>OU015611.1:0-9196632 GCA_907165245.1 Habrosyne pyritoides | reverse complement strand
ACAGCTCTCTCGTGTGTCCAACACCCATGCATTTGTACCACCGCAAGGGTGTGGATCGGCTGCGACGACCTGGGCGGATGCCCATCCCACCACAATCCGACCCTGCTCTTGTAGGGCCTTTGCCGTCCCCACAGGGCACTGGACCAGGGCCGATCCAGTGCCGTCACTTTTATGTGGGTCTCGTTGCAGGCCCCGGCTTTTAGCAGGACCACAAAATAGTTTTGGCGCATTTGAAAAAAACTCATTTGCGATTCTTTATTACGACGTCATGAAACCGAACCATTTTTTAAGAAGCTGATAACTGGTGATGAAAAGTGCATCACGTACGACAAGAACGTGTGAAAAAGGTCGTGGACAAAGGCCGGTCAGGCTTCACAGACTGTGGCGAAACCCGGGTTAACTCGCAACAAGGTGATGCTGTGTGTGTGGTGGGATTGGAAGGGCATTATTCATTATGAGCTGTTACCACCAGGCAGGACCATCGATTCTGAACTCTATTGCGAACAACTGATGAGATTAAAGCACGAGAAGTGAAGTGAAGTCGATACCCAAACCAAGACAAATATTGTAGCTGGCTTAAACAGGGATGGAATCAATGATTGGGGCAAATGGTACTAATATTTTATTTGTTTTTATTTATGAATTCAATTTTACTTTTTTTAAAGGGGATTACAGGGGATACGCTGGATGAGTTCGTGTTTGCAAGGACTAAAAATTCAGTTAAGAAGAGAAGCTAAGAGATAACTTAAGTATCATCTAAAGGTTGTGAATGATACTGCTGAAAGAGCTGTTAAATGTATGCAGGATTTTCATGGTCTCATTCCGGCTGAGGAAGAACAAATGCAGGTTTTTTTGCGCTGCGTACAAGAGACCAGAGACTTGTATCCAGATTGCAGCGTCACCGGTGCGAGAGCTACGTTCTGCGATCACCCAACCCGCCTGCCCAGCGTGTAGCACCATGTGGTAAACCATCATGGGTAGCACACCACAACAACGGCTTCAGTTCCCGGTCGCCCCGCTATTCATGGCCAAGGCGGCGGTCATGGTCACGGCGGGGTAGGGGGTGCTAAGAATCCCCGAGCTACGGTAGACAGCCAACACCGACTGACTCTGGCTACGTACAACGGACGCACGCTACGGCTCGACGAACATCTGGCGCAACTCGAAGAGGAGCTGAGGAACATAAGATAGCACATTTTGGAGCAATGTGAAGTCCGAAGAGAGGGGGAGGATACTGTAACCCTAGAATCAGGCCATCTTATGTACTTCAGAGAGGGAGACCAACCATCCCAAGGCGGCGTCGGGTTCTTGGTACACAAGGCCCTCTCTGACAACGTCATAGAAATCTCTAGTGTGTCGACAAGGGTAGCGTATCTTGTAATCAAACTCACCGAGAGGTATAGCCTCAAGGTTATCCAAGTATACGCACCGACTTCGGCACACTCGGATGATGAAGTGGAGGAAATGTACGAGGACATTTCCAAGGCCTTATACACCACCCAAAAGGCCCACTTCAACGTTGTCATGGGGGATCTCAACGCTAAAGTGGGAGTACAAACAAGCGGCGAATCGTAGTAGGACCACACGGATTTGGAAGCTGGAACCATAGGAGGCAAATGCTCGACAACTTCCTGGAGAAAGAAGGATTATTTCTGATGAATTCTTTCTTTCAGAAGAAACCCCGGCGGAAGTGGACGTGGCAAAGCCCTGACGATGTGACCAAAAATGAGATTGATTTCATTATGACGGACAAAAAGCGTATATGTAGAGATGTCTCGGTGATCACTAAGTTCAAAACCGGAAGTGATCACCGATTGGTCCGAGGCACTCTAGATATAAACTGTAAGCTTGAACGAGTCCGTCTAATGAAATTTACGCTCCGGCCTAATATGCTCCAATCCGTGGATGGGTCTGAAACGTTCCAGTTGAAACTGAAAAACCGATTCGCTGCCTTGGAAACCACAATCGACGTTGATGTCGACCAGGATCTCGACCGAGTGGTAGGAATCCTCGGAGGGAGGGGAAGTGTCTGTTGTTACAGTTACTATGCCACGAAGGAGTCGGTCGTCAGTTCAACTATCTGAAGAAGAAAAAAAGAAACGCAGGCGTGAACAGAAAAAACTTTGCATACGCCGTGCTCGAGCAAAAATGGATAAAGCAGCCCTCGAACAAAGAAGGAGGAAAGATAGGGAAAGGTACCAAAGAAACAAACAACAGGGTAAAATAAAAACTATTAAAGATTATACTCCAAGAAAACAAAGACAGATTAGAAAAATATGGAGAGAGAAAGCCAAGAAGAAACGCGACAAAGAAAAAATGAAGAAGAAAGAGAGTAATTTTCTTCAAGACATCACACCGCCATCGACTCCTTCGTGTTCACGTGTACGTGTTGGCAGATCAGTAGCCACGCGCAATAGACGAATACTTGTTGCAGAAAACAATTATTTGAAAAGAAAAGTTCTAGAGATGAAGTCCAAAATGGCCAAATACCGAATGAGATATATAAGAACAAAGAGAAGCCCCGGAAATCAAGAGGAAACTGCTAGAGAAAGAAGAAGAAAAAAATCTATGAAGACTAAAGATATTAAAAAAGCGATCCATGATTTTTTACTGCAAGACGAACACAGTAGGTTGACATCTGGTAAGAAAGATACAATTACAAAGAGAAAAATCAAAAAGCAAATTCGCTTTTTAAATGAATCACTTTTGAATTTGCATAAGACATTTGTGACTGGTTTATTTATTTCCTATGAAACATTCCGCAGAAATCGTCCATTTTGGGTACTATTTCCCAAAGTAGGTGCTAGGAATACTTGCTTGTGTACCATTCATACAAATAATGATTATATCATTCGTGCACTATACCATTCAAATATAATGTCTTATGTGTCTGCTTCTTCCTTGATGAAGTCTATGTGCTGCAATAATTCCCTAAAAATAATCTGCCTCGAACGAAATTGCGTTGCTTGCAAAGATAAAATTATTCAGTATAATGACTTTGTTGATAACGATACTATATCTTATGAGAGATGGGTAACGAAAACTGTAACTGTTGTTCTAAAAGGAGAAGCAAAACAATGCAAGAAAACCATTAAGGAAAAAGTTCTAACTACAAAGAAGGCTCTTGTAGAAATATTGAACTCTAATATACCGATATTTATGAAGCATGTTGCTTATATAAACCATCAATTCAAAGCTATTCAAAATATAAAATCACAATTAACGCCAAACGACGGACTTCTCCATATAGATTTTTCAGAAAATTATCAATGTAAATATGGACAAGAAATACAATCTGTTCATTTTGGTGGCTCCAAAATGCAATTATCGTTGCATACTTCTGTTTACTATTCTACCCAATTAGAACCTCCAAACAATTATACAAAAACTACATCTTTCTGCACCGTCTCTGAAAACGTTCGGCATGATCCACTTCTCATCTGTGTTCATTTACAGGCAATAATAAAAAGAATTAAGGAGTTATCTCCAAATTTGAAAACCTTGCATATGCTGAGTGACGGGCCGTCTACGCAATATCGAAACAAATCCATGTTTCATTTGATAGCAACATATTTATCCATTGAGTTTGGCGTTGAATCCATCGTTTGGCATTACAGTGACCGGGGACACGGCAAAGGTGCACCTGATGGAGCCGGAGGTTGCATCAAACGCACGTGCGACAATCACGTTGCACGAGGTCATGATGTGGCCAATTTGGATGAGTTGTTGACATGTTTGGGAAACTATTGTAAAGGAATTGAGATCTACAGGATAAATGAGTCACTAATACCTGAAATTCAACTACTACTTGAGAATAGCGCTACACGACCTTTCAAAGGTACCTTAGGAATCCACCAGTTATCATGGTATGTCGAAGAGCCTGAAGTAATTCACGCCAGAAGACTAAGTTGCTTGGTGTGTGCCCCTCACAATATCTGTCCACATTACGAAATAGGCCAAATCCAGATAAAGTTAATAAGCGATTCGATAATGCCCAGCACATCTCGACACATAAACACTTCTGATCCTGATTCGTCTTTGCAAAATTTGTCATCTGATTGCTTTGGGAGAGCAGCACCATCAGACTCATCTGAGGATTTGTTTATGCCTAATCCACCCGTGATACCAGGTACACCTGATGCTCCTACTGAGCCAAATTCCCCAGGACTTTCAGATAGACTGACACCAGATGTGTCTATTGAAATATTTGACGATAGGCATAGGCCACGAAAGAGAAAAATAATTTCTGGTGACTCGGACGAATCATCAGAAGATTTACCACAACAAAAACGCCCGGCTGGATTTATGTGGGACGATTCCGACGAGGATATATTTTAATAATATGGTAGTTTGTTAAATGATCACAGGAGTATAATCTTTTCTGTTGACATTTTTTAAATATTTTTTTTGGACGTAAGTGACAAACATTTTTTATTAATATTTGTATGAAGGTGAAGAAATACCTCATATTGATATATTTTTTTGTTTATTGGTTTTATTCTGATTGATATGATTATAATTAAGACGCATTTTGTTATTTTCTGTTGACAATTCGATCTCTTCTGTAGACGCATAAAAAATAAAAAAGTGATTTATTTCTAAAATATCAAAGACTGATCTCTAGTGATATTTTTGTAAGAATATTGATAAGTAACTTTGTAAAAAAATACAAAGTTTTATAATATTACGTTATATAAGTTTTATTTCGAATACTTTCGTCATACCACGTTTTGTGTATTACCCATAAAGAACAATTCTGATGGGTGCGCATTGAAGTCACCCATTACGTATACACATTCCACATCGTCATTGTTAATCATAGCACTCACCGCACCGAGGCAGTCTGTGAACTCCGCTAGGTTGGCACTCTTGTCCGTAGGCATATACACAGTAATGACTAGGATAGGACGCTCACTTACTACAATTTTAATGCCACATATACGTGGATTATCACATTCTAACACAGATACTGTCTGGAAAACACTTTTTCTCCACAATAAGGCGACACCACCATAGGGTCTACCATGAAGAATACCCGCCGATGTATCTACTGCCGATGTTCCCGTAAAGCCAAAATTCTCATCAATTTGACTGAGAAACGGTATTTCTTCAGGAAGTAACCATGTTTCTTGCAGCGCTATTATGTCTGACGACTGACACAATGATCTGATGTCTTCCACTGAACGTTTGACATTCTTACAATTGTAGCTGACCAATTTATGTTTTATTTTCTTCATAATTTTTGGTATATAACTATTTAAAGGTCCGATTTCAGAGCTATTTCTGATGTTATCTTTGTATTTAAGGTTTTATAGGTTTATATTTAAGGTTTTTGTTTAAGGTATTTAATTGGATAACGATTAATGCTGTATTGGTTAAAACGCTTCGAAAATTAGCCATTATTTGTCGTAAAAAGTAAATGACAAAAAAATGTTATTGTGGGGTTTTCTACTTTTGAAAATGCGCTAGTTAAGTAGGTGATGATAATGTAGTCTGTTGGGTATTGTTGGAGAAGCTAAAAATTTTAAATACAACTTATTTACACTAAAAAAATTATTAAACTAACAAAGTATTTACAAATGGTTGTTTAGGTACAAATTAATAACGAACGGCCGAACGTCGGACTGTCGATTATCCCGCCGTCTCTGTCCACCAACTCAACATTGGAGTAATTGTCCGTCTATTTGTTTGCGATATAGATATCGCGGGCGCGTGGAGCGGAATTTGCAAACGTACGCGGCAGCGCCATCAAACAAACCGATTGTTGCGGGCGCCGCGCCGACTCGCAGAGGTCAGGTGACGCGCTTGAGTTCGTTGAATGGTTTGCGCGTGTGTGTGACAGCGCGATTATAGGGCTAGGAACAGGTGGGCTGCGTTTTAATACTGGTGGTTTACACTGACCGATTTCCGTAAATAACAAAAAAAAAAAGTACCTATTTTGTAATCGATTCGGATCGAGAATTAGTAAAATTAGTATATATACTTCCTTGAATTTGACCAGATTGCAAAACTGCACCCTGTATAGATATTTACACCCAGAAACAGAACAAACAGACATGTTCATGCACACAAATGTTTGTCCTGGGTGGTAATCGGACCCGCGACCTTCGGTTTGGCAGTCAGAGTCGCTAACCACCAAACCAACTGGCCTGTTTGTAGTTTCTTTTTGGTTTACATTTATTAATTCGAGAGGTCAATAACTTGTTTATATATGCTTTTGTGATATACCACTAGCTCAATTCAAAACTTAAAGAATCTGTATCTGCATATAATTTTGATCTTGAGTGAAACCAGAAAACTTTTCATTTTATAATTTTTTTATTGAGACCTTATAAATGAGTTGCATCTTAAATAAAGTAGCCTAGTGTCATTAGAGTGTAGCGCGGTCAGAGGCGGGCCTGGATCCAGGGCACGAACGAGGTGACGCGCGCAAAGCCGGCGGGCAGGCCGAGCGCGCAGCCGCGCGCCGACACGAACGACGTCACGCCAATCTGTGCACAATAATAACATTCATAATTTCGTACTGCAATGATCAAAGTTTGTGATAGAAGGCGGGCAAAGGCATACCAGCACGCGCTGCGTCCCGCTGGTCACGGCGAGCGGACCGCCGGAGTCGCCGCTGCAGGTGCCCACGCGACCCGCCCCGCTGGTGCACAGCGTGGATGCAATGATGGTGCCGCCGTACGTCTGCGCGCACACAGCGTTCGTGATCACCTGCAGGTTCACCTGGCTCACCACCTGGCTCTGCGTTATGGCAGCCGCTGCAGCACAAATAAAAATTGGGTTGGTGTAGTGTAATGTTATAAATTCATCTCAAAAGCGTTCATGGCAACCTGCATCCAATCAGTTAACTAATTTATGTATACAAGATGATTATCTTAATGTAACAAGTGTTTAAAATATGTATGTATAGTGTGCTAACCGTCACTCGTCTTCCCGTAGCCGGCGGCCTGCGCCCAGTTGCCCGCGAAGCTGCTGGTCAGCATCGGCCCGGTCGGTAGGCTTATGCGCTGGATCACACCTGCGATACAAACCACACACGGTAAATGAATATGCCAAACAAAAGACCACTGCGGAGTCGTGAGCCAACAGATTACTGACTGGTATACGGGATCCACTCGAAGGATATGATGGCGATGTCGTTGTGCAGCGAGTGGGGGCTGTAGCCGGAGTGCATGGCGACGTCGGTGGTGAGCCGGCGCGTGCCACCGGAGAACAGGCGTGTGGAGCCGAGCACCAGTGTGAAGTGGCGCGCCTGATTGCGGCCGTCCCACCAGCAGTGCGCCGCCGTCAGCGCGCGTGTGTTCGACAGCAGCGACGCGCCACACACCGACGTCGCGCCCGACGACAGCGCGATCACCAGCCCCACCTTATAGCATCAAACAAAAAACCTGAAGTATAATGAAGTAGCTACTGATCGACACAATATGGGTTTTCGGTATAAAATATAGATCGTGATCGACTAAAATTAACGTAAGTCAATAAGTACACATCGCGCAGAAAAAAATGTTGTTGTGAGCGCTGTTCCCGCAGCATATAAATATATTACAAAATCTTTGCTAGAGTGTCGTCGACATTGAGGTTATCGTTATATTCAAAAAGATAGAATGGATGTTCGAAAGTTATGGTGTAGCAGTGTAGCAGCTGACCAAGTGTGGATGAGCCCCTAGCGCGGCTGCGGTGCCGCCCACGATCCTGACGCCGAGGAGGCCCTCCACTAGCTCGGCTCGCTGGATGCGCGCCGCCTCCGGGATGCCCAGGCTGTCATGGTACTTGTTCAAGATTGGCTCCACCGCCCACGTCGAGGTCAACACCAGCGCTAATACAACCGTACCGAGACACGACTTCATCGTTGCTATTGTTTCTGCGAATTGATCTACTCCACCACACGTCCACCATTTATATTCCACACTGTCTGTGGGTCCTTTAAACGTCGCCTTGATCGTATCTTATCAGATCGGATTAATTGTTGTAACAGATGAGCGGCGTTACCCACAGATTTGTATCGCACAGTTGTATTACAAAGTATCTCATATCTTCGCGCTGTTATCATTGTCGATGCCACTGTGACATTCATTAGGTCTTAACCTTCACCGGGCCACTTCCGTTTGATTTCTTTATAAAGTAAGGCCAGCTCTTCAGGGCTTCGGTAGGTTTATACTATACACTTTGCACGTCTGTCTGTTCTGTTTCGGGGTAGAAAAAAAACTATAGCTAGGGATTACTGGCACAACATCCAAGGGCTCTTTAGTCGAAATGGGGGTACTATTAGGTCCATTTTTGTTTTAGTATATGTAAATGATTTGCCATATGTTGTAAATGAGCTCACAGATATTGTCTTGTTTGCTGATGATACATCAATAATTTTTTAAGTTGATAGAAAAGTTAAAAATCTAACTAAAGTTAATCATGCTATGTCGATTGTCTGTAGGTGGTTTGCTACAAATAATCTATTACTAAATTCAAAGAAAACTAAATGCTTAAGGTTTTCTTTACCGAATGTAGCACAAGTAGATAGCCAAATAATAATAGATGGGAGCCATATTGATCTTGTTATTAAAACGGTATTTTTGGGTCTTACATTAGACAATAAATTGCAGTGGGGACCTCAGGTTGATACTCTAGCTGCTAAATTTAGTTCGGATGCATTTGTTGTTAGGAAAAATAAACAGTTGACGAATGGTGAGACGGCCAAATTAGTTTATTTTGCATATTTTCATAGCCTCTTGTCCTAAGGTATTTTGTTTTGGGGAGCAGCAGCGGATATAGAATCAATATTTATTATACAAAAAAAGCAATTCGTGCAATTTACAGTATGGGCGGGGACCCATGAATCATTAAGAGATGTATTTAGGGAAATAAATATAATGACATTACCTTCACTATATATTTATGAAAATATAATGTTTATACGTAGAAAAATAGGAATGTTTGAGTCAAAATTGGATATCCATAATATTAATACAAGACAAAGGGATAAGTTAGTTGTTCCATACTTTAAACTAACTAAAGTAAACAAGTCGTTTCTTGGTAAATGTGTTCGATTTTATAATAAGATACCGCTTTCGTGAAACCAAAATGTCAGATCATAAATTTAGAAATTAAATATAGGAAAGTTTTGAAAGAAAAAGCGTATTACAAGGTAGTTCATTATATTGAAGATAAAAATGTATGGAAATAGCTGCTCTCTGCACAGTGCATTTTCTTGTTTAAGTTGTAAGTAATTATTGTTATTTTCTATTTTGTAGACTTGTTATATATTTTTTTGTATGTTACTTATCAAGAATTTTGTAATTGTTAAATATAAAAATATATAAAATAGATATTTTAAAATAGCCAAAAAGTCAGAATAGGTAAAATTTATATAAAAAATGATTCAATACAAAATAAAAAAGTATGTAACCTTGCTGAGTTTCTTGCTGGTTCTTCTCAGTTGAAGGCTGACTTACCGGTAGTAGCTTTAGTAACTTTAAATTCGACCTTCATAAGTGCCTTCCGAGGGCCTAAACTGTATAAATGGTTTTGAATTTTGAATACAAGTTCTTATATAATATTTTAATAGAAAACGGTACTTTTTAAAGGATTCGCTTTTGAAAGGTCCGCCTGTACGTTACTCGCTGCCATTTTACTGGACTATTGGCGCTATATAAATGACATTTTGAAGGCAGGTGTATGTTATTTATTTATTGGTTTGTCAACATATTATATAACACAACAGCAAAAAAATAAACTTCACAAAATTAAACACTATCAGAGTGCAAATGCAATTACAGGCGAGAACAGCGTGCTATTAAAACAAAATTAATGGGAGCAGTGCGTTGCCTAACAATATTTATAGAATAAGTACATAAAACAAAATTATATTAACTTAAAAAGGAATGATTTATAGCTCCAAAGAGAACGATTCAATATATCCGTTTTATATGTCATGAAAAAACTGTTGTGCTCGTTACGTAGTCATGTAAAGATGCATGCACATATGTTTGAGATACTGCTTTGAATATATGTAGTTATGATTTTTACGGGAACCTGAGAGACAGTTATCAGATAACTTCATCATGCCACTTTTTGGCTGTCGGTGTGCGTCATAAAATGTTACTGTCTTAATTTTTTCCAAACGTGCCGAAAGAAAAATTACCTTTATATATCATTACTTTTACAAGCACAGTGCTTACGGGATGAAATCTTTAGCTATTTTTCGGTCCTGTTACGCCAAAGAAGAATAACTTCATACGCGCGCAGGACATAAGTACACGATCACACGTTTTTATTTTATTTGGGACCGCATGACCGCGTGTACCTAAAAGAAATGTTGCAGAACATATTTAAAGTGATTACAACTAATATGATCTGTAGTACAAACAAAAATACGTTTGTGTGTGTAATGCAACCTAAAGTTAATTATTATGGAATCGATTTGAAATCGTCATTCTACAGTATTCGTGCCTGAGTGCCTAGAGCTTGATTTACGACTCTAGTTAGACTGTATGATGGGTATAATTTTCTTATGTTACTGTTAGTTACCCACGCTTGTCTCAGAAGGGCGCACAATGTCCACGGCCGAGGTCGCGGCACCGGGCGGCTCAAGGCGGCTCAAGGCGGCGGCGGCGCGGACCGGACACACTAGTGACATAATTAGATCTATTACTCAACTATTGATAAGCTATCGGGCCGGTGACCGCCGCTATCTGTCCGGAGTTTCATTACAGGATTACTTGATAAAGGGATAAAGCATAGGTACAGTGGTCGCAGCAGGTCTCGGTCGCGGCCAGTACTACGTTTGTGTGAGTGAACACTACCGAACTAAGTGCAGTTGGGTAACTCCGTCATAGCGGCTCTGATATTACTAATGATTACGTAGGGTAACTTCAGTTACTTTGACCTTTCGCGGGCCTAAACAGAATAAATGATTTTGAATTTGAATTACGCAACTCGAGCTACACTTCCTATCTAATATCACACCTTTTTTTATATGTTTAAGAAAACAAATTTAAACCATTCAAGTTTAGGCCCGAGAAGGGTCAAACCTGTGTAGGTCAAAGTTACTGAACTTGCCTCAGAATCGGAAGTTAGCTTTTAAAACCTAATAAACCACCAGTGCTACTATCGGCCCGTGATAGCGTCGGACAGACACACAGATAACTGGATGAGAGGAGCTGTGTGAGCCAACCACAGACTTTGGTACTGTTCCAAAAAATTTAAATACGACAAAGAATCTGGTGTCTTAGTAACAGTCCAAATGTTCAATAATATAGGACCTCAAGGAGCCGTCGGAACACCTTCCCTGGAGGAGCCGCGCAGATCGCGTGCGTTTCAATTTAAATGTAAATGTGAAGTTAATAAAAGTGTCAATAGTGAGTTCATAGATCTAGATCTAGCGGCGACCTGCGACCTGCGACCACCGCGGCGCGCCGTGGGTACCTACACGTCGGAATATGTACCTCTCCGGGAGTGGAGTGGGGGGCGAGGGGGGGAGGGGACGACTTCTCTCGATGCCAATTCTCTCGGAATATAAAACAATTTGCTCGAAGCACAAAAGGGCTGTTGGTTCCGGACTTCTGTTCACTATCCGCCGAATTTGCATAATATTACAGCTGACAAAGATTTCGTAGGAAATCTGAAATTGCGGCGGACGTTCTCTCTGACAGGTCGAGCCCCCTTCCCGCACTCCCCCCCTGCCCCGCCACGGGCTGCTCTTTCAGCGACTTGTGAGAAATATTCCTCCGCTTCAACGATCACTTGCAATGTCATTACATTAAAGTATGAGATAGGTATATTGATTCATGTTAAATGATTTTGTTTGATAGCTAATTATATCGATGGTGACGTCGATATTAGATGGAGTGCGCGTCCTTGCGGCGGACGTATATGTCTATTATTAATCTAAATACCGCCCGCATTTTTTTTTCATATTCATAATATTAATATTTTTTGATAGATGACCTAATTAAAAATGGTAACACTGGTAGCAGACTCGGCCAATGTTGAGTCGTGGCGAGTGGTACGCGGTGCCCACTCGGTGCCCGCTCGGTGGCTGTGGTCGGCACATCCTGGGCGTTTTTATTTAATTGGAGTGCGAGCGTTGTTGCGAAGATCCCGCGGGATCAGAATAATGATGAGCCGCTCCAGAGCACAATTTATTTAAACGATAGAAACAGCCCCATCGCTCCCCCCCCTCATGACGCCCCCTTCCAAGTCAGGCGCCCGGACGTTAATATTTAAACGGTATTTATTTAAGCGGTACGTATAAAAGATTAGGATTCCTTCCCACGGCGTGCAGCGCAGCGGTGCGACGACTTACTTTAATGGTACCTTTGATACACCGTCGTTCATGAAGGGATATTGTAGTGTCAATGCATCCGCATCCAATATCCACACATGTTATCGTATGAGTGTGCGGGCTCTCAGTGCGGGGTGCGGGGCGCGGGGTGCGTGGTGTGCGGGAGGGCAGGAAGCGGCGATGCGCGCTGATAAACTTGCTCCAACTTTTTATTACCGAAGTTTAACTGGAGGAAGCCGTTCGTTCGTCGGCGGCGGAAAAACTAAAAAGAGATGCGTTGATGAACTTTTTTAATCAACGACTCTTACCGAATTCATGTTCGACCGAGCGTGAGCCGACAGACGAGGCGAGCGCGCGCGCATCGGCCACCACGCAATAAATACATGCAGAAGGTCCACTCTCGATCGAAACTGAGTTCAAACGCAGACAGTACACACATATTTCAATAGCGGAGTCGGGCCACATCACATGAATGAGGAGTTATCAAAATCAGCTATCGACTCATAGTGAGTTCAATATACTATAATCAGCATGATCGTATTACTATACGCCTAACTTCCGATTCCCTGTAGTAGAACAATTACCAAAAAAACACACCAGGTGTACACCGTAAGCTGTACTCGAGAGCCTGTCCTTTTTTTATTCCTTTCTCGTTAATTTAGTTTTAATAGCACGTTGTGTTTAGTTTTATGAAGTTTATTACTTAAGTGGTTGTGTAACCTTTAAGTAAATTAATTGGTAACTGTTATTTACAATTGCTTTGGTTATCCATACTTCCTTACTAATATTATAAATGTGAAATTAACTCTTTTAGTATGTTTGTTACTTTTTCACGATTAAACGGCTGACCAGATTATAAAGAAATTTAGCAAGGAGATAGATTATAATTAATACCTAATAACTAGGAAAGGATATAAAACAATCTTAAACGGCAGGTTAATGGGGTTGAACGTCTGTATGGGCAATCAATAATTCCTCTAGTTAGGGATCTGAAAATTCATAATTAATAATTTCGCCTTCAGTTTCGAAATTAAAGACATGCAGACACGCGAAAGGTCTAGGCACTAAGTTCGTTGTAAACCCTGTCATAAACCAAAATGTTTAAAAGTAAATGAATAACTTCCGTAAAGGAGGCAAATTTTGGGGTAAAGAATATGAGGTATTGTTGAGATAATTTTTTTATGTACAGTCTGTGGATGGACCCTTATAAAAATAAATTATGTAATCACCAGAACTGATTGTATGTAGATAATATTTTCCGTCTTCATCATACATGTTGAATGCACAGCTTTTCAGATAATTAAAATGTAACGAAACGCTCGCGCGCTATCTTCGCGAACACGGATGAAACCGCGGGGGACAGCTAGTATCTTATGTAATGTATGTGCTTGGAGGCTGACCATGGCTCACTCTACATACGGTGCTTCCCGATGATGATGAGCTGGATAGATACCAATTTTGCTCTCAACCAGCAAACCTTTTTTATAACGTTTTGCCTATGTTAATTTTGCTTTTCTCCATTTTATAGTACCTATGCGACTCCTCAATAAGTAGTATTACTTTTTCGTTTATTTCAAGGTAAAATAAATACTAAGATTTTGTATTTGGACTAGGTAGGCGGTGAGGGTGGACCTGCCGTGTGTATGATATTAGTGGCAGGCGCGGCAATGTGAATCAAAACAGTTGCTGCAAGTGTTTGTAACTAATGAACAACAAACAGACAGACAAATGGCCGCTCGCGTCGGCGTCGGCGTCGGCGTCGGCTACAAACGAGCTAATTATGATGAGAGGAGACATATCACGAAGTTCGTCGGTGTGTTTGTTTGTGTTCTGCTATAACTGTTGTAAGAGTGACAAACTGCGCAGTTTACGCTCGCGTGTGGTCTCTGTGTCCTCTGCGAGCGCCCCGGGGCGGCGGCGGTGCGGCGGCGGGGCGGCGGCGGGGCGGCGGCGGGGCGGCGGCGGGCGGTGTGAAACCTAAATAGAATCTCTATTTGAATGATATCTTGAATGAATACCTGTAGCTACTGGGTAGTTAAACTTAGCTCGTAAAACTAAAGTGGACATGCTTGTATAATGTTTAAAAGATATAAATTGGTTTTAAAATTTTACGTTGGATTGAATAGTGCAAAGTGTGTGAATCGTGAAGCTTACTTATTAGTACTCTGCAGAGGCACATCCTGGCACCGCTATTAATGGCTCGCGTTCAAATCAAATGTATTTGTCGTGTATTTTTTACTTAGCAACTTATTTCAGCTTATAAGGGCGTGCTAGTGTTGCACAAATAAAATTACCATAATACGGGTGCGGATCTCGTTAAGAGCGGGGCAACATTGCGGGCGGCGGTGCGGGCAGTGCGGGTGGCGATGCGGGCGGTGCGGGCGGTGCGGGTGGCGGTGCGGGCGGTGCGGGTGACGGTGGCGAGCGTTGCATTCATTACGCGCACAGTAACGCGCCTCACAGGCCCACCTTAAATAAATTCCCAAAGAAAACACTTCTTTTGTTTACCTTTTGAACCTTCAAGGACTTTGAAAAGATTGTGAGAATAACAGCTAGAGGTACGGACTTAGTGACGAGCGGAGCGAGCGGCGGCAGCAGGAAAGGCGATCATTGCCATTCAAAGTAGTACAGACGCAGTATAAATGCACTGATGCACTATTTGAAACAATAATAATATTGGGACTTCTGCTTAACAATTTTTGATAATAATGCTCAGTTTGTTGGAACGAAGTTCCTTATCGCACGTTACGGACTTGCACGGGGGATGGGCGCTAGGCGAACAAAAGGGTAAGATTATTCCCTCACGACAGCGTATGCTATTGGCCATCCCTTCAATTCATTAGCTATTTCAGCGTTTCATGGAATTGCTTTCAGACGTTAGTAATTTATTTATTTGTATTTGTTAATCTATAATATTTGTTGTTGCCGTTTGATTTCCGGCTTAGAATATGACCAACTCAAACCTAAATTCCATTAGTGTCGTAATAGGCAACTGAAGGATTACACCGGGGGACGGGCAGCAGCGTCTACCTGAGTAATACCACCTCACTGCGATCACCAACCCGCCTGCCCCGCTACGGTAGCAGTCACGGGTGACAAACAAGCAGACGGTCCACCTGATGGTAGGTGGTCACCGCCGCCTATGGGCATTTGCAACTATAGAGGCATCGCCAATGCGTTCTCGACCCTGAGACGTGAATTGATTAAGTCTCAAATGCCTGTAATTTCACCGGCCCCTTACCTTTCTAACCGAAATAATTTTCACAATATTACATGAGCACTATTGCTTCACAGTGGAAAGGGATTGGTGGGTACCGAAGAACTCCGTACTATAAGCTACTACTCAATACAAAATCATACACCAATATTAATATAGTACGAAAATAGAAGGAACTACGTCCCGGCCAAGTGTTCTGATACACTCATATTTATTTATTCACATATACCTATGAGACATCATGCAAAAAAAATTCTATTACTATAATTATTTAATTAGTAATTAGGTGCTGATAAAAATCTAAAATCTATATATCTGGAAAGCTTAATAATTGTAAATAATAATTGTTGTTATTGCAGTTTGTTATCATAATTTGAATGCATAATAGCGCAAATTATATTAATGAAGGCCATCATTCATGACATTCTTTATGAGTTAATTACTCTGTCTCGCTCCCACGCCCGCTCCCGCGCCCGCTCCCGCTTCCGCCCGTGTCGTGTAAGCGCACCCCTACCCGCGCGTCGGTTGTTTTCCTGCGAGTTGTCCGCGGCCGCACGTTCGCTGCGGGTATATTTTTCAGGAAATTGCCTCCCCCCCTCTCCCCCGCAATTCCCCGTCCTCACTACCGCACCCCTTTCCTCTCTCGCGTCATAGCGCGTATATAAATATCTCAAAATAGATAAGAAAACCATTAGGTGACACCATTTTGAACAGCAATCACAGTTAGGTTCGGACTTAAAATTAGCATAGTCAAAATCTTTCAAATCTATTAGACCACTGCAGTAGCATTAGTTATTAAATCAACATATAACATAATTTTTCAATTTTTCATTTTTGTCAACATTCAGTCTTAACAATTTTACACACATCAACACACCACACCAACACAGAAACATCAACAGTGTTGTGATGTGGCAAAGAGGTAAAGTATGGATAGTACTCTAAGGGAATTACTTCTGAGCGGTACATATCCATCAAATCTTTATATTAACCAACAGGAACCATAATAGAATCAGAATTTTCAGGTTTTAGTTCAGTTTGTACCGAGTCCCTTGTGTTACCGCGAATCAGTAAAAATACAACATCAGCATAACACATCGGTTTTTACAGAAGGAGCCAAAATGAGGGGGGCAGTGTCCACTCTGTCATCGAGAGAGCTTCTCAAACCAAAACTATCTATACTCCTCATGAATGGCATTTATTAGTAAGATGGGTCAAGAACGAAGGAGAACCCTATGTTGTCCGCAACGTAACCCAGAATAATGTTTTTGACTTTAAAAGTTTTGTAAATAATAAGGTTTGGATGAAAGACATCAAAGGCAAAAAGATTAACTGGAATAACATTCGAGAAGTTCGGAAAAATTCGGTCACTACCGTCTGCATCCCATCAAGTTGGTTTTTAAATATGACTTAATCAGTACTGCGAATCAGTAAAAATTATAATCAGGTCTCTACACTATAGGCGACAATATAGGGTTCTCCGTCGTTCTTGAACCATCTTACTAATAAACGCCATTCATGAGGAGTATAGATAGTTTTGGTTTGAAAAGCCCTCTCGATGACAGAGAGTGGACACTGTCCCCCTCATTTTGGGTATGTCCCTTCTGTAAAAAACCGATGTGTTATGCTGATTTTTTACTTTTTGAGATGTAAACGTACAATATAAATACAAAGTGGTTACGATTTTGGCTAGCACAATTGTCTAACCAAAAGCGAAAACTTTGGCCACTTGGTCAACATTAGCCTGTATAAAATATAAGAGGCATGCTAACCTCATTTGCGCCACGTTATCCCACTGACTTCCTTTAAACCATGTCAAAAACTTTCTCTTATAGTAAAAAAAGATTATATTACCATGATGACATTGCAATACTTTTTCAACATCAAACACAGCAGTAACCACGTTTACATTTGACTGCTCAGCATTTCCCTTGCTACATTCTTAGTAATAGTCTGATGTTGTTGAAAAGTTTATTTTTCTTGGTTTTTTCAATCGGGAAACATGACATTCGTCGCAATGATCCTTTTTCGGAATATGGAAAAGTAGATTGCAACGTGAATTAACAATTTGTGTGCCCCTGACGTTTTCTCGTTGGTTTAGGAGTTACGGTACGATCGCTTGAGTGCGAACTAGTGGTGCCAAATTACGATAAAGAAATAACAGAGAAATCGTCTACAATCTCTACATGATTAAGGCAGAATGTTTTATCGCAGATCGACAATGGACATGAGTAGGAGACGGCATCGGATTTGGCTCTGACAGTTCTAAACTAATCGGGGTAGATCTGAGAAACTTCTAACAGCTCATCAAGCTGTATTACTGGTGAATTTTCGAAACTAGAAGGCACTTCTAAAGCTAAACTAGGTTGATTGCTGTAAAAATTCTCGGCAGACGGATCGTACATGACATTTTGTATTGAGCTGTCGCAGGTAATTTCTGTGTTCCCACCATCTTCATGTAAAATTTCTTTCCATATATCAGCTACTTCCTGACTGATTTTTTCTGCACCTGGAGGCAAAGGTAACGTTTGTTTTGTGGCATGTTTTTCATCTACATTCACAACAGAAATAAAAAACACTTTATGATGAAAATTATAGACATTACTTAATAAAATACTATAATATTATGTTTATTGCAAGACATATACCTAGCAATAAATATATCAAATTTTACATATAAAAACTATATTTTTCTTGATATTTTTAAATGAACAATGTCCTAACTGATTTCATTATCCCAGTAACATCGTCCTATCTAAATATCGTACCAACAAATCGTATCACAGATTCCGCAGAAACACGTCCTATATTAACATGAACGCTCTAAGAGTTCAATAATAAATCAACATAATTCGTCCTAATATTTCATAAGACCCTTTTTTTTACTGTTTATTATTACAGAAAGACTGATTATCCTGTGAATAAGAATTACGCCATACATATTTTCGTACTAAAAATGCGTTCCGATACCTCTCCGTCAAAAAACGTTCTATATAAATATTGAACCCCCACAACTGTTTACTGAGAGAAAAAAGCAATATGGACATAATTTATAATAATTTAAGAACTTATTAGTGTGTATCACGAAATAATACACTGAAATCGCCAACATGCCAACATTTACACTTTTTTTCATATAAAAAGTAGAAACATTTGAAAATGATGAACTAAGCTCAGGCCTTTCTGCATCTTCTTTTAGTGTATCCAACATTTTCCGTGATCTTGTCATCTCTAAAAATTGGTTTATACATGCAAAGCCCTTGAAATATTATTTTATTCATCAAACAGAAGGAAAGCTAACCGCATGATAAAAATACCCCCTCCCTCCAACAAACAACGGCCGGACTGATCATCGGACGGGGCGCCCGCGCCGCCGCAACTCACCGCGCGCAGTCGCTTGATCACTCCGTGCGTTTTTATGTGGAGCTAATGTCAGATAGAACGTTATTCGATTCTATATTTCCGAAACTAGATAAAATACGAATAATCAAAAAATGTACGTCTGTAGAGTACGTATTCCTCATCTCGTTTAGCTATTTAACTCGTTTTTGCTCTATGATCACATCGGACTATGTTCTACGGATGAGTCGATTTTTTTAACAAAACGACAATTTCATCGGTTAAGTTCTAATATTACAGAAGTATAGACATATTCGTGTGTGAGTACGCGGTTGATGTAGAGTGAGTAGTGAGCGGTAAGTAGCAAGCGGTGAGCGTAGAGCGGAGAGCGACTGAGCACTCATAAATACGGCCGATATCGCACTTTTACTGTTATTGTGAACGCATTATAAACTCGCGACACGGCGCGACGCGAGGCGAGGCGGCGAGCGCCGTGCCGCGCGACCCTCAACCCTGTGCGCACGGGATAGAGCCGACAACAAACAATACCTCCAAGAAAAGGGTCGATCGCTTAAGTGACTGAACGGCTATACGATATTTTTCATTTTATGAACGCTCCACTTGTGATTCGAGACGTAAATGTTCTCATAATATCCATTCAATCTAGTGAGCTCTCCCTCGAAACTTTTATTTAAACTATGCGTAAATTATTATAATTCCTTTGATACTTTATATTTCGAAATTAGAAATATATAGCACCAGCGTTCCGCGGCGCGGTTTCCCTCCAGTACCCAGGGATCTAATGTGTCCCGGGACTATAACAAATCCGAAATGCATCCGCAATAATGTACCTTTCAAATGGTATTTTTTTTTCAAATAGGTGCCGCCTTGCCACTCAAAAAATTCGCACTCTCTCTTTATAATATTAGGTTACACAGATACATATAAGATATTTTCTGATATTTTTGTGATTAGAACGACACAGTCAGTCAAACACAATTGAGTTTCTCTGTAATAAAAGATTTATTGGTTATTTTATATTACATGAAATAAAAGTGTGTATCAATTAGTTACTACTTAACATAAACTTACATACCTGTAATAAAAGAAACGACACTTAATGTTATTATTATAAACGTTAGTTTCTTTACATGTTTGCTCGTTCACATTGTAACAGCGGAATGCGTAGCAGTCGACACTCCCGTCATTAAAACAACTCGATATGTAATAAGACTGCATCGACCAACTAGCAGAATCCACAGCGACTCCCCGCGATATGATAACCTACATTCATAGTCCATTAGCGCTGAAAGCTCGAATTGAAGCTCACTCACGAGCACACAAAAGTTCCGATTGAAAACTACCCACCTGCGGCGCGAGTTGCGAGCACTCGACGGCTCTCCACGGCGCAGCGTGCCGGCGACGCGGCGACGGCGGAGCTTTTAGTTGCCTCCTCCGTAAGTGCTGCGGCCGCTCCGCGCGGCGCGGGCCACCGCCGGCGCCCGGCTCCCGGCGCGAGCGGGCCAGCGGCGGCGGCGGCGGCGACGCTTTACGCTCCAATAATAAGTCATCGCTCGTCACTTCAACACTTTATCTTTTACGATCCGAATTATAATTCAAAACGTCGCCGAACTTTTGTGAGATAATAAAATGTAACGTGTCGGCCGCCCGCGCCGCCGAGCCGCCCTCTCGTGGAGGAGGTAGTCGCTTGTTGCTTCCTGTAATTAGTATTGCATATACTTCTTATCAAAAAATAAGTGTGTCAGCTTATAAAATGTACAGTGTGGAGCAACTAAGTAATATACTGTTTAGAATGTAATTTCACCCAAATAAATATTTTTGAGAAGTTTATTTAATTATCACTTTAAACGTGATCTTTATTACTAATCTGATACTATTAATATTGATAGAATCGAAACGCCACAAACTCAAATGCCACATCTACATATTCACGGCTTCACATCGCGCACCAAGTTTTAATTGTAAAACTTGAATCATTCGTGGACTTTGCACGTTTTATCTCATCGCCGCTAATTGCCTCCCCCTGTGCCCCGCGCCCCGCTCCCCGCTCCCCGCTCCCTGCCCCCCACTCCCCGCGCCCCTCGCCCCTCGCCCTGCGCCCCGCGTCACCCGCACGCACCCACGCACCCCGCACCCTTCCGCGAGATATATCCCGGAACTCCCGTCAAATTATATCTTTATCAAAATTTATGATGTGGACCATTAGAATCAAAGTGCCATTACAATAGATAGATTCGATCGTTGATGACAAAGACCTTCTATGTTATAAGAAATGAAATAATCAAAAGCGGCCTATGGTATGATAAAAGAATGAAATTCGGAAGACATTCAATATAATAGGTAAAAATAACCTTGTAACATAACGGAGACATGCGGGCAGAAGTATGAAGTAAGGTCAGGAGTAATTTGAGCAAATGGCAATAAAGCCTGAGACGTCGCGTCCTCGTGGAGGATGCGGGCGCGTGTGTTTGAGCAATCAGCTACGAGACTCGTAGTACCTCGTAGCACCGCTCGCTACAGTACTCTAACTCACGTGAGCTCGTAGCCATTCGTAGGCCTATCGAAGGTGCGTTGTGCATTCGTAGCTATCCCGAAGCACTAAGCGGAGAGCATAATTATTAATAAATAACTAAATATTAGAATAATTACTGATTATTATTATTCTAGTCTATTAATTACCCATTTCAATATTACAAGCTCGAGGATCCGAGTCCTCGGTGACTGTATTTCGTAATGACATTGAAGTAACTCGTACTCGTAGTCGATATGTAGTCGGCCTCCTGTCACGCGAGTACTGTGGCCGCGCCCGTATTTGCATATCTCTGAGATCGGTGGCGCTGCGCTGACGCTCGCTGTCGAACGATAAAGAGCATCTTTTTAAGCACACAGCGGTTTTTTATCTGTCGTCTCGGTACTGTCGGTATCTGCGGCGGCTCGTCTCGATATCGATTGAAACATTGTTATCGGCTCGGCTCGTAATTTGCTCGTCGCTTAGGGACGCGCCGGCAGGTATCTCGACGCTCGGAAAGCACTCGTATCGGATGTTACATCGAATGCCGTCGTCACCTACTTCTTTGAGTACCTACGGACGTTCATAATGACGAAATATTACGACTGAAATGTGTACACAACACCTGTGTGTAAGTGGGCTCCTCAAGACCACGTGGACACTCGCAAGTCACGCTCGATGCAATGCGCTGAAATGATGAAAAGTACTGAAATCTACCCCGCTGGTCCAATAATAATAATATTATTCCTCTTCAAACTGAGTTAGCCCCGATGTGCGGGTGAGCTCGGGCAGACAGTTGCCGGTTGTTGGAAGGGACGAATGAAGGACGGACACGCCCTGGATTGATTATGAAGGCCTTAATTGCATTCGTCGCAGCAACAATTGGCCAGAAAGAGACAGCGGATAGCTCAAAGTGGACAACTGAAAGCACCTTATTATTTGTATGTAAAGTAGTGAAATGAAGTTACAGAAATAATTAATACTTGAACAGAATGATGAAGTTCATACCGGAAGGTCGTGCTCGCTCGCCGCCCGGTCCGCGGCGACAATGGCCGAATAATTATTATCACACGAACTCGCTTGGAGATTATACGATACTACCGACGAGCGACGAGCGACGAGCACACACGCGCTCTTCGCACTCGACTGGATTACATTATTTTGATGTCTGGTTTACATTGTGGTCAATTTATTACTACATTTTTTAAATAATAAAAAAATCGAATACATATGTAGTTGGTATAAATATAAGCAATATTAAATGGTTAAATGCTAGGTACCAGTATGGTGTCGTAAAGACTTGACATGAGTTCAGGAGGATTAGTCGAGAGGCGCGAAGCTACACGTTCTCTCACGCGACTACAACTAGCGCCACCTCACAGGCTCGCCAACTGGAATGCGCGGCGCCACTGCCCCACATCACACTACTGCGCTTGATTGGTTTACTTATGTATCCGCATTACAATCAGTTCGCGAATAGCTTTATCCGAAGCTTCTCGTTGTGTAGGGTATGTGCAGTCGATGAGCGATATATCTTTCAGCAAGTACAGCAAAATCTTTCGCGATTTTGCTAGAGGTTAATCTTGATAAAAATCTTAACCAATTAAGAATATTCTTCGAATAAATTTTGAATCTCTACCTATGGAGTCCAGACGTAAAGCGCGTCGCAAACTCGCCTCCCGCTCTAGCCTCGCATACTTGTTTCACTCAAATTTTACATAGCCAGGTTAGATCAAAACATCGGCCGTGCAGGACGTGTTGCATTACTTGAGGTTCAGTATAATTTGCTTCGCGTCAGTTCACGGGAGCTCGTCGAGTCACATCGTTTATTCGGTAAATATGCCGCGAGCAAGTTTATTCTTTTATTCGGTCAAAAGTTTTATTATTCAGGTCAGCGGCCGCGAGCTAAACAAGATGCCATTTACTGAGTTAGAGCGGACCAAACAGACTAACTAACGAAGCCCGGACGACGCTAAAATTGAATACGCAAACTGAAAAAAGTAAACTGGGCCGAGGAATTAAGCGCGCGCTCTCACACTCGTCGCTCGCCGCCGCCTCTACCGCACCCGCCGCCTCTACCGCGCCCGCCGCCTCTATCGTGCCCGCCACCTCTACCGCATCCACCGCTTCTACCGCACCCGCCAGATCTACCGCGCCCGCCGCCTCTACCGCACCGGCCGCCACTAATGCACCTAATTACCGTCACTTTTGTAATAGGTATTATATAGTATTCATAAACCAGATTAATAAATGTGCTCATTGGATATAATTCAATGTTTATTACATTAATACCGGAATAAGTATGATTTAGTAATCATCATTAGAGGACAGGGCGGTCGAGCGCGCGCGCGCTGCGGCCGGCGGTCGGGCGGTCGGGCGGTCGGGCGGTCGGGCGGTCGGGCGGTCCGGCGGTCGGGCGGTCGGGCCGCCCGGTGGCGACACAATCAACGTAATGTTCGCAAAAATTAAACAACAAACACAATGCACTCACAGGTCATCACATGACAGTTGTTAATGCTAAAACCATCGAGCTCATAATTAAATGACTTTCTGTGTTTATTTATGCCTGGTAGTGTGATAGCACAAACTGCTTTGATTCCTTGAAAAAATACTTAATACTATAAAATAGGCGTAACATAGCAACTTAAATCAAACGAAAACTTAAAGGGCATATGCAACGTGCAATGTTGTTTATTTCCGTGGTGGCGTGTAGGACAGCTCAAGCCGACTGATGTGACATGGGACCGGGCACCAGGCACCAGGCACCGGGCACCGGGCACCGGGCACCAGGCAGGCACTAGACATTAGGCAGCGCTAATTACCTCCAGGTTGGAACATAATAGAGGCTCGATACGAATTATAATATTCAGGAGCTGTGGGGAGCGAGCGTGAGCGGTGCACAATGACGCACGGACAATGCGCGGCGCGGGCGACGCGGGTACCGCAACTCGCGGGATTATCCCGGCCGAGTCCCGGCCTCTCACGGGATGTAATTATCGGGCGTCGCTTCTTTTTGAAGACACTTTTTGTGAAATCTTATTGGAGGAGATAAGGTTGAGAACGTTTCTATTGTTTCACGTAATGAATAAAAGGAAGCGCTCGGAACCGCCGCACCGCCCGCTCGCCCGCTCCGCTCGCGCCGCGCGACGCCGTTGCGATTAATTCCGACTGTATTTTTATTTAATTATCCCGCGAGCGGCAGATACGATAATCACAGTGTTGGTACAGCGAATTTTTAACTAAATTTAATTAACGAGAACTTTTGTGACTTCTCTCGACCAGATTTATCTTATTTCCCGCAGTGTTTGCAGCGGACGTCCGTTTGAATAGGACTACTTAGGTACTTCTCGTTCCTATTTATGGTTGCAGGATAAAGCCAAAAACTTTACATTTTATTTTATTCATAATTAAAAACAATAATTTAAGGTGTGATTTAAGTTGTATGCCAAATTAATTTGGGAACAATGTTAACTCAAGTGGCGAGAGATATCAACGTTCCTTTAATTAATTTCAATTTATTTATTTCGTAATCAATACAGTTCGTGAGGTGGTCTCGCGAATGAGAGTGACGTCACGACGGCGCGAGCGACCCGACGCGGCCGCGACGGCGCGACGGCGTGACGGCGTGAAGGCGTGACGGCGCGCGGCGGGTCAGCGACGCAGACCGCGCGACACCACTCTACATTCAAATGAGGTGAACTCATATAACACATTTGCATTTGTCGCTTTTTTTCCAGCCATTAATCCGTCATTTGTATGCGACGGCACGCGGATGCGGGGTGCGGAGAGTGCGGGGGTGCGGGGGGGAGGAGTACGGTGCTCCACGGTTTAATTAAATTTAGACTACAACGGGGTCAATTCATGGGTACACCACGGCTACCGCCACCGCCACCGTGCCGTCGCGTCGAGCCGGCTGGCCGGGCGCAGGGCGGCGGAGGGCGGCGGCGGGGGGCGGCGGGGGGCGGCGGGGGGCGGCGAGTCCCGTAGTACAACCTGTAATGGGGCAAACACAGCGAGTGTAATTCTGTGTGTTACAGTCGCCGGGAGCGAAGCGGGTTTCTATGGCAATGACGTCACGGCTACGGTGTTTGCGGCACCATAGTCGGCTTGTAATGACAGCGAGGTACCGGGGTGTACGCCGTGTAGGCTCGAGGCCAGGATGGGGGCAGGATGTTCCTTTGTTATTATATTATAAATTTCTACAAATTGTCGAGTAGTCTTTGAGGTATTTTTGTACCACAATGTTTGTCACAAGGTTTATTGTAATAATTTTTATGGTCTTAATTTCAGTTTCGTGATGCGGTCGATCTAAATCAAATATATGATGTGTAAATTGAGGTTTACTTTTAATACAATTTGTTTAGATGTAAGGAAGAGAGAGCACTAACTAAATTGAATTTCAATACTCTGTCGCGTCAGTACAAAGCTGAGGAAGATCCATTTAAAGATAAACTCCTTTGGTAAGTTTCCAATCGCAGCCACCTCCGTCGCGCGGCTCACCGCGCCGTCCGGGTCGCAGTATAAACCTGACACGTACTTATAAAATATTAAATAATTCAGATTCAAATTACAAACGATATATATTTTAATCGGGAAGAGTAGCAATTATAAATGGAAGGATGCTTTGAGTAAAATAATTTTTGTTCGCATTGTTTTCCTTTGATTTGATTTTGTTGTATTTTTTTTACCGAAATGTATGCATATTTATTTTTTAATTTGTACTAAACTAATCCTTATCTTTTGATTTGCATTGTGGAAACAACTGCTAACTTAAATAATAAAAAAGATTTTGATTTCAATCTTGTGTGTCTCGTGTGATGTTTGCCCAACGTTGGTCCAACTGCAAACAGAATCCCGGCGGCGCTCGTTTTCGGCCACCCGTCGCATCCCATTAGATCCCGAGAGTTCCTCTTTCTAGCTGCGACAACACTAATGCTTGGTTTATGAATTTAAAATTCTTAGTCTACAACACTCATTATTGTAGACAGCTATATTCAATGAAATAGTACCTACTGGCACTTGTTGATTGAAGTGTTATTTGTCGATTTCGTGAAGCTGTCGTTTTATAGTGCTAGATTAATTGGTAATACCTGCCATCCCGTCAGTCCGCTTCGTGGCGCGAGGTCGTCGCTCGTAAGATGAGATTTAATTCCTGATCTCATTTTCACTGAAACACGAAAACTTTTTCAGTGGCTTCGTCGGAAATGAATAAGTGCGGAACTCGCGGATACCTACCGCCCACAGATAGATAATAAACCGGAAACTTTTAATTGTGAAACTGGAATCTCCGTTTTATCCAGAGCCGCTAATTGCGACCACTTATCGAGTTACCCGATGTTTTCGCGTGGTGACCCACACCCTGCCCTCCTCTTCCGGCCCCCGGCCCCTCTCCCCTCCCCCGTGGCCCTCCATCATCGGTGACTTCATTATAACTTTACACCAACCTTTAGGTCCGTTACGATCGCGGCGTAATGAGTTTCAGCTCTCGCGAAATGTTGAAAGCAATCAGTGTCGCCGCCGCGGCGCCGCGTCGCGCTGGCCGCAGCGCGCGTCGCGGCTTCATATTAAATCTTTCAAGAGAGCTGCATTGTACTAAATAAATGATGTTTTGTACACCTGTACGCTGTATATAGCAAATGGCTCGTGGTGGTTAATTTTTGCAGATGAAATTAATTTTTAGTCATAATTGTACTTGTAAAGTGACATTAAAGATAAAATTGGAACTCATAATCTCGCAGATAAAAGTGACAGAGCGAGTCAAGTGAAAAGTAATAATTAGCTCCGCTTAACTGGCCACGTCCCCCGCTCCCACCGTGCCCCCGCTCCCCCCGTACCTCCGCGTCCGGGGTCCCTCGCGCCCTCAGCCGAGCCCTGTCCTGCGATGCGACCGCGTGACCTGCCTACAGACAGGACAGGTTCTGTTACAGTACCCACGATTAAGAGCTCGACGCTCAAAAAGTTAAGTGACATAGTGAGGTTGATTGTTTAATAATGTTCCTCTGATCTATAACGATTTGATCTCAGACATGGTCCCTATTATAAAGTTAAACAATTAATACTTTGTGCAGTAAATTTAAAAAGTTTGTAGAATTAATCCAATCGACAAACTATAAGACGGGCCGGTTGGCTTGGTTGCTAGAGAGCCTGACTGCCACGCCACAGGTCGTGGGGTCACTTCCTACCCACGGCAAACTTTTGTGTGCATGAACTTTTCTGTTTGTTTCTCTGTCTGGGTGCAAATGTCTATATACGAATTAAAAAAGTAGGATAGTAAGCTATTTGGTCACCATAGTAGGTATAAGCTCTGCTTGATGATAGATGATAGATGTGTGATTAGAAGGTCTCAGGATATTTCATTCATTTAATTGCAGAGCAAAGAGCAGTCAATATAATTCAAAACGATTTAAGCTACGTAGCTAATGAGCGCGTTGATGTCTTTTGTTCTCAATCAAGATCATCCCGGAGACGATGACTTACACAGCACATGACAAACGATAATCTATTAGAAATGGATCATTTCTATTAATAGGGTCCTTGAACTGCACAGCGTTAATGGAGTCTAATTAATATTTAATAGCGAGCCCGAGTGCCGACTCACGCCTATTACGGTTAAATGATCATTGTATCTGGTGTACCATTAAGCACTTGAAAGTTTAAAGGTTTGATTGAAAGGTTGGACTGCCTAAGAGTAAATAGTGTAATTGAAGGTTCGGCAACAAATACAGGTGTCGTCGTTATTTCTTAACGTTCGGTCGCAGATTTATCGGCTAATTTGTCAGCGGCCGACGACCGAAGGACGCGCGGCGGAGAGTAGTGGCCGGGGGGGGGGGGGGGGGCAGTTCAAGTAATATGTTCCATTTATTAATTTCTTCCTTTTCTGTTTCCGCATTCAACTTTATTAGATTTATAAGGAATCGATTACGCATAAAATATGAATAGGTACATTCGTGTTTAAATGGGTGGAGACCAAAAATGGGAAAGTTAAATCCTTTGTTCTCAAATAAAATCACGAAATAATATCTAAGAACGCTGTTTACAAACGTTAAAGGTGATGCCAACAACAAAGAAGTTAAAGTGCTTAAAAGAAAGTTTCCAAACCGGTCACCTCGCAATAACATTGGCGCGGCTCGTCCGCCGGACTTCGATACAGTGTCGATGCGGTATCTAATGTGAATGTATTATACCGTCAATTGTCAACGTAAACCTTTTGCAGAACTAGCTGCCCCCCCCCCCATCCTCCACAGAGCGGGGGCAGGGGGCGCGTGCGGGCGACAGGTCGAATAGCCGAAAAGTCTTTTGATTCTGGGCTCCCAGTATAAAAGTATCATTGTGTTCACACCGTGTCGCCCCCCTGCCCACCCCTCCCGCTGGCGTCGATCCGCTCACAAAGCCGTCTTGCGCCTCTTTTATTATATTTGCCATCCATCTTTTGAACAGTGACGTCACATTAAAGCCTAAATAAAACGTGTCAGCGCGGGATAATGTCCTCAATCTCCATGGCGGTTATTTTCCTTTCATCGGAGCCGAGCGAGCGCCGAGCCGAGCCTTGCCGAGCTGAGCCGAGCCGAGCGTCGCCCGCAAACGACAAGCTTACTCACTCACTGTCTAAACGCCTATAATCTATTTGTTTAGGAGCATGACGAGTTAATAATGTTTCAATCAAATTAAATTTATCGCAAATTTTAAGAGTCACTTTATTAAACGAATTTTCTAAAATCATATAGGCTAATAAATATCAACATAAAAATAATAATAATTAAGGAAAGCTGCATGCTTAGGTATTACACAACCTTTTAACACGACTTGTATTATTATAATTATGAACTAATAGCAGATAATGATTGACGATGGCATTCGATGTATAAGTTACAGTTAGTATTCAAAGTCCCATTATTACTATTACCAAAGAAATCACTTAAAAGCAATATCAATCTCACTAGGTGTCAATTGTTAAGAAAATATCGGTTGAAATCAGTTTAAAACTGCTTGACTTGTCAGATATATATTTTTTTTATTTTTTTTATACCACATGGGCCGACAAACAAGCGGACGGTCCACCTGATGGTAAGGAGCATCGCCAATGTGTTGTCGACCCTGAGACGTGAATTTGTTAACTCTAGTGCCTGTAATTTCATCGGCCTCCTTACCTTTCCAACCGAAACACAGTAATACAAGTACACTACTGCTTCACGGCGGAGATGGGTAAGGTTAGTACTTCCCCGGACGAACTCTGCACTAAGAGCTCTACTACTTGACTAAATACTTAATAATTACTGCATACCTATATACAATCAACTTAATTTATTAGTTTAAAGTGATGCCAGGTCCGCGGCAGTGATCCGGCCGCGCAGTTCCTGCAGACGCTCGAGGAGTGAATCAAGCTGCTTCAGAAACATGTAGTCCGTCTTTAAATCATTCAAATATATCCTTTTATCTTTATTATTCTGTGTCTTACCTTTTTTCTTATAGTATTTTTTTACTTTCTTTTGCTTTCTTTTCTGCTGTTTGCGTTTCTTTTTTTCTTGTTTCCTTTGTTGTTTCCCTTTTTTATGTCTGTGCTTTTCCTTTTCCTGTACGTTTTTTTTATCTTCATCACTCTTATCTACTTCTTCCTCTTCTTTCTTTTCTTCCACCTCCAATACCCCATATTTCTCCTTTTCCTCCCTATTTTTATTATCTTTTTCACCTTTCTCTTCTAATTCTTTATTCTTTTGTTCCTCTTCACCTTTATCATCATCATCAGCATCATCATCACTGGCACTCGCACTTATATATTGGTTATCTTCCTTGTCTGGTTGTTTCTCGTCCCACTTATCGGGTCCCTCCCTGTCACTATCACCGAGGTGAGCTACAGGTTCATTATGTAGAGCTTCAGCTGGCTCGGGTTGAGCTGCCTCGGTGTCCGCTCGCTCCTCACTGTCAGTTTCATCTTCTGCAGAGCTCGAATTGTCATCCGCCGGCGCTGCTGCCGTCAACACCAGGACGACAGTAAAAATTATTATCTGTATTGAAAGTAAATATTATGTATATTTCATTAGTTTAATGCAAATTTTCTTATTAAGAGAATTTATTTCAAACGGGATATGCTTCACATCGTGGTGTCAAACCCTAAACTAAGCAGAGCAGTCACTAGCTAAATAATATACTACAACAACTACTTTTCATATTTTGTAGAGATAAATATAGTAAATCGATCCTAAACTAATCAGAGCTTGTACTAATAAAAGTGCTGAATATAAAACATTTTTTTCTAAACTATATACTATACAAATATATACTAAATAGATATTTACACCCAGATACATAACAGATAGACATGTTCTTGCACCACACAAATAACCGAACTCACGACCTATGACATGGCAGTCAGAGGCTTTATCTTTCCGGACAGGACGAACAGCTTATGTTCATGCACACAAATGTTTGTCGTGGATGGGAATCGAGCCACAACCTATAGCGTGACAATCGAAGTAACCTTTCAAGTGAAGCTTTACTCTTGAATAGCGACAGATTTCGTAGAGTGGTAACCATGGCAACCGAGCAATGGATTTATTGTTGTAAGCAAACTCACCAGCAGCCGCATCGTGATCTGGTCAGTTGAACTGAGCGGAAACTCCAATTGATACTATTTATATAAGGTCGTTATGAACACTGCAATTAGACAATGCGTCATGAGTTTAGGGTTCCGAAGAAGTGCAATATTTCAATTCTTAATTACCTGCAATTAAGTAAGTGAGTTTTCCTAATAATGTAATAATGACAAGGTATTTTAAGACGTAATCAAAAACCTTAAGTAACCTAAAATGAGCTTGATCTGTATAAGTTTATGTTAAACGTCGAGGCAGTAGACAGCTTTTGTTTCTATTTTAACGATACGGAATCCTGCAAATAATAAGTTTGGATTCTACTTAAATAATTGATGAATCAACAAATGAGGAGATTAATTGTAGATGATTAATGACACAGGTGATCAACACGACGGAATATTTCGACAAACCTAATTAGCACCCACCACTCTGTCCACGACCTGCAGGCCGATTGCACAATGATCTCGCAATCGATATATAAACCGATTTGCCGATACATTGACGACCCTACTATGCTATCTATCTCTGTGCGTAGGTGTGTAAATGAGATATCAATCACCCAACGGCCAATTTAGTAGCGAATATGCCTTAAAATCGATTTCGAGAGCAGTACACAATCGCCTGGCTGTACGAATCAAAATAAAGTAGGGTAAAGGCGGGATAGATGCCCCGGTAGGATAGATGCCTCATTTTCAAAAAACCTAACTTCCCAAACTCGCAACTAAGAAACAATAGTATAACTAAAAGCCGCAGTCACCCCGCACTTCAGTTAGCCACGGGCCGTCGTGGCGTGAGGACGCGTTTCATTCGCGTGTGAATTCATCTCCGCGGCGAACTTTACAAACACGTCAAAGTTTTAAAGGTTAGTATTTGCTGTTGTATAACTTTATAATTAGTTATTAATTCTGTTATATTTTTTATTACGTCAATATACTGATTCATCAAGTATGCATCTAGATGGAAAAGGTTGCTCATTTGTTTTTTATTTATTAAAAAAAATACTTGGGCATCTATCCCTATCAAAAAGGATAGTTGCCCTGATTTTTCGAGGTATAGGTGCCCCTTGGGGCATCTATCCTTCCGTACACCATGTATATGTGAGGTTTCAGTGTAGATATATTTTGAACATATTCTGTGTTCTGTTATATTTTGTGTTGACGTATATTTATATTTTTACTGGTTGTAGCAGAATCATGCCACGAAAGTATAAAAGAAAGGAAGGAGTGCGAGCTCGAGTATGTTCTTGGACTTCAGAACAATTGCAGTCGGCTTTTGAGGAAATGGACAGAAATACCATGGGGATAAACGAAATATCCCGACAGTTTGGAATTCCATCAAGAACATTGCGAAGACGTTATGCTGCTAAAAATACAACGAAGCAAACACTAGGTATTGTATTAAGGGTCATCTTATACAAGATATTACATTTTTAGGGTTCCGAACCTCACTTTGATTTTTAAAATAATTGCTGTACATTTCTAATAGATTTATGAACGTAGATATTATTTTTTGTAGGAAAACATCCTTGCTTGGATTTTGACAACGAAGAAAGGCTAGTAAAGCACATTCTAAAGCTTGGGGATGCAGGATTTCCCCCAAATAGACAATCCATTCGTATGTTAGCTTATCAATTTGCTGAAAAGCTAAAGCTAAAACATCATTTTGACCACGAAAACGAAATGGCTGGAGCTGCATGGTTCAAAAGTTTTATTGAACGAAATCCAAAACTGTCTTTTAGACAAGCTGAAGGCTTATCTGTGGCTAGAGCCAAGGGTTTGAGTAGAGAAGAAGTATATAACTTCTATGACCTTTTGGTCATAGTCTTAACCGAAAATGATTTGTTGGATAAACCGGAAAGATTATACAATATGGATGAATCCGGCATTCAATTGAATAATAAACCCGGAAAAGTTATAGCGAAAAAAGGTGCCAAAGTCGTCAATTCAGTCACATCTGCCGAGAAAGGTGAAACAATGACAATCATTGGCTGTTGCAATGCCATTGGTAATTTTCTTCCACCAGTTCTTATAATAAAAGGTGTAAATAAGAAACCAGAGTTTGAAGAGGGACTTCCAATGGGCTCAAAAGTATATATGAACAAAAAATCTGCGTATATAAATGCTGTGCTTTTCTATAAATGGCTAACAGAACATTTCATACCTCTGAAGCCGCATGGTAAAGTTCTGCTTATTTTAGACGGCCACTCATCACACTCAACTGCACCAGATATGCTGCAGACTGCTGCAGATAATGACATAATTTTATTGTGTTTACCAAGTCACACAACTTCAGCTTTACAGCCATTAGATAGAGCAGTATTTGGGCCACTTAAAACTTATTTTAATCAAGAAACTAATCAATTTATGCGCCTTAATCCAAATAAAAAGATCAGCCGTCACAACGCAGGAAAGCTTATACGCAACGCTTGGATTCGCGCTGCCACACCTGCAAATGCTCTGGCTGGCTTTAGAGGTAGCGGTATTTATCCAGTTGACCGAAATGCTTTGCCAGATACTACATTTCTGATATCAGACACTGCACTGAATAGCGAAAATCCTGGTACATCCCGTGCACCTCATCAAGTTGATCGAACGTCAACAACCCAGGCTCAAACGCCAGAGTTTGTCAATGCCTCGGAAAGTATTGTATTCCGTGAACCTGTTGAACAAAGGCCAGAGACCTCTTTACCTCAGACTTCTGCTTCTTTAGTTTGTGAAATAAAGCTGGATAATCAGGAAAATATTTCCTCTCCACCAAATCTGACGCAGATTCAAATCGACAGAGAATCTACTAGCATCTTGATGGATTCGGAAATTTTAGAAGGTATTAGTAATTTTGACATTGGTGATTCTACAATTGCAGATATTTTAGGCAGTAATATAGAACCAGAAACACCATAGAAAATTTTAATAGAAGCATCACCTATACCAAAAATTCCCTTGACCATGTCTAAGAGGTGGAAACAGTCCGCAGATATTTTGAACTCAAAAGAAAATATTAAACAAAAGAAGGATGTGGCTGAAAGGAAAGAAAAACAAATAGAAACTAAGTTAGATAAGAAAAACAAGGCTGAAACTACCAAAGAAAAAAGAGTACTTAAGAAAACAAAGAAACAAACCAGCAACAAAGAGCGACAACAAAAAAAACAACAGCATTATTTTAGTGATAGCGATGATGTTTACCTAGCTGATTTATGTGATAAAGAAAATGATTATTTAAAAGTTAACCAGGGACGCGAACAGCGAAAACGGCGCATATTTACAGTTCAAGCAGTGAAGATGAAGACTATTCACCGCAATATAAAATTAAGGGAAAGAAAACTAAAGGTTTGCCGGTAAAGAGCACTAAGATAGATGGACAGGATAAGCTTAAGGATAACTGTACAGAATGTTTTGAAAACTATAAAAGAACGAAATCTACATCAGATTGGATTCAATGTATAATGTGCCAGAATTGGCTACATGAAAAATGTACAATTTTCAAAAATTATTGCTCAAAATGTGGAAAACTGAAACTGAACTGCGGCTAAGAATCATTTAAGTAGGATTACAAAATGATAATCTTTATTGTGTTATCTTAGTTTTTAAAAAAGAATTACTTTTATGATTATGCATGCTGGAAGATTATATTGTTGTTTTTGATTTTTTTAAACTTAATAATTAATATTTTATACCAACTAAGTATTTAGAATTCCAATGTTGTTCAAAAAATATTTTTAGAATTTTATTGTTATTATTTTATTTGATCTCATTTGATAATTCTATTCTAACGATGACAATTAAAAGATTTAAGAATCTGCAAAATGCTTTTTATTATTATGACCGTGTTTCTAGGAGACAATTTCTATTTTAGGAGTAGCCTTCTACTGCTAAAACACCAATTGTCCTCAAAACATAATTAAATTTGGTTGATTTTTTAGTTTATACAGTATGAAGGGCTTCTATCCCGCGCCGCAGGCATCTATCCTTCATAGTATTTTCAAGGTGGGGCAACTATCCATACCGATAGGCATCTATCCTCAACAAAGGAGTTCTATAAAAAGCTAAAATCTGGAACTGATAGGTTCAAAAAAACAACTCACAGTTAAACATAAAGGATTGAAGTAGATAAATTCATAGACATTATTTATATAAAACTAATATTTTCAAAATTAGGAGGATATTTTAAAAAGTGAGGCATCTATACCGCCTTTACCCTATTTGAATCGCTTTATGTTAACATCTGTACACTTTTATGAGAATAAATATTTGTGGCGATAATATACGATATATTAACGTCAAATATGGTAATGTTAAATTTTCACCCGACTGCGGCGATGCATAATAATTATGATTTTAACCGGAATGTATGTAGGTATGTGGATGTGTTCATGTATTCCCTCATGACGTTTACACTAGGTACTTATCATAGTTTTACAGATGAGGTATCGTTGGAAGCGTCTTGATCAACCACTGATCACCAGTTATAGACTTTGTGACGTCACGTTAATTCTTCTATGACTAGCGTCTAACAGGCGCACAGTCACATTTGCCGTACCTGAGGAATCGCCAATGAGTTGACTTCCTACTACCTACTTACCTATCTAACCGAACCACAGTAAAACAAGTGTACTACCAATTATGTTTGAAGCATTTTTTTATGATTTATCCTAAACTTCGGCTTTCGTCATAGAACTTTAATAATATTTTCCAATGATTAATTTTATTTTAGAAAACGATTAGGTAATTAATAAAAACACTTAAATAATTTGAGGAATGGATCTTCTAAGGTTCCTTAGGGATGATAAATCATTACGTTGCTTAGTTTCCTTTAGACAAGTCTGTAAGAAATTTAATTGAATCTTAGAAAACAATAAGTGTGGTGTACAGTACACTGTAGGTATGTGCGCAGCGCTGGCTTGAATAGAGTAAACATTAGCATACGCGGCGCGGCGCGGCTCGCTGGCGGGGCGGGACCACATTGCGCTCATATCGCTCACGTAACAAGATTGACTCCCTGTATTATCGACAAATACTGTATTCCGGACAAATTGTGTAACAAATGCGAGCCCAATGTTTCCGGACGTTGACAAATATGACACGTCCCCCCCATTTCTCCGACACATACCGACGAGAGAAAAAGCCGCTTCTTTAAATTGAACTACTCTCATATTGACTGTTGATCGATGAGCTCAAATCGATGTTCGCCTACACACATTAAATGCAATCATCGCTGCGTGGCACAGCATAAAATACCCATCGCTCCGAACTGTGCTCACCGGGCCTGTACGTCTTCGGATATTCGAATTCGCCTGCTCTGTGTAGTGCCGGGGGGAGAGTGTACGTAAAGCAAACGTGTGGTTAGTGAATAAAAAAGCTAAGAGCGAGTGTATCGGTCGGCGGGCGCGGCGGCGCGGCGGCGGCGCGGCGGCGGTGATGTGATGGCGCATACATGTGTCCTCAAATATTTATGAACCACTCAACCAGAATCGGTTTCAACTCGCGGTGTAGTCCGGAAGCTCGGTACTTTATTAATCACTAATCGAGGACGTTTATTGGTTTCAACTCTTCGACTATGATTTTGTAGCTGGTTTTACGAAATCCTAAGTATTTTGGATGGGACATCCGAGCTGTTATGGTTTGGAAATAAAATGTATGTTTGTTACTTTCAGCTCGATATTCGTCTTCGTCTCTCGCGCTATGTTGTACTAACAAAATCCCGCATTATGCGGCACAGAGTATCTCTGACGTTTCATGTGTGCACACGCGGCGGGCGGAGCGGCGGAGCAGCGGCGCGGCGGCTGAGCACCGAAATCATTTTGGAGAAAATATTCACTTGTACTAGTTTCATGCAATTTTCATTCGAATCGTAGCAAACACAACAGAAAAGAACGAACCAAAAATATAAGGTACTTTGTAGTGCGAATCTAACAATCGAGTTTAGCTAAATGCAATGAAGTTCATAACCATAGTCATAGCCGACGGTGAGGTTATATAAGTTATGTAAATAATTAGCACGTGGCGTCGGTCTGCGTCGCGTCAGCATTAATTGCTGAAGGCTTCGCCCCGCGCAGCGTGTGGCGCGTGACGCGTGACGCGTGGAGCCGCGCTCACGTTGCTTGTATCGATACTCGTTACACTTACACTTCAATGTATTAACACACTACAGCGCTCGTCATGCTCCGGCACACTGACATCGATACCGATCGTCAGCAGTATGCATTTAAAGCTTTGTTTTCGAAATTTGCTTTACTTTGAGTTACTGTGTTTCTAGTAATAAATTCAATGTTTTATTATTTTTGGTTGTCCTAAAAATGTGATAAAACTTACACAAAACTGGGATCAGCCTTTCTCGGAACAAATAGATTTATGTAGAATTTGTGAGTATTTCGTCGAACAAGCGCCGCGCCGGATATCATTACAGAGGTGTGTTTCCACTAGCTCGATGATGTTCCATCGCCGCGTCTCTGCTCTCTCGTTAACTATTCTACTCGTTAATGAATTTTATTTTAGGCAATGCAGGGGCCGGAAGCTTTAACAATATCCGATTACTAAACGTAAAAGAATCCGCTGCGGTGAAGAACTTACGTGCCCGCACCTAGGGCCCCCCTCCCGACCCCCACTCCGGCGGATGGTAATTGGGCCGCGGATTATTTGCGAGCCGATTTTAATTTGATGGACCGCGAAGCCTTTTTGCAGTCCGTCCTTTTGTTTCGATTCGATTGAACATTGCCGCCGCCTTTCTCCCCCTTCCTCCACCCTGGGGCTCAGGTCAGGTTTTAATAAAAATCCTATCGGAGCAGCTTTCATCGTGCTTGTTTGTTATTTTAATTAAATCACATTATTCCGTCGGCTGCGTGTGTCGCTCCCGTCCATCCCCTTCCCCCCTTCCCCTCGACCACCCCCCCACCCCCTCATGCGACGCGTCGCTAGTTGCGACACTATAAAATAAATTTAATCAATCGACTTTGATTTGATCTTATTGTATTTATTACAAACACCAGAATTCTGCTGCTTCGCTGATTAAAATTCTTTAACATATTACAAATAAAATTACTTGTTTTTGCGGTAGAATGTAATTGCGATCGCTTAATAAAACAAATGCTTCGTTGTTTGAGGGCCGTGTCAACCAACTTTGGAGACGGGAGATTATGCGATAACAGGTGCACATGCAGAGTAAACATTTACACAAAGTGTGCACCTCACGGTGTCACCCGCTTTCACCGCGGATTGAATGGTTGTTTAATTCCAGGGAATGGTCGGTCTATGTTCGAAGGTTTATTTATATTCGTTCAGGCAGCCGTGATTGAATGTCAAACATTCACTAAATCGTTCGGATATCGTAATAGAGTAATAGAATCGTTGTACATGCCCGTACACATAATATGACGAGCGGGCACACGATACGTATTGACAGAACAGGGCGGAAATAAAGCAGACAGGTGGCTGTCGCTCGGAGACGAGTGCCGCGCGCATACGTTCCGAATCTTTATTTACACAGCAGCTTCTCGAGTTTACAATATTATTGTATTTTGAAAATTTTCTCAAATAATCATTTGAGAAAATCTAAATAACCAAAAAAGTAAGGCTTTAAATAATGTTACCATGCAGATATGCTTCCTGGTTCTTCTAAGTTGAAGGTGGTCTTCCAAACTGATTATGACTTCAGTATCTTTGACCTTCATTGCGGACTTAACTAAATAAATGGTTTGAATTCATTCATAAATTCCGACGGAATATCGAACCGTTTGTTTTTGTTTTGTTTGTGAGACAACTTGAGACTTAAAAATAAATGTTGACATATTTGTTTTCCACCATTGAAACCTTAAAAGGTTTGTTCAATCATCGAGTGTATGGCAACCTTTAACCTTTAAATTATATTTTTGTCTCAGAGACAATTGGAACGTTCTACCGTCTCAGTTTACATAAAATAAATATTCATTGCACAGTCTTCGCACGCGGTTATCAGATCCCAAACGAATCTGAGCTTGTGAGTTTGTCTCACAGCACGAGTTCGGAGAAAAGTCGTTAATGTGTGATTAGATCACAACATATTTTTTTGCGATTATAATCATGCACTTGCAGTTGTGGAATCCACCGTGACGTTTATCGATGTATGGGTAAATATTTGTCAAATACAAAGTTACGTTTGATTTTTAATCCAATTTTCGTTAGAGTTAGGTGTTTTCATAGTTTATGAATGTAATTAATGTTAATTATTTTGATGAAAGTAGAGTTTGTACGGAGCTCTGGGTGCGCAAGTGAGACTGGCACATGTCCGCTTTTTATGTAGATATATCTCAGCCACAGCACAAACATACATGTTCAGTTCACGCGCACAAAATCTCTCTAATCTCTCCCAACTCGAAACCATATTCTGATCCTTACACTCCTAGCAGAGCTATATACCACCCGCGAATTAACGCCACAAAAGTAGGACAGAACTAAATGATAACAGTTAATTTTAGAGACAACGAGCGAATGCACTCTCGTCGCGCGCTACCAGCACCCTTATTCAACTAATACAAACTTCGTCTGTGAGCCGACGCACAGAGGCCTCGCAGAGCTTACCTCTCACATGGTGGGGTAGTTAGCGAAAGAGACCGAGCACAGAGGCCGCGACGAAACACGCTCGAGCTAGTGTCATTTTCCATACAGAATCAAAGCTCAGCACAGCTACCGACACACATGTGCGTCGTCAACGTCGCAATAGTTTACATTCAATTTAAATTAAATCATTTGTTTCGTTTCTTGACTGCAGTCATTTATATTCAACAAACTGATCGTTATTACTTAGCTGCATAGCAAATTAGTCGCAAAAGAAGAATCGGTATATAATAAAATAAACACGAATTTGACAAGTAAACTGACGGATTTGATGGTAGGTAAGAGATAAGTCACCAGTATACGTCAATAGTTTTACGTCTTTTTAAAATAACTTTAATAGTACTTATAACGTAAACTTTCAGCTTGTATTGAAGAAGCAACAACCATCAGCTGTGTGTCGCACAACTCTGCCGGCAGACTACAAATAGAAGAAATCCGCAATCCGCAATCCGTAGACAAAGCGACGAGGAAATGAAACTGACGAGTGGAACAATCGCACCAGCCAGTCAAACAATTACGTGCGTTTTACAGGTTTGTTTGTGTCTACGAGACGAGCATCGTCTGCCCAGCGGGGAGGGGATGCAAGGGGGACCCGAGCGGACAGTCAGTGTGGATCGCATGATTATTTTTTCATCATAGATAAGCTTGTGTTTGACCACAGCCTTATCGTGGTGATTTGGTCGAAGAAGTAGACACACATAACGGAAAAGGGAACTCAAATGCAGTTTCCGGAAAGCACCGCATGCTTAAGGCATTAACTTGCGAAGCTTTAATTATATAGAAGAATACAATAATATTGATATAGTATTAAAATATACGACGGAAGCACAGCTATCACTGATTGATTTCAGTCGTTTGTGTATTGGTTATACATAATGTAACAAATTTAGTACGAGGTCTAAATAAGCGGGCTTGCATTTGTGACTGATCGCCATTTATATAATAACTGCGCTGCCTCGCGGCTCGCGGAGTGCAGCCCGCGCAGGGGTGCCACGATGATTCATAATTATTACATTATTACAATTATTTCATTTGTTAGGGTTAACTATAAGATACTATCAGTTGGGTCGACTCTGAGTGAAGATAGATCATACTGAAGGGTAGTTCTGCTCCGACGGATTGAACTAGTACATAAAGTAAATAGATTTTTAACGTCACTTTTCAACTTCAATTAACTGAGATATCCTATCTTGGTATATATTTACGTTTACCCTATATCTTATTCTAAAAGTAGAAGAGCTCTCAGTACAGGTTCGTCCAGAGAAGTACTACTACCATACCTAACTGCTCAGTGAAGCAGTAGTGCACTTGTATTTCTACGTTTAGCTTAGAGTGGTAAGGGGGTTGGTGAAATTACAGGCACATAAGACTTGATACTTCACATTTCAGAGTCAACAACGCATAGTAATGCACCTGGTGTTGCAAATGTGACTTGACAAAAAAAAAAATAGACAATAAATTATAACTAAAGTATTAAATTGAATTAATTAATTTTAGCGTATAATTGAAAGAAAATGCTAAACAAAGCAGAGTACAATGTGGTAATAGTGTCGTGTAGCACCCCTATCTCCTCACATCGCATCGCTCGGTTCCCGTCCGGGCGATAAATTTCCCGAAACTGGAAGCTATCCGGCATTTTTGTCTCCCGCCACATCCCGCGCCCGCGCTCGCATCGATGTGACATGCGAGGTGCGGGCGGCGGTGGGGCGGGGGGCAAGGGAAGCGGTGTGCGGGTGGGGGGGAGTCTTCAGATATTTACCTGCTTTACCACCACTATTATTTCACGTACGTTTTATTGTAGAAGTTTTAACGTCGGCGAACGTCGCGACCAACTTATCTATTTGAAATATAGTTTTGTGTCTTTTTATTTCGTTTGCTGCAAACACTTTTGTAACTTATTACATATTTTGGATATCAATTAAGTGAATAGGCTATCTCTAGAATAAGTACTACTGGATTATTATCCTTACTGACGCAATGTTACTAATGCAAAACGGAGTTTGTTTGTTTCTATATTTCTTTATATGTTATGCTTTGACGACTGAACGACTAAACCAGTTATGCTGAAATTTAACACACTCATAGCTTATGCTATGGAGATGGTCTTTAGTCTACTTTTTTTCTGGAAACGTGGGTGAAACCATGGTAAATATTAGAATAAATGTGGCATTTTGCATAAACTTACTTGTTTGTAACACAATTATAATTTTAATTTATTCTTGATTGATTTCTGATGATATTCTGTTTTGTTCATTTTAAACAAACAACAATAACAAAAGCAGACAATGTTTTAAAACAGTTTTAATATTGTTTTTGTCATTTTCACTCGTATCATTCAACACGTAATACGAAGAGCTATCTGCCCGCCACAAAGAGCCCTTTCACCCTTAACACTCTTTTACAAAGTCACAATCCAGGTAACAGGGTATGCCTAGGGTTATAAAAAGGGCACGTTTGTGTGATCTGCTTGTATATTAAGTGGGTGCTTTTTGCGAGCCCTACGCTTTGTGAGGGCGAGGTGAGCCTAAAGGTGTTGTCCCACCGTGGGCGGGGGTTATATCATTGAAGGGCTCATTTTTAGTTTCAACTTTAGTCTTAATTACACATGGACCAAAACGTCTAATTACAGGATCTATCTATTTTTTCCGTGAAAATTATCATCTACCTCCCCAACAAACTATAATATGGGTACTCGCAATTAGTTTGCTTTCTATTCATTCGATGCGGTACAGATATCAAGATATTTGCCAGAATTTACAGCTAACTTATTTTTGGTAACCACTTGGTACAAAATACAAGTGCACCTGGTCTTCGGTAGCTTGTTACGACTCCTGTAGGAGATTGAGGGCTGGCAGTATCTGTCATCGTTACTAAACGCAAAGCATTATGTACCTGTAATCCATATTGAATTGAATAAAGGTTGACCTTCGTATGATACTTTCAGTGTCCATTATAAGAGTGGTCCAGCATCTTAGGCTCAGTAGGGTCCATCCTACTTAAGGAATTCAGAGGATGTGGAATAATTACCATTTTACTTGAAGTATATTTTGTTATTGCTCGCGTGAACTCATAATGTCCAGTAAAAGTATTAATATAGTTTCTTAGAGTTACTAGCTTCTACACCTCAGTGTGATACGCGCCTCTCAGTGCGCCGGGAGGGTGAGCGGGAGGCTCAGGGCTCGCACTCGCCACTTCACCTTCACATAAAATTAAATGAAGGAGTTTAAGAAGGTTGACCAGCCGTGAGGAGACACACTATATTAGATTTACTTTACGTTACGTAGTTTGTTGTCGAATTTAGTTCATGTTATACTCTGTAGCTTTGACTGGCCTTTATGAATGACCCCCCTCCCGTTACACGAGCTTATGGTTTCCCGAAATCTTACTTATACTAATGTTAGGATGAATGGATGATTGTGACTCAATCACGCAATAATCACTGAATGGATTTAGATAAAACTTTGCAAATAGATAGATAACATGGATTAACAAATACGATACTTTTTACTCAGGGGATCTGGAATTTAAATCCTTCGTTATTGTGGATGAAATCGCGGGGGACAGCTAGTTATTAATAAAATTGTAAGTACTAATATTACCGATGCAAATGTTTGTGTTTCTATTTGGTTGTTACAATTAAGTTTTAACTTATGGGTAGGTACCTGAGGTATTCTGAGGGAACGCGGGTACAACTGGGGGCAGAAGCTAGTATATAACTATACAGGAATCTTTTTTCTTAGGATTAATCCTTAATAGTAATTGGGTTATTATTACTTTACCTATATTACATTTTATATTTTAATTAATATAATTTGGAAATTGACACTCACATACTCACCAACTTCAGATTTATAATATTAGTAGGATTGCCTTAAGATATTACCTTCAACAACTTACAGTATAGTCTTGTTTAAAATTAAGAATTTATTTATTTAATGAGATGACAGACCAGTTGGCTTGGTGGTTAGTGACTTTGACTGCCAAGCCGAAGATCGCGGGTTCGATTCCCACCCAGAACGAACATTTGTGTGCTTGAACATGTCTGTTTGTTCTGTGTCTGGGTGTAAATATGTATATATGTATGTATTTATAAAAAAAAGTAGTATATGTAGTATATCAGTTATCTGGTTTCCATAGTACAAGCTCTGCTTAGTTTGGGATCAGATGGGTGCGTGTAAATAATGTCCCGGAAAAAAAAAAAACATAGCAACAATCAACACTAATATTATAAAGAGGAAAGATTTGTATTTTTGTATGTAACGAATAAACTCAAAAAGTATTGGACCGATTTGAATAATTATTTTTTAATTAGAAAGCTGATGTAGCGGATGTAAGGGAGCACAATGTCATCTTAGTGCTCCCAGCCAACCTCACCTGCCCGTGGTGCATCCTGCCGACCAGCGAACGAGGCTCTGGCGACCGACTAATGGCGGTATAACCATTCTAAACAACGTAGTTAAATGGCACAGGCCGGTGACGGGCAGCAGCGTCACCGGTGCGAGAGCTACGTTCTGCGATCACCCAACCCGCCTGCCCAGCGTGTGGTGATTACGGGCATAAACCATCATGGGTAGCACACCACAACAACGGCCCCCAGTTCCCGGTCGCCCCGCTATTCCTGGCCAAGGCGGCGGTCATGGTCACGGCGGGGTAGGGGGTGCTAAGAATCCCCGGGCTACGGTAGGCCGCCAACACCGACTGACTCTGGCTACGTACAACGGACGCACTCTACGGCTCGACGAACATCTGGCGCAACTCGAAGAGGAGCTGAGGAACATAAGATGGCACATTTTGGGGCTATGTGAAGTCCGAAGAGAGGGGGAGGATACTGTAACCCTAGAATCAGGCCATCTTATGTACTTCAGAGAGGGAGACCAACCATCCCAAGGCGGCGTCGGGTTCTTGGTACACAAGGCCCTCTCTGACAACGTCATAGAAATCTCCAGTGTGTCGACTAGGGTAGCGTATCTTGTGATCAAACTCACCGAGAGGTATAGCCTCAAGGTTATCCAAGTATACGCACCGACTTCGGCACACTCGGATGATGAAGTGGAGGAAATGTACGAGGACATTTCCAAGGCCTTATACACCACCCAAAAGGCCCACTTCAACGTTGTCATGGGGGATCTCAACGCTAAAGTGGGAGTACAAACAAGCGGCGAATCGGTAGTAGGACCACACGGATTTGGAAGCAGGAACCATAGGGGGCAAATGCTCGTCAACTTCCTGGAGAAAGAAGGGTTTTTTCTGATGAATTCTTTCTTTCAGAAGAAACCCCGGCGGAAGTGGACGTGGCAAAGCCCCGACGCTGTGACCAAAAATGAGATTGATTTCATTATGACGGACAAAAAGCGTATATTTAGAGATGTCTCAGTGATCACTAGGTTCAAAACCGGAAGTGATCACCGACTGGGCCGAGGCACTCTAGATATAAACTGTAAGCTTGAACGAGTCCGTCTAACGAAATCTAATATGCTCCAATCCGTGGTTGGGTCTGAAACGTTCCAGTTGAAACTGGAGAACCGATTCGCTGCCTTGGAAACCACAATCGACGTTGATGTCGACCAGGATCTCGACCGAGTGGTAGGAATCCTCGGGGAGGAGGGGAAGAAATTCTGCGAGACGCGAGGTGCCGGTAAGAGGTCTAAGCTTTCAAAAGAATCTCTGCAGCTAATGCAGAAGCGACGAGAAAATCCCGCAGTCACTACGTCAGATCAACGAGCTTTGAACAAAAAAATCTCTCGGCTGGTAAGACGTGACCTCCGGAGCTCCAACACACGCTCTATTCAAGAAGCGATTGAGCGAAACCGGGGGCCTAGAGTCTTTGTTCAACAGCTCGGTCGAAGCCATCTGACGAAGTTGACCACATCGAGCGGGAATCTCGTCGCTTTTAAGCCGGAGATACTTAGGGAGGTGGAAGACTTCTACGGCCAACTATATACCTCGCAAGCGTCTCGTCCTCAACCTCATCCCGAGGATCCCAGGGCCACTCTGACCCGCCATTACACTGAGGATCTGCCAGAGGTCAGCCTGGACGAGGTCATGATGGCTCTCAGAGAGCTTAAAAACGGAAAAGCCCCCGGGGAGGATGGAATTACAACGGAGCTCTTAAAAGCTGGTGGAACTCCAACGCTTCTTCAGCTTCAGCGTATATTTAATTCCGTCCTCTTTTCGGGGAGAACTCCGAAGGCGTGGAGTAAGAGTGTGGTCGTTATGTTCTTCAAAAAAGGTGACAAAACCCTTTTGAAGAACTATCGACCCATTTCACTCTTGAGCCACGTCTATAAGCTGTTTTCGAGAGTCATCACAAATCGTCTCGCGCGTAGACTCGACGAGTTTCAGCCTCCGGAGCAGGCTGGGTTTCGAGGAGGATACGGCACCATAGACCACATTCACACAGTGCGGCAGGTTATACAGAAGACCGAAGAGTATAACCAGCCCCTGTGCCTTGCGTTTGTGGACTATGAGAAAGCCTTTGACTCCGTTGAAACCTGGTCTGTTCTGGAGTCTTTGCAACGGTGCCAAGTTAATTGGCGATACGTCCAAGTACTGAGAGGACTGTATGACACCGCGACTATGACCGTCCAAGTACAAAATCAGCAGACTGAACATATCCCCTTACATAGAGGAGTGAGACAAGGGGACGTTATTTCCCCCAAATTGTTCACTAACACTCTGGAGGATATGTTCAAGTCCCTAAATTGGAAAGGACGGGGCATAAATATTAACGGCGAGTACCTCTCACACCTTAGATTTGCGGATGATATCGTCATCATGGCTGAAACCGTGCAAGATCTCCAATTCATGCTGACTACCCTGGCTGATTCTTCTGCACGCATCGGTCTCCGGATGAACTTGGATAAAACCAAGATCATGTTCAACGAGCATGTTATTCCGGAACCGGTTGCCCTTGACGGGGTTCCTCTCGAAGTTGTTCACGAATACGTCTACCTTGGGCAAATCTTGCAATTGGGTAGACACAACTTCGAGAAGGAAGCTCGCAGAAGAGTACAGCTAGGGTGGGCAGCATTTGGAAAACTTCGTCGAGTCTTTTCATCGCTCATACCCCAATGTCTAAAGACGAAAGTCTTTAACGAGTGCGTCCTACCTGTTATGACTTACGGAGCCGAGACGTGGACACTGACGGTGCGACTGGTTCACCAACTCAAAGTCGCTCAGCGAGCTATGGAGAGAGCTATGCTCGGAGTCTCTCTGAAGGATCGAATTCGAAATGAAGTTATCCGTCAGAGAACCAAAGTTATCGACATAGCTCAAAGGATTAGCAAGCTGAAGTGGCAGTGGGCTGGTCACATCTGTCGCAGAACCGATAACCGTTGGGGTAGACGTGTTCTAGAGTGGAGACCACGGCTCGGTAAACGTAGTGTAGGGCGCCCTCCAGCTAGATGGAGCGATGATATACGCAAGCTGGCTGGCAGCGGTTGGAAACAAAGAGCTGAAGATCGAGCTCAGTGGCGTGCCATAGGTGAGGCCTATGTCCAGCAGTTGACGGAGATAGGCTGATGATGATGATGATGAATTAGAAAGCTACATTATCACTGAGTAATATAGGCTACTTTTTATTCAGGGAAAATGTAAATCCCTCAGGAACGCGGGTGAAACCGCGGGGGACAGCTAGTAATACATATAGTTAGATTAACTCACTTCAAATCATACGCCAGAAAGTTTCCACTTACAACTTATGCACTGCTCTGTGTAGGATACACTATTCTTTTTTATTTAGTGTATTTAGAAAATTAATAACAATGTAATTAATTAAACCAATTACCAGAATAAATATTATATCCGGAAACGGTGTCACATAATCGCATAATTTTTATCTAATACATTACATTGTGTTCATTTTTATAACAAAAGCCACAGTTTTTTAATTAAATAGCTGTAAAATTTATGAATTCAATATCGGATAGAACAACCAAAACAAAACTGTCGACATGCCGAAACGAAAATCTAATATTGTCGATGATTCGCAACTTTTTGGTTCGTGTTTTAATATTAAACCTCTCAGTTAAAACGATGTGGGAAACTAATGCTGGTGCATAGTACGCGATAACTAAACATTTTGTGATCGACTCATTAAGTCGCTTGGGAGATTTGAAAAAGTATTATATATTTAAGCAATTTATTATAATTTAATAGAAAAATAATTATATGTCATGACCTTCGTGGATAATGGCCGTGAAGATATGTACGTATTCCGAGATGAAATCAACAGTAAGCTTTTAAATATGGGTTTAACATTAAATATCTATTATTTAAAAAAGTAGTATATCTGTTACCATTTATTTTGTACTCCATAGTACAAGTAGTACACTCTGCTTAGTCTGGGATCAGGTAAACATGTCCTGGGATATTTAAATGTGCCCATTAAATAATGATTTAGCAGGAGAAACCGCGGAGAAACAGCTAGTCAATAACACTCACACAGTCAATGACTGTCCTGCAGACATGCTCGTATCAAAGAGAGGCGAGTGCCCCGCCCCGCACCGTTTGTCTGCGCAGTAAGTAGTGGCACACAATTAAGGTACGTCCGTATACAAACTAACAAGTCGGAGCATATTTTTCACAAATCGCACAACTAGCATTTCAATTCACTGGACTGAAAGTTTTCACAACGACAACTCCGTGTGCAGCCGCGCCGCGAGCGGGCGCCTCTCCTTTACTATACGCGCTTGGAGAATCTTACAACTTGGGGCTCTTTAAGAAAAGAGCGAATAGGCTACTAGCTGGAAAGAGAGCTCCATCTTCGGCCTCATCTGCACTTACCATCAGGAGATTGAGGCCAATCGCAATCTTTTCATAAAAATAATTAAAAGCCTATCTAAGTGGATAGTTCTCATTTAAATGCTCCTCTGATATTGTAGAATCGGCTGTTTTTATGTGGGGTAAGAATAAGATTTTGATCCATTTCATACATAACATTTTTATGGTTTTAATTAATTGTTCAAATCTTATTGCATGCAAAATTAAGTTGATTTTTCGGAAACCTCTTAACCTAACTTAGTTCGTCGTTTAAAGGTAGTGAATAGAGATCAGCAACATATTATTTTGTTCGGCAGACCAACAGCAAAAGCCTTCTAAATAATAACAATCTGTGCATGCTGTATACTCGTATACAAGTATCTATAGAGTAACCTGTTTCATTTACCTTATAAATTAATCATGCAATTATCATTTTTTGAGACGATCTGGGTACAATCATAAGAAGGTGTAAAGCACGATTAACTAACTGTTAGCAACTTTCTCAGTATGGGGCGTATGGGAGCGGTGCGGCGCTCGCCAGCCGCCGGCGGAGTGGGCGAGCGAAGACGCGCGGGAACCGGTGCACTCGTCGACATGCATAATTGACTAAATAGACGCCATTTTGAATATCCGAACGGAGAGTTGCCAACTTTGTGCAGCGGAATATTTTTCAGGTCCAAGAAGTTTGCTTCTACGTAGTGTCAAGCGTCAAGCGGCGAGCGGAGAGCGGCCGAGCGTCACTCTGACCCCCCCCGATAGGAACCTAAACATGCATATAGAGTATAATCAGTTTTGTCAATGGATTACATAATGCTTTCTAGGGAGTTTTAACATAATTGAAGTAGCATTAATGTGTTAACTGAAAAATATTCAATAGATTTTATGGGAATTGCATGGCCGAATAATGTAGAAAATGCCAAAATACTTATGCTATATGAACCTAAATGAAGCGCGAGACGAACTCAAACACAAATGGTTCCGTACTCCGTACAATATTTAACAAAACGCCGAAGAATATACTCCGTATAGGGATTTCGGAACGTTTCACTATTGACTATATTTTATATTCGTTGTTGCAGCGGCCACTGAAGTACACACTGGAAATTTCAAGTGTCCTATTACGGTTCCTTGGATCAACCCTGTGACAGACGGACGGACGGATAGACAGCAAACCCTTAGTTATATGGTCCCGTAGGTAACTGATGGGTATGGAGCCCCAAAAAAAAAATAAGAGCCTAGTCCGCTTACTTATGTACCACATTGCATCTCTCCAGTAAGTTACTTAAGTAACGACCGAATCGCAGTATTTCAATAGCTTTATACTCCAATGGGGTAAAATAGGGTCCCTTTCAATAAAATTCATTTTATGTCTTCCTAAGTAAATATATTCCAAATCGAAGTTATTTTGCGCCTGCCAACCACTTAATTTTCATTGATAAAGTATTACTTTTAAATTACCAAACCTTGCTGCGCAACCAAATAGTGAATGTCAATATTTACTAACATAGCAAGCAATGTAACACCAAGTACTGTACTTAGTCGCTCGCGCTCGGTCGCTCAGTGCGCCGTCGCCAGGTAAATGGAGGTAAATTGTAATATATTTTTTCATGTCGGTCATTTGTCTGACGCACGTGGGTTTTTGTAGACATTAAGCACCTTAAAAAGGGCATTTACCTTTCCGGCGCACCTTGCGTAGAATGCGGAGGGACGGCGGAGGGCGGCGGAGGGCGGCGGAGGGCGGCGGAGGGCGGCTGAGGGCGGCCGGAAAAACGCTCGATTGTTTCCGTTTAACGTCAGGATATGAACCCACATCAGTCAGCCCTCGGCGAGACGTCGGCGCTGGCGCTGCACTGCGCGTACCAACCACTCACCTGTTTATTTTTTTTTCAAACCTTACTCTTCCTACATACTCTACTTGTTCAAATTATCCAATATTGCCTAAACTGACGCAGTAATCAGCCATGTAATAGAGTTGTTATCCATAATTAAGCCTACAGCAGAGCCGCACAATAGCCCCCGCCCCGCGCACTCCCCCGCGGCACATAACTCATCGCCCGGCGCGGCGCAGAGCACGCCGAACAAAAGAAACAAGTGTAATTCCCGCGATAACTCAGCGCTCGTTATTACTCGAAGACATCACCAAAAATACTGAAATCGTAATTTTTCAAGAGCGCGTATAAATAAGGCTCGAGGGATGTTATTAGTTTGCTAATAAACTGGGCTCCGCGAGTCCCGCGGGACTGGCGAGCGGGATCCGAGCGCGGGATCGCGGCGCGGGGTCGGGGCCGGGAGCCGGGAGGCGGACGATGTCTCATTAGGCAAGAGATGTTATTTTATATCTTTTGCTGGTCTCCAATAGTAATATTCGGAAAACGATTACGATCATTTAAAACATATTGATGCTCCAACGTCCGCCCCGCGGTTAACGGAATGTTTTCCTGGAATGACAGGCATGCTGTGCGTTGATAAGTACAACATATTTTATTTATTTGCCAAATTTTATATAAATCCGCTTAGCCGTGGATCACTAACAACAAATTCTTCACGTTTATAATATTAGAGCGTTAAAATAGATAAACTTTGTCTTCTAACCTAGCCTTTATACGCGGCTTCGCTCGCGCTGGCTTCTGGATTCGGTACACAGAGATACCTTCTCAGTCAGTTGGTTTCTTCCTTCAGGTATATTTTTGTGCAGGAACCTACTTAAGACTTCTTATTATATAGGTACTAGATTATGGGCTAAATTTCAGAAGCTAACGACCGGGCTACTGTCGAAATCTCGACTAAATCACGACTCTCAGCTCTATGAAGCAAGTATATCGATTCCTGCTGTTCGGAGCTACCGAAACAAGAATTATTATATTATTGTCCTCAGAGTCAGCCGCTGCGCGTGACACGCGCGGGAGTCGCGCGGGTGTCGGCCGGCGGTCCCCCCGGGACTGCGATGATGCATGGCGCGGCCACTCCCGGGGGCGACCCTCTTGTGCGGGACTTAGGTCTCACGCATGATTTGTCCCAAGCGTTTTTTGGTAACAAAAACTTGAAGTATTATAACAACAATGTGATCAGTCAAGCGTGCCCTGTGATGTATTATACCTCGTATTTTTAAAGGTCTGTAGCTGTAAAAACCCAATAATGTCTGCCGCCCTCGTCGAGCCGAAGCGACAATGTAACACACTTTCTTTTAAAATCGGTAAAATTACACCAATTCTAAGAAAGCGTATGTTCACTGCTGACGGAGATAAAAACACTCGATGGAACAAAGTATTAAGATATGAAAGAAAGATTCTTAATTTAGATAAAGCGGTGATTTTCAAGTCTCGAGTAAAACTCAGTCTCAGTAAAAAGTAGACATAAAAACTATTTAGACGGAATAAAAACAGCAAAAAAGTTAACCGTCGTCCAAACTTTGTCGAGTTTTATTATCTCGCAGACAATGTGTCTGCGTGATCGAGCGGGTCGGGGATCGACTCCCGACACCCGGAAATCTGTGCAATGAGTAAAAGTATAAATTAACACCTGAGTGACGCGCCCCGTGCCCCGTGGACGGGGGTGAAAGGTGAAAAGGTTAAACTTACCTCTTAATGAACGTTTTATCTCTCAATTTGAATTTCTTATTTAAACAAAATCGAGTGCAAACAATGAAATTAAATTAAATGATGTCGGAGTGCAGCCGCCCGCTCCCGCTCCGCCACCGCCCCGCTCCCGCCCCGCCGCCGCCCCGCCCTCCCTCAGCTGTTCGACGCGAACAAAAACGTTGAAAAGTGAAAAATAAACCGACCGAGCGCCGCGACGCGATGCGCGACCACTCACATAGAACGCACTAGATAAGACAGACTAAGTTAGTGAGGCCCTTGAACAAAATGGAACTTTGTTGCAATTTCTGATTTAAATAATGACTTTGAGTCTCTACTTATTTGCTGAGTTTAAGGTGGAGCTATTTTAGAACTGCACAACTTTGCGGAAACAACTAATAAAATATTTCTTGGAAAATAAATTAATTGTTTTCTTTTTTTCAATTCGGTGTGATAGCGAAATGACGTTTCATACGGCGGGTACATCCGTGTGGTTCGTGTTTCGTGACCGAAATATAATGAAAATAGACTTTTAAAACTTTCGTTTCTGTGCATGAAACTCGATTTTATTCGGTAACTATTTTGTTTAATCGCCGCCAATAGTGAAGCACGTCGCGTCGGTGCAACTCGACTGTTTGTTCAGTTTCGTATTGTACGCTTAAAATATTCACTGAGTTTTGATTAAAATACATTTTTGATATTTTACTCGTGTTTATTTCATTCGTCAAATTGGAAAAACGATTTATTCCGGTTTTTGAATAATTTTATTACAATGAAATACAGCCGCTTGGTAATAATGATAGTCGGAATAATTTGTACGAGTCGGCGAATATTCCGTCGACAGTGTGTACAGACACAGTAGGCGACATGTTCAATACACGCAATAACACGAGACGCGACACAATAGCGCAACTCAATATACAACCCCCTCCCACCAACCCGCCCCAGGGGGAGGGTAGCCCGTTCCATTATCACAAGCATATCAAATACGATGAAGCAATTATATTTCAACTTCCCGTTTGTTTAGGGAATCATTTTGTAGATTCGCATTATATTTTTCGTCAGAACACAATTCACTAAAAGCCGGGAGTGGCTCTGAAGCGATTACAAACCAGTTTCGTTTTAAATTTAAGCTTTGACATATTACAAAAAACATATTGCGGAGTTGTAGAATTCCATGTGGAGTTAACCATGATTTGATGGTTTCCATTCTAATCCACCAACTGATCTATGATCCACACTGCATTGCTATTATCGAAATCATCTTAATAATTAATCGATTCTAAATTTAAAATATAATAAAATTAATCGTCGATACCATACGTCGAACAGTTAGGCATGTTAACAAGATAAGCGTATTATGTTCCTGTGGAAGAGACACGAGCCTGCCCTATAGATTAGGAGGAAAAAGAACTTCATTAGTCCGCCACTATAATTTATAATATCATCCTACTAATTATTATAAATTCGAAAGTTTGTGATAAGGGATAGATGTTTGATATTAGAGATTTGGATGAAACTGGCTCCTAGATAGACCGAATTTATAACCTGGATTAACGCATGGGATACTTTTTATCCCGGGAAAATGCAACACGCCTCAGGAAAGAGGGTAAAACCGCGGGGGAACGCTAGTAGTATATAATTTCTTTGGCACGGCCGTTATTTGAAGATGTTGTCCTTCACTGAAAATTAAAATAGAAGTGGTAGAACTTTTAATGCAGAGTCCGTCCGGGGCACTACCACCATTTTTACTTCTGCCGCGAAGCAATCGGTTAGAAAGGTAAGGGGGGGCGGTGAAGTTACAGGCACATGAGATTTAACTACTTCACGTCTCAGGATCAACAATGCATTGGCGATCCCTCTGACCACTTACCATTAGGTAATATATATATACCACTAGGTATCTATTGGTCAGCTTCCTTGGTATAAAAATGTCGGGAGCTATGCCCGAATTGACAACCTCCTCCTTTTTTGAAGTCGGTTAAAAAAGAAAATACAACAATGTATCAAAATATACAGACACTTATATAACAGCCATATAGGCAGGGCAATCAGACATGTTCGTGCACACACATGTTGCCTTGGGTGGGAAAAGAACCTACGACCTGAGGCTAGGTTATTAAATAGCTGAATAATAAACTGACGTCTCTCGAAGTCTGCCGATTGTGAGCCATTGCGTACATCACCAAACCCTGCGGTATAGCTTTAAAAAATCTATTGAACACAGCTTAAAGTTTGAACATAATCGTGTATCGTATGCGCTACAGTGGACTCGCGCGAAGACAAACTTTTCCCAACGAATCTATTTGTAGTCGTATCGTATTTAAGAGCAGTCGCATGCAGTTAGACATTAATATTTTTATAAATAGAAACCCTTTTTTGACGCTTTGTGTTCCCAGGAAACAAGATACCTAGATATCCAATCGATTTGGGTCTAGTTACTTCGATTAGGTTTATATAAACGATTCCTAGTTTAGAATGATTATTTGTTACTCTAAATTGGTTATGTGGCCGAGTGACGGCGACAATGCTTGCTACAGGGTCACATGGACCTTATAACCTCTACCTACTATTCTAAGTACAAATGGGCGTGAATATAGTATATAATGTAAACCAGATAAACACCAGGCAATAAAGGAATATAAAAAAAAACATTCCGTATATTCAACAGCTAGCATGATTTACCCATTATTAACTATTGTAATTTTCAATAAATATTTATAGTAATGTAAATTAAGGTTTTAAGGCGTAATCAATAAATAAATCAATGTGAATAGTACTAAAATTAAGGATACTCTCAAAACACAAAAAACAAGCATGTCCGGTAATGTTTGTTCAGTAAATACCATATTGACATCGGAAAATAGCGCTTTTGCTGAAATATGCACTGCCAAAGGCGGGTTGTTACAATAAAAAATAAGCTACATGTACCCCTAAATATTGCATGTAGTCCGTTTCAAACGAATGTGGGCATATCTACAACATCGATGTCAGAGTACAGTCGACAACATTATGATAAATGGTAAAAAGTGAAGCGAGCGGCGCGCGGTGCGTGAGCGACTCGAGAAGCGACATTGTTATGAAAATGTACCGAATAATGCCGACTACATTATAACTTTGCGCCGCTTTCCACTGCCTGCTTGTAACTACACACATGTGGAAACGGATGCGGCATCTATGGCAAATAGAACCTTCGATTGCGATTTAACAAAATCACAAACATACAATTTAAATGTGTGCAGTTTACTCGCGGTAGAAGTGAATCCCTCAGGAAACTAAGTCTACCTATCTCAGTCTCGCAAAGACTTAATCGTATAGTTGAGACATATAATTTGTCTCATTTTAGTGTCGCTTTTTCGTTTTATCGAGCTGACTTTTTCTGATGCTGACTTTCACAAATGACAGAAAAAGCCCAACACCGCTTATATCATTAAGATCAGTAATCGTCTATTAATTCCACCTTCGTAGCTCCATGTAGTCGTCGTCAGCAGCGAGCATGAAGTGAGCCCACGAGTCCGCCCGAGTCCGCCCGAGTCCGCACGACGCGCGACGCGACGACAGAGCCGCTTTTGTCGCTCTCAACGCTGCACGCGACTGTACCCGAGCGATATTGTACTGCTTTTATGTGTTGATCTTTTAACAAATAAACAACCAGCTTAAAGGCTTTATGGACCAACAGCTCCGAGGTCTATCAATAAGTCTAGTTGTTACTGTATTTGGTTATTTCTTTTTGTGATTTAAAAGTTAGTAATTTTAGTACAAGTATTTGTCAAAAGCACTCATTGGTAAAAATAACTGAAATTGTGATTTGAGGGTATGCTTATTTGAGCTTCTTTCTTAACTTAACGAGCGACAGATTACTAGATTTCTACAGGATGGAGAAGGATAACGCTATCATGGGCTATCGCGCGGGTAAACCGTGGATCGAAAGCAAGTATATATTTTTCCTGAAGCATATACATTTGCTATGTAAAACTATTTCATTATAAAAAAGCACCTTACATTTCATAAACCAGAACACGTATATTACAAACAAGAAAATGAGGTCCTGGCATTGAGTCCGGCGGTGTAAAAACCATAATATATTGAGTAACTATTAGTATTGTAAGGGAAGTTTACTCATAAAGTTCCTCGTAACGTAACTTGAGCCTTATTTATGAACGGTCGCGGTTCGAGGTTGCCTATTTGTTTTTTTATGTTGCCAACACGACAATGTTTGTGTAAAGAAACAATTGCTTGAAATATTCTTAAGGAGCAAGTTTGTCTGTTCGTTTCATAAGAGTTTACTACTAAACTACCAAACTACTTTAAGCTGAAAGGAAACTTGAAATTAATAAAAAAATAACTATTTTAGATACTATATCTATCTTCTTCTTTCACTATATACATGTATGAGAAAAATAGTGTTCCTTTGACGCACCATCACCTCAAAACTACTGAACATATCGGAATGGGACTGCTACCGTTGGCCGCGGTTTGTATGTTACTTTGTAATGCTATTTTGAAGCTGTGAAGTATTTGAAAGTATTAACAGCTACAAAGTTTTATAATACTGTTATAATTTGTAGTAAATGTTTAACGTATTTCACAGCATTTACATTTATTGCTTTCTATGCCTGGCCCTTATGCACAGGGAAATACAGTCCACTCTGCAAGGTCACATTCCAAGGTACAAATAAAAAGTCAATTAAGACCTCGCTCAGACAAATCTCGAAGTGCCACATAGGTGTATGGAAATGAACTGACACTGATTGGAGCACGATGTCACAACCTAACCAAAATCATTTCAAAAGTTAAGAATTTTCTTTAAACATATTTGTTGTGTTTGAAAATTGAAAATAAAAAATTCTATAATGAAGCTAATTACGGTCATAGCTAAATACTTGTAATTATTTTAAGGGAATAATAAACAAAAATCCTTGGCCATCTGATTCCAAACTAAGCAGAGATTATACTATGGGAACCAGAAAACTGATATACTATATATACATTACTATATAATATAATATATACATTTTTAAGTACATACATACTTATATAGATATTAACATTGATACACATAACAAACAGAAATGTTTATGCACAAAAATGTTTGTTCTAGGTGGAAATCGAACCCACGACGGCGTGGCAGTCAGGGTCTCTAACCACCAAATCAACTGGCCCGGCCAATAATAGAAGATGGTTTAATAAGGTATAATTTTGCGTGGTCAGAGTCATCGAGAATTACCACGCGCCGTCCTGCGTCAAATAGACTTATTAATATAGGTGTAACAAAAATAAACGATTTATTAATAGAAATATTTATTTATTCAATAAGCTAATGTCACTTATTGCTTGCTCCCGGCGCCGCCGCCGCAGCCGGCCGCCGCGCCGCTGACGAGCTGGCCCATCACGGGAACAACTTTTCCATGTTGTCGAAGAACTCGTTCAACTCCTGCAAGATAACCAGCTGTTCGAGCAATTCGCTTATTGCAGCTACCTCTTTGTCTATTTTCTCGTCATCTTCTTTCTCTTCACGATCATCTTCTTTGAATTCGGAAATCTTTTCTTTGTCATCTTCCTTCTTTTCCTTTTCTTCTTCCTTCTTTTCCCTTTCTTTTTCTTTTTCCTCTTCATTCTCTTTCATGGCTTCAGTAAATTCAGCTATCGTTGCTTCATCGTCATCTTTAACAGTCTTTTTAAGATCTTGTACAACTGCTTCTACTAGTTCATCGATAGCTTCTTCTTCTTCTTTAGGAGCGGGTTCCTCGGCTACCGGGGCTGCCCTGCTCACCGCCAGGAAGAGCGCGAAAAGAATCTGAAAGATAGAATAGTTGAACAAACTTTGCAACGACTCTTTAAACAGCTCACTCTTCGTATGATTCTGATGCGGTCTTAACCCCTCCCAACTGACAATCTTTCACTTTTGTAGTAGTGTGTACCATGCTGTCTCATAATTCAAAAATTCTAAGTTACGGTTCTACATAAACTGTCATTTACTGAAGTTACAACTGTTCGAAAGCGCTTTATAAGCGCCAAGAAACTCTGCAAAGTAACTTTTATTATTATCTTTCTTAATGGTTTAATTAAATTCTTTCGAAGTATGATTGACAATCTCTAAAAATACTATATACTAGTGATCAGACCAGGCGTCACCTAAGTGATGTAATATAAATGTACCATACACATGACCGTTCGGGAGAAACTTTCTACACGATGATGAAAACTGCATCAAAATTTATTATATAGTAGAATATATAAGCGGACAAAGAGACAGACGACTCTTCAGCGATATTTAGGAACTTAGAGATTAACCAATAAATGAATCAATACTTTAAATTATTCTATCTCATGAAGTCCGTAACTTCTTATTTGAGTGCTCAATTCTTTGTGACCTAATTTCTAGGCTTCAGTTTCAACCACATTATCGTTAACTACGGTGTAATGGAGGACACAGGGGATAGAATATTTAACTCACACTTTCAGGCTTAGTTTAGTAATGTTGTAAATAAATAGTTAAAATCGAAACACACTTACCAAGAACCGCATGTTGTCCGATCAATGTTGAATCGAGGAAATGATCGATCTCGTAACATTTATACACATTTATTTACTGTTATTTATAATCACCAAAACCGCAATTAATTATTGTGTGATGAAATTTTAGGGTTCCGCATACAGAGTGGCTGAAAATATGGAAAATACATTGTTCCCACCATATTCCAACTGCGGGTATCACCAAAGAAATGTCAATTGGTACCATCCCCGACCCGAGTATCGAACCCAGCACCAGTCTATAGCTGAACTATTCTACTAATATTTTAAAAGCGAAATTGTGAGAATGGATGTTTGTTTATGTTTTAAAACTACAAAACTTTATCTTTATCTTTATAAAATAAAAATAGGTACACGTGCATTTATTCATGATTTTATAAATAAAACAACATTAATAATATTAAAAACTTTATTAAAAATCAGAAAGAAGCTACTCCATTATACTGATTTAAGTTAGGCTGTACACAAAATATACACAAAGGTGACGAAAAATTCACAATTTAAAATTCTAAATAAAGAACCCAAAGAACTTGTGGGAAAATCGTACTTGATTATGTGATAACCATAGAACACAATAGCTAATGACTCGATACATGCTACGGAATTTTTTGATAATGGTGTCATTAAAATCGAATTTATTATTAATAGCATAATTTATGAACCACACTTGTTTGTCTGCCATTTAAAATATGTTTCGACAAGTGAAAATGAGTAAGCCTTACGTATTTCATCATTATCATATTCAACGGATCATACAAGTCCCCCAAGTCACTGATGGGGCACAAACCACCCCCTTTGAACATATAAACCCCCCATTATGTTTCCTCCCTGTTTCTGCAATTGTATGACTGTGTTTCGGTTAGAAAGGTAAGGGGGCCGGTGAAATTACAGGCACATGAGACTTAACAACTTCACGTCTCAGGGTCGACAACGCATTGGCGATGCTCCTAGTGTTGCAAATGTCCATAGGCGGCGGTGACCACTTACCATCAGGTGGACCGTCTGCTTGTTTGTCGGCCCAAGTGGCATAAAAAAAAAAAAAAAAGTGGACCGAGATAGGCTGATGATGTTGGTGAAAGCTACGACGGTTAGCTGGCATACTTTTTTATTGTAAAGGATATAGCCTCAACAGCTCAACACCTTACGATGTGAAACCTGTTGTTGCAAAGTTAGGTAAGAGCCGTATAAACTAAACTTTGTTCATGAACATTATAACTAATATTATGATACTTAAGGCGTAGTAGAATTAACCTACTAGATAATAATAATAATAATATTTTTTATTTAATCAGATACAAATCCTGCGTATTACAAATAATATGGCATTAAATTACGGTGCAACAGAGCTACGGATCGATTTTAGTTCTTCCATACGAATAGCTGACGGACACCCAACTTTTATCCCTACAACGCGGATGACGCGGGCTTGAATCCTTCAACACGGAAACTGGTAATAGTAAAAATCATCATGGCAACCATCCTCAAATATAATTTCTATATGAGGCCTTAAACCTTAACTATGTCTACTGTCTTGAAAATCAAATTGTTTCTGCAGATCGTTCTGTAGTTGTTACGAGCCAAGAAATCAAAATTGTTTTTACAAAGATTCCTCCTTCTCTCCTCCACAAGCATACCCCATGAATCTTATTTGCGTAAATACAAGACGAAAGTCTTTTGACATCAAAAATGTCCTCCGAAGAAGTCGCTAACGAAATGTTTGCAAAAATATGCGCAAACTTGTGCGAGGTCGCCGCCGCCGCCGCCGTGTTCGCGGCCCATGACGTCACGGCCGACACGGCAACTTTGCACTAACGTGTACCTGACGATTTGTGCGAAAATTTGCTACATTATTGTTTTTGATTTTCGCTTTATAGTTCATAAAGATATAAATGACAGGAGATGTTCCAAGAGCGACTGTACCCGAGGAGATCCATAAATAATTTATAGATGCCCTGGAGTTATCATCACACTCACCGACTGATGGCTGATGATGATTCCAGATTCAAAAGAAGCACGTTCATGCACTCAAAACGTTTGCCAGAGTGGTAATCGAACCCAAGATGTGTCGTATAGCAGTCAGAATATATGACCACAATATAAAGCGCGTCGGTAAAATTTCAACCATGTATGTTTATTCAGAGGTATTCGAGTGCGTTAACTCGGATGACAAGTCGATTGGATCATCTACGGAATAGAGTGGTTTTCATTTTGTAATTTCCATTAGGAACGAGGCAGTCGATCGCCACACTACAATGGTGACTAGGGTATAAGAGCATCAGCAACGGAATGGTAACCGAGTTGGTCTGATTATGATCCTTTTAACTCTGAAAACGTAATAAAGAAACACATCTTAGGATATTCTTTACACCCGAAAAAACATACGACATAGATTTTCAGAAATGTAAATTAACTGGAAATAAAAGGCTTTTTATTCAATTATTTATTTTATTATTCTTTACACACGGCCATCTGATAACAAATACAGCAGTTTATGGAACTAACTAACTACTCATCAGAAAATCAGATACTTGATAAATTACTTTCATACGATTGTTTTTGTTCTAAATACATACATACTTATATACCCAGATATGTACATGCTGGCAAATTTTTGAAACGTACAGATTACCATCATCCATGTTCTTACTGTTGTGAAATATCTCTTCTTACATAGTTGGGTTAGATCGGAAAAGTGGCTTGGTGGTTAGAGACCCCGGCTGCCACGCCACAGGTCGTGGACGCGAATTCTTCCCAGGACAAACACTTGTGTGCATGAGCATAATTATCTGTTTGTTCTGTGTCTGGGTTTGCATAATTAAATGCATTAGAGTTTGATCATTCATAAGTGTCTGTCAAGGCCTATCGGAATAAATATATTTCATGTCATATTTACCAGAAAAATAGTAGTACATCAGTTACTTATCTGGTTTCTACACTACTGGCTCTGCTTAGGTTATATGTGAAGAATGTCGCGGGATATTTATTATAAAGATTCAACCTCCACAAACTTAATAAATGATCGTTACAAAGTTGAATCATGTTAAAAAGTTAATAATACCGCGCACAATTCAGAGCAAGCATTTTGTTTGCCGCTTTATTTACAGCACGATATTATAAAGGAGTCCTACATTGTTCCTCGTTAGTGAACTTGCATCAGGTGTGGTGCCCGTGGAGCTGCGCAGGGGAGAGGGGGAAGGGAGAGTGGCTTAACTTGACATACTACGCTGAACGTATATACAGACATATTCCGAGGAGAAACAACAATTATGTTATAGCTTTTGTACAAGTGCATTGAAATTTATAATGTCTACACCAAATAAAATGGGTACCTAGTTATCTTGAAGCTGATGGGGGTACCTTGTTTTAGCATGTCTGTTCTTTCTGTGTCTACATAAGCATGACAGTTCGCGTATTACAGACCTCCGGAACGCGAGTGAATCTGCGGGGAACAGCTAGTTAGTAATAAAAAATATAACTTATCTAATCCTATTATAGGTTAATTTAGTTATGTGGTATAATATGTGTGGGATGAGCAACAGAGCATGTGTGCTCGATCTCTTTTTTTAACTATACTATCACGTGAGAGCTCCGCTCTGCTACCTAGCTTGGAGTGAGTATCAGATTATGTATTTCAAAGATTTAGTCATCAATTAATTCCCAAACTAAGTTAAACTGAACTGTTTAATACTGCTTAGTACAGAAACGGTGTCCGGCTCTTTTAATACTGTTAGTAAAGTTTAAAACCAAAACCTAACCTAACCGTAACCTAATTCTAAACTTAGTTTTATAGCATGTTTTATTTGGTCAGCGAACTCGGCCCTTACACGGTGTTTTAAACGAATACTTCGACACTACTTGTGTCATATGCTTTGTATTAGAATATCGAGTTAAGGTTGCTACCCGGTAGTATTATTTTCTTGGATAGCTAGACAAATTAGCGATCTTGTTACCAGAGAAGCCAAAGCTAGTCGACAATCCAGGATAAATTCATTAAAGTAACATTAGTAACTCGCACATTTTCAGTCGCTGCGCGCTTACCCGTGCCTCCCCGGCCCGCCTGCGCCGCCGCACCCCAGCGCGGCGGTGTTGTTGTCGTCCCATGTCGCTTCGATATCATCTCAAACTTATACCATTACCAGTGTTGTGTGACTCCTTGTTTTTGCACTCTGTCACGCGCCTCGCAGCGCTTGAATCGCTAAATTATTGTGACACACTGCGGCAGTATACAGTATGGGCGGAACAAAAATACCTAGTCATATTTAAGAGGAGTTTCATTCATTTTAAGAGGAGTTTCATTCATTTTCTTCGAGTGAGATTAAGTTTATTTGCGGTTTGTGCGTTTTTTCTATTGATGTATCTGTTTGTTGTATTTTTAACTTCACCTGTTAGTAAGTATGTTCGGGTAACGGGTTAGTAACTTTGCAACTTCATTTTTAGCATGTAATTATAGACCTATTTGTATACTCAACTTATTCGCAAAGATATTTGAAGGTTATATTTATAATCACATATATAACCATTTCAAACATATATTGAGTCCACGCCAGAATGGATTTGTCTCTGGTAGGTCAACTAATTCCAATCTTTTATATTACACGATTTATTTATGTGAATCGTTCAATAGCAAAAATCAAGTAGACTTAATATATACAGACTTTTCAAAGGCTTTTGATCGTGTTGACCATTCTAAATTGCTCTCAAAGGCCCAATGTGTCGGAATACATGGTAACTTATATAGATGGCTATCATCGTACTTACTAAATCGCACACAACTAGTTGCGCTAAGTGGATATAACTCTGTTCCTTTTTTAGCCACATCGGGAGTGCCTCAGGGGTCAAATTTAGGACCTCTTTTGTTTTTGATCTTTGTCAATGATCTCTTAGGTAAAATTAATAGCGAGTGCTTGGCTTACGCGGATGACATCAACATTTTTAGACGTGTTTCCGATCATCGTGACTGTGACGCTCTACAATGCGATTTAAATACCATTGTGGATTGGTGTGAGGAGAATTCTGTCACTAAACATAAAAAAGTGTCAGGTCATCACATTTACTAAATGCAGAGGTTCACTTAGGTTTGACTATAATATCGGAGGCATTATTATAGATAGAGTCAGTGTGGTTCGCGACTTGGGAGTGATGTTTGATTCCGCTATGTCCTTTAGACCTCATTACGATCAAATGTGCAGTAGGGCTAACCGTATGCTATCTTTTGTGCTTCGTAATTCAAAACCTTTTAGGCAACCAAGTTCTTTGATAACATTATACTACTCTCTTGTAAGAAGCATAACAGAATATTGTTCATCTGTATGGTATCCCATTTATGATATTCATAAAGACCGTATAGAATCTATACAAAGGCGGTTTCTTAGAGCTCTATGCACAAAATACGGTTTGAGGCGCAAAATAGCGGAATATGACGATCGACTTCAAAAGTTCAAGATGATGAGTCTGGATAGGAGAAGATGGGTGAGCGACCTGTGCACTCTGCATAAGATTGCCAATGGCTCACTTGATAGCTCTCTAATAGAAAAATTAAACTTTAAAGTACCAACTCGATCTGTGCGTTCTCCACATCTGTTTAACATACCTGCAAGTAACAATAATGTGTCCCTAAATAGTCCACTTAATAGAATGTGCAGTCAATATAATGACATGTGCTCTCAAGTTGATGTTTTCAATGATAGTCTTAATGTTTTTAGGAATTATTTGCGTACAGAATAGATTTTTTATATTTAATTTGATGTACTTACCCTAATTATTATTATTATTTTGTGTATTTCTTTTTCTATTTTTTTAATTTGTTCTTTCAACTAATATAATGGTTTATTATTGTTATTATTATGTTTTGCTTATTAGATGCTGTGTACAGTTATAATTGGACTACAGGTTTATATAATGTTAATTATCTAGATTTATAAGTAATACACAATCTGTTGTCTGTTTCTGTACCTATAAAAATAAAAAAATAAAAAAATAAGTATGAATTTAGAAAGAAATAGTATATGTAGTTTATTAATTATCCACATAGTACATGCTCTGCTTAGTTTAGGATCAGATGGCCGTGTAAAGAATGAATCAGGGCATTCATCATTCTTTTTAACCAGGTCCCACATAATATTTGGATGAAATTTTAATTTCTTGGCAATACATTACTATCTACGTGATGCCATTCTAAATCCAATATGGTGGAAGTGATACAATGATCTTTTTAAATTCATAAACCACCTCCATGCTATGGATATCTAATGAAAGGGTTTGCCAAATAGGATTAGTGACCTCAATTTTATTTGTTTTTTAGGTTAAAAGGTTTTAATGGACGCTTGCAACACTCGCGGGTTACCAACCATGAAAAATATATATTTGCCACAATATGTATAAGATAGTATCATAATATTGATATGTGGCCTAAATACGTTAGTTCGTAGTAAGTATAATCTGTGGTAGGAATGTGTGAGCACGTAAACTCATCGATCCTGCTCTCTGGCTGGCCATTTGTCTATTTGGTGGCGTCTTTTGAGCTTGTATGAGATTAAGTACTACTTTTATTTTGAAAGAAAACTTTACATTATATACTTTTTAATTCAATACTCAATTGATCAAATGAAGCCAATTTAAAATGATATTTCTAAATAACGAACAGGTCCATTGTGGAGAGTGGAATCCTCAGACAAAGAGACCCAAATGGCACAACACTATGGCACAAATGCACAATGAACAGTTCGCAGGCAGCCAGCATTTTCCATTAATGCAATTTTGAACACTTTATTTTTACGCAAACGGTTATTGCAATCGGAGAAATAATCCTTGTTTTATAGAAATAAAATGCTAAAAATCTGGTGTCTGTGTCGCGTGCGTGGCGTGGCGCTGGCGTGGCGGTGGCGCGGCGCCAGCGCTGTGCTGTACTTTTGTTATAAAATATGTTATTTTCCGTTCCATTGTCAAATTTGAACAAATATTTATCTTTTACGAGCGTTATGGCGAACCTGTGCGCGTGGATTTAGTGTTTGTGATTCAAACCAGCAGATTCAACACTTGATCCCACATCGTGTGGCAAAGGAAATAGAGTTAGTCACAGTTACTTCAACGATACTTATATTTTTTATCTAATAATCTGAAAAATTACTAACAGAACAACTAGCGACTACAAATATGACAATTGTCCACAAATCAATCAAGTGATTTTCCCAAGATAAATCATATTAAAAACAGGGAATATGATAAGCATAAAAATACGCCAAATTTGCAATAATATAAATGCTCTATATTCCACACAACACCACACACTATGGCACAATGCCAGCGCAAGCGCTGAAGCGCTTACAACTCAATCTGCGTGACGCCTTATAAGCTACAAGTTATTACTTTAAGCACAAATTAGCAATATGTTGGCTCATGCAAGTCGGAGCTACTCGGAAGCGCTCGGGTATGATCGGGACGTTTATGTCTGCGCTCGGTGTATCGTGAAAGTGCAACTCCGATGCTGTTAAGATTAAAGGAGTAATGGGTTAAGAGATCGGATAAAGGATGCATTAAACATTGGATTTAAGTGTTTTAGAAACAAAAGAAAAACCAAAGTCTCTAAAATGTGTACTACACAAGCGATCTATGTGTAAATATTTAAAAAGTATTATATCAGCTATCTGTTTATTATAGTACAAGCTCTACTTAGTTTGGGATCAGAATTGTGTGTTAAGAATGTCCTAGGGTAGGTAACAATGAAACTTATTTGAAGCTGTATTTTTATAAATCGTTTAAAATAGCTTTCCATACCGCGGCTTCACCCGCAATATCGGATCTAATGTAAGGGATTATGACATAGCATATCCCGAAGAATGTACCTATTAACAATTTGTCAAATAGGTGCTGCGGTTCCGGAGATTACTCTACATACACGCAATCACACTTTCCCTTTAATATATTAATACTAGCTGTCCCCCGCGGTTTCATCCGCGTTCCCGAGGAATGCTACATTTTCCCGGGCTTCAAAGTAGCCCTTATGTTATTCTAGGTAATGTTCTATCCATGTCCCAAATCCGTCGGGTAGTTTTTGCATGAAATACATACACACTTTCGCATTTATAATATTTGTAGGATAAACAATTTGGTCATTTCCAAATATTCCCTTATCACAGTAGTTGAGTCGAAACACAAAATAAGAACTTTTAAGGACTTAAAATATCCAACCATTAGTGTTTGGCAAAGCTTGAAGATAACAGTACTGGATTTATGTAGTACAGGGACGGGGATGCATGTGTATGGGTTGCCATTATTGTATATTGTCGATGGATTAAACGATAGTGTTGCCAAAAGCTGCGAGCGGACACCCTTTACAAATGTTTACAAATGGCAGCGAGGCCACTGGCCGCCGCCGCCGCCGCCGCCGCCGCTCTACTGCATTACGGTTATTGGTGCGTCTATAAGCGTGCTATGCTGCACTGCTATTGTTCAACCGGTGTTGTTATTGACGGGCCGGTTGGCTTGGTGGTTAGAGACCCTGACTGCCTCACTACATGTTGTTCCAAACATACATGTTGATTATACAATAACATATATCTAGTAACTTATTCCATTGGTTCGCCTCCCTGTCAAGAATACTCAATAGGAAATCGACATGAGTTTCGCTTCTACACGAAGCATCTTCAAAACGTATTAGACCCGCTGTCACTGACTCGACGCACGAGCACCACAGACGTGTTTTCTCGCCGACCACCGGACAGAAAAAGATACATGTTGACTCCCAGGACAACTTCTGCGTCAGTAGAAATTATATAATATAATATGTGTACATATTATTCACATATTCGATTTCCAGGTATGAAATAATTAACGTTTCTTTGCTTAGGTATAATTACTTGCAGCCTGAGATTGGTAACATGCGGGAGAGACTGCGACAATGATCACCACACCTTGGGACTTCAAATATCACCGGTGGAATGTGAGTTTCATTTCTGAGATCACAGCCCACCTCTTCGGGGATAATGGGCTGTGGATGGCAGCTCAGGGGTAGTGAGTCATGTAGTGGAAGTCATGGGTTCAAATACTATATCGAGCTTGAGGTTTCAGTAATTCCCTTATTAATTCAACATAAGGTAGGTATGATGAGAGAACCATAGCAGTGGTAGGGTAGTTTTTAGAAATCAAGTCAAAATCTAACTGCTACTAAATTTAAACTGCAGCCAAGCATTTATCGTTGTGTTCAAGGAGATGCACTTGAGAGTCAATTCTTTTTAGACGTGGCCACCTATAGATACATGATTACTTACCGTGGTGAAATAGTGGTTGAACAAGTCTATAAACAGTAAAAACTACAAAAAGATTGGGAACACTCTGTACCTACTAGAATTTTTAACGTTTATCCTAATAACTAGCTGTCCCCCGCGGTTAACCTGCCTTTCCGGAATAAAAAGTAGTGTGACACAAACAAACAAATAAACTAACAAACTTTAGCATTAGTTAGGATATCTACAGTAATATCTGTAATGCTATCGGGTTCTATAACATAATACCGAGCTGTAACAATAACAACCAGTCTTCAAGTATCGCTTCAACTTGAAGCGATCTCAGTAGTTTTTGAAGAACTCACTTACTTTATTAGAGGTCAAAATAATCTATCATGACTTTATTCTGAATGGTTTGCGCAATAATCTTCTCTAAATAATATAAAACAAAGTCCATATTCCTATCTATCTGTTGGTCAGCTCATACCGTTTAAACTACGCAATAGATTTAGGTGTAAATTTCACTATTAATTAGAAAACTTCTTTCAATAGTAATAGGTAATAAAATAATATCCTGAGACATTATTGACATACAGCTATCTGATCCCAAACTAAGCAGAGCTTGGACTATGCTGAGACGTGGAGTTAACTCTCATGTGCCTGTAATTTCACCGGCCCCCTTACCTTTCTCTCCGAAACACAGTAATACTAATGCTTCACGGCGGAGATGGGTAAGGAGGTAGAACTTCCCCGGATGAATACTGCACTTAGAGCTGTACTACTCTAAATATAGGTAAATAATATATTATATATTTTATTAACTTTTTGTTCCTTCATGGTTTGTCTTTATAAGTATGCATTTAGAAAAAAAAATCGTTGAAAATTGCAGTTAACTGCAATGGTTTCTACAAGCTCTGCTTAGTTTGGGAACAGAGGGCCATGTGTAAAGAAAATCCCAGAATATTTATGTGCCAAGTTTAATCCTAATCCGTTAAGTAGTTGTTGCGTGAAAGAGTAACAAAACATCTATCCTCACAAACTTTTGCGTTTATAATATTAGTACGAGAGGATAGTATTCTTTCATCTAAATGTAATGGATGCGTCGATGTGGCGGGTGCGGGTGCGGTGCGGGCGCGGGGCGGGTGCGGTGCGGGCGGTCGTTTTACTTAATATCAGTAAGTGAGCATAAATCTTAGCATGTGCTCCATACATCCGCGCCGCCTCCGCCTCCGGAGCTGCGGAGCCAGAGGACGTCTCCGGCTCGTATCAATTGCCACCAATATCGTATAAACTATCATACTCACTCAATACTCAATACAGTCGGATGAGGGCAGTAATACAACTGATGATTACCTACTCAATAGTTGGTTGTCAGAACTGTTTTTGAACATAAATACTTAAAAGACGAAAGCAATTATGAAATATATAGCCAAAACGTGTTATTTCTATGTTTTTAAAATAAATACACTTAAATATAAAAATACACAAAAAGCACATTTCATCAGTGCAACTATTTCCTAAAATCTTATTTAACCTAATAATAGGTTGGGGAAAAAGTTCCTTCGCATTTTTTAAGAAAATTCAAAACATTTTTAATATAGTTTATTTACATTTAACTAAAGTATGTAGGTACCATTTTGTTCGATAACTTTTTGCCATCTTGTAGGTAGGGACATGATCCCATTGCTATAGAAATTTTGGGACTACTGATCAAAATACTGCGACAAGTGGTTTTGACAGTCCTCTCGTGATGTTAACCTGACACTGCCTAAAGAATTCTGAAGAGACTGAAACAGGTGGAAATCTGAAGGTGCAAGGTCAGGACTATACGGCGGATGCATTAAACCTCCCAACCAAACTATCTTAATTTTTGCTGAGTGGCTAAAGATGTGTGAGGTCTAGCGTTATCATGATGAAAAACCACACCCCTTCTGTTGACTAATTCCGGCCACTTTGTCTCAACTTCTTGCTTTAATCTCATCAGTTGTTCGCAGTACAGTTCAGAATCGATGGTCCTGCCTGGTGGTAACAGCTCATAATGAATAATGCCCTTCCAATCCCACCACACACACAGCATCACCTTGTTGCGAGTTAACCCGGGTTTCACCACAGTCTGTGAACCCTGACCGGCCTTTGACCACGACCTTTTTCGCACGTTCTTGTCGTACGTGATCCACTTTTCATCAGCTTCATCAAAAATGGTTCGTTTTCATGACGTCGTAATAAAGAATCACAAATGAGTACACAGTTCATTAGGTTTCTTTCAGTGAGCTCGTGAGGTACCCAAATATCTAGCTTTTTTGTATACCCAGTTTTTTTTCAAATGCGCTAAAACTGTTTTGGGGTCAATTTCCAGTTCTTCAGCTACGTCTTAACTACTGATATCCCGATCTTGCTCCACTTTTTCAAAAATGGCATCCATTTTATCCGTAATGGGGCGACCAGAGCGACGTGCATCTTTGACATCAAAATTTCCGGATTGAAAACGCTTGAGCCAAATTTGTGCTACAGACACTGCACTAGGTCCATAAACATCGCAAATTTTTTTTGCGGCTTGCGTTGCATTTTTACCTTTTTTGTAGTAAAATTTTAAAATGAATAGAATTTCTTCATTAGATTCACTCATCTTGGCGGTACGAAAAACAAATGCAAATCACACATTTTCCTAATTTGAATTTGGAATTATGTTCTTTAAAATTTAAACTTTCAATGATACCAAAACCAGCCAGATACAAATAGTATAGCCAAAGAGATTTTATTACAAGTTCATACATACTATAAAAAAAGACTTTTTCCTCAACCTAATATTTAAGCCACTTTGAGCATAGCTCTTCCTTTAATTATTATTTGTATCATCATCATCATCATCAGCCTATCTCCATCTACTGCTGGATATAAGCCTCACCTATGGCACGCCACTGAGCTCGATCTTCAGCTCTTTGTTTCCAACCGCTGTCAGCCAGTTTGTGTATATCATCGCTCCATCTAGCTGGAGGGCGCCCTATACTACCTTTACCGAGCCGTGGTGTCCACTCTAGAACACGTCTACCCCAACGGTTATCGGTTCTACGGTAGATGTGACCAGCCCACTGCCACTTCAGCTTGCTAATCCTTTGAGCTATGTCGAACTTTGGTTCTCTGACGGATGACTTCGATCCGGATTCGATCCTTCAGAGAGACTCCGAGCATAGCCCTCTCCATAGTCGCTGAGCGACTTTGAGTTGGTGAACCAGTCGCACCGTCAGTGTCCACGTCTCGGCTCCGCAAGTCATAACAGGTAGGACGCACTCGTTAAAGACTTTCGTCTTCAGACATTGGGGTATGGGCGATGAAAAGACTCGACGAAGTTTTCCAAATGCTGCCCACCCTAGCTGTACTCTTCTGCGAGCTTCCTTCTCGAAGTTGTGTCTACCCAATTGCATGATTTGCCCAAGGTAGACGTATTCGTGAACAACTTCGAGAGGAACTCCATCAAGGGCAACCGGTTCCGGAATGACATGGTCGTTGAACATGATCTTGGTTTTATCCAAGTTCATCCGGAGACCGATGCGTGCGGAAGAATCAGCCAGGGTAGTCTGCATGAATTGGAGATCTTGCACGGTTTCAGCCATGATGACGATATCATCCGCAAATCTAAGATGTGAGAGGTACTCGCCGTTAATATTTGTGCCCCGTCCTTTCCAATTTAGGGACTTGAACATATCCTCCAGAGTGTTAGTGAACAATTTGGGGGAAATAACGTCCCCTTGTCTCACTCCTCTATGTAAGAGGATATATATGAGGAGGAGTGATGACTCTCGAAAACAGCTTATAGATGTGGCTCAAGAGTGAAATGGGTCGATAGTTCTTCAAAAGGGTTTTGTCACCTTTTTGAAGAACATAACGACCACACTCTTACTCCACGCCTTCGGAGTTCTCCCCGAAAAGAGGACGGAATTAAATATACGCTGAAACTGAAGTAGCGTTGGAGTTCCACCAGCTTTTAAGAGCTCTGTTGTAAGTCCATCCTCCCCGGGGGCTTTTCCGTTATTAAGCTGTCAGGGAGCCATCATGACCTCTGGCAGATCCTCAGTGTAGTGGCGGGTCAGAGTGGCCCTGGGATCCTCGGGATGGGATTATTTGTATGTGAGAATTAAACTTCAAATCTGTCGTCTCAGTGCTATTTTTTTTTTGTTTTTGTTTTTGGCATATCTCAATCAGTCGCTGACTATAAGCAGATTAGCTGACCGAAAGTGCTATAAAAATTATATCTTCTTTTGGCATACATTGTGACTCTCTACAATATATTATATGTCCACCATTATACAAAGCAAAGCAATAAAATGTTGTTACTGATCATATATCAACTATGGCCTTGTCCAACTGAATACCCACACACGCACGGAGGGCCTGTACACACACGCGGCTCACACACACACGCGCAACTCTACATACATCAGTGACTTTGATACAATTTGCCGTAGAAAGTCGCCACTTTGATGTATTACCGGAAAAATAACAGTGCCGGATTAAACGGCGAGTCACAACTTACTCGTAACCAGACACGCTAAGATCTTCCCTATAGCTCCACGCATAAGTCTCAATTTCGTGTGTGAGTAGATCGGAACTGCGGATAAAGTTCGAAAAGCGAGACGATTAGAAAAGAATCATGCGATGCCGCGTTAGAGTAGATTTTCGTACAAAGCGGGGGGTTGATCAGAAAATTCAGCTATTACTTCCTCGGATGACTTTTCCTGAAATTTACTATTGCGAGGTTTTGTTCGTTGCGATTGTTTATGGCAGATTAAGGTCCCGCCGATATGCTCTCGGCTCTTTTATGTGCTCCCGCCGGCTTACGTACTCTGTTTACGGATTTCTCGCTAAGCGGATAAAAAATATGTCTGTAGCTTTTTGCGTATGAAAAAATAAACGGTATTTTTAAGGCGTATCCTTTCGGACCAGCTTTGAGTGGAGATTATCTTTGCGTCGGAGCATGTAGTCCAGGGGCTTCACAGCGGCGTGGGGCCGGGACCGGGGCCGGACCTGGGGCTGTGGCTGGGGTCCACGAAGTTACACTAGTAATAATATGCGTTTTTAGGTTAACATTGCTACCAGTTTTCTTTTTACAAAGGCATTAGCCTTATATGATACAATTTTATAGTAAAGATCACGACAACGTCAAATTAAGTAAATGATTGAGTATTTCAGAAACCCTCGCTAAGGCAGTGCAACAAAGAGAATGAAAAATGAAACCTACACTATCTACCGCTCGCGTTGCTTAGCCCCGCGTATGTTAACATAAATATAAATAAACTTTTATAATCTTTGAGCAACAAAAAACGCGCATTTTTGCTTATTCGACGCTATAAGAAAGGTTCTGTTAACGTTGGCATTATGAATTTAATATAACCTTAAAAAGGGTTGCATAAAAAAATGCAAATTTTCAATTTTTATAAAATTGGATAGCTTTTTTTTATCGAACACAACAATCTAATTGAAAATTGTTTCCACGCGGCCGAACACGCGGCAGGCGGTAGTGGAGACACCGGCCACGAGATGGCGCCACTACACTGCAACTAAAGTTTTGTCAGACTTATCATTCTCTGTACGAATGAACGTACTTTTGTAAATGTCCTCGTTACTGAAGATTACTCATATTGACAACTCCATCATAGCACTAACTGAGGAAATTTCAACTTTGTAAGCCATGACATAAAGCCCATAGTCATTGCTGGTAACTCGCCCTGGTAAAACAACACAGTAGAAGTATTAGAGCTCTTCGTCTGGGAAGTACTTCCACCATACTCATTTCCGCCGTGAAGCAATGCACTTGTATAACTGTGTTTCGGTTTTAGACATAGAATTATTATTTATTTGTGTAGTTTGCTCTCATACATATTCTTCATGTATTTTTTAAATAATACAGATATAATTATAAGTTATAAGAATTTTCAATAAAGAAAAATATTTAGTTCACAAACAGTTTGACAAACGAGTAATTCATTGCCAAGGGTTTTCTGAAGTTTTGCAAATATAAAAAAAAAAAAAAAAACATAAAATCATTCACAAAAAAACCACAAAGGTTTATAAGAGGAATGACTTATTCAACATTCAGCCCTTAAATTACTAAATTTCCTACAAATTTCTTTGAGGTAGATACATAAGTTACCTACTTCATCACATACCATATTGATAAAATATAATTATAATAAACAGTGTGTGGGTAGTGGGAATAAAAGTGGATAGATGTGCGATGTTGTGTCGACACTCACTCAATATAAATGTACATACATTTTTTTATAGTGTTAAAGGTTCGATACAATGTGATATTTTAATTTAATTTTTATGTTTGAAGGAGTAATATTTTTCCTAATTTCGCTATCAAGTTGGTTAATCATACGAGGAATTATGTGTATTTTGGATAATTTTTTTATTATTTTTAATGTCAGTTTTTACTTGCCTGCATTAGGCAGATTAAATTTAATAAATTAATTGGGTCTTCTTCTCTTTTAGGAGCAGATTATTAACATTGAACCGGTCTACCACTTCCAAGAGAGTTCACGTCCTCATGTTCACGATATTATTTAATTTATGTCGTTTCACTTTGTAAGAAAGTGAACAATCATTAGCGAACATAAATAGGAAAGGTTCAACAATAGAGCCCTGTGGGACACCCATAGTGACTGTAGATCCAGGAGACACCTTTCCATGGAAATATTTCAAATTTAAGTACACAAGTATCAATTCAGGTACCTGATCCCTTAGACCATAGTATTCTAATTAGAGAGATTAGAGGGCCGGTGAGCACAAGGAGCAACTTCACATTACGACTATTTTACACTCTGCATGAGGACATTATTAAATTTATCAAAGGCTTTGTCTAGCACCATCCCGCCCGGGCACCGCGCTGATCACACAAATTGAAAACGTCTCTCAAAAAAACTAAAACGTACATGAAAAAACGGCCTAAAAAATGGCAGCCACGTTCATTGAACGTGTGCAAAAATCTCATAAGCGCTTCATGGTTACGTAGGGCGGAACACAGACGGTGGACGGCAGAGGGCGGAGGCCGGAGGGCGGACCGTCGATGGTGTTTTATTGTACCCAGCCAAGTGATGAGGCCGGGAGCATGTGTGCCTCCGGACGGACGGACAGCCGGACGGAGGAGATTGCCGCCTTGCCGTAAATTGATTCTAAACGATTGTTTACTAAAACTTCAATGGACAGAAAATTTACAATGAACGTTTTTATCGGTCTTTGCTTCATTGGGAATGTAAAACAATCTGGTATTTGAAATCCTGGTCCATGAAAGCTTCTGGGATTAGTTTAATATTTGCGCTCTCACGTGCAACACACACGGCAGTGTGTCAGCCAAGATCGGAAATGAAAAAAATGATATAGTTCCCTAAAGTTTTCCTTTGATTTTAGCGTATCGTTAGTAAGATTACGTGGCGCACAAATTTAACGGAAATTAATTAGCTTTTATCCGAATTAAAAACACCTAGGTTGATCGTTAGACGAACGTGTGGGTCGACGATCGATCGAAGGAATTTGTAAATCAAAAACAGTTTCTATCAACTGACAATTAAGGGAACTGGGTCCCAAATCTAAAATTATATTAAACGAACCATTTCAAACTACGAGTACTTGCGACTGCACCCCTACGTGGATTAAAGTCCTCTCAATTATTTAGAATTCGTCTAAATAATCTCTTAATTTTTTTTTTCATATAGACAACAAAATGTTACCTTATACGACAATCTCGAGCGTCCAAACTTGGCTCTGTTTTCACATTTATATTTTTGATGGGATTTAATCTACAAAAAACGTGACGCGCCGCTATCGCCGGGAAAATGGTTGGGAATGGCGGACGGTGGCGGGCCGGGATGGCGGGCGCGCCGCACGAACCCGCTCCATCTAATCTGCATGAGAATTAGTCCTGCTAAATACCCCACAGGTAATCCATGTCATTTCTACTCCATTCTACACCGTAGATCTTTTTTTTCAGTTGGTGCAGTGGCTAGATACCCTCTGTCACGCCAACAAGTTTGATTACACGTCGTAAAAACATTTGTGTGTCTTAGATAATCCTACTAGTGCTATCCTACTTATTCGACTGAGAAGATGGAAGTATGGATGTATATGACTCTTTCACGTATAAGCAACCGAACGGATTTAAACGAAAATTGGCACATTGATAAATCATGCCCTGGAATAACAATTACTTTTTCTCTAGGGAAAATCTAACATCCCTCAATAAGGCGGGTGAGACCGCAGGAGATAGCTAGTGTTATATATGTGTGTATTTAGCCATCTAGTCTCTATGAGTACAAGCTGAGCTATGTTTAGGATCACACGGCCGTGGGTGATATCCTATGATATTTGAAATATGATTGTGATAGAAAAAGCTAAATTTTCATAAAAATTACAAAGTTATTCAATTGATATTCACTTACAGAGTAGGAGGATAAACTATCACGTTTATTTATGCAGTATGTGTGTAAGAGCGGATATTTGATAAACATTGAGTAATGAACCGCCGAGACTTGTCGGCACCAGCACAGCGCCGCCTGTGTGTGCGTGTGTATGTGTGTGCAAGTGTGTGTGTGTGTGTGTGCTCGCGCCAGAATAATTTCAGTATTCATCAACAATCCTTCATTACCGACTCCGCACTATGTATCACATTTATTATATAATATTTATTATGTATGTTTAGCGTCGAGTTCGAGGATCCCCTTCATGATTATATTGTGTGGAGAGGTCGCGAGGGTACCATCAGATATTAACTTTCCCCCTCAATCAGACACGTTGTATCATACTTATCCATCCCACTAATATTATAAATGCGAATGTTTGTATGTATGTATGTTTGTTACTCTTTCACGCACATACTACCGGACAGATTTGGATGAAACTTGGCACATAAATAGAACATATCCTGGAATAAAATATAAGCTACTTTTTATCCCGAGAAAATGCGACACCCCCAGGGAACGCGGGAAAAACCGTGGAGGACATCAAATAATATAAAAAATTGCCTTGTCTTTGACTCCTTATCAGCTATCTGGTGTCCATAGTACAAGCTCTGCTTAGTTTGGGATCAGATGGCCGGGTGTAAAACATGGTCCAGGATATTTATTCATTTATTATTATCATATCAACATTTGAATCCATAATTGGCTGTAAGTATTGGTACTTTATAGTAATGGTATATATGTAAAATTTTAGTGACTAAGAACTGTGGATTTTGTTGTTGCAATAAATAAATAAATATATTCTGACGTCACATGTTTCCAAACATTCTGGGTAATTCAGCTAATTCAATTCGACAAACAATTCAGCTCAGCTTGATCTAGATCGCGATGGAAGTTTATGGTGAAGCGTCGATAGTACACGCCATGCACACACAGATTGCACCAACACAATCCAATCACCGCGACACGCTGTGACGGCCGCTTTGTCGTCGTTTACTAATGTCATGGAAATAGCGGCCAATTGCGAGTCGGACATGTACACGAAAGATTCCGTTCTACCATTTAATATACTAGTTATCCCCGATGAACAGACAGAAGAGCTTTAGTTATAGGGTCCCGTTGGCACATGAAAGGTACGGAACACTAAAAATTATAGATTAATGAATATCGTAAGAATAATGTAGTTTCTTGCTATTTCATCTATTTATATTAGGAATTTATTTAGTGAACATGGTTTAGTGTATTATAATTATACCCATGTATTAGTAATTATTAGGTACATGTAAAATTACTTTCCTGTAACAAATTTCCACGAAAACAGAATTAGATTTGTAAGAAATCACGATCCCATTAATTGAGTTATGGAAGATGAAGTAATGAGTCGTTTAAATCTGCGCGTTTGTTCTACGAATTATCATTATGGTGAGGTTAATTAGGTTCAACTGAACGCAGCTACGTGTATACAACAGCTGCTCAGCGCGCCATGAAGCCGTACAAATTACTTCTGTGACGCAATAATCCATTTCCCAGCGCCGGCCTCATACACTTTCCCTGATCTCCTATATTCCCAACAGTAATACCCTATTTTATTTTTTATGCCTAGCTTAGCTGCCACTTACAAAGATTTCCTCTGCGGGAGATAAATAAAGAAATTAGACATCTGACATAAGTTGGTTTCGGCTTAAAAATGTGCGGGTTTACGTTTAGGAGAAACATTAATAATGAAATCATTCCATCAAAATAAGCCGCTGTAATGGCGCGGGAATACTCGCTCGCGGACGCCTCCGTGCCGCCGCCGCCTCCGCCGCCGCCTCCGCCGCCGCCAAATCTAAATAAACATACGAATAAGGCTGTCTCTACACTGCACCACTCAGCTGTGATATATCTTGCCTAGTCTGAATTCGCTACCTTCAAATTTATTTTAGCTAAAGAGACTAACACACTCAAAGGTATTCTGTAATTAATATTATGTAAACTCAGTCAAGTCCTAATTAAGTAAAATAAAATTACCAATTCATTAACATAATAAACGAGGCTACAAAAAAATATTGACGCCTAAAAGCTGTCTCACATCGCGTCGCGCCGTCTGTCGGAGGACTTTAAAACCGATTTTCGCGAAAAATTACGCGGCAAATCCGTCTGTCCGGGCCGATATAAATAATACATTCGTTCGGCGAATCTTGGGAATCTGGTCTGATGGTCCCATGAATAAATTAGCGAGAGTAGATGAGCGACCGTGCCCGACATCTGTAGCCATCGGAATCGCCGGCGCCGCGCGTCGAGCCGTCTACGATTTAAATCTGTTGCCTTTCCACATTTGCGGACGGACGAATGAGACAAACAATAAATTATTGAAGTGATTTTGTTTGTAACATTTTCTCGCTGCAATTATTTAGCCCATCGCTAGGAAATTAAATGGCTTTTAGAAGAGAAAATACACCGACATGTAATTCAGTGTTTCGATTAAATTGGTTACATTTATTCAGGGGCTTCACACGAGCACGATTGTCGAGGGATTTAACTCACTCAAGCCTGCAACATCCAGGATTGTGGAGTTAGAACTTTTATAGATTTATGATGAACTAAAAACATTCTGTCACATACGTGTTATACCACGCCTGTGTAGGGTTCCATACCATATCAAGTGTGCATCAAATAACAATTTTACAATGATACTATGTTTCGTGGATGATTATTGTTTCTTTATTGTTTCTGGGATATGAATTAGAGGCCACGCATTATCTTTAATTATATTTTGTTCATCTATACCTTATCTAATACAAATTAATAATAAGTCAATCAATTACTACTAGGTGTTGAGTGTGTTCACCCGTGCCTTAACGGAACGACAGACTGGTGCGGGGCAGAGGCCAACTCGCCAACCGAACGGACCGTTGTCCATTCTGCTGTGTAAGCAGCTACACTATGGAATACAAACTGAAAATCGCACATGTTTTATATACTTTTTAACGTACTTTGTTCATAATGATTTTGACGGTAAAAGTTTATGTAAATTCCAAGCAGTATAATTATTTCTTAAAATTTTTCAGTCTATTTTTGATAAGGAAGAAAGAAAGCATATCTCACAAATGATTGATTTAAGAAGGTAAAAAAATCTTTAATAAACCTATACCTTTTTTTTTAAACCTATGTAAAAATACTCAGTATCAGTCCCTCAGTTACAATTTTAAAATTTTGCTTTTCATGTTAAAACCCTTACAAACACTTTTATTGTATTATTCCCTCCCTTCCATAGCGCCAATGGATTTCACAGATGTATTAAAATAGCTGCGACCTACCTACAGACAGACGGAAGAAAGGGTCTTGTAAGCATCGGAACCCTAAAACTTGAGTAAAAAACACTTTCTCAAGATGAAACATAAAACTTCAAAGTTACATAACAGTGCGTTCAATTCCGTGTACGTATCAGTTGTAATTAGGAAGTGAAACTCTGTTAACACACACAGGTGCGTTGCGCAAAGCCTACTTCCGGAAACAAGCTTGTAGCGACGTGACTTCGGAAACTCTGGCTAATTACAAAACACGCTGCGATATTGTAAGCGCTGAAATAAAGCTGCTTTAATGGTAATACGGTATGTCATGTGCGCCGGGTACAGTCAACCGTCGGTTTTTGAAGTGAACATTGTGTGAAATTTCTTTATTTGATGATGATGATGGTTCCGACCGATTTCGGCCATGGCGACCACTTCGACCCCTAGTCCGAGTGATGGCGCTGGTGCACCCGAAGATGGCTTATGTAGCCATGTATTTCGCGGCGAAACTCCGTGCACACTGAGGGCACGTGAGTACGCCGTTCAGATAATTATAAGTTATGGCAGCAGGTGGGCGAGCCTTTAAGTGATCGCGTTTGGTATCAAGGTCAGCTTTACGCTGAACCTCGAACTCGCGTACTTGGCTGTTCACAATCCTGCGCCATTCTGGCCGCTGTGCTGCCAAACGTTCCCAACGTGAGGGCTCTATGTTGCATCTCTTCATGTGTCGCTTTTGGACATCCTTGTACCGGAGTAGGGGACCGCCATGATTCCGCTTGCCCTTCTCCAGTTCAGAGTAGAAGATGCGCTTCGCCACTCTATCCTCCGCCATACGAGATACGTGACCGCACCACCGAAGCTGTCGACGCATTAGATAGGCCTCAATGCCACCAACATTGGCTCGTCGTAGGACTTCGGTATTTCGCACTCTATCGGACCATCTGATCTTCATGATTGTACGAAGGCATTTAAGGTGGAAGCGATCCAGAGTGCGAATGTGGCGGCGGTATACACACCACGTCTCAGAGGAGTATAGGAGGTTTGGCAGCACGATTGCCATATATACTGATATCTTTGTGGCCAGCTTAAGGTCATGCGAGCAGAATACCTTGGTACTTAGCTTGCCGAATGCCGCAGCTGCGGCACCCACCCTGCTATTGATCTCGGCATCGAGGTCACACTTAGATGTTACAGTGTTCCCCAGATAGCGAAATTTATCCACTTGCTTCAACACATCCTCACCAAGTTTTATGGTCAGTGTCTCGTGACCGTGTATGTCCAGGGACATCACCTCCGTCTTATTGACACTGATCTTCAGGCCGAACTTACGGCAGGCTTGGTGGAATGCAGACATCAGCTGTTGCAGGCCGTCTAGGGATTCTGCTAGGAAGCACAAATCATCAGCATACATGATCTCAGTGATCAATGCGTATGAGACTTTAGTGCGAGCCTTAAGTCTAGCCAAATTGAAAAGGCTGCCATCTGTGCGGAAACGGATGCGGACTCCTTGTGAGACAGTGTGTAAGACTTCTCTAACTACCACCGCAAAGTATAAGGCGAACAGAGTAGGCGCTAAGACGCATCCTTGCTTCACCCCACAGGTAACGGGGAAGAAGTCTGTCTGTTCACCGTCTACGGCAACGCAGCATTGCATGTCATCATGTAGGAGTCTAAGAAGTCTCACAAACTTTTCCGTGCACCCGAGTTTACCTAGCACCAACCATAGAGCTTCCCGAGGCACGCTGTCGAAAGCCTTCTCCAGGTCAACAAAGCAGAGGTACAGCTGACAACCCTGTTCTCTGCTCTTTTCTTGCAGTTGACGCACAGAGAATATAGCTTCGCACGTACCTCGATCTGGGCGGAAGCCAAACTGGGTTTCAGGCAGAATCTTTTCAGACAAGTTCTTGAGGCGGTTTAATAGAACTCTAGCAAAGGCCTTTCCGGGGGCTGAAAGGAGCGAAATGCCGCGGTGAGAGTTGCAGTCAGATCGGTCACCCTTGTTCTTGTAAATGGCACTTATGCGCGATACTTTAAAGGTGTCCGGAACGCGCTCCTCCTCCCACATGCGAACAAATAGTTCCCACACTAACGTGTGTAACTTCTCTCCGCCGTATTTTATTAGCTCTCCCGGTATAAGGTCAATTCCAGCCGCCCGTTTATTTTGTTGCTGTCTGATTTTTGTAGTTGTAGCTTTATCTTGCCACCACTTGTCTTTCATATGTCGAGACAGCTTGCGCAATTCGAGGTCACTAGCTTTAACCACCGCAACGCTTCCTCTTTGCCTCTTGTGCTGTCGCAGGAGATCTCGGTGTTTTTCGAATGCTGCCCGCAGTATTTCATCATTCCCATCAAACCAGTCATCATTGCAGCGGATTTTTTTACCCAGTACAGTTGAAGCGGTATCCATGATATGAGATGACAAAGATCCCCAGGCAGCATCAACATCACCTACCTCATTAGCTGGCAATAGCTTATCAGACAGGACTTCAGCGTATTTCTCCCTGACCCCGAGATTTGTCATCTTATCCACGTTCAAAGACGCAAGTTTTTTAATAAGAGATCTACGCGGGCGACGGAGGCGGATTCGCAGCTTTGTGACAATAAGTCGGTGGTCAGACCAACAGTGCGCACCACGCATGACGCGGGTGACCTGCACTGGGCTGAGATCTTTTTGCCTCACGATTGCATAGTCAATCAAATGCCAATGCTTGGATCTTGGGTGCATCCATGTAGTCTTGTACTTGGTGGCAAGTCTAAACATAGTGTTCGTAATTGCCAGACCGTATTGAGCACAAAGACTGAGCAGCAACTGACCATTGCTGTTCATGTTGCCAACTCCATGTCTACCTAGAACTCCAGGCCAAGCCTCATAGTCCCGACCAACCCTGGCATTTAAATCGCCAAGCAATAAAACCTGCTCTCTGGCGTTTATGCTATCGAGGCAATGAGTCACTTCCTCATAGAACTTTTCCTTGATGTCATCAGACTTGTCTAGCGTTGGAGCATAGACACTGATGACATTAAGGTAGTTGTCTTTGTCCAGGTGAAGGCGCAGTGTGGTTACGCGGTCTGAGATATGTACAGGATACTCCTCTAAACAATTTGCTAAGTGATTCTTGATGGCAAATCCCACCCCTGATCGTCGAGTTTCGGAGGCAGCGGAACCTTTCCAGAAGAAAGTGTAGCCGCCACCTACCTCCACCAGCTCACCTTCATCGGGGAGATGTGTTTCGCTGAGAGCAGCCACATCCACTTTATAGCGATGAAGTTCCCGAGCTACTATGGCGGTCTTACGTTCAGGGCAGGCGTTGCCATCTCGATCAAGAAGCGTTCTCACGTTCCACACGCCGAATGACATAATAGATGTTCTATTTAAATTACCTTTGCGACGTCGACCACGATTTGAATGATGCGATGATAGCCGCGGTTACTATCATCTGCCAAGTCGGGACGAGCATTTTTTTAGGGCACCTTTTCTAGCCCCCTCCCCAGCTGAGCGGGAAAGCAGTGCCTCCCTAAACAGGGCTGCTTTGTCATCACGAGTGCTGCCGAGCCCGTGCTGTCGCCCCAAATTTGCAGCACGGAAACGACCACGACGTGTACTCACGCCCCCGGGACCGCCTGCGTGCAGGTATCAGACAAAACCTAGCTTGCATCAGGCTAGACCTCTCTACCTTTACCCATCGCCACAGGACTTTTACGTACTCGGAGTCCAATAACGGAAGCGGTCAGATGCGCAGGATATATTTAGGTGCACAAGTATACGCGCAGGACACATGTGCACATACTCATCCTTGCCCTTCTGGATCCGGTGGAACGGAAACCGTTACGACCGGAGAAGAGGTCAGACAGATAGAACAGTATCGTGTTGAGAAAATTACAAGGAGTCAGTACTTTCTCACACTCCCGTAATCGCCTTTTACGATACCCACGGGAAGATATGGGGTGGTGGTATTCTACTCTGCCGGCACCACACAGCTATTCTTTATTTATACCACTTGGGTCGACAAACAAGCAGACGGTCCACCTTATGGTAAGCGGTCACCGCCGCCTATGGACATTTGCAACACCAGGGGCATCGCCGGGTTGTCGACCCTGAGACGTGAAGTTGTTAAGTCTTATGTGCAAGTAATATCATCTTACCTTTCTAATGAAAACACAGTAATACAAGTGCACTACTGCTTTACCGTGGAAATGGGTAAGGTAGTAAGTACTTCCTAGTATTGTATATGGAAATATATTGAATGTAAAATTAAACAAGTGTCATGTGCATGTGAAATAAAAACCCTCACAATACATCTATCTTCTATATACAAGAATATTTTTATTCAGTGCGCAAACTTTGACAAATTAAACTTAAATGAGTTTTATTAAACACCAAATTTTTATTTTGATAAGTTTTAGTACAGAAAAATAAAGTAATCGTTAACGAAAGATATAGACTTTAAAATTGATATTATGGCTACTCTGTCGGTCGGGTCGGGCGTAGCTGGCTCTACCGCCGCGTGCGGCGCACGGAGCACGCCCTTTGATATTATTATGAATTGATAGTGTCCATTGTTTGTTGATTTTAAAGTCGAAAAAAAATTAAACAAATAATGGAAATGTGTTCTGTTACTGATACTGAACCACCAACATTTTTTTGCGCATTGCTTAAAAAATATTCCTGTATATATAAGGAAAATAGGGTCCCTTTTACCATCACCTCAAAACTACTGAATATATCGGGATGGTACTGCTACCATTTGATGCGGAATTTTTCGTAAATGGTTACAGGCCATATATTATATCGTTAAACCGGGGTGAAACCGCGGGGGACAGCTAGTTATTATTATACATTATTTGTTTAACTGTACTCACAGGTATTCTGTAAATATTTATTTTTAAAGCTACTTCTTTTGGTGACCGTACTGACTGCATTTGACGTTCCGTTTTTAAATTCCTCATTTTTGTCCGTCCTTGTGTCCGTAAAATATCACAGTTATTTTTTAACATTTTTTATTTAAGCTGACATACAAATGAATTGCTACATAGATAGAGTTTTTTTTTGTGGGGATTCGTATAGTTGTCACTTAGAGAAATAAATAGAATATTAATTACATTATATATAAAACATTTATTGAATATTAAATATCCCAGGACATTCTACAAACATGGTCACCTGATCCCAAATTAAGCAGAGTGTACTGCTTGTAGTATGGCTACCAGGTTACTGATATACTACATATATTACTTTTTAAATACATACTTTTATAGATATTTACACCTAGCCAGACACGGAACAAACAGACATATTCAGGCACACAAATATTTGTCCTGGGTGGGAATCGAACCCACAACCTGCGGATTGGCAGTCAGCAGGCAAGCAGTCTCTAACCACCAGCCAACTGACCCGACAAATATTATATAAATTATAATAAAATTATTAAATATTATGTGGGTAGTTTTAACTATTATTGTTGCGACCTGTTGGCCGAATGTGGCTACTTGCAATCGAGACAAACCTTCGAGATTTTTTAGATTGTAACGTAACAATGCTATATTGTAAGGTAATGTAATAAATAATAAAAAAAAATAACACCACTGAGGTCGAATGGTTTAAAGCGCGACTAAAGACCAGCAGGGCGATGGTGTAATGTTCTAGCAATCGAAATCGTAGCCAATTTGCCGATACATTGATGGCCATACTATTGTTATCTCTCTCTGCGTTTAACTGTGTGAATGAGATAGCAATCACCCAACGGTCAATCTAGTAGCAAATCCGCCTCAATTTCGATTCCGAGAACATTACACAATCGCCTAGCGGGTCCGGCAACGTAATATTTATGTTTTTTTTAAATGATTACCTGTAGCCCCGGGTTGCCATCCGCGGTTTCACCTGTCTTTGTGCTTTGACTTATATGCGTTTAGTCGATTTTGCACGAATGAGTTACAAATAACCATACATCATTACAAACATTTATAATAGACTTTCATATATCCCGCAGTTTCTCTTGTTAAAATTAAGACAAATTACTCCATACCTCTCACCATACCATACATGAAAGAGTAGCAAACAAACAAACAAACAAACAAACAATCGAACAATTTCTCTTTCGCATTTATAATATTAGTATTATTAGCCTCGCTTAATAATAAAAATGTAAGGTAAACTAATAATGTTTCAACTATTTTTATTTATAACTACCCACATCTCCGAACATCCCAATTAGTTCGGCAGTTGGCTTTTGGAACTGTAGAGAACACTCACGCGTGATGCTGTATTAAAGCAGATAAAGTGTTTCTCTCCAATCAACGTTTCTCGGTCTTATTTTATGTGTTATTCGATGTGTGAATTTGTGCTGTGTGTTTTTTGGATCAATAACGTGGTTTGTGTTTGGCTGGCCAGACTGGGGCAGGTGTTAAAAGTAAGGTTGGTGGTGATATTCTTTACCAAATAAATTTAATATCATTTCCATTTATTTAATCATATTCTTAAGAGTTAATATTGCCGCAAAAAATACATAATTATTTCATATTAGTACCTACTATTGCATAGAAGAATTTAATAATTCTTCACTTCTGCGATAACACACAGGTTTTATCAGTGAAACTAAATAAATATTTTGTTATAAATCTAAGATCATTTTTAAAAACACTAATTGCTGAGTTTATTGCTGGCTCTTCTAAGTAAAAAACAACCTTTCAAACCGGTATTAGAGTCTGACTATTTATAAGTGCTTGTAAAGGCCTATTTGAAAAAAAAATATTTGAATTTGAATAAACAAATAAATAGAATAACTCCAATGCATGTATGATGGTTGAACTCCGGCGTCGCGGCGTCGCTTCACTTTCAACACATTCCTAGTGACGTGAAGCACTTAACATTTTTGCATCCGTAACGTCTGAACCCTAGATATGTCTAATATCGCAGGTAATAAATCATGTCGCAGGCTGAGGGTCGGAGGGCCAGGTCGCACACCTTTCATAATGGATGCCATTGTACCTCTGATAGTGTGCCATATCACGGATATAGTGTAAGATTTTTCTGGCAATTGAATAGATTTGACAAATTAAGTGGCGACAAATGTCAGGATAAGGTCATATTCAACTTTAAGTGGTAGCCAGTCAGATGGGTACTAAAGAAGTACCCCCACCACTTTATTATGGTTTCTAAGCAATACATTCCAAAGTGTTTTTTAATTGTATGTCTAGTGATTTTTTTAATGACAATTTTTGTATTCATATAGTCTTTTACAGGCACTTGAGAATAGTTTAATTCTAGTACTGGTAGGAAGATTTTTACTGAGAAGTGCCGGAAATAAACTCAGCATTAACTCTTGCTTAAAAACGAACTTAGCTTTATTACATATCATTTATTTAGTTTTACTGACAATATTAGTATGTTATCGCGGAAGTGAATTATTATGAATATTTAATAAAACATTGAATAGTACGGTTGCAGTCAGTCGGCCCACCTGCTGGTAAGTGGTCTCCACCGCCTAGACATTTACAACACCAGGGCCTTCGCCCTACATTGTCGACTCTAAGACGTGAAGTTGTTAAGTCTCATGTGCCAGTAATTACTCAAATTCATAGGTAGGATCTAAAACTTCCGGACTATGAACACCTTAATCCAGGGAACTCTCCGTCGAATAAAATGTTAACCTCATCATCTCCCTAAACTAAACGGAACAAGAAGGTTAACAACTTTGACCCAGATTCTGTTACATGCCAGTTAACTGAATTAACTGCAGTCCACGTTAACGGCAAAACTGAGTTAATTAAGTTGGCGATTATCTGAAAACAAAACCGCGGCATGGAGCGTGGGATAAACCCGTCAAGTGGCTACTTTGACAGTTAACTACAACTCGGGAGAACTCGGGAGCCGAGTCGGGGCTCGGTGGCATGCACAGTTTAAACAACGGTTAAGTTAAGTTACACTTAAATCCCAGTTGAGAGAAGTGTCGGCCATGTCGGTGCCCTGAGCGGCGGGGCCGCGGGGCCGCGGAGCACCCGAAGTTACGACGAGGTATGGAACTGGAATTTCTGTATTGAATTTCGCGAGAAAAATAGACATTAATATCGAAAGTCGCATAATATGCGTAAAAACCATCGGAATCTACATAATTTTCTTATTTTGTTTTAAATATCAAGTACATATATATCCTGGGACATTCCCTACACAACGGCCATCTGATCCCAAAAAAAGCAGTACTATGGAAACCAGATAATTTTATTTATTGTAAATACATGCTATATCTACATGCCTAGACACAACAATGTTCCTGCAAACGTTTGTCGTGGGTGGGAATCGAACTCACGGCCAGTAGCATGACAGCGACGGTCTCTAATCACCAAGCCAACAACCCGTGAATTTTGACACGTAGACAACCTGATGGTTAGTAGTCACCATCGCCTATAGACTTCTGTAACTGGCTCTCAATTACAACTGCCACCAGATGGGTAACATAGGTAACTAGGTGGGTGAGCACAGAGTACCCTACCATGGAGGTAAAAGGTAAAAGCTGAAGTATATTTCATGGTATTTGTGTCCTCCACCCATATTCTAAGACGTTTCCTCAGACGTCACTCGACTCCAACTCGACTGAGGATACCTTAAGCATTTTCTCGAGGAATCCTCAAAATTGGTATTCTAAGTCATAGCTTGAGCAAAACTCGAGTAATCCCGACTGATTTCGAATCGAAGGGTCGTCAAGGTAACATGTCATTAGTTACGTCATACTATTATATCATTATAGATAAAATATTAATCAAATAAAATAATGAACATAATTCAGTAACTATTTATATGCAATAAACTAACTTCCTTAAGGTTGGTCGCGACGTACCTTGAAGTTGACAGTTGTTCCTCACCTCGAGTAAGGAAAAGCGTCGAGTGGAGGAGAATTTTGCTACAATGAAAACTAATATCTTTGAGTGAGGTTGAGTGGATTCGAGGAATTTTCGAGGAAACGTCTTAGAATATTGGTGTTAGACTTTTCTAGTATCGAAACTTAAAAAAATATATATATTTTTAAATTAGTAATAGCTTTTTGACGTCATTACAACAGAGCTATTATCGCCTTATATGGATGAGGTATCAAATTTCGATATGTATTACATTGTTGGGATTTTTATAAGCTTTTTGTTTCTTTTTAGAATGTGTATCATAGTCAGTTCCTAGGTCCGCTAACTACCGCAGTGAGCAATTCAGTGCTCGTTGCGCTTCGGTCTAGTTGTCGTCAGAGGGGGGTCTAAAAAGGTCACATAAGGAGTATTGCTGAATAGAACAATATTTTCCATTCCGTATGTAATTAAAAAAATAACTAAAAATATTAGGAAAAAAAAAATACGAGTTGCTTTGAATTCCAACTATATATTAGAGAAGTAGCCTACCGTATAGCCCTTTCCGCCGTGAAGCAGTAGTGCACTTGTATTACTGTGTTTCGATTAGTTGATAACCTCACATCTCAAACTCGACAATGCATTGGCAATTCATAGGCGACGGTGACCATAGTTAGCATCAGGTATGTCAGTCTGTTTATAGACTACTTGACATATAACAAAATTAAAAATAAATATGGATAGCAGCAGTACAGCTCGTTTGACCTTTTTAGGCCCCAGAGATGCGAGTAGCGCCGGCTTGAGGGTCGGGCGGTGGATTAGCACATTCATCTCTACTCTGCCACTTTAAATTCTACACCAACATTATTTATTAACATCTACTCTTAATACTGTTGCTATTCATTAACATGATACATTACAACATCCCTTCTGTAGTTTTCTGTCACTAAAGTCTAAGAAGGCCGATCTATTTAAGACTAGCTGTCCCCCGCGGTTTAACCCGCGTTCCCGAGGGATGTAACATTTTTTTAGAATAAAAAGTGACCTATATTTTATTCCAATATATGCTCTATATATGTGCCAAGTTTCATGCAAATCCGTTTGGTAATTTTTGCGTGAAATAGGAACAAACATGCATACACGCAAACTTTTGCGTTTATTCACTGTCGATTTTCATTATATAACATAACTTTTAAACAAAAATAGCTTCAATATTTTTATATTGTGAATTGTGATTACTTATATATTTTATCCTTCTAGGAATTGGATTTGATATGTGTCCTGAATCATAATGTTTTCATTTATTACTGTAAATCATTTTATAAAATGATCTGTTAATGTGCTCTTTGCGAGACTTCCCTCAGCGACGTTCAGCAAAAAGAAGCAGCTGTATTAGTAATTTATCTCATCAAATAGTTCCATTATTGAATCCCAAATTCCACGCCATAAACCATCTTTATAAAACCGTCGTTCCATGTATTTACTTAAGGAGTGCCATCAGCGACAGACTCCGCTACCCCTCCCCTCCCCTCCCCCCACGCGCTCCGCACTGTATCAAAAAGAGCATTTATTCATAATGTGTTCTCGATTTCAGTTGATATTCGTCGGGGGCCATCAATATTGCGATCCGGGGATTTTACAAATCCTCGCCCATTGAAAACAGACCCTCTTACACCCTCCCGAGTCCCGAGGACCCTAACCTCTATTCCATACAAGCTTGAGGCATGTAGTGATGGTCATATTCGATAAAAAATATGTCGATGGATTGCATACAAGTGCTGCTATTTGTGTTACAATTATTCGTAATTAAGCAGGTCTTGAATAAGTACTTTAATTTTTAAAAAACCCGACTACGAAAAATTACGCTTTAAAAAGTATGAAACAAGAAAATATTCTCATGTGAAATTGTTATATACAAACTATCCAATATTTATTGTCTATTAAATAAAAAACTCACACATAATATATTTTAAAGTATTTAATACCTGTTCATAGTGATGTTCAGAGGATAGCCGTGGTTGTATGCCACCTCATATATGGTCATATGGCTCATAATATATAGAATATTTTCTTGTTTCATACTTTTTAAAGCGTAATTTTTCATAGTCGGGTTTTAGTTTATGAACTTATTTTTTTATTTAAATTATATTGGGGTTATAATTTCGTAATAAAGTATTTGCAGATTCGGTTTACATTTTTTTATTTAGATTTTATTGAATTATATAAAATATTACTTACAAAGCTTATTTGATGTATTCACGTACAAAGCTTAGATTTTTAGGTTATATTGTAGTGTCACTACAGTTAACAATAACAAAATTGATAATATTAATAAGTAATCAATAGTTTGATGGCCAAATTATAACAATAAATAAACATTATCGTGTCACTTATAAGAATTTTTATAGTTAATGCCTTTATGTCCTGTAGAGAGCGCCATATCTAATTTATTGTGACGTCACATATCCTATAACCAGCAGACGATCAAGACGCTTCGAACGATACCTCGTTTGCCAAATTACGATAAGTAGTTTAAAAGTTATGAGGGAACAGATGAACATACATACACACATACATACCGGTCAAAATCATAACCCTCCTTTGGCTTCGCCGTAGTCGGGTAATAAAAATACGGCGTCATCCTCGTGTGTTCTCTGTCCGTTATTAACAGTGGACACACTAATGTCACCGTGTCTTACTTTGTGACGTAGACAAAACCATAGTAACTATAGCAACGGCCATTTCCAAATTAAATTGATTGCGTAGGTTGTAGAAATCCTAGAGCAGAGTTCGTACGGCTGCAATGCACTTGTGTTACTCTGTTTCGATTAGAAAAGTAAAGCGGCCGGTGCCTGTTTGCCGACCACCGAACACATTTTAATGAAAGTAGAGGGCTTGATCCCCGAAGATGGACAGAGTACTTATACCGGACAAGTGGGGATATTGTCGACAAAAATAATATCAATAACGAATTACGCCACGTCCCTACCAACGGCAGATATTCAATAACCGATCCGATATAGAGAGCTGGCTAAAAGAATATTAGGTGAGTCTTGCCCGGGGACATGCCGGCTGTACCAGAGCCAGTACCCGGCCGATACCCACATTATTGTGTTTTATATCCGTGCCGTAATTACACACTGTTATTTGATATTCAGGATATTGTGTGTTGTCAACTTCCTTTATTTATACGGAATTCATGCCTCCTCGACGCTGACAGAATTTATTATCTGTGTTATTTAATTACTTCGATATTGAAAATAAACTTTTATACGTCAGTCGACTGATTTGCTTTTTGATTAGGTATTTTTTAATAAAAAATGTTGTTCCGCTAATTAACCTAACGAAGAGGTTAAACAAAACCGACAAAACATTCCTGAAGCTGGAAATATTTAACAAAATAAAACAGCGACGAGATTATTTAATCAGCTAATAAAGTTATAAAGCGTGAAATAAAAATATACGACAAATATTTCAATTAAAAAGCGAATACAGGATGTGTAAAAGTGATAAAATCATTTGCATATGTGAGTGAAAGTGTTAGAGTCGCGGCGCTTCGATCCGGACCGGACGCCGGACGCCGGACATCGGTCGCCGGACGCCGGACGCCGCGGGTTGTTGACATGTTTTATCTGCTCGATGACAATACGATATATCGCACGAAATTAAAACATACACGTTAATCCTTTATATCTGTACCTACTGTATCGATTTGTATTTACATTTACGCTCTACTCGTTACGTTTCACTTTACATAATGTTTCTGTTATAAACTGTGGAATATCACAGTATAGTCTTTATTATAAGGAGTTCATTAAAAAAAAGTACACAATGTAAAGGAGCTATGCCTGCAATATAAATATTAATAAAAGCAAGACTTACCTACACTGTCATTTAAGTCTTTAAAATATAAATTGTTTTAATTTAAGGTACTCAAGAAAAGTATAATTCATATTATTTTATTAATAAATATCCGCACACAACAATTAGATACATAATTTATAGAATGTTAAGTGCGTCGTTAATGTCAAAATGTAAACCAAAGTAACTATATTTGTAAAACCAAAACGAAATAAAATAAAAACTCACCGTACAGCAAATTATTTGCTGTCAATATGAGATGACTTTAAAACTCTTAATTTGTAGGGCCTCATATAGAAATATATTATTATATTCAAATAAACATTCACAGCAGAAATGCTGCTGACAGAGACAGAATTACTGAAATGATTACGATTAAAATAATACAAGACTAAAATAACCATCCAATATGACTGTCCATCTGTCCATCTGTCCCCCGTGATTCCACCCGCGTTCCCAGATGTTATATGTTTGGGGGTAAAAAGTATTCTATAGATAAATACAGGTTATAGACTATCTATGTGCTAAGTTTCCCCACAGCCTTCACCTGGATTTACTCAAGGCCAGATAGAGTTTCCTGGGTAAGCGTGCTAGCTACATCCTTGGCCTCGTCATAACTCCTGGGGTCAGTCGAAGGCCAAACGCCAGCCCATTATTAATAAAAAAAAAAAATCATCCAGATCCGTTTAGTAGTTTTTGCGTAAAGAAGTAACAAATATTCTCATATCTGCAAAAACTTTGGCCTTTATAATATTTGGATAGGATAATATTTTATATCACAGTTCAATTAACGGCTAATCTGTCATCTCACAATACGAGTGCGACACAGATTCATCTGGATTCAACTCGATTATTATTTTTTGTTAAATAAACGCGCGATTTAATAGAGTGGACGCGTCGAATCAATCGGACGCGAGCGGACGCTGCCGGACAATGTCGGACGCGTCCGGACGATGTCGGATACCGGACGGAGCGCGTCGGATTACTACGATAATTTCCCTTTAGCAATATGTTGATGTTGCATGAAGACATGACACATGGGAGGACATTAATATTCCTAAAAAATAATATATGACAGGCCAGTTGGCTTGGTGGTTAGTGACCCCAATTGCTAAACCGCGGGTCGCAGGTTCGATACCCACTCAGGATATACATTTGAGTAGATAAATATATCTGTTTGTTCTGTGTCTGGGAGTAAATATCTAAGCATGATTTTAGAAAAAAAATGTAGTATAATATATGTAGCATATCAATTATCTAGTTAGTTTCAGAACAGAATCACAAAGAATAACACTACTACTGTGTAAAGGATATTTATTTTAATTAAAAATAGTACTACAGGACATGGCATAGGTCATTTGGAAAAGTAGACTAAATCACAAAATTACTTGTTACAATCTAGAGTTAATAATGTCACAATGCGACAAACCACTGTCACTTTTAGGTCATTAAATATTATCCACCCTCTAATACACCAGTTATATATTTGGTATTATGGGACGTTAGTAATGACATAAAGACTTAAAAGTATATTAATGGATTGAACATTTATTAAATTAATTATCACAACCCCGTCTCCGGGATACCGGGATACCATAAACGCATTATTTATTTCATATTTAAAAGCACTATTTTCGCATCACCCCGCGACATTGGAGCAATATTTTATTTTTCCAGCATTCATCGTAATGCTGATTGTAATAAAATTTATTTGCAGATTCAACAATAAATTGGGGAATTTGTGAAATAAAACATAATGTGACGTGATTCCATTGTTGAGAAAATTATTTATAGCTGTACGAAAATTGAAAAGCATTTTTTCAGTTTAGGCCCGAGGAAGGTTTCACGAAGGTTAAATTTAAAGTTACTAAAGCTACGAGTACTAAAAATATATTCTATAGAAACTTTACTTCGCATTTGAAATATTATTTGAAATTTGAATTTAATGAATCATAAAAATCTAATATTTTCCTTTGATCGAATCTAATATTATGTATTGGTAAAGTTAGTTTTAATATTATTGAAAGATTTTTAACTAATATAAATTTAAAAATATATGAACTTTGCATTTGACCCTTCCACATTAAAAAGAGATAGAATAAAGTACCTCTGGCCTTTAAAAATGAAGTTGACTTAAAATATACCCTTTTCTAAGGGAGCAATGTTCTGACGTATACTCTTATTATCTTTTAATATTATTTTATGCTAAGTACTGTTCCGCGGCTTCACCCGCGTTCTGGAAGGATCTAATAGATCTCGGAATCTCACTCATTGTGTAGCTTTTATAAGTGATTTTTTTTATGGGAGTACTAGAACTACTAGCGCATAAAGTATAATTATCTCTTTTTTTTCGTAAATAAATAAATATCCTAGGTCATTCTTTTAAAGATGGCCATCTGATCCTAAACAAGCAGATATTACATATACTACTTTTTTAAATACATAATACCTACGATCTGCGGCGAGGCAGGGTCTCTAGCCACCAAGCCAACTGGCCCATCGAATCTTTATAATATAAGTTAAGATATTCAATTGCCAATACCTACAATACAGTGAAAATGAGTTAACGATATCTTCGCGAACAGCAATAAATAACACATATCGCGAGAAAAGAATGAATTTAATTTAAAAAGACAATAACTTTTGAATTATCGCGTAAACTAAAATCGTGAAAAATATTTTCAACTTTTCCTGTAATTTATAACAGTTGTCGCCGAGGGGCCTATTCTTAACATCACTCGATATCGTTTAATACAAAATTAAAAACAATATGCTGGGATATTTATTTACCCACTACTATCTAAGCTTAAGTAGAGCTGTACTAATATTACTAAGAGGTAATGTTTGTAAGTTTGATAATCTCCAATTACTCACAATAACTCATCCAATTTAAGAAAATATTCAAGCTATATGAAAGCTTTTCTATTCCCCGGTGGCATAGGCTATGTAATAGTAGGATATATAGAAACGCGAGTGAAACCATGGGATGATAGTTATCATCGGAAATCTATTGTAAGATTATACAAAAATAAATATCTAGTAACTAATTCCGCTGGATCTCCTTCTTTGTCAAGTCCATGACAAGGAAACTCAACAAAAAATGGACACGTGTGTTTCGTTTCTACACGAAGCATCTTCAGGATGTATTAGACCCTCCGTCACTGGCTCGACACACTAGCACCGCAGGCGTGTTTCCTCGCCGAGAACAGAGTCCTGAAGATGCTTCGTGTAGAAGCGAAACACGTGTCGATTTCCTGTTGAGTTTCCTTGTTTGGGACTTGACATAGATGGAGATCCAGCGGAATTAGTTACTAGATATTTGTTTTTGTATAATCTTACGAATGATAGCTAGTTACATTTATAATTTATCGTCGAAATTATAATTTTTTTATACACTTTTATATAATTATACACTAGCAAAACCCCGCAGATGTATGTCATGATGATGATGAATATCAATTTTCATGTTTATCGATTGGCAATTGATGAAACTGTGTTGCGGTTTTCCGTTATCCGAGAACAAATACTGTTTTGGACACGCTTTTAGCTTCTTTTAATTTTACTACCAATTTGAAACTTTGCAAGTATGTGGAATTCAGATTGAATTTGATCTAGTCCAGCTGATTTGATGATGGAGTCAGTAGATGGATACTGAAAGTCTTCAGTAGTTAGTGACTCTTGACATTGGACTTATTGGTTTTGTGTTGACAAGTCCTATTCTTTGCACTGTTTTTTTAATTTTGTAATCTACTAGCTTCCGCCTCATGATTTTCACTACGTTACCGAAGGATCTAACGTGTTACTTTGGACAAAGTAGCTTTAAAATAGCGAAAGAATTATTAGATCAGTCCAGTACTTTTTAGAGTATTCATTATATTGTGATTCTATAATAAGTCACACAATTAAAAAAAACATGCGTACACGAGTACATATCGAGCGTTGTTGCGGATAGCGCCCCGCGCTACCGACCGCTGAGCGCGCAGCGTGCGCTTCCAACTCGGCTTCCAACATGACAGACAGAATAAACTGCGAATAAACGAGATGCAAGTAACTTGGTACCTACTTGTTCCATGCAGTACATCACAATTATGAACACTTGTCGTGGTGCAGCCCCCTTATTCGCCTTATACACATTTCTGGCCACGGAAAGTGGACCTCTCACATGATTTTCTTGTTGGTCAAAGAGACATAGAGGCTCAACGAAATATCGTCGAGCTAGTCTCTTATAGAATCACACCCTTGGACTAGGGCTTGAGAGTTATTTCGTGAGTAGTCGCTGCAATAGTAGAGTAAATAGCTTGCCATGTTGTTGGTCAAAGGTTTGATACCAAGGCACGACAAACATTTGTATGTGTGAACATGGCTGTTTGTTCTGTCTGGTTGTAAATATGTATTTAAGGTTACCATACAAGCATTGCTTAGATTGGGATCAGATGGTTGCGTGTATAGGAATCGTCCTAGGATATTTAGTTGAATCATTATTTAATTCTTAATATGGTCAAAGAACCAACGTCTGCGGATGAGCGCTATTTGTAAAATTGATTAAAATTGTAAAAATGGTTATATAAATATGAAATAGTGTGTTTTTCAAGTACTCCTTTTAAAGAATGTCACACAAAAGTGAACTCTATTGTTTTTAGACAACATACATTTGCATCACTATACGATCAAATATTGGTTTGAAAGGTGAACCTTACCTAGTTCAAAAACAATTACGTTATGTTTTTATTATACATATATAAATGTTGGCACTCCATCATCAACATTTTAATAGAATAAAGAAAATAGTAGTGGCAGTGAATTTGGCCTAAACGAAATATAATAAAAGGCCTTTAAATCTACTCTAACAATGAGAAATCAATTTCAATATTAAATATACAAAATTACATTCATACGAAATCCCAAGGGCTTCGCTGGAATAATGTAATATGAATATAACAATATAATAGACAAAAGAAAAACAATTTTAAATTCCACGAACAACTATAATCGTTCTATAAAATATTTCGTGCCGGGCGAAATAGTGCGCCCCTTAAAAAAGTGAATTCTGATGGCCATAGTACATATGCAATCAGCAACACAAGTAGTTGCTAAGCTAGTTATATTTATGACTGTGTATAAAGCCTTAATAAAACAGATATAGGTAGGCAAATAAACAGAAAGTTCAAATATCATCATTATGATCCTCATTAATTTATTATATTTGTAACCTGTGTTTTTCCTAAGTCTAGTCAGACTAAATATGAAGGTAGATAATAAAATACATTAAATTGAACAATATTTTTTTTTATTGAGAAAAATATTTTGTGACGTTGTTTATGTGATCTTTATCATTAATATATTGAAAAGCTTTTATGAGTCAGGTTGACTGTAAATTACATTACATCCTGGTGACAAAAAATTTTTTTTTCTTAGAAAATGTTGACTACTGTATAAAATGTACTAGCACTTTTGGTGCGTGGCGCGGGCGTGGCGCGAGCGTGGCGCGTGGCGCGTGCCAAATGTGGCCGCTGCAGCCGACACCGACACCGGGCCGCTTGTCGCCGTCCGGGGACATTTTTACACCGCACACTCGATTTAGGGACACATACACACTGCACTCCGCTGGCACATCCTATATTGTAACTCGTTCGTGTTCCCAAAAAAATAGAGTGTGTTCCACGCTGGAGTTAATAAATATAAAATAGAACCACTGCAAGTTGCGACACGAATTTGAATGGAATTTTAAAACAGGGTAAAGTGATGTTAGTTCAAAGAATGGATTATTTATAAAACAAATAATTGTACCTCCATATTATTGAAGTAGAAGTTAGTTACTCAGATACGCCGAAATCGCTGAGAGAATTTTGATGAAATGTGACAGGTAGATAAAGCCTAGGTCATGTTAGTAGATGTGGACCCTACACGTAATGTTATTAAATGCCAGACATTGAATTCACTTTCTACGAACATCCATCCTTGAGAACTTTCAACCAATTAATTAATGAGGCGAGTGTACTTGACTGACGACGGAAGTGACGTAAGCAATTTAAACATTTTTGTAACGTGAATAAATCCCGGAATAACAGGAAAGGCGAGCGAGCGGATGGCCGTTAGCGAGCTAGCCGCCGCCGCCCCGCCCCGCCCGGCCACCCGCGCCGCTGCGTCGGCTGAGCCGGCTCATCCGGCTTCGGCTCCTAGATAACACTCGTTACGGCTAGGATTCGTTATGGTGGTATAGATTCACTTTTAAGTTTAATTCCCTACCTTTTACGCTAACTGGGTAAACGTTGTTCTGCCCGCTACTCTTAGCTAAACCACCCCCGGTTTAGCTAACTAGATCCAATAAAATATATTAAAAGCAATGTAAATCTTGATAACAGCTCCAATTTTCGGGATTTAATATAGTTAAGAACCACACAGGTCACCCTTAAGTAAATACAAAAAGCATCAAAATCGGTCTAGCCATTTTGGAAATGAATTGCGAAGAAATAACAATGTAGGCTGCCTGAGGTTCTTGCCGGTCTTGTCAGTTGAAGGCAGACTTCTAAGCCGGTAGTAGCTTCAGTAACTTTAAATTTGATCTTGATAAGTGCCCTCCGCGAGCCTAAACTGAACAATTAGTTTTGCATTTTTTGAATTTTGAATACTAAACCGAATTTAATGTACTATGAAATGAAATGAATAACTTGTTAGAACTAATTTGTAAAAAATGCGTCACTTGGTTTAAAAAGACGACCGCTTCCACGGATAAAGCTGAAGCTTCCGCGGTAGCTACATAAACTTTACTATGTATTAGTTTTAAATAAAAATAATTAAAAAAATAACTTACTGCCTCTCGGTTTCAGTCGCATTCCCATGGATCTAATGCTTACCCGGATAAAAAGGCGGGTTCGTGCGTGCCGAATTTGTTCACGAACAGTTGAGCCGTTGAAACCTTGAGATATGACAAACAAAGACAATTGCATTTATAATATAAGTTAGAATTCCAATTTAATTACGAAGGGATTCCATATTGTCTAAAAAAAAATGCGCCTGTAATTACGCCGGCCGCGCGGCCCTATTAACTTTTTAACCGAAACACAGTAATACAAGTGCACTACTGCTTCACGGCGGAAATGGGTAGGGTGGTAGTACTTCCCCGGACAAACTCTGCCCTAAGAGTTTTTATTTAATTTTCTCTGTATGTGGTGTGAACAAGGAATACTACTCTAGTTTTAAATAGCTATTTTATCTGAACACCAATATTTTATTATAACTCTCTTATACCAGCAATATTTACATATGAAGTGAGTTTGTTTCTTTATTACCTTGACGCTTCAATAGCGCTACCAATCGCGATGAAATGTTGTACGCACATAGGGTATAGCGTAGAAAAGGATGTATGATATTTTATCTCGAGTAAACCTTGCATCCCTCGGGGTAAAACCACGTTGCGTAAACAAATCGAAAGCAATTTAACAAGCGACAGTATCAGGCGCTAACTACACGCTAGTTACCGGATAGTCATAGTTGTCAAGCATGGCGCAGCCTTGCGCTGCGCTGAGAGGTACTAACGGTATGTCCCTCGCCGATATACGACTACAAATACTGGCTTTATTGTACAATATCGTTTCTCTTTTTGAATTCTATGAGTTGGGGCTCGATTCTGTAAGAAAAATGACACAATTTTTTTATTTCGTTTCTTTTTAAGAATCACTAACCTAACATAAAAAAAAATACTTAACATAATCAATTCTAGGCGGTTTCATCGGGCGACTACATATTTGCATTCCATGTAATATTAGAAATCATTTATGGAAATGGAACTACAAAGTAAAAAAAGTAACAAAAACATTACTAATAATAAAATTACCTGTTGTGTACACTCCCTTAAAGCGCTGCATGGTGTGCCGACACACGCTTGGCTCGCGGCTGGCGGCATCTTGCCATTGTCTCGTTTAATTACGTCACTGCACTCACTCCCACTCCCACTCCCACCCGATGTCACCACGACTTACATAATATTTGAATACTGATTAAACAGTCAATATTCTGTATTCCATATCGAAATACACCACAGTATTGAATAAAAATTCAAAACCAATTCAGTTTAGCCCCGTAGAATGCACATTTTAAAGTTACCAAAGTTACTGGTCTGCTTTCAATTGAGAAGAATCGGCAAGATTTTTATAATATGACTTACTTGTTTATTTGATTTGTCCGATGACCTGATATCCTACTAATATTGAAAGTGCGGAAGTGCATTTGTTTGTCCTTCTTTCACGTCTTAACGAATCAATCGATTATTGGTTATATTCTATTGAAGAAAAAATTGGGATGAAGATAAATAAAAAATTAATCAACCGTCCATTATTTTTTTATACTTAGGTGTGATTTTTTCAACTTCGAAGTATCCATCCTATCGAAATCAGAGTACTCAGTAAAAAGTTATGCGTCGGTGGGTATTACGTTAATAATTTCAAGAGTATTTAGTACCAAGAATAGAAACAAAGGAAATACCATCCACTATACCTAATTAAAAAACTTCTTGGTGTTTATTAATTCTAGAAAAAGTTGTTGGTTTATAATGGATATTATTAATGTATAGCGCAGCTCTGAGCTAGAAGGATCTAGGCACGTTTTACTGAAGCGTTTAATCTCAGCGCTTCTCGTCTCGACGCATTATTTCTAGACATTTTTAAATTGATAATCTCGAGTATTCTCGAGCGCGCTGTCACCGGCCACTGTCTCCGTCGCGCGTCCTTAACGTTTCATTAGCTATCAAGTATTTGCTTAATTAGCTAATAAACCTGTGACGCATATTCTATTAAAATAACGAGAGTTTTCGCCATTGGTAGGTACTCTGTGTTTCTTTAAAAAACTGAATTTATCACAACCTTGACGTTTACAAAATTACTAATACAAGTCTATTCTAATTATTGCGTACGATGTTTTGTAAGAAAAATGTTATTGTACTTAGCTGTCAAATTAACAAGCTAAAACTTCTCAATTTTTTTTATAGCTATGCTGGGTAGCCTTCAGTAAAGTCTTTAAAATGAAAATTTATTTATTTGTCATAATTATGCATCATGTAGTAACTCTTTCTTTCGCATTTGATCAAAAATCTAATTAACCTGCGAATTTAATTGACCTCATCACGTCGCAAACATCTGCATAAAAAAAGCTTGAGCATTACAAGCGCCACAAGCGCTTCCATAATTTCAGCTAAACAACCTTTAGTCGTAAACAAGTTAATTACCACTTCAACAAGTGTCCGTCGGACACTCTGCGCTGTCCATAGAGCGACGTGTAGAGCGCGGGGCCCTCGGCGCCGGCGGCGGCGGTGGCGGCGTTGCCAGTGTGTGGCAATCAGCGCGGACATTCACCGACATTCACCGTCGTCGTTCACCGACATTCGCCGACACATGCCGACACACGTCGGCGTGTCGATGGCTCTGATTGCGACACACCACGACCACGACACGACACGTTATTCCTGCAGCACGAGGTGAGATGAATTTGAATTTGGAATACATGATTGTGACACGAGTTTGAGCTTGCAACTATAGTCAAATATTTAAAATGAAACTGTCATTTACGTATAAAGGATTTCGCGTCACGAAGTTTTAGCGTCAAAAAACTTAAGTTAGGAGTGTTATTTATGATTCTTTGCCAATTAAGTGTGACAAGTGTATAATAGTGATGGAACGAAGTTCTTGAAATCCTAAAATATACGTAATATACATTTATATTATTTATATTATTTATACTGGTCCAGATTCACTGACTGTCCGTTTTGTTCGTTTTATAGATGTTTTAAACGCAATTTTCATAGATTTGTTTTTAAATGTCAAGCAGGCTGAAAAACAGACGGTCCACCTGAAGGTAAGTGGTCACCGCCGCCTGTGGACAACACCAGAGGTATCGCAATGCGTTATTATACTTGAGACGTAAAGTTGTTAAGTCTCATGTGCCTGTTATACTGCTTCACGGCGGAAAGGAACCTCTAGCTCGCATCCATTTGAATCAATTTTGATACAATGCATCTACGGATTGTTTGCTATCAATTCTCGAGTACTGCGACAAATATTCTATTTCGTAATTATTTTTCTCCATTATTTCTCTTCAAGTTTTTGTTTAATGCACTTTTGTATGTTTTGACACATACAAAACATTTTTCATTTAAATGGAACGGAAAGTACTTTGTTGTTTCGAATATTTTTTGTAAATGTAATTTAATTAAGTTTATATTACAAAGCAATGTATTCTTCATTAAGCGGAGACCGGTACAAGGGAAGTGCTCGCTTTGTTCGTTCATGCTAAAGGATGAAAGAATTTATTTTTCTTGGAAATAAATTACTTTCTCTTCTAATATGTGCGGATAAAACCGCGGTGCGATAAAAGTTTTTTTAATACGCACACGTCGTACACAATACAGCCCATTTCCTTGCGCTCACAGTGAATTATTAAAAATAAAGCTAAATCCAAACACAATTTAAGAGGATAAACACAACGGGAGCTTAAAAAGAATTTCTTAAGAACGTTACGAGATATTTAATAATTTACGGCTTTTTGCGTCATCTGAATAACTTAGACCCCCGCGGCCGTTCATCAGCGACGTCCGCAGGTATCCGAGTAGGATGGTATGGGTTGTGCGGAAATTGGTTGGTATAGTCATAAAAAGTATGCACACGGTCGACTCTCATTTGCCATTTTACGTGGTCTGTACCACATTGTGGAATAATGAGGCGCGAGGCGTTGAATCAACAAGTCTGATAGATAAATTTTGCTTCCGTCCTGAAGTTTCGAGGGATCTTCAGTATTAAGTAATAGTAAAGTATCTTATGACTTAAGTCTCGCGTCGGTAGCCAGTAATCGCCTCGGTGGTCGAGTGGTAAAAAGCGGTTTAGGTCGGTTTAGTGACCGGAGGTTTTGGATTCGATTCCCAGGTCATTGAATGATAGCAAGTTACATTATTCCGGACATAGCCTATGTTACAATCCCGAAACATTCGATCTCTCGGCAACGGTAACTTTTGTTTTATTTTATCCTCGCTGCAATCAGCATCTGTAGCTTAATGACTAAGATCAAAAACGACCGAAAACGATGGAAAGAAAAATGACCTCCGATCCCATTGTCCATGTATAACTCAATAAACTAATCAGCTAACGAGCGGCAATTGGCGGGCGAAGGCGCGGCGCGGCCTGCTGCGGCCCGGTACCCGGTGCCCGGGCGTAGCCCACCGCACGGATCACTGTTTACCCGGCTGATTGCATGCGTCGAACGCGCCTTTAACGTAATGAGCTGTTTATATGGACACCTGACTATAACGCCGCGACGCTCAAAATGAAATCATTTATTTCTACGTACATTAGCGGCTTAATTTGGCTGTTTCAATGTAGAGTCCGTACCAAACCCGCAATGGATTGTAATTTTTTGGTAAATTCGGTCGGTTGGAAGAGTGTCGCAGTAGCAGCTGTAGAATAAAACTTAGTTATGTGAGAGCACGTTCAGGATGTAAAAAAACCTCCATTGTTTATATTGAACCCCGCCCGGATACAATCTATACGAATAATGTATTATAAACAAATAAAAATGTGAGTGTTTTTCTGTTTATCCGATGTTCTTTACGGGCTGAGCTTGTCTGTGGATGGCCACAGATCTATATATCGGCAATAAGACCTAATGGCTCTTACGTAACCGCGTGTACACAGATTAAGCAATACCTCGGAATATCTTCTACTTTGTGGATCTATAAAAATGTATTTTTAGCTAACAAATAACATTATTGGCGTCTGAATAAATATGTCTAGGCTTTAAGTATAAATAACATACATATCTTCACACCCATTAGCCCTGGAGAGGTAGGCACAGGACTCAGTAATGAGACCTATAATATATTCCCACCAATCATAGTTTAAGACCTAACGTGACATTTGGTCAGTATTGTCGTCATCCATCACTTAGGACAATTACCAGTCTGGAGCTACTAGTAATAATTTTTAAGCTAAAAAACGTTGATAAGACCCTGTCCAATCCGGGAATTGTATCCAGGACCTCCTTAGGTCCAGCTGTATGCCACTCAACCAAATATTTAATATAATATTTTTTAAAGATTGTGCCTCAAAAAGAAATCTTCATTGCTCTGACTTAATTAAGTAATGAATACGTATCTATCTGAATAAACGTATTGTCTTTCTTTCTATTTCAAAAACCGAAAAAGAATAAGTCTCAATTTCCTGAAATAATCTAAACAAACATTTAAAAGAGATAACGCTTGTAAATTTTGATGTATAATCACAAGCATTAAAACATCGAGCTGAGAAAGCGTGGAAATATGTTAATCTATAAAAATGCAATACAATATGATCTTGCAATAATTTATCATAAAATCTTTAAAGAGGACTAACACTAACACTTTTCGAGTAGTAGAGCTCTTAGTGCAGAGTTCGTCCGGGGAAGTACTACCACCTTGCCCATTTCTGCGGTGAAGCAGTAGTGCACTTGTGTTACTGTGTTTCGGTTAGAAAGGTAAGGGGGCCGGTGAAATTACAGGCACATGAGACTTAACAACTTCACGTCTCAGGGTCGACAACGCATTGGCGATGCCCTTAGTGTTGCAAATGTCCATAGACGGCGGTGATCACTTACCATCAGGTGGACCGTTCGCTTGTTTGTCGGCCCATGTGGTATAAAAAAAAAAAAAAAAAACACCCATATTCTAAGACGTTTCCTCAGACGTCACTTGACTCCAACTCAACTGAGGATACCTTAAGCATAAGTCATAACTTGAACAAAACTCGAGCAATCCCGATTGATGTCGAATCGAAGTGTAATGATAATGAGCTCCAGTATCTGTTTACATGCAATTAATTTCCTTAAGGTTGGTCGCGACGTACCTTGAAGTTGACAGTTGTTTCCTCACCTCGAGTGAGGAAAGCGTCGAGTTGAGGAGATTTTTGTGACTATGAATACTAAATATCTTGGAGTGACGTTGAGTGGAGTCGAGGAATTTTCGAGGAAACGTCTTAGAATATGGGTGTAAGAGTTCGTAGAAAAAGAAATATCAAAAAAAATCTTCGATAATCCCGGGACGTACATGAATGCGGGTAAAGCCGCGGGAGAGTAGCTAGTAACATGGTAATGCGTATTGCGCGTGACCCGGAGCGATACGCGCAACGCACCTGATGTATGGGCCATAACGCGAAAGTAACGAGATATACGCGCCGCAACATGTCTCATAAACGCTAAATCGCTTCTCGTGCTGTTAGCGAATTGACGATATCTCAGTTGAAGAGCAATCTATAATGATTTATGATTATTAAACCGAACCGCTAATATTTCGTTCAAGTCTGGTATTTGGAAATTAACTATCCTACTAATATTATTAACTAGCTGTCCCCCGCGGCTTCGCCCGCGTTCCCTGGGGATGTAACATTTTCCCGACACAGAGAGTATTCTATGTGTTATTCTAGGGTATTTTCTACATATGTACCAAATTTCATCCAAATCCGTTTGGAAGTTTTTGGGTGAAAGAGCTTTTTAAAGAGCACAAACTTTCGCATTAATAATATTGTAGGATAGTAGCGCCCTGCGGTGTCACCAGCGTATTCCCGTTTCCGTGAGAATACGAGGATAAAATATATGTTACGTTACTTGCTGATAATGTAGCTTTCCATTAGTAAAAGAAATCGTTTTGAAATCGGTCTGGTAGTTTTTGAGTTAAAACGTAACAAACAGAAAATTCTTTGTATTAGTTTAGATGTTAATGTTTGTGAAGATGAATTGATGAAGGGAGGGGTGTATGGATGTTTGTGACTGTAACGAAGAATTAGGTAATAGGTAGGTACAGTTTTGAATGAAACATTGCATATAGATAGTTCATGCCATAAATTATTGGAACATTTATCCCCGGGAAAATGCTACATCCCTCAGGTGCTTCAGTAGCTTCGACCTTCATAAGTACCCGCTGCGGGTCTAAACTGAATAAAAGGTTTTGAATTTTGAAATTTTTGCCGCGGAGGACAACTAGTTAAAATCCGTGTTTTCAAAAACCTACATTATTGTTGTTCTAAATTATAGATTAGATTTAGAATACAGAAGTATTAGATCTAATAAGATACTAATATTTCTGACAGAACCTATAGATAGGTGTTCTGTACATTTAGATTTTTTTTGTTTTTTATTTATGGCAGGATTGCGATTGACCTCGATCTCACCTGATGGTAAGTGAATATGAGGCCGAAGATGGAGCTTCACTCCTTTCTTAAAGAGCCCCAAGTTGTAAGATTCAGTGAATCTGTTCAGCTATTTATGTTGCTAGCTGTACCAATAAAATTAAATGTCAGAAAATTTCAGAAATAAATGTAAATGTTATTCTTATATATTATTACTCTATCTATTTGATAAAATAACCTTCAACAGTCACACAACAAATGGCTCAGACACAGAGAGCTTTGTTGTAGAGAATAACGTGTTCTTACTGCGAGTGACGCATTGACATCAATAATTATAAGTTATTGAAATGTCTAGTAGAGTCTTATCTATTGTACAATTAATTTCAATATAGTTTACAAAGTAATGCATTTGACATTCTTTAAAACTAGCGTCGTCAGGTGAAGAAATAAATACAAATGCTTTGAAAAAAATATTTTTTATACCTTACACCCATTATCTCTTTACACCCTTTTTAGGTTGATTTTGAAAATCCTGGAAGTGTAAAAAAACGGCACACTGTATAACCCCTTTAGGGGTTGAATTTCAGAAAAAGAATGTTTTGTGTATCTAAGTCAAAGGGTAGGTCTAGGTCAAATAAATAAAAGCCTTATAATAGTATAATAATGTTGTATGAGTCGTCAGTAGATAGCGCCACTGAGTTACGGACCCCAGTGTGTGACGTCACGACTAATCTCGCCCCCCAGTGGGCCCGGAACTTGGCCCACGGCAGGGAACCGGCCACTATTGTACGTAGTGACCGGTTCTGATTTATAGCAAGACCACTACGTAAATTATTATTGTATTGTGTAATAGTATTTGTATTTCTATTGTCCGGGCTCTGCGGCCGGGGAAGGAATAGTTTGAGCCTCTGCGATCTCTAATATAAATAAACGTTAGTGTGTTGGAAAGCGGACCTCTCGCGAGATTTTGTAGTCAATGGGAGAGACAGAAAGCACGGAGGCTGCAGCAAAACATCATCGAGCTGATGGCATTTACCTACCTTACGCTACCTAATCACACTAGCTTCTTTATGTAGCTAATAGGTACAAACTTCGTTTACGAGCTGGTTTAACGAGGTTTCCGAGGTCGGACCTCTCATGTAATTGAGAAGTTACCGAGAGAGACAAAGCATGGAAGCCGCTACGAAACATCGTCGGGCTAGTGTAATTTATAGAGTGCTGAATATGTCCATAGGTGGACCGTCGTCTTATTTGTCGGATAATGGGCCTAAAAAATACCTACCAATCATCCTCATTCATTTTTAAATGTTTTATTGTAGTTGTGTAACATTGTATGGGCACATAATAGGGATTGTTGCTGCTCAGCAACTACTTTTGTTGTTTATCTTAATGACAACAAATATGCGACTAAAGAGTACACCGATGACCTCGTGCACCTTAAATCTTGCACTGAGTATGAAACAAAAGTATCTATAAACCAACTATTCTGCCAAAACTCTTGTAATACGTAAATATTTAAAATAATATAAAAAAAACCTTATTGAGTTTCTTTCTGGTTCTTCTCAGTTTAAGAAGAACCATTAATATTTAATATGGGAAAACAAAATAAAAACTCCACTTTATATGTATGAGATGTACTGTTTTTTTGCGATTGTACTTTGATTATTTCTTAAACGCACCAAATAGACAACATACTAATTACGCCGACCCCGTATAATTAACAACGGGATGGGCAAGACGATGACGGTTTGTTAAGATTGAACGATAATTGGAATCCACTCCAGTGCTAAATCCAGGTATAATTTGCATACACTAATTGATTGTGGAGCAATTGATTGAATTACAGGCTTTGTTGCATTCTCGTGGCTGCTCTCGGCTCGAGTGGCCGCCAGCGTCGTCGGCTCCGTTACAAAGGTTAATAGCGCTCTAATGTCACGGAGTAATTAATTATTATTATTGTTAATTATATACAACGTATTTTGTATGTTTGTGCTGTAGATAAGCTTGTCTATGCTTTGTCTTTTGGTCAAATACCTTAATTTTAATACGCCGCAAGCCATAATCGCAGTCAAAGACATTTGTTCAGTTAATGCTGTAGAGGGACCCTTAGGAAGGTCAAAGCTACTGAAGTTATCGTCGATTTGGAAGTCAGCTTTTAACTGAGAAGAACCAGCAAGAAATACAATAATGTTATAATTTTTTACTTATAAATAATTTAATAATTAGAGTTTTAAAATAATTAAAAAAAAAATATCGCTGGAGGTGGTGAGTGCACACCATGACCTAAAAAGTTACTCTCTCTCAAGTCCAGCTGCCAGAATAGAGCTGCAGGTGCTTAATATAGGAGCTTAACATGACGTCACATTCAATTCAAAACCAGTTCAGTTTAGGCCCGCGAAGGGCACTTGTAAAGGTCAAATTTAAAGTTACTAAAGCTACCAATCAAAGAAATAATAATAATATATTTATTTAAAAGAATAATAATATTACTTCTACATTACCAATAAATACACCATTTATTAATGAAATTAAATAAAGTATATAATATTAATTCTTATGCACATTTACAGAGTTGGTCACATCGTCAAAGTAATTTAACATGACAACCCTTACTTTAGACATTTTCAGTCTGTAAATACCCCCCCTCTCCCCATACTTCCTTTCTACCCCTCTACAAACTGAGGTACAAGTTACGAGGCAACCAGCGCGCGGTCCCAGAGCGGATTGGTACACTTCACGTGCTTTTGAACTTACTTGTACTGTAATATTAATTTTTTAATGAAGGTTTCACTGGAAACACTAAAGAAGTTAATGTAGCCTGTAACCAGGTATAAAAATAAATATATTCATATCACAGAATACTGTATATATACTTGGAATTTACGGACAAACAGATTAAACACAGATTGATTTTTCTGTTTCGAGCTATATCCCAATATATATGTATATAGTTATGCTCGTTATTATATCCCTACTAAGGTTATAAATGTGAATGTAGGTTTGTTCCGCTTTCACGCGAAAACTACGTAACCGATCATCATGAAACTTTGTACACATATTTTTGAAGGTATTAGAAGAAAGTCTTCTTCAGGCTTGAAGATTCAGTGCAGAGTGTAACAGATGACATACCTAGATGTTGAAAACTAATAACACTTTAAGTTAAATCGTTGAAATCCAATCTATAGAGTATGTATGTATGCTATTACATTTTTTAATGAAACTTAATTATCCTTCAAGACGGTATGTATTACATATCCCTACTAATATTATAAATGTGATTGTAAGTTTGTTTGATACGCTTTCACGCAAAAACTACTTAATCGATCATCATGAAATTTTGTACATATATTCTTGGAGGTATTAGAAGTAACATAGGATACTGTTTGTGCCGGGAAAATATTACATCCCTCGGGAACGCGGGTGAAACCGCGGGGAACAGCTAGTTATAGTATAACTGGATAGTAAAAAAAATTATAGTTACGTTGTGTAACTGTGAAATTACTGAGTTTTAGACGCAAAGTTAATATAAAATGGACACTAACGGAAAAAAATCCCTCCTTTTAACACACACGGGTTTATCTCTATGATAGATATGGATTCGTTTTGACACAACACTCTTGGAAGTGATTTGGCAAAGATCAGTCCAGTGAACACTAGAAAAAAATCACTGGATTTTTTTCTCACGGTAAAGGCACTGGCCTTTACCACGTCAACGTACGTACTCGCTAGCGACGGCGTAAAACATTTCTATGGCAAATGTGTACAGCGCCACTAGCGGTCACCTAAAGAACTAAAAACGATAGAACGAGTCGATAGGTAAACAACCTATCGAAATATAAACACTAGCGAGTAACGATTTTTAGCCTTTGCTATAGAAATTCGGTACCATGAGTCACAAATGTGACAGTTGCTATCGAGAAATACTGTATCGATAGTAGTTTACTCGCTAGTGACGACAGTAAGTTTCGATAACAACTCATGGTAGAGGTACTAGTTTCCAACATGTTTTACACACGACCATCTGATCCCAAACTATTTATTTATTTAATAAGTACACCAAAAACATATGTACACCACAATAAGCATTAATTAATAACTAATACCTAGTACCAGGTATAATAACGGCATTTATGACGAATTATTTAATATCAATTAATTAATAAAATACATTGAAATTGACACTATCAAACAAAATACACAAACTAAAATGAAGCTGAAACCCAATCAGAGCTTGTACTGTAACCAGATAATTGATTTATTAAATTCATTGTTCCAAATACAAATTAATAAGTAATTTAATTGGTTATTTATCTTTAACCAGGCAATGTTAGTGAACACACAGGGTCACTCACTATTTAAGTATCTAATAGCCTAGATGCGGGCTCACCGTAACAACTAACGACCGTTTTTGTTCAGTTATAGTTGAGGCCTTGTTTTTATAGGCCTCCGTGGAGGTCACCTCGTCCTGCTACTAATCGCTTTTTGTTACTGAATGTCCAATGTTTTTTATGTAATTTATAGGCAAAATTGAAGCAATAAACTTGTTACACGAGTCACTTACCATGGTGGGATTAGGGTCAAAGACGACCTCATCTACTGTGGAAAAAAAACCTAATATACATGAAAAAAATGTCCTGGAAATTCTTTTATTTATACACACGATCCTCTGTTCCCGAACTAAACAGAGCTAGAGCTACGAAGTCCAGATATCTGATATACTACATCTATACATATAAAAATGAATCCCTATGTCCCTTGGTCCCGGCATCACGCATGGACGGCTGGACCGATGTCGCTAATTCTTTTTTTGTTGTGTTTGTTATTGTCAGGAGATGGTTCTTATGAATGAAAAAATTAAGAAAGTTGCGCGGAAAATTATAAAACTTTATTATACTTTACTAGCGCTCTTGACAATATAAACTATTTTAATGTAACCTGTTTGAAATTATTGTCTGTCGTTTGACATAATGCGCGCTGCAAATATAGTTTAAAATAGCGGCATGGGTCGGAATTACACTGAAAACATAATTTATTTATAATTTTTTAGTGCACATTTCACAGTTGATTCAATCGGAAGATTAGAAATCAATATTCATAGTAAAGGCAGGACAACGTCTGTCGGGTCAGCTAGTATAGTATAAAATTAGTTTTGATTGTGCAAGCTCCGCTTAGTTTGAAATTAGATGTCCGTGTGGAAAGAATGTCTTATTTCCAGGGCAAACCTATTTTTTAAAATAATTTTTGGATAGATTTCTGTACATAAGATGTAGGTCCGCAACCAACAAAAATTATATAGATAGTGACAATCAGGCATTGAAAATAAAAATATTTACATGTAAACAATTGTTTGTCCTGGGTGGGAATCATACTAAGGAGCTGTCGCCTGTCAGAATTTCTAACCAAGAACCCAACTGGCCCAGTTTCTCTTAACGGCTAAATACAGTAAAGGTTTTCTTAATATTCATACAAACCCACGACCGCATACCTGTGTAAAGTCACAATTACTTTAAAAACAAGACTAAAATATATTGTCTATTTCTCAGTGAAATCAACGACAATTTTTTTATAATCACTTTGCAAAACGTCTTTTTGCGGGCTCTCAAAGTCTGGTTTAATATTAAACAACAAACTGCACCACATTTTCTTTACCGAAGTATTCGAAATACTTCATAAAGAGCTTACGATATAAGACTAAAAACGACAAAAACATAATGAAAAATCAAAGGATATTAAATTATAATATGAGCGGACTTGTAGTTCCCGGCACATTTAAATGACTTCCACAATGTAATCCCAATTCTTACACATTTTTTCTCGACTCCTAACATCCTTAAGCTCATTACATCCTAAGGCACGACGTTCATAAATAAACGTATTTACATTGTGATCGGCGCACATCGAGCGGTGCCGCGGTCTGAACGCGTTTAATTTTGCACGTACACACTAGGCGGCTCAGCAAACCCTCTAAAATTCCATAACATTATGTAAACGCATCTGCATACACGAGCTCGGAAACTTTATTAAACGAAATAATGTAGTGAATACGCTGCCTGACTCACTTTGGCATAATGAGCAATCTCGTAGCCGGCTACGGCGTAGAGCCTCTACGCCAGTAGCCGAAGTGACTGCGCGCCGAGCGCACCGCTACGCCGCGCCACGCCGCCACCGCGTCGTCCCGACTCGCGTCTCCAGTTACTCCATCTCTTATAAATGTTTCGATTATTGTAAATTAATAAATTGTTGCAAATATTTGTGATCCCTAAATACCTCTATTTACGTTACTGTTTTTGATAATATTTGTGTAGTAAATGTCCACTTGTCTGTAAGACGATAGTTAAATTCAAAAGTAATTTATAAGTGATAAAAAAAAAACAAATGATCAAAATGAAAAGGATTTGTCATCTCATACTGCGGCTGCTGTTTTTACTTGACGGTGAGTTTTAGTTATAATTGTATTAACATTTTATATCATACATTTTTGCAGTGAAGCGATGTTAAAATATTAATTGTAGAAAAATATTTAAAACGTACCAAAATCAAAATCATGTTTTAATTTGATGAAACGTAAATTATAAATTTCATTGTGTAATAATGTTTCCAGTAATGAGACTCGAAGCATGGCTATGGTTGATTGAAATATTTTCATTCTATAATCGGGTCGCGATACAATTACTTCGTAAATAATTACAAACAAATACGAAAACAATTCATATTCATTGAAATAAAATTTAATGCACATCATTTTTGCAGCGGAATGTGTCGTGTAATAAATATTGTTTTTACACAAACGGACCGCTGGATAATTATTGCCATCGTTAATTAACCGTGGCTAGATAAGGACAAAATGTTTATCGCACCGATAATATTATTACAAAGACGATTAATAAAAACAACTCTGACCTATTTCGCGATAAAAAGGGGAAACAGCAACGAAATTATATGATAAGAATGGCCAACAATTTGGCAAACAAAAAGCGGGCAGTTGTTGAGAAAATATTGTTTTAACAAATTGGCTGCGGATCGCAGAGGCCTCGAGATGACCCGACACAAGATTTATTAAGTTATTTCATACACAGCGAGAAAGGGTCCAAGAAGGTACTACGCGATTTCTTCTTCACTTTCGAGGTGATTTTATAGATTCCAGGCTTGCTCTGTGAAATTTATTATTTGATCTCGCAACCTTTGTCTTACTCCTGCATTTATTTTACATATGAAATCCTTTTACTGAAGTGAAAATGTAAATTCCCTTCTTGAGAAACTTTGAAATAAAATCAATAGTCTGCTAATTAAGACCAAAACTGAGTTAAGTAAATAAGTTACACTACAACAATAGATTGTTCCGACACAACTTTGTGGCGTGTTACCGAAGTATTGTGGAAATTAATTATCTTTCAAATGTTGTTTCGACATCACTATCAATCATTCAATATGGGAGCTAATGGACCCATATCGTTTATTCGCAACGAGTAATTACAGAGCGGGTATCCTACACATCTCAGCGGATACAAGATCTGTACCGGCACATACAGGTAATCTCGGCAAATATCCAATATATATACGACGTCGATACACGTCCGCGTCGAGGCGACGGGCGTTAATAACAAAAATGGACTGGTTGCGTTCGTAATTTGTCCCTCTCCCACGATCCGGGAACAAATACTCGGTAATAAATCAGCGGCGTGTATTATTGCGCGCGACAATTTGTCCGCACTTGTCCCGAGACGTCTTAACACGGGGGCGTTCTTGTTATGCTGTCTACATTCAAATTACTTTGTGAGACACTTTTATTTGGCAGTAAGATTTGCTGATATCGTTGAAGGAACTGGTTATCTACACGTTGTCAAGGTTTTAATGGAAGCTAGATATTTTTGTAGTTAAATCCGTTGATACTTCCTATCCTATTCTAATTAATTCTTCTTTCTTCTAATATTATAAATGCGAAAGTTTTTAATGATGGCTGCATCACGCATACTTCATTATCATTAATTAATAACACATAGATTACTTTTTTCACGAGAAAATGTGATCTCCACGGGAACACGAGTGAAGGGGACCTTAGTAATACCATAAGAATCCAAATAGGATTAAGGCTATTAACAGAAAAAAGTAAAGAAAAGTATCAGCATTTGCTTCTCAAAGTTTTTAGAAACGAGTTGAGATTGTTTTTGAAGGTAATTTAGGTTTATTTTAACTTATACGATTATTTTAATGCTGACAATGCTTAGTCATTGGCTTGTTCTTGCAGGACTGACCTTATTGTAATGAAAATGTAATTCATTGTTTTGAAAAGAGTAATTGCTGAGTTTGTAGCCGGCCGGAAACATTATGTGGTTAACAATTCATAAACTAAGTACCTGTGAAGGTTTATTTGATTAGCTATATTTCATATTTTAGCCTGAATAAAACCAAATCAAAACTATTACTCTTAGAAAACACCAGAAAAATGAAAAATTGCATTAAGCAAAATCCCGCAAAATATCATATTCTTCATTAATAATATTTGAAAAATGGACGATTGTGAGGATGGATTTATGTATGTATGGATCTTTGTTACTCTTTCACGCAAATACTAGCGAACGGAATTGGATACAGCTGGCACTATGGGACATGATAGAACATGTCCCAGACAGACAGGCACAAACAGGCGACAGTTTGACCCTGGAATATGTATCATCCCTAAGGAAAGTGGGTGAAACCGAGGGGGACAGCAGTTTTATATAAAAAAAATGGCAATCATTTGTGTTTTTATATAAACATGTATAATTATAGGTTCTCTCTGCTGGCCAAGAGCCACACGTCATACTCATAGCTACAGATATACTGTTAGATTAGCAGGTCGGTGACGCGAACCCATAAGATTTTCCGCTCCCAAAAATAGCTCAACGCGCCTTAAGAAGTTTCCGCTTCAATAATTAGTTGCTTTATAAAATGTATGTTCTCATCAATATATAGTTTGCTCTCTCAACCTAAGGTTACATAAACGAGACGGAGGTGCTGATTATGTTGCTCACTAAACTCAATTTGTGTGAAAATCATATCTGTTTGTTTTGTGTCTGGGTGTTAAATATCTATATAAGTATGTATTTAAAAAACAAGTATATGTAGTATATAAGTTGTCTGGTTTCCATATTAAAAAATCCATACTAAAAGTATTCTCTCTATCTTCTCTATCTCTATTTCATTATTTCTATTTTCAAAATTCAGTACTGTCAAACTTGATTTTAAGGAGAGACGTCACCATTTCGCATAGTATGCAATTAATAATTTGATCTGACAGAACAAAAAAATCGAACAACTTTTTAAAATTCCCTTCCAGCTCCCAAATTCGAGCCAGACACACGAGTGGGAATACGACATTTAACAAAACACCGAAAAGTGTTATACACTTTCGAAAAATTCAAGTGCCTACCCATTAGGGTTAAAAAGGTACAGCCCTGTAACAGACCGACGGACAGACGAACAACGGAGCTTCAGTAACAGGGTTGGCACCCTTTAGGTACGAAACCTTAAAAAAGGTTCATAGATTTTAATAACGTTATTAAAACGTGCGCTCATTAAAAATAATGATAACGCTTTATCAGTTGTCGGGGACGATATCTTGGCGCGTTCATTTGTTATTCAGAACGGATACACAGGTAGCTCCGGTCCCGGCGCGGGAATCGATGCTCGGCGGATCCCGCGGTTTATGAGGTCAAGTTACATTTGACGGGCCGGTTAGTAAAGTGGTTACAAACCATAGATAACAAAGATTTGGGGGAAAATGAATCTTTGTGTACTTGATCATGACTCTTCTCCTGTCTGTCTCTACAGAGATATAATAAAAAAAAATTCTAATCTGTTATTCAGTTTAGGCTTTAGAAGGATACTAATGAAGGTTAAAGAAACTGAAGTTGCAAAAACGGCCTGAGAACAACCGGCATGGAACTCAGGAATGTTACATTTACTTGGATATTTTATTGTTCGAATTTTTTCACAATTTATCAACAAACTTTACAATATGCATATCTGTTTTTCATTCTAAAGTAGCACTCTGGATACTTATATTATTGAACCTTATAATTTTTCTTAACTCATTATTTTAATATTATACAATAAACGCAAGTCATTCTAAAACTACTCATGTAAAAATATAAAAGGAAGGATTTTCTATTTTACCGACACAAAACATTTTTTGGTTAGAAAATTACAAGGCAATATCTAGGCTATGAAAATACAACCTTGAGTATGAAAATATGTTAGTAGATGAATTAGGAAAAAATGACGAGCTACCAAACGTATTTCAGTAAAAGTCAATGAATTTAAGATTTCGATAAATTCTGAAATTATTATACCACGGTGCAGTTTCTAAATGGCGATTGGATTTGGCAAAATAAATCTCCACATGCCAGTGGCAGTGCCAGTAGATTTTGGCAGGTTACAAAACTGCTACCTAGAGTAACCATATTAAATGGTTTTTGTGAAAAATATTCAGTGACGTATCTACTGTGGGACCACAGATAAGCATTGCCATCCTTTGTGCCACCGCCACCGCCGCCGGCACTTGGTCATGCAACCAGCTGGCAATGATTTAGAACTAACAAAACAATGTTAAGATACACTTAATATTATCTATACTAATATTATAAATTTAAAACTGTTCTTCTATCAGTTTGTTTGACTTTTACATTTTTCACGGCTAAGTGAAATTTGGTGAAGATTATTAAAAACCTATTGTTTGGAAAATAATATTTATTCTTTAACACGATTGAAACAGCGGCAGCCAGTATTTAATACAAAACAAAGCATTTAATAGGCCTTTACTTATGAATTTTCAGACCAATATGTTGTGTTACTTGTCAAGAGTGAGTTCAGTTTAGGGTTCTATCCAACAATGATAAAACTAACATAATGTTGGGTCTATGTCTTAGAGAATTCAATGATATTAAATATTTAAAGTCCGAGCTCCAAGTCTTTCCCAACCACCGCAGTTCATTGACTCCGATCTTACATCAAAACTCAAAAACCTTACATCACGAGAGGTTATAAAAAGGAACTTACGACATATCCACACAGTATCGATGGCAACATCCACCCGGAGGAGCCTGAGGGGACGGAATATGAAATTTCGGGTCTCGCATTAACAAGTTTTTGCTGTTTAGGAGTTTGGAAACTTTGTGATGTACTCCAGCACAGTTGTGTGTACATTGTAGTACTAAAGTTGTAGAGCTTTCTAGCTCATGGAGAAATCTTGCCTAATTTTCTTCATATTATGTTTTTTTGAATACACATGGGCTTCTTGTAACGGTGGGTTACTTTTAATTTGGGAAATGCGGGGTAAAAGCAAGTTTTTAGATAATTTTTTTATACCATATGGGCTGTTAAACAAGCAGACGGTCCACCTCATGTTAAGTGGTCAGAGACGCCTTTTGACAGTTGCCGCACCAGGGGCATCCCCAATGTGTTGTCGACCCTGAGACGTGAAGTTGTTGACTCGTGTGCCTGTAATTTTTTAATCCAATGTTAATGGTATGATGGTACTGATGAACTCTATCACAACGAAATAGGGTTGAATTTTCTATAACACTATTAGATATCAAAAGGAATACAAAAACGAAATGATCAATTTAGTTTATTTAAAAAGGAACGCTTATATACAGACCTATTTAAGAAAACAAATACGATTACAGCTACGATTTCCACAGACATGATTAATTAAAATATCATTTTAAAGTAGGTACTTAGAGTAAATTACTTCTGTACCTTTTTTCAGTAGACAGTTTTGTAATAGCTTTTTTATATTAATAATTTAAATTATATTCTTCTGTCCAATTATTTTTTTAAGTTACTTATAAAGTTTACTTTAGTTACCTCTCAGTAATAGCTCAGCTGATTTGAATAAAATTTTACTCTCAAATAGAATACGTTTAGAAAACTTTAGATCACACGTGAACGTTTAAATAAACATAAAATGTCCACAAATAGTTGAAACTCACACACAAGGGTAGCAATGTCACATAGTTCTGGCCAACATTAGTATAATAGAGGTTGCGTCGCACACGCCTCGGACAATTCGGACACTCCGGACACCGTATCTGTCCCGGACAGCCTCTTCTGGCCTATATAATCTTATGAGCGACCCTTCGGCCGCAGCCTTAGTGATACTCATTCAGGCGCTGCATATTTAATTTACGACACAGTATAAAATATATACCGATGTGAATATTATATATTTTACGGTGAAGGGTTGACACGCATTTATTAAAGACGAAACCTTTAAAAAATTGGTGAGGGTTGACTTTATATCACTTCGGGTGCGCTCCATAAATATTATGATTGAAAATGTATTTCTTAATGTGGGGTTCAGAGGAGAACATGGAATTGAGGCGTTTTTTTTATACTACTTAGGTAGCAAACAAGCTGACGGCCCGCCTGATGCTAAACGGTCACCGCAGCCTATGGACGCTTTCAACACCGTGGGTATCACTCGCGCGTTGCTGACTCGTTCTTGTATTTTATCGTAAGCTGCGCCCTGCGGCTTTACCCGCTTTCAATCCTGGTTATAAACCTTCCACTTGAATTAGTCTATCTATTGCTGAATGCTGCATTAAAATCTGTTGCATAGTTTACGATTCTATAAATCATTACTTTACACAATCATATTTCTGAACTGTACTTAGCCTAGGGTAAAAAAAAGTTTTTGTTGACCTCTCAGTCAGTAAATTTATTAGTCATCTATCATTAAATAACTAATTGACTCAGGTGTGACCTTGCGAAAACATTACAATAAAAATATACTAACCTAACCATTGTAAGATTATACTAAAACAAATATCTAGTAAACAAGGAGGAGAAGGAGATCCAGGGGACTTAGTTTGATTTCCAGTTGAGTTTCCTTGTTTGGAACTTGACAGAGAAGGAGATCCAGCGGAATTAGTTACTAGATATTTGTTTTTGTATAATCTTATTGCTTAATATATAAAAATTACATATTTTTTAAGCTTCAGTATTAAATCGAATTAAAGACTATTATCAATTGTACAATGTCTGTGATATCTATCACAAGGATCACACTAAAAACAAAGCTCTAAATGACGATTAGCTGCGCAAAATATCTTTAATTTTAAAAGTTTCATACCTCGCCACCGCAAACCCCGCTCCCGCTCCGCCTGCCACAATCCTCAGCAAGTACTAAAAGCCAGTCGAAGGGCGCAAGGAGTTGAATGCAAATTGATACGTTAGAATACGATATTTTGTTGGCGGCAGTCAGCGCCACTCCATTTGTGAAACTATTGAAGTGGAGCCGTTTATGTGGCGTTTACCTAAACTAGTTCTGTTCTTGTTCGACGCGATTTTAATGTGTTCGGATATTTCAAATCTACGGACGTTCGATAGCTCTGAAATAAAAGTTTACATCAAATACGTCATTCTTCACTCACGGTTATTTGATTTGAAACTAAGCAGTGCTTTGACTATGGTCACCAAATTATTGATTTATTATATACTAGCTCTCCCCCGCGGCTTCACTCACGTATCTTATATGTTATTCCAGGACATTTGAACTATGTGCTAAGGTCAATTAAAATCTGTTCACTCACGTAGGATTGGAAGCAATAGTAGGTTAGGTTAGGATACTTTTGAAACTATAATGTCAAATAAGTACTTAAGTGGTAAGTCTTAAGGCCAGTTGGAATGGTGGTTAGTGACTCTGACTGCCAAACCTCCTTAGGTTTGGGGTTCGATTCCCACTCAGGACAAACATTTGTGCGCATGAACATGTCTGTTGGTTCTGTGTCTGGGTGTAAATATCATATCTTATATATCGAGATCGTCCGTTTGCAAAGTATTAATCTATCTATGCGTAATTAAAATGAATGAAAAAATTAAAAAAAAAAAATATGTATAAGAAAATACTATAGTATGTGTGAACTCGTATATTCATGTAAATGTTTATAACTTACTCTCACCGTTATGCCTGAACAAACTTCGAAGAAACTTGGCACATATATAGATAACAACCATGAAATCACAAAATATACGTGTCTCGGTAAACATTAGATCCCCCGGGAACGGAGAAAACTTCCGAATCTTTTGTAAATTAAAGACTTGAAGACATTCAAAAGTAAAGTTAAATTCTTGACGAATCATCGGGCTGCTTACAGCGCTGCTCAGCGGTACGTATTTAATATTTCAGATTCAGTAACTGGTTCTGAACTCTAATGAGCATTAAACTAAAACTTTGGGCATATATTTAAAACTTTATTCAGCCGAGGACTAGCGCCCTGCGTCAGGAAAAAATGTACGATGCTTAAATTACTTTGATATATTAATTTATACGTTTTTGGAGGGATTTGTGTTGATTTTAGGAGCCTTGTAAGTTTTTTATAGTATTTTCGAATGTCTACTTCAAGACATAACATAATTTGCTCAATACATCAAGCACACTGCACAAGCACTCACTTGCTAGTTTAGGTTTGTATTCATATGTTATTCTTTTTGATTGTTTTAAGTATTTTGTAAACGTAAAATATATCAAAATTTTAGTAAAATGGCCACATAGGGCAGAATAGATAAATTTGTAATAAAAGTGCCACCTCGTTGTTTTTCTTGTCGGTTCTTCTTAGTTGAAAGCTGACTCCCAAACCGTTGGTAGCTTTAGTAATTGGACCTTCATAAGTTCCCTCTTCGGACCTAAACTGAAAATTTAGTTTTAATTCTGTTTTTTTTTAAGATTACCCTCTACATATAAAAACAACTTACAATATTAGCTCTTTATTTTTATAATATTAGTATAGATTAAGAAGAAGTAGCAAAATGAAACAACAAACCTAACAAAAAATAATAGTGACGTATTGGAAAAGAGAAATAAGTCAGACAATTGAAAAGGTTAAGGTTTGGATTAGTTCCAAACATACTCTCGACCTAAAAAGAAGTTACCGAATAAAGAATTAAGCTTCTTGTATTACTAACATAGCTTATTATTATGATTTTGTAATATATGTCCTAAACTAATTGATCCACGCGTTGACACCCTTGCGAAAATGCATTGTAAAATTATACAAAAAAAACTAATAAGTATTTAATTCCACTGGATCTACTTCTCTGTCAAGTCCCAAACAAGGAAACTCAACAGGAAACCGACACGTGTTTCGCTTCTACACGAAGTATCTTCAGGACGTATTAGACCCGCTGTCACCGACTCGACGCACTAGCACCACGTGTGACCTCACCCACTGCTGGCTAGAAAGACTTCCTATTTACCTATATTCAAATATCTTAAGAATAAAGCAAAAACAAGGAAAAACTCAAGGTGTTAACCTACCTGCCGTGTTCCCAGTCATTTGGAGTCAGAGCATTTAAGCTTTCCGTCCATTTAGTGCATTACATGTCACAGGAGATTTGGCAAATGTTACGGCCGCCGGCCTGACGCCAATCCATTGGGAATGTGTAAAGTCCGCGTGGTCATCGATATACTCTATAGTCGCCTTAGCTATTGGGTCTATACTTGACTATAATTGACAGGCCAGTTAATTAACTCTCGGACTGCCTAACCTAAGCTCACGGTTCAATTCCCATCCAGGACAAACATTTGTGTGCATGAACATGTCTGTTTGTTCTGTGTCTGGGTGTAAATATCTCTATATAGTGTATTTAGAAAAAAAAGTAGTATACTCGTATGTAGTATATTAGTTATCTGATTTCCATAGTACAAGCTCTGCTTAGTTTGGCACCAGATGGCCGAGTGTAAACAATGTCCCAGGATAGTTATTTTACTTTATTTATTTATCGGTGTACAAAATACATTAAGAACGTTTACTGTTACTTATATCTAATTTGTATTAAAGACCTGGGGCTCGATTCTGTAAGGAAAATGACACTAACTCGAGGATGTTTCGTTCCTCCGTGCTCTGTCTCTTTCGCTAACTACGCTAATGCTACTAATCACGTGAGAGGTAAGCTCTCCGAGGCCTCCGTGAAAAATTGAGTAACTGTCTCAAGTTCAATGTGGAAGCCCATTTCATTATAGATTGATGGCTCAGCGCGCAAGCAGCATGGGACAACAGTTGTTGCTCCAGCAATGTAATACAAAATTGACTGCAACTTCGATTCCATTAGACTAACGCGCTGCTGGTCGTTATTCTTACCGTGTACATAATGGTGTAACAAAATACAAAAAGGAGACAAACATGCTTAATTATTGGTATACATATATGTAAAATTTTAGTGACTAAGAGCTGTGGACTATGTTGTTGAAATAAATAAATTCATTAATAATATTTGACTACATAGTGAAATTAGTGGAAAAACATACCAAAACACAAAAATACAAAAGTGGCACCAACTTAAATATATTACATATGTTTTGTTATAAGTATGTGGAATATGAGAATATTAAATTAACTTATACTTTTATTGCATTATTACATTTTATTACATTTTATTACATTTTATTACATTTTAAATCCACCGAATTATATTTATACTTATATGAGGGAGTGCGATTTTTGTGAGTTTTCATAACGCTTTTATTAGCTTCATACGTATGTATGTTAATATGTAACGGAATCTTTGAACATAATTTTGACCCCCTTCAAGACGTCGGATTAACTGGAAATTAGTTTGACCCGTTATCCTTACTAGGATAATCAGGATTAGGAGTTTAACTAAAAAATGAAAAATAAAAAATTGTTTAAAAAAACTAAAAAACACGTTTTTATAGAAAATTTTATTAATTACTTACTATAAGCAAGGTAATCTCCGGAACCACAGCTCCTATTTGAAAAATTCTTTCACCATTTGAAAGCTACATTTAGGACATAGGCTATGTTATAGTCCCGGGGTACACAGACCCTTCAGGATCGCGAGGACCGCGGCTCAGAAAAACAGGATTTCTATATGTTGGCAATGTCACCTAATTAATGTCCAGAATCTCCAGTTACAAAACTTATAAAGCAACAATGTCCCGAGTGGCCAGTGACGTCACGTCCGCCGCGCCAAGCACCCGTCGACAGGCCGTTAAGGGCTCTCCACACCGCAGCCGAAATGTTTGTCGTGCCCTTAAGTGCCGCGAATTCATTTAACAAAACAGATTTCGAGCATGTTTGTATTGGGCCTCTTTTATTGGGAGGGTCGTGTGTTTAAAGTTTGGGTATTTTCGCGTTTCCGTGTTCCTTAGGTAAATGGTTTGGGGATGGGAATGAGAAAATGGTTCGTTCCTGATGAATATTTATTAGTATTTTCCTATTGGATTTTGATTTTAAATTTAAAAAAGCTAAATAAATATTGTACGAAATGTTTATTTATTTATTTATTTATTTATTGGATCACCAACAAGACACACATCAATACATTAAAAAATACAAAAACAAAAGAATATAAATCGTAAATGGTGTCCCAATTACAGGTGACGACTACAAGCACTAAAAAAGACACACAACAGAACAAAAAAAAAATTGAGGAACTAAATTAAATTAAAGATAAAAATTAAGAATTAAACTTAAATAATTTACACAAAAGACTCATAAAATAATAATAAAAAATAAAACCAACACTATAACGCACTATTACTAACACTCAGCAACTTATTTCTAAAAAGAGTTAGTCTGTCACCAAAAATGTCAACATTGCTTTGTTTAGAAGCTATGTTGTACGCCATGAGCATTCTATTAATTGGAGAGAAATGCCCTAGATTAGACTAAGCCAATATTTCACTAAAAATTTTATAATTGCAACGTCTAGGGAATTTCAAGGGTGCACTTATATCAACACGAGAAAGCAACAATGGGGAATCCAGGACACCTCTCACCAACTTAAAGAGAAACATGTTGTCCAGCAGTAATCTCCTTTTAAGTAGGCTATGCATTTTAAAATAACGTAGTCTGTCCACATAACTAGGCAATTTCTTGGCTAACCCGCAGCTGTACGATAAGTGCCACAAGAAACGCTTTTGAACACTCTCAAGCCTCTTTTTGTATACGTCGTAGTGTGGGTTCCAAACTGAACTACAATACTCGAGTCGACTACGCACTAATGCATTATAAATTATAATTTTGGTGGTGGGTTTGGAGAGGTGCTTACAATTACGCAATACAAAACCGAGGGTTTTAAAACCTTTTTTGCATAAAATATCTATATGAGTATTGAAGCGCAGCTTAGAATCCAACGTAACCCCTAAGTCGCGAATGTGCTCAACTTGCTTTAATGTATTGCCTCTCAGAGTATACGATCCGGCTAGTGCAGACTTGGACCTCGTGAAGCGGACTACGTAACATTTTTCTGTGTTTAAAATCATAGAGTTCATCTCACACCATTTATCTAGATTATTCAAATCGTCCTGGAGCAACGCAACATCATTCATCGAGCAGATAGGCCTAAAGATTTTTAAGTCATCAGCATATAGGAAATATTGGGAATTGGTTAAATTGTCACAGATGTCGTTTATAAAAACATTGAATAGTATTGGCCCCAGATGGCTACCCTGGGGCACGCCTGAATAAGCTGTGAAAGGAATCGAAGTGAAACCGTTCACAACCACCGCCGACTGTCTATCAACAAGATAAGAATAAAACCAATCAAGCATGGTACCGGCGATACCATTGCAACATAGCTTTCGAAGTAATATGCTGTGATGAACCTTATCAAATGCTTTGCTGAAGTCGGTGTATATGGCGTCAACAGGACGGCGAAAATCCAGTTCCCTGGAAAGCACATCGACAAAAGAAACTAAATTAGTGGAGGTAGACCTGTACTTAATGAAACCGTGCTGGTGCTCGGAAATAATACCCTTGAGGTGCCACGATAACAGTGGACATATGAGTTTTTCAAACGTCTTTGCAAAAACCGAAAGTATAGAGATGGGTCTATAATTGGCAACCATATTATTGCTTCCACTTTTAAACAGAGGTACCACCAATGCTTTCTTCCAAATAGTCGGGAAGATACCCGAGGCTAAAGACCTATTGAAAATTAAAGAGAGTGGATATGCCAATGTAGATGCGCACTTTGCGGCAAAAACGGAAGGTATACCGTCTGCTCCTGCTCCCTTAAAATAATCCAGTCTCTTTAAAATCTTAAAAACATCGCTACTAGTAAAGTGTGTGATGGTCAGATAGTTACTAGTGGTCGAAAGTTTCTCCCCCATGTTGGCTTGGTTGGGTGTAATATGATTACGGTTGTAAACTGAAGAAAATTGGGAAGCAAAAAGATTACATATGCCATCACCCGATGATGCAGATTGGTTTTCAAAAAATAATTTAGCTGGAAAAGCGCTTTTATTCTGCCTTTTAGACTTTATAAATGACCATAGCAATTTAGGGTTAGATTGCAAAGCAGATTCGAGGCGAGCTATGTAATTTCGATAGCAGGTGGACTGCAAAGTGAAGCATCTCTTTCTTAGTAACTCAAAAGATATGAGATCAAGTGGATTATTATTATATTTTTTCAACTTTCTTCGTACTTTATATTTCTCGCCAAGCATTCGTTGGAGACTGCGATTGAACCAAACAGGGTATTTATTGCTACGTGGTTTAGATAGTGGCACATGTTTCCTTATAATATCGCGTAAAACGTCATAAAAGATTGATACCATTTCGTCCACTGACAAGCAACCTTTCAATTTAGCATCCCAGGCAGTCTCCCGCAAGTCTGCATTAATTTTTGCGTAGTCGGCCTTGAAGAAGCAGAACTTGGCGTTATCATTATAGTCCAAGTTACTTGTTTGAGACAGAGTGAACGAGAAAATTATTGGTGGATGATGACAATCAACGATCGACACTGGGTCACCACTCATGGCGAGATTAAACACATCTGTGTTAGAAAGCACCAAATCCAGCACCCTATCCGAACTGTTAGAGATGTTGTTGTATTGTCTAAGTGCGTGTAGGGTTATAAAGTCAATCAACATGTTACTGTAAAGACTGCTGGTTTTAGTTTCTGGGCAAAGTGTCGTTATTAACTTTATTCCAAACTATGTTAGGTAAATTAAAGTCTCCTACGATCAGCATGCTGTTTACGTTGCATGTATCTATAACTCTGTTGCAGTTCCCAATGAATTCGTCAAGGATTGGCCTTTGAATGGGTGGCGGGAGGTAAACGCAGCATATGAAAAGCTGTTCATTTTCGCCGGAAGCGTTCTTTACATTTACAGTAATCCAGAGATCCTCACACCTTGATTCTAAGTTAAACATACGTTTAGAGCATAATGATTTAGAAACAGCGATCAAAACACCTCCACCTTCCTTCTTATTGTGAAAACCACTAGATTCGCGGTCGCGCCTATAAACAATATAGCGATTGTCGAAAAGTTCTGAGTCAAAGATACTGCTGTTCAACCAAGTTTCACAAAAAAATATTAAATCGTAATTGCTAAATGTTATCTTTTAGTAAAGAATCTAATGCTACTTTTTTATTATTTTCCATTAAAAGCTTGTATTTCACCACAATCTTTCAACCTAGAAGAAAATTAAAGATAGTGATAGGAGCTTACTTGGTTTCTGTCGATTTTTTTAATTGAAGGTAGATAAGGTACTACAAAGTACCCCACTTTACCACCCACTATGGTTTCCAATCCCAAACTCACAGTAGGATTCGAACCCACGACCTACACCAAGCTACAAAGCTCAGAAGGCATCCGTATAAAGTAATATTACATAATACTCCATTAATTTGTGATATAATGAAACGATTAAATTTTCCCGTCGACCTCGCAACATTCGCTGAAGATTGATCTTAATGTATATTAATATTGAGTCGGTATTTAATTAATGAGTTTCGAGGGTAACGAGTAGGTATAGATAAGTGTGGGTAGTTTCTAGCGGGTAGGCCGCGGGAGTCGGGAAGTAGGGCGTGGGAAGGTAGGGTATACTAATAACTCATTTATTTATAGAAATATTAATCTACTTCTGTTTTACATGACAAATCTTTACTCTCTTAATCATTATTCTCATAGGTAGGTAGAGGTCTCAGTAATGAGCCCCATGTTCCACATTCAGATATTTTAAGCCCAACGTGATATGTGGTGAACAATGTCGCGGACTCTCGGGAGCGTTTCTAATCTAACCATCTTCTAACTATCTACTCTTTGACAGGCTAGTTGGCTTGGTGGTGACCCAGGTCGCGGGTTCGATTCCACAAACATTTGTGTACATGTCTGTTTGTTCTGTGTCTGGGTGGAAATATCTATATAAGTATGTATTTAGAAAAATAAATGTGGTATATCAGTTATCTGGTTTCCTACAAACTCTGCTTAGTGTGGGATCAGATGGCCGTGTGTAAATAATGACCCAGGATATTTAATATTATTAAAATTATTATTTAAACAGGCCTTCACAGGCACTTATGAATGGTCAGACTCTGACGCTTAGAAGGTTACTTCTGCTGATCCAAGCATTGTCGTCATTAAAATCGTTTGTGAATGTTGTAGAAAGCCTTCTGTAGTAAAACAGTTGTAATTCTTTACTCAAATTTTTGTGAAGATTTTTTTTAGCTTGTCCTGGAATCGAATCCAGGACCTCCGAGCTATGTTAGCAGGTTCTGTTTTACTCGTTAAAATATAATAGGTGTGTTAATAACGTTATTTAGTTAACGTAACGAGCGCCCCGTCCCCGCGCGGTTGTTCTGGTTGCTTAATTAAGAAACGTATATATTTTTTACTTTCATATTAAACAAAATTGTTATTTCCCTAAAATTCCTGGAGCATTTCATTAAACATACAAATCGGGAACCATTGAAAACATTATGAAAAGAGATACATAATTTGTTTCCTCTAATAATACCGGGCTGATAGAAAATACAATATAACAGGAAAATAATTAATACCGCGACCGGACAGGCCTAACGAAAAGGCCTATTTACCCGGAGGCCTTCCCTTAGGCCTCAATTGATAGCCGAACGCGTGTCATCTTATTTTGCTCTTTTATACGACCAACTTTTTTAATAATTTCATTTGTAAGCCTGAGCGACATTTCCTATTGAGTGATTTTATTGCTTACGATGTGGAAGCCTTGATTGTTGACGAAAACAGAGAATTCGTTATCTTACTTACAATACTATACTTGGTAAAATGTATTTGTAGGTAGTTTTGTTAATCATAACAGAATTTATTGAAATTTGTCGAGTAGTACCAACCACCACATCAACCAATTTACAAGATGTTTTTATAAATGAAGTGAAAAATTGCCATTTTCTTTTCTAGTGGTATCTAGAAGAAAAATAACCTTATAAATCTTACTACATTTATAAATGCGATAGTTTGGATGGAAGTTTGTTACTCAATCACGACAGAACGCTTGAACGGCGCTGGATGAAATAACAGGCACATGAGACTTAACAACTTCACGTCTCAGGGTCGACAACGCATTGGCGATGCCCCTAGTGTTACGAATGTCAAGGCTGCAGTGACCACTTACCATCAAGTGGACCATCTGCTTGTTTCTCGGTCTAAAAAAAGTAAAAGAAGAAATTATACCCGAAATTATAGGTAAGAAAAACTGCACTAAAAGCATTTTTTACCATTCAGTCGTGAAATAGTAGTGTCCAAACTCTTTGGACATGTCTGTAGCATAGAATAATTTTTTTTGACGTTATTAGGTTTTTATTAATAATAACATCATTACTCACTCATTGACACTGACAGTTGCGATTTGTGTGATGTTCCGGAGAGACCGTTATCAGCTAACTTCATCCGTGAGAATTTTGTGTTACACTGATGCGCGCGCATCTTGAAATTTCAATCTCAAAATTTTTTCATAACGCGCCTAAAGAAGTATAACTTTAAAATTGCACATAAGTAATTTTTTATTCAGGAAATATGTAAAACCCCTAAGAAACCCGAGTGAAACCGCGAGGAGACCTAGTTAACTATAATTGCCTTAAATCGTAAAAGACTTCTAATTAAACAAGATATCTAAAGTACCTCTCAACTTAAACATTTTGACAGCAAAGATTTTTATTACACAATTCTATTACTCCCTAATAGATGTCGGTCAGAGTTTCTTAAAATAATTACCAGTCAAACAAAGGCCTACTTGTTCGCTAAAAACGCTTTAACATCACCCTACTCCATCAAAATAATCTCAAAGGCCACAATTACAAATAAATAGTACAAAAACATGGAGGTCTGACGAAAACAACAGGTCGTATTGTTTTTATTGAGAGGCTGCGGCTTCGAAGGCAGATATTCCTCCCACTCATTTCTATAGATATAAACATATACTAGATATACGCTACGGTGATGGAAAGACGACCTCGTGTCATTGCAGTGTCGACTAATGCGTCATTGTTTCTTCAATAACCCTGTTGACAAAACAGCCTATTTTCTGCCCGTAATTTCTTGCCAATTTGTTTTTGCCTCTGCAGTGGTGGCTCGGTAAAATTAAATATCGAAAGTATTTTACATTCAAAAAGAGCCAATAAAAGCATTGGCTTAGTTAAAATATTATTAACAAATGACGTTTAAATGGAACTGTGAAAAATCTATGTCGGTTAAACGAAGTACTGCATCTTGTCTCATCTTTTGTAACACAGCCTACTAGCTGCTTGTCAACATTTATTATTATTTTACACCTTGATATTATTACCAGATTATAGTGATTCGCTACGTCACACTCGTGAGTTGGATTCCCACTTAGGTCAAATATCTGTAAGAACTTTTCGTATGATCTATGACTGGGTGTATATAATATAGTAATCTGGTTTTCTACACTAAAGATTCGATAGCTGCGTGTGAGGAATTTTGTTAATAATCGACACAACGACGCATCACCAGCACTATTAATGGAATGACGAATCTAGTGTTTTGAACATCGTCGGCCGTCTATTTGGCGAGCTAGGCAGTCTGTCGGGCAGCGGCCGCCGCGCCGCGCCGCGCCGCCCGCGCTTTGTTTTTCATTAACAAATTAATTGTATTGCTGAGTAAACGATTTTTGTTATGACCTCGAGAGCTGCGCAAATGTTTGACATCGCAACTTGGGATTCAGCTCTTTGGGGACCCCTCGAGGTTGCCATGGCAACCAGACGCGTATTTATACACGCTCTGTGTACCCCTTTTCGTTAGGCTTCGTAACTCGATTAAAAGCAACAGAAGCCTCGTGATGGTTTTGATATTCGCTTAAATTCATCTGTTGGTAAACGTGAGGATTTTCTTGTTGACGTGGTGGATAGACACCCTGAATGCAGCGCCACAGGTCGTGGGTTCGATTCACACATTGGACAAAAATTTGTGTGAATGCATGTTGGTTTAGTAGTAGTAGAATAGTTGTTAATGTAGTATATCAGTCATCAGGTCCACAGTACAAGCTCTGCTTAGTTTGAGATCAGATGGCCGTCCGCAAAAGAATGTCCAAGGACAATTTTTAATTTAATCTTACAGTCCTGCAGCATATTTAATGTTGGTATGGTAACTTGGCATTTTATAGTCTTTCATTGCTGTCCGTACAGGTACATCAACCTGCGTTTACCGTTTAAAAGTAGCAACCTAGATGTTACACCTCGCTTATTTTCGGGTGACTAAAAACCGGGTGTATTGGGTGTATTCCTTAAAAAGGTCACAATAATTCCCGTACCTCGTTGTTGATACAAACTCGAACCTCGTTATATCGTCGGCCCAACGAATAGAACATAATCCTGTCACACTTCAAGGTTATTAAGTTACAAACAACATAAGCCTTGTACACTCGGCTGGTTTCCGCGAGGTGACAAACAAGTTGCTCGGCAACATATTTTTTTTTATTATATCCAATTTATTACTTTATATTTTTTTCTACCTTTTTGCGGTTCACCTGTGTTCTCCAAAGATCTATTGTATCCCTTCATTATAACATAACCTACGTCTCAACTGGTGGTAGCATCAGTAACTTTAAATTTGACCTTAATAGTGCCCTCCGCGGGCCTAAACTGAATAAATGATTTAGAATTTTGAACTTCAACTATCAGTGTTAGGGTTCGCAAGAGTAGTTTAGGTACCTCCGGCGTCCAATATTACAAACAAACCTCTTTTTAATATTAGTGTAGATTTTATTATTATGCTTGGTCAGTTCTTGGTGTTTTTAAGTTATTTTTTCTATCATTATAAAGGTTTTAACGTGGTTTAGGCCAAATAAACATATATTCTTTATTAGACTTCCCTGATCCCAATACTATACACTCTGTACATTCAATTTAACAACTACTACTAACACTAAATTACTTTTTTTTTATTTCTATACTTAAGTAGTAGAGTTTAGTTTGAGTAGTAGAGCTCTAAGTGCAGAGTCCATCCGGGTGAGTACAACCACCTTAACCATTTCCGCCGCGAAGCAGTAGTGCACTTGTGTTACTGTGTTTCGATTAGAAAGGTAAGGGGGCCGGTGAAATTACCGGCACATGAGACTTTACAACTTCACGTTTCAGGGTCGACGACGCAATGGCGATGCCTCTAGTGTTGCAAATGTCCACAGGCGGCGGTGACCACCAACCATCAGGTGGACCGTCTGCTTGTTTGTGGGCCTATGTGGTATAAAAAAAAGAAAAGTTTTCTTCAATCAACTTCAAACAACTCTAATTGGTCAGAATTTCAATTGTGTGTATTTATCTAAAAAACCTTAATACTGTTTGTGTATTTTATCAAAAAAAATACATTTACATCTCAAAATAAAAATAAAATCAAAACTAATTGTTCAGTTTAGACGGAGGGCACCTATGAAGGTCAAATTTAAAGTTACTGAAGCTACTACATCATACATCTAGTAGTCTAACGGTAACTCTTATTGGGGAATCTTTTGTTTCCTTCTAAGTGGAAGGTGTAAAGTGCACGTGGTCATCCGCACACTCCCGAGTTGCCTTCGCTAGTTTAATATATTCAAATGTGTCACTTAAAATACTGTAGGTATTTCCTTTTTATCATGCATATTTTGTCTAATATAATAAAGAGTTATAGTTTGTAAATTTGTATGTAAAAGAAAATCTCCGAAAAAACTTATAAAATTCCAAAAATACCTCCACAGAAAGAAATAATAACAAAAAAATAAATATCCTGGAACATTATTTTACAAACGGCCAACTGATCCCAAACTAAGCAGAGTTTTTACTATGGAAACCAGATAACTGATATTCTAGATACTACTTTTTTTTTCTAAATACATACTTATATAGATATTTACACCCAGACACAGAACAAACAGACATGTTCATGCACACAAATAGGCTATGTTATATTTCCTCTGAAATGCGAGTGAACCCATGAGTCAGTAGCTAGTGAACTCGTGAACTTAGACCACAGACGTCACAATAGATTGAAATGAGTAAGTGACAGCAAATATCATTGTGTACACAATACATGCATGAGACATGTCGTGACAATATTCCGATAGTAAATAAAATAACACAGGTGATCAGGGCTCAGGTGTACGGCTGAGGTCGCACCGCCAGCGGGAGCGGGCGAGCACATTAATATAGACGTAGATTTAATAATTTAGTAAATTGACATCTGGTTTTGTGTGATTATTTGAATAGTAGTAACATTGAATTGGTAAGTGCACAAAATAAGATTTATTCAGTGCCAGATATATTTATCAGCAAAAAACACAAATATGACACAGTTCTTTCAATCAGGATTAACATAGTATATGTTTATTCACATTTTAAATTCATTATAATTATAATAATATTTATTGACACTTTAATACAGAAAAATATAGCTTGTTTTAAATTAATAACTAATATTTAAATTAAGATAATAATATCCTATACCCTAATACTTCTGGTATTGAGCTTCAGTGATTACCAACCCAGGGCAAGCTAATTTCTAAAAGTTCAACGTTAATTGTACCTTTCCCAACCTAGAAGCTAAACCAAAACTTATTTCGATCAACCACTGTCACCACAACACAAAACCACCAAAAAAATACCGTCAATTAATTACCAACAATAATAGAACCGCTAATCGCATTCTAAACGACCGCAGCCTTACCTACAGATCAAATTAATTCACCGAACGCACCGGCCCGTGTCCCGGGGGACAGAAATACAATACCTGACTATATTTGGTACAATACATTATAACAAATCTATTCGCTACGCTTCCATAACAATATTTACTTCGGTTTTCCAGATATTGAAGGCAAAACATATTCTTTATTCAATTTATTGACGAAATTGGATGGAATAGTTTAGAAGAAAAGTTTGCGTATATCGAGTTATTTCTGTATGAATTGTACAAGCACTTGAGAGCTAACTTCAACTTTATTTAAAATCTATAAGAACTAAAGTCAAACAGCGAAGTAACTTTGTGTTCTAAAAGACTTAAACTAAAGTGAAATCGACTAAAATTTAAGCCGGCTAAGAATGTTCGTAGCACATAATACAGTCTACGAAATTATGAGCTACGTATTTCGTAGCACATCGTAGACCGCTACGAGTGAAAGGGTACACTACCCTTGCGATTACAACATGTTTACCTGTTTTCAGGGATCGCTTGTAAATAATTCACTCTGTTATTAGGGTTCCAAAACCACTATTAGGTGATTTTGACAATTTGATTTGCAAACATTAAGTCTGTTCACGTAGTTTGAGTTGGGATTACTTGTTGTATTCAATTTAAATGTAATATTAATTATGGTATTTATTAAATATCGAAAATATATAAATTTAATTTATGTTTGAGTCGGACCATAACTGCCTGTAAAGGCCTATTTGAATAAATATTTCATTTAATTTCATTATGATTTGATGTGTGCCCGGCTGGATCACTCGCATTAAAATAACATAACTTAATAAATTAATAATTCAAAGTAGCGTAGTGTGTGTGCCCAATTTCAGCAAAATTTTGCCATGAAAATGTAACAAATAAATTAAATTTGATAGTATTTATATGAGAAAAGAACCTAAATACTTTGACAACACCTTGAGAAGACATGTAGGCAAGAAAATACTACTTAAAATTTACCAACTTATCACGGCATCTGATGCAATTTGTAATATATTTCTTCACCAACTTTCAGAGATATAACAACTCCCCACAGTTTCATTGCAATCTGATGTACCAACAAACTAGCGTTTTTTCATATTGGACTACCATTTCGTACCGCGGTTTTACTTGCGTTCCCAAGGGATATAATACATCATAAAGGAATCCGGAATAAAGTTGTCAAACGGTGAAAGCATTTTTCAAATAGATGCCGTGGTTACAGAAGTAGCCCTGCGTACATAAAAGCTCACAAAATTCTTTCCGCCTCTCTCTCTTTATAATATTACGAAAAAAATGATAGCATTCGATAGTACGAACAAAACTGGCTCAATTAACTGAACAGAGCGCCGGCGAGCGAACCACCTGACTCGCATGCAACTTGCAACGTAATCTCTTTTATCGCATAGTCTGTTTGTGACTTAACGACGTGTCAGGACGTCACGTCGTCACGCCGCGTGGAGCGTGCACCGTGGGCTCACGACACGCCACACGCTCACCAAATGTATTCAATTGAGCTCCCGTTGTATCTGGTATTTGTGCTTCATGCTGCAACTCTGGCTTCTTTACTAATTTTAACATTTTTCTAAACAAATCTATTTTAAGGCAGAAAATAAATAAAACTGATTTTTATTTTATTTTATCTTCATAAGAAATAACAATATAAGCTTAATCTAATTACAGCCATATATGTACTTAAATAGTTATATTTCCATCAGGAATCACGTGACACTCGCCTGATGCAAGCAGTGTACTTGTAAAAATATATATTAAAGGTAATCAACACTATGCTTGAGACACATATAATTCTGTTAAACCTTTCATTTGACATCCATAATTTGTAGATGAAGGATTTAGAGGTGAAGGAAGTAACAAGTGCAAGTAGTAGAGCTCTTAGTGCAGAGTTCATCCGCGGAAGTACTACCACCTTACCCATTTCTGCCGTGAAGCAGTAGTGCACTTGTGTTACTGTGTTTCGGTTAGAAAGGTAAGGGGGCCGGTGAAACTACAGGCACATGAGACTTAACAACTTCACGTCTCAGGGTCGACAACGCATTGGCGATGGTATGCAAATGTCCATAGGCGGCGGTGATCACTTACCATCAGGTGGTCCGTTCGCTTGTTTGTCGGCCCATGTGGTATAAAAAAATAAATAAAAAAAACAAGTTACCATCTTGTCACGTCCACCATTTTGGATTTAGTATGAAGATACTTTACTAGTCGTCTAAAGCCAAATGTTCAGTTCATGCGCAAATCTACAACTTACAGGTCATGTTAAATAAAAGCTTGTAAATAAAAACTGTATCCAATTACCGGTACATGTTTCTAATCAACTCCACTCCAAACAAGGGGGAACAAAAGTATCCTCATTTCTTTCTTGCTAACGATACTTACATCTGCACTCGCTCAACTCGGCGAACTTACTCGAGACTCTTAAATCAATCAATTTTCATCTTTCACTTCACCTCTCTTAATAACTGTACATTAATCCATCGACAACGCGTAAATATGGACTTTATCTGTATCAAAATAGATGTGATTATTGGCTGAAGAGGTGCGGTTCGAACGGATGGCCTCAAGTGGGTCACAATGGCGCGGTAATGGCGGCCACTCGAGCCATTCGAGAGACGTCGCAGCCCTAATAGTGCCACATATTTGTGCTACAGATGTGACACCCGTGCTATTTGATAGGGTTGTCGATTACACAAAGTGTACGATAACAAAACAAAATTATATCAATGATTTTCTCTTCATAATTACTTTTCTTTTATTAGTTTTTGTTAGATAAAAACTTTGTATTTTTCTACTTAAATAAAAAGAGATGACCAAGGCCACAGAGAAAATAAACATGATGAGGGTTCAAATACTTACAATACTTACAGTGAGCTGTAGCTTTTGTTGAAGGGAAACACCGTAAAGACATCATAGCACGTTGGTACTTTGAATAATGGCCCTGGCTGGCTTAAACCCTCAAGGCGAAGGTCTGTCTGTCTGAAGCACCTGCCATAGTATTCTATAGCTGCACTTGAGCAGCAGTTCCAGGCTTTTAGTGCTGATCACCTTCGGTCATATCATCACTTACCACAGTAAAAAAACGGGATAAAGACACCATTAATAGACTTTGTTAAATACATATATATACTATAATATTACTAGACATAAATGAAACAATCGGCTGATTGTTTAACAAGTCATTAAATGAAAACCTACGATACCTACTTGAGGTACCAAAGAACAAACTTGTAATAGCGAGTTATAACTTTTACCAATTATTAAAGTTGGCCCGAGCTCAATTTAAGGCCAAAAGTAATTAAACGTAGAACTGAATTTGTACTATTAAGACGTAATAACTTTGGAAACTTACTTCATGAAAACATCAAGGGAATTAAAAAAACACTAAAGGTACAGAAGGTAATCAATCCTAACCCCAGACATGTTCAAGATTGAAGCCTGAATTTTAATACGTCGCAATAAAAAGAAATGGCAGCAAGTACAATAAAAAGTAATTGAAAGTTACTTTTTAATAGTTTTATTTGCTTTTCATTTTCAGTTCTGAATTGTTAAATTGAACAAGCGCGTTTAAATCTTTGACTACGTAATCGCTCTATTAGGGTTGGGGTTTGGTTTAATAATTATTTAGTTTTTGCCTCGAGCTTTTATTTGATTTAAAAACTTAACACCACCTCTCAGGATTAATTAGTTTATGAATCCAAACCTTAATTCAAATTTAACTATTTTAGTTCACACACGGGCATATGATACAAACAAAGGACAGCTTATTATAAGGAAACTAAACAACTGAATAACTACTTTTTATCTATATAAAGAACCACATGATGTTTTACACTCAGACACAACAAAAAGCGATCATCATGCAAAGATTCTTGAAGTAAAACATCTTGTAGGAGAGATTTGAAATTCTGATCCGCAACCATTTTGTGTGACGAAAAATAAATGAATGATAAACACTATGTATGCTATTCTAAAGTGATTGATAAATAGTTAAAATGTTTCCCTGTAATACAAAAGTTATTTTCTATCAACTTTACGGCTTTACAACACACTGTTTTACATAAATCAGGGTTTCCAACTACTCCATCCAGGCGTACTATAATTTCGAATTACAAGAAATATATTTTTGCGAAAAAATCCACGTTCGAATGAATATTTTTACATCAAGTGCCAACCCTAGCACTTTGGGCCGTCAGTATCATCCCTATCGGTGTGATTATGAGGGCCATTGATTGATAATGGCAGCTTCTGCTTACGTTGTTAAACTACTGACACGGCTCTGTCGCTACATGTCATGCGGATAGAGCATCGTTTCATAATGCAGGAAACATTATGGGTGTTAGGTGGAAGCCAATGTGGATATGAGGTTTATTTCGTGCACTAATTTAAGGCTTGGAGAATTGTGGTAGAAAGCAATATCTTATAGTACTATTGTCTTTTTTGACCACAACCAACATTGAACTTTGCACTACCCAATAATAAATTTAAAACAACAAATCATAAGTTCATTTCGAGATAACGTGAGGAATAACATGTACAGACCAGTTGGCTTGGTGGTTAACGACTTTGAATGCTAAACCTAAGGTCACGGGTTCGATTCCCACCCAGGACAAACATTTGTGTACATGAACATGTTTGTTTGTTCTGTATCTGGGTGTAAATATCTATATAAGTATGTATTTCGAAAAAAATGTAGTATATGTAGTATATCAGTTATCTGGTTTCCATAGTACAAGCTCTGCTTAGTTTGGGACCAGATGGCCGTGTGTAAAGAATGTCCCAGGAAATTTATTTATTTATTATTTATAATTGATATGAAAGTTTTTTCACAACAGATTTTCTTGCCAATTATCCTCGAATAGTTAGGCAAAGATCTCAGTACCCACTTTAAATCGACATCATTTGAAGTCGCAACGTGACATGTGGTGAGAATTGTCGCCCTTTCTCGGGCACGTTACCAACCTTGGGCTACAAGTAATCGTTTCTACACATTACTCACCAATTTGCCGATAAAATAGTCCCACAGACATCATCCTTCTCTGGGGTTTCGTTTCTGTAAGAAAATGACACTAGCTCAAAAATGTTTCGTCGCAGCATTGATGCTCTGCCTCTTTCGCTAACTACTTAATCACGTGAGAGGTAAACTCTCCGAAGTCTTAGCCGTTGATCTGACTTACCGACAAAGTTTGTATTAGCTGAATACGGGTGCTGGTCAATATCGCTGGAAACCGCTGGATTCTGGCAGCCCAGAACCATCCAATATGGAAATCGGCAGGCCTATGTTCAGCAGTGGACATCCCTGGGCTGATATTATAACAACACTTATACAGTTTATCAATGTAGCTGGCGAACTAAATACAACATAATATCCTTCAAGGAAAATAACAACACAAATTCCTTCAGTAATAATCCAGCTAGAAGGATCGACTGCCTCTTCATATTGCTCCTATTATTATCGGCGTATTGATAATATGCCGTTATGTACTTCGAAAGGACATTTATGTAACGATAAAGGTTATTGCCGGGTCCACTGCTGGGTTACTGATATTATTTACTTTAGTTTTATGAACACTAAAAGAAGTGAATTGAAAATGGATGACTTATACAGGAGTGACACATACAAAAAATACATTTGAAAAATTATAAAATTTCTGAGAATTCTTTATTCTTTATAGATATTTATTAATTTTAGAAGCTTTTTAGATACTTTACATTATGGCCCGCAATAAATATACAAACAATTAAACATTAATTAATCATATTTTAATATAGAACTCAACTTCGACTGACAAGAACCAATATAACAGTTTAATTGTAGCAACAGCAAACATATATCCCATATTAAATGATTTTATATTAATTAACAAGCTTATTTTTAAACTTAAAGCTCGTTGCGGGATACAGCGTGAACCTGTTAATCCATGTTCGGGTACAAATGACTTTTAAAGAAAGCTTTTAAGCAATAAGATAACGTTATAAAGCAGCTTAGTGACAAAGGCGTTCGTTCGCGTAAGTAAATCAGGCTGGGAGCTTTGAGCTGCGGTCACACTTGTAGCGGAAAACGGGATATATTATTTAAAGACAAAGACAGACAAAAATAAATACTGCGTGACAAAACCGGAAGGGTCCAAATTGTGAAATATACTGCTTAAAAAGTTCCATTCTAAACCCAGTAGGTACCAATAACCGTACAACAAATCAGAGCGAAAGCGTAATTAAGCAATTATGCTAAGCGTAAGCCCATATGTAGTTCAGAAGTGGGTTAACGCCACTTTGCCCCGATCACTCATTAGGTGCCGCCAATCGCTTGCGGTGTGAACGCAGCCCAAATCGGTCGAATTAAATTAATTACCTAAGCAAAGCGACGCTAACTCCTGTTTAGGAGCTCTTAAAACTAATCTCGGGATTTGCTCGTCGAATAATTTCACTTCGCCTGAAGGTAATTGATTTCAAGTAGTATCGAGAACTGGGTAATTAACTGGAATTTTAATGTAATTCATTTATGTGATACATAACTAAATGATCAATAGAAATGTCAATATTATCGTAGCCTGGAATCCTTTATCCTGTCAATTTTAAAAACGTATTTTTGATAATGAAAAATAATGTAAAGTAAGCAGATAACCATGCAGACGGTCCACCTGACTGTAAGTCCACGGCCTATGGACATTTGGTGCACCAGGCATCGCCAATGTATTGTCGACTTGAGACTTGAAGTGGTAAAGTCTCATGTCCAGAGGCGGCGGCGACCTACTACCATCAGGTGGAACGTCTGTTTCTCGGTCCACTTGGCCTAAAAGAAAAAGGGTTTTTGCTTTGTCTTAAGTCGCTGACTATGCCTAATATTTATGGTTAAATTTACAATAAAACTAATTAAATACCCGGCGAGGCCACCTCGAGCCCGCCGCGGACCGTACTCAATTAAGTCGTTAATTAATGAATATTTTCAATGAGAACCCTTCGATTCATCCATAGAAACTTTGAACTTTACCCGAGTGGAATAATTCCGATCTTCACCAACTTCCGATGAGTTTTAATTGGTTATTATTCAGACAAGTGTTCATTGATATTTGTATCTATTGTGGATTCTGGGAAATTTTATACTCCTCAAATTGGTTAACTGTTCTAAGTACCTACGCTTTGCTATTTATAATTAGAAGTCAATTGAGGAATATAAATAAATTAGTATTGTTGAGACTGGCTACAAAGAGAAGGTCCAGACAACAGTTTGATGAATAAAAGAAATGTCCACTGGATAGACCATCCTTCTCAAGCTACGAAACGCCTCAGAACTGTGAATAAGTGACGTTGTTATAATAAACAGACTACCGAAATAAATATTCAATCACGATAGAAAGTATCTGTAATTCTATATATTTTCAATATTATCTGCCTGCAATTACTGTCAAAAAGTACATCAATTCAATAGTACGATCGGGTTTGGATATTTTTTAAATTATTTTCTCCCGTGAAATTTTAATATAAAGTAGGCCGACAAACAAGACTCCATCCACCTTAGTGTTGGGTTTATTTTAATTTTAAATAAAACCAATTTAATAGCTCTGTCGATATTTTTCAACGAACGGCATCACCAAAAATTAAAAATGTTATATACTCGAAAAAAAAAAGATATGAGACGGCAAGCGAAAAAATTGGAAAAACTTATAATATTAATATTATTTTAGAGCATCGAGGCCGAGAAAAGAAAATAAAAGGCATTATAAAACGATTGAAATATATTATATGATTAACTGAAGAAAGTCCATGTAAGTTTTATTTCATTATGGTTAGTGGTCCCCGCCACCTATGGATATTTGCAAAACCAGGGGTATCGCACATGTTGTCGACCCTGCGGTGTGATATATTCAAATCTCATATTCCTATAATTTTACCCGCCCCTTAACTTTATAATCGACACACAAGTGCACTATTGCTTTACGGCGAAAATGAGTAAGGTTGTACTTCCCCAGACGAACTCTCTGAGAGCTCTGCTACTTCTGAAGTACTTCTTCATTATAGTGTATTAGATACAAACAACTACTTCAATAGTTAAGTTAAACAAAAACTATCTCCAGACGAGGGACCTTGGTACATAAATCTCGACCCGGCTTTGTGCTGGATCGGGGAAGGGTCCGCAAGTTTCTTTGGCACTTCCAGACCCACCGGTGCCCAGAAATTCGCACAATTTGTCACCGTCAAATAAAACATTCACAAACACATAGTTTGATCTGTTCTTGGCTAGTTCTATTTGAGATAGGAGTGATAATGTATTTGTTTTATGATTTATCAGAAGTTAACTAGTCACCAAAAACCTACTGGCAATTATAAAAACATAGTGGGAAAACTAATTGACTCAGGCATGACCTTGCGAAAATCCATTGTATGATTATACAAAAAACAAATATCTAGTAACCAATTCCGCTGGATCTCCTTCTCTTTTTTTTCATTAGACCCGCTCTCACTGATTCAATGCTCTACCACCACAGACATGTTACCTCGCTGAACGCCGGACAGAAATACTTACTGGGATCACATCAAAATCATTTTGCAAACACCGTGGTAATGCATAAGCAATGTCACATAATATTATACTAAAACACTAGACATAACTCTAAAAGTGATTGTGTCCATAAAACATCAGGTAGGTCCACCTGTTTATTGTGAAAAGCCGTTCTAACAAAAAAGGCTTTCTATAAAAACCATTAAACACATTTATAAAATAATTAACGAGTCTCTTTAACAGTGAACCAAGCTAAAACTTCAAGTGGCATTTATCAACTGCTGTTTAAAGCTTGTACAAAATAATAAGACTCTCTCGGACCCCTCAGCTAATTTTGAGGTTCATTGTGAAGTCTCCGAGCTCAAGAACAACATTGAAAATAATTTCCACTCGCCCTTCACTTAATTAATGAATTAACCCTTCTAAAGATCACGGTAACCACCCTCTGGATAATGATATCTGCTATAATAGCACGCTATTAACATAATAATAGCATAAACGTTATAACCGTTGCCCGTTGTAACGTTATTCACTCTTAGCGTCAAGATTTTGGGGACATAACTGGCTTGTAAAGTTTAGTGGTATTAAAATGTTATGACAATTTAGAGTTGAAATATGCAAATATATTGAGTTTGGGAACTATATATTCTTTTTATGTTAAAGTCAATCTGACAGGCACATTGGCTTGGTTATAGACCCTCACTGCCACAAGTCGTGGGTTCAATTTCACCCATGAATACAATGGGATAGAACTGTGTAACGTAATATTATCAAACTAGTAGTCCCCCGCGGTATCAAATGCCTTCCCGAGGGATAAAAGTATCCTATTTGTTAATCCCGACTGTAGACTATCTATATGCCAAGTTTGATCCAAATCTTTTGCCTGCATAAAAGAGAGAAAACTTCTATACAATCATCCTGACAAACATTCGCACTTAAATTATTTTTAGAATAGTAGGAAGTAAGATAGGATAGGAGAAGCTAAAACGATTTGGATGAAAGTTTTTAATAAAGGTTTTGCTTTTTAAGTTCATATTTGAAAATAGAAGCGTCTATTTCTTATAATTTAAAATATTTACAGCCTTTTTATCAAAATCAATTGTGTATTTAATTTTAACGTTAACAAAATTAAATGCAGCTCATATATTGAATGGTAAGCTAGTCGGTAGCGATACTGACTCCGCGATAAAAATGTCGGTCCTGAAAAAACGCCATTTTACACACAACAGTAGCCTCAGGTACTTACTATTGTAGGCTGTAGAAATATTAGCTATTCAGGACCCAGTTTATGAGCATACCCCGAGGAATTTGAGCTCTCCTGCCAAGCCACAGTTGGCCAGCCTCGGGGAAAGCTGTGTTCAGCGGTGAGTACTACTTAGTACAGCTAAAACGAATATTTGTGCAGATGTTTGTTAATTTACCACGTTACAGCTGCCGTCCTGCAGTTTCACTCACATTCCTAAGAGATTTAATGCATCACGGTTCAGTGACGTATTTTTTACTAATCTAGATTAGCCTCTACATATCATACAAACTGATACAATTTACATACTTTCTTTGTAATATTAAGTTATGGTTGTTGATGACATTTAGATTTTTTCTATACTACTGACTACAATGGCTAAATTAATTTTAATGAGACTGAAATTGTGACTTTTAACAACCTCACGTCTCAGGGTCAACAACGCATTGGCGATGCCCCTGGTGTTGCCAATGTCCATAGTCGGCGGTGACCACTTACCATCAGGTGGACCGTCCGCTTGTTGGTCGACCTATGTGGAATAAAAAAAATATTAATGCTGAATATTGTATTACAAATTCATTACATCTTTCTCAAAAGCGTTTGAAATCTATTTGCGTTTAGAGCATTTTTCCTGAGCTGAGAGACGAGGCAAGTAAACAACAAGAGAGTAATTAGGAGTGTAGTGCCATGCGGGCTCAGTGCGGCATTCAAGACTCACATGCTTATGAGCCCGTTCCTAACTCAAAAGTTCCGCTCAGGCAAAAAAATATCCAACAAAAATAATTAAACAAAATTTTTTAAACAAATATAACCCGAAATTTCTATTAAACTTGTATATTTAAGCCTCCGCATAAACCGGGACTAAGATTATGATTATGAAAATGAATATCTCGTTTTAAATCATATTATAAGCCGCCTTTTATGATTATAATATAAAATGTACGCATACGAATCGTCAATTTGGCCGTTTATGTGTCATAAAGCGGCGCCGCGTACATTTTGTAGCGGTTAACAATATAGAGTTAAAATATTCCGGTATCTGGGCCGCTGTCACACCGTCGTCAAATGTGCCGCTCTCGTGGACCTTGTAACAGGCGGCCTAGTGTGTGTGTTCACGTTGAAAACAAAACAAAAGGATAGAAGTGGTCTAAACCACGTGCTACTGTAGTAACTTCCACTATTATAACTTACTTAATAGTATGTAAGTATTTATGTATTACTAGCTGTCGCCCGCAGTTTTACTCAAGTTCGCGGCTGTTACATTTTCCCGAGATGAAAAGTACCCTATATGTTATTCCAGGATATGTGCTATCTTTGTGCCAAGTTTCATGCAAGTCCGTCTGGTAGTTTTTGCGTGAAAGAGTAGCTAACATCCATACATACAAACAGTCGTATTTCAAATATTAGTGGGATGTATAGAATAAATAAAATATCTTACTGAAGTGTTTAAACGTTCACGACTGAAATGACCTACTCTGACATGTGGTGTCCTTTCCAATCCTAGTGGACCAGCACCTGAATTGTAATTCCTTCGGCTTCAATGTGAGCATCTTTATAGATTGATGGTTCTGCACATGAGCAGTGTGGCACAACACTTGTAGGGTCAATGTACTAGAAAATTTTCTGTTTGGCTCTAAATCACGCTTTACCAGCACTCTAGGCGTCCATGTAGGTAGTTCTAGACATCTAGTTAGATTTCTTTGTAATTTGCTCATGTGTGTCGTACTAGTGCTAATGAATGTTACGCAACCTACTCATTTCAGAATCTATACTAATATTTTAACAGGTAACGTTTGGTAGTTCGTATTATATCCCTACTTAAATGTGAATGTAAGTTTGTTTGTTAGGCTTCTCGCGAAAAAAACAATATTGTATGAATTGCTATATTGTATCTGTGTGTAATTTGTGATGTCAATGAAATTGTCTATGTTGATGCTGTGTTAGTCCAAAATAAATGTTTTCTTTCTTTCTTTCTAAAATAAGACTGTGTAATAGTTGTAGCTTTTCAAAGGATGCATTTACATTGTTTATGACTTCTTATCAAAGTTTCGTATGTGCTTTGTAAAGTCAATAACATCGAGTTGCTTAATTGATGCTAATCGAAATAATACTTGTAGAAGTTAAGTTGCAGTTGGCTAACTGTCTTTATATATCCCAAGACATTTTCCACACATGGTTACCTGATCCCAATTTAAGCAGAGTATACGCCAATAATACTTATTTTTAAATACATACTTATAGACTAGCTGTCTACCGCGGTATTACCCGCGTTTCCGAGGGATATCACATTTTGCCCGGGATAAAAAGTAGCCTATATGTTATTCCAGGATATGCTCTATCTATGTGCCAAGTTTCATCCATATCTGTTTAGTAGTTTTTGCGTGAAAGAGGAACAAACATACTTACATACAAATCGTTTCTCTTTATAATATTAGTCTAGATTTACACCCAGACACAGAACAAACAGAAATTTTCATGCACACAAATGTTAGGCCAGAGTAGGAATCGAATACACAACCTGCGGCGTGGCAGTCAGTCTCTAACCACCAAGCTACCTAGCCCGTCCAATTAGTGTAATTAGTAAATATCAACGTAATGAATTAGCATTAGTGCAATATCTATTCAGTTACTTAATAATGATGCTGACTGTACTTCTAGACTGAGAACCAATTCTCTGCTTGACTTGTAGACTTTTGCCCACATTCAGCAACTCATCACTTCTCCAAGTGAGATTGTGGTCAAGCAAAAGTCTTATATATAGTAAAAGAAAAAAAGTGCAGTACCCGGCGAAAGTTTTACACATCGATCTTTAGAAAGAGACGAGTAGCCTTAACAACGTAGAGCGTCGTCTCTCTCAAACGTAGCACTAAGATATAAGTGACTTGCTGTCTCCTGCGGTTTCACCCGTTATCAAGGACTATTACAATTTTCCGAAATAAAAGTATACAGTGTTGTTTCAGGGCATTCTATATCTATGAAAAGGTTTTCTACAACATAAACGATTATTTAATGACAATAATACTTGGATGTAGCAGAACACATCTTTATGCACAAAATCTTATTTTGAAAAGAGTAATTGCTGAGTTTATTGCCGGCTCTTCTCAGTAAAAGCAACCTTCCGAACCGGTATTAGAGTCTTACCATGCATAAGTGCGTGTGGAGGACTATTTGAATAATAATATTTAATATTCATATGCGCAAAGTTTTATTCATGTTAGAAGAAGATTTCGCATGAAAGAGTAAAAAACATCCATAATTCCAACCTCACAGACTATCGCATTTATAATATTAGTAGGACAGGATAAAGTCAACGTACTACAGAGCATGACCTCACTGATTGTGACTGAGGTCCAAAAAACCAGAAAAAATCAGAGATATGCAAATATATTCGTCACCCAAAGAGGTAGAGGTCTTAATAATAAATAATAAATATCCTGGGACATTCTTGACACACGGCCATCTGATCCCAAACTAAGCAGAGCTTGTACTATGGAAACCAGATAACTGATATACTACATAAACTACTTTCTTTTTTGTAAATACATATATATATATATATTTACACCCAGACACAGAACAAACAGACATGTTCATCCATACAAATGTTTGTTCGGGTGGGAATCGAAACCGTGACCTGCGACTTGGCAGTCAGGTCGCTAACCACCAAGCCAACTGCGCCTAACTAAAACCATAAGTTCCATAAGTACACATAATCTTGACCATCTTTTAGTGCACCTGCCTCGCTTGTTTCTGCATCACCCCAAGTTAGACAGGTAGAAAATGCCTAAGGCTTAAGGATAATGTTCTAGTTTGTACTTCAGTGCATAAAGAACAAATAAATATTAATAATACAAGACCCACATTCCACCAAAGGTATTTTAAGTCTCAACGTGACATGTGGCGAGCCTCCGACGTCTCTCGGGTATTACCAAACCCCGGCTACAGGTAAGGTAATCATTCCTAACGAATAACGGTAATTATACCTTGACCGACCTGGGAATCGATTCCAGGGAGATTTTCGAGGCGATATTTATTTATTTATTCATGGACAGTCAGTAACTATTCCTATTACATCAATTAAAACTTAAAACTAGATCACAAAAAAAAATGTAAATGCACAACCTTTTAAGGCGTCAAAGCGTGTGCTTAAAAGGCAACATAAACTATACAAGATATATACAGGAGGAAAATATAACAAGTTTGTAAATCAGTAAAAAAAAGTATATAAAAATAAAACAAAAATTTAATTTACGTCAATATAAGTTTAAGTTCCTTATGTAACAAGTTATTCGAAGCTACAATAATGTTTTTGTTTTCAGGTATGTACTATGCCACCAGAGAGTTGAAGATGACACGACGGTCAATGTAAGGTATACTTCCTAGAAACAATATCTCGCCTACTTGAATACTCATCAGTTCTGGTGATACACGATGGGAGCAAAGTAAAAATAAACAAGTTGGAGAAGTTATTCCAAAATCAATTCTGATACCTTGAATTTTAAAGTTGTAATTCATTTTTATTCATTTCGAAGAATGAACCCTCAGGGGTATATCCACTGAACGAAGCTTTGCTTAACAAAATAATATCAGAGAAATGTCTCTATAACAGAACTGCAACTATTGCTAAAATAAAATCTCTTTGTGGTCAGTGAGGTATAATAATATAGACACGTTATTCACCAATATTGCGGCTCTCAAAAACAGCGAAAATACTAGATACTTAGCATAAACGCTTCAAGAAAAGGAAAAAAAAGAATACCACCTAACCTCTCTCCCTCGTCTGTGTTCCCTAAAAATTACAATGTTGAGCTCTTCAAGAAATAAGTGAATAGGCGTCTAACTGGTAAGTGGGCTCCATCTTCGGTCTCATCTTCACTTACCATCAGGTGAGATTGGGGTCAATCGCAATCCCATCATAAATAAAAAATAACGGATTGCACTCCGAAAGTGCCGGCAGAAGTGAAAACTTGAACAGTAACGTTGTGCATTTTTACTGTCTTATGAATTTTCGATCCGGTCACGTGTTCTATCGCGAGTTTAACATTTTATACCCATCCCAAGAAAAGTGCTCAACGCCGATAAAGAAGTTTTTACTTAAAAAAAAAACGATCGAAGAAAAGAAAATAAAATCCCATCTAACGGTTTACCTGTTGATAGAGACAGATGAATATACATCGCTAGTTAAGATAGAGCGCGACTAAATGGAATTAGGTCAATTACCATGTTTTGTTGCCATTTCTGAGCGCAGACAACCCATCTATAGTTTATATATCATTCTTTATAGCTGCATTTTAACTTACTAAGAAATTCGCAGAGTTACTCCGCAGTCTTCTTTTCCAATCATTTTTACATCCTCGAAAATATACTCAATTAAATTAAGTCCAGGTTTGAAGAGCATTCCAAACACTGGTAGTGCTTGGAGACAGACATTTATCAACCAGGCGGGTACTTAGCAATACCACGAAGCTACGGTTCCTTGATACTTTACTTGACCAAAAGATAAAAAATACGATCTTATACCTGATTTTAATAACAGAACCAAGTATAATAATAAATCATTGAATCCTACTAATATTATAAATGTAAGTTTGTTACGCTTTAACGCAAAAACTACTTTACTGATCATCATGAAACTTTGTACTCATATTCTTGGAGCTATTAGAAGTAACATAGGATACTTTTTCTGCCGGGAAAATGTTACATCTCTCGGGAATGCGACTGAAACCGCGGGGGACAGCTAGTTACTTATAAATTACAGATGTTATACTATTTTAGCATGGGTTGGGTGATACATGGTGTTTTATAAGATTTCTCAATAGTTTCTGTTTATTTCGACATAATAAGGGGATACCGCAACAGAGCAAGGTCTCGTGAAGCATTTAGTGTATCTCAGAGTAATCAAGTGCTATTTCACAGGATATGGGTATAAAACCTTCAACTGTTACAACTCATCCGATGTGAAGTAGATTATAGTAGACAGCATAATGTTAAAAATAAAACTAATTACTTTGACAGCAGTTTAAAATCTGACTCTGAAAATACAGTTTGGAAACCAGATAATACAAAGACTTTTTTTTACTAAGAAACCTAGCTACCTCCACCTCCGCACTAGCCAGGAATAAAGTTTGAATAATTATTATTATAAGCAGCTCCACACATGTGGATCCGCCCTAACAAGTATGCTAAAACTACGGCCGTGTGGGGGGCGGGGGGGCGGTGGAGGGTTGCATTTGTTTTGATGGCCTCTCAGGGTTGACGCGGGACACAAACGCTCATAATGTACCGGAAGGACCCGAGCTTCTTTGTCCACAAACTTGTGAATATGTTATCTGTGAAGTTCTGGCAGGGTTGTCACGTTTTTAATAAAGGTTTTGGAGTTGGGACGGTTGTCGTACATGGAATTATGTTTATAATTGTTGTGTTGATATTTGACTCTATATACAAGCTTGGTAAAACACTATACGAGTGTTTTTTGGCAGTAATTTAAAGGAATCATAAGAAATATAAGGTTCCAGCATAGATAAGCTGCGTTTAGGATTCCGTATCCAAAGTGTGCCAACGGGACCCTATTACTCCGGACAGCGGACTCTTCACTGTCCATCTGTGTGTCAGCGAACTGTATCTTATGAATCGTAATAGATAGACTATAAAAAGAGTGTGTACGACTTACCATGATCGCAAAAAAATAATAATACAAGAAACGTATATTTTACGTTTTGTTAAATATTGTAATGCGATACAGAACCCTTGTGCAAACTCGACTCACACTTAGCCACTATTTTTATCCGCTTTAGCGAAATTACTAACTAAATTTTTTATTGCATAATGAACCTTAAACATATGTATCAAAACACACACTTTTAAAGGTCTCGAGTATCTCATACTGAACACATACAATATACCTACTGTATGAACCCTCTCAACTAAATAACCAAATCTCAGTCCTCTTATTCAAGGGAAGATTTATCGCCCGCCATTGTCCGAGTGTCCGAGTGTCCTGTGTCGTCGCTCTCTGACACTAGTGTTTACAGGTCTCAGACACCGCCGGATAGTAGATAAGCCGCATTTGTTCCTGTCGCATGCAGATGTGTTTTACACAAATTACCCGGTCGTTACATTACTGTTTAATGTTTGTGTGTTTTGTTTAGTCTGTGTTTACTTTTGAATCAGTAAATGCTGACATGAAATGTATTTTGGTTGCAATTTTCAACTTCATAAGTGGGCTCTAAAGGCTTAAACTTTATTGTTATAATAATATTATACTTCACAAAAAGGAATTTAACATGAAAATGAAGATTATACAAAAACAAATATCTAGTAACTAAGTCCGCTGGATCTCATACTCTGGCAAGTCCCAGACAAGGAAACTCAACAGGAAATCGACACGTCGCTTCTACACGAAGCATCTTCAGGACGTATGAGACCCGCTGTCACTGACTCGACGCACTACCATCACGGACGTGTTACCTCGCCGACCACCGGACAAACAAATGAAGCCCTTCATTATGTGCTAGCTATACAATAGCTGTGTTATAGACTACAGTGTCTTCCCCCTTAAATATTAAAAAATATATCTAAATATTATCCTCCTACCCTTAATAAGAATAATTTTCTTCCAGAGTACATAACCTTCGAAAGACCGCGAGAGAGAAATAACGTAAATTAAGAAAATAACAATAAACTGAATCTTTCCAATAAAATTTCGTAAAATCCCGAGTGCACTATCGTAGTAAAGTTAACCCGTACAACGCCGGGCTCATTTGTCGACACATACATCAGCGCGGGTCCGCAGCGACACTCGTGACGTCACGTGTCGCGACACATTTCAGCTAGACACATGACCCTTCATTAGACAAGCGAGCTGTGTGTACGCGAACAAATATGTTCTTTAGCACCGCAGCCTCGGTCTAATGGACCGATGTTGTGATGTTATGAAATGGTGATTTTTACCGATCTATAGTTATCAAGTATTAATTATAGCTACGCCTTTTCCTTCTGTCCATACGTCTGTCCATCTGTCCGTGGTTTATAAAATCACTCAACGACTCTTGAAAGTAAAAACCTGTACTTTGACATCGTCATTAATCACGCCGACCTAGTTTTGAAATAAAATCTATCTCATTCCCTGAAGCGAGGATGTGTCTGCTATAGATTAGGCTGTCGCTGGCTAGATTTTTCAATATCATTCTTAGATTTGGATGACCGCTTGGGAAATATTAAGATTTAAATTGGACATTTTTGTAAGATTCACATAAACTCTCTTACAAGCCATCCCGTTGTTTATGGATTTGTAAATGAACTCGCGGTAGCAGTATGGAATAAAAAAAAAATTAAAAACTATTACAATTTAGCAGGCTTTACAAGTTAACGAGTATTAGTTGACCAACATACTAAATACGGAATACTGCGCATGGCCTGACAAGGTAGAGTTGATGTTTCCATGTCAGAAATTGTTACCTGTAGCCCGGGATTAGAAAAGCGGCCGTGAGAAGGCAACAATACTCACCATGTCGCGCTGGGGCTTAACATATCTTTGGCAGAACGGTCTCAGTGCTGAGGCCTGTGCTTACTTCTTCAGGGATAATACGCATGAAGATACTTATTTTTTAAGATCACTATTTACATAATAATATGATCCTGTTATTACTACTTCAATACTTTGAATTAATACTATCATTTGAACTTTATTTTAACAAGCATTAACCTTGTTTGTCCCTTATGGGTCGATTAAATAATATAATTGTCTCAATCAATAGCTATCAGTCCTGTAAGTTTCCTCCTAAAGTCCAAGATTTCTTCCATTCTGCCTTCCTTGCAGTAAGCGGGTTCTGTTTTTGGCTGCATCTCTTCAATGGGATATGCAAAGATAGTATCTGGTCGGTAAAGGTTATTGTCCCACCATTTCACCAAGATGGTTTAGGTATCCCCAACCTCTCGTAGTCCCATTCTAGGCCAATGACCGTATAAAAGTAAGGCTTTAAAGCTAATATAAACCTTAGAAATATTTTCAACATCAGGTAAACAAGAAGCGAAATGTAAGTTTTGGTTTTGTGACGCAAATCTTCTTTATTTGAAACAAAATCTTCCCATTATTCGTACTTGCTACTAACTCAAGAATCACAAAACTGCTTCCACATTCCGTATACTGGTAGCCAATATCCAGTGAATTACTCGGCCACTTCCACGCTCCGTACAATCACTTATGTAAGTACTTTAGGCCAAAAGCACAGTTCCGAACATTTCCCCCATAAAAGTTTTCATCTTGACCCAAAAACGTATAACTCTTAGAATTTTCACCAGCCGTTTAATTTAAGAGCCGCGCGGCGTCGGATACATCAGCGACGGCTGGAAATATTTCAACTCGCCGCCGCCGTCGGTCTAACAGACCCGAATCACCATTTTTATCGAGAATCCAATTTTCTAGTCTCCCCGTATCGAGCGGAGTCGGCCCGCGGCGAACCCTTTCGCTGCTATTAAAAAACACGGCAATATATTATGTTTTTATCTGCGCGTTGTCATCGCGGCAGGTCCGAGGGACCCTCGTCGCGTTTCACGGTTAAATCGTTTTATTGTTCCACCATTGTTGATTGTCTTTATCGATGTTTTCACTTTTCATTATTATCTTGATTTGTTAATGAAATTGGGCTATAACAATTGTTCGGGCTCGTTTGATTACGTTAGATATATAATCTGGTTCAGTGGCTGTTACGTAACGCTCTGGAACGGAATGAATGTTTCAGGCGCGAATTGATGATTTTAATTTGAGCGGAAAGGGGAACGCTGCTCGCTGCGATCCGGGGCCCATGAGTCTCATTTATTTAATTACTCACGATTTTTGGGGGTGTAAATAAGAACCCATCGCCATGGGTCGTATAAAGACGTACCCGGCTTATGACTTCAATCCTGTAGCATTTATATATGAACATGAAAATAGATCATGGATCAGGAATATTGAAGAAGTATGGAATTGAAAGAATGAATTATTTATGTACGAATAAGATTAGGAACACGTTCACAGATTCTTGAAGAATGAGAAAAGGCTTGATACAGTAGCAACATGAGTATCCGAAGATATCCAATTTAAAAAAAACACCTGTATATAATATGAACAGATGTTTCAGCAACTTGTGTTATTAACTGTATCTACATTTAAAACTACAAAATATCAAATCGGATCAAAAATAAATGATGAGCAACCAAAAAATGCCATAAATCAAAACTTAACAAAATCGCATTATGTACCAGGAAATTAGAAACGAGAGGACGTCCTCGGCGCGACGAGAAGCGGATGCCGAGTAATTACTAATGCCGTCTTATTGGAAATGTACGTCCAGAGGAAAAACTTGACAGATAGAAATAAACAGGGCTCATTAATAACCGAATCATATTCCGTTCGGAGCGACTCGGGCCGGCTCGGCAGAGCTCGGAGCTCCAATTTTCCGGAGAATCCATCCCGCCATTAAAGTCCGCGTCAAACATTTAATTTTTATACAAATTGCTCGCAAATTAAAATGGCGTCGCATCAGCTAAAGCTCGAATGGAAATCTCGAAACAATTCCGAGTGGTACAGCTGAAGTTTTTTCAATTAACGTCGATGGAAAGCAGAATTAATTATGATAATGTGCTTTTTAATATTAATAGATTTGAGTGAAATGAGCGTAGTTTCAGCCTCAATGCCTAGTTAAGGGATGCAGTTTGGTTTGTTAGTTTTTTCTTAATTTCTCAATTGATGTAAGCCTAATTTACTTCTTTAATAAGTCTATACAATAACGTTCTAAATTGAAATTACGAAAAGAAATAAATACCCTGTGACATTTTCACCTCAAATTAAGCTGAGTTAACGTTTAAGTTTCAAGCAGACAAGTTTGTCTCGAATGAGAATCGAACCACGGCTCGTAAGGTAGCATTCATTGTTTCTAATCACACCGTGCCGATTCAACATAAACACATAAAAGTACTACTTTCCGAACTCACAGAGCAGTAGGAGTTTCCGGCGCAATTGAATAAAACACGTATCATTGATATCAAATAAACTATACTAGTTCTTTTCCTACAATGTTTCTTTTGTGCCATTTTTTGCACAAAATAGGCCATAAGCCAGTTCAATGTCATCAAGCCATTTTTTTCTATGTTGTTATAATTTTTCTAAAGGTTAATGGTTGCCAAGAGGTCCACCTACTTGCTGGTTCTACAGTATGATTATTCGTCTATTGTATGGATGGTGATTACTCGAAAATGACTTTGCGTATTAGTCCTGAAATAAATTTTCTAATGAATAAAGATCTAAATTTTCCAAGTAGTTTGCAAGAAGTCTTTATGGCAAGTAGGGCGATTAACAGACAGACGGTCTACCTGAGTGTAAGTAGTCACCGTCGCCTATAGACATTTGCAACACTAGAGGCATTGCTAATGCGTTGTCGATCCTAAGACAAAGTTGTTAAGTCTCATGTGCCTGTAATTTCACCGGCCCTCTTACCTTTCTAACATATACACACTAATACAAGCCCACTACTGCTTCACGGCGGAAATGGGTAAGTTATTTATATATAAGTAAAAGAGGATACCCTTGACGCACCATCATCACCTCAAAACTATTGAACATATCGGGATGGGACTGCCATTCGACGCGAATTTTTTCTAGGCTTTTTCGAGGCTATATATGATATCGATAAACGTGCGTGAAACCGCAGGGGACAGCTAGTAATAAATAAAACCAGCTGTTGGTATGGTAATCTAGGGCCTTCAGTTTAATTCCTTTCCAATCGTCAATGGTGGATCTATACTATCCTAAATCTGGCATCGATGGGCAAAACCGAGAGCCAAATAACCATAGAGACTCGTCGAATCGCCGCTTATTGGGAGGTATCGGACGTTACAGTTAGCAACGGATACCGTTATAGCGCTCATACTGTTTACTTAGCTCTTGCTACTACATTTCGGAATATCTTGTGAGGGGAGTCAGTTGTAGCGGATTAGCACATTTTAAAGAACTTGATATTCTGCCATGGGTTCCTAATGAAAACAAACAATGAACTTCTTGCTCACAGCAACTTAAGCTAGGAACCTAGGCTATTTATTCTACATATGGTTAATAAACCATTACGCAAGGTTGTAAAACAATAGGAATATACTTTTTCGGGTACCCTGAAAATGTTGATGTCAACTGAGGTACGTTAAAAATACTGGTATTTTTTATTAATTATTACCTAGGCGTGTCAGGTATATTTGTATAGGTCTTTAATAATGAGATTTCTCAAAACGATACTGAGAATATAAAACAAACATGGTTCTGTACGTACGTGCGTATATCTAATAAAAAATCAGGTGTCAAAGGATAATATATCGATATACGCTAAGTAATACAAGAGTACTAAAAATTAAATCATTTACTATATTACATTATATATGAATCCGAAAATATATCTAAAATAAAAGGTCCTACTAATTAGGTCACTAGTTTGTTAGATGTGCACATCTAAAAAGAGTGTTTGTAACTTTTGCGTGTACTGTAGCGTGGAAAATTAAAAAAAAAAACACGTTTCATCAATGATATGTTAATTCGCTAAAAGAGGGGCCCCACCCTGTGTCACAAAGGAACTAATGAGAAATTGTATTCGCAAGTATTGTGTACGCAGCGTTGAGCTGGTGTTTGATTATGAAAGGTAAATGACACTAGCTCTTCGATATTCCGTCTGCTGTCTCTTTCCCTAACTATTTAATCATGTGAGAGATTCGCTCTTTGAGGTTTATTGCGCCTTTGTTGTGCATAAGGTGGTGGATGACACAGGTCTGCCACTTCAGTCACATTATAGTGTTTTTATGACAGGTTTGCAATTGAATTCAATCTCACATGATGGTAAGTGAAGACGAGGCTGAAGATGAAGCTCGCTTTCCCTTTCTTAAAGAGCCCCAAATTGTAAGTTTCAGAGACTAAACTTTGATTTTGAGATGTTTATCTGTGCGCATGAGGAAGGAAGCTGCGAAGCGCTTCGTTGTCGTTCGTAAATTGGTGGTATGTCTACAACATATCGAAACTCGAAACTACTGCCAGGTTTTTGTAGTTATTGTCAACGCTATTTATTCAGTTTAGGATCTAGGAGGGTCATGTAAAGATCAAAGTTCCTGTTGTTAACACTGGTAGCCTTAAACTGAGTAAATTTGAAATGATACTCAGTATGGTTATTGTTTTCATTTTAATAAACATTTGTCGATTCCCACCTAGGAAAATTATGCATGAACATGTCTGTTTGATCGGGTCTGGCTCGATACAAATAACCTTTACCTTAGTTTTTGCTTTATTGTGTTATGGAAATTGTGTATTTGTTTTGTGTGAATTAGTCGTATGAATGTTTCTGTTTATATTGTTTAAATTGGATGTGACGATGTTTTGATCTATTGTATTTTTTATTGGACTTTACATAGTACCTATAAAACAAAGTCGCTTCCCACGTTTGTACGCTTAGATCTTATAAACGACGCAACAGATTTTGATGCTATTTTCATCAATATACAGAATGATTTAAGAGGAAGGTTTATATGTATACTACATGTATTTTGAGTAGTAGAGCTCTTAGTGCAGAGTTCGTCCGGGGAAGTACTACCACCTTACCCATTTCTGCCGTGAAGCAGTAGTGCACTTACTGTGATTACTGTGTTTCGGTTGGAAAGGTAAGAGGCCGGTGAAATTACAGGCACATGAGACTTAACAACTTCACGTCTCGGGGTCGGCAATGCATTGGCGATGCCCCTAGTGTTGCAAATGACCATAGGTGGCGGTGACCACTTATCATCAGGTGGAACGTCCGCTTGTTTGTCGGCCCTTGTGGTACAAAAAAGTGCATATTCTTGCAGAGAAAATGCGAGAATTTCAAAGAATGACAACTGTTTTAACTGCGCGCGTTTGACAGTTCACGTATTACAGACCTCCGAAACTCGGGTGAAACCGCGGGGGACACCTTGAATATATGTAGAAAATAGTAGAAGCTTTGCTAGATTTGTGTTGCAGTAACATATAACCGTATGTGAAGTACGTTGACCTAAATTAAACTATTATTTCAAATATTCGCCATTTAAATACATAAATAAATAACATGTTCTTTGGCGTCTTTCACACACAGTTAGCTGGTCCCAAATTAAGCAGTGCTTGTACTATGGCAACCAGATAAATTATATACTATACTACATATACTGCTTTTTGGTCTATATACTTGTTTGATATTGACAAGACACAGAACAAACAGTCACATGTTTGTCTGGGTGGGAATCTAAACAAGACCTGCGGCGGGTATCTACACCATGCCGACTGGTCCGTCAAATAATTAAATATTAAATAATTTAAGATTCACACATAATCAAGATTAGAAGGCGTTTTCAAGGATTGTTATGTTGTAATTTGGATAGTTTTTGGATTAATTGGACTTCAAAAAGATAAAATTATAGTAATTTATAAAATATTTGTGATTTAAAACGCGCATAAAGTTTCTATGAAAATGACATAAAAATGCACTTAAAACCATCAAATTTTATTTAGTTTAGACCCGCAGAGGGCATTTATAAAGGTCAAATTTAAAGTTACTGAAGCTACCACCGGTTCGGAAGTCAGCCTTCAACTGAGAAGAACCGGCAAGAAACTCAGTAAGGTTACAATTTTCTTTTTTAATTATCCTATTCTATCCTCTCATAATAATATTATAACTGCAAAATGATGAATTTATAGATGCATGGATAAATATACGTTTATTGATTTTACACGCAAACTGCTGTCGGATCTTAATGAACCTTGGGACTAAGAGCATACCCTGGAATAACATATAGGCTATTTTTTATCCCAGGCAAAATGCAACCTCATGGGGGTTGTAACACGGGTGAAACTGCTGGAGACAGGTAGTGACAAATAATTGTATAATAATATCACTCGACCTACATTTTGTTTCACTGCTATCAAAAGTAATACAAAGGTTAACCTTTAGCGAGCGCCGTCAAGCCACAGTAAACTCATTCCATCCTTTACAACCAGAAGACGATTTATCAAATGAACTCTCCTAGTAGTTTAGTGTCAATTTGTTTACTGTTTACGCACATGCTGTTGCTACCCTATCTGTATCAGTTAGGAGTGGTGCCAACACAACGGCATTACAGCAGGCGTAAACAAAGAAACGGCTCTGGACTGCTGGAAGCACTTAATAATAAATTCCCTACTATAAGGTTGCTTTAATTGACAGGCGATTGGCGGAGGTAAAGTGGGTTTTAGTTGGGTTAAGAAAGACTTAATATTTTTTTATATTTATTTGATTCAAGCAGAAAATGATGATGGATAGAATATGGGTTTTAGTAATAAAATAATTTTATTAATTTCAACTCATTTGAATTCTTTATAGTTATTAGGAATGTTAGCGCTACTGGATTTTTGAATGTCATCAAGAAACTTCAGTTTTATAGCGATTTTTTTCAAACGCAACTAGGTGAGAGGGTCCTACCATGACAGAGAGTCAATAATCTGGTAAACAAAGTGCAAGCTCGCTTAATTTAAAATCAGCTGACTGTGTGTAAAGCTAAATAATTTACTTCACATTAAAAAATCAAACACTAAAAAGAAATCAGTTTAGTTAGGCCCTACAATTATAAAACGTCTTACGAGTATGTTACCACCGGAAGGCAAGCTACATCTGAGAAAACCTGGGAAGATCCATAGCAAGGTAGAATTTTAAATATGGGATTATTTGTTCAAATCAAAATCGCTTCACCTCCCACCTCAGACCGCGTCCTAAAAGCGCCTCGGCGGGATTTGGTCGAGTGCCAGCCGCCTCGAGCCGACTCGTGTGAACCGACTTTGTCTCTATCCCCAAGAAAAACTCGATTTGTGTCGCGTATAATGACCGAAACGAATTGTTATAGTTTTTTGTTGTCCTCGATTCCGGGTTGTATTATATCTGCGTGAAGTGTATGGAAATTAATGTTGGTTTGTTGCTTAATGTCATTGTGTCGCCATTACAGCTTTTGGGTCAAAGTTGGCGGTACAAGGGCGGCAGGAAGTTTAATATTCTTTTAGTTTCGCAATTATATTTGCTTTGTATATTTTTTTTATATAGCAGAATAAATTGTAAAATTAATGCAAAAAAGCTTATGATTGGGGGTTTTTAGAAATGGATTTGTTAGTTTGGGCTTTTGGCCCTCCAAAGGTGTGAGGGCCCTACTTATGAAGGTCAAAATTTTCCGTGAAGAACTGGCAATCCAGGAAAGTTACATTGGAGATATATTTTTGTTTTCTTTTTTTTTTTTATATATAAAAACTTGAATAAATAAATCATTTATCCAAAACTAATATAAAAATCGAGCTCAGTGGCGTGCCATAGGTGAGGCCTATGTCCAGCAGTGGACGGAGATAGGCTGATGATGATGATGATGATGATGAATATAAAAATACAATTTATGTTTATATAGCTCCCACGACTCAGATTTATCTGCGGAAGCGGTCGCCTTCTTATAATATGACTGTGATACACATTTAGTATATGAAATGGTTTAAGGTTATATGCTACATTATGATAGTTAGTGGTAACCTGCCTATAAACATTTCAAACACCAGAGGAATTGCCAATGCATTAGCGACCCTGAAACGTGAAGTTAAGTCTCATGTTTCTGTAATTTCATCGACCACATTACCTTCCTAACCTAAACACACTAATACATGCGCATTACTGCTTCACAGCGGAAATGGGTAAGGTGGTAGTAATACCCCCGATGAACTCTGTACTATGAGCTCTACTATGTTAGATAATCATTTCCCATTCGTTAGAATGCCCACAGTAAGCATACCTTTGCTTCGTCCCGCCTACATACTTCTGTAAACTGTATGTTCGTACAGTAAATTACATATGCCCCGCATGCGGAATATTTTTTAGTGTAGAGTACATTTGAAATATTTATTGTCGAGCACTCCCTGCATACTACAGAAGCTAGAATAGCAATGTACGCAATTTTGCATTCTGTTTTGCTACACGACTATATTTTCGCCCCACGGTAACGCCCGCGTTCCGGTAAAATTTTCATACATCTCCAATTTTCTTCTTAAAACTTATTTCGTTAAAAAAAAATTATTCAAATCAACAAATCACATAGTTACGGCGTGAGCCTAAAATTATGGAATCATGCGTGCCCAACAGGATGTGGCGACATCTATAGACAAATTGCCGCGTGAGAATCCTACATCGCGATATCGATGTTTTCTCAGGATTAGGCTATATATAGAAGCTTAGAACATCAACAGTTGGCATTGTCCGTGTAAGTAGCTTCAGTAACTTTAAATTGACCTTCATAAGTGCCTTCTGAGGGCCTAAACTGAATAAATGGTTTTGAATTTTAATTTTTTTTAAGGGTATAAGATGAGAGCCATACACCTTCGACCCTTAAAAAAATTACTTTAACAACAGTTGGACCGCGGTCCCCAGGCATGGTCACTTATACTGGTGGAAGATCTTCCCTTTTAAATGAGGAGTCTCACCACCTCGCTCCTCCATAGACTTCAAAAGCTTATTCTCTGACATAAGTATACTAATATAACTTTTGTTTCAGCGCCAAAAAGTCTATCAATTCGTTAGCAAGTTTGGAACTTTAAGTCAGGCTGAGAAGCAAAAGGAAGGCTTACAGATGAATGATTTACCGCAACTTTTATGTAGAGTTTAAACCTTAACATTTATTTAAGATTGAAGAATAATTTATTTCTTTAAAGAACATGAATAAAAAATACAATTTTCAAAATAAATTAATACTGGCGAACGATTTACAACAAATGAAACCACAAATCCTATATTACAATAATAATTATAAAGAACAAAAGTTTGTATATTTGTAAGATTGGATATGGGACGTAATCTCCGAAACTACCCAACCAATTTCAATAATTATTACACTGTTAAAAGATACAAGATAAAGATGCTAAAAGATAATAAATAAATATCCCGGGACATTCTTTACACACGGCCATCTGATCCCAAAGCAGCACATTCCATAGTATAAGCAGAGCTTGTACTATGGAAACCAGATAACTGATATATTACTTTTTAAATACATACTTATATGGATATCACACATACAAAATAACAAGAAGATATTAATAATGTATTAAACATTTGTGTTATATTTCACGATATTACTACGTCTATGAAATGTCTTGCCAGTCTTACAAACCTAACATTAACACTAGCAACATAAGAGGAATACAAGGTAACACACAATTCCAGGAAGGCTACCCAAAGCGGTAATCTTCAAACAGGATCAAATTCCTGAAAATCGTATCCTTAAATAGCATTTCTGAGAATCCATCCGGACGAAAACTTCTCCGTATATAATTACTCATTAAAACGAATCATAATTTCATAATGAATTTCAGTTTTGAGATTGTTTCGTAATCGGGCGCCGGGGATTCCCATTGTTAATTAAATTTCACCAGAGCCGGTACATTTGATTGTTCTGAATTATTTATAAGAATGTTTTAAATTAATTTTAGCGGTGTCATGGCGGAATCGCTTGGATTATACGTACAGTTCGTTTTAAGGCTCGATAAATTCCAGGATTATATTATTTGCTGAGAGTTTTGACACGTTGGCCGTATACTTTGTAATGCCGGACTTGCGCGTGGTTTGGCTGCTCTCAAGTTAACAATCTTTAAGTAGCTGAACTTGAGAGCTAGTTCATCACTTATCTGTGGGTACTATAGTAAGGTTGCTAAGACAAGCAAGCATATAACGTTTAATTCTAAAAAATGTGGTAGCGGCAACGAATACTACCACACCATTGTATCTATAAGAATCTTAAGTTAAGATTCTCACAAGAGCATGTGCTTTTAACTAGTGATGTGTCGGGTATCGGTAGTCGTATTCGTAGATATCCGAGGGAAATAAATGTATCTAACTTTTTAGCGGATCTTTTATCTTTATGAATTGAATTACCTTTACTTTTGATTTTTAAATAGCAATATTATCATTCTAATAATCTCAATATTTTTTAAAACCACAAACACTAAATAGCTCAAATGTTGCAAAAATGTATGATTTTTTATATTTAGAATGTGCTTGCGTTTGGCCTTCGACTGACCCCAGAAGGAGTTACGACGAGGCTGAGGAGATAGCACGCTTATCCAAAAAATGATTATAATTACAGACACGCACTGCAAGTCAAACCGAGTCGCATTTTATACCCAAAAGCTTCATCTGTCGGTCCAATGTCACATGTACCTGTACCGACGGTACGAAAGCACAATCCAATCCAAAAGTACAATCCGAATTCGCGGATATACATTTCTATCGATCCGGCACCTCTCTGCTCTTAACACCTTTCACCTAATGGTCAACAATATATTTTCAAAAGGGTTTGCATCAGGTGCCCGCCCGCGGAAATTCTGCAAAATATCTTATAATAACATCAAATAGACCCATTTATTGCGCCGATCCCAAGTGATAAGGTGCGAGCAAATTATGCTACACTACTTCTTATTCTACTTAAAAAAGCAAAGCTTATATGATGAGCTCATTAAACTATATCAAAAGGTTTCACGCAAACTGTTTCCATTAGATTCCATAAGTCTCGTTGAGTCTTCTTATCTACCCCCATTGCCATAAAAATCACGGAGTACCCTCGGCTTTAGTTCCCGGCTTGATCCCGCGGCCGACTCGCCCGGGGGCAGCCCTAATGTAATTGTCGGGAGTCAGCCATTATTTTAAATAGCCTCAAATATTCCACATCAAAGGGATCTTCAACTTCCGAACTTCCAAATGTAACGGTCTAATTTACCCCCTCATTAAAATAATGAAATAACCAAACATACTTTGTGAACAAATCACAATTTAACAAGTAACTCACCTTTGGATTTCAATTACAGGAGACGGTCGAAATTGGCATAGTTTGGGCACATTACGCGGTCGCTCGTCAGCGGGACTGTATTAAACAACAGTGAACTATTTGATCCTTCGAGCCGGACTCGGGTCCCTTTGACCGAAGCTCGATAAAGGTCGTTTCGATATGTTTAGGGTTGATATTTGTTTGTTCAGAAGTCCCCGAACCGCAGCGTGGTTAATTGTTAATAAATTAAATTCTTGACTTCATTATGTTTTAATGATCCCTATACAGAACAGTTGGTTTTGTTACCTTATTTTTCTGGAAAATAGCAAGTTACCTGTGGTTTTTAAGTGTCAATTTTACTGTTGTAGTTGTATTCTAGTTTTATTCTTGAATTAGATTAGAGTAGTAGAGCTCTTAGTGCAGAATTCGTCCGTTCAGTACAATCACCTTACCCATTTTCGCCGTGAAGGAGTAGTGCACTTGTAATACAGTGTTTGGTTAGAAAGGTGGGGCCGGTGAAATTACAGGCGCATGAGACTTAACAACTTCGCGTCTTTAGGTTGACAACGCATTGGCGATGCCTCTGGTGTTGCAAACCTATAGGCGGCAACAATCACTTACCATCAAGTGGACCGTCTGCTTGTTTGTTTGCCCAAGTGGTAAAAAAAAAACAAAAGAAACAATTATAATGTATGTTAGCATAGAATAAACTCTATATGTCAGCTAAATTTCATCTAAATCTTTTGAGCTGATGCGTGATTGAGTCACAAACACAAACATTTACATTTATAAAAATGATTAACTTCCCGCTCCATTTTCTCGCGCTTCCCCAAGGGATCGTATGTATCCTGGGTTTATAAGATAGTCTGTGCCTCTCGGGAATATAGTAAGCATTTTATCTGTGAAATATTTTATTAAATCGAATGAGTACCTTTTACATTTAAAGTTTACCTCTTAATAATATTAATACTAAAAATCTATACAGATTAGAATAAGATTTTTAACAAACTAATTGTATTTTTTAAGAACAAAAAAAGTTTGATTAGTTTCATAAATCTTGCCTTGAATAGAATTAGAAATGAGAAAATCGTAGGTACCGCTTTATAATCAATGTTATAAGAGAAGGAGTAAATACTGCCTGAATTGAGCTGTAGCTACTTTGTTAACATTATGAACTCTTCATCGTCTTTCACCACGATTAAGGAATGATGACGGTTCCGGACGTCGATACGACAACCAACATCGGCTCGAAAGGTTGCTGTTCCCGAAAGAGCTGGAAAGAAACTAAGAAATCCTCTTTTAGAACACTATTTAAATCCATCCTGCAAGAACCCACAAGCATTGTCGTCATTAAAATAAAATAACGATAAATTCCAAAAAATAACTACCTAGTTATAGAAAAGCTGATTATTTAATCTGAATATAGAATAGGTCCTAGATTTGGAGCTTCCCTAACCCCCATATATTCTAGACTTTAGTTCAAGATCTCATAAAGCACAATTCCTTCGTCGAGCTCAGCCGGAAATGGGAGCTAGGATGCGTCAGATAAACTGTGAAATATGAACAACTTGCGTTTAGGTGTTTTTGAAAGTGTGAACTTAAATATAATTTGTCTGTGCGACGCAGCGACCTACATTTTTGCGTGATATAGTTATGCTATTCCCTTAATCCTATTTATATGATAAATGTGAAAGTTTGTGTTGATGGTCGGAAGGATAAGTGGTTGTTTTTAACTCTTCTAAACGCTTATAATCTGGATTAAAACACATAGGATATTTTAAGTCCGAGCAACTTAACAATCCTTCAGGAACTCGGATGAAACCGCGGGCGGAAATTGGTGATCTATTTTAGGTCTCATTGACAACAGAAATTGTTTAATGAATTAATGAAAGCGATCAGATACTATTGCCAAACTGGGCGAAAATGGTCAACGATGTGTCGTCGTGGCTTCTATGCTCTGTCTTTTTCGGTAACTATGCGCTCGAGTGAGAGGTGAGCTCTCTGGCCTTTTCGCGCTGACTCGCCGACGAAGTTTGAATTAACTGACTAGGGAGGCTGAATATAGTCACATGCTCGTGACTTAGAAGAAGTCAGAGGTTTCAGTGTATACAGTTGCATTTCCTCAAAGAAATCTCCCACATCCCACAGTCCCCACATGATATGCGATGAGCAATATTTCAGAACACTGGCTTTAGACGATTATTTGTATAAAAATCTGCCTAATGCTCTCATCTCGACATCTGGTCTCTAGCATGATCTATAAAATACTACTATCAATGAGATTAATTATGAGCAATTAGTTAAAATATTTTAGAAGAGCTTAGAAGGTCCTTAAATCTGTCATCGGCCCTGTGAAACCTATTTGGCTTGGCACCGACTTCAGGCAGATCAGTAGGTACCTAGGTAGTGAATTAAATGTTTCATTTAGTTTATTTTTCGCTTTTTAGTACTGATCTAGTATACGTTTTTAGTTTTTAATTTTATTGTTGTTAACTGTGAGTCCTCAATAAATAGTTTTTCTTTCTTTCATTCATTACCATGATAACAAACCTATATCAGGATAATCCTGCGTTTTAATAACAAACAAATCGAGACCCTAAAACTGAAATGCTAAAGCTATATTCACCTCAAACCAGCAACCATAGAGCAATGCTCCAGATAAACCATGAAATATGACCCGAGCATGGCACTCACCGAGAGCGCGCTATCGTCTCGCAGCCGGTGTGTTCCGGCTTTATTTCCCTATTGGATACCTGGACTGGACCTTTTCGTAAATGTTAAAAAATAATATTCGTTTTTAGTACTCCCAAATTTGAATTTTGTTTAGAGTTTGTGTGTTCATTTTTTACCTTTCAAACGAAATTAACTAGAAAAAACTGGTTAGATCTGTCATGACACAGATCGTGGGTTTCAATCCTATACGAGACAAATATTTGTGTACATTAATATATTAGGTTAAAAGTAGTATATCTAGTAAATCACGTTATTTAGTGCCTAGTTTGATTTCAAATAGAAGTGTGTGAATTTCCCTGTACAGATAACTAACACTTTCTAAATATTGTTCGAATTTGCTTTGTCACATAATCCACACTTCTAGAGACTTCGCTTTTGTATTGTATAGTCCTAAAATGGTTTCTATACCCTTGTCTATTTCTAAGTGGTCTGAATAATGTATAGTGAGTGTAGGTTTATCATCATCATATCAGCTCAGGGATGTCCACTGCGGAACAAAGGCCTCCCCCTTGGATTTCCTCCTCGAATGGTCTTAAGCTGCCTGCATCCAGCGACTTCCAGCTGACCAGGTCGTCGATCAACCTGGTGGGAAGTCCACTCGGCGTTTTCCTGTACGTGGTCGCCACTCGAGAACCTTTCTTCGCCATCGGTTATCAGTTCTTCGAGCGTTGTGGCCTGTCCATTGCCGGTGAGTCTAAGTTATCGAGATCTAATAGGCTTAAGATATATAGCTATAGAAAAATGAACCCTATGGCGTCATGAAAGAGTTCATCATCATCATCATATAATTAGTACATATATAAATAACGATGACTTTTCAATGGCATTCTCATCTGTCAAACATGCCTTTAGGATCTTCACGAAATTAGACAAATTATTTTGTCTATCCAAAGTAGACTTCGAGGGACAATTTCGGCAATTTTGACATGCCATTCGGTTAGAACCGCACAAATTCCAAATTCCTAGATACAGCCTTTGCTAAGTTGATGAGTTAGTTACAGGGCTTTGCTATTAATTCATGAAACATAATAACCTTGAAGGATAACTTAAAGACTAGAATTCCTGAAATGTAACTAGCATCTTAGGTTACCTGTTGAAAAACACTCAAATTCATAATTTTTTATGTATCTCGCACTTATAACATAACCTATGCCCATCTGGAATACTGTGCCTTTCATATATATGTTGAAATAAATTTTCATGAAAAAAAACACACCAAAACAGCCACACTATAAAAAATATAACATCATAAGTCTTCTAGGACATAAAATAAATAAAATACTCGTATACCTACCCCGACCTGGTCATCGAACCAAGACCCTCAAGCATTTAAAAGACCATTGTATGCTGACACAACATGTAATAACCCCCTATCCTAAAAGTATCATGAATTAAAACAACATTGTAACATTTAAAAAAACTTTCGTATCACTTAAAAATTCTCCCCAATACTTTATTTACACCGTCGAAATTGAAATCGCATACGTAATCCCCTCGCTCAACGAGTTACCCACAAAGGAGGGTATCATCGAAAATTTATTTTAAAATAAAACAGATTGGATTGAGACCATTGAGGGCTGAAGCCACCTGAAGATATGTACGTGCACGTGAAATTATACCTTACGCTACTTGAATTAGAATACATTTTAGTTTGTTTGTGCGGCGCAATTTGCTTGAGGCGAAATGTCTGAGAGAGGTTCTGTTCGATGAATACGGTGAAAATCTTTAGGTACGTTATAATCTAGCTTGGGACATGGCTAATTGAAATCTGAGCTAGCTGACTGTTATTTTGTATAAAATTGAATTGTATAACTATTTATAGGTACCCTAATTGATAAACAACAAAGTATCGTATTTTAATTGAACTAACATCAATGATTTTGACGTCTTTGAATGTAAATTTTCAAATATACAGTTACCTTATTTAAATAATTTATAGATAAATTTAGTAAATGTTGTGCTTATTACATCATCCCATATTTTGCACACAAAATACCCTGGGACATTCTTCACGCGCGGTTATCTGATCTACAGACTACGACAAACTAAGCAGTTCGTACTTTGGGATTCAGATAACTAAACTACAACTACTTTTGAAACAATATGTATCAATATTTACATTCAGACACAGAACAAAAAGACATTTTCATGCACATACTTCTCCTAGATGGTAATCAAACCGAGGACCTGCAGCGTGGCAGGCAGTCTCTCCCAACGCGCCAACTGGCCCGTCCGCTCACCCAATAACTCGTTTTTTCTCTCCAAGTTATAGTCTATTATTCCCTGTCTCTATACTTATATAAGACCACGTTTATAAATCAACTAGCTACCCCCCCGTGCTTTCACTCATGTTCCTGGGATGTTACATTTTCCTGGATATGTTAATTCTCAATCATCGGGTCATCCTCTATCAATGTCTTAAGTTTCGTCCAAATCCGTTCAGGAATTTTGGCGTGAAAGAGTAAAACAATCTTCATACATCCAAAAATCTATACATAGCACAAACTTTGAAAAAAAAATCGCATTTTCTACACAACAAAGAATCTAAGTCGCCCCCCCAACCCCCCACCCTCTCGAACTCACGTGTACACAGTATGATATCTACAGAGCGAGTAAACTGAACAGAGCCAACATTCCTCGCGACGCCACGCTCCATAAGATACCTAGTTTCCAACGCGTTTTAGGTTTAGGTTACACTTGGACGATAGTTCCGTTATTAAAAAGGATAAAAAAAAATTATACCACATTGGCTGAGAAACAAGCCGACGACCTCAACATCTAAGATTGCATCACTGCTTACCATCAGGTGGGATCGCAGTCAAGCACTAGTTTATATTATTAAAAAAAAAAAAAAAACTCTCCACCTGATGGTAAGTGATCACAATCCGTATGGACATTTGCAAGACTAGAGGCATCGCAACTGAGACGTGAAGTTGTTAAGGCTCATGTACCTGAAATCTAACCTACTCTTCTAGTATGATGACAAACATGTAGACTTACCTGATGGTAAAGTTGACTTGGTGTTGGCCTTGACTGCCACGCCACAGGTTGCATTCATGACAAACATTTGTGTGCATAATATGTCTGTTCGCTCTATGACTGACTGTAAATATCTATTTAAGTATGTATTCTTGAAATAGTAACAAATATGCCTTAATCCATCACATATTTTCACATTTATATAATTAGCAGGATTTTTAGTGCTAAATTACCATAAGTATCATCAACACTAGGATTGATTATAAAGAGCAAGAATATTGTATCTCAATTTAATTCATGTCTTTGGTAATGCCTAGAAAGGTGTGATGATTTTTTAAACAATATTATGAATATAGAACCCTCCACCACAACTTTTGGCAAACAGAGTAAGCTATCTCCGTAAGCTTCCCTCCTTAGTGACTTCATTATTGTCACAGGCTATTAACAATACTTCTGTGTCATAAATATGTCTTAAATTTACAAAACACATTTGAAAATCGAACCGAAAGCAACCTGAGTAATCCAAATGGGATACGCAGGATCCCATTCCATTCAATGTACCTCAACCCTAAATATTTTCTATTTCGCAGACACACATTTTTTATCACGTATACTAAATGTGCCCCGACGGGCAAAGGCTCACAGAAGCTCCACTCTTCTGGAAAAATGTTTGCGAGAGAATGCGAGCCGCGTGTGGGCAGACTCGAGCACCTCCTGTTTGTATTATTAAATTCTGTTGGGATTGGATTAAGTTTTTAATGAGGTTTAATTATTTTAAGCTCGAATCAACGAACAGTATGTGCTGGCTCACTGTTTGTACGATTTTGTGGAAGTTATTATAAATAATGTATAAACGTGATATTCAATTTGATTGAAGAGATTTTAATTTAAATAGGAATTGACGGTGCTGTGTGTTGGCGACAAATAACTTGCATTAGCAGCTTGCACCAAGTGGTCAACAAATGCCTCCTGTAAAGCACCCTGAATGGAAGGAAATATTATTTCTTCTACCAATCAGCCGTTCTACTTGTCATCTCGACATTCTTCTTATGCATATCATCCCTCACACAGTCCTTCTATATTTTCTTCGGTCTTCTTCTGCTCAAATGTTCATCTAATTTTATATTCATTACATTTTGAATCGCTGGCTTTCATCCCACAAAATAAAGTGACAAAAAGTCGTTTAAGTAATTAAATTACTTTCCACTTGCGGTAATTTATATATTTTTTCCAATATTTAAATATTTATATTTATATATATTTAATATTTATTTTGAAAATTTTAATTTGGAGTCGGATCCATTTGTCACTAAACCGATAAAACTGCCCACCGCAAAAAGACAATAACCAATAAGATATTTACTCACACTTCCTATAAGCCAGGGCGTTATAAACACAGTCCTGACTGTATGAATATTAAACAAAGTTATTATGAGCGTATTGTTTCCACGAGGTATAGTATCGAGGTAGTTTCAGTGTAAATATCATTTCGCTGGCACGTGAGGGGACTGGGCAGAGGCGGTAATGGCCGCTGATCGGAATCGCTTCTGTATTCAACGCTGCGAGGGTGTCGTTGATAAAACAATCAAGCCTGCAAGTAGTGTTTCAATTTCAATAGCTTGCAATATCATTTTCTTATTGTTAAATGTAAAAAGGATATCTTTTTAAAATAAAAACTGTTTTAGCGTCATTGAGATTTGAAACGGATGAAACGAAAAAATGGCGGTAAAAGAGACAAGCGTATACATCTCTAGGATTTCGCCTGTATGAGGTAGATTTCTTTTTTTTTTTTTTTTTTATGCCACTTGGGCCGACAAACAAGCAGACGGTCCACCTGATGGTAAGTGGTCACCGCCGCCTATGGACATTTGCAACACTATGAGCATCGCCAATGCGTTGTCGACCCTAAGACGTGAAGTTGTTAAGTCTCATGTGCCTGTAATTTCACCGGCCCCCTTACCTTTCTAACCGAAACACAGTAATACAATTGTACTACTGCTTCACGGCGGAAATGGGTAAGGTGGTAGTACTTCCCCGGTCGAACTCTGCACTAAGAGCTCTACTACACGAATAATTTCTAATGGCTTCTCTTCCGCGTGTAAACACATTTTGCTTTTTTAAGTCCTCATTTTTTACCTTTAACGTGTAGCCTAGCTCTTTGTCTACAGATTTAAAATAATTCTACTTGCTGAATACTAATTCAGATACTATACTAATAAAATCAAATTTGATGTTCAAAAACTCTTTTTATTTTTAAAGATGTTTGTATTTCATATGCGGTACAAGTGAAACGTTTAGAAAACTACCTATCTCATTCTCGCGCAGACTAAATCCTATAGATATATATATTTGTCTCTTTTTCGTTTCGTCTAGTTTCAATCGATACCAGCCGAGCTAAAGAAGTTTTCTCTACAAAAATCTTATTCCAACTATTTTGGAAGAGAAAATTTCAGCGTAACTTTTCTTTGTTTAATTATTCAGCTTACAAAAAGACTGATCTTAATCAACAAAACATTACAATAAAATTCATAAATATAATAAATAAAATAGCCTTTATTGCTGCCTTTTTCCTTATAATTAGTATGTACATGCCTTATTACTAAACACTTAAATAATTTAATCTATTCTATTATTTGACTATCGGCAACTGGATGTTTGTGTAGGGCAGCTTGTCTGTCGACAAAGGCCTCCTCTAAAGATTTCCACGTATTCCTGTCTCTTGCTAAACGGGTCCATACGGGACCAGCCACTTTCTTGAGGTCATCTTCCCATCTTTTGCTTTATCTGCCTCTATTTCTTTTGCCATCTCTTGGGTACCTTAATAACAAAATTCATAAATACAATTGGAATTAAAATACAAATATAACATAAGCAAAACATCGACATCATACTCACCATTAAATTCATAAAAAATACTTATTGGAATATATGGTTCCACATTGTAAGTGAGGTCAAAACAGGCAGAAAGTCCACCTAATGGTAAGTGGTCACCATCGTCTATGGACAGTAGTAGCTTCAGTAACTTTAAATTTGACCTTCATAAGTGCCTTCTGAGGACCTAAACTGGTTCTAAACACTTATATCATCTTATGCAGGCGGCTCAAGACCATTCGAGGTGGAAATCCAAGGGGGAGGCCTATGTTCAACAGTGGGCATCAGTTCATCATTATCATCATATCAGCCCAATGGTTTCCCACCAGACACAGTAATTAAGCAATTAGTTAATTAATACAACTTCTAAAACCCAAAAACTTCGAATAAATAGCCCCACACTATCAAAATGTCACTTTCGTAACTCGAATCGCAAATCGGCGTAAAAGCCCCCATGTAACACCCTTTAATGCGATTAAACTATAGGAGTTTATAGAGTCAATAAATCCCTTTTGTAAAATTGTCAGTGACGCGTGGTGACCTTAAATTACGGGCGAGTGACCCAAGTTTAGGGTTGTCGTGGTGAATTACATGTGGACCCCCATGATGGGGGTATTGAAACACTGTGGGAAATATTTACAGTTCTTTGTAATAGATATAAACTAGCTGCCCCGCGGTTTCATCCGTTTGCCGATATCATATATAACCTATAACCATCTAGGAAAAATTCCATGTCGTACCATTCGACATGGAATTTTTCAGCAGTCTTCGGCAGTCACATCTCGATATGTTCAGTATTTTAAGGTGATTATGCGTCAATGGAAGCCTATTTGCTTATATATATAATATATATAGATGAAGATATATCTAATAATATTATAAAAAACAATCCGGACAAACAGAAACATCCCTCTATTCCTATATAGATTCGTATTGATTGCATGTTGAGCAATGAATCTGGAAAATATCCTCTCTTCTTCTTGACTCTGACTCCACGCAGATCGTACATTCGATTCCCGCCCTAGTCTACTTAGTATATGTGTAAATATCTATATCAGTAAGCATTTTGAATAAACTCTAGTACTGCATGGTACAAGCTCTGCTTAGTTCTTGATACGGTAACCGCGTGTAAACAATGTCCCAGGTATTCATTTCTGACTCATTTTACTCTATCACTTTTTAACATCATATTCGTCAGAAATATCAACCTTCCTAGTATTTCAACTGTCACAGAACATTCCTACAACTTCAGGCCTAATTTTCTTTTAAAAAAAATGGCTGGAAACAAAGCTAATAAAACAAAGGGCAGTGTTCTGCTTTATGGGGTGTGTTGGCGATAAAAATTTAATTTACGCCCGTGACGAAGCGGACGGACAGTCCGGACAGAGATACGGCGGACAGCTTCGCCTGTGCTACATCACTGGTATTCTTTTTCAATTTGTCAAATAATGCCTTTTGAAATTCGAATGCTTAAAGTAAACAATAATAAATGTCCTGGGATACTTGACACATGGCCCTATGATCCGAAATTAAGTAGAGCTTGTAATATGGTAACAAATTATGGTAAAAATGTGCCAAATTTCTGCTAGATTGAGTCAGTTGGCCTTGAAAGCAAACAAAAAAAAACAATAAACAAACAAGCTCCATCTTCGACCTCATCTTCACTTACCATCAGGTGAGATTATGGCCAATCGCAATCCCACCAGAAAAAAAAAGAACTCACTTTCAAATTAATAATGTTTGTTAGGAAAGTAAGAAAGGATTTTGAAAGAAACTAAGAAGCTTGATCTGAACTTAGCCACATTGTATCCATGATTTCTAGATTTAAACACAACTTCCAGAAACAAACGACACAAAATGTCAAAAAAGAGCATTTATGAAATGAAATATTTATTCAAATAGGCCTTCACAGGCACTTATGAATGGTCAGTTCCGTAACCACTTAACGTTTTTTTATTCCTTTAGTCGCTGAGTACCTAAAACGCAGTCTGCTATTTTCGCGTTATGCCTAGACTTTATTTATCTATTTATTCAAAAGGAACACCTACAACATACATATGAAATATACACGACACAAATTAATTATCAGTAAGGTTCTGATATGTATGTCTCTACTTAACAAGGGATCGTCATATTGATATTTCGACCTATTGCGTTTTAGCTCAATGGCGAAGTAGGCGAATTGAGATTTTGGTGCAGGGCGTATTAGCTCAAGGGAGAGGTAGGTATATTGAGCTTCAGTTCATGAACAAAGTAGGCAAATTAAGATTATTTTTTTACGTTTGGTATTGAGTTACTTTAGATTATAGAATAAGCCGTTAGCTACTATTCAACCCGGATTTTTTTAAGTTCCTGTTAAATATTAACACAACTGCAGTAATTGCAGAATTTCTTAAATCATTCAGCGTATAGGATACGTAGTCTCTAGTATCTCTAGATCCCGTGGGACGACGTATCCTACAGATTGCAAGCGAAACCACGGGGGACAGCTAGTAATAAACTTTCGTCTGGGATCTTGCTTGGTAGTCCACTGACCTGTAGGCTAGTGCACTTTGTAACAATATGAGGCGCAGGCTCCATGCAAGTTTGATCGGATCTGAGCAAGAATAGCCAAGTGGAAATATGTTTGAAGGTAGTGAGTTTCGAAGCCTCCCAAGAGACAGTGCCTTTGTACTTCATATGAAGGCTTTATAAAGGTATTTAATTAACTTACGGGCTAGTTATAAGTAGTATGGTAAGTTACTCTGACTGCTAAGCCTCTGGTGGTTTAATTTCCAATTAGAAGAAACATTTGTGAGTAGAAGAACTTTTAGTGCAGAGTTCGTCCGGAGAAGTTATCACCTTACCTTTTTCCCCCATGAAGCAGTAGTGCATTTGTATTACTGTGTATCGCTTAAAAAGGTAAAGGGGTGAAATAACAGGCACATCTGTTTTTTTAACGCGCTAATATGTGGAGGTACCTGTCAGATATTTTGTTTATCTCATCAGATGCTCAAGTTCTTAAGGAAGGTTGTAGGCTGGGAGGTTAATATCGCGCTACGACTCTTAGGAGCTGTTCAAAAAAATGTTAGAAATAGAAGTAATGGAGTTTACCAAATCATGAAGTCTCTGTAAATATGAAAGTTTGTGTTTTACCACGTTATGTTACGTTTGTTACCTCTGTAATATTAAAATAGGATTATAATCAAATTTATGTTAATTCACTCATAATATTTCATTCAAAAAAATTCAAAGTTCAAAACCATTTATTCAGTTTAGGCCCTCGGAGGGCAAGGTTATACATTCTTTTTTATTAAATAATTTTTTATATAAATTTTATCTATTCTGACTTTTTGGCTATTTTATAATTTCAATTTTACATAATTTTATATTTAACAATTACAAAATACTTATTATACGTAACATTAAAAAAACAAAACTAAAAAAAAAAAAGAAATAACAAGACTTCAAAATAGAAAATAACAATAACAAGGTACTTGCAACTACAAGAAAATTAGAGGTGCACTGTGCAGAGAGTAGCTATTTCCATACATTTTTATCTTCAATATAATGAACTACCTTGTAATACGCTTTTTCTTTCAAAACTTTTCTAATATAATTTCTAAATTTATGATCAGACATTTTGGTTACTGAGAGCGGTATCTTATTTTAAAATCGAACACAATTACCAAGAAATGACACCGTTAACTTTAGTTAGTCTAAAGTATGGAACAACTAACTTCTCCCTTTGTCTTGTATTTATACTATGAATATCCAGTTTTGACTCAAACATTCCTATGTTTCTACGTATAAACATTATATTTTCATAAATATATAGTGAAGGTCTACGGAATATACGGGGACCCATACTGTAAATTGCACGAATTGCTTTTTTTTTGTATAATATAAATATTGATAATTATATATTAATTAGATATTAATAATATATAAAAAGTATAAATATTGATTTGATATCCGCTGCTGCTCCCCAAAACAAAATACCATAGGACAAGAGGCTATGAAAATATGCAAAATAAACTAATTTGGCCGTCTCAACATTCGTCAATTGTTTAATTTTCCTAACAGCAAATGCAGCCGAACTTAATTTCTCATCTATTATTATTTGGCTATCTACTTGTGCTACATTTGGTAAAGAAAACCTTAAGCATTTAGTTTTCTTTGAATTTAGTAATAGATTACTTGTAGCAAACCACGCATAGACAAATAACATAGTAACTTTAAAAATTTATGATTTATCATCAGCAAACAAGACAATATCTGTGAGGTCATTTACAACATATGGCAAATCATTTATATACTCGTATACTAAAAACAAAAATGGACCTAAAATTGAACCCTGGGGTACCTCCATTTCGACTAAAGAGCCATTGGATGTTGTGTCTGTAATCCCTACCTTTTGCTGGCGATTTGATAAATAAGATAAAACAAGATCATGAGCAGTTCCACGAATTCCGTAGTAGTCAAGTTTTTGAAGTAGCGTACGGTGGTCAACGCAATCGAAAGCCTTAGACAGATCACAAAAAATGCCAATCGTATCCTGTGAATCCTCCCATGCGCCATAAATGTGCCTCAGCAATGTTGCTGCTGCAACGGATGTAGAACTTCCCTTCGTAAAACCGAACTGATGACCATGCAATACCTTATGCTTAGTAAAGTGACCTAACATTTGATTAAGCAGCAGTTTTTCAAAAATTTTACTAAGTGCTGGCAGAACGGAAACTGGTCTGTAATCAGATGGATTTTCCTTACAACCGGACTTGAAAATAGGTACTATTTTACTGTATTTCATTAAATCAGGAAAACAACCCTGATCAATACATTCATTAAAAATATGTGACAAAACAGGTACAATCACTGTTATTATTGATTTTACGATAAGCCTCATAAATCTTCAGTACTTTTCAGATTGAGCCAATTCAAAGTTATTAAATTTAATGTTTGCCATGACACGCCAATTTTGTCAGTTTATTTTATTTAATTAAACCTTTTGTTATTTTTCCTTAGTTTTAATGTTTATTATTTTGAAAAAATAGAATTGCAAATTTTTTTGATTATAAGAAAATATACAAGAAATGTTATCGTGCTGAGTTTCTTCCCGGTACTTCTCAGCTATCGACTGACTGCCGAACCGGTATTCATTTCAGTACCTTTGACCTTCATAAGTCCCGAGGGCCTAAACTGAATAAATGAATATTGAAATTGAATATAAACATGTGACAAAATCTATTTTAGGAAATCACGATCAAATGACCCCAGATTACAACCCTCCTATATATTATGTAATCACAACTACATATACTATTTACTCATGAATATTAAACAGTACATACATATAATAGATACAGTATTAGTTATGTGTCATTTGATTTGCTTAATCGAGGATTGATTGTGATTGCCGCATCATCATCTCGCATACACATCGACTAGTTTTATAGATATAGAATAAATAGACGTCAAGTACACTAATATTTGTCCTAGATAGGAATCGAATTCACGACCTGTGGCGTGGCAGTCAGAGTATCTAATCACGAAACCAAAAACTTGTTTGGAAGAAATAGTCAGTTTATATAAAGAACAACCCTGAACATTCTAATAAAAGCCTCGGAACCCGAAACGAGGCCTCGGAGAGCGAACCTCTCTCTTGATTGCATAGTTAGAGAAAGAGACGGAGTATCAAATAAAAAAGAAATCACTTGAGCGATAAGGCCGCCTAAACAGTTTGCGCTTAATTTCTTATCTGTGTTTATTGTTCTTGTTTGTATTTGTGCCATATATAAAGTTCTTATTGATGTTTAAGAATGCCATGGAAAAATGAACTGTATTTTTGTTGACAGAAGGATCATGTAATGATACAATGTATAACTGTATTATAAAAGTTATCCGTAACGTATAGCAATAGAATACAGTTTTCTTTGACATGGTTTAAATGACTTATGATCCTACTAATATTATAAATGCGAATGGCTGTAGATAGATGCATGGAGGTTTGGTATGCATATGTCAGACATCCAAGAATTACTCGTGAAATGAAAATGAAATGAAAATATTTTTATTCAAATAGGCCTTTACAAGCACTTATGAATAGTCTGACTCTAATACCGGTTCGGAAGGTTGTTTTTTACTGAGAAGAGCCGGCAATAAACTCAAAAATCGTGCATAAAATTAAAAAGGTAGTAAAGAATATTTTGTATGAAACGGGATTCTTATATATGATTATTTAGAGTAAAATAACCTTTATGTGTAATATTAAAAAAAAGACATGTAAAGACTATTTATAAGAGTCTATGGAGGCCTACATGAAAAAAAAAACTTTTCTATTCTATAACGTAATAACTACCGAACGGATTTATATTAAACTGGACACTATCTTTGTGTCAAGTTTAAGAACACGTGGTTTACGAGCATACCCCGGAATAACATATAGAGTACATGTCATCCGGGGAAAATGTGACATCCCTGAGGAACGTGGGAGAAACCAGGCATAGCTAGTATTATAAATGCTAAAGTTTGTGTGGATGTTTGGATGTTTGTTACTCTCACACGCAAAAGCTACTGTAAGGATTTGGATGAAACTTGGCGCATAGATAGAATATCCCGAGAAAACGTAACATGCTCCGAGAGACGGGTAAAACCGCAGAGTACAGCTAGTAGACGAAATCTATATCTATACTAATATTATAAAGAGGAAATATTTGTATATAAGTAGGTTTGTTACTCTTTCACACAAAAAATACTATACGGATATGGATGAAACTTGGCACATAGATAGAGCATATCCCAGAATAATATATAGGCTACTTTTTATCCCAGACAAATGTGATATCAAATATGACAGCTAGTAAATTAATAACACTATTACCGTACTGTTAAATAAGCGACACACGTGCCGTCCCGTTCTCTCGTCCTCGTGTCAGCGCACTAATAGTTTCGCGAGCCTTTGTGCCCTTTGAGAGACAATACATAATCCCGACGAACAAACAAACAAATAACCCGGGACTCGACAGAGGGAAACTTTTTAATAGCCTAGTCATCGCTCTGATAAGGACAACTTACTTTGGCTCTATTTTCGGCTCGCTCAGGGATGCCACACACACAACAGGGTAACAACAGCCTTTGTTTTTGGGGTTAGAAACTAAAATAGAACTTAAATAATGTTATGTATTTTTTGTAGTTCAGAAAACAGGGAACTGTCCTGTATTAAAGATAAATTATCAAATACTAACCAGTGTATTGAACATTAAAAAATATACGAAATCATCAAATATGATCAAAATTAAATCAATAATGTGATTGTTAAGTACCAGTAATCATAAAGAGTATGTTATTTGGTGCTGTACAATTATGACGTCACAAATTGCTATTTCATGCAAAACACCATACATTCGATCGTTTTGACATTCCATAAAGAATTGCTGATTTGATATGTCAGGACACATCCCTATTATATTTAGAAAGATTATTTATGTCTCGTTTTAATCATAGCGTTGATTTACAAAGTAATTTATACATAAAATTTAACACTATGCTTTTTTAAAGTAGTTAAAAGAAATTATATTACACACGATTCATTTTCTTATATATAACTAGCTGCGCCCTGCGGCTTTGCCCGCTTTCAATCCTGGTTATAAACCTTCCCCTTGAATTACTCTATTTATTGCTGAAAACTGGATTAAAACCCGTTGCATTGTTTACGATTCTATAAAGGACATATAGACAAACATTTATTTTTATATATATAGCTAATAAATAAAAAGCTATTAATATAAATTTCTTTTATAACACACATGGTACTGTAAAAATTGTTTATAATATTTTTTTTTCGTAACCCAAAAATATCTAAAGTTTTTGCCATGGGTCTCTTCAAAAATATTTTAAGATTATTCATTATTTATTTATTATATATGGGACGCCGGCAGCACACACATTTAGACATAATATTTATAAATTGCAATTTTTTTGTTCTGATGCCTATGCCAATTACAGGCGTACACATTTTCTTCATTAGAATGATGTCGCGCATATATGTCGCGGTGGCAGCCCTAACTTACATTTGTTGTGTGAATAGTTTCTGTTGTCTCTTACTTAGCTTATAGCGGGAATCCGACCTAGTTCCGGAGTCGGTGTGTATCTGCATTTTATTTGTATTTGGGGTGATATTAAAGATAAAGGTGTTTTCTGGCTGAGTTTCTTTGTACTAACAAAGATTAACAAGTTTTAATATATAAAATAAAAGTAGCCGGCCCAGTTCTCGAGGGATGTTACGTATTTCCGGGAGAAATAGCCTATATTTTATTCCAGTCTATAAACTATATATTTGCAAAGTTTCATTAAAATCTGTACAGTAGTTTTTGCATGAAAGATAAACAAACATAGAAGCTTTGTTTTATTCCGAACTTTAATCTATCTGTGCGCACTTATATAATATATTTATGTAACAATCTAGAATCAAAACATGAAGAAAAGTCTTTAGTTCGAAACAGTCTTTTTCACCTTTTCAGTTGTAATGTGTTTTGTGCATGAGAATTAATAAAAAGAATAAATATTTATGTATTTTTTCATACAATAATTTTATTTTTTATATTTATGACGGTATTGTCATTGACTTCAGTCAATTTACCAATTTATCATCTTGGGTGTATGATATATGTATATATTTAAAAAGTAATATATGTAGTATATCAGTTATCTGATTTTCAAAGTATAAGCTTTTCTTCACGGAATCAGATAACTAAGTAAAAAGAATACCCAGGACGTTTATTAAATATTTTGATCCCAGAACCCTTAAAGAACTCTAAGTAAAGACACATTTGTCCATAAAATAGCTATTTACCTTTAGCCCCCCCCCCCCCCCCATACTTCGAAGTATCTTATTTGAGGTGAAAACCCATTTTACCTTTAAGGGTTTATAACAATAAGTAAATTCCAAGGAAATCGTTTTAGAAACCGCTGGGGGATAAGCTCTGTACCGTCGTAAAGTGAATTTTTAATATCTTCCCGCTGGATAAGGGGCAAGCTATGTTATAAGCTGAAGCGGGAGCGGAACAAATGAGGAAGAGGATATAAAGATACATGTATATTTTTATGCCATATGGGCCGACAAACAAGCACTCGATCCAGCTGATGGTAAGTGGTCACCGCCGTCTATTTACATTTGCAACTCTAGGAACATCGCCAATGCGTTGTCGACCCTGAGACGTGAAGTTGTTAAGTCTTACCTTTCTAACCGAAACACAGCAATACACGTAAAGTGGTAGTACTTCCCCGGATGAATCTTGCAGTAAAAGCCTTACTATTAAAAAAATATATATGAAATGCGAAAAGTTACTTAAGTATACCACGTCTATTTCACATCACCAAGCTAACTTAAGGATGAATTGAAGCAACTGTAATATCTAAGTTTCTTTTTTATTACAATAATACTTTACATAGCCATACGTTTTTTTGCGACTTTTTAAACTTATTATTGAATAAAGTTCTGTTAATATAAGTCCTTGAATAACTTACACTAAATAAGAAAAACAGTGCTACAAAAAAAAAATACATATTTTTAAACTGTGTAATTTGAATAAATAAGTGATTTAAGTGCTTAAGACCGCACGGCAGAAGTGAAAACTTCATTCGCAATCGTAATTTAACATTTTTTTTTAAATAATTGTGTTTTTTATAATGTTTTTTCAATATATTATAATATTAGCACGATAAACCGCTAACTACACCCACTAACCTCACAATGTAAACCAAATAATTGTCAAAATAATTATTATTACATAATTACAATAATAACTATTAAATTAATAAAGACAATTATTACGTATGAATCGAATATGCTTAATACCGCGAAACAACAGCGAAGAGTAGCTGACTGTATCTTTCTCGCTCGGGTACACTCGGTGGCCCGAGTTCACCCGATCGAACCTTTCACCTCAGAGTGTAAAGGATCAGCCTAAATTACTACCCACGGAAAAATCTGGGTGCGGTGCGACAAAAGAAGTTTTCACTTCAAAAAAACATGTTTATTAAATATATCTGGCGCCCTTTACACAATTCTACAGCACTGTTACTACTTACAGCAGCAGAGTTGCTGTACTTAATAATTGAGTAAAAATGCAGCAAATGAAAGAAGGGAAGTAAATAAATGTATTATGAAATCAGACATTATAGCAGAACTCTCCGTGGTTATTATGATTTGAATGTATGTTATAAATTTTTCGAACAAAGTATACGCTATATTTACAAAGTAACAATAATATAAGTCAACAATGTTATGAAAGCTTGCAATCTACATTTACAGTAAGCGAACTATTCTAAATCTACTCTTTGAATATCATTTCTGTCAGCGGCTGACTCAATATTCAACTGAGAAGAAACGGCAAGAAACATTATTTACTTGCATTTTTTTTATGTTTAACAATCTTACATATAAAATATATAAAAACTTGTCAAACACAGGCGAACCAAACTTAATAAAGAAGCAAAAAGGAACGCAAGAACTATATTTCACCCCAATATTATCAGGCGAAACAGCTCGTACAACCCCTAGTCATATTAAAGTTACAGATATAGCGGGTAGAGACAAACAAAATGCAAATACAGTCGAGTCATCGCTACCCTCGCAACTTTTAAGATTCAAACAAGACCAATTGTAGAGTGGGGAGTGCTGTAAACGAATACAATCGAATTATTCGATTTTTATTCGAGATATAACTTTTGTTATTCGATTTATCTCGTGCTGCAGCGGGAAACTGAAGGATGTAAAAGTTATGTCAAGTTTTATTCCTTATTTGTGATAATAGTATGAAGATATTGAAGTGTTCTTTCAAAAGGAAATCTGTTGACCCAGTTTATATTGTTGAAATTTTTTTCTTATTTTAAAATACCAGATATTTATAAAAGTACCCTAGAGTAACTATATACCAAATTTCAGCCGTTATCTCGTAAATAAGTTAAGATCTTACACCTCTTTCTAGGGTTTGCGAACTTTTGACTATAATCATACGTTAATATTCTAAGGTCAAACAAAGGTCTATCCAATAAAATAACCTTATTTTTACCACAACAACAACCAATAATATGAAACTAAAATCTCAATCACAAACCGTCGATTCGTTCGATAGCAAAATCGATACCAAATCTCCACAGATAAAATCAGGGAACAAAACAACGACTTCAAACTACCACTATTCGGGGCAAAAAACAACTACCCGACAAAGTAAGGAGTAAATAGAGACAAAAGAAGTAATACCGCCTTTTGTTGAGCAAACAATCCAATTAGTGTAACGAAAAGGCGCTTAGAGAGCAAGGGCGAAGGCGGGCGCGGGATGATTAAAAAAGCGATACATATATTTTTTGGTAAGTTCCGTGACTACATACATTATATAGAATGTTTCTATAAATATAATATAAATAAATAAATATCCTGAGACATTCTTTATAAACGGCCATTTGATCCCAAACTAAGCAGAGCTTGTACTATGGACCTAGTGTCCATAACTGATATACTCGTACATATTTATATTTTTTCTGAACACATACTTATATAGATATTAGAGATTTACACTCAGACTACTTCCTTTTTTTGTACTCAGACACAGAACAGAGGGTGTGACTTTGATTTAAACTGTAATTAAGATTTATTAACTAAGGTATGTAAGTAATATGGCAAGATATGTTTATGAGGATCTATAAATGTTTTTTTTTTTTATACCACATGGGACGACAAACAATCATACGGTCCACCTGATGGGAAGTGGTCACCGCTGCCTATGGACATTTGCAACACTAGGGGCATCGACAATGCGTTGTCGACCCTGAGACGTGAAGGTGTTAAGTCTCAAGTACCTGTAATTTCACCGGCCCTCTTACCTTTCCAACCGAAACACAGTAATACAAGTGCACTACTGCTTCACGGCAGAAATGGGTAAGGTGGTAGTACTTCCCCGGACGAACTCTGCACTAAGAGCTCTACTACTCTAAATGTAGTGCCAGTGACATAAAAGTTAAGAAGGAGAGCCGTTTCTTCATGGTATGGACATGTCATGGGGACAGTTGAGAGCCATGTGACTAGAAGAGTAATGAATATGAAAGTAAATGGGTTTTTGTGTGGAGAAAGACCGAAATAAAAAATGGTTGATCTGTCTAAGCGATTTGCCTTGGATGGGAATCGAACCACAACCTGTGGCTAGGTAGTCTTACGACCTAGCTAAACAACCCGACAAATGTAGTTTACTTGATATAGAATTAAAATAGTGCTGAAAATAAAAAAATACAGGTTTATTTATAGCGGAAAGGAAAGTGGAAAAAGATAATCTATATGATGAAAACGTAAGTTGTGTTCAAAGGGAAGGGCATACAGCTAAATGGATAACATCGATTCTATCCGTCACGGATGTGGCAGCGATTTACCGGCTTTTTGGGGACCGTAGAGCCTTTTGGGGACCGCAGAGCCTTTTCGGTAACAGGCATTAGTATGATAAGTATTTCATTGTCAGCAGTTTTATTTTACGCTGAAAATTTGGATTGAAAAAGTATATATAGTATTTCTGATAATATTATGGAAAAAATAGATCTAAAAAATCATCTGTCTATATATAAAACGGGCCAGTTGTCTTGGTGGTTAGAGACCCTATATTCACCGCAGGTCGTGGGTTCGATTCCCACCCAGGACAAACATTTTGTGTGCATGAACATGTCTGTTTGTTCTGTCAAACTCTTGAGAGTTATTCTACGTACAACTTCCACAAAATAAAGACACGATATAAATGATACTTTTGTATTTTTGAAACATTTTTTCATCAATCAATTTGGAATAGCATATATTGTGTTTTTCATTCAGTATTTTTCGTTTCATAAAAAAGGTTGCAGATCAGAATTTCAAAGCCGGGAGTGCTTTATAAATAAGTAATAAGTTGGACCTCAAAAAACAGATAGTAGTACTACATAACTAACATATTTTTATTAAACACTGACCCAGACCCTAAAACACAGACATGTTTATAGAAGGTGTAAAAGTGAAAGGATACAGGAGCTGCTTGTCAGTTCAATCTACTTATTTACTCATTTCTTAATTGTTTTATTTATTTTTCGGCGTAGCACGCAAACATTGTCACCGCGACTGGAATGCAAAATGAAATGCAATAATCAATAGTTTTTTCTAATATATAAGGATTATAATTAATAAGATCTTATTTTTAAAACCATCCAATTTTCCCATCAACATGGACCATGAATAAAAAATCCAAACTTCAAAGAGTTAATCACAAAACAATTTATCTGGCGACCTCTGTAAATAGGTAGCGTAATGTTTTTTTCAACAGAAACTTTTGTAAATCCAGCCCTAAGGCTTTTAAGGTAGGGTTGTCTTAAGCTTGATAATAATAATAATATCTATTTCCGCCGTGTAGTAGTAGTGCAATTGTATTACTGTGTTTCGGTTCGAAAAGTAAGGGAGCCGGTGAAATTACAGACACATGAGTCTTGATAACTTTACGTCTCAAATGTCCATAGGCGGCGGTGACCACTTATCATCAGGCGGACAGACTGCCTTTTTATCTTCTTGAAAATTGAACAACAACTCGTTTTGTCGCGATTTAAAACTTCAACGTCAATACTCGATATTCTGTAATCTTTTTAAAACTGATGTACTACCACTAATAAACCTTGCAGCAAACCAACAAAAGGCTTTCCTAAAGAGGGTTAGCGTCAGACAAGCGGTGCTAAATTCTTTTGTAATATATTGCACCGACCCCAAATAATTAGAAACAGGGCCAGTACATTAATATTATTGCGTAAAAGAGGTATTAGGCAAAAAAGAAAAAGTAAACCATTTAAAAGTCCTAGAATACTATTTATAAAGAGAAACCTACTGAAATATCCACCGGTTTACGAGTCAGCATTCAACTGAGAAGATTGCCATGAAATAATAGTAGTGATCAGCAAATAGCTTTTTAAATAATGATAACTGTGTCTCTCAGTGTTTAAATTTTAATTTAAATTGGCAAGAAAACTAATATTCAATACGTACAATAAGTGCGTTACGGATCTATTTCTACGTGTGGCAACCCTAAAGTGCGTAAAGCTTGTATTTTTTCGACCCATCATTATAAAGTCAAATAACGTTTTGTACCTCTGGTTGTTATTTACCCGCGTCGTACCGCAGTGCCGTTGTACCAGTCGGGTCCCGCGGGACAGATTAGGGACTTTTTCAGGTAAATATGAAAATGAAAATAATTTATTTGGTGTTTCCGTCACGGCGGCGCGACGCCATGTCTGTTAAGTAGATGAAATTGTGTTCCTTGCGATTAAAAATACTCAAGATGTTTTTAATGTTTATTAAAAATGTTATTAAGCCAAGTGAAGATTGATTGTGATGAGTTTTTTTTGCGTAAGGCTTTATTATTTTAAATACTTGTCTCTTGATAATCATCTGATACATACTAACGAAAACTTGTATTTTTTCTTTTTTATCATCTTAGGCATGTTTGTGATTTTCAGTCGATAGAATTAGGCAATTTTTATTGTCTTTTATTCGAGGTTTAAAAAAACTAACAATACAAAATAAACTCTTCTTCTATAGTTAGTTAATAGAAAATCTGATATTAATTTCTTTTTAATACATCAAGGGACAACGACAAGACGTAACCTTTCATAATCAAATGGTAGTAAAGGTCTTTTAAAAAAATCCTGGATCACACAATCGGAGATTCTCAAAATTGGAACATATATTATATAATAGCTTCGAACATCAACAGTTGGACCGCGGTCCCCAGGCACGATCACGTAGTGGCGGAAGATCTTCCCATTTTAATGGAGTCTCATACCTCATCCATAACCGTACCGCCTTAAAACACCCAAGTACGTCTGCAATTAATTCTCAGAGGGCATTAATTATTAATAAAACAAACAAATAATAAGCGTAATGTTCATTAATCATTCGGCTCCTGAGTGTATGCGTCATCATTACGACTAAGACTTTGGGCCCCGATCGCGCTGCCAACAATAAATTTGCCAAAGGTAATTTAAGTTGTACAAGAGAGCTGATATTTTATCGGAGTCTGGAGTAAGGCGGGAGTCGCGAGGTGAGCGAGTCAGCGATAGCGGGTGAGGTAGCGGAACTGTTTGAACAAGCGTGTTTAGAAATAAGCGATATTCACTACCACTTTGTGTAACGATAAATACTGCGTGGGATATCACCGGGCTTTTGTATGTTGGCTTGAGCGTTACCAGAGTACCGCTTTGTACTGCTCAGGTATATGGTACCTTTAGCATACTAGTAGTGATACCTGGTTTGGTATGAACAACAAGACTACCGCATATACACTCGGTATTCGCTACCAACAATGGTTGCGAGTATTGGTTATATGAACACGTAATATTAAAAAAAATATTATTAAAGTACTCTGAACCTTACTCATGTGACAGCACAAAGACGTTCGTTGACGAGCCGGTAGCTTACCTCTGACATGTTTGCTTAGTTAAAAAAAAAAGAGATAGAGCATAGAAGCCGGGATGAAAAATCGTTGAGCTTGTGTAATTTTCCTTAAAGAATGGCCGGCGCCTGAATTAACAAACTTTCTGGAATTAAATGCTGAAGCCTATTTCATAATAGATTGATTGTTTGAAGCATTTGCAGTATGGGACAACAGTCGTAACGCTGTCAATGTAATACAAAATTGACTACAACGACGGCTGTAGCTTCAGTAACTTTAAATTTGACCTTGATAAGTGCCTTCCCAGGGCCTAAACAAAATAAATGGTTTTGAATTTTGATTCCCAATCGGCCTGCAGGTCCCCGCTCGCGTCGCGACCCGAACCTTACACCATAGTTTTAACGAACCGCGCGCGAGTCGGGTTAACTTTGATACCTGCGCCTTAACGAGTCGGTTACTCGCGTTGTTGCTATTTAAATTATACGAGTTCCCGCTTTAATTACCTAAGTTTTTCGAGGAATTTCGCGGCGTACGCTAGTTCATATAAACTTTGTAATTTCGACATATTTTCGGCTCGCGAACTTTTGTTAGTGATGTTTTTACACTCGACTTGTTGTCTATTTAATTTCGTGTTGTAGAACACATTTAGTGATTACAATGTCGTATACAGAATACCTGGAATGTGTTTGAAAATAATTAACGTTTTTTGGTGTAAGAATAACAATATATACATTCCTTTAACCTTCGCATTTATAATATACTAGCGGTTTCAGGCATGCGTTGCTATGCGATTTTATTTTATTTTTTGATAGCTATATTATTCCTGGATGCCTTAGATGCTGGAAGTGAGTGTAACTGCAGTATGGAATGCTAGTCTATAGTAATATGTCATATAAAAATATATAAGCGGCGAGATTTGTTTGCTTGTTTTTTTTTTTACCCCGAATTTACTGGACCGATTTGAAAAATTCTAGGGAAAAAATCGTTGGGGAGCTATCCCCGGGTGACATAGGCTATATTATATTTTCAAAAATATTTGGGATCCTGACTAAAGCCTCAATAATGTAAAAAGAATACCAAAAAATTCCTTACATCGCGTGCACTGCGAAAACTATTAATGATAGAAAGAACAAAATAATGTAAGCTCGGAATGCTAGTATTTAGATAAAATTATTACAACAATATTCATTAATTTTGCATCACTAAGTAACAACGATTCGATAAGCTTCTATATCTATTTTAGATGAAATTAAGCTTTCAAAGCGTAAACAACCGAACACGGGCATCAATCAATCAGAATGAGTCTCGACGTAATTTAAATTTCAAGTGAACACTTCCTGTATTTTATGAGTTGAGGATTATTACAGAATTGAATAATTTATAATGATTTTAATAAATTGTTTCATTTAAAATACAACATGTTACAAAATACCCCGTAAATATATAATTAATTATCAAAGCCAACAACCCTAGTAAGCTGTCATGTCAGGGAACTAGATTATTTAACAAAAAGGTCTACGTACCTATTTTACCTAATAATTGTCTACTTTAACAGGTTTTCCATTTTTCATTCATAAAAATCAGATTTTTTATTTTTTTGTGGTGTGTCATACAGCGTTACTACGGTTCTTAAATATTGTGAATGGACTCGTTATAAGGCCCCATTTAACCTCCTTTCGGCTTTACAGGTAGTTTTGTAACAACCTGTACATGTAAAATTTTCCAAGAATAAAATATTACAGTAATGATATTTAAATAACAAGAATAAATAAATACCAATCTCAACGAAAAATAAGTTTACGCTCACTAGACAAAACTGTATTTTTTTTACTTTTATTTGGGTATAACTTTTGTGCATTATTTAAAAATACAATATTATTTATATTTTATCGTGACCATAAAACTTCAGTTTCGTAAGTTTAATTTTTTTTATTTTATTTTATTTATTAGGATATCCAACACTATATATCTAAAGCCAATTATAGGAAATGGAAACATTTTTTTGTTATGTGTAGTGCGGCCATGTGTAGAAACACACACAAACTATTACATCGGGCTCTCATGTGCAGGTGGAACACACCGGTAGGTAACTGACTACTATAAACTAGCACCGCACTATTATTTCCACAGAGTTTATTTAGTACAATGTAAAAATACTTAAATAAATGAAGTTCAGTTCTTTCTGGTAAGTACCACAATACCCATTTCCACAGTAAAACAGTAGCACACTTGTATTACTGTGTTTCATTTAGAACTGTAAGTGTCTAAACATAATGTCTACATTAGAACTGCACGGAGTTGCCAAATTGCAGCTTAATCTAGTAAAATATCATTTAGGAATGGGTTTCGGATTATTATTGTCTTTATTCGTTTAAAATAACATTTTAATAATATTGCATGCTGTTATGGCGAAACATGAAGCACCACTAAACATTAATTAAAGATCTTACATAATAACTGAGTTTCAATCAAATACACTATCATTATCTTTCTTAATTTTTTTTTAGTAAATAAATATCCCGCGACATTATTTTACACTCGGGTATCTGATCCCAAACTAAGCAGAGCTTGTACTATGGAAACCAGATAACTGATATACTACATATACTACTATTTTTTCATAATACATACTTATATAGATATTTACACCCAGACACAGAACAAACAGACATGTTCATGCACACAAATGTTTGTTCTGGGTGGAATCGAACTCGTGATCTTCGGTTTGGCAGTCAGAGTCGCTAACCACCTACCTACCGGCCAACTGGCCTGTCAATACAGTTTTTGGGCAGTAGACTTAAACTGCATCGAAACTACTTACCAACTGCACAGGTATACTGCACGTTAGTAAATCCGGTGGTTTAGACACTAAGGAAGCCGGTGAAATTGCTGGCACATGAGACTTAACAAATTCACGTCTCGGTCGACAACGTATTGCGCTCCTGGTGTTGCAAATGTCCATAGCAGCGGTGGCCACTTACCATCAGGTGCACTTGCCATCACGTGGTATAATTCGGCACACTTGATAGTAAAAACATCACAATATTTCAAATAAATAAATATTTTGAAACATTCAGGGACGTGTGTACACGTCGACGTGATACCAAACTCTGCAAAACTTGTTATAGTACTAGTTTTGCAGAGTTTGAAGTTTTGAATCCATACATGATACCCCTACCATATACAGGGTGTTACAAAACTACCCGTAAAGCCGAAAGGAGGTTAAATGGGGCCTTAAATAGTTATACTGTATTATATAGTCATATTCTTGAATTATAGAATATTAATTAATTATTATTCAAGAGTTTATCGTAGTAACGTTGTATAACATACCCCAAAAAATATAAAAACTGATTTTTATGAATGAAAAATAGAAAAATTATTAAAGTAGACCATAATTAGGTAAAATAGGTACGTAGACTTTCTGTTAAACAATCTGGTTCCCTGACATAACAACTTACTAGGGTTGTTGGCTTTGACAATTAATTATATTTTTACGGGGAATTTTATAACACGTTGTATACTAGACACAGAACAAACGTACATTTTCATGCTCACAGACATTTGTCCTGGCTTGGTATCGAAACCCCTGTGGCGCGGGCGTCAGGGTATGTATTTATTGGTATTATGAGCTAACTGACTAGAAATTAGGATAACGAACCTGGCAGAAATAACCACAGACGCCCGCGCAATCAGCACAGCGGGCCAACACGGCGCTCGCCACTTGTTAACTGGTAATTGAGTTTAACTCGCTGATGGAGCGGACCCAAATCAACATTTACACAAACATCGTTTATAAATTGATTATTAATTCGCGAGGAAGCTACACACCGCTTAAATTAAATTGTTGTTTATGAGATATTTTTGGTAACTAAATATAATTATTCTGAGAAATTTACACACGGCTGATCCAAAACTAAGTAGAGCTTGTATGTACTATGATTTTTACACGGTTTTTTTTAGCTTCACCTGTATGTTTGTAAGCCCTACTTTCAACGATCAGATTTAATTCAAACTTTGTAGATTTATCAAGGACCGATGACAATTCAATATTTTAAACAGTTAGACCCGTTATCCTTACTAGGATAATCAGGATTAGCTGTATAACTTAAAAAATGTAAAATAAATAATTGTTTAAAAATATAAAAAAACACGCAATTATAGAAAATCCAACTAAAAAATTTAAAATAAATTTGAATTAAGAATAGTAATCTCTAAATACTAATATCTAAAAAAGCGTGGGGTTATAAATATGTTGGGAAGGTTAAGGGGGAGAAATAAGGGTGAAAGGTGGTCGACAGGCCAGTTGGCTTGGTGGTTAGCGACCCTGACTGCCAAGTCGCAGGTCACGGGTCCGATTCCCACCCAGGACAAACATTATTGTGCATGAACATGTCTGTTTGCTCTGTGTCTTGGTGTAAATATATATATATGTATGTATATACAAAAATAAAAAGCAGTATATGTAGTATATCAGTTATCTGGTTTCCATAGTACAAGCTCTGCTTAGTTTGGGATTACACGGCCGTGGAAGTCTCAGTTCTTTTTTTAAATTGTTGTGAAAACTTCTTTATCGATACTAAACTGGGTAGCAGGGTCTGTATTGGCAAGTGGACTAACAACCTAACATATCAGTTATACTTTATAAGCAATAATTTTAAAAGCCCACAAAAATACCCAACGTTAACTTACCTTCCTCATTAACCCTTTCATGTTAATTATGTCACTTTCAAGCGATAACTAAAAAGAGGTGACATAGATATATTTAGCTCATAAACTTTGATGTGCCATAATTAAGACACATTCCGCAGACCACAAACAGACTAGATACAATGCAGTTAATAACTATCATTAACTGGACAATTGGCTTGGTGGTTAGCGACCCTGACTGCCAAGTCGAAGGTCGCGGGTTCGATTCCCACCCAGGACAAACATTTGTGTGCATGAACATGTCTGTTTGTTCTGTGTCTGGGTGTAAATATCTATATATTTATGTATTTAGTAAGTATAATATGTAGTATATCAGATATCTGGTTGCCATAGTACAAGCTCTGCTTAGTTTGGGATCAGATGGCCGTGTGTAAAATAATGTCCCGGGATATTTATTTATTTATTTTAATTCTTATTAAGTATATATAATTTAAGTAGTAAAACTTTCAGTGCCGCTCCCTTATTCAGCTAATACAAACCTCGTCGGCGCGCCGCTTCACGGAGGCCTCAAAGAGCTTATCTCCCACGTGATTAGTAGTATTGGCGAAAGAGACAGAGCATGGAGGCCGCGACGAAACATCCTCGAGTGTCATTTTACTTACAGAATCGAGCCCCAGAGTTCTTCCGGGAAAGTAATACCACCTTACCCATTTCCACCGTGAAGCAGTAGTGCACTTGTATTACTGTATTTCGGTTAGAAAGGTAAGGCCGGTGAAATTACAGGCACATGAGACTTAACAACTTTACGTCTCAGGGTCGACAACGCATTGGCGATGCCTCTGGTGTAGCAAATGTCCATAGTACTACCGTCTGCATGTTTGTCTGACCATACGGTATAAAAAAAAGAATTACATCCCTACTTAATATTATAATTGTGAATGTAACTTTGACAGCAATACATAAATATTAAAGTATGCATTCCTGCAACTTTGGTTTAATATCAAACTTGTATATTGACAAATTCAGCTCCACTCAAGAAACACAAACATACTCATACTTTTCGCGTAACATAACAGCACAAAATAATCTGTGGTCACAGCCGAGCGTAACCATTCCTACACAGTAACATGTTTTGGAACTCCAATAGGTCACTTCAATTATCGTTTAAAGAAATGTTAGAAATAGGTTAATAATCTATTCACATTGTAATGTTCAAATACCGTCAGAATCAGAAAAACATAAAAAGGTTGGTGCATTCAAATCGCAACGATCTAAGTGTAAACACGTTGTTAATAAAAATTATACCAACAATAAACTATTTCTTTTTACTGGGCCATCCGGCATCTATCAGAATGATTAAGTGGATATCCCGATTTATTAGCTCCCAAGTGTAGTTAATTCATCGAATAATATTATCACGCGAGGACTTTTGCCGGACGGCCGCGGACTGACCTAATTTTATTAAATCCTAATTGTGTACAAAATTAATGAGTGCGGACGCAAATAGCCGACGAGTGTCCAATCAGAGCCGGCGCATTTCGGTCCGGTAATTAAGTAGACACGACACGATTACCAGTTTTAAACCGAACTATTTAATAGATGCTGTGTTTTGAACCATTCATTATATAATCAGTTAGTTTAAACATGTTTAATGCTGTTACGGAGGTATGATAGTATTATGCTCTTTAAGAAAATAGTGAATAGGCTACTAACGGGAAAGCGAGCTCCATCTTCGGCCTCATCTTCACATACCAGCAAGTGAGATTGAGGTCGATCGCTATCCCGCCATAAATAATTAAACAAAAATCTGAATATTGCCATACCTGAAAAATCTGAAACAAAATCGAATGGTATAATTGGTGTTACAAAACTACCCGTAAAGGTTAAATAGGACCTTATAACGAGTCCATTCATAATATTTAAGAACCGTAGTAACGCTGTATAGCAAACCCCAAAGAAAAAAAACTAATTTTTATTAATGAAAAATAAAGAAACTATTAATGTAGACAGTTATTAGGTAACATAGATACGTAGGCCTTTCTGTTAAATAATCTGGTTCCCTGACATGACAGCTTACTAGGGTTGTTGGCTTTGATAATTATTTAATAATGTTTTTACGGGGTATTTTGTAACACGTTGTATATGATATCAATAAACGCGGGTGAAACCGCAGGGCATAGCTAGTAGTCATATAAAAGTATGTTATGTATTATGTAATAACATCAAAAGACAAAGAAAGTTAAGACTTGTCAACATTGCTTTTAGTGTTGACGTAATAAAATCTCATAGAAATTAAGGTTTTATCAAACTGGCAGGACTGTAAATCATAGAGCATAGAGGTCGCATAGGCACAAGTCATGTCAACTCAAGTTTTAGTATACGGAATCCCTCTTCCATTGTCTATACTAATATTATAATGTGAAAAAGTTTGGATGTAGGGAACCTTTGTAATTATTCATCCTTTTTACACGCTTTTTATTATCTTCACCTGTATGTTTGTAACCGACTGCTTTGGGTGCGATTTTGACCCACTTTAATTCAATAATTTTTCACTGATAGAAACCAACATTGTTCTCGAGTCATGTAAGCTATGTTACTCCAAGATACATTCCCTCACAGACAGCCCTTTCAAGTCCATCTAGAATGCGGGTAAACCCACGGTATAATAGCTAGTGAAGATTTTAAGGCAATAAAGATATAGAACATTTAAAATCATTTTTTTTTTATTGATCGTTATAAATATTTAGAAGTTGCATTATTTTGATAGCTTCAATAATTGCTTTTACAAAACAAAAGTGATTTAGGGGATATAAATTAATAACAATATTATGCTTAAGGTTTTCTTTACCAAATGTAGCACAAGTAGATAGCCAAATAATAATAGATGGGAGCCATATTGATCTTGTAAATAAAACGGTATTTTTGGGTCTTACATTAGACAATAAATTGCAATTGGGACCTCAGGTTGATACTCTAGCTGCTAAATTAAGTTCGGCTGCTTTTGCTGTTAGGAAAATTAAACAATTGACGAATGTTGAGACGGCCAAATTAGTTTATTTTGCATATTTTCATAGCCTCTTGTCCTATGGTATTTTGTTTTGGGGAGCAGCAGCGGATATAGAATCAATATTTATTATACAAAAAAGAGCAATTCGTGCAATTTACAGTATGGGTCCCCGTGAATCATTAAGAGATTTATTTAGGGAAATAAATATAATGACATTACCTTCACTATATATTTATGAAAATATAATGTTTATACGTAGAAACATAGGAATGTTTGAGTCAAAATTAGATATTCATAGTATAAATACAAGACAAAGGGAGAAGTTAGTTGTTCCATACTTTAGACTAACTAAAGTAAACAAGTCATTTCTTGGTAATTCTGTTCGATTTTATAATAAGATACCGCTTTCAGTAACCAAAATGTCTGATCATAAATTTAAAAATTATATTAGGAAAGTTTTGAAAGAAAAAGCGTATTACAAGGTAGTTCATTATATTGAAGATAAAAATGTATGGAAATAGCTGCTCTCTGCACAGTGCGCCTCTAGGTCTCTTGTTTAAGTTGTAAGTACCTAATTATTGTTGTTTTCTATTTTGTAGTCGTGTCATGTTTTTTTTTTGTTTTGTTTTTATTAATGTTACCTATAATAAGTATTTTGTAATTGTTAAATGTAGAATTGTGTAAAATTGAAATTATGAAGTGGCCAAGGGGTCAGAATAGATAAAAAATTATATAACAAATAAAAAAGAATGTAACCTTGCTGAGTTTCTTGCCGGTTCTTCTCAGTTGAAGCCAGCTTCCGAACCGGTTGTAGCTTCAGTAACTTTAAATTTGACATTCATAAGTGCCCTCCGAAGGCCTAAACTGAATAAATGGTTTTGAATTTTGAATTTTTTGAAAATGTAAATTAAAAATCCAACAAAGGTAAAAAGAAACATTACAAACGCGCAACATATTCCAAGAAAAAAAAACCAAATCCAAAAAGAACGAAATAAAGCATTCCGAGACATATAAATAAGTTGGCGGTTGATAATATTTCACGAAACATTTCAAATGAAATTTTCCCCCTTATTTCGTGGAAACATGTAAATTAGGTATAATTTTGGGTGGCAAGGCGACAGGGATAGTGAACCATAAATAACGAGCGCCGACCATCCGGGATAATGAAACGAAAAGAAAAGGTAATGGGAGAAAAAAACAGTACGCTGTAGATAACTCCACGTCCACTGTTGGACATGGGCATACCTTGCCTAAGGTCAGAAGGTCAACTCGTTAATTAAAATGGTCCGAAATATAACCAAAAAGACCTTATACATGGATAACGGTAACGTTTTATAGATAAAAATAACTTGCTCAGATTAATATGTTTTTGAGATCTTCTTTTAAGCAAAGATTTGCTTGTGTTACGAGAGTAGACGTATTTAATTTCATATTCTCTGATTTATTATCGATGTGTGTAAATATATATAATAAAGATATATTAAATCTATATTTAAGTATGATAATTATTTTTAAAGTCTGTTGTCAATGAATGGCCTAAGGCATTATGTTCGCCTTTGTACTTTAGTGCATAAAGAGTAAATAAATAAATGAATTGTATTTAATAGCTAATTTTACCGAATTAGAATACAAAACTTTTGTTCTACCTTTTCATGATAATGTAAACATAGATTTGTAACTTTGATTAATAAATAAATTTATTACTATTAATAATAAATGTGATGAAACACAAATACTTTTTTTGGTGAAATGTTCTAAATATCGTAAAAGTGTTGAAGAAAAATTGAATATGACATATACTGTTTTACTATTGTTACTATATAATATATATATATATGTACTATGGAAACCAGATAACTGATATACTACATATACTACTTTTTATTTTTCTAAATACATACATATATAGATATTTACACCCAGACACAGAACAAACAGACATGTTCATGCACACAAATGTTTGTTCTGGGTGAGAATCGAACCCGCGACCTTCGACTTGGCAGTCAGACCACCAAGCCAATTAGCCTGTCAAGAAGTGGGAATTTAGGAAGTATTCACTTCTGTTACTTAGTTTTTAAAGGTCAAGATTCTATGTCTCCTGTCCCCTTCATATATATATATATATATATATATATATATATGTATAAATTGCTTTTCCCACAACGAACAGCCATAAACAAGTTGTTATATAGTAACCGAAGATGAATTCTACAATATAAATTATTCCTGAATGTCGCCTTTTACCCCGAATCTCTCATCACATTTATAATATTAGTAGGATACTAGCTGTCCCCGGCGGTTTCACCCGCGTTTATCGATATCATATATAGCCATCTACGAAAAATTCCGCCTCGAATGGTAGCATCCTGATATGTTCAATAGTTTTGAGGTGATGGTCAAAGGATCTCTATGTTCTTTATATATATAAGAAGAAAATATTCTGGACGTTCTGTACACACGGCCATCTGAACTAAGCAATGCTTGTAATGGAAACCAGATAACTGATATACTACATTTATTAAATTATATTTTTTTCTTTATCATCATCATCATCAGCCTATCTCCGTCCACTGCTGGACATAGGCCTCACCTATGGCACGCCACTGAGCTCGATCATCAGCTCTTTGTTTCTAAATACATACGTATATACATAGATTTTTACACCCAGACTCGGTGTCTGGCAAACAGACATGTTCATGCACACAAATCTTGACCTTCGGCTTGGCAGACAGAGTCGCTAACCACCAAGCTAACTGGCCCGTTATATATGACTTTCTTCTTCTAAATACATAAGCATAGATATAACAACCAACGAAATAAATATTAAAACAAACAACTGAATTTAAAACATAAATAGAGTCTTAAAAACACTAAATGGCATCTGCGACTCTAACTTCTGTTATTAAAGTTTTATCTCATACAAAGCTGCTGAAAGCTTAGCATAGGTCCTTTTGTTATGAAATACTACTTTCATTAGAGGCTAAGTAAAGCGACTTCGTTATGCCCACTGTACACGTGATAGGACAAATTTTAAGTTACTTTAGTATTGATTCATTAATTTATTTGTACACGGGTGTCACTGACTATCAATAGCTAGAATTTATTCTTTTTTTTGTTTATTTGTTGGGAAAATTTGACACAAATTGTCAAAAAACCGAGACTAAAGAATTCTGTTGATCCAACCGCTACCAAAATTAACAGAATCACATCCTGTGCTAATCTGAAGATTGTCTGAAAGTTTCATCAAAATTGGTCCCGCTGTTTGGTGTCTATAAGGAACATACTTAATTCACTCACACAGTCACTATTTGTGGTGGTCCGAATGTACCTTGTTACCTTATTTTACTTGTTTAATCTTTAGTTGTTATTTTTGTGTGAAGTATACGAATAATAATGGTAGTATATGAATTACCGGTTGCCTAAGTACAGGAATCATATTTATTAATTTAATAAAACATTTTAAAAATATAAAGACAAATTTACAACTAAATACTAATACCAAAAGCCAATACCGTCTACGTCAGGCGTTACATTTCTCTATTGTGAATATTACCTAAATATGGATGAGAGTTTGATAGACACAGGTCGCTATTGTCGCGGCTAACACTTCATTTGCTTTGTTGAATAGACAATGCAGATAATTATGTAACTATTGTAGATAAAACATATTACTCTGCCAACGTATTAACTGTGAAATGAAAATAATGTTTAATCAAATAGGCACGAGCATTCATATTGTGACTCTAACACCGGTTCGGAAGGTTGTTTTTACTGAGAAGAGTCGGCAATAAACTCAGCAATTACTATCATAACAAACATACATTTCTTACATATACAATAACTAGCTGCCCCCGCGGTTTTACCCGCGTTCCCGAGGGATATCACATTTTCCCGAGATAAATAGTAGCCTATATGTTATTCCAGGATTTGCTCTATCTATGTGCCAAGTTTCATCCATATCCGTTCAGTAGTTTTTGCGTGAAAGAGTAACAAACGTACTTACATAAAATTTTGTCCTGTTTATAATATTAGTCAGGCTTTATTTATATCGAATCAACAGCTTAAAAAATAAGTTTCAAGCTTCTAGCTCTAAAAATGACAATAGTGCTATACAACTTTTTCATCCCCCTTACAACCATTTTTTCGCATTAGAAAGTAGTATGTCCTTTCTCAGGCTCTAGACTACCAAATTTAGTTTTAAAGTTTTTTAGTTTCATTTAATCCAGTATACCAAATTTCATTTAAATTGGCTCAGTAGTTTTGGCGTTTCACCGAGACAGACAGACAGACAGAGTTACTTTCGCATTTATAATATTAGGTTATTAGGATTTGTGTCACTGGCAGTACTTATGTGTATTTTTTTTTAAATTTTGAATAGGTTGGTGGAATCTAAAGGTGCAAGGTCAGGACTATACGGCGGATGCATTAATACCTCCCAGCCAAACTCTCTTATTTTTTGCTGAGTGGCTAAAGATGTGTGAGGTCTAGCGTTATCATGATGAAAAACCACACCCCTTCTGTTGATTAATTCCGGCCGCTTTCTCTCAACTTCTTGGTTTAATCTCATCAGTTGTTCGCAGTAGAGTTCAGAATCGATGGTCTTGCCTGGTGGTAACAGCTCATAATGAATAATGCCCTTCCAATCCCACCACACACAGCATCACCTTGTTGCGAGTTAACCCGGGTTTCGCCACAGTCTGTGAAGCCTGACCGGCCTGTGACCACGACCTTTTTCGCACGTTCTTGTTGTACGTGATCCACTTTTCATCACCAGTTATCAGCTGCTTCAAAAATGGTTCGGTTTCATGACGTCGTAATAAAGATTCACAAATGAGTACGCGGTTCATTAGGTTTCTTTCAGTGAGCTCGTGAGGTACCCAAATATCTAGCTTTTTTGTGTACCCAGCTTTTTTCAAATGCGGCAAAACTGTTTTGTGGTCAATTCCCAGTTCTTCAGCTACGTCGTAACTACTGATATGCCGATCTTGCTCCACTTTTTCAAAAATGACATCCATTTTATCCGTAATGGAGCGACCAGAGCGACGTGCATCTTTGACATCAAAATTTCCGGATTGAAAACGCTTAAACCAAATGTGTGCTACTCTCACAGACACTGCACTAGGTCCATAAACATCGCAAATTTTTTTCGCGGCTTGCGTTGCATTTTTACCTTTTTTGTAGTAATATTTTTATATGTATCGAATTTCTTCTTTAGATTCACTCATCTTGGCGGTACGAAAAACAAATGCAAATCACACATTTTCCTAATTTGAATTTGGAATTATGTTCTTTAAAATTTAAACTTTCAATGATACCAAAACCAGCCAGATACAAATAGTATAGCCAAAAAGATTTTATTACAAGTTCATACATACTATAATGCGAAAAGCCTTTTTCCCTAACCTATATATAGAAAATCATAAACTAAAGCAAGCTACAAGTTAGCAGGAAAGCATACGGCATGATACTTTTGACGGGCCAGATGGCATGTCGTAGGTCGTGGGTTCGAGTTCCACTCAGGATAAATGTGAACATGTCTGTTTGTTCTGCGTCTTGGTGTAAATACCTACATAAGTATGTATAACTATACGAGTATGTGTGACGTATAATGGGCCAATTGTTTTAATGTTTATTATTATTAATTAAATGTGTGCTCTTGGTCTTCTAAATAAAATAATATCAGAAATGAAGTAGTACTAATAGTACACGTGTACTAAATCAGTTATTTATCTAGTTTTCATAGAAGAAGCTCTGCTTGACTTGAGATCAGATGACCGCGTGTACAGTCCCAGGATATATTTGGCAAAAAAAATTTTTTTTATACCACCTGGGCCGACATACAAACGGACGGTCCACGATGGTAAGTGGTCACCGCCGCCTATGAACATTTGCAACACTAGAAGCATCGCCAATGCGTTGTCGACCCTAAGACGTGAAGTTGTTAAGTCTCATGTACCTGTAATTTCACCGACCCTTTCTAACCGAAACACAGTAATAGAAGTACACTACTGCTTCACGGCGGAAATGAGTTAGGTAGTACTTCCCCGGACTAATTCTGCACTAAGAGCTCTACTACTCAAGATATAGTTCCGGAAAAATGCCAATATCTGTAAGATGCCGGAGAGATGGCGACAATGCCGCAAATCACATGCCACCTTGGGACATAATATATCTTCGATTATAACCATGGATAAGTGTATGCATGTACTTTTTGTCCGGCGGTCGGCGAGGTAATACGTCTGTGGTGCTAGTGCGTCTAGTCAGTGACAGCGGGTCTAATACGTCCTGAAGAAGCTTCGTGTGGAAGGAAACACGTGACGATTTCCTGTTGAGTTTCCTTGTTTGGGACTTGACAGAGAAGGACATCCAGCGGAATTAGTTACTAGATATTTATTTTTGTATAATCTTACGCATGTGTATCCGTTTGAACACGATTCTCCAAAACTACTTAATGGGGTTTTCTCAAGTGAATTTAGCTTAGCTCAGCTTTACTTCATTAAAATCGACCGCCGGCGCCCGTGATGAATAGAAACATCTTCGCCCTATAATTAAATAGGGAAATCCGTTGGTCTATCTGTTTGTTACCTCATGGTTTAACTACTAAACCAATTTATTTTTTAATTCGCAAAGGGACAGCTTAGACCACAGATTCTGATATAAACATAGGATAATTGAAAGTAAACGAAACCGCGGGAGAAAGCTAGTCAAATAACGATTAAATTCGTAAACTGGTGTTGTAAGCAAGAATACCGTAACCGCGTTCACTTTGCACTGAGTTAAAAAAAGCATTTCCAGATGGTTGGCGAAAAAAAAAAGAAATCTCTTATAATACGTAAGGTTACAGGCAAAAAGCATTGACTCTCATTTAATTGGGACCAGGACAAGCAGATGATGATGTAAAAATGTAATAGGTACGTAACATCCCTTTTCAATATATTCAATAGCTGCTCAAGACATCCAATTTTAAGGTAAGTGTAATTATTATAAAAGGCAACCCTCTCGATGTCGATCGGCTCGGCAATCCATTGTTTATCTAATTGCTCGTCGGTTGCCGGTTGCCAGTTGCCGAGTGCGAGTGCTCGCGAGCAAATGCTTACAAATTGTAAACCGCTATTAAATCCATTCAATATTATTCGACTGGAAATAAATGTAAGGCAAGGTTTACATGAACTCTTATTTGAGGTCGCATTTTTCAGTAATATTATATCTTGTAAATATGAGAAGTGAATTTTATTTATTCTAATTTTTTTGTACGTTTTGTAAATAAATATTCCGGGACATTCTTTTACACACGGCCATCTGATCCCAAATTAAGCAGAGCTTGTACTATGGTAACCAGATAACTGATATACTACATATACTACGGTTTTTTTTTCTAAATACATACTTAGGTATATAGATATTTACACCCAGACACAGAACAAACAGACATGTTCATGCACACAAATGTTTGTCCTGGATGGGAATCGAACCCGCGGTTTGGCAGTCAGAGTCGCTAACCACCAAGCCAACTTAATATAACTTAAATTTGTATTGTTTCATTTGTAACTTATTTTTTATTTTCATTTGAGTACTAATTATTGTAGAACCTTTACCTTTGGCTTATCCAAATATTTAGTTTGTGATTTATATATTGTACTGTTTACAAGCTGTTGGTGTGTCAATAAAGTAAAACTAAAATATGTGTTAGCGAAGTTTTTGTGCACACAATAAATCGTTATCTAAAAATGTGATACTGTAAAGGTTTTACTAAAGGCAATTTAAAAAACAAAACTCATTTACATGACAATAAAATAAGAAAGTAAACAAAAACGATTTAAAACCGTCAGCTGTGGAAGCCGACTTTGACCCTTTTTCCATAATTTCATCCTTACAGTTGGGTTAAGAATTAAGTAAATATTTAACTTATTTAAATTCTGTTATAATATAGTTAACTCGCAGTATACTATTTTGGGTATCATTTAAACTTGTATAAAAAGCGGCTCCTATCTTAGAAAAGGTATCATAAATACCTGCGCATTTGAAATAATTAAAATGAAAATTTTATGATTTTAAATTTGTACCGTCAATCTCTCACCAACTATTGGAATGTACAGAAGAGCCAGTACCTCCAGACTTTTTATGATTACCTTCAGTCAATCAACACTAGCGTGAGGGAGATAGACGAGAGAGACGGAGGCGTAAATCTCTATAGGTAAATAATTAAAAAATTATCAACTTATGCCATATCTCACTGATTAATATTACAATACAAATTCTATTTGACATACATTACTCTAAATAAACTTACATATATACAAGCATATAAATGACTGACTTGTTTCAATAAACCTATTCTAGTCTTAGCTCTGGCTTTAAAATGTTAAGTCTAGGAGAAGTTTATATAATACATTACAAACTTACCAGAAAAATATGCTGTTGACAGTTAAATAGCTAAAATATGTTGTAGACAGTTAAATAGCTTAAATAGCTAAATAGCTAAAATATGTTGTAGACAGTTAAATAGCTTAAATAGCTAAATAGCTAAAATATGCTGTTGACAGTTAAATAGCTAAAATATGTTGTTGACAGTTAAATAGCTTAAATAGCTAAATAGCTAAAATATGCTGTTGACAGTTAAATAGCTAAAATATGTTGTAGACAGTTAAATAGCTTAAATAGCTAAAATATGCTGTTGACAGTTAAATAGCTAAAATATGCTGTTGACAGTTAAATAGCTAAAATATGCTGTTGACAGTTAAATAGCTAAAATATGTTGTAGACAGTTAAATAGCTTAAATAGCTAAATAGCTAAAATATGCTGTTGACAGTTAAATAGCTAAAATATGTTGTTGACAGTTAAATAGCTTAAATAGCTAAATAGCTAAAATATGCTGTTGACAGTTAAATAGCTAAAATATGCTGTTGACAGTTAAATAGCTAAAATATGCTGTTGACAGTTAAATAGCTAAAATATGCTGTTGACAGTTAAATAGCTAAAATATGCTGTTGACAGTTAAATAGCTAAAATATGCTGTTGACAGTTAAATAGCTAAAACCCCATACAAATTGGATTACTATTTTTTTTAATCAAGTATTTTATAAAACTGGGTCAAACAGAGAACCCTTTTGAAACCCGTCATAAAAAAGCATTTAAAAAAAAAACAACGGGTTGCACCCCGGGAGTGTTCAAGTTTTCACTTCTGCCCGCACGCAGAAGTGAAAACTTGAACATTAACGTTATGCATTTTTACCGTGTTACGAATTTTCGATCAGGTCACGTGTCCTGACGCGTTTTATACCCATCCCAAGAAAAGTGCTCAACGGCATTAAAGAAAGCAACCTGTACACCACCTCAAAACCACAATGTGTGCATCGAGCTTTAAACCACCGCAATAAAAATACGAAGACATAATATAAAAAGAGAGGAAAAAATGTAAGAAACGAATGAACCGCGAATATCTTCAGTAATTGTTGCATAGAAAAGATCGCGCTAACGAGCGACGCGCGGCGGCGGCGGCGGCGGCGCGGGCGGCCCGGACACAAAAAGATTCAGATTGGAGCCATTAACTTAACGGGAGAGGTTGAAAAAAAGGTATAAGTAAGTACGTATGTAAGTACTTACAGTGTACAAAGATTTTAACTGTGCAAAAAAATTGTGGCAATTAGTTTCTCTACATTAACTTACCTATTTTTTATTGAAAACTTTAGCGGCGTTGTGCACTTTTCTTGGGATGGGTATAAAATGTTAAACTCGCGTCAGGACAGACCTGATCGACAATTCGTAAGGCGGTAAGAATACACGTCGTTAAAGTTCAAGTTTTCACTTCTGCCCGCACTCCCGGGGTGCAACCCGTTGTTTTTTTTATATATTACCAATTTAAAAAAAGGACATACATCAATTAACACATACACAGCATTTGGAAACCACAAAGGTTTATAGTAATGCCGAACTTAATTATCTACATCGAGATAAACTTAAATCATACAAACACATTTAATGTTTATGTGTGTTTTTTACTGATAACGATTAATACTGCAAATACAGTAAATATTAAGATTTAAAAACCTAAAGTGACCAAGTGGAAGTGGTAAATGTAAGATAATTAATTGGGACTTTTACCAGCATTCACTTGGCAAATCTTTGGTTGGATTATTATTAATGATTACACATCCTTATTATATATTAAACAGATATTTAAAACCAAAGATTGCATATGTATATATCATAGTATATGTTCGGTATTTTACAGTAACACTACGGAGTATGAGCACATAGCACATATAAAGAATCTAGAGCTGCGTTTTATCAAAATGTCAACTCTAGAGTTAGAGTAGTAGAGCTCTTAGTCCAGAGTTCGTCCGGGGAAATAATACCAGGTTCCACGTAAGTAGACATGCCAGTTGGCTTGGTGGTGAGTGACTCTGACTGCCAAACCGAAGGTCATGGGTTCGATTCCCACCCAGGGCAAACATTTGTGTGCATGAACATGTCTGTTTGGTCTGTGTCTGGGTACAAATATATATTTAAGTATTTATTTAGAAAAAGTAGTATATGTAGTATATCAGTTATCTGGTTTCCATAGTACAAGCTCTGCTTAGTTTGGGATCAGATGGCCGTGTGTAAAGAATGCCCCAGGATATTTATTATTATTGTACTATACTATACTAATTTTCGCCATGAAAGAGTAGCACACTTGTATAACTGTGTTTCGGATATAATGGTAAGGCAACTCGGAAATCATAGTCACATGAGACTTAAAACTTTGACAATGCCCCTAGTATTGAAAATTGTCATAGACAGTGACCGCATAACATTAGGTTGACCCATTGCCCGATTGACGGCCCATGTGGTATTAAAAAAACTGTTTTAAAATTAAATATTTCTCTTCCATCCGATGGGCCTATGCGTCAGAGGAGAAGAAATACAGCGGCAGCACACAACTTTCATTTACACGTGAACTGTGTCGTCGACATTGTATAAAGTGAAGCAAAAAGTTGATATGGTTTTCATAGCTTATTACAACAACAATTTCGGCAATAAAAGATTATTCTTGCATTTTAAAAATCTGATAAGTAGTATAATTTGAAGTTATTATTAAAATAAAGTTGCATCTGTCGGCGAGTGCAGTAATAATAGGTTATGTTACAATTGACAAAAAAAATGGGGATTCATGTGATAATTCAATAATAAAAATGATTTAATTTTAATAAAAAAAGTATGCAATCATTTCATTAATATTTTGCTATGATGTTGTCACGTTAAACTATCGTCCGAAAACCAGCTTTACAGACAACCAATTTTTTATTAGTCATTTATTTTATCCATCGATTTGGAGCTCTAAATATAAGACTTAGACAGCTCTCAAATCATATTCTAGTTCTAGTAAGTTAACAGCTTATCAGATTTGAGACAGCTATGAAAGGTCTTGACGTGGGTATCGCGTAGGTATATTGAGTTAGCTTGACAGGCATTTCTTACCGTTACAATGTATATTATTAATACTATGAAATATTTAGAAGAAACTTCGTTAATGCAAATAAACATATTTATTTACTATTTAAAGATTATTAACTTAAAAGAACAACTTCAAGATAGATTTGGAAAAAAATATATAAAATAAAAAAAATCATTTCCTTCTGTCGGCACTCCGGTGTGCCGACAGAAGTGAAAACTGACATGAATATAGTAATAAATGTATTATGAAACGATATGTCTACAGATCTGTTCTATGTTTAGATAAATACATAGAACATAGCTAGATAGCTTAATATTTATTCTTAATATATATTTTCTCCTTTCCAAAAAACATTGACTTTATTTTGAACCAGTAATAAATATTATAATAATAATGTTTCCCGCTCATCAAACCGCCATTCTCCTAGCCGTGAATTTAAAAGAAAATGGTACAAATAAAAAAAGAAGAGACGTTTCCTTTGATGGAAATAAAACGCTCCATTCATTATCGGTGGGACCTGCATAGCTGATTTATTAAGTTTTCAACTCAAGAATAAATGCCCTGCGTTTGATTGTATGGAGTCCCTCCAGCGGCAATTTGTAATGAATTCAGTTTGCGAAAACACTTTTTCTTTTTTTATTCAACTTTTTAAAACGTCTGGTGGTGATGTTCACTGTCCGGCTCTGGTTCAATTAACGTTTGATATTTAATACAGTATGATTATTGAATTAGACGAACTTTTGGATTTGAGTTTGATCCTAATTAAGCAAAATTATGTTCAAAACATTTATTGTAATTTTGATCTAAATATATAAATATGTATTAAGATGAAAAAAAATAGCTTAATGTAGTATATCAGTTATCCGGTTTCCAAAGTTTGAGCTCTGGGGCTCAATTCTGTAAGGACTGACACTAACTCGAGGATGTTTCGTCGCGGCCTCCGTGCTCTGTCTCTTTCGCTAACTACGCTAATACTACTAATCACGTGAGAGATCTCTCAGGCCTCCGTGAAGCTGCTCGTCGACGAAGTATGTATTAGCTGAGTAAGGGGGCTGATAATTCGGGATCATTTTTTCTCCATCATTAACTTCCTACCTATTACCAATAATTAGGGGTCAGCCCAATTACATATGTATTCTTGATCTTTCACCTTTCGATCCATTTCATATTACAGATAACAAACAATAATAAATATCTTGGCATTTTATTCACACATGTACTACTAGCTGTTCCCCGCGGTTTCACCCGCGTTTATCGATATCATAATAGCCTATAAAACTATCTGGGAAAAATTCCGCGTTGAATGGTAGCAGTCCCATCCCGATTAGTTTTGTAGTTTCGAGGTGATGGTGCGGTAAAGGAACCCTATTTTCCTTTTATATAATAGACTAGCTGACCCGACAGACGTTGTCCTGTCTTAACAATGAACATTGAATTCGAATCCGATTGGATTGACTGTGAAATGTGCACTAATTATTATAGCAATATAATTTTCAATTTTTTTTCATATTTCAAGAAAAAATTAAGAAAGTTGCGTGGAAAATTTGAAAATATAAAAAAACTTAACCACTTCACAAGCACTTTTGATAATATTAACTTTTTGTATGTAACCTGTTTGACATTATTGTCAGTCGTTTGACGGCGCGATTGACAGAATGCGGGCTGCAAATATCGTTTGAAATAGAGGCATGGGTCGGAACCTTCTCCTTACAATAACAAACACAACAAATAAAGAATTAGCGAAATCGGTCTAGCCGTCCATGCGTGATGCCGGGACCAAGGGAAATAGGGATTCATTTCTATATATATATATATAGATTACACGTAGATGAGAAGTTACATAACTCAATTTCTAGGCGGCCTGTTAGACACCAAGCCTCTTTGAGAATGATTTCGTTCCCACTCAGTGTAAAGTGCAAGTGGCATTTCGGACAAACAAATACGTGTAAGTCGTCTCACTACAGAAAAAAAAAATCGTTTAAAAGGGCAATGTATACGTTTCCTTAATAAACTACGTAAATATTCTACATAGGCACAAGGATTGCCCATGCATGCATTTAAAAAGGCAGTAAAGAATACTTAATATCATAAGAGATTTACTAGTATATCTGATTATTTAGAGGATAATAATCTTTGCCAATGAATTGCTCGCCTGACAAGTTATTTAATTGTATATATATTTTTTTAATAATATTTAAAAACCATGTAATTTGTTTACGTCGATTTATGGGTGCTTCGGTTGATAAGAGCCTACAGTGAAGGCCTACATAAATAAACAATATACGAGTATATAGTCATCTCTTACGACACCTAGATATAAGTTAGGTTTATATTCATCACCACAACATTACTCCACTTTATGGCCATTTGCGTAAGATTTTCCACGAATATCACCATTTTTTAAAACGAACTTCCCAATTAAAACCTTGAAATATACGATATGATGGCAGATAAAGCTGAAGTATTGAATTCTACTAATTGGATGCCGTAAATAAAAAAAAAAATACGATGACATTGGAAAAGAGCATTATTAATCATACCTTTTTAATATTTTGTACTGAAGGAGCTTAAAAATTTCTCGTTCACTTTCCTGGCTTTTGGCTTTATTTTGTATAATTTTTCGTTATATACTGTTTTAGTGTTAATAAATACTAATTTAAATATTTAAATGATGAGAAGATAAAACCTTTTCATTGCCCGATGTCAGGAAAGTGAACCAGAAAAAAAAAATTATGCTGGTTCACACACATTTTCGGTTCGGTTCGCTATGGAAATCCATGGGGATGTCTATGCTCAGCAGTGGACATCCCTTATGACGGCTGATATGATGATGATCTTTAATAAGCCGACTGCACTAATTTACTTAGTCAATCTTTTATCTTAAAATACTTTAGTCTTAATAAATCTCAATTAAGTTTAATGTTATCTTCATACCGTATAATTTCGCCACTTCACATTCATTAACAATTTAATTGGCTGACCTAATAATTATATTTTGTTTCAGGTAAGTGGCAATATCTGTGCACTTCATTTTATAAAGGTTAGTGCGCATTAATGCATATTTATGAGTGAGCAGACGTGGCAATTAACAGCGTCGTCCCGTCTCTCAGAGCAATTATATCGGAGCGACGTCGCGTGTCGTCGGGACGACGCGGCGCGGCGGGTGCGGCGCGGTGCAGTTGTTTCAGCGACTCGCTTGCCAACATTGCACTTCCAGCTTTATACCGTTGCCAGATAATTAAAACATTGTATGTGATTACTGCAAATGAGTACCAAATATGAAGAGTGGAATTTAAAATTGTGTTTGACTTGCGTGTGGGATTTGGCGAAGTAGTTCTGGAAAAATTACTCTCATTTTGTTCTATAAATTTTTCAAAAATTTTTCATTATCGCTAAAGGGTAACGAGTCAAATAATTATTTTCGTGAATACCAAACTGTTTTTGAAAATTCGTTTCAGAGTTTTAAACTAGTATTAATATTCAGGTATTTCTTTTTATCGCACAATGTAATTTATGTTCAGATTTGCAATAATACAAAATGTGTGTTAATTAAAAATTTAATGAGATTATAGGATACACACTTTTCACATAGAAAGATAAATATCACACACCTCTCGCAAGTTTCCATAGTAGAAGCTCTGCTTAGTTTGGGATCAGATGGCCGTGTAAAAATATCCCAGGACACCTCTATAGTACATACATGTTAACAATTTCCCCAAAGTTCACTGAAGCTTGCTTGAACACATATTAAGCCATAATAATCTATTCGTTATTATTCAATTACCTGAACAAACCGTTCATGATCGATGTAAGCTCTAAATTATAGTTGTTACGCGGCTTAAGCTTTCAGGAAAATAGTATCGAATTTAATATTAATTTTATGTTTATTTTATAAATTTAATATGCTACGTTTATTATAATTTCAGTTTGTGAGTAATAAACCAGTTTCAGGGTGAGGTGGATGTTTGAAATTAGGTTATATACTTAAATCTAGGCTTAATTAGACCGTGATTTTAAATATATGTTATATTAAAAGATTATCTTATATTAAACCACTATCAGTAAAATTTTACAAGGATTAGGTAACTAAATGAATCTGGCATGACCTTGTGGAAATCCATAATAAAATTATACAAAAACAAATATTTATTAACAGTAAAGTGAAAATTTGAACTTTCTGTCCGGCGGTGGGCGAGGTAACACGTCAGTGGTCTAATCCGTGAAGATGCTTCGTGTAAAAGCGAAACACGTATCGATTTCCTGTTGAGTTTCCATGTTTGGGACTTGGCAGAGAAGAAGATCCAGCGGAATTAGTTACTAGATATTTGTTTTTGTATAATCTAAGCATAATTACTGGTAAAACTTAAAATACGAAGAACTAAAATACGTATTTCATTATATTTCAGCTAATCCCAAAAGTAGCAGAGCTTTTTCTATGAAAACCAGATAGCCATACTACTTATCCATTTTTGTTTTCTAAATACCTACAAATATCATAATTTAGACACAGACACACTTATTCACACAACATTTTTGGCCTGACTGGGAATCAAACTCACAAATAGAGGCGTGGCAGTCAGGGGCCATTACCGATCTAACTGGCATGTCATTTATTTTAATTATTATTATTTGTTAATATAAACCAAGAATCGCTATAAAACAGAAGTTTTAATTGCTCCCCGCTCTGCCTCCATTTAAACTTTGTTTAAATCAACACCCTACACGTTAATATGAGCGATGCTAAGGGCAAGCGCTCACGACCGCCTTGAGATATAACCTGTGGCTTCCGCAATACAGCTACTATATAACAATTAAGCCGCGTACACACGCGAGCCGTTATTTGCAACTTCCTTGTTGTTTATCGTAATTGCCTTTTAGGTTTGTTTAGCGGAGATGTTATTCTTGGATGAAAATTTCGGTGTGTTTTCGCAGATTGTTTTTGTATTGAAATCATTTTAAATGTACTGCGTGTTAATGTAATTTTCAGTCTTCATTTGTATTTATAGCTTTGTATTTATTTAATGTATTTCAAATTATTTTAAAACCAGTATTTTTTTTTAAATGTTAAAGGAAAGCATCTTTTGTCGGAGTTTTGGTTGGGGAAAATCATAAGAAATTTGGATGAAACTTAGCATCCATCTAAGTAGATAGTTTACATAGATAAGACATAGGACACATTTTATTTTGGGGAAATGTTACATTCTTCGTGACTGCGGTTGATACCGCAGGGGACAATCGTCTATATACACATATGTATATATAAGCAAAATAGTGTTCCTTTGTCGCACCATCACCTCAAAACTACTGAACATATCGAGATGGGACTGCTACCATACGACGCGGATTTTTTCTTAGATGGTTACAGGCTATATATTATATCGACAAACGTGCGTGAAACCGCGGGGGACAGCTAGTCTTTAATAAAAATAAACAGAAATAAAATGTGTCAAGCAATCATGTTTGAAAATAATAAACTGAGCTTAACCGGGATGAATTGTGGCGCGGTGTAAATAATAATGTTGTCCCGTGGACATCTTTTTGCAAGATTTATTTGATTGCTTCAGTTTACTTTGATAAGAAAAGTATGATAACCTTAATTACTTTGTAACTTTCTTACAAAGAACCCGGCTTAATTCAAATTCTTCCTGAAGTAGTACCTACTATAATTTTAATATAAAGGCTACTATTTTCCGGCAGATTCACCAAATTTTTGAGAGATGATAATATAATATAATAATATATTTATTTATTTCTTTCACAAAGGTTGCTTGGATGATGATTTCTTATTAAGCGTATGGTAGATAGTATTTCTTAAAAAAAATCATCAAACTGCTCTGCCTTATAAAACAAACAGAAAAAAAACAAAATTTATATGATATTAGGTTGTTATCATATTTGTCTTTTTTTTAACTTCTTTAAAATTAACTATTTAAAATAACGTAGTCAGACTAGAAAAGCTTCTGAATTTTTTTAAGCTTGCTGAACTTCTTCCCAGTTCTTTTTAATTGACGGCTAGGTGCCTAAGTTTCCCAAGTTAGTAACTTTCCTTCTTCTGACCTAAACTGAATAAATATCTTTTAATTTTGATAGTATTTCATTACTTATTATTATTAGTTTTTTGTTTTTTTTTTTTATTACAGGTTCAAAATAATAATGATTACATAGTAGCATTTAAAAACCACAAGGTTTGTGACAATACTACACATATTGAGTCTACATTGACAAAAACACAATACACTGTTGACAAAACATTATACAACATGTAGATCTTAAAGTTAAGTAAAAGATATACATCGAAGAAACAATAGTTATAATTTAAATTGTAGGAAACAGCTAGACACTGCCTTAAATGTTGTTACTGCTTAGACACTTTTAATTATATATTATTACATTACATATATAAAATAAATAGCTCCTGTAAAATACATATTTTCCAAGCTATTCGGAAATTGATTGTAAGGTCTGTGCATCGTATATAGTGGTGTTTCGGTGCGATTATTTCAATTTAACTCATGTGGCTGCCTTAAAAGCTTCCCAAATTGTTTGAGACAGGGGCGAGAGGGGGCGGGGGGACACAAGGGGGCGTGGAGCTGAGGGTCGGATGTTTGGAGTATAATGCAATTAAAGCACTCTTGGGCGACCTCTAACTGAAATTAAATTCGATGACTTGAAAATTTGCGGTTTTGTTGCTATTTGAAACTTTGACAGTATAACATATTTTTTTTATATCCAAAAATACGAAAAGGATTCTGTCAAGCTAATGTAATGCTAATAATTATTATTTAAAAATTATATTAGGAAAGTTTTGAAAGAAAAAGCGTATTACAAGGTAATTCATTATATTGAAGATAAAAATGTATGGAATTAGCTGCTCTCTACACAGTGCACCTCTTATTTCCTTGCTTAACTTGTAAGTAAAATTGTTGTTTTCTATTCTGTAGTCTTGTTAATTCGTTTTTTTTTGTTTTGTTTTTGAATGTTACCTATTTATTATATAAGCATTTTGTAATTGTTAAATATAAAATTGATATTATAAAATAGCCAAAAAGTCAGAATTGATAAGATTTATATAAAAAATGTTTAATAAAAAATTAAAAAGAATGTAACCTTGCTGAGTTTCTTGCTGGTTCTTCTCAGTTGAAGGCTGACTTCCGAATCGGTGGTAGCTTCAGTAACTTTAAATTTGACCTTCATAAGTGCCCTCCGAGGGCCTAAACTGAATAAATGGTTTTGAATTTGAATTTGAATTGAATGAGACTAGCTCAACAATGTTTCGTCGCAGCATATAATAGTTTGTCCCTTTCGTAACTACCCAATCACGTGAGAGGTTCACTGTCTAAGGCCTCGCCACGCTGGCTTCCTAACGAAGTTGCATAAAGGAATTGATTAAGTAAAACCCACTACTCGTGTTTAAATCAGTCATCAATAACCTACAGTATTCTAGGAGATGCACTTGCGAGTCATTTACCTTCTTTGTACGGTTCATGTCAAGGGGACAATGACCACTTACCATCAGAAACATTAGAGGTAAAGTTAAAGGTAAATTATAGATACATGAGACTTAACAACTTCACGTCTCAGCGACAACGCATTGTCAATGTCCCTGGTGTTGCCAATGTCCATAGGCGGCGGTGACCACTTACCATCAGGTGCGCCATCTGCCTATTTGTCGGCTACTTGACATACAGCTTGTCAATCTCCTGACATAACAAGGGGCCGTATGGATTATGACCCTAATTCCCATTGCTGTAAACTTATTTTCCAATGTGACATACAAAAACCGTTTCAAATGACACTTTCATATAGAGTATAAAATGGGTAGCGCGTAATCGTCCAATGACCTAAAAAGGTAGGAGAGGGCCGGATGCAGGGCGCGGGCTGGGCACGGACTGGGCGTGAAAAGCGAAGGGAAAGGGCTTTACCTGGATTAGCCTACGGGCTGATGTTAAAATGATTGTTTTAAAAAATACTGTACGAGTATAATAACTCCCCGTAGGCTTTAGTATGAAGTACAGGATATATTACTATAGAGAACAATTGATGATATTCATAATATATAAGTCGAAAAGACGGTGTTCGGTTTTTTATCCATAATTTCGGGTCAAACGAAAAGAACCGAAGCTTCCTTGCGTCGTTACATTTGAATAGTGCATAGGGATATCCCATACTGCTCACAATATGTCACGTTGGGAGTTCAAATTTCATTACTATTAATAATTTTGTTTTTGGTCTTGTTTTTAATTTAGTTTTATATTAATTTTGTTCAATTAAATTTTTATCTTGTTACTTATTCTATTCTTATTTTACCTTTGTCTACTTTTACTTTTGATCGAATTTTATTTAATTTTTAATATATAGGAAATAATTTGTTATAGTTACTTGTGTATGTTATGTTTGCCTGTAAGTGGATGTGCACCAAGTCTACTCTTTTTGTTTGAAATATGTGTATGTGTATCATCTGTTGGCAACCCTAATTAATAAATAAATAAATATGACTACTAGGACTACCTCTTCGGAGATAATGGGAGTGAATATATTATTATGTTATACTAATATTATAATCGCGAACGTTGTTTTTTACTCTTTCACTCAAAAACTAGAAAACGGATTGGATGAAACTTGCCACGTAAAAAGTTTATTAATTTGATTAGTGCATTGGAAAAATAGCGTATCTCTCGGGAATGTGAGTGAAACCGCAGCGGAAATATAGTGTATACGTAAATTCATACAATGTCGAGTAGTACCGATAGCCGATATAGTATTACAATGTAATGGTACACCGGTAACCAGACACCGTTAAATCATAGGGATCAAATCATGCCCCTTGTAATCTCAGCCCTAATTGGAAGGGCAATGTTGGTTACAAGCATAGCTTTAGACCCTATATAGCCTAATGTAATATAATACCACAATCTTACAGTTATATGGTACGTAATCTATACTTTTTAATATACTCGTACAAAGATTTGTTTGGTGGTTTGTTTGGATTAAATATCCGAAACTACTGACCGATTTGAACAATTGTTTCACCTTTGGGAAGCTACATTATCCCCGAAGGACATAGGCTATATTATATTTTTAAAATCAGATGCCTTACTAAAACTCAAATAATATAACCTACAGTGTAAAAAAAATGCGCTGGGAAAACTATTGATGAAAGAAAGAACAAAAGAATTAAACATCCCTCGAGAATGCGGGTGAAATCTTTAATATAATAATAAAAACCTATATCCATCTCCATAATATCAGCTATCATTGCACAACAATCTTATTAAAAAAAAATTCTAAACCATTTATTCAGTTTAGGCCCTCGAAAGGCACTTATGAAGGTCAAATTTAAGAGTAACTGTAGCTACAACCAACAATTGATAACGAGTTAAGGAAAATACCAACAAACCCCATAATAAAGTTCTCACATGATATTCACACGGTATTTGATTCCAAATTTAGCAGATCTTGTGATGAGGGTCAGCTGCCTTGGTTAGAGACCCTACCTGCCAAGCCACAGGTCGTGGGTTCGATTCCCACCTAGGACAGGGTTGTAGCTTTAGGCTCGAAGGCCTAAACTGAATAAATGGTTTTGAATTTTGAATTTTGGCAAACATTTGTGTGTATCAACATGTTTGCTCTGTGTCTGGGTGTAAATATCTATATACTCGTATGTATGTATTAAAAAGTAGTATATCAGTTACCTGGTAGCCATAGTACAAGCAGTACACTCTAGCTTAATTTGGGATCAGGTAACCATGTGTGAAGAATGTCTTGGGATTTATTTGTACTATGGAAACCTGGTAACTGATATCATATTTTTTATGTTATTTACACCAGTCACAAAACAAACAGACTTAAGCTACGATCTTCGGAGTGTTAGTCAAGGATTTTAAACCGCTTCTATTCTGCGTAGTACAAAACAGAACCAACCATAAAATCGAGAAAAATAAAGCATTAGAAATAACTGCTACAAAGTAGAAAGAACTAATTACATATAAAAGCATCGAGCCGTTGTTTAAAAATGCAAGAACCATTTAATTATATTAAAAAGCTAAAGCAAAACGTCGTAACAGGAAAAGGGACTATTGTTCTAAGAAAGCTTTTGTTAACTACAGAAAAAATAAAGATAAAGTAAATAAACAAATATCAAAAGGAATTCTTCAGCATGCTCGTACTGAGGACTTATAAATGTTTTGGAAACATGAAGGAATCGGCATGCGAGAAACAATTTTATTGTGACACGGTTTGGTATCATATTCAATTGACGAACTCATCCTAAACGAATAAAGAATAACCGTGTATCAGTTCCATATAGGTTTTATAAAGCATAGTCACTATTTTTGTTTGTATGTTTGTATGTTTGTGCGTTTTGTTCTTTTAAACTACGAATTAGATAACTAATTGATTCAGGCGTGGTCTTGCGGAAATTCATTATAAAATATAAAAAAAAACAATTATCTAGAAACTAATTTCGCTGGATCTCCTTCTCTGTGAAGTCCCAAACAAGGAAGCTCAAGCAAACAGGATTTCTTATACCAGATATTTGTATAATCCTACGAAACAGATTTTGATGCAATTTTATTTTTTTGGAAAGGTTTACGTGTAAAACTTTTATAGTACCTTATTAAGGTGAAACCGGGCGAGTCACTAGTATATAATTTGTTTTTTTTATTGTTCGTCGTCTATACTATCCTATACCAATCCTCCAATTACAATAAAACGGTCGGGAAAGATTTCAGAGAATACAAAAGGCTACAGGAAGTGTATCCACTTGGAAAATAAGACGCATGGCAACGCATGCCGAAGTCTAAACATTATTAAAATAATAGTAATAGCTTCCTCTCCATATTTCAATGTAGGCACTACCCCGCGGATTCATCTTTGTTCCCGAGAGCTCTTATCTACAAAAAATATCCTCTGACATCCTTAACACGCGGCTATCTGATGCCAAACTAAGCAGAGCTTGTTCTATGGAAACCAGATAACTGATATACAAGATATACTTACTACTTTCCTAAATACATACTTATGTAGATATTTACACCCAGACACAGAACAAACAGACATGTTCATGCACACGAATGCATGTTCTGAGTGGGAATCCACGACCTGCAGCGTTGCATTCAAGGTCTATAACCACCAAGCCTACTGGCTCGTTAAAGTCAGTTCAGCTCAAGTAGGACACACAGATCAAAGTTACTCTTCAAAAGTCAGCCTTCAACTGAGGAGAACAGGTGAACTGGAGAAAAGAAACTATGTGAGGATTTATATTTTTTTATAATCTGACTGTTTTACAATTTCAAAATACTTAAAACTAAAGTAACTATGACCTTCGTTACTGCATTCCGCGGGCCCTAAACCGAATACATGGTTTTCAATTAAAAACTATTTGAAATAATCCTTAATATTTTCCCTAAATGAAAATTATCAAAGTTAATTCAAAACAAATTTTTCATACCAACTTTCAGTCATAAATAAACGGACATAGTCTTTTTTACCCATGCTAATAATACCCACAAAGGCTACAGTCACAATATTCTTCATGCGAAGCCTCGATAGTGCAAAATGCAACAGACACGTAAATGGAAGCACGCTGTATGCCGAGAGGTAACGCCATACACAACGTATTTGAAATGGATTGTACAATCACATTCTCGAATAGCATTCGTGCTGCGTCAGTGCTGGGGTGGATTTCCTAGCGATCTACTACCTTACTGTGTGTATACCAGAACTCGGTGAGTGGGGAGATATTGAAGTATGATTTGGATTGAGTAGTGCAGTTATGTCTTACGTTTTAGTAAACATTAAAATACGATGTGTTAGTAACAATAGTTCAAAAAACAAAAAAAAATAATTATAGAAAACCAAAAGGCGATTTTATTGGTTTTTAAGTTCGAGTAATCGTTAAATCGTGTTTTGTTATTTTTCAAATTACTAATCCTGAAGGCCTTAGTAACGATAATGGGACAAACTATTTAAATTGTTGCATTGTCATCGGTCCTTAATAAATGTGCAAAGTTTCTATTTAATTCGACGTTTTGAAGTAGGTCAAAATCATCAAATAAAAGTAATGCCATATTTTCAGGTAAGGCGCTAGAACTCTGTGAAAGTTATATTTTTAATACATTTTTAATAATCTGAAGTCTTCCACTTGTCAAAGACTATAGTTAGTATAGTTTAGTGTATAAATTAAAAAATATATAGTATAGATTAGATATGAGATAGATAATAAGATCAACTACTCTGTCACATTAGGCTTGCCTGTAACGATACTCGTAGATGTAAGTTTTATGGTTAATAAATAAAAAATTGTTCAAACTTGTTAAAAAGAAAATCCACATCAATCAACAAGTGCCAAGGCTTCCTTTTAACCAGAATAGTGCAGTAGCGACCTAAAAACTGCACTGTTATTTTCGTAAGAAACTCTGTCTCTCTTTCTGATTGTTACCTTATGACGGCTAAACTGCTAAACCCACCTTGATGAAATTTGGTTTTCACTTACATTACGCCATGAAACAGAATATACAACTATTTCATCGGAAAACCGACTGAAATTACAGTGTGAAAGTTAGCAATTACTAAAGGCATATAATATTCAGTGTAACACTAGCGTAAACTACAGATATTTGCGTAAAAGCTAGAGCTAAGTATCACAGGTATAATTTATCATGACATAAGCCATTAATTATTCACGCTGAGAGCTTCTCATTGTTAGCTAAAAATAGAAGCTACAAGCTCGCAACTAAAATTAATAAAAGCTAACTTGAAGCTAAGTACTCCCACCACATTCTGAGCATGTCCCTCACTCACTTAACTTAAGCTTAACTTAACTTAACTCGTTGATTAAAAGCTAAGCTCAGAGCTTTATTACATTAAAAGGGTGCGCTATTTGCAGGAAACTTTCATTTCCCTTTTTTTGTTGTTTGTTCGAAGAATTATCGGTTTTGTTTTAACGTTCTATTTGTTGGTATAATTAATAAAGCTTACCTTGGAGCCTTCGCTTTGAATTGATCTTCATTGAGACAGAGCAGGAAGTAAACACATTTAGGTTATTTTTGTTTATAATTAATTATTTAGGATAGAGTTCACGTAATGATTACTGTCACGTAAATAGATTATTGATTTATTTATAATTAAACCTAATTAAAGACTTAAAAATAAAACGTGATTTTAATTAAAAAGGAAACAACTTTTTCAGTTATCTTACAATTTTATACAAATAGGTTCGAAATATGGTATTGAGAATTCTATTTATTTTTTATTTCAAGTTGGCTGATGGTCCACTTGATGTAAAGTGGTCACCGCCACTTCTAGATATTAGCGGCATCGCTAATACTTTTTTTCGACTCTAAGACGTAAATTCGATTGTACTTAAGAAGTGTGCAGCGGAGCTGTCACCCGTACTAACGCGTCTTTACCAACTTTCCCTTTCCTCGGGTCGTGTACCGGTGGCTTGGAGGGAGGCTAATGTGCAACCGGTGCCCAAAAAAGGGGACCGTTCTGACCCGGCCAACTACAGGCCAATAGCTATCACTTCAGTGTTGTGCAAGGTTATGGAGCGGATCCTAAATAACCAACTGATCCAATACCTAGAAGATCGCAGTCTAATAAACGATCGTCAATACGGATTCAGGCCGAACCGATCCGCAGGTGATCTTCTAGCGTACGTAACGCACCTCTGGGGTGAAGCAATCGACAAGCGTGGCGAATCTCTGGCTATCAGCCTCGATATTGCCAAAGCTTTCGACAGGGTTTGGCACAAAAGTCTCCTCTCCAAGCTCCCGGCTTACGGTCTGCCAGCGCAGCTCTGCACCTGGATCGAAGACTTTCTACACCTGCGAAAAATACGAGTCGTAGCGGACGGTTTCGCTTCTCAGCTGTTAGCCGTCAGCGCAGGTGTACCTCAGGGGTCCGTGCTATCCCCTACACTCTTTCTTCTGCATATCAATGATATGCTTTCCCTTGGGAACATACATTGCTATGCAGATGACAGTACACTTCACGCGGGCTATCACGGACACGCAGCAGCTGGGCGAGTGGAAACCCAGGAGAGCCGAGGTCAACTTGTCATTGGGCTCAATCGGACATTGGACCTCATATCCAAGTGGGGTTCCGGTAATCTGGTTGAATTCAATGCCAAAAAAACGCAAGCGTGCGCGTTTACGGCGAAAAAGTCGCCATTCCTTCCCCTTCCTTCTCTTCTGGGCACTACGCTAGTAATGCAGAATAGTGTTACCCTGCTTGGCACAGAAATACGCTGTGACCTTAATCCAAGGAATAACATCGAGACCGTAATCAAGACAGCCTCTCGGAAACTCGGAGTCCTGAACAAGGTGCGGAGGTTTTTCACGCCGGAACAACTGTACCTGCTGTACAAAACTCAGGTTCGGTCTTGCGTGGAGTATTGTTCGCACCTTTGGGATGGCTCTGCTCAGTACCTGCTCGATGCCCTGGATCAGTTGCAGCGTCGAGCAGTACGCATTATTGCCGACGGGGTAGTCACTAAAAACCTCGAACCCCTTCAACTACGGCGGGATACTGCAGCGCTTAGCGCTTTCTACCGGATGTACCACGGCGAGTGCTCAGAGGAACTTTTCTCTCTTTTTCCCCCTTCTCCTTTCCTTCACCGTAACACGCGTGCTGGGCTTCGGTGTCATCGTTTTACTGTGGCCACCATGCCAACGCGGACAAAGAAGTTTGGTAACTCATTTCTTTGCCGCACCTCAAAAAAATGGAATTCCCTCCCTGCACACGTGTTCCCTTCTACCTACGACATGGGGTCCTTCAAACGAGGCGTGAAGAAGCACTTTGCGGGCCGGCAGGGTGAGGGCGGCTAGTGTTGTACTCCTGTACTGGCACTAGCGGTTCTCGCATTTGGACTGCAGTTCTACTTTACATCAGGTAGACTGCAGTCATCTGCTTTCTCAAATATATATAAAAAAAAAAAAAAAAAAAAGTTTTTAAGTCTCATGTGCTTTTTTCATCGGGCCTCTTACCTTTCTAACCGAAACACAGTAATACGAGTGCACTCCTGCTTCGCGGTGGAAATGGGTAAGGTGTTAGTACGTGATGACCTCTGCGCTCAGAAGTCTACTTTTCAAAAAGGGTTTCCTTAGAATGTTTTCATGATTTAGTATTTCAATAAATACCGTCATAAAAAAAGCTTCAATATCCAATGAACCCAAATAAGTAAAGTGCCAAACTACCATCCTAACAAATTAAAAAAGTAAGTCAATAAAGCCATACATTGAAGGAAATACAAAAATTAAATCGGAAGTGCCTGCTGAAGGACATTGTCCGAGCAAACACCATTACGACGAGGAGGCGCTCTCCCCCCTAAAGTGGGATGAGAGAGGGGACATACAATCTTGTGTGACGTCCGTAGATATTATTATATACCTGGAAATTTCGATGTATCTAACACTGTGTTGAGGTGTAACAGTGTAACAGAATTTGCAATTGTTTATACAATGGCTTGGTAATCAATACTAAGAGGCTGGTAGAAGAGTTCGATTCCCACTCAGCCCCCTTATTCAGCTAATACAAACTTCATCGGCGAGCCGCTTCATGAATGCCTCGGAGGCTTACCTCTCACGTCATTAGTAGTATTAGCGTAGTAAGCGACAGAGACAGAGCATAGAGGCCGCGACGAAACATCCTCGAGTTAGTGTCATTTTCCTTACAGAATCGAGCTCCTGGACAAACATTAACATGTTTAAAATATATTTATTTACAGAATTATTTGTTTTATTTTCTCTCAAAGTTCAAAATTCAAAACCATTTATTCAGTTTAGGCCCTCGGAAGGCACTTATAAAGGTCAAATTTAAAGTTACTGAAGCTACTACCGGTTCGGAAGTCAGCCTTCAACTGAGAAGACCTGGCAAGAAATTCAGCAAGGTTACATTCTTTTTTATATGTATAATTTTTATCTATTCTGACTTTTTGGCTATTTTATAATATTAATTTCACATAATTTTATATTTAACAATTACAAAATACTTAACATAGGTAACATAAAAAAAAAAAGAAAAAACAAAAAAATTAGAAGTGCACTGTGCAGAGAGTAGCTATTTCCATACATTTTTATCTTCAATATAATGAACTACCTTGTAATACGCTTTTTCTTTCAAAACTTTCCTAATATATATCTAAGACAACAAATCCGATTCGCACCACGGCGACAACTAGTGCTAGCTACTTTTTTATAAATTTACATTAATTCAGAGAACAAAACTATATTTATGAACACATATGTTTGTATTGGATGGGTATCGAACCCACGACCTCTGGAGTGGTAAGAGTGTTCTAAACAGCCCGTCAAACCTGATTCAAAGGATAATTTAAGATTTTTCGTCAAAAGAACTCTACAATAAGCGAGTATGATTTGAAATGCTTTTTCAATATAAATATTTCTTTCCAACTCTATTCATTCTTATGATTTAAGAATTATATTTTCACGTAACAAAATTATTGAACTGTATGAAGTCGTTAAGCTGTCTGGGAATAAAACTTGATTCAGATATTTTTTTTACTTGAATAGAATCACCATTTACAAAATCGATTTATTTTACCAACTCAAACCATTTACATTAATTTATTTATAATAGATTAGCTCCTGTACCGCGTTTCCGAGGGTTTAAAATTTTTCCCCGGATAAACGTACTGTCTATTTCTTTTTAAGGTGAAGTTTCGTTCAAATCCAGTCAGCTATTATAGTTTAATTGTGTAACAAATATAACAGAAGTAGAAAGCTACGAAAATCCACATTGTGCTACGAACTTCGTAGCTCACTGCTACGAGCTCTACGATCTAAGTTTATTTAAATCTTTAAAGTTAGTCTCGCAATTGTGGTATATAATTATTATCTGTTTGAAATCTATTAGCAAAAAAGGAACTAAGGTTCTTATTTCATTTAATTTAACAGGCTAGTAATGTTTAGATTTCCCAACTTCCAATCCAAGCATTTGTGTGCATGAACAGCATTTTTTCATGTTTTTTTTGATCTGTTGAGGATTTTTTAATGACCATGTGTGAAACAATTCACAAATAAAAACTCTCTCAATAAAAAGGCACTACAATCATAATATTTTCTTTTAGCTTTGCCGTAGTCGGGTAAAATACGAATAAAATACCTATTTAAGTAAATATCCGGGGTTCACACCCGGCCATCTGATGCCAAACTAAGCAGAGCTTGTACTATGGAAACCAGATAATTGTATACTGAAACTTTTTTCTACTCTCCTTAATAGACTTACATATACATACATCTACAACCTAACAAAATAAACAGACATGTTCATGACAGTCATCAACGACCAAGCCAAATTAGCCAGACAATTAGATCAATACGTGCACCAGAATGCACTTAAATTCAAAGCCAATAAAGTATATTTTTAATTGACATTTCAAACGTGTAAACAGTCTAAGCATTGGTTTAGTTGTATTGGAGCATTGTCACAATGTCCCTCTATTTTACTTTACTTGATGCAAGTTTGTATCTGACGCCACGTTGAGATCGGTCGGCGAAACATTGTTAACGACTTGAAATAATGCCTTCAGTTATAATAATAATTATTATTTACTAGCTGTCCCCCGCGGTTTTACCCGCGTTCCCGTGCGATGTCACATGTATTATACATAAAAACCTTCCTCTTCAATCACTCTATCTACTAAAAAAACCGCATCAAAATCCGTTGCGTAGTTTAAAAGATTTAAGCATACATAGGGATATAGGGACAGAGAAAGCGACTTTGTTTTATATTATGTAGTGATTTATTGGATAACAAAGATCCACGTATTAGTCACAGGAAATTAAAAAAATGTGATGTACTCTAAAAATTTAAATAATGAGGGCTTAATAACAAACAAAACTAAATTATAGCTTTAAAACAATCATTCGCACTGAGCGACTCAGAAATTTAGAATTAGGAAAGCTCTTAATGCAGACTTCATCCGAGGAAGTACTACCCACCAAGTACCACTTTCAAGCACCATTTGCCTTATTTAATTATAAATATAAAGTAATATTTAGCAACTGTAGATAGAGCGTACTAGGTAGCTCATTTAGTTGAAGATAGAAATGTCTAGAAATATCTGCTCTATGTACAGGTGTACCTTAGACATGCTTGTTTAAGTTACTATTACATTTTATATTAAGTATTTTGTAAAATATAGTAAATAAATTTAAAGAAAATTGTTACCTTGTAGATTTAGTAGCTTCGACTTTCATAAGTGCATTCCGCAAGCCTAAACTGAATAGAAGGTTTTGAGTTTAAACTGTAGCAAGAAATAAAAAAATAGTTACTCACTTAGGTCTTTTAAACAATGCAATAACGGTCATTACCATAATTTAAATATAATAATCCGGAAGGTTTATGTGTATAAACATTTATATTGTCCCAGTCCAACAAAACCAGAGCGGGTATCTAGTTTATTTATTTATTATATTGGTATGTCCAACAAAGAATGGATTATATTATAGAAGTATTTATATTCAGAAGTCTCAAATGAAACATGAAACTGAAGGTTCATATTAAATAGGTTAAAACCTATTAACTGATACATGATTGGATTTTTTCTATCAAATTTAACTAAGCCAACTCTCGATATCGAAAACAACAAAGAACAGAAAAAGGCTCGACTTTAATCCGGCCATGCATCACCGACAACGACCGTATCCGGCCGATTGTGATTGATCGGTGATCGGCCGACCCCTGACCGGTGATCAATTAGTGAACAATTTGTGATAACACCCCCCGACTTACAAACGTCCCGGGATACTGATTTATGGATTGTTTGACTTTTGTTGTACGTCAGCCGGAGATTCCGCTTTTTTTTACCAATTGATGTGTGATTTGTGACTTTGTTATAAAGCTTTTTGAACAACATTCTTTTGATGTTTTCGCAATCAATATTTTACATTAACTTGAGATGTTTGATTGACATGCTCTGTTCTGTATGTTTTGCTACGCTCTACAGCATGGATATATGTCTAAGATACTTTTGTGTTCGAGAAAACATTAAATCCCTCGAGAATTCTGGAAATAATAATAAAAATAAATAAATATCCTTGGTCGTTCTTTACACAGAGCCATCTGATCTTAAACTCTGCAAAGCTTTGAAAACATTGTATTAGGTGTAATATATCAATTAAATGGTCACTAAACTCCTAAAGATTGGAATTCTCTCCCCTCGTCTGTGTTCCCTGAAACTTACAACTTAGGGCTCTTTAGGAAAAGGGTGAATAAGCTAATAGGAAAGCGAGCTACGTCTTCGGCTTCATCTTCACTTAACATCAGGTTAGATTCATACCAATCGCAAAAAAAACTTTAGAGAAAAATATAATCATGTCTATCCACCTTTCTTTTGTTCTGGGCGTGGTAGCGTTACCAAAAACATACATAATATGTAAGTCATCAATGAAAAAATGTTAAGCCTTTCTGTTCTTTTTTTTATTTTGACAACTGCAAATAATTGAAGTTTTTTTCGATATACGCGTATGCAAGTACATCGTAATTCTGAGTAATGTTCCCACTCCGGTGGAGCCGGCAGCCTCCTCTAATTGTGATTTATATACGACGGGTAATTGAACCGACTAGCGGGTGAGTGAGTGAGCGAGTGAGTGAGTGAACGGGATGTGTGGTTCTCTATCCGGGGGGAAACAAAAATAATTGCTAATTGATAGGGGGAAAGTAAGTTAAGTTATTTAATATTAGTGGTGAAAGAAATGTTTTCATTTAATTTTAACAATTTATCCAAAATTTATTTATTCAAATTTTTTCTTCTTCATAAGTATGTCCAGCAAAATTTGCAGCTACATTAATCTGACTATTGAAATTAGGAACAGTTTAAAGACGCAAGAACAGAAGATAGCAATTTAAAAACGTTACCTACATGTAAAACTGAAAACCTTCTTAATTTTTTATTAACAAAATAAAGTTCTTGGTGTATCTGTGGTAGTGTCTTCTTTATTCTTTCTGCTTATATCTTAATATATATAATTCTCCTGTCCGTGTGTACTATGTAGTGAACTCCTCATAAATGGCTGGAATGATTTTGATAAGAAAGGTTTTGTGGATTTCAGTGGATTCGAGAATGGTTTAGATTTACAATTGGACCCATTTTTTATGGAACTTTTGTAGGTGGACTGATTTCGTCAGGACAACGTCTGTCAAGACAGCTAATACTATTATAAAACTGTAGAACAACATGTGTGTATATTGAAAATATTTGCCAAAAACTTTTTGAAACACTGACTGTCTATATTATTGTGGAAAAAATACACATTAATTTCAAGTTATAACGCAAAATTACAGGTATATCAAGTTAATAAGTAAGACTAATAAAAAATTACGCGTGTGTGTGTACTTAAGTACGCACGTAGGAAGTTATACCCGAAATTATAGGTGAGAAAAACTGCACTAAAATCGTTTTTTACTATTCAGTCGTGAAATTGTAGTGTCCAAACTTTTTGCACCTGTCTGTAGCAACGAATAACAATTATTGACGTTGTTAGGTTATTATTGACAATAACTTCATTAGCTAAATTCATTTGTGAGAATTTTTTGTTACACTGATCTTAAAATTTCACTCTCATCATTTTTTTCATAACATGCCTAAAGAAGTAACTTAAAAAAAAAACAGTTTCTCTTACAAACTTTAAAATTATAACACCATGTGTATCATCTATGTTGTTATATTAGTTTTGTAAGGAGGAAGGAAATAAATAAATTATTATTATTATTAATCAGCAAGAGACCAGTTACTTCTCTAGGACAAAGCTAAGTTAGAAATAGCGTATTTATTTTAAAACCGTTATTTTCCTTTCAGAATTATATTCGTACCTTTTAAAAACATCGGCACTCTAACAAAGAAAGAGCTTTTTTAAAGTAATTATAAAATATTCATAAAAAAATGGGTCTTAAAAGAAATACAATTAACTTTTGTATTTATTCTTTGTAAGTCTAAATTTTCATACGACAATCTATTAAGCTCAATATATTTTAGAACACGCCATTCCATGAGTACCTACGTATTTAAAAAGTGGCATAAGTAGTATATTGGCTACCTTGGCTTGGTGTTTAGAGACCCTAACTGCCAAGCTTCGTCATGGTCAATTCCCACCCAGGGGCTCGATTCTGTAAGGAAAGTGACACTAACTCGAGGATTTCGTCGCGGCCTCCGTGCTCTGTTTCTTTCGCTAACTACGCTAATACTACTAATCACGTGAGAGATAAGCTCTCCGAGGCCTCCGTGAAGCGGCTCACCGACGAAGTATTAGCTGAATAAGGGGGCAAGACAAAAATTGATGTGCATGAACATGTCTGTATGTTCTGTGTCTCAGAGAAAAAAAAGTGTAGTATTTCAGTTATCTGGTTTCCATAGCACAAGCTCCGCTTACTTTGGGATCAGATGACCGTGTGTAAAGAATTTCTCAGGATATTTACAAGTTCTACATACGTAAATAAAATGTAACATTTGCAGAGGTTAACAGTTCACTATATAAGATAATCCTGGCAGAGTAAGAGAGACGGGGATATAAAAACAAATAAGGCTTCACACGACATACGCGAGCGATCCGTTTCACGCGCCGTTGATTTCGAGTACCTACTCATTATCAGTCACTGTGAATGTTTGTGTAGACGAGCGGGTTCTGTTAGGTGTATACCGAAAAGTAGTACATTTTTTGGATATATAATAGGAACAAAGTTTGTTAGGACACTTACTTAACCCAAAATCAATTTATAAAACTTATTCAGCTTGCAATGAACTAAGTAAAACAGAAAATGTTTTCATGACAAAATAATTGACTATCCGAATATTTTATTTCGAGCGTCTAAATCGCAGCTTTTGAGCCGATGGTCTACAAAACTTAAACGCTCATTAAGCCATAGCGAAGAGTTGTGATGCGAATTTGAAACGGTTTGTTTGCGCGTAGATGCTCGTCGTAAGGCGTGTACACACCGCGCGGGTGCCTGCGGGTCGTTACGTCTGCACGGGCCCTAAGTAACTAACGGTAAAGATACCACATAAAAGATTACGGGGAAATTAGAAGGAATTTATAAGGAGGGCGTTTGTTTAGGGTAATGGCTACAGCTGGTAGATATTCATTAAACATGTATAATATTACCTGCTTCCGTTCCCGAGGGATGTTACATATTCCCGGACTAAAAAAGTAGCATGTGTGCTAGTCCAGAATATAATCTATGTCTGTGCTAAATTTCACCCGGATCCCTTCACCCGTTCTGTCGTGATTGAACAAATATTAATCAATCCAAAATAATATTATAGTAAAATTTATTATATAAGTATTGCAAGTAAGAAAGAGTGGTGAAATGTGAGGTTTCAGTTATTGTCAAAGCCATTTATTTGTTACTTTAGACTGACATTTAGGAGAGTGAAGTCATACTTGAACTTACAACTTACTCCAATAACTCATCATCATTATCAGGGGTATTCTGTAAAATAAATTACACTTTCTCATAGAAGTTTCGTCGCGGCCTTTATGCTCTGTCTCTGTCGTAAACTATGCGAGCTCGTGAGAGGTAAAAGGGTTTGCTGCGTCTTATTAAGTATATATACTTAAGTATTAGGTATCTATCATAAACGATGCTGATACTTTTGCTATCAACATCTACTTTTGGACATAGCTTTTTTGTCTACTGTGCAAGGTGTATGTGAACATGGTGATTAGTTTTTTTTGTATACCAAAGAGGCCTACTCAAACGAGCACAGTCCACCTGATGGTGAGTAGCCACCGCCGCCTATAGATATTTGCAACACTAGGTTCATCGCCAATGCATTGTTGACCCTGCGCTGTTAAGTCGCATGTGGAAATCGCCTCCTAGGAAAAAATTGGACTAGTATTAGTAACTGCTCTAAATCTATTTCTAGGAATATACGTTTTACGCGAGTTTCAACAAAGAGTTCACATACGATAGCACTTGGATCAAAAATACCTGCACCAGGAGCTTGCTGTCTGTTACAGTTAAAGTAACTTTTATTATTGCAGTTCTTACTTGAGCTTTTAACTTGTTCTATGTAAAGTTCAACTTATTGTTTCTTAGTTTTACTTTATGCATATTAACGTAGTAAGGTAAAACTTTGGAAAAATATTAACTAGGGAATAGTTTAGTTGGATGCTTATTAAAATTCATTCTAAAACGTTAATTTGGTTTTGGGCCGTGGAGGGCAGTTACTAGATGTAACCGCCGGTTTAGAAATCAGTCTTGAACTGAGAAGAAGCTGAGTAAGAAATTTCATTAGGTTTTTAAAATAAATATAACTTAATTACGTCATCGTCGTCTTCATCATCTGCTTCCCAAGTTCCCAACTACTTGGTGTCGAAGCGATAGGTAAACTGATAAATAATATTATAGATAAATCCCAAGACATTCTTCACACATGTTTACCTGATCCCAAGCTAAGCAGAGTGTACTGCTTGTACTATGGCTACCAGGTAACTGATATACTACATATACTACCTTTTAAATACATACTTATATAGATATTTACACCCAGACACAGAACAAACAGACATGATCATGCACACAAAATGTTTGTCATGGGTGGGAATCGAACCCGCGACTTTCGGTTTGGCAGTCAGGGTCTCTAACCACCAAGCCAACTGGCCTGTCTCTCCAATCGTCGTTCTCTGTCAATCCAGTCCAATACATATCTAATGAAATAATTACACCTTAGCCACTATGGTTAAATTTATCCCTTAGCCTTGAGTTAATGTGAATGTTTGTGAGTATGGATGTTTGACACTGTTTGACGCAAAAAGTGCTAAATAGATATAGATTTACCTTGCCACATAGATAACTTAAAATCTTGATTAACCCGTAGAATACTTTGATAAGTTACATCCCTTGGGACCGCGGGTGAAACCACGGGGAGAGCTAGTGGTAAACGACGTTAAAAACCAAAAAATAAAACCTCGTCACATCCAATTTAAACAATATAAACAGAAACATTCATACGACTAATTCACACAAAACAAATACACAATTTCCATAACACAATAACGCAAAAACAGCGCTGAAAGCCGAAAACATTCTCATGCAATACATTAAATCATAAACAATACCAGACACATTCCAGCGCTGAAGCACCGCTTAATCACCGAAATAAGACATATATCGCACGCAATATATTTAACAGTTAACCGCTCGTGAATGCCTTTACGTAACCTCTTGTCACCGTACTGTTTGCCAAATTGCCATGCTTTTGGTACACGCAAAGAATAACCGACCATATGCATTAAAGTACAAGGTCTATTGTCGATGCGCTCGCAATAGATTGTTGCCTTCAATTATTGTACGGCGCGTGCTAAAGTGCGAGCTCGAACAATTGAACATGGATTTTGTTTGAAAATTTTCTATTATACATTACAATAGTGTTTCAGGTACATTGTGTATTGTTAGAACGCTTTTAGCCGAGTTCTTTGTGAATTACCTTCCGTCTTGGGTTAGAGAAACTAAACTAGCTTGTTAAGTCAACGCTTGAATTATAAAAGAGTTTGACGTCGCTCGGTTCTTTGTTGGTCCGAGGGATTCTTTAATCTAACATTTTGGTACTTCCAAGGTCCCAGAAGGTACAATTATATTAACTAATCCTGAGATGTTTTTTGATATACGACTATCTGAACCAAAACCAAGCAGAGCTACAATAGTACTGAGAAAAACTACAATACTATTAGAAGATAATATTTACTCCCAAACATAATTATTTATGCATAAGAATGTGTATCATATGTAGGAATTGAACCCACGACCTGCGGCATGGCAATCAGAGCGTCTTCCTATTACACCAACCATCCCTACTAATATACAAAAAAAATAAGTGTCTCTCTTTCTTTGGATGTTGTGTTTTAAACAGCTTAACGGCTGAAATTTGGCATACAAGTAGCCTATGGTACGGAAAGGGACATAGGCAGTATTACCTAACGTTTTCAATATTAACGTGGGTAAAACCATAGAGTGGGAGCTAGTCAAAAAATATTTACGTTTAAAATAGCTTTCATCTAAAATTTTAAAAGTTCGTACGTTTCGTAGTATTTGCATAGTAGACGTGCTACGCCGTAGCGAGTCTACGAACTACTACGAGTAAAATTGTTGTATAGTTTGATGTTTTTCAAAGAGATTTTTTTGACAAATAGTGAGTTTACATATTGAATGTTGCTTGTCTTCCTATGATCCTGTATTTCCCCATAAAACGCGTAGAAGCGGTCCAAACGTTTTCTTAAATTTATTGACCATTAGCTGTCCGCCAAGGTTAGAGGGATGTTACATTTATCAGGGATAAAAACGATACTTTGTGTTAATCCATATTATAAACTATCTACAAGCTAATGTTCACCCATATTCATTGACTTGCTTTAATGTCAAAGAGGAACAAATATCTATACATAATAATACGAGTATATTAATAGCAGGATAGCACATCGTAAATATACACAATGGAAGAGAAAGAGAGCAAGTGTGACAGAGACAAAGAGTGCATATAACAAGCACACTTCAAATCTTGCTAGCCAATTTTAGACCACGTTCTTTAACCTTATTGTGTAGCATTAAGCTACATTAATATTTTTTAATTTTAGGTTTCCACTTTCAATTCCAGTAATATAGCTTAACGAAAATTCCATTAGGTAAATGGTTTTTTGTTAAGAATAAAATATATGAAAAAAAAGTGAAGTTATAAAATATATATAAAAGCCGTACCCTTGCTGAGTTTCTCGCCGGTTTTCCTCAGTCGAATCAAACCTGTGATAACATCAGTAACCTACCTTCACAAGCACCTTATAAAGCTTATGATATCTTTACTACGATCTCGAGAATCCTATCAACACCTTAACAACACCATAAACCAATCAGTCACATTCAAACGATACCATCACACTAACTCTAGTAATACGTTCATATCCACCCTTATGCGATATGCATGCAACATTAATTGATTAACGAGACATGTCAAGATATGTGACACTGCTCTATAGCCGTCATATAGCCGCTATAAAGCTGCTATATAGCCGCTATACAGCCGCTATGTAGCCGTGACGCTGATTACATGACGGTAACATCATTATATGCAACCTCACAAGCGCTGTGAGAGAATAAATTAGGGAATACCGTAGATTCGCTTCGGGTCGGGAAAGGTAGTATAAAAGTTACTTTGTTTAGAAATTATTACATGTAGCTTAAGATGGTAGTAAGAAACCCTGACTGTCATGCCGCAGGTCGTAGGGTTCGATCCCCACCCAGGACAAATTTGAGTGCATGAATATGTCTGTTTGTTCTGCGTCTGGATGTAAATATCTACAAAAGTATGTATTTTGAAAGTAGTGTATGTCAGTTATCTGGTTTCCATAGTACAATTTCTGCCTAGTTTGGGATCAGATGGCCGTGTGTAAAGAATGTCCCGTTCAGTGGAATGTGGGGCTCATTACTGAGACTTCTGCCTACCACTTTGATTTGTAATTGTATTGTACTAACAGGCCAGTTGACTTGGTGGTTAGCGACTCTGACTGCCAAGCCGATGGTCGCGGGTTTGATTCCCACCCAGGACAAACATTTGTGTGCATGAACATGTTTGTTTGTTCTGTGTCTGGGTGTAGATAAATATATATATTTATGAATTTATAAATAAAAAAAATTAGTATATGTAGTGTATCAGTTATTTGTTTTCCATAGTACAAGTTCTGCTTAGTTTGAGATCAGATGGCCGTGTGTGAATGACCTGTTCAGTGGAATGTGGGGCTCATTACTGAGACTTCTGTCTACCACTTTGATAATTGTATGTATGTTTGAAACTTGATTCGTAAGCTGCTGATAGATTGGCAGACAATCTACCTAATGGTATATGGTCAACACCGCCTATGGATATTTGCAATAGCAGGGATATCGCTTATGCGTTGTCGGCCTTGAGAGCAGAGTAGTAGTAGTAGTAGGAGAGAGTAGTAGAGTTATATCCCATATCCTGTAAATGGTCCGGCTCCGTTACTTTCTAAGCCGAAATGGAGTTCTAAAAGCCCTCAGATTTACGATGGAAATAGGTGTGGTAGTAGCACTTTCTTGATCTAGAGCCATACACATACATCCATTGTACGTCATGTTAAATAAAAGCTTGTAGACCAAGTTACAATTAGTCATTAAACTCTAAACAATGCTAAGTAGAGCACAAACATCCATTCATATCACCTATCGTAAAATAGCACATAATTACACATCTCCATTACAATATCAGAAACGCAGCACATAATCTACACAGATGTAACGCATCTGACCCACTTACATCTAATCTATGTATTGTATCCAGGGCTGCACCTACGTTAACAGCCTGTTTATACGTTAGCCGTGCTTAGTGGAGATTTAGGGATGCCACTTGCAGACAGGTGCACTGGCACGCCGGATTACCATTCGTGTTTTATTGCACTATCAACTGTAACTCGAGGGTGCAAGATACATTATTCCAAGACACAATTCTAATAAATATGTATGACTGCAATAATACAAGGGTGGTTAAACGCAGGCGTTTGAAGTAGTTTGTTGTAAATCTGCTGCAGAATAAATTGTTAGAAAATGATGTTTGTTGTACGCTATTTGTGAGGTTTTCTGTATGTGGAAACATTTATTTTAACGGTTATGTTAATAGATAGATTGAGTAGAGTATTTCCAAAAATATACTTTATACAGGCTTTACGAGTATGAGAGGTAGGAACTAGAAAAAAATCCTGAAAATATCTATTCACGTTTTAATCCTTTCGCGGGCAATACTAACTACACCTACAACAACTATACCTCCGATTTTGATTTTATTTATTCGAAACATTTAGAAATATTTTTTTTAAAACAATACTAATCAATTTCCCCCCTTTTTTATGGGTTACGGCAATATCTCTGCCAATGCCTGTTTGTGACTTCTTATTTGGCAAAGTAATTGCCAATGCCCAGTTTGAATTATATATTATCATACGATTACTATCTCAGATCATAAACTATATCTAAAAATGGTTTGGCAATTATTTTTCCAATGCTCGCGAAAGGGTTGACTCCTTATACAAAACAATGCAAATAAACCCTTTATTATCCAAGACAGAAATCATAATTGTAACCCACAAACATAAAATTAGTATCATGGCTCCTAAAACACACAACACACTCGTTATTAAAACATAAATAATTATCTGAAGTCATAAAGCTATGGCGACACGAACTCAACAGCGCGTAACATAATGGAACGCGTGTTGCAGAGATGATTTTAATAGGCATCGTTGGTAATTGTGCTCGGATTCGCTGCAGCTATTAACTGAAGGATAATGTGTGTTTAACTTGTCGCGACATGAATTTATTGTACGCTGTCATCACACTAAAATATCTTTGTTACTTTGTTAATGGATATTAGTTAAAAAAGAATAGGAAAATAAGAGTAGTAGATAACTAATTGAAACAGGCGTGAAATCCATTATAAGATTATACAAAAAACAAATATCCAGCGGAATTAGTTACTAGATATTTGTTTTTTGTATAACCTTTTTGACTAACAGTAGAGCTCTTTGTGCAGAGTTTGTCCGGGGAAGTACTGCCTTGCCTATTTCCGCCGTGAAGCAATGGTGCATTTTTATTACTGGTAAGAAAGGTAAGGCCGATGAAATTATAGGCAAATGAGTCTTAACAACTTCACGACTCAGGGTCGACAACGCATTGGCGATGCTCCTAGTGTTGCAAATGCCCATAAGCCTCGTTGGCCACTTACGATGCTAAGGTGGACCGTCTGCTTGTTTGTCAGCCCAAGGGGTATATAAAAAAAACTTTAGTTATTTCAAATTTTGTAAAATATCATATACCAATTATATGGAAGTTGATGGATTAGCGCCAACCCATTTCTTATGAAGAAGATAAGTATCTCCACGTCCTTTATCTCCGAAGAAGTCAAGACAGCGGAATTAGTAACGAGAGCCACATTCCAACAAAGAAGTGGTGAACATGATCGCCGTCCTCGGGCGAATTACCAATCCCATTTAACTTTAATATTACCTTGTTCAATCCTGGAATCGAACGAGAACCTTCGGTTCTATAGCCGAGCTTTGCACCACAACACTCATAAATAAGTGTCCACACGAAGGCAGAAACTAATAAAGTTGAAATAATATAAAGCCATCATAATTAGGCAACTACCGCTGTTTATAAAGTAGTTTACTTTTACTATGTGCACACACTGCGGTACACAATTGCGAACTAACCACAAAGCTCTTTGTGACAAGTAAAACACATAGATTGTTCAAGCGACAAAATTCCTATGTCTATTACAATGTCGCGCGTAGATGTAACATTAATATAAGCGTTATAATTGCAACAGAAATTTCAGTGCATTTCCTAGCAGCACAAAGCGGCGCGGTGCGGCGCGGTGCGGTGCGGCGCGGTGCGGTCCCACTCGTTGGAATATTCACGCGGGTGCACCACACTGACTTATTCATAATGTAGACATAGCTTTATTTCTCTTCGGTGCTAGTTTGACATTTCTATTCGGTTGCATTATTATTATAATAGAGAGAATTTTGAAGTTAAACTACCTTTGTTTGCGAAAACTAGAGTTGCAATATTCAGAATAATATCCCATAGAGTCCCGTAAAAGATTTCCCCCAAATACCCAACAGGGGAAAAACAAAGTCAATAAAACGCAATTACCTGAGCATAAAAATACACATCGTAACAAGGCCCACTCGACACAAATTCCCATCTACCCTGGCACTAATGTCGACACTATCTAGAGCAGTGTCAAATGCAGTCTCGGCTCTCCGGAGACTAGGAACGTGCCCGTTTGAAGTGGCTTTTCTACACTTTGTTATTTTAAAAATTTCAAACAAACTGCAAAGGAATAAAGTAGGTGGCAGTTTTCTTGGTCGCTCGGTGAAAAAATACTTCCTTTGTGCGAACTGCTCCCTCGTGATTGTGCAGCTTTATATATTAATTGTGCGGTTGCGCACAAACAGAGGTGTGTCATTTAATTATTTATGCTGTTTTAGAAACGTTGGTTATTTTAGAATGGGCAATGAGAAAGGTTTTGTGCTGCAGTTCCTATCGCGAACCATTTCTGTAAAAAGGAAAATACTTTGTTCTAATTACATTTTTGCAAAAGGTTGTTGTAAAGTTTTTTATAGTATAGTTCAGTTTGAAAAATGTGCCTTTTTTATTTAATTGAGTCTAACTCAACAAAGAAACCCTTAAAAAACCATACCACCACACTTTATTTATCATTTGAATTTTTTACAAAGAAAGTCTTTTATGATGCTAAGTTATTACTTTATATATCTTCTTCTAAAATTATACTTATTTATCTGTTTACATTCAGAGATACATAGATTCAGGTAGATCAACAAACAGACATGTTTATGCACAGAAATGTTAATCCTGAAGCCATCAATCAAGCCGAGTCAAAATTGAAAAAGGGCTTTATTAAACTTATGCAATGAAATGGTTATTCTGAAATTTCAAAAAAATCTACTACTTATATAAAAATAACGTGTGGATCCGAACTTCCCGGAAACCGTAACCTTTTTGCATTAAAATAACGTTCCAGAAACGAAAAAAATAATGTTAGCTGTACGTTTGTGTAAAATACTTACGTTGAAAATCCACAAATTCTTCAACAATGAACACAATCATTTTTCACAAAACTTTATCCAAATACCCTTGTAAAAGCATATCAATGTCCTATAATAAATGGATACAGCGCTGTCATGACTTCCTGCCCCACTCCCCCCTCCCCTACCCCACACGAGCGTCGCCAGGTGTCGCTGCCGTCGAAGAACTGCAAAATTCGCCCGTGAATTGATTCCAAATGGCGTTTGACTGAAGTTTATTCCTAACGAAGGCTGGCGTCGCGGTGCGGTGCGGTGCTGTGATGTGAATAAATAAAATTCATATTTCTATTCAACTTACACCTGCCGGAGCTGCAACTGCTTCAATGGGGTGAAGTAGCTACAATAGTCAAGTTATATGGAGTGTAACCAGAGCTCTGTTCACGGTTAATTGCCTGTTGAGGACTGACTATGGGAAACGGTAATCATTTCTGTAGCCTCCATCTTTTTCCTTTATATCTTCGTCTCCTGCCTCCTCGAAGATAATGGTGTAAGGATATTGTTACTTTTATTCAATTTCCAATCCATACTTCTATTATAAAGAGGTAAAGTCTGGATATAGGAGATAATTATCGAAACTGCTAATTACCGATTACAAAACTTCTTTCGCTGATAAAAAACTTAACAATTCTCGAGTGACATAACCTATGATATAATTCCGAGATACAATAGATCCCTCAGGAATGTAAGGAAACTGTGGGGCGGACACTAGCGTTGTATAATGATGATAAAACGGCGTATAGTAATTCAGTCGTACTTCAACTATCCCAACACAAGTTCATAGAAAATCCATTAGATTGAATTAAAGCAATTCAAATTCAAATTTCTGCAATTTTCAACTCACGTCACGTATTGAAGTATTCAACTACTAGTTGTTCAACAAGTATTTGCTAATGAGGTTTCTTAGGTCTAGAACTTAATTTAATTAATAAAATATAGCTGGATGCTATCGCGGTTTGTCTTTGCTGCTTATTGCTTCTTCTAATTATGCTGCATGCTTTTTAGGGTTTCGTAAGAAATTTGTGCTAAACGGGACCCTAATATTAAGGTCGTCTGTCTGTGTGTTTTTATCACCGGGCTATAACTGTTGAACTGTATTAGGTAAATAATTATATAATGAGTACAAGAGCGACTATAAAAGCAAATAAATTAAAGGTGGTCCCCCATACAGGAAGCGTCATGTTCCTTCGGCAATTTGTTAAATATTGTAAGATGACACGGAATCCTGCGTGTGCAATTCCAACTAGCACTTGACGCCTTTTTTGTGAAGATATAAATGGAGTGGTAAGCATTCAAATTCAGTCATCTGATGCAAAACTAAGTACAGTTTAATATTATAGAAAACAGATTGCTGAAATACCACATATTTTTTTTAAAGCAGGCTGACTCTCGTCCTCATGATAAGTAGTCACTGTCGCATAAAGATAGATGAAATAGCTGAGGCATCGCCAATCCATTATCAACCTTGAGTCGGTCGTTACTAAATCTCAAATACCTATAATGTCACCGGCTTTTCTAACTGAAACACAGTAATACAAGTACACTACTGCTTCATGGTGGAAATGGGTAAGGTGGTTCCCCGGACGAACTCTGCCCTCATACCCCTGCATACACACACACACCCTCACATAACTAAATACACTCACATAAATTAATATATAGCATATTGTTGTTATTACGGTAATTTTTTCTTTCTTTTTGTATAATACTCATACTTATATTTGTTGTTTGCTTCAAACTAGTGTTATGTAAGATATTGGTGAAAAATCCATTTTAGTACGTGAATAGCTGTAATAGGCCTCATAATTATAGTTCAAACCATGTAATTTTTTATAGTTTAAGACTGTTGCTGTCCCAAATAAAGAAAAAAAAAAAAAAAAAAAAAACTCTGCACTAAGAGATCTATTGCTTTATCAAATAAATATATACACATATACATAGATATATACTGCATGTAATATACTACCTATTACCTAATATTGAATACAGAAATTCACTAGAAATAGATTGAATATTTCATAGAACCATTCAATCAAGTACTTATGCACTCGGTGGTGCCTGAAAATTTATAAGCAATCGGCATTTAGTACTGGTTTAATGTAAGTGTAGTTTGGTAATAATTTATTGATTAGTTATTTCGAATACTCTGATATAACGAGCTCGAGGAATAGCTTTGTTTAGATAGATTAGACCACACATAACTTAAGCTATTTAAAATGTACATCTATTTTGAATAACGCTAATTAACTGAAAATCCACGCAATTTTTTATGTTACTTAAGGATTTTTTTTTCTTTTTAAATGCTCATTTCAAAATCAATAAAACATATGTCACGCCTGTTTCCTATTGAGGTATGCAGAAACCATAGATTTCCATTTGCTACGCACCTGACACACTTCTCTCGCTTCCTCAACATTCATTTGTCTTTGCATAATACTAAGCGACAAGATATGATGGCCAATTTGACTTTCTTTAAAGTCACTGAAAATTCAACTTTAATGCTTTTAAAATAAGGTACATCTATTCATTCAATAGTCAATCGTGTGATGTTGTAGATAAATTTATTCTGAAGCAAGTACGGTTATTTTTCCTATGATATTTTGAAACGTCAACACTGCCTTCTTAGCGTGTCACTAGTTTAGTTGATTTTTTCTGACTCTTTATTGAAACATTGCCTATTTGGTTGACCTATTTGGTTTCACAAAAGATGTATATTTGCCGAGGTCTCTTAAATATCAGGCTTTCGACTAAGACAATGAAAATTACACTAGGTCGAGAATGTTTTGTCGCCGACTCTATCCTGTCTCTTTAGCCATCTACGCAATCACGTGAGAGGTAGATTTAGATTTATTTATTTGCCAGAAACATGGTTATGAATACATAGATGTTAAGCTTTAGTCAAAGTCCTTCATGTTTTGCCATAATGGCGTGCAAATATACATTGTCATTAAATAAAATTCAAGCCAATTTATCACACAAAAAACACCAAATGTCTGATTCAATCAATTAAAGCATACAATAACTCATTAATAATTCAAATTAAATTAAAGAAAATAAAAATATAATTATGTCAATTTCAGTCAGTTATCTTACAATACTTGTTATTTATGTTTGGCAAGCAAAAAAGTGTTTAACAGAATAAAAAATATTTTCATGTAACCATGTCCTCAGTCTAGTTTGAAAAGACTTAATAGGTAAACATGTCATTTGAGAAGGTAAAGCATTGAAGACTTTTATGCACATGGCGTAGCAATTTTTCGAAAACATTGCTGTTCTTGTATTGAAGGGAACGACTAGTCTATTGGAGTTTCTTGTGCTCCTTGGAAATATATCACTAGCTGCAGAGAACAGCTCAGAGTTCTGTTTAACGAACATTGCTACTTCAAGAATATACATACAAGGCAAAGGCAATATTTTTAGGGTTTTAAATAAACTGTCCGAGGCTTCCGTGCGCCTGTTCGTTGACGATGTTTATATTAGCTGAATAAGGAGGCATTTTGGGTGCATGGACTTGTCCGTTTGTTCTGTGTCTGGGTGTAAATATCTATCTAAGTATGTATTTAGAAAAACGTTAACTTATATGTAGTAACTTAACGCTAAACCTAATTAAAACATCATAAAATATTTAACTTAATTATAGAATGAAAACTGCAGACTCATTTTAACATGTCGAAAGGAAACAATGTATGTCAATAGTTCTTTTATGGCAAATAAACCGAGTGCACACAATAGAACGGGACTGGGGACTGTGCGGGACTGAGCGGGACTGTATTGTGGTGAGTCCCACCCTGAAATTGGCTGCTTTTGTCGGCTTTACACGCGTATTCACTCGAAATATCCAGAAAGCGGTATTTCTCAAACGCTAAATGCTGTGCCTGAACGGATAGCGAAGTTTGGCCGATAGGGTTGATACTAGTACAATGCGTATTTTGTTCAAGATGGGTGAAATTGGATTTGTGAAAAAAGTATCTATCGTATATTTAAGCGATATCTCCTTGGATTTATTTTGGCGATGTGAATATCCGTCATTCCATATTTTTCGATTTAAATTAATATTGACTACCTTATGCCTACATTTTATTTAATTAAGTGCACGTAAATAACATAATTTTGTTAAATTATTAATTTAAAATTTAATGTAATTATATTAATTTGATTTGTATATTGATTTAGCGTTTTACTGAAAAACACAAAAAATTCAACTTAGTAAGTATAAAAACCTATTTATTTATTTATTTCAAAATTTGCCAACCCTGTATGAAGGGGTGGTTTGAAATGCATTTAGAATGTTTTTCCCCCAGTTATTGTATTGGCATCGCTTTGTTACATCGATGGAGTGCATTGTCTACGGCACAATGTGGCCGTCTTGTCAACACTGGCGATTGTTCCCGGACCCGGGATTCGATTGTCAAACGGCGCCCGTTATCCCGGAAAACAATGGACATCAATTTTTAATCTACCACTAGTTTATACTGTAGATATTTTAAAAGCTTTATTTGTATTTGATATATGTATATCGTATATAGGTATTTCTGTGATTGTTCACAATTATAAGTTACTAGCGTCCCTTTGTCCTTATAATTTTAATGTTTTATAAACTTACATTAAATTTCCGGAAGAATCTACATCAAAATCTATCGATGCAGAGGATGTATGTATCCATAAAAGGTTGAAGTCACAGCCACAGATAAAAAAAGTTTTTTTTAATTTTATAAAGGCATTGGATATAATATCATCAGCCTATCGACCTGAATAGACCGTGGAAGTGTGACGTCACAAGTCTATTAGGGTTGTATGCATGTCCACCGTGCCCACAACATAATATAATAAAAGTATTATATTGGTTGGGGAAAAAGTCTTTAGAGAAAAAAAACATTTATTGACACACGCAAAAGAATATACACATATCTATAAAATACAAATAAAATAATAAATAAAAATAATAACTTCTATGCGTGGGTCAAAAGGACCCTGCCTCAGCATGATGTTGCACTGCGCATGCGCAGAGCAACGCTGGTATTCTGGCAGAGCCTGGCGACAAGTGACGACACGAATACGAATTTAAAAATGAATACTATATAATTTTGCCTCTTAATGTTATTATTTAAGAACTATAAATAATAAAAAAAAAAAACAGGAATACATTTCACAGACACACAAAGAATTTGTTTACATCAACATAACAAGAGAACATTAGGAAAGGAAATAGTACAACAGTGTTGGAAGCAGAAATTAATTACATTACTTATGGAAGATCTTCCTTTTGTAATTCAAGAAATAGTTTTGTTAATGTTTTCTTAAAGGTTAGTAAAGTTTTAATGTTACGGATTGGTGGGGGAAGATCGTTCCAGCAACGAGTGGCGGCAAATCTAAAGGAACCGCGAAACGCCATGGTACGGTGGCTTGGTGTGACTAAAACGAAGGAACAGGCCCTACGTTGGAACCTGGATTGAGATTCCGCCCACATCAACTGATCGAGTAGGTACTTAGGGGATTTTCGCATTATAGTATATATGAACTTGTAATAAAATCTCTTTGGCTATACTATCTGTATCTGGCTGGTTTTGGTATCATTGAAAGTTTAAATTTTAAAGAACATAATTCCAAATTCAAATTAGGAAAATGTGTGATTTGCATTTGTTATTCGTACCGCCAAGATGAGTGAATGTAATGAAGAAATTCGATTCATTTTAAAATTTTACTACAAAAAAGGTATAAATGCAACGCAATCCGGAAATTTTGATGTCAAAGATGCACGTCGCTCTGGTCGCCCCATTACGGATAAAATGGATGCCATTTTTGAAAAAGTGGAACAAGATCGGCATATCAGTAGTTAAGACGTAGCTGAAGAACTGGGAATTGACCACAAAATAGTTTTGGCGCATTTGATAAAACTGGGTACACAAAAAAGCTAGATATTTGGGTGCGTCACGAGCTCACTGAAAGAAACCTAATGAACCGTGTACTCATTTGTGATTCTTTATTACGACGTCATGAAACCGAACCATTTTTGAAGAAGCTGATAACTGGTGATGAAAAGTGGATCACGTACGACAAGAACGTGCGAAAAAGGTCGTGGTCAAGGGCCGGTCAGGCTTCACAGACTGTGGCGAAACCCGGGTTAACTCGCAACAAGGTGATGCTGTGTGTGTGGTGGAATTGGAAGGACATTATTCATTATGAGCTGTTACCACCAGGCAGGACCATCAATTCTGAACTCTACTGCGAACGACTGATGAGATTAAAGCAAGAAGTTGAGAGATTGCGGCCGGAATTAATCAACAGAAGGGGTGTGGTTTTTCATCATGATAACGCTAGACCTCACACATCTTTAGCCACTCAGCAAAAATAAAGAGAGTTTGGCTGGGAGGTATTAATGCATCCGCCGTATAGTCCTGACCTTGCACCTTCAGATTTCCACCTGTTTCGGTCTCTTCAGAATTCTTTAGGCAGTGTCAGGTTAACATCACGAGGGGACTGTCAAAACCACTTGTCGCAGTATTTTGATCAGAAGTCCCAAAATTTCTATAGCAATGGGATCATGTCCCTACCTACAAGATGGCAAAAAGTTATCGTACAAAATGCTACCTACATACTTTAATTAAATGTAAATAAACTATATTAAAATGTTTTGAATTTTCTTAAAAAATGTGAAGGAACTTTTTCCCCAACCTATTATAACAATATAATATAAGTGCGATGTATAAACCTTAAATATTCTGACATTTCTCAATAATAATTACAAGTATCAAGTTAACGATCCACTCATTAAAATTCATAAGTACCAATCGCGAGCCAATATCCCGGGATCGAATCCCGGACTAACTCCGCGGGACACCCCGGAACACCACGGGGCGCCCTTTGCCCCGACCTAAGCCCAGACGACATCTTTAACATCTTTATTAATTCCCGTGTTAATTACCAAGTAAACCGCTCGCCTTTTATTGAAAGAGGCTTTCACAAAACGCCTCTTAAAGGTCACTTAATGCGACAAGGTTGCGCAATAAAGTGAACCTAACGGTATTAGAGAACTTTGTCGCAATTAACTGGAATATTATTTTAGGCCACGTTTAATTGTAGGTATTTGTGAGTCAGAATGGTCAAAGGTTGAGACAGTTAATTAGAACCATTACGTTGTGTAACTACCCTTATGTGCGTATAATGTAATAAAATTGCGTCGTACGGAATATTAGGTTTTGGTATTTTGTGAATTGCTTTTTGTAATTTTGTCGGGTGTCGTTTTTGTTTTAGTGGAATTTGAGTGGACAAAGTGAAGTCAGGGCTGACTGGAGTTCGGATTAAATCAGTTTTCTGTTTGGAATGTGATGATGAGTTTGTTGCTCATATTATATTCTACTAGTCCCTAGAATTTCCTGTTGAGATTTTATTTTTTGATTAATTTAATCGTATTCGCTGCTTTTATAACTTTTTTAAGAGAACGATATAAAACGGAGGATATAAGGAAAATAGAGTTCCTTTGACGCAACATCACCTCAAAACTACTGAACATATCGGAATGGGACTGCTACCACGGGTGAAACCGCCGGGGACAGCTACTATTATTATATAAAGATGGAGACCGGATTTTGTATGTTTGTCTATACGTGGTGTGTATTTTCAGGAATTACTACACCTTTTTTAAAAGTCTTTCATTATTTGAAAGGGACATTACATTGTTTCAGGTGGATAAAGGCTATATTATAATTCTGGGATAGATTGAATCCCTTGCTCCGAAGCTAGTTAACTTATAAAAAGGTATCGATATATGTGTTTACTCTGTAATGTCTCTATCATATTATTTTAATTAATAAAAATTAATCTTACCCTCAAAGTTCAAAAAAATTATCGATGTCTTCACATATCACATTATTTTAATTAAGTTAATAAATAAAAATTTACCCTACCCCCCAAGCTCAAACATTTAAAAAAAATCTGATATAAATGACACAAATAAACTTATTTAGATACTTTTTCCTGAAAAAGTATCTAGAAAAAATAAATTAACTTGACATAAACTATTCAAATGCGAGTCAAACTCAAACTTGGCCGGCCTTTTTGAGATAATAAAAATATATTAACGAAGTAATAATTGATAAAAATGAAAATTTAAGACCTCTGAGACATGAAAAGTCAAGATCACTGAAAGATATGTAAAATTCAGCCCCAGACAGCAGAAATTGCAATCAGATGATCAATTCAAATATAATTTATTCACCTTACAAAGAGCCCTTTGAAAAAGTAAAACAATATTTGACATTCGATTCAAATCTAGATTTAAACTTAATCCCAAATCATAAAGTTCAAAATCGTAATAAAATATAATTTCTTGAATTGAAAAGAGAATTTATTTTACTAAAAATCTTGTACAATAAAGAAGAAGATTCTAGATACACTGTAGGATGCTGGCAGTACCGAATTAAACAAGCGCGGGGCCTGTAACAAATTCTATTGAGGGGCCCTTTGGTCTGGTAGACACGCAGGTCCACCTGATTTCCATCAACACGCGTGGTCGTCGCTGCCTATGAACGTTTGCCATACCAGAGGCATTATCAATGCGTTGTCGACCCTGAAACGTAAAGTTGTTAAGTCTCATGTGCCTGTAATTTCACTGGCCCTTTTACCTTTCTTACCGAAAAACATTTTTTTTTATATATATGACTGGATTGCGTTTGACTTTGATCTCACCTGATGGTGAGTGAAGATGAGGTTAAAGATGGAGCTGTCTTTCCCGTTAGTAGCCTATTCACTCTTTTCTTAAAGAGCCCCAAGTTGTAAGTTTCAGGGAATACAGACGAAGCTTTGTATCAATAGGGTTTTTATAATATATCGGATTATTTGGAGTATAATAACCTTTGGAAATTAATTGCTCACTTGAAAATGTAATAAAAATTTGCGTACCCATTTCCGCCTTGAAGCTGTAGAGAACATGTATTACTGTGTTTCGGTTAGTAAGGTAAGGGGCCTGTGAAATAACAGGCACATGAGACTTAACAACTTCACATGTTAGGGTCGACAACGCGTTGGCGATGCCACTAGTGTTGCAAATGTTTATAGGTGGCGGTGACCACTTACCATCAGGTGGACTGTCTGCTTGTTTGTCGGGCCATGTGTTATTTTTAAAAAAAAGAAGTATAATAATTTGACGAAAATGGATTTTCTCAAAAAAAATCTTTATATAAACGTTTGTTTTATAAACTAAAATCTTCGGGAACGCGGGTGAAACTGCGGGGCACAGCGAGCAAAGAATATTTATGTATTTTTTTCTAAACGGCATAAGTTGACTATTTTACGATACCAAAATTCTCGTACGGTATAACGTCAAATAATAATATGTACACTAGAGATAATAAAACAGAATACTAACTCCATATTAAACCTTATATTCTATCGCCTACATTTCACTCTCGACGCTGAAGGCAAAAGCTTCTTACTCTCAACTTTACAATTGTTTGTTGCGAACAAAAGCGTATCGGAATCGAAAGTCGACTTTACCGGAAAGCGATACCGATACCGGTACTTTTAACGAGCAATTACTGTGCAATCCGTTCTGATAATAAGACTTTATGTTTAATATATTTTTTTAATAATGATGTCAAAAGTTTTAAGCCGGCACGTTGATGATAAAACTGAACAGCTTCAGGGTTGATGTTGACTAGAATGACTAGAGGTCGCTTAGCGACCGAAATTCGACCGTAATACGATGCGTGTTACGTTTGAACTTTATTAAGTTTATTTTGTCAGAGTATAACTACTTTAATAGCTCACTGCATAGAACTATTTTGAACTTTCTTCTTTTACGTCAGCTGTGAGAAATACGTCATTATGTGTTTGACATTTTACGTTGTGTGTGTAAACGCATGGTAGTGTGTTTAACGTATTCCTAATGCATCATCACTACATAGTATAAAATAAAGTTTTTTTATGCCACTTGGGCCGACAAACAAGCACACGGTCCACCTGATGGTAAGTGGTCACCGCCGCCTATGGACATTTGCAACACTAGGAGCATCGCCAATGCGTTGTCGACCCCGAGACGTGAAGTTGTTAAGTCTCATGTGCCTGTAATTTCACCGGCCCCCTTACCTTTCTAACCGAAACACAGTAATACAATTGCACTACTGCTTCACGGCAGAAATGGGTAAGGTGGTAGTACTTCCCCGGACGAACTCTGCACTAAGAGCTCTACTACTCATTAATTTAATAGATAGAGTGATTAAAGAGGAAGGTATTTATGTAATATATAATACATGTGACATCCCATGGGAACGCGGGTAAGACCGCGCGGTACAGCTAGTTTCTTATAAGAAATATTGCTTAGTGCACTTCTCCATAAAAACTTTAACGGTGTCAAATTTCACGTTCATCCGTTCGCACAATTTTTCGTAAGAAGGGGTACAAAGTTTTCGCTTCACGTATATACTAATATACAACGTAATACATATATATATAGATATGACAGTTTTACCGTATACTCTACAGAGCTTTTAACTTTCCTCGTCCAATTTACAAGTTTGCTAGCAAACAGTTTTGTAGTCATGTAAACTTAAATGTTGAAAAGTGAATAAATAAATAAAACTAAGTTGTCTCATAGTATCAGAATAAAATCACAAAAGAAGCTAGTGTTCTGCCGCGGTTTCACCCACATTCCCTATAGACCTAATAGATTCCAGGATTAAAACCATAGCCTATGGCCATTTGAAATAATGTACCTTAAAGTACGTAAATAATTTTTCAAATAGGTGCCGTGGTTCCAATTTTACACTCCACATACAAACTCGCAAAATAGCACTCTCTGTTTCAAATATTAGTTTAGAAATGCAGGTCCTTTAAATTTTCTAGTTTCTAAAGTCATTACGGTTTCCTATTTGAACAAAATCCAGCCCAATGCAGTACTCTAATAACGCAAAAGTTATTTAAAAATCATAAAAGGGTCCAACACAACATTGTCGCCTACCGGATTACTAGAGATTACTTCTTCTACTCGGAAGTGAAAAATCATTTAGTATTCCGTGCCTTCAATCCTCTAATTAAACCTAAAGAACTTCTCACGAAATATAAAGTATACGTAACTTGTTCTCCCAAAGCTCCAAGCGTGTGTAGGAACTTCGCTACTTGTTCCTAATTATTCACGAAGGGGTTCGCCTGCCCTACCCTCCTCCCCCCCTTCCCCTGCCCTTTGCCCCCCCTAAGGCTATAGTTTAATTATTTACCATGCTATTCAGAATTTCAGCGTAGGTTTAAAATATAAGTGCGTTAAACTTGAATCGTCGGCGTTTATTATTTAAGGTAGCGGTAAACGCTTGTTGAAAAACAACCTGATTTCTTGTTCTATGGAGTGAAGAGAGTACATCTAAAACTATGACAGGAAATTTATTAACAGCTGTTTGAAAAAAGACCAATATATGTATTTGTGTTAAGTAATAATAATATTTTAGCTTTTTCCTTAGTTATTTTTTAATTCATTTCCTGAAAATAAACTTACTTCAGTATTTTGTAAACCATTTGTAGTTTTCTAACAAAATTTAATTGTTTTTGGAAACCTTAAAAAAAATATTTGAATTTTGATATTTTAAATAAATAAACCATGTTTCAAAAGTATTATGTTATTGCAAAAATAATGTCATGCCATCAAATTTGATGTGGTAAACCACTGTGGTGACCCACGTTGCACACATTGTGTCTTTTGGTAAAAAAATATATACCACATTTTACAATTATTATTTTGATTATTCATTTTCATAGGTCAGTAGGTCAGTTACAAACAGTTTTATGCATTAACAAACCAATCATATCTATAATCTTTCTCTATATACATATTTTGCACCCTCAGAATGATAGAGCCTTAACTCAAAAAAACACTTTTGGCACATCTCTGATTGGGTCACATTCGCACTGAGCGGGGAGGGCGGGTCCCGGTGTTAAAGAGGCTGAAGTATGCTTATTCTATTTAGGAGGAGCGAGGTGTGAGACTCCTCCATTTAAAAGGGAAGATCTTCCGCCAGGCTAGGTGATCATGCCTGGAGACCGCGGTCCAACTGTTGATTTTGGATGCTTGTATATATGTCAAATCCTGAGACAATCTTGATAGTGCGATGTAGGATTCTCGCATGTTTCTACTCGTTCATAGATGTCGCCACATTACTGTAGTGCGGGCGGTGAAGAATTGTAGGCGTGTTCATAGATGTCGCCACACTATCATAAAATTTACTATGTTTTACTATTCATCGGGTAGAGCGTACTTTGTTTAGTCTCTCTATGATCGTAACTCCATTTCGCAAAATTTTGAGTTAAGCCCTTATCGTATTGATGGTGCGATCTATATATAAATAGGTTACTTTGACGCACTATCACCTCAAAACTACTGAACATATCGGGATGGGACTGCTACCATTCGACGCGGAATTTTTCGTAGATAGATATAGGCTATGTGATATCGATATACGCGGGTGAAACCACGGGGGACAGCTAGTAATATAAAGAGAAAGTGTAAATTTTGTTGTTTCTGTTTATGTGGTAGGCACTCCAGAACCACTGCACCTATTTGAAAAATTATTTTGCTATAATACGCTCCGTGCTCTGTATCTTTCGCTAACTACACTAATACTACTGATCACGTGAGAGAAAAGCTCTCCGAGGTCTCCATGAAGCTGCTCGCCGACGAAGTTTGTATTACCTCAATAAGGGGCCTGATAACTTTTATACTACATAACATTTTTAAATACATACTTATAGTGTGTTTACGCTCAGGATACACTAGATCCATCGGGAACGCAGGTAAAACTGTGGGGCGGAGAGCTGTTAATATTTCGATGTAAACAATTTAAGGTCTACTATTTAAGCAAAGTAGGGCCTAGGGAACTATTATTTCCTCTGCGTGGAATGGCGGCGGTGTCTGTGACTTGTGAAGATATATTGCGACAAGCTGTCTATTATAATTTGGAAGGAGCATAATTATACAAGTTTTACTTTGTATTAAGATCCTAAGGGAGCTCACCTATGAACTATTTGGCTGTGGCCAGTGGGTTTGGTGGTTGGAGACTCAGATTGCCATGCCATAAGTCGGAAGTTTCGATTCCCATGGACAAATATGTGTGTTTATGAACATGTCTGTTTGTTCGAAGTATATATTAAGTGAAGAACAGTTATTCGGTTTCTCTATGCCAACTTCTGCTTTGTTTGGAATCTGAAGGCCGTGTTTAAATAATGTTCCAGTCTGGGGCTCTATTCTGTTAGGAAAATGATACTAACTCGAGGATGTTTCGTCGCGGCGTCCGTGCTCTTTCTCTTTCGCTAACTACGCTAATACTACTAATCACGTGAGAGATAAGCTCTCCGAGTCCGTGAAGCGGCTCGCCGATGAAGTTTGTATTAGCTGAATAAGGGGGCAGTTTGTAAGAAAATATTTAGAGAAAAATTAAGTAAGCTCAGCTCAGTTTGGGATCTGATGGCCGCTTGAAAATAATGCCCCAAGATATTATTATTAAACGAATATTTTACAATTTTTTTCAGATTTAGTTAAAATGTAACTAAATAATTATAATTTACTAAAACAAAAAACAGTGTAGGTACCTAATAATGTAATTTTACAAAGTTTTGAATAAATACAACTTTAGAAAGTTTTCCGGTCTCGTTTTGTAAGTATATTTTTCAAACATTAAAGTTAAATGTTTACCCAGTTTTTTTTTCTTTCTGGGACATCTTCTTAGTTCATTATTCATAGACTTACAAAACTGGAAATTATTTACAATATATGAGGTATGTAGATGGGCATATATTACTGTCCTAAAAATATTATTAATGCGAATGTTTGTATGCATGGATGTTTCTTACTCTTTCACGCAAAAACTACCGGACAGATTTGTATAACACTTGGCACATAGATAGAGCATATCCTGAAATAACATATAGGCTACTACTACCTACTTTTTATCCCGGAAAAATGTGACATTCCTCGGAAACGCGGGTAAAACCACGGGGGACAGCTAGTATATACACGTTACATCAATATATTATTGGCTATAACAATACCTACAATAATAAATCAGTCAGTCTCTAAATGAGAACAAATCTCAGTATATTTCACCCTTAATTTACCGAAATGGGAATTTTTATTTTCATTTATACATTGCGCTGTAAATTGCGACAGGAATAAATGTCGGCTATTACCGCACGGCAATGTGTGCGTTACAAAATACACTCGTTTATTATGACGGCCAGTGGCGATATTTTGTGTAGTTTAGAGGACGCTGCGGTGTGAGTTATGGGTGGAGAGCGAGTTGGGCCGTGTTTGTGAAATCGTTGTGTAACTGCTGTAGTAGGACCTTTAAATTATATGTTGTATACCTTTTTTTGTTGAATATTGACCGAAGTTACCTGGAACATTGAAAATTATAATTCGGGTTAATAATGGCTTAAATTATGCTTTAGAACATATTATTAAAAAAAAAAAAATTATAAAATGCCTACGAGAGACAGCACATATCAAAAGGAAATACATCATGTAGGCCACGTCATCAAAAATATTGAGTTCCAGAGGAGGTCATATAACATTTTTACTTATTTTCTCACCTCGGTGATCGAGCTATTATACCGCTGGGCTACAAACCCGAAAGTCTTGATTTCAATTACCAGTCCAAACATGAATAAAATAAGTATTATTTGCTTTAAAATTATACGAATGATACGCGACAGACGACGCTCACCACATGTCATAATAGGTCCCTAAAATATACTTTGTGGCGTTTCACCTCTTCGGGATGCAAATATATGTTATGTAATTATTAAAACACTATTCTCGCTGCTAACTCATAACTTGGCCCCCCACCCATGTCCTCACAGCGTTATGGCTAATATTTCACAAGTTATACATCCCACCTTGTTACCGGACGGAGAGCGGATCATGCAGTGGTTATGGCCGCGGTATAACGGTGCTATAAGCGTGATATAACCTGACTCTCATGTGAGTCTCGCTTGACGCTTGTGATAGTAAATTTTCAGGTTTATTATTTCCGAATGGATTTATTTTTAATAGCAAGCTTGAATAGAGAGTAGTAAAATAAAGCTGGTTGAGAAAAAGAGCTAGTTATGTACTAGGATTAATGCTTTTAAATCAGGGAATGTTAAATGATTTCGGACCTTATGCTTACGGAAATTCGACGGTTTTCTTCCAGACTTGTCACTTTCTATCATATCGTGGTAAAATTACGGACGAACACAGACCTATATAAAGCAAAAGAAGTAATTTTAAAACCTGGGCTACAATATCTATATAATTTTAAATAATAAATATCCTGGGACATTCTTTTACACGCGGCCATGAGATCCCAATAAATGTATTTTTATTTTATCTCTTTCTTAAATTTTTTTTCTTAACTTAAGTTTAATTTTTAATTTTATAAATTATAAATATAAATATAATTTTTTTTTAATTTAAGTTTGGGAAACCCATTCATTACATACCCATGACGTGGAGGTCATTAATTAGTAAATCTCAATCATCCACCATTTTGGACTAAGAATGACGTCACTTAGCTAATCGCGCAATGTCAACAAAAACAATTGAGTGTGCAAAATTTCAGGGCTTCAATTTTGTAAGGAAAATGACACTAGCTCGAGGATGTTTCGTCGCGGCCTCTTTGCTCTGTCTCTTTCGCTTTCTAAGCAATCACGTGAGAGGGAAACTCTCCGAGGCCTCCGAACGGCGCCTCGCCGACGAAGGTTGTATTAGCTGAATAAGGGGGCTGCTCGATCAAATGGGAAGCTATACAGGAAGGTTATAGAGGAGCTCGCTCCCTTTTAAATGGAGGAGTCTCATACCTCGAAAAGATCCTCCGCCGCTAGGTGATCATGCTTGGGGACCGCGGTCCAACTTTTGATGTGGATGCTTGTATATATATCAAATCCTGAGAGAATCTCGATATCGCGATATAGGATTCTCGCATGTCTCTACTCGTTCATAGATGTCGCCACACTGGTCTAAAATTCAGTTTGTCCCAAACATACTAACAGAAGATGTTAAATAAAGGCCTGTAAAAAGGCCTAACAATTTAATGTTACGCTTAAATGCTATTGAGAGGCGCCATTACCTCCGTTCAATGTCTATAAGAAACTTCCAAAACCATTATCTTAAAGGATAATTTCGATTCGGGACACGTAGAGAAAATTATGGGCATTACGATTGTCCTTGTCTATCTCAGCAGAAAGAAAAGAGAAATTGAATACTTAACATGAAATAGGGGGATACTTAGCTTGTGCTTAGAACAACATTAGCTCATGACATAAAGAGATATGTCATTTGAATATTAATTTTGTACAAAGGTAATCATCTGTCGCAGAATGTTTATCAGTTTTTTTAATAGGCTACTAACGGGAAAGCGAGCCCCATCATCGGCCTCATCTTCACTTACCATCAGGTAAGTTTGAGGTCAACCGCAATCCCGTAAGAAATAAAAAAAATATATATTTTATTTATTCATGGAGAATATCAACAGCTTATTACATTCCTGACCAATAACTATAGTTTAAGTATATATGTCCCCTGTGTCTTAAGTATTTATCCGATAAAATGTCAATTCATCTACAAACGCAAATTAACAAAAATACATGATAGACTTACGTTACTGACAAAAATTTAATTTATATAAATATCCCGTGACATATATATATATCCTGGGACATTCTAGACACACGGCCATCAGGTCCCAAACTAAGCAGAGCTTGTACTATGGAGACCAGATAACTAATATACTACTTTTTTTTTAAATACATACTTATGTATATATTTACACCCAGACACAGAACAAACAGACATGTTCATGCACACAAATGTGTGTCCTGGGTGGGAATCGAACCCGCGACCTTCGGTTTGGCAGTCAGAGCGTTAAGCACCAAGCCAATTGGCCTGTCAATTTATACTCGTCAATACAAAACAATTGAATCTAAATTCAAGAGGTTGAGCCACTGAAGAGTTCCACTATCCACCTTTTGGCTCCATCGTCCGATCAGATCGAGGGCATCAAATTACTTTATCGCTAAGTAGATATCAAATACTTACAAAGCTTCAAATTGATTTGTCAATTAGAAGTAAGTTAAAATTGGCTTCCAAGATATTATTAAAATAAAAAGAGAAGTTAATAAATACGTGTTAAAAAGAAACATATCAATGCATGCCGGGAATAGCGTATACATAGCTTCTTCTTCAGGATATCAGAGTGGTTCTCATATTAAACTTGTTTAAGAAAAAAAAGGATTTCACTTTTTCCCGGTATAAAAAGTATCACTACATAGTATAAAACAAAGTCGCTTTCTCTGTCCCTATATCCCTATGTATGTTTAAATCTTTAAAACAACGCAACAGATTTTGATGCGGTTTTTAATAGATAGAGTGATTGAAGACGAAGGTTTTTTATGTATAATACATGTGACATCCCACGGGAACGCGGGTAAAACCGCGGGGGACGGCTAGTATATATATAAAGCCTATTTAGTTATTTAAAGATATGATCTATCTATGTGCCAAGTTTCATCCAAATCTGTCCGGTAGTTTTTGCGTGAAAGAGTAACAAACATTCGCATTTATAATATTAGTAGGATTCTCTACAATTTAAAAAATACTTTATTCAAAACATTTTTCATTATCACTATTATTTTCATTACAAAGCATTTAAAACAAAGTATTGTTACTTGTTATTTTTGATATCTGCACCTTTTAGATCCATCGTGTATACACAATCTCGTAAGATGAAACAAAAATTGTTATTTCTGGCTGAAAGTACCGCGTCGCTTGGAGACAGACCAATTTGCTCTGTAACGTACTGTGGCTTACGGTGGACTTGGGGGGCGGGGTGCGGAGTGCTGGGGTGCTGGGGGAGGGGGGGTCGTAAATATACATGTGGAGATGTTAGGGTGGGTGCACATTTAGAACTTAGTTATAGATTACATAAAATAAATAATTAAATTGTTATGAAATTATTTTTCAATTTTATGTTGGTAACGCATCGGTGGCCTGTGTATCACTTTTATCCTCATTTTTTTTCATTTCACTTATCAGTTTGTATCTAATTTAACGTATACCCATTCCCGCCAAGTAGTAGTGCACTTGTATGATTCGGTTACAAAGGTGAATGAGACTCAACTTCACGTCACAGAGTCGACCACGCATTACGATGTCCCTGGTGTTGCAAATCGTCATTTGCGGTGACTGCTTACCTTCAGGTAAACCGTCTGCCTGATTATTGGTTTATGAGGTAAATCAAATAAAAATGTTTAAATTGATTAAGTCTTGCGGACAGTATTAAGGTGAAGGGGTAAATTTTGTACAAAAAAAGAATATCTAATAGAAAATTACAAACAAAAGATAAATATATAGCATATTGTTGTTATTATTTTAATTTTTTCTTTCTTTTTGTATAATACTCATACTTATATTTGTTGTTTGCTTCAAACTAGTATTATGTAAGATATTGGTAAAAAAAACCATTTTAGTGCGTGGATAGCTGTAATTGGTCTCATAATTATAAGTTCAAACCATTTAATTTATTATAGTTTAAGACTGTTGCTGTCCCAAATAAAGAAAAATAAAATAAATAAAAGAAAAATAAAAGGAGAGCCTTATGCAACTTTTGCCACCGAAACCACACGCAATTGTGAAAAGTATCAGTAAATAAAATACATTGCAACACGCCCTGTGTACTCAGCTCCTAACTTTGGGCATATTGTTAGAGAGTTAAGCGTATAAACAGACCCTGGGATGACCGTTATGGCAGATAGTGGCCTCGTGGCCAATATGCGGCCCCTGGTAATGGGCGCGGGCCATTGTGGACCCCACATTATCTTCCACTATAGTGCGGGACCATTTGATGGCTGACCACTTGTCTGATTAAAAATATTTTACAAGGTTTCCGTGATGCGGTTTTCACCCGCATTCCCGGGGGATCTAATGGATCCCGGGATTATTACATAGCCTATGTCCTTCCTGAATGATGTACCTTTGAAATGGTGAAATCATTTGTCATGTAGGTGCAGTGGTACCGGAGATTAAAATTTTTCAAGTTTTTGAAAAACCTGTATTAGGAGAGACCCGCTCTTCCGATTTTTATGATTAAACTTGTATACTAGGTAAATGTTAAAATTTAAAACTATGTAAATATAAAATGAAACAAACTTTAAATAAAATGCGTAAATTTGTCAAGGTGTGAAATGGTAGGGTGTGTAAGGATGAGAGAGTGTGGGGTGTATGTGTGAGGGTGGGAAGTGTAGGATGTGTGAGTGTAGGAAATGTGTGTGTGTATAATTATGTGAGATGGTAAGGATGGTGGTGTGTGATTAAGTGCAAGGCTATCTATGATGGTAATCTATGATTGTAATAGTTAGATTTCCCCACTTTATAATATTAGTGGAAAGGAAAAGATGTATGTAATTCCTCAATGTCGTAGAAGTGAAAGGCTTAAGGCAGAATGAAGTAAAAAACCAAGCCATTGTTTTCTTTTTTATGCCACTAGATTGACAAACAAGCAGGCGGTCCACCTGATGGTAAATGGTCACCGCTGCCTATGGAAATTTGGACAGGGAGATTGCGAACGTGTTGTTCAACTGGTTAATATATTTGTTATCAAGTGATTGTTACCAAGGACAAACATTTGCGAGCATGTATGTTTGTTGGACGGTCCGTTGACGATGTAGTGAGATAATCTGACGCCGCAGGTCATGATCTCAACCAACCTGGACAAACATTTGTATGCGTATCTATCGCTCCTATGTCTGGGTGTAAGTATCTCTATATTTCTGAAGAGGTATATAAATAATGTAGTGTATGAATTTTCTGGGTTCCAGTTAGTTCCTAACATTGTACTTAAACACAAGCCTATACGTATGAAAAAAAGAAACAGGGGATTTGAAAACATGGCACATATATAAATATCCTGGTACATTCACACGCGGCCACCTGATCCCAAACTAACCAGAGCTTGTACTATGGAAACCAGATAACTGATATACTACATATACTACTTTTTTTTCTAAATACATACTTATATAGATATTCACACCCAGACACAGAACAAACAGACATGTTCATGCACACAAATGTTTGTCCTGGGTGGTATTCGAACCCGCGACCATTCGGCTTGGCAGTCAGAGTCGCTAAACACCAAGCCAACTGTTGTCAATATAGTTTATAACCTAGATTCACACATAGGTTATTTATTATTTCGGTAAAATCTAACATATCCTAAGCCGCATTTGGGTGAAACCGCGGGGTTAACAAGTATTCAATATATAACCCGTTTTGTGAAGCCAGCGTTTCCTCTGATTAATTTACATGGCTAAATATCGGCAACTTACCCACGAAATAGCTCGCACTCTGTGTTTCCGAATGAATGGGCTTCATTCAATTAGATAGATATACCAAATGACTTGGCGTTTATTTGTAAAAGCGATATATTAATATCAACATTTATGATTATACAAAAGCAAATATCTAGTAACTAATTCCGCTGGATCTCCTTCTCTGTCAAGTCCCAAACAAGGAAACTCAACAGGAAATCGACACGTGTTTCGCTTCTACACGAAGCATCTTCAGGACATTAGACCCGCTCTCACTGAGTCGACGCACTAGCTCCACAAACGTGTTACCCCGCCGCGCTGGATAGAAAGAAATTAGTATTTGAAACAGTGTTTTAATCAAATAACCGACATTTCTATGAACGCAATTCTTCTCGTCATTATATTTATAGTAATACTAGCTGTCTCTCGCGGTTTCACCCGCGCTGATTGATGTTATACATAGTTTCATTCGCGCAATTACATGTTCTGATATCATACCAATTTTTAACAACATCGGTCAAATCTTTATTGAGTTATAAAAGGACACACAAGCCTCAATAATTTAAAAAAGTATTAGAGCTAGCGTAGAAAGCTATTAACACATTTTTTTACACAAAATTTGTCAAACAAATTACACAAAACACATATTACAAAGTACAGACATAACCCACAGATTCATATAGCACTACAGAGTATAAATAAATAAAACATTTGATATGGTTATATGGTTATAATAATCCATTCATTTACACATTATTGTGGTTTGTGGTTCTCTATTGATCATTCATTATAATATTTTTGATATTAATTTACTACCGCTATACCGCGAATATTGTCAGTGAGACTAAATACATTGTTGGTTTATAATAAATGTAAGTTCATTTTGAAAAGAGTTATTAGAAGAAGGAGAAGAAGAGTAATTGAAAGGAGTATTCAATATATTGTAGGTATTGTAATAAATGTAAGTTTGTTTTCAAAGGAGGGAGAGAAAAGAAGGAGGAGAAGAGTAATTGAAAGGAGTTTAAAACAAAATTTATTGGCGGCTCTTCTCAGTAGAACAACATTCCGAACTTGGATTAGAGTCAGACTATTCATAAGGCCTATTTGAAGAAAAATATTTTTGGGTGACAAATACATAATTTAAAAGAAAATATACAAATTTGGCCATATTAATGGATGACGGTTGCATGATTACAAACCTGACTGTGATGTGACTTCCTAGTCGTGGGTTCTGACCCAAGACAAACATTTATATGACTGAATAAGTTAGTTGGTTCTATGTCTGTGTTTGCCATGGAAATCCAAGACCTAACGTTCAGCAGTCGATCCCTGGGCTGACCTGATCATACTGGGTTACCACAAAACATATTAGTTATACCATTTCTTACATACGAAAATCCATTTTCATATTAAAATAATAAACAAGAGTTAGAAAATATCAAGACGTGTCACACGTACAGTCACATAAATATTATATATCTATAGATAGTTCGGAAATAATATCTAAAAAGCTTTACAATTCAACAACACTACCGTGGAGCGAGGTATGGGACTCGTCTATTTAAAAGGGAAGAGAAGGGAAGGGACCGCGGTCCAACTGTTGATGTTGGAAGCTAGTATCTATAGTCAAATCCTGAGAGAACTTCGATATCGCGATGTAGGATTCTTGCGTGTCTGTTCGTTTAGATGTTATCACATCACTGTAGTGCGGGCGGTGTAGGATTGCATGCATGTGCATAAATGTTGCCACAAAGCGATCTGAATTTGTCAAAAAAAAAGACAATAACATAACGAACCTGTTACAAATTACTTTTATGGAATTTTAAATTTATATTGTGAACACTTGACAGGCCAGTTGGCTTGGTGGTTAGCGACCCTGACTGCCGAGCTGAAGGTCGCGGGTTCGATTCCCACCCAGAACAAACAGTTGTGGTTGCGTAGTTACCGAAAGACACAGAGCATAGAGGCTGCGACGATACATCCTCGAGCTAGTTCATTTTCCTAACAGAATCCAGCCCCTGGTTCCAAGACAAACATTCAAGTGCATGAACATGTCTATTTGTTCTGTGTCTGGGTGTAGGTAAATATCTATAACGGTATGTATTTAGAAAAAAAAACGTAGTATATCAGTTATCTGATTTCCATAATACAAGCTCTGCTTAGTTTGGGATCAAAAGGCCGTGTGTAAAGCATGTCCCAGGATATTTATTTATTATATTAAACACAAAACAGCCAATACGTTGTCGACCCGGCAGCACTGTTATGACTTACAGCAACAGAGTTGTTGTAATAGGTGATCCTACAAATTAAAGAATATAAATGAATCAGATATTATTGCAGAGCTGTGGTTTATTTATGCTCACCTCTTGCATCGAATATGAGTAATACCAAAACCACATGATACTCGCGATTATAAATGCGCAAGTAAAAAATATTACAGATGTCAAAACCGAAGGGTAGAAAGCGTAAAGTTGAAAAAACCGCTTAACAGCCGAACGCGAAATGTTTTTATAGCGGCGAAATTTAATAAAGGATTCGTAACCATCGATTAGGTTCGAAAGTTGGCGTGCATTTGTGGACTTTTATTAAAAAGTCCGGTTGTAATAAATTACATCCGGCCGACGCCACCCGCCTACGGTTCTCCAAAATGTGGGAGCATTGTTTGTACTGGTTCTGTGAGAGTTGAGCCAGTTTTTCAGATGTAAAATCAAAGTTTGCGAAGTGAAATTGAGATGGAAATCGCTGTAGGGCCTTTTGAAGTATTCGGAATTGTAATTAGGTAAATAATTAATGATAATTGTAACTTATCGGCGGTTTCTATTGAAATTGGAGTTGTTATTTGTATTTGTGCACTTAGTCGTAACTTTTGGAATTTATTAGATTTAAAAATACTTAATTTTTCTGTTATAAATCTCAATTTGAACAAAATATATTCGTTGTTTAGTTTCGAATGATCGACAAATGCCGTCACTAGGACAGTTTTTTTTATATTGTGACCTCTATTTGCTGTAATACTGTACGGTAGGTATGTACTTTAATAGGTTTATCCCATTTAGTCAGATAAAGCAAGGGAAAGAATTTCTATTTCTGTAAAAAAAAAACATGTTTCGAGAAAATATGGAAATTCTACTTTTAAGAGATTTTATATATAACTACAATAAACGAGCCGTGGATTTGTCTAAACCTATATAAATATATAGACAATAAAATAGGCATTTCTTTGACGCAACCATCACCTCAAAGCTACTGAACATATCAAAATGGGACTGCGACCATTCGACGCGCAGTTTTTCCTAGATGGATACAAGCTATATATGATATCGATAAACACGGGTGAAACCGCGGGGGACAGCTAGTATAAACATAAATGTATCATTAACACAAACTTATTCGACCTACTGAGCAGTTTAAAAGTTCAAAGAGCACAACATCAGTGTACAAACAGAAATAGACTGTTTTATCTTTTTTAGAAATAACAAATACTCTGCAATTCCTACCACAGCCATTTAACATCCGCACTATTACAACAGTGGTAATAAAGGTATAGATTGGAAACTGTTCTCTATGTAATTACACCGTGTAATGCCTGTCGGGGCCGTCACTCCTTGGGCGCGCCTAACGGTGCGTTAAAACGTAATCTCTTCCGGGCGAGCCGGTCGGAGAGGGCGAGCCGGGCGATTGTGTGAACACAACCCGTTGTTAGTTGTTTAATATAGATAATTAAATGTTCAAAGCAGTATTTCTTTTTTGAAAATGTTTTCTGCTGTGTGACATTTTTGTGTGACGAAAAATAAATGAATGATAAACACAATCTTTGCTTTTCAAAAGTGATTGATGAATAATTAAAATGTTTCCCTGTAATATAAAAGTTTCACGTGTGTCTTTACGACATATTCTGTTTTTATCTAAATTGTTAGAGCATTTTAGTTTGTATTGTATTGGGATGTTTTGATATACTAAGATATTTTAATTACGTGTTGCTTTTGCCAGCATAGTACAAGCTCTGCTTAGCTTGGATCCAAATAGCACCAGGCACAATGTTATGACACTTGAAAGTGTGAGTGGACAACTACCATTTAGATTTTATTAGGATAGCAACATTTTGGTTTAGTGCAATACATATATTTTCTTTAAAAAGAGTTTGGATCGCTAAAAAAATTCTCCTAAGTATCACAACTCTATACAATGTAACACAACTTCAATAGTACCTAATTCACAATATTTCCAGCTTCTATAATAAATAAAGAACCATGTGTACCGTAAAGACACGATTGAAGTCAAACTTTTGTATTACAAAGAAACATTTCAATTATTTATCAATCACTTTTGAATAGATTGTGTTTATCATTAATTAATTTTTCGTCACACAAAAAAGTAGCTCAGAATTTCAAAGCCTTCCCATAAGAACTATCACTTCTATACTTCATTTAAAAGGACCAAACAAACAAAATCTCTATTCCGTTTACAACATTAGTATATATACAAGCCATCAGAAATATTTACAACACTGCAGCAAATGAAACATTAAATCGTAGATAATTGCACAATAATTGCCAAACAATTGCAAATCACGCGATCATCTCGTATCCAACGGCGCGAATAGTCGAGTATCACTGAAGGCGGATTAGTTTCGTAGATAATGATGAATAGGACGTGCCGACGGCGTAATTAAGATCTGTAATAGGTCTGAAATTGGGGTCTATTGTTCGCGATAAGCTACTTAGGCATTCTGGCTTCATTTGTAACGGATTAGGAATATGGGATAATAATTAGGAGCTATACATTATCAGATTCAAGCTCTTTGGCGTTTGTTTGCCACGCCGTTGAATAGGTTCGATTCTCACCCAGAACAAATACATATTAAAATGTTTTGTTCTGTATCTGGGTGATGAATATGTTTTTAGTGGTATTTTTTTTAATATCCTGTGACATTCTTTTTAAAAAAGAAATTCCTGTAAAGAATTTCCTGGGATATTTCTTTATTTTATTTATTTATTATTCGTTAGCACATTGCCCTGTTAGGATTTGCCACAAATTCAGTTATCCAAAGTTCCCGTTATGTTTATCATTCAAGTGCGTTATCTCATAAACGCACGTTCATCAAAAACTCCCCCAGTTTATGTTTCCCTTTGTCAACTGCTTTGAGAAAAAAAAACTTGTCTAACGACCTCCATGAATATTTCATACGTCCCCGGAGTTGAGGCTTGTTCGCGAACCACGGTTACTTCACCCAACTCCACTTTATTTCACCAAGAACCCTTGACTTGGAAGTTTCAGACTTTTTTTACGGAAATTTCCTGAATTATTCATGAGTCTCTCAGATTATAAAATAAGGAGATATACTGTTGATCATAATGCTATTATTATTCTGCTACTTTTTCTGTTGCTTGTTAAAAATGTTGTTCACAGTAACAAGCTTTGAAATGGACTATAATAATATGTTATTAACAAAAAGGTTCGTTATGTCATTTTTGATTCTACCTGATCTATTATTTCATGTAATCTTATTTATTTATTTTAAAACTAAATATGTGTTATTTGTATAAAAAAAAATATCCTGGGAGATTCTTTTACACGCGGCCATCTGGTCCCAAACTAAGCAGACCTTGTACTATGGAAACCAGATAACTGATATACTACTTTTCTTTATTTTTCTGAATACAAACATAGATATTTACACCCAGACACAAAAAAGACATACGACAAATGTGTGTCCTGGTTGGGTATCGAACCCGTTACCTGCGACTCCGCAGGGTCGCTAACCACCAAGCCCACTAGCCTGTCGAACTATAGTTAGTGTATGTATTATTTTATCTTTTGTATTATTTATTTATCTTAATATTATACAATACAATATACTTTATTTGTACAACACATAACAGGAGAAGAGGTAACATAAACAAGTGGATTACAGAACAAGTGTTTACAAAATAGGCGGTCTTATCGCTAAAGCGATTTCTTCCAGACAACCTAGGGGTAGCAGGATACAGAAAAGGATAGCAGGTGTTGCACGTTCAGACATTTAAAATAAATAACGAAAACCTACATCTATGTTAATAAATACTTATAAATTAATAATAATAAGGTAAATATACTAATATATACACTAATTACAGTAATACATATATAATATATATTATTTGTATTAAAATAAATAAAAGAGATTACATAAAAAAATAACAGGAATAATCAAACAATGACGGAGTTTATAAAGAGAGATAGTGGGAGATAAGAAGAGATTTAAAGGAATCTAATGTCTGGGCTCGTCTAATAGTCTGAGGCAGAGAATTCCAAAGGCGGACAGCTTGGACAGTGTAAGACTGAGAATAAGTGTGAGAAGTGTGGGGGGGAGTTTGAAGGCTAAGTACTGTGGAACTACGAAGAAGATGGTGCTGTGAAGTGCAGTACTCGAAGCGTTCCTTTAGGTAATTCGGGGATTTAGGGTTGAAGAGTACAGTGTACAGTAGTGACAGTATGTGAGTATTCCGGCGAAGGCGGATAGGGAGCCACTTGAGTTGATTGCGAAATTGAGAGACGTGGTCATACTTGCGCAAACCAAATATAAACCGTATACAGAAATTCTGGAGGCGCTCAAGTTTGTTCAGCATAGTCAAGGATAGGAAGAAGAAGAGACTTGGCAAGAGCAACTTTGGTGTCAAAGGGAAGGAAATTACGTAAGCGTCTTAAGGACCCAGCCGAAGCAAACACCTTCCTACTGACCTCCGCAACTTGCGGGGCCCAGGACAAAGTGCGATCAAAAATAATTCCTAGATTTTTTACAGTATCGTTATAGGAAATTTTTACTCCATCAAAAACAACAGCAGGTAACTGGTCCCAACATATCCTCGCGATAAAATATTTGCTGGCTATTATAATAGCTTTAGTTTTTGAGGGATTTATTATGAGACCAAAACGCCTACTCCGATCAGATATGTGATCCAGATCTTCATTAACGCATTGGATTGCACTAGGAAGCATATCAAACGATGTTTGTCTGTAAATTTGGAGATCATCTGCATAAAGGTGGTAGAGAGAGGAATTTTTTTGAGTTATTTGAGATATAAATATTGAGAAAAGAAGCGGAGACAAGACGCCACCTTGCGGTACACCAGCAGTAGTTCCACACCATGAAGAGAAGGTCTCATCGATGCAAATACGTTGCTGGCGCCCATACAAGTAACTACGAAACCAGTCAATTACCGTTGGAGATATGTTAAGAGAGCACAATATAGCAAGCAGGATGTCAAAATCCACTGTATTTTCTTAATATTACTAATTTATAAGTATTATATTTCAGTATTTATTACTTAGATGTAGGTTTTCGTTACTTATTATTAAAATAAACGAATTTTATTATTATTTATTACAACTGACTTAGCGTGCAACACCTGCTATCCTCTTCTGTATGCTGCTACCCCCAGGTTGTCTGGAAGAAATCACTTTAGCAATAAGAACGCCTACTTTGAAAATACTTACTCTGTTATGTACTTCTTTATTATTCTTCTCATGTTATGTGCTGTACAAATAATGTGTATTATATAAAACTAGCTGTCCTCCGCGGTTTCATCTGCATTCCCGAGGGATGTACCATTTTCCCGGGATAAAAAGTAGCCTGTATATTATTCCTATATATGCTCTATGTGCAAGTTTCATTCAAATCCGTTGGGTAGTTTTTGCGTGAAAGAGGTACAAACATTCATACATATAAACTTTCACGTTTATAATATTAGTACGATGGTCATTATCATTTGCAGTACATAACAAAATACGTGGCCTCCTATAAATAGTATTTTACTTTGAAAAACACCTGCGAGTCCTAAATAAATATCACAAGAACAAAGAGATATTCACGCTGTATAATTATCATTAAAAATATCGTGGTATAACGAACAATCGGCTTAGACCATTGATGCTAAATGCTAGATGCACAGTGTAATGAAAAAAAAAAAACTAGCAAACGGATTTCAATGAAACTTAGACACTTACTAACTTCGAGGCTGGCACATTTTTTTTTTCGAGGGGAAATGCGTTACTGCTACCACTGCGCCAGGGCAGACACGGTGGTTATATGGCACTCTCTCCGACCCCTTCCCCTGTGGGAAAGGGCCGAGGAGCCTATCCACTAAAACGCCTCGAGTTCCTTCTCCGCCGTTGACGGGGCTGCGGGACCAGATGAGTCTTACGACTGCCTGCACCGTCGGCGCTTATTCAGGCGAGCCCTTCTCTGGCGATGCTATTACTGCCCCGCTCCTTCGCTAAGGCACCCAGGAACTACTACTGGGTGCCTCCAGCATGGAACTCATAGTGCAGGCGGCGGATCTAGATAGAGCATACCCTGGATCAACTTACAGGATATTTTTTTATCCCGAGATAATGTACATCCTTCGGGAATGCGGGTATTTTCTTTTTCGACCTGATGGTAAGTGGTCACCGCCGCCAATATACATTTGCAATACTAGGGGCATCGCCAATGCGTTGTCGACCCTGAGATGTAAAGTTGTTAAGTGGCATGTGCCTGTAATGTCACCGGCTGCACCTTTCTAACCGAAACACAGTAATACCAGTGCACTACTGCTTCACGGCGGAATTGGGTAAGGTAGTACTTCCCCGGACGAACTCTGCACTAAATGCTCTACTACTCAGGATGAATTGATAAAACCAATTGTTCATTTTGGTACATGTACAGTGAATCTTTACTTATATAATCGATGGCATAGTCCGTCGAGTGTAATCCAAATAACAAGCGATTTAACGTTTTAATTAATGCGAGAACAAACGCCCGCCGGCCGCCAGAGCGCGGTTCCGCATGCGGGGTTCTGTAGGAACCAATGTAGAATGGTTCGATGTATGTTTAAATGCAATACTCAAGGGTAGTTTTTTAAACATTTAGCTCTTGGAAACTAGATCTGGGTTGATTATCACTTTGGCCTTTTATCTTACTTTGGTTTCTGGTTTTTTAGTTTTCTACTGTAATATTATTGATTTGAAAGTTTTTTAAAGTAGGCTACTTGTTCATCAGTATTTTAGACAAAAACCACTAAACGAATTTGGATGAAACTTGGCACATTGGAATAATCTGGATTAGCACATAGGAAAATGCGGGTGAAACCGTGAAGGACAGCTAGTTCATTTATTTTTTTATTTACTTCGCTATAACTCATAACTATTATCGGTGAGACTAAATACACTGTATGAAATTCAATCTAAATTCCTTTTGAAAGATTAATTGCTGAGTTTATTGCCGGCTCTTTTCAGTAACAACCTTCCGAACCGGTGTTAGAGTCTGACAATTTTCATGTCTATTTGAATAAAAATACTTTTATTTAATAGGTTTGGGAAAAAGTTCCTTCGCATTTTTTGAGAAAATTCAAAACATTTTTAATATAGCTTATTTACATTTAACTAAAGTATGTAGGTACCATTTTGTTCGATAATTTTTTGCCATCTTGTAGGTAGGGACATGATCCCATTGCTATATAAATTTTGGGACTTCTGATCAAAATACTGCGACAAGTGGTTTTGACAGTCCTCTCGTGATGTTAACCTGACACTGCCTAAAGAATTCTGAAGAGACCGAAACAGGTGGAAGTCTGAAGGTGCAAGGTCAGGACTATACGGCGGATGCATTAATACCTCCCAGCCAAACTCTCTTAATTTTTGCTGAGTGGCTAAAGATGTGTGAGGTCTAGCGTTATCATGATGAAAAACCACTCCCCTTCTGTTGATTAATTCCGGCCGCTTTCTCTCAACTTCTTGCTTTAATCTCATCAGTTGTTCGCAGTAGAATTCAGAATCGATGGTCCTGCCTGGTGGTAACAGCTCATAATGAATAATGCCCTTCCAATCCCAACACACACACAGCATCACCTTGTTGCGAGTTAACCCGGGTTTCGCCACAGTCTGGGAAGCCTGACCGGCCTTTGACCACGACCTTTTTCGCACGTTCTTGTCGTACGTGATCCACTTTTCATCACCAGTTATCAGCTTCTTCAAAAATGGTTCGGTTTCATGACGTCGTAATAAAGAATCACAAATGAGTACACGGTTCATTAGGTTTCTTTCAGTGAGCTCGGGAGGTACCCCAATATCTAGCTTTTTTGTGTACCCAGTTGTTTTCAAATGCGCCAAAACTGTTTTGAGGTCGATTCCCAGTTCTTCAGCTACGTCGTAACTACTGATATGCCGATCTTGCTCCACTTTTTCAAAAATGGCATCCATTTTATCCGTCATTACGGGCGACCAGAGCGACGTGCATCTTTGACATCAAAATTTCCGGATTGAAAAACCAAATTTGTGCTACTCTCACAGACACTGCACTAGGTCCATAAACATCGTAAATTTTTTTCGCGGCTTGCGTTGCATTTTTACCTTTTTTGTAGTAACATTTTTAAATGTATCGAATTTCTTCTTTAGATTCACTCATCTTGGCGGTACGAAAAACAAATGCAAATCACACATTTTCCTAATTTGAATTTGGAATTATGTTCTTTAAAATTTAAACTTGCAATGATACCAAAACCAGCCAGATACAAATAGTATAGCCAAAGAGATTTTATTACAAGTTCATACATACTATAATGCGAAAAGACTTTTTCCCCAACCTAATACTTTCAAGTAAAACTAATAGTAGTTGAGCTTTTAGTGCAGAGTTCGTCTGGGGAAGTACTACTCTACCCATTTCTACCGTGAAGCAGTGCACTTGTATTACTGTGTTTTGGTTAGAAAGGTAAGGGGACCGGTGATGTTGACAACTTCACGTCTCAGAGTCGACAACGCATTGGTGATGCCCCTAGTGTTGCGAATGTCCATAGGCGGTGGTGACCACTTACCATCAGGTGGACCGTCTGCTTGTTTATCAGGCCCAGTGGTATAAAAAAAATATAATTATGAGAATTTTAAGTTCGGTATTGACCACAAATTTAGGATGTGTGTCTTATTTTAATAATACTTTTGATGAAAAGTTATGTAAATCAAATTTTATAAAACTAACAAACAATGACATAGAAAATTGATCTTTATTGCTTTTAAGATAAGGTTCATTAATTGATTCAATGGTTAACTGTATGCTGATGATGATGAACCTTATCCTGACGCCATAGGGTTCATTTTCTTATAACACTCTTCACTGGCAAATCTGGATAGCTTTCTTTTTTTTTTATCTGGGACATTCGCTTACACACGGCCATCTGGTCCCAAACTAAGCAGAGCTTATACTATAGAAACCAGATAACTAATATACATTTTTTTTCTACATACATGTGTACTTATATAGATATAGATGATGGTCTAGAATAGCACATAAGTTTTTTGTCTGGTGAAAAAGTACCTTCCCTCAGGAACGCGAGTGAAACCGCGTGGGACATAATTAGCAATTATACATTCCATCAGTGTATGTAGGAGTATTACAATTTGTTGAGGCATGTTAAATGTTCTTTATAAATGGAGTTCAACTTAAATGTTAAGAGTTCACGTTGAAATATACCTTGTTAATTAGCTAATATATTTAGCTCATTATTAAAGTAATTATATTGAAAGAGATGGTCTAGTACTACTAATATTATGAATAAATGCGAATGTTTGTATGTATGGATGTTTGTTACTCTTTCACGCAAGGACTAGTTAGTGGACCCCTCGACAGTGTCAGCCTATCGATTTTGGAGGTCTGCATCGGTTGAGGATAGCATAAAACTCAATACTAAGTATTTTTGGACGTATATTAAAAACCGCAATAATCAGTCAGACATCCCTAGTAGTGTTAATTATATGGACTCGACCGCTGATGATCCTGATGATGTATGCAATTTATTCTCAATATTCTTTCAATCAGTGTTCCAGCCTTCTGATATCTCAGATTCTTATAGCTTGGATGATATAGATGACTTAGACATTAAAACTCATACCGACAATATAATTTGTGATGTATTTATTTCTACTGAAAACTTAATTAAGGAACTTAAAGCTCTTGACACAACCAAAGGCTCCGGTATAGATAACCTTCCATCTGTTTTTCTTAAAAATACTGCTTCAACTATCTATAAGCCGTTACACGTAATATATAACCGGTGTCTAAAAGAAGGTATTTGTCCAAGCGTGTGGAAATTAGCTAGAATTACGCCAGTACATAAGGGCGGCTCTAAAAGGGAGGTAATTAACTATCGACCAATTTCTATTCTTCCAACTCTGTCGAAACTTCTCGAAAGACTTATCCATAATTATGTGTATCCACTAATTCATACTATAATCATTCCGCAACAGCATGGGTTTGTTTGTAGGCGATCCACTGTTACTAACCTTGTTGTTTATGCATCTAAATTGTTTGAAAGCATTGATGCCAATGAACAGATAGACAGTGTGTACACAGATTTTCAGAAAGCTTTCGATGGAGTGGACCATAAAATCTTGTTACAAAAAATTGCCTTCAATGGGATACGTGGTAGTCTCTGGAGATGGTTCAAGTCGTATATATTTAACAGAACACAAAGAGTTGAGATCAATGGTTTTGAGTCTGACACAGTATCCATTACTTCAGGCGTGCCTCAGGGTTCTATCCTTGGCCCATTTCTATTTATTTTATTTATCAATGATATTTATAGTTGTTTTAAGCATAGTCAGTTCTTATTGTATGCAGATGATCTAAAAATATATCGTATAATTAATGATAATTCAGATCACCTCAACTTACAAGAAGACTTGGATCGATTCTCTTGTTATTGTCATGTTAATAAATTGAAACTCAGTCTCAAAAAATGTAAATTTATAACTTTTACTAAAAAAAAACAAATTAGCAATTTTGCATATTCTTTATGCGGCAATGATCTCGATAGAGTATACACTATCAGGGATCTTGGAGTGACATTAGATACTAAGTTGAGACTGGATACACATATTGATAGTATTTGTCATAAAGCATATAAAATTTACGGTTTTGTTTTTCGCGCCAGTAATGACTTTAGACGCGCTAGTACATATATATACTTGTATAAATCATTAATACGCTCACAATTAGAATATGCTACTTCTATATGGGATCCGTTGTATAATACATATTCTGATAGCCTTGAAAGAGTTCAAAAGAAGTTCCTTAAATGTATGCACTTTAAGTGTTTTCGTAGCCGCCTGTCCTACTCTGATCTATTAAATAAATACAATTTGTTGCACTTGAAACATAGAAGACTACAGTTGCAAGCTATGTTACTATACGATTTTTGTCATAATAAGTACGACAGTTCTGATGTTATTAACAGTGTTTATTATCGAGTGCCGATCAGACCACGCATGCGACTCTGTCGTGCATTAAAATTATTTACTACAAAACATTCTCGCACTAATGCAGGTAAACGGTCGCCTCTGTGTCGTTTGGTTGACATTTATAATGAATTTTTCAGTAGCATAGACATTTTTTCAACGAATGCTAGTACTTTTAGAAAAATGTTAATAAGTCAACTAACAATGAATCAATGATGTATGCTCGTTTGGCAAATTTATATTATTATTGTTATTTAAAGAATACCATAGTTTGACATTTGTATCTATATTTTCTTGCTATTGCTTTGTTTGTGTATTTTTGGTGTATGCTTTTATTTTGTGTTTTTTTTCCCTACGGCGTTGTTCTTTGTACCTGAGAACTGATGCACCTCAACAACAAATGTAAGGTGTTTATGGTATAAAGGTATAATGTTGTACATTTTTCTTATTAATTGTTTACTTTTCCGTTTTTCTTAAAGTGAATTACGTTCAGCGGCAGCGATAGTTCCAAAAAAAACCAATTTAATTAGACTTAATTTATTAATAAAAGAAAATTACAATTAGACTAAAATTACAAGGTTTTACTAGGTTCGATGTCAGAACGCAAGTGAAGAATTTGAGACGCCGCTACCGGTGGTAACGCAATCTGCTGATGCGGCGCCAGGTGTCGACGATTGACGCAATAACTTCAATTCCAATAAATAATGAAGTGATGCGCCATCAGCGTATTCACCGTTGCACAATCAGCATATTCCCTGTTGCCTGGTTGTGTAACATCTCCCCCCGAAGATCAGCAATTATTTGAGAACAGAGGTCGAGAAGATTGCTGCACGACGGTTGGGGTCATCTTGTTGCCTGGGTGGAATTTCTGCATAAAACTGCGTCGTTGATTCTGGTTTTGTCCCATCTTGGGTTTTCTTCGTATAATACTTTCTGCAAACTATTCCAATACCTAACATACATGCACTTAGGATTAACACGTATATAGGTATGGTGGTATGATAAAGGGCGACGTTAGATGTCTGCTCCAACTTGATAGGTGCCTGAAGATCAATCTTAGTATTAACTGAATGTAAATTATCCAAGTCTATACTGTTAAGTTTGACTATAGGTTGTAATTGAATAGGCAAACTTATGTTCATAGGTACATCTATAATTTTTAAGACTCTTCCTTTCACTCTATCATTGTCATTTGAAATAGTGAATTCAGAAGTTTTCATTGAACATCCAAAGGGCATTATAATGAGATAGCTTCCTTTTAAAGTACTATACTGGTTCTGCTTGCATGATATTTGTACTTTGGTCGGCTTGGGAAAGCTTAATGTGTAGTGTCGGTCATCCAGTTGATCTACAGCTTCCGTAGTGAGATTGACTTTGGTGATTCTGCATGTGTCGACTATTTGCTGCGTAGTAATGAGATGCTGCATACAATCGGGATTGCTTTGAAGATGATAGTTGCGCTTCTTCTCACAGAGATACCATGAACCTATCTTCGGACATTCTGTCTCTATGTACCAGAAATCTTTCCCATGAATGGCTATGTAAGGGAATAACGGGATAAGGATACTATTATTTCTATTAGGGACAATTGATAATTTGTAAAGGTCATAGGTATCAGGAAAGGCAATCGGCAATTTGAAGACTATTACTATCTCATTGCTAGTGTAATAATAACCTAACTTTAATATATCGTAATATTCTCTAAAGTTACTATCTATAATTTCATCTTTAGCATATAAAGATTTTAACTTATCTACCATATTTCTTAATGATTCTAAACTTAAAATAGAATGGTATGTGCTTGATGCACGTATAAAACCTAACATATTTTCTAACCTATGCAATTCATCAGAGAGATTTTCTATATTATCTCCTAAAATCATTAAATATTGCGCAAAGTGTGCATATTTAATTAAGTTATCATCCCTATTAGCATCAGATGCTCGAATCAAGCTAAGTACGTTTTCCATTTTATTCTGATTTTCTTTAATTTTGTCTAATATAATAGTGTGTTCGGACATCCATTGCTTGCTTAAACTAATATGGTTATTAAATTCAGAAGCTAGTTTGACGTCATTATTCTGGAAAGTTTTTATTGCATCGTTATAACGAATAGCGTCTGTATAATCAAGGTTCCCAGATATACTTTTTATAACGGATCCGAGACCGTCTATAAGACCTCTTTTAACACGTATTGGTTCAAAAGTGAGCAATTGATCAGAAATCTTCTCAAGCCTATTTGAGAGGTATTCTATGTGAGGTTCGTATAAAGATAACGTTTTATTAATAAGTTCGGGCCTAATTTCACGTAATTGTACTTTTACCTTATCGATATTTGACTGAATTTCATTTAAATTAATAGTTTGTAAAAAGGAATGGTAATGAGAGGTCACCTTCGTTGGGCCTAAGCTAAAGGGTAGTACTCCTGGTCCATTGTCAAGGCTGTCAAGTATTACTTCTTGCGCGTGGGTCAGGTGGACGGAGATCAGTATTATCCTGTAACAATTGGCTAACATTATGGACTCTCTTCAAACGTGACTTTGCTACTGGACCTCTTTTTTTCTTTGTATAAATATGAATCGGGAGGTCGGCTAGGACTACGTCTTGTGTGTACCTTGGTGCTAACTTCTGACGGGACGCTAATGGGTTTTTTATGAACACTTGCTGTTCAGGTTCATATTCCTTTTCCGGTTCCCTATCTTTATTACGACTCTCAGTTAATTCTGTGCGGTTATGCAACGAAGTTTCATTAATTAAATCATACGCCTGGCTTACTCGTTTACGATGATCTAAAATATATTGTTGAATTAAATGTTCGGATAAATCTATATCTATAGGATCACGAGGATCAAAATGGCCTGTAATAATCTCTATCGGTCGGCATTTGGTAAAACTGTGAATTGAACTATTGTAACCTAAAATGGCATAAGGCATAAGATTAACATGAGGCTCATTACGGTGTTCTAATTTTAAAATGCGTAGATGTTCAAGTATTGTTGAATGAAATCGTTCAACAATTCCATTCTCATTGGGGGCATGTGCTAATATCTTATGATGCTGTATCTTATGTAATTTAACAAATTCTGCGAATACTTGGTTAGTGAACTCAGTCCCACGGTCTGTAACTATCGTTAAAGGAACTCCATGGTGCGTACAGAAATTTAACAAAGCCTGAATAACACTAACTGCTGTTCCATCCCTCAAATGGTACGCTTGTGCATACTTAGAGAAAGCATCCACAAGTGTTAAATATTTTTCGTTTTGGACTGTAAATAAATCAAGATGTAAAATTTCGAAAGGCTTAGTTGGAGGTGGAACTATGTGGAATTGCTGTTTGACTGGGTTACGATCATATTTAGCCTGCCCACAGATTGTACACTCATTAATATATTTAGTGATATGCTCTTTCATTTTCGGCCAATAGTATCTTTTCGATAACGCGAGATAACATTCTGTAATACCACGATGGTTGGTTTTGCCGTCGTGATATTTCTGAATTATTTCTTGTTGACGAAGGAAATCTTTAATATTCTCAAGTTCAACTTTTGTTAAGATTAAATTCATTGTAGAGCTTTTAAATTCATTCTGAATAATTGGTATAATGCTGTACATTTCTAAGGGTGGATTAATTATGATACCTGTTCTAACTTTGGAATTAACATTTTCTTTAATGGCGTTTACAACGTCCAGGTGCAAATTAGATTTAGATAACTGAATAGCGAAACGGGTGTGGGTTTCAAAAGGCTTGGTAACTACAGTTTTCCTTTTAATGTCACCTACCACGATAAAAGATATTTGACGACTAAACTTATTTAAGGGCTCATCAGTTATTGGTACTTCTAAAATAGGATTCTCAGCTGATGTATGTGCTGTAAGGGTGGATGAACCTGCTACTGAAGGTGGCTTTTCAGAAGGATTAACTACTATTGAGCTAATCTCCTCATTATTGATTTCTATACGGGAGAGTGCGTCTGCATTTGTGTTATATTTTCCCTGTTTATATATAACAGTAAAATCATACTCGCTCAATTTAAGTCTCCAACGGGTAAGTCTGGAGTTGGGTTCTTTTAAATTCATTACCCATTGTAGCGGTTTGTGGTCGGTAATGATCTTAAATTTACGACCGAATAAATAAGGACGGAAATATTTTGTTGCCCACACTATAGCCAATAGCTCCTTTTCTATTGTACTATAGTTAATTTCGCTGGTGTTAAGTGTTCTAGATGCGTATGATATGGGTTTATCTGAACCGATGGGTCCTTGTGAGAGAACGGCTCCTATGGCCAAATTAGAGGCATCTGTGGTGAGTACAAATTCTTTGTTGAAATCGGGGTATTGCAAGATTGGTTCGTTTGTTAGTAAGGTTTTACATTTCTCGAAACAATTTATGTAAGTTGGATCATTAGTAATTATTTTACATCCCTTTTTTAGGCATTGAGTGAAGGGCTTCGTAATCTTAGCGAAATCCGGTATGAACTTTCGGTAGTATCCTAGTAGGCCTAAAAATCTTTTTATCTCAGTAGCAGTTTTAGGTAAGGGGTAGGCTTTAACCGCGGCGATTTTATCTGGATTTGGTTTTATGCCATCTGTACTTATGATGTGGCCTAGATAGGCAGTTTCTAGTTTGAGGAACTCGGATTTATCCATTTGGATTTTGAAGTTTGATTCTCTGAGTCGTTGAAAAACCTTTTCAAGGTTGACAATATGTTCCTGAAGGGAGGTACTAAAGACAATTATGTCATCGAGATAAACTAGGCATATTACATTTTGGAGGTCGCGTAAGACATTGTCCATTACGCGTTGAAAGGTAGAAGGGGAATTTTTTAAACCCATAGGCATTCGAAGAAATTCAAAGTGCCCTCGTTCAACATTGAATGCAGTTTTGTGAATGTCGGCGGGGTCCATTTCGACTTGATAAAAACCGCTTGCGAGATCTAACGTGGTAAAGTATTGACAGTTCCCTAATTTATCTAACACGTCAGTAATATTAGGGATTGGGTATTTGTCGTCAACGGTCTTCTCATTTACTTTTCTAAAGTCAATAACTAATCGCCATTTAGTTTTTCCGGATGCATCTGTTTTTTTAGGAACAATCCATATTGGAGAGCTCCACGCGGAATCAGATGGTCTAATAATACCTTGATCAAGCATTTTACTAATCTGGTCCCTAACTTCTTGACGGTGGACATAAGGATAACGATATGTCTTGGTGTAGACTGGTGTTTCGTCAGTAGTTTTTATACAATGCTTGATCTTATTAGTAAAAGTTAAGGCTTCGCCATCAATATAGAAAACATCTGCATATTGAGTGCAAAGTGAAGTTAAATTAGCGCGCTCCTCTTCATTTAAATGACTTGTACGTAAGCGCGATAGTACTTCTTTTGTACGCGGAGAGACTTGTTCGGTACGTTCGCACTGAATGCTATGTAGTTCGGCGCACACGGGGCGGTCCATTGAGAAAATTACGTCATACTGGGTTGGATTGGTAATTTCTACGTAACCTCTACTATCTTTTACGGCCGTTATACATTCACCTATTAAACAATTTGAAATCATTTGTTGCGAGACAATGACGTCACCGTCGCGCATATTAATCGGTAATCGTAATAATTTAGATGAATTAGCTGGGATCACATCTTCATATAGATTCACGTTCCGTGAATTATAAACTTTAAGTGGATTCATTGCTCTCTGTGTAATAAGAATTTTATTTTTATAATCTATAATTGATTCCCATTTATCTAATAAGTCTGACCCAATTAACCCATCAAAATGATCGTGAAATTTGTATATGAAAAGTGTGATCTCGGTATTATCGTTAAGTTCTGAAAAACATGGCAGAGAAATAGAATATTCATTCCTACTGGTAGCATGGACATTAGTAACTTCGAACGGGTCATAGTTAAGAGGAATGTCTGAATAAAATCTTTCTACAGCATCTGGGCTTATGAATGACTGATTAGCTCCTGTATCTATCAGTAATTTAAGAGGGGGTGAACTAATTTCTATGTAAGGTCTTTGAGTCTGTAAATTTATTTCTATATGGGTTTGTCTAACTTGGGGTCTTTCTGAAAATCCTGATTTTCACTAACAGGGGTTGGTTCCTGAGACGAATCATCACACGAAATCATGGGGTTATAATATGTAGAATACTGATCAAAGTTCTGATCATAGTAGTCGCTGGAATCAACACAGTAATTAGTATCATAATCATAATCTGAAAAATCATTATAGTAAGGATCATATTCATAGCACTGATTAAAATTCATCTCCCTAGACTTAAAATAATTTTGTGGAGGAGGGTTGCCAAACTTGCGCCAATCATGCCCGCTAGGAGGCAGGGGCTTGGTGACGTAATGGCTTATACCACTCATCGGCTTTGGTCCGCTTGGCCCTGGATTTACAGGTGGATTTCTAGGCTGCATTCTAAACACATTACTTTGGGGATTGTAGTTTGGCGGGGGTGCTCTAAACATTTGCTGCGTGCGTGTGGGACCACGGCTTTGCTGAAACTGATTTGGATGTGGATTTGGTTTCCAAGGTTGCATATAAGATTGCATAGGTGGTCGTGATGGTCCGGGGATATTATACATGAGCGCTGGCTTAGACTGTGGTAAATTAAATAAGGGAACAGTATATGACTGCTTAGGATTCGAATTATGTGTTAATTGAGATTGAATTTTACGTTCGGGGATAGTATCACTCCTTTGTTGTAAATATAAAATATTAACCTCTTCCTGAATAAATTCTAATGCCTTTTCAATTGTATCAGGACGCATGCACCTGATACGTGCTCCTAAGGGATCCCTAAGACCTCTAAGATAAGCTTGTAAAGTTAACTTTTTGTACAGGGTACGCTTGGCTTCTATGGTAGTTGGTAATGATTCATGTAGACTTATGTACGTCATTATGGTGCTAAAAAGATTCTGACAACGCTCGTAAAATTCTTGAGGTGTAGTATTGCCTTGATTAAGTAGGGAAAGATCATTATACAACGCGGATTCGTCGCGATGATCGGCGAAATTATTCACAAGTGACTCACGTATGCCTGTCCAGTTATCTGGTATACCATTCGAGTTAATTAAACGTGCGGCGGGTCCTGTGATTTTATTCAAGATACCATTGATCATGGCATTATTCGCCAACTCATTTCCTTCGGTTCTAACATATTGTAAAACTAATGAATCGCAAAGTTTAATAAAACGCGTTAAAACATTCGAATTACCATCGAACTCTGGTAATAATCGAAGTGCTTTATAAATCGTATCTATTTCCGACATTTTATCTACGTTTCTATTAGCGTCTATTTGTTCTATACGCTGACTATGCCTATCTACCCTAAGATTACAAGTCCGAGATTGCCTTGGATGGAAAATCTTGGAAGGATTATATTAACACAAAGAGAGGAAGGACACAAGAAAGATTCTGTGTACTTACAATATCATTTCGTTGGTTCTCTAGATGTATCAATGTCTGGATACCGTCTATGCTGCAGCTTTCCGTAGATTCTGGATACTCGTCTAAGGTTTGAAAACCGGTCAGCAACGCAGGGCTCCGCTCCGGTCCTTTCGATGTAAGAAAGTCTTGTCGCCTATACGCACTGACTCGAGTATCCTACCGACTGCGCCAATTACGTTCAGCGGCAGCGATAGTTCCAAAAAAAAACAATTTAATTAGACTTAATTTATTAATAAAAGAAAATTACAATTAGACTAAAATTACAAGGTTTTACTAGGTTCGATGTCAGAACGCAAGTGAAGAATTTGAGACGCCGCTACCGGTGGTAACGCAATCTGCTGATGCGGCGCCAGGTGTCGACGATTGACGCAATAACTTCAATTCCAATAAATAATGAAGTGATGCGCCATCAGCGTATTCACCGTTGCACAATCAGCATATTCCCTGTTGCCTGGTTGTGTAACAAGTGAAATAATTTTGTTTTGTTTTTACTTTGTACACCTAATTAATAATTAGTGGTTAACGGTGTTGGTGTCACAATTAATTATATTTGCATTGTACTCAACTAATTATTCTTTGTGATACTGTTTGTTTTACCTCAATAAATAAAAAAAAAAAAAAAAAAAAGACATTCTTCACACATGGCTACCTGGTCCCAAGTTAAGCAGAGTGTACTGCTTGTAGTATGGCTACCAGGTAACTGATATACTACATATACTACTTTAAAAAAAAATACTTATATAGATATTTACAACCCGACACAGAACAATCAGACATGTTCATGCACACAAATGGGTGGGAAGCGAACCTGCGACCTTCGGTTTGGCAGTCAGGGTCTCTAACAACCAAGCCAACTGGCCCGTCAACAATTAATAATTCATTCACTCATTTGTTCACTCACATATTCATTCACCCATTCATTCATTCAATCGTTCACTCATACATTCACTAGTTCATTATTCTTTCGCTCATGCATTTATTCATTCACTAATAAGATATTACCACAGATAAACTCACTCTCCTAGAAATATCATAGAACAGTATACATTGAGTAATGGTTACTGTTTCTAGTCTTATGGAACAGGATTGTACGTTTCAATAATTAATCACAGATCTAATCAAAAACACCCCTCTATCCACCAGACACGGAACCGACGAACAATGTCTGTCAAACACAATCAAACTTAAGTGTTTTACTCACTCTTCGGGCATCAAATTTGCATCTCTAAAACTATTTAACGTTGACCCACGGAATCTGTTAAACATCCCCCCGCTACATACATTTGTTAGGCGTGAAGGAGGTGAGGTATGTCAAGCGTGGCTGGTCGCTATCTGACAGAATAAAGAGAGAAATTACATCGATTTAGAGAAAATTTATTGCGAAATCAATTAGGTCGGATGCTTTATTAGTGAGAGGGCCTACAATTTGAACGTTAATTACAATTAAGAATTTCCAATTTTAAATTCGCTTTCCAATTGATGTCTTGGGGATTCCGCATGTTTTTATAAGACTTTGAATAATGTTAAGTAGTTGGAAATACTTTGGTACTTGAGTGAAATAAATGGAAAATTTCGGTCGCCATTTTGAATTTAACTTTTGCGTTTATTGTTGCTTCAGAGAAAATGTAACTTAGATAATAATATGGATATTGATTTTTAAATTTACATTGACATTACCTTCACTATATATTTATGAAAATATAATGTTTATACGTAGAAACATAGGAATGTTTGAGTCAAAATTTGATATTCATAGTATAAATACAAGACAAAGGGAGAAGTTAGTTGTTTCATACTTTAGACTAACTAAAGTTAACAAGTCATTTCTTGGTAATTGTGTTCGATTTTATAATAAGATACCGCTTTCAATAACCAAAATGTCTGATCATAAATTTAAAAATTATATTAGGAAAGTTTTGAAAGAAAAAGCGTATTACAAGGTAGTTCATTATATTGAAGATAAAAATGTATGGAAATAGCTGCTCTCTGCACAGTGCACCTCTAAATCTCTTGTTTAAGTTGTAAGTACCTAATTATTGTTATTTTCTATTTTGTAGTCTTGTCATATTTTTTTTTGTTTTGTTTTTATTAATGTTACCTATAATAAGTATTTTGTAATTGTTAAATATAAAATTATGTAAAATTGAAATTATAAAATAGCCAAAAAGTCAGAATAGATAAAAATTTATATAACAAATAAAAAAGAATGTAACCTTGCTGAGTTTCTTGCCGGTTCTTCTCAGTTGAAGGCTGACTTCCGAACCGGTTGTAGCTTCAGTAACTTTAAATTTGACCTTCATAAGTGCCCTCCGAAGGCCTAAACTGAATAAATGGTTTTGAATTTTGAATTTTTTGAATTTTGAAATTCTTTGAAATTAAATTGTGTTATTAATACATAAAACTTATATAGATAGTAGCTGTCCCTCGCGGTTTCACCCGCATTCGTAAAGGACGTTACATTCTTCCGAAATAAAAAGTATCCTGTATATTAAACCGAATTATAAACAATATATGTGCCAGGTTTCATTTTAATCCGTTAATAAGTTTTCTCGTGAAAGAGTAACACACATCCACCCTTTCAAACCTTCGCATATACAATATTAGCTGTCCCCCGCGGTTTCACCCGTTATCAAGGGATGTAACATGTTCCAGGGAAAATTATTATTTATTTTTTTATACATACATACTTACAAACTTTCACAATTTATTACTAGCTGTCTCCCGCGGTTTCACCCGCTTTTCCAAGGTATGTAACATTTTCCCGGCACAAAAAGTATACTAATATATGTTATATCTAATACCTCCAAAAATATGTGCACAAAGTTTCATGATGATCGATTAAGTAGTTTCGCGTGAAAGCATAACAAACAAACTTAAATTCACATTTATAATATTAGTAGGGATATAAACAACTTAATCACAATAAAAATTACGGCTTCAACAAATAAATGCTTTATACTAACAGAATATTTATTATAATAATCACAAACATGATTTACATCATGTTAGCAAACCAGACAAATGAACAAAGGCCAATGAATAACAAATAGATAGATTTAAATGCGTCAATTTATTCAATCGCCCACCAATCCGCAAATAGTCATTATTTACCTTCACGCAACACGACCCAATTGGAAATTGATTTTAGTAATCGACATAATTGATAAATTCGTGACATCTATATTTGGTAGGGGTATCTCTGTATTGTTGTTTCGTGGTTGATTATGAATAGCATTATATTGTGCGTAGCGATATCTACCGCAAGGTTTGCATTGTCGAATAGATGGCGCCACATGAAAGGTGATGTAACTGTCAAATATGGATTTCCTCGCACTATCGAAGTTCTTTCACGACTTTTCGTTAAGGTATACAAGATTTCGCTGTCCACAGACATTATCATCGACTTTGGGGGAAAATCGTACCATTTCGAAGGAGGAATGTAGCGCTTGCCTTAGAAAGCTACATAAAAATAACAAAAGCCCTTAAAAACTGAATTGTAATAATAATAATTAATAATCATAAAATCTATCTCTATTTATATAAGCAAAATAGGGTTTCCTTTGACGCACCATCACCTCAAAACTACTGAGCATATTTTTCCACGGAATTTTTCCTAGATGAATGTAGGCTATATATGATATCAATAAACGCGGGTGGGACATCGAATTACAAATGCTTCACTTTATGCACAGTGAAAACCAAATGGAGAAAGAGGGGTATAACTAGACAGAATTCATATTAACAAACTTACACTGACTACAATGGTATATAAAAGCTTAACTTACACGCATTCATCATAGGGTAGTAATGAACAAACAAACAACATACTCATGTTATAATACTTGAAAGTCAATTCCACACAGTCCGCGAATCTATTTGAATAAAAACAATTGGTATTGTGAGTCGAGTGAGGATGTGCCCTACACCACTCTACAGTCGAGATTGAGCTCATTTAAATGATAAATATCCTGGGTCATTCTCGCACGCGGCTATCTGATCCCAAACTAAGCATAATTTATGTAACTAATTGACTCAGGCGCGACCTTGCGGAAATCCATTGAAAGATTATACAAAAACAAATATCTTGTAATTAATTCTGCTGGATCTCCTTCTCTGTCAAGTCCCAAACAAAGAAACTCAACAGGAAATCGACATGTCTCGCTTCTACACGAAGCATCTTCAGGAGGTATTAGATCGGCTGTCACTGACTTTGTAAATGTATAACTTATGTGAGACAAAAATAATATACAGTAAATTAACAATTAGAATAGTAGAGGTATTAATATATAGTTCGTCCGGGGAAGTACTACCATCACCTTACCCATTTCCGCCGCGAAGCAGTAGTGTGCTTGTATTACTGTGTTTCAGTTACCGTAAAGTACCGCAACACCGAGTTTTCTTTTGATTGTTGAATTAGAACCTGGGACTCTAATCACCACTTTTGGCATCAATACTATATATTTGATCATTAAAAAGATAGATAAAAAAATATAAATATGTCTATGTAGCCTACGCCTCACGGCTCCATCCGGATTAAAGTGCCTAAAAAGTCTTAGTTCCACTCCAAACTTCAACAAGATCAATTTAGTCGTGAAAAAAAACAATCAGACATATACTTTAGATTATTGTGAATTTTATTAATGAACAAAATATTTTCTAAAAAAATATTTATCAAAAAAATACCCGTATTAGACAATCACGTATTCAATACAATTTGACCAACAAAGCTGAAACACATCCCTCGAGGCACATGACTATAAGTTAAACTGACCCATCGCGACTGAGGACAAAGCAAGAATAAATCAGCCACCTGGCCCGCGGCTCCGTACGCTAGGGTTGCCACAACAATATTGCCCTTTGACGATTTTTCTATCCCCAGGCTTGACCGTTATATTGTATTTTTTACCAAATTTCGGCAACTAATAAATGTTTTTTCTCTGTTTCAGGTAATGATCGGTATTTTTTGGCGTAAAGGTTAATTGGCTTATATTTGTTAGAGTTAATGTCTCCCTCAGGATTACAACTTAAAGTGTATCTAATTAGGCATTAATTTATCAAATGAATGTCACAATGTATGTAGCAAAAAGCGGAGTTATTGATTTAATTCAAGATAACATTCTATTTTTTTTCATAAGAGATCTAGTTGCCCTCCGCGGTTTCACCCGGTATCCCGAAGGAGTTACATTTTCCCGGGATAAAAAGTTTAATTTACTTCCTTATAACATCAGCTATCTACCAGTGAAAATTCTGTCAAAATCGGTGTTGTCGTTTCGAAGTCCATATACACATATCGATTTTTATATATAAAGAAGATGTATTAGGGTTTTTAGAACAACTACAATTTTTTTGGGTTATCCACTCTCCGTACAGCTGTATCTATTTTAGATGTACTACCCCAGACTACTAACCAAGAGGTATATTAAATCCAAAAGTTATAATATAAAATAACTTTCATTCCAAAAAGCACTATAAAGCGTGGAAGTATTCCCCCAATACAATTTAATTTTAATTTGGAAACAAAATAAAATCTACAAGCCACTATATTTATCATACAATATTTACTAGTATATGACAACGCCGTTTCACAGCCCATCACAAAATTTAATTGTCAAAATCATTGATGTGACAACCCTAATTGCTGCGAACAAAATTAGTGATTGCCAACACGAAAAGCGGGAATTTGCATTTGAACTGGGGACTCGAGAACTGAACGCTCCCCGACCCCCGACCCCCGGGGGACCCCCGGGGAAATCACCAGCATTCCTAGCTATTATGACAATGTATGGCGTCATTGTCACTTTGTTAAATAAGACATTTTGCAAAACGACCCGTTAGTGAAATGAAATTGTTCAGTGGAGGGGTTTATGAGTTGACGTGTTTTTGTTTGTTTTGGTCGTGCCAACTTATTTGGGTCATTAAGTTTTGAATCAACTGCATTTTATGAAGCAGACATTTGACCTAGATAGATGAGATAGAGTTTTATTATCCTATCCGACTAATATTACATATGCGATGTTTGTGTGGGTGTTTGTTACTCTCTACGAAAATACTACTGAATGGATTTGAATGAATCTTGGCGCATAGACAGTTAATAGCCTGGATTAACATATATCCTGAGAAATGTTACAAACCTCGAGGACGCGAATAAAACAACTGGGGAAAACTATGTATAAAATAAGTGCGAGATGTGGATGCAATCTTAAACTTACTTAATGGAACTAGATAAGTTAGCACCTAATCTGACACATATCGTTTATAATCTGTATTAACACATAGGACCAATTTTATCCTGGGAAAATGTGATATCCCCCGGGAATGCGGACGAAACCGCTGGGACAGCTAGTCGTGCATATAAATACATATAACTTGATGTTATTTCGATCTAAAGTAACAAAATCCGCTTAACGACTTAGCAGCCGAAGGTGTCGGAGTAAAGTAAGCAACAATTATTACTATGTTTTCACTCAAATCGAAGATTATCAAAGGATAATCCTTTCAAGTTACTAGCTTAAATACATATAAAAATGTGTTAAGTATCAATCTGTTTTACTAAACTTGAGGCGCGCTATGATGGCTGTTTTGACATTTAACATTCACAAAGAAAAATAATCTTTATTCCTTCACACATAAGGTGCATCTATTGATCCAACAGCTAGTTGTATGATGATGGAAATCAACCTTATTCTAAAGCAATACAGTTTCTTTTCCTATGACAATGTGAAACGTCAAAACGGCCATCATAGCGTGCCGGTAGTATAGTATCTTATCGTATTTACTTTTTAATATATTGTACTGTCTTAGTATAATATTATAAATTCAAAATGATGTATCTTTGTTACCGCAGCTTTGTAACCCGTGAAATTGGCACACAGATAAAATATGATTGCGATTAAAATATTATTCTACATAAAAAGTTTTAAACCTGTCATAACTAAGTTGTATTTTGTCTCTGTTTGGCAATAACAAACTTTGAAGAGACGGATAGATACAAACGAATGTTAAACTAACAGAAGCTTAGCAAGTGTTCTATTAGGGAGCTAGTTTTTTTTTGTATTAAATTCAGAATATTCATAACCTTTTTTGGATCCAGATGGCTGTGTTAAGAACATCCAATTTTTGTTTTGAAAGGTCTATAAGACTAAATTATTAAATAAAATAAAAAAAAACATTTTATAAAGCTGAAAATGCAAGGGACTGAAAGCTAGCGACTAATATTTTTTTCACTTTACATCATGTAACATTAAAATGAAATTAGCAATTCCTCAAGATGCCTGTTTCAATGAATGGACGGTAACGCAACTATGTAGTTCCGAACTGGGAAGTTGTTACAATTCCCGCCATTAAGGAAGAACCTACAAACTTGAGATTGATTATTAAATTGTGGAATGTTTATACATTCTCAACTCAAACACTAGCAACTTAAGATTCTAATTTGCGGTTGAGAAGTTAAAGCAAACGGCCCCAGTAATTTATTCATTAATTTGTTATTAACATTGAAAATTGTTCTTATTACTTTTTTTTTGTTATAATGTTGTAATTGTTAGCTTTGTAAGATATCAATGACTTTATTATATCGTAATAATATTATAAATGTGAAAGTTTGCATGTATGGATGTTTGTTACTCTTTCACGAAAATACTACCTATTAGGATTACTACTAATAGGATTTGGATGAAACTTGGCATACAACGTGTTACAAAATACCTCGTAAAAATATAATTAATAGCTGTCCCCCGCGGTTTCACCCGCGTTGCCGAGGGATGTTACATTATTATTTTGTTCATTCTATCATCAATAGTTTTCGCAGCGCACGCGACGTAAGGAATTTTTCAGGTCATTTTTTTACACCTTATGTTACATTATTGGAGTTTTAGTAAGGATCCCTAATTTTTTTTTTAAATATAATATAGCCTATGTTACTCGGTGATAATGTAGCTTTCCAAAGGTGAAAGAATTTTTGAAATCGGTCCAGTAGTTTCGGAGCCTATTCATTACAAACAAACAAATCTTTCCTCTTTATAATATTAGTATAGATTATCAAAGCCAACAACCCTAGTAAGCTGTCATGTCATGGCAGGGAACCAGATTATTTAACAAAAAGGCCTACGTACCTATAATTACGTAATAATTGTCTACTTTAATAGTTTTTTCTATTTTTATTCATAAAAATCTGTGTTATTGCTTGGTAAATTATAAAATTCTAGAAAAAATAATGTTATGTCACATAAAATAAAAATAAAATGCTATTAGCTTATTATAAATATGAAAGAAATGAATATAAGCTAATGACTCATTCACGCCTAAAGTATTTATTATAAATAAAAGGCATATACATAAAATAGGCACATATAATACCGGGAACAAAATAAAACCCACAGGGAAACGGGTTAAACTTCCTTTTCTCCCTCTGAGACCTTTAGTTCTTCTGCCTAACCACTGAGGCTACATCATCACAACCAGCTACAAATTAGGTTAAACATAGTTAGGATCTCCTAACACTTTATACCTTGCACCATGTAGTTAACAAAAGTGCAATGCGTAGCAATGCTGTAAAATATGTAGTGCACCAAAAGACAGAAAGAATGTACACTTTCTATTACGCTGAACCAAAAAAAAAATAACCTGGGATTTTCTTTACAGAGTCATCTGATCCCAAATTAGGCATAGTGGCTTGTTCTATGTGCATCAATAACTGAAACACCTTTCTATTCGTATTTTTCATCTAAATAAAAAGACCCGAAAGTAGATCCAACATACTTGTTCATGAACACAAAAGTTTGTCTTAAATGGGAGTCGAACCTACGTTCTGTAGCGTGGCAGTCAGGGTATAACCACTGAACAACTGGCCTGTCAAAAGGCAGGAAGCCTATGATGAAAGTTAGAATCTCATCAAGTAAGAATACAGTATTATAGAGACTTCTATAAGCTTCGTAGCAATTCGTAGCAATTCGTAGCAATTTCGTAGCAGATTTGTAATAATTCTGTAGCCATTCGTAGCACATAAACAGCGAGCGAAGTGAACTTGAGAAATGTATAGAAATAATGATATTTCTCTTTGTTCTCTATTATTCAGATATATCATATTTAATACTTATTATTAAAAGAATTGTCTACCGTAAAATAAAGTAGGCCGAGGCTCGCAGCAATATTTATATTGAGATTTTGCAGATAAAAAAACAAGGCGTGTCGTACAGACACGATAGAAGTGAAACTTTTGTATTACAGAGAAACATTTTAATTATTCATCAATCACTTTTGAATAGTATAGATTGTGTTTATCATTAATTTATTTTGCGACACACAAAAAGGTTGCGGATCAGAATTTCAAAGCTCTCGCATAAGAAGTTTCCCTTCAAAATTGTGATTGTTCCATAATTACTCAAGATTTAATGAAATTTACACTTATCTCTGAAACTACTCATTTGATTACATATATTCTTTATATTTGACTTACATAAGTGCCCTCTGCGGGCCTAAACTGAATAAATGGTATTGAATTTCAATTTTATGTTTTTTTTTTAATAATGGATATGTAATGGAAATGGGCTATGTAACAGTACTCAGAAACATAAGATCTAGGGGAAACCTCGGGACAGTAGCTAGTATATAAAACAATTACAATGGCTCTATAAAAAAAACATAAAGTAGGTCTCTGGTAGGAAATTAGCTCATTTGGTGTTGACAGAATCTATTATATATTTGTTCTTTGTAGGATTTTTTATACGGTTATATTATTATATCCCCTGAGGGACTACATCTGTGATAATTAAATTTTAGTATAATAACTGGTATAAAGCTTGAGGTTTAGTTTATTACGTAGCTTTTAGTGCTGAGTTTGTCCGGGGAAGTACAACCTGACTAATTTCCACCGTTAAGCAGCAGTGCACTTGTATTACTGTGTTTCGGTTAGAAAGGTAAGGGGGCCGGTGAAATTACAGGCACATGAGACTTAACAACTTCACGTCTCAGGATCGATGCATTGGCGATGTCCCTAGTGTTGTAAATGTCCATAGGCGGCGGTGACCACCTACCATCAGGTGGACCGTCTGCTTGTTAGTCGGCCCATGTTAGAAAAAAAAATTGTTATTTATGATGCTACGTACCTACAGATTAAATTCTTTCCAATCTATAGAAGCACAGCAATAAACCACTAATATTAGAAACTCGTCAAGAAATTATGTCAATTGGAGATAAGTTTTCGTTAATGTTATATTAAATACATCTGACCTCATCTATTGAAAAGAAGTAATTCAGCTCTTAGTGAAGAGTGCGTCCGGACACCACCATACCAATATATTGGTAAAGCCCCGTGATAGAACAAATTTTTAATAAATATAGGTGTTGGTTGACAAACAGGCAGATGGTCCACCTGATGGTAAGTGGTCACCGCCGCCTATGGACATTTGCAACAGCAGGGGTATCGCCAATGCGTTGCCGACCCTGAGACGTGAAGATGTTAAGTCTCAACAAAGTAATGCAAGTAGTTGTAATATAAACTTAAAAACTTTGATATAAAATTGTGTTATTACTGAAAGGTCCCGTTGTTTAATTTAATTATTACAAAGTTCCCGCGAACAATGTCACAGATACAGTATTAAAAAAAAACCTTTGTAAATTTTAAACTGTACAAAAATGTTAAGTAGGAAATCCATCGGTCATTGTAAATTCTCTAGAGAACAGTCCCTCGTCAGAATGATTCCATTATAAAACGAACAAAAACCGTCCGAGATCAAATAACTAAATGTGAAGCCAAAAAAAACTGAAAATTCGACTTCCAACGAAATATAAGGGCCAGCGTCCACTCATTGGAACAGGATAAGCGTAGAGATATAAGATGTTGTCTTTTTGCCAATTAAAATAATATAATAATAAAAAATAATCAAATAATATAAATAATATTTGGCAGACCAGTTGGCTTGGTGGTTAGCAACTCTAACTGCCAAACCGAAGGTCGTGGGTTCGATTCCCACCCAGGACAAACATTTGTGTGCATGAACACGTCTGTTTGTTCTGTGTCTGGGTGTAAATATCTATATAAGAATGTATTTAGAAAAAAAAATAGTATATGTAGTATATCAGTTATCTGGTTTCCATAGTACAAGCTCTGCTTAGTTTGGGACCAGAGGGCCGTGTGTAAAGAATGTCCCGGGATATTTATTATTCTAATGTTAAAAACTAGCAGTTTTACCTACGTTCTACGAACTATATTATTGTTTGTGTTTATAGGCCACCGGCATCCAATTTTTTATTGTTTACGTCTAATGGAAGAGATTCTTCGTAAGATATTTAATAATTCTAACAAGTCAATAGTTGTATGTGGCGACTTTAATGTAGATACTCTTAGTAATTCATCTGAAAGTCGGAATTTTATCGCCTTATTCAAATCATTCAACTTAGATTTATTGTTTAGTGAGTCAACAAGATCTACTGCCACTTTGGCTACTTGTATTGATAATATATTAACTAATAGTAGTATACTGGGGAAATCGATTATTAGTGGTGTTCGCTCGGATCATAAGGCTCAATTAATAGAATTGCCATTTAAAAGACAAGTATTTAAAGTATCGAAAATAATTAGACCTACTACTAAGGCAAGATTAGATACCTTTAAAAATAATTTAGAACTGAAACTCTGTAATACAATATATCATAGTGTTGAGCCCAATGTCTTGTATGAAGGTTTATTGTCTGGAATTTGAGATAATTTTAATAGAGCCTGTCCTACTAAAATAGTGAAGGTAAATAGTAAAATGGGATTTAGTGACTGGGCTACAAAAGGTATTCGTAAGAGCAGGGATAGGTTGTATGAACTTTATCATTTAAAATCTCTAACTCAGAACGAAGAATTTCATAAATATGTTAGAAACTTTTCAAAGACTTTCAAGTTAGTGTGTGATCAAGCTAAATCTTACTTTATATGTAATAAAATAGGTAATGCTAATAACAAAATAAAGACAGTCTGGAATGTTATTAATACGTAAACTGGTAAAATTAGAAATAATAATGAACAGGTAACTCTTAAAATTAATGATAAAATTCTAACAAATAATTTAAATGCTGCCTGTGCTTTTGAATACTTCTTTACGAATATACCTGGTAAAACTACTAAAAGCCTTAAATCATGTCCTATAGCAGCGGAATCTTTACTCAAGCAGCATATTCATAATACATTTCCAAGTTTTAAATTTGACCATATTAATGCTAGCGATATCTTAATAACTTTTAATTCTCTCAATATGAAAAGTACTGAAGATTTATGGGGCTTATCAGTAACAATCGTAAAATCAATAATAACAGTGATTGCACCTGTTTTGTCAAATATTTTTAATGAATGCATTGATCAGGGTTGTTTTCCTGATTTAATGAAATGTAGTAAAATAGTACCTATTTTCAAGTCCGGTTGTAAGGAGAATCCATCTGATTACAGACCAGTTTCCGTTCTGCCAGCACTTAGTAAAATTTTTGAAAAACTGCTGCTTAATCAAATGTTAGGTCACTTTACTAAGCATAAGGTATTGCATGGTCATCAGTTCGGTTTCACGAAGGGAAGATCTACATCCGATGCGGCAGCAACATTGCTGAGCCAAAAAATGCCAATCGCATCCTGTGAATCCTCACAGGATGCGATTGGCATTTTTTGTGATCTGTCCAAGGCATTCGATTGCGTTGACCACCGTACGCTACTACTAAAACTTGACTACTACGGAATTCGTGGAACTGCTCATGATCTTGTTTTATCTTATTTATCAAATCGCCAGCAAAAGGTAGGGATTACCGGTACAACATCCAAGGGCTCTTTAGTCGAAATGGGGGTACCCCAGGGTTCAATTTTAGGTCCATTTTTGTTCTTAGTGTATATAAATGATTTGCCATATGTTGTAAATGACCTCACAGAAATTGTCTTGTTTGCTGATGATACATCATTAATTTTTAAAGTTAATAGAAAAGACAAGGATCTAACTAAAGTTAATCATACTATGTCAATTGTCTGTGGGTGGTTTGCTACAAATAATCTATTACTAAATTCAAAGAAAACTAAATGCTTAAGGTTTTCTTTACCAAATGTAGCACAAGTAGATAGCCAAATAATAATAGATTGGAGCCATATTGATCTTGTAAATAAAACGGTATTTTTGGGTCTTACATTAGACAATAAATTGCAATGGGGACCTCAGGTTGATACTCTAGCTGCTAAATTAAGTTCGGCTGCATTTGCTGTTAGGAAAATTAAACAATTGACGAATGTTGAGACGGCCAAATTAGTTTATTTTGCATATTTTCATAGCCTCTTGTCCTATGGCATTTTGTTTTGGGGAGCAGCAGCGGATATAGAATCAATATTTATTATACAAAAAAGAGCAATTCGTGCAATTTACAGTATGGGTCCCCGTGAATCATGAAGAGATTTATTTAGGGAAATAAATATAATGACATTACCTTCACTATATATTTATGAAGATATAATGTTTATACGTAGAAACATAGGAATGTTTGAGTCAAAATTAGATACTCATAGTATAAATACAAGACAAAGGGAGAAGTTAGTTGTTCCATACTTTAGAATAACTAAAGTAAACAAGTCATTTCTTGGTAATTGTGTTAGATTTTATAATAAGATACCGCTGTCAGTAACCAAAATGTCTGATCATAAATTTAAAAATTATATTAGGAAAGTTTTGAAAGAGAAAGCGTATTACAAGGTAGTTCATTATATTGAAGATAAAAATGTATGGAAATAGCTGCTCTCTGCAGTGCACTCTAAATCTCTTTTTTAAGTTGTAAGTACCTAATTATTGTTATTTTCTAGTTTGTAGTCTTGTCATATTTTTTTTTTGTTTTATTTTTTAATGTTACCTATAATAAGTATTTTGTAATTGTTAAATATAAAATTATGTAAAATTGAAATTATAAAATAGCCAAAAAGTCAGAATAGATAAAAATTTATATAACAAATAAAAAAGAATGTAACCTTGCTGAGTTTCTTGCCGGTTCTTCTCAGTTGAAGGCTGACTTCCGAACCGGTTGTAGCTTCAGTAACTTTAAATTTGACCTTCATAAGTGCCCTCCGAAGGCCTAAACTGAATAAATGGTTTTGAATTTTGAGTTCCGGGGATCTCGAGTATGACATGTGTTTTTAGAGAACTCATTCTATATTATGTGCAAAATTTGACTGAAAACCATAAGTGGTAAGAAATATACACACATGCAAAGTTTCGCATTTATAATATGAGTGAAATAAATAAGTAAGAAGTAACATCAGATACAAATGAGTTTGTTTATCCATCCTTCACTTTCTGACACAACGACGGATCGACTTAGATCGACAAGATAGAAAAGTGAAGCAAAACCGGGTGTTAGAAGCTAGTTTTTAGAAGCGTATGCGTAATATTCTCAAGTTTTTTCATTTTTCATATATTGAGATCAGCCCCCTTATTCAGCTGATACAAACTTCGTCGGCGAGCCGTTTCACGGAGGCTTCGGAGAGCTTATTAGCGTAGTTAGCGAAACAGACAGAGCATGGAGGCCGCGACGAAATATCCTCGATTTAGTGTCATTTTCCTTACAGTATCGAGCCCCTGATTTGCGACACGTTGAGTAAATTTTTCCGCTATCCTCCTAGGTAGTGGAAAACCATCTTAAAGTAGTATCCGTCTTAAATGAGGTGCTCGGCGATGCTACTCACGAACTAACGATTCTAAGTGCCCTTCTGCCCGCCCGTTATTATCCTATTTTTCTTGCTCTCGAGTGTACTTGAGCCTCTTTATCTGTGTGTTCAGGGCGGTGGTTTATTCCTCCGTTAAAGTCGGTATGTGCTTTGAGATTATGATATTATAATGCATTAATAGTGATCTTCTGAATCGCAAATACTCTGGTTTTCTACGCGAGTGTTTTTCATTTTGATATAAAACAATTAAATTACTTTATATTAAAAAAATAATATGCACTCACGTTTGTTACAGAATAATTCATATATTTTTTTGAAATTTATATTATTCATAAATGTGCTGTGCCAAAAAAATACAATTACAGTTTTCCCGAAAGAAATTCAAAGAGAAAAGAAATTAAGAATTCTTGTTTGACATCACTGTGGAACATCTTCAGCGGAGCTACCCCAAATAGTAATTAGGAAGAGGGAAGTCAAAGAGACGTATGTAGCATTTGTAGGCTAATAAAAAATGTAGCAAAGAACTTTTTAAAGCTCAAAGCGGTACTCTTTGTGTAATTTAGCATGTTCCCGGGCTCCATTGTGCGAATTGTACAACTGTAACTTTACGCGACAAAAAAGTTGTCAAAGACAGAAAATATGCATTACATTTGTATTTTTAATTTAAAAGAATTTCATAATTTTAAACAAGCTAATTTACAGATAATAATAAAACCTTTATTGTAAAAGCCTTTATTTGAAACGTATCGTATTAATACTTCGCTTTTAACAAAAGCAATTTGCTAATGGGGTCAGTAACAATAATCTTAATTTCCAAAATAGACTTCCAAATAAACGACACGATCAAAGTGAAATAATGCAAATTAAAGCCATTACAAGATCAATAGCTTAGTATTGTATCTACTGGAAAGTTGTGGTCCTAAAAGCGCTCCTTGGGCGACCCCTCCTAATACCTTTGGAGAGACAATTTTTGGAGCGCAAAGGCTCGTCCCCTATTGTTATTCTATTGCGACGACGGCCGGAATCCAACCGAACACCTCCACAAAGAAACGCTTGTGAATTCACTCGCAACACTCCTTATTTTATTGTGAATCTGTGACCGCAATTTCGACGAGCCACTTTAGTATTTTGCGGACGCAAATGTAAATGGAATGTTGAATGATGACTATCCGAAAATCTGTAATTCATTGATAATATTGGATTTTTTGGCGTGTGAAATTCCACAATGTTACGTTAACGAAATATTTTTGTGCGTAACTTAAAATAACTTTGTATTTATTCCTTTTATGTCTGAGATGGTCTCAAACGTAATATTATCGTTTTTATTCTGACTTCTTTACTCAATGTTATATCAATACTACGAGCAGATTTACTTAATTCATCTTGTTTGTAAAATGATTTCAAGCGGCGAAGGTGATTTAGAAACGATATGCAAAATTGTATACTGCTTAACTTAAACATTAAATAATAAATCTAAACTTGGAAAATCATCAAAACTGCAAGCTTTATTAGAACTATTTTTTAATAAGGAATAGCACGATTAATAGACAAAATAAAACAATTTAAACTGCAAAGATTTCTACATCTAACAAAGCTAACTTGAGAATAAAACCAACATTTCACCGACACGCGCAAACTCACCGGATTGTAGAAATGGAAACCTAAGCTTAAAGAAATAGTAAAGGAATTTACTGGTACAATTTTCTTAACAATACTAAATCATAATCAGAATAAAGCTCCCGGACTGGACGCACAGAGCAGCGCGCAAACAAAAAACACAAAAGAGTTTCATGAAAGAAATCTGCTACCGGAGAAAAAATATCTGAGGAATTTCATAAAGGCAGAGCAGATATAAAGGTTCCATTCTGTTCTGCACTATGGAAACTAAGTTATTATGAATTTTTCATATTTTATGCAACGATGTGTATTAGAGGCTCGATTCTGTAAGGAAAATGACACTAGCTCGAGGATGTTTCGTCGCGGCCTCCGTGCACTATCTCTTTCGCTAAATACGTAATCACGTGAGAGGTAAGCTCTCTAAGGTCTACGTGCGACGGCTCGCCCTATTAGCTGAATTAGGGGGTTGTTCTTAGTACAAAAATAGACTGAATAAAAATATGGCTATAGTAAAATGAAGCAAAAATACTTGAAAAAAAGATTCTGGAAAATCCTGGGACATTCCTTACACATGGGCATCAGATTCCAAACTAAACACAGCCTGTGCTATGGTCATTAACAAAATTTATTCTAAATACATACTTAAATAGATATTTACACCTAGACAAAGAACAAACATGTTCATGCACACAAATGTATATCCTGAGTGGGAATCGAACTTGCAACCTGCAGCTTAACAGTCAGGGTCTCTATTCAAAGCAAACTAGATCGTCAAATTATTAAACTTATAATCTGTTTCATTTATTTCACAGGTTCATTTTAATACAGCTCTTCAACGAACATTTATACTGTGACTTTTGTAAATAAATCTTAGATGTAACGTTTTACTACAGTTAAAAATGTAGCACTTGGGACGTAGTCACATACAACTTGACGACTGGATCATAAACTGGGCCCACACTAAAACTTTATAAGCTGTAAAACGACGCGAACTCACTGCATTTAAACTACACTACGAACGGATTTACGAGTATTTATTTGACACTAACTATGTACAATATTTCTATGTTTCTTGGTCTTCATTTGATTCTGAGAATTAATAAATAAGTAAATATCCAGAGACATTCTTTTACACATGGCCATCTGATCCCAAACAGAGCTCGTACTATGGAAACCAGATAACTGATATACTATTTTTTTCTCATATATAGATATTAGACAGGCATATTCATGCTCGCAAATGTTTTTCCTAGATGGGAATCGAACCCTGCGTATTGGCAGTCAGGGTCACTAACCACCAAGCCAACTGGCCTGTTGTTGTTGATAAAGAATTAGTTTTCAACTAGGTATTCAATGATTTTCGAAATTAAAAGTATCTTTAATTTCACTCTAGTATGTAATCAATCTTTGCGCGAAGTTTCATCTAAATCTATTAAGCCATAACGACATTATTCAGTAACAAACACAACAGTCACATAAAACAACTTACAAATTAAAATTCTAAAAATGTTATAAAATCGACTCCTGATTTTAAGCAAGAATTCTGGAACTATGTCTTAAAACTCAATCGTAAATTGCTGTAATCTTCACTGCCAACTAATTAGTACCTATTAAACAGTATTCAAATGAAATGAAAAGAAAATATTTTTATTAAAATAGGCCTTCGCAAGCATTTATGAATAGTCTGACTCTAATTCTTATTTCATTAAAATCTTACTTGGAATAGAAATGGAATTAATCTAAGAAATCTTTAGCGGTAAGATAAATAATATATTTAAAGATAAATAAACTACCTAAAATTAATATAATTGTAGATTTTATTTGGTAAAAAAAAATTGGTAATTTTTGAAGTAAACGTTTCTTTAGGCTCGCTATGAAAAAATTATGAGAGTGAAATTTAAAGGTTGAAGTTAGCTGATAACGGCCTCTCCGGTACATCGCACACATCGCATGAATCAATGAGTAAGTAATGATGTTATTGTCAATAATAACCTAACAACGTCAAAAATTGTTATTCGTTGCTACAGACAGGTGCAAAGATTTTGGACACTACAATTTCACGACTGAATATTAAAGACAAACGCTTTTAGTACAATTTTTGTCACCAAAAATTTCGGGTATAACTTCTTACGTATATAATTTAAATCTCATATTATTATGTTTGCTTTGTAATAGTCTATAAATAAGTTCGTGGCGACATAAACAATTTTATGGTAAAAGTCGTTAAAAACAAGCATAAAAAATAAGATTCTTATCCGTTAAATTACCAAACGTCGAATTAAAACTCTCAAAAATGAAAAATAAAGTTTTATTGTCTCATTCAATAACAAAGTGGCATAACCTTAAAATATGCAATTTCATAAAAACCGCTCCGTTCTAAATTAAGTCCTAACAACTTTAATCTAAGGTACAAAATAGAACACTACCAATGCGTCTAATAACAATGTTTTCTTTAGGCACCTTTTTATATCACTCCCTTAAAGGCCTTAGTAATGAACGCCCTTTATTTTCTCAAGAAGTTTTAATTAAGTTATAAAAAAGATAATTCTCCCTTTTTATTTTTTTCGGCGGAGTGATCTTTTGTTACACCTATTAAAATTAATTTTACGTTCAGGCATAAAGTTCAGATGGTTTCGCTTATCTTTTATGAGATATCTGTTTAAGCGAGACGGTAAAACTATTTGTGGGCCTGTAACATCTTATTACTATTAAAAATGCGAAAGTTTGGGTGGTGGATGTTTGTTACTCAATCACGACAGAACGGCTGAAAGGATCTGGATGAAATTGGGCACAAAGATAGATTATAGTCTGGCAAAGCACATCTAGAGAATATGTAACATTCTTGGGGAACGCGGGTGACACCGCGTGGGGCATTCATGAAGGATAATGAGGAACAAAATGTCTTGGTGGTTAGAGACCCCGCTGCCACGTTGGAGTTCGTGGGTTTGATTCCCACCCAGGACAAACATTTGTGTGCATTAACACGTCTGTTTGTTCTGTTTCTGGGTGTAAATATCTATTTAAGTATGAATTTATAAAAGTAGTATATCAGTTACCTGGTCTCCATAGTACTACCATCTCTTAGTTTGAGATCAGACGGCCGTATGTAAAGAATGTCCCAGGATATTTATTATTATAATATTTCTGCTTAAAACTCAAAAAATGCTAGGGTTGTGGATCACCTAAGAACAACTTTATATTATGTGCCTGAACAATCAAGTTCAATATACGAGTATATATTAGTAAATATATTTTAAATTTTATAAATGTATTGTAGAATATCGGTTATCTATGTTAGTTTAATTTTTTTATAATCTCTGATTAGTCTGGACTGATACCAGACTATAATTAACAGATAGCTGATGCTATAAGGAGTAACTTTTTAGAGTAGTAGAGCTCTTAGTGCAGAGTTCGTCCGGGGAAGTACTACCACCTTACCCATTTCTGCCGTGAAGCAATAGTGCACTTGTATTACTATGTTTCGGTTAGAAAGGTAAAGGGGCCGGTGAAATTACAGGCACATGAGACTTAACAACTTCACGTATCAGGGCCGACGACGCATTGGTGATGCCCCTAGTGTTGCAAATGTCCATAGGCGGCGGTGACCACTTACCATCAGTGCACTACCATTGTTTGTAGGCCCAAATGGTATAAAAAAAAAAAAAACTTAGCCTACTTTTTTCCCGGGGAAAATGTAACATCCCCGGGAACGCGGAGACAGAGATTTATATATATTTACCACCCCAATCTTTACAACACAAGAATATCAATATATCCAATTCTCTAGTTAGTAAATCCCTCTCAAGGTAAGATTCCTCAAGATTCTCAAATGACAGAACAATGTCACTTCGATTGCATTTGCCCCGGGGCTCCAACAATGCCCTTTGTCACCAAGGACCCCTAATAGACGAGGGGCCGTTGTCTAGAGATTAAGCGCCGTTCACATCTGATGGATAAACAAGACAAGCGTATTTGCACTACAAATGAGCTTACCTGATCTTATTGAACATGAATTAATGGATGCCTCCTATTTTATTCGCATTCCTGGGGGAATTTATACTTTCCCGGGATTTAAACATAGCCTGATTTTGACTGTTTTATTTTTTCAAATGTTTATCATTTTCTGAATCTATGTGTGTATATAAAAATCGATGTGTACGTTGCCTATGGACTCAAAATGGCTGAATCGATTTCGACGGAATATTCACTGGCAGATAGCTGATGCTATTAGGAGTAACTGAGGCTACATTTATCCTGGAAAATGTAACTTCAAAAATTCAAAACTATTTATTCAGTTTAGCCTCGCGGAGGGCACTTATGAAGGTCAAATTTAAAGTTACTGAAGGTACCAGAAACCACAGAAGACAGCTAGTACTTGATATAACATAATAATATTTTTCTATTCATTTATTATGGTCACAGCTATTGAACATTCATAAAACAATTTTTAGACTTGAAATAAACTCAGCTTGGATAAAACAGACAGTGTTTTATTTTATTTCAGGGGCTTATGAAACGCTTTTCAATTCCAACAATAAATAAAAAAAAAGTTATCAATCCATAGATAAAATTCATAGAATTTTTTTTCATAAAGCTTGTTCAATTTAGTTCTTTTCAAATCTGTTAACTAACTGTAGCATCATGATTAAACACTTCATAACAACTTAATCACCAAACAAATTAACACGTTTTTGTCACGGTGCCACCCTTAGCTACGTCATTAAACAAACTCCCTTCGGAAAGGGTCGGGGTTCGGTTCCCGCTATTAATTTCACGTTTAACCCTTGTCCAATACTGCGAGCTTCCGGCAGATACACTTATTATCATTTTAGTACACTTGTGGTACGGAAAAGAGTGTTTGATCTTAACTTTATATTTTTTGAAAAAAAAAAAAAAAACTGTTGGATTTTTTTTTATAAAAACATAGTTTACTAAGTGACCTTGTGATATAATCAAATAAAAAAAGTATATCTAATATTTATACGAATAAAATACCTATTTAAATTAATATCGACGTTCTTCACACACGGCCATCTGATCCCAAACTAAGTAGAGCTTGTACTATGGAAACTATTTAACTGATATACTATTTATACTAATTACTTTCTCTCATTATATGCTTATTTATGATGTTTTACTAGTAGATTTATTTCAAAGTCTACGCCAAGTAATTCTGATATTTTTTTTGTGTAACATCATATTTAATAATTTCAATATAAATAAAATTTTATTGTATCGACGCAAATTTAATAAAATTATAAAAATCTGTATAAAAATTTTTACGTCTTTAATATCAGCAACTCATCACTAAAGTTACAGCTCATATTCTCTATTGGCTCTTAAAACAGTAAAAGTAGTATATTCAGCATTTTATACACAGTTCTTAACTTAAAACATAAAGCGCAAGATACGCTTTCAATTTCAATCACGTTCAAATGAAGGTAAACAAAAATAAAATGAAAAAAGTTCTTCGACGAAAACTTCAGTCTCAGCTAGCATAATGTATATCTGTTGATCTTTCGCGCTTGACTCCGAATTCGTAAGCATTTTAGTCAGAAAACTATCTCGAGGTAAGTTAATAAAATAAGTTACTGCATTTAATTAATCACTAAAATAGCAGCGGTGGTTTAAAAAGTTCGTGCTTCGAATATCTTACCGATATTTTAAAGTTTGTGATCATTGGTGAATGTTTGTTCTTCTTTGACGCAAAAAGTACTAAGCGGATTTGGATGAAAATTTGCACATAGCTAGTTTATAACCTGGATTACTATATATCTTTCTTTTTATCTCGGGAAAATGTGACATCTCTCGGGAAAGCGGGTAAAACAGCAAAGAGGGCTTACAACGTATTTTTTTTACTTTTAAAGTTTACTAATTTCCACCATGTAGTTTACCTGTGTTATAATTGATAAATGCCTAAGTCTCTCAGTATTATTGCTACGTGTGTACCAAATTTCAACAGGATTAGTTCAGCCATTTAGCCGTGAAGATATTACAAACATACAAATACATTTCGAATTAATAAATATTATTATATATAACGGGCTGGCTGGAGGCATGACTCTTTGCTTATTTTGTAAAATATTATTAATATGTATGTAACTAATAAAACCGTATGGCATTGTAATAAAAGCTAAATTACAGTACAAAATGTTTTTTGAAAATCTTTATTATTTTATTCAAATATCAGATATATTTGTACAAAGAGGTTTGTTATTTACAAATAGCTTTTAAAATTGAGTCCACAAAAACAGTGGCTTTTAGTTTCAGACTTTATATAAAAATACAGTTAAAAATGAAACATAAGTGTAATAGAAATAGAAGTTAAATTTTATAATCTTTCCACATATATTGCAAGCAAGTGTATATTGTATAACCATCACGAGTATTACACGAGAAATACATGAGTTCTATTTGTAATTAGAAGCGCATATATAAAGGCAGACGCCATGGCGCGGACCTTAATTATAATATAATTAGTGGTTATGCCTTTAAGGTTGATTTTCGAATATCACTTAGTGTTAATGGCAGACGCATGTACTGTGTTTATGGTAGGTACTACTGGTTGCCAAAGTTTTAAGTACAGATGCATTGTGGTACCAGTCTCGCTGGCTACAATACTCAAGCTGAAAATGACCATGTTTTATTTAAGAATGTCAAACAAAAATTGTCTGTATTGCTTATGTAATAAAGGTCATATTGTGCCCATGGTAAATTGTATGGTGATGCTAATTAAACTTAAAAAAAGCAAAAATTGATATTTTTTGAGTGTGCTATGGAACTTCACGGCTTAGTTCCTCCATCACCTTTACGTCACCGGACTACTGGCGTGGGGAGAGTTTTCACCCTTATGTTGTAGACATTTCAACAATTCGCACGAAGCGCTTTGTACCTCCCTTCCTCATGCGCACAACTAAAGATTGGAATTCTGTCCCCTCGTCTGTGTTCCTAGAAACTTACAAATTGGGGAAGAGTGAATAGGCTACTAAAGGGAGCTCCATCTTTGGCCTCATCTCCACTTACCATCCGGTGAGATTAAGGTCTATCGCAATACTGTCAGAATAAAAAAAACATTAAAAATCATACTTAGATATGAGAAGAAAATCCTCTTTTGGCATTCACGAGCTGATATTGATTATCTTGCCTTAATTTGCCTGATATTTTCTATTTCACATAAGATTAATACATCTATAGACCTAAAAAAACTACTTTTATAAAAATACTTTTACTTTTTTCCACACCTTTATAAAGCTTGTAAAGTCTGTTAAGGGGACCCGGTGGTCTAGAATTTTCGAAAAATCGTTTTTTTTTTTCGAAAGTATAGTATTTCAAAAATATACTGTTAAAATTTGGTGACAAAATTCCGAGTATTTCTATATTTAAAACCCATTACAATGTCAGGTAGACGATCGGGAGTTGGGCTCCATTGTTCGCTAATTGCAGCTGCTCGGGTCCGTATACCTGACTTAGACTATTGTATGAATTTAACGGGAAATATTTTTAAGAGTTGTTCAGTTAGTTTAACGTGTTCCTCAGCGACAGCAACATCGAGTGTAATAATATTACAGAAATAATTTTATAATAACATCAAAGCATATTGCTGTTATTATTGTAATTTTTTCTTTCTTATTGTATAATATTCAAACTTATATTTGTTGTTTGCTTCAAACTAATGTTATGTAAGATATTGGTAAGAATTCCATTTTAGTACGTGGATAGCTGTAATTGGTCTCATAATTATAAGTTCAAACCATGTAATTTTTTATAGTTTAAGACTGTTGCTGTCCCAAATAAAGAAAAATAAAATAAAATAATTTTATAGTGATATCGAGTGAAATAATTTTATAAAACCAATGGATCGTAAGCAGGGCCAAACTAGTAGCAGAAGACCTGGACAAAAAGGCAAAAAAAGATATTTTAAAGGTAATCGTTATACAAGTGAGAATGATACTAATTATACAAGCACTTCAGCTAAAAAAATCAAAACCACTGAGGAATTAGAATATAACATGGATCCAGGCATGAATTATTGTATAATTCAATTCACCACTGTTTTTCTAACATTACAGCAGATAGTTAAGTGTAAGGACTGCAATGGTGATATCGTTTTTAGCAAAAATTCGCAACGTGGTTTAGGGTTCAAGCTTTCTGTCCAATGTCAATGCAAAAATTGTGGACATCGCTGCATGTTGTGCTGCTTGTACATTTAACGAAGGTTTTAAAGCTATTTTAAAGATGATGGACGTAATGGGTATTAAAATCGGCCCATACGCCGATCAACTAGCCCGAGATCGTGATGAGCGAAGAATCTATAAGGCTGATCGTCAAAGCACAAGTGACTCCAAAGAGGCAAGAACTGCTCGTAAAAAAACCAAGAGTCAAGAAAATGAAGACTATGAGAGAACAGAGGGAATCCTTTATGGTGCTGGGATCACCGATTAATCGTAAGTGCATATTTCAATACAATTTCTTGAGAATATAGTTACTTAAAACTTTAAACGCGTTTATCTCGAAACTACTTTTTTTGGTCTACTGAAGCTAAAAAAAAAAACGGTTCGACCGATTCGTCTGAAATTTCAACAGGTCATTCTAAATAGTACTGGCTCTCGCCGGGACTAGAAAAAATATTTTCTGTTGAGTATTTCTATTTTTTTTATTAAAAAAACATTGCAAAAAAAGAGTCGTTTTAAGACTCGTACTTTGAATTACGCGCCATTTTGTCAATTTTTTTTTTTTATTCTAGTCCCCGCCATAACTATACTTATACTGATTAAAAATCCGTCTTATTTTTTAATTTCAGATCAAAGGGAGAGATAAAACCTCCTTCAGCAGCCAGGTCCTTTTTTTTGAGAGGGGAACTTCAGCGCCACTTTTGGAATTAAAAAAAAAAAAATTTTGTGTTTACCATCATTTTTGTATTGTTAATAAGTAATAAAATAAGCCTAAAAAAATTTAAAACCCTTTGTCATTTCTGTCATATCAAAAAAAATTTTAAAAAATAGGCAAAATTTTAGGCCGCTAGACCACCGGGTCCCCTTAAGAATGAGCATTGTACAAAAGCAGCACACATTCTTTGCCCTACAGCACTGAACTTTTAGTAAGTTAAGTGCTGTAGAAACTGACAGATAAACTTTCCCCTCAAAAATCCGAATTCCCCTTATTATTATTCCCTTAATTCAAATACATGTAAAAAAAACTTATGGATATCCTCCAAAGTATGTCCTAAGATACAGAGAATTTACTAACAGAGTTAAAATAAAATAATATGAAAAGTCTCTCATGCGACATTAGGGACGTTATTTTGCTTATTGCTTCAATGTTTATAAAAGTCAGAATTAAGTTTTAAGAGAAATGAAAATTTTAAAAGTTGACTATAAACTTCCAAAATTCTGGAAAAGTTCATAGCTTAATTTTGGGCAATGTCTGCCAAGTCGGGTAGTTCTTAATAATAGTGTTCGCTCGCTGGTCGAAATTCAACCAAAACATACATGAACTACCTCTACGGTTTCATCCGCATTCCCGAGGTATGTTTAAATTTCCCGGAATAAAAAGTATTGTATATGTTTATTTCAGGCATGCTCTATATATGTGCCAAATTCAATCCAAATCCGTAGAATAGTTTTGTTTCATCCAAACCCTTTGGCTAGTTTTTTCGTGAAAGAGTAAGAAATAACCATACAATCATACATACCTTACAAACTTTTTCATTTATAATATTAATAGGAAGTAGAGTAGGAGTAGGAGTAGAAGTAGAAGTAGGAGTAGAAGTAGGAGTAGGAGTAGAAGTAGGATTTGCATTAAAAAAAATCACGTCCTGAAGATGCTTCGTGTAGAAGCGAAATACGTGTCGATTTCTTGTTGAGTCGTCTTGTTTTCTTGTTTGGGACTTGACAGAGAAGGAGATCCGGCGGTTGATTTTTGAATAATCTTAAAAACTGATTTGTTATTTTTTTTAAATAGATCTCAATAAAGCTCTTCAATAGCTTAACAAAAAAATCAGTTCACAGACACAGAAAATGCAATTTTCTATTTTCCTTTATATATACATTAAATATTTATTATAAATACATTGACAGCCCAACATCCAAAATACCTTCAATGTAACGTGTTAATTTATTATAATCACGTTTAATTTGTGTTCTGTATAAAACAGAGTATTTGCTTTAATTCAATCACTCGTATTACTAAGAAATTCACATCGCAAATACAGAATTCGTAATCAACAAAGACAGAATATGGATCATTGAGTTCGGTCCAAATTATTCACCCCGCAATGAATGGAAACCGAATTATATTTTGACGATATTAAATTATTACTGTTCGAATTTCGATACAACAGTATTTTGTATCATATTTTTATAAATGGCTATACTTTTTATTTTGTGAAGTTAACAGTAGTATTTTATCATCATATAGTTTGACAACTTAGTCGTATAAAAAAAAAATAAGTACTAAGCTTCAGTAGTGGTTCATAAATCTATATTTAAATACGTGAAGCGAAAACTTTAGACCCCTTTTTAAGAAAATTGCGCGATCAAAACCGTCAAAGTTTATATGGTGAAGAAGTGTATAAACTATTTTTTTTATACCACATGTGCCGTTAAACATGCAGACGGTCCACCTGATGGTAAGTGATAACCGCCGCCTAGACATTTGCAACAATAGGGGCATTGCCAATGCGATGTCGATGCGTTGTCGATCCTGAGACGTGAAGTTGTCAACATGTGCCTTTAATTTCGGCCCCCTTACCTTTCAAACCGGAACAAGTAACACAAGTGCACTACTTCCCCGGTAGTTCCCCGGACGAACTCAGCAATAAGAACTCTGCTACTTTTAAACTATATAAATATTGTTAAAAAACCAGGATGTGTCGTAAAGACAGAAGTGAAAGTGTTGTATTACAAGGAAACATTTTTATTATTAATCAATAACTTTTGAAAAGCATAGATTGTGTTTATCATTCATTTATTTTTCGTCACACAAAAAGGTTGCGAATCATAATTTCAAAGCCCTCCCATTATAATATCAATCCATGCAGGTGCCTTTAGTTAAGACATCATTAACATGTGATTAACTTTTTTTGGGTTATTTTGTGTTAGTGTGTACCTTTTTGGTGATCTAAATAAATAAAATATGAAATTTCACTTCAAAAATGCATTTCATGTTTTATAACATAAATAATAATAATAAAATATATTTATTTCTTAAAATAATTACACAAGGGTGCAGAAATGTAATGCTATGTACGTTGCTAACAAAATTGAAATAAACATTATGCAGTTGCGACTACTCTCATCACTAGGCAAAAATAGCCTCAATTAATGAAGAGCAGGCCAATGCCTCTAGAATAAATTGAACATAATACAACATTAAATTAATACGTCACATATTTGTGTAATATACAAAATTATTTCTAATGTTAATATTTAGGAAATAAATTTATTATGTTTATTTATTTATAAGGACAGCCAATGTTCAATTATGTCTGTTGAGTGTTGTACGAAAGTGCAAATACTTAAATAGATTCATCTTATTATACACCACATATTATAACAACGTAAAACTAGTTAAAATTTTGTGTACGCTTGTACCTCGGGCTGGTTCCCCTTCGGTACTTCCCCTGTTGGTAAAAGTTACGGCAAAACTGTTCAAACTATATTAATATTGAACTAAGGTACAGCACGACACGATTATAACGGTGCATCGATGGAGGAAGTTGTTGGAAGAGTTTTTCGTTTGTTTTACTCCTGATATATGGAACAGGACTTGATCGGTAATCCATTTTAGGTACCACGTGGAGAAGTTTAGTTTGAGTGTCAATATTTACACTTTTAGAGTAGTAGAGCTCTTAGTGCAGAGTTCGTCCGGTACTAGTGAAGCAGTAGTGCAATTGTATTACTGTGTTTCGGTTAGAATGGTAAGGGGGCCGGTGAAATTACAGGCACATGAGACTTAACAACTTCACGTCTCAGGGTCGACAACGCATTGGCGATGCTCCTAGTGATGCAAATGTCCATAGGCGGCGGTGACCACTTACCATCAGGTGGACCGTCTGCTTGTTTGTCGGCCCAAGTGGCATAAAAAAAAAAAAACACAATATTGTAATTTACTCTCCACTTTGGTGAATTTAAAAGTAATATACGTTGTGTATCTTTGCCAGATCTGAGGTCTATGGATGTGTTTTTTTTTATACCAAAGCGGACGGTCCACCTGATGATAAGTGGTCACCGTTGCCTATGGACATATGCAACGCTAATGCGTTGTCGATCCTGAGACTTGGAGTTGTTAAGTCTCATGTGTCTGTAATTTCATCGGCCCCCTTATTTTTCTAATCGAAACACTGTAACACAAGTGCACTACTGCTTCACGGTGGAAATGGGTAAGGTGATAGTACTTCCCCGGATGAACTCTGCACTGAGAGTTCTACTACTCAAATGTGATGAAAACCGTATGTAATAAAATCCCAAGGATTTTATTTTATTTATCTAAGAGTTTTGTGTTTTGTGTAAAATTTTAATAAACTTTGTGAAGTAAATCGGAAAGAGAGTCTATTTAAACTGTTGAAGTTATCTTTATTATCTTCAAGTGAAACAACAATTCTGTTTTATTAAATACTTGTCATATTTATTTCATTAGTTCTCGGCATGAGTTAAGTTAACCATTGCAATGCGACTTTGAATCATGAGTTATTCATACGTAACCTTGCTGAGTTTCTTGCCGGTTCTTCTCAGTTGAAGGCTAACTTCCGAACCGGTAGTAGCTTCAGAAACTTTAAATTAGACCTTCATAAGTGCCTTCCGAGAGCCTAAACTCAACAAATGGTTTTGAATTTTTTAATTTTGAATTAAAATCCCAAAAAAAAATTGTAAAAATAATTTGGTTTAAAACTTAACATTTTCCGAACTTCCAATTTTTCAAGAGAATTTCAAATTTTTCAAAGCCTAAGAACCTTACTTGGGAAAATTAAAAACAAAAGACCTTTGTCCAGCGTTTAATAAATTTTTCATTTATACAAATCAACTTTCCAAGCAAACTGGCTACCAAAACTAATTGTTGAAATTCCTTATTCCAATCCACTTGTAAAAATGCGACGTAGCCATTTGGGTCGTTCCCAAAAACGATTGAATCCAATATTACTTTTGTCACCGACGTTTATTTTACAGAAGCTTCCAAAAATATACAGCGAATAATGTTGTCTCATGTTATATTCATTTATTCGAAACACTGACCGTTAAGTTAACAAACTATAAAAGTTTTACATCAACATAATTATGTTAAAGCAATTGAACGTTTTGTTCTTTTTAAAGTAAATGTTTGCTGAGGATACAGTCTCTGTTTTTGTATTGTTCGTTATGATTTGAACTCTATTTTGAGTCTTATTAAAGTCGGAATTCCGTTAATATTTAAATCAGATAAATGAAATAAATTATTAAATCCAAAGTCAATGAAAAATTTATTTTAATGCTTTTGATTTGAGGTTTCTATTTGATTGATTAGTTTATGATAATGCATATGGATATTTAAGCTTGATACGTCAAATCAGCTACTATTTATTTAATGTCAAAACGACTTGGTATGAAGTTTTGTATGAAACACTGGCTTATGATGTCATAATAATGAAGCTTGTACCACCATACTCTTGCTTCTTGTATATTAAGTATATTGGTGTACACACAATAATATCAGATTGCATTTAATTGGAAAACTGTAGTTATTAGATGGTTATGATAAAATATATTAAAAAAGGCTTTAAATATTTTTTTCTTGTTTAACTACGTTCTTTTTGAGCTACAGAATAAACAGATGTTATTTTGTATTTTAAAACAAAGAATGGCTTAAACACGAAATTCTAAAAAGTCAGTCCTAGTGACCCCATTCTTTTGCTGTCGTGCTTATGTCGTATGCACTTATGAAGGTTTGATAATTTATTTTCAACAATGGGAAATAGTTAGCGTAGTAGATTAACGGCGAAAATTAATATGCAATCCCGATCTAAAATCCATGGATTGATGAACCTTTTGTCAGTAATTTTAATAAAACGTGTATTAACACGTAATATCAAAATTCTGCTTCAATCTTGCGATTTTAGATTCAGGATCATATATTAATTTTGGCCGATAGTGTATATCTTACTGATAAATTACCATGAATATTTTATAAAGTGTTCTTCATATCCAGAAATATTTACGAGCATCCTCCAGATGTTCTACCTGGTGTCTTCAGGTTTTAAAGACATAAATGATGCGATTAATGGCTACAAAAACCGATTATGTAAACAAAAATGATATACCGAAATTACTGAAAAAATTTACCTTCCAAAATGACTGAACATTGAAAAATAGTACTTCCTTAGGTAACTTTACGCTAACAGTAGAGAATCTGTAACTTTTTAATCAATAGAACAATACGGATTCCGGACAAGCGTCCGACGGAATTTAATCTCCTCTTTGAACCGATACTGAAGCCTTGTGAGGACTGAAAAACGAAAAGAAAGAAAAGGAAAGGCCTTAGTATACGATACACGCGTAAAAGAAGTAAACCAGTCAAGCGTGTAATGGCCCTTTTTTCTTGTGGGACGTATCTGTTATTAGGTAAAGAATAAATATTTAATGTTTATTTAAACTAGAGACATGCTTTGATGTAGTTTGGACGTTTAAGATGTCACTGAGAATATAAACCTATGGCTTTATAATAAAACTAGCTGTCCCCCGCGGTTTCACTCGCATTCCCGTGGGATGACACATTTTCCCGGGATAAAAAGTATTTTATCGTTAATCCAGGTTCTATACAATCTATGTATAAATATCCTAAGACATTCTTCACACTTGATTACCTGATCCCAAGTTAAGCAGAGTGCACTGCTTGTAGTATGGCTACCAGGTAACTGATATACTACATATACTACTTTTTAAATACATACTTATATAGATATTTACACCCAGACACAGAACAAACAGACATGTTCATGCACACAAATGTTGGGTAGGGTCCTGGGTAGGAATCGAACCCGCGACCTTCGGTTTTGCAGTCAGGGTCTCTAACCACCAAACCAACTGGCCTGTCAAAATGTAATGTTGTAGTGTATCTGCGTGAAAGAGTAACAAACATCCATACATACTACTTTCGCATTTACAATATTATTAGGATATGTACATGTGTTATATCTACGTCATCTGACGAGCTGGTTGACTTGGACTTTAGAGACTGATTTCCATAGTACTAGCTACTAGTAATCTTTGCTTATCTTGGGATCAGATGACCGTCTGTAAATAATATCCCATTTATTTATCGTCACACAATTAACTATTCTATCAATAGATGCACCTTATTTTAAAGCCGATAAAGCTAATTTTTGTATGACATTATTTCATGTCAAAACAGCCTACATAGTAGTAGTACACGGTAGATGTATTTTGTTACAATGTAGTTTCTTTTAATGTAAGGTGAGAGACAAGACTTCAGCAAATTACAACAAGAAATACAAGAATTATAACAAGACATTAAATCCTGAAAAATTACTCACTTCTATCTGAAAGTTGTATAAAAATCTCGTGTCAAAAATAATAGCTCCTTCTGGCTTAGACGTTAAACTTTTCTTGGATAAAAAAATCCCCGTATACATTTATTTTCTAAACGATAAGTGATTTCACAGTTATTTCCTGAAGATCTAAAACTTCGTACACAACTCAAGGAAACTTGACGCGGAACTGGAAAAGTGAACTTTGAACGTTTAAATTGTATGGGCGCCACCCAGCGTTAGGGTGAGCATCCACCAGCATTGCTAATATATTATAGAATATCAATCTTAAGTTAAAGATAGCAGAGCATGAATTTGACTGGCCTTTCTTTGTGTATATCTCAAGAAAAGATATTAACAGAAACAAAAATCTAGAATAGTATCAATACCAGATAGCTGACATCAAAGCCCATGGGTACTTCAGTGGTTTAGACCTCCATAAGTCTCTCTAAGTACTAAATAAAGGGGGTTTTATATTTTAACGCTTTGTTAGGAAAGTTCCATTGTATTTCAAATCAAGCACGGTTATACTCCTCTAGATGTCTAAACATGTTTAAAATCAATCACCAAAGATTTAGCTTGTATTTATTGAGAAGTAAGTGTTTCTAAAAGTTCTTCTGTTCGTCTTCTTATGATTGGCACTTCAAACATATCTCATATCTAGATTGCAGACAAACTTACACTAAACAGTGTCATCCGCGTTCTCCAAATAAAAAAGCTTGTGACCTTTCTCCGCGCTATGAGCTATCCTCTAGCAAAAGATTAATCCAATGCTCCGTTACGACACAAAGGAAGGACCAACAAGCAACTCGTTCACGTAGCGAGTAATACAGCCAAAAGTGACACTCAAAGCCTCGGAGAGATTCTGTAATAAACCAAGTTTATTCTCAGTAATTAACTCCATCAGAATACTAAAACAAACAGACAAACTTCTCTCAAACGCAATGATAGGCCAATAACCATGGAACTGGCTTAACACTACCGCAATGGTCTGTAATTGCCTATCTGAGCTCTAGGACTGCCTTTGTATTGGCCTGGTTAATGTGGGAATGTCTAATGGTTCTGTTTGTTCTGCTACAAAGAGCTAGTTTGTTTTTACAGGTCAGGTTAATTGGGGCTTGAATGCTGGAAGGTATTACGATCCGGAATATACTTCTGTCCACTACTTTTCGTTTATCGAAACGAGGAAATAAAAATGTTTTTTTTTACTTGATTTATCTTAAACAGAAGTGACGGGGTGTATTTTTTACAACTACTATCATTAGCGTGGCAGTTAGAGACCTTCTTTGTCAAGCCACAACCGTAGGGTTGATTCCCATCTAGGGCAATCGTGTGTGCGAAATATAGATGAAATACGTAGAATTTCAGTAATCTGGTTACCATAGTTCAAACTCTACTTTAAGATCAGGCCGTGTGTAAAGAATTAGAATGAACAGAGCTTGTAATCAGCTAGAATTGAACTATTTCACTCATTCTCCAAGTAAAAATAATTGCACTTCCATTTTACATTACCAATATTTGTTAGAGATTCTCTACCACAGACTCCAGTCCATTTTAATTCCCCCATAATCTCGAATCTTAACAAGCGTTCGGAATAGCAACGTCGACAAGGATCTCGTCCAGCTCCAACAATTAACATTTGTGAGTGAATGGCACACCCCACTTTAATTCTACAAACTACTACACACGATTCTCCACGTTAATCTCAATCTTATCACGATGTGAGACGGCTCAAATTCCAGTGGGATTTTTGGGCGAATATAACAATAGTTGGCAAGGCTGTACAACTGTTGGAACTAATTCATTGGTTATCGGATTTCGTTCTTTCTGCTGAGTTTCGTTTTGAGGGTGATTTGGCTGGTTTTGGTAAGTTCTGAATTGTTTTTAATCCAGTTCGAGTCTAAAGGATGGTTGGAATTCGACGGTTACGTAAATACTCGAAATGATCTAATACTTGAACTGTGAAGAAGTTGAAATAAATATTCTGGGACTTCTCGTACTATTACTATTCTGCTACGAACTGAGCAGAAGATAAGTGCAAAATCCTCACACAAAAATATTTTTGAAGGTCATAATAATAGATCATTAACATCATGGTTTTTAAATTGTATCATAATCTGATCGAGGTTAAAGTTGGGAACTTTGAAGGGAACTGGATCTCACGTCCAATTAATGAAATACATCTAGAAATATTCGCAAAAGATGCACTCATTCTGTTCTTAAATTTATTTAAAGCGTGAAAACCACATTGAAATCCTTTTTCACATTAAACTTTTATCAAACTAATATTTTCAAATTTTCAACACAATCTCCATTCGCCCAATAATACAACAGCCCAAAAACGTTCCAACCTTGATCAAATTCCAATAAACCCGGACTTATCCTCAAGGCATATCCAAGTGAAATTCCTTTGCCAGGTCAAGTTGTTCCCGGGATTACCTACCGGGCTGATTTCCATCGATTCCGCCGTGTAAGCCCTCGCACAAGGCCCCAATGGATTTATTAGCGCTACCTTTCATTTATTGTTCGTTCTTATAGGACTGTACTTGGATAAACCTATTTACTGGACTATGGCTTTGGGAAGATGTTGTTTAGTCCAACAAATTTCGCCTTTGTAGTATTTGATTTTTTGCAGACCCTTATAAATAAATAAATAATATCCCGGGACATTCTTTACACACTGCCATCTGGTTTCAAACTAAGCAGAGCTTGTACTATGGAAACCAGATAGCTGATATACTACATATACTACTTTTTGTTATTTTCTAAATACTTACTTATATAGATACTAGCTGTCCCCCGCGGTTTCACCCGCGTTCCCGAGGGATGTAACATTTCCCGACACAAAAAGTATCATATGTTACTTCTATTCTAATACCTCTAAGTCATTTGTGTTTTGTTATTCCATGTCAGATGCGTTTTCTCTTTGACGTTTTATGTCACGTCACACGGGAACGCGATCAAACGGGATAAAAATCCTATGTCCGCCTGCTGGTTCTATGCTACCTCCCCACCAATTTTTAGCCAAATCGGTTTAGCCGTTCTTGAGTTATAAATAGTGTAACTAACACGACTTCCTTTTATATGTATAGATTGTTATATTGTACAGCGCGCCCGCGCCCGCCAGCCCCGCCACACCACACCATGCATCGTCACACTCACACATTCATAGTGTATAGGCCGATGGGCCTGATGGACATGTCAGGCAGAAAGTATTCTAAAAGCTGGCTAGGAGTATTTGAATTATGCGATACATAACTGCACCCCGCGTTTTCACCCGCATAATTCCGGGATCGGGATCGGGATAAAAAGTAAAGATGTCCTTTCCCAAGGTTCCATCTATCTCTATACCAAAATTCATCAAAATCGGTTCAGCGGTTTAGGCGTGAAAACGAAACAGACAGACTGTCTATGTCTTTCCCCAAGGTTCCATCTATCTCTATACCAAAATTCATTTAGTAGGCATATACGATACATAACTGCACCCTGCGTTATCTATCACTCGCATAATTACGGGATCGGGATAAAAGGTTGCCTTTGTCCTTTTCCAAGGTTCCATCTATCTCTATACCAAAATTCATTTAGTAGGGATATACGATACACAACTGCACTCTGCGTTTCCACCCGTATAATTCCGGGATCGGGATCGGGATCTGGATAAAAAGTACCCTATGTCCTTTCCCAAGGTTCCATCTATCTCTATACCAAAATTCATCAAAATCGGTTCAGCGGTTTAGGCGTGAAAAGGTAACAGACAGACAGACAGACAGACAGAGTTACTTTCGCATTTATAATATTGTATAGTAGGGATTTACACCCAGACACAGAACAAACAGATATGTCAGTGCACACGCATGTTTGTCCTGGGTGGGAATCGAACCCGCGACCTACGGCTTGGCAGTCTGAGTCGTTAACCACCAAGCCAACTGTCTTTGTTTTATTTTTTTGACTACCAAACATTTAAATCAATAATAAAGATATATCTTCTGAAAAGGCCATATATTGTCAAAGTCACAGTTGCAGTGATCTATGTTCACAATCAAGATTTTTATTGCTGGGAGTTAAAATTCCGGGGAAATTCTTTAAGAATCATCTGTTTCAGAATAGCAAGAAAAATCGTTCATGAATCAGAATTGATGACAATCACAACTATATTACTGCTCTTCATTGCGACGCAATTTATTTGCATTCCATTTTGCACTTTAAAAAAATCAATTCAAAATTCAAAACCATTTATTCAGTTCACTTATGAAGGTCAAATTTAAAGTTTCTGAAGCTACCAACTGTCTTTGTTGCTAACATCACTATCTGTCATATTGTACCATTATCTATAACTCCAGGCTTACTTCTAGCGGATACTCCTCAATCGTTCTTATAATAAAATTATTTTTTTATTAAAAACTACTGTCACATGTTTCTATTTATTAAAATGGGGCTTTTTACACAATATCCTATCATTACAAAATTACATTATTAAACTAAACATTGTTAGAGTGCAGTTAATTAAATGAGAACGCAACATGGTTTTAAAGCTAAAATATTTACCATTGAGCGAGATCAAACTACATGCAAACGACTGTAATCATTTTCAAAACGCATGAGTTGGGTGACACATGGTGTTTTATAAGATTTCTCAATGGTTTATGTTTAATTCGACATAATAAGGCGATACCATAATAGGGCAAGATCTCATGAAACATTTAGTGTAGTATCTCAGAGTAATCAATTGCTATTTCACAAGATATTAGTAAAAATATTATTTCTTAAAACAAGCAGTTGTCAGCCAAAGAGTATTTTGTGCCACATATTAGGCTTAAAAGGTATGTAAACAACAACATCAATTCAAGAGGTCTTTACACCAAACGGAATGGAGTTAATCAACCTAGAATTCAACCGAGAAACATCGGATTGATGAAGGCAAACAACTAAAATATCTCAACTAATATTTTAAGCACTCAAATTGACGTAAAGACAAATAGTACAAACTCAACAAGAACAGATCCCGATACTTAACCACAAAACTAATTACACCATATTGTCAAAGTGAACCAGGGAAGGTCACCACTTGATTTATCAGACCATTAACTCGCACCCGCGACCCTACGGTAGATTATTGAAACGCTAGAGATTAAGGTAAAGTCCCCACAAATTCCGGTTAATTTATGAAATTGAGTGCTGGGACATTGGAATTTTTGACTTAGTTTGGGGGTTAGTGGGGAAAGTTTTACTGTTTGTGTCGAAAAAGTAATGGTAAGTTCTTGGAGGTTCTTCTGCTGTAATGTTTTTAAAGATTTAGTTAGTAGTTGGAGGTATGAGCGGTAGTATTCATATTGATGTCTTGTGCAAGATAATTTTACTATAAAAAAAAAAAAAAATTAATGTTAAATGCATTCAATCATTCGGTCAAGTACTTGACCACCGGGTCAAGTAGAATTAAAGCTTAGTTAGAGAGCGGCAGGTCCTGGATTTGATTTTCGGGTCGGGCATGCTAATTTTAAAGTTATAGCCTGGGATTGTTAATGTGCCAGAGAAACAGCAACAATGCTCACAAAAAGAAATATCTTGTTGGGATTTTAAAATATCATCAAGGGTATTGTGGGTCTCATGACTGGGACCCCTACCTCAGGATAATGAGCGTCAAGATATAAATGTATTTGTAGTAATCATAAGAAAAGAGGATGAACTGCCGCTGCCCAAACAGATTTAAAAATAATTTTAGCTATCTGTCAATTCACGTCTAAGGTCCAATTTCGATTAACAAAATTTATAGCCATTAACTCCTTGTTACTGACCAATTAAATGCGACATGCCTAATTAACCACAACCGCTAATTGCATCACAACAGCACAAACACTAATACTCGACATCAAACATGATTATCTTGGACCGCCCTTACATAAACAACACAACCGAAACCAAATATTGCTACAATTATACATAATAATAATAGATAGAAGCCCACAAGAAACCCATTATGGCTACCAGAGACCGCTAATGAGATGTAAGTCAAGCTTGTAATGAGAAAGGCCTTGGAGATAATAACGCTGCTAAAAATATTATAATGTATTTGGAAAATCATGTTTTATGGGAATTTACAGTTACTTTTAAAGTTACAACCACAAAGGATGTTCAATGTCCAATAAATCAAGCAACGTCATCCAATTCATTAAAATGAAATATCTCATAGTAAAGGTATTAATAGAGTACCACAAGGAGCCCGTTTGGGACCCCTATTTTATATTGGATCCGTTTCTAATCTAACTCAAACTAAACGGTAATTAAATCTGTGACTAGCCATACGTCACGGCAGTTTGTGATGACATATTTTAGCATAATTAACCCGGAGCGGGCGAATGAATTTTGAACCGTATCTCCTGGATTAAAAGGTGGGAATTGGCAATGAATGGCGATAGTAAATTATAAGTGATTTAGGTTAGTGGGTTGATGGATTCCCGGGTTCGAGTGGGGGCTCAGTTTTGATCACTTAATTAACTGTGATTGTTGATAGCTATTGACATTCGATTTGGAATTAATTTTATGCAATTTGACACGTTTAATAATTGAAATTATTACTATGCAGAAGACAGGTGACTTTAAAACTGCAAACAAAAAAAGGAAAATCACAAAAAATCGTGACCAAATTCGAAATTAAATACAAAACATCCTTTCTCTGCAAAACAGCAGTGAACAAAATCAGAAACATTTTGTTCCAGCGTACATAACTCATAAAGTAGAAACGAAATGTTAATACGAGTTGTGGAATAACTCCGGAGAACAGGAAACGCGGAAATGAAGCTGGCAGTGAATTAACCCGGAAGCGTATTCACGGTTCGTAGTCACGTTCGTGTCACAGAAGCGACTGACGTCGATTAGCTATTGAAAATGATTGTCTGTGACTTGTTTTATTTTGTTGCGTATTTGCATTATCTAGTTCTAATATCAATATTGTTTGTAAAAGGGGTAAATAGGTAACTTACGTCTATTTTTACAGGCAAGCCTAATGCGACAGAGTAGTTGATCTTATTATCTATCTTATATCTAATCTATACAATGCCAAATATTATTATACATTGTTTTTTCCTACAATCGAATACAACTTATACTAATTTAGGTACTGCAGAGACAATAAAGATTACTAAGATTATTTATAAAAACATTATTTCTAAAAATACAAAAACAATTCTTATTGTATATTTGTTTAGGAATGGTTTTTCTATGGTGTAACCAATTACTGGCTGCGAATTTGTATTAAGTACAGTTTTTGGATAGATAGAAAAATTTGGGTATTCAAGGTTAGCCGTCGATTGAGCTTTAGTAAATATTCTGGGGATTTCTTTTCACACGGCTATATAACCTCAAATCAAAAAAAGCTTGTATTGATTTTTATACCAACACAAAACAAAAATACAGGTTCATACATACACATATGTACTATAAATACAAAACGACAACTATATAGGCTATAAAGTGAATTATACCTAATTAAAGTAAGCAGCTTCCAATAATTAAACAGTACAAATCAACCATCATAAATCATATTCTATCTGAAACCGTATGGGGTTTACAAATCCATTCACTGCAGTCAAATGGAACGAGACGGGATGAGACGGTGCTCCCTATTGTCGCTCAATTCCACTTATTGGCCTAATTGGTGTCTTTATAGCCGTGATTGCTCCTCTGTACTCTAATAGTGATTTGTAGTTACGCCTTGAATGACGTCATCGTGTTCTGTCACTTGTCAACTGTGGAATTTGTGTGGGGTAGGTTTCGCTTTGATGTCGGTAAATAGAATTTCATTTGATACATGCTTTTGTCCACGGATTCAACTGAATGATATTTGAATATGCTTATTGCGAGATTTACGACTAATATAGAGCCATGTGTAGCGAGTTTTGATATTAGAAATAGGGTTGTATTTTATGAAGCCATTTATATTATGGAATTCTGCGGTTGTCTTAGGAGTTGAGATAAACTTAAATTGGAATATGCTTCTTGTGTACTACTTAGTTCAGTAAATATATGTTTTGGGACATTTTATTTTACAAACTAAGACACAATTCATATTTATTCATAGTTGTTGGTCTCCTGCGTTACAAGCTGTGCTTAGTGCAGGAACCGCAGTAATTTGTATACGTGTTTAAAACTTTTTATGTGAATAAATTATTATTATTTTTTTTTTTTTTTCATACCCACACTCAGAACAGACACACTCAGATGCAAGCATAAAAATATTTGGGTGGGAATCGAACGTACAACCGCTTACCTGTAGGGTTTTTGAGTAGTAGAGCTCTTAGTGCACAGTTCATTCAGGGAAGTAGAACCTTACCTATTTCCGCCTTGAAGCAGTAGTGCACTTGTACTACTGTGTTCTGGTTAGAAAGATAAGGACCGATGAAATTACAGGCCCATGAGACAACAACTTCACGTCTCAGGTTCGACAACGCATTGGCGATGCCCTGCTGTTGCAAATGACCATAGGCGGCGGTGACCACTTACCATCAGGTGGACCGTGTCCTTGTTTGTCGGCCCCAGTGGTATAAAAAACAAAATCTAACCACCACTGTAACCGGCGTCTCAAAAAGACAAAATACAATTACCATTACAAAAACTAGCTAAAAGCTTAAGTAAGGAAATAGGCTAAAATAAAAGTTAATCCAACAAACAGACTAGTAATAAAACCTTCCCAAATAGTGACAATTAGACTACAATTCCCAATAGATACATCTTTACACGAAGAAAAATACTACAATCAATTCGTACTAGATACAAGACCAAAATGTATCGAGCCCATTACCGAGCTATCCAGTTATTGCAGACAACGCGCAGTCATTATCTAAATGGTGCCTATACATCGCTGCTCGCACGAACACTAGAGCACATTTGTTACGTTCATTAGCTTCAAGTGAATGCGCAATTTGATGAGCATACGTGGGTTAATTCAGCGGAAGATGTAGGCTGGAAATGTTCTTGGGGGCCTTCTATTGAAGTTGCTTTCATTAATAACAAGTAATTGATGTTAATATGTATAAGGTTTCATTGACTTCATTTAGAATTCAATATACGAGTATAAAATTTACTTTGTGCAAAAAGTAAATCCTACTTCCTACTTCACTACATAGTATAAAACAAAGTCGCTTTCCCTGTCTCTATATCTATCATCTATCATAAGTATGCTTAAATCTTTAAAACTACGCAACAGATTTTGATGCGATTTTTTATAATAGATAGATACATGTGAAATCCCACGGGAACGCGGGTAAAACCGCGGGGGACAGCAAGTATATTATACATGTGAACGTTTGTGAGGAGATACATACAGTTTGGATGTTTGTTAGTCTTCTCAAAAACTTATGAATGGATTTACATGAAACTTGGCATAGAGCCCTAAAATAATATGTAAAGTACTTTTATATCCTGGGAAATGTAACATTCTTTAGGGACGCGAGTAACACCACGGGGGAGAGCTATAATATTATTAATTCTACCACAATTTACAATGGCTTTTTGATAATTACTCAAACTATTTAGACCTCTTTTATAATGAGGCAGTGTTACACGTAAAATTGAGCTCAGAAGATCGAGTAGAATTACTTTGAGAGACCACAATTTATGCTATGATGGAGTGTGAGTTCGATCCCACTCAGGAGAAAGATTAGTGCGGATGAACAATTGTTTTGTGTTGGAGTCCAAATTACTCTATCAATAAAAAAATATATATTCAAGTAGTATATCAGTTATATGGTTACGAATGAGCAATCTCTGCTTAGTTTGGGATCAGATGGCCAAAAAAAAAGTAAAAAAAGTAAAAAATATCCTAGGATTTATTTATCATTATTTATATCTCCCAAATAATTACGTATAAAGTTAAACAAACAAAAGAATACTAAATCCGAGGTTTCTAATAACAAGTCGAAGCAGACACCCTAAAAATATCGTTTAGAAAAATTACTAAAAGTTGATCATCAAATACCCTTAATCTAAAATAGTGAAATCCTTCACAATTCGTTAAACAGAGTTACAGAGGTACGTCTGTACTCAGAGGAAGCGAGATAAAAGACAATTTGATTTAACGAGCGCTTTTGACACTGAATTTCAAGCTTAAAGTTTTCACGAAACCAATTGTCTAGTTCGCTTTTCAGTAAAAGGGAAGATAGATTTACAAGAAGTTATATTTCAACTCCTATTGAATATCTATTGTCACTGAATTTGATAACCCAAAAATCTATTCTAATATAAAACAAAGTTGTAATGTAAGTAACACAATTTATAAGTCAAGGACGGCTGCACAGATTTCAATGATTTTTGTATTGTTGGATTTATCTCCGTCTCGAATAACAGAATAAATAAAGAACAAATAAGTGTGTGTGTACTTATGTACGCACGTAAGAAGTTATACCCGAAATTATAAGTGAAAAAACTGCACTTAAAGCATTTTTTACTATTCAGTCGTGAAATTGTAGAGTCCAAACTCTTTGCACCTGTCTGTTGCAACGAATAACAATTTTTGACGATGTTAGGTTATTATTGACAATAACAGCATTATTCACTCATTGACACTGACAGTTGCAATTTGTGCGATGTTCCGGAGAGACTGTTATCAGCTAACTACATCCGTGAGAATTTTGTGTTACATTGATGCGCGCGCATCTTAAAATTTCACTGTAATAATTTTTTCATAACGCGCCTAACGAAACTTCATTAAAATCTTCAAAAAAAAATACAACAAAATTAAGAAAATTGTTTTTCTTGAAACATTTTTCGTTATCAACGTTATATCTGAGGACAGAAACGGGTGAAATAGCTACTAAAGTAATATTTGACTATTATTGTGAGAATTAAACCCTGAAACTCCTTCCTGTTGTGATCCAACACCACTCAAACATTCACACTCATCGTCTCAAACGAAACAAAGCATTGTCTTCACAGCTTAACAGAGCCGGCAAGTATTCAGAGTCCATACTGAACACTCGTACATCTAAGAGGGTATTATAACGCCTGGCCAGCCGCAAGCCCGGGTCTGTTTTCTCAGCTGCGAACACGTCTAGCCCTTAATGACCCCTGGATTATGCACACCCTCCTCGTAATTGATGTGAGGACTAATCTTCACTAGTGACAGCTCTCTGGGAATTCAGGTCTTAATTGAAACAAAAAGGGATTTAGGGAAGTTGGGAGTTCGCTGTGATAGAAATAAAGATAGTTGCAAGGTCGTGTGGATTATGTTCTTTCTGTTTCTTATATGTTGGATTGTTTTTAGGGTTTTTTTTTGTTTTTGATAAGTGCTTATCTTTAGAACTTCGAAAATAAAACCCGACTACGAGAAATTACGCTTTAAAAAGTATGAAACAAGAAAATATTCTCATGTGAAATTGTTATATACAAACTATCCAATATTTATTGTCTATTAAATAAAAAACTCACACATAATATATTTTAAAGTATTTAATACCTGTTCATAGTGATGTTCAGAGGATAGCCGTGGTTGTATGCCAAATTATAACAATAAATAAACATTATCGTGTCACTTATAATAATTTTTATAGTTAATGCCTTTATGTCCTGTAGAGAGCGCCATATCTAATTTATTGTGACGTCACATATCCTATAACCAGCAGACGATCTAGACGCTTCGAACGATACCTCGTTTGCCAAATTACGATAAGTAGTTTAAAAGTTATGAGGGAACAGATGAACATACATACACACATACATACCGGTCAAAATCATAACCCTCCTTTCGCCGTAGTCGGGTAAAAAATAACCAAATATGTCGGATTATAAAAAGATAGAAAGAATTGACCAGCAAGTAAGTAACCTTGCTGATTTTCAGTACAGTTCTTTTCAATTGAATGCTGACTTCCAAACGGGTAGTAATTTATGTAGCTTTGACTTTCAAAGGTGTCCAAGGTGGTCTAGGGCCTAAACTGAATAAATACTTTAAGTTTTGAATCTTGCGTTCTATTGCCACATGATAAAAAATTTAATAACTAGAGTTTCGTTCTACTTACTGATGAAATTTGGAAGGTATGTGTTTTATAAAAGCCTACACTGTACAATACCTCGTTCGAAATAAAGACAATAATGGATTTTCTTTAACATAAATTTACATTAATTCAAGAACAATAAATCTTATTGTCACAAAAATATCTTTAGAATTTCAACACATCATTTTCACTGAAGAAAAATCACAAGCGGAAACATTTAAACGTGGAAACCTATTACGCAAGAAACCTAACATAACGTTTTACAAAGGGTGTCACGTGAGGGGTGACATACCGAGTCGCAGGTGTGTCTCGGTGATTAGTAGCCCCCTCTAGCCCCCTTTGGCCCCCTCTTGTCCCTTGACCCGAGGGTGAGACTTACACGAGTCACTGTCACCCTGGAAATATTACTTGCGAACATCAGAATGCCTCTTGGGAAAGAATGAGGAATAACTCTGGATTGGCGTCATACTGTTAGGAATCAATAGTTTAATTGTGATGTATTTAAAGCTGTTATTGCGAATTCAGTATTTTTTTGATTTCTCCATATTTAGTGTAATTAATGATTTGTTGCTTTACACTATACATGCATCTAAACCATGTATAACATATTTTTTTTCTAGCACAACATTCTTGTTCTTTTTACTTACTCAGGGCTTTTTTATTTGTTTTGGGTGTAAACTATTTAAAATAAGTAAATATTTAAAAAGCAGGGTTCAAAATCTATTTATAATAATAACGATTATATTATTATTATATTGCCATATTATACCCATTGTAAATACAATTGTAAACCTAAAAATTATGCTTATATTATTCGCAGGTGGTGTCTGGTCTCTTCGAAACCTCTCGATCTCCGTCCCAAGAGCAGTCCTCTCCGGGGAAGGGCAGGCGGCAGTTCTGCGCTGCTCCTACGACCTGGAGGGAGCAGCACTCTATTCCATCAGATGGTACCGAGCTGAGACCGAGTTCTACCGATTTGTGCCGAGGGAAATGCCGCCAAGCATGGTGTTCCCACTACCCGGTGCCTCCGTTGATGTGAGTGAATCACTTAAGCCTATATAGTCTCTTAAGAGGCGATAAAGTATATATAATAGCACGTTGGACTGACAGGCCGGTTGGCTTGGTGATTAGTTACTTTGACAGTCATGCCACAGTTTGATTCCCACGTAGGACAAGCATTTGCTTATATGAAGATATATGTTCTGTGGCTAGATGTAAATATATACAAAAGTGTGTATTTCGAAACAAATATGCAGTATGTGGTTTCCATAATTCAAGCTCTGCTTGGTTTGGAATCGGATAGCCATGTGTAAATAATATCTCAGGATATTATTACTCTTTCAGCCGTAATTTTAATAACGACTTCTCTAATCCACCTTCTCCTCCCGCAGCTCACTCAGTCAGACCACCAGCAGGTCCGCATTGTGAACATGAACCGGCGTCTCAGCGGGGACTACCAGTGCGAGGTGTCAGCCGACGCGCCGCTCTTCCACACTGATATACGAACGGCGCCGCTTACTGTTGTCGGTAGGAATTTACACCAGACTGTGTCATAAACACATCTGGCTTTATTAAAATTTTCACTGAGAAGAATTATTATTTTACTACATCAGAGAGGCGATTGTGTAATCGCATGTGTGTAATGAAGCCATTTTTCTCTACATTTATGGCACCGCTGCTATCTCTCTCCACGCGCTATAAACTAGAAATCAGCTAAGCTTTATAATAGCTGAGCCCGAGCTTCATATACGCGTGATTTTAAAATACAGTATCAGTTTTGTTAGCATATTTCGAATAAATAAGGCGTATGATGTCACAAGCTTTCAAAAAGGCAAAAGTAAAATTTTAACCGGTTTATTATGGAATAAAAATATAGATAGACAGAAGAAGAATTATAGAAGAAGGTATTCTTATTTATGACCACTTTCTCGTGGTAAGTGAGATGGCCATAGGTGGTAAGCAAACAAAACCTTGAAGAAACTCTCAATCCAGGTAGCTGTTGGAACACGTCGACAGCTGGATATACTTTCTACTTGAGGGTGGTAGTTAGTCAGATGGGTACTAAAAAGTATTATTTTACCGTGCTATGGTTTCTTCGCCATTTTCTCCTTCCTAGAGAGCTCGCTGTAGGATTTGAACAGCATTCGACGTCACTACAAGCTAAGCTATATTGTCTTTAAAATCCAAGAGCTACATACTCTTTTTTCTCCATATAGACCCACCATTTCGGGCGCCACAACTATCAATATCTCGTGGGAGCTACGCAAGAGGGGACGTGCTGAGAGCTAACTGCTCAGTAGACGAGGCCTACCCGGCTCCAAATATAACCTGGATACTGGATGACCATAAGGTAACAAAGGTTTGCTTACGCAAAAAGATTTCACTCCATCATAGATTGATTTCGAAATCCAATAGCTTTCCATTTCATTGGATTTATCCATTTATTCACATTAAATTCAAATCATTAAACTATCACGGCATAATTAATCAATTAGTTTTCCTATTTTTAATGATGATAGAATAAAGAGAATAGTAATGTTAGATAATTAAGTCAAATGTTTGTCTTTTAATAATCTGTTAATTAAGATGATGAAAAATATTTCCCACTGCAAAAGTGGTAATGATTTTCTGAATAAAATATATTGACTATAAAGAGGCTAATCACGAGATAAAATGTATGAAAGTGTACAAAGTAAGATTATAAGCTCAGAATATTTATCTTCAATGGAATTTCTGCAATAATATCAAGCTTTAACAATGTTGCGTCTCATGTCGCAGATCATTAAAATTCAAAATCTATTATGAATCCAATCAGATTTCAAATATCAAAGTGAATTTCAATGAGATACCAGTCTTTGTGTTCACGTTATTAAAATACAACTAGAAATTCGTTAACAAACTCAACGAAAACGAGCTCCTAAAAGATATTAAAAAAGTATTTTCAGCAGCGCGAAAGTTTTCGTCAGACGAAGTTTCCATATTTTTATTCAAATATCTGGGAGTTGGAAACAATACTCTATTATTCATAGATTCGTATTCATTAGTGAGAAAGGATATTGTCATTATGTTACAGCTTTGTCATGAGGGGGGGGGGAGTGAAAATAAAATGAGATTTTCGATATGATATTCTTGCAATGTGGATTTAAGGTTTCTTTTTGAAATTGTGGTACAAGATTATTTGTTTTGATTGATTTTTACATTTTGTATTCATTATTTGTCTACACAACCAAGGCTTTGTTAACATCCACTTGGTGGTGATTAGATACCCAGCCTATCACGCCCTGGTCATGAGTTCGATTCCCACCTAGGAAAAACAATTGTGTACATGAACATACCTTGCTTGTTTTGTACCTATTAGTAGTGTATGTTATCTGGGATCTGTTTACTTTAGGGTCAAATGACCATTTGTAAATGTCCACACACAGATAGCGGAGACAGTATCCTGGCGGACCTCAGATCAAGACTTCAAGGAGAGAGGAGCGTTTAGTCAGATCGAGATCACGATCCTGGAGGCTGAGCACTACAAGATGGGCCTCACGTACACCAGCTCCAACCTGAACAGGGCCTACCAGGACCATTACGTTTACGAACGGGAGATGGACAAGGAGGATCGAGAGGTTTTGAGGTATATGAATCTAAATTACTTTTGGAATCATTGTTTTAAAACATGAGCTTGTGAAGTATAAACTAGTATTAAATAAAATAGTAGTTAAAGACAGAAATAATGCGGTAAGAAAAAAGGATTTTACGCACCAAATAATGTTCTATAAGTTTATAAGGTTTCTTTAAAACTAAGTGCTTGGAAACTGTAATCCGGGGCTCGATTCCGCTTACTGTCACAATGAACGAAACGTTTTTGTGGTTTGGCTTCGGTATTAATGTTAGATTGAATACATTTCGTAAGAAATTAATTGCTTTAATGGAAACGATATAGTTTGAATCTTTTAATACGGATGATCTCTTTTTTGACAGCAAATTGCGCGATCCTGTTTTTGATATCAGCTAAGCAAAAATACGTTTTAATCAGCCTAACAGAGGCATCGGGCCAACATTTTTTTGAATTACTGTTTACTCGATGAATGCTGTAATAGCAATCCTTTATCTTAAAATTGACATTTAAAACGTAAAAACGAAAAATTTATGACTCTTCAAGCAAATGAGAATTTGAAATTGACCTGCTGATATGAAACAAAACAAAAAGAGTCAAAAAATAGAATTCAAAGACCTCAAACTCGCATAATGGAAACAGGACAGGAGAGTATTTTAAGTTTACTTTCATCGTCGAGTCTTTATGAAAGACTTGCCAACGCTCTCTGCTACTTAGATGTTTTGTAATCTTACTGACAACTCCCCATTCTTTGGCCAAAAATACATCTAGTATTGTGTTTTATATCCTACCAGATACACATTGATTCCACCACCAAACGGCCAGTTCACCCTCACCTGCATTGCCACCATCTACGACATCTACGCGAGGAAGAGTGAACCGGTCTACGTCAAGGAAGATGCCCCTCATCCAGCCTCCGTCACTGGTGAGGATTCTGCTGGTAAGGTTTTACACCACTGGCTTTTAGTACAAGATGGTATAATACCATAAAAGATTTAGGTCAAATAATGGATTTAAATGTAATGTATAAGATATAATATAATAGTATATAATACATAATATAATAATAGATAAGATATGGACGAGTGTATTATTGTAAGTAGCGATAGTTACAGTAAAGTTAAGGACCTATTGGTCCTTAGTATGGTTTGTTATGAGGAATGGAAACCATGTGAAGAAGAGGTTTAAACATGCAATAGGATGGTTATAAAAGGAAATGAAGGCCGAAGAAGGTATGGATTGTATGAGAAGGTGATATGTATAAGAAAGGAGTAAGGCCTGAAATAATAAATAAATTCCTGAATAGATGTTTTAGCTACTTTTTTTATGTTCGAGGTTGATCGAGTGGTATAAAAGCTCAACTGAGAGGCTGGGTTCGAATTATAGGTCGGGCAGGATACAGTTAATGTTTCTTTATCAGAAATGATTATCTGTAACCTAAGATAGATATGATGAGCCTGAGAGACGGTGGCAATGCACATCACATGACACGTTAGGACTTCATATCTTCATTGGAATAGGAACTGAGACCTCCGCTCTTTAGGGATAATGGACATGAACATATCTTTTTTATCATACGTTGTTGTAAATATACCAAATAGAGCTAAGTTCTAGTATTCCTTCATAATATTCTATCTATTTCTCGCAATACAGTCCACCGCTTAGGAATTCTATGTGCTTTGCTGTTCATAGAAAATGAGAAATTATTCATCAATATTTTCTCAATCACACTTGTCATTACTATGACTCCAGTCTTATCATTACCATTCCTCAGACAATCCATAAATTTTTTCTATTAGTCTTCTGAAGAAGACTGAGGCTGAAGCCCATATCACTGTAAAAATGAATATGATATCTGGATCTCAGAATTAATATAAATATTTGACTTATCTCCCATATAAATATCTATTAAAAATTACATCATCGCGAAAGCTAGACAGTTGTCTCCTTTAAAAAGTCTTAACCACAACCAAAACAATCCTCTTAAATGGTAGTTTCGAGCTCGACATACGCCGTCTTCTAATCATCCCTTATACCAACACTGATACATCAACCTTCTTCCAGGTGTACTGACGTCCTGCAGCCTGCTTCTCATCTGGATCTGCGCGTGCGCGTCCCTTCACACTTTATGATTGGATGACACCCATCTGCGCGCACCGCACCCTCTCAATTAAACTCACTAGTCATTATGGTGACTTGACAGTTGGACAAGTGTTCGTATTGTAGCACACCGACGCACGTTTTGGAATAGCGGTTATGTTCTGTACGTTGTAAATGTATATGTTCGAATGTTTAAATTGTAATGAAGTTTTAAACTTACGGTTATGATTGATAAGTTGTACCTATATAGGATAAAGTGAATCTGAGTTTGTTAATGGTTTTATTGTACTTTTAATTTACCTGTTTTATTAATTATAATGAAATGAGCTTCAAATTATGCTCAATGATTGATGACAGAATTGACAGTTTCTATCCAGGCAGAGCGAGAGCTTGGTAATCTAAAAGCCAGGTTTAACCTAGTACAGAAACCAGTCTCTCACAAAGCAGTAAGTAATCAACTGTTTAACTTATTTATAATAGCTTTAATACCTTTGTAAATTAAAAATGAATTCATTATTATTATTGTTTCTAAAAATATAACAGTATGATTACCGGTATATACTATCAAAAAAATTATTTAATAAGTAAGTAATATAAAGTTTTGCTATGTAAATACAAAATCGCTTAAAACACTCGTCCATTATCTTTCTCGCCCTTCCCTTATTTAGGGTCAGCTTTAATATAAAACTAAAGTGAATATTTTTTTAAGTACCTACCCTTTAGCATAATCGTGCAGTTTCATAATTAAAACTCGTTACTCCGGTGTGCTACCATCGTAGTCGACCAATATTTGTCCAAATGTTGTAACAAACATTACGTAAGGAAACTGAATGTTGTGATAGACACTTAATGATAATAGTCGGGATATTTGTACTAGTTTAAGATATTATAATATAATTATTATACTTATTTCAATGTTGCAAATTTAATTATATGTGAATATGTAAATAAATTCATTAGTTACTGAATATTCATCGTTTTATTTTAACATCTGGCAGATGGATCCAAACCTAAGGCATCATAGGGAGTAATATTTGAAAATAAAAACTTCAACCAGTAATTAGAGAATACTAATTATCTCATAGAGACTAAACTAAAGATGGTTCGGTCGCTCTCTTTACACACTTTAGTTCTCTTTTATTGAAGTGTTTGACTGTTTGAAGTTTTTCTCAAATAAAATCCGAAATGGCAAATAATTTTGCACACACATCATATATTATTTGGATAAATAAATAGGCTATATTTTAAGGCGAGTGAACGCGCGGGCGTAAGCTAAAATTACGTAGAAAGATTAACTCAATGAGTTTTAGATAAGATGCATTATCATGAAATTTACTTGGCTTTTGCCATATTGTGTCTCTAGTTGAATCACAACTTGTTTTTTGCTATAGATTTATAACTATTATCATTCTAGGTGTCACCCGCGGTTTCACTCGCATTCTCGAGGGATGCAATATTTTTCTGGCACAAAAAGTATTCAATATCTTATTTCAGGACATTTTCTATGAATGTGCCAAGTTTCATCCAAATCCGTTACGTAGTTTTTCTGTGAAAAAGTAACAAACATGGATACATACAAATTTTCGCATTTATAATATTAGTAGGATATTAAATAATACAAAATATCTATGTAGAGATTTTCATATTTCTAACTTTACTGTTGAGTTCCCTTGTTTGGGACTTGACAGAGAAGGAGATCCAGTGGAATTTGTTACTAGATGATTGTGTTTTGTATAATCGTATAATGGATTTTCACAAGGTCACCCCTGAGTTAATTAGTGACTATTTTTCTGTTAAATAAACTTTTATTTTGAAACAAAAATAAGGGAAGATAACACAGTGTATTTTTGGCTATAAGCAGGGAATAGTTTATGCCAAGTCTAAAATCATGACCAAATATGACACCTCATTAATTGTATATAAGTAATAAATTATTAAATATCCTGGGACATTCTTTACACACGGCCATCTAGTCCAAAACTAAGCAGAGCTTGTACTATGGAAACCAGATAACTGATATACTACACATACCATTTTTTTTGTTTTTTTTATAAATAAATACTTATGTAGATATTTACACCCAGACACAGAACAAACAGACATGTTCATGCAGACAAATGTTTGTCCTGGGCGGGAATCGAACCCGCGACCTTCGGCTTAGCAGTCAGAGTCGCTAACCACCAAGCCAATTGGTCTATCGAACCAAATAAAAAAATCTGTAAAAACAAAATTAGTAACCGAGCCTTTTCAAATTTTGTCTCCCATTTCCAACATGTATATTTTTTTATAATTATAATAAATCAATAATATATCTCGGGACAATATTTACACACGGCCATCTGATCCCAAACTAAACAGAGCTTAGAGTACTATGGATACCAACATGTAAGATCTACAATTGTCTTGATTTCTATTTGATAACATTAGTAGTAGATGAAATGCAGATGCAGCCTTTTTAACGAGTTCAAAAAAGGTGGAGGTTCTATGTTAATCTGCTTTTTTTTATTTTAGTAAGTACTAAAAAACGTAGGAAATCCTTAAAAAAAGCGCCCAACTGTGTGTCGGTTTCGGACATGCAGGGCTCCATGCCATCGTACAAAATGTATCTTTTTTAAATTTAACATAAAAAAAAATTGGTATTATAGCAGCCATAGTAGATATCAGATATTTATGAGATACCAGCCCGCTGACCGACAGACGGATGGAGGAGCTGTAGTAATAGGGTCTCGTTGACACATTTTGGGTACGGGACGCTAAAAAGGGACGACGATGATAATTTCTGTATGATTATAGGTATTCTTAACTTTGTGATTTGATCAACTAATATTTCTAGGCTACCTATTAAACTAAACTACGAGAGCCTCAACTGGAGTACAAATAGAAAATATGAAACAGGTGAAAACTTTCTGATAACTAATTAGAATAATTCCTTATTAGAGCTCTTAAAGTAGTCGTCCGTGAAAGTACTACCACATTACCCATTTCCGCCGTGAAATAGTAGTGCTCTTTTATTACTCTGTTTCTGAATTACAGGCACATGAGACTTAACAACTTCACGTCTCAGGGTCGACAACGCATTGGCGATGCCCCTGGTGTAGCTAAAGTCCATAGGCAGCGGACCGATTACCGGTTCATCGGTCTAACAATGTATAATTATTATGGAACCAATATCTAATTTAAACTGAATTATAATTGCGAAATGAAAGGAAAATATTCATACAAAAACATGATTTTCCTTTGGTTTTGCAATGATAATGAAATAAGGGGAGATTTACCAATTAAACAGAGCGGTAACTCAATATTCTCTCTCACAATGCTCAACACCCATAAAGAATCGTTAACAAAAAGAAGCCATTGCATAAAGCCCATAAATCCCACTTGCCTACAAAATATACTTTTACACACTAAATTTGTTCGCGAAATTCAAAACAGGAGCGAAACTAAAAAAGTTTCAACTGCCTTCGCGGAAACTGCGATAACTCAAGATCCGATTCCTTTATTCAATTTTAAACAGTGTATCCGAATATATTTACAGTCAATACCACTCTTACCACCTCTTATTTAAGACTTGGAATCCATTGGCGACGTTGCAATTTTCGCAGATCTTAACAAATTTTTATTTGCACTCGATACAGGCTTGAGTTGTTGAAATAAGGTTCGTTTTACTAAATGCGGAGACGAGTGGAGAGTCCGTCTTGGAGCCTGGAGAGGTCGTTATTTCTAGATGGTGAGCAGTGGAGAGTCCTACATATACTATCCAGTTTGGAGCTGAGCCAGAAAAATGTGGAGTGTCATATAGACGCCATTTTTAAATTTTTCGACTGTAAAATGCCTAATTGTTGGGAAATAAAGAAGCGGAATGTTTGTCGGTACAATAATGGTATAAACTTTAACTTTAGAAAAAATATTTGACATTGAAAGAAGCTTACAACATATTATTATGTAGGTAAAAGGATAAGAAAGTCTATTTTTGTAAATAGAGAAATGCTTGTGTCTTGACATCATAGTCAGTGATGTGACGAGGCTAGTCTTTTTGAATTTTCTCTCCTCTTCCACCCTGCTTTCTATAATCAAAGTCAATCCTTAGCTCCAATAAGACATGACAGACAAAGAGAAAAATAAATTATTCACCAAATACAAACTTGGTTGGCTAGCCAACGCACGGAGGCCTCGGAGAGGTTACCTCTCACGTGATTGCGTAGTTAGCAAAAGAGACAGAGCATAGAGGCTGCGACGATACCTCCTCGAGTTAGTGTCATTTTCTAACAGAATCCAGCCCCTGATCCCAGGACAAACATTCAAGTGCATGAATATGTCTATTTGTCTCAGTAAATATCTTCTCGTAAATATCAATACTCGAAATAATCATAAACTTGTCACTTCTGCATATAGAGTACAAAAATTGCAAGGCTCATTTTTAGGGCTAAGTGCACGCATATATAATAAAATCCCTGCAAATTTTTCAATTTTGCCTTTACAAAAATTTAAGGAAGTGCTAAAGACTGTTTTACTACAAAAGGCTTTCTACAACATAAACGATTTTTTTAATGACGACAATGCTTGGGTGTAGCGCTCGCTCCAGCAGGACACATCTTTATGTGCAATATATTATTGTGAAATGAGTAATTGCTGAGTTTATTCCCGGCTCTTCTCTGTGAAAGCAAGATTCCGAACCGGGGTTAGAGTCTGATTCATAAGTGCCTGTGAAGGCCTATTTTAATAAATATTTTATAACACATCATTATATCTATATAAATCTATATTTAGGAGAAAAAAAAGCAGTAAAGCTCTGCTTATTTTGTAATCATCATAGAATATATCTATTTTATACCCTACACCACACAAGTTCATACTGTAACTACTTACAGAGAGCTGTTGTAATAGTTGAGCCGTCCACAAATGAAAGAGTCTGAATAAATGAGACATGAAATCAGATATTACTGCAGAACTCCGTGATTTTATATTTCTGCTCACGACGGTACCAGATATGGAGTCAGTACTACAACATAATATAACTTCATGTTTTATTGGGCAAGTTAGATGGAAAACTTCAGTGTTTTCAATTTAGCGGGAAATTAGGCGGCAAACAAGTTTCGGGCACTCCGTCCTTGACTCGAAGCCAGGGATCGTTAAACCATGGAGATATGTACGTGGGCAGAATAGAAATATAACCTTCCATTTAGCACTCTGGTAAAAAGAAAGTTATTCATTATTATCTACTTTAACCTTGCCTTATCAATGTGAAATTATTAATTAACCTTTTGGATTTGTTGGCGAACAAAATTTTTTTGAAATAATATCTATAAAATATATTTAGTTAAATATATATCCCAGCTCGAGCTTTAGTTAGTCACATAATAGAAATAATAGTTTTCTTGCTCCTTTAAATATATATCCCAGCTCGAGCTTTAGTTAGTCACATAATAGAAATAATAGTTTTCTTGCTCCTTTAAATATATATCCCAGCTCGAGCTTTAGTTAGTCACATAATAGAAATAATAGTTTTCTTGCTCCTTTAAATATATATCCCAGCTCGAGCTTTAGTTAGTCACATAATAGAAATAATAGTTTTCTTGCTCCTTTAAATATATATCCCAGCTCGAGCTTTAGTTAGTCACATAATAGAAATAATAGTTTTCTTGCTCCTTTAAATATATATCCCAGCTCGAGCTTTAGTTAGTCACATAATAGAAATAATAGTTTTCTTGCTCCTTTAAATATATATCCCAGCTCGAGCTTTAGTTAGTCACATAATAGAAATAATAGTTTTCTTGCTCCTTTAAATATATATCCCAGCTCGAGCTTTAGTTAGTCACATAATAGAAATAATAGTTTTCTTGCTCCTTTAAATATATATCCCAGCTCGAGCTTTAGTTAGTCACATAATAGAAATAATAGTTTTCTTGCTCCTTTAAATATATATCCCAGCTCGAGCTTTAGTTAGTCACATAATAGAAATAATAGTTTTCTTGCTCCTTTAAATATATATCCCAGCTCGAGCTTTAGTTAGTCACATAATAGAAATAATAGTTTTCTTGCTCCTTTAAATATATATCCCAGCTCGAGCTTTAGTTAGTCACATAATAGAAATAATAGTTTTCTTGCTCCTTTAAATATATATCCCAGCTCGAGCTTTAGTTAGTCACATAATAGAAATAATAGTTTTCTTGCTCCTTTAAATATATATCCCAGCTCGAGCTTTAGTTAGTCACATAATAGAAATAATAGTTTTCTTGCTCCTTTAAATATATATCCCAGCTCGAGCTTTAGTTAGTCACATAATAGAAATAATAGTTTTCTTGCTCCTTTAAATATATATCCCAGCTCGAGCTTTAGTTAGTCACATAATAGAAATAATAGTTTTCTTGCTCCTTTAAATATATATCCCAGCTCGAGCTTTAGTTAGTCACATAATAGAAATAATAGTTTTCTTGCTCCTTTAAATATATATCCCAGCTCGAGCTTTAGTTAGTCACATAATAGAAATAATAGTTTTCTTGCTCCTTTAAATATATATCCCAGCTCGAGCTTTAGTTAGTCACATAATAGAAATAATAGTTTTCTTGCTCCTTTAAATATATATCCCAGCTCGAGCTTTAGTTAGTCACATAATAGAAATAATAGTTTTCTTGCTCCTTTAAATATATATCCCAGCTCGAGCTTTAGTTAGTCACATAATAGAAATAATAGTTTTCTTGCTCCTTTAAATATATATCCCAGCTCGAGCTTTAGTTAGTCACATAATAGAAATAATAGTTTTCTTGCTCCTTTAAATATATATCCCAGCTCGAGCTTTAGTTAGTCACATAATAGAAATAATAGTTTTCTTGCTCCTTTAAATATATATCCCAGCTCGAGCTTTAGTTAGTCACATAATAGAAATAATAGTTTTCTTGCTCCTTTAAATATATATCCCAGCTCGAGCTTTAGTTAGTCACATAATAGAAATAATAGTTTTCTTGCTCCTTTAAATATATATCCCAGCTCGAGCTTTAGTTAGTCACATAATAGAAATAATAGTTTTCTTGCTCCTTTAAATATATATCCCAGCTCGAGCTTTAGTTAGTCACATAATAGAAATAATAGTTTTCTTGCTCCTTTAAATATATATCCCAGCTCGAGCTTTAGTTAGTCACATAATAGAAATAATAGTTTTCTTGCTCCTTTAAATATATATCCCAGCTCGAGCTTTAGTTAGTCACATAATAGAAATAATAGTTTTCTTGCTCCTTTAAATATATATCCCAGCTCGAGCTTTAGTTAGTCACATAATAGAAATAATAGTTTTCTTGCTCCTTTAAATATATATCCCAGCTCGAGCTTTAGTTAGTCACATAATAGAAATAATAGTTTTCTTGCTCCTTTAAATCTACTAAACAAATCGCCATTAATTTTTATCGAATTTTTCTTCTGGATGGCAAGATAGTATAGATCACAATTTTCGTGTGTACATGATTTTTGTCCTGGCGTTTAAACCTCTGAATCTCTCAAGATGGTCTTATGGTATGCTAAAATATTATAGAAGCGATGACATTTACCTTTTGGTAGATAAACTGCATGGCAGTCAGCTTTCTGAAAAAGAAAAAATATATCATGTAATTTACTTGCTTTATCATCTAGAAAGTACAAGCTTGTTAACTAAATATAATTCTGTAACCAAAACTCGTCGTTCACAATTGAGAATAAAGCCAATTTTAGTTCCTATAAATATTTTTTTACACAGTAATTACAAAGTTTAAAGCTCTTCTCAGCCAAACCTCTCTTCAAACGGAGCGTTTGAGTTGAACTAAAAATACCTATTTAATTAAAATATATTTCATATAATATCAAAAAACCTACATCTCCTTATTTTAATGTTCTGCTATCAGACCGTATAATGTAAGAGATAAGCTCCGTAAAGAATGGCAGACATGATTATGTTAGGTGTAGACCTCGTTATGCTGGAATTGTTCTGTGATTCCTGAACCACTAACAGCCTGTAGCTAATTGAGTGTTGTAAGTTAAAGATTGGCAAAAATAAGAATTACTTTTTTTTTGGCTGACAGACAAGCAGACGGTCCACCTAATGGTTGGCGGTCACCGCCGCCTATAGACATTTGCAACACCAAGGCCATGCATTGTCGACCCTGAGAAATGAAGTTGTTAAGTCTCATGTGTAACTTACTTTTCTAACCGAAATACAGTAATATAAGTCAACTACTGCTTCAGGTCTGAAATGGGTAAGGTGGTAACTTGCCCAGATAAACTCTGCACTAAGAACTCTACTACATCTAAAAACTTTACTAACAACGACGGTTTTCTAAAACAAAAACGATTAGAAATGGCGACAATGCTTGGGTGTAGCGTTCGCTCCAGCAGGACACATCTTTATGTACAAAATCTTATTTTGAGAAGAGTAATTACTGGGCTTATTGCAGCTAACTCAACAAAAGTAACCTTCTAAACTAGCGTATAAATATGATCATTCATAAGTGCCTTCGAAGGGTTGTCTATTAATCTAATAGACTCGTTTTGACAGCTAACTATTTCAGAGCAATTTAAACTTTAATGCTTTTAAAATAAGGTTAATTATTTGATATAAAGGTTCATTGTATGATGATCCCGATGAACTTCATTATAGAGGAATTGAGTTGATTTTTCTGTGACTTATGAATTATCAAAAGGCATTAGATCAAGACCACTTTAGTTGAACATACTTATTGAAAGTCTATAAGCAAGTTAAAAGAAATTAGTAGGTTAGGTCTGCTGAGATAAATGCTATTTTTAACCGACTTCAAAAAAGGTGGAGGTTACCTAATTGATTCAGGCGTAACCGTACGGAAATCCATTGTAATATTATACAAAAACAAATATCTAGTAACTAACTCCGCTGGATTTCCTTCTCTGTCAAGTCCCAAACAAGGAAACTCAACAGGAAATTGTGTTTCGCTTCTACACGAAGCATCTTCAGGACATATTAGACCCACTGTCACTGACTCGACGCACTGGCTCCACAGACGTGTTACCACACTGACAAGACAGAGACGGAGATCCAGCGGAATTATTTACCAGGCATTTATTTTTGTATAAACTGAAAATTCTTAAGATTACTTTCGGACATCGACTTCAAAAACAACAATTATTGTCCTGATAAAAAAAAGGTTGATGTGAATTTGAAAAAACAAAAATACGAAATTGTTTAAAAAAAATTGTTTTAATTTTTTTTTTATTCTGCAGAAAGTACCTGTTAGTTGTTCGTGCAATCTACAACCTAATGAGTCTCTTAGAGATAAGTTTAAGACCATTAATATTTTAACCGTGCCGTCACATGTAGGTACGTGTATGAAGCTTTTATGTATGTTTGTAGAATTTTACATAATTTTCCTAAAAATTCCGTCACTATAGTATTAACACTAGAAATAAGCAAAAACTCGCTATATAAGCTATAACTCAACTAACGAAAGTAAAAAAATCATATAAAGGGCCATGTATACGTTTCTTTATCAAACTACCTATAGACATTCAAGAATTATCCGTGCATTAATTTAAAACGGTATTAAAGAAAACTTTTATTAAAAGGGTTTTTATGGTATACCGGTATTTAGAGGATATGACCTTTGGCAATGAATTGCTCGACTGAAAATATTTTTTACGTCTACTCTGTAAGCTCTTGTTTTGTTCACTTCTTTATTACTCTTCTTCTCATGTTGTGTTGTACAAATAAAGTATTTTATAGGTCTCAAAGTCATTTAAGCGCTGATGCAGCTCTAAAGTCAGGAATATTTTATGAAACAAAAAAGCAGATAAAGGCTTTCCAGACAGATTAGTTGATGGTACATTTCATGGATAAGTAGGTACAATTGCTCTTTGTGTGGAGCACTTTATACTCTTTACGATTCGACTTGTTAAAAACCCTTCAAGCGAAACTGGATTTAGCTTAAACATTAAAATAAATATATTTTCTTAGCTTTTAGGGTACCGCACTGCATTTTTAAATAATTAATTATTCTTATATTTTTTTTCTTAAATTGCTTTCGAAAATATTCTAGTAATCTCTAAAGATTTTATTAAATTTAGGCGGGAGATTTTGCCCTATTCCATTGTACCCAAGTTAAAGACACTTAACTCATCTTTCAAATTTAGAATACTAATAAACAAATGTCCTAGGATATTCCATTTACACGGCCATCTAATTCCAAACTAATCAGAGCTTTAGCTATGGAAATCAGATAACTGTATATATACATTATCTACTAATATACATATTTATACCTAGACACAGAATATGTAGGACGTTCATGCACACGAATTTTTGGTTGCGTACCTGCCAAGCCGGTCGGTCAAAAACTGACAAGGAACTCAATAAGGTTACATCATTTATTTTATGTTGTTATATCTAGAAATTAATTGTTCAAATTCCTTTCTAACCGAAATACAAGTAATACAAGTGCTACTAGTGATACTGCATCACGTAAATGGGTAAGATGGAAAGTACTTCGACGAACGAACTCTGCACTAAGAGCTCTACGAAATCGAATGCGAGTTTTGAAAAGTTACTAAAATCAATTCAGTGCTGAAACTTTGCTAACCACTTCGGAAAACTTGTATGAGGTTTACCTTCGAGAAGTCAAGTAGATATCGATTAAGTAAAGGAACCCTTGCGATGAATTTTAAATCGCACTTGACCGTCCTTTATACTTTTTTTCCACGAAAATCCAATAGACATTACTCCAACCTGCCCCGCTGCTAAGATATTCATTGAATATATTGAAATCCCCACTAAAATTGGAATCAGACCTTTCTGTTCGTATATCATTTCGTTAGGATTGCTACGAGTATCGAATAGTTTCTCCTTTTTGTGGCAAATTGTATTTTTATAACCAGATCTTTTTGTGGTGCTGTTTCTGAACGAATTCGGAATACTTTCTTAAAATAGTTTCATTCACATTTTTATCCTTTTGTGTGACACATTAATAAACTAATATAGGATTTTTTATGCCTGCCAAGCAACGAGGGCTCAATTCCCACCCAGAACAAATATTTATGTGCACGAGCACTTCTTTATCATGTACCTGGTTGTATCAATATGTAGGTATATATCTAAAAAGTTCTATGTGTAGCATATCAGTTAGCTTGATTTTTTTTTATTTAGGACGGTATTGCGATTGACTTCAATTTCACCTGACAATTAGTGAAGATGAGGTCGAAGATGGCGCTCGCTTTCCCGTTAGTAGCCTATTCTTTTTTTTTAAATTCTACTTGGGCCGACAAACAAGTAGACGGTCCATCTGATGGTAAGGTAAATGGTCACCGCCGCCTATGGACATTTGCAACAGTAGGGGCATCGCCAAAGCGTTGTCGAGCCTGAGACGTGAAGTTGTTAAGTCTCATGTGCCTGTAATTTCACCGGCCCCCTTACCTTTCTAACCGAAACACAGTAATACAAGTGCACTACTGCTTCACGGCAGAAATGGGTAAGGTGGTAGTTCTTCCCCGGACGAACTCTGCACTAAGAGTTACTCTAAAATTATCGCTATTCATCTTTTTCTTGAAGAGCCCCAAGTTACTACGTATGTCCACAACTAAATAGTGAAACCTCTCCCTACGCCTAGTAGTCCGATGACGAAAAGGTCGTGAAGTTCCATTGTTAGTCTGGTTACCAAAGTAATAAATAATAAAGTAAAAAATTTTTCAGGTTATCTCTATCTATTGTACGGATCACTGATGACCCAAGACCTCGACGCGTACTTGATATTTTTATAAAGTAAATTTAAATAGTGTTTTATCTTCAGCTCAAAATAAATACCTTAAAACCCTAAAAAGACATCAAGAGATCCCGCAATCTTCGTCTGGAGTTATTCACTTAGTTAAATAACAACAAACAAATATTTCAGTAGCGGTTCGCCAATAAAAAGTAAATTGCATTTAAAATTTATAAAGGAGCAAGTGTAAAGGTGTTTGTGAACTAGTCCGGCTGGATAATGTCGCTGTGGTTTTTTCCTATCAACTTAATATAATAAATAAGAAGATATATCTTGGGATATTGTTAACACACGATCATCCCCCCCCCCCCCCCTCCCTAATTGATTGTAATGTTGAAACCAGATAACTACATAAACGATATATTTTAAATGAATAATTTTACACACATTATAATGTTTGTAGCGTGATAGTAAGGGTAAGTCGCGAGTGCGTGTTTAAAATCTTACTGAGATTTACGAGTACTTTTCCAAATCATTGCAAAACATTTAGGATACAAAAGTAGAAAAACAAGTGTAAAAACATATGATTCATGATGTTTGTTTAGTATCAGATTAAGGCGGTCAAACTGTGGATGAGAAGAAGCATGCCCAGCAATGGGCAAACATGAATGAATCAACTTGTAAAACCCCAAACACCCACATAGTAATCCAGGCATAAAACCCGAAATCTTCCCGCAACGGATAAAAAAGTAAATAGCCACAAGCAATGTGAACAGACCCTTAACTCAATAACTGTAAGTAAAGCGCGCCATTACTCGAGAATTGACTGGTTTCTGGCAGACGGCCAGGCAAACAAGCAGACGGGCCATTGTCAATAATACGGGCAGTTATCTCGAGAGGCAGTTCAATAACGTAAGAGACCATTATTGGTGCGAAGCAACGCAACGGGCGCGGTTTTGTACTGAAACTTTTGCGGTGTTAAAGTGGTTACAGCTTTTTCTTTACTTATTTGGTTTTTGATTATACAATACATTTGTAAGTGGACAGTTTTATTGTTGATCGATTGACAGTAAAGAGGTTTAGTATGATGGAATGTTTTCTGTAGTGTAAAACCTACAACACAATCATAAATTTCTTTTTGCCTTTTTTTTATAACACAAGGCCAATAAACAAGCAAAACTTCCACCTAATAATAAGTGGCCACCGCCGCCTATGGACATTTGCAACACCAGGGACATTGCCAATGCGTTGTCGAGACGTGAAGTTGTTAAGTCTCATGTGCATGTAATTTCACCGGCCGCCTTAACTTACTAACCGAAACACAGTAATACATATGTACTACTACTTCACGGCGGAAATAGGTGGTGGTGGTACTTCCCCGGACGAACTCTGCACTAAGAGCTCTACTACTTAAGTATTAGTAATACGAGAAGAAGATTTGTTTGTATGTAAATACAATTATTTTTCCACTACTTTAACTGATCGACCATCAAAATTCTATCATAAAATTCTCTCTATAATATATTTATAATAATATAGTATATATATAGTATATATAATATAGTAATAATATAGTATATATAATAATATAGTATATAGTATATATAAATTTATAATTTATAATATTTATAAGGCCATGAATATGCCCAAAATTCCCATCAAGCGCAATCGAGAAACAAAAAATGGCTTAATCCTTTCAGGTTGGTCAAACATAAAATTATTATGTAAATTTCCAACCGGTCGTTATACGGTTTAATACGCGTATTTAACGTATCATAAAAATTATTAACCACCCACTTGTCCGGCTTAACCGGCATTTTTACCGGCATGGATTACCGGACGAGCTTCAGTCGTCATTTAACGTGGTGTGAACGAAACGATTATTGCAAATCTTTTTAATTTTGGTGCCGTGACGAATACTACCATCCCAACTCTAGGGTATCGTAAGAGGTCACTAAAGAGTATACAACTAATAATAATACTCAAAATATAGCAAACACTACATTGATAATATTACAATATTTACTTCATAATAATCACAGATTGCAAAGATTTTGAACCAATGGGTTTATGCGTACGCAGCACGTGGTAATACTGTTCTAAAGTGAACGCTTCCGCCAGCATGACATTTACAACCCCATTCGGTGTTGCTCGCTCTAAATTAGAAATTCCCAAACTAATCAATATTTATAATCCATAGAGAGTAGACTAGTGTAGTAATCATTCTAAAATGACCAGTATCTACAAAATTAATCACTCGCGGTTTTTTTGTCAATGTGTGTATGTGAGTGTGCGCGATGCACTATTATAAGTATCCAAACACAATCTCAATCCAATACAACAGAGACTTTTGTCTGATATTTTTTCGAAAATAAAATAATTATTTACAGCCATTTGACACCTCTCCTCGAAAGCTCTAGGGGTCAATAGGGCCTATTTTAAGTAATTATTACCGTATAACAGTGCAGTACGCATCCGACTGTACCTTGACCCACAGAGCGCATTGTATCATCAGCGACATAAAAATGATGACATTTATTCATTAAAATGGTTTATTGTACAGTGATGGTCGCAAGGTTTGCTGTTTTCAGCTAAATTAAGAGTTGCCAGGATAAATAACTGCTGAGTACTTAGCTTAGGACTGCCACGCTCAATTTTGATTTAATTCCCGTAATAGATTTGCGTAATAAAAATGTGTGTGTTGCCAGTGATGACTTATGAAACGTGGTATTTTACTGCCGGCCGTATAAATAAGCTTAAAGTCACTCAGCGAGCTACGAAACGGCCTATGCTTAGAATTTCTCTACGCGACAGGATCCAAAACGAGGACATGTATAGGAAAACGAAAGCTACGAACATAGCTCGGAGAGTCAGTGAGCTGAAGTGGCAATGGGAGGGTCTCGAGTGGTGACCGCGTAGAGTTTAGCGCTGAGTGGAATGATCTCTCACCAGTCCGGTCAGAGTAGCTGGGAGCCGCTGGATGCAGGCGGCCCAGGATTGTTCGCTTTAAAATGGATATGGGACGCCCTATGTTTCAGCAGTGGACAACGTAAATGATATATGAGCCTATTATAAAATAGTAAAAGAAATCATACTAATATTACAAAAGCGAAAGATTGTTACTCTTGCAAACAAAAAATGTGAGTCGTCACGGGACGCCTGGCAGATGTGAAACATTGAAGTTAATTTTTACAAGTAAAGTAAATAACAGATTACGATAGGAACTGTGGCGACATCTATGAACACGCATACAATCCTTCACCACCCACACCACGCAACACGCGAGAAGCCTACATCGCGATATCGAGATTCTCTCAGGATTCGATATATATATAAGCATCCAACATCAGCAGTTGGACCGCGGTCCCCAGGCATGATCTGCGGCAGCTTGGCGGAAGATCTTCCCGTTTAAAAGGAGGTCTCATACGTCGCTCCTCCATAAAACTAATTATGGCATAATAAAAAAAAATATATAATACGATTTTTTTCCAGAAAAATAATAACTGTTTATTTAATAAACATTTATTTTCATTTTACTCAAAAATTCAAAAAGAAAATTAAATTTTGACGACTCAACATATAACGTGGCGAAGCGTCGCCACGGCCTGTATCGCCACGCCAAAAATCAGGTTTACCCTCTCCCAATAGATGTTTCACATCAAAATATTAAACGTATACGGATGAAACTTGGAACATATATAGAAAATACCCTGAAGCATTGCCATCTGATCCTGAACTCCGCAGTGATTATATTATGGATAACAGGTTACTGATATACTAAATACATAATCAACAATAAATAGATATTAACACCCATACACTGAACAAACATATATATATTCATGCACATAAATGTTAGTCCTGGGAGAAATCCAATCAGTCTAACCTGAGCACCGAACCAACTGACTCATCCTATTATGTATTACTTACCTAGCTGTCCTCACGGTTTCCCCTCTTTCCTGAGTGATTTCACATTTTCCCGAGATAAAAGGTGTGTGCGCTATATGTTAATCCAAATCTGTTTATTAGGTTTTCGCGTGAAAGAGTAACGTACATCCATCCTCACAAGCCTTCGCATTTATACCATTAGCAGGATGGCCCAAAACAAATACGCTGCACGTATAATTGGAGCAAAAAGCCCTCTAGAAAGCTTTTCCTAACACTGCCAGCTTCCATTTCAATCTCATGAGCTTGCGGTTTTACCGGTCGACAACCCTATTCACACCGAGATTAAATGAGTATAACAAGAGAGATTTTTTTAATGGAAACATCACGTGGGCGAAGGCTTTTGTTGATAAAATGACGGTCATTTACAGAATATTCAGTTCGGTATTGTTAATGTGGAATCCTTGGTTCGAGGTTGACGAGGCTTGGACAGTAATGGTGATTGAAGGTAAGGTAATAGCTATGATAAAAGTCATTATTGTTGTCTCTTTCGATGTCGTTTATTGAAGGAGGAGAGATGATTTTAAGGTGAAGATAGATCGGTTGGTAGTGACGAGTGGTGTGTTTTATTCCTATAATGAGCTTTAGCTTTCGGTGATGGAAAGCAGAAGGTATATGAAGGTAATTGCTATGATATTAAATAGTTGCTATTGTTGTCTCTTTCGATGTCGTTTATTAATAAAATAAAAAAATAAAATGTTTTTTATTGCTGAATCAAAATACATAATCATATGCAGCCCTGTCTTCAAAACTAGCGCAAGCTGTGTGTCAGAAGACAGTTCCCACCCAACGCTTGCCTTATTCTAATTGATTTAAAAAACTATATAATTAAAATACAATATCAATTACCATTTCATGTGTGTATGTGTGTGTTTGTGAGTGTGTGTGTTTACTTGCATGTGCTTGTAGGCGCGTGTGCGTGTCTGTTTGAATAATTAGTTTACAATAAGGAATAGGTTTTCTGTACTTGTATAATCTAATTGTTGTAACCATAGTTTTATTTTATCTTTTAGCTTATATCTGGACACATTACTTACGTCGTAGTTATCATTTATTATATTATATAGTCTGGGTGCAAGTGAGTTATATTGCATTTGTGCAAATCTACTATTAACCTTTGGGGTAGGATACCGCTTCCGTCGCTTATTTGAATGTTCTAATAACGGTAAATTTTCATGGTATCTACGAACACACTGGTAAATAAAAAGTTTACGAACTGTAAGTACATTAGCCTTTACGTACAGTTTATGCGTTGGATGACGAAATGGTAGATACAGCAACACCTTGAGTACCGTTCGTTGAGATCTCTCAAGCTCTAATATATTACTCTTAGCAGCAGCACCCCATGAACAGATACAATAAGTGATTATGCACTCAGCTAAAGCTTTGTATATCTGTATCAAAAGAGTTGGTTGCGAAACTAATCGAAGATCCTTAAAAACATATATAGTCTTGCGCAATCGACTTGACACCATAGATATGTGTTTTTTCCAATTTAATCTGTCATCAATTAGTACACCCAAATATTTAATTACCGTTACTCGATCCAGCAATGGACAAGTACACACCTTAGTTAAGTTCAGCTGACGGTTACATGGGAAAGAGTGAATTCTCAACTGAAAATCTCTAGGTAAACCAACGCTAGTTTTACTAAAACAAAGGTATTTTGTTTTATCTGTATTGAGAGTAAGTAAGCTATCTTCAAGCCAAGCTGTCACTGAACATAGGCCATTCTCAGCTAGTTCACAGACATTGTCCCACGTGGAGCTGTGGAACAACAAAACTGTATCGTCAGCAAACATCTGTATATCAACACCTTGTAGTTCATATTTGCATAAATCGTTAATATAGATTAAAAACAGTGTTGGCCCTAGCGTACTACCCTGCGGCACCCCGTATGTACCAGAACTATAATTGCTGAAGTTATTATCGACTCTGACACATTGCCTTCTATGTGATAAATAGTCCCGGAACCACAGAAGAGCATTTCCCCTTATTCCTACATTCTCCAGACGAGCCAGAAGTATTGGAATGGATACAGTGTCAAATGCCTTCTGTAGATCGAGAAATACACCTAGACACTTCTCATTCCTATCAAGGTAGCTGGTAATATTAGTCGTTAGTTGTAATACAGCATCATCTGTGGATCTATTGGAACGAAATCCGTATTGGTTTGAACCTAAAAAAATATTTCTTTCGAGATAACTCATTAATCTTTTGTTTGTTATTTTTTCCATCACTTTAGAAAGAGAACTCAGCAGTGATATAGGCCTATAATTTGTAGAAAGTTTCTTATCTCCAGTTTTATGAATGGGGCAAACAATGGCAGTTTTAAATATTTTAGGAAACACTCCATATTCAAAGCTCAGATTGATTAAATATGCAATTGGTTCGGCAAGATATTCACGACAAACTTTAAGAATTGTGGAAGTTATTTTGTCACTGCCAGGAGCAGTATTTAATTTCATGCTGGATATAACATCCACTACCTCTGATGGTTCAGTCAAATACAGCGACATTGAGTTTATAGGCGACTTGTCAGATTTTGCTTTACGTGACAGTGTATGATCATCGGTGTTAAGAAGGTTAAGCGTTTTGCTGGCGAGAATAGATCCCACAGATGTAAAATATAAATTGACTTCATCTAAAGACTCCATGACAGTTGGTTTTATAGTAAGTAGTTCACATGACGATGTTCTGTTTTTATTCAAGTTACATAGTTCCTTTATTATATTCCACGTATTTTTTATATTTCCCTTGTTTTCTTCTAGCTTATTTTTATAATATTGTCTCTTTAATGCTTTTACAATTTTCTTTAATGTATTTCTATAGGCTATGTATTTATTTTTTAGCTCTTCGCTATTCATTTCTTCGACATTCATAATTTTTCTGATTTTCTTATGCATTTTATCCCTTTTTCTAATGGACTTAACAACCCCAGGAGAGATCCATGGCTTAAGGGGAAGTTTTCTTTTTGAAACTTTACTTACTACTGTATTTTCTTTTATTGCCTTTTCTAGCTTTGTTGTTAAAATCTCGGCAACCCTATTCACATCATCAGTAGAGTAGAGATCACTCCATGATTCCTCAGACAAATTTTTCTTTATGCCATCCATGTTGACTTTACTTTTTTTATATTGTATTGCTTTTCTATTTATAAGATTATTATCTAGTTGTAAAAGAATCGGTGAGTGATCCGTCAGTTCGTCAAAAACGAACGTTTGAAAGCTACATGACGATTTAACCATAAAATGGTCCAAGCATGATGTACATCGGGTTGGACAGCTAATACCTTGCCGGAGACCGTGGGTAGCCATCAGGTTTAGATAGGTAGTGGCATAAGTACTTATGTTTTCTGGTATAGTATCTAAATTAAGATCGCCCGTTAGGATTATATTATGTTTTGATTTACAAGTATTTAGTATTATATCTAATGAATTGATGTAGATTATCGGATTTCTGAAGGATGGCGGTCGATATGTGCAGATAATAGAGAATTGATCCTTGATATCGATCACAATACAATTACCCTCCGAACATACGGGTTCATATCCAACGGCGTCGATTATATCCCTAACATAAACAATTACCCCGTCATTTTGATTTAAATTAATTTTAGATTGAAACATATTATAATTTTGTATGTTTGGGGGGGTTAGTTTATTATTTGACCAGCATTCTGTCAAAACCACAACGTCGATCAGATATTTGAATTGGGCAAGAAATATGAGAAGGCTATCCATATTGGATTTGATACTACGAATATTAACTGTTAAGACTGTGAATTTATTACTCATTGTGTTTGATGATTGTATCAAATTTGAGTATTCAATCGGGCTGCCTATTTTTGTACATTTATTAAAGAAGGAGAAATGATTTTAAGACTATGAGAGCTCTGTTAATGGATTCAACGCCACGGGTTAGAATCCTAGAATGAGCTTTAGATTCAGGGAAAGCATCATAGAAACATCATAATACGGTGGAAGGGTACTCTGTAGTACCCGCCCAGTACTGTCGACCTAAATTTGTGTGCTCACCACCTTCAGGTACATTATCACTTGCCATAGTAAGATTGTAGTCACAGAATAAAAAAAAAAACTTTATTGTAAAAGAGTGTGGGTGCTTGATGTCAATATTGCAATGTCATCGGTTCTCGATAACTGTGCAAAGTTTCTAATTAATCCGACGTTTTAAAAGGGATGAAAAACACGATCAAGCTAAATCTTACTTTATATGTAATAAAATAGGTAATGCTAATAACAAAATAAAGACAGTCTGGAATGTTATTAATACGGAAACTGGTAAAATTAGAAATAATAATGAACAGGTAACTCTTAAAATTAATGAAAAAATTCTAACAAATAATTTAGATGTAGCCTGTGCTTTTGAAAACTTCTTCACGAGTATACCTGGTAAAACTACTAAAAGCCTTAAATCATGTCCTATAGCAGCGGAATCTTTACTCAAGCAGCATATTCATAATACATTTCCAAGTTTTAAATTTGACCATATTAATGCTAGCGATATCATAATAACTTTTAATTCTCTCAATATGAAAAGTACTGAAGATTTATGGGGCTTATCAGTAACAATCGTAAAATCAATAATAACAGTGATTGCACCTGTTTTGTCAAATATTTTTAATGAATGCATTGATCAGGGTTGTTTTCCTGATTTAATGAAATATAGTAAAATAGTACCTATTTTCAAGTCCGGTTGTAGGGAGAATCCATCTGATTACAGACCAGTTTCCGTTCTGCCAGCACTTAGTAAAATCTTTGAAAAATTGCTGCTTAATCAAATGTCAAGTCACTTTACTAAGCATAAGGTATTGCATGGTCATCAGTTCGGTTTCACGAAGGGAAGATCTACATCCGATGCGGCAGCAACATTGCTGAGGCACATTTATGGCGCATGGGAGGATTCACAGGATGCGATTGGCATTTTTTGTGATCTGTCCAAGGCATTCGATTGCGTTGACCACCGTACGCTACTACTAAAACTTGACTTCTACGGAATTCGTGGAACTGCTCATGATCTTGTTTTATCTTATTTATCAAATCGCCAGCAAAAGGTAGGGATTACCGGCACAACATCCAAGGGCTCTTTAGTCGAAATGGGGGTACCCCAGGGTTCAATTTTAGGTCCATTTTTGTTTTTAGTATATATAAATGATTTGCCATATGTTGTAAATGACCTCACAGATATTGTCTTGTTTGCTGATGATACATCATTAATTTTTAAAGTTAATAGAAAAGACAAAGATCTAACTAAAGTTAATCATACTATGTCAATTGTCTGTGGGTGGTTTGCTACAAATAATCTATTACTAAATTCAAAGAAAACTAAATGCTTAAGGTTTTCTTTACCAAATGTAGCACAAGTAGATAGCCAAATAATAATAGATGGGAGCCATATTGATCTTGTAAATAAAACGGTATTTTTGGGTCTTACATTAGACAATAAATTGCAATGGGGACCTCAGGTTGATACTCTAGCTGCTAAATTAAGTTCGGCTGCTTTTGCTGTTAGGAAAATTAAACAATTGACGAATGTTGAGACGGCCAAATTAGTTTATTTTGCATATTTTCATAGCCTCTTGTCCTATGGTATTTTGTTTTGGGGAGCAGCAGCGGATATAGAATCAATATTTATTATACAAAAAAGAGCAATTCGTGCAATTTACAGTATGGGTCCCCGTGAATCATTAAGAGATTTATTTAGGGAAATAAATATAATGACATTACCTTCACTATATATTTATGAAAATATAATGTTTATACGTAGAAACATAGGAATGTTTGAGTCAAAATTAGATATTCATAGTATAAATACAAGACAAAGGGAGAAGTTAGTTGTTCCATACTTTAGACTAACTAAAGTTAACAAGTCATTTCTTGGTAATTGTGTTCGATTTTATAATAAGATACCGCTTTCAATAACCAAAATGTCTGATCATAAATTTAAAAATTATATTAGGAAAGTTTTGAAAGAAAAAGCGTATTACAAGGTAGTTCATTATATTGAAGATAAAAATGTATGGAAATAGCTGCTCTCTGCACAGTGCACCTCTAAATCTCTTGTTTAAGTTGTAAGTACCTAATTATTGTTATTTTCTATTTTGTAGTCTTGTCATATTTTTTTTTTGTTTTGTTTTTATTAATGTTACCTATAATAAGTATTTTGTAATTGTTAAATATAAAATTATGTAAAATTGAAATTATAAAATAGCCAAAAAGTCAGAATAGATAAAAATTTATATAACAAATAAAAAAGAATGTAACCTTGCTGAGTTTCTTGCCGGTTCTTCTCAGTTGAAGGCTGACTTCCGAACCGGTTGTAGCTTCAGTAACTTTAAATTTGACCTTCATAAGTGCCCTCCGAAGGCCTAAACTGAATAAATGGTTTTGAATTTTGAATTTTTTGAATTTTGATCAAAGAATTTCGTTACATATATTAGATACATGGAGACTGGCGAAACGAATAAAAGCGTGTTAATAACATCGGAACTTGATACGAATCATCTCTTTTTACAGCCAAATTGTAAAGTGCCCGTAATTTTTTTTATGTGTTCCTTTTCTTGTAAGAAATATTTTTACGCAATTTTACAATAATAGTACAATATACCTGTCTTGTAAGTTATGATGTCCATTGGTGTACCAAAACAGAGTTGTACATTAGTATGGTGCCTGCATACGATACTTCCCGTTACAATCTGTCCCGCACTATCCCGAGAACATCTCAATGCCTAATTTCCACTCCGTCAACTTGTTTGCACTAACGAGCTGCCATTTCTAAACGGATATTAAACTAAAGCGCACGTTTCACTATACATTGCGGGCTGTGTGCGCGCGTGGTCACGTTGTAGGCTGCGTGAGGCGACGATGTATGGATATGTCGAGGGAATCACAAATGATTCATGGATTTCGAGGTGGAAACATTTGGTGAAGTATTGCGTGCGAGGCTGATGCGTTTAGGTTGCATATTTTGTTTACAAAATTTACATATTTCGATTTTAATAACATGCCTCATGTCAAGGATTTTTTTATGTCAGTTGAGCCGTAAGTAATCACTGACGCCTATGGATATTAGCAACACTAGTGAAATTGCCAATGCATTGTGGACCCTAAGACGGGAACTTGTAAGTCTAATGTGCCTGTAATTTCACCGGCCTTACTATTTTAACCAAAGCGCATTTAAACAAGCTCACTACTGCTTCACTGTGGAAATGGTGGTAGTATTTCCCAGACGAACTCTGCACTAAGAGATTTGAAGAATTTACTTCTTCAAATTTCTGTCAAAGTATACATTATACATGTAAATGAACCAATACATGCGATAGTTTTTGAGACCATTTCATTATATTTACATCATTAATGAAAAAGACTTTCTTGCGCCAGGATTATTTCGTAAGACGAATATAGCTCAACTGTGGATTGTCACTGCCTCCTTCCTTTTCTTTCTGAACATAGTTAATGCAATCAGGGTTGTATTTAAATGTTATGCTATGCTCTGTCACTTTCGCTAACTACGTAATCACGTGAGAGGTATCTATAGCCTTGTTTCACCGATTCACAAACGCCGTTTCTTCTAGAGAATGGTGACATGATAAAACGCAGCGTCCAACTCAGTAACCTGCGCCCGTGTGTCCCTAACAAGTGTAATAAATCGACGAGCCACGCGCGTCACGCTCGACTTAATGGATCGCAACATCTGGCCGAAATGATTGCAAATTTTTATTTACTGCAAGAAGGAGTCGCAATGGAATACTAATGATTATCATTAAGGCCCAGGGCCAGGGGCGGCGGCGACAAATGAACATCCGTTAGCGCCAGGTGGGCTTAAGATTTTGCCCCCATTTTTGTTACAGCGTAATTTTTTACGGTGGAATAGCATCTTTTATGATGATGCACTGGCCACATTAAGTTTTAGAGCGTTTGTAGTCTCCAGTAATGGATCATGTGTCATTACCAAATTGTGTTGTATGCCCCTTAAATTTTATATGGCACGTAAAAGTTAATTTGATTTGAAGTGCTGCGGCCGCGTAAGTGCTTGAAGCCATTAGCTACGCTTTTCTTTTATACATCTTTGGTCGCAAACGAGTACATGGTCCGTCTGATGGGAAGCGGTCACCGTATCTTGCAATACCAAGGTTGTTCACATTGCTGACCCTGCAAAAATCTCTTCTTTATTTGATGAGAGGAACAGCCCTATAGCCAATAAGGGATTTCAAAAAAAGTCAGATGACCTTGCTGAGTTTCCCGCCAGTTCATCTTAGTAGAAGTCTGACTTTTGAACTAGTGATAATTTCAGCTTTAGCATTAATTATTGCCCTTAACTGAATAAATGGTGTCGAATTTAGTTTTTTGATGTTAAAACTTCTTTGGGCGCGTTGTTCGATTTTTGGTTAGGGAAAGTTTCTTCTGAATTCTCATCACCGACATGCTAAACTTAACATCTGTCTGTTATTTCGTAAAGTCACTTCTGTCAAAAGTCACCATTACTGTCAATTTTTATTTTTCAGTTTGGTACATTGTTATATCTCCAACAAAATGCTTTATAAACATTTTAAAACTATCCATTGCATCGCACACACTTTGATCACGGCAATAAATAACAAAATCTGTAACAGACTCGCGACAAATTGTATATTTATATCATAAGGGCGAGCAGGATTGAGAAACGTGGGGAATGATAAATATCTGGCGTATGTGACGTCACAACGCCGTGATGCAGGTGAATTTAGCACGTTCCATTCATAATTCACGACACGAGACACGACACGGCGATATTACGACATGACACCTATACGCAATATTTCTTTAATATCTTAATTTAAAGTTTACATACGAATGACTTACGCTGCACTTATAACATGTATACTAATGCAGCTGTTCTATCAATTGGCTATCTTAAACAAATAAAATAAGAAGCTGCATTGGTATATTTTGAAGAAGTAGAGCTCTTAGTGCAGAGTTCGTCCGGGGAAGTACTACCACCTTACCCATTTCCGCCGTGAAGCAGTAGTGCACTTGTATTACTGTGTTTTGGTTACAAAGTTAAGGGGGCTGGTGACGGTCGACAACGCATTTGCGATGCCCCTGGTATTGCAAATGTCCATAGGTGGCGGTGACCACTTACCAACAGGTGGACCGTTGGCTTGTTTGTCGGCCCAAGTCGTACAAAAAATAAACGTCCATAGGCGGTGGTGACCACTTCACATCAGATGGAACTTCTGCCTGTTTAGCTACTTTAAACTCCAGGAGACCTTTATCCTAGCTAACTTTCTACACAGTTTAAAAAATAAGTAGCTTTATTGAAGGAGCTAGCCATAGATTATTCCGTTGAGAGGAGATATCGTGAAATATAAATGTCATACTCTAAAAGTATTTTTGTCTCTAAACGAGTATATTGCTTCTGAAATATGAGAAGTATTTTAACAAGGCGTAGGATTTATTTCAAATAAACTACTATATTTACTCAAAGTGGTTGTATTGGACATAAACATTTATAAATATTAATATAGTAAATACTTGTATGTTTTATCTACAGAAATAACGCTTTGCTCTGATACGATGTATTTTTTTCGTATTATTGGTAAAAGCAAATATTTTATTGATAAATGATTACATATTTTGGCGATGCTGTCTTTGCGGAATTTACTTCTTGTTTTATAAATAAACTGAAATAAATACAATGTTATCTCGAACCTAGACTGTTTTTACAAAGTCCATCCATCTTCTATATCTAACCACACTAATCCCTACTAATATTATAAATGTAAGTTTGTTGTTACGCTTTCACGCGAAAACTACTTAACCGATCATCATAAAACATGTACACATATTTTTGGAGGTATTAGATGTAAAATAAAATACATTTTGCGCCGGGAAAATGTTACATCCCTCGGGAACGCGGGTGGAACCCCGGGGGACAGTTAGTATTATATATGCGAAAGTAACTCTGTTTGTCTATCTAACTATCTATAGTTTAAAAATCTTGAAGGAGGTGAAATTATACCGCATATATCTAGGAACGCGGGTGAAACCGCGGGAGACAGTTAATATCTATATAAATGGATGTTGGTATATCTGTCTGAGATTAATAGACATCGGGACAGCTTGACCGATCACCAAGAAAGTTGGCATACATACATGTATGTATCTTTTGATCCACTTCGTTTAGAAGTAGTAAGGCTCTTAAGGAGCTCATTCACTATCCTGGCTAGGAGTGCGCTGCAAGACTGCGACGCAGGATGTAGCTGTCCTGCTTAGCCGTCCATTATCAGTACTGTTTGATCTGGGAGCGGTAGGCAGCGCTTACAGGCATCTTGCAGGATTCAAGGTGAATTCTCGCTCGGTATTGCCAAATACCATGTAGGTCGCGACAACATTCATAATCCTGCATAAAGTAGCTGATGACGTGCTAAGTTCATCCGGAGAAGAACTACCGCCTTACTAATTTCCGCCACGTTTCGGTTAGAAAGGTGGGTTGGTGTAATTACATGGCACATGAGACGTAATAACTTCACGTCTCAGGGTCAACAACGCATTGGCGATGCTGGTGTTACAAATCACTATAGGCGACGGTCACCACATAAATATAAGTCGTATAAAAAAGAAAATCAAGAGAAAAAATACTTGAGCCTTCTACAAATACATGAAGAAAAATTCATGAATTAATTATAAAATCAGATATCATTGCAAAACTTCGTGGTTAGATACTTTTTATCCCGGGAAAGAGTTACATCCCTCGGGAACACGAGTCAAACCGCGGGGGACAGCTAGTTATTCATATCTTCCATATATAGTTACACAGACAAAATATATATTTATATTTGTTTTTTTTTGCACCTGTAATGTTTTTAATGTATTTTTCCCTTCAACAAGCACTCTTCGACTCTTGTTAATATTATTTATTAAACACACTAACCTTATTATTGACATCGGCTGAGACAAAGGGGTATTGAAACCTGACACAACGCTAGACTGAAATTATTAAATTATATTCAAGTAAATATTGATATAAAATACACTAGATACACTATTATATCAACCTGAGGGAATTCTCTTGGTTGTATCTTGATACATGGTGAATGGTTCGGAACTGTAGGCTTTGAAATCAATATTTATATTGCAAAAGAATTTAACACGGTGGTAGGGTACTTTGTGGTACCCATCTGACTGGCTACCTCATTCAAGTTGAAAGCTGTGCTTGAGATGCAGTTCCATTATAGGCTTTGTGGGCTTACCACCTTCAGTTGCATCATCACTAGTAAAATTGTGATCAAACAGAAGCTAACAAAAACATACTACAGATGATTTATAATTTTTAGGAACTTATGCCTTCTGCTCCGAGGAAGAAACTAAAAATATTGACCGGTCAGTTGGCTTGGTGTTTAGCGACTCTGACTGCCAAGTCGCAGGTCGCGGGTGTGATTCCCTCCCAGGACAAACATTCAACAGCAAAAACAGACATGTTTTTGGTTTGTGTTTGGTTATGTAATATAAGTTATTGGAATATAAGTATGTAGTTACAAAAAAATTATATGTATTATATGTAGTATATCAGTTATCTGGTTTCCATAGTACAAGCTCCACTTAGTTTAGGATCAGATGGCCGTGTGTAAAGTATGTCCCGGGATATTTATTTATTATTTTTATTTATCTATTTAAGTTATGATATGTTAATAAAAAGACCAGTAGCTTGTCATCGTCAAATTCGTCCTTATGATAAACTATTTTATTTCTACAACATTTTCTGCGACACATAATGATCATTGACTGTGAATCTAGTTATTCACATATCGATGGTACGCTACAGGCTACGAGCTACGTGTAATGTGGTTACGAAGCGTCGTAGACGTTGCTACGCCGTAGCACTAAGCCAGGTTTGAAAACTTACACTGCATATTGAATTAGTCTTCGTAAGTATTGGAAAGTAAAAGTGATTTGACTATTATATTATTGTATATCCTACTTATATTATACTAGCTTTCCCCGCGGTTTCACCGGCGTTTATCGACATCATATATGGCCACCATTTACGAAAAATTCCACGTCGAATGGTAGCAGTCCCATCCAGATATGTTCAGTAGTTTTAAGGTGATGGTGGGTCAAAGGAAACCTTTTTTTTGCTAATATAAATATACGAGAGATTAAATATATTAACAGTGCCAGCGCACTTATGATGTATAGTGGTTGATATACTGAACATATCGGATGTTCAGTAGTTTTAAGGTGATAGTGCGTCTAAGGAACCCTATTTTGCTTATATAATATATAGAAGATAGATAACAAATGTTAATGGTAGGTGTGTTTCTGTGGATATCTGTTACTCAATCACGCCTCAAACTTAGCTTCATTCTCATAGTTTCACCCGCGTTCCCGAGATGAAACCTACCCTTTTTCCATTTCCAGGTCCTGAAGTAACTTTATATCAAATTGTTTCAAAATTTGTTCAGCCATCGAAAAGTGAAATGGTAACAAACATGCCTAGCCGCAGAGTTAGTTTCCAATTAATAATATAAGTGTATTTTATAGTTCGTTGTACACGAAGAGGTCACAGCTTAAAAGCCTCTTGCTGGTCTTCGATTCTGTAAAGTAAATGACATTAGCTTGATCATGTTTCGTCGAAGCCTCTATGCTCTGTCTCTTTTGGTAACTACGCAATCACGTGAGAGGTAAGCTCTTCGAGGCCTCCGTGCGCCGGCTCACCAACGAAGTTTGTAATAACTAAATAAGGGAGCTGTTAGAGTCTCTAGCCATCAAGCCATCTTTGAGTGTCAGATATCTTTGCAGAACTCTCCGTAGGACGTAGCCATTTTGAAGCCCCCCACGGCATTATTTACGAACTTTTATTCCCAGTCAGGTAATCTGACTTTTTGGCTATTTTATAATTATATATTTATAGAAAACTAGCTGTCGCCGCGGTTTCACCCGCGTCGCCGAGGGATTTTACATTTTCCGGGCACAAAAAGTATTCTGTTACTTCTAATACCTCCAAGAATATGTGTACAAAGTTTCATGATGATCGGTTAAGTAGGTTTCGCGTGAAAGCGTAACTTACAATCTTACATTCACATTTGTAATATTAGTAGGGATGAACATCGCGGTCCTTAATTTCCCACTGCATTGTTTTTTGGCGCACTCGATGCGATGCCGCTACGCTTGCGATTAATGTTAGTGCTTAGGCCTCTGGGTAAGGGGCTGTGTGTATGCGGGGAGTGCCCCTTTCCCTTTCGCACCATCTAGATACGGAACTCCAAAAAATTATGATGATAACGGTTTATTTCGAGCCAAATAACAGTCCCTGGCACATAAAAGGTTTATTTTCTGTACGATAAAATATTTATGGCTGTAAGTGATTTATTCTGTCACCTACTTTTGAAGTTTCCCCATCGGAGCATTATACTTAAGTTGTTATCAAAAGTTTGGTGGCATGTAATGTTTTTCTGTTATTTATACTGGCTTACTGAAGGGAAATGTCGCGAGGAAATTGCACGGCCGTGAACGTATTCTGGAGGGTGCACGCGGCTTTATGTTCTTTTTAATAATATTTTTTTCTGTTTGTATTATATATTTCTGTAATGTTGTGTGTATGTCAAATTAAATGTGTTTCTGTTATGCTTTCTTTTCTTGTGAAAGTAGATCATTGATTTTTACTAACGTTACTTTACTTTTAGAGTTTTTAGCAAGACTTGGGCGACACAGTCAGACAGGAGAATGGATTTATAATATAGATTATATATTTTTGTAAGTTTTTGAACCTTTGATTCAAAACTTACCCATTGACGATATAAGTCCAATAATAATGATTTTTTCCAACGAAACAATAAACTAAATTTTTTTTATACTACTTAGGTAGCAAACAAGCTAACGGCCCGTCTGATGGTAAACGGTCACCGCAGCCTATTGAAGCTTGCAGCACCATGAGTATCACTCGCGCGTTGCACATATTGAAATTGAGTTACAGATCTTCCTTAAAGTAAGAAATCAAGTAGGGCAACTTAATTCTTTTAAAAAATCCTTTTAAAAAATTATAGTTTCGGAATAAACTGGCTGACATACGGACGGACGGACAGACAGACAGACAGACATGACGAATCTATAAAAGTCCCGTTTTTGCCATTTAGCTACGGAACCCTAAAAAGGATGTAATTTTGCAGAATAGTTTTAATATAATTGAATATAACAAGTCATTTTTGGACGTAGTTAGTTACCGAAGCACCGGGTTGCAAAGCTCGCATAATATACGTAATTGATTGTAGAAGCGCGGGCAAAACCTCGAGCTAAAAGCTAATGCAGCATAAAACAAACTATTTCTAACATACCTACCAAATAGACAGACATCAAATGTATAAAGATGAGCATACGTAGCGTGAGTACGTAGATTCCAGGCTCCTGCAAAATTTAACGACATGAAATTTGCATTCTCAGAAACGTATGCTACAAAGTCAACATACTGGTTCTACGTAAGTTGTAGTGGGGACGTGGTATATTTGTATTTAATGAAGATTCTTAGTCTGTGGTAAAAAAACATGATGGCTATTTGGCCTTATTTTTTAGGGTTCTGCACCCAAGGTGTAAAATGGGGCCCTATTACTTAGACTCCGCTATCCATCATCTGTCTGTCTGTCCGTCTGTCACCAGGCTGTATCTAGGTAGAACCGTGATATACAGTTGAAATTTTCACAAATTATGTATTTCTGTTGTCGGTATAACAAAAAATACTAAAAAACAGGGAGCTCCTATTTTTTTTTTTATGGCACTTGGGCCGACAAACAAGCAGACGGTCCACCTGATGGTAAGTGGTCACCGCCGCCTATGGACATTTGCAACACTAGGAGCATCGCCAATGCGTTGTCGACCCTGAGACGTGAAGTTGTTAAGACTCAGGTGCCTGTAATTTCACCGGCCCCCTTACCTTTCTGACCGAAACACAGTAATACAATTGCACTACTGCTTCACGGCGGAAATGGGTAAGGTGGTAGTACTTCTCCGGACGAACTCTGCACTAAGAGCTCTACTACTCTAATACTATATATAACTTAACGGCCAGCTTAACGGTGGAAATGGAATGGTATTCCTGGAAAAAACTAAGCACTATGAATTCGACTACATCTAAATTCAATGTTAGAGTATTTTAATTATTCCTTATGAAAATATTTGTAAATGAAGCCTTCATTTGTCCCATCCCTCGGCTTAGATTCATCAGATTTGACACACGTTCATATGTACAGGGTGGGGCGATATTTTATATTTCGCAATAAACAGTGGCTGATACTCGCATCAAAATTCAATGCGATCGTAAAATGTGTCAAATACGAAGTTAGTTTCGCGTTTCGAATTCATAGATAGCTTCCAGATATATCTTGCTGTTAGCGTACTGCTGCAGCGGTTTTTGAGACAATAAAACTTGGGGTTTCTTGATTTTTCCGTGCCGCGGCTACACCTGCGTTCTCTGAGATATCTAAGGTATCCCACAGTTATTAAATAACCAATATCCATCCGGAATAATGTACCTTTGAAATGATGAACTTAAAAAAATCGCGCTATCTCTTTCTTTATAATATTAGTTAGTTATGTAGTATGTATATACATAGTTGAAATAGGATTTAATTTTTTTATGTTTTGAATTATCTATCATCATTGGCGTAATATATTTCCTTTCTGTCATTTAGTTAATAATGTTGGCACATATTTGACTTGGTAAAGCTTAGGTACTCCAACTCTTTTGATAACCTTGATGAATAAAATAAATCTATTTCCTTTTTTAAATCCAGCTTTAAAACTAATCCTTACAGGCATCATACCGTCGGGTCTGCTATAAACCGTCGCGTATGTATTCTATCAACTTTACTTTTAATGACACCATTACAAGCATAGCCATTGCCGCTTGGTAGAAACAAATCAAAACACATTCCATACTAAAGCGTCAATGTAATAAGTAACGCACATGGATCGTTATCGTATGGTATATGGGGATATTTATCAGTCTTTATGGTAATAACTGTGGGGTAGTATGGGGCAGGGGGAGAAGGGGGAGGGGGCATAACGTTAAGTCAGCTTTGGCTATATCGCATTACGTAAATTGGACGGAAACTCGGAACTATTTCATTGTGTTTTTCCTTCTTATTCGGGACAAATCGATGTTTTTCTATATGGAGAGGATTATATCATAAGCTGTGCGAGTAAACAGACGCGGGGCTTTAGGGTTCCGCAGATAGAAAGAGCCTGCGGAATCAAATTGAGAGCCAACAGAGACGTCAGGCGTCGGGTAGCTTCTATGCTAGAGCTACTACATAACCAAACCTTTTGATATCCCTTCCTATGCTACTAATATTATAAACGTGATGAATGGATAGATGTTTGTAACTTTTACGCAAAAACTACTAAACAGATTTTTATTTGGAAACTAGACATACATATACATAAAGAGCATGTCTTTAAATAACATATAGAATACTACTCGTACCAAAACAACGAAGCCTCGAAAAATAAAGCCGCGGGCGAAAATTCGTTCATTATAAGAACATTTACCATTAAAAAATTTAATACTAAACGCGATTGTGGTAAAAAAAATCTACTAATCATTATTTTTGGTATAGTTCTGAATAGACTTAATCATTTTTTTATTATATTGAGTTTATAATTTTACGTATGGCTTCACCACTGATTTCTACAAAAGGGAATAACTTCATGGATCCAAGGGGTAGACTTATTGGCTCAAATTCAAAAATTCTATTCATAAACCATTTATTCAGTTTAGATCCTCGGAAGGCACTTATGAAGGTCAAATTTAAAGTTACTGAAGCTACACTTATAAGTAAGGGAAGGCTCAAGCCACTAAAGCAGGGATAATTAATGATAGGAAGGGATAATTATTACAATAATTACTAAGGTCGAATTTGAACCAGTGAGCGCACACTAGTAATTATAATGTTATGCAATAACGTAAGGAACCTTTGAAATTATCTACAACTATGCTTGGCCGTCGATTTCCTATCACTGTTAGAAAGTATAGAGACCTTGAACGACAACTTATACTGACATGTGAAACTAATGCTTCAGTATAAAATACAAGATAAACTCAACCACTATACATCATAAGTGCGCTGGCACTGTTAATATATTTAATCTATCTATGTTCTATATTTATATACATACTAGCTGTCCCCCGCGGTTTTACCCGCGTTCCCGTGGGATGTAACATGTATTATACATAAAAACCTTCCTCTTCAATCACTTTATCTATTAAAAAAAAACTGCATCAAAATCCGTTGCGTAGTTTTAAAGATTTAAGCATACATAGGAATATAGGGACAGAGAAAGCGACCTTGGTTTGATCACTATGTAGTGATATATAAGCAAAATAGGTTTACTTTGTCGCACCATCACCTCAAAACTACTGAACATATCGAGATGGAACTGCTACCATTCGATGCGGACGTTTTTGTAGATGGTTATAGGCTATATATGATATCGATAAATACGACTGAATCCACGGGTGACAGCAAGTTATATTATAAAGAGAGAGTTGTTTTCGTTACATTTTTGTGGAGGGAAAGCTCTAGCACCACTGCACCTATTTCAAAAATAAATCACAATTCGAAAGTTACATTATTTCTGTTGGATATAGGCTATGTTTTAATCCCGGGATATATATATTAAATCCCTCAATAACTACGGGATGGTAACGAGGTTCATATATAGTTATTTGTTTCAGATTTCATTGTGATATCTCGTAGCGCTACAAAAAATAAAATATTTAAATTAAAATGGAGCCTTCACCGATCACCATTTTTGGATGTTTATTATTATAAGTGCTGAAAACTATGCAGCTACTCTTTTCAGTACAAACTTATAATTGCAAATATGAGTACTACTTGATTTGAATGTATTTTTCAAGCGCTGTTTCGGCAGCTGCACAACGTTTTTGTGTCCTCGCCACTTGATTTGACAATAGCTTCCGTCGCGCGGTACTCGCGTTCCAGGAGGATCAAATATATCGTGAAATTACAATATAGCCATAACTTTTAGATAAAGTAACTTTCAAATTGTATTTTTTTAAATTACTAACAAGAATACAAATCTTACTCTTTATAATATTAGTATAGACTAGCTATCTCTCGTGGTTTCACTTGCTATATCGATAAGCGTGGGTGAAACCAAAATTCAAAATTCAAAACCATTTATTCAGTTTAGGCCCTCAGAAGGTACTTATGACGGTCAAATTTAAAGTTACTGAAGCTACTACCGGTTCGGAAGTCAGCCTTCAACTGAGAAGAACCGGCAAGAAACTCAGCAAGGTTACATTCTTTTTTATTTTATTAAATTCTTTTTTATCTATTCTGACTTTTTGGCTATTTTATAATATCAATTTTACATATTTTTATATTTAACAAATACAAAATACTTAAAGGTAACATTAAAAAAAAAAAAAGAAATAACAAGACTACAAAATAGAAAATGACAATAATTACTCACAACTAAAACAAGAAAATTAGAGGTGCACTGTGCAGAGGGTAGCTATTTCCATACATTTTTATCTTCAATACCGAATAATAAGCTCAATGACAGAATCATTCCTGCATTCACATGTTCTGACTCCATACCAATTTTCATCAAGATTAGTCAAATTATTCATAGGTTAGACGGGCTAGTTAGCTTGGTGGTTAGAGACCCTGAAAAAACAGTTTTTTTTATTTCTTTGGGGTATGTTATACAGCGTTACTACGGTTCTTAAATATTGTGAATAGACTCGTTATAAGACCCCTTTAACCTCCTGTCGGCTTTACGGGTAGTTTTGTAACAGCCTATATAAGTACTTATGTAACGCAAATGTAGTATATCAGTTACCTAGCACCCATAGTACGGGTGAAATTATCCTAAAAAAAGTCACTGAAATATATAGACAGTTAGACGGAAAAAATAGTTAAATGTACAGACACTAATTAAATCTGTAACAATTTTTTGTACCACGAGATTGTAGCCAAAAACAAGCAATCGAGAGTAAATAAAACGATTTTCATCTTAAATTACATCGCACGTAGTTTCCAACAATAAATACACAGTCATCATTTAAAAAGTTAAACACAGACTGGCTCCAATTAATCTGAGCAAATTTATATAAGAGAATTCAAATTAATTTTATTTGATAATGGTGCATGAGGGACTGAAATAAAACTTTGCTATTTAGTAAAATAAATACTTAAATAGAATTTGTTATATTCTAACTGATTTTAAGTTTACTGGGATTAATGTTATTATAAGTTCGTGCGTAAGTAAGTGCGTTTGCGAAGTATGTTCATTTAACCGGTTTTTTTACATCTATTTACCCGATTGCCGCACAGAAGGGTAATGTTTTTACTAGGAAACGCATAAAAGTGTTAAGAAAGTCTCATAATAGCAAAAAATCTTTATATGTCTAACTTTTCTATGCTATGGCGAATTTGTTAAGTCTCATGTGCTTGTAATTTCACCGGCCCGTTTACCTTTCTAACCGAAATACAGTAATACAAGTGCACTACTGCTTCACGGTGGAAATGGGTAAGGTGGTAGTACTTCCCAGGACGAACGCTACACCTTGCGCTCTATTGCTTCAATACGTTTCAGCGGTAACTATTTCAAATAATTATTTTTTTAAGTTTTGTCTAATAATAACAAAAATAAATAACCAACAGAAATTTGACCATTTTGAAGTGGGTTGAAAAGATTTAGAGACCCATTATTTATTACTTCTTATTTTTAACCGACTACAAAAAGGTCTATGGTCGTCTAAATGTATAAAATATTTTTTTGTATTTTTCACCAACATTTTCATCAATAATTGTCGATAATCAAAAAACATATTTTTGTTAAAATTGAAAACCGAGCTTCGTATTCAAACCTAAAAATATAAAACCTTATTTTGACACTAAATCGTACACGCGATATTTGTAGTGTATTCTTACAAAATGTGTCAGTCGGATAAGAAGCTATTTCTCCCCTTCCCCCCTCTAGTGTCACCCTTCGCGCACCCCCTCGCATTCCCGCTGTGCTAGTGCCAGGACGTCGCCTGAATCAGAATTCCTTTTCCTGGTAGATGTGCGTTTCCATTGACACTCGTATTTTTTAAATATCAGATAGGTATACATATTAAACTAGGGATTCTCGGTGTTCCCGAGGGATATTATATCTTCCCAGAATAAAAAGTAGCCTTAGTTACTCCTTATAACATCAGCTGTTTTAGAGCTCAAAATTCACAATCACTTATTCAGTTTAGACCCGCGGATGGCACTTATGAATGTCAAAGTTACTGAAGCTACCACCAGTTTGGAAGTCAGCCTTCTCAGTAGAAGGCTCAGTGAGAAGACCCAGCAAGAAACTCAGCAACATTTCATTTCTTTTCTTTTTTATAAAAATCTTAACTGTAATTTTTCTATTTTACTATCCTACATTATGTGTATAAAATTCAAAATTCAAAATTCAAAACCATTTATTCAGTTTAGGCCTTCGGAGGGCACTTATGAAGGTCAAATTTAAAGTTACTGAAGCAAATACCGGTTCGGAAGTCAGCCTTCAACTGAGAAGAACCGGCAAGAAACTCAGCAAGGTTACATTCTTTTTTATTTGTTATATAATTTTTTATCTATTCTGACTTTTTGGCTATTTTATAATTTAAATTTGACATAATTTTATATTTAACAATTACAAAATACTTATTATAGGTAACATTAATAATACAAAACAAAAAAAAATATGACAAGACTACAAAATAGAAAATAACAATAATTAGGTACTTACAACTTAAACAAGAGATTTAGAGGTGCACTGTGCAGAGAGCAGCTATGTCTATACATTTTTATCTTCAATATAATTAACTACCTTGTAATACGCTTTTTCTTTCAAAACTTTCCTAATATAATTTTTAAATTTATGATCAGACATTTTGGTTATTGAAAGCGGTATCTTATTATAAAATCGAACACAATTACCAAGAAATGACTTGTTAACTTTAGTTAGTCTAAAGTATGGAACAACTAACTTCTCCCTTTGTCTTGTATTTATACTATGAATATCTAATTTTGACTCAAACATTCCTATGTTTCTACGTATAAACATTATATTTTCATAAATATATAGTGAAGGTAATGTCATTATATTTATTTCCCTAAATAAATCTCTTAATGATTCACGGGGACCCATACTGTAAATTGCACGAATTGCTCTTTTTTGTATAATAAATATTGATTCTATATCCGCTGCTGCTCCCCAAAACAAAATACCACAGGACAAGAGGCTATGAAAATATGCAAAATAAACTAATTTGGCCGTCTCAACATTCGTCAATTGTTTAATTTTCCTAACAGCAAAAGCAGCCGAACTTAATTTAGCAGCTAGAGTATCAACCTGAGGTCCCCATTGCAATTTATTGTCTAATGTAAGACCCAAAAATACCGTTTTATTTACAAGATCAATATGGCTCCCATCTATTATTATTTGGCTATCTACTTGTGCTACATTTGGTAAAGAAAACCTTAAGCATTTAGTTTTCTTTGAATTTAGTAATAGATTATTTGTAGCAAACCACCCACAGACAATTGACATAGTATGATTAACTTTAGTTAGATCTTTGTCTTTTCTATTAACATTAAAAATTAATGATGTATCATCAGCAAACAAGACAATATCTGTGAGGTCATTTACAACATATGGCAAATCATTTATATATACTAAAAACAAAAATGGACCTAAAATTGAACCCTGGGGTACCCCCATTTCGACTAAAGAGCCCTTGGATGTTGTGCCGGTAATCCCTACCTTTTGCTGGCGATTTGATAAATAAGATAAAACAAGATCATGAGCAGTTCCACGAATTCCGTAGAAGTCAAGTTTTAGTAGTAGCGTACGGTGGTCAACGCAATCGAATGCCTTGGACAAATCACAAAAAATGCCAATCGCATCCTGTGAATCCTCCCATGCGCCATCAATGTGCCTCAACAATGTTGCTGCCGCATCGGATGTAGATCTTCCCTTCGTGAAACCGAACTGATGACCATGCAATACCTTATGCTTAGTAAAGTGACTTGACATTTGATTAAGCAGCAATTTTTCAAAGATTTTACTAAGTGCTGGCAGAACAGAAACTGGTCTGTAATCAGATGGATTCTCCCTACAACCGGACTTGAAAATAGGTACTATTTTACTATATTTCATTAAATCAGGAAAACAACCCTGATCAATGCATTCATTAAAAATATTTGATAAAACAGGTGCAATCACTGTTATTATTGATTTTACGATTGTTACTGATAAGCCCCATAAATCTTCAGTACTTTTCATATTGAGCGAATTAAAAGTATTTAAGATATCGCTAGCATTAATATGCTCAAATTTAAAACTAGGAAATGTATTATGAATATGCTGCTTTAGTAAAGATTCCGCTGCTATAGGACATGATTTAAGGCTTTTAGTAGTTTTACCAGGTATACTCGTGAAGAAGTTTTCAAAAGCACAGGCTACATCTAAATTATTTGTTAGAATTTTATCATTAATTTTAAGAGTTACCTGTTCATTATTATTTCTAATTTTACCAGTTTCCGTATTAATAACATTCCAGACTGTCTTTATTTTGTTATTAGCATTACCTATTTTATTACATATAAAGTAAGATTTAGCTTGATTACACACTAACTTGAAAGTCTTTGAAAATTTTCTAACATATTTATGAAATTCCTCGTTCTGAGTTAGAGATTTTAAATGATAAAGTTCATACAACCCATCCCTGCTCTTACGAATACCTTTTGTAGCCCAGTCACTAAATCCCATTTTACTATTTACCTTCACTATTTTAGTAGGACAGGCTCTATTAAAATTATCGCAAATCCCAGACAATAAACCTTTATACAAGACATTGGGCTCAACACTATGATATATTGTATTACAGAGTTTCAGTTCTAAATTATTCTTAAAGGTGTCTAATCTTGCCTTAGTAGTAGGTCTAATTACTTTCGTTACTTTAAATACTTGTCTTTTAAATGGCAATTCTATTAATTGAGCCTTATGATCCGAGCGAACACCACTAATAATCGATTTCCCTAGTATACTACTATTAGTTAATATATTATCGATACAAGTAGCCGAAGTGGCTGTAGATCTTGTTGACTCACTAAACAATAAATCTAAGTTGAACGATTTGAATAAGGCAACAAAATTCCGACTTTCAGATGAATTACTAAGAGTATCTACATTAAAGTCGCCACATACAACTATTGACTTGTTAGAATTATTAAATAACTTACGAAGAATCTCTTCCATTATAGACGTAAACAATAAAAAATTTGATGCCGGTGGCCTATAAACACAAACAATAATATAGTTCTGCAACTCTGCACAAGACACCTCACAAACACGCTCAACAGAGAGGCTACAAATATCTTTACGATCCTTGAATTTAATATTATTATTTATAAGAATTATTGTGCCGCCACCTTCTGAGGTAAGAAAGTAGTGTTCCTTTGATGCACCATCACCCCAAAACTACTGAACATATCGGGATGGGACTGCTACCATTCGACGCGTTTTTATAAGCTATATATGATATCGATAAACGCGGGTGAAACCGCGGGAGACTGCAAGTTTATTTATAAAATAGGTACAACAGCACATGTACATATATTTGTAGGTGTTATTGTAATTATAACTATTCCGATACATGTGACTATTACAGATGCATACTAATATAATATAATGATAAAAAGATAGCTAGCTAATAGGAATAGCTAAATTATATGTATATTCAAAAAAATCAATTAAAAATTCAAAACCATTTATTCAGTTTAGGCCCTCGGAAGGCACTTATGAAGGTCAAGTTTAAAGTTACTGAAGCGACTACCGGTTCGGAAGTCACCCTTCAACTGAGAAGAACCGGCAAGAAACTCAGCAAGGTTACATTCTTTTTCTTTATTAAATATTTTTTTATATAAATTTTATCTATTCTGACTTTTTGGCTATTTTATAATATCAATTTTACATATTTTTATATTTAACAATTACAAAATACTTAATATAGGTAACATTCAAAAACAAAAAAAAAAATTAAGAAATAACAAGACTACAAAATAGAATATGACAATAATTACTTATAACTAAAACAAGAAAATTAGAGGTGCACTGTGCAGAGAGCAGCTACTTCCATACATTTTTATCTTCAATATAATGAACTACCTTGTAATACGCTTTTTATTTCAAAACTTTCCTAATATAATTTTTAAATTTATGATCACACATTTTGGTAACTAAAAGCGGTATCTTATTATAAAATCGAACACAATTACTAAGAAATGACTTGTTTACTTTAGTTAGTCGAAAGTATGGAACAACTAACTTCTCCCTTTGTCTTGTATTCATATTGTGGATATCCAATTTTGACTCAAACATTCCTATGTTTCTATTACAATACCTACAGCTTAAATATAGTACCTATAACTCAATATGAATGACACATGCAAACATCAGTTTCACTGACGTTAAACTGACTGTAAACTTACCTAATTTATAGTGACAATTGAATTCATTACGCAAATTGTAATTACTGAAAACAAATGAAATATTATGAAAACGCTTGGCGAAATTTATGATTGGACATAAAACAGATTACCACTTGTAACGTCAGGCGTACTGTTTTATGAACCAGGGCTGTTTTTAACTGACTTTAAAAAGAATACTATTGCATTCTTTACTAATATGGTTACGCATGTTATCATGAATAGGTAAGTAGATGAATCAGTCCAAAAACCTACATTTTATTATTTATTTCTTGACGATCAGCTTGGTAACTTATGTGTCTATATCACACAGTGTTGAAAGTCACTTGACAGGAGCAGATACTAATTTGTCCGGTCACGTCCGTTGACGGTTACAATTCAAGACCATTCTGTTACTGATGCCCGCGAGAAAATAATTACAAATATGATCATTTTCCATTTCTAAAAGTTCATCCGATTTGAAAAAATCTGTATATAAATATTAATAGCCCTTTTATTGACGAAGGCTATTGGTGGTTGGAAAGAAAGAGCTGTAGATCGAGCTCAGTGGCGTGCCATAGGTGAGGCCTATGTCCAGCAGTGGACGGAAATAGGCTGATGATGATGACGATAGGCTTTTTATCCCACTACTGGAGACGATATAAAATAAAGTTCAAACGGGCGGAGCCGCGGGCGGAAAGCTAGTGGTTAAATATAGAGTGTAGAGTCCAATGGAAACGCGGATTTATATTGTCAACAATAACTGCAACATTGTACCTCTGTTTACCCTCCTGCGACAAAAACTATAAAATTCAAACACAGCCAGTGTTTCTCATGTCATGTTCGTCGATTGAATTTATTTTAAAAGCGTATATTTTTTAAGTTAATGGTCTTACATCCAACTTCTTTTTTATTTATAGATCATTTGAGTAGTGGAGCTCTTAGTGCAGTATTCTTCCGGGGAAGTACTACCACTTTACCCATTTCTGCCGTTGTATCTCTGTGTTACGGTTAGAAAGGTAAGGGAGCCGGTGGAAGTACAGGCTCATGAAACTTAACAACTTCACGTCTCAGGGTCGACAACGCATTGGCGATGTCCCTAGTGTTGCAAATTTTCATAGGCGGCGGTGACCACTTACCATCAAGTGGACCGTCCGCTTGTTTATCGGCCCATGCGGTAAAAAACAAAACCAGCTATAAAAAGATTCTTTGTTTTATTCCAGGGTATGAACTCTATATGTGCGAAGATTCACTAATATTGTTAGTTAGTGGCAGTTAGATAATTTGACTATTACACAATGGTATTTGCAATATTTTTGTTCACGAATATGTCTGTTTGTTTTATGTCTGGTTACCTATACAAGTATTTATTTTAGAAAGTTGTAGTTTATGTAGTATATCAATTATCTGGTTTCCATATTACATGCTCTGCTTAGTATGGGATCAGATAAGCTTGTGCGAAGAAAGTCCCAGGCTGCGTATTATTATTAAAACTTGACAGAGCAGTTGGCTTGGTGGTTAGAGACCCTGACTGCCAAACCGAAGGTCGCGGGTTCGATTCCGACCCAGGACAAACATTTGTGTGGATGAACATGTCTGTTGGTTCTGTGTCTGGGTGTAAATATCTATATAAGTATGTATGTAAAAAATAGTATATGTAGTATATCAGTAACCTGGTAGCCATACTACAAGCAGTACACTCTGCTTAACTTGGCATCAGGTAACCATGTGTGAAGAATGTCTTGGGAAATTATTTATTTATTACACAAAAAATCACAAGCACCTTCATATTTATGCTACAAGCCTTTGCTTGTTTGATTACAATCACTCCTTTTCCAAGTGATTTTGAGTTCGAAGGTGGTAAGCACACAAAACCTAGATTAAAGATGGATTTCAAGTCCAGCTCCCGAATACAAGTGCTTGAAGACAGATTTTCGAATTAAGGCTAGTAATCACTGAGATGGGTAATACAAAATATTTCTACTTGTAAAGTAAGCCCAAGCCAGCCAGACGGTCCACCACATGATCAGTAGTTACCGCCGCCGCCTCTGGACATTTACAACACCAGGGGCATCGCTAATGCGAACCTGAAACATGAAGCTGTTAAGTCTCATGTGCCTGTAATTTAACTGGTCCTTGACCTTTCTAACCAAAATACAATAATACAAGTGCACTACGCTTCACGGCGGAAATTGGTATGGTGGTAGTACTTCCCCGGACGAACTGTGCACTAAGAGCTCTATTTCTCCACTTTTCATATTACATAAAAAGAATTGTATTTTACTACTTATTTTAACTATTACATATATATAATAAATGCAAATAAAAGCTCTCAGTTTCGAAGCGGCATGTCGGATTTCAATGAAATTTGCCACACGGATAAACTATTGTTTAAGATTGACAGATAAGACATTTTTCCCCAGGGGAAACATAAAATCTCTCGGAAATACAGGTAAATAATAAGAAATATGAATAATAATAAATATAATTACAAATCAAACTCTCATCGCCAAATAGAAATTAATCATCAAAGATACCATGGAATCCACATTCTAACATTTGTTCACAGAGAAGACACTTCTCCCCATGGAGGGATGGAGGGATGGTTCCGCACACTGAACGCCAACTGCTTATGTTAATGAGCGCACCTCCAAAGGGACCCTAACTGGTTTATAGGCCGATTTAACGTCGGCATGCTTCGATTTCAACAGAGTTGAGAGCAATGGTTTTTGTATTTTTATTTTCCTTTTAGGGTAGATTTATTTAAGCATCTTTTGGTTTGTGAATGTGAAGTGAATTTGTCTAAAGTAATTAAATTAGAATAAATGTTTAAATATCGTCTGTATGATCATAGAGTAAAATTCCCCGCTCAGTTTTGACTCGCCGTAAACTTTCAAGCTATCAACAATGACATAACAACAACAGATTAACCTCAGATCTGGGAAGGGAGTGACGTAGAACAATCTATGAACATGCACGCCACAATCATCAAATGGCATCACCAATGCGTTGGCGACCCTAAGACGTGAAATTGTGAATTTCCTGTAATTTCACCGGTCCCCTTATCTTATTAACCAAAACACAGTAATACATGTACACCACAGCTTCACGGTAGAAAAAGGGTAAAGTGGTACTTCACTGGACAAACTCTGCGCTAAGAGCTCTACTACTCTATCACATTGCAGATTTAACCATATTATATACATCAATGATTGGGCCGACGTCCCAAGCCAAGATCACCTGGCGGAAGGACTTTCCTTTTAAATGGAGGACATCCAGCGGCTTCCAACGACTCTCTTTATTTTGTTTTTTATGTTTGATATTAGCTTATGGAGGAAGCTAATACCAAACTGTAAACTTCTCGAATACCCCATACAAAGCTCTCAAGTGAACTCCCAAGATACAGTGCGAAAGGGTTCTAATAAATAACCCCGTCTGTCCGTTGTTAGGACCCTGTCGACGTAAACGATCGTCTTACAAATTAAAAGCACAGGTATTAATTACTTGTTGGTAATTTATTGTTTTAATGAGCGGAGTCCTTCGTTATAGAGCGAAACTACTAATGTTTCAGTTACGAAAAGGATTTTATTTTGTGGTTAATTTCGTTTTAAATATTTTTGCAGACATCGTATTCTGTATATGTAATGTGTGAGGATGTATGGATGTTTGTTACTTATTTACGCAAAGACCACTAAGCTGATTTGGACGAATATTGGCAAAAAGATAGAGCATGTCTTGGAATAAAATATAGGATTATTTTTGTCATGACAAGAAATGTAAGGGGGATGGTAAAATTACAGGCACATCAGACTTAACAACTTGACGTCTCAGAGACACCGAATTGGTGATGCCTCAGGTATTGCAAATGTCAATGGGCGGTGGTAACCACTTACTATCAGGTAGACCGTGTGTTTGACGGTCCAAGTGGTATAAAAATCCCACTAATACCTATCGACGGGTAAAGGGGCGACTTGACTCAACCGTCTTTTTTGACGAAAGTAACATTTTTCTTAATGAATCAATCATCTACTATGATGATGGAAATTCGTTGAAGCTTGCATTTAGTTTTAATATTCAACAGCTTCGATGTGGAATGTTAAGAAATTTAGATGCAGTATCTGTTTTTGGGTTTTAACATTTTCTAATAGCTCTCCTGTAATGTTTTCAAAATGGCGCTTGAATCAAGCCGCCTTTTAACCGTCGATATTATAAATGTGAATATGATATATGTGATATGTGTGTGTTTATATGGATGTTTGTTACTCATTCACGCAAAAACTACAAAACAGATTTAGATGCAACTTAACACATAGGTAGAGCATATCCTGGAATAACATACATGCTACTTTTTAGCCCGGGAAAATCTTACATCTCTCGGAAACCGCAGGGGACAGCTAGTTTGTTCATGTAAAAGTATCAAAATCATTTGAAAAACTCTACGGTCGCATTTGAATAGAGTCACGAAATAGTAGGTAACCACAGCACGCTGACCACAAAATTCGAATGCTTAAAGTTCTGTTCAGTTATAAGCGATATTTGTTAACGCGGAGGACGATAAATACCGCTTGGTAGGTTGGTACTTGTATGAAGTTCTGTGCCTTGAGTGAAACTAAAATAACGTGACGTATCGCCCTGTTACACGGTATCTTTTCGCTTGATTTGAGAAACAAATATTAATTGCGTGACATAAAGTAATATGTCAGAGACGTTTATTCGTGACAACCAACATTAGGTTAAATAAAAAAAGCGAGAGACAAGTTAAATAAAATTTGACTACATGAAATTGTTAGGTTTCATTTTATTAAATTTATTATTAAGCTATTTTTTTAAATCAGTTTGTGAAATTTATTTTAGATGGACTGGCCACACTGAATAGCGTTGTTTTGGCGGTAGAATTGTATGAGACAGGTACTCATTTTGTCACGATAAAGACCAGAGGTTGGTGATGAAAATACAAGTGTTAACAAATCTTACGGGTGTTTTATTTTATAAAATGTTGTGTGGTACCAAGAATGATAATAATTTATTTTTATTTATCACCACAAATTACACACTATGATAAAATACAGTTGACAAGATTGGGAATAATTTGCTTGTGGGAGAATGGAGTCCAAACTAAGCCTGTATTTTGGAGCTACAGACGCCCATTACTTTTAATTACTGTTTTGTCACGTGGTGTATTGAATGAATGCAATGGATGGGCCCCGACTGAGTATAATGCTAAGGCTAAGAAAGGCCTCACTTTGCTTTTTAGAAGGACAGTATGACATTAAGAACTGCAGACTTCACTTAGGTTTAAACAATAAATAGATAGATAGATAGATAGATACCTCTTTATTATACACCAAATAAAAAAGAAAACAAACAACAATAAACCTTAATTCTATGTACAATGGGCGGTCTTATCGCTAAAAACCGATCTTTTCCAGACAACCTTAGGATGGAGAGAAATTTAGGGACGATAATTGACGGTTACGTTGTAGATATTCGCTACTCATAGAGATAGTAAATATCGCGTGTAACTAAACAGCCCTTTATGAAGGCAAGAGCCGAACGTGCAAAATACTGTTTATCAAATGTCAATCGAACGAAACACGGGCACTAATTATTCAGCCACCACTGGTCGGTCTGTTCGCCACACACGACTGACTCTTTGAGCTGCGCAATCGATATCACAGGTAAGTTTTCCGAGCTGAATTCTAACATTTGCTTTGAAAATATTTGTGTAAGCTTGTCTGAAAGAAATATTAAAGTGAAATGGGAGCAGGAGAAATCATTCGTCTTGTAGTTTTAGTCATGTGATGTTGCTGTTTTTAGCATGATGTTGTTTTATTCTTTTAGAGAGTACAGTAATTACCAATTTATTGTCATTATGAGTTCTATTGAGTAGTTTTGACGGTCGCTTATCCAATAAAGTCTATACATGTAATCCAAGTGAAGTGAAGAAACAGAATGCACGTATCGAGACTTTAAAGTTACTAAAAACTGACTTATACCGAACTTGTAAATGATTTGAATGACCAAACTGGTCAAACATTATTAGAAAAGTAGTTGCCATATTTAAAATAAAGAAAAAACAACAATAAAGATAGAGCTGTTGTTAACAAACTTAAAAATTTACTATAAATGTTTTGATTTAAAGTATCAAAATGGTTTATTAGTTAGCTTATTTCCGAGAAGGGCATTTATGAAGGTCAAAGCTACTGAAGTTATCCGGCTAGATTTGGGCCGACAGACAAACAGACAGTCCACCTGATGGTAAGTGGTCACCGCCGCCTATGGACATTTACAACACTAGGAGCATCGCCAATGCGTTGTCGACCCTGAGACGTGAAGTTGTTAAGTCTCATGTGCCTCTAATTTCACCGGCCCCCTTATCTTTCTAACCGAAACACAGTAATACAAGTGCATTACTGCGTCACGACAGAAATGGGTAAGGTGATAGTACTTACTCTAATAACTAATCAGCTTACAAAATATTAACACAGTATAGTTAATCTTAACTTTAATCCTAGCTAGTGACCCGCCCTGTCTTCCCTTCAGTGGGATACTTGGACCTTCCCGATAAAAATATCTTAGTTATAGTGAAAACTGAATTATAATCTACTGCACAGTTTAAGATATATGCTTACAAACAGAAAGACAGAAAAAGTGACTTTATTTTACATTATAATCTTATTTACTATTAAAAGTGTGAAACTTTTGATGGTTGGATGTTTGTCACCTTCACGGCAGAACGGCTCTAGATAAAATTTGGCACAGGAACAGATTATAGTCTAGAAAAGTATATCACGAGAAAAAGTAACATCCCTTGGGGATACGAGTGAAACCACGGCGGAGAGTTTGTAATAACAATATATCAAAACCAACCACAACTTTCTAGAAACACATGAAGAAAATTAATACAATAATCTTGTAAAACATCACATTGGAATATTGTGCTCGTCATTCTATTTCATTGTTCTCATAATTCGTGGTTATGAAACGACTGCCTTTGATCTTGTCTAGACAATAATATGAACCGGGGCTTATTTTTAACCGACGAAAAAACGGAGGAGGTTCTCAAGTCGACGTGTATATTTTTGTAGTAAAAACTTATTTAGGGGCGTTGAGTACTTTTCTTGGGATGGGTATAAAATGTTAAACTCGCGTCAGCACGTGACCTGATCGAAAATTTGTAAGATGGTAAGAATGCACAACGTTAATGTTAAAGTTTTCACTTCTGCCGGCACTCCCGGAGAACAACCCGTTGCTTTTTTTTATGTTTATTTATTTTTTTATTGGAAGTGTTCGATTTAGAATATGTGGAGCGGATTTGTTCTTTTTCTATAAAAAAATTAAGGTATTTTTGTGATCTTTGTTTATTGTTTGTTTGACTCCGACTCAAAATTACTTATGTATACTTCATTAGTTTATTAAGGTTAATTAAAAAAGTTTTATTAAATTTTACTTTTCAGTTTATTCAGCGGTTTAATGTTTTTGTTCAGTATGACATTTGTTTAATGTTGTAAGACATGTTTTTACTCGGTACTGTTTCATACTCATTTGACAGTTTACTTTCGGGTGATCGAAGGCGTTAATAGCGTAGTTAGTAGTATTTGTGGTTGGTATGGTGGTTAGATACACCGTCTTTCTAACCACATGTTGTAGGTTTGATTCCCAGGCAGGATAAACGATTGTGTGCATGATGTGTCTGGGTGAAAATATTTAATTTTTAAAATAAAGTTGTAAAAAGTACTATATCAGTTATCTGGTTATCATAGCACCAGTTCTGCTTAATTTGGATCCCATGTTACATTAATCTATGTGTGAATCCAGGCTATAAACTGCCAAGTTGTGCCAAGTTTCATCAAAATCTGTAGAGTAGTTAATACGTTAAAGATTGAAAGATCTGTCGTCACAAACTCTTGAATTTTTATTATACTATCTGTCCATCGTGGTTTAACACCATTCCCGAGGTATGTTATATTTCCCCGGAATAAAAAAGGCCTAATTTTAATTCCAGGGCATGCTCTATGTGCCAAGTTTCATGTAAATCCGATAAAACTCTTGAATTTTTATTATACTATCTGTCCACCGTGGTTTAACACCATTCCCTAGGTATGTTACATTTCCCCGGAATAAAAAAAGCCTACTTTTTATTCCAGGGCATGCTCTATCTATGTGCCAAGATTCATGTAAATCCGATAAATAGTTTATTTGTAAACTAGCTGTCCCCCGCGGTTTTATCCGCGTTCCTGTGGGATGTCACGTATATTATATATAAAAACCTTTCTCTTCAATCACTCTATCTATTAAAAAAAACCACATTAAAATCCGTTGCGTAATTTTAAAGATTTAAGCATACATAGGGATATAGGGACAGAGAAAGCGACTTTGTTTTATACTATGTAGTGAAGAGTAATAAACATCCACCGTCATAAACTTTCGCATTTATAATATTAGTAGGAAATTTAGAGATGCGCAACAGAATGGGCGCGCCCCTAACGATAAAGGTAGCAAATCTTTTATTTTATTTCCACTCACGACGCGACACGAGCCGAATCAGAGACAGCCTTGTTATTATAATTGACTACATGAAACATTTCATAAAACACGCCCGAAATACGTGCGCTGTGACTTTGATGTGACGTAGGTGCGGTTGGTGTAACCTTGATGTGTTGGGAATATTATTTTATTTTTTATGTCGAAATGAAATATCTGGTTTATACTGGTATCTAGGGGGAAGAAAGTTTCAATCGTCTACAATATGTTAAAGCTCGTGGAGGATTGATTTAAATTTAAAATAACATATATACTATTAACTGACGGGCAAACGGAGTTAGTGTCACATGGATTTTAGAGGAGTAATCCAGTAGTAGCTCTTTTATTTACCCAAGGTTTGTGACTGGTATATGAGTATTCTTTTTAATAAACTGTTTTAAAATTCCAATGTCTCATTAAATTGTTCCTTCCTCCATCATTGTTAGTTTCTAATAGGTTAAAATAAACACTTTAAACGTTCCTATATAACTTTTATTTAATAATGTCACACAAAACTGTCATTCAAACTGTCATGCAAAACTGTCAAAACCTTCATACAAACAGCCCCAAAAAGATCTCAATAGCGCACCATATGTTTGTAAAAAATTCACCTCACACAGTTTGAAGTGGACTCTCTAAGAGGGTAGACTGATCCTCTAATGTAATTGGCCAATCTGCGGCGAGCGCGCCATATCTCAACAATAAATAATGCGCCAAACTGCGACAGGCCCACTCCGGGATCTCGGGAAATAAGCCCGGGAAATTATGAGCATAGCCTTTTTGACTAAGTAATAGGGCAGTGAGTTATTGTCAGGCCGGTTGTCGTGGCGGTTACCCTGAGGTCGTCGGTTCAGTTCCCACCCAGGACAAACGTTTGTGTTTGGTATTTGTTGGTATGTCTACTATTTGTAGATAGGTCTGAAAATTCTTAAGTACGTGTCGACGCCAACTAGACCTATTAGGGGTTATGAGTTAACAGGTTAAGTATTAACGATAAAGGTATTTTATACCGGTTACTGTTATCAGTTTAGTAACTTTTTAAAAAGACTTTAATAATAATGGAATTTTCATCATCAGCCAGTCCACTGCTGCACGCCACTGAGCTCGATCTTCAGCTCTTTGTTTTCAACCGCTGCCAGCCATATTTTTTTATTTATTTTATAACTACTATATTTGTAACTAATATTAAAAATGCGAAATAAATATTTTTTTATTATAGTTTCTATCCATATTGACAAAACTTTTTTCTATCATGCCAGTATTTCCATAAACTTTCTTTTCTTACCTTTATGTACTTCTACAGAATCAAATGTTTTTGTAATAAAATTATTCGACAATGTAACAGCAAAATGACATAGAGGAAAATTACATATTGTAGTACTTTAAATAGTAAACGTATTTATTTAGATGGCTGATCAAAGGCCCGTCCAGAATCCATTTCAGGGTACATTTACCAAATCTATTTGAAATCCTATACTCTGGTAGTAGAACAGCACTCAACCAAACCGAACCAAGCGTTCAACTATTAAAACAAAATATTTATTGTTCACAAATCACGATGACTCCCAAAATATATTGTTGAATCGATACATCGAAATGTATGCACCGAAATAGTGACGTGCGTATTTATGATATCGATATAATGGGCCGGGTGATTGATGAGCATCGAGTAGGGATGGGCACCGAATGATTTATAAGCGCAAGCCAATAGCAAACGCGCCGCGATAGTTTTGATGTAGACTGGCGATTTTATCTGCGATTTCGTACATTTTCTTAAGATTACCTGAATATTGTGCTAGAATTAATTTCCAGTAAGATTTTGTTACCTACAAAAATGACCCGATTTCGCGACGTATTCGCTTGAGTGGGATATTATAAATGTATCAAACACATAAACCTTAAGTAAAATTAAAAATATAAAAGTTTAAATTTAAATGTCAATCAATTAAATGTAGTGATACCTGCATCAAAACCTATTGCGTGGTTTTAATGATTGGTTGGTAATGACTTTATTCTAAAATATTTAGGGACTTGAGATTGTTTTAGCTTTTGACAATTTAGATTGTATTAATAGGTATTTTTGAAATGACACACAAATCCGTTTCCTAAATTTTATTGTAGTATTGCTCTTTAAATTTTGATTGGCTAGTTAGATTGGTGGTTAGACTTTAACTGCCACGCCAAAGCTCGATTCCCAAGGAGGACAAAAATGAAAAAAAAGTGTATATTTAGAAGAAAAAGAATACTATATCAGTCACCAGGTCTCCAGAACAAGTTCTTACTAATTTGGAATCATATTTGCGTGTGTTAACAATGTGCCAGGATATAAATTCATTATTATTTCAACCGCGTTCCCTTTTTAAAACAGAATCCTGGTGTATCATTTAAAATTTCAACCGGATATGCCCCGAGGAAATCTATTTAGATGTCAATTAGGGGGAACTCGCTTTGTAATGTCGTGCGACATTTTTAAGGGTAATTGTGCTCCCTCGAGTATCATTCACTCGGCTCGCGTACAGACGCGACGTTTAATTCCACAACCATTATATTTCAATTTGTTGACAATATGTATTAAGTGTCCTGAGTGGAATGAAAAAGGGAAGATTTGAGAAGAGATTTTTTTTAATGGAACGCACAACTATTATACGTTTTCTATTAAAAAATGCACACATATACTTATACTAATTAATTTATAACAGAAAGACGTCAACTCAAAATTTTCTGTAATATACTATTAATTCTCGACAACCAGTCGCCCGCCAGTCGCCCGCTAGTTGCTCGTCTGCAACCCTCCTTACATAATCGCATTTACATCTATTTGTTAATTCAGTATCTATCGTTGTTCGCGATCCGTCTTTCCAACCTCCTGGCGATTTGTGCCCAAGATACCAATCCCGTGGTCGCGGGATCCCGGAGTTTCCGATGGTGGTTATTTTTTCCCGCGTTATACAAGCTGATTGCCTTTGTGTAGGGATGAATAAAAGATGTTTTTTCTTCGAATTGTGTGGGAAATAAAACTGGTTTTTAATGTCTATCTTTGTGTTAAATGTGTTTGGCCTGAGTTGTTCAAAGATTTTGACTAAAAATGTATTTTCTTTTAGCTTTTCTGCGATTAAAAAAAATTCCTATCCTTCCTATGGTTTTACCTATGTTGCCAAGGTTATAGCAAGGATATATTGCAACTTGGAACTACAGCATCGCTTATCTCAATGGGAAATAGTGTAATTTTAAGTATTTAAAGTAGTTTTGAAAATTACCTATATCCAAAACTAAAAACTTTAACCCATAGAGGGTTAAATTGTTTCCCCACCTTTATTTCGGCGAGCCTCCCCGAACCAAAAATAATATTTTCATGCCCCCCTTAAGTTTCTTATTTTAGTAGTTAGTTTCTTAATTTTTATATATTAACTTATATTTATTTAAATTTTAAATAGGTACAATACAGGTACAATATATTATTTATTAAGGATCTTTAATAAAAGAGTACACTTGAAAATCATTAATTATTATACTTTCACACTTAGGTTTCTTAGATTTCTCGCCTTTTTTTTGCAAATGCAATCGTACCTTTTACGCCCCCTCTAACATATCTCTACGCCCCCCTAGGGGGGCATGCTCCCTTGGTGGGGAAGTCCTGCTCAATACTATTAGTAAATACTTAACGAAAATCTATTTAGCCGTCATGCAGTAAAGAATTAACATAAAGACATGCTAATTTTCGTATTTACAATACTAGGATTTATAATAAAATATAGGTCTGAATAAAAAGTAGGTTCTAAGTTATTTGGTTACCAAAGTACAAGCTCTGATTATCCCAAGATATTTATTGTTATTATTCCTCCGCCAACCAAAATTAGTTTTGTATCAGTAATATAATAAATACAGTATTACAGAACGGTTGATTATCATAAAATCGGTAATAATACTGCTTTGTTCTTGTACAGTCACAAGTATAAATATATAACTACTAGCTGCCACAGTTTCACCCGCGTTCCTGAGAGATGTTAATTTTTTTCGGGATAAAAAGTATTGTGTTAGTATAAGTGTTTTAATACAGATTATAATCTGTCTATATGCCAAGTTTAATTCAAATCGGCTTAGTAGATTTTGCGTGAAAGAGTAACAAACATCCGTACAACCTCCCTCACAAACTTTCGCTTTAATAATATTACTGCCCCCTCGGTTTCATCCGAGTTCCCGAGGGATGTATCATTTTCCTGGGATAAAAGTAGTCTATATATTATTCCAATATATTCTCTATCTATGTGCCAAGTTTCATTCAAACCCGTTGGGAATTTTTGCGTGAAAGAGGAACAAACATCCATACACCCATACATACAAACTTTCGGGCTTATTATATTCGTAGGATTAATAGGATGGACAGTTTGGAAATAACTGACACCCTTCACATAATTCAACGGCACTGTTACTACTTACACCGACAGAGTTGTTGTTATAGTTGAGTTAATCCTGGGACATTGTTGATATACGGCCATCTGATCCCAAACTAAGCAGAGCTAGTAATATGGAAACCAACTGATATACAACTTTTTTAAATACATATTTACGTCCATACACAAAATAAACAGACATGTTCATGCACACAATAACATGTCTTGGGTGGGAATCAAGCCAACTCAAGTCAACAGTTCAATCAAAAAATCAGACATTATATATACAGGCCCAGGCTTAGTTTGGACTCCATATCTCCCTCAAATTGCAATTTTTTCCCAATCTTCCTGTCAACTGTATTTTATCATTACATGTAATTTGTGGCGATAAATAAAATAAATTATTATTATAACAAATTTTATTCAGACTCAGTGGTCACATATATATGCTCATGACTGTACAACATAGAACAGATGAAGTTTGCTAAGGATGCTCGTAGAGTAAAACTTTTCTAATTCTAATATCTATCTCATTACTAGGTCGACATGGATGGAAATGAGAACTCACGTTTGGTAGCCGCGAATGAGAACTTACAAACGACCAATTGTTTGAGGTATTGGTACTGCGAAGTGAGAAAACTCGTAAGTCAAAACGATTTATTCAGCTTAGACTAGCATGAAGGTAAAGTTACTGGAGTTACCATGGGGAAGTCAGGCTTCAAATGAGATGGTTGCTTCAGTAACTTTAAATTTGACCTTCATAAGTAGGTATATACAAAATAAATGGTTTAGAATTTTTGTAGGCAAGCATTTCAGTAATGTATTTTTTATTCGACTTTTTGGTTAATGTTTTTTTGCAGCTCACGAAAAAGAAACTTAACTAAGTTAAAAGTTATTTATTAGCAGCATAATAACTTGAGAGTATACTAATAACATTTTTTTTTTTATTATTACCCAAATAACTGTCTACTAATCCGCGATATCGAAGAATGATACTTTATCCCAGAATAAAAATATATGCGCTATTCCAAAGTATAATCTATCTCTGTGCGAAATTTCTTCTAGTTATATTCAAGACTAGAGTAAATATGCATTTTCTGGGTAAGCGTGCTACATCCTCGGCCTCTTCATAACTCTATCTGGGGTCAGTCAAGGCCAAACGCAAGCTCATTTAAAATTAAAAAAAAATATTTTTTTATATTTGTTGTAGCGGCCACAGAAATAAACATCATCTGTGAAAATTTCAACTGTCTAACTATCATGGTTCGTGAGATACTGGTGACAGACGGGCAGACAGACATACAGACGGACAGTGGAGTCTTAGTAATAGGGTCCTGTTTTACCCTTTGGGTACAGAACCCTAGAAAGAAGAAGCGGTTCTGGCGTGGTTGAGTACCAGACATCCATCCGTTGAAACTTTCACATTTATAATATGTATAGTAGCAAGATTCCTCAATATCCCGGAATGTCCCGGAACAGAATCCCCACTACATATTTTATATGACCCTCACAGGAGTCAGTAAAAACCTAACCATTTCCTATTGCAGACGTTATCGACATCTGGGTCCACCAGCCGGGCCCGCTGTCGCCATGGCAACGGAATAATGTAGACTTTCAGCAGCTTTACAATTTATTGCTGCACCTGTTACCATAATGTGAACAGAGTACGTGGTGAGGATATTCTTTTTGCGGTACCTACTTACTTGTCGGTTAGGAAATCGTTTTATTGAAATTAATACTTGCTAGTCCATATTTTATATTGGCTGTTCTCTGCGGTTTCAATCGCATTCTCAGGGATGTAACATTTAGTATTTTTTTTATGCCACTTGGGCCGACGAACAAGCAGACGGTCCACCTGATGGTAAGTGGTCACCACCGCCTATGGACATTTGCAACACTAGGAGCATCGCCAATGCGTTGTCGACCCTGAGACGTGAAGTTGTTAAGTCCCATGTGCTTGTAATTTCACCGGCCCCCTTACCTTTCTAACCGAAACACAGTAATACAATTGCACTACTGCTTCACGGCGGAAATGGGTAAGGTGGTAGTACTTCCCCGGACGAACTCTGCACTAAGAGCTCTACTACTCTAAAATTAGTAAGTATTTCAGTTTATACAGTGTTATTCTAGGGTTATGTCTAGCTCCATCTATGTGTCAAGGTTTATCTAAAGTAGCCGCTTTTCCATTAAAGAGTAACATACTCGTACATCTATCCTCACAAACTTTCACATTTATAATATTAGGAAGATGGGTTTAGCTATTTTCATCTGTATTTCCGAGGGATCTTTTTCTTAAATTGGTTATCATTTTTCTACAGTTACAACTACTTTTACAGGGTAATGTAGTAGTGTCGAAAAACGAACAAAATATAAAGCTTAAATAATTTAATTAACTTAAAATTTTTAACATTTATTCTTCTTTATATTTCTGTACGAACTTATATTAATAATCTTGGTAGTTATCTTTGATTAATTAATCCAAGGATTATTATAGCCTTTGTCCATTCAGAATAAAGAACCCTTTAAATAATGAAAAAAAAATCCAATAGATGCTGTGTCAGTCGCAAAACTCTCTCTTTGATATTAGTTTAGACATACGTAGAATTTGCACATAATAATATCCTGGGACATTCTTTACACACGGCCATCTGATGCTAAACTAAGCAGAACTTGAACTATGGCACCCAGATAACTAATACTACTTATACTCATAGACACACATCAAACAGACATGTTAATGCACACAAATGTTCGTCCTGGGTGAGAATCAAATCCACGACCTGCGGCTTGATAGTCAGTGTCTGTCAAAGAAATCAATGTTTTAGTCTCGGGATACATAAGATCCTCCAGGAATGTGGGTAAAACCGCGGAATGGGTGGCTAGCTATAAATATATTATTCACGGTAAAACAGCGAAAAAACATTCCAAAGAAAAAAAATACACCAATTTTTTACCATTTATAATTTAACTGGTACACTTTCCCCACTTATAAACCAACTGAGGCAAACTATAAAAGTTTAATCAAATCACGTATTCCGGAGGTTTTCTCGTGAGAAATCATTATAACGGGCAACGGCGAGCTAGCGTTCAGTAACAGCTGAATAATTACTGAAGTGAATTGTAAAATAGTACATGACTTCAGCGTGGTGCCGCGGAGTACACGATGAAGCAGAAGCTGCAAAGATTTAACTCCTACTACATTTGACCACACGTCACCACTTACTACAGTGACTCAATTGATTGGGATTGCGTTGCAGAATTACAAGAGAGGCCATCCTCAAGAAAGTTGGCAAGTCTACCAATTCAGGATTCTTTAGGTTCTGGTTCCAAATGCCATCCCCAAAATGGTTTACAGTGACTTTTATTTGTTTAAGGAACTTCACAGGATAATAAAATAATCATAAGTCGATATACAGGCTGTCGGTCCACCCGATGTTAAGTGGTCACCACGTAACGACCTGCACATCGCATCGCCAATGCATTATCGACCTTAAGACGTGAAGTTGTAAGTCTCATGTGCCTGTAATTTTAAATTGTACATCGGTTTCTAGTTCCTCCTGCACTCTGTGCGTGGTGCAGGTTCCTTCAGTTGTGGTTAATTATTCAGCGAGAACGTTTCACAGAACGCACTGTTTGCTGTCTGTTGGAAAGAGTATTTAGCTCTGTATCAAGCGTCATTATATACTGATTAAGCTTTGCTGACTACAGGTGTAGAAATTTTATTCCTGACTAGCTGCCCCCCGCGGTTTCGCCCGCGTTCCTGAGGGATATAACAATTTTCTGATATAAAAAATAGCCTATACGTTCCAGAGTTCCATGTTCGTTAAGGTAAGTAGTTACCGCCACCCATGGACAACAATTGCAACACCAGGGGCATCGCTAATGCTTTGTCGATCCTCATGTGCCTGTACGTCATTATCTGTCAGGGTTACAATTAGTAATACTAATGAATAGTGTATTAATATGGTATTTGTTTCTTTTCAAACTCATCGCATTCACTTTCAGGCCTTTTTCAACTAATACAAACTTCATCTGCGAGCCGGCGCAATTAGGCCTCGGTAAGCGGATCTCTCACGTTACTGCATATTCAGGGAAAGAGATAGAAGCTGCGATGAAATACCCTTGTGTCTACCAAATATAATGGAACCCCAGGTAAGGAAAAAACATTTTTCACAAATCCAATGATGCTGTTTTAGTTTTCATCGAAATCGGGCCAGAGAATCCTTTGAGTATTTTTTGTTATTCCTCATAGCTTCAGGCCATTCACCCCTACTTAAATTAAACCTAATATAATTATAAAAGTCAAGGTTGTAATTTAATATCATTACAGGATTAAAAATACCTATTAACTCAATATTATATTAAACCCTTAAGTTTACAGCGTAAAGAGGTACGTACCCTTTGACAAATTCCTTTTCAAATTTCATTTAACTGGTAAGTATAAATAGAAAAAAGTTTTCAGACGTCGCGTCGTACGTAAGAAATAAATCGGATAACATGCCGGAAGGTAGTGATGCTTTAAATAGACTTAAAAGGAGCTTTGTAAAAGCTTCCACATTATTTAGATACGTTGGGTATTTCGCTCGTGGAATTTACTCGTGAGTTTTGTTTTATTTTGTATGTACGTTTCGCGCCGCGGCTTAGTCTGCGTTCTTGGAATAATGTTTATTATATACAGCTGTACAGTGTACGAGTAATTTTACATTATTGTTTTCATATAGTGAACTAGCTATTTCCCGCGTTAATCGATCTCATTATCATTAATAACTTATATCCATTTGCGAAAAATTACGAGTCGAAAGGTAGTAGTCCCATTCTGATATGTTCAGTAGTTTTGAGGTGATGGTGCGGTAGGTTAGGTTGCGAAAGGAACCTTGTAGAGAAGATAGATTAAGTCATATATATCATATGCACCTTTGTATCCTGAGGTTCAGGTTGAATGGTAAGTGAGCACATGGATACCTGAGGCATTGCTAATGCTCGCCCCGAGACGAATTTGTTATGTCTCATGTGCCTGTAATGTTTATTTTTATTTTATTTGTCCAAAATTTGTTTTACACATAAATTATACATGAAATCTGCCAAACTGCTGTCGGCAGTAGTTCTCGTCCAACATTACTTACAAATTTTGATAATTTTTGTTGTGCTTAAAAATTCACCGACCCCCTTACCTTTCTAACTAAAACAGTTATACAAGTGTTTAACTACTTCATGGTGGAATTGGATAAGGTGGTAGCACTTCTCTGAACGAACTCTGCACTAACAGCTCTACTCTTTCTAAATGTTAGAGGTCTGCTCTACGAAGCCTCGTTGCGATGGCTTGCCAACGATATTTGCATTAGCTGAATAAGGGGACAGTTGGCTAGTTCAGCAGTGGCTTGAAGTGGTTTTATTCACCACTCCCAGTAGCCATTGACAAAATAAGTAAATTAATATACCAGGACATTTTTTACACATGGTTCCCCATCAGTTGTCTATTTTTCGAGTGATGTGGCCATCCATTGCCACTTCACCTGACTGATTCTACGAGCTATGTGTCAAACCTTCGCATTTCTACGAATGTCCTCGTTTCGAACTTTATCACGTAGATAAATTTCGAGCATAGCCCGTTCCATACCTCGCTGAATGACCTTGAGCTGGTTAATACGGTCAGCAGTTTGTGTGTCTATTTAATAGATATTTAACACTCTCTTACGCATACAAGTAGAGGTAATACTGTCAGTCGCTTAGTCAGACAAACGAACAGTCCGTCCGATTAGTCAATCAGTGAATTAGTTCAGTCAAGGGATTGAGCGGGAAGACAGAATACGAATATTTAATTCATGGCGTGTCGGTGAGCCAGTGTAATCACTTAGTACATCTTCTGACAGGAAAAGTAATTTGTTACTTTAAGTGTCTGTTTATAGTAAATTATACAAAAACAAATATCAAGTAACTAATTCCGCTGGATGTCCTTCTCTGTCAAGTCCCAAACAAGGAAACGCAACAGGAAATTGACACGTGTTCGCTTCTACATGAAGCATCTTCAGGATGTATCAGAGCCGCTGTCACTGAGTCGACGCACTAGCACCACAGACGACCACACGCCGACCGTCGGACAGAAAGTGGTAGTAGCTGTTGTATTACATAATTTATATGGATACAAGTTCTGCTTAGTATGGGATCAGATAACCGGGTGTAAAGAATTTCCTTTTAATGTACTCGTATAAATATATTCAACATTAAGAAAATTTACTTCATTATAACTCAGCTTCTACTTAGGAAATGCCAGCGTTAGTTCTCCCTTCTATTCAATGGCACCAAACATAACACACAGCATGAATGTATTTATAAATATACTGAACACATAACACACAGCACACTCGTCTTAATAAATAAGATAGCGTTTCGCAAACTGAAATTCATCCTCACATTCAACTCTTAATATGAAAAGTAAGCAAGCAGATCATGAAATTGTGGAGATGTTGTGAAACTTTAAAAATAAGACTAGAATATTAAAGAAATAACTATATTAAAATAAATATTCATTAAAAAAAAACATCTTTAAATGAAAATACTAAAAATAAAACCAATATATAGAGGAATGAGGTATGAAACATCTTCATTTAATAGGTATGATCTTTTGCCGCTATCGTGCCTGGGGACCACGGTCCGACTGTTGATATAGCTTCCATACATGCTCGAATTTGGAGAAAACTCCGATAAAGCGATGTGGTATACATGCACACGTATTCAAAGATATCGCTACAAATAAATTAAAAATATACTGTCAGCTGTCACATTTTCTACACACGGTCATCTGATCCCAAAGTAAGTAGCTTATACTATAACCACCAGATAACTGATATCCTACAACATAATATACCTACTAATTTTCTTCTAAATACATACTTAGATAGATATTTACACCCAGACTCAGAACAAACAGACATTTTCATGGACATAAATCTTTGTCCTGGGTGGGAATCGAACCCACGACCTGCGGCATGGCAGTCGGGGTCTCTAACCACCAAGCCAACAGGCCCGACAAAGGTAAAGGATTTATATATTTTTTAACCAATGCAATACCGCACTGTTTATACATCTCCTAATTTATCATGCTCTGTGCTCCAGTCGGTATGATGAAAGCAAGTGTGTCGTCCCATGTCGCCACTCGACACAAAGCGGTGAATACATAATTGTGTGCGCGGAGGCACGTGCCGCGTTAATATTAACTTGTGACACACAGGCGGTGGGGATGGCGAGTGGGGTTGTTGCCGGACGGTGGGTGATGTGGTGGTGAAGAAACCCATCAATGAGAAAACCTACTAATATGGGACTACTTGAATATGGATGGAGGGATGTCTGTAACTGTCTCACGCAAAAAGCACTAGAGATTTTGATGAAACTTAGCGTATACATAGTTTATAATCTGGATACTTTTTATCTTCGAAATTTAACATCGGTGAAGCGGCAGGGAACAGCCAATCATGTATGAAAGCGAGTATTTTTTTCATAGATTCATGTGTATTCACAATCGACAAAATTAAGTTTAAATGTTATAGTTAAGTTCATATTAAAATAAATTGCTAATAGTGATCCTAAATCTGAAAGCGTTAAATGACCATTGCATTTTAAACTCTATGAAATTTTTTTTAAACTTTCATTTGAATATTCTTCTAAGATAAATAAATGATAATTAGCCAAAACTGTCCAATAAATATTAAAAAATTATACCATGTTGAGTTTACTGCCGGTTCTTCTCAATTGCTTTTTTTTTTATTTATCCTTTAACCTTAAGTGCCTCTCTAGGGCCTAAGGCTAAAAACCTAAAGTACAAGAGATTTTTGAGAAAAAAATACCATCTACCTGACGCCAATTCACTTTGGAAGTTTCATGATCGCTTATTCTTTGCAAGTTGCGATGTACACGTGCTCATTGGAAACCATACAGCATTACAGAAGTAAAGACTTCTGTCTATTGCTTTGTGCAACTAGTTTAGGCATCAATGGTCAAAATGTGCTACTATCTTATGTACACTGAATAAGAGCAAACATGTACAATTTTACTACTAATTATATACTATATATACTATTAATATTATAAAGGCGTGATTGTGCGTATATTTTTGTCACGATTTAACTCAGTAGTGGCTAGTTAGATTTGAATGAAACTTGGCATATAGATAGAACACGTTCTGGTTTAAAATATAGGATACCCGTTGTCATAGGAAACATAAACGATGAGAGAAACTACAATTTTATACTAGTTACCGTCCCGCGGCTCCATCTTCCCGAGGAATCAAATCATCTCAGCATAACATAGCCCGCGAGAATACGGAACTTTCTACTAGTGGAATCTATACTAATATTATAAAGAGGACAGATTTGTATGTAAGTATGTTTGTTACTCTTTCACGCAAAAACTACTCAACGGATATGGATGAAACTTGACACATGGACAGAGCATATCCTGAAATAACATATAGGCTACTTTTTATCCCTGGAAAATGTAGTATCCCTCGGGAATGCGGGTAAAACCGCGGGGGACAGCTCACTGGGGGGTAGCTAACTGACAAACCATACCTATTTATAATATTATACAGATATATTTAATATAAAAATAGGTCATACAACATACATGTAACAGCTCCCCATACTTACCTCGTACTTTGCCCTCCTTTGCAAAAACTTTTCCCGATACATGGGAAATTTTCCCGTTACAAGAAGAAGTTGGAACAAGAGGAAAATAAGTTAATCATAAGAGATTGTAGTACAATATATGAGAACAAGTTATGTGCTGTTTGGAACGAGGTTCAACTCTCGGGATCTATGGATGTCCCGGGACAGAAATATGACCCATATAACTGAAATACTGCAAATACAATATTTTTTCTTCAAAGCTATATATTTATTTAGATATACCCAAATACAGAACAAACATACATGATCGTGCACCGTTGACAAATGTTTTTCCTCGGTGAAAATCAAACCCACAGTGACTGTCATATTCAAGCTATCTTAAAAGAATATTCTGCCTTTAAAGCTAAAAAAAACCTTAGAAAATTTCAAATACCAAAAGATGTTTGACGAGTTTGGAAAACATTCCCTTGTACATTTACTTAGAATTTTGTTTTAAAGTAATTTAATAATAAAACATATTCATAACTTTTGTTATTCCAGCCGAGTCTCTCTAAAACGATATTTAATATTAATGGTACCAACAAATCATAATATTTAACACGTTATTTTTCATAAAAATACAGCATTCACCGACACGGTTACATAAAAATATGTATTCTTTACTCAAACCAACCTTGAACTAAACTAGAAAAAAATATGTTCGCAAAGTAAAATGGAGTCGGTAGAAATAATTTAGCAAATCCATTTCCACTATAATGCTATAAAGGGAGCCGTGTCTGCGATGATACGGAATCCTGCGTCGGCGAAAAGATGAAATTAATACAATCCCCTTTCAGGGATCCGCTAACCCGAGTGAGTATGTAAAAACCACGATCTGATAAAATCAGCTTTTACTTAAGGTACTGTTTCGTAAAACTTTGATTTTGAAAGAAGATAACAATTTTAAGAAATTAAAGTAAGTCGATGAAAAGTCACACATGGCTCAGACTATCATGAGGATTGTCTCCTCGCACTATGATAGGGTACTTTTGAGTACCCGTCTAATTTATTTAAGGTTTTTCGCCAAGCATATTCGAGTATCTTCCGGCAGCTTGAGAAAAGACCTGACATCATCACCTAACATGGTGACATTGTAGTCTTAAGCCTTACCATAATATATACCAAATCCATAAATTACAAAGGTTTCGAACGTTTTTCTAGAATAATCTGAACACTAGAAATAGTAGAGCTCCTCGTGCAGAGTTCATCCGGGGAAGCACAACTAGCTTACTCATTTCCGCCCTGAAGCAGAAGTGCACTTGTATCACTGTGTTTCGGTTAGAGAGGTAAGACCGGTGAAATTACAGGCACATGAGACTTAACAACTTCACGTCTCAGGGTCGACACAGCTTTGCAATGCCCCTGATGATTGATATATATTATTAGGTATTATATTATATTAGCCCATAGCATTACAAAATACCAAAATTTTCTTCCGAGATCAATCATCAGCATTCAAATTAGACACAAAAACTTTATCTTTAACTTCTACGTAATAAGTCACAAAATGTTTTGTAACATTACCAAGCTAAACTATCTTTGGCAACATTCATTACCAAATTATTTACTACAATTTACGTTCCTGCAGATATTTCTACAAGCACGGAACCCATAACTCTCGATCCAATTACTCACTTAACCAGATTTTTATCTTACAGAAGAAACATCGACCTATTTACTTTTGCGGTTACATTACCAGAAATTCGACTCTATTGTGAAGAAAATAAGGATGGGAGGAGTGTAAAATGAGGTTTATAAGGTTGCAAGGGGAAAATAAATCTGGGAATCATTTGAATAACAAAAGGAGAGTCGTGGAAGCGTTCTTTGATTCACTATGAAGTCACTTCAGCAATAGAAACAGTTGTTTAAGGTCGGGCTTTAGACAGTGAAATGAAAATTAAATGTAACAAAAGTCCCAGGGTTTTATACAAGTTTGAATTATTTACGAAATTGTTACTAGCTCTTTTTTGTACTCCTGTACTATTACTTCACGCGTCTTTGTTTAATTGTACAATCCTTCCTATTATTTTGAGTAGTAGAGCTCTTAGTGCAGAGTTCGTCCGGAGAAGTACTACCACCTTACCCATTTCCGCCGTGAAGCAGTAGTGCAATTGTATTACTGTGTTTTTGTTAGAAAGGTAAGGGGGCCGGTGATATTACAGGCACATGAGACTAAACAACTTCACGTCTCTGGTTCGACAACGCATTGCCGATCACACTAGGAGCTAGTGTTGCAAATGTCCATAGGGGGCGGTGACCACTTACCATCAGGTGGACCGTCTGCTTGTTTGTCGGCCCAAGTGGCATAAAAAAAAAAGAAAAAGGTTACCAAAAAGAAGATGAAAGTTAAAAAGTAAAAACTATATGAAAGAAAAAGATAATAATTAATTGAATACCAATATTTTACTGGGGATTTGTGCATCCATCACTTCATAAGGGAAGGGCAGGTTGACAGGGTAAACAACAGGGCGTAAAAGAATATTGTATAAATATGGCAATAGACTGGATTCGATTCCTGGGATTTCACGTTTCGTTGGGGAAATAGTTGTCTGTAGTAATTTGTTTTTTATTGATATTCGTAGTTGTAGGTCCCGTGACCTAAGGACGGTCCTAAAGGTCCCGTGATCCAAAAAAGTACACATAGGTCCGTACCAATTCCTGCTTCTTCCGCGTGAAGATTTAAACTAACAAATCGCCTACTTAATCCTTGTTTAATGTCTACAAATTAGATATTTATACGGAAGCCAAGTAATAAACACATTTGCAACGTCATCAACAGCTTTTCTTAACCGAATCGATACCCCAAAGACCCAAAATAAGGGTAAACCCCAAGAATCTCAAGAACTAACGCATCAGCACCGTCAAGTGCCCTTTAGAACAGCAATGAACTTATCACCCGACATTGAAGGAGGTTCACAAATAAAGTGGGCTGGACCTCTGAAGATGGACATTTATTGCCTAATATACATACCTCGGTGCTTGTACAAGACAGTTCGAACCCTCGTCAAAGAATATTTTATGGTATCACATGCAGAATGGACACTTTTCCTTAGTCGTTGATTTGTGATAACTCACTCAGTAAACAGAGGTCAATATTGGTTGTGATGGAAAAAAACTAAAATTAAGTTTGTGAAATGGAATCCAGTTACTAACATTCTTGACACATTACCATCTGATCCCAAGCTAAGCAAACCCTATACTATAGAGATCAGCCACCTTATTCAGCTAATACAAACTTCGTCGGCGAGCAGCTTCACGGAGGGCTCGGAGAGCTTATCTCTCACGTGATTAGTAGTATTAGCGTAGTAAGCGACAGAGATAGAGCATAGAGGCCGCGACGAAACATCCTCGAGTTAGTATCACTTTCCTTACAGAATCGAGCCCCAGATATCTGATGTTATGTGACATACTTTATACTCCATTTCAAATAAACATTTCGTTATATCGTACATCAGATATTTACATTAAGGAACAGAATATGTATATACATTGAGATAACAAGGCAGACGATTATCTGTTTACTACACCTCTGGCAGTGATTTTTATTGTAGCTTAGCTTGGAGTAACAGAAGTATTTATTTCCTTCAGCTATAAAGGATAAAGATCAATTTTTAAGACAAAAAGTACTCATTACTAATCATAAATTTGTATTTCGATTAATGTTACCCTATACTAAATACATACGAAAGAAAGAAAAGCAGTTTGAGCTTATAAGAGGCAGCAAAAAAAATGGTATTATATTACTCCAATGCCTTGCAATAACTTGCTTACAATTTAATCGATTTTCTTTTAATTACCAGTTGCAATTTTTAAGAATTATGAGAGTTTTGGAAGAAGTAGAACTCTTATTTATAAGACACACCAACAGTTCACATATTGCCACGTTCATTAGTAATTTTACAATATAATTTTGATTCTGATACGCAAACCTATAAGAGCCGTGTACAGCATTAGCCAAATAACAATTGTTTCTAGTTAGAAAATTAAAACAAAAAACTAAAATAAAGAAATTAACTAAAATAAACCAAGATGCAAATAAATGAATTTACAAATTGAAACAACAAATATATATTATTATACCAACAAATTATACAGACAGAAATATGGTTAACTGAATGTCGTCAGTAGGTACTCTAAGATTTAAATGCAACCAATGAATCAGAGAATATATCGATATCATGTACTTTACTGTGTACGCTGTTGTATTTGTTACACATTCTTATTGCAGGTGAGTTGAGACCGAGATTAGTTTTAACGGATTTCTTACTCTTACTATCTCTTTCTAATTATCTTTCAATCCCATTTCCATCGTGCAGTGTATTTCTTGTTTGTACTAATGTGTTTTGGTTAGAAAGGGGCCGGTGAAATTATAGGCACATGAGACTTAACAGCTTAACGTCTCAGGGATGAAAACGCGTTGGCGATGGCCCTGGTGTTACAAATATCCATAGGTGGAGGTGATTACTTACCAGCTGCTCGATTCTGTAAGGGAAATGACACTAACTCGAGGATGTTTCGTCGCGGCCTCTATGCTCTATTTCTGTCGCTTACTACGCTAATACTACTAATCACGTGAGAGGTAAGTTCTCCGAGGCCTCCGTGAAGCGGCTCGCCGACGAAATTTGTTTAAGATGAATAAATTTAGCGACCTAACTAAAGAAGGTTTTTTAGTAGATGATTGTTAAGAGAATGCTTAATATTAGTCTAATATATTTAGTAGATAAATAAATTTGAGATAAATAAAACGCAAGTTCACTAACGTAGTAAAAAAAAATTCTCACCTTGATTCAGTGCCATGGTCTTATCTTTAATATATATGTTTTGGTGTTACCCTTCTAACATCTTACTATTCTATGTGATCACTATACGCTGAGTGCCTCTACCCTCGTCAAGTGCAGACTGGCAGGGTATGTCCTTACAACCAACCCTTGCATTCTCTTATACAAACTTCGGGGAACCAGCGCAATGAGGCCGCGAAGAGCTGATCTCTCACGCAATTGCGTAGTTAACGAGTGAGACAGAGAGTTTTATTGTCAAGCTAGTGTTATATACGTTATGGAATCTCCCCAGAAAGTGAGGAGTTGGGTATTGATCTAAATATGGTGTAGCATTGACAGTTCATTGATTTAATTTTTATTATTTACTAATCCCGGTTTTTGCGATGCGTCTTCCGGGAGTAAATCTATAGAAATAGGCATTTAGCTTGTATCCTTAATTTTACTATCTCCGGAAATTATTCAAATTTCCGATACTTAAAAACCTTCTTTGGACCATAAGTCATTTTTAAAAGACAAATATCCACATCGGTGCAGCCCTCAAGCGATGCCTTCAACTGCGCCTACCATCAAATAGTATTTCATTGCACGGTGCTATTTTGGTACCTAATGATTTTTAAGGTTGAACATATTTAAATGTTAAATTTACCGTTCCAAACAGTTTTTTAAGCTCAAACCACAATAGCAGTACCGTCGGCAAAACAAAATCAACACCGCTTTGATCTCAACGAAAAAAAGTCATAAATTCAGGGAAAAATGGAGGTAAAACTTTTTTGACATCCAGACAAATAAGACAGACAAACAACATGTTCAAACAATGACCCTCGTTAGAACAGGGACAACTTTTTTTTTAACCGTGCATCGGTCGTTTCCGCACCTCATCGCATCCAGCCGTAGGGTATGTAAATTAGAAGTTATACCGAAATAAGTTTCAGTTTGAATTGAAATTGAAATTTGATTTTTATTAACATGTGCATTAAGGTTTTTATTGTAATAGCAAGTGCGACTGACTTTTTGGTGGAACTAAAGAAATACATATATTTACGGCCACTACCCTCGACGGGGTAGGCGCATATCTTCATTTCGCCGAAGATATTTACGTCTCAACGTGACATGCGTTGAGAATTTTCTTGTGTACAATTTAGAAGTAGTACAGCTCTTAGTGCAGAGTTGGTCCGGAGAAGTACTACCACCTAAACCTTTCCGTCGTGCGCAGTAGTGCACTTACTTACTGCTTCGGTTAGAAAGGTAAGGCCGGTGAAATTACAGATACATGAGACTTAACAACTTCACGTCTCAGGACGCATTGGCGATGCTGGTGTTGCAAATGTCCATAGGCGGTGACCACCGAGCATGTGGACTTTTCTGTTTGTCGGCCTAATTTTCATAAAAAATTTATCTATCGGGTTACAGGTTATTATTTCTAACTAGCTGACCCGGCAGACGTTGTCCTGTCTTCAATGACTATTGAATTCGAATTCATGATAATTCAATTTTTAATATTACTTTTATTATATAATAACCGCGATGAACAAATACTTCTTAAAAACTCACTTTACATACACCAGAAATTTCCGATTTATTTTACTGCGAAGTGTGCACTAAGAAATTAATTCTTTTATCAATATAATTCCGACTCATTCCGATAAAATATATTTGCAGCGCGCATTTAGTCAATCTTGCAACTGTCAAACGACTGACATTTAAGTCAAAAGCCATATGGTTACATCAGAAAAGTTAATATTGTCAAAAGCGCTAAGGTTACATTAGAAAAGTTAATATGTAAGGTAATATGGCCATTAAGGTTTCATAAAGATTCTAATTTTCCGCGTAACTTTCTTAATTTTTTTCTTTCATAAGAACCATCTCTTGACAATAAGAAACACAACAAAAAAAAGAATTAGCGAAATCGGTCCAGCCGTCCATGCGTGATGCCGTGACCAAGGGAAATAGGGATTCATTTTTATATATATAGATAATAAAACGTTTACTGTACCTTACCCGATCCGGTAATTATACCCGGATCTGCAGCTCTAAGCCAAGCGACCACCGGACGCGATTATTTTAAGTCGACTAAGAACGATTGCCAACTCAGTTTCAAACTCAAATAAGTACTAAAAGAGTTGAGTAATCCTACGCGATCGCAGCTACCGATGAGTTTCGGAGATAGCGACGAACGAAACAAGTTTACTGAACGCTGGTATACTTTTGTTTCTCATCGAGTTCGACGAATCAGTGGAGTATAACTGAGTTCTATATATTAACTAAAGTTAGCGAATTCAAAACCATTTATTCAGTTTAGGCCTTAGGAGGTCACTTATACAGGTCAAAGCTACTGAAGATGTCACCGGTTCGAAAGAATCAGCTGGACACTCAGTAAGGATTTATTATTTATGTAAAAAAAACTTTACCAATGTTTTTTTTGTCAAATTTAGAAATATTCGTTTTCTGTCTTACTGACGCTTAATTTATGATTTTTAAAATTTTTGTCTGTCTGTCTATATTTTATTTTAAAATAAAGTATGATATGACCGATCATGATGAAAATTGGTATTTAGTCAAAACATATGATTGCGCGAAGGATAAAGATGAGTGAAACCGCGGGGTAACCGAACCCACAACCTTTGGGGTGGCAACCAGGATCACCACCAAGCCAGCTGCAACACATATTTTAAATTTAGAACTACCTCACCGCAAAATCTCTCCTTTCTAAGTACAAATAGACAGTACAAGAAACACAAACGAATAAAGTATTTTATATTCGCTTAATTTTTATAATTAAGCGAATATTCTTGTCTCCATTCTAGTCTCCACAAATTATTCTGTACATTCAAAACTTGTAAGTCCGTGACTCAAAGGGACAGCTCCACTATTGTAGAACGTTTCTTTCCCTCACTAATTTACTTGGTTCTTCTTTTTAAAGTAAAATACACTGGAAGAGAATATTTTTAAAAGTTGCGCAGTGATATGTGAATTAGATTCTTATTTCAAATAGCTATCCCCCGCGGTTTTACCCGCGTTCCCGTGGGATGTCACATGTATTATACATAAAAACCTTCCTCTTCAATCACTCTATCTATTAAAATAAACCGCATCAGAATCCGTTGCGTAGTTTTAAAGATTTAAGCATACATAGGGATATAGGGACAGAGAAAGCGACTTTGTTTTATACTATGTAGTGATATGGCTCCTACTTTTGTTAGAGTATTCGTAAAAAGAGATTTGTCATAAAAATTTAGTTTTATAACAAATGAGATATTCTCACATATCTTTCTTTGATATACACTTCACCTACTCCGCTAACGACACTCAAGAATTTAAAATTTAAAACCATTTATTCAGTTTAGGCCCGCGGGCACTTATGAAGGTCAAATGTAAAGTTACTGAAGCTACTACCGATGCAGAAGTCAGCCTTCAACTGGGAAGAACCGGCATGAAACTCAGCAAACTTACTAGATTAGGAAAACCCTGGTTACCTACTACAAGTACTACTTGACTGCTGTAATAATTGCCTTACTGGCTGTTTTAATAGCTTTTTGCTAAGTCCAAACCTATTCCTGGCATCACACATTGCTACATTTTTCTTTTAAAATGCTTTGTTTTCTCCGATTATTTTGTTTTTTTTTATATAATGTAATGTTGTGTGTTGCCACGATTAAACGTATTTTCTTTCTGTCTTTCTTGACATGTAATCGAATAACCGAGTATAAACACGGATCTAATGAACCTTTAAAATGCCAAATTTTCGCTCCAGCGCCTTTACCCGCTTTATAAAGCCACCTTATGTATCTCGAACTTATAACATAGCCTTATAGCATATCACTAGGGAATAGTCTTTATTGGAATCAGATGAGTCGCTTTAAAATTACATCAAACATTTTTAAATTTATGATTATAAAAAAATATCTCTAGTAACTGTTACTTCACCGACTGCCGGACAAAAAGTAAAACGTCTGTGGTGCTAGTGTGTCGAATCAGTGACAGCGGGTCTAATACGTCCTGAAGATACTGCGTGTAGAAGCGAAACACGTGTCGATTTCCTGTTGAGTTTCCTTGTTTGGGACTTGACAGAGGAGATATTTGTTTTTTGAATAATCTTACAGTGAATTTTCGCAAGGCCTCGTCTTTTTAATTTATTTATTTGGCTTCCAAAACAGAATACAATCAAATTACGATAATCAGGTAACATAAACAAAGTTTTTGTACAGGGGGGCAATTCCACTAAAATAATATTATATATTATGCACCGAACCATTACCATATTATTATCACAACCAAACGTCAAATTTGACCTTTAATCGTATTAGTACAATACGTATTAGTACAATCAAACACACCAACGATCGAACTGCGGTTGTGTTTCGGTAATGGTTCACATTCGTTTGAAAGATTACGTCAAAATGTATGTTTGTTTCGGTTGTTGTGCGTAAGAATAATCAATTTGACATTAATCGTAACCATACCATTGCCTAACCAAACGTGTTGCTAGAACATTGCATTTAGTGGAATTGGGCCCCAGGACTGCATTCCCAAACAAGTCTACACAACATAGCAAATAAACATCAAATGCTACAGAATTGCCTGGCAGAATTCTGGTCTAAACAAATTTAGCCAAAACGATCGACACGCAAAAAAAAAAAAAAAAAAACATCAAATCTTAAAATCAAACTTGTCCCAGGATATTAACTTGAATGTAACACAAAAGGAACCCTGTTACGAGCATGGTGTAACATAACAGTCAAAATGCCGCGGGTCGCGAAGACCGAAGGCTTTACAATAATGTTCTACATTAAAAGTTCCCCTCGCACTTTGCACTCCGTCAGACTGGGGTACACACAGATCGTAATTGCAAGGAGGTGTTAGTGCAAGCTTGTGCAAGTCGTGAGAAGTGCTATTGAAGTGCAAGTTTCTTTGAAACTTGATGAAATGAAAAAAATTATTTAGCCTGCGGGAAAATGAGATACTAAGGTAGTTTTCTGAAGATCCTAGTTCTAGTGCGTGTGAAATGCACACATTTAATTGTTTAGAACCTAGATACCGAGAGCTTAAATATTAATGATACTGCGTACTAAATTCAAAGCATTTTCAATCGCTGGCTTACTATGAGAATAACTTTTAAGTTATTTTTAACTGAATCTTAAAGTCAAAACCTATTTGTACAATTAATGCGTTAGGTCCTCCTAATCAACGGCATCTGATGGCGGCATCTGATGGTTAAGATTTGGTTTCACCTAAGAAAAATACTAGGCAAGAATTGCAACAGACCCTTTAATTTATATATTTTTATCAAAGAAATACTTCACTTCTACTTGAATTATAAACTAGAAAATATATATAGGCACTTCTACCGCATTTATATACGATACATCTCCACGTTTTCATACTCTGTGGGGCAACATGCAGCGTAATAACATGGCTTTGTGCAACTCTCCGGCAGTTGTATGGAAACTTTGCGCCGCCTTCATGTCGTAATAATTAAATGTGTATTCATAATCATTTAGTTTCATAAATAGCTTTTGTATTATAGGTCTTTATACGTTTATTAGTGCACTAGCTGTCTCATGCGGTTTTACCTGCAAATTGAGGGAAGTTACATATTCCCGGGGATAAAAATGCCTATGTGCTATTCCAGACTCTAGACAGTTTTGTAACCGAACCACAGTAATACAAGTGCACTTCTGCTTCACGGCGGAAATAAGTACCGCTCAAATGTATGGTAGTACTTCCCCGGACGAACTCTAAGTAAGTTCTATCTTTATATATATAATTCTTCTGTACGTGTGTACAGAAGTGAACTCCTTGACCGATTTGATTGAATTTTTTTGTATGCGTTTGGGTGGTGCCCTGGATGGTTTAGATTCACAATTGGACCCGGTAGGTGGCGCTGCGAGTGAATTCCTGTATTTTTGTATGGACTTCTTTCGACAGAACGACGTCTATCCGGGGAGTTAGTTACTCTATAAAACTCCAGACGATGATACTCTGTGCCAAATTTCATGCAGATTCGTTCAGCCGTTCTGGCGTGATTGAGTAGTAGACATCCATCGAAACATTCGCATTAATAATAGTAGTAAGATTATATTAGTTGATACTACTTTCAGAAGTAGTAGAACTTTAGAACCTTAGCCATTTCCGCCGTGACTGCTTCACGGTTTATTGTGTTTTGATTACAAAGGTAAAGGGGCCGGTGAAATTACAGGCACATGAGACTTAACAACTTTACATCTCAGGGTCGACGACGCATTGGCTATGTCCCTAGTGTTGCAAATGTCTGTAAACGGCGGTGACTTACCAGGTGGAGCGACTATCTAACCGCAAACAGGGCAAGCTAAATAAATACGTTTAATATAGTCCCTATTATTGTTTTTACATGGAAAAACCATTATTCTACGTGAAAATGGTGGTAAGATATCATTTAATTTAACAGATACAAAACTTTCACTTCAATCGTATGTCTTTACGACACACCCTGTCTTTCTTCTCTTCCATGCACACAAAATCCTTAAAGGTACACAGTTTTCTCTTCACATATTAATATATAGATTATTATCAACGCAATGACCCTATTAAGGTCTCCATTTGAAAGGTTTAGCTTGTTAACCCACCCACCCCTTTCCTTTCAAAATAATATCACACATAACATTATACTCTTACATCCTCTCTACATTTATAAAAGCAACACATTTCCAAAGACTTCATTTAATATAATAAATGAAGCTATCTTCCTTCATAATTACGTAAATGACTGTACCTAGAACAGATCTAACGCTGCCTGCAACCGGTATATTAAACCTTTGACGTAGTGAAGTAAACTTATGGTATTTATAGAAGACATAATAAAAAGTTTATAATAAAATATTTAGCAAATTAATACAAAAATGTCACTTCGGTGATCGAGCGGTGTAAATCTCGGTTCAGAGGTGGAGGGACTGACTTCGATTCCCAGGTGGAGCAAATTAGGAAATAAAGAACGAAAAACTATTTATTAAGGACTCATACAGTTAAAAATAATGAAGATAAAAACAATCAAACTTAATAGAAAATAACGAAAAAATTATAGAAAAGAATAAAAAAATAATACAATAGTCATTTGGAATAAATGACATAAGGGTAAAAAAGATGGTAATGAAAAAATTGGAAATTACTGAAAATGGACATAAATCTCAGCTCTTCATTCCATATCTTCAACCCCATTGTCTCCGAAGTAAGCAAAGGTTTTAGTAGACCTACATTCCACTGATATTCTAAAACCCAAGGTCACATCATGAGTATTGTCGCTGACTATCCGGGGCACTTTACCAATATCTGGGTACAGGTAATATTTTTTTTTTGACGAGATTGGGATTGACCTCACCTGATGGTAAGATGAGGCTGAAGATGGAGCTCTAAACATAGAAACATTTAATACCTTCTCCGACCCAGAAATCAGGCAGGACCTTCGTCTTGTGCTTGAACTCGACGACTGATGTGATCCTAGACCGTATAGAGAAATTTCCTTTTAAAATAACGAAGACGTATCATAATAATGGATTTAGCCCATTTCATCTTAAAGCTTATTAGTATTATAAAATAGATATATGTAAGCAGTATCAAATAAAGTTACAATTTCTGTCTGTCTGTTCCTCCACTGATAACTTCAAAACCACGCAAAATTTTGCTGCAATTTTTACCATCATATAAAAAAAATCTTCCAAAATGTTTATGTATTCAATACATTTATACTATCGCAAATAATTCAGGTGAAGCCATGGGGAGTTGCTAGTGTATAATAATCTCCAAATCCCATACACACTGTCCCGGCACGTGGCACCACACGGCTATTACATGGGGATTAGACGGAATCCGGTCCCTCTTCGGACCGTATCCCGACGTATACTTGGTGTACTTAAGTTATTCCAAACTTTAGCTGTAAGCACTCTCCGACCGCGGATCTTAAAGAGGATCTGATTTAGTTTATTATAATTTAAACGACTTATATTCACTTGTTTAATAATAATCTATACTAATATTATAAAGAGGAAAGGCTTGTATGTAAGTATGTTTGTTACTCTTTCACTCTCTCACGCAAAAACTACCAAACGGATATGGATAAAACTGGGTAGTTAGAGCATATCTTGAAATAATATATTGGCTACTTTTGATCCTGGGAAAATGTAATATCCCTTGGGAACGCGGTAAAACCCTGGGGGATAGCTATAGTTAATAAATCATGTCAACAGAGAGAGTGCGTATAAAGTGAGAGTAACCTCCAGGTCCAGGACAGTTATTTGAAAAGTTCTTACACCGTTTTAAAGGTACATTATTTTGAATGGACATGTGATAAGGTCGGGCACATTAGATCCTGTGGGAACGCGGGTGACAACACGAGAGGGAATGCGTTGTCGTCTCTGAGACGTGAAGTTGTTAAGTCTCATGTGCCTGCAATTTCACCGGCCCTTACCTTTCTAACCAAAACACAGTAATACAACTGCACTACTGCCTCAGGAAATGGTTATGGTGGTAGTACTTCCTATCACTAGTGCAATAAAGTAGTATTATTATAAAAAAAATCGTAAAATTTTCCTTTACGGTCCACTATATTTTTTCGATGACCATTCTTCATCACACTCTTTCACAATCTTTAAAATAAAAAAAAAATCAAGATTCGAAACCATTTATTCAGTTCAGGCCCTTTAAAGTTACTAAAGCTACAAAAAAAAAGCTTAAAAAAATTAACTCATATCCACCATCTTGTATTTCTAAAATGCACATCTAAAAGCTCAATCGATCAACACTGCAACAGTTACCCCCAATCATATATTTCAATTAACATTTGAGTAATGACTTACGGAACTGGATGTGTGCTTCGACCGTTGCTTAAGTTACAAACAAAGTTACGAGTTCAAGCTTTTGGATTTTCTTCAAGTATTTCATCATGTTAGTATACTCACTCAGGGAGCTATGGAACGGGCTAAGCTTGGAGTTTATTTACGTGGCCCTAGAACATTTCGCACCCTAAGTACGATGAGGGCTTAACTCAAAATTTTGCGAAATGGAGTTACGATCATAGAGAGACTAAACAAACTACGCTCTATCCGATGAATGGTAAAAAATTGCCAATTTAATTATAGAATAAGCATACCAATACTTCAGCCTCTTTAACACCGGAACCCACCTTCCCCGCTCAGTGCAAAAGTGACCCAATCAGAGATGTGCCAAAAGTGTTTTTTTAAGTTAAGCCCCTATCGTTCTGAGGGTGCGATTTTTAGAAGAATAAATTCTATGGACGGAGCGCTTGGACTCACTAAACTAAAATGGCAATGAGCAGCCGAACAAGAAGACCTGACAACCAATGAGGAAGAAACATTAAGCCAACACGTGTACAAAAAGCATGTGTCAAAAGCTTAGGCAATCACATCGCTCATCGGGCATCGCGTTGCGTTGTCGACTCGGAGACGTGAAGTTGTTAAGAACTATGTTCCAGTTATTTCACCGGTCCACGTAACTTTTTAATCGAAACACAGTAATACAAGTGCCCGAATGACCTCTGCAGTATGAGCTCTACTACTTTTCATTTCTACAGCATTGATTACTTTTAGTGTATTAGGGTCATTGAAAAACAAATCAGTTTACCATGAGCTGGAGAGCAATATGAGTCAAAGGGAAGGGCAAGGTAAATACCAAGACCAGGATGTTTAACCCTACTGAATAGCTACCACTCACACTGTCGTCCTCAACCTCATGGTGTTCTGGCAGCTGGGAAAAAAAGTCTCAGACAATAGAAAAAGGTTAATGAGCAGTTTGGCCAAGATCCAACTCCAAGATAAGATACTTCCAACACAAAAAGAATAGTTAACTAGTGAACTAGTTTTATGAATTAATTTATGACCACTTATATTACTTATAAAGCATATAATAGCTTAACAGTAGACTGTACAATTATTAGTAAATCCTAAATTATAAATACATTAGCTGTCCCCCGCGGTTTCACCCGCGTTCCGGAGGTCTGTAATACGCGAACTGTCAAACGCGCGCAGTTAATGTAGTTGTAATACTTTTAAATTCTTCTTCTTTATAAATCCGTTGCATAGTTTTAAAAATTTAAGCATACATAGGGACAGACAGACAGTGGGAAGCGACTTTGTTTTATACTATGCGTGATATCAAAATATTTTTTTTTCTAACCATTTGATCTCCAATTATCAAAATATTATACGAGGTCTTTCAAATCAGTTCATTTAATGAATGTTTAATTCCGCTTTGAGAGAACGGGGTTAAAATTCGTGACGTAGAGTTATGGGTCAATAAAGTATTAATTGGCTCGTCTAGACGTGTGGAGGGCGGGTGGGGGGTTAGGTGGGGATGCTAGATTGTGGTGCATAGTTTATAGGTTCGGCAAGCATTTAGTTCTCTTGGTAAAGATATTATATTTTACTAGTTTCTGCGCCGCAGTTTGAGGATAGAAAGTATCAGATAATCTAGAATATTTTTATAAATTCATTTATCTCAAAATTTTAAATTGGGAACTTTTATTATTTGTCTCGTCTGCCCTTATGTACAAGAACAGTAAGTATAAGTAATACATCTGTAATGGTGTCAATGTAGTATATTTTGCTATCTTTAATAGGTTTAAGATCTGTGGATTTTGTGAAAAAAAAAATTATATTGCGGAAGGAGCATACTTACATAGCCTAGAATGGGACTGGCTCTCGAGTGAACCAATCAGAATATACCACCAGGTGCTTGGCGACAGATTTTTAACTTAACGTAGCCAGCCAGATCTTTCATTTAGTTTTTATACTACTTAGGTGACAAACAGACTGGCAGCCCGTCTGATAGTAAACGGTCACCGCAGCCCATTGACTGGCACTCATAACGAAATTCAACGACATTTATTTATTTAAATATAGACCATAGGATAGGGAAATACTGAGTCTGTTTCCTTTTTTCCTAAAAATATGTGATGGTCTAGACAGACCATCCCAGTGTCTAGTCAGACAAGTTTAGATACACTTGTTGTATTAGGGAGAAGCGAGTTATAAGAAACTATCTAAGAATGTATGCAGAAGAACAAAAATACAGTTGTATATGTATTATATCAGTTTTCTGGCCTCCATACGACAAAGTCTACTTAGTTTGGATTAAAAGGCCTTGAGTAAAAAGTGTCCCAGAATATTTGGATATCAGGGAAAATCTTCTGCCAGGCTTGGTGACCGGTCCAACTGTGATATCGGAAGGTTTTACATATGGTCAAACCCTAAGAACTTCGATAGTGTGATGTAGGATTCTCTATACGTATTAACAGTATTATCTACAAAACAAAAAAAAATTAACTCTTCATCCTTCAGAGCCGTCTGTATAAATATGAGTTGTGGAAAAATAGACTTAGCCGATACTTAGTGGGGCGTGTGTCCAACACTTACTGTAATGCTTTCGTTGCCACTGGATAAAGGGGGGCAGAGGGGGGAGGGAGGGCTGTCACGTTCCAGAAATAGCATGAGAATATAGACATTCATGAAAAAAGTGAATGTGTTCAGGGAAATAATTGGTTCTGGGTGCTTATTGTTGTATGACGTCTTTTGTGATCCCTTTCAGAGATATCATGATTGAGATTGCCTTAAATTCTTTAAGGGGCCGATGAAATAAATAAGCCTGGGTCATTCTTTACACACGGCCATCTGATCCCAAACTAAGCACTTGTAATATGGAAACCAGGCAACTGATATACTACTTTTTAAAAACATACTTATATAGATGTCAAACATCCAGACACAGAACAAACAGGCAGGCACACAAATGTTTGTCCTGGGTGTGGCAGCCAGGGTCACTTACCACCATGCCAACTGGCCCGTCAAAAAGTACATGATACTTAACAACCTCACGACTCAGAGTCGCACTGTCGTTGCCCAGATGGTCTACCTGATGGTAAGTGGTCACCGCGACCTTATAAGACTTTTGCAACACCAAGGGCATCCACCATCGCAATGTTGACTATGAGACGTGAGGATCAAAACACAGTAATACAATTCTAAATTATTATAATAATTGCCAATTTTTTCTCTTAGAATTATTTCTCGAATATGGCAGCCCTAGCAGAAAACTTGGTGCTTACACAGTTATTAAAACTTTTGTGTTCCGAAACGAGTTATAGAACGTGTGGTCATTGAATAGTGGGGTGATTGGAATTCTTCAGCTGAGTAGGCGAAGTTTTGAGAGCAATTCTCTTTTGGTATTTAATGTTACTTACTGCTAGATTAGGTATACTGCACTAAGTACAATGCTGTATGGTAGACAAATACAACCACATTTACATATCTATAAAGGTCAACAAAGGCATTCTCACTTAGGGTTGGTGACTTAGCGTCATGTCATCAAAAATCTTCAAAATATCTTGTAATATGATTTAGCAGAGAATATTACGCCCACCTCCAAAGCATTGGGAACAGTAGCTACTTCTTTGAACATAATAGGCGTAAAGATATTCTCTGCCGACCGAGTACCAGACCTTCCTTCGGTATCAAAATATGAATCAAATATGAATTGAAATATATTCATTAAAATTGGCCTTCCTTTAAGCCCCAGTTCAGAAGATTACTTTTACTGAGAAGAACCCGCAATAAACTCAGCAATAATTATTTTTCAAAAGGTGTGACACATAGATTATAAATAGGCACGTACACTAGCAAGGCACTAGGTAAGGGCCGCGGCATGTGGTGACACACCGGGGCATTTACTGTCCAGCCGCCGAGCAAGTAGGAGTGCCTTGACTATCGTACATTACACCAGTCCCCTTATTCAGCTAATACAAACTTCGTCGAGTCGCTTCACGGAGGCCACGGAGAGCTTATCTCTCAAGTAATTAGTAGTATTAGCGTGGTTAACGAAAGAGACAGAGCACGGAGGCCGCGACGAAACATCCTCGAGTTAGTGTTATTTTCCTTACAGAATCGAGCCCCAGGTAATCACGAAGTATCCAATACCAAACTCAAAAAGAAACAATTAATAAAATTTCGCACTACTAGAGCTTTGAACTGTCTCTCACTACACGGTACCAAACAAATAGCACTCGTTAAGCCATCCCGTCTGCGTCGACATTGCTCTAATAAATACAAACAGACATAATGTCAAGTGCGATGTACATTGCCGGTTATTTACGGGCGCTGTTCGGCGGGCGCAGCTGCAGGGGAGAATGGACGTGTATTTTTCACAATGTCTCTTGACGTGCTTTTAATGCTTAGTAAGTATGTTTAGTTGACAATTATTTGTGACGTATGTATCCAAGTTATTTATATAAAGTAGTCGTTGTCCTTCTTTGTACCATAGGTTACTTTTACCAAATTTCACCACGATCGGTTCAGCTTTATACCAGTCAACTAATTAACTTTTAAAGTAGTAGAGTACCTAGTGCAGAGTTCGTCCGGGGAAGTACCACCTTACCCATTTCTGCCGTTAAGCAGTAGTGCACTTGTATTACTGTGTTTCGGTTAGAAAGGTAAGGGGGCCGGTGAAATTACAGGCACATGAGACTTAACAACTTCACGTCTCAGGGTCGACAACGCATTGGCGATGCTCCTAGTGTTGCAAATGTCCATAGGCGGCGGTGACGACTTACCATCAGGTGGACCGTCTGCTTGATTGCCGGCCCAAGTGGTATAAAAAAAAATTGACAATTGAAAATTGAGTCCAGAAGTTATAGAGATTCAGCGGAATTAGTTACTAGATATTTGTTTTTTTATATAATCTTACCAGTCAACTCCCAAGTCAATTATTTGAACAGTTCTAATCTATTTCTGATATCTCTGCAATCATCATTCAATTCAGCAAACTGCGGCGAACAGATAAAACTAATTACCTAAGTAAATTCCAATGAACTAATGGAATATATAAATAGTGAAGAAAAAGTGGAATCAAACGGGATGTTTGTAAAGAGTGAATAGCCCAGGTGAATAGACCGGTTGAATAGAAATGATTTCTCTTGCACTTTGTGAATTAAAACACGCCGCCGCGCCCGGCGCCGCCTGCCTCTATCAAAAGGTTGTTGAATAGCTGAATCATGGTGCAAGTTGAAAGAGATTTGATTAATTTTCATTCTTAATTTAGTATATTTTTAGTTAAGGCCTTGAGGGACTGAGGTCAAGGAATTTTCGTTCATTTTTCAAGACTATTGGTTAAAGCGCTTCTGATGGTTATAGCTACTAAAGTCACCACTGGTTCAGAAAACTGTCTATAACTGAGACTTTGTCTGAATATATTTATTAAAAAAATACTAACTGGCTCATAGAAATAATTCTTTTTACTGAGATATACCGGTTATAAACCTGGCTGTTGTCAAGTTTTACTGAGCAATTACTCAAAAGGGTTTTTTTTTTTTCATTAAAGCCTCCTTAATTATGACCAAAGTACAATTTCAATCAGAATCTAATATCGTAAAGTTTTAAGCTTACTTACAGATTCACCACCAGCTTCATGGAGGAAGAAAGAATCAAGAAGAATGTTGGAGAAGGTATATGAAGTTGCCAATTCACTCTTCCTGAATTACCATCGTTCCCCTTAATTTTAGAGGAAGCTCGACCTTCTATATTGAGGACTACCTTCCAACCCTACGGTTTCCAAGAGTTCTGAATGTGAATGTATGTTACTTTTTTACGTTTTCACGCGAAAACTACTTAACCGATCATCATGAAACTTTGTACACATATTTGGAGGTATTACAAGTAACATAGGATACTTTTTGTGGCGGTAAAATGTTACAATCCTCGGGAACGCGGGTGAAACCACGGGGGACAGCTAGTAATATTATTATGTAAGCATATGATCATTTATTCAGAATTCAGATTAATAACTTCTTTCAAGGAATCGAACCCAAGCTCTCCAACCTATAGCTTAATTTTGAGCTCAGGGGTTATGAATATTTATGTACAAGTAGACTTTTAATAAATATAGTATTATACATTACCATTTTTATATATAACTAGCTGTACCCTGCCGCGCTTCGCTGTGGCACATTGTGATTGAATGGTTGAGAAATGAGAAACAAAACAAAGACGGTCGAGGATATGTGACTGATGCAAAAAAATAGATAAAAACAATCCTTTATGCGGATTATACGAGTATATCATGCTAAAATTTCAGCTCGATCGGTGCAGAACTTTTTGAGTTTTTGAAGCGTACACAAACCAACATAACATTTTTATATATATAGATTGGCCGACAAACAGGCAGACGTTGCACCTGATACTAAATAGATATTTGCTAATTACTAAATAGGCATCACAATATGTTTCGACCCTGAAACATGAAGTAATTAAGTCTCATGTGCCTGTAATTTTAACAGCCTTAACTTCCTAACCGAAACAGTAATACAATTCTGAGTTTATTGCCTGCTCATCTCAGTAAAAGCAACCTTCCGAACCGGTGTGAGAGTCTGACCATTCATAAGTGCCTGTGAAGGCCTATTTGAATAAATATTTCATTTCATTTCATTTCAAAAAGTGCACCACTGCTTTACAATCGAAATGGGTAATTATTACCCAGACGCCTGCGTTAAAGAGTTTCACTTCTCAATTATATTACAAAACGCTCACAAATATAATGAAATACTTCAACTAGACCATCCCTCGATATGAACCGCCTGTACTCAGTACAGTATAAGTTTAAGTGTACTGAGTATAAATATATTACGTATGCTAATGTAGAATGCGATGCGAGCTTGATATCGCGTAGAATTTGTCATAAATAGACTGGGCTTTTTAATAATAATTTACACTCTATTTTATTTGAATACTGCTACTATTTGGTATTATGAGAACCCTGTCTATCATGCAAAAGGTCTTTGGCTTGATTTCCATTAGGACAATCTTTTGTGTATATGAAGGTGTCTATTTGTCCTATATTGTAATTAATAGAAAAATCTTTTAGGATTTTTTTATAATGTTTTCGTTCAGACTTTTTGTGACGGTGACGGTTTTCTCTCATTTGTCAGGATTGTAATGTAATCATTTTATTGTGCTGTTGATATTATCCCAAGTATTGAATTTGATGTGGATACTAGCTGTCCTCCGCGGCTTCACCCGCGTTTATCGATATTATAAACTAGTCACAAAAATTAAGGGATATAAAAAAAATTCCAAATTTTTGGGTGGTTTTCAACGGGCTGTAACTCCGAGGAAAATGATCGTACAGCAAATAAAAAAAAAGCAAATTGTAGCTTTAAGTGTCTAGTTTTCAGATATGACCATGAAAATTTTTTATCATGTTCGGGTCTGGAGAAATCCTAAGAAAACTACGAAGAAAAAAATTTTCCAAATTTTTTCTCGTCTAAAAAAAGGTCTACGGGCTTCAAAAAATTTTTTTTCATTTCTTCTTTCAAATGCTCTTTTAGGAAATTTAATACGCTTTAATTTGATATAATCACGAAGCCTGTACGATGATTTGCCGCGGAGTTATCGTCAGTCAAAGCAAAAAAGTACTTTTTAACTTTGACAATCAATAACTCTGGGAATAATGATCGTACAGGAAATCGAAGGAGGGTTTCGAAAACTGCACAATATTCTCTATAAGATACCCTGAATGACTTTTGTCGGAAAAAATTTTTTTGAATTAAAAACTTTGACTGAAAAAAAGACAAAAATTCGCATAATTAAGGATATTTGGATAACTTGGTATAACTTTGGATAAAATGGATGAACGAAGGATATCGTCGGTAATTTTTCTACCTCAAAGTGTCCCCTAAAATCCCTGAAAATTTCAAAGTGCTGCGATTTTTTTTTCATAGTGCCCCGAAGCTTCAAATTTTTGTTTTTTTGCAAAAATCACCATTAAAAGCAATTTTTCGATTTTTTTTCATTTTTTCAATAAAAAAATTTTTTTTTCTCAAAAATCTTTATTTTTGTGACTAGTTTATATAGCATATAACCATGTACGAAAAATTCCGCGTCGAATGGTAGCAGTCCCATCCCGATATGTTCAGTAGTTTTGTGATGATGGTGTGTCATAGGAACCCTATTTTTCATACATATAAATAGATAATACGGATTTGAGTTTCCACGGTCAAAAATGTATTAATGGTCGCATTTTTAAATTCATACCAATAAATAAATATTCGAATACAGTTGAAAGAATCGCTTTTTTATCAATGCCATGTTCAGGGTTAGGTGTAAAATTTTTGAAGTTATACTTCTTTAGGCGCATTATGACAAAAATGATGAGATTGAAATTTTAAGATACGCGCGCATCAGTGTAACACAAAACTCTCACGGATGAAGTTAGCTGATAACGGTCTCTCCGTAACATAGCACAAATAGCAACTATCAGTGTCAATGAGTGAGTAATTATGTTATTGTCAATAATAACCAAACAATTTCAAAAATTGTTATTTGTTGTTACATACAGGTGCAAAGAGTTTTTTTTTTTATTTTATGTGTTGGTAGGCACTCGAGCAGACGTATCGCCTGATGGTAAGCGATTACCGCCGCCCATGGACACTCGCAACACCAGAGGAGCCACAAGTGCGTTGCCGGCCTTTTAAAAAGGAGTATTATTAAAGAGTTTAGACCCCACATTTTTTAGATATTTTTCTTTTCCAATATAAAAACATCCATTCTACAAAGTCTATCAGGGCTTTCTATTATTTACCAATCAAATTCCATGCAGAAACTCTTAATTACAACATAGCTCTCGGCATAATATTAATTTGTTTAATTTAAACAAATTCCTAAATTACAATACATATTAAAGTTCGTTTGTTAAATTTAAATAAATTTGCGGATTCGATTAAACCAATTTCAGACTTTTACACTCTCTGTCCGGCGGTCGGCGAGGTAACACGTCTGTAGAGCTAGTGCGTCGACTCAGTGACAACGGGTCTTATATCTCTTGAAGATGGTTCGTGTAGAAGCTAAACACATGTCGATTTCCTGTTGAGTTTCCTTGTTTGGGACTTGATAGAGAAGGCGATCCAGCGGATAGATATTTGTGATTTCTGCAAGGTTACTCCTGAGTCAATTAGTTATTTTCTACAATTCTAATTATCTAAAAACAAAATATTCGATTTTTTGTTGGTTTATTAGTTTGTTACTATTTAACTCAAAAACTACTCAACCGAGTAACATTTTTTAAGACTTTTTTCTTACGGGAACGGGACCTATGCAGAAGAAACCGCGGGGCACTGCTAGTATATAGTATAGTAGTATATATAAAGGTCTGGGGCTTGTTTGAAACCTTTTATTTGGCGAGCCAGTTGGCTTGGTGGTTGGAGACCCTGACTGCCAAACCGAAGGTCGCGGGTTCGATTCCCACCCAGGACAAACATTTGTGTGCATGAACATGTCTGTTTGTTCTGTCTCTTTTGCCTATTTACACCAAATATCTATATAAGTATGTATTTAAAAAGTCGTATATCAGTAACCTGGTAGCCATACTACAAGCAGTACACTCTGCTTAACTTGGGATCAGGTAACCATGTGTGAAGAATGTCTGGGATATTTATTACTTCCCTTGTTATTTAGTATGCTAGGGTCAAAACTTAAAACTATATTTTAAACCAGTTCCCTCAACTGATCAAGGTGAAATTTGGCACAATTTTTGGTAACTGAATTTGAAATAGTTCCCTCAATCGAGTGAGGCGAAATTTTCCGCACGAATGTACGATTAGCAAAATGACGTCATTTTAAATCCAATATGGCGGACGTAACAATGGCCGCCATGTCATGAATGAAAGGGTTTGTAAAGCACAATACGTGACGTAAATTTTTGCCATTTTGAGTACCTATTTAACCAATATTATAAAGAGAGAGTACGAATTTTGTGACTATGTGAATTGGGTGGAAAATCTACTACTACTACATCTATTAAAAAAAAAGAATTACTGATCCAAAGCTACTCTATTCCGGAGTAACATAGGCTATATTATAATCCTGGAATACATTAGATCCTTCGGCAAGACGGGCGAAGCCGCGAGGCGGTAGATATCTAAACTAATTAATATTATAAAGAGAAAAGATTTGTATGTAAGTATGTTTGTTACACTATCACGCAAAAACTACTAAACGGATATGGATGAAACTTACCACATAGATAGAGCATATCCTGGAATAACATATAGGCTACTTTTTATCCCGGGAAAATGTGATATCCCTCGGGAACGCGCGTAAAACCGCGGGGGACAGCTATATGCTGTAAAAATTACTAGTTTTCTACCAAAGTCAAAAGTAAGAGTTATGATTTTAGCACTCTATGTATTCTCAAATACTTTTTTTTTTAAACAAAGTGGTATAATGATATGTAAACTAAATTTTCAATATAATACACTGATGTTACAAAGTTAGCTTTCAATATCCTATGAGGCTCATATTTATTAGGTTAGGGCAACTTCTAACGGCACGGCAATGGAATAAGGCGGCCACAGACTTGCCAACTTGTGCCCTCGCATGTTAAGACATGGTACGCGTTGCAGCACAAGTGTGTCGTGAACTTTGCAATTGCTATTTCTATTTAAGGTCTAATTTTTAATGCAATCTAGGAGTTATTGGACTGTTTGTATAGACTTATGCAGCATCCATTTATTATTCCATCTACTGAGAAATCTGCACTTAGATCAATGTGTATTTTATTTGCGTGTACTTTAAAAAAAAAATTAAAATAGTTAGTGTCACTTTTCGTTTTATCGAGTTTCAAATCGTAAAGGTGCTAAAGAAGATTTCAACAAAAAAACGCTTATTAATATTGAAAACAAATATGTTTTCTATAATATTTTATTGCACGTTTATGTACTATCAGTTTTTGTCGTAAGTTCGTCTACTTGGTAGTATTTTCGTTTCCTACTTCTCAACTTCTTGTCAGGGCAATACTTATTGTCCGCTAAATTACTGAAAGATAGACAGAAAGATGTGTTTAATAATCATGTGGGGAAGCTAGCAAAGGTCAAAGTATTGACGAAGTACTTTGACATTTGCTCGTAAAATCGCAGCTCCGTATTACTTTGAGAAATAAGCCATTCCTGTAGCACTAGCTACGAAAATCGTAGTACTGCTACGACGATTGTTCATTTATAATCACAATTTATTTAAGCCTAGTTACCGCCCCGCGATTTCGCCCGTATTCTTGCGTTATCGCGCATCGAGGGAATGGAATAACTTGCCTGCTGCGGTCTTCCCGTGCAATTATAATTTGGGTGTCTTCAAGGCTAGAGTGAATACGCTCTTAATAAACTAGAGCGCCTCAGCATCAAAGATCGCATCACTACTTACCATCAGGTGGGATCGCAGTCAACCACTAGTTTATATTATTAAAAAGAAATAAAAAAAAGTTATATTAAATTGCTCTGGGATAAATAGTATCGTATGTGTTAATCCAGGTTATAAATTATACTTGTGCCAAGTTTTATCTCAATCCGACGAGTAGTTCTTGCGTGATAGAGTAACAAACAAACATACCTCCCTCGTAACAAACTTTCACACTTATAATATTAGTAGGGTAATATTACATTTATCAAATTTAATTCACAGAAAAATGATGTCAATGTTTTGCTTTTGATAAAAAAGTGTTACGCTATTGTTTTGTTCATATGTTTGTTGCCGTATTTCACAAAAATACTGTCAATTTTCATGTAGTTTTTTTAAAACTTTTAGTATCATTTTAGAACAATTATGAGCAGTATCAAGTTACTAGAAAAGATATTATTAGTACTAAAAATTTTTTTACTTACGTTTTTTCCAAAAATTCAAAACCATTTATTCAGTTTAGGCTCGCGGAAGGCACTTATGAAGGGCAAATTTAAAGTTACTGAAGCTACTACCTATGTTAAAAATACTAAAAATTTTTGAAGCGAAAACTTCTTTAGCGGCGTTGAGCAGTTTTCTTGGGATGTGTATAAAATGTTAAACTCGCGTCAGGACACGTGACCTGATCGAAAATTCGTAACACGGTAAAAATGCACAACGTTAATGTTCAAGTTTTCACCTCTGCCGGCACTCCCGGAGTGCAACCCGTTGTTTTTTTTTTTTTCATAAATGTTCATGCCTGAGCTATTAATTGAAATTTAACACTATAGACGTTTCTGCTGACGCTACTTAGTTCGCATTGACACAAGATGGAAACTCGCGAACTACATGACGCACGATCCAAACACGACAATATAGTATTTCATACTTTGTTGTGTTGTTAGCGATTGTTATTTATAGTTCCAGGAGCGAGCGAGACTTGGCGCTTTGTGCACTTAGATGTCGAGTTTTGTTCACTTAGTACTATGTTAGTTTGTGTTTAGACTAATTTGTTATTTATATGTATTTTAACATTATTATAAAAATTTTGACTGTGGATTTTTTAATTTGAAAAATATGTATCTAATTTAGGATTTTAGAATTAATTTAGGTATTATAATATACTAGCTGTCCCCACGGTTTCACTCGTTTATCGATATCATATATTACCTGTAACTCTACAAAAAAATATTTCTATATATCTACAAAAATAACCGCAGCCTGTCCTGATATGTTCAGTGGTATTGAGATGATGGTGCGTTAGATAGAAGACTGCGATATATGTGAAATAAAGTTTGTTTGTTACGCTTTCACGGCACTAAATGACTGAATTGATTTTGTTGAAATTTGGCTCGCACATTGTCTATGGTTTGGAAAGGTACATAGGCTATTTAGGCAAATTATTTTTACAGTATTATTTTTTGTAAAAGAAATACCCTTATATTGAAATGTATTTTTCTCACGCAACAATTCTAATAGAGTACAAACTCTACATTTGATTTTTCCGCTTTTGTCGGTCGACAAACATCGATGCTGATAGAGAATTAGATTTCACATGCAAGCGAAGCCTGCGAGATGTAACTTATGCCTGCGACTGTACTAATGTACTCGTATCTAGATTGTATACAATATCTGTACACAGTTACTATCATTCAATAGGCGGGATAGTTGGCATGTTAGATACCCAGAATACTGAGCAGGTTTGATTCTCAATTAGAAGAAACTTCGGTGAAATTACCGGGTCGACAACGCATTAGCGATGCCCCTACTGTTGCAAATGTCTATAGGTGGCGGTGACCACTTACCAAAAGGAGGACCGTCTGCTTGTTTGTCGGCCCAAATGGTATAAAGAAAAATAAAAAAGGAAACATTAATTTGTGTGCATGATCAATGTATGGAGTAGCGAGGTATACAATTCAAAAATTTAAAATTAAAAACCATTTATTCGGTGAAGGCTCTCGCAAGGCACTTACGAAGGTCAAATTTAAAGTTACTGAAGCTACTACCAGTTCGGAAGTCAGGCTTTATAAGACTCTATTTAAAGGTGAAGATCTTTCGCCACTAGGTGATCATGCCTGGGGACCGCGGTCCGACTGTTGATCTTGGAAGCATGTAAACCCACAATGGTCAAATCCTGAGAAAACTTCGATGTAGGATTTTTGCATATGTTTATAGATGTCGCCACAATATATTGTATATATTTTCTTCTATGTCTATATAGCCATTATGCTCGAAGACGTGGACAGAGATCTCGGCACTGACACGCTCATTCCTAGATCGTTATAGGCTATATCATATCGATAAACATGGATGAAACCGCGGGGGATAGCTAGTATATAATATATTTTTACCATCACTCATTCTTCTAAAATTTAAATCGACTGTCATAAAATTCTCTGTGAAAATCATTTTTATACTGAGTGATAAAATTCCTCCGAACATTGACTCCGGATCATATCTCGTGGTTTGAAATATATTGATATGCAAATTTAACCTATTGTCATACATTACGTACGGGTGTAGTGCATAGGGGGTAGATTTGAGGGTAGTTCTTTGTGTTTTATAACCGCGTGTGCATGAAATAGGGGTATGCAAATTATGTTTTGATGTTTGGATTGTTTGTTTTTATATTACGGGGGATTGTTTTAATGAGAACTAAAGTTTAAGGAAAGTTTGTTTTTTATACCACTTGGGCCAACAAACAAGCAGACGGTCCACTTGATGGTAAGTGGTTGCCTATGGACATTTACAACACCAAGGCATTGCCAATGCGTTGTGGACCTGAGACGTGAAGTTGTTAAGTCTCACGTGCCTGTAATTTCACCGGCCCCCTTACCTTTCTAATCGAAACACAGTAACAAAAGTACACCACTGTTTCATGGCGGAAATGGGTAAGGTGGTAGTACTTCCCCGGACGAACTCTGCACTAAGAGCTCTACTACTCACTAAGAGCGCCACTTCTGTAATATTTAATAATATACGATTTTTTACATAAGAAAAAGTAACGGATCCTTTTGCCGTATAAAACATATGTTCAGATTTCAATATCAGGCACTAGTTCCAAAATAGTTTTATAAAATAATAAAAAAAGATATAAAATTGAAACAAACAATTTCTATAACAGTGTCAAATTTAAAATTTGAGCCAGGTATAAAAACTCCATACGTTCCGGACATTGCACAAATCGCGACTGTCAGTAAGAAATAATAATATTGTCTATAATAACCTCACCACGTCAAAAGTGGTCATTCGTTGCTACAGGTGCAGAGTATCGACACTACTTACAAAAATCATTTTCACGACTGAATAGTAAAGACAAATGATTTTAATGCAGTTTTTTCACCAATAATTTCGAGTGTAACTTTTTACGTGTACATAAGTGCACATACACGCTTTTTTTTGTTTATCTTTGAAATCTTACTAGGCTAGGCATATCCAGTGTTTCTTTATATTTCTCTAAGAGTGGAAAAACAATTTGTAGCGAGTCTCAGCCTCGACGCGCTAATGACTACAAAAACCAGACAGACAGACAGACGCGGACAAACTACGTGCTATTATATCAAACACGTCTGTGTTGCCATGTGGAATGTCTGTTTTTTTAATTCTTAATGACCTTTGGACGTGTGGTGACAAGAATACCAGTATTTGATTCCGTATATTATATATAAGTACATATATTCTGCAACTAACTGTAGTGCATTAGGTCTTGTAATACAGTTTTTAAAAACTTTGTGACATTTTTAGAGTAGTAGAGCTCTTATTACAGATTTCGTCTGGGGAAGTACTACCACCTTACCCATTTCCACCGTGAAGCAGTAGTGCTTTTATTACTGTGCTTCCGGTAGAAAGGTAAGGGAGACGGTGAAATTACAGGCACATGAGACTTAGCATCTTCACGTCTCGGGTCGACAACGCAGTGGAGATGCTCTAGTGTTGCAAATGTCCATAGGCGGCGGTGACTTACCAGCAGGCACCGTCTGCACGTTTGTCGGCCCAAGTAGTATAAATAAAACAATCGCAGTCAAACTTGTGTACAGGGAAACATTTTAATTATTCATCATCGATTGTTTTCGCAGCGCACGCGATGTAAGGATTTTTACACCTTGGTTTACATTATTGGAGTTTTAGTAAGGATCCCTAATTTCTTTGAAAACATAATATAGCCTGTGTCACCCGGGGATAGTGTAGCTTCACAACGCTGAAAGAATTTTTCAAATCGGTCTAGTAGTTTTTGAGTTTATTCGTTACATACAAAAATACAAATCTTTCCTCTTTATAATATTAGTGTAGAAGTGTAGATTTATTTTTCGTCACACAAAAAGGTTGCTAATCAGAATTTCAGAGCACTCCAATAAGAAGTTCACTACGAAAACAGGGTTCCGCTGCCTTTCCATACAAGATAAATATTTCCAATTTATTTTATCATACATATCTAACGTGTCATAGAAAAAATGGGACAATTCTGCCGGAGGTCGTATATAAATTCCATAAAATATTGATAACTATACAGAAGTCGGGGTGTTCATATTTTACGAGAGCGTAAGAACTAGTTTATGACTGATACCCTGCTTCTGTGAATCACTACTCGCGGTTGTAGTCTGGGGTAGGGTGGGGATCCACTATTTGCGGGAAGATTCCATAGACTATAAAAAAGCGTTAGTGTTTAATTTTTTCTCGAGACTTTCTATTTTTCATTTGGGCCGACAAATAAGCTGCCGGTCCACTTGATGGTAAGTGATCACCGCTTATGGACATTTGCAAATCAGGGGCATCACCAATGTGTTGTCGACCCTGAGACGTGAAGCTAAGTCTCATGTGCCTGTCATTTCAAATCATGACAATTTAACCAGTACAGTCTTCTTTTGTTAAATATTGTAATCGCTTATAGAGCGACTCCACACACACCTACATACTGATTTCCGCTGCGTCATACCGTATTCATAGAATTTAGAGATATAGTATTATATAACCACGGCTTGTTACACTTTGCATTACCTCAGATTGCCTTATTGTATGATATTCGCTGGAAACTGGGGTTCTAAGGGAAAACATATGAAATTTAGGTCGCTACATTTTCATGCACCAATATATTTTTATATTCAGTTGCTTGGGAATATTGACAACTTTTGCAAAATACAGTGTCAATTTGTATAATATTTATAAATAACTAGTGACCCGCCCGGATTTGCACGGGTAGCACTAATGATCTATCAAAAAACATAAAGAAACCATTGATGTTTTCGCTGCCAAACTTTACACTTTACCTTTCTAACTGAAGCACAGTAATTAATACAAGTGCACTACCGCTTCACGGCGGAAATGGGTAAGGTGGTACTCCCCGGATGTACTCTGCACTGAGATCTCTATTCTACTCAAACTCAAAATTCAAATTAATAGTAATCGTTAGAAATGAGAAATGAAGATCAGAGATCATCGTCGGTGTAATGTAATATATAAAATAAGAAAAAAAAACTATCTCCTTATTCAGCTAATTTAAACTACATAGGAAACCTGTCAGACCTCTCACGTGATTGCGTAAATACCGAAAGAGACAGAGCATAGAGACGGTCACGAAACTTCATACTAGTATCATTTACCTTACGGAATATCACGCCAGCTAATCCCTACTAATATTATAAATGTGAATGTAAGTTTGTTTGTAACGCTTTACCACGAAAACTACTTAACCGAACCATCATAAAACTTTGTACACATATTCTTGGAGGTATTAGAAGTAACATAGGATACTTTATGTGCCGCGAAATGTTACATCCCTCGGGACGCGGGTGAAACGGCGGGGGACAGCTAGTTACTTATAAATCATACTTACATAAAACATTTGTTAATTAGTAATTTAATACAACAATTAATTTAATAAGTACCTACGCGTAAAAACCCAGAGCACGTCACTTTATTTACAGTACAAATAAGTAATAACAGTGGCTCAACTTGACATCTCTACTATTTAAGAATATAATTACTAATCCATACTCTGAAATCTAGCTCTATATAATCTGAATCTACCTAGGTTAGATTGTAGATAAGGCGATATAATACTTTATTGTGTATCCTAAAATATAAAAAAAAAACTCTGAAATCTGACACAGGCCAGTTGGCTTGGTGGTTAGCGACTCTGACTGCCAAGCTGAAGGTCGCAGGTTCGATTGCCACCCAGGACAAACATTTGCGTGCATTTCTGGGTGTAAATATCTATATAAGTATGTATTTAGAAAAAATATATTATGTGTAGTATATCAGTTATCTGGTTTCCATAGTACAAGCTCTGCTCAGTTTGGGATCAGATGGCCGGGTGTAAAGAATGTTCTAGTATAAAAAAAAATTATGCTCTGTAATCATAAAAGAAATCAAACATGTCCATACAAAGATAAGCCTTGTGCAATAAAAATGTGTAAAAAGTTTGGAATAGTCTATTATAATAATAAAAATATAGCCATAGTATGTTTGGATAAACGAATAAAACAATAAATTGGATGCCATTTTGTATATTTCCATTGCTTTCTTATTTAAATTTCTGAAATGTTGTCGCAGTCATTATTTACACACCATCTGATCCCAAACTAAGCAGAGCTTGTTAAATGAAAACCAGATAACTGATATACTACACTTTTCAAAATACACACATACATTTTTACAACAAACAGACATGTTCGTTCATGTACACAAAAAATGTTAGCTGTTCGTTCATGTACACAAAAAATGTTAGCCCTGGAAATCGAACTCACAGCTAATGGCGTAGCAGTCAGGGTTTACAATCAAGCCAAATGGCACGTCAAATATGTAATTTTCTCATAATTAGTTTCCTATACTAAACGGAGATTTTCTCTCAAACTTCACTACTCATACTTTGTCCAACATTCACCAAAAGTTACACACCAACTTGACTCACTGTTTATCTTTCCACTGCACTCTAACAGTCCCGGGCGTGTATGAAACATTAACTGAATCCCGGGATCCCGGGATCTGGGAGTCAGTGTTCCCGCGGGTCGGTAATATTTGATGTGCACACCACTAACACAAAGAAATATTTCTGAATATTTCATCATGCCGCTTTGTAGAACGATCCTGATGTTAGAGTAGTTATAACGTTTAGTTATATTCCTTATTCTAAACTATTCATAAGGTCGATAATGCAATGGCGATTCCCAAATGTCTATAGGTGGATCGTCAGCTAGTTTAATAGCCTAAATATAGGAAAAAATATATTGAAAAGGGTTTTTGCGTAATTTTAATAATTGGTCTTATTAACGCACAGGTAATTATAGTTTATTATTTAAAACAGGTACTCTTGTCTTGTTTGATTTTAGATAAGCTGAAGTGATTTATATTTTTATTTTATTTGAATAAATATATCTATGACTTTTAATATAATGTATTATTTGTATGTGTTTTTTCCTCAATATATGTAAATTTAATCCATGTATTAAGGTCGTGGGACTTGATTTCATTGAAAAAATATCTAGTAATTCCAGTAAAATAATAAAATGTAAAGCTATTCTACTAATATTAGAAATTACTAAACGGATTTCGAAGCAATTTAACAAGACAGGATACAATAAATAAATATCCTGGGACATTATTTACACACGGCCATCTGATCCTAAACTAAGCAGAGCTTATACTGTGGTAACCAAATAACTGATATATTACATATACAACTTAATTTTTTATGTAAAGACATACTTATAAAGATATTTAGAAACAGAACAAACAGACATGTTCATGCACTATGCGTTTGTCTTGGATGAGAATCGAACCCGCGACCTGCGACTTGGTAAGTCGCTAAACACCAAGCCAACTGGCCAATTTAGCCCAAGGAACTAAACGCGAATGAAACCGCAATGTGATATATTTTATTGAATAGATATTAGAGATGCAATTACATTTACAAAATATTGGAAGGATTTTGATATAAGCTAACAAAAAAAAATAATTTAAATGTCCTCCGTACCGCTTTACCCGCTTCTCCGAAGGCGAAAATTCTTCGCGATAAATATCCGATCTCCTGTGTCAATCTAATATTTTATTTATTTGCAAAATTTCATTTAAATCCGACTAGTCTGAGCCAAATCAAGATAAACATCTACAATCGCTCCTTTTTGATTAGGCGTCGAAATAGCAGTATTCACTTAAAATAAATAAATAAATATCCCGGGACATTCTCTTACACACGGCCATCTGATCCCAAACTAAGCAGAGCTTGTACTGTGGAAACCAGATAACTGATTTACTACATATACTATTTTTTTTTTCTAAATACATATTTATATAGATATTTAAACCTAGACACAGAACAAACATATGATCATGCACACGAATGTTTGTCCTGGGTGGGAATCGAACCCGCGACCGTCGACTTGGCAGTCAAAGTCGCTAACCACCAAGCCAACTGGCCTGTCTTAAATTTGGATATTTTTTTAAAACACACATAAACTTTAAATTTATTTATTTTTATATATTACTCCGTTCTTCCTACACCAATTTCATTAATTATTCTCTATCAACTTTACAAGCATCGTCACCTATACAAAAACTTATAATACCAAAAGTCTATATTACAAAAAAATAAATCCACCCTTTTCATTACAGAGAAAATTAACCAAAGCAACTGCACAAAGGATTGGAAGGGGATGGGTCCCCCCACCACACCCCCCTCATCCCGTCATCTAAATAACTAGCACTCGCCGACCATATGGGACTGGAATGGATGCATATTGCATGTAAATACTATGTTTGTGCCTAGATCTCTGAATGTCTAGATCTAGGTATTGTTCGTTTGAATGTGAAGATAGCATTTCGTGCACGTTTGTGAAGCTTCTAGCGCACTTGTAAATTTTGACGTTCTGTAATACCGTAATCCATCCAAACCAAGTTCATATATATTACAAATTGGAAAGTGCCAGGTCTAGGATAGTGTAGTGTCAAAGACAGACTATGTCAAGATTTCCTGATCGCTAAAAAACTATTATACAGTTTGGCGATTTTAGTTGTTTATGTAAACTGCATGATTTTTATATAATAAATCATACAACAATTTTATTGTAGCGCGATTAATAATAAGTACCTGAATGGCCGAGATTTGCTCAGGTTGTCTTTACTAATGTGACTACTGCCGTATTCTCTTTTTTAAAGCACTGTCATATATACCTAGATACGAATTTGATGCGTACATAAAGGGCGTACCTTTAAGTGTAAGTGCTTTTACCTTCGTATTCTTATGGTATTGTAGCAGTTTACATTGCCTAAAAACACGAATAAAACGACGTTTTCTAAAAATGAATCCTAGCTAGATCGATTTATCGCCCCCGAAAACCCCTGCATACTAAAATTCATGAAAATCGTTTGAGCCGTTTCCTAGATCCTAATTTGAAGAATTGCTCGTTTAAAGGTATTAGATAGACGGATATTTAAACTTTTAACTTACTCTGTAAACAGTTTTAATAACATAAAGGTTTTGACGAAATTATAAGGAGATAGATCGTACATTGGGAATGGATATTTTTTTGTGTTATAAATTAATATTTATCATTTTCATCACGGGTAAAGCCGGGTGGTGGTCGCAAATTGTTCATATAATAGTTATGTCTAATGTAATCTAATACTCCGAAGTCTCTATCTGCTATGTGACGTTCGATGAACAAAAGAGTGAGACGGAAATAGCTATAAAAAACAGGAAAAAGATTTGTTTCAGTCTACTACAGCTTACACATAATATTATCTAGATTTAAACATTTTAATTACATTTTCCTCTTGCAAGCAATTAAGTCTAATTTTCTGCTGACTTTTCATCCGGGGCGTGTTAGTGTGGTAATAAACAAGATCTTCCATGAAATCAACAAAAACAAGAATTTATCGAACCCTCCACTAAGTGATTGCTGTATTAAGTTGCCCAGCGTTGGGACTGGGACTACTCCAGCATACTCCAGTCTGGAACAGTAAAAATATACCGTCATGCATTATGCAACGGTTGCTGGCGGTATGCCGCAGCTAACCGTGGCTGACGCTCACACCGAAGTGTAATGTATACTTAATTATAATCACGTAAAAAAAATTAAGTTGATTTCACAAATTTTTCGGAAAGTGTATATATTTTTCATATGAATGTAGCAAGTCTAAGTTAAATAAATAAATATCCTGGGACATTCTATACACACGACCATCTGATCCAAACTAAGCAGAGCATGTACTATGAAATCCAGATAACTGATATATTACAAATAAATACAATTTTTTTCAATATAGATATCTAAACCCACACACAGAACAAACAGACATGTTCATGCACGCAAATGTTTGTGCGCGGAATCGAACCTGTGACCTACGACTTGGCAGTCAGGTCGCTAACCACCAATGCAACTGGCCCGTCGAAATATAATGGTGATTTTATACATTCATAAGTGATATGGTTTAGGCCCTGTGTTGATCGTCAATAGGAAATAATAACTGACACAACCAAGGCACATTACAGGTCTATTATAAAAATAAGCGAGCTCCATCTTCGGCCTCATCTTCACTTACCATCAAGTGAGATCGAGGTTAATCGCAATCCCGTCATAAATAAAAAAAAGTGTTGCTCGTTACAATCCGGTGTAACACACATCCATAACTCGAGTTCCTCTAATGAAATTGTCCATAAATCTTGAATATTGGACTGGCGACATGCCTAACTATTGTATTTTCTTTCCCCCTTGTTACTTTGGATTTCAATGGGGACTCTTTGAAGACGTTTACATGAAAATACGTACTTTGATAAGTGGCCATTGTTATCACAGTATATCTTTTTGGAAAACTTTTAAAGTAGTAGAGCTCTTAGTGCAGAGTTCGCCCGGGGAAGTACTACCACCGTACCCATTTCTGCCGTGAAGCAGTAGTGCACTTGTATTACTTTGTTTCTGTTAGAAAGGTAAGGAGGGCAGTGAAATTACAGGCTCATGACACTTAACAACTTCACGTCTCAGAGTCGACAACGCATTGGCGATGCCCCTAATGTTGCAAATGTCCATAGGCGGCGGTGACCACTTACCATCAGGTGGACCGTCTGCTTGGTTGTCGGCCCAAGTGGTATAAAAAAAATGACAAAAACAGAATTTCTTTAGCACCGTTGCGATTTGAAATTGGATGAAACAAAGCGACAGTAAAAAGAGACACACGTATTCATCTATATGATTTTTCGCGAGAGAATGAGAAAGGGACACATAGTTTTCTGTAGGCTTCAGTTCTATGTGACGTGTAAACTTTTTAGTTTTATTTTAATGATCGAGGTTACAGATTGGCTAACTTTTTTTTTTATTTTATATATTGCTACGTGTCTTTTGTGCGTTAATTAATTTCGATGCCGTTTTATTTCCTAAACATCAATAAATGTAAATCAGTAAAGTATAGTGAAATAAATGAGTGTATCGTGACTTTTCAATTTGTCTAAAAAATACAGTACAATTGTCTAGACTTTTGACTTAAGGATTTTAACCTTTAACGTGACACCGGCTTGGTCACAAACTTAGTACGGTATCACTATATTTGTGAATGTGATATAGACTAGGGTACCACTGATCACAGTTCTGTGTGTCCTATGTATGTACAATTTTCTTTTTATAACTTCCTTCCCCTCAACATGCCTTGTCTTACTTATATAAAATGTTTATAAATCACTCCTTGATTTGCCTTTTGATTGTGCCTTATTAAATTTTATATTTAACAAAATCTATCGTTTATCTTCCAAAACCCTGATACTACCAGAATTTTGTGATTTAAACACTTCTGATGGCGTTTAAATAACCGGCAGATGGTCCACCTGAGTGGTCATCGCCGCCTATAGACATTGCAGCAGTAGGGGCATCGCATATGCGTTGTCGACCCTGGGACGTGAATTTGTTAAGCCCACAGTAATATAATAATAACTAGTGCCTCAGGGCGTCATTGGGAACGGTGGTAATACTTTCATGTAAGAACTCTCCATTAAGAGAGTTACTTCAAGTGTGAAGTAGGTAATGAAAAGGGAATGGTTGTGACACTAAAATCTCAGGAGCAGACAGACATCCTATGCTTGAGCAGTAAATCTCACATTGACTGTAAAGCCTTCACATGAATAACTTCACAAAATATCCGAGCGCTTCTGACGTCACTGAAGCGTAACCGGTCTGTGACGTCACGCAGGTGTCGTGTGACGTTGTGCGACGCGATCCGATGAGACTAGACTCGGTCGAGCGGACAGCTCTGCCTGGCTGGAACTTACTTAGGGCTGTCGAAAGCTTTGAAACCTTTAATAGAAGTGGACAGCAATATTTCTGCGCTGAAAATGCTTGCAATCTTATTCCCATGACCCTACGCCCCATTGATTAGATAGAAGCTTTTATGAAAGAGTTACTCGCTGAAAAAGTCGTACCTATTTAAGGTACCATTCTAAAAGCAACATTGAATCAGTTATTTTAATGTGAAGATGGTTATCGATTTTTTTCATGAAACTAATTTGTAATTAATTTCTAATATATTATTAAATAATGGAATATATAAAAAGTGTCGACCCTACACATAGTGCCCGAGATGAAAGCCAACGCCGACCCTTCCGTTGCGTTTGCCGACATCCCCACTGTCGCCGAACAATACGCTCAATGAAGAGTGTTTAATAACCGTATCAAATTAAATTGATCACGTATTGGCTTCAGGGGCGCCATTCTATGAGGTAAATGACACTACCTGAACGATGTTTCTATACTCTATCTCTTTTGTAACTGTAAATATGACGTGAGAGGTCAATAAGGTAGGATGTAGAAGCTGTCGAGTTGGGAGAGATAATTAAACACCGAGATCTGAGACAATACTTCTTATTTATTAAAAGAAACAGTTTTATATTTGCGGTTTCATAGGTACATCTCCACAATATTATGATTGTAGTAGAACCCAAGTAGACCTTGATGAATTTGAGGCCATTATATTTGAGGACTGTTGATCATATAGGATTTTACTACCATAGATAATAATATGTCAAACTTATACCTGTTTCCCTAACCAATCTGGCCCTGGGGCACTACAGACTAATCTGCCATTAATTAGAAGAAGTCATCATTTGCCTAGAGAATAAAGCATTGATATTAAAGTTACAGTGGCTACCACCGGTTCAGAAGTCAGCCTTCTACCGTTAAGAAACACTGCAAGGATATATTGTTTTTACTTTTTTATAATGATCTAATCTGACTTCCGAACCTGTGGTAGCTTTAGTAACTTTGACCTTCATGGGGTTCTTCAAGAAGGGTGTGAAGAGATTTTTGCAGGGTCGGCAACGCGCGAGTGATACCCACGGTGTTGCAAGCGTCCATAGGCTGCGGTGACCGTTTACCATCAGACGGGCCGTCAGCTTGTTTGCTACCTTAGTAGTATAAAAAAAATAAAATAAGGATGTTTAAATTTTTTTTTTATTTATCAGTACAGAGCCGTCTGCGGTGGTACGGACACGTTTTGAGGCGACCATCCGACCATATTAGTTTATTTTATATAGTTTATTTTGCATATTTTCATAGCCTCTTGTCCTATGGTATTTTGTTTTGGGGAGCAGCAGCGGATATAGAATCAATATTTATTATACAAAAAAGAGCAATTCGTGCAATTTACAGTATGGGTCCCCGTGAATCATTAAGAGATTTATTTAGGGAAATAAATATAATGACATTACCTTCACTATATATTTATGAAAATATAATGTTTATACGTAGAAACATAGGAATGTTTGAGTCAAAATTAGATATTCATAAAATTCAAAAAAAAATTCAAAATTCAAAACCATTTATTCAGTTTAGGCCCTCAGAAGGCACTTATGAAGGTCAAATTTAAAGTTACTGAAGCTACTACCGTACTAGTATAAATACAAGACAAAGTTAGTTGTTCCATACTTTAGACTAACTAAAGTTAACAAGTCATTTCTTGGTAATTGTGTTCGATTTTATAATAAGATACCGCTTTCAATAACCAAAATGTCTGATCATAAATTTAAAAATTATATTAGGAAAGTTTTGAAAGAAAAAGCGTATTACAAGGTAGTTCATTATATTGAAGATAAAAATGTATGGAAATAGCTGCTCTCTGCACAGTGCACCTCTAAATCTCTTGTTTAAGTTGTAAGTACCTAATTATTGTTATTTTCTATTTTGTAGTCTTGTCATATTTTTTTTTTGTTTTGTTTTTATTAATGTTACCTATAATAAGTATTTTGTAATTGTTAAATATAAAATTATGTAAAATTGAAATTATAAAATAGCCAAAAAGTCAGAATAGATAAACATTTATATAACAAATAAAAAAGAATGTAACCTTGCTGAGTTTCTTGCCGGTTCTTCTCAGTTGAAGGCTGACTTCCGAACCGGTTGTAGCTTCAGTAACTTTAAATTTGACCTTCATAAGTGCCCTCCGAAGGCCTAAACTGAATAAATGGTTTTGAATTTTGAAAAATTTTGAAATATGACCAGACAAGTGCTAGATATTGAAACTAAGCCCGGGGGAAGAGGAAAACCCCGAATCACATGGATGTCCGTAGTAAATAAAATCCTCAATGAAGCCCAAGTCAACAAAGAGACGATCAGGACCAAGAAGCCTGGAGACATGTGATACAGAAGGCCGATCTCAAAAAAATGGGAAAGGGCCAGGCAAAGAAGAAGAATACCCAGTGGTAGATAGGGGAAACGGATTAGGGGGAATAGATGACATTTAATCCCCACGCTGCGCTATTTTGGCGTAGTCCATTAGATCTCAGGTACTGACAAACCTCAATTACATTCCATAAGAATAATGGTCTTCTTTCAAAGAAATCCTTAACGCCATACAAGTCCCCCTCCGTCCACATGGGACAGAGTCACATTCAATCATCCCGCGCAATGAACCGTACGGGCTTAGTCTCATGCAGTGGCGGACTTTAGGAATTTCATACTGGCCACGTATTTGCTCGACTCCTGGGCCAAGGATGCAGGTCGGAGCTCAAAGGTGGAGGCGGTATCTAAAAATTGCATTTAACTTGGAGGAAGAACTTAATTATGGGAAGTTGTTGATTAAGGTTTGATCGTAATCCTACAACCTAGTGAGCTTTTGCTGGAAGTCGCGAAGATATCGTAAAACGGTAGAAAAGATTATGAAGACACATATTTGACATGAAAATCTGTCAAAAACCACCTGCCGACGAATTTTGAAAGTTGGATTTGACAAATTGGTCTTTTAAATTTTATACTGTTCGGAAACACATTGACAATTATCCTGGTATTGCAAGTATGGGCGAAGGTAATCACTTAACACTATGTACACTAGCTTTTCAACGATCTGATATTACACTAATATTACAAAGGGGTAAAGTTGCAAAGTTTGGATGAAATCTCAGAAACTGGTAGTCCAATTTACGAAAATTCTTACACAGATAAATGGTTATTCCCGAGTAATTTAAGTTACGTTCTGAACCTGAAAATACAATAATTGTCTTAGGTACGTTGGTGAAACCGTGGGACCGAAGCTAGGAGAAACTAGAGCTACTAGCAAAAAAAATTACTACAATTACTTCTTGGATGATTTAAGATTCCAGTCAACAAGGGCACAATAATATCAGAAAGTCGCTGCTCATCCATATTTTCTTCCATCCACGTACCGCTCACTCCGGCCAGCGGGCTGTCAATGTCCCGCGCGTTACTTCCCCCTCTCCTTGCACCCCTCCCCTTGCACCCCCTGTCCTCTCGTTACTGAACTACTGGACTTAAATACAAGCCTTATACTGCTGGAGTGAGCCTCGGGTGTTTTGGAGTCTGAACAGCATGGTTGCGAAGTAATTTACAGATTAGGTTTAGGGTTTAAGGTATTCTGAACTCCTGATGACTTAATATGTGTTAGCATGTGTTTATTTCTTGGCTAAAAACTTCTTATTTATTGTTGCTAACAGCCCCCTTATTCAGCTAATACAAACTTCGTCGGCGAGCCGCTTCACAGAGGCCTGGGAGAGCGTATCTCTCACGTGATTAGTAGTATTAGCGTAGTTAGCGAAAGAGTAAGAGCACGGAGGCCGTGACAAAACAACCTCGAGTTAGTGTAATTTTCTTTACATAATCGAGCCCCAGGAGTGGAATTTTGATCATATCTGCAGTTTGTTGGATTATAATTCAAAATTGTCTCTATAAATTTTTTGCGCCTAAAATAGTTCCTGTAGGTTTACCTATTGCGATAGAGAAAAAAAAAGGATATTTATTTAGACAATGAAAGCCTTTTATATAAATTCACCCGCGTTCCCGTGGGATGTCACATGTATTATACATAAAAACTTTCCTCTTCAATCACTCTGTCTATTTGAAAAAACCGCATCAAAATCCGTTGCGTAGTTTTAAAAATTTAAGCATACATAGGGATATAGGGACAGATAAAGTGACTTTGTTTTATACTATGTAGTGAAGAATATTTTATAATAGCTTTTTGCACTTCTCCATTTCGCGTAATTTTCTTATAAAGAGGTTTCGCTCCACGTATTAATATATAGATAACAAATCCAAACATAAGAAGCCCCACAGACCTAACAAACATTATAACGTTATCAAGCATCAAGATCTGCCCCTAAATCAGGTTAGACCCTAGTTAAGATGAGTCAGCGCCATCTGCAACGCAACTATTAAGTCCTCATCAGCTTCAGCAACTCGTTACGGGTCTCACCAGCTCATGAATTATTTACTTTCACACCCAGTGTGAGTGGCCAGTGTTTTTTGATACCTCTTTTCAGGACTACTTTTATTTTTGTATATTATGTGTAAATTTTACTTTAATTACAGAACAAGTCATGGAGGTTTTTTTTTTATAAAGTTAGGGGTGATTAGGGAATGCAAGACTGTATGTTAATAAATCTTAGTTTGTTTTTAAAAATAGTTATTGCTGAGTTTTGTTGCCGACTCTTCTCAATAAAAACTCTTACGAATAAAACAAACCGGTATTAGAGACAAAATATTCATCAATTTCAACATTGACAAAAAAATTCCAGTGCACAATTCTGGAAATATTTTTTTAAATAATTTTTAGGGGAACCCTACCCAAACAGTGCCAACAGGACCCTATGTTTAAGGCTGCGCTGTCCGTTTGTCTGTCTGTCACAAGATTGTATCTTTTGACACACTTAAATTATCACAAAGTGTGTATTACGGCAGCTGTAACAACAAATAAATAAAATAAAGATAAAATTAGGGACGTGTTTGTTATTTTGTGAAATATTATATTATGATACGGAACCCGTCGTGTGCGAGTCCGTCTTACAGTTGCTCTTTTATAAAACGATTGATTTTATTTTTTAAACTTAAAAAGAATCGCTGGTAACGCTGGCGTTATAAAGAAAATTATGTTAATTTAGACTCAGAATAATTTCTTTGTCTCCCGGATGAGACTTCATCATTTTTACCCCACCGTGAGCCTGTTTTATAGCGCCTTATATCTTAAGATAAATTTAATTTTGCGAAGGAATATTATGGTATTATTGTAATTTTTCCCATGGATAAAAAAAATAGGTTAGATCTTTTTCAAGACACTTGCTAATAAAATGGCTCTAATTTCACCGTAATTAGGCACACAATGACACCTGTAATCAAACTGTGACTTTTTCATTGCTATTATTCACGAGTGAATTAAAGGGTTTTGTTCTTAAAAAGGTTTCGATACAAAAAAAAACAAAAAAGATCGTCGAGCGTTGAATAGTACAAAACGATTCTTTTTTATTATTTTCTTCACAAGTGTGTTGAAAAACGTCGTATGATACACGTGTGTACTGATGATTACCGTCCTCGGCTCACCAACATTACACACTTGTACCATTATGTACTATTATTTAGAATATTTTGTACTTGCGCTTGCACTTGTGAATTTTTCAACAATATTTAGTGACAATTAGATACTAGAAAATAATGACAATAAATTAAATAATAATAAGAATGTTTACGGTGCCACGGCCGGAAAGGAACAATTATTTATAATTTATATCTATAATAATACAATTAAATATGTAAATAATTAGTGAAAAGGATAATTTGTTTTTATTTTTTTATACCACGGTCACCGCCGCCTATGGACATTTGCAACACTAGGAGCATCGCCAATGCGTTGTCGACCCTGAGACGTGAAGTTGTTAAGTCTCATGTGCCTGTAATTTCACCGGCTCCCTTACCTTTCTAACCGAAACACAGTAGGTAATACAATTGCACTACTGCTTTACGCCGAAAATGGGTAAGGTAGTACTTCCCCGGACGAACTCTGCACTAAGAGCTCTACTACTCTAAAAAATCCTACTAAATACGAAAGTTTGTGAGTATGTGTGGAAGTTTGTTACTCTTTCACGCAAAAACTACTGATCTCATTTAAATGAAACTTCGCACATATATGAAGCATGATCTAAAATAACATATAGGACATTTCATTCCTTGAAAACGTAGCATCTCTCCCACAGTAATCCCTACTAATATTATAAATGTGAATGTAGGTTTGTAACGCTTTCACGCAAAAACTGCTTAACCGATCGTCATGAGACTTTGTACACATATTCTTGGAGGTATTAGAAGTAACAAAAGATACTAGGAAGTTTTTGTGTCGGGAAAATTTTACATCCCTCGGGAACGCGGGTGAAACTGCTGGAGACAGCTAGTATAGATACTCCTTCTAATAAATAATAGGAAATTCAAAACATAGTAAATAACCAAAAAGTTTTTAATTTAGGATCTCAGTCAACATAACTTTTAACGTGTTTTATGAATCCTAAACTACAGTACCTGTTATTAAACTTAACTGTTCAATATGATGCAAGTGCACATAAAATGTGATTTTTTACTACCTCAGAATATTTCAGTCAAACACGTTTGCGTCGACACCAAAAACTACGGTAAATATGCATAAAAATGCTTATAGAATTTTAGTATCTAGCTAAGCAATATTAGAATCGATTTTGCTATAAATACTCATAACTTCATTTTACAATGATAAATTTTATTTTATTCATTTTTAATTGGAGAACCAACAGCTTACAAAAATTTTGATCAACTTCATCTTAAAAAGATAACTTATACTAAACTTGACTACTTAAAAATATTTTTTAATACCACACAATACAGGTAACTGGAGATAGTTATCGAAAATCCTTTTCACCAACACTTTATTTGTGGTCGACTCCTACACTTCAATTTCCTTCCAATACCCAAACCTTAGGAACAAAAAGGAAACTACCCATGAGACATAGCTCTAATTGCTGGCTGAAAGCCAGTCGAACTTCGTATATACATACTTTGCTAGTGTATATTGTTACAACAACTTCTGGACGGTTTAGTTTTACTTGGTAGTGATTTGTTAAGTAAACTCGGGGTATTCTGACGTGAAGATTAACTTTTAATAATAATAAATTAATTTTAGTTTTAACTAACTTTATTTACTTTAAATGTATATAGGGTTAATGTATTATTGTATTAAAATCAGGTAAGAACTCTTAATTATAGAAAAAATACATGCCTGCTTTTGGTAAAGTACTTTGTAGGGCCAGTTAACTGAATAAACTAGCTGTCCCCCGCGGTTTTACCCGCTTTCCCGAAGTATATAACATTTTTCCCGGGATAAAACGTAGCCTATATGTTATTTCAGGATATGCTCTATCTATGTGCCAAGTTTCATGCATATCCGTTTATTAGTTTTTGCGTGAAAGAGTAACAAACATACTGACATACAAATCTTTCCTCTTTATAATATTAGTATAGATATAGATAATGGTGGGAATTAAACCTACGACCTGCATCGTGATGATCAGGGTATCTAACTTCCGTTAAATATATGTAATTGATAAACTTCAAAACATAGGATCCTTTTTTTTGCTTTTAAAAGTTGTCTTTTGTCTAATGTTTATGTCTTCCTTGTATTTTATAGCAAATATTTTTTATATGGGAATACATCAGATCCCGGAAAAAGGCGGAAAAAACTAGTTACTCCATATAACTTCTATAACTCCTTTTAACATCAACGCTATCTTGAACGAAAGAGTCATCGATATTTTACAAACATTATCCAATTCAGAAGTCAGCAAGCTGTGTCGAACTGCCGCGACCATGGCAGACCGTGATTAAATTAGATATTGCTCATTCACACGTAACTGATCGTGTAATAATGAACGCTGAAATTCATCAATTCTCCAATATGAGAGCTGATTGAACGTCCGATACTATGAAGTTTCTCATCTATACTAATTAATTAAGTTTACAGGGCCTCCGATTATCGGTTTTAACTGAAAGTTGATTTGGGTTTCTATTTGAAGGACAATAGAATTTTTTATTTGCCCTTTAATACTAACAAATCAAGCAAAATAGGTATTAGAGATCTTTGTGCAGAGTGCCTTTGAGAGAGGGACGTGCTACATACTTATTTCCAGCATGAATCATTTGTGTACTACAGTGTTTTTGTTAAAAAAAACGTGAGTGTGTACTTATGTACGTAAGAAGTTATACCTGAAATTATAGATGAGAAAAACTGCACTTAAAGCATTTTTTACTATTTAGTCGTGAAATTGTAGTGTCCAAACTCTTTACACCTGTCTGTAGCAACGAATAACAATTTTTGACGTTATTAGGTTATTAAAGTGAAACTTTTATTAAATCGTCTCAAACTGTTTGGTCTGTGTGTTGCATGTCGCGTGACGGTCGGCCGCGGAGTAGGGATAAAGTGAAAGGCGCTCGCCAGAGCAGCCAAGGCCAATATTAGTTGGAGATTTAATCTACTTTTATCATTTCCCATTATCATTCCAATTTTCCAAGTGTAAAATTAAGATTGATAAAGCGATTTTTATACCCTTAATGGAATATTATTAAAAAAAAATTGTTAAATGTCTATAATGTGAAAAAAGGTTTCACTTTTACCGCGGTTTCATAAAACCACACAATCAAATGTTCTTTTTAAAAACGAATATTAATTATTGACAATAACATAATTACTAACTCATTGACACTGACAGTTGCGATGTTCTGGAGAGACCGTTATCAGCTTACTTCATCCGTGAGAATTTTGTGTTACACTGATGCGCGCACATCTTAAAATTTCACTCTCATTATTTCTCATAACGCGCCTAAAGCAGTATAACTTCAAAAAGTAAGGCCGTTCAAATTACAGGCACATATGAATTAGCAACATCACTTCGAGGGTTGACAACGCATTGTCAATGCCGCTGGTGTTGCAATTGTCTATAGACGGCGGTGACGATATCAGGTATACTTGAGTGTCGACCTAAATGACATAAAATGTGTAAAAAGTGTCAATCTATTTCACATAGGATGATTTGTAACAGTGGAAGGTTTTATATCAATACCTTGTAAAATAGCACTTGATTACTCTGAGATACAACACTAAATGCTTCATGAGACCTTGCTCTGTTACAGTATCCCCTTATTTTGTCGAAATAAACATAAACCATGGAGAAATCTTATAAAACACCATGTGTCACCCAACAATATTATAGCAGCTATTATTATCTTATATTGAATTGGAGATAAGGTTACAAATCGCTTGGCAAATAATGCCTAATTAAAGGTGCAATAGTAACAAAATTGAAGGTATTTTATTTGAATGTTAAAATTATAAAGTTGGTATGTTAGGCTTTAATTAAATCCTTTTAGCCTTTATGTTAAAATTTCTCTCGCATGTACTAATTAATGTTTTGATTCCTTTGAATACGAATATACCGTGAGACATAATCCAGTAAAATAAAAACTCATTTAAATTGCTTGTTTGTCGGCCCATGTGGTATAAAAAAAGAATATGAAATAGATCAGCTAGGGACCTTTTTGGTTGTTCACCTCGTCAAATCACTTTTAGATGTAAAATTTCGTTGGAAAACAGGTGGTGGTTGACAGTTAAGAATGGCGTAGAAAAATCATCTCTATTTCCTTCAGTATAAGGTCCATCTATTGATCCAATTGATAATTGTATGATGATCATGATGAACTTTATCATAACTCCATATGGTTAATTTTTCTGTAACTTTCTAAGCTGTCAAACGGGCTTATTAGAACCATAGTCTAAAAAGCAAGGATTCTTTTAGTGGAAGAATAGAATAGAAATATATTGCTTATTCACGTAGGCCTTTACAGGCTCTTATAAATTGTCTTTACAAGGCTTTTAAAAATACACACAATGATATTAAAAAATAATAATTTCACAATAAAACTACTTAAATGGATAACTTGTCAGATGAGCAATTCATTGCCAAAGGTAAATTAGATATACTGTAAATTCGATTAGGAAGATAACGTAGAGAAATCAATGCTCTAATTCACCTTAGATATCAACATCAACAATTCCTGCAAAAATTATGAGCGCGCCAAGAACACAACAAATCGATGTTCAAGTATTTTTATTACTTTTCAAATCGTTTTCTAAACTCGGCGTGACAGCTCGGGAAATAAAAGCGTAATCGTTTATTTTTAATTCCTTTTCTCACCTGTCAATTGACCATAGACAGCGTAGAGTGCATTCGAATATCGCATCAATCATACAGCTCGCACAGACATGGAGGTCGCAACAACCTTTTTGGTGAAGTTTCAAAAGTTATTATTTATGTTAAGTAAATGTTTTTTAATTCTATAAATTTTCCAGCCAATTATTCGTCAACTTATTTCTTGTACAAACTAAGTAAATCTATTGTACAACTAGAGAAGCAGCTGGTTTGCATAGAAAATTAAATACGCGCATACATTGCGCGTTGATAATTTTCCCATTGCATTCGTATTTAGGGTACTCGATACAATGACGATTTGCTTACGATAGATGTGCGTGAACAGTGCATAGATGGCCCTGTGTAAAGAATGTCCCTGTATATATATCTACAGAAGATATTGTTTTCGAAGTCACATTCGTATAAATAAATAAAGACGTGTAAACAAACAGTGTCCACCCGCAGGGATGACAAAGTGGTCCCGTGTGGCGCGCGTCACGCGTCAGGTGGCGCGTCACGCACACGCCACGCGTCAACGTCGACTAATGATCCCGTGGCTTTTGTGAAGGCCACTAATTTAGCTGGAGAGTAAGCTACAAGCATTTTACACATATTCACACAGGATTTTCCCCTAGCAAAAGTTGCTCAGAGCGGCTAAATATGTTTTCACTTAAAAAAACAGGACGTACAGACACACGATAGAAGTGAAACTTTTGTATTACATCAATCACTTTTCAATACCATAGATTGTGTTTTTCATTCACTAGCTGTTTCCCGTGTTTATAGATATCATATATAGCCTATCTACGAAAAATTCCGCGTCGAATGGTAGCAATCCCATCTTGATATATTCAGTAGGTTTGAGGTGATGGTGGGTCAAAGGAACCCTATTTTACTACGTTTATATTTTGACCTCCATAAGAAGTTTTACATCAATAACTGCGAAGTAAAAATCGCAACTGCTAATCGAATAAAATCGCTGATCTACCAGCTCCACGGCACACAAAAGTTATTAATCGCACGCGCGTCATACGATATTGTTTTTTTTAATTCGCGAACCGTTGTCTGCTGACTGCCACTGTCATGTGCAGGTGGGGTCCAGTCAACGTCCTCAGCTGACCCGAGGCTGAGGGTCCAGCCACATGTGTATGTTGAATTTGGTTTTATTTTGAAATCATGTGACTTTTAGTCTATAATATAGAACTCAAAATAGAGAAACATAAATGCTTCAACTCTTTACTATTTATTTTTCTCACTCTATGGACACAGAACGAACTACCGCCAAGACTGACCAATCAAGGATGGTTCACGATTTTACGAGTGCTTTAATTTGACGGTTTGTCAATGATATATTATAAGCTATAGAAAATGAATACGTTATAATAATATTGTAAACAGTGTGGTCCAGTACTTTTTTTTTTTTATACCACTTGGGCCGACAAACAAGCGGACGGTCCCCCTGATGGTAAGTGGTCACCGCCGCCTATAGACATTTGCAACACTAGAGGCATCGCCAATGCGTTGTTGACCCTGAGACGTGAAGTTGTTAAGTCTCATGTGCCTGTAATTTCACCGGCCCCCTTACCTTTCTAACCGAAACACAGTAATACAAGTGCATTACTGCTTCACGGCAAAAATGGGTAAGGTGGTAGTACTTCCCCGGACGAACTCTGCACTAAGAGCTGTACTACTCACAATTTATCGACAGTTTACAATCTCAATAGCTATAATATCTAAATTGCATTTTCAAAAATACGGTAATAATAAAATAATATGACTAAGCTCATCATGCTCCTGGCAATTGATTTTGAGTCTTTAACGTGTGATATAAAGCTGAAATTATTATGAGACTGATGTAACTTTTAACTTTGTCTCTAATCTCCTATGATATAGTTTATTTGTACCTATTAAGATAAAATGATCCTTATTACAAAAGCAATTAGGTAAATTGTCATATGACATTCTTAAAGTTCACAAAGAACTGTTAATGTGAAATAGACTTTAATGGCGAGTGAATTGGAGTTAGTAAGAGTTGTACAATCTACAAGAGTAAGTTTGAACTGATATTCCAAAATGCATAGATACCTTAAAAGAGTTTGCAAGAGGAACATTTCATGTGAAAAAGAGACAAATAGTAGTATCTATCTCCATCCAATGATTTATTTCCAGGTAATCGCCGAGTAATATACATAAAACAAATATATTCTCCATTACCATTGGCCGCGTCGATAAGACCCATTTTCAAATACAACCCAAAAATGGCCATAAAACTTCGAGATGTACAATAGAAGATGTATGTATAATTTATGGAATAAAAAAGTAGAAAATGTTAAAAGAAATAATAAAGTATCAATAAAAGGCACGAACCATGAAAGGCAGCAGGTCACCTTCGCACCGTGCTAAGTGCTTGCTGTTCTGGAATCTGGAGACACACACACTCCATCCGATGATAATGAGTAGAATAATAATTATGCACTACACTTAACACATCTATATCAATGGCTACACTCAAAGGATTCAAGAAATAGTTTCATCATGTCCGTGGCACATTGATTTTGAGATGTAATAAGAAAATGGATGTAGAGGAACCACCTATTAACATTTCTTTGTATTTTGCACAAAAATTAAAGATTAGCGAATTGATCTGGATAGTCTCTGAGATCTGTGAGATAGTCGGTAACAGGCACGCAGTCAGTCAGTCGGGCATTTAGTCAGTCAGTCCATCAGCAAATCAGTCAGACTGACTGTCAGTCAGTAATTCTGTCTGTCTGTCATTCTGTCAATCATTCACTCAGTCAGTCCATCAGTAAATCAGTCTTTCAGTTGGTCATACACATCATAGACTGACTGTCAATCAGTAATTCTGTCTGTCTGTCATTCTGTCAATCATTCACTCAGTCAGTCTAACAGTAAATCAGTCTTTCAGTTGGTCATACACATCATAGACTGACTGTCAGTCAGTAATTCTGTCTGTCTGTCATTCTGTCAATCATTCACTCAGCCAGTCTAACAGTAAATCAGTCTTTCAGTTGGTCATACACATCATAGACTGACTGTCAGTCAGTAATTCTGTCTGTCTGTCGTTCTGTCAATCATTCACTCAGTCAGTCTAACAGTAAATCAGTCTTTCAGTTGGTCATACACATCATAGACTGACTGTCAATCAGTAATTCTGTCTGTCTGTCATTCTGTCAATCATTCACTCACTCAGTCCATCATTCGAAGCGGATTTATTCAGAGATAGGGTATATATGATATCAATAAACGCGGGTGTAACCGCGGGGGACAGCTAGTACGTTAAATGAATGCAAATGTGTACAGTTCACCGGCGACTCTGTTCGAATCTTTCTTACATAATATTTGTTGCAATCGTTTGTGGTTTTCTATTAGAAGTCCCCAAAGATTTATAAACTATAGATGCATTATCCGCGCTCAGACTGGCACCATAAAATGTTGGTAATTGACCTAATTTAATTTAGCCGCGATTAATCTTAACGTAACCAACAATGTATATTCATCTCTCTCTAACAACAGGTACACAGTGAGGTGCTATTTCATTTATTTCCCTTTCTTCGCGCGTAGGTATATCTTATGTAGTATTTGCGCTGTTTTTGAGAGCCTCAGTAGTACAGCATTGGATACAACTTTTTTTTATTCCCTTCTATTTTAATACAAGTATTGTCAGTGAGACTAAATAAATTTGATGTACAAAATCTATATTCGTTTTGAAAAGCGTTAATGCTTAGTTTATGGCCGTTTTTCTCACTAAGAAAATGACCTTCCAAACCGGTATTAGAGTAAGGGGTTGTAAAGGCCTATTTCAATAATATGCTCATTTCATTTCATTACAGAATCAACATTTCGCTATCGAGGTTCAATTACGTCGCCAGGGTAAACCCATCGTTACTTCGTACACATAATATGAAGATAGGCCTTCACCATAAAGCAGTGTAGTTTAATGAGTAGAATTAAGTATAATTGTCACTCTGAACAGAACAGTTTTTCTGAATTTTTACTGACTGACTGAATGACAGACTGAGTGAATGATTGACAGAATGACAGACAGACAGAATTACTGACTGACAGTCAGTCTATGATGTGTATGACCAACTAACTGAAAGACTGATTTACTGTTAGACTGACTGAATGAATGATTGACAGAATGATAGACAGAATGACAGACATACAGAATTACTGATTGACAGTCAGTCTATGATGTGTATGACCAACTGAAAGACTGATTTACTGTTAGACTGACTGAATGAATGATTGACAGAATGATAGACAGAATGACAGACAGACAGAATTACTGATTGACAGTCAGTCTATTCAAAATTCAAAATTCAAAACCATTTATTCAGTTTAGGCCTTCGGAGGGCACTTATGAAGGTCAAATTTAAAGTTACTGAAGCTACAACCGGTTCGGAAGTCAGCCTTCAACTGAGAAGAACCGGCAAGAAACTCAGCAAGGTTACATTCTTTTTTATTTGTTATATAAATTTTTATCTATTCTGACTTTTTGGCTATTTTATAATTTCAATTTTACATAATTTTATATTTAACAATTACAAAATACTTATTATAGGTAACATTAATAAAAACAAAACAAAAAAAAAAAAATATGACAAGACTACAAAATAGAAAATAACAATAATTAGGTACTTACAACTTAAACAAGAGATTTAGAGGTGCACTATGCAGAGAGCAGCTATTTCCATACATTTTTATCTTCAATATAATGAACTACCTTGTAATACGCTTTTTCTTTCAAAACTTTCCTAATATAATTTTTAAATTTATGATCAGACATTTTGGTTATTGAAAGCGGTATCTTATTATAAAATCGAACACAATTACCAAGAAATGACTTGTTAACTTTAGTTAGTCTAAAGTATGGAACAACTAACTTCTCCCTTTGTCTTGTATTTATACTATGAATATCTAATTTTGACTCAAACATTCCTATGTTTCTACGTATAAACATTATATTTTCATAAATATATAGTGAAGGTAATGTCATTATATTTATTTCCCTAAATAAATCTCTTAATGATTCACGGGGACCCATACTGTAAATTGCACGAATTGCTCTTTTTTGTATAATAAATATTGATTCTATATCCGCTGCTGCTCCCCAAAACAAAATACCATAGGACAAGAGGCTATGAAAATATGCAAAATAAACTAATTTGGCCGTCTCAACATTCGTCAATTGTTTAATTTTCCTAACAGCAAAAGCAGCCGAACTTAATTTAGCAGCTAGAGTATCAACCTGAGGTCCCCATTGCAATTTATTGTCTAATGTAAGACCCAAAAATACCGTTTTATTTACAAGATCAATATGGCTCCCATCTATTATTATTTGGCTATCTACTTGTGCTACATTTGGTAAAGAAAACCTTAAGCATTTAGTTTTCTTTGAATTTAGTAATAGATTATTTGTAGCAAACCACCCACAGACAATTGACATAGTATGATTAACTTTAGTTAGATCTTTGTCTTTTCTATTAACTTTAAAAATTAATGATGTATCATCAGCAAACAAGACAATATCTGTGAGGTCATTTACAACATATGGCAAATCATTTATATATACTAAAAACAAAAATGGACCTAAAATTGAACCCTGGGGTACCCCCATTTCGACTAAAGAGCCCTTGGATGTTGTGCCGGTAATCCCTACCTTTTGCTGGCGATTTGATAAATAAGATAAAACAAGATCATGAGCAGTTCCACGAATTCCGTAGAAGTCAAGTTTTAGTAGTAGCGTACGGTGGTCAACGCAATCGAATGCCTTGGACAGATCACAAAAAATGCCAATCGCATCCTGTGAATCCTCCCATGCGCCATAAATGTGCCTCAGCAATGTTGCTGCCGCATCGGATGTAGATCTTCCCTTCGTGAAACCGAACTGATGACCATGCAATACCTTATGCTTAGTAAAGTGACTTGACATTTGATTAAGCAGCAATTTTTCAAAGATTTTACTAAGTGCTGGCAGAACGGAAACTGGTCTGTAATCAGATGGATTCTCCCTACAACCGGACTTGAAAATAGGTACTATTTTACTATATTTCATTAAATCAGGAAAACAACCCTGATCAATGCATTCATTAAAAATATTTGACAAAACAGGTGCAATCACTGTTATTATTGATTTTACGATTGTTACTGATAAGCCCCATAAATCTTCAGTACTTTTCATATTTAGAGAATTAAAAGTTATTATGATATCTCTAGCATTAATATGGTCAAATTTAAAACTTGGAAATGTATTATGAATATGCTGCTTGAGTAAAGATTCCGCTGCTATAGGACATGATTTAAGGCTTTTAGTAGTTTTACCAGGTATACTCGTGAAGAAGTTTTCAAAAGCACAGGCTACATCTAAATTATTTGTTAGAATTTTTTCATTAATTTTAAGAGTTACCTGTTCATTATTATTTCTAATTTTACCAGTTTCCGTATTAATAACATTCCAGACTGTCTTTATTTTGTTATTAGCATTACCTATTTTATTACATATAAAGTAAGATTTAGCTTGATTACACACTAACTTGAAAGTCTTTGAAAATTTTCTAACATATTTATGAAATTCTTCGTTCTGAGTTAGAGATTTTAAATGATAAAGTTCATACAACCTATCCCTGCTCTTACGAATACCTTTTGTAGCCCAGTCACTAAATCCCATTTTACTATTTACCTTCACTATTTTAGTAGGACAGGCTCTATTAAAATTATCGCAAATCCCAGACAATAAACCTTTATACAAGACATTGGGCTCATCACTATGATATATTGTATTACAGAGTTTCAGCTCTAGATTATTCTTAAAGGTGTCTAATCTTGCCTTAGTAGTAGGTCTAATTACTTTCGTTACTTTAAATACTTGTCTTTTAAATGGCAATTCTATTAATTGAGCCTTATGATCCGAGCGAACACCACTAATAATCGATTTCCCTAGTATACTACTATTAGTTAATATATTATCAATACAAGTAGCCGAAGTGGCTGTAGATCTTGTTGACTCACTAAACAATAAATCTAAGTTGAACGATTTGAATAAGGCAACAAAATTCCGACTTTCAGATGAATTACTAAGAGTATCTACATTAAAGTCGCCACATACAACTATTGACTTGTTAGAATTATTAAATAACTTACGAAGAATCTCTTCCATTATAGACGTAAACAATAAAAAATTTGATGCCGGTGGCCTATAAACACAAACAATAATATAGTTCTGCAACTCTGCACAAGACACCTCACAAACACGCTCAACAGAGAGGCTACAAATATCTTTACGATCCTTGAATTTAATATTATTATTTATAAGAATTATTGTGCCGCCACCTTCTGCAGATAATCTATTGAATATACTGGCAACTGTAAAGTTTTTAATATTAAAAAGCATAGTGCCCGGTTTCAACCATGTCTCTGTAAAACATAATATATCTATATTCATTTTATCTAATAATAAATGAATATCAAGAATTTTGCCAAAGAAGCGATTAATATTCTGATGTAATAAAAAAGTCGAACTGTTTAGCTTCTCTGTTGTCAAAAGTTTTTGTTTAAAGAACTATTCTGAGATTTAATGTTAAAATGACTTGTTCTTACTGTGTTATCCCTTATCCTATTAATATTATATGCTACAAGTGATGTAATCAATTTCTTAAGTTTTTTTGGAATAAACAGGGTATCCTGTTTCAATTTCAAATTACTAACAAACTTGTTAGTATCAAAATAAATAAAATTAGCACTATGACATGTAACATTATGCATATGGTTATTTAAATGCCAAATATAATTATTCTCCATATCTGAATAGTTGGAAGAGTATGGGAAAGCACATAACATTATTTTCATTACCTCTAATTTTGATAAAGAATTGAGACTATTTATCAAGTCTTTTTTACTTATATTTATAACATTGCCAATTAAAATTATTATTATGGTATTTTCATCAAACTTTGTATGCAAAATCTTATCTATTATTTGTTTGTATGATGCTCCTGGCATACAATAATTTATTACTGAATCAGTTATTTGGTTACTTATTATTGAGCCAAAGTCAGATCCTATTTTATCCGAAAAAACTATTGTCTTTGTGATTGTAGGACAAGGATTGGAATCTAATTGCATGACCCGAACATCAGTCTGATTCATTTGTGATATTGGAAGCGACTCACCTGGCCCAGCTGGTGAAGGGTCACAATCACATATATGATTATGGGACAGAGATCTTAATGTGTCCTCATTGTACTTACATAAGTCAACCAGGTGTGTTGCCGCCAATATATGCTCATTTATTTGTTTTTGAGCAATTTCATACCTAGAAACTAAGTCCCTAAGACAGATCTCCTTGTGCTCAAGGTCTGAGAGCAAGCGCTGAGTGTCAGTATCATACAATTTTTGACAATTATTTAATTTATTATTGCAATCTTTTAAATTTCTAATTATTTGAATCCTTTCTTTCCTCAATTCAACATTTTTATAAAAACATTTTTGTTTTTTAACTACTGAGTTTACTTTTCTAATAAATTTATTTAATTTTAAATATTTCTTAATTTTATTGTGACTTCTTAATTCAACTTTTGCACTATTTGCTTCAGAATTTGCCGGCTGAGTACACAAATCACTCCCAATCAGCTCATCATAGAGGCTCAATGTATTGTTGGTTTGGTGACAACTTGCTTCGGTTTCCAGGCGGTTAATTTTGTCCTTCGCCTGACCCAAGCTGCTCTCCAGACCAGATAACCGAGTCAGTGTTTTCTCATAAGTGGTACTACACTCATTGAATGTAGCCACCACCTTCTCTAAGTGGTCGCGCTGATCAGTGACTTCCATGTAGTTGTTGTGAAGCTCAGCCAGGTCCTTCTTCAGCTGACTATTTCTGTTGTTCACATTTCTAACTTCCTCCTCGCCTTCTTCACGTTCCTGAATTAGCCGGTCACAGAGAAGTTGGGAGGCCTTAAGGTCTTCTAAAGCCTTTCTGAGCTTGATCTCGACATCACGGGCACAGGCCTTGCGAGTCATCATGTTAACAGACATGAATCCACAGACCCTGAAGTGCAAGGACAGAAAGCTGAGAAAGTGAACAATTTAAAATTCTATATGCTATCTATTAATGAAGCAGGTTCAATGTTTGTTTTATCTTTTATTTGTAGGTAGGTAGGTATGATAAAAGGGGATATTAAACTAAACTAGGGGCTATTACTACTTAAATACAAATATTATATGTATATATATATATATATATATGTGTTTATCTATGATGTGTATGACCAACTGAAAGACTGATTTACTGTTAGACTGACTGAATGAATGATTGACAGAATGATAGACAGAATGACAGACAGACAGAATTACTGATTGACAGTCAGTCTATGATGTGTATGACCAACTGAAAGACTGATTTACTGATGGACTGACTGAGTGAATGATTGACAGAATGACAGACAGACAGAATTACTGACTGGCAGTCAGTCTATGATGTGTATGACCAACTGAAAGACTGATTTACTGTTAGACTGACTGAATGAATGATTGACAGAATGACAGACAGACAGAATTACTGACTGACAGTCAGTCTATGATGTGTATGACCAACTGAAAGACTGATTTACTGTTAGACTGACTGAGTGAATGATTGACAGAATGACAGACAGACAGAATTACTGACTGACAGTCAGTCTATGATGTGTATGACCAACTGAAAGACTGATTTACTGTTAGACTGACTGAGTGAATGATTGACAGAATGACAGACAGACAGAATTACTGACTGACAGTCAGTCTATGATGTGTATGACCAACTGAAAGACTGATTTACTGATGGACTGACTGAGTAAATGATTGACAGAATGACAGACTGTCAGTCAGTAATTCTGTCTGTCATAATTTCCTAGTGAGAAAAACGGCCATAAACTAAGCATTAACGCTTTTCAAAACGAATATAGATTTTGTACATCAAATTTATTTAGTCTCACTGACAATACTTGTATTAAAATAGAAGGGAATAAAAAAAAGTTGTATCCAATGCTGTACTACTGAGGCTCTCAAAAACAGCGCAAATACTACATAAGATATACCTACGCGCGAAGAAAGGGAAATAAATGAAATAGCACCTCACTGTGTACCTGTTGTTAGAAAGAGATGAATATACATTGTTGGTTACGTTAAGATTAATCGCAGCTAAATTAAATTAGGTCAATTACCAACATTTTATGGTGCCAGTCTGAGCGCGGATAATGCATCTATAGTTTATAAATCTTTGGGGACTTCTAATAGAAAACCACAAACGATTGCAACAAATATTATGTAAGAAAGATTCGAACAGAGTCGCCGGTGAACTGTACACATTTGCATTCATTTAACGTACTAGCTGTCCCCCGCGGTTACGCCCGCGTTTATTGATATCATATATACCCTATCTCTGAATAAATCCGCGTCGAATGGTAGCAGTCCCGTCCCGATATGTTTAGTAGTTATGAGGTGATGGTGCGGCAAAGGAACCCTATTTTGCTGATATATACTAGCTGTCCCCCGCCATCTCCCGCATTCCCGAGGGAAGTAACATTTTACCGGCACAAAAAGTATCAAGTTACTTTGAATACTTTCAAGAATATGTGTGCAAAGTTTCATGATGGTCGGATAAGTAGTTTTAGCGTGAAAGCGTAACAAACAGACTTACATTCACATTTATAATATTATTAGGGATATAAAGATTACCTTAGTCGCTAACGAGTGTCTATTTCTTTACTTGAGCAAACTCATAATAGGTACAGGAGGCCGCGAAAGCACTTCACTTCACACCGAATTTAAATACGACACTGATTGTTTGACAATCCGTCATTTTATTTTAAAATTTATTATTGGAACAAGGTCTAAAGTAGAATTTATTATTATATAAAAGTAAAAATATTTTTTTGTTTGACAAAAGGGTACCTTGGCAAACAAATTGCTAGAATGGAATATATAAGTTTATTATTATGGATGACGATAAATCTATTTATACAAAATATTCTGTTCATCGTACAGCACTTGGCTTGAGAACGCCTAAACTAAATTGGCTAATTGTTTTAATTAAATGACTTTAATAGTGCGAAAAACATCAAATGGACCACAAAGACAACATCATGGTTAGGACCATCGAGTCAAAGAAAAAGGGGCAGACCAAATGTGCGCTGGGCAGACGACGTTACAAAAATAGCAGGTACCCACTGCATGCGAGTAGCAGAGGATAGAAAACATTGGTCATCTCTGGAGGAGGCCTTTACCTTCCGTTGAGAGGGGTTCTTACAGTTGTACATAACAATTTATTTTTTAAGGAAATTTAGTTTTTAAATAAAGTCTAATTAATTATGCATGCACGATGTTCCTTTAAAATCTACTGTGTAAGAAATTAAAGGCTTCTTTTTTATTTTATTTATTTTTATTTTAATAGTCCGAAAAAAGGTTTTAAGGGAAATACATTCTTTTTAAAGTTGCCCGGAAATTTGAAAAACCACAATAAATGAAAGTGCTTTCTTCTATGAGATTTTTCTATGAACTCAAGAATATAATTCACGATTCGAAAAACGTAACCCATGCCAGTATCAGCTAGTATATAATAAATATCGACGTACTCCTATACCTAATATGGAGTTGGTATTATTGGATATGATTTCCATGATGATAAACAAAAGGCTATCTATAACATAAATGATTATTTTAATGTTGACATTGCTTGGGCCACATTGTAGCGCTCGCTCCAGCAGGACACATCATTATGTATAAAATCTTATTTATAAAAAAAAAAATGCTGAGTTTATTGCCGGCTCTTCTCAGTAAAAGCAACCTTCCGAACCGGTGTTAGAGTCTGACTATTCATAAGTACCTACGAAGGCCTATTTCATTGCATTTCGTAAGTACTACCTAAATTCATAATTACTAATAATTAATAAAACAATAGTGCCCTTGTATTACTGTGAGAAAGGTGACACATGAGACTTAACAACTTCACGTCTCAAGGTCAACAACGCATTGGCGATGGCCCCTGGTCTTACAAATGCCCATAGGGGTCCAAACCAATTTTATCTCTTTAACTTTGAACTTTTTAAGTACCTATCTTTCTCACATAAAGGAAGTAAAACTAATCTGCTCTCCATGAAACAAGAATAATAGATTGTTCACATCCAGCCGCGCAGCTCCGGCGAGAAATTAGTTTTTAATCCGTCCACCCAACTTGGACGATAGTTCCCAAGTTTTACTGAGTGGGACTTAAGAGTTGTCTCTTGAGAGGGGCGGTCTTAGTGAGGCATTTTATGAATGTATTCTTAAGGTACTTTTTGAATTATTTGGCCGTTAATTGGTTATGTATTTTTAATTCTATCCTTTTAATATTATAAGCTAGCTGCTCCCGCAGTTTCACTCGCATTCCCGAGTGGAATGTAACATTTTCCCGGAAAAAAACGATTACTATGTGTTAATTACAGGTGCATTATTAATAAAGTTATTTGTTAAACTAAAATTACAGGCACATGATACTTAACAACTTAACGTCTCAGGTTGGCTATGCTCTGATGTAGACATGGGTAACTCAACCAAAATGCATGAGCTGCGGTTCAGCTCACGGCTCAGATTTGTGAGCCGATCACAGAGTCTCTACGTCGCTACCGCGCCGCAGTTCAACAACGACTCAATATGACAGAATAGATCACAGATTGTATTCAGACTGTAAAATAATAAGTGAGCCGTGAGCTATTTAGTTTGCTCTTGAGCCGCAGCTCGACTGTTCAAGTAGGTGTGATCTGATCTGTTGAACCGGTTCAGAGCTTAATTACACATGCCTACTTTGGTGTTGCTAATGTCCATAGGCGGCGGTAACCATTTACCATCAGGTGGCCCGTGTGCTTGTTTGTCGGCTCATGTGGTATAAAAAAAAACTATAATATATTATTCCTATGAGTATGAGAAGAGATGTGCATTTGGGTACAGGAAGACCGGAGAAGAAATGGATGAACTGTGTGAAGGATGATATGAAGTGGAACGGCTGAATTCAACATCATACGAGTATATTGAATACGCTCAAATACCATGTTTCTGTTTTTCGGAGCTTCACCGTAGGATTTCTCTGTCAGTCAAGCAACTGATTTATAAATAGATTGACAGTTTGACTGACTGACGGATTTGTGAAATGGGGATCTTGTTTGAAATAAGAATAGGAGATTATTTTTACTATATACTTAAGTTATGATTTATAAATCTAAAGTTGAAATATAATTCAATGTTTCCAACAAAAAAAAAACTCGAATTATTCAGTGTCAGTGAATTTATTAAACACGTTAAGTCTGAATAATGAGTTTGTGAACAAATTTCATATATATCAGGTGATGTACACGTTTGCGTCATAGCGTTTCGCATCCGATGAAAGTTTGCTAACGACTATACTTTTAGGGTTCCTTTCTGCTTTAGTGCAAAACCTAATAGACGGATTTCTAACATCATTATATTGTAGTGGTCGCCTAGCGAAATTCGACCATAATACTTTATAGTTCAGAGTTTAAACTTTATTAAGGTTTTTATGAGAATATCAACTTTTTAAACTCTACATAGAACCTTTTTGAATTTTCTTCTATTACGTCAGCATGTCACAATATATCATCGTCATTATGTATTTGACATTGGTTGTATTAACATGCGCTATTTATTTTATAAAATATGCATGTGTTTGTATGTTTTTTTTTTCTGACGGGATTGCGATGACCTCAATCTCACCTGATGGTAAGTAAAGATGAGGCCCAAGATGGAGCTCGCTTTCCCGTTAGTAGCCAATTCACTACTTTCTTAAAGAGCCCCAAGTTGTAAGTATCTGGGAACACAGACAAGGAGAGAGAATTCTAATCTTTAGCTGTGCGCATGAGGAAGAAGCTGCAAAGCGCTTAGTGCGAATTGGTGGTATGTCAACGCATGGTAGTTTGGGTAATGTTTTTTTACTAACCCGATTCCTGTCGTTGGGAAATAAACGTCATCTCGTTTTCAAGCAAGTGTTTCCCTTATCACCGTTCTTATTTAACACTAATATTCGTCACGCGGTTTCACCCACGTTCCTGAGAAAGATGAGATCTCTTATTAGTATGAGCTATATCTTTGTGCTAAAACAATTATGCTATTGTTAGGCCTATGTTACCAAAACCTCTTTAAAATCACTATTATAAGTATTAAGTAACATTGAAAATTTGGAGGTTACGAATATGAAAAAACTCTAATAACTACGGGACCCTCCATGAAAAACCGAACCTGCCTTACCTTTTTAAGAACGATTTCATTTTACTATAAATCAAATAAATAGGCAGCATTGAAAGTGGCTCTACTTCTCAAAGTGCAGTGCATAATGTAGAGTGAATGCTCTACCCATGGAACTAAAGTGAGTAGAAAATGTCAACACTTTAAGGTTAGCTTACAACTTTATTTATTGACCGAGCTTGTTCGATGTTACTTATTTATTTATGGACAGTTTTCCACGTGTATGTACCGATAGTTTAAATAAAACTAGAATTTTATAAAAGACTAGGAGGGTTTGGACGTATTCTCGAGGGAATTAACGAGGTTTTAGGGGTAAAAACTTCCAAAAGTAAAAAGCCTCTATTGGTGTATACAACGTGTTACAAAATACCCCGTAAAAATAAAATATAATTAATTATCAAAGCCAACAACCCAAGTAAGCTGTCATGTCAGGGAACTAGATTATGTATTATAACAGAAAGGCCTACGTACCAATTTTACCTAATAATTGTCTACTTTAATAGTTTTTCTATTTTTATTCATAAAAATCAGATTTTTTATATCTTGAGGTATGACATACTACGGTTCTTAAATATTGTGAATATACCTACTCGTTATAAGGCCCCACTTAACCTCCTTTCGGCTTTACAGGTAGTTTTGTAACATTCTGTATACTCGAATATAATGTAACTGTGTTCTGAGGAATTGTTTGATTTGATGCCCACAGCTACTTTTTACCATCGCACCTCTCGCCACAGACGGGGAGTTCATCCTCACACATTAGAACCAAACTGGTCTCGCACGGTGCGATTCTAAAGGAGCTTTCTGCCGTACACGCTTAAGCTGTGGAATGAGCTCCCTGCCGAGGTTTTCCCAAGGGAGTACAGCATGGGGTTCTTCAAGAAGGGTGTGAAGAGATTTTTGCAGGGTCGGCAACGCGCGAGTGATACCCACGGTGTTGCAAGCGTCCATAGGCTGCGGTGACCGTTTACCATCAGACGAGCCGTCAGCTTGTTTGCTACCTTAGTAGTATAAAAAAAAAACTTACTATCAGTGAAATAATTTCTGGAATCAAATGAGTAATTCCAAAGATGACTTCATCCAAACTTCTAAACTTTTCACCATACTAATATGAGTGTAGAATAACAATGTAGGATGAACGAAACCAGTGTTATTTGCAACATTGACTGTACTAACATAGATTGAGCATCTAACGCTCTGTTATAATATCCCGTTGTATATTAAATTGTTGATACCGTGCTTACATTCTTTCTTAAATTGCATAGTAACCATTTAATCATTTCACACGGTTGGCACTTAGGCCACCCGTAGTCAGTTAAAGTTAGTCCGATTCCATCCTTCAGACAGATCACTTGCTGCCAAATTTAATTGAATTTGACTGACTGTATTAATTCATTCGGAAATATAATTAGTTAATTTTAACAAACATTCTTTTTTTTTTTATCTCCGAAATCTTCATTATAACAGCTCCATGCCAAATAAACCGTTAAAGAAACGTTTTTAAAACAAGCTTAAAGCACATAGAACAAATAAAACTGACGTCACATATGCTGCTTGGATATCCCTTTCATTAAATACCCATGACATAGAGGTGGCTTATTTCCTGGAGGAAGTGACAGCCTTTGGTTTGGTACTCCCTTGTGTTCATATCCTTGCACTGTCCAATCTCTCAGAGACGGTAAGCAAAGCAAGAGCCATTACGACGTTTGTTACGTTTAAGGGCAAATATGCCAACAGTTATTTATTTGAACCATTTGGGATCGAAACTCTGGGTACGTGGAACCGAGAGCCTATACAAAAAACTTTATAAATACTGAGACATTATTTTACACACTGCCGTCTAACTCCAAACTAAGCAGAGCTAACTATGGTAACAAGATAACTGATATACTAAATACATACTTATAATAATCTAATGACCAAAATTCGAGCGTCTCGGTTCAAAATTTGGTCAAGGTGTTAAGATGACAACCCATCCAACGAGACAAAGTTGCCAACGTTCTGTGTACGCCCATTAACAGCGATTTCTCCAATTTATGATTTACACATTGTTTTTTACGGATTACCACAATTTCACCGGAACATCGAAGTCAGTAAAGCAAACATTAAAACTTGTAAAATATTTTATAGCAAACAAAAAATAATGTATTAAAATTCTTCAAAATATTTAATTTCTAAATCGCAATTAAAAATCAAACCAACAAATCTAAAAAGACATACCTAAGTCCAATTCCAGCAATATCAATGAAATGCCACGGTATCGAGACACGGGACTTCGATATTGTTTCCCGGGAACGTGGGATATTTCCCCCGGGACCGGGACGGCCCGATCCCCACTCCGGGCTAAATTAAAAACTTCCCCATAATAATAACGATCACCTCGTCCCCGGGCACAGAGTCGTCTTTTCATTAAATATGGTCCTATTGCTTTTTATAAGACGGATGCCATTTTTAAATAAATTGAAAGTGTTTTAATCGCGTTTAAAATTGTATAAAATGCAGTTTCTGTTTGGATTTCTTCAGTTCTGTTTTTTGTTAAATTATGAATCAATAAATACATAAGTATCCTGGGACATTCTTTACACACGGCCATCTGATCCCAAACTAAGCAGAACTTGTACTATGGAAACCAGATAACTGATATACTACTTTTTTATATATAATACATAATTAAACCCAGATACAGAACAAACAGACACGTTCATGCACACAAGTGTTTGACCTCGGTTGGAATCGCACCCGCGACCTACGCCATGGCAGTCAGGGTGTCTAACCACCAAGCCAACTGGCCTGCATAAAAAAGAAAAAAAATTGTTATGATTATGCATAATCTAACGTCTCTATGGTAAGTGACGATGTGGTCGAAGTTAAAAGCAGAAAGCGTTACATTCTTAACGAAATATCTCAGACTCGTACATGACATACACGTAGACGGATAGATTAACAGCAATAGGCCGTTGTTTTACCTTTTGGGTGCAGACCCCAAAAAAATGCAGTATATCAGTTACCTAGTATCCATTGGTATGGAATCAGACGGCCATTTGCATAGAAATGTCCTGGGTCACATAATTTTCACCTTTAAATAAATGGTGTGCCTATTTTAAATTAGTAGATTTTACAACATGCAATGTGAAATAGAAAAGGTCATCAATTAAGGTTTCTATCACCCCCTCATCCTATAATTTAAAACCCATCTACGCTCTCAATCTTACCCCAAAAAGCATTTACAAACCAACAAACGTAGACACCGCCATATTTCAAATGCTCAAGCGTGTTGTCAAATCACAGCGAATGCCGTACATAAATAAAAACGAAGAGAGACGTCGTGTGCCCCCTCTCCCTCCCCCCTCGTGTAAATAAATCATGGTCATGTACGGAGGCATACGAAGTAGTTCGGGCTGGGTGCGGGCGCGGCGAAAACGTTCGGAAAACACTCGCGCGGACTCGCGCTGAATGCAGATGTATTGGATACTGAACATACGGGCTTCGATATGGAGCGGCTATGCTGCGAGCTTGAGAAAAAGATGCAAATCGATCAATTATATTATCATAGGAGAAATTAAAATAACTAGTCCGTTATAATCAGATTTTTTTTAAACGGTTGTACAAAATCTATTATTGCTTTTGAAATGAGGTTCATTTATTGATCCTTTGGTTAATTGTTTGAAGATGCGCAATTTTTTTGCGATTTGGTATAAGTGGGATATGCGGTCGATGATAGGTCAAATAATGTTTGTTGGCGTGCCTTGTAAAATTGACTCGTATGCCGTGACGGCCCGCGGCGTGACGCTCTCTTATGGCAGCATGTGCCCACTTCTTCCTTGTGTGTACCCGCTCGTACTCTCTCATACATTTTGTAGCTTCATTTAGTGAGCTGCGTACCTATTACTTCTATATAGTATACTTGACATGTTTACAGGTAGTTTTGTCTTTTTTTCTATTAATAAATATATACATACATTATGCAATATACTGATTTTTATTAACGAAACTACATTTTTTGAAGTGAAAACTTATTTAGCGTCGTTTAGCAGTTTTCTTGGGATGGATATAAAATGTTAAACTCGCGTCAGGACACGTGATCTGATCGAAAATTCGTAAGACGGTACACAGACAGGCACAACGTTAATGTTCAAGTTTTCACTTCTGCCGGCACTCCCCGTGCACCCGTTGTTTTTTTTATTAATTTACTCTATTTTATTGTTGGTTAAATATTTATTATAAATTCTAATATTAAATTAAATGTTCCCTCCATCCCATGACCGCCAACTTTTTTAAGTGCGTATAACTAATTAGTAATTTATCTGTCAATTAATATTTTTTTATTATATGTATTGTCGTTTTCTTTGTATACTCCGTGGCCAAGCATATTTCCCTCCCGTATGTCAACTGCAACTATCCCCACAGCAGGCGCAAGGGCGTGCGAAGGCCTGAATATGTGAATGGTTGATGTTCTAATACGAAAAATCAACTTTTGATCGTTGTTTGCTTTGCGTTACAAGTGTGCTCACGCGAATTCTGTTTACTCTGTGGGAATTTACTTACAAGGTTTATTTAAAAAAAAATGAAGCCTTTAGCTATTGGTTTTTAAAGAGTTAAGGGGTAAATTGCTTCGAGATTTAAGTGAAAAAATATAAATAAATGCGAATGTGAGTTTGTGTCTTGGTTGTTTTACGGCTGCTCCGATGTTACTGAAGTTTGGCATACACCTACCTTATATTATAGAGAGAGATAAAGGCTATTACATTTTTACAACCCAGGTGAAACCGCTGAACACAGCTAGAAAAAAAACGAATAAAACAAAATTTTTATAATTATTATTAATCACAGCGGCAGCCCTGTCACTGATCGGATCCACTCCCTCATAAGGGGCACATTACTGTACACTCCTGGCTGGTCTTTCATCGCGCAGCCAACACCAAAGGAAACCAGGCCCACTAGCTTGCCGTTGACCACTGCAGGTCCTCCGGAGTCACCCTAAGGAGGTAAAGTGTTTATTAATGGGAGGGTCATTGGTGTACTATTATATACTCCACAGATTAAGCCGGATTTCCGAAAGATCTATCGGAATGTAAAGTATGCCATGTATTAATTACTAATATATTCTATACTAGATGTGCCCGTGATTTCGAATGCGTGAAAACTTAAATTAAATAATCTTTTGTTTTTGAGTCGAGTTGATTTTGTGATCGATGTTCCAGTTACCTGTGAAAACTCCATTAAAATTGGTGTAGTAGTTTCGGAATTCTTCATGTTCTAATAGACAAACAGTTTTCGAAAATGGTCTTATTGTATTCTGCTACACTTCGTCCTTACATCAACCATGTATGTGTATAAAGAATGTCCCAATATTTATTTTATAAATGTTCAGGTAGCACTATTTATCCCATGGTTGTGCAATCGTCACGATTTATTTTTTGATGTCGCTACAGTACCTCTATCTTACTAATTGATAAAACTACAAAAAAATACCTGACAAGAGTCTCTAGACCCATTCAGAAGTCCAGCACAGAACATCCTGCTTGTGATCAACTTGTAGTTGACAAGTGGCAGCGCCTGGCAAATATCCTGTGCTATTATCGGCACATATACTCGACGGACGTTGTTCTGCATCTGACTTTGCTGAAAATATAGTCCTTCAATCAGCCTGTCTATAGAATTACAAATAAACTGACGTACCATCTTATGGTAAGACTTTAGCAATACCAGTAGTATCGCCAACGCATTGTCCACCTTAAAGTATGAAGTTGTTAAGTCTCATGTGCCTGTAATCGAACTCTGCAGAAAGCCTTCTAATTACCTTTGTTTAGTAAAGAAATAATTTTTAATTTAAATCATACGAAGCTGTTTTATAGCTCTAAATATTCTGAAATAGGAGATTAAACTTGTGAGACGAAACATACTGTCAAGTGTCAGGCAAGTGTCGACGACGCATTGACCATACCTCTTGTAATGTAAATATACGTATGCAATGGTGACCACTCACCATCAGGTGGACCGTATGTCTGTTTGTCGACCTTTTTGACAGAAAAACAACTCACTTTATACTGAGTATGTCCCCACCCGCTAACTGCAACCAGCCGCCCAGGAATGATATCCTCAATGTTTCCAATAGCAATAGGTCTAGAGGCAGACGTGATAGGAACAGCATTTTCCAAAAGCACCAGCTGGTAGTCAAAGTCGTGGTCATGGTCCTTAGTGCCGTTCCATCCAGGGTGGAGGAAGTGAGCACATATGGGGTACCTTGTAGCTAAGTTGCGAAGGGTGGAGCCTGCGTAGACGAATTTCTCTCTCGTTCTGAAATGTTTGATTTAAAGAGCAACCCATTTTGTGTCCTGTGGGATTTTTTTCGTTTTGTGATGGGTTTCCAATCATTAGACAAGTAATAAAAGCAGAATGATGTCTAATAATTCTTGAATCTGCTTTTTGGATGCTTGAGGTCCATTTGTGAAGATTCTCTAGATGTAGTAGACTGATGAGTGAGTTTAAAATTGTAGAGACCTCATAAAATAATTGACAATTATTGGCCGATCTCACAAACTTACATTCATCAAAGAAGGGCACACGTAGGAAAATCTACTAAATCCACATATGGCACAACTATTTTGATTACAGTGTTATATGAAGATTTATTAGGTTTCTTCTGTTTCGGGGTGTAAATTACTAAAAGAGTATATTCCCTAAAATTTTTGAAGATAATTTGATCAGACTATGGATCAGATGGCTGTGTGTAAAGAATGTCCTAGATATTTATTTGAAAGAAGATTTTTCTGAAAAAAAGTCAACAGAAATTGCACGCCCCCTTAAATAAAGTTCTGGTCTCCGCACTGTATTGTGACGCAATAACTATAAAGGGACGTAAAGAAAAGCTTTACATATCAATTACTTACTTACAATGTGCAGCGGTGATAACCCATTCCGGAGATATGAGGCTCCCCCCACAATATAGGCCGTAGAGGACTTGGTATGGGACGTCCCTGATTGACACTCTGTTGCCACCGATTATGCGCCATTGAAGCTTCAGAAAATGGTTAAGAATGTTATAACAGGAGTAGGAGATGCTTTTATAATTAGTTTACGATGATTTCAGACATTATTCCAGATCTTACCACTCAGCTAATAAATAACAATAAATTAAAAAAAAGATTTGCTTTTCAATAAGGAGTATCTGCTTCATCAGTCCATCAACAGATGAACCCTAATTCAAAAGCCAAAGAGTTAATTTTACTTCGACATTCATAGTTATCGAAACGGTACTACTGGATTGTGGCGTCTTTAGTATCTACAAGTAATAATGTGTCTCTATTACTTTAAAATGTAAATTGGCATATGTTTGGCCAAGGTTTAACTTAAGATGTGATTTATGATTAGGCCACGGACTCTTGTCTAGAGAATGCCTTGAAGTTATGAAGGTTATACGAGTATAAAGACTCAGACTGCTCGACTACTTCTGCATTTAATATATGTTCCATACAGTAAGTGAGGCATGTAGTACGCTACTAATATGATGGTCAGACAAGAACGAAGGCCTAAGCACGAAAACCTATCGCATGCGTAGCGTCATCGTATCGATTACCAAAAAGCTGGTTTGTATAAAAAAAATTGCTTTGCGAATAACGTGTCGTTGCATGAGTTTAATTTTTTTTTTTTATTTGGTTTTTGGCACACTCGATACAATGACGATATGCTCACGATAGATGTTCGTGCTCAAGGCCTTTAGCGAAGATATTTACAACTGTATCTCTCTTGACAAGTGATTTCTCTTCATTGATGAGGTTGACCTGTTCCGGGGTGAGCGTTTCGTGGTAGTACTGGTAGTTCCTGGGCGGGACCCTGCGGGTCACGAACATTCTGTGGTAGCTCCTCACGCAGTCAGGAGTCAGGAGCCCAGTGTAGGTTACTAGAATATTGATCCTTGTTTTAAGAAGTACTGGTGACATCTACATACGATCTAGGCAGTTTATGCAGCTATACATGCTACATACAGTTTTAAAACGTTTAAAATTAAGAAAATTGTTTTGTATGGGGGTAGGGTACTATATAGTACCCTACTCTCTATCTGCTGTGTCTATCTGCCTGTAGTACTCAGTCGTGTGTTCAAGCAAGTGCAAGTGAAAGAGAGTTTTCTTCTGGAATTTGTATAATTATTTAGATTTATAAGCCTATCTACAGATAAAAGATACAGATTTGTAATTACTACATTCGAATCCTTTTTAAGGCTAGCGCAATATGTGTCTTTGTATATTGGCAGTCGAGATCATCCAGGCAGCAGGAGTGGACTTGTATTACAGTATTTCGGTAACAAATTACAGGCACTTGAGACTTAATAACTTTACATCCAGTGTCGACAACCCATTGGCGATGCCCCTGGTTCAATCGTCGATTTGTTCAATGGAATCATCCTTTTTTTTTGTTTCCTTTATGGAATTTTGTAGGCATGTTATCAAATGGACTTGGTGATGAAGAATGGCTTTCGCGGACAATTAGGTAAACACTGATGGGTCTCAATAACTTCTACAATCACAATATTGTGATATACTACTATAATACTATAGTGTATATACACTATAAAATACAATCCTACATTTCTACATTTATAATTAATGTGAATGTAAGTTTGTTACGCTTTCACGCGAAAACTACTTAACCGATCATCATGAAACTTTGTACACATATTTTTGAAGGTATTAGATACCTTGAGCCGGGAAAATGTTACATCCCTCGGGAACACGGGTAAAACCGCGGGGGGCAACTAGTCTAACATAAATGCGTTTTAATAAGGCTTTTTAAAAGTTTGTTACACTTTCACGCTAAAACGACCAAACGGATTTGGATGAAACTTGGCACATATATAGAAAATGCTTTGGAATAACACATAAGATTCTTTTTGTGCTGGGAAAATGTTACATTCCTCGGGAACGCGGGTAAAACCACGACGAACAGAAAGTAAGACATAAATTAGTATGTAATATTTAAATTGGCAACACATTCTACTGACCATTGTCTTCACTGCACACCACACTACACACAAATACTACCACACATATTTGCCACTCAACCGACATTACCACACAATGGTCAGGTGTTAACTATAGTTACTTGGACGCTTTATCTCATTAATTCAATGTGTGACTGATCAAAATATCCACGGTTTGTATGCTTGGGTATTGTATCATTACGCGAGTATTGCGATCTATAAATGCTACTTGTTAATTAAAAATTGTTTAAAGTGTTCTTGATTGACTTTCATTAATATAGCCTCACGGTTTAAAGGTTTTGACGTTTATTGATGTCGTAGAAAAAGGGTAAGTTCGAGTCGGAATTGTATACAAAGGGTTCCGTAATACTGTACAGTATTTAATGTTTCTTGTATGGGGTTATTTTTTAAATTATTTTATTTGTTGTTGTACTGGCCCTAGTTATTCACACTCTGTGAAAATGTTATGTATTTACGTATTACAGCTCTATTACAAACGGACTAACGGACTGCAGAGCCTTAGCAATAGGGGGTTGTTTTCCCATGTGTATGTACGTAAGTACTCTATAAATGTATTTTATTGCTTCAGAAACTAGGTATATCTTTTATAAAATATTAATAGATTAATAGCAATATCTATTCATATTTTATGGTATTAGTCTTTAAAACTATAGCTACCGCACACCATGATAATTAAACTAAAAATAAGTTCATAGACAATTAGCCTTCACCTGAGAAGAATCTACAAGAAACTCAGTAAGGAGAAAATAAATATATATATATTTGTTTGTATATACGAACTAATATTATACTCGCGCAAGTGAGTTTGTTTGTTACGCTTTCACGGCTAAATTACTGAACCGATCTTGCTGAAATTTGCAACACTAGGGGCATCGCCAATGCGTTGTCGACCCTGAGACGTGAAGTTGTTAAGTCTCATGTGCCTGTAATTTCACCGGCCCCTTACCTTTAACCGAAATACAGTAATACAAATGCACTACTGCTTCACGGCAGAAATGAGTAAGGTGGACTTTCCCGGAAGAACTCTGCACTAAGAGCTCTACTACTCTAAAATTGTTTTATGAAATGAATATTATCTGCGTCTTCTGTGATCCCATATATATTATTATAATAGATTTATAAACCCAAGCCGTGTTATACACATTCCAACATTCACGCTATGAACGATCCCATTACTGAATCAATTTATTTTAATGTTGAATTCAGATGCGTAACCTTATTATTATTGTATTTCAACCGATAAATATGTGAGGCAATTGAATGCTGACTGGTGAGTGACGCCATAATGTAATCTTTCTACTTTTTACTTCATACCTAACCCGAATTTATTTTTTCGAACCGGGGCAGAAACTTGATTGTGACCTTTCTCCAGCTTCTGAGTTAAATTGTAAAAAAAAATCACATAAACATATAAAATAGAGATGTGTTCTGATATGTAATATGATGTATGTTGAAAATAAATAATAATAATAAGTAATGTCAAATCAGCAACTCTTTATGAAATGTCAAAACGATCGATTGTATGGAATTTGTATGAAATAGCAAGTTGTGACGTTATAATTGGACAACATCAAATAAAAATATTGACTTCAAAAAGTGCAAGACTCATTTTTAGGACTTAGTCCACGCATCTATAGTAAAATTATTTATTATTATTTATTTATTATTAATTTTAGAGTAGTAGAGCTCTTAGTGCAGAGTTCGTCCGGGGAAGTACTACCACCTTACCCATTTCCGCCGTGAAGCAGTAGTGCAATTGTATTACTGTGTTACGGTTAGAAAGGTAAGGGAGCCGGTGAAATTACAGGTACATGAGACTTAACAACTTCACGTCTCAGGGCCGACAACGCATTGGCGATGCTCCTAGTGTTGCAAATGTCCATAGGCGGCGGTGACCACTTACCATCAGGTGGACCGTCCGCTTGTTTGTCGGCCCACGTGGTATAAAAAAAAAAGAATCCCTGTTGAAATTTTAAATTTGCCTTTACAAAAATTTTAGGAAAGAATTAAGACAACAAGATTTAGTACAAAAGGATTTCTACATCATAAACGATTGTTTTAATGACGACAATGCTTGGGTGTTGCGCTTGCTCCATCAGAATCTTTATGTACAAAATCTTATTTTGAAATGAGTAATTGCCGGCTCTTCTCAGTAAAAGCAACCTTCCGAACCGGTATTAGAGTCTGACCATTCATAAGTGCCTGTTTAGAAGGCCTATTTGAATAAAACATTCATTTCATTTTACTCTTTGCGATTAGATCGGTATTAAAACTCATATTACAGTGGACCCCCGCTAATACGGCCCCTGTCTAATCCGGCACCCCCTGTAATCCGACATGCCTATCACTGTTGAATTTGTTGGAGGCCATATGCATTTGGGTATATACTGGCACAGTATAAATGCAATGTGTTTGTAATTTATTCGATATTTGAGTGTTGTTCTTTGAGTGTTCAAGTGTCTTTGACACAAGCAATAAATGTTCCTGGTAAATAACCACTGTTTAATTCAATATTTCCATTTGAATTTAGGTACACAAATATTATTTAGGCAAATCTTTAGATAGTATCTAATCATTTTTATCTGTAATTTTTTTAATAAATAAATTTCGGGACTCTTAAGCAGTACTCTATAGTCCGACAAATTCGATAGTCCGACACTGCCCTGCAAAACGTTTGTCGGATTACCGCGGGTTCACTGTAGTTATATAATTTTGAGCATATCATAGTAACATCAAGTAACCTGATAGTTATTAAACACTTTTAAAGTTCGTCCATAGTAGGCAAAGATACCAGAGAGCATGCAAAAAAAAACAGAATAGTTCTTACTCCCTTTTTGACGTCGGTTAAATATCTGTATTTATTTATTCGATTGCGATAAAACTTTGGGGAGTTATTGTACATGAGTATATGAAGGTTTATAGAGTACTAGCTGTCCCCCCGGTTTCACTCACGTTCCCGAGGGATAACATGATATCATTTCCCGGCACAAAAAGTATCCTATGTTATTTCTAATACCTCTAAGAATATGTGTACAGTGTTTCAAGATGATCGGTTAAGCAGTTTTCGCATGAAAGCGTAACAAACAAACTTACATTCACATTAATAATATTAGTCACATTATTACATTTATAAGTTTAGTATATTTTTTATACCACTCGAGTGGACCAGCAACATGGTCCACATGATGGTAAGTGGTCGCTGCCACCTATAGACATATGGAGACATAGGATTCTCGCGTGTTTCTACTCGTTCATAGATGTCGCCACAGACATTTGCAAAACTAGGGACATCACCAATGCGTTATCGACCCTGAGACGTGAAGTTCTCAAGTCTCATGTGTCTGTAATTTCAACGACCTTACCTTTCTAACCGAAACACCGAATAGAAGTGCACTATAGCTTCACGGCAGAAATGGGTGGCAGTACTTCCCCGCCCTAAAAGCTCTCCTACTCAAAAGTACCTTCCAATAAACAACGTATCCGAAAAACTCAACAATCAATATACCCATTTCCCTCTAGCTACATAAAGTGGTAAATCTCTTTTGTCGCATAAACTGGGGGGTGGGAAAGGGTGTTCACTATCACAGTTATGTGGAGATAACAGTCATTTTGTCGGAGCACCCCTATAAAGTGGGAACCGTACTCTGCTGGTATTTGGGAGGGACAAAACGTCGAAAAACTATAATATGTTAATTTTTTTCCGTTTCCATTGTTTCATAATGCACGATAATCAATAATATTAAATAATTAATAATAAAATTTACTAACGAGATAGATTTTACTATTAAGGGAAAGAGCAAAATTATCTTTTATAATTTTTAAAATTTTTAGATATTTTTAAATATATAATTATGAAAAATAATTCATTTCAAAATTTAATAATAATTATTATTATTTTATTAGTAGATTGTGCCCCACAGTCTCGTTAAAATAGATACAAAGAAACCCATGCCTTTTACATTACAGCATTACATTGTAATGTAAGAGTGTTTAATGAAGTTTGAATGGGAAATTCAAACTTTTCTAATAACTAATATCAGTCTGAGCGAGAGCGATACGGAAACCGGGTTTAGCTAGTTATCGTTTGTCCAGTAACATGACCCTTATAACATTTATGAATGTTAATTAAAAATACTACCATACTACAAAAAAAAAACAATTACCCATTGGATTAATAGATAAACATTTATTCAAAAGCAATACCTAGTGTAATTTTTTAATGAAATTCTTAAACGTGAAACAGGATTATTTATTGGATAACCAGTTGTCCCCCGCTTTACTGAGGGATGTTATTAAATTAGCTATCTGCGAGAGTCCCGTCAAAAGGTATAGCCGTTACGGAGATTAGGCAGAGCAAAGTAGATAGACAGACAAAAAAATCAAAATATTGTATTTCACAGGCCCTGCGAATATATGCTATAGAAGTTTATATGCACTGCCATCTTGTAATTATCCTGGAACATTCGAGAAAAATAGTCATTTTTTGTTATAAGAACCGTACATATTTATGCACTTTGTAAAACATTACAAACATACACTATTATTTTATTTAGTTGTATAGATGATTAGCTTAAAAAATATCGTGACGTATAACAACGGAAACCTCTCGAATTTCCAGAGCGATAACATCCACTGAGAAACTTCGGTAATTGTTTAAAGTTGTACAAAATTAAACGTCGCTTATGATAACTGTGCAATTGTTTGTTATCTTTGTTTGTTTGTCACAGTTTTAAACGGTTCCAGTTCTAGTAGTTCTAGTATTTACTTGCGGGGGACTGACTTGGAAGATATGTTTTGTCTGATATTTAGGTTGTTGTTATAAACTATATAAATTTGATATCGCCTCTATCGGGTGGTTTTTTTTTTAAGTAGGCGGACAAACAAGAAGTCGGTGCACCTGATGGTAAGTGGTCACCGCCTATGAACGTCTGCAATAACAAGGGCATCGCCAATGCGTTAACGACCATGAGACCTATCCATACTAAATTTCTTGAGATCTAAAAGGCCCTTATTGACAGCGACAAATTTCGTGGAGAAATCATTAATACAAATGTATTTATATCAAATTTATCTAATGAGCCATTGGTAAATTAAATGATAATGCCAATGAACTGTATCACAACAAAATAGGGTATTTAATTCTATAACACTCTTAGCTCAAGACGGATATTTAAGAAGGGTGTTCAGATATTGTTGCAGGGTAAACAACGCCCTAATGATACCCCTTACACCCGAACTTATGAAAATGAAATGAAAATATTTTTATTCAAATAGGCCTTTACAAGCACTTCTGAATAGGCTGACTCGGCGCCGGTTCGAAAGGTTGTTTTTTTACTGAGAAGCTATCCGGTAATAAACTCAGCAATTACTCTTTTTAATAACGAACTTAGATTTATTACAAAATATATATTTTGTCTCACTAACAATACCTATGTGTTATCGCAGAAGTGAAGAATTATTAAACAATAATATTATGAATATCTAATTTAAATAAAATACAAACAAACTAAGCCGAATAAAAAATATATAAATAAACAAATGTTTTTAAATACGTTTTCACGGATAACTTAAACGTTTTTACACGCTTTATATTAGCTTCACCTGCATGTATGTATGTTATGTAACCGACCCCTTTGAGCTCGATTTTGTCCTACTTTGAACGATCAGATTGAATTCAAACTTTGCACACCTGTCAAAGATCGATGACAATGCAATAATCCGATCAAAGCATCCGATTATCCTAATTAGATTCGCCAGGATTCATTATTTTTTTTCCGCATCCTTTGCATGCGAGTAAGAGAGATAGAGCTAGTGCGCGAACTACGCATGCGTGCAGTTCCAGACTTACTCTTTCGGGTACTCAAAAATTTTTTATAAAAAAATGAAAAATAAATAATAGTTAAAAAAAACTAGAAAACACGCTTAATATAGAAAACCAAATTAAAAAACAGAAAATAAATTTTAATAAATATTAATTAAGAATAAATAAATAATAAGATAAAAAATGTTTTAATTTAAAAAAAGCGGGGTGCTTTTCAAGATATTATCGAAATGATAATCCTTTTCATATCTGTCAATCAAATATTTATAACTATTGACACCACGCTTTTTTTTACATTATTCTTAATTAATATTTATTAAAGTTTATTTTCTGTTTTTTAGTTTGGTTTTTTGAATATTAGCATGGCCGCAGCTAGACTTCATAAATAATTTAATGAGGTACAGCTTTTAGTTCAGAGTTTATCCGGGGAAGTATGTACTACCCCCACACTTAGAATAGTAAGGGGGTCGGCGAAATTACAGGCACATGAAACTTTACAACTTTACATCTAAGGGTCGACAACGCATTGCCCCTAGTGATGCAAATATCTATAGGCACCGGTGACCACTTACCATCAGTTGGACTGTGTGCTTGTTTGTCGGTCCATGAAGCTTAAAAAAACAGGCACTCCGGGAGTGCCGTCAGAAGTGAAAACTGACATGACTATATATTAGGTTGAGGAATTATAGTATTTCAATTGTTTTTCGTACCGTCAAGATGATAGTAGATACTTATACAGAGGTGTCGGTAACAGTGTCGCAAGCTCAATTGATTTTCCCATTTCAATAAATGCCCAACGCACCTAAAGAAGTCTTCACTTCAAAATCATGTATATAATCCGAGATACACTAGATTCCGTATAAACATGGTTAAAACAGGGTGGGAAGCTAGTGTTACAAGTACAGGGGCTCGATTCTGTAAGGAAAATTACACTAGCTCGAGGATGTTTCGTCGCGGCCTCTATGCTCTGTCTCTGTCGCTAACTACGCTAATACTACTAATTACGTGAGAGGTAAGCTCTCCGAGGCCTAAGTTTGTATTTGCTGAATAAGGGGGCAGTAATTAGATTCTTGATACAAAGATTATCCAAACAGTAAAGTCATAATAAATCCATTAGGCGCGGAATCCAATGAAGCGAGGCGTAATTAATGACGGATAACATAGCGCTGGTTGCCACGAATGGAATACATTCCTCATGACAGAGGTGCGATTACGTCACTGATGAGAAGTGGGACTCACGGCCGTGGAGTTCGATGAATGTAGGCACCGAACATTACGTTGCTTGATTAAGATTTGAAGAAATATACAAGATTAGTTAGATAATAAACAAAACTTATTAGACATATATCACTCGAGAATACTGTTGCTTTCTATCAGTGAGTCATTTATTTATTTATAACATTATCCACAGCTCTTAAAGATAAAAAATAATACGAATCTCATAAATATAACTTATAGCCAAGTAAGGATTAACACTATAATACGTTATCTCCTAAATTTTGAAGATTTACCAGTTTAATTTGTGCATAGAATTATTTAAATCGGATCAATTGTTACAGAGATGACCTCCGAAGTCTCAACTAACAAACTCTCCTTTATTATATTATTAGTGGAGTTGAATAAAAAGAGAGTTTCTTATCAGTTCTTCTAAGTTGAAGGGTGATTCAACCCACTCCAGTAACTTCGACCTTCATAAGTGTCCTTCTAGGGCCCAAACTAAAAATAGATTTAATTTTTTACCTGCGCTCCCGAGAGATCATTATATTGTCCCAGGGTTAAAATACATTCATTTAGAACACATTCTATCCGTGTGCCAATTGTAATGTATTATTATTACATCCCGGGCGAAACAGCGGGGCGGAACCTTGTCTCTTATAATGACAGCTATTTTAAATAATCAAGGTAGCATTTGTACAAAGAAAATACATATAAAATTGAAAATGTACATCATGGTAATGTATGCCAACAAGCTCGCAAACATATCAGACAAGCGCAGCGTCCGTAGATCCACAACTAATCGGCAGGTGCATGCGAACAGGCCCGTGTCGCCGGGCTCGAGAGCCAATCACACGCCGACGGCGAAGATCAAAGGGATTAATTGCCGCTTTTGCTCGCCGCCTTGAGTGATTTGCTCGCGCGTCCGTAATTACTGGTACATGGGATTGGAGTATTATTTCTTTTGCCTGTCTTTTGGAAGGGATGTAACCTACCATTGTTTGATATAAGGGTATTAATTTAGTCTCAAAGGAAGTAGAAGAGATCCATTGTTATTTCTATTTTAAATAAATGATTTGCGACATTCTCAGTATCTGACTCCAAGCTAAGCAGAAGTTGTACTGCGGAAACCAGAAGAAAGTTACATACTACTTTTTCTTCAAAATACATTCTTATTTATCCTGAGATATTCTTTACATACGCCAAGAGCCCAAACTAAGCAAAGCTTGTTTTAATGAAACCAGATGTAAGATGATTCCTACACATTCGACTTTTTTTTCGAAATTAATTTATACCTAGACACAAGCCAAACAATCATGTTCGCGCACACAATTGTTTGTCTGATTGGGAATAGAACCAACATCCTGGGGCGAGGTAGTCAGCTATAACCACCAAACCAACTGACATGTCAGATATGGATTGAAGATAAGCCTGCACTAATCACTAAGCACTGACTAAGAAGAAACTATCAAACAACTATTATAAGCAGAGTTGTCTATGGTTGCCCTTTAACTAGTAGTGACATCTATCAACACACTTGAAGACTGCGTAACAAATGGATAGATGGCGCCACATGGTTAAAAAAACCACCTATATTCAATCCTGGGGCTCGATTCTGTAAGGGAAATGACACTAACTCGAGGATGTTTCATCGCGGCCACCGTGCCCTGTCGCTGTCGCTAACTACGCTAAAAGTACCAATCACGTGAGAGATAAGCTCTCCGAGGCCTCCGTGAAACCGCGCGCTGACGTAGTTTGTATTAGCTGAATAAAGGGGCTGCATACCAGTAGGTATAGCTCGGTAGGGATAAGTGTGCCCCTCAGAAATATTAATATTCATGGGACTTGGCATATATAGAAGCTTTCAACAGCAACAGTTGGATCGCAGTCCCTAGGCATGCACACCTAGTCTGGCGGAAAATTTACCGTTATAAATGCAGAAGTCCCACAACATCTCGCTTCATACAGGATGGATGAGAAACGGAAGCTAATTATAGATAAATAAAATATCCTGAGAGATTCTTTTACACAGTCCTCAAATCCCAATTTAAACTGAGGGTATAAATTGTACCATGAAAACCAGATAACTTATATATTTTGTTAAATCAACAGATATTAACACCTAGACATAGAACAAACAGACTTGTTCATGCACACATACCCATGACCGATGGCGTGGCAGTCAGGCCCTTCAAATCAAATCTAATGTAATTTTAACCCTAGTTCAAACGTCACTGCATATTGATTTCGCTATATTGTGAACAGCAAGCTTTTGAACATAACTCGAGCGAGGGATTATTTAGACAAACACGCTGACCTCTCATCTGTTATGGAGTATGCAAAAGGGACAAAGACGTAGCGTAGAATGGAAGTGTTGCTTGTGGAGTCTAGTTAAATAATTATTTCATTTCTGCAGCCTCTAAACAAAGTTATTATAAGTTTATAAAGAAATTACTACACAATAATATCACACACATAAATGTGAAAGAAACTGTGTTTAATCTTTAAAATGCTAAACTGATCTGGAAGAGGAAGATATACATATATTGTAGCTCATGGAATAGGACATAGAGAACTTTCTGTCCCGGGACGTTAGAATGTAATAAATCTAACTTTTATTAAAAGAGTAATTGCTGAGTTTATTGCCGGCTGTTCGCAGCAAAAGCTACATTTCAAATTGGTGGTATAATAGTCTATTCAGAAGTGCTTGTGAAGGCCTCTTAGGATACAATATGTTTTTCATGTCATACTTTTGGGCTAATATTATAAATGAGAAAGTTTCTGAGGGTGGATGTATTAATATACGCATTTATGATGAAATTTGAAACATTAATAGTTTATGGATGGGATTAATACATAAGATCATTTTTTTTAAATGTTTATCCCGGAAAAATCTAACATCCCTCGGAAACGTGATTGAAACAGCGGAGAACAGCTACACACAAATAAAAATTGTGTGGTATAGAAAAGTCCCAGGATATTTATTATTATTTATATATTAACTTATTTATACCTCATACCCTACTCGTTCGAGAGACTGGGTAATCATAATCGTTAGGGGGTTCATTAAGCCAGAGCACGGTTAGTCGCGTCGTGTGGCGGCGGCCTAATCGAATAAAGCCGGTGTGACGCGACGCGACGCTCACAACGCGATGATTGCTGATGCTATTAACTCGCTTTCATTTTGTGTAGTCCAGGAGATAGACTAATAATAATAAAGTTGGTAAAAAAATATTGTAAATGTTGCTGGAGCCATTATTTATGCATTGATCTGTGTTGCTTTAAAGCTTCTTTTAGTGCGTCGGCTACGAAAAGAATAGTAGTCAGAGTAAGAAATAGTTGTATGTACCATGCTCCAGCTTTGGATCACTTAGGTCATTTATGTAAATAAGGAACAAAATAGGTCCTAAGCTACCTTCTTGGGAATCTCCAACAAATAACTAAACGGATTTGGACGAATCATGGCACATAAAAACTTAACACATCTGACAATTTTTATCCCGGTTAAAAATAACATCTCTCGGGACCACGGGGGATAGCTAGCCATACATATTACGCCATGAATGGGAGTTTATATGCGGCGAATAATAAAAAATATCAGGCAGTTAACGATTATAATTTTAATTAAATAGCTTGTTGGTCAGTACAAATAGTACCATAGAGTTGGAGGTATTAGTCGTCCCTACCACATAAAAGTGTGTGTACTCAAAAGTGTGTGAAAGAGAAGGAGAAACAAATAGGTACTAAGCTCCTAGACTATAACGAAAGCAGTTAACCCAATCAAGCGGCCCAACGACCGTAACTGCGCCATTATACTTGTGCAAATCTACATGTTTGCCCAAACATTTGCTGACACCATCGTTAACCTACAAATCATTACTGGAATTATTCAAATATCTTTAATTGAGTTGGTCGGTGTGTTTGTTCGTTTCTATATTACGTATAATGTGTATGACGCTTTATTCCGAATTTAAAAGACTAGCTGCAGTTCCCCTGTTTTACCCGCGTCCCCGAGGAATTAAATGTATCCCGGGTTATAAAATAGCTTATGTCGCTCGGGAATTGCGTAGTTCTTTTATCAGTTAAAGTATTTTTTAAATCGGATAAGTAGTTCTAAGAATACCTCCAACGTCCAAACTAACAAAATTAACCCCTTCATATTATTAGTAAAGACTAGTTTCAGGCCACCTTTTTACACGTGTTCCTGAAGAATTGTATTTAAATAGAACTAAAACATCTTTGTGTTTTTTATCTTTTTTTTTTTTGGAACTTTGTCAGTTTTGACTGTGTCGTCCCCGTGAATGAAGAATACATTAAATTTAATTAATAAATTACACTCAATTTTGGATTGAAAGGAGTAGTCCACACAATGCCTCAGCCTTCTTCGAAAGAGGGGAAGCTAAGATGCTGTTACACGCACCCACGTCATAACGTTCTAACACTATTTGCTGACACCTGTCAAATATTATCAAAAACCACCAGAATAAGAAACACTATCGCATTCATGATATTATTAAGAGTAAGATAAGACGCGTAAGACGAATTTCATAATTTATTTTATGCCACTTGGGCCGACAAACAAGCAGACGGTCCACCTGATGGTAAGTGGTCACCGCCGCCTATGGACATTTGCAACACTAGGAGCATCGCCAATGCGTTGTCGACCCTGAGACGTGAAGTTGTTAAGTCTCATGTGCCTGTAATTTCACCGGCCCCCTTACCTTTCTAACCGAAACACAGTAATACAATTGCACTACTGCTTCACGGCGGAAATGGGTAAGGTGGTAGTACTTCCCCGGACGAACTCTGCACTAAGAGCTCTACTACTCTATTATCATCAGGAAGATACCACCTCGAGGATGTTTCGTCGTGGCCTCTATGCTCTCTCTTTCATTAATCAGGCAATGACGAGAGACGTTTGCTGTCTGAGGTAGCCACCGACGAAGATAATATAGACAATGGGCCGACAAACAAGCGGACGGTTCACCTGATGGTAAGTGGTCACCGCCGCCTATGGACATTTGCAACACTAGGGGCATCGCCAATGCGTTGTCGGCCCTGATACGTGAAGTTGTTTACCTTACCTTTCTAACCAAAACACAGTAACACAAGTGCACAACTGCTTCACGGCAGAAATGAGTAAGGTGGTAGTATTTCCCCGGACGAACTCTGCACTAAGAGCTCTACTACTCGAAATTCAAGGATCGTATCACGGCTTCTATTTCCGTGTTTCGACAATTATTCTTCGTGGTAACAGTTCATTGCTGCCTACTGTACGCAGCCATCGCCGTGGGCGTTGAGTGTAAAACCCACAAACACATAATTATACTGACATGGTATAATTAATTTGATCTTACACTGCTAATTGTATTTGCATACAGTAGCGTTTGTAGATTCCCGAGGTTTCTATTTGCGTTCCATTTGATTTGGTTTTGGAAATTAAGGTAATTGTTCAATTTGATTCAGCTAGAATTTAATGTAAAGGTCAAACTATACCGCCGCAACCAACTATGATGGGCCAGTTGGCGGTCAAGACCTTGACTGCCACGCCACTGGTCCAGTGCCGGATTAAGCAGGCGCGGGGCCTGTAGCAAATTCTGTTGAGGGGCCTTTGGTCCGCTATGGGTTCCGGCACTGCACTGGTCGTAGTTTCAATCTAAATGTAAATATGGAATTTTAAAAACAGTAGCCTATGTAACTAGTTATACCAGTAATCCAGTTTCCATAGATTAATCTCTGCTTAGTTTGGAATCAAATGACTATAAGGAATGTACCAAGACATTTATTAATTTTAAAAATATAAAAACAAGAACAGCCCCAAAATGATTTAATACGAACTTCTTCGGCCTTCAACAACGAGACCTTGAAGAGTGGACCTCTCATGTGATTGCGTAGATAGTAAAAGAGATAAAACATAGAACCCACAAGAAAATTCTCAAATTAATGTAATTCACCATACATAATCACTATAAGTTAAAGGCGTTAATAGCTCGGTTGGTAGTGACGTTCAATACTCTGACGAGATGTCCTGGGTTCAAATCCTACTTTTAGCTTGATCTTTCCACCATAGCACGAACGTATATAGCCTTTAGGACCTGTCCAAGCACCTGCTTAGGTGTTGTGATAGCTGCATTTGTCAGTTCCCTTCAAATCTCTGTTCATTTGGCATCACCATACCATGGTGACATTGTGGTCAAAGAAGCCCATGCAAAAAAAATACATTTCTCGCTAATATTTAATCAAGAAAGGAAACGCGTAAAACCATGAATATAATATAAACATTTTCCTACGAAATCTAAAATTAAAATTAACTCAACTAAATCAACAAGTGGCTCAAATGAGCGGCGAAAGAATAACAAAAGAGAAAGCCCTTATTTGACGCGTCAACACAAAATTTCCAACTTAAAGAGAGGATGCTTAAAAATATTTACACAAAAATTTTGCCGAATATAATTTCACTTATTGTCCTTCCATTTTCTATTGAAGACTAAATTTGAAAATAATGTAGATACGACAGTTGCTGAGTTTTCATTTACCTATTAGTTTACGTCTGAAAAGCGATTGATAATCGTGACATTTCTAAAGCACAGCTCCCATATTCAGCTAATACAAACTTCGTCGGCGAGCCGCTTCACGGAGGCCTCGGAGAGCTTACCTCTCACGTGATTAGTAGTACTAGCGTAGTTAGCGAAAGAGACAGAGCACGGAGGCCGCGATGAAACATCCTCGAGTTAGTGTCATTCTCCTTACCGAATCGAGTCTGTTAAGATTGAGCTGGTCTTTAGTCATTACAAATATTACACGTTTTATTCAAATTTATATCGTTTTGTTTATTTATTATTATATACAATTGATACAAAACGGAAAAGCCAAAGCAAATTGTTCTTATAAGCTATAACTTTACTGTTCTAATACCTCATGACACATTTACGAATTCCAGCCAAAGATGTATAAAATATTACCAGCCCCATATTCACTTTGGCTATACAATTATAATCTAGGCTAGTACTATATAATTATTACAATGCCTTTGCAGGACACAATTTCTAAACTATTCGATATTATTTCGTATATAATTGTATTACATAGGGCGATACACACAGTTATAACATGTGCAGCTTAGGACTGCCTATGACCATCATCTTTGTCCATCATAAAACTAGCTCGATGGTATCAAAACATTATATTGTCACTATACTTATGTAAGTATGCCAAATTCTAGCTTAATCGGACGCCAGCAAGTAGTTGAAATTTTTTTGCAAATTTTGAACGGAAAGTTTGATATAAAAACATTGCAAGCAAAAAAATCTCCTATAGATTTTTAATAAGGTTTATTTTCATAATTATACAATTAACGACTGGACATGACATAATGTCAAAACGGCCATAAGTATTTCTGGCTGTAAAATACACTAAGCAAAATGTGAAGCATTTTTAGATTAAAGTCCCTATTTCAAATAAACAAAAACAATATCTCGTAGCAGGAAACAAGGTAGAATTTACCAAGCACACGTAACTTGCCGTGTCTACGGCATTTTTTTCAGTTATTGTTTGTTTCAAGAGTTGGATCTCTAACGAGGGGTCCGCCGAGTTACGAAGGGTTATTTGAACAAGATTTGCTTGATTTCATGGGGAATACGGTTTTCTGTTTTCGTTGTTAGATCTTTTTTCCTTTTTGCAACAGATGTCATCCGGAATAAAAAATAAGTAAGGCCCCGTATTTTTGTCATGTTATTATTGGGGTGTTTTGACCCCTGGCACATCTTTGTGATATTTTTATTTTGTTATTGTGATCACCTTACAGAAAACAGGCTGTGCCCCGCGGGTTCTGATGGGTTTAAAATGCTACTTTAGAGTCCCGAGCTATCTAATCATTTCTGTTAATTCTTCTTTCACTTTTTAGGTTTTGTGGTAAGACTTTAGAGTCTGTTCGTCTGTAGCAATGTTTTTTGTAGAGTTTTGTTGCGCGGCCATCATCACACCCTCAATTTTATCAGCGTAAAGAAATTCAGTCATCCTCCAACATGAAACATAGTAGCCACTAAAAAGTTTTTAGAAGAGTTTTACTATCCTGGGGCTTAATTCTAAGGAAAATGACACTAACTCGAGGATGTTTCATCGCGGCCTCCGTGTTCTGACTCTTTCGCTAACTACGCTAATACTAATCACGTGAGAGATAAGCTCTTCGAGGCCTTTGTGAAGCGGCTCGCCGACGAAGTTTGTATTCGCTGAATAAGGGCGCTGGCCCTAAATTAAATCAGCTCAATGAAAAATTGTAATTTAGTATTCCAATTTGAAATCAATAAGGTTTTGAAAAAGGTTTAAAAAGATTACTAAGATTTTGTTGGATTAATATGTTAGTCAATTAGTTGCAAATTACGCTAATAAAGGAAAATTTAATGAAAGGCTTTATATTAAATTTAAAAATATACCAGGAATTATCACAATGTCCGCACTACCATAATAACTATTTACCCAAGTCGTATTGTCCCTTTGTCCGTCATTTGCAGCCCGCCAGCCCCAGCGCCCGTGTCAAGACACCGACCCCACATTATGTTAATGTAATTAGCACAAAATTAACTCACCATGTTAAAAACGGGGTGTAAAGTTGTGTGCAGGTTAGAGAGAGAGGTAACGAGTAGGTATGCTTTTCTACTATTGTAAAAAATGTTACATTGCTGAGTTTCTTGCCTATTCTTGGTTATTTTTAGTTGAAGGCTTTCATGAAGTGCCTCGCAAGGTTGTACACTGAATAAAGTGAGGTCTGTATTTTTAAGTTTTTAAGAACTAATCCTCCAATCCTAAGTCTATGTCCAGTACTCTCTCTGCTATTTTCTATAGAAACTTCTTTGTGAAAGGGAGCGAAGATCTACTTTACTGTACGTAAATTTTTGCTGGGAAAAATGTCTCCAGTTTTTTTCTTAGTACCTACTTATATTGATAAAGAAAGCCGTAAGTAATGATGTCTTTGATATGATAACAAATTATAATTTACGAGATTATTCACATTTATATATGCTAGTAATTGATAAAAAATATACACAAAGGCACACTGGGAGTTAGCGGAAGATAAACGTGGGCCAATGCCTCGGATGAAAAAAAGAACACTGACCTATGTTTTGTTCCGGAACATATTCTATATGTGTGCCAAATTTCAGCCATCTACGTCATTGAGTCTAAAGATCCAAAATTGGACATCTAGGTACCTATACTATTTTATGAAAAAGTATAGTTTGTAAGTTTCAAGGAGGTATTTCTTGTCCGTATTAAAAAAATCAATTTTACTGATAGAAAACTACATTACTCCCAAGTGATATCACTTTTTACGGCTACGTTTTTACCTCGGGAAAACATTAATTCCTGGGGGAACGTGGAAGAAACCGTGGACCACAATAGTGGCAATGTTAATAAAATTAGATGTGTGGGTGGTAATAGAACGATAGTGTTGTCAAATGTCATATTTAATTTAGTGTCATTTTTTTATTGCAATTTGCTAACTGAGAACGATTCAGTGAATTCAATTCTCTATCATTTGAAACCTCAGCTTAAACCTTGCTCGTACTATCAGCACTTCATCCTAATTTACATCTATGATACAGAATAAAGGCTACTCACGTATAATCCAAGGTTTCCAACTTTCAAAAAGTCTCTTTTCAAGTCAAGCTTTTCCACAGCCAAACCCCTGGCCATACGCTTAGGTACTCCAAATTCGATGTTCCATTCAGAGAACATTTTAGCAAAACTTCCGTCACGACAAATTACCTAAAAAGGTCTTTGAAATCACTATCAATTGGTTATTATTGTTGTTCACAAATGTATAATTATTTTTAAATATGTGTCTGCAATAAAAAAGCGCGGTAACGCATTGCGTGTCTTCCTCTTTTTTTTGTCTATGGTAAAGGACAGCCTTTCTATTGCGTTCAGCCTATTTAGTGGCGCACGCCTCATTTTTGTTGTCATACATGCACATGACAACAAAAATGAGGCTCAACTATTGGTTGTTTAAAAAAAAGTATTAAAGGACAAGTGCAAAGAAGTTGGCGCCAAAAATTGTATATTTTGAATTTCGAACAAACTGACAAATCATTGCCTACCGAGAATACGATCGATATTTAATAGGTAAAAAAAGCATATTCCGATATAGATTAAGGACCTTTGTAGGTATTTATTTTCAAAATTATAATAACAGAGGAAAAACTTCAAGAACAGGTAATTTATTTTCTCAACCATTACCTATTAATGTTTGTGCTAGGACATATCAATAAACAAATACTCAGGACATCTCTACCTCGTGTAAACACACCCTTACGTCTTTTAACAACATCCTTCAGAAGGGTCTCGTGTCCCCAAAATGTCATGTTTTGCCCCCCTGGGTCACAAGATGTGTTTGAAACATGGCCAGCTTCTCGATTTTCAACTTTATATTAAAACGTAAAGGTTGACTATCCGTTTATGTTCTGAAGGGTAGAAATTTGCATAATATTCATTTAAAAGTGGATAGTTTACGGCAAATGTTTCGGATATTATTGCTTAACGTTGTAGAAATTATGAAAATGATCTCGTTTCTTTGTGGCTTAGTTTTGTATTAAAGTGAACAACTTATAATTTACTTTTAGGTCGTATTTCGGGTGCCTACCCTTAGGTATTTAATGGTGGGTACTTGGGTACTTTATTCTTTAAATTATGTAGGAACCTACTTGGGGTATGATTCAGTTAACTCTCAAAGTGAATTGAAAGTTTTTCTTTTGGTACAGCTAATGTCAAAAATTGAGAAATGGGAACTCGCTCTGAATTTTATTGGTCTACAAAACTGAACATTTATTTATAAAGAAATTGAAATAAAATTACTTTCTTGACTTATCAAGACGATGTCGTTAGACACAGCATGCTTACAATATTGTATTGCCATATTATTAAATACTTTAATGATAGGAAAAATAAACAAATAAAAAATCCTTCTAATATTATAAATGCGAAAGTTTTGACGTTTACAATGAAAAAGAAAAATAACCTTTAATCCTTTAGACATAAGGTGCATCTATTGATCCAACAGCTTATTGTATGATGATGGAAATCAACCTTATACCAAAGAAGGCAATACAGCTTCCTTTCCTATGACAATCTGAAACGTCAAAACGACCATCATAGCGTGCCGGTAGTACAGTTAATATAGACTAGTTTGACAGATGTTATGAATGGTTTTAATAGCTGTCAACAAGAATCGATCCATTGGTAGACGAAATTATCTTCCAGTTACAGCTAAATCGGTTCCGTACAAAGTTATTTTTTTATTTAGTTCCATTGAAACGATTAGCTTGATATAAAATGTAGTCGGCGTGAGGTTTTTGATTTTTACTTTGATATTAACATTATAATTATTAAAATTGTGCTCCTGAATGTTACTCCTTTTTTTTAAATATACGTTTAAGCTTACTAAGAAATGAATCTTTGTTTGAATATTTTATTCATGTCGTTACTATATTGTATTTATATTTTGTATTGTATTGTATTTATTGAAATTGAGTTAAAATAGGTTACTTTGATCCTTGGAATGTGGGTGAAACCTAATAATACTTATAATATTAAAATAAATGACTTGCTTGGAATTCTCTCTGGATTTTAATTTAATTATACCTACTTAGTAAAAAGGTACAATTTTCGTGATTCTGTAGATCCTTTTGACAGGGGTTTACGTTAAATTGAAGGCAAAACAACTATGGCTGTGGTATAGGCGTCAAATGCCGTAAAGATGGTACTGGGTTCGTATAAACGTTCAGAAACTTTGACCTTAAGAAGACCACTCCACGGGCCTAAACTGAATAGTTTGTAATTTTCGAGTTGGAGCTGCTAAAGCAAATCATAGCATGGTGGTAGGTAGGGTACTTTGAAGTAGCCGTCTGCCTGGCTACCTCGATATCATGGGTATGAAAGGGTTTTCAAAGCACCATACCTACGTGACGTCAGTTTTATTTTGTTATGGCTTAAAGCTTGCGTTAAAAACGTTTAATCAACCACGATATCACCATGATAAGTGTAATTAATAAATATTACTTATTGTCAAAGTATACTCTTAAAACCGACAACTTAGTTAAAAATACTTTTTTTTTGGATAAGAATTTATATTGAACGTTAAAATCCCTTAATAAGTTTTATCTCGATTCACCCTGCATCTGTATTCACCCCTTTTTAGGAAAATAAAAGACAAGCATACAAAAAGCGTGCTATATTTTTTTACAATAAAAAGTTTCCACTTAATAATAACTATAGTAATACTATTATAAGACTATTCGGTTGTGATAACGGCTTTAAAAGTCTATTTTGCTCATTAATAGTAAAAAGCGTATTGTAAAATGAACCTTATATGCTTAGAAATAACGTGTAAAATCCTTTAGCTTTTAAAGTAACAACAACTTTTAAATGTAAGGCTAAAATGAATTTAATTCAAAACAATAGCAAATTAAATGTAAAATTAACTAATAAATAAAATTTTGATTAATTTAGATCACAGATAAATGTACATTTTTGTTAGAACTATTAGATGTTCAAAATCAGTGGTTCTCAAGTAAATAGCGCTTAATTTTATTACAATAATAAACGCTAATTAAATAAATAAATATCCTGGGACATTCATTACACACGGCCATCTGATCCCAAACTAAGCAGAGCTTGTACTATGGAAACCAGACAACTGATCCATTATATATGCTACTTTTAATACACCTATATATATATTGACTTTCAGACACAGCACAAACTGACATGTTCATGCACACAAATCTTTGCCCTGGGTGGGGAATCGAATCTACGACATGCGGCGTGGCAGTCGGTGTTTCTTACCACCAAGCCAACTGGCCAATAATAAACAGTGATTGACAAAATATCATACTGAAAAAGTTTGTGAAACATAAACCGTTTCTATGTTTTTCTGTTCTGATATTGATTGGATGTTAAAAAATATAATTTAACTAAAATTTCGGACATAAACCGTTTGAACACTGCTGTACACGTGAAATGACGTCACTTATCTGGCGAGTCACGTCAAAATGAGATCATTTTTGACGCATTTCTGTTTCGAATGAAAACTATTATATAATATTACAAATCAAAAATTCTTCTAAAGAGAAAAAATGTTAAAATATGGTTATCATATCCGTTTTAATTAAATATCCTTAATTCACCAAGTATTGAATACAGGATTTTCTATGAATTGAATGCTTTATATACAAGAATATTTATTTACTACAATCGTTTTTTCATATACACATTATATAAAAATCAATTCATTATTAATATACACAGCCTCAATTCTTGCAAAACAAGCACTATAAATAATGTCTAGCCCAAAGGGGGCTCTGGGGAGCTACAACAGTTTGAGAACCACCATCACAATCTAATACTTATTTCATTTCAAGCCAAATACGATATGTGTTTCAAATGTACAAAAATATTTGTTTTCGATATAAATATAACTTTTTGGGGAAGACGAAGGAAGTAAGGGGTAGAGCGGAAGGGGGAAATGTGACTTTCAGTAAAATGTAGCCTATAAAAATAGCTAATCATTGCATGGTTGAAGGAAAGAAATGCAAGATGAAATGGAACTGACTAGGGGTATCGCTTTGTTCGGTTTTTCCTTTCATAGGGGTTTAGTTTACCCTGGTTTTCTAAGACTGACGTTAATTGAAGTTCCTAATTTATGATGGGATAACGTGTGATTGGTGGATGAAAAATATTTGTATCAGTGACTTAGTGCTATTTAGATGTTTTTAGGGGGAGGGCTAATGTGATTTTTGTGGTAAAATGTACCATAACCCTGGCAACATAAACATAAATCATAACAACTTATCTTTTATCGTTTTAAAATCTTTCGAGATAAAAAAACAAATACAAAACATCTTCCAGTTATTTGAGAGTCAACAAACTGAAACAACATTTATTTCCATATATAAACGCAGCTATACAAAATTAAGACTTTCCAACATACATTTACAGTCTATTTTCACGCAGTGCACTGTTCAATCTTTATTAGATTATTAAGACATCTCACGTGATTTAAAGTTTAAAGTGAATGTTTCTGAAATTGTTCGTTCTACGAAACTCCCTAGAAATATTGAAATTATCCAAGTTTGAACCATCTCAACGCAAAACACTATCACAAATTATCACAGACCGTTCTTCTCAATGCCAGTCATATCCAAACTCTCATCGTCAGAGAGATCGTAGCCTTTATTTTCTGGGCAATAGAGTTGAGAGTTCCCCTGGTCTTCCGTGAGGGCGTGTTCGAGGATCCTCTCGAGGCGAGGCTGCACGTCGCCCAGCAGGGCCCGCTGCGAGGGCTCGGAGGCCCAGCATGCCTCCATCACATCCCAACACTCGTCTGTGAAGTGGGGCAGGCGCTCGGGGCGGAGCCCTACGACAAATTATAAATAAGTATTTGGGATTTAGGATTTCAAGGATTATTTTATAATTTTTAATCCAAATATTACTTTATATGTCTAGGTAGGAATTTCGGCTAGACACCCCAAGGTCCTGGGGACTATTCCCGAGTAAGGCAAAGGGGGATATTGCTCACATGTCACATTGGGACATAAAATACCCTTGGTAGAATGCGAGTTTCATAACTGAGAACATAACAAACAGCAAAATTATAATGAATAATACGATTCGAAATGCTTTTTTGGATAATGGCCGTAAAGATGTTAAAAAAAAATTACACTTATGTATACCATTTATTTTATATGTGGAATAAATTAATAAAATACGATTAAGTAAAAAAAAACAAAAACAGTTTCAGTAAGATAACAAATATTCGGGCAACATTAACAAGTAGGATTATAAAATGTTCTCACCTCGTTTAACTTTACTCCACAGCTGTTCTTTATTCTGAAATACTTCGAAGGCTGAGGGTAGTTTTATATTGCCGGCGCACACATACCTGTATATAAATATAACATTATTATAATAAGCTAAATAATTCAAAATACCATTATAAAAACACGCTAGACTTTCCTTGAGAATAGTTATTTTGTATTTATATTTGTTTTAACAAAACAAATGAGCCCAAACTCCAGGGGTTAACTAGTAGGCACCGAGTTCCAATATCCACCCCGGAGCTTCATCATCAGACTAACATAATGGAAGTATAACATATTACAAAGTTAACGAAAGGGTGTTTAAATTATTATTGAAAGTCAGTCTCGTGACAATCAGAGGTCGATAAGCACACAAGCCTAAAAGGGTCTAAACTCTTGAGATTTATAACTACAAAGTACCTATACCTACCACCGAGCAAAATTCCTCCGAATATCTAGCCTCTCCCTCAAGAAGAAAAAGAAGTACTATCTCGAAATGACTAACGTCGGTTCGAGGATGACGACTCACCAGAACAGGATCCCGAAGGCATAGACATCGACGTTGGCGTCGTACTCGCCGGCCAGCAGCTCGGGCGCCATGTGCACCGGCGTGCCCACCACCGAGCCCGACATGAGCGCCTCGGCCGCGCAGAAGCCCAGGTCCGACAGCGCCGCGCGGTCGCCCGCGTCCAGCAGCACGTTCTTCATCTTTATGTCGCGGTGCACCAGCCCCAGCGAGTGCAGGTAGCGGATACCTGCCGACCACGGACCTTTACTTACTTTTGGAATATAGGGGATACCTTCAACGTTACTTTGAAACGGCTCGATTGTATCATGGGACTTTGATTGTTAATACTACGGTGCTAGAATACATTACACTGTATCTCACCGGGCTTGAGCCATAGTACAATTGCTAAGATCATAGCTACCTATTGCAAGTTAATTGGTTAACCATAACTCACTCGCAATAAGAAGTCACCTTTTGAAGAGGTTACGATCTTCGAACGGTCGTGGGTTTACAGTCCTCGGGTTCGTGACGATATTTCTATGAGTAGAGCTAAAAACTGCAAAAAATACAACAATGTACCGAAATAAAGTAGAGCAGCTACGTACCCTCAACGATATCACAGCTGATCCTCATCCTAGCGGCGAAGCTGAGGCCGGCGCGCACCGCCGCGTGCAGGTCGCGCACGAAGCGCGCCGACACCAGCAGCACGGCGGGCCCGCAGCCCCCGGCCCCGCCCCCGCCCCCGCCCCCGGCCCCGCCCCCGCCGGGCCCCCCGCGCTGCACCACCGACCCGTGGAGACGGACGATGCGAGGGTGTGCTGGAATACTCCTGTAACGACAATGTTCTGGAGTTTCTAACGATATCGTTACGCTGCTGGCTTTTACTTGGGAAGAATACATCTTGACCCTGACTTGTCGATACGGTCCTAAGAGTGCGTTTCCACTGACGCGGAGCTGGGCGCAGTATATTTTTTTATACCACATGAGCTGACAAACAAGCAGGCGGTACATCCGATGGTAAGTGGCCACCGTCGCCAATGGAAAATTGAAACACCAGGGGCATCGCCAATGCGCTGTCATCCCTGAGACGTGATGTTGTTAAATGTCATGTGCCTGTAATTACACCGGCCTCCTTACTTACCTTTCCAAATGAAACACAGTAAGTATCACAAGTGCATTATCAACTTCACGGTGAGAATGAGTAAGGTGGTAGTACTTCCTCGGACGAACTCTAAAAGCTCTACTACTCTTAGGGAGTGGAGCGGAGAAGAGCAGTGAATAGCGGCAAGTGTCTGTTGAGCGGAGATTTTCAAGCACTGTGATTGGCCAATTCACGGTCCGTTTCTCTCCTGGTCCACGTCAGTGAAAAATGACCCTAATACTCGGCAGAAGAACTTTATTGGCACCTACATTAGAAATAAATAGTTCCTGACTGATCAAATTCTTGTTAGTGAGCAGCACATCTAACGATAGTAAGTAATAATTATTAGAAAAAAAATGTACAAACAAAAGGTGTAGTTTACTAAGTATAGGCTAAAGAATGTAAATCGAATATAGAAAACCAACATCCATTGCCAAACTAGGTAAAAACCCGTATTACAGCAAACAGCGCCATTCTCCACAGCAAGTGGTTTCTAAACTAGTCTTTATTGTATTGTTGACCAACATAATTATGTATTTAATTTATATAATATGATTTGGCTAAATCAAAACCTATAACAAAATCTCGATGATAGAGTACATAGTCAAATTTTAACCAAGTTAAACAACTTTACCGTCGACGGATTCGCTACTTCAGACGTCACTGCCAGTTCTTTTAGGTCTTCTGCGAACTTACCTGGTGTAGAAGAACTCCATAGCGAGCTCGTGGTAGTGCCTCTCGTCGGCGGGGAGCACCGACTTGACGGCGGCCGGCGAGTGTCCCGCCCATCCCCCTCGCACGCTGTACACCACGCCGTACTGACCACGGCCTGGATTACCAATCAAATTGTATAAGACTTGCCATACGACGTTTGCATGGACAATGCCAACAATTTTGACACTACTGGAATCCTAGTTAATATTATAAATGCTTAAGTTTTGTGAGAATGGATGTTTGTTACAATTTTTGGTCATGGAGGTGTCTTGAAGAATATTGACATTACTAGAATCTGACTGATATTATAAATGCAAAAGTTTAAGGATGTTTGGTTGTTAAATGAATGAATGAAAATATTTTTATTCAAATAGGCCTTTACAAGCACTTATGAATAGTCTGACTCTAATACCGGTTCGGAAGGTTGTTTTTTACTGAGAAGAGCCGGCAATAAACTCAGCAATTACTCTTTTAAAAAAAAAAAAAACAAACTTAGATTTATTACATCAAATATTATTTAGTCTCATTGACAATACCTGTGTGTTATGGCAATATTGCAGAATTATTTAACAATAATATAATATTATAAATATCTAATGAAAAAAAAAATACAAACAAACTAAAGCCGACCAGCCCCCACAAGCAGCACCTGTTCACAAGTATGACGCATGTGGCAGCCATCGCCCTCCTCGCCATATTGTAGGGAAGTGAGCGACCCGCCACATGACGCCGCCACAAGCAAAGGCATTAAAGCGAGCATGACTAACTTAAGTTTGAAGCACATAAAAAAAAAAAATTATGAATTTTAGAATACACACAAAGTGTTATCACTGTGACCATAACATGTTCAAAGTTATAGATAAATTTAAATTGCATTCAAAATAAAAAAATAAATCATACCGTACAACAATACATTTACAACCAGGCACTATTATCATTTAAATATTCATTTATGTTGTAATAAGCCTTTTTTACCAATACAGCTTTAATATGATCCTTAAATTTTTGCAAGGACAAATCTAAAGTCGATGCAGGGATTTTGTTATAGAAGCGCGCACCTAGTCCCAGAAATGAACCTTGTACTTTTTGCAGTCGATAAGCAGAGGTCACGAGTTTGTGCTTATTTCTAGTATTTATTGAGTGCATATCACATTTTTTAGCAAAATGACTAATGTTTCGATGGACAAATAATATGTTTGCATAAATGTTTGTTATTCTTTCGTCCTAAAACTTAAACTGTTAAACTGATTTGTAGAAAACTTGGCAGAGAGACAGTTTATAACCTAGATAAATACATAGGATACTTTTTATCTCGGAAAAATGTTACGTTTCCTGGGAACGCTGGTGAAACATCTTCACGTCAATGACCTATCCCTGAAAGATAAAACTGAATACTACGAAACAATATGTGCTACTTAAGTAGTCCTTTACAGCACGGTGTAAAGTTACGCTCGATGCGTTCGGGCGCTAACTTCGCACCGTGTACTAGACTACTTAAGTCACGAGTAAACCCACATTTAAGTCACGCTCTAAAAATGGACAACAAAAGTCACAGAGAAGCGTGACTTAAGGGGTTTTGGTCACACAGTGCTATAAAGTAATAATTTAATTCTTACCTATTTCCCGGCCAAGTTCAGGTGTTCCATACATAAGGAGGTCACACATTGAAGTGCTTTCGAGACACAATCGAGCGAAGGCTGGAGCGTACCTAGAAAACGAAATAAAATTTACGTATTGAAAAAATATCCTAAGTGAATTCATCTAATCATTAAATCCTTTTATCAATCAAATCGGGATCTAAAAACATTAAATGTCTAAATTACAATACAAAAATATATAAAAAGATTATATTGGTCTGGAGCAAAATCTAAGGATTAAATTTTGGTAGAAATATCCCTCAATAAGTAGGTATGTGAGAGTTACTTCTTCCTGATGGCCAGCTTGACATCTTCGGTGTGGTGCAGGCGGCCCGCCAGCGCGGCCTGCAGCGCCGCCAGCGCCGTCTGGTAGCGCTCGTGGGCCGCGCCCAGCCGCTCTAGGATCTGTCACCAGAACATTTATGGTTAACTCCACGAGAAGTTCATGTAATTAAACATGAAATTAATTTCAATTATGTATTTAAAATTTTATCTGATCCGATAGTGTAACACAATTCTGCAGGGGGTCCTATCCAACTCCTTAGTGAAAGAATATACCAGTCTTTATTTATTACTAGCTACTAACCTACACAAAACGGTACATAAAAAGGGGCTCCGGGACCTGCTACAAACTGATATTCAAACTATGATAAATTGTAATATCCCGTTACTCGATATTAATAAGGGACACGTTAAAGGTCACGCAGCACGGCGAGCCGGCCGCGTCGGCCACTATGTACAGCTCCGGGTGCGGAGGGTACCTGTACCTGCGCGGAGAGCACGCGCGCGAGGCGCGGCGCGGACAGCGAGTGCGCGGCGTGCAGCGCCACCTGGCGGCGCCACGCGGGGGCCAGCACGCAGCACGCCGAGCCGCCCGCGGCGCCCACTATGCGCAGCCTGCCGACCACAAGGACGTGTTGTATACCAGTAACGAGTGCAGCGATTGTGTGAGGGTGCGTTTCCACCGACGCGAAGCTGGGCGGAGAGGAGCGGACCGTGAATTGGCCATAGTGCTCGAAATCTCCACTCAAAAACGTTTGCATTTTTCACTGCTTATCCTCCGCTCCACTGTGCCCAACTTCGCGTCAGTGGAAGCGCACCCTTATGCTCTAGAAATCGTCGTAGCAGTCAAATTTCTATTACATTGACGGCGCTACGGCTGCTCGCGCAGGGAACCATCGATCTATAGTATTTACCGTTATATTAGTTGGCGACATAAACGTAAATATTCCATATTCCAGCATACTATACCCCAACTGGAGGATGCAGTTGCTTGGATCACGTTATATTAAAAACCGAATATCCTACTCATACTTTTATCTTGCAGTCGGCTGTAACGGATCATGAGTCAGTGCTGTGTTGTATTGAAAATAAAACTAATAATATATACAGAGTGACTGGTGAGATACCTTCGGTTCTTATGGAGAGTACCTGTAGCTCAGTACAGAAACGCAGAGTACCTGGACATGGTTCGTGCGTATACGCGTGTTAATGATAGTTTGCAAGGTGATCTGTTCGTTTTAAATCGCTTTAAAGTCAATATGCGTAAACGTGCCGAACTATGAATCACACGAGGCGGTACACATTTTGAACAACTTGAAGACTAGTGTAAATATGTAAGTACGTAGGTAGGTAGGTAGTTTTATTAAATTCAATCGTTGTACATAGGTATGATTCCATTTTTTTAATACGCCGAAAATACCAAGGTTCTTGAACTTTTCAGCTGCCCTGTAGATTTAACCTTGTCTCAATACCTACATTTTATTTAGTCAACAAATTAGTGTTTACCTAGGTATTTATGCCTATCCTAAACCAGGATCAAAGTATGATAGGAAAACGGATCATACATGGGGGAGGTCTTGATGTAGGTAGGCAACAGCTGTACAGTGTACGTACCTATGTATTCTGTGTTGATAGCGCGCTGCGCGACACGTGCGGTATCCAAGTATTGCGCAGGTAAATACGGGACTTTCGGTGTACTGTTTACTAAGTTTACTAAGAAGTAATTTAATATTTATTTTTAATGTTATTTTTTTTTTCATCATATATGATCGCCAATTATCACGTCCTCAAATATTGAAGGTATCTCACCAGTCACTCTGTATAATAAAAATAGAACCATAACAAAAATTTACGTCGAAACATTACTTCAGAAATGTAAAAATTTTGACTTTAGTAAAATTATGCATATTGATAACATTAATATTGCTATGAATACATTCCAGGGCTTTATTCTAAATTTGATTTTCAATAAATATGTTTTAAACTTCCTAGACACAAAATAACCTACAAACCAGGAATGTAACGGAGGTAATTTTATCGGAACCGAAGTCGGAGTTTTTAAATTCGATTTATCGGAGTCGGAGGCGGAGGCAGGGTCGAAAGTGGTGGCTCCTGCCACCCTCTCCGTTTTTATTAAAGGACAATAAAAACAAAAAATCAACACAAAAACAGATTGCTTTTATGGATATTAAGCCGCAAAATACAAAACAAATGACTTTAACATATAAACACGTCATGTGGGTAACAAACTAACAACAAATAAAAAAACAATCGACGATAGAGCGCACGTAGCGGGGGCGGGATTCTTCCCGCGACATGTATGAACCTGTGCGTAGCGGTCGGTCGACACAGGCCGCCGCTGCTATTTGTTATGATTCGACCTCCGATTAAAACGTCCGATTTAAAAGTTTTGGAGCCGAAGTCTGAACCGAAGGTGTAATAATAATCGGATGTTCCGACTTAACGGAGTCGGAATCGAAGCTCCGTCACATCCCTGCTACAAACCATGGATCACAGCTGGTCTGCTGAAGTGTATGAAAAACAGGGATAGAATGCATATGAAGTTAAAAAAGACCCATTAAATGAAACATTACAAATTACGTATAAGCGATACAGAAATTATTAGAAAAATATTATAAAAAGGTCAAGATATTCTTTTGAAAAATTGGAGCCATTGAACTCAAAAAAACATGACAAAAAATGTGGAATACTATTAGATCCATTACAAATACGAATAAATCAAATTTACCACCTCAAGAATTACTTGGGATCAGGATTAATAAGATGTCTTCTGTTGATGCTGTAAATGAATTCTTTGCTCATGTAGGGCCAATTTGACACAAATATGCCATTGTTCACACAAGACTCGGCTTGCTATCTCCTACAGACTCTTTTGTCCTTTCTGACATTGATGACGAGGAAGTAAGACAAATAATTATGAATCAAAAACCAAATTGTTCCCCAGGAAATGATGGTATCACTAGCCAAGTAATTAAATACATCAGCAAATATATTGTTCCGACCCTAGTACATTTATTTAACCGATGTTTAAATGAAGGGATTTTTCCTGACTCATCAAAAAAGTCTACACTGATAGCGATTCATAAATCTGGGAAGAGACTGTATCAACAATTACCGGCCAATCTCAATTTTAAATGTACTTTCATAAGTTTTGGAAAAAAAACTTCTCGGTCGAAATGTTAGACAAAAAAAAGAAATGTATACAATATTTTTAGACTTAGCAAAGGCTTTTGATACTGTTTCTTTTTCTAAGCTTTACAAAAAGCTTGAAAGGAATGGTATTCGAGGAACTCAACTGCGTCTCTTCAAGAATTAAACGACAAATCGTACGCAAAGAGTAAAAATTAATGATATCACCAGCTGTGAATGTCCCATTACCTTCGGGGTACCACAAGGCAGTGTATTAGGCCCTTCTCTGTTCCTCTGTTATATAAATGAGCTGTGTAATATGAAGCTTGATAACTGCAAAATTATATCTTATGCAGATGACACAACCTTAACATTTTATGGTGATAATTGGTGTGATGTTTATAATCATGTACAAAATGGTCTTGCTATGATTAATAGTATCAGATATTTGGGTGTGCACGTTGATAAAAATCAAAATTTTCGTGATCATATAAATAGTCTATCACAAAAAGTGAGAAAATTGACCTATGTTTTAACCAGCTAAAAAATGTTGCTGATAATGAAGTGATAAAAACTGTTTACCATGTGCTATGTCAGTCCATATTGTCCTACTGCACCTCTTCATGGGGAGGTGCTGCGAAGACATCCATGATACAAGTTGAAATAGCCCAACGACAAATTCTTAAAATCACTTTTCCGTAAGCCGCGACTATACTCTACAGAACTATTATATAAAGATGCTCAAGTACTCACGGTTAGACAACTGTTTATTCTTGCAACATTACTTCAACACTCTACTATACCATATAAAAAGGATCATGACAGATTAAACACAAGGAGAAGTCATACGGTCTGTCAAACACCAGCGGTCAGAACATTTTTTGCTCAAACATTTTTTACGTTTCTTAGTGCAAAATTATATAACGATGCTAATAAATTACTAAAAATATACTCCATGAAAAGATCTGAATGTAAAAAAAGTGCTAATAAAATGGCTTCTCACTCTGAATTATGGAAATACAGATGTCTTTTGGCGATTATGTAAATTTAATTAAACATACACACACTCACTCACATACACACACACACTCACATACACACACACACTCACACACATACATATACCTTCTAACACACACACTGTTTGCATTGTGTTTTAGTTTTTACATAGTTTTTAGTTTCATATTGTGTTCTTTACATGATTTTACATTATCATGAGATTATTTTAATTATAGCAAATCTTGAGAGGTAGGGACCACGAGATCATCACATTCTCCTGTCAGTACATCTACATTTTTGTCAATAAAATTAAATCAAAATGGAAAATGAAATCATCATTTTTCATGTATATTGTGTTCAACAATTCTAGAACTATTCACGTTGCATTTCTGAATATTTTTTTTGTTTTCATCGTCATGATAACGTAACTTATGTTAGTCTGTATGTCATTACCTATGTCGAAAAGAAAAGCCTTGTAAATCAACCACAACAAATCTTATAACCTGTGTCAGCGATCATCAAAGTGTTTGACAGTAGAAATAAGTATGAAGTTACACGAACTTTTCAAGGGCATTTGACGTGGTTTGTCATAATATTTTTACAAAAAACCTCTGATGCGGTGGGATATCTGTTGACCTTAACTGCAAAATCGGTCTAAAATAAAATTTTAGAAACTATACACTAAATAAATAGATATGGATATCTATTTGTAGGTTCAAATCAGCTCCAAAATAAGTTACATCGGGAGTGCCACAGGGATCACCTTGGGCCTTTATTCTTCCTGCTTTTCATCAACAAACTCAGCCTAAAATTTTCCTTTTACAGAGTGACTGGCAAGATGACATAACGTTGTAACATTAGTCAAATATGCTATAAGAATAAAACATACTCGGAAACTGTCTACAATAAAGCCTGACCAATCGAACAAGTATCTTGTATTCGGTACTTAGTTATCACGACAAAGAGATAAACTGAATCTCCGTGAACACATCGACAAGTTATCATGATTATGTATTCATCTAGCTGGATTTGTCATTGGCAAAATAAAAATATTAAGTTATAAATTTCCTCGATTTCAAATCGAATGCATTTCTTTATTAATGATCGACTTACTTATGCAGCAACCTTCTCAGTGACTCCAGCAGGGTCCGGAGCAGCGAGAAGGAGGCGCAGGGCTGCAGGTCCACCTGCCGCGCCACCGACAGCAGCTGCCGCATGGCCTCGCTGGCGGGCCGCCCGCCCAGCTCCTGCCGACACGACCACTCCAGGGACTCCAGGCACCTGGAATCCATTACATTGTGGTGGCATCTATAAATTAATAGGTACGAGAGAATCCTACATTACGATATAGAACATCTTTCAGGATTTGACTATAAAATATGCAAGCTTCCAACATCTACAGTTGGACTGCGGTCCCCAGGTACGATCACCTAGCGGTAGAAGATCTTCCCTTTTAAATGGAGGAGTCTCATACCTCGTTCATCCATAGCATCTTAGGATTCAACGCTGGCTTTTCAAGGGAACACTACATGTGGAATCCTGCCTGAAGCCTAAGCACGAACATCTATCACAAGCGTCATCGTATCGAGTGCGCCAAAAGCTAGGATTATGTACAAACAAAATATTAAAAAAAAAATTGGCTTACCTTTGCAATGTTCCGAAATAATTGTCTTTGAGACAGTCTACGAACTTGACCAGCTTCAAGCTGATTTTGCGACTTAGTTTGGAAAGAACTGAAATTAAAAAAATAATACGTAGATTTATTAGAGCCAGCTTGACGCAACCCTTTGGGGATTGCTTTCGTTAACCACTTGGTTCCAACTTGGTAACCAAGATTCGAACATGGTTATAGATATATTCTTTAGTCACCTATTACAACACCTAAGATATGACTTGGGTGGTTCTATTCGTCGCCGCTATCACTCAAATTAAGAAAGTTTTAAGAGAGTTTAAGAAAGAATTAAGAAATGAAAACTTTTGCCATTTAAAAACGAAACAAAAATAAACATTTGACATTGGCGTTATTGGCATTATTAGTATTTGCTATGTTGGTGTGCCTGGTCATATTAATATTTTTACAAATATTTCACATTGGCGCTACTGTTCACATTTGACATTGGCGTTAATGGCATTATTAATATTTGCTTTGTCGATGTCTAGCTGACTATATTCGTGTTTTTACAAACATTTGACATTGGCGTTAATGGCATTATTAATATTTGCTTTGTCGGTGTCTAGCTGACTATATTCGTGTTTTTACAAACATTTGACATTGGCGTTAATGGCATTATTAATATTTGCTTTGTCGGTGTCTAGCTGACTATATTCGTGTTTTTACAAACATTTGACATTGGGGTTATTGGCATAGTTAATATTTGCTGGCAAACAAAACTAATTAAACTCACCAGTCTGCTGCACATCCAACGAGGCCTGCTTAATGGATATGTTGACGCTGTTGGTGCAAGTGGTGGTGGTGGTGTTGGTGACGTTGGTGTCCACGGTGTTGGTGCTCCAGCGGAGCGCGCTCGAGAGGGAGAACATCTCCGACTCGTTCTCGACGTGGATGTCGTTGATTTGGGACGATATTGGTGAATCTTCTAGAGGTTTTGGCTGTGAGGAGATATCATAACATTAAAATATTGCGAGTGCCAAAGCAATTGATTGTTTGATTGATTGATGGATTGATGGATTGATGTTTAAAAATGAGTTCATATCAGTTCGGTTTGGCAAAATTCCCTACCATGCAGGGCTTAATTTCTATTGTAAAACAAGCTGACCCGACAGACTTTGTCCTGTCTTAACAATGAATATTGAATTTTAATCTGCCGATTGAATCGACTGTGAAATGTGCAATAAGAAATTATAAATTAATTATTTAACAATATAATTCCAACCCATGCCTCTATTTTAAACGGTATTTGCAGCGCGCATTCTGTCAATCGCTCCAGCTGTCAACGACTGACAATAATAAAAGTTTATATTGTCAAAAGCGCAAATAGTAAAGTGGTTAAGTTTTCTTAAATTTTCTAATTTTCCACGCAGTTTTCTTAATTTTTTATTTCATAAGAACCTTCTCATAACACAATAACAAATACAACAAAAAAAGAATTTGCGAAATCGGCCGTCCAAGCGTGATGCCATGACCAAGGGAAATAGGGATTAATTTTTATTCAAAAATCAAAATTCAAAACCATTTATTCAGTTTAGGCCCTCGGAGGGCACTTATAAGGGTCAAATTTAAAGTTACTGAAGCTACAACGATATATATAGATTCCTTTTTTTTTATTATTTTTTATTAAAACCTACCGCAACTCTCCCATAAGGTTCGCTAACTCCAAAACTCTCTTCACTGGAGCGAATGATCTCATAGTCATCGAAGTTGTAGCTGTCGTAAGAGACGGCCTCCTCCCCGTCCGACGGCAGGTCCTGTCCGGACGCGTGTCCGGCGCGAGCTGACAACCGGACCGACTCGCCGTCCGGACTGCTGCGGGACGACGAGTAGAAGGTCGAATTGGACACCACGAAACGACTGTCTTGGTGGCAAGGGAGATCTAGAAAGAATATTTGGTGTTTAGAAGAGTGCTTCCGGGGAAGTACTGCAGTATGTTATATATGGTTATTGCCGTCGCAAACCAGTAGTGCTCTTGCATTACTGTATTTCGGGTAACCATCAGCGATGACCTTGAAATATTAACAGACGCCGGTGACCACTTACCATCTGCCCCTTTATTCAGATAATACAAATTTCGTCGGCGAAATAACGAAGAATCGGAGAGCTTACCTCTCACGTGATTGAAAAGTTAGCGAAAGAGATAAAACATAGAGGCCGCGACAATACATAGTTGAGCTAGTATCATTTTCCTAATAGATCCAAGCCGAAGCTCGACCGACGGTCTGCTTATAACCTACTGATTAGTAGAATTTAAAAAACTCAAGTGTATCGTTTACTTCTAAATTCGTCTTTCGAACCCTCAGTAATATTTCCAAACTAATCATCTGATTTAAAAAAATTCCAACATTATGCTCTACTGATAAAGGCTAAATTTCTACACAAAAACTAAAATTCTCTTGGGACAGTGAAAGTGCAGGGCGGTAGCAAGAAAAATATAAATACGTACATACCATCGACACTCCAGTCCATGTTGTTGACTTCGAGCCTCATCTCCTGGAGTACTTCATGCATGATCTGGAGCAGTTCCTGCTTCTTGTCACCTTCGGAGAACTTCTCGTTTATTGTCTATGGATTATGAAATGTAATTCGATAAAAGAATGGCACAAAAATCGAAACCATTATTCGGTTTAGGCATGCGGAGGGGGACTGATGAAGATCAAAGTCACGGAATTTACAATTTACAAAAAAAATTGTTTCTTATTATAATTGTTTTTATTTATTATTTTCTAACCCTATGAATGGTGTAACCTCTTATACAGGTTGAGAATATTGTGGCTCAGAAAGGCCAGCAATATAATCAGCTGCTATTCTCATCAAAACAATTGGTTTAGCTATTTATATATTTCATTTTGTCCCACAGACAACATTGATAAAATAAACAAATATAGTAAATAATTTCATCATTGTTAATCTTTTGCAGACCACAACCACTAGTTCACAAAATGTAAAGTATTGTCCAAAAATATCTTTAGAAGCAATATCTGAAGTACTGCTATACTGCGTCACGCAGCGTCACTCACCTCATACAACTGTTGCTCCTGTCGGGCGACGTACTGTATCTTCTTAGGAACTACTTGGAGCTCTCGCGCCATGTCGAATGATGCAAGAATGAACTGCTGAAGCAGTTTTACGTGGACCTGGAGATTCAGAAAATAAATATTTAGGCCATTTTAAACGGGCAATTGTTCTTTTTCTTGCTGCCCTGCAGCGCTATTGTATAATGGTCGCGAAGCCACTGCAGTCAAATTTGTATTACATTGATGACTTACAACTCGTTTCTCACACTTCATGCACCAAACAATCAATCTATTATAATATTATAAATAATTTGTATGCTGTTTCGAATTAGTGTCTTCTCTATTCAGCCGTACTATCCGACATTTCAGCTATCATTTCTAACACAACATATATATACATCTCTTCTTCGGTCTCCCTCTTCCCGTACTCTACGTCCTCTTCACTCTAGTCACACGACAAGGGTCTCCTCTCCAAATAACATGTCCATACCACTATAAACAGTTCCCTCTCAACGTTTCCTTAACAGGCGCTAATTTCAAGCTTCATCTTATATACTCATTCCGAATCTTCTCCATTCTTCTCACCCCACACATCCATCCTTGCGTTCTCATCACGAACGATTGCATCCGCAAGGTTTATGTTTATTCTACTTAGATAATAAAATGTAAAAAATAAACATAATAAATAAATGTTAAAACTGTGGGGTGAAAAGGTATTTATACAATTAACAAACCTCACTGAGCCTCGTACAATACTCCAACAGATAACTCTGCAAACAATCCGTGGCAAACTTCACAATGGAGCTCAATAACGCCGTCCTGCTCTTAATGGTTCTGTTGTCTCCCTCCCGCTTGCCCTTCCCGTAACCTTCGCCCCCCTTCTGCATCGCATTGGTTAAGTACAGAGCTTTCTGGTCGACTGTACGTTGCAGTTCTGTGGTGTCGACAATCATCCATTGACTTTTTACGTAGTGTTTTAAGGGTGGATTGGCTGGAAAATATATTTAATTAATATTAGACTTATTTAATATTGCAAAAAGGTTTAAAATTGAAGCACCGAGACTATCATCAGAGTGAGTGCGAAAGTTTGACATAAGCGTCACAGACCGTATGTATGGAGGAGCGAGGTATGAGACTCCTCCATTTAAAAGGGAAGATCTTCCGCCAGGCTAGGTGACGCCTGGGGACAGCGGTCCAACTGTTGATGTTGGTAATAAAGTGTAACATATAAATATATTATTAGTATGTAAAAAAAACAATAATTTTCATCATTGTCGGGAATCCCATAAGTGATTTTTTTCTCACACGCTTTTATTTAGGTTCATACGTATGTTAGTGACGGAAACTTTGAACATGATTTTGACCCCTTTCAAAACGTCGAATTAACTCGAAAATTGGCATAATTAGGACGGATGACAATTCAATATTTCAAACAGTTAGACCTGTTAATATTGAAAATCCTACTAATTTATTCGTTTCTTTCGCTAGGCTGGTTCATTAATTAGGCTAGGGAACCCCGAAAAAGTAATGACAAAAAGACTCACACATCATCTCCCACTGGTCCAGCAGTTCATTCATGAAGGCATTCTGTTCCTCGTACAGTCTTCTATTATCACAGATTGGTTTATGTTCCGGGGATTCTGTTGTATGCCTGGAAACACACAATGAATACAAGTAAGATTAAGCCAATAAGACCCTGGACAACTAGCACTCAAGTGCAGTTGTCGGAACACATCGCCAGATACTTGGCAACAGATTATCAACTTAACAGTTGTAAACAGCAAGGCGGGTACTACAAATTACAAAGTACCCTTCCACTGTGCAAGTTTTCCTAGAAGTAACTTATACATACAAAAAAGGTTTTCATCTTGCTATCTTGTTCGAATGCGTACCGTTTGCTATAAAATAAATTGATATTATTATGTTGCTTTTAAACAAACGTTGCTCTTTGCAAATTTCAGAAAGTAGAATAAATACTTTGAAGTCATTTTAATTTAAATTATTTACACTAAAATTGTTTTATACTTTTGTATTAAACTATAAAGAAATTAACTTTTAATTTAAAAACTTTTCAGTTTCAGTTCCAAGAACATGCAAACCTTTTGTTGCGTGTATGTTGCTGAACGAATATGGTCTGAATTTATTGGTAGTTACCTCAAGATTCCATCCTGAAGGAGTCCCTGATCAGACTCCGGCAGCTCTTCTGTGCGGTACACAGTATCTTCAGTGGACTCAGTGGCTTCAACCGAGAGCCGAACTGCGTCCACTGCATTGTACTGCACTGTGTCTTTTGCTAGTCTGCTCACGTCTGTGCTGTCGGCGAACAGCACGAAGAGAAGCTGCGAGTTTGGATTGATTTCTTTGATCTGATGGAGGTCTAGACAATTCTGAAAATAAGATGAATTACAGAATTAGGATTCTGACATAGATTCTTAAATGAGAATCACAATTTAATTAATTAAAATACATATTTGATGCACCATACATACTACATATTTACAAAAAAAAAAAAAATTTAATCTTGACAATACCTAAGGTTGTAGCTTCAGTAACTTAAAATTTTACCTTTAGATTTGATAAGTGCTGTAGAGTAAGTAATATGATATATATACGAGTAAACTTAATATTTCTCCATTATAGCTTTATTTTGATCTATGGACATTTATCAGAAAAACATAATCTTAATACAGTGGACCCCCGCTAATACGGCCCCTGTCTAATCCGGCACCCCCTGTAATCCGACATGCCTACCACTGTTGAATTTGTTGGAGGCCATATGCATTTGGGTATATACTGGCACAGTATAAATGCAAAGTGTTTGTAATCTATTCGATATTTGAGTGTTGTTCTTTGAGTGTTCAAGTGTCTTTGACACAAGCAATAAATGTTCCTGGTAAATAACCACTGTTTAATTCAGTATTTCCATTTGAATTTGGGTACACAAACATTATTTAGGCAAATCTTTAGATAGTATCTAATCATTTTTATCTGTAATTTTAAATAAATAAATTTCGGGACTCTTAAGCAGTACTCTATAGTCCGACAAATTCGATAGTCCGACACTGCCCTGCAAAACGTTTGTCGGATTACCGGGGGTCCACTGTATGTTACGATAAAAATTAAAAAATCTACTTTAATGCTTCTAGATAAGGTTTATCTGTAATTGAAGCATCAAACAATAAAACATTATGATTAATAATAATGATTTATATAAGAACCTTATTGTAACCACATACAGTTAATTTTCCAATGACATACATAAACGTATAGATGATCGAGTAACTTTCACTCACCAAAATGATAATACAAAACATAACTAAATTAATCCAAATCGTGTCCAAAAAGATCATATTAAAGCAGTTTTGGAGAAAAACAGAACAAAATTAAATCTCACCTCAGAAAAGAACACCGGCGGCTCCCTGCTCCTCTTTTTTCTCACTCTCTCTTCACCACACTTATGACCACCGTCACCAACTTCACCAACATCCCCACTATTACCAACACGGGTCATATAATACAAATTGAACGTATTCCAAAAGTCTTCTTCACTCCTAGAGGTCACTATAGACCCACAAATATTATCACTAAAAATATTCTTCCCAATTCTGTCCACCCCATACAAATACACCGGATTGAAGTGTTTCAATATGCTGTCGCGTTTTGAATAGAGTTCCGCGTGGAGTTTCTTGAGAGTTTGGTAATCACATTCTCCGGGGTCGGATTCAATGTCCGGTGGAATGATAATTTTGAGACCATCTTTCAGGAATTGATTGTTGATTTCCACTTCTAATATTGTTGTTGAATCAGCTTGATCTTGGCGGAGGAGGTCCTGTGAAAGGGATAATGTACTTTTGTTAATGAGAGCATTTAGAGATTCAGCAATTTTTTTTAATCTTTGCATGTTTGTAGGATGCGTATGGAGGGAATCTTGGAACCACTGCACCTATTTTAACAATTCTTTTACTGTAAGAAAGCTAAACTATTGAACTAGAGTGATAGTCCAGAGGGACCGCAAGTGAAACCCCTGACAGACAATAATTGTCCGACAATCATAGCTATGTGGTAGTGAAGTCAAAAGCCTTGGGCAAGGTCATGTTTTCAAATTCTATAATGAACCAGTTCTTCCGTGAAGGAAGTCCCCCTTGATCATAGTACGGTATAATCCTTGTAGTACCTCCCGACTGGCTACCACCTCAAACTGAACTGTCACTTAGCAGGTGTATTCGAAGAGCTGCACAGATTCCTGACAGTGCTCTTGTAAGTTTTTTGGGCACCCACCTTGGTTAGAAGGCCAAGTGTCTTTGATCATCTTGTTTTTCGAACTGCCAAAAACTCATTATGAAAATAAATGGAAATATTAATAAGCTTACCTCAAGAGGCAGTGTGTCCCAGGGCCTCTTGTTGCACTCCAACTCCTCGACCAGCTCGAACTCTGAGTTGCCCAGAGTGAGGTGCACTTGGGTCGTGCTCCCGAACTGGATTCGGACCTAGATGTAATCAATAATTTTTCATTCGCTATTGGTTAATTAAACACTAAATATCCTGGGACAGTATATCACACCTGCTTCTGATTGTAAACTTACCAGAGCTGCTATTTAAAGGCTGTTATAGGGACCGTACAAACAGTCATGTTTTTACATGCAAATGTCTAGCCTGGTTTAGAATCAAACCCACGACCTGTAGCATGACTGTAGATCCCGTCATATTTGTTTTTTTATTGCTACCGCCCAAATTGACTCCATGCTGCCTGATGTTAAGCAGTCAATGTCCCTAGTGATGGCCATCATCCCAGCAGCCAACAAAGCATTGTGGCATGATGGCCCTCACCTTAACGGCCTTGAGAGAAGCTTTTTCACGCCCCGCTTAAAGGACCCAGGATCATAAGTGAAGGGAACCACGTGGGCTGGTAGCGAGTTCCACATCTTAATGGTACGGCAGAGATAATTTAATTTAGATTAGATGCGTGGATGACACGTCCTAACAAGAACGACGCTGTGCTGCAAACGTCTGTGTACTTTATTGTCCTGCATTTAAGGTTGGTATTAATATTAGAGACCTGCTGGATGATAGGCAATGCAAATAGTACATTATCTTCAACATCAAACAAATATGACCGATGCATTTTAGGTCATGTTCCAAAGTATTAAGTTACATTTCAGCTCGCATCGTTTAATGTGTGTAATAGCCGTAGTAATGTGGAATTTAGATCTTCTCCATAAGGCATATAATGAGACAATAACTCTTCACCCAAAAAGTTTGCACACAGATAGAACATAGGGATTGACGTATAGGATACCTACTCCTTATTCTGGGAAAATGTAGCAACCCTTGGGAAACTGGGTGATACCGCTAAGCTAGTGGGACAATACACCCGTTCTTTGACTTACCCATCGACATCCTCTTGGTGGAGGATCAGGTAGTAGTTGGCGTCCGAGCAAGCAGTGCAGGAGTCGAGCCTTCGCTGATGGAGTCGTGCCGAAGATCACCAGGGCAGTAGACCGGACAGACTGGTTGCCTATTTCTTGGACTGTTGCTAGTAATTCTGGCTCTGAAAATCGGATATGAGGATTAATGGGCTTTTGGGGGCTTGAGAATTATTATTTTGTGTATTGTATATAATGTTTACTCTTAATTTCACGACACAGGTGTGTTTTAATTTCCGCTCATTGTTAACATTTGTATGCAAGAATGAGAAAGAACATAATGTTTTTGTTTGTGATATTTTTTATACTATCTCACTCAGGCGAAGCCGGGCAGGCTTTAGCTAGGCTAATGCAATTTAATATTTGAACCTCAAACTCAGAAAAAACTATATAAATCATTTACAAAATGTAGGTGGTAAATATGTTTATGGAGTGAACTAAAATCTTGCATTGCGCCGACCCCAAGTGAATGGCAACAGGGAAGGCAGATGTCGATTGGTTGTTTTAGAATATAAAAGTTTAGCCATGTGGTAGTTTATAGTAACCAGTATCGTCACGATTCGTCAACCACAATAATGTTAGTTGGACACACACGGCTTACCTCACTAATTCACTAGTCGCAAAAAAGTTAGCACAAAACTAAGGTAAGCTGAGGAAGAGAATTAATATTACCCCTTCTAAAGTAACAAGGAAGAAGAGAAAGAAACAAATTTATTTGTGACAAAAGGAAAAATAACATACGAAAAAGTTAACAAAAAAAAAGAGGTAGGTACATAATTGCCCCAAATTGGTCCACCAACTCAACATGTTTTTGGTTAACTGTACGCAGGACGGAATAGCTTCTATACGAGTATAAGAAGTCATTTTCAACGATCAAAAAACACAGGTGTTTCGTAAAGACACACGATAGAAGTGAAACTTTTGAATTACAGGGAACTATTTAATTATTTAAACTTTTGAACATGATTGTGTCTATCATTCATTAATTTTTCGTCACACAAAAAGGTTGCGGATCCGAATTTCAAAGCCATAAGCAGTTACACTTAAAAAAATAACAAAGAAGTCGATGATAGCTCAGTTGGTAGTGACGTCGTATGCCGAGTCAAGAGTCGAGTGGTCGAATCATTCAATTAGCTTAAACTTTTGGTTAAGGAAAACATCGTGAGGAAACCCTAGCACGGCATGGAGTAGGTAGGTACTTTAGTACCGACGCACCTAACTGGGTAGGTACCTACAAGTTCAAATTATGTCACCACCTTTAGCCTCAGCATTTTTTACAATGGTGAGATTGTGTTATCAGCATCATGCCTTGTCCCAGATCATTTGGAGTCGGCGCAATATATGTTTTCTACACTTTCAGTGGATTACGAGACTTTACAAGAGATTTGGCTTTTTTCTTGGCCGGCCTGCAAGACGTCAACCCTTGTGGTGAATGCTTTTGTTGACCACTGGGTGTGAGGTGTCATCACGTGGTTATCGGTACACTGTAGGCACCTTTTACGACATCCTAGAGATGAGTTGGAGTGGTGGTATTCGTGGCCACCACACTCCACCGCCACCACACCCGCATTGTGGCGACATCTATGAACACGCATACAAATCCTTCACTGCCCGCACTACAATGATGTGGCGACACCTATGAACGAGTAGAAACACGCGAGAATCCTACATCGCACTATCAAGATTCTCTCAGGATTTGACATATATACAAGCATCCAACATCAACAGTTGGACCGCGGTCCCCAGGCATGATCACCTAGCCTGGCGGAAGATCTTCCCTTTTAAGGATGGAGGAGTCTCATACCTCGCTCCTCCACAGCATCATTACTTGATATGATAATGGTAAAAAATATAGGTTGGCAAATGTAGGTGGTTGGTAAATAAGGCCTTTTTCTTAACCTACCAGTTAAGAAAAAGGTTTTGAAACTGTGCTGTGTATGTTACACACAACAAAAAATGTTAGCGTTCCCAAAAACTTAAGTTATTTTAAGCTATAATAAAAAATCTAAAAAACTGCTTAATAATGGTAGGTATGTAGTTTACCTACCCTTCAGACTACTAAATAATTATTTGTATTTTAAAAGCACAAATAATTAAAAACTTTTAGTATACCCACCAAAGTTCAAGATGTCAGCGACATCGTGCAACGCGCGCTGCGTGTCGCGCACCAGGCCGCGCAGCGTGCGCGCGCGCGCCGCCACGCGCCGCGACCACGCGGGGCCGCCCGCCATGCCGCGGGGGGGCGCATGCGGGTCACCTGTTCACAAGTCAAAGGTATCTTCAATTTAGTGCTGCAAGCCATAAAATAAAATGTAACAAATAAAGAGGAGTTGTATTGACTTAACAACGAGGCGAGGTGGACGAATGTGGAGGGGCGCGGTGTGGTGTGACGAGGTGTGGAGAGGAGAGGCGGATAGATATTAAAAAGCGTTGTAAAATGATTTTGGTCGGCATTCCTTTGTAATTGTGAAGTGTGGCAATAAATGAATTGTGATTTGGATTATAATTTATTTCTGAGTTATTATTTTTAATTGTGTCATCTCGTCCTTCTTAACAAAAATATTCTAACCTAGGGAAGAGCAAGAATATCTATTAGAAACGATAACGATTACGTTACTACGTCCGGGGAAGTACTACCACTGCACCCATTGCGCCGTAAAACAGTAGTATAGTGCACTTGTATTACTGTTTTCAGTAAGAAAGGGGGGCCGGTGAAATCACAGGCACAAGACTTAACAAATTCAAAAAACATTTGCAAATGTCCATAGGCGGCGGTGACCATCAGGTGGACAATCTACCTATGGGTCGGCTCAAGAGAAAACAAAAAAGTTCCGGTGGCCACAATCACATTAAACAGAAGGATTACCATATTAACTACAAATTACCGACCAATTAAGATAACTTTTATTTAACATCAAAACAGATAAATAACTCTTCTATTCATTAAACGAAGCTTCAGTTAATATATCCAATAGGCTGTATCACCCTCGCTATCATGACAGAAGGGTCTTTCGACTTAAGGAGCCAATGTAACATGACAGACCGAATAAAAAAAAACCGTGAAACAGCAAAATATAATCATAATAACGCAACATTAATTTAGTAAAAAAAGCATACACGCACAAATACCGGAATCAGTGCAAAACTAACGCAATAGATGAAATTTAATCATTCACCTACACTGACCGCACTCAATCAATTTCATAACCAGACACACTAGAACCATGCGAGTGACTCACAAACCAACCATACGTCACTTGCGCAATCGGCTAAACACGCACAGACATTCATACACATTTACATGTAATATATAACTATAATAATACTGTACAATTATGCTGTACATCATCATCTCTACAAAGTATATAACAAATTCGCTTCCGCCGTTTGTACGCTTGGATCTTTTAAACTACGTAACGGATTTCGGTACGGTTTTCATCAATAAACAGAATGATTCAAAAGTAATTTTATAATCTATCTAGCGGGATTGTAAACTGTCGATAAATTGAGAACTGGACCGTATGGTTAAGATTACAATATAACTCATTTTCGGTTGTTTGTAATCTATCCATGGCAAACGGTCAAATAACTCCAAAACTACACAGGAGAAACCCATCTTGTTTGGGCTCGTTCGATTTGCCTTGACAAAATTTATTACTTTGTGTGGTGCCCAGTTCCCGTATTTTTGAAATGAAAACTTCTTGAGCGGCGTTGAGCACTTTTCTTGGGATGGGTATAAAATGTTAAACTCGCGTAAGGACACGTGACCTGATCGAAAATTCGTAAGACGGTAAAAATGCACAACGTTAATGTTCAAGTTTTCACTTCTGCCCGCACTCCCGGGGTGCAACCCGTTGTTTTTTTAATAGAAACTTGTTAAAACATTATTGCCGCGGGACACTGCACACAAAAATCAACCTTATAGACTGTACATATACATATGCCTCTAGACAGACATTGGCCTTGAAATAAAAAAAACATGATGTATTTGTTTAATATGTTAACTTTTACTTTCAGCTGTATCAATTTACGAAAAGTGTTCCTATCAGCAATTTCCCGATTCTATATGGATCTGTTAAAAATGCAGGCTAAGCAGCGAAAACGCGTAGTTATACAGCCACGGGTAAAGGGGAGACAATGGGTGCAATTAGGGCCCCCCAGGACCATCCACCATCCCTGTCTAGTGAGGAATCCTTAAGATATTAGCAGCTTTAGACTGATAGTTTTCTGCGAAATAATGTATTTGATATGTTCCTATGTAATGTAAAATTTTTACATCCCTCGGAAAAGCGGGTAATACCGCGGGGGACAGCTAGCGTTTATAAATAATTACAAGTAACATTTAACAGACAATTTAAACACAGCAGAAACGTCATCGACAGAATAAAATGACGTACTTAATAAATTGAATTTGCTATTATTGATATTTATTTTCATGAGGAAGTATAAAAATAAAATAAAAATACACCTGTTATTTTATATTTATGAAAAATATAATTAAATGTTTTAAAAAAATTGGGCTAAGACTAAATGGGTCCCAAAGAACGGAAAGGGAGGGGTGTTACAGCAGACCACAACGTGAAAGACGGTGGAAAGACAAGCTCGATATCAACTTTAAATACTGGCTCACTAAGACAAAAAACAGGAAGGTAGTACTTTACAGACCCTGACTCCCACGCCACGGATCATGGGTCACCAGGAGAAACGCCAATGCGTTATCGACATTGAGACGTGAAGTTGTTAAGTCTCATGTACCTGTAATTTCACCGGCCTCCTTATCTTTGTAACCGAAACAGTAAGATCACTGCTTCACGGCGGAAATGGGTAAGGTAGTACTTGTCCGGAATACATAGGTACTTTTAAATAGATAATTTAGGTACCCATATTTTCAATTAAATATAAGTACCACCTACTCACACACATTACGCACACCAATACATCTACATACAAACACAAACTAACTTTGATACTTTAAAAAGATGTAAAACAATAAAAATAAAATAATACATACTATAATCCATAAGTCATTTTCAGAAATAAACATATTTTAAAACACAGTATTATTTGTACACGCATCAGCTTAGGAACCAGGAAATAGGGATCCCCATGAGACACTCCACAAATAGATACGTGAGATGATGACGCAAACGTTGTTAGAAGAGGGACTCCCCCGAGGGTCTCGATTACATGGTTATGTTTGATAAATCGCGAACAAACGATAAAAAATTCAATAACATATTGTAGGTAGGAAGATGGAAAGAAAGAAAAACTATTTATTAAGGACTCACACAGTTAACAACAAGAAAAACTTTTTAGAAAAAATAACGAAATTTTAAAGAGTATAGATTCTAATGTTATATCTCCAATTCAACAAGTATCTATAACAGTATCTGCCATCGATCGTTGGAAAAACATTTCTATTTATATACCTTTTCAGACATTCAACAGACATCTCGACCGGAACCGGGAGACTGTATAATTTTCTCGAAGTCGTATTTAAAGCAGACTACTGTTATCTCCATCTGCAAGCGTGTTGGAAAGTGATAGGAATCACTGGACCATCAAACTGTTAAAAAATCGGCTCCACTTTCGATTCCGAGCAAACGCCTTGCCGATTGAAAATAAACCTTATATGAAATAATTATACGGTACAAATTAGCTCGTAAATATTGTCAGGAAAGAGCAGAGCGCTTCTCTTTCGTTAGCGCCATATACTCGAAATCATACACATAAAAACATGAGTGACTAGTAAGAAATATCCAAGTTCTATAATTGGACATAGAGCAATCTCAGTGGAAATCAGTGATTTCTGACTACTTAAATGTAAGGCAGCCTTAAGTTTCTACTGATGAGAATCCTAGGACCCGGTGCATTTCTTTCAGACATGGCCACTTGATCCCAAACTCGGCAGACCTTGTACTATGGTATCCAGAAGATGCCTTTTGGCTATTTTACATTCAGACACAGAACAAGGATGTCCTGAGGTGAGAATCAAACCTTAGGCTTGATGCTTTTGCAGGGTACCTAACCAACACGCCAAGCAGTTCAATCGAGCAGTTAGTGGGTTTTACAAGAAACCTAGAGAATGCACTTTCCTTTACATAAATAGCATGTACATGTTACATCAATCAAGCCGCGCTGTCGAATAAGAAATTGTAGTGAAGTAACGACATTTCTTAAGATCATGAGAGAAAGAAACAGAACACAGCAAGCTGCACTGAAGTGCCGTTCATCTTATAGAATCACCAGCCCTTTATTCGGCAATTAAAAGCATTGTCAGCGAGCCGGCGCAACCACGCCTCCCAGAGAGGACCTCTCACGTAATTGAATAGTTACTGAGAGGAACGGAGAATAGAGGCTGTGACGAAACGAAGTCGAGCTAGAGTTAATCAACATACAGAATCACCCCAGATCTAATAGATACTACGGCTAGAAATTCAAGTTGAAGTTTCATTCAAGACGATAGAATGAGATGTTAGGTTTCGCTGGGAATATGGTGGAATTGTGCAATATTAATAAAATGGTAGCCTTGATAAAAAGGCGTCAATTGCAAAGGGTGTGATTTGACCGCCAAAGTAAAATGTATCGTATATCTATATTTAATAGGGTTTATGATTACTAAAGCTACGTCTCTCGATCTATTTTCAACATAATCTGTTCGTTATTTAAGCAGCAAAAACGTACCAAACTGTGACTAACGCAATAATAAATACCAGCTGTTACCGGTATGCGCTCCAATATGTCTTTTTTTTATTTTGCGAATCTTCTCGGGCAGCTTCTCAAAGTTAGATAGGAAGGGATCGGGGACAAGCATAATACATACAGTCATCATCTATATAATCATAAAGCTGACACTTCTGCATAAAGTCTTCAAAAACTGCAAGGCTCATGCTTAGCTTTAATGCTTGGGTGTAACGCTGGCTTCTGTAGTACATCTTTATGTACAAAATCTTGTTTGAAAAGAATAATTGTAGAGTTTATTGCCGGCTCTTCTCAGTAAAGCAACCTACCGAACCGGCGTCCGATTGGCAGCATTCATAAGTGCCTGTGAAAGCCTATTTTAATAAATATATTTAATTTCATTATATCTCCACCAATTAAGTATTAATATATAATAATAGTATATATAATAAAATAGCCATAAAGTCAGATTCGACAAAATTTATAAAAAAAAAATAATGTAACCTTGCTGAAATTCTTTCCGGTTATCTTAGTTGAAGGCTGATTTCCGAACCGGCGGTGGTAGCTTCAGTAACTTTAAATTTGACCTTCATAAGTACCCTACGCGCCTAAACTGAATAAATGGATTTGATTTTTTGAAATTGCGTCTGTGTAGTTTAATATAATTGCAGTACACACGTAAACAATTCGAAAGAAATTCTCTAAATAACATTGAAAACCGTATCAAAATCTACTTCGAAGTTCAAAAGATCTTTCAATTCTATTTGAAGAAACCTAAGGACTTTAACACGACAGTTCAACATACTCCCAAACAGAAAGTCAGTCAACAATGACGGAATAAATAAAAAGACCGTATTTTTGCAACTACCTGATAAAATGCTAATATCAACACAAATACATATTAAAATTGTTTGTATTGTTATCACTGAGCTATTAAATTGACGAAGAAAGGTTAGTGTACAATAGATAATAATTGTGAGTTGGCGAGATCTAAAAAGGCTTTTTTGAAAACTTACGAGTGTTATTGAAAAATCATCTTTATTCCTTAAGGAATAAGGTTCAACTAATCGTAAAAAGTATGTTGATACAGATGAACCTAATCAGAACGCCGTAGGGTTCATTTTCCTATAACACTCTTAACTCTCAAAAGGACCCTTCAATGTTGACTTTAGTATAGTTTTATAATAATTGTTTGTTTTAATGTCATATATAACTATTTATATAAAACACCTAGAAAATTACGTATTTTGTTTGTAATAAGTAATAATGATTAGAGAACGGTGAACGGCTTCACGATTAAATCCATTAATTATAATAAATCTTTAACAACTTTAATAACCCAAGTGGTCACCGCCTCTATGGACATTTCCAACACTAGGGGATCGCCAATGCGTTTTCGACACTGAGACGTGAAGCTATCGCATGTGTCTGTAATTTCACCTGCTTTACTTTCTAACTGAAACATAATAATGCAAGTGATCTTCACTACACAGTATAAAACAAAGTCGCTTTCTCTGCCCCTATATCCCTATGTCCCTATGTATGCTTAAGGCCATCCATTCTCCAAAACGTAATTTTTTTCAATACATTTTATTTATAGTACAAAACATGTTGAGTAATAAATTTTTTTTACATATGAAAGCACATATATGAAATAACTTGAAAAAAAAATTTTTTTTTTTTCAAAATGGCGGTCCTAAAAATGGCTATTGAAACTCATTTGATTCGTAGATGGATGACATCATTTCTTGGAAAAGAATTATCTGAAAGCAAAAAACAAAGCGGTTTCACGTTCTGTATCGAATTGGCTATGGCCTCAAGCAGAATGAAACATTTTCAATGAAAAAAAAACAAAATGGCGGACCTTTGAATTTTTTTACCCTTTTTTTCACTTTTAATTGTTTATAACTTTTTTAAATAATAATGAATATTTCTGGTTCTGCTTGAGGCCATAGCCAATTCCATACAGAACGTGAAACCGTTTTGTTTTTTACTTTCAGATAATTCTTTTCCAAGAAATGATGCCATCCATCTACGAATCAAATGAGTTTCAACAGCCATTTTCAGGACCGCCATTTTGAAAGAAAAAAAAATTTTTTTTTTCATGTCATTTCATATATATGTGCTTTCATATGTAAAAAAAATGATTACTCAACATGTTTTGTACTATAAATAAAATGTATTGAAAAAAATTACGTTTTTTGGAGTAAGCTGGCCTTAAATCTTGTACGCTTAAATCTTTAAAACTACGCAACGGATTTTGATGCGGTTTCTTTTAATAGATACGAGTGATTGAAGAGGAAGCTTTTTATGTATAATACATGTGACATCCCGTGGGAACGCGGGGGACATAGTAACTAAAACGACAACCAGGAGTTCTATTCTGTAAGGTAAATGATACTCAACATTTTGCGCGGCCTCTATGCTCTGTCTCTTTCAGTAACTACGCAATCTAGTGAGAGATACGCTCTCCGAGGCCTTGTTGTCGACGGAGTTTGTAAATGGTGCCCACCAGATGGTAAATGGTCACCGTCGCCCTTGGACTTTTGCAATAGGGCCATCGCCGATGCGTTGTCGACACTGAGCCCTGACACGACTCATGTGTCTGTAATTTCACCGGCCCCTTACCCTTCTAACTGAAACAGTAATACAAGTGCACTACTGCTTCACAGCGGCAATGGGTACGATAGCAGAACTTCCCCGGAATAACTCTACTACTAACTAACTACTAAGTGCCGATTAGAAGACGTTTAAACCCATAGAACAGTCCAGGGAAGCCCTTACGAATCACGACGAATGTTTAACTTCCCAGAGATTTTAAAACAAATCGATTGCACTGTTCTTGCACAAATGGAGCAATCACGCTATGATGTATAGAATTACGTCACCGTTTTGCATCGTACGCATTACTGACTAATTAACTTGACTAGTGGTCGCCTGCGATTGAAATTCGACCATAATTCTATATAAATTAAGTTTGTACTTTATTGAGGATTTTTTTCTCAGAGTATATAGCCTCTATGATCATTGCATAGAATTTTTTTGAATTTTCTGTTTGACATTGGCTGTATGAGCGTAAGCTATTTGTAAACTATGTATCTCGCCTCTTTTTTTTTTTTATTTTAGTAAATTATTTAAGTGAGGGAAGGGTACACTATTCCCATATGACATAGGCTATGTTACTTTAGTTCCGGATCAACAAGATCCCTCGCGAACCCAAACCTACGGGACGGTAACTAGTTCGTAATAAATGGCTAACTTAAGGTTGAATTTAGAACAACTTTTCTGAAATATCTGTTTCGAGAACTTGACCGAGATTTGGATCTTAATATCGAAATGATGTACTTAGTAATTACAATGCGTAACAAATGAGACCTTCAAATCATAATTACTGTCTGTAGGTACAAGTATGTAGGTGTAAAATAGATTAATTAAAAACTAATTGGGCCGTTTTGGCAGTTAAGTGTATTATAGAATTACCGTCCAAGTGCAAGTCGGACTCGCGCACGAAGAGTAGCATTATCTATAAAAACGGCAAAAAAAAACATGGGATCAGATATAACAGAGTATGTGGAATATTTATTGTTATTTAAAGGTCCCAATAAATTGAGGCCGATACCTAACTGTTGTGTTTATAAGAAGTGTTGTTTACTGTCCCTTCCAAGGTAAATGTCCTGAGGGGTTATCATATGCACATTTCTGCATAACCTTGGTTAGTTTCCATGCACTTGATTGATTGGGATTGAGTTTACATTGTTGTGCTACACACTAGTGTTAACCGATGGTTTCGCCTGCATTTCTTAAGCTAATGTATTGTAAACTATGTGGTAACTTTTATATATCCCTAATAATATTATAAATGTGAATGTAAGTTTGTTTGTTACGCTTTCACGCGAAAACTACTTAACCGATCATCATTAAACTTTGTACACATATTCTTGAAGGTATTAGAAGTAACATAGGATACATTTTGTGCCGGGAAAATGTTACATCCCTCGGGAACGCGGGTGAAACCGCGGGAGACAGCTAGTATTTAATATATGTGTTGATTATATTATATGTAAGTTTAAGTGGTCACCGCCGCCTATGGACATTTGCAACACTAGGAGCATCGCCAATGCGTTGTCGACCCTGAGACGTGAAGTTGTTAAGTCTCATGTGCCTGTAATTTCACCGGCCCCCTTACCTTTCTAACCGAAACACAGTAATACAATTGCACTACTGCTTCACGGCGGAAATGGGTAAGGTGGTAGTACTTCCCCGGACGAACTCTGCACTAAGAGCTCTACTACATGACAGGCCAGTTGGCTTGGTGGTTAGCGCTCTGACTGCCAAACCGAAGGTCGCGGGTTCGATTCCCACCCAGGACAAACATTTGTGTGCATGAACATGTCTGTTTGTTCTGTGTCTGGTTGTAAATATCTATTTATGTATGTATTTAGAAAAAAAATGTAGTATATGTAGTATATCAGTTATCTGGTTTCCATAGTACAAGCTCTGCTTAGTTTGGGATCAGATGGCCGTGTGTAAAGAATGTCCCGGGATATTTATTTACTACTCTAAAAATTTTTGATTTACCCTAAAATATTTATTATTCGAACATAAGAACTAACTGCCGAAGAACTGTAATGCTGTTTGGCAGGTGTATAACAACAGTATTTTTATGCAATGTTAAAAAAAACTTGTTTCTTAAAATATGGCATTAGCAACAGCATTCTAAAAACAGTGGCAGTGTGTTTTCCAATTTTCTGAGGCATTTTGTGGAGAGGATGACCGAGTAAGAAACTTTCTCATCTTCTGAGCAAAATGCTTCCCAAACGCAACATGATATGTACTAACACTAGATGTAAGGTAAGTTACTAATATGGATTTCTGTTATCCGAATGTTTTTAAATAAATAATAATAATTAGCAGTACCCCATGCCTGAAATGGTGAATGGTAACACATCTGCAAGGTACTGTAACCTTGAATTTCAATATAAGGTACTTGTACTACTCTGCTATTCTACTATAGTGCAAAGAAGATATTGGTCCTGAAAATTTATAGTTTATATATTTATTTATTTATATAGAGTTGTGCCCAAATAAAGTGTATTTATTTATTGCACAATGTACATAATAATTGTTCGTACAGATATACTTAACCTAACTTACAATTATCAATACAAGTATTTCTTATTGACAGGCCAGTTGGCTTGGTGGTTAGCGACTCTGACTGCCAAACCGAAGGTCGCGGCTTCGATTTCCACCCAGGACAAACATTTGTGTGCATGAACATGTCTGTTTGTTCTGTGTCTGGGTGTAAATATCTACATAAGTATGTATTTAGAAAAATATAAAAATACTATATCAGTTATCTGGTTTCCATAGTACAAGCTATGCTTAGTTTGGGACCAGATGGACGTGTGTAAAGAATGTCCCAGGATATTTATTTATTTTATTTATTTGCGGGGAAATTTATTTTATCTAAAATAAATCAGCAACTGTAGCACTTCTAAGTCTTATTGAGACATACTGTGAGATGATTAATGAGACTGGTTTTGATGCTACAAAAATAATTATTTTGAACTAAAGGATAAAGAACGTCCTGGCGCAGCGAAAACGTTTGAAGACAAAGAATTTTGAGGCTGAATCAGATAGCAGATCTTTGAAAAACATTACAAGTAGATGAGTCAACAGTTTCAAAAAGATTTTAATTGTTGGTAATGATTCAGAAGTAAGGACCCTATTGTATGAGTTGAAGCCGAGAGACGTCGAACAAAAACAGCAACTTACTTAAGAAAAGCTTGGAAATATTACGTCATAATTTAGATTTTTACCATACAGGCCTTAAAAAGACCAAAAAAATAATAAATAAATATCCTGAGACATTCTTTTACACACGGCCAACTGATCCCAAACTAAGCAGAGCTTGTACTTTGCAAACCAGATAACTGATATATGTACTACATATACTACTTTTTTTTTTTATAGGTAATTATATAGATTTTTGCGAACATAAACTTTAGTACCCACAAAATAAGAAAATAAAACATTAGATAATTGAGGTAAGTATAATTTTTTTCTTCAATAATGCCGTCATAATGCCGTCATAATGCCCTGATATCAAGATGGGGAAAACCCTAGCTTTTATTAGATGGACATTATTGTAATTTCAATCTCATATACTGCGGATAAAGTTGAAATTTGCTCTCAAAGTGAGTGATTTATTGAATTTATTAAACCTTTGTAATATTAAAACTGAGAAAGTTTGTGTGTGTGTGTGTGTAGGTTTGTTTCCTGTTAACTTTGTAACTTACAGGTTTTAATGAAATTTTGCACATAGATAAAATATGTTCGCGATTGGCGCATTGATATGAAATATTTATTCAAATAGACCTTCACAGGTACCTATGAATTTTTTGTAAGTTAGTTTTAGTTTAGTTGTAGATCATAAGAAACCTATTGTGAGAGAGAATAAATAAATGTAATATAAATGGTCAGACTCTAACACCAGTTCAGAAGGTCACTATTACAGAGAAGAGCCTGCAATAAACTAATAAACTACTCTATTCAAAATAAAATTTTGGACATGAAGATGTGACCTGCTGGAGCAAGCGCTACACCAAAGCAGTCGTCATTAAATTTTTTATAATTTTACCCGAAGATTACACAAGATACAAATAGATATTTAGTGCTACTTACAAAGAAAACTTAGTGTTAACATTATAATATTTATTCATACAAACATGTAATCAATATTAAAAACGGAGAGTGCATTTTGTGAGCTTGTGTGTACATCAAGAGTATTATCTGGAACATTTTCATTATATATAGCAGTAGTGGACTTGTATTACTGTGTTTCAGTTAAAAAGGTAAGTTTCAGTAAAATTATAGGCACATGAGACGTAACAGTTTCACTTCTGAGGGATGACAGTGCATTGGCAGTGCCCCTGGTGTTGCAAATGTACATAGGCCATGGTGAAAAGCAAACCAATAGCCAAGCAAACAAAAAACAGCCATGCTGTGACATTTTATACTCACCTGTATTATTTTTTTACTGTTAAACAATATGTAAAAAATTCGAAATTCAAGCTTTTTTGTTATTATATATTTTACAATAATATGGAATGATTTGAAACTAAATATGCAATACAAATGCCATGAAATGGAGGTCTATTATCTATTATGTCAGTCTGTTTCGAGGATCTATAGCCTGGTTGATTTAGCAGGCTTATTGACTGACAAATTGTAACAAATTTGCAATCTTCAGCTTGTCAATCTTGTAATAGTTCAGAGATGAAGAGAATTTCTTATTAAAATTCTTACTAGTACTTAATTAAAACAAATAAATATATTATAAATATAAATAAACTAGCAACTCACCCTGGTTTTGCTTAAGTGGTACATACTATACATGTATCATACACACAAACATTTCAAAATATATTTTCTTATCTATGGTGGAAACTGCATAAAACATAGTTCAGAAGATATAAACAGATATAAACAAACAGACAACCATAGTGACATTGTTTAATATTTAGACGTAAGTATTTACACTGTCTTGCTGCCATTGACTTTCTCCACAACATTTACAAAACTACCTTCATAAAAATAACATGAAATTGAATGGTTTAAAAGAGGATTCGTAATATAATAGAGTACACAGCAGTACAATAACATATATCACTCAACTTTCAGTCTAAATGGAAGAGTTATTAGTGCTACAATAGCATGCAACACACTTTCTACTTTACAAACTACTTCAAATTCTTAGCAAACTGGGATGAAAAATATTCCGTTACTTTACGCATACGTGCGTTGCAATAAACCATCCATTACGCGTTTAAACACAAAACTGAAGGTAATAAAAATAAATTGTCAAATATTTCAACTCTTCATAACTTCAGGTTTTGTTTAAAAATACCACTATTGTTCATGTATTTCCACGGTAAATATATTCATCAGGTCTATTTGTCGTATTACAACATAATATCTAGGTACTTACTCTGTTGTTGTCGGCGGAAACAATAATTCAATTAGAAAATAACTCTAAGTGAAACTACGCTTATGTTCAACACGTTCAACGGTGGAAGGTCGTTCAGATCAAGAATATCACTATTTTATTATCATTTGTACCGTTATCACGCTCATTGTGTAGTTTTGAAAGGAATTAGCACAAGGAAAGGAAAATTGAACAATAAAAATAAAATTCACAACAACCCGTTTCTCTCAACAAATTGTGACAGTTAAAGTTACTGACTGACTGACAGCAGAGGTAACCGGTGTTGCTATAGATAGCTATAAAATTACCTTAAAAAATTCTGGAACGAGATCAGTGAGACGAATATTTAATTATATAATTTTGGTATCAATAGGTCTATTTTTTGACAAATTAATTAATGATTTTTTGGAATTAATAAACAAAAAATAAAACTTGATAAAAAGCACTTAAAATAAAAATAAAACGTTCATCATTTAATCGAAACTACACTTTTATACAATATTACATTGTCAGATTACTGGAGACATTGCTGCTAACCTTTTTGGCCCAAGATGCTGTGACATTATAATAAAAATATACAAAACAATTTATAGTTATTAAAACAAAAATAGATTACGTAAAGTTTTAATTGGATTTCTTCACTAAAATAATATTACCCCTATACATTATAGAACTTACTGTTTTATGAATCATGAGAAATGTACTTAGTATTTCATAATAACCTTATGCCAAGACGATTTAAAATTACCCATTTCCTATACATGATTTTGAATAAATACCAAGCAATTCTGTAAGTCATGCAACACTACACAATAATGTCAAAAACGTTTTATTATTGCTTACCGAAATATAAAGCTTCCTTTTATTTGAAATAATAATTTTGTAATTCAAAAAGTAATTGATATAGAAAAAGTTTTACAATCTATTTGATTTAATTCAAATTTAATTGTGTACTTTTATTTTTATTATATTCACAACTTGGCAGAGCTGTCACTGTTAAAGCAACATAATAATGTCCTGTGCACATCATTCAGAACTTTATCTTCAAGTCCTTCAAGGTTCAAATACAAGATAGGTACCTAGTCGAGATAACACAAGCTAATAGTTGAGATTTATCTCTCGTACAGTGTCAACGCCACCTGTACTAAGCAAATCGGTACTTATTACATCGAAGATAAGAACCATGTTGAGAATCCGCTCGCTAGGTGTCAACCGGTGACCTAATTACCTCGCCCAGTAAAAATAGCAGCCGACAATAGCTCAAATACTATTTATAGTGCGTATCTTAAAAATCTCAAATCACTCTGTTATCGCCTTGTTTTTTTAAGCGTATTCTAATAACATTCACGCAAAACTCTACGTGTGTGACGGCGCAGCGCATACAACCTACATATAACGTTAACAATATAATAATCGATAAACTCGCGCTTCACTCTACATTCAGTTGTTTTTTCTGTCTGAACGCCAGTGTCCGTATAGTTAACGCTAGTTTTTTAGTTTAGTAAACACGGGAACATGTCTTATTAGTAAAAGAGTATATTTGAAACATGGAGAGTGGTGTGAAAAGATATATTAGGAGTGAGTCTGCGAGCTGCGCCCATATGGTTGAGGAGAACACGGCAAACAATAGAAAGAATGCTGACCCCCATGAAAAGTTGAAGGCTCTGTTGAATTCTCCTGAAGAGGATACGGATGACACCCTTCCACCTTCGGATGCCCCGAAATTTGGTACAGTGATACACAATAGAATCTTTGTGGGCGGTTTCTCATTGACCACGACCGATGAGGATCTGTGGAAGTTTTTCTCTGGCTTCGCGACGGTCACAGCTGCGAGGGTCATCTACGATAGAGCTGGTGTGTCAAAATGTTACGGGTTTGTGACTTTTGCCAGTCCACGAGTGGCGAGATTGATCGTTAAACAGGTTAGTTCAGTTTCTTTGATAAATTCTGAACAATCATGTGGCATGGGCTTGAAAATTTGAATTGTTATTTTGGGCGGAATCTTGTACGCTGAAAATGTTGTTCGCAGTTTTAAATTAACAGATAATTTATTATGCCCTATGGTTACTATTCAACTTTGACATTTAGCTTGACCAATCACATGGCAGTATATTCATAAATTCATAAACCTTTCTACCCACTTCGGGCGTGATGGGATAGGTACTTCCTTCATAATGATTTCCACTTGAGAAACAAAGGAAAAGACTCGATCAGCAATAAGGAGGTTTTAAATAAATAGGTTTTATTTCAGGCATCAGACTTTTGTGAATTTATTCCCTAAAAAGATTCACTACCATGTGGTTGGTCAAGATTTATGGCAAATTTCAAATGGGTTTCTAACGCTAATTAAGTACGGAATTATTGATTAAACGCATGGTTTCCAAGTTGAGCTATATTCGAACGCGAAATTGGGTCAAACCTTTGTACGAAAATTGGGGGTTTAGTCGAGAAAACCTACTGCTTTATAACCAATTTCGCCGATGTTAGACTTTGTAAACGTACTCGAGATTATGAATGATAAATTGGTTAGCGATGATTGATTTCGGTTTACCCTTTAGTGGGCGACTGAAACGCGAAACACTAACATAGCTCGAGTACTTATTTCCCACTTCATTTTGAATCAATTTAACGTGGAGGTTATTCTCTCATGTTTGGCAAAGGGTTTTAAATTCATATTTCCAGACAAACACTGCGAGAAATCCAAGTACAGGCCTGAGACTTAGTCTTCATGTCGCAGGGTCGGTAACGAATTGGCGATGCCTTCGGTATTACAAATTTCCATTTGAAGCGATGACCACTTACCATCAGGTGGATCACCTACGTATTCGTCGGCTACTAGAGTAGAAAAAAATATAACTGCCTTGTAATTTCAGTATGACAAAGGCAACAAGGGTAATGGTTTCTTTTATCGAAAACTCAAGCTCATTTTAGAATTAGATCCCTAATCATTATTTGAGCTATTGTCCTTTCTGAGCTCTCATGTCAAAGCAATAAGGTCGGTTCCCATTTATTATCTACCTGAAACCAGCTAGCTAACATCTACGAACAAACTAGGTACAACAATACGCATGTAAGTAATCTGTCTTTCAAACGTCTCACAATCTTATCACTGATAACAGCAAATTGAGATAGCAAAATATCGCATTTTATTCTGCAATGTTTAATGAAGTTCAATGTCATAAATCACGAAGGATCTCCTTCACTATGTGCTTATTGGTACAAGTTATCTTAATGTATAGAGCTGGGTCTCTGTGGGCAGGGAAGTCCATAGACTTCTTGTAATCTTTGGTAACGCCTTACGATTTATCTCGAATTCATCTCTTGTGTGTCTTAAGAGACAACTATAGAGCTTAATAATGCTAATCAGAAACATCATGAGACACTACTGCACACGGCCATCAGTTTTCAAGCAGAGCTTGTACTTTGGTTACCAGATAACTGATAAAGATACTACTTAAGATACCTACTTAAATATGTATTTTACACCTAGGCATGTTCATGCAGACAAAAGATTTTCCAGGGTATCTAAGCCCAAGACCTGTGGCTTGGCAGTCATGGTATCTATCCGATGACCACGTGCACTTGCACAAGAAGCCGCTGTTACTTGAAATAAAACTTATTGTATCTAAAGAAATGGACTTGAAGCATTCCTATTGCGTCGATTCAAATGATTAGGAATCAGGCAAAGAATCTATAAAACCTGAAGACTATCGGGTATTTATTCAAACACTCCACTCTTGGTCACTCTAATATTTTCTTGGTACACTTTCCGCCTTGCCAAGCTTCCTACCCATTTCCATTTTAGCTTTTAATCTTACCCAACGTCTTTAACCTTTGCCCTTTTCTGAATTATGTACTGAATATCTTGGTTTTAGACGTTGAGGCGCGGTTATTTATGGAATCAAAGAAATTGAGACTATATTGAATTATATGCTGAGGCAGGAAAGTTTATTTTACTTTGACATCTTTTATAGTATTGTATTTCTCTAATAACTCAAACGTCAAACAAAATCGATGTCTATTTTCGAATTAAAATCTCTGAATAATCGAAGGTATAAATTATAAATGATCTTTATTCAGGTATATTTGATGCTTATCAAATAACTTTTTACAATAAATCAGGTCAACAAACAACCTACCAAAAGTTCTGTACTGTCTACAAAAAATATTCATTGCATTTCCTGACGCTACAACAGTATACAAAGTATCTTGAAGTGGGGGCTTAAAGAAAAATGCCTTCAAAAACAGCGAAGAGTCACTCCCGGCATTCCGAGAGGTTTTGAAACGATCCCTCGCTTTCGAGGAGGTTCAGAATGTCCTCAGTCGACGGGAGGTGGGTACTTCAGAAATAATGTCAATTGGTATTCTTAAAATGTGTTGAAATATTTCCGTGAGAAATGTTAATACTGTCGAATTTCTTGAATATTTATTCAAACTTTACGGCGCCGTAACCCGTTGCTATTTAAAGTGTTTAATTATTTTTTATTTAGTCTATGGTTTAAAAAGTATTGGTTAAGTAAATACAATATACTACCCGCGGTTTTCTCCCCCGCATTACAGCTTTAGGCTCAAATTTTGGTAAAATGTGTAGGATAGAGCAGACTACTACTATGCTGAATCAATTTTGAAAAAAGAACTACCAACATACAGGCACCGTTTCGATATAAAACGACTTCTTACTATAATGCAATTAGAAAGAATGAAAATTCTATTCAGTTAACAAATGATGCAGAAAATTATTTCTTGTGGTTTCATGTTGAACTACATATCAGATCCCCTAGTGGGCCCAAATTCAGACCAATATCGTCCAAAGCACGCGACACAATAATAAATGGTCCTCATTTTGTTCTTACAAAGATTTCAATCTCCCCTCTGACCTGTGTTTCGAGGAAAATTACTAATTTCTGTCGCTACCGTATAATCGAAAGGTTTCTTACGTGGCTTTGTTTCGTGCAATTTGAAATTAAGGCTTGATGTTAGCCAGGCACTTATGTATCGGAGATTTAAGGAGGATGATTGTGCTATATGCATAATCTACATAGAGCTGTGGTCTGTGTGGTCCACTACCACCCCAACTCACCTCTAGGGCGTCGTGAGACCAAAGAGAGTATTGATGACCATGTTCACTTTACACCTTGTTCCACTCCGAGTGGTTGAAAGTATTCCCTATGGGGGATAAAGTCAAAGATAGCTTTAATTTCGCAACATCTCTTGTATTTTCGACCCGAAATTATTGAAAACAAGGTGAAACAAATAAATGTGATGGTGAATATTTCCGCAGCTTGTAGTTTACTAAACTCTCCGTATACTGCAAACAAAAAGAACTAAGTGCAATCACCGTAATGAGGTCATCAAAATGATCGCAAAGGTCATCTACAATCAGCTTCTATTAGATTGGAAATCTCATAATAAAATTAAGTGCGATTGATAAGAAATACATTAACAGAACGAAATACTACTCAAGTAGTTGACTTACATGAGTCCAGTTCTTGAATTAACTAAGGCTCTAACCAGTAGGTACGGTCATGATAGCCCCAGTCTGGACTATCAGATTTCAAATTTCTTTAAGTCTTTTCTTTCCCATAGTGTTTTTCTTCACTAAAAAAACAGTAAAATAATTTAAGCACTAAACAAAAAGGTCCGGGAAATCGAACCTTCGCGGTCATCTATCTTTTTAAACCTCAAGTAACTGCCTGAAATTCAGCGTGTGCTTTTGTCTTGAAAATGGAAACGAAAACAAATTCTGCTCCACTATACATTAGACAAATAAAAGCACAGGCTATCTCCTGTAGTTCGTAGTCGAGTAGCCCTACGATTATTTCCGTGGTCCAAACTACCCCTCCGTCAAAAAAATTGCTCATGTAGATAGTTATGCCGTGAATAAGTCAAACACACTTGTGATATCCAAAGGGTGTTTCCGAGCATTAAGGGCGTTGTCCTTTAGATTGTGAATAATATTCCTGTTTGATTTCGAGGGCATAAAGCCTAAATTTGGCTCCAAGATAAACTAAAGTACCTGCATGAAAATCCGCTCTGTAGTTTTGAACCTGAATTTCAGGTAAGAATAAATAAAATTGTATGCTCTTGGGATTTCGTTGTCTTCTTTTCTTTCTTATTTTAGCGAAAATAATAAATGTTCAGACACTGTAATTCTACAGTTTTATCATTATAAATTCTCCTCAACGCCCACCTCCTAAATAATACCAGCAGACATGCTGTATAATTAATGATTACCAATCGCCTACAAAAGGCTGGTAATGTTTTTCCGATAGCCTCCGATGACTGGCAATCTGTGTTGCCATGTGAAGCGAGTATGATGTGCCAGGCGAGACATTTGTATGGAAACGACCTTCGGAGGGTGACTAACTTTTGTTTTACGCCTATGTCCTTGATCCGTAGGACTAGGTAGGTATTATTTTAGGTAATTGTGAGAATAAATGACAATCCAGTGAGGTTGTTTATTTAAATCTGATGCTTCAATGGCCAGGTGCGGTATTTAGCTGTTGATTTGAAAACTGTTTTTATCTTATTAACGGAATAGGGTATTCCAGGTTTAACCTTCCATTGAGAAATCGGCCTTTAAACACAAAGAATCGGTAAAAATACCTACTTACCTCGTTGTTTCAAAAGTCGATAAGATAAGAGAATAAAAATGACATTAAAAGTTGTCTACACATTTGATTGATCTCTTCTCAAAATTCACTATTTTGCTAATCTCAGCATCTACGCTGTCAACCCTAACACCAAGCCTTACAAACTAGTAGACTAAGAACGCCGGAAAAGATCTACCTATCTAAATATAGAGCCGCAATTTAACAAGGCTTCCTCAAAGGGGCGCTTAGTCAGAGCGTTTTTGTGCTTAGGTTGTATAGTAGAGATTATAAAACTGTAGATGACAGATTATTTACATGAGCAAGTTTTATAAAGGCAAGGCTGTGGTGTGCTTACGAGTGGCATTGCAGTTTTTGTACCTTATTTCTATAGCTAGAAAGACTTCATGCTCCCAAATGTTTTATTTTTATATACCACATTGACCGATAAACAAGCAGACGGCCCACCTAAAGGTAAGTGGTCATCGCCGTCTATAGTCATTTGCAACACTAGTGGCATCGCAAATGCATCGTGCAGACATGAAGTTAGTCTCATGTGCCTGTAATTTCACCAGCCCCCTTACCTTTCTAACCGAAACACAATGATACATGTCAATTTATTATTGCACTCTTATTATCTATTTCTTTTAATTGTATCTGATAATCTCCTAGATTGGATCTCATCGCTAACCGTAAGATTAGTGAAACTTTATTCTACTTTATTTAATCCTCTAAGCAAAAGTAAATAATTATAATACTGGTGGGGTAAATAAAAAAACTGTGATTTGGGCTTATTTTTAGTACATAAATAGCAACATACATGTAACTCAACACTGCCAAAATTAACTTCTAGTATTTAATAATATTTATTTTTATTCTACTAAAATCTGTAACTCTATTTTTTGAGAGCTAAAGGCTTTCCAAATATTTTACATACAAAGAAGAAACAAAATTTGAAAAGTACTACGAAGAAGAGTATAAAGTTACAATAAAAGCTTTTAAAAGCTCTCAATAAACAAATATACTTTCAGTATACTAATAAACAGTAACATTGAGTGAAAAGGCGTCCATTTTCCACTGAGAGTGCGGTGGTGGGATTTGAACAAAACAACTACTAATTGTCGCAAAGAATAGAATTCTCGCTGGCAATATCAAAGAGCGGGTTTCATTTGTTACTCTTTGTTCGTTGAAATAATTTTGAGATGAAACCATAATTCATATTTTAAACTTGGTTTTACCCCAGATTTACATTTTAAACTTGGTTTTACCCCTTACTGTTCCCGGGGTAATGTGGATATAACATATTTTAACGTATGCAAAATTTAATTAAAAATCACACATTAAAACCTCAATTTCCCAACCTTTGGGGGGTTGGAGCCGACCCTTAATGGCTATTGTAGTCCATACTTTCAATTTACCATTTATTTACTAAACAGTTTGAATAATAATTGCTACCTGCGGCAAACATTTAAGCTATTCAGTAAGTAAGTTCAAGTCATCGACAGCCTTACTCAAATATTATAAATAAATAAATATACCGCGCACCTTAAGCTGTGGAATGAGCTTCCCGCCGTGGTTTTCCTAAGAGAGTACAGCAGGGTCGGCAACGCGCGAGTGATACCCACGGTGTTGCAAGCGTCCATAGGCTGCAGTGACCGTTTACCATCAGACGGCCCGTCAGATTGCTTGCTTCCTTAGTAGTATAAAAATTAACAAAAAAAAATATCCTTGGACATTCTTCACACACGACCACCTGATCCCTAGCATAGCTTTTTTTGGCAATCAGACAACTTATATGCTACTTAATCTATGTATTTAGAGAAGAAGTAGTATATAAAGTATATTGATATTCACGCTCGGCCATCTGATACCAAACTAAGCCTATCTTCATTGGAAACCAGATAACTTTTATCCTAATTAATCAATGTATTTAGGAAATATGTAGTATTTGTCAGCTATCTGGTTTCCATAGTACAAGCTCTGCTTAAATTGTAATCAGATGGCCGTGTGTAAGTAATGTCCTAAGATATTTTTCTTTATTTATCTATACTTTCTGATCAAATTTTGAGAAACAAAAGAGATTTGTCAGAATGATTACTGACAGCAACTCGTTTAGAAATATAAGCTACCTTAACTTTCACAAAAAGTAGAACAATTTAATAATAAAATCCGTCCGCAAGGGGAGAGTACACAAATATAACAACAATGATGGATACAGAAAGGAAATTTTATTTCAACTTTTCGATGAAAGTTATACCTTCATAGAACCTCGTTTAATAATAAACTCGCTGACTCACGCACTCAGAGTTATTGAAAAGGTATTCTATGTGAACTTTTGTTAGAGTCGAAGATTCTTATTCGATTGAGAGAGACTTTGCCTTTTTGAAATGAGACTGGAATGTTAGAAAGTAAAGTAGGGTACATTGATTCGAATGATAATATGGATGCTTTAGCTCATGAACTATTAACTGATTCGTATTTGGAGTTATTCGGTAGTTTTCGGACGCGTCCCGATTCGGGTGAAAAATTTTATTAGAACATTTATGGCATATATTTGACATTGCTATAAATATCAATCTATATAATTGTTGTGACTAATCGAATTGGCAACTGAGTAGTTATGAATAATGGATAAGTTTAGTGGCGTGATTTCAAATACCGCTGTAACGGTTATTGGTTCAAATCTTTCAATGAATTTGACGGATGGTGTCAGAGACCCTGACTGCCTAGCTACAGTGGGTTTTATTGTCTCCCAGAACTAACATTTGTGTGCTTGAACGTGTCTGTCTGTTCTGTATCTGTGTAAATATCTATGTAAGTGAAAAGTATATCAAAAAGAATGTATATCAGTTATCTGTTTCCATAGCGTGTACAAGCTTAGTTTGGGACCGTGAGTAACTGAGGTCCAAAAAGAAGAAAAGAAAAACGCTGGAGGAAATTCTGAACACAGTGCTTTGTAGTTGTTTGTTTCAACAACTGCAACTAAGAGCCAGTTTCTCATTTAATGTGTGCTTACCATCTTGGGCTCTATTTCTTACCTTAGGGTTATTACGGTCAAACACAATACGTATGAAAATTAATGATAACTGTATGACATTATAACAAGCCAATGTTTCTCTTTACTTAGTCAGCAAAGGTCTTTTTGGCTAGTACTTGTGAAGCTCTTCCCTTGGCATAATGACAAAGAATATATTTATAAAGGCTGCGACTATATGCAGCAGCCAGATCCTACATCTCAACGGTTTATAATAGGCATAAGAGATGTCTTATATGTCGATTCATTGTTCTTCTTCAATAGATGAATAATTTAGAAGTATAATATAAAAAAATTGACGTAATAGAGCTCTTAGTGCAGAGTTTGTCCAGGGAAGTACTACCACTTTACCAATTTCTGCCTTAAGCAGTAGTGCACTTGGTCTTGTAATACTGTGTTAGGGCTAGAAAGATAAGAGGCTCAGTGGCATTACAGGCACATGAGACTTAACAACTTCACGTCTCACGGTCTACATTGCGATGCCCCTGTGTTGCAAATGTCCATAGGCAGCGGTTACTATCAGATGGACCATCTGTTTGTCATAATGAAAAGCTATGAATAGAAATATTTATATAGGAGTTCATAAGCTCATTTAAGTTGTCTTGTATATATTTTTATAATACAAATAATACTAGAAGTTTTATATACATACCAGATTGCGACGTGTTCGTAAGTACAAGAACATAAATTGATTCAAGATATAATATCAGTTCTAATAATATAATCTATCCAGATACACTTTTTAATATCCTCAAGGATTTATTTATCATTTTTCTCGGCGCTGGGAAATTATTTCGTTGGATTATATTGAGCTCAGTTCCTCCCTTTTTAATCTCTTACCAGCTCTCGGCTGGAATAAGTTCAAAGTTATTGAAATTCAGAGATTGATAGGGAAATACATTTATTTTTTGTATTCGCTGTTACTGTTGTTACGCTGTGTGTAAACGCAAACACATTTCTAGCGTATAGTCACATGTAACTAAAGGTACTAATAATTGAATGTATTGTCTGCTTAATCAACTCCTCCATAATGGGGACATTCTTTACACACGGCCATCTGGTACATAAACTATGCAGAGCTTGTATGGAAATCAGGTAACATACATACTTGTATATAGAGCTCATATATAGCACAAACAGGCATGTTCATGCATAGAAATCTTTGTCCTGGGTGGGAATCAAATCCGACCTTCAGCTTGGCAGACAGAGTCGCTAACCACCAAACCAACTGGCCTTTCATTACATGCACTTTATACCTTGCACCGAGTAAATAGAACATTTCTAAAGAGGGCCGTCTGTAATATAGACCAGGGTCGATAATTTTTAAAACCAAAAAAAATTATAGTAGGATGAAACCCATTAGAAAAGGAGGGGAATACTATAAAAATAAAAGGAAAAATAATTTACGGGCGATCCGAGGTCGGGAAGGGGATGGGGGTGAGGTTTTAAGGGTAAAAAACGGTTTTTATCGATTTCCGGCAAAACTAAAAGTCCTATGGAAAAAAGTCAAATGACAAAGTTGTAGCTAATAAAAAGATCTAAAACTTTTGTACTTACACTTTTTTCACATAACCTCAAAATGTATATGAAAAATTCAAAAAACCAAGTTTTTGGTTTTTTATTTTTATCTTTTACAAAAAAAATCTTTTTTCACGAAATTTTCACCTTTTCACCTTTCAAAAGCTTTCTTACTATTGAAGTAATCACCTAATCCTCGAGCCGCCTAAATTGTTGACGCATCAATGTGGCCAGACGTTTATATTGCGGAACATTAGTATATTCAATAATTCTACTTTCCATTCCCCGGATCTCCAACGCTACAAAATGGGATTCTTCAAAAAGGGGGTAAAAAGAGCACATCAAAAGGTTAATCCTGGTATTGCAACAATAATTGGCGGTGAGCACTTACCATCGGACCATCTGCCTATAAGTTAAGCATTTAACAAAAAGAAAATGTAATTTTAGCAGTACATCAGTCGTTGTTAATTAACTTTTCATTGTATGTTAATTACTAACATATTTTAATCGTGCTACCTCGTTTCACCTACAGAGGCTTACCTTCCTTCTAATAATGGGTATTTTATGGGCTAGGGTAGGCCTTTACGGGGCATATGCTCTAGAATTTAAGGTGCAAAACGGGTGAGGGCAGACCCCAATGAAACCCAACATAGTTATAGGTTTTAAGATCATGATTCTTTAGTCAGTACCCTGATTTTGAATACCCCACAAGGTATATCACCTAAACTTGCGGCACGCTATGATGGCCGTTTTGACGTTTAACAATGACAAAGAAAAATAACCTTAATTCCTTCACACGTAAGGATCGTGGATGTGGAATGTGAAACAGCTAATTGTATGATGATGGAAATCAACCTTATTCCAAAGCAATACATTTTCTCTTCCTATGACAATCTGAAACGTCAAAACGGCCATAGCGTGCCGGTAGTATAATAACTTTTTAAAATAGTTTTTACTTACCCCTCAAATCGAAATAAAAAACATTGTCATATTTTTTTATAGTTTTAGTACTGACTTGGTGATGGATAGGAAAGATTAGATGTTAATTATTTAAAAAAGTATGCATTTAAGTCTATTATTGACTTTGTAGGCTAGTGTTTGACGTCAGTAACATAGTGGTATGTATGTGGTGATAAAGCCGATAGTGGTAGGGTTCTATAAAATCACCTGAAATTAATAACTAAGATATTAGAACTTTTAAACAAATTATACATTTGAACAAGGTGTCCCCCGCGGTTTTATCCGCATCTATCGATACCATATTATATTGCAAAAAAAACCGCGTCGAATGGTAGCAGTCTCATTCTGATAATTTCAGTCATTTTGAGGTGATGGTGCATCAAAGGAGCCCTATTTTCTTTATAAATATCGATATTTGAATAAGAAATCCACTGAAATAAAAAGAAAATGACGTCACAAAAAAATTCATACACCACAGCACAGGTTTCAAAAGTGGCCTATTTGAACGGTTTCTATCAATACCCTTCCGGTCATGGCTATTCATATGGCGAAGTTGCAAATCACATACAGGCTAAAGCACTTTAGCCCTTTGTCGCATTAAGTAGGCAGGTCAGGTAGGCGGGATTTGAAAAGGTTGTATTGTAGGCTGAATGCTGTGTTGGTATTTTTGTTTCCACGTGGGCTCTTTTATTACATATACCATACCTTTGGTCATTTTATTTTTATATTTATTCTGATTTATTTGTATTGAATCTTATTGATCCTACTAATATTATAAATGCGAAAGTTTGTATGGTGTTGTTACTCTTTCACGTAAAAACAATCAAATGGAATTCGTTGAAACATGGCACATACTAGTGTAAAGAAAACGTATAGGATACTTTGTGTGCTGGGAAAATGTTACATCCCTTGGAAACGCGGGGGACAGCTAGTTAAAATGTTATACATTCATACGACTATCTGATCTTTAATGATACTTATTGATACTTCAATAAGGATGATAGATAACTCTACTGAGTTCGTATTATGGACAAGCAGACCCTGGGTTTGCACTCGGATTTCCGAGGGATGTTAAATTTTCTTGGGATAAAAGTGTCCTGTCTCCAGATTATAAACTATCTATGTGCCAAGTTTCTTTCAAATGGTTATAATCTCTATTTTATTTTTAATTTAATTTCAAGAAACTATAAAGCCTGTAGGAAATTTGTTCAGCAATAAGGCCGCCTAAATACATAGTTACTGAAAATGTTTGTAGAATATTTTTTTTTTATGTTTTATAATATATTTGTATTGTATTGTATAAATGACGCATATGCGAAAGTATTAAGAAGATATCGGTAGAAATTTCAAAATATCTAAGGATGTAGTGATTTACTTTACTTTTACTAGAAGGCCTATTAAAGCTTCGAGTTTTTAAAATACCGATGCCCTCCATAAATACAGTTTTTGCTAGCCGTTTTGGCCAGTTTACTATATCGCATGTGTATAATGTCGTAAGGTTCTGTGATATAAGATGCAGTTCGGTCAGCGAAGCTAAAGCCATTGTTAGTCAGCGCTTGTCTGGCCTCACATATGAGGATACTGAAAATAGACTTAAGATTGAAGCCTAACAACTGGCCACTATTATTCTTAATTGTATTTTTTTTTCACTGTTTATTGTAATTTTTAGGCTTCTTTTATTTCGTGTTTTTTGGATTTAATGTCATATTTTTATTTTGTCAATTTTGTTTTCTCTTAAATTGTATTCTTTTGTTCCGAGATTTCACCAGGACAGTTCAAATTATACTTTCGGCCTTCGCGTTACAGGCTTTGCCTAGTTTGAAGGGCATAAACTCACACTAAGAACAAAGCCTCCAACATTATGCATATTATTTTCTATTTTTTAATATCTTATCTATATTGATGTGCATTTTGCTGAAATAAATCAATTTTTCATTTTCATTCACTTCTGAATCGGTGTACGTAAGGTTTGCCTTTCAAATAATTTACTTTACCACTGGGTGGCATCTCATAATAATGCATCGAGCATCTAATGCCTAGCTTTATAACTGCGGCCATATTATCACTAACCAAGGCAAAATTATGTTCAAACAAAAGAGTATTTTCAAAAATTGTCTCACAACACTACCTTCATTTAAAAATACACCCGAACGAGATAAAACGGTCCAAGTACTTGTGAAATGGCAATACAGACCCTGAACAAACGTAATGACACACCCACCTGCGCCTAATCCCTTCCTGACCTAATTTCTGTTTTGAATGAGGACAAAATTCTGTTTTCAGAAAATTATCGTTAACGTTTGATGTCCATTCCACTAATCTTCTTAGTATTATACGAAAGTTTATCTGTGCACGCTTGTTACGCTCATCTTCGTAACCTCAATCGGGTTTAAATGGAATTTTGCACACAGATAAAATGTATTCTGAAATAATAGAATTCTATTTTTGAGTAGTAGAGCTCTTAATGCAGAGTTCGTCCGGGGAAGTACTACCACCTTACCCATTTCTGCCGTGAATCAGTAGTGCGCTTGTATGACTGTGCTTCGGTTTGAAAGGTAAGGGAGCCGATGAAATTACAGGCACACGAGACTTTGCAACTTCACGTCTCAGGATCGACAACCCATTGGCGCTGCCCCTAGTGTTGCAAATATTCATAGGCGTCAGTGACCACTTACCATCTGGTGGACCGTTCGCTTGTTTGTCGTCCCATGTGGTTTAAAAAAAAAAGATTAGAGAATATTAGTACCTGTGAAATTTATCTGTTTGAGTTAATCTATTTGACGCACCATCACCTTATGGCTCACCGATTCTTATTTTATGACGTATTATATATTTGTTATTATTTTAAAATTGTCGAAATCTATTAGGTCCGTTTTGACTGAAGAGAGTCATAGAAAAACCAACCCTATGAAGTTATAATAACGTTCATTTGCATCATCATCCAATTTACCATTGAATCAATAATCAACCTTATCCTGACGTATATAAAGATAATTTTACACACCTTTAGCTATCAAAGGCTTCAGACTTCAACATTGGCAGCGTATAAATATAATATTATTCATGCAAACCAAAAAAGCCTCAGCTATTTTCTGTATTTGAAATTCCACCTGACTTTAGCCATTTATAAATTCATATTATTTCTATTTACAGAGCGGCGGTGTAATGTTTTCTCCGCTAGGACGTCTGCGGGTCGCCCAGGCAGTTCGGAAACAGGTATAAATCATATTTTTAGACCCAATATTTAGAATTTCAGGTCAGCTTCGTGTGTTTGACCTGACTAACGATTGTATTGATTAACTGCTTTAAGTGGAAACTCAAAATACATTAGCCTTTACTAGTTATTATTTGAACTGTGGTGTAAGCTACCTTAATTTGAGAAGCTTTCATTTAACTCTAATTATTCGATAGTTTGTTTAATATGTTTGGTTGTAAGCTTGCACAGAGTGGAATTCTAAACTAGGTTCCTCATTCAATTGAGTTGATTTTTTGCCCATACAATTGGTGTTGCTTGATAAGCAAAGTGACGCCATTCTATATCCAATATGATGCATGTGGCTAGATGATTTATTCATAATCCATGTCTAGGTCATGGGTATGAAAGGGTTTGGAAAACATACATGTCGTCAATTATATTTTTTACACAGATAACGTTTTCTCTCAATTTTCAGATGAGCCAACTCCCAGTCCTGGGTGCAGAGGCGGCGCCACTTCAGGCCCCACTTTGCTATCAGCTGCTCTGCGCCCCACCCCTTGCGCCCCTGCCTGCGTGCGCCCCATGTGAACTGCCCCCACCTTACGCTGTGTACCAACTGCCATACGATAGTAAGTATTAATTACACCTTTCCTCTATTTATTAAACAATCAGTAATTATTAGTTTTAAATTTGTAAAAAAGTAGAAACCACGTCTACTTTAGCCTATACTTGGTTCATGTAATGTCTCCATTTTAGCCATCTTATAAGAGTGATCATCATATAAAATTTAACAGATCGAATGAAAGCTAGAATTGGAAAGACTAAGGATAAAAATGATTGTAAAACTAAGATATATACACTTTATCTAATCCAAATGGAACATTCCACAATAATTAATCTTTAAGAACAACATTACTTTTCAGCAACACCGGCGATCTACGGGCCGCCGACCCAGTACGCTCTTGTTCCGGCACCATACAGCACCCCTTGCTGTGAGCCGTCATGCTGCGCTCCGCTCGACAAGCAGCCTCGAGTCCCACCACCACCGCTCCACCCCGCTTTCATCTATTAAACGACATCAGCCCCCACCAACTAAATAGATGCTCCAGATGAATTCGTATGTACAATTCTACTGACAGTAAAATCTATTTAATTTCTTTTACGACGATAAAGGTATTTTAATTGCCAACAAGAGCTTCTTTGAATTCCATCTTTATTGCTCAAGTCTTCCAATCACTTCGTGCTCAAATCATTTCTCGTTTAACATTACCTCCTTTTAAACAAAATTCCTTTTGTATCTCGATTGTGACTATTCAATGGATATTAACGTGGTGAGATTGTACGATAAGTGATGTAAGTGTTCAACATTGTAAAGTTGTTGTGTCTATTCAGGCGTGTTTTTGATGAATTTGTCTCAGGATGTCTGATTGCTTTTATTTATATTAGATTTTAAGATATATTTAGCTTTGAACAGGTATATGTGAGCACGTGAACCGTGAATACGGGCGCTAATATTAATGTTATATTATTAATATATGTGGGTGTATCAAATTGTATAGAATGCTAAATCTATTAAAGATTCCGATCATGTTATTATGTCGCCGTTATAAAAAATATATAATATTTTTGAAAAGATTGTACTTTACAAGAATAATATCATTGTTAAATATATAACTCAATAGACTTTTAGGCTTTGTATGCTTTTCACCTTCAGGCACATCATCACTTACCCTGGTGGAACTGTGAGCATACAAAAGCTTATACAAAGTGAAGAAAATTATTGTACACTTGTTAAAAATATTCTTTTTTTGAAACATATGAAAAGAAAGAAATGTGAGGCATTTGTGAAGGTCCAGTTTGATACACCAACACAATTATTGTTAGTATATAAATGATACAAATGTGCGTTATCTGCACAACGAATTATGGCACAAAATTAATTAGTTGCTAGTTATTAGGTAACGTTACCTCTTATAAAAGACAGATTTGTTAATATCGCTTGTTATCCTTGAAAAGGATTTTTGGTTATCCTTAGTATAAGATTGTTTTCGGATTCCCTAATAAATAGAACAGAGAATATAAAATATTTTTTAATAATTGTGTGTTACCATGTTGCTGTTGACAATTTGAAGTAAATCTGGGGTCCAAGATGTGAATGGAAATTATGAAATTTAAAATTTACGCAATAAGAATTTTGAATTTCATATGACCACACCCGTTAAAGTTGTTGTTTTGAGGAATAAAATGCAATGATATTTCATATTTGTAAATTGCTAATTCATTATTGAAATGGTTGACATTGTGCACAGTACTCAAATCGTGCTTAGACGAGATATGACAGTTTTCATAAAAATTATTAGGTTTAATACCTACATTGTTGTTAAAAAATTATCAAAGTGGTTTCAGTACTTATTAAGTTTCTTCAGATCGTATGGTGAAATACAAAATAGACAAATCGTCAAATGTGATATGCGATACTAGTGAATATTTCGTTTTATTTGATTGAAATTTTAGGTTTGTATCTACAATAAGTTTTACGGTTAATTTCACCCCTGCTTAACAAGTAATATTATATTTTTTTTCTGGTATTTTAATATATCTATTTAAATAAACTACTCAGTTTGATTGGAAGATAAATCCAAAGAAGTTAGAACATCAACATTTTGTTGCTTCTTTTATTTATGTTTGTACTAAAGGCTGTATTTCCATCATTAGTGTCATTCAAAATAAATAGGACCAAAAACAATTCCGAAAAAAATAAGCGCAAAAATTATCACATCAGTATAGTTTTAGAAATGACTTCACTAATCTCTTATACGTAACTTTGTTGTAAATTAAATGTTAACAATAATCATTTTTTATAATTGTATTCTATTCTATCACTTTGTACGACTACTATTTTTGTGAGCTTGGACGCATGAATCGATGAGAAAACAAAATGGCGGACAAATGAGGTCTCGTTGCCGAATTGTTAAAATAATTATCAAAATTAGAGACTGAATGGTTGTAGAAAAAGGTTGATATTGGGCCAGTTTTGAAAAGTTTTACTAAGCAACAAAAATTACTAATCGTATAAAAATGTACAGATTCATTTTCTTGATTTGATTATGAATTCAATAAAGTATCTTCATAAACCTAATCGTATTGTAATGCGATATTTTTACAAGTTGATACTATTCAACTGATCCAAGCGCTAATATAATAGCGTCATCTAAAAAAAAAAACGTATTTTTTAATTTATTTTATGTAATTAAAAGATATAACTATTTGATTTATAATTTTGTTATTAATTCTGCTATTTAATAGTTTTACAATAATTTAATGAAACAATATGTATGTGAAACTATTAAAACGTAAAGAAATGATAGTAATTTCGATTTGATAATAACCAACACACGAGTCTAAAGGGTATAATGAGCAGATGAAGAATATCAGCATTTTGAAAGGTTATTTTGATTAATTAAAAAGGTTTTTGAGAAGCTCATTCATGCGTCTAAGAATTTTTTATGTGGTCTTCTGCCTCTAGCTGTAAGGCTTTGTCTCAATTACTATACTGTACATCATATACGATTAGTGTTACTGAAAATGCTGTCAATTTGTCGTCTTGGATTTTTACAACTATTTATTGTTAGATAAGTATAAGTACTAAATGTTATATCTTGCGATGCTTCTCTGCTCAATGTATGGTTTTTATCCTCATGTTGATGTGCTTGTGACCTTCGTTCCTTGTATTTCTGTTACCTCATTGTTAGAGCACCAAAATCAATCTGCTCTTTTAAGAACATCTTTGTATGTAATGGTGTTGTGAGATACTAATAGTATTTTTGTCGGTAAGCTTTAGATGTGAACTCATTATTCGAATACATGGAAAAATTATATCCAAGCTAATTTTAGAATCTATTTAAGCAAAAATCTATCTCTATCACGTATCACTGCTTTTAAACGTCGTTTACATAAATATACATATGAATTTTGAACATAGATGTAAGATGAATTTTAAATAGGCATCTATCATCATAATTTTACTTCAGACTGATTGCTTCTGAAGTTTTATCCTCATTCATTCCGTATGTCTTATTGTATGTATGTTTATGTTGATGATTATCTCTACCAATATTATGTGGCCTAGTGACTTTACTGCCTAACATATCGGATATAAATCAGTATGCTATAGTTATTTATTTTTTGTATAACTTGTCTTGTATAAAATCTCTCGCTAGATGGATTTAGATTTGTTAAATTTAAACGATGTAATTAGACAATATTAATATTTAAAATAGCTTAGGATCGTATAATATTAAATCTATTCATATATTTAAGTATCACTTCTCAATATAGAATTGGCTTAGCTAATATTGTGATGTTATATGAAAACATTTCATGTTAAATATTTATTAATGTATTGCCACTACAAATAATAGTTACTTGGATTAATATATTATACCAAGAACCGCTATCAATATGCGTAGTAACTCATTAGTGAGGAAAGAAAGATATTCAGGTATCGTAACGGATTCCACTCTGTGATCAAAAATTTCAAGATTGTTATTGTTTGACGCTTCATCAATGTTATCAGTATATAAACTGACTTTATCGTACATACTTAAATCCGTCTCCACATATATAATGTGTTGTGTACAGGGACGACGACAATACAACTGCGTTGTTTAGGTAGAATTTTGTGTTTACCGTTATTTCAGAATAAGGACTAAAATCGTTCGGCATCTTTTAATTTTGATTGCATATCAATAGTAACTGTTACAGATAAAATAGGACAAACTTAAAATCCAAATTAAGAACTGGACAATTATTAAACTTCAAAATTTAAAGTATTTAATATAACGTTATAATTATTATCTGTATCTTCCCTCTTGGATTTCTCAACTTCAGGACTGATCCTCTTGATAGGCGTGCATGAGAATAGATTTCCAGCACGTAAAGGCCTTCTGAAGATACATTAATGTCTTGGGATATGTACATTTTGCAGATTCTATCTCTGCTTAAGCTATTGAAGTGATACAGCCAAAGACAGCACCCGTTAAGTACAAGTTGCTGGGCTATTAATCGAGATGGCTAAATAAATGTTTCAAACATGATTATCTCGGCAGACGGTAACTTACCGACTAAATGGTGCAGTCCACACTATTATTTTAATTAACATTGGATATATAAAGTTTCTATATAATGTTGATCCTATGTCTGAAATTAAGAAATTTATTAATTATTCTCCCATTATATTTATGCAAAATCATTATGCTTCATTATTCGTATAAATTATAATAAGAAAATATATACGTCTAATGATTCGTGTCAGACAATGTCCAACATGCAAATTCATTAAATTACAAACATGTTATCTTTTGTTGAACGTTTTGTCGAAATTTTCGAATTATATTCGTTGTATGTCTATATTGTGAAGTAGTGTCAGTTGTAAATAAAATGTATTATTCCTTCTCTTTCATTCAACACTAATGCATTTTGATATTCTATACCTGGCCATTCATTAAAAGCTGATGTAACTTCCAACTTGTTAAGAATACACCTGCTAAACAGCAGCATTATGCTTTATTACGGAACTATAAGCTTCGCTTTCCTTATGAGGTTAACATTTTTGGTTTTTTAAATGTTTTGGTACTTATTTGGTGCAATAACCAAAAGATTTGATTTGAAATCAATTCACCAGAAATTTGAAATCAACTTAAATGACCTGACACTACTTTACATCAAAGACAAGCAATTTTTTGATAAACCTTTACAAGTTTACAGTCCAAAAGAGTTTTGTTACGATAGTTTTACCCTTTTTAGATGAACGTATAAACAACGCAAATAATCATTTGTTGAATATAGAAAAAAAAAATGTACTTCATAGCAATATTTTGATTGTTGACTACTTATAAGGTAAACCTTTTAGAATGCTATGCATCACAAAATGGCTTTTTATAATCGACCAGTGTTTAGATTATTGAAATAATAATGGCGCATAATAACAAAAAAAATATAATTATAAATTATAGCGGGAAAAAAAGCACGAATCAAGCTATCTTATATCTATTAAATGTAGTTAAAACATGATAAATATATATTATTCTATATTCATATTAACTACTTATACGTGTGTTAGTAGATGAGTCTATAATATAAACTTTATTGAAAATAATAATTGTAACATTAATTCTTGTATAATTATATGGAATAATTTATTTTAATTAATTATAAAATGAAGTATGCGCTACCGTGGTCATTAATCAATCATTACGCACATAATAAAATAATAATAATACGAATTAATGTTAAGAAATAGAAACATACACTATTGTATCATCGAACGTAATTGTTGATTGTTATAGTTTACTATTAAGGTATTATTAATAATTATTATTGTCTAGTTATTGTGATATTGTTATTGGAATAATAGATATTTTAATGCTAAATAAAAATAACTATTAATAACTCTATTATTCTCCTTGTTGACTTGTGTGTGTAATAAATAATAATAAGACCTTAGTTGTAAGAAGGGAACATCCAAAATATTTCAATCTGACAAAAATAATAGATGTATAACATTTTGTTACTGCTTTTAATTATTTGATTTTTCATTCGAGTATTAGCTGGTTCCAACCGGTTTCTCAAAAGTTTTATTACTCGTATATTGTTAAAAACTCCCCATTCCAAAAATATATCTTTCAGTCCTTGTGTTATCATAATTGTAATATTAAATTAATGTATGCTTTCTGTACTTAAATGTTTAAGATTACGAAGAAATAGTTACTTAATCACAATTCTAATAAAATTACTTTTTCGATTTTTCATACAACAATATCTGTTTAATTAACTTTTTGATTGTCTGTTCTATGAAATGGCGAACGTCTGAGTGAGGAAAAAGAAATGCTTCGTCGCATTAACAGTTAATTGAACTTTTATAATTAAATCCTGTTTTAAGATATTTGTTTATATAAAAAATCAGGGAGTAATTCAATATCACTCGTGTAAAGTGGTGAACTAACCAATAAAAATACAAGAATACCAAAAAACAGAATATTACTGAAAAATCACAGAGTATAAATTTCAGTTACTCGTGGGCTAATGAAACACGTTCTTGAAATTATTCCTCTATGCGTGAGGATCATACAATGCTGTCCCACGTTGGGTGCCAAAAGTGATGTTTGGCGCCCAACGTGGGACTGTGGTGTTTTACCGCATACCCATAACCACTTAACCTAAAATTGCCAAGCATTTTTAATTGACAATCAAAATGTTTAATCAGTACTTTTATTAGTTTTCTATATATATTGGCTCTTCTAGCTACCCACAAATCTTCAAATCAAACATCTCTGTAATAGAACTAAGTACAATAACTATAATAATAAAGCAATAACAAATAAAACTTATTGTTAAGTCACATATTATGTAATAAATTAATTAATGGATATTTGTGTGTTTTTATTTCGTGTTCATGACCTCAAAATTTAACTTTATGAAACAAGAATATTCTCTAAGTCTAAGCCTTAAGAGAATCTTATCCACTTATTTGAATTTCTAAATATAAATTTATAAATAATTGGCTGCTCAGTATCCCTGAAGGGTTTGACAGAAGACTACAGAGTTTTCTTTTGATTCATAGCTAAAAATATATTTTAACAGTATCAGAAAAAAATCTTCAATATTAAATTCATCCTAGTTCGAAAGACTTGGTCTTCTAAAATTTTTAGCAAAAACCTACCATAGCTTTGACATGAGAAAGTTTTACCATAATTATTATTTATATTTTATTAATTATTATTATTGTGATTAAAAACAAGGCTGTACTTAAAAAAAAAGAAGATAAAGAAGATGGTCTACCTGATGGTAATTGGTCACCGCCGCCTATAGACATTTGCAATACCAGGTGCATCACCGATGCGTTGTCAACACTGAGATGTGAAGTTATTTTATCTCATGCGGTTGTAATTTCAGCAGCCTTACTACTACACTACTGGTTTACGGGGAAAATGGATGTGGTGGTAGTAGGTACTGTAAGGAAGGTCTATGCTAGCGCACTGGGCTTTATTACTGTCGCTGGCTGATGATAATTTGAATAAATAATGTAATACTCGTTTTTTAAAAAAGAAATATAGAATGAAGGATGTGTTTTATATAAGAATTTGATGGACTAAATATATTAAAATAAATAATTAATATTTGATAAGTTTTTTTGTAATTATGCCCCCGTTCATTATATCTCCAGGTGAACTTTTAGGAGTTTGGGTGACTTGTATTAAAATATGGTATTGCACATAAAAGTATGTTGTCACATGATACGCGACAAGTACGTGGAAGGAGTCACGTTGAAAGAGTGCCGCTTGACTTGGTTACATGCTTAGTGTGCGTTACCCCCTACAAACTCTTCTATTTCTAACCATACAAATGTCATTTAAAAACGTTTTACTCTGAGTAAAAGAGAGAATAGAAAGCTACTTTAAATATAATCTTACTTAAATTATAAATGCGAACTTGATGGATGTTTATTTTTCAATTACGCCAGAACTGCTGAGCGGATTTGGATGAAATTTGGCACAGATATATACCATACCTTGGAACAGCATAAAGACTCCGGAAAAATGTTACCGGGAACGCGATGAAACCACGGAGACAGCCAGTTTACTATAAAATCCAGGAGCTACAATATTTTATATTGGTACATAGTTACGCTATATTTAATCTATATTAGGTTATATAAAATAACATACCTACCTATATCTCATCCCGTAACGCGCGTGAAACTTCATACCGGAAAGCTATAAATAATAATCGGCTTTGTAAATAGTTGAATAAATTGGTATGTAGGTAAGTGCGTAATGTAGTTACATTGGGTGTGGTAAGTAACCAACGCGGCACCACTTGCCCATTCATTGGCCGCAATCCAGCCGGGTGCAGTTACCACAAAGTTACGACGCAATGTCACTTTGGTTGGATGTGGTAGCTTATACAGATAAAATAATAAAAGTACTGTTTTTATATGGCTTATATTAGTATAAATAGTATCTGGTTTCCATAGTACAATCTCTGCTTTGTTTAGGATCAGATGGCCGTGTCACATGGGAGCGGGGTGCAAGGAGGTGCACATGCACCCTCCTAATATGAAACAAACCTTGATATCCAGACCAATTACGGCGAAAATTAATATGCAATCCCGATCGAAATCCATGGATTGATGAACCTCTATTGATGACAGTTATTTTAATACAAGTAATTTCAAAATTCTACTTCATCTTCATCTTATTCAATCTTACGATTTTAGATCGGGATCGTATATTAATTTTGGGCGTTAGTCTTGCGTCTTCCAGCTTTGACCGACTGATTTCATATTAATATAGGCGTGATTGCCCAATTTTATATCTCCTACGACTATCATAATGATGCCCAATTATAAAACTAGATCTTATCAGTTATTTAGTTTAAATAACAGTTAATATTTGGATGCAGATCCATCCCCCTAAAAATAAACCTGCCGGCGTCCATGGCCGTGTGTAAAGAATATCCCTAGATAATAAATAAATAAATATCCTGGGACATTCTTTTACACATGGCCATCTGATCCCAAACTAAACAGAGCTTGTACTATGGAAACCAGACAACTGATATGCAACTTTCTTCTAAATACATACTTATATAGATATTTACATCCAGACACAGAACAAACAGACATGTTCATGTACACAAATGTTTGTCCTGGGTGGACATCGAACCTGCGACCTGTGACGTGGCAGTCAGGGTCTCTAACCACCATGCCTACTGGCCCGTTAAATTTATATAATATTTTTTTTTATGCCACTTGGGCCGACAAACTAGCAGACGGTCCACCTGATGGACATTTGCAACACTAGGAACATCGCCAATGTGTTGTCGACCCTGAGACGTGAAGTTGTTAAGTCTCATGTGCCTGTAATTTCACCGGCCCCCTTACCTTCCTAACCGAAACACAGTAATATAATTGCACTACTGCTTCATGGCGGAAATGCGTAAGGTGGTAGTACTTCCCCGTACGAACTCTGCACTAAGAGCTCTACTACTCTTATTGGGCTATACCGCATCCACGATTAAAGCTTGAACGTTTATTTGATCGTAGACTCAACCGAGGCTGTAGAATTATGACAACAGTGCCAGGGCGCGCAATGTGAACTGACAAAAATAATATTTTTAATTTATTGTGGTCACCATATACAATTGTGTCGAGTCCTTCGCGAGCTAAGGATGGATGTAATGTAGGCCTTATTGCCTCTAGGATGAGAGTTCGTTAACCCCTTGAACTGGGAAGAGGTCAAATTTGGTTGCGGGATATTTTTAGATTGCTTTTTTAGTGAGTTGATTAGCTTTAGGAAGATAAATAAAGGAAGGACTAAATAGGGTGATGTTTTACCTTTAAAAGAGGTAAGAAATTATTTAAAAAAAAAATTGTATGTATAGCGTTTGTTAGAAGTCAATCTTGCGATTGCAAGTTTAGAAAGGAACACGCTCTCAAGTGCACGGAACACACCGTTGTGCTTGGCGACAAGTTTTCAATCTGAGGGTAGCAAGACAGGTGGATACTAAAAAGTACTATTGCTGCGCTATGATTTTCTCTTGATGTTTTCTTTAACCGACAACTCAAGTTCATTGTTGGATTCGAACCCACGACCCTCGTCACAGTATGCAACGTCACTACCAACTAAGTCATTATAGCTTTAAAGATGAATATTTTTACTTTGTTCTGCAACTTATTTTGCTGTTAACGTTTAACGAATTTATATTCCTAAGTTTGTATTTTTGGTTTTAGAAGGTGATCTCCGAAGCTACTTATCCGATTTAAATAAATATTTTAATGACAGAAATTGCAGGCTACAATATACCCGAGTTACATAGGCTATGTTATAAAACGGGGATACATAAAATGCTTCTGAAACGCGGCTGGAAATGTCAGTCGTTTGACAAAATCGTTTTAAATAGGGGCATGGGTAGGAATTATTTTGATAAAACAATTAATTACCATTTCTTAGTACACATTTCTCAGTCAATTCAATCGGAAAATTGTATTGTTTGTTCATCACGGTTAGTTCAGAGCGCCATCACGCCTAATATTAAAAGTTTTTGCCAAGAATAATAAACACTATGTTCTTGGTATAATATTTTTATTAATAATTTGAATTCAATATTCATGGAAGGCAGGACAACGTCTGCCGGGTCAACTAGTTTATGTAATAAAAAAAAAGTTTCATTGTTACTTATGTATTTAAATGTAAAATTGTGTAAAATGTTGAAAGGGCTTCTATTGTTGTATTTTTAATATTTAATACTGCGATATTCATAATAAACCAGGCCTGTATCCTGAAGACCAACAGTAGTTAGTAATATAATAAACAGATAAATTACACACGGGAACGCAAATAAAACCGCAGGACAATAACTAGTCTTTGATAAATACAAAACAAATAATCATATTAATCTAATAACCGACGGGGAAGAAAAGTTTTCATGTGGCGGCCACGTACTGAAAAACACCAGGAGGACCGACGACCAGCCCCCTTATTCAGCTAATACAAACTTCGTCGGCGACCCGCTCACGGAGGCCTCGGAGAGCTTACCTCTCACGTGATTAGTAGTATAAGCGTAATTAGCGAAAGAGACAGAGCACGGAGGCCGCGACGAAACATCCTCAAGTTAGTGTCATTTTCCTTACAGAATCGGAGCCCCTGGTCAGAAGCCCTAGAAGCCGCTGGATGCAGGCGGTTCAAGACTGTTCGTAGTGGAAATCCTAGGGGGAGGCATATGTTCAGTGGACATCCCTGGGCTGATATGATGATGTTGATGATGATAATCAATCATATCTATGCAAACCAATATTTGTCCTAGATGGGAATTGTACCAAAGCCCTGTGCTATAGTGTACTTAACAGCTACACCAATCCCGGGTGGTACACTTATCCCTACCAAGCTATCCCTACTGGTAGGGATAAGTGCACGTTTTAGTAGACTTATTTCTACCGGTAGGGATAGGTGCACTACCCATTACCGAGTGGTACACTTATCCCTACCGAGCTATACCTATTGATAGGGAAAAAAAATATCAATAATACTATTTTAGTAATTTTTTAACAAATACATATAAGTAAATAAGAAAAAAAATATTTTTTAAATTTTAAATTATTTTAGCAATGAAATCTTATTTTTTTGTTAGTAATAATTTAATTTAAAGAATATACAAAGTATATTTGTCTCATGTGCATGTAAACGTACACTTATCCCTACTAATAGATATAGTTCGGTAGGGATAAGTGTACTACTCGGTAATGTGTAGTGCACCTATCCCTGCCGGTAGAAATAAGTCTACTAAAACGTGCACTTATCCCTACCAGTAGGGATAGCTTGGTAGGGATAAGTGTACCACCCGCAAATCGGCTTGAAATGCAGTAACGCACTGTAAAACGGCGCCAACCTAGTCTTGCCTTGTAACATTATGTAACAGAGATAAAATATTATTGTAATACTGCTATTGGCATAAAAGTCCACGTTCGGAGTTATTGCTCCGCCATTTCCTATAATGCGCGATATATGCTGCTGGCAAACATTTTAATTCAAAAGTGATTGATTGACCATTGGTAACAGGTCTGTTCGATTCCCAACTAGGACAAACATTTGTTTGTCTGTATAATAAACTAGCTTCTATTCACCGGGTTTTTGGACCGAGGGAATTAATGATTTCCTAGTGTACTGAGCCTATATCAATAAGGAATAATGCAGGTATCTATTTGTGTAAGAAATTTTTTGATAGGATGAATATTCTCGGAAATTACCTACTGCAACAAAATTTACCTCTTTAATATAGGTGTCTGGATGACCGAGCTTTGCTCGTGTTTTATTTACTAACGTGACTACTGCCGTATTCTCTTTTTTAAAGCACTGTCATATATACCTAGATACGAATTAGATACGATCATAAAAGGCGTACCTTTAAGTGTAAGTGCTTTTACCATCGTATTCTAATGGTAGTGTAGCAGTTTTCATTGCCTAAAAACACGGATAAAACGACGTTTTCTAAAAATGAAACCTAGCTAGATCGATTTGTCGCCCCCGAAAACACCTGCATACTAAATTTCATGAAAATCGTTGTAGCCGTTTCCAAGATCCTAATTATATATATGTATATACAAGCATTGCTCGTTTAAAGGTATTAGATATAAAATATAGATTACTTAATACAAGTTCTGTTTAGTTTGTTATCAGCCCATGTAATATTCTCTTATACATAATTCCATAGTGCGTCGGAGCAACGAGGTCCCTGAGAGCTTACCTCTCACGTGATTATGTAGTTAACGAAAGAGACAGAGCATAGAAGCTAAGACGAAACGTTGTCGAGTAATTTTTTTTAAATACCATTACTGTTAACTTCCTTAGATATATATATTTAATATAATTATTCTCAAACTATACTAATAATTATAAAGAGGAAAGATTTGTATGTAAGTATGTTTGTTACTCTTTCACGCAAAAACTACTAAACGGATATGGATGAAACTTGGCACATAGATAGAGCATATTTTATCCATTAACATTCTATCATTAACAGAGTAGTAGAGCTCTTAGTGCAGAGTTCGTCCGAGGAAGTACTACCACCTTACCCATTTCTGCCGTGAAGCAGTAGTGCACTTGTGTTACTGTGTTTCGGTTGGAAAGGTAAGGGGGCCGGTGAAATTACAGGCACATGAGACTTAACAACTTCACGTCTCAGGGTCGACAACGCATTGGCGATGCCCCTAGTGTTGCAAATGTCCATAGGCGGCGGTGACCACTTACCATCAGGTGGATCGTCCGCTTGTTTTATTTAATTTTATTAGAAGAATGATAATTTGCGACTATAATTTTGTGAAAATCTTGAATCTCTTCTTTGGGCTTAAAGTTGGATATCCTTTCGCAAATTGCAAATAAAATTGTTATATAGTTTCGCCGTTAATTTTTCACCATTTACACAGACGCACAGACAGACATTCGCAAAAACAAAACCACATCTAGGTCATAAGAGTTGATGGAAAAAAAACACGAAATTGAGTTGTTTACTTCGTATTTGGGTCGTGTTTAAAATCCATACTTACACAGTGTAGGTAATATATTAAAATTTTGGGCCCAATCCAAATCTGGCTAACACTTTAACCGAATATCTGAAAGATTTTCCAAATGACAACTGTATCTATACGAGTGAAGGGATCTTTTGTAGCTCAGATGCTGTTCAGTTTATAATTAACTAGCTGTCCCCCGCGGTTTTGCCCACATTCCCGAGGGATGTTACATTATTTTGTTCTATAATCAATAGTTTTTGGTTACATTATTAGAGTTTTAGTATGGATCCCTAACTTTTTTGAAAATTTAATATAGCCTATGTTGACCGGAGATAGTGTAGCTTCCGAATAGTGAAAGAATTTTTCAAATCGGTCAAATAGTTTCGGAGCCTATTCAATGCAAACAAACAAACAAAAAAACAATCAAATGTTTCCTCTTTATAATATTAGTGTAGACAAGCTACTGTACCGCAGTTTCACCCGTCTATGAATGATCAATTGTGTCCTGGGATTAATCAAGAATATATTTTTTTTAACAGGTGCAGAGGTCTCGGTTATAAATTACCCTTAACATACACACCAACAGCCCCATTATTCAGCTAATACAAACTTCGTCGGCGAACCTCTCACGTGGTTAGTAGTATTAGCGTAGTAAGCGAAAGAGACAGAGCACGGAGGAAACATCCTCGAGTATGTGTCATTTTCCTTACAGAATCGAGTCCCAGGTCATAAAAATTTTGCCCATTTTTTGAGTTTAAATGTATTAGTATGTGTCGATATACTCCATATTAAATATGAATTATATCAGTTATCTTGTTTTCATAGTACAAGTAAATCAGATAGCCATATGTGAAAAATATCCAAAGCCATTTTTCTTCACAGTTTCACACATCACATTTCAGAGTTAGGTAGTTTCTGCTTTTGTATATCGCTCAGCCCCCTTATTCAGCTAATACAAACTTCGTCAGTGAGCTGCTCCATGAAGTCTGAGATGAACAATCTATAAGTGCATATGAAGGCCTATTAAAAAAAATATATTTTGCATTTTATTCACAACATACGAATAAAAAACCAAACTGCACCAACTTCTGACCCAATAAAACTAGACCTATTTTAAGACAATCTCATACAGAAGTTAAACAGATAACAGTAGTGCAATTACACGTTACAGCCAAGATGCATTGAGAGCCAAATAAATGGCTAACCAAGCTAGACTACTAAACGGTTGCCTAGCGACATCAAGTGCGACATGGTTGCACTTCGAGAAGATACAGTGTAGCTTATGCAGTAAGTAAATCCTGATTTATTCGTAAATATTTAGCTGGGAGATGTGAGATAACAATATAGCTCCAATTCGGTGCCGTCTTTGTAAAGCAATTTTTATGAATTAACTAAAATAATTACACGGATGAAGAAAATTATTATTATTTTTAATCGACTTAAAAAAATGAGGAGGTTCTGAATTCGGATGTATTTTTGTCTGATATACAAACCCCTTTTTAAAAGTCTTATCAATAAATATGAGAACAAAAAATACAACGGGTTGCACTCGGGGAGTGCCGGCAGAAGTGAAAACTTGAACATTAACGTTGTGCATTTTTACCGTTTTACGAGTCTTCGATCAGGTCACGTTGTCCTGACGCGAGTTTAACATTTTATACCCATCCCAAGAAAAGTGCTCAAAGCTGCTAAAAAAGTTCTCACTTCAAAAAAATTCAAAGGTGCAGATAGTGTGAGGGACTCGATTTATTTCTATTAAATAAAAGAGTGAATTGGAGTTGCGCTACTGGAATATATTTACTGTGTGTTAGTTAGGGTTGCACCACTTCTGTTAAATCTGTACAAAACACAAATACACACAATTTTATCAATATAATTACAACAAATTACAAACAATACAATTTTATCATCAGAAGTATTAAAAAAAAATGTCATTTTGGTAAGAAACTGAGAGTTTACAAAAAAATAGACTGAACTCTTTGTTCACTTGACAATATATGTGACTCTTTCACGCAAAAACTACCGAATGGATTTGGATGGAACTTAGCTCATAGATAGAGCATGCCTTGGAATAATATAAAAGCTAATACCCGGGGAAATTGTAACATCTCTCGGGGACGTGGGTGAAACCATGTGAGAGAGCTACTAGAGTCATAAAACTGTCAAATCATTGTCTTAACATTGAAAATATTTGCCGAAAACGATGATGATTGCGGTTGATTATGGGAGTGATATACAACAAATATTTTTTAATGACTTTGTACGTCTGTTTGAAATGCTAAATACCAAAACTTCTGGACTAATTTTGAATGGAATTTTCACGGATATTTAAAACGTAATTCATCAAAGTTGGTTCATGAAAAATAAGATACTGACTTAATATTATTACGCGTACGGAGTAGCGGGCACAGCTAGTATATAATAATATTCCAAAGTAATTACGTATATAAGAAATTTTGAGAATTTACATTAATCAACAATTCAGTTTTAAGGAAAACATTAATACAATTTTATAACCTGTTAGGAGACTCCTAACGCATGTCAAAACAGATTTTAAAATATATTTTCTAATATACAAATATCTTATCTTGACTAGTTTTAACCTTGTACTAAGTAAGGTATTGGGTGGTGAAAATAGGTATAAAATATTCAATGAAAATAAAAAAAAAAAAACATTACCGAAATATTAACAAGGTCGTCACGCAAATTCATAGTCAGATCCTTTTTGATGCATCTGTAAGAATACTTTCCATATACTATAATACTATAATAGTATTGTCTCCAATTTCTTAGAAGACGCTTCAAGCGAGCCCACCACACGCCCCTGCAACTAACCACAAATTAATCTAAAGCTGACTCAATGACTACCCGCATAAAGCTTGAAATTGAATGGCCAGTTATCAAACATAAGCCCTTTAAAAATTTGTAAGTTACATCGAGACCCGCCGGCGCGGACTGCCGAAGGAAATCACACCACTTAATTTAGGGTTAAAATAATAATATATATTGGGTGGCAAAAGGGTTAAGGGTATTTTTCAAGGTCGGTGAATTAATACTATATTATCAATAAGGAATATAAGGTTTTTTGACGCACCATCACCTCAAAACAACTGAACTTATCGGGATGGGACAGCTACCATTCGAAGCGGATTTTTTGTAGATGGTTATAGTCTACGAGATATATGATATCGATATACGCGGGTGAAACCGCGGGGACAGCTAGTAATATAAATAAGCAAAGACAAAATAGTTTGATTTTTTAGATTATTGCCGATTTTGTCCGGGATTACCACCATAACTATGTTTTAGTTATAAAGGTAAGGCCGGTGGGGCAGGCACATGAGACTTAGCAACTTCATGTCTCAGTGTCGACAACACATTGGCGATGCCTTTAGTGTTGAAAATGTATGTAGGCGGCGGTGACCACTTACCATTAGGTTGTCTGCCTGAACCGGTTGAGTGAGTGAACACTAGTATACTTTTATTAAAACGTGATGAGAAAGCTTTGTACCTCTTTTTATAACGCTTTTATTAACTCCATACGTATGTATGTTAGTATGTAACGGAATCTGTGGAAATTGTATTGACCCCCTTCAAGACGTCGGATTAACTTGAAATTTAGCACACTTGTTAAGGACCGATGACAATTCTTACTAGGATAATCAGGATTAGCTTTAACTATAAAATTTAAAATAAATAATAGTTTTAAAAAAAATATTTTCTAATTTTTTGTTGGATTTTCTTAAAAAGCGTGTTTTTTAGTTTTTTTTTAACTATAACAAGCATATTGTGCGCACAAATGAGCGATGAGATTTGGCATAGTTAGTTTATTTAGCAGAAAGCTAAAATTTATATTCTATCTATTAAAATAAAAAACTAAATTGTTTACTTTCAGACTGCTAGAACATATTCGCAGCTGACGTAAGAGAAAAATAAATGTAAAAGAAATCTTTGACAAATTAACGTTCTAAATTGTTCTATTTAAGAATTACGATTCATTTTCGACCACTTTCGTTTATTTTATACCACATGAGCCGACAAACAAGCACACGGTCCACCTGATGGTAAATGATCACCGCCGCCTATGGAAACACCAGAGCATTGCCAATGCGTTGTCGACCCTGAGACGTGAAGTTGTTAAGTCTCACGTGCCTGTAATATCACTGGCCCCTTACCTTTCTAATCGAAACACAGTAATACAAGTGAACTACTGCTTTACGGCGAAAATAGGTAAGGTGGTAGCTTCAGTAACTTTAAATTTGACCTTCATAACTGCCCTCCGAAGGCCTAAACTGAATAAATGGTTTTGAATTTTGAATTTTTTTTGAATTTTACTTCCCCGGATGAACTCTGCACTAAGAGCTTTACGAAAGCGGTCCTCTCATACGATTGCGTAGTTCACGGATGAGACAGCATAGAAGCCGCGACGAAATATAGTTACATTTTGAATAGATATACAAAAAAAGACAAGTAGCACAGGGTGTCTGAGTAGTTAAAAGACATGTCTATCGTATGAGTAAGGTGGTTGAGTCAGCATTTCAAGTCTCCGAACTTTAGAACGCGCTTTAAAACGAAGTTATAAAAGTACAATTGATACGAGGTGCAGTTTTGTGTGATTATATTTTTTTAAAGGATTTATAAAATGAGAATGATTTTTGAGAAGGTTGATTTCATTGGATTAATAACGAATATTTATGGAAGTCTTTGGTCAATAGTTTCGCCTCGTCGTTTATACCGCGTACATCGAGGGACTGGAATAACTTGCCTGCTGCGGTCTTACCATCAGGTGGGATCGCAGTCAAGCACTTGTTTATATTACATATTAAAAAAAAAATGTTATATCTTAAATAACTGATTGACTCAGGCATCACCTTACGGAAATCCATTATATGATTATATAAGAAACAAATATCTAGTAACTAATTCCCTCCATTTCAAGTCGCAAACAAGCATTTGCTGATGATGAGCATCTTCAGGATTAAATGCTGCTTCATGTAGAAGCAAAACCCGTGTCCTTGTTGTTCCTTGTTTGGGACTTGACAGAGAAGGAGATCCATCGGAATTAGTTACTAGATATATATATATATATATTTATTAATCATGTAATATGAAAAGGATAATTCGTCGATTGAATTGTTGAGGCAATCAATAATAGTGTATTATGTATGCAAAACAAAGGTCTATAGACGAACATATCTGTTTATTGCAATACAATATTCATTTATGAAATGCAAGCCTTTGCAATATGTATATAATAATGGGCATTGTTTATAAATTGGGTTTTAGTCTAGGGTGAAAAAATGCGACCAAGTGCGAGTCGGTCATTACATATAGTATAACTGGGGCTCGATTCTGTAAGGAAAATTACACTGACTCGAGGATGTTTCATCGCGGCTTCTATGCTCTGTCTCTGTCGCTTACTACGCTAATACTACTAATCACGTGAGAGATAAGCTCTCCGAGGCCTCCGTGAAACGGCTCGCCCACGAAGTTTATATTAGCTGAATAACGAAAAAACATGTTTCTTGTACTATTATTTTATTTTTATCATTTGTTATTATAGCGAGAACAGCAGAGCCTTTGTAAAAGGGTTAACGCCCTTTAAGTACGGAATAGTAATGCATTCTGGATTACATTTAGTAGATATTTTTCGCCACACAAAAACCATGTATCAAATAAGGAAGATTGTATTTACTCGTATATTAGTGATTGTCAATTATATTTTTTAATAAAAAATAAGGTATGCTGTATTTTTCCTCATCATCAAGTTTGTTGGGAAATTATTAAATGTCATTGGATAGAATATGTTCCCCGCGGTTTTACCCGCGTTCCCGTGGGATGTCACATGTATTATGCATATTAACTTTCCTCTTCAATCACTCTATCTATTAAAAAAACGCATCAAAATCCGTTGCGTAGTTTTAAATATTTAAGCATACATAGGGATATAGGGACATAGGGACAGAGAAAGCGACTTTGCTTTATACTATGCAGTGATATAGGACTAGCTTCCGCTCCATGGGTTCATCTGCCTTAAAATTCATTGAATTAATTTAATTTAGGATCGAAATTTAGTACGCAGTTAGCCTACGTCGCTATGTAGGCATGCTTAATATCAATAACATCGGTTCGTTTGCTAAATTCCAGACAGAGAGACAATCGAATAAGTAAAATTAGTACAGATTACAAATAGACTAATTTTATTTTCGAAAAAATGTTATATCCAAATAAACCACGCGGCAAAAGTAATATTCAAAATTGCTAACTATCAAAACGATTCTTATTACAAATTCCCAAGATTCTACACAAAAATAAAGCTTATGTCCAGTAAATAATGAATAAAAGCAATAAAATTTCATGGCTTAATAACTGTAACTTCATAAAACATATTCATCTAACTCGGATGATAGGCGTAAAATTTTATCCCTCTGTAAATTCATCCGAACAAAACCCGAGGGAAAACCTAGTGCATCTACATAATAATATGCACTTACTTTTATTTACGACACTAGATTTTAAAGCCTTCTCGGATTTATGTGTCGTGACACTGGAATATTTATTATCATAATGTTCGTAGAGGGTCTACGAGATTCGTAGCGATGTCGTAGAGCCTATACCTATGTGTGAAGTAGGATATTTAAACGAAATGCGACCTTATTTGTTCCTACGATATTTTACTATAGTATTTATCGTTTTACCTGTCATTGTTAAAAATGTGATTTATCTATATTGAAATTTCTGTCAAATAGCAAATCAATCCATCAATTTTGAGTGGGGATTAATTTCGGCCGTAAAAACGAAGATACGAAAGGGATGGATATGCCGGTAGAGGGAGAGAACAATATACAGATGTTTCATGTGAAAGATGTTATATGAGTCAGAAAGGATTAAATGCCATGGTTAAAAGAGATTATTGGAAGAAGCATATTTGGTAGTAGAACCCGTATATTAGAAACAGAGAAATTTTGCACTGTGGGGTGTACTTATGTACCGGCCTGACTGGCTACCCTCAAGTTCGTAAATCTTTCGCCAAACTATGCTCTCTCTAATTTCTAAAGCCCCTTTAGACGTTTAAGATTGTTATTGAAAACTGAACTTTATCTCATTTGCAATAAAGTTCATCTATTGATTCAATTGTTAATTATATGATGATGTAAATGAACGGTATAATAATAGTGAAAAGGTTGATTTTTCTATAGCATTATGGAACGTCTAAAAGAGTTTCTTGTACTAGAAAAGCTATACCAGTGTGTTTCGGTAGTTGTATTTCGATGAACTGCATCTAGAAGAGAGCTGGTTCTGACGTGCTGCTGTCGCAACACATTAGTTTCTGATGACAGTAATTCAACTCGAGGGTGAAGGCCAGCCATGTGATTTTTAGAGCAGTTCTTAGTGCAAGGAAGTACCACCTTACCCATTCCCGCCGTGAAACAATAGTGAACTTGTATTACTGTGTTTCGATTAGAAAGGTTAAGGGGGACGGTGAAATTACAGGCACATGAGACTTGATAACTTTACGTTTTAGGGACCAAAACGCATTGGAGATGCTGGTGTTGTATATGTCCGTAGGCAGCGGTAACCGCTTACCATCAGATGGACCGTCTGACTATTAAACGGCCCAGGTAGCAAAAATAAAAGAAAAACAAAACGTGGGTACTCCAGAGTAACCTACCACCCCAAAATTGCTTCATTACGGTGATTTTCTTCACTAACAGCTCAAGCTCTTCGGTGAGTTCGAAACTAAGGCTCCCGCCACTGCATTCGATATCACTACTAACTGAGCTATTATCCCCTTAGAAAACCACTTGCCATCTCTCTCTTCAGTACTTCTATCAGCTACTTATTTACGTTAAGTTGAATATTAAAAGCCTTTAGAAAAGTTAGCAATGAAAAAAACCAAACTACAAATGCACAACAACCTGTTATTATAAAATGAAGGTTGACATGACGAGAGCTCGTTTGTTTTTTCCATGTTTGCTGCACGTGACTTTTACTTTCAGAATTGGCGGCCATATTGAATATAGTGACGTATCAGATATACAAAAGTGGCACGATAAATGGCCTTCGTGCCGTTTAAGTTTTATCCTATTATTATTATAAATGCGAAAGTTTGTATGTATGGATGTTTCTTACTCTTTTACCCAAAAATACTTAACGGATTTGGATGAAACGTGGCACATATATAGATAATGCCCTGGAATAATACAAAGGATACTTTTTGTGCTGGAAAAATGGTACATCCCTCGGGAACACGGGCGAAACCACGGGGACAGCTTATATGAAATATACAGGTAATTAGTGATGCGACTCTAACGTCGGTTCGATAGGTTGATTTCACTGAGAAGAACCGGCAGTAAACTCAGCAATTACTCTTTTCAAAATAATATTTTGTATATAAATATGTGTGCTGAAGCCAAGCATGGTTTTCATTTAAATAATCGTTAATTTTATAGAAAATATTGTACTAAAACAGATTAAATACTTACATAAATAATTGTAGAAGCCAATTTTATATTTCATAGTAAAATTTACCCTTTATCTCATCATCATAGAAATGACTATTAGATCAATATATACGTCTTATTTCTAAATTAATAATAAAGATAGTGGTAGTTTAAATTTATTCAGTGTCGGGCAACAATATAAAATGACATAATAAAATGAAATTTTGAATCTGTATTGTAAACTGGACTGTAAAGTAGAATTCTGTTTCTATGACTTGTTAAAAGGGGATTTATCACAAATCAATATTATAAATGTGAAAGTTTGTAAAGGTTTGTCACGTAAAAGCTACCAAACGGATAAGATATTGAAAATGCCCAGGAATAACACATATGATACTTTTTATGCCGGGAAAATTTTACATCCCTTGAAAACGTGGGTACTAACTGGGAAGTATCGGCGTAAATATTGTTAAAATGATTTCTGAAACCAGCTATTTTTATTTTTTTATTTATTTAAAAGCTTATATAATAGGATGAACATTGGTTGGTAGGGGTGAGTATAGCATTTTCTACGTCCTTTTATTTGTTAGAAGGCTGTCAGACCGTACATCTTATGGTAAGTGGTCACCGTCGCTTATAGCCAACAATACTAAGGGTATTGCCAATGTCTTCTCGGCCATTAAGTCTGGTATTTTAAGGATAGTACTTAAATTAAACTTAAATTCTAAAACGGTATGATATGGTTAAAAAATTGTATTAACTGCATGGTAAATAAGATAATCAGACAAAGTGGTGATACAATTTTAGTATTGAAGCTCAAAACTGTACGCAGCTAAGGCCTAATAATGTTATTTAGTGGCCAAATTTGTGTCAAGTTTCAGACATATCACATATTCCACTCAAGTAATCTTTTCATTGCGAACAACTTTGACTATTATTTCAATGCAGAAAATTTATATCGTCCTCGTGTAATATGATTGCTATTATAATACATTATCTTTAACTGGTATCTCTACAACTTATAAGATTTTCTGTGCAAAATACATCGCAGATAGCAACTACGGTTTAATTTACGACAGCTGAGACATCGTAGGACGAACATGATTTTTTTCGTCTCGTCTCAACTGGTCATAATTTAACATGAAAACGTGCCCGTCTAACAAAATGACACATCTATATTCATAGTCTATTCTATAGCCTTCTAAAATACGACTCGATGAAGCTCCGACATGACATCGACACATGAAAAAAACACCAAAAAGTATTTCATTAAATCCTCCTTAACCGAAATTTCCTTTGACAGGAATTGCATTCGGCGAACGGAATGGTCCTGAATGCGAAGTCAAGAAACTGGCCAATGAGGACTGATGCAATTACCGCCTGACTCATAGCCAAAAAAGAGTACTATGCGGCGTTCCGATTGCAGCTGTGTGTAGTATTTTCTCTCGATTATCAGGGAGCGTTTGAAGGATGCAGCTGAGGAGGCGGGGGCGGCGCCGGGGGCCGGGGGGAGAGGCCGTGCGGCGCCTCAGTCGAGCCGTGGCCTCTGCGCGGAACGCACGTGTGATGCCGCACTAGAAACAACCAAATGAGTACTCCGCGGAACCAAAATTCGCGACTAACGTTCAGTAGAAAACCAGCTAGTTGCTGTTGACTGTGTTTGTTTTGATTTGTTTTAGAAAATATTTTTTTTTACCGACTAGTAATAAGACTCTCTTGGACTGTTCCCGTTTGTGGCTAATGTGAGTTCAGATTTTGCGGCCGCGTGTGTCTGCAGATCACGTGCCCTAGATTTGGGGTGTCGGCACTGGACCGCCTCGAATGCTACATTTTGCCGTTCATTAACAACCAGGCAATGCTTCTGTAGTGCTAGTATATAGCGGTAGTTGCGTAGTTCGTAGTTTAACACGAGTATCATTAAAACTGTGTATCATCTCATAAAACTTTTATGTCAGTTATATTGACCCATCAGTCGCATTCAATATCGCAAGGCATTTCGCCTGTACATTTTGTAATCATTCATTTAATTGCTTGTTGTGTTTGAAATACTGTATTCTATTAAACGTTTCCACCCAGACGTTTTTTATATCTTTAGCAATCACCCTAAACCCCTTAATGTTAAACTGAAAACCGCAGCCTTTTCTATCGGAGTGTGTGTATTTATGTGTTGCCATCTGAATTCTTGTAGTTTAGACCTTATCACTTCACTGTAGAGTTGAAATTCGAACGCGCCGCTCTCTGTAGAAACATTAAACCCGAATGTCTGTAAATTCACCATCTTATTTCTTCATTTTTAGTTAGCTCCTCTGCAATGCTTCGCCAGTAGTTCTATAAGTATTCAATATATATGTAGTGAGTAGTATGTGTAGTTTGTCTATATAAGTTTGTACAATTTGAGGTTATTTATGAAATATGATCGTAAAGGGCGGCCCACGTGGTTCACCTGGAAGTAAATAATTGCTACCACGTGGCTCTGAACTCAATTAACCCCCCCCCTGGAGGGGTCGCAACGCACGCTTTCACTAATGGAAAACCTGTACAGCCCCTCTTGTTACCGTATAAATTACATTTTAATATGACTTCGTTAAATATTTACATTTCACATTTTTATTGACTTCTAATGCGGCTATTATCAAATCGATATTATTGATTTGATTACTAATTAAAATATTTAACTACTATAACCAATTAAAGAATCAAACGGAATCATCTTATTACGACGGTGCATATCTCTTAAAATTTCAAGATTCCAAAAAAATCTTGATTTGCGATGACTATCGAATTCTGCTCTCATATATATAGATGACTTAATATTCCGAACGGGTCATTTGGCAGTACACATTAGACCGTTGGTCCCCATGAGCGGTGCGTCTGTATGCGTCTGTGCGTGCCTGTGTCTGTGTCTGGGGGAGTCGAGCCCCCGGGGGGGTGGCGGGCCCCGGGGTGGAGCGGGGGGCTGCGGGCCAGTGCCGGGCACATGTTGGATCGATGAGGCGCGCGACGCCCGCGTATAATTTGCGTACGACTAGGACGGGCCGCCAATACCCTGTTCCCCGGATGCCACTTGGATGACCTCCTACTGCAGACACTTGTCAATTATGTCTGTGGGACCGTCTAGGCTTGTTGTCATATCGTGCCACGGTGAATAATCCTGTTACACGTGATTATCACATGGGGTTGACACGATACCTTTATTAAGGAATTTAGAAGCGGATGATTTTGTTTTGAGAATTAGTTACTGACCAGTAACTGCGATAAATCATTATTTTTGTATAAGGTCACAGAAATAATCGTAGATTTTAAATATTTTCATGAAATATATTTGGCTTTAGTTAGAGTTGTTTTTTCAGTTTAGGCATTAGAGGGGTACTTATGAAGGTTAGAGTTACTGTAATTACCATTGATCAAGATGTTGCATCTAAGTTATTAATTTAGTTAATTACGGTTCTCAATTAATTTCGGCATACCAATAGAGTGATCTAATTATTAATAGGGAACTTATAACTAGCTAGCTGTTCCCTGCGGTTTTTCACGCATTCTCAAGGGAGACTTATTCCCAGCATTGAAACCTATGTGCTATTCCAGATTATAATCTATCTTTGTGCCAAGTTTCATCCAAATCCATCCAGCCATTTTGGCGTGATTGAGTAACGAACATCCATTCATCCAAACGTTCGCATTTATAATAGAAGTAAGATTAATTTCCATACCCATACGATACTCTCTTTAAGTAAGTCCTTTACTATACAGTTGGGACCTTAGAGGGAATAAAAAACCTTTGGGCTTGAAGAAAAATGATAATTTCTTAACTTATTCACCAGGCATATAGGTCATTATTTGGCGGGGCCGTTGGCATGTTTGGTAGATACCCTGACTGTCACGCTACAGGTAGTGGGTTCGATTCCCTGTCAGTATTATGTAGTACCTCAGCTAACTGGTGGTAATTAGATAGAGATATATATAATTTTTTTAAAGATACTACAAAAGTTTTCATTATACATTACAAGTCTTAGATCAAATTTCTATTGGTATCAAATTTTCTAAACTTAAGGGTTCTACAATTGAATCCAAAAGGCTCTTTAATAAAATATTTAGACAAAAAAATGCATGGTTTGGAAATGAAATCAAATCTGCATTAAGAAAGCAATACGAAGAGTTGGTACAAATTGATTTGTCATAAATTTTGTGTAACTACATCAATCAACTCTTTTGCAAGTCTTCTGTATTTGAGAGTTAATAAAGGTCATTTTACAATGGCTTATTTGTCGGAGAGGTCACGTAGATTTGATGTCAAAATAAATTGGTCAGTAGTTAAGAAAGCTTCGTTGATGATTTAATTTATTTTGCAGTACCATTATTAATAATATCACTTTAAATATACAATTTTGAATTGCTTTTAAAATTTGGCTCTTATTCATTGTTACTAAATTTTGAATTAGTATCGTTGTTTAATTTTATGCAAGCTTCGGACATGAGATAGGCTTTTCAAGAGATCTCATTCTCTCTCTCTTTTACTCGTATTTCCAGGGATTCTGATATTTTCCCGGGACAGTAAATCTTGTTTGTTAATCCAGAATATATTCTGCCCGTGTGCCAAATTTAATCTTAATCTAAACAGCCATGTGTGTGACACAAACATCCAAACTAAACTCTCATTGGAAGCAGAATAAAATTCTCGCAAAAATTAGCTAAATGTGGTCTGGTAGAAATACTAATAAGTGCGAATGTAGATCGAGGGGTAGCCGGTTCGACACGCGATGAATACAAATTGCTATAAGCCCATTGGACATCTGTAGGAAAAAAAAGGCACATTTATCAGGAATCACTCAACTAATACATTTACAGCCACGTCGGCATTCTAGTCCCATCTCTTTCCCTCCTCCGTGTAAATTACATTAGTAAAACTAAGAGTAGTAGAGTTCTTAGTGCAGACTTCATCCGGGGAAGTACTACTTACCCAGTTCCACCGTGAAGCAGTAGTGAACTTGTATTACTGTGTTTCGATTAGAAAGGTAAAGGGGCCGGTGAAATGACAGGTACATGAGACTTAACAACTTCACGTCTCAGGGTCGACAACGCATTGGCGATGCCCCTAGTGTTGCAAATGTCCATAGGCGGCGGTGACCATTTACCATCAGGTGGACCGTGTACTTGTTTGTCGGCTCATGTGGTAGGAAAAAAAACTCCAATACTACGGAGCCTTAATTAAAATAACAAACTGTTCTTTATATTATGACTCACTAATATTTTAATAAGGTCTTAAAATAACATGGCAAATCGTATAAATTCTTCGTATGGAACCCTTTCCACGAGTTCAACTCTAACTTGTCCGATTTTATCTACGACATTTTTAAAGAACCATCAAAGTGTGCCCCTTTTTATAATTAAACTAGCTGTCCCCCGCGGTTTTACCCGCGTTCCCGTGGGATGTCACATGTATTATACATAAAAATCTTCCTCTTCAATCACTCTATCTATTAAAAAAACCGTATTAAAATCCGTTGCGTAGTTTTAAGATTTAAGCATACATAGGGATATAGGGACAGAGAAAGCGACTTTGTTTTATAGTAGTGATGAAGAAAACTTAAAGCAACCTAAATAGATAATTGTATGTAATATGTTAACAAAAGAATGCCAATTAAAAGTCTCAACAGATAAATAATTTATCTAAACCAATATTACAAAGAGAAAGGCTTTATATTTTTGTTTGTAGTGAATCAACTCAAAAACTTCTGGACCTATTTGAATTATTATTTCACTATTAGAAAGCTACTTTATTCAGGAGTAATATAGGCTATGTTGTAGGTATATTTTAGATCGGAAGATCTAAGAGCGGAGGCAAAACCGCGAAACGGACATTAGTAATAATTTTGAATCATACGTGATCTAGGTTGATCTAGGAATTTCCTAGATCACCTGGAGTTACATAGCTATGAGTAAGATGTTTTAAGCCCAGGATATATTAGAACATTCGGAAACGTGGGCAAAACCACGAGCGGGAAGTATGTATAGTTTTTTTTTTGTTTTTTTGTTAATAGGTTTATTTAATATACCGTACAAAGCACTAAAACGTACATGTAGCCACATAACGCAAACCTCGAGGGGTTTAACTGTAAGTGGCGAGGTCGTTCGTTCGCACGAAAAAAAAGGGGGAATATAATATATTTCAGAAACAAATAATTATTAGATACAGCCCATGTGAGATATAAATGACATAAGGTATCACAGACACTTATGAATGGTCAGACTCTAACGCCGGCTCAGAAGGTTTCTATAGAGAGATAGAGCGACATAGATGGAAATGGGGTCCCAAAAATAAATAATACAGCTTCATATACGTCTCCACGGCGTGGGAAATAGGTCTTAGGGGTGGATTTACATGCTGCGTGTACCCCAAAAGATGAAGTTGTGATGTAACACTTTATTGTTTCGTGTTTATTACATCAGAAGTAAATGGTGTGTGAAGAGAGTGACTGATCCGTTGGAAATTGTACTTTATCTGTTGATATTTACGTGGTATTTTCTTTAAATGTTATTGGATTTGTGATTTTAGAATATTTTCTGTCTTTTTCTATTCTACTCTGTCATTATTATCTACCTGCTCTGTACTTAATTATTGTGGTGGCGTAATATGTAAGCTTAGTTATTTTAAAGGCCAGGCTTGGTGGTTAGATTGCAACGCGACAGGTCATAGGTTCGGTTTCCACTCATGACATTTATTTACACGAAAATGTCTTTTTCCACTACGTCCAAGTAAGTAGCTATATAAGTATGTATTTAAAAGTATATTGTATGTAGTATATCAGTTATATAATTGACATGGTACCAGCATACTGTTAAATTTGGGATTAGTCCTCATATTCAGCTAATACAAACTTCGTCGGCAAGCCACGTCACGGAGGCCTCGGAGAGCTTACCTCTCACGTTATTGCGTAGTTAGCAAAGGAAACAGAGCAAATAGGCCGCGACTAAACATCCTCGAGCTAGTGTAATTTTCCTTACATAATCGAGGCCCTGATAGCCATGTGTGAAGAATATCCCAGGATATTTATTATTTATTTAAGAACGTATAAATATGTCCACAGAGTCAGCAATAATATCTGATTTCATGATTCATCATTCATTCATTTGTTTCTCTTCTTCATTTGCTGGCTCAACCATTACAACAACTCTGTCGCTGTAAGTAGTATCAGTGCTGTTGAATTATGTGAAGGGTGTCAGATATTATTTCTGACCTCTCCAATTTAAAGGTTTTTTTTTTCTTTTTACTTTTTCAACGGACTCTTAGTCCGTACTCTTTGAAGATTCTACGATTAATTATTTTAAGATTAATTGTATTGTGTTATTAAAAATTGACATCTTCCCGCGTTCGCTCAGCTCGTTGTTTTGAACTGGGGCTTGTGGTTCCTTAATAATAGTGTTACATTGAATTTTTTCTTAGAACTTAGTATTTACTTAAATTTAGTTACACTTATTCATCAAAATGTATAATTCTAAATATTAAAGTTTAAGCTATTTCGGCCTCGGATGGTTTCGCTCCCAAAAGGCTTTTGCTGTCCATCTCTCTGTCAGCGGGTTGTATCTCATGAACCGTAATAGTCAGTTGAAATTTTTACAGTGACCGATTTCTATTGTCGCCATAACAACAAAATTATAATTTAATCATAAATGTTTGAGCGATGATATATTCCCCTTTATGTCTAAGGATGAAGGTCGTAACGACACACGATCCTAAAAAAAAAATTGTGACGTAATCGTGAATTCTTTTTTTAATTTTCAGTTCATAAAATTTCAGCAAAACATATGTCTAAATAGTATAAGACAATGTCACGAATTCTGCCTGTTTGTATGTCCGCTTAAATCGTTTAAACTCCTCTAATTAATAGAAATAATATAAAGAAATAGATTTTGATGCGGATTTCACCATCAGTTAGGTAATTTTCTTCCGAAAGGTTTATGTGTTATCTATCTCAGGCGAATCCAGGGCGGGTCACTAGTAAAAAATCAACTATTTATTAGGAAAGTAAATAATTATTAAGAAAACTTTACATAATATTTTGTTACTTTCGCGGAGATCACATTAAAAAATCAATTACTAAAGCCACCAGGGAGACACAGTAATAAATAGCTATCAATATCTCATTATTAAAACAGAAGTTGTGCGTGTAATATATCAGCTGTCTGGTATCCATAGTACAAGCTCTGCTTAGTTTGGGACCAGATGGCCGTGAGTAAAGAATGTCCCAGGATATTTGCTATTAATTTACTAGCTGACCCGACAGACGATATCCTTTCTTAACAAAGAATATTGAATTCGAATCTTTAGATTGAATCGACTGTGAAATGTGAAATAATAAATTATATATTAATTAATTTATCAATATAATTCCGACCCATGCCTCTATTTTAAACTATATTTGCAGCTTTGCAGCGCGCATTCTGTCAATCGCTACAACTGTCAAACGACTGACAAAAATAAAAGTTCATATTGTCCGAAGCGCTAGAAAAGTGGTTAAGTTTTCTTAAGTTATCCACGCAACGTTCTACATTTTAACAACATAACAAACACAACAAAAAAAGATTTTGCGAAATCGGTCCAAGTCATCATGCACGGAAATGCCGTGACCAAGGGAAATAGGGATTCATTTTATATATATATATATAGATTACAAAAATATTGATATCTCCCTTCCAGACTGTAGTTACTAGAAACTATTTATTCCAACATTTTCCCTGATATTAAATATAAACACGTGTCTGTCCCAGTGTCCGAGTGTCATTAACCTAAAACCGAAACTTCGCAGACATTCGGCAAAGATCGAGCCTAATGGGGCCTGGCTTTCCAATCCGGATTAATTAGGGTTCCGCGAAGAAAACAAATATCATATTGATTTATGAAAGTTTATTGAAGATTGCTTATGCTTGATTTTATTATTTGGTCCACTGTTATATTTTATCGAAGAAATATGTATTGATCTAAACATGTATAAAGCTGCTTGTATTCAGTGATTTTAGAAGGTAAATAGTTCTCAGGACTCATCTCTCACTCTCAGTGGCTTATTAATATATATTATCAAAATATACCTCTATATTTTGACAAAACATCTCTTTGTAAAATCATGTTTTGTGGCAAACAAATTTAACAAAATAAAATTATATAGCTACGTTAGTTTTGAACACGTAGATACCTTTTAGAATACAGATATAACGAACAGAGTCAAAGATAGAGTAGCGCAGAATTAAAATAAAACTATTTAGCTACGATTGGTTAGTTTAGTAGGCTAACACATAGATAGATACCTCTTTTAGATACTCTTATATATTACTTATATACTACCATATTTGCCTGCATTATTATATTTATTATATTATAAAATATACAGCCAAAGACAGAGCAGTGGAAAATCCTGATCCACTCGCCAGCGTTAACAAAATAAACAAGAAAAAATGATTACTTTACATGTTTATGAAAACGGAACAAGTATTTACCTAGATTTTAAAGAGAAAACATCTTAGTAAAAAAAGGAACCACGTAATTCAATATGCTTAATCCAAGCTTTTAACCTCACAATAGAAAATATTGCGCGGCCAAACTATTAACGTGAGTTTGCTAACTCTACCCTAATACAAACTTCTTGGAATCGCTGCGCAAGGAAGCCTCCAAGAACGTACCTCTCACGTAACTGCGTAGTGAACGAAAGAGGCAGAGCATCGAGCCACGAAACATCCCCTAACTAATGTTACTTTACAGAATGACTATTGGATAGTGAAAGCCTACTTTCATTACACCACGGATTATATACGGGGTGTATACTTTAATAGCTCGTTAACAGCCGTAAGTTATGACTTATACAGGCTGTGTCGAGTTACGATAGCTCTTATTGTATTTTTATTTAATATTTGTGTAGTTTCGTACGCGATTACTTTATGACTTGTCTAGTCTTGTTTAAGGCTTAAGCTGTCTACATAGTCGTGGCCTCATATTGACTGTGGATTGAGAAGTGTAATTTTTATATCTTCTATGGAGCATTTAGAAGTAGTAGAGTTCTTAGTGCAGAGTTCGTCTGGAGAAGTAGGTACTACCACCATACCCATTTCAATCGCGAAGCAGTTGTATTAGGTTGCACAGTTAACAATAATAAAGTTAAAACAATGATCAAACTAACTAGAAAATAACAAAAATTAAAAAGGTGAAACAAAAAAGTAAAAAACTGTGTGAGGTCCAAAATGTTTAGTTTTCAGTTGAGCTGAAATTTTGCAGGCACATTTAGTTTTGCTGATGCAAGATCATCTAAGTGACGTCATTCTAAAACCAATATGACGGACGTGACAAGATTGTAATCGATGCATTCTGAATAACCACAGCTTAATAAACGTGGTTTCAAAAGTTTTTTCTAACTGAAATAACTATATAATATATAAGCAAAATGGGGTTTCTTTGACGCACCATCATCTCAAAACTACATAACGGGATGAGACTGCTACCGTTCGACGCGGATTCTTCGTAGATGGTTATATGCTATATATAATATCGATAAACGCGGGTGAAACCGCGGGGAACAGCTAGTAATATTATAAAATCTTTACATAGGATGAGTTGTGACACTTGTGTTGATGGTTTTTTACCCATATCTTGTGAAAGCACTTGATTACTCTGAGATTCTACACTAAATGCTTCACGAGACCTTGATTTGTTACGGCATCCCTTTATTATGTCGAAATAAACATAAACAATTGAGAAATCTTATAAAACAGCATGTGTCCAACTCATGCTATTTGAAAAATACTATAGAACTTTGTATAAAATTTCGGTCTGATGTTGATTCTCGAAATCTTGAGTTCGAAAGAATGTTTATAATAATTGTTTTGCTCCGAAACTATAATGTTTTTTGTACCTCAAGGGTCATCAGAATAGTTCTTAGCTATAGTTGAACGCAATAGAAGTCGCTGTTGTTGAGTTCCATTTTGTCTTATTTTCCAAACATATTTTTTTATCTTAGACCTGTTAAATAGGCCTGTAATTAAGTTAGTTGTAGCTCATTTAGTGAGTGGGCTAGTACTTAAATAGATATTTACACCCACACAGAGAGCAAATAGACATGCCCTAATTGCTTAAAGACCGCAGCGCCTTCTGACACCTATTACTCTATTACTGTCTAGACAGCATAAAGTAGGGCCGGGATGAGCTCGGTTCCCAGGGGTAATAAGCGGTAAGGGTAAATTAGTCGTTACCGACTCTTCATAAGTTTTTGGCATCACTACTTAATAGTTTGGACCTTGGATTGTTAGGTTTCTACACATATTCTCAAACTCTTACAGTGTCTATTGAGTTTTTGGTTTTGGTGATGTTTAATTGTTTTTAAATGTGGAGTTTATTCGCGGATGTGGATGTAAGATACCTGATCGATTTTTTTTAAATATGTCGGTATTCTGGAATCATTTTTACAATAAGATTATCTGTTCAAAACCAAGCAGAGTTTTGTTATAGCTGATATACTACATAGACTTTTTAGATACATATTTATAAAGTGTTGAGTATTTAGAGCTCTTAGTGCAGAGTTCGTCCGGGGATGTACTACCACCTAACCCATTTCCGCCGTGAAGCAGTAGTTCACGTGTATTACTGTATTTCGGTTAGAAAGGTAAGAGGGCCGGTGAAATTACAGGCACATGAGACTTAACAACTTCTCGTCTCAGGGTCGATAATGCATTGGCGATGCCCCTAGTGTTGCAAATGTCTATAGGTGCCGATGACCACACATCAGGTGGACTGTCTGCTTGTTTGTCAGCCCATGTGGTATAATAAATAAATTATAAAGAAAACTTATACATCATGTTTTCCTGGATTGTCGTTGAATTTACGACCTGCAGCGTAGTAGACAGGGTATTTAACCATAACACCAACTAGTACATTGTAGGATAACTAGACAACAATACTGAGAGACAAAAAATTAATACAATTTTCATTGTTTCACTTCCCAAAAATTCCGAGATTGATGATAAAAAAAATATGCAAGATTCATCTATTGGTTAGTTTAACGGAAAAGTTTGTAAAAGGCCTTTACTTAACGGAGCCATCAATTAACCTGTCCTTTTTCCCCCAAATATATTCCGAAAGGGTCCGATCGAATCACATAGTTTTGTTTGACTTTGAAAAAGTTCGCCGTTCCAACTTTCACGTGTAAAATGAAGTTTCAAAGTTACCTTTTTCTTAGAACTACGAAGTTTGTAATTTGATAGAGAATGCAAATTGACTTTTTGTGTTCTTTTCTTTATATTTTATTGTTATATTCTTTATGAGGTCAACGATCTGGTCTGTGAAATCTACCTACTGTTCCGATTATCTTTATAAATACATACATTGTTTTTTAACTAGGAACGAGTATAGGAGGTGTTTCTGAATCTGAAGTCCAGCTAGAACATATTGGTAGGTACTTGGCGACATACTTTCAACTAGAGGGTTGTAACCAGCCTGGTACCCGATCAACTAAATTAATCAAAATGTTTTTGTTACGCCTTGAGAGTTTTTTCTGTAACATAACATTTGTTACCAAAAATATATTTTAAAATGATTCATGGCTTTACTGGGAATTTTGCTACCCCTCCAATTTGGGGTTGCATGTTGATGCAACCCTCTTGAAATTCAGACTGGGTTGGCTGAATAGGATTTTTTTTGTTTCATTATATTCATTCTATCTAGGATTGCATACCTTTTTTTATTATTTTTCGATACTGGCTGTTCTGTACCTCTTTTTGACTTGTGTTGTCCTTTTTTTTACATCTTAATTTTTCTACATTACGTAGGAAAAGCATATTTATTTTACAGCCTACATTAGTCCACATCACTCTACATTTGTTCACACATACCGTGTCTAAATTAGTATGTGAACGTATGCATTGCAAAAGAAAAGTATATCAATTGACCTTCAGAAATATAAAAACAAAAAAACCAGCTAAACCATGATTAGTGGTAAACATTTTTCATAACAAATCAAAAAGAGACAATAAAATACAAAATAAAAGCAATAAAACTGGACTCAGACACGTCTGTGTCTAGATTTCATCATATTATTGTAGATAAAGATAAAAATTTATTTACTGACCAAGTAATACAATTTACTTGGACATCATAAATTTATTTATTTTAATAATAAAAGATCTAAACTGCACTTAATAAATACATTTGTTATTTGGCCCGTAGACTCGGTCTATCTTATAGTAAATGGTCCACCGTTGGACATTTGCAACACCAGGGGCATCGCAAATGCGTTGTTGACCCTGAGACGTGAAGTTATTAAGTCTCATGTGCCTGTAACTTCACCGGCTTTACCTTTATAACCGAAACACAGTAAAACAAGTGCACTACTGCTTCATGTCGGAATTAGGTATGGTGATAATTCTCAGGACTAATTCTACACTATAGGCTCTCTACTTCTGAAGAAAAACAATCATGCGCCAAGAGCCACTAAACTCGTTTGTTCGGCTGACGTAAAACATGCGTAAACAATATTTTGTGTAGATAAAAGTATATTTTAATGAATTAATCAAATTACTGTACCATCTTTGCTAGATGCTGCGTATGGCTAAAATAGCATGATCGTCAATTTAAGCTGCGCAAGTGAAGTAAAACTATGTAGTGTTGAACTAAGGCATAAATAAAAATGTAAGCAGTCAATTTTGAAATACATTGACGGCTATATGACCGCTGTCCCACACTACTCGTACGTCTAGGCTTCAATCTATTATGAAATAGGCTTCAACACTATATCAGAGAGAGCTTATTCAATTATTAGTCTACTAACAGTTGTTACACAAATTTCATTCATAAACTACAATGATTTAAATTTTTTACACATTTTACACCAATATTTTATATCAGTCAATCAAATACCTTTAAACGAGCAATTCTTGTATTTATATAATTAGGATCTCGGAAACGGCTCCAACGATTTTCATGAAATTTAGTATGCAGGGGGTTTCGGAGACGTTAAATCGGTCTAGCTAGGATTCATTTTCAGAAAATGTCGTTTTATCCATGTTTTTAGGCAATGAAAACTGCTACAATGTCATTAGAAGGTAAGGTTTTCAAGTTACATCTTTTGTAAGAAATACTGTTATTGGGAGCCCTTTATTATCGCATCTAATTCGTATCTATGTATATATAAGATAATTTCTGATATTTTTGTGATTAGAACGACACAGTCAGTCAAACACAATTGAGTTTCTCTGTAATAAAAGATTTATTGGTTATTCTATATTACATGAAAGAAAAGTGTGTATTTAGTTACTACTTAATATAAACGTACATACCTGTAATAAAAGAAACGACATTTAATGTTATTATTAACTATCTCTGTTCCTACATCACAATAAAAATATTCTAACTATGAAATTAATATTATAGATTATTGTTTTCTCATAACAATTACGAGATACTTTTAGGTTATCTTTTTATAGCTCACATACTTCATAATAATACTGTTATGTCACTGCGCGATCAATGAGGTTTGATGCGTAGGAAAATTAAAATTAATGAAAAATATATATTTTTCTTTACATATATATGAATACGGTAGAAGTCATGCTAGTTAAGAAATCCCGATCTTCGGCAATCCAGGTACTTTTATGATAATGCAAATAAAGAAATAGAAAAAAGAAACTTAAAACTCTCTCTAAACTACTTAAAATTAACTAATAAATAAAGCAATCCCTACTAGTATTATAAATGTCAATGTAAATTTATTTGTTACGCTTTCACGGGAAAACTACATAATCAATCATCAAAGAACTTTGTACGCATATTCTTTGATGAATTAAACGTAACATCGGATACTTTGTATTCCAGAAAAATGTCACTACCCTAGGGAACGCGAGTGAAACCGCGGGGGACAGCTAGTAATCTATAAATAAAAAACTGAATTTAGCTTGTTAGAGCTGTCTATGGCTAATGTGCCCAGAAGATTATGTTGCCTCTTTGCATGACTAAGTTAATTCTCTGACCAACATAGCAAGCCCTCTGGTCACCGGATGACTCGATAAGGCGCGTCGAAAGGTCTTTAAATAATTTGTGTTGTATTAACTAATTAATGTTAAAGCATGTTGTATTTACTTCTAGTAGGTCTTACACGTTATCAAGAATCACAATTTTTGTGTAAAGTACAATTTAGTAAATCAATAAATAAATCAGATTAAAAACAGTTACACGAATTCCATACATAGATTAAAATTATTTTAAAATCTCAATCTATTATTTACAACTAATTAAAAGTAAGCATAACATGCAAATATTAGACTAGCTTTGCCTCGCGGTTTCACCCGCGTTCCCGAGGGATGTAACATTTTCCCACAACAATGTTACAAACATTTGGCACAAAAATTATTATAAGTGTTATTCCAGGGCACTTTCTATACATGTACCAAGTTTCATCCAAATCCGTTTAGTAGTTTTTACGTGAAAAAGTAACAAACATCCATACATACAAAAATTAGAATTTATAATATTAATTGAACTATATCAAAAACTATTTAAAAATATGTTATTTTAGATTAACAACAATCATTAGTTACACAATTTGTGTGCGAGTAAAGCCGCGGGTAAACGTAGTTAAGTATCGGTCAGTGTCAGACAGAGGTGACCCTTCGACTTTGTTGTTATTTACCATCGCGTAGACCCATTCCAACAAACAATTGACAATTGTCTTGATAGAATGCCTACAACAATACAATTTTATACCTAAACAGGGTAACGTTTTTAGAGGTCGTTTGTTTTTTGTTTTTTAATAATTCGTTTTAGTGGGCTACGGTTGGTAAGAGAACCTGATTTGTTCAATCCCCACTTAGAACAATCATTTGTATTGATGAACATTTTTGTTCTGTGTCTGGGTGTAAATCTTATATATAAAATTCTCGCGTCAATGTTAGTTACCATACTCCTCCGAAACGGCTTCACCGATTTTTACGAAATTTTATGTGCATATTCAGTAGGCTTGAGAATCAGCTACTATTAATTTTTCATACCCCTAAGTGATAAGGGTTGCCCTAACAATTTTTTGGACAAAAATTTAGATTTTTATTTTTTTATTGTAAAATACATACATCTTCAAGATTTCACCCTTTTACGATCGACCTCTGTTTTTAAATCGCGATTTTTTATATTTTTATAGTACGATAAATTTCCATGTATAGTTTATAATAAAGTAAATATGGTAAAACAACGTTTGTCGGCTAGTATCTATATAAGTATGTATCTAAAAAGGTAGTATGTAATATAGCAGTTATTTGGTTTCCACAGTACAATCTCTGCTTAGTTTGGGATCAGATGGCCGTGTGAGTGGGATGTCTCCGGATATTTATTTATCATTTATTAGCAAAAGTTATCAATAAATAATATTCTGGAACACTCTCCAAACTCGGTCATCTCATCGCAAAGACACTTATATTACGGACACTAGATAACTAATATATACTTAAAATACTTATAAATACATATTTATATGAACAGATAACAATCAGGCATATTTAAACACTATTTATTATCTATCTATTACATTATAAACACTAATATGTGTGGAGATTGGCAATCGAACCAAAAATTGTTAGATGTTACGGGTATCTCATTAACAAGTCAATTAGTCCGTCATAATTATAATTATTACTGCCCATTTGGGTTCAACACAAATCTGAATCATCATACAATAAACCAATTGATGAATCTTATTACTTAAGCAATAAAGAAACTCTTAATATCACTTATATTATAATAGAGCTGCCGAGATCTGCCTACAAATTGAAACACTTAGCGTAATTCTTAACTTAGAGAACTCAGGGTCAGAAAACAGGGTCTGAAAACCATGATATGTTGCTAACCACCTCAAATAAACAGAACTAAATAATTTAAAAAACTAAAAAATATGATTTCCACTTAAAAACCGTTATTTAAAACAAGCTTTAAGACTGACGTCACGCATGCTGCTTGGCAAGCCCTTTCATTAAACACCCCTGACATGGAGGCGGCTTATGAATAAATAATTGACCATATTATGACGTCCACCATATTGGATTTAGAATGACCTCACTTGCTAATCATGCAATGTCAACAAAAACAATTGAGATGAAAAATTTCCGCTCGCTCGAATGGGGACCTAAAATTCTGTTGCAAAAGATTTTCTAAACATACTAACAGGTGATGTTAAATAAAAGCTTGTAAAACATACGGTAGTGCATATCACTTGTAAAATGACAAATGAGCCTAAAGTCGAAGGGTTAGCTGGTAGCCACAGAAGAGACTCATTGAGCTGATCTCAAATTATTGAAAAGTTTCAAATCGACCATTAGAAGTAGGCTAAAATCGATTTAAATTAAGTTACATTTGCTGGGTCAGTTGGCTTGATGGTTAAAGACCCTGACTGCTAAGTCACAGGTCGCGGGTTCGATTCCCACCCAGGACCAACATATGTCTGTTTGTTCTGTGTCTGTCTTTATGGGTTTCACCCGCGTTCCCGAGGGATGTATCATTTTCCCGGCACAAAAAGTATTCTATGTTACTTATAATACCTCCAAGAATACGTGTACTAAGTTTCATGACGATCGGTTAAGTAGTTTTCGCGTGAAATCGTAACAAACAAACTTATATTCACATTTATAAATTAATATAAGTAGGGATGTAGTACCTACATCAGTTATCTGGTTTCTATAGTACAAGTTCTGCTTAGTTTGGGATCAGATGGCCGTGAGCAATAAATGTCCCATTATATTTAATTATTATTTTTTATTCATAGTCAAAGGTAAAGTTAAAAAAATCGTTTTAAAAATCATAAGGTGAAATTACCTGTTGATTAATATAATAAAGTACTTAATTAATAACTGAGCCATCACAGCTTCGATTCTCAAACAATTCTAAATACGTTTGAAGTAGTGAGTAAGTCAATAAAATTATATATTTATTCAGAATTGTCTCCATTGAATTGGCAAGAGCCTGCCCCTAAAATAAGGGGTTAAGTTAGGTCAAGTTAGCTTTTGTTAGACTACGCCCTCGGTGACTATTCTTGGCCGTTTCCATTTAAATTGATTCGCAAATACATTATTAAAACAACATTTTGTGTCTATACTAATGCTTTTGACATTAAATATTTCGAAACTAAGCAAATGTAAAATAAAATGTTACACTTTAATTTTCAATTATATGCAACTAATTGGGTAGTAGAGCTCTTATAGTGCAAAGTTCGTCCGGGGAAGTACTACCACTGTGAAGGAGTAGTCCACTTGTATCTCGGTTAGAAAGGTAAGGGGGCTGGTGAAATTACAGGCACATGAAGCTTAATAACTTCACGTCTCAGTGTCGACAACGCATTGTCGATGCCTCTAGTGTTGCAAATACCCCTAGTGTTGTTAATACTGACTTCGTCGGCGAGCCGCTTCACGGAGGCCTGAGAGAGCTTACCTCTCACGTGATTAGTGTAATTAGCGTAGTAAGCGACAGAGACAGAACATAGAACATAGAGCATAGAGCACGCTACGAAACATTCTCGAGTTAGTGACAGTTACTTAGTTATATTCAATTTAGAGATGATATTAATCCTGCATTATATTAATTTCTGTTTTACATAATTTATTTTAATTTAGAACTGTGCATTGATAAGGTAAAATACACTATGCTCAGTCTCTTTCGTTAGTTAACAAACGTAGTATGTTTTGTAAGGCTGTAACCTTTGCTGTTACCGTATCCATAAGAATGAATGCTAAGCATCAATAACACGATATTATTCATAATTTATCGTCCAGAACCAATTGTTATTTTATATGACCAACAAACCGTTGGATTCCTATTATTGTTGTTGAAATTTTGTCCATTAGTCACTGGTAACAATGTATGAAGATATTCAGAGATACGTTAGATGGTCTATTCAACTGGGACGGCTAGTACTGCGTAGTGACAAGTAATATATATAGGATTTGTCTGCAAGGCTATTAAATACGCTATAATGCGATGCAATAGCAGTGCAGTCCGTTGCTTTAATCTCCCGCCCGGGCCCAGGGCTGGCAATTCCGAAAGATAAAAAATCATATTTTACAATTGTGACAGCGTATTGTTTGTTAGCGCCAAAATTGTGACGGCGATGTTAATTTATTTTTATTTATTGTTACATCTTTTTTTGCTCTCGGGTAATGGTGGCCCAGTTTGAAGCTTGGAGTTGTAGTTTTTATTTTATACTCTTGTAAAGGATTTTTTGATTGGGGTACGTTTAAATTTGATTACTTTGGAAGGTTATATCATATAGTGTTCTTCTCTTGCTACATTAATGAGTTACCTAATACCTTTAGTCTAGGAACCACTATGTAACTAATATTTAGCTTGAAAATTCACAAAATAATAACAATGTTTTCTACACATTCAGAGTACAGTAATTTTACAAAACGCATAATGAGAATCTTTTTTAGTACTTCTATTATTTTATTTCAAATTTATAATAGTCACGTCAAAGAAGACTTAAAACTAAATATTTAACTATTTATATTAATAAAAAAAAATAAACAAATATTACCAGAAACACATTCTTAATTACCAATAAAAATTACAAAATCCAAAATAGAACATGTACGGTGTCAACCCTGCAAACTGCTAGAATACTCATCCTTCTGGAGGAATCTTTGGTGGTGTGAGGAAGTCCCTCCCCCCTTGGCACGCTCTCTGCTATACAACCTACCTATACATAACATCTATAGAGTTTAACACTCCTTGGTGCATTTTCGCAGAACTTTAAAGCAGTTGTGTTTGACCGAATTGGCATTAATGTTTTGTGTAAGTGCAAAGTGATTTGTGCGTTAGATGTGATTTTGGTTTTTTATGCGGTATGTTTTGGTTTAGGGAGTAGAAAAATCCATAGGATAGGATTTAAATATATATCCTGGGACATTCTTTTTTTTTCTCACGCTGTTACGGATTCAAAACTTAGCAGAGTTTGTATTATAGAAACCTAGATAAATATCCCGGGACATTCTTTATACATAGTTACTAATCCAATACTAAGCAGAACTTGTACTATGCACACGTAGTTAACTGATATGCTACTTTTTTAAATCCAGATATTGTACTAAATAAATATTCTGAGACATTAATTTCACATCCCAAACTAAGTAGAGACATTTTTTGAGTAGTAGAAGCTCTTAGTGTAGAGTCGTCCGGGGAAGTACTACCATCTTACCCATTTCTGGCGTGAAGCAATAGTGCACTCGTATTACTGTGTTTCGGTTAGAAAGGTAAGGGGGGCGGTGAAATTACATGCACGTGAGATTTAAGAACTTCACGTCTCAGGGTCGGCAACGCATTGGTTATGCCCCTAGTGTTGCAAATGTCCATAGGCGGTGGTGACCACTTACCATCTGGTGGACCGTCCGCTTATTTATCGGCCCTTGTGGTATAAAAAAAAACCTTACCAGAACCAGTAGTACATTTGTATTACTGTGTTTCACATAGAAATGTAAGGAGGCCGGTGAAATTACAGGCACATGAGACTTAACAAAAAAAAAATATGTTAACTAGATAACTGATATACTACAGCTAAGTTTAAATACACACAAAAAAATAGACATGTTCATGCAATGTTTGTCCTGGGTGGGAATCAAACCTACCTACTGTGGCTATATGGGCTGGGTATCCAATCACCACTCCACGGCTAAAATCAAAAGAATTTCCAGCTTCTAACATTTTGAACTATACAAGTTATAAATTGTAGCTTCGAATCATAAATATAACACAAGCTGGCTCGTACATCGTTTGGGAATATTTTTTAAATGTATATTTTATTTTAAACCACTTTACTGCACTGACATGTGGGGATATGTTCCAAAATTTTAAATGATATATTGTCTACGGTCTACATTATTCCATTATCTGTAAGGTTTACTTTGTAAGTAAAATACTTTGGAAATGTAATACTGTATATTAAGGAATCACAAGCCTCCGCTCAAAACAACGAGGTGAGCAAGCGCGGAAAGATGTTAATTTATAAAAACGCAAAACAGTTTATCACAAAATCTTTATGTCCGTAGAAAATGTAAAAAGAAATAAAAAAATAAAAGGTTTACATTTAAAAAAAAATCTTGAATGTCACCGTTTGAGTAGTAGAGCTCTTAGTGCAAAGTTCGTTGGGGGAAGTATCACCTAATCCATTTCCACCGTAAAACAGTAGTGCACTTGTATTACTGTGTTTCGGTTAGAAAGGTAAGGGGGCCGGTGAAATTACAGGCACATAAGACTTAACAACTTCACGTCTCAGGGTCGACAACGCATTCGCAAAGCCCCCAGTGTTGCAAATGTCCATATGCGGCGGTGACCACTTACCATCAGGTGGACCGCGTGGTATTAAAAAAAAAGAAACTTAAAGTCCTACTAATTATAAATTCGAAAGTTTGTATGTATGGATGTTTGTTACTCATTCACGCAAAAACTATCAAACGGTTTTAGATGAAACTTGGCACATAGATAGAGTATATCCTGGAATAACATATATGCTTTTTTTATCTCGAGAAATTGTGACATCCCTCAGGAACGCCGGTGAGACCGCGGGATTCAGCTAGTTTATTTATAAATCAATAAACAGATGCATTATGATTCCCACCCAGGACAAACATTTGTGTGCATGAACATTTCTGGGTGAAAATATCTTCATAAGTATGTATTTAGAAAAACAAAAAAAAACTAGTGTATCAGTTATCTGGTTTCCGTAGTACAAGCTCTGCTTAGTTTGGGATCCGATGGCCGTGGGTAAAGAATGTCCCGGGACATTTGTATATTTAGTAATATTATATAAGAACGTTTAAGACAGTCATGTTGTATTTATTACTCATAGTTTACTGAGACTCAGTCGTAGATTCAAAGTTTCTGAAATTAGCGCAATAAAAGTAATAAATATGATTTATGAGAGTGCTCGGAAACTGCGTCGTCTCATCGTAGACGTCTCCGTAGCGAAGCCTACGGCATAGACATCTCGTAGCCATGCCTACGACGTAGTAGAAGTACAATTAGAGTGAAACAGAAGATTCAAATTACAGATAGTACAGAAAAGTATAAAATACTAATACTATATTTTTATGAATGGACAGCATTATGAAGTAACACATAGGAATTGGATTAAGTATATTATACCCAAAGAAACAAATTAAATCAACATAAAAATGTAACCTTGCTGATTTTCTAGCCGGTTCTTCTCAATTAAAGACTATTAGACTAGACTCGATTAGATTAGACTAGTAGTAGCTTCAGTTACTTTGATCTTTATAAGCAAGTACCCTCCGCGAAACAGAACATACGGTCCTGATTTTTGATAACCAAAAAGATTCTACAGGCCAGTTGGCTTGGTGGTTAGCGCTCTGACTGCCAAACCGAAGGTCGCGGGTTCGATTCCCACCCAGGACAAACATTTGTGTCCATGAACATGTTTGTTTGTTCTGTGTCTGGGTGTAAATATCTGTATTTAAAAAAAAAATATGTATATGTAGTATATCAGTTATCTGGTTTCCATAGTACAAGCTCTGCTTAGTTTGGGACCAGATGACCGTGTGTAAAGAATGTCCCGGGATATTTATTATTATTATTATATTAAAAGAGTAAATTAACAGGGTTAAAAATACAAACTGTTTTAAAAATAGATTTTCAAATTATTAATAGTTATGCTATTGTAGAATAACAGAAACTTCTTCATATACTTCTTTAAGAACAGAATATTTTGAAAGCGCATTGCAATCGTTTTGAAAATTTGCTTTTTAATTAACCGCGTGCTCAATTTTGATGACCGATCAAGCGCAGGATTCAAAAATTAGAATCCTGAGCGTTTGCGAGGGAATCAAAAGAGCACTAGGTGAAAAATTTTTGCACTCGAGTGCAACACGTAGCTTTTCATCCCACCTCAGGGAGTAAATTACTAAATGCAAAAAAAAAGAAAATGGGGGTTCCGAGTCTGAGTTTTTAACAAATTAAATAAGTTGTATGATAAATTCGGCACCATGGAGGTAGAAGTAAATAGGTTTAATGATGTTTTGAATTCACAAACACACGTGACATGATGTTCTAAATTAAATTTACTTTAGAGGATAAAAACGGCTTTTGCACTCAGTTATCGAAGAGCAAAACTACTCATTCCGAGATGGGGGGATGAAAAAGAAATGTATCTTGACTTCAGTGCTATGTGGTCGTAGAAATCTCTCTCTAATAGTAATTACGCATTGGGGCCTAAAATAAATAAGATCTATGGAAGCTCTCAACAATAAACGCTACAAAAGCCCCAGCATTGGGGCAATTAACCCAATTCCTTGCACAAGCAGTACCCCATAAACTTTGCGATGCAATTTTCTATCTCCGAAAGATATGTAAATGGAATTTTCTTTTTTTATAGAGACTGTAAAATATTCGTAATTATTAAAAATTATAATTTATAATAATATTCATAAACTTGGAATAAATTTAAATGCTAATTATATTCGAGTCGTCTTATTATACGAAGGAAACAGCGGAATTGTATGCTTACTGAACTTCTTGCCGGTTCTTCTCAATTGAGAGTTGACTTTGGTACCGGTGGTAACTTAGGTGCTTTTTAGGGATTCTTTCAACATAGGCTGTATTTATTTAGTATTTTTCAGTGAACTCATAAGTTTGATTTGCCAGTTGGCTGGTGGTTAGATACAAACTTAAAAAAAAATATTTCCCCCTCGGTTTCACCTATGTTATACCAAGGGTTGCTTCATTTTCCCAATAACGTTAATCCAGGTCATAAATAATCGATGTACTCAGTTTGATCTAACTCTGTTTTGTAGTTTTTGCGTGAAAGTGCCCGTCCATCCATTCTCACAAACTTTAAAAAATATAATTATAATAATAATAAATTTATTCTCTTTCTCCTTACAAACTAGTATAACCTACTAAAACTTAGACAACAGAGATTATTTCAGCCTTTTATAGTTTGTAGGAGAAACTGGTATCCGCACTAAGCCGAAGCCTGCGTTATGGATAACCAGCCTCTTCCACCACGGACTATTATAAGTTTTACATATTAGGGATGTCGAAAAAGATATTAAATTTCAAAATCTAAGTGGTGTTCAGTGTTGAAATGGGTGTGAGTGTGTGTGTGAGTGTGTGTGTGAGTGTGTGTGTGAGTGTGTGTGAGTGTGTGTGTGATTGTGTGTGTGTGTGAGTGATAATATTAGTAGGATTGATCCTTCATTTTAATTTATTTAATTTTTTTTGCTTGTTTGCCTTCTATGAATTCCTAAATCATTGTCTGGTTACTATGAAACTTTGGTGAGATGTTGTATGCCCTGAGAAAACTAAGTAATTCAAGTTTTAAAAACAGATGTGATATAAAATTTCAACTAAGTTTACTTCGCAGTATATAATATAGCTTCTGCCCGCAGTTTCGCCAAAGTTTCCGAGGCATCTAATGTTTTTCCCGTAAAAGTTAAATAAAATGCTTTATCTATACATCGAAATGAAATCGCGAAAATTTAAATTTAATCTCAAATTTTTCCCAAAAATCGTCGATATCTGTTGAGCCATTTCGAGACAAACTAAAGTTTGTTTTGTTGTTTGAGTCAAAAATTCTTTTAACGAGAATGTATGATTATGCATTCTATAAATAGCAGTTTTCACTAAAATACTAGAATTTATTATAAAATTTTACTACATTTCAATTTTATTAAACAATATTGGTACGGAACAAAGTAGCAACAAACAAACACAAACTTTCACATTAATAATTTTAGTTACATAAGATTTACGATGAACGCTAAATGTGACCGAAATACAAAAGTGTTAAGAAAGGTTAAAATCTAGGTTGAAACTAAATCTAGACGAAGCTCATTAAGGTCAAGCTGTTCCGCTGTCACCACATTTGAGGATATGACACTATATAAATCAAAACACTTTTTTAATGTTTTTTTTCTCCACTAATGGATGGAAATACTCGTGGTTTTATTTCTTGATTTAAGTTTTATGTTTTAAAGTAATTTATGACTTAAATTGAATTTTAACTTAGTTTAATTAAGACCACCAGGCAGACAGGTCCACCTGATGGTAAGTGGTCACCGCCGCCTTTATTAAATATCAAGGGCATCGCTATGAGTTGTCGACCCTGAGACGTGAAGTTGTTAAGTCTCATGTGCCTGTAATTTCACCGGCCTTACCTTTCTAACCGAAACACAGTTATACAAGTGCACTGCTGCTTCACGGTGGAAATGGGTATTAGTTTTTTAAAGTCGACATTAAGTAGCTTCGGTTGGTGAATTAAGACGATTAATAAATAATATGTTTGGTCTATTTTGGAATGAAATCCGCTAAAATAATCAAATTAAATGAAATATTTATTCAAATAGGCCTTCACAGGCACTTAGGAATGGTCAGACTCTAACATCGGTTCAGAAGATTGCTTTTATTGAGAAGAGCCGGCAATAAACTCAGCAATTACTCTTTTCAAAATAAGATTTTGTACAGATTGCATTGTCGTCATTAAAATAATTGTTTATGTTGTAGACAGCCTTTTGTACTAAAACTGTCTTAATTCTTTCCTTAATTTATTGTGAAAGTAGAAAGGCATCCTATACTTAGTTTCTTACTTACTATTTACCTAAAATACACAAAACCAATAAAAAAGGTAGATTAAAATGATCTCCTTTGCCACATATTTGTTACAAATTAAAAAAAAAATAGTTATAAAAATATTTACGGTCTCATTAATATGTATGTACAAATTTACAAGTCAATATCCGAACGCAGCACTTCATCCCGGCGTCCCAAATCCAACGTTCTAAATTCAAAATTTTAAATAAGATGCTCCCTCTATTCTTTGTATTATGCAACGAAATTAAATTGCAACTCGCACGTTTGGGATGTTTTAAAATAAAGCGGACTTCTATTGTAGTTCGGGTTTCAGGTTTCATGCTAAAGTTTGAAGTACGAATAAATATTACTCGCCCCTTTTGTGTGTTTATCTAAAAGAAACGTAATGTTGTATGTGTGAGAGTGCTTTTTGGAGTAACACAGCATCAAAGTAAGGTGATGAATTTATTTTTTCTACATTATATGGTTAAATACAACTAACTGACAGTATTTGACGTTTGAGAATGTCATACCAGATTTAACCTTACTGGATTGTGATAAAGTAAAAAAAAATATCTGAATTATAACTAACTTGACTTTATTCTTAAAGCATTAATGTACATTTTTCTTTGGCATTTCAAACGTCAATAAATACTTATTTTATGGAACAGACTAAGAAGATATCTCGTAGAGTACTTCTGCAGGTTTTTTATTACAAAAATCATGTACTTTTTATAGCAATAAAATAAAACGACGTTTTTTTTCTAAATTTAACAACATTTTTATTGCAATATCATAAGGCAATCAAATATGGACGTATGCTCTGCCTATAATAAAATTATAGCATGGATTTCATAAATTTTTAGGGGTCTGTATACCTTAAAATGCAACTAATATGGATCCATTTTTATTTCCAAGTAGCTGTTCTCGGTATGCGTTGTTCATACATAAATCCCACACAAATGAAAAAAAAACGCAATTTTCCAGGCAACTTCTCCAATTTTTCACCCGCTAATAATCTTATTCGGTGTCTGTAGTTTTTTTAAAGGTTTAAAATTGGTTTTTAATAAGCATTTTTATTTTATTTATATCACTACATAGTATAAAACAAAGTCGCTATATCTGTCCCTATATCCCTATGTATGCTTAAATCTTTAAAACTATGCAACGGATTTTGATGCGGTTTTTTTGATAGACAGAGTAGCTTCAGTAACTTTAAATTTGACCTTCATAAGTGCCTTCTGAGGGCCTAAACTGAATAAATGGTTTCGAATTTTGAATTTTTTGAATTGAAAAGGAAAGTTTTTAAGCATAATACATGTGACATCCCACGGGAACGCGGGTAAAACCGCGGGGGACATTATTTATAAATTATCATTACATAAACGAAACTTTATTAAAATGATAATACATAAAGCGTTCATGTATATTTTCTTCACTGTTTAGATTCCGCGTTGAATGGTTGCAGTCCCATCCCGATATATTCAGTAGTTTTGAGATGATGGTGCGTCAAAGGAATCCCATTTCCCCTATATATAATATATAGATATAACAAAATCTACATTCTTATATTCTAAGTAAATAATACAGGATAAACATATTTTACTTTCGTGTTATTTCGTTTAATTATTTCTAAATAATATTAAGTCTCATTAAGAACCCCAATAAATATTCACGAGCTTAATTTGATGATAAAATTTCATTTCTAAACCCTAATCTATTTCTACGAGTATAACACAACAGCATAAGATTTCATTTCTAACGTAAATTAAAGAAAATATTGTACGGAACTGAACAAATGCGCCATCAACACACCCTTACCAAAATCGATAGCAAACGCTGTAAAAAGTCCCTGATAACCACTATCGTTACCCAACAGTAACATGGGGTAACAATATATAAAAAAATCGTAACCCAACGCTCGTAAAGTGAGCTCGATCGTAAATATCCCATGCCATCGGAAAAAATATATAAGTACGATAAAGTTGGGAAAAATCTGTGTTTTATAACGGTGACCCGCGTTTTTTTGCGCACAAATTACTACTTGAACTGCTTAAGTGTCTGTGGAGTGGGGTAATGTGGATAATTGGGGGTAAAACAGGCTATTTATGTATTATGGTATGATTGTGGGGATGAGATTTTTAATTATTTTTATAAATCGAATCCTGCGTGATAATTTTGTAACTATATTTAATAATAAAAATATAACTAAATAAATTCATTAGAAAAAACAAGATAAGCTAAAATTCAGTTTTAAAAACAATATCGTGTTAAGTTAAATAAATTATTAATATCAGTAAAAGTTTTTTTTTATTTGCTTATAACTGAAATGTTTCTATATACCAATTTGGGATCAGATAACCGCGTGTCAAGAATGTCCGAGGATATTTATTATTTTCGAGTAGTAGAGCTATTAGTGCAGAGTTCGTCCGGGGAAGTACTACCACCTTACTCATTTCTGCCGTGAAGCAGTAGTGCACTTGTGTTACTTTGTTTCGGTTAGAAAGGTAAGGGGGCCGGTGAAACTACAGGCACATGAGACTTAACAACTTCACGTCTCAGGGTCGACAACGCATTGGCGATGCCCTTAGTGTTGCAAATGTCCATAGGCGGCGGTAATCAAATACTTTGGTATAAAAAAAAAAAAAAAAAAAAAAAATTATTTATTCTTCACACACGATTATCTGATATTGTATAAGTTACGAGAGACAATTTCTCTACTATGGTAACCAGAGACTAAATACACTTCAAGAACTTCAAGTTAAATAAACATAACTACCCATATCATATTCATTTCCACAAATTTTGTGCTGGATGGGAATTGAACCCACGACCAGCAGTGTGATAGTCCACCAACTGACCAGTCATTTGTTAATTACCAGCTGGAGATTGGTTACGTTTCTCCAAAGTTAGTTGAAAATAAAAAGTTTAAAATCATTTAAACCAAAGTAAAGAGGTAGATCATATGGAAAATTTACTAAAAAGTTCCTGACAGTTCTAAGATTCATTACCGTACTGAAACAGCTGATAAAAGAATCAATAATAGCATATTTGACTTTAATGTATTCAATATCTTTTAAGATCCAAATTAAGTTCCATAGAATTTAACACACCCTTTTACTAAAATATCATGTTATCGAATCCTACGAATATCATAAACGCGTAAGTTTGTATGTATGGATGTTTGTTCCTCTTTCACGCAAAAACTACCAAACGAATTTGGATGAAACTTGGCACATAGATAGAGCATATATTCGAATAATATATAGGCTACTTTTTATCCCGAGAAAATATCACATTTCTCGGGAACGTGGGTGAAACCGCGGAGCACAGCTAGTACATTATAAATGTATTTTAAACTGACGTAGGTAAGTCAATTGACTACTACCTTCTAGACACTAACTTGACTCAAAACGATGGGAATTTTTTTAGGAATAAATAAGGCTTAAATTCGTTTTGCTAAATTTAATTTTCGTTAAATTTAAAATGTTCCTCCAAGCATTTTAGTGCGTAAAGCTCACAACAACATAAACGATTATTTTAATGACAACAATCGAATATAGTCCTCTTGTAAACACATTTTATTGTAATCAATCTTGTATTCAAAGAGTAATTCCGAGTCTTAGCAAAATCAACCCTCCGTATCGACGTTAGAGAGAAATTTCCCCAACTCTCTCTCAACTCCTATCCTACAAAATTGTTAGAAGTTACGCCTAAATGCCTGTTCTAAAAACTCTTACAAACTTTTTAATAATCCGTTTCTCCGCATTATACGATGACTGTTCATACCCAAACACTAGTTTCCACAATATCGGCCTACTTCTTCGGAGACGTCTGCCCCCTCTGGGTCCGGGCACTTCAGTTCTCCACCCCCTCCGCCCCTCTCCCGCCGAGACCGGCCGGCGCCAGCCAAGGCTGTCTGATGCCGAAGGTTAAGGACTGGCTAGCTACAGATTGATTGGGTTTATAGATTTTGACAAGTTTTTTTCAGTCTAGATTTCCTGTACATATTCAAAATGATTGTAAGTTATTAAATATCCTGAGATATTTCCTTTAAACCTTAATAATACAGATTGCTAGCTATAAATATTTAAAATTTAATAAAATTTCTTAGCTTTTAACTTGAATTAAAGAATTATAATGGTTTTCATTAATTAATATATTATATTATATCCTTACATTTTCAATTAGAATACCCAAGTTTTCAACTAAGAACTAAACATAAAATTATTTTTAAAAGTGGTTCGTAGATGAACTTTATAAAACAATACCTTCACGCTGCTTACCAAGAAAACTTAGCAAGAGGTCTAAAATATAATTAGTCTTATTTTCTCTAATAGCTGTGTCCCGCAGTTTCACTTGTAGTGATTGTAGTTTATGCCCTTAGAGATAGCGTTGAAATTTCTTTGGTGTAACTAACAAAACTATGTTCTATAATATACATAGACTAGCTGTCCCCCGCGGTTACATCCGCGTTTATCGATATCATATAAAGCCTATTTAGGAAAAATTCCGCATCTAATGCTAACATTCCCATCTCGATATGTTCAGTAGTTTTGAGGTGATGGTGCGTAAAATTAACCTTATTTTCTTATAAATAATAGACTAGCTTTCCCCGTCTTTTTTTTTACCCGCGTTCCTGAGGAATGTAACATTTTCCCGGGATCAAAAGTAGCCTATATGTTATTCTAAGATATGTTCTATCTATGTGCCAAGTTTCATGCAAATCTGTTCGGTAGTTTTTGCGTGAAAGAGTAACAAACATCCAGCCTAGGCTTGGTGGTTAGCGCTCTGACTGCCAAGCCAAAGGTCGCGGGTTCGATTTCCACTCAGGACAAACATTTGTGTGCATAAACATGTCTGTTTGTTCTGTGTCTGGGTGTAAATATCTATATAAGTATGTATTTAGAAAAAAAAAGTAGTATATGTAGTATATCAGTTATCTGGTTTCCATAGTACAAGCTCTGCTTAGTTTGGGATCAGCCGTGTGTTAAGAATGTCCTTGGATATATATATTTTTTTTTTTATGCCACTTTGGCCGACAAACAAGCAGACGGTCCATCTGATGGTAAGTGGTCACCGCCGCCTATGGACATTTGCAACACTAGGAGCATCGCCAATGCATAGTCGACCCTAAGACGTGAAGTTGTTATGTCTCATGTGCCTCTAATTTCACCGGCCCCCTTACCTTTCTAACCGAAACACAGTAATACAATTGCACTACTGCTTCACGGCGGAAATGGGTAAGGTGGTAGTACTTCCCCGGACGAACTCTGCACAAAGAGCTCTACTACTCAAAAATTGTATTTATTATTTATTTATTTATCCATGCATACATGCTCTGCATTTATAATATTAGCAAGATAGAAGATATAATAAAAAATATACCATCTATCCGATTTCCATTTTATAAAAACCCTGCGACATGGGAATAGAGAAAACTATGTGTAAAGTTAGACCACATAAAGAATAACGATATTCTTAATCCTATTTCATTCATCTCATATTATTACTACTTACACAATGATGATGGATTTTGGCTTACGATAAAAGCTTTACATGTATTACTTGTAATAACCATTTTTATCTGTACTACGCTTCGATTCTGTAAATGACACTAGCTCGATGTTTCGTCGCGGCCTTCTTGCTCTGTCTCTTTCGCTTACTAGGCAATCACGTGAGAGGTAAGCTCTCCGAGGCCTTCGCGGCGGCTCGAGGAAGCTCGTATTGGCTGAATATGGGGGCTGGTTTGATCGTAAAATTTATTTGGTTGTAGCAAACACGTGGGGATACGGTGTTACGTTCAAAACAAACTGTTTGACTGTCTGTGTAATGAAATTTTTACGAATGACCATGCTCATTTTCTTAATGCTTATTTCTAAATCTTACTTATTCCATTCAAACTAATATACCTTAAAAAAATATTACCCACAATTTACTCAAATAAATTAGATTTACTTAACGCACGGACTAATTACGGAAAAAAAACGATATTATTTGAGGGAGCAGGGATACAACTAATTACCAAATGACATTAAGGAATGCATAAGTATATGTGTGTATAAAAATAAAATTAAACTTGCGGCACGCTATGATGGCCGTTTTGACGTTTAACAATGACAAAGAAAAATAACCTTTATTCCTTCATATATAAGGTGTATCTATTGATACAACAGCTAATTGCATGATGATGGAAATCAACCTTATTCCCAAGCAATACCGTTTCTTTTCCTATGACAATCTGAAACGTAAAAACGGCCATCATAGCGTGCCGGTAGTATAAAATATGTGTACATTATAAATAACTCTATTCTCTTTGCCATTTTGTTCTATTAGCTTTAGTTAGAGGTAAACCTATTTAAGAAAAAATGTCTTGTATCTCATTTTATGTAAACTGTAAAGTTTTACGAAAAATAAATTCTTTTATACCAATTAAAAACTTAGTTCTTTCACCACAAGGTCCATAATCCCTTTACGTATTGCAAATTTATAGAGGCAGGTGGCCGTGTATGCTTGCCAGAATCATAAATAAAAAAAAAATGCATAGGTACATCTTGCCAATATTTTAAATGCGAATGTTTTATGTATGGATGTTTGTTACTCTTTCACGCGAAAACTACTTAACTTAAGTAATTTTTTTGTTACAATATTTTTATTTGAGTAGGCCGGTAAACTGGCAGACGGTCCGTCCACCTGATGGTCATCGCCGCCTACGGACATTTGTAACAAGGGCATTGCAATGTGTTGTCGACCCTGAGACGTGAAGTTGTTTAGTCTCATGGGCCTGAAATTTCCCCGGCCCCCTTACGTTTGTAACCGAAAACAGTAATAAAATTGCACTAGTGGTTTGCGGTGCGGAGAGCTTACCTACATCTGAAAATTTTTTAGCCCATTATTAGATATATTGTTTGTTTTATCAATTTGCACATTAACTTAAGTAAATAATGGTTTTTATAATTTTACAGTACAGTTCTTTGTAGTAGTAGAGCTCTTAGTGTAGAGTTCGTCCGGGGAAGTACTACCACCTTACCCATTTCTGCCGTGGAGTAGTAGTCCACTTGTATTACTGTGTTTCGGTTAGAAAGGTAAGGGGGCCGGTGAAATTACAGGCACATGAGACTTAACAACTTCACGTCTCAGGGTCGACAAAGCATTGGCAATGCCCCTAGTGTTGCAAATGTCCATAGGCGGTGGTGACCACTTACCATCAGGTGGGCCGTCTGTTTGTTTGTCGGCCCAAGTGGTATAAAAAAAAACATCTTACCTGAATGTCTGTGTGTGTATGAATGAAGAATCAGAGACAATATCCTTACATTTTTTAATATTTACAGTTAATAGTGTAGATAATACAATATGAATAGCTACATATTTAGGCAACCAATCCAAAAACCATTATTTACTAAACTAATACAAGCTAAAAGAGTAATATATGGAATCTTAAAGAATGGCAGCGAACTAACAATACATTACAATTGGATTATATAGGCAATAAATCTAGGCATGTCTAATGTCAAAAGCATTGATAGGCGTTCCTAAATGTTACACTTAATGCCGGAACTTAGTTTTCCGGGAATCGAACAGACCGATTTAGAAATCGAGTAAAATATACTTGGAAGAAAAACTAGATCTGCTTTTGTGGGCATTAAATACCCTTAAAATTATTTCATGGTTTTTTTTCATGTTTATACAAAAAACTATCTACCCTCTTGCGTTTTTACCCTGATACCTAGGTATCTTTAGTATGCTGGGATTATAACATAGCCTATGTCACTCGGGTGTGTCACACAATGGTGTACTTTTTTTTTTTATAAAAACTTGTGCGCATTTGACAAGATCTTACTATCTGTGAAATATTTTTTTGCAATCGGATGAGTAGTTTTGGAGATTACCTTCTACTAGCTGTCCCACGCGGTTTCACCCGCATATACGCCTTCCTCTTGAATCATTTTATCTATTGATGACAACCAACTCAAAATCCATGGTGTTCTTTCAAAGATCCAAGCACACAAACGCCGAAGCGACTGCAAAATCCCATATAAATATATATTTATTTTCTATTATATCTACTTATTTATACTCTCAGAACTTCGAAATCAGCCCCTTTATTCAGCTAATACAAACTTTGTCGGCGAGCCGCCTCACGGTGGCCTCGGAGAGCTTATCTCTCACGTGATTAGTAGTATTAGCGTTTTTAGAGTAGTAGAGCTCTTAGTGCGGAGTTCGTCCGGAGAAGTACTACCACCTTACCCATTTCTGCCGTGAAGCAGTAGTGCAATTGTATTACTGTGTTTCGGTTAGAAAGGTAAGGGGGCCGGTGAAATTACAGGCACATGAGACTTAACAACTTCACGTCTCAGAGCCGACAACGCATTGACGATGCTCCTAGTGTTGCAAATGTTCATAGGCGACAATGACCACTTACCATCAGGGGGACCGTCTGCTTGTTAATCGACCCAAGTGGTATAAAAAAAAAATAAGCGATAATAGTATAGACTTCAATAAAATATCTCCTATAGGATATTCGTATATCCGACCATATCTAGGTCCGAGAAACTACAAAGACAGCTTCTTCTCAATACAAGCTCCTGTTTAAGCTTCAGACAGACCACTCCCGATTTGAGAGGTCAATAAGGTTACTAAAGGTCATAGGGTCAACATGCTAAATTCGAGACAATCTAAATATTTTTTTTCACTGTACGATGTAGTGTAACTTAGTTAAAAAATAGGCTGAATTAATTTGAATAACTTCATGTCAATAGGACGGTCCACCAAGGTTTCGATTCTGTAAGGAAAATGACTATCTTGAGGATGTTTTGTCGCCGCCTGTATGCTCTATTCCTTTCGCTAAATACTCAATCAGGTGAAAGGTAAGCTCACCGATGAAATTTGTAATAGCTGAATGAGACATGTAGCCTAGAAACTGTAGTGGAAATTATACGTTCCACATTCTGTATTACGGCTCCGTTTTATCTAGATTTAGCCTCGGAAAGAGCCCGATACAATCGACACTAGAAAGTTTATTATCTCAACATTACAATAAGTGTATCAAAATAAAAAAAAACGATAAATAATTTCGCGAAAACACCACAACAGTAAAAGTCGTCTTCCTCTTTTTTACAACCCGCACTAAGTGATTTGCCAGCTGCCAAAACTGCAAAACTGTTACCTATACATTACCTCTTACATAAGAGATGAGTTAGCGCAACCTGTTTACTGGGGTGTAATGTAAACACGGCATGAGGACAGGCTAGACCGTAACCTTCATTGTCTGACCTTCTATGCGCAAGGAAATTTCTCTTTACTATCCCATTGTATTAAATGACCTATATTTATAATATTTCGCGACTTGGACATTTCCCGCCTGAGCGATTTGGACCCGGTCATATATTAATAATAATAAATATCCTGGGACATTCTTTTACTCACGGCTATCTGCTCCCAAACTAAGCAGAGCTTGTACTATGGAAACCAGATAACTGATATACTACATATACTACTTTTTTTTTCTAAATGCATGCATATATAGATTTTTACACCCAGACACAGAACAAACAGACATGTTCATGCATCATGTTTGTCCTGGGTAGGAATCGAACCCGCGACATTAGGTCTGGCAGTCAGAGCGTTAACCACCAAGCCAACTGGCCTATCAATTTGATACATGAGTTTGATCTATGATTCAGCCTACCGCTTAACATAAAAGAAAATGTATCTTCTCACCCATTTGCCTCGTAGAGAAAGGCAGAAGTAAAGATACTCATATTTCACCACAGATATTTAAACTCACAACGTGACATGCGTTGCCATTGTCACCGTCTCTCGGGTACATTATTAATTTTGGGCTACAGCTAATGATTTCCAAATAAAGAAATGGTTTTATTACATTGACGTACTAGGGAACTGATCCCAGGAACAAACTTTGGATCCCTAATCCAGCTTTATACTCGACCACCTATGTAATAAAGAAAAATTTCATGAGCAAACCATGGTACAGTTATGAAGTACTTATAAGTACCCGTTTTTTACCACCTTTGACTTAAAACCTGTAGACTAACATAATTAGTCGCTCACTTCTCTACAATATGGCGAGGAGGGCGATGGCTGCCACATGCGTCATGCCTGTGAACAGGTGCTGCTTGTAGGGGCTGGTCAGCGCCAGTTTGTTTGTATTATTATTTTTTAAATTAAATATTCATAATATTATATTATTGTTCAATAATTCTTCACGTTTGCGATAACACACAGGTATTGTCAGTGAGACTAAATAAATTTTATGTCATAAATCTAAGTTGGTTTTTTAAAAAGAGTAATTGCGGAGTTTATTGCCGGCTCTTCTCAGTAAAAAAACAACCTAGAAAGTAGAGTCAGACTATTCATAAGTGCTTGTAAAGGCCTATTTGAACAAAAATATTATCATTTCATTTCATAGTTTCAGTTTATTTTTCGTTCATCACAAGGAAAAGGCTTAATCTCCAAATAAAATCCCATTAAAACATCCCGAAGGCCCCGTATTTCATCTTACGCATTCCACCCATTTATATTCTCATTTATCTGTTAAATTTCACCCCAAAATAGATTTCCTTTCACCTCCTCGAGATGAAGCGTGGGCGCCGGAAATTGGTCATGCTATATTAACACACGGAAATAGTGAGGAAGTAATTACGTCCCTGGTGCTATAAAGGGCTATAACAACCCTCTGTTGACACCTAATCATAGGTTTAGTAAGGGCTGAATAGAACAGAAAAATAGGGGAAATCGATATTGTCCGTATTATGGTGTGAAGTGGAGGTGTATGCGTTTAACGTAATTTGTATCTAAAATCATTAGTTATTGAGTTCTAATTAGATTATAACAAAAGTAATATAATGAGTATAAGTAAAACTGTTGATAATTATTAATAATAATTGCTCTTATTATTTCAATACAGTAACTGATAATTTTAACATAATTATAGTTAAGAAGAAAATCGAATAAAGATTATAAAAATAATAATGTTTATTTCCTTTCTCCATACAAACTAGGTATTTTTGAACAAGGCTTAAAAATTACTTATAATATTAAAGTTTCCAAACTAAGCCGAAGCCTGTGTCATGGAAACCAGTATGATCGTAGCTAATAATCAATAAGGCATGGAGTTCACAGTATTGAATGCTGTAAATCTGCCGCCAAGAACTGGCCAGCGTATTCCTACATCTGAGCTTGAGACCTTTCAAGGCTTTATGTACTTTCCACCATATCACCAGAATCATATTCCTATTCAAAACTATGGTGAAATTGTAGACAAGCGAATAAAAAAATCTAGACAAAAGGGTTAAAGATATGAATACGCCCTGAATATCATTTATAGGCCCAAGAACTAGGACAGTCTGGCAAAACAGCACACGTGTAAGATTGAGGCCAGACTTCTGAAATATTATGTTTCATTTGATCTATAATTCATTCTTTACATACCGACATCAATGGACATAGCAACAAGAACTTTCTTATATTTCCAACATACGCCTCTACTGATTTCCATATTTTGTTAGCCTCCAAAATTATTATAATCGTATAATAGCATATGTCTTGACAGCATGGTACTCGTTAGCTATCAATCATGGCCTAAATCTAGATTTAATATTCAAAATGCTACATGCCAGGACGTCGACCTTTCCGTCTGGCCGGCTTAACATATAACAACATATTTCATATTTGCAACATATTTTGGTGTCGCTAAGGGGGAAGTTTTCGGACCGCTATTCTAACTGTTATATTATGTGAGCTTTTAGGTGGTAATGCTACGGTTGGGTTGTGTTACAAGGCCGTTTATTTTCCATTTGTGCTCATTTCCCTTTCGATAAGCAATAGCTATCGATGTAATGGTAGTCGTTATTGAATTTGTTGAAGGGTGCATTTCTTATCATGTTTTCTGTACGTTTAGAAAATCAGCATTTTCTGCTCCCTCTCAAATATTTTTGCTCTGCCTTGTATTAACTTGATAATGGATGGCTCTAGACATTACTTTCTACTTTAAAGAAATGGTATGAAATGTAATACTCCTTGCAGGTTTTATATTCCATGATAATTGGAAAGTTATGTTGCGTCAGTAAAGTTTTGGGTTAAGTCAATCGTTAATATCTTTGAAGATGGAGCCTTGCACGTATACTGTTTTACCTCTGGCATTTAGATTATCTTTAACTGGGCCAAGAGCGTGAAAATTGGCACGTATTTAATTACTTGTACTATTGCTCTAGTTTGTATCATTGGTAGTGTTAATATTTTCACTGCATTTACTTTATTGCTTCTCGAATTTAATGTGAATGATACTTTTAAAACACGGCAATATTATTGATGTACCCATTAAAATAAAAATAAATTGCCGCATTTATAAAATATAATTACTTGAGAGCTGTTACAGTGTTTGCATGATAGAATTTTTGTTTTTAAAATTATTGAAATAACAATTAATTCAAATTATTGAGATAACAATAAAAATTTGATTGAACCGTTGATAATCCTCTTGTCACAAATTTTCATAAACGGGCGACGCTGGGCACAAACAACACCTTTCTAATATTTTTTTTTATTTTATCGTCAAATACATCTGAGCTTTATCCACAAATACTAATACATTTGTATTGATTTCCAACTGTTCATGGACTTTTATTTGACAGAATTTTGTTTATCGAATTAACTTTGACAATTTAGCTCTATTTCAAAAAATTCTTATCCCAGCTCATTTCTTTATCGTGACCCAAATTAAAACGTTGGGAAATATCAACACAAAGTTGTGTACCACATCGATTGTTTTAAGCATCACTAGAGAATGCTTCACTTTTCGACAATTACAAATCCAGCATCAAAAACTACAATCATAGTTTCTAGCTCTTGCGAAATAAAATCAGATATCTTCTCAGATCTGGGATTCGATAATGTAAAGAAAATGCCACTAGTTCGAGGATGTTTCGTCGCGGCCCCTATGTTCTCTCTCTTTCGCTAACTATTCAATCACGTGAGAGGTAAGCTTTTTTTTTTTTTATGCCACTTGAGCCGACAAACAAGCAAAAGGTCCACCTGATGGTAAGTGGTCACCGCCGCCTATGGACATTTGCAACACTAGGAGCATCGCCAATGCGTTGTCGACCCTGAGACGTGAAGTTGTTACGTCTCATGTGCCTGTAATTTCACCGGCCCCCTTACCTTTCTAACCGAAACACAGTAATACAATTGCACTACTGCTTCACGGCGGAAATGGGTAAGGTGGTAGTACTTCCCCGGACGAACTCTGCACTATGAGCTCTACTACTCTAATATAGCTCTCCAAGGCCTCCGTGCGCCGGCTCGCAAACGAAGTTTGTTTTAGATGAATAAGGGGGCTGCCTTGATTATTTACTAATCTTCACAACCGTACTTAGTAGTGACATTTGACAGCCAATTCTTTCAAGCACTTATGTGTTTTCCACTTTGCAGCATAATTAACAAATTTTGGTAAGTTACAGTTAACGCTTTAATTAAAAAAAGGTTTTATACTTTGTTGATAGAATTTCTAAATTCTGATTTACCGTCTGTACCGCCAAAATTACAAAGTTGCTGTTAGTTTCGGATGAAGCTAATCAATGAGTCAAATGAATTCCCTATTTATCAAAACCCGAAGATGCCAGTGTTTTATTTATCTTTAAATTCCACATTTTCCCTCCAACAATATTAAATACTCAGTGATTTATATATCGTTCATTTTTCACCCAAAAAACTGCACTTGCCATTTATACGTTTATACAGTTATCAAACTCTCATTGGCCCAGTTCTGTGGACCCGAAACTTTCCACTTCATGAATAATGTTCGCAGTTTCCTCATCCACTTCGGATCCTCCCGGATCGGGGTTCCGATCAAATTCTGTAATATTGTATTGTTATAAATCATGTGCTTCTATTTTGTGTGCTTTTTGCTATTTTTAGATGAACTTTTGCTGCATTTCGTATTCGTTGTACGTTTTATGTTGGCGAGGCGTTTCTTTTTGATACAATTTTAAGTATTTATTGTCCGGATAAGATATTACAGTTTGGAACAAGCAGTTCAATTATCTGTTTCTATTTTTAACATTTGTAAGGTTGGGAAATATTTGTGCGTAGTTGATATTAATGTTTCATAATCAATCATTTAATAATAAACTTGCTCTCCCAGCGATCTTATCTGCGTTCCAGAGAATTGACACATTCCCCGAAATAAAAAGTATCTAATGTGTCTCTTAGTCTAAGGGTCTCTCATCTAGATTATAACCAATCTTAGTGCCAAGTTTTCTCTAAATACATTAAGTGGTTTTATTGTGACTGTTTAACAAACACCCGTCCATCAATTCTGACAAACCTTTTCATTTAAAACATTATTAGCTGTCCCCGAGGTGGATAAATTTGCCTATGTTATTCTCCATACCAAGTGTCAAATTGCAGCAAAATCAGTGCCCTAAGCACGGACATCTATCGTCAAGGTAGCGTCACAGTGTCTGCTGCTGGTCTGAAAGCTGGTTTGTATAGAAAATTGAACATCGCGCATACCTTGACGTTGCGTGATGTCTAATTTCCCATTCCATTGTTTTTGGGGTATTCGATACGATGACGATAGATGCCATGAAAGCGTTACAAACTAACAAGCCCACTTTCTCATTTATAATATTAATTAAGTTAAATACCCAGTTATGATAATAATTATAAAACTATTTATCGTTTTTACTTCAATTTACTGGGGCTCGATTCTGTAAGGAAAATTACAATAACTCGAGTAATACTACTAATCACGTGAGATATAAGCTCTAAGAGGCCTCCGCGAAGCGGCTCGCCGGCGAAGTTTGTATTAGCTGAATAAGGGGGCTGTTAGCGAAATTATTACCTGCGATATTGCTCCTATGAATAACTTGAAGAAATTCAAGTAATCATAGTAATTAGTCTCCGTCGCCCTCGATTGGTGTGATTTTACTTTCTGTTTTTGATTTCTATATAAGAACTAGCTGCACCCTGCTGCTTTGCCCACTTTCAATCCTGACTATAAACATCCATCTTGAATTACTCTATCTATTGCTGAAAACTGCATTAAAATCCGTTGCATAGTTAACGATTCTATAAAGGAGATACAGACAAACATTCATTTTTATATACTAGTATATAGATAGATAAAAACCTTTAAGCCACGTACGTTATGCTCGTTAAAAATTATTCATTAAATATAGAGAGCCAAATATAAGCCTGTTGATAAGTCGAAAATGTACCCTTTTCAGAGTAGCCATTTTTAGGTTTACGTTTTATTTGTAAATTCTAATTATAATTTATGTTACTTAATTACTTGAATATGATACATTTAATTGATATTTTCGGGAACTACTGTATTTATCATTAAAAAAATTAAGCTTATTATGATGTAAATAAATATATAGGTACGCTAGACTACTTATCAATCTATTCACGCCTGGCATGGGTTTCCTACAAATAAATATATTTTATAATCCCTACTCATATTATAAATTTGTATGAATGTAAGTTTGTTAATAACGCTTTCGTGCGAAAACTACTTAACCGATCATCATGAAACTTTGTACACATATTCTTGGAAGTATTAGAAGTAACATAGAATACTTTTTGTGCCGCGAAATGTTACATCCCTCGGGAACGCGGGTGAAGCTGCAGGGGACAGCTAGTACATTATAATTGTAAATGCGATGTTTGTTACTCTTTCACGCAAAAACCACCAAACGGATTAGGATGAAACTTGTCACATATATAGAAAATGCCCTGGAATAACTCATTGGGCCGGGAAAATGTTACATCCCTCGGGAACGCGGGTGAAGCTGCAGGGGGCAGCTCGTAATATTATACATATATTAAGGCAATAATAATTTCACGAGAGCCCGATGCCCCAGCAACGACCTGATAATGAAATGAAATATTTTATTCAAATAGGCCTTCACAGGCAATTATGAATGGTCAGACTCTAACACCGGTTCGGAAGGTTGGTTTTACTGAGAAGAGCCGGCAATAAAATCAGCAATTACTCTTTTCAAAATAAGATTTTGTACATAAAGATGTGTCCTGCTGGAGCGAGCGCTACACCCAAGCATTATTAAGGAAAGGAAAAAGGAATTCCTAGGAAGGGCACCCCCAGTCCAGTTGCTTAACTTATCCTCTGTTAAAAACCTTCTTCGCTCCCTAAATTGGGTGTAAAAGCCATCAGAGACCTTCAGGTCCATTCAAAAGTTAAGACAGCTAGATAGCGGCATTATCAGAAGGTGAGAACTGTAATGTTGATGCTTTATATTTGAGTAATAAATACAAAAAAAATGCTTTACGGCAAAATCTTGAAGAATAAAAGTAAGAAACAGTCTGTCCAACCCACAGTTATTCGATTCTTTAAACATTGTATTACTCGCCAACGCCTAATACATATTTGCTCCCAAATAGGGAACTGTCCTGTATTAAACATAAACGATTAAACACTAACCAGTGTATTGAACATCCAAAAATATACGAAAACAATAAATATGACAAAAACTAAATCATTTATGTGATTATTAAGCACCGATCTAATCATAAAGAGTATGTTATTTGATGCTGTACAATTATGACGTCACAACTTGCATTTTCATACAAAACTCTATACATTCAATCGTTTTGACATTTCATAAAGAATTGCTGATTTGACATGTCAGGACACATCCCTATTATCAAAATTACAAACTGTTTTTACTAAAATAAACTTCAATAGACATTTATCATGAGAATTCTGGCAATTGTGTTGATGTTTCAGTTAGCAACTGTTCATCGAGGTGTAAGTGCGTAGGTGTACCCTCATTACACCTGTACCCAGTGATTTGTATCGCAAATATTATTTGTGATAAGAATTTAATGTTATAAGTTATATAGACTAGTATGTGCACCTGTATCCTTCGATTTAGCGTGTTCTCATAGATGAAATAAATTAGTGAGATAATAGGTGTATTCGTAGGGAGTAAAATACATCATGTAATTAATATCCTGCCCTAATTAAATAGTCAAGCAATTTTTTGTACACTATGAAGAAAACAATTATTTTCACAAATTTAAAAAAAATATATAAAATATTGAATTTTTAATTTGTACATTTTTATTTCATTAATTAAACATAATTTTAATATAATATGTTTCAGTACCTTTAAATCGTATGGTGCTGTAATTGCGAAAAAGAAATATTATTTCATAAAATATTGAAACTTCTCATTTCACCCACTTAAGACTTGATTTTGAAAATCAAATAATATCACTAAATGCTCCAAAAATTGTACACAAAGTTTCACACACAAACTGAATTACCCTTTTACCCCTTCAGAAGGTTGAATTTTAGAAATTCCTTTCTCAGTACATCCACCTTTCACCTTTCGGAACTATATTGTCTTCGCGTCCCAGTCTTTCAGCGTTATCAGTCTGTCTTATAGTCAGACTGTTTTATCGGTTCAAAAATATCACTTATTCCCATATAAAGTAAATCCATAATTGGGTGTAAGGACTAATAGTATCTGTATACAAGGTAACGATTCATTTGACGTACCATCACCTAAACTACTGAACATAGGATGGGACTGCTACCATCCGACGCGAATTTCTTGATAGTTATTAGCGATATCAATAAACGTGGGTGAAACTGCGGGGGAAATCTAGTACATATATATTTTTGAATAGATTCTGGATCTGTGGGTTTATTGAAATAAATAATTTATTATGTGCTACAAAAAAATATATAGCAACAGACAAACGCACACACGTATTAATATAAACGTTTGATATGTATATTTGGTAATGCGGACAATATTTCCTATCGTTGAGTGTTGGTGAAGATATCAAGTTGGATAATAAGGTTCGCCCACGAGACTTCTCTTACATTGAATTAAGATCTTGTAGAGGCAATTTGAAAAGTGCTTTGAGCGTGGTATTATATACTATACTAGCTTTCCCCCGTGTTCCCTGGGAATATTATGTGTTTAAATTTCTCCTAGATCCGATCAGCCATGGCGTGTTCATTTATAATAAGATAGTAAAAAGATGTAGTAAATTACAACATAATATTTATCCCATTTTTATACCCATAAAAGTATGTCCATATTAAATATATCCCTAAAAGTAGGGATGTCAAAAACAATGAAGACTAAACTGTTTAATGATTGTGTTTTCTTAAGTAAAGTTAACTTTGAATAGTAGAACGTGATGGGTGGTCAGTTGGCTTGGTGGTTAGCGACCTTACTACCGTGCCTGTCGTCGATTCCCATCCAGGACAAACTATCTATATAAGTATGTGAAATCAATTATTTATAGGCTATAGTATAACCAGTAGGTACATTCTGCTTAATTTGGAATCAGACAACCGTCTGTGATGAATGTCTCAAGATATTTATTATTTCCAAGCTGACTAGACATACGCTGTCCTGTCCAAATTAGTTCATACCAAACCCTATTTATTTATTTTTTAATATCCTGGGACATTTTCTGGGTAAGCGTGCTACATCCTCGGCCTCGTCGTGACTCCTTCTGGAGTCAGTCGAAGGCCAAACGCAAGCCCATTCCTAATAAAAAAAAAAACTTTCTTTTACACACGGCCATCTGGTCCCAAACTAAGCAGAGCTTGTGCTATGGAAACCAGATAACTGATATACTACATATACTACTTTTTTTCTAAATATATACTTATATAGATATTTACACCCAACCCTATAGAAAAGAGCACTTTCAATTTTACCCGAATTTTCGTATATTTCCAGCAACCTTTTAATTTTTTTTCCCTTTAATCTTATCAAACTATTACGAACATCAAAAGCAATAATTCGGTGCAGCCGTTTTAAAGTCATGTGCATATCAACGATCACCATTTCATTTTTATTTAGATCTATATATAGTTAGTAACTGTGGCTCTATTTATACATAATTCGCTTAAAAAACTATATTAGTTAGAATAACTGCGTATATAAAATGTAAAAAACAGTTTCCGAAACAGGTAGCTATTAGGAGACCTAGAAAATTATTCTTTGATAGATTGAACTACGACATTTCCAGTGAGAGGTTATACGGGGCTTTCGGGGAGCGTGACTATTTATAGATAATAATTTCAGTTATAATGGCCGTGTGGGCTTCAGAGCCTATATATTTGGGCCCAATAGGGAACGAACTGTCAGTTCTCGGGCTACAGTGGTGGATGCCAGGTTAAAATATAATTTGACATCATTTATAATACATAGTGAAATTTAGGTACTCTTGAATTGTGGTGTTGGCTTAGAAGTGAATTTTAAATGTGGTTGGTGAATTCCTGTAATTATTTTTAAGTATTTTGTGACGTGTTTGATAGGTTAGTGGTTTCTGATGTGGTGGTGAAGGTTCGAATCCTTCGATAGCTGGAGTTTTGGGTGTAAGAAAGCATCTTGAGGAAATATTGAGGTGTATTTTTCACCTTTAGCCACATCATTATCATATCGGTTAGAAAGGTAAGGGGGCCGGTGAAAGTAAGCACATGAGACTTAACAACTTCACATCTCAGGGTCGACAACGCATTGGCGATGACCCTAGTGTTGCAAATGTCCATAGGCGACGGTGACCACTTACCATCAGGTGGACAGACTTCTTGTTTCTCGGCCCAAGTGGTATAAAAAAAAAATTGAAATTATTAATTGAAGCATGGATTACTTTTTAGAATTATTTACTTATTAATTTCTTTGTAAAATCGTCGATCGGATTCATTACCGGAGCGTTTCCAAAATGACGTGTTACGAGATAGGTAAGCAGAATGGTAGAGAATCGTAGAAACTTATCTACTTCAATAGAATGGTATTAAATCTGCATATATATTATAGTTGTCCTCCGCAATTTTACCCGTGTTCCCGAGGGATATCACATTTTCTCGGAATAAAAAGTAGCCTATATGTTATTCTAGTATATGCTCTATATATGTGCCAAGTTTCATCCATATCCGTTTAGTAGTTTTTCCGTGAAAGAGTAACAAACATATTTACATACAAATCTTTCCTCTTTATTATATTAGTATAGATTGTTAAATTAATAAAACTTTTTTAATTTTATAAGAGCTAAACTAGCATTTGAAATCATTAACCATCCATTACTGAAAACATCACATTTTGAATTTATTTATTACTAGCTGTCCCCCGCGGTTTCACCCGTGTTCCCTAGGGATGAAACAGATTTTCGCCGCAAAAAGTATTCTATGTTACTTCTAATACCTCCAAGAATATATGTACAAAGTTGTATGATGATGGGTTAAGTAGTTTTCACATGAAAGCGTAACAAACAAACTTACATTTACATTTATAATATTAGTAGGGATTACAATTTTATTCATTTTATCAACGAATTTGTTTTTATTTGGTTAGAAAAAAAATAATAAGTAATAATTATTATATATTCTACAGTTAAGTTAGTAAAAGTACAAATTAAGATTATTAAAGGTTAGTCAGAGTGTGTGCGTGTCTTCATGTGTATTTATGTGTGTGTGAATATATGTAGGTTTGGTGTATGTGTATGTGTGATTGCCTATGTAGAGCTGTGTATTTGTTCGATTTCTTTTATTTATTAATTTATTTTATGGAAAACAAACAGCTTACAATATTACAAATAATACATACAAAAAATAGTACAAAAGCCAAAACAGTTTTCACAAATAGGATATTAACTTTTACGCTGACAAAAAAACAACGGACTAGCAAAATCATACAAAATTAAGTAATAACTAACTTGACAGATAACATCAAAATATACCATAATTTTTTTTTTAAATCTACAACCTTATTCATGGAAAATGTCGATGTGGTTATAACGCTTGTTATATTCATCGCAAGCTCTAACAATGTAACGATTTTTAGAATAATTTGTTCTACAATAGGGCAATACAAATAAGGTTTTTTGTCGATTAGAGAATATAGAACATTTAAAATGAATAGTATTAAGTAGGTAAGGTGAATCAATTAAATTATTAATAATTTTATGTAGGAATATTTGATCTCGGTGCTCACGTCTCATTTCCAATGACATGATCGTATCAATCTGAAGGTTCCGAAATTTGTACTTCAGACTTCTTTTTTCTTCTTTGGCCTCGCCTTTTCCCGCTACACGGGGTCGGCTTTTCCAAACATGCGACGCCACGTAGTCCGTCGCTGTGCGTCCTCTTCCCTCAGACCCAATTCCTTCATGTCCCTCTGGACATTCGGCAACCAGGTGGTCTGAGGTCTTCCTCTTTCCCTCTTTGTTGCAGCCATAGAAAGGCACTTCCTCACGACATGATCCTCCGTTCTACGCATTACGTGACCGTACCATCGCAGCCTGGACTCGCTCAGTTTGTCTGTTATCTTTGCAACTTTGAAGCTCCCCCTGATAAACTCATTGCGAACCTTGTCTTTGAGTGTGACTCCTCCTGCCCATCGTAGCATACGCATTTCTGTTGTGTGGAGCTTTTGTTCATGCGTCTTTGTACTTCAGTCTCTTGATAAATTTATTTTGAACGCTTTGCGCCTTTCCATTCAGTTCATGTCATTCTAATAAGTAGATTTTCAACATTATCATATGTTTTTAATCAATGAATAAATATTCTGGGACATTCTTTACATACTGCTATCTTATTCCAAACTGAGCAGTGCTTGTACTATAGAAACCAGATAGCTTCGTATAGATAAAACGTCTTAAATTCAAACTTGTATTGTATATTAACATCCAAACACAGAACAAACAGACATGTTCGTTCATGCACGCAAATGTTTATCGTATGGGAATCGAACCCACGTGAAAGTAAGAGTATCTAAATACAACACCAACTGGCCCGTCAATATATAACTTTAAGATTTACATGTTGTATAATGTTTTGTTAACAGTGTATTGTGTGTTTTTGTCAATGTAAACTCAATATGTGTAGTATTGTCACAAACCTTTGTGGTTTTTAAATGCTACTATGTAATTATTATTTTTGAGCCTGTAAGAATGGAAAAAAAAAATTATGATATGAAACGAAATGTAAATTAAAATAAACAAAGTTTAACGATACGCCACCGATATCTTGAGGATTCACACACAGTATAAAGAATAATATACTCGTATATAGTATAAAGAGGCGGGGTCAATGTATTCCGTTCGGAAAACATCGGAGCATTGACGAGAAACACCGAGACAATTCTTGTGCAAAGTGTAAAGAACTATTGTAAAGAAATTCTTTGAAATTTGTGTGTTCTTTATTTGTTGTGATAGCTTTTTTGGTTGAGTGCTTCTATTTTTAAAACAAATCATCCTTTGGTGACAGGGGCTCGATTCTGTAAGGAAAATTACACTAACTCGAGGATGTTTCGTCGCGGCATCCGAGCTCTGTCTCTTTCGCTAACTACGCTAATTCTAATCACGTTAGAGATAAGCTCTCCGAGTCCGTAAAGCGGCTCGCCGACGAAGTTTGTATTAGCTGAATAAGGGGGCAGGTTTTATTATATTTTCTTTATCACTGATAATCGGTAGTCGGTAATTAGAGTTTCATTTTTTGACGGGCCGATGAGTAGTGGTTTTAAGGAGATGATAGCTTGATTATAATTAGCAGTAACCTCGAATGCCGTGACGACATTCGTGGGTTCGAATCCAATAATGAACTTGAGCTTTCGAAGAAAGATAACATCGCAAGGAAACCCAGAAATAGTGGATTTTTGTAGTTCTGTAGCTATACTTAAGAGTTCCTTTATAGGCTTATAAGTATGAGACTTCTGGATAGAGTAGTTCCTAATACTAACATATTTTCATACATCGATTCATTATTTCATGAGTATATATTGTATTATACATTGTTATTAATATATATTATTATTATTAATAAAAAAAAATACTAATTGTTTTTTTCTTTTTAAACAAAAGTATAGATAGATCTATGAACATGCTGTCAATGAGATGGCTATACCCTGGTACTCACTATCTCTGACAAAGGATGGCCGACGGGTATTGTCGGCTTGATCTAACGATAATCCTTTTTCTCACACCGTCTAATAAACACCATGAAACTTTTCAGGGTGTGGTTCCTCTATAAACGTTTACACATAGAGCTATTGTGAAGAAAACTTATAGTGTTGACTATAAAGACACACCGAGCGTTATAGAAGTTAAAAATAATACTTTCTTTATTGTTAATTATTACGGGGACAATTCTGGCTCAAGTTCGCTAATTTTAAGTACCATTTTTTACTTATATCGAATGCAGGGGCTCCTCTGACGGAGTCGAAGCGTGACTTTATAGTCAACACTATAAGTTTTCTCTTCACAATAGCTCTATGTTGTATGAGGAACCAGACCCTGAAAAATTGTATGGAATGTATTATTAGACGCTGTGAGAAAAAGGCTTATCGTTAGTTCAGGCCGACAATACCCGTCGGCCATGCTTTGTCAGAGATAGCGAGTACCAGGGTATAGATAGCTCATTGACAGCTATTACATTTTTTATATATTCAAGCCCATAATCCCGGAAGAGGTAGGCAAAGCTCTCAAAAACTCACATTATTTCGATCGATTGCAAATTAGCAATCCTCCACAACTAGGTAAAGATTCATTATTATGAATGAGCAACGATCCGAACAATCAAACCAAGGATATCTCAAGGTATATACCATTCTACCACCGAGTTCAGTGAAGATGTGGTAGGTCAAAACCCCCAGAGGGACACATGTGTCGGTAGTAGACATGGTAGTAGACAACTCAACCAAAATGCGTGAGCTGCGGTTCAGCTCAAATATTGCCGACCGATCTCAGAGTCTCTACGCCGCTGCCGCGCCGCAGTTCGACAACGACTCAATATGACAGAATAGATCACAGACTGTAAAATAATAAGTGAGCCGTGAGCTGTTTAGTTTGCTCTTGAGCTGCAGCTCGACCGTTCAAGTAGGTGTGATCTGATCTGTTGAACCGAGAGTGTTGTTCAGAGCTGAGTTACACATGCCTAGTTGGTAGAGAAACCACTAAGAACACAATTCGACTTAAGAACTATAAAGAGGGTGAGTGAAAGAGTCGGTCGTAACTTAACCTTTAACTAGAGTTAAACTGCGGTCCAAGGTGAAACTTTACGTGAAATGGAACTATAAAAACGGTGCGGGGATTGGTGTAAGTTACAAGCGATGAGCGACTTGAATATTTAAAAAAGTTCGTTCTAAGTTATATGAAGTTTTATAAAGCTACAAATAATATATGCCTAATAAAGTTGTTTATTCTTCTCGAAGTCACAAGGTCTCTGCGTTTGTGCGTTAAGTTGTTCTAAGCAACGCAATAGATTTTTTTTTCTTTTAACGTTTTTTTTACACACGGCTATCTGGTCTCAAAATAAGCAGAGGTTGTACTATGGCAACCAGATAAGTGATATAACTACATATACTATTTATTTGACTACTTATTTTCTAGAATGCCCTTACATAAAATTACAAATTGTTGTTCTAATGTCAGTTTGTTTTGGGAAGAGCACAGCTTATCCTAAGCTACAGGGTTCTACCCTTTTTTAGGAAGTAGTCTCTCTTGACATTTATATTGTATTTTTCTCATGTGCAATAAATTATTATTATTATTATAATTTTAAATTCTTTGGTTTAATTTAAAGTTTATCAGTAAGATACTTTTTTATTATCTCACTCAGGTGAAGCTGGATCGGGCCGCTTTTGAATATTTACCGTCCGCCTTTGTATCGTTGTCAAAATTTAATATTTTGTAAGTTTTCGTTACGTAATTCAAATTAAATTAGTGCAATTGTAAAAATTTCGTTTGATAGAGAGTGGGAGGGGTGTTTTGAGAATATGATTCACTACTGTCGTGCAATGTTTATATGTATAATCTATGTATAGAAATAAGAAATAGAATGTATAATAAAGTGGCTATTTTATTTTCAATCTCATAAATTATTGCATAAAGAAATTAAAAAAAAATAAAAATTAAAAAACGAAAAAAAAATATTGCATGATTGTAAAAAAAAATTAAAAGAGTTAATATTACTTTTAGTTTCTTATTATTGTAAAAACAAGACCATATGGATTTAAAAAAAAAAATATGCTAAAATCTAATTTCACAGATTCCAAGTCGCTTATAACTTACACCCCTCCCCAAAGGTTTGTTACCCTACCCTTCCTTCCATTGCCCTTGATGTATTATGACAATAAATCACCCGGAAGGGTTAGGGGCCCTTATCATTTTATTTTTACTTCATTCACTTACATATTTCTATAAACACCGCTGTATTTGGGATCTGGGCTACGATTCTGTAAGGAAAATTACACAACTCGAGGATGTTTCGTCGCCTCTATGCTCTGTCTCTTTCGCTATTTCGGTACTTACGCAGTCACGTGAGAGGCAAGCTCTCCGAGGCCTCGCGCGAGTTTGTATTAGCTGAGTAAGGGGGCAGCCCCCCTATTCAGCTAATACAAACTTCGTCGGCGAACCGCTTCACGGAGGCCTCGGAGAGCTTATCTCTCACGTGATTAGTAGTATTAGCGTTAGCGAAATAGACAGACCATGGATGCCGCGACGAAACATCCGCGAGTTAGTGTTTTTCCCTCATAGAATCGAGCCCCCGATTATAAAATGATTTACACCAAATTATAAATTACCCATGTGTCAAGTTGTCGGTTAAGCAGTATTTCCATGCAATCCATACGTCCACCCTGACAAGCTTCAGCGTTTTCTAATATTAGAAAACCCCCCATACAAACAGCCCTACACTCTGCTCCAGTACTTCAACATCTAAAAGTTACAGCAGACACAATTATAGGTAATAGTCCAGTAATTTCCATCAATAACCTCCCTAGTATATGAGTAACGGCACAAACACGTACTAATGTTTGTCAACGTACGATTTAGTGTAGTTCTTGTTCATACCCTCTATCGATCTGCAGTTCTTCAATCTGCGACCTTCTATTCGACGTTCTATAGAACCATTAGCTATTCTTCGCGGTTTCACACGCGTTTGTCGATATCATATATAGCCTATAACCATCTAGGAAAAATTCCGCGTCGAATTGTAGTTGTCCCGTTGCGATATGTTCAGTAGTTTTAAGGTGATAGATGGTGCGTCAAAGGCACCCTATGTTCGAACTCCATTTATAAATAAAAAAAATCAAATGTAAAATTAAAATTATGACGTCCGGGGAAGTACTACCACCTTAACCATTTCCGCCGTGAAGCAGTAGTGCAATTATATTACCGTGTTTCGGTTAGGAAGGTAAGGGGGCCGGTGAAATTACAGGCACATGAGACTTAACATCTTCACGTCTCAGGGTCGACAACGCATTGGCGATGCTCCTAGTGTTGCAAATGTCCATAGGCGGCGGTGACCACCCACCATCAGGTGGACCGTCTGCTTGTTTGGCGGCCTAAGTGGCATAAAAAAAAATCCCGAGGGATGTAACATTTTCCCGACATCAAAAATATCTTATATTCCTTTTAATACCTCCAAAAATATGTGTACCAAGTTTCATGATGATCGGTTTAGTAGTTTTTGCGTAAAAGCGTAACAAACAAACTTGCATTCACATTAATAATATTACGTAGGGATACGCAAATCTATATTCAAATCTTTCACTCACCTGTAATTCATTCTTATTATTATAATTTTGACTCGTTCAAAATATGTTAAATAATTTATCTTAACGTTTAGTTGTTTCCCCTTAGTTGTAACCCCTATCGCCTCAGTGGTTTAAAGTGGCTTTGAGACTAAACTCCTGGGTTCAATTCTGGTCAAGAAAGGTACGGTCGATGCTTCTTCCCGGGTTTTGAAATGGGACCAAAATCGGGTTGGAACTTATCTTATCTTTCGTGAACTGTGGTTGTACTGAGACTTGGTTCTATACCTCTTCGGGGATTATAGGTGTGATGAATTATACCTGCTTGTCCGGGAAGGAAAATACTCTATATTCTAATTCATGACACAAACTATTCATAAGTGCTTGTAAAGGCCTATTTGAATAAAAACATTTTCATTTAATTTTCATATCATTTCATTTGACAGGCCATTTGGCCTGGTACCCTGACTGCCAAGTCGTAGGTCGCGGGTTCGATTCTCACCCAGGACAAACATTCGTGTGCATGAACATGTCTGTTTGTTCTGTATCTGGGTGTAAATATCTATATATGTATGAATTTAGAAAAGTAGTAAGTATAATATGTAGTATATCAGTTATCTGGTTGCCATAGTACAAGCTCTGCTTAGTTTGGGATCAGCCGTGTGTAAAGAATGTTCCAGGTTATTTATTTATATGTAATTAATAGTACACTAAAATATATAATTCTATTCTATCTGATTTTATTATTATATATTTTTATTATTATATATTTATGAACGTTTTGTACCCCTAAAAATATGGATGACGGAACTATTTTTTGGTGAAAAGTTTATATTTCTTATCAGCCAAGTCTTCGAAGTAAACATAGATGTCTCTATAGCTACACATGCCCATCAAAGTTTTTGTGGACAGCAGAATTTCCCTTGCAAGTATACAAGTCGTAAAAAAGTTCGTGAGGCGTGGCGCATGATGGGTGGCAAACTTTTTCCAATATTATGGGCGGGAAAAATATTTTTCTATATCTGTTTACATAGATGCATAATAACAAAAATGTTTTTTTATTTTGAAATACATAAATAAGTTTTTTTAATTAAATTAGACTCAAATTGATTACCTTGCTGAGTTTCTTGCCGGTTCTTCTCAGTTGAAGGCTGACTTCCAAACCAGTTGTAGCTTCAGTAACTTGAAATGTGTAATGTAAATGTAATGTAAATGGTTTTGAATTTTTTGAAAATCCCTTGATGAAAAGTGTCCTATGGCTACTCTAAAAATGATGCCTAATTTTATCCAAATCCGTCGAGCCGTTTCACGTCATAGTAACATTTTGACGAGTCTTAAGAGAAATAATAATAATAAATATCCTGGGACATTCTTTACACGCGGACATCTGATCCCAAGCTAAGCAGAGCTTGTACTATAGAAACCGCTATCAGATCGCTACATTGCTAGCAGGAAATTTACATATTTATGACCAAGCTACAAGTAGCTTAGTTGGGACTATTGACACTGGTGTTATTGATAATAATGCCAGTGGTGGGGAGGGTTTTCTTATATTAGGACAAAAGCTAAGCTCAATAAATTAAATATAGTTCATCAGAATATTCAGGGCCTAGCTGGCAAAGAATTGGAAATGCAATTATTTGTTGAATACCATAATGTTGATGTATTGTGTGTCACTGAACATTGGTTGAAGAATTCTGAGTTATTAATAAGTATTCCTAAGTATAAATTGTTAAGTGCGTTCGTAAGAAGGACAGCTATACACGGTGGTAGCTTAATTTTAGTTTCAAATCACATTAGAGGTAAAAACCGTAAAGACATTGCAGACTTATCTATCGAGCGCACTGTTGAATTGTCCTGTGTGGAGCTTGAGCGCTTTGTTATAGTTTGCGTGTATCGTCCCCCCTTAGGTGACTATAACTTATTTGAAATGGTGGTAGAAGATGCTTTACAGAAAGCTCAAACTTGTAATAAGAATGTTATAGTATGTGGCGATTTCAATGTCAATTTATTAGTAGGCTCTCCCACAACTATAAGACTTATTAATTTATTAAAATCATTTAATCTTATTAATTTATTTTGTGAGCCTACCAGAATTACGGGAACTTCTGCCACTTGTCTCGATAATGTGTTTTGCAGCTGTGATGCACTTGAGAAATCAATTATTACTGAATTAACTTCTGATCATTGCGGCCAGAAGGTAGTTTTTGTAAATGAATCGAATGATATGCCGCTTAAAATAACTTGTAGGCCCATCACTTTGAATCGTATCGCTCGATTCAAAGATAACGTTAATAAAAATATAGTTTCTGTTAGCATGGCACAGGACGAGCCGGATGGTCTCTATACTGAACTCTTTGAATTTATAAAAACCGAATTTAATAAAGCTTTTAAACTTAAGACCTTCAAGGAAAATTATAAAATTAAGTTTAACGACTGGGCAACAGTTGGTATTTACACAAGTAGAGCTATGTTGTATGAGCTGTATGGTATGAAGAAATACAATCAAAATGTCGATTTTATTGAATATGTAAGAAAATATTCCAAAGTGTTTAAAAAAGCTTGCACTTCGGCAAAATCTATATATCTGAGAAATAAGATAAGCCAATCAAATAACAAAGTAAAAACTACTTGGAACATAATTAATTCAGAAAGAGGTAAAACTCAAAACAATAATAAGCGCATTGAATTAAATATTAACGGAAATATTATCTGTGATGATGATCAAATTGCACTTGCTTTTAATAATTTTTTTACTGACATACCTATAGCCACAACCAGCTCCTTGGATTCTTCACCAGCAGATGCTGAATCGTTGTTAAAAACTAACGTATCAGAGTGTAATGAATTGTTTAGGTTTAGGCATATCACTCCTTACGATGTCATCAAAACTTTCAAAAGTTTAAAGTTAAACGGACTGGCGACTTATGGGGTATATCAGTAACAGTTTTGCAGGGTATAATTGATAATATTGCTCCCCATTTAGCTCTAATTTTTAACCGATGCGTAGATTTTGGTAAATTTCCGGATTTAATTAAACATAGCAAAGTTATACCTTTGTTCAAGGCCGGAGATCCTAGTGATCCAACCAATTATAGGCCCGTTTCTATCTTGCCAGCCCTAAGCAAATTATTCGAAAAGATTATTTTAACGCAACTACTTGCTCACTTTAATTTAAATAAACTTTTACACAGTGAGCAGTACGGTTTTACTAAAGGTCGCTCCACTATCGATGCCGGGGTAGCACTCTTAAAACAAATTTTCAACGCTTGGGAAAAGTCGCAGAATGTTATTGGAGTGTTCTGTGATTTATCTAAAGCTTTTGATTGTGTTGACCATCAGACACTTACGCGTAAATTAGACTATTATGGAGTTAAGGGTGCAGCACTTAATTTGATGAAATCGTACCTTAGTGAGAGAACTCAAAGTGTTAATGTGAATGGAGTTAAATCATCTGGTTCTCCTGTGCATATGGGTGTACCCCAGGGCTCTATTCTAGGGCCTTTTCTATTTTTAGTATATATCAATGACCTTCCATTTTACGTAAGAAATACCTGTGGAATTGTACTGTTTGCTGACGATACCTCACTGATTTTTGGTGTTGATAGACTGAAATACAACTATGACGATGTAAACGGTGCATTGGCCCAGGTATTAAATTGGTTTACTGTTAATAATCTTGTTTTAAATGCAAGAAAAACTAAATGTATTAAATTTGCATTACCCAATGTTAAAAAACTAGGCTGTAGTTTAATGTTAGACAATGAAGCTCTTAGCCTAGTTGAGTCAACAGTTTTCTTAGGAATTACTTTAGACTCAAAACTTCAATGGGGGACACAAATATCATGTCTTGCGGGAAAACTTAGTTCAGCAGCTTACGCAGTTAGAAAAATTAGGCAGATTACAGATGTCGATACGGCTAGATTAGTTTATTTTAGCTACTTTCATAGTGTTATGACCTACGGCATTTTGCTTTGGGGTAAAGCTGCTGATATAGAAACAATTTTTATATTGCAAAAAAGAGCAGTTCGAGCAATTTATAATTTGAGTTCTCGAGCTTCCCTCAGAGAAAAGTTTAAACAAATTGATATCCTCACAGTTGCATCGCAGTATATTTATGCAAACATAATATTTGTACATCAAAATATTAGTCTTTATGTCAAAAAGAGTGATATGCACTCCATCAATACTAGAAATAAGGATAAACTTGTCACTTCTGCATATAGACTGCAAAAAGTGCAAGGCTCATTTTTAGGACTTAGTGCACGCATCTATAATAAAATCCCTGCTGAAATTTTAAATTTGCCTTTACAAAAATTTAAGGAAAGAATTAAGACAGTTTTAGTACAAAAGGCTTTCTACAATACAAATGATTATTTTAATGACGACAATGCTTGGGTGTAGCGCTCGCTCCAGCAGGACACATCTTTATGTACAAAATCTTATTTTGAAAAGAGTAATTGCTGAGTTTCTTGCCGGCTCTTCTCAGTAAAAGCAACCTTCCGAACCGGTGTTAGAGTCTGACCATTCATAAGTGCCTGTGAAGGCCTATTTGAATAAATATTTCATTTCATTTCATTTCATTTCATTATTTCATTTCATTTCATTTCATTTCAACCAGATAACTGATGTACTAAATGCACTACTTTTTTTTTCTTTAATAACATTCCTGTATAGATATAATATAAAACAAAATAACAATTTCTGTCTGTCTATTTATCTGCATACCTTTTAAACCACGAACAATATTTTGAACCAACTTTCATCATCATTTAGAAAATTTCTTTCAAAAGATTTTTTTTTAATAATATAAACTAGTGCTTGACTGCGATCCCACCTGATGGTAACCAGTGATGCAATCTTTGATGTTGAGGCGCACTAGTTTATTACTGAGATATATATACTAAACGAACGAATCGATATTTTATTTTTATATAAAATATCATTGTTAAAGCGACCTTAAGTACGTCGTTTAAACTTTAAAACTAAATCTCAGCTTAAAAGAGTCATTAAAGCAAACACGACAGCTTCCAACCGAGTTGGGCAAGTCAATAAAAACTGAGGTCTCAAACACCCCAATGAAAGCAATTGATAGCTTTGACCCATTTTGATTCTCTCCTAAGCGAGATAAAAGCTTGAAAAAATATTTTTGTATTAGAGCTTTATATGGCTTAATAAATTTCACTCAAGAAATTGCTATGAAGTTATACACTTGTATTACTGTGTTTCGGTTAGTAAACCGGTGAAATTACAGGCACACGAGACTTTTTTTTATTTTATTTTTTTATATAAAAACTTGAGCGCGTTTGACTGGATCTCACCTGATGGAAAGTGACGATGGTACACGCGAACTCAAGTAATGCCTATTCACTCTTACCTTAAAGACTCCGAGATTGTATGAATAGGGAAAAGTCTTATTAAGTTCATGTAAAACAGCCAAAAAGTCAGATTATGAAACTCAGTGGTCCCCCGCGGTTTCACCCTCTTTCCGGAATAAAAAGTGTGTGCCATATTTAATAGAGATTGGTTCAGTCGTTTAGCCGTGAAAGCGTCCCAATCAAATAAACAAATATAGTTTGTCTAAATTAAATGATATCAAGATAGAATACTTTAGAGAGTTTCTTGAGGGTTCTTCTCAGTTTAAAACTAATTTCCGAACCAGTAGTTTTAGTCACATTAACCTTCATAAGTTCCTTCTGGAATAAACTGCATTAACCCTAATCATACCAACACTTACTAGGTACCTTTTTCTACCATAGCGGGTCAAATGTGACTTTATGTTTCCTGTGAATGTATGAAATATGGTTGTTAGGAAGGGAAATAAATAGTATAACTGTATATTAATTTGTAAGAAAAAGTCATGAAGTCAAATGCGCAAAAGCAATAAGATGATACGTGCATTGTCAATGCAAAGTTCAAAATGGGTCATTTGACCCGGTTATGGTATGTTTAGTGTTAGGTGTTTTAAATTTTAAAAACACTTTCTCGATGTATATAATATGTGCGATCGCACGACTGATTTTGTATTTTTCTGCGCACTTCGTCTTAGAGCCTATTATTGCACGTGCAGGCGCGAAGATGTCACATCAAGCACGTCTTATTTTTTTATTTCACACCTCGTCTTGCAGCCTATTATTACTCGTGCAGGCGCGAAGGTGTCGCATTCAGCCCGTCTGATTTTGTTACTTCGCACCTTATCTTACAGTTCATAATTGCACGTGCAGGCGCGAAGTCGTCACATAAAGTCCGTCTTATTTTGTTACTTCGCACCTCGTCTTACGGCCTATTATTGCTTGTGCAGGCGTGAAGATGTCGCGTTGGCGAGGGTTCGATGGCGCCGGGTGAGCGCGCGATCCGGCTAGGCGCCCATGCGCGCCTGGCTCGTTGTGTGTGCGGCGCTCGCGCTCGCGCCGCCGTGCCGAGCGACCGCTGCGCACCCGCAACCGCACCCGCACCAGCACCAGCACCCGCACCCGCACCAGCAGCCGCACCAGGATCTGCATCCGGCGACGGACCCTGCGCGGCTCGACCGCATCAAGTCACAAATACTAGCCAAGGTATCATACGAATCAACGAATACCTGATGGATGAGTGAAGGAGAGACAGAGATGCTAGAAAGACACCGCCGCCTTAGTATATTTGCAAAGTCAAGACCAGTCCCCACTGCAATGTCAGCCTTGAGACGTGACGCGCCTGCAATTTACCTTACCAAGTTATAGCACGGTAGATACAAGTGCACTACAGCTTCACAGTGCACTATTTCCGAGGTAGTATTTCACCGGATAGACTCCTTCAATTATTTGAATCCGCAAGCCTAAATTCGCACCATCAATAGGCTACCATCACACAACCCATCAGTTTTTTGCTACCTTAGGGTTTCTATAAATATGAAATCATTCTCACCATCAGCTGGGTCTCTCATCGCGGCCGACGCCCCTGGGCGCGCCGCCCCGCGACGTAGTGCGGCAGATCCTAGCGCGCGCAGCCGCGGCCGACCCGCAGCCGCACGCGCACGCGCACGCGCACGAGCACGCGCACGGCGACGCGCTCGCCACCGGCGCAGAGCAAGCGATGCGAGAAGTCATCGCTATAGCTCATAGAGGTACGTTACGGAATGTTACAGGAGTAGAAGTTTGCTATAAGCTAGACTTACTACGAGCACTACTAAGCAAATATATGTTCCCAAATAACCAATTATAATTCAATCTGGATCCAAAATCATTGGAATTTATCAGAAAAAGTTTGAATTGGAATCGATAATATAATTAATTTTAGAATGTCATAGAAAAATAGACCCTTTAGATAAAGTTTATACGTGTCTCTAACAATCTGTACAAGTAACAATGGCATAGATAAACGTTATTACATACACGCGTTACGTTTAAATAATACTTCTTTGTATTCTTTTTCTAAGTAGGTATTGTTTATATTTCTTCAATTTCCAATTTTAAATTAGTTATTAGTTTTTTTTTTCATGAAGTATTTATTGTTCTTTTCGTTTTTAATTCTTAATTTGAAATAATATTTTATTCTACTTTTTTATTTTATTTTTTGTTTAGAATGGAGTTTTTTTTCTTTCTCTCAAATTTCTAAATTTAAAATAGGTTTTTAGATATTTTCCTTATTACCTGAATTCCTACTTAAATTAATAATTTTGTCATTTGTAATCTGTCATATGACCCGATTTAAAGTATTATTCTGATTCAATACAAAATATTATTCAAATGTTATAGTCTCCACGCTCCTTTGCCAAGCTGGTACGAACCAGTGATTCTTCGCTCTTGACTAAGTAACCCTTGAATTTCTATCGGTCCATAACCCAAAATGAATGGCCTGGAATAATACCAATTGTAACTAATAGTCTATCTCACGTTTTCTTCTAAACTCGGAATGTATTGCAACCAAATCCTTTGCAAGAATTTATTTTCAGTAACAAAGTATTTTTGTTACTGTCTGTTTGTTTGCTTATATCTTTTAAACTACTCAATAGATTTTAATGCTGTTCTTAGCATCATTTAGAGATTTTCTTCGCAAAAGTTTGTGAATATAAAAAAAATATATTATCTCACGCAGATAAAGCCGGAGCGCGTTGCTAGTAACACTAAAGTTAGGTTTTTGTTAAATGGTAGCTGTTCTATTAAAACTTTTTTAAATAGTATAATAATACACGCGTAAATCTTATTCATTTCACTGGATCACATTTTTTTAATTAAAAAATCTCCTTTCTGACTCCATCAACACCTTTTCTTTTTCATAGTAAAGCTGGCTTTCGGAACAGTAATATTTTCAGAAGCTTTGACCTTCATTCCGACCTTGAAGAGCTTAACTGATTAAACTTATTAAAATAAGTACAGAACCTGTACAATCACGTTCAACTAATCATATATCCTACGTCACTACATAGTATAAAACAAAGACGCTTTCTTTGTCCCTATATCCCTATGTATGCTTAAATCTTTAAAACTACGCAACGGATTTTGATGCGGTTTTTTTAAATAGATAGAGTGATTTAAGAGGAAGGTTTTTTTGTATAATACATGTGACATCCCACGGGAACGCGGGTAAAACCGCGGGGGACAGCTAGTATATTATAAACGCGAAAGTTTGTATGTATGGATGTTTGTACCTCTTTCACGCAAAAACTACCCAAAGGATTTGAATGAAATTTGGCACATAGATAAAGCATATATTGGAATAACAAATAGGCTACTTTTTATCCTGGGAACATGTTACATCCCTCGGGGACGCGGGTGAAACCGCGGGTGACAGCATAGTTTTCACATAAACACAAGCATATTAAACAGAATGTCTCAAACATAAGAAATCCAATCTCATTTCCCAATGAAACTATTTACCACTAACAATCTGGGACACAAGCTGCATCTGATAATTTAAAGTGGTCGTTTCGACTAGTTCCCAACCTCAACTATGTTGCAGTCCATAAAAGCGTTTGTAAAAACAGACACGTTGGTATTAAGTTTGTCTAGTTTTAATTAGCAAAGTCTGATTCTGTTTTCTCAAAAGGATATGCCATTTGTAGTGTTTAACTAAGCAAGTTTAAAACTTCACCTGTATATGTTAAATATACTAAAATGAATTTCCATCCAAGCAACATGAAAGAAAATCTTAATAAATAAATGAATATTATTATTTCACATTTCATAGGACATTTCTTTAACAACGACCGTGTGATTGCAAACAGACATTCTATGGTTGTTTGTTCTGACCTTGCTGATGATCTGCGAGATCAGATTATCTACTCACAACGCCTGGCTCGCTTATTTAATTTCCACTCTTCCATTAACTGTCGAACCTCCTTCCGGCTTGGCTTGACTGATATCAATATGTTTAACATTTTTTTTATGCCTGTGCCGCGACTGTCCGTGGCACCGCTAGCCCTATCAAAATATCAGCGCTGCGGTATCTACGGCCCTAGCTTATGCTGAGATAGGCTTTTTGGCCTCACAGTGTATATACTGTATTATTGTATTGTTATTGCTATATTGTATCTGTGTGTAATTTGTAATGTCTATGTTGATGCTGTGTTAGTCCAAAATAAATGTTTTCTTTCTTTCTTTCTATAAACCTTTCGAATAATTTTTTTTAAGCAATACTAAAAGCTGCATTAAAATATATTGCGTAGTTTAAAAGATATAAGCGTACAAACAGACAGACAGAAATAGTGACTTTTTTTATTACTATTTAGAGAAGACACTAGCTCCTGCGGTTTTACCCGCATTCCCTAGATATCTAACGTATTCTAGGATAATAACATAGCCTATGTCACTAAGAAATAGTGCAGCTTTCTATAAGTATAAAAATTCAAAATCGAATGAGACGTTTTGGAGATTACCTTAGCCATTATAAAATACTGGCTCCTAAGTTCGGAAGGCCCCGGTTTTCAAGAGCCCGCGGATCTTACAGCCAAATACTAGCAATGATTTTAATTTGCAACGGATAATAATTTAATAAAATCCTATTACAATTTTCTTCGTGACTCAAAATGACTAAGCACTCCTAATTTTGCCCCTTGACATTGGTCTGGATTCGAACCTACATACTCCTTGGCATGTACACAACAAAAAAAGCCTTTTAACCAGACATAGAATCAGATTTCAGAAGCTCTTAATCAAAAACGTCTAGCAATGATATCATACGGCTAGACTTGATTCTTGAAGCATATTTTTGGTCTAGATATCTCCAACCAATGAAGCTATTTTGATTGATTAACCAGACGTCAAAAAAATGGAGCATGTATGTATAGTAAAGACTTTTAAACCGACTAAAGAATATGATGGGTCTCGATTCAACGCGTATTTAATACGAAAAGTGAAATCATATTGTCGCTATCGTTGGCTCCTGAATTTTCTAATTCAAACCTTATCGACAATCCGTTACAAAGAGGCCTCGTATAATGAACCTTTCACGTAATTGCCTAGTTAACGAATGAGACAGAGCATCAATTAGAAACATTAAAATGTAATTTACCTTACCAAATCACATCCCTTGGATGATTTTGAAAGAAAACCTACTTTTAGAATTAAGGGAAAATCACGACTATTTTAGTGGTGTCGTTGACATTTGAATAATTTTTTTTTTTAGTAATACTTCTTTCTTATATTTTAAAATTGATGAAAAAAATATTTATTTATTATATATTTAAAAAAATACTCTATGAGTCTATTGAATTTCCTTTGTTTATAGTGTTTTTTTTATATCGTTTATCTTTTCTTAATTTTATTTTTCAGTTTTATATTTTACAGATACTCCTTGAATTACTTGGCTGGTAATCCATTGGGTATCATCTTCTTTTCACATTTTTATGTTTTTTGCAAAATTACATATACAATAATATGTTTAATGTCACATTTTGATCTCCTATATACAATATACTATATCGTGTTAACATATTTATTCGTGTGTTTTACTACTTAAGTTATATAGAAATGACCCATCATAACCTTAAAATTAAGTAAAGAATTTTAGAGTCAAAAATTCCTATGCATTTATATATTATTTATTAAGATTCCAATAAGTATGTTTCAGATATTGCTTTGAAGCTTTCTTCTGCACATAAAATTTGGATAAAAATGTAAGTATATTAAAATACAATTAATATTATAAATGCGAGTTTGTGAGGATGCACAGATGGTTGTTTGTTACTCAGGCCAGTTGGCTTGGTGGTTAGCGACTCTGACTGCCAAGCCGGAGGTCGCGGGTTCAATTCCCACCCAGGACAAACATTTGTGTGCATTAACATGTCTGTTTGTTCTGTGTCTGGGTGTCAATATGTATATAAGTATGCATTTAAAAAAATTTTTGTATATCAGTTATCTGGTTGCCATAGTACAAGCTCTGCTTAGTTTGGGATCAGATGGCCGTGTGTAAAGAATGTCCCGGGATATTTATTATTATTTATTTATTACTCTTTCATTCAAAAACTGCTGATCGGATTTAGATGAAACTCGAGACATAAAAATAGAATATTTTCTATAAAGTCAGAATTCAGATGATGGGAAATTTAACTTCCCACGGGAACGCAGGTGAATCCACGGGGGACAATTAGTTTTAATATAAGCTGACTGACCTTAGAAACGTTCTCCATTCTTTTGAATTTCTCAAAGTTTTCACTTTTCCGGCAACTTTTTCCTGAAGAATTTCTTCAAAAAATCTTACTGAAATTATAGAAGAGAAAATTTGTGAGGTATTGTATGATTGTTTATTCTCCACCCAAAACTGGATTTGGTTGAAACTAGCACATAGATAAAGCATGCCCTGTAGCATTTAGGATTTTTTTTATCCCGGGAAAATGTAATATTCTCCGGGAACATATGTAAACCCCGGGGGATAGTCAGTAAGCAATAAAGTTGAATTTACACTAACACTTTTAGCTATCAAATCAATGACTGCAGGGACATCCCTGCAGGACACATGTCCTGACATGTCAAATCAGCAATTCTTTATGAAATGTCAAAACGATCGAATGTGTGGAGCTTTGTATGAAATAGCAAGTTGTGAAGTCATAATTGTACAGCATCAAATAACATGTCATACTCTTTGTGATTAGATCGGTACTTAAAAATCACATTAAAGATTTAATTTTGATCATATTTGATGATTTCGTATATTTTTGGATGATCAATACACGGCCCCCTTTCAGCTAATACAAACTTCGTCGGCGAGCCGCTTCACGGAGGCCTCGGAGAGCTTATCTCTCACGTGAGTAGTATTAGCGTAGTTAGCGAAAGAGACAGAGCACGGAGGCCGCGACGAAACACCCTCGAGTTAGTGTAATTTTCCTTACAGAATCGAGCCCCTGGTTAGTGTTTGATTATTAATCTTTAATACAGGACAGTTTCTTATTGTAAAGGTAATCTTTATTTTAACTCTAGGTCCAAAAAGAAACATTGGAGATTGCCTGCCAAAAGTTGATGCTTCGTGTGTCACTTCTATCTACGTATGTAAGTATACATTTTAATTAACTCTATTATCTATATATATATTATGATACCGGCCAAACCCAATTTCAGGACAAACTAGTCTTGCCTAGGCTAAACTGGTTCATCCTAAGCCTGATAGGATAAACCAGTTTAGGCTAGGCTATACTAGTTAATCCTATCGCGTAAAGGAAGAACTAGTTTAGCCTAGGCAAAACTAGTTTGTCCTGAAATTGGGTTTGGCCGGTAACATATATAAAAATTTATCCATATTTCCCTTGGTCACGGCATCACGCATGGACGGCTGGACCGATTTCGCTAATTCTTTTTTTGTTGTGTTTGTTATAATCAGGAGAAGATTCTTATGAAAGAGAAAATTAAGAATGTTGTAGGGGAAATTAGAAAATTTAAGAAAAGAACGACCATATTCACTTTTCTAATGTATATGGCGTTTGACTTAACTGTCAGTCGTTTGACAGTTGCAAGATTGACTGAATTGACTGAATGCGTGCTGCAAATATCGTGTAAAAGAGAGGCATGAGTCGTAATTGTATTGAATTATATTAAATTTATTATTTAATTAATAATTTCTATATTATGAAGTGCACATTTCACTGTCGATTCAATCGGAAGAATCGAATTCAATATTCATAGTTAAGACAGGACAACGTCTGTCAGGTCAACTAGTCTATACTAATATTATAAAGAGGAAAGATTTGTTTGTTTGTAATGAATAGGCTCCGAAACTACTGGACCGATTTCAAAAATTCTTTCACCTCTGGAAAGCTACATTATCTTTACTATACTATACTTTTTATCTAAGGAAAAAGTAAATCCCTCAGGAACGCGGGTGAAACCGCGGGGGACAGCTAGTTATATAATAAAACTAGCTGTACTTACAGATGTTGTCCTGACAAAATAAGTCCATACAAAAGTTCCATAAAAAAATGCAGGAATTCGATCGCAGCGCCATCTACCGGGTCCAATTGGATAATTGGACAAACATTTGTGCACATAAACTTGTCTGTTTGTTCTGTGTCTGGGGGTAAATATCTGTATAAGTATGTATTTGAAAGAAAAGTAGTATATCAGTTATCTGGTCTCCATAGTACAAGCTCTGCTTAGTTTGGGAACGGTTGGCCGTGTGTAAAGAATGTCCCAGGATATTTATTATTATTATTAATTGTGAATCTAAACCATTCTCGAATCCACTGGAACACACAGATAGCCACCGTTTCCTGCCGTTTAGGAGTTCATTAACATACACACGGACAGAAAAATTATATACCTATATTAAGATAGCTACTGACCTATGGTTTCACTCACATTTCCGAGGTTTCTAACCTGTCCTGGGACAATAACATAGCCTATGTGATCCGGGAAACAGTGTAGCGTTTCCGATATTACCTCCTAAATCTAAACCTTTCACTTAATATTTCTAATTTACCATTGAATAATGTACATATTATATATATGTATAGATATGTAGCTCATCTGTAGGAGGAGCCTATGTCACTTTGGCATAGTGTAGTTTTCTATCAGTGAAAAAGTTTTTAAAATCTAATGTTAGTAGCTAGTTTCGGAGATCACCTCCTAAATCTAAACTTACAAACTCTACCACTTTATAATATCAGTATAGATTATGCGTAATTAATGAAAACCGTAAATTTGGCTTTGTTTGAAGCTAGAGAAGTTTAGAGCTTAAAGAACCATTTTATCTATTTGTGATATAAGAAAAACTATTTTCATAGATTTTTAGGTAAACTCTACCCGACTCGCGAATAAAACCAGCTCCCGAATTGTGAGACTCTCTCAGATTTAATGTGGACGCCTATTTTATAATACATTGATGGTAAGGGGCACGAGCAGTGTGGCACAACACACTTAGCGCCGCCAATGTACTACAAAATTGTCTGCACCGACGATTTCCAAAGCATTACAAAATAGCTCTGCCGGTATTCATTCACAATATTTAAGAACCGTAGTAACGCTGTATAACATACACCAAAAAAATAAAAAACAGATTTTTATGAATGAAAAATAAAAAAACTATTAAAGTAGACAATTATTAGGTAAAATAGGTACGTAGGCCTTTCTGTTAAATAATCTGGTTCCCTGCCATGACAGCTTACTAGGGTTGTTGGCTTTGATAATTAATTATATTTTTACGGGGTATTTTGTAACACGTTGTATACCTACTTGATTGTTATTACTGTGTTTCGGTTAGAAAGGTAAGGGGGCCGGTGACATTACAGGCACATGAGACTTAACAACTTCACGTCTCAGGGTCGACAACGCATTGGCGATGCCCCTAGTGTTGCATATGTCAATAGGCGGCGGTGACCACTTATCATTAGGTGGACCGTTTGCCTGTTTGTCGGCTTATTGGACTAAAATTTACTTAATTATTAATAAACTTAATATGACTTATTTTAATAGGAACTTTTGCCTCCACAGCAGGGGTAAAACTTCCAAAAAATCTTTTCTTAGTAGATTCTTCAACTGGGTGCAAACTTAAAAAAACAATTATTCTCACGCGGTTTCACCCGCCTATGTTCATCCAGAATATATAGTACATTATTTTATATTAGCACATTACTTTCAAATTGTGAAATAAGCTATCAAACAGGTGCCGAGGTCTGGAGATTATTTCACACACACACAAAACTCGCGCTCTTTATTTTCAATATTAGTAAAGATTATGCATAAATTATCTAATCCGACATTGTCTTACATATTTTTGTCTATTTTAGCCATTCCTTGGTTGTAAAATAAGGTTTTAAATCATAATATAAAATACGAATGCTATAGCAAGTAAACCCGCGTGTTAAGCTAATACACATGTACTAACGTTTGGTTATAGTCAGTTATAGCTGTTATGCAACTGAGTAACATTTGGGCGGGAGCCAGGCGGCGGGCGGCGGGGGCAAAAGAGGGTTGGGAGGCCGCGGGAGGATTTAGTGCCTCTTCTAACATGGGAATTTATATTTCAGTTTTTTTGGTATTTCTGGGGGATGGGGGCAATCCCCTTTTCTAATTTTATGTGGACGTTTTGGAAAAATTATCGACTTATGTTTTATTTGGATATATACAGCGTTGCACTCGGTCATGGATGTGGATTGTAAAGTTAGATTCGGAATGGAATTTCTGTACTGAGATAGACAAGAATAACTGTGAAGTTGAGTCATTACTTAGAAATGTATTGTATATTTCGAGGTATAACATTTTCACTGTACATATCTGGTAGTTATGTTTTAATAATATTTTAAATTAGATATTCATAATATTATTGTTTAATAATTCTTCACTTCTGCGATAACACACAGGTATTGTCAGTGAGACTAAATAAATATTTTGTAATAAATATAAGATCGAAAGAATTCGAAATGAAATCATCCGTCAGAGTTACCAACCAAAGTTATCGACATAGCTCAAAGGATTAGCAAGCTGAAGTGGCAGTGGGCTGATCACATCTGCCGTAGATCCGATAGCCGTTGGGGTAGACGTGTTCTAGAGTGGAGACCACGGCTCGGTAAACGTAGTGTAGGGCGCCCTCCAGCTAGATGGAGCGATGATATACGCAAGCTGGCTGGCAGCGGTTGGAAACAAAGAGCTGAAGATCGAGCTCAGTGATGATGAATGACATATTCAACATTCAGCCCTTAAATTACTAAATTTCCTACAAATTTCTTTGAGGTAGATACGTAAGTACCTACTTCATCACATTTAATAAATACCCTGTGAAATTACTTTTACTCGGTTATCCGATCCCAAACTAAGCAGAGCTCGTACAACGGTAACCAGGTAACTGATTTACTATGTAGTGTAGGTAGGTATGTCATACCCAGACAGAACAATCAGACATGTTCATGCACACAATTTTTTATCCTGAATGGGAGTCGAACCCGCGGCTGTAAATAACTAAAAACTTGAATGTTTTTAATGTAACACGTTTGTAATGTTTGAATGTGCCGTAGTTTTTTACTCTCTCGCAGAAAAACTACTTAACGGATTTCGATGAAATTTGGCACATAGATAGATCATAGCCTGGATTAACAAATTAGATACTTTTTATTTTAATAAAATATAACGTCCTTCAATAACGCGGGTGAAACCGCGGGTCAGTTACTAAGGCTTATCGGCAAAACCAGAGCGGATTCAAATACATTGGGCACACAGATAATATGTTAGAGAATAAAATATAGTCAATTGAAAACTTAAAATAAAACCACAAAGCCGGAGCTTGGCGAATAATTAATAATTACTCTCATATTCCGACAAAATTTATGTTTAAAAAACTTTTTTAACTTTTTTTTTAAACTTTGTTGGCAGAAGAACTCTGTAACTAAATCCGACTTGGTCAGTAGTGGGATAAAATAATTCTTTCCAGTTCGAAGTTGGTCGGTCAACCAATTCTACGTCAACAAACTTACTGTATTTCAAATCGGTCAAGATGCTGTTAAATCTAAAAGCTACTTTAATCGCGAGTCTGTTTGTTTGTAGCTTCAGTAACTTTAAATTTGACCTTCATAAATGGCTTCCGAGGGCCTAAACTGAATAAATGGTTTTGAATTTAGAATTTTTTTGAACTACATTTCAAGGCAATATTACTGATGATAAAATTTTGTAGAGCGATAGCTTAGGCTTTAGAGATGCTACATCTCTAAAGCTATTATGCTATTATCCTCAGAATGCTGTTATAAATGTGGGATGCATCTGTTACTTTTATTTCTATACAAGTGACATGCCCCGGCTTCGTCTGTATGCAATAATGTAACTGTATATAACTTAAGCCTAGTAAAAACTGCATAACATTTTTTTTTTTTTTATTCCATTTTACATTTTCTACGGACTCTTAGTCCATACTCTTTGAAGATTCTACGATTAATTATTTTAAGATCTATTGTATTGTGTTTTTAAAAATTAACATCTTTCCGCGCGTGCTCAGCTCGTTGTTTTGAACTGAGGCTTGTGGTTCCTTAATAATAGTGTTACATTAAATTTTTCTATTGCCGATACATGGATTATAAATAAATAACTTAGTATTTACTTAAATTTAATAAATTTATTTATTTATATAAATTAATTTAATAAAAAACACCAGTGGCATTACTTCACTGGACGAACTCTGCAGTAAGAGCTCTAATACACAAATTTATAATAGTAGTAATATTGGTAAGAACTAGAATTTATTATAGAATATGCATCATGGATAAAAAAAACATGCTTAAACTCATGCTCTAGGAATAACTCCAAAAACTTTGTTACAATGGTAAGCAGCCAATACAGCACATACATTTCATCGAAAAAAAAAACACAATCGCCACTCCACCCCGTCCGAGCTCCCATACAAATAGGCTTCCGTCTCTACGCAAGCGGACAGCGAGAGATTTTCGCCTATAATTACGGTGCTGTTTATTTACTCTATTATTGTGGTAACCGTAAAAATTGTGGAAATTGCGTCACAGAGCTGTATTTGATGTCTAATTGCTAATGTATTTCAAACTAGATTCTGATTAATTGATAGAACAACATTAGATTTCAATATAGGTAAACAAAATATGATACCATAATTATCGCTTTAAGCAGACTTGGGGTTAGTGTCTAATGCAAACATTGTTATTATTTTTTTATGATAAGTGATTTGTAACTATTTGAGAAATAAATATCTTAAACCATAAAGACAGATTAATCAAAGCATTAAAATCAGTTCAAACTCAATATCTACACTTATCATTCTCAAGCGATTTTAATAGTAGTGCACTTGTATTTAAGTTTTGATTAGAATGGTAAGGGGTCGGTGAAATCACAGGCAAATGAGACCTAAAACTTCACGTCTCAGGGTCGACAACGCATTGGCAACGCTGCAAATGTCATGCGGCGTTGGCCACTAGGCATCGAGTTAACTGTATGCTTGTTTAATACTACTTATAAAAAATCTCCTTTAAATCAAAAATCCCTACCAGTGTGACTGACAGCGGCACTATAACTGACCTAGTTTTGTTCTTTGATGAACGGATTTACGATGTCAAGATTATGGTCATTAACAAAGTGCAAAGAAAAGTTTTATTTACACTTTCCGCTAGTAATGACACCCCAGCCCTATAATTGCGGCGCATTTCTCCAGCGTCATATATCAAAATTATGCCTTCTGCTACACAATAAAATTTTAAAGTAAAATTTCCTCGCTTTACCGTTTTTAAAACTGGTCTCAACGCATTATTCCTTAGAGATCGTATTGTTTCCGTTTGAAGTGTTTATTACATGTTTTATTGTTGTAAAAATGTGCTGCTGTGCGTCACTGTGCTGTCGGTAGTACTACTTGGCCGGTCTATAAGACGCCATTAGCATGTTATATTGTGTTTAGATTTTCTTGCGTGTTGTTGCACCACTATATTTTGTTAGTATACCATGATGGCCGACAAACCAGAAGACGTAACACCAGGGTTATTGCCAATGCGTTGTCGACCCTGAGACGTGAAGTTGTTAAGTATCATGTACCTGAAATTTCACGGCCTCACTTTTACTACCGAAACACAGTAATACAAATTCACTATTGCTTCTCGGCGGAAATGGGAAGATGGTAGTACTTCCGCGTACGAATTTTGGACTAAGAGCTCTACTACTCTAATGTGTTGTCAGATACTGGTCCTAGGTCGACGAAGGTTTCCAAACTGGTGGAACCTTAACTAGCTTTGACCTTCATAAATGCCCTTCGTGGAACTAAACTTAGAAAGATTATACTAAAGGTTAAATATAAAAATAAATTTAAAAAGAGTAAGTCAATAAATTTGTTGGAAATGTATAAACGAAAATCAAATGGAAGGTACATTTTCTTCATTTAAATTAAATGAAAGTTGGCAACTGCTTGGCTTCTTATTTTTCCACTGTTCAAAGACTTAGAATGTAGCGCTATAAAAGACTCGATTACGAAAAACAGACAAATATACTAATATAATATAGGATTAAAACCTATTTTTTTACGATGATCTGGCAACACTAACAGGTACCTGTCATTAAACTTATTTTAAGACCACGCCATCTATTGTACATTTTAAAACATTTCTTCCTCATGTTGCTGGAAAACTTGTGCCTCAAAAATAGTGTAAATTTAGGATCCACGGACAACTCAAATCTACTGAACATATCGGGTTGGGACTGCCACAATTCCACGCGGAATTTTAATTGCGTGTCGATCGTTTTGGCTAAAATGTTTAGACCAGAGTTCTGCCAGACGTACTGTGTCGTCTATAGCATTATACAAGTTTTCTGGCGTGCAAGATGAGGGGCACGCAGGGCACGACAATAGATGTGCCATTGTCTGAGGGGAGGCGCCGCAAGTGCACTGGTTGCTTGTGCTGTAACCCCATCGGCACAGATTGTCCCGGCAACGGCCGACTTGGGTTAGGATAGGCTATATTGGGACCTGGAGGCCAAAGTACTCGCGTCGCTGTATCAGTGGCGCGAGGAAGAGGCGGAGCGGGGCGAACGACCGATGCAGCGTCAAGTCGAGCTGCGTCGGTCTCAGCTCCGCGAGGTCCTAGTGGCGGAATGGCGGGACAGGCTTTCGCGCCCTACCGCCGGCCTCGACATAGTCGGGGCGATCCGGCCGGTGCTCGAGCGCTGGCTCGGGAGGAGGCACGGCTCCCTGTCGTTTCGGGCGACGCAGGTGCTCTCGGGGCACGGTTGCTTCGGGAAGTACCTGTGTCGCATAAACAGGGAGCCGGACGCCCGGTGTCACCACTGCGTCCATTGCCGGGAGGACACGGCGCGGCACACGCTGGCAGAGTGTGCCGCTTGGGAGGAGCCGCGCCGTGCCCTCATCGCCGGAGTAGGCCCGGACCTCTCGCTGCCGGCCGTGATCGAGTCTATGGTCGGCGGCGAAGAGGCCTGGGACGCAGTGGTAACCTTCTGCGAGACGGTTATCTCGCAGAAGGAGGCTGCGGAAAGGGAGAGGGAGATTTCAACCCCTCACCCGATCCGCAGCCGACGCACCGGGCGTCGGCGGAGGGCGGACAACGCCCTCTTCCAGCCCCCCTAAATGGGTCCAGGGGCGTCAGACACGGGGATACGTCTGTCGCCCCACAACATCATAAGGACCCGAGGTGGCGGCGCGCGTGTGATGTTCCACGCGCGCCCCTCAGAGAAGTCGGGGGGGGAGGAGTTAACACCTCGCTCCCCCCCCTCGACCAGACGGGGCCCGCGGTGGCGGGCCGGCACCAGCCGGGGGTTGCGGAAGCTGAATTCGTGCCCGCGACCCTCGGCGCTCAAGTGTGCGAAGGAACATCGGAGGGGTTTTAGTGGGTATACCCTCGGGCCCCTTCTCATTTTTGATATGAGAAGGGGAGTTTGCGAGTGGGAGTCCCACATAACCACCGCGTCTCTCCCCGGGCGCGGTGGTATGCGTAATGCATTTCCCCTCCGAAAAAAAAAAAAAAAAAAAAAAAAAAAAGGATAGGCTATATATGTTATCCATAAACGCGGGTGAAACCGCGGGGGACAGATAGTTGAGAATAAACACGAAATATATTAGTTATCTGTCTTTATAATAGCTGTATAGCAGCTATTGTACATCCTCTATGTTATCAATATATTATACCAGCTGACCCTCGCGGTTTCACCCACGTTCCCGAGGGTTGAACCATTTTCCCGGCACAAAAATATCCTATGTTACCTCTAATATGTGTACAAAGTTTCATGATGATCAGTCAAGTAGTTTTTGCGTCAAAGCGTAAAAAACAAACTTACATACACATTTATAATATTATGTATTAAATTATAGTAAAAATACATGTGGAACCTATTTTAAGTATGCCTTCTATAGCCATTAGAGTATTCGATGAGAAAAAACGGACGTCAGAAAAAAAACAATGTTAATGTCAGTATGATTGTTATGTAAGATAAAATATAAACTAATAATAACGACTTCAATTACTATTATTATAACATTTTATCGGTATCATACATAGCCTAAATCCATCTACGAAAAATTCCGCGTCGAATAGTAGCAGTCCCATCCCGATATGTTTAGTAGTTTTGAGGTGACGATGCGTTAAAGCAACCCTATTTTCCTTATATCAATTTAGATATAGGATAGAAACCTTTCTTTTTGCGCTGATCTGTTCGATTCTGTAAGGAAAATGATAGTAACTCGAGGATATTTCGTCGCCGCCCGTGCTCTGTCTCTTTCGCTAACTCCGCTAATACTACTAATCACGTGCGAGATAAGTTCTCTGAGGCCCCCGTGAAGCGGTTCGCCGAAGAAGTTTGTATTAGCTGAATAAGGGGGCTGGCAACACTAACAGGTATCTGTCATTTTACGGCTTTTCAAATAGGATATTACTGACTCATTGCTTGGGGGCATTGGTATAGCGTAATTTGCAAATCGCACACGATCCAATGCTCCACTGAAATATTACTGCTAAAAGAATCACAATAAAAATACGCAATAAATGCGGTGTGATCATAACCAAACTTTACGATTACGGCACAAGTATAAATGTTTAGCGTTCTCATTGCTCGCGTATTTGAGTCACCTTGTCAGGTCGGTTCCGAGTTATGAAAGCGTAGCGATTTTGAAAAATGTCGTTCTGCGATAATCTACACTTAATATTTTCTTCCTTAGTTGATTATATCTTTACGGCTTTTTTTTAAAGAAACATTTAAACAACCTTACTATAATTTTGAGAATTGATTCTTAAGAATGTTTGTATAATTTATATAATTTCGTTCAGCCGAAGAAGGGGCGAGTAACTACAGTTTTAAATTTATAATTTAGGCAAATGTTAAGATGAGATAAGAAATTACGTTTTTTTCTAGCCCCACCGATATTCAGAAGTAAAATGTGCAGTGCAGGGTTCGTCTGAGGAAGTACTACCACCAAAATTATTTCCAAACAGTAGGACGCTTATATTTCTGTGTTTCAGTTAGAATGAATTGACAGGCACTTGAGCCTTAACAACTTCACGTCTCAGGGTCAAAAACGCATTGGCGATGCCCCTGGTGTTGCTATTTTCCGCCTATGCGCATTACAACTGTTGTACGGTAACCACTTACAATTCTACTTTAACTATACCAAACCAAAGGGGTAATTTTCTCTTCACAAATCAATAGACACATATGAGGTACATCATAAAAGCAGAAGTTAGTCACTGACTAAACATGAAATCTCAAAAACTATATGGAGTAGCGAGGTATGGGACTCCTCCATTTAAAAGGGAAGATCTTCCGCCAGGCTTGGTGATTGTGCCTGGGGACCGCGGTCCAACTGTTGATGTTGGATGCTTGTATATAAGTCAAATCCTGATAGAATCTTGATAGCGCGATGTAGGATTCTCTCGTTCATAGATGTCGCCACATCACTGTAGTGCGGGTGGTGAAGGATTGTAGGCGCGTTCATAGATGTCGCCACAACTACATGACATTTTCGTTGGTAAGACACGTCAGCTGAGAACTTTTTGTGACAGTGTCGAATTAAGGGCGTTCAAAGGCGTAACGGTAAGGTTAGCGTAAGTTTATATCCAAGCACTATATTTTTGCTATCACAAACATAGTTGTAAGTCCTTCATTCACACAGCGATAGAGTATAGGGTCGACTTTCAGCATGGACATATTTAATAGAGTGGCAAACAAAAAATATTTTACCCCCAATGTGAGCACTAGTCGATATATAAGCGTCGTCTTAAGTAGCTAAGTTGCGCAATCAAACCCATCGTACGATAGTTATTAAGCATTTCCTGTAGTCGCGTAAAGACTTGCAAGCTTCAATTAGGACACTATAAAAATGATCTGTGTATAACTTCGTCGTGCAATGAATTCGCATCGTTCACTCATACGATCTACGGAAATTGTGACGACGTCAGACTAGTAAATCGCTCCCGCCACCTCTCACGCCTTAGTCCCCGCCGCACAGAGACAAGACAAGCTCTCCGTCTCTATTCAATAACTCGCGTATTGACTCGCTCGTCTCCGCGGAGCTTGACCTTTGATAGAGACGACCTTTCTAGTGAAACATTCGCACTTTATTGTTGAGTTTTGACATGTACATGATGAAATATCTCTTATGGTGACATTATTTTATTTTGGCTTCGCAATTTGATGTTTTTTCTTGACAAAATTAACGGTCTGAAACTCTTGTATACCTACTTATTGTTTCCATCTATCCTTTTGGATTGCTTCGCTCGAAGATTGGTCCCTTTTCCGAAATAGATGTATATAATACTAGGCGTCGCCTGCAGTTTCACCCGCTTTTATCTATATATTAGAGCGTCGAACTGTAGCAGTCCTGTCCCGAAATGTTCAGTAGTGTTGAGGTGATGATGCGTATAAGGAACTACTTTGCTTGTATACAACGTTTTACTAAATACCCCGTAAAAATATAATTAATTATCAAAGCAACAACCCTAGTAAGCCCATAATTACCAAGTTACCCAATAATTGTCTACTTTAATAGTTTTTCTATTTCGTCATGAGGCCCTATTTAAGCTCCTTTCGGCTTTACGGGTAGTTTTGTAACACTGTGTATATAGATGTATAATAGCCTATATTCGTGCGGATATTTCTGTAGCCATGTGTAAGCACAAGTTTATAATATTTATGGAATATGGCTTGAAAGGAATTACACAGAGACTGAAGGATAAACTTGTCACTTCTGCGTATAGACTGCAAAAAGTGCAAGGCTCATTTTTAGGACTTAGTGCACGCATCTATAATAAAATCCCTGCTGAAATTTTTAATTTGCCTTTACAAAAATGTAAGGAAAAAATTAAGACTGTTCGTACTAAACAAAAGGCTTTCTACAACACAAATGATTATTTTAATGACGACAATGCTTAGGTGTAGCGCTCGCTCCAGCAGGACACATCTTTATGTACAAAATCTTATTTTGAAAAGAGTCATTGCTGAGTTTATTGCCGGCTCTTCTCAGTAAAAGCGACCTTCCGAACCGGTGTTAGTCAGACCATTTAAGTGCCTGTGAAGGCCTATTTGAATAAATATTTCATTTCATTTCACTGAATTTATAAATATCTTAAGCTAGGTAGAACTTTAAGCTTCAAGTCTGCTATACATGGTCACACACAGAACCTTGGCGATCACAACCTAACTCGACATTTTACAGTCTAGATATCGTCGTAGTAGTAATTTCCTTAGTAATAAAACAGCTCCCCCCTCCATACAAGTGGGGGATCTATGGGGAATGCAGACTGTACGTTCTAAATTGCTTCGAATATGCGTTGAATTTATGGTCTAGAATTTATGGTTCAAACACATTAATTAGTTTAGTTTGGTTGTTCTGAATGTCTATTATATAGATCTAAATTGATTTTGCGAGCTTGCTTTTGAGCTAGTTGAGTTGAAGTATGTCCAAGGTACCTCTACCTAGGTAGAGGTAGGCAATATTAATACTAGTATTACTGTGTTTCGGTTAAAAAGGTAAGGTCGGAGAAATTTCGGGCACATAGTCTCAATAACTTCACGTGTTAGGACAACCACGCATTGGCGGTCCCCCTGGTGTTGCAAATGTCCATAGACTTACTGCTAGGTGGACCGTTTGCCTGTTTTTTGGGCTACTTGACATAAAAAAAAAAGATTTTCGTTTTAGGATATTTATTTACTTTCTTTTTAATTAAATAGATGTTGGCTAATAAATATTTTGTAGTCGACCCTAAGACTGTGAAGTTGTTAAGTCTCATGTGCCTGTAATTTCAAAAGCCTCCTTACCTTTATAACCGAAACACAGATGTTTATCAATTAAAAAAAAAAATATTTAAACACTAATAATAATTTTATCGCAATCAAAGGGAGCTTGTATAATAATGTAATTAGATTGATGTTTGATTTATACATTCGTAAATTATAAATGCGAAAGTAGCTCTGTTTGTTTATTACTTTTTAACGACTAAACGGCTCGTCGGTTTGTAATGAAATTTGGCAAGAAGATTGATTATATTCTGTGGAAAGTAATAGGCTCTTGTCTCAAAAACTAATTAATCATTTTATCTAGATCTTATTTGCCCTATACATCAATTTGAGTGCATAGTTTTTAAGATAATTAAAAATTTACAAAATGTACGCGTGTTTATATGCCTTGGGAGCGCAAACTGCGGGACAGCTAGTGTACTTTTTTTTTTTATATCCTGGGACATTCTTTTACACACGGCCATCTGATCCCAAACTAAGCAGAGCTTGTACTATGGAAACCAGATAACTGATATACTACATATACAACTTTTTTTTCTAAATACATACCTATATAGATATTTACACCCAGACACAGAACAAACAGACATGTTCATGCACACAAATGTTTGTCCTGGGTGGGAATCGAACCCGCGACCTTTGGTTTGGCAGTCAGAGCGTTAACCACCAAGCCAACTGGCCTGTCGAATATACTATACTAACTATATTTATACTAGAAAATAACCATACTTTCGTTTCATTTCAGTGACAACGAAAGGTGATGAAGATATCAAAAACTTCGTAATAATGGCAAAAGATCTTCAACATTCAATCAGCCTATAAAATCGAGTAAGTACCGCTCAGTTATCTGGTTGCCATAGTATATTTTTTGATTTATTTAAAATGATATTAACGTCAAAGAATCTGTTCTCGGGGGGGATATTACATTTTCCCGGGATAAAAAGTAGCCTATATGTTATCCAAGGATATGCTCTATCTATGTGCCAAGTTTTATTCATATCCGTTTAGTAGTTTTTGCGTGAAAGAGTAACAAACATACTTACATACAAATCTTTCCTCTTTATAATATTGGTATAGATAAATTGATATTTTGGCCACAACAATCTTCGCGTTTCAATTAAGGTACCTATCCCTTTTCCATGAACCAATATTATGAAATAAAGCCTATATACCCTATATATAAAGCTACGTTATAGTACTGAAAAGCCTATTAGTGTGTACATATAGACAAACACACAGACAGACAAAACCTTTCAAAAATATCTTTTTCTAAGAAATATAAAACAATGGCACTACTTTTGCCCATCTTTTTAACACCACTTGGGTCGACAAACACCTGCATGTCTGTCGTAGGAACATTTGTAAAATCACCATCGCCAATGTGCTGTCGAGCCTGAGACTTGAAGTTGTTTTGTCATTAGTGTAAAGGCCTTACCTTTCTAACCGAAACACAGTAATACAAGTGCACTACTGCTTCACGACGGAAATGGGTAAGGTACTTCCACAGACGAACTTTGCTCAAAGAGTTCTGCTATTATCTCTCTGATTGTTTGCTTCTATTTATAAACTATGCAAACGATTTTAATGCTGTTTCCTCGTAAAGAGAAAACTAAACATTTAAAATTATTATTGAAAAACATAACGCAATTGCGGTATTTTACGCATATATATCAAAGTATAATAACACAGAAATTTAATTTGAATCATATCTACTTCAGGACCTGAAGCTCGCCCAAGCCCATGATCTTCAAAGAAGTGCATATTAAAAGGTACCTTTACTATTGTTGTAATTTTTATCTGCAACCTCAGCTGTTTCACGAAGGGAACTAACGTTTTCCCAAGACTTCAAAATGCCTTATTTTTACGTTGAATCCTAACCTTTAGAACAGTAACAGACAAATCAAAATTGCTTCATTCATTTAGAAGATAAACGATGATAAAAGTTAAATTATCGAACAATAAACAGAACATACATAAAAAAATATCCTGGGACATTCTTTACACACGGCCATCTGATCCCGAACTAAGCAGAGCTTGTACTATGGAAACTATATATCTGATATATTATGTATAGATAGATATGTCAAGAAATTCATGTAATGAGTTACGCACATTTCCAATATCCACTAAGTAGTTAAATTTAAACTAAAACAGTCTCTTTTCTTAACGAAACAGGTAAATGATAATTTTAATGCCCGCCATTTATTTATTTTTGTTTGATTTCCTACCTACCTCCACTGGGTTAATGAGGATGAACATTCGATTAACGCTCATTCTCATTATTTACCACGAACTTTGCTCATTATCGAACAAGTAAACAATTGCAGATAAGACTTATATCCTTATTTATATGTTCCGTTAGTATTGTATGACGTCATAGTGTGTACTTTGATTTATTTCTGTTAACAACTTAATACTAAAGTATCCGGGTTAGTATGTACGTTATTTCTAAGAAATTTCGTCCCGTGACTTGTGACGTGACGATTATCGCCATCTCTCTTGCACATCCATCGATCATCTTGGAATAAATCCTAGGAAATCTAGTAAAGGCTAGTTTCAAGGTAGTTGACAGGCCAGTTGGCTTGGCGGTTAGCTACCCTGACTGCCAAGTCGAAGGTCGCGGGTTCGATTCCCATCCAGGACAAACATTTGTGTGCATGAACATGTCTGTTTGCTCTTTGTCTGGGTCTAAATATATATATATGTAGGTATTTAGATAAATAAAAAGTAGTATAATATGTAGTATATCAGTTATCTGGTTTCCATAGTACAAGCTCTGCTTAGTTTGGGACCAGATGGCCGTGTGTAAAGAATGTCCCGGGATATTTATTTATTTATTTATTTATGTCCGTGACTCTATCAAAATAAAAAAAAATTGTGTTCTATATCCCTTCACACATGGTTACCTGATCCCAAATTAAGTAGAGTGTACTGCTTGTACTATGGCTACCGGGTAACTGATATACTACTTTTTAAATACATACTTATATAGACATTTACACCCAGACACAGAACAAACATACATGCCCATGCTCACAATGTTTGTCCTGGGTGGGAATCGAACCCACGACCTGCGGCTTGGCAGTCAGGGTCTCTAACCACCAAGCCAACTGGCCCGTCAAATTCCTTCAATTAATACTTTTTCTAAGCTTCCGCCATATTTACTTTGAGTTCAATGTTCGCAAATTATCACTTCACAATATGACTGTGAAATGTTATGTAATATTGACATAGTTTTTGCAATCAGTAAAATTTATATTGTTAACTGAACTAATCTCTACTCTGTTCGTGTATAGCCGCCTTTTGAAGCCAGGGTCTTTAAAGGGTCATCCAAGAGATTGTGACAGTTTAAAAACGGGACTCGAAACATGCGGTATCTGTACCCAGAGGTACCTGCGATGATCCGTTGACCACTAGTGGTCCGCAAGAGTTAAAATATGGTCCGCGAAAGATCTCAAACGTTTTTTCATTCTTAAATTATACCTTTTGTTAAGTTAATGCATGTTACATTTGAGTTTAACGAATACTAGTAATACAAGATTATTTGGTAAGCAAACGAGCAGACGTCTCACCTGATGGTAAGCGATTACCGCCGCCCATGGACACCCGCAACACCAGAGGGCCACAAGTGCGTTGCCGGCCTTTTAAAAAGGATTAACTTTGTCTATTTTTACATAAACATAGTTTAGTTTATTAGTTATTCTCTAACTTTGTGGTCGGGAACAACAAAGAAATCAAAGTAAATAATAAATATCCCGGAACATTCTTTACACGCGGCCATCTGGTCCCAAACTAAGCAGAGCTTGTACTATGGAAACCAGATAACTGATATACTACATATACTACTTTTTTTTTCTAAATACATACTTATATATTTACACCCAGACAGAACAAACAGACGTGTTCATGCACACAAATGTTTGTCCTGGGTGGGTATCGAACCCGCGACTTTCGGCTTGGCAGTCAGAGTCGCTAGCCACCAAGCCAACTGGCCTGTCAAAGTGGTCCCCGGTCCGAAAAAGGTTTGGAGCCACTGCTGTAACCTATCGCCCTCTAAGATCTTTATTCCTTGAGGATTGTCCCCATGGATAGCTGAGGCCTGAGGACTTGTTCAGATAGAATAATAGTACTCTCATTCGCAATAAGCTAGTTACTTTTGAATACTTGTAAGTAACATAAACAGTCGAATGACGTTGTAACCTTTGCCTTATTTTAAGGAAAAAAACACAATATATCAAAAACATTCACTTGATGATTATTTATATTATTGACAAAGGCCTCCTCAAAGTTTAAAAATATAAATGAACTAGCTGTCCCCCGCGGATTCTCCCCCGTTTATCGATATCATACATAGCCTATAACCGTCTAAGAAAAAATCCGCGTCGGATGGTAGCATTCCGATATGTTCAGTAGTTTTGAGGTGATGCTGCGTCAAAGGAACATTATTTTCCTTATATTTATATAGGTGTCATCACTACATACTCGTAGTATAAAACAAAGTCGCTTTCTCTGTTCCTATATCCCTATGTATGCTTATATCTTTAAAACTACACAGCGGATTTTGATGCGGTTTTTTTTAATAGATAGAGTGATTGAAGAGGAAGGTTTTTATGTATAATACATGTGACATCCCACGGGAACGCGGGTAAAACCGCGGGGGACAGTATTACTTAATACAGAACTAGTTATTGATATTTTGGAAACGGCTCTAACGATTTCGACGAAACATTATATTTAAATAAGGTGTCCTTTGCGCCTTGCCCAAAAAAAGGCGATTTACACCATAAGGGTAATTTTTTTTTAATGGGCCGACAATAAATCAAACGGTCCACCTGATAGTAAATGGTCACCGCCGCTTCTAGACAATTGCAATACTAATAGAATCGCCAATGTATTGTCGACCCTGAGACATGAAGTTGTTAAGTCTCATGTGCCTGTAACGTAGAACTATAATTACAAGCGCACTAGAAAAGGGTTCAAAGTTATCAACGAATCATTTGAATACATTGGACCTTTACTACCTAACTGTTAAATAATAACAAGTTCATAAGTTCAACAATAGAACGTGACAGATAATTATGTGCTCACGTACTTGGGAGATAAAGACAATTCTTCCATGGCCTTGGCTGACCAAGTTTATCGTACGTGGAGTGAAGGTATAGAATATTAACGTTTCTTTTGTCTTTTTTTTTCAAGAGGAATACACCTATCACATATTTCTAGGACGCGTTTCTCCATTAGCGGTGACTAAAGACGACCTTAAGCTAATCTTATAATTGCAGGGCTAGTTGGCTTGGTCGCTAGAGACAAAGACTGCCACGCTGTAGGTCGTGGGTTCGATTCCCACCAAGGACTAACTTTTGTGAGAATGAACTGAACATGTCTGTGTGTTATGTGCCTAGATGTAATATACAACGCGTTACAAAATACCCCGTAAAAATATAATTAATTGTCAAAGCCAACAACCCTAGTAAGCTGTCATGGCAGGGAACCAGATTATTTAACAGAAAGGCCTACGTACCTATTTTACCTAATAATTATCTACTTTAATAGTTTTTCTATTTTTCATTCTAAAAATCCTTTTTTTTTATTTTTTGGTGTACGTTATACAGCATTACTACGGTTCTTAAATATTGTGAATGGACTCGCTATAAGGCCTATTTAACTATCTTTCGGCTTTACGGGTAGCTTTTTTTTTTTTTTAAGTAGTTTTAAAATAGTACAAGCTCTGCTTAGTTTGGGATCAGATGGCCGTGTGTAAAGAATGTCATAGGTCCTAGAAATCTAATAACTGTTTGCTCCCACATTCTTTTAAAGGAACCCCGTCAGCGAGTCAGCAGAAAGCGGCTTAAAAGTCAGCTTAAAATGGTATCCAGATTTAATTGCAACAACCCTTAATGTTATTAATAAATATCAAATTAATCAAGAAATAATTATAACAATATTTGTGAGTCAATCAAGCTGATCGGATTTTGATGAAATTTGCCACTCTGACACACATGACTGTCTAATCTCAAACTAAACAGACCTTACATAATGGGAACCAAATAACTAAATAATGTACTACTTCTCTCTGACAATTACCTAACTAACATAAGAACTTACACCCAGGGCAAACAGAACATGATCAGATCATGCACACAAAAGATCTGTCCATGAATCAGGGTCTTTAACCACAAGCCAACTGGCAAAAAGAATATATCGACGAGTAAAAGGCGACTTGACTCAACCGCCATTATTTATTATTCATTATTATACTATACTATGATGATGGCCCATGCATAAATTCGTTGAAGCTTGCATTTAGTTTTAATTTTCAACAGTTTTGATGTGAAATGTTAAGAAGTTTAGTTGCAGTATCTGTTTTTGGGTAACTCCTGTAAATTTGTCAAAATGGCGCTTGAATCAAGTCGCCTTTTAACCGCCAATATTATTAACCAACAAAGAATAACTTTACAAGCACTTATGTCAGCTAATATTAACAAAGTCACTTTGAGTGCGCTACCCAATTCTAAAATGATTAAATGAACGTCTAATTACACAATAATTATAACAATTAAAGATAAATAAATACGCATTTTGAGTTCAATGACGAGCAACGACATTTTAAAATTAATTTATCATATACCGCCTATCAATAGTTCACGTGTCACGGGAGTCATTGACTCATTAGCGAAGAACTTCAGTTCTTTAGTCGACTTTATATCGTACCTAGATTTTGGTAGCTTATAATGAGAGAACTTAGTAAGCTTTTGGTGAAAAAAAGCTGAGAAAATTATTAAAAACTTTTTTTTTTTATTGAAATCTGAATTGTGATACTGATATTGTAAACTAGCTTTCCCAAGGGATGTATCATTTTCCCGGGAAAAATAGCCTATGTTATTCCGGATATATTCTGTCTATGTGCCAATTTTCATCCAAATCTGAGACTCGATTCTATAAGGATGTAACTGTAACTCGAGGGTGTTTCGTCGTGGCCTCTATGCTCTGTCTCTGTCACTTGCGCTAATACTGCTAATCACGTGAGAGGTAGACTCACCGAGGCCCCCGTGAAGCAGCTCGCAGAAGTTTGTATTAGCTAAATAAGGTGGATGTGTCGGTAGTTTTTGCATTCATCTTACTTATTATTATAAATGCGATAGTTCGTGAGTACTGAAGGATGTTTGTTACTCTACGGTTTTGGTTAAAACTAAAAAAAATTAAAAATGGTGCATTGGTTACAGAAATTGCCCTCTGCCTACAAACATAAAAACTCATAAATTTAATACTCCCTTTATTATATTAATTAATACTAGCTGTCCTCCGCTATTTCCCAAGGATATAACATTTTCTTGGAATTAAAAGTATCCTGTATTATACACGTTACAAGCAATATATGTGCCAAAATTCATCCAAATCCGTTCAGTAATTTTGACTTGAAAGAGTAATAAACGATCATCCGTCCATCCTCACAAACGTCCGCATGTTATGAGAACCAATGTTATCGACATAGCAAAGGATTAGCAAGCTGAAGTGGCAGTGGGCCGTAGAACCGATAACCGTTGGGGCAGACGTGTTCTAGAGTGGAGACCACGGCTCGGTAAACGTAGTGTAGGGCGCTCTCCAGCTAGATGGAGCGATGATATACGCAAGCTGGCTGGCAGTGGTTGGAAACAAAATGTGTCGTGTTTCGGTTAGGAAGGTGAAGTCGGTGAAATTACAGGCACATGAGACTTAACAACTTCACGTCTCAGGGTCGACAACGCTTTGGCGATGCCCCTGGTGTTGCGAATGTCCATAGGCGGCGGTGACCATTTACCGCTTTTACGCATTACCCTGATTATGAGAACCGTTTATCGGCCTAGTTGACATTTAGAAAACTAAAAATCTTTCAAAGGGTTTTCAAAGGACATTTTATTTCAAAGGTCTTTTGTCATTTTAATCATACTTAGCTATTAAAGATTGTACAAAAACAAATATCTAGCAACTAATTCCGCTGGTTCTCCTTCTCTGTCAAGTCCCAAACAAGGAAACTCAAACCATCACATCGACACATGTTTCGCGAAGCATCTCCAAGACGTATTAGACCCGCTGTCACTGACTCGACTAGTCGAAACGAAACACGTGTCGATTTCCTGTTGAGTTTCCTTGTTTGGAACTTGACAGAGAAGGAGAACCAGCGGAATTAGTTGCTAGATATTTGTTTTTGTATAATCTTTAATAGCTAAGTATGATTAAAATGCCAAAATGTCAAGTCTACTACGGAATGACTTCAACTTAGCATCTTTACTTTCCATCAGGTGGACAGTCCAAAAGCTACCCCAGCATTGATGTTGGACTCATGATGTTAGGGGCTTCGTAATATGTAATTACTATAATAAAGCATAGTCATTATAATAAAGAGCGATGTCCGGGTTATCGAACGGGTGATAAGTGGGAGGTACGACCTCGAACGCTTTGCTTACACTAGCACATTATAACATGCACTTAGATACAATTATACCCTTAACTTACAAAGATGCTGTTTGATTAATTGTTGTAGGTATATGTAGGTTTGACGACAATCTAATTGTGGTACAGAAAAGTAAAGGTTTAGAAGTGTATAATAATAATCGTACCCATTTCCGACGTGAAACAGTAGCGCATTTGTACTACAGCTTTAGTCAGAAAGGTCGGTTAAATTACGGGCCCACATGAGACTTAGCAACTTCACGTCTCAGGGTCGACAAAGCATAGGCGATAAACCTATAAAATATAAGTGACTTACCATCCGATGGACCTGCCTATTTGTCGGGCGTCTTGATTTAAGAGAATAAATTACGAAAGTTTGACCCGTGTGACACGTTAATAATTGTTAAGTGTGACGTACCTCATAATACTCAAAAAATATTCAATATTTACAGAATGAAGGATCTTAAAATTTGTAATAGGTTTTTAATTTGTTAAACATCAAAATAAATGTGGTGTAGCCGAATGATCAGATTATAAAAAATGTTAACCTGATGAGTTCCATGCTGGTTTTTCTATCTTAATAAATACTACTCTAGAGCTTTGTTTAGACTTTTAAAGTTTAAATTAGAGTTAGAATTTGAATAACTTATTCTAAAATTAAAAATAAATCTACTCTAGTCTCCTGGGGTCTCTGTAAATAAAAATGATACAAGGTTATATATTAAGGAATCACAAACCTCAACTCAAAACATCGAACTGACCAAGCGCGGAAAGATGTTAAAGTACAAAAATGCAATAATTGTATCTAATAATAAGCTAGCATAAAATCATCAAAGAGTACGGACTAAGAGCCCGTAGAAAATGTACATATTTAAAAATAAAAATACACTAGGTCGAGGATGTTTCGTTGTGGCCTCCGTGCTCTATCACAAACACGTGAATTCACAAAGATAGCTACCAAATTATTATGCTTTAGAAATATATAATATATTGAAAATATAGAAAATAAGTTGTCGACACTACTGTATTAGGTAAGTATCCTGTAAAAGTAGTTGTAAGTGAGGATAAATAAATAAATAAAAAAATAAATAAGAAAACGTGAAAAGTCCCCACTCGAAAGGTTCATTGCATTTGTAGAATAAGAAGGCTAGTATACCTACGGTAAGCTGAAAAACTTCCTTCAGGTCATAATTATTTTACCTAGTCATTACGTGGACAGCTACTGATACACCTATCTGATAAATGTGAGTTATCCCCCAAAATTAACTGTTTTATCTTCCTAATTGTTTTTCGAGTCTATCGTGAGGTAAATCACGGTAATGCAACGAATTTAATCAACTTTTTTTTGTTTTATAATATTTTTCATGTAATAAATAAAAAGAAAAGAAATATTTCAGCAAAACATACAGTTATTACAATTAAAATTAATAAATATCTCGTCTTGAAGATGCTTCTTGTAAAAGCGAACACGTGTCGATTTCCTGTTGAGTTTCCTTGTTTGGGACTTGACAGAGAAGGAGATCCAGCGGAATTAGTTACTAGATATTTGTTTTTTGTACAGTCTTTATAACTTTAAAATCATCACAAACCAAGAGCGTGGTACAATTAATAATTATATTACAATTACACAATAATTCTGTAATATATTACAATGTAATTATTTTATCATATAAAGCGGATGTAAACGCTTGCACGTGCAAAACTTTCTCAGTAACATTATGTTTACAAATCATTTAATTGTCTATGAATCATTTAATGCCACCAGTCGGCTTGGTGGTTAGACCCTGACTGCCACGGAGCAGGTCATGGTTTCGAATCCCATTACCATACATTTACTATTGGTCCGTACTTCTTGAAGATTGTATGATAAATATTTTTTTTTTTTTTTATTGAGATATATTGTATTGCATTTTTATATATTAACATCTTTCCACACTTGTTCACAGTGGTGTGGCTACCGGAAGGCTAGACGGGGCAGTGCCCCGGGGCCCCCAAGCTAAGGGGGGCCTCGGATTCTGACTTACAAACAGTGGCGTAGCTACCGGAGGGCTAGACGGGGCAGCACCCCGGGGCCCCCAAGCTTCGGCTGGGGGACAAAATATTTAAGCCCTACTTAATTTTTTTCCCCAGGGCCTTCGGTTACCTAGGTACGCCACTGCTTGGTCAGCTCGATGTTTTGAGCTGAGGCTTCAATAATATATTGAATTCTTTTTTTCTACTTTTAATTTGCAAAATTTAAAATGTACTCATTAAAAATTTACTTCATTGTAGTTACAATTATATTAGGAAGGAAAATAGGGTTTCTTTGACGCACCATCACCTCAAAACTACTGTACATATCGGGATGGGACTGCTACCATTCGACGCAGATTTTTTCCTAGACGGTTATAGGCTATATATGATATCGATAAACTTGAGTGAAACCACGGGGGACAGCTAGTTATATATGTAAACATTTATCTATATTTGTACATTAAGATATTTCGGCCTCGTTTTTTTTTTCATAAATGGCTTTGGATTTTTGAAAGTATAATAATAATAAAATAAATTCCACAATAATTAGTTAGAATTAATTAATTTGACATTTACTAAGTAACTCTAAAAAATATATACTACTCGTGCAATTTACTCACCTTCTAATGTGGACCCCCTCAGGGTAAAAAAGTTTTGAAAGTATACCATCTAGAAATTTTGGTACCTACCACATCCAACCACATGGAAAATGCCTGGGTCACGGACCCCGATTAGTTCTGTCAGAATACTCTTGTCCCCGCGTATCTTACCACACAGGAGCAACGTTCTTTAACTATAAACATTATTATTTATCAATACCATTTATAAATATCACTACAGAAGCTTTGGAGATTGATAATACAAGTTCAAAACTGTGAGAAAAAATCGGGTTGCACTTCGGGAGTGTGTGCAGAAGTGAGTGAAAACTTGAACATTAACGTTGTGCATTTTTATCGTCTTACGAATTTTCGATCAGAGGCCTAAGCACGAACATCTATCGCAAGTGTAGCGTCATCGTATCGAGTGCGCCAAAAAGCTGGTTTGTATGTAAAGTTGCACACCGCGCACACTGTGATGTTGCGCGATGTTCAAATTTCCATTGGATTGGTTTTTGGCGCACTCGATACGATGACGCTTCACTTGCGATAGACGTTCGTGCTAGGGGCACAGGTCACGTGTCCTGATGAGAGTTTAAAATTTTATACCCATCCCAAGAAAAGTGCTCAAAGCCGCTAAAGAAGTTTTCACTTAAAAAAAATGCTCCCGTGGGATGCTATAATTTCCCGAGATAAATATTACCTAACCTAAATCCAGGCTATAAACTATCTATGTGCCAAGTTTCATCAAAATTCGTTTAGTCGTTTTTGCGTGAAAGGGTAACATCCATTTATCCACGCAAACTTTCGCATTTATAATATTACTAGCTGTCCCCCGCGGTTTCACCCGCGTTTGTCGATATCATATACGGGGTTTTACAAAACTACCCGTAAAGCCGAAAGGAGGTTAAATGGGGCCTTATAACGAGTCCATTCACAATAAATAAGAACGGTAGTAACATACCCCAAACAATTTAATAACGTATTTTTATAAATGAAATATAGAAAAACTATTAATGTAGACAATTATTAGGTAAAATAGGTACGTAAGCCTTTCTGTTAAATGATTTGGTTCCCTGACATGACAGCTTTTAGGGTTGTTGGCTTTGATAATTAATTATATTTTTACGGGGTGTTTTGTAACACGTTGTATAGCCTATATCCATCTGCAAAAATTCCGCGTCGAATGGTAGCAGTCCCATCCCGATATGTTCAGTAGTTATGAGGAGACGGTGGGTCAAAGAATTTTGCTTATTTTAGGATTATAGGCTTCTGGTACCAAAACGTATATACCATCATTAGCTAAGAAATCTATCTGATAAGAATATAGAAGTTCCTTCTGATGGTAACTGGTCACCGTCACCTATTCACATCACTGGGAATACGTGGTCATCAGTTTGGTCTTTTCTCACTTGTTTCGTAGCCCTAGACATGAAACAGGGTAGTATTACCACACAGACAAATTGTTCATAAATTATTTGAGTAGTAGTGCAGAGTTCGTCCGGGGAAGTACTTACCTTACCCATCTCTACCGTGAAGCAGTAGTGCACTTGTGTTACTGTGTTTCGGTTAGAAAGGTGAGGGGGCCGGTGAAATTACAGGCACATGAGACTTAACAACTTCACGTCTCAGGGTCGACAAAGCATTGGCGATGCCCAAAGTGTTGCAAATGTCCATAGGCGGCGGTGACCACTTACCATCAGGTGGACCGTCCGCTTGTTTGTCGGCCCATGTGGTATAAAAAAGCCAAACTTATATCTAAGTGTCACATTACTTCAAGAAGAACACAGCACTTAAAGTCGCGCAGGTAAATAACATTTTCTAATATTCAATTATTAGCCTACTATATAATAACAAGAACCTTAAAACTAAGACACTAAATACACTTAATACAGATACATACTGATACCACATTAATATAATTTTACATAATTTATTATATACTTCATAACGAACTGCGTTTTTTATTTATTTAGATATTAAAATTGATGGTAAAATGTACAAAACACCCATTAAGGAAAGGTAAGGTCTTACAAATTCCTAACTCAAATGATTAATACGGCTTCTGAAAACTTATTTCAATGCTAAAAATACGACCAAAAATCGTTAAATGTAGTTAGTATTTTATGTCCTTACTGAAAAATAAACTGAAATTTTTCAAGGAGTATTGTTCTATATATCTTAACGCCTATCATACCTGAAAAGGTAGGCAGAGGTCTCAGTAATAAAATCCACATTCCACCAAAGATATTCCCCAACGTGACAAGTGAGCATTGTTGTGGATGTTTTCATTTTATTTTATGAAATTTCAAAGTAGTTGAGCTCTTAAAGCAGAGTACATCACGGGAAGTACTAACACCTTACCCATCTCCGCCGTGAAGCAATAGTGCACTTCTGTTACTGTGTTTCGGTTAGAAAGGTAAGGGGGCCGGTGAAATTACAGGCACATAAGACTTAGCAACTTCGCGTCTCAGGGTCATCGACGCATTACCTATACCCCTCATATTGCAGATGTGCATAGGCGGCGGTGTCCACTTACCAATTTGGACCGTTTGTTGACCTAGTTGACTTATAGAAAACTGAAAATGTAAGGGCTTTCAGAGGCCTTTCTTTTGACATTTCAATCACATTAAGCTTTTGAATACAACCTTGTTAGAGTTCCTAGAAGTGTATTTTTATTCAAATCTACTGAATGACTTTAACTTAGCAACAAACTCAACAAGGTTACAATATGTTTATTTGTCCACATAATAAACTCTATTTACTTCTCCCTAAGCAGTCATTATCAAATGGTTGACAAATACAATTAGATTTCATATTTCGAATATTGGAATCGTAGCCCCCTGATTGGTCGACCCCGCGCGTCTATAAAAGCTGGAGGAGCCGGCTCCCCGATCGCATTTGCCTTTATGCTGAGGAAGAGGCAACATCAATAGTATTGTTAGGATAAATAAGACTGATTATAACGGCATAAGTGTTACTTTTCCCCAGTACAAAATGGGGAAAAGTGGTATTAGTTTGAGTGTATTATTATTAATTTCCGTTTTATGGAAACCGGCGTTCGGCGATGGTGAGTTTTTTTTTTTCAATTTTTTTTTTAATATTCACTTCACATTAATTATGATTGTTCTTTGGTATATTACTAGTCAATCATTAATATTTCATTTTAGTATTTAATTTAGAGAAATTTATCCTAAGACAGTCTCTGAAGAGAGTCTACAACAGTTTATTTCTTCTGCCTTTATCGCCATTACTAAAATCCTTCATCCCCTGGTAACCCTATCATCCTATCAATTTATGAATCATATATTATTGTAGATTAAAGGTACTACATTGAAGAGACCTCTTTTTAAATACTAAAGAGGCATACAAAAAAAAATCGCCACTTTTGGTAATAGACTTTAAAGTCGACATAAAACGTCATTGAAAAATCAACTTAATATTCTTGAATATAAGGTTCATCTGTTGATCCAATAGTTTATTGTTTGATGATAGTGATGAACCCTATCATGACCTCATAGAGTTCATTTTCTTTAACACTCTTCAGCTTTCAAAACGGACCTCTTGATAAATTTTGTAACTTGTATGTTATATCTTCCTACATTTTATTTTGAACTTTAGAATATAATTCTATACTAATGTAGATCTAAGCTTAGGTATAAGGCTTATTTAAAGAATAAATATATTATAATATAGTTTTGAATTTTCTAATAAATAATTAAAAAAAATGGATCATAATAATTAAATTCAAAATGACAGGGCATTAATCATCCACAGCTAATTTAAAAGAAAAGCAATTATATTATTTAAAAAAGAATTCTTAATATAAACATTTACTAAAGAAAAACTATATATTGAGATGTAACTATTGGATTGTAGTAATAATGATTAGAATTTTTTATATTTTATATTTTATTCAACACTGACTTTGTAACAAAGTTCATTTCTTTTTCATGTTTGTAGGAAGCAGTTAGATTTTACTAATATGTCTCTAAGTTAAATATGTACATAGTTCTTTTATACTTTGATAGATAACAAACATATATTATTTCATTTATTTACGAAGTTTTATATGTTGATCACTAACTTTACAGTATTACATTATATTATTTCATTTATTTACAAAGTTTTAAATGTTGATCACTAACTTTACAGTACAACATTATGTATTTTCATTTATTTACAAAGTTTTAAATGTTCATCACTAACTTTACAGTATGACATTATATTATTTCATTTATTTACAAAGCTTCAAATGTTCATCACTAACCTTACAGTATGACATTATTAATTAAAAAAAAACACAAGATAAAAGCACTTTTCCAATGCTAAGTTATTAACTATGTCTAAAACTTTCCTTTATCATTATTCACCTACACAATTACTCTGTCACTAACTGACAGACTGATAACTAAGTTTATAATTTGCAACAAACATCGATAACCGGTCAACTTTAACCGTTGATTGTGGTATCAACTGTAAACAATATCTCTTGTAGTTTAAAGTCAATGTCAGATAGGTATTCTTCTATTTAAACTATATTATTGTACGAGGACCTTTCATTTTAGAAGAGATAAGCAATACACTGTTGTTTATTAAAGAACAAAGGATTTTCATTATAAGCAATGGGGCCCCCTTGGTCGATTTGCATATACCTCTGATAGGGACCCGGATTCGATTCCCAGCTTAGACTAGGCAATATAAATAGTCCTTTGTTTTAAATTTTAAATTTAGACAGTAATTCATCTTCGGTGAATTGTGGGTCCTATTACCTTCTCTTTAGACCTCTTTGAGAGTAATGGACGTGAAGATATGTTATTATTAGGGTTGTATCACGCCTTGAAGAGAACTGATTCTCATTTTTTATTGGTATTAGTCAGCCTGGTAGGTTGGCAGATAAAGAAATCACCACAAAGGAATCTTAGCTCTTATTTTTACATCGCTTCGACCTATTTAAAGGAACATTTGTAATTTGATACTATAAGCTCTAGAAATTGTATCTTATTATTTATTTTAAATTTTAGAAATTATTAGTATATAATTCTGTCTTTATAAAAACCGACAAATATTGTGTAATATTCTATAAAAATAAAAATTTACTACTATTCGTTTGTAAGCGCAACATTTGAGAACGGCTGAACCTATTTGGCTATTTTTGTGCTATTTTTAAGTGCTTCTTTAATTTTGGTTTTTTAAATCCGAATACTATATTATTTTTTTTTAATTTTTGGACTGTTAAATCCAAAGTAAGTTTTTATGATAGGTAAAATGGGACAAATTTAAAGTCCTTTTTCCAATGAGATCAAACCCAAACTAGCCACTCGAAGACAGAGACCCTGAACAGATAATATCAATTTATTTCAGTTTTTCCTTGACAATGACATTTACCTAAAATGTTCAACTGTAGATAAATTGCTTGATAACAAATTGACAGTGCCCAGTTTATCATGACCTATAACCCTTTATATCAGTCACACTTTTATTGTTTTTATTAACCAAGCTCCTTTGTTATTAATATCTCGTGGGTTATCAAGGTCTACGTGGCTCTTTCCATAGTCGATTTTTTTATATTTAAATGCCAAAGCATCAAAATGTTTCATTTAAAAAAAACTTTTTATGAGTTTCTTAGTAATTTCTTAAAGAAAATGAATTAAACTCAAAACATGGACACTAAATGAGGAGCAGAAAAATACTCTACAAGTTAAGATAAGTAATAAAAAAATAAATTTCCAGGGACACACGGCCATCTGATCCCAAGCTAAGCAGAGCTTGTACTGTGGAAACTAGATAACTGATATACAACTTTTTTCTTTCTAAATACATACTTATATAGATATTTATACCTAGCCACAGAAAGAAGAGACATGTTCAAACACACAAATGTTTGTCCAGGGAATAGAACCGGTCAGGCGGTCAGGGTCTCTAATCATCAGAAATACGATTTGCAGTTTCGACAATTACCTCCTACACCCAAATTTCCTCTTCATAATATTAGCTTTGATAAAGATTAAAATTTGTATCATCCTTACTAATATTATATATGTGAAAGAGAGCATGTTTAATTATTCTGAAATTTGTTTGGGTGTAAATATCTGTTTAAGTATGTATTTAAAAAAGTAGTATATCAATTATTTGGTGTCAATTGTACAAGCTCTGCTTAGTATGGGATCAGGTAGCCGTGTGTAAAGAATGTCCCTAGATATTTATTTTTAGCACACAAAGCTTACAGTACCGTTTTGTAAACTTTATTCGTGTGCTGTTTTTCCTTTTGTCACAAATTAATTAGTTTCTTTCTTTCTATAGCTGAGGCTTTAAGCTCTTCTCAGTAAAAGCAACCTTCCGAACCGGTGTTAGTCTGACCATTCATAAGCCTGTGAAGGCCTATTTGAATTTCTTCTTATTTTTAAACCGCGTTGTCACTTTGTCACTATATACAGAACCCTGAACCAGTCCGTTGTCCCTTACGAGAACGGATGATATCTTTTAATACCGGCTAATCGGGAGCGATCTCTAAACAGACACATCCGTACACATCATCAGGATGTGTCTCCACAGACCCAGTATAATTGATACTGTTTATTGAGATTATGGACCACTTTTTCCATCAGTCTCTTGACGGACTCTCTTTGTCTCTTTTGATGTAGGAGTTAGCTCTTTATCAACTTAATCATAGTATTCTCGCTCTTTAAGCAAGCATTATTTGAACGCTTTATCTGGTGTTTTTGGACTCATGTCATTGTTTTTTCTTTGTCAGGCCGGATGGCTTGGATGTTAAGATACTCTGATAACGCTATGGTGGTTGGTTCAATTCCTAACAATAAGTATTTGTTTGGATGAACATGTTACTGTTTATTGTGTTTGTGTGTATTTATATGAGTACTAGCTGTCCCCCGCGGTTTCACCCGCATTCCCGAGGGATGTAAAATTGTTTCCGGCACAATAGCATCCTATGTTACTTCTGATATCTTCAAGAATATGTGTGCAAAGTTTCATGATGATCGGTGAAGTGGTTTTCGCGTGAAAGCGTAACAAACAAACTTACATTCATATTTATAATATTAGTAGGGATTGATAGATGTTTAAAAGTTTGTATATTATTTCGTTACATACTACAAGCTTTACTTAGTTTATGATATTTTTCGTTTGTAAATGCCTGTGTAGGTCAATTTATGTTGGTATATTTAATTTCAATGTCGGAAGGCCTTTTCTCAATATCAAAAGTACCATGTATTGGTGTAGTTACGACGATTGTCTTATAAATTGTCTCAACGACAATAACTCTCGTCAAATATCATGACCCCGCCTGTCGGCACAGCTATTACCTAATTTGTTCGATGCACAGGGGGACCATTCCCTTTGTTTTTAGTGCGGTGTTCTCGTACTTTCGATGCACGATTATTATGTACTTGTTCTGTGATTGAGTAGAAATTTTACTAATATTATTAACACGGCCTGTGTTAATGTGTAAGTTGGCTTGGTGGTTAGGGACTCTGACTGCCAAGCTGAAGGTCGTGGGTTCAATTCCCACTAGGGGCATCGCCAATACGTTGTCGACCCTGAGACGCGAAGTTGTTAAGTCTCGTGTGCCTGTAATTTCACGGGCCTTACCTTTCTAACCGAAACACAGTAATACAAGTGCACTACTGCTTCACGGCAGAAATGGGTAAGGTGGTAGTACTTACCCGGAGGAACTCTGCACTAAGAGCTCTACTACTTTTAAAATAGATACTTTATAACCTAAATTAACACACAAGATATTTTTTATGCTGGGAAAATGTAACAGCCCTTGGGAAAGGGATTGAATCCGCGGGGATTCTAGCAAATCTAGATAGAATCTAGAGACCAGTTAATAAATATCAACAAAGATTTCCTTGAACTAATAAACATGACACATAACTGTTTTGCATTTTTGCTCCATTTGCGATAGAGCTACATGAGACCCCCGCAGTGACCCCTGATCCGGATTCTATACTTTGTTGTGTGGCAGAACATATTCCTTGACCCTTCTGATAAGTTTCTAATTAATATTTACTCAACGCCGATAACAATAGTTAGAAATAATTAGTTCTTGACTTTGAACATACATTGATAATGTGTTTAATAATTTGTTGTTCATTTTATTTACCTCTTGCAGTCTTAATGGTCAGTGTCACTAACCACCTTTTCCAGATGTTTTTGATTAAAAACAACGCTTTCTTTCGGTTGTTTGTTGCACTTACACGATAATACATCTTCTTTGACAAAGACTGAGTACTACACTTCTCCGCACATCGGTCACAAAGTAATTACTAAAGTATTTGTATTATTATGCATGTAAAGAGTTAACAAATAAACAAAAAAAATATTCAAGTCGTTACGTTCTAAAATCCCTTTTAACAGATAAGTGTCATTGAAACTGAACCCTACGCGGTTATGTTAAAGTACATCGCCATCATCATGCAATTTACCACTGGATCAAGAGATGAGCCTTATATCAAAAACCATAAAGCTGCTTTTTCACGGGCAAGTTGCTGTGGGGATTAAACCCTATCACGCCGTGGACTCAATTTCTCCCCAGGACAAACAGTTGTGTGCATGAACATGTTTGTTTGTTCTGTCTGGACGTGAATATTAAAAATATAGTATACTAGCTGTCTCCGGCGGTTTTACCCGCATTCCCAACGGATGTTACATTATTCTGTTGTTTCTATCATCAATAGTTTTCGCAGCGCACGCGATGTAAGAAATTTTTAAGGCATTTTTTTACACCTTGGGTTACATTATTGGGGTTTTAGTAGAGATTCCTAATTTTTTTGGAAATATAATATAGCCTATGTTACTCAATGACAATGTAGCTTTCTAACGACAATTTTTTTTTTTTGAATCGGTTTAGTAGTTTTTAAGTTTGTTTAGTGTAGATGTAGATTAGTTGAATATCCTAGTATATTTATTACTATTATTTATATGGGCTTATACTTAGGTATATAATAATAAATAAATACATTGGAATAGTATTTACACATCATCTGATCCAAAACTAAGCAGAGCTTTTACTAAGAAATTCAGACAACTGATATACTACATATTATATCACTTTTTTAAATACATACTTACGAGTATGTATTTAAAAACTAGGGACTTAGCTGTCCCCCACGGATTCACCGCATTTCAGGCTGTAACATTTTCCCGGCACAAAAAGTATCATGTATTACATTTAATCACTCCAAGAATATGTGTACAAAGTTTCATAATGATCGGTTTAGTAGTTTTCGCGTGAAAGCGTAACAAACAAACTTACATTCCCATTTATAATATTAGTAGGGTTTTACAGAACAAACAGACATAAATCGAACCTACGACCTGCGGCGTGACAGAAAAAGCCAACTGGCTCATCTTATATTGTTGGTCGTTTATTATTGCAGCTTTCTTCTTTTATACCTACAAATTGTTATTGCAAATTATTGACAATTTCACCAATTACTTATATAATAATTATATTATCACATACTACGTGTGGTACATCATATTTAATGAGTTCATTATTATTATCCTTTGTTATTAATGAAGATATTGTTGTGTACTTTACTAATTGACATAAATTACTTTGTTTGTTACAGATAAATGTGAAATAGGATGCAAGGGATGTAAGTATATTATTATTTTCTTTTATATTCTGGAATATTTATTTATTTAGTTTAGATTCCATTGTATAAATTATTTGACTAAATTCAAAATTCAAAACCATTTATTCAGTTTAGGCCCTCAGAAGGTACTTATGAAGCTCAAATTTAAAGTTACTGAAGCTACTAACAAAATCTTTGACGTGTTTCTCGTTAGCTCTAATCTAATTTTCATTAAATTCTTCTTCTGCATCAGCACCCTCAACCCAGGCCTTCCTCAACGGACACAAGTACAGCTATGGAGTGGAAGGAACTGTTACCATCTTCCTCACCGGCGCTGACAAGCAGGAAACTAGCGTGAAGCTCCTCGGTCAGGTCGCAGTGACGGCTACGGGCAACTGTGCCCATGAGCTCAATGTCCTGAACCTGGTGATCTCTGGTCCTGATGGCAAGGTTTGTTAACTGTGAAAAGAAATAATTTAATTTATCTCCCAATTTTGCTCATGGCTTTGAGTTTTTGATTCAAAATATTTTAACCACCGCTTACGTCTTCCAGAAGTACCAAAGCCCCCCTGGCCTGGAGAAGCCGGTCCGATTCGCCTTCCAGGACGGTCGCGTCGGTGCTGACATCTGCGCTGAAGAGGGTGACACACGCCGCTCGCTCAACATCAAGAGGGCCATCATCTCGTTGCTTCAAACTGAAAATAAACCTTCAACCCAGGTGAGGATCAGAGATTGTAAAGAGCTACTTTGATTTATGAAGTAGTTGAGCTTTTAGTGCAGATTTTTTCGGGGAAGAACTACCCCATTAAAGCACTTTTATTACTATGTTTTGATAAGACAAGACAAGGTGAAAATATAGGCACATGAGATTTAACAAGTACTTGTCTCAGAGACAACGCTGTGGCGGTACCCCTGGTATTGCTTACTTACCTTACCATCAGGTGGACCGTCTTTCTACTTGACATTGCTTTGTACATGATTATGTAGAATATTAGTTAATAAACTAATATTTGACACCAGGTGGACATCTTCGGAACATGCCCCACGGATGCATCTTCGTCCCAGGAGGGTGGTGCTGTGCTCGTGCACAGAACCCGTGACCTCTCACGCTGCGGACAACGCGAGCAAGGCAAGAACGACCTCATCACCGCTGTCTACAACCCATCAGCTGTAAGTAATCATTCACAAACTTGCAAAGTTGTATTTAAAATATATGCAGTATATTACCTTTACTTTTACTATTACCATTTTACTAACTTCTTAATTAAATATTACCAAAATAACTATCCAACTAATAAATCATCCACATTATCTTTCAGGAAATCAAGAGTACTCAGGTTCTCCAGTCGTCTTTGAATGTGGAATCGAAGGTTAACAATGGCGTACCAGAGAAAGTCTCGGCCTCTGAAGAATACCTGTACAAACCCTTCTCCGTTGGAGAAAATGGAGCTAGAGCCAAGGTTCACACTAAACTGACCCTGACTGGAACAACCAAGGGTGCTGGTGCCGCAAGTAAGTTGCCAAAAAATACCTTAATTTTTGTGCCCGAAACCAAATTGATCCAAAAAAAATCGGATAGTATGCAATATTATCCAAGCACTACGATGGAAAGTTTATAAACCTTGTCTACTTCCCACCAGGCCACTGCACGGAAACCCGTACCATTATCTTCGAGAGTCCACATGGCGTGACCATAGGCCATAGCAACTACCAGGCTGCCCTTGCCGCCGTCAAGGACACCGCTAAGACCTTGACCAACGACGCTGGTTCAAAGTCTGCTGGCAACTTCGCTCAGCTCGTCAGGGTAAGGAATCTTTTCACTGTAAAATGTATCTGCTGTTATGTTTATTTTTGGTACTATGGTTAATATATTTTTGATCTTCACAGATCTTACGCACGGTCTCCAAGGATGATTTGACCAAAATCTTCAACTCTTGCAAGAGCAGCGACCTGGAAAAGTAAGTAAAATATCATATTTTTAGTTTAAAAATAGTGTATGTAAAACCAGCAAATTTGTCACTTATCTAAGATTATTTCAGCGTGGTTGTGGCAGTAGTTTAGGGGTATTATAGTTTAAGACACTTAGACATTCTTTTATATATATTTAGTAGATTGAGGCTTAGCTGATGATCACCCTTTCTGTGACCTACTCGGTTACCATTCTAATTGATAGGAACAACTTAATTTTACGCTAACCTAACGAAACTGTGTTAGTCAAATAATTTTGAGAGGCACTCCCAAACAACTCATATGTTCCCTCATGAATGTTTGTGATTACAACGCAGTAGCCAGTTTTGATTAACACCAACTATATTGTATCTATCAGACGCGTGTTCCTGGATGGTCTGATCCGCGCGGGCACCGGCCCAAGCATTGAGGCTTCCATCAACATCCTCAAGTCCAAGCAGCTCACCACCATCGAACAGCATCTTGTGTTCCTCTCACTTGGAAACGCCAGACACGTCAACAACGACGCTTTGAAGGCTGCAGCTGTAAGTACAATAGTCATCTGAATAGCCAACATTATTCCTCACTTAGTTTTGTTTTGGACATAATACAATATTATGTAATTACTGTGGAATTATGAAATATGAAACGCTAATGTTCTTGTTAATAAATTTACAACTAATCAACAAACTATTTCTTCTCCAGTCTCTTCTAGACTTGCCAAACTTACCGAAAGAAATCTACATCGGTGTGGGCGCCCTCGCAGGGGTTTTCTGTCGCGAACACAACTGTCACGACGGAGGTAACGATGGAATCGCTGCTCTAAGCCAGAAGTTGTCTGCCAAGCTGCAGAACTGCAAGCCTAAGGGAAAAATCGATGAGGACAATGTAAGCGTCTTTTAAGTTATATTACATTTGTTTTAACCCAGAATATTTTTTGTTTTCTATTTATGTATATTTTTAAAGGACCTTATTCCTTCCTTGTATAAGCATATCTAAGCCTAATAAATACCTACATATATAAATAAGTATTTAGGAAAATAAATAGTATATAAGTTGTTTGGATTAAATAAAACAAGCTCTGCTTTATATGGTATCAGGTGGTCATGTGTAAAGAATATCCCAGGATACTTAAATAAACTAATAATAACAAACTCGCTCACACCCCAGGTAGTAGCAGTCCTGAAGGGAATCCGCAACATCCGCCACTTGGAAAATAGCCTGGTGGAGAAGGTGGTCCGCTGCGCGACCGACAACAACGTGAAGGCGAGAGTCAGGGTCGCCGCTCTCGAGGCATTCCATGCTGACCCTTGTGCCACCAAGGTGAGAAATTAATTTTAGGAATTCATTTTAATGCTTTTCCAAGACCAGTAAATTTAATGCCATTTTTCGTATATTCGATTTCTTTTTTTATAGAATATTCGAAAGTTGATAAATCATTTTAAGATTAGTTTATTCTTAGAACTTTATAAATAATTTACTTTGATTGGGCAGTCAACAATATACCAAAATATTGAATAAAACGTATTTCATAAACATTAATAAAAATTCTTTTGGCAAATTTAGCTGAAAAGCACATAATATTTCTTAATTTCCTGAGCAATTTTGAGCTGCAATGTAGTGTACAATGTACACATTGTAGCTTGCTGAATTTTCTGCCAGTCCTTTTTATTTGAACGCTGACTTCCGAATCGGTGGAAGCTTCAATTACTTTGACCTTCATAAAAGCTTCAATATGCTATTATTGAATAATTCAATAATTTTCTCTCCCCACCACCTTTAGCTCCACAAAGCTGCGATAGATCTGTTCAAGAACCGAAACCAGGACTCTGAGATCCGCATCAAGGCTTACCTTGCCGTCATCGAGTGCCCCTGCGCTCACTCCGCCACTGAGATCAAGAACCTGCTTGAGACAGAACCTGTGCACCAAGGTTCGTACACAAAAACAAAGCAAGATTAAAAATATATGTTAAAGCGCCATCTACTGTCAACTGTTTTTAGAGTAGTAGAGCTGTTAGTGCAGAGTTCGTCCGGGGAAGTACAGGCACATGAGACTTAACAACTTCACGTCTCAGGGTCGACAACGCATTGGCGATGCTCCTAGTGTTGCAAATGTCCATAGGCGGCGGTGACCACTTACCATAAGGTGGACCGTCTGTTTGTTTGTCGACCCAAGTGGCATAAAAAAAAAAAAAAAAAAAAAAAAACTGTAGCGCAACAATTGATACTGGTTACGCTCGACTGCCGATAGATGACACTGAAATAAATAATTGAATTTCATGTACTATTACCTCTGACAATACACCTAAGAACAGTGTTTTGTACCCCTATGTTCAATTGCCAATGTAATATCACGTCAATACAAAAAGATCATTTTTTTTTTACTTTAAATTTGATTATAAAAATATATAATAAAAACAATGGAAGTCACCTCATTCTGCCTATCCTTTCACTGTTTTATCAACTATTCCAACATGTAACATCTTAATGTGTATGTATATTAATTCGCTGCTCTTCTTCAGTTGGTCACTTCATCACATCCTCGCTGCGCCACATCCGCGCATCCGCCAACCCCGACAAGCGACTCGCGCGTCAACACTACGGACAGATCCGCACGCCCAACAAGTTCAACATCGATGACAGGTAACCAAACTGCTTCTATAGGTGATGGATGGAGGAGTTAGAAGAATTGGATCAAGGAACACGAATTCCCTTTATTTTTAAAACGAGAAAATAAACATTTTTTTTTTTTTTAAAAGATCTGAAGAGGACTTAATGAGCCTTAAACAAAAGGGAACCGCTTGGCACATATTTTTATACTAGCTACCGCCTTGCGGTTTTGCCAACGTTTAAATTGATTAAAAGTAGCCCATACGTACTTTATAACACGTGTGTGCCATTTTTCAGCCAGATGAATCCAATTGGCAGCCAGATAGAGATCGAGAGAAAACAATGTTATTAAAAGCTATTCAAAATAATGAAATTTGAGGTATCAAAGCATTAGAACGGAAAGTTCTGAACAACAAAATTTGAACCTGTTTCCAATGATGTTCAGTTACAACAAACTCCTAAAAATGTGTACTTGCTTTGAGACCTAGGAAATGTTGCTAAATTTAAGACCTATTGCAGGAAGTACTCATTCTACCGCGAGGTGTCTTACACCGTTGATGCGCTGGGCGTGGGCGGTGAAGTTGACCAGACCGTCATCTACTCTCAGGACTCCTTCCTGCCTCGCTCTGTCTCCTACAACCTCACTGCCGAGCTCTTCGGACATAGCCTGAACATCCTCGAGGTATTATAACAAACCATTTATTAAAGCTGGGGCCTTAACATCCTTAGTTAATGCTTTCTCGAAGTAAAACGTTGTCTCTATCACTCAGAAGTAAAGAAGCCTTCCTATCAGTAACATAATTTTTGGAATCGAATGAGTACTTTTGGACATTACCTCCTACATCCAAACTTAAAAAATCAAGTTATACATATATAATATTAGTATATTTTATCGATGCATAAAATTCACTTTCTGTATCATAATACAGAAATACAACAGAAGAGAACTTCAGTAGCTTCGTCATTCATAGACTCCATACGTTCCTAAAAGAATAGTGTTAACTGGTAAAATGATATGAAATATTTATTTAAATAGGCCTTCACAGGCACATATGAAAGGCCAGACTCTAACACAGGAAGATATTCGACACGACATGTGGGTTTGAATTCTACAATAAACTTGAGTTTTAATTTACGGAAAATAACTTGAGGAAACTATAGAACGATTGTAGGATCCAAAGTAATTATGTTGGAAAATCTTTTATTTTCTTTTTGAACAAAGATAAAATATATGGGAAAAAAACATAATTTTATAAAAAAAAAACCACAGAAGTTTATAAGAGAAATGACTTATTCAACATTCAGTTCTTATGTTACTAAAGTACATAGGCATCGAACTCAGAGCAATTTTTAATTTAATTGAAGTAGATACATAAATAGAAGAATTTATTATTGAATTTCATGATACTAACTACCACGGTTTGTCCCTAGGTCGGCGGTCGTCAAGGCAACCTGGACCGCGTCGCTGAACACTTCTTCGGACCCCGGAACTTCTTCCACCGCGAGGAGCCCCAGAAAGTATACGACAATATCGTCAAGCGCTTCCAGGAGTCCAAGAAGAGGGTCGACGAAAGTTTGTCCAGAGGACGCAGGTCTATCAAGTCTGAGATTGACAACTTCGACAAGGCTGTAAGTATTGAAAGCAGTGTTTTGTTGAATTTTGTAATAATTATTGTCGTATTTTAAAATTTTTTTTGGACTAAAAGCCGTATTTTTAATCGATGGATAACGTTTTTTCTGTTAAATTATTACCCTTAAAATTTATATTTGATCTTGATACAAAATCTCTGGACAAATCCAGTAGATTTTTACTACTCATACATTAGATATTACTCGTATTGAAAAATATCTGTGAATAAAGTACATCAATACATAGATTTAGGATCGGGCTTGAATATTACTTTAAGCCGTAACTCCACTATTATATACCAAGGAAGTACAGAAAAGTGTATACTACTTTGTCATCACCAAGCTACAAGATACATTAATTATTATGTAGCTATTTTCGGATTGTTAAATCGAAAAACTAGGACACCATATTTATCCAAATACTCTAAACTATGTTTCCTTTACAATGGTAAGAATTTAGTCAATAATTGTCGTTATTCTCCACCAGTTGAAGGCAGAAGCTACCCCCTACAACCACGAGCTCGACCTGGACATCTACGTGAAACTGTTCGGCACAGACGCCGTGTTCCTCTCGCTCGGAGACGACAAAGGCTTCGACCTGGACAAGGCCCTCGACGAGATCCTGAAGTTCGCCAACACCGGCATCAACCAGGTCAAGAACTTCCAGGTAATGCTTTAAATTCTAAGTCTTGCTTCTACCTCGCGGTTTTACCTAAGGGTGTTTCTCCTAAGGGACTTAATTTATCCTGGGATATAAATCCAACTGGAATAAAGTACCTATAAAATGCTAATGCAGTAGTTCCTAACTAAAAACTTTCAATAATTGACTTCAAAGTGACTTGATAAATGTTTTCGCTTTATTTTACGTCTCACAAAGCTACTCATAGAGCATCGTAGCTCGTGCTACGTAATATAATAAATCGCTACGAAATACAACTACGCAGCTAGCATTAGGTTACTGTCATAAATTACGATATAGTCACGCTAAAAAAGCAATAAATATATATATATATATATATATATGTACTTTAACTTTCAACTAAAGACCAAAGACGAAGTAGTACGATATAACAAAAACTTAACTTCAATGCTACCCTACCCTTCTTACAACTTGGAACATACATCAATACAAACTTATCACGACAAAATAGTAAATGCTATTAGCCAAAGCTTGCAAAAAGCTCGAGAGAAGGGAAGAGAGCCACATAGACACCACAAAATACTATCAGATCGCACCGCTCTATTACTGAAAAGAAGAAAAGAACTACAAGAAAGAATAAATAAATCGAGATCAATGAGAAATGAGCTTTCCGCCCTCTACAAAGTAACAAATAAATACATAAAAAGAGATTACGTTAAATACAGAGAAGATACTATAGAAAGACATCTACAACACACAGGAAGCACAAAGAAGGCCTTTAAGGAACTTAGAACGAACAAGACCTGGATAGAAGGATTAAGAAAAGACAACAGAACTTTGTGCAAGCGCACTGCCATTATCAATGCGGCGACAGACTTCTATAGAAAGTTATACAGTGATAACATCCAAAATAATAACATCTCAAACACCAACGAAAATAACGACGAAATCAGTATAAAACCAGTGGACGAAACGGAGGTCCAAGAAGCAATAAATAGCTTAAAACTGGGAAAAAGCCCTGGATCGGACAACATAACAAATGAAGTATTAAGACTAGCATACAAAACATTAGCCGGACCACTAGCAGAACTATTTAACTTAATACTGCAAAAGACTGAAACGCCCATACAATGGTCGGAATCGGACATCATACTCATCTATAAAAAGGATGATCCGAAAGATATTGGCAACTACAGACCAATAAGCTTACTCCCGAGCCTCTACAAACTCTTCTCAGCCATTATAAATAAAAGAATCAGTAGCACATTGGAATTAAAACAACCAATAGAGCAAGCAGGCTTCAGGAAAGGTTTCTCAACAGTGGACCATATCCACACACTTGAACAAATCATTGAAAAGTACCAAGAACAACAAAGACCGCTATACATAGCGTTTATTGACTATCAAAAAGCATTCGATACAGTAACACATGTAAGTATATGGGAAAGCCTAAAACAGCAGGAAGTTGAAGAAGTATACATACAAGTCATAAAGAGCGTATATAAAAACAACATGGGCAAAATTAAGCTAGAAACTCTAGGACCAAGTTTTGCTATAGAAAGAGGCGTACGGCAAGGCGATCCCTTATCTCCAATAATATTCATAGCCATTCTGGAGGCTATCTTCAGGAAGATAGATTGGAGTAAGTCAGGCCTATATATAAAGGACGAATACATAAGTCACTTAAGATTCGCAGATGACCTAGTGCTGTTATCAGAATCTAGCACCCAGTTACAACAAATGATGGAAACTTTACATTCGGCTAGTATCAAGGTGGGTCTGAAAATGAATCTCTCTAAGACTATGGCAATGACAAATTGGCGGAGAAGAATATTAAAAATAGATAAAGTGCCACTCGAATATACAGATTCATACATCTATCTAGGTAAGCAAATTAGTTTTGATCCGAAAAATAACGAACTAGAAGTGAAAAGAAGAATACAACAAACGTGGAATAAATATTGGAGTTTAAAGGAACTTTTTAAAAGTGGCCTGCCTATTACCATAAAAACAAAAATTATGAATTCCAGCCTTCTTCCAAGTTTGACTTATGGCTGCCAGACCTGGAAATTCACTTCAAAAGTAAAAAATCTAATCACCACCTGTCAAAGAGGACTGGAGCGCAGCATGCTTAAACTAAAGAAATCAGACAAAATACGACACACAATAATAAGATCAAAAACCAAAGCAACAAATGCATTGAAATACGCACAAAAACTTAAATGGAGATGGGCTGCCCATGTCGCGAGGCTTAAAGACCGAAGATGGACCATAAAAGTGACTTTTTGGAATGGACCACCAGGTAAAAGAAATCGAGGAAGACCACAGACTCGCTGGGACGACGAGATCAAAAAAGTAGCCAGCCCAAACTGGAAACAGACTGCACAGGACAGAGACAAATGGGCATCTTTGGAGGAGGCCTTCACCCAATAATGGGGTTCCTACAAATTATATTATTTAGGTATCTAAAATCTAACCAAGCTAGCTAATAATAGTAAATAAAATAGTTATAGGTAAATAATATAGAAAATAAATAAGAATAAGTAGGTATTAAGATCAATTAGTTAAGCGTTTAAATAGTATATAGTATCAAACAAGTATAATAATACTAGTAAATAAAAACAGTAATTAGCTACATAATATAGGACATAAACAAAATAAGTAGATATTAATTTTTATCAGTTAAGCGTTTAATGATAAGTTAATGTAAAAATTATATGTAAAATTAATTTGTAGGAAATAAAAGGCTTTTTATTTATTTATTTATTATGTACTTTAACTATAAGTTTGGTTACTCTTTGCAGCAAGAAGTCCGCGCTCACCTCCTCTTCCTCGACGCTGAGCTGTCCTACCCGACCTCCACCGGTCTGCCTCTTAAGCTCGACCTCACCGGCGCCGCTACCGCCCGCGTCGACGTATCCACCAACATTGACATCCGCCAGATCTTGCAGTCCCCACAGAACGCTAAGATCGACATTAAGTTCGTCCCGAGCACAGACATCGAGGTCTCCGGCCTCTTCCTCGTAGACGCTGACTCTGTATCCACCGGTCTAAAGGTCGTTACTAACCTCCGCTCTTCCACTGGAAGCCATATTATTGCCAAGATCCTGGAGAATGGCAAAGGTTTCGACTTACAATTCGGTCTGCCAGTCGACAAGCAAGAGATCTTAACTGCGACCAATGATTTAGTGTACGTTACGATAGAGAAGGGACAGAAAGAAAAGGTTGTAGCGTTGAAGGTCGATGCTGAGAGGAAAGAATATGCTGGATGCTTCGATCAGCTGTCTGGTGTTCTTGGTTTGACTTTCTGCGGGGAGGTGTCCGTGCCTTTCTCAGTATCTGGTAAGTTTACAATAATAAAAAACCTACAATATTAAATCAGTTAGCAACATCACATTCGTCTTAATCGGTCAATTTTTTGAAATGCAACCATTTTAAAATTATAATATTGTTAAAATTCACCAAAGTAAACACACCCATAACACCAAATTTCTTTATTGAATAAATAACTGACAAATACTTTTTTTTTATAAATATTGATAAACACTCATTCATTTCTCTACAATCAGCAATTCACTAGCAGCAACTAAACTAAATGATCACTCCTCCTCAGGCAACGACGCTCAAGCCTCCATCTCCAAGTTCCTGGCTCGCTACCCACTCACTGGCTCGTCCAGGGTTCGTCTTGCGATCGAGAAGAACGACCTCCGCGGGTACCACGTCAAGGGAGTGTACCGCACCGATGGCAAGAAACATAATGTTGATCTACTGTTTGATGCTGAAGGTATGTTTATTAGTAATCTAAAAATTTTGGGAGTTTTATGAACAAACATTTGTTCAATATGTATATATGTTAGCCCCGGGCTACCGGTAAAGACATCTTAGTCGCGAATTTTTAAGCTTTGAATGCACTGATGAAGTTCGTGAGATCGTCTCTTACCATGATCCAACCGCGTAAGGCAAGGTTATAACCCCCTTCAGTTATAATCTGTATGTTCCATCAAATGCACTTGAGTTTCAGTTTCGTTCTATGCAGGTTTTATATATTGGAAACACATCTATAGTCCTGCTGGTATTGCTAGTGTCTTTATAAGATGGTTCTTGGAGGATGGATCTTCTATTAGGTGGACCATCTATCTTCTTATGAACCTTCTGACATAAACTTATTGATTTTTATTGTTCCCAGGCTCAAAGAACCGTCGCACCCAATTGACTGGTGAGCTGGCGCTCACCCAAGAGCTGTACACCGTGAAACTCGCACTCGAGTCGCCCATCAAGACCCTCTCTGGAGAAATCACGCTGCAGAAGAAACCTACCGAACTATATGCGTTGATCAAGGCCAAGGTTGACGCCAGCGAGTACTACGGCAAGGCTGGATTTAGCATCCAAGGTGAGTGGCGTTTGGAACGTCTTTAGATGAATCTAATTAAAGATAGATCGATTATGTTTTTACATTCACCTCAATTTATTTTATGATGAGATATCATTGCGAATGAAAGATAAAGAGAAGAAATGAATATAGACGACGAGTCATTACCTTAATATAATTATTAATATTTGATGCAATTATATTAGAGTTCCATATGCCAAAAATGTAGTAAATTGTTTGTTCTAAACACCGAAAGTAAAACGAGATACTTGAATCATGAATATTGTCCTGCAGGCGATGACAAACGCTCAGTTTTCAAGCCGATCTTCGAGTACCAGTTGCCAGGAGACAAGGACAAGCACAGCGTCCAAATCGAGGGACAAGCAGTCCGTGAGTCAGACGGGTCCAAGGTTAAATACTCCATTCAGAACATTCACCTGAGACTGCCCAATGTGAAGGACCCCATTGACATCAGCGGCCATTTCACCCTGAACGAACCACCTCATGACGTCATTTTCAACATTGTGGTCAAGAACAAGGCAACGCTGAGCGGTTCTAAGGATAAGAACAGTGTTTTGCTTGAGTTCCAGAATACTCTGAACCCGTTCGTCAACTTTAGATTGAACGTGCATTCGGATAATAAGGAAGGCGTAAGTAATTTATTTCTTTAACATTTTATTAGTCACTTTCTACCAAAACTACTGTTAAGCATAAGCTTTTTAGACGTTCATTGAACTTCTTAAATCAAATCTGAATCCAATAGTAGAGGCTCATTAACCTTATTTGGCCTATATAGACCAAAATCCCCTGAGTGCGACAGATATGACGCTTTACAAAGCCACTGTGACTGATTCTCTGACATTTTTCTACAAATTGATCAATAAACTTTGATTTTTACCACAACCCTGTAATAAAATAAACCTAATCGAGACCTCCCTTGCAGCAATACCACAACGATATTGAACTGGCATACGGCGGGGACCTTAAACAGGCCAAGAACAGAGTTATCTTCAATCAACTGCTGAAGCATCACAAGAACTCGCTTGAGGACTTCAACGTCATCACCAAGAACAAATGTAAGTGATACCATTCGTCTTTCACGTCCCGGACATTTATAATATTTTGTATACTTTTAAATATATCATTAATTGAATATCTAACTTAATTACATATCTGTCGTAATATACAGAATAACACAAATTTGATCTTATAATCAATATATGCACTTATTCACGGACAATCTAAAAAAAACTATACATATAAGTGAGCTACTGTTCCTTTTTCAAAAATTATGTTTACGAGACCACTGGCAACTAGAAGGAACAGCATAGTGGTAAAATTTGATATGTATTTAATGTATACCTTTCCGTGCTCCAGTCGAAATCTGCAGCCTTCCCCTGATCCTGAAGCTGGAAGCAGACCTCGACCCCAAGAAGGTTGACTTCGAGCTTGAAGGTGTATACATAGACAATTCTGCTAAATTCGACCTGGAAGCCAGGACCAAGATTAAGAAGCAAGGCGACTACAGCGTGAAGATAATCGCAGATGTTAACAAGGAAGGCATTGAAGTGTTCGCAAAGAGAGACATTGTGTCCGCTGATAAGTCCAACTTGGAGAACTACCTGATCCTCAAGAACAGAAGCAAATATGAGCTTTCTGGTGTTCTTCTGCACAAGACTAAAGCAAACGATGTGAATGTCGGAGCTATCGGTCACTTCAAGATTACTGCCGGTGGAAAGACAGATGACATCAAGTAAGTTAATTTACCTTTTTAGAATTTGGATCCTTATTTGAATACATGTATGCATCTTAGTATTTAAATGTACATCAATTATCTGGATTTCGTAATACAGACACTTTATCGTTTTATTGTTCCATAATATATACATTTGTCGGTTCGATTGCTAAGTTTCTCATGAATAAGCGAATAAATGAAGCTTGAATGAGGGTCTCTCCTCAGCAAGTTATTTATAACTATTCTAATGAAACAAATTCCTTAGGTTCGACATTGGTGCAATCGAGAACAACAACTTATACTCGTCGCACGCAAAGGTTGGCAATGGTGGAGGCGACCTAGTAGACTTCCTGCTCAAGATCGTCCGCGGCGCTAACCCCAGCGGAACCCTCAAGCTGATCCTCAAGGACTCCATCGCCGCTAACGGACAGTTCAAGGTCAGCGATGGCAAGGGCAACGGCGCAATCATTATCGATTTTAAGAAGGTAAGAGACAAGACTGAATGCTTTATATCTCTTGTTGGACCAAACTCACATTCAGCTTATTTGGATTTAAGTTTACTAGTAATTGGTTGAAAGAACTTCATTTGTCCGGGGAAGTACTACTACCATACCTATTTCCACCATGAAGCAGTGTACTTGTTTCGTTTAAGTCGTTAGTTTTCGGTAAAATTACAGGTGCACTAGATCTTAAGGATGACAATGCCTCTGGTACCTATTGCAAATGTCGGTAGTGACCAAATGCCATCAAGTGGACAAATTTGCCTGGTTTTCGGTAATATAACTTGATCTAAATGTGCAGGCTCAACGCAAGATCAAGGGAGACGTGAAGTTCCAAGTCAAGGACCCTGTGTACAGCGGCGAGTTCGACATCTTCCTCAACTTCGATAAGGACAACAATGACAAAGTGCACTTCTATACTTTCACCAAGAAGACCGACAAGGCATTTGAAACTAAGTATGTATTTGTATAATTTTCTGGACAACATACATCTTAAAGAATGGTAGATCTATTAAATCTGCAAAAAAATTGTATGGCATATCTAAAACTGTATATTTTTATATATATTTAATAATATAATACCTTTAAACGAGCAATTAGGATTTCGGAAACGGCTTCAACGATTTTCGTGAAATTTAGTATGCAGGGGGTGTCGGGGGCGTTAAATCGATCTAGCTAGGATTCATTTTCAGAAAATGTCATTAAATCCGTGTTTTGGGCAATGCAAACATATACTGTATACTACATCTTTTGTAAGAAACACTGTTATTGGGAGCCCTTTATTATCGCATCTAATTCGTGTCTAGGTATATAAGACAGTGCTTTAAAAAATAGAATATGGTAGAAATCACGTTAGTAAAGAAATCCCGAGCAATGCTCGGCCATCCAGGTACTATATATTTATTTATAATTCTTATATTCGTTGTTAACGTCCAAATTGGGGATATTCTCGTTAGGAACAAAGTATAAGCCCAACATGTAGCTGACCGTACCTATAGATTTTATTGAAAATACCTTGGATTCAAATAATAAATTATAATTTCATTAGGAACAAACTGGAATACGGCGGTAAGAAGACCGAGCTCAATGTGCGCCAAGATGGCGGGTACACCAACAATGGGAAGACCCACTCGAACATCGAAGTGGTGCTACCGACTGAACGCTGCCTCAGCTTGAAGGTCGACCGTGACGTCACCACTAAAGATGGCGTAAGTATTTTTGATAGTGACTAATCGCAATTTCAAATAGAAAAATCGTACACGTTCTAAGTAGTTGGAATCCTGAAATGTGCTTAAACTTTCGGTGACAACTAGCGTGAGGAAATTATAGCAAGGTCAGTACCCCCCTGGTTGGCGAAAACCGTCTAATTGATGATAGTGTGCCACCACATATTGATGTGTTGCAGTTGCATTTAAAAAATTCCAGTATCAAAACTTTGTTTGATTTGAAATGACGATCAAATAGACTAGAAACAGTCAAAACGGGCAACATGAAATTGAATAGGAATGGTTAAGCTTGAACTGAGGTGTCGTATTAACGACAGCTTTTGTGTCACGATATTTGTAGGATGGTAGGTTTTAAAGTACTAGTAGGTGGTAGTCCAAATGTAAGCCATGAATAATGAATCAATCAATCAAAGAATATACACAATCTAAGCCAAAGTATTTCTCCAGCATCTAGCTTCTAAATCGTGACACTCCTCAGGTTTTCAACGGTCATGTAGACCTGCTCCTCTCAGACGCCGAAAAGCGAGGTTCTTCCGCTTCCACCATCAGCTACAAAGGAACTGCCACCAACATCAACCTCGAGAAGGAGACCATCAACTACGAGGGCCAGCTGGAGTTGCACCTCAAGGGCGGCAAGCAGTTGCAGAACGTGTTCTACTTAAAGAACAACCCTGAGGGAGGAGACAAGTTCAAGTTCGAATTCAAGGTTTGTTGTTATGCTTTTTCATATCGTATCATAACTTAATTACCATAAAGTCTAGTCTATAAATATATAGTCAGTTAGTAATGTGATAAAAGATGGCCGATTTAAATTCCCTTAGAGCGACGTGACCGGCAACCTGATCGCCAAACCCGCGTCCCTTCTGGCTACCTACACGTACTTGAGCGCCGATACCATCTTTGATGACAACTACAGGCTCAAGGGTTCCTTCGGCGATGACATCGGCTTCGAGCTTGCCGGCGTCTTTGAAGTCAAGCTGTTTGAGAAGGGAGACAAGAAGTAAGTTCCTCACAAATTTAATCTTCCAGTGGTCCCAAGCTTTATTATTTTACGTCAACTAGGCCACACCACATGGTAAATCACCGAAGCACCTGGATATTTGCAATACCACTGTAATCGCTTATGCGTTTTCGACTCTTGAGACAAGATGCTATTTTTACTATAACTATTGTAGCGTTCTTGCTAATATTTTAAATGAGAAAGTTCATGTGTACTTGTAATATCAAACAGTAATTATACTACTTCCACGTAAAATCTGAGCGAATTTCCATTACATTTAATATATTATATAGGTAATTGAAAAAGCTATTGAATATTTTTTTTCTCCAAGAACGAAGGCAGAACAGCGGGGAAGAATCTTGTAAGAAACTCTTTTTTTTATTGCAGATATTTAGACGACTTCACAGTAACGACCCGCCTACCCTTCGAGAAGGCACATGACCTCAAGTGGGTCTCCACTATATTGTACCTACAACCTGAGAACAAAGACACCGCTGAGGTAATTACCTAATACGCTAATCAACCCTTTTATTCATACTTCGTCCTAAAAAATATTCCCTAGGAGGTACTCTGATTAAAGTTAAATAAAATCTAGCCCAGAATTTTCCAAGTTTGAAACAATCTTGATTCTAAGCCATCAGCTTCATAACTACAATACCTAACATAACTGCAATATTAGCACCAAAAATTACTATCAGCAAAAATATATCAATGACATCATTTCACCTCCAACAGTTTACAATCACCGAATCCCTGCAAATTAACGCTGACGTTTACAAAGTTGACGCAAACGGTAAAGTGAATCCCAACGAGGGCAATGCCGCCATCAAACTACTGGTGCCCCACAATGACCCAGTTACCTTCAATGTCAACTACAAGAACAAGAATGAAGGTAAAAATAAATTAATCAATAATGCAAAATCTTTTAGGTGATTATTGTTAATAATGATACCATCAATGTAGACAAACGTTTAATGAAAATTTTGATTACAACACCTTATTTAAGGGTATGAGCTAATTATAATATAAGCGAATTATTCAGATTTAAAAAAACATTTATTCGGCTAAGTCCTGTCGGCTCTTAATAAGTTTAAGACACTAAAAGTTATTACCGGTTCAAAAGTCCTAATTCGCTTTAAAGATACACTATGTCTTAAACTGCAGAAGAACTTTCTGAAAGTTGTTGCATAACCGATCCATAAAATAAGCAAGTTCAACATTTACTTCTTCCAGGCGACAAGCACAACAACTTCGCTGAGGTGAAAGCCAAGTACGGCAAAGGCAAGTCCGCTTCAGTGTCCTTGGACTCGTCCATCGCTCCTCATGACAACAGCTTCACGCTGAAGGCCAATGTGCCTCAGGCAGAGAAGCTGAAGAAGCTCGAAGTCAATGTACACTCCAAGGTTAGTATAGTTAAATAAGATTTTTTTTATTCCTGACCTCAAGCTAGGCAAGTAAACTTGCAATTTTTAATGCTCTGATAAATTGGATTTTAGTCGGTTAGAATTGTAGGAAAGAAACACTATGGAGAATTATCATGTTCCTTTCTAGAAATCGCCGTATTGCCTTCGACCACATTATGACTTACCAGTGAGATTGAAGTCACACTTTTGAATATAATTGATTTCATCTAACACTAGTTTCAGCTACGTCTCCTTCACTTTTCAAATATGTCATTTGTACATTTAAAATTTATTGGACATGATATTTGACCCAAGCCCTTCATTTCACCAGAACCCTGCCCCAGACACGTACAGCTCCACAATCATCATCGACGCGGACGGTCGCGTCTACAAGTCAGTGAACTCCGTCGTGGTATCCAAGGCCAACCCACTCCTGGACTTCCAGTACACCAGCCCCAGCTCACCTAAGACCAGCAGGTAAAGAGATTAGCTTTCTGAAACATTTTATTCTCTATCTCAGTACAAATTCGGCCTAATCTCATAATAATAATAGACCAAATGGAAGGCTGATAATAATAGTACTTCCTTTCATAGTTGAAGTTAAATCTAGACACCTACATTTTTATTGCGACTAAGCAAAACACTATAAACTACGTACAATTTTGAAAATTTTACTGCAAATTCGATAAGAAATATTCCCCTATATCAAACTCAATAATATGCAAACTTTCCAGGGTCTACCTGAAAGGCAGCTCCCTCTCCTCAACCCAAGGCAAAGCTGAGCTGAAGATCGAAAACATCCACGACCTATCCCTCGATGCAACCTCCGAAGCGAACATCCAGAAGGATAATGTTCAATTCAAGTTAGCCGCCAACTCCGAAAAGCTCGGCTTCAAGAACTACCAGGTGGAAATCGCCAGCAAAGACTCCGGAAGCGGAAAACGATTGGAGTTCCAAGCTACTAATGATAACAAGAATGTACTGAGTGGAAGGTGAGACATCAAAATAAATTAAAGTCTAATTATATATCTTAAATACCAGACCAAGTGTGAAAACTTAAAAATTATTGCTATTCTTTACAAAGGCCATAACCACCAAATTGTAAAAATTTCTTGCGTTTTGTTGTTTTCCCCAGGATGTTCTTTGTTACAACGTCCCATTTGAATTGATCTTAATCATCATTCTGTTCCCACAGCACGTCATTCATCAGCAAGCAAGAGGGACAGAAGACCATCGTAGAGGGTTCCGGCTCCGTAAAGGTGAAGGAAGAGCAGAAATCCGCCAACTTCAAGTACATCCGCACCATCCTGACCGAGGGCAACGAGAAGGGTGTCGAGGTAACATATTTGCATCGTAGGCAGAATATTTTGAATAGTTACAATGCTTCTGAAATTATCTAAATAAGCGCTGGATTAGTTAATTTTACCAAAAGCATTCATCCACTTAGTCGTATACAGCTCCAATTCGCAAAGAATGCAAAAGTATCAGAACTATAGTCTGTTTCATATAAGATGTCTTTATAAACTTTAAAGAATGTCATTCTGTTGTCTCATATATCCTTCAATGTTAAATACAGCACACGCAGGGCTAACATTTCTAATCTCTTTGCACTTTAGATCTACAAAAATAATACATCATACTTTAATCCAATAGTAAGAATGGCTCGTCAATTTAACGAATTGTCTAAAAATCATTCAGAACTTGATATTTTTGATCCAAAGATTAGCAATTAAAAAAAAACCATAAAAGATATCCTCCAAATCAAACCGGTTCATACCCAGCAGATAAATTAAGTCTAAATAAATAATATTTATTTATAGTTTTTAAATAATAAGATTTTTAACTATATTGCCATTTGGGAGTGCTCACCTGCACTTTCATCGCATTTGTCTTGGTATTCATTTCTAGTTTTGTTTTTCTGTATACATATGTTTTGAGTTACAACCCAGCTCTATATGTGTTATTACTTATTATGTGGTTACCTTTTGGTTGTAATTTGTATTGTATATCCTAAATAAATAAATAAATAAAACCAACCCAATTGGATTATGACAAGAATCATTTGCATCATCATCCAATCGACAATTGACTCTGTAATTCTCACATGTAACATATGCGTTATTATCCAGACATTCTTCAACATCGCTATCGGTGAACGAAGCTACGTGGCGGAATCGCGAGTCACCAACCTGGAGTACAAGACCTCATACGTATACTGCGAGGAGAAGAAGCAGTGCGCGCACGCTGAGCTGCAGTCCAAGGTCGACGTCTCCAGTAAGTACCGAGAGAAGTTCGAGCATCTTTTTACTTCTTTTTTATGTCAGAACCCTGATAGATCAATCCCTACATATTATAATCATCTCTATTCAAAGAAACTTCAATTATATTTCCGGCTTTAGAATCGAAATATACCAAGACAGTGTGATTCATTTATGGATTAAGAATAAATACTAAAGGGAGCAGTAATTTTTTAAAATAATCCATCCTTCTCCAGAACCCGGTGTAATCGCAAACCTGATCAACGCTGGCTTCGACCTGCGCAAACTGGGACTCGCGCCAGAGTTCGGTCTGCAGGTCAAGGACGAGGTCTCGGACAAGCGTCCCCCACAGTACACCCTCGACGTGCACGTCAACAAGGAGGACAAGAAGTACCACCTCCACGTCTATAACACGCCTGAATTCGGAAGTGAGTTTGTTTTCTCCATTAATCCATCGAAAACTGCATATTTCATTTCCTCAAAGCTATTTTACTGTCATCACATTTCATTTCTGATAATAATCATATGGTAACTTGTTGATTCTAATGAATTATATTTCTCCCCTAGACTCTCAATCCGGAATCACTGTCCAACTCCCCCAAAGAGCCCTAGCCCTGGAATCAAAGGTCTCGTACCCAATCAACAAGCAGATCCCGTTCCCCATCAAGGGAGAGCTCAGCCTCGACCTGGACAAGAACAAGCAAGGACACAAAACTTCTGGTAGATTCTTCGTGGACATAAACGTTGATGATGATAAGAGACAGACGGCTACCGCTGAGTTCGGGTTCAACCATCCTAAGATCAACAAGGTAAGGAGTGGATCGGCAAAGCCTCATTTTCCTGTTTCTCAATATATATATATATTATAAATATAATATTTATTCTTCTAGTTTCTCTATATTTCTCTGCCAATCACATAATCATCGTCCATGCGATGACAATGCCTTGATAAATTTAGCCTTTTTAAATTCATACTAACTTATTTAGGAATTGTCATTTGCCAGGACCTTAAATATATTTGTCCCCAAGTTCAGATGATGGGATAATTTAATAAGACCAATATTTGTGTGTTTGGACACAAAATTAGTATGTAGATACCTTTAGTTCAAAATGTCCCAGGATAGTTATTCATTTCATATTTTACTTTACACAGGAGGCCGTCATCAAGATCGGTGGTCTGATCGCTCGCCCAGCAGAGAACACTGTTAAGATTGAAACCCATGCGTCACTCTGTCACCCGAGCCTTGGAGCCGTAAGTATCTCCTTATAAGCCACGTAGAGCATTCGACTGTGTCCAGGAGCTTCGTCCTTGCTTTGGACAAGCTATATCTATCACTTTCTTCTATTTGTTGTTTGACGGAACAGTGATATGTGACTTAAGGCTAAACATATCTAATCCAAACTTCTCGGTGCATTCTGGCAGAAGCAATTATACTACAGTCACACTTCTGAGTCAGTAACACGTTGATGATCCCCTTGGTATTGCTAATGTTGATGGGAACGGTGACCACTTACCATCAGCTGAACCATCATACAGCTTGTCAGGTTTCTAACATAAAACTGACTAGTCTAATCTGAATGAAAGAATAACACCTCATAACATCTGTTATAAACCATAATTTTTATTTACAGGATCGTGAAAGCAAGTTATTATTCGAGGCAAACCCAACTAGCTTCAAGCTTCTGGTAAGTCTATATTATAATAACCCTTTAATTAAAAAACTTACAACCTAATATGTAGAATCAGTCAACTGATGATATATTTCAACTTGGCAACTGGGTCAGTTAATTTCTTGGAGATATGTAGTCTTTGGAGAGTCCGAGGCCCTGAAGTGAAAACGATCTGTCAATTACATCCTAAAATATTTTGTTTGTTCACAGATTGACACGCCCATTGCCAAAGTGATCGACATCGAAGGAAGCGCGACCCTGAACGAAAAGCTGCAAGAGGCGCGTCTGTCGCTGAACCTGCTGCAGTGCTCTTCACTCTCAGTGCACGGCCGAGTCCAGGACCTGCAGGAGTACCAGCTGCTCGTCGGAGTCGTTGATCCTGGCCAACGTATGTGTACCTTTTGACTGTGCCTTTATTTTCATTACTGAAGAGTATACTGTTATTTCTGAGCTCTTTCATGACGGCCGTATTGTATGTTGATATATAAATATAAAAATGTAGTTAAACTATGCTGAAGTATTATATATCTAACATCATGTTTCTTTTCCAGCTGATAACGAAGTGGGCATCCAGGTGACCGGCCACATCAAGCCGGAGCAACGCGTGGACTGCAACGTGGACTTCATCAACGGCAAAGACAGGAAGAGCATCGTCCACGGTGCCCTGTTCCTCCAGAACAACGAGGTCAAGAGCGACTATGGCGTATCCAAGGACAACTTCAACAACTACGTGGTATGTTGTTATTTGACACACTTTCGATGAAACAAAATCAGTGTTCTCCCAATTGTTGGATTTTTACTTTATTTGCACACCAACAGCTTATAAGCAACACAATATATAAGTTGGACAAGACATAAATACATCGCTGACAATTTGTCATTTAGAAGAATGTATTTTAGGTTTCTTTAAAAGCATCCCTAAACGAACTTAATCGAAGGACTCTTAAGTTTTAAAAGGCCACGTCCTTACCAAAGTGTTCTACTAACATAAGTATTATATCTTAAAGCAAATGCCTATTTACTATTGAGCTATACTTACTACCGTTACTACCACTACAGACCTACCTGAAGAACGAGCTGAAGAACTTGGAGACGCGCGTGAAGCAACTCGTAGAGAAGGGCAGCAACGACTTCAAGGCGGCTTTGAAACGTGTGGAACCTACCTTCAAGAACCTCGAGAAGGCATACGCCGATGACCTGAAGACGTTCTACAATGACATTGCCAATGACAAGACTTTGAAGGACATCTCGCATGCTCTGTAAGTTGTGTAGCTTATAGTCTTTAAATGCCTAAAACTCTCGACACAAAGCCCCGAACCATTAAATAACAAATAATTATCGAAATTCTTCAGAGATCACTTAAATTCTTTGATAAAATATTGTTTAGCAGTTATCGGCAAGCATTGCTATACGATTTTTATTTGTTAAGAACCTGTCAGGAACGAAGGCGTACTTTGTACTCCCTAAAGTTCTCTGTGGAATAAATAGTATCAGAGAAGGCATAGATGGTTCAAACATGCCTAAAGTCACATTTATATCTACATTATCGATAGAAAGGTATTTATATATCGATTTAAATAAAGTAATTAATTAAGATTGTTGCTCCAAACAGTAACGACATCGTCCAATACTTCGCCAAGCTGATCGACGTGGTGGTGAAGGCGACCAAGCCAATTGTCGACAACATCGTGCAGACCTACACTGAGACTGCTAAGAAGATCCATGACCTCTATGAGAAACAGGTGAGAATTCATTTTCAAATGACGGGCCAGTTGGCTTGGTGGTTAGAGACCCTGATTGCTAAACCAAAAGGTCGCGGGTTCGTTTCCCACCCAGGACAAACATTTGTGTGTATGAACATGTCTGTTTGTTCTGTGTCTGGTTGTAAATATCTATATAAGTATGTATTTAAAAAGTAGTATATGTAGTATATCAGTTACCTGGTAGCCATACTACAAGCAGTACACTCTGCTTAACTTGGTATCAGGTAACCGTGTGTGAAGAATGTCTTGGGATATTTATTTATTTTATTATTTATGAAATTTAGATCAACCTCCTTTTCTACAATTTAATTTAAATCGTCTACCTTTGATGCAGGGTTTATTTTCGATCTAAACAATCTATAATGTCTTTATGATTCTCGTTTCTTTCTGCCATCTGCAAATTCTCATTTACTCTAACCCTGTCCTTTTCTTTAGCTATTCAAAAAACGAATATGGATTTATTTTAATCAGTACTTTTATTATTCCAAGCTGCTATTACTTTTTACTCGTTGCAACTCTCAGCAAAATTAACTGATGTTGTTGTATGTTATTTAGATTGAGCCACAACTCAAGCAGTTGTACGCGACCATATCGGGTGCTCTGAAGGAGTACCTCGACGTGGTAGTTGACATCGTCGCTCACTTCGCTGCCATCGTTACCGACTTCTTCGAGAAGCACAAGCCAGAGCTCAAGGAACTCACCAGCACCCTTGCTGAGATCTTCAAAGGTACCTCTAGACACATTGTTAATAAGATAACTTTATAAAACCTTAAGGCCAAAATACCAAATGTCTGCCTGTCTGTATGTCTCAGCCATTTTACTTTCAGACTTTAGACTTTTGGCGCTATATACATTAAATGCAGAAACTAGATTTTATATATAGAAATTAAGAGAAAATATTTTGGAAGTCTGAACTGAGTGATGAAAAATTAAATAAAGAATTAATGACAAATTTTTCGCATGTTCAATTATGTTCTCATATTTGTCTCAGATCTGACCCGCCTGCTCGTAGTCCAACTGAAGGAGTTCCAGACTGCTGTCTCCCACCACATCACCGAGATCACTCGCAGCATCAAGGAGTTGCCCATCTTCAAAGACCTCAAGGACAAGGTATCGATACTGATCTATCTATATTTGAAGTTCTAAATGAAAGTAAATTTGCTAAAGCTTCGCATTTACTTTGATAAGTTTTAAAATACTTTTATCACAAGTTTAGATGTGAACTAAAATAAATAAAAATGCATATTAATGAGCCTAGCCTATCCACCCCTCAAATTTGTGTTGATAACACAATTTGTACAAACAAGTTACCATAAACACGTCATCAAATCATTTACTGAACATGTCATAAAATTTCCAGTGGCAATCGCTACAAGTACCTGAACAAGTCCTGGAACAGCTGAAACAAGTCTACTCCGCCATTAAAGTACTGCTCCCCACTCAGGAGACCAGAGACTTCGCCGATGCCCTCAACGCTTACGTTCAGAAGGTAAGCTTTCAGAAAAATCATACATGTACATCTGTAATAACATAACTTTCTGATTTTCTTGCTCGCACGTTGATCCATGGTAAAAATTTCCTAAGAGTTAATGCTCTGCATGATATAATATACAATAATCGTAAGTAACGTTATGCGGTGGTCGTCTTGCAGAAGTTACGCGCGCAGAAGTGCGACGACGCAAAGGAACTTCGTGCGCTGTACGGCAAGCTCTCGACCGCGATCACGTCGCTGGTGCAGTACGTGCGCGCTCAGATCGGCCAGTTCGCCGCGCCCGCCGCCATCAACTACGGCTCTGTGAGTACCAAGCTAACATCTACAAGCTGATTCCAGAAAGCTAAGTTGAGCAGATACGTAGTTGTAAAAAAGATATGGAACTTGGACTATCATATACATATATCATAGGTTCTGATTTTACTCTCAGCATTTCAATGTTCACAAATCAGTTTGGTCATTGCATGAAATAATCGTAAAACAGGTACATTAGTCTTTGTAAGCATATCAATTTACCGTGAGAACTAATTCCTCTGATGCTTTATTCAAAACTCTACATCTACTCCCTATAGTTCCTGTACCCCGGAAGCCCTGGACAGTCTGCCCCCGCTTTCGGCGGCAAGGCCTCGCTTAGCCTCATCAACCAAGTCCTGCAGGGAGACATCCCCGACCCGCTGTCGCTCGTCCGCGCCTACAGGCCCAGGAGCCTCAATCCATTCGACGAGATTCCTTCTAAGCGTGAGTATACTCGTATTTTATTTAAATGTGGTACCTACAAATGAAATATTTATATTTAATTTTCATACAATTAATAGAATACTTCAGAACCTTTCAGTATATTATGAAGCTTTACATAATAATGTAGTCTTAAAATTATTACTTAAACAAACTCTTATGATTAATTCTTACGTTTATCATATTTATTCAAGTTGAATTTATTATAAAACTTAAAATCAAATATGAAACTGTTACTATTTCTATGAAACTCACCTTCAACCAGCGTGTGTCATGATTCTGTAACAATGTTCCCTATTTAAAGTTCCCCTATATTCACTACCACTACAACCTTCAATATCTCCCCCACAGTCCGCGCTGTAATTGTGAACGGTCAACACATCTTCACGTTCGACGGACGTCACCTCACGTTCCCCGGAAACTGTCGTTACGTGCTCGCACACGACCATGTCGACAGGAACTTTACCCTCCTCACTCAGCTGCAAAACGGCCAGCCCAAGGCTTTGGTGATTGAAGACAAGAGTGGCACTATTATCGAACTTAAGGATAATGGACAGGTAAAGATTGAATTCTAGGTTTATTTTCTGCCGCGTCATCGTCGTTTGATGATTTTCTGTCTCCGGAACATCTTCGGATTCCCAGCTACCCTTCTGCTATAATTAATCGATTACTTTGCCATAAAACTTGGGCAACAAACAGATTTACATTTGTTTTTATGACAAATAACAAAGATCATCGGTAATTTGTAATAAAATACTTTTGCTTTTATATTTATGTAAGTTAACCTCATATTTTAGTAGTTCCCATTTAATTTAAAACAGATATTTTTTAACGAATAATTAACAAACCGTTTCTAAAGACATAATATAATAAATACATAGTGTACTTTAAAGTCATCTATACTAAGAATAAATATTATATCTGCAGGTAACACTGAACGGAGCGGCGCACGGATTCCCCGTCATCGAGAAGGATGTGTTCGCTTTCAAACAGCCTAACGGACGCATCGGTCTTGGCTCACTTTACGGACTCATGGCTTTCTGTACTGCTAAACTTGAGGTAAGATACTGCTACTGCAGTCTATGATGGTCTATAGAACATAGTAGATTGAATTTAATCATTTCGTTTGGACCAATTTATGTGATTATATTTTTTTATTATAGGTTTGCTATATCGAAGTGTCTGGCTTCTACCTCGGCAAGTTACGTGGTCTTCTCGGAGACGGAAACAACGAACCCTACGACGACTTCAGGCTGCCCAACGGAAAGGTATGTCTATTGAGGATTTATTTCAGCCTGTTAATATGATTTATAAGGCAAAATAAAACTTTAAATTGTTATCCTTGTTTAACGAAGACTAAATAGTATATCATGTATATTAATACTTTAAAATAATTATATTAATATTTATTGGAGCGTAAAAAGGAGTCTCACAAGGAACTATCTTTTGCCCGCTATTATTCTATTTGTATGTTTTTGCTTCTTATTTTTACTAATCTATTGTGTTTTATTCCATAGATCTGCTCATCAGAGTCAGAGTTCGGAAACGCATACAGACTGGCCAAGAGCTGCCCACAAGTCCAGGCTCCGGAGCATTCCCACCACCAGCTGCACGGGCCCCTGCCACCCGCGTGCGAACAAGTGTTCGGAGGAACTTCACCATTGAGGCTTATCTCACAGCTCTTGGATATCGCTCCATTCAGGTATTTTATTTTACATGACTTCAATCTGGTCGGTTGTGACGAACGAATTATTAAGTTTAATTTCTTTACGAAATGTCCGTTTCATTGCGATTTCTTTATTCTTGTACAACGTCTGCAACCAAACAGGATGGAAGAACTCAAACATGAATTAACTTTCACTGCATCAGTTTTAAGAATTATAAATGTCGCTAGATCGGCACCTACAGAAGTCTAATAGACCAATAGTACAAGGAGATTAAAGCTCTCATTCTGAGTGAAATACCATTGCGTACAGACAAGCGTGCGTGCACGCGTGCTCCGGCAACGACGCCCACGCGCTGCAGCAGGCCTGCGACCTGGCGCGCGGCTACGCGGCGCTGGCGCTCACCGGCCTGCTGCCCGCCGTGCTGCCCGACGTGTGCGTGCGCTGCACCGACGCCGACAAGCCCCGCAACGTCGGAGACACCTACGAGATCAAGCTGCCCAACAAGCAAGCCGATATTATCGTCGCCGTTGAAACTACCAAGGTCAGTGTCGCGTCGCTAATAATGTGAAATCGTAAGATGGCCCAAAAACCTACATGGAGCTAAGCCAATATCATTAATTCAAATTCAAAACCATTTATTCAGTTTCGGCTCGCAGTGCCCATTTATGAAGGTCGAAGTTCTCAAGCCACCATATAATCTAAAGACTATACCTTAAGTAAACCAACTACTATTTCCTTCGTTCCAATAGGTGAACGAGAAGCTATACAAGGAACTGGTGGTCCCGCTTGTCTCCCAAGTGGTGGACAACCTGAAGACCAAGCGCTGCAGCGATATTAAGGTTTACCTCGTCGGCATCACCTCGCGGTTCCCGTACCCCATCGTTTATGATACTGACCGTGAGTTTATTATTTTTTATAACCGTTCCTATTGGCAGTCTTTGTTTGATGAAATATTCATCAAATGTAAGTATTTACAGACTGTTCAACAGAAGTTCCAGCTCGTATCCACTCTCATCACAGGCTTATTCTGTAATAGCCACCCAAAACAGACAAATGAACTAATGCCTTAACCAAATCTTCTCTGCAGTGAAACTGAAGAACCCGAAGGTAGCATTCCCCGACGAAAGCCGCTACAACCACGCGCCCCAGATCAAGACCGGCAATCCCCAGGTCGACAAGATACTTTCCCTCGGCGAAATTGTCAACGGACTTAGAATACATCTTGGTATGTACTGTTTATTTTAAAACCTTTCGATCATACAGTTTTACTTTCAATTAACATTTCCTTTAATACCTCATTTGTTCTTTTTAATTTAGGGACGAATTTTAACCTACGGTATGCAGGCTTAGCTCAAAATTTGGGTTGATCTTTCAGTTAGCCAAGATTTGTTTCTAAATAAATAGATATAGACATGAGATTCAGCGTTATATCTGGAATAGTCGGTATAGGTTATGAAAATATATATAATGAAGATACAAGATGAACCTAATTCTATAGCAATCGGCTTAAGAAGTTTTAAACGGTTAAATTTGAAACTGAGGTAGTTTAAATTACTATTTACAAATGCAATTACGTTCTTAGTAATCGCAAATCCACAATATTTATCGGGTTTTATATTGAAGCTGATTACAACAACGCTACGTAATTAACCCTCATAATAATTCAACATAATTACAACAAAGCTAACATTATAATGGGTTAACATATAATGGGAAGCCAGTTGAAATTTTCACAGAAAGTATATAATAACACAAAGATTCTAATCGTTAAATAATCTAATGAGGCGATTCGGCGCTGTAAACCGAAATGCAGGAATTTCGTTCCTTCGACAGCAGATGTTTTTAAATATAGTAATTTTTAATCTAGCCTAGTTTAGAAGATATGTAACAATTGTAAACTTTTTGGAAATAAATAAATTGTTATTATTACTAATCGTAACGATTTTTGGCAGGCCTTACAAACGTGGTAGCCGGGTACAACTCCCTCTTGGACTTGCCGCTCCGTGCTGGCGCCGTCAAACACACCATCAGTGTCGTCGGAGACCGATGCGTGCCGCAGAACTTCCTTGTGAGTATTATCTACCTCTCACAGCAGCACCTCAATATTGATACCCTTACCTTTTTTGCTCCGAATAGGCTTGCGTTTGACCACAAACAATGGTAAGTTATGGTAAGGTGGTAAGCATATGAAGCCTAGGAGGAAGACGCAAGCCATATGGCATACCACAATGTATCCTAACACCATGGTATGGTGTCATCGCGTTGAAAGATTAAGCTCATTTACTATGGTTACGACTGCTTGAACTCTATCATCGACTTGAAGAACAATAATTTGATGACGTTATTGCAAACTTACTTACCACGGTCAATCAAAAAGAAAAAAATAAATTCCTGACCAAATAACTGACATTCTAAAACCACACCTACAGCTACTATAATAAGATTGTTATTCATTAGGTGGCGTTCACCCGCGCGCTCGCTTACGGCGTCGTGTTCGACAACATAGCGTACTCTCACTCACTGGTCACCGTCACGCCAGCACTCAAGGTGGGCGGCGGCAAGGACCCCAGCCAAGTTGTTGGTTAGTACCCTCCTTATTTTTTATTAGATTTTAAGGTGCATAAAGAAGAACATAAAATGCGTATTTTTAATGTGCTCTATTTCCGATCATTTGGTGGTAGTATGCAGGCTTTCTATCCATGGTTTAACATATTACAAGAGATTTGGCCAGCTGCTAACTCTCTTTGGGATTTCATTTGTAGCTGGTCCAGGTGCTCCAAACGTAGAGTTGAGCCGCCTCCTACCGATTCCCTAGAGATGAATTAATATCCCTCTGTTTTTTAGAACTCTGCCACGTTTAGGGCTCAAGATAAACGCCCGATTCTTAATTTACTCTTGCCACGCGAGGTGTTCACGCGGCTAAATCCAATAATGTCCTTAGCTATAAAGTGTCTCCTAACTTACACGAAGCTGATCATGCAAAGTTTACGTGCCATGAACTAAAAGATTTTTGTCTCAGGTTTCACGAAAGAGTCTGTCATCCTGCTCGGTGACAAGAAGTGGACCAAGGAGGCTGAACAGCTCAGGAGCACCCTCGAGGTGCAACCAGATGGCTGCGTTGACTTTGTTGAATCGGTAAGATTTTGATGGCTTTTATGATCTTGGTAAAGTTCAGCCACAAAGTATGCCGTTTATTTTGAGGGAGATAAGTAATGCGCTAATGCTAAAATATATCAAAACGTTTCTAGTATCTAATGGGAAAGGTTAGTCTTGTTTAAAACAAACATTCTAAATTCAAAACCATTTATTCAGTTTAGGCCTTCGGAGGGCACTTATTAAGGTCAAATTTAAAGTTACTGAAGCTACAATACATACCTCTGAATAGTCTTGTTTAGACCAACCACCAACCGTAATGTACCATCACTCAACTTCCTCATAATTAAGCATTAATTTATATACATAACTGTAGCTAAAAGTGGTTTTATGAATCCACGAGAATTAACAACAACTTTATCAAAATTGTGAAGTGTACAATGATTTTTCTCCCCACAGACCGATGGCTTCGTATTGTCGTCATCGAACTACCAGGGTCTGAACCCGGCACAACAGAAGCAGTACCTGCAGACGGCCGCCAGCGCTATCACTCAGAAGTTGTTCTACGAGAACTTAGTGCAGGAGTGTGAGTGCGTGTACGTCGACCCGTTCAGGGTTCGCTCCGTGTGTATCAACAAGGACAGGAAGGAAGCGGTATGTTATGCTCACATTTCTATACACTGATCTTGGTTAAAGACTGGACATAGAGATCATGAATATTACACAGTCTAGAAAATTGGATAAGCAGAGAATATGAAAAAGAGGCGCTGAAAAAAGCACCATTTAATATCGCAATGATTCTGCTCCTCAAAAATATCAGAAGACTATGAGAGCAATTGATGTTAACCAACTGCTTGATTAGCTGCCCCTATATTGTTAATATAACATTTTGCCAGGCCAGTTGACTTGATGGTTAGCGATCCTGACTACCAAGTCGCAGGTCGAGGGTTCAATACCCATTCAGGATAAATATTTGAGTGCATGAACATGTCTTTTTGTTCTGCGTCTGTACTGAAAGAAAAAAGAATATCAGTTATCTGGTTTCCATAGTACAAGCTCAGTTTAGTTCGGGATCAGATGGCCGTGTGTAATGAATGTCCCGGGATATTTATTATTATTATAAAAAATATCCCAATTAACTTAATCTATATCTGTTAATTTTCCTTACAGGCTCGCCGAAGAAAGTAAAACCAACAACCATCGCGTGCTTCCAATCTGTGATCACATCATGCCAAAACTCAAACCAAATACTGTCTAGTTATATAACCAGCGAGTGAGCGAGACGCATATATACTACTGTAGTTTTAGTCGCTGTGCGGAGAAGGCAACATAAATAGATGCGTCTCGCTCATCGCATAGTCATACTCATTATTTTTCTAGTTCACCATCACACCACATAATTGTTAAAAATGTTATTTATATCGAAATGCCGTTTCCATCGGAAGGTATTAATTTAATGAAATAATAATCATGCTCGAATTTGTATTAGAATAAAGAAAATGTTAATACTTACTTTGTTTCATTGTACTTCTTGCATGCCTACTACAAAAAACTGACTGAACTTGGATACTACAACTAATGATTTCTCAAAAATATGTTATTACAAACTATGAAACTATCTAAAACTTATTAAAATCTCAAAATGAATTATATCCTGTTAGATAACTCTTAGTTCTGAATTATCATAAAAAGAACCCTTAACAAAAACCAGTAAATAAAACCTTAGTTAGAAATTCAAACAACGATGAAGAATACGTACAAAAATATATTCAAATTACAATCAAATCATGCACCGTAAAACATGGTTCCTTACTGATCAGTAGTAGTTCTTGCGAACCCATTTGATTTTTGGCCCTCTTTGCGACGCAATCTTCACTGTCGCGCTCGCAGCCGCCTTCACTACCTCTTGAATCTGAAACATTATATTAAAATTTTGACTTAGTATTTGAGTACACTCTTAAACCTTTTTTTTTGTTCCGGGGTGGAAAATCCTCATGGATATCCTCCGTCCTGGGCGGGCAGAGAAGTCTTTTTTTTTTATACCACGTGGGCCGACAAACAAGCGGACGGTCCACCTGATGGTAAGTGGTCACCGCCGCCAATAGCTATACATTTGCAACACAAACACACAGACTCTACTGACTAAAAACCACCCCGGTGTTCCTTCTCACACCTATTATGCCGGGGGTCGTATCGCTTCCGCAATCACCGCCTGGTGCTGGCCTCATCTGATCGAGGATGTACACCCTTAAACCTAATTTAACTTCAGTAGCTTTGAACAAAATAAGTGCCCTCTAAGGTGCAAAGAACACAGAAATGGCGTCTGGCGCTAGCGTGGCAATTTTATACCAAAGAAATTAGAAATAAAGCGCAATTTTGAATATACTGAATTCAATCAAGGTGGATCTGGCGGCCTTCGGGCGCGCCATTATATTCAGTATGCTCAAAACGCCTTTTCTGTGTGCCTTGCGTCTATGTCCTAAACTGAATGGAGTAACTAATTCCGCTGGATCACCTTCTCTGTCAAGTCCCAAACAAGCGGCCACTTTCTGTCATGCGGTCGGCGAGGTAACACGTCTATGGTGCACAGTGACAGCAGCGAGTGACAGCGGGTCTAATACGTCCCGAAGATGTTTCGTGTAGAAGCGAAACACGTGTCGATGTTCTGTTGAGTTTCCTTGTTTGGGGCTTGACAAAGAAGGAGATCCAGCGGAATTAGTTGCTAGATATTTGTTTTTGTATAATCGTACTGTTTCTTAAATATAATACACTATAATCTTATACACAAATTAAGCCAATATACTCAATGACTTGGTACTTACACTCAACATCAAGTTTTCAGCGTTTCCAACCAACATGGTCATTGCTTCCTTGTCCTCCTCAGATCCTAGAATCAAGTATTGATAATATAAAAGGCGAGGTTTTTTTTTTTTTTTCAGTCAGTTTCCTGTCCCAAATACTGGGATTATCTGTAATTTTTTACAACACTGTGTATAGACAAATCAGTCAGAAAGGTGAGTATATATTTTCCGAATAGATTAAAACTATTTCGAATTTAACAAAAAAAATGTATGATATTTTGATATCAAATAAATATGGCGTACCTATGGTTTAAAAAATGATTCGGAAACCAGCCTTAACAATAATAATGCAGTTTAAGTTTTAGGTATTACAAATACCTTGTTGTCCCAGCGAGGATCCTTTGACGGTGGTTAACATCTTCAGCTGTCCACTAATGGTTGGTATTCTATCACACACTTGTAAGAGATTCTGGAAGAGGAAAGAAGCGTTTATATTGCGAAAAAAGATTCTTTGTCTTTGGAGAAATACATTAGCTGTCCCGCGTTCCCAAGGAATGTAACAATATCCCAGACAAAAAAAAAATTGAGAACTTTAAACAAGTGGATAATTTTTTGCATCATCAATAGTTTTCTCAGCGCACGCCAAATAATGAATAAACAAAAAAAAAATGTTAGGATAAAATTATAGTTTAGACCTTAGCCTACGTCCTCAGGGATAATGAGTTACTTACAGTTTTGATACGGACGTCGGTACACTCGTGCGCTAGTTTCTTGGCGAGCAGCGCCACCTCGTGGGACTGCGCCACTATCGTCTTGGATGCCACAAGGAGGTCGTGCTTGCGATCTGAAATAAGGAATAGTTTACAAACCGGCCGCCAGTTTAAAGCTCAGATTTGCCATATAGACAAAACTTTAAGTTTTCTTTACATAGTTTTATTATAAATTTAAGCTATTGCATAGCTTCTATCGCGGGTCTTGAGCGTGGGGACCGAATCCAGAAATTCCGTAACGAAAAAAAAACCTAACACACCAAGAAGGTTCCGACTATGAGTTTTTAAATTCTGTCTCTATTGAGTAGTAGTTAAGACTCAAAATTGTATGTAAATAGGAAAGTGGACCATCATGAAGCGAGTTCGGTCCGTTCTCTATTTAAATTTAGATAAAAAAGATATACAACTACGAAATAATCGAGTTATAAATTTGATTCTTAATGTACAATTTTTAAGACTCTAATTAGTATGTATGATTGTTAGCCTCGAGCTCGTTACGGTTCTCTATTTAAATTTGAATTCGAAAATTGTCGCTCGTATTTGTTTTCAATTGTAAACTTTATTTACTAATAGATAAGTTCGTAAATTTAATGGAAGCACGACTGTGTTTTGAATTCTCAAATTCTTTATTTGAAAGTTAAGTCGTTCAAATTAAGTCGATAATTATCGACTTTATTACTAACACTTTAAAGTAGATTATTCAATTTTTAGTTTTGAATATAGATGATGCATGTTTATATTATGTTGATTTACGCATTGGTTGGTACTTTTAGTGCAGAGTTCGTCCGGGGAAGTACTACCACCTTACTCATTTCTGCCGTGAAGCAGTAGTGCACTTGTATTACTGTGTTTCAGTTAGAAAGTTAAGGCCGGTGAAATTACAGGCACATGAGACTTAACAACTTCACGTCTCAGCGACAACGCATTGACGATGCCCCTGTTGCAAATGTCTAAAGAAAACAAACACGCTATAGAATTAGATTATATTAAGCTATTGCATAGCTTCTATCTCGTCAAAGTTTAACTTGAATTAATATCAAAGAAAAAAAAAATACTGCATAAATAAAATAAATATATAATTATAATTGCATAAGTTGATAAAAAATGCTATGCAATAGCTTTACCGCGGCAGTCTCCGAGTGCCGCACGTCTTTTTTTAATTAAAAACAGCTGTTCCCGTCATGCGCTTTTGCCTTTTTTTTGCTATACAAACAAACATAATAACATTGATTTATAATTCAATATAGAAATATCTATCTACACAATTAAAATACTTTGTTCTGAATGACTGACTGACTGACCAACGCACAGACTAAGCCGCTAACCGTAGAGACATGAAAGGAGTATTAAGTAGTTTGTATGACGTCGGCATTCGATATGAAAGGAATTTTCGAAATTCTACCCCTAAGGGGGTGAAACATGGGGGCAAAATTTGGACGTGAGTCATTGGACCAATCTACTTTAAATTTTGCATAAACATTCTTTAACGGAATCGATGGAAGATATGTTTCGTATTTGATTGAAACTCATCGCCTATCTTCGTTCTAAGAAAGTAAGTAGAAAGATTCCATATGGGAATGTGGTCAGTTATCTTTCTTTTGTTATAAGTCACAAAATTCACTTTTCTTTATAGATTCAATTATTTTATTTGTTTATTTATTTATAAACGAGCAGCTTAGTAGCTGATGTGTCTATATCACACAGTTTAGAAAGTCACTTCGCACTTTATAGTTCACTTTTAAAGATTTTTAGATCTTGTACAATTGTCACATCTTATCCGGATTTTCGATTATCCGAATAGTTTACGACAACAATTATTTCATGTGGTGGTGTGTTGTAGTGTGTGGTGGTGTGTGTGGTAATGTGTGGTAGTGTGTGGTGATGTGTGGTAGTGTGTGGTGATGTGTGGTAGTGTGTGGTGATGTGTGGAGTGTGTGGTGATGTGTGGTAGTGTGTGGTGGTATGTAGTGGTGTGTGGTGGTACAGACCTTGTTGCATGTGTTCAGCGAGGCGTGCCATGTGTACGGCACACTTGCGCGCGGCGGCCACGATGTCGTTGTCGCGAGACGACCAGCCGCGGACTGCCGAGTGCAGGTTCAGTGCCGCGTTCTGCAATCAAGACATGCAATATAATAGTTTTCAAGATAAACAATATTAAAGAAAAAAATAACCTAGCTTTAGAAAGAAGGTTCATATTTTAATCATAAATAAATAATAAATTAACATCCTGGGACATTTTTTACACACAGCCATTTGATCCCAAACGAATCATATTTTTTTATCCAAGCACAAAAAAACGACATGTTCATCCTGGGTTCCAATCGAACCTACTGTTGTGTGACAGTCTTCAACCACATAGTCCATCAAATGCCGGTTCAAATACTCACGTATATGGGCTGATCAGCATCAGCTTGCTTGTCGAAGATGTTCTCTCCTCCGAGTACAGACTCCACCTCGCCTGTCGTTCGCATGATCTGTGGACAACGCGTGACTCTGTTTTACTATTTGGAGCTGTCGGAAGGTATCGATCGAGTCGTGAGACTTCAAACTTATTTAACTATAATATTATAAGAAAATCATTAAAACTTGAACGTTTTTTTTATATCAGGATTTTCCGCCGTATGCAGTACAACTCACCAAAGTTTCATCACAGTAGGATGAATAGTTTAGGAGTGCATAGAGAACGAACTTATATTATAAAGATGTAAAGGTAGGTAAATACAATAGAATGTAAGAAGGGACGTTTTTTTAACATTTATCAAATCATACTTATTATTGAAGAGAAAATTCTTTAGCACCATTATTATTCGAAACATGACGAAACTAAAAACGACACTAAAAAGACAACCATTTACATCTATAGGATTAAGCTTGCAAGAGAATGAAGCTTGTGAAGAATTGACTTCTACGTAATTTAATGTTTTGATGGTAAGGATGTTGGTGACCTGTTGGTGACCTGTTGGTGGCATACCTCGGCGGTGGTGTCCCTCCAGTCGGGCACCCGGCTGGCGCGGCTGGCGCGGCTGGCGCGGCGGGCGGCGGCGGGCGCGACGGCGCGCAGCTTGTCGCGCGCGGCCGCCAGCGCGCGCTGCAGCGCCGGGTCGGAGCGCGCCAGCCGCGACGACAGGCTCACGTCCACCACGCGGTTGGCCAGCCTACACACAGTCATTTATTTAGATCACCGAGAACACACACTAATACATTCAAAGATACAGGTATAAAAATGTTAATAAAAGTGTCCCAATAGAGGTGACAACTGCATTAAAAAAGAACAAGCATCGGAACCAAAAAATATTCCAAAGAATTTCACCCAACGAACACACGGGGCGACAAACAAGCAGACGGCCACCTGATGGTACTTGAGTGGTTACCGCGGCCTATGGACATTTGCAACACCAGGATCATCGCCAATGCGTTGTCGATCCTGAGATGTGAAGTTGGTAAGTCTCATGTGCCTGTAATTTCACCAGCCCTCTTACCTTTCTAACCGAGACACAGTAACACAAGTGGACTACTGCTTCACAGCGGAAATGCATAAAGTGGTCCCCGGATGAACTCTAGACTGAGCTCTACTACTCAGAAGAAACTCTAAAATACTTCATTTTTTTTTAAGTATTAGTTCCTTGTTTCAAAATTTTTAAAATTTAACCTGCATGCTGCTCGGCAAACCCTTTCATTGATACCCATGACATGGAGATGGCTTATGAATTAATAATTGACGAACATATCACAGCCGCCATATTGAATTTAGAATGACGTCACTTGTCATCATACAGTGTCAATCAAACAATTGAGTCTGCAAAGTCGGATCAGATGGGGAAGCTGGTCATAAATTCAGTTGCAAGATTTGTCCCAAACATACTAACAGGTTGTAAATAAACAATAGTTTAAAAAAACTATAAAACACGCTTTTATAGAAAATCCAACTAAAAAATAGAAAATAAATTTGAACTAAGAATAGTGTAAAGAAGAAAAAATATATTTTATTGTATAAAGCGTGTTTTTTTAGTTTTTTTTAAACTATTGTTTATTTTTATTTTTTTAGTTACACCGCTATACCTGATCATCCTACGAAGGATAACGGGTTAAACTATTTAGAATATTAAATTGTCATCGGTCCTTAACAAGTACGCCAAATTTCGAGTTAATCCATCATCTTGAAGGGGGTCAAAATCATGTTCAAAGATTCCGTTACATACTAACAAGCTGAAGCTAATAAAAGCGTATTAAAAAGGGGTAAAATGTTTAAAATAATAACGAACTTGGTGATGGCGGCGGAAGTGTTGGCGCACTTCTCCGGGTCGTTCTGTTGGCTCGACTCCTCGCGCATGCGCTGCATCGTCTCCCCTGGACATCACATATGAAATTATATATATGTATTTCAAAAAGGCGTTCACAGGTAGTTATGCATGGTCAGACTCCAACGCTTTACTGACAAAAAAAGTCAATAAGCTCAGCAATATCTCTTTTCAAAATAAGATTGTGTATATAAAGATGTGTCTTGCTGAAGCGAGCGCTACTCCCAAGGATTGTCGTCATTATCATATACACGATCTACTCTCTGTTTGATGAAAATACCATAATAATAATTTTAATTGGCAGTGCTATAAATATAAGTAAAAAAAACTTTATAAATAGTCTCAATTCTTTATCAAAATTAGAGGTAATGAAAATAATGTTATGTGCTTTCCCATACTCTTCCAACTACTCGGATATGGAGAATAACTATATTTGGCATTTAAATAACCATATGCATAATGTTACATGTCATAGTGCTAATTTTATTTATTTTGATACTAACAAGTTTGTTAGTAATTTGAAATTGAAACAAGATACCCTGTTTATTCCAAAAAAACTTAAGAAATTGATTGCATCACTTGTAGCATATAATATTAATAGGATAAGGGATAACACAGTAAGAACAAGTCATTTTAACATTAAATCTCAGAATAGTTCTTTAAACAAAAACTTTTGACAACAGAGAAGCTAAACAGTTCGACTTTTTTATTACATCAGAATATTAATCGCTTCTTTGGCAAAATTCTTGATATTCATTTATTATTAGATAAAATAAATATAGATATATTATGTTTTACAGAGACATGGTTGAAACCGGGCACTATGCTTTTTAATATTAAAAACTTTACAGTTGCCAGTATATTCAATAGATTATCTGCAGAAGGTGGCGGCACAATAATTCTTACAAATAATAATATTAAATTCAAGGATCGTAAAGATATTTGTAGCCTCTCTGTTGAGCGTGTTTGTGAGGTGTCTTGTGCAGAGTTGCAGAACTATATTATTGTTTGTGTTTATAGGCCACCGGCATCAAATTTTTTATTGTTTACGTCTATAATGGAAGAGATTCTTCGTAAGTTATTTAATAATTCTAACAAGTCAATAGTTGTATGTGGCGACTTTAATGTAGATACTTTTAGTAATTCATCTGAAAGTCGGAATTTTGTTGCCTTATTCAAATCGTTCAACTTAGATTTATTGTTTAGTGAGTCAACAAGATCTACAGCCACTTCGGCTACTTGTATTGATAATATATTAACTAATAGTAGTATACTAGGGAAATCGATTATTAGTGGTGTTCGCTCGGATCATAAGGCTCAATTAATAGAATTGCCATTTAAAAGACAAGTATTTAAAATAACGAAAGTAATTAGACCTACTACTAAGGCAAGATTAGACACCTTTAAGAATAATTTAGAGCTGAAACTCTGTAATACAATATATCATAGTGATGAGCCCAATGTCTTGTATAAAGGTTTATTGTCTGGGATTTGCGATAATTTTAATAGAGCCTGTCCTACTAAAATAGTGAAGGTAAATAGTAAAATGGGATTTAGTGACTGGGCTACAAAAGGTATTCGTAAGAGCAGGGATAGGTTGTATGAACTTTATCATTTAAAATCTCTAACTCAGAACGAAGAATTTCATAAATATGTTAGAAAATTTTCAAAGACTTTCAAGTTAGTGTGTAATCAAGCTAAATCTTACTTTATATGTAATAAAATAGGTAATGCTAATAACAAAATAAAGACAGTCTGGAATGTTATTAATACGGAAACTCGTAAAATTAGAAATAATAATGAACAGGTAACTCTTAAAATTAATGATAAAATTCTAACAAATAATTTAGATGTAGCCTGTGCTTTTGAAAACTTCTTCACGAGTATACCTGGTAAAACTACTAAAAGCCTTAAATCATGTCCTATAGCAGCGGAATCTTTACTCAAGCAGCATATTCATAATACATTTCCAAGTTTTAAATTTGACCATATTAATGCTAGCGATATCATAATAACTTTTAATTCTCTCAATATGAAAAGTACTGAAGATTTATGGGGCTTATCAGTAACAATCGTAAAATCAATAATAACAGTGATAGCACCTGTTTTGTCAAATATTTTTAATGAATGCATTGATCAGGGTTGTTTTCCTGATTTAATGAAATATAGTAAAATAGTACCTATTTTCAAGTCCGGTTGTAGGGAGAATCCATCTGATTACAGACCAGTTTCCGTTCTGCCAGCACTTAGTAAAATCTTTGAAAAATTGCTGCTTAATCAAATGTCAAGTCACTTTACTAAGCATAAGGTATTGCATGGTCATCAGTTCGGCTTCACGAAGGGAAGATCTACATCCGATGCGGCAGCAACATTGCTGAGGCACATTTATGGCGCATGGGAGGATTCACAGGATGCGATTGGCATTTTTTGTGATCTGTCCAAGGCATTCGATTGCGTTGACCACCGTACGCTACTACTAAAACTTGACTTCTACGGAATTCGTGGAACTGCTCATGATCTTGTTTTATCTTATTTATCAAATCGCCAGCAAAAGGTAGGGATTACCGGCACAACATCCAAGGGCTCTTTAGTCGAAATGGGGGTACCCCAGGGTTCAATTTTAGGTCCATTTTTGTTTTTAGTATATATAAATGATTTGCCATATGTTGTAAATGACCTCACAGATATTGTCTTGTTTGCTGATGATACATCATTAATTTTTAAAGTTAATAGAAAAGACAAAGATCTAACTAAAGTTAATCATACTATGTCAATTGTCTGTGGGTGGTTTGCTACAAATAATCTATTACTAAATTCAAAGAAAACTAAATGCTTAAGGTTTTCTTTACCAAATGTAGCACAAGTAGATAGCCAAATAATAATAGATGGGAGCCATATTGATCATGTAAATAAAACGGTATTTTTGGGTCTTACATTAGACAATAAATTGCAATGGGGACCTCAGGTTGATACTCTAGCTGCTAAATTAAGTTCGGCTGCTTTTGCTGTTAGGAAAATTAAACAATTGACGAATGTTGAGACGGCCAAATTAGTTTATTTTGCATATTTTCATAGCCTCTTGTCCTATGGTATTTTGTTTTGGGGAGCAGCAGCGGATATAGAATCAATATTTATTATACAAAAAAGAGCAATTCGTGCAATTTACAGTATGGGTCCCCGTGAATCATTAAGAGATTTATTTAGGGAAATAAATATAATGACATTACCTTCACTATATATTTATGAAAATATAATGTTTATACGTAGAAACATAGGAATGTTTGAGTCAAAATTAGATATTCATAGTATAAATACAAGACAAAGGGAGAAGTTAGTTGTTCCATACTTTAGACTAACTAAAGTTAACAAGTCATTTCTTGGTAATTGTGTTCGATTTTATAATAAGATACCGCTTTCAATAACTAAAATGTCTGATCATAAATTTAAAAATTATATTAGGAAAGTTTTGAAAGGAAAAGCGTATTACAAGGTAGTTCATTATATTGAAGATAAAAATGTATGGAAATAGCTGCTCTCTGCACAGTGCACCTCTAAATCAAGTTGTAAGTACCTAATTATTGTTATTTTCTATTTTGTAGTCTTGTCATATTTTTTTTTTTGTTTTGTTTTTATTAATGTTACCTATAATAAGTATTTTGTAATTGTTAAATATAAAATTATGTAAAATTGAAATTATAAAATAGCCAAAAAGTCAGAATAGATAAAAATTTATATAACAAATAAAAAAGAATGTAACCTTGTTGAGTTTCTTGCCGGTTCTTCTCAGTTGAAGGCTGACTTCCGAACCGGTTGTAGCTTCAGTAACTTTAAATATGACCTTCATAAGTGCCCTCCGAAGGCCTAAACTGAATAAATAGTTTTGAATTTTGAATTTTTTTTTTTTAATCAATATATAATACTAAACAATATCATTATAATGGACCGTTAAAAATCCATACTTTTATATTTAGTTTTACACCCAGACACAGACCAGACAGACATGTTCGTGCACAACAAAACTGACGACCTGGTCTGAGTCGCTGGAAGCCGCTGGATGCAGAGGGCTCAGGACCGTTCGAGGTGGAAAACCAAGGGGGAGGCCTATGTTCAGCAGTGGACATTCCTGGGCTGATATAATGAAGATTACAAAAACTATTGTATAAGACTCACCAGCAGTCTGCACGAAGTCCATAGGGTCCACAGCCTGGTCGCAAAGCTCTCGGACCTTCGACAGGGACTCCGCATATTTGGCTAACAGGGCCTTGTAGTTATCTATCACTTCCTGTAAATATTTTGTGAGATTTAGTATTGCTATTTGATTTTAGATCTTACTGTAGATAGCTTTAGAGTACCTTCAATTCTTGGGTCGAGTAAGGAAATATTAATATTCCCTGTCAAGAAATGATTTCTTGCCAAATTACTCGAAAGACGGTGGCAATAATCACATTTCACATTGTGACTTAAAATAACTCTGGTAGAATGTTGGTCTCCTTACTGAGACCTCTGCCTACCTTTCCGGGGATAATGGGAGTGAAGATATATTATATTGTGTAGATGAAATCAAAGACTTTTATACGACTTTTATACTACCTTATTATTTGGTGAGTTGACTCTTTCTTCAGCAGCTTTAACAAGCATCGGTGCTAGTAGTTCGGTCTGGAAAAAATAAAAACAAATGATGAACAGTGTGCGAACGAGACGCAGCTTAAATCTTTGAGTACATTATTGGATACTAAGATTCATATTCATAAGGGTATTATGATTATCTTTACATGATTATGATCTTTACAGTCATTGAGATGGAAGGCTGTAAATATATGTATGTATTAAGAAAAAAACACTGAATATGTAGTAAAAGTTATAAATATCCTGGGACATTCTTTACATGCGGCACAAATGTCTGTTTGGGAATTGAACTCACGACCTGTAGCTTGGCTATCAGGGCCTCAAACTACCAAGCTAACAGGTCCATCTTTTGCCAATGCTGTGAATCAAATGAGGTATTAAGTATAAGGTATTGTAAGTGTGGCGTACCTGTTCGCTGCAGGTGTGCAGGTCGCGGCACAGCGGGTCGGTGCGGGCCACGAGGCGCGCGGTGCGCGTCACGCGCCCGAGCTGGGCCAGGAGACCCGCGATCTTGCGCTCCAGCAGGTTCTTGCGCTTCGTGTCGTCTGTATGGACGTACAAACGTTTATTTATATCTTACAAAAAACCTTGTGCTTTAGAAATCTAAGTCGTATATAAAAACAACACGCTGTAGAAGTGAAACCTGCAGACAACTACTGATCTCATTCTCTCCCAGGCTAAATCCTTTAAATGCATAAGTTTGTGTCGTTTGCGTACGAAGAAAAAAAGAAGAAATCACAACGGTGCTTATGAAGGTTTCGCATCAAACTTGTAGGCGTGTACGCAGTGGCGTAGCTACCGGAGAGCTAAACGGGGCAGTTCCCCGGGCCCCCCAAGCTCAGGGGGCCCCTCAGACTCTGACTTACAAACAGTGGCGTAGCTACCGGAGGACTAGACGGGGCAGAACCCCGGAGCCCCTAAACTTGCTGGGGGACAAAATATTTTAAATAGTTTAGTTATCTATTTATTCTATTTGCTTCTAAACATATTCTATTATCAAAACGCTGGTCCCATACATTAAAACCTTATCTTGATTATTTTTATTATTAACTGCCTATAATAATATGATATAAAATCCATGAAATTTTCACATCTTTGTCCTAAGAGAGGTAGAATTGGAGAAGTGGAAATATAGAGTAAGAAGCAGCTGGTACCTGTCTCGGCGTCCACGAGTACGTCGAGGTCAGCGAGCGGCTCTCCCTCCTCCATGAAGTCCTCCACGACGCGCGTCACGACGCCTCGCTCCACCACCTTCTTCAACTCTTTCAGACGGTCCATTAGAAGGCTGTCACATTAAAGAAAAATAGAAAGTTAATTCTTTATTTTTACCAAATGGACCGAAAAACAGGCAGACAGTCCACCTGATGGTAAATGGACATTTGCAACATCAGGAACATCTTTAATGCGCTGTCGACCCTGACGTGAATTTATTAAGTCTCATGTGCCCTATATTTTGCCCCGGGAATATCATATGCCCACCTGTGCTTTTCGTTGTCATACTTCTTAGAGCAATCGCTCAGTAGTTGTTCAGTCTCGCTGATCAGTAGACTCATCTCCTCCTTCTCAGTTCCCTGCAGGTCTTCACACATCTGAAATAATTATAATGCTATAAAATAGGTCAGGCACCTAGCGGGGGAAGGGTGGGGATATTTTCTTGTAAATGGAGTGTTCTGAACTATTTTAGCCTTTACGCACGGGACAAACGCGCGGGCCGGGACACCACGGCCACTACCAGCGCCAGTCGCCAGCGCACCACTTGCGTTATCGGAATCCGTCAGCGACGCACAATTTTTAATATTTTTGGCTGGCAATAAAACCACCTTAAATTGATACAGTCCGCTTTTCATTAATATTATTATAACGTCATCAAGACCCTTACAAAAGTCTCACACTATTTACCTTCTTCGCAATATCGAGGACTTCCTTGGTGGCGTTCTCACCAGCGGCTTTGATCTCTGGCTTGCACGACGCCCTCTTGAGCCACTTGTTGGCAATGTCCACTCTGGAATTATATTATCGTTCTTAAGGGCTTTGGTTACTCTATATAAAGAGGAGAATGTATAAGTCGGTGAATTTTTTGAGTGAGTTAAATTGATATATTTAAGAAAACTGCCAATTGTTAGTCTAGATTTGGTCACATAGGGTTCAGTATAATATTTTACAAAACGCCGAATAAAAAACGTTCTTTAAAACAAGCTTTAAGCTATAAAGCAAATAAAACTGACGTCGCGTATGCTGCATGGCAAAGCCTTTTATTAGATACCCATGACTTGGAGGTGACTTATGAATAAATAAATGACCATATTTTCTTTAGAATCATGTAACTTAGCTAATCGTGCAATGTCAACAAAAATAATTGTGTGCAAAATCTCAGCTCGCTTGGATGGGGGAGCTGGTCTAAAGTTCAGTTGCAAAATTTGTCCCAAACGTACTAACAGGTCAAGTTAAATAGAAGTTGGTAATAAAATTAAAAAGGAAATAATTTTTTTGCGATACTCACTGAGTCTCAATGAAGCTCTTTTTCTGATCCTGAAATAAATTTACAATTATTTTAATAACCAAGTTATTGGAATTTAATACATTTTTCTTTAAATACCAAGTAGAATACAAATCACAGTAGTAGAGCTCTTAGTGCAGAGTTCCTCCGGGGAAGTACTACCTCCTTACCCATTTCAGCCGTGAAGCAGTAGTGCGCTTGTATTATTGTGTTTCGGTTAGAAAGGTAAGGGGGGCCGGTGAAATTACAGGCATATGAGACTTAACAACTTCACGTCTCAGGGTCGACAACGCATTGGCGATGCCCCTAGTGTTGCAAATGTCCATAGGCGGCGGTGACCACTTACCATCAGGTGGACCGTCTGCTTGTTTGTTGACCCAAGTGGTATGGCTATATTAAGGTAAAAATATTAAGTATGGCTATATTACCTCTTCCAGTTCAGACGGATCGATATCCAGTATTCCAGCACGGTGGCCATTGGCCCTGAAAGCAGAGTATTAATTAGTTAGATTTCGTTTGATTTACACTACATACTGAAAGCTGTCCGGTTATAGAACTCTCTTCCTCAGAAGATAAAACATGCGCAATCCTTGGATACTTTTATATCAATTTTATTTTCACGTTTTCAATCTTTCTAAGCTATGTCTTCCTCCCTTTCCTTGTTTCCGCTGCAATTATAGTTATTATATTACATTATATCTCTCATGTTCATATATTAATATTTATTAGTTTATTCAAATATATTATAAAATATATTCAAGAACTCTATGTAAGTATTTAATAAGCAATTCCAGCCATATTATTATTTGTTTCCTATTACCCTAGGTTGCCTGGAAGAAATTGCTTCAGCAATAAGGCCGCCTTAATTGTTTGCACTTATAATTTCTATTAAATTTTCTTTTTATGTTGTGTGAAAGCATATTTGTATTGTATTGCATACTATTGATCGGCAATTTTTTTATTCTATACATATATGTACTCGTATTTTTTATATATTTTTAAGGCACGTAATATTTGTAATAACACCCTATTATGTGTTACCTAAAATTGGGATTTGGTATTAATAATATTATTTGATTTTTAAATTACAATAAAAGGCTTTAGTCGTGAGTAGGGGGGAGGAAAATGCACATTGCCCTGTACCCGCAACAGCTTGGCTGTTGCTGAACTTACGACCGTGTACCACCTAAATTACATATCACAAAATAAATATTGTGAGTAAACTCTAGCCTGAAACATTAAAAAAAAAACAAAAAGTAACATTAACTTACTTGACGCTCTTAAGCAAGGCATCGAAGACATCCAAGACGCTGTTCCTGTTGGTATTGTACATCACCCAAGTCATCATCTCGTCGTCGTCCTCGGGGGTGGAGTCGGATACCTCCTTGATGAGAGCCTGTGTCTTGGTGAGGAGTGACCTGAATGTAGATGAAGTATTAGAAGGGTTATTAAGTATACTGATTTTAATCAAGGGTGGTTGGCTGACAAGAAATCTATCCAATTTGAGATTATTAAGCTATGGATAAAAAAATAGACTAATATGTCAGATTATAAAAAAAATTGAAGATAAATATATAAAAATCTAATAATAAAAAAAAATTGCCGAATAAAAAAAAAAATCTTGTTGAGTTTCTTAACGGTTGAAGGCTAACTGACCGTGGTAACTATATTATTTATATATTTAAAAATATAAAAAAATACAAAATTCAATACCAATCGGTCTAGTTACTAGAAAGACACTTTTGAAGATTTGGAGTTTAAGTTTTTATTATTTATTCTCGGGTAATTTTCAGATGGCTTGCACACCCTGACGCAGACCATTCGGAAAGCGCTTAGGGCTCTGAACCAAGGATAAGTTATGATATAGAGGGGGGAGGTGGAAGACGTTGGTCTATTTTATCCGGAAGCATATTGAAATTAAATGCAATATTTATTCAAATAGGCCTTCACAGGTACTGGTTCTATTAAGTACCGGTATTATTAATTTTGTTCAGTGCCACGAGCTATGTCAGTCGCCATCTTCGCGAGGGGGTTCTCAGCATCAGACTCGACAAGGACCCTATATATGATATGTAAAGTTGAGTTAGAGAGAGACAGAGAGATGCTCACTTGGAATTGCTGAGAAGCTGGTCGCACTTCTCCTGCGTGGCGGGCGGCAGCGGGCCCGCGGCGGCGGGCGCGCGCAGCGCGGGCAGGCCGGCCAGCGCGCGCGCGCGGTGCACGCGGTCCAGCACGTCCAGCGCCAGCGGGGACACCTTGTCCTGGGGGAGGGGGGCACCAGCTCAACAACCGTCCTTCTACTTATATCTAACACCGTCAACTAGTAGTAACACTCGTTGAGGCAGTAGTAGTCATACCAATTGATTAAAGCTCAGCTAGAAGTCCAGGGCCGATTCTTAGGTCGGGCAAGGCGATAGGAATAGTAATACTCACAGTTAGCTATGAGTGACGCTATTTTTAATCAAATTAATGAAAATGTTGTTTGTATGAAGTTGTAATATGAAATTTATTCATTCAAATAGGCATTTACTGGTGTTGGGTTCTTATTTAATCTGTGGCTAGATATAAAACTCCCGCCTAAACTTCCGGAACCTGCAACGAACGTTGTTTACGCGCGCCGCCACATCAACCCATGGCGCTGCTGTAGTCAAAATTCAAGAAGCCGCGCGTACGCGTCTCCACTGTAATATTCAATAAAAATATAAACCATCCAAATAAACACTATCAACTGTGCTGTTCCCGTATGGTCTAAGTCACAGTGAACGTTTGTGATAAGAATTCCGTCCCGGGACAAGTTCGGTTCCTGGATAACATTGGTGAGTTGTATTTCATTAAGTATCTAGCCACACTGTTTTCAAATAACGAAATTTTAAAGCTATCGAAGCGCACATTTTGGTCTATCGTGCCGGGATTAACCAGTTACGAAATCTATGCAACTAAATATCATAACTCAATAGTGTTGCCAGGGCCCAAAATTCAAGCTGATATCAATGAACTTTCAATCAACTTTCGGCTTCATAAAATATGTATCTCTGCGGACATTTGCAAAATGTACCGCCAGATTATTGTCGACCAGTGTCAACGACCATATCAACATATTCTATGGCGTTATTTATTGGACCAACCTATTCAAATATATTCTTTGAATACACTAACGTACGGTGTAGCCAGCTGCCCTTATCTAGCTATAAAAGTGCTGCACACCTTAGCAGATGATGAAAGAGTACAATTTCCAAAAGCTGCTGAATTTTTGAAAACTGGTTTCTTCATGGACGATTTAATATGGTCTGTCGAGACCATAGCAGAAGCCTTAGAACATCAGAAAGAGCTCATGAATTTATTGAAAGCGGGAGGCTTTATTCTCCGCAAGTGGTCGAGCAACTGCGCACAGGTATTGGAACATCTGAATGATGCTCATCGCGAAACGCCGGTTGCATTCGACGATGAAAGTAATATGTCCATCAAAGTGCTCGGGCTTCAGTGGTCCCCAGCCTATGATGCATTTTCTTTTGCCATCACTCCGCCCAATCTTGTCGTTTCAAAGAGAACAATCTTGTCCCAAATTGGTCGACAGTTCGATCCACTAGGCTTTGTAGCTCCTTGCATATTCTATGCCAAATGTCGCATGTAGGAACTTTGGTCTCGTCAACTTGACTGGGACCAAAGTCTGCCGTCAGATCTTGAGTCACAGTGGCGGGCATATGTCAACGAACTCCCATTGCTAACAAAAATAAAACATGATCGCCATGTTAAGGTAGAACGCCATACCTACTGTCAGATTCTAGGTTTTTGCGACGCCTCTTCTCTCGGTTATGCTGCGGTTGTGTACCTCCGAACTAAAAACGACGATGGTGAGACTAAAGTTAGTCTAGTAATGGCCAAATCTAAGGTTGCCCCATTAAAAACTGTCACTATTCCGCGTCTTGAACTCATGGCTGCACATTTGCTAGCAAAGCTTACCAAATACGTCCAATCGATATTGCGTAATCGTCTCGAAATCAATAATATAATGCTGTTTACGGATTCTTCCGTTGTTCTAGCCTGGCTTAATACTCCCAGTTACACACTCAAAACATTTGTGTCCACTAGGGTGTCCAAAATTAATGACAGCGTATCTAGCGAATGCTGGTATCATGTAAGCGGTGGGTCTAATCCAGCCGACATTTGCTCTCGCGGTGTTTTACCATCTGTGTTGCTAGCGACTCCATAATGGTTCAACGGACCTGGTTGGATCGATCGGGATCAATCTAAGTGGCCAATTAAAACCATGGCTGAATTCCGTGACTGCAATCCTCCTGAACTCAAGTGTCCTAAGCCAGTTTTAGTGTCAACTGAGTCTGACACGTATGAAATAGTGTATAGCTTAACGAAAACATATTCTAGCTACAATAAATTGCTCAACGTCGTTGCTCGATGCTATCAGTTTATACATAATTGCAAGTCAGCTGCTGAGGAGCGTAGATCTCTCGCTGTTTCGGACCTCAGGAAGGCACATGATATTTTAGTGAAATCTGTTCAAAAACAAAATTTTTCGAGCGATATAGTATCTTTATCAAAGGATAGTTGCTGCAGTCATTCCTTGCGAAAGCTCAACCCTTTCATAGATTCCAACGGTTTCCTCAGGGTGGGGCCTCAGGGCCTTTCACAGTCAGATTTAACGTATGAAAAGAAGCATCCTCTGTTACTTCCTAAGAAATGTAATTTCACTAATATATTAATTGATCATTTTCATAAAGCTTATTTGCACGTAGGTCCACGAACTCTTCAAAGCATAATAACACAAAAATATTGGATCATTTCAGCGCGTGATGCTATTCGATCACGTACCATGAAATGCATTGCCTGCTTTAGGGTATCTCCCATAAATCGACAACCAATAATGGGGGAACTTCCTAAATATCGTACGCAAGACATTCATGTTTTTCATACCGTAGGCGTTGACATAGGCGGACCCTTTTCTACGAAGGACAACTCGTAGAAATGCTCACGTATCCAAATCTTATTTGTGCGTGTTCGTGTGTTGTGCCACACGAGCGGTACACTTAGAGGTCTTGTCCTCTCTGAGTACCGAGTGCTTTCTCGCATGTTTCGACCGTTTCACGGCAAGGAGAGGTCTATGTCATTCTATTGTGTCTGATAATGGCACCAATTTTGTGTCAGCTGGTAAACAGCTGACTGAGGTAGTAAAATTCCTAAATTCGGATTTAGAAAATATATCGCATGGCTTCGTTTCTCGCGGAGTAATTTGGAGACATAATCCACCGACAGGCAGTAATTTTGGTGGACTTTACGAAGCTGTTGTCAAATCTGCGAAACTACACCTAAAACGTAGTATCGGTACACGTGCTCTATCGTTTGAAGAGCTAGGGACACTCTTTGCTCGCGTCGAAGCTGTACTTAATTCAAGGCCATTGTGTGCTTTATCCAGCGATCCAAACTAGTTTGAGGTTCTAACTCCCTCACATTTCCTCATAGGTAGAGAGCTCTTATCGGTACCGGAATACAGTTTAACTGATTTGACCAGTTCTAGATTGAATCGTTGGCAATGCGTCCAACAAATATCACAACATTTTTGGAAACTTTGGAGGCAAGATTATTTACATACTTTACAGCAACGTCAAAAATGGTTTACTAATTGTCGTAGTCTTAATGTCGGTGATCTTGTATTAATTAATACTGATGCTCCACCTCTCAAGTGGGGGTTAGCTAGAATTACAAAATTACACGGTGGTCCGGACGGTGTGGTCCGTGTCATTGTTTTAAAAAATTCAAACGGAAACGAATTTACACGTCCCGTTTCAAAAGTGAGTCCTCTACCGTTGGATCAGGACTCAGAATGTTTATAAATAATTTCATGCTTTATTTGTATCTACCTATACACAATTTATTAACTATTATATAATTCAACTATTCAATTTATATTCTATTATACAGTCCACTAACACTTTAATTATATTTCAATTTATATTCAAGTACACATTATCTATACCTTAAGTTTTATCTATTTCAACTTTGCCATGGTATCGTAACTGGGAAATCCTTGCGGATTTCGGTGGGGGGAAATGTTGGGTTCTTATTTAATCTGTGGCTAGATATAAAACTCCCGCCTAAACTTCCGGAACCTGCAACGAACGTTGTTTACGCGCGCCGCCACATCAACCCATGGCGCTGCTGTAGTCAAAACTCAAGAAGCCGCGCGTACGCGTCTCCACTGTAATATTCAATAAAAATATAAACCATCCAAATAAACACTATCAACTGTGCTGTTCCCGTATGGTCTAAGTCACAGTGAACGTTTGTGATAAGAATTCCGTCCCGGGACACGTTCGGTTCCTGGATAACATTGGTGAGTTGTATTTCATTAAGTATCTAGCCACACTGTTTTCAAATAACGAAATTTTAAAGCTATCGAAGCGCACATTTTATTTTGGTCCTTCGAGCCGGATTAACCAGTTACGAAATCTATGCAACTAAATATCTATTTTTTTACATAATTATTGGTATAATTCACACTTAATAAAGTACTATTCAGTGTCGGGAGTAGGTTAGGTACACTCATAACTTTGTGTACTAATTTGCTTATATCTCTAAAAGTATACTACTTAGAATTCTGAATCACATTCAGATCTTATTCTTTTGTGTCCATTCTCCTAATCCAATGTGTATTTCATTTCCACGTTCAGTGCCTTTACCATGAGTTTTTAACATACGTACTCGCTAGCGACGGCGTAAAACATTTCTATGGCAAATGTGTACAGCGCCACTAGCGGTCACCTAAAGAACTAAAATCGATAGTACGAGTCGATAGGTAAAAAACCTATCGAAATGTAAACACTAGCGAGTAACGTTTTTTAGCCTTTGCTATAGAAATTCGGTACCATGAGTCACAAATTTGACAGTTGCTATCGAGAAATACTGAATCGATAGTAGTTTACTCGCCAGTGACTAAAGTATGTTTCGATAGCAACTCATGGTAGAGGTACTGGACATCACCAAGACAAGACATATGCCCGAGGTCCTCGTACTCACGCATGAACTTATGATATTGTATTTTGAGTTCAGGCTCTCTTTCTAATTTTGACTCTAAGTTAAGCAGTCGACGAGTTCAATCGTTGATCGCAGAGGATATTTCACTGTATACCTACCCATTGCATCGCGACTATGCTCTTTTGAAAATAAATAATCCTTCATCATCTGGGTTACGTGGTACCTCAGATGGTACAACTGGTATTTACTTACACTCATGAATTGTTGGACTCTAACTCCATTTCAGAAGGTTGTTTTTGCCTAATATATAAATAAATGATTTGTGTACAAGCCTTTTTGATCTCACACGGCCGAATTCAACTTCCGATATAATCTCTTATACCCCTACAATAGAGTTTATTTCACATTAACAAGTTCCCATCTCACCTTCGAACTATTCTCATCGAGAGCTCGGTACAGCGCATTGGCAGACTTGTTGATACTGTCCTTGGTCTTGCCAAGCTTCACCTTGACCTTGTCGTCCTTGACCTTGGCTTGGGCATCCTCTAGAGCGCGGACTAAGCTTTCTACGCGATTCTGCAGTTTAGGCTTCTCGTCCTTGGCCTATAGGAAGAAAAATTATGCTAGGTAAGTATGTCTATAAGTAGAGATAAATGACTTCTTGTTGTCTTATTTAAAGCCTATAATGAATTTACTATTAGAAGTCGAAGATATTAAAGATATAAAAGGAGACAAATAGAAAACAAAAGAGAAAGATAGAAAATAATGGGATAAGATGGAGGAGACTTTTACCTTACAAAGGTGTTCTTAATTATATAAATCTTAATGTATATGATAATTAATTGATACCAAATTAACAATAATAGAAAAAGTACTTTATACTTACTATTAATCTCTTTAAATATAGCAAAAAATTTAAATTACTTAATATTTAATTATTATTATTGTAATTGGTGTACTACACCGAAATAATAAAGTTAAATGATAAATAAATTAAGTTTTGTATAGGACAATCACCACCCCCTTTTTCTCCTTTCTCAAACCAATTTAATTGGACAAATATATACGTTGACCTCTGAAGTCATAGTTAAATAAGAAAGGCATATGGTACCTGTTCAGGCTGTCCAGAGCGTATGATCTTCATGCACGAGTCCTGGACGGTGCCGATGGCTTTCTGTATCTGTGGCACGTCGACCAACCCTTCCTTGGCCGTCTCTTTATCTGAGTCTGATATTGAAATCTGTGGATAACATTATTGAATGTAGTGTAGGTTGCATTTCCGAAGTATAACGATCGAAGGCGTACGTAGAAAAACCCACAAAAATTTCATTGCTATCGGATAAATAGTACCAGAAGACATCAAACATACAAACATTATTATTTTTATATATAGATAATAATAAATGACATAATTATTGGGGTAAGATACCTAAACTTGGCTCGTCAATTTCATCATTTAGGATTTTTTTTATGGAAGCTGAAACTTTAAAATTCATTTATGAAGCTTGGACGGGATGCTAGTAAATATATAGATATTTTTGATGAATAATGAAATTGATGAACAAATGTGTGATGAATATCCAAAGATATACTTACCAAGTAAGCACATTGCGCGGCATACTCGGTGGTGTTGCAGACGGCCGTCGTGACGTAGTTCAGGCTCTGCAGGAACTGTTCGCGCGGCATGGGCTCGTCGCTCTTCAGCTTCTCTAAAGGTCAAGAAAAACTTATATCTTTTTGTACTCGTAAATGTGCTGGTCAGTCAAGAAGTGTTTACTCGGTGGGATCCAACGCTGAGTGCAGCAACCGTGTCATGGTGAACCTTATAACGGGCATTCATAATTGCGCATACAAAATGTTCAGTGCAGTGGAGTAAAGTTAAGTAAAGTACAGGAAAATAGAGTAAATTTGAGTAGAGTAAAGTTAAGTAAAGTACAGGAAAATAGAGTAAATTTGAGTAGAGTAAAGTTAAGTAAAGTACAGGAAAATAGAGTAAATTAAAGTAGAGTAAAGTTAAGTAAAGTACAGGAAAATAGAGTAAATTTGAGTAGAGTAAAGTTAAGTAAAGTACAGGAAAATAGAGTAAAATAGAGCAAAGTAAAATCGAGTACTGACGTATGACATCGTGCTGGCTCTGCAGCGCCAGCACGCAGTCGGCGTAGGGCAGCGCGGCGGGCGGCCCGCGCGCCCGCAGCGCCGCCTGCTGCAGCTGCAGCGAGCGCGCCAGCTCCCCGCACGAGCGCTGCACCTTGCACTTGTTGCCCGCCGACGTCACGCGCCCCTGCACATCCACATGCGTTACGATCACGATCCTACTCGACAACGCTTTCATTAGCTAACTCACTATATAATAAAGGTATAAAATCTTGGATGTCACTTTTAACCAATATCTACTTGTTCTGTCGATTTGAAACTTTGCAAATATATCCAGACATGGAATAAACAGACATGTTTTAGCACAGAAATGATTGTCCTTATACTATTGTACACACGTTGAAGTAATTACAAAGTCATTTTGGTAAGGTGTTCAGAATCTGAGGTGTGTACCAATTATAGACAAACACAGCGTTTTCAAATTGTCAACATTTTATACATATCGTCGGCATCAGTGCAGGACCTTTTAAGTAGATAAAAGATTTTTTACAGGAGACACTAAAAACGTTTTGAAAGTCAATGAAACACTACTTTCTTTACTTTTTTCATTAATTAATTTTAATGATTAAATATATAATATTATCACTACATGGCAAGCTACAATATGTAACAATTTTGACAACAAAAAAAAATTCACCAAAAATTGCAGTTTTAAGGTCCTGCACTGACGCCGACGACATATAGAACAATATCACATAGCAGACACTATCGCAATAACACAATATGAAATAATCCTGGATGGGAATCGATCCACGACCTGTGGCTTGGCAGACAGGGTCTCTAACGCCCAATCCAACTGGCCAGTCAATATACTATAATTAAACTAACTAGCTGTTCCCGTCTTGGGTTGCTATGCGATTCTTGTTTATATTTTTCAAATAGTATATTGTTATAATTAATACTCACCAACTTATTAATGGAATCAGTCAGAGCACGGCAGGCGTCGAGGAGTTTCCTTCGAGAGTCTGGATTAGATGGATCCTAAGGAGAATACAAACATGTCAGGTGTGAAAATTAATTTAATATTAATAATTTGAAATAATAATAAAAATACTTTAGAAATTAACTAAATAGCTACACATAACACATCATTATATTAAATTACCTTTTCTGTAACTTTAAAAAAAAGTACATTAGTAAGTGCTGAATCATTATTGAAAATTCATCTCAAACATAAAAAAAACTTATTGGAATAAATCAAAATAAAGGTGTTTAATAAATTATAAGTAACCAAAAAACAATACAAAAAATATTTAGTAGAGAAATATTAAGAAGAGCAAAGCTACTGTAAGTTACCACTGTTTCATCATTCGGCCAAATGAGAAGAAACGGCATGAAATTCAAGGTATGATATATTCAAAATGAAAAAGTCATGCAAAAAACAGGGTGTATTTCAAAGACACCCGATAGTAGTGAAACTTTTGTATCACAGGACAACCTTCTAATATTCAGCAGTCACTTTTGAATAGCATAGATTGTCTTTATCAGTCATTTATTTTTCGTCACACAAAAGGTTGCGGACCAATATTTCAAAGCCCCACATAAGAAGTTTCACTTAAAAAAAAATACAATTTGGTATTTGTACTATAAAGAATACAATAAACCATAAATAATCATTGTTAATTTCTTTTTAATATAATGAATTAAACACAATATTTAGCGACGCTTTTACCTAAAGGAGCTTTTGGACTACTTACATGGTTGACATATTCGGCAGCTTTCATCATATTGTAGGTGGAGTAGGACATCTCCTGAACAGCTTCCTCTATCCTCTTGCATTGTATGGGATCCTGCATTAGTACAATAAAATACATTTTAGTTAAATTGTTAAACATTTGATACTCGATTGGGTATTTAACGAGAATATACTTAAGATATAGAATAAAGCGCAGATATACCAGAATACCACGCCATATGATCTATGTAAGGGGTATCTGTTCGCTTCTTTGCAAAACAAAGATGTTAGAAGTTAGAACAGTCTTTTAGAAGAAGTAGAGCCGATTGTTCATCCCGGTCATCACAGTCACACCGTGCCACAAAATTCAATACCATTTACTTACTAGTAGGTTAAACCTACTGAAGCTGTGGTAGCTTTTGTGGTAGCCGTTTCAAGTCAGGCTTCAATTGAGGGTAAGAAACTAAAACTAAACTGCAAGGTTACATTTGATTAAAATTTTAATTTTTATAAATTATTTTAATTTTTATGTCATCTGATTTGTTTACTACTCCAAAGTCAAATACTTTACAAATGACTGAATATAAAATCTTAAGCATTTGTAGGGGATATACTAACGTTTTGTACGTGAGGTACGTGTGCCCGCGCCGCGCCCGCCAGCTGCACCGCCGCGTCCGTGGCCGCGCGGAGCGACCGCGCCAGCGACGCCGGCTTGCTGTCGCCCCCCGCGCCCCCCGCCGCCGCCGCCACCGAGCCCACCGCCGCCGACAGCTGCGCCGCCAGCTGCTGCAGCTTGCTCGACAGTTGTCTACAAGATACCATGCTAGGTAATGCAGGGAACCACGTACAATCTAATAGAGAACTGGCTCTCGAAGGCAGATTTTCGTGATGGTGGCCAGCAGTATAAAACATTTGACTACCTAACTGCAATAATTTCCTCATGAGGTTTTCCTGTACGAAATGCCCAACTCACGCGCAGCTCCATTTAAGTTGACTATTAGTGGAGTAGTCAGAATATTAAGGTACATTTTTTTTTTTTTAGGGTCTAAAAAGTGTTCATTCTATTTATTTATTTATTTTACGCAAATTACAGCTATGCCCTATAATGACAAGAATGCCCTAATGCGATAGTGTAAGTAAAAAAACATTAACATGAAGAAACTCAAACAAAATCAAAACAAAAAAGAAACAAACAAAAACAAAAAGTTATATTTGCAGTTACAGTACACACAACACCGAGTTCCTAAATTCTGTGGCTGAGCATGAGAATAGATCAATTTTCTCTGCAACCAGATTCAGTGTATGCAACGTTCTTGTTAATAGCGTGTTTGCCAATAAATTAGTCCTCGCACGGGGTACCACGAACAGTCGCGGCCGCCGTCGCCGCGCCACGTACCCGTCCGGCACCGAGAGCCTCAACAGCTCCAATATGCTAGGATTCGAGATGTTGCCTCGGAGTATCCTCATCATATAATATGCGAGCACCAACTTTAAACGCAAAGTTTATCAAGTCTCGCTTTTAAGCGTATGATTTTTATGATATCTAGGGCATACCACTCTGGATAACTATACCTACCGGGATCTGTATATGTTCGCTTTTTTGGTATACAGTCATTTACAATACTGTTCATGATGCTATAAAAATAATGTACAGCATCTTCTGGCTCTCGCATATTATATAATGAACTCCACTCGACGTCGGCTATTGACGCGTGTAACAAATTAAAATCAGCTTTAGCGAAGTTCCATTGCTGAGTATGTTCACTCGGTACTTGGGACGATGAGGAAGATGCGTTACTCTTACAGCTTTATCACACTAGCGATTTTCGAGCGAGTTCAAAGCGGGGCGAGTACGCAGCGAAAACGGCGCGAGTTCGCAACGAGCGCGCAGTGAACACGACGCGAAGAAATGGGAAAGAAGTGGGGTGGAGCGAGCTGCTCAATGCGAGCTTACAAAAGGGCTAAATGCCGAACTCGCTGCTTACTCGCCTCGCTTGCAAATCGCCATTGTGATAAGACTCTTACGTGGACATTAAGATGTTACGGTGGAATACAGGGTACTTACTTCTGGTCGCCGTCAAACTTGAAGGCATGTTCTGAAGGCGCGAGCAGCCGCGCCACGTCCGCGACGCTGACCAGCCGCGGCAACGCCGGCCGCGTGCTGCCGCCCGTTATACTCTCCGGATTCTCCAATTCCTGAGAAAAAAAATCAGTTATATCCTGGAACATTGATTTTGCACACCATGGTTCACTTTAGAGTAGCTCTTAGTGCGTCGTGAAACAGTAGTGCACTTGTATTACTGTGTTTCGATTAAAAAGATAAGGCCGGTGAAATTACAAGCACATGAGACTTAACAACTTCACGTCTCAGGGTCGACAACGGATTACCGATGCCCTGGCGGTGATCACTTACTACTAGGTAGACCATTTGACTGTTCGTCGCCATACTAGGGATTTCAAATTGTCGTGCAATGAAATAAAATGTTGAAACAGGTTCGAATCAGATATCGATGGTGCTGTACGGAGCTCCCGTATGGGCGGACACCCTGAATCGCCGTAATATCACCCTCTTGCGAAGGCCGCAAAGGTGGTGGCGATTAGGGCGATACGGGGATATCACACGATCTCCGCCGAGGCGGCGTGTGTTCTGGCAGGTTCCTTGCCTTGGGACCTCGAGGCGAGAGCCCTCGCGCCAGTGTTCTTCTGGCGTGAGGAGGCGCTGGCCCAGGGCCAGAGGCCAGCACCACGCGAGGTGGAAAGGTGCAGAGCAGAGTTGCGTGCGCTCGCCATCCAAGAGTGGAAGTCTAAGGACCATCGAGGCCATCCGTCCAGTGTTGGAGGAGTGGCTAGAGCGGAAACACGGCACGCTGACCTTCCGGTTGACGCAGATCCTCTCGGGACACGGTTGTTTCGGGAGGTATCTGTATCGCATAGCCGGAAGGGAGCCAACCGCCGAGTGCCACCACTGTGATGGATGCCTCGAGGAGGAGGCCCAGCACACGCTGGAGGCATGTACAGCCTGGACTAGCGAGCGCAGCGAGCTCTGCGCCGTAGTGGGGAATGACCTCTCGTTGCAGTGCGTGGTCCGCGCTATAGTCGATAACGAGAGGTCCTGGGGCGCACTTCACTCCTTTTGCGAGACTGTAATGCTCGCAAAGGAGGCGGCGGAAAGGGACAGGGAGGAAACAACCACCCTGGCCATCCGCCGCAAGAGAACCGGGCGCCGGAGGGTGGCATTTTTACGCCACCTTCCCCCCACTTGAGCCCAAGGGCGGCAGACTCGGGGGAGTCCGCCGCCCAGCAAGATCGGGCTCGGGTAGTAGTGCGTGTGTTCCCGCACGCTACTTAAGGCGAGGTGGTGAGGACGAGAGCTCCGGTCCTCACTGCCGCAGACGTCTTCGTCATCAACGAGACGTGGCCTCCACCAGGCCGTCGCTGCTGGGTACGCGGACGAATGCCTCGGCGCCCCTGTATACCCAGCCAGCAGCGACAGATAGGAACACTGTGGGGTTTTAGTCAGTAGGAGTCTGACATAACCCGGCCGCTCCCCCCGGAGCCGCCGGGTATCCAACAGAGGATTTCCCCACATAAAAAAAAAAAAAAAAAAAGGTTCGAATCAGATGGAGGTCAACTGATTCGGCTTAAATTTAGCACGCACATTTGATATTGGAAACAAAAAATACCACGAGCCAAGTCTCCTCATACTATATACTATATGAAAGGTTTAGGTATTTTTGTAATAGTTTAATTGCATTTTTTTAAATACAAAAGTAATCTAAAAATCTCACTATCTAGTCTCAACACTGACCTGTAATATTTGTTCTGTGATGGTGGCCACCTCGGGTCCGTCGACGGGCTGCCAGCTCGCCACGCGCTTGCTTGTGGTCACCGTGAGGCTCTTGATCAAGTCCACCAGCTTGTGCAGGTGGTGGAGCAGTCTGTAGAGTACATTGTACATTGTTAAATGGTGATTTGCCAGATTTTTTAATTAGACGACAGAAAGTTTGCATTCATTTAGAAAATTTAAAATATGTTTTTGGATGTGATAAAATATACAGAGAAAAGTTTTTTAATTATAATATCTTGTTGTTTGTGTACCATTTGACCTGCAAAGTAAATTGATATAATTGTGTATATTTGAAAAATTACATTAAATTAATTTATTATTTATCAATAAAAAAAATTTACGCAAACTTTTTGTTGAGTGTATATAACAAGCCATAGGAAAATATTGGAAACAAAAAAAACATTGGCAGCATCGCTCTATAGAGCAATTTAAAAAATGGCCAAATTCCAACGGTAGCCTTATGTATTTTTTTTATTACATGAACCATTCATATTGTGCAAGCATCAACATGAGTGGGATTCTGTAAACGACACAATCTGGATGCTTCGTAGCCTCCATGCTCCGTCCTTCTCGTTAACTAATCAAGCATGCGAGAAGTCCGCTGCTAGGACTAGGAGGTGGGTACTGGGTACTGACTGGTCGCGCTGAGCGGGCTCGGCGAGGTCGGCGGAGGCGGCGGCGTCGGCGATGTAGGCGGTGAGCGCGGGCGACAGCTGCCCCGCGCGGCCCCGCGCCCCTGCCGCCACGGCCCCCACCACGCGGCTGCGGGCCTCGGGCCACGCCCACGGGGCCCACGGGGCTCCTGCGCCGTCCGCCGAGCTCGACCACGGGCTGGGGCTCATCAGCGGGCTCTGTGGGAGAACGAACCAACATACTGCCTATCTTAGTACCTTACCCTATCTTCCATTATCCTTGGATCTACATTTTTAACTTTGTTACTTAATGCAAAATAAGTATTTTTTTTTTTTTTTTTTTTCAGAAAATATACTTTCTAGGATAATAAGTAGTATGTAGTAGTATGTAATGCACGTTACTTATTTAACAATTAGAACAGTTTTCACCAATAATACATATCTACTAAAAAGGATAACAATAAATGAGATCAATAAATTTACAAAACAACCATTCCACAACTACCATACGCATACCATGACGTTGCGCTTTCAATCTTCCATCTTGCGGTAGATATGTACTCAGTACTGATGTTACACCTAGTACATATTATGTTAACAATACCTTCATCGGATCAGTATTCCTCGGTAGACACTCAGGGATGAGGACCTTGATAACGCTATTCTCCAGGTCGTCCAGGTCGTTGAGGGTCTCGTCGAGGGAAGCACTCTGCGCCGTCGAAACAGCGCTCTTCGCGGCAAATCTATAGGTAATGTAGGTATTTACTCTATATCTTAATTTATTTTAGTCAAAAGAAAGACTCTTTTCAGTCAGGTGACCGGGTTATAGCAACTACCTTGCAATTTCGGTATAACGAGGCCTATACTACAGCCAGGCTACTGTCACGTGACATTTGAACGGATGACAGGTGTCAAATCAACCAACCAATACCTTCCTGAAACTTTTTTATTGACTGGGTGTTAACCTCTAATGGCTTTTACGCGAAAAATTCCTAAGGGCAGAGGGTTTTTAACCGAAGGTCAATTTAGTTAACTACGCTGAGGGGTGGTGAGGGGGACATACCCCTCTAGGATTAAGCTAGGACTTTGGCTCAAGGCATTGCAGGGAACGTGGGACCCACGAGAAATAAATAATCTTATTTAGAAACAATAGTCTTGTGAGTCCTCTGAAGTGTACCTACCTCGTAATCATTCGAAGATATTCATTAGCTAAATACAATATACTTTATTTGTGCAACACATATTAATTTTATAATATTATGCAAACATAGTACATCAAAATATTAGTCTATATGTAAAAAAGAGTGATGTGCACTCTATCAATACTAGAAATAAACATAAACTAGTCACTTCTGCATAAAGACTGCAGAAAGTGCAAGGCTCATTTTTAGGACTTGGTTACCTATTTTATAAAATCTGCTGAAATTTTAAATTTGCCTTTACAAAAATGTAAGGAGAGAATTATACTGTTTTATTATAAAAGGCTTTCTACAACATAAACGATTATTTTAATGACGGCAATGCCCGGGTGTAGTACTCCAGCAGGAAACATCTCTAAGTAGAAAATTTTATTTCTAAAAGAGTAATTGCTGAGTTTATTGCCGGCTCTTCTCAGTAAAAGCAACCTTCCGAACCGGTGTTAGAGTCTGATCATTCATAAGTGCCTGTTAAGTCCTATTTGAATAAATATTTCAATCGATTACTTCCAGAGAACCTAGGGGTAGGATACGGAAGATAAATATTTACCTCAACAAATTACAGGCTTCAGTCAATGGAACTGCTCGTTCCTTTAGCATCAATCCTGCCTTCTCGCCTTCCAAGGTGTCTATGAGTGGCCCTATCTGTTCTATTCGGTTGTAGCAATCCTTAAAACAAAATATTAAGATTTATTGATAGATAAACTTTTTAGAATCGCTATTTAATAGGCCAGCAAAAAGTGTCATAGAAAATTGTATTCTATTGCTTTTCTATAAGGTTGATTTGCACCATCATACAATTAACAATTGGACTGGTTTTTGGAATTTAACGTTATCATATAGCAAATAGAGTTCATTTTTCTATGCCTTTTTAGCTATCAAAACGGACCCATACGTTTATGACGCCAATAACGTATTTGATTAGTAGTTTGTACCTTTACTACCAAGCTTCAAGGTCGTGGTTTTGATTCCCAACCAGATCAAACATTATTTATTTCATCCGGCTCGAAGGACCAAATTTGTACAGTAAAGGAACTGTACAAAATAAAATGATGCTATTTTGGAATAATTCCGTTTAATATAGCTGATTTGATTAAATATATGATTTACACCGAGGAGCACTTGCGGTGGAGCCCGTACGCGAACTGACTTCATTTCACCGCGTGTCACGTAATATGCTGATTGTGCTGATTTATGTACGCCTACACCATACAAGTCTGTTTTGTTCTGCGTCTGGGTGTATAATATCTTTCAGCTATCTGGTAACCATGGTAACCACATTGCCATGCGAAAAAAGTCCCCGGATATTTATTTATTGACAATAGAATTTGAACTTTAAAATTATTCATTTCAAGATCACCAAGCGCTAAAATGAAATTACTTGATCGTCTCGAATTGTGTAACTCTCTCGGATGCAATTTTGAAGCCTATCTCATAATAGATTGACGGGTCAGTGCGTGACCTGTGAGGTACAATAGAAGAGCCGTCGATGTAATACAATATTAACTGGAACGACGATCCCGAGTTCATTAGATAATCGATCTTCAAGCAGTATATGTCCTAACTTTGAATTAAACAATATTGTTTTCTATGTATTATGAATTGATTAAAAATACTCTTTTACGACTAGGAAATAAAATTCAATATTAAACTCACCTGGCCAAACTGCTCGACTTCTAGGATATCATCAAGCATCGTGTTGTCGTTGGACGGGCTCTGTGCAGGTTCCAGGAGACGGAATGCGTTGAGGTTTATCTTGTGGCACTGGTCTTTTATGTCCTACATGATAAAAAAATAAATAATAATATATTAATATTTTTATTTCTTTGTTCACCGTAATACCTTTGTAGGTATATGTCTCTCTGTATCATAGGAACTGTGTGAGCTAAATTTCAGAATGATCGATCGTAGACAGACTTTTAGCCGTACCACTAAAAGAAGAACCGTTACTGGAGGGGAGATGGTGTAAACACCATCCTTTCTCCATTTTCTACGTCGTATCTCGTGCTGAACAGTGTAAATCCAATTTCTTTATTGGATACTTCTTGCGGGATCTTCTGAGGAAGCGTTTAAGTTCTGATATACAACTTTTTTGGGTGACGAAAAATGAATGATAAACACAATATATTCTTTCAAAAGTGATTGATTAATAATTAAAATGTTTCCGTATAATACAAAAGTTCCTTTCTGTCTTTACGACACATCCTGTTTTGTCTATACTACTAAGATCGCGAACAAGCTGACGGCCTGTTTGATGGTAAACGGTCACCACAGCTTATTGACGCTTGCAACACCATGGGTATTACTCGCGTGTTGCCGACTCTGCAAAAGTATATATTTATAGTATCGAGATAAATTAGAAAGAAATTAAGTACTAACCGCCACAGTCGGGTTCCCTCTCGGCAAATCCAACGTGCTCGCAATTTCTGTCAACTTCTCTGCTTCATCCGAAACTTCTTTGACGAAGTCCTGTATGGTTACATATATTTTTAATATTTGCCGTTTAAAACAGTTATATTAAACATTTAATATAGTTTGATAGACTCATCAGAACATTTATCTATGCTTTATTAAGAAAATGAAGTAGCAAATTTTTTTAAATCGGTAAATGTTTTCCTTAAGTTTCTTCTTGTAATGGGGATATATTTTTTAAAATCAAAAAACCGACGACCTCGTCTTTTGTTTAGGGGTAATTTGAACATAAGTAATACCAGAGTATTGCCCGTGTTACCAACATAATAATAGCATGAATAATTTAAGAACTTACTGTATTATAAATAACTAACTTTCCGACCGCGGCTTCACCCGCGTGAGGTACATTTTATATCGTGCCCAGCAGTGGGATAAGTCTATAGCCTTTTACAATAAATAGGCTATCTAGTGCAAGAAATTTCCAAAGCGGACCTGTAGTCCCTGAGATTAACGCATTCAACCAAACAAACAAAACTCTTCAGCTTTATAATATTAGTATAGATAAAAAAAATGCTAAGAATAATAAGGCTTACAAGTAAGTCGACGATCTTTCCAGGGTCCTTGTGATCTTCCCTGGGTCTGGCCTGCAGAGCGGTGGCCTGCAGGTTCTGTATGGCGCACTCCAGCTCGCGACGTTTGTTAGTGTCCTATAGGGGTAAACATATGATTTCGTTCTGAACACAATTTATGGGACAGATACCGTCCAGACAATTATTTGAAAACACGCGTTCATAATAGGTTAATGATAAATTTATATTTGTTGTTTTGCTAGCTTAATTATTACTAACTCCTGTACTGTTTGTATTTTTTTACCTGTGTTACTGAGCCATGTAACACTTTCAGTCAGCCCATAAGGCTGATATTCCATTGCAAGATTTTTCAAGATATTTCGAGATAAGGTACGGGAGACTTTAACAAAAAAATGTTATCTCTCTCTCTCTCTAACTGTAATATCTTGTTTTATTATTATTTAAGATTTTTCATTTATAAGTTCTAATTACGATGTGTTAGGTTTATTATAATACTATATTATCAAAGCATTCATTTCCAAACAAAATTATTAAATATTTAAATAATGTATTTCAAATTGTTAACCATTTAATATATAGTCAGATCTTTGTCGGTTTATCTATAAGTTGGTGGCTTTGCGGAAATTCATTGTAAGATTATATAAAAAAATAAATATCTTGTAACTAACTCCGCTGAATCTCCGCCTCTGTCAAGTCCCAAGCAAAGAAACTCAACAGGAAATCGACACGTGTTTCGCGTCTACACGAAGCATCTCCAGGACGTATTAGTCCCGCTGTCACTGAGTCGACGCACTAGTACCTCAGACGTGTTACCGACCGGCGGATAGAAAGTCAGAGCCATTTTTCTCTAGTAGAATCTGAGTACCGAATAAATGACTGTGAATTAGACGGAAATGGAACCCAAACCTCGAGATGGTGTACTCACGTGGGGAGCGCGGAGACAGCGCGAGTTGGCGAGGTCGAGCACCCGCACGGCGTCGGCCAGCCGGTTGGCGTACTGCGCGAACTCGCGCCGCTGCGCCGCGGGGATGTCGGTGCGTTCCGCGCGCATCTGGCGAGGTACAACGTTCACTATGTAGTTACTAAATGCTGTTAAATAAAACATTAGTGACCACTTCAGTTGTGACAGCTGCTGTCTAGAATACAGGCTTGTCCTAGGAATTTGTAGTTAGTACTAAATAGTAACATCAATCTCGTTTGTGTGTTCCTCTATGTTTGTAACTCGATTGTGTTTTTAGAATATGTTATTTTTACTAAGAGCGCTCGTTCTGAGCGCTTTATTAGGAATTTAAGGTGACGATAGCTCAGTTAGTAGTGACCTCGATCGTCGAGACGAGAATCAAGAGCTCAAATGCCACAATTACTTTGTAGTACCCGCCAGAACTAACATACTCGATTTGAAAATTTGGTGCCGAGGACCTGTTGGTGTTTACCATCAGCTGCATTTGAATCAGATCCCTTCCAGGCTCTGTGTGCTTACCACCTTTGGCCAGATCAACGCTTACCATGGTCAGATTATGGTCAAAAACGACTATACACAGTAAGAAAAAAATGTAGTCTGTAACGTAAAGAATGGCAGGAATTTAAATCTGATGGTAGGTGGCTACTTTCTCCTCCGGACATTTGCAACAAGGGCATCGCCAACGTTTCGTCGATCCTGAGACCTGAAGTTGTTAAGTCTCATGTGCCTGTAATTTCACAGGCCCCCTTACCTTTCTAATCAAAACATAGTATTACAAATGCTACTGATGCTGCACGGAAATGGGTAAGGTGGTAGTAAATCCCTGGATGAACTCTGCACTAAGATCTCTAATACTATTACAAAAAATATATTTAACCTTTTCAACATTTTACAAACAGACTTACCTTCGCATCCTCAAGAATCTTCATAGTTAAGTGCCTCAGTGGTGTATCTTCAACCACCAACTTCTCAATCCTATGCTTCCCGAGATCTCCTCTGACATCGTTCCTAAGCTGTTTCAACAGTCCCTCCAGGTCTGCCGCACCGGCCGCGAGCTGGTCGACCCGCTTGTTGTTCGGGTCGGCGCGGGCCAGCGGCTGCCACGACTCGGTGAAGGCCTTCAGCTTGGTGGACAGGTTATCCGCTGCGGAGATCAGCGCTTCCTGGCATGTCGAGTTGTGGATCGTTGGTGATACCAGCTGGAGGATTTAACGAGAGTTAGTCAAATTTGTGGTAAATAAAATTATCATTTTAATGATTATAATATCAGTGGTATGAAAAGCTCGACTAAAGATTCAGCGGCTTCAGGTTCGATTCCCGGATCAGGCGAAGCTATACTGATGTTACCTTGTATAGAAAAATAACAACAATGCTCACCAGGTGTCAAAATGGGACTTGGACATCAATGAAAAGTGGGTCACAAAGACCCCAGCCTACCTCTTCGGAGATAATGACCGTGCGATATGTATGTATAATATTTATATCAGTTTTGTTTTATGGCGTATTTCAATGCTGGGATACGGTAACAAAGAATCTTAGCCTTTCTTCGTAAGCAACTACATTCGGTATCACAGCTGGCGAATTAATGTCAGCAAAAAAGTGAGTTTAGGTTAACTCACCTTAGACGCGTAGACGAGCTTGCCGGCGGCGTCGACGCAGCTGGCGCCGGCCGCGCAGAGGGCCCGCGCGCTGGCGTCGCCCGCCGCCTCGCCCGCCAGCTCCGCCGACTCCAGCGCCAGCCGCGACGCGCTGTCGCCTATCGCTTTGGCGCGGGATATTATCTACCAGAGCAATATTTTTTTTGTTCCTCAAGTTTTGTTTAGTGAAATAAACACTGATCCCATTTCTCATTGTTGACATACTCGTATTGAATGTTCTGTCAAATAGAACATTCTTTTGGATCAAATATGTCAACCCAGAGATAAAAAAAATACCTTTTTGATATATTAGTAAAACTTAACTTCACGTAACATTATCTTTATCATTTCCACTAAGTAAATAGTTAAATTCTTGCAAAACGAAAAACCAAAATGACTTTTAAACAGTGCCAGTACAATACTGAATGAAATGGTAATGTCACTATTGTAAAGCGCTATCTCTCTCTTTCTTTTGATGACGTTAACATTTTAGGTATACTGTCATAATATACACAAACCAATTTTACATAACAATAGACTACTATGCGTTTCAGATACGTATCAATGTCTTCGCACGTTTTTATGTTTTTTGCCGTGTAGAGACAATATAGAACTTTCTTTTTGACTCATTTTCTAAATTCACATAGTATTAAATATTAATAAAATTTGGTATTAGTCTTAGGGCCACCTATCTTACTATCACACTCTATCAAGCGAGATATCAGACTCCTCCGTTTAAAAGAGAAGATCTTCCCCCGCTAGGTGATCATGCCTGGGGACCGCGGTCCAACTGTTGATGTTGGAAACTTGTATGTTGTCAAATCCTGAGAAAACTTCGATACTAGGATGTAGGATTCTCGCGTGCATGTTTATAGATTTTGCCACATTACCAAATTCCTTACCTTGTGTCCAAGTATTTGTACATTAGAGTCAGTTCCCTTCAAATTTGCATGCTTTTCACCTTCGATTATATTAAATTTACAATTATATTTAAACAAGAATGTAAATTATTAGCTCATCTTAAATTAATGTACTTACCATAATTATTATTATTATTTTATGCCTTTTAGATGCTGTGTCCAGTTATAATTGGACTACAGGTTTATATATTGTTAATTATCTAGATTTATAAGTTATACTCAATCTATTGTCTGTTTCTGTACCTATCAAATAAAAATTAGATTGTGTGGTTTTATGAAACCACGGTAAAAGTGAAACTTTTTTCACATTATAGACATTTAACTAAAAATTTTTGGAATAATATTCCATTAAGGGTATAAAAATCGCTTTATCAATCTTAATTTTACACTTGGAAAATTGGAATGATAATGGGAAATGATAAAAGTAGACTGAATCTCTAACTAATATTGGCCTTGGCTGCTCTGGCGAGCGCCTTTCACTTTATCCCTACTCCGCGACATCCGTCACGCGACATGCAACACACAAACCAAAAAGTTTGAGACGATCTAATAAAAGCTTCACTTTAAAAATAAAATTAAACGTTACCTCCTTCTCAACAAATGGATCTACATCGGTGCTGACTTGGTGCAGCAGCTTGGCAGATTTTTCGCCGAATTCTATCGCAGCTTCGTTGAGTTTCTATCAAACATAATCGAACATTAATTAAGTAATTCAATATGTGGCGAAGAGAAACATAGAAGTTGCCAAAAACAGAGAGTGACAGAAGCAGTTGAACGATGCTTTCCCCCTTACTTTTCTAACCGAAACACAGTAATCCAAGTGCACTACTGCTTCACGGCAGAAATGGGTAAGGTGGTAGTACTTCCTTGGAAGAACTCTACACTAAGAGCTCTACTACTCGAAAAATATCTTCACCACATTCTACGTTCTCTTGAATGACTCTATCTATTGCTGAACTGCATTAAAATCTGTTCGTAATTTAAAAGAACTAAGCGTACAAACAACGAGAGCGACTTTGATTTATACTGTGTAAAGATGTACCAACAGGTGATTTATCAGCCTGTAAAACTTAACAGCTATACAGGCTGTTACAAACCTACCCGTAAAGCAGAAATAAGGTTAAATGGGGCCTTATAACGAGTCCATTCACAATATTTAAGAACCGTAGTAACGCTGTATAACATATCCCAAAAAAAACTCATTTTTATGAATGAAAAATAGAAAAACTAGACAATTATTAGGTAAAATAGGTACTTAGGCCTTTCTGTTAAATAATCTGGTTCCCTGGCATGACAGCTTACTAGGGTTGTTGGCTTTGATAATTAATTATATTTTTACGGGGTATTTTTTAACACGTTGTATATGTAATATATATAGACAAAGAGGAATAAGACTTACATCTCTATTGTTCTTGGCGGAGTCGCAGATCTTCCTGGAGGCCTGACACAAGCCGAGCATGTCGTTCATGAAGGCCTTCTTGGCCTCTGCGTTGTTCAAGTTGTGTTGGAGGATCCTCGCATCTATATTACCAATAAGAATGATTTTGTTACGCATTAATCCGCCCTGCGGTGTTACTAGGGATCTTATTTTTTTTTATACCACATAGCTGTCCCCCGCGGTTACACCCACGTTCCCGAGGGATATCACATTTTCCCGGGATAAAAAGCTTATATGTTATTCCAGAATATGCTATATCTATGTGCCAAGTTTCATCCATATCCGTTTAGTAGTTTTTGGGTGAAAGAGTTACAAACATACTTACATAAAAATCTTTCCTCTTTATAATATTAGTATAGATATGGATGCGTGTTAACTATAAACAAGCAGACGGACCACCTAATGGTAAGTGGTCACCGCCAACTACAGACATTTGAGACCGTGAACGTGAAGTTGTTAAGTCTCATGTGCCTGTAACTTCAGTAGCCCCCCTAACTTTCTAACCGAAACACAGTAATAAAAGTGTACTACTGATTCACGCTGGAAATAGGTAAGGTAGTACTTTCCCGAACGAACTCAGCACAAAGAGCTCTACTAATTTACAATCAGAACAATATAAATCCAGGACATATATTATTTTTGCAAAACCGGGCTCTGCTCAGTAACTACATATCAAAATATTTTAACGACATAATCATAACTTACCTTCTGCAATGCTGTTCATCAACTCCGGTATAGCTTTTGTGGACTTACAGGCCGCCTTGTAGTCAATGTTATTCGCATCTGAAAAATGATTTACACAAACTTTTTATTCGACTGGTTAAAACAGTAGTTATTGCAATTAACCATCTATAACCCTTTGAGTTAATATACAAGTCATTATACTTACAAAGATAACAAATGAGAAAGAGAGAGTAAGTAAAAGAAAGAAACAGAGAGTGAGTAAGAGGGAGAGAGAAAATAAAGACATACAGTTAGCCGAAACCAAATTGGCGACTTCAACACCTGCGGCGGCCAATTTGTCTTCCAGCTCCCGTTGCTTGACTGTCACGTCTCCTAGACTAATTTCTGGACCTTTCGTCTTGCTGCTTTGTGAGTTGTACACCTGGATGAAAAATATTTTACATTAATATCCTTTGACATTCACACACAGTCATTCAATTCCAATAAAGCAGTCTGATTATGGTAACCAGTTAAGTGGTTGAGACCAGACGCAGGGTGGCAATAGGACCTACGACCAGTGGCGTAGAAGTCAGGGTGTATAAAAACAAGCCAACTGATCTGAAAGACTATTTAGATAGTGTTAAAGCCGCCCATGAGTTTTGATAGGTGTTCGACCAGAGTGCGTCTATGTCTGTGTGCCAATATGGTTTCCATAGCACAAACTGTTGTTTGGGATTAGACATAAAATCTGTGGTGACCTCTATCAACCCCCATCGAGACGCAATCAGTAGATAGATGGCGGCACATAATCTTGCAGCGCGCCATAAAGCACTCTATTTGCCTTTCATTGTCATTTAAATACAATACAAACATCCAGCTTGGCGGTAGATCTTCTCTTTTAAATGGAGGAGTTTCACACCTCAGTCCTATTTATGTTCATTTTTAATTTAAATTACACTAAATGTCCCCCGCGGTTTTGCCCACGTTCCCGAAGGATATCACATTTTCCCGGGATAAAAAGGAGCCTATATGTTATTTCAGGATATGCTCTATCTATGTGTTAAGTTTCATCCATATCAGTTTAGTAGTTCTTGCGTGAAAGAGTAACAAACATATTTACATACAAATCTTTCCTCTTTATAATATTAGTATAGATTCCATGATAATATTAATGGTTTCTCGGTGAACGAATGCCATATACAATCCGTTTATAAGATTTGCTAAAAGATCATGAAAACTGCTGATCAGATTTTAATCGTTCACACCGATTAGAAACTACGAAGTCGTAGACCGTAATAGGTACCTCTCTTAAAATATCCTCAGCATGACGTATCTCCTTGTCAGCATCATCGACCAACTGCAGGAACTGCTGGTGTAAAATCTTCTCATCATCAGTTTTTCTCGCGCATTCTTTGGCATCTGGACCTGAGTTAAGCCATAAATAGATATTCGTGATTTTATTTTACGCGGGATCAGTTCATGGGCAATTACCAATCTGTTTAAATACACTGATGAATGCGAATCAGAAAAAGGCTTCGCAGAGCAGAAACGAGAAAGTACAAGAAGACATGAAGAGCTACATTATATCATTAACAGTTACCAAGTTCTCCAGTACCTAATTTCTTGACCCTGAATTCGCAGCACGATCAGAATACAAGCACACTATCAACCAGAGTGAATATGTCGGCGACCCAAACAAAACTCAAAATTTCTATAATTGATCATCTAATCATATATGGTTGTAGTGGATCTAACCTGAAAATACCGTAAGGTGTATGTCGAAAGATTTTGCTTGGGAGCTCCGAAGCACATTATAAAATAAGCAAAAGGAGAAGTTTCTTAAGACAATGCTCTTCGTCTTTCCAAAAACTGAACAATCAATAACTTACTTTCATCCGGCAACAGGCACACCGACCGCAATTTCTCCAGCTCCTCTTCTAGAGATAGCAAGTCCTGTTCGAGCTGTGTTCTCTTCGGCTCCAGTGTTGCGGGCAGCGCCAGCGGCTGCCAAGCGCCACGCAGCTGCTGCGCCGACTTTGACAGGTTGTCTGCTGCCGACACCAGCGCCGATTGGCATTGAGGGGACTCGATGCTCGGCGCCGTCACCTGTCCGACAGATTGAACAGTGGTTCGATTCGAGCAGACACTGTAAGGCACTGTAAGGCAACACAAACAGTCCTGATGTGAACAGCCTACCTGTGCGGTCGTCAGCAGCGCTTGGGCGGCATCGGCGGTGTGTGCGCCTCTCGCGTCCAGCTCCGCGCCCCCCGCCCCGCCCACACAGCCCGCCAGCTGCTGCACGCCTGCCAACAGCTGCGACGCCTTGCCACACGCTCCAGCTGAGAGACCCATTATCTGAAACGTATCATTTGTCTATTATCTTCCTTGTGTACGAGCTGTATGTACACTCATTAACTCACTCACTCGTTTCAGAGCGCGACACAGCAGACAGAAATATTTAACACGGGATTAAACTTATAAAATCTTATGGCGTCGGGTGTTAAACGATATACTTAATGTCAAATGGTTCTATTAGCACACATCTAAAGTATCTTGGGATCAAGTGCGTTAGATGTAGGTAGATGTAAAGTGTCGCCGCAATTGAGGATTATCATTTTAACTTTTTTGGATCATTATTAATTCTTTTAATTAATTTCCACTGGTTGATTAAAGAATTTTCTAAAATTATCAATCAGCATTCTGCAACGGAACTGGATGGGACGACGACATTATTTGACACGAGAAGAGATGGTGAGAGCCATTGAAATGTTGCAAGGATGGTTTCAGGCAAGTTACTGTGGCTGTTGCTCATGGCACAACACAGAGTGTCATAAGTTGCCTCTGGACACGCTATCATTCGACCAGTACATCCTAAATACTACTCGACGGAATCACATCAAGACCGCCATGATGTTGGCTACGGGGCTCCACAATTCTTTTGCGGCTTGCTGATAACTGACCAAACCGTTCCCATCCGAAATCATTTAAGTGAGTTCCACTAATACCACCCCGCAATCGTAAGGCCTTTTTTCAATGGGCTCGGAAACTGGGAGGAAGAAGACTGGCATTGTGTTTGATTTTCCGATGAATCTCGTTTCGGTATGAGGTCGGATACAAGACGTACTCTGGTTTGGAAGACCATTGGACGTCAATGAACGTTCGAAACATTTTGTCAGTTGGCTACACCTATTATGCAGACGACGGTGATGACGCAATCGGCAGGTTTATCCAGCGGGCGATGGCCGCATCGACAAGAGCCATTTTCGAATATAACTTAAAAATGGCCATAAAACATCGAGATGCAATTGTCATGGAGAGTCTTTTGGGAGCGAAACTATCCGAGGCTGAAATAGCTTAAACTTTAATATTTAGAATTTTAAAATTTTGATGAATAAGTGTAACTAAATTTACTTAAATCTTAAGTTATTTATTTATATATCCATGTATCGGCAATAGAAAAACGGACTAAGAGTCCGTAGAAAATGAAAAATAAAAAAACATTTTGTAAGGAATTTCATTCATATGGAGAAGGCACAATAATGGTTTACTTAGGCTGGTCTTTTAATAGTTGGAAGAACCGATCTCATTTAGATCAGGGGCAACCTCAATGCTCAGATTCATGCGGAGAGGATTGTTTTAGACGAGATCATCCCTTTGCGATGCCGGTCGGGTAATTCGTTTCGCCTAATCCATGACAATGCACGTCCACACACGCCTAGAATCCTAAATCGCACTCTTACCGAAGCTCGCATCATAGTTCTGCCGTGGCCTGCAAACTAACACTATTTTTATAACTCTACCCTAGGATATTTTTACAAAGGTACACTCTATAAATATTATGCCTGCAACGGTATGTTTTATACAGTCACAAATTACAGGAGATGTGACGAAACCCAGAAAATATAAAATGTATGTAATATACGAACTAACCTCTTGTTCCTTGATCGCCTTGGCGCGAGGGTTGACCACGTCCCCCAACTTGCCCGAGGCACTTGCAAACTTGGCCACAGCGTCGCCAAGCTCCTGCAACAAAGCGGCAGTCAGACAATGCACACACACACTATCACACACAATACACACACAAACACTCACGGAAGCTTGCGGCTGCTCCACACTAGCGCATACCGCGCGGCTCGCCTCGCACAGCGCCCGCACTTGCTGCAGCATGGCCGCGCGAGTGGCCTCGTCCTTGCCCGCACTCACTGCCTTCGTGTCTATCCAAGAAACATAAAAATTAAGCTTGTTCTGGAAAAATCATAACATTTTTACAATTGAAATGAACACTCAACTCACCCTTCACTACGTCGGGCATTAGTTCAGAGATGGCTTTAACAGCTTGCTCTGCTTGTGCGTAATTAGGATTTTCTTTATCTAAGTACAAAATATCGAGGTAAAAGGTAAGTATATAAAATACACAATAACATAAAACTTTTACAACAACTGTGATTGTTCTCACCGGTTGTGGCAGCGATGACCGCTGCAATGGCAGCGTTCAGTTGTGCCATTTTGTCTGCCAGTTTACGTGCCAACTCTTCAAGATTACCAACGTTTCCTCGCACTGGGGTGATAGGCTGCAAAAGAATTTCAATTATTTAAATTTTTCAGTTCTACTTCAACAAACTCGAAAACTACTATTACGACTAACCTTATTCAGTTCTTTCTCTGCAGCTTGTAAATTGTCCTTCGCTTTGGTTATGGTGCTGACCAATTTTTTACGATCGATTTCACTCTTTCCGCCATCTAATAAAAAATACGAAATGAAAGGCACACCAAACAATCTAAAATTGTCACCACAGATTTGAATTTACATGGTCTAGAACTCTCATAGCAACTCACCGCTTGCACACGCCGCTCGAAGCTTGTTTATGTCGGTATCGAGAGATTGCAGTGTTCCTTCGAGCTCTGACCTCTTCGGCTCCAGTGTTGCTGGCAGCGCCAGCGGCTGCCAAGCGCCACGCAGCTGCTGCGCCGACTTTGACAGTTTATCTGCTGCCGACACCAGCGCCGATTGGCATTGAGGGGACTCGATGCTCGGCGCCGTCACCTGTCCGATAGAGTGAGTAGTGGATTGTATCGAGCAGACACTGTAAGGCACTGTAGGTCAACACAAGCAGTCCTGATGTGAACAGCCTACCTGTGCGGTCGTCAGCAGCGCTTGGGCGGCATCGGCGGTGTGTGCGCCTCTCGCGTCCAGCTCCGCGCCCCCCGCCCCGCCCACACAGCCCGCCAGCTGCTGCACGCCTGCCAACAGCTGCGACGCCTTGCCACACGCTCCAGCTGAGAGACCCATTATCTGAAACGTATCATTTGTCTACTATCTTTCTTGTGTACGAGCTGTATGTTTACCACTCATTAACTTACTCACTCGTTTCAGAGCGCGACACAGCAGACAGAAATATTTAACACGGGATTAAACTTATAAAATCTTATGGCGTCGGGTGTTAAACGATATTCTTAATGTCAAATTGTTCTATTAGCACACATCAAAAGCGTCTTGGGATCAAGTGCGTTTTAGAGTATCGCCGCGGAGGATTATCATTCTAACTTTTTTGGATCGTTATTAATTCTTTTGATTAATTTCCACTGGTTGATTAAATAATTTTCTAAAATTATCAATCAGCATTCTGCAACGGAACTGAATGGGACAACGATATTATTTGACACGAGAAGAGATGGTGAGAGCCATTGAAATGTTGCAAGGATGGTTTCAGGCAAGTTACTGTGGCTGTCGCTCATGGCACTACACAGAGTGTCATAAGTTGCCACTGGACACGCTATCATTCGACCAGTACATCCTTAATACTACTCGACGGAATCATATCATGACCGCCATGATGTTGGCTACGGGGCTCCACAATTCTTTTGCGGCTTGCTGATAACTGACCAAACCGTTCCCAAGCCCATCCGAAATAATTTAAGTGAGTTCCACTAATAGCACCCCGCAATCGTAAGGCCTGTTTACAATGGGCTCGGAAACTGGGAGGAAGAAGACTGGCATTGTGGTTGATTTTCCGATTCATCGTTTCGTTTTCTCGAAATTGCTTAAACTTTAATATTTAGAATTATAAATTTTGATGAATAAGTGTAACAAAATTTAAGTAAATCTTAAGTTATTTATTTATAATCCATGTACCAGCAATAGAAAAATTCAATGTAACACTATATATTAAGGAGCCACAAGCCTCAGTTCAAAACAGCGAGCTGAGCGAGCACGGAAAGATGTTAATTTTTAAAAACACAATACAATTAATGTTAAAATAATTTATCGTAGAATCTTCAAAGAGTACGGACTAAGAGTCCGTAGAAAATGTAAAAAGAAAAAAAAAAAAAAACATTTTGCATGAAAGTTCATTCATATGGAGAAGGAACAATAATGGTTTACTTAGGCTGGCCTTTTAATAGTTGGAAGAACCGATCTCATTTAAATCAGGGGTTTTTTTTTTTTTTTTTTATGCCACTTGGGCCGACAAACAAGCAGACGGTCCACCTGATGGTAAGTGGTCACCGCCGCCTATGGACATTTGCAACACTAGGAGCATCGCCAATGCGTTGTCGACCCTGAGACGTGAAGTTGTTAAGTCTCATGTGCCTGTAATTTCACCGGCCCCCTTACCTTTCTAACCGAAACACAGTAATACAATTGTACTACTGCTTCACGGCGGAAATGGGTAAGGTGGTAGTACTTCCCCGGTCGAACTCTGCACTAAGAGCTCTACTACTCGAACCTCAATGCTCAGATTCATGCGGAGAGGATTGATCCAGACGAGATCATCCCTTTGCGATGCCGGTCGGATAATTCGTTTCGCCTAATCCATGACAATGCACGTCCACACACGCCTAGAATCCTAAATCGTACTCTTACCGAAGCTCGCACCAACGTTCTGCCGTGGCCTGCACAATTTCCAGACCTCAACCAAATTAAACACGCATGAAATATGCTCAAACGGGCTCTGTCGAGTATGGATGCTGACAACAACTTTTTGACTTGTTAGTAAGAACGTGGGCGGCCATTCCTCAAAGTGATTTCAAGCATGCCAAATCGCTGTGATTTAGTGTTATTCCTGTCAATGACGGAAACACAGACCATAATTTTTTTATCTTTACAATAATACTAAAAACAATTCTCATTTTTTCCTTTTTTGCCATAGGTTAATTAATTTCCCACAATATGCAAATATTGCATTTTTTTCATTTCTGCGTAAAAAAGGGATACCTTGTAATCTTAAATTTTTATCTGTAATGTTTGTCTAACCTTGTCACATTCATCATTTTATTCGCTTTATATCACACTAACACTATTTTTATAACTCTACCCTAGGATATTTTTACAAAGATACACTCTATAAATATTTTGCCTGCAACGGTATGCTTTATACAGTTACAAATTACAGGATATGTGACGATGTCTTTTAACAGAGTAATCAAAATTAAACAAAATACAATATTATTTACAAAGGCAAAATCAAACATAGATAATAGAAAATGTATGCACGACATGATGCAATATACGAACTAACCTCTTGTTCCTTGATCGCCTTGGCGCGAGGGTTGACCACGTCTCCCAACTTGCCCGAGGCACTAGCAAACTTGGCCACCGCGTCGCCAAGCTCCTGCAACAGATCGGCAGTCAGATAATGCACATACACACTATCACACACAAATACACACACAAACACTCACGGAAGCTTGCGGCTGCTCCACACTAGCGCATACCGCGCGGCTCGCCTCGCACAGCGCCCGCACTTGCTGCAGCATGGCCGCGCGAGTGGCCTCGTCCTTGCCCGTACTCACTGCCTTCGTGTCTAACCAAGAAACATAAAATTAAGCTTGTTCTGGAAAAATCATAACACTTTTACAATTTACATAAACACTCAACTCACCCTTCACTACGACGGGCATTAGTTCAGAGATGGTTTTAACAGCTTGCTCTGCTTGTGCGTAATTAGGATTTTCTTTATCTAAGTACAAAATATCGAGGTAAAAGGTAAGTATATAAAATACATAATAACATAAAACTTTTACAACAACTGTGATTGTTCTCACCGGTTGTGGCAGCGATGACCGCTGCAATGGCAGCGTTCAGTTGTGCCATTTTGTCTGCCAGTTTACGTGCCAACTCTTCAAGATTACCAACTTTTCCTCGCATTGGGGTGATAGGCTGCAAAAGAATTTCAATTATTTATATTCTTCACTTCTAACAACTAACTTGAAAACTATTACGACCCACCTTATTCAGTTCTTTCTCTGCATCTTGTAAATTGTCCTTCGCTTTGGTTATGGTGCTGACAAACTTTTTACGATCGTTTTCACCCCTCCCGCCATCTAATAAAAAATACGAAATGAAAGACACACCAAACAATCTAAAGTCGCCACCATAGATTTGATTTTACATGGTCTAGAACTCTCATAGCAACTCACCGTTTGCACACGCCGCTCGAAGCTTGTCTATGTCGGTATCGAGAGATTGCAGTGTTCCTTCGAGCTCTGACCTCTTCGGCTCCAGTATTGCTGGCAGCGCCAGCGGCTGCCAAGCGCCACGCAGCTGCTGCGCCGACTTTGACAGTTTATCTGCTGCCGACACCAGCGCCGATTGGCATTGAGGGGACTCGATGCTCGGCGCCGTCACCTATCCCATAGAGTGAGCAGTGGTTGGTATCGAGCAGACACTATAAGGCAATACAAACAGTACTGATGTGAACAGCCTACCTGTGCGGTCGTCAGCAGCGCTTGGGCGGCATCGGCGGTGTGTGCGCCTCTCGCGTCCAGCTCCGCGCCCCCCGCCCCGCCCACACAGCCCGCCAGCTGCTGCACGCCTGCCAACAGCTGCGACGCCTTGCCACACGCTCCAGCTGAGAGACCCATTATCTGAAACGTATTATTTGTCTACTATTTTCCTTGTGTACGAGCCAGTACGTCAAACACTCACTCACTGGTTTTAGAGCACGACACCACAGAGACATATTTATCGCGGCACTAAACTTATAAAATCTATCTAAGGCGTCGTATGTATGTGTGTTCTGGTGGAATCTTGCAACTCAATTTTGATACACATATCTTCAACCGATTGAGGTAAAAATTTTCACGCTTATGTATATCGCGTGACAATGCAATATTATGATGACATGGAGCTGATCTGAATTTGGAGCTCGGAAGGAAACCGAAGGAACTCTGTAATGAAATGACGCATCCTAAACGAGTTTGGACTCGTTTTATTCTTCGTCTTAATGAGTACTTTGTCTCTAGATGGTATCCAGGGTCTGATGATAGAGCAGGAGGGTGGCCACCGTTATAAATCGATATAACCCCGTCCAGTTTGGGCTCGTTTGATTCGTCTTGAAGAGTAAATTGGTCCTAATTGGTAACCAAATGGTTTGATGATGAATCTGGAAGGTAGCCTGATAAATTTTTTATGCTTTCCAACAATATGGGTATCAAATGAAACGGCTTACTGAATGCTGAACGCAAATTCGTTTTTATATAAGTTATATGTAAAAGACTAAAAAAGTAAAAAAAAAAAATTTTAAAAGCAAGCTTTTGTTTAAATGTGCGAAAAAAATAAAATAAACTAATTTAAATGCGCTAAAAAGAATAAGCACGATTTGAATTTGCTCGAGAGCATAATAGGGATTGGCCATTAGAGCGATTAGGTAATGTACTCTTAACTGATGAGACCAGGGTGAGTATACATGGAAGTAATCGACGTCAGAGAGTAAATCGTCGCCCTGTAGAACGTTATTCTCAGTGTTGCATCAAGGAAACTTTGGAGAAGGATCTATAATGGTCTGGGGTGACATCTGGAAATCCTCGCAGACCATGTGGCACCTTACGCCGGATATATCGGGTGGGATATTTAGTTCGTACGGCCTCATGTTGCTCATGTGATGACCCAGTATTTACGCGACGTCGGCATTCGTACGACAGACTGGCCATCTCGAAACCCGGACTTAAATCCGATAGAACACTTATGAGAAGTGCTGCAATTCTGAGTTCAAGCCCGGGTGTCGGGTACCTGCTCCAACAAGGCTACCAGAGCTGGGAATCGAAATTGAAAAGGAGCGGAATGCAATTCCTCTAGATTTCATCGTGAGACTCGTGAGGACAATGAATACACAAATTCTGGTATACATTCGAGCCAGGGAAGGGAATACCTACAGACCAAAAACTTAAAAAAAAGTTGTTTCTAGGAAAAAACAAACATTTATGAAAACTGACGATTGACAAAGCTGGAAAACGACTCTTCTTTGTAAGACCCTTAGTAAACAAAAAAATTGGTTATTCCCAGTGATTTTCCATTCATTATGAAACCCACTTTCTGTATGTATATCTATGATAGTTGTCATTTTTATACTTTTTGAGTAAATCGAATCAGAGTTCCAAGGTAGCGGGTGGCCCGGTTTATTTGCTGCCCAGTGTATATCGCACCTTCATTAGTTCCCAGATCGATAAACATTTTAATATACAACATCCAACAATATAAAAAAAACATAATTAACGATTACAAATTTAATAAGAATATTTTTTTTACCGTCTTATGAAAGCAATTTGCGATGATCACGGTTACTGAATATATAAAAAAGAAATTTTCACACCACATCAATAAAAATTTAACGTGAAAGTTTATTTTATTTGATACAGTTACAAATTACAGAAAAGGTGACGAATTCTCTAAACCATATTGAAAAAACACGCTTTAATAAAAACCAAACTAAAAAGTAGAAAAACAAATTTAATAAATTTAAATTAAGAATAGTGTAAAATAGTTTATTGTAAAAAATATTAAAATACAATAAAACATAGATTTACAAAACTTAGAAAAAAAAAAGTATACACGTGATATGATGCAATATACGAACTAACCTCTTGTTCCTTGGCCGCCTTGGCGCGAGGGTGGACCACGTCCCCGAGCTTGCCCGAGGCGACTGCAAACTTGGCCACAGCGTCGCCAAGCTCCTGCAACAGAGCGGCAGTCAGACAACGCACACACACTATCACACACAAATACACACACAAACACTCACGGAAGCTTGCGGCTGCTCCACACTAGCGCATACCGCGCGGCTCGCCTCGCACAGCGCCCGCACTTGCTGCAACATGGCCGCGCGAGTGGCCTCGTCCTTGCCCGCACTCACTGCCTTAGAGTCTAACAAAAAGACATAAGCATTTAGCTTGTTCTGGAAAAATCGTAACACTTTTACAATTTACATGAACGCTCAACTCACCCTTCACTATATCGGGCATTAGTTCAGAGATGGTTTTAACAGCTTGCTCTGCTTGTGCGTAATTAGGATTTTCTTTATCTAAATACGAAATATCGAGATAAAAGGTTAGTCTATGTGAAAATAATAACAAACAATTTTAACAATAATTATAACCGTTCTCACCGGTTGTGGCAGCGATGACCGCTGCAATGGCAGCGTTCAGTTTTGCCATTTTGTCTGACAGTTTACGTGCCAACTCTTCAAGATTACCAACGTTTCCTCGCACTGGGGTGATAGGCTGCAAAATAATTTCAATTATTTATATTCTTCACATCTAACAACTAACTTGAAAACTATTACGACTCACCTCATTCAGTTCTTTCTCTGCAGCTTGTAAATTGTTCTTCGCTTTGGTTATGGTGCTGACCATTTTTTTACGATCATTTTCACTCTTTCCGCCATCTAATAAAAAATACGAAGTGAACACCAAAAAATCAAAAGTTGTCACCATTAATTTGACTTACATGGTCTAGAACTCTCATAGCAACTCACCGCTTGCACACGCCGCTCGAAGCTTGTCTATGTCGGTATCCAGAGATTGCAGTGTTTCTTCGAGCTGTGTTCTCTTCGGCTCCAGTGTTGCGGGCAGCGCCAGCGGCTGCCAAGCGCCACGCAGCTGTTCCGCCGACTTTGACAGATTTTCTGCTGCCGACACCAGCGCCGATTGGCATTGAGGGGACTCGATGCTCGTCGCCGTCACCTGTCCGACAGATTGAGCAGTGGTTGGTATCGAGCAGACACTGTAAGGCACTGTAAGGCAACACAAACAGTCCTGATGTGAACAGCCTACCTGTGCGGTCGTCAGCAGCGCTTGGGCGGCATCGGCGGTGTGTGCGCCTCTCGCGTCCAGCTCCGCGCCCCCCGCCCCGCCCACACAGCCCGCCAGCTGCTGCACGCCTGCCAACAGCTGCGACGCCTTGCCACACACTCCAGCTGACAGACCCATAATCTGAAACGTATTATTTGTCTACTATCTTCCTCGTGTAAAACCCAGTATGTAAATCACTCATTCACTCACACACTCGTTTCAGAGCACGACAGCACAGACATATATTTATGGCGGCGATAATTATTCTTAAGTCTAGTACTTCTGCAACTTATTGCAAAAAAAAATCATATTTTATGCGATAGTTTGGTGATTGTTTAATTGTGTCATAGTTGCGAAATTGTATTTAGGAACTTTTATTTCTATTCAATCCCATGCTATTATCGCTACATATATTTAAATAGCAATACTATTAACTTTTTCTTAATAATATGTACCTACTCGTATTATTAGATCTACCGCGATGCTATTTACATAAGCTATAAAAAGTTATGGCCTCAAATCCGACCCCTAAGGTACGCCAGATATCGCGGGGTTTGTTTGACTTTTCCTTTACCCCAACAGCTTGAGATCTGGGCATCAAACATGCTTTGAACATGGATCTGAACGATCAAGTTTTCGAATCAATAATGTATGACTAACATTGTCACATTGGCCATTATATTCACATTATATCTCCCAGTTCATATCACACTTTACTTTATTTAAAAACTCTACTCTAGGATATTTCTACGAAGGTACTCATCAATTAAATTTTCACTTGAAATGGTATTTCTTTTAATACAGTTACTGATTACAAGAAATGTGACTAAGTCTCAAACCAGAGTGAAAAAATAAAAATCAAGATAATAATATTATTTATACAAGCACAATAAACATAGAAAATAAAAATGTATATACGTGACATGACGCAACATATGAACTAACCTCTTGTTCCTTGGCCGCCTTCACGCGAGGGCAGACCACGTCCCCCAGCTTACCCGAGGCGTCTGCAAACTTGGCCACAGCGTCGCCAAGCTCCTGCAACAGAGCGGCAGTCAGACAACGCACACACACTATCACAAACAAATACACACACAAACACTCACGGAAGCTTGCGGCTGCTCCACACTAGCGCATACCGCGCGGCTCGCCTCGCACAGCGCCCGCACTTGCTGCAGCACGGCCGCGCGAGTGGCCTCGTCCTTGCCCGCACTCACTGCCTTCGAATCTAACAAAAACACATAAAAATTTAGCCTGTTCTGGAAAAATCATAATACTTTTACAATTTACATGGACACTCAACTCACCCTTCACTACGTCGGGCATTAGTTCAGAGATGGTTTTAACAGCTTGCTCTGCTTGTGCGTAATTTGGATTTTCTTTATCTAAGTACAAAATATCGAGGTAAAAGGTAAGTATATAAAATACACAATAACATAAAACTTTTACAACAACTGTGATTGTTCTCACCGGTTGTGGCAGCGATGACCGCTGCAATGGCAGCGTTCAGTTTTGCCATTTTGTCTGACAGTTTACGTGCCAACTCTTCAAGATTACCAACGTTTCCTCGCCCTGGGGTGATAGGCTGCAAAATAATTTCAATTATTTATATTCTTCACTTCTAACAACTAACTTGAAAACTATTACAACTCACCTTATTCAGTTCTTTCTCTGCAGCTTGCAAATTGTCGTTTGCTTCGGTTATGGTGCTGACTAATTTTTTACGATCGATTTCACTCTTTCCGCCATCTTATAAAAAAATCGAAATGAAACACAAAACAATTAAACGTCGTCACCATAGATTTGATCTTACATGGGCGAGAACTTTCATAGCAACTCACCGCTTGCACACGCCGCTCGAAGCTTATCTATGTCGGTGTCGAGAGATTGCAGGTTTCCTTCGAGCTGTGTTCTCTTCGGCTCCAGTGTTGCTGGCAGCGCCAGCGGCCGCCAAGCGCCACGCAGCTGCTGTGCCGACTTTGACAGATTGTCTGCTGCCGACACCAGCGCCGATTGGCATTGAGGGGACTCGATGCTCGGCGCCGTCACCTGTCCGACAGATTGAGCAATGGTTGGTATCGAGCAGACACTGTAAGGCACTGTAAGGCAACACAAACAGTCCTGATGTGAACAGCCTACCTGTGCGGTCGTCAGCAGCGCTTGGGCGGCATCGGCGGTGTGTGCGCCTCTCGCGTCCAGCTCCGCGCCCCCCGCCCCGCCCACACAGCCCGCCAGCTGCTGCACGCCTGCCAACAGCTGCGACGCCTTGCCACACACTCCAGCTGACAGACCCATAATCTGAAACGTATTATTTGTCTACTATCTTCCTCGTGTAAAACCCAGTATGTAAATCACTCATTCACTCACACACTCGTTTCAGAGCACGACAGCACAGATAGACTTATTTTTCGCGGCACTAAACTTATAAACTATGTCTAATGGCGTCGGATGCTAAACAATATCCTTTAAGAATAGACATTTTTTGGGGATGCGTGCTACATCCTCGGCCTCGTCAAGATTTTCCCGGCTGAACGCAACACCACTTTAAATAAAAAATAAAAACTGAATATGACTATAAGTTTATTGTAAAGTACCCTCACATTGTACAACAAACACAATGCTAACGATTTGCTGTTTTGACTACAGTTCGCGCTTAGCTTAATTTCTGCGATCGGGATAGTCTGATATTTCTTATCATTCCTTTAGTTTTTGTCCATCTTTTGCTCAGACATGGGTATATTTGCTTCTTTTGAGGACCGTGGAAATGAAATGAAATGAAATTCATGTATTTTGGATGAGACAAATAGTATAAAAGGCTATATATGCCGTACTGCCTCAATTAACAGTTGGTCATTCATATTTTAAGAAAAATACGAGAACGTATGCCCTGAAAATATTAGCAGACTCGTGCAGGCGCCGGGCGCTGCACTGAAGATCCGTCGCCGCTCCAGACACGGACGTGTGTGACGAGTTCATATAAAATGTAGGCAACATATTTTTTGAGTCCCTGATTCGCACAGCGCGACCCCGTGCGTGCACCCGAGGAAGCAGTTCAAGCTGTAGCTTCTCTACTGAGATTACCTTTTTTAATATAGGTTACCGGTAGGTGAGATGAGACAGTGAGAGAAATATTACCTAGTGTTTTTTTTAAAGTGTTGTGGAAAAAGTAGGATTACTTAATAATTACTACGTAACAAATACATCACGTTAATAACTCTCCGTTATTATGTTTTAAAGTACCTAATTAGCAGAAAGGTAGGTCGGTACTTCTAATACTTCTACTCCATAACTTCATCTGTATACCTAATGAGCGAGCCTGTCTGGCTAGATACGAGCCAAGCGGGCCTCGTAGTGTCTCCTATACTAGAAAACAATGCAATGAACAAACTAAAAACTAGAAAATTATTTACAATCAATTTAAATAAAGAATAGTGGAAAACTAAGGTTTATTGTAAAAATATAATTATATAATAAAATATAAACAGTAAATAAATAAATAAATATAATGGGTCCTTGTCATCAGTGCATGAAATGTTTGCAAAGTTACAGATCAATCCGTCGTTTTGAAAGGGGCGAAAATCGCGATCAAATATAGCGTTACATAGATACATACCAAGCTAATAAAACCGTGCTAAAAATAGAACACAAGACAGTATTATCTATACAAGCATAATAAACTCAGAAAATAAAAAAATATACACGTGACATGATCCAATATACCAACTAACCTCTTGTTCCTTGGCCGCCTTGGCGCGAGGGTTGACCACGTCCCCTAGCTTGCCCGAGGCGTCTGCAAACTTGGCCACAGCGTCGCCAAGCTCCTGCAACAGAGGGGCAGTCAGACAAAGGACACACTCACCCACACACACACACACAACAGAGACACACACACACACGCACATATAAACAAACACACACAAATACTCACGGAAGCTTGCGGCTGCTCCAAACTAGCGCATACCGCGCGGCTCGCCTCGCACAGCGCCCGCACTTGCTGCAGCATGGCCGCGCGAGTGGCCTCGTCCTTGCCCGCACTGACTGCCTTCGTGTCTAACCAAGAAACATAAAATTTAAGTTTGTTCTGGAAAAATCAAAACACTTTTACAATTTACATGAACACTCAAATCGTTCTTGCCCGCACTCACTGCCTTCGAGTCTAACAAAAAATATAAAAATCAAGCTTGTTCTGGAAAATTCATTTATAAACAAGTTAGATGAACACTCAACTCACCCTTCACTACGTCGGGCATTAGTTCAGAGATGGTTTTAACAGCTTGCTCTGCTTGTGCGTAGTCAGGATTTTCTTTATCTAAATACGAAATATCGAGATAAAAGGTTAGTCTATGTGAAAATAATAACAAACAATTTTAACAATAATTATAACCGTTCTCACCGGTTGTGGCAGCGATGACCGCTGCAATGGCGGCGTTCAGTTTTGCCATTTTGTCTGACAGTTTACGTGCCAACTCCTCAAGATTACCAACGTTTCCTCGCACTGGGGTGATGGGCTGCAAAATAATTTGAATTATTTATATTCTTCACTTATAACAACTAACTTGAAAACTATTACAACTCACTTTATTCAGTTCTTTCTCTGCAGCTTGTAAATTCTCCTTGGCTTTGGTTATGGTGCTGACCAAATTTCTACGATCGTTTTCACCCTTGCCACCATCTGATATAAAATACAAAGTGAACACCAAAGAATCAAAAGTTGCCACCATTAATTTGACTTACATGGTCTAGAACTCTCATAGCAACTCACCGCTTGCACACGCCGCTCGAAGCTTATCTATGTCGGTGTCGAGAGATTGCAAGTTTGCTTCGAGCTGTGTTCTCTTCGGCTCCAGTGTTGCGGGCAGCGCCAGCGGCTGCCAAGCACCACGCAACTGCTGTGCCGACTTTGACAGGTTGTCTGCTGCCGACACCAGCGCCGATTGGCATTGAGGGGACTCGATGCTCGGCGCCGTCACCTGTCCGACAGATTGAGCAATGGTTGGTATCGAGCAGACACTGTAAGGCACTGTAAGGCAACACAAACAGTCCTGATGTGAACAGCCTACCTGTGCGGTCGTCAGCAGCGCTTGGGCGGCATCGGCGGTGTGTGCGCCTCTCGCGTCCAGCTCCGCGCCCCCCGCCCCGCCCACACAGCCCGCCAGCTGCTGCACGCCTGCCAACAGCTGCGACGCCTTGCCACACACTCCAGCTGACAGACCCATTATCTGAAACGTATTATTTATTTATTTATTTATTTATATATTTATTTATTAAGGATCACCAACAAATGATACACACAACTAGGACAAAAAAGATACTACAGAGATAACATGCCTTGTGCTCACTTAATTATAGGTAATCACAGTTAACACCAACAACTTACACCGCTATTATAAATTAAACAAAAAATAAAAAAGTTAAATTAAGGTATACAAAACTAAGAAACAAAATTAAATTTTAAAGAAAATAAAAAAAATCACAAAACATAACAGAAACAAACATAGACCTACAATCTAGGTCCATGCAGGGGCTGGTACTACCTACCCGTGCCTAGACTATCTTCTACTACTACTATGTACTATCTACTGTCTACTATCTTCCTACAAATATCAAAGTTATATCTATAGAAAGTGTGTTTCATGATTAAATTGAACTTGGCTCTCATATCTTATTTATCATTTTGATGGGATATCGTTACTTTTTGTAGAGAAACTATGAGTACTAATTCATATAAAAAGTAATATTTTTTTGTTAATCTACTGTATTTTCCTACGTTTACAGGATATATTTTTAATTTTCTATATTTTCTTGTACCTTACCTACCTTTGAAGTGTTCAAGTGAATTGCCCATTCGTTACCGATATTTTTTTTCGCGTGGTGGTATTTCACTAGTTATATATTGACGTGAAGACCTTATAATCCACATAAAGAGCGGATGTCATACATTTTGATTACTGAATCTTGCATAACAGCCAATGTAAGTAAGTGTTCCTAATAGAATCAATTAATTAAAATGTTATGTTAAAATGATACTAGTTTCTGATTCATTCCTTTGTATTCACCCAACTACCTATCTGTATGCCATCTTTGAACTTTCTTGGTTATCTGGGACTGGGTTGGATATTTGATCTATAGGTCAGTCAGTAAAAAAAATGATGATTTTTGAACATTAATATCTAAATAATCGTTTGAGGTGTGTTTATAAAATTTGAAGCACATATGTATCTCGCAAGTCTCAATATATGAGCCAAATTTTACATGTTTATGTGAAAAAGTTTTTGAGTTATGAGGGGGTCAAAAGTGGCTCCAAATGGTTTGTGTAATATTACACACGGTGCTGCTCGCCAGTTAGCTTGAACATGGCTTGAATCGCTGCCACGTATCTAGATCAGAGTTTCAAGATAGCGGGTGGCCCGGTTTATTTGTTGTCCGTCCATTGTATATCGCGCCTTCATTAGTTCCCAAAACGATAAATACTTAAAAATGAACATAAAAATAACAATAAACGATTACAAATATTATAATAATATTTTTTTGTTAAATATTAAAGCAACAACAAATAAAATCCGGTCTAATACTGGCGTGGATCTCCAAGCAGGTGAGCAATAATTTTAGTACTAAATCTGTTGAGGGAGTCATATGATCATGACTATGATTTGTTCGATATATAATGTACTTAAGATTCTACTGAGATTGATTGTACTATAATATGGTTGATAGAAAGTTTTTTATATAGGTTGCCGGTAGGAGATGAGACAGAGAGGTTCTTTTCACAGTCTTATGGAAAAAGTAGGATAAAGCAATTTGCGATGATCACGGTTACTGAATATATACATATAAATGAAATTATGTGATGGTATGGTGAAATGAGAGAATCCCTCAAGGTACACATCAATAAAACTTAAACTTTAAATGGTTTTTCTTTTTATACAGTTACAAATTACACGATGTGTGACGAAGTCTATTAACTAGAGTGAAAAAACACCCTTTAATAAAACCCAAACTACATAGAAAATAAAATTCAATAAATTTTAATTCATCTAAATAATATAATATTTAAAAAATCACTAATCCTGTTGATCCTGGTAAGGATAATAGGACAAACTATTTAATTTATTGCATTTTCATCGGTCAATGAAAAGTTTGCAAAGTTACAAAAAAATCAAGAGAATATTTATCTATACAACCAAAATAAACCTAGAAAATAAAAATGTTTAAACGTGGTATGATGCAATATACGAACTCACCTCTTGTTCCTTAGACGCCTTGGCGCGAGGGTTGACCACATCCCCCAGCTTGCCCGAGGCGTCTGCAAACTTGGCCACAGCATCGCCAAGCTCCTGCAACAGAGCGGCAGTCAGACAATGCACACACACACTATCACATACACACACACACACACACACACACACACACAAACACTCACGGAAGCTTGCGGCTGCTCCACACTAGCGCATACCGCGCGGCTCGCCTCGCACAGCGCCCGCACTTGCTGCAGCATGGCCGCGCGAGTGGCCTCGTCCTTGCCCGCACTCACTGCCTTCGAGTCTTAAAAAAAATATATAAAAATTAAGCTTGTTCTGAAAAATTAATAACACTAACAAATTCGATGAACACTCAACTCACCCTTCACTACGTCGGGCATTAGTTCAGAGATGGTTTTAACAGCTTTCTCCGCTTGTGCGTAATCAGGATTTTCTTTATCTGAATACAAAATATCGAGGTAAAAGGTAAGTAAATACATATATATCAAATTAATAAGATATTATACAATATGACACTATTTCGACAACAATTATAACCGTGCTCACCGGATGTAGCAGCGATGAGAGCTCCAATGGCAGCGTTCAGTTTTGCCATTTTGTCTGACAGTTTACGCGCCAACTCTTCAGGATTACCTCGTGTTGGTGTGATGGGCTGCAAAATAATTTCAATTGGCTACTCGAGTTAAGTTTTCGGGAGAGTATTTTAAAATTTGCAAATCTTTATTTTATACCTCTTACATTAATTTATCTTTGCCACGGAAAAAACTATATTTAATAGAAAATAAAACATTGAATATATTATTTGAAATGTACTACGAAAACAGTAAGTCACGTAACATTTCAATAAACAAAACTAACTACGACTCTTTTACTATGCGTATTTATTTGAGAAGAATGTTCAAAATTATAGCTTTTTCACTGGCTTTGTATAAATGACAACCTACAGGACGTGTGCCGTGCCGATGTCAAATGAAATGAAATATGTGTGTCTGTAATGGGTTCTGTCGGCAAAATAAGAATGAAGCCAGATTGTTGCTCATCGAAATTTTGCGCTATCAGCTTTCGCATATCCAGGAACAAATCGAAATATGTTACTTTCATCGCTCAGCTGAACTCTCAGTTTTTATTCACCGAAAAACAGGGCCGATCTGTGTTCTTTAAAATGTGACGTCAGTCTATGCATCTTGAATCCACACATAAAAAGATCCCAAATTTATAATGCAGATATAATATACATATTTATAATTTTCATCTTAACGTAAAAAAACATTGCATGATTAATATTTACCTATAAACTACCACATCAAAATTGTACAACAACTAACTCGAAAACTATTATGACTCACCTTATTCAGTTCTTTCTCAGCAGCTTGTAAATTGTCCTTCGCTTTGGTTATGGTGCTGACCAATTTTTTACGATCGTTTTCACCTTTTCCGCCATCTGATAAAAAATAAGAAATTAAACACACCAAACAATCAAAAGTTGTCACCATTAATTTGACTTACATGGTCTAGAACTCTCATAGCAACTCACCGCTTGCACACGCCGCTCGAAGCTTATCTATGTCAGTGTCCAGAGATTGCAGGTTTCCTTCGAGCTGTGTCCTCTTCGGCTCCAGTGTTGCGGGCAGCGCCAGCGGCTGCCAAGCGCCACGCAGCTGCTGCGCCGACTTTGACAGGTTGTCTGCTGCCGACACCAGCGCCGATTGGCATTGAGGGGACTCGATGCTCGGCGCCGTCACCTGTCCGACAGATTGAGCAGTGGTTGGTATCGAGCAGACACTGTAAGGCACTGTAAGGCAACACAAACAGTCCTGATGTGAACAGCCTACCTGTGCGGTCGTCAGCAGCGCTTGGGCGGCATCGGCGGTGTGTGCGCCTCTCGCGTCCAGCTCCGCGCCCCCCGCCCCGCCCACACAGCCCGCCAGCTGCTGCACGCCTGCCAACAGCTGCGACGCCTTGCCACACACTCCAGCTGAGAGACCCATTATCTGAAACGTATTATTTGTCTACTATCTTCCTTGTGTACTAGCCAATATGTCAATCACTCATTTATTCACTCACTCACTAATTTCTTTTAGTCAACGACACCACAGATAGACGTATATTTCGATAAATTAATAGCCTGGGACATTCGTTACACACGACCATTTGATCCACACTAAGCAGAGTGGAGTCCTATGGAAACCATATAACTGACAAACTACATATACCAATACATTTACATACGGATATCGAGGTACTAAACATAAAAAATCTGTCTTATGGCGTCGGATGATAAACAATATTCTTTAAGATATTTGTCATATAAATATAAATCACGCCTACATTAGTTCATATTACATTCCCCATTATATTTGCTTTATATCCCCCAGTTCACATCACACATCCATTTGGCTTATACAGCGTGGCGCTGCGTTGTGACATTAATTTAACACACATATACGTGTTCACATTCAAATTCAAATTCAAATTCAAAACCATTTATTCAGTTTAGGCCCTCAGAAGGCACTTATGAAGGTCAAATTTAAAGTTACTGAAGCTACTACCTACTACATTTTCGTATCAAGAAGATTTTTTTTTTTTAAAAGCATCTTACAGCCACCAGTACTCAAGAACTGACCGCAGCGGTCATTTGACGGGGTCACGGATCATAACATTGCATTAATGATTTTAAAACGATTATGCAATACTATTGAAGGAAAGAGACATCCCTTCCACCCGCCGCACTAAGCACCTCCGCTGGAGGTACCACTTTCGCCGCTCGTTTTCTTTGATAGTATGCCGTCGAACAATCGGACCGATCCCGAGTAGGTACAAGACGCTTTGCCAGCGCCGAGGTAACGTAAGCCAGCGAGGCAAGTAATTTCAGGACTGCAAGGGCGATTCCAATTTTAGTGACATTTTTATTATTTAGTTTGTTAAAATATTATTTTTTTTCAATTTACGTGTTATTCTAACCTATCAAAATTATTGTAATTAATGGGCACTAGCCTTAGCCGTGCGTTAAATTAATTTCAGCATTGTAGCGTTACGTTGAATAACTCGAGTGTACGATAATTTCACGAAGGTAAAATCACACATCAGTAAAACGAAAACCTAAAATGTTCATTGAATTGAAAACTACTGCAGCACTGTTGTGTTTAAAAGCTCGAAGAAACGAAAAAGCGACACTTAAAAGAGACAATCTTGTACATCTATAGGAATCTGCGAGATAATGAGATATGTAGTTTTCTGTAGGTTTCACTTCTACCGCATGTGAACACGTGTATTAAGAGCCAGTTTTTATTTAGATACAAATCAGAAGACCCTTATATTAGTGACGAAGTCCCCTAAACGAGAGTAAAAAATTGCGTAGTCCACAGTAGATTTTCCGTGAGAAAGTGGAGATAGAATCATATTAAGTGTTAAGATTTATCTAATTACACAATGACTTTAATTTATACATCAAATAATTGGGGCAAATGTCTATATATATTTGGCCAAGCGCGGTATTGAACTGACTCACACCAAAGCTACTTGTCGGGCGTTAGGTTCTAGGTTGCTTAGCTAGGCATGTACCTTTTATTTTTTATATACTGTTTACTTTTATGTGATAGAGTACTACGAAAAAATATATAAGACTATATTATCTTCACGAGCAAACAAAAGTTAGAAAAAAATTACAATTAGTTAAATTATACGTGAATTGATGCAAAATACGAACGAACCTCTTGCTCCTTGGCCGCTTTGGCGCGAGGGTTGACGACGTACACCAGCTTGCCCGAGGCGTCTGCAAACTTGGCCACAGCGTCTCCAAGCTCCTACAACACAACAGCAGTCAGAAAACGCACACACACATCCACACACACACGCACACACACACACACACAAACACTCACGGAAGCTTGTGGCTGCTCCACACTAGCGCATACCGCGCGGCTCGCCTCGCACAGCGCCCGCACTTGCTGCAGCATGGCCGCGCGAGTGGCCTCGTCCTTGCCCGCACTCACTGCCTTCGAGTCTTAAAAAAAATATATAAAAATTAAGCTTGTTCTGAAAAATTAATAACACTAACAAATTCGATGAACACTCAACTCACCTTTCACTACGTCGGGCATTAGTTCAGAGATGGTTTTAACAGCTTTCTCCGCTTGTGCGTAATCAGGGTTTTCTTTATCTAAATACAAAATATCAAGGTAAAAGATAAGTAAATACATGAGTATCAAAATAATAAGATACAATTTCGTCAAAAATTATAACCGTGCTCACCGGATGTAGCAGCGATGAGAGCTCCAATGGCAGCGTTCAGTTTTGCCATTTTGTCTGACAGTTTACGTGCCAACTCTTCAGTATTATCTACGTTTCCTCGTGTCGGTGTGATAGGCTGCAAAATAATTTCAATTCGCTACTCGTGTTAAATGTTCAGAAGGGTTTTTAAAAGTTACAAATCATTATTTTATACTTATGAAATGTAATTATTTTTGTCTCGGAAAAATGTCATCAAAGAGTGTAGTGCCAATGTGAAATGAAATATGAAAATTATGTGTGTCAATTTTAATGACATAGACAAATACTTCAAATACATTGTAATGGGTTCTGTCGGAAATAAAAATGAAACCAGAAAGCTGCCCATCGAAATTTGCGCAATCAGCTTTTATATATTCAGGCACAAATCGAAAATTTTTACTTTTATCTCTCTCAGCTGAACAGACAGTTTTTATTCATGGCACAGGAGGGTCGATCTATTGTTCTTTAAAATGAGACGACATTCGATATAACTTGTAATTTATAATAATTATCTTTATGCAAAAATCTATTATAACCAATCTAAAAAAAAAATATATTATAAATCACCTTATTCAGTTCTTTCTCTGCAGCTAGTAAATTATCTTTCGCTGTGGTTATGGTGCTGATCATTTTTTTACGATCGTTTTCGCCCTTTCCTCCATCTAATAAAATATACGAAATGAAACACACCAAACAATCAAAAGTCGTCACCAAAGATTTGATTTAACATGGTTTAGAACTCTTATAGCCACTCACCGCTTGCACACGCCGCTCGAAGCTTATCTATGTCAGTATCGAGAGATTGCAGGTTTCCTTCGAGCTGTGTCCTCTTCGGCTCCAGTGTTGCGGGCAGCGCCAGCGGCTGCCAAGCGCCACGCAGCTGCTGCGCCGACTTTGACAGATTGTCTGCTGCCGACACCAGCGCCGATTGGCATTGAGGGGACTCGATGCTCGGCGCCGTCACCTGTCCGACAGATTGAGCAGTGGTTGGTATCGAGCAGACACTGTAAGGCAACACAAACAGTCCTGATGTGAACAGCCTACCTGTGCGGTCGTCAGCAGCGCTTGGGCGGCATCGGCGGTGTGTGCGCCTCTCGCGTCCAGCTCCGCGCCCCCCGCCCCGCCCACACAGCCCGCCAGCTGCTGCACGCCTGCCAACAGCTGCGACGCCTTGCCACACACTCCAGCTGACAGACCCATTATCTGAAACGTATTATTTGTCTACTATCTCCCTTGTGTACGAGCCAGTATGTCAATGACTCATTCATTCAATCATTCACTCACTCACTAATTCGTTACATATATTTAAATAAGTAAATAATATTCCTTACACACGGCCATCCGATCCCGAACTAAACAGAGAGAAGTACTATCGAAACCATATAACTGACATACTACATACAACAATTTCTTTTTAAATATGTTTATGTACTTATTTAGATATAAAGGCACTGAACAAATAAAATCTGTCTTATGGCGTCGGGTGTTAAACAATATTCTTAATGTTGTTTGTCCTATAAATCCCTATCACGCCTTCATAAGTTCATATCACATTCCCCATTATATTTGCTTTATATCCCCCAGTTCACAATTTTATTTGGCTTATATAACTCTACCGTTAGATAATTTCAAGAAGATACACATCTAGACCAGGGTCAATAATTTTTAAAACCAAAAAAAATAATAGTAGGCTGAAACCCATTAGAAAAGGAGGGGAATACTATAAAAATGAAAGGAAAAATAATTTACGGGCGATCCGAGGTCGGGAAGGGGATGGGGGTGAGGTTTTAAGGGTAAAAAATGGTTTTTATCGATTTCCGGCAAAACTAAAAGTCCTATGGAAAAAAGTCAAATGACAAAGTTGTAGCTAATAAAAAGATCTAAAACTTTTGCACTTACACTTTTTTCACATAACCTCAAAATTTATGTGAAAAATTCAACAAACCAAGATTTTTGTTTTTTATTTTTATCTTTTACAAAAAAAATCTATTTTTCACGAAATTTGGTGAAAACTTACCTTTTTATGTCTCAAATACGCTGTAATTTATTTGATTAGAAATATTTCTTTTTTCAACTTATTTTGAATTATTATCGAAAAAGGACCCTAAATTTCAATCGAAAATTCACCCGTTAAAATATCAGCTATTTTCAAAAAGTTGGTATGTTTTCTGTTCGTTGAAATCTCTACTTTCCGATGGTGAAAAAAAATATATATATTACTATAGTAAATCTTCTCAGAAAATGCAAAGAATGGAAGAGATAATAAATAAATATTTGCGCTATGTAGAAAAACATTACGCAGCAAGCAGCTGTATTGTCTTTGATGGGAATCCCGAAATTAAAAAATCAGTTAGTGTCACAACAGTACCAGTAGCTACTTCAACTAAAAGAGGAGAACGTAGTCGTAGAAAAACCTTAGACAACATTCCAGAGTTCGATGGTGCGAAATGTTTTTCTACATAGCGCAAATATGTATTCATTATCTCTTCCATTCTTTGCATTTTCTGAGAAGATTTACTATAGTAACATATATATTTTTAGTAGAGATTTCAACGAACAGAAAACATACCAACTTTTTGAAAATAGCTGATATTTTGACGGGTGAATTTTCGATTGAAAATTACGGTGCTTTTTCGATATTAATTCAAAATAAGGTGAAAAAAGAAATATTTCTAATCAAATAAATTACAGCGTATTTGGGACATAAAAAGGTAGGTTTTCACCAAATTTCGTGAAAAAAAGTTTTTTTTTGTAAAAGATAAAAATAAAAAACCAAAAACTTGGTTTTTTGAATTTTTCACATAAATTTTGAGGTTATGTGAAAAAAGTGTAAGTACAAAAGTTTTAGATCTTTTTATTAGCTACAACTTTGTCATTTGATTTTTTTCCATAGGACTTTTAGTTTTGCCGGAAATCGAGAAAAACCGTTTTTTACCCTTAAGACCTCACCCCCACCCTCTTCCCGACCTCAGATCGCCCGTAAATTATTTTTCCTTTCATTTTTATAATATTCCCCTCCTTTTCTAATGGGTTTCATCCTACTATTATTTTTTCACTTTTTATTATTTTTAAAGGCTTCTACCCTGGTCTAATCGGTAAAACGTATGAATTACTTCTACCGCGTGTCAAATGCACACATTTATTAAGATATTTTTTTTAGATACAAATTACATGACTCTTATATTAGCGACGAAGTGTCCTAAAGGAGGGTAAAAATGGCGTAGTCAACCGTAAATTTTTCATCAGAACGTAGGGATAAAATCATAACAAGTGTTAAGATTTATTTAATTACACAATTACTTTAATAAATATTTAAATAATTAGGGCAAGTGTCAATATCTATATGACGAAACGCTGTATAGGCTGTCTAAACTCTATGATCCTCAATGCACTGTGTTATACTTGTAAAAGCTCTTTCATTTAATACCAGATATCAGATCAATCTGTAAATAGGAAGGGGGTAAAATTTCAATTTCTAAATTGAACCCAAACAAATGAATAAATTCACAACAAATTGGGCAAGCTAAATAAAACCGTTTAAAAATAACAATTGGTCAAATTACACGTGATATGATCCAAAATACAAACTAACCTCTTGCTCCTTAGCCGCCTTGGCGCGAGGGTTGACGACGTACACCAGCTTGCCCGATGCGTCTGCGAACTTGGCCACAGCGTCGCCAAGCTCCTGCAACAAAGCGGCAGTCAGACAATGCACACACACACTATCACACACAATACACACACAATACACACACAAACACTCACGGAAGCTTGTGGCTGCTCCACACTAGCGCATACCGCGCGGCTCGCCTCGCACAGCGCCCGCACTTGCTGCAGCATGGCCGCGCGAGTGGCCTCGTCCTTGCCCGCACTCACTGCCTTAGAGTCTAACAAAAAGATATAAATATATAGCTTGTACTGGAAAAATCGTAACACTTTTACAATTTACATGAACGCTCAACTCACCCTTCACTACGTCGGGCATTAGTTCAGAGATGGTTTTAACAGCTTTCTCCGCTTGTGCGTAGTCAGGATTTTCTTTATCTAAATACAAAATTTTGAGGTCAAATGTAAGTTAGTACATATATATCAAAATAATAAGATATTATACAATTTCGACAACAATAGGGAACTGTCCTGTATTAAAGATAAATGATTAAACACTAACCAGAGTATTGAACATCCAAAAATATACGAAAACATCAAATATGATCAAAACTAAATCATTTATGTGATTATTAAGTACCGATCTAATCATAAAGAGTATGTATTTTGATGCTGTCCAGTTATGACGTCACAACTTGCTATTTCATACAAAACTCCATAAATTCAATCGTTTTGCCATTTCATAAAGAATTGCTGATTTGACATGTCAGGACACATCCCTATTATAATACTCACCGGATGTAGCAGCGATGAGAGCTCCAATGGCAGCGTTCAGTTTTGCCATTTTGTCTGACAGTTTACGTGCCAACTCTTCAAGATTACCTCGTGTTGGGGTTATGGGCTGCAAAATAATTACAATTTAAGATAAGTTTTCAGGAGACTATTTTGAAATTCTCAAATCTTTATATTATACCTCTTACAATATTATCTATGTCATGGAAAAGCGTTATCTAATTGAAAAAAGAATATATTTTTTCATTAAGAATTTGAAATGTCCTACAAAGTCGGTCATGTGACATTTTGAACTGTCACGTCTTATTCATCCTATATCCCTACTAATATTATAAATCTGGATGTAAGTTTGTTTGTTACGCTTTCACGCGAAAACTACTTAGCCCATCATCATGAAACTTTGTACACATATTCTTGTAGGTAATAGAAGTAGCCCTCGGTAACTCGGGTAAAACCGCGGGGGATAGCTAGTATCTTATAAATTGACTAAGCTTAACCATCCAACGGGGCAACGCCGCTGGTATCATGGGTACCATGGAGCATTTAGAGGACCTTTTATTTTAGCTATATTTTCAGTTTTGTTTTATTAGTGTATTAATATGGTAACAGATGTGATTTTAAGTGCTTTTGTATTTTTCATCGTATATATTTTAGTATGTTAAAATGTATAGTGTTCTATTGGAGTAATAACAATAAATTTGTCTTCTTAGAAAAAAAAATTGCAGACATAATCTACATATTTATATTTTTTATCTTTCTTTTTTTATCTTTTTATTTCTGACGGGATTACAATGAAAAACATTGTATGATTAATGTTTTTCTATACGCTATCATATCAAATATACACATATCATATTTTATTGTTACAATTGTCAAATAGCGGATTATTTTTATTTTTCACTTCTACAACAACTAACATGAAAAATATTATAACTTACCTTATTCAGTTCTTTCTCTGCAGCTTGTAAATTGTCTTTCGCTGTGGTTATGGTGCTGATCAATTTTTTACGATCGTTTTCGCCCTTTCCTCCATCTAATAAAATATACGAAATGAAACACACCAAACAATCAAAAGTCGTCGCCATAGATTTGATTTAACATGGTCTAGAACTCTCATAGCAACTCACCGCTTGCACACGCCGCTCGAAGCTTATCTATGTCAGTATCAAGAGATTGCAGGTTTCCTTCGAGCTGTGTTCTCTTCGGCTCCAGTGTTGCGGGCAGCGCCAGCGGATGCCAAGCGCCACGCAGCTGCTGCGCCGACTTTGACAGGTTGTCTGCTGCCGACACCAGCGCCGATTGGCATTGAGGGGACTCGATGCTCGGCGCCGTCACCTGTCCGACAGATTGAGCAGTGGTTGGTATCGAGCAGACACTGTAAGGCACTGTAAGGCAACACAAACAGTCCTGATGTGAACAGCCTACCTGTGCGGTCGTCAGCAGCGCTTGGGCGGCATCGGCGGTGTGTGCGCCTCTCGCGTCCAGCTCCGCGCCCCCCGCCCCGCCCACACAGCCCGCCAGCTGCTGCACGCCTGCCAACAGCTGCGACGCCTTGCCACACACTCCAGCTGACAGACCCATAATCTGAAACGTATTATTTGTCTACTATCTTCCTTGTGTAAGAGCCAGTATGTTAAGCACTCATTCATTCATTAACTCACTAATTCGTTTTAGGGCACGACACCACAGATAGACATGGTTAATGAATAAATGTTTAAAACTAGAAAGACAAGCTGTCATTTGACCGCTGTGATCTGAGTAACGTTTATTTTTATAATATAAAAACACTTTGGAATCGATCAGTTGAGTTGTTTTCTTTATTTCGTATGGATTATTTAGTATATTCTGAAAAAAATCGTGGAAAATGTCTGGACGGCTTCAAATTGATTCAATTCTTCAATCCCTGCAAAACCTATCAGAAGATCAATCGAAAATTGAATCTGAAAATGCAGAACTTGAGAGTGATAAATGATTCTGAGTTACCAGCTAGTACTTCCAGCTGATAGTGAAGAATGTCTTTAGTAATTTTCTTACCTCTTGCAAAATTATGTGATGTTTGCAATATCATAATTGTGGTCGATATAGGGATTGGGGTCGTTGCTACCATACCATACTATAGACAAGTACGATTGCATCGGGGTTACAAATAAGACAACAACGACACATGATTCAAATCGGCATAAAAAGACAGAGGCTGTAACTTTTTAAAACGCTACCAAGTATGGTGCGGATGTGGCTGATCAGATGGCGACGAAATCCAGTGTCAAAAGAAGCATTGGTTACACAAGTTAATATTATTTGTCCTTTAAATCTATATCACGCCTTCATTAGTTTATATCACATTCCCCATTATATTTGCTTTATATCCCCCAGTTCACATCAGACTTTGATTTGGCTTATATAACTCTGTCTGATAATTTCACGAAAATACACATCAGTAAAAAAACACCTGAAATGTTCTTTGAATGGAAATCTATTATACTTCAGCACTTCCACAGTGAGTGAAATTCACACATTTATATGCTGGTTAAAATAAGTAAAAATAAATAGTACTGCGAAAAAATACATAATACAATATTATCTTCACGAGCAAACAAAAGCTAGAAAAAAATAACAATTGGTTAAATTATACGTCAAATGATGCAAAACACGAACTAACCTCTTGCTCTTTGGCCGCCTTGGCGCGAGGGTTGACGACGTACACCAGCTTGCCCGAGGCGTCTGCGAACTTGGCCACAGCGTCGCCGAGCTCCTGCAACAGAGCGGCAGTCAGACAACGCACACACACTATCACACACAAATACACACACAAACACTCACGGAAGCTTGCGGCTGCTCCACACTAGCGCATACCGCGCGGCTCGCCTCGCACAGCGCCCGCACTTGCTGCAGCATGGCCGCGCGAGTGGCCTCGTCCTTGCCCGCACTCACTGCCTTAGAGTCTAACAAAAAAACACAAAAACTTTGCATGTTCTAGAAAAATCATAACACTTTTACATTTTACATGAACGCTCAACTCACCCTTCACTACGTCGGGCATTAGTTCAGAGATGGTTTTAACAGCTTTCTCCGCATGTGCATAGTCAGGATTTTCTTTATCTAATTACAAAATGTCGAGGAAAAAGGTAAGTTACTACATATATTATATATCAAAATAATAGGATACAATTTCGACAATTATAATCGTGCTCACCGGATGTAGCAGCAATGAGAGCTCCAATGGCAGCGTTCAGTTTTGCCATTTTGTCTGACAGTTTACGTGCCAACTCTTCAGGATTATCTAAGTTTCCTCGTGTTGGTGTGATGGGCTGCAAAATGATTTCAATTGGCTTTTCGAGATAAGTTTTCGGGAGAGCATTTAAAAAATATAAATTTTATACCTCTTACAATAAAATTATCTATGTCACGGAAAAACGATATTTAATATAAAAAATCATTAATCAATCACAAATGCAATAATCATTTGAAATATTCGACGAAAAAATAACAAATAAACAAAACTAACTTCGAAGCATTTACTATGCGTTATTATTTGAGATGATTTTTCCTACCTAACCTAATTATAGCTTTTTCACTAACATTGTGTAAATAACCTACAAGACGTGTGCCAATGTTAATGACAAAGACGAATATATTTAATACACTGTAAAGGATTATTTCGGCAAAATAAGAATGAAGCTAGACTGTTGCCCATAAAAATTTGCGCATCACCTTTTATATATCCAGGCAAATATAATTTTATCAATAATGTCTACCTATAGGCTGCCATATCAAATATACATCATATTTTAATGTTAAAACTGTCAAATACCGAATTATTTTGAAATATCACTTCTACAACAACTAACTCGAAAACTATTATAACTCACTTTATTCAGTTCTTTCTCTGCAGCTTGTAAATTATTCTTCGCTGTGGTTATGGTGCTGACCAATTTTTTACGATCGTTTTTACCCTTTCCGCCATCTAATAAAAAACACGAAATTAAACACACCAAACAATCAAATGTCAACACCAAGGTCTGACTTTACATGGTCTAGAACTCCCATAGCAACTTACCGCTTGCACACGCCGCTCGAAGCTTATCTATGTCGGTATCGAGAGATTGCAGGTTTCCTTCGAGCTGCGTTCTCTTCGGCTCCAGTGTTGCGGGCAGCGCCAGCGGCTGCCAAGCGCCACGCAGCTGCTGCGCCGACTTTGACAGGTTGTCTGCTGCCGACACCAGCGCCGTTTGGCATTGAGGGGACCCGATGCTCGGTGCCGTCACCTGTCCGACAGATTGAGCAGTGGTTGATATCGAGCAGACACTGTAAGGCAGTGTAAGGCAACACAAACAGTCCTGATATGAACAGCCTACCTGTGCGGTCGTCAGCAGCGCTTGGGCGGCATCGGCGGTGTGTGCGCCTCTCGCGTCCAGCTCCGCGCCCCCCGCCCCGCCCACACAGCCCGCCAGCTGCTGCACGCCTGCCAACAGCTCCGAAGCCTTGCCACACACTCCAGCTGACAGGCCCATTATCTGAAACGTATTATTTGTCCACTATCCTTGTGTACGAGCCAGTATGTTAAGCACGCATTTATTAATTCACTCACTTACTGATTCGTTTTAAGGCATGGCACCCACCACAGATAGACATATATTTAAATAAATAAAAAATCAATTAATATACTTGGACATTATTTACACAAGGCCATCTCAGCCCAAACTAAGCAGAGTACTATTAAAACCATATAATTGATATACTACATATAGCTATAACAATTATTTTCTTCAAAATAAATACTTATTTAGATATCGAGGCACTAAACATATAAAATCTGTAAGATTATACAAAAACAAATATCTAGTAACTATGTCCGTTGTGTGTATCACCACACACTTTCTAACCGGCGGTCGGCGAGGAAACATATCTGTGGTGTCGAAGCACTAGGCTTGGACTCAGTGACAGCGGGTCTAATACGTCTTGAAGATGCATCGTTCAGAAGCAAAACACGTGTCGACTTCCTGTTGAGTTTCTTTGTTTGGGACTTGACAGAGAAGGAGATCCAGCGGAATTAGTTACTAGATATTTGTTTTTGTATAATCTTACAAAGGATTTCCAAAGAAGGTCACGCCTGGGTATTAAACAATTTTCTTAATGTTATTTGTCTTATAAATAATATCATGCCTTCAATCGTTCATAAACATTCTCCATTTTATTTGCTTTATGTCCACCAGTTCACATCACATTTTCATTTGGCTTATATAATTCGACTGTACACATCAGTAAAAAAAACCTAAAATGTTCTTCAAATGTAAAACTACTTTAGCACCATTGTGATTTGAAGTTCGATGAAACTAAAAGGCGACACAAAAAAGAGACAAACATGTATACATCAATAGGATTCAGCCTGCATGAGAATAAGATATGTAGTTTTCTGAAGTTTCACTTCTACCGCGTGAAATGCGCACATTTATTAAGAGCAATATTTTTCTTAAATACGAATTACAGGACCCTTATACTAGTGACGAATCTCCTGTATCCTCCAAACCTTCTTGTCGGGCGTTAGGCCCTAGAATGCATAGCCAGGCATGTATCTTTTATATTCTGGTAACCTCGATATAAATTGTATCACAAAAAAAATACACAAGACAATATTATCTTCACGAGTAAACAGAAGTTAGAAAAAAATAACAATTGGTTAAATTATACGTGAATTGATGCAAATTACGAACGAACCTCTTGCTCCTTGGCCGCTTTGGCGCGAGGGTTGACGACGTACACCAGCTTGCCCGAGGCGTCTGCAAACTTGGCCACAGCGTCTCCAAGCTCCTACAACACAACAGCAGTCAGAAAACGCACATACACATCCACACACACACGCACACACATATACGCATACATACCCACACACAATCACACACACACACACACACACACATAATAACACAAACACACACAATAACGCAAACACACACAATAACACAAATACACATAATAACACAAAAAAACACACAAACACTCACGGAAGCTTGCGGCTGCTCCACACTAGCGCATACCGCGCGGCTCGCCTCGCACAGCGCCCGCACTTGCTGCAGCATGGCCGCGCGAGTGGCCTCGTCTTTGCCCGCACTCACTGACTTCGAGTCTAGCAAAAAAACATAAAAATTTAACTTGTCCTGGAAAAATCATAACACTTTACAATTCGCATGAACTCTCAACTCACCCTTCACTACGTCGGGCATTAGTTCAGATATGGTTTTAACAGCTTTCTCCGCTTTTGCGTAGTCAGGATTTTCTTTATCTAAATACAAAATATCGAGGTAAAAGGTAAGTTAGTTTAGTACATATATAATATGTATATCAAAACAATAAGATACAATTTCGACAACAATTATAACCGTGCTCACCGGATGTAGCTGCGATGAGAGCTCCAATAGCAGCGTTCAGTTTTGCCATTTTGTCTGACAGTTTACGTGCCAACTCTTCAGGATTATCTACGTTTCCTCGTGTCGGTGTGATGGGCTGCAAAATAATTTCAATAGGCTTGTCAAAAACCAAATATCAAATACCGAATTATTTTTATTTTTCACATCTACAACAACTAACTTGAAAACTATTACAACTCACCTTATTCAGTTCTTTCTCTGCAGCTTGTAAATTGTCCTTCGCTTTGGCTATGGTGCTGACCAATTTTTTACGATCGTTTTCAGCTTTTCCACCATCTGATATAAAATACAAAGTGAACACCAAACAATCAAAAGTTATCACCATTAATTTGACTTACATGGTCTAGAACTCTCATAGCAACTCACCGCTTGCACACGCCGCTCGAAGCTTATCTATGTCGTTGTCGAGAGATTGCAAGTTTGCTTCGAGCTGTGTCCTCTTCGGCTCCAGTGTTGCGGGCAGCGCCAGCGGCTGCCAAGCGCCACGCAGCTGCTGCGCCGACTTTGACAGGTTGTCTGCTGCCGACACCAGCGCCGATTGGCATTGAGGGGACTCGATGCTCGGCGCCGTCACCTGTCCGACAGATTGAGCAGTGGTTGGTATCGAGCAGACACTGTAAGGCACTGTAAGGCAACACAAACAGTCCTGATGTGAACAGCCTACCTGTGCGGTCGTCAGCAGCGCTTGGGCGGCATCGGCGGTGTGTGCGCCTCTCGCGTCCAGCTCCGCGCCCCCCGCCCCGCCCACACAGCCCGCCAGCTGCTGCACGCCTGCCAACAGCTGCGACGCCTTGCCACACACTCCAGCTGACAAACCCATTATCTGAAACGTATTATTTGTCTTCTATTCAATCACTCATTCTCTCACTCACTAAGTCGTTTTAGAGCACGACACCATAAACAGACACATATTTAAATAAATTAATATCCTGGGATATTCTTTACACACGGTCATCTCAGCCCAAACTCAGCAGAGAGGAGTATTATGGAACCATATAACAATATTTTTTTCCAAATTAAATACTTATTTAGATATCGAGGCACTAAACATATAAAATCTGTCTCATGGCGTCGGGTGTTAAACAATATTCTTATTGTTATTTGTGCTACAATACAAAACCTTCCTTACAAAATGCTTAATATCTAGCTAAAGTTCACAAGGTTATTAAGGTAAAGGCGCACAAACGTTGAAACCCTGAATCCCAAACTAGGACTACCTGTGACTTAGGAGTCAGTGTTCTCCTTCCACTTGGATACTATAAACCCTTATGTAAATTAAGAACTAGTAAGCTGATATTATACAAAAGAGTACATTATTATGTTGCGATATAAAGACATTTAAAAACAAAATTAAATTAAAAGTTAACATGCAAAGTTATATTAAAATTTGAATTATAAAGTAAAATGACTGTATGGCTGATTCTGTATGCGTAATTGGGAGTCGTGTGTTTGTATGCTTTGTGCGAGCATGTGTGTGTGTGAGTGACGAATGTGTGTATTTTGTGAGTCTCATATGAGGAGAATGTGGTGGCGGCGAGTGGACTATAAATGAGTTAGTACGTGCTTGGTGTATTTTATTATGATAGGAATAATAATTTATTGTGTTCCCCATTACAAATATTAGTAAAAACAAATTTGCCATTAAAGTCAAAATAAAAGTGAAATTAAATTCAAAAACAAAATCAAGATTAAAAATAAACCAAACACAATAATTAAAACTAAAAGACTTAAAATCTAAATTAGAATTGAATACAAAATCAGAATGAATAATATAGATCTATATCACGCACTCATTAGTTCATACACATTCCCCATTACATTTGCTTTATATCCCCCAGTTCACATCACACTTTCATTTGGCTTATATAACTCGACTGTCAGATTATTCCACGAAGGTACACATCGGTAAAACAAAAACCTAAATGAAACAAAAAATACACTAAAAAGAGACAAACGTATGCTACGTGCGCAGGCTGAATACTATAGATGTATTCAGTCTGTAGTGAGAATGAGATATACAGTTTTCTGAAGGTTTCACTTCTACCGCGTGTGAAATGCACACATAATATACACAAGAGCGACATACGACAACGCATTGGCGGTGCCCCTAGTGTTGCAAATGTCTGTTCATAGGCGGCAGTGACCACTTACCATCAGGTGAACCGTCTGCTTGTTTGTCGGTCGAAGTGGTAGAAAAAAAATACATAAGGAATATACATATTACCGGGTATTGAACTTATCCCTACCGAGCTATCCCTACTGGTAGGGAAAAGTGCTTGTTTTTGTAGATTTATTTCGATCGGTAGGGATAGGTACACTGCCCATTACCGAGTGGTATTGTTATCCCTACATATAATTTTCATAAATAAAATTAATAAAGAGTTTATTTAACAAATAAATCAATTTAAAAAAAGTAGTTTTTTTTAAATATGTATTTTATCAATAACATATTTTCTTTTTTACAAGTAAACTGATTAAAAATATGAATATTTTTTTATACCATACATTTTTCGACGCTATGGGCCAAAGCGTTGCCGACACGAGACGTGAAGTTATTAAGTGTCATGTGCCTGTAAACGTGCACCTATCCCTACCAGTACGGATAGCGTGGTAGGGATAAGTGTACCACTCGGTAAGGAGAAGTGCACCTATCCCACCGGTAGAAAAAAATCTACAAAAACGTGCACTTATCCTTACCACCAGGGATAAGTGTACCACCCGCAAATTACAGGACCCTTATACTAATGACGAAGTCTGCTATAAAGGAGAGTAAAAATGTCGTAGTCAACCGTAGATTGTCCGTGAGAACTTGGGGATAGAATCATAACAAGTGTTTCGTACTGTTAAGAATTTCCTTGATTATTATTTTATAGATTTATTTAATTACACAATTACCTTAATGAATAGTGAAATAATATATTTCACAATAAATGGGGCAAGTATCTATATATGGCGAACTGACTCTCTCAAAACCTACTCGTCAGGCCTTAGGCCCTAGGTTGCTTAGTCAGGCATATATCTTTTATTTTTGTATACTCTGTTACCTCTATATAAAATAGTAGGTACTACGAAAAAATGCACAAGACAATATTATCTTCATAAGCAAACAAAAGCTAGAAAATCATAACAATTGTTTAAATTATACGTGAAATAATGCAAAATACGAACTAACCTCTTGCTCCTTAGCCGCCTTGGCGCGAGGGTTGACGACGTACACCAGCTTGCCCGAGGCGTCTGCGAACTTGGCCACAGCCTCGCCAAGGTCCTGCAATAGAGCGGCAGTCAGACAATGCACACACACACTATCACACACAAATACACACACAAACACTCACGGAAGCTTGCGGCTGCTCCACACTAGCGCATACCGCGCGGCTCGCCTCGCACAGCGCCCGCACTTGCTGCAGCATGGCCGCGCGAGTGGCCTCGTCCTTGCCCGCACTCACCGCCTTCGTGTCTAAAGAATATTTTGTTTAGTATTTCATTATATCTTATAATCTCTCATTTGTTAGTAGAAAACTGATACAACTATATAAACTCACCTTTTACAACATCTGGCATAAGCTCCGCAATGGTTCTAGCAGCTTTTTCTGCTTTGGCATAGTCAGGATTTTCTTTATCTATTTGAGAATATAAAAAATGTTTAGATGAAACTTTGTGACCATTTAATTTAAGTTGTAAAGTAAGAAAACATACCAGCGGTAGCAGCAAGAAGCGCAGCGATTGCAGCGTTCAATTGTGCCATTCTATCTGATAGTTTGTTTTCCAGGTCTTCAGGTTTGGCGCCCTTCACCAGGGTTGAGTGGAAGGGCTGTTAAATAAATCAATGCTTACATTCAGAGCTGATTTGACAAATGTGGTGATTTAGTCAAATTATTATGTAATGACTACGTCTGACTGATTCATCAACCTATAGGGGAACGTTGGAGGAAAAAAAATGCACAGAGGTTCTTTTAATGACTTACGTGAGCACTAAGAAGGGATTTTTGGAAATGTTATACAACTATTATAAGGCGGTACGAATAAAGACCTGTCTGCCACGCCTTAGGTACTGGACCTGATTCTCATCGAGGACAAAGTTGAAACTATATTATCAAACTAATAACAAAAATAAATAATGTTTTGCCAAAAGAAATCTGTTGTTTACAAAATTTTGGCTAGAGAATATAACATAAATATATAAAAAAGAGCTTTTTATTATTCCAGGATACATTAAATCGCTCGGAAACGTGGGTTTAACCGCGGGGCGAGAAACTTGATATATCGTATGTAAAATTTTACCTTATTTAACTCTTGTTCAGCTGTTTGCAAGCCATCCTTGGCTTTAGACATGCCGTTGATAAACTCAAGGCGCTCCTGTTCTTTATTTTTACCAGATCCATCACCGTCATCTATAATTTGTTCAGAGAAAATACAAAAGTAATTTTTATTTAATAGTTATTATCACACAATTTCATACCATTTTAATATTTACTGACCACTGTGACAGGCTGCTCGAAGCTTGTTCAGCTGAGCATTAAGGCGTTGCAAATCATTTTCAAGCTGTGTCCTGTTCGGCTCCAGTGCTGCGGGCAGCGCCAGCGGCTGCCAAGCGCCACGCAGCTGCTGCGCCGACTTTGCCAGATTGTCTGCTGCCGACACCAACGCCGATTGACAGCGAGGGGACTCAATGCTCTGTGCCGTCACCTATAAGAAACTCAGTCAGAGTTGGTATTCAGGGGATGCTGCAAGGGTTTTAAAATGCATTGACTACATACTTGTGCGGCAGACAGCAGTGCTTGTGCAGCGTCGGCAGTATGCGCCCCTCTAGCGTCTAGCTCCGCGCCTCCCTCGTTGCCAATACAGTTCGCTAGCTGCTGCACTTCTGCCAGCAACTTGGATGCTTCCCCACATGCACCCGTCGCCAGAGCCAAAATCTGTAACCACACGTTTGCTGGTCACATATCGCATTAATCTGTTTGAGGTGAGTATAAACACGAACATCTTCCAGCCATAACGAAATCCACAAGGGTGTCCCAATGTCTTGACAACATTTACGTCAAAAATGTGAGAAACTGTGAAACAGTAGTTGGCATTGTCTGTCAAGCTCATAAAACGGATCACTACCAGGTCATGGTTGGCATTAGTATGCATAAATCGATATCGGTGCGGTCAAACAGTTTCATTATTAAGAGAGACTATGACGCCATTAGCAAGGATCATAAGAATATCGATTGGTCAATTCTGATTTGATTGATTCTATTTTTTTGCAGCCAAATCATACGTAAGTTGATAACGAAGCTAGAAAATGATAAAGCTTTAGGTATTGCTGGATTGGGCAATTCTCTCATCAAGTATATTAAAAACGATATTGTGATACCGCTTACGCATATACCAAATCGAAGTCTTTCAATTGGATTTTTTCCACCAGACTGGAAAACTCTGACATAAAAGTGTTTCAAAGTGTTCGGTTGAAAACTACCGGCCAATTCACATTTTGGAACCTTTTCCAAGCTGCTAGAAAAGTTGGTAAATAAACGATTAGTCAACTTTTTAGATTCCTATATACTGCTATCTTCAAAACAATTTGGATTACGTTCGGGGAAAAATACTGAAGACTCAGTAACGCTCCTTACAACTGCTGTGGGATCGCACCTAGATAAAGGTAAATCTGCTGGCATCTTTTTAGACCTGGCAAAGGCCATCGACACGGTTTCAGTTCCGATACTTCTAAATAAACTGGGGGGCATGGGTATCGGAGGAACTGTCTTAGATTGGTTTAGAAGCTACTTAAAGCAAAGTCAGTGTTTAAGGATTGGTTAAACTATTAGCTGTCCAAAGACAACCGACTTTGGTGTTCCACAAGGAAGTATCCTTGGGCCCACGTTGTTTCTTCATTGCATCAAAGTTTTTTGATTTTGCGATTATAAGATATTGGCAACTCTATACACATAGTTATCTGTGATTTTTTATTATGATCAGTTCCAATATAATTGAAACATTGTCCATAGTTGTAACTGTGTTTGTTTTGCAGTTATCACAACAATCAAAACAGTTTCATTTTCATATTTTGCGAGTATGTACACCTTAGTATTAGGTATAACAAAAACAAATCAACAATTAATATTTTTCTATTGATTCAAATATTTGGAGTTTCCATTTAGGATGAAATATATATTTTTAATGAGTAGTAGTTCTGAGAATAAGAAAAATAAAACACATGACAATATTATCTTCAAGTTCTTTCACCGAGGATTCCGTATTAACTTGTATGTATCGAATATCGATACCAGAAAACATAGTCTCTAACGAAAATATAAGCCGTTTAGAAAGAAAAACTACTCTGTTTTTGACAAAATGTTCCCGTAATTTCTCCAACTGCAAGTGTAAGTTTCCAATCGCAAAAAGTATTTCTTTAAGATATAACTACAAAAAAACGATATTCGGGTTTGTTCCTTTACTTGTGCTGCGATACAAAGCCATCGGGATACCCAACAGGTTTTGATTTATTTGTATAATTAGCCGGTCTTTTTACTGCGTTAACTTAGAAGCTTGACTTCGCTCCAATGGAATGTTGATCTAAATATTTAATATTAATTTCAACTGAATACGTAACGTGAGTATGTTCCAGAAAAAAGGGTCTTGACAGACGGACGACGAAATATACCAATTATTTATTTTCTTTTTGAGGTACGGAATCCTAAAAAGAGCTGAAAACTCTATTAGTCAAACATGATAAAAAATACGAACTAACCTCTTGCTCCTTGGCCGCCTTGGCGCGAGGGTTGACGACGTACACCAGCTTGCCCGAGGCGTCTGCGAACTTGGCCACAGCGTCGCCAAGCTCCTGCAACAAAGCGGCAGTCAGACAATGCACACACACACTATCACACACAAATACACACACAAACACTCACGGAAGCTTGCGGCTGCTCCACACTAGCGCATACCGCGCGGCTCGCCTCGCACAGCGCCCGCACTTGCTGCAGCATGGCCGCGCGAGTGGCCTCGTCCTTGCCCGCACTCACTGCCTTCGTATCTGGCGAATAGAAAGAGAAATTAATTGTATCAAATTTTCTATGATTTACAAAAAGAGTAGCTCAAACTCCCAAAAAACCACATACCATTGATAACTTCTGGCATCAACTCTTTAATAGTATTGATTGCCAATTCAGCAGTCTCGTAATCTGGATTTTCACGATCTATAATAAAATTGAGCTTTGTTATTTTCTAACTGAAATGAGTTAACCCAAATTTAAGTAAATTGTCTTTTACAAAAGGGTTTGAACATGTTTTTTATTCTGTAGAATACAAAAGTAATAAATCAAAAATGTTGCAGGATATTTATTCATTTAGTTATTTTGTCTAAAAATACATCCTTTTTAATTTCTACATTATAAATGAGTTTATATTTATAGGCAAAAACTTTTGCGAAATCAAATTTTGCAGTTTCGACCGGTCAATAAATAAATCCACTGACCAGCGGTAGCGGCCAGGAGCGCAGCGACGGCGGCGTTCAATTGTGCCATCCTGTCTGCCAGCCTCCTTTCCGCATCTACGGCGTGAGCTCCTTTTACAGGCGCTCCTGTATATGGCTGCACATATAAAATATACACGTGGTTTAGATCCTTATTTTTGGATTGCCTTCAACTGCCATTAAAGTGTTCAAGGAGAAAAAGGTAACGTCAAAAGAAGAATTAAATGATTTGAATGATAGAATGAGTTGCTGAGTGTTAGTAATAGTGCGTTATAGTGTTGGTTTTATTTTTTATTATTATTTTATGAGTCTTTTGTGTAAATTATTTAAGTTTAATTCTTAATTTTTATCTTTAATTTAATTTAGTTCTCAATTTTTTTTTTGTATTGTGTGTCTTTTTTAGCGCATGTAGTCGTCACCTGTAATTGGGACACCATTTACGATTTATATTCTTTTGTTTTTGTATTTTTTAATGTATTGATGTGTGTCTTGTTGGTGATCCAATAAATAAATAAATAAATAATAAGTTAGTGTTTCCCTGAAACCATTTTTTTTTCGAGCAATATCCTACAAACATTGACGTGGCGATACAATACTCTATCTTGGGCCTCACCTTCACTTACCATCAGGTGAGATTATGGTCAATCGCAATCAGGTCATAAATAAAAAAAAAACGTCGTTGTAGTCAATTGTGTATTCCATTGACGACACTAAGTCTGTTGTCTCGCACTCGCCCTAAGAAATCGGCTTGAATATTGAAGCCAAGAGAGTCACACGAGGGTGCAGTCGTGAATCGGATCTTAATTATTTAGGACAGACATTGGTGAAATATCTTTGTTAACATACCGTATCCAGTTCTTTCTCAGCAGCCTTCAGACTATCGTTGACCTCGCACACCGACGTGGCGAATCTCACGCGTTTCTTCTCTTTAGGTGGGCTCGGGTCAACCCCTTTATTAAAAAAAATGGTAATTAGTAACTTTAAGCAATAGGATTCATTTTTCTATGACCTTCTTGGCTGTTAAAACGGACCTAACAGGTCATGATGACTAAATAAAATCAGAATATTTTTATTGAAGTATTTTCTAATTTTACGGCAAACTCACCACTCAAATCACCATAAGAATCCTTGAGCCTATCCAGCGCTTTGGCGAGGTCCATGGTTTGAACATGGAGCAGTTCGCCGAGTTCGTGTTTACTGGGGTCCTCGACCAGTGGCTTCCAGCAGCCGGCGAGGTGCTGGGCTGCCGATGAGAGGGTTTCCGCTGTCGCCGTCAGAGCGCTCTGGCAGTGGGGCTCATGTATCGCTGGGGCTGTTAGCTGGTGGAGATTTGTAAAGTTTAACTTGCAATTTTGCGTTTACGATAGAAGAAACGCTTATAATAGTTACGAATAAAACCTAATACAAATAGGGTAGTTTCAAGGAGACGCTTAATAAAGAGTCGGGGTCATGGGGTACCTTTCTAAACGTTGAAAAGGTTTAGGGTAAAAGTAACCCCTAACAAGAATACTATGGTCGTGCTATATACACTAGCTCTGTCATTTAAAGTAACGGATAGGAGTCAAACTGTGCTCAAAATAACGAGCGTTTAGATTTGTCCCGACGTGCTTTTCAGTTTAAGATCGGGCCCTCCTAAGGTGTGTGCAGCTACCTGCGCGCACGCCAGCACGTCGCGGGCGGCCAGCGCGGCGCGGGCCCCGGCCGCGTGCAGGGCCGCCGCCGGGGACGCCGCCGGGGCCGCCGCCGGGGCCGCCGCCGGGGCCCCCAGCGCCTCCGTCTGCGCCAGCAGCACGGCCGCCTTGTCGCCTACTTGTCTCGCTAGCTCGATTATCTGTATATTTAAAAATCAAAGAAAATAACTTCAGTGAAATAATTTTAACTTTAGACCCTAAAGCTTACCCGTTAAGGTTATAGTAGTTTTAAACAGCCGTTCTAAATAAATAAAATGTAAAATGTGTGCATTTCATACGCGGTAGAAGTGAACCCTTGAGAACACTACCTTCTCATTCGCCTGCAGGTTAATCCAATGGATATACATATTTGTCTCTTTTTGCGACGCTCGTTTCATCGAGTTTCAAATCATAATCATGCTAAAGAAGTTTTCAATTCAATAAGTAAATATCCCAACGAGTGGCGTCCAAAACTTTTTCTATATTTTTTACTGATTATAAAACTTTAAGCATACTTCTCAATTTTTAAGTAATTTTCAGCTCGATATATACTAAAAATAACCTTAGAACATAACATACCTTTATTTACTTGAGTTCTATTAATGAAGTCTTTATATGACTTCTTGTTCTATAATTAAAAAACGACATCTTGTATATTTGTTTATAAATTAATGTGTACCTCTTTCTCCTTGTCAGCGTTGGCCCCGTGTCCCAGGGTATAGATAAGCTTGCCGGACAAGTCGGCGTAATCGTTGGAAGCTTCTTGCATTTTCTGTAACAAATGTACCGGTAAGAATGACTTTAACTATCATACGTCCTGCAGTTTCACCCACGTTCCCAAGGGAATTAATATATTCCCGGAGTAAAAACTTAATATATATCACTGAGGAATAATAAAGCTTTATATTAGAGAAAGAATATTTTAAAGCGGATAAGAAGTTTTACAGATTACCACCTACAACAAAGCTCTCAAAATGTACCCCTTTATAAACATTAGTGTAGGTCCTGTCTGTGTTGAAATAGGTAATAATTTTTTACACCTTGTTGAGTGATGTTGTCGCTTAAAACGTGGTGTGGTCATAGCAAGGGAAAGCCTTAAATGGAACTGGCGCTCGATTGCAGCTGCCAGAATTTACCAATAGGTGCAGTAAGAAAGAATTCCTGGTGGTTGTAAACAGTCAGAAGAATTCTATGAGGTACCACCGCCGTGCTTTCACCCACTTCAGCTCAATGTAGGGACATCTTGGGACTTTCTGTCCGGCGGTCAGCGAGGTAACATGCCTGTGGTGCTAGTGCGTCGACTCAGTGACGTCCTGAAGATGCTTCGTGTAAAAGCGAAACACGTGTCGATTTCCTATTGAGTTTCCTTGTTTGGTACTTGACAGAGAAGGCGATCGAGCGGAATTAGTTACTACATATTTGTTATTTGTATTATCCTTAAAAAGGTGAGAAACAAAGTTCTAACAAGTACCTCATGGTCCTCAGTGCCAGTGAGAGTGCAGACCTTCCTGGTGGCTCCACACAGCGCTTGAATATCGTCGAAGAACTCTTTGCGTGCTTTCTCGTCCATTGCGCTGCCGATGGCTTGAGCGTCTGTCGAGTTCACGTAATGAGGAACGGTACTAAGACAAATCTATTACAGAGAACGTGGATATTGGGCGAAGATATAAATAAATAAATATCCTGAGATATATTTAAATACGGCCATCTGATTCAAAACTAAATAGGGCTTGTACTATGGAAACCAGATAACTATTATACTACATATACTACTTTTTTAAATACATACTTACATATATAGATATTTACATCCTTATATATGTACATATGTATGCAACGTTCCAATATAATTAACTTCTAATTACCTTTGATCAATTCCGGCATGATTTCATTGATTGTATTCATAGAGTTGACTGCAGCACCATAATCGATGTTCTTCGGATCTGTCGTTAAAGTTCAATTTATAGTTCTTATACAATTAGTATAAGTCTCAATATATAACAAAAAAAATTACGTTATCAAACAATAATCGATCTTAAAACTTTTACCGCATCTTTTGTGAGTAAAATTTATTAAGTGAAGGCTAATTGGGTAGGGAATGTTTTGACTTCCCTACCCAATTAGCATGTGAGATGTACCAGCGAATATGATCGTTCCCTTAGTTGCTGTGGTACAGATGTATCTATTCAAATAAGCCTTTATGCCTTATGAATATTCTGACTTTAATACGACTTTAGTTTGACGAGTATGTCTACAATAGCAAACGTCAAGTGAGACAAATGTGCCTAGAAATTGTCGTCTATGGCTAATTGTTGGTTTAGCTAATAAGTCTGCTCAACACACGTTCATGTTCACTGAACAAACTCACAAAGGCTGCTTATTGCCTCTGCAGTACCTAAATTAGTCTAAGTTGTATTCGATTGTAGGGAAAAACAATGTAATATTAGGTATAGTAATCGAAAAGGTATAGGAATCTGTAAAGGTAGACGTCATTTTCATGGGTAATAAATAAATAAATGTTGAGTGTGTCAAGTATGAAGATTATGTCGATAATGGCTAATATGTCCGTATGTCGAGTATGTGTAGTGTATATATCAGTGAGAGTAACCAGCGTGAGCGGTGAGGTAGAGCGCGACGGCGGCGCTGAGCTTGCCGATGTTGTCCAGCTCGCCGCGCTCCAGCTGCTCCAGCGCGGAGCCCGTCACGGGGGGACCCTTATACTCCTGTGCAAAAAAAGTTGGAATATAACGATATTGTTGGAAGTGCTGGAAGAAGTCAAGCCGCCTGGGAGCTTTCATCGAAAACGCTTTCCTTTGAGATATATGAAATGAAATATTTATTCAAATAGGCCTTCACAGGCACTTATGAATGGTCAGACTCTAACACCGGTTCGGAAGGTTGCTTTTACTGAGAAGAGCCGGCAAGAAACTCAGCAATTACTCTTTTCAAAATAAGATAACAAAACAATGAATGGTGGGATAAACCTCTTTTATAGATTAACAAAAAGTCCCGATGGCATATATCTATCTTTTAAGGATATGTCACGTACAATGCTGGAGTTTTAGAGTAAATTTAAGAATGAAAAGCTATTTAACGCATAAAGGCATATAATAGTTCTCATCCCAGGGATGAAACGAGATTTTTATTATTAATGATTCAGTTTCTATGGCTGCAAGGTTTAGTCCACCGAAAGGCAGCTGCATTAGATCTAGAAATTTCTTCTTCTCTTTCTTTTTTCTTCTTCAGAGCTCAGCCGTGTGTTTCCAAAGTTGGTTGTTCACATAAAACCTATATTTTTGCCTGCTTAACTGTGCGAGCTTAAGAGAGGAGAGGGAAGGGTAGGGGAGTAGAGAAGGGGCGAGAAGAGTTACCTCTCGGATGGCTTTTTCAGCTGTGTCGACGGCGTGCAGCGCGGTGGTGGCGGCCGCGATGAACGAGGGTCTCCGAGCCCGCTCATCCGACTGCTCCTCGATGATGAAGCTGTTGCGGGACATCTACAACACACTCGGCAATCAGTCTAGCAGCCTCGACACCCGAGGCCAAACTTATCAAGGTTACATTTTTATGTCAAGCTAGATAGTTAAGCTATTGGCTAACGTTCTAAACAAGTTGCCATGGTATTGCAACTTGATCTAAAATCATTGGGCTGAAATACTTTTTGACAGAGATTTCAAGAAAGTCAAATTCAACCTATTATCTTTGTTAAAGATGCTGGTGTCCACGCACGGTCATTATGATCAGAAAAACATTAAAAAAGTCAAGTGAGAACATACATTAAGCAACTGACTGCGCCTTCTTGTCTTGGGGTCCATAGAGAAGTACATCTCAGTGGAGAGGTCCGCAATCCTCTTGGCTGCGTCTTGGGCTTCTGCTGGATTCTAGATGATGATTGACACAATTAGTGTACTAATAGATAAGTAAGTAGTACCTACCATCGGGGATCACATACGGTTTTAGCTATGCATAGGCTAGTATTTGACCATGTATTTACCTTACCGTCATGTGGCAGTATGTGCCCTAGATCGGAATTAGTTCTCAAGTGCTATTGCCACCACATAAACATGAAAGTTAACACATTCGAACCCTGTTTCATCACGGCAAGTTGGGGCTTAAAAAAAACTATAACCTTTTGTATACAATTTTAATTATAAAAAAGTCGGCTGATCGCACCTAAAACAGGATTTCTCAAATAAAAGGAAAGTCTCAACTTGTAATTACTGAACTTGTAACGCAATAAAGAAATTTTGATTTAAAATAAGGCTTTCCCCAAGCAAAACCCGTTCAACGCCCCTTAAGATAACTAATTGACACAGGCGTGACTTGCGGAAATCCATTGTAAAATTATACAAAAACAAATACCTAACTAATTCCGCTGGATCTCCTTCTCTGTCAAGTCCCAAACAAGAAAACTCAATAGGAAATCTATAAAGATATTTTACTGCTATAACTTACGACATGTCCTGGTCTAGTGTTATTGGAGAGGTGCTTGATGGCATCCAGCAATGCTTGCAGTTCGTTGTGAAGCTTCTTCTTCTCGGCTTCAGTGTTCTGCTTCTCAATCGTATCGTGGACACCTGTGAAGGAGCAAGAAGTATCTCATACTAAGGTCACTCTGCCATCAAGTCTCTGGAGGAAGTGGTACTTCCCTTCAGTAGGATAATAAGGGTTTTTTTTAATTGAAACTACGTGTTTTAGATAAGCTTGTATGTTTAATAGGGTATTTGACAGCATGTTAAATAAAGGATCTTTTGATGGCATCCGTATTAAATTTGAATTTTGCTAATTATTTAGCTAGTAAAGAAAAATACTAGATATTTTAAGAGAAAGTCGACAAAATGGAAAGATAATGATGTTTTTGTCTACTTTAGTCACGTGACTAAAACGTGATCGTAAACGGCTCTGATTGGCCGAATAGTTGATGACGTCAACCACTTGTAAACAGTTGCGTGTAAAGTCACTTTTTCGTAGTTTTAACAGTCACAACCAAAGTTTACAAGCAGGTGACATCACGATGACTTGAGGTGCCATATTGTCAGGAAAAGCGTTTTCGCGGGATATTTAACAAATATTTTTGTTTTCGTTTTTTCTTGCACTATACAGAGTGACTGGTGAGATACCTTCGATACTTATGGAGAGTACTCGATGTTCGATTCTCGTTAAAATGATATAATAAAATTAGGTGCTTAATTTTTGATCAAAATTTCTCTAAAAATAAGTGAAATGTGGATGTCATACTCTCTAAACACGCCGCGGTGTTTGTTGTTTAAGTTGTTGGTTCTAGTCACGTGCGGCACGCGCTAGACCCCCCCCCCCCCCCTCACCCCCGCCCCTGTAGGTACATATGTATTCTGTGTTGATTGCGCGCTGCGCGTATCCAAGTATTGCGCAGGTAAATACGGGACTCTCGGTGTACTGTTTACTAAGTTTACTATGAAGTAATTTAATATTTATTTTTAATGTTATTTTTTTTCATCATATATGATCGCCATCATTCAGTCATCCTGTATATAATAGAACGTTAAATATAGATTTTCTATAGTCCTTAGACATCAATGATTAACTTAGAACAGTTTTTAAAATCCTGTCAAATACCCTATACTTGGAACTGATACAAGAGAAGCCAAAAAGTAGAGAGACCGAGTTAATAAATGAAATTACCTTTAATAATAATAGGTACATCCTTTTCAATGGTATCGACGATGTTCTGAGCCTGTTTGGTCTTCGCCTCGTCGGGGTCTGAAATTTAATTAGAAACTAAAATCTATCTAATATTGTAAATGTTAATAAAAAAAGTTGGTGTCTTATTGCCATATAAACGTTTTGATTTTGATTGTCTATATTATGGCAAGTTAAAAAAAATATTGCCAAAAATTACAGTAAGTTTAGTCTTTTAAATGAGCGACTTTGAAAAAAAAACCTGTGACATTCGAAAGATAAAAATTATTATTAGACGCCCTAGAATGACCCTGGTGTTTCAAATGTCCGTGTATGGCGGTGACCACTTACGATCAAGGGCACAGTCTGCCTGTTTCGTGACCTTAAAAATGTCATAAAATTATATTGTACAAGGATAAGAAGCTTTATTTTAACTCACCAGTTAACAGAGTCACTATCTTCACGGAGTTCGAGTTGAGACGGTTCAGTTTTTTCACGAAGTCCATGGACATATCGGTCCTCATTGGGACTTCTCCTTTCTACAACATAAAAAAATACATACACTCCGCAAAAACTACAGGACTGTTTTGGATGAAACTTGGCACATAGATGGAGCATATTCTGGCATAACATACTCGTATAGGCTACTTTGTATTCCGAGAAAAAGTGACATCTCTCGGGAACGCGGGTAAAACTACGGGGGACACCTAGTAAACTATAGTTCAACTACACTACTATATTTACTGTTGGATCTGTTTGTATATTTAGTTTTTTGCCAAATTTTGTGATAAAACGTACTGAGTCTATCCAAATTTGCAAACTATTTTAGGACCACTGTTGGCGTCCAATTAAGCTGAAATTTTGCATAAATATGTATGTAAGTTTAATGACAGTGCAATGAAACCATTGAGCTGGTCTCATGATTCGTCAGAGGGTGGCCATAGGAACTCCTAAACTACACATGAAAAACCTATGCTGTTTAAGCTCGTTTGATTTGGCCTGACAAACACTATTACTTTTTTGGATGCTCAGGGTCGGATGATGTGGTGGTGGTCGGAGGACGGTCATAGAACCTCTTTCTTTTTTTTTGTTTTATACTAATGGCTGTAGACTATATCATATATGTATCACATATAGCGATTAACCATCTCGGAAAAATTCCGTATCGAATGGTAGCAGTCTCATCCCGATATGTTCAGCAGTTTTGAGGTAATGGTGCGTCAAAGGAAATCTATTTTGCTTATATACACATTATATATACACATAATATATAGATAATGAGTAGAGATAATAAATTGCTTACCACGGCTTGTTGTTGCTTATTCGCTTGATCAGCGATCATTATTTGCTGGACGGTCATAAACTGCGTTCCTCGCATCGGTTCGGCACCTGGATTCAATTTTAATGGGTAATTACTTCAGAAAGACTAGAGCTCTAAGTGCAGAGTTCGTCCGGCGAAGTGCTACCACTAGCGCTTGTATTACTACTATATTCGGTTAGAAAGGTAAGGGGGCCGGAGAAATTACAGGCACAGGAGACTTAATAACTTCACGTCTCAGAGTGGACAACGCACTGATAATGCCTCTGGTGCAGCAAATGTCCATAGGCGGCGGCGACCACTGACCATCAGGTGGACCGTCTGCCTTTATGTCGGCCAACATAATTTTCCATCTCAAAACTATCAAATATATACCGGCTACTGCCACCCCACTTGTATTTATAACTTACCACATAATTTTACTATTATATCACCAGCATAGTAAAAGTTAAAATTAATCTAATTTACCTCCTTCATAAGGTATAAGTTTGGTTGGTCCCACGAATGAATGCTCCTGAATCTTTTCAGCTCCATGTGCGATATGCTCTATCAAATTGCCCCTGTGAACAAATATAACATATTATTTAGTACTACATTGCTGTTCTTTATTTTTTTATCTAAACAGACTTTCTGTCCGGTGGGCGGCGAGGTAACACGTCTGTGGTGCTAGTGCGTCGACTCAGTGACAGCGGGTCTAATATACCCTGAAGATGCTTCCTGCAGAAGCGAAACGCGAATCGCCCTATAAAATCCCTGCTGAAATTTTAACTTTGCCTTTACAAAAATTTAAGGAAAGAATGAAGACTGTTTTAATACAAAAGGCTTTCTACAACACAAACGATTATTTCTGCAACGTCACGCCTCTGTCAATTAGTTATTAGTGGTAATGTATATAAATCTAAGCAATAGATGTATTTAGATAATACAAAAAATCTACTACTAAATTCAAAGAAAACTAAATGCTTAAGGTTTTCATTACCAAATGTAGCACAAGTAGATAGCCAAATAATAATAGATGGGAGCCATATTGATCTTGTAAATAAAACGGTATTTTTGGGTCTTACATTAGACAATAAATTGCAATGGGGACCTCAGGTTGATACTCTAGCTGCTAAATTAAGTTCGGCATTTGCTGTTAGGAAAATTAAACAATTGACGAATGTTGAGACGGCCAAATTAGTTTATTTTGCATATTTTCATAGCCTCTTGTCCTATGGTATTTTGTTTTGGGGAGCAGCAGCGGATATAGAATCAATATTTATTATACAAAAAAGAGCAATTCGTGCAATTTACAGTATGGGGCCCCGTGAATCATTAAGAGATTTATTTAGGGAAATAAATATAATGACATTATCTTCACTATATATTTATATAGAAAATATAATGTTTATTCGTAGAAACATAGGAATGTTTGAGTCAAATTTGGATATACATAGTATAAATACAAGACAAAGGGAGAAGTTAGTTGTTCCATACTTTAGACTAACTAAAGTTAACAAGTCATTTCTTGGTAATTGTGTTCGATTTAATAATAAGATACCGCTCTCAGTGACCAAAAGTCTGATCATAAATTTAAAAATGATATTAGGAAAGTTTTGAAAGAAAAAGCGTATTAAATATAAATTATGTAAAATTGAAATTATAAAATAGCCAAAAAGTCAGAATAGATAAAATTTATATAATAAAAAAGAGTGTAACCTTGCTGAGTTTCTTGCCGGTTCTTCTCAGTTGAAGGCTGCCTTCCGAACCGGTTGTAGCTTCAGCAACTTTAAATTTGACCTTCATAAGTGCCATCCGAGGGCCTAAACTGAATAAATGGTTTTGAATTTTGAATGATAAGTAGTTACCTGTTTGGCTGCACGGTGTCCTGGCAGATGACCATCCCCTCGGTGCCAGGGTCGGTGTACTCGCGCAGGAGGCGCTTGCGGATCAGGTCGATGTACCCCTGCAGGATGTCGCGGATCGCGAACGCGTCGCGTGTCTTCACACTGTACTCCTTATCACTGTGGATTTACAAGTTAGGATAATACAATAAAAAGTCGGTCATACTAATAGCTACAGTTATTATTAACATTAACACGTCGGTGACGCAAACTCATAAGATTTTTCTCTACAAGAAATTCCATTATCTGATAAAAGGTCTTGAAGAAGTAGTGCGATTTGGAATTCTCGCCTGCGTGATCATAGATGTCACACGAATTTACCTATACATATAAACCAACCACCATTTTGAATCAATTCAATATGACAACGTCAAATAAGGTGATTCTTGGAATAATATCTTGGGATATTCCTTACACACGCCCATCTAATCTTAAATATAGTAGAGCTTATACTATGAAACCAGATGTATGATATACTACACTTCTCACAAAAATTAAGGGAGCAGAAAAAAAATCCAAATTTTTGGGGGATTTTCAACAGGCTGTAACTTATACAAAAATGGTCGTACAGCAAAAAAAAAAAAAGAATTTTTTTTTAAATATTTTTCGAGTAATCATAAGAAAACCACCGAAAAAAAAAATTCGATTTTTTTTTGTTTTTTTTTTTAATCTACGGACGTGGAAAAATTTTTTTCGACTCAACCTCTATATGGACCGGATAGCTTGTTTATTCAGCTTTAACTTCGTTTTTTTAAAATCTCGATACGAGCATGTCTCGCTGAGATATCGATGTTTGAATGGAAAAAAATCATTTTGTCTTTGATTACCAATATCTCAGCAACCAATGATCGCACAGAAATTTTGAGGTTTTTTTTTTTTTTTCCTTAAATTTTTCAAGTCACTAATACAGAATTGAGAGAAAAATGAAAAAAAAAATTTTTTTCATTTTTGATAAAAATTATGACATTTTCAGAGCGAAATTCTTGCTCGTTTAATTTTTTCAAAAATTCGATCAAGTGGGAAAAAAAAACGGTTGGCTGGATTGAATTGAAACTTTGTAGGGTTTTTGTGGGTATATTGAACAGTAAAAGGCACACTTAACGTTAGTGGTTTCCGCAATATTTTTGATTGGGCGCTTGATTTTCCAAAAAACGACAAAAAGCCCTTTTTTGGATGCTTTTTCAAATTCATGTAATGATTGAAAAAAAAATTTTTTTTTTAAATTCAATTGCCAAACCTTGTAGAGAATTTATTCAAGTTTTTAAAACCATCCTCAAAATTTCTGTGCAATCATTGCTTGCTGAGATATTGGTAATCAAAGACAAAATGATCTTTTTCCATTCAAACATCGATATCTCAGCGAGAAATGCTCGTATCGAGATTTTAAAAAAACGAAGTTAAAGCTGAATAAACAAGCTATCCGGTCCATATGGAAGTTGAGTCGAAAAAAATATTTCCACGTCCGTAGATTAAAAAAAAAAAACAAAAGAAATTCGGTGGTTTTCTTATGATTACTCGAAAAATATTTTTAAAAAAAAAATTTCGAACTCAGATCCGAAAATTAAACACTTAGATCTACAATTTGCTTTTTTTTTTTTTGCTGTTCGACCATTTTTGTATAAGTTACAGCCTGTTGAAAATCCCCCAAAAATTTGGATTTTTTTTCTGCTCCCTTAATTTTTGTGAGAAGTATACATAAACATTATTTTTTATAAATTTATACTTATTTACCCAGCCACAAAACAAACAGACATGTTCCAGTCAGGGTCTCTAACCACCAAGCCAACTGGGCCGTCATAATGTCCAAAATGCCCCGTTACCTGTAGTCCCCGAAGTTGAGCGTGAAGGTCTCCCCCTTCCCCACGTGGTAGGTCTTGACGTGGGTGAGCGGCCACACCTGCAGGATCTCCTTGGTCACCTCGTCGAGTCGCAGGATCGATTCCGCGTTGATGCCCAGCAGGCGGGGAACTAGCTTCTTTTTGCCTTTCTTTTCTTTTTCCTGATGTTACAATTACATATATATTATACATTATTACATTATATTACATGTAAGTTTAAATGCTCAAACGAATGGGATTTTATTTTGGATTTCTTGTGATAAATTAAGGCTACATAAAAAAAAATTAAAAGAAAGTAAAGCGCACTTTCCGGACGTAGGTACATATGATGCGGTATAATCACAGCGAGGCATCGGCATCAAATCCGCATGCGATCCCAACCTACCTCTCTCTCTCATTCTCCCTCTCTCTATCTCTCCCTCTCGCTCTCTTTCAGGTATTCCAAGGTCCGTTTGCGTCTAAAATTCTTTGATTCTCTCCCTGTTTATTAAACTAAAGAAAACAAGAAACTAAGAAGAACTAAGAAAGACAAAACTATTTTTATGACGAATAACTATGTATAGTTGGAGAACAATATGAACTTACAGAGAACATTCAAACTGGTTAATTAAAAAAAAGAGACACATCTAATCCCTATAAAACCAAACATAACACACCTTAACCAAAAAGAAGGAGACTCCATAAGTGGGCAGGTCTCTTGCAGTCTTCGTGTACATATACTTGGCATCGAGCTGAGCGAGGCCCTGGTGTTTCTTGTACTCCCTGAGGATCTTCTTTTCCATGCCCCATGAGCTAGAGTACTGTTCTGGGAGGTACTCGCTTAGGCTGAAGAAAACGGTTCATTAGAGAGATTAAAATCAAGAACAATAAATATCCTGAACCGCAGAATGTTTCAGGATGTTGTTATTGTAATTATACTTTTACGGGGTATTTTGTAACACGTTGTATAAGATTTTTACTATCCTTTTATTTTATTCTATTTAACCATGTTAGTGATGGTTAGTGATGTTATGGAAGAGCGAGGTATGAGACTCCTACATTTAAATGGGAAGCTCTTAAGCCAGGCTAGGTAATCGTGCCTAGGGACCCATCCATTTGTTGATGTTAGAAACTTCCTATATTTGGTCAAATCCTGATTAAGCTACGATAGTGAGATGTAGGATTCTCGCATGCACGTTCATAGATGTCGCCACAATGTGAGGAGAACCGGCTCTAAAGTGTTGCTTCTAAACTAACGAGCAGGTGCTTGGCGACAGATTTTTAACATCCACCATACAGGGTAATAACATATAGGTACTTACTTCTCAATGAACCCAGACTTATGTTTCTCCTCTTGGAAGTCCCCGAAGTGTACTTGACACTGTATTCCAGCAAACGCAGCGGCTAGAATATAAAATTACTTTATACTATAAAGATACTAAATTCTCGTCTTAGGGACGACAACGTCTGTAGAAAAAACGTGTCTGGAATTCCAATATTCTTGGGAAAGGATAAGTAGAAGTGACAGAGGACCAATGGAGCTGTACTGAAGCCGATATTAAATTATTTTTTTAATTCCCTTTTAACCCAAGATATACTGAACGGATTTCTATAAAATTTGTTGAACAGATTATGAGCCTGGTATTTTAGATTTACCTTTACAAAAATTTAAGGAAAGAATTAAGACTGTTTTAGTACAAAAGGCTTTCTACAACACAAATGATTATTTTAATGACAATGCTTGGGTGTAGAGCTCGCACCAGCAGGACACAGCTTTATGTACAAAATCTTATTTTGAAAAGAGTCATTGCTGAGTTTATTGCCGGCTCTTCTCAGTAAAAGCAACCTTCCGAACCGGTGTTAGAGTCTGACCATTCATAAGTGCCTGTGAAGGCCTATTTGAATTTCATTTCATTTTATTTAACCGACTGCTTATAAAATAAGAGTGATATGTTTTTTTTTTCTATTGTTTTTACACAATATTAACAATACTGAGTGGATTTTAAAAGCTAAATGTTTCATCACGTTCGATCTTCAAGAACACACACAGTTTGTTGCCTTGTCCTTCATTCACGCAGCAACAGAGCAACGAATCCACATGATCTCGAAGACATATTTTTTGGGAGAATAAAAGAGATAATAGAAAAGAGTAAATAGGCTACTAACGGGAAAGCTTCACTTACGGCCAAAGTTAATATACGATCGCGATCTAAAATCGCAAGATTGAAGTAGAATTTTGACATTAGTATTTGACGAGTATTAAAATTACTGTCAAAAGGTTCATCAATCCATGGATTTACGATCGGGATTGCATATTAATTTTCGCCGTTAGGTATCGTCAGGTGAGATTGAGGTCAATCGCAATACCGTCATAAATACAAATTAAAAAATTATAATAAAAATAAACATTTTACTCCAAATGGACGCGAGTGAAACCGCGGGAGAGTTAGTATGATATTTATTTCAAAAAATAATAATTGCGCATCGTGGGTACGTATATTTATTTAAGCTTTTTTTCTCGGCGAATATGCCACGACTCATTTAATTGAAGTTGTCAAGACCTTAAAGACCTGTGTTGCTAAGAATGTCATATTATTCTCATTCAAATTTCATCTTTATGGCTTTTAAGATAAGTTCCATCTATTGACCCAATGATTAGGGAACGTACCCATACCTCTATGGACATCTCGCGCCTTTTAGCTTTATTTAAATATGGCGTGCCCTATTACGCAATTTTTCTCATTCTATTTGCGGAATATCGTTGAAACCCGTAATTTTAAATTACTATGTAGGTACAAATTAGTCTTGGCATATACTACGCGTGGTCACCAAGGGGGGGAGGGGGGAAAAGTTGTAAAAGAATGGGTCACGTAGTATGGGTACGTTCCCTTATTTGTATGATGATGCTGATGGACCTTATAATATACCCATAGCGTACATTTTCCTTAAACGATCTTATCTGACAAAACTGTCCCATTCGTCGACGAAACGAACGTCGAAATTTAACTTCTGTTGAGTTTATTTCTTAGTAGTATCTTGAGGTAGCCAGGAAGTTGAATAATTGCAGCCTTTGTATCGAAATCAAGTAGGTATGTATTACATTTTAAGGTTAACAAAATGAGCGTTTGCAGCCTGTACATTCAGTGGTAAGCAAGTCGGTAAGTGGCGGTACCATCACTACATAGTATAAAGTCGCTCGCCGCTGTCTGTCCCTATGTATGCCTTAGATGTTTTAAACTACGCAACGGATTTTATTGCGTTTTTATAGATAGTGTGATTCAAGAATAATAAATAAAATAAATAATCCCAGGACATTTTTTTTACACACGGCCCTCTGATCCCAAACTAAGCAGAGCTTGTACTATGGCAACCAGATATCTGATATACTACATATACTACTTTTTTTACATACTTATATAGATATTTACACCCATACACAGAACAAACAGACATGTTCATGCACATAAATGTTTGTCCTGGGTGGGAATCGAACCCGCAACCTTCGGCTTGGCAGTCAAAGTCGCTAATCACCAAGCCAATAGTCAAAAAGAGGAAGGTTTATGTGGTGCAAGTATGATGAACTCTTTAGATAGTCTCTATGGTAAATCGCTAGAGGCTATAATTATAAGGAATTGTCATGTCAACGATCTGTCTGAATTAATAAAGGATTTTACACAGTATCATGATTTAGTAGTAGTAGTGAGTAGATGATCTTGACAGGCCAGTTGGCTTGGTGGTTAACGCTCTGACTGCCAAACCGAAGGTCGCGGGTTCGATTCCCACCCAGGACAAACATTTGTGTGCATGAACATGTCTGTTTGTTCTGTGTCTGGGTGTAAATATCTATATGAGTATGTATTTAAAAAATAAAAGTAGTATATGTAGTATATCAGTTATCTGGTTTCCATAGTACAAGCTCTGCTTAGTTTGGGATCAGAGGGCCGTGTGTAAAATATAGGATATTTATTATTATAAGTTTATATGTAAAATACATGAGCCATTCCTTTGAGAACGCAGGAGAAACATGATTGGTAAAGATAAGTTTGAATAATATTAATGTTTAAATTTGTACCTGCTCTTACATCTTACATCAAGATTCACACATTCCTGTGTTATTCTTTGCAGATGCTTGTTTTTACTTCTGCAGTCTTTATTTTCTTTCAAATTCAATAGGGATGTGTCCTGACATGTCAAATCAGCAATTCTTTATCGAAATAGCAAGTTGTGAAGTAATTATTTTACAGAATCAAATAATATACTCTTTGTGATTAGATCGGTACATAAAAAACACATTAATGATTTAATTTTGATAATATTTGATATTTTCGCATATTTTTGGATGTTCAATACACTGGTTAGTGTTTGATCTTTTATTTTTAATATAGGACAGTTTCCTATTTTAACTTTTTTATCTCTGGCCTAATATACCAATAAAAAAATGTATTTTAATATTAAGTAGAAAGTTAGATTTCGACAGAGGTTTATTATATTAGAAAAAAACAAGCCGGGGGGGTAGTTCTAAATTCAAAATAGACAACCGTAACATACCAGTATGCATAGTATTCTTAATTCAAAAATGTTATTATAATAAATTTCAACGTAGGACTAGGATACAGCGAGTTTTGAACTCAATAAACTATGTTTTGTCAGTACTAGCTTTCATCTTGCTGTTGCACCTACGTTCCCAATGGAGTTAAAATATCCGGGGCCTATGTCCCTCTGGAATAATGTAACTTTCTGTTACTCCTTTCTACGCTGACGTGTATCTACTTCAATGTGTATTTTTTTAAATCTATCTATCTAATACCTTTAAACGAGCAATTCTTGTATAGGATCTCGGAAACGGCTCCAACGAATTTCATGAAATTTAGTTTGCAGGAGCGTTTCAGGGGCGTTAAATAGATCTAGCTAGGAATAATTTTCAGAAAATGTTGTTTTATCAGTGTTTTTAGGCAATGAAAGCTGCTACAATGTCATTAGAAGGTAAGGTTTTCAAGTTACGTATTTTGTGAGAAATACTGTTATTGGGAGAGCCGTTTATTATCGCGTCTAATTCGTATTTAGGTACCTATATATGTTAGTGCTTTAAAAAAGAGAATACGGTAGAAGTCATGTTAGTAAAGAAATCCCGAGTAATGCTCGGCTTTCTACTACAAGGTACTATAATAAAACGACCTGCTCGCTTTTCAATTTGTAGTTTATGTGTAATTTTCCCCTTCAAAAGTAACATGAATAAAAAAAACAATAAAAATGTTATGTGCCAGGATTCAATTTTACCGTCACGTGAATAAAACCTTTTTAGATGTTTTAAATAGCGCCAATTCAAATAATGAAACAATATTTCAAATCGGTGCTGTGGTTCCGAAGATTCCATCACATACACACAAAGTAAAAAATCCCCTATATTTTTTTTTAATCTTTATTTATCTATCTAATACCTTTAAACGAGCAATTCTTGTATATATATACTATATATAAAATTAGAATCCCGGAAACGGCTCCAACGATTTTCATGAAATTTAGTATGCAGGGTTTTCGGGGGCGATAAATCGATCTAGCTAGGATTCATTTTCAGAAAGTGTCGTTTTATCTGTGTTTTCAATGATCAACTTTATCGATAATTGACTTAAACATAACCTGAAAAAAATTACTTTGTTTTAACGACACAACAACATTAAAGCTACTCCAGTAGATGGCGTTGTCAAGCAACACTAAGCCAATTATCAACTTTACATAATTTACCAAAAAAAAAAATACCGAGCAAAGCTTCCAGGCATCCAGGTACTTATTATAAAGTGTAGAAAAATAAACACAAATTAAAAATATACGATAGCTTTATTAACAAATAACATTACTTACAATATACCTTACCATACATAACCTTAATTACAGTATTTTTGAAGTGAAACTTGTTATCAGCTTTGAAATTTTGATCCGCAACCTTTTTGTGTGACGAAAAATAAATGAATGATAAACACAATGTATGCTATTCAAAAGTGATTGATGAATAATTAAAATGTTTCCCTGTAATAAAAAAGTTTCACTTCTATCGTGTGTCTTTTTAGAAAGTAAATCTTGGAATATAAACGATAATGCAAGCCCTGAAGTTCCTTAAAAATAGATGTCCATTTTTGTACGTCAGTTTCGCAAACCTACGCTATAACATATATATTTTCAAATGGTCACTTAATAACGCCACACTGTTGACAATTACAGGGAGGTGGTCGATAAATATGTGACTATGGAAACAGTATATCAGATACATATTTTGATTGACTTGAAGTTGCAGATGGCTTTTATTGTATACCCTTATGCGCATAATTTTAGCTTGAGGCAAATGATATATACATTATAGATGCGTTGACCGCACTCAGAAATGGCAACATAAAATTATGGTAATTGACCCAATTCCATTAAGTCGCGCACCAACCACTGTCGCGACGGCACGCGGGTATGCAGCATTCAATCTTAACATAACCAACGATGTATATTCACCTCTCTCTAGCAACAGGTACACCGTACGGTGGCATTTATTTTCCCTTTTTTCTTACAAGTACCTTGTATTTACGTTGTTTATGAGAGCCGTGATGTTTGGGAATGACATGTCTATATTATTCGGATAGCTCTGGGGGCTCTCGACCGAGAGCGTTATTAATAAAGCCTTATTAGATTATCTATTAACTTCAGAGCTTCCAGGTGGCTGGTCATCCTTATGAACAATCTGTTGGAGTTCATAATCCTGAACGACCTGGAATATTTTGCTCTTAGCCTGATTCAAATAGTACGGACTGAATTTCCTCAAAGTTGATCCTATTGTGATCAGAAACACGTCGAGGGGATCCGTGGGACTCAATTCTTGGTACGACGATTCTGCAGTAAAACTGGTAATTGTGTCCGGCACTCGTTTCTGGAAGGACAGGGACGGCTTAGACTCTCTCGCTTCGGTATCGTAGTCAGTTGTATCGTCGACGAATGCAGCGGTTATCTCGCTCTCGCACGCCGCATCTTCAGTGACAAAATCTCCGTACTCATCGTTGCTCTGGGCGGAGGATTCCTTGAAGTAAGGCAGCATGAATGTAAGCTCTTCCTCATATTTGTATTTGTAGCTGTGCTGGGTCGGGTTACGTATGCGGTCCCTGATCTTCCGCCTCATCATGTCCCTTATGTTGATCCATCGGGATTTGCAGACTAGAGCTGGAAGAAAAAAAGGACGAATTAAATAATGATTCCTAATCACATTAGAATTAAAAATAGCATTTCTGACATAGGAATAGGTTATCTTCCAAGAGATTGTGTAGGTTTTGTGGTAGCAGTGTACTCCTAGGGTATTCTTATTAGGTACCATATTCAATTATAAAGGCGCTAGTAACTAATTCGCTTCTAAACGAAGCATATTGTGAAACACGTGTCGATTTCCTGTTTAGTTTCCTTGTTTGGGACTTGACAGAGAAGGAGATCCAGCGGAATTAGTTACTAGATATTTAATTTTGTACTATCGTTAAAGAGCCAAAATTTAGATTGATTATTTTTTGATATTTTGTATATCACTAAGTATATGATAGCCTCTATTTATTAATTGACTTAGAATTCGGGAAGTATTACCAATTAAACTACCTACACCTACATCTTAATATTTTGAAAACTATAGAATGATATAGAAAAACCATCATTATTTGATTTAAGATTAGGTTTATCTTTTGATCTAATGATAAACTGTATGATGATGCAGATGTACCTTATTATAACGACATAGGATTGATTTTTCCATAACACCCTAGCTATCAGATCTTGCCAACTTTAATGGTACGCAACGTTGGCAATTTTGACGTTCAAGTTTGCCATGGAAAAATGAACTGTATTTCGTTACGATAGGGTTTATCTGCATCATCATACAATCAATCAATAGAGGCCCTAATTCCTAAAGAAATAAAGTTGTATTTACTTTGTCATTCTTCAATGATGATGACATACCTACCAACAATTCTATTTAATATATTTTTTCCTGAAAATAACAATAGATGATTAAATAATACGCATAAGGATTAGAAATACTACATCTTTATTTGTAACGATGGTCTATTGATGACGGGTCAGTTGGCATGGTGGTTAGATACCCTGACTTCCAAGACACAGGTCGTGGGTTCGATTCCCATCCAGGACATACATTTGTGTGCATAAACATGTTTGTTCTGTGTCTGGGTGTAAATATCTATCTAAGTATTTATTTATAAAAAATTAGTTCATATATCTATACAAGATGGTTCAGTTATTTATTTATTATGATATCATTATGCGACTTGTGACAACTAGTTAAAAGTTCTGACATCACCCGCTCTCTAGTTGAATCATTGAAGGCCAGCGCAAGAATTTTCTTCAAGAATGATACCAATCATCTGTGGCAACGCTTTAATTAGCTACTCAGTACAAGGTGTAAAGTGCAAGCTATCTGTTTACACAAAACAAAAAAGGTTTGCGTTCAGTTAAAAACTTAAGATATACCTATTATTCAAAAATTAAAAAAAGAATTCAAAATTCGAAACCATTCATTAATGCATCCAAGGCACTTATGGAGGTCAAATTAAAATTTACCGAAGTTACTATTTTTAGTAATGCTATCTTGTTTAAACAAGTATAATTTAAGGTAAAAAAAAATATATTATTCCAACACTAGAGAGGAGTTTGGACCATAAGTATGATTATGGTCAATCTAGTGTTGGAAGAGGTAAAAACGTTTGCCTTACTTGAAAAACTAATTATTTTTTTTGTGCTGGAAACTTTTATTCATTGTTTAATAATATATTTTTTTTAATTTAATGTTTATTCAACTCAATATATTTTATTAAACAATTATAACAGAATGGCAATAAATAAATAAGGCAATTTGGGTCAGTTATGCAGAACGCAGTCTGACATTTGCAGCGACATGCTATATTTCTTTAAACTGTGTAATATTTAAAACATTTCATCCAATGAGTCAAATCAACAAAATCGGAGTTATTAAGTAGGTAACCTACCTATCTGGTAAGTATAAAACTCTTCCTTACCCACAGTAGTGCAATAGTAAGTACCTACTATGCTATTTTTAGATTTAATTAATGTTTTTAATAAGAGGTCAATACACTTACGATAAAAAAATGCCAATCATTTTACAATCGTCACTCAATAATCACAAACAACTACAATATTACGTGATATGTCTTAAATTATATTGCGACGAAATTTTCTAATATCGCCCTTATTCCCATTACAATAGGACACAATAAACACAGAAGCAACAACAATAGTATAAAACAAAACCAAACTTACCGGGTCTATTGAGAGAATCACCAATTTTCTGCCACACCACTTCCCTCGTATCAAAGTCCAAATATTTCATATGCTTCGTGTTATACAAAATGGGGTTGTCTTTGACGATCTCTATCAGTTTTAGGTCCAAATGTTTGTTAAAAGGCAACGGCATGGTGTGCGGGAGCGAGCGGGGTGCGAATGCGACTGGGGGACGCGGCGGATACGGGCCGGCGCGGGGCGGCCGGGCGACCGAGCGGCCGAGCGCCGCACGGAGCGGCAACGTCGCGGCGCGGCGCCATCACGCGATAGGAACGGGATGGGTGTGCCGCGCCGCGGAATGTACATTTGTTTGTATTGTTATCGATAGTTTGAGAATTGTCGATTCAATATAATAAATGGTTCGTACAAAGAAATTTTAATGTTGGCAATAAATGAAATTGAATTTGAATTACCAACATTAAAATTTACTTCTTTTTTCAAAAATAATGGAGAACTAACTTAGGTACAGATATGCAAAAAGGATAATAATATATTATCTAGTGAATTTGACGTTATTGTAAGTAGTAAGGTACCTAATAACAGATCTCTCGATACTGTAATCAGATCGCTGTTTTAATTTCAAGAGTGTGCTCAACATTTCTTCCGCCTTTGATTTGTTTCATACAACGTGTGCTTCAACTCAATCAACACATTCATTATTTACTTTACTTTCCTACGATAAAACAGGGTGTGTCGTAAAAACACGATAGAAGTGAATTTTTGTACTACAGGGAAACATTTTATTTATTAATCAATCACTTTTGAATAGCATACATTGTGTTTATCATTCATTTATTTTTCGTCAACAAAAAGGTTGCGAATCACAAATTAAATAAGAAGTTTCACTTCAAAAACCAGTTTCATCGATATTCACAAAGTAAAAACTTCATGGTAACATCACTAAAACCGCTACAATACAAAGAGGGAGAACTGCCTCACGAACGCACACACGCGACGCGACGTTACGCAAACGACCGGTAGTGGATCACGTGACGCGTTCGAAGTTCGAACGTGGTCGTGTCGACGACGAGCGTGTCAATGTGTGGGTGAGAGGCAAGGAGGAATGAATGTGTATGTGTTGTGGTGAAAAGTTTTAACCTTTCGAGTTACTAATGGTGCAAGGATATATGCGCGAAATACGATCGAGGTATTATTTTAAACTTAAATTGGGATAAAAAAAACAACATTTCAGGAATCAATCAAAACGCAAATCTTTATTAGGTTAACATGAGAATGGAATAAAACTAGCCAATATTTTTTTAAGAGATCAAAAACGTACTTCACTCGTCACTTTATAACTTCATCATCCATGGGACATGGTACACAGATCCACATTTTACTTAAGACATTTTGAGACCCACCGTGATATGTGGTGAACATCTCTGTCTCTTGCACACATTACCAAACCCGACCAACAGGTAATTATTTCAAACAAAGAAATATAAATAGCACTAACAACTTAAGATATATCCAATCTAACGTTACAGCTAATGTAAATATTGTATTGCTTCAGAAGTAGACACTTTAACATCTGGAGAGCCATCGTTGTGCTCTTTCTGCACGATCTGTTCCAGGTCATGTTCTTGTACGACAGCGAATATTTTGCTCTTAGCCACGTTCAAATGATACGGCGAAAATGTTTTCAGTGTCGCCGCAATGCTTATCAGGAACGCATCGACAGGATCCGAGCACTCCAAGTCAGGCTGACATAATGCCACCTCATTCTGGAATGACGTCGACGGCGGCCGGTCTTCCTCCAACTCCACTTCCTTCCTTTTCTTAGCATTTTTTCGAGTTTTAGCCCTCTTTCTCTGTGGTTTCTTGGCGGAGTCATCCGAGTCGTTGGAGCCTTCATTTTCCTCTATCCAGGACTCTTCGTAGGCTCTATCTTCTGTCTCGCAATCTTCGTGTATGATCGGCACCACGTCTTTGTAGAAAGGCCTCATGAACACCAGTTCGTTCTCATATTTGTACGGCCGAATGTATTTTACTGAAGTCTTCATTTGTTTTTTCAACATTCGCCGGTGAACGTCCCTGATGTTTATCCATCTTATTTTGCAATCGGCAGCTGAAATGTAAAGCTTCAATGAATATTCTTAAAGATTTACTAAAGTGTACATTTACTAGCAACATTTACTCGCGCGCGCGGTTTCACCCGCATTCCGGATCTAGTGTATCCCGATATTATAACATAGCCTGTCTATAGGAATAATATAGATTTTTATCTGTGAGAGGTTTGAGATGGAATGAGTAGTTTAAGAGATTTTCACCTATATCCAAAATTAAAAACATGACCTCTTTATATTATAAATTTAGATAATAATAAGGCCATTACCATACCCCGAATTATTTCCCACCAAAGATTTACATTACAAATTGACTGGGCAATATAAAACTAACAACAAATGAAAAGCAATAACCAAACCATATCCACCTTTACGAAATCAATAATTGAGTGCAAAAGTGAGGACGCCGCGAACAAAAATTCAATAGTACAATAATACACAACATCGTGCGCTGTAAATGTACGCCAACATAATTAATCTGTGGAATTCGCTTACCGGGTCGTTTTAACTCGTCGCCTATCTTCTGCCAGGCGACCTCCCTCGCATTGAAGTCCATATACTTGATATGGTTGAAGTCATACAGGACTGGATGGTCCTGGACGAGAGCAATGAGCTTTCGATCCATTCTATCGTTGAACATCATCGTGGCGGCGACCACGGTCACGACCGCGCGCGGTTGAAAGCGGAGTGTCGTGTTCGGATCGGCTCGTCAGTTTTCGGTCGACGATCGGTTTCTCTCGCTCGCGCGTTTAGGGTTGGTTTACATAGACGCTGTTTTTTTTTGTTGTATTGTTTCCGATCACTTATGAGTTCATTGGATAGCAGTGATGAGGTCTCAGCACCAAAACGAGAGCAGTAATTATTTAAATATTTTATAGCAACAATGAAAAAAACAAACACACACAAAGTCTAGATATTTCAATTTCAGTATTTATACATTATAATAAAAAGATAAGGTAGTCAGTAAATAGGGGATTTCAGTGTTTTTTTTTTTATAGAGCAATTAACTTCTAACGTTAGGAGTTTATCCCTCCATGTTTATGTTGTGGTGACCACAATCATTGCCAACATACAATGACGTGACCACAATTTGTGATCTCAGTATTGGTTTATTATGTCATTATTATAAATATATTAATGAAATATTACCCGAGAATGTCTCATGCAATATTAAAAATACTTTTGAAAACGTAAAAAAGTCCTATATTTTATTAAAAATTAATATAAAAATAAGCAGTTATGAGGACTGCCATCAGAAATTAAATTTAATACCAAAAATTTCCCTCCTGGCCTATAGTAACACGCCATACTTATAGCTACAGATATAGGTACTGCAAACATTAAGATTTTCTTAAACCAAAAGTCGTTCAACGAGCTCAATGAGACACTTTTAAAACTACACTTTAGAAAAAAAAACAGATTATAAACATACACAAAAAAAATTCAATCAAAAATTATTAATGTTTTTTCTTCCGCGCCATGTGACCACGCCTTATAGTCCCAAATGCGCGACGCAGTACGAACTGGCAACGACGCGCGACTCGTGAATCGTATCGCACATATTTACATCGGTCGATTGCTTTGCTGCATTTACCATCTAGAGTTCAATTCCAAAATCAGTATCAAAATCTGACATAAAAGCTGAAATTGATAGCGGTAAGAATACCGCGAACTAATAAGCACTTGGAAAACTTCTGTTAGATACTTTTATAAATCATTATCACTTTACACACCGAAAACCCATTCACTTTTTTGATTTTCAGCAAGATCAATTGAAAAAAATTAAAACTTTGATATGAATTTGTATAACTTTTATTGTAAATAACAAAAAGTTACTGTAATAAGTCGCTGTAGAGTCCATTAAACAACGATTCTTTTTTTCTCTACCCGATGGTTTTTAGTTTTTTTAATAAGAATATTGCCAGTTGAGTACCAGCTTCTCAACAATACATGCTAATTTGGTACCCCATCTTTTTAAAGCGCGATCCATTCTTCAAAATGTATATTCTGAAATTGTCAATATCTTGGCCTATTTTAACAGATACGTGTTATAGAAAAGTCAACCCTATAAGGTCATGATAAAGTTGATCAGGATCATCATATAATTCACCAGTGGATCAATAATTGCACCTCATATCATAGAAGCAATAAAGATTTGCTGTCAACCCATTGTGACTCGCCAACGTTAGTGCTGTTCTATGAAATATTTGCATTCAAATTCAAATGGGCCTTCACAGGCACTTATGAATGGTCAGACTCTAACACCGGTTCGGAAGGTTGGTTTCACTGAGAAGAGTCAGCAATAAACTTAGCAATTTCTCTTTTCAAAATAAGATTTTGTACATAAAAACGTCTGCTGGAGCGAGCGCTACACCCAAGCATTATCGTCATTAAAGTTATTGTTTATGTTTTTTTAATACCTCTTGGGCCGACAAACAAGCGGACGGTCCACATGATGGTATGTGGTCACCGCCGCCTATAGACATGTGCAACACTAGGGGCATCGCCAATGCGTTGTCGACCCTGAGACGTGAAGTTGTTAAGTCTCATGTGTCTGTAATTTCACCGCCCCCCTTACCTTTCTCGAAACACAGTAATACAAGTGCACTACTGTTTCAAGGCAGTAACGAGTAACTTCCCCGGACGAACTCTGCACTAAGAGCTCTACTACTTGTAGAATGCCTTTTTTACTAATTAACAGTTTTAATTATTTCCTTAAATTTTTGTAATGTGTTCAAAATTAGTATTTTTTTATTTACTTTTTTTCTGATATGCTAGCACTTACCCTGCTCCTCAGTGACGGGATGTCTCCCATTCAAGATGGCGTCTCTAATCTGGACATAGAGCAGGTTGAGTTGGACCGGGTCGCGGGAGTCCACGTTGCGATCGGAGTAGTACAGCCGCCGCTTCAGAAGTAGAGTCTCTTTAGGGTCCACGCCTATTTCGCGCAGAGTCCGGTGTTGGTCTAGCCATTGTACTGTGGGGAATAGGGGAAATTGGTGAGTGGGATTTGTAGGTGATAATCGAGTTAAGGTTTTAGGTTACTTAATTTTGCAAATGTAAATTGAGTCTGGTTTTTACGGTTAAACAAGTCAAGTTTAATGCAAAATTGGCAGAGTTATAGTTGAACCCAGAAATAAAACATCTTCTACTTAAAATACTAATACTGATAAACTTCTATTCAATAAGCCCTAAAGAGATAATAATTTCATGCGTTGAAAGATTTAGATATAGATCTTCGAGCTTATATAACCTTAAGAGACCGCTATTTCTGTATAAAATAAAGTATAAATGGTTACTAAATCGCCTTGAAGGCCCAATATTATTAAACTCAACTTGAGAACTATTCTGGGATCGATTCCCGGGTCAGTCAAAGTAATGTAAATATTTTTTTCTTTTTAGAAACATCACATATCACTTTCAGACTTAATAATATATCTATAGTGATATATGGGTCTTATTGCTCAGACATCTGCCTACTTCTGCGGTTATAATGGGCGTAAAGATAAGTAAAAGCTTACCATCGTCATCGGTCTTCAACTTCTTTATGAGCTGTTCCAGTACCACGTCCTTTTCTTTCTGCGGCGCTTTGCGTTTGAGTGTCAGCGTTCCGGTGGTGGGCTGCTTACTATCTTTGCTCTCTTCCATATCTTCGTCTTCATCTTGGCACTGTTGAAAATAACTTAATAAATATCCTGAGACATTCTTTACACACGACAATCTGATCCCAAACTAACCAGAGGTGACCACTTACGATCAAGAGCACAGTCGACCCGTTTCAGGCATTAAAAAAATGTCATAAAATAATAAATATCCTGAGACATTCTTTACACACGACCATCTGATCCCAAACTAACCAGAGCTTGTAGTATGGAAACCAGATAACTGATATACTACAAATACTACTTTTTGTTTTCTGACATACTACTTATATAGATATTTACACCCATACACAGAAGAAACAGACATCAAACTGGCTGCTGGCTAAACTTCAAAATCTCTCGCCAAGCACCGCCAGTTTGTATTTGAGACCTGTGCCAATTTCTATAGCTGATGCTTATAACTTTCCATCAGATGAACAGTCTGCCTGCTTGTTAATCAACAAAAAAATATACCAACGGCCAGTATGACAGCACGAGATATTTTTTCCTCTTACTTTTGTTCGATCACAATCTCAACATAATATAAGTGATGAAATAGCCGAAGGGAAATGCCTATTTTTTTTTATACCATAAGGCTGCAAACAAGCTGACGACCCGTCTAATGGTAAACTGTCACCACAGCGTATGGACACTTGCAACATGCAACCATGGGTATCACTCGCGCGTTGCCGCCCTGCAAATATCGCTTCACACCCTTCTTTAAGAACCCCATGCTGTACTCCCTTGGGAAAACCACGACCTATAGGGAACACCAACAGGTGCTAGACCACCGTGTCCTGGTTTCCTCACGGTACGTTTTTTAAACGAAAACTCACCGTTGGGTTGACTTATCGACATTTCCCATCAAATCAAATCAAAGCCACCTCTTATTCCAAATCTGTCTCTTATTGTAAGAACACCAAAATAAGAAAGAAAGAAAGAAAGAAAAGAAAACATTTATTTTGGACTCGCACAGCATCAACATAGACAATTTCATTCTTTTCAAATCTTTTCAGTACATAATAAAATAAACTGCAGATACTTACTAAGCCATACTCATCATGATTTGTGATACCAATCCTGGTGCAGATGGTGAACATCAGGGCTCCGACAGGCTTGCCTTCATCCACTTGTAATGTCTTCACAGTACCTGGTAAACATAAAAAATTTCTTGGTAGTCTTATTCTGCAGTTGGCGGGTTTCGAAAGCACATTTCATGCGACTGTCTACATTAATTATACTACCGGCACGCTATGATGGCCGCTTTAACGTTTTAGATTGTCATAGGAAAAGAAACTGTATTGCTTTGCATTAAGGTTGATTTCCATCATTATACAATTAGCTGTTGGATCAATATATGTACCTTATGTCTCAAAGAATAAAGGTTATTTTTCTTTGTCATTGTTAAACGTCAAAACGACCATCATAGCGTGCCGCAAATTTAGTTTATGTAATTTTAAGAATTAATTATGATTCGATAGTTTTAAGATGTCAGCCTGAGTTTTTATAAATAGACTATCATGCTCTAAACTTAACCAAATAACAATGATCCTTGCCCACGCTTTATATAAATATCAAAACAATATGATGAAATACACATTAATATTATAAAGAAAAAAGTAATATTTTTTTGTTTGTATCGAAACTCAAAAACTACTACACCGATTTTAATAATTCTTTCAATATTAGACAGCTATTTTATCCAGAAGTAACATAGGCTATGTTATAATCCCGGGTATAAATGAGATCCTTCGAGAACGCGGGTAAAACCGCGAGCCGAAAGCTAGCATATCATAAATTACAGCGCCATCTATCAGTCATAACAGACATGGAAAAATGTACTTTATAGTTTTAGAAATAAGTCTTATCTTTTTATCCAATGGTTAATTCTATTATTTTGAAATGTATTGTATCATATAGCTATAAGGTTAAGTTTTCTGTGACAAACTTAGTTGTCCACTTGGGCCTATTGGTTGTGAGTTGATTGTTTGAACCATACATTCAGAGATGTCGTTTGTGACTATCCTTACTCATTAAATCCTGCTCTTTCAAGAAAAACTACCAAACGGATTTGGATGAAACTTGGCACATAGATAGAGCATGTCCTGGAATAACATATTCTTATATACTTTTTATCCCGGGGAAATTTAACATTCCTTGGAAACGCGGATGAAACCGCGGGAGACAGCTAGTAAAGAATAATTCTAATCAACAAATTTATAGGGGATTTTTACAGGAAGGTAATAAATGGTAAAAAATTGAAACATATAGTAATTCTGAAGCCATGTAGTTAAAATTTACTAGGACGAAGAATTGTCTATTAGTAAGTCTCAAACAGTTTTTGACAAACCCAACTTAGTTGCCCAACAAAAGTAAGTTTGACAACACAACTTTACAAAAAAAAAATCACAACCATTTATTCAGTTTAGGCCCTCGGAAGGCACTTATGGAGGTCAAATTTAAAGTTACTGAAGCTACTACCGGTTCGAAAGTCAGCCTTCAATTGAGAAGAACCGGCAAGAAACTCAGCAAGGTTACATTCCTTTTTATTTTATTAAATATTATTTTTTATAAATTTTGTTCAAAACATCCCACCTTAAAATATATATTCTAAGATTTATTCAAATCACAACTATAACAAAACTAATATCAAACAGATACACACCCATTTGGGCTTTAAACCTAAAATAATATTGATACAGGACAATTTATAAAAAAAGTTATATTTCCTTACCGTCCAACATCTTAACCCTGAGATTTCGTATCCTACATAAATAATCGAGGGAGTCTCCATCCCTCAGCATGTAATAGTCCAGGTTTCTGTGATCTTCGAGCCATACTCCTGAGAGGTCATCGTCTGCTGACCTTAGGAATAGGCCATATTCTGAAAATTTCAAAGAATTTCAGCTAGGTAGGCAGGTGGAGGTAGTAGAAGTAGTTTTCGAGTAGTAAAGCTCTTAGTGCCGAGTTCGTCCGGGGAAGTACTACCACCTTACCCATTTCTGCCGTGAAGCAGTAGTGCACTTGTATTACTGTGTTTCGGTTAGAAAGGTAAGGGGGCCGGTGAAATTACAGGCACATGAGACTTAACAACTTCACGTTTCAGGGAGCGGTGACTAACCATCAGGTGGACCGTCTGCATGTTTGTCAGCCCAAGTGGCATAAAAAAAAAAACAAAGTTCAGTAACAGTTTAAAACTTGCAAACACTAAATCTTATCAGGGATGTCCACTGCTGAACATAAGTGCAACAAGCATGAGCCTTGAGTTTTGACAGCTCCTGTCATCGAGCAGCCAATTAATCTAGTCGCTGGTCTGGCTGGTCATGTACCCTGATAAGTAGCTTATCAGTCTTAAATGCCCTCGCAATACCAAATTTGTCGCCGCCATCTGACTCGGAATCATTTATTCAGTTCAGGCCCTGAAGGGTACTTATGAAGGAAACCGACTAGTTACCACTACACTCGACTAAGAAGCTTCAAGAAGGGGAGTAAATAAAAATAAAATACATGAAATATCCTGGGAAATTCTCTTACACACAACATCCAAACTAAGCAGAGCTTGTACTATGGAAACCATATAACTGATATACCACTACATAATATATATACTCGTTTTTTTTAAAAGTAACTTATTTAGATATTTAGACCCGAACACAGAACAAACAGACATGTTCATGCACATAAATGTTTGTCCTGGGTGGGAATCGAACCCGCGACCTTAGACTTGGCAGTCAAGAGTCGCTAACTATAAAGCCAACTGACTGTAAGGTGTAATTTTCTTTATATACATATTTCTAACCAGAACTTTTTTTCCAAGTGGTTTACAGTTTCTAAGTCCTACTTCCAATCCTGCCAATATTACAAATGCGAAAATTTGGGAGGATGTATGTTTGTATGTCTTTTAAAACAACATTTCATCCTATCTCATGAGAAGTGTCACTTCTAAAAACCTACCAGAATTAGCAAGCAAAATATCTACGTTTTAACCCGGGGAAAATGTTACATCCCTGGGGAACGCGGATGATACCAAGGGGGGATACCTAGTACATAAATAAATCAGGGTTCTTACCTTTGCCGTCATCAGGTACATGCACCTTTTCTTTCACGATTTCATGCGCCTCGTGGACTTGGGTGGTGGAATCGAACTTCACCTTCCTGGTGACTGCACCGCCGTCTAGCACGATCTTCAGCGATATCGGCGCCATAACGGTGCCCTGGTGGATATAATTAAGAAATTTTATATAGTAGCCCAAATGTACATTTGTTAAGTTCTGTGCCTTGAGCACGAACATCTGTTCTAAGCGTATCATAATTGTATCAAGTGCGCCAAACACCAATGCTATGGGAAATTGAACATCACAACAGCAACGTCACGGTATGCGCGGAGTAATTTTTTTCATATAAGCTCGCTTTTTGGCACAATCGATACGATGACGCTACGCTTTCGATAAATGTTCGGGCTCTGGAAGCAAGGTGTTTGGTCCTGTAGGATTAGTATGATGATCCAGATGAACCGTATCATATAGCAATAAGGTTCAGTTTTCAATGAGTTCTAAAACATCAAAACGGCCTGATGAACATGCTTAGATTTGAAAAGTCTACCGATATACACAAATACCTAAATCCAACCTAGATAAACCCGAGCTAGTACTTTGGAAACAAGATAACTGATATACTACATATACCATGTTTTTTTGGAAAGCCATACTTATACAGATATTTACACCCAGACACGGAACAAAAGAACAAGTTCATGAAAATGTTTGTCTTAGGTGGGAATCGAACTCAGCATCTGTAGCGTGGAGATCAGGGTCTCTATTCACTAAAACCAACTGGCCCGTAGCTTTCTATCAGTGAAAGATTAAAAAAAACAACGGGTTACACTCCGGGAGTGCCGGCAAAAATGAAAACTTGAACATTAACCTCCGTCTTACGAATTTTCGATCAGGTCACATGTTCTGACGCGAGTTTAACATTTTATACACATCCCAAGAAAAGTGCTCAACGCCGCTAAAGAAGTTTTCACATAAAAAATCAGATGCGGAGTTTAAGAGATTACCTGCAAGCTATTCCTCTTTATAATACTTATGTATGTGTATTTAAATGCTAAATTTAGATAGAATATTATTATTCCCAGGTCATAGGACCGTTTTAACATAGGATAATGCCACTATTTCCTTAATCGGACGACTAAACCGGCGGCATCCAACGGCCGTTTTGATGTTTAAAAATGTACTTTATTATTTTTGAAATACGGCGCATCTATTGACACAATAGTTATCATATGATTATTCAGATAAATATCATAAAGGAAGGTTCATTATTTTAAATGAGAATAAAATAGCCAAAAAGTCAGAATAGATAAAATTTAAGAAAAAAAATCACTTTGCTGAGTTTCTAGCCGGTTCTTCTTAAATTAGCCCTTCATAAGTGCCCTCCGCGGGCCTAAACTGAATAAATGGTTTTTGGATGGTGGAATTTTCTGACATTATGTGACGTCAAAAACGGCCAGAAATGCCACAGAACATGAAACTGTATATGAGTTGGATGACACATGGTGCTTTATAAGATTTCTCAATGATTATAAGGGGGTACCGTATCAGAGCAAGGTCTCATGAAGCATTTAGTGTAGTATCTCAGATATGGGTAAAAAGCCTTCAACTGTCACAACTCATCCTATGTGAAAAAGATACTCCTACTAATATTATAAATGCGAAAGTTTGTATGTATGGATGTTTGTTACTCTTTCACGCGAAACCTACCAAACGAATTTGTATGAAACTTGGCACATATATAGAAAATACCCTGGAATAACATATAGGATACTTTTTGTGCCGGGAAAATGTTACATCCCTCGGAAACCGCGAGGGACAGCTTGTAGTAAATAAATTAATATCCTAGGACAATCATCACACACGCACATCTGATATCAATCTAAGCAGGCCTTCTACCATGCAAACCAGATAACTAATATACTAAATAAACTACATTTTATATAAATACATACATAAATAGATATTTACACAGATACAGAACAAACAGAAATGTGCAGTACTCATATTGATAAGGTTTTTGTAATCAAACGGTCAGTTTTGAGTGTACACTCGTTATGAACTTAGCTATACCGAGTAATAGGCTAGATTACATCCGTATGAGCGATCATGTTGTTGTCGAAGGTTGACTGCCCCGCCCGGCACGTTAATAACAAGTTTACTTTTATAAAAATAAACCTTACATCAACTTTGATCAAAGCTCAATTTACTTAAACTCTATTGTGACCTTTTTTATAACTGCATGCAATAATTTAATAATATTCTTAATCAAAGTTAGTAAGCAACATAGTAATTAATAAAATTAAAAATACTTACAGGTAGTTCAGAAAATATCCAATATTAAGCACAGCACAGAATCACTCCAACTATACAATACAGACTATTATTTGCATTGAAATTATTATCCTTATGACAAAATAATGTTATGACTTCATACTGCGGTCGTTCTGTGTAATACAATCACTTTCCGCTTTATTATTAATCAATTCGTTACCCTAACAGACATATCCACTGTCGCAGTTGGATTCAAAATATTTGTGTGCACTTATGGGCAGCGAGGATCCTTGGACGTGTCTTCATACTCACGTGTGATGATTCATTTGTTATCAGAATTCTTACTCACTGCCGCCGTGGAACGCACGCCGAAGGAATCTTGTAGGAAAGTAGGTACTTTGTGAAATGGAATGTGGTCATGATTGTGGACTTCCTCATTCATAGAGTACGAAGGGAGTAATACTTTTTGTTTCACCAAAATTGAGATTATTTCCCCTTTTTTACCCTTGAAGTTGAGTTGCAAAAATTCAAATGTAACTTTTTCATTAACTTTACCTACAGTCACGAACGAAATTAAGAAAGAAACAAATTTATTTGTGACAAAGGGAAAAATAACGCACGAAAAAGTTTACAAAATAAATGAGGTACATAATTGCCACAAATCGGTCCTCCAACTCAGCATGTTGTTGGCTGTACGTACCAATGTAGGTACGTATAGCCAACGCTGATCTTCCGTTGGGGCCGGCAAGTGAAAAACACGGCAGGATCACTACAATACGCACATTTTAAATAGCAAAAAACTTTATACTAATTTCAAAATGAGAAAAACAAAAATGCATACAATAACAACAAAAAATTTCATTATGTTGGGTACAAACATGCTATACAGATTCAAAATACCTACCTATATATTTATGCTAATCCATAATGTAATAGTGTAAGTTCTCGCAGACACATATTTACAAAACATCATTTTGCTTCACACCTTTATCAGTTTATATAGATCGTATCTGTCCACAGGTGTATTGTAAGTTATGAATCGTTCACCTACTTACCTAGCTGTACCACAGCACACCAATATCTAAGATTCCTCGTTATTCTAACTAATATCATAAATGCAAAACTGAGTTTCTTTGTTACGCTTTCGCGGCTAAACGACTGAACTGATTTGCTCGAATTTGGCACAAACGTAGCACTTATATAATAATAATAATAATAAATTATTAATATCCTGGGACATTCTTTTACACACGGCCATCTGATCCCAAACTAAGCAGAGCTTGTACTATGGAAACCAGATAACTGATATACTACTTTTTTCTAAATACATAGAAATATAGATATTTACACCCAGACACAGAACAAACAGACATGTTCTTGCACACAAATGTTTGTCCTGGGTGGGAATCAAACTCGCGACCTTAGACTTGGCAGTCAGGGTCGCTAACCAGCAAGCCAATTGGCCTGTCAGTGTAAAATAAAGTAAGGATAGTGTTGAGATGAACATAGGCTACTTTTAATCCCGAAAAAGCAGGTGAAATAGCAGGGAACGGCTACTATTATGCATCTTTCCTCTGGAATTCCACGGTCACAGTCCGGTCCATTTGTTCCAAAAGATTGTTGGGGTCACAGATGTAACACGTAAAGGCACGGATTACTTAATAGTTACTACGTATAAAGGCTCCTCTAAGATAAGACTTACTCAGATATCGTCACGCGGGTCTCCCATTAAGGTAGGCAGTATCGACAGATTTCTAATTGCTACGCTCCTGACACTTCTTCCGCTTCCTCTACATACACATTTTGAGTACTTTTATAGCGTCCTTTGTTACATCGCCTATTTGATGTTTGTTTGCCTCTTCTTCTTTCGACTCCATTCAATTTCACTATAAATTGCTTTTGTTAATTTCCTTGAAATAATTATTTCTGTTATGTACAAGAAAACACCATTTAATGTAAGGTAATGTGCATTTATTGTGCTAGATATATAGCTAGATATATACTTAAGTTAACTTTTTCAAATCACATCTAACCAAGTGCCAACTCTTTAGCATACACAACACTTTCCACAACCACAATGTCTCCAAACCACCGAAGCATTATTTTGTCAAGACATGTATACATACATTGAACACCATTTCCCATCCCTCAAGAGGGAAGCACAAAACCGGAAAAAACATAATAGATCAGTATAAATAATAAATATCCCAAGACACTCTTCACACATGGTTACCTGATCCCAAGTTAAGCATAGTGTACTACTTGTAGTATGGCTACCAGGTAACTGATATACTACATATCCTGGGACCTTATTTAAACACGGTCATCTAATCCAAAACTAAGTAGAGCTTGTACTATGGAAACCAGATAACTGATATACTACATACATCCAACACAACTTCTTTCTAAATATATAACTATGTAGATCACTTACACACAGACACAGAAGCAACAGACATGTTCACGCACACAAATGTTTGTCCTGGGTAGGAATTTAATCCACGTCCTGCAGCGTGAAAGTACCAAATAACCAAACCAACTGTGGTTTGGTGCTTGGAGACACTGCCAGTGCACGTCACTATATTACGATACTTACTCAAAATAATATTTTCAAATAACTAGGCTATTTTTACATACTACCATACTCTAGTATATAGGGTTCCAGACCGCATCTTCACACGCGTTCCCAAGGGAACTAATCCGGGATATAACATAGCCAAAGTATGTCCATCCGGAATAATGTATCTTTAAAATGTGAAAGTATATTTCAAACAGGTCCACGGCAGCTATTTGAAAAATAAGTAATTACTCACCGCATACATACAAACTTACAAAATTCGCCCTCTCTCTTTATAATCTTAGCATATATTAGAGTATAATTTCACCTGTACCTGTATTGATATAGCCACAAGCTACATCCACTGAGTGCTACTTGTAGAAAAAAATCTTCACGCCAATATAGCAGGTAGAGATATCATCGAAGGTAATATTTTCTAGTCAATTTATTCCTTGTCCGACCCGGAACCTTTCCCAGGGCTCTTGGTCTCAAGTCGAGATTCAAACCGCTCGATCACTGAGACGGTAAGGTTTATAGTCATTAACTACTACTTGTTTACTACATTACTATACTACCGGCACGCTATGATGGCCGTTTTGACGTTTCAGATTGTCATAGGAAAAGAAACTGTAGTTCTTTGGAATAAGGTTGATTTCCATCATCATACAATTAGCTATTGGATCAATAGATGCACCTTATGGCTCAAGGTATAAAGGTTATTTTTCTTTGTCATTGTTTGCCGCAAGTTTAGATAACTTTATTTCTTACTCAAATTATAATAAAACGGTTGTAAAGTACGACAAAGGATATTCTTTACTCTCTATACTAATCCCTACTAATATTATAAATGTGAATGTAAGTTTGTTTGTTACGCTTTCACGCGAAAGCTACTAAACCGATCATCATGAAACTTTGCACACATATTCTTGGAGGTATTTAGATGTAACATAGGATACTTTATGTGCCGGGAAAATGTTACATCCCTCGGGAACGTGGGTGTAACCGCGGGGGACAGCTAGTATGAAATAGAGAATAAACTTGTATTTTCGTTTGTAATGACTTAAGTCAAAAACTGAACCGATATAAATATGTTAACTAGCTGTCCTCCGCAGTTTTACCCACGTTTCCGAGGGATATCACATTTTCCCGAATTCAAAAATTAGCCGATATGTTATTCCAGGATATGCTATATCTATGTGCCAAGTTTCATCCATATCCGTTAAGAGTAGTTTTTGTGTGAAAGAGTAACAAACATAGGAACTAACATAGCAAATAACTAACAAAGAAATATTTCCTCTTTATAATATTAGTATAGATTCTTTCACAATTAGGAAGCTACTTTATCCAGGCGTAACATAGGCTATGTAATGATCCCGGGGTACATTCGATTCTTCAGGAACGCGGGTAAAACCGCGGCACGGAAAACTAGTATTAAATATGATAGTATTAGTAAAAATAATAATCAAAAATAACTTCCCTAAAGATTAAAAAAAACCCGACATCTGTATAAAAGGATGTCGACATGTAACATATAATTTTAAAATGGTTTCACATTGATTTTCCCTGTAAATATTTCATATTAAATAAAACAATATTTTAAAAGAATAATTTTATTTCGTTAAATAGGAAAATATTCTGATATATTGGATATAGTCTATACAATCACGGTTTTGATCTACATTATAAAGGTGCATCTACACCGAAGCTTTTGTGGAGCTGTGTTTGCAAGTTTTGGGGAAAATAAAGTACAAATCACTTATTTCTTAAATTAAACCATTTCTGACTTCTGACATCTGTACCTCTACCATGAGTTGCTATCGAAACTTACTTTAGTCACTGGCGAGTAAACGACCATCGAAATTAAAAACTCATGGTAAAGGCACTGTCGTATTACCGATAACCGTTAGTGTAGACGTGTTCTATAGTGGAGGCCACGGCTCGGTAACCGTAGTGTTAGGCGCCCTCCAGCTAGATGGAGCGATGATATACGCAAGCTGGCTGGCAGCGGTTGGAAACAAAGAGCTGAAGATCGAGCTCAGTGGCGTGCCATAGGTGAGGCCTATGTCCAGTAGTGGACAGAAATATACTGATGATGACTTCTGAACCGAGCGTAGTGTCATTAACTTTGACATTCATGAGTGTTCTCCGCGGGCCAAACTGAAATATGGTTTAGAATTTAAAATTAAAAAAGAAATTACAAGAAAGTTTCTACATGTTGCTCTACAAAAAGTAACTTCGGTGTGGATGCACTTTAACCTTAGAACTTACAATTAGGTATTTAAAAAATAAGCAGGTATTCGGGTTTCTGAAAATATAATTTAAACGCTGTATTTTTTAAATGGTACATGGAGAAAATCAGTATACAATTGATTGGTTCTTACGAACTACAATATTCAATTCTATTTGTCTATAACATTAGGTCTTATTTTTCAATGGCCAGGGAAACGCTATCTGTTAATTTGTATAAAGAACAGTACTAGTGTTGACTTAATGAAGGGATAGCGCATTAATCACTCAGACCTTAAGGCTTATTTTCGGATGAACAGTATAACCGATTTCTTCAATTGTTTTGAAATAAAAAAAATCTTCAGTTGAAATAAAAAATGGCATGGTGAGTCGCATGTATTAACTTGTAATAGTATATCTATAATTAATCTATTTCAAAAATACAAAAGCTCTATCGATAAATTTGTGCGATAAACCTTATACTACTGAGCTATCAAAGACAAAAATCTAATCATTTTAGGCCAAGTGGAAACTTGCTCATTGTAAATTTTCTAAATTACCACTAAAATCTAACAGCTAAAAAACCTAAACAAGCAATAAAACAAAAAATAATAAAAAATCGTTTATTAGAATAAATAAAAGACAACTAATAATGTAGAATACGTAAAATAATAAAATAAAAAAAACAAGCACGCTGTTGTTAACATATTTAGCAAAAGTTATTTACAATTTAAATATACATTAAGTTACTTAAACTAGTCCATACACTCTCGCTCATATAAAAATATATATCATTCTTATACAAAATATATAAAACGCTGATTTTACATAGAAAATATGACACTGCGTAAAATATACGACCATAGACAAGATTGTTGATATCAGCTCCATAAGGGGACCAGAGACACAACAGATCAAGTAGACAAATTTTAATGTATACAAATAAATAAAATCGAGGTGTAATGTCAACATAACAGTATTATTATATATTACACAATGTATATACTCATAAATAAAGAAATAAATATCCCGGGACTTTCTTTACACACGGCCATCTGATCCCAAACTAAGCAGACTTGTACTATAGAAACCAGATAACTGATATACTACTTTTTTTTTCTAAATACATACATAAATAGATATTTACAACCAGACACAGAACAAACAGACCTTTGATCCTCCTGATAACCAGACCAGAATTTTGTGTTCATGCACACAAATGTTTGTCCTGGGTGGGAATCGAACCCGCGACCTTCGATTTGGCAGTCAGAGCGCTAACCACCAAGCCAACTGGCCTGTCGAATGTAACACGTAACAAAAAAAACAATTAAAATTTTTTGTCTGTCTGTTGCTACTAACCTTCGAAACGGCTAGACTGATTTTGCAGAGCTCAGGTTATAAGAAGTAAATGTAGCTTTATACCCCGTGAAAATTGTACAGTCCTCGAAAACGCAGGTGAAACAGCGGGGTTTCTTTCACCTTTAAACATCCACCTCTGGTAAAGTATCAAACTATGTTTATCGATACGAAACATAATAAGAAACGAAATTGAATTTGTCATCTTTCTCATAATTTTTAGTGTTACGCATTGTCATATATTCCACGTCAAAATCTAATAATATAAACTCAATAATACATTCAACGGTTCCTTTAAATCTATATATAATATTAAAAGCTACTCAGAAAAATATAAAATGCTATTTATTGAACAGGAAAATCGTTTTTAATAAGACATAGTTACAAGATTAGAACGCTCATTTATCCTCTTGCGGGATGTCATTGAATTCACTGCATATATTTGAAGGAAAAAGCAAAACCAGAACCCAAACTATAATATAATAATATACACAAGGCTATCTGATCCCAAACTAAGCAGAGCTTGTACTGTGGAAACCAGATAACTGATATACACATGAAAATATACTACTTTTTTTTCTACATACAAACATACCCAGACACAGAACAAACACGACATATTCATGCACACAAATGTTTGTCCTGGTTAGGAATCGAACCCGACCTTCGGCTTGGCAGTCAGAGTCGCTAACCACCATGTCAACTGGCCTGTCAAATCATATAAAATAATAAGTTCTAAAATATGATCCCATATTATGCAGAGTGTACTGCATGTACTTTGGTCAAGTAACTTATATACTCCATATACTACTTTTTTTAAATACATAGATATTTAAAACCAGACACAGAACAAACAGCCATGTTCATGCACACAAATGTTTATTCTGGGTGGGAATCAAACGACGAACTTATAACAATTTTATTTAGCAGCGAATCAAATGCATCCATCACTAATAAAGCACTCATTTCTCTTTAATTTACAAATAACATGAGAGCTTTAAGAGAAGTAGGCGTGAGGAAGACAACATTCTATATTATATGCTTTTGTACTTTCAACATGATTAACTCTCTCATGGTGGTTAGTATCACTAACCACATTTTCCAAATGTTTTTATTTAAAAACAGAACTTTATTACAGTTTTTGGTTGCACTTACGCGATAAAGACTTGAGTACTACATTTCCCCGCACATCGGTCATAAAGTCATTACTAAAGCTGTTATTACTGTAATTTTTTCTTTCTTTTTGTACAATACTCATACATATATTTGTTGTTTGCTTCAAACTAGTGTGCGTGCGTGGATAGATGTAATTGGTCTCATAATTATAAGTTCAAACCATGTAATTTTTTATAGTTTAAGACTGTTGCTGTCCCAAATAAAGAAAAATAAAATATTGGTATTGCTATGCATGTAAAATGCATAATACGTGTGACGGAAAGAGTTAACTGGAAGAACCGGATGACTGACGATTGCACCACGATAGCAATATCAGTGGAACGTGACTTTCAATGTACTCCATATCGAAGGGCAAATGTTTTGTTTTTAATACAGGCCACAAACATAAGCTCAGATAATTGATATTATTAGCACAATTTAATGCGCCATGTTTGATATCTAGAAACCAGTGGATTTCAGGAATAAAACCACTATACATCGGGACATAGTTGATGGAAAGAGATATGTTATTGACTTGTGAAAAGACTTTTAGATATCAGATATTTGCTGGAAAAGTCAAGTAATCGATCTAGGCGATTGTCTACTGGTCTCGTATTCGAAGTTAAGATTGATTTGCTACTAGATTGACCGTGTGGGTTAGACATCTCATTAACACACTTAGTGGCAGAGACATGCCAGTAGTAGGGTCATCGATGTATCCATATTCGCATCGATGACGATAGCGAGGGCATTACACAATCGACCTACCGTACACGAATTTAAAAATGTGTAATGTAGTTTTAGTTTTAATTTAAGATATTTTGTATCGTATGTTAAACGTATGGTAGAATGTAGAATGTTTATTATAAATAATTTTATGTTTTTCTTATGCGTTTTATATAAAAAAATATAGCTTTATGCACTTTTTCTCCATGTAAACTTTAACTGTGTCAAATTTGACGTTCATACGTTCGCGCAATCTTCTTAAAAAGGGGTCTAAAGGTTTCGCTTCACGTATTAATATATAGATTATAGAACTAGACTATAAAAGTGTATCTAGATTACAAGCTGCAGGTTCCGCTAAAGCATTATCATCATAAGACTTCTTTCTAGAATAGGTTTCCTAAGTCTAGATTGGTAGTAGGAAATGTGTAAAGGAGTATTTATAGAGGATAGTACTTAAATACTACATTACCTTTTATAAAGCACTAACGCATGGCACTTTCTTTCTCAAATCACACTCACTTTGTAAATCAACAGTTTGTGTAAAAAAATATAATCTAAAATTGAAATTCGTTGTAAAACATGATGACGTTTTGAGACTTTTTGATGGCAATTATTGTACTGATGGCAACACTAGTTAAAATTGCACCGTGTCTTTACACTTTAATTTATGAATAAATATTTTGTATTGCCATCACAAAAAAACCTTTTCTTTAATGTCGTTACTTCAATAGCTACCATAAATATAAAAATCATTTAAAACTAAATATACATAACACTACACATACATTGTATATAAAATACTTCAATACATATTGATAATTTGTAAATACATCATTAGATCTACGATTGGCAGTTATACAAAAATCAACACTAAATACAATGTAATACAGGTTATTTCTTATTGCTGATATTAATTTCATTTATCAAACTACTAAACTGAAGAGCTACATGAGCGCGGATACAATTTTCAAAAGGGATCTAGCTTAGCTACAACGAGTGCCCGTTGAAATCATACCTAATGCCACTGCATTAAGGTTAAAAATAAATAAATACCTGCTCTTGCATTTCAACTGAAAAAGTGTAAATAAGTGGGCCGGTGAAATTACAGGTAAATGAGACTTAACAACTTCACATTTCAGGGTCGACAACGCATTGGCGATGCCTCTGGTGTTCCAAATGTCCATAGGCGGCGATGACCACTTACCAATAATTGGATAGTCCGTATGTTTGTCGGTTTACTTGACAAAAATAATGCTAAAATGGAAGACGAGCGAAAAGACTGACCAAAAGTTGCGTAGGCGACGCGTTCATTCCTTTTTCATTTTAATCACATCAATATTTATTTAAACTAAAGAGGTTTGTTATATTTTTTTCATCAAGACCAATTGGTTATTGACGTTAAGTTTTTTTATGCTTATGAAGTCGCCATTTGTTTTCAGTTTAATAAGTTTTTTTTCTATCTACAATTTCAATTTTAATTATTTATCCCGTGCTCACGAAGGTTACAAGCTGCTCTATCTCGTGGAACTAAAAAGGAGTATTTGTGTGACATTGTATCCGCGCGTGACCAATATACAACCATGTCCGCAGTGGAGCGCTAGATCTGGTACCAGGGCGAGCGCCGCACCCAGCGCAGGCGGTAGCCGCCCTGCTCCGTGCGGATCTTGATCGACGCGCCCTCCGACGCCTTCACTGTCTCTTTCACCTGTCATTGTATAACACATAGATATAGGTGGAGAATTTCAATGGCACAGTATTGTTAGCTGTAAAACTTCTTAGCAGAAAATAATTAAATTATACAATATTAAAATCTATTCAGTTTTGGTGAGACGGTCATTTATGAACCTTAGTCAGAAATTCAGAGATATTTTTTTTTTTTGTTCAGTAATTTATTAAGCGAAATCGTTTATCATCACGTGGCTACGACCGGCAGTAACGTTAGAATAATAATATCAGAAAACTTACACTCTGCATCAAGTTCTGCGCATTGCCGACCAACATTTCCGTCGCCTCCTGGTCCTCTTCGCTTCCTGTTATTTACAAAAAAATATAATTAATGTAGATAACCCCGGTACATTGCATACAGCTATGATCCCAAACTAAGCAAATTTTTCAGTACAGTAAGCCGAATCCCAATTCAATTTTCAAATAGTACAACTATCTGTTCTAATTTCATAAAAAGAGAGTGCAAGACTTGTGTGTATGGGAAGGGTAATTTCCGGAACCACGGCACCTATTTCGAAAAATTCGGATGGGAATATGCTATGTTATCATCTTTTTTCGGACTCTTAGTAAGTACTCTTTGAAGATGCTACGATAAATTATTTTAAGATTAATTTTTTTGTTTTAAAAAATTAACATCTTTCCGCGCTTGCTCAGCTCGTTATTTTGAACTGAAGCTTGTGGTTCCTTAATACATAGTGTTACATTGAATTTTTCTATTGTCAATACATGGATTATAAATAAATAACTTAGCATTTACTTAAATATAGTTGCACTTATTTATCAAAATATAATTCTAAATATTAAAGTTTAAGCTATTTCGGCCTCGGATGGTTTCATTCCCAAAAGACTCTCCATGACAACTGCATCTCGATGTTTATGTTATCATCTTTGGATACAATAGATTCCTGTGGACCGAAGGTGTAGCCGCTGCATGGAAAGCTAGTACTCAATATACGAAACATTACTAAGTCAAAGAAGCCCGTTAAAAGGAACTTTAACATTTGATTAGCTCCGGGCAAGTGAAACCGCGGGTAATATATTGGTCTGCTTGTAATAAATTCAGAAATGTACGTCAAAACATTTTGTTATATAGTTTTAAATTATAATTATATTAATAAGAAAGGGCACTGGCGTCTGTAACACAGGTATGTATGCCTAGCGCAGAAGTCAGAGACTGAATTTAAATTGTGTAAGATTATTTATGTGAATAAATTTATTATTATTATTATCTTAATAATTATTATATAATTCCTATGTCACTGAACTTACACCCAACACCCATCCAAGAATAAAGGGAAAAATTACATCATGTTTATATATCACAACTATAAGTGTATACTATAATTTGCCTTATATACTACTATTATATACTACTATTATATAAGGTATGTTGAGTATATAAATACTATAGTATAGTAAATACCTTTATAGTCCGGCATGCCGACTGTTCAAGAAGCATAGGAAGCAAACTATAATTAGCTTTAAAATAATTTAGATATAATATTGTTTTCGAATCGACTGATAATCTAGCACACTGCATGAAATAAATTATATATTATATAATAAATATTATAGCATGGATATTATTTGTAAATAAACATTAAATATTGTGAGGTAAACAATACTGTTCCTTTGATAACTATTTCACTCAGGGACCTTGTGGAAATCCATTATAAGATTTTACAAAAAACAAATATCTAGTAACGAATTCCACTGGATCTCCTTCTCTGTCAAGTCCCAAACAAGGAAACTCAACAAGAACTGTGGACTTTCTGTCCGGCGGTCAACGAGGTAACACGTCTGTGGTGCTAGTGCGTCGACTCAGTGACAACTGGTCTAATACGTCCTGAAGATGCTTCGTGTAGAAGCGAAACACGAGTCGATTTCCTGTAGAGTTTCCTTGTTTGGGACTTGACAGGGGATTCGGCGGAATTAGTTACAAGGTTTTGTTTTCTATAATCTAATACTTGTCTTCAAAATTACTGAATTAATATAACATTGCAATAGGGCTTGGGGAAATATAGACTATAGCAAGGATTTAGCTTTAATATCAACAGGTTACAGCATATTACAGTGAATCACAAGATCCCATACAATAAATATCCTGGAACATTCTTTACACTCAGCCATTTCCTCCCAAACTAAGTAGAGCTTCTAATATAATATTAATAATAATTTATTTTATTAATCTCCGCAAATTACATGCAAATATTGGGAAAAAATTGCAATTTGAGGGAGATCTGGAGTCCAAACCAAGCCTGAGCCTGTATTTACTGTGTACTATGGACACCAGACAACTGAAATATTACGTATACTACTTTTTAAACTCATACTTATAGAATTTACATACAGACACATCGCAAACAGACTGATGTTGTACTGATGTTTTAATGCACACAAATGTTTGTCCTTCTAACCACCAAGCCAACTGGCCCGTCAAATGTAAAATGAAAAAAATAAATAAATAAATAAATAAAAAAAACAATACCCCCTTACCCTGTGCGCCAAGCATGGTAGCTTTTACCGTCGACAAGATCTTGAGCTGTGTCCCGATGGTGGGGATCCTCTCGCACACTTGTAACAGGTTCTGGAATTTAGAAATGTTGCCACATGAAAAGATTTCCAATTTTAATTCTACTAATATTGTAAATGCGAAAGTTTGTGAGTATGGATGTTTGTTACTCTTTCACGGAAAAACTACTGAACGGATTTGGATGAAACGTGGCACATATATAGAGCATGCTTTAAAATAACATACAGGATAGTTTTTATTTAAAAAAAATGGAACATAGCTCGAGAACGCGGGTGAAACCGCTGGGGAGGGCTAGTACTTACATATAATCCAGGCACATCCATAAAATACATCACACTTTAAGGGGGGGGAAGGGGCCAACAAATGTGTCAAGGAGCAGGGGTTAAAAGCTATGTGACGTCACATGTTAAAATCTAAAATACTAAAATGCGAAATTTCTATGAAAAACTTAAAAATAGGACAACTCGATTTATATTTATAAGGCTTATGTAAGGTTAATGCATCGGGCAGTGCACGCTCGTTATTAAATAAAAAAAAAGGAAAATTGGACTTTCATTTAATGTATATGTTTTGAATTACAACCCAGCTCTAAATGTATTATTACTTATTATGTTTGTTTACCTTTTGGTTGTAATTTTTATTGTGTACCGTAAATATATAAAATAAAAATGACGTCTGAAATATAAAATTTAAAAGTATGTGACGTCACAGCAAATGGGAGGGGGTTCCACGGAAAATGTGACACCCTTCGGAGAATACCGGGTGAAACCAGCAGTGGATAACTAGTGTACCATATTCAAACTCCCTAGACAATATTATTTCTAATTGTTATCCATTAAAAAGAAAGATTTTAGGTCGTGGTAAGACCGATGATACACTTACAGTTCTGATCCTCTTGTCGGTGCACTCAAGAGCAAGTTTCTTGGCGAGCCGCGTCACTTCTTCTGAAGCTTCAGCGATCGCCTTTGCCGTCGCGATCAACTCACGTTTACTACCTGCATGCGTGTACACACATAGATCAATATAGAGAAATCCTGTTATCAGTACACGTATGTAAAATAAATCAATTACAATATAGTGTAGTATGTCGTCTTTGTCCGCCTAAGGGTATCAAAGTAGTTCATCACAATCCCAATCTGATACGTATTTCCAAACAATTATTTGGAGAATAAGCATTAAAAAGTGGTCAAGTGGAAGTCAGGCACGAAAGGATCCGTATTACGGTAAAATATTTAACCAAAGGTCGAAAAAAACACGTGTTTTTATATGGGACCTTTAATTTTTAACTTCATTTTAATATTTTATTGCTATAGTGGCCATGGTAGTACACACTCTGAATTTCAACTGCCTTGCTATTACAGCTCATGAGAGACAGCCGCTAACAGACAGACAGACAGCGTAGCCTTAATTATAGGCACCCACCCGCTGGCACCTTTTGGATACAGGACCCTAAAAAGCTACCTGAATTATACACAATCGACGGGAATACATTTAAAAAAAAAATACTATACGACAAATAAAAGCAAGCTCGCTGCAAATTTTAGCCCCACTTAAATTTCAGTTCTTTTGCCCAAATAGCCCGCACCTCGCACCATCCCTGCTTCACAACTGTCAAATAAGGCACACAAATATACAGTGCAACTTACCGCTCAAGTTCATAGCGACCACTATCCAGAAAGCAATGGGCAGACATATACAGTGAGTACAACATCCAATGATATAATGGCAAATAGCAGCGTTTAAAAACCAGTTTTATGTTGGTATTAATAAGGGTGCATTTTCAATCAAGTGAAGTAAAATAACGCTATTTATTGAGTTGAAGTCCTAGAAGGGCACTTATAAAGGTCAAAGCTACTAAAATATGTTGATCTATAATATAAAAATGCAATACAATTTATCTTACAATAATTTTACATAAAATCTTAAAAGGTACGGACTAAGAGTCCGTAGAAAATGGAAAAAGAAACTTAAAAAAAAAAAACAAAGTTACTAAGTTACTACCGGTTCGGAAGTCAGTCATGCAGTTGGTTTGAGACCACTCATAATGAAGTAAAATTTAGTTAATTTGTGGAATGTGATATGTAATAAAATAAATAAATATCCTGGGACATTCTTTACACACGGCCATCTGGTCTCAACCTAAGCTGAGTTTGTACTATGGAGACCAGATAACTAATATACTACTTTTTTTTAAATACATACTTATATAGATATTCACACCCAGACACAGAACAAACAGACATGTTCATGCACACAAATGTTTGTCCTGGGTGGGTATCGAACCCGCGACCTTGGGTTTGGCAGTCAGAGCGTTAACCATCAAGCTAACTGGCCTGAACTGCCGGATGATAGGGGTAGTCGTTTGACAATTATCAATTTGAGGGGATACTTCCTCCATGGTGTTTACCTTTGATAGAACCTTAAGCTCAATAGAACTCGGACCTTCGCTGATTTTCTCACCATTTTTTTATATGGATGGGAAGTTAGCAATCTTACTAATATTAAAAATGCAAAAGTTTGCATGTTTGTTACTCTTTCACGCAAAAACTACTGAAAGGGATTTAGATGTAACTTGCCACATAGATAGAGCATATCCTGGAATAACATATAGGCTACTTTTTATCCCGGGAAGACGTGACATCCCTCGGGAACGCGGGTAAAACCGTGAGGGACAGCTAGTAGATCATAATATTTGAAACCTAAATAGAATAAAAAACACATAACAGAAAATGCACCCTTTAAAACCTATAGTATTAATTGTAATAGTGTTTATGTTTACGGTGGACTCTACCACATGGTTTTAAAGCTCAAAATATAATAAACTGGTACATAAATATGAATTGCTATTTTTAAAGTAAAATAAACAATTATGAATTCTATATCAAACAGTATAGAGTTCAAATTGTAAACAGATAATGAAATGATGTGCTGGCATGATTTGTGCGATACATAATAGCATGTAATATACATTTTATGTACATCGCTTTTAAAGGCGGTATACATATTATAAATTAAGCAAAATTCAAAAAATTCAAAACCATTTATTCAGTTTAGGCCTTCGGAGGGCACTTATGAAGGTCAAATTTAAAGTTACTGAAGCTACAACCGTAAGCGCCGTAGTAACACCACATTTAGATAAAATTTCAAAGCTTTTCAGGATATAGTATGTAGGAAGATATTTAAAAAATCCATCAGGCATGATTGACTAATTTTATTATGTAGTTAAAGAGAGTAAGTAGTAAGAACTTGTAGTAAAGTTTTTTAACTCTTATAAATATTTGTCGAAAACTATAAAATATGTATAATTGTAGTTACAAACTATAGTTTCTTACGTCATAACGCTTTCTAGATAGAAGAGCTATAATATAAATAATATATTTGACTTTGCTATCTATTAAGGCCTGTGTCAGACACATCAATATAATTAGCATTTAACTTCAACCAATTTTGTATATTGGTTCTAAGCTCGTACCTTTAGAATCGGAGCGCACAAGCTCAGAGAGCCTGGCCATGAGTATGGCCATACGCTTAGCCGCCGCGATGATCTCGTTGTCCTTGGACGACCACTCCCGGACCGCTTTGTGGAGGTTGTGGGCAGCGACCTAGAAAAGCAAAACCACTGAATTTTAAGAAAAAATATGTTAAGCTACCTACAAATCTTGCACGGTGCACTAGCATGGTAGGGTACTTTGTAGAAGGTACTCGGTTGGCTAGCTAGAACCTACAAGTTGAAAATTTTCAGCAGCTACACCTGAGTCAGTTCATCACTTCATCACTTACCAAGGTGAGATTGTGGTCAAACTAAGTCTACACCGTGAAATTTAGCTGGTTGTTTTCCCGCAGCGAAATGGTTTTGTCTTGGTTATACAATCGTTTGATATACAAATAAAAAATTAGAAACCAAAAATGGCAGATTTAGCATTGTGAAAACCAGGTCAGAGCAAGCCGGGTGCCGACCGACGCGCGGCCGTTGACACGCTTGTTGTTCAATCAGGTGATAACTTATTCTTGATAATAACAACCTTTACCCAACAAGTCATACAAATTTTCCCTTCTTACTTTTATTAATGAATTTACTGGACACTAAATTAAATGAAAACTATTTTATTATCTAAAAAAAAATATTTTCTGATATTACATACTTAACAAAGTATTTGGGGCGTATTTCAAACATTTTTATCAACTTATTTACATTAATTTTAATAAAATGTTCACTATTTACAACAATGCGAGTACGTACCTACTCTTCCCGGTTATTGAGTAATTGTTCGAAGTACAAGGAACTGCGTTGAACAGTCAAAACACGTTTTAAATAATTGTCTTTAAATTTTAATAATGTGTCTCTGTCACTCCTAACGATTTTGAAAGCGTCTATCCCAGTCATTAACGCATTGCGAGTGGCGTGTTCCTCACAATACACCAGGCGCTTGACCACTAGAAAAGTCTAACGGAGTTAGGTCCGGACTTTTTGGTGGCCACGGCACTGGCCCGCTGCGTCCGATCTAGCGCTGGAGAAACACTGAGTGCTGGCACTCTTGCACGGCGCGGTGATAATGAACCGGCCCACACATTAACACTAAAACACTTTGATTACACTTGACGAATAACATGTGTACTCGATGATGTCGTCGTCGAGCTATGGCAAATAACGGCCGATGGACTTGCCCTGTGCATGTGTTGGTGTCTGGAACCGCCCATGATCCAGCCGCTACAATCAAGCGGGCCGATGGAACTTGGGGGTTCAGAACCCCGCGAAGACTGTCGCGACTCAAAGTGTTGCAGCTCGGCATAAAGTTGCCTGGCAGCATGGGAGTCATATTCAGCCCTAGCCTAGCATACAGCTGCACCATAGCAACGCACTCCAAATTGCAATGACGATCCATTGCATTGATAAGGAACACGTGTTGCGCGTACGCTTTTCGAGGACGCCCCGGTGGGGCCCCAGCCGCATTGATATCTACAATAGGAAATCGGCGGCATGGTTTGTAATTGTTGGGCGCAGGCTAGTTTATGTCTTATCTTTACACACGAGAGCTTATTTAATCTTTCCTTTGTCGGCTTCGCGGCTGTGCTTTGTATTGTTGCGTACAATGTAACTTATGCCGCATCACCCACGTACGAAAGCTTATTTTACTTTGAAAATGTATGCTGTATCGCTGTTCCCTTCGTTACAGTCAGTTACGTCTGATACTATTGGTTCTCACTTTTTCGAGTTGATGAATATTTTTATGTATTTTAATACAAAAACAGCTACACGAGTATTTTTTTTTATTTACTTTATGCTTCGAAAGTACTATGGCAAGTTGTTCAGCCGCGGTAATACAACCAGCTAAATTTCACGGTGTATACTTAATAAAAAAAACAAGCTGACGGCCCGTTTCATGGTAAACGGTCACCGCAGCCTATGGACGCTTTCAACACCGTGGGTATCACTCGCGCGTTGCCGACCCTGCAAGAATGTCTGTACTCCCTTGGGAAAGCCACGGCGGGGAGCTCATTCTACAGCTTAAGCGTGCGCGGCAGAAAGCTCCTTTGGAATCGCACCGTGCGAGACCAGTTTGGTTAATAACTATACCAATACGAAGGACTCACCAAAATAGGTTGGCTCGGATGTGGCTGTCTCTTAAAGATATCCTCTCCCTCGTCGTCGGTGTCGGCGGGCGGCGCGGGCGGCGCGGGCGGCGCGGGCGGCGGGGGACGCGGCGGCGCGGCGCCGGGCGCGGGCGGCGGCGGGCGCGGGGGCGGGGGCGCCGCGCCGGGCTCGCGCAGCTGCACGCGCGCCAGCGCCTCGGGCAGCGCGGGCGGCGGCGGCGGCGGCGCGTAGTGCCGCCCCAGCGCCGCCTCCACCTCGCGGGCCGAGCTAATTATCTGTCGGGAAGGTAAGCGATCACTACGAAAATAAAGAACGACGTAAGGAGGGCGGCCTGAGATGAGGGCCTCCAGGCGCCGGTGCCGGTGCTGGTGCGCGGGCACCTAGTGTCGGGCGGCTAGGGAGGCTACCTCTGCGTTGGCGGCCCGCCACGGCGCGGCCTGCGCGCGGTCCCCGAGCGCGACGGCCTTGGCGCGGTGCACGGCGGGCGGGATGGAGGCCTGCAGGCGCTGGTGCGCGGCGGACAGCGCGCGCGCAAACTCCGAGTCCTCCGTGTTGTCGCGCTCCGCCCCGCCGACCAGCAGCACGCGGTTGGCTAGCCTGCGGGATCGCACGGTATGCTTTCTAAACTCTTGTATTTATTGATGCGTAAGCATCTTAGCGCTCTACGGTCGAGGCTACCTAAAACTTCGAGCGTCAGGAGACGTCACTATATGACTCGTCGTTATGAGTGTGTTCACGTGCGTGAGATCGGTACGTGGTAGGGGCTATACTCTGTCCATTCATTTATTTTCTTTTTGACAGCTCACGCCTATGAATTGCCATTTTTAGTTTCATAAAAATGTTCTACGGTAATGTTGTACTTTATTGACGGGTAACGCCTACTCAGTGAAGTGCCCTGTGCATAACGAACAACCACAGACTATAAAACAGGTCTTGATGTGTTGAGGTAAAGAAAATAAACGAATAGACAGAGTATAACTGAGACTTCGAGCGTCATATGACGTCACTGTATGACTTGTCATCGTGAATGCGTTCACGTGCGCGAGATCGCTACACGGTAGTGGCTATCTGATACAGCTATGTATAAATCCGTGCGACAGAACTCAGGTTTCGTGTTTATGCTTCAATTCTCGGTCGGCCAAGAAAGTGGAATACCAATTTTAACAAAACTTCCTGTGTAACGAAAGTATCGTCAAAGTTGGGCCGAAGGAGATGCCTCTTCCATTCTTAGACATTTCATAATAGCCCTAAGGCTCATTTTATTTTGCCCTTTGTTATGCGTTGGCATTATGCTTTTATTTTCAACAAATAATCTTCGTTGTCATTGTCTTTTATAAAATGGAAACCATTTCAATCTATTGTGAGAAAACTCTCTGTGAACTATTATTGTCATCTTTATTTTGATGTAAAGGAATGCTTCTTCAATATTGTTATGGACTTGCGATGCCTCTTAATTTATCTATTACCGAAAGCTAATTTAATTACACTACAGAACTATGTATTGCTAAAATATTAATGAGATTGCTCGAGATTTTAATGCTTCGGTAAGTTTTATTAACTTGGGACGTTGGATAAATATTATACTTACGAATATTTTCTTACATTATTTTGAAGTGGGCAATTAAATTCACAAGATCAGAGAGGAATCATGAGACTTGAATATGGTAAAGATATTACTTAAACAATCCGAAACCATTAACATTACATGGATTTGCAAAAAAATTCAAAAAAACATATGACTGACGCTCATAGAATTGCTCGATTGAATTTTGCCAGACAACATTTGGATTTCGAATGGAGGAACACTGTGTTCTGTGATGAGAAAACGTTTAAATCCAGTCAGCATGGACGTTTATATCTTTGGCAATAGGATAAGGCACCAGCCCATTGTATACAAAACATAGTTACATGAAAATCGGGTCGAATTTCTGTTAATTCTAATTGGATGACATTGATGTCGATTTTAGTTTCAACTTTGATAAATCCTCTATAAAAACTATCTTCCTTTTTTAATTTTATTTCAAACTAGCTGACCCGGCAAACGTTGTTTTGCCATATTTACTTTAATGTGCACTAAGTAATGATAAATTAATTATTTGATCAATACAATTCCGACCCATGCCTCTGTTCTAAACGATATTGTCAAACGACTGACATTTATGTAATAAAACACCATAAGGTTACATTATAAGAGTTTATATGGTCAAAAGCGGTAAGGTTACATTATAAAAGTTAATATGGTCATATATTTTCTTATTTTTTTTTATTTCCCGCGCAATATCCTTAATTTTTTCTTTCATAAGAACCTTCTTCTGACAAAAACAAACACAACAAAAAAACAATTAGCGAAATCGGTCCAGCCGTCCATGCGTGATGCCGTGACCAAGGGAAATAGGGATTCATTTTTATATATATAGATTCATATTAAAGAAATAGTATTAGATCACTAGTGGTATTTGAACAAAGTTGACTTAAAGTACTTTTCTTCTAAGTAACATGCAGTCAGCATTAAGTATTATAGGTATCACATTTTTGGCAATTTGCGATTTTGGCTTTCTATAGAACTGGCATTTTGCGTTCCTGAGTAGTGTGTGTAATCGACTGTCACACCATCTGTAGCCCATAGATCGATGAGTGGAAGCCCTTGTCCAACAGTACCAATATAGGTTTTAAAATAATCGGCACAGAGATGAAATTAAGGAACAAGTTAATAGAATCTAAATTAAAATTGCAATTACAAAACATATTAAACACCTGCTCTTTTTAACGCGTCACGCGACTGTTTGAGACGTCACAATATCATTGAACCTTACGTTTGACAAAGTCTGGTTTTTAAACCCGTATCTATATATATGAAAATGAATCCCTATTTCCCTTGGTCACGGCATCACGCATGGACGGCTAGACCGATTTCGCAAATTCTTTTTTTGTTGTGTTTGTTATTTTCAGGAGAAGGTTCGTATGAATGAAAAAAATAAGAAAGTTGCGTGGAATATTAGAAAATTTAAGAAAACCTAACGACCGTATTAACTTTTCTAATGTAACCTTGCCGCTTTTGACAATATAAACTCTTTTAATGTAACCTTATGGTGTTTGACATAAATGTCAGTCGTTTTAAAATATCGTTTAAAACAGTGACATGGGTCAGATTTATATTAAAAAAATTATTAATTTATCATTACTTAGTGCACATTTCAGTCAATCAAATCGGAAAATTGTATCGTAATGAACAGGGAGTTTATTAAGAAATGATTGTTCATCACGGTTAGTTCAGAGCGCCATCACGCCTAATATTAAAAGTTTAATTGTCAAGAATAATAAACACTATGTTCTTGGTATTTTATTTATGATATTAATTCGAATTAATTATTCATTAAAGACAGGACAACGTCTGTCGGGTCAACTAGTTATTATATAAAATAACTAATATCACGTTACTAACCACTGTAGTACGTAACAGTAACATAAGTTAGCGTCTTTTTATTGTTAACATGTTCTGTAAAATAGCTGATGGTATAAAATAAATAGTACTCCCATAATCAACCGTTAGTATCTTATTTTAATTAATTTTATCTTACAGTTCCGTACAGTCTCAAACCCTAAATAAAAAAGCCCTAAAAGTTTACATATTTTAAACAAAAATCTTAGGTTGCCTTACCTGGCAATAGCAGAAGTATTGTCGACCATCTTCTGGGAGTCATTGTTCCTGATGGCATCTTCGCAGAGGTACGTGTGCTTCTGCATCAGCTCACCTAAACATTCACCGGAATATCAAACTGTTAAGTCAAATGTACACAGGCGGTGGTGACCAGCATCAGGTGGCCCACTTGCCATAAAAAAAAAAGTTTATGTAAAATAAATAACACATCTCATTCTAGAGCCATTCATTAAAACAATGCTGGTTATCCTCCACTATATGTATATGCATCGGTTTGGTACGTCTTCGTGTCACAACTATTTGCTGAGCAGCCTTCTATTCGGCATGAACTTTTGTTTACTTCTTGTTTGCGGCATCAAGTGCTCTTTATAAAGCACCTAAATAAACTTTCGAGTGAAATTGTTGAAAACCCTAATTATTGCGTGGATGCAAATTGGCTTGACGTAGTGATCCGTGGACTGCATTGACCGGAACATTTCGGTGGAAGCCTCAATCTCAACTCTCAAGGATGGTGGTAGTGCAGGTTGGTTGCTAACTTACAGATACAAAACTCTTGCTCGTAATATAAGATCGATAATAGCTAGTCTCACCAGCGGTTCGCACGAAGTCGAGCGGGTCGACGGCCTGGTCGCAGAGGTCGCGCGCGCGTAGTACAGCGTCCGCGTACTGGTTCTTCAGGTTGTTGAAGTGCTCCTCGGCCACCTGACGTACAAAATGAATGCCAAAAATTTACTCACAATGGAATTTTTCGCCGAGTGTATTTTATATTTATCCAATTTCTTTAAGGAATTCCATTCTTCCATCATTGTAAAATTATACTTACAAAATATCTGGATCTCCTTCAATGTCAAGAAATCAGGAAATCGACAGTGTTTCGCTTCTACACGAAGCATTTTCAGGACTTATTAGACCAGCTGTGTAGTCGGAATTAGTAACTAACCGATTTCTGGCGTGGCGACGCATGCCGTGGCGACGAATGCCGTGGCGACGCGTCGCCACGCAATATGATGAATTGTCAAAACTTGAATATTTAATTTTGGATTTTTGAGTTTAATGAAAATAAATGTTTATTAAATAAACAGTTATTATTTTGGTGGAAAAAAATCGTAATATAATTTTTTTACATTATGCCATATTTAGTTCTATGGAGGAGCGACGTATGATACTCCTCCTTTTAAATGGAAAGATCTTTCGCCAAGCTGCCGCAGATCATGCCTGGGGACCGCGGTCCAACTGTTGATGTTGGATGCTTGTATATATGTCGAATCCTGAGAGAATCTCGATATAGCGTAGCGGTAGGCTTCTCGCGTGGTCCGGGCGGAGAAGGATTGTATGCATGTTCATAGATGTCACCACAGTTCCTATCGTAATCTGTTATTTTATACATATTACTTGTACGAAATAATTTCGATGTTTCACATCTGCCAGGCGTCCCGTGACAGCTCACATTTTTTTTTGTTGTGTTTGTTATTGTGAGGAGAAGGTTCTTATGGAAGAAAACATTAAGAAAGTTGCGTGGAAAATTAGAAAAATTGAGAAAACATAAAGACCATATTTACTTTTCTAATGTAACCTTGCCGCTTTTGACAATGTAAACTCTTATAATTTAATTTTATGGTGTTTGACATGAATGCCAGTCATTTAACAACAGAGGCATGGGTCGGAATTATATTGATAAAAGAATTAATTTATAATTTCTTAGTGCACATTTCGCGGTCAAATAAAACGAAAAATTGTATTGTAATGTACAGTGAGTTTGTTCATCACGGTAAGTTCAGAGCGCCATTACGCATAATATTAATAATTTAAGTGTCATGAATTATAAACACTAGGTTCTTGGTATATTACTTTTATTAATGATACCAATTCGAATTAAATATTCATTGAAGGACAACGTCTGCCGGGTCAGCTAGTTTCTTATAAATATTGGTTTAAATAAAATATTTATTTACCTTACTCTCAGGGTAGTGCAGGCGGATCTTACCCGCAGCGATGAGTTGAGGCGATAGCTTCTCTACCTGTAATTTGAAAAAAAATATGACATTTTAGCAGGAAGAGAAAACATTCTGAATAGACAAATTTTAAGTATTACTTTATTAAAGGAAGCTAAGCAGGGGAGTATCTTGTTTGACCTTTAGTCCCATCACTAAATTCTGTAATAGAGTACCTAAATACGCAGCACCTTCGATAAACAAAGATTTAAGTAAAAAGAGAAACGTACGCAGCTTACTTAAATGGTGTTATCAATTGTTGGTTTATAACTACATGTAATAGAGATAGCATGAGTCACTTCGACTGTAGTGCGAACGAAATAACCATACAGATTTTTTTTATCGACTTCCGACAGTCTCAAACGGCCTACATTTAAGATTGTCTGAAGACCAGTGGAGCAGGTTCTATGACAGTCCATATTTAGATGGTAGCCTCCAGTAGCGCGTAGGTACCTGGTGCGCGTTGTGCACGAGCTGGTCGGCGAGGCGCTTGTGGTGGCCGGCGCCCGCCGCCACCATGCCGGCCGCGGCGGCCGCGCGCGCGCTGAACTGCGCCAGGCCGGCGGCCTTGTCCTGGAAGTTGGCCTCGCGCCCCGGGGTGCCTGGGGAGGACCACATGTGTAAGGGGATTATAAGTCAATTTGGATAAATTACTGTAGGGTCTGAAACAAATTGCAAAGACCCTAAACCTGATTCGCCTTATCGCTGTCTCCAAATATCATAATAATTTTACTCATGGTCTCTATAATGACCGTATATAATGATGTAATGAAATTAAGAAATCAAATATTTTCACTTTATATCACCTAGATAAAATTAAAAAAAATTCAAAATTCAAAACCATTTATTCAGTTTAGGCCCTCAGAAGGCACTTATGAAGGTCAAATTTAAAGTTACTGAAGCTACTACCGGTTCGGAAGTCAGCCTTCAACTGAGAAGAACCGGCAAGAAACTCAGCAAGGTTACATTCTTTTTTATTTTATTAAATTCTTTTTTATCTATTCTGACTTTTTGGCTATTTTATAACATCAATTTTACATATTTTTATATTTAAGAATTACAAAATACTTAATAAAGCTAACATTAAAAAAAAAAATAAAAATAACAAGACTACAAAATAGAAAATAACAATAGTAAGGTACTTACAACTTAAACAAGAGATTTAGAGGTGCACTGTGCAGAGAGCAGCTATTTCCATACATTTTTATCTTCAATATAATGAACCACCTTGTAATACGCTTTTTCTTTCAAAACTTTCCTAATATAATTTTTAAATTTATGATCAGACATTTTGGTTACTGAAAGCGTTATCTTATTATAAAATCGAACACAATTACCAAGAAATGACTTGTTTACTTTAGTTAGTCTAAAATATGGAACAACTAACTTCTCCCTTTGTCTTGTATTAATATTATGGATATCCAATTTTGACTCAAACATTCCTATGTTTCTACGTATAAACATTATATTTTCATAAATATATAATGAAGGCAATGTCATTATATTTATTTCCCTAAATAAATCTCTTAATGATTCACGGGGACCCATACCGTAAATTGCACGAATTGTTCTTTTTTGTATTGTAAATATTGATTCTATATCCGCTGCTGCTCCCCAAAATAAAATACCATAGGACAAGAGGCTATGAAAATATGCAAAATAAACTAATTTGGCTGTCTCAACATTCGTCAATTGTTTAATTTTCCTAACAGCAAATGCAGCCGAACTTAACTTAGCAGCTAGAGTATCAACCTGAGGTCCCCACTGCAATTTATTGTCTAATGTAAGACCCAAAAATACCGTTTTATTAACAAGATCAATATGGCTCCCATCTATTATTATTTGGCTATCTACTTGTGCTACATTCGGTAAAGAAAACCTTAAGCATTTAGTTTTCTTTGAATTTAGTAATAGATTATTTGTAGCAAACCACCCACAGACAATTGACATAGTATGATTAACTTTAGTTAGATCTTTGTCTTTTCTATCAACTTTAAAAATTAATGATGTATCATCAGCAAACAAGACAATATCTGTGAGATCATTTACAACATATGGCAAGTCATTTATATAGACTAAAAACAAAAATGGACCTAAAATTGAACCCTGGGGTACCCCCATTTCGACTAAAGAGCCCTTGGATGTTGTGCCAGTAATCCCTACCTTTTGTTGACGATTTGATAAATAAGATAAAACAAGATCATGAGCAGTTCCACGAATTCCGTAGTAGTCAAGTTTTAGAAGTAGCGTACGGTGGTCAACGCAATCGAAAGCCTTGGATAGATCACAAAAAATGCCAATCGCATCCTGAGAATCCTCCCATGCGCCATAAATGTGTCTCAGCAATGCTGCTGCCGCATCGGATGTAGATCTTCCCTTCGTGAAACCGAACTGATGACCATGCAATATCTTATGCTTAGTAAAGTGACCTAACATTTGATTAAGCAGCAGTTTTTCAAAAATTTTACTAAGTGCTGGCAGAACGGAAACTGGTCTGTAATCAGAAGGATTCTCCTTACAACCGGACTTAAAAATAGGTACTATTTTACTGTATTTCATCAAATCAGGAAAACAACCCTGATCAATACATTCATTAAAAATATTTGAAAAAACCGGTGCAATCACTGTTATTTTTGATTTTACGATTGTTACTGATAAGCCTCATAAATCTTCAGTACTTTTCATATTGAGCGAATTAAAAGTATTTAAGATATCGCTAGCATTAATATGCTCAAATTTAAAACTAGGAAATATATTATGAATATGCTGTTTGAGTAAAGATTCCGCTACTATAGGACATGATTTAAGGCTTTTAGTAGTTTTACCAGGTATACTCGTGAATAAGTTTTCGAAAGCACAGGCTACATCTAAATTATTCGTTAAAATTTTATTATTAATTTTAAGAGTTACCTGTTCATTATTATTTCTTATTTTACCAGTTTCCGTATTAATAACATTCCAGACTGTCTTTATTTTATTATTCGCATTACCTATTTTATTACATATAAAGTAAGATTTAGCTTGATTACACACTAACTTGAATGTTTTTGAAAAGTTTCTAACATATTTATGAAATTCCTCGTTATGAGTTAGAGATTTTAAATGATAAAGTTCATACAACCTATCCCTGCTCTTACGAATACCTTTAGTAGCCCAGTCACTAAATCCCATTTTACTATTTACCTTCACTATTTTAGTAGGACAGGCTCTATTAAAATTATCGCAAATCCCGGACAATAAATCTTCATACAAGACATTGGGCTCATTACTATGATATATTGTATTACAGAGTTTCAGTTCTAAATTATTCTTAAAGTTGTCTAATCTTGCCTTAGTAGTAGGTCTAATTACTTTCGTTACTTTAAATACTTGTCTTTTAAATGGCAATTCTATATTATATAATTCTATACATGTGCATATTAACGTGTAGGGAATCTTGGGGTATTGTAAAATAAAATAGAGGTTTCTCAAAAACTCTTTCAACTCTTTCGTCCATAGTTCATGAGATATGCGCGTAAATATCCCATCCCCTCCAACTTAAGGACTATGAGAAAATACAAAACAAAATCAGTATAGTACAAATTAAGAGTCACATTGAATGAAAAATGGTCTGAACAAGATATGTGAAGAAGTTTCTGGAATATCCGATATATGCAGTTTGATTTCATAAACCCAAAAAAATGAAAACTATAAACCTTTCTATTCCTATAACTTGGTTCTTATGTCATGATAGGGAGCCCAGCCCTGGTCATGCACTTAGCCAGTAATTTTAGCCGATAATCCCGAAATTAAAAGGCAGTTGACCAAGGGTGGGGTGTAGTGTGGTGGGGAAACAGGTGACGTACCCATAGGTGCCCCAACGGCTTCGGTGAAGTGTCGCAGGGGTGCTGCCACGTCTATGAACTCTTCAACCACGCGGTTGACCACCGCGCGCTCCGTGGCCAGCCGCAGCTCGTGGAGCTTGTCCGTCAGCGCCCTGGAAGGAAGGGGGGATGATTGCAACGGATAACAAACATTATATAAGTGAAAAAATTACACCAAGATTATACAAAAACAAATATCTAGTAACTAATTCCGCCGGATCTCCTTCTCTGTCAAGTCCTAAACAAGGAAACTCACAGGAAATCGACAGGTGTTTCGCTTCTTCAGGACGAATTAGACCCGCTGGTGCAACGTACCTGGTGACATCCCTGGCCTGGTCGGAGTCCCCGCGGCCGCTGGCACACAGGTCAGCGAGCTGGTCGGCGAGGCGCTGTACGTCGCCGCACAGCTGCAGGACTTCCGCCTTTTCGCGCCCCTGCAGACCGTCGGCGATCTGCGACAACCACGGTACCCAGGGTTTAGCGCTCATTTTATAAATGCGAAAGTTTGGATGAGAATAGAGAAAGACAGGATTGGAGAGGATGTTTGTTACTCTTTCACGCAAAAAATACCGAAAGGATTTGGCTGAAAATTGGCACATAGGTAGAGCATGCCCTGGAATTATAGTAAAGGATTCTTTTTATTCCAAGACAATGTTACAACCCTCGGGAATGCGGGTGAAACCGCGGAGGAAATCTAATACCTATTATATGGTAATTAATAAGAAAACAATAGTTGTTTTTAAATATAAAGCAATGATCATATGCCAGCCACAGGTTCATATGTACTTGATAAACGACACTAAAATTAAATAATTTATTAACCCACTACTGACTGGTACAACGGCTATTGAACGGCTGTTGAAATTATAACAAACTCACATAAAAAAATTGAACAATTGAAAAAAAAATTATAGCCAAAAAAAAATTACATTGCTAAGATACTTGTCGGTATGGGCTAAAGTCTGGAAGTGCTGAAACGATTCAGTTTTCTTTTTACTGACAGATAAAATAAATAAAATAGTAAATCTTACCCTTTGCCCCTGAGAGACGATGCTGTTGATCGCCTTCTGACCCTCAATCCTGGTGACCGGGTCCGCTGCCGGGTGCAGCAACCACTTATGTGCTGTCTCCAACCTTCACCAAAGTAAGTGTTGAATATTTTACGTTAAGGGACATTCACCACATGGCACGTTGTACTTAAAATATCTTCGGTGGAATATGGTTCTTAGTAATGAGACGATTTATTTCTATGCATATACGAGTATAATAAATAGGTCGGGGAAAAAGTTCCTTCGCATTTTTTAAGAAAATTTAAAACATTTTTAATATAGTTTATTTACATTTAACTAAAGTATGTAGGTACCATTTTGTTCGATAACTTTTTGCCATCTTGTAGGTAGGGACATGATTCCATTGCTATAGAAATTTTGGGAATTCTGATCAAAAAACTGCGACAAGTGGTTTTGACAGTCCTCTCGTGATGTTAACCTGACACTGCCTAAAGAATTCTGAAGAGACCGAAACAGGTGGAAATCTGAAGGTGCAAGGTCAGGACTATACGGCGGATGCATTAATACCTCCCAGCCAAACTCTCTTAATATTTGCTAAGTGTCTAAAGATGTGTGAGGTCTAGCGTTATCATGATGAAAAACCACACCCCTTCTGTTGATTAATTCCGGCCGCTTTCTCTCAACTTCTTTCTTTAATCTCATCAGTTGTTCGCAGTAGAGTTCAGAATCGATGGTCCTGCCTGGTCGTAACAGCTCATAATGAATAATGCCCTTCCAATCCCACCACACACACATCATCACCTTGTTGCGAGTTAACCCGGGTTTCGCCACAGTCTGTGAAGCCTGACCGGCCTTTGACCACGACCTTTTTCGTACGTTCCACTTTTCATCACCAGTTATCAGCTTCTTCAAAAATGGTTCGGTTTCATGACGTCGTAATAAAGAATCACAAATGAGTACACGGTTCATTAGGTTTCATTCAGTGGGCTCGTGAGGTACCCAAATATCTAGCTTTTTTGTGTACCCAGTTTTTTTCAAATGCGCCAAAACTGTTTTGTGGTCAATTCCCAGTTCTTCAGCTACGTCGTAACTATTGATATGCCAACCTTGCTCCACATTTTAAAAAATGGCACCCATTTTATCCGTAATGGGGCGACCAGAGCGACGTGCATCTTTGACATCAAAATTTCCGGATTGAAAACGCTTAAACCAAATTTGTGCTACTCTCACAGACACTGCACTAGGTCCATAAACATCGCAAATTTTTTTCGCGGCTTGCGTTGCATTTTTACCTTTTTTGTAGTAAAATTTTAAAATGAATCGAATTTCTTCATTAGATTCACTCATCTTGGCGGTACGAAAAACAAATGCAAATCACACATTTTCCTAATTTGAATTTGGAATTATGTTCTTTAAAATTTAAACTTTCAATGGTACCAAAACCAGCCAGATACAAATAGTATAGCCAAAGAGATTTTATTACAAGTTCATACATTCTATAATGCGAAAAGACTTTTTCCCCAACCTAATATTTATTTTGAGAGTAGTAGAGCTCCTAATGCAGTTCAGCTAGGCGATTGTGTATTGCTCTCGGAATCGAAGTTCAGGCGGATTTGCTACTAGATTGATCGTTGAGTGTTTGCTATCTCATTCACACACCTACGGGCTGAAAGAGATAACGATAGTAGGGCCGTCAATGTATCGGCAAATCGATTTCCATTTCGATTGCGAGAGCATTACACAATCGCCCTGCAGTTCGTCAAGGTAAGAACTGTTACCTTCCCATTTCCGTCGTGAAGCAGTAGTTCACTCAGATAACTCATTAACTCTGGCAATCCCTTGCGGAAATCCATTATAAGATTATACAAAAAAAAAAAACAAATATCTAGTAACTAATTCAGCTGGATCTCCTTCTCTGTCAAGTCCCAAACAAGGAAACTCTACAGGGAATCGATACGTGTCTGTTTATTTATTTTTATGTATCGTTTCTACACGAAGCAGTGTCAGGACGTAATAGACCCGCTGTCACCGACTGTTGCCGTTGAGTTTACTTGTTTGGGACTTGACCGAAAAGGACATCCAACGGAATTTGTTACTAGATATTAGTTTTTTGCATAATCAGTAGTGCATTTGTATTACTGTGTTTCGGTTAGAAATGTAAGGGGGCCGGTGAAATGACAGGCACATGAGACTTAACAACTTCACGTCTCAGGGTTGACAACGCATTGGCGATGCCCTTGGTGTTGTAATCACACTTTGCTGCGGTTAATTGTATTAAGGAAGATCGAGGTATGAGACTCCTCCATTTAAAAGAGAAATTCTTCCATCACCAGGTAATCCTGCCTAGGGACCACAGTCAAACTGGTGATGTTGGACGCTCCTATATATTATGCTCAAATTATAAAAATCTTCGATAGCCCGATTTAGGATCATTGCGTGCCTGTTCATGGATGTCGCTAAAGTATAATGATGTTGATGAACTTTATCATCACGTCGTAGGGTTCATTTTTCTATAACACCCTTAGCTGTCAAAACAAGCTTAATAGATATCAACAACTTTAGTAGTAAAAAGTAAATTGAGTTTTATTATAATTTAGAGTAATGTTATTATTACCTGGCTTGCATTGTCTTGCCTCCCTGTTTCTCGGCCGCTCGCACACCTTCATTGACAATAGCGTCGACTTCATTCAGTTGGTTACGGAGATCTGATGCTAGGTTCAGAGCCTGGAATTATACAAAAAAAACTTTTTTTTTATATCAGACGGGATTGCGATAATTCGGTAATATGTTAATTATAAAAATGTATGTTTAAGAAAAATCTAAGGATTAATTAACTTATATATAATATTGACAGGCCAGTTGGCTTGGTGGTTAAAGCTCTGACTGCCAAACCGAAGGTCGCGGGTTCGATTCCCACCCAGGACAAACATTTGTGTGCATGAACATGTCTGTTTGTTCTGTGTCTGGGTGTAAATATCTATATAAGTATGTATTTAGAAAAAAAAAAAGTAGTATATGTAGTATATCAGTTATCTGGTTTCCATAGTACAAGCTCTGCTTAGTTTGGGATCAGATGACCGTGTGTAAAGAATGTCCCAGGATATTTATTTATTTATTATATTTATAGAAAATTGATCTTGCAAGAGTATTAAACATAAATTTATCTCATTTTATTATTTGTATTAATTTTAAAATTAAACTCTTTTTTTGCGTTTAAAATAAATATGTATTTTACCAGTATAATAAAATTAAGGAATTGTTATACAATCATGAAATAAAATCGCTGAGCTAATTAAAAATATTGTATATAACTATAGATAAGGTATAAAATAAAAAATAAAAATAAAACTAAGGTAAGAAAGTGATAACAATAACTAAAGTTTCCAATAATTATGAAGGGTGACCTCACCTTTGCTTCTCTACCGCGCCCGAACTGTCTCTCATCACAAAGTTGATCAGCATTGATACCGGCAGATCTGAATAGATAAAAATATTTCTATGTAAAGAATATGCTTTTCTTGGAATACAGATACAGATTTGTCCATTGGTTTATTCTGTGCGTTAGTTTTAGAGGCCAAAACGTAGGTTTCTTTTATGTTTTTAATACTACTGTCATGTTTTTAATAAAATGCTGTTAATAAATGCCAAATTCAATACAGACAACTTAGACATATAACAACGTGAGAGAAAGAGAACTAATAAGTTCACAATTCATCGCATTAAAAGCGTATATTGACTATTTGCGCTATGAACTATTTGAGAGGCGTTTGCATTTCAATGTATACTCGTAATTGGTAAGATAGAGAAGGAGGGAGGGAGACAGGTGGTTGTGGGTTGACTTACCGCAGTATGGCCCGCAGTGCGGCTGCCTGCGCGGGTCCCAGCTGGTCGCCGGCGCGCTGGGCGGAGGTCAGTACCGCCCGCAGTGCGCGCTCGCCCGCGGTGTTGCGTCCCGCGCTCGGGTCCTATACGCGTACGACACTCATTACCCAGTACCCAGTAAATTCAATACATACTATAATAAAATTTACAAAATACTCTCCATAGATAATGGTAGAAGCGCACGTGTTACAAACTGGAGATTCCCCGAATATTAGTCTACTATTCGGTATTCGGCTACTATCTTTAATATTCGGCCGAATAGCACATAGTATTCGCCGATACACGATATTACACATCTTCTTTGACAAAGACTTAGTACTGCATTTCTCCGCACATTGGTCATATGGTCATTAATAAAATATTGGTATTTTCAGTTAAAAAAAAATACATGCAGACATGAGGAGTCCGAGCATTAGCATAGCGTTCTGTTCTAGTATTTAAAATATACGAATCAATTTAGAAAATTTAGACCCCTTGAAAGGCACTTACGAAAGTCAAAGTTACTAAAGTTAGCTAAAATTTGCGTTTTCAAAATGATATTAATATTTTGTTTATAATTACAATAAATCTAAACCATTGTGGAATCATGAGATATAGAAGAAAATATCTTCATAAATAAGACAAAGTTATCAGTCAAGAAAACATTAAATAAAAACTTACATTTAAGAACTCATGCGCAGCGCCCATCTTTGTGTGAATTTGTGTTTGAAGCGCTTTAAGCACTGCAATGTTATCCTTCTCACCACCATCTTCTACATACGACGTTAATTGCAGAACACTGTAAATTTAACCCTACTTTTAATGACATAAGATTTATATAAACAAAAAAGTTTTATGCACTGAAAATAAAACTTTACTTATATTTCAATAAGATCTATTTATGAAAGTGAAGAGAAATGTGTTTCTCACCGAATAATTTCGTGTATTTCATCTGCCATTCTTTGCGCTAGATAATTTCTGTTTTCACCCGCTTCTTCTATACCTTTACCACCTGGAAAAATAATCAGTAGTTTATTAGTTGAGGTCGTAGTGATGCCGATTTTATTGTGCATCGATAAATTTGTATAATACTAGTCACCGTCCTGCAGAATAATAAGCCGAAAGTTCGGTCCGACACTGCCACAGTGACCTCAAACTAAGCAGAGCTTGTACAATGGAAATCAGATAGCTGATATAATACATATGATTACATTTTTAATATTACACCCAGACACAGAGATCCGGACACAAATTTTCGCCCTGGGTAAGTCTCTCTACCAAACTAACTAGCCCATCGAATAAAGTAAGAGAAGCAAAAACTCACCCTCAGTAAGGATATGTATATAGATCTTCATGGAGCAGATGAGGACTGGGGCGAGCTGCTTGACACTGTCCAGGCAACGCGTCAGGGTCTCCGCGTGTGGCGGGTGAGTCAGTTCAGCTGCACGAGCTGCTACCTGAGTAAGAGAGGCCCCGAAGGTGGTAAGTATACAAAACTTAGGAGAGCTCACGAGGGTTGCTGACGGAAGGTAACAGGTGATCAACTTGAAGGCGAGCTCTATAAAGTTGTCAAAAACCGTGTTGGGGTTTCCTCAGGATGTTTACCTTTGAGCCTCAAGGTAGTTATAGGATTCGTAATGACGGCTTTCATTCGACGTCACTACGACTGAGCATGACCAACCATTGGCTTAAATAAAATTATTTGCAACATTTCACTACACACGGCCATTTGACACCTAACTAAGCAAAATGTCAGATGTGTGCCAGAAACAGTCCCATGAATTTTTTAAGTTTGAAGTTTTGTCACCGATTGACACCACAAACATCCTTGTTTATGCACTGCACTTATTATATTAATTTCTATTTATTTATTTTATAGTTGATAAACTTATCATTGGCCATTTCTGCTATATTGTGTGTTATAGTTTATATATGGATGAATTTCTATCTTAAAATACGTACCTCTCTGGCTGCCCTCGATAATGCCGGTGAGATGTCCCTCAGGAACTGCACCAGATCTTCCATGGTGTCGATGACCTCAGCGACACCCAGGTAGTCTAGCACCTACGCAATAAAGAAAGTTTCTAGCTGTGTCGGCACAAGCTGACAATGAGTTTATGAATGACTTTGTCGAATCTAGCTGACACAGTTTTAAACAATAATTTAAGCGAAACATCACATAGGTAACAACATTTTCTTTTTCTAAAATGAATATCAGTTTTATGTGTCTGAATTTATATAAAAATATTAGAATATCTAGCACCAAGTACAGCACATTGTCACCTTTAACAGACATAAGGAAAATAGTTACAACAAATTATTCAGTACTAACGATGTACAAGAATACGTGATATTATAAACAGTCAAATAAATTATTAAATTTATTGATAAAGCTAGGATCAATAACTTAAGACTTACCTTCTTACATTCTTTTACGATCTTCCTGACTTCAGACTCGTCAAAACAGAGAAGTAGCCCTGATGTCCCTTGTAGGATACCTCGAGAGCCCTCTATCAGCTTTTTTCTGTAAAATAACGAAACAATTATCACAAGGCGTTAAAAAAACTAATGGCCTAAAGGCAAGAGTAAAAACGCTAGAATTTTTTTTTTGCGAAATGAAAATATTTTTATTCAAATAGGCCTTTACAAGCACTATGAATAGTCGGACTCTAATCTCTACCACTTAGGAAGGTTGTTTTATACTGAGAACTTGCACTATGACATGTTACAATAGACGGGTACCGGTTAACATGGTGGTTGCCTGCCGCGCGTCGTGGGTTAGTTTCCCACGTGCGACATACATCTGTGTGCATCTTTGGGTGTAAGTGTCTATATATAAATAGGAACACGAAATGGCTAAGTACAATTTTCTGCTAGATTGCGTTCACGGAACCCGGCTATTCACCAGATTCTTCTGACGTTTTCTGCACTAAAAAAGACCAACGACTTGATAAAAACCACTATACCTGGCAGGTCCGGAGTAAGGATCAGCTCTGAGCATGTCTGAAGCCTGTTGGAGGAGCGTTGCGGCTGTCTCCACACGGTGTAGGGCTCCCGGCATGTCTTGCCGCAGCATCGCATCGTCTGACGATTCGATCGTTTCATGCCCCACCTGTTGGTGGTGGATGAAGTAGTAACTTGTTCACGGATCATTTTGTATTTAGCACCACATTTGTGGTGATGTTATTTATTTTTATGATATCTCAGTTGATAGTAGCATCGAATTCCATGAGGAGAGTCGTGGGTTTCTAGGTAACTATCTGACCCCAGCATGCATTGTTATGCGACTTTTATTCCTATTATTTTTTAATGAAACTTTTTATGGGATCATTTTTTTATGTAAAAAATGTATGATAATCACAATATATGCAATTCAATCATTTATGCAAAATTTAATGAGCTTCTCTCCATGGGATTTATATATGAATTCGAGACCATAGCTTTACTCATGTTTCTAATATGCATTTTCACGTTTGCCGGGAACAGCTAGCAATTAAATAAAGATGCATAAAAATATTATAACAGGCGAGAAAGGTCAACTGCGGACCAGCGTGTCGAGCAAACACGATACGCTTAACATGGCATGTGTTTGAGCTATAACAACATCTTATCGAAAATTTACGTCATCGTCGCATACAGAACATCACGACTTAATCCAAAATAACTTTATTTTACACCAGCTTCCGCCTCGTGGTTCTACCTACGTGCCCAAGGAATCTTGCCCATCTCGACATAAAAAATATGATCTATCTAACAAGCTGAGTCAATTTGCGTGAAAGTGTAACATACGCTCCGCAGGTTGTTGTTGTGTAGCCATAAAGAACAGACTTTTCAAACTGGCATGTACAATTTTTCTCCTTTCATCATATTAAAATAGAAATAGACGTGTATAAATCTAATGAAGATTAGTGATGTACAATAGAATTTGCTCTTCAATTTGTATAAGCTATATTAATTGCCGCTGTGGGTGGCGAAAACTGAGTGGGTGGAGATAATCGTGCTGTTGCAACCTAAACAGATATCGTCACGGCGCAGAGCAGGGGCTCGATTCTGCAAGGAAAATCACACTAACTGGAGGATGTTTCGTCGCGGCTTCTATGCTCTGTCTCTGTCGCTTACTACGCTAATACTACTAATCACGTGAGAGGTAAGCTCTCCGAGGACTCCGTGAAGCGACTCGCCGACGAAGTTTGTGATAACTGAATAAGGAGGCTGTATACAGGTTTAGTTCATCGGCGGAACTTTTTACCAATACTCGGCGAAATACTAGGTATGTTCCGCTACACATAGCGTGAGCGAAAAATGCTCACGTGAACAGATCCTTACCTTGACAAGGTTGTTAACGGCGAGCGAGACGGCCTGCACTGGCCGCGCCAGGTCTGGCATAGCGTTGCCATCTTCTGCTTCTTCGTGGAGGATCACGAGACGGGAGACCTGGAAAAAGCAGAAAATGTTCTGTTAGAGTATAGCTCTTAGTGCAGAGTTCATCCGGGGAAGTACTTTCCCGTACCCATTTCTGTCGTGAAGCAGTAGTGTACTAGTAGTTTCGGTTAGAAAGGTAAGACCGATAAAATTACAGGCACATGAGTAATAACAACTTCACGTCTCAGGGTCGACAACGCATTAGCGATGCCCCTGGTACTGTAGACCGTCTGCTTGTTTGTTCCCGTAGAATTTATCATAAGCCACAATCATTACTGATAATCAGTTTTGAGCCTGGAGGGATTTTTGAGGGTGATACATAAGCAAAGGTAGGTGGTCTTCTCAGTGGAAGGCTGTCTTCCGAACTGGTGGTAACTTTAGCACCTCCATAAATGCCCTTTTAGGGTCTAAACTGAATAATTGGCTATGAATTTTGATGATACGTCAACTGTTTAAACTTCAAGCTCAAATATAGGAACTAAAATCTTTTAAGAATGCCAGACAAAAATTTACTTTATAATCATTGAAATAAAGTTACTACAATATTACATCAATCCAACGGTTAGTTATATGATGATGTAGAATAAGTCTTATCACAAACCAATAGGGTTCATTATTTTATGACATTCTTGCAGGTCTACATGGTGACGACTTAAGTGGTCAGTTTACATCGAGCATCACTGGATCATGTTGCATCTAATTTGAACAACTTGCTATAGTTGCAGTTAACTAGTATTGTGTTTACAAAGCAAATAGACCTTGAGAGACAGTCGGAAATATACAGAGCTGCTAGAGTACGGATGTCGAATCGATTCGTCTACAAAATTTGCTTCTATTTACAAATGATTTCTTACTGACCGCGGTTAAAGTTGCGACTTTTTCAACAACTGCTGTTGCATTTCATAAAATAAAATTATGCCTACCGTTTGGATAAGGGAAACTGTCACTAAACATGCGGCACGCTATGATGGCCGTTTTCACGTTTAACAATGACAAAGAAAAATAACCTTTATTCCTTCAGAAATAAAGTGCATCTATTGATCCAACAGCTAATTGTATGATGATGGAAATCAACCTTATTCCAAAGCAATACAGTTTCCTTTCCTATGACAATCTAAAACGTCAAAATGGCCATCATAGCGTGCCGGTAGTATAAGCATTGACGGGCCAGTTGGCTTGGTGGTTAGAGACCGCCAGGCTATGGGTTTGATTCCCACCCAGGAGAAACATAGCTGTGCAGATCCGTTCAGCGGTGAATGAGGAACAAACATCCATTCACCCAAGCTTTATAATAGTAGTTTTTTTTTTATATGTATATATAAATGGGTGAAACGATGTTCGTTGGTAAGCGCATCAATTGAGAACGACCGAATTGCCTACAAATATATAGTTACAAATACTTTTCTATCATCTATACTAATATTATAAAGCTGAAGAGTTTGTTTGTTTGAACGCGCAAATCTCAGGAACCGCTGGTCTGATTTGAAAAAATTTTTCAGTGTTGGATAGTGCATTTATCAAGGAAGGCTATAGCCTATAGGCTATATACCATCACGCTAAGACCAATAGGAGCGGAGCACCAATGAAGAATGTTTCAAAATCGGGGTTTTTTTTTTCTTTTGAGAGCTTCCGCTTCGTACACTGCGTAAACAGTTAAAAATCACATATAAAGATGAAAACCAGTTATAAAGATATTATAGTCTGGAATAGAACATTGCCTCCTTTTTATCCCGGGAAAATGTAACATACCCCAAGAACGCGGGTAAACCCGCGGGGAACAGCTAGTAATAAAATAAAGTTAACAAATTTTGAAATAAAATATATATTATTTACTTTTGTACCTGTAACCTTCAAGTCTTGTCATTGTAAGGAGAAATAAACAAATGATTATTATTAAAGTTCCAAATCTATCTAACTACCAATTCCCACGGTACCAAGCGGGTCCCCGATACGGTTCAAAATATGCTTAAAAACCACTCAGGGGACTCTATCTTTACACTTAAACAACAACTTACCAACACTTTAACAATTAAATATCAAAATCGGTCAAGCAGATCACACATTGGAATGTTATATATAAAAATGATTGTTATCTATTTATAGTATGTTTATCACGTCGACTGCAGTTTCTCCTGACCTGAGATGTTACAGGCCGATACGTGTAACGTTAAACAATAGTTATTTCTGGCTCGCACCGCGTTTTGTTGCCAAAACCTGATATTTAATACGATAACAAGCTTTGTCAACTACTACAGGAGAGACAGAGGAGTAGAGGATACCATAATTATTTTATTATATTCGCAAAACCCCACATATCTTATAAACATTAATAATCCCTACTAATATTATAAATGTGAATGTAAGTTTGTTTGTTACGCATTCACGCGAATACTACTTAACCTATCATTATGAAACTTTGTACACATATTCTTGGAGGTATTAGAAGTAACATAGAGTATGTTTGTGCCGGGAAAATGTTACAGTAAAAAAAAGGGTATACGTTCCGTTAATATGCCGCGAATACAGAAACCGTGTATATGGAATGGTAATTTATATGGGATTGTAGGGGATACGTTCCTAGGTGACAAAATAAAAAAAAAATATATAAAAAAACTACAATTAGTAGTTTATGACCATATTGAACGTCTAATATGTTGCTTTACTTAAACATTCTGTTTGTGTACATTCTCAAAAACCGACCGTGGCGAAGGCGGCTTATGTCAATGGAAAAGTGGAACCAATACAGCGACGATATCATTTACAACATACTTTAGGCGTAGTTGTAATAAGGTATATTTTACCTTTTTATTAATCCATTTGACGTCGCGTTTACAAAGGATACCGAATCCTTTTTAAATACATACGTATACATGTACCTATGTACAGGTTAGATCCGCGAATATAGGAATTGGGTCGCATTTTTTTTATCCGCGAATAGTGAAACCGCGAATGAAGGAAGCGCGAATACGGAGCTTTTACTGTACATCCCTAGGGAACGCGGGTGAAACCGCGGGGGACAGCTAGTTTAGTAATAAACTAATATGTATGTGCTATATCAAAAAGCAAATAAAAATAAAGTTATTGAACATTTAATCCACATGTTTTTTTTTTATTCTAGTGATTCGTTTTATCTCTCATTATTATTTGAATTCTTGGAAGCGATTTTTTTTCATTTGAACATTATACATAAGTAGCTGCCCCCCGCGGTTTTACCCGCGTTCCCGTGGGATGTCACATGTATTATACATAAAAACCTTCCTCTTCAAACACTCTATCTAATAAAAAAGCCGCATCAAAATCCGATGCGTAGTTTTAAAGATTTAAGCATACATAGGGATATAGGGACAGAGAAAGCGACTTTGTTTTATACTATGTAGTGATTAACAAATAAAGCATGTGTGCATACTTACGTACGTTAGATATACATAGAAGAAAGTGAATACTACAATAAAGTTAAATTAAATAATCACTTAAATAAAAATAATATTATGTATTACATCGGCGAGTGAAACTTTGCAACTTGGACCTCGATTCTGTAAGGAAAATGACACTCTATGATGTTTCGTCGCGGCCTCCATGCACTGTCTCTTCGCTAACTACGCAATCACTTGAGAAGTAAGCTTTCTAAGGCCTTGTTGCGCCGCGTCCCCATTAAGTTTGTATTAGCTGAATAAGTGCCAATAAACATTATACATTGAGAATTTTAGGGCATAATTCCACTACTATACATTAGAGTTACCTAGCCAGAGAAATAATTCTCGTATTTGTCTATATTACTGTCAAAACTATCACTAACAAATCGTCAGATTGCATTACCGTTTTATAAAAAAATATATCCAAATACATTCTTTACGCATCTGATCCCAAACCAAGCAAAGCTGAACCCTGACTGCCACTTTTCAGGCCGTGACTTCGATTCCTACCCAGAAAAGACATTTAGGAGCAAGAACATAATAATAATATATTTGTTTGCTATAAAATACACACTGGAGGACACAAACAGTAGACAGAAGACAACTTTAAAATGCAAAATTTTCTTGAAATCTGGTACCCAAAGTAAGATTCAACTTGTGTTATGGGTACCATGTATATTTGTTTTATGCCTTACTGTAAATATCCATATAAGAATGTTTTAATCAAAAAACATAGTATATGTAGTATATCAGTCATCTGGATTCAATAGTACAAGCTCTGCTTAGTTTGGGATCAGATGGTCGTATAAAGAATGCCACAGGGTATTTATTTAAAGTGACATTTACATACGACTAACCGTAACCTAACTGCCATGTAACTTTCACTTGTTACCAATGATATATAAACTATAGATGCGTTATCTGCGCTCAGAAATAGCAACATAAATGCTGGTAATTGTCATAATTCTGCACTCAATCTTAACGTAATTAACGATGTATTCATCTCTCCCTAACAACAGGTACACCATCAGGTATTTTTATGCTACTTTGGCCGAGAAACAACCACGGGCCACCTAATGGTAAGTGCCTATGGACTTTTCTAACACCAGGGGCATCGCCAATATGTTGACGACCCTAAGACGTGAAGTTATTAGTCCCCTTACCTTCCTAACCGACGGTAAGGCAAGTGCACTACTGCTTCATGGCGGAAATGAGTAAGGTGGTAGTACTTCCCAGGACGAACTCTACACTAAGAGCTCTACAACACAATGTGCCTGTAATTTCACCGGCTCCCTTATCTTTCTAACCGAAACACAGTTATACGAATGAACTACTCTTAAACACACGGCGAAAGTACTTCTACTCTTTAATGGCATTCATTTTTCTTCGCGTATAAGCTTAAATATTTGCTTCGTTTTTAAGAGCCTTGATGTTGTTCAATGACGTGTCTATATAATAAAACGTCAGTGTGTACGCCGCGGTTTGTAAATGCCATGTCTTAGAGGTCTCAGATAAGCGGGATGGAGTGAGGCGCCGGCGCCGGTCACGTCCTCGTTCCTTATACGGAATGTAGTAAATACTTGAAGTAGAAGAGCTATAACATTGTTATACTTATGGGCATTTTCCTGTTATTATAAAGTTGTTCAGTTTCCGTTCGTAAGAGATTTATCGACGAAATTTGGATCACATAAAACGATTTCGCGGAATTATAAAAACAGAATTATTATTTATCTTCTATTATATTATTCTTCTATATGTACATAATGTATGCATATAAGGAAAATAGGGTTCCTTTGACGCACCATCACCTGAAAATTACTGAACATATCTGGATGAGAATGCTACCATTCGACGCGGAATTTTTCGTACATGGTTATAGGCTATACTCGTATATGATATCGATAAACGCGGATGAAACTGTGGGGGAACAGCTAAAATATTATTATAGCACCTCTAGATAGATAGTTGTCTGCGAAATAGAAGATTTTATATTATGATCTGTCCCTGTGTAATGTATAAAGCCTATATAATATTTGTAAACTATGTATGGATCAAGTTGTTTTATTTTTGTTTTTATTAATAATAATTTTTTTGAACTGAAAACTTCTTTAACGCCGTTGAGCACTTTTCTTGGGAATGGTATAAAATGTTAAACTCGCGTAAGGACACGTGACCTGATCGAAAGTTCGTAAGACGGTAAAAATGCACAACGTTAATGTTCAAATTTTCACTTCTGCCGACACTCACCGAGTTGTTTTTTGTTTTTTCATTTGACTGTTTAATTCTCAATATTACTTCACAATCTAGTTAATTTTTCATAAAAATCATTACATATCTTCTAAATAGAATAGAATAGAAATTGTCTGAAAATTCCTCAATCTATCCCAGTATACCATTCGAAAATAATCAAAGATGTAAGAATACATATAAATACTTTACACACAGGTATTTCTATTAGTGAGAGAAACAAACTAAATTTCATAATGCTATAACAAAAGTGATAAAATACAAAATACAAACCATCCCATAAAAGAAGTGCAAATTCTCTTCAAACCTTGCAAGCATGAAATATTAAACAAGAGACTAGTGTCTAAAGGTCAATGGTTCGACAACCTTCTCGAGACATTGCACACAGAACGGAAGTAAAAAAAAACGCATTTGCAACCGTCTCAGAGTATACTCTTTCACTTTACTCCGCCCGCGACGTGTGCGAGAGAGAAAGGCGATTTGTAAAGTTGAACATGATTACGTATTGTTAAAGCTGTGGAAATGTTACTCCACTCTTTATGTTTTGTTTGTGGCGGTTGTTTTATTGGTTAAAGGAAAGCATCAAATGAGGTACTTGTTATTATCATTCTAAATATTGTGGGAGCAGCAAAAGGGAAAACCTTTGTAAGTTTGGATGTAGGAAGTCATCTCTTAAACTTTCATTCGATTTGTCATGGAAAGTCTTTTGGGAGCGAAACCATCCGAGGCTGAAATAGCTTAAACTTTAATATTTTGAATTATAAATTTTGATGAATAAGTGTAACTAAATTTAAGTAAATGCTAAGTTATTTTAATCCATGTATCGGCAATAGAAAAAATTAATGTAACACTATTATTAAGGAACCACAAGCCTCAGTTCAAAACAACGAGCTGAGCACGCGCGGAAAGATGTTAATTTTTAGTAACACAATACAATAGATCTTAAAATAATTCATCGTAGAATCTTCAGAGAGTACTAAGAGTCCGTAGAAAATGTAAAAAGAAATAAAAAAAAAAAAAAGAAAACTTTCATTCGATTAAAAATATATTTCATCAATATTTAGAATGGACCTTAAGGGTCGACCATTGGCTGTATATTATGAAGAAGAATATCCCTTCTGCTACGCGGGTGAAACCGTGGGCCCTAATCTAATATTATACATAGCATAATGTTATAACCAAGCAGCCTCACGATGTCAACAGACCAACCGTAATTTCATATTATTTAACCACTTTAATTTGTAGCTACCTGTCTATTCAAAATAATGTAGCTTTCAAATAGAGAAATTGCGTAGATAACGGGGCATACATACAAACTCACAAAATTATCTTATAATATTCAAAAATCAAAACCATTTAATTTTTATTATTTATTCAGTTTAGGCCCGCGTAGGGCACTTATGAAGGTAAAAGTTGCTGAAGCTACCACAGGTCCGGAAGTCAGCTTTCAACTGAGAAGAACCAGCAACAAAACTCAGCAAGGTTACATTATGCATATGATATATATTAAGTCACAACAATAAAAAAAAAATTATAATAATATTGAAAAAAAACTACCTCATTCCCTCTTAACACCTACTCAATACAAAAAAACCCAAGTTTGCTGACCGATTTATTAATTAATTACAAAAACGGAGTCAAACAGCTAAACCCATCATCGGTATCAATTCATCCACTTCCCCTTCATCTGACGAGACATTAAAACCAATTAAAACTAATGTACAGCGATTGGACTTGTCATCCATTGTTGATCGGAGTTGGTGCTTGGCTATATATGGTGCGCACGAACCAACCTCCTACATCACATACCGTAGGTACATTCATTCATAACTTATTTAATCATTCCTGCATACTAATCTTATAAAGATTTTTATGTAAGTATGTTTGTGACTCTTTCACCCAAAAACTACTTAACGGATATGGATGAAACTTGGCACATAGATAGAGCATTCCTGGAATAACATATATGCTACTTTTGATCCCGGGAAAATGTAATACCGCGGGGGACAGCTAGTCTCTAATATTATAAATGTGAATGTAAGTTTGTTTGTTACGCTTTCACGCTAAAACTTCTTAACCGATCATCATGAAACTTTGTACACATTATCTTGGAGGTATTAGAAGTAACATAGGATACTTCTTGTGCCGGGAAAGTGTTACATCCCTCGGGAAAGCGGGTGAAACCGCAGGGGAAAGCTAGTATATAAATAATATAATACATATATATAATATATAAATAAAATGTATGTAATCTTATAAATGAGAGAGTTTGTATGTGTGGTTGTTTGTTACTCAATCACGCTTGAACTGGTGAACGGATCTAGATAAAATTTGGCAGATTTATATTATAGTCTGGAATAGCACATATGCTACTTTTATTCCGGGAATATGTAACATCCCACGGGAACCCGATAGAAACCGACGAGGCAGCTAGTGTCAAAATAATAGCATTTTGATAAATGCATAATAATGTGCGTATAAAAGTGTATTTTATTATTCATATCGTACCTACACATAACAAAAATGATTGTTGTCGGTATGTTCCCATTAATCTCCGAAGCAGCTGGACCAATTTTGACGGGACTTTCCCTGGCAGATAGCTGATGGCTTTTATTTTTGAAAAGGAATAACGGTACCCCTCAAAAACATACAATACCTAGAAATTGTGTAGGTAACTAACAATTTATATTTCAGGAAAATCTAACCCCTGGGAAACGCAGGTAAAGACGCGGGGGACAGCTAGTAACATCATAACTATTTAACTTTTGTTTTCAATAGAATTTGGTGCTGTACATGAGTCACGTTTGGCCCAAACTGGTCAAGGTTACAGTAATGAAGGCGTTACTGAATTAAACATAACACGTTTACATCTGAAAATACTTGTAATGTATTATTACTTTGTTCTCATAAATGATGTAGAGGTCAATACCGCATGTTTATCTCCCTGGAAGCTGCTTACCGCACACCTACATGTGTGACCTCTTTTATTAACATTGTTATTGCATCAGGACTATATTAAAGTTAAAGGAGCAGTACTGTTCTATAGAAATGGAGAATTATGGAATTATAATACATACTCATTTGTTATTCCAAGAAAGCCGACATTCAGGCAGACGGTACACCAAATGGTAAGTGGTCACCGTTACCTTTAGACATTTGTAAAACCAGGGGCATTGTCAATGCGTTATCGACCCTGAACTATCGATATAGCACTTATACATTACTATATATATATATAGATATTATAGAGCTTTTTTTAAGCTTTTTTTTAGTTAGTGCGGTATTTCTTTAATTGTATCACATTAACTCGATTGCATCTTGGCAATATATTCTGCACGAGAACAGTAAACCTTTTTCCAATTAATCTCTTAATCACAAAACCAATAAACAAAAGCCTCTCCAATTAAGAGTCAAGATTTAAACCTAAACAGATAAGCAATAAAACAACCAAATGGCGAAGGCGACATTATCCAAGATTGCTTTCTGTCTGGCATGACTGTTATTTTTAGCCGCCCTACCGGTCTCGAAGGGTTGGGCATCGGCAAAGGGCGCGGCATTTTGTTTTACCCACGGGGGTTAGAGGCTTGGAGCATTTATACCCCTTCACGATATTAGGAAAGGTGGATGAGTTAATGGCTTTGGGGTTATGACGTTTGATTTTAACAATAAAGCCTTTTTATTCCAAATAGGCCGATAAACCGACAGATGGACCATCCATTTGAGTAGTAGAGCTCATAGTGCAGAGTTCGTCCGGGGAAGTACTACCACTTTACTCATTTCCGCCGTGAAGCAGTGGTGCACTTGTATTTCTGTGTTTCGGGTAGAAAGGTAAGGGAGCCGGTGAAATTACAGGCACATGAGAATTAACAAATTCACGTCGCACAATCGACAACTCATTGGCGATGCTCCTGGTGTTGAAAATGTCCAAAGGTATTACAATAGTAGACAGTCATACAAGTATAGTAATACACGTACATTAATGCTTCACGACGGAAATAAGTAAGATGGTAGTACTTCCTCGGACTAAGAACTCTACTACTTCTAAATGATTAATCGATTGTTTTTAGATAAGGATCTGTTTCTCTTTCACAAAGGTGAGTAATCAGATAACTAGGTAAAGACAACAGAGCGACTTTCATAATACATTATTTGGTGAGACAGGTGTTTGTACTAGGAAGACCTGTATTACAGATAACGAGGTTCTCTCCCCTACAACAAATACTGTCTTTAGTGGCAACTCTGATATTTACATGTTAGTTAATACTTCATCCGTGGAGTGACATTGCCGAGTTAGCTAGCAAAATATTCCGTATACACGATATGAAGAGAGCGATGGAAACAAAGAAAGTTTTTACCAACAACAACCCATGCATGGATTCTAAAAGATAACTAAATTAGTCGAGATGGACCTCAACTGAAAAGCAATAAAGATGATTTTTCTATGACATTTTTAGGTATGAAAAACTAGCCTTTTAAATCTGACAGCTTTTAACAAAACTTACAATGACTTACAAACTTAAAAAGAGTAACTTTGTTTACTTGTCAATATTATAAAGTAGTCAATATAACAGTACGTGTGGTATAAAGTTTCTATTCCAGGTTTATACCTACTAATGGTTTATTTTTAGTTTAGTTATGATTATCTACAGCTTGGTAACTTTCAAAATATGTTCGGTGGAGTGTGGGTCGCGTTACTGAAAGCTCTGCCAGCCTCTACAGGGATAAAATACGTGAAGACATGTAATACAATCAATACTTCGTTTACAACCCTTACTTAATCCAATCTAGACATACAAGCAATAAGCTCTCCAGGTCCAAAGCAATCACAACATAACTTGGTGTCCAATCCAATATTTGCTGACCTTGGCAGCCCAGCGCCGCAGCGTCCGCTCGGCCTTAACCCACAAGCTAGTACCTCCCGAGATATCAGTTGTTTGTCAATATAGAGCCAGATGTCTTTTTGTAAAGTGAAGTTGGTCGATGCCGTAGTGTTGGTGTATTCTATAAAAATAATTGAGGTGGATCTTTGTTTAAATTTTAGCGAACTAGCTGCCCCTGCGGTTGTACCCGCGTTCCCGAGGGATGTCACATTTTCCCCGGGTAAAAAAGCTCTTCTTATAACATCAGCTATCTGACAGTGACAGTCAGGTAACCCTGCAAACCATATTTAAATAAGATCGTGTATTCAAAGTGATGATAGATCAGTTGGTTCCAATCAAACAATGCTCAGGCTTATGGTTTTTGTATTTGTTTGTTTTGTAATTTGCTTTCGGTGATGGAAAACTTCGTAAGGAAACCATACCACGGCATGGATCTGTCGCCAAACACCTACTGTGTGGTAGCTACATTTGAGAGCCATTTAATTTCTAGGTTTTGTGTTTTCACCACGTTTAACCACGTCAACGCTTACTATGACATGTGAAATTGTGGTCAACTTAGGCCAAAAAGAAACTGTATAGAAAAATGTCACTATTTCAGTCTGTCTATTTGTGGTCTAAGTTCTTTAACACTGAACAATAAGCTCAGATATGACTTTCATTAAGTTATCTTTAATTAAGTGAAATTCTAAAGGAATTATGTGTAAAATACTTTAATATTATTATTCCCTTAGGCGAAGCCGGGGCGCATTTAAATGAATAAATTATAACTATGAATATAAAACGGTGTTGGTGTTCCAGACCTCTAAGTTAATATTCAACGAGACAGATTTAACATATGACTGTTTTTTTCTTATTTTACAAGACATTGTCGTCAACACCCTACGCGAAATTGTCATACCATATTCAAACTCTATAACTTTTTAATTTTAGGTGTCAACACTCGTTTCACCTCAATAAGCCCACGGCCACGATAACACGTGGGTGACGACCATATGGTCACATTTGTAATTTGAATAATCACCAAGTGATTTTTACGATGTTACCTTTTTGAGTTAATTTCTACTAGGCATTTGTAAACAAAGAAATCTCCCAATATTTCTAACCTCATTCTATAATTATATCATATCAAACTAATATCTAAAACGTTTTAAACTACTACATAATATACATCATTTACAAAATAAATAAATGCCATTAAAATAAATTAAAAACACGACAGGCGATTACGAAACAAAATGTTACAGAATCGGTTCCAATTTTAAAATTAAGCGCGAACGATCACAAGGCGCGAAAACTAAACGATTACAAACAAACTGCCAGCAACACCCGTGAGTCAGCGTTCAAAATTAGAACTATTTTGAGTTATATCACCTGGCAACACTGTTATGTTTAAAACGTTAAACGTTGTGGAGCGAAAATTTTAACGAGTATTTTTATGGATTTTGTCATTGTATGAATCAGGAACTTGAGATCATCAATTAGCATGAACTAACACACCCAGTAAATGTCTTACAATGAGTGGGTGTTTTAACAACACAGCTTTAATCATTTCGCTGATAAGTCGTAACCTAGGTCATAACGTTCCTGAGCCATTATTCATTAAAGGAAACCTATAAAGAGGATCAGAGAAATACATGGCAAACCCGATCTAAAAAAACAAAATCGTTGAAAAACCTCGAACGAGATTCCTAGACTCAAATTGATGAGGTAAGTATCGGCTTCTTATAATTTCAAGAAGAATGATGACCCATGAATCATCAGGATTCGAAAATAAACTTGTGGTCTCAGAAAATCTTTGCAACAATAATTCTGTGAGTTGTGTTAGTCACGCAAATCGGACTTATTTCTACTTACTAGTTTGACTATGACCAGCATATCTAAAATACACCGTACAACTTACAGTCAACATTAATATTCTATCTTGATCCAAAACTGTTGGATTAGTACTTGTTGACTGAAATTTCAATGTCAAAAATCTACATTAATCCAGAGGTTCAGGAAAGGGTTAGAATATTTTAGGCCGAAAGCCGACATTGACAAAGATATAAAGACTAATAACCATAATCGCCGAAGAGAAAATAATCGTTATTACTCTTCGGAAAGCAATCTAGCTTCGCAAAAGGGCAAAGGACTGAAATAAACAGTCTAATCTGGAGTGTCTGCCCACTATTTATAGGACTGCGACTGAGCCGGGATGAATATTTTATGCGCGGTCAGTGAATGAATCCTTTATGCCTTACCTTGTAAAATAGGACAAAATGGTAACTAGACGAATTAGAGTTGAGTTCGTTTTAATAAAGCTCACCACGTCTGAAGAGGATAAAGTAACAAAAACTTCAACTAAAGGCCCTTTTGATTGATTTTTTTTGATCCACTCCAGAAAACAGGATTGGATCAATTGACGAAACTTATTACGTAATGTTCTGCGAATTTTGTCGGATGTCGAATAACTAATTCAACAGGCAAATGTCGTATTGAGCACATACGATCTAATATTACTTACGTTGGAATTGGATGCACTGTCATGGCAATTGGTATGCGTCGTATGGTGCATAAAACTAATTCGTTCTCTGCAGCAGTCGGTTTATTTGAAATTGGAACAGACTTTGCATGGATTTTACCGAGGTTTATTCAACGTTTGAAAACATGGCCCTTAGTTGCTCCAATTATTTTAAAATCAGATAAATATTCCAGCCAACAACGTCGTCGCTGTTTTATCAGTAATTAGGGCAGGTGGGCAACCTCGGCGGCATCCGTCGCGATGGTATCCCGCGGCCTCTGGCTATTTGTGCATCGATGAGAGTCGGCCCTTACCACGTGTCGAACTGGCACGAAGGTCGCCGGTTTTTATGATGTTACGGGATATTGTGAGGTGGGACAATGAAGATGGGTTATTTGGAGATCGGAAAATGTTTTGGTAACATTAATATTACTTGTCTCTCACTCTCTGATTCTGAGTTTGCCGTTAAAACCTCAAATATTATATCTTTAAGCCCATTTTCTCTGAAGAGGTAGTGAAAGGTCTGAGTAATAAGGTACCTAACGTGACATGTGAGCAGTGTTGATGTCTCTCGGGCACATCATCAATACAGGTAATAATTTCTAAATAAAGAAACGTTAATACTACCTCGCCAGATCGAAGCCAGGTCTTCCGGTTTTCAGTCGAGCTTTATACCACTCGAATACCGAGGCGACTGACAGTTTATTGTCTTTAGTTTAGTATCTTTTCATTTATTACAACTGGAATTAACTTAACATCTCACTACATTATCGACAACCCTAACTCAGTTTAAAGATATTTTATTTCTCAAAGAACAAATTACAGGTCACTTGGAGAGAAACTTAAACAAAACAGTTATGCTAAACTTATGTCAGTGTCTAATATGTAATTCCTTAGGCCTTTTTTAAATGTTGGTATGCTTGTACACTCCCTGACGTTTTTAGGTAATTTATTGTATAGCCGAACTATAACTGAAACTGTTATTAAATTCTCTTCAAATCTGACAATAACTGATAGATGACGATAGATGTATTGATGGTGGGCACCGCTACAGACTATCCCAATATTTAGCTTGAAATTTCGGTGAAGGGAAACATCGTGGAAAAAGCCGAAAAGCTAGCTGAACCTTTTCATTACTTCCGTTATGACTGTACTAACTGTCCCCCGCGGTTTCACCCCCCTTTCCGTTACATTTCGCCGGGATAAAAAGTCCTATCAGTTAATACTGGTTATATGTATTCATTGCCAAGTTTTATCCGAATCCTTTTAGTAGTTTTGAGTGACAGAACAGAACCAAAATTTATAGATACAAATATTCGCATTTTGTATAATATTAGTAAGGAGTTTTTCCAATACAACTTCAAGACAAGGACTTTCAAACGCCTTTTGGCCGATAACTTCGATGACACTATTATTCCATAAGCGCTGAGTCATATCACAAAAAAAAACCCCTAAAAAAAACCTCTAACGTTTTACCTACATGTAAAATATTCCAGCGCATAGGGATTTTCTATTATACCACACATGCAACAGTATTACTAAAGCTCAAATTTGCATGCACACACCGACACGGCGTGCTTTATTAGCTTAAAACATTCGAATGTCAGTCATCGACCTATCATTTCACGGTTCAATCAACAAACATCATCGCTCTTTGTCTCCCATGATGATTTCATTTGCGTGATCAATATTGGTGATTTAATGACATAATTATGACATTGATCATCTATTTAGGAGCCATTTGGACAGCTCTGAGTAACATTGTCTAAGCGAACTATAGACCGACATAATGGAATTTAACGGTATCTAGAATACAGATTGTGGAGCTGACATTATGAACTCTGCTTCAGTATTAGATTGTACTTCCCACTACTTAATTAAAACAGAGGTTTAATGGCCATCAATTTATTATCTTCCATCGTGTTTTAGATCTTGAATTCTTGAAATCTTTTAATTCTAACCCTAGATTCAGAATTCTGAATCAACTTTAAATAAGTGAAAATCTAGTCAAGCACCTACCGTGCTGTGTGATGTGTGTGTACGATGTGTTTTTGGAGCTGTAATTGGGAAGTTCCCTTTTAAACTTTTTTTTTGTTACCTTTGCCAAACTGCCACCATGGTAAGTGATCCCGCCTACGGACATGGACAAGGTGTCACCGACCTTGAAGTGCTTTATGCCCACCCTTTTCGAAAAACCCCATTCAAATGGTGCGCAACAGACTAAGTCGATGCGTGAACTAACTAGACGGCTCGATATGAGGACGAGCTCCGCGTCGTCTGCGAGCCATGCGATGAGCTGGGCGAGAGAATGGCACAAGGTTAAAGGGTTCAACTGACCACTCATCACAAAGGAGAATAATCTTCCTTGCATCAAAGGCAGCTTTCTACTATGCAATAATTCTATTCAAACCAAGGATTCTGCTACTGTAATTTAAATTACGGTCGCTAAAAGGATGATTATAAAAAATTACAGTCCACAGATAGAAAACCAACGTGCAGGAAATAGAACCAGCTCCAGAGAGCATAAATCACATTCACAATAAGTATATCTTTTAAAGTGTGCTCTAGATTTTGATGCGTTTTTACTAACACTTAAAAAACTTTTGAAAGATTTGTGCTCCTCAGACGAAGTCGGGCCAATAACTAATAAATATAATAATATTTTACATCTATAGTGTGTTTATATCAAATAGCTTGTAGCGAGATTCACCTACTTATGAAAAAGCGTTTATTTTTAGTTCCTATTTACATGAAAGTGGAGCTTTGATGCTCCAGTACACTTTCAATTTATATGCATAGAATAGTTTAACGGATGGACGTCCGATGCTGCGTGAAGGTCGTGGGTTCGATTCTTGGAATGATCTTGAGCTTTTGGTGAAAGAAAATATTCTATTGAAACCGACAGGCGGAGAGGGCTTGTTTCTGGCAAATTGAAAATTTACTAAACTCTACAGATTTGAAACATTGTATTCTTTGATATGGTTGAATAAATTGTTTCCAAAAATTGGAATCATATAAAAAAAATTATAACTTATTTCATTTAATAAATACAAAAAGTATTACAGTATTGTGAACATTTTATGACTCATGTTAAAATGGTAAATGAAGACATCATCATATTCCATAATTAGATTGTGGTTGAAAACCGACTTTACCTTACCTCAAACTATCACAGCACTTGTTTATTATAAAGTTAATTTTGAGTCTGTCAATAAGAATTCCAAAATCATGCAGAAAATAATTCTCTGTGACTTTTCTTAAAGACTACATAATGCTTCTAATCTTTAAGTCTGTCTCAACGAACCCCTAGGTTACTTGATAGACCTGCTGGCATTGTGGTTGGAAGCTCTATAATAATATATATTTATTTATTTCTTTCACAAAGGTGGCTTAATAAGTAGATGTTACAGAAATAATAATACAGTTTCCAAATATAATGTCCTTTGTGAGAGTCTGGTGTCTGTACTAGGAACTTGCCTGTATTACTGATTACCAGGCTCTCCCCAGGGAAGAATACTGTTTTATGTGACAAACATTTTAGCTCTCACTATCACAACACATGTTGTAGGTTCAATTTCGACTCAGAACAAACATTTGTGTGCATGAATAATGAACATGTCTGTTTATTAGACGTTTTATGTTTTTCTGTTTTAACTGTTATCAGTCTCACAACTATAAGCAGAGGAGCAATTATTTAAACAAAAGAATTGTTTTGTTTATTGTTGGTATTTATTTAAAAAGTTGAATAATGACAGTAATACCCTGACTGATAAACTAATTGATGGTATAATTGAAGAAGTGGTAGATAGCCAAAGAATTAAATATAGAGGTGTTTTGTGATGATGTCCATTCGACATACACAACTATCGCTTGGTCCCACCTATCGCATAAGTCCGGGGTATTACTGTATTCCGTTACTATAGTACAAGCTCTGCTTGAGGAATTTCCCAGGCTATTATTTATTATTAACCACGAAAATAATATCTATTCAAAGTCGTCACAAACCAATAGACCTGTTTTAAACAGCTATAGATGTAATAAAAAAAATACATCATTGCTAAAGTTTAATGATAAATTAAATAAAGATAGGAAGACGGACCTATTAAATTGACTAACAATTTGTTTTCACCATTTATGGCGCTAGTGTGCATATATCCTTTTTTTCAATCTATGATCTGCCAACTGTTAAGACTTGTACTATCCATGAATAAACATGGTTAAACTTATTTTCCAACACCTATAGTCGAAGAGAGGTCCTTATTTAAAATTATATAAAACATTAAAAACACTGTATTGTTAAGGAGGATTACTAAGGAATTAAAAAGGCTTAAAGACTTCATTCAGTGAATTCAAATTATAAGCACAATTGCATGCAGATGTAATATTTCATAATTATATAAATCTCAAAGGCTTCATTATGATTACAGATAATGAAACATCATGATAATTCTTGATCCTCACTGTATAATCAACAAATGCAATAAACTATGACTAATACAGTAAACAACTTATTATAAATTCTAATAAGCAACACCAAGACACAAACATTGCCTAGTTTGGGACCCCGTAACTAACTACTTGTTCTGACATGATGAATGCTTAATCATTTCAACCATTTATTGATTAATATTTGTGTAAGTAGGTATCCCTGATAATTAAAAAGTATTTACATAAATATTTGTATTTACTTAAACTTTGCTTTAAACTTATTTAATTATACATTTCAATGACTTTAGATATTTATTTACTTATAAAACAAGACTTTAAACCAACAAAAAAGTACATAGAATACCTAACTCAAGCTCCTATATCAATAACCAAGGCTCTTTATCATCTGATACTTTAAAACTGAGTCAGTTTGCGTAAGGTAAGTCTAGTAAAGTTTTGTTCCAAACATAGTCATTTACCTCTACATTCCTGAGGCGTTAAATCAGCCGTTCTTTCCAGATGACATAATACACCGATAATGTAAACTTAACGTGCAAAACAATAATCTAAAGACATAACACCTACACGAGAAATGTAGATCACAAATTCTATAAATACATAAAATATTAATGTTTTCTCACCTGTTGAGCGACTGGCTCCAAAATACTCTCGATTATCTTCGTATGAAACACCGGCATTGTAGCTCCTTTTGTTCACACTTAATTACATCAATAAACACAAATTGTAACGTTTTATTATCTAAAGATTTCACAAAATAAAAATAACACAACCAAACAGCGTGAGTTACAGAAAATACTGACTGACTGAACTGACGTGAGTGACGTGCGTGACGGACGGACGCCAACGATTTAAAATCAAGAATTTGACATTGACAGAACAGAGCTAGAGCTGCCCCTTTCGAAACTGATCAATAACATCGTTTTGAGTGAAAATTAAATGTGACTATCACTCGTGATACTAGTAAAATGGCAGAGGGCAGTTACCATACTTGAATAAGCGTTGCCATTTAATAAGGAAATGGCTAAATGATAGCGCAAAGTTGTATGATTTGGGTCAAAAAAAGTCATTCTTTGGCAATTCTGTCACCTATAAAATGGTATAAATTTTATCCTATAAATATTCCGAGCGTTAAATATTAAAAAAAAAACAAAATGAAAATGCGGGGTTACAGCTAGTAGTATTATAAATGCGAATGTTTGTGAGGATGGATTTTTGCTACTCTTTCACGCAAATACTGAACTATTTATGACGAATTGGACTTGGATGTTAACCAAAATATTGATAGATCTAAGAATGACGTTGCATCAACTTAAAACTAAACTTTAAATCTTCGTCACCTTAGAACTTTCATGTTCATATAATTACTAAGGTAATAGGTAAATAAGAATGTTTATTTTATATCAAATTTATTATTTACTTAGACTTAGCTATTAAAATGTTAATATAATTATTTTAAAACCTTGATGTCTACAAGTCTTTAAAACTATGTGCAGATCGACATAAAGTAAGAATTATTTAGGTACAATACCTACACACTTTTGTATGTACATATCTCATTAAAACTACTTATAGACAGGAGAAAGTAAAATAATTATTTAAGTACGAATTTATAAAATTGGGTTAAAAAATTGAACACATCCTGACTAGACATTAAATATTCGACTAGAAATTGTTACTAAGTACCTAGAGATTGGCGTTACAAGAAACTTACAACACCAAGAAATAAAATACTATAATAATATATATATAAAAGTACAACCACAAACTTGCAGTAATTACAGGAGTGTTATCGTGCTAAATATTTCGTGCAATTGACTGAAATCATAATTTCATTCGATGTTCAAATTTTAAATCTTTCTTATTCTACATTTAATTCTTAGACCCGTGTACGAACTTGTCTTTGGTATTAATTTCATACTAAGAGCTTTAGTGCTGCATTACTCTGAACTGAATATAAATAACAACGAGAGGTCCTGAATAATGTACATACCTATTCTGAAATCACCAAATCAATATATTATTTTACGAGATGATAAAACCATATAATAAAAAAACCAAAAACGAATCCCGAATCGTTCAGTGTAATGTAACCATCTAAAGCTTGAAATTTATACTTTTTACTTTAGAATTACATCAAATAGTTCCAATCTTACAATCTTACAATCGACTATTTTTACATCTTACAAACTATGCTTAAAGTTAAAAATTTCTTACTGCCCATGACATTGAAAAGCGTAACTCTCGTTACAAATACTCAACTATGTCACATTTAATAGAAATATTAGGGCAGCTCACTCCGTAACTCAAGTTCAGACCATGTGGTTGGCTCTTGTGTCTCTCTGTGAGCAGTTTGTGGAAGATGGGCAGGATAGCGCACTCGAATAGCTCTGATTCCGAACTAGCGGTGTACATTTTGCGCTGATCCACTGATTCCTGACGCTTAGTATCACTCCTACTGTAGGTGGTGGACTTCCGTTCCTCGCAATTGTTTGATGAAGCTTGAAACGAAACAAAATGAAATTAGCCTTTGGATCTAAACAAACTTTTATGATCCAAAATATGATAGTTACCTTATACGATCCACAAGTTGTATTTTTTTACTATATAGTTTTCTAAATATATTGAAGGTACATAAGAAAAGTTATTACCAATAAGAAATTGGGTAAAAGACAATCAAACTAGAAGTAAAACTTCTTATAAATTAAAGGAGACCTCCTGAGCAAAAGAGATTTCAAGATAGTTATACTTAGCTCTAATGAAAAATAAAACTTGTGCACCACTTACCAGACTTAAGTCTCGATGCGACATTAGGACTACTCTTATAATGTTCCGGCCTATGTTGATGGGTAGCCTGAGTTAACTTCGGCGAGTCTCCTGCTGCTCCCTTCGCCCGCTTCAAAGGTTCAGCCTCTTGCCTCAACCTCTTCGCAGGAGAATCTTGATTTTTCGATACTCTAATAGTATCAGGATCTGGTTTCCATGAATCTGATTCTGGTTCAATCTCCGGAACAGACTTTCTTGGTATATCATCGTGTCTTTTAGGCGTCGATTCCTTCTCTTGTCTTTCTTCGTGATATGATTTTATCTGGAGATAATTATGAGAACGAGATAAATAACCCAACAACAATCTCACACGACGTATCAATGTGATTTTATTAAATAAATACTTACTTGAGCTGAAGATTGCCTTCTCTTAGATTGAATTTGTTGCGGTGGTGTACTTACTGGTTGTGGGAATTCAGAGCCTCGTCGCTATAACAAAACGATTATGCAATAGTACTTTAAACTCATCACCACATTTTATCACTGTCAGTAAATTGCATACCTTAGCTAGTCGATCAGTCATTCTTAAAGTTTCAGCTTCCCGATATCCTTCAGGAGTACCGCCTCTAGTTGTACCAGCTGAAATGAAACGAAAGATTTTTCTGATCCTAATGATGTTAATTATACGATTAATAGTATTAATTACATACAATAATTGATGGAGGCGTTTGAAGCTCTTCTTTCCATCGTTCTTGGTTCAGCTTCTCTGTTAAAAATAAATATGAAAACGTAAATATTGTTTCAATTCAAAAATTTACTCTTTTTATAATTATTAATATATTCACTTTTGATGATGTGGAGAAGGCTGCTGTCTACTTTTCTCTGAAACACTCCTCTGCATTGGAGAATGAAGGTGATTCGTAACAGCTGTAAAGGATAAAAAATTACAAAGCCATTTATTTATTTATTATCCAGTGAACCGAGATCTTTATTTAACCTGTATGTTGATGTCTACTTACCAGGTGGAGGTGTTTTCTGACAAGTGTACTGGAAGGTGTTAGTGTCCCATAGATCACTTTGTACAACTATGAAATTCTCCTTCTTTCTCTTTTCAGAATCTCTTCTTTGACCTGTAATTACCAAATTCCTCCATCAAAAGATAATTATTTTTGTAATCCCATGTACTTCAATTTTGAACTACACTCAAAATGAAAGCTTATAGCATCATAAAGCCAATTTTACTAACATGATTTTCTTCTTTCTGTAGAAGAATAATCGTGGTCTATATCTAGAATATCCTCAGGTTCTTGTTTTGTCTTTGAAGGCACGTGCTGGTTCGGTGGTATTGGATCTCTTTCTTGACCTGTAAGTACAATACGTCTGTCTCCGTCACTTATGGCAAACCATTGTTGCCAGGGAGTGTCAGAGCTAACATTAGAAATAACATCTATATCATGAAAATATGCAGGGTTTATAACAGTTATGTATATCTTGTTCACTATTTCAGCTAATAAAGTGGCTGTAACTTCATACCGAAATAAATCTCATATATTTTCACCTCACCTATGACTTTCCTCTCCAACCCAGGTGGAGGCTCCGGTTCATCCTGGTCAACAGACACATGCATCAGGTCGGCCAGCAAAGCTGCCTGGCTCACGCTAGACATCCGGCGGTGACCGCGGGGACCTGTCTTATGCTCTCGAGATGGTGTCGTTTTTGTTGATAGAGAATCTTGTCCTTTTACTATTTTCTTTTGGAGCTCTGGCGTCTGGGAAATAAAATGTTAAATGTGTCAAGATTTCCTTTTAACATTTTTGGATGGTATAATTATCCACTTTTTCATCCAGACAGGCCAGTTGGCTTGGTGGTTAACGCTCTGACTGCCAAACCGAAGGTCGCGGGTTCGATTCCCACCCAGGACAAACATTTGTGTGCATGAACATGTCTGTTTGTTCTGTGTCTGGGTGTAAATATCTATATAAGTATGTATTTAGAAAAAAAACATAAAGTAGTATATGTAGTATGTATATCAGTTATCTGGTTTCCATAGTACAAGCTCTGCTTAGTTTGGGACCAGATGGCCGTGTGTAAAAATTGTCCCAGGATTTTTATTATTATTATTATTATCCATCTGATATTTTACAGTTACACGAATAACAAGGCTATTGTAATGTATTTGTTTGTACCTTATTTGCTTTAGGTGTAGCGGCTTTCGTATACATTGGTTCCTGAATTTTCGTTGGTACCGATTTAACTATTGGCGTGTCACTTGTCTTTATTGCTGGTATGGTCTTGGCTTCAGCTTTGGCTGGCTCTGATAACTTAACTGCGGATTTTGGTAAAGGCTCAGGTTCCTGAGAAGAAATTAAAGACTAGTCACAAAGTATTATGGTTATTGGTTGGTACTTGAAAAGGGTAACTGTAGAAGTATCTGGCTGATGAAGGATAATAAAAATGTACTCACTTCAGACGTCCATCCATATGGAAGTTTCGCAAGTTGGTCTTTCTCCGGAACAGCTTTGGAAGACGGCGGGCTGGTATAGTCTAAGTGATTTTTGAATGAGACGTTCTTGGTCTGTTCCTTCTTGGGTTCTTTTGGAGGTGCTTCTTTTATTGGCTCTGGTGGTGCAGATGGCTTGGGTCTGAAATAAAATATGTAGCGAATACATTCTTTCTTAGGATATTTATTTATTTATTTATTTATTTTTTTTAAATTTGATTAAGTTTAATAAAACAAAGTGTACATACTAAACTACTTAAAATTAACTTATAAGTAAAGCAATAACCTATAAATAAAAAACTGGATTTAAATTATTGGAGCTGTCTATGGGTAAAGTGCCCAGAAGGCTGGCTACGTTACCTCTTTCTTTCTTTGTTTTTAATTTAGCACAGGAAGCTATTGGTATCATATTTTTAGGAGATAATCTTTGTTTAAGTTAAGCTATAATCTTGAGACATTCCTCTTACTTCTCAAATCCTGGTTGATTCTGAAGGTTAATATATTCTGCTTCAGCTCCTGTTGATGCACTGATACTGCATACTGAAGTAATGTCACTGGTTTCTGCAAAATTGGGATAATATATAATAAATCGTTTTTTTAAAGCTTCTATCACTAAAAGATTCCAAACTGACTGGTGTTACCAGGATGACTGATGTTTTCTTTAGGTACTGGAAGCCTAGTTCTCAGTGTAGCTGGTGAGCGTGTGTCTCGGGTAGATGATTCTGAGCCTGCATCGCTTCCTAACTTGCTGAGGAGCATCTGGGGCAAAGAAATTAACAGTTAGTAAGCGTTTTTGTCTTTAGAAAATGAGCGGAGAACGTAATAGTTTATATATGTAGTTTCTATGGATTCCTTAAAGACCGATGTCTTTAGTCCACCGTCTATCGGGACAGTATCAAGAAGTTTATATTGGTTGCTGAAATTTACAACCAACCTAGGTAGGTTATTTTATTATTTCTAACCCTGGTTCGAAAGTTTACCATGGCCGTGAAGAGTCAACAAAAAACCGGGCAGTGATTATTTATCATAATTACCTGCAGCTCGTTCTCCTTGGCCTGCAGCGTGCGTCGGTAGCGGTTGTTGTAGGTGCGCAGCTCCTTCAGTCGGCGCTCAAGCTCGGGCCCGGGCGAGCGGCACTCGTGTGTGGAGGCAGGTCGCAGGGTCGCGCGGATGCGACTCGGGGCTGAGCCCGGCTGCCCGTTGCGACGCAGTTCCAGCAGCTGTGGGATACAAGTGTGCTAATAACTGACCAAAAGCTTAGCATTTTAGAAGCCCCCCATAGTAGTAGGCTTGTGGGTACTTTGCAGAATGTCAAAGCATTCAAATCCTTTCCAAAATAGCCCTTCGGGTTCGATTCAAACCAGCGCCAATCCAAAATTCCAGATCAGTGAATTAATTCTTACCTTAGGCACGAAAACCAAGCATAATGTTCCAGTTGTGCAAAATATGATGAAGGTACCGATAAGAACAAATAGGGCGTCTTTATGATCAGTCAGTACCTGCAATTAAGAGTTCAGTCATTACCGAGATCTGAATGCACATGTAGAACGGCTTTGTGATATGGAAGGAAATAAATATATGGTTAATATCAAAGACGTATGCTTACCAGAGCAATAGCAGCCCCCATAATGCACATGATAAGCACATTGTAGACAGACAGACCGATGTGCTGAGAGTCATTCAGGGCTGGGATGGACACATGGCGAGTCTCCCATGCGAGAAACGCTCCAAACACCTATACATTTAAGAGTATTCTCATTGTAGCCACAGCTGATAAAATAAAAGAAAATTGCAAAAATACGTTTATAAACATATTTCAAATTACGATACTCACCAACAGTAGGCCTTTATAAGCATAAATTATGCCAATAAAGATAGGCATGCGTTCTGACTGACAGTATTCATTTTCTTGAACGATCACTATGTCTTCGCTTGTTGGATGAGGCTGCAAAAGAAATATAAATATAGCAAAAAGCTTTTTTTATATAAAGTAATTTCTATATGCGCTTACGTAGGGATCCATTTGCTTTGTAGCTCTGTAGAAAGGATCAGATATCTGCCACGTTATCATGATGGCAAAATCGACAGCTAGAAGCACTCCTACTACCATGAAGAGCTGGTAATCCTTTATAACCTGAAGACAAATATTTTGGTAAAATTTTAAAGATGTTAAAGAATCCATAACAGTAGTACAAAGTTACAGTATTACTTATAGAAATATAATAGAAACCTTCTTGTTAAGCTTGACATCAGTGAAAATGGAGTGGACTCGCCATGTTTTGGAGAACATAGCTCCAAAGGCAAGGCTGAAGCCAGCCATGAGAAGCCACGCCCTGGCAGTGCAGATGTAGGGGAAGGCGGCTGTGGAAATAGACAGATATTTTATTCTTAAATAGTGATATAGGTTTAGATAACACAGATAGTGTATATAACAAGGATGCGTATCCATATAGAAGTGTATTTTATTTTACAGCAGTTGCAAATACTTACAAAAATTTACGTTTGTTAATATCACATTTATCAAAACCATTTAATTACACATTACATATTAATATTGCAAAAATTAAAATCATGCGCTGGAATAAAAATGGCAAATTAGTTAAATACCTAGGTGATGTTAATGCAATGAAAATTATGGAGAATTAAGCAGATAGAGAAATTATTGAGTACAATGTTCACAAAACTGTCAATGGACTCACATAACAATGACCCACGAGGCTGATAAAAAGCAAGCTAAAGTAAAGAGTTCTGAAGATGCATGATGACAAAATACATCAAGAGTTGACACATACCACCACCAACTGACAAAAGCAGCGGGTGACGTAAAGGAACAAACAAACCAAAACTTGGAAACATGCTGCCAACTCCAGTGACCTAGAAAATAACCTAGGTCTTTCTCAGAAAGAAAATACAGACTAAAACTTTAAGGGGGTAAAAGTTCCCAAAATTTGGTTGCTGGGATCCACATTGCCCAGGGTTGAAAGCTCAAGCTTCGGGGATTGGATAAGCTCTTTACCTCCACGCGGCGTATCCTGAGAAAGACCTAAGAATCAATGGTATTGATGAGATCAGATGTTAGAACTGCGCGTGAGATGACTGTGCAGCGACATGCGAATCGAAAGTGTTATTATAATTTTTGTTTTAATGGTTCATTAAGTTGATTTAAATTTAGGTGGAAATTGATGAAAGCCAAGTTCTGAATTGCTGGCAGATATATTTTTCATGTCATCAAACTAAAATACTCCTGAAAAACCATTGAGACTGAGTGTTTTGCTTACCAGATCAGCTAAAATCAAGGATTTGCCAGTTGTATCCATAGGTAAATGAGAAGTACATTTTCGACAATTCAAAACTTTACGTACGTTGTCCACAATTAACTGTTCCAAATAATAGAAGTAAGCTTGAATCAATTTCCATATTGTTTTTATCAAAATAGCCAATTGGAATGAGAAGAGAAATAGCCATGAGTTTACCTTCGATCCAAACACGACAGAGAAAACACAAAAATCATGATAAGGCATTAGAGTATTCATAAAATAGCTGGAGAAATTGAAGGTACGTACCGATGCTGCTGAGGCTGGAATCGAGGCCAAGGAAGATGACGCTCATGTACGTGAGCATGCAGCCCACGATGATCAGGTTGTTGAGATGCGGGGAAGACATTTTTATGTACCTTTGGAGGGAATTTTTTAAAATCAACATACATATATCAACTAGTATGTGGTGGTGTTATTATTGTCTCTTAATATCTCATTGTCTACTCATGAATATAGTTTTGCCAACTGCGCGTACAAGCAGACCCATCCACTCATACAGTCAATATATTTCCGATACATCTAAATCTAATTTCTTATAGCTACATTAGACGAGTAACTTACCTCTGGTTCCTATAATGTATGTTCATGGCTAGGAAGCCCGTAGCGAGGAGGATGCCCAGTACGGAGCAGGAGACCAACACCGAATAGATGGTGATGTTCACTTGGGTGTGCTCAATCAGACGTAACGTGCGGTCTTTTGGAGGGTTCCTGGAAGTAACAAGTTTTTTTAAAACGATTTATCCTCTTTTAACTTTGATTTTACAAAGGATGATTAATAAGAAATTTTAATCGAGAATTTCACTGAACAGCTTGGGACTTACTTGCCAGCCCACTTGAAGGAGTCTCCACTAGCGAGGTCGAGGTGGTCTCTCTCGGCGCAGTACTCGCCAACCTTCACCTCACCGACTTCGTCACCCTGGAACTGCTTTAGCAGGATCGACGCTTTGCGCTCGTTGTCATAGAAGCGAACTGGACCCTGGAAGAAAGGTTTTTTTTTCGTCTCACGGTTTTTTGTCCAAATGTTAACTTGAATTAATTGAGTACCTACTGTTTTAGGAAAACTTATCCGTTGAATTTGAACAAAATGATCACCGGACACTGAGACATGTCAATCAATCGTGCTGATAAAGAGAAAGATCAATACTGCTTTTAGGGCACCGATAATGATAATGTTGGAAAGTACTCACAGTGACTCCCTCAAACGTAACATTGCCCAGTGCATCAAGAAACAATTGCTCCCACTCTTTATCCCGGTAGCGAAAATCCTGCACGGTCTTCTCTTTGTACTTCAGCTTCACTCTCTGAGCCACCGTCTGGATGGCGAGGGCCATGGCCCAGATTCCTATGTAATAAATAAATAGAGAAAATTTACTTCTACGTCATTACATAACTGCTTGAAATTTTATCAAAACATAGATAATATAGCCAAAATATATTTTTAATCTGATTCTCACTAAAGCAATCAATAAAATCAGAATGCAGATATGTGGGAAGATAATTTTTATGGGGTCTTGTGTAAACGATCACAACTTACCATCATACGTGTACCCATGGAATCTGGAATACTCTACTCCTCTTCGCCGATCATATTCAACCTGGTAATCTTTCGCTGTCTGAAATCAATAAGGATGCCTCATTATATATTCCCTTTTGTTCAAACCGAATCGGGTGCCTTTCCGATTGATGGGATAAATTTGATGGTATGAGATGTATGGTAGTCGCAATAGTATTCAGGCGCGGTCGTGTAGTCTACTGATTTATTATGGAAATTAGAAATCACAAAACAGAAGTCTGTTTATGTTACAGATAACACAACGGGTTTGTTTTTCGAATAGGTTACGCACCCGAACTACTCTAAATAAACCCGATGGTCAAAACGGTTTCATCGACTAAAATATCAAGGTACTTCTCTTCTAAGACCCTCTTTATCTTATGTTAGTCTTGTATCTTATTTGATTACAATTTCTCTATATTCTCTTTATAAAAAATGAGCTATAACTGTTTAAAAAATAATCAGGCATTTGTGACTACTATAATCAATTGTGTGATAATCTAGTTTTCTCTAACACATACTTACAATTCCAGAAACAGTCATTTCGCCAGTAGTAGACAGCGGTAGAAGGTCTGTCAGGATGGTGGTGTCCAGAGCCGTAGTGAGGTTGCGCTTGGAGCAGGGTGCCCGTCGCAGCCACCACTTGTTGCTGTACGTCCCCAGCAACAGCCACGTGTAGGCACGCCCGTACATCTCCAATCTGGAAGTGTAGTGTATAGTTTATGATTTAATTGTAATTCTGGAGCAGAATTAAACCTGCAATACCAATTATAATTGTGAAAGTCAGGATCTTTGGACCTTTGGACCAAATCTCATAAAATGAAACAACAACACTTGAATGAAATTAGACACATAGTTAGTAGCTCTGGAGAACATTATTTAAACGGGTTTTCATCTTTCGATATTAGTACAGAGAAGCATGTATTCTAAAAGTTAAACGTACTTATAAGCTTCACAGAAGATCTGCAATGCCCACGTCTCATTGAAGTTTCCCAGAATGATCCTAACGTCTTTTTCTTTGAGCTTGGCGAGGGCTGTCTTCACTTCTGACGCAAAGCTCTGGGTCTCTTCAATCAGGAAACCATTGGTGTCTAGATCTGCTAAGAGCCTGTTGTGTGCCTGTAAAAGTGTTTTAGGGTAGCATGTATTACCTAATTTTGAGACCTAATATTTAACTCGATTAGTATTTTTATGAAATAAACATTTTATGGTCCTTCGGGTCCAATAATACGTCTAAGGAACTACTACTCAGGGTATGAAAACTTCACCTACTAACAAAGAATCTTAATATCCAGCAAAATAACATTAGTTAAGACTATTTTATATTTCAAATAGGACAAACAAAACTATTATAGAAATAGCTCGGCTTACCAAGGCATATCTCGGTTCGTTCTGATAGATAGTCCCAACCCTGGTCCAGTTGAAGTGCTGCAAGAGCCTAATCCTTGGCAGGTTGAAGGCGTTCTCTGAGGGTACGATGCGGAAGAAGTTGGGGAAAGCCTCCTTTGTGAACATGGGGTGAGTATCGGCGTAGGAGAGCTGGTGGAAAAAGGAGAATTGAGTTTAACTTTAACTAAGCTATATATTAATTACTCCTCGACTCATATAATTCCTTTGGTCCTCCCTATAATTGACATGCATCTGCATGGTGCATATCATTTCAGTTTTCCAGCTCTGGGGTAACATAATAGGAAAATAGGAGCTTTGCTGATGTACTTAAAATAGAGTCTACTGCTGCCATTTCCCCATTTAGTCAATTCACTTCTCATATATATGTTAAAAATTGTGTAAAATCTCACCTGTGTAAGATGCCAGTGCTTTGAGGCCTTCGCGATGGGATCAGTGACGTGGGTGCAGGCGGCTCCGAACAGCATCAGCTTATGAGGGCCACTGTGCATCATGTCGAAGAATGATTTTACGCCCACTGCTGCATTGCACTGTTGGCACAAAAGTTTTTATGCAAGTCGAGCTCTTGTTGATGCAGCTTTTCCAAAATAAATAACAACCCGTCAAACAAGCAGACGGTCCACCTGATAGAAAGTGGTTACCGCCGCCTACGGACATTTGCAACGCCAGGGGCATCTTCAATCCGTTGTCGACCCTGAGACGTGAAGTTGTTAAGTCTCATGTGCCTGTAATTTCACCGACCCTGCTTGATGGCGGAAACGGGTGTGGTGGTAGTTTTTCCTCAAACGAACTCGGCAATGAGAGCGCTATTACTCTGGGATTGTTTTACGACCCACAAGGAAAAAGAAAATTATTATGTCATCTCTATCCAGCCCTATTTTAACTAACTCCATGATTGCTTACCTCAGTATCATTCCACCACATATGGAGCCGGTAGTTCCTGAGGACCGTGTCGTGCTCGTTGACATGGTCCAGCGCCAGCTTGACGCTCGGCATAACACCTCGACCTACAACAATGTTCACATCGCTTTGGTACTTAGCTCTTTGGTACAATTATATATTTTGAAGACAATTTTCCATCTTACAGTTTCACGCGCGTTACCAGGAAAAGGATCCTTTTTCCTAATCCATGACCGAACGTAACTATATACCAAATTAAATAAAAATCGGTTATGATATAGCAGATAAAAGGCTTGATGTTGAAAAGTAGAAATAGAGAGTTGCTTTCTTCTTTATAATATTTCTAGAGAGTCGGAGTAAAAAAAGTAGATAATTATTTTTTGTACGGAGCTTGACTCGCAGGTCGAAAACAGCAGGTGGAAAAAAGGGTGTGATGAAAATGCTTTTGTAATTAAGGTGACGGTGGTAACTTCACGTCAAATAATAATAAACTGTTAAGATTTGGAATATTATCATCAAAAGGAGTTGATATCTTAATAATTCATAACTGCTAGCTGCCATTTTACTTCCGAAGCTCCCGCCAAAACTTATATATCTTCACAAAGTTTTCCAAGTTGTCTAAGTAAGCTGAGCTGATATATACCTACGTAACTTTGTAACTTAATCAGAGTAGAGTATTTATGTAGGAACTTTCCCATTAGCCGTAGGCACTCAAGTCTGAGCGGAACATTACGTATTTACTGGCTTCCTGCCGATGCTTATTATAACCAACCTTTTTTTTATAATAAACTGTCTGTCCGCTGCGGTTTCTTCCACTATGTGTTACACATACAAACCTTTCTCTTGAATCATTGTGTCTATTGAAGAAAATCGCATCCGAGTCCGTAGCGTAGTTTAAAAGATGTAAGCGACTTTGTTTTGTACTATGTAGAGATGAATATATTTTTTTTATGTGATAAATGTAATAAAATACCTGATGGTAAGTGGTCACCGCTTATGGACATTTGCAACACTAGGGGCATCGCCAATGCGTTGTCGACCCAGAGACGTGATGTTGTTAAGTCTCATGTTGCTGTAATTTCACCGGCTCCCTTACCTTTCTAACCGAAACACAGTAATACAATAATAATAATAATTACTAATATCCTCCCATAGTTCCCCGGATTAACTGGTAAGTATATTTTGTTGTTATCGTATACAAACAGGCGGTGAATAAATACTCGACAAACATAGAGCCAACCGAATCCACATTTAAACTTTTTATTAGTCGGCGTCACTTATAGACTTGAATAGCACTCGATCGATTGAGCTCAAATATAGGGTGTAAATCCGACGCGTTTTTGGAAAGGTTTAGTATCAATACTAGATATGTACCTTAATTAACTATTGCAGGTAAAATATGATAAATACGATATGATAACCCAATAGATAATTAGCTAAAATAATAATAATAAACTTATTTTCAAAAACTTAGCCAAGGTTACATATGTTTCTGGTATCTCCTTATAAGCAAAGATTAGCTTATGTAAGGATTGAAATTGAAAATCAGATATTAAAGTAAAAAAAATGTAGTAAAAGTGATACTTACTTGATTTTATTAGTACTTTTTTTTTAAAACACATTGGCCGGCAAACAAGCGGACGGTCCACCTTAAGGTCACCGCCGCCTATGGACATGTGCAACACTAGGGGCATCGCCAATGCGTTGTCGACCCTGAGACGTGAAGTTGTTAAGTCTCATGTGCCTGTAATACTAGTTACTAGTATGTTTTGAAGTACTCACGTAGTACTACGTAGGTTAGTAAGTATTTCGAGTGATAATGTATTCCCTACCCTGTTTATGTCGCCGAAGCTAGGCCACGGCTTCACTTTTTTTTAATAATACGAGTACATAGCCACAAAAAATATCGATACTCTATTCTAAGTTAAATTGGCACTCTGATGAAAGCTGAGCATACCTACCTATAATTCAATTTAACATAGGCATTGGGAGAAGGGGAAACTTTCCTAATAATCTATTACAGCAATAAAATACTACACAAGTTATTTATGGAATTATAACCCTCCCTTTTGGCTCTACCATAGTCGGGTAGAAAATATATTTATACGTATTTCGTGAATAAGTATTATTATTATTTATTTTATCCTGGGAAAACATTTCATCCCCGGGGAAAGCCAGTAAAAACAAGGAATGGAAGCATAGTCAAATCAGCTTAGATAGATACCAGTGTTTGAATTTTCCACTCCCTTGCCGAATGGAAAGAAGCCAGCAATATAGACATCAGTTCTCCTGTTCAGGATGGCGTCCAGGTTTGGCTTCTGAGGAACTGCTTGGCTGAAGCTCACCAGGATCAGTAGAAGCAGCGACGACATGGCACCTGGAGAACCGAAATAATTATTTTATTAGGCAGGGATGGATTAGCTTTAGTTTTATTATTATAGAGGTAGATGTTCTTTTGAGGAATAAATAATTCAAAACTAAAGTATAGATGTACTATTATAAAAAAAATTATCGATGCCATTCATATTTATTTAAAAAAATATACATTACGAGTTTTCATTAATATATTATTTATAAAAATACAAACAGGCAATTTTATCTCAAGAATTTTAGATTGAACTCAATTCTAAATTATATTCAGGACTCCAAATAGCTCGAGAATAATATTCAAGATTACATTAGATCGGATTCAAAGATAACCTTACCTACTAACACACAAATTGATATAAAAATTCACTTACCTGGCAATTTAAAACAATGAGCGTTCCAAAAAAGTCACTTTCAGGCCAAATTTCACTCAGCCATGGTTATTAAAAGACCAAAACCACAAAACACTTCAAACATATCTTTTTTGATTATAAAGAATCAATTCTACACTTCCACTGCAACTGGGAGAACATACTGAACCATTAACCCGAATAATAGGACGAGAGCAATCGAAACAAAAGTAAAAACTACATTTCTGCTGAAACAATCTTTTCAGGACTGGCTCTGAGGTTTAAAAATGCCATCTTTCACACCCCTCACACTAAAATAGACTTTATCTCCTGAGCAACAAATCATATAATTGTGACCGAAATGGGCAGGCGTACTACTTTAAATTCGAAATTGTATACCGTAAGTTTACTTTGGCTTCAATAGAAAATAGACTTTAAGTTATTAAAATAGGCTAACTTTTACAACGCCAGTGGTAGGTCTAATGGTTTTATAAAGCGGTAAGGTGCGGGCAAACAGACAAAATTAGGCTTTGGCGGTGCAGATCGATAAAGGGAGGTCTACGACCTAAGGGATGTTCTGCGAAAATGTCGATAAGTTACCTGTAGATAATTCTCGACATGCATTGGAATGCATCTTCGAATCGGGAGTTACGGTCTTAACTTCAAACATGGCATAGAAAAAAGCACTATTTTAGACACACGTTTACATGATAATACTAATATTTTAGTAATGACTGTATGACGTATGTGCAGAGAAATGTAGTAGGTACTCAGTCTTTGCCAAATTAGATATGTACTACCGTGTAAGTGCAACCAACAGCCGAAAGAAAGCGCTGTTTTTTACTTAAAATATACGGAAAAGGTTAGAGACACTAACCACTATGACTGAGTAAATTTTTTCCTAAATTTAATCAAATTTCCGGGCAGCTTTCCCAATTGTTGTTTCCTACAAAACCTATTACGGACTATTACTAACACGTTGACACAAAAATTAGCCAAATCGTCCTTAAATGATGCGCTTACTGACGAACAGCATTTAATATTGATGTATATAGATTGATATTAAATACTTTTGATGCTCAATTAAAGTGATATTATCGATGTATTAATTGTCAATTTTTCCTTAAAATTTATTAGGTAGATAATTCTTCTATACGTGTGTATGTCACTGAACTCTTCCTAAACGGCTGAACCGATATGGATGATTTTTTGTGAGTATGTGTCCATACACCTGGAAGTTTACCGTGCAACTACTCAAATCAGCCCCCTTATTCAGATAATACAAACTTCGTCGGCGAGCCGCTTCACGGAGGCCTCGGAGAGCTTATCTCTCACGTGATTAGTACTTAGTATTAGCGTAGTTCGCGAAAGATACAGAGTATGGAGGCCGCGACGAAACATCCTCGAGTTAGGGTCATTTTCCTTACAGAATCGAGCCCCAGAAAGGTGGAGCAATAGTTATGTTACTCTTAGCTTATACCGTGCCCTACTAGTATGTACTTAACATTTAGACACGGTGAATTCTTCAAACATCTGCTATAAACAGTCAATATAAGCACGACAAAATCTACAAGTGTTGTAATGTAAATGAAGTACGATCGTCTAGGACTTAGACTCTAGGTCATGCGAGTACCTATATATTATGAAAATATTATTAGTAGGGACATTATTATTTAAAGAAGGAGCTACATATCGATATCTTAAGGTCCCAATAGTTGACATCACTAACAATACCTCAACATCGCATGCGCGGACTGCGGGGTGTGTCTTCCCCGGCCACATTGGCCAACATGCAAACACACAAATGTTTGAACAAAGTAGCTTGACGAAACTCTATGCGAGCTAAATCTCTCAAGATCTAAAATGCCCGTTTGAGCTAAGAGGGTCGTAGGAAAATCATCTTTATTAGTATTAAAAATACTTTATCTATTGATTCAATAGTTAATTGTAAGATGATGTTGATGAACCATATCACGACACCATAGGGTGAATTTTTCTTAAACATTCGGAACTGCAAAATGGGCCTATTATAGGTCTCGAGCTTTAGTCTAACTTGGGTATTTTAAGGATACTATGGCTCATATTATTTGATAGGTACCAAAAAACAACTATAAACTAACAGACAGAGGTACCTACTTACCTACTAATGGCACCTACTACCTACCTATATGTTTTTTTTTTGTGATTAGAATGGAGTTGCGTTTGTCTTCTCCTCAAAGTATAGAAATGATAAGGTAAAGTGAAAATAAAATTAAATAAATACTACCCATAGTGTTCCAATTTCCAAAACACCTGAATTAATCGCTAAGTAGGTAGTAACTTAGTGGTAGGTAGATAAGTAGAAAGTTGTTTATGTAAGGAGTTTTTACGCAACTTCAATAAAGTTGCTTTTAAAAAAAATAAGACAGTGCTAAAGCCCAATTGGTTAAACGCATGTTTTAAAAATAGGGAATCTTTACAACTGATTTTATACTTTCTAACTCAGCTAGGTTGCGGGTACAGACAGGTATGCAAATAATGCAGCAACCGGTAACCTTACCATTACATACCTCCCTCCCTGCTACCAATACTTACTTTAAATAAATAAATATCTAAGGACATTGGTTTATGTAGGTACAATGAACTGCATTGGTGTTATTTTAAAGAAGTAGAAACTAATAATTATATACATACTAATAATAGTTCTAGACTAGGTAGGTTCTGTTTCACAAATAAATTTCCCCTTCCATTACTTTTACTTATTATACACTACTAGCTGCCCGGACAGACGTCGTTCTGTCGAAATAAGTCCATACAAAAATGCAGGAATTCGCTCGCAGCGCCACCTACCGGGTCCAATTGTGAATCTAAACCATCCAGGGCACCACCCAAACGCAAACAAAAAAAAACATTCCAATCGGTCCAGCCGTATTAAAAAAGAAGAAATAATTGAATTTCACGGTATTTCGTTTACTACAAAATAAATTTAATTTATACATTAGCCTCAATAACACGTGGTAATCATGATATTGAATTGTAGCTTATATGACACGTTCGTAGATTTACCATAGCAGCGCCATCTATTGATGACTTACTCAACCCAGTCGAAAGGTATCGACATCTCTTAGAATCATTTGGAGTTAACAGATAATTGTGACTGTCAAATAATAACAGACAAATAATTAGCAATAAATTAAAATTGCGACTATAATTTGAGATTTAAACTATCCTATCTCTCAAGTTGGATCGAACTGCACATGGTGTGCGAATTTTATTATAATCGGTTAAGTGGTTTAGGAGTCCATTGAGGACAAACATTGTGACACGAGATTTATATATATTAAGATATATATATTAAGATAAGATTATCACGACTCGGTACAAGTTGAGGAAATTATGAATTTACTGCAATATAAGCTGCATGATCGGGCAATAGAGTTGATTTTCCTATACTATTGAATTTAAATTGACAGTTCATAAAAAAATTGCCATGGAAAAATAACATTCCTTTGAAAAAGAATTTCGACATATAATTTACTCACTTAAAACTAGGATAATTGTTTGCTGAGTAATTTGTTACTGTATTTAATGCATTAATGCAATTTATATAATTTTGGATTCAATAAATACTCGTAAAATTATTTTATTTTGTTGTCAACTTGTTTAATTAATTGTATTTAACGTTCCAATCCACGCTTGAAGTATGAAATTTCAAAAGTTCCAACTAAGCGGTAATTGACTGACAACACTGCCGAATACGTGGCCCCGAAGTTCTGTGTGTTATGTGTGACTTGTTTATATTTTTTATTGCTGTATTTCATTAATAATCTCTTGGAAACCCGTAAGTAATAAATTGTTTATTGTGATCTTTATAACGTAAAAAATATTGTGGCTAAATAGGTCTGGATCTTTGCAAATAAGGTTTTTAAACTTTCGACGGCAGCTGTCAAAATTAAACCTAACAAGATTTTCTTCTGATTTTACATAATTTTCTACATTTCCCGTAGTTATTTAAAGTATAAAGCAAAGTTCGTTATGTGAATAACATGCGTATATCAATGTTTTGTAAAAAAAAGTGAAATTAGCTATGAGAATTCTATGAATCTTTTCTACCTTGTAATTGGTGAATTAGCTAATTAGAATCAAGTTTTTTCATTATATCTGCTTGATTTCGTGGTTTTAGATGGCTAACAATTACGGTAAAGTATCTGTTATAGTCATGACATTGTAGTGATTGCGTTAAAATTGTTTTTGATTGATAGTTCCTTATCATAACAATATGACATACTTTCGAAACCAATTTACGTAAACTGTAATGTTGAGAATGAGTAAAGTTCACATAAAAAACAAAGCAGAGTAGCTTGACGGATACGCATTTTGCTTGACATAAATAGCATGTTTTGATTCCATCATATTTTTTTCTCTTTTTACAAAAACACTTTCATGATACAGCCAGTATCTAATTTTGATCATTTACTACCAGAAAGTTGGAACCAACTACCAGAAAGTAGTATCTGCTACTTCAATTAACTCATTAAAAAACAAATTAGACAATTGGACAAGGACTAAATATCTTCAAAAGTGAACTATGAAGTGTAAAGTGACTTCCAACACTCTGTGGTATAGACACATCAGCTACCAAGCTGCTCGTATAAATATAAATAAACTAGCTGTCCTCGCGGTTTTACCTGTGTTCCCGTGGGATGTCAAATGTATTATACATAAAAACCTTCCTCTTCAATCACTCTATCTATTAAACAAAAACGCATCAAAATCCTTTGCGTAGTTTTAAAGATTTAAGCATACATAGGGATATAGGGACAGAGAAAGCTTTGTTTTATACTATGTAGTGATAAATAATATTCTAATGGAATATATTTACCTGCACAATGCTGATATTGATTACTATGTATTAATTATATTCTACTATAACTACCAGAGGCCTAAGCACAAACATGTATTGCAAGCGTAGCACCATAATCTTGAGTGCGCCGAAACGCTGGTTTGTATGAGAAATTGTATTGCCAACACTGCAACATTGCATGCTGTTAAATTTTGCATTGCATTGTTTTTTGGTGCACTCTATGAGCTTGCTATTGATGTTCTTGCTAGGGGCACAGATAACTATTTTATATGGATACCATTTCATAGTGGACAGTACAATAATGTATAACTAGCACATAAATGGCACATAAGTGATGAATATACTCCGGATAACGATTCCTATGATGATTTTCATCCCAATTAAAGTTTTCACTTGACTTGACAGTTATTTGGTATTTACTAATGTAACAAATGAACTATCTTCAATAATTTGTTTGCTTATTATTACATTACGTGTTGCTTTCCAAAAAGGGTCCACAATAGGAAAGTGTTCTGACATGTCAAATCAGCCTATCTTTATGAAATGTCAAAACGATCGAATGTATGGATTTTTGTATGAAATAGCAAGTTGTGACGTCATAATTGTACAGCATCAAATAACATACTCTTTATGATTAGATCAGTACTGAAAAATCACATTAATGATTTAACGTTTTCATATATTTTTGGATGTTCAATACACTGGTTAGTGTTTGATAATTTAACTTTAATACAGGACACATCCCAATAGTAATTAAAAATTCTCAAGAAGACATTACTTGAAGTGGTTTTGCCCTTATTTTTGCGGTTAACTTAAGTAGATACCTTACTTTAATTATTACGTATACTTTAATTTTTAAAATTTTATGATATAAAATTCATGCTATGAATAATTTCCTCAATAAATGACATTATTTCATATGAAAATTATTTTAAATAGCTATCCAATGATGTAAGACTTCCCTTCTGGGTCACTCATGGCTAACCCAAGGGTAGCAGCTCTACCTGTAATATAAAGTATATATATATATATATATATAGAACAGGATAGAAAGATAGTAATATAAAACATAGTAAATATTTTGTATATACGTATATATATATATATATATATTTTTTTTGTTATTACTTAAAAATAAATTGTCATTGTTTCATATCAATTGGTAATAGTGTCAAATGACCAATTTCCATTCATATTTCATAGTGAAAAGGAATGTAATTTGAACGTTGAACTTAAGAGTGGCTGTGTACACTGTCTTACACAACTTCATAAGTGTATCATATTTTATAATTGTTTGTTTTTTCTCTGATATGATGTGAAAAATTGTAACATTGTTTACTATGCTAACTGCAATTTCATCTTACAGGTAATTGGGCTTCAAACAACATGATGAATCCACAATATCTGCCTCCGGGACAGAACAACAATACACCAAGCAATCCCCTGGGCTACCCACCCACATCCCAAGATTACAATGGGGTCCAGAATGATAACATGTACAACCAAATGCCTTCAAATGGTCCTCAAACCAAGCCTTTCGACCAACCTGACATGTCTCAGAAGATGCAGAATATGAACATAAACGGACCCCAAGGTTTCCCTTCCATCCCTTCTTCACAATTACCCCCTGGTCAATTTCCGCCCGGTCAGTTTCCACCAGCTTCGAATTTTGGACCTGGTCAGCTACCACCTGGGCAAAGACAAGGTCAAGGGCCAGGTCCTGGTAGACCACCAGTTAGCGGCGCACCGCCAGCTGGTCAGCGTCCTCCTATGCCTCCATCGTCAATACCTGGAGCTGTACCAACATCACATCCTCAAGTTTACGGTCAAATGCCACCGCAAAACCTAACACCGAATTTTGACCAAAATAGGCAGTTTTCTCAAGGTTCACCTACTTCGATGTCAATGGAAGGTCCTCCCAGACCACCGAGTTCACAAACTAGTCAACCACAACCTTCACAGGGCCAGCTGCAAATGGGACCCCCAGGTCTAGGGCAAATGCCACTTAGTTCACAACCAGGACTACCACCACAACCTGGAGTGGGGAGACCTGGAATACCTTCCCAACCTGGTCACCCGCAGCAGAGCCAACAAGGTCTTCCGCCCCAACCTCATCAACAAGGGCCTTCCTTCCCTCCGCAGTCTCAGGCTCGCCCAATGCCTCAACCAGGGTCGCATCCTCAAACAAGAAAACCTGGCGAGATGTCGGGACAACCCGACCTACCACCCCCACCTGGACAACCAGGACTTCAACAGCAACCTGGATTACCTCCTCAACCTGGTATGCCACCACAACCTGGTCCGATGTCTGGCCAACATGGTCAAATGCAAAGTCAATCCCGATTTCCCCAACAACCTGGACAAGCAGGCTTGCCACCGCAACCTGGACAACCAGGCTTGCCACCGCAACTTGGACAACCAGGCTTGCCTCCACAACCTGGTCAACCTGGACAGCTTGCATTTCCACCACAAGCAGGAATGGCTGGGCAACATGGCATGCCACCGCAACCAGGACAAATGCCTGGGCAGCCTGGCCTCCCACCACAGCCTGGGTCAATGCCTCGGCAATCTGGCCTTCCACCACAACCTGGACAGATGCCTAGTCACCCTGGGCAACCTGGGCTACCGCCACAACCTGGCATGCCGCCACAGCACGCACTTCATAATCAAAGTATGCAAGCGGCTAGTCAACCTGGTTTACCACATCTACCTGCCCAGCCTGGCCTAGCTCCGAAGGCGCAGCCTGGTATCCCGCCCCAACCTGGACAAATGGGAGGACAACCGGGGTATGGACAACCTCAACAACAGCAATATCAATCAATGCCAGGCATGCCACACATGCCACCACCACTAACGCAGCAGAGACAGTTCCCTGGCATGCAGCCGGCCGCCCAGCAACCAGGGTACGGACAACCCGGACCAATGCAAGCCCCTGGACAACCTGGACCACCAGCTGGTGGACAATATACTGGTGAGATATTCGTAGTTTTATTAATAACTAGCATGACGTCCGCGGTTTCAACCACGTTCCCCAAAGTATTTATGATGTTCCTTTCGGGAATAATGTAGCTTTCTATGAATTTAAGAATTCTTGAATTTGGTAGTGTCTAAGATTACTCTCCATACCCAAACTTATCATAATTCTAATGTAAATCATGAACATGATCAATGATGTCAACTGGGGGGCATGACACATTGACTCGCAAGTATAGAACCTGTATACCAGTACAACAGACTCAGTCGAAACATTGTTTTTAATATACTTTTTACAATTTTTTACCACAGTAACTAATGGATGAAAGAAAGCGTAAAATAGGCGGAACTCAAGTGTATCTTCTGCCAACAAACTTCACCATGCTATGGCACATAAAACTCAAGCTTCAATCTCCCCAGGTATGCCACCAATGCCAGGCCAGCCCCCACAAGCCATGGCCCAGCCCGGCTACCAGCAGCCCTCAGGCTACCCAGCACAGTACCAGGCTCCGTTCCCTGGCCAGCAACCCAGCTATCCTGGACAGCAGTACCAGCAGCAACCTGCTCAGAAGCGTTTGGACCCAGATCAGATGCCCAGCCCAGTTAGTTGTTGTTGATTAAAATTCAGATTCCAGATACACATAATGCAATACAATGCAATAATACAATACTTCTTACTATAATTTTATAAATGCGCGAGTCTGTGAGTCTCTTTCACCCAAAAAATACGTTACTGATTTGGATGAAAATTAGCACATTGATATATTATAACCTGGATTTACGCATAAGTTACATCCTGAGAAAATGTTACATCCCTAGATAGATAGTACTAAATAAAATATTATAAAGAAATATATTATTATTTTAGAAATTGTAGGCTGCATTTCTGGCAAACAAGGTTAGCAATTCGGCGTTTCGTGGATCTTCAAAGTTTTTAATGCGCAAACTACTGATGTTTCGGAAACGTACATCTAATTCAGGAGCTTGCAATAATATACACTGCAATGTCACGACACATCAAACTTTACTGACATAGAAGATTCTGCAATTATTTTTTATTATGTTTAGTTGAACCCCATTAGCCATTCTAATGTTCATAAAACTAGATATTCTGTTTTGTCACTTTAAAATCGTTAATTCAAAATAAAACACACTTTTTTTAGGAAATTGTTACTCCTCTTTAAGTATGGTTGAGGTAGAATATCAGCACTAATGCTGGTGTCCTCAACAACATTTTGTCTTCTTATTTGATGAAACTAACTGATGTTTTGATCCAAAACACATTCCATTGGTGTGCCATTAAAATTCTTTTCATTTTACTTTCGAGTTCACACCATAACTTGAATAATATATGTTTAATTTAATTTATTAAGTTTGTTTTTTTAAGTGCTAGTTAAGCGATGCTTATGGTTTATGTGATTCTCCACAGATCCAAGTGATGGCGGATGACCAGCAGAACCGCGGTGGCATCTTCGTGACCTCGGAGAAGGGGCTCGTGCCACCCCTAGTCACCACAGAGTTCACGGTCGATGATAAGGGAAATGCCAGTGAGTTGTATGTTATATAGCACTAGCTCGCGTCACGCGGTGTCTGTCGAGTTGCCAAGAGATCGAATGTAACCTGGGCTTATAACATGGTCTTAGTCACTAGTCACTTAGTTATACCCCTTGGGCCGAAAAACAAGCAGACGGTCCACCTGTCGGCAAGAAGTCACCGCCGCCTATGGACATTTGCAACACAAGGGGCATCGCCAATGCGTTGTCGACCCTGAGACGTGAAGTTGTTAAGTCTCATGTGTCTGTAATTTCATCGGCCCCCTTACCATTCTAACCGAAACAGTAATACAAGTGCACTACTGCTGCACGGCAGGGTAATGAGTAAGGTGGTACTTCCCCGAACGAACTCTGCACTATGAGCTCTACTACTCTGAAAATGGATACTCTGAAATTTTATATGCAGTTGTTCTGGAGATTATTCTCCATGCTCCGAAACCATAAGTAAGCATATGATTGGGAACACGGCAGGCAGAAGATCTAACAAGTGTATAAACTCAAATATTGAATTTGTTTCCAGGTCCCCGGTACATTAGAAGTTCGATGTACACTGTACCAGTTACAGCTGATCTGTTGAAACAGACTGCCATGCCGTTCTGTCTTGTTGTAAGTTATTAAAATTCTCTTTTTCTGAACACATTATAGAACACATATATATTGATGTAATAGATGTTTGTCCAATATAAATATAAATGCTTTGTTCTTTAATAAGGTTTTCAACTTCGTTTATAATAGACGGGCTGATTTGCTTGATGGGTAGATACTGACTGCCGCTCCACAGACCACACGCCCACAAATGTCTGTCCTGGGTAGGAATCAAACCCAAGACCTGTGGCTTAGCAGTCCATCTAACCACCAAGCCAGCTAGTCCGTCAAGATAAACTATTTGTTGATACTTTTGGGCTTGTTTTAAACTAGGTAGTCTAATTATTCAGGTCACCCAATAATAAAAATATGTTCATTCCCCAGATATCTCCAATGGCGGAACCAGTGGGCAACGAGCTGGAGCCCCCACTGCTGGACTTCGCGGCGCTGACGGGCTCCCCGACCATGGGGCCAGTGCGCTGCAGTCGCTGCAAGGCCTACATGTGCCCCAGCATGAAGTTTATAGACGCCAGCAGGCATTTTAAGTGCCCCTTCTGTAAGGCTACTACTGAAGGTAAGCAGAATGAAGTAAATTAGCATGTTTAAACAGGCAAATCAATTTTGAAAGTGAATGCTTATTTAGCACTCTAGTGATTTCAAATCAATGAAATGGCGACACTAGATAGAGACAAACATATACATCTATAGTAGCTGGCAATGAAATTTTTGTGAGTTGTTCTACGTACCATAGTATTTTTCAAATAGCATGAGTTTGTTGGTGTTTTATAAGGTTTCTCAATGGTTTTTATTTATTTCTAAATAATAAGGGAATTTTACAGTAACAGAGCAGGGCCTCATGAAGCATTTAGTGTAGTATCTCAGAGTAATCAAGTTCAAATTCACAAGATATGGGTAAAAAGCCTTCAACTGTCACAACTCATCCTATTTGCAATGGATTAGCATAGTTTAGCAATAAATTAGATAGGCACTGTCTCTTTGTAATATTAGTTATTGATTGTTGAATCCCGTTTGTCCAGTGCCCATGGAGTACACGCAGTACGTGCACAGCATGCAGCAGTACGGGCGGGTGCCGGCCGAGTTGGCGCTCGGGGCCTACGAGATCGTCGCCACCAAGGAGTACTGCAGGGTAACTACACACAACCTACTCAACACACACACCCTCCAACACACATACACATTGCTTAAGTAAATGATGTGTATGTATTTAAATATTCAATCATCTGGGAATTTTAAATGTAAATAACTATCTTAATATTACTTTACACATATAGTTTAGACCTTAGTAAAGCACTCTGAAGGTTAAAGCGAGAAGAACCGGGAAGATTTTTGCATGGTTATATTTTTCTTCCTTTATATATCTTTCATAGTTTAGTTCCAGTTTAGGCAGTAGAATGGCACTGATGAGAAGAAGCGGGAAGACCTTTGGTAGGGTCATATTTAGTTTAATCTCTAGAAAAGGCAACTGAAAAAAATCAAGATTCTCAGCAAGGTTATATTTTTTACAATCTTACATTAGGTACATTACAAGGGTCTAAATTACTGCAATTAGTCTTAAATTGGGAAGAACTGGTAAGAAAATTTGCAGGGATTGTTTTTTATATAATCTTACTTATTTGTCTAGGTCTTAAATATTTTTTAATGTTTACTAATGTATGAAATGCTTTCTGATACGTGACCATTGTTACTTTCCAGAATAATACGCTGCCGAACGCGCCGGCGATCGTCTTCGTGATCGACGTATCGTACAACGCGGTCAAGAACGGCCTCGTCAACACCGTGTGCGAGAATGTCATGAATATTATTGAGGTATGGACTCATTAAATTATAAAGTAGGACTCTTAGTACAGAGTTTATACAAGTAGTAACACCATATCCATTACCACAACCCTATAAGTTTATAAAGGAAAAAGAATCGTTGAATCATATTGGTCTGTTATATTATCAACTAGCTGTCCCCCGCGGTTTTACCCGCGTTCCCGTGGGATGTCACATGTATTATACATAAAAACTTTCCTCTTCAATGACTCTTATCTATTTTTTTAAAACAATCCGTTGCGTAGTTTTAAAGATTTAAGCATACATAGGGATATAGGGACAGAGAAAGCGACTTTGTTTTATACTATGTAGTGATAGTCTGACTCTAATCTTTAATACCGGTTCGGAAGGTTACTTTTTACAGAGTAATGATAACTTGGTATCCAAAACACAAGTTAAATCTTACCTTGGATACCACTGTTTTCAACAAACACTTTTTTTTCTAAATTATTATTATATAATTACTAGTAAGTGCCTAGTTATTAGTATCGTGTTCTTGTCACAATTTCTTATGAAGAAATAAATTTATTATTATTATTGTTAACTAACTTATATTCCACAGGCGATGCCGCGCGACGAACAGACCGGCAAGAGCTGGACGCGCGTCGGTTTCATCACCTACAGCTCTACAGTACACTTCTATAACATTAAGGTATATGATTTTCTGCTGTAATTTGATCGGGCAGTTGGCTTGAGGGTTCAACACTTCGATTGCCATTCGTGAGTTTGATTCTCAATCAGACATTTGTGTGTATGAATATGTCTGTTTGTCTTTTGTCTGAGTATGAATATCTATACAAGAAAAAATAAATAGTAGTATATCAGTTATCTGGTTCCCATAGTACAAGCTCTGCTTAGTTTGGGATCAGATGGCCGGGTGTATAAAATGACTCAGGATATTTTGAAATGAAAACTTCTTTAGGACTATTGTCATTTTAAACTCGATGTAACAAAAAAGCTACTCTAAAAAGAGACAAAAATATACATCTATGGGATTATGCTTGCGACAGAATGAGATAATTTTCTTAAGGTTTCACTTCTAAAAGTCCCAGCCTTAATGGTGTTGTTGGTCGACAGGGCTCCCTGGGTCAGCCACAGATGCTGTCGGTAGGTGACGTGGGTGATATGTTCGTGCCGCTGCTGGAGGGCTTCCTGGTGCTGCCCGAGGAGGCCGGGCCGGTGCTGCGCCAGCTGCTCGACCAGCTGCCAGTCATCTTCCAGGACAACAAGGAGACGGAGACAATCCTGCTGCCAGCTGTGCAGGTCTGTCTTCAGGAACACTTTACTAAATTTATCTGAGTCAAATCGGTTCCAGAGTATTGTGAATACATACAAACATGTGATGTTATATTAGTTTAGGTTTAATGTATGTTGTATGGTGTAATGCGTGTTGACATTTATCAAATTTATTTAAATTAAGTTTTTATATTGTAAAATCTGCGGCAAATTTCATTCAATTTTATTCAATTTAGGCCGTAGAGAGACGTAGATAAAAGCTGTATTTTGAATTTAAAAAGAATTAAATTGAGATGAATCGACGAGAATCTCACGAAGGTACATTCCTTAAAATCTGACACTAAATATGTTTAAAATCCTTTGAGCCGTTTATTACTAGTTCTAGTCAGTGGTTTCACCCACATTGTAATAGATATAGACAATATTTGAGTAAAAGGTAGCCTATATCCTTTCCTAAACTACTACTAATAATAATAATAATGTTTATTTCCTTTCTCCATACAAATTAGATATTTTTGAACAAGGCTTAAAAATGACTTATAATATTAAAGTTTGCTGGAGAAACTGGTTCCCAAGCTAAGCCGAAGCCTGTGTTATGGAAACCAGTCTCTTCCACCTCGGACTCTCATAAAATCTGTAAAATCAAATACAAATTACTACATGGTATGTACCTACTACTAAAGAATGAAATATTTGAGTAAGGAAAATTGTGTAGGGGAGTTTGTATGTGCTTGTGAATGTGTGTATGAGTGAGAGTGAGTGAAATGATTATGTGCAATTTATTACCCATTTTAAAGTCGCGGGGAAAAACAGGTGTCGAAAAGAGTGCGACTGTATTAAAGAGTATATCTGATTGCCCTAAGGTGTTGTAAATTGCCTTGGGATCGAGAGCCCCGTGTCTTGAAAGAGATAAAGGGAAACACAATCAGACATATAAAAGGGAATGTGTAATTTTCGTCCGCAAATAATTACAGGAGAAATATTATTTTGTGAGTTCAAGAAGGCACTACTAACCATCTACTTACCAAATATCAAGATAAAACAGTGAATCTTTCGAATTGATACTATCAGTATAGATTGTATCACAAATACAACTTCAAACGGTGTATGTGCAGGCGGGGCTCGAGGCCCTGAAGGCGGCGGACACGTCGGGCCAGCTGCTGGTGTTCCACACGTCGCTACCCTCCTACAACGCGCCGGGGAAGCTCATCAACCGCGAGGACAGGAAACTTCTCGCCACTGAAAAGGAGAAGCAGATATTGAGTAAGTTATACATATTTTTATATATCTAGTATGTACGCCTACCGAGCTAAACTTGCGGCACGCTATGATAGCCGTTTTGACGTTTAACAGTGACAAAGAAAAATAACCTTTATTCCTTCAGAATTAAGGTGCATCTATTGATCCAACAGCTAATTGTATGATGATGGAAATCAACCTTATTCCAAAGCAATACAGTTTCTTTTCCTATGACAATCTGAAACGTCAAAACGGCCATCATAGCGTGCCGGTAGTATAGTCGGTCTACCTGATGGTATGTGATGACTAACTATGGACATTTGCACCACTAGGGGCTTCACCAATGCGTTGTCTACCCTACCACGCGAGCGTGGATATGTTCTACTTTTTATTATGTAGTGTAATTTACGTTGGGAAATCTAATAAATAAATAAATAATAATCTGATATTGCTACATGAGAATGAAATAAGAAATACACCTAGTTTTCTATTATTTAATTAACAAATATCAGTCATAAGTTATTAAGTCTAATATGAAATTTTATCAGCCTTGTAAAGCTTTCTATCCGAAACGCAGTTATACAAGTGCACTACTGCTTCACTGTGGAAAAGGGTAGGGGGTAGTACTTCTCTGGACGGTCTTTGAACTGATAGTTGTACTATTTCTTATGTTTATAATATACACAATTAATGCCATACCTTGTCTACCTAGTGTAGTAGCAAAATAGTTTAAAACTGCTTGCTTAAATATTGATCACTATAAATTTGTCTAATGTATTACCTAAAGTCACCTAAAAACTGATTTGATATAAAATTTATCTCCAAACCGTCAGTTGGATTGTGAACTTTATGTTCGTATATATAAGTGTGTGTGTCGAGCAGGTCCGCAGACGACGGCGTACAACGAGGTGGGGCAGGCCTGCTCGGCCGCGGGCGTGAGCGTGGAGCTGTTCGTGTGCAACAACGCGTACGTGGACGCCGCCACGCTGGGGCAGCTGGCGCGGCTCACCGGCGGCCAGCTGCACAAGTACACCTACTTTACTGTGAGTGGATCAGATACAGCCACACGAGACTTAACAACACGTCTCAACGTCAGGGTCGACAACGCATTAGTGATGCCCTTGGTGTTGTAATTGTTCATTGGCGGTGGGGAGCACTTACCATCAGGTGAACCGTCTGCTTGCTTGTCGGGCGAGAAACTATATAGTTGATTATGAGCAGACCGGAATGTTAAATTTCTTATTAATTAAGAAATTATATTAATTGAGTTTCCTGTTAGGGTCCATGAAATAAATAATTTTTCTTTTGAGTTTGACGCAAAATTCTTTTTGCTAAAATATACACTATAATATAGGTTATAATTCTATGAAATTACATATTTATTTTAAACCAAAACAATTTAAGTAACTCAAATTTCTTACTAACTTTATTTTTACCGTAAACGTATGTCCACTTGAAATGGACCACAATAATGTTCCGACATATATAAAAAACGTGTGTGTGTACTTATGTACGCAGGTAAGAAGTTATACCTGAAATTATAGGTGAGAAAAACTGCACTTCAAGCATTTTTTACTATTCAGTCGTGAAATTGTAGTGTCCAAACTCTTTGCACCTCTCTGTAGCAACGAATAACAATTTTTAACGTTGTTAGGTTATTATTGAAAATAACATCATTACTCAATCATTGACTCTGACAGTTGCGATTTGTACGATGTACCTAACTTTATCTGTGAGAATTTTGTGTTACACTGATGCGAGCGTATTTTAAAATTTCACTCTCATCATTTTTTTATAACGCGCTTAAAGAAGTATAACTTCAATTATACCACTGTGATAATTACATCAAGCTTTCGTGACAGTTCGTGCAATTCTGGAAATCTTCGGCTTCGAATGATCAAGAAAAGAACTTATCGAGAAGAAGAGCGATTCGGTTGATTTTCCTATGACATTCTTGAAACTCAAAGCTACATTTTTCTTGATTACATTTTGCATTTAATCAAATATTGACAATATAAAAATACGTTCTTTATGATTTGAAAAGTCACACAAAAATCTATCTTACTCCTCCACAACATGGTTCACCTGTATCGTCATACAATAATCCAATTTATATGATATTCCTTTGAATCTCTGTATATGATTCTAAATTCAAACCTATGCTCTGTCTAATTTAGGATGATAATTTTGACAGATCACGCCCATGTAGTTTCGTATTTTTTTCGGTCACATGATACTTCAAATAATGTCGTACTTCATAGGTGGGTACCACCGTACCCACTTAGTGAAGTGCCACGCATAATGAACTACAACAGAATATTGAAAATCGGTTTTGAAATAAAATGAATCAAACAATAAAAAAATTATATTTAGATAATTTTATACTTTTTGGTAAGTACTTAAGTTATTTGAAATTTATTTTATCGCGCAATTACTTATTTGGAGAAATAACTATTATTTACCTAATGAATGAAAAAAAAATCGGTGCTATGCTATATATCCATTGTCCGCGTGAGGGTGTAAGAGCCATCATAGGGTGGATTACCCTTCCAAAAAAAATTACTGTATCGGCACGCAGTAGCCGTTTTGTAATCAGTACGAGTTCTGACGCCGTTAGTGCCTTGTATACGCTTCCATTCAGTTTTTGTTAGTTACTGTTTTTGCTATTTACTGTTTAAAATTCAACTCAATTAAAACTCAACAATGTGTTATTTTTGGTTACACAATGCAAAAAGAACGAAAAAGACTGTTTTAAACAGCGAATGTCGCAAATTTGTGGTTCGATTGCAAGATTATTTTGAACGTGAATGCCAAAATGGCGGAAAATAGGACCGAGTCAAAATCGTCGTTGTTGGAGGGCTTACGAAAGCATCATCAGTCATGTAAATAAATTGTTAATTTAATAGAAAAGTACAATTTGTTTTGTATTATAATCGTACCACCCAGTTATATCGATTTCATGTTTTATGAGACTAAAATCGATGATCGCATAGGTTCTGTATCGATTATACACTACCACATCCTTTCTGTTGTCAAAAACCCAGCTGTCAAAATTATCGTCCTAAATTAGACAGAGTATAATATTAAGTAAGAACTTTAAATAATGTCACACAAAATTGAACCTTACTCCTTCACAACATGGTTCAACTGGATCATCATACAATAATCCAATCAATATGACATTCCTTTAAAGCTCTGTTCAAGATTCTAAATTCAAATTTAACATTCGAGTTAAGAACTTTATGAAATGAAATGAAATGAAATGAAATATTTATTCAAATAGGCCTTCACAGGCACTTATGAATGGTCAGACTCTAACACCGGTTCGGAAGGTTGCTTTTACTGAGAAGAGCCGGCAAGAAACTCAGCAATTACTCTTTTCAAAATAAGATTTTGTACATAGAGATGTGTCCTGCTGGAGCGAGCGCTACACCCAAGCATTGTCGTCATTAAAATAATCATTTGTAGTGTAGAAAGCCTTTTGTACTAAAACTGTCTTAATTCTTTCCTTAAATTTTTGTAAAGGCAAATTTAAAATTTCAGCAGGGATTTTATTATAGATGCGTGCACTAAGTCCTAAAAATGAACCTTGCACTTTTTGCAGTCTATATGCAGAAGTGACAAGTTTATCCTTATTTCTAGTATTGATGGAGTGCATATCACTCTTTTTGACATAAAGACTAATATTTTGATGTACAAATATTATGTTTGCATAAATATACTGCGATGCAACTGTGAGGATATCAATTTGTTTAAACTTTTCTCTGAGGGAAGCTCGAGAACTCAAATTATAAATTGCTCGGACTGCTCTTTTTTTCAATATAAAAATTGTTTCTATATCAGCAGCTTTACCCCAAAGCAAAATGCCGTAGGTCATAACACTATGAAAGTAGCTAAAATAAACTAATCTAGCCGTATCGACATCTGTAATCTGCCTAATTTTTCTAACTGCGTAAGCTGCTGAACTAAGTTTTCCCGCAAGACATGATATTTGTGTCCCCCATTGAAGTTTTGAGTCTAAAGTAATTCCTAAGAAAACTGTTGACTCAACTAGGCTAAGAGCTTCATTGTCTAACATTAAACTACAGCCTAGTTTTTTAACATTGGGTAATGCAAATTTAATACATTTAGTTTTTCTTGCATTTAAAACAAGATTATTAACAGTAAACCAATTTAATACCTGGGCCAATGCACCGTTTACATCGTCATAGTTGTATTTCAGTCTATCAACACCAAAAATCAGTGAGGTATCGTCAGCAAACAGTACAATTCCACAGGTATTTCTTACGTAAAATGGAAGGTCATTGATATATACTAAAAATAGAAAAGGCCCTAGAATAGAGCCCTGGGGTACACCCATATGCACAGGAGAACCAGATGATTTAACTCCATTCACATTAACACTTTGAGTTCTCTCACTAAGGTACGATTTCATCAAATTAAGTGCTGCACCCTTAACTCCATAATAGTCTAATTTACGCGTAAGTGTCTGATGGTCAACACAATCAAAAGCTTTAGATAAATCACAGAACACTCCAATAACATTCTGCGACTTTTCCCAAGCGTTGAAAATTTGTTTCAAAAGTGCTACCCCGGCATCAATAGTGGAACGACCTTTAGTAAAACCGTACTGCTCACTATGTAAAAGTTTATTTGAATTAAAGTGAGCAAGTAGTTGCGTTAAAATAATCTTTTCGAATACTTTGCTTAGGGCTGGCAAGATAGAAACGGGCCTATAATTGGTTGGATCACTAGGATCTCCGGCCTTGAACAAAGGTATAACTTTGCTATGTTTCATTAAATCCGGAAATTTACCAAAATCTACGCATCGGTTAAAAATTTGAGCTAAATGGGGAGCAATATTATCAATTATACCCTGCAAAACTGTTACTGATATACCCCATAAGTCGCCAGTCCGTTTAACTTTTAAACTTTTGAAAGTTTTGATGACATCGTAAGGAGTGATATGCCTAAACCTAAACAATTCATTACACTCTGATACGTTAGTTTTTAACAACGATTCAGCATCTTCTGGTGAAGAATCCAAGGAGCTGGTTGTGGCTATAGGTATGTCAGTAAAAAAATTATTAAAAGCAAGTGCAATTTGATTATCATCACAGATAATATTTCCGTTAATATTTAATTCAATGCGCTTATTATTGTTTTGAGTTTTACCTCTTTCTGAATTAATTATGTTCCAAGTAGTTTTTACTTTGTTATTTGATTGGCTTATCTTATTTCTCAGATATATAGATTTTGCCGAAGTGCAAGCTTTTTTAAACACTTTGGAATATTTTCTTACATATTCAATAAAATCGACATTTTGATTGTATTTCTTCATACCATACAGCTCATACAACATAACTCTACTTGTGTAAATACCAACTGTTGCCCAGTCCTTTAAATAATGTCAATCAAAACTGAACCTTACTCATTCACAATATGGTTTATCCGTACAATCAACGAACATCATTCTCGGATGAATCTGATGAAAATGAACATCAATAGCAACGAACACGGTAGCGTTAAACGTTTAACCTTGTTGGAAGTCGCATTAGAAGTATAACTTAAAAAAGAAATACCTAGAATCATACAAAACTTTGACCCACTAAGAAAGGATAACAAATCATTTGACAACATAGCGCCCCTCCTTGCAGGCGGAGGCGGACGGGCCGCGGCTGGTGTACGCCGCGACGCGCGTGGCGGCGCGCGGCACGGGCCACGACGCCGTGATGCGCGTGCGCACGTCCACCGGCGTGCGCGCCACCGACTTCTACGGGCACTTCTTCATGTCCAACACCACCGACGTCGAGCTCGCCGCCATCGGTGAGTCTGCACTACTGCCCTACACGAATATTATGCACAGACACACAAAGAAGATAATATAAACTTTTGTATTTCATTTTTAGCTTTTTAACATTATTTTGCCACATAAAAAATATTGTTTAAAAAAAAAGAAGAATAAAAAATCTTATTTAATTTAAGCATAGTGTCAAGTGTCCGCGTTCCCCTGGGACGTTACATATTCCCGGGATATAGAAGCCTACGTGCTACTCCAGACTATATTATATTTCTGTTGAAAATTTCATCCAAATCCGTTTAGCAGTTCTAGTGTGATTGAGTAAATTTTTTTTTGAAGCCTATATGATAACATGCCTCAACAGACGCAGACAAAGCAATCGGCATAGAGATCAAACACGACGACAAACTGACAGCGGAGGACGGAGTGTACATCCAGAGTGCGCTTCTGTACACCCATCGCTCGGGCCAGCGGCGCCTGCGGGTGCTTAACCTGGCGCTCAACGTGGCGAATCAGCTCGCCGACGTCTACAGATCTATGGAGTTGGATACATGTGTTAATTTCCTAACGAAGCAAGGTGAGTTTGTTTTATTTTGGAAGGGTTTTGATTTTCAGTATATAGTTCTTTATTGCCATATGCCATACAGTGTCGGGGACGGCTGGATGCAGGTCGCTTCCAACCGGCCAATCTGGAAGTCATTGGGGGAGGCCCATGTTCAGCAGTAGACGCCTTACGGCTGAAATGATGATGATTATGAGTTATTTATTTGAGATTTTTTTACATCATTTATCAGTAGTTAGAACTATAAGTAGCTTATAGTTGTATATAAGTGAGCAAATGTAACATTAAGGACACTTTTGGATGCCACTGTTCCTCGTAAGTAAAGTTTACTATATAACCAATTTCCTTATTAATAAAAAAAATATTTTGATTGCCAAAAAGTCCGGATCTAACTCCGTTAGACTTTTCCTAGTGGTCTGAGCTCAAGCGCCTGATGTATTGTGAGGGAGAAGAAACTCGCGATGCGTCAATGACTGGGATAGTGGACGCTTTCAATATCGTTAGGAGAGACAGAGACACATTATTAAAATTGAAAGACAATTATTTCAAACTATTCAACACAGTGCCTTGAACTTCGAATAATCTTAATCTTACTCAATTACCGGGAAGTACGTACTCCCACTTTTGTAAATAGTGAACATTTAAAAGTAGTTTAGTTAATGAAAATTAATGTAAATAAGTTGTTAAATTTTTTTTAAATACGCCTCAAATATTTTGTTAAGTTTCTAATTCAGAAAATATTTTTTTATTTAATGTCGTGTCGAGTAAATTGCAGCTAAATAAGTATTTATCTACGACGGTTCTAAGCCCGTAAAAGTATGCAAGGAAAATGTGTATAACTTGTTAGGTAAAGCTTATTATTGTCAAGAATAAATTATCAGCTGATTGAACAGCACGCGTGTCAACGGCCGCGCGGCCGGTCGGCACCCGGCTTGCGCCGAGCGTAGGTATCGGGAGGTACCAGTACTATTGGTTCGTGGAAGCCTTCGATTTTTGTTTTTCACAATGATAAATCTGGCATTTTTGGTTTCTAATGTTTTCTTTGTTGAAATGAAATGAAATGAAATATTTATTCAAATAGGCCTTCACAGGCACTTATGAATGGCCAGACTCTAACACCGGTTCGGAAGGTTGCTTTTACTGAGAAGAGCCGGCAAGAAACTCAGCAATTACTCTTTTCAAAATAAGATTTTGTACATAAAGATGTGTCCTGCTGGAGCGAGCGCTACACCCAAGCATTGTCGTCATTAAAATAATCATTTGTATTGTAGAAAGCCTTTTGTACTAAAACTGTCTTAATTCTTTCCTTAAATTTTTGTTAAGGCAAATTTAAAATTTCAGCAGGGATTTTATTATAGATGCGTGCACTAATTCCTAAAAATGAGCCTTGCACTTTTTGCAGTCTATATGCAGAAGTGACAAGTTTATCCTTATTTCTAGTATTGATGGAGTGCATATCACTCTTTTTGACATAAAGACTAATATTTTGATGTACAAATATTATGTTTGCATAAATATACTGCGACTGTTTATAAAACGATTGTATAACCAAGACAAAACCATTTCGCTGCGGGAAAACATCCACTAAAATTTGACGATGTATATGTGTGTAATATCGTGTCGTCGTGTCCGGTGTGGTCCGGCAGCGGTGTGGGCGCTGCGGGAGCACGGGCCGCGCGCCGTCCGCGAGGGGCTGTCCACGCGCTGCGCCAAGACGCTGGCCGCCTACCGCCGCCACTGCGCCTCGCCCTCCTCCGCCGGCCAGCTCGTGCTGCCCGAGTCCATGAAGCTGCTGCCGCTCTACACCAGCTGCGTGCTGCGCTCCGACGCCGTCGCCGGCGGTCTGTACCACGCTCTACTCATCTGCTATATCTAGCGACATCGCTCTATGTTTGCCCTACGCGCTCGCTAAATTATTCATCCGAGAATGATTAAAGTTTGGTCAATTCTACATACAGTCGCGAAAGTTAAAAAAATAATGCGTGTATTAATTTGCACACAAAGTGAAAGTTAGGGATAGCTTCAGTAACTTTAAATTTGACTTTCTATTCTATTAACTGAAATTTTGAATTTTGAAAATTATATAGATTGTCTGTAGTTTGTATGGAATTCAATTTTTGTTTTAGAAATATAATAGAAGTATTGTTATGCAATTATTAATGCATATTAATATCTTCCCTACCTCCCAGGTCCGGATATAACGTGCGACGACCGTTCCTGCGCGATGTACCGCGCTCTAACCGCCGACGTGCCCACTTCAGTAGTGTACACGTACCCGCGGCTCGTGCCCCTGCACCGGCTGCCGGAGCCCGACCAGCTGGCGGACCCCGACCTGCCGCCCCCGACCCCGCCCCAGCTGCGGGCCTCCATGGACAAGATGACCGAGAACGGAATCTACCTGCTAGGTGAGCCGGTTTTGTTCTAATTGAACTTCATAGATATGCTTTATTTTCTAAAGATCTAAATTCAGGGTTTGTTATGATAGACGTCACTTTAATCCTTATCCAGAAGACATGGTAAGAAGCCTATTTAAAGTTAACAGTTCCGAATCGATTGCATCTTTTGACGTTCCTATTTTCCTCTCCTAAGGCCGATTTATCTCATCAAATAAAATGCAATCGATCGATGGCGAACTCGTTCTAGTTATCTATGTTAAATGGTACTCAAACTAGTTTGTTTTATTTAGTTCAGAAGACCAACAGAGCAAATCTCATTAATAACAAGAACATTGAAGTGCATCGAAGCCTGATTTTTCAATTGCGAAATATGCGGTGTGTGACTTAATTTGAGGTTCACGCATCAATCAAGAATCAGCCTTTCAATAATTTAACTCAAACACAAGGTCGTTAACCACCAAGCCGACTGGTCTGTCATGTATGTACTCATTAACATGTGTGATGTACTTGCAGAGAACGGCGTCCACATGCTGCTGTGGGTGGGGTCGCAGGCGTCGCCGGAGCTGGTGCGCGACGTGTTCGGCGTGGCGTCGGCGCAGCAGGTGGACACGCAGGTGTGCGAGCTGCCCGCGCTGCCCACGCCCGCCAGCTGCGCGCTGCGGGCCATCGTCGACGCCGCCCGGGACGCCAGGCGCACTGCCATGAGGGTGAGCCTGCCGCGTCTACACTCACCGCACCTTGTTGCTAAACCTATCATACACTACACGTACTTGCTAAACCTACCGTACACTACACGTAGTTGCATAACCTACCGTACACAACACGTAGTTGCTAAACCTACCGTACACGTAGTTGCTTAACCCACCGTACACTACACGTAGTTGCTTAACCTACCGTACACTACACGTAGTTGCTAAGCCTACCGTAAACTACACGTAGTTGCTTAACCTACCGTACACGTAGTTGCTTAACCCACCGTACACTACACGTAGTTGCTAAACCTACCGTACACCTCACATAGTTGTTTAACCTACCGTACACTACACGTAGTTGCTTAACCTACCGTACAAACATATTGTCACGACAGTATTTTTTTGTTGGCAATAACTACCAGATTGCCAGATGCCATGCCCTTGACACATCACTTTCACTTCCTAGCATTCATTAGTTTTTACATACATGCTCCCACCGTTTGGAAAATGTAATTTTAACATTCTTAAGTGCCGCTTAAAGGCCTAAAATGAGTAAATACCTTTTGTTTCTTTTATTTTAATATAAGCTGTCAAATCTGTTTTTTTATCTTTATTACAAGTACAATTTACTCATATAGAGGAGTGAGGTCTGAGACTCTTCCATTTAAAAGGGAACCTCTCCCTTCAGGCTAGGTGATCGGGCCAGGAAACCGCGGTCCTACTGATGTATGGAAAGCTTGTATATATTGACAAATCCTTAAAACACCTCAAAATCACAATGTAGCTGTCGAGCTGTATGTCTCCAACATTTGTTTTGCCACCAAGCTTTCCTAAAGAGCTTAACTGTAAAAATGTTAATAGTTAAAACAGAAAATCCACCACCGAAGTACTATTTTCACAGATACTACTATTTATTTTCTCTATGTAAATACTTATATACACCCAGACACACAACAAACATGTTCATGCATACAAATATTTGTCTCAACCTGTGGCGAGGCAATCAGGGTATTTGACCTACTGGCCTCCCAGTGACGGGGGAGGGTGTGGAAATATAACCCATATTTCTACCTCCTCTAAGTTTAAAATGTCATATCACGAATTACATGATATGTTTGCCGATCTGTAAATAGCATGCTAGAATAATTTCTGAAGTGTTCTTCTTTTACATAATGTTTTTTGTATATTGATTAGAGTGAAATGGTCGCATGGTTGTTGCCCTTGCATTGAGTGCTTCTTCAGAACGGGATGACGAAGATACTTGAATTATAAACCTTATATATTTGGGAATAAGACATATTTTACAAGCTGCCATTCACTGTTCATTATCCCTAAATATTGTGCGAGCGAGAGGGTAATAAACAAATTAGTTTATCCTCTATTAAAATCTGTCAAGTATCTTCGATCCAAGCTATCTAGCTTTCCTCGAGCACCTATCTCCGTCGCACCTCACTGTTTCTCGCTCTCGCAGCTGTCTATAGTGCTGCAGAACGACAAGAGCGAAGGTCGCGTGCGGCGCCTCCTGGTGGAAGACCAGGGAGTCACCGGCGCCGAGTCGTACCTGGAGTACCTTATGAACACGCATAAACGCGTGCAGAAGATGCTGTATGTGGACTATTATGGGGGGATTTTTGGGCTTAAAGGGGGATGCTGTGAGGGATGCGCTATATGGACTTTTTCTTTGAGTTTTCTGGTGTTGGATGGTTAAAAACTTTCATTTCATGGCGTTGGTGTTTTGCAATTTATGTATTTATATTGATAAAATATTTTCTCCTGTGGATTCTCATACATACAACAAAAAAGGTTCATTCACTTAGTGAAAGTAAAATATTTTATGATAAATAAAATATATCAAAAAAGGTTTCATTTATGCTATCTTCTTTTAATGTACCATTTGAGCTACAGAATAAGTTATTTTTAAAACAGAAAACAACTTATTGCATAAATACAACCTCCGTTTTTCTAAATGAGCGTAACTGTTTTTTTACGTCGACTTGCAAATGTTATACCAAACATTTTCATAAAAGACATTGTGGTTTTCTATCATTATATAGACACATGAGACTTTCGAACTTCACGTCTCAGGTTCAACGCATTGGCGATGGTCCTAGTGTAGCAAATGTCCATAGGCGGCGGTGACCACTTACCATCAAGTGTCTGCTAGTTTGTCGGCCCATGGACGAGGTTTTAATACTGATCATTATTTATGCCATGAACAATTCAACATTTCCTATGACTCACTTCAATCAATATTATAATTCGCTCAGATTAAGAATGTAACTAAAAATACAGGCCATTACCTTTCATTAATAACTATCATGTGTTTTACCCAATCTTAATATTCACTGTTGACGGGCCAGACTTGGTGGTTAGGTTGACTGCCAAACCGCAGCTCGCGGGTTCGATTCCCACCCAGGACAAACATTTGTGTTCATGAACATGTCTATTTGTTCTGTGTCTGGATGTAAATATCTATAAATAAATAAATAAAATAAATATCCTGGGACATTCTTTACACACGGCCATCTGGTCCTAAACTAAGCAGAGCTTGTACTATGGAAACCAGATAACTGATATACTACATATACTACATTTTTTTTTCTAAATACATACGTATATAGATATTTACACCCAGACACAGAACAAACAGACATGTTCATGCACACAAATGTCTGTCCTGGGTGGAAATCGAACCCGCGGCCTTTGGATTGGCAGTCAGAGCGTTAACCACCAAGCCAACTGGCCTGTCTAAGTATAATGTCTATATAAGTATGTATTATTTAAAAAGTATATCAGTTACCTAGCCATAGTACAAGGAGTACACTTTGCTTAATTTGGGATCAGGTAACCATGTGTAAAGAATGTCTTGGGATATTTATATATTGTTTGTTTTGTTTTCAATATGCATGAAGTGTTATCATTGCAAAGGCAGACTTACTTTTTGGGGGGAGAAGGGGCTACGGCCATGGACCACCACACGGGACTTAATATAAAGAGACATCGAGCCATATTAGCTTAGTTCTTTGTTATGCATATTTTTTCAACGTATATATGTTTATATACCTATATGTACATGTCACATGTTGATTTAAACACGAATCATACTCATGACTAGACCATCAATGTTTGCTCGGAAAAAAAAGCCTGTTAGATATATAAGAAACAATCAAAATCGTTTAAAATATTTTTGAAACATGCATACATTTTTAATTTCAAAACTAGGTTTGAGTGAAATCGAGATGCCCTAATGTATCCTTTGTGCTTCTTCAATTTAAGGCGATGATAGTTCAGTAGATAATTATGTCAAATACCGTGGGTTCGAATCCTACATTGAGCTTTAGCTTTGGAAGAAGGGAAGTATTGCGAGTAAACCATAGCATAGCAGGGTACTTTGTGGTACACACCTAGTTAGCTACTTGACAGCCAGTTCCCTTCTAGGCTTTGTGTGTTACCACCTTCGGCAATATTACTTACCATGGTGACATTGTGGTCAAAAGACAATAACTTATTGACTCTGCCGTGACTTTGCGGAAATCCATTATAATATTATACAAAAATAAATATCTAGTAACTAATTCCACTGGATCTCTTTCTCTGTCAAGTCCCAAACAATATTTGAGGAAAATAATAAGACAAATATTTTTTGGGATTTGATAGAGACCCAGTGGAATTTGTTACTAGTTTTTTGTATATACAAGCAAGAAAATGTATAACTTTGATTAATTATCTATCAGAAAAATGTACAGAAGATAATGTTCTCTTTATTCGTACAATTGCATAATCCCTTGCTGTAAAAACTGTTTTGGCAATTGCAGTAAAGTTTAAAAGTCTCATATGTCCAAAAAACATTTTTGTATCTTTAATAAATAAAAAGAAAACATTGCTCTCTTGTTCCAGCTAACAATAATGCGACAAAACGACAAAATGGAGGCGGTACTCCGTCACTTCCTGGTCGAGGACCGCGGCGTGGACGGCAGCTCCTCGTACGTCGACTATCTGTGCCACATCCACAAGGAGATCCGAGCGCTTCTATAGCACATGTATGGCATATATTAGAACACCACCGGGCCATCCCACTCGATTATCAACTCTATTCTCGAGATTATATGTTTGATAATCGATTTGGACTATACCCGGGTGATGCGATTGCTAGTCGATCTTCAACTTTATATCACAGGTTCAGAAATGTGAACGGATTGTGTATAGATGTATATTGAACTTTGAAGTGACGGTTATAAAGTTGAAAATTGAGTGGAATTTCGCTAGGTGTTATCGAATGCCTTTACGTCGTAACTGCTGATGGTTTTTATACTAAGGAACAATTATTTAAGGGATTCGGAACTTCCATTATTGTGTTTTTATAATAGAAATGTTATAAACTGATTATAATAAAGTATTTGACATGAATCAGTATCATATGAAATTGTTAAGTTCAATATGATATGAAATACGAAAGTTCGATTGGAAGAGTGGCTGGAGCTTTTATTGGCCGACACGCTCAGTGCTATAGTCTGAGGGGGAGAGGGAGGGATGATCACTATACCATGAGTTACCTCCAGTGACGTAAACGAAAGTCCCTAGACTACAAGATAAATAATAAGTATGAATGTTTGTAATTCTTTAAAAGTCCGCTAGAGGCGCTGCATATAGCTTTAAACATTTTGTTTTTGTAATCAGGGCCCTCTTTAAACTATTGGAGACCTTGGCTGGATAACAGGCCCCTAAGACTGCTATGAGAGCTTAGCGACTCTAAGAGACGACACGATATGTCGCATGCGCTCTCTGTAACTTGTGGCGTCCAAAGGCTTCCATTCCTTCCGAACTAGGAGGTCCCATGGATCGCGGAGCCCTGGTCACATGTCCAGAGTGCCCTATGCAAAATAAGGCCCTGATTGTAATCTCTAGGGATCATAGAATACCGCCAGGAGGAGTTTCATGGTAGGAGGGTACATCACGTCGGTAAAACCTCAGAAGTGTTGTAATGTAAAATTGTTTTGATCAATAAATCAACTACTTATAGCGAATATTGTTCATTTTCTACTTAATTTTTATTTTCGTTAGTTTATTGTTCAAAACAATTTTATAAACGAAGATAAGTAATGTACGATAGAAAGTTTATTTTTTTTAATATATATCACTGTTTGACGACATATTTGTAGGTTATAGTGACACCTAGGCATTTCCATATTATCAGAGAATTGGACGAGATATTTGTAAAAATACATAGGATACCCTTAAATAGTGGTAAGATCTTTAGTTTATATGGAATTCTTTTTTGTTTTGTCTATGATATTAAAAATAATGATTAAAATTAAAATCTATTATAATTCGCCTGTATGCGTGTAAATAAAATATATTGGCATTATTATTTAATAAATTTGTTTTTCTTTTATTTGTAGTGTTGTCGAAATATCGATGTTTACGTGTCTATATGTTGGAAGGTATCGATAGTGGTGTATTTGAAAATCTTGATTTTATTTCTGGTCTCTATGGTAGCGACTATACATTACATCATAGTCTGATCAATTTATTCAGTGTAGGCTCTAGGATCGCACTTTTGAAAATCAAACCAGATGTTGCCACCGATTCTGCATTCAAAATTGAACTAAGTCTTCTTGTTAACATTACAATAAAAGGCAGCTATGATATTGGTTAGCGGCTCTGTCTGCGGGTTCGATTCCCACCTAGGACTAACATTTGTGTGCATGAACATGTCTATTTGCTCTGTGTCTGGGTGTAAGTACCATATGTATTTAGAAAAAATGAGAATATGTACCATAGTATATCAGTTATCCGGTTTCCATAGTACAAGCTCTGCTTAGTTTGGGACCAGATGGCCGTGTGTAAAGAATGTCCCGGGATATTTATTATTATTAAAAATCCTTATGCTGTCGTAAAATCTTATGATTTCAATTAAAACTTATGAAATTTGAATTCGTCGAATTGTGAAACGTGTCGATAACTAATACATCGATATTCAGGCAACACTAGTCTAGTGTTGTATTTTACATTTCTTACCGTCGATGACTCATTAAAAGAGAGATGTAGCTCAACTGAATATGTACTTTCTCCTTTATATAGTATAGCTAGTATATACAACATGTAGTCAAGAAGTTTATATGAGCAGTTGCAATTTTTATCGATTCACCCATAAATCCTGTTAAACAATAAATAGCCATGCAATAATATTAATTTGTCAGAGATTATTGTTGAATTATTATTATAATGGGAACTGTATTTGTCTATGTTTTCAATGAGTATGAAATAAAGACTTTTTTATGAATTAAATTATGCTTTTATCTTAAACTAGCTTTCCCCGCGGTTTCACCCGCGTTCTCGAGAGATGTTACTTATTCCCGCTATAAAAGCCTATGTGCTTTTCCAGACTAAGTAACAAACATCCTAACATAAATAAATAAATAATAAATTAATTTCATCATAAAAAATTGTTACAAGTACACGATACTAGGCGCTTACTAGTAATTTTAATAATTTAGAAAAAAAAGTGTTTGTTGAGAACAGTGGTATCCAAGGTAAGATTTAATTTGTGTTTTGGATACCAAGATTCTCTCTACACAGGTTTGAACACAGCTTACAAGTAAGTTAAAATTAAAGCTAAAGTAAAAGAAATTTGAATCAGTTGTCTGCCAGTGAATGTCCCGTCAAGTCGGTATAGCCGTTATTGGAGTCCAGAAAACACACATTTCGAATTATTTTGTGTATTATTATACAGGAATATTTTTTATTCAGTGCGCAAGCTTTGACCAATCAAACCTAAATGAGTTTTACTAAACACCTAATTTTTATTTTGATAAGTTTTAGTACAAAAAAATAAAGTTATCGTTAACGAAAGATATAGACTTTAAAATTGATATTATGGATACTCTGTCGGTCGGGTCGGGCGCCCACCCCGGTCGTGGCCTTGGCAACAGCTGGCTCTACCGCCGAGTGCGGCGCAAGACGCGCGCGCCCTTTGATATAATTATGAATGGTGTCCATTGTTTGTTGATTTTAAAGTCGAAAAAAAAAATACAAAAAAAAAATTAAACAAATAATGGAAATATGTTCTGTTACTGATACTGAACCACCAATTTTTTTTTGCGTATTGCTATTGTATTATGTTAAATAAAAGCATTTAGTAAAAATATTTACGAATGAATTTTATTATCAATTACAAGATCTGTAGAAGCGAAGTATTCTGGCGGATGTGCACGGGAGCTTCTTTCGCATTGTCAATGTTCGGTTTTAGAGAGTTGGTACTTCCCGCAAGGATCGACTCCTAGAGTAGTAGAGTAGAATTAACTTGCGACTCAAATTTTCTAGAAAAAAAATATAAATCATCATTTACAATCATACTTACTTTTATTAGCCTGTCTAGTTGCTGTTAGACCGTATGATTAAGCTTCTTATACGGGCTGTTACAAAACCACCCGTAAAGCTGAAAGGAGGTTAAATTGGGCCTTATAACGAGTCCATTCAGAATATTTAAGAACCGTACTAACGCTGTATAACATACCCCAAAAAAATAAAAAAAAACTGATTTTTATGAATGAAAAATAGAAAAGTTATTATAGACAATTATTATCTTGTGTATTTTTCTGTTAAATAATCTGGTTGTGTCACGTTATATAATAAAAAAAAACTGAGTAAGCTGGCAGATGTGAAAGATCTAAATTATTTTGTACAAGTAATATGTATAAAAGAACAGATTACCTTGGGAACTGTGGCGACATCTATGAACACGCATACAATAAAAATATTTTTGTATGTTTATCCCCTTTCGTCCCCTAAGATCGCGATGTATTAAAAAAAGAACGCATTTGTTTGTTTTTCTACCATTCAGCTAAAATTACGATAAAACTTTTATTTGCATACTATCTGCGCCATGCAGCTTTGCCTGCTTTCAATCCTGGTTATACCTTATTATAACCTTCCTCTTAAATTACTCTATCTATTGCTGAAAACTGCATTAAAATCCGTTGCATAGTTAACGATTCTATAAAGGACATACAGACAAACATTCATTTTTATATTTACAACGTGTTACAAAATACCCCGTAAAAATATAATTAATTATCAAAGTCAACAGCTCTAGTAAGCTGTCATGTCAGAACCAGACTATTTAATAGAAAGGCCTACGTACCTTTTTTAATTGCCTACTTTAATAGTTTTTCTTTTTTTCATCCTAAAAAATCTGTTTTTTTTTGGTATGTTATACAGCCTTCCTACTTAAATATTGTCAATGGACTCGTTATAAGGCCCAATTTACCCTCCTTTCGGCTTTACGAATAGTTTTGTAACAGCCTGTATTAATAGATAACTTATTTTGTATATTGTCCAAAGGTAGGCCAGTCAGAAACAAAAGAATGACTTTGAATACCCACCTGTTTCGGATAAATAACTTCAATAATAGGCCCCCTGTAAGTGCAAGGGAGACAGTAGTCAGGTTCACGTCTCCTTCGCCTGCAGGCTGTTACTTCCACAATCCATGTGGCGACGTGGAGAAAGAATACCAAAATCTTCCTCACAATCATATTTGCATTGTCCTTGTTACTATAGTGAAACGAAAGGGTTTGATGTGCATAAAACTCTACTCGACTTAAATAAGTGAACTTCTCTTTCTTTTCGTCAAATTGAAAGATTGGGATTTTTTTGAAGTGATGAAATGTTAAAGTCGCGTGACTTGATTGATAATTCGTGAGACGCTAAAAATGCACAACATTAATGTTTATGTTTTCACTGCCATTTGCCTAAGTGGCAGTTTGATAATAGTAGGCAACATTTAAGATTTCTATTTTTTCGTATGTATTATTTATTTATTCATTCTTAAGTACATCAGGATTAAATGTATCGGGTGAATAAACCATATAATATTAAGTGGCAGTGACTATTTACCATTAGGTGGACCGTCTTCGTGTTTCTCGTCATACTAGATATTAAGAAAGTAGTTTGTAAAGGCGCGTCAGTGCCAATCGCTTACAAGCTCCACTCACAACCCAAGTCGGCTGACAACGACTGTTTCGAGACTTACCTGCTTAGGATAGATGACTTCTATAATAGGACCTTTGTAAGAGCAAGGGAGACAGTAGTCGGGGCAGTGACGTCTCCGTCTCTTGCATGCTGTTAGACCAACGGCCCATGTGGTGATTTGCACCAATAACAGCAGAAACTTTCTCAAAATCATATTAATGGTTTGTCATCTAGAACATTGGAAATTGATCGATAATTCATTTACAAAAAACGCTAAGGTTTATTGACTGAAGCATATTTTCTAGCTCCTTATTGACCGAAGAACTATTGGAAGCAAGTACTTACTTATTACGAATAAAGACAATCAATTAAACAGCACTGGGGGCAGTAGTTCGGGCAGCCACCCCCCTTACTCTTAGATTTAGAATTAGAACCCGACGGACGACGTGCGCAGGCCCCTACTTCCACGATCCACGTGATGATGTACAATAAAAAAAGTAGAACCTTTCTGGATATCATGTTATTCATGGGGTGGTTGCTGGAATCAAAAGAAGCTGAGTAATTTTCCATCCAAAACCCTGGTCGTAAGTGTTTTGATATGTATTAAGAAGAACGCAATAGCTTAACCAGCCAATTTGTCAACCTGATAAAAGAAATCCAGATTATAGTCACTCTTGGAAGTTCCAAGAAGGTCTAACGAAAATGGGGTCATGATCGCCTCGCTCACTTCCTTACACAACTTACAGTGGACTTGTGGACGGTCCACTTGCGCCTATTTACATTGTCAACACCAGGCTCATCGCCAATGCGTTGCGACCCTAACAAGAAGTTTAATCTCATATGCCTGTAATTTCATTGGCCCTTCTTTCTACCCGAAACATATTAATACATGTTCACTACTGCTGCTTCAGGGCAGAAATATGAATGTTCTTTCGTTTCTGTGCAACATTACATTAACTGATAGCATTTCTTTCTGTGTTACAAAGTTTATAGACGTCAATGAATTGGGGCTCACTTGCACGATGACATTACCTCTCTTCACGTTGCCATACCCCACGCAGGGCGGGCAGGTCACGTCCTCGCAGGGCCTCTTGTGTCTGCTGCAGCCAGACACTACGTTCAGCACGGAAACGGCGATGTGCAGGAACACCAGCACAAACTCGTTGAGCAATACCATCGCGCTGCCGAAGGCTTGTGAATAATATATTTAGTCTATCACAGCAGTCGAGCCGGTGAAATTACAGACACATGGGACTAACTTCATGTCTCAGGCTCAGTATCTACCTAAGTGGAGATAGACAGAGAGGAGATACATGTTCATAAAGACGACAACTCGAGTGGTCTGGAGCGAGCTATCATTGTGTGTATAGACGTATCATCTGTCCTCCTTTCTTCACTTTGCTGGATATCGGGCCTTAGGGTCGACAACGCACTGGCGATGTCTCTGGCATTTCCCAGCCAGTTCCCCATAACTCTTAAACCGCTTCTGTCATATTATTCGTAATAATATTTGACAATAGCTAAATACGTACATATTGTTATTATCAGCTAATCAATCCTTCTTGCAGCGAGGGCTGTTCTCTGTGCAAGTGACGTACTTTTGTTTGGAGCAGCCGAGGCAGGACTCGAGGTAGGAGAGTAGCAGCGTCACGACAAGCACCACTAGCTCTTGCAGGAAACCAGTGTCCATCGCCAGATGGAGCTACTGTAATATGATTAGGTTCAATTTAACAAATAGTTTCGCCACGACATTACAAGATGGCAAGTACGCAAAAATAGGGTCTGAAACTGTAAAATGTAGAGTCAAGTTTTTCCTATTGTCCTCAATACTCCTGAGCACGACCTCTTCTTGAAACTGTAAAATTTGAGTGTTGTGGGGAAATAGACACGTGCCTACTATAACATAAGTTTGGTTATCCCGTTCTCTTGCATGGGGGACTGTTAGGGTCACATTTGCCGCCCCTATCCCTAGCTCGTGGACCACGGCCGCAGCAACCAGCCAACCCCAGCAACCACACGGCAATCAGGCATAACACAGCCATCAGCCGATCCAAAGATATCATTATGAGCCTCTGAAACAAAGTTGAATATTAACTTTTAAATATGTCAAATGTGAAATATTCAACTTTGCTTCAAAGATTACTTCTTTTTCATGTCAATTAGGTCAACAAACCTGCAGACGGTCCACCTGATGGGAAAGTGGTAACCGCCGCCTATTGACATTTGCAATATAAGGTGCCATTAGTCATTACGTATCCCATTGATTCTTGATTATACCCTAACTACAGGTCAAAAAAGCGATTCTTTTAATCATAACCTCACATAAAACTTGAAAGAAAAATAACAGTCCTTACCGAAGCTAAGTTTTATTTAAATTCTACTTGTTAATGAAGGAATAGGCACCTACCTGATACGAGAAGGAGTAAAACGAAGATTTTGAAGCTTCGGTAATATCTCAGTCAAGCTGATCCAGATTGCTAGATGTAAATTTTTTTGGCAGGTGTGATTGTCACAAAGAAATAAGCTAGAATGCTGCTAAACTAAAGTATCAATTCATCTATTGATGCAATGGAAAATTGTGTGATGTCTTTACAACCGTTTGATTTATCTCGGGCATTCTTGATCGCCTATAAGAAAGAACTTATCGAACAAATAAAACTTGGTGAAACTTACTTATTGGAATTCTTCTCGTTTCTTATTAATTTTAGAACAGTTTATTGTGGTTTAGTCATTCTTATTCCGCCAATGCACAGGGACCCTGCAAACGAAAATAATCAATTTGAGTCGTTCCACCACTAAAACTAAGAAATCTAAAATTAATAACTACAAACCAGCTAAGAATTACAAAAAAATAGAAGGTGGAATTTGACCCAAATTAATAACTTTTCGTTTCCAGAATACCTAAACAAGTTTTAAATAAAAGATAAAAATTAAGTTACAATATTTTATTTAATTAATATAAATAAATAATGAATTTGATATTTTAGCATGGTATTTCCACTTCTATTCACTTTTGGGGGGTAAGTTGTCAAAGTTGGGTCAATTGTATCAAAACTTAAACGCCGTTAGAGTCTCATGATCATGAACGGCTGACAGGTGTCTTTTCCTGTTCAACCAAACCTTGTGGTTAATTTCTATATGGCCCTCGGCGACAGGGCGCCCGTCCGGCGCACGGTATGCTCTTCTTGCAGCAAGATCTCACACCAATAATGAATATTGTGAACAACGCAAATAATATCGTGTACAGACGACTCATGTCGAATTTCGCCATCATGCGGGGCTGCAACAAAACATACCTTCATCGAAAAGATTGACTAACGAGATTGACCTGACGCTAAGTGAGGTACGAGTATGAGAATTGCAGATTGATAATAAGCCTAAAAGGTTTCAGGTTAAATCTAAAAGGAAGCCGGGAGCAGAAATGCTTCAGTACGTGAGTACATCAAAGCGAAAGCAGCATTCTGCATCAAAAACAACCGGACTACTAGCAAGAAGGAAATATAAATAAATATCCTGGAACATTTAAGATACACATGTCCATCTCATGCTAAACTAAGCAGAGCTTGCGCTATGATCGGGATAATAGATACTCTACATATAATTATAATACTTTGATTTTTTTGTTACATAATTCATGAATAGCCACCATGTTCTAGAACATTAACTAGAACAGGCTTTGCCTGAATGAGATAATCTAAGTATACACCTTTTTGAAAACATCCTCTAAATCATTGTGAAAACCATCAAAATCGTAGCGTAAAAACAAACACTCAGCTATAGCGACTTTGTATTATTTTTATACTATAAGTTGGATTGTTACTTAAGATTGTACTTAATTGTTAATTACTATTAAAAACTACATGCTTTACACTGCCTGTAAAGTTCTCGAGCAGCCACATTCATATCTGTCATATCAGCTCCACATTTAAAAATAATTTCAAACTTACCGTTAAAATCACTTGCTACACGGCGCTGGGTCTCTGCAGGCAATATAGACTTTCTTTGTGCAGCCGCTTACTAGGCCAAGGAGAGTTAGGACAGTACCGAAGAACAAGAGAATACTGCGCACGAGGTCCATGGTACTACAGCTTCACCATGGTTTCCACCATAGTTCCTAGCACCTGAAAAAGGATTACGCCTACCTCGACAGGTTTTCATTCGACGCCACCAGATGGCACACAAAAAGAAAAGTCGTTGGGTCAAATTCCTTTTCTACTTTCAAAGTTTTACCATCGATATTATAACTTACCAATGCTTTCTTTTTACTGGTCTATTGTATGGTTTGTAATGTTTAATGGTTATTGGTTATTTTACTTGAATTTTGTTGGTGATTTTTGTGTGGTAGTTTTGACGGGAACAGAGATTTTGATTGATGTGCGAATTGGAACGTTGTTTGAAATACATTTGTGTTGGTTGCCAGTTGTGTTGAACGTTGGCGCTAAGGAGATTTGAACTTCTGATTAAATACTTTTTTGTGAAGTATATATTTTTAGATCTTAAAATGAAAAAAATAAAAATATTTCCAGTCTATCTGATTCTAAACTAAGCACAGCTCTGATATACTACTGTTGTTATTCTAAAATATACTTATATATGTATACATCCAGACAACAAAACAGACATGTTCATGCACGTTCTGCGGTGTAGCAGTCAGACCTTTAACCAACAAGCCAACTGGCCCGTCAAAATGTTCCAAAATCAGAGTGTTTTTGTACATTTATTTTAAAGTGCAACCGCATTATCTCAGTTTAGTGCACTTTTTTATAGTTAGTGTGAAGTGAATGCGTTAAAAAGTGCATTGTGAACAATATAGAACCATTTTATGGACACGTTTCAAGCATCCCGGAATAGATTCACGCTCTCCTTTATGTTTAACTCTACCTCGTAAACTGAATGTTCTGGTAACGGGGTCGTTTTATTTGTTGGCGCAAGAAAGAAAGTAATGAACCTATTACATTCACTTGCATCATTGTACAATCAACCATTGGATAAATAGACTTTATTTCAAAAGCGATTAAGTTTATTTCTCTTTGATATTCTTAGAGTTCAATAGTTTAAAAACTAAAACTAGACTATGGAATATACAAAATGTTGAAATATCTCTTACCCGACTAGGGTTGAAATAAACTAAAAAGTAAGAAACAAGTTAGGTGCTAAATGCAATTTTCTTCTTATTGAGTATAAGACAAGTCTTTCGATTTTGTTTATTTTTTTATTCCACGTGGACCGACAAACAAGACGGTCCAACGCCTATGGACATGTGCCTGTAATGTCACCGGCCTTACTGTTCTAACTGAAACACAGTAATACAAGTACACTACTGCTTCTCGGCGTAAATGCGTAAGGTGGTAAATGCGTAACTTCCTCGGACGAACTCTGCACTGCGAGCTCTACTACTCTAAATACTCGATGCGACTTAAATTCAAAACCGTTCAGTTTAGCCCCTCGGAAGGCACTTATGAAGGTTAAATTTAAAGTTACTGAAGCTACTACCGGTTCGGAAGTCAGCCTTCAACCGAGAAGAACCGGCAAGAAACTCAGCAAGGTTACACGGCTTTTTTATGATGATTCGAATGTCATTCCTGTATATTGTAATACCTACTAGGTACTTGGTTAATTTTTTACAACTAATCTATTAACATATTAAAATACATCAAAATCGGCTCAGTTCTTTAGATGCTACAGTGAAACATACGTTAATACAAACATGCATACGTAGGTTGCAAAAATAATAACCCTTATATTGGCCTTGCGTAGTCGTTCAAAACGGACTTTATCAAATTGATTATTATTCGTCATCCCGCGCGTTACATCTGTTTTTATAGAGGAGAACAAATGGTTTTTCCCAAATTACAAGATTGGGTATAAACCCAAGATTTACCAAGCACCAAACACTCACTGTCCAGCCCATAGATCTAAGAAGAAAAATCTTGGTACACTTTATGGACCAGCTACTTTACCATATCTTTACAAAGACGCAAATACTTTCTAACCCTTATCGTTTAGGCCCTGCGTTGACATGTCAGTCAGTCTGTTGTTTTAGTACAAAAGGCTTTCTACAACACAAATGATTATTTTAATGACGACAATGCTTGGGTGTAGCGCTCGCTCCAGCAGGACACATCTTTATGTACAAAATCTTATTTTGAAAAGGGTAATTGCTGAGTTTATTGCCGGCCCTTCTCAGTAAAAGCAACCTTCCGAACCGGTGTTAGAGTCTAACCATTCATAAGTGCCTGTGAAGGCCTATTTGAATAAATATTTCATTTCATTTCAGTCAGTCAACTTCACCTTTTATATATGTACATATATAGGTTTGTAGTACATCAGTTTTCTTGTTTCCATAGTACAACCTCTGCCTAGTTTGGGATCAGATGGCCGTGTGTAAAAGAATGTCTCAGAATGTGAAATTTCTTCAAGACCCGAACCGCCATTTAGAACAAACAAACAAAATCTAAAAGCTGGATCCAAGAGAAACATAGCTGATAATACAACAACAAAATCAGTTTAGTAGTTATCCTTTGAAAAGGTAACAGGGTAGACACTTCATCTGGTACCTGATTATCAGGTGACCATTTCTCCTTTACGAGCGGCGTCCATTTTCTATTACATTTGGGGTTGGAGCAATGTGTTTTCATTCTTGCTTTTCGATGCATTGTACATATTACAAGAGATTTTGTAGATTCTTTACGGTTAGCAGCCCCGTGTGACGTCTATATTTTTTTAAATATGCTTTTATTTACCACTTTATTTCTTTATTTTTATTTCATTTATGAATAAGCAATAATATTTACTATGGACCTTTGCTAATTCACTCAAGTTACATGAAAACAAATCTAGTCTCTCATTGGTTTCGTTTAAGATTCTGATAGCACAGGTAAAGGAGTGTTTGCCAGTAAGTTAGTCTTGGCAGATGGTACAGATAAAACTTGGTGCGAGGTATATAATGCACGTGGTCATCAGGGGCTCGATTCTGTAAGGAAAATGACACTAACTCGAGGATGTTTCGTCGCGGCCTCCGTGCTCTGTCACTTTCGCAAACTACGCTAATACTACTAATCACGTGAGAGGTAAGCTCACCGAGGCCCCGTGAAGCGGTTCGCCGACGAAGTTTGTATTAGCTGAATAAGGGGGGTGTATATATACTCTTTAGTCTTACGAAACCTTAGAGATGATAATAATATTCGTAACCGCACTTTGTTTACTAATATTATAAGAAAGTTACGTGTTTAAATTTGTTTCCCATTAGGAGTAGGAGAGCTCTTCGTTCAGACATCGCCCGGGTAGTGCAGTGCCTGACAAACCCAAAAGGTTTTTAGGAACTAAGTTAATTGTAAACCCTGCAATAACATAAGTAAAAGTAAATAAATCAAAATAATAGTGCTACTATTATCATACCCATTTTGACCGTGAAGCAGTAGTGCACTTGTATTACTGTGTTCCGGTTAGAAAGGTAAGGGGGCCGGTGACATTACAGGCACATGAGACATAACAACTTCACGTCTCAGGGTCGACAACGCATTAGCGATGCCTCTAGTGTTGCAAATGTCCATAGGCGGCGGTGACCACTTACCATCAGGTGGACCGTCTGCTTATTTGTCGGCCCAAGTGAAAAAAAAGTAACAAAACCCTCCAGTGTTAAGCTTAGAATGGTTAGTAGGCCGGTGAAATGACACCCACGAGACTTTACAACTTCCCTTCCAACGCATTAGCGATGCTGGTGCTATAAATGTCCATAGGCCGCGGTGACCACTTACCATCAGCCAGCCACGCCAGTCGGCATACTTTACAATTTTTTAATGTTTCAAATTTTTGATGTTCAAGGTAATTTTCGAAACTACCTAATCATACGATTCCAAAAATTCTTTCACTGGTCGAAAGGCACATTCTCGAGTGACATGACCAATATTATAACTCTAGGATACATTAAATCACTCAGAAATACAAGTGAAACCGCGGGGCGGGATGCTACTATTCAAGCAAATCTAGTATATTAAACAGAATCACCGTCATTATTAACGTGTTAAAACAACAAAATGATATCAATCTACATAATGCCAATAGATTGTTTCATTTGCATAGTTTCAGGCGATTGAAATGCTTGTAGGTACTTGCTGTACGTAGTTATGGGTAGAGAATGTAGTAAAATTACTAGTTACTGTGAAAATACATCGCGTGATGTGAGCTTTCAGATGGTAGTGTTGTTCGCATGTCGATACTCGTATAAACATCGATAAGGTGAATTAATAAAATGCCTTTCATTCTTTATAAGATTTACTAGCTGTCCCCCGCGGTTTTACACGCGTTAATCGATATCATATATAGCCTATAACCATCTAGGAAAAAATCCGCGTTGAATGATAGCAGTCCCATTTCGATATATTCAGTAGTTTTGAGGTGATGTTAAAGGAACCCCGTTTTCTTTATATATATACTAGCTGTCCCCCGCGGTTTTACCCGCGTTCCCGAGGGATATCACATTTTGCCGGGAAAAAAGTAGCCTATATATTATTCCAGGATATGCTTTATCTATGTGCCAAGTTTCATCCATATCCGTTCAGTAGTTTTTGCGTGAAAGAGTAACAAACATACTTACATACAAATCTTTCCTCTTTATAATGTTAGTATAGATATAGAATTACATTAACTATTTACATTTTTATTACTATCTGTCACACACGGTTTCATCCGCGTTCCCGAGGGATGTTGCATTTTCCCGGGGTCAAAAGATTTTTATTAGATAATTTAAGTTATTAACTATCTTTGTGCGAAGTAACATCCAAATCCATTGAGTAGTTTTTGCATGAAAGAGTAACCAACATCCATTTATCCTTAAAAACAGTCGCATTTCGTTGGAAGTAGAGTGTTGCAGCACTAACGTTATATGTACGATTTGGTCAACATAAAGATTACTGGGGTTGGATGCAGTGAAATACGTTAACAACTTTTATTAACAAGACCGTGGAACTTGTTCTCGGCATCAATGTTCCAATGACAGACTCCTCTTTCTTTCTGTACTCTTTACTTTTCGTGAAAAAATTTACTATATGTTAGTACATATGGGAAATTTTCATCAAATTCCAATATGTGAAATTTTAAACTACAATATGTGTTACAATAGTTAACAGAAACAATTTAAACTTGTACGATACATATCGATAGAAACTCTCTTCAGAGTAGATGAATTCATCGATATATTAAAATCTCGTCACTAGTGCATCATCGCCAGCGGCGTGCTCGTGCGCCGCCACGCGCCGTTTTATTTTTAACAAATACTTCCGATCGACGAACGAAACGCATTTTTAAATCATTATAAATAGAATTTTAGACGAAAAAAATTTAAAAGTGACTAAGATAATAGTGATTGAAGACAGAAACAATTGGTGAATTAATTACTCTAGAAAAGTGATTTATAATGTGAAAATTATAAGGATTTTTCGAATGACGTTTTGAAGTTACAGTGCGGTAAGTTTAGTATATTTTTACTGATTGGATATCCACGTGCTTATGTTCTAGTATGTTTTGAAAACAGTCAAATTATTTTTAGGTCATCGAGTTAAAGTTCGAAAGCTAAGAATGACAATGGAAAATGTCTCTATTCCTTTTAATATTAGGTTCATCTATTGATGCATTTATTAATTGTATAATTATGCTAATGAAACTTGTCATAACACCACAGGGTCTATTTTTCTATAACACTTAGCTGTTAAAAACGTAGCGTAGTAACGCCTGTAGATGTCGAGAAGTTTAAAAGTATTTCCAATGTCTACGTACCTACATACGTGTAGGAAAAGTACCTAATTAGATATTAATGCATTGTTGAGTTTATTCTCAAAATATAAGGTAGACAGTTATGTTATCAACATTGCCTAGTCATTAGACCTTTTTAGCACCATAGGACCGTTGAAAACATCCGATGACTTTCTTAGTATGCTACTCGCACCAGCTGCTTATCAATGCGCCCACCCTGCGGGTCGTTTTGCTGATGTAGCATGACCGAGGCCTGGCCCCTTATTTAGCTCATACAAACATCGTCGGCGAGCCGCTTCACGGAAGCCTCGGAGAGCTTATCTCTTACGTGATTAGTAGTATTAGCGTAGTTAGCGAAAGAGACAGAGCACGGAGGCCGCGACGAAATATCCTCGTGTTAGTGTAATTTTCCTTAAAGAATTGAGCCCCTGGTCTCGAAGCTTTAGAATAAGTTATTCTGTAATTAATCGCTAGTCTGTTCACACGCTAAAATCAGTTCCACTTGAATTATTTTTATTGTTAACCGACTTTAAGAAATTCTCAATTCTTCTGTATTATTTTTTTTATGTTTGTTACCTCATAACTTTCGACTGGGCGAAGCGATTTTAATGATTCTTTTTTTATTTAAAAGCTGATGCTTCCCGTGTGGTATATTTTTAAAAACGTCTTCACGGGTTTCCCAAGTTTGACTAGACAAATAATATTTGATTTACCTAATCGATCCATCACATCTTACTACTTTTAAATGCGAAAGTCTGGATGGGTGTGTTTATCACTCAATCACGCAACAACGGGTGAACGGATCTGAATGAAATTTGCCGCAGTTATAGATTATACTCTGGAAAAGCACATAGGGTTTTTATCCCGGAAAAATGTGACATTTGGAAATGCCGAGGAAACCATGGGGGACCGCTAGTTTAAAAAAACGCATAGATAAGTAATGATTCAAGATAATAAATAAAAATCCCGGGACATTCTTTAACGGCTATCTGATTTCAAACTAAGCAGAGCTGGTTATAGAAACCAGATAACTGATATACTACATACACTATTTTTTTTTTCTTCTATTCATACTTAAACATATTTTACATGTAAGCACATATCCTCTTCCGTTAAACAACTCCCAACATATCTCACCTCTCAGAATTTCATTTCAAAATTCCTTTAAATACCATTAAAAAAACAAAGAATACATTAATAAAAATCTGACATTTCCAATAAATATATCTGTCATGTTACAAAATAATTTTAAAACATCCGATGAGCAATAAGAGCTGCTATCCCGTGTCTTTTATGGCACAAATTCGAATGTTAAATAGGTGTCAGTGAAATGTGCCGGCACCGACACTAATTATGCCGGTGTTAACGTATCTGACAGGCAGTTGACAGCTCCGGGCGTGAACTTTTCAGCTGACATTCGGCATTGGCAGTAGACTGCAATATTTTCCGTTACTGGTCTAGATTTCATAACAAGAAGTAGCATTTTCCTGAACTAAAAGACTGACTACTTTTCACATTTCCCATGTTTACCCATTTCCGCCATGAACCTTTAGTGCACTGTGTTTTGGTTCCTGGGGAACGATTTTGTAAGGAAACTGACACTAACTCGAGGATGTTTCCTCGTGGCCTCCGTGCTCTGTCTTTTTCGCTAACTGCATTAATACTACTAATCACGTGAGAGATAAGCTTTCCAAGGACTCCGTGAAGCGGCTCGCCGACGAAGTTTGTATTAGCTGAATAAGGAGGCTTGGCGAGATTTCATAACAGGAAGTAGCATTTTTCTGAACTAAAAGACTTGAATAGTAGAGCTTTTAGTGCAGAGTTCGTTCGGGGAAGTACTACCACCTTACTCATTTCCGTCGAGAAGCAGTAGTGCACTTGTAATGCTGTGTTTTGATTACAAAGGTAAAGGCGGTGAAATTACAGGCACATGAGACTTAACAACTTCACGTCTCAGGGTCGACAACGCATTGGCGATGCCCCTAGTGTTGCAAATGTCCATAGGCTGGATAAAGTAACTAACTAAAAGTCAAATAATTATTAAGATCAGTCCACTCGTTATTGAGTTTATAAAATCCAAACTAAACCACAAATATTTTCTCTTAATAATATTAGTGCAAATATACGTAGATATTAGCGAATTGGCTATGAAGGGAATCTATCTTCTTCTATATATGGAAAATAGGCTTTCATCCTTTGACGCACCATCACCTCAAAACTACTGAACATATCGGGATGAGACTGCTATCATCCGACGCGGAATTTTTTCCTACATGGTTATATGCTATATATACTCGTATATGATATTGATGAACGCGGGTGAAACCGCGGTGGTAGTATATTATTTAGGAAAATGTGGTTCCTTTGGCGCACTATCAACTCAGAACTACTTTTTATATCGGAATGGCACTGCCACCATTCGACGCGGAACTTTTCCTACATGGTTACAGGCAAAATTTGTTAGTAAAATATTACAAAGATTTGAAATATTTTTTACGTAGTATGAAGAAAGTTGTAGGAAATTTTTGGAATACATTTTGTTTATCCAACTGCTTTCCATTCCAGTATTTCCAGTGTCACAGTCGGGCACGGTTGGTTTTTATTATTAGACATTAGGTCAAAGACATTAGTTATATACAGACGTGTTATTTCGTAGTTATTTTTATGCCACTTCGTTATCTTTTATAAGTTATAATTTTAATTGGGTCTTATTATATTCTGTTTGGTGAAATCTTCCGTGTTTGATATATAAATCGTGTGATGCTCAAATTAAGATTATACAGATGCCGACAGAAGTGAAAACTGACATATATTATATCTATGTTGGACGTATATATAGAATATATGTTTATCTATATATATATAAAAATGAATCCCTATTTCCCTTGGTCACGGCATCACGCATGGACGGCAGGACCAATTTCGCTAATAATTTTTTTGTTGTGTTTGTTATTGTCAGAAGAAGGTTCTTATGAACGAAAAAAATAAGAAAGTTGCGTGGAAAATTTGAAAATTTAAGAAAAAATAACGACCATATTCACTTTTCTAATGTATATGGCGTTTGAATTAACTGTCAGTCGTTTGACAGTTGCAAGATTGACTGAATGCGCGCTGCAAATATCGTTTAAAAGAGAGGCATGGGTCGGAATTACATTAATAAAATAATAAATTTATAATGTCTATATAATTAAGTGCACATTTCACTGTCGATTCAATCGGAAGAATCGAATTCAATATTCATAGTTAAGACAGAACAGCGTCTGTCGGGTCAGCTAGTATTATACAATAATACGTTTATCTATACCAATATTATAAAGAGGAAAGATTTCTATTTTTGAATGTAACGAATAAATTTAAAAACTACTGGACCGATTTAAAAAATTCTTTCAGCGTTGTGAAGCTACACTGTCCCCGGGTGACATAGGATATAGTATATTTTCAAAGAAATTAGGGATCCTTACTAAAACTCCAATAATGTAAATCAAGGTGTAAAAAAACGTCTTACGTCGCTTGCGCTGTGAAAACTATTGATGATAGAAAGAACAAAATACTATAACATCCCTCGAAACCAACCTCCAAGCCCTTCAAACTCAACTCTCGTGTAAACGGGGCCAATATATGTCAATACTTATAAACAGAGGTGTCGGTAACAGTGTCGCGAATTTAATTGTTTTTCCTATCTCAAAAAATGCACAACGCATCTAAAGAAGTTTTCACTACAACGAATATCTAGTAAAAAATTCGTAGTAAATAAGAACCTCAAAGAAGTCCAAGTCAACAAAGTGTCGCCAAACTTGTACTTATAAGTAAAATAGGTCTAGCGAATAGCTGATAATGACGTTTTGATGATGAATGACGATTTGACGTTTTAGTTATTTACAATTTATGGTACATTTCGCGACGTAGCTCGCGACACAAAGAGAGGACCCAGGACTGTGTTGCCTGAAGACGTATGGCCGACCCCCAAAAAATGAGAAAGGGCCAGGCAAAGAAGAAGAATATCTAGTAAATAATTCCACTGGATCTTCTCTGTCAAGTCCCAAACAAGGAAACTCAACAGGAAATCGACACGTGTTTCGCACTGCATCAGCAGAACGAATATGGATTTCCACAAGGCCCTTGAGTCAATTAGATGGTCATATTATAAAACTGTGCCAGAAAGGTATGTTGGTCTGCTTAAAGGTCAAACTAACGAAATAAAGGATTATTGTAATGGATTTATAGGAAACTTTTAGGGCATTTTTTGACTAGTTAATTATGCAATGATATTCTTAAATGTCACTCGAACAGATTTATTTATACAATTTATAGCTGTCCCCGCGGTTTCACCCGCGTTTATTGCAATCATATATAGCCTATAACCATCTACGAAATTCCGTGTCGAATGATAACAGTCCCATCCCGATATGTTCAGTAGTTTTGAGGTTATGGTATGTCAGAGGAAACCTATTTTTTTCCTTTATATACATATGTATAATATACTAGCTGTCCACCGCGATTTCACCCGCGTTCCCGAGGGAAGTTACATTTTCCCGGCACAAAAAGTATCCTATATTCTTATACCTCCAAAAATATGTGTACAAAGTTTCATTTCAATTTTGTTAAAATGATTTCTGAAATATAGCTATTATTATTTTATTTACTTTACTCTACATAACACACAGAATTATATCTACGCGTATCATTAATGAAAATCTAGGCTTTTAGTAGCTATTCAGCCTACCTATTATGTGTCTATAAGATTATAAAATAATTACATTTAATATTTCCAATGACAGTCAAGTAAAATCAGACTTAGATTCACAAATGATAGTTTCTAGTTTATTTTCTATTTATTATTTATTTATTCCCTGGGATAGAAGATAGTAGAATTATTATAACATTAAAATTTTATTTTTGGCATATCCACGAAAGTATTTATTACATGTAAGTACTTAATATTAAAACCCTCATGAACATGTTGTTCGTAACACGTGCGAATAAATAAGATACACAATATAGTTTTCCCCACATCCGCCATTGCCGACATCCGCCAACATCCGCCGACAACGCGTACTGTTCACTTGTACACTTGTGCCGTATCTGTACAAATACAATCGCGAACAAAAGTTCGCCGCGAGTGGTGTGACGTTATCTTTGAAGCTAGGTGGTTGGGGCCATTAAAGTAGCGAGTAACGAGTAGCGAGTGGCGAGTAGCGAGAATAAGAAAAAATATAGTCTATCTAGGTATCTTCTTATGCGGCTTTCTAATTCCAATACCTCTTTCATAATTTAATAATGTTTCCCATTATAAATATAAGCGCACGTACAGAATTTGATAGATTTATTGAATTTTATTATCAAAAAAACAAGAATAGCCCTTTGTTTTTTCATATCAAAAAGGTCCAAAAACAGGCAGAGGATTCACTTGATAATAACCGCTTATTCACATTTGCAACACCAGGGGCATCGCCAATGCGTTATCGTCCTTGAGACGCGAAGTTGTTGAGTCTCATGTGCGTGTCATTTTAGCGGCCTTCAATTTCTAGCCGAAATACAGTAATACAAGTGCTTCACAACGCTGCAATACAAGCTATACTTCTTCAATATTTAAATGAGTAGTCTCCCGTCACATTCCAAATAGTTTAACTCATCAAAAATAGTGTGACACGCGCCAGCTAATTTGATGTGATGACTAATCACGTTACTTTTACATGACAACAACCCGTTGTCTCTGAGCCAAGTTTCTTTGTGTAATTTCTTTTCATCATCAATATAAAATTCGCTTGTTTAACACGTTACATACTTTCATTTTGCAAATGAGTGAGATATTTGGATTTGGGACCCTTTACCGAACTTCCTATGTTAGAATCATATAGCTATTAGTGTAGTGTTCGTCCGGGGAAGTACTACCACTATACACATTTCCGCCGTGAAGCAGTAGTGCAGTTGTTCAAATTCGAAATTCAAAACCATTTATTCAGTTTAGGCCCTCGGAAGGCACTTTTATGAAGGCAAATTTTAAGTTACCGAAGCTAAATAAAAAGAGCCATGCCCTGATGGCGGTGGACCGTCTGCCCGTTTGTCGGCCTACTTGAAATAAAATTAAAATAATATAGTAATTAAACATGAATGAAGTTATAATAGTAAACTGATTTTTTAACAATATTATTAATGACAAACGTTGTGAGAATGGATGTTTCATTTTCACGCAAAAATGACTGAATCAATTTGGATGACAATTGGCACATAGATAGTAAATAACCTAAATTAACTAACTACTAAGGTAGCAAACAAACTGACGGTCCGTCTGATGTAAACTGTAAATGGTCACCGCAGCCTATGGACGCTTGCAACACCGTGGGTATCACTCGCGCATTGCCAACCCTGCAAAAATATCTTTGGAAAACCACGGCGGGTAGCTCATTCCACAGCTTAAGCGTGCGCGGCAGAAAGCTCCTTTGGAATCGCACCGTGCGAGACCAGTTTAGTTTTATCCCGGGAAAATGTCACATCCTTCGGGAACACAGGTAAAACTTGAGTGCAGCTATTATATAATATTTTGTTAATTTCTAGCTAGGCTTTCTGTAAAGAAAGAAAGAAAACATTTATTTTGAATTCACACAGCATCAACATAGACAATTTCATTGACATCACAATTTTTTTTTTTTTTATACCACATGGGCCGTCAAACAAGCGAACGGTCCTCCTGATGGTAAGTGATCACCGCCGCCTATGGACATTTGCAACACTAAGGGCATTGCCAAGGCATTGTCAATCCTGAGACGTGAAGTTGTTAAGTCTCATGTTCCTGTAATTTCACCGGCCCCCTTACCTTTCTAACCGAAACACAGTTACACAAGTGCTTCACGGCAGAAATGGGTTAGGTGGTAGTACTTCCCCGGACGAACTCTGCACTAAGAGCTCTACTACTCCATAAATAAATTACACACAGATACAATATAGAAACAACGTTGGTAATAATCCAGTCAACGTGCGGAGAAATCTCCAGTTCCCTTCCAATTACCCGCTCGCCATTCTAATAGCCCCAACTAGAGACTCGTGTGTCACACAGCTGTCGGTGCTTCGCGGTTTATTGTCGCTGAATAATGTAGCCGTTTTGTTGACGACTGTACTTGATGTAGCCGTCGCCGGGCAGGCCTTGTTGGCGTTTAGTGAGCCGAAATACAATTAGGGTGTGTATGTATATGTGTGTTTAATTTATGTGTGATTCATTTGTGTACTCAGAAGTACATAGAAGCGATAGTTTCAGGTGAGTTGGGTTGATTTGATGTTCTACGTTTTTGTTTTAGTGTGTTGAAGAATATTTATTGTTTTGTTTTAATTTTGCTTATAAATGCGAAGGTTTGTGGGGATGAATGTTTGGATTTTTGTTCTCTTCAACCAAAATACTACTTAACGCACTGGGCACATAGATGGAAAATACCCTGAAGTAATATATAACCTACTTATTACGCCGGGAAAATTGAACATCCCTCAGTATGAAACCTCGAGAAACAGCTAGTAATATTATAAATGCGAAAGTTTGTGAGAATGGATTTTTTTTTATACCACGTGGGCCGACAAACAAGCGGACGGACCACCTGATGGTAAGTGGTCACCGCCGCCTATGGACATTTGCAACACTAGGGGCATCGCCAATGCGTTGTCGACCCTGAGACGTGAAGTTGTTAAGTCTCATGTGCCTGTAATTTTACCGGCCCCCTTACCTTTCTAACCGAAACACAGTAATACAATTGCACTACTGCTTCACGGCGAAAATGGGTAAGGTAGTACTTCCCCGGACGAGCTCTGCACTAAGAGCTCTACTACTCTAGAAATTTTTGATTCTCTTTAAAACAAAAGCTACCTAATGGATTTGGATGAAACTTGGCACATAAATAGAATACACCCTGGAATAATATATAGGAATTCTATCGTGAGAAAATTTCAGATCCCTCAAAAACGCGTGTGAAATTTCGAGGGACAGCCCCCTTATTCAGCTACAAACATCCAAACTGCATACAAACTTCGTTGGCGAGCCGCATCACGGAGGCCTCAGAGAGCTTACCTCTCACGTGATTAGTAGTATTAGCGAAGTAAGCGACAAAGGCAGAGCATAGAGACCGCGTCGAATCATCCTCGAGCTGGTGTCATTTTCCTTACAGAATCGAGCCCCAGGTTTGTGAGAAATTTAGACAAATGTTTATTTTTCTTTAACGTAAAATTACTTAACGGATTCGGTTGAAACTTGGATCGTAGATATTGTATAAACTGTATTAAAATAAAGGATACTTTTTTCCCGGGGTATCGAAACCATCCCTCGGGGACGCGGGGAACTACTAGTATCAAATATACAAGAATAAACACAATAAAAATCAAAGGCTTCAGGACTTTCAAATTACGAACCTCAAATATACATATATTTACCCTGAATGCCGTATCTTAATTACAGCTTTGATTATTATTAAAACAAAAATCCAGTAAATAATAAAGCTACCATCGTTTCGGAAGTCAGCCTTCAACTTAAAAGTTGAAATAGTAGAGCTCTTAGTGCAGAGTTCGTCCGGGGAAGTACTACCACCTTACCCATTTCCGCCGTGAAGCAGTAGTGCACTTGTATTACTGTGTTTCGGTTAGAAAGGTAAGGCCGGTGACATTATAGGCACATGAGACTTAACAACTTCACGTCTCAGGGTCGACAACGCATTGGCGATGCAAATGTCTATAGGCGGCGGTGACCTCTTACCATCAGGTGGACCGTCTGCTTGTTTGTCGGCTCATGTGGTATAAATAAAAAATAGAAGAACCGGCCAGAATCTCAGCAAGGTTAAACGTTTTTAATTATTTCTAAAAATATTATCTAATCTCATTCAAATAGACATTCACATGCACTTATGAATTGAACTCTAACACCGGTTCGGAAGCTTACTTTTCAAAACCAGCAATTACTCTTTTCAAAATAATATTTAACACATTAAAATCCCGCAAGAGTACACCCAAGCTTTGTTGTAAAAAAAAAGGTTTTTGTAAGCCATCTGCTTTTAAATTTTCTTAATGAATCCCGTACATAATTACCACAAGAAACTCTGTTCATAAAAAACAAGACATGCATTTACAAAGTAAGTACTTCCTTGCGAAATATAACTAACACAATCTCCTCTCAAGGGTCTCGTAGCGCCGTAGAGGGTCTACAGATCTCGGCTACGAATGTAGCGGTCCTAAGTACTACGGCGTAGTATTATTGCATTTAAAAGATGTATTTTATACATATGAGGTTTTTTCAGTGGTTTGTTGGTAGTAGGTACCCTGTCACGCTACAAGTCGTGGGTTTGATTGCCAGGTCTGTTTTGTTCTGTGTATTGGTGTAAAAATCATATAAAAGACAAGTACAAGATCTCTTAGTTTGGGTTCGGATGGCTGGTGAAGAATGTGCCAGGATATTTATTGATTTTACTGTACACCAATTATTTTCATTATATTATTGGCTTGGTGGTTAGCGCCTCTGAATGCCAAGCTGAAGGTCGCAGGTTCGATTCCCACCCAGGACAAACATTTGTGTGCATGAACATGTATGTTTATTCAGTGTCTGGGTGTAAATATCTATATAAGTATGTATTTAGAAAAAAAAAGTAGTTTATGTTGTATATCAGTTTTCTGGTTGCCTAATACAAGCTCTGCTTAGTTTGGGATCAGGTGGCCGTGTGTAAAGAATGTCTCGGGATATTTATTTTTTATTTATTATGTATGGATTAAGAAGCCAGAAATGATTGATCAATTATATAATAATTATGCTAGTTTTTGTAGCCTGGTTTTTATTTGGCTATTATGAGTATACAACGTGTTACAAAATACCCCGTAAAAATATAATTGATTATCAAAGCCAACAACCCTAGTAAGCTGTCATGTCAGGGAACCAGATTATTTAACAGAAAGGCCTACGTACCTATTTGACCTAATAATTGTCTACTTTAATAGTTTTTCTATTTTTCATTCATAAAAATCTATTTTTTTATTTTGGGGTTTGTTATACAGCGTTACTGCGGTTCTTAAATATTGTGAATGGACTCGTTATAAGGCCCCATTTAACCTCCTTTCAGCTTTACGGGTAGTTTTGTAACACGCTGTATAATTTCGTTAGTAAACTCCACACTTACGGTTAAAGAACTTTATTCCCTCATAAGATTAATAAAACTTACAGAGAAAATACAAATTAAGTACTTATACTAAAAAAATAAATATCCTGGGACGTTCTTTACACACGGCCATCGGATCCCAAACTAAGCAGAGCTTGTACTATGGAAACCAAAACTACTTCTTTTTTTCTAAATGCATACTTATATACATATTTACACCCAGACACAGAACAAACAGACATGTTCATGCACACAAATGTTTGTTCTGGGTAGGAATCGAACCCGCGACCTTCGGCTTGGCAGTCAGAGTCGCTAACCACCAAGCCAACTGGCCTGAACTATAAAGTAAAAAATTGTTGTTAATTACTTGTGAATTTGTAGTGTAACACGTTATGCGTGCGAACATGCTTGCATAGTACCTACTTGAAAAGGGCTGGACCGATGTGGAAAATTGTTAAAATAAAATGTATAAAATTCCGAATAGACCAAATAAGGTTTCTAGGAAAAAAATTGGAAAAAAAATTAACTAAGACCGTAACACGATTCGAAGACGTTCATTGCAACAACGGGATCAGCGTATCATGAATAACAACAAATTAAAGGTATAGACAATGATTTTCTAACAAATTACGATATCCCAGGCCTCTTGTCTTAAATAGGAAACATTTATACATTATTCAAGCTCGAAGATTGCTGAGGCACCTTAAAAAACATAACATGCATCAGACAGTGCGTTGCCATTTCGAAAATAATTCATTGGTACCGCAGAAATGAGGTCATTCAGAGGGAGTGAAGTTGGCCGCGGTGCGTCGCGCATTGGCCCGAAGTTAGCCGACTAGTGCGCGCGCCGCCCGACGACCGAGTCGCCCTAGCCTCCACAAGCGGACAAAACCTTTGCCTGATTAAAAAAAAAATATCTCAAAATAATAATCGAAAATCAAGGCGTGTTCCAAATTGAAATTATCTTTTTAATTTTTTCGCAACAAATATGGCGCTTTTCGCGCGCTATTCGGTTTGTATTGTGTAATACAGGCAGTGCAATATGCTACGTTTATTTTACGGGACATAGAATTATGTTGTTCGCGTATATTGTGATGTATTATATTTAATAATTATTGCCAGTATAGTGTGTGTGTGAACGGAACCGCTTTCGTTTTTATCCAGCATTAACCTGTGAGTATTGTTACATTTTTTTTCTTTGTACTAATTTATATTACACAAAAAAGGTTAATTCATAATTTTATATTAACAGAACAGTCATTTTAAATGTTTACAAATATTTTTAACTTTTTTTTTAATATTTTAAGGTCATCTAAATATACAATTTTATACCTATAATAAATTTATTTGTTACTAGTAATGAGCCGGCTAGTAGATGCCTTGACTGCTATGATACAGGTTGAGGGTTTGATTTAAACCCAGGACAAATATTTGTGAGCAAGAACATATTTGTTGGTATATATTTAAAGGAAGTAGTGATTCGGTGACTATACCGCAAGCTTTGCTTTAGTTTAGGGATGAGACAGTCGTGTGTAAAATAAATTCTCATACTTTCAAAGGAAATATCTCTTCTACTTTATTTATTATTTATAATTGCAACACTGTGTACAATAGTATTTTGTATAATTCATTACGCGATTACCTTATTACTGGCCGTATATACAGACATACTAAAGCTGTCATTTAATAAGATATTTTTTTATTAAAAGAAAAATTATGTCGTAAAATTACAATATTATTTATTACTATTATTCTTCCTTTCTTAACACTTACTCAGGATTTACAACAAGCGAGTTTCTTGATAATTTGCGCATATCAAAGGTTCGCGGTATACGAATACAATCTACATTATTTTTTACTGCACATGTGGGTTTTTCCGAAGATATTATAAGGCGATAGAATTGGAATTAAAGAAATTTAATCAAAATATCTTAATAGCTGCCATTTCCCTAGGATAAAGAGTATTCTCTTCCTCCCTGCCAGCTACATTACCATATCAAGTTAATTAAAAAACGAATTATAAACTATATTTCCCCCCTTACAAGGTGTAGGGTCTAAAATTAAGAAAATTTCAATAAATGTTTAGTAATCACACATCTATATTTAAACCAAGATTCGAGACAATATGCAATTGAAATATTCTTCTTACAAACAAACTACAACTCCACTTTTGAGGTTGAATTTCGAAAAATCTATTCTCAGTGTTCACTTACGTTTTATAAGGAACTGCTGCGCTAAATTTCATGTATTTACACTTAGGTTTAGGCTGTGCGATAGCTGCCAAACAACCAGTGGTAGAAAATTGTTTCTCTTAATTTTTTTTAAAGCAATGAACCATCTATTAAGAAAGTAGTAACCCTCTGCAAGGCGAAGCTTCTGTTCTCTTATTCTATATTCCTTCAAGACTCCGTCTCTCGGTATATTGAGTAGAGCTCTTAGTGCAGAGTTCGTACGAGGAAGTATTACACCTTACCTATTTCCGCCGTGAAGCTGTAGTGCACTTGTATTACTGTTTTGATTACAAAGGTAAAACCGGTGAAACTACAGGCACATGAGACTTAACAGTTCACGTCTCAAGGTCGACAACGCATTGGCGATGCCCCTGGTGTTGCAAATGTCTATAGGCGGAATAGTCTGACTCTAATACAATTTCGGAAGGATTTTTACTGAGAAGAACCGGCAATAAACTCAGCAATTACTCTTTTTAAATACGACTTACACTTATTATATCAAATTTATTTAGTATCACTGGCAATACCTGTGTGTTATTATTATAAAAAATCATAATGTTGATCTTATAAATAGAAAATTGAATAGAATATTTGGTAATTTGGTAACAGCATTACTAGTTCAGGGTATCAACCAAGGGCTCGATTCTGTAAGGGAAATGACACTAATATAACTCGAGAATGTTTCGTCGTGGCCTCCGTGCTCTGTCTCTTTCGCTTACTACGCTAATACTACTAATCACGTGAGAGATAAGCTCTTCGAGGCGTCCGTGAAGCGGCTCGCCGACGATGTTTGTATTAGCTGAATAAGGGGCAATACTGTTACTACAAAGGGCCTTAAAACCTTCCAACAAATTGAAAACTACAGTTTGATCCTATTGAACTCACATTATACTAATAAATCGTCAATCATGCAGTTGAATTACAAACAAACACACACACACTCTCATGCACACACACACACACGCGCGTGAATCGTTGATCGGAACTGTTTGATGATTCAACACGATTCAAGATCAAAGAGATAATCGTTTAAATTCTTTTATTTCAATCTTTTGTGTGATCTAAAAAGTGTTGAGTTTGAACTATATTTGCTTTTCGGTGTTAGGAAAATATGTATCATAAAATTAAGTAAAACATATTTTTTTCAAAGTGATAATCTTTTTGAAAAAAATATTTCTAAATATTAGCTGTGCCCGCAACTTCACGATATAACGTAGTAGCTTCAGTAACTTTAAATCTGACCTTCATAAGTGCCTTCCGAGGGCCTAAACTGATTAAATGATATTTTTGAATAATTTTTTTTTTTCTTAAAATTTAAGTACCATTTTTTTTTCTTTATTGGTGAAACCCCTTCTTTTTAAAAGTATCTCAGATACACAAAAATATCGTTTTAGTTCCAGTGACAATATGTGAGTGTTATCGCCCCAAAATAAATAAATATCCTGAGACATTCATTACTCACTGCCATCTGATCCCAAACTAAACAGGGCTTCTACTATGGAAACCACATAACTGATATACATGTACTCACTTCCCATTAATACATACTTAGATTGATATTAACACCCATGAGTAGACTCCAAGCAACACCTATTCACAGTTCAGCAGCTTTACAATTAAGTTATTGCAGTAAATCAATGTTCCAATAACTGTGAGTTGCTGGCAACTGTCTAATATACTTTCTCTACCTAAGGCCTACTGTCCATGAAAGCGTAGCTAGCTTCATATACGCGTATTCATCACTATACGTAGGAGGTACCTCTATCGTAGGGCGTGTTATACGCCGGGCACATGAGACTTAAAACTTCACGTCTCAGGGTCGACAATGCATTGGCTGCCCTGTTGTTGCAAATGTTTATAGGCGACGGTAACTGTTTACCATCAGGCGGACCGAGTGCTATTTGGTCAGACCTAGACGTAGAAAAACAAATTTACACCTTTTTTCACCTTTATTCAAGCTAATTCTATCCTCGTCAGTGCAATAAGGCCTCGGAGAGACCTCTCATGTGATTGCGTAGTTAACGAAAGAGATAAAGCATTAGCCGAGACGCAACATCGTTGGCCTAGTGTCATTTTCCTTACGGAATCGGAACCTGGTTTATATTTATCACTATGGCGGCATTGTTACAAATGAAGAATTAATTTAGAAAGCACTAATCTAGCTCTCAGTGCAGAGTTCGTCCGGGGAAGTACTACCAACTCCTTCTACCGTAAAACAGTAGTACACTTGTATTACTGTGTTTCGGTTAGAAAGATAAGGGCCGGAAATTACAGGATCATGAGACAACAACTTCACGTCTCAGGGTCGACAACGCAGTGTTGCCCCTAGTGTTGCAAATGTACATATGCGGCGGTGACCACTTACCATCAGGTGGACCACCTGCCTGCCTACCTACACTTAGTGGACAAAGTTTAGTACGCGATCCTGCACAGCGTATTTTTAAGCGTCTATAAAGCTACGCGATTTAGAGTATCGGCTTAACAAACACTATAGTTGAGTGGCAATCGCCAGGTTTATTATATGGCATTGTTCGGATCGAACCCGGTCGCCCGGCTGATTGAACGCCCCGGTCCGGTGCTTTACACCCGGGTTACTCAGCTTTATTATATTCAAGCTTCCGACTTTCAGTTTCATTATAACACTTGACTCTATCAAAACTGACCACTTTGAGGCTTAATACTTTGCCAATAGATCTCAAAATCAAAAAATGATTTTCATAACCTCAATATTTTTTAAAAACCTATTTAAGGACTGCTTTTACGTATAGGGGTATTTAGATTTTAGTTTCAAGATATTATTTCACATGTTTTTTGCGCTTTTAAATATGTTAAACTACAGCTTTTTGGTACTAAGTGTTTCTGAGTTAAACCGCGGACAGACGAACATGGCGGAACTATATGGCTATGGTTGACTTTGGAACCCTAAAAAGGTTATTTTAAGATCTGAAATTTAATTCATTTATCATTTTATTTTATTGATTGCTTTATCGCTTATACTAACTTTGATTAAAGATTTGAATACAGTATTTACCTTATAATATATACTATACAATTGTACATTACATGTCGTCAGGCCTGTCTCCCATTGGGGTGACAGAAATCACAGATTTCCATTTGCTACCCACTTTCTTTCCCTTCCTCCACAGTCTTTCATCATCATTCTATCGTTTTGAGAGCGTTTTACATCTATACTAATAATATTATAAAGTGGAAAGAATTGTATGTAAGTATGTAACTCTTTCACGCAAAAACTACTGAACGGATATGGATGAAACTTGGCACATAGATAGAGCATATCTTGGAAACATACAGGCTACTTTTTATCCCGGGAAAAAGATATATCCCTCGGGAACGTGGGTAAAACCGCTGGGGGCAGCTAGTTTGTTTATATATTTAACATATCAACTGACTCGCGGTTTCACCCACCTTGCCAAAGGATCTGATATATTCCGGGATTATAACATAGCCTAAGTTACTTTTGGATAAAGTAGTTATCTTATAGTGAAAGAATTATGAAAATCGGTCCAGTAGTTTTTGAATTGTCATTACAAATAAAAATATTTTCTCTTTGTAATTTTATTGTAGATGTAAATTGGTACGTTGACACTAGACATTAAGTGTTCACATATATAGGTTTCACGCCTGTTTAAATTTATCTAATACATGTTCATGGAAGACAGGTAAATTGAATAGTTAATTTAGGTTTAATAACCCTTATTTTGCAAGTAATAAGTCTTATTTTCCATTGATTAGATACTCTGATTATCGACGCCCTGCTCTGGTCATTGGAATCTCACTCTGGACATTTTTGTGTATTTTCATGACTATTTATTTATTCTGTGAAGTCTAAATATCTATGAGAGTATGTATTGAGTAAGTAAATGCTCAATTTTGTAAGGTGAATGACACCTTTTTTTTATACCACATGGGCCGACAAACAAGCGAACGGTCCACCTGATGGTAAGTGGTCACCGTCGCCTATGGACATTTGAAACACTAGGGACATCGCCAATGCGTTGTCGACCCTGAGACGTGAACTTCTTAAGTCTCATGTGCCTTTAATTTCACCGGCCCCCTTACCTTTCTAACCGAAACACAGTAATACAAGTGCACTACTGCTTCACGGCAGAAATGGGTATGGTGTTAGTACTTCCCCAGACGAACTCTGCACTAAGAGCTCTACTACTCGATAATGTTTTGTTACGGCCTCTATGCTGTCCCTTTCTTTAACTAAACAATCACGTGAGATGCCACCTATCCGAGGCTCGTTGCGCCGCGACCCGATGAAGCTCAGCCCCCTTATTCAGCTAATACAAACTTAATCGGCGAGTCGCCACACGGATGCCTCGAAGAGCTTACCTCTCAGGTGATTGCGTAGTTAGTGAAGGAGACAGTACATAAACGCCGCGACATCCTTGAGTAATTTTCCTTACAGAATCGAGCCCCTGGTTGCCATAGTACAAGCTTTACTTAGATAATCACGTAAAGAATGTCCCAGTTTCTTTACACTTTTCCCGACAAGCACATTAGCCTCAACTTTTCTTCATAGGCTCTCCGTCACATGAATTCCGTTGTACATCTCTTTCAAATCTCATCAATTACAGTAATTCAGCAGCTGGCAACACAGACGCTGACGTCACCCTCAGTCTATCTTGTCGTCAACGTGTTTGCATAAAAAGTGCAATAAAGAGTTCCATTCACTGCGAGAACGCTGTATAACCGGGTCATGGAGACATACGGGGGTGTAATACAGGCGGGCACGCCATGGTACTATACTCTAATACCATTTCGTAAGGCTGGCCTCACAGCCACCTCTCTTCTTTGCTCAAAAAGCCTAGAAACGTTTTTGGGTATTTGGCGACGCCTATAAATTTCAGGACGGTAGCCAAACGAACGGGTATTACAAAGTAACTACCCTACCACCATGCTATTGTTTTCTCGTTATATTTATTACTATATATATATTGGAGTAGTAGAGCTCTTAGTGCAGAGTTCGTCCGGGGAAGTACTACCACCTTACCCATTTCCGCGGTGAAGCAGTAGTGCACTTGTATTACTGTGTTTCGGTTAGAAAGGTAAGGGGGCCGGTGAAATTACAAGCACATGAGACTTAACAACTTCACGTCTCAGGGTCGACAACGCATTGGCGATGCTCCTAGTATTGCAAATGTCCATAGGCGACGGTGACGACTTACCATCAGGTTGACCGTCTGCTTGTTTGCCGGCAGAAGAGGTATAAAATAAAAATCTATCACCAAAAGAATAAGCTCATTGTAAGATTCAAACCCATGACTCTCCAACAGAGCTATAATTGCTTTAAATTTAGAATTACCTTCTATCTTGTTCTGCCTACATTCTTTGTTCTAAGGATAAAAGTAGTCACATGTCATCGTCTACCATGTGAAGAATACCCATACTTAACACCTTCTCACCAGTAGATCCGCTGCCAATCGGATGTGCGTACCTAATTCCTCAGACTGACAGTTTGTAATGCTTTGGTGATTTTCTAAATGAAAGAGCTTGTCTCTTGTCGGTGTGTTTTCTCAACTCCGTTCTATTTTTAGCGGACTCCTTATACGATACGACGTCTACTTTTGCCTTCATAACCATGTAACATCATTCACATCCAAACTACATCACCATGTAGTTTATCCTTGGTTTCCACTTTCAAGCTTTGGTACCCAATTAAAACCCTTGGCTGATAGAAATACCGCTGCAAATACTTCAAAAGCATTCCCGCTCGTATTCCCCGCCCGTGTGTACACTATAGTCGCATCCGTGCCCAACGAGGCGATGCGGAATACTGATAATCAGATACCTACATACAAGAGCTTTACATATAGCTATATACTATGCAAGTACTTCAAATTGAGGATGTAGTTTAAATGCATTTTGCTTTTGATCTTACGCTCTTTAAGTTATGATCTAGCGTTTAACATCGTTAGTTTTCACAATTTTCCTGGAAGCTTCATGTAGGATGCCTTTATTACTGAACTAGCTTCCTGCGGTTTCACCCGCGTTCCCGAGGGATGTAACATTTTCCCGGCGCAAACAGTATCCTGTGTGTTATTCCAGGGCATTTTCTATATATCTGCCAAGTTTCATCCAAATCCGTTTGGTAGTTTTTGAGTACGATTAACAAACATCCATACACACAAACTTTCGCATTTATAATTAGTAGGATTATGAGAGAGTACTCTGCTGTACCCACGAGCCTAGTTTGTATATTTATTTTGCTTTAATTACCACAATATTTGTTTTTTTTTTTATGACGGGATTGACCTGAATCTCACTTCAGGTACTTGGGTATACCTTGGAGGTACCTGAGGGTTTGGACTCGTTTCGATTCCCTTTTGTAGTAAGGTCAGGTAATTAGCTAAGTGATCGTTGCTTTGTTTATAAATGACTAGCTGTCCCCCGCGGTTTCACTCGCGTTCTTGAACGATGTTACATTTTTCCGGCACAAAATTAATCCAATGTTAATAATATTATACTTTATTGTACATTGAAAGAAGTAGGTACAGAAGTTGATTCTTAAATAAAGGTACAATTGGCGGTCTTATCGCTAAAAGCAATTTCTTCCAGACAACTATTGATGGATGATGGTGATTTTATGTTACTTCTAATACCTCCAAGAATAAGTGTACAAAGTTTCATGATGATATAATGTCATAGAATATTTAAGGCATTTATCAATATTAACATAAGGTTTAAATAACTCGGAACACAGCATTAGGGTTTGACATTAACTCCGGAAAGTGGACCTCTCACGTAATTGCGTTGTTAAAGAAAGAGACAGAGCATAGAGGCCGCGACGAGATATCGTCGAGCTTTCATTTAACTTACAGAATAGCGAGCAGGAAAAACATTAGTGTGTAGGATTTTGTATGTTTGTCTTTATTTTAAACTAGCTGTCCCCCGCGGTTTTACCCGCGTCCCCGTGGGATGTCACATGTATTATACATAAAAACCTTCCTCTTCAATCACTCTACCTATTAAAAAAAACCGCATCAAAATCCGTTGCGTAGTTTTAAAGATTTAAGCATACATAGGGATATAGGGACAGAGAAAGCGACTTTGTTTATACTATGTAGTGATGTAGTATACCAGCTATCTGGTTTTCATAGCACAAACTCTGCTTAGTTTGGGATCAGATAGCTGTGTGTGAGAAATATTCCCGGATATAAAATAATTTAAGGCATACGTGTAAGTAAAAATCTTTTTACATCATATTATCTACATTTTTACGAAGGTGAAGGGGTATTTGTTTGCAGCGTTATTTTAAACGATATTAAGTTATGCGACGTGAATTATGACGTAGGGCCCCAACTAAACTATTTAAAATATTTTGTCCCCCAGCCGAAGCTAGCGGGGCCTTGGGTCTGCCCCGTCTAGCGTTCCGGTAGCTACGCCACTGTTTGTAAGTCAGAGTCCGAGGGGCATCCTGAGCTTGGGGGCCCCAGGGCACTGCCCCGTGTAGCCCTCCGTTAGCTACGCCACTGCCTACAGCTGCTTTTATATTTCAAATTATACTATTGATTTTTACGCAATAGAGATACTGTTTTTCCCTAAAAATGTAAGCAGTATTTTTTTTTTAAACTTCAAATAAAAATAAATAAAATATATAGTAGTTTATATTATAAAATGTCCCTTCAAACAAACAACCTTTCACCCTCAATATCTTCTGCATCATTCATCTTATTAAATCGAATAAACCTGGCCTTACAAATTACTTACGTACAAATCAGGCCTTAATATTTAATTTAATTTAAGCCCTTGAATGAAAAATAACAATGAATGTCCATAAGAACACTTGTGAAGCTTGAATTTCATCAACCGGCGGGCATCCATAGAAGTTTGTACATAGCCCGCAGCGCGCGCAAAATTTTAATTTATATACTAAAAACTTTTCATTTTATGTACTTCACGAAATGAAAAATCGGACATCAAAGCTTATTGTTTTGCCGAGCTTTAATTAAACTTTTGGAATAGTTTGCATTTTATTTTTCTATGTAAAATCTATTTTAAACTGGAATACTTTTTTTTAGGCTAGAATGAGTTTAGATTCAAAAGTGGCTCTGTCGTTTTAGTCTAAATAGTTATTGATATAAATAGCAGCTCAGATTAAAACGTTTTCCTTTGGCTATAGGTGTCAAAATCACCAATATGTCACAATTTTTGTTATCTATGGTTGGCATTTTTTTTTGTGTTCATTACTGGTACATATTACTCAAACGAATAATAGTTCTAGACATTTCAAGTAAAAAAACGGGTTGCACTCCGGGACTAACGGGTTGCACTCTGGGAGTGCCGGCAGAAGTAAAAACTTGAACATTAACGTTGTGCATTTTTATCGTCTTACAAATTTTCGATCAGGTCACGTGTCCTGACGCGAGTTTAACATTTCATACCCTAAAGAAGTATTCACTTCAAAAAATGTTGGCTTTATATTCCCGTGTTCACCAAAGACAAACATTTGTAAGATACCAATAATTCTTAAAAAGTCAGCCGCCTTTGCAATTAAACTCGCGGCACGCTATGATGGCCGTTTTGACGTTTAACAATGACAATGAAAATAACCTTTATCCACTCAGACATAAGGTGCATCTATTGATCCAACAGCTAATTGTATGATGGAAATCAACTTTTTTTCTAAAGCAATACAGTTTCTTTTCCTATGACAATCTGAAACGTCAAAACGGCCATCATAGCGTGCCGGTAGTATAGTCGACTTGTAGTGTGAATTACAAAATGTTCGACAGACCAATTGGCTTGGTGGTTAACGCTCTGACTGCCAAGCCGAAGGTCGCGGGTTCGATTCCCACCCAGGACAAACATTTGTGTGCATGAACATGTCTGTTTGTTCTGTGTCTAGGTGTAAATATCTATATAAGTATGTATTTAGAAAAAAAAAGTAGTATGTGTAGTATATCAGTTAACTGGTTTCCATAGTACAAGCTCTGCTTAGTTTGGGATCAGATGGCCGTGTGTAAAAAAAAAAGAATGTCCCAGGATATTTTATTTATAATTTTTCTATAGAATATCTACCTCATTAGATCTTGTTAGATTTAAACAAAGATATTAAATAAAGGACAAGTATATTCTGAAAATTTTGTGTAGTTAAATTCCTACAAATACTAAAAATGCTAAAGTTTTGTGGATGGATGCACAGATGTTTGTTACTCTTTCACGCAAAAACTACAGATCGGATTTAGATGAAACTTGGCACATAGATAGTTAATGACCTGGATTAACACATAGGATAATTTTTATTCCGAGAAAATGTTACATCCCTCGGGAATGCGAGTGAAACTGCGATGGACATATACAGTGTAAACTCTTTATAACGTTATCCTTTATAACGATAAACTCCCTATAACGTTGAAGTGAGCCCAATTTGGTTGGTTTGTTCACTTTGTTTTGTTTTTTTTTGTTCACTCCATATAACGATAACTCTCTATAACGACAAAAAATGCTCAGTCCCTTGAGTTTCGTTATAAAGAGTTTACACTGTAGTTGAAAATAATAAATAAAAATAACGCAACCATAATGCTAATAACACAATCGGAACAATGATTGAAGACATGGATTTTTCAACACATTTTCGCGGATTGATATTGCCTACAAAGGCTCATCCAGTCATTTACTTTTCCACCCGATACTGCCCCCTTATTCAGCTAATACAAACTTCGTCGGCGACCTGCTTCACAGAGGCGAGCTTATCTCTCACGTGATTAGTAGTATAAGCATAGTTAGCGAAAGAGACAGAGCACGGAGGCCGCGACGAAACATCCTCGAGATAGTGTCATTTTCCTTACAGAATCGAGCCCCAGTTAATGAAATACGAGCCTCAATTATACTAGCGATGTTCTATTTTTAGTAAAACGTAGGGGATACCATGTTTATATATACAGGTTCAGTCAGCCGCGACAAAATTCAGTTAGGTCAGAACCTCGGGCGTCGGTCAAATATAGCGGATGTGAAAAAAAAAAACAAAAAATGACCGATGGCTCCCCAGCGACACCTGGCGACAAGCGGCGACGCATAAACACGACCTACATTGCTCGTGTCGAATTACTTTTTTCACTTATTTCTTTGAAAAATATAGAATAATAATTTTAAAATTCTATGAATATAAATACGCCTGTAAGGTAATGGTTACAAGAATCAATTTCGCTTTTCTGTAAAACAGCTTGTAATGTTCATTAATTTTAACTGTTTTAATTAAAACGTAGTTCGTTTGAATTTTATAAAGTAGTTAGTACGGAGTTCATCCGGGGGAGTGCTATCATCATATCCATTTCCGCTGAAGCAGTAGTGCACTTGTATTACAGTGTTTCGGCTAGAAAAGTAAGGCCAGTGAAACTACAGGCACATCGACTGTCCCTACGTACAGTATCGAAATTGAAAATTTGCAATTTTTTCTTATTGCTCCAATCCATTTTCAGTATATTTTCACACAAAAAAGAGAAAAACTAGTCGGTTTTTACGGTGGCATTGATTGGAGCCATAAAAAAAAAATTAGTATATGTAGTATATCAGTTATCTGGTTTCCATAGTACAAGCTCTGCTTAGTTTGGGACCAGATGGCCGTGTGTAAAGAATGTCCCAGGATATTTATTATATTTCTCCGATCTTTATATAGTTAATTTCTCGTACTAAAAGTTGGGTACCCTAGGCTCATGAGGCTTAACAACTTCACGTCTTAAAGTCGACAACGCATTGCGATGTTGTGTTACAAATGCCTATAGGCGGCGGTGACCACTTCCCAGCCAGACCGTCTACCTGCTGTCCAAAATAAAAGTTTTCTTTCATTCTATTTATCGAAGAACGACATAAATTATTTCTCATCATTAAGGTACTGAAAATCCCAATTTTATACATTTAAATACAGTGTAAACTCTTTATAACGTTATCCTTTATAACGATAAACTCCCTATAACGTTGAAGTGAGCCCAAGTTGGTTGGTTTGCGTTAAAACCCACATATTGAAACACTCTTTATAGCGATACGCCATTCTCTATTACGAAGAATTACGAAGAAATGTGTTCATATTTTTAGACAGTAAATATTTATTATCGGTATTATTGTTTATGTTATGTTATCAGGTAACAAAAGACTTTGAAGCTCCGAAACATCCGAGGTCGGTCTAGCTTTTGTTATCCTTAATTGCCTTGAACACGTGCAGTATGACACATTGTTTTCTCGGAAGTGATGGTCTTCGACCAAGCATACTGGGTACCTATCGTATTATCAGTCGTAAACCTACTTTGAAACTGTTAACATGGCCAGTAAACGGAAAGCGATTAGTGTTGACGAAAAAGTTTGTGTGATACGTGCGATTGAAAAGGGAGAAAAGAAAAGTGACGTTGGAAGGCGTTTTGAACTAAGTCAATCCACTGTTGCTACCATTTGGAAAAACCAAAAAACAATTCTACAGGCGGCGCTGGAAGGAAACTTGTCTAAAAAATTAAGAAAGCCAAAATTCGAAGACTTAGATCAGGCAATGTTGTCGTGGTTTAACAATCAGCGCCAGAATAATGTACCCATCTCGGGGCCAATTGTAAAAGCAAAGGCTGAAAAGTTTGCCAACCAACTTGGCATAATTGACTTTAAAGCATCTGAAGGTTGGCTCGGAAAATTTAAGCACCGTCATCAAATTACGTACGGTAAAATGAACGGAGAGGCGCGGGATGTCGATATGAATGTGACTAACAATTGGATTAGTACAGTGTGGCCTAAATTAAAGATGAAGTACTCACCAGAAGACATTTTTAATGCAGATGAAACTGGCGTAACTGGTACACTTACAGATGAACAAATTGTTGATTTAGTGTCAAAAAGTCAGGAAACACCCGATAATCAAGATGAAGAAGACGATCAAGTGGACAGAGCCGAATCACCACCAACAATTCAACAAGCCCTAGATGCCGCTAAGTTGGTAGAAAAATTTTTGTTGTTTTATCAAGACGATTCCACCACATATCTAGATATGAATAGAATACATAAAATAATACAAAACAAGTACTGGCATAGCAAAAAACGTCAGACAAAGTTATCAGACTATATGTGTAAACAATAATTTATACAAGCATTTATTTATCTAAGACATACATATTAAAAATTCTTGTTAATTTGGTTTTTTTTGTTCACTCCATATAACGATAACTCTCTATAACGACAAAAAATGCTCAGTCCCTTGAGTTTCGTTATAAAGAGTTTACACTGTATATACATAATAACCCCTTTAAATCGCCCATTAACCCTGTTATATTTCTATCACTAATCTTTATTTAAACACCCAAGCTTCAAAGTGCTTCGTCCAAACATTACGTCATCCTCGGGTTCAGAGCCGGGATCCTTATTAATTACTGCCATTCGTCTGGTGAAATGAGAATTTTCCTGTCAACAGGACATCTCGAGGACCTCTTCAGTCATTACTCAGACTTGGCTGCGGACGTGTATTTAACGTTACTGACTTTTAACCGAGAATTGTCACCTCGTTTTAATCTAATACAAACTTCGTCGACTCGCGGCGCATTGAGGCTTAGTTAACCTCTCACGTGTTTGCGTAGTTAGCGAAAGAGACAAAGCATATATTAGATGTGATGTCTCATGAGCCTGTAATTATACACTATACACACACTTAAGCAAACATACACTCACTGCACTCAACACTTACATTACGCTTAGGTACAAATCTTACACTCGCACTCATTATATCAGGCTAGTTGGCTTGGTGGTTAGAGACTCTGACTGCCAACCCGAAGGTCGCGGGTTCGATTGCCACCCAGGACAAACATTTGTGTCCATGAACATGTCTGTTTGTTCTGTGTCTGGGTGTAAATATCTATATAAGTATTTATTTAAAAAAATAGTATATGTAGTATACCAGTTACCTGGTAGCCATACTACAAGCAGTACACCCTGCTTAACTTGGGGTCAGGTAACCATGTGTGAAGAATGTCTTGGGATATTTATTTATTTATTATTATTTATATAGAGCTAGTGCCATTTACCCTACAGAAGTAGACCTATTAGTGCTAAGTTAACCTTACCCATTTTAATGCATTGACAAACAGAATAGACACTTAACAGCCGCATGTCTCAGGGTCGACAACGCATTGGCGATGGCCCTGGTGTTGCAAATGTCCAATAGCAGTGGAAGCCACATACTATCACGTGGATCGTAAGCTTCTTTGTCGGCCAATGTCGCATTAATCTAGCCAATATAGATGGCAGTTCTTCCTGAGAGACTCGACTAGAACTTCTGACTCTACATTTCAGTCTACAAGTCGAAACTAAGCTGCCAATCCACAATTTCCCTTCTAATCCACTACATCAACAAGTTGTTTACGGCAAATAGTTTGTATTAACAGCCTTTGCGTGACTTCTACCAGTTGTTGGAATTTTTAATTCGTGGCATATCAACGTAATTATTGAAACTGTGAAAACAGGTAATATTTTGAATGTACTGATGTGGATATTTGTGTACATTCACGCTTATAATTATTATAATCTATGGTAAAATCTGTTGTTATTAATATTTTTACAATCTGTGTTAAATACTGTATATAACAATTTTTTAAAGTATGTGATATTCTATATTATTATTTATCTATCTTCTATGTGTATATTATCACCTCAAAACTACTAAACCTATTGGGATGGGATTGTTACCATTCGACGCGGAATTTACGTAGATGGTTATATGCTTTATATGATATCGATAAACGCGGATGAAACCGCGAGGCACAGCTGGTTTTCTATAAAATAGTTTTACATCACGGCCGCATTATTCCCATAAGGGTAGGCATAGTTCTTAGTAATGAAACCTACGTTCCTAAAATATATTTGATGTCTCAACAATTATTTATTTATTGTAAATTATGACACCATTACTATTAATCGACAGGCCAGTTGGCTTTGTGGTTAGCGCTCTGACTGCCAAACCGAAGGTCGCGGGTTCGATTCCCACCCAGGACAAACATTTGTGTGCATGAACATGTCTGTTTGTTCTGTGTCTGGGTGTAAATATCTATATAAGTATGTATTTAGAAAAAAAGTAGTATATGTAGTATATCAGTTATCTGGTTTCCATAGTACAAGCTCTGCTTAGTTTGGGATCAGGTGGCCGTGTGTAAAGAATGTCCCGGGATATTTATTTATTTATTACAGTCTATAGTAGTAGAGCTCTTAGTGCAGAGTTCGTCCGGGGAAGTACTACTTACCACCTTACCCATTTCTGCCGTGAAGTAGTCGTGCATTTGTATTACTGTGCCTCAGTTAGAAAGGTAAGGGAGCCCACTGTGGCCACTTACCATCAGGTGGACCGTGTGCTTGTTTGTCGGCTCACGTGGTATAAAAAAAAAACTAAAGTGACATAAACATTATAAAACAGAATAAAAAACAAGGTGTGTCCTAAATAGACTCGATAGAAGTGAAACTTTTGTATTACAGGGAATCATTTTAATTATTCATCAATCACTTTTGAATAGCATAGATTGTGTTTATCATTTATTTATTTTGCGTCACACAAAAAGGTTGCTGATCAGAATTTCAAAGCCCTCCCACAAGTACTTTAACAAGATTAACGAGTGTCATAATGAAGCATCATTTTCAACCCATAACATGACCCGCGGTGAGAATTGTCGCTATCTCTAGAGGTCAGTACCAATTCCGAGCTACAGGTACCTAATCTATTTCAAACAAAAACGTTAATATTCTCTCCCCTAACCCTAAATATTAACACTTTCAGTCTAATAACACCCATATTTTAAGATGTTTCCTCATACGACACTCGACTGAGGAAACCTTAAGCATTTTCTCGAGGACAAGGACTGGGATATTACGTCTATTGTGACTGTGTATGGTGATCTGTCTCTTTCGCTTACTACACTAATACTACTAATACTTCGCCGACGAAGTTTGTATTAGCTGAATAAGGAGGCAGTATACATGAAAATAGTAGCTCATTTGTAGCACCATTCTTGCCTAAACTAGTTGCACAAAGCAACTGTTCTATAGGCTTTAATATGCCATACCTTCTGTGACAAATATGTACCTGTTATTTGATTTATAAATCAGTGATCTGTGTGTACTAAGCGTTTCGCCTCGTCGTTTATCCCGCGTACATCGAGGGACTGGAATAACTTGCCTGCTGCGGTCCTCCCGTGCAATTATAATTTGGGTGTCTTCAAGGCTAGAGTGAATAGGCTCTTAATAAACTAGCACGCCTCAACATCAATGAATGACGACACAATACGTCTGGCAGAATTCTAGTCTAAACAAATTAAGCCGAAAAGATCGACACGCAAAAAATGAAACTTAGCACATATAATACTTAATAACCTAAATTATAATTAGAATACTTTTTCAATGTAACATTCTTTGGAAAAACGGGCAAAACCGAAGAGAACAGCTAGTCATTAATAATACATCAGCATTTTCCAGTAAGGGTCCTACTTCAGTATCGGAGCGACTGAATCGTCTGCCGATAAAAGTGTCTAGTCTGTGAACTGTAGACCATCAGACAAACGCTTTGAAGGGCAATGCTCCTCTAGGTATTTGTGACGTGTAAGCCAAGTCCCCTCAGTCGATATTAGGCATTGTCTGGCTGATATACTTAAACACTCGATACAAGGTCATAGTAAGTTATAAATATAATTTCGTTTTAACATACGCCTATCTGCCCCCTTATTCAGCTAATACAAACTTCGTCGGAGGCCTCGGAGAGCTTACCTCTCACGTAATTAGTAGTATTAGCGTAGTAAGCGACATACAATACAATACAATACAATACAAATATGCTTTATTGTTCACACCACATACAGAGAAAATTTTATAAAAAGTGTTTTACAAATATTATAAGCGCAAACAATTTAGGCGGCCTTATTGCTGAAGCAATTTCTTCCAGGCAACCTAGGGTAATAGGAAACAAATAATAATATGGCTAACATAGATAAAGCATAGAGGCCGCGACGAAACATCCTCGAGTTAGTGTCATTTTCCTTACAGAATCGAGCCCTTAATCCCAAACAAAGATTTAAGAAAAAAAGATTTGATAAATAGTCTCAACTCATTATCAAAATTAGGGGTAATGAAAATAATGTTATGTGCTTTCCCATACTCTTCAAACCACTCAGATATGGAGAATAATTATATTTGGCATTTAAATAACCATATGCATAATGTTACATGTCATAGTGCTAATTTTATATATTTTGATACTAACAAGTTTGTTAGTAAGTTAAAATTGAAACAGGATACACTGTTTATTCCAAAAAAGCTTAAGAAATTGATTGCGTCACTTGTAGCATATAATATTAATAGGATACGGGATAACTCAGTAAAAATAAGTAATTTTAACATTAATATTCAGAATAGTTCTTTAAACAAAAACTTTTGACAACAGAGAAGCTCAACAGTTCGATTTTTGTAATACATCAGAATATTAATCGCTTCTTTGGCAAAATTCTAGATATTCATTTATTGTTAGATAAAATAACTATAGACATATTATGCTTTACAGAGACATGGTTGAAACCGGGCACTATGCTTTTTAATATTAAAAACTTTACAGTTGCCAGTATATTCAATAGATTATCTGCAGAAGGTGGCGGCACAATAATTCTTATAAATAATAATATTAAATTCAAGGATCGGAAAGATATTTGCAGCCTCTCTGTTGAGCGTGTTTGTGAGGTGTCTTGTGCAGAGTTGCAGAGCTATATTATTGTATGTGTTTATAGGCCACCGGCATCAAATTTTTTATTGTTTACCTCTATAATAGAAGAGATTCTTCGTAAGTTATTTAATAATTGTAACAAGTCAATAGTTCTATGTGGCGACTTTAATGTAGATACTCTTAGTAATTCATCTGAAAGTCGGAATTTAGTTGCCTTATTCAAATCATTCAACTTAGATATATTATTTAATGAGTCAACAAGATCTACAGCCACTTCGGCTACTTGTATTGATAATATATTAACTAATAGTAGTATACTAGGGAAATCGATTATTAGTGGTGTTCGCTCGGATCATAAGGCTCAATTAATAGAATTGCCATTTAAAAGACAAGTATTTAAAGTAACGAAAGTAATTAGACCTACTACTAAGGCAAGATTAGACAACTTTAAGAATAATTTAGAACTGAAACTCTGTAATACAATATATCATAGTAATGAGCCCAATGTCTTGTATGAAGGTTTATTGTCCGGGATTTGCGATAATTTTAATAGAGCCTGTCCTACTAAAATAGTGAAGGTAAATAGTAAAATGGGATTTAGTGACTGGGCTACTAAAGGTATTCGTAAGAGCAGGGATAGGTTGTATGAACTTTATCATTTAAAATCTCTAACTCATAACGAGGAATTTCATAAATATGTTAGAAACTTTTCAAAAACATTCAAGTTAGTGTGTAATCAAGCTAAATCTCACTTTGTATGTAATAAAATAGGTAATGCGAATAATAAAATAAAGACAGTCTGGAATGTTATTAATACGGAAACTGGTAAAATTAGAAATAATAATGAACAGGTAACTCTTAAAATTAATGATAAAATTTTAACGAATAATTTAGATGTAGCCTGTGCTTTCGAAAACTTCTTCACGAGTATACCTGGTAAAACTACTAAAAGCCTTAAATCATGTCCTATAGTAGCGGAATCTTTACTCAAACAGCATATTCATAATATATTTCCTAGTTTTAAATTTGAGCATATTAATGCTAGCGATATCTTAAATACTTTTAATTCGCTCAATATAAAAAGTACTGAAGATTTATGGGGCTTATCAGTAACAATCGTAAAATCAATAATAACAGTGATTGCACCGGTTTTGTCAAATATTTTTAATGAATGTATTGATCAGGGTTGTTTTCCTGATTTGATGAAATACAGTAAAATAGTACCTATTTTTAAGTCCGGTTGTAAGGAGAATCCTTCTGATTACAGACCAGTTTCCGTTCTGCCAGCACTTAGTAAAATTTTTGAAAAACTGCTGCTTAATCAAATGTTAGGTCACTTTACTAAGCATAAGATATTGCATGGTCATCAGTTCGGTTTCACGAAGGGAAGATCTACATCCGATGCGGCAGCAGCATTGCTGAGACACATTTATGGCGCATGGGAGGATTCTCAGGATGCGATTGGCATTTTTTGTGATCTATCCAAGGCTTTCGATTGCGTTGACCACCGTACGCTACTTCTAAAACTTGACTACTACGGAATTCGTGGAACTGCTCATGATCTTGTTTTATCTTATTTATCAAATCGTCAACAAAAGGTAGGGATTACTGGCACAACATCCAAGGGCTCTTTAGTCGAAATGGGGGTACCCCAGGGTTCAATTTTATTTCCATTTTTGTTTTTAGTCTATATAAATGACTTGCCATATGTTGTAAATGATCTCACAGATATTGTCTTGTTTGCTGATGATACATCATTAATTTTTAAAGTTGATAGAAAAGACAAAGATCTAACTAAAGTTAATCATACTATGTCAATTGTCTGTGGGTGGTTTGCTACAAATAATCTATTACTAAATTCAAAGAAAACTAAATGCTTAAGGTTTTCTTTACCGAATGTAGCACAAGTAGATAGCCAAATAATAATAGATGGGAGCCATATTGATCTTGTTAATAAAACGGTATTTTTGGGTCTTACATTAGACAATAAATTGCAGTGGGGACCTCAGGTTGATACTCTAGCTGCTAAGTTAAGTTCGGCTGCATTTGCTGTTAGGAAAATTAAACAATTGACGAATGTTGAGACAGCCAAATTAGTTTATTTTGCATATTTTCATAGCCTCTTGTCCTATGGTATTTTATTTTGGGGAGCAGCAGCGGATATAGAATCAATATTTATTATACAAAAAAGAGCAATTCGTGCAATTTACGGTATGGGTCCCCGTGAATCATTAAGAGATTTATTTAGGGAAATAAATATAATGACATTGCCTTCATTATATATTTATGAAAATATAATGTTTATACGTAGAAACATAGGAATGTTTGAGTCAAAATTGGATATCCATAATATTAATACAAGACAAAGGGAGAAGTTAGTTGTTCCATATTTTAGACTAACTAAAGTAAACAAGTCATTTCTTGGTAATTGTGTTCGATTTTATAATAAGATACCGCTTTCAGTAACCAAAATGTCTGATCATAAATTTAAAAATTATATTAGGAAAGTTTTGAAAGAAAAAGCGTATTACAAGGTGGTTCATTATATTGAAGATAAAAATGTATGGAAATAGCTGCTCTCTGCACAGTGCACCTCTAATTTTCTTGTTTAAGTTGTAAGTAATTATTGTCATTTTCTATTTTGTAGTCTTGTTATTTCTTTTTTTTTTTTGTTTTTTGTTTTTGAATGTTAGCTTTATTAAGTATTTTGTATAATATATACGTTAATATATACGTTGTTTAATATATATATGTTAAATATAAAAATATGTAAAATTGATGTTATAAAATAGCCAAAAAGTCAGAATAGATAAAAAAGAATTTAATAAAATAAAAAAGAATGTAACCTTGCTGAGTTTCTTGCCGGTTCTTCTCAGTTGAAGGCTGACTTCCGAACCGGTAGTAGCTTCAGTAACTTTAAATTTGACCTTCATAAGTGCCTTCTGAGGGCCTAAACTGAATAAATGGTTTTGAATGTAATTATGTAATGTAATAATGTAAATGAATTTTGAAACTAAACCCAAGCAGAGCTTGTACTATGGAAACTGTGTAAAGTTTACCATTTGAATGCCATTGTCGTCTTTACTCGACAATAAACAGGTCACAGAAAATACTAAATAAACATATTAAATCATAACTCTTATGTGTTTTATTGATACCGGTATTCATATAGATTTTTGGGCTTGCCGTACAGGACATGGAGATACTGTTATGGTATGCCGTTTAAAAGGTTAAGGAGTCTGATGAAAGTTCTTTATAAACTGGCCAGTTACAGGACCAATAATCTTCCGAGACTTAATTCATCCTTTTTTTTCTTTATTAATTTTCTGTTTATACGTTGCTAACGGCCAGTGACAGCCTTTGAAAAAAGCAATCAGTTTCGAAAAAGGAGAGGCTGTAAGCGTATCACCCTATGATAGATACGAATGGATTAGATGCATCCTTATTTACCTAATACAAACTTTGTCGGATCGCCCAACGAGGCCTCGGAGAGAGACCTTTCACGTGATGGCGTAGCTAGCGAAAGAGACAGAGCATTGAGCCCGTGACGAATCCTCGAGCTAGTGTTACCTTACATAATGGAAACCCTAATCTTTGTTTGACTCTTCGATAAGATTATATAGATTCGTTTCGACTTTAGAGAAAGAAAATCTTAAGTACACAAAAGTCATAAAGGGGTACCAACTCAACTTCAAACGTTGGAGTTTGAAGATTACAACGATTTAGCCTTTATAAAGAAGATAGCCTGCGATAGCCTGGCGATAGATCGAACTCATATGACATACTACCTATATAACACCCGCGCTTTCACCCACGTTTCCGGGATAAAAAGAAGCCTATGTCACTCTCCAAGATGCAAGATCGTTCAAATCGTTTAAAGCGTAACAAACGAAGTTACTTTCGCATTTATAATATTAGTAAGGATTTTAAATCTATAGTATCTGTCACACGAAAATATTACGTGATTTCTAACATCAGCTAAACATAAATCTAAAACGTTCTAAAATGTAATAGTTACCACAATTCTGGTCCCCGGTTTGTCACATTTAAACCATCAACCCACCATTTTAATTATGTCAGCTTTGCTACTATTGAAGTTATGGTAGAACGCTTAAGGAGTTGTAGTGCTCTTACAGAGTTCGTATGGGGAAATACCACCTTACCCATTACCGCCGTGAAATAATGCCCTGGTATTACTGTGTTTCGGTTACAAAGTTAAGCCTGGTGAATTACAAGCACATGAGTCTTAACGGCACGTCTCAGGGTCGACAACGCACTGGCGATGCCCCTGCTGTTGCAAATGTCTATAGGCGGCGGTGGGCACTTACCATCATACTGGTATAAAAAAAGAAAAACGCTAAGAACTCACCAACGCCTACGCTAGGATGGCCTAACCCGAAGGTCAGCCACATTATTCAGCCAATACAGAACTTACCTCTCAGGTGATTGCGTAGTTAGCGACAGAGACAGAGCATAGAGGCCGCGATGAAACATCCTCGAGCTAGTGTCATTTTCCTTACATAATCGAAGCCGAAGACTGTAGACGCAACGAAATATGTAATGAACGTACAAAATATGTCTGGAATAACGTTTCATTGCCGGAGGCTCCGTTCAAGGAGTTGGTACTTGTCGCGTCTTTAACAAATACAGACTATGTACTATTGTGTTTTTGATAGTGTTCCGTAGTGAAATGTTTTGGAAGATTTTATTTATAGAAATTAATTAAACGGCTTTTATGTCTAGATTACGAGGAAACAGAAAAAATGGTTAATGTCGTTAAGTAGATTCCACATTCAATGTATGTAACATTTAATAATGAACTGTATATGTTAAAATGAAGTGGTAGAATTAACAATTTATTTTCTCAACAATTTGTCATGCTAAATTAAGTTTATAGGTAAATTTATAATTTCTCCCTTATTTATAGGAATTAAGATTTATATTGACATCAATGATCTCCCTAAAATATGCGACTCACTTTGTGTGCTATTCGCAGATGATATATCTCTTTTATTCAAGAGCCCCACTAACAAATTAGATGAAAATTGCCCTACAACCAAAACTTGTATGGCTGTAAAATACTGGCTGCAGAGCCATAACCTAGAAATAAATGATAAAAAAAACTAAAATAATGCAGTTTAAACCTTATCAAAAACAAAAAACTTATCAGCAGCCACCAAAATAAAGATTGAGGAAGTAGACAGTTTTAACTTATTAGGATTAACACTAGACACCCAATTAAACTGGAAAAAACATATTGAATGGGCTTAGGGTACTAAAAACAAATACGAACACTGAGTGTGCGTTATCTGCGTACTACGCGTACGCATATGCGTGGTTCCGCTATGGAATCATCATGTGGGGCCATAGCACTGACGCCAGCGACCTATTTGTGGCTCAAAAGAAATGCGTACGTGTTTTGGTAAACATACGACCCAGAGACAGTTGCAAACCCCATTTCATGAAACTTAAAATTCTTACCTTACCATCAATTTACATTTTAGAAATTGCCATATTTGTTAGGAAAAATATTGAATTATATAGTTTTAATAATAATAAACGGCGTAAAAATAAATTGGCTATATCAGCCCCCAGATTAGAAATGTTTAGAAACAGCCCCGAGTACCGATGTATACAAATATATAATAAATTGCCAGACTATCTAAAGAATGTAAGCAGTGACACTAATTTTAAAAATAAACTTAAGTTAATTTTAGTAGAAAAATGTTATTATAGTATAAAAGAGTTCATGGATGATAAAATTCAATGACCACAGTTCCCACACTAAATGCTATTAATTTTTTTTTTTTTTTTATTGTAAAACTTAGTTCTAGGAAGTGTTCCTGTTGCCATACCCTATCAGGGTCCTTGTATTGATAATTGTAAGTTAGGTTAAGTATATATGTACGAACAATTATTATGTACATTATGCAATAAATAAGTAAATTATATTTACAAACTAGTTCAGTTTAAGGGGGACCTGGTGTCCTAAAAGACAGGCTCCGGCTTAGTTTAGGCTCCAGATCTCCCACAAATTACACAATTTTATCTCCATAACATATTTTATTATTTATTAGAGGTAAAGGTTATTTTAGAATTTTATAACCTAAAAGTTTTTAGAGTCGAATACGGAGACTAGCTGTCTTCCTCGGTTTCACCCGCGTTCCCAAAAGATGTCACATTTTCCCGGAATACATTTGCTATTCCAGACTATAATCTATCATTGTGCAAAATTTTATCAAGATCCGTTCAGCCGTACTGACGTGATTGAGTAAGAAACCTCCATCCCTCCAAACTTTCAAGACTATCCACACTAATATTATAAAGAGGAAAGATTTGTTTGTAAGTATGTTTGTTATTTTTTCACGCAAAAACTACTTAACGGATATGGATGAAACTTGGCACATAGATAGAGCATATCCTGGAATAACATATAGGCTACACACTCACACACACAGACACTCGCACATACACACTCACACACACACTGGCATACATACACACATGCACTCGTACTGATATACTCCTACAAACTCCCACATACTACCCACTCACATTTAAGTTATACAACACTGTCAACAAAATTACTAAAAACAGTGACTGGGGATCATAAAACGATTACTGTACTTGCCTGCTTCTAAAAGGAAATATCACTTTGTTGAACTATTGTACTTACTTACCTTTCTTATGTATGTTTCATTTCTGCTCCTTACTTTTTGTATTAGTTAATCTAGGAAAACCTATAATTGCCTTATGATAAGTTGTATTTTTGATTGTAAACATGTTCTGTAATATAGCTGTTGGTTTTCTAAATAAATAAAAATAAAATACATTTTATCCCGGGAAGATTCTATGATACTGCTTATAAGATTTCAATAATAGTTTCACTGTTAGAAAATTACACTTTTCTCGACTGACATAGGCTATGTGATAATCCTGGATCCATTAGATCACTCAGGAACCGAAAAAAAGGGTATAAAATTGTAGTCCTAAGAAAATAATCTATTATAATTTTGGGATGTAGTTGCTTTAGCGTTCAAAATTATTTTTGTTTCATTATTATTGTAAGGAACCCTCCGTGTGCGAAGTACACTTGCCTGTTTTTTTAAATTTCTTACAAAAAATTATAGACCTAAGGAAATTAATTAATTAAAATCGTAGGATGCTTCAGACTTCAAAATAAATTTCGTTTCATTATTATTTATTTATCAGGGTTGCCAGAGGATGAAACTTATAACAAAATAATAAATAAAAAAATTACAAAAGAAAGGTACAAAATTTCAAATAAAGAAAAATACCTACAGTCAAATTGAGAACCTCCTCCTTTTTTGAAGTCGGTTAAAAAGAGCTCGGTGCTCATTTACATACAGGCAAACATCACATACACAAATAACTATTACTAACTATTCCATGGAACCCTACGTGCACGAAGTACACTTGCCCAGTTTTACTAATATTAATAATGTGAATGTAGGTTTGTTTGTTACGCTTTCACGCGAAAACTACTTAATCGATCATCATGAAACTTTGAACACATATTTTGGAGGTATTAGAAGTAACATAAGATACTTTTTGTGCCGGGAAAATATTACATCCCTCGGGAACGCGGGTGAAACTGGGGACAGCTAGTATCTTATAAAATTTTATGGCTCAATAACATATTTTTAAGATTCTACGGTAACCTTACCTAGAGATGGATAACTTGCCTGGACACTAAACGAATCTAAAGGGTAGCAAGCAAACGTTGCATAATAAACTTTTTAATATTTTTAAGTGAAAAAAAAACTCTCAGCGAAAGATAACAAAAGTAACGCTTTTGTCCAGAATTTTTTGCTCAAATTTATTATTCAAAAGAATATGAATTTTTAAAGGGACCCCTCAGTAAAAAGGTACGAGTGCCGACACTACCAAAGATTCCGTATAAAGAAATAATGAAAAACAAAGTAGCAACATTTCGTTTTAAAGGTTAAATTGTTTGCATTCAAAACAAAAAGGGAAGGAAAAATAAATAAGCCGGTACTGTTTTCATGTCCGTTAGTTATTACGTAAACATCCCTTGAACAATCCCTACTAATATTATAAATGTGAATGTAAGTTTGTTTGTTACGCTTTCACGCGAAAACTACTTTACCGATAATCATGGATCTTTGTACATATTTTCTTGGAGGAGGAAGTAACATAGGATACTTTTTGTGCAGGGAAAATGTTACATCCCTCGGGAAGGCGGGTGAAACCGCGGGGGACAGGTAGTCATAGTATAAAACAAGTGATTATTTCTAAAGCTTAGGTCATAGACTCAGGTCGTGGATTCGATTCCCAAGACAAACATGTGTGTGCATGAACATGTCTGGTTGTAAATATCTACAACAACAATACAGCGTGTTACAAAATACCCCGTAAAAATATAATTCATTATCAAAGCCAACAACCCTAGTAAGCTGTCATGTCAGGGAACCTGATTATTTAACAGAAAGGCCTACGTACCTATGTTACCTAATAATTGTCTACTTAAACAGTTTTTCTACTTTTCATTCATAAAAATCTGTTTTATTTTATTTTTTTTGGGGTATGTTATACAGCGTTACTACGGTTCTTAAATATTGTGAATGGACTCGTTATAAGACCATTTAACCTCCTTTCGGCTTTACGGGGAGTTTTAAGTCACTATTTCTTAAGTTTAGAGCGTTATAGATTCAGTTCGTGGGTTCGATTCCCAGGACAAACATTTGTGCATGAATATATCTGTTTGTTCTGTGTCTGGGTGTAAATATGTATTTAAAAAACTATATGTAGTATACCAGTTATCTGGTTTCCATAGTACAGGCTCTGCTTAGTTTGAGATCAGGTGGCCGTGTGTAAAGAATGTCCCAGGATATTTATTTATGTCTTAGATATTTATTATAAATGAAAAAGGTTGTGAGTATGCATGCATAGTCATCAGTTCGGTTTCTCGAAGGGAAGATCTACATCAAACGCGGCAGTAAAACATTGAAGCAAATTTATGGGACATAGAAATCACAGGATGCAATTGTCGTTTTTTGTGATCTATCCAAGGCTTCTGTTTGAATATCACAGACGTACATGAAGTTCACACATTCCTCCTCCTCCATGCTTCGTGTTCTTCAGGGCTGAGGGTCGTGAACTCCCTTCTGCATCACTTTCTCACGGCTGATCTTTCTCCATCCGTCTCTGTGTCCGACGGTGTGAAGGGCGTTGTGCACTGACGAGTCAAGAGCGGTGCGGATCTGGTCGGACCAACGTATTGGGCTGCGTCATTACCATTAACATTATCAATTATATACATTTCTAAGCGGAATACGAAATGGTAAATTTGCTCGAATTAGGATGTGCTGATTGGAGAATAGCTCCGTTAGAGCCTACTTCCCTTAAATATGCATACTATTTTCTTATGTTTCCACAAAACCCCCTTTTGATATTAGTATCAAAATGCATAAATTAGTCTCTATTCATAAAAAAATCATTTAGTTTCATTCATTCATTCATTCAACAACATTTATCAATAACCCTATAAATAAAATAAATAAATGCAGTTGAAAATCAAAGCGAAACATTTTTTCGACGTAATTCCAAATATTGTCCGATGGTATACCTTCGTGTTTCTTATACCACATGAGCCGACAAACAAGCGAACAGTCCACCTGATGGTAAGTGGTCACCGCGAACTATGGACATTTGCAACACCAGGGCATCGCCAATACGTTATCGACCTTGAGACGTGAAGTTGTTAAGCCTCATGTGCCTGTAATTTCACCGACCTTACCTTTCTAACCGAAACACAGTAATAAAAGTGCACTACTGCTTCACGGCAGAAATGAGTACGGTGGTAGTACTTCCCCGGACGAACTCTGCACTAAGAGCTCTACTACTCTTAACTTGAATAAATTAATAATAAAGGTAAAGGAGTTTTGTAAAAAACAACATAGAAAGTTCTATGTCCGGCGGTCGGCGAGGTTACACGTCTGTGGTAAATTCTACTACTCAGTATGGGATCGTGTTTGACGCAGGCTTGCACTTGGTGACTTCTTTTTCTCATATCCTCATACGATCCTAAACCTTTTCAACCAGATGATCTATTACTAACTTCTCGGTTTATATTCGTCCACGCTGGCATTGTAACGGGCTTACAACAAACAATTATACATCAATTGAGTGTAGTGCACAGGTGTTCTATTTTTGTGCAATATTCAGGTCATAGACGATGCACTCTGGCAATTAGCATACAGTATTTATTACTGAGCAAGTGCTAGTATTAAATTCATTTGTTACATGATTTAACGATGGGGAAAAGTAACTTGGCTGTTCCCCATGTTCCCGACGGATGTTTCATTTTCCCAGGTCAAAAAGTATCGCATATGTTATTCCCTGGTAAGTTCTATATTTTAATAATAATAAATTTTCTTGGATACTTTACACACGGCCATCTGATACCAAATCAAGCAGAGCTATGGAAACCAGATAACAATTTTCCCCATTTAAACCTCCTTTCGTTTTTAAGTGTGGTTTTGTAACAGCCTGTATACAAACCTTTGTCTTGAATCATTCTGTATATTGATGGAAACCGCATCAAAATCCGTTGCATAGTTTTAAAGATCTAAGCATACATAGGGACAGACAGACAGCGGGAAGCGACTTTATTTATAAAGAAATATGATATCGATAAACGCGGGTAAAACCACGGCGGACAGTAGTCTATATAAGTAGGTAAGAAAGGGACAAGAAATTAGATCCCCAATTTACCGGTTGTTATTTCAGTGGATCTATGAAATGGATCCGGTGTCAGCTGTATTCTCTCACCCGCTACTCCATAATTTCATTTTGTCACGTTAAAAGCAATCTCAGTAAGATAATGATAACGAGACGTTTGGGTAAAGAAGTCGTGGGGGAAGGAGGGGGGGACGTGGTAAAGTTTTCTTTGTATATTCAACGGGCCTGTTGGCTTGGTGGTTAGGTACCTTGACTGATTTACTGGTCGTGGGTCGATTCCCGCCCTGAACAAACATTTGTGTACGCGAACATGTCATATATTTATATAGGTAGTAGGTAAGACGTCCACTGCTGAAATGATGATGATGATGATGAGATAGTAGGTATAGGTAGTAATAGATCAGAAGTAAAAGATCATTAAAAACAACAATATTTATTGTCTTATGACTAATTCTAACAAGCTACAACATGTTTTCAATCTACAGGTACAATAATCTATTTTACTAACTAACCGAATTTAATGAACAAATCAAACCAATAAACCGAAATCGCTTACTGGGGCTCGATTCTGTAAGGAAAATGACACTAGCTCGAGGATGTTTCGTCGCGGCCTCTATGCTCTGTTTCTGTCGCTTACTACGCTAATCACGTGAGAGATAAGCTCTCCAAGGCCTCCGTGAATCAGCTCGCCGACAAAGTTTGTATTAGATGAATGAGGGGGCTGATCGGACCGACAGTCTATCTGGCAGGGCTCCCGCATAGAACCGGGTTCTACTAAAAAGTGAGTTCGACCACGTGGTGCGTCGCTATTTATTAAAAAAAATCCCCTACTAGTTAAGCTAATGCTAAAGACCTAACAGTAGTATATCAGTTATCTGGTTTTCAGAGTAGTCAGATGTCTGTTTGTCTGAGCTAAGCGCACAATTCATAAGTTTAATGGCATAGCAAATTGTATTTCTCTGATTTATGATCAATATGAGGTCAAAGGTTCGGTTCTCGGATCGGGGAAGGTAATATTAACATTTGTGCATTATTCTTTCTTTCGTAATATAAGTAACTCTAAAAAACAAGACAGCTTTGAATTTACTAGCCAGTCTAAATATTAAGATCTAAATTACTTCTATGATTTTTACACACGGCTAACAGGAGCTCGATTCTGTAAGGAAAATGACACTTACTCAAGGATGTCTCGTCGCGGCCTCTATGATCTGTCTCTGTCGTTCACTAGGCTAATACTATTAATAACGTGAGAGGGCTCTCCGAGGCCTCCGTGAAGCGGCTCGCCGACGATGTTTGTATTAGCTGAATAAGGGGGCTGATCCCAAACTAAGCAGAGTTTGTACTATGGAAACCAGACAACTGATATACTACATATACTTATTTTGATATCTTCACCCGGACACAGAACAAACAGACATGTTCATGCACACAAATGTTTGTCCTGGGTGGGAATCGAACCCATGACCTACGGCTTGGTAGTCAGGGTCCCTAACCACCGAGCCAACTGGCCCGTCAAAGTCTCATGTCTCTGTAACTTCACCGGCCCCCTTACCTTTCTAACCGAAACCCAGTAATACAAGTGCACTACTGCTTCACGGCGGAAATGGGTAAGGTGGTAGTAGTTCCCACTCTCTACTAAGAGCTCTATGTTTTCGATTTTGGTTACAGAACCCTTAAAATGCGACATTTCTTATGACAATTGTAACTTAGTTGCGAGAAATACGATTTTCACATCAAAAACACAGCTTATTACAAATACAATTCATAAATAATTCCGAGTTTGTAATTTCCGGACGAAGATTGGTTCTGCATAATAATCGCGTTGAATCAATTATATTGTTTTCATTTTCTTTTCTCTACCATTCCGAGACTATTGATAGAGACTTTTTTGTATATTTATATTAATCCGTGAAGCGAAAACTTTATACCCTTTTTAAGCATATTGCGCACACGGAGTCGAGTGAGATTTGGCATAGATAAAGTTTATATGGAGAAGAAGTGCAGGGCCAGTTGGCTTGGTGGTTAGCGCCCCTGACTGCCAAACCGAAGGTCGCGGGTTCGAATCCCACCCAGGACAAACATTTGTGTGCATGAACATGTCTGTTTATTCAGTGTCTGGGTGTAAATATCTATATACAGTGTAAACTCTTTATAACGTTATCCTTTATAACGATAAACTCCCTATAACGTTGAAGTGAGCCCAAGTTGGTTGGTTTGTTCACATTGTTTTGTTTTTTTTTGTTCACTCCATATAACGATAACTCTCTATAACGACAAAAAATGCTCAGTCCCTTGAGTTTCGTTATAAAGAGTTTACACTGTAAGTACGTATTTAGAAAAAAATAGTATATGTAGTATATCAGTTATCTGGTTTCCATAGTACAAGCTCTGCTTAGTTTGGGATCAGATGACCGTGTGTAAAGAATGTCCCGGGATATTTATTTATTTATAAATACTAATTGTAACTAACACATTAAATTAATTAAACAACATTACACACACTACCATACGTTTAACACACACATAGTTTACAATATAAAGCTTACGGTCATACAGCCAATGTCAAACAAAATTTACAAATAACTAATAAAATATAATAAATAATAAATATAATAAAAAATAAAATAAACAGGTTATATACTCTGACAAAAATCCTCCAATAACGCTCATCACATGTCAAGTTCGGATTTAAGTGGAATGTGGATTTCATAACTGAGACCCATATCGGGTAAAGTTGGCGTGAAGATATTTACTATCTGACCAGTACTCACACAGTATAGTTAAAAAATATCTACCGCCGTACAAAAAAAAAAAAACTTTAAAAGGTGTCAAGGGACACCCGGATGGAACGAAGATACACATTGGAATTGACCAAAACGCTGAGTTTAGGTCCAGTATTGAGAAAAACTTGCAATCTCTCGTCTTTAGTATTAGTTCTTCAATAAAAGATCAAGACTGTGCTAATAATTACTAATTATACTAATTTATAAATGGAACAGAATTTTAAACATGTTGTATTTAGCCCTTAAATAAATTATGAAAAAAACAAGCCCAATAATATACCATATTATTTAAATTTCGAACAAAAGTGTCGTTACACCTTTTCGTATGACTTTTTCCGTCTAGCCCTTTCACAACGCGCGATAAGGAACTTCGTTTCAAAAAATTTAATTCTAGCAAAATATATGACTTTTCTTATGTGAAACGAAAAAAGGTAGAAGTTTCATCTGAATAATAAATGTTCACCTAACAATACGCTTTACGTCCTAAGGAACTATAATACCTAAGGACATTTGTAATATCAAGGATGCCAATGCATTGTCGACCCTGAGACGTGCAGTTATTAAGTCTCATGTTCCTGTAATTTTATCGGGCGTACCATTCTAATCGATAAAGTACCACAGGTACACTATTGCCTTTCTGCGAAAATAGGTATGGTGTAAGTACTTTTTTTTTATATGATGAGATGGCGATTGACCTCAGTCTCCCTTGATGGTATATGAAGATGAAAGAAAACCTCCTTGATTGAACTCTGTGACTGATATTTCTAATAATAATAATAATAAATAGTCTGGGACATTCGTTACACATAGCTTGTACTATGGAAGCCAGATAACTGATATAATACTTTGTTTCTAAATATATACTCATATAGATATTTACACCCAGACACAGAACAAACAGACATGATCATAAGTACAAATGTTTGTCTTGGATGGGAATCGAATCCGCGACTTTCGGCTAGGCAGTCAGAGTGGCTATCTGGCCAACTGGCCGGTCTCTACTATAAATATGCCTTTTTGGAGACGTGTTGCAGCTTCAGCCTGTCTGTCCAATATATCGCTTTTCACATTACAAAACGCCATCGAAAAATATACTTTATAGCTTTCGAAATAAGATCCATCTATTCATCGAATAGTTAATTGTACTTTGGAGTAAATGACCCTTATCATGAAGTAACAAGGATAATTTTTCCATAACATACCTATACGTCAACATCACGTGGGCGACCTAGACAGACCTCTCACGTAATTGCGTAGTTGAAGAAAGATAGAGCACAGGCCGCGGCGAGACATCGAATGTCATTTACCTTAAAGAATCGAACCTGAAAACCTTTACAAGTTTTACAATAGGTACAATGAACTCTTGTTTATGTCTATTTGTCCTCGAGTCGATGTAAACAGCTCTAAAGTACTTCCGAGAACTTTTCTAATAATTCCATTTGGATCTTCGAGACGTACCAAGTCAATTTTGCTGTGTTTTGGGGTCCGTTGGTGAATGGAAAGAAAAAACTATTAACTTAACGCTATAAAAGTATACATTGAACAAATATTGTCATTAGTCAATTTTATTGAGAAAATTTCTTTTTTTTCTTTCTTTTTTGACTCTGAAAGGAGAATTTAATTAAATTTATAGAAAGTTTTCTCAATTGGTCGTCTTCGGTTCACATTGTTATGTTTTTTTTGAATGGGATTATTCCTACTCATTTAAAACGATTTGTATTTGGGCTACTGGCCTTGACTTTTAGTAATTTTATCAGATCGATCACATAGTTAAAGAAAGTATATTAAAACTAAAAATGTACATAAGCCTATACATCTACATAATCAATATAAATAAAAATTAATTGCTGTTCTGTAAGGCCAAAATTAACAAACGCCTCGATACTGGCAAATATTTCTTAAGTGTTCGTAATATACCGAAAAAGGTTTATAAAGAAAACAAAGTTTAAAGCGCTCTTCTCTATGGAATTTTCAAGATAAAATTTGGACGGTACGTACATCTGTCGAGCCGACTATTAGTAAACAAAAATACTGAAAGGTAATACACAATACTTACATATATCGCTAGTATATTTATAATTTCAATCATTATACCGCTTATCAGCTATTTCCAAGATTATTCAGGGGTAGTCACCCTCGTTAGTGTCACCGACGTTCAATGATAATCTCTAAAGCAGTCCCAATAAAAGGGAAGGGGGGGGGGGGGGGGGGGGGCGATAAATACCTCCCCTTTTAACAATACCTCACTCCTACGCTGTCACACTCACGCCTTATGGGGTAGGGTTGCCATCCGCCCGGGTTTCCTAGGATTTTTCCTAATTTGGAGGTTGTCCGGGGAACCTCTGGAGGTTTTCTAAAGAAGTCACAAATTTTATGTCAGGGGAATCCCAATAAATTGGTAGATAACAAAAATTGATTTGTAATCGCAAACCGCATTCAATTAAAATGTAAACTATAAGCGTTCAATATTTTTTTAGGCGTGTCCGGAAAGAAACTAATTTCATCTGAATGTCCGGGGCTTTTTAAGTTTTTGTCCGGCTTTGGCAATTTAGGTGATGGCAGCCCTATTTATGGGACACACAGTTGTGCTCTTCATAAAACTGAGCTGGGGGTGAATGTTTTAAATAACATTAGCTCCAAAATGAATCAACGTGACTTTGTTTATTTTAACTATTTTGTATAAGCCTAAATATAAAATTTGATTCACGATTTTATTTCGTATTTTATTACCTACGATTTGTTTAAAGTTTAAAAAAGATGCAAGCTCTATTCTAGGTACAGCTACATTAAATAGAAACTTGATTAACCAATGACAAAGAAATAGTAAAATGTTAACGATTTTTCAAAATTAATTAGTACTTTAATCAATAGCTTTAGCTACGATGAAATACACACACTTCATTGGAAGTTTCACTTCAAAAATAATTCCTGAAGCTATACCATTGAATAATATTCCAGGGTCTCGATTCTGTAAGGAAAATGACACTAGTTCGAGGATGTTTCATCGCGGCCTCTATGCTCTGTCTCTGTCGCTACTACTGTAACTACGGTAATACTACTAATCACGTGAGAGGTAAGCTCCCCGTGGCCTGCGTGAAGCGGCTCGCCGACGAAGTTTGTATTAACTGAATAAGGGAGCTGCTCGTCATCCTGCCATGCATTAGGTCACTCGCAGCTTGACGCGAACGTGCTTCGTCTGACGTATAGTTCATTACTTCGCCAAGGCTAGGTTCGCACTTAGATTAACGCCTTAGTAAGCGATCGTCGCCTGTCACGGGTACACATCACTATAGATAGCTACTTTTAAAGTTAAAAGTACGTTATAGCTGAACAAAGACTGTGATAAAAGATTCTGTAAAATGACACTAGTTCGAGGATGTTTCGTCGCGGTTTTTATGCTCTATCTCTTTCACTAACTACTCAGTCACGTGAGAGGTAATTCCTCGGAGGTCTTGTTGCGTGGGCTCGCCGATGAACTTTGTATTAGCTGAATAACTGAGCTTGGAGCCTTTTTAGTTACTGAATAATGTTTTGTGTTTGGTGACTCAATGTTATTATGATTACGCTTAAGTTTATGTTCAAGTGTGAGTTTAAGTTAGGACTGCGACTAAAATAATCATACGTCATTGACGAGCCAGTTGGCTTGGTGGTTAGAGACCCTGACTGCCAAACCATGCGGGTTCGATTCCCACCCAGGACAAACATTTGTGTGCATGAACATGTCTGTTTGTTTCTGTGTCTGGGTGTAAATATCTATATATATAGTACTAAAAAAGATTTATTTCTTTATTATTATTACATTATTTTTTTTTACATTGTTTTAATCTACACTAATATTGTAAAGAGGAAAGATTTATATTTTTGTATGTAACGAATAAACTCAAAAAGTACTGGACCGATTTTAATAATTATTTTTTCATTAGAAAGCTACATTATCACTGAGTAACATAGGCCATATTAAATTTTCAAAAAAGTTAGGGATCCATACTAAAACTCCAATAATGTAACCCAAGGCGTGAAAAATTTACCAAAAAAAAATCTTACATCGCGTGCGTTGCGAAACCTATTGATGGTAGAAAGAACAAAATAATGCAACATAGTTTGGAAACGAGGGTGAAACCGCGGGGGACAGCTATAGTTTATATACTAACAGTGTTCGCTCTTGTCTACGTGTAAGATATTTAAAGAAACGATCAGCCTTTTAATCAACCCCGAGTCTCATGTCCATTTTTTCCACACTAAATATTTTGTCCTTTTTTGTTTTGTCTTTAGTCATCTGTCCGTTTGTTGTATCGGCCAGTCATGTTTGTATGGAGAACTCCTAAGAATGCAAACTTTGTGAATTCACTCAGAGCAAATTAGAATAAGTCCGTTTCCATTGTCATGAGGTGCAAGGTCCAAAGAGCTCGTCAGTAGCGCCTCATTCAAGAGGTTTGTCCTTCCGCGCGGCACCCTGGATTCCGAGACCCACGGGCGCTCATAGTTCTTTATCCCCATTAATACAGTATTTTAGTTAAATAACCGTTTTAATGGTTAACGAAAATGCTTCAATACTAATAATTCGTAGCTGCAGCTACAACAATTCTACGGCTACGACCACGCTACGTAAAGGATGAAACAGAGCTTGTACTATGGATACCAGACGACTGATATACTAAATCCGCGTTTATCAATATCATCATTTTTTTTTATGCCACTTGGGCCGCCAAACAAGCAGACGGTCCACCTGATGGTAAGTGGTCACCGCCGCCTATGGACATTTGCAACACTAGGAGCATCGCCAACGCGTTGTCGACCCTGAGACGTGAAGTTGTTAAGTCACATGGGCCTGTAATTTCACCGGCCCCCTTACCTTTCTAACCGAAACACAGTCATACAATTGCACTACTGCTTCACGGCGGAAATGGGTAAGGTGGTAGCACTTCCCCGTACGAACTCTGCATTAAGAGTTCTACTACTCTAATAAAATATATATATAGCCATATCTACGAAAAATTCCGCTTCGAATGGTAGCAATCCCATCCTGATATGTTCAGTAGTTTTGAGGTGATGGTGCGTTAAAGTAACCCTATTTTTCTTATATATAGATGTATAGGACATCTATCTTTCTATATATATATATATATCATGATGCAATCATTTACTTATTTAATCAAAATCTGTCCAGCAGTTTAAGCGTGAATAGATAACAGACAGAAGCGATTATACAAGTTTGAATATAAACATAAATTTATCAAAGGTAAACCGGGCCATTTCGTTCACGTGGTGATGTGTGGACCCAGCGAGGCGTGAGGATCCTACGCGTCGGTAAGTTCTTGTGAATAGCCTATCTCATATAAAATGATGTGTAGGTATATTATCTCCCGTGAATTAGAGAGTTGTACCTACTGGATTGGTCATTGTGGGCATTCACCGTCTGCGTAAAATACACTCCATGAGTCAAATATCTGTATTTTTAATATATGATTTGAATGTAAGCTTGGTTATTATGGCTCGTTAATGACGACTTGAAAGAAAATAAACAAATACTTTTATTTTGATATACACATATTATAGAAGTATAGAAACATAGGAGGAAAACAAAAAAAATTGTTAATATTTTGTAATGCTAAAAATTAATTTGTCTCAGTTTTTCTCTTTCTACTGATTTTTATTCGAACTCTTTACTACATCACGAAAACCATGATATGGCAACAAACAAGGTTACAGGAAAATAAAACAAATCACACATGAAATAAATGAACCAAATTTACATGCAAAAATTCGGGACCCATATCTTTGCTTATTACATCTAGACAAAAGAAAATCATTTTGTTTTATATAATAATAATAAATATCCTGGGACAAGCTTTTCACACGGCCATCTGATCCCAAACTAACCAGAGCTTGTACTATGAAAACCAGACAACAGATATACTATATATACCGGTTTTTTTCTAAATACATACTTATATAGATATTTACACCCAGACACAGAAGAAACATACATGTTCATGCTCACAAATGTTTGTCCTGGGTGGGAATAGAAACCGCGACCTTCAGCTTGGCAGTCAGAGTCGCTAACCACCAAGTCGGCATGCCTGTAAATAAATTAATAGAAAAAGATCATGAAGGCTAGTAGAAAACATTTAATGCTGACTCCCAGCGGCGGCCGTACCCATTGCGAGGCTCCTGGCGGTAGGTCATTGCGAGGCCTCCTTGTCCTTCGTGGTTTAGGTATTTGTCATGTTTGACAAGAAATGCTAAAGTTATACAATTGAATAAAATTTTAATCCGTATTTTTTTAATTTGCATGGGCAGCGCGAGGCTCCTGCAAGAATCAGGCCCCGGGCGATTGCCCCGTTCGCCACCCCCGACTCTGAGCCGCCTCTGCTGACTCCATTATTCCAAGAGCACGTTTAATCGATAAAACTCTGCAAAGAATGAATGGTTTTCTAAAACACACCAGAACCGTTTACTTATAGTAATTTTCACCGAAAGCATCTTCAGTTTTTCCTTAAGCCAATTTATTATGTGTTTAAGGTAATTAACATTTGAGTACAATATTGTATGAGATAGTCATTTTCATAAGAAAGTATCTTCAGTTTCTACTTAAGCCATTTTTATATGTTTTGATAACGATAGATTTGGTTAAAATTCCATTATTATATGCAATAAAATATAAAACTTATGAAATGATATATGAAATGGAATCAAATATGAATTAAAATAAAATTAAATATAAAGCGAAATATAAAAACAATTATGAAATGAAATATGAAATGAAAAATGTCCAAATAGGCCCTTACAGGCACTTATCAATGGTCACACTAACTAGCTTCATGCTAGCTTCTGCCCAGCGGCTTTACCTTCCCGCCTGAGAAGTAACCAATGTGTGTGTAACAAACTCCAAGATCGGCAACCAAATCTAGACAGAGTTCCCCATTTATAATATTAGTGTGAATTTACCTTACCACTTCTTACCAGTATTTATTAAATATGTACTTAAATGTGTATTATATCCTCCCTGCCCTCTTATTCAGGGGCTCGATTCTTTAAGGAAAATGACACTAACTCGAGGATGTTTCGTCGCGGCCTCCGTGCTCTGTCTCTTTCGATTACTACGCTAATACTACTAATCACGTGAGAGATAAGCTCCGTGAAGCGGCTCGTCGACAAAACTTGTATTAGCTGAATAAGGGGGCAGCTAATACAAAGTACGTCTGGGAGCCGCTTCACGCAGGCCTCGGAGAGCTTATCTCTCACGTGATCAGTATTAGCGTAGTAAGCGACAGAGACAGAGCACGGAGGCGGCGACGAAACATCCCCGAGTTTGTGCCATTTTCCTTACAGAATCGAGCCCCTGGTTATACTCATGTTACATCAAGTGAATATCTTAATCGTTATACGTAAAGATGTGCCGCAATAGCGTTAAAGGTTACTTTGTTGTATACAAAGGACTTATGTGTTTCATTATGCATTTGGTAGCTAGAATCTTTCTGAGGTTTTAAAAATAGAAATTACAGGCACATGAGACTTAACAACTTCACGTCTCAGGGTCGACAACGCATTGGCGATGCCTCTGATGTTGGATATGTCAATAGGCGGTGGTGACCACTTACCATTTGATGGACCGTTTGCTTGTTCGTCGGTACATGTGGTATAAAAAAATACAGCCACTTATTATGGCCCTGAGAAGAAATAAAGCTATAAAAGCTACTATCGATTCGGAAGTCTGTGAAAAATTTACCAAAAAAAAATCTTACATCGCGTGCGTTGCGAAACCTATTGATGGTAGAAAGAACAAAATAATGCAACATAGTTTGGAAACGAGGGTGAAACCGCGGGGGACAGCTATAGTTTATATACTAACAGTGTTCGCTCTTGTCTACGTGTAAGATATTTAAAGAAACGATCAGCCTTTTAATCAACCCCGAGTCTCATGTCCATTTTTTCCACACTAAATATTTTGTCCTTTTTTGTTTTGTCTTTAGTCATCTGTCCGTTTGTTGTATCGGCCAGTCATGTTTGTATGGAGAACTCCTAAGAATGCAAACTTTGTGAATTCACTCAGAGCAAATTAGAATAAGTCCGTTTCCATTGTCATGAGGTGCAAGGTCCAAAGAGCTCGTCAGTAGCGCCTCATTCAAGAGGTTTGTCCTTCCGCGCGGCACCCTGGATTCCGAGACCCACGGGCGCTCATAGTTCTTTATCCCCATTAATACAGTATTTTAGTTAAATAACCGTTTTAATGGTTAACGAAAATGCTTCAATACTAATAATTCGTAGCTGCAGCTACAACAATTCTACGGCTACGACCACGCTACGTAAAGGATGAAACAGAGCTTGTACTATGGATACCAGACGACTGATATACTAAATCCGCGTTTATCAATATCATCATTTTTTTTTATGCCACTTGGGCCGCCAAACAAGCAGACGGTCCACCTGATGGTAAGTGGTCACCGCCGCCTATGGACATTTGCAACACTAGGAGCATCGCCAACGCGTTGTCGACCCTGAGACGTGAAGTTGTTAAGTCACATGGGCCTGTAATTTCACCGGCCCCCTTACCTTTCTAACCGAAACACAGTCATACAATTGCACTACTGCTTCACGGCGGAAATGGGTAAGGTGGTAGCACTTCCCCGTACGAACTCTGCATTAAGAGTTCTACTACTCTAATAAAATATATATATAGCCATATCTACGAAAAATTCCGCTTCGAATGGTAGCAATCCCATCCTGATATGTTCAGTAGTTTTGAGGTGATGGTGCGTTAAAGTAACCCTATTTTTCTTATATATAGATGTATAGGACATCTATCTTTCTATATATATATATATATCATGATGCAATCATTTACTTATTTAATCAAAATCTGTCCAGCAGTTTAAGCGTGAATAGATAACAGACAGAAGCGATTATACAAGTTTGAATATAAACATAAATTTATCAAAGGTAAACCGGGCCATTTCGTTCACGTGGTGATGTGTGGACCCAGCGAGGCGTGAGGATCCTACGCGTCGGTAAGTTCTTGTGAATAGCCTATCTCATATAAAATGATGTGTAGGTATATTATCTCCCGTGAATTAGAGAGTTGTACCTACTGGATTGGTCATTGTGGGCATTCACCGTCTGCGTAAAATACACTCCATGAGTCAAATATCTGTATTTTTAATATATGATTTGAATGTAAGCTTGGTTATTATGGCTCGTTAATGACGACTTGAAAGAAAATAAACAAATACTTTTATTTTGATATACACATATTATAGAAGTATAGAAACATAGGAGGAAAACAAAAAAAATTGTTAATATTTTGTAATGCTAAAAATTAATTTGTCTCAGTTTTTCTCTTTCTACTGATTTTTATTCGAACTCTTTACTACATCACGAAAACCATGATATGGCAACAAACAAGGTTACAGGAAAATAAAACAAATCACACATGAAATAAATGAACCAAATTTACATGCAAAAATTCGGGACCCATATCTTTGCTTATTACATCTAGACAAAAGAAAATCATTTTGTTTTATATAATAATAATAAATATCCTGGGACAAGCTTTTCACACGGCCATCTGATCCCAAACTAACCAGAGCTTGTACTATGAAAACCAGACAACAGATATACTATATATACCGGTTTTTTTCTAAATACATACTTATATAGATATTTACACCCAGACACAGAAGAAACATACATGTTCATGCTCACAAATGTTTGTCCTGGGTGGGAATAGAAACCGCGACCTTCAGCTTGGCAGTCAGAGTCGCTAACCACCAAGTCGGCATGCCTGTAAATAAATTAATAGAAAAAGATCATGAAGGCTAGTAGAAAACATTTAATGCTGACTCCCAGCGGCGGCCGTACCCATTGCGAGGCTCCTGGCGGTAGGTCATTGCGAGGCCTCCTTGTCCTTCGTGGTTTAGGTATTTGTCATGTTTGACAAGAAATGCTAAAGTTATACAATTGAATAAAATTTTAATCCGTATTTTTTTAATTTGCATGGGCAGCGCGAGGCTCCTGCAAGAATCAGGCCCCGGGCGATTGCCCCGTTCGCCACCCCCGACTCTGAGCCGCCTCTGCTGACTCCATTATTCCAAGAGCACGTTTAATCGATAAAACTCTGCAAAGAATGAATGGTTTTCTAAAACACACCAGAACCGTTTACTTATAGTAATTTTCACCGAAAGCATCTTCAGTTTTTCCTTAAGCCAATTTATTATGTGTTTAAGGTAATTAACATTTGAGTACAATATTGTATGAGATAGTCATTTTCATAAGAAAGTATCTTCAGTTTCTACTTAAGCCATTTTTATATGTTTTGATAACGATAGATTTGGTTAAAATTCCATTATTATATGCAATAAAATATAAAACTTATGAAATGATATATGAAATGGAATCAAATATGAATTAAAATAAAATTAAATATAAAGCGAAATATAAAAACAATTATGAAATGAAATATGAAATGAAAAATGTCCAAATAGGCCCTTACAGGCACTTATCAATGGTCACACTAACTAGCTTCATGCTAGCTTCTGCCCAGCGGCTTTACCTTCCCGCCTGAGAAGTAACCAATGTGTGTGTAACAAACTCCAAGATCGGCAACCAAATCTAGACAGAGTTCCCCATTTATAATATTAGTGTGAATTTACCTTACCACTTCTTACCAGTATTTATTAAATATGTACTTAAATGTGTATTATATCCTCCCTGCCCTCTTATTCAGGGGCTCGATTCTTTAAGGAAAATGACACTAACTCGAGGATGTTTCGTCGCGGCCTCCGTGCTCTGTCTCTTTCGATTACTACGCTAATACTACTAATCACGTGAGAGATAAGCTCCGTGAAGCGGCTCGTCGACAAAACTTGTATTAGCTGAATAAGGGGGCAGCTAATACAAAGTACGTCTGGGAGCCGCTTCACGCAGGCCTCGGAGAGCTTATCTCTCACGTGATCAGTATTAGCGTAGTAAGCGACAGAGACAGAGCACGGAGGCGGCGACGAAACATCCCCGAGTTTGTGCCATTTTCCTTACAGAATCGAGCCCCTGGTTATACTCATGTTACATCAAGTGAATATCTTAATCGTTATACGTAAAGATGTGCCGCAATAGCGTTAAAGGTTACTTTGTTGTATACAAAGGACTTATGTGTTTCATTATGCATTTGGTAGCTAGAATCTTTCTGAGGTTTTAAAAATAGAAATTACAGGCACATGAGACTTAACAACTTCACGTCTCAGGGTCGACAACGCATTGGCGATGCCTCTGATGTTGGATATGTCAATAGGCGGTGGTGACCACTTACCATTTGATGGACCGTTTGCTTGTTCGTCGGTACATGTGGTATAAAAAAATACAGCCACTTATTATGGCCCTGAGAAGAAATAAAGCTATAAAAGCTACTATCGATTCGGAAGTCAGCTTTATTAAACTCAGCATGATTTTCTTTTGATATTTTTAATAATCTGACTTATCCATTTGGTTTAATGCAAATGTTTATTAATATAAAAGTACCGAGTAGAAAGACTTATACCATTTTTTTATCGAAAAATAAAAACACATAATTTTTTGCTTTCCACCTTCGATTACATCACCACAGTGTCGCGACCAAACACGAGCCTTTCAAAGAAATCTACTGTATGTCTGTTCTGAAATCCCAAAAAAATGCTTTCAAATTTCAATTTATAACAATAGACAAAAAAAAGAACTCCATCCATGGGTATGGAGGTTTGAATACGTAACTGAAGCGTTGCAGAGCCAGTTCATAACTGCGTTGTCAAAAGTTCTTACACTTTTTCCCTGTGAATAATTCCCCACGTTTTAACAATGGCAGATTTTACAAACAAACTTTCGTAACTGAATTTTTGGTACATGGCGAATTCAAACGTGGCGGCTCGCCTGTTTAAACTTGCTAAAAAAAGGTGGAGAAATTGAAGCCTGGAAAAAGCAGCTCGTCCATGGAGTATTTTTGCCGGACTTTTTTAATTATTTTACCCGCGTTACCGTGGGATGTCACATGTATTATACATAAAAACCTTCCTCTTCAATCACTCTATCTATTAAAAAATACCGCATCAAGATCCGTTATGTAGTTTTAAAAATTTAAGCATACATAGGAACATAGGGATATAGGGACAGAGAAAGCTTTGTTTTATACTATGTAGTGATTATTGTTTAATAATTCTTCGCTTTTGCGGTAACACACAGGTATTGTCAGTAATAAATCTATGTTCGTTTTCAAAAAGAGTAAGTGCTTGTAAACGCCTCATCATCATCAGCCTATCTCCGTCCACTGCTGGACATAGGCCTCACCTATGGCACGCCACTGAGCTCGATCTTCAGCTCATTGTTTGTAAACGCCTATTTGAATAAAAATATTTAAATTTTAAATATTTCATTTTCATATGTTTAAATCAATTCCTGTGATTTATGTTAACTTGTATGGCGAAATGCAACTAATGCTTACTTCGCGCTTTATCTACACTAATATTATAAATATCTCGGAACATTCTTTACACGGCCATCTGATCCCAAACTAAGCAGAGCTTGTACTGTGGAAACCAGATAACTGATATACTACATATACAACTTCTTATTTTTTGTTTTTTTTTCTGAATGCATACTTATATAGATATTTACACCCAGACACAGAACAAACAGACATGTTCATGCACACAAATGTTTGTCCTGGGTGGGAATCGAACCCGCGACCTTCGGCTTGGCAGTCAGGGTCGCTAACCACCAAGCCAACTGGCTTGCCAAATAAAGAGAAAAAATCTGTGTTTTTGTTTTCAATTGATATAATCAGAACTACTGGACCGATTTTAATAATTCTTTCACTTTTAGTAAGCTACTTTGTCCAGAAGTAACAGTGACTTTTGATCATATGGAAACGCGAGTAAAACCGCGAGATTGAATCTAGTATACTTTAAATACACTCTGTATTTTACTAGAACTGTAGAATTTGTACTACATTTAAAATAAGTGGGAGGAAAATGGCATCAATTTTAAAAAGCATAGCTTTGAAATTACTTTAGCAGGAATTTTTCATTGTAGGTACCATGATAAATATTCCCTGAGGTACGTTGCTTCTCAGTATTTTCTATTACGAATGAATATACTAGAAGCGGCCCCCAGTTTCACTCGAGTTCCCGAGGGATCGCTTAGTTTCGTGACCTACAACGTATCCTATGTTTTATTCTAGGATATGACCTATCTATAAGCTATAATTTATTTAAATGAATTTAGTAATGTGTACATCTAAACAAATACAAACGTTTGCCTTTATAATACATAAATATCCTGGGACATTCTTTACACCCGGCCATCTGGTCCCAAACTAAGCAGAGCTTGTACTATGGAAACCAGATAACTGTATACTACTTCTTACTATCTACTTTAATTCTTTTATTTTCTTAATACATAGTTAAATAGATATTTTATTATGTCTATCTAGTATGATATATATATATAGTTTACTAGCCGTCCCCCGCGGTTGCACCCGCGTTCATCGATATCATATATAGCTTATAACCATCTAGGAAAATATCCGCGTCGAAAGGTAGCAGTCCCATCCCGATATGTTCAGTAGTTTTGAGGTGATGGTGCGTCAAAGGAACCCCATTTTGCAGATCTCGTATGTATAGATAGACTAGCTGTCCGGAAAAAAAGGTATCCTATGTGCTAGCCCAGTTGAAAACTTGCTAAGATTCATCCAAATTCGCTTGGTAGTTTTTGCATAGCAAGAGTAACAAACATACATACATACACACTTTCGCATTTATAATATTAGTAGGATAGAAAATAGATAGATATATATATATATAGCACAAATACAGCCAGACACAGTTTTTTTAATGAATATTGTTTCTTTTGTTTCAGGGGACCAACTTCCATAAAGACATCAGCGACGCATACAATAAAATAATCTTAAATTATAATTGATCCTCAATCCAAACTAATTTATATTCAGCCTTCCATTATGTGTTTTACATAACTCGTGTACATATAAGTGTTTTTCCAATTATCGCTAATGTGATAAGTGTAGTGAACTTGAGTGTGTGAAAGAGATAGCGCATGGAATTGCTGAGACAGAACGGTGAAGTTCTTCGGAGGCGTGAGGATATTTGGTAAGAAATTGCATTTTATTTATTTTACTATGTACCTACGAGTAAACATATAAATATATGTTTTAGAAGAAGTAGAGCTGCAACTAGTAGATCGTAAGGGGAACTACCGTATCGTCATCGTATCGTAATCGTATCGAGTGCGCCAAAAACCAACGCAATGGGAAATTAAACATCGCGCAACGTCAAAGTATGCGCGATGTTCGATTTTCTTTCAAGCTTTTTGGCGCTCTCGATACGATGACGATACGCTTGCGATAGACGTTCGTGCTCAAGCCTCAGTAATACTCGCTGTGTTTTGGTTAGAAAAGTAAGGGGGCCGGTGAAATTACAAGCACGTGAGACTTAATAACTTCACTCAGGCTCGACAGCGCGTTGGCAATACCCCTGGTGTATTGGTGTGTTGGTGTCTTAGTTTTCAAGGTCAAGAAATCAATCTTTCTTCATCATCATCAGATCTTATTCCACACTGTCCGGCTCGTCTACTAGCAACAAGGGGACTAACCCATTATTTGTATCATTACCGGATTAATTTTGCACTAAAAACTCTACTACTTAAAACCTACTATGAAAATATTCTGGTTTAATTATTTGGTAACTTTTTTCCCTAGGGAACGTCAGTAAATCCGCACGGTGGAACCTATTAAACCATATAATAACTTCCCTTGGAATTGCCCCATAAACCATCAAAATAATTCATTGATATTAAACTGTAACAGTTACAACAACTAATATATTATTTTGTAAACGTAAACCAAAAATAAACATTGTAATTCTATGCGTTTCCGGCAGGAGTGGTCTAAACATGTGCGTTATGAGATCTTTCCAGCTGGTTACTAATGCGTTGTTTCTTAACATCCCTTTGGTTTACAGAACATCCTTTTAATAATATATGTAGGCGACCTTCACCCGTTGAAACGGCTGTTCGAATTTAGATGGAAATTAGGACACAGAATGTACTTGTATGAATTACTATGATTTGTTCGTTCGTTTTAGTTGTTTTATATTGTGATGTGATTACCAATTATTGCCATTAAACGACATAAATTAATGTTTTTTTTTTAAGTCAAGTAGGTTTGGTTGGATGGTTCATCTGATGGTAAGTGCTCTCCGCTGCCTATACCCATTTTTTTTTTATTGCTAACTCCCAAATTGACTCCATGCTGCCTGATGCTAAGCAGTCAATGAAGTCCCCTAGTTGCAACACCAAGGGCATCGCCAATGCGTTATCGACCCTGAGACGTGAAACTGTTAAGTCTCATGTGCCTGTGATTTCACAGGCCTTACCTTTCTAACCGAAACACAGTAATACAAGTGCACTACTGCGTCACGGTGGAAATGGGTAAGGTGGAAGTACTTACCCGGAAGAACTTTAAACTAATAAGGACTACTACTTTTAAATAATATATCATATTATATTGAACATTTTTGGACAATTAAAATACCAAAAAACGAAGTAAAATTTAGAATATTACATGATAAAATAGTAAAGGAATATACATAAGCTGGTCACACAAGATTATAATTAAATTTTGTGCAACTATTTCATAGCATTACACGTCATCATCTGCCTGTCCTATCCGCATACATTTGGGTTCGGCGCAATTCGCAATATTTTTCAATGCTGGTAACACCACGGGACAGACCCAAGTTCATAATATTAGTGGGATATTCTCGTTGCTATAGCAACAATACCCTTTGAGCTACAATTCTAAACAACAAACATATGGTACAGCTCTCTTCATTAAAGGATTTTGACGGGCATTCCTTTGCATGTTATTCTGAATGTCTTGATTTGAGAAATAACACAGAGTGGCTTTAATAAGACTGAGTCACGAGTGGATGGATCGCAGCTGGGGCACAAGCCTCTACTGACAGTAAGGGTTCGTTCACACAGACCGAGTCGGAGAACATCGGACGGCGCTTCATTTCACACAGACCGCCGCGAGTTATACGCCTGGAACTCCCCGGACCCGACAGCACGGAAGATGATGTCACCAGGCAGTCGGTCGTCTCCTCTTATCATTTCACACTAAGCGCGTTAGGTTTGCTCTCTAGCAATCTCAATAATAAAAGAAGTGACATGCAAAAATAAACCTTATTATAATTGTTAAACTCTGTTTAAAACGCGATAAAAAATCTGCCTTCCTCTCCTAGCCGGTCTGTGTGAACAGAACATAAGGAGTGATTTTAAGGCATTTTCATTTGTTTACAAGATATTTATTTTGAGTGAAAACTTCTTTAGGGTCTTTGGGCAGTTTTTGAGATGGGAGAAAACAATTGAACTCGCGACACTGTTACCGACACCTCTGTTGATAAGTATCTACATTTATTGGCCACGTTTACACGAGAGTTGAGTTTGGGTTGAAATACATTGATAAATACATATTACTATTAAAATTTTATTGGCGTGGATGCCCAAGTCCGAATCTATAAAGAAAAAAAAAGCGAAAAATACCTAAAGGAGTCTCGGGTCGAGTTTTGATGATATCTAAAACTGCGTCAACGTTGTTTTTTTATAATTATTCCTGGGAATATACACTATATCCTTAGTGCGATAGTGTCGTTAGTAAGAATCTTATTCTGGGAAGAAATTACATTCGACAAACTTACGACAATGTTGAATTTTGATAAACTGATCTTGATTTTTTATACATCGTTGCTGGCTAGGAATGTTTAAAAAATCCAATGATTTTGTTTTAGTCTTCAACAAAATCCATCCCGAAACTCCTTAGAATATTATTCGCTATTTCTCATACTTTAGAATTTGCCATCCACGAAAAATTCACCTGTATTCACCTTCATTTTAGTACAAAAATATTGTAAAAAAAAAAGGATTTATTAAAAAACATAAAGTGATAGAGTCCCGCGAAGTGAATAGTGAAAATAGACCTGAGTGGTTTCTACAAATAGTAACTATCCATAAACTAATTAATATCCTTTCAACTACCGATTTTATTTAATTAACGGGAGTCAGGGCCGGTAGTACAATTAAAAAAACTTTTAAACTAGTAATATAATAACATATACATATAAAAATGTGCTCAAAACACATGGCTGCATCGGGTGGAGCGAATAACACTATGATTTCGTTAGCGACCAGTCCAATGCAATCAAATTTTATCGAATATATTATTTTTCAAATGGTTTTACTCTAAAAATAGTGTTTCTTAATTGAATTCTAAATTTTATTTAAAAAATCTTTTTTTCGGTTTAGCCCGCGGAAGGCACTTAAGAAGGTCAAATTTAAAGTTGCTGAAGCTACTACCGGTTCGGAAGTCAGCCTTCAACTGAGTAAATTCAAAGCTGTCTTGTTTTTTAGCGTCCCCTACTTGCATTACGTAAGAAAGAATAATGCACAAATGTTAATATTACCTTGCCCGATCCGAGAAACGTACTCTTGACCTCCAATTCAAAATTCAAAATCATTTATTCAGGTAAGGCACTTATGAAGGTCAAATTTAAAGTTGCTGAAGCTACTACCGGTTCAGAAGTCAGCCTTCAACTGAGAAGAACCGGCAAGAAAGTCAGCAAGGTTCGATTCTTTTTTATTTTTATTAAATAATTTTTTATATCAATTTTATCTATTCTGACTTTTTGGCTATTTTATAATAAAAAAATTATATTTAACAATTACAAAATTCTTAATATAGGTATAGATATTCTAAATTCAATTAATAAAATCGAAAATTCAAAACAATTTATTCAGTTTTGACCCGCGGAAGGTCCTTAAGAAGGTCCGACGATACTGTAGCTACCACCGGCTTGGAAGTCAGCCTTTAGCTAAAAAATCTTATTTTATCTTCTTTGTATTTATCTATGTAAACTGAAGTCTAGGCAATAATTTTTCATTCAAATATTAAACTAATAAGAAATAGCCTACTAAAATAAATGTTTTCTTTCTTTCTTTCTTACTAATATTATAAATGCGAATGTTTGGATGTTTGCTACACTTTCACGCAAAAACTACTGGACAGATTTAGATGAAACTTGGCATGTAGATAGAGCATATCATAGAATAACATACAGGCTACTTTTTATCCCAGGAAAACGTGATATCCCTCGGGAACACGAGTAAAGCGCAGCGTCGGTAGGTAGTGAATAATAAAATAAATAAAATTATAGTTATAACCTAAACATTATTAACTGAATTTGAATATAATCATAATGGATTCTATATCTTATCTATTCTAATATATTTCACCTTTCTTTTACTCTTTTAATAAGGTTCAAAATCGAATAACTGGTACAGCGTTGTAACAATACACAGTGATATAAATACAGTTTCAGTCCGTTCCCCGCTGAGCTTTTTGCACTTCGTTAACATACACATTCGGCCAAATGAAGTGCATTTTATTGTTTTTTACCATATATTTATTGAAGGAGTATTTGTGCCAAGATTGGGAACAGATGGCCGTCCCAAGATATTTATTTATTTTAATCATTTAGTTATTAATTAAAAACATGAACAACAGTTGTATGCCCTGTGAAAGGCATGACTACCACCACAAATCAAGAGAATACCGATGACCGCGTGCACTTTACACCTTGCGCTAATAATCGATAAAAGAAATCCCAATTGACGTTGGGCGGGCGGCTAGCTGTAATAATTCTACCATATAAATAAAATAAATATCCCGGGACGTTCTTTACACACGGCCATCTGATCCCAAACTAAGCAGAGCTTGTACTATGGAAACCAGATAACTGATATACTACATATACTACTTTTTATTTTTCTAAATACATACATATATAAATATTTACACCCAGACACAGAACAAACAGACATGTTCATGCACACTAATGTTTGTCCTGGGTGGGAATCGAACCCGCGGCCTTCGGCTTGGCAGTCAGGGCTGTAAGCCAATTGGCCTGTCAAAATGCCCTATAATGCATTTTTTTATTATTCTACTAAGATAACTATGGTGGTAAACCCCTGATGGTAAACAGTCACCGCAGCCTACTCTCTCATGCAAAAACTACTGATTGGATTTGGATAAAACTTTGCACATTCATAGTTTATAACCTGGATTAACATTTAGTGTACTTTTTTCCCGGGAAAAACTAACCTCAAAAAAAATATCCCTCGAAAGAACTAGTAAAACCGCATACCAAATAAATACAAAAATATCCCTCGAAAGAACTAGTAAAACCGCACACCAAATAAATACAAAAATATCCCTCGAAAGAACTAGTAAAACCGCATACCAAATAAATACAAAAATATCCCTCGAAAGAACTAGTAAAACCGCACACCAAATAAATACAAAAATACTTGAGCATATTCTATAGATCGCCTTGAACATAAAATAATTTTTCATTTACCCAATTTTTCATGTCCGCGATAGCAATAGTCGTTGAGTCGGCGTAACGCGTAAAACAAGCATCAAAGCCCGGATTTATTTACTTTCTGGCTTACAATTAAACGCCTTTGGAGCCCGAACGGGCGGTGCGAGCTGACTTCAGAGATTAGACACGCTTTGGACTTGAATTATCTGTTGATAATTGTTTTAAAACTTCAGAAAAGGAGAGCCAATTACGTTATGTAAATGATTATCTTCAACAAGTTTCTTCAGGGATAAAAAGGGAATTAATGCTCTAGTTTTTTAGGGTTTCTTATCTTGATTGACCAGACCAAACTGTAACTGTAATTCTAATAAGAAAGGATTTTTGGAAATTTTACTCCAAAGGGAAAATATGTGATGGACATTGGATGTATCCTATTAATATTATAAATGCGAAAGTTTGTATGTAAGCATGTTTGTTACTCTTTCACGCAAAAACTACCAAACGGATTTGGATGAAACTTAGTACATAAATAGAAAATGCCCTGGAATAGTACATATGATACTTTTTGTGCCGGGAAAAGGTTACATCCCTCGGGAACGCGGATGAAACCTCGGGGGCAGCATGTTTTTTATAAAAATACTAGCTGACCCGACAATCGTTGTTTTGCCATATTTACTTAATTATATACCTAACTACAATTATTATATTCGATTGGCATCTTGCAATATTATTCCGGATATGTGGATGGAACAGAATAATATAAAAATCGCGATTAAAAAGCAGAGGTTGATCGTAGAAGGGTGAAAATTTGAAGTTGTGTGTATTATTTAATAATCATAATAAAAATTTAAATAATTATTTAGGGGTGAGTCACCCTTATCATTTAGGGGTATCCAAAATCGGTGTTGGCTAATTCTCAGACCTGCCCGATATCTACACGATTTCACCAATACCACAAATCTATCTATCTAATACCTTTAAACGAGCAATTCTTGCTTCGAATTCTTGAATTCGAGCAATATATAATTAGGATCTCGGAAACGGCTCCAACGATTTTCATGAAATTTAGTATGCAGGAGGTTTCGGGGGCGTTAAATCGATCTAGCTAGGATTCATTTTCAGAAAATGTCGTTTTATCAGTGTTTTTAGGCAATGAAAACTGCTACTATGTCATTAGAAGGTAAGGTTTTCAAGTTACATCTTTTGTGAGAAATACTGTTATTGGAAGCCCTTTATTATCGCATCTAATTCGTATCTAGGTGTATATGACAGTGCTTAAAAAAAGAGAATACGGTAGAAGTCATGTTAGTAAAGAAATCCCGAGCTTGGCCATCCAGGTACTGATACTAATAAAGACAAAAACTAATCCTGTCACTTCGTCTATGAATGTTATCTATCAAACAATAGCACCTCTAGACCACAAACAACAAAACAAAGCCCTATTGTCTATGCTTTCACCCTTTCTCAGTAACGTTAGGTAGCGAATGATGTATAATGAAAAATTGATCAGAACCCCGACATTTTCCCGACACACATGTAAGTGATATCCTAAGTGTAATACATCAGCCTAGTCACCGCCCAGACACGCATTGTCATCCCAGTTTAATATCTTACCATTTTTCCTTTTTAATGTCTTCTGAAATACGAATTTCAAGGCTAAATCTACTTGATAATGTTCCACTTAGCCGTAGAGTAGCAGTGCACTTGTATTACTGTGTTTCGGTTAGAAAGATAGGAGCCTGTATCGTCACTTTCCATCAGGTGAGATCCAGTCAAATAAAAAAAAAAGAAGTACAGGTACATGAGACTATAGAGGAGCGAGGTATGAAACTCCTCCATTTAAAAGGGAAGATCTTCCGTCAGGCTAGGTGATCATGCCTCGGGACCGCGGTCCAGCTGTTGATGATGGATGCTTATATATATATCAAATACTGAGAGAATCTTGATAGCGCGATGTAGGATTCTCGCGTGTTTCTACTCGTTCATAGCGCCACATCACTGTAGTGCGGGTGAAGGATTGTAGGCGTGTACATAAATGTCGCCACAAGACTTAACAACTTCGGCATCATCTAACATTGTCAGCTTACAGCCTATATTCCCTAAATCTCTGGAAGTAGGCAGACGGACCACCTGATCGTAAGTGGTCACCTCCGCCTATGGACATTTGCAACACTAGGGGCATCGCCAATGCATTGTCGACCCTGAGACGTGAAGTAATTAAGTCTTACGTGCCTGTAATTTCAACGGCTCCCTTTCTAACCAAAACACATGTGTATTTTTAGGTGAAAATGGTGATAGTACTTCCCTGATGCGATGAAATGAACTCTACTAATATTATATTTAGCAGATTTCCTAGATGGCCAAGTGGTATAAATCACACACGGAAAGTTTTGGGTTTGATTCCCGAACCAGAGATTGGTAAACTACCCGATGGACGGTGATAATACTCGGAACTGTCACGTTGGGGCTTCAAAATATCTTTAGTTGAATATGGGTCTGATTACTAACCCCTGCCTACATCTTCAATGATGACAGCCGTGATTTATACTTCATTTAACCAGTTTGAACTCACTGATTAACATAAAACTTAAGCGTCTCACTCAGCTCATTCACTTCCATTCGCAATAAAATTGAATAAACAAACACTAGCTAGAAAATATAGTGTTCATTTTCGCACAAATTGTACAGTTAACAAGACAGATTAATATAAATCTGTCGGCGTTCGTTTGAACTAGCTTTATGACAGAACGAACATGTGTTTTCTGACAAAAACTCATGTTTTCTGAGGAATGTCTGGACGGTTTCCTTTCTAACACCAGAACAAATCTAAACTGTGAACACAGGAAATTAAAATCAAATACGAGACAAGAACACAAACAGAATCTGTTTGTTTATATTTTGTTTTAGTTTTGTTTTCTTGGAATAAACAGTGATTATTGCATTTGCTCTATTTTAGTTTTGAGTACAGAGTTTTTACTAGTAAGGGAATTTCTTTTGTTTTACCTATCTAATATTTTTAAACTAGATTTTTTTATAACAAAAAATATATATTTTGAAATAGGCTCTAGTGATTTGAATGAAAATTTGTGTTTCAGATAAGGTTTTTATTTTCAAGTTTATCCATATAGGTGTACTAGCTGTCCCCTGCGGTTTCACCCGCGTTCCGAGGGATATAAGCGATGAGATATAATCTGATGAAAATTATTATGCAACCCTCTTTTATCATTTTAGGGGTTTCATATTAAAAAACGATGAAACATGTGATTAATGAAATCTTTTAAAACTTCTAAAACTTTGATCAGACCAAGAAAACACTTTGTTCCATACAAACTTTGCACTCCCATTTTACCCCCGTAGAGGGTGAATTTTCAAAAATCCTTTCTTAGTGCTCCCCTACGATATAAAAGGAACCCCTGTGCAAAATTTCAAGTCTCTAACCCTTATAGTTTAGGCCCTGCGTTGATATGTCAGTCAGTCAGTCAGTCAGCTTCTCCTTTTATATATATCTAGCTGTACCCTGCCACGCTTAGATGTGGCACATTGTGATTGAATGGTTGAGAAATGTGAAACAAAACAAAGACGGTCGCGGATATGTGACTGATGCAAAAAATAGATAAAAACAATCTTTGATGCGGATTATATATCATGCTAAAATTTCAGCTCGATCGGTGCAGAACGTTTTGAGTTTTTGAAGCGAACATAAACCAACATAACATTTTTATATTTATTGATATAGATAGATAGATCTCCAGACAAAATGCTACTTACACAAAAACGCCCAGTGTAATGTAATTTTATCCCACCCAGATGAAACTGGGGACACTAAATAAACAACATTTGTCAGGTCACGCTGCAACGATGCCTTAGAAAGTGAACCCATCATGTGGCCGCGGCAAAGAATCATTTCATTTTACCTATTATCAAATTACTAGCTGACCCCGCGGTTTTACCCGCGTTCCTGTGGGATGTCACATGTAGTATACATAAAAACCTTCCTCTTCAATCTCTCTATCTATAAAAAAAAACCGCATCAAAATCCGTTGCATAGTTTTAAAGATTTAAGCATACGGGACAGAGAAAGCGACTTTGTTTTATACTATGTAGTGAATATATTACTTATTTTATATTAGTTGGAACATTATCAGATGATGAGAGTGGTGATCCACAGTATATCCGTACACTACTGGACATAGGCCTCACCTATGGCACGCCACTGAGCTCGATCGTCAGCTCTTTATTTCCAACCGCTGCCATTTTTTGAGGATTGATGAATGAATCTATTGATGTATGAATATTTGTTACTCTTTCACGCTAAAATCACAAAACGGATTTGGATGAAACAACGCACATAGATAGAGCATGCCCAATCAGATATAGGCAAAATGTATCGGGGAAATGTGACATTCCCCAGGAACGCGGGGAAATCCGCGGGGGACAGCCGGTCGAAAATAATTCTCAGTAGTATAAAATTAATCGACATTATGACATGTGTTGCGGACCTGCGGAACGCAGCTTTCAATGCTTCAGATATTTAGGCCAGCGCAAGTAGTACGTTTGAGTGGGACAAATCATAAGCGGAAGGTATATTACAAAACATTAGACCCTTCCATTAGTTTGTGCTGTTTTTGATCAACGTCTCTCGGCTTTAACACATACGGTACTTAATGTCCTTGCTTCTGGATCATTCCTAACGCTTTAAATAGTTTTGAAACTCTCGTCTCATCTTACTGTAATGTTTTTCCTAGTTCTGTTAGCGTCTGACATGAGTCATACACTGAATTTCAAGGTTACAGAACTTCCTAGCAGATGCGTTACCATTCGAAAATCTATGCACGAATTACAGCTAATGCCATCTTTTAAGAAAAAGCGAGAAATGTATTCATTCTTACAGTTTAAGAAGGTCAATCCTAAAGAAGTTTCCTTCGCTTCGAAATTAAAGTTATCAACTGAGAAGAACCGGCGAGAAACTCAGCAAGATTACATTTCTCGTCAGCTTAGTTTTGGATCAGATAAAAGAATGTTTCGAGACAGCAACATAAGTTGCTGAATTTACAAATCACTACAAAACTATCCATAATATGGAAAGATAAAGTGCGCAGATGTTCTGCAAATATGTGCCTACAAAAACCTTCTCTATTACATTTGTGGATCTGTTACGCCACTTGTAATGCTGTCCGTACAAACTGCACTACAGTCTGTCCTTAATCTTCAGCAGCTTTAGCCCCAGCCAACCTTAATTCCCAGCCTATTTCTACGAATTATCAATTTTCCTGATAGATTTATTGAACTTTCAAGAGTACAATTGAACTAATTTAAATACTGTTATGTTGGATATCAATTTGGCTCAGTTTACGTTTTGACGTTTGGTTCATTATTGAATAATCTTTACTCGACTCGGTTGATGTTAAAATGATGTATTGTTTGATTGTTTCTGGCATCGTCAAAGGCGGTTGTTTCTTGATGTTACTACTGATTGCATGGTAGCACAGACGGTAGCAGTACTATTCGTGTCAAATATAGTTTTACTATATTATAAAAATAAAAAAATTAAGCCGCTCATTTGTTAAGTTCTACACAAGAGTTACCATCGGTTTAGAAGTCTACTGAGAAGAACCGGTAAAAAACTCAGCAAAGTTACAGTTTTTATGTATTTAATAATCGTACTTATTTGGTGATTTTATATTATTGAAGTCCTAATATTTAATATTCAATCAAAATCCAAAATGTCAAAATCATCCCAATTTATTTAATAACATTTTGATGTATTTTTTTGGGTAAGCGTGCTACATCCTCGGCGTCGTCATAACACCTTCTGTGGTCAGTCAAAGGCCAAACGCAAGCCAACTCGAAATTTAAAAAAAGGGAAAAGGGCTCCTATTATAATGCCCTCCGCGGTTTTGAATTTTGATGGGTCTGACAACCTTACACGAACAAATACATAATATGGATGCTTTCAGCAGAGATATAGCTCGTAGAAAGATTTAAGATACTTCAGCTCCATACTACTTAAGTAACCATCTAATAGAATTTTGTAGTTTTAAAACAAATTTAGGTACATGGTTAATATGAGACGGACGGATCGAAAACATTTGACCTATATTCAGACGGAAATTGTGATGTAAATATTCATTATTATCCGGTACGGTAAAGCTGGTTACAAACTAAGAGATGAAAGGCCAATGAAGACTAATGATAGAAAGAGAACGAATGAGTGTAAGACTGCAAAAAACTTCGCCAAAAAGAACAAAATAAATATTGGATCTTGTTACGTTAAGACGTTTTTTGAAGTTATACATTATACCGGATGTTACAAAATTACTCGTAAAGCCGAAAGGAGGTTAAATGGGGCCATATAACGAGTCAATTCACAATATTTAAGAGCCGTAGTAACGCTGTATAACATACCCCAAAAAAACTGATTTTTATGAATAAAAATTGAAAACCTATTAAAGTAGACAATTATTAGGTAAAATTGGTACGTAGGCCTTTCTGTTAAATAATCTGGTTCCCTGAGATGACAGTTTACTAGGGTTTTGATAATTAATTATATTTTTACGGGGTACAGTGTAAACTCTTTATAACGAAACTCAAGGGACTGAGCATTTTTTGTCGTTATAGAGAGTTATCGTTATATGGAGTGAACAAAAAAAAACAAAACAAAGTGAACAAACCAACCAACTTGGGCTCACTTCAACGTTATAGGGAGTTTATCGTTATAAAGAGTTTACACTGTATTTTGTAACACGTTGTATTATAAATATGAGAGTGAAATTTTAAGATTCGCGCGCATCATTTTAACACTAAAGTAACAGGTTGAAGTTAGCTGATAACGGTCTCTCCGGAACATCGCACAAATCGCAACTGTCAGTGTCAATGAGTGAGTAATGATGTTATTGTCAGTAATAATCTAACAATGTAAAAAAATGTTATTCGTTGCTACACACAGGTGCAAAGAGTTTGGACACTACAATTTCACGACTGGATAGTACAGACAAATTCTTTTAGTGCAGTTTTTCTCACCACTAATTTCGGGTACAACTTCTTACGTGCGTACATAATTTTTTTAAGTTATATAAAAATACATTTTCACATCTGCCAAAATGCATTACAGTAATAATAGTAAGAATTACAATAAGGTAGTTTAAGTACATCGCCATCGCTTATGCCTTGGACCACCGATGATTGAATCAGTTGCATTCTCGGAATCACTTAATAATTAGTACAATATGTGATGGATAGACATTTAAATATTACTCAAGAACTGTTTTTCATGTGAAGGAAACCAATATGAATTATTTTTATTGGAAGTTATTACGAACGTAAAGTTTATAGAAGGGTAATGTGAGCTTTAGCTTCTTTGTTTTATTCTAAAGTTATCGTAATCTAAAAAGTCCGTTTTGATAGCTTAGAACAGGGTTTCCCAATCATTATTTCGATAGCCCCCGCGAGACAAAAAAATATTTTCATGCCCCACTTAAGTTTAAACAAAAATAACACACATTTTTTTCATATTAACAATATTATTTATTCCAATGTCTAATAAGTACAATACAGATACAATATATTTATTTATTTATTAAGGATCTTTAATAAAAGAGTGCACTGGAAAATCTTTATTTACTTTCATAATAACATTTCTTAGTTTCTCACTTTTTTATTCGAAAATGCAAACGTACCTATTACGCCCCCCTGACATTTCTCTATGCTCTAGGGGGCGTCCTTGGCTGGGAAGCCCTGGCTTAGAATGTCATTGGAAAATCATCTTTATTGCTTTAGATATATGAATATCGCTATACATTCTTATTTCTATATAAATAAACTTCAAAAGCATTATGCCTGATCCGGGAATCGAACTTCATCATACCTAGAATCCTACAAATGTTACTCTTTCACGCAACCATTTTTAAACGGGGTAGTTACATTACACATATGTAAAGAACAGAAAGAAAAGAAAAGAAAAGAAAAGAAAAGCGAAGAAAAGAAAAGAAAAGAAAAGAAAAGAAAAGAAAAGAAAAGAAAAGAAAAGAAAAGAAAAGAAAAGAAAAGAAAAGAAAAGAAAAGAAAAGAAAAGAAAAGAAAAGAAAAGACAAGAAAAGAAAGGAAGAAAAGAAATCCAGAAAAGAAAATAAAAGAAAGACAGAAATATCATTTATTTTGAACTCACACAGCATCAACATAGACAGTTTGCTTGTCGGTTGGCAACAATATGAAATTAGTAGTCTATGGTTTTGGAAAAGAGTAGGTATTATTTAAAACGGTAAGCACGTAAGTAATAACCAAAATAACAGCGGAGAAATTACATCATAATTCAATCTATAATTATCGTTACGAAGAAATCTTCCACGCGCAATATAAATATTAAAACTTACCAGATGTTATAAACTCATTGGGTATATAGTAAACAATAGTAGGGATTATCTGTTGATAGTGCTCTTTTTGTTTCATCATCGCATTCATTAATTATAATCAATATACATAAATAATCATAAATTATATGGAATGTAAATATTAGTCTCGATAGACGAGAGGTATTAAGGTCGGCTGGAGATCTGGAGGTTCGATTCCCGGGTCAAGCAAGGTGATAAATGTATTACCTGTAAAAATCCAGCCCCCTTATTCAGCTAATGCAAATTTCGTCGAGCGAGCCGCTACACGAAGGCCTCGGAGAGCTTAGCTCTCACGTGATTAGTAGTATAATCGTAGTGAGCGACAGAGACAGAGCACGGAGACCGCGACGAAACATCCTCGAGTTGTGTCATTTTCCTTACAGAAGCGAGCCCTTGGATCGGTAGTGTACGCCGAAATACGGCGACAATACTCACTACATATTACGTTGGAATTAACACTAAACATACCATAACCGGGTAAAATTACCCGTTTTGAACTTTGGATTGAAAATGCACGTATCATCTTATTGCTTTTGCACATTTGACTTCATGGCTTGTTCTTACTTATTAATAAACAGTTATACTATTTATTTCCCTTCCTTACAACCATATTTCATACATTCAAGCAGGAAACATAAAGTCACAATTGACCCGCTATGGTAGAAATAGGTACCTAGTAGGTGTTGGTATAATTAGTGTTAATAAACTAATATAGACTAAATATCTTTAGTGGAATGTGAATTAAATTACTAAGACCTCTGCCTACCTCTTCGGGGATAATGGACTAGCTAGAACATAACTAATTGACTCAGGCGTGACCTTGCGGAAATCCATTATAAGATGATACAAAAACAAATATCTAGTAACCAATTCCGCTGGGTCTCCTTCTGTCAAGTCGGAAACAAGGAAACTCAACAAGAAACCCTGTTGAGATGAAATGATTTCTTTGAAAATTCTGTAAACAGATTCAATTTTTATAAAAATCAAGCTGTTACTGTCGCTTAAGTTACATTTTCACCTAGATATTAGGTAATTAGGAAGATTTCATCTTTTCCATCATCCTTATCCCTTCGGTATCTACCGGCAGCTGCACCTGAGAGCCAGTTCCTTTCTGAGCCTTGTGGTTACCTTATACCACATCACTTCCCGTAAAGATTGTGGGGAAACGCAAGCCCGTTCACAATATTTGTAAATATTTACCTCATTCCCCTGGAGGGTTACAGATTGAACCCTTTTGCTATTTTATTGTCGGTATGAATAAATTGAGTCAAAGCTGTTACGTATTTGTTACCAAATTGTTACATTTTTATTTGGTTTTTTGGGTTTCCGCAACTCAGAAGAACCTTTATAGGATCACTTTGTTTTCCGTCTGTCTGTCTGTCAAGACCCTTTATTTCGAGAACCGTGTAGGTACCTGCATTTTTTTTTTGTAATATGTACCTACAAATTTGTTCGGAATAACTAACAGGTTGCTACGGCTCGCCTACGAAGTTAGTATAATATATAATAATAAAATAATAATAAAAAATAATATATATAATAGTAATAAGGCGGTTATTCAGTTAATACTAACTTCGTACATACTAGCCGTAGCAACGAGGTCTCCATACGCGTAGCTCTCACGTGTTTTCGTAGTGACCGAAAGAGACAGAACACGGAAGCGAAACATCTTCGAGGTAATATAATTTTACCATACAGAATGACACTCCAGCTCGAATAAACATACAAAATAAATAAATGTATGTGTGGAAAAATAACAGCTTTTTACTTAATGCATATGAAGTTGTGTACAGTATTTATAACAAAATATTTTTTTTTATTTTCCTCTCTATGTTTTTTCTTGCTAATCTCATAAACCGCTCGACCGATTTCGACGAGACTTACACAGGCTGATAGCTAATATTATGAATAACTTAGGGTACTTATTACGGGAAAATATAACATCCCTCGGGAACGCGAACCGCGACAGCTAGTACAAACTAAACGAACTCCATTTCTACCTTGCTCGCTAAATCTATTTACAATTGTACAAAATGTTACGTAATGCGAAATATAAGTACGAACATTGCTCTTTAATATTCGACCTTCGAGTAATCTTTAATATGATGTACATAGAGTTTAAAATATCGGGACCTTGTGTCGGTTAACGAGAGTGGAGCGTTACTCAGCGTGCAGTGTGCGGGCGCCCACTGAACACGGCTACCACGTGCTGGCATGCGGCCGACACCTGGCAAGTGAGTTGAGCAAGTTACTGGAAGCAAGCGAGCTGGATTCATTGCGAACTGCCACCGAACAGTTAGTGATGGGAGCTTAACTCTAAACCCTATTTTAAAGTAGTAGAGCTCTTAGTGCAAAGTTCAACCAGAAGTACCGGAGAATATGTACGTTCAAATAAAAAAACAAATAAACTTTTCTAGTATAGTAGGTACTACCACCTTGCCCATTTCCGCCGCGAAGCATTAGTGCACTTGTATTACTGTGTTTCTGTTAGAAAGGTAAGGGGGCCGGTGAAATTACAGGCACATGAGACTTAACAGCTTCACGTATCAGGTTGATAACGCATTGGCGATGACCCTAGTGTTGCAAATGTCCATAGGCGGCGGTAACCATTTACCATCAGGTGGACGGTCCACCTCTTGCCTAAATATTGCTAGAATTAGCACTGTTTTCCAATCGCCTTCTAATTTCAAAATTTATATATAGTTTAATAGTCATATGTATATTAAAATCGATACAAATTTACCATTTCCCTTATCACCGAAAATACTGAGCTTATTTTTTATACCGAAAATTCTTCTTCTTCGTCTTAAAATAACTTTATAAATCTTCTAAATATTCATCATACTGAACCCTCTCCACGCGAGTTCAACACGCACTTGTCCGCTGTTTACCATCTCGCTGGCTTACAGACATACGCTTTATCCGGCTTGGTGAGTGTACAGTAACCGAGGTATTCCGTGTAAATAAATAAGGATGTGTCATACTTATTTTAAAACAAATGATGTGCCGATAAAACGTATTTTATGTACGTTCGATAATCCTAAAAATCTCTTTATGAGAGGAAGAGTTTATTCCATTGATTACATGGGTTTTTTATACTATATGGGCTGACAAACAAACAGACAGTCTACCTGATGGAAAATAGTCACTTTTTATGCTAAAGCAAATTTAATTGCAAATCTACTTCAATGTCTATTTTTCTCTGATAATAAAACGACGTCCTCGCTTTTCAATGTAGTTTATGTATATTTTCCCTCCAAAAGTGACATGAATAAAAAGAAACAAAAAAAATGTTATGTGCCAGGATTTAATTTTACCGCTATCTATGTATATAATAATAATAATAAATTTATTCACATAAATAATCTTACACAATTTAAATTCAGTCTCTGACTTCTGCGCTAGGCATACATACCTGTGTTACAGACGCCAGTGCCCTTTCTTATTAAAACATACTCAATCTAAAATTTATGTAAATAAAAGTTAACTTATTCTATATACAAATGATTCTGTGTATGATGGGGTGTGTTTATGCGTGTATGTGGAGTAGACGTGTGAGTGCATGTATGTGTAGTGTGTGTATGTGCTCTGTATGTATGTGTAGTGAGTGTTTAATATGGTAATAATATATAATAAAAATATGGTAAAGTGAATAAAACCTTTTTAGAGGTTTTAAATAGCGCCAACAGTCACCGCCGCCTATGGACATTTGCAACACTAGGGCCATCGCCGGGCCCGCAATAAATTGGACCCGCGGTCCCACTTGCCGAATCCATTTAATTTAAATATTTTTCTTCCGGCGACTGGGACCACCCAAAAATGAATAATATAATCTATTGTTCAAGCCAAATCGGTACAGTCAAACGAAAAAATGTTTAGAAAGTAATTAAAGAATAAAAGTATTTGATTTAAAGATATCATTTACTTATCCTAGACATGAATTTATTCCATGCGCTTAGTAATAGATTAAAACCAGCCCATTTTCGCGTTATTCAATCGTGCAGGTAAGTACAGTAATTCCGTCAATTTTTAAATAGTAATCGAAGAAAAATATTTAATTTTTCTTCCGGCGACTGGGACCACCCCTAAATTAATGAAAAAAAACTATTGTTCAAGCGAAAAACCGTACAGTGAAACGAAAAAATGTTTAGTAAAAGAAAAAAGTCTTTTTGATTCAAAAATATCATTTATTTATATAACATAAAAAACACCCTTATTAAATTTATTAATTAAACGGATCTGGCAAGTGGGACCGCGGTCCCAGTTTATTGCGGGCCTAGTCGCCGGAAGCCTCGCGTTCTCGACCCTGAGACGTGAAGAGTATGTGAAGTAAATAACATACGAAATAAATGTGTGTGTAATGTAAAATAGTTATTAAGTACGTACATAAGTAAAGAAATTCGAAACAGCGCAACACCTAAAAACTGCGTCAGTAGTTTGACAATGATATGTAACAAAAACAAGTACAAGGTATTTTGATGGAATAAAAAATACAATTAAATCTATAAGGATAAGAATGGTTTTATCCAAAACCTACCAAATTAGCCACCTTTGCTAAAAACTTACGTACGATTGTGAAGATAGCTTATAAGAAATGGAAAAGCCTGCACAAACACTTATGAATAGTCTGACTCTAATACCGGTTCGGAAGGTTGCTTTTACTGAAGCAAGAAGAGCCGGCAATAAACCCAATTACTCTATTCAAAAGTACATGGATTCTCTGATATTCATAAACCAATACAAATAAATAATATGGTAGTGTCGTAATGTCAAAATAAAACCTACTGTCCACGCGTTTAAAACAAAAGCACCTATACTTAACTTATTTATGTGAAGGTGTTGAAATTTATAGGTATTTTTAGTCGCCATTAAACATTAGCATAATCAAGACGTTTCTTATTTTCTCTCTATCAGTGTCAAGTCAAAAAAGACCCTTAATGCATTAAACACCTACTTATTATTTAATTCAAATAAATGCAAATACGGTATTAAAAAAAAAAACAGTTTTTATTTTGTCTCTGTCTGTCTGATCCTAATTTCTGAACGAATGGACCAATTTTCTAGTAACTTAGGCTTTTTATCCCTGGAAAACGTAACATCCCTCAGGAGAAACCGCGGGGAACAGCTAGTTTTAGATAAGAAACGCCATTTTAAACCCTATTTTCTCTATTCCAGCGCAAGATGAGCGTCGTTCCGGATGGCGCTGAAGAGCAAGCCATCCCGTCTAGCACGCCCACCGGGCCGGCAGTCCTGCCCGGTGGAGCCCCGCCCGAAGCCCCGCTCGTCCCGGTCCCGGCGCCCAGGAAGCCCCCGCGGCGAGGCCTCAAGGTCCAGCAGGAGAGACCTAAAAGAGCGATCTTCTGCCTGACGCTCAAGAACCCTTTGAGGAAACTGTGCATTGATATTGTTGAGTGGAAGTATCCTTTTTAAAGTTACTGTTCAAGTTTAACTTTTAATTCTGATTTTATGATATTTAATCTTTCGTGAGCTAGCCGGCAGAAGCTTTGAAGAGTGGATTTTCACGTGATTAATGAAAGAGAATAAAGAGGCAGAAACGAAGCAACGCCGAAAGTTTTGATTAACATCAAAAAATGATTTATTGTGTAACCACCATTACACCACTTTACTGTCTTCCAAATATTATTAATGTAAAGTTTGTTTGTTACTTCATCATCATCATCATCATCAGCCTATCTCCGTCCACTGCTGGACATGGGCCTCACCTATGGCATGCCACTGAGCTGGATCTTCAGCTCTTTGTTTCCAACCGCTGCCAGCCAGCTTGCGTATATCATCGCTCCATCTAGCTGGAGGGCGCCCTACACTACGTTTACCGAGCCGTGGTCTCCACTCTAGAACACGTCGTTTGTTACTTAGCTCCGTGAAATTTGAACAGATTTGTATGAAATTTGCCGCACAGATAGTTTTTGTTCTAGATACTTGCGTGTGCTTACGTTAGGCCTTCGACTGACTGATAAGTCCAAGACTAAATAATTACAAGTATTCCTTGAACCCATCAATTGCAGTGTTACATTTTCAATTAATTCGAAACAGATTTTGCAACACATGGAGTACTTTTACTTACGGATAAAGCCCACAAGGATCAATCCGGCAAACAATTTTCACTCCACGTTTTCACTAAGCTACAGATGGAAAATGTATATACATGTTACCCAAATCACATTCGGAAACGGCCGCTATTACCTCCGACCGCTCGTATTTTATGACACTAAACGACAAATAAACAATTCTATCTCTCAATCGAAGGCATTAGAAAAAGGGGAGCTTTTTTTTTACACAAACGATCTTTACCTCTGATCCCAAACTAAGCAAAGCTTGTACTATGGAAACCAGATAACTGATATACTACTCTTTAAAATACATACTTATATCGATACAAGCAGTCCCCCGCGGTTTCACCCGCTTTAACGATATCATATATAGGTTATAACCATCTCCGAAATTACGCGTCGATTGGTAGCAGTCCCATCCCGATATGTTCAGTAGTTTTGATGTGATGGTGCGTCAAAGGAACTCTATTTTACTGTCCCCTGCGGTTTCGCGGTGGGCGATTCAGGCTCTTATCACTTGTTCTAGTTGTGCTATTTTTATTTCCATAATATTCAAAATCCTATTTTATTATATTTGTATGACGGTACCCTACGGTATGCAGAAATACCTATCTAGCTCTATTTTCCTTATATAGATATAGACTTACACCAAAACATGGAACCAACAGACATGTTCATACACAAATGTTTGTCTTGGATGGGATTCGACCAGCGACCTGCGGCGTGGTAGTCAAAATAAACTCAGTTTGGTATTTTTCAATAGATCTTACGTGAAAACAAACATTTATGCTTTTAATGCTTGCGCTAATAGAATTCATTAAATTGATCTGAATATCTGTGTTAAATGATCTGAATATAAACATTAAATCCACATGTTACGGCTGGATCAAAACATTGATTAGATTTGATAGCATGAGAGTTGATCGACATACTAATATTATTTGGTGTTTTGGGCCAATTGACTTGGTGGTTAGAGATTCTGGCAGGTTGTGGTTTCGATTCCCTCCTAAGGCAAACGTTTATGTACAATGTTCATGAACATGGCCATGATAAAAAAATGTCGCAGAATATTTTGATGTGAATCGTCTCTGAAATTCAGATCGGCAACCTTTTTGCGTGAAGAAAAATTAATTAATGATAAATAAATCTATTCAAAAGTGATTGATGAATAATTAAAATGTTTCCCTGTAAAACAAAAGTTTTACTAGAAGTTAAAATATCGTGTGTATTTACGACATACATTTTTTATTGGTATTATAACCGTACAGCTGTCCGCCGCGGTTTTACCCGCGTTTATCGATATCATATAAAGCTTACCCATCTACAAAAAAATCCGCGTCGAATGGTAGCAGTCCCACACCGATATGTTCAGTAGTTTTGAGGTGATGGTGCGTCAAAGGGACCCTATTATTGCTTATATTTATAAGGTACATTATAGCATCAATAATCTTTAAAGGGTCATTGATAAACCTCACATAACAATTAAACAATAATTGCAACAATTTCATGCGGTTAATACCATTCTCCCACTTGGCTGGCAGCCAGGAAAACATCCGAGCGGGGTGATGGGCGAATTCACTTCAATTTAAATATAATATATTGATCATCGAAACGTATTTATAGACCGATACAGTTAAAAAAATTGTGGCTGAATATTCTGCCTAGATTTTAGTTGTAGAATCTAGACTGGAAAGTGATTCTGAATACAATAGCAGCGTCACTGGTATTTTCAAGCTGATAAATTTAGCTTTAACATAAATAAGCTCGCTTACTCATAAAATCAAATGAAGATTTCAATTAGTTTATATATATAAAACTAAGTCGTGTTAGTAACCATTTATAAATCAAGAACGGCTGCACAGATTACAATGATCTTTGATTTGTCGGATTTATCTCCGCCCCGACTAACAGAATAAGTAATAAAAAAAATACAGAAAAATTGGTTTAGGAAAATTATTTTTCTCAGACACGTTTTGTTATCAACGCTATCAAGCAAGCATGCCCAGAACGCTGGCGGCATTGCCACGCTGTGCAATGCTATTTCTCCTGTCGAGGTATTCATCAGCCTTTTGGTGTGCAAGGGTTGCAATCAGGTGCCTTATAATATCAAGGAAAATATATTTATTTTACTTTACCATTATTCTTATGTGCGTAATTTATTCTCATCTGTATTTTGAGATGTCTTTTTTTTCTTTTTTATTATTTACTAGCTGTCCCCGCGGTTTCACGCGCGTTCCCGAGGGATGTAACATTTTCCTGGCACAAAAAGTATCCTATGTTACTTCTAATATATCCAAGAATATGTGTACAAAGTTTCATGATGATCGGTTTAGTAGTTTTTGCGTGAAAGCTTAACAAACAAAGTTACACTCACATTTATAATATTAATACAATTTATTATTTACAATTTCACTATAATCGTTACAATCTACAAAAAACACGGAGATTTGTCTGCAGACAAGCTCACAACATGAGAGTATTCCTCACTCTTACCATTTTAATTTCAAAGAATTAACGATTTTAATAACAGTTAGAAAATAACCTTCGTACATTTTCAAGGAAATTACATCGTTGAAGTAGACGAATTATTCAACACTATCCGCTAAAAGCTACAAGAACACGTGTAATATTAATAAATTTAACACCAGACATAACTACCTTATTAGTTTTAGGAAAACGTTCAAATTTATGATATAATAATCAAGAACGCGGTTCACCCAGTTCTTTATAAATAAACTGTACATGGTGTATACGCAAACAATCGCACGATGAGTATTTAAGAGCACCACATATATGATTTATTACAATTAGTACTTTTAGTTTTTATAGTTCCCTTATCTAAACATTATAAACAGATGCCAAGTGTATGTTATAACATGTAACCTTGTAATTTGAAACTATAATCCAGACTTTTGGAGCTACTGAACTCTATAATATAAACATTTATGTTTGGTATAATTTTTCTGGTTAAATATCGGCAAAATTACCCTAATTGCTTCTCGATGATGTACACAGTCAACCAAATCATATTTTCAACCAACCAATTACTTCTAAGATAATTTTTTTTTTATTGAAAACATTTGAAAATAAAAATGAGGTATTTCAGTGTGCATGAACATGTCTGTTTGACCTGTGTCTGGATGTAAATCTATATATATTTATATTTTAATAAAGTCTTTTCGCATTATAGTATGTATGAACTATTTGGATATATTTGTATCTGGCTGGTTTTGGAATCATTGAAAGTTAAAATTTTAAAGAACATAATTCCAAATTCAAATTAGGAAAATGTGTGATTTGCATTTGTTTTTCGTACCGCCAAGATGAGTGAATCTAATGAAGAAATTCGATTCATTTTAAAATTTTACTACAAAAAAGGTTAAAATGCAACGCAAGCCGCGAAAAAAAATTGCGATGTTTATGGACCTAGTGCAGTGTCTGTAAGAGTAGCACAAATTTGGTTTAAGCGTTTTCAATCCGGAAATTTTGATGTCAAAGATGCACGTCGGTCTGGTCGCCCCATTACGGATAAAATGGATGCCATTTTTGAAAAAGTGGAGCTCGATCGGCATATCAGTAGTTACGACGTAGCTGATGAACTGCGAATTGACCACAAAAGAGTTTTGGCGCATTTCAAAAAAACTGGGTACACAAAAAAGCTAGATATTTGGGTACATCACGAGCTCACTGAAAGAAACCTAATGAACCGTGTACTCATTTGTGATTCTTTATTACGACGTCATGAAACCGAACCACTTTTGAAGAAGCTGATAACTGGTGATGAAAAGTCGATCACGTACGACAAGAACGTGCGAAAAAGGTCGTGGTCAAAGGCCGGTCAGGCTTCACAGACTGTGGCGAAACCCGGGTTAACTCGCAACAAGGTGATGCTGTGTGTGTGGTGGGATTGGAAGGGCATTATTCATTATGAGCTGTTACCACCAGGCAGGACCATCGATTCTGAACTCTAGTGCGAACAACTGATGAGATTAAAGCAAGAAGTTGAGAGAAAGCGGCCGGAATTAATCAACAGAAGGGGTGTGGTTTTTCATCATGATAACGCTAGACCTCACACATCTTTAGCCACTCAGCAAAAATTAAGAGAGTTTGGTTGAGTTGAGCTTTAGTTTTACCTGTTTTTAAGTTGAGTTTTACCTCCCAAGGTATTAATGCATCCGCCGTATAGTCCTGACCTTGCACCTTCAGATTTCCACCTGTTTCGGTCTCTTCAGAACTCTTTAGGCAGTGTCAGGTTAACATCACGAGAGGACTGTCAAAACCACTTGTGGGACTGCTACCATTCGACGCGGGTGAAACCGCGAGAAGAAACTTCTTAATATAAATAATACATCAATTTTAAGTATTGATTAGGCTAGTAATAAACATATGTGAATAATTTTGTAAATATTATCAAAATAATCTATATACTCGTATATAAAAATGAATCCCTATTTCCCTTGGTCACGGCATCACGCGTGGACGGCTGGACTGATTTCGCTAATTCTTTTTTTGTTGTGTTTGTTATTGTCAGTAGAAGGTTCTTAAGAAAGAAAAAAATAAGAAAGTTGCGAGGAAAATTAGAAAATGTAAGAAAACATAACGACCATATTAACTTGTCTAATGTATAATATATGGCATTTGACTTAACTGTCAGTCGTTTGACAGTTGCAAGATTGACTGAATGTGCGCTGCAAATATCGTTTAAATCAATGCAAGAGAGGCATGGGTCGGAATTATATTGATAAAATAATATATTTATAATGTCTATATAATTAAGTACACATTTCACTGTCGATTCATTCGGAAGAATTCAATATTCATAGTTAAGACAGGAGAACGTCTGTCGGGTCAGCTAGTTCTTAATATTGATGTCAAATCTATTGAAAAAAAAATACGCTTTAAAAAGTATGAAACAAGAAAATATTCTCATGTGAAATTGTTATATACAAACTATCCAATATTTATTGTCTATTAAATAAAAAACTCACACATCATATATTTTAAAGTATTTAATCCCTGTTTATAGTGATGTTCAGAGGATAGCCGTGGTCGTATGAGCCATATGACCATATATGAGGTGGTATACAACACACATGAGAATATTTTCTTGTTTCATTCTTTTTAAAGCGTAATTTTTCGTAGTCGGGTTTAGTGTTTGAACTTATTTTTTTTATTTCAATTATTTTGGGGTTATAATTTCGTAATAAAGTATTTGCAGATTCGGTTTACATTTTTTTATTTAGATTTTATTGAATTATATATAATATAAGTAATCAATAGTTTGATGGCCAAATTATAACAATAAATAAACATTATCGTGTCACTTATAAGAATTTTTATAGTTGCCTTTGCCTATAATGCCTTTATGTCCTGTAGAGAGCGCCATATCTAATTTATTGTGACGTCACATAGCCTATAACCAGCAGACGATCAAGACGCTTCGAACAATACCTCGTTTGCCAAATTACGATAAGTAGTTTAAAAGTTATGAGGGAACAGATGAACATACATACACACATACATACCGGTCAAAATCATAACCCTCCTTTGGCTTCGCCGTAGTCGGGTAAATAGAAAGGTTAATCAAAAAAATAATAATGATAATAACCCAAACAAGCATGTAAAAGGCACTTGTGTAGAGAGCAACTATTTCCAGACATTTCTACCTTCAATCTAAAGAGCTACTTTGTAATATTCTCTACATATATAATTTTAATGGTAACCAATTAACAGCTGTTGACAAATATGACAATCTACAGAGCGGTAGTTAAACCCAAACTTTCCATCAGTGCTATGTAGCTGTTACCCGCGACTTCGTTCGTGTGTTCAAAGAATGATGGATTGTCCATACAATTTTCCCCTTCATGAATCGGCTCTACAAGATATATTTTTAAAAGGGCTATTTCGATCCCTAAAATACAATCGATCACCACCATTAAGCCGTGAAAACATTACGAACAGACAGAGACTCGAATCCTACTAATATTATAAATGCGAAAAATTTTGAGGTAAGATGGACGTTTCTTTCTCTTTCACGCAAAACTACTTAACGGATTATAATGAAACTTGGTGCATAAATAGAACATGCCTTGAAAATACCTATAGGCTTTATCCCGGGAAAACGTAACTTCCCTTGGGAACGCGGGGAAAATAGCTGGTGACAGCTATTTATAAAATCAGCATAGATCCAATTTAAAGGCCAGCTAATCAATACCGAATATTATATAAGTCTCGTTTAGTAAACTATTAATAATCCTATTTGCGATAATGATCATAACGAAACAGGATCGAAACTGATATTTAACTACTACATACAACGGGAATTAGGCTTCTGATATCAAATATTTACTTTACATTCTTCTGAGCAAAAAATTCCATCAATTCCGTCATTACCTATTTGACAAATCACATTTTGAGACCAGCCCCCTTATTCAGCTAATACAAACTTCGTCGGCGAGCCGCTTCACTGCGGCCTCGGAGAGCTTATCTCTCACGTGATTAGTAGTATTAGCGTAGTCAGCGTAGGAGACAGAGCATAGAGGCCGCGAAGAAACATCCTCGAGTTAGAGTCATTTTTCTTACAGAAACGGACCCCAGACCCCCTATTCAGTTAATACGAACTTTGTTGGGTCGCACCGCACAGAGGCCTCGGAGAGCTTACCTCTCACGTGATTGCGTAGTTAACGAAAGAGGCCGCGACGAAACATCGAGCTAGTGTCATCTTCCTTAAAGAATCGTTCCCATGATGATGCATTGAAAAGAATTTTCAAAAATGTTCATTCCCCGAAAAAGTCGAATCAGTAATCGTATACGATACGACGGTAATGAAAAAGTCTGGCGCCAATCCAAATGGTTACACATGAATGAGTGACGGTACATGGAAACTGGCGGTTCAGGAAATTCTTCATTGACATCGGGGAATGACACGTGTGTTTACATATTTGTACGCTATAAAGGGTTACGGGCACAATGGAAACATCTGAGCAATGCCAAAGAATGTTTGTTGGTAAATGACTAAGAATTCGCATTAGTAATTTATAAGAATTTGTTACTCACGTTGAATTCTAAAGCAGTACTTTAGTAATCATTGAAATATGTCAGGATTTTTAAATAGGAAAGCTGCATTTTTGAAGTGAAAACTTCTTTAGCGGCGTTGAGCACTTTTCTTGGGATCGGTATAAAATGTTAAACTCACGTCAGGTGACCTAATCGAAAACTCATAAGGCGGTAAAAATGCACAACTTTAATGTTCATGTTTTCACTGCAATCCCGGAGTGCAACCCGTTGTTTTTTTTAATTCAAACTTCTACAATTCTCATTTTTACAGGTTTTATTTTTCATATTAAAACTTATGGCAGGGGTTTGAAATTCTAATCTGCAATCTTTATGTGTGGCGAAATTAGGTGGTTGACCTCCACACACATACGGAGAGTGTAATATACGTGGGCATGCCGCGGTTCAGCGCCTGAAATTACATGATTTTGAAGTATAATTTCATATGTGAAATTCTGATATGTAACCTTTTTCTATGACGAAAATAAATGAATGATAAACACAATGTATGTACGCTATTCAAAAGTGATTGATGAATAATTTAAATGTTTCCCTGTAATACAAAAATTTTACTTCTATCGTGTGCCTTCACGACACGCCCTGTTTTTGTTCACAAGCGTTTTATTCTAGGTGTTATCTTTTTATATAATTTCCGTAACTCAGTTCATGAACAGACCCTTCGAATGGATGATCCTGACGACGATATTCGCCAACTGCATAGCCCTGGCGGTCTACACGCCGTACCCCGCCAGCGACTCCAATTACACCAATTCTGTTCTTGTAAGTATTTCATTACAATATTATGCGGAAAACCAACAGCTCAATTATCTATATATATAAAAATGAATGTTTGTCTGTAAGTCCTTTATAGAATCGTAAACTATGCAACGGATTTTAATATAGTTTTCAGCAATAAATAGAGTAATTCAAGACGAAGGTTTATAACCAGGAATGAAAGCGGGCAAAGCCGCAGGGCGCAGTTAGTTATAAATAATAGTCATAGAAACAAATGGCCAATTATAGGTCCTCATATATATGAAGCATATATATATTGAAGAAACAAAATAGCTGTATTCTGGCCATGCCAGAGGTTTTGACGCTCACCAAAAACAGTCATGTCATTTACATACACACACCCATAGGACAATCAGCCTTCTTATTCGGCTAATACAGACTTCGTCGGGTTACGGTGCAACGAAGCCTCCGAGAGCGGACTTCTCACGTGTTTGAGTAGTTAGCAAAAGAGACAGAGCACTTAATCCGCGAAGAAACACTACATATATTACAAACTCCGCTAGGTATGGGATCAGATGGCCCCGTGTGAAAGAATGTCCCAGTGCCTTTACCATGAGTTTTTAACGTACGTACTCGCTAGCGACGGCGTAAAACATTTCTATAGCAAATGTGTACAGCGCCACTAGCGGTCACCTAAAGAACTAAAATCGATAGTACGAGTCGATAGGTAAAAAAACCTATCGAAATATAAACACTAGCGAGTAACGTTTTTTAGCCTTTGCTATAGAAATTCGGTACCATGAGTCACAAATTGGACAGTCGCTATCGAGAAATACTGTATCGATAGTAGTTTAATCGTTTATTTATTTAAAATATTAATTTTATGATTACAGGAGAAGATAGAGTATGTATTTCTGGTGATATTCACCGGGGAGTGTGTGATGAAGATCATCGCCTACGGGTTCATCATGCATCCAGGGTCGTACCTCAGGAACGGGTGGAATCTTCTTGATTTCACCATCGTTGTCATTGGGTAAGTTATTATAACCTATATTATTTGCCTTGATGTTTTAAACTTTAAATTTGACCTTCATAAGTGCCCTCCGTGAGCCTAAACTGTAAACTAATTTTGTTTTGTTTTTTAATTTTTTTTATATTTTATTTTAAGCTTTCTTGAGCTTTGTCAGCAGATTTGTGCCAAATTCGATAGCGTATTATAGGTTTGTGGTGACATCTTGCATCTTACGTTCAAGTAAACCGACAAACAGACAGACTGTCTGATGGTAAGTGGTCACCGCCGCCGATAGACATAAGGCTGCTCAGTGGGTAGTGACGTCGAATACCATAAGCAGAATTGTGGGCTCAAATCCTACACTGACCTGGACCTTTCAATGAAGGCAAACATCGTGAAACTATAGCACGGTAGGAGGTACTAGTACCAGCCTGGTAAAATACGACCCTCGAAAATAAAATGTATCACCAAGCACCTATTGGCGTCTTCCGACAACTGCACTTGAGATCCAGTTCTCATCTAGGATATGTGTACCCTTGTTAAAGTTAAAGTTCTTGACATGATTTTGATGTTTACAGCATGGTGAGCACAGTGCTATCGAGTATTTTCAAAGATGCCTTCGATGTGAAAGCCCTCCGTGCGTTCAGGGTGCTCCGTCCCCTGCGTCTTGTCTCCGGTGTTCCTAGTAAGTTTTGTCTGATAATTCTTGGACTGCGGTACATGCAATTTTTTAAACAGTAGGTACCTATCAAAAGTCTGATAACTATTGTTCGCTCCTCTAGAACTTAATTTAATATTTATAAATCATACAGCAAGCAGTGAAGCATCATCTAGGATTAACACCCACATTCTAAAACGTTTCCTCGAAAATTCCTCGACTCCACTCAACCTCACTTGAGGTGAGGAAACAACTGTCAACTTCAAGGTACGTCGGGACCAACCTTAAGGAAGTTTCTTGGTTAAAAACTGTTAGGTACTGAAGCTCATTATTTTATTTAATTAATATTTTATCTATAATAGAATGACTTTACTAATGACATGTTACATTGACTACACTTCGATTCGTCATCAGTCGGGATTGCTCGAGTTTTGCTCAAGTTATAACATAAATATCTTGGAGTGAAGTTGAGTAGAATCGAGGAACGCGAGGTCGCTACGCTTTTATGAAAAAGAAAACAAAATAAATTTTAATTTTGAATAGAATTGATATTCTCCTGTGAAGAATCCGATAATCCCACGAAATCTCCTTCTTTAATTCTTTTTCTAACCCTTGTTTTTTTTTATTCACCTTCTCTCCAATTCAACTGTTTCTAGGATACTACAGCAATCTTACTTAAGTTATGTTCTATCCATCTAGTAGTATTATAAACGTGAAAGAGTGTTCATTCTTACTAACTCGATATGCAATCCATATCGAGTAAATAAAATATTCCTAGTGCCATGACAAGAAATACCTTGAACAACATTGATTTATTATCAGTAACACGGTTACAGAAGAACAATATACATCTCTCTCTTTCACCAGGTCTGCAAATCGTGCTGAACTCGATCCTGAAGGCCATGGTACCGCTGCTGCACATCGCGCTCCTAGTGATCTTCGTCATCATCATCTACGCCATCATAGGCCTGGAGCTGTTCTCCGGGAAGATGCACAAAAGCTGCTATGATAAATATACAGGTAGATTTGACGTTAGTCTGTATTGAAGTTGAGGGTAAGATTATATGACAGTATATAGTGGCAGGATGGGAAACACACTTGCCAAGGCTTGGTATAAGTAGTTACAAAGTGATGACCTAGATAGGGGTGAAGACAACAAGTTCTATGACTTGCACAAGGTTAACAATATTCAGACAGGCCAGTTGGCTTGGTGGTTAGCGACTCTGACTGCCAAGCTGAAGGTCGCGGGTTCGATTCTCCCCTAGGACCAACATATGTTTGTTCTGTGTCTGGGTGTAAATATCTATATAAGTATGTATTTAGAAAAAAAAAGTAATATGTAGTATATCAGTTATCTGGTTTCCATAGTACAAGCTCTGCTTAGTTTGGGATCAGATGGCCGTGTGTAAAGAATGTCCCGGGATATTTATTATTATTAGTCTCCTAATGCAATATTTTCTTCTCCCTACTTAGCAGAGCTCGTCTACTTATATTCAAATCTCTTTATTTTTACATTTACATGTCTGGAGACACTAATATCTGTAACTCATGCCACGTTCTACTATCTTCAGATGAGATCATGGACACTCCACACCCCTGCGACGTGGACAACGGCTTCAACTGCTCCAGTCTCGGTGACGAGTGGGAGTGCCGCGAAGGCTGGATCGGGCCTAACTTCGGGATCACCAATTTTGATAATTTTGGTCTTTCCATGCTCACCGTGTTCCAGTGCATCACGCTTGAGGGGTGGACGGATGTTATGTATAATGTAAGGTTTATTTTATTAAAAACTAGTGTTTATCCCGCAGTTTGAAGTGTTACGGGGTAATGACAGCTCGTGGGTTGGATTCCCGCCCAGAACAAACATTTGTGTGCATGAACACGTCTGTTAACTAGGTATTTAAAAAAAATATATTAGTATACTAGCTGTACCCTGCCACGCTTCGCTGTGGCACATTGTGATTGAATGGTTGAGAAATGAGAAACAAAACAAAGACGGTCGCGGATATGTGACTGATGCAAAAAATAGATAAAAACAATCCTCGATGCGGATTATAAATCATGCTGAAATTTCAGCTCGATCGGTGCAGAACTTTTTGAGTTTTTGAAGCGTACACAAACCAAAATAACATTTATATATATATAGATGTAATGTATCAGTTATCTGGTTTCCATAGTACAGACTCTACACGTTTGGGAACGGATGTATCCCAAAATATGTATAAAAAAAACTCACGCCAAAGTCTTCTGCATAAAATTTCATCTTCTGAAATCAAGAATTCAAAAAGAAGTTTCATGAGAGAAAAAATCTGTCTGTGTATTAAGATTACTGGAGTTGAAAAGTATATAATTATTTAGTTCAGAAAATATTTGATAATATTCAAAAACCACAATTAATGGTATAGAATTTGACGTGTTTTAATAAAAGAAAAATAAAGTCTTTTTGTGACAAGCAAAAGGCGGGAATGGGAGAGGCTGTGATTGACAGCGTCACTCGCTCCATCTTATACCACGAAACGTAGTAAACGCCCAAACGATAGGAAAACCATAATTAAATGTACGGATAGCCATACTATCGTTTTTTAATCGGGACTAACATAATACTTTGAGTCAATTACCGTATAATTCAATATTCAATAACAAATATTCATATGTACATATTTAAAAATCCAGATTTGTGGATCCGACAGAATTGCCAAAAATCATTTTTTATACTGACGCCAATACTTCCATTTTTTGTAATACTTTATGTCTCATTAAAACTCAATAACTAATTATTAATATCCCTTCATTTATTTTGGTGAAATCATTCTTGAGTTACAAAAAGCAAAAACAGTCAAAAATTTTCAATATAGCGTCAAGAAAGTCAAATAGGGAATATTTATCACAAATCGTGTCTAAGAAAAATTATGTGCAGACAGATCCTTCAGGTGTATACTAGTATAGATATAGACAACATGTACACACAGAAAATGTTGTCCAACAATATTTTAACAGGTCTTAAACCTTTTTGGCTCTTCATTTGTACAAAATCTTATTTTGAAAAGAGTAATTGCTGAGTTTATTGCCGGCTCTTCTCAGTAAAAGCAACCTTCCGGACCGGTATTAGAGTGACTATTCATAAGTGTCTGTGACGGCCTATTTGAATAAAATAATTCATTACAATTCATAAAACATTCATCAAACCGGTTCATACCCAGCAGATAAATTAGGTCTAAATAAATAATATTTATTTATAGTTTTTAAATAATAAGATTTTTAACTATATTGTGATTTGGGAGTGCTCACCTGCACTTTCATCGCATTTGGTATTCATTTTTAGTTTTGTTTTCCTGTATACATATGTTTTGAGTTACAACCCAGCTCTAAATGTATTATTACTTATTATGTTACCTTTTAGTTGTAATTTGTATTGTGTATCCTAAATGAATAAACATATACTAAAACATTTACTTTCAGATTCAAGATGCGATGGGCAACAGTTGGGAATGGATATACTTCGTGTCGATGGTCATATTGGGAGCGTTTTTTGTCATGAACCTGATTCTTGGTGTGTTGTCTGGGTGAGTTCATTTAGTTCACCATCTTTCTGTGAACTATGACTATTCTTCCATACAAAGTCACATTGTATTAGGTGTACAAATAAGGTTCCGCCGTTTTGAGAAAGATGGTGTGACACGAGGTTTACGTTCGAATTCACAGATGATAACTGGCTTGAAAATTAAGTTGATCATTTAAGAACAACTTAACCCTATCATATTATTAACTCCGTATTAGCTTTATATATTTATTTTTATCCAAAAATTACAAAATTTGAGCCACATAAGCGTCATTTGCGGGAACTTTTAATTTACTTTTTTAATTTAAAAAAATCTGCTGCCGAGGCGCATCGATTGCTCGTAGAAGCATATAATGAGGCTGCCTTGAGTGAGAGAACATGTCGTGAGTTGGTTTGACGTAGAAGACAAAGATACCAAAAATTGGGTTGATTCGTGGATAGCCTCAAAAGACGAGGAGTTCTTCAGACGTGGAATCCGAACTCTGCCTGAGAGATGGGAAAAAGTATTTGCTAGTGATGGACAATACTTCGATTAAATTTAAATTACCGTTCTTTCTTAATAAATATTATTTTTTCGACAGAAAACGGCGGAAACTTATTTGTACTCCTATATTATATTATACCCCCTGAGTTTTTGCTGCAGCTCAAAATTCTTTTACATGTTCTAGTATCATATAATATATATATATATATATATATATATATATATATATATATATATATATATATATATATATATAAGTATCATATAAGAGATGCTTCTATATAGCTTGGTTGAGTTAGAACTCGCTGAAATTGCCGTTTAGGAATTATTTAAAAACAAATAGCCCTGTATTATTATTTGTTAATGTGATAATGGTTTTCCGTAGGCCACGCCTGAGTCAATTAGCTTATTTATTAACCTATTAACATATAATACATAAGACTTTAAACTTAGAGAGTAGAGAGATAAATAGTAATGTAATTCCAACATAATATTATAAATGTGAATGTAAGTTTGTTTGTAACGCATTCACGCGTAAACTACTTAGCCGATCATCATAAAACTTTGTACACATATTCTTGGAGGTATTAGAAGTAACATAGGATACTTTTTGTGCCGGTAAAATGTTTCATCCCTCGGGAACGCGGGTGAAACCGCAGGGGACAGCAAGTATAGTTATTAATAAAAAAATCGGTGCAAATTGGGAGCAGGATCAGACGAATAGAAACACAATATTTTTATATTGGTCTCTTTCCCACGAATCCAGTATAGTAGACGTTGTTCTTTTTACTTGCCCACTCCACTTTACAGAGAATTCTCAAAAGAAAGAGAGAAGGCGAAGAATCGAGGAGACTTTCAGAAGCTGAGGGAGAAGCAGCAGCTAGAAGAAGACCTGAAAGGGTACTTGGACTGGATCACGCAGGCGGAGTACTTGGAGCCTCTGGCAGACCAGCACGACCCCGTGGACCAGAAGAGGGATTATGGAATCGGTGAGTTGGTAACACATCTGACAAGAGGCATTAGCATGAACATCGATCGCAAGTGTTACGTCATCGTATCGAGTGCGGCAAAAAACTAGTTTGTATGTAAAATTTAACGTATCGCGCATTTTCCATGCCATTGCTTTTTGGCGCACTCGATACGATGACGATACGTTTACGAAAGATGTTTATGCTTAGCCCTCAGCTCTGTAATTTAAATAACTAAGATACTGTGCCAATGGGGTTACAGCACAAGCAACCAGTGCACTTGCGGCGCCTCCCCTCAGACAATGGCACATCTATTGTCGTGCCCTGCGTGCCCCTCATCTTGCACGCCAGAAGACCTGTATAATGCTACAGACGCAGTACGTCTTGCAGAATTCTGGTCCAAACAAATTTTGCCGAAACGATCGACTCGCAAAAAATAATAATAATAAGATACTATTAACTGCGTATTCAGTAACATAAAAGTGTTTGCGAATGAATAATGCCCAAAAAGTCTGAATATGTTTATCAAGTTATTTTGAAAGGAATTAAGAATATTAAAATATTCTTCCAGGTCCAACGCCGAACGAGCACGATTCCACAGACCACTTGGGTATAGAGACGACTGAACAGCAAAAAGTCTCCATTGGGAAGCTTTGGAAGAAGGATTTCGATAAAGTATGTTCTGTCCAACTTTTTTGTGATTTCCGCTGTCTGGCTGACTGGATTTGCTTAAATTGTAAAAAAAATGTATTAATCTACAGGTAAACCGTCGTATGAAACGAGCGTGCCGGAAAGCAGTCAAGTCGCAGACGTTCTACTGGCTGATCATTGTGCTCGTATTCTTAAACACCGTGGTGCTGGCCAGCGAGCACTATCAGTAAGTTTCTTACTTTTTATAAGTCACACAAATGCTTAGAATTTTTTAATTGTTAATATTTGGTCAAGTTTTAGAAAAGAAAATAGGAAGCTTCTCATGAAAGTATGTAGGTATCAAGCTTAAATTTATATTGATATACATAAGTCTAATCCCTCAGAGCTGTTATATTCAATAATCTATACTAATATATTATAAAGAGGAAAGATTTGTATGTAAGTAGGTTTGCTACTCTTTCACGCAAAAACTACTAAACGGCTATGGATGAAACTTGGCACATAGGTAGGGCATATCCTGGAATAACATATGGCAACTTTTTATCCCAGGAAAATGTGATATCCCTCGGGAACGCGGGTAAAACCGCGGGGGACAGCTATGTTCCATAAATTCAACAAGCTTAACTTTATACGATTTTAGTGCCCTGTAATTTTTTTTTATGAAATAGATTTTAATTATCATTAAAAAATTCTACAAAATAAAATAATGTAGGTATTCGGTAAATGGTCTCAGTGGCAGTCAGGACCCTTTTTAATCCTATTATGAGAATATAAATTCACAACCAAAAGCCACTATTATTTAAGCCAGTCTCAAATAGAAACTGATTGCAACCAACAAGTTACGTAATAGACTCTCTCTCCACAGGCAACCATCGTGGCTTGACCTCTTCCAAGAGTACGGCAACGCGTTCTTTGTTGCGCTGTTCACCCTGGAGATGCTGGTGAAAATGTACAGTTTGGGTTTGCAGGTATGTCGTCTGGCGTCATGAAAATGATGCTCATTCTGTTGCGCATAACCTATACTTTATTAAATCTTTGTACATTTCTTTCTTTTTCAATGAGATGTAAAGACAGAGAATATTAAATCTGATAGGTTCTGTCAAATTACAATTACCACACTATTTGTGGTTTAAAATATCATAAAAAAAATTGTGCTTGATCAAACTGACGGAACAAATCAAGTCCTCACTCTTTTCCACTTCACGATAAGAAAGAGAAGATCAAAGAACGACCAATTAGGCAAAATTTAGTACACTTTTTTTTATACCTATTGGGCCATAAGCAGACGGCCCACCTGATGGTAAGTGGCCACCGCCCCCTATGGACATTTGCAACACTAGGGGCATCGCCAATGCGTTGTCGACCCTGAGACGTGAACTTCTTAAGTCTCATGTACCTTTAATTTCACCGGCCCCCTTACCTTTCTAACCGAAACACAGTAACACAAGTGCACTACTGCTTCACGGCAGAAATGGGTAAGGTGGTAGTACTTCCCCGGACGAACTCTGCACTAAGAGCTCTACTACTAATGATCATATTCCTCCAGGGGTACTTCGTATCGCTATTCAACCGGTTCGACTGCTTCGTGGTGGTGGGGTCGATTAGCGAGATGGTGCTCACCAAGTCAGAGGTGATGCCGCCACTCGGAATCTCCGTGCTGCGTTGCGTGCGCTTGCTCCGCGTGTTCAAGGTCACCAAGTAAGTTCCTTCTCAACTCTTTGCAAGTTGAATTGCAGAAAAGATGTTCCGTACTGGTTTTTGTGTTAGAAGTGCTTAGTATATGAAGTGCTGATTCCTCAATGGATGGTAGAATACTATACGCCAATCCTTTGAATATTTATGTGCAAAAAATGTTCGAAATTCAAAATAAGGCCGCCAAATGCCGTAATGAGAGTCCTGGAGGCGTATCCTACAATGAGTTAGAGCTTTCAGTGAAGGAAAGCATAGCTCGGTCGCAGGTAAGGCAGGTTACGTTGCATTACCCATCTGGCTGATCACCCTCAAAATAAAAACCTATACAAGTCTTCCTATAACTTTAGGAATAGTTAGGAGCAAGAACTGTGCATCTGCACTTGAGGGGTAGTTCAAATCAATTGCTTTCTTACCACCTTCGACCGCATGGTCACTTACCACAGTGCGAAGTATTTTGACAACTACAAGAATATTTTTATCAGGTATTGGCGCTCCCTTTCCAACCTCGTGGCCTCACTGCTCAATTCGATCCAGTCCATCGCCTCCCTGCTGCTGCTGCTCTTCCTCTTCATCATGATCTTCGCGCTCCTCGGCATGCAGGTCTTCGGCGGGAAGTTCAACTACGATCCGGTTGAGGAGAAAGATAGACACAACTTTGATTGCTTCTGGCAGGCGTTGTTGACTGTCTTTCAGGTTAATACTAAATTTTTCATGTTTCTTCTTTTTTTTTAGATCTCAGATTTTTGGATGATAATAATAAGAATTGTAGTATTTGTGACTGAATGAATAATATCGAAAGCCCAGCTCAATACTAGGGTGATGTAAGGCTACTAAACCTAAAACTTCAAGAGGTCAACAAAAGCTTTCTCAAAGAAGGCTGGCGTCAGACATGCTGTAAGAACCTGACAAATATAATGTATTCTTTAATGTACTAAATTTACATAAAACTTACATACTGCGTCGACCCTAAACTGTTTACTAGTATCTTCTTTTTTTCGTCAAAATATTACTTATTGAGCTATAACGTGTAATTTTTGCCGGTTTTCATTCGAAGAATGACTTCCAACTTGGTGGTAACTACAGTAGCCGTAGTTTAACCTTGAACTGTGACAATTTTAGAAATGATGAACAATGTTACTAAAATGTTCAAAATTACGAGCTCATTCAAAAGCTTTGTTTCTGTAAAAGAAGTCATGACAAACCAAGTTGAAGTCTGTGACCTATTGACGCAATGTTTGTCTCCTAGATACTGACGGGTGAGGATTGGAACGCGGTGATGTACGAAGGTATCAAGGCCTACGGAGGAGTTGGCTCCTTTGGGATCCTCGCCTGCATTTACTTCATCATCCTCTTCATCTGCGGCAACTGTATCCTTTGTCTATAAATTAGCTTTATCTAGGATCTTGGTTATCATAATGAAGGACTCAAGAAACTGACTGTTACCCCACATGTCTTTTAGTTCTATATTACGTAGGACAAATATTTTAAAAAATGAAACGAAACCTGCGTCTTTGCCAATTTCTTACAGATTAAAAGTGAAAATCTTTAAATAGATAAAGTTGCCAAACACCCTATAATTCACTATTCTTCACGATAAATTTAAAAAATATACTATATGTCTAGTAAGATTGCCAATAAATGTATAATTATGTAGATAAACTACAGAAAGTCTTTTTGTCCGGCGCGGGCGTTCGGCGAGGTATCACGTCTGTGGTGCTAATGCGTCGACTCAGTGACAGCGGGTCTAATACGTCCTGAAGAAGCTTCGTGTAGAAGTGAAACACTTGTCGATTTCCTGTTGAGTTACCTCGTTTGGGACTTGACACAGAAGGAGATCCAGCGAAATTAGTTACTAGATATTTCTTTTTGTATATCTTACAATGGATTTCCGCAAGGTCACACCTGAGTCAATTATATTCTAGCGGATAGAGGTGGAGCAGCAGTATTACTATTATTATAAGTTGATTGTGGGATCAGATGGCCGTGTAAAGAAATTTTGTAGGATATACAAATTCATTTGTAAAAAAATTAAAATGAAAAAGATTTATTTGCAGCGATTATCATTTTAACAGAAGAATAAACTTATAAATTACGTTGTTTCTAAAACCATGCCAATCACTGGTAGAATTTTACATTTAAATTATATCTATGGCCTTCACACTAGGCAACATGCCTGTATCGCGAGGACCAATTTACGATTAACTATAACATTTATATATTATATATATATAGGCTAATAATTTTATTATGTACACAAAGTGTCATTAAAACATCAAATTCAAAGCTTCAATATATTAGTGCACATCTAAATATCTAAACACACGGTCTCCATTAGAACTGCACCATAGCTGCAAAGTCCCAGTTTTGTGTTGTTGTCATAACTTCATTAAACTGCCAACAGAAGAACATCTAGTCATAAGAACTGTGCCCTAAGCACGAACATCTGTCGTAAACTTAGCGTCAACGTATCGAGTGGCTCATTTTACATCTCGGAGACCGTTGCGTAAAGTTCAATTTTCTTTTGCATTGTTTTTTGGCGCGATGACGCTATGATTGCGATAGATGTTCCTGCACGGTCAGTTTTCCAGCTACCTAATCCAAATTCAATAAAAGTACATTAATTGTACACAAAACACTAACACACATGCTAAGACTTTCCTCAGACGGCATTCGACTCCAACTCGACTGAGGATAACTGCATTTTCTTGAGGAATTCTCAAAATTGGTATTCTAAGTCATAACTTGATCAAAATTAGAGCAATTCCGACTGATGTCGAATCGAAGAGAAGTCATGGTAACATGTCATTAGTAACGTCATTCTATTACAGCTAGAATATTAATAAAATAAAATAATGAGTTTCAGTAACTACATATTTACAAGCAATAAGCTTCCTTAAGGTTGGTCCCGACGTACCTTGAAGCTGACGGTTATTTCCTCACCTCGAGTGAGAGATCTTTGAGTGAGGTTGAGTGGAGTGGAGGAATTTTCAAGGAAACGTCTTAGAATATGGGTGTAAGACACTAACACCATCTCGTCACAGAAAAGCAAACTGCAGTAACACAATAGTGTAAAGAGACACATGAAATAACAATTTGAGTGGTAAAGTCGCCTCCACACGGAATACTGTGCACGCTATCATCCTGTGGAACGCAGATTTGGTCAAACGGTGAATATTCTTGCAAATTTGTCGTTCAGCATCTAAAACAACAACAACGACGATATCTTAAAGTCGTTGATCAAAGAAATCCATACTTATGTAATTACTTTTTAAATATCTGCCTGTCTGTTTGTTTCGATTTGGAACGGATCTTGATGAAATGTCCTATACCTTGTATCCTAGCAGGTAAAACCAAGGGGTGAAAGCTAGTAATCAATATAATATTTAACAAATACTCTGTCCGTTGTAGGCGTATCACTTGAGAACGGCTGGACCGCTATAAGTTATTTTTAGGGAAACAAAAATTAGGAGATTTGTCCGGAAAATTGGAAACATGTAGCATATCAATTATCTGGTTTCCACGGTACAATCTCTGCTTAGTTTGGGATCCGATGACCATGTGGCATAGATAGTATGTCCCTAGATATTTTAATTTTATTAAACATCACCTGAACAATTCTCCGATGTCATAAGTGATGACCAGGATACTTTAGCATCGTCAACAGCTAAATAAAACTGCTCACTCTCCTTGCTCAGTAGGGATTGTAGAACTAGATTCTTCAGCAACCAAACAAATATTATGATCATCGATGGAAGTTTAATTATCTGAAACGCAAATAAAATTACAAGTAGTTTTGGCTTTCCACAATACCTGCAAGCAAAACTTGTGGAGTATTATCTTTTTAGAAATATAAGTAGTTAAATTTTTAAAAAACATTGTTGTAGCAGAAAAATCAAGAAAATGTGTTGTAATTTAGTTGAATTAATTACATTTGAGACAAAGATTCCACATCATTATTATTATTATATAGTAATTTCTAGCCATTAGTACATTTTACATTTAAAAAAAAAAAATTTTTCATCATAAATGGACACAGTACTAAACAAAAAAAAAATATTTTATGGAATAATATTTGCTCCTCATAACTCAAGATACAAAGAATATGACTTACATACGCGATAGCACTCAATTCAATTATAATTTGTACGTAAACTATTGCCCGAGCAAATATCTCGATGATTTGAAATAGAATCTGAAATCAAATATTCAAATTAGGTTTGTCTCTTTTAAATATCAGTAATAGGTATAGTAAAAAATACTGCAAAACATGTTGATGATTCCAATAAGTTGAAACATCCCAATCCATCATCTGATCAGCTCAATTGTACCAAATTAATTAGAATTGCGAAAATTTCAAAGCGTTTAAAATCGACATCATAAACTTGTAAATAACATACTTTGTGCTGAAGAAGAAGCTAATAAAAGCATCCTAAAATTGAACATACTACACCCAAATAACCGTTTGTCTATACAAAACTCATCCTGTAATTATAAAATGACTTATCGGCTATTTATACAGCTTAAAAACTTGTGCTAAGATAGAACTTATCCCGCATGTGTATTGAAAAAACAAGTCAAGCACTTACCATTTCTTCAAAACTGGTTCTGTAAAAATCGAAAGCTTCCAGAATATTCTGATAAGCATGAAATAGTATCATTAGATCCTGCAATTGATCTTCAGTCATAGTTTTACTCAGATCATCTGTATATTGTTTAGTTTTCTCATTCAATAGAACAAGATGATCCTTCATCAATGCCATCATACGAGTCGCGTAAATTATGTTCACATCAAAGCTTAGTAAAAATAAAATTGATAAATTCTTCCAAAGATGTATACGATGAAGAACAAAGTAAAAATACATTATATTCATAAAATATACCAAAAGTATCATTATGACGTAAACCCAATTGAAAATGGTAAATCTTTTCAATCGATTTTTATCAATTTTGAGAATTTTATTGACGTATTGGATTTTGAGGATAAAAGAGATGCTGCTTTGGCTACTGGTCAAGTTGACGATGTAATTCATGAGGTGGCCAAAGCAGTAGAATATGAAGTCAAAGAAAACGTTAATGTAAGGTACATTACTGTTAAATTCGTTAATACCGGCGTTGAAAAACAATGCGATGCGGTAAAAATAACTTATCAAGATGAATAGTGTGCCGCAGAAAGAATAAATATTACAGATCAGGTTATTGGGCGTGATAAAATTGTCCCGAATGGTATACTTTGGGCAGAAATAAATGATTTGCATTAGATTTAATGGTAGAAGCATTAATTGGAAATCTTTATCCACAATATTGTTCAGTAACACCTCAACGTATCTGATCTGTGAAGACATTTCTGCCTTAATAAATGTTTCTAACATTTGTTCGTTCTTTTAAAATGTTAACAGTTAAATGAAAGTTAGGCAGTAATGTCATTTTATAATCAACTTAATTGTTGGTTTGTTTCTTTATGTTCTTCTACCGTTACCGTAATTTTTAGATTGAACACTTTTTTATTCATGTTACGAGGTCTGTAAACATGTCAACTCCAGTTACTTTTATTGACATTCATACTTTACATATTGGTTATTGACCTGTCTAATCCCATTGTATTCAAAGGAAACATGATCCATAAAATATTGATTGAAATAGAATATGGACTATGTTTTACCCAGCTTTGACTAAAGGTTATTATTTATATTTTTCTGGCAGAAATCTTTGTTGAATTTCTAGCAAGTTAAATGTATGCAGATTTATCGAATTATGATGCAGTTCATTTTAAATAATATTCCTTACACAACTATCATACAGACATCCTGCTAAACGTCTTCTTGGCTATTGCTGTAGATAACTTGGCAGATGCTGAATCATTGACCAACATAGAAAAAGAAGAAGGGGTACGTACTATCACAAACCATCAACATCCGTAAACTTTGCAAATATTAATAATTTGGACAATTTTCTGGTATATTCTCTCCAGGCTCCTGAAGAAAAAGACGGCGGTAGTATTATAGCAATGGAAGGAGGCCATGTAGACACTGACGATGAGTATATACATGATGATGATGCGTATACAACTGATAAGTAAGTAAAATTTCATGACATCATTAGAGAACAGACCAAAAATGACAGATCTAGACAAACTGCCTTATAAGACAGACCAATCATTCTAAATGTTATGCAAAAGTTACTAAATTTTATTTAAAAAATACTCCAGTTCTGAAAGGGAATATGAAGAAACAGGTTCAGAAGGTGAACATCAAGATGAATTAGAAGGTGATGGTGACATGGAAGGTATCGATGAAGACGGTGGAGTGGAGAGGCTAGAAGAAGAACAGGAAAGGGACGAAGATCAAGAGATGATGGAGGGACATCAGAGGAATCATATAGGTATGGTAGTTTATTTTGATAGAGAAAATACTTTTTTTGTGTTACTATATTAGAACACTATTCTAAAATAGTTAAAGGGTTGATTATAGATAATAATATGGATAAGGAAACAAAACAAACGGTAATTTATATATTCTGGGGAATGTTTATATAACTTATTAACAGGAATAAGTATGTAGTCAATGAATTTATATTCACGACTTAGTAATAGTAAAACATGTATTATACAGTAATAGTGATATGACGAGCACAAATTATCTATTGTAACTTTCAAAAAGCTAACCATCAAAAAATAGTGAACACAGAGTTGGACGAAGAGCCTCGTCTGAAACGAAAGCCAACGACGTCGTCGGCGCGACCACGACGTCTCTCCGAGGTTGATATACACGACACTAAGAAACCGATACCTGATGCTTCGTCCCTCTTCATATTTTCCAAAACGAACAGGTTAGGGTTTAGGACCAGTGAACGATGATAAATGAGCTTTAACTCAATTCATTAGATGTTATTTTTTGGTATCTTGTATTTGTTCGAATTTGTCTTCGATAGCTATTGTCAAACGTTCAGCTATCGAAGGCAAATCGTTTTTTTTTGTCTATTTTACGCCTTTGATCTTCATTAATATTTTCAACTGATTTATTTATGTAATTAATATTATTTTATTCTTACACGATTATTAGCTAATCTCACCTTAATTGTGTTTTTGCATTTAATTTTATGATGAATTTTTTACAATTTAATAAAATAGATTAGGCAACACTGTAAGTTTAGGTACTATCAGATTTTCACAGGGATTTCAGCATGGTTTAATAATATAACTTTAGTAATCTGTAGGGTAGGACTAAGTCATAATATTTAATTATAGCGATAGTTTTATTTAGAGTAGAAAAATACTATCGACATATGTTTGTATCTCACAAAGATGGCGGTCAATCTGAAGAGGAAGGGGCACTGGTAACCGCCCGGCCGCGGCGTGTTTCCGAACTGAATATGCCCAATCAGACGCCGCCAATACCGAACGCTAGTAGTTTCTTCATATTCTCACCAACAAACAGGTGATTGGTGATAGGAACATCACCGATGTGGTACCCGTGTCTCATTGTAAAAGCAATTGGCGTTGTGTTATCTACAAAGCCCTACTGATTGGCCTTCCATTCCATCAATCTATCAAATGTGAATGTAATATCTATTTCCAACATCATTGTCCTCGATCTCTTCATGTACACATACGTCTTCGTCTGAAATATAATGTGCACGTGTGTTGTTACCTATATTTTGTGTGGAGTGATCCGAATCAATTGGTAAAATTTCAGCAATGAGAGTACTGGGTACCTTGTGACAACTGTGTTCCCCATTAGCAGTTAGGTTTGTTTGTGAATTAGATTTTGAATCTTTAGGTTTTCATAGCATGGTGCCAAGATATTCCTTAGCATTAGAATAGCAATTAGCAGTTCAAATATTATTTTATCTTTGAAGGGGTTTTTTTTATTAGCGTTCTTGCATGAACTAAGATCATCTAACGAGTACCGAGTATTTTTGTAATTTATTTGCATGAATGTTACCTGCATGCGCCTGTTTAGTTTTAATTTAGGCTTTTATACCAACTAAGTTAATCTATTTATGTCTGTTACATTAGCTTTCGTGCGTATATCGATGTATTTAAAACTAAAATGTAACCAGTATTGTTAAATTTAATGCAAAAATTAAATTAAATATATAAATGGTTGATGTTTACCAGAGTTAAAATTTCCACCATTAAGAACAATTATTTCTGCTACAGGTTTCGAGTATTCTGCTATAAAATGTCGGCTTCCTCCACATTTGGTAACATCATCCTGGTATGCATCATGCTCTCTTCAGCCATGTTGGCGGCTGAGGATCCTTTAGACGCCGCTCAGCGAGGTTTTCGGAATTGGGTTTGTATTTTCAGCTGATCTTGTAATATTTTAAAACCACGGCCTTGAACTTACGTGAAGTCTTTGTTGTCGCAGTTATTGAGTCAATTCGATGTTTTCTTCACGGCCATCTTCACATTGGAGTTGTTCCTGAAACTGATCACGTATGGCCTCATCCTCCACCAGGGTGCCTTTCTACGATCCGCGTTCAACGTTCTCGACATGCTCGTTGTCTGCGTCTCCCTTATTTCTATGAGCTTTAAGTAAGTCTGTCCTGCTCTTAATGACCTGGATCATGTAATTTTTTTCTATATAACTAAAGAAATAATATTAATTTAACATGTCTGGTGTTTCAGGTCCGGTAGTATATCAGTGGTGAAAATATTACGAGTTTTTAGGGTGCTGAGGCCTCTTAGGGCCATCAATAGGGCCAAGGGCCTTAAGGTCAGTATTTGAGTTTTAAAAATTCTACGTTCTTTAAATGATTTCGTTCTTAAAATATATTGTTATATTCCCTGTTTACCGAGATATCATTTGAGGTAACAATTTCAAAATAATGATGTCATTTTACATCACAACTTTAAGAACAGTCTCTGATAAATGTTTTCCATGATTATAGCACGTTGTTCAGTGCGTGATTGTTGCCATCAAAACAATCGGGAACATTTTATTGGTAACATCGTTACTACAATTCATGTTCGCGGTCATGGGAGTCCAAATGTTCAAGGTAGGGGGCGCAAAGTTCAGTTTTATAATCCTCAAGCCGAAGCACCACAGCATATACCCTTTAATATTATTACAAAGAATATGTCACGTGTGACCACAGTTTTGAGTGAAAACACATTAAATATTCACAACGTTTCATATAAATATAATTACATTGAAGAGCTTTCCAATTACACCTTTGGGTATAATATCTTCGACAATTTCTATATCTTCACTGTCTTTTACTTCACACTACTCATTTCTCATGATTATTTTGACATCTTTACTCGTTATTTATTTGAAGATTAAGGGTCAAAGGCTTCATTATATTATTTTAGCTTCGACTAACGTTTTTTGCTGATTTATCCCCCGCTAAGAGCTTCCACGATACAAATCATATTTGGAAAGCTTTACAGAAATTATTTAATTTTGTTTATCTGTGTCGTGATTTGCTTTTTTTTTCTTTTATTATGTTCGTTTTATCAAATATTGCGACTTTAGTGACAAAAACCTCACATTATAGAGTATTAACATGAAAATATTCAGTCGAAATAAATAAAGCATGTGAAAATCATCTGTAGGTAGTCTCAAAATAACCTCTCATAATATGTTTAGTTCATTAATACAAACGAATATTTTTATTATTTCAGTGTTGTCAAAATTAGTTTCAAGCATGCCATTTTTAACACTACCATTGAACCCAAAGGTGTATGTATTAGACCAAACTTTAGATGACTAATAATACCCATGTATATGTTAGACGATCGCAACCATTCCCCCTACCTTGGCGTTTACTTAAGTACCGAATCTAACAGTATTATATCCCTCATTATAACTTAAATCAAGTCCTATGTAAAATATCCTTTGTGATTAAACATTATTTGCTTGTCCCCTTATGTCCTGGCGCTGCGTGGTTACCGGACAAATTTTGGATATATCCTTACCCTTTGGTAACGTATACACCCTCGCAACTAACACGCACCTAATTGGACCTTTCAATATCGTAGTATGTGGTGAAATGTGTGATAGTAGCGATTAAGACAATAGGAAATATAATGCTAGTAACGTATTTATTACAATTTATGTTTGCCGTCGTTGGTGTACAATTATTTAAGGTGAGCTTTGGTTGTGATGATGGAGTAACAATTGATGTTTCACTAAGAATTTTTAATTTATCTATACCATTTATACTATTTGTAATTGATTTCATAACTTTATGTTCGTCAATTTTATTTCACATATTATCCTAACCAGTGGCACGACCATCTGCATAATGTGATTTAAATTACGCTGAACTGATATTTTTGTGTCGAAAGTCAGAATGTTAGGTTGTTTTTAAAGATTGGTAAAATATAGCTGGAATCCCTAATCAGATTTATTATATACTAGCCGTCCTCCGCGGTTTCACCCGCGTTCCCGAGGGATATAACATTTTCCCGGCACAAAAAGTATCCTATATTACTTCCATTCTAATACCTCCAAAAATATGTACACAAAGTTTCATGATGATCGGTTAAGTAATATATACCTAGATACGAATTAGATGCGTTAATAAAGGGCTCCTAATAAAAGATATTTCGTCGTAATGTTACATTATGCTACGACCAGTCATACGTAACCTACTAAAGAAGATGCAATATCAAAATCACTTATTTCAACAAAGGTGACGTTTGATAGAAAAACAATTCAGTTCAGGTCAAGTAGGGCAATATGAGGTGGGAGTGCCCCAGCATGATTATTTAGGATATCATAAGTTAATATTAGTTTATGTTGCATGCATTAACTGTAACAGTAGAAAAAAAATGGTAGCTTTCAACTGTGTGTAAATAATATTACCTATTGTTAACGTCATTTTTATTTTCGAATTTATGATTAATTAGCGATTGTAAATGCTTTTTTTAATGAGGGTATATGACACATCATGAGAAATGAGTTAATAAATGATGTAGTTTGAAAATAAAGTAACATTCATAGATGTCGCATGGTTTCAATTAACTTATTTGCTTACAAAATTTGTTGTAATAGATTTAATCGCAGAGATTTTGTTGCAGGGCAAGTTTTTTAGATGTAATGATATTTCAAAAATGACAGAGAGTGAATGTCAGTGAGTATTTCAACTCTATCATGTGATATTATAATTGAATGAATGAAAATAACAATGATTAACGCACTGAGTTTTTAATTTTAACTTTTGAAGTGATATTCTAAATTTGTTTTTCAGAGGGACATATTTAGTATTTGAAAATCCCAACTATGTTGTAAAAGACAGAGAATGGAAGCGAAATGACTTCCATTTTGATAACGTGATGAAAGGAATGCTTACTCTTTTTACTGTGTCTACGTTTGAAGGATGGCCAGGGTAAGGTTTATCTTGATGACATCATATTTACACACAAAGTAACCGCTTCTTAAAATAGGGGTTAAATTTATTGGAATACTTAAAAATATTGATGTTTAATTAAATCACACTTATTTCAGGTTATTATATGTGTCTATAGATTCAAACGCTGAAGACCGTGGCCCCATAACTAACTACCGTCCAATTGTTGCAGCCTATTATATTATTTATATTATTATAATTGCCTTCTTTATGGTGGGTATTCTAAAAATATTTTGGAAATAAAGAGTATTTTAAGAAATAGTTTTAATATCAATTTATTTTGTATGCCGAAATACAGGAATTTCGTTCCTAGTTTGGCCACAGATGCTTTTTATTTTAGCCTAGTTTAGAAGATAAGTAACAATTGTTAACCTTTTTTTTTAATAAAAAAATTGAATTTCAGGTTAATATATTCGTCGGTTTCGTCATAGTGACATTCCAAAATGAGGGTGAGCAGGAATATAAAAATTGTGAGTTAGATAAGAATCAGAGAAACTGCATTGAGTTTGCGTTGAAAGCAAAACCTATCAGGAGGTAAGATGTTTTATAAACATACTAAAATTTTAATAATAATCAAATCTAGGCAAACGGCTATGATATAACAATTGTCTCAATATCAAGGTACATCCCAAAACACCGCATCCAATACAAGGTATGGTGGTTCGTGACCTCCCAGCCGTTCGAGTACGCGATCTTCGTCCTCATCATGATAAACACGATCACCCTCGCCATGAAGTACCACAACCAACCTCCTGAATACAGCAAGGCATTAGATATGCTGAACATGTTATTCACTGCTGTCTTCGCATTGGAGTTCATATTTAAACTGGCAGCATTTAGATTTAAGGTAATACTTGTTACAATATTCAATATATTTATTAATTTTGTGAAATTTATAAACCATACTGTAAATGGAGATAATTAAGTAAGAGGTGTAAAAATAAAGACGTGGAACGAGCTCATTACAGTTTAACAGAGATAAGATTTTTGATTCTTCATTGCAAATGTGCAGTGGCAGTAGATACTTGAACAATCTGCCTGCATAAGATAAAAATAGATTGAACTAGATTTACCGTATACTGTTGACTTCATATTGAATGAGTCGATGTATAATACGTCGCGTAACTAATTTACTCAGGCGTGGCCTTGCGGAAATCCATTGTAAGATAATCCAAAAAACAAATATCTAGTAACTAATTCCGCTGGATCTCCTTCTCTGTCTAGCCCGAAACTAGAAAACTCAACAGTTGTAGGTACTCAATACATAATAAAATGTTTCATACCATAAGGAATGCTTGAGCTTTCGTTGAAGAAAACCATCTAGGGGTAACCTTAGCACAGTATACACAGCTGAAGATAGCTGTAGGCATGTTAACAGCGTTATGAGTGCTACAAAACTACCCGTAAAGCCGAAAGGAGGTTAAATGGGGCCTTTTAACGAGCCCATTCACAATATTTAAGAACCGTAGTAACGCTGTATAACATACTCCCAAAATGATGAAAATGAATGAACTATTAAAGTAGACAATTATTAGGTAAAATAGCTACGTGGTCTACGTACGTCTTTCTGTTAAATAATCTGGTTCCTTGACATGACAGCTTACTAGGGTTGTTGGCTTTGATAATGAATTTTTTACGGGGTATTTTGTAACACGTCGTATTGCCACTAATGATTCTCTAACACAGAACTACTTCGGTGACGCATGGAACACATTTGACTTCATCATCGTCCTAGGCAGCATCATCGACATCGTCGTATCACAAGTAAACGAACTCAAAAACCAGGTAACCTATCATTTGCACTCGCAATGCAATCTACACTTTAGATCTACACCGTCACTTTATTTATGCTATCTAGTTTTGAAAAAGGTATTGCTTTTTTAATGAGTACTTATAGACTATCGATAGAAAAATAAAAAATTGTATAGTTTTAAAACTAGAAGTTTAACTACTAACTTAACTAATTCAGAAAGTTACATCTTAGAATTCTCTATCCAAGTGCTAAAATGTTTCGAATTAAATATTGAAAATTTCTGCTATTGTTTCTGTTATTGTACTTTTTTATTTTAAGTTTGGGAAATAAATAATTGATCTTTTTAGAATCTAGATAGCATAGTTACTGTCCCGAGCATGGACATAGATGTCGTAATAACAGTAAACGCTAAATGCAACCTCACAAATAAATGTGTAATATCAATTGAAGACAATATTCATTTCAGGGAACTGGATTGCACAAGGCACATATCGTCAAGGTAAGTGCTACGCTTTTATGCAAAAAGAAAAATAAATATCATTTAGTAACGTTAATGAATATAACAAATACCCTACAAATGTATTCCAATTACTACAAGCGCGGATCCACCGTTATGGGCATGATGAGCATCACAACCCTAATAGTCTTGTGGCTTCACACTTCCGCGGTCTATTCTAAAATTCAAAATTCAAAACCATTTATTCAATTTAGACCCTCGGAGGGCACTTATAAAGGTAAAATTTAAAGTTACTGAAGCTGCAACATATATTAACGATAACATACATCGATAGGCTGATGATATTATATCCAATACCTTTATAAAATAAAAAAAACTTATTTTTAAGAATGTACTATATCGACCATGAACGAGTTACTCCGAATAACACTTGGCTGATTTTCTGATGGCTGCGACTACACCCTTTTTTGTAGGCTGGATCCGCGCTTGAATTACTAGCGAGTAGTTAAACAAATAGAAGAAAGACTAAACGATATTTATAAAAAAAAAAAAAACAAAATAATTAACGTTTTAAATGTATACTAACTCAAAAATATACGTATTTTTTCAAAAACGACCTGGGACGACATAAAAAAGAAAAAGCTATGAATACAAGGCTTAAATCTACAATCACGGATAGATTATATAAGCTTTTGATGTTGTATCTTCCAGCTGTTAAAATGTATGAAATAAATAAAGCTTTTGACGTAATAACAATGAAATATGGGACAGTAACGAAAAATGCAGTTCATTAATATAATTATACTTCTGAATATAGAAGACACGTCACAAATGTAAGCACAATTATATAGCACTCATACGCTGAAATAAATAAAGCAGCAAAACGAATCAGTAGAATAATTCATAAATTTTATAGATGTTTTTATCTTTAGTAATAGATACGAACCTTGCTTCCAGTTCACTGGCAAGTATTTTAGTCTATTACTGTAAATACACTCAAAGCTTCATCATTATTATTGGAGGTTGTAATAATTTTTTAATTGAGGAACAGCCCATGCTTTCTGTAACTTTGTCGGAGAGCAGGCGCGGCGCCACGGCTTTGGAGAGTGAACCTCTCATGTGATTACGTATTAACAAAAGAGACAGAGCGTAGAAGCCGCGTCGAGCTAGTGTCATTTCAAATCGTGTATAGCATTAACCTACCTGATAATGTACAAGATGCATAATGCCAATGAAGAATCATTAGTTCGTGAAGAAGATAGTAAATTTAGGTACGTATAAAAATTTATTTAATAATATCACATTGTAATTGATTGATCTCATATTTGCAGGAAAGTTCAATACCATCAATAAACTTCTTCCGTCTATTCCGAGTGATGAGGCTCGTTAAGCTGCTGTCTAGGGGGGAGGGCATCAGGACCTTGCTGTGGACTTTCATCAAGTCCTTCCAAGCGCTGCCTTACGTAGCCCTGCTGATTTTGATGTTGTTCTTTATTTACGCTGTGGTTGGAATGCAGGTAATTCTAACAAAAATACTGATGATGAGCTGAACTTGCTAAGAATTATCTACTGTCAGCCTGACTACCAAACCTGTGGTAGCTTCAGTAACTTTGACCTTTTTATGGGAAATAAAACTGATTAAATGGTTCTAGGTGTTTGGCAAGATATCGGTGGACGATGATTCGCCCATCACAAGAAACAACCATTTCCAAACGTTCCCGCAAGCTATTCTGGTGCTGTTTCGCTCTGCCACTGGTAAATGCTAAACTTTTTAAGAATTTTACCGACTAATATATTCTAATTTCTTATATTAGTAGAGCTCTTAGTGCAGAATTCGTCCCTTAGAGTACCTTATCCATTTCCGCCTTGGAGCAGTAGTGCACTTGTATTACTGTGTTTCAATTAAAAAGGTAATGAGGCCGGTGAAATTACAGACACATAAGACTTAATAACTTCACGTCTCAGGGTCGACAACGCAATAACGATACCCCTGCTGTTGCAAGTGTCCATTGGCGGCGTTGACCATTTACCATCAGGTGTACCGTCTGCATGTTTGTCGGCCCATTTGGTATAACTAAAAGTGTATATTATATATTCGTAAAGAAGTAGTAATTATTTTGATTCACTTTTAGTGACACGGATTAAAGATGACGTGTTATTTGTTAATCCTCTTCTTCATCCAGATATATTTTATCTACTATTTTATTACAGGAGAAGCATGGCAAGACATAATGATGGGTGTCTCACCGGAGCCAGAAGTTAAATGTGACAAGAACTACGATGAAGAGGGAGAAGAGACTGGTGGCACTTGCGGTAGTTTGCTCGCCTTCCCCTACTTCATCTCCTTCTATGTCCTGTGCTCTTTTTTGGTGAGTTTGAGAATTAATTCCTTTTTTTTAAGACATTATTTTAGCATTATGTATGTAATAACTTCAGTTAATTGAATTCAGAATCAGAATTTTGAAATCACTTTATCGAAAGAGCTGAGGTAATACTAGGTGAAGTATACTACTACTAATAATTATAATAAATCACTTCTAAGACCACTCAATAATACATCATGTGGATTAAAAGATCCTTAGAAAGATTAGATCGTTCACAATTAATTAAAATTACAATTTCATATCATCATCATCACCATCATCAGCCTATCTCCGTCCACTGCTGGACATAGGCCTTACCTATGGCACGCCACTGAGCTCGATCTTCAGCTCTTTGTTTCCAACCGCTGCCAGCCAGTTTGCGTATATCATCGCTCCATCTATCTATCAGCTTTCATATGAATAAGCTAATATAATTAGTGTTTGTTAATTATATTTTCAGATCATAAATTTATTCGTCGCCGTCATTATGGATAACTTTGACTATTTAACACGAGACTGGTCAATATTGGGACCACACCACTTAGATGAATTTATAAGGTTTGCTACTGTTATTTCTATATTTTATGATTATAGCCTTGTGTTATACCACAATATCACCATGGTAAGGGATCATTTGACCGAAGATGCTAAGCATACAATGCCTAGAAGGGATCTGACCGTCGAATGTAACCGTGAAACTAGAATCTAGGCCGTAGATTCTTAACTTGAGGGTAGCAGCCTGCAGGCGGGTGCTACGAAGAACTCTACCACCATGTTTCAGTTTTCTTACGATGTTTTCCTTCACCTCTTAATCTCATCATTATCATTGTATGTTAAGCTACCAGGGGCTCAAAAATATTTCTCCTTTTGTCAAGTTTTCACTTAAATGCTATGCATTGAATTATTTCAGATTATGGAGTGAATACGACCCCGACGCCAAGGGTAGGATAAAACATTTAGATGTAGTTACATTGTTAAGGAAAATTAGCCCACCTTTAGGTGAGTTCTACATTTTACAGCCTCTAAATACATAGACCTATTATATTTCTGTCCGGGTATTTATTTATTGGCATCTCAATATTTTTTTCAAATATTCAGGTTTCGGTAAATTATGCCCGCACCGCGTGGCGTGTAAAAGGCTTGTGTCAATGAACATGCCTTTAAACTCAGATGGCACTGTGCTATTCAATGCCACGTTATTCGCAGTTGTGCGGACTTCGCTCAAGATTAAAACTGAAGGTATGGTAGCATTTTATGAGTATTTTTTGTTTCTACGTCCCAATCTCTTGGGATCTGGCCAATATACAAAGACTTCAATACTTCACCTTTCGTAAAAAAGAGTGATATGAACTCCATGAATACTAGAAATAAGCATAAACTTGTCACTTCTGCATATAGACTTCAAAAAGTGCAAGGCTCATTTTTAGCACTGCACCCATAAAATCTCTGCTGAAATTTTAAATTTGCTTTTACAAAAATTTAAGGCAAGAATTAAGTTTTAGTTCAAAAGGCTTTCTACAACACAAATGATTATTTTAATGACGACAAAGCTTGGGTGTAGCGCTAGCTCTAGCAGGACACGTCTTTATGTACAAAATCTTATTTTGAAAAAAGGAATTGCTGAATTTATTACCGATTCTTCTCAGTAAAAGCAACCTTCCGAACCGGTGTTAGAATCTGACCATTCATAAGTGCCTGTGAAAGCCTATTTGAATAAATATATCATTTCATATAATTAAATGCCCTATCCATCCATGAGGATGCATGATATTCTAATAGTATTCATTTTCTATTTGTATAAAATAAAAATTGTTAATACTCCTGTGCTAATGACCAAAATGACCACAGGTAACATTGATGACTGTAACACGGAACTTAGGGCAGTCATCAAAAAGATTTGGAAGCGCACATCACCCAAACTCCTGGACCAGGTGGTGCCTCCCCCAGGTGACCCCAACGAGATCACCGTGGGCAAGTTTTACGCGACTTTCCTCATTCAGGACTATTTCAGAAGGTCAGTACACGTTGTATTGTCGTATACCTACGTTAAGAGTATATTTAGAGATTCAATCAGATTGACTTTTGTCAAGGAGTTCTAGAAAATCATAATTTATAAACATCAGTGGATTTACTTGATTAATACTTCAAATTGAACTTGCATTAAGATAAGAATTTGCGACTGAAGAACATCCATAAGTAAATTGTACATACACATAGATTTGTACTTTTAGTGTAACAGGATTGTTTTTGTATTTATTTCGTGTTTTAATGTTTTCGTTTCATTTTATTTCGGTTTAACACTGACACGTGATAATTTTTGTTTCATAGGAATCACGCGTAAGTAACGCATCTAAAGGCAACGTATGTTTAATTAGGAGAGAGAGAATGTTTATCCCTTTTAGTGATTTCATTAAGGTGTCATGATCCTTGTGATATAGTTCTAATATCAAATATAGATTATTCTATATGTAACTATCCAAATATAGGTGTTCTCACAGATTTCAGTTGATATCACAGTTTTGACCCTGCATGGACCCTTGAGAAACCCGCCCCAAAGAATAATCATACAGCTTTAAACGAACTGTTTTCTATCCATATTTACAAAAAGTGTATCAATAAGCATGCAGATGTGTTGGATATATCGTTCCCCAGATCTAATGTTCCAATATTTTCGTTTTACTGATGTTATATGTTGTGTTTTTGTGACAATTTGGGTATTTAATTTAAATAATAGTTATAGTTTGAGAAACTGAAAAGACTGCTGAACAAATAGCATTATTTAAGCCTCTACTTATTTGTATAATAGCTACGTTGGGTATAGAAACCTATTGAATTATATTTATTGATAATAATATTAGAATCTTTTATAAATTTAGACACCTATTATTAAGTAGACTATAAAAATATAGACCTACTGTCTTAGTACAAGAGAATTACTACAAAGCTTATATTATTAGCTGAAATTCGAATGGATACAATAATATAATTTAGCTTTATTAGTTGCACTTTTATACAAACCGAGAATTGAGTAAGTATTGATAGATCAACAAATTAACTGTGCAAGATAAAAGAGTAAAAGATTTGATACAATATTATTTAAATCGGAAGGTTCAAAAAGAGGAAAGAGCAGGAGTTGAGACAGAACGATGAACAAACACACCAGATGACACTGCAAGCTGGTTTGAGGACACTGCACGAAGCAGGACCAGAGCTGAAGAGAGCAATATCCGGGAATCTGGATGATATATCAGCTGAATGTGATGTACCTATGCATAGGGTAAGTATGAAGTATATAAAAAAAAACTAGAACCCGGAATGTTGTAATTGCATATCTTTTTAAACATAAAAATCTTAATTTGGTATACACTTCACAAACACAGACTTCAAAGATTGTTTTTATCTACGCAGAAAATGGAAAAACAAAAAATATTGTATCCCCACAAGTATTGTAAACTTAAACTTCTATCAATCGTATGCATTATTTTGTTCTTCATATCTCATCCATGCAACCACAATGTGCCACCGCGAAGCGTGGAAGGGTACAGTTAGTTTTGTGTATATTATTGATATTTTTTACATGATTCGCCATACTGCTAGGACAACGGGCTAATACTCTGATTCTTTACAACAGAGGAACCACTCACTATTTGGAGGTGTTTGGTCAAGCATACGAAGGCATGGACCCAACAGGCACTTCCATAGACATAGGAGAAATGGAGAACCTCCTCAAGGTAATACCTTATAATATTAAAAGTAGCCTGGTAGAAAATAACATAATCAATTTTATTTGTTTATTACAGAAGGTGTAGGCAATCATTTAAGTTCTATGATGCAGCGGGAATATGGAGTGGCACCTATACCTCTTGCACCAAGTCTGTGAGTAACGAATAGCATTTATCTTTTATAACTTTGCTTGTTATCAAAATCTTTCCTTTAACTCCTATGTCAACATTTAACTTTGACAATATTGTTTGATATCTTATAACCCTCATTTTCAGAGCAAATGGACAACCAAAAGAACAAATACCATTGAGACCTCTTATATTCAATGGAGAATCAGAAAAAATATATCAGGTCCTCGAGTAAGTATAAAATTTCAATAAAATTATATGTTTAACATCATCCATTGCATACACTAGTAGCTTTTGTATATCAATAAAATAATCTAATAATGATCATTACAAGAAATAATATAAAACAATAATTATTGTATTGCAGAAAAACCACAAATGATCTAAAGAACGCTATTTACCAAGGTAGTCAAATGCGTGGTTTTGTAGTGAATTTGAATTTTACAAACCCTACCCTTACCACCTGCACTCCTAATTATTACATCTCAGTTTCTAACAATAACTTTCTCTATTTCACCGCTCACGTTTGGATTTCGGTATGTAACACTAACAGCAACCAAAAGTCTAACTACCCAGAGATGCTAGGACAGATAGGACTCGCGTTCGGCTGCGTGAATTACCTCTCGACGCCGAGCGAAAACATTACCGGGACCAAACCTTCACCTACAGTATCTCGTCAAAAAGTGCACCCTGAAGAATCGACATCGTCGAGAGAGAAATTAATGATACCGAGAAAGGCTTCGCCGGAGGACAAGACGCCGTCCCCGAGCGCGTTCGAGACGATCCAGCCGAAGATATCACCGTTACTAGCGAGCGAGTGCACTCCTACGACGGAATCGCGAACGATGACGCTGTACGGGTACAATGCCGCGGCGAAGTTGCCGTTCGCGTTCTCGCACGCGAAGGAGCGCGTGTGTCGCGGCGGAGAGCGGCGGAGTCTGCGCGCGATCAAACCGCCGGTCACAGGTCGGATGGTGCGCAGCGCCTCGTCGGGGGCGGCGGGCACGCATGCCCCGACCGCTCGGCTTTTAGAACGCCCGCACTCGCCAGGTCCGCACTCCTCGTGGAAGCTTCCATCTCAGACGTATCTTCTATTCCTTTTCTATGTTTAATTAATAGATTATTTTCCATATTCTCGGGAAGGAAGCTTTCGACGATGTAGGTAACTACACTCATTAATATTTCAAGCTTCACAGGAATTGGCCAGATGTTCAGAGATCGTATGATATTGAATATTACACACGTTCACATCCACACATTGCTTCTACGAACTTCATGTTTTGCAACTTACTTACCACGTAACGTCCGATAAATTTACACATTTATGATAAGCAATTGTATGCACATAAAAATGTCTTAAGTACAGGTAAATTAAGAATTCTATGAGTTAACTAACTCCAAATTATTAATTAAAGATAATAGTTAACATGAATAAATCATCATTATAACAATATGGCATGTAAATTAACACATCATTTGAAGAGCTAAAATAGTGCATTTTAGAATAGATGAGGTTTTAGAAAGCTTTTAGAGAACATTTTAATAACAACTGTTTCGTTTTATTTGACAATTATTGTTTTTCGTATGATTTGCACGAAATCAGGTTATAACTCATATCAAATCAAATAAATATTCACGAGAACGCCCATTGATTTAGATATTTATAGTCAAATTTAATTACTCGAGTAATGAAATTGGTTGCATTGAAATAGGTATAATATAGAAGTAAATAGGCTAGCTTAAAGAGCTTTACCAAAATAGAATAAAATAAGTATGTGACATAAATTAAACAAATATTTTGAACCTTATTTTAGAATAATTAGGTCAAAATCTACAAAGAAATGGTCCAACAAATCATCTCCTGTGTAGCAGGACAATGTCATCAAGATAAACAAATTATTACAATACTACTCAATGTTTCTAGGAGGCGATAGTTCAGGTCGTGGTGTGATGTCACTGCCGGGCAGTCCTCGCGGGAACAACACATCGGTGCCTGTAGTAGGGTCTGCCGAAAGCCTTGTCACTAGGGTACGTGATCACCAGTTAAATTTGATGGAAACCTGTACATGTATGCATTAACACATACATGTGAAAAGTTTTGATATTATAAATCATTTGAGAACACCAAATTTCTAAATAATTATTGATGTGTTTAATAATTATAAAACAAAATATGGACTGTGCCCTGAGCACGAACATCTATTGTAAGCGTATAGTCATCGTATCGAGTGCGCCAAAAACCAATGTAATCGGAAATTGAAGATCGCCCAACGTCACGGTATGCGCGATGTTAAATTTTACATACCAACCAGGTTTTTGGCGCACTCGATACAATGACGCTACGCTTGCGATTAATCTTCGTGCTTAGGTTGATCTTCGTACTTAGGTTTCTAAACAGAACCAGTGGTAGCCTAAGTTAATTTGGCTAAATGGCGTTGAATTTGAAATTTTATGCATAAGAAGCACATATAAAAGACACCAAGAGTATTGTCTCCTTAAATATATTTTAATAAAAATATTAGCCATAACAGCTTTTAAGCTACAGCATTATGCATTAATAGGTGCTAGCTGAACAGGGCCTAGCAGAATACTGTGATCCTGAATTCGTGAGGAACACATCTCGCGAAATGCAGGAGGCCCTGGAAATGACCCAAGAGCAAATGGACAGGTAAAATGTGGCATATACTTTAAGTAGGTGTTGTTAAAACAGCCGTAAGGAGCCATGTAATAATTATGAGGCAATATTGGCGAAACTGACTGCCACGCCACAGGTCGTGGATTCACAATTGTGTGCATGAACACACATGTACCATTATGTTTGTTCTGTGTCTGGTTAAAAAAACAAGTAGTTTATGTAATATGTAGCCATATAAATAAAGTTCTTAAATAATTACCCAGGGTTTAACCTTAAATTACACATTGATAGCTGACTATTGACATTATCTATGTGATAATGATAATAATAAGGAAATCCATATAATGAATTAAGTAAATAACTTCATCACATTACAGAGCGGCGCATCAGCTGATGATACATGAAAGGAATTTAAAACAAGTGCAAAGTCAACAACCGCAAGTTGTAAGTATCTACTTGTTACTTCTTTGTCTCAAATATCCTATATAAGTCTTCTTTCCAATATCTATTAAAGCTGCTAAGACTCATTGGCTAAGACAAAACTTTCCGTGTTTCTTTCTAAAGTCAATTTAAATCTTTATACTCTGTGTGTAGTTAGTTGTAACCAAATCTTTTACAGGTTGTTAACAACGCATTTATATAGTGTATAATGAATGTATAGGGTACTATTTGGGTTATAGGGCGATATCCTAGCCCGCCAGTACCATCCGTTCCACCAGCCCGCGACGATGCCGCCGCCGGTACACAAGCGGTTATAGCACCGACTACAACAGACTCGCGCGGAGACCAAAATGGCGCGCAAAATGGCGGCCGACACACCGTCAAACTCCATACGCATCATAGAAGAAAACGTAAACGCAAACCTGTGTTGGTTTAGTTACATTATAATAACTCGTCTGATTACGTTTTCTATCGTTTTATAATTTCTTTTCACAATGAGATCTGCATTTCTAACCACTTGATCGACTGAGTCGGCTATTTATAGGTACTGAATTGTTCAAGTGATTGCGATTTGTAATCGATGCTCAAATTACTTTTTCTTTTTTAACTTGACCAGACGGAGCAAAGTTAGGGTAATTAAAAATGTATTTTTAAACTGTGAACGACACAGTTAAAGTGAGATTGGTAGTTCTATAAGTTAGTTAATTGATAAAAAAGTAGATATAGAATCCAATTTTAAGGGCCATTGAGAAAGTCTTTGATATATTGTTAATAATTTTCTTACAATTGGATAGAGTAGATTGAAATTGATAGACATTAAAATTACTTTGAAGCAAGTACCTTTGATATGGAAAGATAAAATAATGGCCCTTTTTAAATTTATATAATTAGAAATTGTAACTTTTTTGAAATCTGAGAGAGAAATTAAATTATCTCGTGACACAATAATTGATATAGATAATTATTGTACTTATTCATTATTAAAAATTGTAGTACCTTATTTATTTATGTTGCAAGAGCAAATTATGTGTCTGATACAATGTCAAAGATTTTTGCGTTTACTCACAGACTCACAGTCATATGATATACCTAAACATAATAAGTAGGTAGATGATTCCAAATTACAAACGGGGATATGTTGTATATTAATAATTTAAATTACCTAAGGGTTAATTAATTACCTACAATTACGGAAATCGAAATTTCTGTTATTTATACATAATAATTCGTTGGCGAATCCAATATAGCGACACATCCCCTTCCTGAAGTCCCCTTCCTGAGTTTTTAAAGTAAACTTTCGGAATTCTTGACCTACATTTTGATGACTTGAATTTGAATGTGTTTTTATAAAAATGATTATACATGTATACCTTTAGGTACATCTTAAATTACAATTCAGTATTAACTGATGCTTCCGTATCGCAATAATCGCTGCTAGTACATACGTATATAATTAATATTTTTTTGCATCGCACCCGAGACAATACGTTATTTGAAGACTTTAACGAACTGATTGTAATACTAGCCCTAGATGTGGGGAAATCCAATTTTATGTAGTTCACGAAGGAGCTTTATTTATTTAAACTGTGGCATGGTAAAAACTTGACCAGTAAAATAAACAATATTATCGACAACTTGACAGCTCCTATAGTCTGCTCTAGAGTACTTAATAGTTTTTATAATCAGAACTTTTTAGTTCGTTGACAAATAAACTGGAGAGTTTTTTACCCTTTCATAAATAGGGCTCCTTCATACTTAGCTTCGACCACTTTATTAGAACCGTAGCTAGATAGACCCAAAATTATTGGCGTCATAGATGAGTCTGATTTTCATCTTTCAGTGAACTGTTATACAAATATTTTATAATAAGCACTATTTTGGAGTTTTAATATACCTAGTAGTAAATCGTTCACAATTATATTATTATTTCATTATCTATGTCCCCTTGGATTGTTATTGATAAAGTTTAGTATTATCCTTTAGGAAAAAAAACTACTTAAATAGTAGGTATGTGACAGACATTTTGGCGAAACCAATAAGATGTTATTTTGAGTAAAAATAATCGGATGTCTTCTTTTTATAATTTACGAAACATTTTTTTATAAAAATAGATTTCAATTTCTTTTTGAACATAAAAGACAGTACTTAAGTAAAATAATTTCCCATTTATGTATCTCTGTTTTATGATCGTGTCTAAACCAAGAGGCATTTATTGGATAAGAACGCGATTTAATTTGGTCGTCATTATCATTTTGTCCTAGTTATTAATCAAGAACCGAGTTAGGAAATCATTATCGATTTAGTTTTAATATTAGGAGAGGTAAAAAATGCAACATTTAAATTGAGATAAAATAGTTGGTATTTTAAAAATATCTTAAGTATCTAGTGCTATTTGAGTATTTAATTAAAATTATCTAGTTAAGGCTCTAGATTTTGTTATGCGTTGGATAAAAAGTAAGACTTATTGTCTTTGAAATGTTGCAATTTTTAGATGTTAGCTCTGTAAGGTGTCCCCTAGTAAGTGCCCTTTAATAACTTTTGAATAAATACGTTATGTAGATAAAGTTTACATCACCTCACCAGGTTACCACATTCCTTTAGAAGTAAGCAAACAACCTGACCATACATTTGCGTCCTAAAATCCTAAGGCGAAATCTACCATTACAACAAGAGAAATAGAGGAACGTCTTTCATGCGATTAGTTTATCTGTTTTCAAAATCACTCCATTATAAGATGGCTTTAATACTGTAAAGATATTTTACGCACAAAAGTAGAAACGTGTTAGTATCGACGAGTAAGTACCAATACATATGTCCGAATGTTCTGTCTGTCTGCTCGCTCGTAACGTAATGAAGCAGAATTTCAAAAGAAAAAAAAAAATCACGTTCCATAATCCTCGTCATGAAGTGCCAATAATTATAAAAATGCCTGTTAGATGGATAATTCTAGAACCAGTGCTTTTCTTTTTTATTTATAAACCCTGTACAAAACAAAGGTATGAAAACAGAAATGTTTCTGTTAGTCATACATAAGTAAAGTCATACACACTGAAATCTTTATAAATGCCTATCTACTAAGATTTACGAATAATTATACCTATCATGTGACTGACTGTACCTAAGGAAAGTTAACTCAAATTGTTAAAGCTTCTTCTGTTAGTCTATGGTACCAACTTATTTTTTTTAATCAAGAATTATTTATTAATTCTTTTTATTTATCAAGGCCCAAAAATAAGTGTTAAGTATATTATCATCTTAATTTTGTGATATTAAAATTATTGAGCTGATTTTAAAGTAACAAATGAAAAGCTATGAAAATTGAATTTTAATCCATAATAAATTATGTGTAAATAATGTACAAAATTAATTAAATAAAAACTCTGTATTCAAAACTAATCTTTTTAAGTACATTTTTATATCTAGCTAGCATCGGCTAGTTGTATTTGACTTTGGATTGTACATAATTATGTAAATAATAAAAAAATTGTAAATCAAAGGTATATGTATTCCGTCAATCGTATTATATTGAGACATTATTAATTACCTATATTTATTGTTTAAAAGAAATATTGTAAAATCGTTTTCATATGAATAAAAAAGATTAGAAAATGCAATGATTTTTTTCTTCCAATTCATTCCACAATGTTTTTTTCTACTAATCTCTAAATAGATACTAATGTTGGTTTGTTCACTGCTGAACAAATGCCTCCCCCTTGAATGGGTGCCCATGGTCGCCACTCAAGAACCTTTCTTCACCATCAGTTATCAGTTCTTCAAGTGACAAGCAGAATGTGGATCTCAATACTGAGTCCTCTGCCCTCCACCTTATAGTTGATGGGTGTGAAGATATATCAAATTAAAATCATAGAAATAGAAATAGTGAGTGAGTTTTTATAAATAATAATATTTTACATGTTAAGGTATGTCATTGATACAAGGTAATCAACAAATGAGCCCAAAACTTTACTATCTTTGCTCTTCACATTATTTCTCTATCAGAGTCCCTCTTACTCTCTTTTCTGTGGCCCGGGCAGGAGTCTCCGCTTGTCTCTTGTTCATTCCTTTCCTCTCCAACTGTTTCTCAATAATTCTAGCATTATTCGCATAACTATCAGCAACCTCCCTTGCCTCTATTTCATCCTCTTCTTCATCAATTGTGGAAACAGTCACTGAACTGAATTTTCCCATATTCTTTGTATGTTTCGTCACCATAATCTTTTTTGGCTGTGGTAAAGCAACTTGCTTATAAATATCTGTGACGCCACCTTCTCCAGCATTTTGAACTAGTGCTCCTCGCATTATGAAAACAACATTACCTTCCTGACCATGTTTATAGTATATTGGTATAGCACATTTCTTGCATTTCAACCTGTATTGCCTTTCAATTCCTTTTTCCCGCTTCAAGAAAACTGTTTCGTCGGGGTCTGACGTGATTTTGTGAGCATGCTTTGAACCGTCTATAACTCTTGCCCCGTCAGTAGGCCGTAGGGGTAGTTTGTCTAAAGTACAGTCCAAAATAAGGGACATCTGACCACAAATGCAGTAGTAAATGTGTAAAGGTTTAGTTTCATTATATTCCTCTTGATCTTTCGTGTCCGAACAGACTATGCTTCTTGATACTACTTTGGGCATTTTGTTTTCGTGGGTTTTTGTCAACAAATATATATAATACGGAATAGATATTCACATCACTTTTTAGATAGATTATTGGATTTAGAGCTCGAAAAACATTTATCTGTCACTGTCAAATCAATATTTTTTTTTTATTAATTGTGGATGACATTTAAAGATGGAAGTGGAGGGAGGAGTCGAAGTCAATGGCACCCATATTTAAAATTGACTGGGATATGAAAATAATAAAAATGTTTTTATGATAATAAAATATTATTAGGTGAATTCATGTATTAGTAATCCGTCGCGAATACACTGATCTTTCAACAACAATACAAAAATTGTACCTTATGCCATAAACTATTTATCCCATAGTGATGTAACTTTAGTGAGTAGTTCTACGTGTGCCTGCGAAGTGTCCTGATACAAAAAAAGAAATAGAAATAACTTAGCACCGCATGCCGGATTCAAGTAGTATTTTATAAAAAGTACACTCATGACTTTTTTGTCTATGCAGCTGAAGATCTTATAAATCGTTTCATATCAAATCTATGGTTGTATCCAGTTGGTAGTACCTGCTGTCAACTTCACGTTGTAGCGATTGTCTTTTATTCCACAGAATTGTGTTTCATTGCACATGTTCATCGATTTCTGGGAAATATAGGAAAAGTATATCAAATTTCCTAATAAAATGGGCGCTATAGCGAGCAGGTACCGTGTCTCTAACTCTGGGCTCACGAGCACCGATATAAATAACATAGAGAATGAGAACAAGCGCGATAATCCTGGTACATTGGACGAGTTGCACAAAAAGACCAAAGGTAACAGTTTTCAGTGTTTATTTACCACTTATAATCATCAGTTAAATATTTAATGTATAAGAAATACTAGAGAAGAGATTCCCATAACATATTCAGTCAGAAAAAGGCGGCAATAACGAAATAGTAAATATTGAAAAGTTTGGTTATGCTGTGATGTAATTATTCATATTTTGACCTATTCTAATAAGAATACTCTTGGAAGACCTACAGGAATGATCCAAGGCCTTAAAACCAATTTTTTTTTTCAAAAAAATATTATCTGAAACTAAATTGTTTCATGGACATGCTTGCCTCAAGCCTAGTGTATTTATTTTGCGATAACAGTTATCTGCCCAAAGCGCGACCCGATGCACTAAACTCCTTTGATTTATTAGGTTCAATATACCTTTTACACAAAAGATTTTGTTTTAACTTAGCCAGCAAATGCCATTTTGAGAATTTAATATGGGAATAATATATTTTATCCTTAATATTGACCCTTAAAATCTACTATAAGAAGTATTGTAGATGTTAAGGAATGTAAACCTTATATCTAATAGCTTAAAGGTATAGAATAAAATAGGCCAAAACTCTCCACCCCAGCTTTTCTAATTTAACTTATGAAGATATCATACCAATTTTGAGTGAGTATTAGTGTTTATAAAACCAATTTACTGACCCATAATAATGTTATCTCTCTCTGCACGTAAGTGTGTGAATGAGATAGCAATGACCCAACAATCAATCTAGTAGCAAATCCACCTCATCGATGTAATGCCCTTGATTCCGAGAGCATTACTGAATCGCCTAGCTGTTTGGATATAAGATGGGTGGGTCTACAGTAATCCTACTGTTAAAAGTTAATATTAATACATTAATTCAAAAACTGACTGGACAAGCTCCCCAAGAAGAAAAAGAAGTAGTAGAGAGTGATAGGATATAGGCACTTATTAGTTGATTTAACTGCCTACCTGATAAATAATAAAATACTCTGCAAACTACTGCATAGGATCTTTGCTATGTTACTCTTCTCTACTATCTACTACCTATTAAAAAAATATATATTTAGGGCTGGGTCATCCATTTAGGGGTATAAAAATAGATGTTGGCCGATTCTCAGACCTACACACACAATATTTCAAACAGTTTATTGTTTCAGAGCAGTTTGGTCATGACACTAGAAATTGATATATGTATAACTAGGTGACCCGACAGACGTTGTCCTGTCTTAACTATGAATATTGAATTTGATTCTTCCGATTGAATCAACAGTGAAATGTACACTTCATTATATAGAAACTATAAATTTATTATTTTATCACGATAATTACGACCCATGCCTCTCTTTTAAACGATATTTGCAGCGCGCATTCAGTCAATCTTGCAACTGTCAAACAACTGACAGTTAAGTCAAAAGCCATATACATTAGAAAAGTTAATATGTTTGTTGTTTTCTAAAATTTTCTAATTTTCCGCGCAACTTTCTTATTTTTTCTTTCATAAGAACCTTCTACTGACAATAAAAAACACAACAAAAAAAAAAGAATTAGTGAAATCTGTCCAGCCGTCCATGCGTGATGCCGTGACCAAGGGAAAAAGATTCATTTTTATGTATATATACTAAAGATTCATAATAAGCCATTTTGTTATAAAATTGTCAGACAATAGTCTCAGGTTTTCATGAACTTTGTACATGCAAAAACTTGTGATGTGTGGAGTCTCTAATTTGCATAATGTAGTAATAATATTATTTTCATGTATGTATTCAAATGTTTGTTAATGAGAAAAGGTCAGCGAGTAATGGAACAAAGTTACTATACACAATAACTAATACAAACAATCAACAAATGTTCTATGAGACTAATGTAAATTATGTTCTTCAATGTAAATTGTTACTTAAGTAGAGAATGCTTCAGTTCAATTTTAGATATGAGACAGCATCAGCAGATATCCTTCTAATTACATTTCTTGTAATATTTAATGACCGGTATTGACAGACCAGTTGGCTTGGTGGTTAGCCACCTGACTGCCAAGACGCAGGTCGCGGGTTCGACTCCCACCCAGGGCAAACATTAGTGTGCATGAACATGTCTGTTTGTTCTGTGTCTGGGTGTAATATAAATACATACATAAAAGTAAGATTCTACAAAAAAAAATTGTTAATGTAATAAATCAGTTATCTGGTTTCCATAGTACAAGCTCTGCTTAGTTTGGGATCAGATAGCTGTGAGTAAATAATGTCCCAGGATATTTATTTATTTATTACTAGCTGTCCCCCGCGGTTTTACCCGCGTTCCGTGGAATTTCACATGTATTATACATATAAACCTTCCTCTTCAATCACTTTATCTATTAAATTCTTTAAATTTTTATAAAATTTCTTTCTTTTGTATAATATTTGTTGTTTGCTTCAAACTTGTGTTATGTAAGATATTGGTAAGAATTCCATTTTAGTACGTGGATAGGTGTAATTGGTCTCATAATTATAAGTTCAAACCATGTAATTTTTATAGTTTAAGACTGTTGCTGTCCCAAATAAAGAAAAAAAAAAAATAAATAAAAAAAAAAAAAAACCGCATCAAAATCCGTTGCGTAGTTTTAAAGATTTAAGCATACATAGCGATATACTATGTAGTGATTTAAAGTCATATTTTACATTTATACATGCATGAAGTGAGCATTTATTTCAATTACCTGAGCTTTTTGTTCTATAATCTGTAATAATATGTTTAATAAAATATAATAAGTATGTTTCTACGTATAATTACAAAAGTAAAGGAAATAAATAAGGCATACACTCTACTAGGTGCTCGATGAAAGATTTCCAAAATGAAAGCGTCTTGGCTGACTTACTGACTGATCCTTGAGATTTAATGGCTAATACATATCTTTAGTAACTTATTAAGTAGTGTACACTATGAAGGGTCATTAACGGGTGTGAGAATGATTTTTTTTAAAACAAATTTATTTATTAACTAGCTATGCCCCGCGGTTTCACCCGCGTTGCTGAGGAATGTTACTTTTCCCCGGATAAAAAGTATCCTATGTGTTAATGCCTTATAAACTACCTACATGCTAAGTTTGATTTGAATCAATATGATAGTTTTTGCGTGAAAGAGTAAGAAACATCCATACATTTTCACAATTTTTCGTATTTATAATTTTTTTTTTTTATACTACATGGGCCGACAAACAAGCGGACGGTCCACCTGATGGTAAGTGGTCACCGCCGCCTATGGACATTTGCAACACTAGGGGCATCGCCAATGCGTTGTCGACCCTGAGACGTGAAGTTGTTAAGTCTCATGTGCCTGTAATTTCACCGGCCCCCTTACCTTTCTAAACGAAACACAGTAACACAAGTGCACTACTGCTTCACGGCAGAAATGGGTAAGGTGGTAGTACTTCCCCGGACGAACTCTGCACTAAGAGCTCTACTACTCGAGTACTATTACAGTATGGTTAGGCATTGGTTGATGAAAATGGGGATCACTTATCAATTTCTAGTCGTCATAGTCTACTAAGCCTGTCGGACTTCTTATTCTGACCAGAGGCGGCCTTAAGGGGTGGCGAACGGGGCAATCGCCCGGGCCTCGCACTTAAAGGGGTCTCTTGCAACCCAAGCAAATTAAAAAAATATGGATTTCAAATTACATTTATTTGTATAACTTTAGCATTTCTTGTCAAACATGACAAATACCTAAACCAAACAACCAGACTTACTTTCGCTTCACATACTTTTCACGAAGGACAAAGGGTCTCGCAATGACCTGCCGCCCGGAGCCTCGCAACGGGTAAGGCCGCCGTTGACTAACTATATCAAAATGCTCTAGCAATCAAAATTGAAGCTAATTTACCGATACATTGACCCATACTATTGTTATCTCTCTCTGTGCGTAAGTGCTTGAATGAGATACCAATCACCCAACGGTCAATCTAGTAACAAATTCGCCTCATCTTCGATTCTGAGAACTTTATACAATCGCCTAGCTGTTTCGATATAAAATGGTTGTATAGCAATCCTAGTGTTAAAATCTTAGCGTACCATCAATACAATTTTCGAAATATCTAACCGATTTATTATTCTCCTTTCAGATGTAATGCCAGTTAACTTTGAAGGTGGTAAATTGATGGTGAATAAAGGAATCTCCAATCACTTCCAGGTAAATACAATTATGAATAATAAATAAATATCCTGGGGCATTCCAAACCAAGCAAAGCTTGTGCTATGTTGACCAGATAACTGATGATAAAACTCAATGTTTGCCCTGGATGGAAATCGATCCCACGGCCTGCGTCGTGATAGTCTGCTCCTAGTTAAACCAACTGCAAAGAATTGTCAAGAAACTTAGCGAAGTATTGTTTTCTGATGTGTTAATATAACTTTATCATTATTAAGTCTTGGTCCATTATTTACACACAGTAATTTGATCCCAAACTAAGCAGAGATTAAACAATGGACACCAGATAACTGATATACAATGTCATTGTTTTATTGTTCATAATTTGAATCCTTGACCACCAACACAATTGGTCCGTCATATTATGACCCATACATACAACTTTAAATTCATGAATTAAAGCATCATTTGAGTAGTAGAGCTTTTAGGGTAGAGTTCGTCCGAGGAAGTACTACCACTTTACCCATTTCCGCCGTGAAGCAGTAGTGCACTTGTTTTACTGTGTTTCGGTTAGAAAGGTAAGGGGGCCGGTGAAATTACAGGCACATGCGACTTAACAGCTTCACGTCTCAGGTTCGTCAACGCATTGGCGATGCCACTAGTGATGCAAATGTCTATAGGCGGCGGTGACCACATACCATCAGGTGGCCCGTCTGCTTATTTATCGGCTCATGCGGATTTAAAAAAAATCCTACAGGTTATGGTACAAGCACATATTGTAAATATTAAACCTCTATGCTACAAATTAAAAATAAATAATATTTTCCCATCCCCAGATGTCACACACTCTAACAATGAGTTCAGCACAGAATGGTTACAAATTGGGAGCGACATACATAGGCACAAAGCAGATCTCACCAACTGAGGCCTTCCCAGTCGTACTAGGCGATGTGGATCCATCAGGCAATGTTAACTTCAACCTGATACATCAGCTGTCACCAGAGATCCGGTTTAAGGGGGCTGCTCAGGTATTATAATGAAATTAATTTTTAATATAAAATGTTATGTTTGTATCCTACATATAAATTTAATGAGTTGGTCGTCGTATGCCTGCGAAAAAAACGCATGTCGGGAACAGCTAGTTTGATATTATTTGAGAATTATAAGAGATCGTGCTACCGCCATGAAGCACGTAGTGCACTTGCATTCCTGTTTTTCGGTCAGGAGGGTAAGGGAGCCGGCTGAGTTTATTGTTGGCAGTAAAAAACAACCTTCCGAACCGGTATTAGAGTCAAGACGTGCATTATAAGTGCTTGGAAAGGCCTATCTGAATAAAAATATTTTCATTCATTGCGCTCGTTTTCGCTAAGAAATCTCGAGGGTAACAGCTGAAAAGCGCTATTTACCTCATGAGCTATAATCTTTTTACTTAGTGTCAAGGTTCTTTATCATCCCTTTTAATACTACTTTGGTTCAAGCTCCAGAATCTCGAACATCGTCGCAGAATTGCTTGCCTCTCGGTATTTTATCGGTTACATTTTGGTGAGTGTGCTATGGAACTTCATGACTTAGTTCCTCCATCACCTTTTCGTCATCGGACTACTAGGCGGGGGGAGAGTTTTCACCCTTATGCTGTAGACATACCACCAATTCGCACGAAGCGCTTTGCAGCTTCCTTCCTTATGCGCACAGCTAAAGATTGGAATTCTCTCCCCTCGTCTGTGTTCCCAGATACATTCAACTTGGGGCTCTTTAAAAAAAAGAGTGAATAGGCTACTTACGGGAAAGCGAGCTCCATCTTCGGCCTCATCTTCACTTACCATCAGGGGAGATTGAGGCCAATCGCAATCCCGTCTGAAATAAAAAAAAAAAGCTAAGCCGTTGGTTTTGGATATATGTCTTACCAGCTGTCTCCCGCGGTTTCACCCGCGTTCCCGAGGAATGTAACATTTTCCCGGGATAAAAAGTAGCCTATATGGTATTCCAATATATGCTCTATCTATGTGCCAAGTTTCATCCAAATCCGTTGGGTAGTTTTTGTGTGAAGGAGGAACAAACATCCATACATATTATATACAAACTCTTGCCTTTATAATATTAGTATGATTGGATTATCAATGAAAAGATCACTGAAATGACCATACTACGTCCAGACCCACTAATCAAATTCATATCCACCACTAACCCTGAAGAGAGGTACACAGGAAACCCATCTCTGTCTACCGTTAATAACTTCTATTAACTTGCCCGACCCGGAAATCGAAACCAGAACCACCTTTACACCACTCAATCATCAAGGCTATTAGTAGGAAGCGAAGAGTATTGAAATGCTTATGTCCACAGGTGCAAGAATGCAAATTGACTGCAACACAAGGCACTCTGGAGTACAAGGGACCTGATTATACCCTGGCAATGGCAGTTGGCAAGCCGGACTTTAGCGAGAAGTCAGCTGTGTTTGTTGGACATTATTTACAGGTATTTGTCGTGATCTGATGCTAAGGTCTGCTTAGTTTGGGATCAGAAGGCTGTTTTGTAGAGAATGTCCTAGGATATTTATTATTACTAGTGGTCGCCAAGCGATCGAAATACGACCGTAATTCTATATATATATTTTAAGTTTGAACTCAAATTAGGTTTTTTTTTTCAGACTATTTATTATATAACCTCTATGAACTTTTAGAGAAAAGATATATAGTCATACTATGATGATAAAAAGAGAGGGCGAATTTTATGAGTTTGTGGTGCTGCAAACATTATTTTATTAATAGAAAGCTACTTTGACCTACATTATCATCCCAGGATGCAATAGACCCCACTGATTAAACAATATGGTAGCCAGTAATGATAAAATGGTGTTCCAGTCGGTGACGAAGCGGCTGGCGCTGGGCGCGGAGCTGGTGTACCAGTCGGGCGCGCGCGTGATGGGCGGCGAGATCGCGATCACGTCGGCGGCCGCGCGCTACTCCATGGACGACTCGGAGCTGTCCGCCACGCTCGGCGCCGCCAGCTTCCACCTCTGTTACTTCAAACAGGCCAGTGAACAGTTGCAGGTCAGTACTGATGGATTCATTAATTTTATTAGTATACTAGCTGTCCCCCACGGTTTGTACCAATAACCATGAACGAAAAATTCCGCGTCTAATGGTAGCAGTCCCATCCTGATATGTTCAGTTTTGAGGTGATGGTGCGCCAAAGGAACCCTATTTTAGATGGCCGTGTGTAAAATAATGTCCCAGGATATTTATTTATTATTTATTAAACGGGTATTGGCAGAGATATTGCCGTAGACCATAAAACGGGGGGGCGTAAGCAAGGGGGGGAAATTGATTAGTATTGTTTTAAAACTAGGATGACTCATCAATATAATAAGATCTCGTCCTCCTCGGAAGAAGTAGACATATTCTCCAGTACTATGGGGAAATTTAAGTATCTGATTCGTACTCAATTGCATGGCATGTAATGGTTGATATACCTCGCTTAAGTAACTTTCTCATTTTAATATTAAACGTTTATTAACTTTTAAATTTTAATACGATTTCTTATAATTAATGTTACTATAATTTATTGTATATATATATATTTTTTTATAATTATTGTATCCTATTTCTCAAATGTTTAATTAAAAATAATAATTTAGAATTTTAATTATTTATTTTTGTTATTGTTGTATTTATAATAATAATTTTATGCTATGTTACCTGTTTGTGCTTTCTGTGATGTCCTATAATTGAAGAAGCACTAGGTGTATAAACGCTGTTATTATTGTTTTAAATGTAAGGTGTATTCTTTGTTGGACATCCAAATAAAATAAATAAATAAAAATGTTATTTCACAATGTTTTGAACAAATATAATCAAAATCGGAGGTGTAATTAGTATTGCCCGCGAAAGGTTTAAAATATGCCTGTACCACAAAAGATTTATACTCGTATAGTAAAGATACACGACAGAAGTGAAACTTTTGTATTACAGGGAAACATTTTAATTATTCATCAATCACTTTTGAATAGGATACATTGTGTTTAGCGTTAATTTATTTTTCATCATACAAAAAGGTTGAGGATCAGAATTTCAATGCTATCCCATTAGAAGTTTCACTTTAATAAAACTGAGATGGAATATGTTTCAGTTAACACGTATATTATTTTGGATCTCTTGGAAATGTGCCTTAAGCATCAGGGTGGTAACGTCATACTCAGGGTTAAAAGATCCTCACACCGTTCAAAACCTAAGTAGTAGAGCTCTTAGTGCAGAGTTCGCCCGGGGAAGTACTACCACCTTACCCGTTTCTACCGTGAAGCAGTAGTGCACTTGTATTACTGTCGGGGGCCAGTGAAATTACAGGCACATGAGACTAAACACCTTCGTCTCATGGTCGACAACGCATTGGCGATGACCCCAGTGTTGCAAATGTCCTTAGGCGGCGGTGACCACTTACCATCAGGTGGACCGTCCGCTTGTCTGTTCGCCCACGTCGTATAAAAAATAAAGCTGCGCAGCCTATTAAATGGGGCAATACTAATAATTAATACCAGGGTTCTAACAGGAACTTATAAACAAATAATATTATAAATATCCCGGGACGTTCTTCACACACGGCCATCTGATCCCAAACTAAGCAGAGCTTGTACTATGGAAACCAGATAACTGATATACTACACATACTAATATTTTTTTTTTCAAAATAAATACTTATATTGATATTTACACCCAAACACAGAACAACCAGACATGTTCATGCACACAAATGTTTGTACTGGGTGGGAATCGAACCCGCGACCTTCGGCTTGGCAGTCAGAGTCGCTAACCACCAAGCCAACTGGCCTGTAGGATGTATTATGCAGGACGACTGATGACTCGAACTAACAAAATTCACATAAATTCTATACATACCAACTAGGTTCCACATCGCAAATTTACCTACGTTCAAAAGTACACAATGTTCTATTCTATGACCTCATTATACCAAAAATTTACTAAAAAGCGTCCAGCAAGTACAGAGTAGAGTGGAAACAAACACATACACACACAAACTTTCTCATTTATTATATTAATTGTAATTAGTAAAACAGAATGTGAAGGTGAAAGGCACTTAATGTTATAAATGTACAATGTAACTTAAATCGATTTTCAGATCGTAGCGGAGATGGACACATCATTCCGGGGGATGGAATCAGTCGGCACCATCGGCTACCAAGTCACCATACCCAAAGCAGAACTAGTATTCAGAGGTGAATGTGCTGAATTTTATATTTTTAATCTGTCAAAATTTATTCAGTATAGGTAAAGGTAACTTTGCCATTAGAAAAAACATTCTTAGGTGATACTAACAATTGGGGAAAGGAAATGTAGATAGAGATATATGTGGGTGTAAATATCTATCTACAAAGAAATACTATATGGTTGTTTATATTTAAATTGGCAACATTGAAGGTACTTATAATATTAGTATGCATGTCAGGTATCATGTTGCCATAGTACAGGTTATGCTTTATTTCAAATCAGATAAAGGATGTCCAAGGATTTTATTATTTATACACATTATAAATTATTGAGTTCGGGGAAGTACATCCACCATTCCTTTTTCTGCTGTGAAGCAGTAGGGCCCCTTGGTATAACTGTTTCAGTAACAATGCTAAGGTAGTCATTAAGATTTAACAACTTTACGTCTCAGGGTCGACAACACATCAGAGATGTCCCTGGTTCCATCAAGTTGACTGTCTACCTGTTTGACGGCCTACTCAGTATTTAAAAGAGACTTAGACAGTGGTATTTCAAATACCTTTATTGTTTTAAAATAGTATACCATAAATTCAGTTTAGCATCTAAGACTGCACTTTTAATGATCAAAGCTCCCGAATTTAGCTGGTTCAATATTTTTATTCACTTTGCAGGTATGGTAGACTCAAACTGGAACATTGGAGCAGTCCTTGAGAAGAAGCTGCAGCCCTTACCATTCACCTTTGCCTTGTCAGGCATGGCCAACCAGGCGAAACAACAGTTCAAGTTCGGTTGCGGCCTCATCATTGGATAGTGAGGAAACTGTTGAGTGATGCGTTATTGTTAGTGATTGTGGATCGGTTTATTTTGTAATTTACAAACGGGTCGTGTTATGGATTTAAATTCAATGAAAGGAATGAAACTGCGCTTTCTGTGCTTGCAGGTAAATGTTTATTCTTTTACTTCAATTCTCAGTTTAAAGGCACCTTAATTTCGTATCTATCGGATTCAATGTGAAAGCCAGTTTAATATAAGATTGATGATTCAGCGCGCGAGCAGTGTGGTACAACACTCGTAACGCCGCCAATGTAATACAAAATTGTCTGCAACGACGATTCCTAGAGCTATAAAGTCCCAAATAATCGGCCCGCAGAGGTATATTTTACACTATTCTGCCAGTGTCATGATGTTTGAAAATAAACGACTCCATCATTTATTTTCAAACTATATTTTTTTTTGACAAAACTGTTACTTGAACTCTAGCAATTTAAATGTTAATAAAATCATGGACAGGCACAAGAATTTTGTCAACATTGTTAAAACTGGCTAAAATGTATACAAAAGGAGAATCAACATGTGGCAATAAATGGCAAGCAATGTTATTATTATTTGGCAGTTGGTTTAACTGATAAGTGCCTATATACTGTTGTTCTCTTCTAGTTCATCTCTTTGAGATGCTTGTTGAGTCGTTTTTTCAATTGATTAACATTTTGAGCTGTTACAACGTCTTCTAGGTAATGATTGCTTCTCTAAAACAGTGTTAGAGAGAAGAAAGCTATAATTATTGTCTCAGGCAGGTATGGCATTTGGTTTATTTGATTCAGTCACCATACAATCAGTCAAAATCTGCTTGCCTGTAAAGGAAACAGTTCTAGATACCCTTGTAATTTGTAATTGTAACAGTCAGTTGATTTGACGTCGTCAACTTCATCAAGGGCTTCATCCCTGCTTCTGTAAGGAAAATGACACTAGGTCGAGGTTGTTTCATCGCGGCCTCTGTGCTCTGTCTCTTTCGTTAACTACACAATTACGTGAAAGGTTAATTCTCCGAGGCGTCCGTGCGGCAGCCGCCGCCAAAGTTTGTATTAGCTGAATAAGGGGGCTGGACTAGAGTATACTTTGCAAGATTTCATAGAGAATGTAATTCATAACACTGGGTTATATTTGTATAAACTTCTCCCTTGGTTCGACTCGCTTAGATATATAATTATTGTCTCATAAATGCAATATTTTGTCTAAGGCATTGTTTAAAAATATTCTGTTATCAGTATATAATCGTACTGCATATAGTTAAATGAAAATCGAACCTATGTTATATGTTAATACGGTGTACATTTGCCCATTTTGTAACGCCGTTTAAGGTTCGAAATCGCTTGGCTGCTGTGAATGTATGATGGTGTATTCAGTCTCTGTTAAAAAATATAATCACTAGCTTTAATGCATCATATTTCCATTAAACCTAGTTAATTATGACTGTGTGTTGTGTGGTTATGTATTTTGAACTTTATCATGTGGAAATAAGGCCTATATCAGTTAGGCAACAAGGTGATGGAGATGCTAGCAATAATAAAATAGTGCTATCTATTAGATTGAATTGTTACTAATAAAAAAAAAACGTGTTTGTTAAAATTGCGTTTTATTGAAAGTAGTATAAAGTTCAAAATACATGTCTATGTCTATTATAAAAGATGGATTCCTGTATTTAATATAATTAATATCACAAACTGCCGGACCTACTGTATTTTAGCTTAACTTTCACTGTGTATGTACCTACCTTTTTTCCTTTCTTTATTTTTTATCAGTTATTTTTACGTATGTATTTTGTTATGAACGTGGAATCGCTATAGTTCACTATGCACCAGAAACGCATTTATGACGGTGTGACGTCACTCTGGGGTTGCCAGCAAAAAATACTTAGTCTTAACAAGCTTACCATACCAAATAATATACCAAGTTTTTATTAATCACAATTTCTGTAACAATGTGTTGTGTGTATGATGTGAAATGTCTTATTAGCCCATTAATTGTATTGTTATTGCTGAATCATAAATACTTTTATGCTCGGGATGAGAAGGTCGATATTGCTTTGCCTCTTTGTCAGACAGACATACTTCCAACCAATTTTTTTACTCTATAACCTGGTGGTCATCATTTGATTATAAATATCTTAAGTCAAAACATTAAAGTAAAAGTACTAATTTCTGATGTACATCAAACTAAGTTAACTTAAATCTATACACCTCTCTATATTTTCCTCTAAATTGAAAAGAGTAAGGAAGAGTTTTAAGTCTTATCAACAAAATCATTATTTTTATGTGTCTTTAATGCATACTTGATCATTAAAACACTAACCAAAAGCAAGTTAGACAGGACTATATTGATTATTAAACAATCTCTCTTTTCGTCGCATTAAAATAGAAAGAGATGTATATAGATTTGATTATGATGAACAATAGAATTGGTATTTTTCTCCACTTTATTAGCTTTTAACATATGAAAACTTTCTACAACGACGATCATATGAATAAATTTTTATAAATCTTTAAAATCAAAGATTATAATAATACAAACTAAATTAGTTTTTAATATTTAGCTACTAGGGCATTTTATGTATTGTTCTGGATATTAATTTTGGTCTTTAGGGCCTGAACAATAAGGGCATTAGTTGTTTGTATTGGCGTGGATTATATTCTATATATTGGTACCCCAGAGTGACTAGTTGCGTTCCAGTGACCTTCCAATTACCGCATTTCTATCAACTCCGAAATTACTTAAGTTTTGACATATGTCAAATGTGACACATTTTTTTTATATTGCAATTAATTTAGTATTATTACAATAACATTTAGATAGGAATAGTTACAAAGAAACTCGCCCAATTCATAGATTGCTGTGTAACGTATTTGACATAAGTCAAAACGAAGTCAGAACCTCGTATCATCGTGTTCATTTAAAACTGTAAATGTGTAATGACCAATTTTTTATCAGAAATAGTAGTTCCATCTCTTTCCCGCATAAAAGTGTCGGTCCCTGGAACGCGTACCAAGTCGCATACATTGGTTTTCAAAACATAGCGTGTGCCGTATGAGTGTAGATAGTTAACGTACTGTACATAGAGCTGTTGTTAAAATGTTTATTTTTAATAGAGTTATGTTAATAAATCAATTAAATTGTGTTTTATTTTATACAAGCTGACCCCGGTATTTTCATCCGCGTTCTCGAGGGTTGACCTTTCCCGGAATAAAATGACTAAATTTCTATGTAGGAGCAAGGTGTGAGACTCCTCCACTTTAAAGAGAAGATCTTCCACCAGGCTAGGTGATCGTGCGTACTGCCTGGAGCAGCGCCCGTGGTCAGACTGTTGATGTTGGAAGCTTCTATATATGGCCAAATCTTAAGAAACCTTCGATAGTGCGATGTAGGATTCTCGCGTGTGTTCATAGATGTCGCTACATGTCAATCCATGTTATAAACTATGTGCCAAGTTACATTAAAATCCGTAGTTTATGAGCGAAATAGTTCCAAATATTTAGACATCCATCGCCAACAAACATTCACATTTATAGAATTAACTAATACTATAATGAAGGAAATCATCGCTATCCAAATTTTTTAAGTATATTTTATCTGTATAAAATTCAAAATAAATACAAAATTTTGTATTTTATCTGTATATACCAGGATATAAAAATCAATACATCATTATTAACTAAGAAGATAAAAGATGTAGGGTAGTTTAAAATTTAATTGTTCTTTTATGTGTAATATCTTTCTTCTGTACAATCCGATTCGTGGTAGTCTAAATAAAGGCGTTTTTTCCATAATTAAAGGGGTATATTTTAAAAGAGCCGCTCATTTGATTCTGGAGAGGAGTACCATGGTTTGATGTATACGTTCACGCCAATAGTATCTCTAATCTAAGACCTTGAATAGAAGCTCTTAAAGCAGAGTTCGTCCGGGGAAGTACTACCACCTTACCTATTTCCGTCGTGAAACAGTAGTGCACTTTTATTACTGTGTTTCGGTTAGAAAGGTAAGGGGGCCGGTGAAAATACAGGCTCATGAGACTTACCTACTTCACGTCTCAGGGTCGACAACGCATTGGAGATGCCCCCAGTGTTGAAAATGTCTAGAGAGGGTTGTGACCACTTACCATCAGGTGGACCATCTACTGGTTTGCCGGCCCTTGTGGTATAAAAAAAACTACCTAATCCTTTACCCTCGGACGTAATTTACACATACTTTTTTAAAACAACAGCTACTTAACAGAGCTTGTGCAATGAAATACAAATAACTGATAATTATTATATTAGTACCTTGTCTCGTCTAAATCCATACTTAATTATATAATTTGAAAAAAATAATAACATGAAATAAGGTAAAAAACGTGGGTAAGTAATTTATCTCTGTAGGTACCAATATAACAGGTGTTAAAAGAAGTAACGGGACTGAATTATTAACGGAATAATTCGTTTTGGGTTTCGATTCGGGTAGACAATAGTATATAATATTTCAACTTTCGTGGTATGCATCAGCCAGTTCTGTATTTGTACAACCATAACGAACTTTAGAGTACCTACTCTAAGCGAATGCAATTCTAGTTATCCATTATCGCAATTGTTTTTTGGGTCACAAACAATTCTCGACTCGTCATTTAATAATAATTACGCGCACGGTTATTGCTCAATTTATTTTGAAATCAATATTTTAAATTATAGACGTATCACTTACATAAAGAAAAATAAAACACAAATTAATTTAAAAATAACGTAAGTTTATTACATGTAATCAAATAAAAATAGAATAGTAAAACTTTTTATTCTGTTACATGTATTATACCATTCACAATCGGCTGGCCATAAATTAAAACCGAAACTGTAAAAAAATACCGGTTTACTGAACATTGCAGGTTCATCCCTAAAAATAGTAAGCAGTGGACATACAATACTGGCAATGGAATTAGAAGGTTATACAATTTCCGTTTTAGTTCATAGATTCGGCCGTGGTATATCATTTTGGTACTTTATCATTAATTATTCAACCTCGATTAACATTTATATCCGACCAATAATGACGTGACAAAAGCTTTCGTTAGCAACCGAAAAAAAAAATACGGTCACGTCACTATTGTTAGAGCGAAGATTTTTAAAAGCATGTCTGAATATTAAAATAGTTAAATCGTTTAACTTTTCGAAATTGTCATGAATTAAAACTCCTACCAACTAGGATACTTCAGAAAATCTTCGCTAATCAACGTATCATACTAAATTAATTTAAACAAAGTTACCACAATGATTAATATCTAACATCTTTTCATGGTGCAATCCGAAACAAAGCTGGGTGGCAACTTTAGAGAAAAATAATTCTACCAATAACTTTAAAAAGACGCGACCCAACTAATAATGATTAAAACTATAATTTTCAACTTCTCTTAACTCCTTATACCAAAATATATTATTATGGCTTGAATTATCATTTCAAAGATACATATAATACGTCTATTCATATAATTTTTCGTGTTTATATCTATTTATAACCTAGTCTTACATTACACACCATTGCAACACTTACAGTTCGCAACATGTCATTTTAAGAGATCTGTTAAAAAAAATGTTTTGAGATGTTCTTTTTGTCTATCGCACTTTATTATCTCTGGTTATATGAAAATTTTGACATTGATATGTACGCTAATTCAAAAAGAAGAAAAATACACAAAATAACAGATAGGTTTTCTTTATTTGTGTAGAATTAGTTTAAATAGAACTTCAGTACCAAATTACGAATAAAACTATAGAAAAAGATGTCCGATGCATACTGTTACTGTGTCTAGAAATGTAAGCGAAACTAAAAAAACAAACAATACATAGGGACAAAACAGCAGATTGTAGTCTTAATCTTAAGAATATACAAAAGATAGATTTGAAATTAATCTACAAGGGACGATCAGCAAAACGTCATACAAAAAATCAAAATGCTATTTGGCGTATGCGGATTGCCCAGCTCAAATTATGATATTACGCGACACAAACCGTGGAACCTTATGCAATTCTGATTATATATTGCAATTGCAGTGTTACAGACGTAAAAATCATAATGATTATTTAACAAACAAATAATCTAAAAGGCGATATAACAGAACAGAACGATCAATTACACTAAGTACTTGTTATTATATTTCAATTTCTTAACATTCTCAAAGACAAATTGACATGTTTTTATTCATCTCTCACAAAAACCACAAGGAAGAAAAAATCACAGCTCGTGTACATTTTCGAAATTCGAAGAATATCGGCTAAAGTGTAGACAATCTAAACTTTTATGTGTAGCCATGTAACAAAATAATGTTACTGTTTTGGTAGTTACGGTACGACACAGAGGGAGATGGACACAAAACTCATTTTAAAACCATGACACATCATTTGTTTACAAAATTAAAACTAAAAATAAAAAATAATTAAATACCTATGAGATATAAAGTGATGACTGTGGTCCGTTGTGACGGGCTCTTTTTTTATATATATATATATAGATTTAAGTTGGTTTTATGCTATGGGGACAGATTAGAAGATATTTACAAAATGCTATCTCGCTCACTCACACCTCCGTTGTGATGGATAACAGTTCCAAATTTAAAATGGTGATATTTTAAAATGGGTTTTTACGTGTTATGTTATAACTGTTAGAAATTATTAAAATCTAACATTAATGTCAGTACATTTATAAAGATGTTAAACTACACTACAATTTTATCCATATTTTTTTCCATTAACGACCCCTAACGCTATTCTTCCTGAACACGTTTTTTTAAACAATATTGCTCCTAATCCTATGCGTAAGAGACTATTAATTCAAGCCAAAGACAATCCTAGTTTTTAAATCCATAGACATAATCCATACACACTGACGACTAATAAACGTTAAAAACACGTATTTTAAGTGAGTTACATTTTACAATCGATCAAATATATACTCACGACTATATTTTAAAGCATGTCCAGTCATGTTCGCCGCCATTATGTTTTAAAGTCCTCCATAGACAAGGCGATATATCGTATCGGTATTGAATTTTTTTTTGTCCGAGTTCTGTGGACTTTTATGATTTGCTGAGCATTGTTTTTTAAACTAATATTTCTAAATTGGCATTTATTGTGGTCCATAAAAAATATAATCTGTTTTAGTTATTTTTCCACGTTCGTTTGGCAGCAAACACAACAATATGTGTAGAAATACAGACAATGTTAATGGATTTACGTTAACATGACCGATTCTTGTCTATGATCGATTTCTTATTAACTAAGATTACATGGTTGAGTCGATTCATTACCAATAAACAGTCAAAATGTTATGCTTACACATAGCTCTACACACAACATTTAGATTTAGTACTGGCAAAGTTTACAAAGCCAAATTTTATTGTTTAATTATTATTTGTTTTCTGGCATACTGTTGATCTCAGACAAAGCATGGATGTACATATATTTATTAATGTCGAATAAAAATAGTCGACTAAAACATCGACCATAGACAACAGACTTTACACAAACCAGATCAAACACTAACGGCAGTGGCGAGTGAGCAAGGGTGAATCTCTATACGTGGTAACTTACGTTATAATTCCATATCCTGCGCTTCGTCATCACTGAAGTCGCTCATAGAGCTCTCTGTCTCACTCGCGTTATTGTTGGCTGTGCCATTTGAGGGCTTGGAGCCCGAGGAAGCGGGGGCTGCGCCGCCCATGCCTGTGATAGCGTCTTTTTCTAATAGAGCCTCTTCTGTAGCGAATCTTCGGACGTAATCTGAAATTTAAGTTTCAATTAATCATGTGATTTTTGTTTTAATTTATTTAATGTAGATAATGTTTACTAGTTTGATGATTCTAAGGTGTCCGTGGGCTTGATGGGTATGTCAGACGAACTGCATCTTGCACTCAAACAGTGCATTGGCTGCAGTGGCGCTCTGCAGTCAGGTGGATGACTGTGTAAACGCTTATACACGGAAATATTTTTTAATACTATTCCATTTTTTAAATATCGAGCATTTCTTATTTCAAAAGCTTAACGGACTCAAAAAGTTAGTATGGTCAATAATAAACTCAATATTAGATAGAATGAGACACCTGAAACTTTCTTCTTGTACTCCTCTGGTTTGTGCAGGTACATGGCGGCCGCGTCGCCGTTGAGGGGGTCGATAGGGTTCGGGTACGTCAGCAGCTGCGGCAGGAACGACTCGAATATGTTGGACAGATCTGGAAATATTAGCATCGTGGTAAGGAATTGTCTGGTAAATTGATTAGATTATTAATATCATGGATGCATCTTAGAAACTATGTCGGTCCCAGCGTGGTGCCCTGTGGGACTCTGAAAAAAATTACACAGAACATTCCTTATTTTTTCTCTTTTTGAGACCTCGAGTTCAATCTGCTAAAACTATGACTCCAGCCCAAAGTTGGAGTTCACAATTCTTCGAATGACATTATTTTCTCAGCTATGACAACCATGTCAAAGGCCTAATTGAAGTCCAAAGAGTTGAAATTAATAAAAAAAAATATTAAAGAGCTGAAAGAATTTTTCGTAGCACTCTATGGTTGTAGCTATAGCAAGTTAGATTGGAACAATCAACACATCGTATGGCGGATCAGTGCAATAAAGATCTTGTAGCGTACGCGCGTCTATCACTTAGAGCTTAAAGATAACAATTTATTTTTCTTTTTAATTTCAAATAAAGCCGACAATCAAGCACACTCTCCACCTGATGGTAAGTGGTCACCAGAGCATCGCCAATGCGTTGTCTCGACGGTAAGTTGATTACGGACGTGAAGTTGTTTAAGTCTCATGTGCCTGTAATTTCACCTTACCTTTCTAACTGAAACACTACTGCTTCACGGTGGAAATGGGTAAGGTGGTAGTACTTCTAAGGACAAACTCTGCACTAGGAGCTCCACTACTCAAGACATCCTGCAAACGTACTGCATAATGCTTACCATACAGTGCAGTCCACGCTTGATTGATGACGTCAAGGCACACAGTTCCGGAGACCTCGTCGATGTTCGGGTGGTACACCTTGTTCATGAACCCGATGGAAGGGGACTTGAAGGGGTAGTGGTCGGGGAGATGGACGCGGACGCGCCACACTCCACCCTCATACGGTGCTGTAAGTAACAATTTTGTATATTTAAGAATGATATTTGTATTCTCGTACAGGAGGAGCGGAGAACACTCCACTGCTAAGTGGAGAAAAATGGAGGAGACCTTTAATTATTGTAATTTGTTTTACATTATTACAAATGAATAATTTTGTATTTAATTTATTTTAATTCGTGTTGATTTATTTTTGTATAATTATTTTAATGCAAACTTAATTTATTTTAAATTATCGCATTGTATTATATTAATTATATATCAAATTATGATTTTTTTATTAAGGAATAAACAAGGCTCTTTTATTATTATTACTGGAGGAGAGCGTATTTAAATAGGCACCATTGGAAATAGCTAGAGAAGGCCTTTGCCAGGAAGCACTCTGAATTAAAATATATTATGTAAACTATTAATAAGATAAATAGTTTTACTTCAGAATAAAGGCTTATTATTATTATTAAGGAAAGAATTAAGACTGTCTTAGTACAAAAGGCTTTCTACAACATAATCGATTATTTTAATAACAACATTGCTGCATAATAACATGTGTGTAGCGCACGCTCCAGCAGGATACATCTTTATGTACAAAATCTTATTTTGAAAAGAGTAATTGGTGAGTTTATTGCCGGCTCTTCTCAGTAAAAACACCCTTCCGAACCGGTGTTAGAGTCTGACCATTCATAAGTGCCTGTGAAGGCAAAAATATATAATAATGTAATCAAATATTTATTCAAATAGGCCTTCACAGGCACATTGAATGGTCAGACTCTAACACCGGTTCGGAAGGGTGTTTTTACTGAGAAGAGCCGGCAATAAACTCACCAATTACTCTTTTCAAAATAAGATTTTGTACATTCAGATGTGTATATATTAAATTATTGAAAATAATAATAACAACAAGAAATTCGCTATTGATAACTTGGCACATTGCGATTGTCAAAAACAAGCTATTTATTGAAAAAAAAAGTGTAGTATCTATTTCCTTACTAAAGTTATCGAGTCTTTAAAGGTTTGGACAGTTAAGAATGTCACAGTAAAATCATCGTTATTACTTCTAATATAAAATTCATTGTATGATGATGCCGATGATCCTTATCACAACACCATAGAGTACATTTTTCAATAACACTCCTATTTGTCAAAACTAGCCTAAAAAGTTCAGTAACTTATGCAGGCAGAGGTAAAAGCGTATTTGAATAAAATAATAATGGGTTTCCTGTCCGGAAACGACAGAAATGTGGTAACCTAATAAGCCTAGACAAAGATAGCCAAATATTAAAAGTATTTGCTAATAGTTATTATTCAAGTTATACAGTTGAGTGCCACTAATTCAACACGAATAAAAACAATTGCCGGTTTATTGATTGGCATAGAAATATTCATAATATGTATATATATAACAAATCTTATTTTTCAAAGATAAATGTTGCCTTTTACTAGATTTTTTTAGTCACACAATTTTCGCATTGAAAACAACGTAAATATGTACGTGGTATTGTGATAATTGATTACGAGCGTGGAACGAGTAGAGACGTGAGCGGTAGGTGCTGTATTATTGGACGTACCGGACTACTGAAGTAGCGGATTATTGTATGTATATAACACAAATTAATTACAAAATAAATCTAGTACAAATGTTTTATAGAATACAATGAAACGCATGTATTTTTTGGGGGTTAATGAGGGTAAGTTAAATAGTCAAAGCACAGGAGCCTAATTCTCAGGTTTTCTTTACATATTAATATTACACTCGATTGTAGCTTCAGTAACTTTAAATTTGACCTTCATAAGTGCCCTCCGAAGGCCTAAACTGAATAAATGGTTTTGAAGTTTGATATTTATCGAAAATATCTGTCACTTTCAAACATTTTCCGCTATGTTTTTTTTTTATGAGAATTACGACTAAAATCATGAGAATCGAGCCTCTAGGAAAATTAAAACAATTAATGAAAAAAATATTGTAATTTAATACACATTCCGCCATGTTTATTTTAATGAGGATACGTAAATCATGTCAATTGTGCCTTTATGACAATTAAAGTATAGTGATATTTTTTTTATAATAATAAAAAATTACTTACTCCCTGGAGGGCCGAAGAACTTCACGCAGAACTCGTTCAGACCTCCCAATATCGTCACCTCATGCTTACTTTCAATGCTGATACAAAAATGTTAAGGAAATTCTCTTCACTGTGAAATTACACTATAATGGTTCATCCATAAATAACATTATACTTTCATTACACAATATCTGTTCGGGGCAAAATTATCCCAGAATAAAGATTGACAATGTGTTGATCCCGGTAGTAAACGGTAAATGTGCCAACTTTTAATTATTATTTTTTTTTTATATCAGGCGAGATTGCGATTGACCTCAATCACACCTGATGGTAAGTGATGATGAGGCCGAAGATGGAGCTCGCTTTCCCGTTAGAAGCCTATTCACTCTTTTGTTTAGTTTTCTTTACGTGAAATAGAAACAAGCGATACATAACATCCATGCTCACAAACTTACGCATCATAATCCAAAATTTATACTAATACTAATAATAATATTATAAAGAGGAAATATTTGTATGTTTGTTAATCTTTCACGCAAAAACTACAAAACGGATATGGATGATACTTGGCAAATAGATTGAGCATATTCTGGAATAACATATAGGCTACTTTTTATCCCGGGAAAATGTGATATCCCTCGGGACCACGGGTAAAACCGCGGGGGACAGCTAGTAACCTATAAATGCAAAAGTTTGATGTTTTGTTTCTAACACTTTCACGAATAAACGACTGATCAGATCTTGCTGAAATTCGGCACACACATAGCCAATAGTGTGGAGAAGGACATAGCGACATTTAAACCGGGAACAGGAAGCCTCCTGTTCCAAATTTGTTAACTGCTAGTTATATTAGTAGAATATAAAAATAACTACATTAAATAATTTTTTTCACAAACGAAACTGAATCTTACGCCACAATAACTAAACATAAAGTTAGTTTACATAATAACGAAAAATAACAACCAAATAGTCAATTGCCATTCTTCATGTAACTATTTCAGCCGTTTATAACCTTATCATGACCCTGTCATTTAACCATGGATAAAAAAAACAGTCTACAGGATGGGCATTTGTTAAAATTATCCGATGGCTTAAAAAACACTCCACGTGTGACTGAGGTATTTTATATATCACTAGATTTCCGTGAATCCGGTTTCACCCGCTGTCCCAGGGATCTAATTTATACTTGGATTACAACAGCCTATTTTTCAAATGCTTGTGGCGTTTCCAGAGTTTACCTTCCGCATACATACAAGCTCATAAAATTGTCTATTTTACAATATTAGTATAGACTTTAAACTTTCCTGCAAGTACTCTCTAGTTAGTCAAAGTTTCACCGCAATTGGATTGTATAGGAACGCATAGAAGACAAACAAACAGTCTTTATTATTTATATATTAAATCAATAATTGATTTGGGTGTGCATGCGGTAACTATTTATTTCATTAGCGACCGGCCCCGAATTCGCTTGAGTGGGATAATATAAGCAAAAACCATCCTGAAGAAATTGTCAAAATTATACCAAGAACCGCAACAAAATCAATTATCAATCGAAATCAAGTATAAAACATATAAATGGACAAACAGACAGAAAGTAGTGACTTATTTACTATTTAAGAAAGAGTTGTAGTTTGTATACTAAAGTGTGTGAATAATTTCAGAATTAATTGTAATGCTAAGTCTCCTCCTGTTTAAACTTCTTCGACCCCCATTTGCAATTGGATCACGCAATACCATAAGTATATATCATATACCCTGAAGGACAATTTACGGGGTAAATATCAAATGTTTAATTGCATGAACGTTCCTTGGAGCCAAGGTTGAAGGCAACCACATCACGACCTCGAGAATGCGTCCATAGCTCAAACAATCAAGCATTCTGTTCACTTGTTTGAAGAGCTATTTACTCGTAGTAGGTTTTATTACACGGAAATTTAATAATGAAGTTAAAATGTAGTTTAAAAAAACGTAAATTAAATAAATAATAATTATACTGGGACATGAGTAGAAACGGCTTGAAATTGTGACTGTAGTCTTAGGAAAATATCATGTCACATATTTACTAAAGACATGTTAACCTACTGCACTAAAGGAAGTAATGATAAGGCGATGGCTGATAAGATTACTAAACAACTACCAAGGCTTGGGAAAGTTATTTTAAGATCGCCATCTTGAATTTTTTACTTTTTTTTTACGGAAGAGATAGTGTGGCCAGTGCCATAAAGCCTTTGAAGGTATTGGCTCTAAAGTGCTGATTCGAGAACACACAGCGACATATATTTAACAGTAGTCTGCCAAGCAAGAAAGTACCCTTTCACCTTGGAACAGAGTCTCTCTTTAAAGACTAAACTAAATCAAACTTATTTATCAGAAATATCTTATTTGGCATAATGAGAGAACCGAGAACTGGCAAAGTTAACGACATGGCTCTACATTCCAGACAGCGTGGGTTGACAAAGTAAATATGCATGAAGTCAATTTTCAGAGAACAAACATCTTAACTATTGAAAATGAAAATATTTTTATTCAAATAGGTCTTAACAAGCACTCATGAATAGTCTGACTCTAATACCAGTTCGGAAGGTTGTTTTTTACTGAGAAGAGACGGCAATAAACATAGCAATTACTCTTTTTAAAAACGAGCTTAGATTGATTACACTGTTTACAAGAGCATATACTTTATACTGAAGTAACCACTTCAATACATAGAATAATCTTTTAGCTTTAACACAAATCATACCAACACTTACTAGGTAACTATTTCTACCATAGCGGCTCAAATGTGACTTTATGTTTCCTGCTTGAATGTATGAAATATGGTTGTTAGGAAGGGAAATATATAGTATAACTGTATATTAATTAGTAAGAAAAAGTCACGTACAAAAGCAATAAGATGATACGTGCATTTTCAATGCAAATTTTAAAATGGGTCATTTGACCCGGTTATGGTATGTTTAGTGTTAAGAGAGATTGTTTCTGAGATATAATGATAATATATATATAATATTAATATAATAAATAATCAGTGGTAACCCATTGATTATTATAATTACTCTCTATCTTTGTATAAAAAGTTGTACCTGTTATGCCTTTTCTATACTATTATTTTTTTAACAATATCTACAGACCCTTAGTCCGTAATCTTTAAAGTTTTTATGATAAATTTTATTTCATATTTATATATTAAAAACCTTATACATTACGTATTTATCCGATAGCGCTTAAAACTATAGTGAGTTGTTCTATGTAAGCACGCGAAAGTTTCTAACAAAAAAAAAGTCGCAAAGCAACGCATTCCGGGAACGGCTAGTTAATTATAAAGGTAAAAGTTTCTTATAACATTTAGTACTTTCATATGGACAAACATTTGAAAAATAAATTAACCAAAGTCAAATTATGAAGATATCAAAAATGTTACCATGCTGAATTTCTTGGCAGTTCCTCTCAGTTAAAGGCTGATTTCCGAACCGGTGGTAACTTCATTAGTTTTAACATTCATGTGCCTAGGGCCTAAACTGAACAAACTTCTTTGAACATGAACTTGTAAGAAAAGGTGATAATTTGCTCCGAATTGACTGATCGTATTTGAATAAAATTGGGCACTCAGATTCTTATATCACATGGGCCGACAAACATGCTGACGGTCCACCTGATCGTAAGTGGTCACCGCTGCCGTTGGACATTTCCAACGCCAGGGGCATCGTCATAACTTTTTCGACCATGAGACGTGAAGTTGTTAAGTCTCATGTGTCTGTAATTTCACAGGCCCCCTTACATAATGAAATTAAATATTTAATCAAATAGCCCTTATGAATGGTGAAACTCTAACATAGGTCACATTCCGAGAGGGGGAGTAAAACCTCAAAATATAGTATTCAACCAATAATAAATAATTAATTCAATTCGCGACTGCAGCTAAAGCATTGTTAAGATATAATTAATACGAAGACATTTGAATTCTGTTTTTATTATGCTTCAACTCACGATTCAAAGTTCAACAAAGCTCAGTCAATCAACAGCTCAAAATCAAAAACAAAACCAAACACAATTCCAAACACATAACAGAAAAAAAACGTTCCAGACTACTAGCACATAAAGCCATCAGACGCATACGGTTTTATTAATTATGTATTAACTGCAGACTTTAAAATCAATATCGTCTGTAAGGGTCATTGTATTCAATCTTCAGAGTTGTATGAACCCGCAGCCGATCCCGACCTGAGACTAGACTGTCTAACAAATATAGGTACAAAGGTATATAGTAAAAAGTTCGGATCGTTGCAAATAAAACCTTTTTGAGCTCGCAAATTTCTGACAACAATATTATAGCAATATTGTTTACTAACTGTACCCGCGTTCTCGAGGGATGTCACATTTTCCCGGGATAAAAAGTATTCCAGGGCTTTTTTTATATATGTGCCAAGTTTCATCCAAATTCGTTTCACATACAAACTTTCGCATTTATAACTAGTAGGATTCCTGTAGGCCTTTACAGGCTCTTATAAATTGTCTTTACATGGTTTTTAAAATATTACAAAAAAATGATATTAAAAAATAATTTCGCACTAAAAATACTTAAATTTGGAAAGCTTGTCTCCGAGCAAGGCATGGTCAAAGATTATGATCAAAAATCATATAAACTATAAAATCCCTTTTGATATAAAGTATTCTTTACTACCTTTTTAAATTTATGCAAGAGTAATTCTTGTGTCTATTAAAAATAAAAAAGGTTTAGTCTCTAGTTATTTCACACGTCAAACAAGGATGTGTTAAAAAATAAATTATCGAGTCTGTATGCAAGAATATTGCATGAAAATCCATTTACGGGATCTAAATATGGGGGGGTGATATTGTCTCGGAATTAATTTAGTAATTTTTTTGGTATGAAATTCTACGTGAATGTTTATTTTATAGTTTACTAGTTATCTCTCGCGGTTTCACACGCGTTTATCGATATCCTATATAGCCTATTATTCGCGCAATCACACGTTGTGAAGTGTTAAGATCGGTCTAATCGCTCTTGAGATATAAAAGGAGATACTGGCAGACATACAAATTATTAAAAAACAATAAGTAGAATTGGCTTCAGTGAGTCATAAAACGAATCACAAAAAAAAATGTAATGTACAGACAGACAGATCCTACAGGTTTATATACAACTAGCTGCCCCCGCGGTTTTACCCGCGTTCCCGGGGGATATCACATTTTCCCGGGATAAAAAGTAGCCTATATGTTATTCCAGGATATGATCTATCTATGTGCGAAGAATTTATCCATATCCGTTTAGTAGTTTTTGCGTGAAAGAGTAACAAACATACTTACATACAAAAACTTTATAATATTACTAGCTGTCCCCCGCGTTCCCGTGGGATGTCACATGTATTATACATAAAAACATTCTTCTTCAATCACTATATCTATTAAAACAAAACCGAATCAAAAATTTTAAAGATTTAAGCATACATAGGGATATAGGGACAGAGAAAGCGACTTTGTTTTATACTATGTAGTGATTAGTACAGATTTAGTATAGTTTGAGGTATTAGGCATATACATAAAACGCTGCGAACGTGAAATTAACTCCCCAGGTACTAATATTATGAATGCGAAAATGTGAGGATGGATGCACGATACTCTTTCACGGAAAAAATACTGATCCGATTTTGATGAAACTTGGCACATAGATAAAGCATGCCCTGGAATAACATACATACTTTGAATCCCGGTAAAATGTAACACGTCGGAAACACGGGCGGAACCCCGGGGGACAGCTAGTAATGTATAATGTGCAAACAGTACAAAATCCTAACAAGGTCTGATGAAAATTGTTAACTAAGCAACCATATTTTGCAATAACAATTATGTGTTCAGTGATTTTCATTTTAAAATAGACTTACCTACATTTGTATAACTAACGTTTTTTTATGGTCAGGCACTACATACATGGTCATACATACATGCAAACCATAGAATAGAGTACAGGTTTTTCCAAAAAAAAGAATTTATAAAAATCATACTAAATATTCTGGGTCATTCTTCACACTTCTACTATGGATACCAGAATACTGATATGCTACATAATTTTTTTTATAATATGTATCTGTATTTAAATAAATATCTACAACACTAGACAGACAAACTGGACTGGGTTATCCTAAAGCTATTTTACCACTATACAATACTGCCCTTCCAAACTTTTAGAGTAAACTACAAAATTATAATGGTCTGGTTTTACTATAGGTTTTAATTGAATCCTAGAGTTTGTGAGAATAATGGATGTTTGTTACTCTTTCACACTATAATATCTATACAGCTTGGCAAGGAAAATTGTATGTGTTATTTTTTATTTTTTTACTTTGAAATAAATGATTTAATTAAAAAAAAAAAGATTAGATTAAACTTGGCACATATATAGTTTATAATCTGGATTATCAACATAGGATACTGATACAATGTAAATTTTATAATATATAAAAATATATAATACATAATTCGTTATTACATTTTATAGGACTCGGACGAAACCGCTAGTCTATTCTTAATAATGGCTGATCAGAATTTTCATTTTTGAAATAGGACATTGGTATTTTTAGTCCCAAAAATGGGAGTGAAACTGTGGGGCGGAGAACTAGTGGAATAATACATGAAATCATAAAATACCTAAGCTATCCTATTTCAATATTATTATTAATTTAGTAAAAAATTTACTTTGAGGAAATATGTTTACTATTTTATATTATTCTGAATATTATCCATGCACTACATTTAATGCATTCACCAATTTAAGCTCATAAAACCTTAAATAAAACAGGTTAATATAATAACAACAGACCAACAATACCAGGAACTGCAAGCAAAATAGCCTGGATAGTCAACATGTTTAAATTTCAGCTAGACAATAACAAGGATTCTACCTTATCATTAAATATTTTTTTTCACAAGTACATATAGGTACACCTAGGAAAACATAGACAAAATTCTGTCCCTAATTCTCTGAGTATAGAGTTAATTTAAGAAGTATGTATTTTTGTACTTTCCAGTTCTAGTTATTACTAGATATAATGTAGGTACTTAGATAAAATCTGGCAACCAAATAATAGCAACAGACATGTATTTAAATGTAAATAAACTTAATCTGAATTAAGAATTTCTTAGAGTCTGGAGTATTCTGACAATGTGGGACCAAACCTTTGTTCTCCAAAAAAAGTGTATGCGAAAATGTACTTTAACATATGGACATAAGGTTGAGTTAACCTTGACTAAAAACACAATCTATAAATTGAACTCAATGTAGCCAATTTTGTAAACATCATTAAAAATATTATGAACTAGTCACATGATAATGTTCCAGAACATGAAAATGTGTTTTTTTTTTATCAAGATTCAAATAGGTAAATATTATGTAGGTGTAGTTGACATACTACCCAAAATTATCAGTTTATTTACATTACCTACACAAAGATCATTTAATAGTTGTTTACAATATTTCTGTATAAGTATAGATAATTTTAGATTTATATTTACACCAAACTGGACAATTTGGCAGAACACCAAGAGAACAATGAACTGAGATAAAAAAAATAACTAAAAAAATTGTTTTGTTTATGAAAGTTGTTAAAAGAAAATCATATCCTGACAAAGGCTTTAACATTTTCAGCCAAAGTGAATAGAACAATGAAAGAAGTATAATTGTCTAGCAACACAATTTATGCAATTATCATTAATTATGCATAATAGAGTATTTAATCCATGCTACACGCATAAGGCCGAGAAAAAATATGCGCAATTGAGACCGTGGCCTACATAGGGAATTACGAAATGCTACAATCTACTCGCAGACGCGGAAGACCGTGCTAACGTAACGTACCTACGTGTTTATCAACGTGTTATATATAGATACGTTGGCCCACGGAGATGTACAAAGAATGCACACTCCCTCGCAGTTATCTAGCCAAAGGTCTCGACATAAACCTAATAACTGCCAGAACCATACTGAACTACTGAAATCTCAGAATATCAATGAAATATTAATACAAACACACCCCATATTGATTTTCTAGGGGATCGTGACAATCAGCTGATGGCCCTTCATCTACTTATTTACATGGTCGCCCTCGGACGCAATAGGTTCTTTGTAATCACTAACTCTAACAAAGAAAGGATACAGTTTGATGACATCTGTGTCCATGCGACGTTTTCCAGCGCTCGGTGACGACATCTTCGTGATCTATTACTAATAAATCACAATATCGAACACGAACACTAGAACAAACTCACACTGCACGCAGCTAAACCAAATTTTCGTCCACCAACAGCAGTCAGAAAAATAACATTGTAGAAAAACAATGGACACAAACCATAGACTAAAATTTCGAAGATGATGTGTAATAAAATTAGTATTGTCAACTGAAAAAAATACAATAAATCGAAATTTTATCGACTAAATAGATTTTCATCGTTATATAGACTCGGCTTTACAATAGACAATGAACTTTCGGACCATAATGCGTCAAAATTTCAAAAAATCTTTGACAATTGTCTATGCATCATCATCAGCGAAACTTCGCGTGTGTGATCGAGGAAGATTATTTATAATTCAGTTTTAATTATAGATTTCTTTCTTTTTAAACATCCCAAAGTTAGTTAGGAAGGTGCGCGTGTGGACTGCGACGCTCTGTCGGCGCACCACGAATGCGGAAACATGTGTTTTGATGTGAACATAGAATCGTGATACATAACAACAGTTTGTAATTAGTTAAAATTACGGGTGCTGAAACTGTAATCGGGAGTGATTGGGAATCTCTGTAACGTCATTTAGTGGTGTATGGAGTGATTGTGGTGTTCGTATTTCGGAAGTATTGAGGAGTGGTTAAGTGAAGTTACTTCCGGTATGAGGTGCCCCCGGTGAAGGATTTATTGGAATTGGTGATTGTGCGAAGTCCCGGTACAGACATGGCCAACTCCGGGATCGGGGTCTCCTTTGACCCAAATGATATGACTAGGTTAGAATCTTTAAAACTTTAATTAAATTAATGTAAACCCTACTTTTAGGGTTATAACCCTAATTTTTATAATAATATCTATTTATTTGCCAGAATACATGGTTTATTGGCAACAGGTGTTCATAGATCCAATATACAGGACATTTTGTTCTTAAAGCTGTATTTATACAGTTTTAAATTTTGCCTAAATCATCTTAAAATTTCACACACAGGAAGGTTACATGTTATTAGTTACAAAAAAATATAGTTTGATATTCATATCTCTTAGGTATTTGTGGAAACAGCTTATAGATTACATATCTCTCTAAAGAGATCCAAATTGAAGAAATAGAATGAAATTATTAAAAAAAACTAAACCTGTATTTTGGCTTTAAAAAGAAATTCTCTCATCCAATTATAGTATTGTAGTTAGTGCAGTAGTAATTAGGTAATTATAATCTACATTATTTAAATCAATGTGACCTTTGCTACACTACCACTGTAATTATAAGGTTGGAATTTCCAAAATACTAATAAGTTAGTCATATTCTGTACTGTAAATTGTTACTAACTGCAATACATAATTTAAAAACTAATTTTGTTCAAAATTACAAAGAACTATGTGTCATTAGATATTTCTCCCGATCATCGACTATAATTAAGGACAAACTTATCAGCTACAGCTTTTCAAAATGCATAAGAAAATTAATGACAAAGTATGATTATACTTTTCTATATTCAGCAATCTTATCATGGGTTGAATTAAAAAAATATATTTTATGTTCTTATACAACATGTTACAAAATACCCCATAAAAATATAATTAATTATCAAAGCCGACAACCCTAGTAAGCAGTCATGTCAGGGAACCAGATTATTTAACAGAAAGGGTTACGTACCTATTTTACCTAATAATTGTCTACTTTAATAGTTTTAATATTTTTCATTCATAAAAATCTAGTATTTTATTTTTTTTGGGTATGTTATACAGCATTACAATGGTTCTCAAATATTGTGAATGGACTCGTTATAAGGCCCCATTTAACTTCCTTTCGGCTTTAAAGAAAGAAACAAAACAGCTTTACAGATAGTTTTGTTACATCCTGTATAATAAAGCTTAGGTAAGAGCATAATGTTAGAAAATAAGTATAAATTCTTCATTGATATTAATGAATCTAAGTGTGAATTTTGTATTAACAAAAAACTATTGAAGATGCTGCATAGCTTAGAAAGACACAAATAAAATTTAAGAACTCAAATTTTTATTTGATTGTGGGTCAAAGCTGGGGACAATTGTACCCCTCGCTCCCCTTGTAAGGAATGAACACAATGATAAACAATAAAACACAGAAAGTCGCAGAAAAAGTAATCAAAAACAACTCAAAAGTAATAATTTTTAAACCTATTTAATAAACTAGCTGTCCCCCACGGTTTTATAGGCTTTCCCTAGGAATGTAAATTTTTCCCTGTACAAAATATATTCTATGTGTTCCAGTTCTTAATCTGTTCAGATGCCAAGTTTTATCCAAATCTGCTTTGTAGTTTTTGCCCACAGAGAAACAAAGATCCATGCCATGCTCACTCACAAATTTTTACATTTATAATAATATTAGAACAGGATGAAGATTTAGGTATTTGGTAATCAGTTACTCAATTCAAATTGACGTCCCTTAGTTTGGCTGTAAGACAAGCAGGCAAAACAGGCAGCAGTTTGAGCAAAAGCAGTATAGTTACTTGTCTACCAATATTAAAATATGAACAAACATTTAACATTGTATGCTGCAGGCCAGATATATTAATGTGTTTATTTTTAGTGTTGTTTATATTTATGGGCAGTTAACCTGTCCTGTGTAAATCTGGGACAGCTGTAAACATTAAATATTGGCTTGCTGTTACTGAATGTAAACATAATCAATGAAAAATATTTTTTTTGTGTTATTGCAATTTGGGACAACCTATATTGATTTAGAAATTATGGTTTTTTGTCTTTGATGTTTTTATATATACCATACTAGCTGTCCCCCGCGGTTTTACCCGCGTTCCCGTGGGATGTCACATGTATTATATATAAAAACCTTCCTCTTCAATCAATAGAGTAGTAGAGCTCTTAGTGCAGAGTTCGTCCGGGGAAGTACTACCACCTTACCCATTTCCGCCGTGAAACAGTAGTGTAATTGTATTACTGTGTTTCGGTTAGAAAGGTAAGGGGGCCGGTGAAATTACAGGCACATGAGACTTAACAACTTCACGTCTCAGGGTCGACAACGCATTGGCGATGCTCCTAGTGTTGCAAATGTCCATAGGCGGCGGTGACCACTTACCATCAGGTGGACCGTCTGCTTGTTTGACGGCTCAAGTGGCATAAAAAAAAAACTATTAAAAAAATCCGCATCAAAATCCGTTACGTAGTTTTAAAGATTTAAGCACACATAGGGATATAGGGACAGAGAAAGTTACTTTGTTTTATACTATGTAGTGATATGTTATTAAAACTTTGGAGAGGCATTTTTTTTTTCTGAAGAAATTAGAATAAAGGAAGTATACAAGGGTAACTTTAAAAGAAAAATCTAAAAAAACATTGTGGTTCTGATGACCACCTTCTTCATCATCAGACACTAAGGACAACATGAGGAAATAGTTTATGTAAAGGCAAATCAAACAAGCCCGAACATGATGGGTTTATCATATGTCGTTTAGGGGTATGAACACCTTCCAATATCTTCATCATATCAGCTTGGTACCAGAATGTGGCACTGTCACAAAACCTACATAAATATGAAAAATTACAGCACAATCAAACACCAGAATGTGGTAGAAAAAATTATTGCAAATTTAGAAAGATGTAAGTTAAATAAATGCTTGTAAAATATGTGTTATGATTGATACTGAACACCCTATAGTTTCATAAAAATATATATTTTTAGTGTGATTGGAAAATATTACAAACAAATATACAATACAGAACTTTTTTATTTTATTCAAGCTTAAAATAAATCTGGTTTTACATTTCATATAAATAATTATTATAACAGGAAAGTAAATAATTAAACTTAAAACCACATTCGACAAAAGGGCGTCTTGTATTGTTCGCACTAGGTATGCTTGTCTCTTTCACTCGTAACTGGATAAGGTCTTTTAGGCGGGTCTCACACTGCACCGCGCGAGCGATGGACAGCGGTTATTAATGTTGTACCAAAGTATCTCAGTTTGTAGAAAAAAACGCGGTTCAACACTCTCACAACGCCTTGCTTTGCTTTTGCATGAAGACACAGCTCAAGCAAACATCGCACAGTGTGTGATCCGGTAGAAAGCCTTATTATTTTTTTTTCCTTGGCTTCTGCCGTCCCGCATTATTAAGGGATTGGGGAGCGTCCCGGAAAAAAATATTGTATCATGAACATAATTGGGGAACATTTGTCAGGCAAATTTTATTGAAATACTAGCTGTCCCGCGCGGTTTCACCCGCGTTCTCGAGGGATGTTACATTTTCTCCGCACAAAAAGTATCCTATGTTACTTCTAATACCTCCAAGAATATATGTACAAATTGAAATTACAGGCACATGAGACTTAACAACTTCACGTCTCTGGGTCGACAACGCATTGGCGATGCCCCTAGTGTTGCAAATGTCCATAGGCGACAGTGACCACTTACCATCAGGTTGACCGTCTGCTTGTTTGTCGGCCCAAGTGGTATAAAAAAAAAACTTTCTTTAATATTAGTATAGATGTAACAAATGTCAAGAAGTGCAAATGAAAAGTATAATGTGAAAGTAAACAGTCAATAACTTTCCAATACCTAACTTGCTATTTTCACACTTGACTGAGACTAGAAAAAAACAGTCATTGTGACACTCAAGAAAATCAGTTTAAATACATAATTACTTAAGCTAAAACTAGCCTTGATGAAATTGAAAGTTTTATTGCTTAGTAGATTGCTACACAATGAAAGAAGCAAGACAATAAATGTACTTGTATGTAGTTATTTTAAATGAACATGCTAGATCTGTTGTGAAGCTATGTCCTCACTGTTTCTCTGGATTAGTGGTAGATATTGCAGCAGCTATGTATGTATGGATTAAAAAAAGTAGAAATATCTGAATATTTTTCATATTATGTTTAATAATTTCTTATCTTATTAATATGATAAATGCAAACGTTTGTGAGGATGTATGTATGGTTGTTACTCTTTCACGCAAATACTACTTTGGATTTGGATGAATCGTTGCAAATAGATAGTATAAACTTGATTAACACATTAGATAATTATTATCCCGAGGAAACGCAGATGAAAACGCGGAGGATAGCTTGTGTTATAAATGCAAAAGTTTGTTAGGATGGATTTACGGATGTTGTTACTTTTCACGCAAAACCGACTACGGATTTGGATGAATCTTGGCAAATAGATAGTTTATGACAGGCCAGTTGGCTTGGTGGTTAACGCTCTGCATAAAGCTCTCTATATAAAGCAATTAACCATTGGATCTAGAGATGAACCTATTTCGCAAATAGAATGACAAAAAAAAATACTTAATAAACCATGCCATATTTGAATAAAGCTAAAAGGCCTGAGATTTCCATTGAGGTTATTGACTAAATGACTCCCCTGAGACTAAGCGTGCTATTCTGAAGAGGCCCCCCCCCTGAATGGGTCACGTGGTATGGGTACGTTCCCTTACCTTTAAATTCAATAAAGATGAATTTTTAATGACATGAGCTGTCGAAATGGGTCTTTATGAGATACGGAATTCATACTGCAGTACCAACCACTAACATATTGATAATTCACTGTCCCCAGCTGGTACTTCAAGGAGTTATCCCGTGTTGAAGCGACGCGGCTGCTCCTCAACGAGACTGAAAGCGGAGTGTTTCTCGTCAGGGACTCCAAGACCATCACAGGCGATTATGTGCTTTGTGTCAGGTAAGAATATGGTCTATAATGTTAAATGGTTGGCCTTCTATATGCTGTTGATTTCGAACAACAGCATAGAGAGAGAGAAGACTATATCAACAACATATGACACCAACCGAATAAGTAGTCCTATTTGACATATAAAAATTAACTTTATTACGTATGCTATAAGGTCGATTTATATATTCAATAGTTTATTGTATGCTGATGCAAAATATACCTTATTTCAGAGTACCAATAGGATTCATTTTTCAATAACATTTGTAAACTTCTAAAAAGACTTAATATATGGAATAGACTTGTAATTGATGCTGGTTGTCCAAAACTGATATTTGATCCCTGGGTGCCCCATATATTGACAAAGGACTGCCAAAAACTCTTTAGATATAGCTATGTGATCATTTCTAACTTTACAGCATCAATAATTTTGTCATATCATAATGGCTGATTGAAATTGATTTTAATTATTAATTGTTCGGCCGTAAATGGAGGGAGTGAACGAAGGCCGAAATTCAATAGTAGCACAAACTAACGCCCATACTTGTTTAAAGTAAAGGCAATGTATTACTGTGTTACTATCCAGGAAATTCTTTGATTATCATTTTTATGGGCCAGTTGGCTTGGTGGTTAGAGACCCTGACTCCTAAGCCGCAGCTCGTGGGTTCGATTCCCACCCAGGACTAACATTTGTCTGTATGTTCTGTGTCTTGTCTTAAATATCTATATACAAATGTATAATATTTAAAAATAGTACCGATATGTAGTATATCAGTTACCTGGTAGCCATTGTACAAGCAGTAGACTCTGCCTAATTTGGGATCTGGTAACCATGTGTAAAATAATGTACTGGGATATTTATTATATTCAAATAGTCAGGCAATGTGTTTCATCTATAAATACTTAGATTCCCTAGGCTTATTAAACTTTTGTGCCGTTTAAAACTCAATTGCAAGATTTAATACAAACACACATGTGTTGTGAAAAACAAAATGCATTTGTTATTGGCTAAACTTTATGTAAGTCATTTAACATTGACTTTTTCCGAAATTTTTACTTGTCCAAGTACATTTTAGTCGCGTCAATGAATACATAAAACAGGCAATCTTCGGAAGTCCTCAAGAACAGCTCCGATTTTGATGATTTTTTTTTTAATTTTTGTTTTTTTAAGATCATAAACCTTCCGGTGTGGGGACGGGATTATTTATATTGTTTAAACAATATCTATGATATTTGTGCGGGGTTTTTTTTATCCATTAAAACTTGGAAATAGAGATACAGTGTAAACTCTTTATAACGTTATCCTTTATAACGATAAACTCCCTATAACGTTGAAGTGAGCCCAAGTTGGTTGGTTTGTTCACTTTGTTTTGTTTTTTTTTGTTCACTCCATATAACGATAACTCTCTATAACGACAAAAAATGCTCAGTCCCTTGAGTTTCGTTATAAAGAGTTTACACTGTATTTATGATTTTTTTTTTCCAATGTAAATAAGTTTACATAATATATATAAATTTAATAATAACTATTATAAGCAATTACCTATAGAAATAAATAAAATAGTTGAAAACAAAATAGGAAATCTTTACTATTTGTTTGATATTTATTATTTTATGTACAAGTAAAAAGGGTAATTAAATTTTCATATATATTTAGTGTTTCGGCCAAACTGAATTGTTTTTTATAAATATAGTAGATATTGTTTAAACAATATAAATAATTTTGTCCCCGATCCAGAAGGTTTCTGATTTCAAATAATATAAAAAAACTAAAAATCGAAATCGGAGCTGTTCTTGAGGACAAAAAGGCTTTATTGACGCGACTATTTTGTTAGATCGACTATTACTCGTTAACTTCTTAGTTATAATATGTTTTCTTTTATTTTCTTTAATGTATGTATTACTATCGTAAATTTGAACAAGAATAGTTCAGCTTTTGAGGGGATTAAATTATTATTACGTAAACAGATCCATGAATCATCGAATCCCTATGCTGATATGATCATGATGACTCCGACCTTCCATCCACAGAGAAGATGACCGCGTCTCACACTACATCATCAACCGCGTGGTATCAGCTGACGGCACGATCCGATACCGCATTGGGGATCAGCTGTTTGCGGACATGCCGGCGCTGCTGTCCTTCTACAGGCTGCACTACCTCGACACCACACCGCTTGTCAGGCCACTGCCCCAGGCGCTGGCGATGGTCGCCGCTGCACCGCCTCCCCAGCCGCATCAGGTCTTGGAATTGGTGATAGCCAAGTTTGATTTCTCGGGGAATGTAAGTAAAACCTTAAGCTTGCTTAAAAGTAATTTTATTGATGGAAGCTTGTACCCAGCAGTGGGTTGAACTGGGCTGACATGTATGAAGTTTTCGTTTCTACTAACTGAGTTGTCAAAGCTTTGACTGATATGCTTACTTTTGACAATAAATAAATTGTGCCAAGTTATCTTATAAGATTTTTGGTTCTGACTTGGGCCATCGTTAATCTTAATTCAATCCATGTACATCTCTCTCTATTTTAATAAGATGAAAAGTGAAGGAAGGTATTAAATTCAGCTGATTTCTGTAAAATTTGCTTTTACTATAGTATTGTAGTGATGTGTGCCGAGGTGCTTTTATATCGTTCCAAGTAAGATGACAAAGAATCTCCCTCACTCTTTTCGGCATTAGGAAAAGAAAGAGAGGTTCAAGATTATCACAACAGAATTGAGACAATTCCCAAGGTAATGAGATGATTTAGCACATAGGATAACGACCGTCTAAAGAAAGCTATAAACTAGAAACTCTAAACCGTATTTCTGCCCATCGAGCTAAATACAACCTTCACTCAACAGTGATAGTGACCATATTAGAACGTACACAACATCTGCAAAGAATTCCAGTGTGGAATCTATTATTAGATTTTTTTAAACTACATTCGGGACGATGACGCGAAATCATTCATATATCTTGTTTCAAACCGTATGTCTGTTTACATTAAAAATAAACTCGGAAGTTACCATGCATTCCAATGGTATATGTTCATTAGGAATGTGTTTTACCACAATCTCACCATCACATGTGGTGTGATGATGAAGTGATTATGAGAGGTTCTCGACTCGCGACCACGTACAGGAAAGCCAGGTGGACCAACGACCTGGTCCGAGTTTATTTGTAGTAGAGCTCTTAGTGCAGGTTCGTCCGCGAAAGCACTACCACCTTACCCATTTCCGCCGTGAAGTAGTGCACTTGTATTACTGTGTTTCGGTTAGAAAGGTAACGGAGCCGGCGAAATTACAGGCACATGAGACTTAACGACTTCACGTCTTAGTGTCGACAACGCATTGGAGATGCGCTGGTGTTGCAAATGTCTATATGCGGCGGTGACCACTTACCATCAGGTAGATCGTGTGGTGTTTGTCCGCACATGTGGTATATAAAAATAAATTGTCGCTGGAAGCCACTGGATGCAGGCGATCAGGACCGTTTGAGATGGAAATCTAAAAGGGAGGCCTATGTTCAGCAGTGGAAATCCCTGGGCTGATGATGAAGTGGTGTGATATTGTGGCCATAGGCGCTAGATACACAAAACTTGAGGAATTACCGCAAAAGTGATGGTGGATCGTGCTATTCATTTATCATGATATTTTCTTTCAATGTCAGCTCAGGGTCATTGTAGGATTCGAACCCGCGATTCCCTCGGCATTTGACGTCACTACTAAGAACTATGATCGCTTAATAATTGGTCTAACGAATTGAGTCTTAAATGTATGATGGACGACTTGATTTGGAATGATGAAATAAATATCCTGGAACATGTTTACACACGACCATCTGATCCCAAACTAAGCAGAGCTTGTATTATGGAAAACAGTTAAGTGATATACTACATACACTACTCCTTTTTTTCTAAATACTTTTTAGATATTTACATTATTTTACTTTTATATTGAGTTCTTATATAGTAAATGGATACTTCTCTAGTATTTTTGATTGGAAAACGTATTGTTTCTTGATCTAATAATAGCTATTTAAAGATCAAACCAAGCTTTTCATTTAGTTTGCTGCCGTATGTTGCCATCTTATCTTTGAATTAGAACTTTATTTAATTCATTCTCACAAATCTTTAGTGCGTGCGGAAACCGCTAGACGATTACCGAATAAGTAAAAGATTCATGTACAGTTCGCCCACGTTTCACAAAAGATATTTGTCTATACTAATGTTATAAATAGGTAAAGTACGAAATAATGATCGAAATTACTCAACAAAAAAGTGGTATATCACACTGGTTTCCATAGTACAAGCTCTGCTTAGTTTGGGATCAGACGGCCGTGTGAAAATAATGTCCTAACATTTAATTATTGATCATTTATACAACGAGTTACAAAATACCGCGTAAAAATATAATTAATTATCAAAGCCAACAACCCTAGTAAGTAATTGTCTCCTTTAATAGGTTTTCTAATTTAAATTCATAAAAAAATTTTTTTTTTTGTGTTACGTTATACAGCATTACTACGGTTCTTAAATATTGCGAATTGCAACTTTTTGGGTGGTTTTGTAACACCTATAAATTATACTAACAAATATTATATAGAGAGAGTGCGAATTTCGATTCTTTGTATGTATGCATGCAGAGGATCATTTATTATAGAACCACTGTCATTCGAAAAATTCTTTCACTATTTGAAAGGTATCGGAATAGACATGCTATGTTATAATCTCTGTATACTGTAAATAAGGACTATGCTAGCGCAATGGACAGGCCAGTTGGCTTGGTGGTTAACGCTCTGACTGCCAAACCGAAGGTCGCGGGTTCGATTCCCACCCAGGACAAACATTTGTGTGCATGAACATGTCTGTTTGTTCTGTGTCTGGGTGTAAATATCTATATAAGTATGTATTTAGAAAAAAAAGTAGTATATGTAGTATATCAGTTATCTGGTTTCCATAGTACAAGCTCTCCTTAGTTTGGGACCAGATGGCCGTGTGTAAAGAATGTCCCAGGATATTTATTAATGCGCATATAATTTTCAAGGATGCCTTTACATAAAAATACAAATTGTTGTTTAATGGCCGTTATTACTGTTGTAACTGGCTGACAATTATTTAAATTGATAAGTTAATATTCGTTATCTAAAATCAGAAAGAGAATGACAGTGCGCGAGCACGGACAAAGATGTATTTTTTTATAAAATAATTTTATGGTCTAAAATATTAAAATATATAATTCATATTTGATAAGTTCTTTGTAATAACGCCCCCGTTCACTACAATACTCGTACATTAGATACCTCGGGAACACGGGTAAAACCGAAACAGAACCTAGTGTAATTAATTTGTAGTGTAATTATATTTATAGTAACACATAGAAAATGTAAATATTTTTAGATGTATTTTGGTTTGTGGTGTTTATTAATAATTTAAAATTATGTTTTTCCAGGATGCTGACGATTTGCCGTTCCGCCGCGGCGAGCGGTTGATGGTGATCAACAGGGACGAGGAGCAGTGGTGGACGGCGCGCAACAGCCAGGGTCGCACTGGCTCCATACCGGTGCCTTACGTGCAGAGGGTGAGTCACCAGGCTGTTCCATGGACTCGCTGACGATTCTGATTTATACTGCCGATGGTTAAGGGCAATGTCTGGTATACCGCAGATCGGGGGTTACTTTCTCACCCAGTACAAATGGTTGTGTCTAAAGTTGTTTGTTTTGCCCAGTATGATGGTGTTATGAATAAAAACATCTCAACTATAGCACCACGTATTGGAGCCTAGATCGGTTGGTGAAAAAAGTCTATTTCTGGGTGCTCTGGTTCTTGAGATACAGAAGTAGTTACCAGGAGGAACTCTGTCTGGCAGAGCCATCCAGACCACTTTAATAACTTTTGAACCAGAGACAGAAAATATCTGATATCTTGACAGCTAATTTCCACTATTTAGCGAGGATGTATTTGTTCCCTCTATATTTATATACATGGCAGGGTATTTGGAAAAGTAATCCCTAAAATAATATCAATAATAATGGTATACATAGATCCTGGACCCGCTGGGGGCTCCGTACCCGCCCACGGAGGCGCTGAGCCACGCGGGAGCGGGCGCGGGGCCGGGCTCGGGGCTGGGGCCGGCCGACCCTCCCTCCTCCTCCCCGCCCGCCAATAATCTGCCGCACCAGCGCACCAACATGCAGGTACCGTCAAATTTCAAAAGCTGTTTAGTTTAAACCCGCAGAGATCACTTATGATGGTCAAAGTTACTGAAGTTAGAGCGACAGAAAAAACACAAATAAGTAAGAAAAGTAACATTTTTATTTAAAAGTAACTTTTGTCTTGTATTAATATGTATAGACTTTCTATGTTTTATTTTATATTTTCCTTTATAGTGAAGGTAACTTGTCGAAAAATAAAGCAAACAGCTGTTTGAATGAATGTCTACAAAAAGCTACACGATTAAATATCTACAAGATTTGTTTTTTAGTACAATTATATCTCAGTACACATCGCTTACTTTGGAACAGGTAACCACGCCAAGCATAAGATTATGTCAGTGCAGAAAGATAAACGTACCCTAATGTTTCAGCGTACCCTACCGGCGCTCGCTCGGGTCCGACAGACCCGCGTCCCGAACGCGTACGACAAGACCGCGCTAAGGCTCGACGAGGGGGACATAATTAAGGTAAATATTTTTTATTAATTTATTGCACAATGTACACAGTAATATAGCACTTAGTGCCGGGGAAGTACTACCTCCTTACCCATTTCTGCCGTGAAGCAGTAGTGCAGTTGTATTACTGTGTTTCGGTTAGAAAGGTAAGGGGGCCGGTGAAATTACAGGCACATGAGACTTAACAACTTCACGTCTCAGAGTCGACAACGCATTGGTGATGCCCCTAGTGTTGCAAATGTCCATAGGCGGCGGTGGACCGTCCGCTTGAATAATAAACAGAGAATGTCGTAAAGAAACGATAGAAGTGAAAGTTAAGTATCACAGGGAATTATTTTTAATTATTCATCTTTTGAATAGCATAGATAATGTAAACAATGCAAACATAATGTTTATCATTCATTTATTTTGTGTTACACAAAAAGGTTGCGGATTAGAATTTCAAATTTAAAAATTCCCATGAGAAGTTTCAGATCAATAAATAAAATATGAAGAATATTGTGTTGTGAAAACCTACATAAATAAATTATCTAATATATTTATAAAGTTTATATGTATGCATATATCCCTTGGGGACGCGGGTGAAACCGCAGGGGCTAGCTAGTGCTATATAAAATTGACTGCAACTATTTCGTGGGCCTATCTCGTGCGCAATGAGCCGTTTCTTCAATTTACTCCTGCTGAAGGCCCTTATGAAGGTCATGGTTACTGAAGTAACAAGCGGCTCAGAATTCAGCCTGCAACTGAAAAGAACAACGATCGATTCCCAGGTTGGACAATGCCTTTACCATGAGTTTTTAACGTACCTACTCGCTAGCGACGGCGTAAAACATTTCTATGGCAAATGTGTACAGTGCCACTAGCGGTCACCTAAAGAACTAAAATCGATAGTACGAGTCGATAGGTAAAACCAGGTGAAATGTAAACACTAGCGAGTAACGTTTGCTATAGAAATTCGGTACCATGAGTCACAAATTTGACAGTTGCTATCGAGAAATACTGTATCGATAGTAGTTTACTCGCCAGTGACTAAAGTAAATTTCGATAGGAACTCATGGTAGAGGAACTGGTAACTATTATCGTGACTTCGTTAGAGGAGGTATCCCTGGGGTTGGAAATGTGTCTTGAGAAAAAGCAACAATGCTCACAACATATCACGTTAGAACTGATATCTTAAGTAGAATGTGGATCTCTGTATGCCTGCCTACCTTTATAGGCGTGAATACATTTACCATGTTTATTTTTTTATCTTTTCAGGTGACAAAAATCAACATAAACGGCCAATGGGAAGGCGAGCTCAACGGTAAAGTTGGCCATTTCCCCTTCACATACGTGGAATTCCTGGACGAGAATCCGACCAGTTAAAGAGTAACAATTATACACCCACCGGACGACCTATACAATTCGTCCGCATAAGACTTTAGTGTGACGCAACGAAAAAAAATGAACTGATTCTTTTGCCCACCGACGTATTGGGCTACGTTAAATATACGCTTTGTAATAAGCTGTTACTATATATATAAATAATGTTACTCTATGGTCGAATGATTTTACATTATGTCTTAATCAATGCAACTAACTTCATAATGCCCGTATTTCGTTATTTGCGAATGCAGTTTCGTTTACGGGGTATTTTTTTTAAAGTAATTGATTGAACTGATGTTATGATTGATTTCTTAAATAATTTGAGGTTCGAATCTGAATTTACACTATAGTAACTCAATTATATTGACGATAGTTACCTTTGATGGTAAAATTGGTAGTTTTCTACCAAATAGTAGAAAATGAACCTACCAAAGCTTTCAACGTTGAGATTATTGGGAACTCATTACTTTTTATTGAAAAGAAGATATCTATTTTTTTTACAATATTTTAGTTGCATTTCTAACTTAGCATTTACTAAAAACAGCATGAATTTTATTTAACAAAATTTTTTTTTGGTATCCGGCAAAAAACTCCGCAAAAAAAAATCAGAATTTTTTGAATGTTGAAAAAATATCAAAATTTAAAACAAAAAAAATGTGACTTAAAATCTACTGACGAATAACCCACATCAATGCACTTTTATTCGCTGAGGCAAGTGCCGGGGCTATATTGGGGGTCGAATCGGGGCGCAAAGAATATTAAACTAAGTATTTTTTATCTTATTAACTAATTTACATCTCAAAATATATACATCAGCTAATTTCCAATAAGGAATTGATGTTTATTGTACAACGAACGAATGACTGCTCTTATTTGTATATTTAATAATGTAAAAAGCAATCGGGCTATCTATATATTTGACAATTCACTTAACATAATGTTTTGTAGATGAATGCCAACAGCATTTGATTATAATGCATTTTTTATATATATTTATAAGTTAATTATGAATTAAATGAAAAAACCTTATATTTTATTTGTCAGTTAATGTTTGACACACAGCCCAATTCTGTCCTGAAATATTTTTTGTCTATGGTGAATTGTCAACTAATAAAAAAAAAGGAATTTTGAAGTCATTATAAACTTAGGATGCGCAATCATTCAAAACGTTTTATAATAATTGTAAGTATAGCTTTTTTAAAGTTAATAACATCAAGTTGCAAGTTATTACTTGCTTTCAATTGAATTGTAGTAGCGAAAACAAACATATGGATGCCTTATGTATTTTTATGGCCAAATTACCCAGTTATCAGTACAGTTACTTAGTTTCAGTTATGCTATTTGAAAAATACTATTATACGATGTCTCGATAACTGCTCTGTATAAACAATTGTCTGAATTTCCGGCACTTGAGACTAAACGTCTGACCGTGAAGTTGTTAAGTCTCATGTGCCAATAATTTTACCGGGTTTACCTTTCAAACTGAAAAACAGTAATACAAATGCACTACTGCTTTACAGCGGAAATGGGTAAGGTAGTACTTCCCCAAACTCTGCACTAAGAACCCTACTACATCGATAAAAGGACGATTATAACTTGCAACTTGAATAAATATTAATATCTCTTTATAGTGACATTTATCGGACAACATTTAACATAGTTAAACTGTTGTATAATATCATTAACGTCTTCTCGATTAAAACTCGTAAACGATAAGGGCCTGTTCACATCAAGCTTATGCATTCGCTGCGATTTCTCACAACAGTGAATGTGTGTAGCGTTTCGTAACGCCCTGTGTGAAAGCTTCCAAAATAATAATAGTCAATATTTTTATAATTGCTGGTGCAACAATTGTATTTAGTTTAAAGTTGTAGAGTATTAGGGCCGTTTTGACAGCGAAGAGTGTTAAAGAAAAATTAATCTTATGTCCCCGTGATAAGGCTCATCAGCATCATTATACAATTAACCGTTAACGGACTTTTAGCGTGACCTTTCACTTTCTGTCCGGCGGTCGGCGGGGTAACACGTATGTGATGCTAGTGCGTCCACTCAGTGGCAGCGGGGCTAATACGTCCTGACGATGCTTCGTGTAGAAGCGAAACACGTGTCGATTTCCTGTTGAGTTTCCTTGTTTGGGACTTGACAGAGGCGGAGATCCAGGGGAATTAGTTACTAGATATTTGATTTGTATAATTAACCACTGGATCAATAGATGAACCTTACCTAGGCGCCATAGGGTTCGATTTTCTTTAACACTCGTTGCTGTCAAAACAGACCTTCTAATATCGATTACTATAGTTATATTGTACAGTTTACCAAGTTATATGACATTTGGAATTGTTTTTTTTTTATTGTAATCAATACGCATGTTATATATACTAAATGGAATTGATTAAATAAATCTTGTATTGTCGTACATATTGGTTATGTACATAAAAGTATTGATTAACAAGCGTGTTTATTTATGGAAACAGGACATATCTGGTTTTATCTGGATCCCAAGATGAAGGTATGCAGGTATACAATGTTTCCAAAGCTATGACGTGTCATCAAGGCAAACGCTTTTATTTAAAATATATAAATTAATAGATTTTAAAAGTTGCTCCTTATTAGTCATGATTTTGTTGTGTATCTCTAAACTTTAATCTAGTTTAATATTTAGTTTATTTTCATATTATATTTTTCCAGTGTTTTAAGGCCAAAATTAATATCTGCAGTGCTATTCACAAGCCAAACTCGCCGAGTGATCGCTCAGGTGAACACGCAGATAGAGCAGACCTCTCGTCTAATTGCAGAGTTGCGAGACAGAGGCAGGGAATAGTCACTGTGTGAATTCATCGTCTAGTTTGATTGCAGAATATCATAGCTGATCCTGGTCCAAAAAAATTCTTTGTCACGTGAGTGGCATTAAAAAGAACAAGTTAGATTGATTTTCATCTCCCATATGTTTTGCTTTACTGTTGTGTGTTCTAACTATGACACTGGCAGAGTCATCGGTAACACGATGGAGTCATAAACAACATATTGGAATTGAATTGATATTCACTTTGACATTAATTTCTATTGTGAAAAAAACTGGTTTATAATGCCGTAATTTCTTTTTCTGCAACGAAGCAGTTCATACATTTAAGTTTAGTTTAGATACACAACGATTAAATCGTAAAGGTTGGTTCATACGCACAAAAGCGCGGTAAAAATATTATAATCATTATGGAAATGTACATTTGTATTTGCAATTTACCTTGTTTCTAGTTAAGTACTGTGAAAAGCTACGTACCGCTGCGTCCGTATGAACTGCACTTTTAAGACGGGCGTTAATTCATACCAAATGTTATTATCATTGTATAGAATCATTATGAAAATATATTTTGAGATTATGTGTCATAATGTATAATTTTTAAGTCATTTAAAAAAATATCAAAATCTTTGTCTCATATTTTTTTTATTAAGTTATATGTAATGGTTTAGTAATAAAATTTAGGACGGAATCATTTATTGGTTTGTTTCTTTTTTCCCGTGCCTTACCCCGCTAGATTATAATGAGAAACTCAAAATGCGTAATAGAGTGATGGTGCTAAGAGTTCCTTGTGAAATTTGAGTATTCATTTTAAGCATAGTAGTATGTTCGTTTGACGATTTAAGATATATATAAAATTGCCATTGAAAACTTTATTGCCATAATTTCTTTGCAGCATCACACAATAAACTATGGGATCAATTAGAAACCTTATTTTAAAAGTAATAAAATGTTTCTTTTGGGACATGCATGGAACAGACTTATACCGGTAGATCACAGTTATTTATCAGTAAAGTTGTTCTCAAAAAGGTGTTCTTTCACTAGGGAGTCGCACCAGTTGAGTGCGCGAGATGCGGGAGGCAAGTCTATCCACCCCAGTATTTTTGCATCGTATTCATAGGAAATATTAACTAATGCCTCTGTCTAGAGGGCGTAGATATGTTAATCCCTTCCGAACAGGGAGGTCGACTGTCCTTGCAGACGCTAGAGAAACTATATTTCTACCTTACTGTTATTTTAAATGAGAAAAAAAAAGTCTGATAGCTATTTTAGCATGATTATCGTTCTTGATGTAAATTGGAAAAGTGAGTGACCCGAGACAAGCCCAACATCAGGGTATTTTCTTTTTAAATTAGTTGTTATGGATGAATATTAATGAGAGGAGTTTCCATGAAATTAGTGTCACATGAGCTTAATCTTTATTATGTAATGATAAATAATTAAAAAAAAAAATATTTCGTTTGTTAGTCGATAAACCACAAACCAAGCACCAACGAACATACGCTCGTCTGGCAACCCTGCCTGCGCGTACTGCGCTTGTTTGATTTATAAAGCTAGCTAATTAGATTTCAATATAATGTTTTACTTTCTTTCTAAATATTGGATAGGTAGTAATTTTATTAATTATTCATGGTTTGATAACCATATCGAGTAAGCTTCTATTTTATTAAAATACTCTGAATACATTATGTATCTAGTAATAGTCTTCACTCTATTAATTTTATGGAGTTCTTGCCTCACAACAAACTTCGTAAATGTATTGATTGTAAAATTTTACTTTTTCTGGTTCGGTTCTAGGTTGGCTAAGAAAAATGAAATAATTCTTTTTATTTTTATAATTTTCGAAAAGTGCTTAAAACATAGCATTGTTTTATGAATACATAATGTTCCAAAGTTTACTTATTTGAAGAATTGTAATATTTCGGAATATATTTGAGGCATCAAGTAACTGTTATCTATACGGTATTTGCAATGAAGATAATATCTATCCACCAAGCATCCGAAACGCCGACAGAAATTTTGATTCAATTATGTATTGGTGATGGCTAGATTTGAAATACGTTTAATTCTGGTAAAATAGACTAGTATAACCATGGACGATCAAATTCCAATGGATTTGAGTATGTCGGCGGAACGAGCTATAAAAACAGAATTTACTTTTACTTCAATAAAAATCGAGCCTATTTTACCGGACACCGAGGAGACATCTTCGCATATTGAAGAGGATTATTACGGAAAACATGAAGGTACATAATATTTATATACAATTTCTTAATTTGGTAGGAATAATTTTCTCATTAAAATTACTGTGGAATTGGAAACTTAAAATAAATTCACCAAATCAAAGTTTTAATGAGAAAGTGCCATGTTGTCTTAGCTTATGTTATTGCTACCAAACCACACGCACACAGACAGTGGGCTTGTTTCCTAAAGAATGCAGGATAAACCTATTAATTATCAGATTTGGTCATCTTATCAATCAGGGTTTTATATTCTTAACTCTATTATACAGGCTGTGTGAGCCTTATCTTGCCAATTAAGTTACTCCATTGGTTGTCCTATGAGGCTTTTAAACATAAGTGTTTGCGGAAATGAAGGCCTACATCATGCAATAGAATATCAGTTATCCGGTCACCATAATTACATGCTCTGCTTAGATTTGTTTATAGATTTAAGAATCGTCAAAAAAGAGTATACGTTTAACCAGCAGTAGGAAAACAAAAGTATAACGTTAAGGATTACTACCAATGTTGTGTCCTAGGACAAATATTTGTACGTATGAACATGTCTTTTTGTTGTATCTGTGTAAAATAGATCCTATATTTAAGTATGTGTATAGTTACCATAGGACAAGGTCTACTTAGCTTGAGATCAGATAGCTGTTAAAAGAAATTTTACAGGGTAATAATAATCACTTATATTTTTTGAGCTATGCAATATATTTTAATGCTGGTTTTTCAATTATATTATTATAAAGATGTTATCCGGATGGTTTATATATATAAAATATTAAAATTATTCCACTCAGGCAAAGTCTGGGCTGGTCACTAGATTATTTATATTGGCAATAGAAAAAGGGTGTAAATGTATGTCTAGACAAATCCTGTTATTTCTTGAATTATATTAAACAACAATATTTGTAGATCATAGGCAGGTCTGGATAAAACAGGAGTCAGAGACTGAAGATAATAGTTTACTGGTAAAGATTGAACCCAAGGAAGACTCAAGGAGTAATTATATTCTGGGAACTACATCATGTGCTGAAGGTACACATTATACTCAAACTTTTTAACTTGAAGATCATAGTTTTTTTATTTAAATGGCACTATCTTCAAATTATTATTGTCAGGCTGTCTGTAAAAGTTATGGATGGAACATAAAAAGAAACTGATTGACTTGAGAATCTCTTCTATTTGTGTAAGTAACATTTTTTTTTATAGAATCATCAATTGAAAATGAAGTGGATTTCAAACCTCAGTTAATAATAAAGAATAGTAGTAAGAAAAATCTTGATCCAGATGAAGATTATTTGCCTATAAAGAAAGGCAAGAAGAAAAAGAAGAAGGTAGGCTCTAAATATTTCAGTTCATTCTATATAGCTTTCCTCTCGCAGCTCCGCTCGCGTAAGCTACATTTTATATTGTGCCTAGTAGTGGGATAAATGTGTGGCCATTTTTGCTACAATTTTCATTGATGCTCCGCTCCTTTTGGCCTTAGCATGATGATATATAGCCTTCCTCAATAAATGGGCTATCTAACAGTGCAAGAATGATTCTATAGTTTTTTTAAGAAATGGTGTGTTTAAATTCTGGTGCCACATTAATTTTGGATTGCTATGCATTTGTATCTCTCAATGGCATATTTGTCCCCTTCTTTTTTTCTTCTATCTTCTCTATTTAACTCACACCTGTTATTTCTGACATCTGTCTAAATATATAATCTAAAATACAGGACAGAAAGTAGGCATAAAAATACAATAATGCAATTAATAAAAGGTTTTAATATAATGTTTCGTTTTATATTATCAGGTACAACATAAAAAGGAGAGCAATATTAAACCTACTGTGAGAGGAAAACCAAGGAGTGAGTATTTTTTTTTAATAATAATAATAATAAATTTATTCACATAAATAATCTTACACAATTTAAATTCAGTCTCTGACTTCTGCGCTAGGCATACATACCTGTGTTACAAAAGCCAGTGCCCTTTCTTATTAAAACATACTCTATCTAAAATTTATGTAAATAAAAGTAAACTAAAGTATTATTATTACTAAATTACCATTTGATATTTTTTCTGATCTTAGAAAACAGACTCAATCTACTTTAATGTTGATCTTACAACGGTGTGCGATTAAATGAACTACGAATGTCTATTGAAGCGTATCGTCATCGTATCGAGTGCCCCAATAACCAATGCAATAGGAAATAGAACACCGCGCAAAGTAACGGTATTAGCGGTGTAATATTTTCCATACAACCTAGCTTTTTGTCGCACTCGATATGATGACGCTACGATTGCGATAGATGTTCGTGCTTAGGCCTCTCGTAGGTTAATTTTTTCTAATGCATACATTTTCTACACAACAGTAAATATATTTCAGTTGAGAGAAGGTTTCAGAACTCCACTATTATATTATATATTCAGCTCTGAACCGTTTCAACAGATCAGATCACACCTACTTGAACTGTCGAGCTGCGGCTCAATACAAAACTAAACAGCTCACGGCTCACTTATTATTTTACCATCTGTATACAATCTGTGATCTATTCGGTCATATTGAGTCGTTATCGAACTGCGGCGCGGTAGCGGCGGCGTTGAGACTCTGTGATCGGTCTGCAATACTTGAGCTGATCTGTGAACCGGTTCGCAGCTCCGGTTCACAAACGTGAGCTGAACAGCAGCTCATGCATTTTGTTTGACTTACCCTTGTCTAATATTAATGCTGTACAAGTTAATTAAGCTTAATTTGGGATCTTACCTCTCGCGTGATTGCGTTGTTACCGAAGGGGACAGAGCATACATCGTTAATCTACCGTCATTTTCCTTACAGAATCAAAGCCCAGTAACAGTGTGATGTTCCATGATACCTAAAATGTTTATATTTATTATGTTTTCCAGGCGCAACAGGCGTAATATACTCGGACGATGTTGTGAAACACATTGAAATAGTGACAATCAACGAGGAGGAGCGCCAGATCGAGCACCGGGAGCTGTTCAGCGCTCGACAACACATGCGGCATACTTGTGAAGATTGTGCTCTCGGATTTGTCGTTGAGGACGCCTATTTGATGCATATGAAGATACATTCACCTGTGAGATCCCTTTTTTAAGACACTTTTATTCATTTCACCTGTATGTTTGTATGTAACCAACTCTTTTGGGCTCGATTTTTTAATACAGTTCAATTACCTTGGTTTGTATGTATGTAACGGAATCATTGAACGTGATTGCACACTTATCATGAACCAATGACAATGCAATAATTTAAATAGTTTGTCCTTACCAGGACCTTCAGGTTAAACTAAAAAATATGCTTTAACGATTACGCGAACTAAAAATAAAATTCGATCTAAAAGGCTTGGTTTGACAGCTAAGAATGTGATAGAAAAATAATACTTATTCCTTATGGGTTAAGGTTCATCTATTGATCCAATGATCTTATTATAGATCTACAGAGACACTGTTAAAGAAGATAGGGAAGTTATAATATTTAATATAATAAAATTTATAATAATAGTTATTCCTAATGATATTTTTTGAATTATTAATATCATGAACTATATTGATTTACACAGGAATCAGGCGAGCACGAATGCGACATCTGCCATTCCCGGTTGAAGTCTGCGGACATACTGTACCGCCACCGGCTGCGGCACTACCGGCGGTACCGCTGCGGTATCTGCCACACGCGACACAAGGACAAGGACGCCGCGGCGTGCCACGTGATGACCGACCATGAGGGACAGGCTTTCATGTGCCCACACTGCGGCAGGGGGTTCAAGTGAGTTGTATACTTGATTCTCATAATAAATATCCTGGAACATTCTTTACACACGGCCATCAGTACCTGTTTTTTTTTATATAACTGCCACATGGGCCGACAAACAAGCAGACGGTTCACCTGATGGTAAGTAGTCACCGCACAGGTGTATAGGGGGCCATAGGACTATAACAATGCGTTGTCGACTCCGAGACTTGAAGTTGTTAAGTCTCATGTGCCTGTAACTTCACCGGCCCCCTTACCTTTCTAACCGAAACAGTAATACAAGAGCACTACTGCTTCACGGCGGAAACGGGTAAGGTGGTAGTACTTCCCCGCCTGAACTCTGCAATAAAAGCTCTACTACTCAAAAATATTATGTAACTCTCTTGGGTTCAATGTGGAAGCCTATTTCATAATAGATTGATGGTTCGGCGTGCGAAATGTAATACAAAATTGACAGACACGACGATTACACGACGGGAACATTACACAACTAGATAGCTGATAAACAATTTTTTTTCTTTTTTCTTGTTTCTCATCGTCATATCAGCCCAGGGATGTCCACTGCTAAACATTGGCCTCCCCCATTTTTTTTAGGCGAAATCTTTATTTGGTCCGTTGTGATTTGAAACTCTATGTGGTGATTTTTTTCACCCATTATGTGAATTATTTGACTATTTGTATAAACTTCCAGACGTCCACAATATCTGAAGCGCCACGTGGAGCAGTACCACACGAAGCCGCTGCACCTGGAGTGCGCGCAGTGCGGCCGCGTCTTCCACGAGAGGGGATGGTACAGATCTCATATTAGGTCAGTGCTTTTATAAGCTTTTTAGGGTTCCATACCCAATGGGACCCCATTACGAAGTCACAGTATCTTTGACCGTATACGGTTGACATTTTCAGTGTGTGCTAATAAAGCCGCTATAACAATAAATAAATACTTACCTATACAAGAAACGTCGTCGTATCATCAAATATTTTGAATACCAACGCACCGAACCGGTACTAGAGTCGGACTACTCGTAAGTGCTCGAAGAGGGCTAGTCGAATACAAATATTTAAATTGAATTCGAACAGAACCCACAACGAGGAGGTGAAGACGTCGACGGTGAAGCTGAAGGCGACGTGCGCGGTGTGCTACCGCGACTTCAAGAACAAGGCGTCGCTGACGCGCCACCTCGCCAGCCACGACGCGGGCGCCGCCGCCGCCGTCACGTGCCGCCTGTGCCGCTCCACGCACGCCGGCCGCAACGCGCTGCGCATGCACTACATGCAGGCCCACGACCGCAAGTGGACACCGTGAGTCGCCTGCTACTTGTGACGGACCTGGTGCCTGGTGCCTGGTGCCTGGTGCCTCGGTGGTCTGTTTGTTCTGTGTCTATATGTCGAAATGAGAATGGATTTTGAAAAAAGTTTGTAAAAGACTAGTTTTCTGGTTTTCATAGCATGATCTCTGATTGTACTAGTACAAGGAAGGTAGTGTACTATGTATTATTCAAATATTTATTTTAATAGTAATTACAAAAAATATATATAGACATTTTACACCCAGATCAAGATAAGTTTTAGTACAAAAAAAAAAGTTATCGTTAACGAAAGATATAGACTTTAAAATTGATATTATGGCTACTCTGTCGGTCGGGTCGGGCACCCAGCCCGGCCGTGGCCTTGGCAACAGCTGGCTCTACCGCCGCGTGCGGCGCACGGCGCGACCCCTTATCCCGCGCGCCCTTTGATATTATTAGGAATAGATAGTGTCCATGGTTTGTTGATTTTAAAGTCGAAAAAAAATTAAACAAATAATGGAAATGTGTTCTGTTGCTGATACTGAACCACCAACATTTTTTTGCGCATTGCTTAAAAAATATTTCTGTATATTTGTCTAGGGTGGGATTCGAACCCGCGACCTGTGGCAGTCAGGGTAACCCCAAAACCGACTCGTCGAACTTTGAGTTATCCTAAAATATTTCCTCACAGAATCCATTGTCTATCTAAGAAAAGCAACTGACTACATACATTTGTAATTTTTGTGTCTAATTCCAGGAAACCTCCCGAGGAGTGTTGTCCTCAATGTCCCAGAGTGCTGGCCACTCCGGCGATGCTCCGCCGGCACATTAAACGGATGCACACTGACAGAACCAAAAGGTGAGGATTTCATTTACTTCACATATTCTTTAACTGGCTACTTAGATCATTTTCGATAAAGAAAGTATACCTACTCTTTTTTAAAGTGGTCTCAAAGGCATATGGGTCATTCTTTTTTTAAACCTACGTCCTACATGTTGTTAAAATTTTGACTGAATTTTCCAAAAAAAAAAAATAACACTTTTTAGTGAATGTCTATTCTATCTGGAAAAGTTGTTGGCTGCAAAGATTACAATTTTTTGTAAGATTTTCCAGGTCTTAAAGATGGATTAGGCTAATAATTGTACACCTCCGTCACAATATCTTTTATTTTTTTTGTATCAAATAGTATAACTCAGATAACTTGCAAATTATTTTTTACAATAATAATAAAATGGTCCTTTTAGAAAAGTTACAAAGCAATATAGAATAATAAATATATATTTTTAATTTTATACCACTGTCACAATTGCAGCTAATTTGAAGTATATTTTTTGCTATAATTAAATTTTTACCACTTCTAGCACAGAAATATTAATGTCATAGACTATATTATAGTTACCGTTTTTAATATGATTTTTCCAAAATTGTACTATACATAACAAAATATAAAAATGGCTATACAGGTGCAGTTTTGCATCCTGGTCAAATTCAAGGAGGTATATATTCTAATGATTCTCGATCCGAATCGATTATAAAATAGGTACGTTTTAAATTTTTTGTTATTTACGGAAATCGGTCAGTGTAAACCACCCGTATTAAAACGCAGCCCGCCTGTTCCTAGCCCTATAATCGCGCTGTCACACACACACGCAAACGATTCAATTCGGTTTATTATGTATTAGTATCTATATTGCACCTGAGCGGAGCCGGGGCGGGTCGCTAGTAACGTAATAAAGCAAAACTAACATTTTATTAATCAGCTGATACTATCGTACTTATAGTAGGAACGTTAACTTTTCTTCGGGGATAAGTGCCTACTACTTTCGTATTCTTAATAAAAATGAGTTAATTATCAAGAAAAAAATCAACAATAATGTAGGTGATTTTCGTTCGGTGAAGGTTACAGTTTTGTAGGTCAAAAGTGGCACGTGGCAGCTCGGTGCCTAGCACAGAACAATGAACTCACGCACAGCTGTATGCGCTGATTCTGGAATACAATTTATAATAGCAGCTTTATTAACTATTGACCAGGTACCCACCCTAATTTAAATTAATTATTCATGTCTTTTGTGACAAGCTCCTGAATTTTGACCAGCATGCGAAACTGCACCCTGTATATACATTTTAAAACCAGGAGACATTATTGTGACAGAGTTGTTATTCTATAAAATATCAGGTTGTATTTTGGAATATAACCGGTTTTAAATGTACTCATTCAGAATTATTTATTACTTCTTTACAATAATTAAATATTTAACAGTCTTCAGCTTTCTTAAAACCGAGATACGACTTTTAACAGTTAGGTATCGTTCTTTAATGGCATTGGAAAAGTCACTATATTGTTTTCATTCTTACTGTTGTTTTCATCTTTGCTATTGCTATGTTTTTTGGATTTTCTGTGCAATTTTTTCTTGTATTTTCGAACTATAATATGTATATAATTTACAGTATTTTTTTTTTATTATTTAGTTAAAATAATCTGTTTGTTAAAGTAATTAACATATTTGAATTAATGGGTGCAAATAAAAGTAAATTTATCAATTAAATTGTAGAATTAATTTCCCTCCTACAAAATAATGATAATTCAATAAAAAAATTGATAAAATGATTGCATAATTTTATGAATAAAATTGAATAATTTTGATTGAATTATCATTATTTTGTAGAAAGAGTGAAATGAATTCTAAATAATATAATATAAATAATAATATAAAATAAATATTTGAAATTAAACTAGTAATCAGATTTTTAAAATGCAAGAATAATTAACCTTGTACAATGAGCGTAACGGGTCAATTTTTCGTGCATGCAGCCAGCGTTCATCGATTTATTGGACGTCGTCTCGTCAAAAAACGAAGTAACTTTTTTTTATCCATATCTAAAGAAAGATATGTGTGCATGCATTTGGAACTTTTTTTTGATCCCTTAATTTTTTCCAGTAGTGTATTATAAATGCTTCAGATGCAACTCGGCACATAGATGGAGCACATCCTGGAATAACATAACACGTGACATCCCTCGGGAACGCGGGGGATAGCCAGTCGTTAATAAATATGGTATCGCAGGTACGAGTGCGACCACTGCCAGCGCGCATACCTGACGAAGGGCGAGGTGCGCGCGCACATCATGTGGTCGCACCTGCCCGTGGCGGCGGGCGGCGGCCACGCGTGCCCGCGCGCCGCCTGCGGCCGCGTGTTCCGCACGCCGGCGCTGCTGCGCGCGCACGCCGCCCGCCACGCCGGCGCGCGCCCCGTCAGCGACCAGCGCTGCCACCACTGCGGGAAGTGCTTCTCGGTACGTCACCACACCAACATCTGCCGCAGGTACGAGTGCGGCCGCCCGCCGCCCGCCGCCCGCCGCCCGCCACCCGCCACCCGCCACCCGCCACCCGCCACGCCGGTGACCGAAGTTTCTTTTTACGAATTAACGGTCTAACTGACTGATGGACAGACGGACTGACTGTCCCACGACACGATTTTTTTTTTTTAGTTTTGGTTGTGTTTCAATGTGTACAATAAAATATTTCTTGTAATAATTCTCTAGATGAACCATCAAATTATTCATTTCCAACTTCATTACAGAATAAACAAGTGCTAAGGAGACACCTGAAGAGCCACTCCAACCAAATGTACCCTTGCAACGAATGCGGCATGCTATTCAAAACTGAACCTTACGTGAAGGTGCATTACAAACTAAAACATTTGAACATGACCAGAGCCGAGATCAACGCGGAGAGGAAACGCAAGAAAATGATAATGGTCGACAAGAATATGGGTCCGAATGATAAAAATATTGCTAAAATCACCAAGTCTTTATTGAAAAAGGTAAAACGAAACATGGCCGTTGATGTTGATCCTCTATTTGTTGGCATAGAGTGCGATTCGACAATTAAAATCGAAAAGGACGACGGTCATGTACCGTTGTTTGAAACTTTTATAGATGTACAAAGAGAATAAGGTTATATTAGTTTGTTGTATATATTTTTAATTGCACAGAAGTACGAACTTCATTTACAATCCGACCATATGTTTTTGAGATTTAAAGGCTCGCTTTGACAGGGAAAAATGTGAAAAGTACGAAAAAATGCGTATAATGATGCATAGGCCTCACGAACATCTATCGCATGCGTAGCGCCATCAATCCAAAACCTGCCAAAAAAACTTGACTATAGTTGCGAAAGATGTTCGTGCTTAGGCCACAGGGCACTGGGTTAAATGAAGTTAAAAATGAACAACAATATAGGGCTAAATAATAATATTTTCATCCCCACATCTCGGAATGAGTATTTTTGATCTTCGTTATTTGAGTGCAAAAGCCATTTTTATCCGCTAGAAGATAAAGTAAATTGAATTTAGAACATCGTCTGCATTATGCTTGTGAATTAAAAAAATCACCTATTTACTTCTACCTCCATGGTGCCGAATTTATCATACAACCTTTTTTAATTTGTTAATAAGTCAGACTCGGAACCTTCTTGGTGTACTTTTTTTTAGAATCCCTCGCTTGCTCGGTCATCAAAATTGAGCACGCGGTCAACTTTGCACTCTTTTATGACAAATAACAATTATCGCATATCAAATCTTACGTGAGATTAGGGGGGGGGGGGGTCGCACCCCTTAGTGAGATGTCGTGAATCTCACTAAGAGGGGGGTCGATAAGTCGCCGTACGTAATTAATGAATGCCCCCTTACCTGTCAAATCGGGCCTATTAGATAGATAGTTTAGTCAAGGGCACTGATCGGTAGGTAAAAAATTTTACCGACGAAAAGTCCGAGGCGTTTCTCCAGTCCAACCACATATTTTTAAATGTAAGATATACCCATACAGTCAAACTTTTTACTGTGTAGTCCGATATAGATAATTATTTTTATTGGATGACTAATTAAATCTAAATTAATATATAGGTGTACTTAAAAGGTGGTCCTATTTAAAAAGAACACCTCAGGGTTATTTCACTTTTCAGTTTATTTTTTGTTAAAAAGATTTTTAATCATTAGTACTCAAAGTTTCTGTTATTTATGGTTTTATAAACGAGACGAATTGGTTGGAAATTACAGAATAGATTCTTTAGGTGGTTACCTATATATAGGGCTTAATAAGCTCGTAATCCTTTTCCACTGTTATATATTAAATAGATTATCTGGAATGGCGGATAAAGTTTGTATTTCTGTTGCAAGATTTAAATGTTTAGATTTACGTAAGTCGTTAAGCGTTAAACCTTATCGTTGAGCTTTCATTTTGGGATATAAAGCATCCTATCATTTTTTGTGCCAAACAGATAGTCTCACTTTTGCATTTATATAAATTAAGATTTTGTAGTACTGTTTCAGTATTAGTCAATGATTTCCATGTTTTGAACATGGTGCACCATCTATTATAGCGTCAGATATCTCACTATATTCTACTAGATGCTTTTAAATTAATAGCAATTCCTATTTAGTAAAATTGTACATACTAACTAGTCGCTAAGTATTTATGTGTAGTATACAGTATGCATTGAATTGTTTTGTGTATTTGTGTTACTAAACCACTTAAATGTCACGGTAAAAACATAAATAATAATATGTATGTAAAATATTTTCTTTTATTTTCATTTAAATGCTATTTTACAAACTTAATCTAGGCTTTGAAAAATTTTCTTAACCAATTTTTTTTTTATTCAAGCACCATTAAAGTATATCACATTTATTTTTTACATATTTCCCTGTGCGATTTTTCCCGCATTCCCTTGGATCTAATGTTTTCCCAGTATAAATAACTTAACATCTAGAATAGAACATAATATTGTTGCCGAATTGACTGAATCTATTGTTTAATGCTGACAGAAATCTAAACTTTCATATTTAAAATAGAACTAATTAATATTTATTATAAGAGAAAAGATTTGTATTTTTATTTGTTATGAATAAACTCGAAACTACTGACCCGATTTTGATAATTCTTTCACTATTACTACAACACTCTCTAGTACTGGAAACACTGTCCGGCCAGAATGGAGAAGATTGAAGAAGGTTTGCCACCTGGTCAACGGACATCCAAATATAGAACATAAGAAAAATATATGAATAACTAAGAAATATTGTCTTTTCCGACTATAGGCTTATTATTATTATACTACTCTATTAGAAAGTTACATTATCCAGAAGCTACGTAGGTCTTGTTATAATACCATTGCCTTTACCATGAGTTTTTAACGTACGTACTCGCTAGCGACGGCGTAAAACATTTCTATGGCAACTGTGTACAGCGCCACTAGCGGTCACCTAAAGAACTAAAATCGGTAGTATGAGTCGATCGGGCTCGATGGTCGTTTACTCGCCAGTGAACTACTATCGATACAGTATTTCTCGATAGCAACTGTCAAATTTGTGACTCATGGTACCGAATTTCTATAGCAAAGGCTAAAAAACGTTACTCGCTAGTGTTTACATTTCGATAGGTTTTTTACCTATCGACTCGTACTATCGATTTTAGTTCTTTAGGTGACCGCTAGTGGCGCTGTACACATTTGCCATAGAAATGTTTTACGCTGTCGCTAGCGAGTACATTAAAAACTCATGGTAAAGGCAAAGGACACATTAGAACCTCCGAGAATACAAGTATTACCACAAAATGCAGGTTAGTGAATATTTGGGATAAAACAAAATATACATAATGCCATAAACAGATAATTTATATTAATATGAAGGCATTGGCCCATCCCAATCTACAATCTTCTTGTCATACCAGACATATTGGCCCCTCACTGTGTCAGGAGCTTCTAATGCCAGGAACAGTGCAGCTGCAGCACCTTCGTCAATGGAGAGGTGACCTTTATGAGATGACATGTCAGTTGATACATACCCTGGATGTACTGCATTCACTTTTATATCTGAAAAAAATAGGTTATAATATAAGCTATTTTACAAATGAGTAGTTGAGACAAATAAAGGTTTCTTAACCATATCTTGGGTAATCTTAAGTATCTTGCACTTGATTATTCCGAGATACTACACTAAAGCTTCGAGACCTTGGTCTGTTATTGTATACTCTATTATATATTATTTTTATAAACTTAAACCATTGAGAAATCTTATAAAACACTATGTGTCACCCATCTCATGGTATTTGAAAATTTTGCATATTTAATATGAGTATGAGAAAAACTAGCAGACTGCTACCTCTCACTCATATTGGAAAGCAAAACTCCCCCTATTTCATGGGGTGTCATATGGGGTTGATCTCATATTCTTATTTATTCAGATGATGCACTAGAAGGGCGGTTATAAAGATCAAAGCTACTTAAGACCACTGGATCAGTAGTCAGCCTTCTCTGTCCTGGTATGACTGTGGGTATTATATGATAACCTGTTCTTTTTTAGGTTCTTATGAAATATCTGAGTTAAGATTGGTGAATGTATTAAATAGCATTTAAACATAGTGTATGGATGTCACGACTAAATCCAAAATGCACTATATTTAGTGCACAGACACTTAAAATGATAACACAGTTCATTATGAAGTTTATGATTGTTGAGGGAGCGCTCGTATGTTCGGCTACCCAGGGATTGAATTTCCCTTTAAATGGGCAGGCAGTGGGGAGCGGGGTGAGGGGAGGCAACGAGATGCTCAGCTGCACTCCTGACGCTCGCTGGTTCTCCACCTGCCTCGTTAATTCTGCGGTCGTGGAAGGGGTCTTCTGGCTTCACACCACATGTACACGTTCGAACCGTGTTCACTTGCGTACTTTACTCGCATATGTTGTTCGCTACTTCTTCTGAAGGGGGGGAGGGGGCGTGTCCAATAATACCACTGGCTTGCTTGTAGATCGGGAGAGAACTTGGGTCTTCACTATGTAGTTGAAACTTGCTTGACTGGATTCCTTGACTTGACTTAACTGCGGCTCTCTCGCGGGCATATCCTTTCGGGCGTTACCTTAAAGAGAGCCGCTGTTTTTCGATTTTAAAATATAACTTTCATATTCAATTTTCATTATCAATACCCTAGTTTTCTCCCTGTAATTTATTGATTGATTACTTAATCGATATAAAAACTATTGTAACATGTGCTTATTGTTACCCTCTATATGGCCATATATGGTTTTGAGGTATCCTTTTACTAGGATACGGGTAACTTACATTTTTATTGCAAATTTTTCTATAGTGGCTCTTTTCCCGAGCTCTTTTCCTTAATAACTTTTTATCTTTATTGTTTCTCATTATAATTCTATACTTAAGATTAGTATTACGGTCTAGGTAACATCGATCAAAACTTTAATTGTGATAATTACATAAATAAATTAAATCATATTATGACGCTGACTTTCTTGTCGCCGACATCCTCCCCCTCGTGCGAAGCACCGCCATCTGACTCGGCGACTCCCGGCACCAGCAGGATCACCTTGGTCGTCGGTCGTCGCAGCACTCCGCCCGCAGTCTCGACGTCCACGACGCGTGTCCGTCCGTCGGGGCCAGGAAACGCCTTCAGGATTTTGCCGCGGGGCCACGTGCAGCGGGGTAGGGTGTGGTCTACCACCAGCACGACGTCACCTTGTCGTAGCGCTCGCGACGTCCCTCCTCCGTTGACTCTCCTGGGCAGCAGCGTGGGTAAATATTCCTTTACCCAGCGGCTCCAGAAGTGGTCCGCCAGGCGTTGTGTTGTTCTCCACGTTGGACGACCTATTGTTTCCCGGTCGGAAAACAGCCCGATCTTTGGGGACCCGCACGATCGCCCAATCAAGAAATGATTTGGCGTGAGTCCCTCTTCACCGTCGTCAGTCTCTATGAGAGGTCTGGAGTTGACGACGTGTTCCGCCTCCAGCAGCAATGTATGGAGGATTTCTTCCTTTGGGGTTAATTCTTTCAATGTTATTTTGAGTGCTGTCTTTATAGATCTCACTAGTCGCTCCCAGGCGCCCCCCATGTTCGGGGCTCCCGGTGGGATAAACTTCCATCGTACGCCCATCAGTTCGGCCTTCGGGGCGATGTCCTTCATCTCGTTCAGGGCTTCTTGTAGTTCCCTATTCGCACCGACGAAATTGGTCCCGTTGTCGCTGTATATCGTAGCGGGCATGCCTCTTCTCGCAGCCATTCTTCGCAGGGCCAATATCATGGAGTCTGTAGACAGGGAAGGCGCCAGCTCGATGTGCACTGCTCTGGTTGTGAGGCAGGTGAACAGCGCACCCCATCTCTTTTCGTTTCTTCTTCCCACCAGCACGGTCATTGGCCCGAAGTAGTCTACTCCTGTGCACGTGAATGGATGACTTCCATGTTGTAGACGTTCTTCGGGGAGGTTGCCGGCCGGAACAGGAGCTGGTTGGGCGCGCTTCAATTTGCACCATTGACATTGGTGTACTATGGCTCGAACTGTTGTCCTTAAACCGAAGATCCAGAAGCGTTGTCTTACTTCGTTGATTACAGTAGCGTGGTTCCCATGGTCGAGACCGTCGTGAAAGTATTTAATGATTAGTCTGGCAATGTGGTTTTTACCATCTAATATAACTGGTCTGATGTAGTCCCGACTTACGCCACGGACTGCGTCTATTCTTCCTTTCATTTTGAGAATTCCTCTGTCTTCGATGACGTCGAACTTCTTTAGTTTGCTGTCGTTTCCCAATGTTTTCTTCAGGTGCATACGTTGTATGTCTTCGAAGAAGCTTTCCGCCTGACTTCTTTGTAGCAGGAGTTCTTCCGCTCGATCCAGGTATGTCTGTTCGATGCTTATGATTTTTGTCTCGTGGTTGACATCTTTCAGGGTCGGTTTCTGGAACCTTTCTCGTCGTTTCTTTACCTTCCAGCTTGGGTCTTTTTCGATCTTCCTTGTGGCGTTCACTGGCGTGGATCTTCTTATGAGGTCAATGAATTGGAGTACTCGGGCCGTCGACCGCAGCAGTCTCTGCCATTTGGAGAATCTTGTCGGTTCGGGAGTGACGGACTGGTCATTGTCATTCATTGCTGCCGTCACTTGTTGCGTTCTCTCTTCGCCCGTTTGTTCTTTCTTTACGTCTTTGATCTTGGGCCAATGTTCTTCATCCTTTTCCAGGAAGTCAGGGCCAGTGAACCATCTATGGTCTTCGTCAAAATCTTCCGGCACCTGTCTCGTGGCGTCGTCCGCGGGATTCAAGGCGGACGGTACCCAGCGCCATTCTTGCGGTGTTGTTGTCTCTTCTATTTCAGCCAGGCGATGCGCGACGAATGGTTTGAAGGTTCTTGGGTCTGATTGCACCCAGCTCAGGACGGTTCTGGAATCTGTCCAGAAAACTCTTCTCAATATTTTCAGATCCAGTTCTTCCCTGACGGAGTTCGCTAGCCGACTTCCCAACACCGCCGCTTGAAGTTCCAGTCGTGGTATTGATATGGGCTTCAACGGTGTCACTCGTGCCTTGCCTGTCAGCAGGGTCAGTTTCTTCTGGCTGCCTTTGCCACTGCGCCAATATACGGCAGCTGCGAAGGCGGTCTCGCTTGCATCGGTGAACACGTGCAGCTCCCCCTCGTTCGTGTACGGCGTTATGCAGCGTGGTATTCGTAGGTTCTTCAGAAGTTGCAGGTTGTCTTTATATCTTTCCCAAGTTAGGTGATCTTGCTCGATGACTTGTTCGTCCCATCCGATGCCGCTCCTCCATATGTCTTGCAGCAGCTTCTTTCCATGGACCAGGACAGGTGCCGCCAGGCCCATGGGGTCGAAGGTTGACATGACGGAACTGGTGACTTCTCTTTTGGTAGGTGTCCTGCTTCCATTGACCACGTCTTCTGGTGTGTTTCTCAAATTTGTTTGGAACCCCAGGGCATCTTCTTCTATAAACCATCGTAGACCTAGAGTCTTCTCTTCTCTATCACCCAGGGGGATTTCGTTATTCGGGGTCGTCTGTTGTGAGATTGCTCGTAGCACGTCCGGTCTATTGGACGCCCAGCCTCTCAGGTGGAAGCCGGCCCTCTTGTGGATCGCGTCTACTTCGCCGGCGATCCTCTTGGCCATTGCTTCGTCGTGGAAACTGTGCAGATAGTCGTCCATGTAGTGGTTTCTTTCGATTGCTTTCGCCGCCTTCGAAATCGCAATAGCACTCCGAACAGTGATTGAAGTAGGTCCGGTCCCGCAAGGAGTGTGTCGTTGAGGCTTTTACCATTGTATTTGGCGGCTGCGTCGAAGACGATTCTTATTTTTTGCTTCAGGGGGTGGGTAACTGCGAAGTGAGGCAAGTACCACGTCTTGTGTGGCGTCTTTGTGGGAGGGGCTTCCTCGGCGTAATCATTCTTGATCAGATGTTGAATCTGTTTTCCATATTCCATTTTCAATGTTTCATTCTTGTTCAACTTCTTCTCTATGTTCTTCAGCCTGTTGAATGCTGACTGATAATTATCGGGCATCTTTTCCTCCGGGTTTTTCCACAGTAATCCGGTTTCAAAGCGTCCATCCGGCATTCTGTGGCTGGTCTCTTCGAGGATCCTTATCGCCTTAGCATCGGCGTCTGTGCTGGGGAGTTTCGGTTGCACCCCCAGTGATTCAATTGCGAAGTGTTCCTTGATGGTCTTGTCCATTTCCTCTTCCAAGGTCGATACGTGCGCGCAGCTTAGGAAGTGCACCGGTCGTGTCCATCTCCCGTCGCATCCATGCAGCACCCAACCGAGTTCGGTTAGTGAGGCGACGGGTGGATTCGGTTTTCCTTTCTTCACTGCCCGGGTCACGATCAGGCTCCAGTTGTCCTGACCGATAAGAAGTTGAGGCGGTTCTCCTTCATACATCAACTTCTCTGCTATCTTGGAGAGGTGGGACCATTCTTCAATTTCTTCTTTTCTATGTGTTGGGGCGAAAGGTGGATGTTGTCTATGGTCCTGACGCCATTCAATTTCCTTTTTCTATCGCTGTGTATACCCTTTATTTCGATCGAGAGTATCTTTGAATCTCTCTTGGTGATCTTTCTTCCGCCAACTGTTTCGATTGATAAGACTTCAGTTGGTCCGGTTGCACCGATTCTTTCGGCAACGGCAGTGTCTAACAGAGAGACCGTTGACCCTTCATCCAACAACGCGAGAACAGTCTCTGATCCCTTGGGACCGTACAGCTCCACTGGAATCATTTTCAGGTAAGCTCTGGAACATCCTTTTGAACTGGTCGTCGCTGTCAAGTTGTTGGATATCTCGTTGGTCTTGGTTGCGGTCGTAGACTCCTGCTGTTTTCCTTCATTGTGCAGGAGCTGATGATGCCAACGTTTGCAGATCTTGCAAGGAGGTCTCTTGCAGTTCTCCTTCCTATGGCGACCGTGCAGGCACTTGTAGCAGAGGCGCGACTTCTTGGCGATTTCCCATTTTTCGTCGTTCGACGCTTGCAGGAACTTGCGGCACTCGTAGAGTCGATGTTCCTTTTCGCAGTGCGGGCATTCCACCTTATCTATGGGGTTTGGTTCCGCTCTGTTGTCGCTGCTTGTCGTTGCTAGGGTTGCCTTCTATTTGTGTGCTGAGTTTCAGGTGGCGCGAATTGTCCACATCGATCGGCTTCCCTGTCGAGGAACTTGGTCAGCAGCTGGAGATCGTGACTCTCCTCTGGTTGCTCTGCGGTGTAGTCGAACCATCTGAATTTCAGAAGAGCTGGCATCTTGTCGATAACGATTCTCACCATCTCGGGAGAGCACAGGAACTGAGGCCTCTTTAGTCCTTTGATTGTGGCCACACTATTAGCCACTTGACTGGCAAAAACACAAACGTCCTTCAGGTTCTCCGAAAGTTTGGGTAGTCTTCAGCTTCTCCATTTCGTGAAGCACCAGTGCTTCTGCTCGGCCAAACCGTCTTCGAAGGGCTTCAATGATTTCTTCGGGTTTGCAGTCTGAATATAATAGGCTTTTAATTGCCTCTCTTGCTGTTCCTTTGAGGCATCTCCTCAGTCTTGCCATGTTCTGGATTGAAGTGAAGAGTGGTGCCGAATCTTCATACACTGTTCTGAACGCGATCCATTCGCTTATATTTCCGTCGAATGCGGGTATTTCGTTCAAAAACTTCGGTGGCGTGGCTCCTCCGCTTCTGGACACGGACGTGCTGACAGCCTTTGTAATGGCTTGAGCCAGCATCCGGATGTCGACAGTAGTTCCCGAAGACTCGTGCAGGTTTGCTTTGGTTGCAGGTTCCGCTTCTATCTTTTGCGTGGTTGCTGCTCCTTGTTCGATCCACTCTTTCACGCGTGTCGTTCGGTCCTCTTGATCATTGTCATCAGAGTCGACATCTTCCAGCTGAAGTAGTTCCATCTCCGCTTTGGCTAGTGCGGTAGCCGCTTGAGCTCGTTCTAAATCCAGCCGTGCTAATTCCACTTGTGCCTCTATTTCCCGGCGGCGCGATGACGTCTTAGTCGATGCTGCACGTTGGGGCACTAGTGTCATTATTGAATTCTTATTTCTCTCTCCGACAGCCTTCTTTGCTTCTTTAGGTTGATCGGTAGTCGGGGCTTTCGAAGATGTTGCAGTGGTTTGAGATTCCTCCATTGAAGTTGAAGTCGTCGTTTCTTGTGTCGTAGTGGTCGCCGTCGCGGTCGTTCCACTCGACGTTCCTTCAGCACTCGTATTCTTCTCAGAGCTCCCCTTCTGGGAACGCGTGGTGATCGGCATCTTGATATTTCTTATTATTCCACGAAGAACAGATCCGGCTCGAAGGACCAATTGTTGAGGGAGCGCTCGTATGTTCGGCTACCCAGGGATTGAATTTCCCTTTAAATGGGCAGGCAGTGGGGAGCGGGGTGAGGGGAGGCAACGAGATGCTCAGCTGCACTCCTGACGCTCGCTGGTTCTCCACCTGCCTCGTTAATTCTGCGGTCGTGGAAGGGGTCTTCTGGCTTCACACCACATGTACACGTTCGAACCGTGTTCACTTGCGTACTTTACTCGCATATGTTGTTCGCTACTTCTTCTGAAGGGGGGGAGGGGGCGTGTCCAATAATACCACTGGCTTGCTTGTAGATCGGGAGAGAACTTGGGTCTTCACTATGTAGTTGAAACTTGCTTGACTGGATTCCTTGACTTGACTTAACTGCGGCTCTCTCGCGGGCATATCCTTTCGGGCGTTACCTTAAAGAGAGCCGCTGTTTTTCGATTTTAAAATATAACTTTCATATTCAATTTTCATTATCAATACCCTAGTTTTCTCCCTGTAATTTATTGATTGATTACTTAATCGATATAAAAACTATTGTAACATGTGCTTATTGTTACCCTCTATATGGCCATATATGGTTTTGAGGTATCCTTTTACTAGGATACGGGTAACTTACATTTTTATTGCAAATTTTTCTATAGTGGCTCTTTTCCCGAGCTCTTTTCCTTAATAACTTTTTATCTTTATTGTTTCTCATTATAATTCTATACTTAAGATTAGTATTACGGTCTAGGTAACATCGATCAAAACTTTAATTGTGATAATTACATAAATAAATTAAATCATATTATGACGCTGACTTTCTTGTCGCCTACTAACTATAGACTAAAACGTACTACAGGTTTACCCTTCACATTAACTCATTTCTCTCTCGTGCGCGGTAACTATCGCACGTGCATTTCATTCAACATGCCGAAAAGAACTGAACAATCAGAAATTGAAAGATTAAATCGGAAAAAAAGGAAAAAGGAAGAAACTGAACGACGACAGAGAATCATATCTCCTGCATCATCGGACGATGAAGGTATGTACCTAATTAATAATATATTTAATTACTAGTCGCATCAGTGATATTCCATAAATCTAAGAAATCTATTTGGTAGGCGTTGGGATTGACCGCGAGTCAATAAAATTGACATCTTCCAATTTGATAGATAATAAGCTCTGCTTGACGACCAATTTTGCATCGGGGTTGACTGCGAGTTTTCAACGATGACAAACAGCAGATAAAACGTACAATCTGAAGTAGATGTACAGTCCTCTGCGCAATTCCAATCGCAAAACTAAGCATAAGTTTGCCGATTTTTATTTACTACCTACCCTTAATTAATTTGTTTTTTTCTTCACAACCTTAATTGCAAAATTGTAATTATAGGTAACGTAGTGATTCATGTGATCCCGGAGCTGGCGGCAGACGTCATACAAGACGTGGAGCACAGGGCTTTGGACATCCCCAGCCAGATAGAAGAACAGGCTGGAACCAGCCATGAGAACACGGCCACGGCCAGTGCGGATCCTTTTGACCCTGAACTATTGTCTGCTCTTGGCGAATACACGTCCGAAACCCCTGAATATAGTGACAAGGTACATGATCATTTATCAAAATTATGGCACCCTTTTTTAAAAAAAGGAATGCCTAGAGACCGCAAAGACAAGATGATCAAGAATTATCTTATACCGGACAATTGCAGACTTCTTCAAGCACCAAAACTAAATGCAGAAATATCTGCTGAGATAAATGACAGGGATCGTAATCGAGACAAAGCTCTCTCCGCCGATCAACAACAGCTCGGTTCGGGAATTACTGCCGTCAATAGAGGTATTGACATACTGTTAAAGAGCGGCGATAAGAGTCAGGCCATGAAACATCTGAGCAACGGCTGCAGATTACTATGCGATTCACATTATTCCGCTACGCAAACGCGTAGAAGGCTTATCATGTTTAAACTAGATCGGGCTTGTCACCAAATGTTGCACGACTCCGAAAGAGACGAAACATTGTTCGGTAAGTTATCTTCTCCAATCCGAGAAGTCCGCAGCTCCCACATCCATCGAGGGAACTGGACAGCGCCTCCTCGGTACCCAGCGTACAGGGAGTAGGGAAGCTACAGAAAGCCGCCACCACCAGAAGCGCACCACTAATCTAATGCTAGCATCTTTCTCTGACAGCACAATAAAGCAGTACAATATCAATACCTCACTGAAGCTTTGGTGGCAATTCTGTATCATTAAGAAGATCAATGTATTCGAACCACCAAAGATATCTATACTTACTTTTCTTACAACATTATTTTACAATGGTTGTGCGTATGGCGGCTTAAATTCTCACCGTTTCGCTGTGACAGCCCTTGTAGGTAATAATGTTGGTTCAGACGAGTACATTAAGTGGCTCATATCATGATCAAACTTCTCCAATGTGTTCTCAAAACTCATATATGGGGAACGTCAGGGAGGGAGGGTGATCATATCTTCAAATGAAGCGACGAAATATAATAATGATCGAACTTCACATTGGGGAAGTTTGTTTGATCATTTATTATAATATTATTAAAATTGCACCTAATTACCTTCTAACATTTGTTGAAATTATGTTATTAAAGTATTTTATTTCACTTCTCATCAGAAAAATCAAAAAACCTTGCAATTTTATGTTTTGTAAGGGATTTGATAGTGAATAATATGAGGTTTTCAAATCCTAATGTTAATGTTCCAAATTCAAATAAAATTTTCATAGGTTTCGTATTTCGTTTAACAATAATTTTTTACCCTGTATGGAGTATAAAGGACCAACTTTGGTAACATAAGCATCTTCTGTAGGTGGAAGTATCCATATGTTTTAGAATAAAAACATTTTCAGACACCCCAAAGTCACAGTAAACCAATAAAGAACAAAAAGTTATAAGATAAGCGGAATTTTTTTAATGATAAACAAATGAAATTCTAATTTTGAATTTAGAAATTTTGCTCATCACTGTAATGGAATGGCCAAACTGCCAGCTATACAATCATGTGATTTTTTTATGAAATAAAAACTCTTTTGTGTTAAATTTGGACAGAAACCATAAAAACAAAGTGTTTCAATACTTCTGATGAGAAGTGTATATTATATGCTTAAGAATTTCTCAAGAGTTTACATACCTTTGTCATTGAGTAATCTCTGCTGTACTTTAGTCAAGGCTGTCACCCCCACTTTAGAGACAACATATGAAGAGTTCCCCCATTCTGCAGCATGTGTTCCTTGCTTGGCAGCATCTACATATTGCTGCAACAGGCTGGACAGCTCAGGGATCGTTAACTTCAGATCTTTGAAACGTTTTCTCAGAGCTTCACTGGGTATATGACTCAAATGACCACAAGAACTAGACAAGTTAACTACTCTTGCACCAGTGTTCAGCAATGGAAATAGTATTTCGCAGGTGGATACCAAGGAAAAGTAATTTACAAAAAGTGTTTGTTCAGCTTGCACAGACACCGGCTCAGTTGCGCTGTTCTTAAACGCAATTGCCGCATTATTGACCAAAACATCGATACCGCCATGTTTTTCCTTGATAAAATTACGGAATTCTTCAATACTACGCTTGTCTGTTACGTCTAGTTGATGGTATAAAGGGTTCAGACCTTCTTTGTTCAAATCGGACACTGCTTGTTCCCCTCTCTTTATGTCGCGTGAAGTTAGGTAAACTGTTCCTTCGAAACGCTTGCAAAGACCGCGAACGATAGCAAAACCGATTCCTTTATTGGAACCAGTAACAATAGCAACTTTTGAACCCATTTTGATTCTTCAACCTCACACACGATGTATCGCAATGAGAAACAAGAATATTCGCAAGTAGGTATCTAAAAAGTTATCAAACTTTGACATTCTAATCTGTGAAATAAACAAGAGTGTTACCGTTTTGAAAATCAGTAAATAAATCACTAAAATTATATTTTATATATTTTTATAATGTTTTTTATTAATATTATATATTTATATTTGTTTCCAGTTTTCAATAAATTATTACTCGCAGTCAAACTCGCATTGAGAGGGTTCCGCACCATTAATATTTAAAGATAATCCTATGTTATTTTGAGACCGCGTACAACTAATATGTAGGTTTTCCTGTAATCTATAAAAAAATTATAATAAAATAACTTTAAAACTATTTATTTTGTCATTGAAAAAAAATATATAGACTTCTTCACATGGTACCATTTTCAAAACTTTTTCTTTTCAAGTTTACCTTCCGTTGTACATAAAGCGAGCCTATGAAGGAAAGGGGTGTGGGACTCCTCCATTTAAAAGGAAGTTATAAGTCCTACTGTTGATGTCGGAAGCTCTATGTAGTCAAATACTGAGAAAACATGGATAGTGCGTGCGATGCAGGATTGTCGCTACAGAGTGGCTTTAAAATTCATTTTGAAGTCATATATCTGTGTTTGGATAACATACCTACCTATATTCTATGGAGTGTAGAAGTAAAGGAGGACCATCTCAGTGTACTAAAAAGTGGCCGTTGAAAGGGAACAAATTAAGGCGCTACTGTAGCAACTGGAAGAATTTTAAATAGAGCGCCACAAATATTAGAGTAGGGTACTAAATTAATAGAAAAGGAAAGAAACATTTCCGTTTTGTCACAGCGCATTTTTCTTTATTATTATAATATATAGACAAACATGAGTATGGGATAAAATTATACAGTGTTTTTAAGTACCTCAAATAGAAAATAGTAATAAAGAATTACCGGAAACCAACTCAGCATTTCCACTTGCTACTAGGGCTGTTGATATTTTTAAATATATCAATATCGGAGTTCGATATATCGGAAAAAAATATTGATATATTTGGCTACTACGACTATTAGGGACTAAAAGATTGATGTAGAAGCAATTCGTTCGGATGCTACAGATGTAGCAGAAGAAATCAAATATTTAATAGCTATTTCTGATGGCACGGGAGTAAAATGCCTACTATCAATCCAAAATTTCAGTGCATTTCAAGACCTTGAAATATTTGGCTGATCCAAATACTGCTTTAACTCAGCAGGTATTGTACCAAAACTCAAAATTATACGTGACGTTTTTAAAAATAGTTTTTTAGTTGTGGCATTGTCTAGCAGGTGATTTTATTCGGTTGATTGTAGTTCTTATCTTCTCAATAAAGTTTTCTTAAGCTTTATATGCAAACTGATGTTTGTTATTTTATTCAAAATCTAAAGCAAACAATTCAATTACGTTTTTTTTTATTCAGTTTAGTGGACTTATGAAGGTCAAAGCTACAGACGTGTGGTAACGTCGGTTCGGGAGTGAGCCTTCAGCTAAAAAGAACCGACATAACAGTAATGTACATTTTTTTAAATAATTTTTGCAAAATTATTATTAATCTGACATATTGCTTATTTTATAATTTCAATTACATAAATATTTTACATTTCCAAAAGTACTAATAAATAGTGTAAATAAGAAAAAAATATTTTTTATTGTAAAAAAAGCGTGGGGTGCTTTTTAAAATATTATCAAAATGATAATCCTTCTACTCATATCTGTCAATAAAATATTTATAACTATTGACACCATGCACCCCACGCTTTTTTTACAATAAAAAATATTTTTTTCTTTTTTAAACTATTCCTAATTCAAATAAAAAAAAAATAAATATTTTTTAGTTGGATTTTCTTTAAAAAGCGTATTTTTTTAAACTATTATTTATTTTTAATTTTTTGGTCGAATATTTTATAAAAGCGTATTTTTTAGTTTTTTTATTTAACTATTATTGAATTGTCATCGGTCCTTAATAAGTATGCCGAATTTCGAGTTAATCCGACGTTTTGAAGGGGGTCAAAATCATGTTCAAAGATTCCGTTACATACTAACATACTTCTGAAGCTAATAAAAGCGTATTAAAAATAACAGCTTATGAGGTGTTTTAGAACCTGGAGAGGTATAAGACAATCAGTTCCTACTATGGGATTCCTACGTTTCCACGACAGAATCTATCATAACAGTGAAACCAAAGAATCTTCTGAATTTAAAATTAGAGGAACACACTTAGTATATTATGAATAAAAAGCTTTTTAAGATAAAATATTTATTTTTCAATATAAAATATAATCTTAACTTACATACACTATAACAGAATAGAATTTTAAAGCTTCTATCATACTGTAGATATATTCTAACTTGTTTCACACCAATAACTTTGGACGGCATTTTACTATCTTTAGTTCAAATATCAGGAGTGGAGAAATAATTCAAATTGTAAATATATAGGCTGCTTAGTATGATGGTAGATACTGACTCAGTCAGCTAGTAACTAATAGCGAATTGGATAGGCAATAGGGAACTTCCCCGTATTCAAGATAAATGATCAAACACTTACCAGTGTATTTCACATACAAAAATACATGTATACACCAAATGTAATCTAAATTTTCAGGTACCGACCTAACCACAAAGAGTAGCTATTTTGATGCTGTATCCATACATAAAATCGTTTTGACATTTAATAAAAAAGTTGCTGATTTGACATATCAGTCAACATCCATAGAATCTCAAACGATGACAATTGACAGGAAATATATCAATCTATATACATATTTAATATGGAGTGTAGAAGTAAAGGAGGACCATCTCAGTGTACTAAATAGTGTCCCTTGAAAGGGAACAAATTAAGGTGGCGCTGCTGTAGCAAGTGGAAGAATTTTAAATAGAGCGCCACACATTATTAGAATAGGATATAACATTAATAAAAAAGGTGAGAAACATTTCCGTTTTCTTACAGCGCATTTTTTATAATTATTATAATATATAGACAAACATGAGTATGGAATAAAATTATTCAGTGATTTTAAGTACCCCAATTAATTGTAAATAGGAAATAGAAAATAGTTTTAAAGAATTACCGGAAACAAACCCAGCATTTCCACTTGCTACACCAGCGCTATTTCGGTGAGAATTCCAAACCTAATTTGCTGTTTACAATGGGACTCTTTTTCGTCTAATCCCCCATACAAGATGGTCCTCCTTTACTTCTACACTCCATAATATTTAAATATCGATGTGTGTAATCATCCTATGGACTCCAAAACGATTGGACCGATTTTGTTGGGACTTACACTGGCATATAGCTGATGTTATAAGGAATATGAGGCTACTTTTGATAAATGTAACATCCCTCGGGAACACGGCTGAAACTGTGGAAACAGTAAGTAACATATCCAAAAATTTCAAAATTCCTGGTACGTGAACTAATTTAACAGATTGGTCTATCAACAATTTTTCAATTTAAAATCTATATTTATAACTATAATTAATAATAGGAAGCAATGTTATTACTTAATTTAAGTAAGTTCTATATTAAATAACTGTAAATATTTAATGTTTACAACTATTAATTGAAGATCAACACATGATGGTGCGTGGTGATGTAAGATTTGAAGATGATAAGGGTAATACCATAAAAAAGTTAAATTGAGGCAATGTCTAGAACTACTCATTAACCTTGAGACGCCAATGTCGGTTATACTCGACATGGGCAAGCGTGCCCTGCGCGCCATTGTCGCCTTTACTAGACAATAAACAGGTCACAGAAAAATACAAAATAAAAATTATTAAATCATGACTGTCCAGTTGGTTTGGTGGTTAGAGCTCTGACTGCCAAACCGAAGGTCGCGGGTTCGATTCCCACCCAAGACAAACATTTGTGTGCATGAACATGTCTGTCTGTTCTGTGTCTGGGTGTAAATATCTATATAAGAATGTATTTAGAAAAAAAAAGAAGTTGTATATCAGTTATCTGGTTTCCATAGTACAAGCTCTGCTTAGTTTGGGACCAGATGGCCGTGTGTAAAAGAATGTCCTAGGATATTTATGTGTTTTATTGATACTGGTATTTATATAGATTTTCGGGCTTGCCGTACAGGACATGGAGATGCCGTTCTGTCATGGCGTTCAAAAAGTTAATTTTCTATTCCCGACTGACAATGATGTAATCTCGGAATTCATTCGATCCCTAGGGAACGCGTGTTAAAGTACAAAATCATAGTGCTACACATACTGAGTGTAAAAATGATTTTCAGTCAATATAATACTATCATTGCTATTGTAAGTAAACTGATGTGAGATGTCTAAGAACTGAAAACACAGAAATCAGTAGACACATTCATTAGAATAACTAATTATGTGATACGGTTTTAAAAATAAAACATACGCCCTCTTTTAGCCTCGTAAAAACTGTATTGAACTTCAATCTATAGATACTAGCTGCACCCTTCGGCTTTGCCCGCTTTCAATCCTGGTTATACACATTCCTCTCTAATTACTCTATCTATTTCTGAAAACTGCATTAAAATCCGTTGTATAGCATACGATTCAATGAAGGACATACAGAAAACATTCATTTTTATATATATATGTATGTATGTTCAATATGGACACCAAAATGGGTGGACCGATTTTGACGGGACATTCACTGGTAGATAGCTGATGTTATAAGCCATATATGGGCAACAACCGGCCCGGATCGGCCCGGATCATATCTTACAGCGGGCCGGTTCAAGACATTATGAAAAAACCCAATTTAAAAAAATATTACATTAGGTACTTATACTCACTAACTACTGCAGTAGTAAATGCACTAAGTACTTTTAATCGCGGTCCGCGAACTTATTTGCACGCTAAAGTTTGGCCCTCAACATGTCAAAGGTTGCCCATACCATAAGCAGTAAACTTGGGCTACTTTTCAGCCCTGGAAGATGTTACACACTTCAGGAACGCAGGTAACCGCGGGGGACAGCTAATACTGTATAAATGGTCACATATTTATAGTCAGCATTTCTTTCACTGTCTAATAAAGCTCCATTATTTACCCTTTTATGATTAAGGCAAATGCAACAATAAAGACTTTTAGATAGGGTTCAAATTAACACAATAAAAATCAACGTTCCGCGTTCAACAAGTAAGGTATAGCATCATCAATGCTGACGTCACCTAGGAAACCCACGAAGAATACATCCTCGAGGAAAGGGCCAGTGAAGGTACGGAGGACGGGTAGCTGTAACAGTAATGTTGCCAGGCGGTCTTCGTCAGGTTGGCAGACTTGTTTCAGCGAGCGGAGGACTTTCGATTGATAGTCCTGTAGCTTGCGAGTTAGGAAGTCTGGTACGCCATCTGTTGGAATTAAAGATGTTTAAAAAACGGTGCTAAATTTATATCACAAGGGCCGACCAAAAAGCAGACGGTCCACCTGATGGTAAGTGATCACCGACGCCTATAGACATTTACAACACTAGGGCATCGTCAATGCGTTGTCGACGCTGAGACGTGAAGTTGTTTAGTCTCATGTGCCTGTAATTTCACAGGCCCCCTTACCTTTCTAACAGTAATACAAGTGCACTATTGCTTCACGGTAGAAATGGGTAAGGTGGTAGTACTTCCCCGGAAGAACTCGGCACTAAAAGCACAACTACTCAAAAATATATCTTATGTCGTAGGTTACTGGTGTATGCCTAGTGCCTGCCCAATAGACGACAGGCGTGATGACATGAATGTATGTAATAATGTAAACAATGGGGTCAGATGTTCAATGTTACCTGGTGAGAAGAGACAGAGTGCCCTGAGGTGAGCGTGCTCTCGGTCGTTGAGCCGCAGGTGGTCGAGCGCGGCGAGCAGCTGTTGCAGGCGAGCTAGCACGCTGCTGACTTCCACTATGCGCTCGTCTGAGTAGTCCCATACTGTTATCTGTAACGAGGCAAATGTAGCTCAGTACCGGTTGTTCGATAAGTTTTGTCGTTCGATAAGAAAGGGGGGTGCCACTAGCCTTTGTTTTGTTAGTACACTCTTCATATGAACGTATGTGAAGTTTCATTTCAATCTGTCAATTCATTCTTTGTTTACAAGCCATTTAGTGTCGCCATGTCACAGTATTTTTTTACGATGGATAAAATTGAATATCGTGCAGTGATAAAATTCTTATTTTTGGAAGGTGTAGCACCAAAAGAAATTCACGAACGAATGTTAAAAGTGTATAATGATTGTTCACCTGCAATTAGAACAGTAGAAAGATGGGTTGCTGAATTGAAACGTGGTCGTACAAGCCTTCAAGACGATCCACGTGAAGGACGTCCAAAAAGCGCATCAACCCCAGAAATCATAGCCAAAATACAGGATATGGTTTTGGAAAATCGTCGATTGACTGAGCGAGATTTAGTAGAGGCTCTACACATCTCATTAGGCAGTGTGAGCCATATTTTAAGTGAAATTTTGGGTTTTAGAAAGCTGTGTGCACATGTGCGTATGTGGGTGCCGCATTCGCTAACAATGGAACAAAAACACATTCGAATGCGACATTCTCAGCAACATTTGGAGCGTTTTAAAAAGGATAAAGTGGATTTTGTGCGTCGATTCATCACTATGGATGAGACTTGGGTCTATCATCATGACCCTGAATCAAAACAAGAGGCTAAAGAGTGGTGTGAACCTGGTTGTTCGGCTTCGAAACGAGTTCGTGTCCGGAAATCGGCGAGGAAGGTTATGGCATCAGTCTTTTGGGATGCCAAAGGAATTTTGTTTGTGGATTACTTGCAAACTGGTAAAACTATTAATCCTGAATATTATTGCAACGTTTTGGACCAGTTGAAGGAAAAAAATCGTGAAAAAAGACCCGGTTTGCAGAAAACAAAAATCCTTTTTCATCAGGACAATGCACCGTGTCACAAGAGCATTTTGACAATGGCTAAAATCTATGAATTAAAGTTCGAATTGTTGGAGCATCCACCGTATTCACCAAATTTAGCGCCCAACGACTTCCATTTGTTTCCAGAACTCAAAATATTTATGCGTGGCAAGCGTTTTTCATCAAATGAAGAAGTCATAACGGCTGTTGAAGCGTATTTTGCAGGCCTTCCGAATTCTCACTTCGTGGATGGAATCCACAGATTGGAGGATCGTTGGAGCAAGTGTATTAATGTTCAGGGAGATTATACTGAATAATAAAGTGTATTTTGAACCATAAAATTGTGTTTTTCTTATCGAACGACAAAACTTATTAAACAACCTATAACTAGGTACTATCAAAGGGTTAAGGGCAATGCATTCATTACATCACACATAAAGGAGGCCAATAAAATGAGACATAGTGTGACAAAGGGACAAGGTTGACGTCATATGGTAAAATCTAAAATGCGAAATTTATATAAAAATCCTATAAATATTACTAACTCGACCTAAATGCGCCATTAAATAAAAATTAAAAATACCTGCTGTTTTAACTTTATTAAGTCGGAAATACATATTTTATTTTTATATAGTATACTAGCTGTCCGGACAGACGTTGTCCTGCCAAAATAAGTCCATACAAAAATTCAGGGTTTCGATCGCAGCGCCCCCTACCGGGTCCAATTGTAAATCTAAACCATTCTCGAATCTCCACGAACACACAAAAAATTTCATCAAAATCGGTCCAGTCGTTTAGGAGGAGTTCAGTCACATACACACGCACACAAGAAATATATATATTAAGATGTATGTCAATTTTAGATCATTTAGATGCACCACCGTCAATTATCGTCCCTAAATTTCTCTCCACCCTAAGGTTGTCTGGAAGAGATCGCTTTTTAGCGATAAGACCGCCCATTGTACATAGATTTAAGGTTTATTGTTGTTTGTTTTCTTTTTTTATTTGGTGTAGTACAATAAAGAGTTATCTATCTATCTATGGAATAAAAAATATGTGACGTCACACCAGGGGTTTTCACAAGCTCCAGGTACATAACACTTTCCAAAATGGTATACAAATAAACTCAGCTCCGCTTTATAACAGCTTACCTCAGGTTGAGCCAAGTCCGCAGAGCTGTCCATAGAGTCCTGGGCTGTTGTCCTGTCTCTCAGTACGGTCTGCAGGTGCGTCACCATCAGCGGCAGGAGCGACGGCAGCGACAGGGCGCCCGAGTACTTGGCCAGCCCCAGCACGAATAACTCCGGCCAGCATTTCTTGAATAATGTCACTTGGATTTCGAACCTACGGTAGGAGAAATATTTTATTTTTAATTACTTATCTTTTAAAAACGCGAGTTTATGAGGATGTATGGATGTTTGTTTCTCTTTCACATAAAAACTATTAAACTGATTTTTAATTAAACTTGGCACATAGATAGAGCATATAATAAAATAACATATACCATAAGTTCCATCGAGAACGCGCGTGAAACCGCGTGTAATGTGTTAATCCAGGTCATAAACTATCTAAGTGCATTGGCCGGAAGTAGATTTTATGTGCAGTACATACTAACAATTAATAATCATTGTTTATTATGATCATAACTTCCAACGTTACGTAAACTATTTACATAAGTGTCTACCTACCTACATCAAACGCACCGCCCCGCTTTGTTGCGAGCGGCGCCGAGACGACCCCCGCCGCCGCGCCGCGCCGACTCACGCGCTACGCTATGCGATGTTGCCATTCCGATACGCAGGTCAGAGGACATTTTTGCAAAGATGTTTAAGTTTTACTTTGACTATTCAGCTATTTAATTTCTTTGAAAAAAGTTTTTGGAACGAAGGTCCTTATCGCGCGTTGGGAAATGGCTCGACTATTCTATATATGAGAATATTCATACGAAAAGTTGTACCGCTACTTTTTTTCGAAATTTAAATGATACGGTTTACTTATTATTGGGCTTGTCTTTTTCATTATTTATTTAAAGGCTACATACGACATGTTTAAAATTCTGGTCCATTTATAAATTAGTATAATTAGTGATTATTAGCACAGTCTCGATCCTCTATTGAAGACCTAACACTAAAGACGAGAGGTTGCAAGCTTTTCTCAACACTGGACCTAAACTCAGCGTCTTGGTCGATTCCAACGCGATCTTCGTTCCAACCGGGTGTCCCTCGACACCTCCCAAGTTTTTCGTATTTTTCACGTAAACTTTATTGGCTTCAAACGAATCGTAAGCACGTATAGAGTACGTCGTATGTATTGTCGAATATTGTTTGGCAACTTACGGCAGAGCGCTGGCGCAGGGCACGGCGCGCAGCCAGCGCGCGCACGCGGCCAGCAGGCGCGCGCCCGCCTCGCACAGCGCGTGCAGGCGCAGGTGCGGCGGCGCGCCCGGCGGCACCGCCAGCGCCAGCTGCACGGACTCCGGGGTGCTCAAGATGCACGAGTCGGATTCTGGGGGGGAGGTATTACTTTTTAGCTTGGATTTTTCTTTACACACGACAATCGGTGCCCCGTCGCAGGCGTCGTCGTATCGAGGGTGACAAAAAACCAATGCAATGGGAGAATTAATATCGCGCAACGACACGGTTTTTGCTCAATTTTCTATACGAGCCAGCTTTTAGCGCAAACGATACGATGGCGCTACGCCTGCGATAGACGTTCGTGTTTGGGGAATTGACCTGTGATTCCTAACCAAGCGAAGCTTGTACGACGTATTGTAAACAGATATCCTACTTTTAAATTATTTATACTTAAGTAACTGCAAAACCGTCGTGTGAATATGTTCTTGAAAATAATATATTATATTCAATTACCTTCGGCCTGTTGGGTATCCGCCGCGTGTAATGCTGCCAGCGGCACCTCGGGCGGCGTCGCCCCGTACGCAGATTGTAAATATTCATTTATTGCACCTAAAACAGATGATGCTGTGTCTAAAACATTCACAAAGTATTCTGAGATTTAATAAAATCTATCATCGCCTTAAAATATTACCGTGTTGAGTTAGTTGACAGATACCATCGGAACCAGTGGTAAGTCCGATGTGCTCTTTGGGCCTACTCGGAATAAATGGCTTTGATATGATTGAAAGAAATTGTAAGCATGTGTTATGACACACGTTCACAATTTATATAACCAAGCAAACTAATTACTATCTAACAAATTTAAACAATACTTATACAATTCAGTTCATCATGAATTAGCCGCAAGAAGAGGTATTTGTTTTCCCTCTATGTGTAATAAAATGGCTACTCACCAAATTGTCCCATCTTGAACAGGTTCTTGGCTAGTTGGGTCTGCAGCATCAGCTGTTGTCTACGAGCTCCTTCAATGTCTCCGGGATTGCCAGGATTCAAGTACGGTGACACTGAGATTAAACACAAAATGATCGTATGATAACTATCTTTTATCAGTTGGTGACCCCGCCAATAGAATTATTTTAATAAACAAATAATATCAAAACGCCGAAAACCCCATATAGATTAGTCCATACAAGGAGGCTTCCGGCGACTGGGACCACCCATGAATTAATGAAAAAAAAAAACTATTGCTCAAGCCAAAAACAGTACAGTCAAACGAAAAAATGTTTAGTAAGTAATTAAAGAATAAAAGTATTTGATTTAAGGATATCTCGAGGAAAGAAGGTCTCAAAAATTTACCTTTATAACATGGAAGAAACAACGAAGCGTAAGCTATTACGCATCAGGCAGCAGTTCCACCTGATAGTAAGTGACCAGCGCTGCCTATGAACATTTACGGCACCAGGGGCATCGGCAATGCGTCGTCAACCCAGAGACATGAAGTTGTTACAATGTACTGTACCTGTAATTTCACCGACCCCATACCTATCTAACCGAAACATAGTAACACAAGTGCACTACTGCTTCACGGCGGTAATAGGAATAGTGGTAGTACTTCCACAAACGATAATTAGAGTAGTAGAGCTCTTAGTGCAGAGTTCGTCCGGGGAAGTACTACCAACTTACCCATTTCCGCCGTGAAGCAGTAGTGCAATTGTATTACTGTGTTACGGTTAGAAAGGTAAGGGGGCCGGTGAAATTACAGGCACATGAGACTTAGCAACTTCACGTCTCAGGGTCGACAACGCATAGGCGATGCTCTTAGTGTTGCAAATGTTCATAGGCGGCGGTGACCACTTACCATCAGGTGGACCGTCTGCTTGTATGTCGGCCTAAGCGGCATAAAAAAAAAAAAAAAAACAATTTTGCACTACAAGCTCTGAATTACCTGGGTTCCCTTTGAAGGCGACAGCAGCAGCCAGCGCAAAGTTGATGGCGGGCGCGGCCGGCGACACCGCACCGAATCCATCGTTTGGCTCCTCTTTAGGATTTATCTGTGAAATTAAAATATTGTCATTGGAAAACCATGATTTATATGTACACAAATCTTTTTCAAATATCAGATTTCATAATTTAAGCCTACCTGAGCCACTTGTGCCTGTCCCGCGAGCCCCAGCAGCTTGGAGTAGGCGGCTTGCCGGTCGTGTAGGCCGTCCCGGGCCTCACCTTTGCTCTTGTCCACTATAGGTTTTCGCTCGTGCTGGACCGCTGTCGGATACAGTGCAAGAATTACTGCTCGTCGCGTGTTGCGATTTAACTTTACTCAAGACTGACTTTGTTTATGCGGAGTGTATTTTTCATCATTCATGTTTAAATATATAAGCGGACAGACAGAATAGTAGCTTTGATTTATACCACTTTCAGAAACTATTATAGTTATGGTTGAATGCCATTTCAAAATTACTACCAATGGAGACTTTTGGTTAAGCTCTAAAAATTTCTTAGGTAATTTTATTCCCAGAGCTAGGGTGCGTTGTGATTAACACTGAAAACACTGTAATGTCTTAAATTACAGAAATTTGTTATATACACTTTTATGAACTTTGTAATCAGTGGTGGAATCTATGAACATACAATCCAATCCAGCGCCCGCACCAGTGATATGCCGACATCTACGAACTAGAAACACGCGAAAATCCTACATCGCGATATCTAGATCTCAGGATTTGACATTTATACAAGTATCCAACATCAACACTTCGACTGCCATCCCTAGACATGATCTAGCCTGGTGAAAGATCTTCCCTTTAAAATGTTCAGGTCTCATATCTCGTTCCTCCATAGTGGTGACCCTGACGTGAAGAGTGAGGTATGAGACTACTCCATTTAAAAGGGAAGACAATCCATCATGTTGGACTGCAAAGTGTTATAGATTGATCATTTAGGAGACCAGTGGGGGTATTGTAGAAGAAATAGCTATATTAAAAAAACTAATGTACATCAGGTACTCACAGTCGCTTCTCATCCCACAGGCAAGGCACTTCTGCAGCCGACAGTACTGGCACCTGTTGCGATGGTGCTTGGTCACCTCACAGTTCATGCTGCCTCTACACTGGTAACCCAGCTTCTTGCGTATTGAACGCTTAAAGAAACCTTTACAACCTGCAGGTAAATCGGAGATTATTAGACATTACCCTCCTAGTAGGAGCCGGAAATAGCGGCAGTCAAGGTTCTGGCAATAAAGATACATACCTTCACAGCTTATAGCACCGTAATGTCTTCCAGAAGCCCTATCTCCGCAAACAATGCACAGTTCTAGGCCTCCTACGTCACTTGTTCCACTGAACTTCATCTCGAGCTGATCTTGACCTTCCATTGTGTCTGATGATAAAATAAAACTATTTATTTACCATTATTATAAGCATTCATGTCAGAGAAACTCTCTTATGAAAAATTGGGATCATAATCTACTTGATGGTAAGTGGTCACCACTGCCTATGGACATTTGCATTACCAAAGGAAACGCAATAGGTTGTCGACCCTGAGACATGAAATTGTCAAGTCTTGTGGCTGTAATTTAACCGGTCCCCTTACTTAACTAATCGAAAACAAGTACACTACTGCTTCATGGCGGAAAGATTGTAAAACTTACCCAGACAACATCGGCATTGAGAGCTCTACTATTATAAATATAATTGACGAAATGTTCTCAGAATATCAATACAAGTTTCTTAAGTTTATACCCATGTCCATTGTCGTAAGATTATTGTGATGCGACAATGTAAACAGATGACCTCAGTTGCCTTTCACTTGATCTTAAAGAGAGCATGGTATTTTACCATTTAGAAATTCTGGCTCAATACGTGGGTGTTGTAACAATGGCGGATCAGATTAATGAAGAAGAAGAAGCGTCCACAAAAACTCCAGGAAACGCCGCGATCACTGGAGTGAAGAAGATTTTCAACAAAAACAGTTATCTTGAAAAACTTACCAGTTTTTTGCTGCTGCTTTTATACTTATATATTAGCAGCAATTGAGTATTTATGTAATTGTCATGTATTTATTGGAAGTCACTATTTATCAACAAAAGAAACAAAGGTCATGAAACACTTTTTCATTTTGTAATGTACAAAATAAAAATAAAAAGTCACGCACGCAAACAAAAAAAAATTATTGAAATGAATGAACGAACAAGAACAAATAAATCTATACAAATAAAAAGGAATGGAGATCACAAACAACTATGCCATAGATTGTATAATGCACAACGAAAAAATAATATTTTACAAATATTAATTGTTGCATGTTGCATACTTTTTTAAATTCATTCCTTGCTCACCTTATTCACGATGATCAATTAGTCAGGTATGTTTTTAAATGAAACTTCTTATTATTAATAATTAAACAACAAGAAGGCCATGGGTAAACCAATCTGCTACTGTCGCGACAACGATCTATATCATTTTCGTTGTTATTTTGTTGCCTGGTAAAATTTTCACATGAATGGATACTGTGATATTTCTTGATATTACAATTTTACTTTCTTCTCTAGCCTTGCTGTGTTAAATGGATACATGAGGGTTATTAACTTTCATCTGTGAATTTCCAGTAGACATTTACTGCGTTAGCAAATAATTTGGTGACACTTAAATTAGGTCGAGTAGTAGAGCTCTTAGTGCAGAGTTCGTCCGGGGAAGTACTACCACCTTACCCATTTCTGCCGTGAAGCAGTAGTGCACTTGTGTTACTGTGTTTCGGTTAGAAAGGTAGGGGGGTCGGTGAAATTACAGGCACATGAGACTTAACAACTTCACGTCTCAGGGTCGACAACGCATTGGCGATGCCCTTAGTGTTCCAAATGTCCATAGGCGGCGGTAATCACTTACCATCAGGTGGACCGTTCGCTTGTTTGTCGGCCCATGTGGTATAAAAAAAAAAAAAAAAAAAAAAAAAAAAGGTAAAACTTATTATAATGTATAGCGTAGGTTTTTATTCCGTTATTTTGTTTGCATATTACGACATGTTACACAAAACGGGGAATTTATGTTGCAGTTATTTGTTTAGCTGCCGGCAACACTGCACTGTCACTGTCGTCAATGTCATCTGATAACCGCATGTGTTTTCTATTGTGAGCCTAAGTTGTAGGTAACTAATTTTACTCAAAATTTTTCATGAAAAGTGTTCAATAACACTCTGCTCCAATAAATAAACAATACAACTCACTATGGCGTGTTCAGAATTAGAAACTATCATCGATAAGTTCAACCTTTTCACTGAGAAACCTGTACAATTCTTAACTGTTCAAAAAGATCGAAAGGATGATATTAAAAACTTAGTGAAGTCGCTCTACGACTTCACAAAAACACACGAACAGGCTGAAAATAGGGAGAAGAAGGGTGCTTTACCAGAACTGATCGTTGAGGACTTTGATGAGGAGCAGGTATGGCAAGAAATCGAACTTCAAAACTCCGAATGCTGGGACCAACTAGTTTGGGAAGTTGCTAACTGTATGTCTGTTAAAAGTGACCTATTATTCCCTGTGACAACTTCTAATAGTGATGAAAATGTTGATGAAGCTGATAACTCAGCGTCACAAGACGAAAATGAATTACCAAATGATGAAAATGATTCTGATGCAGAAGAAAACATAACCACAAAGCAGAAAAAGAAACCCCTAACACCTAAAACCAAGTCGAAACGATCTATAGTTGATGACAAATTTTTCAATTTACAAGATATGGAGAAGTTCTTACTCAAAGAAGAGAAAATGGACAGCAGTAAAGCTGTGCCAGATAGTGACGAAGAATCAATTGATATGTTTGAAGATATTGATGATGAAGATGATGGGTCAGATGATGAAACAGGTGGTAAAAATGTAAAATATAATGATTTCTTTGACCAAGATGGTGAACAAGAAGATTATCAAGACAATGAAGAAGAAATGGATGATGAGGAACAAGAATTTGAGAATGAAGAGGCTTATGAAAAGCCAAACAAGAAGAAAGATAAAAAAGTAAGGTTTGCACAAGAATCATCAGATGATAATGATTCTGGTGACAATGAACCAGCAAATATTAATGAAACAAAAACAGATGATGTTAAAAAATCTGAATTTGAACTACGTCAACAAAGATTAAAGCAGCAGATTGATAGATTAGAAGAGAAAACATTAAAAGAAGCTCCTTGGCAGCTAAAAGGTGAAGTTGACGCTACAAAACGGCCACAGAACTCCTTACTTCAGGAAGTTGTTGACTTTGATCTAACAACACGACCACCACCCATCATAACAGAACAAACAACAATTACTCTAGAGGATATTATAATGCGTAGAATCAAAGACAAAGCTTGGGATGACGTTGTCAAGAAAGCAAAGCCAGTTGATGACCAACTTACCTTCCGTAAGACAGAAGTAATTGATCAATCCAAGAGCAAACTCAGTTTAGCTCAAGTGTATGAGGCTGAGTATTTGAAACAGAAGCAAGCAGCATCTGGTGATATTGAAGAAGAAAAGGAACCTGAGAGCCACACTCAGATAAAAAATAGTATGACCAAACTATTCTCAAAACTTGATGCACTATGCCATTATCATTACACACCAAAAGCACCTCACGCTGAGGTTAAAATTGTTACAAATACTCCAGCAATATCTATGGAGGAAGTGGCTCCTGTTGCCACTAGTGAAGCTGCATTATTAGCTCCAGAAGAGGTTAAGAAGAAACATAGAGGAGACTTGCTAAGTAAAGAAGAACGTACACAAACGGATAAAAACAGAGAGAGAAGGAAAAAGAAGAAGTTACAGCGAGAGAAAGGGATGCCAATCAAAGTTACAGAACATAGGAATACAAAGAAGGGAGTGGAAGCCAATGACAAGACTTTGAAGACTTCAAAGGCATTCTTCCAGCAATTGAATGATGATTCAACTAGTTTAATTAATAAAAATAAAACCAAACGTAATGTTAAGAATAAAGGACAATAAATGTATTTATTGATGGAATTTGTTTATTGATTTTGCTACACATATTTTTTAATGAGATTTGAACTCAAGGGTGTCATGGTAGCCTGCCAAATGGGTACTTTTGATAAATAATATTAAACTGTATGTATGATAAATATGAGAGTAGTTATATATATAGTAATTTAGCGACAGGCTATGAAATTATGCATGAGATTTGCCTCTGACTCTCAAACTAGGAGAAGACATGTGTTTTAAGTCAATCATTTGATTTTCGCTCTGACTACTTTTTATGAATGAAGTTTGCATCTAACACCATTGCTAATAATAATAATAATAAATACCCTGGGACATTCTTTACATACGGCCATCTGGTCCCAAACTAGGCAGAGCTTGTACTATGGAAACCAGATAACTGATATCCTACATATACTACTTATTTATTTTCTAAATACATGTTTTATATATGTATATAATTCATAATAATATATCTTTATATATAATTCTTCTGTACGTGTGTTGACAGTGAACTCCTAAACGGTAGGACCGATTTGAATGAATTTTAGATTCACAATTGGACCCAGTAGGTGGCGCTGCGAGTGAATTCCTGCATTTTTGTATGGACTTATTTCGACAGAACGTCTGTCCGGGCAGTTAGTACTTATATAGATATTTACACCTAGACACGTGTCAACACAAATCATCATCAACACAAATGTTTGTCCTGGGCGGTAATCGAACCTGCGACCTTCGGCTTGGCAGTTAGAGTCGCTAACCACCAAGCCAACTGACCTGTCAATTAGCGACTATTATTTAAATTAAAGATACTTAAAAACATTCATAGTTTACATAGTAATGATATTATTTACTTAATTGTTATAATCTTAAAGAAATCTTTTACGGTTTCTTATTCAAGACTAGAGACTACCTAACTACGTACCTTCCTGGTGTCATAGTCACGTAGCCAGGGATTGGGTTCTTTTTTTAATTTTGATTTTTTTTTTTTTTATATAAATGTCCCTCCAATATTAGATATTTTGGAACATTGTTTCGGTTCCAGTGGTGTTTAATTTTTTATTCTTTGATGTTTTATACAATAAAATTCCCCAATTCCCCATTTTTTACTTTTTTAATACGCTTTTAATAGCTTCAGACGTATACGTTTCTTTTCAATCTTTATCTCTCCGCATTTTAGTTCGCACTACCTTAGCTCTTTTTGTCCTTGTGTCTGACCATTAGATCCTTCTTTGCTTTCCTTTAATTTAATACTAGATTCGGGTATATCTTAATATATCCTATCAGCATGCTTTTCCTCCCTTTTTTCTCTTCTTTCCCTTCTGGTCAGCCACTTCCACTAACAATTCATCTCCTATTTTCTACAAAGCAGACTACAAATTTTTCCGTGCGTTTGGACTGCCAGGGTTTGATTGCAAGCATTTACTTACTTTCTTTTTAATCATAGTTCATCAATTATGTTAGCAGTTTATTAAACTGGAATGCTGCTCCACTAGCTAGGATAGTTCGTCAACATTATATAGGGTATTAGCTACAGTAGGTATATAGTATAGGTACTAAAATACCTAAGCTTAGATACATTGTAATAAAATATCACAGCAAATTATAATTAGTCTATGGGCAAAGATTTTAAACTATTAATTCCTTCAAAGCTAGTAATTTTTCAAAAATAAATATCATAAAATTATAGTCTAATAAGACTGTGAGGATGATATGATATTATTTTACGAAGATTAAGATGTCATTTAGAAAATGACACATAATTCGACTAACCTATCACACCACACACAGCCATAGTTGGCGGGAATTATTAAATTGAACTGTCACCTCTGTAGGTTTTATTTTATTTTTTTCTGAAATATGCATAATTACGTTGATAATGGAACCACTGCAATAAGAAGCGAGTGAAGCTGGGGACCTGTCTCTAGTAGCTAATTCATACTAGAAAAAAATATATAATAAAAAATAAGAAGTGTGTAGGTTACTAAATCTTTACGAGCAAGAAATAAAGCTGTCTAGTCTTTTCGAAAACTAATAATATAAGCAATCCAGTGTTACATGCAAGTAGAACGAAATCCCACAAACTGCGTTGGCTTTAGGGAACTAACTCTGCTCGTAACTGCACACTGGTAGTAATTAGCGCGGGAAAAACGCGGCGATATGGCGCGAGACGAATCAGTTGGACGACGAGGTACGAAACTTGAGGATAGAGTTGGTATTTTTGTGTTTACATTGACCATACTTATTTTGATTACTGTTGATGAGGATTACAATAACGCAAGCAGTAGTGACCATAATATTAATAAGGCTTTATAATGTATTCTTCTTCTACCTGCACTGTTCCCAAAAATATTAGAAATGTATGCTTTCTTCATTTAGTCCTACTACGTCTTTAATTATTTATTTATTTAAGGTTTACCAACAATTGTTTCCATAAAATGCAATACACAAAGCATACAAGAAAAACTTACACCTATGTAACAATCACTTATAGGTAAACACCACATATAATATAAAAAGCTAACAAATTATTTAAAGACAAACTAACTGAATATAGATAAATCTTCATAATACGATACATAAAAATTTAGAAATATTAATAGCTATAAATATGAATAAAATTTTCGCCAACTAAACACATTCGTAGCTCCGAGCGGGTGCCTATTGCAGTTAGCCGCCGAGCGTCGACTCGAAGTTACATAACGTGCGCCCGTTACTTTTTAGTTTTAGAGTTCAAATGTTAAATACCTAAGCGTGTCTACGTTGTGTCGGGCCGTGTTGTGGAACCTGCATACGTATACATTCTTCCTTTAAGCTAGTTACGAATAGTTTGATAGTAAATGTCTTACATACGCATCACCAAATAGTTTGCGTTCAAAAACTTAAGATATTAGTGTCTATGATAAAATATTTATAAATAATTTTTTAATAATGTTCTTCTGTATGTGTGTTGACAGAGAACTCCTCCTAAACGGCTGGTCAAAACTTCTGAATATATCGGAATGGGACTGCTACTATTTGACGCAGATTTTTTCCTAGATGTTTATAGGCTTTCTATGATATTAATAAACGCGGTTAAAACCGCGGGGGACAGATAGTTCTTGTATATGACAGTAGCATTTGAGTTACAAAAAAAAATATTTTGAATTTTTAAACAAAGAACAAATGCTTTAAAATGTAATGCAAACATTTTTCGTGCTTTCATGTGAGCCCAAACTTTTTGTTTGTGTATACGTCTAGTTAGTCTCAGTTTAAATGAATAAGTTAAACACTGCAGCCTTATTTTTGGTGGTACTTATTACCTACTGGTGACCCATAGACAATAATTTAACTTAATATACACAATACTTCCATTTTATCTAATGGCTTCGAATATATTAATTGTAAACACGTTACAAAATAGGATTCAAATTACAAAAACACTGCAGTCACATTTATATGTAACCTTCAATTTGTAAGCTAATTTGAAGAGTATTTCATCTAACTGATGACCTACAGACGTTAAATACTAAGTATATAATATAATGCTTCTACAACAATAATTGCAGGCTGCAAGCGTTTAAGTCGAAACTCGTAATTGTTCCCCACAAATACGGAAGCGCCTAATATAGCGAAATGTCGCGCACTTACTACAAATTGCTATTAGTTTTTTTGCAGGCGCAACAAAATTTTTAATTTCGCTGCCGAATAAAATACTTTTTGCCTTAGTTTGTGTTTATTTTGTAACACAACGAGACGGTAAATTTAAGTGTAGGCTAGGTACAATTTCTAAATGAAATAGTTTTAAATAAAGTATTAATAAAAACTATTATTACGTAATATATGCGTAGAGACTTTTCTAATATTTTTGGGATACCTACAACATTATAGGTTCTTACTTATTTGGTAATGACCATTTGTTCTTCTGTTAACTCAACTCCAGTCGAGTTCAGGTTCTAGGTTCAGTTGAAGATTTATAAAGGTGAAAACAACATTAAAAATAGCAATAAAAACCACAGGCGACAGTACAGTCGGTGAATAACAAAACATTGCTGCGATCAGCCGCCGCCGCGCCGCTGCGGGCACGCTGCGGGTGCGCTGCGAGAGCGCTGCGATTTAATCCCGCTGTAGCGGCAGTCGGTCACAAATTTATAATTTGTACAATTACCCGCGCCCCCGAGACTTTGGCGGCTGTAGAGTTAGTTAAGAGTAGAAGTGGCAATCAATAATATTTTTTATTTCTCTCGCTGTGCCCCGCAGTTTGACCCGCATTCTCAATGATTGTAGTTTCTGTCCTCTGTGATAGCGTTGATAACTAAAATGTTTAAAAAAATAAAATTACTTATTCTGCTATTCGAGACGGAGATATATGCAACAATAAAAAGGTCATCGAAATCTGTACATCCGCTTTTGAGTTGTAAATGGTGCAACTTACACGACTTTGTTTTATATAACAGTGGACCCCCGGTAATTTACCCCCGACAAATGATAACATAATTATAACATTGTACCTGAACTACATTAATGAAAATTTGCCGTAATGATGTTTGTGTATCTACATTCATCAATGATTGGCAAGTCGGATTACAGGGGGCGCCGGATTAGACAGGGTCTAGATTACCGAGGGTCCTCTGTATCTAGAAAGATTTAGGGAGATTGTAATTGTTTTATTCTAAGAAATAAGGGCTTTTGACTTAATTGTTCTTTTCACAATGCTGTTATGTTCCTTAATAAAAAAATAAAAAAACAGCCAATTCTAACCCCTTCCTAGCCCTCAAGTACCAGGGCAGCATCGGGGCAGAGGAGCGCGCAGACAAATAAATTCAGCCACTAGATAAGCGCTGTATAAATCAGAGCGCGCCTTCACAACGCACCCGCAAGCTCGCGACATGAAAAAAGCTAGCAATGCTTTTAACTTCGGTTAAGTTGTGGGTTTACCTACTAACTTGGTTTTGACACGGTTACTTAGTAACTTTAACTGTGATTCTTGAATTAACTAACTTAATAAATAATAATAAATAAATATCCTGGAACATTCTTTACACATGGTGATCTGATCACAAACTAAGGAGAGCTTGTACTATGGAAACCAGATCCCTGATATACTATATTTTTATCGTATACTAGCTGTTCGCCGCGGTTTCATCCGCTTTCCCGACTGGTGTTACATTTTCCTAGTATAAACAGTAGCCTAAGTTACGAGTGGGGAATACAAGCATTTCTAAAGGCTTGCGGCTAGTCGGAAAAATCTGCATAATCTCTTGTAATCATACTAATATTATATGTAAGTTTGTTTGTTACGCTTTCACGCGAAAACTACATAACCGATTATCATGAAACTTTGTACACATATTCATGGAGGTATTAGAAGTAACATAGGATACTCTCTGTGCCGGGAAAATGTTACATCCCTCGGGAACGCGGGTGAAACCGCGGGGGACGGCTAGTATCTAATAAATAAATGGTCAGAGAGCATATATATTGGTCTGACTTGAAAGGAGAATATTCTCGATGACATGGAACTGAAGGTTAAGCAATAAATATCGGGGAATAATATTCACGTACGGTTACATGATCCCAAACTAAGCAGAGCTACTTTTGTAATAATTTTATGGATATTGGCGTAGAAATATAATCAAAATTTTGTATTTTTCTCATTTTCTTTTCTGTTTATGTAACAAAAAAAATAAGTAAAAGTATGTGGAATAATGTAAGAAAAAATTTTTGGTAGTAGATCGCATAGACATGCCGTGATTCCTATAATGTAACTGTTCATTTCCATGACATTTTGCGTAAGTGACAATGACTCTTGCTATATATATATATATATATTTATAAACACACAGATATATATCATAGAAGGATAGAGAGGAAGGGAAATGTCATGGGTGTATAAAGCCGCAAGGGTGCAAGGGGCAAAAGGTGCAGGAAGCCGCTAATAACAGAACTTCGCCGACAAGAGCTCAAATCTTAAATTAATAGAAAGCCACAGAACAAACAAACATGTTCATGCACATAAATGTTTGTCCAACTTGGAATTAAACCCACGACCTTCCAATTTAGTTTACAAGAGCCATTAATGACTTGATCATATCGAGACGAGATCGGGGTTGTAGTTTTAGTACAGTAATCAATCCCCTATTCAGCTAACACGAACTTTGTCGGGTCGCGACGCACAGAGGCGTACCTCTCACGTGGTTGTGTAGTAAGCGAAAGAGACAGAGCATAGAGGCCGCGACGAAACATCCTCGAGCTAGAGTAATTTTACTGTATAGAATGACACCCCAGACTTTCATTGTTGGAAGAAGGTAGCAAATATTACGACCGGCAAAAATTTACAGCCGATAAAAGTTGATTGACCCTTGTACAAAGTAATTGTAACTTTATTACATTGTTAAAAAGTTGTCAATAGGGTGACCGACCCTGTCCTTACAGCTTAGGGAGCAGTATTATTTTTTTATTAAACTTTTATTAGATCGTCTCAAACTTTTTGGTCTGTGTGTTGCATGTCGCGTGACGGTCGGCCGCGGGGTAGGGATAAAGTGAAAGGCGCTCGCCAGAGCAGCGATTTTTATACCCTATTCCAAAATTTTTTTGTTAAATGTCTATAATGTGAATAATGTTTCACTTTTACCGTGGTTTCATAAAACCACACAATCTTTTTTGTTTTCGTTTTAATTAAAAAAAAAATGTTTCTGGGGTCCTGAGCCAAGTGAACTATCACGTGGAGTCTACTAAAATGATTGGAACTATATGTTTAATTTGTTGGACTCTTGGTTATTGATTGAAAAAAAAATCCTTATTATCCTGCAACAGTTTAATACTAACTGTATCCCCACAGTTTCACTAACTTTCCATAGATATATCACATTCATCTAGGTTAAAAACTAGCAATGTACCAAAGTTTAATCCAAACTTGTTTAGTTGTTGTTGCGTGAAAGAGTTACAAGCAAGGGGGTGGTCCTTTAGTACATAGGTTGTAGCTTCAGTAACTTTAAATTTGACTTTCATAAGTGCCTTCTGAGGGCCTAAACTGAATAAATGGTTTTTTTAATTTTTTAAGCAGAGCTTGTACTATGGAAACTAGATAACTGATATACTACATGATACTAGCTTTTTCAAAATACATACTTATGAAGATAAACACACACAGAACAAACAGACAAGTTCATGCACAAAAAATGTGTGTCCTGGGTGGGAAGTGAACCTACGACTTGTGGCGTGGTAGTCACGGTACCACCGAGCCAAATAGCTCCGTTTGTGTGAACTTGTGGTAAAAAGGACGATAAGTAGAACGGTTACATTTTTTATTGCCACATGTGGGTTATATCTTCTTTTAGATTAGAGTATTTGGGGTCGTTTACTATTTAAAATACCTAAACGGAGTAGATAAATACGTTTATTTATATTTGTTTCTTAAATTTTTAATTCATGGTAAACAAGCTGTGGTCTACCTGATGGGTATAACTAAATAAATAAATATCCTGAGACATTATGAACATCATTCACATACATCTGAACCCAAACTAAGCAGAGGTTGTTCTATGGAAATCAGATAACTGATATATTGCATATACTACTTTTTTTTTGTAAATACATACTTATATAGATATTTACATCCAGACACAGAACAAGCAGACATGTTCATGCACACGAATGTTTGTCCTGGGTGAGAATCGTACCCGCGACCTGCGATTTGGCAGTCAGGTATCTAACCACCAAGCCAACTGGCCTGTCAAAACTACCATTAGTAGTAACTTAGTGCAGAGTTCACCCGAGGAAGTACTTCCATCATAACCGTGAAGCAGTAGTATTAGTGCAATTGTATTACTGTGTTTCGGTTAGAAAGGTAAGGGGGGCGGTGAAATTACAGGCACATGAGTCTTAACAACTTCACGTCTCAGGGTCGACAACGCATTGGCGATGCCCCTAGTGTTGCAAATGTCCATGGGCGGCGGTGACCACTTACTATCAGGCGGGGTTTCTGTCTCTTTATCAGCCTACTTGACTAGTGAAAATGTGTTATTTAGATATTAAAAACAGTCACATAATTTGTGTATACACATCTACAAAATTATTTATTTGTTTTAATAAAAAAGCTTTTATCTCAAAACAACACAGTATATTTCTCTACCAATGTAACTGAGTGCAGAGTTAAGCGTTCCCCAGTTTAAACTAAGTTAAGAACACACCATAAAACTATATTTTATATTTTAAAAGACGGGGGACACGCTGGGGGCAAGAAAATTGCAATTTGCTCATAGAACATTAAAATGCTCCGGCAGAAATTTGTGAATATTGGGCGGGAATTTATATTACGTGTAAGCGCGCGGTTAGCCGAGACTACAGGCTGAGAACCGTCTAGAACTCCCATGGCTTGATCTTGTAGCTGGTGGTGATCTTGAGATGGATAAAGTTTCATATCTCTCTAATACGAACTATTATAAATGTGACAGTTTGTATGTATGCTTGTTACTGGCTGACCGGATCTGAAATTTGGCAGAGGTATTGATTATAACCTGGAATAGCACATATGTTTTCTATCCCGGGAATATGTGACATCCCTCCGTAATGCGGGTGAAACTGCGGGGGACAGCTATATAAAACAAAGTCACTTTTTTTTTCACTTTCTGTCCAGCGGTCGGTGAGGTAACACGTCTGTGATGCTAGTGTGTCGACTCAGTGACAGGTCTAATACTTCCTGAAAATGCTTCGTGTAGAAGCGAAACACGTGTCGATTTTCTGTTGAGTTTCCTTATTTGGGAAGGAGATCCAGCTGAATTAGTTACTACATATTTGTTTTTCTCTCTCTCTTTATTTAATTTTTTCTGTCTATTTTTCAATAGATTTTTATGCGTTTATCACTATAATTTCGATCGTTCACGGGAAGGTTTTTGTATTTAAAACACTTTAATATTGCTGAGTAGTACTCTGAGTGCAGAGTTCGTCTGGTGAAGATGAAAATAAATGGTTAATAATAATAGTTTATTCTCTTCCCACAAAGAACATACTTAAAACCTAGAATATACATATTAATGAAACAATAAAAAGGAAAAGAAACAAAAAACTGTACAGTACGAAAAACATATTAATTGTGGGAGGACAGGAGTCCAAACTAGGTAAGCCCTGTGCTATGGGTCTACTGGTCTCCACTCCTCAGAACAGGAAATATAATAAGAAATTGTATTTTTCTAAATTTAATAGATTATTATTATTGTTCCTATGGCTGTTTACATGTTTTTCTTCACCAAAATCAAAAATCCTGACAGAATTATCTCGGATATTAAACCCATAGTCTTGTGGTAAAAATTATAAAGTGATTTGTTCATGGGGTCCATAGGCACCTTATATTATTTCTTACATCTTACTGCCACTCACAATGTTTTATTTTTTGGAACACCAAGATGTCAAACGTGCAGCCAGCCTGATGGTAAACGGTCACCATAGCCTATTGACGCTTGCGACTTGTTTTCGGTTATTATGGGATCTTTTATTCTCCTATCTAACTTTTCTTAGGTCTGCAAAATTGAAGATTATCTTTTGATGTAGGCATGCTTGAAAGTTAGCACTTTTACGGGCTAGGGGGCGCTCGTGGGTTATAAAAATAGTTCGCTACTATTATGTGTTTTCACTATTAAGTAGACGGTCAGTGTTGAAGGATCTTGAGGAAGCTTTCTGCTTGTACCGTTTTGTATTGTTGGCCGTTACCCTTTACTTTTAAATAAAATGACTAAAAATACATTATTTATTATTGTGCCCATAATTACATGGCTACATTTATATATTTAACTAGCTGCGCCCTGTGGCTTTGCCCGCTTTCAATCTTGGTTATAAACCTTCCTCTTGAATTACTCTATCTATTGCTGAAAACAGCTTTTAAGTCCGTTGCATAGTTTACGATTATATAAAGGACATACAGACAAACATTGATTTTTATATATAAAGACTAGCCACCAGCGTTTATCAATATCATATATAGCCTATAACCATCTAGGAAACATTCCGCGTCGAATGGTAGCAGTCCCATCCCGATATGTTCAGTAGTTTTGTGGTGCTGAAGAAATTCTCTAAATGATAGGAAAATTGCATCAGAATCTAACATAGACGAAAATGGTGGCATACTTTTATTCTATCTTTACTACATAGAATAAAACAAAGTAGCTTCCCGCTGTCTGTCTGTCCCTATGTATGGTTATCTTTAAAATTACTCAACCGATTTTAATGCGGTTTTTAATAGAGTGGTTCAAGAGGAAAGTTTATATGTAAAATACATGTGACATCCCACGGGAACGCGGATAAAACCGCGGGGGACAGCTAGTTATATATAAAATTCAGCTACGGTATGTGTCCGCAAAACTCGAAAAGAAGTTGATGGATTGACTTGAAATTTTAACAATACGTTACATTTTTGTTTGACAGTGTTCTTATATACTTTTTATCTCAAAGTTCTCACTTTAACCGTCTGAGTCACAGCGAAGTATTACTGCAAGCTATTTTATTTAATAAAGAAATTTTTTACCGACCTTCTTCTCGGTTCTTCTCATTTGTGGGATAACCTCTAAAACTTTGCCTAAACGAACCGTTAAATTGTTTCAAATTCTGTTAATATATGAAACGTAAATGAGCGAATGAAGTAACAATATTACCAGGGAGCAAAATAACGCATTAAACTGTGTTCTATGCCAATTTTCAAATAACCATAAAGCGATATTCGCGATAGGCGCGGCCGCCGCGCGGTTATCTGCGCCCATAAACTGAGCCGGGCGAAATTAAAAAGAATAACGGTCATCGACGCCCGGGGCGGGCGGTCTCCATCGGCTATTTTTTGCTATCTACGTTTTTAAATGTGATTGTTTTGCAATTATTGTCGTTTTATTCTTTTTGTGTGAATAGATACCTTCAGAAGTCGCGATAGGAAATAAAACGATGTATTTTTTGTTTCATGTTGTTTTGGGCCAGTTGGGTTGGTTAGAAACTCTAAGACCCGCAGGTCGGGGGTTCGATTCCCATTCAGGACAAATATTTGTTTGCATGAATATGTTTGTCGGGTATATATTTAAAAAGTAGTATATCAGTTACCTGGTAGCCATACTACAAGCAGTGCACTGCTTAACTTGCGATCAGGTAACCATGTGTGAAGAATGACTTGGGATATTTAAATGCTTACGCGGCCCCTGGCTTTTTGATCTTATATTCGATTCCCGAGTCATTAGTAGGTGTTATTAAATAAATAAATATCCCAAGTCATTCTTCACGCATGGTTACCTGATCGCAAGTTAAGCAGAGTGTACTGCTTGTAGTATGGCTACCAGTTAACTGATATACTGCATACTACTTTTTAAATACATACTTATATAGATATTTACACCCAGACACAGAACAGACATGTTCATGCACACAAATGTTTGTCCTGGGTGGGAATCGAACCCGCGACCTTCGGTTTGGCAGTCAGGGTCGCTAACCACCAAGCCAACTGGCCCGTCAAAATTCAAAATTCAAAATTCAAAATTCAAAACCATTTATTCAGTTTAGGCCCTCAGAAGGCACTTATGAAGGTCAAATTTAAAGTTACTGAAGCTACTACCGGTTCGGAAGTCAGCCTTCAACTGAGAAGAACCGGCAAGAAACTCAGCAAGGTTACATTCTTTTTTATTTTATTAAATTCTTTTTTATCTATTCTGACTTTTTGGCTATTTTATAACATCAATTTTACATATTTTTATATTTAACAATTACAAAATACTTAATAAAGCTAACATTCAAAAACAAAAAACAAAAAAAAAAGAAATAACAAGACTACAAAATAGAAAATGACAATAATTACTTACAACTTAAACAAGAAAATTAGAGGTGCACTGTGCAGAGAGCAGCTATTTCCATACATTTTTATCTTCAATATAATGAACCACCTTGTAATACGCTTTTTCTTTCAAAACTTTCCTAATATAATTTTTAAATTTATGATCAGACATTTTGGTTACTGAAAGCGGTATCTTATTATAAAATCGAACACAATTACCAAGAAATGACTTGTTTACTTTAGTTAGTCTAAAATATGGAACAACTAACTTCTCCCTTTGTCTTGTATTAATATTATATAACTTTGTTAGAAATGATTGGTCTGAGATTGGTGATATACTCGAGAGATGACTCAAATATCCTGGGACATTGTATACACTCAGTAGCTTCAGTAACTTTAAATTTGACCTTCATAAGTGCCCTCCGAGGGCCTAAACTGAATAATTGGTTTTGAATTTTGAACTCGGCTATCTGGGGCTCGATTCTGTAAGGAAAATGATACAAACTCGAAGATGTTTCGTCTCGGCATTTATGCTCTGTCTCTGTCGCTAACTACGCTAATACTACTAATCACGTGAGAGATAAGCTCCGAGGCCTCCGTGAAGCGGCTCGCCGACGAAGTTTGTATTAACTACTAACATTTAATGTTTTAAATGTTTCTCGCAATAAAGACACTGAAATTGATTACAGCCTACAAGTAATGAATTAAAGCTATTGTAAGTCAACATTGTAATACAAACAAACAAACATACATACATATACTGCTAAAATCATAAACATTTCGCCGTACCTACTCATGTAAAAAGGAAGGTTATGAAATGAATTAAAATGAAATTTCATCACCAGGAAATGGTATATTTAGATGTTTACTGAGAACTACATTTTTGCATTTTTCGCCTTCAATACAATAGGTGTGGTGTTTTCGATACACCACTGGGACTTGATATATATGGGCTATGTAGAAATCAAAAATGGTACGTCACCCGCCAGAAGTACTTTGAGTTTCAAACTGCGTCCAGCGTTGAAGATATTATTATCCACGATCATGTGGAACGGTGGCTCACGTCCTTGGGTAAACACATCACCAATTTTCGTTTACAGTTTTTTCATAGTTTTCTCACAAATATTTATTTTTGATGCATGTTAGTTGTATGCAGCGCTCACGACACTCGGTTCGATGCAAGTACTACTCTCACGCCACCAAGCAGCGTTGATGAGAGTTTTTCATAGTGCATATAGTTAGTGGGTATTGATGATTTGGCGGGTGAATTTAAATTTAGAAGCCCAAAACCCAACAATAAGCATGCTATAGGTAAAAACATTCATAATAAACAAAATCTAAAATCAAACCACTTAAGTCTAAGTTTAAAACGACCATTTTAACCTAATGACATCGGATAGTATAAACCTTATTTCGAATACAATAAAAGTCAATTCAAATTGAATAACAACTGAAATTCAGTTAGAAAAACGTAACGTAACGAACCGGTTCGAGTTAAAACTTTTACAAACCATTGCGCTGAATGTTAATGCGAAATCAAATATAAGGCGGTGCACAGATGAGGGGCACGTGGTGCGGGCCCGTTTGTCGCAGCCTAATATAATATGTCGACGTATTTATAGAGCGCTAGTTGGGACTATATTAGATTTAGTACACTCTGATTATTTACAGAGTAGCTTTTAACAGAGAATACATTTATAAATATCTTGTATTTTGTTTTTCTTTTTCAAATGCACAGTCTTTGTATGTTTTACGTAATTTCGTTGTTTCATAATATGTATGTTTTTTTTCATGTCATTCCCGAGGGATCGAATGTTTTCCCGGGATACGAATATTAGTGGATAAAACTGGGGAATTGTGTAGATTTCTCGTCAGAATCGGAACAAACATTTGTCTGGTTGTAAATCCCTACTATGTCCCTAGTGCCTACTAATATTATAAATGTGAATGTAAGTTTGTTTGTTACGTTTTCACGCAAAAACTACTTATCCGATCACCATGAAACTTTGTCCACATATTCTTGGAGGTATTAGAAGTATCATAGGATACTTTTAGTGCCGGGAAAATGTTACATCCCTCGGGAACGCGGGGGACAGCTAGTATCTATATAAATATGTATTCAAAAAGTAGTATATCAGTTACTTGGTAGCCATAGTACAAGCAGTACACTCTGCTTAGTTAAGGATCAGGTAACCATGTGTGAGGAATGTCCTTCGATACTAAAAAAATAAAAAACAACGGGTTGCACTCCGGGAGTGCCGGCATAAGTGAAAACTTAAACATTAACGTTGTGCATTTTTACCGTCTTACGAGCTTTCGATCAGGTCACGTGTCCTGACGCGAGTTTAACATTTTATACCCATCCTAGGAAAAGTGCTCAAAGCCGCTAAAGTTTTCATCGATAAAAAAAAAGATAAAATTGTTGCCTACTCTGTGGCAGCGCTGCACCCGCCGCAGCCTCTACATTGTACGATAACATTACACTGTGCACGTACCCTCAGCTTATATAAATGCGCTAATACAATCACTTACGTTAGTACATAAATTATCCAATATTAGGCATACACCTCGTAGCTGTAGCTCGTAGCGGTTGTTGTAGACCTCGCTACGGTTCGTAGGCGTGCTACGTGATGTGAACACAAAGCTCAAATTAATTTCGTTTTAGTTTTAATTATTTCTTGATTGGTTAATGGTTTGGTTTAGTTCTTATCTGACGAATTATCTTGAGGATGTTGATTCTATTCTCTGGTGCCTCCAAATAAATATCCTGGGACATTCTTCACATGAAACTATTAAACACCTATGTATTTTAAATAATACACTAAAATAGTTAATTTTAATAAAACACATTAAAATGCTCTTTTATAAATTCAAAATTCTGAAGTGAAAAGTGAAAGTGAAGTTGTTGTCTCATGTGCCTGTAATTTCACCGGCCGTACTTTTCTAAACGAAACACAGTAATACAAGTGCACTACTGCTTCACGGTAGAAATGGGTAAGATAACTCTGCACTAAGAGCTACTACTCTAATGCGTTTTATTAAAATTAATATATTTTAGTGTATTTATTTAAAATACAGAGGCGTTTGTAGTTCATTATATTGAAGATAAAAATGTATGGAAATAGCTGCTCTCTGCACAGTGCACCTCTAATTTTCTTGTTTTAGTTGTAAGTAATTATTGTTATTTTCTATTTCGTGGTCTTGTTATTTCTTTTTTTTGTTTTTGAATGTTACCTATATTAAGTATTTTGTAATTGTTAAATATAAAATTGATATTATAAAATACCCAATAAGTCAGAATAGATAAAAGTTATATAAAAAGTTATTAAATAAAAATAAAAAAGAATGTAACCTTGCTGAGTTTCTTGCCGGTTCTTCTCAGTTGAAGGCTGACTTCCGAAACGGTTGTAGCTTCAGTAACTTTAAATTTGACCTTCATAAGTGCCTTCCGAGGGCCTAAACTGAATAAATGGTTTTGAATTTTTTTAATAGAAAAGATCAAATATTTTTCATCGACTTCAAAAAAAGTTCTGTATTAGTTTCTTTAATTATTTATTAATGTTTTTTTTAACGGGTTGAATAACTTGAATGGTATAAAATGTGTTTTGCGGTACATTTGGGAGTGGTACCACTTATAAGAAACTTGGAATAAAATTGCTTAGACATGAGACCTCTGACATTCTTAGTTTAAGAATACCTACTAGCTGTTCCCTGCGGTTTCACCCGCATTCCCAAAGGATGGCTGCCTTGACGGGCTAGTTGGTGGTAAGTCCCCTGACCGTTAGCTGTGGTGGATGATAGTACCCAGGAGAGGCATTTGTGTGCATGAACATGTCTGTCTGTTTTGTGTCTGGGTGTAAATACCTATGTATTCAAAAGAAATCGTTTAGTTGCAGGTATGGGCAACCTTTGACATGTTGAGGGCCTAACTTTAGCGTGCCAACGTTTGCGGGCCGCGTTTAAAAGTACTTAGTGCATTTTCTACTTAGTGAGTGTAAGTACCTAATGTAATATTTTTTTAATTGGGATTTTTAAAAATGTCTCGCGGGCCGGATCATATCTTACAGCGAGCTGGTTGTTGAGCATATACGAGTATGATCTAGTGCATCAGTAAACTAGTTTCCATAGTACAAGCTCTGCTTAATTTGGGATCAGATGGCCGTATGTAAAGAATCCCTCGATATAAATTTCATATTTATACTACATTTTCTCAGGATAAAAAGTATATATAATATATTTCATTATCATAGCCAATAACCCTAGTAAGCTGTCATGACAGGGAACCAGATTATTTAACAGAAAGGCCTACGTACCTTTTTTACCTAATAATTGTCTACTTTAATAGTTTTTCTATTTTTCTTTCATAAAAATCAGTTTTTTTTATTTTTTTGGGGTATGTTATACAGTGTTACTACGGTTCTTAAATATTGGGAATGGACTTGTGATAAGGCCCAATTTAACCTCCTTTCGGCTTTACGGGTAGTTTTGTAACAGCCTGTATTATATCAAAAATATATATATATGTAAACTATGTTACTTATATTAGTTATCTGGTTTCCATAGTACAAGCTCTGCTTAGTTTGGGACCAGATGGATGTATCAGGATTTTTATTTGTTAAGTTTAATACAAGACTTAATAAAACAAGATATGTACACGTGCTGTCTGTTTATTGATCAGTTAATTCCAAAAATATATACATACTAGCTGTTACCGTGGTTTTACCCGCGTTCCCTAGAAATGTAAAATTTTTCTGGGTTAAAAAATAATTGTATGTTACTTCTAATACTTCCAAGAATATGTGTACAAAGTTTCATGATGATCGGTTAAGTAGTTTTCACGTGAAAGCGTGACAAACAAACTTACATTCACATTTATAATATTATATGAAGAAAATATAGTTATATATAATGGATAGCTAGACCCTTCACTCATAAGTCCGAAAATAGGTTACCAAAGATAAGGGTATTATTATTATCTAACAGAAAAAATCTGCCTAAAATCGCTACGCCGATCCGCCCAAGATGTGTTTTCGACACACACATACACAAAAACTCACACACACACAATGTGACATATATAGACGCGTCAGCTGAAAAACCATGCCAAACGAATTACAACTTTACTGCGTATGACGAGAGTAGAAATCCTTCAGCGGAACTCCGGCTAAATTAGGATATTTCAAAAGTCGGATACAACACTTGAAGTTTTTTATGTGCATTCAACTTTTGACTTTGTTGATACGGAATTAAAGATCAAATTTATGTTGTGAGTGAAAACAGATATGTCATGTCTATGTTCCGAATTTGAAAGAGCTTTCCGAGGCAAGCCGAGCGCTTACCGATCGGGTCCGAGTGGCGCCGAGACGCAGCGAGTGCCGCGAATGCATTACGACGTAGTGGTATAGGGCTGGCGCTGCGGAAAACTTATAGTTTTTTTTTCTGGTTCTTCGATAATGTAATTATATTGCAGACTAAAATTAATAAGATATTTAAATTGTGTCATATTATTATGTGACTAAGTTTGTTAATTATAATCATTTTTAAACAATTAATGATAATGAAATCTAGGAACCTAAAGTCCGGTCTAATTATCTGAGATAGATATTGCCAATCTGCATTTTAAAGAGTTGGTTTATTTAAGCATTAAAAAATCCTAGATTGAGAAGAATTCAATTCTCTTCCATTATAACTATAATGCATTAAAAAAAAACAATAATAAAACTATAAGTCATAGATACGAAACAAAGATAATAAAATGCTTATAATAAAATAATCATTAATTAAAATCAACGCTTTTTCTAATCATACGTACGCATGTCGGGAAAGCTTGTATCTCGCAGCCCTGCGGGTAGGGCGGGGCGGGGCGAGCGCGGCGCGGGGAGGGGAGGGGGTCTCTCGTGACGCCTCGCGCCAGTCGGTCGCGGGGCGCCGCGCAGCCCACACGCGAAATGCGCGCCCTCTAGCGTATTATGTTCCTACCCGACCTCCCGCGTGCCTGCATGGTGGACGACGTAGCGACGTACCTCCAAGCGCCGTCCTCGGGACAGGTGGCTACAATATATTAACAACAAACCCATATGTAATTAACAATGATCATATTAACAGATGTTGTGAGCTAATGTCGCTTACCAATACGCGTCAGCCCCCCGGGTATTTTCGGGTCGCCGAGATTTCACTCGCAAATCGATGGGAGCACGTGATTTTTGTGCTAGGTTTTGTAAAGACGTGGCTGCGGAAATGAAGATGTTACACAATGTCATTGTGAAGGAAAACGCGCCAGTAATTATGGGTAATTTATGGTAAAAAGTGTTCAAAACAAGTCGTGTAAACAGGTCAATTGGGGTTGGAAGTAGTATTGGATTTTTTTGTGCAGTTTACAAAACAAGTGATTTAATGTAATGTAATTTTCAAAACGGAAATTCGTAAATATTTTTTTCAAGATTATGTACCTAACTGTACATTTAAATAAATTAATAAACATAATTGTCAATGTCATTAAAAACAGTATCAAATAATACGGGTATTCACACTAAATCCAGTTCGATTTCGCAATACAGATTTAAATCTTTATCTAGTAAATGCAGTAAACAATATAATTATTAATAATGTATTCAACATTAAAGCAAACTGCGTTTAACGAAGCTTTCAAATCAAATGCGTAATTCGACTTATTCAATTGAGATGCTCTTAAAATTGATTCACGGAAACGAACGCACATTCTAATTCGCTTTTTGATAATATACCTAAAGTTTATATTGATTACAATACTAAAACGGAACAATATAATTAAAGAATGTATAAACGAACAAATAATTAAAAATGCCAATAAAAAAAATCAAAAAATGATATCAAAATTCCAATTACAAACATTGACAACTTCAATCGAATTGAAAAGTAATTTTTTTTTAACCAAAAAGGTTTAAAACCATAAAAATAAAAAGTCCTTGGTAAAATTATGGAATTGTAAAGTTGTGGATGGTAAATCGATATGGTGTGGGAGAGATGTGAGTAAGCTAACTGCAGGGAAACTACGGCATAGAGCAGCATAACGCCCATTCATATCTGCAGTTCCACGTTTAAATGCGTTATTTATCTGTTTTGACTATCCAGTATTTTTATGAATCCGCATTTTTTTTTGTATTAAGAACTCCTTTGCTTATAAATGTTAGGGTCGTTTGATTATGCGATACGCTTTTGAATTTAAATAGGAAGAGCGGAATAATGTCGCTTCATTTAATTTCTCTATTAATTTAAATACAGGCCATTTATATACAAACTTTTTATAGTATTACCTTTTTTTTTTCTATTCAGTTGGTATACATGGATTAGAGAAATCAAGGGTAGGTTTTACGTATTTTATTAATTGCGTACCTCATTTCAAAGGAATTTGATATTTATGTACCTAACTTTAAAGCATATTTCAGTATTAACATTGATATTTTTTTTTATATTTGATAGTATTGTGTTTCATCATGGTTAGCGAAGATGTGGTCAAAGGTGGACTACACTGATAGCTGTTTGGTGACAGATTTTCATCTTTAATGTGGTCCAGGATACTAGAAAGTACCCTACCACTATGATATGGTTTTTACTCGACAATGTCATTAATAAATATAATCAAGCCTTCTATAATAATCATTAGTAACATTATTTTATTTAAATTAGTACTTCATTAGTTAAAGAACTTTAAAATTATCTCTGGTTTCCGGAAGAAATATCTATTTATTAAAATTATGTTTGTCTGTATGTCCTTTATAGAATCGTAAACTATGCAACGGGTTTTAATGCAGTTTTCATCAATAGATAGAGTAGTTCAAGAGGAAGGTTTATAACCAGGATTGAAAGCGGGCAAAGCCGCAGGGCGCAGCTAGTATGTTATAAATATCGATTATAATATAAATATTATATATTAATAAGTCCATTTATTATTCTTTTCAACGAATACCTATTACACAAGCTTGAAGATAAATGACACTATCGAGTAAAACCATATCTTGATAGGGTATTATGTAGAACCCAATAATTACAACATATTTAGATATAATGCCTCTTTAAGGTATTGACAGATAACTCTAACTGGAATTCTCTCTTGTTTTCGGTTATAACTTCATATACATTTTGCCATTTGAAGTAACTAGAGTTCACCCACTGGTCAGAAATCGACTATAATAATAATACATAAAATAATTTTCATAATAAAAAATGTTTAAAAAAATAAATATTAATAATACTAAAGCTTGTCAATAGCTACTGACAGAAAATGAAAATCGATTTCCAAACAAAAGAGAAAATAGTACCTAAGTATTTCGACTTTGGACTATTTATTAATAGAAGATATAAGACAGAATATCTAACGATATTTACGGTTTAATAAGACTTAAGTTTACAATCGTATTATTGATTAAAAAATGTAAGATCAAATATTATTATGCAGTTTATAATACAGTACCTCAACTTCAAAATCTATCACTAATTTGTTTTTGAGAGCAAATAACATGGGCTTTGTATCCTTACCACTGATGGCCACATAATTACCTTGGTGGTAAACTCAAGCCTTTAGGAACAAAAAAAATAATAGTAATTAAGTCTAGATCTAGTCTGTCTAAGATTAACATCTCTCATACATTACCACATATCAAATAATAGTTGTGGTAGCCCAGATATGGACTAACCGATCCTCAACCGAAAGGAGGCTCAAAAGAAAAGTCCGCACCGCAGAAAAAAAGTAACCAACAGTTTCGCTTGTAGGTGAAGGAAAAGCAGTGTGGGAAATTCATTTTACAGTTAAATTCGCACGGGGCCTATGTGGTAAAATATAGCCCCAATACCCTTCGCTGCTAGGGTAGATTCCTGCCCCAGTGGGGCATGCAGCAGTGGGGACATGTATGAGTGCTCATAGTGAATCCCCTGTATTAGGTAGCTCGAAATCTTTTCCCAAGGCACCCTATAGTCTGTGGTAACTGCATTAACTTAAATAAATTGTATTTATTCAAATAGGCCTTTACAGGCACTTATGAAAAGACTGACTCTAACGCCGGTTCGGAAGGTTGTTATTAGTGTTAAAGATGAATTTAAACTACTGGTAGAAATTAGGTTATAATTATTAAAAATAACGGAATTAGCATTTTTTTATTGATGGCACAAAATCAATAGCTATTTGAAAAACTTGTTGTTATTTATTAGTTAATTTGAAGTAGTTTAATATATCGAGTTTTAAGTTTTTTTTCTGTTCTGTTTATTATTTAACTGGCCACGACATACAGTTAAATATAGAGATACCATTACATTTAATAGAGAGAAAACGGTACTTAATTATTTTGTCTTACCCTATTTATTGTTTAGATTGTTCATAGAATCAAAATTGACTTCAATATAACCTTACTATCAGTTCAGAATAGAAGAAAATAGAATAGAGTAATGTTATGTCCAATTACACGTGTCAAAATGCACCGTGACATAAATTACTTACAGTAAGATGTTAAATTAGAGAATTAATAACTCGTAAATTCTGTATATATATATATTGATTAGATTCATGTTATAATATTTGACTATTCATATTAAATCGGCTTGAATAATTTATTTCTCATAAGAATATTACATAGTTCAGTTAAAATAATAAATTTTATATTTTTTTTCATAATTCAAAATGATTTATTTATCGTAGATTTAATTAATTAACGTTTATTTCCATCAGTTTGACAAATTCTTAGTTTTTTTATATTAATTCTAATTTAATTAACACTCTGAGAGACATTGCGTTTATCAAGGAAAGGAAATTATCGTCGTTGGTTCGATTTCCATTCAGGAAAAACATTTGTGTGTAAAAACATGTTCTATTGTTCTATGTCTGTGTGTGCCTTTATCATTATATACATATAAATATTAGTTTATATAGGATATCAGTTATTTGGTAGCTATATATATAAAAGAATTTTCCTAGAACGGTACATATTATGTTCTTAAAATAAAAATGGCCGACATATTTATACCTTTTACACCATTTAAGGTGTAGAAATATTTAAAAGTCTAAAGCTCTGTTTAATTCGGGATTTAAATACATATACATATGCTTGTATAGATAGTTAGATAGAAGCTCTGATAGAACAAACAGACATATTACACACACAAAAGTATGTCCTAGGTGGTAATCAAACCTACGACATAGCGTGGCAGTCACCACTGTATCAAAAGATTGTTAATTTCTTCTTTATGAAAACAATTTATTAGCACTATTTTATTTGAGAATACTCATATTCTACTTTTACTACTTTTTCTTCTTTCTTCTAATCAGAATCAGAATCATTTATTTGTGAAACATAGGTGTACATAATTTAGATCTTAAATTGACAGGTTGTGCTCTACGTTTTGCCATGAAAGGCTTACAAATTAAAGGAATAATATATCATACTTATATTGACATACTTTATTATGTTCTCTGGTTTCTGGTATGAAAATCCACTATATTAATATTCAAATCCAAGCTACATTTATTTAACGATCAAGGAATTAACAATACCCTACATACAATTTTGGAATTCCAAGCAACGTTTATACAATGAGCAAAGAATTAACAATACCCTATATTAATATTGGAATTCCAAGCTATATTTATTAAACGAGCAAAGATTTAACAATACCCTATATCATTTTTTTTTGGAATTTAAAGCTACATTTATCAAAATGAGCAAAGAATTAACAATACCCCATATTAATATTGGAATTCCAAGTTACATGTACAAAATGAGCAAGGAATTAAAAATACCCTATATTTTATATTGGAATTCCAAGCTAACTTTATCAAAAAAGCAAGGAATTAAAAATAAGGATAGAGATATTATATACGCAAAGAAAAAAAAAAAAATTATAAGCAAAGGATTTCGATAATACAGCCAGCAAAGGAAATGCTTAGTTTCGTTATTTCTATTTCCACGCCAGTTTGTTGCTTACTCAGCAGAGGTAAGTGAGCCGGAACGAAGCGTGTATTGAAATTCTAATTTAATTTTGTGAACTGAATAAAAGCGAATGGAAACGTACGGGAACATATGCTAACCAACCAACGTTTTAAAAGACAAATTCAAAAGCAAAGGAACGATTATTTAATACGATTATAAACATCTGCAAGCTTAATATATATAGAACATACAATATCGGCAACGCGTGAGTGATACCGCGGTGACCGTTTACCATCAGACAGGCCGGCAGCTTGCTACCCAAGTAATATAAAAACAAAAATCAATTTTTTTTAAACGAAAAATATTAACACGTCACAAAAACCATCAAAAACCTTTCGCAATCTGTAGAAATCACAAAAAGTTTTTAACACTTTAAAAATTGTCGTAGTTCAAAAAAAAATATCCAAAAATACCCGGCTGGCTTCCGCAGCGGACAGCGTGGCATCGGTGTTTTAAGAAATATTCTATGTTTCTATACCCCCCTCTCGTGTTGTTTATTTCACTATCTATACACTTTTTCTTGCCACTATCGATGTTTGAATGTTTTTCACTAACTGTTAATGTTGATATTTTAACCTTTTTTGTATTTAATAACCATGTAACCATTAGTTTCGAATCTAAATGTTTTTGTTCGGCTGTGTGAATCAATATGTAGGGATAAGATATATATAAGACCTAGTCAAATGAGCTCGAGTTTCTATAAAAAAAATGTAGCTTGTGTAAAAAAATGTATATCACAAAAAAAGTGAATTAAGAAACAATTTTCTGAATATTCATAACATTCTTTTTACAGATAAAAAAGTGTGTAGTTTCGTTATAAATAGAATTTAAGAATATGAAGTCTTTGCAAAAATAAAAAAAATATCCAAAAAGTGAATTAAGAAACAAAATCTTTCAATTTGCATAACATTCTTTTATAAAAAAAAAAAAAAAACTACTATCTAGTTTTGGAATAATTTGAATTTTATTAATTTAGCAAGAAGTGTCGTATTTGAGTAATACAAAAAAATACGACTAATAATATTTTATTTCAAAAACAAGATAAAAGAAATCACATCAGAGCCTTATCTCTATGCTCTACGACATGTCTTTTTTATTACCAAGGGCCTACGACTTTCGTAGACCTCGCTACGAGATCTGCCATAATATAGATGTTTTCTTCAAACAATAATCATTAATAAAGTTATTTATATAGATAGTAAAGAACAGAAAAACATAATGATTGACACAATACCGATATACATATATTATACATATATACATATTTTTCATTTCAATATCTAACTCAATGCACAATCTTTTCGAAAAACTAAATGATTTTGGTGATATTTTTGTTTAGTAAAGAAATCGAGTTTTTTTCAAAGACGGTGGAATGAGTTTTTTATGTACAAGTATGACCAGAAAAGTAAAAAAAATCTTGTGTAAAGAATAGAACAAATCATCGTATATTTCGATAGAAAATAATACTTAAATGTATTAACAACTTTTAGTACCAATTTTACTTTAGCATGTTTTTTTACTTTCCTGGTCGGACATAGTCTATAATTTGTAAATGTGCATGAATCCCGAATGCACTACCCCCAAAGCAAGAATGTTCTGCACGTTTTTGTTGTAAATTGGAAAAAAAAAATGTATTTTTTTATTTCATGAAACAGGCAAAGGTCCATTAGGGGATTGGATGCTTTGCTATCGAAGGTAACTCGGGCAACAAGGTTTTACAGGATTTTATCACGTTTGTGCAATGACTTTGACTATTTGTGTCAAATTGACAGAGCAGAGTTGACTTGTCAGTGTCAACTCGATTATTGGCTGAAGATATTTGCCAGTTAACTCAGGAGATGTATAATTTAAGAATTTTGCAATCAGAATTAATCTGTGGGCGTTAGATATGTCAGTTTTCGCCATATTAACATTGTGACAGATGACAGAGCTTGATTGCAACTGTCAGAATTTTTGACATAAATTGTTTCTATCAAAAGAAAGGACCAAGTTTAACATTTTATTGCAACGTTAATCGTTTTAATTGGTTATTTACCATACTTACAATAATCAAGGTATTATTACTGTCAAAATATATATAAATTTGACAATTTCAGAGACTTTTATGAGTGCGTTTGCAAATACCACATATATTTTAAATTATGTTTTATAGGAAACTTTTTCGTCGTGCGGTTCTTTTAACATTCCATTGAATTATTGAGATAATATTCAATAATATCTAAATTTTCTGTGCTTACCACTTATGAACCACAATATCACTTACCATGGTGAGATTGTGGTCAAACGCAACCTTATAAATACTCAAAAATATTCCCATACCGATTTCCACCGTGAAGAAGTAGTGCACTTGTATTACTGTGTTTCGGTTAGAATGGTTAGGCCGGTGAAATTACAGGCACATGAGACTTAACAACTTCACGTCTCAGGGATGATAACGAATTAGCGATGCCCCTGGTGTTGCAAATGTCCATAAGCGGCGGTGACCACTTACTACCAGGTAGACCGTCCGCCAGTTTTTCGGCTTTGTATTACTAAATACCGTGATTCTGTCCCCCGCGGTTTCACCCGTGTTTATCGATATCATATGTAGCCAATAAATATCTACGAAACATTTTTCGAGTTTTGAGGTGATAGTGCATCAAAGGAACCCTATATTCCTTATATATATAGACCAACTTTCCGTGCCACGTTTTCACCCGTTCCTTCAGATTATTTTACTAGTTCCGGAGATTATGTAAGTAAGTGTTCCAAATCCGGTCTCTCTCTTTATATTATTACTAGCTATCCCCCACGGTTTCACCCGTGTTCCCGTAGATGTCACATGTATTGTTACACATATAAACCTTCCTTAAATTACTCTATCTTTTGCTGAAAACTGCATTAAAATCCGCTGCGAAGTTTAAAAGATATAGGCGTACAAACAACGGAAGCGACTTCATTTTATACTATGCAAGGAAAGGAAGTATAGATTTAACATCCTTCAAATTAATTACTAAACTCATGGATTTTTGATACGTGGAGTATTTTTTCCTAAAGCCAAACCAGTGGACACGTTTTTTATTTTCATCTCATGATTTACGAGTATGTTACTTACATTTTGTGTTCTCTAGATATTTGTCTCTACTTCACTTCGGCTATACTTATTTATAGGCTCCTCCATTTTTATTATTTCTCTTCTGTCGACACAACAAGAATACTCTTATAGCTATCGTAAACTTTCTGTTGTATTTCCGCTGATCGAATTAATGTGGTAATCTATGGTGTTATTTATAACAGTAATTTTTTTGTGTATTGTGTTGGACTCACTATATTAATTTATAGCTGACTCTCGCGGTTTTACCCGCGTTCCCGAGGGATATCATATTTTCCCGGGATAAAAAGTAGCCTAAATGTTATTCCATGATATGTTCTATCTATGTGCCATGTTTCATTCATATCAGTTTAGTAGTTTTTGCGTGAAAGAGTAATAAACATACTTACATACAAATCTTTCCTCTTTATAATATTAGTATAGATATAGACTAAGGTTGTCGATTAAAATAGCCCATTTTGCTACCAAATTTGTCATTGAAAATTCGCTTTTGTGCTTTGTAATAGCTGTTACCCACCTTCCCAAAAGATTAAAATTTTCTGTTTTTTTTCTGCAGCATAATATTTTTGATTTATTATAATAAAATACACTAAGTAAATGAATACGTTTTATTATTGTTAGATTATCTACTGGAGATAAGTACTTTTAGTCTTGGATTAGAGAAGACTTATTCATTTTATGAATAACTAGCGACCTACTCTGAATTCGTTTAAAAGGAATAATATAAATATATTATACACATAAAGCCGACAAACAGATAGACAAAAATAATAAATTTGATTTTGAATAATTCAAATTTAAATTCATTTATTGCTAGTAACATGACCCACAGATTACAAAAAATTAAAACAAATTACACATTAAAAAAAAAACAAAATGGTGTCGTGGGACACCAGATAGCACCGAAGTTTTCATTGACATAATACATGCTTCTATCAATTCAGTGCGATTCAAAATTTACTTTTAACTTATTCCTTTTCTTATAATAATTACTAATTATACTAATTTATAAATGGAACAGTATTTTAAAAACATGTTGTATGTAGCCTTTAAATAAATTATGAAAAAAAAAAACCCAATAATAAACCATATCATTTAAATTTCGAACTATATGAAAAAAAGTGTCGTTACAACTTTTCGTATGAATTTTTTCCGTCTAGCCCCCTTTCACAACAGGCGGTTATGTACTTCGTTCCAATTAAAATAAATACCGAAAAAGACATAAAAACATACACACAAATATACATAATGCGTAGAGGCATGAAGCTTTTCTTTCTAATAAAAAAATCGGTTGGAATTAGGTGAAGGCATTGGAAAAATAATAGAACCTCATTTTCGTATAAGGTCGTTCCAATTTGTATCTTTCGCAAATATCTAACCTAGGCTAGGGCTTGTCGGAACAGCTTTTATGACGTAGCCTACCCTCAGAATTCTCATCACATCACCGAAAAGCTTATTAAAGTTATAGGATCTCCTTTAGGTACCCTAAAATATCAATATGGGTTATATACATCACCAACAAAGTCGCTTTCTCTGTCCCTATATCCCTATGTACGCTTAAATCTTTAAAACTATGCAACGGATTTTGATGCGATTTTTTTAATAGATAGACTGATTGAAGAGGAAGATTTTTATGTATAATACATGTGACATCCCACGGGAACGCGGGTAAAACCGCGGGGGACAGCTAGTATAGTGTAGTAGGATGTTTGTTACTCTTTCACGCAAAAACTACCAAACGGATTTGGATGAAACTTTGCAAATATATAGAAAATGTCTTGGAATAACACATAGGATTTTTGTGCCGAGAATATGTTACATCCCTCGGGAATGCGGGTGAAACCGCAGGCGATAGCTAGTTGTAAGTAATATCCCATCTTAGGTAGACTAAGTTGTTATGACAGGTGGAAATGCTGATGCTGGAGTAGCAGCAGTTTATTTTATCCGGTGTCGTGTACCGATTGACTGCCGCTATCATAATTGGAAGTAAAAATTTCAAAATTGAACTTATTCTGTTCGATACCCGAATTGGGTTACAATGAATATCATCGACTAGCATTCCCCATGGCTTCACTCGCGTTTCCGGGATAAAAGTAGCCGTATGTCTTTTTTCGCTCAGTCATCTGTTTCCGGGCAATGAAACACTACAAAGCTTTAATATTGAATTTCATGCCATTTCTTTAAGTTGTCGAGCTAAATTTCTTTGTTTTATCGTTCTTCTAAAAAACGTCATTCAAGGAACCTTTGCGCAAAATTTCAATTTTTTTTATTTTTTTTTCTTTATTTGGGACAGCAACAGACTTAAACTAGAAAAATTTACATGGTTTGAACTAATAATTATGAGACCAATTACAGCTATCCGCGTACTAAAATGGATTTTTCACCAATATCTTACATAACACTAGTTTGAAGCAAACAACAAATATAAGTATTATACAAAAAGAAAGAAAAAATTACAGTAATAACAACAATTAGCTATTTATTTAACTTTCAGGGGTAACATTTTGAAAATTCCGATATATGTGTACATTTATATCAAACCCAAAGCAAGTATCTGAAATTTCATACTTCTTTCTTTGAAAATAAAGGACTTCGATAGAACGGTTCATTCTTTACTTTATCCCTATAGGGGGTGAAATTTCTAAAAATCCCTTCTTAGTGCTCACTGACGTCATTCAAGGAACGTTTGCCCAAAATTTCAAAATTGTAACCCTAGTTTAGGCTCTGCGTTAGAGAATCAGTAATTCAGGACAAGTAATATACGTATAGATTATTAAAAAGCGAATACAACCGACCCCCATCAATCATTAACAATCCGACAAGGTCAAGGTCGAAAAATGACGGGTCATTCGCAAGTCAAGGATCCCTGGCAAAACCTCAACTCCACTCGGCATTTGGCAGCATCGAGGCATCGCCCATGCTGTAACATTTATTTCTTTACATTAAAACTTAGATTCTGGTGTCGTTTAGTTTTATGAAATAGCTCCTATGCCTCCGCGCTCGTATTCATAAACGAACTGCTAATTAATGGTTTAACAGCATCCGTCTCGCTCTTCCACGTAATGTCGAGTGAGATGTAACTTATCTTAGATTAAATCATTCTTTTTGAACCGTTAGCTAAAGAGTGTTTGTAGAGAGTCATTTCATGTTATTGGAGTATATTTTTTTCAATGATTTAAATCTTTTGAATTAGAAGTCTGTGAAATAAAGTAGATATTGATTATAAACATTTCTGTGGTATCATAAATCTACAAGCAGATTAGAGTACTCTCATATTTATTTAACACTTTACATTACATTTTTTGTAGTTGCTTTAGTTTCTTCCCCCACGGTTTCACCCGTGTTCCCGAGAAAATCACATTTGCCCGAGATAAAAAGTACTCTATGTGCTGTTCCAGACTATGATCCATCTCTGTGCCAAATTTCATCCAGACCCGTTCAGCTTTTGAGGCGTGATTGAGTAACACAGATCCATCCATCCACTTTCGAATTTATAGTAGTAACATTAGTATGTCAGGTCATATTGAGTATTGCGTCGTTACTTTGGAGGAAGTGAAGGAGGTGAAGTTTAGACATCGCTGTCAGCAAACAGTACATTAAATCTAGAAATAGAAAACCTACACTTACAGTCGGAATAAGCTCAGAACAGTCATTAGCAAGTAGGTGTTGCCACTCAGTAAACGCGTGGTGGATGGCGTATACCACACGGCACCACGTGGTCTGGGTGTTTTGCCAAGCTCTGCCAACTGACAAGTATATTAGCCTTGACACTGCACCGGCAATGTCTCACGACAGGTTTTTGTCATATCATTACGTCAAATATACTGAATGATTTGGGTGACATGTAGAATCAAAGATTTACAGGTGACGAACACATCTACCATCCCAACTGATCAGTACGGTGTTGTAAAATGTGTAGGGTCTGTGTTCCCAGATACTTACAACTTGGGGCTCTTTACGAGTGAATAGGCTACTAACGGGAAAGCGAGCTCCATCTTCGGCCTCATCTTCATTTACCATCAGGTAATTGAGGTAATTGAGGCCAATCGCAATCCCGTAAGAAAAAACAAAAACTGACAAAGGAGTATACTGATGACCACGTGTATTTAGACCGAGTGGTCAACAGCATTCCTACAGTAGCTAGACGTCAGTTAGGCAGCAGCAAAGACTGTCAATTCTCTTGTTCTATATGAATCTAATTTGACTTATAAAATTTTGAATAAGACCTCGAATTCGACGGAAAGGTGATGGTGATCGTTTCCCTGAAGTCATCGATCAAATTCTGTTCAAACATTTCTTTGAATAACACAATAATGAATTAGATCGATAACAGGAAGTATGTAAGTCGCGAAGTGTTCAATTGCAAAAGTAAAAAAAAAAGTGTTATAAAAACCAACTTAAAGTAGTCAAAACATATATTTTTTTAACAACTTTTTACTAATTATGAGTTTCTTGCCGGTTCTTCTCAGTCGAAGGCTGACTTCCAGTGATAACCTTCATAAGTACCCTCCATAGGCCTAAACTTAATAAATGTTTCTAAATTACGAATTGGCGTGAAGATATATTATGTTATTGTAATCTAATCTCTAGAAATAGTAGAGATTTTAGTACGAAGTCCAGTATTACTCCCATGGCCATTTCCGCCGTGAAGAAGTAGTGCACTTGTATTACTGTGTTTCGGTTAGAAAGGTAAGGGGGCCGGTGAAATTACAGGCACATGAGACTTAACAATTTCACGTCTCAGGGTCGACAATTAATTGCAATACCCCTATGTTGCAAATGTCCATAGGCGGTAACCACATATCATCAGCCTTGCATAAACTTTAAACGTGATTTTTTTTTTCTGAAATTGATTTTTTCAACTAACCTATAATTTTATTAACTTCTATATATAATACAAAGTCCTGTTAGTTACACCATTTATAACTCAAGAACGGCAGCTCAGATTTCTATGATCTGTGGTTAATTGGATTTATCTCTGCCCCGAACAGATAAAAAATAAAGAGTAATTTAAGGAACATTGATTTTCTCAAAAAAATTATCGATATCAACGCTATCTCTGAGTATAGACACTACAATTGGCAATGCGGGTGAACCTGCGGGGCACAGCTAGCTTACAATATTCTCTACCAACAGTTCGACGATAAATACATTGAACAGAAAGAACTAAGAAAAATATTGCCTGAAAATAATATCAGAGTTTCCAAGGAAGATATTTATCAGTTTCTGTTCGTGACAACTGTTTTCAGCTGAGATAATATCGATGTTCAGGTGGGTCGCCATCGCTGCGGTTCTTTTACGTTTATTTTGCTGAATTAAAAAAGATAAATGTGTATATTTTGCTTGGGAATTGTTATTTTAACATTTGTTTAGGGTTGCTTGTTACTTTCTAATAATATTATGAATGCGGCAGTTTGTGCAGATGATTGTATAGATGTTCTCTGCTCTTTCTTAAAAAAACCACGCAACGGATTTCGATACAACTTTTCACAAAGATAGGTTGAAACCTGGGTTAACACATAAGATATGTTATGATCTCGGATTGATAAATCCCTCAGGATCGCGGGTGATTCTAATAAAACAGTACACAGGGGACAGTAGCTATGTGTTAACAAAGCTTAAATATTTTCATACTTTACATTGCCTACAGATAGAAAATTTATATCCGACATTTCAAGGTAAAAATTTACATTGATTGAGAGTAAACTCTCAGACTCAGACTAAGGAATTTCAAGACACGAACATTACTCAAAGAAACCAAACTTCCGTAATAAAGAAACACATTTCGTGCATGTGTAACAAATCACTTAAAAAAAAAACAAAATTATGTTGACTAGAAAACAAAAATTGCCACAACTATAATGTGTTAATTAATTTGTAGAATAGACGTTACTCTTACACCATTAAATCACAGAATTAATTTTAACAAGAATTTCAATCTCATACTGACCAGCATACAAAATAGCAAGTCTCTGAATCGATAAAGATATATGTAATCTCCAGAATCACAAGCGCCGCTGTGACTACATCCACATAGTGAATTTTTCCGATAATAGAACATGCCGTCTCGCTCGCACGGCTCCGAGGCGACCGCGACGTTGCGCAAACGTTTCAGGCTCAAATCTAAAACAGGGATTCAGCCACACTAAATTTAGTTCTGCAACACTGCATCGCACCGTGTCATGCCCATAGAAAACATTAACACCGTTATTGCCCACGATATATGGAGACCGCATATTACCACAGATTCGCAGCCAGATTTTCGGCAACACAAATTGCTGTATAATATTCAATTAGGTCGGACGATATTGATGGCAGAGCACGCCGCCCGGCAATTTTGGTCAGCGCATCTGCCGCTCGTATACGCGTTCGGCTTTGATATACGATTAGTTTTCGGCTCGTTTTCGACGCCACTGCGCGTTATGATTCGGTTCGTTGCAGTTTTCGATGCGTTTCAGAAGTTAAGTCGATATAGACGGCCGCGGCCGGTCGGGTCGCACTCGATTCGGGGCTCGATTCCGAGCTCGTCCCTCAAGGTGCGCTGCGGGGACGCGCTATATTTAACCTCGCACGAGGCGACTCGACGATTTTTCCCTGTGTCCCGTCGTACGTCCGGCATACTGCCAGCTCTACGTCATCGCTCTATTACCTCATAAACGCCGAACTTTGAGAAAGGACTTTAAAATTAGCAAGGACGCGGGTTCATACGGCCACAGACGGGCCGCTGCTAGGTATTTCGGTGCGGCGACACCGCCGCCGGTCGGGTAATTACGCAAGCCCGGTTGAAACATCGAACATGGCCGCCGGATCGGGCGGCAAAAGACGCGGGAGAGGAGAGATGAGCTGTCACGGGATATTTATGAAATTCGAACTAAAATAGATTCAGTAGTAGCTTGAAGCGAGTCACCTTGACGGCGCGTGCGTTATATAACCGTGTCGGTACGCGAATCACACGTACACATTTTGAAATTCGAATTTGAAAATGTCAAATTTGTGACGCAACCGGTGACGTGCCGATGGGTGACGTAAGTTTAGTGTTGCCACTCCTCCGTTCGACTAATAAATTTATTGTTTGGCATGTAAACGGATGCGTTCGAGCCAAGAAATTACAGCGTTCGGTGAAAAAAAAATATTGAATGAACCACCGGAATGATGGCGCATCTAATCGGGCCCGCTCCAAGCTTTGCCAAACACTATCTTGTTTATAGTTCAACAGTTGCACAAGATTTTTTGATTATGAATTGTTTACACCTTCCGTGCGGCCTTTTCTTTCCTCTTCCGTCGAGAATGGACAATTCTTTTCTTTTTATCGTACTTTTAATTACTTCTTTCTTCCTAATGACCTCGGCTCTATAGAAAGGCGCTCCACTTAAATTTAAGTGTAGACGTGCCTCCTTTCTAGTTTCACTAATGATTTTTGTAGTGATTCGTCGGGATTGTTAAGTGCTTAGGCATTCGGTTTGCGTGTTGATAGGTGTGCATATAGAATTGTAATCTCTTTACAGAGTATAATATGTAATGAATTAATAATGGGTAAATATACAGTTTGAAATGGACGCCACGTATGGCGCCACTTTTGTCTCATATACCGTTGCATATTAAATAAGTTTAATGTTAATGTTTTGGCGTTTGAAATTGCGTAGGTCAGTGTTGCCATGGTGTGTATTAATATTATATATGAGTATTTGGTAACTTAGAATTTGTGTGACGATATGTTGCTTTGATTGAGATTTCGGAAGGGAAAGCATACTAAAAATGCGGTTTCTTCCTCCGTCTATAATTCTCGACAACTTCTTTTCGCCGGTTGTTCTCAGATGTCTTCAGAAGGTCAAAAATTCCATCCAAACCTTACTGAAGTTTTCGACGGTTGTTCTCAGGTATCTTCAGAAAGTCAAAAGTTCCATCTAAACCCTACTGAGATTTTTGCCGGTTGTTGTGATATCTTCAGAAGGTAAAAAGTTTCATCCAAACCTTACTGAAGTTTTCGACGGTTGTTCTCAGGAGTCTTCTGAAGGTCAGAAGTTCCTAGGGCATAAATTGAATTGCTATACGTTTTAACTTGGTCCTGTATATCAGTAAGCATAATATTTATAATGATTTTCCACAACATAACGGTATAGAAAGTTATTAAAAGCATCCGTGTCCAATTTCATAGCGTTGTTACATTTTAGTGTGTACAGTTACTAACTCTACCCTCCCTAAACGGACCACAGACTCCACAAACCACCTATATAATCATAACTTCACGTCAATACTGAATTTACTGAACACTATATTATACGTAAGGGGTCGACCATAAACCACGGCAACTGAAATACGTGGAGGCCGATGTATAACATATGATAGTTCTCGGGTGTCTGTTGAATCTTGGGATATTTGGCAAAAGGTTTATCCTTGGTATATCTTTGGTATATATACCAATAGACTTTTGGAAAAAGTAATGGTAGCTTCAGTAATTTTGACCTTCAAAAGTGACCGCGGGCCTAAACTAAATATTTTTTTTTTTAATGTCCTGTTTCTAAGTTATGAAAAGAAAAGCCCTAAAAGTAAGTACTTAACTTCCAAACCAGTATTGTTATATTAAATGAACTGTCAGTAAAACAAAAAAAAAAAAACAAATATGTAAGCTTGAAAATTACTTTGCTGAGTTTCTTGCCGTTTCTTTTCACTTTAAAGCAGACTTTCGAACCGCTAGTAACTTTAGAAGCTTGTTTTTCGTTAGTGTTCTTTTCATCAAAAACTTAATAAATAGCATCTGTATTTTTATAAATATTCGGTGACGTGATATTTTAAAATATAACACTTTAATATGAAATAAAATGCGGTTTTTTATTATTATATTAATATAGATACTTTTAAATTAAATACCTACTATACTTTTGAAAGATGAACGTGTAGATCATAACTAACCATAATGAAGCTACCCGGTAGTTTACCCGCATTCTCAAAGGAACTAACATTTTCCCAGGATAAAAAGTACCCTATAAATTAATCCAGTTTATCAACTATCCATCTGCCAAGTTTCATCCAATTTCGTCAAATAGTTTTTTCGTGATGAAGTAACAAGTATTCATCATCACAAACTCTCGCTATAATATTAATATTCAAAAGCACCATGTTTTAGAAGAAACTTGTAAGTAGCAGAGCTTTAATCTTCTACTTAAAACCCTACAGATAACAGTCAGATCCTCATCCATTCATGAAATACCCACAGCCTGTTGAATTATTAACATCACAAGCACATGTTGGGTTAGCAAGATAAGTAAGCAAGAACTTTCCAATCCAGTTCTATACATGTATACTTTCTCATAACTAAGAGACTTTTGCAATGGTCACGGATATATGGTCATATTTCTGACAGTGGTAGGAAGGTGGTCGATAAATATTTAACGTCATAATGTTTTCATTAATGTACAAATGACTTTACAATGTAATATTTGAATCTTTTTCGAAATGGTTTTTTAATAGGTTTTCATTAATTATAATTTTATACTAAAGGTGGGTAAAAAATAGAATATCTGTACTTTTGATTTGATATCCTTAGGGATATAATCCCCAAAGAGGTAGGCGGAAGTTTTATTAATGAGACCTACATTACACTAAAGATATTTCAAGTCACAATGTGATATGTGTAATTTCGGATTACAGGTAACTTCTTAAAAAAGAAACGTTACGATTACCTTGTCCAACCCGGGAATCGAAACTAAGATCGCCTTGTCTCCAGCTGAGCTTTATACCACATAGCTGTCACCCGCGGTTTTACCGGTGATCCCGAGGGATATCACATTTTCCCGGGATAAAAAGTAGCCTATATGTTATTCCAGGATATTTATGAGCTTGGCTCATCTATATCCGTTTAGTAGTTCAGCATAATATTTTTGATTTAGTTTTATTATAATACACTAAGTAAATCAAATGATCAAATGAAAGAGTAACAAAAATACTAACATACAATTCTTTCCTCTTTATAATATCAGTATGGATGACACATACGATTTAGTTCACATCTTGATACATTATTATTTATCATTACTAACTATCCGTAGATATTGTACACCAATATCTACTATCCCAATGCATTTATGCAGCCCCATTATACCAAACTAACATAAGGTGCAACGTAGTTTAAGCACCGACCCCAAAGCAAACACGGTTGCAACAATATCTTACGCTAAGCCGTCGACAACAGACCTAACTTACATACGGGATTAGTGACGTAGGTAGTACCGTAATCCCGTGATCCCGGGCCACCACGGGATTTGCATACGATAGCCGTTAAACGTCATCTGTTGGATTTGAGACGGCAGTGGTGTCTTACGAGGATTCTAAGTTGGTACATATGTATGCGAATAATTTGCACCGATCCCGGATTAGTTTAGCGTTACTTGTGGGTGATTCCTTCGTTATTTGTTTTGGTTTGTGTATTTTGTATTGGGATATTAAATGTAGTGAATCTACGATATAAATGTAGTTCATTTACTTAGATATTATGATGAAATGAGATGAAAAATAGGCTTTCACCGGCACTTGTGAATTAGACCAACATGATATGATAAAACTTAGACTTTATTAAAAGTAAAATTATAAATTTTCTTCTATCTATATTATACATATAGTTTATATCTAGGAAAATAGGGTTTCTTCGCCGCACCATCACCTCAATACTACTGAACATATCGAGATGGGACTGCTACCATTCGACGCGGATTTTTTCGTAGCTTGTTATATAAGCTATATTATTATTATTATTATTATATTATATTATGTATGCTTAAATCTTTAAAACTACGCAACGGATATTGATGCGTTTTTTTTAATAGATAGAGTGATTGAAGAGGAAGTTTTTTTGTATAATACATGTGACATCCCACGGGAACGCGGGTAAAACCACGGGGGCTATATCTTAATAAGTAGGAATTAAGATAGAAAAAAGTAGCATATCAGTTACGTGCTTTCCATAGTTTCTCTGGTTAGTTTGGAGTCAGATGGCCGCGTGTAAAGAATGTCCCAGAACATTTATTTATTTAGCCGTCCTCTAAAACTTGCGCATTTATAATATCACTAACTGTCCCCCGCGGTTTCACCTGCGTTATCGAAGGATGCAACATTTTCCCGGGATAAAAAGTAGCCTATATATTATTCCAATATATGTTCTATCTATGTGCCAAGTTTCATCTAAATCCATTGAGTAGTTTTTGCGTGACAGAGTAACAAACAAGTTATAGTATTTGTAGGTCTAGAATATTTTTTATTTAGCTATTAATTCCAGATTGAACATCAAATTAGCGATTAAAAAAATCAACACATCCAACACATTACGCAACAATGACACACACAAAACGATATACAATGCCGTATTAACATAACATTTATTATACAACGAGGCTCAGGCCCGCAGCCTGGGGACCATTGTACACGAAAAAAAAAGTTCATCGCACGTGATTAGAATGTTACTCGATTATTTGCAAATAATTGTGTTCAGTGCAACGCCCTCCGTTCACCTTGTACTACGTATGGGGAATGTAAAATGAGTGCACTTCGTATGGAATTGTCTGATTTAGGAAGGCTTATTCATAGCGGTAACTCGTTGTGGGAGTTTACGCGGTTTTAGAATGTTTCTACTGCTCTCTTGTTCGCACGTTAATATTCTATTTGAATTGTAAACGTGGTGGATGAAACGAATTGAAAATCTGCCCTTAAACTTCCGCGTTGGAAATATTTTAAGATAATAATAGTTGAGATTTTTTATTTTATTACAGCCAGCTATATCAGCGCTGCGGTATCTACGGCCGCAGCTTATGCTGAGATAGGTGCATTTTTGGCCTCACACAGTGTATATACTGTATGATTGTGTTGTTATTGCTATATTGTATCTATGTGTAATTTGTAATGTCAATGAAATTGTCTATGTTGATGCTGTGTGAGTCCAAAATAAATGTTTTCTTTTCTTTCTTTATTTCCGCCGTGTTTCGGTAATAAAGGTAAGGGGGTCGGTGACGCTACAGGCACATGAGGCTTTCACGTCTCAGGTGCGACAACGTATTGGCGATGGCCGTGGTGTTGCAAATGTCCATAAGCGGCAGTGACAACATACCAGCAGGACCATCTGCTTGTTTGTCGGCAAAAAAAGTCCTAATCAATCCACGTCAAATCCATACTTTAAAAAAGGGTAAATAACCACCCTCCAAACAACCCTTCAAAGTACATACTATGAGGGGCTAGGGGGCTAGATACCCTTTTTTAACACGCCGTTGGTCGTAGGTTAGATTCAACCCCAAGTAACGTGTCCTTAATAGAGATACGCATATGTTGTGTCCAAGCAGGATGAACATGTTGAAAATGTTTGTTAGTAGTGTAGGTAGGTATAAATAATAATAATAAATATCCTGGGATATTCTTTACACACGGCCAGATCTCAAAATGAGCAGAGCTTGTACTATGGAAACCAGATAACTGATATACTATTCTTTGGCAATTGCAATACCAGGGGCATCGCAAATCCGTTCTCGACCCTGAGACGTGAAGTTGTTAAGTCTCATGTGCCTATTATTTCACCGGCCCCCTTACCTTTCCCAACGAAACTACCGCTTCACAGCGGAAATGGGTAGGGTGGTAGAACCTCGGACGAACTCTGCACTAAGAGCTCTGCTACTATCGAATTTTGTTTGTTACGCTTCCACGGAAGAACCGATCTTAGTAAAGTTTGGTGTACACATAGCCTATGGTATGGAGAAGGACATACGGTACCTTTATTTTAAGAAACCGGTGAAATCTGGTATTCAAAAAATGTGGCACGCGGTCACCGCCTTGTCTGTACTGAAAAAAGAACCCATTAAGGTATTCCTTAATTTTCTTCATTAAAATTAAACCTCATTAACCAGCCAATTGACCTCCAGAACTAAATTAAACCATCACCTTCCAAATTTACTTATATTTTCTAATAAAAAGTCACAGTTGTTATTATTATATGAAATGAAATCGTTCTTCATTGAATGATATGAAAATAAAAACTATTAGTTTAACCTTGAAGTGTTCGGTAGACTCAACGGTTGACCAAGTGCCAAATAAAATATTATCTTCGGAAACTATCAGGTTAGTTGAAGTTTTCTTGTTCGAAAGTTCATGAAACGTGAAGTTTGCAGGCGTGTAGGGATTGATTTTGGTACCAACCAATTTTCTGGATCAGTTGCAATGTTTAGAATGACATTTTTGATATATTAACTGTTGGTTTAATTTTCTTTTATAACTTTGAATTTGGAACTTTGGAAAACAAAAGGAATTATGTTTCCCGAAGTAGTGTAAAGGAGGTTACTTTCTGTTGAAGAAGTTGTTTGATCTAATAATTAAGTTGAATAAATGTCTTAATCTTTAAACAAACATTCAGTTTTGAAGCCCCAACGAGGTATGTGAGCTTGTGCATTAGCAAGCCCAGCCTGCAGGTAATCATTTGTACAGGAAGAAACGTCCAAATAGGTAGGCGAAAGTTTGTATACCTGGCTGTTTGTTAATCAATCACGACAGAACAGTTCAACGAATATTAAAGCTCTTAGTGCAGAGTTCGTCCGGGGAAGTACTACCGCCTTACCCATTTCCACCGTGAAGCAGGTGTGCACTTGTATTACTATATTTCGGTTAGAAAGGTAAGGCCGGTGAAATTACAGGCACATGAGACTTAACAACTTCACGTCTCAGGGTCGACAACGCATTGGCGATGCCCCTAGTGTTGCAAATGTCTATAGGCGGCGGTGACCACTTCCCATCAGGTGGACCGTCTGCTTGTTTGTCGGCCCATGTAGTATAAAAAAAAAAACACTAATCTGGGCGAAATTTGACACAGAGAAAGAATATAAACTAGAGCACATAGGCATTTTCTCCGGAAAAAGATAATGTATCTTGGGAATACGGTTAAAACCGCGAGAAACTACTATATAAGCATTACTATTAAATGCATAAATTAAAAAGATTCCGTGTATGATACGCATCCATTGGGCCAAAAACACTTTTAATAAATTAGCTTAAAAAAAGAAAGAAATGCAAGCGTTCGTTAACTTCATTATGATTAAAACCTTTCATGTTACGTTTAAAAAACGTTAGCATTCCGTTTTGTCATTTGTCTAGCGCTGTCATCGCAACTGTTCTTATTTTAAATTTAAATTTTAACGTCGCAAATACCAGGTGCTAAGTAATTTTTTTATAAAGATTTTTTAAAACGACCATTGCATTTAATATCAGCTTCCGCTTTACTGTTTCTCCGTGGGATCTAATGTTTTCCCTGAGATGAAAGTAACCTATAAATGAATACAGAACATTCTAACTGTGTGCCAAATTTCATCCAAATCCGTTAAGCTGTTTATCTATGATTTTGTCACAAACATTTCAAACTTTCTTTCAAATAATTCATTCATTCCAAAAGTCCTTTATTGATTCCCATACCGACCAGCCTGGGGAGCCTGCATCTAGCAGCTCCCTGTAACTCTGACCAGGTCATCGGTCCATCTGGTGAGAGGTTGCCACGGTCGGCGGTTTTCTGTACGTGGTCTTGAGCACTTCTCTTTCACGGCTGCAGTTCTTCTTGTTGACCTGCCCATAGCCATTTCCGCTTTGTTCTTCCGGAATGTCTTCATTTCGGATGTCGTAGCTCGTTCCATATATCTCTGAATGATTTTGAGCTATAATTACGACCAGCTCTAAAAAACTACTTTTCATATGCTATCATTGGCAAAACACACTGATTTAAGACCTCCACAAAAAATCGAGCTTAGTCAAAATAATTTTTAGTTCGCGAACGTACTTTTTAAAAATTTCAGAAAGAACTGTCGTTCCTAACTTTCTCCTGTTACTTTACGAAGTCATCTTCCCTTTTATATGTCAAAAGTCGTGACGGAATCAAAGCTTCGCGGTCAGTTTGCCGCATCCATATTCATTACAATCATGGCATAGTAAGAAGCAGATTGGAAATAAATCAGCCAAAGGCTCTACACTAGGGTTGGGTAGGTACCCACTGTCGTGCATACTCCCGGATGTTCAGGGAGACTTTATGTCTATGTGCAGTTGGCCAGTCTGACGCTAGCACGTACACACACTAATAAATACGATTTGCCTACGGAATTCTAATAAAGCTGTTGCGTTTTAATGTCGCGATCTCTGCGGGTTTTCCTTGCTTCATCCGTGTGTATTTTGTTTATGATTTATCTTCGTGGACTGAGTTTTAAGGATGTTTTAAACTGTGCCAAATCACTATAGTCAAAGCTTGAGAGTACAATTAAGGAATGTTGGGAAAGGTTATTCTTGCATGGATCGGAATGTCGTTGTAATGGAAGTGTCGTAAAATAAATATTAAATTAAGACATTTTTGGTCTTTTCTTCCTTCTTGAGGTCGATCTAAAAGTGGGCCAGTATTACTGAAGTCCAGGAAAGTACAGTCCAATATGGAGAAGGGTTTGCTTCTTGATACAATAATCATTCGAGAAGTCAAATTCAAGGGCATGAAATATTTAATTCCCACTGGTCCCATATTGAATACGAATAAGACTTTAATTTCTCTCGTTATTATGGGAGACTTATGCAGGGAAAACTATGAGGTCTTGATGATGAAGTGATGTTAGATACACCTAATAAGAGATCTATGGGAACTACATTCTCGGTTCTATTTAGATGAATGCTTTCAAATTCGTGGTAGCTTCTGTAGCTTTAGTCTTCACTAGTGCCCTAGGGCTTAAACTAGACAGATAATTGTCTTATTTTCATCAAAATACTTGTAAAGTTATTAGAAAGGAAGCACCTAGATACTATGACCTTTATAATGCTTTATGGCCTAACCAAGTCTACCGGCCTAAAAGATACAGTCTACAGATTCTGAAATCTAAATTAAAGGCTTTAACTTTGACTTTGACAGTAACAACTGCTTTCTTTCCTTGACTCAGAAAAGCATATCCAATCAGCAAAGATAACTCACAAATGAGATCGGTAAAAAACAGTGCGATGCATTATCATCAGAGATTCAGCGGGTGTTTGAATGAAATGGCCCGGCTCGATATAAGCTCTGCAAGAGAAGGTCGGGCCGATTGCATACGGGGTGCTGCCGCTGTGCGAGCGGGGAACATTAAACTCCAATACTATGCAAATAAGGCCCTTAAAATAGTGTAGTTAGGGGGTTTATTTCGAGCGTAAATGAAGTGTCAAAAAGAATATATGCCTTTTTTTTAAAGGGCCCTGTAGGTTTTATGTTTCGAGCTCAATATAAGACTGCGCTCCTACCAAAGATCTGGGAAATAGATGCGCGGTAACCTTATCTGGCAGCAGGATCGCGTAATTTTCATTGTCATAGCTCTAATAAAGCGTTTCTATTGGATCCTCGCTACAAAGCTACCTCACACATCGATGGAAACGCTGCCTGCGATAGATGCAGTTTTGCTATTATTTCTTTAAATTAGGTCTCAGATTGGTTTACAAGTAGATTATAACTCGTTTGTCAGTTACATTGCAATGCGGCTATTTCTGTGTAAGCCTTACATTTCTGAGACATTTTTCATACACGGTCATATTATCCCTAGCTTAGCAGAGCTTGTACTATATATTATTGATATTTACACCAAAAACTTTTTGGAGGATAATACTTGAGTTTAACTATCTATTTAGATTTTTTAAATCTTTATTTTTAATAATATTATTGGTGTTATTAAACAAACAGCTTCTATTCTTTATTAGCATTTGATATCTAAGAGTATAGCTTGAATAAATTCACCATACTTACAGAAAATATAGCGTCAAATCCAACCCCGCTACAATGTAGACCCAACCTTTAGTTCTTGAAACTATTTTCTATTTCTGCTCAGCAGTTCAGCTGTTACTAGTCTTCAAGTTGTTGGTAGGTATTGTGATATAAATACATTCTAGTACATTTGATGATGGTTGTAAAACTGCTTAACTTGCTCACGGTATGGTGTAGGAAGTAAAGTTGATTTGATTGCACTGTAGTTTATATCAGTTATTAGCTGTCCCTCGCGGTTTTACCCGCATTCCCGAGGGATGTCACGTTTTCCCGGGGTAAAAAATAGCCTATATGTTATTCCAGGATATGTTCTATGTATGTGCCAAGTTGCATCTAAATCCGTTTGGTAGTTTTTCCGTGAAAGACAACCAAACATACAAACTTTCGCGTTTATAATATTAGCAGGATAAGAGACACGAAGGTTTGAAGTTCTATTCCGCAGTCGGGAAAATTAGTATTAATTTTGACAGCTAGTTAGCTTGGTGGTTAGAGAAACTGACTGCCACGCCGTAGGTCGCAGGTTTGATTCCCACCCAGGACAAACATTCGTCTGCTTGTTTTGTCTCTGGATGTAAATATCTATATAAGTTTGTATTTAAAAAAGTAGTATATGTAGTATATCAGTTATCTGGTTTCCATAGAACAAGCTCTGCTTAGTTTGGGATCAGATGGCCGTGTGTAAAGAATGTCCCAGGATATTTATTATTAACCTTGTTTAGAAATGATTACCTTGTCCAGGATTGATGATGTGGTTACAGACTTAAAATATCTTTAAGCAAATGTGAGTCTAACTACTGTGACCTCTATCTACTTCTTCTGATATGTTATGTTAAGTACCGTAGGATTCAAAATCCTTTGAGGTTCCATTATCTTCTTCAGCAGTATTGCGTCTATTATTGATAAGATAAATTCGTCCGAAATTTAGTTATGAAAAAATGGTGCATCGTGTTAAGTGAAGTCGTGCAATATCTTTTATGATGCTATCGTGGAATTCGAGATCATATCGCATTTTTCGCTCGTATTCATGAACGCATTTGAACGAGAGGTTTTATTATAGTATTCCGTCTCGTTCTTCCATAAAGAGGCTGGAATTAAAATTATGAAAGGTTCAATACAATGAGGTCTTGAGTCTTTTTTATTAATGGTTTTATCAATGCTGAGTATCGAATACCTCATGGACCTCTACGTTGTTCTGGTGACGTCGAAAAGATAGTAGTGCACTTTGTAGTATTGTTTCAGTTAGAAATGTAAGTGAAGGTAAAGGTACATGTGACTTAACAGCTTCATGTCTCAAGGTCGGGAATGCATTGGCAATGCTACTGGTATTGCAAATGTCTACGATGGTGACCACTTACGTTTTTTGGACCGGGGACCACTTTGACTTCATTGTTCTTAGCAGGACCACAAAGTTTGACAAAAGCTGTGTCAATTTAAAAATAAATTTTTAACATATTTGTTCAACTCAAAAGTAATATTTTTTGTTACAGAAAATATTGCATTTATTGTAGAAAATTTAAATGAATTTGTATTTTCAAAGGAATGATTCAAGAACGAAAAACCCCGAACGAATTCCCCTGGCACATCGGTTGGAAATTCAGCGCAAAGTTTTCTTTGATGGTTCTAAAGATCGCATTACGAAATTATTGTATTTTCTTGACACCATAGCGCTTTACGATCGGAATGTCATAAAAGTGCGCGTGCGCTCGCCATTAAAATTACGCGTAAAGTCTTATTTCGTCGGTATCTATTTTTCAGGTTTGATGGTGGAGTATTTGTAGTATTGGAGTACATTAAAGGCGTGTCTGGGAATCTAGATCATTGATTAAGATTATGATAATGTTTATATACTAAACCAGCTGTGTCTCGCGGCTCCAGCCGCGTTTATCGATATTATATATAGCCTATATCCAAAAAATTGCGTTGGATTGTAGCAGTCCCATCCGTTCCGTAGTTTTGAAGTGATGGTGCGTCAAAGGAACCTTATTTTCCTTATATATGTATAGACTACAATAAGACATGGATCTTAGTTATCGGCTGGATAGTTTAAAAATTCAATTTATATTACAAATCTATTGTTTGCATCATATAATGGTAAAAAATGGTAAAATTCTCTAGCTTCTAAACAAGTGAATTCTGTGTCAGAAGCCATAGTGTGTGTATAATTTGGATAAATGTAATATTTAATTCGTTAAAACAATATTCTGTATAGCCTAACGTTGGATTTCACAACAATTTTAAAGTATCTACCATTTTCCAAACGGAATAATCTAGTAAACATAGATTTCTAAACATTTTAACCATCACGTACATGTTAACGTACATTATTGAGGGATGTCACATGTTCTAAGAAAGCTTTAGCATAAATATCGAATGCACACCGTTTTAATACCTAAATGCATAACGAATTTTGTTATTTTGCATTCAGCAAACAACAATAGGATTTATTGTAATGTTACGTGCGATGCGCTACCAAACGCATCTGATGGTGCGCGCCAAAACGGCGCGTGGCAAGATGGCGGATGCGTGACGTTTTTTTTTTCCACCGACATCTTTCCGCGTGTACCGTGATTTTGGCCGATGCTCCTGCGTGACGTAGACGACCCAGTTAGGTACGCCAAGCGGTGCCATGGCCAAGTCCAGCCGGGCATCCCCAATGAACCAACGCCAATATCTATAAAATAAATTGGACCGCTGCGAAATAAAGACAGAAAAAAATAATAATGAAGTAAACGTCAGCGCACGGTAGGATTTGCCGCCAAAATTTTCAGGGTGAACGCACTCCAGTGATTTGGCATGGTCAGTTAGTTGGATGTTGTCCTAATAGTTTGTTTGGTTCGATAAGGCATCTTTTTATTGTCGATTGGTGCTTTTATAGTTGCTCGATGTGAGTTAATGGGTCATAATTTGGGGTTTATCGATTTTTATTTGAATTTCACTGTGGATTTTTATGCAATAATGCACTTCAATTTCATTTTATTGCGGCGGAAAACTACAATCTCGACTCATTTCATATTTCACACAAACCTACACAGTTCAATCAGATCTCAAAGCTAAAAAGCACGACACAAATCAAACTGTCTGATTGAATCCTGGAATGTTATTAAATATGAAAATTCCGTGATACTCCGTGATTTCATCGCTGAGTACCGAATCTACTACGATCTCTTTACCTTTGCCAAGTCTTACTATTCAGCATTTGTTGTTCTTGTATTTGCCAAATATTTGCACCTTATCGCCGCCGTATTGTGATAGTTTTACGACACCATTTTTATTATTCTCGAGTTTCGCGCTCTTTTCCCGCGTCCAATATGGCGCATGTTTGTTTTGGTAAGCGATTTTTCAGTTAGGTTATATAAAATGCTTTTATTTCAATCTTTATACGTTAGGATGTTTGCGTTATCGGGAATTGATCCGCTTTTCAGTTTTCGAAGCTGTCGGAGTCTTTCAACGGGTCGTTAAGAGGTTTACTTGTGGATTTTGTAACTGCTACCTTGATTATTTGTTCTTAAAACTTTAAACTGACGTATTTTTTTTTATTGATTTTTTGTACTTATAATTTCGAAATTTGATTAAAAGCCCCCCCCCCCCCCTAGCATTGGTAACATTATATTTCTCCAAATAATTTAAGATCTGAAAATTAATAAACAGTTATTTGCCGTCTCGAAATTCCTGAAGCGCAATGACGTCACCCAAATAAAACAGTTCAATGACAACACTTTTTAACATCTGGCAAATATAGTTATAACTACAGCCAGGGGATTCCGTGCCACGTGGTGTGGTGAGGTCCTGCCAACTGGCCACCCCAGGGAAGCTTGGCAGACTGGCAGAGCGTCTGCGGCGTTAGCCAAGTCAGTGTTATGACTGGCTCTTTTTGTTTATGTCCAGGAGAGAATTTGGAGCGTTCAATTGTTTTGGCTAATGAAACTTTAATTGATTCGATTGGTTTGATTGAATTTTCGATAGTCGATATTGGATTGGCGTTGTCGTATGTCCATGACGTATTTTATTCATGTGACGTCTGATGGAATACAAAAGTTGGATGTCCTTTTTAAATTCATGTCGAATACTTACGTTTAAATCATGCTTCGAAAGGGTTAATAGGCTCGATCAGAGTTTGAAAGACAATGTATGTTATGCTTCTAAATATAATGATGATGTAAAATGTTTTTGTATGTTGGTATTATGAAGCCAATTTGGAGAAGATATTACTCTTGATTTAATACTTTAGCAAGCCTACGTGTGCATATTTGATTTTTATTTAAATTAATATTCAGGCATGTCTTTACAACAGAACTAACATGAAGTGGGACTTGTGAATAAAAAATTTTGAATATTACATACATATAAATAAGGGATGTTATATTTTACCGAAATAAAAATATTCTCCTGTATTGATTTTAAGGTTTTAATATAAATATATATGACAAGTTTCGTTCAATACTATTGAGTCGTTTTTGCGTGAAAGACTAACAAACAGTCATCCCTCTATTACACAAACTTTCGTATTTATAATATTACTAGGAAATGGTAGTCATTTATTAATATGAACTGACTTATGTACTTCAATTTAAGATATTAGATAATAAAAAAGCTTAGTACATTGAAAAATCAAACAGTTTTTTTTAAATGAAATGAAAACATTTTTATTCAAATAGGCCTTTACAAGCACTTATGAATAGTCTGACTCTAACACCGGTTCGCAATGTTGTTTTTTCTGTGAAGAGCCGGCAATAAACTCAGCAATTACTCTTTTTAAAAGTGAACATACATAAAGTAAGTTTTGACAATGTTTTATATTAGTAGGAGTTCATGTTTTTATTATTTTCCTAGTTATATAGTAATTTTATCTTTATTAGTTTTACTTTTATAATATTACACATACTTATATTACAATAGATCTAATACTAACATAATAAAACAAAGTGTACATACTAAAGCAATAATCTATAAAAAACTGAATTTAAATTGTTAGAGCTGTCTATGGGTAAAGTGCCCAGAAGGCTGACTACGTTCCCTCTTTGTAGGATATAAACATTGTATTTAAAAAGAAAAACCACAGGTATCACAATACCCTGAGTTACTAAATCCTCCTTCTTTGTAAGTACGCCATTGCAATAGAAATTCCTTATAGGTTTTTACGGTGTGTAAGCAGTGTATGAATGGTACCTGTTTTGCAATTTTAATTTTATTACCATCACCGTAGCAATTAATTTGCCCCGACATTGCCTCATTTAGAGGCAGGACGTGTTGAATTACCCAATCTGAGTCGGAAAATTGCCATTTATCTAGGTCCTTTACTTATACACCGTGTGACTTGGAAAGTGGGTTCCAGATGGTCAAATGACTTGAAATGTGGTAGGTGCCGTGGTAAAGTTTATTAATAAATGATTACTATTCTTTATATGGTTTTTGATACTCCTCATTGTAAGATTTTGTGCTTCTTTGTTCTCGGATCGGCATTTTTACAGTTTGGAAAAATTGTGAAGTAGAGGGGTGAAAACGGCAGTAAATTAAGACGCCAGGTGATTGATCGATTGACGTAGACAATGAAAGCGTATTTTCTCGTTTTTCTATAACGGAGCCTATTTAATTTCTCTAATCATTTTGATTTTACATTGCTATGTTTGCTTATCTCTGACTTTATCATTTATAGGCCTATACCCCTACATAAATAATATTATATCTTACAGTTAATAAAATTATTATTGAACTATTAGCAGTACAATTATTCAATACTAGCGGCCCGCCCCTGCTTCGCCCGAGTATTATAATATAAATCATACACATAAACTTTTAAGGAAGAAATTCTCTACAAGATTGTGAAATTGACATGAAAATTTATAGCGTAGTTCAAAGGAATTTAGCGCACAAAGAGACAGACCCAACGACTTTGTAGAGACTTGAAATTCCTAGTGATTTAAAGATTGTAATACTTAAAAAGCCCGTCAAAGTATCAGGGAAATCGAAATCTCGAAGCAACTGATGTATCTTTAGAGCGACGAATGTCGGTGGCTGTGATCTGGTTAGATCTCAAATAGCGCAGGGACTGCTCCCGGAAGTTTCGAAACTAGTCCGCAATCTAGTTTTGTTTTGGGACTCGGATTGTTTTAATTGTCTTTTGTAATTGTGTTCTTGTCTTATATAAATTTTTATGGTCGTTGATTCTGCAGGAATAGTAGGCGTAAATACCAAAATATGTGTATTGTAGCTCAAGATTTTTTTTTTTATATTTTCAAAATTGTAATTGTGCGAAGGGTTTTTAACGTTAAAAAGTTATTAAGTAGAAAAAGGTTTGCGTCAAGGTTTTAAGCTTCATATAGTGTTGAAGTTACTAATATCTGAATTGTTAGCAGTAAAAAGTATTTTTTTTATTGTAAAGGAAATCCACGTGCAAAGTCTATAGTGTAAAATACAAATAAAGCAAAATGTTTTCACGAAATCGGGTAAATAAACAATCGTGAATTCCGATACGCGCTTTGCTGAATCGAGTACGTAATAAATCACATCGACACGTTTGCATATATTAAAGTGATGCGCGTGCGCTGCCTTCTCATGCGAAATATGCGCATGATATGCGGAAAAAGTTTTAGAATTATTTTTAAGGATTTCTTATTGAAATTATTGCACAGTTTTGCATAAAGTTTCGAAGTTTAGTAGCTTCGAAACAGACCCGCCTAAATTAAATAAATGGTTATGATTTTGAGATTTTTTTAAATTTTGAAGTAAGATTAAGGTGCAATAATTTCTCTCTATTCCTCAAATCTCTTGCATTTTACCCGCGTTCCCGAGAGATTTAACATTTTCCCGGATATGAAAATAGTCTGTCTTCGCATACCATAGGCTATGTGGGTGGCAAATTTCAGCAAGATCTGCTCAGCCGAGAAAGAGTAATAAACTCACTTTCACATTTATAAAATAAGTAAGGATCCATATGAAAATAAGGGAGAATTTTTGCGGTAAAAAATGTAATATTGTTTTTTTTTTTCGCTAGTCACAAAAACTTTCGTACGAAACCCCAAAGGTGGTACACATAAGTTATGATTCAAGGCGCATTACAATACACCATTTGTTCGGCGCGTGCGCAATGAATACAAAATTAATTTGCATTTTTTACAAACATGACACATGTCTGTTTATTCTTTCTTTTATAGGAGTAAGGAGGTCATGACATTTTTGATTAGTATTTAACTGGCGGTTTAACTGACTGTATTTTTGCAGTGCTGTTAAGGCGATCTGGTTTTTCAAATATTCAAAATGTATTTATAATAATAAAATTCGTTTATTTTCACCCAATTTTCTTTATACCACATGGGGCCACCTGATGGTAAGTGGTTGCCCCCTATGGATATTTGCAACCCTAGGGGCACAGCCAATGCTTTGTCGACCCTGAGACGTGAAGTTTTAAGTCTCATGTGCCTGTAATTTCACCGGCTCCCTTACCTTTCTAACCGAAACAGTAATAAAAGTGCACTGCTGCTTAACGGCAGAAATGGGTAAGGTGGTAGTACTTCCCGGACGAACTCTACACTAGGTATCCCTGTGCTATGAATATCCTCGCTCCCTCTCTTGGTAAGATATACTTATAGCAAAATTACAATTACGTGAAAAAAATAATTAAAATTATTTATAAGATATATATACTAGCTATCGTAGGAACGTATTTACACAACATACGTTATTTAAGTAAAATATGAATGGAAATGAACGTATAAAATGGTCCTTCGTAACTACAATTTTAGGATTAGTAGAGCTCTTTGTATAGAGTTTATCAAGGGAAGTACTACCTTACCCATTTCCGCTATGAAGCAGTAGTGTATTACTATGTAATTCTGTGTTTCGGTTAGAAAGGTTAGGGGGCCGGTGAAATTACAGTTATAAGAGACTTAACAACTTCACGTCTCAGGGTCGATAACGCATTGCCAATGCCCCTGATGTTGCAAATGTCTATAGGGGGCAGATCTGCTATGTTGGCCCTCTTGGAATAAAAAAAAAATCCAAGGTTAAGTTTTTTTTTACTGACGTATCTCAAATAAGTAAAGATACGAAAAAAGCACTTCGCAGGCATAATATTGATAATGATTCGTTTAATTTAACGCTGGCAATATTTATTTGGAACAAGGTGAAGAGCCGGCTCTGGATTATATTTAACAAATTAAATGTTTATTTACGATCGCACTTGTAAGTTATTTTAACTCGTATTTTGTTGGGAATTAATGATAAGTGATACAAATAAACTTTAAAGAACAACGAGTACAAAAGCTTATAACGTTTCATCAAAATTTACTCGGTTATTTGCAAACGCACTTATAATTCATTAATATCATAATTAAATCTGAACTCTGAAATTCAAGAAATATTTTGACATAGAAATAAAAACTGTGTCAGTCCCACGTTGGGCGCCATTTTGAGGTTATTTGCCGTTTCTGAATTATTTGAGAGGTTAACTTGCGCAGACTTGTTTGGTAAAGGGCAAGATTAGGCATGTTAACCATTTCGATGATCAAGAACGTTTTTTGATGTGTATCTGTACCTAGTAAGCTGATGGTACAGCTAAAACAAGCAATGATTCAACAATCATTGTAACTGAGGCCAGAACAGCTTACTTAGGCCTCAAACAGTGCTATATGGTATACTAAAAAGTATATATTCTTTTGAATGTTCGCAGGACGAGTTCCATCCGTTCATAGAGGCCCTGATGCCATTCGTAAAGTCATTTTCGTATACTTGGTTCAATTTACAAGCTGCCAAGAGAAAATATTACAAAAAACACGAAAAACGGATGAGTCTTGAAGAGGAACGGCACACTAAATATGAATTACAGGTAAATATATTGTTTTATTTATTTACTAGTTACATAAGTGGTTGGCAAAAGTTTGATTTGATAAAAACCTATATAAGATCAGGTGAAGGTACTAAAAGAAACAGCTTCACGTGTGAAGATGTAATGCAAAAGTTTTGAAGTTTATAATCATTCTTTTAATTTTTATTGTTCAAGATAACTAATTACTAATATACTGTGTTTGTATGTGAGAGACTGTGCTGTGATGAATTTGATAAAAAAAATCCTAAAAAGTAAATGTTACGAAATAAGCTAAAGTAACTTTATACAAAAAACTTGAGAGGTGTCAAAGGACACCCGGATAGAATGAAGATACGCATTAGAATTGACCAAAACGCTGAGTTTAGGTTCAGTGTTGAGAAAAACTTGCAATCTCTCGTCTTTAGTATTAGGTTTTCAATAAAAGATCAAGACTGTGCTAATAATTACTAATCATACTAATTTATAAATGGAACAGAATTTTAAACATGTCGTATGTAGCCTTTAAATAAATTATGAAAAAAACAAACCCAATAATAAACCATATCATTTAAATTTCCAACGTAACTATATGAAAAAAAGTGTCGTTACAACTTTTCGTATGAAATTTTTCCGTCTAGCCCCCTTTCACAACTCGCGATAAGGAACTTCGTTCCAAAAATCATCAAGATTGCTGGTGTACCTCTTACGGGGACCGACAGAGATACTTTCGCATGATAATGATTAGTGTTTGTATGTTGTAATAAATATTTCTTGATGCTTATTTCCTTACAGATAATTCAATAAACAATGAAAAGATAACGCTCTTCTATGGCCAATAAGCAGTTTCTAATATTTATCCTATGAATAGAATTATTGTTTAATTGTCTTAATAGCCTCTTATAAATCGCCTATAACATTTTTTTTAATATTACAAATAATTCTATTTAAAAAAAATTCACATTAAAATACTTAAATGGATAGCTTGTCAGGCGAGCAATTCATTGCCAAAGGAAATTTATTCTCGAAATAATCAGATATACTATAAAATTCCTTATGATATAAAGTGTTCTTTTCTACCTTTTTAAATTTATGCACGGGTATGTCTTGTATGTCTTTTGATAGTTTATAAATAAAACGTATACATTGCCCTTTAAAAGATTGTTGCCTTTTAAATCCAATAGCTAGTATATTTCCTATTGACTGATGGCTTAACGACTTGTGGCGTGGGACATTCCGTCTAGCCACTGCCTATTATGATTTTGCTAAATAGTCTAGACTGGGCTCTTAGACTATTGAAAAGAATTAGTTAGATAATAAATGGGAAAATCGTGTGAAAAGGACACTGGTATTTTATAGACGGAAGTTTTTAGTTGACTGGGGTTGATCTTCAATAAATAGGTGTATTCAATCTAGATTTTTTCTACGACTTACATATTCTGATAACTAGCTGCCCCGCGTTTTAAAGATACAAAATGTGGCCTATTTACTTCCCCAAAATACAATAGATCACCTTGCCAAAGCCGTATAAAACACCATGTCACCAACTCATCAGGTGGGATCACAGTCAAGCACTAGTTCATATTATTTAAAAAAAAAAAGAAAAAGAAAATGCTATTTGAAACATACTAATGTATGGATATATTGACGGGCCAGTTGGCTTGGAGCCTTGAGATCCTGGCTGCTCGCGAGTTCGTATCCTATCCAGGACAAACCTCTGCCTGTGTGTCCTATGTCTGAGTGTAAAAATCTATGTATTTATAATCTTAGCAGTGTCGCATATTAGTTTTCTGGTTGCCACAGTACAAGCAGCACAAGCTCTGCTCAATGTGGGATCAGATGAACGTGAGTAAATAAAGTCCCAGGATAATATCTTCAACGGTTTTTTTTAAATGTATACATAGGTTTGTGGCTTTAACCATTATTACCCTAGTTACTGATGATGTGACTGAAGAGGGAAAATACTGAAAGGCTAAGTCCAAGGAGGAGAACAGATCAGTAGGTGCATGGTAATACATTTTCAACTTGTTCAAATACCTGATTACCTGTCCACCCCCATCTATAATGCCTATGGTATTCTCACGTCACACAGGTAGTTATGAACTACCAGTATCGCCAACCTATTTCCGCCGTGAAGCAATAGTGCACTTGTATTACTGTGTTAAGGTTAGAACGGGCTGGTGAATTCGAGGCACATGAGACTTGACAACTTGACGTCTCAGGGTCGGCAACGCATTGGCGATGTTCCTTGTGTTACAAATGTCCATGTTTCTCGGGATAAGAAATATAAAAATAAGTCACTTAATAAAATATTTAAACAATTCCAGAATGAAAAAGCAGAAGTAAAACAAAAATGGGCGTCGCGATTACTAGGAAAGCTTCGGAAAGACATAACACAGGACTGCCGAGAAGACTTTGTACTGAGCATCACAGGGAAGAGGCCGGCCGTGTGCGTGCTCTCCAATCCCGACCAGAAGGGGAAGATGAGGAGGATAGACTGTCTGAGGCAGGCCGATAAGGTGAGGAGCAGATATTTTAGATACTAAATTCTAAAAATAAAACCCATGTTTTTAGTTTAGACCCTAGATGCTCTAGAGCACGATCGAGCTTCATGGTGGTCAAAGCTTCTGATGTTACCTCCGGTTCCAGTCAGGTTTCATACCCTTCAGAGCATTACAGGATTATTAGACATTTAATAGATCTTTTACGACTGACTATCTGTCCATTGGATTAGAACTGAGTCCATTGGATTGTAACTAACAAACCTCTAGAGCAATATTTACATACGATTCTTCAAATTGGAAACTATCAATTAAATGAATTACACAAAATCAGCGACTGTTATGTCAAAAACCTATTAAAACTGCATAGGATCTGAGAATTCGTTAAATGTACATATAGCAAAGTCACCTGAGACTTAAAAACTTCACGTCTCAAGGTTGACAACGCATTCACATTGCGTTTGGTGCTGCAAATGTTCTTAGGCGATGATCACTAACTATCAGGTGGCCTCTTTGTCTGATTATAAATCAAAAATATAAAAGTTACTGAAGATACAAAAATACATTGTTGCCGTATCAACCAGATTATACCAGCTGCTTGGCAATCTGGATAGATTTACCAACATAATATTCGCCTACGATACCATTCGCATTGTTTACACAACTCAGAGCACCGGTAGTGGAAAAATAACAAATGGATGAGTCAGGTTCATTCAACAACTTCGATTATTTATATTTGACTGCAGTTTAAAAAAAAGAATATTGCTTTCCTTGTCATGGTATTAAGTTGATATTAAAGAAGTCATGGTAGTTTCGACGTTTAAAAATCAACCATATTGCTTTTGAAATTAGGTGCATCTATTGATTATTATGTTGATTATTATGATGATGCAGAGATATCTTAACATAACCCAATAAAGGTTTAATTTTCAGTGACATTTTTAAACGTCAAAACTGACATTAGAGCGTGTCACTGTCGCTAGTTTAGTACTCTTCATTCATTCGGCTGGAACATTAGAAAAAAATAAGTATTAGTATTATAAGTAATGGTCTAAAAGATGTTATACACAGACAAATACTTCATAATGATAATGCAAGAATTTATTTCGTTGAATATATTTATGCTCTTATTTTTTTTGTAAGTACCTTATTTAGTTTAACCATTTTTAAAGAGTTTAAACTGCAAGCTAACCAGATTTTCTTTAAATTCCAGGTGTGGCGACTAGACCTAGTAATGGTGATACTGTTCAAAGCAATACCACTAGAGAGCACAGACGGTGAACGACTGGAGAAGCACCCGGAATGCACGCAGCCAGGCCTCTGCGTGAACCCTTACCACATCAACGTGTCCGTCAGAGAGTTGGACTTGTATCTCGCCAACTTTATAAACAGCTATGGTAATGGGAGCGACGGTCTACCAGGTCTCTCGCTCAGTTATATTTGACAAGCTTCTTGATTTGGTTTGTGGGTGCTGATGATTTTTGAATTCTTTGATACCGTCCACTATGGAGCTAAGTATTTCCAACATGCTGTCCCCCGCGTTCTTTAGGATGTTGCCCCCAGATAAAAGTATTTAATGTGTGAATACAGGTTGTAAACTATCTATATGCCATGTTTCATTCAAATCTACTACTATGCTTTTTGCGTGAAAGAGTCACAAAGACCTATCGATCCTCCGAAATATTCGCATTGGTAATGTAAGTAAGATAGCGCAGCGCTACTTCTGTAAAAAGTAACTGATCCTTTTTTTGAGTATGGATTATTATATTTGACCACCCATGGAAAGTGAGAACTAGTTGAAGGTAGTAAGCGCATGCAGCCAAGAGAGAAACCGTAATAATATATCTTGGCCTTAACATCTGTATTAATATTTATTTCCTATCTATACTGTCTCGTTGTCTTTGGATGTTTTTAACGAGGGGACTTTTACAAAGTCGCTTTATGAAAACTATCAATCAACGTACTTAAAGAAGCATATTTTAATATCTTGGAATTGAGTTTCGTATTTAGGCCTCATTCATTAGGTCACTATCAATTAATTTGATAAAGTCACTAGTTTCCACATCGCAGTTAACTTGTTATACACGTACCATATCCGTACCATAAGCTACGTGTGCGCCAAATTTCAGCAAGATCGATTCGATTAGCTGTGAAAATGGTACAAACAAACAGACCAAGACACTTTCTAATCTATGATATTAGTATGGATAGTATTAATTCCTGCATTTAATCAAGTCTCGGTTAATGTCAATATTATCCTAAAAAAATATTATAAATGCGAAAGTGAGTTTGTTTGTTACACTTTCAAGGCCAAACGACTGACCCAAACTTGCTGAAATTTGACATACACGTAGCCTTGGGTATGGAGAGATACATAGGCTATATTCTATCAGGACCGTGGATGAAACCGCGGGGGACAGCTAGTTTCGCTATAAAGCAAAATCACATAGCCCTTTCCATATTCCGCGTCACGTCCCTTACAGAGGAACTATTAATAGTATACAGTAATTATAAATCTTTAGTTGGCAACCACATCTAGCTGGTTGGTTCTATTTAAAGAAAATGGTGATCTTGAATCATCAGCACTTGTCCTTTTGTTATGTTTGGTTTGCGAATATTAGTTGTACAGATACTAGTTGAATAATACTGGCTGATATCTGTTACTTCCCGTTTTGAAGTCAGCTGATTTCAGTTTTTTATTGGCTGTTTATTTGTATAAAAAATAAATCATGCCATACTCTTTGTTTAAATCAACCAGTATTAGCAAACTTAAGCTGTATTTGGATATCTACAAAGTTGCAATTTTTAGAATTGCTTCGAATCGTAGCTATAGTGTGCATGTTCTATTTTTAAGACTTAACGATTTATAAAAAAACCAAAGAGTTTTTGTTATATTCGAATTATGAAACAATGATTGGCTAGGTTATTTGGTAAGTATTTTTGCAAAGGAAATGACAAATAAATGATTCAGCGAAATGCATGCGTCAATAAGACTATCAGCCTAATATAGATATTGACACTACGTTTGTCATCATGCTGGACAGTATCACTTGTCACATAGCAAGGTATTTAGCTACAAAGAATACTGATTTGAGACTTTCACCGTGATGCGTACTGAACATACTTGTTAGTACATGTGGAAAATCCTGCTCAATTCTTTAGTGAAGGTTTAACCTGGAATTCCTTAAAAATGGAGTCTAAAAGATGCATGACGCTTAGGAGACTCCCATCTGTCAAACTGACATTTATCAAATTTGACATATTGTGTAAGGAGGTTGTAAGTTAGGTGTTTTGAGAAATGATCACTAAATCCATCTTTTTAAAAGCAATGATACTACAATTCAGCCGATATGTTTCAGATATCCTTAGCGGGTCCCTATCGCCGCACCCGCCTAGGGATAAAGAGAATGAACACGAGGCTAAGAACAAAGGTAACCCGACCCGCCAGTGTCGGTGTCGTACGTGTGTGTTCTTTCTACAGTTTTGTGGCAATCAACTTTATATATCAGTTTTGGCGCCCAACGTGGGACCACTTTATTTGTGTCTTATTCTTTTAAACTTGAAATCATATTGACCTTAAGCATTATGATATGTGATGATGTGGTAGAATGTGGTAGGCACACTATGATTAGGTAGGAGGGGCAAATCATTGCGTAAGTCATTTAAATTTGATAATTCTGTAAAAACGTAAATTCGTGAGAGATATTATTATTAATTTTGAATAATTATTGAATGTATACAAAATCTTGCCAACGTTGATTGCCACATCCAAAAAAACTGAAGAAAGAATAAATTTTGATTGGTTTTGCACAAATACATGTTGTGAACAAATTTTTCTATTCTTTTTGATATATTTTTTTATCATTTTATGATGCATTTTTGGAAATTAATCCCAGCATTGGCTTGCACTTACACCTTTTCATGCTTTTATTGGAAAATAAATTAAATCACTATTTGGGATTGAATTCGTATTGTGCCCGTTTGTTGTTTTGTATCTTGTAGTCGGTGTTCTTTCTCTTTCACTCTTTTTATCTTTGTATTTGTCGATGCGTTTCTAACTTAAGATTATGATGAACTATTCAATACCAAAACTTTTCTTAAAAGCGGAATCAAATTAGTCTTGTATACTGACTTAAGTCATCATGCTGTCATTAACTTAGAAAAGTATCGACAATTAAATTTTAGTATTTGATGGTGTTCTTTCACAATATTACTGTTTGATGTTGTGGCTTATTGTAAATACTACGCCATCCCTGTAAATAAATTACAGGCGCATTTAGTTCCATTGTTGTTAGTCGTTATATTGAATAAATAGATTTGCAGAGTTTTAATAGTCTCGTGCTATTGGTGTCGTAAAAACAAATTCAAAATCGTTGAATGTTCAATAAGAAAGCAAAAAAATTGTGTCCAAAAATGGCTAAGTATTCGTTTGACGTGTGCTGACTCAACAATCACACTTAAAGGTACAATAAAGTGTAACTGTTGAGTTTATTAAATGCAGAGACGTTCAACGACTTTGCGCCCACCCACCTCCATAGTTTGTTTACAGAGATGACTTATTAAAATATTAAATAAACGATACAAATAGTGTAATGTCTGAAATGCTGGGTTTCAGGCTATACTCACAATCCGTACAACGGTGTAATTTGCAACGATATTATTCTAGCGACCGGTGTCTTCTCCTCGAAGGAACTATGGAAGTTGTCCAAAGGTATGTTTTTTATGTTAGTTTCCATTTGTTGGCTTACTGTTGCTTTGTGTTAATAAAACATTACAACAACGATAAAATTGTATTGTGATACTCAATAAGGGGTCGTCTATTAATTACGTGAGGGGTTTAGGGGGAGCTCTAGTCAAATATCACGTAATCTCACGTGGGGGCGAGGGGATCTCGGCAAATATCACACGTAGAAACTGTGTACAATTGCTAGAATACTGGTTTATACAAAGTAAAAAATGATGCTCCACTAAAATATGGCCAAATAATTATATTTATCAAGGCTATGCGAACGTCGCAAAGTGGTCTCAATCTCATATTACCAAGGGGAAAGGGGGATTGAAAAATCACTAACATCGCCTCATGTAATTAATGGTGCTAACCTAATAAAGTATTAAAAAATTATACCTAGATAAATACAAATAAAAAAAAAAAACTATTTTTGCCGTTGTTTTTTTGGTTAACGTTTATTTGATCATTTATTAAACAACGATAATTATAAAGCTGGCAATATTTAAACTTATAAATCTCGGATCAAATAAATGTAAAATAAGATAAGTATTATTCATACAATAAATCATTTAACCAATATATTTTATTTACCGCTGGTATTTATTAATAAATATCACGGTAAAGATGAACATATCATGGGTAATAAGCCAAATTAGTTAACACACAGATTTGTCCTATGGGTCACCCATTACAAGCTCCCATACAAACATTCTAGCCAATCTCAAATCACATTCTTAACTTGATTCACAATACCAACGAGTGATCTTGAATTCCAGCTTCAATCCTCCAAGAGACGGGCTCGGAGTCACCAGGCGGTTCCGGGGGCGGCATCAAGCTGGAGTCAGGATACTACTGCGGGTACAACAGTCCGGCACCTCCTACCTTTGAGCCACCAGCAGAGAGAGCCACACCTTCTGCCATGCTTGTTGGACAGTGCTTCAGTAAGTACTGACTTCTCACCGTAGATAAGGCTTGGGTTGGGTTTGACGACCATTTCACCGTATGGATGGTTAGATAAAATAAATAAATATCCTGGTGTAGTGTTTGAATAAAAAAACTAGTTACAGTCACGCAGTCTTATAATACGGTATTTTTTATTTTGTGAGATGTAATGTTTTAATATATATAATAATATAATCTGAACAGTCAGTTTTTGTGACGTCGTCTTTCAATAAATTTGTCACTGGGACATACTTAACATATTAGGAGCACGAAGATCAATCGTAAGCTATATCGTCATCGTATTGAGTACGCCCAGAAGCTCGTTTCTATGAAAAATGGAACAATGTGACGTTGCGCGATGATAAATTTTCCATTGCACTGGTTTTTGGTGCACTCGATACGATGACGATACGCATGCGATAGGCGTTCGTGCTAGGGGCACAGGTGAGATTGAAGACAATCGCAATCCCGTCACAAATAAAAAAAAAAAGATAAAAGTAAATTTAGATCATCATATTCTTTTTTACTTTACATAATTAGACTACGCATCATATTACCTTTTGTTTTTTATTTACTTTACTTTTACCTTTATTATTACATTTACATTAAATTTTAGCTCATACTTGAAGCACTTGCAGCATATCTGATTGTGTTAACCGCATAAAACCTGGAGCGAGAGCTGGAACTCGCAACACAAGTTTATTCTTCCCGCGAGTTCCAGAGCTCAATAAACTCCCTAACTTTACCATCCTAATTATTTGCTTTCAATATTAACTGTTTTGCAAATTTATTATTAAATTAAATAAAGTTATTATTATTATCATACATTTAACCGTGGGGTCAATAGATGAACCTAATTTTTATACCAATTAAGTTGACTTTTCAATGACGTTTCATTTTTCTGAATAGTCACAAGACACGCGATAGTAAATCTTACCTACTACACAATCATAACACAGTGTAAAAACTATAATAGCCTAAAAATAAATCAAACCCCCCACGTGTTTGACAAATACTCACTTGTGAAAGCAATGATTATGACAATTAATGTATTAATGTGTTTGACAAATGAATAAAAATAATATCAAGTCACCGAGCCTAATAGAGATTCGAATCATACGCACTCGCTACGTGCGATGACCACTAAATATAGCCCGGTATTATTAGTTCCACTGTGACTCAGTGTGACATAGTATACAATTTCAGTTGACAGTGGAACAACATGGATTGCATATTTATTACGCGTCGCTAGATGCGTCTGTAGGAATTTAGAACTTTTCGTGCGCTGATAAAAGACGTAACAAAAAAGTTTGTATTCATTTGGAAATCTTGTTGTTTTTTTACGGTTATGATATAATGTATAAAAAGCTTTTTAATAATGCTACCTTTTTTTTTATTATTTTATAGCTTTCCACGCTTGTTATTGCTCGATGTTTTGAGTTGAGGCTTGTGATTTCTCTATTTATGGTATTAAATTTTTTGACAGAGAAGGAGATTCAGCGGAATTAGTTACTAAATATTTGTTTTTGTATAATCTTACAATGGATTTCCGCAAGGTCACGCCTGAGTCAATTAGTTATATGAAACTTCTGATTTTTAATTGCATAAATTATAAAATAAATAACTTACAAATTCACTTAGATTTAGTAACAATTATATTAATCTAAAATACATTAAGTATATTGCTTAAGGTATTTAAGGCATAGATAGATCAAATCCTGGAATAACATATAGGCTTTTTATCTAGTGAAAATGTAACATTTCTCGGAAATTGCGGGTAAAACATTGGGGGATAGCTAGTCATGGATAAATACATGTATAGATTTATTTAGTATCGTCCATTTAAACTGAATATATTCAAAAGTAAAAAAACATGTTACTAATATCATTATAAAATCCCACAGGAACACGAGTAAAACCGCGCAAACAAGCTAGTAGTTAATAAACAATCAAGGATTAAGATAATGCTATAAAATTAGGATAGGCACACCATTCAATATCTTACCATTCACAGTCCATCGGTACAGTCATTGGAAGCATATCGTACAACGAAATCGTGTTCATTAGTGCATGTTTCGAATACAATGTCAGTTCGGAGATGTGATACTACCTCAGCTATTAATATGCTGTGGTCGTAGTGTTGTGAACTCAGCTGATAATATCATAGTAAAGTTTTAGGTTAATAGTTAAGCTTGTTGTATAATATGCGGATCTGTTGGTTTCAATACGTGGGAATATTGTAATGGCTGGTTTTTCCCATTTTCGTAAGCTGATATATGTATTCTTCTAGCTTACTAATATCTTATTTGAATATTAATACGAGGACTTTCCCCATTGTGTTTTGAGTGGTTTTCATATTTTGTTATGTTACAAAATATTCATTTACTTATTATATTTTAAATGATAATTTTTAGAAGGGCGTTTAAAAGGTCAGCCTGTTTTTTTTACGCTAATTAAGTTTGCGAGAAAAATTTACTATCATAATTTTACTAACTGCATGCAAGCGTCTTGAACAAACCTTTTAAATCTGTTCAATCTATGCTCTTGTTCCAGGCATCCCCCACAGCTCGGCTGGTCTCAGCGCAGCGCAGTCCCCGCTGGTACCTTCGAACACCATATTCTACCAGCACGCACCGCCTCCCACCGACACGCATCCCACTGGTGAGCAAGAGCGTGAAGAATCTGTGGTGCCGTGTCTGTACATCATTTAACAACCTAGAAGACACTTTGTCTACGTCTGAATTACTTTATAAATTGACTCAGTGTCCCAGTAGTACAATTTTCTGTTAAGACCTTAATGCCTAGGTTGAATTCCCAAATTTCGCGAATAACAATTGATGGTTGTATATTGATAATAGTTTACCTTTAGCCTGTGCTTGAACAATGCTCGACATATGTCACGTTAGGTTCAAAATATCATCGTTGAAAGGGGGTCATATTCAGTCTATTTTTGGGGATAATGTAAAATTCTTAAGAAATGTATGATGCCAAAGTTGTTATGAGTCTTTGAGTCAATCTGTCAACGATTTCATTGTATAAATGTACAGACACACATCCTTTTCAATGTGATAAATATTAATAATAATTCTTCAGCCAGATCTTTACAAAACACTATATTGTCTCAAGGTCCTGAGGTATCTATACATTTTGCAGCATCAGAGGCGTTGTCAAGCCAGCACTCAAGTGGGAAGTATGAGAATGCCCCCCAGGATTCCTTAGATTTCGTCACATTTGTGTGTCAGGAACCTACGGATGTTCAGCAATTGCAGGTGAGGAAAGCTCTGCGAACTGTTTATTATATCTGACTTAGCTAACTAGATGCTGGTTAGTGCTGCAATGCACCAAGCAACGGATCGAAACCGATGAAGACAGCTGGTTGACAAAGTCAGAAGGAGCCACGATCCTCAGCAGTGAGGGATACGACTAGAGAAAGGGAGAACTTAGCTCTAGGTTCGTTAACCCTACGTGCGTCCCTCAAAAACTATAGACCAGCAGGGCGATTATGTTATGACTGCTGTTCTTTGAGAGCGCCTTGGGAAATCAGAGCACAGGCGTTTCGTAGACCACCAAATGGAGTGCGATCCCAAAGAAAGTCACCGCAAATATTATTTAAGTGCCTGCGAAGCCAACCACGTTTGATGGAAGGTTATAAATAATTCAATCCTTTGAACTTTTTGGGATTCTTTAGCACGATAAGCTTGCTTATGCTCTGATTGTCTTCGTAGAAGGTGACGATAACTTGACCGACAAATACCTGTTGATGGTTTGTGGTCACCGCCACCTATGGACATTTGCAACACCAGGGGTATCGCCAATGTATTGTCGATCCTGTGGCAAGTAATTAAAATGACTTGCAATATGGCCAGGCTCTACGTTTTTAGTTCAGTAATACAAGTGGAGTGTTTCACTGGAAATGGAAGTGGTGGTAGTACTTACCTGGGTGAACTCCGTTCTAAGGGCTCTATAACGTATATCTGGTTTTTATAGAGTTTTCATAAAGCATTATTTTGATTACAGGTCCACAGTTTATCACGAAGTCCAAAGCCAGCATATTTCAGCAGTTCGATGCTCCCACCACCACCCCTACCACCTATGGCCAGGCCAGTGGCCATCATCAGGTCTACAGGTAATACTTGTTTTATTGGTTAAGTTACTGTTATTATTGTTTTGTAGCTCTATAAATTGGCGATTGTTTATTGACGATCATTAAAGTGAAAAAAGCTTTGATGATATTTGGGTGTAAACAGCTGAAGAAGTAAATATCCTGGAAGCTAAGATAAATACTCATATAAATGTCACTATTGATATAGGCAAAGTTTACCATGGGAAAACATTAATTCTCTCGGGAATATGTGTGAAACCGCGGGACGAAAGTTAGTCATATATAACTGGGGCTAAAACGTGCAAAGTATTAAATTTGTCCTTTAAACCAACGACTATCCGTTCTATCTATACATTGTTCTTTACTCTACATTATTTAGTATTTACAAGATATTTGCAGCACAGTATATAATAATATATCTTAATATAGTGTCAAAACAAGTAGGTATATTAATGCTAGTAAATAAAACAAATATATAATACAAGCTATATATATAAAACAAATACAAAAAACAACTACATAATATTAGAAATAAACAAAATAAAGTAGGTACTAAGTTCAACTAGTTAAGCGTTTAAAGGTAAAAAATAAATGTAAAAAAAAAGCTACATGCAAAATTAATTTGTAGGAAATAAAAGGCTTTTTAATTTTATTTATATACATATATAATTAAACATTTAAGTCTTAACAAATCAGATTAACAGATCAAATTACAAACAAATCTCTAAGACCTTTAAACCTAACATGGTATTCGAAGAGGCGTTCCAGCCTCATGCTTTAATCGTTTCTTACGTGCCCACAAAGGCAACTACGTTTCAGCAAGCGAGATGGGGTCACCACAGTCCCCGGAGGTGCGTTCTCCCCCTGCCTCGCCGCGCCGCCGTTCCCCACTGGCCTACAGGACCGACCCCCATCCCCCGATCTCTCACTTCAACCACTTCCACTCACAACCTCAGCAGGTGAGCTCATTAGACAGATTATTTGATACTTGATGCCCCTAAAACTGTGTGCTAGCTGAGAGAAGAGAACAAGAAGAGAATGCGTGATGCACTTGGAATTGAAACTGAGGCCGATTTGTTCCTTGATTGGCTTAGTGAATGTTAGTCGTAGCACCGTCGTCGGCCTCGTTTTCAGTTCCGAGTGCATTACGCAAACACCCCGCCCCGCAGAAGAGGAATTGCGCGACTCGGAATCAATGGTAAATCTGATTTAAGCTATGAGTAATACATTTCGATTCCAGTAGAGTTACACAATAACAGATCAATCAAGGTACAGTTAACATAATATTTGTTGGAATTGATTTACTATCTAATATTGGAAATACGCCGAGAGATGGCGAGAATTCTTCGCTCATGTCACGTTGGGCCTAATATACTCGGTAGAATTAATTATTCAAGGCTCAGTACTGATGATTCAGAGTGACTACAGAGATTCAGAGTCATTGTAGAATGAATAAGATCTCAATACTGAGAGCTTATAATAATAATAAATTTATTTACATAAATAATCTTACACAATTTAAATTCAGTCTCTGACTTCTGCGCTAGGCATACATACCTGTGTTACAGAAGCCAGTGCCCTTTCTTATTAAAACATACTCAATCTAAAATGTATGTAAATAAAAGTAAACTTATTCGATATACAAATTGTGTGCAGTGTAGACGTGTGAGTGAATGTATATGTGTAGTGTGTGTATGTATCCGTAGTGAGTGTTAAACTTATACCTCATTGGGGTTCATCTGAGTTCACCTATTAGTATTTACTAGTCGTCCCCTAGCGATCGAAATTCGACCGTAATTCTATATATATTCTAAGTTTGTACTTTATTGAGTTTTTTTTTGTCAGAGTATGTATACAACGTGTTACAAAATACCCCGTAAAAATATAATTAATTATCAAAGCCAACAACCCTACCAAGCTGTCATGTCAGGGAACCAGATTATTTAACAGAAAGGCCTACGTAACTATTTTACCTATTAATTGTCTAGTTTAATAGCTTTTCTATTATTCATTCATAAAAATCAGTTTTTAAATTTTTTTGGGGTATGTTATACAGCGTTACTACGGTTCTTAAATATTGTGAATGGACTCGTTTTAAGGCCCCATTTAAACTCCTTTCGGGTGTACGGGTAGTTTTGTAACAATCTGTATAACCTCTATGATCAATGTATTGAACTTTTTTGTATTTTCTGTTTGACATTGGATGTATGAGCGTAAGCTATTTATATTGTAATCTATGTGTGTGTCGAACGTATGGTAGTGTGTGTAATGTATATTTTAATTAATTTAATGTGTTTGTAACAATAAATATTTATACATTTAAGTTTTCTGCACTCCTTTTCCATATGAACTTTATCTATGCCAAATCTCACTCGACTCCGTGTTAGCAATATGCTTAAAAAAGTAAAAGATGGTCAAAAGTTTTCGCTTCACGTATTAATATATAGATTTGTAAATTACCAATTTTGTATTGTACAATTCTTTCATATTTATGTCTGTACTTTTTAATATGAAGACGATCAATAAGAGCTTGTGAAAGCCCCCATAAATAAGGAATATTTCTATTACTATTTCCGATGAGTTATACTATTATATTCGACCACATTCTACCACATATGTGGAGAACTTGGAGTATTTTCTGCAGATAGAGATTCCTGACAATAAAATAGATTTAAACTTCCCTACAGGTGTTCACTTACGGCTCTTTAGGCGGCGTGGGTCTCAGCGGGAGTGGGGGCGGGGGAGCAGCTCTTGGTGGTGGTGGGGTGTCTCCCCCTGGGGGCCTCGGGCTCTACGCCCCCAGGGCAAACACTAGAGCTCCACCTAGGTAAGTTCTACCGGAAAAACACGAAGGAGCAAAAACGATCTGCTAAATCGAACGTCAAATGATGGTTTAGTTTCTCTTTAAATAAGTATTCATAATATAATTCTTTATTATCATTTCATTTCGTGATAACACACAAGTTTTGTCAGTGACACTAAATATATGTTATGTCATCAATCTAAGTTGGTTTTACATAAGAGTAATTGCTGAGTTTATTGCCCGTTCTTCTCAGTAAGAAAATAACCTCCTGAACAGGTATGAGTATCAGATACTTGCAAGGGCATATTTGAATAAAAATATTTTCATTTTATTTATCATATGGATGGTTTTTCACTCTAAGATCTCTATGTATGCTATGGAATCAAGAACAGCTGTTGTTACAGCTAAAATGGAAGCATAATGTTTAGTAAAGTTATTACTACCTTACAAACTTCCACTATTGGATATAGGCATTTTATATGTTCTTTTTAATATTGCTGTTGGTCGATGAAGATAGAAAATGTCGAAGCCTTGAAGCATATTATTATCAGGAAAGAGAGAAATGAGAAACTTTTACCAGTCTGTTCCATTCAGCTGTATTTCTTAACGTTTTATTTTTTTAAATGTTAAATGGCCCGACCAACAGGCAGATGGTCCACCGGATTGTAAATGGTCACCACCGCCTATGGACATTAGCAACATCAAGGGCATCGCTAATACGTTGTCGACCCTGAGACGTGAAGTTTAAGTCTCATGTGCCTGTAATTTCACGGCCTTTAAATTTCATGTTAAAATCAACTTTATTTCTGCTCTCATAAGGTTTATTAATCCAATGGTTAGTTGTATGATGATACAAATGAACCTTGTTATTAAGATATAGAGTTCAGTTTTGTACGACATTCTTTTTTTTTTTAAAGAATTTAATATTATGGATACGAGCCAGTATTTGTGGTTGTCTTTTTAAAGAACAAACTGATAATGCTGATGTCAATTGTGATTTCAGATGGAACGCACCGTTTTCGACCCTCGAAGAAGAGTTTAATATAATGACTGCACCAACGGGACCTGATCACGTGGTTCTGCTTGATGATGGTAAGATAATGCTGTGGTAAAGAGGACCATCTCTTTTCTTGTACTTTTATGTAATGTGTGTATGGAGGAGCGAGTTATGAGACTCCTCCATTTAAAAGGGAAGATCTTCCGCCAGGCTAGGTGATTATCTGGCGACGGCTGCGGCGTCACAGGTGGTGAGCCGCATCCGTCGCCTAGGCCTGGAGGTGGCCCTCAGCAAGTCGGAGGCCATGGTGTTTCATGGCCCCCGGCGGGCGCCGCCGCCCGGCTCACACATCGTGGTCGGGGGGGTCCGAATCGCTGTCGAGCCCACCATGAAATATCTGGGATTGGTGCTCGACAGCCGGTGGGACTTCGGACCCCACTTTCGGCGGCTGGCGCCCAAGCTGTTGGGAGCGGCTGGCGCGCTCGCAACGCTGCTTCCCAATCTGGGGGGCCCGAGCTCCGCCTGTAGGCGGCTCTACATGGGGATCGTGCGATCCATGGCCCTGTACGGGGCCCCGATCTGGGCCCTCGACCTGACGGCCGGCTCGATCGCTGTTCTGCGAAAACCGCAGAGAGCGATGGCCGTCAGAGTCATACGGGGGTATCGCACGATCTCCTACGAGGGGGCTTGTGCACTGGCCGGATCCCCGCCCTGGGACCTAGAGGCGAAAGTCCTCGCGTCACTGTATCGGTGGCGCGAGGAAGAGGCGGAGCGGGGCGAACGACCGATGCAGCGTCACGTCGAGCTGCGTCGGTCTCAGCTCCGCGAGGTCCTGGTGGCGGAATGGCGGGACAGGCTTTCACGCCCTACCGCCGGCCTCGACATAGTCGGGGCGGTCCGGCCGGTGCTCGAGCGCTGGCTCGGGAGGAGGCACGGCTCCCTGTCGTTTCGGGCGACGCAGGTGCTCTCGGGGCACGGTTGCTTCGGGAAGTACCTGTGTCGCATAAACAGGGAGCCGGACGCCCGGTGCCACCACTGCGTCCATTGCCGGGAGGACACGGCGCGGCACACGCTGGCAGAGTGTGCCGCTTGGGAGGAGCCGCGTCGTGCCCTTATTGCCGTAGTAGGCCCGGACCTCTCGCTGCCGGCCGTGGTCGAGTCGATGGTCGGCGGCGAGGGGGCCTGGGACGCAGTGGTCACCTTCTGCGAAACTGTTATCGCGCAGAAGGAGGCTGCGGAAAGGGAGAGGGAGATCTCAACCCCTCACCCGATCCGCAGCAGACGCACCGGGCGTCGGCGGAGGGCGGACAACGCCCTCTTCCAGCCCCCCTAAATGGGTCCAGGGGCGACTGACTCGGGGACGTCCGTCGCCCCCCTACAACATCAGGACCCGAGGTGGCGGCGCGTGTGGTGTTCCACGTGCGCCCCTCAGAGAAGTCGGGGGGGGAGGAGTTAACACCTCACTCCCCCCCCTCGACCAGACGGGGCCCGCGGCGGCGGGCCAGCACCAGCCGGGGGTTGCGGAAGCTGAATTCGTGCCCGCGACCCTCGGCGCTTAGGTGTGTGAAGGAACACCGGAGGGGTTTTAGTGGGTATACCTCTCGGGCCCCTTCTCATTTTAATTGAGAAGGGGAGTTTGCGAGAGGGAGTCCCACATAACCACCGCGTCTCCCCGGGCGCGGTGGTATGCGCAAAGCATTTCCCCTCCTAAAAAAAAAAAAAAAAAAAAAAAAAAAAGGCTAGGTGATTATGCCTGGCGACCGCGGTCCAACTGTTGATGTTGGATGCTTGTATATATATCAAATCCTGAGACAATCTTGATAGTGCGATGTAGGATTCTCGCGTGATACTACTCGTTATACATAGATGTCGCCAGATCACTGTAGTGCGGGCGGTGAAGGATTTGTCGGCGTGTTCATAGATGTCGCCACATGTGTTTGCGATTTCAAAGGAGCTTTCTATCGCGCACGCTTAGGTTGTGGAATGAGCTCCCCGCCATGGTTTTCCCAAGTGAGTACAGCATGGGGTTCTTCAAGAAGGGTGTCAAGAGATTTTTGCAGGGTCGGCAACGCGCGAGTGATACCCACGGTGTTGCAAGCATCCATAGGCTGCGGTGACCATTAGACGGGCGACGGCCCGTAGTATAAAAAAAAGGTCAAAGTGGAATAAATAATCAGACTCATCTATTTCTAACTGCTGGCTGTCTGGCTTAGATACGCTACATTCACATTTCTCAAAGCATTTTCGATGTCATCAGGCCTGGGATTGCTCATGGCCAGCCTAGCAGGCTGCCGCGGGGAAGTGATTTGGGATCAAATTTCTATTTACACGTTCGCGTTCTTGATGTAAGATGTGTCCTTTGTTCTATTCAAAGGACTATAGTGATAGCTCGATAAATAGCTTTCTGGTCGACCAATTTTCAACGAAATCGGTTCGATAGTTTAGTCGCGAAAAAGTCTCTAGCAAGCACAAGTACTTACTCTCGCTTTAATGATATTAGTAAGGATTGATATTATATTATATCTCACTTGAATAAACTAACTCTCTATATTTCTCATTTTCAGAACGCTTCTTCCAATCCAGCGTGATAACATCGGAGGCGACGGCGATGGACACAGCCGGCGGGCCCGTTGGCCAGTCCGTCGGCGTCGACTCTGACGACATCGCCCCCGACAAGCCGGCGCCGGACCTGCGCTCGCCGTGATCCGAGACCCACTGCTCGACCGCGGCAGAATACGCGGCAACTAACTCGCCTACAGACTCTGCGGCAAGTGACTCGTACACGGCAATGACTACCGCGTCGGCAGTGCTGCGTTGGACTCCTGCGCCGCTACCGCATTGGCGTCCGGTTATGCATCGGACCGTTTAGTCTCTATATCTCACAATAGTGTCATTATTTTCACATAACGCGAAGGTACTAGTGGGGGGTAAGTGTAAATAATTATTGATAAAAATAAAACCGCGGTGGATGTAGTTGAAATTTAGATTTTACAATTTGTAGATCGTAACGATCGTCCGTGTCTTGCGAACGGCGTGCGACGTGACTTTGGCGCGACGTCGCGTTCGGCGACCGACACAGGCCGTCTGTACGGTACTCATTTAATACTCGTTAAGGCAATAACAAAATACTCCAACGATAATTATGTAAAAATATAAAGCTATGAAAGTAAAAACAACATTATATTCTAATATTTTTATAGAATATAAATCGAGTATGATATGATCGAGCCTTCCAGTAATTTAGTGAATTAATTAAAAAAATGTTGATGAAAGTGCAGCTTTTAAATTTATTCTTTGCTAAGCTGTGAAACAGTTAGGAAATGCAGATTATGAAAACAAAATGCTTCCAATAAAGAAAATACTAGCGTCAAAAATGTTTTAATTGACGAAAGTGTGATATTATAAGTTGTTTTTTGTTTCGTTGTTGTGTGTTTTTTGTATTGAAAAAAGTAAATTAGAATAAGCGTCGGTTAGTTTGTAAAATTATTATTTTTTAATTTATTGAATGAATATTTAAGAAAGACGAGCCTTGCTTAAGAAGATAGTTTAGTTGTATAATTAGTAGCTGACAGGCGATTAGATGTTTTATTTTTGGTTTTTCGATTCGGAATTTATACGAAATGTTACCAAAATATTTTTATCTAAAACTAAAATTTAAATTTCTTTTCCAATACTTTTCATTTCTCGATATTATTGAAATAGAACTTACAAATGGTAGACAATTTTTTTTTCATGATAAATAAAGTAAATATAAAATAAATATTATTGTAACTAGATATGAGTTATATAAAAAAATAGAAATAAAATTTCGAATCGAAAGCAATAATAAAACTGTGTTAGTAGATTGAAATAAGTCGGAGGACATTTTATAGGTGCCTTTCATGAAAAAAAAAATCGTAAAATAAACTTTATTGATAGGAATTTGTAAATTGTAGTGTTCTTTTTGATAAATCCATCCGCTCATACCTGTAACATGGATAATTCATTGCATAATTAACTTAAGAGTAAATTTATATTCTGTGACTTAAAAAGTATTAATGAATTATGACATTTACAATTGTTTAAATGTCAAATATAGCTCTGACGTTCTCTAATTATTACTACTGCATTTGAAGAGTTGTGTAGCATGAAGAAAAACTAAATAATATGTCTGTAAAACATCAATTTTCTTCAAATGAAAAACCATTCTAAAAGGACGTTTTTCAAACTTTAACTGTACAAAGTCGTGGTAATAACTACAGAATTTCAACAGAGTATAAATTTTCGGTTGCAGAATATATAATTATAATAATAATATAATCCTATTCTAAAATCCTAGTAACCATTAATTTTATTTGTTTCACATATAAAATCACATTTATTTGCAATAACCGTGGCCATACGAGAAAAGCTAGTCATTAGAGTTACAATGTAAAATTAATGTTACTTAAAAAAATAATGAATAAAAAGATATTTACAAATATTATAAACCCTTACGTTTATTAGTAAGGGGTTACGGAAACTAAAATTGTGGCCAAATTACAAGTAATGAAATCCAAATATATATACACAACTTTTAATAGTATTAGATTTACGTAAGTGGTAACAATTAAGTTGACAGTTTGTAGTGTGAATGTCAGTTTGACAGCTCTGTAAAGAGTTATTCTTAAAAAACGTTATCTGACGTTTAACTTGACGTCTCGATTAAAAATAAACACATTGTAAGTAAAAATGAGTGCTAATTGTTTGCTCATTCCCGGATAAATTAACTAAATAACACCATGTGTTTTCATGTAGGAGACTAACAATATCATCGTTCTTATTTTGGTGGCTGAGATCTATCTGAGATAAAGCTCCTCGACACTGATCAAATATTGTTAAAGTCGCTCATGTTGGCATTCATTCAAAATTCGGTTATAAGGAGTACAAGCTTTTTGTCAAGGTTCAATAATTTTTAATTTCTTACCAAAAATTTTATTTGATTTGGAGCCTTATTTTCAAATGGTAGTAAGAACTAGTTTGGTAGGAAACGTAGCAATAAATGACAAGCAATAAATAATTAATAATGAAAAAAATATTATGACAAAAACAGCTTTAGTGAGGCTAGATATTGGTACTGATGTAGATTGATTCTAATATACATAACAGTTGTTTCGCAGAATATTTTTTCTATAGATAACGGCTGGACAGACTGGGGTTCTATGTATAAAGTTCGATTAAAAACGTTAGTAAGGCAGTTTTGGTACAATTAACATAGCTACTTCACAAAAAAATATATATTAGGATTTACAGCTGTAATAGTTCAACTAGGCAGAAAGGCGGGAATTAGTCAATTGCTAGCTATAGTAATTTATTAGATTAAAAAAATAAACAGTTAGATGAATAAATACTAATGTCACCTAAGGCTAAATGATTACATTGATTCAAGAGACCTATTAAATTTCGTCATTATAATAAAATCTGTACGAGGTAACCTTGTTAGGTGGTGGTATTAAAATACTGGTGACGAATTTAAAAGCTCATTGGTGCCGAAAAATTCTAGACTGTGATGCAATTGTTCATTGTGAACGTGTCTTATATTGAAATAGTTGTTTTTGTATGATTGGCAAATAATGCACGGTTTGTGCTGATGGAAAAGGAAATAAAAACAAGATAACTGTATTAAGAAAAAAATTATGTCAAACAGAAACATGTTGTATGAAATGCATTTGTTAATTATTGTAATAAAGGTTTGTATCAGTCAATTGAAAATTAGGAGGTGTAATCTTTGTCGACAGCGTTTGTAGTTTCGGTAGTATTGTTTTGAATAGCTTTGCAGTCGTGTAAGTGGCAGATATGAATTTTTCAAAACAAATAATCGTTTAAATATGATAAACAGTAGAATTTGTAAAAATTATATATTTGTCACGACATGTCATTGGTTTTTTTTTAATTTAAATTAATTTAGCACCATTGTTACGATATGGAGTAATAATTGAAAGCCTAAACATTATGTGCCTTAGATACAACAATATTGTATGATATTTATGATGCGTTCTATACAACGTGCTAACTAGAAATAAATGATAAACGTTATTTTGAATGCCAGGAATCTGATTATATTTCATTGTTAGAATTTGTTTCTGCAAAGGCTTGTATAATGAAATCTCCTAAATATTATTATTTTCAAACTTTAATCCGAGGCTGTTTTCAAATAATATGTTAGACTTATAAATATGAAAAGTTAACTATCGATTGATTTCAGCACGAATTCCCTTACCACTTTCCATTCACACTCCTTTTTGATGTATATTTCATCAGAAACCTATTTATCTAGGCACCCAGCAGTCTGGAAGTTAATTTCGAATCCAGAGTTATAAATTATAATCCTCATGTAATAATTAATTATTGTACAATTAAGTAACGCTTCGATGCGTAGTTTTCGCTGAAATATAAAAAAAATTCTAATATATTGTATAATTTTAGTAATTACCAACATTGTACCCATTTAAGTACCTATATTCTTTACTGGCATGTATCTCTTAATCTATGAAACACTTCAATTAGGCATGCTTTTTAAAAGAACGAAAACGTAGACATATTCATTCTCGCATGGCTTTTTGATTATACTTAACGAAATTTGACAATTATTATGAAAAAAACTCGCAGTTTTGTTAAAACTAATATATATTTAATAATGGAACAATCCGTCTTACTATTAAGTTTTGTGGATTTCTGAAAAATTGATATAACATACATACGTAAATAGTAAAATAATAATAAGTATAATTAACCGATAGAAGAATACTCCTAGTTATTGAAATTTAGTTCATCTGATATGCAATTAATAAAAATGTTTTCTTTCTTTAATTTAGCGAATTTATTAATTATTTTTAGCTTATTATAATTGTGTCCATGGTCATTATTGTATGTAAATAAGTTCCGAAGTGTATTTATGAAACATTTAATTTTGTATTTTAACAGTAAAAATACGAATTTAAGCATGTGTTACGTTTGTCTCAATCCACTTCCTCACTGCGCTTTCATATATTTTTTTTTCATTTTTTATTATTTTTTAATTCATAGATACGCGGATCGAATGACCCATTCTGATGGTTATAATAAGTAAGGAAAGCAATAACTGGATATAAACATGCATCGCAATAAATCTAAATGGATCATTCGAGTCAAGCACAATAAACTAAATATAGACTTGTAAAAATGTTATAACATGTATTTTTAACCTATACATAGTAAGATATTTATAGAATTTTAGTCGTTTAATTATTTCGAACGACTTGTTATAATGAAAATTGGTGCTTAAAGCTTAAAACAAAATATGGAACGGCACTATAAAGTGTCGTGTATGTATTGTCATGGAAGGGTCAGAGCATAATGACATAGCATGCGTTGTTATGCTTGCATTTGGCGAGAACTTGTTTATTTACTCAAAATGTAATGTAAAAAAAAATCGCACGGTACTTTCGTACACCGTAACAAGGTCATCGCGTGCGGTACGCCGCGTCGCTTACGTTTGAATTTCGTATGGAAACACATTGAATAAATAAGTTCATGTCAAATTGTGAGCAGTTTATAATAATGTAGGTAAACTTTGCTCAAAAACGATGAAAACTGAAAGTGTTACAGTTGATGCAATACAAACAAACAAACACACAGTTGAGTTTTATTTAATAACATGGGACCCTTTAGTTTGCTTTAAATACTGACAGATATATTGGTTAGAGTTAGGGAGACAGTGCATGGACGTGGTAGGGTGGCCAAGGATATTCGATGGGCCAATATTTGGTTGGGAAATGAATGTCATATTTTAACCAGTAGTCATTATTGGTGTTCCATTGTCAAAAAATCAAGCTTGTATTCGAATCACTAGATTTTGATGTCGTATCATCCGAGTTTTTATAAACAAGATGAATAAAGTCATAGAATTCGATAGATTTGCTATGCATTGAAATATTGTTAAAGCAGGTTTCTTCATGATGTTGGCATTAATAAAAATACCAGTGATTTATGTCTGCTCCCTTGTAAATGGAGAGGTTCTTGCGGTAACTAAATAGCTACCGTGGCCTTCATAGGTTTAGAGCCGAAAATCCTTTTCAAATGAACAATTAGGTACAATGAATAAATATGTTTCAATTTTCTATAAATTATAATGATTTTCGGCAAATAATGTAGTGAATTTCTTGTCAGTACTAGTGAGAGGGGAAGGGAATCAAACCTGTGGCTTTGTTATTAGGGTATCTAGCCACCAAGCCGATTGGCTCGTGAAATATAAATGTGAGGATGCGAGACGAATAATATGCATATGGTCTCTAATATAAATAATTATGTATAATATAATATGCATATGGTCTCTAATATAAATAATTATGTATAATATAATATGCATATGGTCTCTAATATAAATAATTATGTATAATATAATCTGTAGCAAATAAGTCTCATTAGGACAACATTTCGTTACTTTAATCGTAGCTTTACAATTAAAATTGAACCTTACCACTCCCACATATGACCATATTTAATAAATAATTATTTTAGGACATTGTTAACGTGTCTGATCCCAAACTAAGTCAAGCTTGTACTATGGAACCCAGATAACTGATATACTACTACTGTTAGACATGTCCTTGCACACACATGTTCGTCCTGGGTGGGAAACCGGCGACCTGTGGCGTGGTCCATAGCTACTGACCAATCTTGTAATCTGACTGTATTATACAATAATGTAGCTAAAGACAGCTTAATAGAGAATTGATTTAGAAATAGAACTACTACCGTGCCAGAATATACAAAGAAGTTGGAAAATGGTGATGGAAAATATGGATGTACTCTTTTACGCAAAAACTACCAAGCTGATTTGGATAAACCTACGGACATATATAGAAAATGTCTTGGAATAACATAGGATAGTTTTGTGCCAGGAAAATTTTACATCCCTCGGGAACGCGAGGGACAGCTAGTCTCTAATAAGAGCAATAACTCATAAAAGGTAAGTAAGGCAATCAAGTTATGAACGCATTCTTGCAACTTTAAGGTCAGTATGATGATCCTTTATAAATGATAATCTATGGAAGACTATTTTGGAATCAAGCACTGGAAATCGATTGGACTGTGGTCTGAGGTCATGGAGAATGATAAGGACTATCCAGTTGGAACTCATTAGAGTTGTTTCGAGGTATAGACCAGACAGTGGAGAACGATTTTAGATTTTGCAGCAATTCCCGTACATTATACTTTTAGATCATTAGGAAAATATATTAATTAAATCAATAATAGTGTTGTCAAAAAAATTTTACTCTATTTTCCCAAACAATACTGCAATTTTATAAATAATACTAGTTTCCCCGTGGTTTCACTCGCCTTAATATGATACGGTCCATGTATCTCTCCGTATCATAAGCTACGTGTGTGCCAAATTTCAGCTAGATCAGTTCACATATAACATACTTTCGCATTTATAACATTAAAGGTATAGGTAACCTATTAATGAAAGTAACCTTGTGTGGAATATTTAGACTTCAACAAGATATGGGTAGATATCCAGATATCCTCAGGAGAAGGAACTCAACACTCCCTACATGTACCAATCTTTTTTATACCCCATGGGCCGACAAGCAGACGGTCCACCTGATGGGAATGGTCACCGCCACCTATTGACATTTGGAACACCAGGAGCCCTAAGTGAAGATGTTCAGTCTCTTGTCCCTTTCACTATAAATTTGACGTAACTTATGTGTAGATTACATGGAGACAAGCACGGATCCACCGTTGTGGGCACGATGAGCATGCCCACAACCCTAATAGACTTGTGACTTCACACTTCCATGGTCTATTGAGGTCGATAGGCTGATGATATTTCACCCAAAGCCTTTAGAAAATAAAAAATCTTCCTTGTTGGAATGCGCTATATTGATCATGAGCGAGTTGACACTCCGAACCATATTTAACCGATTTTCGCATGGACTACAACCTTTTTTGAGGACGGGATCGGCGCTTGCATATAGAGAGCAGATTCTTTTAATCCCTGATATAAAAGTATTGACAATCATTTAGTAGAAACCCTATCTTACATATTGAATCTGTGGACGCTTCGAATGTAACCGTGTTTTTAATAAAATAAACAATGTAATTATACTTTGTTGCTGCATTTTGGATTTTGTTTGACAGTTTTTATCCTGAAAGTATTCTTAAGTATGAGATTTCAATCTGTTACGTTGCCTTAATAGTAAGAACAAGTTTTAGTTACAAGGCGGTAGGAATCTTTAAAATAAATCGATATAGGTAACTTGATGGTTTATGAGAATCGTATTTATTTATAGACAAGGTTTATAACTTTGTGCAACTTTATAAGTGTCTGATTAAAATTAATTGTGAATATATTTGTTATAGACAATACCTGATAATTTACTCGTATATCCTAAATCAATATTCTTCAAGCAATTTAGTATATTCTATGTTTCAAAGTACTTGTTCTAATACTTTTTCTAAAAATAAACAAAGCACTCGAATAATGCAGTCTAATAAATCGAAAACGACAATAGTCGCGGCGAAGGATCGCAAAAATCAATACAAAGTCGATGCCGCGTGCCTCGCAAAATGCCTATAAAACTTTACCAAATCTCACGACATTCCCAGTTCTACCTCTCCCTTAGAAAACAGGCTTTACCCAACTGTTATAAGGTTTAGTTTAGCTAGCTGCGACGTTGGAGTTGAGTCATTGTTTTAAAAAAACCGTGAACGAACGGATAATCGACGACTAGCCTTGTGCGATATCGATTTTCGCAGGGGCTACTTTCACCCAAACGAAATAACAAACGTATTCCCATCTCGACGATCTTACGAGAATAAATGCCGCGTTAGAAAGAGATGGATATATGTTTTCATTGCGTTTGAGTTTGGGGTCGCCATGCGCGGTGTTTCCATAGTAACGGGTCACAAGCGAGGGTAAGATTTCCAATAGGATCTCAGTTATCAATTTTCGATATTTTTAGGTCATACATTCAATATGTCGGAGGTCGTTGTAAATGTTTATTTGCAAGAACCATCTTATCATAGACAAGCGGAGGATACTCAGAGTTCATCGGGGTACGAGGAAAATGACTGCTATTTAACAGAATGGGTAAGGCCGTTGTTGTATTTAGAGGAAAATGGCGCTGGAAAAGTTAGGTTAGGTTTTCGTATTGATTTTTTTTTGTGAATATCGATTTTTTTTAATGCATGTTGTTACTGGCCTGTTTTTCTGCCTGCCCTTAGAATGTTTATAAACCTTTTATTGAGTTGTGATGATTTTTCTGACGTCATGTCCAATTTTATGTTATTTTATTTCTGCTTTTGTTTTTTTTATTTAATGACGATCAAGATCCCATCAGATAAAGTAGGTTTAATGTATTTTGACTAAGCTTTTGTAATATTTTAAAAAATATTGATTTTTCATCGATTATTCGTGAAAAAGTGTTGGCTGAGAACATAGTAGAGTTTTATTTTAGCTTAGTTACCTATCTGCTTTATTAGTTATCAAAGACAGTACAAATAAGTGATTTTAGAAATAATTCTTATATGAGATCGATAAAGTGGTAGCACGGTTACGTTGTTGTACCATCTTTGATTTTCTCGCGATGTTTGGCTTTGAAAGTTCAAGATTTCATTACTTAGAGATATAATGTGTGCAAACTGCAAATAAAACCTGAAGGGCACACGATAGAACCTCTATATTCAACAAACAGTTTCTTACATGGGTTGAAATGCGTCCTCGAATAAACTATGGTCCTGACTTCATTCAAAAATCATTAGCAAAATCACTTACAATTCATCCCTATATTTTTTTTCTTTTTCTATTGTTTGTTGAATATACTTTAAACCTCTTTTAACGTTTAAGAATGTTATCGATAATAATTAATCTTTTTAGCTATATGTTATAGTTTATTAACATCATCGTAGTGTGAACTATTAGATCAATCAATCAACCTTATTTTAAAAGGTATAAAGTTATATTTTCTGTGACATCCTTAAATGTGTTTTAAAGGAGTTTCTTATTGGAGAGACTTTATCTTCTTTGTGTCACGAAATTAAAAAAAAATGTCTAGTCTCTAGTAGCTGTTCCCACGGTTTCACCTGCATTTTCGGGGGATGTTGTATATTTCTTATTTGGATTTCCCGATTTTGGATTTTGTTCTCAATTTATGGGGTTTTTAAGTACGCCCTAAATTAACACTAATCATACCAACACTTACTAGGTACCAATTTCTACAATAGCGGGTCAAATGTGACTTTACGTTTCTTGCTTGAATGTATGAAATATGGTTGATAGAAAGGGAAATAAATAGTATAACTGCATATTAATTAGTAAGAAAAAGTCATGAAGTCAAATGTGCAAAAAGGAATAAGATGATACGTGCATTTTCAATGCAAAGTTCAAAATGGGTCATTTGACCCGGTTATGGTATGTTTAGTGTTAAAAAAGAATTGCTTACGTTACTCCTTATGATAGTAGCTCTTTGTCAGTCATGTCAAAATCTGTCCAGCTGTCTGGGAGATTAGCCGCAACAAACAAAGAGATCAAAATTTCCAATTTTTTTTTTGTTATAAGTGACGTATTTACGTTCATATGCTTTTAGTAAAAAGGTGTTTTGAAATTACCAACAGACACTTAAATTTTATTTATTTGTATAAAAAAAATTCAATACCATGTATTCAATTTATGCCAGCGGAGGGCACTTATGAAGGTCAAATTTAAAGTTACTGAAGCTACCACCGGTTCAGCCTTTCGAAATCGGAAGAAACACAGCAAGGCAATTTTTTAAAGTTTTTTAAAATTTTAAATTTAGTTATAGATTTTAAACTTTAGCTAAGTCTATCAGACCCTATTATCTATACAATAGCTTTGTAAAGATTATATAAGCCATCGGAAGTGGTTGAAGGGTTATTTCCCTTTGCAACTTCCTCCATTGAGGGACCGGGATACCTTAGTACTGCTTTTAATATCCTTGAACAAGTTTTATCAGAGCTAGGGTTGTACGCGCTTGTTATAGTGCTTGAGCGGCCCTTGTTATATTTGTTGGAGTTTCTTATATATTGTTGGAATTTGAAATCACTACATGGTACAAAACATCAATATAACGACAAAGTCGCTTCCCGCTGTCTGTCTGTCCCTATGTATGCTTAAATCTTTAAAACTACGCAACAGATTTTGATGTGGGGTTTTTAATAGATAGAGTTTTTATGTATAATATATCATGAAGAAAATGCGAGATTTTTAAAGAATTACAATTATTTTAACTGCGCGCGTTTGCTAGTTCGCATATTATACTTAGACCTCCAGAACGCGGGTGAATCCGCGGGAGACATCTAGTGTTTTTATGTTTGTCTTTTATGTAGAGTTGCGCTAGTCAAAATGGTTATAGTTAAGGTTTCATTATATGGTGTAGAATTAAAAAAAAATATTCAAATTTTTATTTAGTATAATATTATACATAATTTAATATATTTTTAACATAAATATATAAAGGTACGTGTAAAGGAGGTTCTATGTTTATCTCTATTTTTTTTACGTACGTCAATAGATTTTCTTTTAATACTTATACATAATTCAAAAAAGAAAATCCAACCACAATAAATATTCTAATTCCATATTCAAAAATCCTAGCAACAACAAAAACTAAAAGTTCAATGAACCCCGGATAGTGCGTGGCACGAGTCGAACAGGTGTGCGGTCGATACAATCGATTGTCGACGAAAGATCGATATCTGACGTCACGCCGAGGGCGAACGTGGCGGGTGCGCGCGCAGCTGGCAGCTGATAAAAAACTGTGTTATGTTAATGAACTGGGGTGCTATGGCAAGGGGTGATTATATATTAATGTTTTTTGGAACACGCGAATGCATTTTTGACAAACCGGTATTTATTTATTCTAAGTTATGAGATTGGGTTCAATGTAGTTTAAAAAAAAACGAAACCCGTTTTGTTTCTTTTTGTTCGCTTTACATTCTTTAAAGCTTATATCAACAACTAGCTATCTTTCGTGGTTTCACCCACGTTATCGTGGAATATTACATTTTCTCAATAAATAGTATTCTATATGTTATTCCAACCATGCTCTAACTATGTGCTAAGTTTTATCGAATAACATTCAGTAGTTTTTGCGCGTAACAAGCATCCTTAGAAACTACTTACGGAAATATCTGACAACAAACATTATATTGAAATAAATATACAATGTAACAAACACAAATAGCTGATATGAAGTATAAATAAAAATATTACCGCTAGCCAGTTTTTCTTGAAAACAGTTAGTTTCCAGGAATAAAAAGTTACGAGCGAAATGGAAACGTGATAGCGTTATATTTATCTACCCAGTTATAATTCAAGGTCCATAACTGGGTAGAACTTATATCCTATATACTCGTATAACTTGTACATAGTACTTAACATTTATATGACAGTATTTCGAATTGTATCTACAAAATGGATTCAAATAAAAGACATATCATAATGTGCGAAAGTTTTGTTGGTATGGATGTTTGTTACTCTTTCACGCAAAAACTACTAAATGGATTTTTATGAAACTTGGCACACAGATAGTATATATCCTTTTTTCCTACTTTTTTCCCGGGAAAACGTTACATTCTACGGGAATGCGAGTGAAATCGCGGGGGTCAGCTAGTATCCAACTAATATTATAAATGCGAAAGTTTGTGAGGATAAATAGATGTTTGTTGCTCTTTCATGCAAAAACTACTAAACGGATTTGGATGAAAATTAGCACATAGATAGTTAATAACCTAGATTAACACAGACATAAGACTCTTTTTATCCCTCTATTTTTTGTATGCCTACAGTATTGAAGGCGAAACCTGTAGCTCACAATTAGCCGTCGACATCTTAATGTACCTTGTTTCTGGCGTTTCAATTCATATCTCGAGAAAAAATAACATCCCTCGGGTAAAACTGCGGACAGCTACATAGTACTTTTCTGAAAATTCTAGCACGTTTTACAATTTTGTGAAATTGTAGAAAAAAAGGTTTTCACAATAGGACGACAGGCCAGTTGGCTGGGTGGTTAGCGACACTGACTGTCAAGCCGAAGGTCGCGGGTTCGATTCCCATCCAGGACAAACATTTGTGTGCATGAACATGTCTGTTTGTTCTGTGTCTGAGTGTAAATATCTATATAAGTATGAATTTAGAAAAAAAATGTAGTATATTATTAGTTATCTGGTTTCCATAGTTCAAGCTCTGCTTAGTTTGGGACCAGATGGTCGTGTGTAAAGAATGTCCCAGGATAAGATAATAGAAGATGTCAGTGAACGGAGACTACAGCCCAGAGTTTCTTTTTTAATGATCTAGAAGGTTTGAGCCTCTGCTGGCTTTAATACCCTTAGAGCAAGATAGCCATTCGTATATATACCTAGTGCTGAGAGAATTACAATAGCGCAATGTGGATTTGTTGTCACATCTAGATACTCGCATCTATGGGTAGAGCGAATCGTTTCAAGTCACATTTTGATGATTAAATACAGCGAAAAATAATTAGTTACATTAGAAAAAGAATGATTCGAAAAAATGTAACCTTGCTGAGTTTCTTGCCAGTTCTTCTCAGTTGAAGGCTGAGTTGCGAACCTGTGGTAGCTTCAGTAACTTTGATTTCCTCCACGGGCCTATACTGAATAAATGGTTTTGAATTTAGATTTTTTTTAAGTGAACCTTCTTATCTGCTTAGAAATTCTAATCCGAAATCTTTTTGTGTAACCAAAAATAAATGAATGTTATTCATAAGTGATTGATGAATAATTTAAAATGTTTCCTTGTAAAAAAACACTTGTCTTTTACGTGTGTCTTTACGAAACCCTGTTTAAATCGTTTCGCCCAGTCGAAAGTTATGCGGTAACAAACATAAAAAAAAAATACAGACGAATTGAGAACCTCCTCCTTTTTTGAAGACGGTTAAAAAGAAAAGGGCATTCAGTTTTTTTTCCATTTTACCACAATCTCTCCTGGTGCAGCTACAGTTTCTAAATTACATTAATGAAAACAAAATAGGCATGTTCTAATGGTTGTAGTAAATGGTGACGCGAGAACGAGCGCGGCTCAGTGCGGGCAGGACGTGGTACGCGGTATAGGGGCGGCTGCCGTAATATCATCCTTATAGTGCTTGTATTTACGAAACTATCGATATGAGCGAGTAATTACAAATAAATAATAAATAAATATCCCGGGACATTCATTACACACGGCCATCTGTTCCCAAACTAAGCAGAGCTTGTACTATGGAAACCAGATAGCTGATATACTACATATACTACTTTTTGTTTTTTTCTAAATACATACTTATATAGATATTTACACCCAGACATAGAACAAACAGACATGTTCATGCACACGCATGTTTGTCCTGGGTGGGAATTGAACCCGCGACCTTCGACTTGGCAGTCAGAGTCGCTAGCAACCAAGCCAACTGGCCTGTCATATTCCGGGTTTATAAATATATTTTTTTGAATTATCTTTTTTTTATATACAGGGGCCGCCAAACAAGCACATAGTTCAGATGGTAAGTGGTCACCGCCGCCTATGGTCATTTGCGACTCCAGAGCATCGTCAATGCGTTGTCGACCGTGAGACATGAAGTTAATGTCTCATGTGCCTGTAATTTCACCGGCTCCCTTACCTTTCGAACCGAAACAGTAATACACGTGCACTACTGCTTCACGGCGGAAATGGTTAAGGTGGTAGTACTTCTCCGGACGAACTCTGCACTAAGAGCTCTACTACTACAGTAGTAGTACTCAAATTGTCTCTCTTACTAGAGAATAGTATAGGTTTCTATTAGTAAAATATTTTTTTTGGAATAGATGAGTTGTTTCGGAGATTACCTCCTGCATCCAAAGTTACAAAGTTTTACCCTTTATTGATGAGAAACTTCTTATGGGAGGGCTTTGAAATTGTGATCTGCAACCTTTTTGTGTGACGTAAAATAAATGTATGATAAACACAATCTATGCTATTCAAAAGTGATTGATGAATAATTAAAATGTTTCCTGTAGTACAAAATTCTTACATCTATCGTGTCTTTACACACCCTGTTTTTTTTTCAATCGGGTGAGTTGTTTCGGAGATTATCTCCTGCAGCAAAACTTACAAAGTTTACTCTTAATATAGATTAACTATTAACACTTTTGATGTTATTATGATGACGGTTTAAATAAACCAGTGGTATAGAAGTATCTTTCTCGGAATGTACCGCCAATCCCAGCCATTTCTTTTTATAGCCGAGGCTAGTCTAGCTGTCTAGCTTTTAATAACTAAAATGCATTCTATTAATACAAGTATTTTTGAAATAAACCTTGCAAAGATTTTTTTAAATTTAATAATAATAAAAATAATTATTAGTTAAACATTAGTCCTGTTACATAATCATTAAAACTATTTAATTTAAATTCTTATGATATCCTACTAATATTATAAATGCGAAAGTTTGTATGTATGGATGTTTGTTACTCTTTCACGTAAAAACTACCGAACGGATTTGGATGAAACTTGGCACACATAGGATACTTTTTATGCCGGGAAAATGTTACATCCCTCGGGAATGCGGGTGAAACCGTGGGGATAGCTATATCTAATATAACTATCTATATACGACAAATTACATTATACAATATTTATTAATGTTATGTGTTTCTATAAATAATAACGACCTGTCTGTCAACTTCGAAAATATCATGATTAAAACTATATCATTGTGGTAGGTTTTTTAGAAGTTACCGGTCTGGTTGACTATCTGTTAAAAAATCTAACGACAAATATTATTTTATACTGAAGAGCTCATTACTACTCATTACCTTTTTAACTTTGTAAAGGTTGGCAACACTTTGGCCCCTTGGTATTCTATAAGGAAGACTGGCAGTCTTCTCTAAGATAAACAGAACAGATGTAGTTAATAAATATACGATACCTTTTTTTAGCAAAATTTATTCTAAATTCGAAACCATTTATTTCGTTTAAACCGGCGAAGGTTACTTATCAAACTATACAAAATGACTTTGCAAAACTATCAATTTAACAGTTAATAAAAATATTATTCAATGATAATGTTAATTCATTTACTCAAAAAAAAAACTTATCCCATTCTATCGATATCGATACTACAGCACCTCTACATCCCTAAAAGCCCTTTGTCATGAGCCAGGTGTCGAGCGGGGTCATTGTAGATATATCTATGTGTGCGTGGGCTACTGTTTAAACATATACTACTACGTGTGCCTTTTTAGGGGTTTTTAGACGAATTAAATTTAAACCTTTTGTATTGTTGAGAAGTAATAAACTTTCATAATTTTACTTTGGATAGGCGCGTCCATAATTTCACTGTAGTGTTCTTAGAAGCTTAGACGAGAACAGATTTTTAAATACAGATGGATCAGCTGTAGGTGTTTGTAACAGATTTTTGGGTCTACAGTCCTGGTAAGGTACTTTTGAGTGCACTAAAGACAAACGCCCTATAGAAGGTTAATAGAGAGTTTGATCGTATATGCAGCCTTGTTTATTATGTCTACATCCCACAGAGTTTTGCGAATTCTGTGCCCACAACAATTACTGCGAACTCAGGATTGAGTCTGAAATAGAGTTCGTATTATCAAATTATTTATAGATTATCTTTTTTCATAAAGCTAGCTTAGTTCCAGGGATATGAATAGTGTTGTCTTGATGTCATTTCGCTTTCTTAGTTCTATTTATATTTTTATCTCAATTTGAACATTCAGTTACCTAATAAGATTCTTTTCCACCACTTTACCACTCATTAGAATACTAAGGTATTTATGGCGTTTCCACAGAACACCATAAGGTAACTTGCCCACTGCAAAGTAGCAATGTGACAGCAATGCTCGAACGGGGGCATAACCCCAACCACGAGAGTCTTTTATAACTTAAAAAACAGGATTACTTCCCTGGATTACATTTTCATTACGCGCTTAACGGCAACGACCATAATTTGGCATACAGAAAAGCAGCAATGTAGAACTATACAGAAAAACATTTGAATACAGAAACAGCTACGCCTCGGGGTAGGTTAAGGGTGCATTGTAGACCATACACGTCAGACAGCCAGACAATACCGTGAAAATCCTATACATTTTCGACCTAAATTTAAACTGAGTAAGGTTGTAATTTCAATAGCAAGGGTAAGATATAGGTTGTTAGTCAGCGAGGGTAAAGAAACAGGGGTGTTTGCAGGATGGCGAGCGGGGGGACGGTAGGGTGCGTCGCGCAGGCGTGTTCCAGTCGCCCGCGCGACCCCGATGCCGCCGGCCGCGCGCCATGGACGAGACAAGAGCGCGGGACCGCGCGCCACTCACTGTCATCGTCGCCCCAAGCAACGTTTCGCCACCGAGGCTCTCCCCGGCCGACCTCCTCCCGGACGGTGATGCCGCTTTCCATCCACTATCAGCGGTCAACGGCAGACTGACGCCTCCAGGACTCGAACCAGCATCGTACGCGACCCTCACCCCTCTGCTACCGCTTCCACCGATCAGCACAGTTTCGGACAAATTCGCGTATCACGCCGGCGGCACCTTCACGGTTATACAGCAGCAGCAGTCGTACGCGTCGCTATCACCGGCCAATTACAATGAGCCTTTATCACCTCAATCCGCGTATAGCAGAAGGAGCGTTTCCCCGAATTCTTACGAGAGGCAATCGCCCACGCCGCCATTGGCCAGTCCAGGGTTGGACCTCAATGCGGCCCTGCTCGCGAGAGAGGAGCAGCAGCAGCATCAGCATGCACAGAACGACACAGAAGAGATAAATACGAAAGAGTTGGCGCAAAGAATAAGCGGGGAATTAAAACGCTATTCGATACCTCAGGCGATTTTCGCACAGAGGGTTCTATGTCGGTCGCAGGGGACGCTAAGCGACCTGCTGCGGAATCCAAAACCGTGGTCGAAGCTCAAGTCGGGGAGGGAGACGTTTAGGAGGATGTGGAAATGGCTGCAGGAGCCAGAGTTCCAGAGGATGTCAGCCTTGAGGCTAGCAGGTATGTAGTGCATGCTGCTCTATAATTTGGTGTAGATCTTATATGTGATGCCCAGTGTTGCTAATAAGATTTAAAAAATATTTTGGCCGAGGGACGAGGGACGCCACAATTTCTTATAAGACATTTTTTGTCAATAACATTTGAATACTGTAATTGAATGTAAGAAACAAACCTATAGTGCTATAGATAAAAATCGATATTTAATTTGTAATTATAAAAACAATTAGTCAAATAGGAACTGCCAATATTTCTACAGGATTGGAATTAATAATCAACTAGGTACATAATTAGACATTAATTTTTAATTTAGATTTAGCCTTCAGAAGTCTCATATTTAAATAGTTTATTTAAAGTTAATACCAGTGAATGAATTGTCTATAGCTTCATAACATTCTTCGTAACTAAAAGAGGCTATGTCCACCCCAGGCAACTCTGGCGAGGTACTTGTACGTATCCATAGACGCCTCCCCCAGCAACTCACATTTGGCCTATTTAACTTCTGCCCAGATAAGGGGTCGTCCGAGCTCTTTTTTGAATTTACAGGGCCACTTTTAATGTACCAAGTAGTGTAGGGATTGGTATGTTTTTCTTATGGTTTAAAATATTTTATTGATTTAAAGTATCGTTTAATCAATAATAAAGTTATATATTAAAATAATAATGTAGGCTGACTTCAGCCTTAATTACTTAATTAAATAGGGTTTTAAATGTATAATTTCTGTTTATTTTTGATGGAACATATGTTTTTTCGCTACTTCAGACTTCTGCCCCAAAGATAGAGGGTTAATTTCCCCAAAGAGCAAACAATTGTGCGTATTGTTTGTTCTTTGTCGGGGTGCGAATATATATGTACCTACCTACCAGATGTATATGTGCATATATATGTGGTATAGGTCTAGTAATGATGTTGTCGAATATTGTGAAGAATAAAATAAATATCCTGGGGCATTCTTTACACTCGGCCATCTGATACCAAACTAAGCAGAGCTAGTACCATAGAAACTAAATAAGTTATTTATTTATATACGACTTTTTTAATTACATACTTATATAGATATTTACACCCATACACAGAACATTTGTGTTTGTCCTGGGTGGGAATTGAACCCACGACCTGCGGCGAGGCAGTCATGGAATCTAACCACCAAGCCCACTAGCCCGTCAATGAATGTTTCAGAATATTACTATTATATTATGGCGTTAATTGTTTGATTTTCCAAAATTCAACCAAATTCTAATTTATATAGGGAATTAAAGTTTATTGGAATTTCCCTCGAACTAAGGTCATGTCTCCTTCATTTTTGTTGCTTTTAAAGTATATTTTTAGTTCTAACTGTATCCGTTGTGATAATCAGTTCGCTTGAATGTTAGAGACTCTGACTGTCACGCCGGTCATGGATTCGATTCCCACCTAGTACAAACATTTGTGTTCTTTAACATATCTGTTTGTTATGTCTCAGGATCTAAATATCTATATTTATGTGAACATTTAAATTGTAGTATATCAGTTGTCTGGATTCCATAGTACCAGCTCTGCTTAGTTTAGGATCAGATGCCTGTGTGTTAAGAATGCCCCTAATTTGTTTTTCTATACGACTTATCGTGAGTTATATTGAGTTCATACAAGGTAAAAAGTTTTTTATTCCGAATTTTTATAAGTTTCCGCTTAATTATTTCATAAAAATCTAATACTATAAGTAAGGGACATTAAAATAAATGCCAAGTCCAATCAATAGATATAACTATTTAGAGATTGCTGTGCAGTCGAAGGCTTCGTTTCGAACCGGTGGAAAATGCAATAGATTTGACCGTCAGAAGTGCATATCTACGGCACAAAAGAGTTTTCGTACTTTAAAGCTTGTCCTATAGTAACACTATGGTTGTTTTCTCAGCTTTATTCATATCTTAACAAGCTCAATTGAAAGCTGATTCCGTTTGACACAAATATCGTAAGTTCCATTGAATAAATGTATCGGAAGATGTAATTTACGTAAACAGGTTATAGGGCTCATTTTTCTTTTGCGGTAAGATGTATTGTGTATTTGTTATTGACTTCAAATGGAGGAAATTCGACTCTATGATTTTTTTTGTCATATTTTCGTCGATATTGCTTTTTTTCTTGAAAATTATGTTTTTTTTTTGTTTTCGACGTTATTTGGTCTGTTAACTTGTAATAGTAAATCTTTACAAATACTTATTATAGCGAGTGAGTGCGCGCGATTTTTGTATGTTTATATGTATGCGGAGGGTTATCTCCGCAACTACGGCACATAAAGTTTCACCATGTAAAAGGTACATTTTTCCAGATTTGCTATCTTATATCTCGAAATACATTAGGTACCTCGAAAACGCGGGTGAAACCGCTGCAAGGAAAGCTAGCAAAGAATAAAATAACAAATACCTTCGCGCTCATTATCGCCGAAAAGATAGTCAGACCTCTCAAAGTCTTAATATTGAGAACTCTATCCCATGGAAGACATTTTTGGACCCAATGTAATGTGTGGTAAGCATTGACACCGTCTCTCAGGCACATTTCATTATCTTGGGTAGCTGGTAATCATTTCTGATGAATCTTGTCGTGTGAACCATGGTCTTCTGGGTTGTAAGTCAAGAGGGCTTGGTGGTAAAAGACCCTAACACCACAGGTCGTGGATTCCCATCCAAGACAAACATTTTTTTTCAATGGTTTGAGTAGTATAGCTCTTAGTGCAGTAGTGCACTCATATTACTGTGTTTCGGCTAGAAAGGTAAGGGAGCCGGTGAAATTACGGGCACATGGGCAACTTCACGTCTCAGGGTCGGCAAAATATTGGCGATGCCCCCAGTATTGCAAATGTCCATGGGCGGCTGTGACCACTTACCATCAGGTGGACCGTCCGCTTGTTTCTCGGCCCTTGTGGTATAAAAAAATATTTGTGTGAACGAACCCGCTGTTTACTCAGTGTCTGGGTATAATATCTATTTAACTATAGAAAAGAGTTTTATATGTAGTATATCAGTTATCTAGTTTCCATAGTACAAGCTCTGCTTAGTTTGGCTAGATGGTCGTGTGTAAAGAATGTCCCAGCATACTTGTTTATTTATTGAATCACCGAAATTACCCATTCGGGTACACACTACTACCACACTATTCCCCAGTGTCATTCTTCTAATATTAACACGAAAGTTTGTATGTATGGATGTTTGTTACTCTTTCATGCCAAAACTACCAAACTTATTTGGATGAAACTTGGCACATATATAGAAAATGCCTTGGAATAAAACATAGAGTACTTTTTGTGCCGGAAAAAAATTACATTCCTCGAGAACGCGGGTGAAACCGCGGGGGACAGCTAGTAAGCTAGATAATCCCATATATTAACCTTGCGAACGGGCGAAACTACGGTAAGTAGCCAGTGCCAAATAACTATCCACATACGAGTATATAACTCTACAGCCAACGTCAACTATACTATCACTAGACTGCAACGTAGTAATAAAAACCCGCTTCGCTTTATCGTTTACAAACACGGCGAACGTCAGCTGTACATCGATTGTCGAGAATCGATGGGATGGGTCACCACTCGGTCGATGTCGGTACGTCACTACGTTACGTACCTACCACGGCAGCGAGCCCCTTCGCAACACCGCGGCACCGGTGTGGCAAGGATTCAGTGAACTATTTATAGTCTGTCCTATTTATTGAAGGCATTTTTGACGTAGAGTTTGCATATAAAATGAATATTTGTCTGTATATCCTTAATAGAATCGTAAACTATGCAACGGATTTTAATGCAGATTTCAGCAATAGATAGATTAATTTAAGAGGAAGGCTTATAACCCGGATTGTAAGCGGGCAAAGTCGCAGGGCGCAGCTAGTAAATAATAAATAAAACAAATTAGTATTCAGATATCTTTTGTATATTTAAGGTGACATTTGGAAAATTGTGCGTGAATAGTCGCCGTTATAATCAATTAGTGATAAGGATGTTCTTTACTTAAGTAGGCTTTTAGAAGTTCTTTCAAATCGTCATTAAATATTTTTTTTATAATACAGACAATAATCTGGCTAATATTATAAATGCGAATGTTTGTAAGGACGTATGGGTGTTTGTTACTCGTTGTTGCTTGTTCACGCAAAAATTACATAACGAATTTGGATGAAACATAGCACATAGATAGAGCATGTCTTGGAATAATATATAAGCTATTTTTTATCCCGGGAAAATGTTTCATCCCTCGGGAATACAGATGATACCGTGGGTGACAGCTAGTAGAAATATAAATTTATATTCAGATCTCCTTCGTACATATATCTTCAACCAATGTGACATTGGCGGAATTGTGCTGCTGGCAACTGCCGCCATTTAAAACAATCAAAGAAGTTGAAGAAATATTCATTTAAATAAAGAATTGAAGCTTTCATAAGCTGTTTTAATAATCTTTATATGTTTTTATAATACATACAAAAATAATCTTTATTGTCTTATGAATATGGTGCACATAGAATGAATAATTGGATCAAAAGATGAACTTTGTTTTGAAAGGATTAAAGTTACATTCCCAAAATAATATGGAATGAACTTAAGTTGGATGGCTTAATTCTGGGTATAAATTTGACATTCGATGTAATATTTCTACGATTGAAGATAAACCAAACAGATTTCAAGATTGCCGTGCCGCTTTTACCGGATTATGAACTTTGAGCTTTTACAATATATTTTTTAGACATTTTGGTCGAAAAATAAAATTAAGAGAGGTTTCAGATCAAATATTCTCAACGATACAAATATATCCCATATGATAATCCAGAGCATGTTTTAACTGGTGCCAAATTTCATTTTCACCCAATCAGCCGCTTCGGAATCTATTCGAAACCAACTTCCAGACCGACAACCAAACATTCTAAAAATTGGCAATAGTATTATAGTTTTCTCTATTTTAGAATTTATTTTGAATTTACAGACAGATTATTCGAGTTATTGGTATAGATGATGCACTACTTCTACCTCTTGCTACTTCACTATTCGAATGTTTTTTTTTGTTTAACCTCTTTGGAACAAGGTCACACAGTTACCGTCCAAATATCATATTTATTTTTCTTTAATTTAATTGGTGTATGTTGCCAGCAGCATAATTCAGCCATTCATTAATTTGCTATGACAAGCCGCTATCAATTAATTTCTGCAATTTTTTATCGTATTGAGTGTGGCAACATTCATAAACCGTGTTCCAAAACTCTCGGAAACCACATAAACGTGGTAACAACGTAATTTAAGAAACTCTCGTCAAACTTTGCTTTTTTAAGAATTCTCACGTCGTAGTTGCGTATTGTGAAACCTTTCTAATTGCGCAAGCAGGTAGGGGCAAATTAAACAATATTTGGCTGGCGACAGAATAATGTACACTAGTGTAAATAAAAAAAATACATGAAATATTTTTTTTCGGGGTACATATCCGCAAAGGTTGTACACGTATTATTTTTTCACTCGAGTTATTATGTTAGTAGATAATTGATATCATTATGTACGTGTATTCTGTTCAATTCTGATGGAGTTATTCACGATACGTTTTTAATTCTGAAGTTCCTTTTTGGAAGTCTTCGAGGGAAGGCTAAAAGGTCACTAGACTGCTGAATATACAATCGAACTTTTTGATGAATTAGTTGTACTGCGTATCGCGTTCGAAAGTGAATTCTGTTCCATGTGACCATTTTTGATCTATAAGTTTACATTTAGAATAATTATTGTAGTATATCAGACTAGCTGTCCCCCGCGGATTCACCTGCGTTCCGAAGGTGTATTTCATTTTCCCGGGATAAATAGTAGCTTATCTGTGATTCCAGGACATGTTCTATCAATGTGGTAAGTTTCATCGAAATCCGTTCCCTACTTTTAGCGTGAAATAGTAACAAACATTCATACATCCACCCACACAAACTTTCGCATTTATAATATTAGTAGTATTTTCTACAGAGCAAACATTACTTAGTTCAGGGTATGATGATCGTGTGATGACATCTCAGGATATTTTTTTTATAATGCCAGTAAAATCATAGGAATTCCATGAAAACGCTATAGGGACGTAGGGACGTCAGTGCAAACCACAGCGAGGCGACGTTACCGGCACATGGCATCCTTCCCTCGTGACGTCACCCCCCACCCCGCGACACCCCGCTATCGATCGCAGCGGCCCCCTCGCCCGCTCCTCACCGCAGTCTGTACCTAGATGTATGTTATGCTACTTGGTAATGGTTTCTCTGGGGTTTGTACCTTTTGGTTCGAAGGTTTGTGTACTGAATTGGGTTAGAAGTGGGATTTAGATCATTGCCCTTTAAGGGAATACGTATAAATTATAATAATTATATTTAAATATATAATTATAAAATACCTACATCTAATCCCTACTAATATTATAAATGTGAATTTAAGTTTGTTTGTTAAGCTTTCACGCGAAAACTTCTTAACCGATCATCATGAAACTTTGTACACATATTCTTGGAAATATTAGAAGTAAGATAGGATACTTTTTGTGCCGGGAAAATGTTACATCCCTCGGGAACGCGGGTGACCTGCGGGGGACAGCTAGTAGTTTTATACAAAAAATTATTACAAAAGTTAAACATCTCAAAAATTTTATACACAAAAAATATTGTCAAATTTGCTTCCTACTGCGTTTGATCTGTTCTGGAGAGGTTTAATATTTTCCCAGAAAAAAAAGCATCCTGTTTCATTCCTGAACCTTATTCTATCTGTGTGCTAAGTTACATTTTTGCGTGACTTACAAATATACTTTCACGATTATAAAGTTTAAAGGTACTTAGTTATTTACAAATACAATAATGTATTCGGTTTTGTCAGGCGTTCGAGCAATAGCTAATTGTCTTTTCATTAATAGTTTGTGGAGCTTACGTAATCCTATACAATTTTTACGGTTACCACTTTAGATTACCTCCGTATCGCGGTTTTGTTATCATCCGTGGGTTGTTTAACAATTCTAACTACTATTATAGTGGGCCATACAGAGTTTTATTTATTTATTTCATAATTAGTTGCCCCCCGGGCTTTACCCGCGTTCCCGAGGGATGTCATGTTTTCCCGGGATAAAAAGTAGCCTATATATTATTCTAGGATATGGTGTACCTATGTGCCAAGTTGTATCTAAGTCCGTTAGGTAGTTTTTGCGTGAATGAGAAACAAACATCTATACATAAAAACTTTCGCATTTAAAATATTTGTAGGATCTATTTGTGGTGGCGGGGAATACTACCACCCAATTCTCTAGGGTGTGAGGTGACTAAATTGTAAACCAATTATCATATGCGCTTCATACTTTGTACGAAATAGGTTTGAATTCATGCTGCCGTTAAACATCTAAATATCTTGATATATGTAATACACCGTGTGGATACACGTCATAGGATTGAAAAGTAGAGTCTTAGTGCTAAATGCATCCAGGGAAGTACTACCACCATACCAATTTCTGTGAAGCAGTAGTGCACTGTGGACCGTCTTTATGTTGGCCTACTGTAAAAGAAAAACATATATATACAGCCGACCTCCGATGATGATGATGATGGTGTACTTCATAAGGATCCGCCTACCTGGCTATTGGCCTCAAATTGATGAGTTGCAAACCGTGCCTTGCCAAACCTCTACCGATGTATTCCAGCAGTAGTCAGTTGTCTTTTGCTTTGTAAAGGTCGACAACATATGGAAAATTATCTTTGAATTAATTGAAGCTACTGACCCTTAGATGGACCATCTGGCTGCTTGTCAACTTTACTTGTAAACCATAAGTCAGAATAATTCTCCATTGGCTCTACAAATCGTTGAATTGTTTATTTATGCTCAATTTTCAATGCACAGCTCGTTTGCGCAACTCTAAAACACATTCTAAATTAAAAAACTGATGATACTCTAAAACTTCCAGATACGCCAAACCAGCAAACGATTAAAGGCGACAATGTAAACAACATGCCTCAACAGGCTTACTGCCAGCCCAGGGTGTACCAGGGGGCTCGGCCCGTGCCCCAGGGCTCCATGTACCCTGGGCCTCCAGCCTGGGACACCCCGGCATATGAACCAGCCGGAGATGTTTCTTGCTTGTGAGTCCTCCCCACATCTTGACTTGTGTCCCGATTTCCATCAGATCCCTGTTGCCATATTTTACATCCTTTTTCAGTTGCTTATTGATTTTGATTCAGTTTTTATTGATTTTTAGTCAGGTTTTAGTCTTCATAAAAGAAATTCGATATGGTTTTTGTCGATGTATTCATTTGATTGAGTCAGTTTAAGTGATTTGTTTATATAGATGATATAATATATGGTTACAATTATTATCCTTGTTTTTATACATTTTGTTCACAAGTTTTTTCTTATTTCTATTATCCCTTGGTCAATCCTTATCCGTCCATCTCAATCCTATCCGTGGCTGCGTAGCAGTGGACTTGGTTTCTTATAGGTATAACAAATTGTAAATAGCTTGTCGCAAAGGTAAAATCTACGTATATATATATTTAAATATATTTTTATAGAAAATATTAAAACTAATGGCTGTTTTAATTTCACCCAGGTTGCTTTGTGACAAGCCTCCTAACATTAGCGTTGAGAGAGGAATATGTGAATGGATATTATAATTATTTTTTATTTCTGTCAATCTAAAAAAAAAGTTAATGTGTAAATTGTATAGAGTTTTGCTCTTATAGATGTTCGTTTGTTTTGAATAGGCAGTTTCCTTCCCTGAGCTTTAGTTCTAGAATATCAACTAAGTTCGTCATTAAAATTTTATGTTACATAGCGCGGCAAAGATACTGCCTAGGCAATGGATCATTGTTAATATAGAACATATTTTTAAATATTATTTATAGCTGTAGGTAAGTGTATTTTGTTAGCTTCAAGAAGCCAAGATGAATGTTAGACTGCTACCGCTGCCCCCTCCCTCCCTTTTTGTTTTACCCCGCGCCCGGGCTGCAATAGTTTTATTTCATATTTGATTTTATAGGTGCCTGCGAGATTTCAGAACCCTTTGTTAATGTTGTTTACATTGTCGCCAGGTATGCGTTTTTATATAATACGTTTGATGTTATAGAATACTTAAGACATTTTGGAACTACACTATGCTGAAAATAGAAATAAATCTTAACTAAATCACTGTTTAAGCAACGATGCAAAAGCGCTGAAAAAAAGCTTTTATATTCAGTCTGATGACATTTTCAGAGAAATTGCATTAGGAGCCGACTGAGATTCCTTTTAATGTTTTTCTTTTAAATGTAGTTCCAATTTGTTGTCTCTAGTATAGAAGATAAATGAAATAAACTAAAGCTATCTTTAGTTCCTGACTGAAAAAAATGGATAATATAGATGGTCCCACGTTGGGTGCCAAACTGTAGATATAAGGATTTTCATGTGTTTTTGTATATAGGTATGAATTTAGTGATATAACTGTTTTTATTTAGATTTAATCGTTTTATAAGGCCTTTATATGCACTAGTAATTGAGCGTTTGTGGGTGAAAAAAGGCTTTACATTTTTTACGAAAAAGGTTTTACATTAAAAAGAAATCGAGAACTCAGTGCATACACCGGCTGGAATGTAGATTCTATGTCTAGTGGCATGTTTGTTGTCCTTAGAAATAAAGCCTGACGTAGAGACCCGAAGAAAAAAAAAGAACTTAAATAAAATTGATGGAAGAACTAAATTAATTTTCACATTTATTTCCAATTCTTCAAATCCCTGTAATAAATTCAAATACAGTAGCTACTAAGTTACTGTTCTGAGGGGTAACTAAGAACATACATTTTAATTGATGCATTTTATGTAAAACTCTACTTATATTCGAATGAGACCAACAAATGTCACTTTGACAGAAGTAAGAGTAAAGATGGAATTCAAGTCATTTGTCTTTCTTCCATTTCGTTATTGAATTGTTATAAAACGTAATGGTTTGTCAATTATTACCACATAGTCTGACATGTTAAATGTTCATCATCTTAGATAATGTCATTAATATTTCACAATTTGTTTTGTTACAGCGGCCCAGATTCCACAGAGAGGCAGTAAGTATTAACTTTAGTTTTATTTTGTCTGTTCTTCGAGCAAATTATTTATGGCTCGAATTGAAAATGGTCTCTCTCAAAGGTCACGAAGTTGGAAATTTGTGACCATGATTTTTAATAAGACGGTTGATTTGAAAATACTTGCCAAGAGCAACAACTATCTTGTATATATGGAATTACTTACAGTTTCAGTGTTTAAATAAGGAGAGAGCAGAATTATTATATAAGCCATAAATGTTTGTACTTCTATAGCAATAAGACCGATCAAATCCTACTTATTCATAAGGTCTTTCTGGGGTTCCAGGTTGCAAGCGCAAGGAGGACATGGCTTCGGATACTCTGCCTTCCCCGAAGAAGCCCCGTTTGGTTTTCACAGACCTCCAGCGGCGTACTCTACAGGCTATTTTTAAGGTAATACCTATCTGTTTTCTTTCTTCACTAATATGTAACTAATAATATTTATATCTCAAGTTGAACAGTTAGGTCCGCGGTCGGCTTTAATTTTCCAATGACTTTAAATGACTTCCAAGTGAATAATTAAAGTTGAAGCCCAGTAGGGCTAGCTCAGTAGGGATAAGTGTACCCCTCGAAGCCGTCTATCGGTTTGCGGAGAAACAAAATATAATTGCATGAAATTAATAATAATTATATTAGAAAACCCAGTATTAGTATTTTACAATGACTATTGAATTTAAAATAAGCGATCTTTGCACACTGACAATTATGCATCATCAGCTTCCAACCTGCGGTTTTTTTTCTGTATTACAATCATGATAAAAACTGTAAGACACAGTCTAATCGTGCTGGAAGACGATAAGAATCTCGAAAATATTTTGCCTGTCCTCTAGAGGAAACAGAATGCCAAAAGAGTGAGAGGTTGTCCCTTTAATCTGTTAGTTATTCCCCTGGAAAAAAACCAAGACCAGATCTGCGGTGTCTCTTAATTTTCCAGTATTTAAACATAACATTCTCATTTATTTTTAGTAATGTTAGTAATTTCATTAAAATTACAGTAAACTGTGAATATAATTTTAATGGTAAAGTCATCTTATAATTGTTTGTAAAAATTCCAGGAAACAAAAAGGCCGTCAAAAGAAATGCAAGTAACAATAGCGAGGCAGCTAGGCCTCGAGCCGACGACAGTAGGTAACTTCTTCATGAACGCTCGCCGACGGTCCATGGACAAGTGGAAGGACGACGATGCACCGTCGACGGAGCTGGAGCAGTGTGAGATCCAAGATTTGGAGCACGTGCCAAGCTTGGACTCGGCGGAATCCGAGGAAGACCACGACGATCACGACGATCACCTGTTGTGACGCCGTATGTCGCAGCAACAGCTTTTAGTGCTATGAAAAGAATTTGAAGTTGTCCCCCGCAATTTCGAATGTTTGGCAGTTGCTGCGTAGCCCCGGACACTTTGTAGGTCGGTGTGAAGTGCGAATATACTTTTTGGTTAGGTTTTTTATATCACTGATGAAAATTTGAGCTCAATTGCTTCATGTGCGACGTTTTACTGTGCAGCATATGAGCCAACTGTTCTATTGTATAATCTAGGAAGAAATGTCAGTTCTATTATGGCGTTTAAGCAATTTTATTTTTTGACCAATCAAATTACTAAACTAAGTGATGTTAGTTTATTAGTAAGTTATAAAAGGTGAGTTTTGATTCGTAATAATATCTTTATTCCGATTATTCTAGTCATCACATTAAGTTAATATTCCATCGGAAATGAGGCAATAATGAAAATCTTGAAATATATTGGTTTAAACGTTTTCTACAAAATCCACACCTTAGGAGAGTTTATCCAGTAGTTCCTTATTATATTTCACTCTACAGTTTTAAGTTCATTAAGTAATGAGTTACTTGATATTATAATGAATAATAAATATTTAGATTCATTTACTTCACTGCTTAGTTAGTTGTATGTCGTCAATTGTGCATTAAAAAGTATGCAAATCACATTGGTTTTAGATTCAAGATAATTAAATACAATTTGGCATATGATAGTTATAAAAATAGTCATGTTGTCAAACGAACTTGTAATGGAAAATTTGTAAGTAATGTATATTATCATTAAATTACAAAATGTGTAAGATATTTGTACAAACATTCGAAATTATTTAAGACAACTTCAGATCTATCGTGTACAGTTAAAGTTAAGCGTAATGAACATTAGTGCGGCGGAGTTGTGTAACGTTTAGTTATATTTAACCTGAATTGATCTCTACCATCAAATCTACACTAGTCACACGTGTTATAATCATTTAGTTGAAAGAATGAAATTGTTTATGTTTATAGCGTATATTCAATTGTGGATGGAAACAGGCAAATCTACAGTCCATGCAAAGCAGAAAGTAATATTTTGACAGTTACTTTAAAGTATCATTGCAGTTAACGCCATCTATCGGGCTGTAGGGAAACTAAATATAATTTGCACGAACACACAATTTGCAATTAATATATTTTTATTATTAGAAAATCTAGTTTAAAAGTCATGTTACAATGACTAGGGAATTTAAAATAAGTGATCCTTGCACACTGACAATTATTCATCATAAACACACACCCTGTGGTATTGTCTGCATTACAATCGAGATAAAAAGTACACTATTTCTTATTCCGATCGCTGTTGAAGATTGGAATCTCGATGCCCTCTCTTGCGTCCTTGCCCATTAGAAGAAATAGAGTTACGAATGGACTTAGGCTTGACTTTAAGGAAATCTATTTTAAGATACAGTGTAAACTCTTTATAACGAAACTCAAGGGACTGAGCATTTTTTGTCGTTATAGAGAGTTATCGTTATATGGAGTGAACAAAAAAAAACAAAACAAAGTGAACAAACCAACCAACTTGGGCTCACTTCAACGTTATAGGGAGTTTATCGTTATAAAGGATAACGTTATAAAGAGTTTACACTGTAATACAAAAACATATATTTAGTAACTAATTCCGCTGGATCTCATTCTCTGCTAAATCCCAAACAAGGAAACTCAACAGGAAATCGACACGTGTCTCGCTTCTACACAAAGCATCTTCAGGACGTATTAGACCCGCTGTCACTGACTCGACGCACTAGCACCACAGACCTCGCCGACTGCCGGACAGAAGGTGTCGATATCCTGTTGAGTTTCCTTGATAGAGAAGGAGATCCAGCTTAGAATTAGTTACCAAATATTTGTTTTATGTATAAGAAATGGAGTGTCAATAGTGAGATAGTTTGTCCTTCTCTACCACTTCAGCTATTCCTATACAAAAATCATATCGATCTTTTGCTATATTAAAGTATGAAGAGATGACAAATCCAATTAATACAATAAATGTGAAAATGTGAGTATAGTTGTATGAATGGATGTTTGTAACTCTTTTACACAAAAACGACTTCACAAATTTGAATGAAAGTAATCGCATAGATAGTTTACAATCTGAATAAACACATAGGGTATTTTTTATCCCGGGAAAATGCTATATCCCCCGGGAACGCGTGTGAAACCGATGGATAGCTAGTAAAGCAATAAATATGCACAGCGTTTATATATATAATATTTTAGCTCAATTAAAGCCTGTTTCCAAAAGCGAATTGAATCAACTAGCTAATGCCAAGCTATTTATTATTGAAATCGAAAGATTTCATGTTAAAATGTAGTTTATAATAGTTGAAATGCCCGATTAAATCGGATATCCAATGATCTTCAAACGTATCGAGTTTGATTGAACGATGTAGACAAGGTTGTCACATGTAAATGTATTTTTTTAACATATTTTTCAAGATTTTATGTTAATCGCTAAAAATATAGAAAATGTAACATGAATAACAAAGCTTTTTGTAACAATAATAGATGTAAATATATATAATGTATGTATTTAAAAGTAGTACATAATTATGTAGTATTCTGGTGACCTTAGTACAAACTCTGCTTAGTTTGGCATGAAATAGTTGAGTGTGAAGTCCGAGGATATTTATTTATCAAATTAGTTGAAGACTTGTCCAAAATCTTTTGTGTTTATAATGGGTAATCTATTATAAATCAATTAAGGTTCATTTTCCATTGCACCTACTTATGAAAATTGAATTTATTTCAGTAAGTTAATCTAAGAAGTTTTAGTAGAAAGAGTTGGTAATTATGTTAGATCTTATAAAAGCGAGAAATACATTTACATGTTCCAGCTTTTGTAATTAAAAAAGCACGATTAATCTTCTAGTCACAAGATCTCATCAACATTCCATTTTATTTTAAAAAAGAGAAGTAGAAAGAAAAAGAAGTAGAAAATTATCATGGTGGCAAGATTCGTGCGTGATATTACTTAAACTTTAAATAAAATAGATAATAATAATTAAAAAACGTATTTATTTAAGTATCGCTTCGTAATGTAAGTAATGAAAAGAATGTTCTAGTCCGAGTTGTGCAAAAAGTAGTTATTTAAATTAAAAAAATATCTTAATAATTTTGCGTTTGTAATATATTTACTAAACTTTAATTGGGTTACACTGCGCTAATTTCTGTGGACTCTTTGGTCAGATTATTAAAAAAAATAGTAAAGAAAAACCTGAATATATATTTCGGGTTTAAGCACGTTCCATTCCCACTAATCTAATATTTTATGTTTTAAAATCTAAAAGTAAATTTTCTACATAATAATTTATTAAATAATATAAGTATTATTTCTGAACGGAAACATATAAATGAGCGCAGTGGAAACCTTTATTTAAAAGTTAGTTTTAACAGTAATCGAAAATACACGACAGTATCGTTCGACATCTATCGTTAGTGTATCGTCATCGTATCGTGCGCCAAAAACCAATGCAATGGGAAATTGAGCATCGCGCAACGATGACGCTACGCTTTCGATAGATGTTTTTGCTTAGGCCTCAGTTTCAGATCATTCTAAGTCAAAAGACAGTATTTAATTATAGTTTATTTATTAAACTTAAACTTAAGTTATTTATTGACATTATATTTGCTAGTCCACTGTAACTTATTGTTCAACCAAAGAATTATAATGTGCAATTTTTTTTAGATTAATTTTAATATTTTTAATATTTTTGTTGAGTGTTGACTGAATTTGCTTAAATTCGTTGAAAGGTGTTTTTTGCGCTCTGATATTGCTTATAATTGACAGCATTTTATTATTTGAACATACATCATAGACATGTCATATATTTTATATGACATTTTCGAGTAGTAGAGCTCTTAGTGCAGCCCATTTCTGCCGTGAAGCAGTAGTGCACTTGTGTTACTGTGTTTCGGTTAGAAAGTAAAGGGGGCCGGTGAAATTACAGGCACATGAGACTTAACAACTTCACGTCTCAGGGTCGACAACACATTGGCGATGCCCTTAGTGTTGCAAATGTCCATAGGCGGCGGTGATCACTTACCATCAGCCGTTCTGGACCGTTCGCTTGTTTGTCGGGCCATGTGGTATTAAAAAAAAAACATTCAAATTTAATTTTGCGGTGCGTTCCGTTCTACGCACCGTTTGACAGTTGAATAAAAATATATGCCTGTTCTATGTCTGAATAAGGACAGAAAACTATTAACCTTTTGAACGCCATGCCATAACGCCATCTTCATGTCCTGTACGCCATACATGTATCAATAAAACACATAAAAATTGTATTTTTCTGTGACCTGTTTATTGTCGAGTATAGGCGACAATGAAACACAGGGGATGCTTGCGCATGTCGAGTATAGCGATATTGGCCTTAAAAGGTTAAATAAAAGAGTATGACTGTATTGAAATTCTTTTTTATCGCGAAGATCACAAACCATTTAACCGTCTTGGTGTCTTTTACTTTTGGTGTTTTGTTTTGATTTTTTCTAAGTCAAGCATAATAAATAGATTTGAAATATTGTTTAAACTCCGGCCCAAAATAAATAAACGTTTTCTTTTATTTAAGGGTCATGAGAATAATGAAATGTTGTTAATTAATAAGTTAATATAATTTTTATAAAATTACACATTTTTTTGTGATGACTTGGGCGCCAGTTATATTAGCTTAGAGAGTTGCTTCTGCATCTAGTCATTATACTCGTATAATTCTATAATTCCATATAATCATATGTAAATTGGATTTGACATTTACGTCATGTCATGTACGTTAATGTCATATTCAAACCACCAAATTGTTAAGGTGTTAGTTTTAGACAAGGTGGACACTTTTAGTTTTATTTACATGGTGTATTTATTTATGATAGATAATTTATTTTTTATTATCTGTGCATCTTTTCTTGGCGCCCAAATGTGAAGAAGTCTGTTGATGATTAAGACAATTATTTTCATAGTTTTTTTTTTAATTTTGTTTAGTTTATTAATATTATAGAGTCATTCTATCTACTTTATTTTATATTTATTAGTCATAATTATTTTTTAAAGAAACACTATTAGAATATCATTTTAAATTTTTACCTCACTTTGTGTACAGAAAAATGAAGAAATAGTAAGGTACAAAGCTGAAATCTCTATTTAAATCGATTAAAATGCGTTTAAATGAAAGTTATTTTCAGTATTACCTACATTACAATTATTAGGCTGAATACTTTTTTCTTATGTTCTGCGTACATTGAAATTATATAATTTGACTTCTGACTTTTATAACTTTTGACCCTCGTAGGATTTTCATTTTATGATTCTTTTTTCTTTGCATGTTCAAAAAAAAACTACGCACAATAAAAAAGAAATCATAATACACATATATCGACTGAAAATTATTTCGAATGTCAAATTTTAAAATACTGTGTCAAAACTGCTTTGACAAAATATCAGTTCATTGACAATATAGAAGAAAAAAGAATTTTTAATGACAGTAAAAAATAATATTTTGTGTATGTATTAATTAATATAATAGCGCGCTTTCTGATGTAAATAGTTGGTGATTATAAATGTAAGATTAAATGTAAATTTTACAAAGTGAAATGTCTGTTATTATTGATAAGAACGGCCACCCTAATTCCGAGCCGTCAAATTAGCAAAAAACACAGCTGTAAAATTTTCATGCGGACTCTACTTGTCGACTTTAAAAAACATAATGATTGAAGTTGTAATTTTGTAGGGATTGATTGAGATGGAAAAATTTATTAAGTCTGCTGGTAAAATTACAGGCATATGAGCCTTTACATCTTCACGACTTAGGGTCGACAACGCATTGGTATTGCAAAAGGTTATCGGCAGCGGTGACCACTTACCATCAGGTGGACCATCTGCCTGTGTGTCTGCTTGGCAAAGACAAACTCAAAACGAAAAAGTAAGATAAAGAACTAAAAAAATTAAAATAGTAGTGTTAAAAAAATAGTTTTACATAGGAATAAAAAATAAAAACTTATACAATAATAAGTCGTAATGTTGAGTTGGTTCTCTAAAAATAAAATGACCTCAACTGAACCTTCATAGAGTCAAAACTTTAACAAAAGTCTAATAAAACAAAAGAACAAATGTTATATTAATGAGTATAGGAATTAATGGGATTTTAGGACCATAGACTTCTCTTCTTCCCCAAAAGTTACTCAAATATACAAATTAACTAAAAAAAACTTATGTTGCACATCCGTGTTAGTCATAGAACATGCCTGACAACTCTTGGCCTTCAAATCGACATCTACCAGTATTGTGTGCTCACCGGCTTTGACCAGCCCATTTATGCCATTCATCTTATGTAAACTTCGTCAGAAGCCGGCGCTACGAGACTTCGGAAAGCCCTCTAACGTGATTGCGTAGTTAGCGAAATAGACTATAGAAGCCGCGGCAACTATTGAGCTAGTGTTCTTTATCCCAGATCGTCTTGTGAGGACACAGTTACTACGCCGGCAATCTTCTATATATATACTAGCTGTCCCCCGCGGTTTCACCTGCATCTAGTTTGAAGTTGCTTAGACCAACAAAACACGTTGTTTCGTACAAACCATGCACCTTCGTTTTACCACCTTAGGGGGTGAATTTTCAAAAATTCTTTCTTAGTGTTCCCCTACGTTTTAAACGAACCCCTGTGCAAAATTTCAAGTTTCTAACCCTTAAAGTTTAGGCCCTGCGTTGATATATCAGTCAGTCGGCTTCTCTTTTTATATATATAGATACCATATAAGGAAAATAGTGTTCCTTTGACGCGCCATCACTTCAAAACTACATATCGGGATGGGACTGCTACCATTCGACGCGGAATTTTTCAGAGATGTTATAGGCTATATATAATATCGATAAACGCGAGTAAAACCGCGAGGGACAGCTAGTATTCGTGTAAAGCGCGACTGTGCCCGCATTCTTGTAAAGTCAGTTGCAAATAAACGCTTTAGTTGTTTAACGTCGTAAATTGTCATTTACATTATACGAAACAAGTGCCCTTCTAATAAATTGTTAATATTGTAATAGTCTCATTATAAAAATACTAAAATTAAAATAACCTTTATTCTATCATTAATACTTTCCCATACAAACATTAATATCCTATTAATTTTTTATTGACCTATTATTTATTAATTAATTTATTTATATAAATATGAATGTACCTTAACTTATACTTAACCGATCATCATGAAACTTTGTACACATGTTCTTGGAGGAATTAGAAGTAGCATAGGATACTTTTTGTGCCGGGAAAATGTTAAATCCCTCGGGAACGCGGGTAAACCGCGGCGGACAGCTCGTATTATCACAAAGTTAAAAGAACTAATATTAAAATCACGATAAACAATGAAAATTATACACAATTTAGTCATATTAACGAAGATTAAAGTCTAATAAAAAAACGGTTAAATATCAAAGCAAGGAGTCAGTTTAAAATCTATTAATTTTATCTCACGCTAATCCAACGGGGAAAGGCGAGACCGCGCTAAATCCAAGGCACTCACTAAGCTCCAATTTACAATAGTGTTAAAGGAATTATAAGGGTATACTTATTAGCATAAGGTTGTATTTTAAACCGTTATATAGATGTTATTATCCATGCTATCTTACCAACCTATATCCTGGTTTATCTTAGTTGTGGAAGCAGTGACTGATGAGCAGCCTATAGCCCTTGTCGGTGGACCGAAATTGTTTTTTGGCGTACTTTAGTCGACGGTTTTCAATATTATTACCTTTCTCGATCCGTGAATCGAACCCACTACCTACAGACAGCGGCGGCTCTACCCATTGCGAGGCTCTGGGCGGCAGGTCATTGCGAGGCCTTTCGTCCTTCCTGAAAAGTGATGCGAAAGTAAGTCTGGTTGTTTGGTTTAGGTATTTGTCATGTTTGACAAGAAATGCTAAAGTTATACGAATAAATAGTGTGGTGTATGATAAAACTCCTTACATAGTCTCTATGCTAAATCGCCAGATGCCTTAATTATAACGACATTATAATGTCAACTGTCTATATATATTAATAAACGATTTTACATAATATCATGATTCATTATTGGCGACGAGAAAAAGTCAAATAAACATTGTGTAATTAGATATTATGAAATGGAAAAAGTAAGAAAATATCGTGGCACCCTACGCGGGATGCTCACACGACTCGACACCTATGTCGATCAGAGGGCAACGATGTCTGACGAAGACATTGCTGCTCGCTTCCGGAGCCTGAAGGAGACGATCCTGGCTATACGGGAGGAACAAGAGAAAATCGAGAACAAGACCGTCGACGACAAGGACGATGACGCTTATGATCAAGAACAAGAATACAGGTACGAATTCGAAGAACTTCATACAACGATAACAACCAAACTTTTAACAAAACAGACACATAATGGAGAACAACAGCACGGCCAGCAACAGCAACAACACATAAAACAAAGTGAATCCAGGCATAGAAATACACCGAACAACAATCAGAAACTTTCAACAATTTCAAAAAAAGACTAGAAGTATATTTTCCATTGAACGACATATCGGAAGGACACATGAAAACGAATATCTTACTGTCAACATTATCACCAGAGCTCCACGAGAAACTTTGCGATTTAACATTACCGGAAGAACCAATGAATATGTTATTTGCTGATATTACTGAAATACTTGACGACTACTTAGACCCAAAACCTAGCAAATGGGCACTACAACACAAATTCATAACAAGAACGCAAAAAAACGACGAAACTGTAGCCCAGTACGCCGCAGGGTTGAAGAAACTTACCACTAACTGCGAATTCAATTGCCAACACTGTCAGAAAAATACATCGGAAAGCTTTTTATCATTACAATTTATAAGGGGATTGAAAGATAGCGATGCACGTACAAAAATTTTACAAGACCGAACAGTACATACATTCAAATCACTGACACAGATTGCGATATCTATTGAAATGGGAAAGGCAGAAAACGCTTCAATGATTACTAATGAACAACCAAGTACCAGTAGTGACCACATTAACAAAATCACCCCATACAAGAGACCGGCAGGACCAGGACCAAGTCCAAGACAAATTACGACTAAAGATCTAAAAGGAAAATGTTTCCGCTGTGGTGCTGCATCACAACAAATGTGGCGCTATAAACGTTACATGCCATAAATGTAATAAACTCGGTCACCAAACCCGTGTTTGTCTTCAACGCCACTCTGATGCGAGTCTTAAAAAGAATAACCCGAATACGAACCTAGTAGAAGACTCAACGACAAGTGACCATGATGACTGGAATGATATTAATATCCTATCTGGAGAATCATCTGAGAAATATATGATAACGGTACATATTGAACACGTTAAAATAAAGATGGAATTTGACACTGGGGCTACCCTAACTTCAATGTCATTACAAGACTATCAAAAACTAAACATTGGAAAAAGAATCTTCAAGACAAACATAAAGCTCAGAACCTATACTGGAGAAGTAATCAAACCAACAGGCGTGGCATACGTGCAATGCAGATGCCAAGATAAAGAATTCCATGGAAAATTGTATGTCATCAACAATAACGTCGACCCCATTTTTGGCCGCAGCTGGATGAAAGAACTCAAAACACTGAACTTAGCAGACATAAAAGCCGTACAACATACTGAAAACATAGAATTAGACCAACTACTGGAGCTCTACAAAACATCCGTCTTTAGAAACGACCTTGGCGAAATACCCAATTACAGAGGACACCTAAACCTGAAAGAAAACACTAAGCCAATTTTTATAAGACCACGAAGAATGCCTTACGCTTTAAAAACCAAAGTGGATGAAGAAATAGAGCGACTATGCGCACAAGGTGTCATCACGAAAGTTGACCACTCTGAGTGGGGTACCCCAGTAGTACCAGTTGTCAAACCAAATGGGAATATCCGATTATGTGCTGATTATAAGGTTACCCTAAACAAAATTATACAAGATGAACAATATCCGATACCTATGATTGAAGATATTTTCACAGAGATGAATGGAGGTAAACTATTTTGTACACTCGACATAACTCAGGCGTACCTAAACATGGTGATGGATGAAGAGAGCGCAATGCTACAAACACTCAGTACACACAAAGGAACTTACAGAGTAAACAGGCTCATGTTCGGAGTTAAGGTCGCTCCGAGCTTATGGCAGAAATTCATGGACAAACTGTTACAAGGCCTAGAAGGCGTTAAATGTTTCTTTGATGATATAATTATACAAGGAGCTAACCAACAACAACTGCTACAGAGACTCAAACTCGTACTCGATAAACTAAAAGAAAGTAACCTTCGAGTAAACAAAGACAAGTGCCATTTTTTCCAAACAAGTATAAATTACCTTGGACACACTATCGACAAAGACGGTCTACACAAAAACAGGGACAAGATAAACGCAATAGTTAAAACAGAAAACCCAAACAATACAGCAGAACTAAGAACATTTCTTGGGATAGCAAATTTTTACAACAAATTCATACCAAACCTAGCATCGGTCACGAACCCTCTAAACAATTTACTAAAGAAAGAATCTAGCTTCTTATGGTCTGCAGAATGTGAACAAGCTTTTATACAAATTAAGAAAGAAATTGTAAGTGAAAGAATACTGATACACTTTGACTCTAAGAAGCCGTTAGTGCTTTCAACAGACGCATCGCCACTGGGACTCGGGGCAGTACTATCACATAGACTACCAGATGGATCAGAAAGACCTATTGTATTTGCTTCGAGAACACTGTCAAGTAGCGAGAAGAATTACAGCCAAATCGACAAGGAAGCTACAGCGATACACTGGGGATTGAAAAAGTTTCTCTACTATTGTTATGGTCGAAAATTCATCCTCGTTACAGACCATAAACCGCTGACAATAATTTTCCACCCACATCAAACGCTACCAGCAATGAGTACGATGAGGTTGTTTCACTACGCTCATTTCTTATCTGGATTTGACTACAACATTGAATACAGAACTTCAGCGAACAACTCAAATGCAGATTATTTATCCAGATTTCCAGTAGAAAACACCAAGACCAACAGAATTGACCAAAATTACAGTTTTCAATTTCAGCAAATCCATACCATTGATATTAATCCAGATGTCATAGCGACAGAAACAAGAAATGACGCCGACTGTACAATTTTGCTACACGCATTGGAAACTGGCCAATCACTAAAAACACTCGGTTACAAGGACAATGAATTTACTTTGCATGATGGTTGTTTATTTAGAGGATCACGCGTCTTAATTCCAAAAGCACTTCGCGAACAAGTGCTAGACGAACTACACCTCGGTCACCCAGGTATTGTAAAGATGAAGCTATTGGCTCGCAGTTTCGTATACTGGAAAGGAATTGACAACGACATTGAGACCAAAGTCAAGTCATGTAGAACCTGTAGATTGCAACAAAATGAACCAGAGAAAGCACCACTGCATCATTGGGAACAGCCACATGGCCCCTGGCAAAGACTTCATATTGATTTCGCTGGACCTGTACACGGACACCACCTATTAATTATTGTAGATGCATTCTCAAAATGGACTGAGATTATACCAACCAAGTCCACTACAAGCTCTTGGTGCATACCAAAATTGAAAGAACTATTTTGCACCTTCGGAACACCTCACATCTTGGTTTCAGATAATGGTCGACAGTTCGTTTCGGAAGAGTTCGAAAAATACTTGAAATATTGTATGATCACTCATAAGACCTCCGCCCCATACCACCCTGCAACCAATGGGCAAGCTGAGCGTTTTGTGCAGACAGTTAAGAGAATCTTACGAACCTTAGAGGGGGAAGGAGGTAACCTAGTAGAGAAGCTAGTGACAGTGAGAACTCGTCTCCGACGGACACCAAATGCTAATGGTCAAACTCCGTACCAGCTTATGTTCGGCAGGGAAATACGCACGGCACTACATGCTATGTTTTTAAGAAAAGGAGAGAAGACCGCGCCAACCCTTCAAGAGGTTAATGTTAGACAGTTCAACCCAGGCGATCGGGTACAGGCTCGTGACTACACGAGTGCCACGCAGCGGTGGCAGTTTGGAAACACAGTAAAACGTTTGGGCCGTCTTCACTATATTGTTCGCACCGACAACGGTGATGTCTGGCGCCGACACCTCGACCAGCTCTTGGGTGCACCCTTGATCCGCAGCAGCTAGGAAGGGAGTGATGTGGTGTATGATAAAACTCCTTACATAGTCTCTATGCTAAATCGCCAGATGCCTTAATTATAACGACATTATAATGTCAACTGTCTATATATATTAATAAACGATTTTACATAATATCATGATTCATTAAATAGAATTTGAAATCTATATTTGATGTTATTTGCTTGGGCGGCGCGAGGCCCCTCCAAGAGCCGCCTCTGCCTACAGGTCTGTCACTGAGGGTTATCTCGACCACAGAGCTTCTGGAGGTGCAAAAGCCTTATTTATCTTCTTTTTATATTATTATTAACATATGAAAAGGTCTGAATGCTTTTTAAGTAAGTAGGTAATTAAGTAGTTATTTTATAAAAAAAAGTATGTGTTTTTCCCACATTCCCAGGGCATGCTCTATATTTGTGTGTAATTTTCACCTAAAACTGTTTTAGAGTGACAGAGTAACAGTTATCTAAACATTCTCACAAACTATATCTCCCGCGGCGTTACTCGCGTTCCCGAGGGATGTCACGTTGACCCGGGATAAAAAGTAGCCTATACGTTATTCTAGGATATGCTCTATCTATGTGCCAAGTTGCATCTAAATCCCTTTTGTAGTTCTTGCGCGAAAGAGTAACAAACATCCATACATACAAACTTCCTCATTTATAATATTAGTAGAATAATAGGTTAGGATTCACACCCATTTAAAATAAAATTAAATTTCTATCTTATATATAATAGTCTTATCCGTGGAATGCACAAACAACATCAGGGCATCTATTCCGTAAGAAAATTACACTAACTTGAAGATGTTTCGTCGCAGCCTGCTGTCTCTTTCGCTAACTACGCAGTCAGTTGAGAGGTAAACACGCCGCTCAGCTTGTATTAGCTGAATAAAGGGGCAACTTCTTGATGGTACCGAAACACGTGATAATAAAATGACAACAATGCTGAAACTTTACGTTAAACCCGTCCCATTACATGGATTACTGCAGTGACGTTGCGACGCAAAGTTTCTGTTTCTAAACTGTTTGTAGCTAAATTAATTAATAAAATTTCAACATTAACAAGGGATAATTAAATTGATGCAAAAATAAATTTGTGCTGCAGTATCGTTACTTGGCAATTGAATAATAAAGAAAGAGAAACAAAAAAATACGTTTATTCGTGGCAACGAGAAAACAAACTATAAACCAAACGTTTAAAAAAAATGTAGCAATGCTGAGTGATGCCAGGAATAGGTCCCGACTCAGCAAAAAGCAGGTAATTAAAAACAGCCCTCGCGCTGGTTTCCAGTCGGAGCCTACGTCCATGACATCACGAACCTCAGACACGAACACAATAAAAAAATAAAAAACAGGAAACATAAATGAAAATTGTACACAAACTTAGTCAGGTACACCGACGCGTCATGCCTAAAGCGGTTGGACAACCAGGGTCATATCATACCATACTAATAAATCATACAGCACTAATCAGTCAGCGCAACATGAGGCGCTGATGACACGCTGTCTGAGGCGACCGGCGGTTCGACCGATTTTAATGTATTTTTTTGTATATTTGGTAGGTGTGAGAATCCTCCCACCATCCACCACCTCCTTCTTAATCCGATCGAATGTCCTCATTTTTGGATCATCAACACCTTCATCATTAACCTATGTTTGTCCACTGCTGGACATAGGCCTCACCATGGCACGCCACTGAGCTCAAAAACCACTAAGCGGATTTAAATGAAACTTTGCTGATAGATAGAATATAATTTGGATGAATAAATAGGATACTTTTTATCCCAGGAAGCAAGATCCTTCAGGAAAGCGGATGAAGCTGCAGGGGACTGCTGATCGATTCTAAATGCGAAAGTTTGCGAGGATCGAAGGTTTGTTACATTTTTCCTGATAAACAGATTTAGATGAAACTTGGTATACAGATAGTATGAACCTGGATTAAATATAAGAATATTTTGATCCCAGCGAAATGTAACATCTCTCAGAAACGGGACAACTAGCCCTTTATATCAAACTAGCTGTCCCCCGCGGTTTGACCCGCTTCCCCGAGGGATGTAACATTTTCCCGGCAAAAAGTATCCTATGTTACTTATAATACCTCCAAGAATATGTGTACAAAGTTTCATGATGATCGGTTTGGACGTTTTCGCGTGAAAGCGTGGCAAATTTACATTCTTCATTCATTTATATTATGAGTAGGGATTAATCGAATACAAACTGCTTATCAGTACATAGTATAAAACAAAGTCGCTTTCTCTTCTCGCAACGGATTTTGATGTGTTTTTTTTCAATAGATAGAGTGATTCAAGGGAAAAGTTTTTATGTATCATACATGCATATTAAAATTGAGGAAATGCGAGAATTTTAGAGAATGACAACTATTTTAACTGCGCGCGTTTGAAAGTTCGCGTATTACAGGCCTCCGGAACGCGGGTGTAACCGCGGGGGACAGCTAGTAGTGATATAATTAAAATAGGCTCGAAGGGTTCATAAAAGAAAAATACATTCGCACCAAAGGTATGATCGAATGATAACAATTTTAAATGAGAATATTATAAAAAGCGACATAATTAAGATTCACTTTTTAACTTAAACGCCTGCCAAGTCCTATAAAAAAATAAGAGCTGCCCCAGGCTATATTCAGGCCTTTTCAGTGCAAGACAAAGCCTTTGAAACACTCTTTTTAAAGCAGTGCAAAATATACAAAAGGTCACTACAGCTTAAAGATGTGAGAAAGAGACGGATATATGGCCGTTGGATTTGGTGGGAATGAGATGGGTAGCTGAAAATCAATTTATTAGGCCGTGACGTCACATACCACGCAGGCGCAATGCGTTTCTTCCCGGGATAGGGTTACTGGCGTTGGAAAAATCTACGCAATTTTGGGGTAGATTTTTTATGATTAAAAGTCAGATTGTGTAGAAAAAAATTTTTTTTTTTCATATTCATAGGTGATATCGTGATCTTCTTACACAAACTTATCTCAATATTTATTGAATGTTGTAATAACGTAAAAGTTTAAGTTTTTGGATTAAATTACAATAAAAAGCTTATATTCGGATGTTCTTAGCAAGTGTTATAAGAAATATAAAACTTTACCGTTTTACATTTCTGTAATTGATTAGAAACTGTGATGCTTCACTATATTTTTAATGAATCAAGCTGAGCAGAAACATTAACATTTTTAACTTTATAATTTTTTTTTACCATTTACATCTACTACAAAGTACAGACTAATTAAAATACTAAGAGTATTGTTAATTACCGTAATATATCTTTTAGTTTCAATAAAATAAATTGTTAAAGTCAATTCAAAGTTTAACAACGACAAACTCCAAAGGACCAATTAACAGCAGACTAAACAACTTCACAAAGCACGCCAATTAAAAATAGATTTAAATCATAAAACGACAGCGTGTGCCGTTAAAATCGGGCTAATTATACGCCCACATCTGGCAACACAGCGTCCATCTGGGCGGGTGGCCCGAAATAGCGCCACGCGGGGGGCTTCAGTAGACGCGGCGACGGTGTCGCGCTCACACCGCCCGCCATGGCGTCCGTCGCCGCCTGGTTGCCGTTCGCCCGAGCCGCCGCCATCGGCTGGGTGCCCATCGCCACCCACCCCCTCCCACCCCCACCTGTGCCCAAAGATCGTCGACGAGCCGAAGACGAGAAACTCCTCATCAACGTCTCAGGACGACGCTTTGAAACATGGCGGAACACCTTAGAAAAATACCCCGACTCGCTCCTCGGGTCCACCGAGAGGGAATTCTTTTACGACGAAGACAGCAGAGAATACTTCTTTGACAGAGACCCTGACATTTTCAGACATATACTCAATTATTATAGGACAGGCAAGTTGCATTACCCCAAACATGAATGTTTGACTGGGTACGATGAGGAGTTGGCCTTCTTTGGGATACTCCCCGACGTTATAGGCGACTGCTGCTATGAAGACTACAGGGACAGGAAGCGGGAGAACGCCGAGAGGCTAATGGACGATAAGTTAAGTGAAGCTGGGGACCAAAGTCTGCCACAACTGACGGATTTGAGGCAGAAGATGTGGAGGGCGTTTGAAAACCCGCACACGTCGACTGCTGCTTTAGTGTTTTACTACGTGACTGGATTTTTCATTGCTGTTTCTGTGATGGCTAACGTTGTGGAAACAGTGCCTTGTGGCCACAGGCCCGGCAGGGCTGGCACGCTGCCCTGCGGCGAGAGGTACAAGATTGTGTTCTTCTGCCTGGATACGGCATGCGTGATGATTTTCACCGCCGAGTACCTTCTCCGGCTCTTCGCCGCACCGGATCGTTGCAAGTTCGTTCGTTCTGTCATGTCGATCATCGATGTGGTGGCTATATTGCCGTACTACATCGGCCTGGGGATCACGGATAACGACGACGTCTCGGGAGCGTTCGTTACCCTTCGTGTCTTCAGAGTGTTCCGCATATTTAAGTTCTCCAGGCACTCCCAGGGACTGCGAATTTTGGGTTACACCTTGAAATCTTGCGCCAGCGAGTTGGGATTCCTGGTGTTCTCCCTGGCTATGGCTATCATCATATTTGCCACTGTGATGTTCTACGCTGAGAAGAACGAGCACGACACTAACTTCACGTCCATCCCGGCTGCCTTCTGGTACACCATCGTGACAATGACGACTCTCGGGTGAGTGTTTTTCATTTATCTCTGTAAAAATAGTATTGTGTAAATCTGCCACCTGTCGACGCCATTAAGAATTGACGCGGGAAAATAAGTGTCATGGCGTCGATGATGCTCCCCATAAATGGTTTACGCGGTGAAATATTAATGTTTGCAGGGTGGATTTTAATTTCGTTTTCATTTGTGTAATTGTTTGTGTCGTGTGGAGCTGTAAAACGTTTTTCGGGGGCTTTGTTACAGCCGTTGCGTTTCGTGTCGTGGTTATTTTATTAGGACGTGTACACGTTGTAATTAAACCGGGATAAAGTTGTTATTCCTTTTAATATCACACGAGGATTCCGCATTAAGTTACGATGCTATTTTTAAGATGTTTTTTTCAGGAATATATTTTACTTCCATGAATATTTAAGATATAGAAAACAATAACCTTAATTTCCTTAAAAATGTAATATGAAAACATACCCAAACATAACTATTTCAAACCATCTCTTTGTGTTAATTTACTACCAACAATCTTATCAAAGTAGTACACCATCACAAATACATATACACAAATCTCCATCACGTATGGTTTACAAAAAAAAAATTGATGTTTAAGAAAGTCATAGGAAAACAACCTTTATGACTTTTGAAATAGGTACATCAATTATTGTGCACTACTCATAATCATCTAGGAGCAGTATGTACACCATCAAAACACGCTAGTTCCGAATTCAAAAACTCCAAACAATAGAGCCACTGAACCTTCGTTCTATTAATCGATTTCTTTGTAAAACTTCGTGTTGGGCTTTTAAATTAAAAAGTTACCCCGAAAGTGTCAAACGGCGGGTAATGGATGTCGATCGTGACGTCACGTCCTGCCTCTTAGGCGCTTCCGCTGAAAGTTCCTATTTGATACATTACAAATCCCACTAATATATGTGAAAGTTTGCATGTTCTGTTTGAGGGGAAAACACAAACAAACGTTTGTACTTACTGCTACTTCAATTATTGAATACAAGGATATAATAAGGGGAAATATCTGGGAAAAGTTAAGAACCCCTGGGAACGATAGTAAAACAGTAGTATGAGAACTATTTCACTGTAATACCCCTTATTCAGCTGATATAAACTTCGTCGGCGAGCCGCTTCACGGAGACCTCAGAGAGCTTATCTCTCACGTGATTAGTAGTATTAGCGTAGTTAGCGAAAGATACAGCGTACGGAGGCCGCGACGAAACATCCTCGAGTTAGTGTCATTTTCCTTACAGAATCGAGCCTCTGCAGTTTCCCACCAAAGATATCTAATGCCAGAATAGTAATGTTCTGTCTGTGTTCCAAATTTAATTTCAATCGAATTATTTGTTTCGGAGCTAAATGAGAACAAACATACATAAACAAGAAAACTTTCGTAAATAATTTATTGGCAAGATATTTACGAAATATTTTCATTATTATGTTTGTATAATTTATAGTATAATAAATAAAGAGAAAGAGGCCAAATTTGGCGGACTCGCACACGAAGAGTTAGGGAAGCGAAAGAAAAAAAAACCCGTCTTGTGTGGCGCCAAACATCAATATAATTTTATTTTTTATTTATTGTTATAGCGGTTTGTAGTTCTTTGAAATTTCAATTATCTACCTAATATAGTTCAAAAGATACAGCCCTATGACAGACAGATGGACAGACAGCAGAGTATTAATAATTGCCACCCTTAGGGTACAGAACCTGTGACAAGGAGAAATACTTCGAAGGCTTGGTCGGAGAAAATAATTTGTTACTTAATACGCATACAACACGCACAACATCCATTTCTAAAACTCGCTTTATATCACAACCAAATCTGCTAATAAAATGTCCAGTCTAACACCCGGGTGAAAAATACCCGGTCATCGCTCCGGTTATTAAGCCCGGATAGGAGATATAAATATTCCAGATTTTGTCGCATATTCGTAACATGAGCAACGCCGCAGTGGAACGTGATGGGTGTATAAATCTTTTTTGTAGAAAACTATGTGAAAAATACCGTATGAGAGATAACCGTTTGGCCCCGGCCTTTGTTCATCCTGTAGGGTAAAATGCCCCAATTCCCTTTTTACGTCATTTTGCCCCACTGTCAAAACAGACAAAAGCTATAGGATTTGTAATGAAAAATGTTGAAGAATCTTAGATGATTCTAACCTACACTTGAATTATAAAGACAGAGCACTGATTTGAAAAATCCTACCTCGGGAACGCGGGTGAAACCGCTGCAAATTCTTTAAGAATAATAAAAAAAAACATTAAAAAAAAATGCTTTATTTATTTCATAAATCATTTTAACTAAATTTACGCCGATACTTCCCAGTAAGTAATCAGAGATACTTGTGTTGGGAATGACTCGCAATTTCCCAATTGGATTACAAAGTTTTCACACATATTATTTTATACTAGCTATCCCCCGCGGTTTTACCCGCGTTCCCGTGGGATGTCAGATGTATTATACATAAAAACCTTCCTCTTCAATCACTCTCTCTATTAAAAAACACCGCATCAAAATCCGTTGCGTAGTTTTAAAGATTTAAGCATACATAGGGATATAGGGACAGAGAAAGCGACTTTGTTTTAAACTATGTAATGATTTCACAGTTTATAAAAGAACAAATTAATATTATTAATAAATAAAACAAATGTATGTGTGTCTCTAACTTTTCTTATGCAATTTATCCGTAATTTTAATTTATCCGAGGTACGTATATCCACTAGAGGTCTGGAAATGGGGCAATCTTGTCCTCTTATAAATAATCCGGATAAAAAGTTTTATCTTATACATACAAAGAGGCAACATAGACAGCCTTCTGGGCGCTATCCCCATAGGCGGCTCAAACAATCTCAGATTTTTGTTGATAGATATTGACAGTTATTGATTTATTTATTCTATGCATTATAATAAAAAAATAATTTTAGGTTAATTGTAATGAATAAATATTGTGACAAATTTTATTAAAATCCATTCAACCGTTTATGGGTAATAGAGTTACAAACATAGAAACATTCACAAATATTTGTCACAGATATTTGTCGATCTAAGAGCAAATTTGTATTATAAAAAAAATACCTAGTGTTATATATAACTATAGTATATTTAACTAGTTGTCCCCGCGGTTTCATTCACATTCCCACGGAGTTTTAGGTTTTCCCGGGCTTTAAAGTAATTTATGTGTTAATCCAGATTATAAACTATTTATGTGCCAAGTTTCATTCAAATCCGTTTAGTAGCTTTTGCGTGAAAGAGTAACAAACATCTATTCAACCATACATAGAAATATACTACATTACAAAATTTACTAAAACAAAACAGATATTTGATCCTTAGACATAAGAGTTTTTACAAAAATATTAGCTAAGCCTAATTCGCAAACAAAAAAAAAATTGGTTTAGTTATGGAGCGCTTACACATACTTACAAATATTTTGTTAAACTCCATTCATAAGGTTACTATAGGGCTGGCACGAAAAAATATACAAACAGTCCATTAAAATAATGGTAAAGGGTAGAGAAAGACATTTACAAAATCATTATCAGACCACATTCGAAAAACAAGTAAATTAAATTGCAATAAAGATACAAAAAAAACCTACCATTATAAAATACGACAAATAAATAAATATCCCAAGACATTCTTCACACATGGTTACCTGATCCCAAGTTAAGCAGAGTGTACTGCTTGTAGTATGGCTACCGGGTAACTGATATACTACATATACTACTTTGTAAATACATACTTATATAGATATTTACACCCGGACACAGAGCAAACAGACATGTTCATGCACTCAAATGTTTGTCCTGGGTGGGAATCGAACCCGCGACCTTCGGTTTGGCAGTCAGGGTCTCTAACCACCAAGCCAACTGGCCCGTCAAACGAAAAAAACACCAATAAAACTGTATAAGATCCACAAAATCTCTGACTCCAAGTCACAACTCTACCAGCCTATAAAGGCGACCCTTAGGGTTACCCGGATATAACTTAGTCATAACCGTAAGTGGACAACCCCTGGGGCGGGTTAGTTATATAGCTAGTACATGTGTACTTTAAGTTAGGTGTACGCTGCGTACACTTAACTTAGTTTTAGATTAGATTCCACGTTCGAAGCTTAGCTATGTAAAGTTTGTTTAAGCGGTTAGCTTATTTGAAACGTAAATATATTGAAGCAAAAATATATTAAAGGTGTCCCCAGTTTCACCCGCGTTCCCGAGGGATGTAACATTTTCCCGGCACAAAAAGTATTTGAGTAGTAGAGCTCTTAGTGCAGAGTTCGTTCGGGGAAGTATTACCACCTTACCCATTTCTGCCGTGAAGCAGTAGTGCACTTTTATTACTGTGTTTCAGTTAGAAAGGTAAGGGGGCCGGTGAAATTACAGGCACATGAGACTTAACAACTTCACGTCTCAGGGTCGACAACGCATTGGCGATTTCTTTCGAAAGTATTCTATGTTACTTCTAATACCTCCAAGAATATGTGTACAAAGTTTCATGATGATCGGTTAAGAAGATTTCACGTTAAAGCGTAACAAACAAACTTACATTCACATTTATAATATTATATTAGTAGGGATAGTATTGCGAACGGATGATTTCGCGCAACCTTTTATATTTATGAAGATCCCAATCTCCAGCATAAAAACAGACGGTCCACCTGATGGTAAGTGGTCACAGCCTATAGACATTTGCAACATCAGGGGCATCGCTGCGTTGTCGACCCAGAGACGGGAAGTTATTCCTCATGTGCCTGTAATTACACCGGCCTAACTGAAACACAGTAATACAAGTGCACTACTGCTTCACGGCGGAAATGAATTTTGCAATAAGCGCTCTACTACTTGAAAAATCTAGTATTTTGTTCTTGCATTCTTGGTTTAGTGAAATTCATTTAGTGCTGCTATTCATTCATTTTCCGTTTTCTTTTCACAAAAACGCCTCGTGTCTACATTTTTCTTTTTCAAGCATCATTTTCCTGATGGATACAGAGAGCTGTTTTAAATGCTATAGTAACTACAGTGTAGTTAAAAGTATTTATTTTTTTTTTTTTATGTTTCTTATTTTTTGTTTTTTATTGTTCTATATTATGTACTTTGTAAATGTCAAAAATAAAAAATATGAAATTGAAATAATAAAACACCTAAAAAGTCAGATTAGATAAAATTTATTCAAAGAAATTAAAATGTAACCTTGCTGAGTTTCTTGCCGGTTCTTCTCAGTAGAAGGCTGACTTCCGAAGCGGTTGTAGCTTCAGTAACTTTAAATTTGACTTTCATGCCTTCCGCGGGCCTAAACTGAATAAATGGTTTTGAATTTTGGAACTTGAATCTTGTCAAAATTAGCATAAACATGAAACGTAGATATACCTGAGGTATAAAAATAGTAAAATCATTATTGGAATGCACCAAAACCTCACAGAAGCAAATGCGGAGTAATATTGCGGAAATTCGCGGTAGAAACTCCACATCTAATGCATAAACATAGAGCTCTTAGTGCAGAGTTCAACCGGGGAAAGTACAACCACCTTACTCATTTCCGCCGTGAAGCAGTAGTGCACTTGTATAGTGTTCCGGTTAAATAGATAAAGGACCGGTGAATTTACAGGAACAAGAGACTTATTGTATATAATTATTCATGTATTATAAATAAATAACTTAAGATTTACTTAAATTTAGTTACACTTATTCAACAAAATATTAAAGTTTAAGTTTTTTCGGCCTCGGATGGTTTCGCTCCTAAAAGACTCTCCACGCTTATGGACATTTGCAACAGTATGGGCATCGTCAATGCATTGTCAACCCTGAGACGTGAAGTTGTTAAGTCTCATGTGCCTGTAATTTCATCGGCCTCCTTACCTTTCTTACCGAAACACAGTAATACAAATGCACTATTGCTTCATGGCAGAAATGCGATATATGAGGGAATATGAGGTAATTTCATGTTTTGGGCAACTTTCATTAATTTATTTATTTTATTATTTCATTGAGAGGTAACAACATTATTCCCCTGTGATATTGCCTATTTTTTTTAACCCGGGAAAACTTTAATGCTAGCTTTTTATAATTACGCTTAGCGTGATATGTAATTACTTTCCAATAATACGGGGCCACACATAATTATTGCTTGAGTATAATAATAAATAAATCAATATCTTGAGACATTCTTTACACACGGCCATCTGCCCCCCTTATTCAGCTAATACAAACTTCGTCGTAGTATTACTATAGTATTAGCGTAGTTTGCGAAAGAGACAGAGCACGGAGGCCGCGACGAAACATCCTCGAGTTAGTGTCGGTTTCCTTACAGAATCGAGCCCCTGCCCCTTATTCAGCTAATACAAATTTTGTTGGCGAGCCGTCGCTCGGAGGCCTCGGAGAGCTTATCTCTTACGTGATTTGTAGTATTAGCGTAGTTAGCGAAAGAGACAGAGCACGGAGGCCGCGACGAAACATCCTCGAGTTAGTGTCAGTTTCCTTACAGAATCGAGACCCTGATTCTAAACTAAGTAGTACAATAGAAACAATATAAATGAAATTACTACGTATACTATTTTCTTTTTTCTAAATACATATTTATATAGGTTCTAGCTTTTGACCGCGGCTTCTCTCGGAGACTTCAGGATTAGATACATATTTGATTTTTCATTTTGCTTGGTTAGGGTTATAGTATGGTGTTTTGTTTTCTTCTCAAGAATATTTCAAACACAAATGATAGTTTTTAAGTGATGCGTGTACATCCAACTAAAATTAAAAAAAAATATTGTAGAAATAGGTTCTGTTGGTTATCCTTTAACACCCCCTTTTCTTTTCTTTTTTTGTGGGAAAATTCTCCATCGCATACCCTACAGCTCAGTGGGAGCCGCCGGGTTATGTCTGACTCTTACTGACTAACCTCCCACTCTGTTCGTTCTCTCGCCGTTGCGGCTGCGGGACCAGACGCGAGCTACGACCGCCTGATACAACACCCCTACTATATTTCTTCGCAAAATTTTCAATGTTTTTTTTTCTTTTTTTTTATACCACCTGGGCAGACAAACAAGCGGACGGTTCACCTGATGGTAAATGGTCACCGCCGCCTATGGACATTTGCAACACTAGGGGTATCGCCAATGCGTTGTCAACCCTGAGACGTGAAGTAGTTAAGTCTCATGTGCCTGTAATTTCACCGAACCCCTTACCTTTCTAACCGAAACACAGTAATACAAATGCACTACTGCTACACGGCAGAAATGGGTAAGGTGGTAGTACTTCCCTGGACGAACTCTGCACTAAAGTTCTACTGCTCGAAAATGTACAAAAATGCCACGTCTCCTGATTTATTATCGGTATAGATATATATAAAGATATAGATTTATATAAACACAAAACAAACAGACATATTGACGCCCAATATTTTTGTCCAGGATTGGAATCGAATCCTAAACCTGCGTGGTTTCCAACCACCAAGCAAACCCGTGAACAAAGATAACAATGACTTGCATTTCAATGCATATATTTGTATTTTCTATCGGTCTACTTGTGTGTTGTAGTTTGACCTAAATAATTTTACGATACAGCCTCTCGCCGCAGTTGTGACGTTGATTGACATTAATATCCTTTGTACTTGTATTTATTTATTTACTTGCTGTCGCCCGCAGTTTTACCCACATTCCTCGGATAAGAAGTATCCTATGAGTATCTAGGGTGTAAACTAACGATGTGTCAAATTTTATGTGAATCTGATCAGTAGTTTTTTCGTGGAAGTGTAACAAACATGCATATATCCTCAAAAATTTTCGCATTTACTAATTACTAGGTGGCACCTGGGGTTTGACACACATTCAATAGTAGCTTCAGTAACTTTAAATTTGACATTCATAAGTGCCTTCCAAGGGCCTAAACTGAATAAATGGTTTTGAATTTTTTAATTTTTTGAATTCTCGAGGGATGTTCAATATTCCAGAAATAAAAAAAAGACGACTTGCTATTCCAGACTGTAATCTAAATGTTATCCAGATCCGTTTAGTCATTCCGACGTGATCCAACAACCAAATTTTCGCATTTTTAGTAGTTGTAAGATTATTAGAAGGATCCAGTAAAACAGTGTAATGTAAGAAGGAAATATTATGCCAACATAAAAGTAACGCAGATAATAGTTTAAACAGAACCTCTTTTTCTAAGCATTATAAATTAAACATTTTATTTTTATTTTTTTTATTTCGGACGAGATTGCGATTGACCTCAATCTCACCTGATGGCAAGTGAAGATGAGGCCGAAGATGGAGCTCGCTTTCCCGTTAGAAGCCTATTCAGTCTTTTCATAAAGAGCCCCAAGTTGTAAGTTTCTAGGAACAGTATCAAAAGAGTGATAGAGAGTTGGTTCTGTCAATTCAAACAACACCATTAACTTTATGCACACCAGCACACATCACAACTCAAATACTATGGCACTTAAAACAATTTGAACAATAAAAATCCGCAATTGATTTAAGTAACTTTCATTTCATAAATAAAATTACATTATTAAAATAGAAAAAGTGCAAAGAAACATCCAAGAAAATACAAAATTTCAAATGAAAAATATTAAAGGCAGAAACAAATAAAATTATTGTATTTGTAACCAACATTACGAAATAAAACTAAAAATATATTATTACAGGTATTAGTCGGATATCGAACCTTGGTCTCCGTGACGCGCGGCCAGACATTGACCCACATGTTACATTTCTTTGATCCGTAAACATAAGTGATGTGTTCCAAAAAACCTATAGAGCAAGGTCTATGGAAAGAATTTCAAGGTCAACATGTCAAAACAAAAGAATAAACAAACTCTCTAATCTGTAATTAAATTCTCTGATCGCAATATTTACGTGATGACAAATACAGAAATATATCACTGAATTACCCGAAGTAGTAGAACTCTTAGCGGAGTGATCGTTCGGAGACGTACTATCACCTTACCTATTTCCGACAAGAAGTAGTAGTGTACTTCTATTACTGTGTTTCAGTTAGAAAGGTAAGGGGGGGCGGTGAAATTACAGGCACATAAGACTTAACAACTTCACGTCTCAGGGTCGACAACGCGTTGGCGATGCCCGTAGGGTTTGCGAATGTCTATAGGCGGCGGTTGCCACTTACCATCAGGTGGACCGTCTGCATTTAAGTCGGCCCAAGTGGTATAAAAAAAACATTTCACAGAGTGTTTACTACCATAGCTAAATACATAAATAAATATCCTGGGCCATCTGATCCCAAACTAAGCAGATCTTGTACTATGGAAACCAGATAACTGATATACTACATATACTAATTTTTATTCTTCTAAATACATACATATATAGATATTTACACCCAGACACCGAACAAACAGACATGTTCATGCACACAAATGTTTGTCCAGGGTGGGAATCGAACCCGCGACCTTCGACTTGGCAGTCAGGGTCGCTAACCACCAAGTCAATTAGCTGCTATAAAAATAAAATAAAGCTTAATTAAAGGCGTTCCCTATACAAGTAGCATATATTATGGCGTTCTGTAAAATATTGTACAGAATATCAGTAACAGTTCTACGGAAGCCGCCTCTGACTCGCACTTGGCGTCTTTTTTTCAACTAACTTCCCCCCTGCTGTTATACTGCGGCGTCACCGAGAGATTTTATGTTTTCTCCGGATAAACTGTACCCTATTTCCCTTTTCATGACATAGGTTACGTGCGTGTGAATTTTCATAACGATTACTTGTGCCCATACAAAATCACTGGTGCACTTTTAATACTAGCCGTGCCCCGCGGTTTCGCCCGTGTTGCGAAGACTGATAATTTTTTTCGAGATGAAAATTATACTAAATATTATTTCAAGGAATGCTCTAGCTATGTGCCAAGTTTAATTTAAATCCGTTTGGTAGTTTTTGCGTGAAAGAGTAACACACATCCATACATCCATTCTCACAAACTTTCGCATTTGTAATATAACTAGTTATCCCCCGCGATTTCACTCGCGTTTATCAATAACATATAGCCTATAACGATCAACGAAACATTCCGCGTCGAATGGTAGTATAGTAGTCCCATCCCGATATGTCTAGTAGTTATGATGTGATGGTTTGCAAAAGACGCCTATTTTCCTTATACTATAAATAACGAAGATAGATAGATGAGGGATTAAAGTAACTATACCTATAACTGGCTATAACTATGGTTTTTAAAATAAGATGCATTTATTAACACAATACTTGAGTATGAAGATGAAGATGCAGATTAAACTTATTATACCCGAAACTTCCATTAGGGGCGTCGCTTAAAATGTTAAACTACCGTTTTATTTTTGACGTGAGAACGTCTTATAAATCGATGAACACTGGCTGAACGCACGAAAAACTGCCCCGTGCCACCTGAGCCTGAGCGTGCAGCGAGAGCACGGAACAAGCGATAGACAGGAACGATCGGCCCAAGCGTTGGTTTGTGACACATTTATCTCTCTTCTTGCGTGACGTCAGAGCTAGCAGTTCGATAAATATTTGAAAATATAAATTTTTACTTCTTTTGTTTTACAAACTGATAATATTTTTCAATTAATTCCTTTTTCAAATTAGACACAGTAATGATAATTCAATTCATGAAAGCATGCAATTTTGCATCAATGTTTCCATATGACATCACGTAAAATTATCGTCCGTATACCGACTTTACAGACAACCATTTCTTTTTTATTTATGTCACTATTGGGATTGACTTGTTGTACTTACTTGTATATACAACCTCATGGCTTAAAGTAATTACTCGTGGTTCAAGGAGCATGTAAGCGACCTCCCTCGACTTAATACGACAATTTGTATCCGAAGTCACCTTGAACCCACCGCTGGTAATAAATAACAGGACCAAGCTTATGTGTGAACGTAGTTTTTATATTGAAATTGGATTTTTACTTACTTATATGGTAATAATGTTTGTGAAGCCACCTGTGGAGGAAAAATAAATAAATAAATCTCTGAATGCTGATTCTATTTTACAAAATCCATTTTTATTTTAAAATAATAATATCTTGAGTAGTAGAGCTTTTAGTGCAGAGTTCGTCCGGGGAAGTACTACCACCTTACCCATTTCCGCCGTGAAGCAGAAGTGCAATTGTATTACTGTGTTTCGGTTAGAAAGAGGCGGTGACCACTTATCAGGTGGACCGTCTGCTTGTTCGTCGGCCAGTGGTATTTAAAAAAAATATTTCTTAAGATCAATAACGTCATTAAAAACTTACTTAAAAATTGTTGTTGTAATTTTTTTTATATGGGAGAAAATAAACGAATTAAAAAAAATGAATGCATTAGAAATATATAAAATTAATTAAAATAAACAATACACATACTACCAAACGTTTGACACACATAAATATTATTATCACGTAAACGTGAAACGCTCCAAACTGACGTAAAACAAGAAAATTCACAAAAGTTCTTTGCAATGATCATAGAGGTTATACTCGTATAGTCTAACAAAAAAATGTCAATAAAGTCGAAACATAAAATATAGCTAGGCATATAGAATTACAGTCGAATTTCGATTGCAAGGCGACCACAATACATAAATATAATGTCCTGTACCTCTACCATGAGTCGCTATCGAAACTTACTTTAGTCACTAGCGAGTAAACTACTATCGATATAGTATTTTTCGATAGCAACTGTCAAATTTTTTACTCATGGTACCGAATTTCTATAGCAAAGGCTAAAAAACGTTACTCGCTAGTCTTTACATTTCGATAGGTTTTTTACCTATCGACACGTACAATCGATTTTAGTTCTTTAGGTGACCGCTAGTGGCGCTGTACACATTTGCCATAGAAATGTTTTACGCCGTCGCTAGCGAGTACGTACGTTAATAACTCATGGTAAAGGCACTGTACCTCTACCATGAGTCGCTATCGAAACTTACTTTAGTCACTAGCGAGTAAACTACTATCGATATAGTATTTCTCGATAGCAACTGTCAAATTTTTTACTCATGGTACCAAGTTTCTATAGCAAAGGCTAAAAAACGTTACTCGCTAGTCTTTACATTTCGATAGGTTTTTTACCTATCGACTCGTACAATCGATTTTAGTTCTTTAGGTGACCGCTAGTGGCGCTGTACACATTTGCCATAGAAATGTTTTACGCCGTCGCTAGCGAGTACGTACGTTAAAAACTCATGGTAAAGGCACTGGGTATATAAAAGACCGTCAAAAGTTCATCGCACGGTCAAATGCGTGGTGTATACACGGACTCACTTTGAATATGATTTATATTCATTATATATCGTAAAGTATACAATTAGCAGTCATGATATAAAAAGCTTGACCTCGATTTACCCAAGATCAAGGCGCTCCTATCCGGCAGCATGCATTCTATTGATGTTGTATACATCTTGCTTCTTTCATTGATAATCTTGGAGCTTATAAAGATTTTTCTCGCGGCGTGTCTGCTCGGCTTTTGTTATAACATGTTATGTGATGTGGCCGAAATTATGTTTAGACGTAATTAAAGTTAGTAAGGAATATCAATAAAAATAATATTATTATTATTTGATATTTATCAACAATCAAATAAAATTTGCGTATGAATTACTAAAAGTAAAAATGTAAAAGTAAATTCTTTAAAAAGGTTTTAAAAGGGGCAAATGCGATTTTCACATCTGAGGGGTTGCATACGCCGATAAAACACATTTTTTGTATGGAGTGTTTTATCGAAACGGAGTGAATTCAGCGAATCCATTCGAGGCCGAAATAGCTTTAACCTTAATATTTGTGAATAAGTGTAACTAAATTTAAGTAAATCTTAAGTTATTTATTTATAATCCATGTATTCAGCAATAGAAAAATTCAACGTAACACTATATATTTTTAGAGTAGTAGAGCTCTTAGTACAGAGTTCGTCCGGGGAAGTACCACCACCTTACCCATTTCCGCCGTAAAGCAGTAGTTCGATTGTATTACTGTGTTTCGGTTAGAAAGGTAAGGGGGCCGGTGAAATTACAGGCACATGAGACTTAACAACTTCACGTCTCAGGGTCGACAACGCATTGGCGATGCTCCTAGTGTTGCAAATGTCCATAGGCGGCGGTGACCACTTACCATCAGGTGGACCGTCTGCTTGTTTGTCGGCCCAAGTGGCATAAAAAAAAATATTAAAGAACCACAAGCCTCAGTTCAAAATAACGAGCTGAGCAAGCGCGGAAAGATGTTAATTTTTAAAAACACACAATACAATTATCTTAAAATTATTTTTCGTAGAATCTTCAAAGAGTACGGACTAAGAGTCCGTAGAAAATGTAAAAACAAATAAAAAATAATGTTCTTTTATTGCTGTAATTATTGCTAACTTGGTTTTATTTTACAATTTTTAATAATATTATAGTAGTACACACTGTGAAAAATTGATGCGTCTATCTATTACGGTTTTTAAGATACAGCCCTGTCACAGACGGACGGACGGACAGCAGAGTCTTAGTAACAGGGTCCCTTTAGCACCACGGGTACGGAGCCATATGAGACTTAACAACTTCACGTCACAGGGTCGAAAACGCATTGGCGATGCTCTTGCTGCAAATGGCCATAGGTGACGATGACTTATCATCAGATGAACCAATTACCTGTTTGTCCACTCTCCAACCCACTTTCTCCACGGGTAACATAAAACACACTGAATTTCCGGCTCGAACGGTCCTGGAGTCCAGACGCTTCCAGCGACTCTGACCAGGTCGTCAGGCCACTTAGTCAGAAGTTTTTATGCGCCTAGGCCGACAAACTAGGGAAGAACGAATTGAATGACAAAAAGGGAAGTTGGCTTGGTGGTTAGCGACTCTGACTGCCAAGCCGAAGGTCGCGGGTTCGATTCCCACCCAGGACAAACATTCGTGTGCATAAACATGTTTGTTTGTTCTGTGTCTGGGTGTACCTATCTACATATATAAGTATGTATTTAGAAAAAATAGTATATGTAGTATATCAGTTACCTGGTTTTCATAGTACAAGCTCTCCTTAGTTTGGGATCCTTGTGTTGGATAGTTTGGCCGTGTGTAAGAGAATGTCCCGGGATATTAATTAATTTATTATTTATGTATAGGAATCCCATTATACCCTACTCATTAGCTTACCAGATACCGCAGGTGAAGCCGCAAGGCTGGCGCTAGTTATAAAATTTAAGAATAAACTCTCGACCCCGTCTGCATTCTCGATCATTTCCCTATTTACCTTTCGAAATCGAATAACAAGTCTAAAATTATGTCTAGACTAAACCAACGCCAAGGTATGATGACCGATTTGACGTTTGATAACGATTCAGAGAAGAATAAGCTTCATTGCACTCGAAATAAGGTGCATCTATTGATTTAACAGTTAATTTTATGACGATGCATATTAAACTTTATCTTAGACCAATAAATTAGATTTTTCTATAGCATTCTTTATCTTCAAAAGGGCCTTAGAGATACTTACGTACTTATAGATGTATTGCGGAGGGAGTAGACGTCGCCGCTACCAGAAATATCAAAAACGATTATATAATAATAATATATAAATTATTTCTCTGTGGGATCTGTCTGTAAATTTTATTTTTGTAACTCACTCTCTGCTCTGTTTTTGATGTCTTTTTTAGCTATTGCCTAACTTTGGTGATAACAATAAAAATATTGGACAAGTTCTTTTATATGCAAATTCATATTTAATAAATCTAATAATTAATTAATTATACATTCCTACCTTTTATTTTGTACTGTTACGCAAAATAATTTCTAAATAACAAAAAATATTGTAAAAATGTAAATAGTCAGAAAACCCTTCAATTGAAGTAAAAAAAAAGATCAAAAGCATCTAGATTAAACGCGTTTAAAAACTAATAAACATTAATTTCCTTTCCAACAACTAAGAGAGAAACTGAAAAAAAAAATCGTTTCATCCCAGATTCCCAGAATTTAGAATTGCTTTTGACAAACATACAAAATATCTGATCGCAAATGAAGTTACCCGCCTCGTTACCATCAACACCTTGAAACTGCGATTTGCACTTGAGAGGTTGCCTTCAAGACTATAGATCAGCAGCATATCAGCTATCTGGTTTCCAAGCTCTGCTTGGTTTGGGATCAGTTGGCGGTGTGTAAAGAATGTCCCGGGATATTAATTATTATTATTTGCAATTTTCCACGTATCGCTGCTGTCGTCACAATCTTAGGTCCACTTTGGCAACTTACATATCATTGAATAATTTACTCTACTGCCCTTCAAATAGAGTTCATATTTTAATCTAAAAGTTAACTAATTGAGTCAGGTGTGGTCTTGATGATCCATTGTAAGATTATATAATACATAAGTTATATAAGCTTTTTAGAGTAGTAGAGCTCTTAGTGCAGAGTTCGTCCGGGGAAGTACTACCACCTTACCAATTTCCGCCGCGAAGCAGTAGTGCAATTGTATTGCTGTGTTTCGGTTAGAAAGGTAAGGGGGCCGGTGAAATTACAGACACATGAGACTTAACAAGTTCACGTCTCAGGGTCGACAACGCATTGGCGATGCCCCTAGTGTTGCAAATGTCTATAGGCGGCGGTGACCACTTACCATCAGGTGGACCGTCCGCTTGTTTGTCGGCCCACGTGGTATATAAAAAAAAAAAACATAAAAACAAATATCTAATAACGAATTCCTCTAGATCTCCTTCTCTGCCAAGTCCCAAACAAGGCTTCGACACGTGTTTCGTTTCTACACGAAGCATTTTCAGGATGACGTGTTACCTCGCCGACCACTTACTGGTGCTAGTGCGTCGAGTCAGTGACAGCGGGTTTAATACGTCCTGATGATGCTTCGTTTAGAAATGGAACATGTATTGATTTCCTGTTCAGTTTCCTTGTTAGGGACTTGACAGAGGAGGAGATCCAGCGGAATTAGTTACCAGATATTTGTATTTTGTATAATATAACTGTTCATTTTATGATCATGCAGTTGAACCATCTATACTTATAGTATAAAGAGGAAAGATTTGTATGTAAGTATGTTTGTTACTCTTTCACGCAAAAACTACTAAACGGATATGGATGAAACTTGGCATGTAGATAGAACATATCCTGGAATAACATATAGGCTACTTTTTATCTGGGAAAATGTGATATCCCTCGGGAACGCGGGAATCATAAAGGAATAGGATTAATTTTTCCATAATATTATTAGCTATCAAATAAGTTGTAAGGACTTTAATAAAGAGTACTAGCGATTCACCCCAGCTTCGTTTGAGTGCGATAATATAAATTAATTATACACATAAACTTTTCAAAAGATATTGTCTAAATGATGATGAAAACAGAATTAAAATTTATTACGTAGTTAAAAAGAAATTAGCGCACATACAGATAGACAGAAATAGTGACTATTTTAAGTATTTATAAATACTTAGGTGACAGCTAAGAGATATATACAGTTGGCTTGGTGGTTAGCGACTCTGACTGCCAATCCGAAGGTGATGGGTTCGATTCCCACCCAGGACAAACATTTGTGTGCATGAACATGTCTGTTTGTTCTGTGTTTGGGTGTAAATATCTATATAAGTATGCATTTAGAAAAAGAAATTAGCATATGTAGTATATCAGCAATCTGGTTTCCTTAGTACAAGCTCTGCTTAGTTTGGGATCAGGTGGCCGTGTGTAAAGAATGTCCTTGGATATTATTATATAGAATTTCGTTTTTCATTTAGTCCTGGGTAGGAATCGAACCTACTACCCGTGGAATAGCAGTCAAGGGCACCCACCGAACCAACAAGCCGATCAAACAATAATACACAACTAAACTAAATTATATTTTCCTATGTAATTCTTTCCATCCAATGGTTGTCTGGAAGAAATTGCTTTTTAGCGATAAGACCGCCAATTGTACCTTTATTTAAGTATCAACTTCTGTACCATACTTCTTTCAGTGTACAATAAAGTATATTTATTATTATTATTATTATTATTTTTCATTTGTTTTTTTTTTCTCAGCTTGGAGCTGGTAATATTTTGACCATCACGGGCCTAAGCCAAGTCATGGTCAAGATTGGGGGTAGATATAGGGGGTGTATTTTCAGGCGTCTGCAAAAACATTCTAACTATTCTGCACGTATTTAGAATCACTGCCTTCTTTATTATTATTATTATTGTTATTAAAACAATCAGTGAATATAAGAATGATAGATATTTTTTCGAGTATTTTGTTTTATACTTCTTCTACGCAGTAAAACTATGGTGTCTACTATTCTACGGAATCCTAGACCGACCTTAAAGTTCGATATAACGAACGTTGCGCTACCCGATAGTTATTAATTTGAAATGACTTGGAGAGGAGCCAGGAGTGTCGCGTGTAGTGTGTCCATGAACAAAATGGCAGACTGGATAATCATTAATGTATTATTAAAAGTGAAATTTGCGAGCTGTGATGACATTCTGATCAGTATTTTCGTTATGCTCACCAAATTCAATTAGAATACGGAAAATGGAACATTTCTATCTTCTGGGTAACTTGGCGCTACTGAAAATCATAGGTATTAAAATTATGCTCAAAGAGAAGAGAAAAAAGTCCCTAAGAAGTCACCATAATTCTCAGTTTTGAGTTCTTCGGGAATGTTTACATTCCTCGGGAAAGCGGTTAAATCCACGAGGCAGAAACTAGTATTGAACAAAATAAGGTCGGAAGCTCAAAAGTCCATAGGCGCCATCTACCTGAATATCCCTTAAAAAAAGGAAAAAGAATCCTATCTGACAGCTGTCATCCGTCAAATATTTAAAAAGAAATCGAGTCCCATGGCCACCACAGCGTCGTGAGTAAACAAAGGGGTATTTGAAGGCGTGAATCATTCGTAGAAGAAAAAAAAACTGTAAACGTAAAGACGGAAAACACGTTAGGATGTTATGATTATGTATCTAATTTCCTCACTATACGCTCACACATTAATTTAACAGCCGTAGAACACTTGTTAATATATTATTTTGATATCACAATAATGTTTGAAATGTAAATATAGTGTTTATGCCAGAAACTAAATGGTATAATGATAGGCCATCAGTTTTATTATCTCTGAAAGAGAAATACTTAACAAAATTTCAATTTTGCAAACGTCAAAGTGATTTTGAACTCTATTTACAAACTATCTATTTCACGTGGCGGGCCGCGACGCGCGCTGACAAAGAAATACCAAAATCGAGTGGTAGCTTCGTCTTAACTTATCTGTAGGGTATTGTAAGAGACGACTAAAGAGTATACCGATGACCACATGGACTTTATATCTTGCACCGAGTCAAAAAATAACAAAAGAACTATAAACATTAAAGCTATTTGGCGATAGGCAAGTAAATTTAACCATTTAGAACGGTTTTCAACAATAACACCAATTATGTCTCCTAAAAAGGATAACAATAAATGTATTTAACTGAACCTGTCACTCTAGCGTCACAGAGCCTCTAGCATTCCACTACATATCTGCCATCCGTCCGCAAACAGATCACATTCAGGTTTCTTGTAGTGTGTTAAATATAGCCAAACTTCGAGGTACAGGAGACATTGATCTATATCGACGGTTGAAAGGCGACATGATTCAAGCGCCATTTTGAAAACTCTACAGGAGAGCTATTTGAAAATGTTGAAACCCAAAAACAGATACTGCATCTAAACTTCTTAACATTCCACATCGAAGCTGTTGAATATTAAAACTAAATGCAAGCTTCAACAAATTTGTGCATGGGCCATCATCATAGTAGTATCATTCATTAAGAAAAATGTTACTTTCGTCAAAAATGGCGGTTGAGTCAAGTCGCCTTTTACCCGTCGATATATATACTAGCTGACTCGGCAAACGTTGTTCTGATGCTTTGAGTTTAAAGAAACTTAATCCAATAGTCCAATTATAAATCTAAACCATCTAGGGATCCACTCAAACACACCCCTTACGTTTCTGAACGAACCACAGTAATACAAGTGCACCACTGCTTCACGGCGGAATGAGTATGGTGGTAGTACTTCACCGAACGGACGAGCTGCATCTATTGATCGAATAGTTAATTGTATAGTGATGCAATTAAACCTCAAGCTATAAGCAGTGTCGTAGCTAGGTAAGTATAGGCCCAGGGGCAAAAAATTGAGAAGGGCCCCAACTAAACTATTTAAAATATTTTGTCCCCCAGCCGAAGCTTGGGACCCAGGGTTCTGCCCCCGCCCTCCGGTAGCTACGGCACTGTTTGTAAGTCAAGAGTCCGAGGGGGCTCCTGAGGTTGGGGGCGCCGGGGCACTGCCCCGTCTAGCCCTCCGGTAGCTACGCCACTGTTTGTAAGTCAGAGTCCGAGGGACCCCCTGAGCTTGGGGCCCCGGGGCACTGCCCGTCTAGCCCTCCAGTAGCTACCCCACTGTTTGTAAGTAAGAGTCCGAGGGGCCCCCTGAGCTTGGGGGCCCCGGGGCACTGCCCCGCTAGCCCTCCGGTAACTACGCCACTGGCTTTAAGGTTTATTTTTCTGTGGCATTCTGTAACGGGCTTCATAGCCAGCCGCTAGATTAGATTGTAGTTTGCAAATAGATCAATACTCCCCTGCGGTTTCACCCGCGTTTATCGATATCATCTATAACCTAGAAATATCCACGTGAAATGGCAGCAGTCCCATCCCGATATGTTCAGTAGTTTTAAGGTGATGGCGCGTCAAAGAAACGCCATTTTCGGTTTAAAAATTTTATTTCTCAAAAGAACATTTCATAGTAGGTACCTACTTAAAATGAGAAATGTTATATAATTGCAAAATAAATGTTACATTTGTTCTTTGATCTGTCGTTTTTTATGGTTAACGGTTATTATCGTTTAAAAGGTAATTTTTTTTAATTGCCTTTAATTATTTTAAGTTATTTGTATTATTATATAGCTGAGCTCCCTCATATTGTAAATTCTTTTTACCGTATAATGTTCTAAGGGAGGTTAGTTCTATATTATTCCTGTTTCTTGTATGATAGCGGTGTGATTTATGCATGAAAGAAATGTTTTCGTATTAATAAACATGTATGATATGATACGTCAATAATTTTTGTAAGTAAAATAAATAAATAAATATCCTGGGACATTCTTTACACACGGCCATCTGATCCCAAACTAAGCAGAGCTTGTACTATGGACACCAGATAACTGATATACTACATATACTACTTTTTTTTTTCTAAATACATACTTATATAGATATTTACACCCAGACACAGAACAAACAGACATGTGTTGCACATAAATGTTTTTCCTGGGTGGGAATCGAACCCGCGACATTCGGTTTGGCAGTCAGAGCGTTAACCACCAAGCCAAGTGGCCTGTCGAGTTTTTTAGTTTAGTTTTATTGTTAACTAGCTACCCCGACAGACGTTGTCCTGTCTTATCTATGAATTGAATTCGATTTTTCCGATTGAATCAACCGTGAAATGTGTACTAAGACATTATAAATTAATTATTTTATCAATATAACTACGACTCATGGCTCTGCTTAAACGATATTGTCAAACGACTGACATTTATGTCAAACACCATAAGGTTACAATATAAGAGTTAATATTGTCAAAAACGGTAAGGTTACATTAGAAAAGCTAATATGGTCGTTGTTTTCTTAAATTTTCTAATTTTTCACGCAACTTTCAAAAATTTTCCGTTCATAAGAACCTTCTCCTGATAATAAAAAATACAACAAAAAAAGAAGCCGTCCATGCGTGAAGCCGTGACCAAGGGGGGATTCATTTTTATATATATAAATAGATAACTTTCGTAGGCGATAGGTAGTCGTAATTAAAGAGAACTCTTATAACCTTATTATGAATAATTCGTAAGTCATGTAAGGTTGCAGCTTGTCCCCAGATTCGTATAAGGTATTTAAGATGCGGTTTACCCAGACTATTATATAGTGTTTTTATTTTACTTATTTACATATATAAAACGATACATTATATTGACAATACACACAAGAAAATTGTACTCATTTATTTTGTCATTGCCTATTTACATAGATGTAAAGTTTTAAAGGTAAATACATTAGAGATACGTAAAGCAATTTAAGTTCGGAGAGAAATTTAATATGCCTTGTACGAATGCTTCCATACATAATATGGTGATTCCGAGAAGTCAGTGTGCTGGAACATGTAGGCGTTCCACTTGCATGCATTACTATCTAGGCATCTCACTTTGGTAGTAATCTGTACATTTTATAAATAATAAATAAATTATATGAAATGATATATTAATTTAAATAGGCTTTCACAGGAACTTATGAATGGTCAGACTAACACCGGTTCGGAAGGTTGCTTTTACTGAGAAAATCTGGCAAAAAAATCAGCAATAACACTTTTCAGAATAATAAAATACTCGTTTATATTTAACAATTACAAAATACCTACTACAAAATTACAAAGTATAGGTAACAATCAAAAACATAAGAGAAATAACCAGATAAAATTAAGAAAATAATAATTTAATTACAATCTAAACAAGCAAATTAGAGGTGCACTGTGCAGAGAGCAGTTATTTCCATATATTTGACAGGGCAGTTGGCTTGATGGTTAGCGACTCTGACTGCCAAGCCGAAGGTCGTGGGTTCGATTTCCACCCAGGACAAACATTTGTGTGCATGAACATGTCTGTTTGTTCTGTGTCTGGGTGTAAATATCTATATAAGTATGTATTTAGAAAAAAAAATAGTATACTCTATGTAGTATATCAGTTATCTGGTTTCCATAGTACTCTGCTTAGTTTGGGACCAGATGGCCGGGTGTAAGAGAATGTCCCAGGATATTTATTTATTTATTTTTATCATCAATATAATGAACTACCTTGTAATACGCTTTTGCTTTCATAAGTGGCGGTGATTATTTACCATCAGTTGGGCCGTCTCTCTATTTGATAGGTAACCTGATATTTTATAATTGTCATACTTATTTAGAAAAGGAGGTCAAAACTAGAACTATGGCTATCAAATAATAGAAATATCTGCTATCTAACTAGATAACCTAGTTTTATATCCAATTTTCCGCTGATGAATAATTTCCTATGCGCCAGTACCTCGTTGTAATGGAAATGCCGTTTGCAAAGTGGTTGTTTGAAAACGATTTTACATCGCATGAAATCTTTGAAATTCTGCCATTTTAACTTGGAGGTTTAATAACTAAAACTGTGTTAGAATTTATCAAATGATAATATATATATATGAACGAATTAATATTTTCCGTCCCACTGTTTTACCCTCTTTTTATAGATATCATAAGTGTATCGTACATAATAATATGATGTAAATCAGTTCAGTTGTAAACTATTTTTGAGTCATAAATACTCAAACATACGAACTTTCACATTTTTTCATATTCATGTAATTTTCTCTTACTATATTTCTAATATTTCTAGAAAAGATTTGAAGAATTTTGCAGGTGAAACAATATTATGAGACATACTTTACACACGGCTACCAACCACACGGCAACCAGATTACTTATACACTAATTATTATTATACAATTGTTTTTCTTTTCTGACTTATATACCTGTGGCGTGGCAGTCAGGATCTCCACCATCAACCCCGTTGAGGTAGACTAAAACCACGAAAATCTTAAAACACTTTTATCCTATATCTATATAAGTATGCATTTAGAAAAAGAAAGTAGTATATATAGTATATTAGTTATCTGGTTCCCATAGTACAAGCTCTGCTTAGTTCGGGATCAGATGGCCGTGTGTGAAGAATGTCCCAGGATATTTATTTTGTATACTCTTAAAAAAAATTATCTTGAAAGAAAGTAATTTTTTTGTTCCTCTAAATAACGAATAAAGTCATACTCTCCGTTTTAAAGTCGGGTTACTCAGCACTACGGTATAGTTCTAGATTACCATATAACACTACTATTATCCTGCAAAATAATAACTTTTAAAATAAAGCCGCAACCGCATTGCGAAAGCTTTAAGCTCGCGTTTAAAGCATGCAGAAAGCTCGCTTTAGTGTATATCACGTCCAGAGATTAAGTTTGTGTTGTATTTATTTATTTTTCGGAACTGTAAAGATAAGAGCTTGTTAATTCGACCCACAGAATTAACAAACTCTTCTTTCTATAGGGAAGTCGGTCTACATAATTTTTATTTCGAATTATGTATGTAGATGAAACTTAGATGTTGTAGAACTGATATTTCCATACCAATGTCTTTTCCTGTATCTGGGTTCAAATATCTATATATATACTAGCCGACCCGACAGACGTTGTCCTGTCTTAAATTAGTAGCTTCAGTAACTTTAAATTTGACCTTCATAAGTGCCTTCTGAGGGCCTAAACTGAATAAATGGTTTTGAATTTTGAATTTTTTGAATTTTGAAATATGAATATTGAATTCGAATCTCCCGATTGAATCAACCGTGAAATGTGCACTAAGAAATTATAAATTAATTATTTTATCTGTATAATTCCGAACCATGCCTCTGTTTTAAACGATATTGTCAAACGACTGACATTTATGTAAGTTAATATGGTCGTTATGTTTTCTTAATTTTTAAAATTTTCCATGCAACTTTCCTTATTTTTTCATTCATAAGAACCTTTTCCTGACAATAACAAACACATCAAAAAAAGAGTTAGCGGAATCGGTCCAGACGTTCACGCGTGATGCCGTGACCAAGGGAAATAGGGATTCATTTATATATATATCTATATACTAGACACATATATATATAGATATAGTACATAGTATTATATCAAAAAAGTTGTTTGGAAACTGGCATTTATTAGATAAGTCCATGTGGATCTGTTAATATCTTGGGTAATTCTTTTCACACGAGCATCTGATACCCAAACTAAGCAGAGCATGTACTATGGAAACGAGATAACTGATATACTTATTTACCCCCAAAGGGTGAAATGTGAATGTAATTTCTTTTCTATCTGGTTTCCATAGTACAAGGTCTGCTTAGTTTGGGATCAGATGCCCGTGGGTAAAGAATCACCCATGATATTTATAAATCCAAATGACACTAACTCGAGGATGTTTCGTCGCGGCCTCCGTGCTGTCTCTGTCGTTAACTACTAATCACGTGAGAGATAAGCTCTCCGAGGCCTCCGTGAAGTGGCTCTCTGACTTAGTTTGTATTAGCTGAATAAGTGGGCGGCTTCTATATGACAGTGGTCACCGCCGCCTATGGATATTTGCAACACTAGGATATCGTCAATACGTTATCGACCCAGAGACGAAGTTGTTAAGTCTCACGTACCTGTAATTTCACCAGCCTTACCTTTCTAACCGAAACACAGTAATACAAGTGCACTACTGCTTCACGGTGGAACTGGGTATGGTAGTAGTACTTCCCCGGACAAACACTAGCATAAAGAGTTCGACTACTTCTGTAAAACTTTTCTGATAAATACCAATTTCCAAACAGCTTCATTCCACATCTATAACTCTTGTCAATACTTTCAAAGACGTACCTTTGATGTAGTATTCTTTAAAATTGGCAAGTCCGCAGAATACCCAGTCGCCTAATCCAATGCGACATTTATACAGCAACTTTGGTTGGATTTAAACCACAATCCAATTTTTGGCAAGTGAAATTGGAAAAGCGAATTAAAATATCATAAAAATAGCTCGGTCTGACTGTACCTAAACGGGTCCCAGAATAACCTTCCCCAATTAAGTTAGGGACGTTGTAGAGCGGGTTCTGTACAAAACTGGGTCAAACGTTTATCGCCGGTTGCACCTATACTAGCGGATGTAGGGGTGCGGGCTTAGTTATGAGCGGAAGCGATTTTGTGTACTGCACTTTCCTAAAACTAGTCCCATGTGCTATTCCAGGGGCTCGATTCTATAAGGAAATTACACTAATTCGAGGATGTTTCGTCGCGGCCTCCGTGCTCTGTCTCTGTCACTAATTACGCTAATACTACTAATCATGTGAAAGATAAGCTCTCCGAGGCCTCCGTGAAGCGGCTCACCGACGAAGTTTGTATTAGGCGAATAAGGGGGCTGGTTATATGTGCCAAGTCTAATCCTGCCTAATAAAGCCTAAGTCTAGTAATGTGTACGTAATATATTTTTTTTTTAAAAGAGTAATTGCTAAGTTTATTGCCGGCTCTTCTCAGTAAAAGCAACCTTCCGAACCGGTATTAGAGTCAGACTATTCATGAGTGCTTGTAAAGGCCTATTTGAATAAAAATATTTTCACTTAATTTTCATTTCATTTTAAAAAGTAGTATATGTAGTATATAAGCTACCCGGTAGCCATACTACAAGCAGTACACTCTGCTTAACTTGGGATCAGGTAGTGTGAAGAATGTCTTGGGATATTTATACGAGTAACTTAAAGAATTTCTTCCGGAAGATTTATGTCAATAGTACATTTATATTATTCAACTCAGACAAAGTCGGGGCGGGTATCTAGTATAAGTATATAAATAAGGTGCTTATAAATATCTAAAATATTTTAAGCTATCCTTCAAATAGAGTCGATAATAATAAACATGACTAAATAATTTAAAAATTACCCATAAAATTATTATTGATTAACAATTTCATATTCATGACAGTTAATAGGCCTTTTCAAATAAATTTCCTTTAATTGAAACATGATATGACTATCTCCTTCCTTGTCTAACTCATAAATACTATAACGTTCGTGTTGCAAGGGTATGATTCTGTGAAGTATATGCATAGGTAGACGATGTGTCGTCGCGGCAACGATGCTCTCTCTTTCGCTAACTACGCTATTGTCTGAGAGGTCCGCTCGCTGTGGCCACGTTGGGCTGCGACTTGACGATGTTGTATTTACAGGAAACGATCGATGCATAATGAGGCTATTGTATTCTGTAAATAAAAATGTTACGTATGTCATTCTATTTCAATTTGAAGCTTGTATTATCATTATGTTTATTGGAATTGTCATTGGAGGAAAAACTTACAAGTTATGACTTGTTGTAACATAAAAACTTTAATTCTGTTTAACTACCTACGTCTTATTTTTTACGTTCTTTCTCGCGTGATTAAAGAACTTTATATATTTTTTTGGTGAACCTAATTTTATTTATAACTAGCTGTTCCCCGCAGTTTTACAGCCTTCCCGAGGGATGTCACATTATTTCTCTATCTATTTTTCTATCTTCTCTATCTATATTATTTTATCTATGTAGTAGTAATATAGTAATAATAAAACTAACACAATCCCTCTAAAGTCTTACGTAGCGGCTAAAGAGTATACCGATGACCACGTGCGCTTTACACCTTACATTGAGTCAACAAAAGCATTACCAAAGTGATTTGGTAAATCTCTTGTTACATATTACAATGTAATGGTAAGAAAGTAAACTTATTGCAGATTGTCATACAGGATATAGTCACACAAAATTCAAAACCATTTAAGCTGTTTAGGCCCTCGGAAGGCACTTATGAAGGTCAAATTTAAAGTCACTGAAACTACTACCGGTTCGGAAGTCAGCCTTCAACTGAGAAGAACTGGCAAGAAACTCAGCAAAGTTACATTCTTTTTTTATTTTTATTAAATAATCTTTATATGAATTTTACCTATTCTGACTTTTTGGCTATTTTATAATATCAATTTTATATATTTTTTATATTTAACAATTACAAAATACTCAATATAGGTAACATTCCAAAAACAATAAAAAAAAGAAATAACAAGACTACCTAATAGAAAATAACAATAATTACTTACAACTAAAACAAGAAAATTAGAGGGTTGTGAAGAGATATTTGAAGGAACGGCAACGTGACTTATATCTCTGGTGTTACAAGAGTCAATAGGCTGCGGTGACCGTTTACCATCAGACGGGTTATCAACTTGTTTGCCACCTTAGAATTATAGAAAAGGGTGCGTCTTAAACACACAATAGATGAAAAACTTTTGTATGATAGGGAAACATTTTAATGAAACATCAATTACTTTTGAATAGCATAGTTTGTTTAAAGTAAAAACGCTACCGCTCATATCACTAAGCCCTCTACCTGACAGCTGACGTTCTTGAGAGGTAGCATGGTTCTCAGCAGTAAAACAAGGGTCTCAAAGCAATAGCTAAAGAATTTATAAGATTTAAAAAAAAATCTGAGCGAAAAATATTTTTAACAAAATATTTTTACTGTTTGTAAATTATTTTATTAAAACGTTGCACATTTTCGCTGAATCCGATGCGGCGAATCATTTGATGGCGCAGCTCTTGAATTCAAAGTGGAATAAAGTTTATGGACTACTGTTTTATTGATATTTACGCATCTATATTTATATTACTAGCTGTCCCTCGCGGTTTCACCCGCTTCGCCCAAAGAATTCAACATTTTTCTGGAATAAAAAATATCCTATGTTACTTCTTATACCTCCAAGAATATGTGTACAAAGTTTCATGATGATCGGTTAAGTAGTTTTCGCGTGAAAGTGTAACAAACAAACTTACAATCACATTTATAATATTAGAAGATATATTTATTGAAGTCATACCTCTTTAGGCGCGATATGAAAAAATTATAACAGTGAAATTTTAAGATGCGCGCGCTAAAGTAACAGGTTGAAGTTAGCTGATAACTGTCTCACCGGAACATCGCACAAATAGCAACTGTCAGTGTCAATAAATGAGTAATGTTGTTGTCAATAATAACCTAACAACGTCAATTGTTATTGGTTGCTACAGACAGGTGCAAAGAGTTTGGACACTACAATTTCACGACTGAATAGTAAAGACAAATGCTTTTAGTGCAGTTTTTCTCACCAATAATTTCGGGTATATATACAAATATAAATAAATAATAATAAGTATCCTGGGACATTCTTTACACACGGCCATCTGATTCCAAACTAAGCAGAGCTTGTACTATGGAAACCAGATAACTGATATTACTACATATACTACTTTTTTTTTTTTTTTTTTTCTAAATACATACTTATATAGATATTTACACCCAGACACAGAACAACCAGGCATGTTCATGCACACAAATGTTTGTCCTGGGTGGGAATCGAACCCGCGACCTTCGGTTTGTTCGTTAACCACCAAACCAACTGGCCTGTCGCCATATATAGTGTATAGTATAGTGTATAGTGTATATGTGTATAGTATATATTATATATATATATATATATATATATATATATATATATATATATATAGTGTGTACTTACACACAAACGTGTTTTATTAATTATTAAACCATCTTCCGAACTTGCATTAAAGTCAGATTATTCATAAGTGCTTGTAAAGGCTTATTTGAATAAAAAAATATTTTTACTTCATTTCATTACCAGATTTTTGAGAACGGACTACCTTGTTACCCAACTTAACTGATAGCTATTTATATTAGGCTTTATAATACTCCCAAACTACATAGTAGTAGGTAGTAGTTTATTTACTTTCTAGAGACTTCTAGGGCAATGTAATAGTTTTACTATCCTACTATTATAAAAGAAGTTAGATTGGAAGATCGTTGCTCAATCACTGTGCAATTAAGACGTAGTAATTTGATAATTAATCTCCGAAATAGCTCCATCGATTTTGACGGGACATTCATTGGCAGATAGCTGATATTATGAGAACTTAGGCTATTATTATTTTAGAAAATAATAAATATCCAGGGACATTCTTACACACGGCCATCTGATCCCAAACTAAGCAGAGCTTGTACTATGGAAACCAGATAACTGATATACTACATTTTTTTTTGTTTCTAAATTTATACTTATATAGATATTTACACCCAGACACAGAACAAACAGACATGTTCATGCACACAAATGTTTGTCCTGGGTGAATTGGGATTAAGATAAAACTAATGATGTAGCGAATAAATCAAGAAGGTATTGTAAAGATAAATCTTGTTATATATATACTAATATTATAAAGCTGAAGAGTTTGTTTGTTTGTTTGAACGCGCAAATCTCAAGAACCGCTAGTCCGATTTGAAAAATTATTTCAGTGTTGGATAGTACATTTATCGAGGAAGGCTATATACTATATACCATCACGCTAAGACCAATAGGAGCGGAGCACCAATGAAGAATGTTTCAAAATCGGGGTTTTTTTTCCATTTGAGAGCTTCCGCTTCGTGCGCTGCGTCAACAGTTAATATATTATATACTTATTATAGGCTGGACTAGCACATAGCCTCTTTTTTATCACGGGAAAACGTAACACCCCGGGACCGCGGGTGAAACCGCGGGGAACAGCTATGTATATAAGGAAAATAGAGTTCCTTTGACGCACTATCACCTCAAAACTACTGAACGTTTCGGGATGGGGCTGCTTTTCCTAGATAGTTTTGGACTATACGAGTATATTATGATATCAATAAGCGCGAGTGAAACCGCCGGGGACAGCTACTGTATACTATGTTGTTTAACATACACAGTATAATTTATTACTTACAAGAGGTAGGCTTTAAACTCAAGACCAGCCCCCTTATTCAGCTATTATAAACTTCGTCGGCGAGCCGCTTCACGGAGGCCTCGGAGAGCTTACCTCTCACGTGATTTGTAGTATTAGCGTAGTTAGCGACAGAGACAGAACACGGAGGCCGCGACGAAACATCCTCGAGTTACTGCGATTTCCTTACAGAATCGAGCCCCAGTAGCGTGGTTGTACCTAACCACCACATAAATCAAAAGTCTTTCGGAAGAACCTTCAACCTCTTCTGAAAAAAGGTTAACAACCCCCGAAAAACCAGATTCAATAAACAAACACATTTATCTAAATATAGTTCTTATATTAAGTCATGTCCTCGGAAAATAATTCCGGAAGAGGGCGCCGGTTGTAGGCGACGACCAGTAACGGGTGTAATTAATTACCTCCCTCCCCCCCACCATCTCTATTCTATTATAAAAGAAATACCGCCCAAAACCCCCCTTCCACCCAACCTTTCCCCCCTTAAACAATATCTTCGTAGGTTGTGCGTGGAAATTGCTTACACTCTTATTTTGTATCGTGTTTTCTGATGCTTTATAATTATTACTAGCTGTTTCCCGCGGCGTCCTGTTGCTTTTGTAATTGAATCCTGATATGTACCTACCTAATTAAAAAAATGAGCAAAAAAATCACGTTTGTTGTATGGAAGCCCCCTTAAATATTTATTTTATTTTGATTATTAGTACATTTGTGTAAATTTCAACTGTTTTACTATCATGGTTCATGAGATACAGCTTGGTGACAGGCGGACAGACAGATGGATAGCGGTTTGTTTGCTTGTTTGTCGGCCCACGTGGTATAAAATAAAAAAAATATTGTGTGCATAAATTAATATTTTAAAAGCTATATATTTATAAGGAAAAAACGATTCGTTTGATGCACCATCACCTCAAAACTACTGAACATATCGGGAAGGGACTGCTACCATTCGACGCGGAATTTTTCCTAGATGGTCATGGGCTATATGTGATATCGATAAACGCGGGTGAAACTGCGGGGGATAGCTAGTAAATACATAAAACGTATAGTAAATCAGTTAATTGGTACGAATAGCATTATAATAATATAAATATTCAATACATAAAGGGAGAAACAGTGTTTCATGAAGAAGGTCCAAGCTCCTTCTAAATAGTATATCGTTACGCTATTCAGATTATTTGCAAAGGCTATTTGAATAGGAATATTTTCATAGGACCCTTATTTAATATTGTTTTCTGAAATACTTAAGTTTCCCTTTCATACAAAAAGGATATTAATAAATTATGTTTATCACTACATAGTATAAAACAAAGTCGCTTTCTCTGTCCCTATATCCCTATGTACGCTTAAATCTTGAAAACTACGCAACGGATTTTGATGCGGTTTTTTTGAATAGATAGAGTGATTGAAGAGAAAAGTTTTTATGTATAATACATGTGACATCCCACGGGAACGCGGGTAGAACCGCGGGGGACAGCTAGTTTTATTATAAAATAAAATAAATATTTTGGACGTTCCTTTTACACACCATCTGGTGAAATTAAGGTGGGGTTTGATTCTGTAAGGAAAATTACACTAACTCGAGGATGTTTCGTTGCCGCCCGTGCTCTGTCTCTTTCGTTACTACGCTAATACTACTAATCGCGTGAGAGGTAAGCTCTCCGAGGCCTCCGTGAAGCGGCTCGCCCACGAAGTTTGTATTAGCTGAATAAGGAGGCTTAGCTTGTACTGGCGAACCAGATGCAACTGATATGCATTGTCATACTATACATACATACGAGTACACCTTTTTTTCTAAATATTTATAACATAATGGACTGAATCTTGAATAAGTCATTCCTCTCAGAAACCTCTGTGGTTTTTGCTAATGATATCATGTTTTATGTTTTATTTTCCCCATGTACATATATTTGTTCGTAAAAAAATTACTTGTGGTCGAAATTCGACTATTATCATCACTACATAGTATAAAACAAAATCGCTTTCTCTGTCCCTATATCCCTATGTACGCTTAAATCTTTAAAACTACGCAACGGATTTTGATGCGGTTTTTTTGAATAGATAGAGTGATTGAAGAGGAAAGTTTTTATGTATAATACATGTGAAATCCCTCGGGAACGCGGGTAAAACCGCGGGGGACAGCTAGTATTCCATATAAGACTAATTGAATGTTAAAAAGAAACTAACCTAAATTTTTTTTTCATTGAAAGCGTTAAAACTCACCAAAAAAAATAATTCACAAACAAGAAAATGGTATATAAGATATATGTAAGATATTTTCACCATTTGTTTATATAAAAATAAATATATGGATAAGAAATGGTGTGTCTATTAGGGAAATATCTTTCAAATGCAGCTGCCGGTGATAGATCTTCTATATGACGGATTGCTAGGCGAGTCATACAAAGTTACTACCTACTATGGCTTCACTACGATATGTTTTCCTTCACTGAAATCTCAAACTCATTGTTACAAGGTTAGCAAAGTGTAAATAAAACCTTTCGTAGCATCGCAGCGTAATTTTTAAAGTCTATCTGTCCCCCGCATTTCCAAGGGATATTACATTTTCCCGGGATAAAACTGTATGTTAAAATAAATAAATATCCCGGGACATTCTTGACACACGGCCACCTGATCCCAAACTAAGCAGAGCTTGTACTATGGTAACCAGATAACTGATATACTACATATACTACTTTTTTTCTAAATACATACTTATAAAGATATTTTACACCCAGATACAGAACAAACAGACATGTTCATGCACACAAATGTTTGTCCTGGGTGGGGATCGAACCCGCAACCTTTGGTTTGGCAGTCAGGGTCTCTAACCACCAAGCCAACTGGCCCGTCAATAATAATTTAATAAGTTAATACACGTAATGTCAAAATTCTGCTTCATACTTGCGATTTTAGATCGGGATCGTATATTCATTTTGGCCGTTAGTAAGCTGTGATACTAGCTGGACGACTATCGGCCGGTCTATATGCTCTATCTCTTTCGTTAATCATGAAATATTTATTCAAATAGGCCTTCACAGGCACTTATGAATGGTCAGACTCTAACATGTTATTGCGTAAGAGGTCTGCTTTTTTTTTTTTTTTTTTTTTATGCCACTTAGGCCGACAAACAAGCAGACGGTCCACCTGATGGTAAGTGGTCACCGGCGCCTATGAACATTTGCAACACTAGGAGCATCGCCAATGCGTTGTCGACCCTGAGACGTGAAGTTGTTAAGTCTCATGTGCCTGTAATTTCACCGGCCTTACCTTTCTAACCGAAACACAGTAATACAAGTGCACTACTGCTTCACGGCAGAAATGGGTAAGGTGGTAGTAATTCCCCGGACGAACTCTGCACTAAGAGCTCTACTACTACTGCTTCCCGAGGCGTCGCCGCGTCGTTGCGAAAATATAAAGAATACAAAGGTAACATAACCAGCATTATTCAATTAGTTTTAATGTTGAATGGTTAGAATGAATAAGCATTTTCGGCGAATGTGTAAGTTATTATTCTGAATGCCAAGCCTTTAAAGGGCATATAATATGACTATGTACACTAATATTTATACCTGTTGTTACTAAAAATACAAATGATTGTATGTTTGTACTCAATCACTTCATTGTTAGTTGTACTACATATGCCCTCGAAGGTATCGGACATAAAACAATTTATTTATTTTTATTTATTTCATAGGCATATACAACAGATCACAATCGAATATAAATGTAAAATTGAAACAAAAATATTTAGTCTAGATTGAGACCCAAGAGCGTATACACACAGCATGATAACGTACTACAAAAACATAAATTCTTAACAAACAAATTAAAATCTTAAAAAAAAACACTAAAATATGTAATTTCACAGTTTGTAATCAAAAAGTTCAAGGACATTTTTGACTCACGACAATCGGGCTTGTACATACAATGGAAACTGAAAATCACTACATTAACACACTAAAACAAAGTCGCTTTCTCTGTCCCTATATCCCTATGTACGCTTAAATCTTTAAAACCACGCAATGGATTTTGATGCGGTTTTTTTAAAAGGTAGAGTGATTGAAGAGGAAGGTTTTTATGTATAATACATGCGACATCCCACGGGAACGCGGGTAAAACCGCGGGGGACAGCTAGTATCTGATAATCATCTGCTTGCCCTATCTCCAATCATTTGTTATTGGCGCAATATCTAGATTAGTATTTCATCATACGGTACGTAACTGTGGCTTTTTCGACTAAAATATACTTATTATGACGGGCTTGGTGGTTAGAGACCCTGACTGCCAAACCGAAGGTCGCGGGTTCGATTCCCACCCAGGACAAACATTTGTGTGCACGAACATGTAGTATATCAGATACCTGGTAGCCATACTACAAGCAGTACACTCTGCTTAGCTTGGGAGCAGGTAACCATGTGTGAAGAATGTCTTGGGATATTTTATTTTTATATTAACTGTATCTTTTGGATCTCTCAGCCTGAAGACCCGCCCTTTTCAAAAGCGTGCGAATAACAGATACAACACGGAGATATCCCTTGAAGATACGGTAATGTGTTAGGATGACGTGAAATGTTAAGTCATTGTGCGTATAATTTCACTGGCCGCTTTACCTTTCTAACCGAAACAAAGATACAAGTGCCCTTTTTTTTACCACTTTGGCCGACAAACAAGCAGACGGTACCTGATGGTAAGTGGTCACCGCCGCCTATGGACATTTGTAACACCAGGGGCATCGCCAATGCGTTGTCGACCCTGAGACGTGAAGTTGTTAAGTCTCATGTGCCTGTAATTTCACCGGCCCCCTTACCTTTCTAACCGAAACACAGTAATACCAGTGCACTACTGCTTCACGGTGGAAATGGGTAAGGTGGTAGTACTTCCCCGGACGAGCTCTGCAATAAGAGTTCAACTAAGAGACAGTAACACAAGTGCAACAATGCTTCACAGCGGAAATGGGTGAGATGTTCTAACTTCCCCGGATGAAATTTGCACCCTACTAATATTAAAAATGGAAAGTTGTATGTATGTATTGATGTTAATTACCCTTTCATGCAAAGACTACCAAACGGATTTAAATGCAACTTGGCACATAGATAGAAAATATCCTGGAATAACATATAAGCTACTTTGAATCCCGGGAAAATGTGACATTTCTCGGTAACGCGGGTAAAACCGCGGGGGAGAGTTAGTCTAAAATAAAAAGATGTAGCTCAGCCATACACTAGTTATAACGGATTTTACTAAAGCCTTTCTAACAATGTTTCCAAACTGATAACATAGGGCTGGAAGACGAGCTATAAATCACTGGTATTTCATCTTGGACATTAACCACCTCGCCGCAGAGTTGGAAAATGTCGCACTTTGTTATACCCTATTTTCCCCTATTTTTTATTATTACGAATAGTTTTCATGCTTCCTTTAAACGTTTATTTTTTGCAATGCTTTGTGGTCTACGTGTGGATATTGGTTACGCAGGTATGGACTTCCGAACCGGTAGTAGTTTCAGTAACTTTAAATTTGACCTTTGAAGTGCATTTAGAGGGCCTAAACTGAATAAATGGTATTATTATTTTTTTTTATTTTGAATGAAAGAAAATATAAAACAATAGTCTAATAATCAAACTTTTATCAGTTATTTCATTTTAATCCTGGTTAGGACAGTATCATAAACAATATTAGAATTTAATTATAATATTATATTAACCATCTAACCCCACAGACGTATCGTCTCACTCTAAGTACTTTAATTTATTGCTGACTTTTCCAATTTTCTAGGCAACTCTTTCATTCTTATATTTCTTATAAACCCGCGTTCCCGAGGGATATCACATTTTTCCGGGATTATAAGTAGCCTGTATTTTATTCCAGAATATGCTCTATCTATGTGCTAAGTTGCATTTAAATCCGTTTGGTAGTTTTTGCGCGAAAGTGTAACAAACATTCGCATATTTAATACTAGCTGCCCCCCGCGGTTTCATCCGCGTTCTCGAAGGATGTAACATTTTAGCGGTACAAAAAGTATCCTATGTTATTTCTATTACCTGCAAGAATATGTGTACAAATTTTCATGATGAACGATTAAGTTGTTTTCTCGTGAAAGCGTAACAAACAAACTTACATTCACATTTATAATATTAGTAGGGATTAATAGAATTTATTACCTCAGGCGGTGCCGGTGCAGGTCCCTAGTATATATAAGCTAATCGATACATCTTTACTAAGTTGCAAAATTTTCTAAAGTCATACTCAGATTCTTCAATGAAATAACGCATGGAGTCTATCAAGATTAGACAATTGAGTATCATGCTTAGAGCTTACGTAATCTAGACAGATAGTACTTGAACTGTAATCTGGAACACTTGGGCACAAGAGGCTCTTAGGGGCCCAAGAGGGGCTCGAGTGGACCCTTTATCTTCCCCACCGTCGATACTGATGATGCTACGCTCCTTACTATGATGAGCATGCAGTATGTCTGTTTGTAGACAGATTTGAAGTGCTACGAGAAATTCAACGTTCAGTGTTATGAAAAAAGGTTCTTTTTAAAAAGCTGTGTCGGTTTGTTTGGAATTGAGGAAAATGTAATTAATTTTAGAGATTGTAGATGAATAGGTTTGATAATTTGACGCACCAGTTGGCTTGGTGATTTGAAACCCTGACTGCCACGTCTCAAGTCGCGAGGCAAATTCTCACCAGGACAAACATTTGTGTGCATGATCGAACATGTATGTTTGTATTGTGACTGAGTGGAAATCCTACTAATATTATTAACTCGAAAGTTTATGTGGATCGCTTTCTTTGTTACGTTTTCATGCGAAAACTAATTAGCAAATTTAGCTGGAATATGGCACATAGATTGTTTGGCGCATAGGAATTTATCCTGGAAAATATAATACCTAGGGAGCGCGGGGGACAGTAAGTATTTATAAAAATACACCGATGATCGCGTGCACTATACACCTTGCACCGAATGACCGAAGAAAGCATTCCAAATTTCTAGTTCTACTAGTGACCTCCCCCGACTTGCTTGAGTGGGATAATGTACATGTATTGCAGAGTTCAATCATCCAAAAGAAATTTTCTAAACAATGATGAAAGCCACATTAAAATTGCGTAGTTTAAAGTTAAACAGACTAACAAACTGAGAAAAATAGTAACTTTATACTACTTTAGCGGCTAGAGAAGATGTACCAAATGGACAGAAACCATATAAATTACGCTGACCCTAATTGGTAGAGAGAGCATGCAAATAACGACTGTCGATATTTACTTTTATTTGTAATATTATACGCAAACAGTAATTAGCCATAAAGTTCAATTTACATTAACACGACAAGTGCGCTAATGTGTTAACCGCTTCACTTTTGTTTATTGAATGAATTTTCTGCGTATTACGGGTCATATAGGTATACAGTTTTTTCGTATTGATTTTAAATAAAGAGATAAGATAATCTTTATTCGTGGAATGTAGATAGCATGTGTGAACTATTATAATTGTTGTTATGTAAATTAAACGATAACTGCTTTTGCCCCACGGTTTAACTCGGATATCCTCAGAATATTATTCTTTCGCGATTTAAATTACAGGCAACGTCTTGTCGATGCCCCTGGTGTTGCAAATGTCCATAGGCGGCGTTGAGCACTTACCATCAGGTAGACCAACTGCCTGTTTGTCAACCTAGTGACACAAAAACAAAAGAAACATTTGTATCAATTTGAATGCGAGCGAAATCGTGGGGCGTAAGCTGTTTTGTAACATTAATTTGCAATTTTAACTATTAGTAAAATGAAAATGCGGGTCTAATGAAAAAGCAACCAACTGAAGAGCTAGACTGAAAAATGTTAATCGATTCTTCTATTTTAAGCTCGGGGTAACGTGTTAACGATATTAAAGTGTCTGTTTATTTGAAATCCAGTCTACATGCATTACTGCTTGTTCATTTATTGAATCTATTTTTTTTCTCGAAAACAAGCATGGAGAGAAGTGATGAGAAACGCCCGCCATCCCTATCTGTTTTCACGTATACATTATAAAATGTTTCAAAAAGGGATTTGGGTGATTGCTTTATCTATCTGGCTGTAAGTATGTCATGGCTGATTTTTTCGGCAACAAAAACCTGAAATTTTCTTGACACCATCAAAAGTTAAACAGATACGAAAACATACAGACATATCGACACGCGTTTATTCCATTGGTTTACACCTTCGTTGCTTCCACCTGAACTCTAACTTCATAGCGTACTTACTGAAAATTGGCACAAACGAAGCCTACGGAGAGAGACATACTTTTACTTTCTATAAATTTTAACGCAAGTGAAACCGCGTGGCTATTAGTAAATTCATAGCTTTTTGAAGTATGACACGGGGAATTTCAATATGAAAGTGGAGGTTTTACAGTAAATAGCATATGGTTTTATATTTAAAAATAATTTATATTAAAGATTCGAGGCTTACAAATTTGATGGCTACTACATATATAAATGAAATGAAATGAAATATTTATTCAAATAGGCCTTCACAGGCACTTATGAATGGTCAGACTCTAACACCGGTTCGGAAGGTTGCTTTTACTGAGAAGAGCCGGCAATAAACTCAGCAATTACTCTTTTCAAAATAAGATTTTGTACATAAAGATGTGTCCTGCTGGAGCGAGCGCTACACCAAAGCATTGTCCTCATTAAAATAATCATTTGTGTTGTAGAAAGCCTTTTGCACTAAAACAGTCTTAATTCTTTCCTTAAATTTTTGTAAAGGCAAATTTAAAATTTCAGCAGGGATTTTATTATAGATGGGTGCACTAAGTCCTAAAAATGAGCCTTGATATATACATTATATACTCAAAGGTATCATATGTTTTCAACTTTAAGTTACTCAGCAAGACAGGTAGACCACCGTGATATAAGCGACGTAATAAATTCGAACCTTCATCTATACGACTTAAAACAAGTCATACGAGTACATATACCACCATTTCAATTATTGTTTCCATATTATTGGAAAAAAACATATAAACTTAAATTTTTATTAACTTCTACCGAACGGTTTCTGAGTAAATTTCGGGATTCTAATTCTCAAATCGGATACACATAACCAACGTCTAAAATATATTCAAAGTGTAAACACATCGCGTATTAGATGTTAATTAATATAGCACTCTTGAATAGTTGGCAAGCAGCCATTTTGTAACGCATCGCGGGCAAAAATCAATCTACCGATAGTTACAACACAGGAAGGATGTTGCTGTTTTTATTTAAATATTTTTAGATGCTTTTCCTTATACACGACTATTGTCATAAATAAATATCCTGAGACATTCTTTACACACTGCCATCTTATTCCAAACTAAGCGGAGTTTGTACTATGAAAACCATAAGTAACCTACAACATTCCGACTTTTCCGATTGTGCAGAAAGTTTGCACCCAAATTTGGTTTTAATGACTTCGCATGATTAGCTATGTGACGTCATTCTCAATCTAATATGGCGGACGTGGCATTATGGCAATATATGAATCCATAAACCAGCTCCATGTCATGGGTATCTAATGAAAGGGCTTGCCAAGTTACGCGACGTTCATTTATTTATTTTATGGCTCAAACAATTTTCTTTTAATTGAAAAGTAATTTGAGTAGTAAAAGATCTCTTACTCGTCTGGGGAAATACTACCACCTTACCCATTTCTGTCGTGAAGCAGTAGTGCACTGTGCACATGTATTACTGTGTTTCGGTTAGAAAGGTAAAGTAGCCGGTGAAATTACAGGCATATGAGACTTAATAACTTCACGTCTCAGGGTCGACTACGCATTGGCGATGCTCTGGTGTTGCAAATGTCCATAGGTGGCGGTGACCACTTACCGTGTGTTTGTTTGTCGGCTCGTGTAGTATAAAAAATACAATTTTACAGCTGCTATCAATAATAGTTTCACAAATACAGCAATAAAGTTTTAAATATTCAACCGTCCAATCACAGTCGTACTGCTGTGGCATTAAAATGCCGCTCCAGTTTTCAATTCATGAAATTCAATTGACATCGAATATTTACAGCCATCATTTACATGCCTACAGCCCGTGAATCCGTTCATTATTAAAATTGATTACTCTCACGAATGTCGGAGAAGAATCACGTACAGGTTTACCAACAGTTGTACCGTTTATCCCCAATTTGTAATAGTACATTCTCAACTATCCCCATTGCAGTATTGAATTATATTATTTATCCCCATTTTTAAGGAGTCTGTGAGGTGTTAGCCCCAGATGACTTTTATAGCTTTATACGGATAAATCTGTGAGTACTGAGCGCTCTCAAAACAGGGTAAGTTAAGCAACTATAGTTTTGCCCCAATGAGGCTCAGTTCTCGAGTCAGGGCATTGCTGGGGACGTGGGACTCCGGGCCACTGATTATTTAGGGATTGGTGTTTAGGCCAGTTTGGGCTACCCCGACCCGTTGACTATCTGTCTCCAGACTATTGTTTTTTCTTTAATAGCACTTAATAACTCCAGTCCGAGTATTCTATCTAAAAGTTTTATTGTTACTATAGTCACCTAGTCTCTATTTCAAAAAATAAAGTAATTATAACTTAAACCATTGTTAAGAGAAATGTTTAATTTGTCCCCACTAAGGGGAAATGCCGTACGGATCAGAATGGATCTCACGTAGATATCGTTAAATCGTATCGGGCGATTCGTGAATATTAATTTGGTGTTTCTTTGCTTTAATATAGATAAACTGACGATCGTAGGTGGAGGTAAACGTCTGGTTAGATCGTTTGCAAGTCATTAGGGATATATTTAGGAACGTTTGCCGTTTGTATTATAAATAAGTGGGGTAAGTTGAATTATGCGTGGGGTAAGTCAAATTACGTTAAGCTTGACTAGTTCAGGCCATGCCAATTAAAAAGTCTAGATATACGAGTACATACACATACACTCGAAAATCACCCTCCATCGGCAGTCGGGTAAAATAAAATAACAACAAGAAACGTCTGCTATGTATTCATCAAGCCCCCTTATTCAGCTAATACAAACTTCGTCGGCTAGCCACTTCACGGAGGCCTCGGAGAGCTTATCTCTCACGTGATTTGTAGTATTAGCGTAGTAAGCGACAGAGACACAGCATAGAAGCCGCGATGAAACATCCTCGAGTTAATTTCATTTCTCTTACAGAATCGAGCCCCAGGTTATAAGCTATCCATGTGCGTAGTTTCATTCAAATCCATTCAGCAACTTTTGCGTGAACTTGTAATAAACGTTCATACATCCATTCTCGCAAACTTTCATACTAATAAAAATTATTAGCTTTCCCTCGATGTTTCACCTGCGTTCCCTAGGAACAATTTTGCAGGATAAAAAGTATCCTATGTGCTAATCCAGGTTATTAACTATCCACGTGCCAAGTTTCATCAACATCCGTTCTATAGTTTTTACGTGAAAGTGTGACAAACAACCATACATCTATACATTCATCGTCACAAACTTTCGCATTTATATTATTATTGGGAAGAAAGTAGGATAGGATAGTAGGCTTATTATTCTCCTTTCAAAACACAAAAATCAAACCAACTTCAAATTACCATATTTGTATCAAACATTTGGCCAATCTCCAATATTTGTTGCAAAATCCACGTGAACGCGTATTTCATAGCGAATTATGACGAATGCGTTAAACAATACATATTTGTTTGTTACGTCTGACTTTATAGGATGTGTTCTAGACACATTTGCAATGCCTAGACAACCTAGACTAGTTCTGTTTATGTGAATGCGTTTTGCGTTCTATTGTTCACGTGTATTAGATAAATACAGAAGGTGCATGCCGTCCTTGATTATAATTATACCTCACTGAAGCACTACTAGTTTTACTAGTTTCAGTAAATCAGTAATAAGTTGCGTTGAATCTAAGTGAATAATGTCATCCAACAAGTGAGTAGACGGCCCATCTGATAGTAAATGGTCACTGCCGTCTATGGACATTAGCAATACCTGGGCATCGCCAATGCGTTGTCAGCCCTGAGACGTGAAGTTGTTAAGTCTCATGTACCTGTAATTTCACCGGCCCCGTTACCTTTCTAACCGAAACACAGTAATACAAGTGCAATACTGCTTCACGACAGAAATGGGTAAGGTGGTGGTACTTCCCCGGATGAACTCTGCACTAGAAACTACTAATATTTCGTTTATGTGCTTCCTTTGGTTGTTGGTTGCACTTACACGTTAAAGACTGAGTATTACATTTCTCCGCACATCGGTCGTGAAGTCATTACTAAAATATTGCTATTATTATGCATGTAGTAGTAGATAGTATACGGCTACGCTAAATAGTAACGTGTGACTGAAAAAGTTCATTCGCGATTGTTTGATTGAATATCCAAATTTCATACCATGTTGACGGATTATTACCTTGGGGGTAATCAGATTATATTGACATTTATTAAAAGTCTTATAATAAATAATTTTTATCCCGGAAACTTTAATTTTAATGAAATTTGCACAGTGATAACGTTTTGCTATTCAAATTCATATATTCTCGATTCTGCCAGGAAAAACACGAATAACAAATAAAGATAAGACGCCGAAGAAAGCTCGGTGCCCCGTGAATTTGGGCCGAAATGAATCGGCGTTTTCAGGGCACGACATTGAGTAAAATAACGTGCGTGCGTGATGTAATGATCAGGGTTATTTAAGAAGTGTTCCTTCTGCACATAACTAAGCTATTTAGTGACACGTGTTTTAGTTCTTGGCATTGCAGAGCACGTGTATTTGTGACTGCGCCGCACGCCGCCTTGCGTGCGGATGCGTTGGGTTGATGCAATGTGAATATTATAACTAGCTGTCCCACGTGGTTTAACCTGCGTTCCCGTGGGATAATAATAATAATAATGCTATATTGATACAAGTCCTTACAAAATGCTTAATATCTAGCTAGAGTTCACAAGGTTATTAAGGTAAATGCGCACAAAAGTTGAAACCCTGACTCCTAAACTAGGACTACCTGTGACTTAGGAGTCAGTGTTTTACTGCCACTTGGATACTATAAACCCTTCTGTAAATTAAGAACTAGTTAGCTAATATTATACAAAAGAGTACATTATTATGCTGCGATATAAATAACTTTAAAAACAAAATAAAAATTTAAGTTAACATGCAAAGTTATATTAAAAATTTGAATTATAAAATGTTGTCACATTTTCCTGGGATAAAAAGTAGCTTGTATGTTATTCTAGGGCATGCTCTATCTATGTGCCAAGCTTCACCATATAAGAGAGAGAAAGCATCATGATCATTATTATAATAATAAAATTCGTTTATTTTCTCCCACCTACACAATACAACATTTTTTAGGTAGGTAGGTACATTTAGTTGTGGGAGACAGGAGCCCAAACTAGATTTTGCTGTGCTATGAGTCTCCTGGTTTTCCCTCTTGGAGATGTAGTTACAAATGAATACTAAATGCATGTGAAAAAGAAAAGAACTAAGTCCACATAACTTTTTTTTTTTTCTACCATTTTGGGAAACAAGCAGACGGTCCAGCTGATGATAAGTGGTTACCGCCTATAGACCTTTGTCGTCGATCCTGAGACGTGAAGATGTTAAGTCTCATGCTCCTGAATATAACGGTAAAGTCGCCTCACCTATTAAATGATGATAAGTTAATTATAAAGTAGGTACTTTGAAAATAACACGTTTAACCATAATTTTAAACCTAATAAAGTATTCAAAGTGAGCTTTTCCACACGGTTCAAAGGCTTTCAGTTAAATATTAAAACATAACGACATTATCCACGAGTTAATGGGATAATGAATAGAGATATTACCAGCCGTTAACTCATTAATTATGTGTTGCCAGCCTTTGGACCTACGACCTACAGAGGATGCTTATAATATTTTCTTTTTGTCTAATCTTTAAACTAGCAATTCCTGTATATATGTATATATGTATATATGTATATATGTATATATATATATATATATATATATATATATAATCTGAATCTCAGAAACGGCTCCAACGATTTTCATGAAATTTAGTATGCAGGGGATTTCGGGGGCGATAAATCGATCTAGCTAGGTTTCATCTTTAGAAAATAGTTTTTAGGCAATGACAACTGCTACAATCTCATTAGAATACGAGAGTAATAGGTTTTCAAGGTCCTTCTTTTGTGAGAAAAACTGTTAAGGAACAGTTAACAGGGAGCCCTTTATTAACGCATCTAATTCGTATCTAGATGTATTCTATTTGACAGAACATAAAAAAAAAGAATACGGTAGGAGCTACATAAGTAGAGAAACCCCAAGCAAAGCTTGGTCATCCATGTACTAATATTTATTTCAGCTAAACACACAGTTGTTATAAAATTCAAACAGTTATTTATGGTTAATTAAGATTTTTGCAGATCTAAACTATCAGGAATATATTTTGGTTTGTTCAATAGGCAAGCCTGTATTTGCTTATGCTCTTTTTTTTCTTTTTTTACGGACTCTGACTCCGAACTCTTTTAAGATATTTTGAGTAGGAGTCGAAAGATGCGTTATACTTATTACCTTCACTATATATTTATGAAAATATAATGTTTATACGTAGAAACATAGGAATGTTTGAGTCAAAATTAGATATTCATAGTATAAATACAAGACAAAGGGAGAAGTTAGTTGTTCCATACTTTAGACTAACTAAAGTTAACAAGTCATTTCTTGGTAATTGTGTTCGATTTTATAATAAGATACCGCTTTCAATAACCAAAATGTCTGATCATAAATTTAAAAATTATATTAGGAAAGTTTTGAAAGAAAAATCGTATTACAAGGTAGTTCATTATATTGAAGATAAAAATGTATGGAAATAGCTGCTCTCTGCACAGTGCACCTCTAAATCTCTTGTTTAAGTTGTAAGTACCTAATTATTGTTATTTTCTATTTTGTAGTCTTGTCATATTTTTTTTGATTTGTTTTTATTAATGTTACCTATAATAAGTATTTTGTAATTGTTAAATATAAAATTATGTAAAATTGAAATTATAAAATAGCCAAAAAGTCAGAATAGATAAAAATTAATATAACAAATAAAAAAGAATGTAACCTTGCTGAGTTTCTTGCCGGTTCTTCTCAGTTGAAGGCTGACTTCCGAACCGGTTGTAGCTTCAGTAACTTTAAATTTGAACTTCATAAGTGCCCTCCGAAGGCCTAAACTGAATAAATGGTTTTGAATTGAATTGAATTGAAAATAAAGGTTATATTAAAGGATAAATTCTTGATATTTTTTACGTATTTAAAAGTATTCTGAAGAAAAATAAAATTCTCTTCGCAGTATATTTTCTACGGTCTTACAAAAAGCAACCCCGAATCGGGGGCTCGATTCTATAAGGAAAAAGACACTGACTCGAGGATGTTTCATCGCGGCCTCTATGCTTTGTCTCTTCGCTAACTACGCTAATACTACTAATCACGTGAGAGATAAGCTCTCTGAGGCCTCGGTGAAGCGGCTCGCTGACGAAGTTTGTATTAGCTGAATAAGGTGGCGGGACCAGAACATGATACCCAAAATTACCGCCCAGCGCAGATGCCCGGTTTGCACATGGCTTTGAATTGGGAGATTTTTATCATAGAGGCGATTAAAGAGTATACCGATGACTACGTGCACTTTACACCTTGCTTTGTGCAAGGTGTTTAATAAAAGCATTTCAAAGAAGCAGGTTGCGCCGAATTGACAGGCCAGTTGGCTTGGTGGTTAACGCTCTGACTGCCAAACCGAAGGTCGCGGGTTGGATTCACTCCCAGGACAAACATTTGTGTGCATGAACATGTCTGTTTGTTCTGTGTCTGGGTGTAAATATCTATATAAGTATGTGTTTAAAAAAAAATTAGTATATGTAGTATATCAGTTATCTGGTTTCCATAGTACAAGCTCTGCTTAGTTTGGGACCAGATGGCCGTGTGTAAAGAATGTCCCAGGATATTCATTTATTTATTTTATTTTAATTCTCAGACGTAAAATTAGCTACATTAGGACAGGGATGTATATCAGGAGCCCACCCAAAAGTATTTGTAACAGGGATAATAGGTATCCATTTTAATTATTTAGTATCGTTACACAATATTTCTGTGCATACCTTTCATGGAAGCTCACGTCACTTTGGCTGGGAACTCCGTTTTATTTGTATTAATAAAATGCCATCGTATAACTTCGATAAAGTTCGGGTAACTTCGCTGAGCATCGCTAAACTTCGTGGCGTAGACGCGCGTTTTGGATGCGGGCTAACTTTGCAGATAGAGTCCGAAATTGTTATTACCTATTTCGTTGTTGAAATACACGGGAGGTGGTTGTGTCGCGACACGCTGGCGTCAGAAACGCATGAATTGTATAACTATTTTGATTCAGCGAACTCTAAACAATAACCTAGTTATAGATTGTTCGGAGTTACAGTTTCAAAATTCAAAAGCATTTATTTAGTTTTGGCTCAAAATGGCAAAAGTTACCACTGTTTCAGAGGTCAGCCTTCAACTGAGAAGAACTGGCAAAAAACTCTGCACGATAACAATATATATACATCTTGAGAATCGAACCATGACCTCTCTAACAATACTTTGCAATGCAAAATATATAACGTTGTGATGACAATACATCCAGTTATCTCTGTCTCTTTTTTTCCCAATTATTTGTTTCTTTTAAAATATCAGGTCATTGGAATACCAGGGTCGTTGCCAATGTGCTGTCAGCGCAGTCTCATGTGCCTGTAATTTCACTGGCCCCACCTTTTAACCGAAACACAGTAATACAAGTGCACTACTGTTTCACGGTCGACGGCTCACCATCGAAACCGATGGAGACAGCTGGATGATAAAGTCAGAAGGAGCCACGATCCTCAGCAGTGAGAGAGACGACTAGATCTTCAAAAGGGGCGTAAAAAGAGCTCTTTAAGCAAAACATTCGCAATCTCCCTGGTATTGCAAATGTCCATAGGTGCGGTGACCACTTACCATCAAGTGGACGGGCCTGCCTGTTTGTCATCCCATTGACATAAAAAAAAAAAAATAGAGAGAGGGAAAGACTGCTTCACGGCGGAAATGGGTATTGCGGCACTTCCCCAGACGAACTCTGCACTAAGAGTACTTCACAGTATTAAAGGAGCAGTTCGGAGCACAGTCCTCGCACGTATGTTTTCAAGCTGAATTGTCATTGCATATTTACCGTACGGTAATAAAGTCCAGAATAAATTGTCCGGAAGTCGCCTGGCTGATTAAAGTTTCGTTCCTAATTATCCAATAATATTATAAACGCGAAAGTTTGTAAAAATGGATGGATGTATGTTTGTTTCTCTCACACAAAAACCACTAAACAGAATTCGATGAAATTTGGTTCATATATAGTTAAAACCTAGATTAACGAATATAATTTATTAAACAGGAAAAATGTAATATAATAAATGCGATAGTTTGTAAGGATAGATATTTCTTTCTCTCACGAAAAAATTACTCAACGTATTTGGATGAAACTTGGCACATAGATAGCCTATAACCTAGATTAACACATAATACTCTTTACTCGGGAAAATATAATAATTCTCGGGAATGCGGGTGAAACCGCGGGGGAGTGCAAGTTATATTTCCATGTATTTATGTTTGTTCAATAATAAATTCAAAAAATATATATATTATGATCGTGCGGATAGATAGACGGATGTTTGTTTCTCGCACGCAAAAACGACTGAAAAGATTTTGATGAAACTTTGCACATACATGGAACAGGCCCTGGACTAACATACAGGATACTTCTTTCCCGGGAAAAACAAATATATATTTTTTAATTTTCCTTGACGTCTTTACATTTTAAAAGTTAACGCGTGATAAATAATACTTGCTGATCTTTTGCTAGACAAGTTGATTCTAGCATAATCCTATGCGTATATTTACGGTTTTTACTGTCGCGGTGTGCGGTACGTCGCCCGTTAACTGGTATCGTAAACCGTAGATAAATTTCTGTAAGTATAATAAAACGTGTCAAAACGTCCGTACTTGTGTCCCGAGATTCGGATCACCTGTCTGAGGCCATACTTATTGACGGGGCCGTTTTAGAGGCCTGGGATCTTTAGGAGAATGGGGCTCTTTAACACTATTACTGTACCTTTTGGTTATTTCACGCCTTTAATTTCTTCTGTAAAATCGGTTTGTGGCTTTAGCTTTAACTAAGATAACTAAGATACTGAAGAATACTTCAGTAACGGTTTTCTGATCGCAAATATACCATAGCTTGGTATATAGCAACTAAATACGTTATGTACAAATGAAATTACAAGTACATGAGGCGAAACAACTTCACGTTTCAGGGTCGACAACGCATTGGCGATGCCCCTAGTGTTGCAAATGTCGATAGGCGGCGGTAACCACTTACCATCAGGTGAACCGTCTGCTTGATTGTCGGCACATGTGGTATAAAAAAAGGGATATGTACAGAAAAATATTTAACTGATGTATATATCCGCTCTCGGACGATGTTTGTTTTAGCTCAACACCCGGTGAAATTACAGGTACATGAGGCTTAACAACTTTACATCTCAGGGTCGATAACGCGATGCCCCTCGTGTTGCAAATTCAATAGGCGGTGGTGATTATTTTTCGGCCCATATGATGATGGTGGAATTGCGTTTCTAGATTCTCAATTATTTAAATTGAATGCTTAGATGTACAGCAATAACAACCGAGGTGGAGAGACCGGCCGTCTTTCAGCTAATACATCATCAGTTAGTTGGAGCAATGAGCCTAGGAAATCCGACCTCTCACGAGATTGCGCAGTTAGCAAAAGAGACAACATAGAGACCGCAACGAAATATTTTCGACCTAGTGTCACTTTACCTTGGAGAATTATATCCTGGGGCTCGATTGTATAAGGAAAATGGCACTAGCTCGAGGATGCTTTGTGACGGCCTCTACTCTGTCTCTTTCGCTAACTAAGCATTACGAGAGAGGTAAGTTATCTATATCTGTACAGTCCGTCCTGAAATATTAAACCAAAGAAAACTATAAGCATAAAGGATACTGCTTTATCCAAAACTAACAGAAACGTTAAAAAGCCGTGGAACGCAATTTAAAAGTTCAATTCTGTTTTAAAAACAAATTTACGTGTTCCGCCAGTTGTGTTGCCACCCAAAAAATATATGTTCGCAATAACCGTAATAAATCGATTACAGATTCAGTGATATCGATTAAATTAAAGCTCGGGATACGGATGGATGCTCGCATAATGTATTGGTATCGATTCGAAACGATTTATTCGTCAATTTATTCTGTGGATTGGTCGGAGGTTATATTGCAAATATTTTGTTGAAGTGATCAACTGTGAGTTTGTGTTAAATTAATATATTTTTACTCTATTCTGCCCTTCGGTTTTACCCACGTTTCTAATTGATCTCACATTTTCTCGACATAAAAATTATGCTCATATATATGCTGGGACATGATCTATCTATGTGCCAAGTTTCATCCAAATCCGTGGATCCATGGAGGTGGGTTTGAGGCTTTCGTTTACCTTGTTTTGATCTTAATATCACCACGGTAAGTGATAATGTGGCTGAAAGTTATAAGCATACAAAGTAAAGTTCACAAGAAAGCTGACTTTTGAGATGTTTGTTAATTTTTCACGCTGGTCACTTCATAATCGATTTGAATGGAAATTATGAACTGAACGCGAAAGTTTACTAGGCTGTGTAGATGTTAATTATTCTTTCAGGCAAAAACTACTGATCGTTTTTGAATGAAAATTGGCACATATAGAGCATGCTCTAGAATAATAATATAATAATAAATATCCTGGGACATTCTTTTTACACGCGGCCATCTGGACCCAAACTAAGCAGAGCTTGTACTATGGAAACCAGATAACTGATATACTACATATACTACTTTTTTATCATTCTAAATACATACATATATAGATATTTACACCAAGACACAGAACAAACAGACATGTTCATGCACACAAATGTTTGTCCCGGGTGGGAATAGAACCCGCGACCTTCGGTTTGGCAGTCAGAGCGTTAACCACCAAGCCAACTGGCCGGTCCAGCATACTTTTTAACTCAGAAAAACGTAAGATCCCTCTAAAACAAAGGTACCAAGGACAAGGTACAAAGGAAACCGCGGGGCGCAAACTAGGTGAATATATACCATTGCAAAGTTTAATCCTAAGAAATTGTATGGCTGTCTAATCTCAGTTTATAAGTATTAATGGTATACGCCGGGTAGCACTACATCTACATTAAAGGAAGAATAATTACACCAGCCACTTATTCCTGTGGTAAATATATTATTGCGTTAAAAGAGACAAATTGTAAGATTTCTCTTTTTAAGGCTGTTCATTTTTCTTAAGATTTACCTACGGATTTTAAAATAATAAATAATCTGGGACATTATTTACACACAGCCTTGTACTATAGAAACCAGATAACAATTTTTTTTTTTTTTTTATGCTACTTGGGCCGACAAACAAGCAGACGGTCCACCTGATGGTAAGTGGTCACCGCCGCCTATGGACATTTGCAACACTAGGAGCATCGCCAATGCGTTGTCGACCCTGAGACGTGAAGTTGTTAAGTCTCATGTGCCTGTAATTTCACCGGCCCCCTTACCTTTCTAACCGAAACACAGTAATACAATACTACTACTTCACGGCGGAAATGGGTAAGGTGGTAGTACTTCCCCGGGCGAACTCTGCACTAAGAGCTCTACTACTAATACAGTATGCAGTTTATATACTATATTAGTATACAACTTTTTTTTAAGTTATACTTCATTAGGCGCGTTATTAAAAAATTAGAGTGAAATTTTAAAATGTGCGCGCATCACTGTAACACAAAAGTAACAGGTTGAAGTTAGCTGATAACGGTCTCTCTGGAACATCGCACAAATTGCAACTGTCAGTGTCAACGAGTGAGTAATGATGTTATTGTCAATAATAACCTAACGACGTCAAAATTGTTATTCGTTGCTACAGACAAGGCAAAGAGTTTGGACACTACAATTTCACGACTGAATAGTAAAGACAATTAATGCTTTTAGTGCAGTTTTTCTCACCAATAATTTTGGGTATAACTTCGTGCGTGAGAATATAAGTACACACATACGTTTTTTCTTTTAAATGCCTACTTTATTACATATGTATTTACACCTCAGACATTTTCAGGCACAAAAATATTTTTTCTGGGTGGGAATCCATATTTTCTTTAATATGAATGGTTAGCTGTCTCCCGGGGTTTCTCTCGCGTTCCCGGGGGATGTTACCTTTTCCGGGGATAAAAAGTCCGATGAGTTAACCCAAGTTATAAGCTATATATATATATATATATATATATATACTATATATATCTTTCACATTTATAGTTTTAGTAGAATATATTTTCATAATGGATATCCCCCGCGGTTTTACCCGCGATCCCGAGGGATCTCACATTTTCCCGGGTAAAAAAGTAGCCTATATGTTATTCTAGGATATGCTCTATCTATGTGCCAAGTTTCTTCCATATCCGTTCAGTAGTTATTGCGTGAAAGAGTAACAAACATACTTACATACAAATCTTTCCTCTTTATAATATTAGTATAGATGAGCGCTAGTATTCATTACCTGTGACTTCTATGAAGTCGCTTTGATTAGAACAGCGTCTAATCGCTAGACTCAACTACCCACCTTTCCTACTATCCTTTTTATTACATTCCTATATTCCTTTTGTTAACGGACTGTATTTCTTGAAATAATGGTAAAATGGTTTCGTGACAATAATGTCGGTTTGTCGGTTCCTTCTTTTTGGAACGAAGTTCCTTATCGCGCGTTGTAAAAGGGGGCTAGACCGAAAAAAATCATACGAAAAGTTGTAACGACACTTTTGTTCGAAATTTAAATGATATGGTTTGTTTTTTTCATAATTTATTTAAAGGCTACATACAACATGTTTAAAATTCTGTTCCATTTATAAATTAGTAGTTATTATAAGAAAAGGAATAAGTTAAAAGTAAATTTTGAATCGCACTGAATTGAAAGGAGCATGTATTATGTCAATGAAAACTTCGTTCCTATCTGGTGTCCCACGACACCATTTTTTTTCTTTCTCTTTTTTCACATGAATATATTATTCAAATGTTACTTCTTCATACCAAGAGGGGAGCCAGGAAGCTCATAGCACAGGGTACCCTAGTTTGGGCTCTTGTCTCCCACAACTAAATGTACCTACCTGTTTTAAAAAAAAATATTCATTTTTTATTTGTGGGAGCAAAATAAACGAATTTTATTTATATTATTTATTTATATTTACTAGCTAGGATCTAATACCTTCCAGGATTATAACATAGCATATGTCACTCGAGAATAGTGTGACTTTCTATAAGTGAAAGAATTAGTAAAATAAGTATTTTCAGAGATTACCTCCTGCATCTAAATACACACTTTACTTCTTTATATCTAGCTGTCCCCCGCGGTTTCACCCGCGTTCCCAAGGGGTGTTACATTTCCCGAGATAAAAAGCCTATGTGATATTCCAGATTTTAATCTATATCTGTGCGAAAATGCATCCAGATCCATTCAGCCGTTCTGGCGTGATTGGAGTAACAAACATCCATCCAAAACTTTCCCATTTTAATAGGAGTAAGATAGCTGTTCCCAGTGTGTTACTATGTGACTTTTCGTGAGCGTAAAATTTCAGAACGGTGGTGACGAGGTGGAAACATAACAAACAGACATACAGATACACTTTCCTATTTATAATACTAGTATAAATAACGAAGTCACCTTTTCATTACAAACTTATTTTTTATTACACTTGTATGGGTCAAATCTTGCAATTGAATTTTAGACCAACATGGCGATTGTGTTGTGCTCTCAAAATCCTCTGCAAGATCCATTTTGTGTTACATTGACGGCTCTACGACTGCTGTCCCACACTGCTCGCGTCCCAAACCATCAATCTATCATTAAATTAGCTTCAACATTGAATCCAAGAGAGTAACACAATTTGGGAGCTCCTCCAATCGAACAAGCTGAAATTTTGCATTCAATTGTTTTTGTTGACATTGCACGATTAGCTAAGTGACGTCATTCTAAATCCAATGTGGCGGACGTGATGAGATGGTCATTTATTAATTCATAAGCCACCTCCATGTTAGGGGTATCTGATGAAAGAGTTTGGCGAGCAGCATGTTTTTTTTTATTTTTTTATACCACATGGGCCGACAAACAAACACACGGTCCACCTGATGGGAAGTGGTCACCGCAGCCTATGGACATTTGCAACACCAGGGGCATTGCCAATGCGTTGTCGACTCTGAGACGTGAAGTTGTTAAGTCTCATGTGCCTGTAATTTCACCGGCCCCCTTATCTTTCTAATCGAAACACAGTAATACAAGTGCACTACTGCTTCACGTCGGAAATGGGTAAGGTGGTAGTACTTCCCCGGACGAACTCTGCACTAAGAGCTCTACTGCTCTGATAACATCAATTCAATTTTCTTTTAACTTTTCTTTACTGTGCTATCAACGATTGATTGTTACCGCGTTGAAAACGCTATACTGCGGTGGCCGTTTACCATCAGGCGTGCTGTCAGCTTGTTTGTCACTTTAGTGGTTTATAAAAAAACCAGCCAATTTAGATTTCCAAGTTATGACATGATATACAACACTTCGATGTATCCCACGCGATCTCGGTGTAGGAACCGTGTGTGTGGAGCGTGACCCAAAAGTGTTACGTCACGTCATGTGTCACGCAAGCGTCACGCGGGGCTACCAACGTGCCACGCCGTGTTTGTTTTGTTTATTTGTTTATTAGTTTGAACATATCGAGGCCTTCTAAGGTACGGAAAACTTTCTATTGTGTACCTCTTTAGACAAAGGGATAGGGTTTTGTATGGTTCACTTTGATTATATAAGGGAGCTTTAATTTTATTGGAAATAACATATGATTATACTAGCCGGCTCCCGCGGTTTCACTCGCGTTTATCGATATCATGTATAGCCTATATCTACGAAAAAGCCGAGTTGAATGGTAGCAGTCCCATCCCGATATGTTCAGTAGTTTTGAGGTGATGGTGGGTATAGTAGATATAAGTTAGCACTTATGTTATTTTGATATCTACACTGGATTTAAGTAAACCTATTAAGAAATGGCTTTGAAGTTCTGATCCGCAACCTTGTGAGTTGAATATTAACTGAAAGATAAACGCATACTATGCTATTAAAAAAAATATATATTTACCATAGATTTTTTTGCTGATTTGCTGCAACTCACTTTGACCATTTTCTAATTCTACTGTTATTTGCTAACTTAAGCTTTGTACCAGATATACTGAAAATACATATTAAATTCAACCCAAACTCGACTCTTGTGTACACGGGGCCAATATAGGCGGATACTTACAAACAGTGTCGCGAGTTCAATTGTTTTTTCCATGCACAATGCACTTAAAGAAGTTTTCACTTCAAAATTTCAAAACCATTTATTCAGTTTAAACCCGCTTAGGTTGCTTATAAAGGTCAACTTTAAAGTTTCTAAAGCTACCAAATCATCATTTACATTGAGATTGTAATCAAACAAGTCTATACACAGTAAAAAATCTCTGACGATGTTTTTAAGAGATTCCGTTCGTATGAATCACTACTCCTTAAAAAAGCGTTTCAGCTAAGCGAAATCCCATAAATAATTCTTACATTATCATAAAAATTGCGTTATGATGAATGGCTTCTTTTCCTCATATCAAACAGCTCAATCTACGTAATATTGTTTATGTGAACGCGTAAAACATATGGATGTACATACCCACACATTCTTTTCAGACTATTCCTGTCATACTTTATTTTTGGACAGGTTTTTTTTTGTTTGTTCTCGGCTGGCGTTGCAGTGCGGCTGTTTTTCCTTTAGGTTCTTTTCTGGGCTTAAAATGACACCACAAAGTTTTACCGCAATCGGATTAATGGTATAGGAATGCAAAAAAAACGAATAAATAAATCTTCATTGGTTGAAAGAGAGAGAGAGAGAGAGAGAGAGAGAGAGAGAGAAGAAAGACGGCGTCCCTTTGAGGAGAACGCGGTCCAGTCAGAATGGCATTCCGAGGATGTTGATAGCCAAATTTTATTCTTCGATACTGAATCACTTCAAGCAAGTGCTAGTTAGGTAAAATTTAACGGGTGGTACACTTATCCCTACCGAGCTATATCTACTGGTAGGTAAACGTGTACTTATTCCTACTATTAGGGATAACTCGGTAGGGATAAGTGTACCACCCGAAATTTAAGATTTTTAAGTAGGATGACAATTTTTATTTTTAAATAATAACCGTTTTCAATCTGTAACTAACTCGTGGATTTTTGCTGTCCGATAAATAAATAAATAATAATTATATTATTACTATAATATACAGGGAGACTGGTGAGATACCTTCAATATTTGAGGACGTGATAGCTGGAGATCATATATGATGAAAAAAAATAACATTAAAAATAAATATTAAATTACTTCTTAGTAAACTTAGTAAGCAGTAAACCGAGAGTCCCGTATTTACCTGCGAAATACTTGGATACGCGCAGCGCGCTATCAACACAGAATACATATGTACCTACACTGTACAGCTGTTGCCTACCTACATCAAGACCTCTGCCCATGTATGATCCGTTTTCCCTTCATACTTTAATCCTGGCTTTTATCCTGGAAAAAATACCTAGGTAATCACTACTTTGTTGACTAAATAAAGTATAGAATGTAGGCAATAGAATTTGAGACAAGGTTAAATCTACAGAGCCACTGAAAAGTTCAAGAACCTTGGTATTTTTGGCGTATTTAAAAAATGGAGTCGTAGGTATGTACAACGATTGAATTTAATTAAACTACCTACCTACCTACGTATTAACATATTTACACTAGTCTTCAAGTTGTTCAAAATGTGTACCGCCTCGTGTGATGCATAGTTCGGCACGTTTACACATATTGTCTTTAAAGCGATTTAAAACGAACGGATCACCTTGCAAACTATCATTAGCACGCGTATACGCACGAACCATGTCCAGGTACTCTGCGTTTTTGTATTAATGAGCCATACTTAACTACCTAGCCTAGATACTTATCACGGGTCACGGGTCACAGGTCACACACACACGATCGCGGGGCGTGGAAGCAAGAAGCGGGAACACGGACATGTGAACCTGTCGACGTTTACGCTTACACTAATGAGTCGGTGCGGTGATGCAACATGAAGTGGCGCTCGTGACTAGATCAACTTAAACAACAAACACCGCGGCGTGTTTAGAGAGAATAATATCCACATTTCACTTATTTTTAGAGAAATTTTGGTAAAAATTAAGCACCTCATTTTATTTTATCATTTTAACGAGAATCGAGTACCGAGTACTCTCCATAAGTATCGAAGGTAACTCACCAGTCACCTGTATATGTACAAGATTTCGTCTGCGTTACAAATGTGTAGGTTTGTTAGGATAGTAATGGATGATAATAATAAATTCTTTATTGACACATAAAATTACAACCATGATTATATTCTTCATTGTGCCAGCTGGTTTGCATAAAGTAGCACAGTTGAGGACCTAATGCCAAAACTAGGTAAGCCTGTGACATAGGCATTAGGCCTCTTCCCTCCGCCAGGTAGACAAAGTAAAAGCTGCATGCACTTATGGAGGAGCGAGGTTTGAGACTCCTCCATTTAAAAGGGAAGATCTTCCGCCAGGCTAGGTGATCATGCCTGGGGACCGCGGTTCAACTGTTGATGTTGGATCCTTGTATATATGTCAAATCCTGAGAGAATCTTGATAGTGCGATGTAGGATTCTCGTGTGTTTCTACTCGTTCATAGATGTCGCCACATCAGTGTAGTGCGGGCGGTGAAGTATTTGTAGGCGCGTTCATAGATGTCGCCACACACTCTTTGATATTACTCTTATGACATTTACAATTTTTATTAATTTATTTAAACAAAAATATATTAGGTATAAGCAATGTTTGTATGTGTGTGTGTGCACGTTGTTTTTTTCTGAAAGAAGGTGAGGCCGAGGATGGAGCTCGCTTTCCCGTTAGTAGCCTATTCACTCTTTTATTAAAGAGCCCCAAGTTGTAAGTATCTGGATATATATTACCTTTCACGCAAAAACTACCAAATGGATTTCGATGAAATGTGGCACGTAGATAGTTTCAAGCGTGGATAACACATAGGATATTCTGTATCGCGGGAAAATGTTATATGTTCGGGAACTCGGGTGAACAAAAGGTAAAGACTGTAATTTTCTTTTTAAGCAGAAAACGCGAAGGAAATCGCGGTACATAAGTAAGTAAATGAATATATTCTATTTACCTTAATATAAAATCTAATGGGGTGGTTTATACAAAACTTTAGGTAATAAATTCGATTCCAACGCATTTTAAGTCACCAAAACAGATCATTTCAGATATAAAAAAAATATCCATTTTCTGTGTAATGTTACGTAACGCTTTATTGACAGGCCAGTTGGCATGGTGGTTAGTGACCCTGACTGCCAAGTCACAGGTCGCGGTTTCGATTCCCATCCAGGACAAACATTTGTGTGCATGAACATGTCTGTTTATTCTGTGTCTGGGTGTAAATATCTATTTATGTATGTATTTAGAAAAATAAAAAAGGATGGTGTATGATGTATATAGAAAGTAGTATATCAGTATTCTGGATTCCATAGTACAAGCTCTGCTTTGTTTGGAATCAGATGCCCGTGTGTAAAGAATTCCCCAGGAAATTTATTATTGAGGTTATCGGAATCATATGCATACAATAAAAAAAAATCTTGCTGAGTTTCTTGCCGGTTCTTCTCAGTTGAAGGTTGACAGAAGCAGTAGTAGCTTCGGTAACTTTGACCAGCATTAGTGGCCTCCGCGGGCCTTAACTAAATAAATGTTTTTTTGTTATTTAACACTAATCATACCAACACTTACTAGCTACCAATTTCTACCATAGCGGGTCAAATGAGACATTATATTTCCTGATTGTGTGTATGAAATATGGTTGTTAGGGAGGGAAATAAATAGTATAACTGTATATTAATTAGTAAGAAAAAGTCATGAAGTCAAATGTGCAAAAGCAATAAGATGAAACGTGCATTTTCAATGCAAAGTTCAAAATGGGTCATTTGTTTGACCCGGTTATGGTATGTTTAGTGTTAATAATAATGTATACACAATAAAAAGTATGCGCTACTTACAAAACTTAAGGTATTTTACAGTTACCTCAGTACTATTATAAATATATATGTACATATTTCACTCGTACCATAGCATAGTTTCTCATATTTCTTATAATGTAATTAATATTTATTCTGGGAGAAAATAAATAAATTTATTTATCACTTCATAGTATAAAACAAAGTCGCTTTCTCTGTCCCTATATCCCTATGTATGCTTAAATCTTTAAAACTACGCAACGGATTTTGATGCGGTTTTTTTAATAGATAGACTGATTGAAGAGGAAGGTTTATATGTATTAGTATCTACATTGCACCTGAGCGAAGCCGGGGCGGGTCGCTAGTTATTATTATAAATGTGAAAGTTTGCCTGGGTTTACTCCATCACGCCAGCCCGGCTGAATGGATCCGGGCTTCGATTCTGTAAGGAAAATTACACTAACTCGAGGATGTTTCGTCGCGGCCTCTATGCTCTATCTCTCTCGCTAACTACTCAATCACGTGAGAGGTAAGCTCTCCGAAGCCTCCTTGCGGCAGCCGACGAGATTTGTATTAGCTGAATAAGGGGGCTGGAAAAAATTTGGTACAGAGAAAGATTATAGTCTGGAACATCATAATCATCAGCCTATCTCCGACCACTGCTGGACATAGGCCTCATCTGGAACAGCATACTTTTTATCACGTACCCGTGATATTCGAGGTATATAACATCCGTGGGAACGCAGGTGAAACCGCGAGAGACAGCTAGGCTTATATATTTTTTAATTAAAAGTTAGACTTGATTGATATTGTGCGTAGTTTTTGTTGTTTTTACCTGTTTCAAAAACGTATTACAATTTTTTACAGCAGTCAAAGCTTTCAACTAGTGTAAACAAAATCCGTTTTGTAGTTAATGTGCGATGTTACAAACATACAAACACGGCCCACATAATCAATAATAGATTTCAGACATTTTTGATCATTCATGACTTTTTGTCTATACTAATATTATAGTTTGAATGTAGGAAGTTATTTATAAATAAATAATAAATAAATAAATATCTGGGACATTCTATACACACGGCCATCTGGTCCCAAACTAAGCAGAGCTTGTACTATGGAAACCAGATAACTGATATACTACATGTACTACTTTTTTTTTTTCTAAATACATACTTATATAGATATTTACACCCAGACACAGAACAAACAGACATGTTCATGCACACAAATATTTGTCCTGGGTGGGAATCGAACCCGCGACCTTCGGTTTGGCAGTCAGAGCGCTAACCGCCAAGCCAACTGGCCTGTCATTTTATGAAACAAATCATCCGATTTGAAAAAATGTTTTACTGATTGAAAGCTTCACTGTGTATAAAATTTTATATATTTATTAAGATACTTTCGAGTAGTAGAGCTCTTAGTGCAGAGTTCGTCCGGGGAAGTACTACCACCTTACCCATTTCCGCCGTGAAGCAGTAGTGCAGTTGTATTACTGTGTTTCGGTTAGAAAGGTAAGGCCGGTGAAATTACAGGCATACGAGACTTAAAAACTTCACTTCTCAGGGTCGACAACGCATTGGCGATGCCCCTTGGTGTTGCAAATGTCCATAGGCGGCGGTGACCACTTACCATCAGGTGGAACGTCTGCTGGTTTGTCGGCTTAATTGACATAAAAAATTCAAAGGCAACAGTAATTATTTTTTATAGTATTTCAAGTAATAATTGTCGCATAGCTTAACCCATCACTCTGTCTCTCACAGTAATACATAAACAGCACAGTTACGTCAGTTAAAACTCCACATAAAACCCTGTAGCTTAACCAGCACATATAACAGCTGGAATGGTTATCAAATATGTGTAGTAAACGTCTATTTCTGGTCCACGATTGCTCCAGACGTCCAGGTCATTCTGTAAAGTAAAATGACCTAACTCGAGGATGTTTCGTCGCGGCCTCCATGCTCTATCTCTCCCTAACTACCCAGTCACGTGAGAGGTCCGCTCTCGAAGATTCCTCCGCAAGTTCATTGAATTCGGGGAACGTTTTTACAAATAAAACGTTCATGTTTTAGAAAGTCCTACTAAAACTGGAATGTAAAAGCAAATAGAAAATGTATTATTTATAATATATAATAATTATATATAATAAATTTCGGTAATATAATAAATTTATATTACCGAACCTCTTTTATGTTATATGATGGCTGCCATGTTCCTAATATTTTGTGGTCGGCTTCGCTTAATCATTCGCTTTACTACTTCGAACAAGATTTTAAGCCATCGATATACTCCTTAGTCACTTCATACGCCTCTACAAGAAAATATAGACTCCAGTATAACTTTAAAGACCTTAAACTGATGGTACATTATCCCTTATCACGCTGAGATTGTGGTCAAAGAGACGATGCACCCTTAACTATCTAAAACTATTTACAAATTACCGTCTCTTGGTTTTACCCGCATTTCCAAGCTATCTCATGTATTCCGGAATTATAACATAGCTTGTGTGTGGAGCTCTTAGTGCAGAGATCGTCCGGGGAAGTACCACCATACACATTTCCACCGTGAAGCAGTAGTGCACTTGTAATACTGTTTACTTGTTAGAAAGGTAAGGGCCGGTGAAATTACTGGTACATGAGACAACAATTTCATATCTCAGGGTTGACAACTCATTGGTGATACTTCTGGTGTTGTGAATGTCCATAGATGGACCACTGACCATCAGGTGGACCATCTAATTGTTTTTCTCTTTGGAATAGCGCTTTCTATCAGTGAAAGATTCTTTGAAATTGATAATCTGAGTTGTCGACCCTTAGACATGCAATCGGTAAGTCTCATGTGCCTGTAATTTCTAATAAAATTAATTATTTGATAGTAGTGTGGCGACATCTATGTACACGCCTACAATCTTTCACCGCCCGCACTACAGTGATGTGGCGACATCTATGAATGAGTAGAAACACGCGAGAATCCTAAATCGCACTATCAAGATTCTCTCAGGATTTGACATATTATATATACAAGCATCCAACATCAACAGCTGGACCGCGGTCCCCTGGCATGATAACCTAGTCTGGCGGAAGATCTTCCCTTTTAAATGGAGAAGTCTCATACCTCGCTCCTCCATAGTAGGTTTACATAAACTTAACTTCATCATCACCACCATCATCAGCCTATCTCAGTCCACTGCTGGACATAGGCCTCACCTACGGCACGCCACTGAGCTCGATCTTCACCTCTTTCTTTCCAACCGCTGCCAGCCACCTCGCGTATATCATCGCTCCATCTGCTTGCAGGAAAACTTCACTTAGTGTAAGAGAGAAAGAAAGAAAACATTTATTTTGCACTCACACAGCATCAACATAGACAATTCCATTGACATTACAAATTACACACAGATACAATATAGCAATAACAACACAATCATACAGTATATACACTGTGAGGCCAAAAATGCACCTTTATCAGCAAAAGCTACAGCCGTAGATACCGCATCGCTGATATTCTGATAAGTGTAAGTATATGAACCTTTAAAAGTCTCAACCCTTTAGGGTATAATAATGGTGGTCCAGTTTAAGACATGGCCAGATCATAGTGAACCACTTGTCCGCTCGTCTGGCCTCGATAAAAACTGCGTCAAGTCCCAAACTCGATATGTTTACGCACTCCCCTTAGGATGCCTCAGGGATAGTACATTATTGACTTTATGACTTGTTTTTCCTTTGTGGAGATGTGCCACAGTATATATCGAGTTAGTAAGTTAACTTTGATAATGCAATTGTGAAACTAGAGTTATGCAATTTATGTGTGAATTTGAAGGTGTATTTCAATAAGATATTGACATAGGTTATCACTACACAGTATAAAACAAAGTCGCTTTCTCTGTCCCTATATTCCTATGTATGCTTAAATCTTGAAAACCACGCATCGGATTTTGATGTGGTTTTTTTAATGGATAGAGTGATTGAAGAGGAAGGTTTTTATGTATAATACATGTGACATACCACGGGAACGCGGGTAAAACCGCGGGGGACAGCTAGTAAATAAATAAATAAATATTGGGACATTCTTTACACACGACCATCTGATCCCAAACTAAACAGAGCTTGAACAAACCAGATAACTGATATACGATATAAACTACTTTTTTTTGCAAATACGTACTTATAACTAACAAACAGACATGTTCATGCACACAAATGTTTGTCCTGGGTGGAAATCGAACACGCGACCTTCGACTTGGCAGCCAGGGCCGCTAACCACCTTACTGGCCTGTAAGGTTAATTAGAATCTTATTTGTAATTAATTAAATAGTTACCATTTATTAGTTAAAAAATAAAATTAAAATGTTTGCATTGAAGTGAAACCTTTTGGAAATTTCTCATCTCTTTCTCTCGCAGGTTAAAACCTATACTTGTATATGTTTGTCTCCTTTTGCGTCACTTTTTCGTTTCGCCACGTTCGTCCACTTCAATATCTAAAGCATTGTTGTACTAGCATCTTATATAAAATAAATCTAATTTAATATTATAAGATGAAGAACAGCTGAAATAAGGATAAAGTCCATGAATCATGTCATAAATTACTTTGATGCAACATTTATTTTCGCTATAATTTGCGGTAGTTTATGAAAGTGACTTACTGTTACATAAATATAATGAACTGTGGCAATACTTTTTCTCCACTCGAAATATGGACTATGAAAATTAACTTACGAGCAAAATAACCGTACCTCTGTATCCAGCGTGTAATAATTTGCGCCTGAAATAAATAAACATAACATTAAATTTTCATTCTTATTAGATATGTACGTTATATTTAACGTTATATTTCCTCTATACTTTATCATAAAATGTAATAATTTGTAGAAAATGTTGAATGAAATTATGGTGCCTGTTCGTTTTAATAAGAATTGATGTTAATTTTGTGACGTCGTTTGGGTTTGGAGTTTTGGAAAATATTTTTTTTCCACTTTGATTACGAGCACTAGTTACAACCCTGCGGTTTTAGTTGAGTTTCCGGGATGAATAGAATTATAAATGCGAAAGTTTATATGGATGGATGTCTGTTATTGATTTGAATGAAACTTGGCACATAGATAGAGTATGGCCTTAAATCACTACGTAGTATAAAACAAGGTCGCTTTCTCTGTCCCTATATCCCTATGTACGCTTAAATCTTTTAAACTATGCAACGGATTTTAATGCGGTTTTAATAGATAGAGTGATTAAAGAGGAAGGTTTTTATGTATAATACATGTGACATCCCACGGGAACGCCGGTAAAAAGGCGGGGGACAGCTAGTAAAATATAAAAATGTTATCCTGGGAAAATGTTACATCCCCCGTAAATGCGGGTGTAACCGAGGGGCACATCAAGTATATAATACTTCATCTTTATCTTTTCGCTTAATAAATATTATTAGAGTAGTAAAATGTTTATGTCAACAAGCTGTATGTCCTTCTAATATCAAAGACGCCAATGGACATTTGGCGTAGCATGGCCCTTAGATTGATAGTGCCTGACCAGCCCCCTTATTCAGCTAATACAATCTGCGACGGCGAACCGCTTCACGGAGGCCTCGGAGAGCTTATCTCTCACGTGATTAGTAGAATTAGCGTAGTAAGCCAAAGAGACAGAGTATGAGGGTCGCGAAGAAACTAGTAGTGTTATTTTCCTTACAGAATCGAGCCCCAGCACCCGAATAGTGTTACTCCCTCGGATTCAATGTTGAAGCCTGTTTTGAACATGTCATAAACTGGTGACATAGTCTCTTATCTTATCAGGAAATCTTTAGGGGTTGTATAGGCATAATCAGAAAAATGCTTTTTGTATTCTCAGAATATTCTCGTTGTCAAGGTATAGAAATTATGAGGTAACAAACATAAAAAAAACCTCCTTCTCCTACCTCCTCCTTCTTTAAAGTCGGTTAAAAACCTAAGTAGGTGCTATTGTAGAAAATGTGTGCCAAATTAATTTAAATCAAATGAGGCGTTATGGAGTAAAAACTAGCTGTCCTGTATGGGTTGAATTATTTTTTTTTTAAAGTAAAGTTTAATCTCTATCGGATAAATAGTTTAAAGAGACATAGGGTACAAATATATAAACATTATTTTTAATTTATATTAGACGGCGCGACATCTGAGAAAGAAAATCTAATCTCTGAGTTTCATTAATTATTAAAGTAAAACTGATTGTGATTTCGTTGCTTTGTTGATGTTGAATTTTAATAACGAAAATAGTGATTTAAGTAAATCAGTTTAATGTTTGAATCTGTCAAATAGTAAAATATGAGCGGGTAACCCCGAATAGTGTTGCAAGTCATGCAAATAATTGAATTTTACATAGCTTTCCCATTGTTCTATTGTCGCTTTATATGAAGAAAAAAAAACAAACCATTTGTTTAATTTTGAGATTTTAATTTAAACTTTTAGTTTTAAAATTTTTGCTATCTTATTTCAATTAACTTTTATATTCGTTCCAAATGTGGTAAATGCTGTACACATCTATAATTGGTGTATACGAGTATATCGGAATATTATAACATTACCTTATTATAAAATGCAAATGCTTAATATGTATACCGTTTATGTGACATCCAATAAATAAATAAATAAAAGTCTGCGCCTACGCGGTGACGTCGCTCGATCGTTAGACAGACAGCGCAAGAGGTGCACGCGTGCTGACCTATTGGCTCATAATCCAGTTGCATCTTGTGTTTTAACCTATATTTTGTCTGTAAATGTATTAGAATAAAATAACTGATTGTTATTAATTGCATACGTGGTTATTTTAACTTTCCTGTTACAACACGTCTACAATGGATGACAATTACCAAGACCGCTTCGCTGACCCTTCCTGCCAGTCCGTTATATATATTAATAAAAAAAGACTGAATTTTATCGATATTCTAATCATGAAGCTCGTCGTACTGCAGCAATAGAAGTACTTTAATAATATATAACGTAATAAAAATAAATTATGAAAAAAGTAGAAAATCTACGACTCACAAATCCCATTTTTCTGTCCCCTTTCACGGATCAAAAGCTGGCGATAATTAAAACGCAATGTCTCGTCTAAATCCAGACTGATACTCTGCCAAAGTGCATCGCTTATTAAATTAGTAACATTTATAACCAGCGTCCATTTGTCGTTTCATTTCATAAGCCTCTGACGTCAAGCCTCCGGCGCTAGCCGTGTTCGACCGCGTTTTATATCCCTACTAATATTATAAATGTGAATGTAAGTTTGTCTGTTACGCTTTCAAAAAATTACTTAACCGATCATCATGAAACTGTGTACACATATTCTTGGAGGTATTAGAAGTAACATAGGATACTTTTTTTATTTATTTATTTTTTTATTTTTGTACCGGGAAATGTTACATCGCTTGGGAACGCGGGTGAAACTGCGGGGGACAGCTAGTTTGTGTATATATCTAAACATGTCATGTGTTCATGTATTGACTTGAACCAATTTTGTAACCACTTATAACATGTTCTTAATATAAAACAAGCTGTGCCCTGCAGTTTCAACCGTGTTCTCGGGAACGTTTCCTCAGTGCGTTACTAATGTTTGAGAAAACCTAATTTTCGTTTTTTTTTATTTTTTCTGCTGTTTGGGACGTAGATAAATTCAATAACTCAAAGATTATTGAGTTATAAATGGTGTAACAAAGATGGCTTTGTCTTATCTATATATATAAAAATGAATCCTTTTTCCCTTGGTCACGGCATCACGCATGGACGGCTATACCGATTTCGCTAATTCTTTTTTTTGTTGTGTTTGTTATTGTAAGGAGAAGGTTCTTATGAAAGAAAAAAATAAGAAAGTAGCGTTAAACATTTTAGAAAACATTCTTTCTAATGTAACCTTATCGCTTTGACAATATAAACTCTTTTAATGTAACCTTATGGTGTTTGACATAAATGTCAGACGTTTGACAATATTGTTTAAAACTGAGGCATGGATTGGAATTATATTGATTAAATAATTAACTTTTAATTTCTATTTAATTAAATACACATTTCACAGTCGATTCAATCGGAAGATTTGAATTCAATATTAATAGTTGAGACAGGACAACGTCTGTCGGGTCAGCTATTACTTACTATATATAGATCTAGGAATTGTTGAGTATAGTCATAATGAATATTTCTTTAGAGTTAATTTAACTAATTTAACTCTGTGAGCAGGTATTGTAAAAATTTTAACAGCTATAAAGTTTAAAATTCTTAATCAAATCTTTATAACAACTTTGTATTAAGGAAGACAACTCATTGACTCTTGGAGCAAATGTCCATAGACGGCGGTGACCACTTACCATCAGGTTGACCTTCTGCCTGTTCGACGGCCTACTCGACATTAAAATCTAGTACCTAATTAATTTTCTTTTTATTATAGTCCGACTGACTTTTGGACTATGTATGTATTTTTCTGAGCATAGCCTTGTCTTTGACCTCAATTTCCTATGTCACGTTATATATAGATATTTACACCCAGAATGCACACAAATATTTGTCCTAGGTGGGAATCGAACCGTGGCGGGTCAGTAAGAGTGAAGCATCAGTGTATTACTGTGTTTTAGTTAGAAAGGCCCCTTCCTTTCATAAATACCCACCACTTCCTTGGTATTATTACAGAATATGAGACTTAACAACTTCACGTGTCAGGGTCCAATACAACTCTGAATTGCACCAGAAACCTAAAAGTCCTTGACGAAACTAATAAATGCAGTTCCAATGTCGTTTCACCGATAAAACAATAACAGTATTAACCGAAGATAAAGCGCAATAAACCCACCGCCGATATTTCTATCGATAACAATGGCGCATCACTAGCGTCAAGTCAAGAATAAAATTTAAACACAAGCGAAACGATCACAAAATAGATATACCGCTCGTAAATACAGCTCCGATGGCGAACAATTCAATAAACAATGTATTTTATGCAATCAATGATAAAATATGGCTACTTCTCTCTTACGGTGTCACGTCAGGAAACAATTGCCGTAGTAGTGCCAAATGTCCACCGGGATTTTCTTGGAACCTCTTTAACTTTAGACTCTTGAGTAGCTGAAAATGAAAATGATTTCTATTTTATTCAAACATGATTCTTATGAACAGTCTCTCTTATACCGGTTTAGAATTGTGTTTTTAATCTCAGTCGATGGCTGTAGTAGCTGGTAGTAGCTTTTTTAATGGTTTTGAATTTTGAAACAATATATCTCTCCCATATTTTGCTAGTGCATATCTCTGCATCACAAAAAGGTTGTCTGTGCCTTTACCATGAGTTTTTAACGTACGTACTCGCTAGCGACAGCGCAAAACATTTCTATGGCAAATGTGTACAGTACCTATTTTTAGCCTTTGCTATAGAAATTCGGTACCATGAGTCACGAATTTGACAGTTGCTATCGAGAAATGCTGTATCGATAGTAGTTTACTCGCTAGTGACAAAAGTAAGTTTCGATAGCAACTCATGGTAGAGGTACTGGTGGAGAATGCTTATGGCATTAAGACCGCCTGTGTACACTACTTACAATACAATCTTTATTTGTACAACACATAACATGATAAGAAGAAAAATAAAGATGTAGATCAGAACTAGTGTTTACAAAGTAGGCGGTTTTATCGCTAAAGCGATTTCTTCCAGACAACCTAGGGGTACTGTACATAAAGTATTAAATAAATACTTATATAAGTATTTTACAATAAAACAAAAAAAAGTTATTTAAATAGATAGGTTTATTTGGTGAGCAACTCAATGTCAAGGGTTATTAATCATTTAAAAAATTCCGATATAAATAAATAAATATCCCAAGGCCTTCTTCACACATAGCTACCTGATTCCAAGTTAAGCAGAGTGTACTGCTTGTAGTATGGCTACCAGGTAACTGATATACTACATATACTACTTTTTAAATACATACTTACATAATTATTTACACCCAGACACAGAACAACCAGACATGTTCATGCACACAAATGTTTGTCCTGGGTGGGAATCGAACCCGCGACCTTCCGTTTGGCAGTCAGGGTCTCTAACCACCAAGCCAACTGGACCGTCGAATATACATATTACAAAATATATTTCGATACAAAGTTTTCTTTACCGCTTTAAATTTATCCACGGATAATTCTTGCATGTCTTTAGTTGCAGAAACGTTTACATTGCAACTTTGTAACTAATCATACTTGTAATATAGTGTCTCCGTCACAAAGATGAATTAATCTGTTATTGCTTTTATACGTAATTCTTCCTACTTTAGATTTTTTATTATGTTATACTAAATTCCATGGGGTGAGGACCTGGTGATCTGTACTACAGGCTTACACCTATAATAGACACCAGCTCCGCACATACACTAGACTGTAAACTGTGAAACTAAAATATATATTTTTAATTTTTTGTACCTAGCATAAGTCTTGTCATTATGAGGAGAAACAAATAAATATTATTATTATTTAAGTCGAGTTACAGATATAGCGAGTTTGTTCTTATTTGTAGAGTTAATATTATGCAACTATTTTGCGAAATGGAGTTACGATCATAGAGGGATTAAACAAAGTACGCTCTATCCGATGAATAGTAAAACGTTGTCAATTTAATGACAGAATAAGCATACCGATACTTCAGCCTCTTGAACACCGGGACCCAGCCTCCCCGCTCAGTGCAAAAGTGACCCAATCAGAGATGTGCCAAAAGATGATTATTTGAGTTATGCCCCTATCATTCTGACGGTGCGATGTGTTTGTTCTGTGTCTGGGTGTAAATATCTATTTATGTATGTATTTAAAAAAATTTAATTTTTTTTGTACTTGTAGCGACAAACATGCAGACGGTCCACATGATGGTAAGTGGTCACCGCCGTCTATAGACATTTGCAACACAAGGGGCCAATGCGTTGCGTGAAATTGTTATCTAACCGAAACACAGTAATACAAGTGCACTACTGCTTCACGGCGCAAATGGGTAAGGTAGTATTTTCCCGGACAAACTCTGAACTACTCAAAAACTAAAGTATTAGTAATTTATTTATTTATTTATTTAGATCACCAACAAGACACACACCAATACATTCAAAAATACAGGTATCAAAATGTTAATCATAAATGTTGTCCCAATTAGAGGTGACGACCGCATGCATTAAAGAAAGACAAACAACAGAACCAACAAATATCTTAAAATTTCACAATCCAATAAAATCATGGAAAAGAAAAAATATTATATATTTTATTATTTTATAATTATGAGTAAAAAAAAAAGAAACACAACAGACAATGCTTTACAAATCGCTTACATTAAGCAGCTTATTTTTAAATGTAAAGAGACTGTCACCGAATATATCGGCATTGCTGTAATATATCAGTTATCTAGTCTCCAAAGTTCAATATAAAAAATGTGTCAAATATATCATAAGAAAGATAAAAGAAGACGCAATAAAAATCAAATAATGAATCGTTTAAACGTAACGTAACCAGTTTCCAAGAAATATAACTGAAAGAGAAAACACCGTATGAAAAACATAGAGCGACAATAAAAACAAACGGCCCCGTACAGAGTGTTGCCATTGGCTCTACATTGAAATAATAAATACATTCGGACGTGTATTTTAGTTTTATTTGTAGTAGGGCTACACTAAATACGTTTGATGTTTGAAATAAGAATTATTTGACATTACTGTCCTGGCGTTCAACCGTTTTCCCAAGGGATGTTACATTTTCCCGGAACAAAAAGTATCCTATGTTACTTTTTATACCTCCAAGAATATGTGTACAAAGTTTCATGATTATCTTTTAAGTAGTTTTTGCGTGAAAGCGTAACAAACAAACTTACATTCACATTTATAATATTAGTAGGGATTACTGTCTCGGCGGTTTCAACCGTTTTCCCAAGGGATGTTACATTTTCCCGGAACAAAAAGTATCCTATGTGTTAATCCAGGTTATAAACTATCTATGTACTCAATTTTATCCAAATCTGTGCAGTAGTAGTAACAAACATCCTTATGTCAATGCTCGCAAACTTTCACATTTATAATGTTACTAGCTGTCCCCCGTGGTTTCTACCGTTTGTCCGGATATTACGTGTTCATCTAGGTTACAAACTCAAAATAAAAAAAAAACCATTTATTCGATTTGGGCCCTCAGAGGGTACTTATGAAGGTCAGATTTAAAGTTACTGAAGCTACAACCGGTTCGAAAGTCAGCCTTCAACTGAGAAGAACCGGCAAGAAACTCAGCAAGGTTACATTCTTTTTATTTTTTATTAAATAACGTTTTATATAAATTTTATCTTTTCTGACTTTTTTGCTATTTTATAATATCAATTTTACATAATTTTATATTTACCAAATACATAAATACTTAATATAGGTAACTATTCTTAATATAGGTACTATATATGTAGCAAGTTTCATCCAAATTTGTTAAGTAGTTTTTGCGTGAAAGAATGACAAACATCTATAAAACAACTTTGACATTTATAATACTTATTACTAGCTGTCCCCCGCGGGATGTTACATTTTCCCGTTATAAAAAGTATTCTATATGTTATTCCAGGATAGAGATTAATGAAAAATTCGATTGCATTTAAGTATTTTTATTATCATTATCTGTCTGTGATGTTCCCAATTAATTGAACCGGCGTAAAAGATGCGTATACCTTACTCTATAGAAGAGAAAGATAACGCTATTGACGCCCGATGGGGGTGGAATTGCATCCCCCAAATGTAGAAAACACCCTTTAAGTCTCGCGTCTCCTATCGACCGACTGATTTCACATTAATGTCCATATTACATCTCTACTAATATACCTGCCTCTCTGTACGCGCTAAACCAAAATCTCAATTCGCCTACTAATTGGACTAATTTGCAATAGGTTTAAATATCAATATGCCGATCTCTTGTTAGGTCTGGCCATATCGCGAAAATGGTAGACTGCGTTTTAGGTACGCAGCGACTAAAGGTAATAAATGTGAATGTAAGTTTGTTACGATTTCACGCAAAAACGACTTTACCGATCATCAAGAAACTTTGTACACATATTCTTGGAGGTATTAGAAGTAACATAGGATAGTTTTTGTGCCGGTAAAATGTTACATCCCTCGCGAACGCGGGGGACAGCTGGTATAGTATATATGAATATCATAATGATGCACTATTATAGATTAAATAGACGCTATATAACATTTGGATGTAGATGGACCCTGAAATAAACCTGCCGGCGTCCATGGATAACTATAGCCTATATATATAACGCTAGCTCTCTCTTTCTCTCTCTCTCTCTTTCCAAAGGGCTGACAATCAACCTATGGACATTAGCAATACCTAAATGAATTTCCGATTTGTACAAAGACCGGCGTTCAAATGCTTTTTTTTTATACCATAAACAAACTCCACTTGATGGTAAGTGGTCACCGCCGCTTATAGATATTTGCAACATTGAACAGTTAAATTGTTAAGTCTCATGTGCCTGTAATGTCACCGGCCTTACCTTTCTAACTGAAACACAGTAATTCAAGTGCACTATTGCTTCACGGCAGAAATGGGTAAAGTAGTACTTCTCCGGACGAACTCTGCACTAAGAGCTCTACTACTCAAGACCTACCGGAACACACAATAATTCTTCACTTCTGCGATAACACACAGGTTTTCTCAGTGAGACTAAATAAATATTTTGTAATAAATCTAAGATTGTTTTTAAAAAGAGTAATTGCTGAGTTTATTACCGGCTCTTCTCAGCAAAAAACAACCTTCCGATCCGTTATTTGAGTCAAAGTATAAGTGCTTGTAAAGGCCTATTTGAATAAAAATACTATATTATTATAACTATAACAGATAACTACAAAGCATTGTAACTATCTTTATGTATCCCCCCCCCCACCTTTAAACTGTAGAATTTTAACCTTAAAGTTAATTGCCAACTTAATTTTAGCTCGCAACAAATACAGTGTAGGTTATTCACCGTCTACCGCGAAAGTCTATTATAGGCCGCCTGAGGCCAGCGTAGGTCCGTAGCCAGGCAATTTACTAAATCTAGGTGACCTTATAGAGGCCCGGGGCCTCGCCAATTTACTAAGTCTGGTAGAGAGGTGTGTCTGAGGCGTGGTATATTTGGTGTTATAAAGTGACTGGCTGTAAAATTGTAGTGGTGTACATCATTTTCACTGGTTCTTGCAGGTTCAAATGTTAAAGATATGTTATGGAGTCTTTTGGGAGAAAAACCAGTCGAGGTATAATAGAAATATAATTTTTATAATTATATGTATAGAGGTAAAATACAATTTATTTATTTATTAATACAGTTTCAAAACTACCCGTAAATCCGAAAGGAGGTTAAATGGGGCCTTACAACGAGTCCATTCACAATATTTAAGAACCGTAGTAACGCTGTATAACATACCCCAAAAAAATAAAAAAACGGATTTTTATGAATGAAAAATAGAAAAACTATTAAAGTAGACAATTATTAGGTAAAATAGGTACGTAGCCCTTTTTGTTAAATAATTTGGTTCCTTGACATGACAGCTTACTAGGGTTGTTGGCTTTATTTATTTATTAGGGTTGCCAACAGACGATACACATACACATACACTTTGACTAGGCTGTGATAATTCATTATATTTTTACGGTGTATTTTGTAACACGTTGTATATTAACTTTTAATAACTATTAATATAACTTATATGTTATAAAATTATAAGGTATTCTAAAGAAGTAACAAACATAATTTTATAACTAGTTAGGACATTGTGAGTAGAGCATCTCAAAGCTTAGTTTAAAAAAAAATTGCATAAAAAAAAAGAGTTACGAAAATACAAATTCCATACAAAATTTTAAAACCAATTTCAGTATAAAAATTTTAAACAAAACACGCAATGATTAAATTATAAGTGAACAAAAGCTTCAACGTATCGGTATTGTAATGAAACTTTGAGCTTTATTATTTCCAGAGTGTATGAACGGAGCTTTCGCCGAGAGCTTTTTCTTTTCCAGACCGTTAACGATGCAAGTGGTTGCGACAAAATAAGTTTATGTTTTTTATCTCGCTTCACGTGAAGACACGATTTTACGAGCATTTTAAACTGTTCCCGGTATGGTTTGCTATGCGACTATTTTGTGTCAGGAACCTTCGTAGACTCACAAAAGTTGCATCGCTATCGGAAATCCCTACTAATGTTATAAATGTGAATGTAAGCTTGTTACGCTTTCACGCGAAAACTACTTAACCGATCATTATCAAACTTTGTACACATATTCTTAACAATAATAACATAAATAACATAGGAGTGTTTTTGTGCCGGGAAAATGTTACATCCTTCGGAAACGGGGGTAAAACCGCGGGGAAAAGAAGGTACATATGTACATTCTTTTTTCATAGGTTATATAAGATGTTCCACCTATTTGTCCACAATTACTCGAAAAGTAGTCGATGGTATGACTTGAACATTTAGACAACATTGTGTTCTTATATACTTTTTATCCCGAAGATCTCAGAAGAACGGGAAATCATTAATATCTGACTGACCCACGGCAAAGTGGGTCAGGGTTGAGGTGGTTTGAGTATGAAAATAGTGTGTATAGTATCTATTATGTGGTTTCCATAGTACAAGCTCTATTTTGTTTTTGTGGTCACTTAAACGTGTCTCAAAACGCTCCAGGATATTATATTAGTAAAGCTCTTAGTGCTGAGTTGGTCTGGGAAGTACTAGCACCTAACCCATTTCCACCGAGAATCAGTAGTGCACTTCTATTACTGTTTTTTGGTTAGAGGTAAGGGAGGTATTCAAATTGCAGGCACATGAGACTTACTTGTACAATACAATTAAATAACAAAAGATGAACAAAACAGAAATTTTATAAACACACAGGAGTGAACTTGTATTACTGTGTTTCCTTTAGAAAAGTATAGGGGCCGGTGACATCACAGGCACATGAGACTTAACAACTTCACGTTTCAGGGATGATAACGCATTGGCGATGCCCCCGTTGTTGCAAATGTCCATAGGCGGCGGTGACCACTTACCATCCAAGGAGCGTGTGCTTTTAGATCCGTTTGTCAGTTTTTTCAGCCACCCTCAGAAATGTCTCATCTATATTTATACTAATATTATAAAGAGGAAAGATTTGTATGTAAGTATGTTTGTTACTCTTTCACGCAAAAACTACTTAACGGATATGATGAAACATGGCACATAGATAGAGCATATCCTAGAATAACATATAGGCTATATATCTCGGGAACATGTGATATCCCTCGGGAACGCGGGTAAAACCGCGGGGGACAGCTTGTTTATAATATAAATAGGATAAGTTAGTTATATAAACCCCTCTAGGTAAAGTCTAGGGCAGAAGTTAGTAAATACTAATACAGCCCCCATATTTTTGTTTGGAACAATAAAGTATTATTATTATTATTCAGTTAATACAAACTTTGTCGGCTAGCCGCTTCACGGGGGCCTCGGATAGATTACCTCTCACTTGACTAAACTTGCGGCACGCTATGATGGCCGTTTTGACGTTTAACAATGACAAAGAAAAATAACCTTTATTCCTTCATACATAAGGTGCATCTATTAATCCAACAGCTAATTGTATCACGATGGAAATCAACCAAAGTTGTAATAGATATAGGCTAATTAATTATTATTTAAGAGAGAATTTTTAGCTTAAGTATACGGTATATTCTTTTTGATGAAAGAAACGATTAAAAAAAAAAAAAAAAAACCTTATTCCAAACCAATACAGTTTATTTTCCTATGACAATCTGAAACGTCAAAACGGCCATCATAGCGTGCCGGTAGTATAGTAGTATTAGCGTAGTTATAGAAAGAGACAGAGCACGGAGGCCGCGAAACATCCTCGAGTTAGTGTCATTTTCCTTACAGAATCGAGCCCCTGTACTTATAAGAAATGCAGTCGTGTAATTTAAATGCTATCCATTACATAAATGTTTACGTACGGACATCAATAACGTCTGGTGTCGCCGCGTTTACGGTCTTTTACAACTGCACAGCTCCCAAGGCACAGAAAAGTGCATTTAACGTGAATACTGATCGATGCTAAAGAACCATTTGTATTTTTTAATGCTGAGATTGTATATAGAGTTGAATATCGCGTTTCCCGTTTGGAATTCGTTTGATACATAAATTATTGACGTTTATTTATATTTGTTTATGATAAACTGTTTTTAAAATGAGATTTTTGTAATGTTATATTTAAAGAAAACTAAAGCTGTTTTGTAAATGTGTAAATTACCAAAATCAACATACATTTTTAATGATACCATCAAAAGTCTAATAAAAAAAATAAACCATATATATCGCATACGGTAATCCGAATTCAAATATTATATCGATATACCTTATAAAACTAATTTATGCCTCGAATCGAAAATACTTCTTTACCAGCCATCTATATTATTGGAACGAAGTTCCTTATCGCTTATTGTAAAAGGGGGCTAGACGGAAAAAATTCATACGAAAAGTTGTACTTTTTTTCATATTGTTTCGTTCGAAATTTAAATGATATGGTTTATTATTGGGTTTGTTTTCTTCATAATTTATTTAAAGGCTACATACAACATGTTTAAAATTCTGTTCCATTTATAAACTAGTATTTATTAGCAATTATTATAAGAAAAGGAATAAGTTAAAAGTAAATTTTGAATCGCACTGAATTGAAAGAAGCATGTATTATGTCAATGAAAACTTCGTTCCTATCTGGTGTCCCACGACACCATTTTGTAATTAATTTTTTCTTATAAACATGTTAACAATGGTAGAAGAAACAAGCAAATTAAATTATACATGATCCATAAACTAATAATAGCAAACATAGTTTTGTTTTCATAAGTCGCAAAACCGAAAAATAAACCGCAGCATCAACGTACGCAATTCTCAACCGTATGTTTCCAACACCATATTGTTTTCCACAAGGCCGAGCCCTTGGCCTAGACACGGCAAAATCGAACCTATATGCAAGGGATATAGAACTCAAATTGCATCTCAAAAACCACGATAACAATATTTTTCTCATACGTTTATTTACTTTGGTAATCGGTTTCTATCTTTTCGTAGAAGAATTTTAATTAGATTTTAACACGTGCTTTGATTTTGTTTATAGATACGGATGCATACCGTATGCGTGAATTGTATTAGTTAACACTTTATTGTTATTTTTATTGAAAACTAGATGACCCGACAGGCGTTGTCCTGTCTTAATAATGAATATTGAATTCGAATCTTCCGATTGAACCAACTGTGAAATGTGCAATAAGAAATTATAAATTAATTATTTTATCAATATAATTCCCACCTATGCCTCTATTTTAAACGGTATTTGCAGCGCGCATTCTGTCAATCGCTCCAGCTGTCAAACGACTGACAATAATAAAAGTTTATACTGTCAAAAGCGCTAGTAAAGTCGTTAAGTTTTCTTAAACTTTCTAATTTTCCCCGCAACTTTCTTATTTTTTTCTTTCATAAGTATCTTCTCCTGACAATAACAAACACAACAAAAAAAGAATTAGCGAAATCAGTCCAGCCGTTCACGCGTGATGCCGTGACCAAGGGAAATAGGGATTCATTTTTATATATATAGATTACTTTGACAGACAGAAAAAAAAACAGCTAATAAAGTGGAATAATAAAATCAAGCTTCTGGTGGTTTCAGTAACTTTGAATCTGACCTTCATAAGTGCCCTCCACGGGCCTAAACTGAATGGTTTTGTATTTTTTTTTAAGTGAAAACTTCTTTATCGGCATTGAAAACTTTTCTTGGGATGGGTATAAAATGTCAAACTCGCGTCAGGACACGTGACCTGATCGAAAATTCGTAAGACGGTAAAAATGCACAACGTTAATGTTCAAGTTTTCACTTCTACCGTCACTCCCGGAGTGCGACCCGTTGTTTTTTTTTTATTTTTATCATCCTGCCCCCGTTCGCCTGACGGGGATAATGTAAATCCTATTAATATTATAAACTAACTCCCTCCCGTGGTTTCATACGAGTTCCCAAGGAATTTAAATTTTTCAGTAATGAACAATACCCTATATGTTATTCCGGGGCATGTTCTATCTATGAGCCAAATTTCATTGACATTTGTCCGACAGTTATTGGGTGAAAGAGCTACAAACGATCCATCCTCACAAACTTTCTCAAAAATAATATTAATGAGACAGTATATAATTTAAACCCAGACATAGAGCAAACATACATGTTCATACACACAAATGAGACAGGGTTTTTAACCGCAAAGTCAATTGACTCAGTCGTGGCCTGCAAAAATCCATTGTAAGATATACAAAAAGCAAATATCTAGTAACTAATTCCGCTGGATCTCCTTCTCGGTCAAGTCTCAAACAAGGAAACTCAACAGAAAATCGACACGTGTTTCGCTTCTACACGAAGTATTGTATTCATTGTATAACAAATCCAAGACACGAATTCATGAATTTAATTTCAAATTTCATTAAAGACAAATCGTCTAAACTAAACCATAAAATGTGCATCAGAAGCATGAACTCACTGACGCAACGAAACTGTTTACTATTACCATCAATAGTCTTACAAAGTATACTTTACAGTCAAAATGTAAACTAAAATTTTACTGCTTTTCAGTTTGTTTTGATACAATTTTGATCTGGAGTAGGGTGGAGTAAGCGGTGTAGCTTCAAAGGGAGCGCTGCGCAGTGTTCTGGCAAACATCTGGATTGTGTATCCATATTATATTATAACTTAATGTTTCTTATGACAACGAAATACTTGCCAGGGTTGCAGGTGTGTTAATTTTAGAAGTAGTATTTTGGTTATTCGCTTCTATGGAGGAGCTGGATTAGAACAGTACCTCTACCATGAGTTGCTATCGAAACTTACTTTAGTCACTAGCGAGTAAACCACTATCGATACAGTATTTTTCGATAGCAACTGTCACATTTGTGACTAATGGCACCGAATTTTTATAGCAAAGGCTAAAAAACGTAACTCGCTAGTGTTTACATTTCGATAGGTTTTTTACCTATCGACTCGTACTATCGATTTTAGTTCTTTAGGTGATCGATATTGGCGCTGTACAGATTTGCCATAGACATGTTTTACGCCGTCGCTAGCGAGTACGTACGTTAAAAACTCATGGTAAAGGCACGGATGTCGTGGGTTCCATGGGTCCTGTAATAATCGCCATGCATGTGTTGAAATCTCAATAACTAATTCAAATTAAAATTCAAATATTTTTATTCAAATAGGCCTTTACAAGCACTTATGAATAGTCAGACTCTAATACCGGTGAGAGATTGTTTTTTTAAATTAGTTTTATTTTACAAATTGTTTAACAATTATATTTATACATTTAATTTTAGACACTAAATATCGCTAAAGGGACACCATTTTGTTGGCGATAATGTCTTTTATATTTTTTTTTTATTATGACTTTAGAAACTTTGTCTTTTTAGATTAGTAGAGGTCTTAGTGCAGAGTTCATCCGGGGAAGTACTATCACCCTACCCATTTCTGCCGTGAAGCAGTAGGGCACTATTACTGAGCAGTATTACTGTGTTTCGGTTAGAAAGGGGGCCGACGAATTTACAGGCACATGAGACTTAACAACTTCACGTCTCAGGGTCGACAACGCATTGGCGATGCCCCTAGTGTTGCAAAAGTCCATAGGCGGCGGTGACCACTTACCATTAGGTGAACCGTTTGCTTGTTTGTCGGACCATGTGGTATAAACAAAATAATAAATAAATTTGTACTATTTCACACAATTTTTAACTATTTATTATGTATTATGTATTAAATGTACCTATATTATTCATACCTTCAGCCCCCTTATTCAGCTAATACAAACTTCGTCGGCTAGCCGCTTCACGGAGGCCTCGGAGAGCTTACCTCTCACGTGATTAAAAGTATTAGCGTAGTTAGCGCCCGAGACAAAGCATAGAGGCCGCGACGAAACATCCTCGAGTTAGTGTCATTTTCCTTACAGAATCGAGCCTCAAATCCTTTTTTCCAAACTTTCACATTTATAATAGTAGAAAGATTGTTTAATGTATTACAAAGTTCGGCGGCTTGAATAATTATTGAAGTCATGATACCTCTGTATTAGTGACAGCGAATTCTATGCCGTTGGTTCGAATCCTGTTATGCAGAACCGTTCTACCACTCCAATATCCATATTTTAATTCACTCAATGTTTTGAGGCTGACTTGAATGTGTGTAAGCATTGTAAATATTCAATGTGATATTGAATTTTTTAGATGCTTTCTCGCGCGAATTTTGACAAACATGGGGTTGGTTCAGCGATATTTGGAGTTTCATATATGCTTCATATTTGAGTTGAATTCGACCTTTTTTAGAATTCCGTACCAACGGCAATATAATAAAAAGGCTCCGATGTCCGTCCATCCGTCTATCCGTCTGTCTGTCAGCCGGTTGTAACTCATTAAGCGTAAAAGGTAGACTGTAAAATAAAATTATTCAAAAACAAATATCATCTTTCTGTCCGGCGGTCGGCGAGGTAGCACGTCTGTGGTGCTAGTGCGTCGACTCAGTGACAGCGGGTCTAATACATCCTGAAGATGCTTCGTGTAGAAGCGAAACACGTGTCGATTTCCTTTTGAGTTTCCTTGTTTGGGACTTGACAGAAGAGAAGACCCACCACCAATTTTAGCGAAGTGCAGAGTTCGTCCAGGAAAGTACTACCACCTTACCCTTTTCAGTGAAGTAGTAGTGCACTTGCATTACTGTCTTTCGGTTAGAAAGGTAAGGGAGACTTAGCAACTTCACTTCTCAGGGTCGACAACGCATTCAAAATTCAAAATTCAAAACCATTTATTCAGTTTAGGCCCTCAGAAGGCACTTATGAAGGTCAAATTTAAAGTTACTGAAGCTACTACATTGGCGATGTCCCTAGTGTTGTAAATGTCCATAGGCGACGATGACCACTTACTATCAGGTGGACCGTCTGCATGTTTGTCGGCCCAAGGGGTATAAAAAAAAAATTTATAATATTGATATAAGATATTTGTTTTTGTATAATATCACAATGGATTTCCGCAAGGTCACGCCTGAGTCAATTAGTTATCTTGACTGTAGAAATGTTAACAGAGTGTGTACTACTAATTTAAATAACACATATTTTCATCAGACAACAAGGATCCACTTCTTAAAACTAAACATTTAATTAATGTGGTAATGTTACATTGATATAAAATAAATACATTCAAGATACACACAAAATTATTAATCAATTTCAAAAATATCTTGGACATTTGGGTTTATAAGGGTTCAGAACACTATCAAATCTTCCAGCCAGTACTATAGCCGTAATAACAAATAATAAAAAAATAGTGACAAATTAAAGGGGGTCGCCATTCGAGCGTATTTTTTTTTTAAAGGACGAAGGTCTATCCTCTGGTGGCTCTTACAACCTTACACAGACATTCAAACGTATTTCTTTCAGCGTTTTGTTAAATATAGGGTGGTACTGAACCTTCGTGTGTAATTCCGACTCACTCTTGCCCTCTTCTTTTATTTACCGTGATCCCAATTTTTGTGTCGGCTCGAGCACTATGCTGTCCATTTGCTACATTACAAGTTACAAGAGACTTGGTAGTTTTTACCTCGAACTCTTTTAGGAATGTTTTTGTTCACTCGGTGAAAGGTGTAAAGTGCATGTGGTCATCGATATTCTCTTCAGTCGGTTAGACACCCTATATACGAGTTGGGGTGGTATTATACGCTAGCATACACTTGCATTGTAAATCAGGCGTTTAATGTGGTACTATGTTTTCCTCTACCGAAAACACAAGCTCATTAGGATTTGAACCCTCAACTTTGTCATGTTAAGATATAGTGGACTTATAGCAATGCCGCGCGTGCCGTCACGACAGTGGTTTGTGCACGATCAAATGGAAATCGGTCAATTACCCTCATTTTATGTTGCTGTTTCTGAGGGCGGATAATGCATCTATAGTTTAAATATCATTGCATTTGATTACCAACTAACTAGGCTTCGGATATTTTCTTAAAAAAATGTTTTTAATGTTTTCTATAAGAGACCTTAAACTATGCATACCTTAGGGTCTAAAGCAGTTTGAATATGATCAACATTAGCTGGCCATATTTTTTTTTATGTACCTATAATACATGTGACATCCCACGGGAACGCAGGTAAAACCGCGGGGGACAGCTAGTAGGTGATATTGAGCGTACCAAACAAATTCAATATCGTATTTATATTAGTTATTCTATATATTATAAGTACATTCATAAATCTATATTAAGCAATCGACATCTGTACCTATGTTTAAAGCGAGATATTTTTGTAATGTCTATTCTCGTGAGCTATACATCATAACGCAACTACCATTTCAATGTTTGTTTCAACCTTGTATTTGCGCAAACAAACATTACACTATAAAAGTCAAAGTTTTTATGTACGACACTTACGCGTAAACGGCGAGCGGATTTGTATGAAGTTTACAATATTTTTCTCTCAGATGAATCGTGACAGTTGTAGGCTTTTTACCTTTATCTTATTTATTTATTAATTGACTTGGTTCTCCAACAATGAGTACACCATTATAAAGATAAACAATAACAAAGTAAAACTTATAACATATCTAAGTGTCACATTACTTAAAGAAGAACACAGCATGCACTTAAAGTCGCGCAGGTGAATAACATTTTTAAATATTAATTATTAGCCTACTATATAATAACAAGAACCTTAAATCTATGACACTAAATACACTTAATACAGATACTTACTGATACCACATTAACTTAATTTAATTTTAACCTAATTCTTAAATCTAAATCTTGTGAAATAGCACTAGATTACTCAAGATATACAGTAAAGAGACTATGTTGTTGTGGGGAAAATAATCTATTATAGATACAGTCACCAAAATAAGTATCAGTAACCTTATTTAGCTAATACAAACATCGTCGGCGAGCCACTTCACGGAGGCCTCGGAGAGCTTACCTCTCACGTGATTAGTAGTATTAGCGTAGTAAGCGACAGAGATAGAGTATAAAGGTCGCGACGAAACATCCTCGAGTTAGTGTTTTTCCTTATAGAATAGAGCACCAGGGGCCGATGGGAAAATGATACTATCTCAAGGATATTTCGTCGCGGCCACCGTGCTCTGTCCCTTTCGCTAACTACGCTAATACTACTAATCACGTGAGAGATAAGCCCTCCGAGGCCTCCGTGAAGCGGCTTGCCGACGAAGTTTGAATTAGCTGAATAAGGGGGCAGAGAGCATCGAACAGCGCTCTTCTTTCACACAGACCGGCGTGAGTTATACGTTTGGAACTGGTGTGGCTGACAGTGCAGTAGAGTACGTCTTCAGAGGCAGCCTGTCAGCTCCACTTATCATTTCAGACTAAGTGCGTTCAGTTTGCATTAGCATTGTCAATAATAAACGAAGTGAAATGTAAAAATAAACCTTATTACAATGGCTCAAAACTGTGTTTTAAACGTGATAAAATTATGCTCTCCTCCGAGCTGGTCTGTGTGAACGGACCCTAATGCTTCATGAGACCTTGCTCTGTTACGGTATCCCCTTATTATGTTGAAATAAACAGAAAACATTGAAAATCTTATTAAACACCATGTGTCAACCAACTCATGCTATTTGAAAAATACTATAGAACATGGATAGAATAAAAAAGCCTTGTTAAATAATAGTATACTTTCCCCAGTAAAACTTTAGATCAACTACAATGCGGGTAAAACCGTGGGGTAAAGTTAGTATCTTTAATAATAATCATGACTTTAATTATATTTTCATGATTTTTAGTGTAGTAGAGCTTTTAGTGCAGAGTTCGTCTGGGAAGTACTAGCACCTTACCCATGTCCACCGTGAAGCAGTAGTGCACTTGTATTACTGTTTCGTTTAGAAAGGAAAGGCCGGTGAAATTACAGGCACATGAGACTTAATAACTTCACGTCTCGGGGACGACAATGTATTGGCAATGCTTCTAGTGTTGCGAGTGTCTATAGGCGGCGGTGACCAGTTATCATTAGGTGGAGTCTCTGCTTGTTTGTCGGCCCATGTGGTATAAAAAAAAACAATATTTTAGATAATCTTCATCTACTTCTAGTGGAAAGAGTCTCCCAAGGTTATTATCCAGGTCATTTCCATCTGCATCCAGCTCACTACCTCTTTTTAAGGTCTTGGTCCAATATGCCTAATAATACACTCGCCAATTGTGTCCCACCGCCGGCTACGGGCATTTTCATAGGCTGCGGTGACCACTTACCATCAGGTGGACCGTTCGCCCATTTATCGTACACTACCTTTTTTTAGAACTTTAGTCATATAATTACTAATAATACACTCGCCAATTGAGTCCCACAATCACAATCAGCACAAACCTATGCTCTCTTTCTTTCCTTCAAGTTTAAAAGAGTAAAGGAGAATTTTAGTTCTGTCTTTTTGAACAAAACCATTCATATTTACTCGTTTTTAATTCTCATGTAACTTTTTTAGAGCCTCAACTGAATAGCTTAGAATTGAACATAAACCTGGCAAAAACTACGGTTAACGCGGAAAATGGGTAATTCTAAAACATCACCGCTGATTGAGCGTAAAATATTCTAAAGGAAATGAGTTGCCAAGGCGTTAACGTAATTTACGGTACATCTTCCGACATTTTTTACGATTTTACGTGATCTCGCATATTGTTCGAGACACGTTATTGCGTACTTACGGCTGATTGATGTTATACCGCGTGTTTGGGGTCATTCAACTGATAAATGGTTGTCACAATGGAGTTTCTGACTATGGTAGTCAAATTTAAGACTCTTTATTCTTTTTTTTATGCCACTTGGGCCGACTAACAAGCGGACGGTCCACCTGATGGTAAGTGGTCACCGCCGCCTATGGAAATTTGCAACACTAGGGGCATCGCCAAAACGTTGTCGACCCTGAGACGTGAAGTTGTTATGTCTCATGTGCCTGTAATTTCACCGGCCCCCTTACCTTTCTAACCGAAACACAGTAATATAATTGCACTACTGCTTCACAGCGGAAATGGGTAAGGTGGTAGTATTTTCCCGGACGAACTCTGCACTAAGAGCTCTACTATTCGAGAAGTATCTAGTCTGTAGCCTCGTCTGTATTAACTGAAACTTACAACTTGGGGCAATTTTTTATAGCACTTGGGCCGACAAACAAGCTGACGGTCCACTGTATGGTTTGTGGTCACCGCCGCCTATGGACGCTTGCAACACTTGGGGCATTGTCAATGCATTGTCAACCCTGAGACGTGGAGTTGGTAAGTCTCATCTGCCTGTTATTTTTAAGAAAAGAGTGAATAGGCTACTAACGGGAATGCGAGCTCCATCTTCGGCTTCATCTTCACTTACCATCAGGTGAGATTGAAGCCAATAGCAATCGCGTCTAAAAATAAAAATACAGGCACATGAGATTTTGAGACTTAGCATTAAAGTTTTAGGGTCGATAATGCATTGTCGATGTCCCTGGTATTGCAAATGTCTATAGGCGGCGGTGACCAGTGTCAGTTGGATCGTTTGCTGGTTTGTCGGTGTAAATCAAATGAAAATACCTGAAATAAAAAAACTTTTTTTATTCAAATAGGCCTCACAAGCACTTATGAATAGTCTGACTCTAATACCGGTGCAAAAGGTTGTTTTATACTGAGAAGAGCCGGCGATAACCTAAACAATTACAAGCATATGATAAGCCAGTTGGCTTGGTGGTTAGCGACTTTGACTGCCATGCCGAAGGTTGCGGGTTGGATTCCCATCCAGGACAAACATTTGTGTGTATGAACATGTCTTTTTGTTCTGTGTCTGGGTGTAAATATCTGCATAATTATGTATTTAGAAATAAACAAAAAAATGTAGTAAATTAAGTATATCAGTTATCTGGTTTCCATAGTACAAGCTCTGCTTAGTTTGGGATCAGATTATTTATATGGGCAACTGTCTTGAGATAAAATAATAAATAAATAAAAAGCGACCTCACAAAAGTCATCTAATTCTTAAAGGCGCATTTGACAGCAAAGGATGTCACATAAAATTTTACTTTATAGCTTTTGGAATAAGGTTAAGGTTTAGCTATCAAAATATGAGGCAGTCAAGAAGCCTTCTAAAGGAGAGTTTTTGTGCGTAATAGAGAGGTGGGCTTATTATCACGCTTATTATCCTAATATGACATGAAATTCTCGAGCGATACTTTGCCCGGTCTGGGAGTCTAACCCAGGACGTCTGGTATTGGTACACGTTCCGGAGATTACCCGCCACATACACACAAACTCAAAATAGTCAGAAACCAATAAAAACACGAGCGGTAGCCAGTTCATTTATAATTAAAATAAAATTCCTTCAATTTATTAAGAAGGGTTTACTATTATTATAATTTTTTTATTGCACAAAATTGTGTCAAGGAATGAACTCTATTTCTAAAAGAAATAAAGTCGATTTTATTATATGTTTTGTTGGTTATTTAATGGTCTATCAACGCCATCAAAGTTATGGGATAGATGGTCAATTGACCTAAAAATTGCGAGTGTTAAGTGAAAATTTAATAGACATGTTTTGACAGTCAGAGAAAAATGACCTCTATCATTTTATAATAAGGTTGATGTGCACCATCAAACAATTAACCATTGGTTCAATAGATGATCCTTATTTCAGAAGCGATAAGGTACATTTTTCTATAACATTCAATGCTGCCAAAACGGGCCTAGATGGTAATAACTTTAGTGTGAGATAAATTGTGTTTATTTTATTTTATTTTTTCTAATGTGTTGAGATACGTATGTCTTACTTTGTAATAAGTATGGTATATATATATATATTTATTTTGATTAAAAATTAATTAATACTAGGGCAATTTTTTTTCTCTTAACCTTCTAGTAGGTAGCTTGAGATGTCTTTTAGACTTTATCGGTAACCGCAGAAGGCATTTTCAACTGAGACTACTCGATAGTGCTAAAATGTAATAAATGGTAAAAAATCATTTAAAACCATACCAACCTATTAAGTCTAGGCACTTATAAAGTCACTGAATCTACCACCGGTTCGCAAGTCAGGCTTCATTTATAATACGCGACAGATAGGGATATTGCCCATAGCATGGCGCGTTGGGACTGAAAAAATGTCTTCCAATGTGGGTCTATTTACTGAAGCCCCTCTAAGGGGTGCCTTAATTGGTCGAAATTTCTACCAGCTGCTTCCACAGTCCCTAATACAAACTTTAGTAGCCAGCCAGCGCAAAGCCTCGGAAAGCAGATTTGTTACGTTAATGCTAAGCGAAAGAAAATGTCCAAAGTCGAGTGTAATTTACCTTGCCCCAGAATTAACCACCTGTTTCTCACCACGCCTATTTTATTAATTTACTTCTCCATCTTTTCCAGATACGGAGACATGGTGCCAGGGACTATAGCGGGCAAGATCGTTGGAGGAGTCTGCTCACTGTCTGGAGTGCTCGTGATCGCTCTGCCCGTGCCGGTTATCGTGTCTAACTTCTCGAGGATCTACCATCAGAACCAGAGAGCTGATAAAAGGAAGGCGCAGAGGGTACGTTGACTTACCACTAAGCTAATGATGATGAGATGAATTACTGTTTTTGTTTAGTTGTTCACATAAAATATAGTCACAGATGCTCAGCTTCGTTACAGCTGATTGGATTTGAATTTAATATGAAATTGATCAGAATCCAAGATAGAATAATTTATTTGTGTAACATATGTTTACATGTAAGTTATTGGATCTTTAATTAACTAAACTGTGCGCTATGTTTTGTTATGAAAGCCATAGGTATAAAATATATATTTAACATTCTAAAATTCAAATTGCATTTAGTATGAAAAATAAAATGAAAAAGGATAATCAAGTGGTAGATTATGCATTGAATAGACAAACGCACAACCTATGATAATAGGTCGACATATAGGACACTGTACTATGTATCTACTGTACTATGTAAACTATATGTATATTATGTGTGAGTTTATTGTATGGGGTAGCGTTGTAACTCAAGTCTAACCCATGCATTTAAGACTAAATTTCCAATAACTTACAAAACCTTAAATCTTCCAGAAAGCCCGCCTCGCTCGCATCCGTATTGCCAAAGCCTCGTCGGGAGCTGCATTCGTCTCCAAGAAGAAGGCAGCCGAGGCGCGCCTCGCAGCCCAGGAGTCTGGAGTGGAGTTAGATGACGCCGGACGAGATGAAGATATTTTCGAATTGCAGCACCATCATCTGCTGCGCTGTTTAGAACGTACAACGGTAAGCTACTTCTTTTTTATTATTAGGTAAACTTGCAAAACTTTCACTAAACGCCGGTTTCTACGCTCTTCTGTCTGTTAGTTTGTCTGATAACGGTACCATTTTCTTCATGGTAGTTATTAGTAATTCGTACCTATGTCTTGGCAAATAAAGTTTCAATTTAAGAATGATCAAATAATTACATTTTAAAATTATTTTCTTTTGCTCTTTTACAGACGCAATAGGGAACTGTGTTGAAGATAAATGATCAAACAATAAAAATACATGGATACATCAAAAAAGATCTGAATTTTATAATTAATGTGATTTTTAAGTAGCGATTTAAACCGTAAAGATTAGATCTTTTGATGCTGTACAGTTATAACTTGTTATTTCATACAAAACTCCATGCATACGATCGTTTTGACATTTAATAAAAAGTTGCTGATTTGACATATCACCCAACATTCCTATTATGTAAGGAGGTGTAATTTGTATCTATTTATATACTCGTATTAGTAAAATTTTCTACTGGAACATATTAAATATTTTATTGCGCCTACGCTTAATATGATAGCAATATTTCGCAGTAATGTTGAATTAAAGAGCCGTTAAGTTAAAGTACCCCAGAACAGGCGCTAAATACTTTTAGTTTAATGATAGTTGCGCAAGTCGCCCTGAATGTTGTAACAGTGGATTTTTTTGACGAAGTTGTTAGTTTGGTTAGAGACCTTGACTGCCACGCCACAGGTTGTGGGTTCGATTCCCACCCAGAATAAACATTTATCTGCATTAATGTGTATGAATTGCCTGGGTGTAAATTTATGTAAGCTATCTGGTTACTACAATCCTTACAAGCTCTGCTTAGTTTGGGATCACATAGCTGCTTGAAAATAATTTCACTCGATATTTATCTGTCCCTAAATATATTGAACCCGTATCTGGATTCACAACTGACTTGACAGTAAAGGAAAACATCTTAAGGAAATCTACATAATTATTAGTCTTTATTGTAAGGACTGATGCCTCAAAATAAAAATAATAAGAAAAAAAAGAATATAGTAGTAAATGAAGATATTGCATCACCTTCAGTGTTGGCATATGTTAGTCTTCTTAATCACGAAGAATGTCAAAGAAAAACTAACCTAATTATTTTTGAAATAAGGTTCATTTAATGATCCATTGGTGAATTGTATGATGATGCTAATGAACCTTATCATAAAGACAGAAGGTTAATTTTTCAATGACATTCCTTAAAGTCAAACGGTCCTATTGGATTGCAAATTCTATAGTGACTACGAAAGTTGTGAGTACAAGACATAGAAAGAGATGAGCTTTTAGTAAGAGGCATCTTCGCACGGTGGTGGGGTACTTCTTAGTAGCCTGTAAAGTACAATAAAGCCTTTCCATATAAGTTGTCACTATACAATCATTACCACACTTATTAGTTCTTTCGTAGTAGTACTATACTAGTAGCTGTCTATATTGCTAGATTTATTCGCAAGTTAGATTCTTATAAACTGAATCTTCCGAACTAGCGTTAGAGTCCGACCATTCATAAGTGCCTGTGAAGGCCTATTTGAATAAATATATTCCTTTTTATTTAATTATATTCCCGCAGTTGTATTCTTGGATGGGACCTTGCTGTTATAACCGCTATTTATTATACTTAATTTGTATCATACTTCAACTGTATTTTTTTTTGTGCTAATATCTCTTTTTCAGCTGATTCGTCGTATAAATCGCAGCATTACTCAATATTGAGGCAGTATTCGGATTTTCAGGATCGCGAATTCGTGGAGATGGAGAACCCCTACAACGGGGCTGCTAAGCGTCCGGGGTCTCCCTCCCCCCTCGCGTCACCCGCGCACTCTGGCCGAGCCCCCGCGCTGCTCGCGTGCTGCGCGCGCTGCGGCTGCTGCCCACAGAAATATCAGGTGACCGACGTTGTTGCGTGTTGGTATTGGTGTTGGTGTTGGTATTGGTGTTGGTAGATTTGGAACAGGGTTTTGTCTTGTGAGAATATTTGTTGATTTAAAACAAAAGAATGTTGTTTCTCTAATGTCTTCCAGTTAAAATTAAATATTTTGAAATGTTAACCCTAGAATGTTGTCAGTTAACAGATAACGTAATAAAAATAAGTAGCGTTATCTTCAATTTTCAGTAATAATTTTAATGATAATAATTGCATGGTTTTTGTGTTGAAGAAAACTCACTGTTTAGTGTGTGTTTTAAAATTAAATGATTGTTGGTGTATAGATTAATTATTAATTGTATTAAAATTAACACCAAATCACGAATTTCTCCATTGGTGAAATTTTAATATAATTATTCACGTACCGACTTTTTTTAAATTAAATTAATCTATTTGGTGTTGGTTTTAATCTGTGGTTTTAATTAACTATCATGTGTATCATGCTCATAAAACGGTGTGACGAAGGTATAATTTTTACGACAGAAGCGCCGTCGATCGGTTCGGTGCATCAGTCCCTTAGGGCTGGCCTCGTTTCCACGCCGGGAGGTATATATTAATGGTACTACTGCCATAATACCAAGCAATAAGTGTGGAATTCCCTTGCTCAGACCTTTGGTCCTGTCGTGGCTTCCATGTGTGGCTAAATCAACGCATATCGGCCAGCTATCCTAATGATATGTACTTTAAAAATATAAAAAAAGCAATAAAACATAAAGCTTTTTGCCTTGTGTGTGCAAGGCTATTTATATATAGGTTTATATATACAGTCGCTACATATGTATTAGATGATTTTTTAAGAAAACATTAATATTTATTGAAGTGGTAACCCAAGCTAAATTACGCCAGGTTGTTAAACGAATACAAAGGAATTGCTATTATTTTCAAAACATATTTATATATTATTTTTTTATTATTATGTTTTGCTGGTACGTCTTCATTGATTTGTTACTATCTACTCTATACCTCTACACTTAAATCACATATAATTTACTGAATTAAATTCTGGAATCAGAGCACATACACTAAGCTTACAAGCAAAATTGGAAGCATTCTTCTTGTTTTTTCTTCTTCACAACAAAAGCTCAGTCTCCGATTGGCTAATACAGGTCCTGCTATTAGACTCGAGTAGAAAGGGACGGATGAAAGGCGCTCGCCGGTACACGGCGACGTCACGACCGTCCGACACGTCGGTATCGGCCGCGCCCAGCGAAGACCCCTTACCAGTACGTGCTTCCGGTGTTACCACGCAGCGATGTCGGCCCGTCAGTGGGCGGCTTTATTTTCATAGTTTCATACTTTTTGTAGAAAAAAAATTACATTATTCAAATAAACAAGTAGGATTTTTTAAAATAATTTATCAAAAGAAGTCTATAATTAAACCATGTATTAATAAATAATTAATTAAAAAGCGAATTTATTACAACTAAAACATAATTTCCATAAATGAAGTAGTTAGGACCTTATTAGGTCCAGGTAATAATTCATTAAAATATTCAAAATTCAAAGTGATTAAATTATTCAGTTTAATCAAAGTCAACGTTACCACATAATTTTCAATAAGTTGTGCATAAGGTAAGTAATTTGGGTTATAAGAAAAATATTAAGTGTCCCGTCTAATTATTATATTTGGACATTTTCGATCATTTAGTTTAGGTTCAGGTATCAACTCGCTGTGTGGTAATAACCGTAAAACAAGAAATATATAAAAATTTGAGGCTTTAAATGTCTGCAGGGTGTTGGCTGCCAAAAGAATTGTTGCTTTTATAAATTATATTTTTGAATATTTATAATATTATTAATATAAATGTTGTATTTATTGTTAATGTAGCTTGCGCTATGCTATGTTGTTGAGGCATACCTATATCTATTATTGATGTTAAAAATATATCTTCTATTTATTTAATTATTATTTATAATTGTAAAATTGTTTATTTTTATAATGTTATTTATATTATAGGTTATACAATTCTGTTTTTGAAAATGTACTTAAATTTTAATGTTGATTAGATCCAAAAGTTTTGTAAATGTATTTATAAAGGATGTCGTCAATTGTTTTATTGTAATAATTTGCTTTAAAGTTTTATTGAAATACTACATACATAGTTTCAATATGTTGATGCCAACACACTGCACACATTAGTAATAATTGGCGAAGTTTAATCAAAATTTGCAGTAATGAATAAATTCATTCATTTCTTTTGCTGAAAAACCGATTAAAAGTTTAAGCACTGGTTTTGCGTTTTCAATAAAAAAAACCGGTTCTCAAACTTAAATATCATAAAAGGTGGGGTCTGAAGAACAAATCGCCAACATATTAAATAATGTTTTTTTCAAAATTGTCAAAATTTCGACATCCATACAATGTAGATTGCATTCATTAATCATCATCATTAAAATTAAATACATTTTACATTTACATTACACAATAATGGGTCAATAACTATTTTTTACTATTTATTATTGGTTTCTGATTCAGTAATATCAAACAGAACACTCAAACAAAATAAATAAAAAGATTTTATTTATTTATATTAAATTGGCATGCCCCTAAAGCACACCTACTCCAAACAAAATATTCACCGCTACTTGCATACTTCACATTTTTTATTTCTGTACACTATTTTTTTTTTTCTATTTCGTGTCAGTGTTTTCCGTTTCCCTGGCTCCATGTGGAACCAATATGTTGCTTTTTATTGGTGTAAAGCTTATTTATTGTTATAAATGTCAGTAATATTGTTGGATTTATTGTAGATAGAAAACGTAGGTAGGTATCATACGCTAAAGTATTAGTTGTATGTAAGTTATTCAAAATAATTAAACTGATTAAAATTATAAATGTAATTTAATGAAATTGTCAGGTTGAATTAATCATTATTCTATTTCAACGAACGATAAATTCAAAGTTTGATTTTTTTTTAATCTTTTATTTTTTATCTGCAACGATTGTCAATATATCACGGTTTACAAATTTTAATACTGTTTTCTACGTTACAGCAAGCATGTGGTAAATACATTCCAGCCGGGAGCACAGTCCAGGGCAACCAGACTGGCGTGGCAATGGACGGGACGTACTTAGTGGAGGCGTCATTCTAGGGGCCGACCTCAAGTAGTCACGTGGAAAGCTACGTATAGCACTTACCAGTGTACTTATCACTATGGACAACACTATTGTATGAAATGAAGAATGGACTCGTTCAAGACATGACGGCGAAACGAAACGGCCGTACGAAACCAGAACAACAATTACTAGGTTTATGGATCTGTGTAATATTAATGTCCCATAAGTTTAACACGATACTGCCTAACATTAAAAAATATCAGATTTATATTGTTATGGAAGGATTACCAGTTCGAATAGAAACACATATACTGTGGCATGGAATATTCAAATTTCGTGTTCTGTTCCATTTTTGAATAATATAGTTAGATGGTCTCATTAGTTCTTTAATGTAGCATTCCAAAATTGAAATTACTCTTATTAATACTGGAATTACTGTAACGTCTTTAGAAGTAACGCGGAATGAAAGTAATTGCAATGGAACTTGGAATGTAAGACAGTATTCTTTGTGTGTCTGTTGGAACCATTGTTCTTTCATTGTCTACATGTAGAATTTCTTTTTTTATAGTAATTATGTGGAACAGTATTGAATAAGGTTTTAAATGTTAAATGGTGGATGATCGTTCGTAATCTCGCTTTTTGACAACGAGAAAAAAAATCGATGTTTGTAAAATGTTGTCTTTGGAATTTACCCGAAAACATCTGACATTGAGGCGTTACTTAGAAAAGACAAATAGTTTCAAATTTCAATATAGAGCATAGTTATTCGAGTCATATCAATATTAGGGCAGATATTTAAACATAGATTTACCAGTATGTCGAAATCTGAACCATATTTTGTCTATAATTAAAGTCATTTTTAAATAACTTTAATATATGCACGAAATATTTTCATAACAAATTGTTTCTCGTAATTAATCGTAATTGATAATAATATACGTTTTAGGAAAGAAATAATGATATAATAATTCATCGTTAGATATAATTATGACTAAAGTTTAAATATAAATTTACGGAGGTCGAAATTCTCAGTGGATTTGATAATTTATTATTATTAATAACAATTTAATGATTATTTAAAAAAAATGTGTTTTTTGACCTAGAATTGTCGTTTATTGACTTTAATTATAAACAGAATATGCATTTTAAATCCCAACTAAATTGTTGTTTTAATTATTTTAAAATCCACTAGTACTCTAGTGCCTTCTATATTGGTTATTTCCAGATAATAGTTACTCTGTGTTAGTGATGTATAGGCATTAGACTTTCTTAGTGAAAATATGGAATGCAACAGTGGAAGCGGTACGATGCTGTATCGCTTCGATGTTTGGATGAGGGCTAATAGCGCGAGCGCGCAATGAATATCCAAATTATGATATATACGCATCCACGGATGGATGTTCGGTGTCTCGGTAGAGTGACCCCTTGAATTGTAAAATTATTCTATTATAGATACAAACGTCTTATGATTGCAATAGTTCATACACGTTTAATACCTAGATAGATGAATTTATGTGGTTAATATTAGCTGTTAATTTAAAAATTATATGTTAAAAAATAATTGTAAGATTAAAAAAAAAAACACGAGATATAGATTGTAATGTGAATGTAATAATTGCATTGAATGCGTGATTATAATATTGTTTACGTAGGGTTATGTTTCAATTCGTAGTTGTTACGGACCGAATTTGATGTTGAAAAAAAAAAATCTCTTCCAAAATATTGCCACAATTTCTACATAAATTATTATTATTAAAAATGTGTAATATTCAATAAAATTCGATATGTCTAAGTATATTAGGAATCGAGTTAAATCGTTATGAATTTTTTCAAATTCCTTTTTGAATGATAATAAAAATACTTTGTGATTAAATAATTGAATAATTAAATGTGAATATTTCAGATTATTAAAATGATATTGATTAATATTGATTAATATTTCCATCTCCCTGTGATTCTTATGGCTGTATTATCATTAAATAATTTCTGTTTTTTTTTATTTATTTCGTTTTTAAATAACGCTTTATTGTTTTGTTTTAAGGTCATAATAGTGCTGACATAGGGGGTATATAGTATTATTATTTTACTTTATGGAAAGGTATATTTACTCGTATGTAAAGGTAAATAATAACTTCTGATTATTATAATAGAGTCTATTTTATCCTGCCAAATAATTCCAAGGTTTTTGGATATATTGAAATAGTCATCTTCATGCTAACAGATCCAATTTTATAAAACATCTGTACGCTTTAACTAAACCAAAATGGACTAATGGTCAAATCGACCCTGAGACATGAAGTTGTTAAGTCTCATGTGCCTGTAATGTCACCGGCCCGCTTACCTTTATAAAGGAAACATAGTAATACAAGTGCACTCCTCTATGTTTGTAAAATTCCTGTATACTTCATCTTTCCTTACTTATAATGTTATGGTTAGAGCTGCCATCACTTAAATTACCAACGCCGGACAAAAGCTTAAAAGTCCCGGACGTTTAGGTGAAATTGGTTCTTCCCCGGACACACCTAAAAAGTATTTTATACATTTATAGTTTAATCAATCAATTTTTAAATTAATCGGGATTCCCTAATACAAAAAGTTTCTTTATGGAAACCCTATCCGGACGCTCCCCGGACACCATCTGAAATAGGACAAATCCGGGGTAACCCGGACCGATGGACCTTAGTTATAGTGTACAAGTGTTTTGTTAATTAGGATCCGTTCTGGGGCTCGATTCTGTAAGGAAAATGACACTAACTCGAGATATTTCGTTGCGGCCTCCATGCTCTGTCTCTTTCGCTTACTACGCTAATACTAATCACGTGAGAGGTAAGGTCTCCGAAGCCTCCGTGAAATGTCTCGCCGACGAAGTTTGTATTAGCTGAATAAGGGGCCAGCCTATGATTTTCCTTACAGAAACGAGCCCCTGATACTTATTTTAGATTTTACAATTTTTGTCCTCGATGATATAGTCTCTTTGCTGCTCTTTGAATAATAATAATAAAACTATTATCACTTTATAAAGCACTATTATAAGGCCTATGTTTTGTTAAGTTTTAAATTCGAGAAATTATTTTTATACAAATTAATTTTATTACCTACTTATGTACTTACGTCCAATTTTGTTACACGAATAACGCATTTTTCGAATGAGAATAAGTGTTTTGTAAAAAAAGATACCTGTGTGTGTTTTTTTTTATGGAATTTTTACTGTTGAAAGACCGAGTTGGGGAAGTGTTGCCAGTTAAAGTTACCCCAAAAGTGGAGAAATGGAGAAACGGTTTTGCTCAAAATTGTATTAAATCGTTGGGGTCTTTTTTGTAGATTCGAGTTATAAAGGGGTTGCGTAAAAAAATAATAATGAAAGAAAACAAGTAACTTGTTTATTGGAAAATTATGGGAACTATGTAACATATGTAACTATAAGTTATGGATGATAAATACGATGGTATCCAAAAAAATCTCTCAATTAATCCAAATTATTCGCTCAACTCTGCTATTACGTCAAAAGAATAAAACCCAATTTTTACAACGGTAAAAATTTCAATAAAAAAAATTACTATAATATTTTAACAGTGTGTTCTGAAGACTGTATTGTTTAAGAAATTAAATAAAAAAAAAAAACTATTAATTACTAAATTGGCAGAATATTAGTGTTGTGAATTTTCGGGATGTCTGTCGTCGGACCAATCTGGGGATAAATCTTCGAGTGTGTAGCGGTGAGTCTGTTTGTATTACAACGGTGTGATGGGTTGCCAAACAAACTGGCCGACGCAATCGATGCTACGAGACTTATGAATGTAGGATTTCTTAAATTAATTAATTTATTTGGTTGACGCGATTGTTGGCTTGGTGGTTGGAGACACTAACTGCCACGCCACAGGTAATCGGTTTGATCCCCGCGTAGGACAAAGAAATGTATATGAACATGTCTATTTGCTTTGTGCAAATATCTGTATAAGTGTGTATTTAGAAAAAAAAGTCATGCAGTAATCAGTTATCTGGTTTCCATAGAACTCTGCTTATTTGGGGATATAAAAACCGTATATTAAAATGTCCCAGGATATTTATTAACGACAAATGACGTTTTAAGTCAATCACGTAATTTTTTTTAAGTCAAGTAAGCCAATATCTCTGGCAGACGGTCAACCTGACCGTAAGTGGTACCGTCGGGCGTCACCTATGGACATTTGCAACACCAGGCGCATCACCAATACGTTGTCCACCCTGAGACGTGAAGTTGTCAATTTCCCTGTACCTGCATCTTTCTAACAGAAGCACAGTAATACAAATGCACTACTGCTTGACGGAAATACGTATGTTAGTACTTCCCCGGACGAACATAAATTCACAAAAGTATACTGTATTGAATCGATAAATATACTTAAGATGTTTTGACAAAAATAGTCTGTTTATTGATACTCAAGACTAGCTTCGCCCTGCGGCGTTGCCCGCTTTCAATCCTGATTATAAACCTTCCTCTTGAATAACTCTATATATTGCTGAAAACTGCATTAAAATCCGTCGCATAGTTTCCTATTCTATAAAGGACATACAGACAAAGATTCGTTTTTATATATGTATAGAATAAATAACGAAAAAGACAGCACATATTTATGAGTAGTAAAGTACGGAGTCCCGTGTTCGTCCGGGGAAGTACTCTCATACTTATTTCCGGGAAGCAGTAGCGCATTTGTATTACTGTGTTTGTATTTCTGTTAGAAAGATACAGGTATACGGAACTTGACAACTTCACGTCTGAGGGTTGACAATGCATTGGTGATGCGCCTGGTGTTGTAAATGGCCATTGGCGGCGATATCTACTTGCTATCAGGTGGACCGTCAGCTTGTTGTCTTCCACTTGACATAAAGAAGAATGGTCCCCACACGGCTTAAGGTCTCAAAAGACTTCAGACTTCGAAAGCTGTCAAATATTTCCGTTGTAATACAAATAGACTTACAGTGGAGTGTGACTGTGTATCGATATTTTGTTAATTTTTAGCTATCGATTATCGACTATTATTAAGTTATAATGTTGTATAAATTAAGATCCTTGGTTCTGAACCTTTAGCTTAACAATTCTTTGTTATTTTGAGAAAAAAATAATAAACTTAAATATATATAATATTCTTTGTGTCGATCATTCACTGTTCACTTATTCATTGATTCATAGTTTTTCACAGAAGCCTTGTTTGGCTGGCTTTTTCTTACAGCTTTGTCTAAAACCATGAAAAGTGTTGGTTTGGGCGTAGGATTTTCAGCTAGTAGCTCTGAGAGTGGACTTGCCACGTGATTGCGTAGTCAGTGAAAGAGGCAGAGCATAGAGGTCACGACGAAACATCCTCGTGCTTTTTTTTTGTTTTATACCTCTTGGGCTGACAAACAAGCAGACGGTCCACCTGATGGTAAGTGGTCACCGCCGCCTATGGACATTTGCAACACTAGGGGCATCGCCAATGCCTTGTCGACCCTGAGACGTGAAGTTGTTAATTCTCATGTGTCTGAAATTTCACCGGCCCCTTTACCTTTCTAACCGTAACACAGTAATAAAAGTGCACTGCTGCTTCACGGCTAAAATGGGTAAGGTGGTAGTACTTCCCCGGACGAACTCTGCACTAAGAGCTCTACTACTCTAAAAATAGTTTCACTTATATTTTAGAATGAAATCCTTGATCTGTCTGTTATAAAGTACCTATAATCACATACCTATTTAACCCAAATGTTAAACGATTTGCATCTTCTTTTGTGATCCGGACAGCAAAAGAGTAGAATTTGCTTCCGGCAACTGTTTGCCGACTCCTATAACCTCAAAACACTTGAAGCTTGATCCTTGGCCTCGATTTCATACTTTTTCGACGGGTCAGTGGCAAAAAATACTGTTTGATATTACAATGATACAATAAATACATTACATTACTATAAACAGGTAGGTACATTTGATCGTAAAGCCGCTGGGGACAGCTTCAGGATAAAGTTGGTAGAAATGGATATCTGAAAAATATTTGCTGAAAACGTAGCAGTAGTTTAATGTCGTCACAATCTTATAAGTCCGTTTAAAGGACAGCTAACAATCATTGAAAAAACATCTTATTTTTCTTTTATAATCATATTTAGTTTAAACACCATTTCCAAGCCATAACACAAAAAATCTGACCATTGGCAAACCCTTTCATTAAATACCTATTATGGATCATATCATATCCGCCATATTGGATTTAGAATGACATCACCCAAACTAATCCTACAATGTTAACAAAATTGAGTGTGTAAATATGAGCTCTTCGGATGGGAGAGTTAGTCTAAAAATACCAAGATAAGTCCGAATCACACTAGCAGGTGAAGTTAAATAAACGCTTTTAATACTAAAAAGGTTCATGTATTTTCTACAACGATTAATTCTACGACTATGTAGTTGACCCTTATAAGAAAATATTAGGGTTGATTTTTTAATGACACTAGCTGTCAAAATGTTGTCACGATTTTAGCCGTATCGTAATTCCACCTAGCGGAAGCTAAAGGGAATTACTGATTTCCCGCCCTTATTTTCAAATCAAGAACTCATTTTACCAACAGTGCATTTTTGACGAGTATAGCCAGACTTTATTAAAATAAGTATCAAGTACGTTCACTAGATGGCGCTAAACAATATTATAAAACCACGCCATCTAGTTGTTATTACTGGAACTTATTAAGTAGGTTTTTTACCTATCGACTCATACAACCGTTTTTAGTTCTTTAAGTGACCGCTAGTGGCGCTGTACACATTTGTCACTGAAATGTTTTACGTCGTGGCTAGGGAGTACGATCGTTAAAAACTCATGGCAAAGGTACTGCCCCCTTGTTCAGCTAATACAAACTTCGTCGGCGAGCCGCTTCACGGAGAGCTTATCTCTCACGTCATTAGTAGTATTAGCGTAGTAAGCGAAATAGACAGAGCACGGAGGCCGCGACGAAACATCTTTGAGTTGGCGTCATTTCTGGTGTCTAACCAAAAATTTGTTTTGTGTTCTGGTACCAAAAATAACTTGAATTAGCTTCCGATAGATTGGTAAACTGTTGTAGATTTCAAAGACCTTTCAGATCATGTGTTATTTTTTTCGAAACTGTTATGTATTCTTGAGTGGTTTTAATATCCTGGGACATTCTTTTCACACGGCCATCGGATCCCAAACTAAGTCAAACTTGTATTGATATATTTACCACTTTGTTTCTACATACTTACATACAAACAAACATGTTCATGCACACATATGTTTGTCCATGGTGGGAATCAAACCCACTTTGTGCCACCTGAAATTTTACTTACTAGCTACTGTCCCGCGGATTTACCCGCGGTGTTTAATGAATTCCGTGATAGGCGATGCCACTTGGAAGAAATGTAGCTTTATTTCATGAAATAATTATTGAAATCAATGAGTAATTTCGGAGATTATTTGCCTTCAAACTTTACCTCTTTATGGTATTAGTATAGATTTCAGAATGTCGAAGATCATCAACATCTTTACCAGCATATAGGCCTCAACTACCTACTACACTACCTTTCAATGATGTCATAATCTCTAGTCCTCTAAACCGTGCATACACCTGCTCCCTACCTTTTTCCAGAGCTATGCATTTGGTGATTGATAATTTGGCATATCTAAGTTGTAATAAGTTTAAAAATCCTAGAAAGTGCTTTTAAATTTTATGAGTACTTTGGTTTATTTGCAATACATTTTTCAAGTAAATGTTTTCTTAATTTATTCAATAGTGATGTTGACTGACATGTCAAATTAGCAACTTTTTATTAAATGTCAAAACGAACGAATGGAGTTTTGTATGAAATAGTAAGTTGTGACGTCATAATTGTACAGCATCAAAAGATCTACTCTTTTTAGTTAGATTGGTTCTTAAAAATCATATTAATTATAAAACTTTGGTCACATTTGATGTATCCGTGTATTTTTGGATGTTCAATACACTGACTAGTGTTTGATCATTTATTTTGAATACAGGATAGTTCCATATTGCAGGTGTTAGCCTCCGATGGTTTTTACACCCTTTCGGTCGGAGAGCTTTCAACCGGGGGTAAGGTTATGCAATTGCAAAAAGCGTGCACCCTGTGGGCTAGGGCTCAGGAGCCCAGGTTCTTAATAATGCCCTGACATTGAGCGTGGGACTTATCATTTATCCTAAGAGACCTCACCTTAAAAATATTGTGCTATTGCTATTATTTCAAAGTCCTTACGTCGTTGCCTACCCTCAATCTAGAAATTGAGCGTTATAACACAGTTATGTATGCATACACTGATGTTCCGGCAAGAAAATCATTAGGTGCCATAGATTATGCATACCTAGTACAGACATAGCAGATCTTTCTACACATTTTCTCCATTCTTTGAACACTTGTAGGTACCGTTTGGTTATTTTCCCCAAATATCTTTATCTCAGGCTACTTGATAGGAAAAAAATGGATTTGCTATGATCGTATAATATTATATTTATTTTTAAATTAACGTTTCTATTATAAAAGCAGCTTGAAACAAAATTACACTGCGCAGAGATGAAGATGCTTAGGTAGGCAGGTGGTGTAACTAGGCTGGATCATGTCAGAAATACACACATTTAAAGCTTGTACTATGGAAACAAGATAGCTGATATACTACTAGTATTTATTCTTAGACACCCAGACACAGAACAGACAGACATGTTCATGCACACAAATGTTTGTCCTGGGTAGGAATCGAACCCGCGACCTTCGGCTTGGCAGTGAGAGTCGCTAACCACCAAGCCAACTGGCCTGTCAAACATGGATCTCTGCAGTAAATAAGAACCTCAAAGAAACCCAAGTCAACAAAGAGACGACCCAGGACCGAGTGGCCTGCCCCAAAATACACATTGACACATTTGCCGCCCCAAAGCTAATCCAAATTCAAAAGTATTCCTGCCGCTTCGCGTCGCATTACAGGCTTTTCGGACGTTTGCGCGAACGCGTTTTTGTGGAGTACAACATTTTTTGGGACCAATTTTGCCGCCCTAAGCTTCAGCTTTTTCAGCTTCTATGGTAAATCCGGCACTGAATAATGAATAAATGAATTTTAAATTCTTTGTATTTTTCATTTAATAATAAATGTATAAAAGAAAAGTAATACCAGAGACATGGATCTCTTACTCTTTTGGACACTCGGTGCAAGGTGTAAAGTACACGAGGTCATCGGTGCACTCTTAACTCGCCTCTTACGGCATCCTAATCTTAAGCTACTAAATATCCTGGGACATTCATTACACACGCCCATCTGATCTCATACTAAGCAGAGCATGTTGTATGGAGACCAGATAACTGATATACTAGCTCTACTATTTTAAATAAATTCTTATATAGATATTTACACCCAGACTCAGAACAAACAGATGTGTTCATGCACACAAATGTTTGTCCTGGGTGGGAATCGAGCCTACGACCTGTGGGGTGGCAGTCAGCGTCTCTAACCAAGCCAACTAGACTTCAATTAAATATACGTATTTAAAAAAAAACGTGTTTCAATAAAACAGTGTGTGTCGTAAAGGCAGACGTTAGAAGTGACACTTTAGTATTACAGGGAAACATTTTAATTATTCATCAATCACTTTTGAATAGCATACATTGTGTTTATCATTCATTTATTTTGCGTCACACAAAAAGGTTGCGGATCAGAATTTCAAAGCGCACCTAGAAGTTTCACTTCAAAAATTCTGGGTCCATAAAGGTATTACAGTAACAGTGTAACCTGCTGAACTTGCGGCACGCTATGATGGCCGTTTTGACGTTTAACAATGACAAGAAAAATAACCTTTATTCCTTCAATCAAAAAGTGCATCTATTGATCTAACAGCTAATTCGAATGGGATTTTCACAGGCAACTAAAACGCGTAGTGTATACTATTATTCTAAAGTGAGAGTGCGAATTTTGTAAGTTTTAAAGTATGCGGGCTCTTCAAGGAAATGAATAGACTACTAATGGGAAAGCGAGCTCCATCTTCGGCCTCAGCTTCACTTACCATCAGGTAAGATTGAGGTCTATCGCAACCCCGTTATAAAATTAAAAAAAAAAACACAAAACCACGAGACCTATTTGAAATAATCTGACAGACAGAGACTATATTAATATCACGGTATACATTATAACCCATTGGAATACGAGTGAAACCGCGATGCAGCAGCTAGTTAAGTTAAATAAAAATTCAGTTCAATTATTTCTAAAACAATTTTACTCTTTGCCAGTTTGTCGGAACCGGTAGCACAGTAATGGCGTCCAAGCAAATGCATATTAATTGTCTACTTTGATGCCCCAATGAACAATATGACGATGAATTAATGCTTTATTAACGTAGTTTCTTTTGAACTTTATTAAATCTTTTGTTTACACGCTCTTGGTAACACGATTCTTATAATAATGCGTTTATAGTGTGTCCAAATGTTGCCACCTGCATATACTAACTTGCTGTCACCTGCGTTTATCGATATCATATATGGCCTATAACCATCTAGGAAAAATTCCGCGTCGAATGGTAGCAGTCCCATCCCGATATGTTCAGTAGTTTGTGTTTATTTACTAACAGTAAATGCAGCCGAAGTTAATTTTGCAGTTAGAGTATCAACATGAGGTTTCAACATTTTCAATTCATTTTCTACATCTCATGACTTCCAATGAATTTCGTCCGGAGAAGTACTACCACCTTAGAGGTTTCCACCGTGAAGCAGTAGTGCACTTGTATTATTGTGCTTCGGTTAGAAAGGTAAGGGGGCCGGTGAAATTACAGGCACATGAGACTTAACAACTTCACGTCTCAGGGTCGACAACGTTGCAAATGTTCATAGGCGGCGGTGACCACTTACCATCAGGTGGACCGTCCGCTTGTTTGTCAGCCCATGTGGTTAAAAAAATCCTTTACCAATCTCAAAAAACGTAAACTGGACTTTGCTCAAACTGGAAATCGAACCCAGATCCAGCCTCTAAGCAAAGCTTTATTCAAACTACAACTAAAACGAACCAATTTAATAAAACAAGGAAATTTTCTTCCATTCCGTAACGAAGCCATTTCAGAAAGTACAATATCTTGGAACATAATGCAACAACACTGTGTTAACAGTTAACCTGGTAACTCACACATGTGTGCCAGTTTTCACGGTACGTACGGACAGACAGACAGACACACATGTATGCTGTAATTGTGGAGAGAATATAAAAAAAATTGCGCTAAGTGTGCCTTACTTGCGCGCGCCGAGGTGGGCACAGACGCTGGTGGACGCGGATTTTAATTTTTAATATTTTTTATTTTCGACCTGTTCGCTGGATGTTTTATTAACAAGGGATAAATAAAAATAAATAAATCTAATATCCTGGGACATTCTTTACACACAACCATCTGATCCCAAACTAAGCAGAGCTTGTACTATGGAAACCAGATAACTGATATACTACATATACTACTCTTTATTTTTTCTAAATACATACATATATAGATAAAAAGCCTAGGTTACTCGTTATAGTATCTGCTATCTGCTAGTGGAAGTCCCGGGACAATATATCCGTACGCACATCTACTTTTATATTTGACATTTAATGTTTTTGATAAAAAAAAATTATAACAATTTTAAGTCAATATCTCGTTAACGGCTAAATTTGGGGAAGGGTGTTTCATAGTGAAATAAGTCAGAAATTATGGATACTTCACGCCCTTAACGGATCTAGCACGACTTTTCCTGTACCGTATATTTAGATTTGAAAGATTTGAGGAGTTCGTTACTAATTAAATATCTTGGAATTTTCTTGAACACGGTTTTTTGATATCAAAATCCACTAAGCGTGTGTAGCCAGGTGACTGATATTGATATTCACATATTTTCTATAGCTTGTTAGATTTTTTTTTTTTATACCACATGGGCCGACAAACAAGCGAACGGTCCACCTGATGGTAAGTGGTCACCGCCGCCTATGGACATTTGCAACACTAGGGGCATCGCCAATGCGTTGTCGACCCTGAGACGTGAAGTTGTTAAGTCTCATGTGCCTGTAATTTCACCGGCCCCCTTACCTTTCTAACCGAAACACAGTAACACAAGTGCACTACTGCTTCACGGCAGAAATGGGTAAGGTGGTAGTACTTCCCCGGACGAACTCTGCACTAAGAGCTCTACTACTCGAAAGATTATGTTCTTTTATTTCTCGCAGGGAATAACTTCACGTCTCAGGGCGACAATCCATTAGCGATGCCCCTGATTACAGACGTCCATAGGTGGCAGTAACCACTGACCATCAGGTGGACAGTCTGTCAATTTGCCATGCGGTATAAAAAATAAAGAAAAAAATATGTTTATTCGCTTAAGCACATAATCTAAAGACACATACAGTGTAGCCTGTATAAATCTTTAATGGAAATTAAGATATTCTTCGTTTTGTGGTACTTATGGAAATAATATATACCTAAATTTAATCAAAAATTTCAAATATAAACAAAGAAATAATATAAATGTGAAGACAGAGTATAAAAAATATTACAAAAAAAATGTTTTATTACTCTGCTTAGTTTGCCTTTCCAGGGGAGCCAATCCACTATCATATTACCCACCGAACCATTACCATATCACAACCAAACGTCAAATTTGACGTTTAATCGTATTGTACTAAACACACCAACGATCGAACTGCGGTTGTGTTTCGGTATTGGTTCACATTCGTTCGAAAGATTACGTCAAAATGTATGTTTGTTTCGGTTGTAGTGCGTAGGAATACCATATTTATATTAATTTATTATAATTTGACATTAATCGTAACAATTGCATTTAGTGGAATTGGGCCCCTGTCTTGATTTATTCATTCCTCTACTCACAAAATGTATGCTCATAATAAGCTTCCTGTACCCGCTCCCTTACTTAGCTAATACAAACTTCGTCGGTGAGTCGCCCTACAGAGGCCTCGGAAAGCTTACCTCTCACGCAATTCCGTAGTTACCGAAAGAGACAGCGCATAGAAGCCGCGACAAAACATCCTCAACCTAGTGTCATTTTCCCTACACAATCGAAGCCCTGTTTTGTAAATCCACATTCACCAGCGTGTGTACATAGCGGGTGCCGTTCCGACTGGCCACAGTTGGCTGACAGAGCGAGAAGTTCAAATCTCCTCCATTCGTAATTGATAAATAAATACGGCACGTGCGCCCCGGTCATCACACTTGTATACAGGTGATGTTGAAGACTCAGGGAACCGTTGTTTTAGTAGATAGATAGTTTAAACTAAATAAATATCCTGACATATTATTTACATGATACCAAACTAAGCAGAGCTTGTACTATGGTAAGCAGGTAACTGATATACTACTTTTAAAATACATAATTATTATTTATAATTCTTATAAAGAGGTGAAGGTCTGTAAGTTAATAAATTTTTATAGGTACATATAAATGAAAAAATATCCCAAGACATTCTTCACACATGGCTACCTGATCCCAAGTTAAGCAGAGTGTACTGCTTGTAGTATGGCTACCAGGTAACAGATATACTACATATACTACTTTTTGCACCCAGACACAGAACATACAGACATGTTCATGCACACAAATGTTTGTCCTGGGTGGGAATCCAACCCGCGACCTTCGGTTTGGCAGTCAGGGTCTCTAACCACCAAGCCTACTGGCCCGTCAATATGTATATATGTATTCTCAGAACTTTACTTAGCTAACTATAAAAAAAAGATAACTGATATACTATATAAACAATAACCTTTTTTTGGAAGCGACGATGGCGGTAGCCTTTGATGGATCTTATACCTTCAGGCAGACAATTATACAATTACATGCATTTTTTTTCTAAATACATACTTAGGTACATAACAGACACAGAACAAACAGAAATGTTCATGCACATAAATGTTGGGGTGGATGGGAAACGAACCCGCGACCTGGGGCGAGGCAGCGAGTGTCTCTAACCACCTTGAAAACGGGCCCGTCAACAGTGTTAATCCTTTGAGAAAAACATTGTCTATGGTTGATTTGTCTACACAACCAAAATAATGCCTCTGTTGGTTTATTTCCCCAACTTCAGGTAAATACAGTTAAAGAGATATGAACAATGTGACTCGTTATTACGAATATTTTAACCTTTATAGTCGTCATTAATATCGCACCCTCAGTACGATAAGGGCTTAACTCAAAATTTTGCGAAATGGAGTTACGATCATAGAGAGACTAAACAAAGTACGCTCTATCCGATGAATTGTAAAACATAGTCAATTTAATGATAGAACTAGCTGTCCCCCGCGGTTTTACCCGCGTTCCTGTGGTATGTCATATGTATTATACATAAAAATCTTCCTCTTCAATCACTCTATCTATTAAAAAAAAACCGCATCAAAATCCGTTGCGTAGTTTTAAAGATTTAAGCGTACATAGGGATATAGGGACAGAGAAAGCGACTTTGTTTTATACTATGTAGTGATAGGCATACCGAAACATCAGCCTGTTTAACGCCGGGACCCAGCTTCCCCGCTCAGCGTGAAAGTGACCCAATCAGAGATGTGCCAAAAGTGTTTTTTTGAGTTAAGCTCCTATCGTTCCGAGGGTGCGATATATTACCTGTGGGTTTTTGGTCTTTCCTTCGAACCCTTCATGTTCTTCAATCAGCTTGGCAGATGGACAAGCCATGTTTGTTTATATCTTTTATATTAATGTTATGATGAATAGCAACAACCTTACTTATGTTAAATACGTACTTAAACAATACAAGCTAATTAAAGTTATTAACGTTTTTCAATAAAATATAACTTAATTAAATCACATGACAATCGTCTGATGGAAACAGCGTAGTTAAAAATATATTTTTATTACTAGCCGATCCCGTGGTTTTACCTGCGTTTCCGAGGGATGTAACCTTTTCCCGGGAAATAAAGTACCCAATATATTATTGCAGGGCATTATCTATCTATGTGCCAAGTTTCATTCAAATCTGTAGGATAGTTTTTGCGTGAAGGAGTAACAAACATTTTCACAAACTTTCCCATTTTTTATATTAATAGGATAGGAAATATTATAGAATAGTTTATTTATTTATTTATTTAGGTTTGCTAGCAAGAGTACATTAAAACAAAAATATTATTTCTTACGCTAAATATAAAACTAAATGTACAGTTATATTAAAGCAAACACAGCATGTTTAAATATTAAAACAAGAAAGATTTCTTACAATTAATTCACAAGCCTTACATAATCTTTAATGCGTAAATTATTTATGAAAAAGAGAAAACAATTAAAATATTATAATATAAATGAGAAAATTACAATTTTTTTATTATAGTTTTCCGGAAATAATTAAGAGATGAGTTAAATATATCCACACCTAAATCCATAGACCCACTGCATTCATTATAAAGTTTGCTTAATCGTGGGATAGGCGAGTTCGTGCCATGAACAGTTCTACGAAATGGAATAGCAAAAGGCTTGATTCGGTTTCGAGGAAATCTTTGCGGTACGTTAATCTTAAAATGGGTTAAAATTTGGGGACAGTCAATGTGATTTCTCATTATTTTGAAGGCGAATATTAAATCCTGAATATCCCTACGCTTAGCCAGTGTTATGATATTAAAGTATTGCAGTCTTTCTTTATAACTTTTCAACCTTTTTGCTGCGCTAATAGGGTATGCTAAGTGCCTTAAAAACCGCTTCTGCACGCGTTCTAGCCTGAGTGAATGAACGGCATAGTGAGGTCGCCAAACTACGCTACAATACTCTAACTGGCTTCGCACAAGACTATTAAATAGTATAATTTTTGTTTTTGGCCTGCGAAAAAGTTTACTGTTCCTTATAACGAAACCCAACATCTGACAAGCCTTCTTCGTTACTTTGTCCATATGAGGCACAAATGTCATTTTTCGGTCCAAAATAACTCCCAAATCTTTTATTTTATCATGTTCATGTAAATGCTGACCGAACATATAATATTTTGTTGGAATTATGTTGTGGTTTCTGGTAAATTTTATATGGACACATTTGCTTACATTTAAATCCATACCATTAACGTCGCACCATTCAATGACATTGTCTAGATCGTTTTGGACTAATCGAGAATCACTTTCTGTTTTTATAATTGCAATGAACTTTAAGTCATCCGCATACATAAATGGTGTACAGTGGTCAAAGCAGGCGGTAATATCATTTACAAATATATTGAATAATATTGGACCCAAATGTGAGCCTTGCGGTACCCCTGATGTGGTGATATTTGCAGAAGACTTAAAGCCATTAATAACAACAAAGAAATTACGTTTACGAATATAGGATGATAACCACAATAGCATCGATCCTGAAAAACCATAAAGAGCAAGCTTCTGCACCAATATAGACCACGGAACTCTGTCGAAAGCCTTACTAAAATCGGTGTATATTGCGTCTACTTGTTTTTGAGTATCCATTGATTCTACCAAGGCTTCTGTAAAACTTACTAAATTGGAACTGGTAGACCTATTCATTGTGAAACCATGCTGGTGCATTGATAGAAAACGTTTAAAATAAGATTGAATAAGTGGAGAAATCAATGCTTTGAAGACTTTCCCAAAAACCGAAAGGATGGATATTGGCCTGTAATTATGTACCATTGTTTTATCCCCACTCTTGTATACCGGTACTACCTTAGCTGTCTTCCAGATACTTGGAAACACACCGATTTTGAGAGATCCATTGTATATCATTGATAGAGGCTCAACCAGACTACGCGCACAATTTTTTATAAATATTGGTGGGATAAGGTCAGCTCCCGCGCCTTTAGTAATATCAAGTTGATCAAGTTTTTTCAATATTGTTTCATAGCTTAATTGAATCATTGAGAAATTTTCATAATTAGGTACTACAGAGAAGAAATATCTAGCCGTGTGGAAAGAATTCAATTGGATATGACTATTATTATTGTAAACTGATGCAAAATAATTTGAGAACAGATTGCAAATTTCAGTACCTTCCGTAACCGATACATCACCATTACTCATTGATGTTGTAAATATGTTAGAATTTTTTCTTTTACTATTAATGTACGAGTAAAATGCTTTTGGATTTTGAGAAATGTTATCTTCTATTGTCACATAGTAAGAGCTGTAAGCCTCTGCTGCAAGTCTCTCACAACGTTTGCTCAACAGTTTTAAGGTTAATTTGTCCATAGGGTTTTTATATTTTTTGTATCGACTCAGAAGCCTATGCTTTTCACGGAGGCGTTTTAAAAGTTGTGAAGTCATCCAAGGGGGATAGTTTTTATTTTTTGGTTTTAAGTACGGTGTATTTTCTTTAATTGCCGTATGTAATATATCATAAAAAATTTCGACCATTTTATCAATGTCAGTTAAATGTCCAATCTTTTCTTTCCAATCTATCTTATCCAGATGTTTTTTTAAAGAAATATAGTCCGCTTTGTAGAAATTATATCTAAAGTTATAGTTTTCCTTAAGACCATTAAATATAGACGAAGACAGTAAAAAATATATAGGTGGATGCAGAGGGTCAGTATTACATAATGTATTGATTGCTTTGTCAACAGAGTATACAGGCATATCACTTAGAATAAGATCGAGAATCTTCCCATTTATATTAGACACCGCGTTATATTGTTTTAGATTATTCATGTGGATAAAATCAACCAACATCAGAGCAACAGCTGACAATTTTTGATTTGATTGGGGATTACAATTCAAGTCCCAATCAATACTACTTAAATTAAAATCTCCAATTATACATACGCTTAGACTTAATTTATCAGATATTTTATTACAGTTACTCAGAAAAACATCCAACATGTTTTTATTGACTGGAGGTGGCAGATAAACGGCACAAAGTGCAAATTGATTTTCTGTTTCTGAAACACGAAAGTCGACAGTAATCCACAGATCTTCGCAATCACTTTCACTATTGATTAAGCGTTTAGAGCTATATAATTTTGATACACCCACCAAAACACCTCCGCCATCCTTTTTTTTTCCTAAAGTCGAGAGCTTTCTATCCCTTCTATAAACCATATATCTTTCATCTAAGATCTCACTACTTAAAACAGTATCATTCAGCCAAGTCTCAGTCAAGACTATAATATCATAATTGTTAATTAGAACATTACGATAAATATGATGTATCTTGGTTCTGAGACCACGTACATTTTGATAATATATACTTAGATCTGAGAATTTGATTTTTTTTACAACAATAGTGTCATGCGCAATACAAATTTAAATTAATTTATTTAAGCTGTCAGTATTAACAATAACCTTATAATCAGATTTTTCATCTTTGCGCATAAATATGCGACCATTTCTGATCCATACAAACTTATAATTGAGCTCTTTAGCCTTCAACCTTGCCGCCGCATGTATGGCTTTATTGGTTGGGGACAAATGTTCAGAGACGTATATTGGTCTCTTTTCCCCACCGATTCCTAAATGTGAGGTATTCAGTTTGTTATTTGCATCAGCTTTGTTGAACTTGATACAGGAGGCCAAGAGATTGTCACGAATCAAAGAAGAGCTGAATTGCACCACAATCGATCGTGGCCGGGGACTGTCACGGTTTGATTTAGCAACCCGAGTACAGTGCGTTATGCTGCTTTCTTGAACATTCAATCCTGTAACATTACCCAATTGTTTTATCAAAGAGATCAAATTCTCGCTCTTATTTTCGGGTATACATTGAATTTCCAGGTTGTTGGCCCGAGAACGTTGTTCCAAGTCATTAATGCGGTTGTTGAGGTGGAGGACAGTAGACTGAAAATTAGAATTTTGTGCCTGTAACTCCTTGACCGATGCAGTATTGAGCCTGTGATCTTTAACAAAATCCTCATATTGGGCGTTGATGAAATTCATGGAATCTGTTAATGATTTGATGTCATCCTTTACAGATTTAAGCTCCGTGTTTAATGTATTAGTCATGGACTTCTTAAGCTCAGAAAGTAATTCCTTAATCTCGTTTCTAACTATGTTCTGAACTTCATCACGCGTGACAGGTAAGGTGGCAGGTTGTTCCGGCGGAGAAGACAGTGCCGGTCTTTTAGTAGATCTTGAAGGGCCATAAGTGGAATCTTGAGTTTTTTTTGTCGATTGAGCTCTTCGCAATGGACCATCAATGTGACCACTATTTTTTTTGTTGGTAGCACACGTCGAGCATTGCCAAGTAGCGACATCTGTTGGGTTCATTGGGAGGTCAACATTACCAATCGAGGATAAGCAATGGTTATGAAAAGTATTTTTGCAATTCGAACAACGCGTAAGTCCGCCGTTGTTGGTAGTGCCATTACAACACCCAAACGCTACAACAGTAGAAGCAGCCTTAGACATAGTTGTTTAAAAAAATAATGTTTTAATTGTAACTTTTTGTGGTTATCGATGATTTGAACGTCGGCACTTTGCCGGCTCTTAGGGCTACGGCAATACTACTCCGCGCGAAAGCCACTGAGCCAAGCGGTTGTTCTTAGCGATAACAAAATTTTTAAACAGTATAGCCGAGATGATGTCGCACTTTGAGAATTTTGCAGGTATTTGAAAATATTGTTTTTTTCTTATTTGCACCGCCGCACTCAATAACACTTTGTGATACCGAATTTTTTTATCGTTTTCACACTATTTACAAGTCGTAATTGACAGTTTTTACAGTTTTTATAAACACAAATTTACCACGTAAGATAGGGCTTTCATATGTGATATTTTTTTTGCCAAAATATGAACTTTTTTTTACGTTTTGGATTTAAATTAAACGGAGGAATCGAAACACTACTTGCTCGTTGATTTGCTTTACTTCACAATAATAAACTTTGCCAATGAATTACTCGCCTGATAAGCTACCCATTTAAGTATTTTTATTATGAAATTATTAATCAATTTATATAAAAATCCCTATTTCCCTTGGTCACGGCATCACGCATGGACCGCTGGACCGATGTCGCTAATTCTTTTTTTGTTGTGTTTCTTATTGTCAGGAGAAGGATTTTATGAAAGAAAAAAATTAGAAAGTTGCGCGGAAATTTAGAAAATTTAAGAAAACATAACAACCATATTAACTTTTCTAATGCAACCTTACCGCTTTTGACAATATAAACTCTTATAATGTAACCTTATGGTGTTTGACATAAATGTCAGTTGTTTGACAATATCGTTTAAAACAGAGGCATGGGTCGGAATTATTTTGATAAAATAATTAATTTATCATTTAGTCCACATTTCAGTCGATACGGAATATTTATGAAAATTTTAATATGCTGAAAACAAGACAACGACTGTCGGGTCAGCTATCTAATATAGTAATTCTAGAACGATACATTTTTAAGTATAGTTTTTAATAAAGTAAATATGGCAAGACAACGTTTTTAGGGTCAGCTAGTTTTTAATATTTTTCTTTGTAATATTTTAAAGGAATCATGTAAAGACGATAAGATCCTGTGAAGGTCTACATGAACAAACAAAATTTCTATTCTATTCATTCAAAGTGACAACTAACCTCAAAACACGGTAATGATGAAGAGATGATGAAAACAACTAGGTACCTACAGGTGAATCATTAATCATATGTGCACTATAGAAATTTCCGTTAAAACACACACGAGCGAACAACCTACAACACACATGCAAAACTACGTATGTGTGCGTCCTACACATGTGTGAGTGAAATAAAAAGCCGGCGCGTGCGCACACTTGCGAGTTATAACAGATGACTCGTTCTTTCTCCTTCTGTCGCATAGCAAGTTGTATGTCTATCTCTCTCACTCTTGAAGCTTGTGTGTAATTAAAGTCCGTGCATTACTCGTTCCGTTTTTCTAATACCTAATGTTACTTGCTGTGATCGTATCATGTATGTACGTTTGTATGTAGACGGTAATCTCTGAAACTACTGGAATAAAACTTGTATTATAGTTATATTGTTTAATCAGGGTACATGGCAATAATAATAATAGTTAGTGTAATATTATATATTTAGTTTATTTGTCATAGTATTTTAATATCATCATTTCATTTTGAATTTTATGGCTGGTACTGCTTTTTTCGCCTTTTTATTATTATCTATATTACATTGTTATTGTAGACATTATACACTTTAAAATACGTTCTTTCTGAAGCGATAAAAAGTATCTCCCTTTGAGTATTCGAGAGTATTTCGAATATTTTGTAATCTCTTTGTTTATCAGTCATTCAGTCCAAAATATTTTAGAATTGATACTTATTGCTAAATAACATTTTAGATTTACAAATTGTAAATTGAATTTCAGTGCCTGGATACTTACGAGTGGTTTGCATTGTGGGTACTTTTAGTACCCTTTGCTGGGCGCTACTAACATTGAAAAATCATATAGAAATAGTTAATTTTAGAAAAGTAGTTTATTCGAAGATCACACAAGGTAATTTAATAATGAACTCTGCCACAGGTAAAATAAATGGGAATTGAGTGTGTTTGTATGTTGCCACTCATCTCCGTAACGGCTGAACGGTTTTTAAACGAAACTGAACCTTAAGTTTTTATAAAACTATTTCTTAGTATCGCGGGTAAAGCCGCTGAGCTGAAACTTGTCGGCTTTAATATTATTAAGAGGTAAAGTTTGTTAGTATGTTTGGTTGTAAAAGGTATTCTCTAAAACTATTAATTAGATTTCAAATATTCTTGTCAAAACTCTGAACTAGTATTGTTGCAAGACTGTATGCAGCCCCCTTATTTAGCTAATACAAACATCGACGTCGAGCCGCTTCATGGCCTCGGAGAGTTTATCTCTCACGTGATTAGTAGTATTAGCGTAGTAATGAAAGAGACAGAGCACGGAGGCCGCGACGACACATTCTTAAGTTACTGTAATTTTCCTTACAGAATCGAGCCCCAGAATGTATGTACTACTTCCAATCGCGACAAACATCCTTGGTTATTTAGATTGTAACGATTAATGTTATATTGTAAGATGTTTTATTGTTATAAACAAAGGCTGCCTATTGCCTTTGCTGTATCTAAAATTGTCTAAGTTGTATTCCATTGTAGGGAAAACAATGTAGGTATAGTATTATGGTTAATAAATCAATTTGAAAAAGGCTTTTATTTCTATTTAACGGGCCAGTTGGCTTGGTTAGAGACTGACTGCCAAACCGATGGTCGCGGGTTCCATTCCCACCCAGAACAAACATTTGTGTGCATGAACATGTCTGTTTGTTCTGTGTCTGGGTGTTAATATCTATAAAGGTATGTTTTTAAAAAGTAGTATATGTAGTATATCAGTTACCTGGTAGCCACACTACAAGCAGTACACTCTGCTTAACTTGGGATCAGGTAACCATGTGTGAAGAATGTCTTGGGATATTTATTTATTTTATAAAGCAAAATTAAATCGGGAAAATATCAATTGTCTCAGGTAAAACCACGGGACAGAAGCTAGTCGAATATAATGAGAAAACCATACTTCAAATGTAATACAAAAGTAAAGGGATGACGTCCATAATCCACAGGTATAAAAATTAATGATAAATAAATTATAATTAATTTTGAATGAATAAGTATAATGTAATGAAGGAAATGATTAAAATTTAATATTCACTTAAAATATGTATATTTGTAATGTCAGTATTAAAAGTGATCAATTAATGAGATTTTCTATGTGAGATAATATTATCTATAAAAGTAAGTATTATGACTTACGGAGCCAAAACGTGGACACTGACGGTGCGACTGGTTCACCAACTCAAAGTCGCCCAGCGAGGTATGGAGAAAGCTATGCTCGGAGTCTCTCTGAAGGATCGAAATCGAAATGAAGTCATCCGTCAGAGAACCAAAGTTATCGACATAGCTCAAAGGATTAGCAAGCTGAAGTGGCAGTAGGCTGGTCACATCTGTCGCAGAACCGATAACCGTTGGGGTAGACGTGTTCTAGAGTGGAGACCACGGCTCGGTAAACGTAGTGTAGGGTGCCCTCCAGCTAGATGGAGCGTTGATATACGCAAGTTGGCTGGCAGCGGTTGGAAACAAAGAGCTGAAGATCGAGCTCAGTGGCGTGCCATAGGTGAGGCCTATGTCCAGCAGTGGACGGAGATAGGCTGATGATGATGATGATGATAAAAGATTCTTCCAAAACCACCATTATGTTGAAAATTTTGGATCATTTTTGAACTTTAGGAAATATGTTTCTTGGTAATTCCAATAGTCTGATTGTAAACGGTCACCGCAGTTTATTGACCTTTGCAATTTGTATTGCATACTCTGTGAATATTTAAAAACATCAAGTCTATTTATTCGTTCCGGTCCAAGAAGGGCATTTATGACAGTCAAAGTTACCACCGGTTCGGAAGTCAGCCTTCAACTGAGAAGAACCAGCAAGAAACTCAGCAAGGTTACATTTATTAAAAAAATATTTTTTTCATTTATCTACTATGACAGCCATAAAGGCTATTTTGTTATCTCAATTTTATATATTTTTATATTTAACATTTACGAAGTCAATCAAGTCAAACATCCTTAGAGGTTAGTGTCACTAACCACCTTTTCCAGATGTTTTTAATTAAAAACAGCGCTTTCTTTCGGTTGTTGGTTGCACTTACACGATAATACACATCTTCCTTGACACAGGCTGAATACAATATCTCTCCGCACATCGATCATAATGTCATTACTAAAATATTGGTGTGACGGATGGAGTTAATATAGCAATCAAAATCAAAAAACGCTTTTCTGGTCACCCAAATCGGGCAGACAGCTCTGCTAAGCTGGCAACTCTGATACAACTCAATCCAAATAATAATAAGGATTTATTTAACCTTAAAAGAAAGGTTCCTTTATGGCCGTTACAAGTCGGTTGTACTTTTCTTCGTTGCGGTCCGCCGCTCGCGCACCCGGGGTTAGGCGCTAGTGCTGTCCGCATGTCGATACTTGAATAATATCGATGTTATGTAACGACTATGCAATGCAGCAACACCGGTTCCATGTTTTGTAATTAATTTTAATTATTTATGTTTTTATCGAGAGATTTGTGTTAACGGGTTGTGTAATTGGAGTAAAATATTCATAATTCTTGCTGGCGGTTATTTTACTTTAAAAAATGGGTGAATAAGGTATGTTGGAGAAAGCTGTACTTTGAATATATGGCTATTTCACGTTATTAGATTTACTATGTAGGTAATAAGTAGTAAATAGTATATATATTGACCTTCTGTAAGACGCTTACCCTCTTTGGGAATGCTTTTGTGAGCCACTCGGTGCAAGGTGTGAAGAATATGTTCATTGGTATCGTCTTTAGCCATCTCGTACAATAATTACCTTAAGATAAGTGTGGTAGTATTTTTTGCGCTACCAAACAAATGGTTTTTAATTTTAGTTGCTAACATATTCCCATATTTAAAGAAAGAAAGAAAGAAAGATTTCTTTCTACAATCATGCCCCGAAGAGACAGGAAGTTTATTGCGTTGACTCCACATGACTGATCAAGGGACCGATTATTTTCACATCCATTCCATATCACAAATCTGCGAAGAGATTTTATGTTCCAATGGGACATGAGGGGAGCATTATCACCATATTTCGGGTACATTACCAATCTTGGGCTACAAGTAAACATTTCTGAAAGAACAAACGTTAAAATGGTAATATTCCTCGACCTGGAAATGAACCAGGACCTCCTGGTATGTTTGAGCTTTATAACTTTCGACTACGAGGTGATGACATTCATTAATGAAGAAAAAACAGCGTAAAGACACAATAGAAGTGAAACATTTGTATCACACGGAAACATTTTAATTATTCATCAATCACTTTTTAATAGCATAGATTGTGTTTATCATTCATTTATATTTGGTCACACAAAAGGCCAACTGTCCAAGTGGCCAACTTCAATAATATTTATCGATAGTGCTCTTCACTCTCACTACATCACTAGTATCCTGGAACGGAAGTACAATTATTGTGCGGCGTCTTCCCCTCACTAGACGGGCTCCTGACGATAACGCAAACGTGAAGTTACTCTTATTATTCTAACATTAATTATCCTATAGATTGTTGGGAAAAAGCCGTTTGTACGATAGTAAATATTAGAGTTAAAAAACCGTTTTGATTGAAAAGAATTTCATTTGAAAATGTATCTTATGGCTTTATGATAGAGTTCAATTATATTATTATTCAATTGATCAAAGATTATAGTATTTTCAAGTTTTTATGGTGCTATATTAGTTTCTTCTATCTTTTTCATATTCCTTATTAATATAATTAACATGTTATGAGCTTATTTTCAGTCTATGAAATATTTGATAAAAGTCAACTATCTGCTAATATTAATGCTACATTTTACTGGTTCGATTCTGACCTGTTTATGGAACAAACAGTTGTGTACATGAACATGTCTTCTGTCTGGATGTAAATATTTTTAATTGAGAAAGTAGGATATCTAATATCAGTTACCTGGTTTCTATTTCGATGGAGTAGCTTCAGTAACTTTAAATTTGACCTTCATAAGTGCCTTCTGAGGGCCTAAACTGAATAAATGGTTTTGAATTTTGAATTTGGGATAACTATAAGTGAAAAATATCTTTCTAGTGTTCAGTTTTAGACCTCACACAGACAGCTTACCAGAGATCCACACTACATATTTGCAAGCCAAGGAGTCAGATTTACAAACCGCACGATAAATAGGAATATAACTCTTATAAACTTACTTTTAAAAACTATAATACATTGCACAAATTACTTATGTCGTAGCCAAACATAAATGTGATCAGCCACGTGTGCGGCATACAAACTGAAGTAATGCCTTATTCAGTGATAGTGTTCAATTTAGGCTTCACTGAATTGTTTTTGCGAAATCAGTCTTTAGTTTGGAAAAAAACATGATATTTGACAGAAAACAAAATGATGAAAGAGGTCATTTTCTGATATTACAAAGTGAAAAACTATGAATAGTTAACTTACCTTTAATTTCTGGCCTAAATATCCTGGGACATTCTTACCAGGATTATCAATTTCCAAATCCACCAAAAGCTTGAACAGTCTGCAAAATAAGCAGGGGCTCGATTCTGTAAGGATAATGACACTAGCTGAAGGATGTTTCGTCGCGGCCTCAGTGCTCTGTCTCTTTCGCTAACTTACTAATCACGTGAGAGGTAAGCTCTCCGAGGCCTCCATGACGAAGTTTGTATTAGCTGAATAAGGGGGCTGATCTGTCTAACTTTGACTGATTCGTAACTGACATGACAAGCCCGAGGGAATTTCACCCGCAATCCCGGCGGTTGTTAAAAAATAGCCTAAGTTCCTTATAACATCAGCTCCCAGTGAAAGTCCGGTCAAAATCGGTCCATCCATTGCGGAGATTAGCCAGAGCAAATAGTGGGAGAAACTTTAAATTTAATAAACGTTTTTTAGTATAATGGTTATTTTGACATTACAAACAGAAGGTTAAATTTTATTTAAATTGTATTTAAATGTAATGAAACTAATTATGTTGCTAAATAGAAATCACTAACATACCATATTTTAAGTACAAACTTATATAAATAACCTCCGCGGATTTAACCGCGTTTCTAAAAGATATTATATATCTTCGGATTATAACATAGCCTATGTTACGCCTAGATAAAATAGCTTTCTAATAATGAAAGAATTATTCAAATCGGTCCAGTAGTTTTGAGATTATTAATCACAAACAAAAAAAACATACAAATCTTTTCTCGGTTTAATATTAGTATAACACATAGCTAATAATAAATCTCCTCGGAAATACTTTACACACGGTCTTCTCATCCTAAATTAGAAGAGCATATATATTGATATACGAGTACAAATATTTTTCCTTAGAGGGAATCAAACCACGACCTAAAACGCGACAGTCAGATGTCAAACCACCTCATAAACCTCGTCTTCCATCCTGCATAGTTTTTCCAAGTTAACACAATACCGTCTGCCAAATTAAGTCAATTCCGCCAACCTGAAAAAATAAACCAATCAAATAGTAAAAATATACGGTATTCCAATTTAATGAAGGTCCGTTATTCAGCACACATTCTTTACAGATTTCAGCGAATTTCATTGTAAATAACAATAAAAATAGAAACGAGCCAGTTTTGATGGAGTGTGAGCGAGAGGGGAGATCGCGCGCACGTAGGATGGTAAAACTATCGCGCGGCGGCGCGTGCGGCAGTAGCTCGCTCTTTGTTACGATTGGTATGGCTCTCAAAGTTTTGTGTCTCTGGCCCCTGCGGACTATAAAATGTGCAAAATTACACACTTTTAATAATAATAATAATAAAATCTTTAGGACAGGCCAGTTGGCTTGGTGGTTAGCGAGTCTGACTGCCAAGCCGAAGGTCGCGGGTTCGATTCCCACCCAGGACAAACATTTGTGTGCATGAACATGTCTGTTTGTTCTGTGTCTGGGTGTAAATATCTATATAAGTATGTATTTGGAAAAAAAAAATTGTATAATATGTAGTATATCAGTTATCTGGTTTCCATAGTACAAGCTCTGCTTAGTTTGGGACCGGTGCCTTTACCATGAGTTTTAAACGTACGTACTCGCTAGCGACGGCGTAAAACATTTCTATGGCAACTGTGTACAGCGCCACTAGCGGTCACCTAAAGAACTAAAATCGGTAGTATGAGTCGATCGGGTTCGATGGTTGTTTACTCGCCAGTGACTAAAGTAAGTTTTGGTAGCAACTCATGGTAGAGGTACAGATGGCCGCGTGTAAAGAATGTCTCAGAATATTTATTTACCAAATGGGATTACACAAAAATATTCTTTTACCAAAATGGGGATAAATTTATTTTCATCCCCCATCTCGGAAAGAGTAGTATTGCTCTTCGATAACTGAGTGCAAAAGCCGTTTTTATCCTCTAGAGAGATAAAGTAAATTGAATTTAGAACATCTTGTCACGTGTGTTTGTGAATTAAAACATCATTAAACCTATTTACTTCTCTACCTCTATCGTGCCGAATTTGTCATACAACCTATTTAATTTATTAAAAACTCTGACTCAGAACCTTATAGGTGTACTTTTTTTATTTGCTTTGCGCGCGCCCTTTTCTTTTTTTCCTCGCTGAAAACTTACGTGTTGCACTCGAGTGCAAAGATTTTTCACCTTGTGCTCTTTTGACGCGGTTAAAAAGCAAGTTTGCACTCTTATATAACAAATAACTATTATTTATTAATTTATCTATAACTAGCTACCGCGGTTTCACTTGCACTTCTGAAGGATCAACGTATCTCGGGATTAAAAGACAGACTATGTCCACCCAAATTACCTTTCAAATAGGTGGCGTAGGTTTGGAGATCACACTTCGCATAGACAAACTCACAAAGTTAGCAATTACTCTTAATAATATTAGATTAATTTTATGCAGGAAGGCCAACAAACAGATAGAAGTGAGATGCCGCCTATAGACATTTGCAACACTAGGGGCATCGCCAATGCGTTGTCGACCCTGAGACGTGAAGTTGTTAAGTCTCATATGCCTGTAATTTCACCGGCCTTACCTTTCTAACCGAAACACAGTAATACAAGTGCAATACTGCTTCACGGCGGAATTTGATAAGGTGTTAGTACATTCCCGGACGAACTCTCCACAAATAGCTATACTACTTCTAAAGTAGTGTAGATAGAGCCTGTTTTTTTTACAAGGGCATTTAAAAGGTTAAAGTTTTCGAAAGTCTGCCTTCAAATGAGAAAAATACGTAAAAACTCAGTTTTGTTACCTTTTGGACGGAATTTTATAAATGATCACAAAGTTTGAGAGCCAGAGGCGATCAAAAGTCAGTTACGACAACCAGCCGTTACAGTTTATCCATCAACGCTGTCTTCCGGTCGAGCGAGATAGACATACACCTCACTCGTACGATAGAGCGAGATGCCAACACATCCACCTGTCTTTAGTGCCATCGCTTTTTGTTCTATTTCACTTTTTTTTCTAATTACAATCGTTTGTGCAATACCGAAGTTACATACTTTATAAGTAATTTTATTAGTTTTTTTATTTTTTTGTCATTATTTATTTAGCAAGGTTTGGTAAAAGTTGGTGAGTTTTGGGCTAAATTGTGTAATTGTTTAGTTTGTAAACAAGTTGATGAGTTATGAAATAAAGTCAATCATTGGACATCAAAAATGTTACCTATTGATTCAAAGGCTAATTCTTTATTAAAGCAGATGAACCTTAAACTCAAGCAATAGGACTTATTTTGCTATGACATTTTTAAATATCAGAAAGGTACATGGAACAGAATGACATGAATTTTTTTTTATTAGTAGCATTTTAAGAAAGGATAGTTTTCACTCATAAAGTATTAGATAGATTTCAATGCCTGATTGTCGGTTTCTTCTTTTTTTTATTTTTTCTTTTTTCACGTGAAAAAGAATATATTATTCAATTGTAACTTCTTCTTTCCAAGAGGGGGAGCCAGGAAGCTTATGGCACAGGTACCTACTTGTTTATGACAAAAAAAAATGATTTTTTTATGTGTGGGAGAAAAATAAACGAATTTCATTATTATTATTATAATTAAAAGTACTTAAAATTCAAATTCTCTTTCATTTTTTGACCAAATCTTTGGACTTAATAAGTCGCTATTTTTTCTTCTCAACAAATGAATACAAAATTTGTATTTTTTTGTAACTTTCAATAGAATTATGTAGTTACCTTAAGGGCCTATATCTAAGGCTAATATTCACAATACTAAGTTAAAACAAGTACCCTGAACAGTAAAGAGCCTTTCCAGTTCAATAGTATACATCAAAGTTAACTTAAACATATTATTAACTAAATTATAAGTTAGCGCTAACTTTCTTAGGAAAGTGACCGCGCGCGCGTTGAAGTCTATTTAAGGGAAAGTTTTACAAGTGAATTTATAATCGACTACCTTCGCGGTTTAGCCCGAGTTCCCCAGGGATGTAATGATTTCCCGGGGTTAGTTTATGTTTTAAAATTGTAAGAATATTGTCTATTTGTGTGCCAAATTTCATTTAAATCCGTCCAGCCGTTTGTGAGTAATTGTGTCACAAACATTCGAAAATCAAAACAATTTCTGACACAAAAGGTTTTTTTCATTTAAAGTTTATGCTCAAAATAGGATTTGAACTCACTACCTTCGTGCTCCACTAACGTTCACAATGTTATTTTAACATTGAACTCATTAAAAATAATTTGATTATAGAAAATAACTCTTTATAAACAATTTTAACCAACTTTTTGTGAGTGGAGAAAAAAAAAGAAAAAAAATTCTAGAAGGTTATCTTAATACAATGATTAGCGACGGCTTGGTTTACCAATAAAAACTAAACAAAGTACCAATTAAAAGCCTTAACTAGGAATTACCTCGGCTTTACTTGTGTTAAGCTATAAAGTACAGTTAGCAAGATACGAAGTTGAACAGCCTATTCGGTTAATACAAACTTCGTCGGGTCATAAGGCAACGAGGCCTAGGAAACTATGCCTCTCACGTGACTGCGTAGTTAGCGAGAGAGACAGAGCATAGAGGCAAACGAATCATCCTCGAGCTAGTGTAATTTTCCATACAAAATCGAAGCCCTGATCCAAACTTACAAAACACCTGTACCTATACAACAAACAGAAGTCATCAAATGTAAGTGATAAAGTGGAAGTGACTTTTAACACTATGATAGATAGGTAGATACACCAGCTATCAATAAATCCCTACTAATATTATAAATGTGAATGTAAGTTTGTTTGTTACACTTTCACACGAAAACTACTTAACCGATCATCATGAAAATGTGTACACATATTCTTGGAGGTATTAGAAGTGACATAGGATACTTTTTGTGCCGGGAAACGCGGGTGAATCCATGGAGGACAGTAAATGATAAATAAATAAATAACCATATGTAATACATCGCCAGAAACCCAAAGGTCCGGGATTCGATTCCCAAATCGGGCAAGATTTATTAACGTTTCTTCGCTTATGCCGGGTATACTATATACGATCCCGATCTAAAATCGCAAGATTGAAGTAGAATTTTGACATTTGACATAATTAATTAATTAATGGACGTGTATTAAAATTACTGTCAAAAGGTTCATCAATCCATGGATTTTCGATCGGGAACGTATATAGTAACCCGGCATTAGAGATTACCTGTAATATTAGTAGAATAGTATAAAATATTTACTACAAGCTATCCCCCGCGGTCACCCGCGTTCCCCAGGGATGTAATATTTTCCCGGCACAAAAAGTATCCTATGTGTTATTTTAGGGCATTTGCTATATATGTGCAAAGTTTCATTGAAATCCGTTTGTTAGTTTTGAGTGAAAGAGTAACAGACATCCATACATACAAACATTCGCATTTATAATATTACTAGGATAATGAATACTTCCTACGGTACCTGAAAACATGGCTCCTTTCTTTTTTACTAGCTATCCCCCGCGGTTTTACCCGCGTACCCGTTGGATGTCACATGTATTATACATAAAAACCTTCCTCTTCAATCACTCGTCATCCGTTGCGTAGTTTTAAATATTTAAGCATACATAGGGATATAGGGACAGAGAAAGCGACTTTGTTTTATACTATGTAGTTATGGGAGTTGGTTTTAAAAGGAGTATTTTGCTAGTATTATCTCTTCTCTTTAATACCTGATATGTTATAAAAATCTAGACATATGATTATATTTAAGAAGAATTAAAGAATACGACAATGATATCATTCCTTTTATATTTAAACACAAACTTGTAATTGAAAACAAAAACAAGTAACTAAGGCAGAAACCACACGTGCCCAAGCAACCTAAGTTAAATATCAAGACCCAACTAAAAATAATAGTTTAAACAACGTTTTTCTTCACTGTATCTTATATATAATCGTACAGTTTATTATAAACCCAAAGTTAACATCCTACAAACAACCTTCGTGAAATAAACGTTCATTAAAATAAGCAACAAAATAGTCAAACGTCAAATCACAAAATTCCGTATGTATAATAAGTCTTATCCGTCCACCAAATTATATATTGAGGATTTTACATAAGGATACCACTTACATAAGGCACGGATGGCATGTGTGTTTGTGTGTATGTGTTGGTGTGTATGTGTGGGCGACCGGCCGAGCCGCGAGCCCCTGCGCCGGAGTTGACTTCAGTTCCACTCAACCGCATTTGAGTCCCTAGCTTAGCCGCGAGAAGTCGCCTCGCGCGCGGCCTCAAAAAAACCAACAAACTATTAAAAAAAAAAAAGAAACTCAAGTGTCTGTGTTACCAGTGTGAGACTTCCAGTGTTTTTCAAATAGAAAGTTGGATCCATTTTTATTTTTCAACGAATATTTTCGTAGAAAGAATTACGTGAGTTTACTGGTCAGCTCGATTTTCCGGTTAAAGGTATGAATGTTTTTTTTTTGCTGTAACTATTACATTGTTATTTCTTTGTTAGCGATTATGAAAGTGGTTTGGTTGTTTGAATTTCAGCATTAGTTTTGTGAGCGCAAAATGGACGCGGAAATTGTTGAGTTGCGTTTTAAATACTTAAGTTTTCACAAGATGTGTTAATGTTAAGTTTTAATTTTAAAATGTTATTTACTGATACGGTGTGTTGTGGAAATTCATTGTGAAAGTAATGTGAAATATGTTACGGAATTAAGAAACTTAGCAGTGCATACTTTTCCTGTATCAAAAGAAAAGTGTTAATAATTTACAAATTTGATTCACCCTTTAAAGTATAGAAAGAAACAAATGACAATCAAACATTCATTTAAAATTAGAATCTTGATAGATTCAGCTATATTTTACAAAATTTGTAATAATAACTTGTATTACAATTTATTACAAATTCACTGTAAATAAGTTAATGATATTTGGCACTAAGAAAACACAAGAACCTACTTCAGTTTGTCTTTTTTATCTCTAAAATGAGTCATCGCCAAATTATAGGTTAAAAATACGCCGAATTGATTATTTCACAATAATAAAGTATTCAAGTCAAAAACGTAATTAGGAAATTAATTATTTAAACAACTTTTTGTACAATAGTCGTGAAAGGCAATTTCAATACAAATAAATTTAAACAATTCCAATTCGAACCAATTTTAGATATGATTCGTTTCTTTTTCTGAATGAATACGTAACGATGTTAAAAGTATTACTTGGTTTGAGTTTTACTAGCTGTCCCCCGCGGTTTCACCCGCGTTACTGAGGTATCTGACATTTTCCCGGCACAAAAAGCATCCTATGTTACTTCTAATACCTCCAAGAATATGTGTACAAAGTTTCATTATGATCGGTTAAGTAGTTTTCGCGTGAAAGCGTAACAAACAATTTACATTCACGTTTATAATGTTAGTAGGGATTTCCCATTTAGTTAACAAATAAATTAGAGACACAACACTGGTCTGAAGATTTCTTTTTAAGATAAACGGTCATTGACACTTGCAACATCAGGAGTATCACTCGCCCTGTATATATCTTCACGCCCTTCTTGAAGAACCCCATGCATCCGTGGTTGGAAGTTTTTTATAAAATTGCAAAATTTCGAAATTTCTTAAGCGGAGATAGTCAAAACGACAACCATAGCTAGGGACAAGCTATGGTTGCCGTTTTCTCCTCAGTTAATTGATATGTACTTTAGAAAAATCTAATAGCTGTATCTATCTAGATTGTCGTTTCTGAGCCAAGTTTCCAAAGCAAAAGGGCAGAGCAACTGTGGCCAATCAAATCAATATAAAATGATGAGATGCAGTGGACACAAGATAATCTTAGTTTATATAAATATTGTTAAGTATTGTTGCCAACAAGCTATATTGCTTGGCTAGGAAAATTGTATGTGTAATTTATTTTTTAATTTGAAATAAATGATTAAAAAAAAACGCACTATTCAGTAGCAAAGATTATAACAAATGTTCTTCTAAAGGTACTGAAGAACGTAATAGACGGAACAACAATTCCAGGAACTTGGAAAGAGCTTGTTATCCAGTTAGATCTCACTTCTTATAGCGAAGCAGTTTTTAGAAGACTTCTCAGGCAATTTTTTTTTTGTTTCAAATTCAGCTTTCCTTCACATTTATGTTTTTGATGGGATTTATCTTACAGTTACGGTAGTGCCATTTTATTGATTAATATAATTGCTAGTTTATGCACTAACTCTGGAAGGGTCAATTTATATTATACTAGTCTCCCGCAGTTTCGCCCGTGTTTATCGATATCATATATAGCCTGTAACCATCTGGGAAAAATTCCCCGTCGAATGGTAGCAGTCCCATCCCGATATGTTCAGTAGTTTTGAGTTTAATGGTGCGTCAAAGGAACTATATTTTACTTAAATATGTATATATATTTTATTGATATAAATAGCTAGTTCAAAGCGTGACAGAATTAAATCAGCACAACATAAAAAGCAGACATTTCTGCACTTCATAACAAGATGCTAACTTAAATAGAAAATGTGAAAGGTTGTTATAAATACCAACTTTTTGGAGATATGAGACGTTTTACTCCTTTTTATAAACTATGGCTTGAAACTAAATCAGGAAGAACGCAGGTTTAAATATATTCGTCACTTTCTAACGCCATATAACAAGAAAGAGACTACACTATTAAAACCTTGTTAAACTACACTTTTAACTATATTTTGTCATAAGCCAGTTTGTAGATATCACTGCTTAGTATAAAACAAAGTCGCTTCCCGCTGTCTGTCTGTCCCTATGTAAGCTCAGATCTTTAAAACTACGCAACGGATTTTCAAGCGGTTTTTTTTAATAGAGAGTGTATCAAGAGGAAGGTTTTTATGTATAATACATGCAAATTATAATTGAGAAAATGCGAGAATTTTATAGAATTACAACTATTTCAACTGCGCGCGTTTGATAGTTCGCGTATGACATCCGAAACGCGGGTGAAACCGCGGGGGATAGCTAGTAGTTCTCTATAAAAAGCAGGAAAATCCGTCGGTTATAGTTAACTTACAATATAACTTGATAAGGAATACCTGTGATGGTTTAATTAGTGTGTCGATTATTTCTTTTACCGATGGAATGTTAACAAAAAAACTTCTGTTATTAGTTCATTTACTACATTTTTTTACCAACTGTACATCGGGAATTAAAAGGGTATCTTAAGCTAATAGAAATGGCATTTAAAAAGGCTAAATAAAATACCTACATGTATATCTTCAAACATAAAATTCTCTGAAATATCTAAATACTCTACCCGAGGTTTCACCCGCGTTCCCGAGGGACGTAACATTTTCCCGGCACAAAAAGTACCGTATGTATTATTCCAGGGCATTTTCTATATATATGCCAAGTTTCATCCACATCTGTTCGGTGGTTTTTGCGTGAAAGCGTAACAAAAATCTTTAATACAAACTATCGCATTTAATATTTTAGGAGGATAACATGCTGGACGGTAGGAATCGAATTAAATCACCGTGTGTTTTAGACCCCTTGGAGTTAGAAATATTCCCTCCCTTAAACTTAGGGGTTTGATTTTGAAACCTTATATACCTACTGCGTTATTGATACGTCGCAACGATATGCAATTAAAAAGAACAAAAGTCAAAGCAAGTCAGTCACAGTGCTGTAATTCGTAAATCTATTTAAGGAAACTAGGGTTCCTGTGAACGCACCATCACCTCAAAACTACTGAACATATCGGGATGGGACTGCTACCATTCGACGCGGATTTTTTCCCAAATGGTTATTGGCTATATATGATGTCGATAAACGCGGGTAAAACCGCGAGGCCAGCTAGTAAATCTATATAAGGAAAATAGGGTGTCTTTGACGCACCATCACCTCAAAACTACTGAACATATCACGATGAGACTGCTACCATTCGACGCGGAATTTTTCGTAGATGATTATAGGCTATTTAAGATGTCGATAAACGCGGATAAAACCGTAGGAGGCGGCTAGTATCTAAATAAATTCAAAAATTTTTTTGCTCCAAGCTCAAATAGCTTACATAAGCTTCGTGCAAGTGAAAACATAACTTTTTATCTAATCTTCGGCGTCAAGTGTGGGAGTCATTGTGCTTCGGGTCTAGGTTATAAACGCTTTGTTTAGTGTTACGTGTTTCCCATGGCTCTACCGGATTGTGATGGTAATTGAGGATGGAAATACTTGCTGAACTTCGAAAAATATCAACGGAGAGGATAAATTTTTTAAATATATTTATTTTAACGTACATTCGCGTTTGTATACACAGAGTGTTACAAAACTACCCGTTAAACCGAAAGGAGTTTAAATGGGGCCTTATAACGATCCATTCACAATATTTGAGAACGTAGTAACGCTGTATTAAATACCCAAAAAAAAAAAAAAAAAGACAAATAGAAAAACTATAAAACTAGACAATTATTAGGTAAAATAGGAACGTAGGCCTTTCTGTTAAATAATCTGTTTCCCTGGCATGACAGCTTACTAGGGATGTTGGCTTTGTTCATGAATTTTATTTTTACGGGGTATTTTGTAACTCGTTGTATACCAGAAGTATCATCTGAGGGTATCATTAGTGGTAATTTATAATGAATAAATGTAAAATAATTGAAAATCCGCTTTATGGGTTTGCTATAGGTTCTTTTAGGTATGAAAATTTACCTTTAATTTGAGGCTAAATCTATATTTATTGTCATGCATTCGAATATTTAAATAAATGAGAAACATATGGTACTTTTTGGTATTTTGTGTGGAAGAATTATTCTAGAGTGTACATAGGTAAAATATCAAATAGCTTAAAATACAAGATTTAAGATACGTAGATATATTTTATTGCTTTCAACTAGAAAGGTAAAGGGGCCGGTGAAATTACAGGCACTTGAGACTTAATAACAGTATGTCTTAGGTTCGAAAAGGCATTGGGAATGCCTCTGGTGTTGCAAATGTCTATAGGCGGTGGTGACCACTTACCATCGGATGGTACGTCTGTCTACTTAACAGAGTGAAAATGTTTTTTTTTTCATATAGCTCTTCACAAGCGCTAAGGAAAAGTCTAACTCTAATACTGGTTCGAAAGGTTTTTACAGGCCGGCAATAAACTCAACAATAACGAATTCCAAAGCGAACTTATTTTTATAACATACAACCTCTTTGATCGCACTGACAATATTTGAGTTTAAAAAAACAAACTATCACTGGCTTGTTATAAAACCCGCGGTTATTGATTCTATACCAACATGTAAGATCAAAACACATTATTCAAAGAGTCGCATTTCTATCAAACGTTCGATGACAGCGGCACCTTTCGATGACTTTTTGTCGAACGAAAAAAAGAGTTAAAAGTAACAATAGCGTGGTAGCACTTTCTAAAATGACCGCCGGGCGCCGCGACGAGATCTTTTATCGAGCGCTCTAGGGATAGGGTTTAGCGAAATTGATAATTATGCGTTTTTTTATGGTTGTCAATAGTATTAGGACATTTCTCGACACATAGTCATCTGTAATTAAATGAAATATTTATTCAAATAGGCCTTCACAGGCACTTATGAATGGTCAGACTCTAACACCGGGTCGGAAGGTTGCTTTTACTGAGAAGAGCCGGCAATAAAGTCAGCAATTACTCTTTTCAAAATAAGATTTTGTACATAAATATATGTCCTGCTGGAGCGAGCGCTACACCCAAGTCGTCATTAAAATAATCGTTTGTGTTGTAGAAAGCATTTTGTACTAAAACAGTCTTAATTCTTTCCTTAAATTTTTGTAGTCTGATTCTAAATTTCGCAGAGCTATTACAGCAACAAGCTAGGTATAGAATAGAATTAATGTTTCACAAGCTCTTATAATCGGTTCCAGCTGCGTCGCCCCAAGAAGCTTATATTTTCCCCAAATTTAAATATGTAATCCAAAAAATGTTCTACATGTATGCAAACTTTCATCTAATTCCGTTCAGTCGTTATAATATTATTAGTTAAGTAAGAAAAGCTAAGAATGAAAAGATTAATTTTCTAAGCTAATTGATTCGACTTGGTTAAACATACTTCTTGTTTTATTTATTTTGCCGTCGGAAGAATGGATTTCACATTTACTTTTACCTATTTTGTAAATAGATAATTTCATCATCATCATTTCAGCCGTAAGACGTCCACTGCTGAACAAAGGCCTCTCCCAATGACTTCCAGATTGGCCGGTTGGAAGGGACCTGCATCCGGCTTCCTGCGACCTTTATTAGGTCGTCTGTCCACCTTGTGGGTGGACGTCCCACGATGCGCGTTATAACTATAATTTCATACGTGTTCGTTATCCTCAACTTAACTTTTTAAGCCCCAAAGTTTAAAATGGTTGACATTTTAGCCGTCTCTTGGGGACATCGACAGGCCAGTTGGCTTGGTGGTTAGCGCTCTGACTGCCAAACCAAAGGTCGCGGGTTCGATTCCCACCCAAGACAAACATTTTTGTGCATGAACATGTCTGTTTGTTCTGTGTCTGGTTGTAAATATCTATTTATGTATGTATTTAGAAAAAAAATTAGTATATGTAGTATAACAGTTATCTGGTTTCCATAGTACAAGCCCGCTTAATTTGGGACCAGATGACCGTGTGTAAAGAATGTCCCGGGATATTTATTATTTATTATTATTATTATTATTATGAACCCTGGGCTTACAGGTAGTCCTACCATATTAATAAACTAGCTGGCCTATTAAAAAAACCGCACAAAAATCCGTTACGCAGTTTTAAAGATTTAAGCATACATAGGGATATAGGGACAGAGAAAGCGACTTTGTTTTATACTATGTAGTGAAGCCGTCCACCGCGGCTTTCCCAAGGGTTGTATTTTCCCGGGGATAAAAGTATGATAAATGTTAATCTAGGTTACAAACTATTTTTCTGCCAAGTTTATTCCAAACCCGTCGAGCAACTTTGCGTGAAAGAATAACAAACATCTCCTCGCCAACTCGCATTAATCTACACTAATATTATAAAGTGGAAATATTTGATTGTTTTTTTGTTTGTTTGTTTGCATTGAATAGGCTCCGAAACTACTTGACCGATTCGAAAAATTCTGGTGAACATAGGCTATATTAAATTTTCAAAAAAGTTAGGGATCCCTACTAAAACTCCAATAATATAACCCAAGGTGTGAAAAAATTACTAAAAAAACTTTCTTACACCGCGTGGGCTGCGAAAACTATTGATGATATAAACAACAAAATAATGTAACATTCCTCGAGAACGCGGGTGAAACCGCGGGGGACAGCTAGTACAAGATATTAGTAAGATAAAACCTAATCACGTCGAAGATTATAATGGCTAACGAATAAGAAAGCAAAAGTCCAGAAAAACAATGAAGCATCAAACCAAAGAAAGTGTATCAAATATTCACACTCAACAAAACATAAGGTCATGTGCAATATTAAAGTGAATAAAATTCTTGGGAATCGAACGGAACGTAGACATGGTCTGGTGCCGATACGAACCAATGCCCAGAGCCTGACTCTTGCGCGTGTGACGTTGCGTTTCGGTGTTACAGACTTGTATATTGACGTGTTTTCATGCGTCTGTAAGGTAAATGACACTAGCTTGACGCTGTATCTGTTTATTATTAGTACCTGGAAGACCAAGATTTGCTCGGGGTTTCTTTAATAATGTAACTACTACTGTATTCTTTTTTTTTATCTGTCATTTATACCTAGATACAAATTAGATGCCTTGATAAAGCCTCCCATAATATCTTTTGATACAAAAGAAGGAACTTGAAATTCTTTTAACTTCGTATTCTATTGATATTGTAGCAGTTTTTAAATGTCTGAAAATACGGATAAAATAACGTTTTCTAAAAATGAAACCTAGCTAGATCGATTTATCGCCCCCGAAATCCCCTGCATGCCAAATTTCATGAAAAAATATACAAGAATTGCTCGTTTAAAGGTATTAGATTAATCTTAATGTCAAATCCGACAAACACGCATAACGTCCACCTGATGGTAAGTGGTCTCTGTCACCTATAGACGTATTGACGCCAGAGTCATCGCCAATGCATGGTCGACCCTGAGAGGTGAAGTTGTTAAGTCTCATGTGGCTGTAATTTCACCGGCCCCCTTACCTTTCAAACCGAAACACGGTAATGCAAGTGCACTACTGTTTCACGGCGGAAATGGGTATGGTGGTAGTGCTTCCCCGGACGAACTCTGCACTAAAAGCTATTTATAAATATGCGTTGTCTCTTTTGTTAGCTACTTAATCGAGTGAGTAGTCCGCTCTCCAAGGCCTCGTTGTACTGAGTATTGTATTATAGAATACAGGGTCTGGTAAAATTATTTATGTCAAAGTTACTAGTTTAGTATACAGTACAACTCAAGGAAATGGTTTCCGTCTCATGGACTGTAACAATAGCGAAGATGCCTTTTTTATTCCTTTGAAGCCCTCAAGCCTTCATTTGTATTTGCCCCGGTTACTTTGCTGTCCCCGTTTGATTAGATACCACTCTCAACTAAAAATGATATCACCCAATACCTATACCAGAGTAATCTAAAAGTTTGACTTAGTAAAAAGATCAGCAGATCCAAGAATCAATCAATAGTCTGTGAAGTTTATGACCACTAAACGATTATTTTTGTATCAGTAATATTCTTACCAACCACCAGCTGGTAGATCAGGGGGATAGTCAAAATTGCCGACGTACACGTCTAAAAGGCAATTGGCTCTCGAGCGTAACGGAACACACCGGTATGATGGTATGGTTTTTTAACTTAAGGGTTGTAACCACTCAGGCATGAACCCTTTCCGTTGCGATTCCCTACACTATAGGATTCGAAACCACGACCTTAGTCACGGCATTCGACGTCACACTCATGATGGAATAGGTGAAACCTCTGAAGCTGTGGTCCAATGAATCCACGTGGCTCATGCTCCACTGAAGCATACAGTCAGGATGTTCTGTTTGTTTGTTTCGCACAATGACTGCGTGTTTACTCACTCAGGGCCTTTATGCTTAGCGGTGTCTTCGTGGTCCGTGGGCTATCAACGGTCGAATACCACACGGGTTTCGGAATCACGTTTCGATTGCTGTTATTTTGGCGGTCGGTGTTGTGCCCGCGATGTTAAACGTTTTGTTTATTTACTAATATTACACTAATCTATATATATAACAATGAATGTTTGTCTGTATATCCTTTATAGAATTGTAAACTATGAAATGGATTTTAATGCAGTTTTCAATAGATAGAATAATACAATAGGAAGGTTTATAATCAGGATTGAAAGCGGGTGCAGCTAGTAACATATATATTGATTTTGCGTATTAAGGTTTAAGCAACATAAAATGTAATGTAAAAAACAGTATACAAATCTATTAAGTAGATTAAAATAGCTAAGTGCACAAACAGCTGTCTAGCTGTCCCCCGCGGTCTTACCCAAGTTTCCGAGGGATGTCACATTTTCCCGGGATAAAAAGTAACCATTTTTTAAATCCTGGATATGTTCTAAGTTTCATCCAAATCTATCGGGTAGTTTTGGCGTGAAAGAGTAAGAAACATCCATACATACAAACATTCGCATTTATAATATTAGTAGCATATATGTATTTTGTATTCTGTTTTTAAAAGTCCTTTGGAATATTATTAAAAATGTGGACACTTTAGTAAAATTTCTAAATTTTCAAGATTCATAGACCCACTATGCCAGTTATATTGTTTTTGAAGTAATAAATAAAAATAAACGAACTAACTTTTTTTTAACTCGGTCAATATATAATTTCTGATCAAAATAGGTATACCTACCAGGTTGCGTTTAAATTTAGTATTGGCAGTGATTTTGTGGTCATCACATTACAATACCAACCTAGTCTGTGGTCAAATAATTATGCTGTTCTTTTTTGAATAAACGTTGTAATAAAACTATGATCAATTTGAAATAATCATGACTTTTTAAATTGGAAAAAAGCTTTTTTTTCTGTTTTATACTACGATACTGTTTTAGACTGAATACTAGAGATTGAAACAAGATGCTTGCAAAAGGTATGTTAGTACAGAACCATCAGTAACATTTAATCTACTCATCGTAAGTTCGATTCCCATCCAATACACTTTTGATAAACAGAAAATTTTCTGCTTCATTATTTCCAGCATATACTATATTTTAAAAGTACATAAATATAATAGTTTTGTATATCAGTTGTATTTCATATGTGACGAAAAACATGACTAATTCATTAAATCTTAACTAATATTAATTATATTTATATATTATATAATTATATTGTATAAAAGCAAAAGATAATGTCGACGGTTAAAAGGCGACTTGATTCAAGCGCCATTTTGAAAACTTGACAGGAGAGCTATTTGAAAATGTTAAAACCCAAAAACCGATACTGCATCTAAACTTCTTAACATTCCACATCGAAGCTGTTGAATATTAAAACTAAATGCAAGTTTCAACGAATTTGTGCATGGGTCATACCTTAGTAGTATAATTCATTGAGAAAAATGTTATTTCCGTCAAAAATGGCGGTTGAGTCAAGTCGCCTTTTACCCATCGATGTGTTTGTTTTGCTTTCACGTCTGAATAACAGACCGATCTTGGTCAAATTTGGCATACACATAGCCTATCTTTGTATCGGTTCCGGGACGAGAGACAGGTAGTAAACATAACGTTTTTGCATATAATATTGATTTAATTTTACCCGATATCTAATATTAATTCAATTTTTTATTAGCCAAGCTCTTAGTGCAGAGTTCGTCCGGGGAAGTACTATCACCTTACCCATTTCCGCCGTGAAGCAGTAGTGCACGTGTATTACTGTGTTTCGGTTAGAAAGGTAGGGGGGCTGGTGTTTTACAAGCACATGAGACTTAACTACACGTCTCAGGGTCGACATAGCATTGGCGATGCCCTGGTGTTGCTAATGTCCATAGGCGGCGGTGACCAATTACCATCAGGTGGACCGTCTAGAAAAAAATGTTTTTATATCAAAGCAAGAATGGCTTACGCCTGTTTAAGATATCCCACGATCTTATATTATATATTATTTAAAATCAAACTACACCACGATTTGACTCAAAACTTTATAAAAATACTCTGTCATTATAACAATTTTATGTAATCGATTACAAATAAACTCACTTACAATGGTATTAATAAAAATCGTGATTACACTATGCAGTGACAATTAACCGCTGAATTAACCGTGTTTTCTATTAATATACTTTAACATTAATATAAATAGAGTTCACAATCGTTGTGCACAATTCAAAGTACCTGTTCTAGTGTACATTTTACAGTTTGATTGTTGATAATTTTAATTTGAGAAGTTTCCTTGGCGACTCATTTTTGTGGCGTCAAATAACCTTTATGTTAATCACGCATTGTGTTTAGCGTATTAAAATAGATATTTAATTGCTTCTCTCTAATATAGAAACACTAGCTACCGTCCCGTGGTTTTTCCCGTATTTCTGATGTATCTAATGTGTTTTGGGATTAAAACATAGCCTATGTTAATAAGGAATAGTTTAACTTTGCATCGGTGAAAGAATTTTTGAAATCGGATAAATAGTTTCGGTGTTATACCCCTACATTCAAACCTCTTTATAATATTATTATAAAAGATAGTAAAGATGATTTTTTTTATACCACTTGGACTAACAAACAAGCAGGCGGTCCACCTGATGGGAAGTGGTCACCGCCGCCTATGGACATTTGCAACACTAGGGGCATCGCCAATGCGTTGTCGACCCTGAGACGTGAAGTTGTTAAGTCTCATGTGCTTGTAATGTCACCGGCCCCCTTACCTTTCTAACCGAAACACAGTAATACAAGTGCACTACTGCTTCACGGCAGAAATAGGTAAGGTGGTAGTACTTCCCCGGACGAACTCTGCACTAGTCTTTAAGAGCTCTAGTACTCTTAAGCTCTACTACTCTCATGTGCCTGTAATTTTATTTTGCTTGTTTAACAGACAATCTTCTTATTGAACAGTCTTCTATATGTTGCTATACTAGTTAACATTACCCAAATTCAAGGCCATATAGCAGTTTAGACCCTAGACGGGTACTTATTGACCGCCCTGGTTGAGTGGCTATAGACCCTGACAGCCACGCCACAGGTGGATTTGATTCCCACTTCGAACAAACGTTTATGTGTATGAATATTTCTGTTTTTACTGTGTCTGGGCGTAAATATCATATAACTATGTATCTAGAAGAGAATAAGTATATGCAGTTATCTAGTGACCATAGCACGAGCTCAGCTTAGTTAGGGATCAGCCTCCTTATTCAGCTAATACAAACTTCGTCGGCGAACCGCTTCACGGAGGCCTCGGAGAGCTTACCTCTCACGTGATTAGTAGTATTAGCGTAGTTAGCGACAGAGACAGAGCACGGAGGCCGCGACGAAACATCCTCGAGTTATTGTCATTTTCCTTACAGAATCGAGCGCCAAATGGCTCGTGTGTACAGAATGTTCCAGGATATTTTTTTTAAAAGTTCATTTATAAAGTATTAGCTAACAAGGTGTCATGTAATAATATAAATAGTCCCATTAACTGTTCCTTTTGACTGAAATTTGAATTGCATATTGATCTTATGAATTTAAATTGGTTATTTTTAATTATAATATGATGGTTGAGTACTTACGTACTTCTATATACTTTAAATTGCCTATGAATTTATAGTATACAACGTATTACAAAATACCCCGATCTACAAGGCACATAGACTGAAGCATAAATCACTTTTTACCCTATAATTTTAGAGCCCAATACACCTGGTTGAAACTAGTATCATAAACCTTTGAACAAATCATTTAACTTACAATACATATACAATACAATATAAAAACAATCTACATCAATAAATTTAATAATATTAAATACAGAATAAAAAGTAGTAGATATACAAATACAGATGATAAATATAATTTTTGTTTACATAATACTTAATTCTTACAAAAAATATTTAAAGAAAAAATTGTTTACACTTTTTCATGAAACAAATGACCCACGGTCGTTCTCCTATCTTATAGGACTTGCACAATACCTTTTCAGGGCATATTATTGCAAAAGAGACCTAAGGTTGTACGACCTCAATGTCGATATTCGAATAAAAAATCGTTAGTCAATCGACCTCCGTTGTTTTTTGTCAATAAACCAGGGATGTGCTGCGATGGTCAAAGTTTTTGTCGATGCCTATTAGGGTCACTCATTAAATGTGGAGTAGATCGTGACCCTGGCTTTGTTAAGCTTGAGGTCATCTTTTGACAGATTATCAAATCTCTTAGGTCTTTGTTGATCATTTTGTAATGCAGCAAACTATACTATTATGCTATATCTTGCCAATATCGCTAAAAAATACAACCAAATTCCGAATATCTGACATTTATTCCAAATGTGGTAAATGCTGTCATCATCATCATCATCATCAGCCTATCTCCGTCCACTGCTGGACATAGGCCTCACCTATGGCACGCCACTGAGCTCGATCTTCAGCTCTTTGTTTCCAACCGCTGCCAGCCAGCTTGCGTATATCATCGCTCCATCTAGCTGGAGGGCGCCCTACACTACGTTTACCGAGCCGTGGTCTCCACTCTAGAACACGTCTACCCAAACGGTTATCGGTTCTGCGACAGATGTGACCAGCCCACTGCCACTTCAGCTTGCTAATCCTTTGAGCTATGTCGATAACTTTGGTTCTCTGACGGATGACTTCATTTCGAATTCGATCCTTCGGAGAGACTCCGAGCATAGCTCTCTCCATAGCTCGCTGAGCGACTTTGAGTTGATGAACCAGTCGCACCGTCAGTGTCCACGTCTCGGCTCCGTAAGTCATAACAGGTAGGACGCACTCGTTAAAGACTTTCGTCTTAAGACATTGGGGTATGGGCGATGAAAAGACCCGACGAAGTTTTCCAAATGCTGCCCACCCTAGCTGTACTCTTCTGCGAGCTTCCTTTTCGAAGTTGTGTCTACCCAATTGCAAGAAATGCTGTACACATCTGTAATTGGTGTACATAATATCTGATAACTTTTTATTAATTTATTATAAAATGCTTAATATGTATACTGCTGATTTGTCATATTTAATAAATACCTCTAAATCTGGTCGAACAAATTGTTATTTTTTTTCATAGAAGGAGGTTTATATTCACAGTTTCGGTTAGAAAGTTAAGAGCGGTGAAATTACAGGCACATGAGACTTAACAACTTTACGTCTCAGGGTTGACAACGCATTTGCGGTGCCAAAAAAAAAAGATGTTATATATTGAACAAATTACAAAAAAAGGTAGTACTGGAAGTCGAAATCCATTTTTTTTTACAAATGTTGTAAATATCAAATAGGGCCTTTTTGACAGCTATGTGTGTTATAGAAATATGAACTCTATGAAGTTATATTAAGGTTTATCTTAAAATTGTAAATTGTATGATGATGCTCATACAATTTACCATTAGATCAATAGATAAACCTTATTCCTGAAGATATAAAGTTGATTTTTCTTTGACATCTCGATGTCTTATTAAATAATATAAATAAAATCATACTTATTATGACCCTTAAAAGGTTGAGGCTTAAGAACTAGAATATATGAGCAAGTATATACCAAATTAAGCTATACTATATTATGAAACTAGCTGTACCTCACGGTTTCACGCGCGTTCCCGAGGGATGTAACATTTTGCCGGCACTAAAAGTTTCACATGTGTTATTCCAGGGCATTTTCTATATACATATATGCGAAGTTTCATCCAAATCCGTTTAGTAGTTTTTGCGTGAAAGAGTAACAAACATCCATACTCACAAACTTTCGCATTTATAAAATTAGTAGGATAAAGGCAGGTATACTGCTCAAGCTAAATCACCTCCAAATAATTTACTTATCATATCAGCCCAGGGATGTTCACGGCTGAAGGCCTCCTTGGATTTTCACCTCGAACGGTCTTGAGCCGCCTGCATCCAGCGGTTTCCAGCGACTCTGAGGCTTCGGAGAGTTTACATCTCACGTGATTACGTATTTAGCGAAAGAGACAGTGCTTAGAGGCCGCGACGAAACATTCTCGAGCGTAATTTTCCATACAGTCCCCTTATTCAGCTAATTAAAACTTTGTCGACGAGCCGCCGCACGGAGACCTTACCTCTCACATGATTGCGTAGTTAGCGAAAGAGACAGAGCATAGAGGCCGCAACGAAACATCCTCGAGCTAGTGTCATTTTCGCTACAGAATCGTGCCCCTGGTTGGAGATCGTCCCACTCGGCGATTAGTGTACGTGGTCGCCACTCGAGAACCTTTCTTACCCATCGGTTGTCACCGATTTGCCACTAATTATTACACATTATAACAATAATAATAAATTTTGATTATCACAAAAATTGTAAAAAAAACACCATTTACGTGCACTTACATAGGCACAAATAGTTTGCTAAAACAAAATAAACAATTTATCAACTAATTAAACAAACTAGAGGATAAAAAATAGCAATTAAATTTATAAATAACCTTCACAGACAGTGGATTTAAATTAAAATCGGATTCGTTCAGACTCATCAGTTAACCTAAAATAGTATATTTTCAATCAGTTTCGCACAATCGAAGAAACTTAGCCGAGGTTAGGCCAAGTTCGAGTGAGATGGAAGGTCATCTGATTGTCCACAGCTATATTTTATTCAATTCATTGTACGTCATAATATTATCCACGCAAAGTATATTTATTTAACTTATTGTGTTATTTCAGAAGGTTCTAGGTGATTCAAAAATTAAAATAGCCATTTTAGATCGATGATAAAAAAAAAAATTGCTGAGTTTCTTGCGGGTTCTTCTCAGTTGAACAATGTGTTTCAAACCAGTTGTAACTTCAGTAGCTTTGTTACCTTCATGAATACTCTTTGAGGACCAAAGATATCACAATTGAAAAATTTTAGATTTACCTTGTGAAAGTAAGTTAGTCCGTCATTTGTGCTGTAAAGGAGCAACATATGACCTTCCATTTTTGTAAGGAGATGGTCTCGAAACGGATAATGATATAGGCTTTATTTTATATCGTGGGAACGCAGGTGAAACCCAGGGGCGGTTAGGTAGTATCTTCAAGTTTAAATATTGTTAACTTTGACGGGCCGGTTGGCTTGGTGCTTAGAGACCCTGACTGCCAAACCGAAGGTCGCGGGTTCGATTGCCACCCAGAACAAGCATTTGTGTGCATGAAAATGTCTGTTTGTTCTATGCTGGGTGTAAATATCTATATACGTATGTATTTAAAAAGTAGTATATATAGTATATCAGTTACCTGTTAGCCGTACAACAAGCAGCACACTCTGCTTAACTTGGGATCAGGTAACCATGTGTGAAGAATGTCTTGGGATATTTATTATTATTATTATATATTGTGGAATAAATGAATATTGCAAGACTAAATCTCCGGCACTTTACTTTGATATAATCATCGATATGCTGTTCCCGGAATGCAATGCATAGCGACTTCAAATCGTAAATTAGTTAATTATGGTCTTCAGTTAAAAAAACACTCCAATTTATCAACATTTTCCGGGCAACGTTTCCAAATTAATAAGAGTAATAAATATCCCGGGACATTCTTTACACACGGCCATCTGATCCCAAACTAAGCAGAGCTTGTACTATGGAAACAAGATGTCTAATATACTCCATTATAAATACACACAGTTCCCTTTAAAACTCAATAAAAACCATCTCATTAAAATTATCTAAAACCGTATCAAAAACTCGACAATTACTATTAAAAATACCCTAAACTTGAACCCAACATCCTTTCCTACGGGAAACAAATTTTACTCGCTCCCATTTCCCATGGTTCGTCTGACAATGCAGAGGTGCGCGAGCGCCGACGACAAAATGGCGTCGCTGACGTCAGACCGGAAACGGCTCCGTTTTGAATTTAGAACGGTCGAGCGAGCAATGGCGGAACATCCGGCGCGCGAAGACGTTACAATGAATGCGCTCGCGACGGTAAAAATGATTCTATGTAGATCGATCTAGTATTGATCGGAATTGTTTTAGATAATCATTTTATTCACTTTTGTTTGCAGCTGTCACTTCGGTAATTTGGTTTTTTAAATAATTGTTTATGGTTTTTAGAGCTGGTAATCTCTTTTTGAGAGATAGCGACAACGCTTTACAACTGTCATATTGTTTTAAATGTTTCATGGAGAAATTGTCATCTACACATCTAGCAGTAACATATTTTCTCTAACACATAATCTTTTTCCATTTTAATTAATGTTTCATAGAGATTTCAAATAATTTGAAAAGTTTTATTTTTCCAAAAAAAAATTTACTTGACAGGCCAGTTGGCTTGGTGGTTAGAGACTAAGACTGCCAAGCTGCAGGTCGCGGGTTCGATTTCCACCAGGACAAACAATTGTTTGCATGAACATGTCTGTTTGTTCTGTATCTGGGTGTAAATATCTATATAAGTATGTATTTAAAAAAGTAGTATATGTAGTATATCAGTTACCTGGTAGCCATACTACAAGCAGTACACTACTTAATTTGGGATCAGGCAACCATGTGTGAAGAATGTCTTGGGATATTTATAATTAATAATAATAAAAAATCGAATATTAACACCATAGGACTAACGTAGCAATCCATTTTGAACTTTACCCTCATGTTTAGAAAGACTATTTTCATGTGTCCAATCCTAGGGTTTACAGACAAACATGATAGACAAGACTCTAGTAACTTAATTCAATATAATCATAGTTTATTTTAACCACGAAACTCGGAAGCTATTGTAACATTGGTTTTATTATTATTTAAATCAATTTGTATTCAATCGAACTAAAGGATTATCTAAGAGCTGTATTCAGAATATCACCTAGAAAGACTTTGTAGAAAGCGTGCAAATTAGTGCTAGATCTAGCAGTTTTGAAATTGAATAAAAACCTATTATATTGGATGAAAGATATTACTTTCAGTATAAGAAGTTACGTTTTATCAATGATTTATAAAGTATAGATGCGTTATCCCCGTTCAGAAATGGCAACATAAAATTATGGTAATTGACCTAAATAATTATTTTTTTTGTAAACCATATGGGCCGACAAAAAAGCATACGATCCACCTGATGTTAAGTGGTCACTGCATGCTATGGACATTTGCAACACCAGGGGCATCGCCAATGCGTTGTCGTCCCTGAGACGTGAAATTAGTAAGTCGCATGAGCCTTTAATTTCACTGGGCTTACCTTTCTAACGGAAACACAGTAATACAAATGCACTACTGCTCCACGTCGGAAATTGGTAAGGTTCTAGTACTTCCCCGGATGGAATCTCCACTAAGAGCACTCATGAAGTTACCATTTTGTCGCGACGGCACGCGCGGCACAAGCAGCACTCAATCTTTATATAGCTAACGATGTATATTCGTCTCTCTCTAGCAACAGGCACACCTATAAGGTGGCATTTATTTTTTTTTCCTTTCTACATGCGTATAAGCTTTCTAGTATTTGCGCTTTTTTTGAGAACCGTGATGTTGGTGAATGAGGTGTCTATATTATAAAACATCACTGTATTTCACAATATATAGTGTTCTTATTAAAAATGTGATAAAACACTTTATCTAATTGTTAAGTTTTAATTAAAGAAACTGAATAACTGACGTCAATACCTGATACAGATAAAACGTTTTTATGTAAAGTTTTTGTTGTTTTCACTCAACATGTTTTCTTCGCTTATATTTGTGCCTTGTTTGACCACAATGTCGTGTGGGAACTGCCTTCATAAGGAATGTGCCTTCTAGTAATTCGAATAATTATAATAATTTATATATATATATAATTGTTATGTTGGTTTGTGTAAAAACTCAAAAAGTTCTGCACCGATCGAGGTGAAATTTTAGCACGATATATAATCTGCATCACCCCGTTTCTGTAGTGCATCAGGCATGTTTGTGGAAGCGCGAACCGATTGTTTTTATGCCACCATCCGAAAAAAGTGCACATCCTTGATGCGCAGAGTACGGGCTAGCACCAACAGTATTCTGTCAATGATCGCGGCGAGGCTGGACGGTCGGTACATGAACCATTGTGGTAGGGTTCATGTTACATATTGTACGTAGGATCAAATGTAATATTAGATCTATATAATTATTTCAATGTTTATACTAACATAGTCTTAAGGTTTTGTACTACTAACAAAATGGAGAAATCTGAATTAAAGAATTATTATTATTATTATTATTATTATTATCAAGGATTATTTTAATCTATTTTTTGCATCAGTCACGTTTCCGCGACCGTCTAAGTTTTGTTTCTCATTTCTCAACCATTCAATCACAATGTGCGAGCCTGCCAAGCGTGGCAGGGTTCAGCTAGTTATTTATATGAATGTAAATCTGTCTTCTGTGCGTATGTTTATAATTAAACTCCTCCTAAACGGCTCGACCGATTTCGATGTTTTTTTGTGTATGTTAAAATTATTTGAGAATGCTTTAGATTTACAATTTGACCCGGGGATGTATGTAAATGCCCCGGGATATTTATTATTATTATTTTCGTAGAGAGAAAATATTTTTCCAAATCTCTTGTCTACATAATGTACTGAATTTACGGAAAATATTAAAATTGCACCTCCTAATGATGTAAATGGGGGGTAGATTAAATAAATACAATATGAGAACTCTTTCGCATAATTTAACAGTATCACTACATCACTACATAGTATAAAACAAAGTCGCTCTCTCTGTCCCTATGTATGATTAAATCTTTAAAACTATGCAACGGATTTTGATGCGGTTATTTTTAATAGATAGAGTGATTGAAGAGGAAGGTTTTTATGTATAATACATGTGACATCCCACGAGAACGCGGGTAAAACCGCGGGGGACAACTAGTATACCTTTAATTAATTATCTTACCTAGAACACGCCTAGAATATCAACTCGGTACCCTTCAGCTCAACCAACTGACTCACCGGTTCGTGTGAAGATTTATTGCAGATAGATCGCCAGTAATGGTTGAAAATTGTAAACAGACCGCTAATTGTGCGGTTTGAAGTAGTGTTGTGATGTTACACATCGATAAACTGATTTAATGCCTCAATCGAGCATTATTTGTGGATAAAATTGGCATTCGTTTGTATTATTTTATTTAGTTCAGTTGAATCGTTCATAAAATGTTAATATATGGTACTTCACCAATAAACATAATGAAATGCAGAAAAGCATCAAAATATTTTAATCTAATTACAGTATTAATTTTGTTATTTTTTTTCTGCAACTTTGTTTATCGAGTGCAATTTAAAAGCCCTTTAAACTATAGGGACAGGTATAACAGAAACCGGACGATGAACAATTTTTTACATCATTTGGCTTGCGTTTGGTTACGTACCTATAAAAAGCTTGTAATAATTTAATCTTGAAATCCCCTGATTATAGCAGTATTTTAGTTAAATAACGTTATGTGAGCTAATACATGGTAGGGTAATTTGTCAAATTTATCGATAAAGATAATTTTAAACAAGGACATCACTAATCAATTGTAACAGCCAGCTACCTATTCCAAATATAAAATACAATATTAGGTTTTGATATCGGTTTGTAAAAATTTAATCATTTTATAAGAAAAAAAAACATTTGTCTATAGGTATCTATGTGATGCTATTTATTGTATATTATTTATTTATTTATTTATTTATTTATTTGCTTTTCAATTTGAAGTAGTGTTTGTATTATTAAAAAAATTTACAAGGAATTATATTTTTTAGCAATTGTCAAATATCTGCATCACTACTACATAGTATAAAACAAAGTTGCTTTCTCAGTCCCTATATCCCTATGTTTGCTTAAATTTTTAAAACTACGCAACAGATTTTGATGCGGTTATTTTTAATAGATATGAAGAATGATTGAAGAGGAAGGTTTTTATGTATAATACATGTGACATCTCACTGGAACACGGGTAAAACCGCGGGGGACAGCTAGTAGATTGATAAAATAAGTACAATTTTCTATTATGTATTTATAAAAAAATTAAAACTGTTAGTTTTTGAAGTGAAAACTTCTTTAGCGGCGTTGAGCACTTTTCTTGGGATGGGTATAAAACTCGCGTCAGGACACGTGACCTGATCAAAAATTCGTAAGACGGTAAAAATGCACAACGTTAATGTTCAAGTTTTCACTTCTGCCGGCACTCCCGGAGTGCAACCCGTTGTTTTTTTTATCATGCAAATCCATGTAATATGTTTTCGGTCGAAATTCGACAAGTGGGCGATCACAAGTAACTAAAAACGAGCCAACCTCGCGGATCGAAGACCTTTCATACTTGCATTTTAGAGCTCTTAATAACTTCCCGTCTCAGGTTCTTAATAAAATTACAGGCACGTGAGAGTAGTAGAGCTCTTAGTGCAGAGTTCGTCCGGGGAAGTACTACCACCTTACCCATTTCTGCCGTGAAGCAGTAGTGCACTTGTATTACTGTGTTTCGGTTAGGAAGGTAAGGGGGCCGGTGAAATTACAGGGACATGAGACTTAACAACTTCATTTCTCAGGGCCGACAACGCATTTGCGATGATGTTGTAATGTCTATAGGCGGCGGTGACCACTTACCATTACTTGGACCAGACATTTCGCGGCTTACTTGACTTTACATCAATTGTTTCGATTTATTGATTTAATGGTACCTCTGAAGTCTTTAACATGTTCTCAACCGAATAAAATAAATTAAAAATTGGTTGCTTATTTTAAATTCTTCGAAGTTTCTCTCGGAATATAAAATCATTGTTTCAAGTTATACAATGCTACAGGTCAGCTTCTGCGGAAGCGGTTGTGGTCGGGCCACCTGCCGATGCCGGTCCTTCTCGTAATGATCCCAGATTGTCTCTATTTCGACCACACTGTAGATGTAGATAGGGTTTGTTGATTTCCGGTTGATCTACTGGTTTTACGAGAAAATACTTTTTAATGAAGCCTATACGATAGATTTTTATAAACAATAAATATCCTGGGACATTCCTTACACACGTCCAACTGATCCCAAACTACGCAGAGCTTGTACTATGGAAACCAGATAGCTGATACTTTTTTTTTTTAAATACATACTTATATAGAAAATATTTACACACAGAACAAACAGACATGTTCATGTACACAAATTTTTGTCCTGGGTGGGAATCGAACCCGCGACCTTACACCCGCGGCTTGGCAGTCAGAGTCGCTAATCACCATTCCAACTGGCCTGTCAATTTTGGATTGTTATGCATATTATTTATCTATGTATCCTATCTTAATCCAGAACGTAGTCTATCTATGTGCCAAAATTTATCAATTTCTTTTCGACATACAAGGAGACAGACTTTTAGAGTAGAAGAGCTCTTAGTGCACAGTTCGTCCGGGGAAGTACTACCACCTTACCCATTTCCGCCGTGAAGCGGTAGTGCACTTGTGTTACTGTGTTTCGGTTAGAAAGGTAAGGGGGCCGGTGAAATTACAGGCACATGAGACTTCAAAAATTCAAAATTCAAAACCATTTATTCAGTTTAGGCCCTCAGAAGGCACTTATGAAGGTCAAATTTAAAGTTACTGAAGCTACTACCGGTTCGGAAGTCAGCCTTCAACTGAGAAGAACCGGCAAGAAACTCAGCAAGGTTACATTCTTTTTTATTTTATTAAATTCTTTTTTATCTATTCTGACTTTTTGGCTATTTTATAATATCAATTTTACATATTTTTATATTTAACAATTACAAAATACTTAATAAAGCTAACATTCAAAAACAAAAAAAAAGAAATAACAAGACTACAAAATAGAAAATGACAATAATTACTTACAACTTAAACAAGAAAATTAGAGGTGCACTGTGCAGAGAGCAGCTATTTCCATACATTTTTATCTTCAATATAATGAACCACCTTGTAATACGCTTTTTCTTTCAAAACTTTCCTAATATAATTTTTAAATTTATGATCAGACATTTTGGTTACTGAAAGCGGTATCTTATTATAAAATCGAACACAATTACCAAGAAATGACTTGTTTACTTTAGTTAGTCTAAAATATGGAACAACTAACTTCTCCCTTTGTCTTGTATTAATATTATGGATATCCAATTTTGACTCAAACATTCCTATGTTTCTACGTATAAACATTATATTTTCATAAATATATAATGAAGGCAATGTCATTATATTTATTTCCCTAAATAAATCTCTTAATGATTCACGGGGACCCATACCGTAAATTGCACGAATTGCTCTTTTTTGTATAATAAATATTGATTCTATATCCGCTGCTGCTCCCCAAAATAAAATACCATAGGACAAGAGGCTATGAAAATATGCAAAATAAACTAATTTGGCTGTCTCAACATTCGTCAATTGTTTAATTTTCCTAACAGCAAATGCAGCCGAACTTAACTTAGCAGCTAGAGTACCAACCTGAGGTCCCCACTGCAATTTATTGTCTAATGTAAGACCCAAAAATACCGTTTTATTAACAAGATCAATATGGCTCCCATCTATTATTATTTGGCTATCTACTTGTGCTACATTCGGTAAAGAAAACCTTAAGCATTTAGTTTTCTTTGAATTTAGTAATAGATTATTTGTAGCAAACCACCCACAGACAATTGACATAGTATGATTAACTTTAGTTAGATCTTTGTCTTTTCTATCAACTTTAAAAATTAATGATGTATCATCAGCAAACAAGACAATATCTGTGAGATCATTTACAACATATGGCAAGTCATTTATATGGACCTAAAATTGAACCCTGGGGTACCCCCATTTCGACTAAAGAGCCCTTGGATGTTGTGCCAGTAATCCCTACCTTTTGTTGACGATTTGATAAATAAGATAAAACAAGATCATGAGCAGTTCCACGAATTCTGTAGTAGTCAAGTTTTAGAAGTAGTGTACGGTGGTCAACGCAATCGAAAGCCTTGGATAGATCACAAAAAATGCCAATCGCATCCTGAGAATTCTCCCATGCGCCATAAATGTGTCTCAGCAATGCTGCTACCGCATCGGATGTAGATCTTCCCTTCGTGAAACCTTAAGTGAAGTGAAGTGAAGACTTAACAACTTCACGACTCAGGGTCGACAACGCATTGGCGATGCTCCTAGTGTTGCAAATGTCCATAGGCGGCGGTGACCACTTACCATCAGGTGGACCGTCTGCTTGTTTGTCGGCCCAAGTGGCATAAAAAAAATAAAAAAAAAGACGGTCCACCTGATGGTATGTGGGTACCGCCGCCTATAGACATTTGCAGCCCTATATTACAACCATATCAAACATCGCCAATGCGTTATCGATCTGAGATATGAAGTTGATAAGTCTTATGTGCCTGTAATTTCTAAGTTCGGGCCTCGATTCTGTAAGGAAAATGACACTAACTCGAGGATGTTTCATTGCGGCCGCGGCCTCCGTGCTGTCTCTTTCGCTAACTACGCTAATACTACTAATCACGTGAGAGGTAAGCTCTCCGAGGCCTCCGTGAAGCGGCGCTGACGAAGTTTGTATTAGCTGAATAAGGGGGCTGGTTTGATTGAATCACTAATATCAAAACATTCTCGTGTTTCGGTTGGAAAGGTTAGTAAAATTACAGGCACATGAGACTTAACAACTTCACGTCTCAGGGTTAGTAACGCATTCGGATTGCCCCTGGTGTTGCAAATGTCTATTAGTTGTGACCACTTACCATCAGGTGGACCGTCTACCAGACTATAGACTACTTCACATACTACCATAAGCCAGTTGGCTTGGTGGTTAGCGCTCTGACTGCCGAAGGTCGCGGGTTCGATTCCCACCCAGGACAAACATTTGGGTGCATGACTGTTTGAAATGAAATGAAATGAAATATTTATTCAAATAGGCCTTCACAGGCACTTATGAATGGTCAGACTCTAACACCGGTTCGGAAGGTTGCTTTTACTGAGAAGAGCCGGCAATAAACTCAGCAATTACTCTTTTCAAAATAAGATTTTGTACATAAAGATGTGTCCTGCTGGAGCGAGCGCTACACCCAAGCATTTGTTCTGTGTCTGGTTGTAAATATCTATTTATTTATGTATTTAGAAAAAAAATATTGTATATGTAGTATATCAGTTATCTGGTTTCCATAGTACAAGCTCTGCTTAGTTTGGGATCAGATGGCCGTGTGTAAAGAATGTCCCGGGATATTTATTTATTTATTATTTATTATTCACATAACTAAGAACCTCCATTCTCCGGGATAATGGGCGTGATTATGTTCTGTTATATTTTTTTTAAATTACAATATTCTTACCATTTGGCAAATATTTTTTATAAATTTAGAAAGCAATTTTTGATGTCGCTTACCAAAGTACAAAGCCTTACAGTAAGTTACCAAGTAAATTACAATGGTTAGTTCAAGTTGACAGTAAAGTTAAACATCCTGACCGTTACCGCAGCCTTGAGAGTTAAGTTATCCGAGAAAGTTAACTTGTTAAGGCTCATACACTGGCGAGTGAATTTGTATTTTTTTTTTATTGGTTTATTTAATATTCTGTACAAAGCACTAAAACGTACATGTGGCCACATAACGCAAACCTGAGGATGGCTATTTGTTGCTCTCACAAAAACTGCTGAACGGATTTGGATGAAATTTTACACTTAGATAGTTTATAACATAGATTAATGTATAGAACAGCCAGTTTTTTATCAGGACAGCTAGTATATAAAATATCAATGGGTAAGTGTATTGATTGGACTTTACTAAGTATTCAGCTATTGAAGTTAAATACCATTTGAATCTTTTTTTTAGTAATTTTAATTTTATTTGTATGTTTTTAATAAATTTTCTATAAACTTATATCTGTTTAGTTAAATTCAATGAATAAATAATAAAAATAAATCCATTTCAAAGATAATATTATTAATAAATTTTCTTCTAAAGTATTTTTCAAAATCCTGAGGCTTTCGATTGACTTCCAGCTTAAAGCTCGCTGTAACTTAACTCACGAAAGCTCTAGCCTTAGGTTACAATATTTACTTAGTGCCTAACATGTAATCTAAGCAGACAATCCAGTCCGCCAAGACGCAGCCTGTGGCTAGATCAACAGTTGTCGTCTTCTTTGAAACATGGTTCATACTATCGTGTTACTTGCTTTGGAAATAAATAAATAGGTATCTATCTGTGTTTGTAACCAGATAACTGATATACTATAATAATAATAATAAATATCCTGGGACATTATCTTACACACGGCCATCTGGTCCCAAACTAAGCAGAGCTTGTACTATGGAAACCAGATAACTGATATACTACATATACTATTTTTTTCTAAATACATACTTATATAGATATTTACACCCAGACACAGAACAAACAGGCATGTTCATGGACATAAATGTTTGTCCTGGGTGGGAATCGAACCCACCTGTGTCGTGATAGGTTAACTACTACGCTAACTGACTCGATAATGATATCACTTGTTGTATCATGGTCCTAGCATCCACGTGGGTTTACCTATATACCCCGGGGAACCAATATTTTCCCCGGGAGAAATAACCTTTACTTAAATCAGAACGTTAAATATCTTTGGAAATTATTCATGGTTATCCGATTCCAAAAGTAAGCTGAGATGTATAACTAGATAACTGGTTATACTATACACAATACCAAAGTGGGAATCGAACCCACGATCTGTACCGTGTCAGGGTATTTAACCACTACGCTAACTGACTCGATAATGATATCACTTGTTGTATCGTAGTCCTAGCTTCCACGTAGGTTTACCTGCATACCCCGGGGAACTTATATTTTCCCCGGGAGAAATAATCTTTTCATATTTGAAGTATGTAGTTGTAGTAGATGCTAGATTGAGTCACCTGTATTAAGTTTGTAACATTTGTTTCTCGTTTAAGCGAGGTCCATCTTCGGCCTCATCTCCACTTACCATCAGGTGAGATTGAGGCCAATCACAATCCCTTCTGAAAAAAAAACGTGATTTATGTAATCTTTGAGAAATGAATACATTTTTAACCGTATATTGACTTGTGTGGTGGACAAATGTAGTAAGTTCATAAAAGCTATAATTTCATTACTGGCTTATTAATGTTCAGTATTTGGACCGTTTTTATCATCAGTTAACAAGTAGCAGCACTTCCAAGAAAAAATCATAAAATTATACAGACAATTGACCGCACTTTTCTAATACACAAAGGTCATCCAACTTCTAACAGACAGGTGTCTGACTGAACCGTTAAATAAAAAAAACAGCCCCTAAGTAAAATGACAGGAAAGAAATAACTACAATCAGCTGTTTCCAACAACCTTATTGATAGAATTAATGTTGTACTCTATAGTTCTTATTGTTAGTGTGTTAAGGGCGAAGGTTGAGGCTAAAGGTTTTTTTTAACGGAAATTGTAAATTTGTTTTTTTCAGTTAGGTTTGATTATGAGGAAGGAGGTTATCAATTCCTCGTTGCTTTGGTAGTTTGTTTCTGTGGTGAAAAATGTTCAATAGTAGTTTAGTTCCTTAGGATGAAATTGGCTATGTGCATGGATGAAAAATAGTATTATGTCTACTGAGAATGAGTTCCTATTATTATCTTTTTTTTTATACCTCATGGGCTGACAAACAAGCGGACGGTCCACCTGATGAAAGGTGGTCACCGCCGCCTATGGACATTTGCAACACTAGGGGCATCGCCAATGCGTTGTCGACCCTGAGACGTGAAGTTGTTAAGTCTCATGTGCCTGTAATTTCACCGGCCCCATTACCTTTCTAACCGAAACACAGTAATACAAGTGCACTACTGCTTCACGGTAGAGATGGGTAAGGTGGTAGTGCTTCCCCGGACGAACTCCGTACTAAGAGCTCTACTACATAAATGTTATTTGTTTTTTTTTCTCATCCAAATACAAAGCACTTTTCTTTTTTTAAGGTAGTAAACTACCATGATGATTGAAAAAAAAATTATCTACATTAGTACCTAAATAGAATACCTATAAAAAATAGAACTGGTTGACCACTTGGTGCAAGGTGTAAAGTGCACGTGGTCATCGGTATACTCTTTAGTCTCTTCCGGCATGCTACCACAAAGCTCAATTAGCCGTAATATCGTTTACCACTTTACACTACTTTTTTTTAATGAAATCCTGGATATCTATGTAAGTATGTATTAAAAAAAGCAGTATATGTAGTATATCAGCTGTCTGGTTTCTATAGTACAAGCTCTGCTTAGTTTGGGATCAGACCGTGTGTAAAAAATTCCCAGGTTTTTTTTTTATTTTTAATTTTTATAATGTGTCTGTTCTTTATTATGAAGTAATGTCTGCTGGGATTATAACAAAGCCTAAGCCACTCAATAATAGTGTATCTATCAGTGAAATATTGTTTTTAATCAAATGAGTAGGCACTTAGGTTTAAGGCAAACATTGGTGTGCATGACAATATTTTATCTCTATTTTATGTCTGATGTAAATACCTATTTAAGTATGTATTAAGGTAAAAAAAAACAGTGGAACATAGAACCTCCTTTTTGAAGTCGGTTAAAAATAAGTTGTTTATGTGCAGTTTGTTAGATATCTAGTTTCCATAGTACAAGCTCTACTTATTCCTGGATCAGATGTCAGTAGAGGATTTTAACAATGATCGTGCAACTCCGTGAGTTTGTCGAAACTCCCCGAATCAAAAAGGCAGTTAAGCACGTGCCGTTACAAATTCATAAATTATACAGGATGGAAGTTTTCTAAAAAAACGCACTTTCCGTATCATTGTCATCGCAGGAAGCGACCTCACCCCTTAAAATTGCCGTTGATGAGAGCACGTGTCGAAATTTAAAAAAAAAAGCATTTGAATGTGTCGCGGCATGTGTTAGGCGTTACTTTTTTTTAAATCTATAATAGTTTATTGTCTTTGTTTGGTTTTTATAAGGCATAGTCGATTATTTATTGTTACTTTGTATTATATTTTAGAAGAAATAAAGCTCTTATTGCAGAGCTCATCCGGGATTGGACTACCTTACCCATTTCCACCGTGAACCACTAGTTCACTTATATTACAGTTTCGGTTAGAAAGGTAAGGGAGCCAGTGAAATCACAGGCATATGAGACTTAATAACTTCAAGACTCAGGGTCGACAACGCATTGGCAATGACCCTGGTGTTACTAATGGCCATAGGCGGCGCTGACCACTCACTCGACCTACCTGAAAAAAGAAACTGGTAATGTAACCTACCGACCTCTGAGACCGTAATCATAGTTATCCTAAAGTCTGAGGACAGCTTGGGGTATTCTTCGCATATTGTTATTGAATTGCAAACTAACGAGTTTTTACTACATGGGCTCGATTCTGTAAGGAAAATGATACTATCTCGAGGATGTTTCGTCGCGACCTCCGTGCTCTGTCTCTTTCGCTAACTACGCTAATACTACTAATCACGTGAGAGATAAGATCTCCGAGGCCTCCGTGAAGCGGCTCGCCGACGAAGTTTGTATTAGCGGCATAAGGGGGCTGATAACATACTAGGTATTAATACTTTTTGAATACGTTTATTATAATAATAATATAATTTCTATTTAATATCTTAAATATATTTTTTGTAAACTATTTCAGTTTTAAAAGGATTTGATTTTTTTGTACATTTTTACTATCTCATTTATTATGAACAATAAACCATGAATACATACTAGACATACATCTAGTCACAAAAGGAACAGCCTGTTTTTTCTGGGTGAGAATCAAACCCATAACCTGCGGCGTTATAAACCTTTAATCACTACGCCGGCTAGCCTACTAGTTTAAAGATCTCTAACACACCAAAAGATTCTGTTTTATTAACAATACTTACATTATTTTAAAGACGACAACTCATAATAAAAAACGTTATATCCCTTTTTAGAAAAACATGAATGAAAAGGGTTAGCAACACTGGGTGAACAAACTCGCCGACCGGCAATGACATTTGGCTTGCCAGCGCAAAAAAATCACGCGACACCACGTGGGGTTGCTCCACCTGTGCGCGTGCGCAAATAATACGATAACTCGAGGGCTGCGGTTTTTTTGTTTAACGGTTCACGCCTTTTGATTAACGGTTAGGTTTGTTTTAGGCGTTTCATTATTTTAGGCAAATATTTTAGGCGTTTCATTATTTTAGGCGTTTCATTATTTTAGGCGTTTCATTATTTTAGGCGTTTCATTATTTTAGGCAAATATTCTACATAATTATATTTAAAAAACGACAGGATTTTTAAAAAGAAGGTTGTGTGATATTTTGTTACGGCTGAAAAGGCTGATGGTTCTCCTGATGGTGTGTGGTCACCGTTTTCACCGTTGATATTTCCAACACCACGGGCATCACCAATGCGTTGTCGACCTTGAGACGTGAAGTTGTTAAGTCTCATTTCTTGCCAAAACACAGTAATACAAGTGCACTACCAACACTACTCTTATAACAAACTTTTTCCCGCTGTCTGTCTGTGCATGTATGCTTAGATCTTTTAAACTATGCTACGGATTATAATGCGGTTTCTTTTAATACGTAGAGTGATTCATGAGGAAGGTTTTTATGAATAATGCATGCATATTATAATTGAGAAAATGCGAGAATTTTAAAGAATTACAAGTATTTTATCTGCACGCGTTTGACAGTTGAAAAAACTCAATGGAAGAAATTATTAAATTGGCATACAGATAGAATATATTCTGGACTAAGCATATAGAATGTCGGATTAGTCTGCCAAATAAAGGAAGCAGATTCTATCCCAACGAAAATAGTAAGCATAGCTTAGCTCTCAAATAAACGGAAAACAAAAAAAAACTTTTCCTTGGCCGGAATATTAGGGAAATCGAACCCTTGGGAACTGGAATAAGACCACAGAGGAAGTAAGTCTTAAATAATCCAAGAATCACATTCAAAAATATTAATAAATTATAACCAATAATTTTTTTTACTGACCATTGCACCCTCGCGGTCACGCCGCTAGGGCTGCCGCACAAATAAAAATGTAAATACTGACGTATACATTAACATACCTTTTGACAACAGGTGCTGAATTTATGTGGGAAATGTTATATATTTGCATATCAGCCATCATTTTCTAGATGCTTGGCATGCGAGCCTGTTAGTTAAATGGTAATAAATATAGTTAGACCACTCGTTTGTAATTATTTTTACATAATTTTAGTTTGCGTTGTTTTAGGAAGGCGAGGCTATACAATAGGTATAAAATTCAAATTCAAAACTCAAAACCATTTATTAAGTTTAGGCCCTCGGAGGGCACTTATGAAGGTCAAATTTAAAGTTACTGAAGCTACAACCGGTTCGGAAGTCGGCCTTCAACTGAGAAGAACCGGCAAGAAACTCAGCAAGGTTACATTCTTTTTTATTTTTTATTAAAAAAAAAATTATATAAATTTTATCTGTTCTAACTTTTTGACTATTTTGTAATTTCAATTTTACATAATTTTATATTTAACAATTACAAAATACTTATTATAGGTAACATTCAAAAACAAAACAAAAAAATAAATAAATAACAAGACCATAAAATAGAAAATAACAATATTTAGGTACTTACAACTTAAAGAAAATTAGAGGTGTCCTGTGCAGAGAGTAGCTATTTCCATACATTTTTATCTTCAATATAATGAACTACCTTGTAATACGCTTTTTCTTTCAAAACTTTCCTAATATAATTTTTAAATTTATAATCAGACATTTTGGTTACTGAGAGCGGTATCTTATTATAAAATCGAACACAATTACCAAGAAATTACTTATAAACTTTAGTTAGTCTAAAGTATGGAAAAACTAACTTCTCCCTTTGTCTTGTATTTATACTATGAATATCCAAACATATTTATATTTAACCCATCGAAATGTTTTTTAAAGAACAAATCTCGCGTCAGCAACCCTAACGAGTTTTGGCGCGAAGGATCTCCTAGACGCGGCGCGTGCGCAGGTTTCCGTTACGTCAGGTGCCACCCCCCACCCCCGCTCCCCCTCGCGCAGGTGGGTATAATGACCTTAGGGTAGTCACCCCCGTGACAGGTTGTACCCGATTTCTACATACGCTAGATGACGGTTTCTCTGTTAATTTGTGTACGATTATAATTTTGTTTCCGATAAGGATATTTAAATAATGATTCCGGTTTATTGGAGTTTTTTTTTTGCTGTCTATATTATATTGCATAGTCTATATTATCAAGGGAGAGTGCGAGTTTTGTGAGTTAGTATATATGCGGAGGGTCATCTGCGATTCTAGGGTACGTATTGTTCGTGTAAGGGTGTAAAAGCTGTAAGAGACTTAAGTTTTAACTTAAAAAAAGGGTTACTTATTTGGAAAAAAAATTACCTTTTTAAAATTAAACTATTATTCCGGATAGATGTGGGCTGTTTTATAATCTTGGGATATATTAGATACATCGGGAATCATAATTTAATGATAAATAAAAAAATACAAATATTTGAAAATGCTTGTTAGATCGGCATTACGATGCATTGTTTCCGAAATGTTTGTCGACCTTTGGCTTAGCCAGTCAGGGCCAACAAACCAACTGGCCAGTCAAACAAATACACAAACATTGGTTTTATATATTAAAAGAAATTAACTGGTCAAACATATCTATTAAAAATAAGGAATATTAAACTTCCTGCAAACATCTTGTATAGGAAACTCTTATACCCAACCTATAACCTATATGTACGTATAATATGAACTAGCTGTCCCCCACGGCTGCACTCGCGATAATAGATATCATCCAATCATTTGCGCTATCACATGTTCTGACTATATACATTTTTTTATCAAAATAGGTCAAATCTTTAGTATTAAAATGACATACCTACAGAAAGATAGTAAAAAATAGAAGAATTTTCATAAAACGAATATTTACTAATAAATTTGACAAAACTAAATGTACAGACAGATTCTACAGATTTATATAGTAGTATAGATAGATGAGGTTATTAAACGGCAATCATACTCATTAGGGTTGTCAACATTTAGTTTTATATATGTAGTTATGACAATGTACACTGTATGGAGAGAGAAAAAACATTTGTAAGAAGGGAATTTTCATTTATTTGCTTGATCACTTCATCTAAAAACTATAAAAGACGGCAAATTTGGTAACAACTTTTCATTTTAGGTAAAATAAAGTAGGCTAAGAGAGAAGTTAGGACTAAACTATTTTTTCTTTTGGCCTAAAATTAGCTTATCTTGATTATCTGGGATATCTTTTATTTGCCATACAATACTGTAACATATGTTATGTACCTATAGTTGTTGCTCTTCTAAATAAATATATAGAAAGAAAAAAAAATCGTCTGAAAAAAATTATCTATGTAAATAGGTACCTAAAATTTCAATGTTACAAATTTTAAAAAAATTAATTAAAAAATATTATAACTTATATTATGTATCTTCACGCTTGTCATCCCTGAAGAGGCAAATACCTTAGTAATTACTCCCACATACCTCCGAAGAAAAACTCCCAACGTGACATTAGGTGAGCATTTTCACCGTATTTCGGGCACATTACCAAGCTACAAGTTCATCATTTCCAAACAAAAAAACGTATAGCCTACCCCAGTAATCAAAGCCAAAACCTGCAGGGTAGACTCAGCGATAAAAAAACATGAAAACAAAAGAAATTATAAAAGTGACAGCCCTAATCCCCGTTGACACTGCGGTTCATTTACCCCTGTGTCTAATTGCTCGATTGTAATACAATAGGGCAAAAACTTAACGATGATTAGATAATTAATGTCTATTTAAGAAAAAAAATTGTTTACAGCCACGTCCTTAAATGTCTGCGTTCATGAAATCACAAACAACTTTTTTCTACAACAACAAGGCGGAAATACTTTTATATATAGTTTTAAACGAAGGTATCTGGTTGGTACTTATTTGAAGAGATGCGGGCTGATTGGTGTAGGGGCTAAACATAATGACTACTGTAAGTCGTAACTTCAATACTTGGAGCCTGGGGCTCGATTCTGTAAGGAAAATGACACTAACCCGAGGATGTTTCGTCGCGGCCTCTATGCTCTGTCTCTGTCGCTTACTACGCTAATACTACTAATCACGTGAGAGATAAATCTCCGAGGCCGTGAAGCGGCTCGCCGAACAAGTTTGTATTAGCTAAATAAGGGAGCTGGTCTTCGCTTCTGTAAGGAAAATAGAACTAGCTCAATGATTCGTCGTGACCTATATCCTCTGTCTCTTTCACTTACTACGCAATCACATGAGAGGTAAGCTCTATTGGGGCTCGTTGCGCTGCCACTGCGGTGATAGTAAAATAATCAGAGTTTAGAACAGGTATTATGGAAACCAGGAATTTTATATATGCATATTTTTTAAATTCTATGTACATACCTTTATATATTCGTATATTTACACCCAGACACAGAACAGACAATGTTCAAGCTCAAGAATGCAAGAGTGTAACTGAATTCAAGTAAATCTTCAGCTGTTTATTTATAATCCATGCATTCAGCAATAGAAAAATTAAATGTAACACTATATATTAAGGAACCACAAGCCTCAGTTCAAAACAACGAGCTGAGCGAGCGCGGAAAGGTGTTAATTTATGAAAACACAATACAATTAATATTAAATAAATTAATGTAGAATCTTCAAAGAGTACGGACTAAGAGTCCGTAGAAAATGTAAAAAGCTAATGAATGCTTGGTCTGGATGGGAGTTGAACCTGTGACCTGTATCTTTCACATATTCGCCAACATAAACTATCACTGTAAAAAGGTAAAGTAATTTTAGTACAGGAGGTAATTTTCAAAACTACTCAATCGATTTCAAAAACCCTTTCACTTACAAAAAGCTGCACTATTCCCATATAACATAAGCTATTTTACATTCCCAGAATACATTCGAACCCTCAGGAATACAGTTAAACCCGGGAGACGGTAGCTAGTGTTCAAACAGTTAACCGAAAACAATTTATCTAACGAGGTACATCTTAGCGCTTGGCAGCAAAATGTCGGTAAAAACGTTAACAGCCGATTAGGCAGGAAGTGTAACACTGCAATAGGGTCCCATGGCCCGGGGCCGCATGCGAGGGGCTCTGTTCTTAAGTCATTTAACATTCAAACAAGTTCAAGTAAGTTGTAACGTATTTTTAGCCCGCCTTTTTTACCAGCTTTTCTTTTTACTGGTAAAAATTACAACTCATATACACATAACACTTATACATATGATCAAGTTATTTAAGATAGATTTAACAAATATAAGTTCGTCTTTAAAAAGAGTAATTGTTGAGTTTATTGCCTGCTCTTCTCAGTCAAAAACAACCTTCCGAACCGTTATTAGAGTCAGACTGTTCATGTGCTTGTAAAGGCCTATTTGAATAAAAATATTTTCATTTCATATTATTATTATAATAATATTAGAATAGATAAAATGATAAGATGTTAGTGACTAAATAACTCAGAAACGGCTCATCAGATTTACTTAATATCTCGCACATAGAATAAAGTCTGCAGCAATACGTAAAATACTTTTTCCCTGGGAAAATATAATATTCCCCAGTAACGCGGGTCGAAATCAAACGGATGCTAGTAAAACTATAAAACCCACATTTAACCATCAAAGTTTGATTTTGATCTCCTCTAGGCCCCATTTGTGGCTTCATATAAACTCCGCCATTGCACTTAAAGTATTTTATGTATATAAAAAAAATATTAGATGTCTATCTGTATTCAATTTCCGTCTGTCTGTACAGCACAATGGCGAATTATGTAGTTATTAAGAAAGGCGCGCCTCGTCAAGGTTACTTCGGCAATCGTCATCGCAGTAACTTTGTACGTGCGTTTATTTCTCGAATGAAAAAAAAGTAATGTATCGGCTTTTCTGGGGTTTATCTATAAGCATAAAACACACTCCATGTGTCAAAGAATTGATGGCTTTCATAAAAATGTATTTGACTGGAATTATGGTATCATTTGTAATTTTCCACAATATAATTAATGTTTTACGTAGCAAATGTTTTGATCACAAATTTCTCAGCTAAGAATGTTATTAAAAAGTACTAGTTCCAAAATAAGATTCATCAATGTACCTATAGATTGAATTGTTTATTAATTTATGCAATCGCTCAAAACAAGTCTATTTACATTGTAGGTATTACTGGTGGTACTTCTAATTTTAAAATCAAACGCAGATTTTTGGTTGTTTTTATAAAAGGCTGTAGGTACTTACTGCTATATCTTACCTCCTTGGTTCAAATAGTTAAATTCGTCATAAAAAGTTATCTTGTTTTCAGGGAAATTTTCTATGATTATGCGCAAGAATTAGGTTATACAAACTTCGTCGGTGACGTGCGCCGGAGTGTTCACCTCTCACGTGATTGCATAGTTAGCGAAAGAGACAGAGCGATGAAGCATTGTGTCATTTACCTTACAGTATCGAAGCCCATGTCCACTATCACCTCTCATAGCGATCCAATTCAAGTTAAGCAATACAGCTTAGACAAAAAATCAAAAGACAAGAAATCTCTTTTAGTCTTAATACGGTTTATAGAACACATTACTGTGTTTGTAAACTGGCCCGTAGACTACCCTTATCGGGAAGTAAGTAGATATTTAGGAAAATAAAGTAGTGCCTATATGTCAAGCACTAGTTTATATTATTTAAAAAAAAAAAAAAAAAAAAAAATGTAGTATATCAGTTATCTGGTTTCCATAGTACAAGCTCTGCTTAGTTTGGGATCAGATGGCCGGGTGTAAAGAATGTCGCGGGATATCTTTTAGTTCCTGGACTTTTTTAACAAATCGGAGTGCTTTTTTTTAACTTAAGATCATAACTTACAATTTTATGTTTCGAAGACGCTACGCATTGCATTCCGATAACAGCATATTGATATTATCTTTATTGAATATCACAAAATATCAGTCAGTAATCATTTATGACAAGTAATATTTATATAGTAAGTTATATATTTAGAAAAACCGCAGCAACAGATAAACCTTCGCATAAAACCTTATTAAAGACAATCACCTAACACGACACAAAAGACATGTGAAAAATTCCATAGAAAAGGAAAAAAGTCACATCCATTAAAAAACAAATTAAGAAAAAAAGGTGATAGCTTTTCCTTTCAAGCTCACTGCGATATGACATAATGTTACATCACATTGTGTTAAGCCGATTCACACGGGCGGCCTAGACATTGGACCGTGGGAACCCCCGTGTGAAGTGGCACTAACATTGTATGATTTAGATTTGTAGGTTATATCGATAACTTTAAATAGTGGAAGCACATGGCTTTGACAGATTGTAATTTTTAGGCTCTAAACGCGGTACCAACCCAGGTACGCGATGGACTCGATTCCCATCCAGGACAAACATTTGTGTACATGAATATGTTTGTTCTGTGTCTGGGTGTAAATATCTAAGTTTTCGACAACGCATTGGCGATGTCCCTGTGTTGCAAATGTCCATTGGCGGCGGTGACCACTGTAACTGATTGTCCACTTGATATATAAAAAAATAAAGGAAAATCAGTCTGAAAAGTTCATTTATGAATGTAATGAAAGGCGGCAGAAGTAAACACTTAAACCGAAATAATTGTCTTTTTGTACATTATGTGCATTCATTGATATCAATCGCAACAAGTCGTAATTATAGCTGCTGATATATTGTTAATAAGCATGTCGATGACGTGAATCCATAAGATTTTCATAACCGAGAAGTATTCATTACAAATAATAAATTAATTGACGAAAAACTCCTTTCTTAATCCTGAAGTTTTCATTTAAAAAAATAAATAAATTGACGACACAACTCCTTTTCTAAACAAGAAGGTTACACTTGAGAAAAGAAATCTATTGAGGAAAAACTCCTTTCTTAATCAAGAAGCTTTAACTTCAAAAAGGGAACTATTTAATAACTTACGCAAGTCCTTTCCTAACCAAAAATTTTTCATTTGAAACAAGAAATTAATCGATTAAAAACTCCTTTCTTAACCAACAAGTTTTCACTTCAAAAAATAAATAAATTAAGGTCACAAATCTTCAATAGCCCAAATTAACACAAAGGGTGGATTGCGTGACCATAAACTACAACCTACTTATACAAAATAAACTAAAAATAACCCCTCAATTAATTATCTCAAACGTTTCACTCACGCAATAAAAGCTCACAGGGTTAACTTTAACCGTCGGAATGCAGGGTAACTCGTGTAATTTAACTGTACAGTTAAACGGGGGTTAAAATTACCAATTATCATTTTGAATGTGTAAATAGAGTTTACTATTGTTATTTTTCTCGATTGTTTTTGGAGTGAGTTTGTAATGAATATAGTTTCCAAAAAAAACATATTTTTTTAAATACCTGTTATAGTGTATTAAACCTTTTCTATTCTTAATTGCTTATAATGTAAAGTTGGTGGTAATTTCAGTAGATTTGACTTTCATAAGTGCTCTCCCCAGATTTAAGCTAAATAAATGGTTTTGCATTAGGTTTTAAAAGTTATAAATAACAATAGAAAAGAAATTTATAAAAATGTCTTAAAAAATTAAATTAAAATAATATAAAGCATACGTACGTACCTTATTACAAACCCAACAGTTTTACCGGCATTCCCGAGGGAACTAATAAGTTCTCAGGATAAATAATATCCTATGACCCTCTCCATACATACGTACCAAATTTCATCCCGATAGATTGCGCCGTGTCAGTAACAAACTAACAAACTTCATTTAACATTTAAAATTATAGTTTTTTTTTAATAATCATATCTCATTAAGATATCAATCTCGATACAAACTCACATTCGAGAACCGTTAGTACCAACAGAAAACAAAGGATAAGCGTTCCAATTACAATTTTATTTTATTTTTTCCAACCTGCGCTTACGCAGGGGTATGAAAGTAAATCTACCGTAAAATTGGTATTGTTTACAAAATAACTCATTTTACGTCGCCAATGGAACAATTGACACGGTCCACTGGTAATTGGAGGGTTGTTGCGAAATTCAATAATTTGTTGAAGGCATTTTTTATTTTTTTCTTAAATCATTATCGACCTTATTTATCATCAAAATGTATAGTTAATTTGAGCAGAGATTCACTAAAAGCTAGGTTAATATTTAGCAAAGAGGTTTCAGGGGCTCGATTCTGTAAAGAAAATGACACTATATCGAGGATGTTTCGTCGCGACCTCCATGCTCTGTCTCTTTTGCTAACTACGCTAATACTACAAATCACATGGGAGATAAGCTTTCCGAAGCCTCCGTGAATCGTCCCGCCGACGAAGTTTGTATTAACAGAATATGGGGGCTGGTTTGATGAAGATTGTCATCATAATACTTATGCTAATACCAGATTTTTTTCCAATTTCCTTATAACCTAATTCGACATTCAAACATAAAAAATAAAAAATAAATCCAAATCGCTTCAGCTGTTCTCAAATACACTTAACAGTATATAGTCGGGCATTTTCCGGCCAAATCTGGAAGAGTGTTTTTTTTTATTTTCGCGTCAAAATTAGACATTCCGTAAAATATTCATATCTCTAGAACCCCTTTTATTTACAAGTTTCCTGCGCCTTATCACTTCACCGAAACGGGTAAACTCGTCTCCCGAAAAGAAAGTGTTAAGTACCAACGAATAGCATTTCATTTTTATTTGCAGCTGTCTCCCGCGGTTTTACCCGCGTTCCCGTGGGATGTCACATGTATTATATATAAAAACCTTCCTCTTCAATCACTCTTATCTTTTAAAAAAAACCGCATCAGAATCCGTTGCGTAGTTTTAAAGATTTAAGCATACATAGGGATATAGGGACAGAGAAAGCGACTTTGTTTTATACTACGTAGTGAAGAACATAGTTAAGGACTCACAAACAGTATTTTTTTAAATACTTCTTACGTTAAATTTTCATTAATAGAGCGATTTAAAGATAAACGTTTACAAAAAGCCCGCGACCTTGACTGTTTGTCAAACATGAATAACATAGAGCTAATAAACATGTTCGGACGAGTTCTGAAACTTGTTATCTGTACACCTATAGTTTCTGTAGGGTGTCTATAATTTTAATATTAATTTTGTTCAAAATTTTAGTAAAAAGTTAAGTATGAGTCATACTTGACTTATAAACTGTATGACTGTCAAAGATGTAATAACATAAAGGTAACTAGAGAACATATAAGTACAAAATAATCGTAATCCACGAAAAAAACACAAGAGTACATTTTTCTTTTTTCAATAAATATCCTGGGACATTCTTTACACACCGCCATCTGATCCCAAACTAAGCAGTCATCTATGAGAAAATACAGGCACATGAGACTTAACACCTTCATGTCACAGGGTCGACGCATTAGCAATGTTCTCGTGTTGCAAATGTCCATAGGCGGCGTTGACCACTTACCATCAGGTGGACCGTGTGCTTGTTTGTCGGCTCACGTGTTTTAATTAATTAATGAAACTAAAATTATGGGTTGAATTTCAACCATTAAAGATGTCATTAAATATGTCGAGATCTAACAACCTTTTGACAGCTAAGAGTGTTACAGAAAAATAAACCCTATGGTGTATTATGATAAGGTTTATCACTATCATCATACAATTAACCATTGGATCAATAGATAACCCTTATCTCAAAGCAACAAAGATGATTTTTCAATGACATACTTAGCTGCCAATATTATAAATGCGGAAATTTGTGAGTATGAATGTTTGTTACTCTTTCGCGCAAAAACTACCGAACAGATTTGCATAAAATTTGGCACATAGATAGAGCATATTCTTGAATAACATATAGGCTCCTTTTTATCCCGGGGAAAATGTAACATCCCACGGAGGTTAGCTAATAATCTATAAACTACAAAAGCATGGTTACTGTAGACTCGCCTATAATTAAAATACCTTTGTCTAACTTTTTGACTGTCTGAACAATTAGCCAGTTCAATGTCGCTGTTTTTTTCGCCACGTGAGTAATATTCTGCGCCATTTTGTATACCGCCATCTTGATTTTACAAAAACACTTATCTGATTTTTCGACCGCTTATTATACTCAGCAACTGTGCCCTGGGGCTCGATTCTGTAAGGAAAATGACACTAGCTCGAGAATGTTTCGTCGCGGCCTCCTTGCTGTCTCTTTCGCTAACTACGCTAATACTACTAATCACGTGAGAGATAAGCTCTCCGAGGCCTCCATGATGCGGCTCGCCGACGAAGTTTGTATTAACTGAATAAGGGGGCTGAGCACAAACAATTATTGTAAGCGTATCGTTATCCAAAAAGTCGGTCTGAACGGAAATGTTTACATCGCGCACACCTCACTTTGCGGGATGTTCAATTTCTCATTGCATTATTTTTGTCGCACTCGATACGATGACGATACGCTTTCGATAGAGGTTCGTGCTCAGGCCTCTGATAGCCGATGGTAAATGGCTCTTTGTACGTACTGGTACGGGAATTGAACCTACGATTTGTAGGAGTGTGTCTAGGAAAGAGTCTAACCGCTACACTAATCAGTCCTTCAGTATTTACTGTCAGTAAATAAATTGTGCTAATTTTTGAAACCTTTTCTATTTATCTTTTAAATTTAAAAAACGTATTATATTTGCATCGGTAATTGTAACAATAATGACCGTATATTACTAAAATTTACTAAAATACACTAAACTATAAAAATTAACATAAATATCCTGGCACATTCTTTACACACGGCCAACTGTTCCCAAACTAAGCAGACCCTGTACTTTGAAAACCAAATAACTGATATATTACTTATACAACCTTTTTCTTCTAAAAACATACTCTTAAGATATTATAAAAAAAATATATTATATTTTCTAATAATTTCCTATTTTTAAATTTTAATTCGTTCCCACACAGCCACATCTCCCTTTACCTTCTATACCAATAGAAGCAAGTGTTAATGTCATTTTAAAAATAAAGAACCTAATGATCCGTCGAACCGTGAGAACGTAAAACACCTGTAAAATGAAACAGAAGATTAAATAACACCGTTGACCACAGTAAGTATAAAATAATCATACGATTGAGTACAACATGGTAATAAAAATAAAGGTGTTGTGGTACAGTCGACACGAGAGTCGCTACACAAATCTTTTACAAAATCCCTTTGTTAAATCACTGCATAGTATAAAACAAAGTCGCTTTCTCTGTCCCTATATCCCTATGTATGCTTAAATCTTAAAAATACGCAACGGATTTTGATGCGGTTTTTTTTAATAGATAGAGTGATTGAAGAGGAAGGTTTATATTTATTAGTATCTACATTGCACCTGAGTGAAGCCGGGGCGGGTCGCTAGTTATGAATAAATATTTTATAGGACAGTTGTGTGTATGAACACGACAGTTTGTTCTGACTTTATATGTTAGTATATTAGTTGTCTGGTTTCCATAGTACAGCCTCTGTTTAGTTTCCAATCAGATAACCGTGTGTAAATAATGTCTCAGGATATTTTATCCTATACCTAATTAATCTCTGTCAAATTTCAAGACTAGTTTTTAAAATTATTAAGATTAAAAGATAAAAACATGAGACAATGGGTAATGTTAACTAGTATAGCAACATATAGAAGACTGTTTAATAAGAAGATTGTCTGTTAACCAAACAAAATAAAATTACAGGCACATGAGAGTAGTAGAGCTCAAGAGTAGTAGAGCTCTTAGTGCAGAGTTCTTCCGGGTAAGTACTACCACCTTACCCATTTCTGCCGTGAAGCAGTAGTGCACTTGTATTACTGTGTTTCGGTTAGAAAGGTCTTCATCACGTCTCTGGGACGACAACGCATTGGCGATGACGATGCAAATGTCCATAGGCGGTGGTGACTTACCATCAGGTGGATCATCAGCCTGATTATTAGCAAACTAAAAAAAAATAGGATAGAAGTAAAACTTTTGTATTACAGGGAAAGATTTTAATTATTCATCAATCACTTTTGAATAGCATATATTGTGTTCATCATTCATTTATTTATCGTCACACAAAAAGGTTGGGGATCAGAATTTTAAATCCCTCCCAAGAAAAGCTTCACTTCCAAAATAAAAGAAATAATTAGGTTAGTTACTAAATCACTCTAGTTTCCTAGGAGACCTTTGCCCAGCAGTGGACACCCCTGGGCTAATATGATGATGATGAATAGCTTTTCAAATGAGCAAGGTCACAGATGACTCATCTTTCTATAACTATATCTACATATATATGTATTAATGTACATAAAGATATATATCGTAGGTTACGTGTGAATAGAGTGTGAGAAAATAGACTCACACGATGCGATGTTGTGAAGATGTATGCGAGGATAAATTAAATTGTTAATCTAGGAGATTTATTATTTAGATTGATCAAAATTGTGTTGTGATTATATTCAATGGTGTTGAACACAATTTATTTTAATTATCATGCTAAAATATATGATCGATAGAGCGTAATATGGCTATTTTTAAATATCTTTATAAGTTTCTTACTAACAATTTCGTATCTGTGGGTTGTTTCTGCAGACATAGACATAGACAAAAGCTACTATATAATTATGTTGTACATTTACTGATCTTGATGTGAAAAAAAATACAAATTGAAAATGTAAAAAAAATAAATACAAAAAATCATTCATCATCATCATCATCATGATGTGAAAAAAAATACAAATTGAAAATGTAAAAAAAATAAATACAAAAAATCATTATCCCTGTATATATTTTTTTCTTTTTATTAATAAATTAAGCTTAAAAATTATCATTCAATGAATAAAAAATTTGCTAAAAAAACTAAACAAGCAATATACTGATTCTTAAATTATTTTTAATGCTTGACTTTTTCAATAACTTGTTACTCTCAATTAAAAACAGTGAAAAAAAAATTATAAAACTAATTTCGACGCTCCAATAATTCTACCTAATTAAGAATTATCCCGCGACGTATCTCGGGAACATCCTCACTCGTACACCGCACTATTGTATTGTCAAAATTTTCCCATAGCCTTACGCTGGCGCATCGGGGTAACCTTTTTGTGTACAAACTTACCTACGTGTTTTGTTAAAGTTTTAATATCTTTTAGATGTATGACGCCATGATAAGGTATGTTGGAATACCTGGGGCTCGATTCTGTAAAGAAAATGACACTATCTCGAGGACGTTTCGTTGTGGCCTCCTTGTTCTGTCTCTTTCGCTAACTACGCTAATACTACTAATCACGTGAGAGATAAGCTTTCTGAGGCCTCTGTGAAGCGGCTCGCCGACGATGTTTGTATTACCTGAATAAGGGGGCTAGAGTTTAAATCCACAAGGTAAACGCTCTCGCTATCTCTTTCACTAACTATGCAATCACTTGAGAGGCCACTCTTCGTTTCGTTGCGCGTCTCGCCGACGGAGTTTGTTTCAGCTGAATTAGAAGGCTGGTTGCGAGTCAGATATCGTAGTCGTTCGAATGAGTAGTAGAGCTCTTAGTCTCAAAGTCTCCCTTGGGAAATACTACCACCTTTTTGAGTTATAATGCAGTAGTATACAGTAGTTCTGAAGTCAATCGTCAACTGAAAAGAACCGACAAGAAACTCAGCAAGGTTAAATTCATTTTAAATTAAATTAATATTGAGTCGTAGAGCTCTTGAGTTTGTCCGGGGAAGTCCTACCTTACCAATTTCTGCCGTAAAGCAGTAGTGCACTTATATTATTGTGTTTCGGTTAGAAAGGTAAGCGGGCCGGTGAAATTACAGGCACATGAGACTTAACAACTTTGTGTCTATATGGACAACGCATTGGCAATGCCCCTGGTGTTGTAATTGGACGACTGCTAGTTTTTTCGTCCAACTTGACATTAAAAACTAAAGAAAAATTATCTACTAAGATCTATCTATCTCGAAATTATCAAATACTAGCTGTTTCTGCGCTTCTTGAGGGATCTAATATGTCCCCTGGGCTAACATCATAGTTTAAGTCACTCTGGACTTTAGTAGCTTTCAAATAATGTTTATTTTTAAGTGTTTCCTGATTTTACTCCTTTACTCTTCTCTTTCTATAGTATTAAGTTAAGATTTGGATTGAATACCTGTTTATAATTATCTACCTTAAAGACAGGAGATTTTAAGGAAATTACATAATATCACTTATATTTAAAAAACAAAGAGAATTATTCACGTGTTTTTATTAATCTTAAGGTCCTTTTGGACCTAATAGTTTGAGAACACTGACCTTTGAAGGATTAATGATTTTTTTCTTCAAAATCGAGCGGAAGTTAAAACGTGGGAACGCAAATTGAGTCATGTTTGAATCACTTATGTACTACATTTGGAATTAATGTACAATAATGATTCATCGTTGTAACATAGTATTTTTTGAGCTGCCACGTGAGGTCGAAAGTTCAAAATTCAAAATTCAAAACCATTTATTCAGTTTAGGCCCTCGGAAGGCACTTAAATTTCAAAAATCAAATTTTAAGTTACTGAAGCCACTACCGGTTCGGAAGTCAGCCTTCAACTGAGAAGAACTGGTCGTGGTTTCTAATCCCAACCAGGACAAACATATTTGTTTGATTAAGCCGATCTTGCTGAAATTTGGCACATATATAGAATATGGTATGGAAAGAGATGGGCTTATATCAATCTAAAAGCGGGGCGGTTTCTAGCAGTTATATTAATATGACATCAGACATCAACAACAATACCCCTGGTGTTGTAACTGACCAAAGGAGGTGACCACTTACCAACAGGTGGACCGTTTGCCTGTTTATCAACTTACAGTATCTGGGTGGTTATGGAACATGTTCTGAACAGCAGTAAGGGTTCTTAACCACCAAGCCAACAGGTCCGTCCGTACTGTATGAAAATATAGATACAATTTAAAGGGAATGCAGTGGAAATATTTGAATATTCCAACAAAAGACGTCCTGTGGGAGCGGCTGCAATGAGAAACGCTGTGTCGGTATTGTGGCAGTCATACAACATGTAATAATTTGGATGTGGCACTTTATTTATGAAGTAACACTTCTGCAGTCAATTTGCTTAGTTTTTCAGGGTATTGTCTGTTAGTTTCTTTATATATTTGGACTCAGAAACAGTTTTATTTTTTATTGAAAAGTGACGATTTTAAATATTGGATATTATTCAAATTTGATTGTAAGAATGGAGTACTCCTATTTGATGCAAAGTAAAGCCTTATATTGACAATTTGGTGGTTGCTGAGAGCTCTTCACTGAGAGAGAGTTAAGCAACTATGCTATGGGTCTAAGAACTCGCTTGTGAGTGTTGCTGGGGGCTTTGGACTTATGACATGTATTTTGGGGATATTTAACGTGACGGCTTTATTTTGAAGTGAAACTTATAATGGGGGGTCTTTGAAATAACTTACCTTTTTGTGTGACGAAAAATAAATGAATGATAAACACAATCTATGCTGTTCAAAAGTGATTGATGAATAATTAAAATGTTTCCCTGTTATACAAAAGCTATGTTATACTTCTATCGTGTGTCCCTGTTTGTTATTTAATCTATATTTTGCAAAATATTTTTATCTAGAAACTTGCCTGAAAATTGAAATCACCATCGAAACATAACGGGATGACGCATCGCAGGATGCGAAGAATCTCAAACTGCCAATGAAGCAACAACCAATCTGATTAAAGCCTAAGGCTGATTGCAGATATATAAAAAAAAATTAAAAAAAAATCTTGAAACTTGCAGTTTCGCCAAATTTGTTGGAAAATAACCGTCAGAAGACGGTATTTGCCACGCATGGACATACTGAGCTAATACTTCTACAGTCCATTGCTGGATTTCAACATATCCCAAAGACCAACTCCCAGTATCGTCATCAAACGGTATTAAATCAGAAATACCAACTCAACTTTACTCTCGTTTCGTTCATCCACGCGAGTGTATTGTGGAAACAATGGAGTACCGGGCCACGAACCCGCGGCCGGTGTATTTTGTTTAAATAATACATAGACACACATTTTATTTGCAAAACGGAAGCGTGCTTTGATTTATATTTGCGTGTGCGCAAGCCTTTGTAACGAGTTATGTTGTCATGCTTAAAAATGAGTTGAAAATATTTATTTTTAATATTTTTATGAAAATTACATCATGGGACAACCTTTACACGGCTATCTGGGGCTCGATTCTGTAAGGAAAATTATGCTAACTCGACAATGTTTCGTCGCGGCCTCCGTGCTGTCTGTTTCGCTAACTACGCTAATACTACTAATCACGTGAGAGATAAGCTCTCCGAGGCCTCCTTGAAGCGGCTCGCTGACGAAGTTCGTATAAGCTGAGTTAGGGGGCAGATCCTCCCGAGGTGGCGGCGCGCGTGTGATGTTCCACGCGCGCCCCTCAGAGAAGTCGGGGGGGGGGAGGAGTTAACACCTCGCTCCCCCCCCTCGACCAGACGGGGCCCGCGGTGGCGGGCCGGCACCAGCCGGGGGTTGCGGAAGCTGAATTCGTGCCCGCGACCCTCGGCGCTCAAGTGTGCGAAGGAACATCGGAGGGGTTTTAGTGGGTATACCCTCGGGCCCCTTCTCATTTTTGATATGAGAAGGGGAGTTTGCGAGTGGGAGTCCCACATAACCACCGCGTCTCTCCCCGGGCGCGGTGGTATGCGTAATGCATTTCCCCTCCGAAAAAAAAAAAAAAAAAAAAAAAGGGGGCAGATCCTAAGTTAAGCCGAGTTAACTGCACTATAGAAACCAGAGAACTGATAAATATATAAATAAATAAATAAATAAATATCCTGGGACATTCTTTTACACACAGCCATCTGATCCCAAACTAAGCAGAGCTTGTACTATGGAAACCAGATAACTGATATACCTACATATACACTACTTTTTATTTTTGTAAATACATACATATATAGATATTTACACCCAGACACAGAACAAACAGACATATAGTACCAATTTTTATCCGTTAGCCGGTATTTATAGTGCAGGCTCTTCCGAGTTTATCTAATACTAGCGGTCCAGCTATACGCTAACTTTCAAACGCGCGCAGTTAATAAGTTATAATTCTTTAAAATTCTCAATTATAATTTGCATTTATTATACATAAAAACCTTCCTCTTGAATCACTTTATCTATTAAAAAAAACCGCACCAAAATCCGTTGCGTAGTTTTAAAGATCTAAGCATACATAGGGACAGACAGCGAGAAGCGACTTTGTACTATACTAAGTAGTCATTAATATTGAAATCATAGACACATGACACTTAAGATCTTCCATCTTCCTTCTTGTTTTCTATTTAATATTATACAAACAAGTAATTCTCAGTTTTTAACAAAATACGTTTCTAATTTGTTACAGGTACCAAAATGATGCAACTACGGCAGAAAATCCGCAAGAAAGTTCGGTGAAAGAAGACCAAAAACAAAACAAATTTTGTGCTATAACGATGTGACGGTCACGTGACAACCAAACAGACATTTTGTAAAACATTAGTTCAGAATCAATCCAAAAATACTCTACAATAATTCTCCTTAACATTAATACTTAGCTACACAATAATTAATTCAATATAGTGCCAATATAAGTGCAAATAAAAAAATTACCACAGAGTTAATAAAGAACAGAAGTGTCAGTCAACGAACACGTTTCGACGCAACGATATATAAAAGTGCCACAAATTCTACTGCCAGAAACTAAAAGACTGTGATTTAAAAAGTTATAAAAAGGTGATGTGCTAAAACTTCGCGATGGATCTACACGCACCACCGTTAGTTGTTCATGGGTATGAGCCCCATGCTCCACTTTTGGAAGTCGAGGGTCTGGATCCTCATAGTCCTCAGCAGAAGGTCCTGATACATGCACCAACGTTGCAGAGTCAGGATATGATGGGGGATCATCGGAATGGAGGTGAGCGATTGGGCACTTTAAAGCCTTCATAATTATAAACCCGTATTGAAAACGTTTAACAACGTTTAACGTTCAACCTTTTATCTTCATGATAAGGTTTATTTGCATCTAACCTTAACCATGGGATCAATAGATGAACCTTATGTCATAAGCACTAAAGTTAAGTTTAGAATGACAACTTTAATATTTATTACCACTTTGAGACTAAATTATCTCCCAAGCGTTCTAGAGAATTACCAAAATGGAAATTGGTCTGGCCTTCTTTATGGACTTGGGCTCTTAAACGGCTCTTATGATACAGCTACTGAGATTGCCACTGGTTAGGAGGTCTGAAACTTGAAAAGAGTAATTGCTGAGGCTCTTCTCAACAAAAACATATTTTTGAACCGATGTTACAGTATCCTATTCATTATCGTGTTGGTGTAAGAGTAATTGTTGTGTTTACAGCTGACTCTTCTCAGCAAAAACATATTTTAGAAACGATATTAGACTTTATTATTCATTAGTGCTTGTGAAGGCTTTTTCAAACATATTTTCATAATTTTGTCTGAGAAGAACCGGGAAGATATTCTTTCCAAGATTGTTGAATACTCCTTTAAACAGATCTAAGATTTAGCTAAATTCAAATTAAGCTAAAGTGTTTTGATTATAGTATAATTTAAATTCAGCTAGCGGATCTACTTGCATAAATTACTTTATAAAGACATTATGTGTTTAAAGTAGATATTTTAATTAACATTTTAATTACATTTATACTAGTGTGCATGTGATTGCTTCAAGTTCTTTTGATCAATATAATGTAGTCGGTAGTCAAGCAGTATTAAGTTTGACTATGAAACTTACAATTGCCCGCGGTTTTACCCACGTTTCTGTTAAAAATAATGTTATACATATAGTAATCCAGAAAAAACTCTATCAGTTTGCTAAATTTCAATTTAATTTGTTTTGTAATGTAATGTATGTGTGACTGGATCACGAACATACTTGTATTTAAAGTTATTAGCGAGATTATAGGTTGGTAAGATTTTCATTAAGCCAAATAGCATAAGACATTATTTTCTAGACTGTACAGTAGGCTTATTTTTTCATTTTGTTAATAAAATATTTTTATTCAAATATCCTTCACAAGCACTAATAGTTTTTCTTTAATACCCGTTGGCAAGTATGTTTTTACTGAGAAGAGCCGACAAGAAACTAAACAAATACTCTTTTCAAAATGACTGCATAAAAATTAATTTAGTTTACTGGTACCATTTTAGTATTATAATGGTGAATAGTGAACATATTAAAAAAATATTTTAAATTACTAAAAGAAACTCCACTAAAGCAGACCAGTCCCCAAAAATAATACCTGGTCACAAATCAGTTAAATAAGCTTAAAGCGATATCTCTGAACACCTACGCGAGAATCCTACATCGCACAATATAATAATAATAATAATAATACAATATAACAAACATATATATTCCAAACATTAATAGTTGAACCCAGGCACGATCACATAGACTGGCAGAAGATCTTACCTTCAAGATGGAGGGGTCTCACCTATTGCTTCTATATTGGTGACCCTGATGTGATAGGAATTAAATAGGTACTCCACAACCTCTTAATTTTAAAAACAAAACCATTGTATATGTCGAGAGCAGATGTCTGACCTAATGTAGAGTACGACTTTTCAGATGAGCAGTACCACGGACATGGCAGCAACCAGGGTGGGGATGGTGAGTACCATTTGAACCATTTTACTGTGTGCTTAGAATTGAATTTTGTATGCGAAATAAAAGGCTTAATGCTTCCACACACGAAGAATTCCAAACCAGGGTGCAGTGTTTAACAAAATGTCGAATATACGACGTTTCTTGTATGGGGACCCCCCCTTTTTTTTGTTGTTGTTATAGTAGTTCCTACATATTTCGTGAACATTTCAAAGCGTCTACCTAGTGCGTTTTAAAGGATACAGCCATGGGACAGGTGGATGGACGGACAGCGGACCCTTAGTCATAGGGCCATTGACCACTTTTAAGTAACAGAATCCTAAAAAGATCTTTTTTTTGACGAGTTTCCTTAAAAGGGGTTTAATTTAGTATGTAACCGTTTCTTATAATTATAGTAATGTATTTTTTTTGCCATTGTTGTAGGGTTGTTGATAAATACGTTAGCGTTTAAGAGGATGATAGTACAATGGTAGTGATGTCAAATGCCAAGACAAGAGTAATAGGTTCCAACCCAACAATAAGCTAGAATATTCGGTTCGTGAGGAAACCATGGCACGATGGCAGGGGACTTTGTACCCTGTAGCTGGTTACCACTCAAGTTAAAAATCTGTCACCAACATATTCGTGTTCCCTTCTAGGCTTTACGTGCTTATCACCTTGGCCACGTCATCATCTACCATGGTGAGATTGTGATCAAATACAAACACTTGTTTTATACAAAAAAAAAATGAAAAAAGATTAAATTGGAGAATATACTCATGATCCATCTTATACATAATTTCTACCAAATCCGTTCCAATTTTACACATTATAATAATTATAAACAACCTTACAAAATTTCCCATCAAAATGCATTAAAGTTTTATTATTTAAATACGTTGTAACAGCTAATTTAATTTGGGATTAACAAAAAAAAAACAATTTATCTGATTTCATAGAAAGTTTGTCTTTAAATTGATTTTACTAAACGTATCGTGTCTACGATTTACGTAACTCTATGACCGGAGAGTAACAGCTTTCAAAACGAAGCCATTTGCATTTCACACAAGTTATCGAACCCAGCCCGTGGCCAATATAAATTATGTCTATCTAGATTTCTTTCTGTCTGTCCATACACAAAAAGATCTAGAAAAAACAGCACAAAGACCATGAATAGATTCATCAACTGTCGAAATAATTGTCGGAATCGAATAGGAAATCTTTCTATTTGACAACGACTTAGACTTGATTTCAAATATTTAAATACTGGGGCTCGATTCTGTAAGGAAACTACAATGACACTAATTCGAGGATGTTTCGTCGCGTTCTATGCCCTGTCTCTTTCGCTTACTATGCTAATACTACTAACCACGTGAGAGGTAAGTTCTCCGAGGCCTCCGTGAAGCACCTCGCCAACGAAGTTTGTATTAGCTGAATTAGGGGGCTGGTCGAGTTTCTTTGACGATTTTATCGAAGTCGGTTTAGTTTGATGATGATGATGATGAGGTAGAAGGCTGAAATGTCTTGTACGTAATGAACCGAATGGCTGTAAGACCAAGCATACATTATTGCGCCAACCATGGCGAGTAAAGCAAGCAAATGATTATAGGGTTTCGGTAGCATAATTTGGATTCTCGTTCTTTGGTATTGGGGTAAAATATATCTACAATGTCATTAAATAAATGCATGGAGCTCATAACTATCCATTAGGTAAAAGAAAAATAAGGCTAAAAGGAACGCTCTATGATTGAAGTTCTTTTGGATGATAGTTTAGCCGCTTTTAAGGTGCCATCAAATTCAAATTCAATTCAAATTCAAAACCATTTATTCAGTTTAGGCCTTCGGAGGGCACTTATGAAGGTCAAATTTAAAGTTACTGAAGCTACAACCGGTTCGGAAGTCAGCCTTCAACTGAGAAGAACCGGCAAGAAACTCAGCAAGGTTACATTCTTTTTTATTTGTTATATAAATTTTTATCTTTTCTGACTTTTTGGCTATTTTATAATTTCAATTTTACATAATTTTATATTTAACAATTACAAAATACTTATTATAGGTAACATTAATAAAAACAAAACAAAAAAAAAAAATATGACAAGACTACAAAATAGAAAATAACAATAATTAGGTACTTACAACTTAAACAAGAGATTTAGAGGTGCACTGTGCAGAGAGCAGCTATTTCCATACATTTTTATCTTCAATATAATGAACTACCTTGTAATACGCTTTTTCTTTCAAAACTTTCCGAATATAATTTTTAAATTTATGATCAGACATTTTGGTTATTGAAAGCGGTATCTTATTATAAAATCGAACACAATTACCAAGAAATGACTTGTTAACTTTAGTTAGTCTAAAGTATGGAACAACTAACTTCTCCCTTTGTCTTGTATTTATACTATGAATATCTAATTTTGACTCAAACATTCCCATGTTTCTACGTATAAACATTATATTTTCATAAATATATAGTGAAGGTAATGTCATTATATTTATTTCCCTAAATAAATCTCTTAATGATTCACGGGGACCCATACTGTAAATTGCACGAATTGCTCTTTTTTGTATAATAAATATTGATTCTATATCCGCTGCTGCTCCCCAAAACAAAATACCATAGGACAAGAGGCTATGAAAATATGCAAAATAAACTAATTTGGCCGTCTCAACATTCGTCAATTGTTTAATTTTCCTAACAGCAAAAGCAGCCGAACTTAATTTAGCAGCTAGAGTATCAACCTGAGGTCCCCATTGCAATTTATTGTCTAATGTAAGACCCAAAAATACCGTTTTATTTACAAGATCAATATGGCTCCCATCTATTATTATTTGGCTATCTACTTGTGCTACATTTGGTAAAGAATCCAGATGGATTCCAGAGAGATGTAAAATTTTCCTAAGATAAATGTCTCCTATGTGGTAATTCCTATTATTAACTATCTTTATGCTAATTTCATCCAAATTTTCATAGTTTTTGCGAGAAACTTTCGCTTTTAATATATATCTAGGTGCCTCCGCGGTTTTACCCGCGTTCCTGGGATAAAAAGTACCTTATTTCCCTCTCCATACAATAGACTATGTGTCCGCCAAATTTAAGAAAGATCGGTGCAGTCATTTAGACGTGAAAGCGAAACAAACAAACTCACTTTCTTATTTAAAATATTCGTTATGGAATATATATATATTATGGATATTAGGATATAAAAATACCTCATATACCTTGTATCAGTATTGTATTTCGCCACAATCGCACCATAGTAATTACTTACTTAAAGCCTAAATTGTAACTGGGTATAAATAAACCAATGAAAGTACTGACACAAGCTTCGTTGCAGGTAAAAGCATATATTAAAAAGCGTTTAGTCCGTCAAATCCCAAAATATTTAAGAGTTCACAATTCTCAAGCGCAGGAAAAAGTGTGAAAGATCGTTTAATATTTTTTTTAAATGATTCGAACAGTAGTGAATCATGCTTACACGTAATTATAAAAGTACATGTATAAATATCGACGGGATGGGGTGATAATGTGAGCGATTGTATTAGCGTTTTCTTGAGCGAGCGATTTGAGAAAAAAGTTTGTGATTTTTTTTAAAAGAAACTTTTTATTTGAAATTTTTGCAACCTTTTTATGTGACAATAAATAAATTAATGATAAACACAATGTATGGTATTCAAAAGTGATATATGAATAATTAAAATGTTTCCTTGTAATACAAAAGTTTCACTTCTATCGTGTCTAAGACACACCCTGTTTTTCTTTTATTATAACTTATATGCGTTTATAATTCTTTTTATACATCAAGCAATATCGATGAGAATAAATTTGAATGTAACTTTGCGTATCACAGATCAAGCCATATTTTATTTGATGTCAGGTAGTAACTACCTATTGTCTAAAAATTTACTATCGTTCTAGATACGAAATATTAAAGCATGGAATAATCTAACAATAAGCATTGTAAAACGAATAATACTTGGCATATAATGGATAATAATAAATACCTTTAGATTTTTATTTATTACAATTGCAATGTTAGGTTACTAAAGTATTGTAAAATAACTAAATATCATCATATTTCCATTACTATCATAATTATTAGCTGTCTTGTTCCCTCTATCATTACAGTTTTTGCTCTTTTCCAAGTTTCTTTCGCATGTCAGAAACATATAAAGATTGAACTTAATAAACTTTTTATTTGGCGAAATAAAATACAACACAAACATTAACAATATGTTGAATAATATGCCGCCAATAAGACATCAGCTCAACATAACAGTCCTGACTATTACGTCTGCATCGCAAATTTTTGCCGGCTTTCAATCTACTGCCAAATACAAAAGGTACAGAGAAGTATTTTTTATTGCTACCTACCGAACCAACAAACTTGCAGACGGCCCACCTGATGGTGAGGTCACCGCCGCCTATAGACATCTAATTGTATGTCATCAAATCGCTAACACTCTGACCCCACCTCGTTTATAACAAAACTATACTAGCAGTCCGCCGCCTTCCAACTAATTTCACACCGATTTAGGCAAGTGTACTCGCACAAAAAATGGTCCATTCACTCTGACGACTACTCGACCGGCGACTGTCGCTCGGACGTGGTCTTCTAGTGAAATTTTTGAATGAATGGCGTATAAATGAAGATACACTCATGTTTCTCTTCTTGGATAAACTTCTTAGTTTTAGATTTTAATCAGAGATAAATTACTTTTTATTTACGATCTATTTATGACGACATTGTTAGTTTTATTTCTTTGTTTTTCGGTGATTCAACTTTAGTAAAAGACTTAAGATACTAAACACGACATCTTCATACACTAAAATGCCTTGTAGTCTACCCCTGATTTTTCGCCTGATGAAGGTAACAAGGGGATAACCCTGGCTATCCTAACTAGCTCAATACAGATTGGACTTGAACGTAATCAAAACAACGCTTAAATTTTCATGCACAAGTCTGTCAAAACCAGAATGATAGAACAATGACCTGTAGATGCCTGAAGGTAGATAGACTGAGACTCGCTCGTACCGATGTGATGCTGCACTTGACAGTCAGACTAGTGCTTTGTATGTTTACCACATTCGGCCACAACATATTTCACATACTTTACATTAGCTTTAGAAGGGGGCAGGTTTATTTAGTCAACAATCAATCCAATTCTTATTGTAATTAAGTGGCTTTTAATTATCTCTTCAGACCTAGGATATGATCGGATAGATGATGATTGGATAGGTCGTTCCATACCACGAGACATACAATGCCCTGAGCACAAACATCTATAGCCAGAGTGGCGTCATCATATCGAGTGCCCCAAAAAGCTGGTCTGTTCAGAAATTTGATGATGATGCGATGTTCAATTTCCCATTGCATTCGTTTTTTGGCACACTCGATACGATAACGATACGCTTACGATTGATGAAATAAAATCATCTATCAATATCCGATGAGTGTGCGTCGTTGACGGGCGACAAGACGGCCAGGCCACGGCGGTCACGCGCGTCGAAAGGAAAACCGGCAGCTGGCACAAACAAGTAAAAAACCACAGAGACGTGGGGTGTGATTCTTTAAAATAAATGACAGTAGCTTCGTCGCGGTCTCTATGCTCTGTCTCTATCGGTAGGTATGCTGTTATGTGAGAGGTAATCTCTCTCGTTGCCGACGTAGTGATCTGATGCTGTGTGAAGGGACAATATTGTGGTCTTGAGATTATTTGTCTTTGTTTGATGGGCTAGATGGCTTGGTTAGAGGATCTGACTGCCACGCCAGAGGTCATGGGTACAATTCCCACACGGGATAAATAATGGTGTGTCTTCAGTGAGTTCAATGAGTCTGGGTGTATATTCAGAAAAAAGTAGTAAAATATTATTTAGAATATAGCAGTAATTTGGTTTCCATAGTACAATCCCTGCTTATTTTGGGATCAGACGGCCATGTGTAATGAATGTCCCAGGATTTTTAGTGTCAGAATCATGTTTTCTAAAGATCTCAGTGTGCAATTCAGTTATGATAACCGTGACTACTGGAGACAAGTCACTAGTAGAAAATTCAGTTTTGATAGGTGCAAGTATATTTTCAAACTACTTTTACTCAATATTCAACTCAAGGTTGTTCATTTTTTTTTAAATATAGATACCTGAATAAGGTAATTCACAATGCCGTGTATTGGACTTCAAGTTCAAGAATATATTTTATTTTAGGTTGACGTTTTTATAAAGTATCTCCACTCATGAGTAAAAAGTGACTGAAGTTATTCTTAAAACAATCAAATGGTCTTCCTATCTCTTGTTTTTTTTTTAATTTTTTGTGTGGACATGTAGTGGGAATTTAACAGACCTCAGTAATAGTAACAGTAAAAGAAAGTGTCTGGTATGTTACAAAGTAAGAAACGGCGGGACTCAAAAGTAACATCAGTGGAATCATTACTGAAATCTCCGCCTACGTCTTTGGGGTTACCTAATGTTCATGAATATATGTTCGATGGGCCAGTTGGCTTGGTGGTTCGCGACTCCAGGACCACCCAGGACAAACATTTGTGTGCATGAACATGTCTTTTTGTTCTGTGTCTAAAAGTAGTATATGTAGTATAACAGTTACCTGGTAGCCATACTACAAGCAGTACACTCTGCTTAACTTGGGATCAGGTAACCATGTGTGAAGAATGTCTTGGGATATTTATTTATATGTAATATGCAGTACCTACTACTAAACCCCCCCCCCCTCTTCGAAGTATATTTTTAATAAAAGCATAGTGTCTCACGCACCTTCTTCAAAATACACTCGTTCATGAGATTGCGGTGTGACATGCGTACGCGCATAGAAATCGATACCACTTTGATCTCGACCGCAGCCACTTCCTTGGGAACGCTTGCGTTCACACTAAACATTGTGTTTGCTCCTCTTCTTTGTTGTCTCACTCATTTGTGAATGAATGAAGGCTGATGAATGATTTATAGGTACAGTCAACAACATTGTAGCGACATGTCTCATGTGCCGGTGAAATAACAGATGAGACAAAACAACTTGCCCCTAGTGTTGCAAGTCTATATGCATATAAGGAAAATAGGTTCCTTTGACGCCTCACCTCAAAACTGCTGATCATATCGATATGGGACTTCTATCATTTTGCGGAATTTTTCGTTGATGGTTATAGGCTATATATGATATCGATAAACGCGGAGGACAGCTAGTGTACTTCGGTGACCACTTACCATCAGGTGGACCGTCTACGTGTTTGTCAGCCTTCTACGTATAAAAACAGGGTCTGGGCTGTACAAGTAACATCCCACTAATATTATAGCTCTTTCACATAAAAATACCAAACCGATTTAGATGCAATTTGGTACATAGATAGAGCATATCCTGGAATAACATATTTTCTACTTTTAATCCCGGGAAAACGTGACATCCCTCGGAAACGCGGGTAAAGCCGCGGAGGAGAGCTAGTGTTATTAAATAGGCAGTGACCACTTACCATCAGGTGGACCGTCTGCGTGTGTGTCGGCCTTCTACGCATAAAACAGGGTCTGGGCTGTACAGTAAACATAACATATAAACTAGATGTAATCTGGTTTCCATTGTACAAGCTCCGATTAGTTTATTACCGAGAGTAAAAAGTATGGCGCAGGATATTTATTAATATCATTATCAGTCTATTTCCATCCAGTGCTGGACATAGGCCTCACCTATGGCACGCCCCTGAGCTCGATCTTCAGCTCTTTGTTTCAGCCAGCTTGCGTATATCATCGCTCCATCTAGCTGGAGGGCGCCCTACACTACGTTTACCCATCCGTGGTCTCCACTCTAGAACACGTCTACTTTATTAATATAATCTAGCCATATAACAGATGCTTCAAGATAACTTCCCAAAAAACATTCCCTAAGCTCCCGTCTAAAACGCCAACTTCCGGCGCGTATCCGAAGGTCGCCGGTTCGATTCCCGGTGCGTAACTAATTGCGATGACTGGCCACACTTGGGCAGGTTTACGTGGGGTTACTTTGTGAGAAACTGTCATCGTGATGGTTTTTTTTATTTTTATTTTATTTATTTATTGAGAAGCACTTACTTATAACATATTTGACATATCTGTTCTGTTTTTTAGTGTTGCTAGAACTTCTCCAAAGAACGAGGTAAGTTGTAACATGTTACTACATTCACAAAGGTCATTTATTTATTTATAAGGCATACCAACGACACAATATATCATAATTTAAGTACAGTGTAAATACGTCACTTACAGGTATGCACACAATTTACAGTAAACTGCATACTAACATGCTTCAAGATATAAACAATACAACTAAAAACTAATATATCATTGATAACAATTCATCTAGAAATATTTAATGGCAAGACAAGATGACATGTTAAAATTAATATTAATATAATATGTCATTGAAATTGTAATTTATACATTAGTTGTTGATCAATTTAGGCTTATCAATTTTAATTGATATCTGAATAAATGTATTCCCATTGAAAAGAGCTCCAGCATGCAAACAGTAAATATTTAGAGTACACGATTGAAAAAAAAAACATGTTACAACATTGTTTTTGACGGGCCAGTTGGCTTGGCGGTTAGAGACCCTGGCTGCAACGCCGCAGGTTGTGGGTTCGATTCCCACCCTGGACAAACATTTGTGTGCGTTAATATGTCTGTTTGTTTTGTGTCTGGGTGTAAATATCTATATAAGTATGTATTTCAAAAAGTAGTTTATGTAGTATATCAGTTATCTAGTTTCCATGGTACAAGCTCTGCTTAGTTTGGGATCAGATGGCCGAGTGTAAAGAATGTTAGGACATTAATTATTATTATTTATTTTACTAGGCCCCCTCTGTCCTATAGTTCTGTAGTACTTAAAAAGTATTATTATTCCATTTATTTATCTGTTTTCACTTTTTTATACATTTTTAAATATGTAAATATAAAAATAGTTATCATTATTATTAACTATATTACTGTCTGATACTGTATAACATATATATTTTTGAATGGTAGTGTAGTAGGTATATCAGTTATCTGGTTGCGATGCTTCTACACAATACAGAATTTTAGATCAATCATTTAATTTTATGGATAGATGTACCTGCTGAGGCTTACTTCAGAACCGGTAGTAGCTTCAGTTACTTAAAATGTTGACCTTCATAAGTGCCTTCCGAGGGTCTAAACTGAATAAATGGTTTTGAATTTTTGAAAACTAATATTGAGTTTTTTTTATAATTTTTTATCAACATTAATTTTAAGTTAGTGTATAGATCTTACATTATAAAGTTATTGTTAGAACTATGTTCATTTTGACTTAAGTACGTACCTATAATTTTTTTTATAATAATAATAAATTAATATACTGGGACATTCTTTACACACGGCCATCTGATCCCAAGTTTAGTAGAGCTTGTACTATGGAAACCAGATAACCGATATACTACATTTACTGCTTTTAATTTTTTCTAAATGCATATATATACCTAATTATAGATATTTACACCCAGACACAGAACAGACAGACATGTTCATGTATACAAATGTTTGTCCTGGGTGGGACTCGAATCCGCGACCGTCGACTTGGCCGTCAGGGTCGCTAACTTAGGATCGTCTATTTTTAGATTTTTTAGGCTTTTTTATAGTTAGTAAGGTGTGCGTTTAACCAAAATCTCACCGTGGTAAGTAAGAATGAGACCATTGGGAATTTTTTATCAGTTTTTTTTAATTTATGTAGGGTGTTTTAAAAACTAATAAAAATATTTTAAGTTTTTTTTTTATCACTCCAGACTAAATAGGAACAGTGTACCAATGTATCTACAGGTCTAATCTACAAAGATACCATTAAAAATTTAAGTTGAATCATATTTATATTTTATACAGAACCACGAATTTTAATTGTCAACGTGCTGACCCCTATCTATGCTAGAAAGAGACAACCGTACGCAGACCGGTTCCGCTCCATTAGAACCGCCTTTGTTCAAATTTTGACAACCGTCCCACCAATCAGAACAAATTTGTTCATGCTGCTAAATTACCTTAAATAATTTAAACGACTTTAGTAGCCTCCACTGATCATTGAAATATGGACCTTATAACTACGAAATTTAAGTCGTTTATGTTTTGTTTAATATGAGGTGATTATAAGTAAATAGTCTCTGATCTTTCGTTGAGCGTATTTTAAGTGTTCGATTTTTTAATTTTCTTTTTTCGAATGTTGATTGTTTTGAAGTGTTAATGAATGGCGTGATTGTTTAAAAATAGCTTTTAACGATGTCTACTTTAAAGTTCATTTAAGACTAATTTTGGTTTGACGTCTCAGTACCTACAGGGTACTTGTCTTCTTTTTAATCTATAATATATAATAATAATCCTGTAAATAATCATTAAGTACCTACTTAGATCAGGCCTACTCAATATTTTTCAATGTATTTTTTTCTCAAGCATTACATGGCTACATAGCCATTCATGGTTTCTAAAATCAGAATCCCTTTTTAATATTATAAATGTGAATGTAAGTTTGTTTGTTACGCTTTCACGCGAAAACTACTTTACCGATTTTTGAAAATTTTATCTTACGGTAAGATGGTAAGAATTTATAATATTCTTGGTTACCCCGAAAAGTTCCTTCATTTGTTAGTCCCATGCTTCAACACTAGATGGCACTCATCGTCAAAATTATTTCACTATTTGAAAGGTACATTATTCCAGATGAACATAGGCTGTTACAATCCCGGGATTCATTAAATAGCCCGGGAACGTCGGCAAACCCCGTAATGGTAGCTTGTTTATTATACAATGCAATATTCCCCTACCTGCTCTGTTCCCAATAAATTGGGGTTCTCGTAATGTGTACCTTCCCCCTTTGCCATTGGGTGTATTTATGGAAAAAAATCATCAAGTCATGTCTGACGCCTTGTCCTTATATTATTTTATTATTTAAAAACTTACAGCTAACACAAAACACTGATACAAGAATAAACAAAAGTAAGGTCATTTAAAAGTTTTAACCGATCACAGTAACAATATTTAAATAAAAACAAAAAGACACGCACAAAAGCAAATTAAAAATATTAACTAAAGAGATTGGTACATCTAAGGTTCTTTTTGCGTATGCTTTTATTGACTCGATACAAGATGAGAAGTGCACGTGGTCATCGCTATACTCTTAAGTCGCTTACATCACCCATCAGATGAGTTGGGGTCGTAGTATTTTTTATACCACTTTGGCCGACAATCAATACGGTCGACCTGATGGTAAATGGACATTTGCAACACCAGGGGACTCGCCAATGCGTTATCGACCCTGACACGTGAAGTTGTTAAGTCTCATGTGCCTATTATTTCACCGGCTTTACCTTTCTAACCGAAACAGTAATACAAGTGCACTGATACTTCACAGGGGAAATGGGTAAGGTGGTCCATCCCCGGTCGAAATCTGCACTAAGAGCTTCACTACTATAGAAATATAGCTGTATCTAGCATAGCATATAAGGTATACTATGCTATACGAACAAAGCCACAGAACTAATGAGCCATGCAAATAGATAGTTATTGAATACCATAACTTAGTATACTGACAAATGTGTCTAATGATTAATCTAAAGCCGACACCGATACTTCGGATCTATGACATATTCATTCCATTTCAAACTTGATGCTTAGAGACCCTGTTCGATTCTGTAAGGAAAATGACACTAACTCCAGGATGTTTCGTCGCGGCCTCTATGCTCTGTCTCTGTCGCTAACTATGCTAATACTACTAATCACGAGAGAGGTAAGCTCTCCGAGGCCTCCGTGAAGCGGCTCGCCGACGAAGTTTGTATTAGCTGAATAAGGCTGCCAAGCCGCAGGTTGTGGGTTCGATCCCCACTCAGGACAAACATTTGTGTGATACATACAAACATATTTACACCCAGACACAGATCTGAGTGTACCTAAATATCAATATAAGTATGTATTTAAAAAGTAGTATATGTAGTATATCAGTTATCTGGTAGCCATACTACTAGCAGTAGACTGTGCTTAATTTGGGATCAGGTAAATGTGTGAAGAATGTCCTGGGATATTTACTGTTTTTGGGGAAGTGGTTTGTGTCCTGCGATTTTGCTTACGTTCCAGAAGCAAGTGGCAAGTTTCGTCTATAACTGTTCAGCCTTTTCTCTGTGATTGAGTGTCAGACATCTAAACTAGAACATTAATGTATTATAGGAGGGATACTATAGGTCATCATGGTGATTTTTTTTTTTTAATGTAACGAAGGTCTTTAAAAGATTTAGCCCTGGTAGCTCTTAGACCTATCATCTTCTCTCGATCTTAGTCCTATGTGCATGTAATAGCTTCAGTAAGTTTAAATTTGACCTTCATTAGTGCCTTCCGAGGACCTAAACTGAATAAATGGTTTTGAATTTAGAATTAAATTTACCTTTCTAACTGAAACAGTAATACAAGTGCACTTCTACTTCACGGCAGAAATGGGTAAGACGGTAGTACTTCCTCAGACGAACTCTGCACTAAGAGCTCTATTACTTCTCAAATTATATATAAACTAGCTGTCACCCGCGGTTTCGCCCGCATTCCCGAGGGATGTAACATTTTCCCGGCACAAAAAGTATCCTATGTTACTTCTAATACCTCCAAAAATATGTGTCCAAAGTTTCATGATGATCGGTTAAGTAGTTTTCGCGCGGAAGCGTAACAAACAAACTTACATTCACATTTATAATATTAGAAGGGATATATTAATTTATTATGAAGGCTGAGACCTAACTCTTGGTAGTCTAACCGTACTCGATACGTCACTCGATAGTTACGTCAATTTGCTAAACACATTAGTGATGTCTTTGTCATTAATATATCATATTAATGTCGATATTATAGTAGACTACTATCAAAGCGACCAATGTCAATATTAAGAATTCAATGTTGTCTTTTTGACAGTTATGGATGTCATAGGAAATTCGACTTTATTAGTACCTATTGGTATAAGGATTATCTATTGATCTAACGGTTAATTGTATGATATTGCAATTAAACCTTATTTTTTAATCAATAGGGTATATTTTTCTTTAACATTTTTTGTTGTCAAAAAGGTCCTATACATTTTTGATCTATACTTAGTAGATTTAAAGCATTTTCTAGATATTATCTTATCTTTTTATTGTGTACTTATAAGCTTTGACCACAATTTTACCGCAGTTTATGTGGTCATAAGTGGTATCATATAAAGCCTAGAAACTTGGGGCTCTTTAAGAAAAGTGTGAATATGCTATTAACGGGAAAGCGAGCTCCATCTTCGGCCTCATCTTCACTTACCATCAGGTGCGATTGAAGTCAATCGCAATAACGTCTCGAATAAAAAACGAGAATTAGAATACACTAGTATGTTGGTGATAAACGTATGTCAGTAAAAGTATAATCAATATTTTTAAAATTTATTTGATTAATTTAGAAATATGAATTTTATTTTAATGTAAATTCATCTGTAAGTATGTTCCAGCAAAGATTAAACTTGATTAAAAATATTTATATTCGAAATCGTCTTTACAAATAGACTGTAAAAAGGTTTATGTAAAAAAGTAAATCATTAAGAACCTGCCCCCTTATTCAGCTAATACAAACTTCGTCGGCGAGCCGCTTCACTCGGAGAGCTTATCTCTCACGTGATTAGTAGTATTAGCGTAGTTAGCGACAGAGACAGAGCACGGAGGCCGCGACGAAACATCTTCGAGTTAGTGTCATTTTCCTTACAGAATCGACCCCCTGCTTAGAAATCTCTTAAGCCAAGAAAACTGCCCATACCTACTACGACATCTTTTATGATGTCTCGTAATCTACCACATTTTAATATTTAGTCGAGTTTCTTACTTCTTCAAACCTTTTCTTCCAATTTCTCCAACTTAACCTTAAGCCTAAAAAAAAAATTTCAATACGCAGTTATAATATGTATTCTCAATTCACACGGCTTATAAAAATATATCGTATTTAACTTGGTCGCATAATAATGGTTGACAATTTTATCGCGCGAGGGAGATAGTCATGATAAGGGGAGCGAGAGGGGAGGTATGTGATGTCACTGGACGCGTTCGGATATTTTGCCAAATGAAAAGTGCCAAGGGATTCTGTATAGTTGTACGTTTAGAGTACGTTTTAGTGAAAAAAAAAAATATTAACAACTTTATTGTGGCAGCTCGTCATATTGTTATTATAAATATTAAAATATGAATAAGTTTAATAATAATTGCACCAACGCTTTTGGATTATTTCGACCTGAAAATATAAATAAATTAAGAAGAAAAAGATTATCTATAGAAGAAAACCTGCTGGCTCTACACAACAGAATACCCTAAAGAACTGATCTGCCTCTGACAAGAGTTCACAGCCACTCTTACATCAAGACATCAATCAAACTGTCAAGTGTGGTGGCCTCCTGGTTGCTTTTTGACATTGACTCCTGATTTAATGATTACCACATCATTTTTAGAACTCTTGTTGCTTGTAATTTTAAATTTCTTACAAAGGTACAGAGGCAAAATTCACATTTTCTTTTAAAATACGGTATCGGTGTTATATCTCAACTCACTTGCTCCAAAAAAAGTCAATTCAATATAAATATCCCATTTAATTTGAAAAAGGAATTCTACAGTAACTCGCGACAAAACCAAAATGGCGTCAATATTCACCCCGGGCGGAGGGTTGTGCAGATTTCCGAACGGATCTCCCGCGCGTCGCCACGTGTCCGCTAGAGAGTATTTTGGCGGCGCGGCGCGCGGTCCATCGAGCGAAACGCGCGGGAAATGTGACGTCCAATTTTCGCAAAAAAAAAAGTCGCGTCATCGTATCGATTTTTTGAATTTGGAAACAGTGTATTTATTTGAACTGGATTTTTTTAACAATGAAATAAAATTTGCTTACGGTGATTTCTATTTTTCCAGTGTACCTAACCAAATTGTTAAGTGTTTTTTTTAATCAGTGATGTGACGATATCGATAAAAATAATTTTGTGTTTAAATCAAATCATACCAAATAGTGTGTTCGTATGAAAAAGAGCTTTTAGTTAGAAATTATCTCTAAATCATTATGGAGTAACGATTAAATAGCTATTGATTACGTTTTCATTTACAAAAAAAAATCATTAATATTTTTTTCATTTATCAATTTTACCAATCTTAAAAACAGAAATATCGTAAAATTAATATTAAACAATAAGATACAATATGCTCAGAGCACTCAGACTTGAGTAATACCTACTATAGATATATCTATCCAAAGGACATATCTACCAACATATTATGCGCCGTGTAAAATAATACGCCATGTAATTCTGATACGTACCCGTCTAAATAAGAGCTCGGCTATCAAGTAACAAGCAAGCCGTGTGAATAAATAATAACTACAATATCAGCTCTATATAATTATTTATTTTGTAAAACTAAAAACCATGATGACAAATATTACTAAAATGCGTAAAAATCATAAAACAGAACCAATAATCAGATTTTATATGTGAATGCCGTTGCATGATATACCTACCTAGATTTAAAAAAAAATACTACATTAAACCTGGACTTTGGCTTTGTCATAGTCGAGGAAAAGGGAAATTAAATGCGTCGGAATAACGTTAAAAGTTTTAAAAGGTATAAGAAAAGTAAATACAGTAAATTATTTATCTCCAATCAATCGTAATTTTTCCTTTTCGATCATTATTAAATTGAGTCCTAATTAGGCAATCATGTCATGTAATTGCTTGGACTTCTAGTAATGAGTGATATAACAATGTATGCTTGTAACAACGGTAGACTTAAAAAAAAGCCTGTAGTTTTGATTCCAACACAAAGACAAACAACGAAGTTTTTTTTATTATAGTGGTGTACTTAATACGCGATTGAATAAGAGGTGTTGTGTAATTAAAAAATAATGAAACGTCAAACCGACGTACTTACCGGATCACCATCTAAGATAACAGAAAACTGATCCCTTGTCACAATCCATCGATTCTGAACGAACCAACCGTAAAATATACCTCAAAATAAAATAAGCCATCTGTGCCGAAGCGTCCAGCGCTCGATTAAGACGTATTTTAATCACAATCGAATGTGAACTGCTATTTTCGGTGAAAAGAAAAGAAAATTGTGTAGTGTTGTGCATTTTATGGTGAATAAAAATAACTCAAAAACGATGGTTATGTGAAGTTTGGCGGTGAAAAAAAAATGAAAGCTTTTTGTTTTTAAAAACTTAATAAATATGATGAAGGAAAATTGCGATAGTACTCAAAATTGTTATCTTAAATGTGTGTGTTATTTTTTATTGATACAAGTAACATTTTAAAACTAAAGTCTTTATTTATATACCAACCACCAAATAGGCATCTTTAAAACTTTTCATCTGAAACTCAATCAAAATAATCGTAAAAACCGTTAATAATCCATAACAAAAATGATCACCCATAAAAATTTACTCCATTCTCTTATAAGCATTAACAATAGAGAAAACTAAACGGAGTAATTTCAACTTCCTCATTATAATCGTCAAATCATTAAAAATTGCTATTCTCGTGAGAAAAAGGGACTTATGGGCCCACCTGCAACAATTGAACCGGAAAAGTAGTGGTCAAACACCGGAAAATCGTCCAAAAACCCAGCGAAATTACTCCAAACGAATCGGCTTTACAACGACCAATCGTAGCTGAGCCGATTTTATGCTACTTTCACGGTGTCCAATCGGTTTTTTCGTGAAAATCATTAGTGCATTGAAATTAACCACCAAGTCGTTGTTTCGACAAATAAATACTTTTTTCATGTTTTCCGGGCGAGGAGTACGTTTTTATTTTTTTTTTCTTCACAAATCTGCGAAAGAGACGATGCTTAATTGTTACAATTTTGTTTTATCTGGATTTAGTTCATGTTTAGCCGTTAAGAAACGCAATCAATAAATTCATTTAATCTGAAACTATTTCTGGTCGATCAATTGATAACAAGTTAAAAGTAACGACAACTGTTTATTTCAGTTCACTTATACAAACATCTTTAAGCATGACTTTGTTCTTAGCTTGAAATATAAAAAGTGATTAAATAAAAACAATTCTAAATCATCGATTAAATCCATCATGAATATCCGGTGACGCCACGCACTAGTGAAAATTAAACATTCGAATTTTGAAACTTCAAAATGGCGCCCTAATGAGTTCTTTATAGTAGCGGTTTGGAACAGTGATTTATATCAGTTAATTTATTATTAGTGCTGTGATAAAAGTGAGCAAACTGGAGGGCCAGAGCAAAGCTACATTTGCGGCCCTTTTTGGGCTCAGGGCCGGCGGCGGCGTGGACCTGTCCGCCGCTTATAGATACAATCAAAATATGATGGAATATTACACATGTAAGTCTATTAATAATAACACATTTATATAATCTGTTTTAATGCAGAGTAATCCAAATAAAAATGTATTAGATAATCTAGATTAATATGTCTAAATTGGCTGTATCCGCGACTTTGTACACGTGATAGCTTTAAATGTAATTTTTTTTTTTATAAGCTGAATATAAGGTTATGATACAGCTTCATAAACCCCAAGCTGCGTTTCAGTTTCCTTTAAAAACACTATACAAGTCCGTTTAGTAATTTCGGATTTTAGCGTGTTTTAAAAGTCAGTTTTAGAGTAGTAGAGCTATTAGTGCAGAGTTCCTTACCCATTTCCGCCGTAGTAGTAGTGCAATTGTATTACTGTGTTTCGGTTAGAAAGGTAAGGGGGCCGGTGAAATTACAGGCACATGAGACTTAACAACTTCACGTCTCAGGGTCGACAACGCATTGGCGATGCTCCTAGTGTTGCAAATGTCTATAGGCGGCGGTGACCACTTACCGTCAGGTGGACCGTCTGCTTGTTTGTCGGCCCAAGTAGCATAAAAAAGAAAAAAAATACAACTTTTTCAAAATTAGACTTATTGTATTTCGTTATCTTACTCAATAGCTACTAACGCCGTCGGTTTCGCTTATGAAAGGTCAGACTCTAACACCGGTTCGGAGGGTTGCTTTTACTGAGAAGAGCCGGCAATAAACTCCGCAATTACTCTTTTCAAAATAAGATTTTGAACATAAAGATGTGTCCTGCTGGAGCGAAAACACCCAAGCATTGTCGTCATTAAAAGGTAGGTAGGTTTGTGATTCTATATTAAAAAAGATGCAAAATATTCTTAGTTTTAGGTATCACTATAATGCCATTACGTTCTTCAAAATGGTTTTAGTGGCTTCCCTGAAAATTGCAGGTGTCCCTTTCTGACACATCAAACCTACTGATTCATCCTATTCTATTGACATTTATTCTGCTCTAACTGATTGTAATCTCAATGCTAGATCTTAAAACTCTTTTCCAAAACTTTGTAGATGTATATAGCTTAGGGATCTTAGCTACCCACCAGATTTATTTATTAGGCTAGCTGTCCCCCGCGGTATAACCTAGGTTTCCGATAGATGCTACATTTTCTCGAGATAAAAAGGTCTTATTATCCTATGTGTAAATCTAGTTTATATACTATCTAGGTATGTGCCAAATTTCAACGAAACACATTAGTTATTTTTGCGTGATAAAATAACAAAAGATCCATCTATATATATATATAAAAATGAATCCCTATTCCATTGGTCACGGCATCACGCATGGAGGGCTGGGCCGATTTCGCTAATTCTTTTTTTGTTGTGTTTGTTGTTGTCAGGAGAAGATTCTTATGAAAGAAAAAATTAAGAAAGTTGCGTGGAAAATTAGAAAATTTAAGAAAACTTCACGATTTTACTAGCGCTTTTGACAATACGTATAAACTTTTTTAAGTAACGTGTTTGACATTATTGTCAGTCGTTTGACAGTTGGCGCGATTGAAGACAGGACAATGTCTGTCGGGTCAGCTAGTTTATAATATTTATAGGAATTGTTTTGGATTTGTCTTTACCAATCAAGGTAAAAATCTGTTCCCGAACATCTAATGGTATTTCGGTAGAGATACTAGAAAAGCCTGTTGCCTTCTAAGCTTTGTATAGGTCCTCAAGACATAGGCCACCTCTCTGGTACCTACTGCTAATCCCTAAGGTGATAGTGACCACATACCATCAGTTTCAGTGCCTGCCTTTATCATTAAATCATGCAATCATGCATATTTACTGAAGTATTATCAAGTGATTAGTAATTCAACAGCCTTCCATAAGTATCTAGAACCTGGTAAATAGGGCTATTTTACTTCACCACGAAGGTTGAGCGTGTTGGAGAAATCTCGCAAGTCTTAAAATTTCGATATCATACAGAAACTTGTGAGGTAGGTTACACTTCACCATGTATCTCCAAAAAAATTCATTTTATGCATCACATAAAATATATATTCAACCCTTTCAAAATCTGAGATTTCATAAATAACCTCCATAAAGCATACTCCATCTTCATATCCTTCCAAAACCCATCCCTTTAAGCAAATAATAATAAAAATACTATATAACATTATGTAAAAACAACGAGCGTTCAGTCCATAACAATATTATCATAACTACACCCGACGACAAAACATAAAAACCGCATACAATCAAGCTACTATAAAATACCTAGTAACATCTGCGAGATTTCATAAAACACCCGAAAAATTCCCTCCGAAAACAAGATCGTTATTGTAAGAGCCAATAGCGAGGCTTGAAACACGCGGGAGGGCCAACGGAGCGCTCCCATTGGCTGCTGGTATTGGCGGGCGGAGCGTGGTTTACTTGTGTGAGTAAGTGCGTTCGGATATTACACTGGGCATGCGTTGGTTTTAATTGAGAGGCTGTATGGCTTTATGCCGTTGTCTCTAGTACATGTGTCGAACGTGTAGGAGGCAAATTGGAGATCGGTGGCATGCGAAGGACAAATTATATTAGGTTTCTGTTACAATATATTAGAGTTATGTTGTATGGCGATGGGTTCTGAAACTATCCAAACGAAGGAAATTTGATATGTATCACAAGAAGAAAAACGGCTAGGTATAACATGTATTTCAACTTTGTATCAATGAAACTCAAATAAACGCTCTGAAATTTGTTCTCTACATCTATATAATGGTAGAGATTTTGTGATCCATAAATAATCTATCTAATACCTTTAAACGAGCAATTCTTATATATACATATATATATATAATTAGGATCTGGTAAACGGCTCCAACGATTTTCATGAAATTTAGAATGCAGGGGGTTTCGGGGGTGGTTAAATCGATTCATTTTCAGATGAAAACTGCTACAATGTCATTAGAAGGCAAGGTTTTCAAGTTACATCTTTTGTGATAAATACTGTTATTCGGAGCCCTTTATTATCTCATCTAATTCGAAATGAGAATACGGTAGAAGTCACGTTCGTAAATAAATCCCGAGCAATGCTCGGCCATCCAGGTACTAGGTAATAATGCGTACTATTTGTAAATTATCGACCTGTCTCCTACATCTTATTATTTAGGGATTGGCGCAACATGTATGCTTCCATCCATTCGGAGCATTATAAAAGATTATATTGTGTCCAGCAGTGGGATAAAAAGTAATAAATAGCCTTCTTTAATAAATGAGCTATCTAACAGTGGAAGAATTTTTCAAATCGGACCATTAGTCCCTGAGATTATCGCGTTCAACCAAATAAACAAACAAAATCTTCAGCTTCACAGTATTATTATAGTTTTGGCAGATTTATACTGTCGATCGCTTATATGACGCCAATCGTTTTTGAAAATGCTTTTGTTGACCACTTGATGTCAAGTGCACGTGGTCATCGGTCATACTCTTTAGACGCATCTTAAGACACCCTAAAACAGGTTCAAATTTAGCATTCATCACCGCATAAATGGATATTTCACAACTATAAATCTATCTTCAGATTCAGCCCCCTTATTCAGCTAATACAAACTTCGTCGGCGAGCCGCTTCACGGATGCATCGGAGAGCTTATCTCTCACGTGATTAGCGTAGTAAGCGACAGAGCAAGACAGAGGCCGCAACGAAACATCCTCGAGTTAGTGTCATTTTCCTTACAGAATCGAGCCTCAGATGCTCCATAAAGATTTCTTATAGCTTTCTCATTTCATCTTCTAATTTGCAATGGGTATTAGGCCATCCTACTAATATTTACTGGGCATATATTTGCCACATTCCACATTTGTTTTTTGAAGTTAAACCATTGTGTCTTTAGAAGTGACTCTAATATCCGATGGTAGCTATAATAGGTTTCCAACTAAAGAAGCTTAGCTACATATGCAAATTCTGTGATTCCTCTTTACATCATACCTTAACCTGCTCATCGAAAACGAATAAGTTAAGCCAGATTAGTTGTAACTTATAAACGTATATAAATAAAATAAAATAAATGTTTTTTGCAATAAAAAAAATTTTAGTTTTTACATTAAAATAAACGCAGATATCATGGCTCATAGACGCAGATATCATGGCTCATAGACGCAGATATCATGGCTCATAGATAAAGATACAACTTTTTTTATATTTATATCATGGGGCATTCTTTACACACGGCTATTTGGTCCTAAACGAAGCAGAGCTTGTACTATGGAAACCAGATAACTGAAAAAACAAAATGATGAAACTGATGAAATAAATCCATACTTATATAGATATTTTAACCCAGACACAGAACAAACAGACATGTTCATGCACATAAGTGTTTGTCCTGGGTGGAAATAAACCCATTACGTAAGGCGTGGCAGGTCTCTAACCATCAAGCCAACTGGCCCCTTAATATAGGCTGTGAAAAAGACTTCTACGCGGGCGAAACCTTTGTGTGCTTGGAATGTCTGTTTATTTTATCTCTTCTTCTTTAATTAAAATGGCGACTGTTGCCAGTAGCACAATTCCGCCAATGTCACGTTTGTTGACGATATACGAAGGGGATCTGGGTACAAAACAGAATAATAATATTGATCCGTTATCAAGTGTTGGAGCCTGGCTAACACAATACAAACACAATACATTGACCTAACCAACGAACAATAAAGGAAAGGAGAGAATATCGGTCAGTATCTACTAAAGCCTTAAGTTATTTGAAGTTACGAAATGGGATAACGTTAATAAGAAGGAAGGGTCCATCAAAGTTAATAAACACTTAAAATTAGTGGGACGGGAAATTTCGGGAGGAAGAATGTCATAGAGATAACTGTAATTTCGGGCATTGGAAAAATATATGATCTGTGGTTGTTTCGTCAAGACCGCATTCACAGAGAGAATGATCTTTTACTCTGATTTTGTGTAAATGAACAGGAGTTGTTTTATCTCTGGCTGTGTATCTAATAAATTAAATAAATACTATATTAAAATCAGTAATCTAGATCCCATAGTACCTACAAGCAAACATAAAAAAGATGTCTGCGTGTAAATAATGTCCTAGAATTGAAGTATTTTAGTTTGATTGTTTTTTCCTCAGTACAAGCGGGGACATTTTATTTATAACGTTGAATAATTCCGCATGTCATCTGTTTAAATTGTTTATTGGATTCGTCTTGCTAAACTACTACACTTGATAAAATGAAAACAGGCACTGATAATTTTTTTTAATCATGCTTTGTTTCTCGTCAAGCTGCCTTTGCATCGGCGGTAACTTCAGCAGCTTTTACTAAAATCTTTTACATCTTCATTACCTAACATAGTTACACTTTTTCTTACTCTTTCTCATTGAGGGTTACCCTCTAAATCTAGCTATAATAAAACCTTCTTGTCTATTATCTTCCAAGCGGAAGGCAGTACCTACCTATGTGTACCTGACTCCTGAGAAAATTCTCATCAAAATAGTGTAATATTAAAGCATGAAAGCAGATTAGTCAGTACCTGACTGTACCTAAGTATATAACTAGAGATATATTTCCTATGATAATTATATGCCTATGTAAAGATCGTATGCGTAGCGTAAATAAAAAACTTACACAAAAACTTAATCTATTTTTTCAAACCAATGCAACTAATGCAGGAAACGACAATCATCTATTTAACCCAACAATTTAAAAACACAATAATGTCACCGAAAACAATGAAATTATTACCCCACAAAAACATAAACATTTTATACAACTTCCTGTGACATATGGATGTAGAAAAAAAAACTCAAACAAATCTCTGACTCACCTCCGAGCATAGATCACGAGAAAATTACACTTTTAACAATAGAATTACATACATACGTACAAACAAGACGCACCTACATTGGTTGAATGACATTTACTTTGCAAACTCACATATACATTTTAAAAACCCTAATGACGACAACAATAGAGTCTAAAACCCAAAAGACATACGCAAATGAAACGCTGCTGTAATATGAGACAAATTACATACGCACACAAATGTAGCGCCATATATCACGGCGTAGGAGAGCGTGTGTGAGATGTGACGTCACGCACACATGAGTCGCTCGCTTCTGATTGGCCGATGCGGCGTGCGCGAGCGCATACAACATTATACATAGGTGCGTTTTGAAACCTGTTTTGCGGGGTAATTGTCGAGATTTTAGAAAGGTGGTCTAACTGGCTGGTCTGTTGTAACACCGACTGGTTGGTGGCCGCTGGGTGATTGCGTGGTCATCAAATCTAAGTGGGGTCCAATTAACGTAGTGGTTATGTAAAATTATTAATTATTTTTTCGTTGTTTTGGCGTATTATTAAAAAATATGAATTAAACTTTATAATGTTTTAATTTGTAATTATACTACATTATACTAAAGGTGATATAGGAAGCTAAGTACCTACTGGGTAAAAGAAAATTTTATGTACAACTTTAATTAACTAAATTGTTTAATAGATCATTTTCTTGAAATGTTATGAGATTAAAAAAAAATTATAACTTGAAAGTTATCATTAATAAACCTTCGTACGCTACCTTCTTATTAATTCCTCTCCCCTTTCTTGCCTACATTCTCTTATACTAGCTGCTACGGCGAGCTAGCGCAACAGCTCTCACGTGAGAATGCGGATCTCTCACGTGACTTCATAGTTAACGAAAGAGACAGAGGATAGAAGCAAACGCTGAAAAAGAAAACAAGATCCCACCCTATTACCTAACTGCTATAAAAGGATAGTTTATTAATTGTAATTAGATAATTCGATAGGGGGAACAGCATGAAGCGAAACGATAAAATGCAAAATGATTTACATTACGACGATAGTGTTCGTTACTTTATATCTACTTATAAGCAATCTTCCGAAGCGATGGACCAAAAAATCTGACAATTCAAGGTCCTTCTTGTGAGGGAAAATATTTCATACCCTGAAAATTTTAGCTAAAATTTCCATTGATCATTAAGGAAATATCCGTAAAGTGAGCTCATTTCTCGGGTACTCCCACCTCTTCACCTCTTAACCAAATAATTAAACAGCCGCAGTACAAAGCGATTTTAAAAAATAAACATCATGTACATAAGCATTTATTACTAAAAAAACAAGATGGCGACGCGACGTTACAATGGCGTCGGGCGCGCATCCGGTCCGCGTATGGTAATCCAGCTTCCTGTCTGCCTCGGACGTTGGTCTCTCTGTGTGTAGCTATCTCGGAAACTTTGCCATAATTCGTCGGATGCTTTTTGGCTTGTCCTTTTGTTTTGGAGTTCTTTTGTTGGATTTAAGGGGCAATTAAGCAATATAAACTTTGGTTTTTATTAAACACATAAACTCGATGGCAACTAAGCAGAAAATTATATAGAAGACTTCAATACCTTCCAAATAAGCAGTAGTATTAACAATAACTTTAACAATCTCTCTTAACCCTTTATCTACTCGTCTGATGGTAGACTATGAGTAATAGATAATCTTATCTTGATAATGACCTGAAAATCTATCGCTGAACACTTACCAGTGTGTTCTGGCTTTTCCTATAGATTGAAAGCACATTAGGAATGTCTATAGGCAATAGTGACCGCATGAGTAGTTTCAAATGGTCCGCCTACCTGCTCTTTAGTCGTCGGATTTATAATAGGAAATTTGCGATCATCGGAACATATATTATATTGTCAAGATGGGCCCTGTAGTATGTCTTAATACACGCCACAACGTATTATCATTTAGGAACCATAGCCAATGTGTCTTTGTGAGATCAAAATCAAAGATTGAAAAATATTTCGATATCAAATGGGAGTACGTTTTTAGGTTTGTAAAATTATAGTCAGAAAACCGTACTCGGTTAATAGAGTACTTTCTAACTTATCTGGCAGGCTACCATAAACCTGGTATATTTTTTTTACCCACAAGGTGGCAACAAGATGACGGCCGGTCTGATGGTACAGTCACTACAGCCTATTGACGCTTGCAATATTAGGATGAAACGCTCATTGCCGACCCAGCAACAATATTTCACCCCAATAAAGTCAATTGACGACAGTAATGACTTATCATCAGCTCATCTACCTACTTGTCAGCTCTCCGACAGTAAGGGTCATAAAACTAAAATACCATCGCTCTAATAAAGGACGGATACCGTGAGTGCAACTCCCCACATGTTCTGCTCCAGCGCTCCCATGTCAGTGAGGTTTTATGGTTTTTGTACGAGCATTCCTGTGAGAACGCTATCCTTACCTGAATATTACGAGTGTTATTGATCATATGATAAAGTGTTTAAGTTATTTGTTCAGCGACTTGTACTTCATATTGCATTTTACGATTATTCTTCGTTATAAACCCAAAGATTATTGTCAACAAACATCGGCTCAAGTTTAGATCAATTTTCATTTGGGCCATTTTGGCCGATAAACAGGCAGACAGACAATCCTACTGATGATATGTGGTCACAGTCACCTATGGACATTTGAAACTTCAGGGGCATCTACAATGCGTTGTCGACCATGATATGTGAAGTTGTTAAGTCTAATGTGCCTGTAATTTCGCAATAGGAATAGAATTTGGCACGGGTGGTGATGAATTCTTGGCTGTAACCTCATCTAAAGGTGGATTCTCCACTTTGATGTGGTTGGTTGTGGTTGTCGCTCTGGAGATGTCATTTATCTTCATGTCAAGATGTAAAAGGCGTAACAGGCGCTCGCTCCAGCAGGACACATCTTTATGTACAATATCTTATTTTGAAAAGAGTAATTGCTGAGTTTATTGCCGGCTCTTCTCAGTAAAAGCAGCCTTCTGAACCGGTGTTAGAGTCTGAACATTCATAAGTGCCTGTGAAGGCCTATTTAAATAAATATTTCATTTCAATACACCTCACGTGTCGCCATCTCTCTCTACAGATGAACATTCCGGTGACACACTACAATTCTGGTATTCTAGTAACTCCAATGTCTATCTATGTTGAGGCTATGAATCAGGCCATGGGGCATATCGGGCATCTTTGTTTTAAAATCTGTCAATTCTTCACATTTCCTCAATTTTATATCAAGTTCTGTTAAACTAAGCAATTCAAAGACAAATAAAGGTTTAGTCCAGGGCACTTGTAAAGGTCAAAGTTACTCTTAAACTATGAAGAACCCGCACAACAGATTTTGATACGGTTTTCACTATCATTTTTAGAATTTCTTCTGGATAAGCTATCTAATGTCACTCTGCTTGTTGCTAGTGAAATATATAAACAAAATGATGGCTTAATTCATTGTACTGTTTCTCAATGGTACTTTGTTGTATCCGTCTGGCTGGCTACTGCCTTCAGATTGAAAATAAGTCCCCAAGCACCTGTTTTTATATTCCGACAGCTACACAGTTCCCTTTTGGGTTTGTTTGCTTCCCACCTCTGCCACATCATCACTTACACTGACAAGTGAGGTCAAACACAATCCTAAGTAGTAAAAAAATATTTTAACGGAATCGCCTAGTTTTTCCCAGCCATAATTCAAAACTTTATGAAGACCTCTACTGACAATTATAAATAGCATGTAATAAAGGTTAAAGGGCTCTAATTAACGGACAGTTAAGCGACATAGGTTCAAACTAAAAGTCACAGGTTTATAACATGCCAGCCGTGGGGGGTGCGCCGACGCGTGACTCGGCGTCCTTGCACCTGTATATAGGGTGATATTTGCATTTATATTAAACTAGCTATCATCCTGCAGTTTCACCTGCGTTCCTGAGGGATTTAACGGATCCTGAGATTATAATTACTTCTACCTTAGCCGTGAAGCAGCAGTGCACTTGTATTACTGTGTTTCGGCTAGAAAGGTAAGCCGGTGAAATTACAGGCACATGAGACTTACCAATTTCGCGTCTCAGGGTTGACAACGCATTGGTGATGCACCTGGTGTTGCAAATGCCCATAGGCGGCGGTGAGCACTTGCCATCAGGTGGACCGTCTGGTTGTTTGTCGGCCCATGTTGTATAAAAAAGAGTTCTAGAGTGAGTGCAGTGGTTCCGGAGATAATCCTTCATATACACGGCAAGGCCAAAATTTCCACTTTCTCCTTAAACTTTTAAACTTTTAAAGTTAAGATTAAGACTAGCTATTCCACATGGAGTTCCCCATGATCACAGGTTAAAAACAAAACATAATTGTTCTACTTAACTCCATTAAAAAAAAAATATGAATTACTTACTGTCATTAATTTATTTTAATTAATATCTACAATGTATAACCGCAGGTATAAGCTGCCTGTAATTGTATACTAATGTTAACTTTTTAGCATAGCCTGTAGTTTTACAATAATAATAGATCTAGACGTGTTTTTAGCGGTTTTTATTAGAGCTATTTGATTTAAGGAATGTATGTATACTGTTGAAATGATAAATAAATAAAAAAAAAAAACTGTTTTATTAATATATAGGTACTAGCTGTCCCCCGCGGTTTCGCCCGCGTTCCCGAGGGATGTTATATTTTCCCAGAATAAAAAGTAGCCTATGTGTTATTCCAGGGCATTTTCTGTGCCAAGTTCTATCTAAATCCGTTGGGTAGTTTTTGGGTGAAAGAGTAACAAACATACAGAGTTTCACATTTATAATAATATTAGGAAATATTAATAGGATGTAACGTTTATTGCCGGTACCTCTCAGATGAAAGCTGTCTCGAAAGGTAACTTTAGTAACTGAACCTTCAATAAGTGACCTTCTTAGACCCAAACTGAATAAGTGGCTTTGAATTTGAAATTCATCATCAACCTCAAGTAATTACATTGAAATTTCTATCTAAAAGTAAATTAATCATTTTTTAGGATCTATATTGAATATTAATATGATGAAAGAAATCTGCATGTAGTGCTATAGGTACTACCGTGGTACTACTTATATAATAATTTTTTTAATTTTTTTTTTTGTAAAATGATAAATATCCTGAGACATTATTTTACACACGGCCATCTGATCCCAAACTAAGCAGAGCTTTTACTATGGAAACCAGATAACTGATATACTACATATACTACTTTTTATCATTCTAAATACATACATATATAGATATTTACACCTAGACACAGAACAAACAGACATATACATGTTCATGCACACAAATGTTTGTCCTGGGTGGGAAATCCCGCGACCTTCGACTTGGCAGTCAGGGTCACTAACCACCAAGCCAATTGACCTATGAAAATTGTCACAGCTTGTCATGTACAGACGTGTGGAAATTAAACAAGTAACATCTGCTTAGTTTTATTTAAAAGAACACGCAACCGCATGGCCCTGTCTCTTTATCTTACTTGAAATCATATTGTAAGTTATAAGGAGTAATAAAAACTAGTGCCAAAACCCTATTTTAATAGACAGGCCTGTTGCCTTGGTGGTTAGCGCTCTGACTGCCACACCGAAGGTCGCGGGTTCGATTCCTACCCAGGACAAACATTTATGTGCATGAACATGTATATGTCTGTTTGTTTTGTGTCTGGGTGTAAATATCTATATAAGTATATATTTAGAAAAAAATTAGTATATGTAGTATATCAGTTATCTGGTTTCCATAGTACAATCCCTGCTTAGTTAGGGACCAGATGGCCGTGTGTAAAGAAGTTTGGCACAGATATAGATTATAGTCTGACTTTCCGGGAATATGTAACATCCCTGGGAAACGCAGATTTTTTTATTTATTTCTTTTTACATTTTCTACGGACTCTTAGTCCGTACTCTTTGAAGATTCTACGATAAATTATTTTAAGATTAATTGCATTGTGTTTTTTAAAAAATAACATCTTTCAGATTAAACTGCGGAGGACAGATAACCTACAATATATTACACTATGCAAAAATAATTAGGTTCTGCGTAAATTGACATGCCTGTAAAACCTTTTCATATTTTTATTGTTCCCTCTGTGCTAGGCACTAGAGACGAGTAAATTTTGTCAATCTGAATTATCAAGAACAGGTTTTTATACCTGGAAAATGGAAAATCATATTATTCCTCGAAAACAGGGTAAAAGCTAGCCATTTCATAAATCAAAGTGAACATTATTACATTCTAAAATTCCCTCGCGGAAGTTTAACAGGAAATGGTCTCCCCCACTCGATTTAATTTGAATTAGCGATGTCCGGTGATTCTTTACACAACATTTCACTCGGGGTACATATTTATGGTTAATTGCGAGTACCATAGTGAGCTCGGAATCGGTGTGGAGCAATGTAACCTTGTCAGGCATTAAAAAAATGCGGAAATTTGCGGCATAAACGGCTGTATCTTTTGATTACGTTGGCTTAGAAGTATGATTTTTTCACAGCTCAGAAGGACAATAGACTTGAGTGTTTGATATAAATTTTAGCCTCATACCTCCACGCATTCCTGGGAAAAAGGGTCTTGATAGACAGATGGACGCACGGTAAAAAACACAAACAAATCATCGGTTTGGAAGGGACTCAGTAAAGGCCTTATTAAATACAAGCGTCACATTATCCCGGCATAAGAAGTAGCTTAAGTAACTGCTTATAACATCAGCTATCTACCAGTGCAAGTCTCGTCGAAATGTATCCACCCATTTCGGAATCTATAGGAAACATACTTACATTAATCGACTTTTATATTGTATACATACATAGATAAGGGAAATACCTACGTTACCGCTGTAGGTTGCGATAAATACCTTCGTTATTTCGCCGAGTATGTACGTAGTTCCGCGGCATCAACGAAACGGGATTCCATCGCCGCACATCCCAAATAAGTCGTATAATTTCGCTTGATTTGCAGAACATAATTTCATAACGGTAGCGATGTTCGCTTGATTTTGAACAGAGGTTTATCGCGTACCCATTCACTATTTGGTACACATAGCATTAGTTAATATGACTACATGAACAGGACTTTACATGAAAGTCTACATTTTATATGTAGGTAACAACTGAACCAACTGGCAACATAGATATAGATATAGAAAAATATAAATGTCCCGGAACATTCTTTACACACAGCCACCTGATACCAAACTGAGCAGATCTTCTACTATGGAAACCAGATAACTAAATTTCCACCCTGTACAAAAATTTGTGTGCATAGTCATGTCAATTCTGGCGTGTTTATTCTGTGTCTGAGTGTAAATATTAAAATAAGTATGCACTTAGAAAAAAAATTGTTTAGTAGTATATCAGATATCTTGTTTCCATAGTACAAGCTCTACTTAGTTTGGGACCAGATGGAAGGAACGTCTTGGGTTATTTCTTTATTTTTATTTACATGGCTGTCTAATAGTATTATGAAACAAAAGAGGTTTTCCCATTAACCTAAAGGCAAGTTTTTTATGTCAAGAGGATAGAATAACTGCTGTGCTGGACACTCGCTGTGACAATACTTAAAATAAGTACAGTTGATTAGGAAAAATAAAAACAGGACGTCATCGAAAAAGTTTTTATTATAAATCCAGTTCTTTTTCATTAGTTGGAACTTCTACCACTGCCTTGATATGAGTGACTCTAGCTTCCTACATCTCACTCTCATTTTCGCTTCCTCCTGTTTTGTGTTTGAATCAGACTTTATTGAGTCTATCGGTGGAGCTTTAAAACCTAGTACCTAGATACCCGAATTTCGCTACGTATTTTTATTTTTTGGTAAATTATATTAAGTTGATTATTGGCTCAGTGTTCCTTAACAACGCCATCTACTGGAGTAGCTTTAATGTTGTTGTGTCGTTAAAACAGTTAATGTCAGGAAGTAATTTTTTTTTCAGGTAATGTTTAAGTCAATTATTGATAAAGTTGATCATTGAAAACACGGATAAAACGACATTTTCTGGAAATGAATCCTAGCTAGATCGATTTATAGCCCCCGAAAACACCCGCATACTAAATTTCATGAAAATCGTTGGAGCCGTTTCCGAGATCAAGAAATTCTCAACAAGAATTGCTCGTTTAAAGGTATTAGATAGATACAAGCACTGAGTGGAACAAGGTATAACAAGTTTGAATAAACATAGTAATATTTTCAGTTTATCTGTAACTATAACTTTCAACTCGCAGTTTTACCCAAGGGATCTTAAGAGGATTTTTCCTGTGCTAAAACTAACCTTAGGAATATGTTCAATGTGTGTGCAATTCTCTTAAATCTGTGATGTAACAAACACACACAAACTTTTGCATTTATCTACTAGCTTTAGACCCTCAGTTTATAGAGTAGTAGAGCTCTTAGTGCAGAGTTCGCCCGGGGAAGTACTACCACCTTACCCATTTCCGCCGTGAAGCAGTAGTGCAATTGTATTACTGTGTTTCGGTTAGAAAGGTAAGGGGGCCGGTGAAATTACAGGCACATGAGACTTAACAACTTCACGTCTCAGGGTCGACAACGCATTGGCGATGCTCCTAGTGTTGCAAATGTCCATAGGCGGCGGTGACCACTTACCATCAGGTGGACCGTCTGCTTGTTTGTCGGCCCAAGTGGCATAAAAAAAAAAATGTTTCTTGGGATGAAAAGTATTTTATGTTACTCGAGGGCTTGTTCCATCTTTGAACCAAGTTTTGTCGAAATTCATGACCTTTTTTTTGCATCAAAAATAACAAACATTCATACACCCATAAACACATATATACTACACTATATATAATACTACTCGCTGTAACCTGCCACGCTGTGGTACATTGTGATTGAATGGTTGAGAAATGAGAAACAAAACAAAGATGGTCGCGGATATGTGACTGATGCAAAAAATAGATAAAAACAATCCTTGATGCGGATATCATGCTAAAATTTCAGGTCGATCGGTGCAGAACTTTGTGTGATTTTGAAGCGTACACAAACCAACATAACATTTATATATTTATATATAATTTATATAAATCTTCGAGTTTATTAGAAATATTAAGAAGAAGTATCTGATTTAAAAATTAAATTCTCACTACTATGTTGTAAATTTATGAAATCAGAGACGATCGTAAAGTTACGCCCCAGGCCAACTGTACCCGAGCCCCAGCTTCCGGCCCGCCATCTTGTCTCCCATTAAGGTTAATTACTCCCTGAAATAAGGGAGGTTCTATTTTTGTACAACATACGTATCTTCACGCTTTCTCAACAAGGGGGGTGTAACAACGATTTTAGCGCGTGTTGGAAATTACGAGTAGGTCTAACTTGGTATGTACTCTCTTTCGACTATCCCAAACATTTTCTCGAAAAAAACAAGTCTTAGGCCCTATTTTTTCATGCGATTATAACCTTTAATACCATTATTTGCTTTGATCGATGCATTAGAACAAGGTGTATCTACCAGGTACCTTATTTAGAGATATAATATGTTATTCAATTACTTATTGATGTGTGCCGATCGCCTTGATACTATCAAAGCTTGGCTATAGACTGGTGGTCTTGGAATGGCTTCCAAATCGGACATTACAATTAACATTATTTGAGTGACAGAGATAGATATAAATTGTTTGTTATTAACTGGGAATAATAATGTGCTTGAGAGAGGGTGACGATGCTTAGCGCATGTCTTGATTACAGTATTTAAGCTTCTGCCCACCTCTTTTGGAAAGACACATTTATTTAAAAAGGTACTGATATTTTTCGAACACACTTGGGCCGACAAACAAGCAGACGGTCCACCTGATGGTAAGTGGTCACCGCCGCCTATGAACATCTGCAACACTAGGGGCATCGCCAATGCGTTGTCGACCTTGAGACGTGAAGTTGTTAAGTCTCATGTGCCTGTAATTTCACCGACCTTACCTTTCTAACCGAAACACAGTAATACAAGTGCACTACTGCTTCACGGCAGAAATGGGTAAAGTGGTAGTACTTCCCCAGACGAACTCTGCACTAAGAGCTCTACTACAAAAAGTTATCTATACATCTGATCCTTAAATGTATAGATAACTTTACTCATATCGATATACATTTACATTCACACACAGAGAGACATAATAGTTTTACCTAGGTGGAATTTGAACCCTATGGCGTGAGAGCTAGGGTATCAAACCACATCGTCAGCCTATAAAATTTAAGCCTTTTTATAATCTAGATCTAAAAAGTATCTATTCCCGAAGTATAGTGAAGTTAAAAAAGCAATTAAAGCTAGTGGATTAATATTTGCTTGGTGTTCCTTTCAAAGTTGAACACTGTCTTTGATGGTTTTGCTGATTAGATAGGCAGGTACTAAGAGATTTATTAATACCAAAGTATTTTCGAATCTATTATAATGCATTCTCAAACTATTCTAAATGCTTACTTGATATTAGATTATGTTAGTGTCACTAATATATATGTAGTTCTATTAAATATATTATTATACTTTTCATTACCCGGCATGCCCGGTTTTCAAATACCTCACAAAACATACCTAAAAATACCATCTCACTGGTAACACTTTCTCGTCATACCCGGGTGTGCCCGGGTGGGGAGGGCACGAGGCGTGACGACGGCATCGATCGGTCACGCCCCGTGCCCGGATGAATCGATACCCGGCTCGGTTGCCCGTAGCCGGTTTGTTTTGATATCGCGAATTGATCTTTAGTTCAGGTTTTGCGGGTGATTTGGTAAAAGGTGAAGGATTGAGAAGTCTTTGGATACGCATGAAGTTTGATCGTCATCAAGAATTTGAAAGATTCATAATTTATTTTTCTCGACAATTCTACCTTTTTTTATTATTCAGAACATTTTTTCAAAACTAAAGTAGATTTAGAGTGATTTGCCTCGTTGTAACACATAAAAAACACCACACAAATCAAGATAGATTTACTACTTTCGAAATACATTCCTATCTAGAAATTTACCTGGTCATAACACAGCAAGCAAACCAGATGTCTTAAATGGTAATCGAACCCTTGACCTGTGGCATGGCAGCCAAGTCATGTAACAATTTACATCGGAATAAGAATAAATCAACTTTTCTTTAGCCTTGTTTGGAACATCTTAGCAAATTTTAACAACGTGAACTATTTAAGAACTGATAACAAAATTGCATGCGATCACATGTAATCATTTTAATTGCATTCCAGTGAAAGTCCCATAAAAACCGGTCAAGTATTTGCACGTGATTGATGTTTACATCGATCGGGTCAGGTTTTCGGTCGAGCACGCCCGGTTACACCCGGCTGGTCGATACACGAGCCATGACCGGATTACCGGGTTCATTAATTGTGATTGGTTTTTAATTGTCTGATATTTTTTTCTTTTTGTCATTAGCTACTGGTGATATTAACTTACTTCCCGCAATTTTCCCGGGACTTAATGTTTTCCCAAGATGAATGCATATGCGTTTTAGAACTAAATTGCGTCTTAACTTAGTATATTCATTTATTTTATCATAGGCATGTAATTTGTTACAATAAATAAAAAAATGATTATTATTCTAGATTATTATTATTATTATTTTTGTCGGGGGACCAATAGCATACAAAATTGACAAACAGACTCTGATAGACATAACTATAGATATTAAATTTATAAATATTCTGGGACATTCTTTACACACGGCCATCTGGTCCCAAACTAAGCAGAGCTTGTACTATGGAGACCAGATAACTGATATACTACATATACTACTTTTTTTTTCTAAATACATACTTATATAGATTTTTACACCCAGACACAGGACAAGCAGACATGTTCATGCACACAATGTTTGTCCTGGGTGGGAATCGAACCCTCGACCTTCGGTTTGGCAGTCAGGGTCTCTAACCACCAAGCCAACTGGCCTGTCAATGTGTTAAATATAACATTATAATTAAGGTGGAATTTTCATCAGCAAAATCCTCTGTTAGAAAATTATAGAAAGGTTGTAAGGAAACCAAATCAACACTACTTATATAATAACCTTCTACTTATAATTATGTATTTTTAATTAAAAATACCTAGAAACAAGAACAAATGAACAGTTTACTCATAAGGCGCCTCTTACGTCAATCTAGAAATAAGTTCGGGCTTCTGAACTTGTTACCACCTTCTGACTATCAAACCATCAGACACCTTCTGACCCTCACCATCTCTTACAGGTCACGGCGGCGTCAACCAATTGGGAGGCGTGTTCGTGAACGGACGACCTCTGCCCGACGTTGTACGGCAAAGGATAGTAGAGCTAGCACACAGCGGGGTCCGTCCGTGCGACATCAGTCGTCAGCTACGTGTTTCGCATGGGTGCGTCTCCAAAATATTATCCAGGTTAGTTTATTTAGAATTGGAAGGTGCCCAGCCGGTGCATTTTTAAATCGTGACCATCTGGCAGACGGTCCACCTAATGTGAAGTAGTCGTCGCTAAAGGATATTTGCAATAGCAGTGGCATTGTCAACCATGAGATGTGAAGTTGTTAAGTCTCTTGTGGCTATAATTTTATAGGGCTTACCTTTGTAACTGGTGGAGTAATGCAGACGGCTCCATCTTCCTTATTCACACAACCTGTCTGTTTTCGCAATCACAAATCGAAATGCCAACTGCATTGATTGTAAGACATCACATTTTACTTCGTCAAATCCTTGGGGCGTAACCCAACATTACATGCTAATTACAAAGTGATTTATATAGCGCTAAATCACCTTTCTTACCTATTTCCTAATAGTGTTAGTTTAGAACAATACCACTGGGGTAATATTATGTACGGTAGTGTGTTTGTATGTGTGTGTATGTGTGTCCGTTCCGGCCAATGAGCGCGGGCGGCGCGTGCGCGTGATTTTATGATCTTGCATCCGCTAGACAATATACTTATGTCATTTTCTTTTGTTCTCGGATTTTGTGTAACAGACCAGACTATTCTGTTGGGGTTCCTTAAGTGTTTTAATGACGCTGTTAGATTTATTTTATACTACTAATATTATAAATGTGAAAGTTTGTATGTATGGATGTTTATTACTCTTTCACCCAAAAGCTACCGAACGGATTTGAATGGAAATTGGCACAAATATAGAAAATGCCTATGAAGCACATTTGATCATTTTAGTGCCGGGAAAATGTTACATCCCTCGGGAACGCGGTTAAAGCCGCGGGTTACAGCTAGTCTATTATAAATAGAAATGAAATGCCGTTCGTTGGTAAGGGCATCACTTGAGAACTACTGAACTTATTACGAAAAATTTCAATGTTTTCAAAATGTTCGAAAAAAATTTAAAGTAATGAAATTATCGAAAACTTTCCCAAACATTTGGGGAAAGTGTTAAATGCATTATTCCATGGGATTTTTTTATCTAACTAGACACTACTTAATTATAGCTACTTATTAATAAGTTTGGTTATAAATATCAAAATATTGTTTGCTGTATTTCTTTGATAGCAAAGCGAAGTCTAAAACCAACTCATAAGAATCTTAGATCTGTAGACCTTAGACCATGGTGGTAGTAGTCCTGTCCCTCTCACACCACAGACACATTGATATACTAAGACAGAGACAGACAAAACTTTCACGTGTAAGTTTTTGTAAAGGTTAGGTGGAGTAATCGCTAAGTAGGTGGATTAACTTTTCACTTAAAACATTTTCATATAATTTTCATAATCTACAATCTTTTACCCGACTACGACAAAGCCAAAAGGAAGGGTTATGATTTGCTATGTATGTATAAGTATCCTCTTAAGTTCTACTGCAGCCCCTAAAGTACTGAGCCGATTTTGATGAATCTGGTGTCTATCGATTCGTTATTACAGTCGAAGTGATATTTCTTCTAAATACATACTTATATAGACATTTATAAGCATACTAGTATTTTCTTTTCGTCAAGTGGTATCAATAATTTTTTCTCTATTTCGTCATAATATCAGGAACCTTTCTACCTACAACCGTTTCGCTCTTGACCGTTTTTTTAAGTTAAATTATAATTGACATCGTTATAAAGTAAGTGGCGATGTTGTGTGCTCTACGATCATTATAATTTGGTTGTTGAAATAGTTTTTATATAAAACGGTCCAGTATTTAATAGTTTGCTTTGTAAATATGTGATTTATGTCCGTAGAATAGTGTTCATATTGGTTCAACTAACTAACCTACCTTTTCAATAGTATGTTGAAAATTGTCGAAATTTTATTTGACCGATTTGGTGTTTCCCGACACATTTATGGGGTGTAGTAAGATATCACGTGTTTTAATTTTTTCGACAAACGCGTGAGCCAGATTCTCTGCGTAGTGCGCGATGAACAAAATTCAACATAACTGACTTGCAAGACGCTTATCCAGATGTTAGTGTTGAAGAACTAAGGGGGGGGGGGGTCTTAAACCTCACCACGTATCACCAAGGGGGAGGGAGGGGTTAAAATGCTTAAAAGAACCTATCCTAGATTTATTCAAGACCAAGAGATAGAAACCAGATAACTGATTTACTAGATATACTTATTCTTAATAAATACTAACTTATGTAGATACTAGCTGCACCCCGCGGATTCACCCCCGTTTGTCGGTATAATATATAGCCTTCCATCTAGGATAAATTCCGCGTCGAATAGTAGCGGTCCCATCCCGATGTGTTGAGTAGTTTTGAGGTTATGGTGCGTCAAAGGAACCCTATTTGGCTTATCTTTATATATATATAATTCTTCTGTGCGTGTGTTGACAGTGAACTCATCCTAAACGGCTGGACCGATTTGAATAAACTTTTTTGTGAGTACTCAAGTGGATTCGAGGACAGTTTAGATTCACAATCGGACTCGGTAGGTGACGCTGCGATCGAATTCCTGCATCTTTGTATGGACTTATTTCGACAGGACAATGTCTGGCGGGACACTAGTATGTTCTATGTTGTCTGTTTTTTTTTCACATTAGTAAAAGTACCTAGGTTCAATTTTATCCCCTAAATGTCTCAGTAACTCACATTACTACTGCACTGCGTAAACTGAGCATCTAATTTGCGGTTAACCCCCTCTAAACTACAATATCTCACAACTCAAGTTACCCTGACCGCAGTTAACTTAACCATGGTTAGGTTAACGTGTAACTTAACATGTGTGTAGGCATTAACTTCGAACAGTTTTACTTGTGCATAGATTTTTAGGGTTCTGTTCACAAAGGGCAAAACGGGACCCTATTACTAAGACTCCGTCTGTCCGTCTGTCTGTCTGTCCATCTGTCACCAGGCTGTATCTCAAGAACCGTGATAGTTAGACAAGAGAGAGTGAGAATAGAGAAAAATTTTTTACTAAAAACGTTAATATTTAAGAGGGCTCCCGTACAACAGCTATTTTTATTAATTATGATAAATGAACCTGGAATTCTAGACGGTTGGCCAAGTTTTAATATCAGCATTGACCTTGTAGGAATTAAAATGATATCTGTAAAGTTTAAATAGTCCCATTGAAGTTATTGTGTTGATAGATATCCTTTATACACGGCCATCTGGTGCAAAACTAAGCAGAGACTAATATAACAAAGCGAGCTCCATCTTCGGCCTCATCTTCACTTACCATCAGGGGCTCGATCCTATAAGGAAAATGACACTAACTCGAGGATGTTTCGTCGCGGCCTCCGTGCTCTCTCTTTGGCTAACTACGCTAATACTAATCACGTGAGAGATAAGCTCTCCGAGGCCGCCGTGAAGCGGCTCGCCGACGAAGTTTTTATTAGCTGAATAGGCAGGTTTGATTGAGGTTAATCGCAATACCGCAAAAAAATAGCAAAGTTAATATACTCGTTTTGTTGACCCTAAAAATACTATCAAAGCAATTGCTCAGTATTAAAACTGTTTTGTTATTAATGGTCGTGATTGAGAGAAATCTAATCCTATTAATATTATAAACGCGAAAATTTGTATGTTTAGATGTATGGAAGTTTGTTCCTCTTTCACGCAAAAACTACCCAACGGATTTGGATAAAACTTGGCACATAGATAGAACATATATTGGAATAACATATAAGCTACTTCTTATCGGGAAAATGTTACATACCTCGGGAACGTGGGTGAAGCCGCGTGGGACAGCTTGTATTTAATATAGGTATGCGAAAATTCGAATTGACGAAAGATACAATCTTTAAAATGTAACTAATAGACAGTCTTTTTAGGCTTAGGTAGAGAAATAGATCAAACAAAAAAAATATTATAATATATTGTGTAGTATATCAGTTATCTAGATTCCATAGTACAAGCTCTGCTTGATTTGGGATCAGATCGTGCGTAAAAAATGTTCCGGGATAAAAAAGAAAAAAAAAATTGCAAAAAAAAAAGTTGACAAAAGTGAATGATGAAATATTGTATTTTCAATTAACCCAATCGAAATTACGATATTCCATCCCTCACTACTTATTAGTGGACAAAACCAAGGACTTGAACCTGCATACTTCTGCGCTGATTTTCGATTCACACTTGTATTTCTACAACCCAAATTGTCCTGTACACATGATGGTGAAATTCTCAATAACATTAATCCAAACAATAGGTATATGTACAAAAATACCTCATTTGTCTTTATGCAGTATTTACAAGGTCAATTTATATTATAACGGAATTAAAGTGACTAGTTGCCGAGCAATCGAAATTCGACCGTAATTCTATATATAATTTAAATTTTAACTTTATTGAGAGAGTATAATATAATAATATATAGCCTTTTTGATCATTGCAGAGAACTTTGAATTTTCGTTTTTTACGACAGCCTGGAGCGTGTCAGAAAAACGTCATTATTATATTTGACATTGACCGTATGAACGTAAGCCATTTATATTGAAAAATATGTATGTTCAAACGTATGGTATTGTGTTTAATGTTTATTTCAATTAATTTAATGCATTTTATGTAAATGCAAATTTACCTGCGCCAAATTTCACGCGCAATTTAAAAATAGAATGAACATAAAGTTTTCATCAGCATTAATATTTAGATAGTCAATGTTCAAAACTAGTAAGCCCGTTTGACAGCTAATTTCATTGAAAAATCAACCCTATAGTGATGTAATAAGGTTCGTCAGCATACAATTAACCATTGGATTAATAGCTGACCCTATCTCTTAAGTAATAAAGACGATTTTCCTATGACCAGCAATTTGCCAGAGACAGCCCCGTTAACCAGTTCCATTTCAAGATTTTCTGGAAAAAAGAGACATATCTATTTAAAAGAATTATAGACCATCTGCCCCCGCGGTTTCACGCCCATTCCCGAGGGATGTCACGTTTTCCCAGAAAAGTAGCTATGTGCCAAGTTGCATCAAATCCGTTTACTAGTTTTTGCGTGAAAGAGTAACATATATCCATACTCACAAATCGCATTTATAATATTAGTAGTTTATACTATGCTTTTAGAGAAAAGCTGTTATTTTTACCTTAAAAACAACATTTATTTATTTGTATAGATACAATATATTTTTAAATAAAAAAATCTAATCAATCAGTCACGGCACCGAATCGTGGTCGTCGCGTTACACTATAAACTGACTCACAATTTTGTGATACATCTTTCCTTGAATATTCAACGAATTCATTGTATTCAAACCGCATCTTTGAGGAAACTTTTGTTAGATATTATTGTCTTTTTAAATCGGATTGACAGAACCGTACGTTTAAAAACTAGCCTTCATCCCGCAGTTTCACTTGAGTGACACGTAGACTTGATACATCATGGAATTGATTTGTGGTTCCAATACGGACAACATTATTTTTTCTTATTATTGTTTTAATTATTTTTTTACAGTCTACTAACATATTACAAAATGAAAAAAACCTTATTGGCTATTTATTTCTATAATTACTGTTTATAAGATTTGTGCTGTTGGTCTTTGAAATAAAATAAAACAACAAATCGACTTTAGTATTTATAATATTATGTCTCCCGCGGTTTCACCCGCGTTGCCAAGGAATGTTACATTATTTTGTTCATTGTATCATCAATAGTTTTCGCAGCGCACGCGATGTAAGAATGTTTTGTAATTATTTCACACCTTAGGTTACATTATTGGAGTTTTAGTATGGATTCCTAACTTTTTAGAAAATTTTATATAGCCTATATTACTCAGTGATAATGTAACTTTCTAATGAAAAAAGAATTATTAAAATCGGTCCAGTACTTTTTGGGGTTTATTTGTTACATACAAAAATACAAGTCTTTCCTCTTTTTAATATTAGTGTAGGTTAGAACTAATATAGGTACTAAAATTAGATCAGGAATTTGTCTGTGAACGATTTGTCACTATAATTTAGGCAAAAAAAATGAAAATAAGACTTGGCAATGCTCCCAATGCAATAAAAATAACCAGCTTAAATTGACATCCCAATTGGTTTGGTGGTTAGCGACTCCTAAGGTCGCGGGTTCGATTCCCACCCAGGACACACATTTGTGTGCATGAACATGTCTGTTTGTTCTGTGTCTGGGTGTAAATATCTATATAAGTATGTATTTAGAAAAATATAAGTAGTATATGTAGTATATCAGTTATCTGGTTTCCATAGTACAAGTTCTGCTTAGTTTGGGACCAGATGGCCATGTGTAAAAAAGAATGTCACAGGATATATATAAATCAAGTCTAAATAAATAAACATCCAGAGACATTAATGACGCACCAGTTGGCTTAATGGTTAGTGGCGCTGACTGCCGCGCCATAGGTCGTGGATTCAATTCCCATTCAGGACAAACGACAGCCTATCATTCTTTAATATTATATATATATATATAAAAATATTATAAAAATGAGAGTTTGTCTGTGTGTCCATTATTGAATCGTAAACGAATTAGCGAAAGAGACAGAGCACGGAGGCCGCGACGAAATATCCTCGAGTTAGTGCATTTTCCTTAGAGAATCGAGCCCCAGAGCTTGTACTGTTAAATACATACTTATACAACGTGTTACAAAATGCCCGTAAAAATATAATTACTTATCAAAGCCAACAACCCTAGTAAGCTGTCATGTCAGAGAACCAGATTATTTAACAGAAAAGCCTACGTACTCATTTTACCTAATAATTATCTACTTTAATAGTTTTTCTAAGTTTCATTAAAAAAACCTTTATTTTTATTTTTTTGGGGTATGTTACAGCGTTACTACGGTTCTTAAATATTATGGATGAACTCGTTATAAGACCCCATTTAACCACCTTTCGGCTATACGGGTAGTTTTGTAACATTCTGTATAGATATTTTACATCCAGACACAGATCAGACAGACATGTCCATGCACAAAAACGTTTGTCCTGGATGGGAATCGAACCCACAACCTGCGGCACCACTAAACTAAACGTCTATACGTACATCCCGTCAGATATATCCATATAGATTATAATTCAAACATAAATACACAATAATACAAACGCACGGGGCGGCCTGGACAGCGGCCATTGTCTATTTTAAATTGAAAACTGACCGGACTAGTGTTGTTTATGTATTCCCGGAATTGAAGTTCCGGTATCAGTGCTGCATTTCGTAATGTTTTTATTCCATACTAACTGTCGCGGTTTCACCCGCGTTCCCGAGGGATGAAACATTTTCCCGGCACAAAAAGTATCCTATGTTACTTCTAATATCTCCAAGAATATGTGTACAAAGTTTCATGATGATCGGTTTAATGGTTTTTGCGTAAAACCGTAACAAACAAACTTACATTCATAATATTAGTATGGGTATATCCATTTGTAAAGAGAAGAGAAAAAAGATGTGAAAAAATGTTTATGTTTTTGTTGTTTATGATTTTAATAATACGTTCACCATTAGAAAACGAATGTAATATCAGGATTCGAGAACGCGAGATCTAGAGACTATGTCTAAAATATACTAGTATCCGTCCCGCGGTTTCATTCTCGTTTCTAAGAGAATCAATTTTATCCATGAATCATTTATCACTTGGGAATAAAGTACCTATAATGAGTGAACGGTTTTTTTTTAAATAATAATTTGTTTCTGAGATTAGGTAAAGTTTATATGTCTGACCCTAAATCAGACTTATTTACCTAATAATATAAATGGAGGTTCGATATTCGATATTGAATAATAGTATTGAAACTTTTTTAATTATAAAAAAAATCAATTAACCGTAAAAAATCGCTTTCAAAATAAAGTTCCCGGGAATATCAATCCTCACGCAATCCCGGCACTCCCCATCACTATCCCCCCGGGATTGAGCGGACATCACTCGTCTGAATAGCAACAGTCGCATTTGATTTCCAATTTATTTGCCCCGCGCCTTCCATTCCCGCCCCAGTGTTTTGTTTTGACCTGCCACTGCCGGGATTTAGAGTACAATGCTTCTTTGTAGGACAACACTATGATGGGTTATTCTTACAATTAAGGTTTGTTTGGAAATGATAATTTGTAACTTTTTAAACGCATCTCACAAGCTCAACTCATAAAGGAAAAGAGATACAGGGTTTTTGGCGAAATTGTGTTTTAAAATATAACGTGAGATATTTTTTAGATATGGCAAACACATCCCTAACTAAGCAGAGTTTTAAGACTAAGGAAAACAGATAACTGATATACTACATATATTAACAACTTTGATTTTTCTATAAACATACTAATATGGATATCGACGGGTAAAAGGCGACTTGACTCAACTACCATTGTTGACGAAAGTAACATTTTTCTCAATGAATTATACTACTATGATGTGCAAAAATTCGTTGAAGCTTGCATTTAGTTTTAATATTCAACAGCTTCGATGTGGAATTTTCAAATAGCTCTCCTGTAAATTTTTCAAAATGGCGCTTGAATTAAGTCGCCTTTTAACCATCGATATGTATTTAATCTTGATACAAAATAAATAGTAATTAAGGTCCATAATCCGAGATTTAACCACTATTGTCATAACGACATTTGACATTTAATCGAAAAGAAACTCTATGTATTACGTGCACGATTTATATTTCATTGTCACAATTTAGAGTCGAATACTTCTGGCCTTCTCTATTAAACCATTACAATCTCCACAGAAATCGTCTCTTTTTTTATGTGAAGAAGATCAAACAAGCAATAACAGAGAGATAATTGTAAATATATTTAAGTATGTATTTAGATAAAAAAAAAGTAGATTATGCATTCCTTTAGTTTCCATAGTACAAGCTCTGCTTAGTTTGGGATCAGCCCCTTTATTCAGCTAATACTAACTTCGTCGGCGACCAGCTCACGGAGGCCTCGGAAAGCTTATCTCTCACGTGATTAGTAGTATTAGCGTAGTTAGCGAAAGAGACAGAGCACGGAGGCGACGACGAAACATCCTCGAGCTAGTGTCATTTTCCTTACAGAATCGAGCCCCAGAGGGTTGTGTGTAAAGAATGTCCCAAGATATTCAATTTTTATTTATTTTATAGTTTTTCCTTAACATTTATAGTCTCACAGTAATACATTGCACTATTGCTTTGAAGCGGAAATAGGTAAGATAGTACTTCCCCAGACGAACTCTATACTAAGAGCTCTACAATTTCATTACAATAACTTAATCAAAACAAAACAAACGTTATGTACATATATAAAAACGCGTTTACACTTACGGAAGTGGCAATGGTCACGCTTTCTGCCGCCACATCGATGTGTGCTGTGTAAGTAGGGTAAACGATACAGTAACTCCCCACCTATGGTAGCAGGGCAGTTCGAAAATTCATAAAATCATCTTCCTTTCTAGTGCCAGTTTATTATCAACATTGACAATACAGATTATATACCTACTAGTTTTTGCCCGTGGCTTCACTCGCGCAGATTTCAAGATTTGGTACACAAAGATTCCTTTACAGACAGTATAATTATTATGAGTTTATATCCCTTAGAAAAGATTGATTCCGTTTACAAACTTTCACCCCCCTATTCAGTATTACAAAGAAAGATTTCCGGGTTCAAAACTGTAGTATGTCCTTCCTAGGGTCTCAAACTATCTCCATGTCAAATTTCATTACGATCCGTACAGCCGTTTACTAGTGAAAAGGTAACAAACAAACAAAGTTACTGTCGGATTTATAATATTGGTATGTATCACCGTTATCGCCAGATAGGTAGATTTACAACAGAGAGTAAGTAACTAATTAATAAGTTTTTAATTTCATGTCTATAAGCTATTTATAACAATGGGCGGTTACTGTACTGCTTACCCTAAGAAGTTATGGACAGAAAAAATAACCATAGTAATTATTACTGTGTCTGTCGCAACAGGAGTTTAATTCTGTAAAATAAAACGGTAAATGACACTAACTGGACGATGTTCCATCGTGGCCTCTATGTTCTGTCTCGTTCTTCGACTATGAAATCACGTGAGAGGTCCGCACTTTGAGGCATCGTTGCACCGCGACCGGACGAAGTTTGTGTTGCAAAATAAGGGGGCTGGATTGGAAGCGTGATACCTTTGTTTGAATTGTACCTTTGATTATGATGTTATACAGGGTAATTGGGTACTATGTAGTACCCGCTTACCGTCAAAGTGAAATATACGGTTGAACAATACTTTTTTCCGACTTTGAGAGACAGATTTTGTTCTTGAATGTTCCGATTAAAAAACTTTTGCCATTACAAAAAAGATAAGACAAGTAGGTCTTACTATTTTCAAGTGATATGCTTACCATCGAACACTATTCTGATATTTATTAGAAAGAATTTGCTATTAACTTAGAGAGTAATACAATTTTAGCCGACTTCAAAAAAGGAGGTTCTCAATTCGTCTGTATTATTATTTTTTTCCTCCTCATAACTTTTTATAATTAAAATTTATAGCAGGTAACCGAAGCACACCAATTTGTGTGTAACAAGTTTTCCACCACAACCAAACCTACCACACAATAATGTGGTAAGTTTAACAAAACCTTCATGAGTTTCCAGCCGATTCTTCTCAGTTGGAATCTGATTTTCAAACCGTTAGTAAACACGAGCTCCTTAAAAACGTCTCAAAATTAAGTACCGCGCTATTATTTTCAAGAATTCAACATCAAAGTGCCCAAAGTATATTGTAATAAGACAATTATTAAATTAAAGTCCAAACTCATTTCTCTCCACATGTAGCAAGCTTAATAAGCCGCAAAGCTCGATATAAGCTTGTAAGCTCACTCGTAACCCGTGATAAGCTCATTATGTCCCCCATTCCCGCTTATCTTGATCGCCAATATGCTCCGTACTGTATAACAAATTGATTTTACACTAGCCTTGGTAGAGGTACGATTTATCTATATACATATATATATAAAAATTTTATGTTGGTTTGTGTACGCTTCAAAAACTCAAAAAGTACTGCACCGATCGAGCTGAAATTTTAGCATGATGTATAATCCGCATCAAGGATTGTTTTTATCTATTTTTTTGCATCAGTCACATATGCACGACCGTCTTTGTTTTGTTTCTCATTTATCAACCATTCAATCAATGTGCCACAGCGAAACGTGGCAGACTACAGCTATTTGTTATAGATATTTATTTGCTGTGGTCCTTCTAATATTTAGAAGTTGTTGTTGTTTTTTATACGTAGTAGACCGACAAACAGATTGACGGTTCACTTGATGGTAAGACACCGCCAATGGACATTTGCAACACCAGGGGCGTCGCCAATGCGTTGTCGACCTGTAACGTGAAGTTCTTGAGTCTCTGGCTGTAATTTCATTTGTAACCAAGTTACAGTAATGAAGTTGTTAAGTCTCGTGTACATGTCGTGAAGACGAGGCGGGTCGGTATTGTGTAATATTTTTAGGAAAGAACATTTTTTTTATACCACTTGGGCCGACAAACAAGTGGACGGTCCACCTGATGGTAAGATGTCACCGCCGCCTATGCACATTTGCAACACTAGGGCATCGCCAATGCGTTGTCGACCCTGAGACGTGAGGTTGTTAAGTCTCATGTGCCTGTAATTTCACCGGCCCCCTTATCTTTCTAACAGAAACAAAGTAATACAAGTGCACTACTGCTTCACGGCAGAAATGGGTAAGATGGTAGTACTTCCCCGGACGAACTCTGCACTAAGAGGTCTACTACTCGAACAAAAAACATAGGTAGAGAAACGTGTTTTTTTATTGTGTTCGACTACAATCTCAATTTAGTAAGTGATGCTAACTTACAAGTATTGCCGTAGTTAACTAAAGAGAGACCAAAGTAGCCGCAAAGAATGATCGTCGAGCTAGTATGACGCTGGGTACAAGTACACCCTAGAACCTGCTAGATTAGCATGGCTACAGTTTTTCATTTTAAGCTTGGTATCCTGTCAAACGGGTATTACAAATACCATCCCATGCTGATGCTGCTTACAGAAAACTCAAGCACATTGTAGAAAATTGGGTTCAAAATGAATTTCTCCTATCAGTCAATCAAATATGTTTACTTACTGTTGAAGGCACAGACTACGAGTTGGGAGTTCTTTTGTCAGATACAAATATCCTTACTAATATTATTTATGTCAAAGTGATTTGTTTGTTACGCTTTCACACCTAAACGATAAACCCTATCTTGCTAAAATTTACACACATAGCCAACGGTATGGAAAGAAACATGAGCTAAATCCCGGGATTGTAAATTCATATACTACCAAATTGCTCATTAACTTGTCACTGTTTTGCAATCGTAAAATATTCAAAATATCTGTCCATTGTTTGTGTTGCAAGACGTTTTTTCTTGCGCCTGCCTAACCCTAATGCCATGAGTACCGAACCCTCCGGGAGCTACATTACGATAATGTTAGCGCTACTCCCAGCGGACCCCAAAAACATAGGCACCCTTGTTTTATCAACCCCTGAGTACAGTTGTGTAGGAAAGTGTGTTTTACTTTAGCTTTTCGGTGAGCTCGAATGAAAAATGATTGCATCAAATCTTTAAATAAATCAAGTCTTTTAGCTTTTAAATCATGTAAAAAACATCTTCTAAATTACTTAAATACTTTTGAATTTAAGCTTCTTTAGCAAAATTGGTAGATTTCGATAAAAATAAAAACTGTATAACAAAGCTTTCTACAAACAACTTTGATAATTTTTAACAACAATACGCCATATGCAATTAAAAAAAATTATTTCACAAGCACATTTCTTCACGACTGTACACCGATATACTCTCACTTAGGGTGTGATCACACTTGTAATTGACTTATCTCGATGGCATTTGTGAATAATTCTACAAAACACAGTAGTGCGCACACGCCCTTACGCTGATTGGTTGAGTGCGGTGCATTTCTATTATAATTGACTTATTTAAGCCATTTTAATTTTGGTTACTTTGTTTCTAATATGGTTAATGAATACTACATCCCTTTGTTGGCCGAGTAATTCAAGTTTAGTTTGAGACTGAAGACTCTGGGTTCGATTTCCAAGGCAAAGTGATATTAACTTTAGAAATCATTACCTGTAGCCCGGGATTAGCAAGCGCGGATCCACCGTTGTGGGTACAATGGGCATGCCCACAACTCTAATATCTTTGTGACGTCACACTTCCACGGTCTATTGAGGTCGATAGGCTGATGATGTTATATCCAATCTATATTCTATACTAATATTATAAAGAGGAATGATTTGTATGTAAGTAAGTGGTAAAGGCTACGGACTTACCATCAGATTTTAGAAGTAGTAAAACTCTTTGTGCAGAGTTCCTACTACCAGCTTTATATAAACTTTGTACTAATTTGTCTTATAATGAGTCATGATTTGGAAGTAGTGCTTTAAGTGCAAAATTCGCCTGAGAAAGAAAAAAAATCTATAAATTTCAGACAATATTGACCCTTAAGTCAAAGGACTTTAAAAACAAAAAAAAAACAGATTCAATTACCATGAATCCAATCAAAAATCGTAGCGTCGACAAAAAACGACTCAATAAATCAAGTAACAAAATTGCAACCAACTCAAAAAGGGTAGGGTGTCCATAATAGTATTGTTATAATAAACTCCCATTATTTTATGGAGGAAATTTAATTTTCTACAATCCTAATGCCATGTCCCATAGGACTGACGGGAGTGAGTGGATTGTCTATGGTGAAATGTCCTGCTTTGATAGGGTCGTATTTAATTTATGGTTAATTTGGGAATAGACGGATTCGTCGATTGTGAAGCAATATGGTCTGATTTCTCGCGGTATTTTCATTTTATTGTTGTTTGACAAAATGGGCCCATTTATTGTATCAAAAAAGGTTCTATACAATTTAAAAAAACGCATTGAAAAGACAAATTCTTTTTTTTAAAGACGGCGAAAATAGTAGAAGTTTCACATATATATTTTTTTTTAAGTTTCAAATTCATCTTTTGAAGTACCCTATGGATACAAAGGTATCTTTTTCTTTATCTTCTGTTAGAGTAGAGCTGTATCATTATATCATACTTCGTAATGCATACTCATATACTGTATAGCTGTCCCCCGCGGTTTTACCCGCGTTCCTGAGGGATAACATATTTTCCCGGGATAAAAAGTAGCCTATATGTTATTCTAAGATATGTTCTATATATGTGCCAAGTTTCATCCATATCCGTTTAGTAGTTTCTGCGTGAAAGAGTAACAAACATACTTATATAGATATTTACACCCAGACATAGGACAAGCAGACATGTTCATGCACACTAATGTTTGTCCTGGGAATCGAACCCGCGCCCTTCAGTTTGGCAGTCAGAGCGTTAACCACCAAGCCAACTGGCCTGTCAATGCTATGGAAGATCTATATTTTTATTTGGAAGTAACTTCCTCTGTAAAAATCCCATTGCCCAATAGAAGAACAAGAACACAATTTCTCCAAAACCTATCCAGCTTTTACATCATATTAACCAAAAAAATAATTACAGGTACTACGAGACCGGGAGCTTTAAGGCAGGAGTCATTGGAGGTTCCAAGCCCAAAGTGGCAACGCCCCCAGTGGTGGACGCTATCGCGGCCTACAAGCGCGAGAACCCCACCATGTTCGCGTGGGAGATCAGGGATAGACTCCTCAGTGAGGGCATCTGCAGCCAAGATAATGTGCCTTCTGTATCCAGTATTAATAGGTGAGTTAGGTTATGAGACTGTCACTATAGGTCCTGGGATGGATAGAGGATTAAAAAAAATACAAAAAAAAATACAGAGTTACATGCTGGTTCAGTAATTTCGACCTTCATAAATAAATAAATATACAGGGACATTCTTTACACACGGCCATCTGATTCCAAACTAAGCAGAGCCTGTACTATGGAAACCAGTTGATTGATATTCTACATATACAACTTTTCTTTTCTAATTCATAGTTATATAGATATTTACTCTCATTCATTAGTGCCATCTGCAGTTAATTTATAATTTTTTTACAAAATTCCATACTCATGCCGGTAAGGTATAGATAAAGATTGCCAAATGGGAAAAATCCTCATTAAATGTTATAAAAAATTATTGTTTTCTATACGCTATTATATAATTCATACTGGTAACAGCTTACTTTTGTATCACAAGCAGGCAGTATTTAGAATATTACAGACCGTAAATGAACTGTGAACATACCTAGTTATCATGGCTTATGGCCATATATATTATATATAAACATATTATACTTTGGTTTCATACAAAGTTGCAAAGTAACTAACATCCATACATAATGTACACCCACGTAATGTACCCAAGAAATAGAACAATCCCCTGGTAGAAAACTTTGTGAGAACTTTCCGACAGTTATTGTAATTCAAACCCTTTTCCGTATTATATTAAGGTATAGTTTCGTGCGGTTGATCGAGCTTTAGGCAAAGGAATAGGTTGAGCTATGAAACAAGCGGTTAATTTAATATTCTAAGAGTTTTAATCCTATACTGTCCAGGAGTTTCATTATGTACGGCTCTATGCTTCGTCGTCACCTCTATGCTCTGTCCCTTTCGCTAACTATGTAATCACGTGAGAGATCCGGCCTCCGAGGTCCCGTTGTGACGGTTCACCGACGAAAGTTGTATTAGAAGAATAAGGAGAATAAGGTCTTGTATGGGTAGTACATACTATCTTACTAAATATAATAAAACTACTGGCAAAATTTTCAATTTTTCCTCAGTACAAAACATGGCTTATTAAAATAAGACATGAAAATCAACGCATTACTATCTGTAGGAGGCAGTGACCCTTAACATCAGGTGGACGGTTTGGCTGATTGTCTACCCTTAAATTGGATATAAATGTTGCCCGTTAAAAATCAATATGTCTGAATCAAAATATCAAACATGTGGTCCATGACTAAACGCAGCATCACCCCGCCCGTTTCAAAGCCCGTCAAGGGGTTGCGTGTCAGAGCGAAGAGCACCGGAAGCAGTGGGGGTGGGGAACCAAGATGGCGTCACCGGAAGTAGAGACACGTGCTCCACGCGCGCCGGACATCCCGACCCCGATCCTATTGAATTATTACCATTCTACCAAATAATAATAATATGGCAACTCCAGATTTTTGCTCACGTCTTTGTCGCATAAATGTTGGTTTTATTCCTTTGTTAGATGTTATGATTTTGGTTATTGTCTGTGAAGTGGTTACATGGTTTTTCGATTAGAATCGGTAATGATCTTCTAGACCTATCTCATTTAGAAATAATGTTTCTTAATAGTATTAAGGAGAACGTTTGACGTTTTATTATTTTCTAGGTATGTTTTTGGATATAACATTTTATATTTCATAAATATACCGGAGTATTTTAAGGAGGAGCTGGAACTGTTTAGGTAAAAGGTTACTTAATGAGCAATGTAGTAGAGTAGGTAATTAACCAAGCTTTTATGACAAAAAACCAAATCCTACTGATTATACTACTACGGGCACGCTATGATGGCCGTTTGGACTTTTCAGATTGTCATAGGAAAAGAAACTGTATTGCTTTGGAATACGGTTGATTTCCATCATCATACAATTAGCTGTTGTATCTATAGATGCACCTTATGTGTGAAGGAATAAAGGTTATTTTTCTTTCTCATTGTTAAACGTCAAAACGGCCATCATAGCGTGCCTCAAGTTAAGTGTATGTAATGTGTTCAAAAAGGTTTTAAAAAAACAGAGTATAAATAGATACTGGGTCTCAGGTGTAATTGCTAGAACATTACTTGGTGACGGGCCTTTAAATTGAGGAAATAAACCAACTAGACGAGTACTGCAAAGTATCCTTACAGCGGAGTAAACTCACGGCTTTTGTCAAGGCATATGACGTCAATACAACTGACCAATAATTAACTTTGAATAGAGGTGATTGACACATTGGCTAAGCAATTAATACCAGCAATAAAATATCAACGACCCGTCAAAGATTCTAGGTTAACAAATCCATTATCACGTGTAATTAACAGATAATACACGACAAACACTCAAGCTCAAGTGTAGCCAGCCTACAAATCCACGCGTCTAATTACGCGTAGTGTTGCCAGATTAGATAGCTCCCAGATATGGTAGTATTTTATTAGTTTGTCGTCGTATGACATTTATCGCGATTCTTATCTAAATACGCTACCGTTTATTAATTTAGGGGAGTTTCCTATCTTCTTTTTAAGTGATGAAAGTATAAATATGTTTGCTTGCATAACACTCTTATAATAATATTTATCATCAACCATACCTTCTTCAAGGGTCATCAATTATATTACAAGTGGACTGTACATCTCCATAAGCTTACGTATGAAAAGTTTTACTTCTAAGCAATATTACAAATGCGATTGTTTTTTTTTTCTTTTACATGAACTTTGTCCACTGCCATTGCAACCATTTTCAGCGATTTATCTGAATATCAGACAACACTGCCAAATCCAGCCAGAACAGTATCTATCTTTGCTACAAATCGATTTATCATCTGTCATAAATTATTTTCTTTTCAAAATTTTGGTCAGAGTTATCTCTCAGCTCTTAATAAATACACTCAGCACAAGCGACGGCTAAGTGCACCCCGGGTCCATTACAATCGCCCCCGGGCCACACTGAGGTCCATTAGACGACAATAAACCAGGATTACCGGTATCAATAAACAATTGCAATCCGCGAGGGGTATTTCAAATCGTATTACTTTATGTCGATTTGAGTGAATTTTCAATTGGATTCTATTTCTTGTTTAAACATGAAAGATAGAAGGTATAATGACAATGCATTTAAAGCTTCTTTACAGTTTAATTTTGATAATGATAGCTAAATTGTAGTGGCTTTAAACAGTATCCAAGGTCATTCGAATCCTATAGGATGAGGTTGTTCTTGGTGAAGGAAACCACAGCATAGTGATAGCATACTAGTAGCCCTGCTGAACCCTCAAGTTGATAATCTGGTACCATGTACTGGTGTATTCCAAGAGGTGCCTTTTTAGGCCTTTTGTTCCCTACCTTTGACTTCTTCATCAAACCATGGCACAAGCATTTCATTAGGCAAATCTTCATATATAGCTCCTTTCAAATATTAATCTCTTTGACATCCACATCTAAAACTTTTGCCATTTCTTTTCCGTGCTTATGAGCAGTTACAAGAAGACGTATTTTCTTTTCACTGTTTAAAAGCTATTCCAAAAACAGTCTTATATTCATCACATCCTGACCCTAAGCGATGATTCCAACTTCTCACTTCCACTCAAATAGCCTCGCTATTTATCCGTCGTGCGGCCACATTTCAGAGTTCCGTAGTCCAGACATTACGTACACGTGTCGGACACGTGTCGCGTCACCCGAGGGTGGAAATCACCCTCGTATTGAGTACGGAATGACTTTAAAATTGACTCGTGGAGTTTGGGAATTTTTGCGTTTAGATTATCTTTGGCGAGAATTTTTTAATTTGATTTATTGCGGAGTAATTGGAATTTAACGGCGGTTAATTGTAATTTTTGTTTTATTACCCACTATATATTCCTTGCGGTTTCACTCGCGTTCATCGGATATAAACTATATGTATATGTACCTATATCATGTCCATGTGCCAAATTTCAGGAAGAATCAGTTCAGTCTTTGAATCATAAAAGCGTAACAAACAAGCACACAAACAACATCATCACTTTGATTAGGATATGGCATTAATTTACTGGATTCTTACCCTTTTTCATGTCTTTAAAAATACTTCTTAAATTTTGAAAGCGAAAGTTTTGATATTTGTGAATCAGTGACGCGTGAATGTTTGAACAGATTCAGCATAAACTTGGCACAAAAATATGTCTTCTGATTTTAATTAAAGGGTATGTTATATACCGATAAATCCTAAGAGCTTTTGAGAACTCGTCCTAAAAAATAAACATTTTAATATTAAACAATTCTTCATTTAAAAATAATAACTTATTATTCAAAGCAGCGACCCGTAGACAGTAAATACAAAATAATTATGTACGAAAGTGCATATTTATCTTTTAACCTATTTTACATTTCAAAAAAGTAAAAAATACAGCAACACCAAACAATAACCATAAAAAGAGCCCTGGCAAAGTAATAAAATAAAAAAAACACGAACCAGCAAGCTTGCACAACGTCAAGACATTTTAATCGAGGGCCCGCCGCTGGGTAATTGAAGCCATAACTCTGGCAGCCCCAATTTGACATTTGATTTTTTTTCGCGCGCAAACTGAATAATTTGTCGGATCGGATAATTTTTTACGAGGGTTTGGTATAAAATGCTAAAGAACGAACGTAAAGGTCATTTTATAAAATAAGGTACTTACCTACCAACGAGTATTATCTTTGAACTATGCCATAAATGCTTATATATATAAATACGCCCATTATCAACAAAGAGGTAGACAAAAATCTCAGTAAGGTTATGTGTAATGAGCACTGCTATTACCTTAACTTTGCGTGTACTTTTGAAGGCAGCTAACGGATCCTCGAACTATATTATTACTAACTTCCATCCTGCGTATTTCCCTGCGTTAAAATGAAAAAAGGTAGCCAACTTGTATGCCAAATTTCAGTAAGATAAGTTCAGCCGCTTAGCCGTGACATCGTAACAAACTGGCAGATAGAAAGAGACGCTTTTTGGCCTCACACAGTGTATATACTGTATGATTGTGTTGTTATTGCTATATTGTATCTGTGTGTAATTTGTGATTTCAATGAAATTATATATGTGTGAGTTCAAAATAAAAGTTTTCTTTCTTTCTTTATTCTTTCTGATTAATATTAAAATAAGACATTTGTAAACAACTTTGAAAATTATCTATTTTACCAAGAATGAACCCAAAACTTCTGGTCTATAGCTCCTCCACCCGATTCAACTCATAAGATATTCTCAAAAACCATACCTATATACATTGCAATAAATCATAAATGTTGCCAAAAATGGAATTGCATTATACTGAAGAAGAGTAATAAAATATTAGGGTAATACATGGTGAGCTGGTAACCCTTCCAACCGGAAGCGGATATCATAACATTGCTTTTTGCGGATTTGTTAATGTACAATTTTCCATTGGGTAAAGGGATTTTGGCCATTTTGTGTGTAATTTTCGCTAACAATAAATAACCATACCTTCTCATGTAATGTTTGTGAATTATTATGAGTTTTTGAAGCTAATTTCAGTATATCTTTAAACTATTATTCTTAATTTGGTTTGGAGTTACATTGCATATCGATTTTAAGCATATCTAAAAATCATGAAGGGCTTTCTGTTCCTAAATTTTACTGGCAGTTTCACCCGCGTTTACCACTCTCATATAGAGCATATAACTATGTACGAAAAATTCCGCATCGAATGGTAGCAGTCCCATCGCGATATGTTCAGTAGTTTTGAGGTGATGGTGCGTCAAGGGAACCCTGTTTTCTTATATATTTATAGAAGACTAGCTGTCCGGACAGACGTTGTCCTGCCAAAATAAGTCCATACAAAAATTCAGGGTTTCGATCGCAGCGCCCCCTACCGGGTCCAATTGTAAATCTAAACCATTCTCGAATCTCCACGAACACACACAAAAAATTTCATCAAAATCGGTTCAGTCGTTTAGGAGGAGTTCAGTCACATACACACGCACACAAGAAATATATATATTAAGATGGTGGATCCTTATTCTGGTCCTTATTCCTTAAAAATATACTCTATGACCTTGTGATTAGGTTCATCACACAATTAACCATAGATCAAGACAATACATCTTATTATGAAAGGAATAAAGATAATTATTCCATGACATTCTTTGCTGCCAAAACGGTCCTTCTAGCTCTCAACGATTTTAAACAGATATATTTCATTTGGGCTCGAGCATGTGTGAAATATATGTATGTAACCAATCTTCGTTTTATAAGAAGTAGAAAGCTAAGATCTAAATGTACATCCCCAATATTTGTTCAAATGTTTGTGACTCAATCATGCATAAATATCTCAACGGTTTAGATGTAAACTGGCACACAGTATTCTGGTAAAACATTGGATCCCTCGAGAACCACGAGACTGAAGCTAGTACTCATAAATCATTCAAAAACTCACACTCAAGAGTGATGAGTCTATTACCATCACCCTAAACTCATAATCCGACCTTTTTGATAAGTTTCCAAAACAATTTTTGCATATGTCAACCCGGCGGGCACTGGCAATAATTCAGTGTTAGCGCGCCACTATCCATCATGGCGGGAAATGAACTGTCAACTCCGCGACATTGGCAAAATGGCCGCGAAACAAAGTAATTGTTGGTCGTTGATACATTTGAATCTGGTTTACTGCTGATTTGTTTTTTAGATGTGATTGTATTATGTATGTGTTTTTATGTTCCTAAGTATTTTAATTTGAATCTATGTTTTAAATTACATATCTGCACGCCCCCAAAGAGGTCTACATAGTTCTGACTACTTCACAGAAGGTGACCATTGTCTCCCCTTTTCACTGGCATAATTCCAATTCCGGGCTACGACTAATAATTTCTATCAAAATATACATGTTGGTCCAGTAATCTAACCCAAGTTTCAATGTCTAGCCAAATTTTATATCGTTTGTAGTGTTTGTGTGTCTCTTTAATAGATACTTTACACTGTCTCACGCATACAAGTAGTGGCAATACAGTCAGTCAGTCGGTCAGTGACTCAGACGACCGACTAGTCAGTCTGTGAATCAATTCATTCAATGGATTGAGCGGAAAGACGGAACTGGAGAATTGACTATTACTTGTGTGTCGGTGAGCCAGTATAATTACTTAATAAAGATAATGACAGGAAAGCAGGTTGTAACATCGTTCGACCACAAATGTGTTAATATTTAAGTTCTGGTGGAAATCCCCATATGAGAATTTACTCCGGTCTCTTTTTTAGATTCCTATTCTAATAATTTACCCAGAATAATAGATGTTACATTAAATGGTTACTTGGGCTATGAGCATGTGGATTAACGAAGCGAGTGATTAGAAATAGGCTCATAGAAAATTTACTTTCTTGCTTCTAAAATAAGGTTCAGCTTAAAGCTGATAAAGCTTAACTTATAGATTTCTTCCCTAACATTAATTAACGTCTAATAGAACAACGGATCCACCGTTGTGGGCACGATGGACATGCCTACCGTAGTAGTCTTGTGACGTCACACTTCTACGGTCTATTGAAGTCGATAGGCTGATTATATTATATCCAATGCCTTTATCAAAGTAAATAAAAAATCATTGTAGATAGGTATGTATTATGTCGATCATTAGCGAGTTTATACTCCGTGTTAATACTTGGCCGATTTTCAAATGTATGTGACTACAACCTTTTTCATGGGCTGGATCCGCGCCTGTAATAGGATTCCTAATAGAGATGCTCTATAATTTCCTCAACCAATAAACATTCCATAAAACTAATCTCACAACCTCTCATCGGCAACAAACTACTCAATTACTCTCAAATGACATGAATAATCCATTTCCTCGCGACCCCTAAAAAGCGCAGCCCCAAAAAATTGGCAGACTTGCGGTACAAAATGCGGTACTGTACGGAGTTCGCATAATTTCTGTACCGCGATTAATCATCGGGCACGCGTCGAGACATCCTTTTGCAATATACCGAACGACCGCCGCGATTCGTTACGCTTCCGACTCGTATTGTTTACGTCGCACGACAAAAAAGACGCCGCGTGTGCGCGCGGCCTTTTTTTGGCAAATTGCTCCATTCGATGGTTAAAGTAAATCGAGTTTTTGCTGAATATTGTAAATAGAAAGCCTACTTTAGACGATATCGGTTACTTGTCATTATGCTAATAAAAAGTTTGGATTTTATATTGTTTGCTTAAAAAGTTATTTTCTCTAACGCTACGTTCGGTTCAGCTTCGTTCTAAATATCATGTAGATACAATTAATTCTCATTTCTAGTACAATCACGCTAGAAGCTATTTTCGCTTATGCAGTTTCAGCACTTGCTTTCATTTGATCCGTTGTACCTTTATTTGCTTATTATTAGCGAAATATTCTATCCAATACCAAAAACATAATCTAGCGAAACACAAAAACCAAAACTAACCTTCAAAATATCCAAATTTGAAGATAACTTTTAGAAGAACACCAATAAAATAAAAAACCACCTAGTACAATATCTTAAGCGTTGAATTGTCATACGAGGAAAATGTTTGTAAAATCATGTCTTGAGGCTTTCATTGGGCGACTGAAGAGTACACCTAACACGTGCTATTAAGACCCTGCACCGAATGATCAACAAAGCATTCCCAAAGATACGTCATATGTAATGCACTGAATGGTGATGGTGATCCCAAACGATTAGGAGCTGCAGGTAGACTCTGAACTATTCTCGTACTTGTCCTCAGGATCGTCCGCAACAAAGCAGCAGAGAAGGCGAAACACGCGCACAACCAGCAGCAGCAGCAACAACAGGAGCAGGAGATCAGCTCAGCGCAAGGCAGCGTTGTTTCTGTAAGTACCTTCATCTCATTATCAACAGCCGACATCATATATCTGAAGCTCTCGCATGACAACGGTAATAAAGGATTGAGTCCACCACATGGGGCTTATTATACTTTTATTTTATATACACATATTCCTTTATAGCGAATCAATACTTAATCATTCCCTTTTCATTTGTTCAGGTTATAACCCACGCTGGCAACGCGCCAGGCACGACGGCTGTGCTGTCTCCGACGACGGAACAGCATGTGACCAACACCGGCAGCTACAGCATCAATGGCATCCTGGGAATCGAGCAGGTCGAAGGCTTACACAACGGGAACGCGCCAGGGTTGAAGAGAAAGCGGCATGAGGACCAGGGTATGTACTGTTTCTGTAGCTAGGTGTAGCAGGAAGCATAAAGAAGTAGTAGAGCTATTAGTGCAGAGTTCGCTCGGGAAAGTCCATAGTACTTGTAGTACTTTTTTACGTGAGAAAGGTAACAGGGCCAGTGACATTATAGATAAATGACTTAACAACTTCACGTCTCAGGAAAAATACCTAGTAACAATATACATATTTACAATCTAATATTTATTATAATCAGTATTTTTTTTGAGCTAATTCCTGAACATTTAACAAGAGACTTAAGCATTTTGTCTTTTAAAAGCTTCATAACGTTTTTATTAATATGCGGACTGAAACATAACTCTTTTGTGAACTTAACCGCCTACTTGAACCTTATATCTGAACCTGCAACTTTACTACCCACCAGGGCGCTCTTGGTACATAATGATATCAAGTTAAGTGTGCTTAGTAAAAGTTGTAAGTAATGTTAGTAAAGTATCTACAGTCAAATAACTTGCAGAATCCCCCGTTGAGCGTTTTGAGCTCCCTAAAAGTGTTGGATGAAGATAGGGGTTTATCGATATAATAAAACTTAGAGAATTTTTTTCGTTCATATCTTGACGTTTATCCTACGATGTAAAGTATATTTTTTATGAATTCTCTATGAATAGTTTTATTAAATGAACTATGTAGGTACTATCATTACTAATTTTTAATCTACTGATAAAAAATGCTAAATTATAAAGCCTATTAAAATGACAAACATTTGGGTAAACGTTAATAAAGATTCTACAAGTAAGGAAAGTTTGCAATTGAAAAAAAATATTATTGACTGTGTTTAAAAACTTGTTAAAAAAAATATAAAAGGCCGAATAATTTTTTTTTCAAATATCGACCCAAACTTGTCGACATAATTCCATCGACATCCGGACATCCCTAAACCCTTACAGCCATACTGGCGGCCACTAAGCGTAACCGCAAAGATTTACTGATCTATTAAATTTACTGCACAAATCGCCTCGTTATATTAACTTCTCTTATATTCCACTTTGAACTCGGCTAAGTTTTTGGAACTTTGCTGAATTATTTGAAGATGAAGCTTTTGAGTGTCGAAAAGATGGGAAGGTGGAAATTTCTATTTTTGAAGGCTAATTTCAAACTAGTACTGTGGTAGATTTAGTCCAAAAATAGGTACCCCGACCTTTTAAACGATTTAAGCTAAAAACTAGGTTAAGTTCTTGAATATACGTGTTTTTGAAGATTTAACTGCACTACTTAAAATAAATTTGTGTGCACGTACATTAATAGCATTTAGGTTTATCCCTACTAATATTATAAATGTGAATGTAAGTTTGTTTGTTACGCTTTCACGCGAAAACTACTTATTCTGACGCTTCTATGCCAAAGTTATAATGTAAGGAACATTAATAAATAAACAAATGTACATCGGAAAGCCAAGAACATGTATTCACGGATAAATGAAGAGCTTAAAACTCTTACTGTGATTATTATTCAAAAAACTGAAAACTATTTAAGAAAATATTTTTATCATTGAATTTTTGTTCACAGACGAAAACCGGGACTTCAACAGCCATTCAGAAGACGACGTTAAGAGACAGAGAAGTCACTACAATGGCGACCAAATATACTCCAACGTAAGTTTTACGAGAATCGTATTCTCCAAATATTCTTAATGTTAAAGTGATTTCAATTTTTTGGTCTCCCTTTACCCCTAAGCCGATCTGTGGATTGAATTATTTTTGGTCAGAAATAGCTCACAAATTGGAGAAGAATATAAGCTAATTTTTATCAAGAGAACATGAGAAAAGCTCGAATAAAAATAAGAAATGAAGAATAAATTACGCTTTAAAAAAACATTTTTGAAGTTGGGTTAATTATACGTTTTAATCAAAAATTGTCCATTATTTCTAATAATTTTAAAGATTATAAATAATTTATACTCGTACATGATAATAGTGTATATATACAGGCGTGGCAAGCGGTTACCATTGTCGCCGTGTCCCGGGCACGTTTCCAACCCCGGGCAACAGAATATAATGTCTCACTTTCTCATAAATCACATTTAACTACGAAACATCAGTAAATAGTTAATTTAACCAAAGCCAGTTAACTTGGTGGTTAATTCAAAACAGCTGTGAAACGGCGTGATTTGCCGCGTAAATTCGGTCGGCCATCTTGTCCCGGTGACGAATGGCGGCGGTTGCGCGCTAATTACGTCACTTCCTGCCGCCATTACACCTTATACGTATGTTGTACGGATGCCGGCTGAAATATGAGTGTGCTTTCAGGTTGTTTTCGTTTTGGAAATTGTTTTTTTATATGTTGGCAAGTAGATTATAATATACTAGCTTCCGCTCACTGGCTCCATCCACATTTCTAACGAATGTTATGTTTTCAAGTACGATATCCCAAATAAAAAATTTATTGATTTTTATAAGTTTCCTGGGATATTTCTTGACATACGACCTGCCTCTTTATTTAGGTAATACAAACTTCGTGGGCGAGCCGCTTCACGGAGGCCTCGGAGAGCTTATCTCTCACGTGGTTAGTAGTATTAGCGTAGTAAGCGAAAGAGACGCACGGAGGCCGCGACGAAACATCCTCGAGTTAGTGTCATTTTCCTTACAGAATCGAGCCACTGATGCTTAACTAAGCAAATCTATACCATGGTTCAGACATTCATGCACACAATTGTTTGACTAGCAGGTCAATAGGGAACTATTCTGTTTTCAAAATAAATGATCAAATACTTGCCACAATACACGGATACGTCCAATGTGACCAAATTTTATATCAATCATTTTTCAATTTTGTACCAATCTAACTTGCCGTCATCGTAATGACGTCACAACTTGCTATTTCATACAAAACTCGATACATTAATTCGTTTTGACATTTAATAAAAAGTTGCTTATTTAACATTTCAACATCCCTATTCTGTAATGCTCTCTGTTGTCCTACACAACTCACGCACCGACCTATCATCTTTGACAGGCCAGCTGGCTTGGTGGTTAGCGACTCTGACTGCCGAGCCGAAGGTGCGGGTTCGATTCCCACCCAGGATAAACATTTGTGTGCATTAACATGTCTGTTTGTTCTGTGTCTGGGTGTAAATATCTATATAAGTATGTAATTAGAAAAAAAAAGTAGTATATCAGTTATCTGGTTTCCATAGTACAAGCTCTGCTTAGGATGGGAGAATGTCCCAGAAACAAAAGACCAAAATCTATTATGAAATAGGCTTCCACATTGATTCCGAGAGGGTTACACCATTCGGGTGCTGGTTGAGAAACCCTTGACCTTCAGTGGCAGTCAGGGCAACCGCCACGCCAACCAGTCTGTCACCTCTAATCATCCATCTCTTTCCAGCTGTGGTCATCATCAAAATGGAGTCTCAAAGACGAGTACAAACTGCTATCCGAACTGGGTGGGGCGGCTGCCGGCGCGACGGGGTACTACGGGGAACTGTTCGATGCACCTTACGAGCATGCTGCCCATCCTCACTACACCCCACATTCTGGTAAGTTTCGAAAAGAGTTGTATTTATTCTAGAAAATTGGAGATAGCCGCGAAAAATTTATAAATGTATTGTTTTAAGTAATACATCGATTGGGAACAGGACAGGCTGGGGCAGGGAGATGATGATAATGAGTCTTTTGATTGACCACTATCTCACAGTAAGTGATGATGTTGCCAAAATAAATATGTTCTTTAAAATAAAATAATTAAACATGGAGACTTTCTAAGGCTAAGTTAATTCAGTTTGGTGCTTAAAAAAGGCACTTTTCAAAAACTCGGTTCCATGCCATTTAGAATCTTAACTAGTTTGTCAAAAGGATCTTAATAATATCATCTCGAACAAAATTAAGTTAATAGATATTTTGTAAAATAAGATTCTAGCCATGTGATGATAATGGAAAATATAAACAAAATAATCAATATCACAATGATTGTGTTGTGAAAACCGCAAAATGAGCTGCGGTCTGCTGGCCGGAGGTCCGTTGCCATGGGAACCGATGCCCGTACTACGCTTATTCATTCACTCCATTCAGTTTCTATCAATAAACCTTCTAACATAAATGACATCATAGTTTTTAGAAAGGTCAACCTTAATTAAACTTTTTATCCATCGCGTCATATTTTTTCGTGCATCTATCGCATGTCGTTTTATAGACGACATATTCATTTAAATATGGAAAAAAAAGTATCATAAAACAATATTACGTATTTTTTCTATTTAGTACGATTTTCATTAATATTATCCGACAAATACATTAGTGATAATTGGACCAATGATAAAGAAATGACAAATATTAAATAAGCAACACAACAATTGTAACAAACATCAGAAAGGTTGAGTTTCTCTTGAGAAGGTATTTTACCATAGCATTACACAAAGCAACAATTTCAAAAACACAAAATACTCAAGAAAAAATAAATCCCAACGTAAAATCGAACCTAAACCACATCCTCCTGTGTGAATGAAACTCGCCTGCCCCTCTCAGTAACACAAGACGCATGTCCAAGTAATGAGATACGCAGATAAAACTGATCTAGTTCGGCTCTATTGTGGCAACCTGTTCGTTTCCCTATTCTATTACTTTGTGGTCACTATTGTTGACAAGAATCTGAATCAAAATTAGAAGACTGCTCGAAGTAACACAATGCTTAAAAAAGAACTGGCTTGCACATGCAGTATAGTGGCAGCAGATTTTAGGCCCTAGAAGTTACTTATGAAGGAAAAGTCTGGTGTACTGAAAACCTCTGGCAAGTAACTCAGATAAACGAGAGCCATTTCGCTATTATTACTAACTAGTACTTAAAACCCATACAAATTCTTAGTAAATTGGAGGAAATACGCTACTGGCTTTGGTCCCACCATTTTATTTATTTATTTCAATCGACAACACAAACTAGCAGTAAAAACCAAAACGTTTGAGTCACAACAATACAATTATTACCTATTTTACAGAATATATATTTTATATTGACAGGCCAGTTGGCTTGGCGGTTAGCGCTCTGACTGCCAAACCAAAGGTCGCGGGTTCGATTCCCACCCAGGACAAATATTTGTGTGCATGAACATGTCTGTTTGTTCTGTGTCTGGGTGTAAATATCTATATAAGTATGTATTTAGAAAAAAAAAAGTTGTACATGGCCATATCAGTTACCTGGTTTCCATAGTACAAGCTCTGCTTAGTTTGGGACCAGATGGCGTGTGTATAGAATGTCCTGGATAAAAAAAAAAAATTATATATTTTATATATAGGTACTGATTGTAATTTTAGTAACAAATATATCTGGGTACTGAGCAAGCAGAGCGTTTAGAAGTGTGAGCGCATGCATACGCGGTGCTGTTTATTCAATTGTAGATCAATTTACATGAACTTTTTAATGCCCACAAACTTGCTTTTATTTTTCACTGTCTCCTATAAACATTAGCTCTATCAGGGTGATTAGCTATGTGTTGCCGACAATGTGATTGTCGTGTTATCCAACGCCCTATAAAAGATTTAACAGAAATCTACATTTAAATCATTGTGACTGCATTGGACAAGTATAAGGATAGCTGTGCCCCGAGGTTTCACCTGCGTTCCCAAAGGATGTAACATTTTCCCCTGCACAAACAGCATCCTATGTTACTTTTAATACCTCCAAGAATATGTGTACAAAGTTTCATTATGATCGGTTAAGTAGTTTCGCGTGAAAGCGTAACAAACAAGCTTACATTCACATTTATAATATTAGTAGGGATGTCGGTATATTGATAAATAAATAAATAAATACGCAGAGCTTGTACTATGGAAACCAGATGACTGATATACGTTTTTTTTTCTAAATACATACTTGTATACATATTTACACCCAAACACAGAACAAACAGACATGTTCACGTACACAAATGTTTGTCCTGGGTGGGAATCAAACCCGTGACAGGTTTGGCAGTCAGAGCCTTAACCGCCAAGCCAACTGACCTGTCAAATGATGATCTATTAAATGGTATCCAGAATTCCACAAGAATACTGCCAATTGCCAACCTAATTTATCCAACACAGTTATAAAAGACCACAAAAATGTATGCCAGTCCCATAGAAACAGTTAAACAATCAGAATGCCATACAACACCATCGCAGGGTTGTCACCGCAGACAATTTTCAGGGCGTGACAAGTAATGGCGTAATGATGGTACTTCCGAATGATGGTATTTACCACGATTGTAGGCTTGGATCCGTTAGCTTCCGTAACGTCACGTTTATACCTGTTCGTTGCTTCTTCAATGCTTATTTGATTGTAGGGTTTGGCCTAGAAGTCGCATTTTGAAACAAAGGCGTTGTTAATCTGTCAATCTATCTAATACCTTTAAACGAGCAATTCTTGTATATATATATATATACATATATATAATTAGGATCTCGGAAACGGCTACAACGATTTTCATGAAATTTAGTATGCAAGGGATTTCGCGGGTGATACGATCTAGCCCTAGCTAGATACATAAACCGACATTTTCTGAAAATGAATTAGGTTTCATTTTCAGAAATGTCGGTTTATCCGTGTTTTCAATGATCAACTTTATCGATAATTGACTTAAACATAACCTGAAAGAAATTACTTCCTGACATGAACTGTTGATGGCGTTGTTAAGGAACACTAAGCCAATAATGAACTTTACATAATTAACCAAAATAAAAAATACCGAGCAGTGCTCGGGCATCCAGGTACTTTTGTTAAAATGAAACTTCTTATGGGTGGGCTTTTACCGTACATCGCGTTTTTTACCCGACTACGGCGAAGCCAAAGGAGGGTTATGATTTTGACCGGTATGTATGTGTGTATGTATGTTCATCTGTTTCCTCATAATTGTATATCATAGAAAAGTTTTTCACACGTCTTAATCTAATTCTATTCGTGAAAGCTGTATCATTTATTATATATTAATTACATAATACAGATGACAGGCCAGTTGGCTTGGTGGTTAGTGACCCTGACTGCCGAGCCGAAGGTCGCGGGTTCGATTCCCACCCAGAACAAACATTTCTGTGCATGAACATGTCTGTTTGTTCTGTGTCTGGGTGTAAATATCTATATATGTATGTATTTAAAAAAAAAGTAGTATATGTAATATATCAGTTACCTGGTTTCCATAGTACAAGCTCTGCTTAATTTGGGACCAGATGGCCGCGTGTAAAGAATGTCCCGGGATATTTTATTTATATTATTTCTTTTATTTTAAAATACAACAATAAGATTACTAAAGAGCGGAATCATCACTAATAACATAGTCGTCGTGCCGACAGCAACGAACGACTCAACGGGCTCCAACGGCGGCGCTGGTGGTGAGCCTCCTTCAGCGGCTGCGAGTCCTGATGCAGCAGCACTGGTGGTGTTACAGCCGCCGGCTCCACCGTACCCTCCATATGCACATTATGACGGTAAGTATGAGATTGGAGACGAGATCTTTGATTTCATGAGGTTGTGAGAACCTTGCTCACGAACGCAACACGCTTTGTAAATTTTCTCTTGTTAGTGAAGTTAGTATTGCTGGGCTTACAGTAAATCCTTTTACTATGGTACTAAAACGAGCTAAGCCGAGATATTCTAACTTGGTACTATTTTCTTGAATTGCGTGGGAAACTAATTGTGATAAACATCTATATGTATAAATAACTTATTACCTGGTCGCAAAAATAACATCACATACTTTGACAGTGCCAAAAGATGGTCGATAAATATTCGACAGTGTTTATGTAAGTAAAATCAGTGTCTCGCAAGAATTTAAAAAAAAAATAGCATAATGAGTTGAAAAGTTCCTGTAAAAATTCGTAAACCCACCTCAGATAAAAAGTACCTTCCTTTAATATTTAACCGCCCTTTCAAAATAAACGACGTGTAAAATGAACAAATATGGTACGCAAATTCCCTTAAATGCGAAAAGAAAAACCGGCTAATTTTATTCTGACTCAACATTCGCAACTTAAGAACACAATAAAGATCCACGCACCGCAATAAAACAATGAGCGCTAAAACAAAAGTGGCCAAACAGAAAAACAGTTGAAGAATCACGATAAAAAAGCAAGCCGAGAAAAGCTTTCGACAAAGTCGAGCACCGCACTCTGAGCCACTCTGAGGGAAATCTAATTTTCTCCTCGGACCCCACTCCTCGCTCTGTGTTATAACATCATAAAATTCATACGGAACCACTGAATTTTAGCACTTATGCATATTAAAGCGAGGTTTTAGAATGGAGTGCCGCAGGGTGCGCTCTGGGACCGCCACTTCTCTTTATGCTTTTGGTCTTTAATCTACCGCAATCTGCTTATCTCGGGATAGGGAGGTTGGGGGGTTGAGCAGACATCTTTAATAGCTCATTCGGGGCTCTATGCAAATAATTTCCAAGGGGGGTTGTAGGGGGATCATAGGGGCTTTGTCTGGAGCGGGTAACGAACCGCAACACGAGTCTGTGATGCGACAGAAGTGGTTCTGAGTACATCAAACGGGTTTGTAGGCTCACTTTGGTTATAAATATTAAACTGTCACTCTTGGGTGGTGTGGAGGAGTGCAGGGGGCTAAATTTGCGAGTGGTTACGCGTATAAAGCTCGTTATGCTGCGTGCAAAGGGGCGTGTTGTAATATACACGCCTGTCTTCGTTAGGCGTGTCTTAGTTTTGTATGATTTGACAAAATGCGTAAAAGTAGTTTTTTTTTTTTTTTCGTAAAATTGTTTGTGTTTTGTTGATTTTAAATCGCAAGTACGGGTTGGGTCAATGAAAAATAATCACTTATGAAACATTTGTATAGTTTGAACCACGAGTATATGTCCGTATATATTTTATTTGTTTCTATTTAATCAATGTATATTATAATCAACATGCTTTTTTTAAAATTTATAATATTCCTTTTATAAAAAAAGGTAATTTTCTCAGTTTTGCTATTGCTTAAATTATATCTGTTTACTGCATTACTTACATCATAAAACTCGCTGTGATTCTCTTACAAATATGAGTCTGGCTAATATAGTAAATCTAAAATTGACGGGCCAGTTGGCTTGGTGGTTAGAGACCCTGACTGCCAAACCGAAGGTCGCGGGTTCGATTCCCACCCAGGACAAATATTTGTGTGCATGAACATGTCTATTTCTTCTGTGTCTGGGTGTAAATATCTATATAAGTATGTATTTAAAAAGTAGTATATGTAGTATATCAGTAACCTGTTAGCCATACTACAAGCAGTACACTCTGCTTAACTTGGGATCAGGTAACCATGTGTGAAGAATATCTTGGGATATTTATTTATTTTAAAAATATTTGCGTTTCAACTACACATGAAATTTGCCACTCGGACTTTGGATTAACACATAAAATAGACCATAAAGATCCACACTGTTGGTTTAAAATACCATGCCTATTAATGCTGACGTCTCTTCCAGGTACAACAACACTAGCGAGCGAGTACGCATACGCTGCGCCTTACTCCCAATATTCACCGTACGGCGGTCCTTACTCGCACTCCGCTGCCACTGGATTGTTGTCCAAGTGGTGAGTTAACTTTTTTTAAGTGTAATTTTTTAGCTCAATCCCTTTGGAGGAAGTTAGATGAAATCTGTTGCAAGATTTGACCTAAACTACCTTAATATAATAATAATAATACCTTTTATTCAGATCTGTAAAAACTGATTACAGTTCATTTAAACTTAATACTTTGTTCTTAAACTAAATAACCATTTAAACTAATATCTGCTCCTTGGTTATCATCCCTAGATCTCTTTGCCAGTCAGCAAAGGCCTCCTCCAAACTTTTCCATTCGCTCCTTTCTTGAGCCTTATACCTTACCTAATATTTTACTACTAAATTTATTTTAGTTATTTATTTATTTAGATCACCAACAAGGCACACTAATACATTAAAAAATATAGGTTTAAAAATGCTAATCATAAATGGTGTCCCAATTAGAGGTGGCGGCTGCATGCATTAAAAAAAGACAAACAACAGATCTAAAATATATCTTAAATAAATTAGAACTCAAAGAAAAAATATAAAATAAAAACGCGATACAATAAAACAACATACCATATGAAGCTTGTAAAAAATATATGGTATAGTCAGCCCCATTATTCAGCTAATACAAACTTCGTCGAGCGAGCCGCTTCACGGAGGCCTCGGAGAGCTTATCTCTCACGTGATTAGAAGTATTAACGTAGCTAGCGAAAGAGACAGAGCAAAGAGGCCGCGACGAAACATCATCGAGTTAGTGGCATTTTCCTTACAGAATCGAGCCCCCGTTGTGTTTGAAAAAGATTTCATTATAGTTAGATTGTTGTCAACACAAGCAATTAAAAAAACATTATGAATTTACTTTTAAATCTTAATTCGTTTAATGTTAAGTACATCCAGCGAATAAGCATTGACTGACGTCACAAGTCATTAGCATTAAAAATAAATATGCCGTGAGATAATTAAATGCATGTTTTCAGCTATATTATAATGCAAAATATATATAATGATGTATTGTCATTTGTATGTAATATCTTATATAGATATTTACCCAAATATTGTATGAAGGCATGTATTTTATCGAAAAGAAACAGAATGCATATACAAGCAGTACAAATTGCTTAATTTCAGATAAAAAGGCCGCGTGAAAAGAATGTCTCAGGAATTAATTACTTTTTACTTGAATTTTTTTTTTTTTTTTATTTCTTTCGGCTCTTTCGACAAGCCAGTTGGCTTGGTGGTTAGCGCTCTGACTGCCAAACCGAAGGTCGCGGGTTCGATTCCCACCCAGGAAAAACATTTGTGTGCGTGAACATATCTGTTTGTTCTGTGTCTGGTTGTAAATATCTATTTTTGTATGTATGTATTTAGTTATCTGGTATCGGATAGGACAAGGTCTGCTTAGTTTGGGATCGGATGGCCGTGTGTATAGAATGTCCCGGGATATTTATTTATTTTATTTATTTAATGTAGGTACATTAACAGTATCACTATGTCGCACTTCATTACCAATAAATTGATCCCATGCAATTGTCATGAATCTCACTTTACAAGTAGGAGGAGTGGACTATTCTAACATCACATTGAATTTGACTATCTGAATTGGTATCCGGGTTACTTACCGATGTTTAATTTCACTACTTTCGATGTTAAATCAATAATAATGTTGTAACCCGCGACCAAGCCAACTGGCCTGTCTTAATTATGATAATTGAAATCTCAATTCAATGAATCCACTCTTCTAATCCCTTACGAGCAAATCGTTTTAACAAAAGCCTTCGACCAAACTCACCACACAATACATTAAGTTTTCACACAGATTTTACTGCCTTTAAACGTTCGACCGTTTAACAACCGCTGAAAAACAAATGGCTTTGTGTGTACTGAATAAATCTGTAACGGTTTATCACTGCGAACCGCTGGACGGGACGGTTTTAAAGGTGTACCTCAGGGAGATGTGTTAGCACCTGTACTCTTTGTTTTTGGTTCGAACGGTACATTAAATGATTGCTCGTCACAAACGTTTCAATCAGCTTTGATCTTTACAAATAAATAAAGATTTTTTAACAGTTTGTTACTAAGTGCACATGAACGTAGGTATATACGGTACTTATAACTCTTTATGTGTTTGTTTGTTCCGTCTAATCTACAAAATGGATAGACAAACTTTGACGTAACTTTCACTGGTAAATAGGTGATGTTATAGGAAGTAATCTAAGCTACTTTTTATCTTCCGAAAATGCTACATCACTCAGTAATGTGGCAGAATCCCCGGGGGACAGCTAGTAATCTACATAATAATATATCTATATTAATATTATAAGGAGGAAAGATTTGTGTGTAAGTATGTTTGATACTCATTTACGCAAAAACTACTAAACGGATATGGATGAAACTTGGCACATAGATAGAGCATATCCTGGAATAACATATAGGCTACTTTTCATCCCGGAAAAATGTGATATCCCTCGGGAACGCGGGTAAAACCGCGGGGACAGCTATATATTATAAATGTGAAACTTTGTAAGTATGTACAGAAGTATGTTAATTTTTCACGCAAAAACTACCAAACGGATTCTTATGAAACTTGGCAAATATATAGTACATAACCTGGATTAAAATCTCGGAAATGCGATCGAAACCGCGGGGGACAGCTATTTTCTATAAATATAGAGATTCCATCGGATCTTTATTTTGTTGGACCCTATGTCCATATGTGTTTCTAACACGTACTTTTTTCTGAAATTTTGAACCGTCTGTAATATACGAGTATAGGGTTGTGTCCTGACATGTCAAATCAGCAATTCTTTATGAAATGTCAAAACGATCGAATGTATGGAGTTTTGTATGAAATAGCAAGTTGTGACGTCATAATTGTACAGCATCAAATAACATATTCTTTATGATTAGATCGGTACTGAAAAATCACATTAATGATTTAATTTTGATCATATTTAATGTTGTCGTATATTTTTGGATGTTCAATACACTGGTTAGTGTTTGATAATTTATCATTAATACATGACACATCCCAATTACGCTTATAAAGATGACAGTCCTATGATAGATATACCGGAGATTTGGCAATTTTTGTGAACGAAATGTTAATAACACCACGCTTTCATTCTATTTCAAGATACTTTCCAACGATTTTTTTATAGTTAAAAATGCCACCGTGCTTATTGAAGTACAAAAAACTTCGCATACCCTTTCACCTTCAACTCTCCATAAAAATATATCAAAATTCAATAAAACAAGGATAAAAGAGACTCTTTCCAACACTACTGTTTTGATTCTAGTATCAAATTAGATATGAATTCCCTATTCCCACGGTAATACATCAAAGCTACTGTGAATATAGGAATACTATTACGAACAATCTCGTATTTATCTTTAGGTTCATGCAATTCTCGTCCTTATTGCTGCAAGCATTAGTTTGATGTTTATTTTGAGGAGAGCAATATATATTTTGGTTTTAGTGATCATATGGGGAGTTGGATTTCCCGCCAATTCCGATAGGATTTGATGTCATCGAATGGAAGATTTTTATATTATGATTGTGAATTGAAGAATTTGCTACTAAAACCATAGACGTTATTGAAAAGAAAATGGTGGAGATCATCTTATATAACTGATATGTTTATTTCAGTTGAAATAACCGTTTGATTATCTTACTATTTCACTATTTCTGTGTCTGTGCTTAAATCTCTTAAACTACGCAATAGATTTTGGAAAAAAATTGAGAATATCTTCCGAAATCTTCTGTGTAATACATTTATATTATCCTACTTAGGCGAAGCTGGGGCGGGTCGCTAGTTTTAAACTAAAGAAAAGCGAAAAATCTCCAATCTAGATTCAAAAAAGAAAAATTAAAATATCAACCCATGCACATAATTTTAAGGTAGCGTATTTAAGCACCATACTGCACCCTAATTATATCCTATTTTCATTTTTATTAAATACTAATTTGTATCAACAAACAAAGAGCAAATAAAAATACCGTCGGAACACAATAGACTGGTGCGCTTTCGCACATTTGTCGACCTGTCCCTAAGGTCCCGTAGGGCCGTCTGACAAAGGGCAGGGTAACGTCCCACGAGACAGGGAATAACTTGCAGGGCATTAAATTTAAGTGATTCCACTGACGATCACTTTTAAACTTACGCCGATGTAGGGGAATTGCTGCGCTACTTCAGAGGAAAACAAAGCTTTTAGAAGTTAAGAATTGTGGCTCTAAAGCTGAAAAGTTGTAAAACAAGAATTGATTCTTCCTCTGATACACAATTAGCAGTATTCGTATAATTTATTTAGAGAAGATTATGAAGAAGGCTATGATTTGAACTTTGAACCCTTATATAGCTAAAAAATCGTTAACAGCTCGACGGTGAGCTGCCAACGAGCGGACCTCTCGCGCGATTGGGTAGTTAGCGAAAGAGACAGGCATAGAGACAGTGATGAAACATCGTCGAGTAGTATATCATAGTATTACATAGTAAAGTAGTATAGCCAAGGCTTTTTTTATATTTATACTTGGAAGTACGTGTGACACTTGATAACTACGTTTTATCCCTAACTACCATGTCTTTTAAAATAAAATGTTATTCTTAACACACGGCCTGATAATCAAAAAATAAGCCGCACTTTTATTATAGCGTTCAATACTAGTAGGCCCAAATTTAATGGATAGTCCCTGCCGAGTTTAGATCGAACCTGAAAACATAAAGTTGTTAATTTAATATTTGATTTTTATTTTTGTAACCGTTTGCCTATTTTTTATTTGCATGCTGTGTTCTCCTCTAATTGAAGGAACTCACCATCTTTTATATCTTGTGCGATATAATGTTGAAGTTTGTTGGAGAACTATACTTAAATATTTATTAAATTTAGTAATTTTTTGTGGTACTTACCCGGACTCTCCGCTAAGAACTTCCAGTACTTTGAAAATATTAATTAAATGTAATTTACATTTATTTTCAGATATCAAAGGACGCCGTGCGAGCAATAGCTGTCGGCGAGACACAACGAACAAAAATAAGTGATAATGGACACTAAAACAATAAAAAATCGATAATTGTGAGAATTTTAGTTTAATATAATTATCATTTTTTTCCTTTTCGGAAATCTCATGTTATGTAGATACATTAATATATATAATTATGTACAATTCGGTTATTATTAGTTTCGTGTTATTTTTTAATGAGGTCAGTAAATCGCTTCTAATTTTGCTTTCTCAAAATTATTGCTTTCATTTAAACTTTTCTTTCATTTATACTCATTATGTTTAATTGAATGAAGTAAAATATAATTAAATGAGAGAGCCAAAGTGTTTATAAAACTTCATTAAGTCTAAGGTGTAAATAATGTATTTTAATGAAACTAAATGTAATTCATTTATTGTCATTATGTAGAATGTAAGGTGATGATTCTCTTGTTTCTTTTTACCTCAATGTAGTTACAAATAGTAGTATTTTATGTAAATTTATATAATTATTTTGCGCCTGTATTTATTAAATTATTTAAGCTGTCATGCACAACAATTTAGCTCAATTATCAGTTTTCACATTTACATTTAATAACGTTATATGTAAAGTATTATGTTATTTAACTTACTTCATTTATAATTGTTATCAAAATAAATGAAACAATAATTTTATAAATTTTCAGAACAAAAATATTCTATAAAGTCAACTATTTTATTTTTAGATTATTTTGAAATTACTATTGAGATTATTTGAGTTTTTTATACGTTTTATAAAAAGGGTTAGTTTTAAATATTTCACGGTGTGTTCATACATAGTTGTGTGAAATGTATAGACCTTAATATGTTCAAAACTGTTAGGAAAACAATGTTTATCGTTTTTTTTGTATATTTTGATGAGTATTCGTTACAAATCTTATCGTTTCCGTCCAATTTTTATTATAAAATATATTTTTTTCATTTAGGAATGAGATTTTTTTTAATGTAGATAATGCCTAGTACTTAAAATATTTCGTCTCGTCTCAGTTTTTATTGTTCAAATGAAAGCAGGCTTTCTTAAATATTTTTTTAATAAAGATCATCCGTCATACAGTTTAGAGAAACGCCAAAGACAAAATATTGTAACGTCCGACATTGCAGTCCAGTGTTTTTTTTTTAAATATAGTCTATATTCGATATAGAAAAATGATAGAGCAATAATTTTTCACCAAAGATACACATAGCGGGACCTTCAGTAAATTCAGGTATTTTTATTGTAACATTTGCTAAAAAAAAGCTGTAAATAAACGTAATATTATAGTATTTTCTATTATACCAATTTGTATTAAAACCTTTTTGATTTTTTTATTTATTAAACATGTCATAAAAAATAACGTAATAAGTCCCGCTGTATAAAGGTTACGTCTCAATTTAATATAAATAAATAAACTGTGCATTATGATAATTTCTTATTTATTTGTGTTGCTTTTTATTTAAAAAAAGCATATCGATTTAAGTGATAAAATCTCACGTCATTTAAATAGTAGATCATTAAAGAATGATGTTTTTTTTTTTTTGTTTAATTTGTAATAAGTAACTACGTATATTTGTAAGGCAAACGCACCAGTACGAAATAAAGGCATAATGAGTTTATAAATATTTTTTTTATTTTTCAACATTATCTCTATTTGCTTAATAACTCGTAGGTGACCAAATTATACTGTATGTTCTACCTGAGGAAGACAGCAATACAAGAAAATATAGAACAGAAACAATGAGCCAAGAAAGCTTTTTTATAAAAACTCTTTGAAGAAGAAAAAAAATCCAGTTCAATCTTGATAAAAAAAACTGCTGTCAACTTTTTGAAATGTGACATTTATGTAAATTTTATGTTATTAAAGCAAAATTCTTTGTTAAATACATTGAATTAAAACACAACAATAATAAAAATGTAAAAGCGTAAATCGGAACCCAATAGACAAGTTGGTTCATAATAATATTATGAATCCAAAAGCAATAGGATTGGAACATTGTGATTTGGAAAAAGTATTCAGTACCATAAGCAAAGAAACACAAACTGACGATTTAGAAACTAATTATTCTAATAATACTTTAAATATTTTATCCGACGCTGGTACTAAAGACAAGGGATCTGTTACTGTGTTCGAATATACACAAGTCTTACAAAACACTCGAAGTCCCACATCGATTACGATTGTAAGGGAAAGTCTTACAGAAGAGATACAAAATCACCCCGATAACATTGTAACAGATGACGGTACATCCAACAGATACAGGTACTGTAAAGAAGTCATATCACCGTACATCAAATTAGAATCGGAAAAGTGTCCTTCAGATAAAAAACTGTTAACTATCGCATTAGACTCTGCAAATAAGGAATATCCTCGATGTCAGCCTTGTGAAGATACAGAAGATAGTTCTACTTATTCCTCAAAACTTGACTGTAAAGAAACTAAACCAAATAATCCTGATAATCCACCAAAACCTGATCGCAAAGATACTAAAGATACATCTGACGAGAACTCAGAAATAGACAAAAGTAATTGCATCTGCAAACCTGATAACACGCAAATCATAAAAGGTTTTTGCCAACTATATGACGAATGCGAAGATTTGGAAAATAAAAAAAATATTTGTTCATCTGAAAGTAATACCAAAAATTCTATTGATCAAAACAGTATTTGCCAATTAAAAACTAATTTAAAAGCCGACGCACAAATTAAAAGTATTTGTCAATTATTACCTAGTACCAAAGGTATAGAAGTAAAAAAGCCGAATCCTGACACAGATTTTGATAAAATAAGCACATGTTTATCTTCTTCTTCCCAAGATAAAGCAATGGAGAAAAAGAAAGCGTGCCCGAAGAAGCAGGCAGAAAAGAAACCCTGTAACAAAAAAGAGGACAGTAAAAAAGAACCAGAACAGCAATCTGAAAATACACCAGAGCCAGAACCTAGCAATATACCTAATGGAAGTGCCACTAAAGAGTCTCGATGTAAACCAAAGAAAAAAGAAAGCTCTTGCGGAGTTGATTCAGATGCAGAACAACATAAGTCGAATTGTTGTAAAACTATACCGATAATAGGTATAAAACCTTCAAAAGATCCCAATGAGAAACCACGATATTTCCTCTCCGAAAAACAAGTTTGTGGTGCTGATGTCAATAGAAGCTATGACACTTCACCAATACAAAAAGCGATGCTTGATGCTCATTGCGAGACTATGGCTACTATAAAGGTAGCTATGGAAGATTTTTTCTGCAATATATACAAGTCCACTCAAGATGCTGTTACAAGAATCACAGACGAAAGTGCAAAACACCTAGAAAAGTTAAAAACATACGATTCTTATGAACCTCCGACTAAACCAAAGAAAGTTTCGGAAAGTAGAAGTGCTGAAACAGTTACCAGTTTCAATTTATTCCAAATGATAGGTCAACAAAGCAATTACGGGCAGGGTTCAAACAATTATTATAACCCTGCGGATATGCTAGATAGAATTGCTAGTGAAGTAGACTCTGTTATATCTGTAATAAATGAGAAATTGCCAGCTATCAAACGGCCCTTTGATATAATACCAACAAAGGATGTTACCCAAGTGCACTTGCTTGGGTTACCATCAGTGCCTGCTAACATGTTCACAGCTATAAAATCGAGGATCTGCTCAATGTTTTCCGATAAGGAACTAGGTACCAAAAAATCTTTATCCTCCAAGTCTCTGGCTTCCTACTCGTCAATATCATCATTACATTACGCTAAAGAGGATGACAGTGATGATGATTTTATGGGTAATTAAATAAAAAGAAATGCACAGACAATCTTATTTCATTTTTAACCTTATGACTATGATGCTATAGATACTAAAGGAGCAAGGGTGCGATACGTCATTGTTACACACATTACTTCTTCTACTGCTGAGGCCTAAGCACGAACAGAACATCTATCGTAAACGTAATCATCAATCGTCATCATATCGAGTGCACCAAAAACCAATGCAATGGCAATTAAACATCGCGTAACGTCACGATATGTGCCATGTTCAATTATGCATACAAACCATCTTCTGCGCCTTCAATACGATGACGCTACGCTGGCGATAGACGTTCGTGCTTAGGCCTCTGATGAAGCTTGTCTTAACGCCATAGGGTTAATTTTTAACCGACTCCAAAAAGAAGGAGGAGGTTCTCAATTCGTCTGTATTTTTTTTATGTTTGTTACCTCATAACTTTCGACTGGGCGAGGCGATTTTAATGATTTTAAAAAGCTAGTGCTTCTCGTGTGGTCCCATTTCAATTTGGTCCAGTTCTGACAATGGGATCCATGAGAAAACCATATAAGTCTAAAATTTGCATTAAGTATGTGTGTGAAAAATGAACGAGTAACTCAATATCACGCCATCCAATTTATTCATTTATAAATGGGTAGACTTCACAGATGGTTCCATGATCATTACAACAAGACCTGATGATGGAACCCTGAGAAAATTTAGGAAAATCCTTAAATGTGTAGGCAAACATAATACACCTTAAGTAATCACGTTTAGTCTACACATATTCAGAAAAAAATGTTTGTGTACTTCAGATTCACTAAAAATCAGAAAATAAACAAAAATTTTAACAAAAAAATCCGACTTCACAAAAATAAACTATTCCAAAACAAACTAATACGCACTAAAAAGAAAAAATAAATGCATTATTAGTCTACTTAAAAGTCAATCAAATTATTACGACAATATAATGCAGTTACAATTATTGTTATTTTTGAAGGCGGTGTGAGCCAAGGAAACACTACAATATACCTAGTAATAATAATACGAGAATACTTTAATAATTAAACACATTTAACAGCTCCCCTCCCGCCGCGGCCCCGTTCTCGCCTTCGCCTGGTAAAGTCGCGCGTGCGTCACAAGCACATCTCACCTATAACTATGTAATATATGTACAAAGTTACAAGCCTACCTTGGCTGACACCGACTCCAAAAATAACAATAATTGTAACTGCATTATATTGTCTTATTAATTTGATTTACTTTTAAGTAGTCTAATAATCCATTTATTTTTTTCTTTTTAGTGCGTATTAGTTTGTTTTGGAATAGTTTCTTTTTGTGAAGTCGCTTTTTTTTCTTTATCACTATTAACTGTCAAAACGGACCCTCGAGACATATACTAGTACATCCTATTCAAAAAAGTCTTCGTGGTATGCGGTCATCCCGAGTCATGCCTTATTGTAATTCTAATCCGTTCACCAATTACGGCGAGATTGAGTGGCAAAAGGAACACCAAAAGCAAACATACAAAAAATCTTTTTTTCTTAGTAATTTTCATATCTTTAATAAAAGGATTTTATTTCTTATGATTTCACTGTAAAAAGTAATTACATAAAACGTTTTTTAAGCGATGATACTTCTGTTAGTTGTCCCGTCAAATCGCTAGACGAGAGTCGTGTATGTGAATTCTATAGTAAGCTTAAGCTATCTGTAAAGGTAACATCGTGAGCAAATGAATGGTAGGAGAAAGTTACTTGTCACCAAGTAACTGTCGATGTGTTTTGCACTTCAGCGCCAATTTCCTTCAAGACTTTGTGTGTTACCATAGTAAAAAAGGTGAACATTTGTTGCAATCTCTTTTAAGAAGAAAAAGCGACCTCCTTCGTAATACGTACCTAAACATATCTAAGCTGCCATTAAGATATTCGCTGTCAATTTATTCAAATGTGACAAGGCGAAACATGATAGGAAAGTGAAAAAATTCAAGTCAAATTAACTAAATTATTTAGTTATAAAGAAAAGGAAATTTAAATCAAAATGTAAAAACGTACGGCAAAAACCAATAAATAAAATTGGTTCATAATTATATTATGAATCCAGAACAAATAGGATTCGAACATTGTAATTTGGAAGAGGTATACAGTGCCATTAGTAAAGAAACGCAAACCAACTATTCGGGTAATCTTACGAATAGTTCATTTGATAGCCATAAAGTATATTTTTGCGGCGCTGATACTGAAGACGAGGATTCCGCTACAGTGTTCGAATTAACACAAATAACAGACAACTCTGAACTGTCTCCCAAATCTATTACAATTATAAGAGAGGGTCTTACAGAAGTGATACAATATCTCCCCGATACAATTGTGACAGATGATAGTATTTCCAACAGATACTGCAAAGATTTTTTATTACCATACATTAAATTAGAATCTGAAAAGTGTTCTGAGGCACAACTGAACAAAGAATCTGAAGCTAAGAGAAGTTATCCTATTTTCAATCCTCTAACAATAGTTGACGATTTAAAAGAAACCATTTGCCCATTCGTATTTGCTAGTAATAAAGAAAGTGATATAAGTGGTTGTCTTCCCAAACACAAAACTGATTGTACGAATACAGAAGTAAAAAAGCCAGTTTGTCCACCAAAACCTGGTTGCACCAATACAGAAGACAAAAAACCAGTTTTTCCCCTAAAATCTGATTGCACTAATACAGAAGTCAAAAAACCCGTTTGCCCAACAACACCTGTTTGCACAGATACAGAAGTAAAAAAGGCAGTTTGCCCACCAAAACCTGATTGCAAAGACACAGGAGTATCAGGCGCTGCCCAATTTAATCCTTATTCTATAGATACTGTAGACACTTGTCCACCCGATACTTGCGAGACACCAGAAGTTGTTGATAGTGATTGCTCGTGCAAAACTGACTTTGGAAACACACAAATTATAAAAAGTTTTTGTCAACTATATGAGGAATGCAAAGATTTGGAAAATAAAAAAAGTATTTGTCAATTTCAAAGTGATACCAAAGATTCTGACGATAAAAACAGTGTTTGCCAATTGAAGGCTGATTGTGAAGTTGCTGCAATAGTTAAGAGTATTTGCCAGTTATTACCGAAAAAGGACGAAAAAAATCTTTGTCCTAAAAAAGTGGAAAAAAATCTGTGTCCTAAAAAGGAGGAAGAAAACCAGTGTCCTGAAAAGGAGGAAAAAAACCAGTGTCCCAAAAAAGACAGCGAGAAAATAAGCACGAGCATATCCAACGCTACATCGAATAATAGTTCAAACATGGAGGACAAGCAAGGTTGCCCACCAAAAGAGAAAACAGAAAAAACTTGCTGCCCAAAAAAAGAGGGCAACGTTTCAAGTTGCCCACCTCCTATAGAGCCTTGCAAATTAATACCTAAAGAAAATGTCGCACAGGACGATCCATGTAAAGCCAAGAAAAAACCAGACAAAAAAGAAGGTCCTTGCAAAATGGAATCAGCTCCAGTTGAAACTAAAACGAGTGATTGTAAAATTATACCTATAATAGGAATCAAACCTGCGAAAGGTCCTAATGAGAATCCATGTTATTTCCTCACTGAAAAAGAAGTTTGTGACACTGAAATCAATAGGGGCTTTGATACGTCAGCAATACAAAAAGCCATGCTTGACGCTCACTGCGAGACAATGGCAACTATAAAAGTAGCTATGGAAGATTTCTTCTGCAAAATATACAAGACAACTCAAGATGCTGTTACTAAAATCACAGACGAAAGTACAAAACATCTGGAAAAATTTAAATCGTACGATTCCTGTCAATCTAACCCTAAACCAAAGAAAGTATCGGAAAATCGAAGCGCTGAGACAGTTACCAGTTTTAATTTATTCCAAATGATTGGTCACCGAAGCTTTTACGGCCAAGATTCAAGCAGTTATTACAATCCCGCACAAATGCTTGGTAAGATCGCTGGTAAAGTAGACTCTGTTTTATCTGTGATAGGTGATAAAATAAACGAGACATTGCCAGGATTAAAACGGACCTTTGAGACCCCAACATGCAATAATGCACTACCCCCAAAGGATGTTACTCAAGTACACTTGCTTAGGGCTTCACCTGTACCGGATAATAACATGTTCACGGCCATCAAATCAAGGATCTTCTCTATGTTTTCGGACAGAGAGCTCAGTACCAAGAGTGCCATATCCAAAACTCCGACTTCTAGTTCTTTAGCATCAATACAATTTATTAAAGAAGATGATAGCGATCAGGATATTATGATTAGCAAATTTATTGAATAATAATAAACGCATGTAACATTGTTTGATTTGTTTATATCTTTATACAACCATAATATTGCAGTACTTTTTTACTAGCACCCACGCCGTGATTATTTATAAAGAAAATATAAAGTAATATTAGGTTGGGGAAAAAGTTCTTTCGCATTTTTTAAGAAAATTCAAAACATTTTTAATATAGTTTATCTACATTTAACTAAAGTATGTAGGTACCATTTTGTTCGATAACTTTTTGCCATCTTGTTGGTAGGGGCATGATCCCATTGCTATAAAAATTTTGGGACTTCTGATCAAAATACTGTGACAAGTGGTTTTGACAGTCCTCTCGTGATGTTAACCTGACACTGCCTAAAGAATTCTGAAGAGACCGAAACAGGTGGAAATCTGAAGGTGCAAGGTCAGGACTATACGGCGGATGCATTAATACCTCCCAGCCAAACTCTCTTAATTTTTGCTGAGTGGCTAAAGATGTGTGAGGTCTAGCGTTATCGTGATGAATAGCCACACCCCTTCTGTTGATTAATTCCGGCCGCTTTCTCTCAACTTCTTGCTTTAATCTCATCAGTTGTTCGCAGTAGAGTTCAGAATCGATGGTCCTGCCTGGTGGTAACAGCTCATAATGAATAATGCCCTTCCAATCCCACCACACACACACCTTGTTGCGAGTTTACCCGGGTTTCGCCACAGTCTGTGAAGCCTGACCGGCCTTTGACCACGACCTTTTTCGCACGTTCTTGTCGTACGTGATCAACTTTTCATCACCAGTTATCAGCTTCATCAAAAATGGTTCAGTTTCATGACGTCGTAATAAAGAATCACAAATGAGTACACGGTTCATTAGGTTTCTTTCAGTGAGCTCGTGAGGTACCCAAATATCTAGCTTTTTGTGTACCCAGTTTTTTCAAATGCTCAAAATTGTTTTGTGGTCAATTCCCAGTTCTTCAGCTACGTCGTAACTACTGATATGACAATCTTGCTCCACTTTTTCAAAAATGGCATCCATTTTATCCGTAATGGGGCGACCAGAGCGACGTGCATCTTTGACATCAAAATTTCCGGATTGAAAACGCTTAAATCAAATTTGTGCTACTCTCACAGACACTGCACTAGGTCCATAAACATCGCAAATTTTTTTCGCGGCTTGCGTTGCATTTTTACCTTTTTGTAGTCAAATTTTAAAATGAATCGAATTTCTTCATTAGATTCACTCATCTTGGCGGTACGAAAAACAAATGCAAATCACACATTTTCCTAATTTGAATTTGGAATTATGTTTTTTAAAATTTAAACTTTCAATGAAACCAAAACCAGCCAGATACAAATAGTATAGCCAAAGAGATTTTATTACAAGTTCATACATACTATAATGCGAAAAGACTTTTTCCCCAACCTATTATGTTTATAATTGACAGGCCAGTTGGCTTGGTGGTTAACGCTCTGACTGCCAAACTGAAAGCCGCGGGTTCGATTCCCACCCAGGACAGACATTTGTGTGCATGAACATGTGTATTTGTTCTGTGTCTGGGTGTAAATATGTATATAAGTATGTATTTAGAAAAAAAAAAGTAGTATATGTAGTATATCAGTTATCTGGTTTCCATAGTACAAGCTCTGCTTAGTTTGGGACCAGATGGCCATGTGTAAAAGAATGTCCCAGGATATTTATATTTATTTTAATATCCCTACCAATATTATAAATGTGAATGTAAGTTTGTTTGTTACGCTTTCGCGCGAAAACTACTTAACCGATCATCATGAAACTTTAGACACATATTTTTGGAGGTATTAGAAGTAACATAGGATACTTTTTGTGCCGGGAAAATGTTACATCGGGAATACGGTTGAAACCGCGGGGGACAGCTAGTAAGTAATAAATTAAGCTAATATATATCAGATATCTGTGTGTCCCATCAAAATTGGTCCGGCTGTCTCAGAGATTAGCCAGAACAACACAGGATAAAAAATCTAAATGTTTTTTCGTTCTTGAAAGACCAGGTCGTCTTGTGAAATTCACTAAGAATGTTAGTATTGGGTGAACCTTGACACTTTGCAGGACATTCCGGTAATGCCATCCACCTCATACGATGGCAGTCAGGTAGATTGTAAAAACCCATGAAATCCGCCTCAATGATCGCCTTCTTGACGTCGGCAACCACAAATAACCAAATTAACTCTCGACGCAATCCGAGTTCGAAGGTTAGGTTGATGGCACCAAAGCTCCTAATCTTAGTACCATTAGTACCAAATACCATAAGAACCTTCATATGCATTTTGCTATTTTGACATTGCATTGATATACGAGTATATAGTTTAAGTTTACTTATTTGCATAAATATCCCAAGACATTCTTCACACATGGTTACCTGATCCCAAGTTAAGTAGAGTGTACTGCTTGTAGTATGGCTACCAGGTAACTGATATACTACATATACTACTTTTTTACATACATACTTATATAGATATTTACAGCCAGACACAGAACAAACAGACATGTTCATGCACACAAATGTTTGTCCTGGGTGGGAATCGAACCTGCGACCTTCGGAAAGTCAGGATCTTTAACCACCAACCCAACTGGCCTGTATAGATGTAGCACCGTCTATACACAATATATTTTTATCCCACCGCATTACTTTTGCTTTGTTTCTAACCAAAGAGTATTCATAGCAGCTGTAAACAGAAGCCATAATAGTCCCTATGACATTCTACATTTAAACATATTTCACTATCTGTCAGTCTAATTCCACACAACAATAACGAACTCAAAATTTTCTGGTAAAAAATGTAAAATAAATCAACATGTCTGATAACCTCAATTGTAAGAATTGTAAAAAACCTAACAACAAATGTTTGCCATGCGTGCCATGTGCCGAAATCCAGGAGACTGAGAAGCATCAAGAACTGAACGCTGAGAAGAGTTGCAATTGTTCGGAGAAGAACCCATGCTGCCGAACTGATCATCAAACGGGTCACAAGTAATTTGGATAATGTACGTTACCAGTTTCAAGATTATTATCGGCCTGGCCTGTGCCCTGAGCACCAACATCTATCGTAAGCGTATCGACATCGTATCGAGTGCGCCAAAAACCAATGCAATGGGAAATTGAACATCTCGCCACGTCACGGTATGCGTGGTGTTCAATTTTGTATATAAACCACCTTTTTGGTGCACTCGATAGGTTGACGCTACGCTTGGAATAGATATGGCTTAGGCATATGAGGCCTAAGCACGAACATAGGGCACTGTTCTGAATTATTTGTGGGCCACGCAATAAGTAGATTACTTCCGAAAAACAGATCAAATTAATAGTCATTACATCATACATAATAGGATATATACTTCTCCTCTCCAGAACATTGGAAAGGGTAATCGAAATGCGTTCATTGGTTTATACGTGATCGAGTATTTATTAATCCATTTAGCGAACGACTATACTCGTATACTTCGGAGTCACAAGAATCCATGCCCATTTTGAATATTAACTTCTCTGACTTTAGACTTTCATAAGTCTTGTGCGTCAACTGAATAAATGGAACACATGAGCAACTTAATTGAAACAGATTGTTTATAAATTACAGATCAAAATGGCTAGGAAAGTTGATGTAAAATCTTGCGTTAACGTTGAACCACCACATCCGTGTGATCCTCCATTGCCCTGCCACCCTGCTGAGAATGAAGAAGCGGAATGTATGCGACCACTCCCTTTCATTTGCCTGGAGAGACTGAAACACCCTGCTTTGCCTGGAGAAATCGGTAAGGCTTAGTATGTAAAGGAATAAATAAAAAAAGTTATACTTGTATACTGAAATTTATTCTAGCAGTGCTGCGACTAGAAAATTGGTTTAAAAACATACATTCAGGTGAATCCCGTCTGCATGTTTGCCACTTTTTATTTTTCCCCATTGAAGTCCTACATCTTGTTTTTATGTCAGACACCTAATAAAACCCTGTGTTCCATCACCGTTGATAAGGCTGCGGGACCAAGCAAGCCCTACACTGCCAGCGAGCCCTTCTCCGGGTGGAACCACCTGACTGCCACTCTACCAGAACATTTTATATAAATAATCTGTCTTACGATTGATAAAGATTTTCATATTATTTGTATTGATACTGGTGTCATAAATAACAAGAAAACACTTTGGCGAGGATAGATCCAGGTATTCACTGTCTAAAAGTCCAAAAGTCAGGGGCCAGTAGTTTTTTTCTAACAGCGAGATGGAAGTAACTGGTATTCAATGTTTGATATTTTATATCGCGACTTAGTTTCAAGGTTTAAAAAAATAAAAAAAAACATGTATATTTTATTTCTCACCACAGACACAATAATAAAATTACAAATTTAGAACTTAACTATATAAAATTGACAATAAATAATTATATTCTAAGTAGTCTAGTGTGGTGGCAGCGGAAAGTAGCACCAAATATGGACTCTATCCTATGAACTAGGCAGGAGCCTGAATCTCAGAGGATAGCGTTCGACCACGATACATCAAAAATCAGCGATCAAAAGTGCCGCTTTAAAATATGTGTCACTGATGTAGAGGGTGTGATTTATTTCTAAATTTATTTCAGTACGATGCAAGTCAGGAGCCTTTATAAATACAAGGACCTGCATGAATATTCCACCACCCCATCCATGTGATCCTCTTCCACTCTGCAGTACGTTGAAGACAAAAAAACGACCATGCTCTGAGCCTCCACTCTGTCACCACAGAATCAAAAACCCTGATAAAAGATTAGTCCAAGATCCTTGTGTAAATGAATAAATTGAAATAAAGCAGACTTTTCTTTATTTCACACGTTGTTTTACTTGTCATTTATTGTTTTAGTTTAGATTTGTTTTTAGCGATGCTGGGATCCTTCAATAAAATGTATATGAATATCGTAGAACATTCTTTATACACGGCCATCTGCTCCCATACTAAGCAAGCTTGTACTATGGAAACCAGATATCTGATATACTAGATATACTATGTACTAAATTTACACCAAAAGGCATAAACCAACATGTTCATGCACACAAACGTTTGTCCTGGGTGGGAATCGAACCGTGACCTGCGGCTTGGCAGTCAGCACCCCTAACCACCAAGCCAACTGGCCTATACGTATACGAACTTCGTATATTATGCCCGTTTCCTTCAACCAGTTGAATAACACGTAAGACTTTCCTAAGTCTCCTAACGCTGTAACGGTACTGTTTGGTTACCTTCGTAGCTGACTGCACCTACTATAAACCTCCTTTCAGAATTATTAACTGGCACCCTAAACATTCTAAAAACAATATATAGTGACAGACAAATGTAATGATAAACGATCAACATTTTTAAATCGGTCCATCCTTTGAATAAAAGCAAAAACTAAGATGCGGGATAAAATCATAGCATGAACGTGAAAAAATGTACAGTTGAACCTATTCCCGAACCACCTCCACCAGACCCCTGCAAATTACAACGCATCCGACAAAAAGAAAAAGCTGGGATCAAGATATGTCCAAAGCCGCCTATAATACAGCCTCCCCCGCCTCCACCCTGCCTCGCTCTTTGCATTGAAAAGATCAAGAACCCAAAAGTTGATTTACTATCTCGATTCGATCCAATAGTTTGTATTGTTGAAAGAGAAAAGACCGGAACGTCTAGATGCGACCAAATAAATGAAGCAAAAACATTGAGTTCTGATCCACCTTGGCCAGGCTGTTTCATACCACCACCCCCTCCTCCGCCCCCACCATACGACCCCTGCGAAGCGCATCGTAGAAAAAAGAAACAGGAAGAGTGTAAAGAGAGAATGAAAAGATATCTGGAATAATGGAACAAAATAAAGAGACTGGTAACGGCAAAAAAGATCCTAACACGTTTTCTGAACAAACAAAAGAAGTCTTTAAAAAAATAAACTCTGAAAGGAAATTCACCATAAGATCTACACATGAAGGAGCTAATGCATCTTCACATGACGTTGATAGACAGATATCTGATTTGGAAGTACTGATAAAAAGATTACAAGGGGAACTGGTTGAAATAACTGAGAAAGCAAGCAGGATGACTATTGTAGAAGAACCAGCAGAGAACGAAGATAACAAACATAGTGCAATCAAAACAGGCATAAATATCATAGATCCAGGAGAAAATTCTCGTGTCTATCCAATAGTACTGAGAGATACCTTAATTGTTCCTGATAAAGCAAAGAAGGTCCCCGAAGAAGTATCAAATTTACTAAGCAATAATACGGAACATGATCCAGACATTTACAATGATTTTTCTGGATTTTGGATTGATTCTGGTGTCAATGATGATGAAATTGAAGTCCTTATTAATGAGTTAAAAGCTGAAATTAGTGGGAAGCTTGAAACTTTAAAAGATGTTGACATCGGGCCACCGTAGAATCTGAAAAAGCTGTGAATTTAGAAATTTTACATATATTTATTAATTAAATGCAACATTTTTAAATGAATATCCTTAAATAGCATTCTCTTATCAAATCCTTATCTTTTTGCATAGAAATTGTTGCTTTTGTAAATATAACGAGAGTACCATTAAAGTAATTTATAATAATAATCGCAAATATCCTGGGGCATTCTGAATTAGGTACTATAACAATAAGCAGATGACTAATAACAAAAAAGCGATATATAATATAATGACTCGCACAGTGTTTTTGAATAGTAGCTTTTAGCACAGAGTTCGTCCGGCGAAGTACTACCACCGTAAAACAAAAGTGCATATGTATTACTGTGTTTCTGATAGAAACGTAAGGGGGCGGCGAAGTGACAGGTACATGAGACTCAACAACTTCACGTTTCAGGGTCGACAATGCATTAGCGATGCCCCTAGTGTTACAAATGTCAATGACACTAGCTCGAGGATGTTTCGTCGCGGCCTATATGCTTTATCTTTTTCGCTACGAAGTCGTCGGTGAGCCGCTTCACGAAGGCCTCGGAGAGCTTACCTCTCACGTGATTAGTAGTATTAGCGTAGATAGTGAAAGCGACAGAGCATGGAGGCCGCGACGAAACATCCTCGAGTTAGTGTCATTTTCCTTACAGAATCGAGCCCGAGGTGAGGGATAAGCTCTCTGACGAAATTCGTTTTAGCTGAATTCCTAAACTGTCTTGTGCTATGGAAACCTGAAATAATAGATTACTTACTGTTATAACTTAATACAACTAATATGCATATACTCGTACATACTTAAATAGGTAATTACCCCCAGAAACAGAACAAACAGACATGTTCATGCACACAATTGTTTGTCCTGGGTGGGAATCGAACCCACGACCTATGGCGTACCAATATTAATACCCAATAGTGCGTATTTCTAATCAACAAGCCAATTGGTCCAATAGTGATCAAATTATGATTACAAAGTAAAATACATACTGCTAAAACCATAACCCTTCTGTTAGCTTTACCATAGTCGGTTAAAAATAAAGAGAAAAAATAAACTTTTCATATCCGCTTCAACAATTTATTCACAATAACAAATATATTTCCATACAAAATATTGTACATCATTAAAATATTTTATAATTCTACATTTAAATTTACATAAAAATTTCAAAGCAAGCAATCTTTGGACATCATTTAAACACTTGACTAGAATTACTCAAATTCCAAAAGAATCATAATTTTTAAATAAAAATATTTTTATTATAATAATCAATAAATACATGTGTCATAATCGTTGTTATATTTAATAAATAAAATAGCAGAAAATATAGCAATAATATATAAGGCATTAATTATATTTGGCACAATATATGCATTTGTTTTATAAATAAGGCACATTGCCAATTTATATATCTATATTTTTAATTCCCTATTTATATACCTTAAAAACCGTCTGTAGAAATATCTTTCATTCTTATATTATTTACGGGCAAAAACCGTAATGTCTCATCATGCCCCAAGTGGGTAACTTTAAGAATTAATTGTATGGGGCTAATTCACTTACACCAATCATGATTATTATTATAATTCATTTTGATAAGGAAGGCTTTATACTTAACCTTTTACATTAAAGAGTACATTATTATTTATAATAAATACTACATTTATCATAAATACATCAAATTGTATTATATTATAATGGAACAATCCATAAAAAAATATATAGAAATCAAAATTATTCTAACGGATTTGAGTTTCATATCAAACATTCAAAAACTTTCTTACTCAAAAATCATAATTCACCGAAATACTAAAAGGAATATCGAAATTACTCAAAATGGCCCCAAGTGGGTCAAATCTTATCAAATTTCGGTAAAGCATGCTTTAGTCACTATATAATTTTTATATTAATAAGGCAACTACATCAGTTATTCATTTGTGCCCCAAATTAATAAAAACAAAATCGTATAAATACAAAATTTATAAATGGGAATATTTTTAATTATTCATTATAACTATTAAATATACCCCAAGTGGGTTCAATCCATTCAAAACTTTCCGTGGCAAAAATCACTTAATAATTAAAATATATTTTTTTCTTATATAATATATACTTCATTTCAAGCCAAGCAAATTTTCGCTTATTTATTATCTAAATATTTATGTACAAAATACTCTTCAAAAAATTCATATCTCCTCCTCCCGAGGCCTAAAGCGAAAACCCACTTTCGGGGTCAAAAGACCCATACTGGTTGTCAACCAATATGGGTGTGAAAATAAATCCAAAACTAAATGGTTTTGTTTATTTTATTTTTTCCTCGGCGGAAGTTGCATTGGTGGTTGATGGAAGGGGTGATACTGCCTTGACAGTATACTTTCCTGGAAAAAGAAAACATATTTTCGATGTTATGTACCTTACAATGATGAGTTATTGGTGTATCTCCTTATCATATGTTTATTTACAAATGGAAGCTTTAAATTCTCGGTCTTCAAAAGCAAGTTCCAATACTAGTAACCGGTTCCACACTGAGTCAAAGTCGCGGCTAAACGTGAGATTGTATCAACAGTACTAAATGATAATGAAAACCAATAATCAATTGCTAAAGATATAAAACACAAATAGACATAAATCCATGAATGAAACTGACTATGCGGGAGATAGCAGCTCCCGAACATGCGAAATAAAACTCATGTGAACCGTAAAATAGTCGGCAATATAATTATACCATAAAAAAAAAACAGGAGTGTCAAAACCCTAGATCTGTCAACGACTCTATGGATATGACTCTGTAGTAATATTACACATTAAACACTAAGGAGGGCGATATGGTAATCGCCACACCTATAATAATATAATAAATAATAAATATCCCGGGACATTCTTTACACACGGCCATCTGGTCCCAAACTAAGCAGAGCTTGTACTATGGAAACCAGATAACTGATATACTACATATACTATGTTTTTTTTTCTAAATACATACATTAATAGATATTTACAACCAGACACAGAACAAACAGACATGTTCATGCACACAAATGTTTGTCCTGGGTGGGAATCGAACCCGCGACCTTCGGTTTGGCAGTCAGACCCGCTAACCACCAAGCCAACTGGCCTGTCAATATGTCCTATGTGTTACTAATACTATTTATTACTTTTCTTGATCTGTATTCCATCTCTATTCATCAGTATTCATAAAAAAAAACACAATTAGGCTAAAAATACTTACCACATCACTTGGTCTGTTTTGTGCGGCATTCATTATTCTTTCTTGAAGTATAATTTGATTAGCGGCGCTGTAAGATAAATTAATATTAGTTTGAGAATAAAATGCTAGGGTAGATATTTCTAGATAGCATTCCAAAATCTAAGTTGAAATTGTCATGCAATTAATACAAACTTCGTCAGTGAGCCGGGCATCGAGACCTCGGAGAGAGGATCTCTCAATTGATTGAGTAGTCAAAGAAAGAGAAAGACGAGAAGAAGGGACATAGAGACCGCGACGGATATCGTCGAGCTAGTGTAATTTAGCTTACAAAATTGAAGATCTGAATTTAATAATATGAAATAATTCAAACATAAGTAGATAAATAGGTTTTGAAAATATGCCAGAAATAACCTTCCTGTATGAAACGGACTATATTAAATATCATGTACCATTTCCTTGTTAGAAATGTTTAGCTGTAGCCGACTGTTAAATGTGCCAGAGACGGCGACAAATTATACTACCGGCACGCTAAGATGGCCGTTTTGACGTTTCAGATTGTCATAGGAAAAGAAACTGTATTGCTTTGTAATAAGGTTGATTTCCATTATCATACAATTAGCTGTTGGATCAATAATGCTTGAAGGAATAAAGGTTATTTTTCTTTGTCATTGTTAAACTTCAAAACGGCCATCATAGCGTGCCGCAAGTTTATTACTAATTAGTTCGAATTATCCTATGAACTACTATTTTTGAATGAATTTTAGAATCTGTGAAGGTGTGAGGGTTAATGTGTGTGGGTGTGTGAATTTGGCTCAGTGGTGGGACCCTGACTGCCACGTCGCAGGTCATGGGTTTGATTCCCATCCAGCACAAATATTTGTATGCATTAACATGTCTCTGGGAGTAGAAATAAGTAGTATAGCTTAATTTGAAACCAGATGGTCGAAACATTTGTTTATTTATTTATTGTACAATCTGACAATATCTACAATTTGTCTTTTTTGAAAATGATTTTCATATAAAACAAAAATTAACTTAGTTGTTGAAGTGTAACAAAACACTTGTACTACTGTACTTCGGTTAGAAATGTAAGGAGGCTGTTGAAATTACAGGCACATGAGACTTAACATCTTCACGCCTCTGGGTCGACAACGCACTGACGATGTATCTGGTATTGCAAATATCGCAAGTCGTCTGTGACCTTTTACCATCAGGTGGCATAAATAGGATAATAAGAAACTTTGAGCTTCGTTATACTTCAAGGAACTAAACTAACCAAATGGTTTTTGAATTGAGTGTGTGTGAATGTATGAGAGCGAAGTGTGTGAGTGGGATGAGTGTGTGTATGTGTATCTCACGTGTCCATCTCCTCCTGAGTGAGGTCGAGCGCCTCCTGCATCTCACGCGAGGTGCTCTGGATGAACTCTTTGTCACAGTACTTGCCTAGGCCCTGGGCCGTCAGTACCTAGAACATTGAAAATAAATAATAAATGTATGTACATGGCAACACAATAAGACACAGGTCGAATAATAGTTTGGTTAGGTCAACTCTTAGAATAGGTTCTTATTGGTGAGAAAGACGATCATGTGATTGCTTTATGTGAGACACACGCTCTTTTTTCTTTGTTTCTTCTTTCGAATGATTGCGGAAATATAATCTATTTAAAATTAAAATTAAAAGCCCGAAATTAAAAAAAAATATATTTTTAAATATTGTTAAATTAATTAATTTATTAGGTAAATTTAGCTATTTTTCTTTTTTTTTAGTATATCTACAAACTATGCAAAATGCATGGTCTCTTACACATTTTAGGTATGTAACGTTTATTTAACACTAGCTATCCCCCGCGGTTTTTCCCGCCCGAATAGTAGCCTATATGTCATTCCAGGATATGCTCTATCTATGTGCCAAGTTTCATCCATATCCGTTAAGAAGTTTTTTCGTGAAAGAGTAACAAACATACAAATCTTTACTCTTTATAATATTAGTACAGAAAACAAACGTTATTTTTTTTAATGCATAGTTCTTAGGGCTTAAAATAAATATACCATTATTTTTATTTATTTTTATAAATGAAGCATTATAAATTAGGATATAGTATATATTTTTATTTAGTTTATTTGGTAATAATCTTAAAAAACCGAATACTTACTCGAGTAATAAGATTCTCCGCTGGATTCTCTACACAATAAGGCACGTTGTTGTTCTGTCTCGCTGGTTTGTCACGATCTGTATCAATGTATGTTTTAAAATCAATCCTAAACAGAACTGAATAAAGTATAGTATTTAATGATTTTACTTTCAAAATGGTAGTCTATATTTTAGTCGGAGAGAACACATGATAAAATCATTCTTAAGCAAATGTGAATAAAGTTTATTATTCAATATTTTTATTGACATGAGATCAAAATGATTTTTGTTGGAGAGGGAATAAATGACACAGCCAGCAACACCAAAACATCAAAAAGTCCTGTCAGTATTTAGGTACACACAATCACAATCTCTCACATCTGTTTAAATCTTTCCCTGTTTGGTAGTAGGTAGTAATGTAAAGATGTTTCATAGAAAATCTGCTTATTTACTGATGTTGCTGACTTTGCCAATGCTGTCTCTGATTAAAATGACCTTAAAATGGCCCTATTTTATATAGGATCTATAGTTGGGCCAACAATTGGTCAGAAGTAAAAGTGTTTTTTTTTATATCCTATCACATGCCATGCTTTTAAAAATCACAATTCACGCATTTATGATTACTTCATATCTAAACATATTTAGAATACAATTTATTAAAATCAATTAAACAAAAAGTAAATTCTTACTTATAGGGATACTTAAAAAAATATCTGATCATAAAAATATTATTGGGCTAAAGACAACGTAAATGGTAAATTACTAAATTAATATTAACCAGCGGGTTTCAAGTGCATTTCTAAGGATGTTACACTTTCCTGGCATAAAAAATAGCATACATGTTATTCTAGGGCATGCCCTTTCTATGTGCCAGTTTCATTAAAAGTTCGGCAGTTTTGTGTAAAAGAGTGACAACCTGTACATCCATCTTCACACACTAGCATTTTTAATATTAGTAGGATGCTCCAAACATCAACATGCGATAAATAAAATAAATAAAAGGACACAATCACAACACACTAAAACAAACTTACAGTTTTTTCTCATACTCTGCATTAAATCGTTGGATGTTTGTCTGTAAACGTTTTAATTATCTCTCACTAAATATTTTACAGGCCTCAGTGTCAAAAAAAATAAAAAATCTTTTTAAAACCTCCTAGCGCCATCTATCCGCAAGTTTTGAAACTAAATTCCTTATAAGTTTTCTACGATTTACTAGAAAGTTACCTGTAACCCCATGATTTTATATATTGAATTCCCGTAAACAAAACCTTAAATATCGTTTCCAAGAAAGTCGATTGAAAATTCAAATAATATCTGCAAAAATTGTAAAGCTTACAACCAAATATTGAATTAGTTAGTGTAGAACCCACTAGATGGCGTTGTTAAGAAAACCGTTTTGTGGTCTCCTTTATTACCAAAAAAATTAAGTTATGATTGTAAATATACAATTTATATTCCAAAAACGCTAGCTAGAGAGGATTATTTAAAAAGATTTCAGGCACCAGTATAACATTTACAGAGAACTCCATTTACAGAGAAATTTTAATGTGCCATGATTCTTAACGAAAATAAAATACACAACACGACACGAAATAAAATGAAGTGAGAACATTTAAACTACATTTATTATCTGAATCTACTAATGGTTGATAGATATGCCCTTACTCATGCTCATTTTAATATTAAAATATATATATTTTTTAATGTTCGATTGAAATAGTGTTTTGGTCATTTTCGTTCCATGAGTAAGGGTCAATCTATTATAGAAATAAATAACTTACTCGATAGCCTTGAATATCCTTTCAGAGTCCTTTCCGTGTAACAGAGGTTGCATTGCGATTTCCTCTTCAGCTTCGCTTTGATTATCATCATCGTGTTTCCTAAAACAAAATGGTTTTGAAAAATCTTGGGGAAATGAGACGGCTTCTGGTATTACTGCTACTGTACATGCTTACTATCTGCATCATTAAAATGAGATTGTAGTCAAACGATCGAAAGAAAAAGCAAACTGAGTTATAATAAAATAAATTCAGACTTTGCAATGATGAAGTAAAAACAGGTAAAGAACAAACTTAATCTAAGTAAAATAAATTTAAGTAATTTTGTTTGATATGTAGGATACACTTAACCCCTTCTTAATGACCCCACCATGTTAGCTGGAAGAGGAAAGCACACAACACCTAAAATGCGTTTTGTGATAGAATGAGAACTAGAGTAGTAGAGCTCTTAGTGCAGTAGTGCAATTGTATTACTGTGTTTCGGTTAGAAAGGTAAGGGGGCCGGTGAAATTACAGGCACATGAGACTTAACAACTTTACGTCTCAGGGTCGACAACGCATTGGCGATGCTCCTAGTGTTGCAAATGTCCATAGGCGGCGGTGACCACTTACCTTCAGGTGGACCGTCTGCTTGTTTGTCGGCCCATGTGGTACATAAAAAACATCTATCTAGGATCTACGATTGTTTATCATCATCAATTTGTCAAACTAGGATTTACTTTCGTGAATTTATTGTTTTCAGCCCTAACGGTTTCTCCAAAGGGTAATATTTTTTTAACAAAGATAAGGTGATGATGTCATACTCACGCATCTTCTTCTGGTATCTTCCCGTCCATACCAAGTTCTCTTCTCATCATGGAACTGAGCATTGTGCCATTCTCATCTGAAATTGGACAGATTGATATTATTTTACCATCCTTCTAACTAAAAGATTATAAATACAAATGTAGTCTCAATGGCTTATTGTTGTCTTTCCTTGGATGCTTACATCTAGGCCCAGATATTCTTCTCGCGAAGTCCGTTTATCTTTCATACTTGTATTTTTTTGCGTTTGTGTTTAGCCACCATCTCACCATAGTAAAGATTGGGCCCTTAAGTACAGCTGTCGAAGCACACCGGTTGGTATTTGGCGAAAGATTTATCGTGTGCTTCTAACTTTATATATACAAATGCCAAAAGCAGAGAATTTATAATAAATAAATAAACATTTCCACTTATGATAAAGATGTAAAGAGACAAATTATTCTTACTAGAGTTAATGAGAGGCAGTGGCGTGGCCGGAGGTGGTGGTCTTCTGTCCCTTCCGTAAAGACTCTCACGTCCGTGACGCTTAATGCTCGTCCATACAGCGCCGAAAAGAGTGTGGTTACGCTGCAAACAAAATCGTTTAACACATATTAATCTTACATAATAATGCCACCTGTAGAAGATAGAAAATAGTGTAAGACAGAAGTATGATCAAGTCATTCGACGGATGAAAGCGAATTTAACAATTCTTTTTGAAATAAATTGGTAAAGTCTATGTTTATCAATCTCAAATAAGTATCAAGCTAGTAGATAATAGCTTCAGTAAGCTTGCAGTTCTCTTAGATATCTTAGAACTAAACAAACATCAAATCATCTAGTACTTTAATTATGTTATTTGTGGATTTTAATATATTAATTACCTTAAAAACTTCAAACAAATCTTTCAATAGAGATACTTTGCACAATTAAATAAGAACCTACATACCCTATGCATAGGTTCCACAGGCTCAGTGACAACTTCGTCCAGGTTTCCAGATATAGCCCTCTTCAGCTCAGGACCAGCTTCATGCAGGGTTCGCAGACCAGCTTGCAGGGTTTTCTGTACCGTTACCGCCGCCGCTTGTTCCTTGCGCTTTCGGAACCTAGGGTATTGTGATGGTGATATACATCCTACTTTAGACTGTTCGTAATTGGCTTTAAGCTTGTAATAAATGCTGGGAATAGTTCAATTTCCTTCTGTGCTTCTAGAACAAATGGGTAAGGTCTTACGAATTTTTAACCCTTCGTTCAAGTTAATTTTAATATTTGAAGTCACTACGCTATGTGTAACATGTTACTTCTAATATTCATCTAAATTAGTTATTAATATTGATCTAAATTCTAGATAATAGTGCCGGTTAAAACACAACTAAGATGTATAATGTAAATTATTGTAGACAGTACTATAGTTTTATGATATTCATGTAATCACATAATTGCATTAAAATATATGTTCTTAAACCACGTAAGGCTCACCAAAATTATATATTTTTCCGAAAACATGTCCTCTCTGTGCCGATAACCTTACAACCAATTGCCAAAATAAATCCTTAATTTGATAATATTTCACATTGTTAAATAAGCCAATTGAAAGAAAAACGCTTTCTCCTCGTTCATGCAAAAACAATTTTACAAACAAAAGTTATTTAAACTTAATCACGCTTGTAACACTCAAAAAAGGTCCGAAGAAAGGATTGTAAAGTGCACTTTCAAGCAAGTGATTGTAAATACATAAATGAAGTTAAGTTATGCACGGAGGAAACATGCTTTGGAATGTTCTGAAAAAAGAGCATTTTGTCGAATAAAATAATCATGCTGTCAAAAAGTTCGGTAAATAAATGCAATGGCTGTGATATAGACAACCCGTGTAAATGCAGGGAAGCTGAAAACAAAATAAAATCGAAAGGATCATACAATCATCGAAAATATGTACAAAGATTTGGCTCGCGAAGAATGAAAACTTTGATGAAAGCTATAAGAGTAAAGACAATTGTAAGATCCTAAAGTTTCAATGTAAAAGGTGAAAATCATTCAAAAAAATCATTTCTGGAAATAAAGGGGAAAAAACTTTTTAAGCGACTCTCTTGGCTATAAACAAACTTGATTGAGCCGAAATTGAGCAAGCGTAAAATACAGCGTATTATAATCCTTATTGGAGTTGCTTAGAACTTGGGTATTGACTTACGCATGGTTCCTATAAAAATAGAAATATCAAAGTTAATATCAGTGAATGATTTACAAAAAATGAATGATCGTAAATAAATAAATAATATATAATATCAATATTGTGCTGATTATAATCCTGAAACCATAAGAAATAAATACAAGTACACGAATATAAAATATCATTTACTTGGACATATAAAAAGGGTACTAACAAATACAGTTAAACACACATTCAATAGGAAATAGGCAAAATCTTAAAAAATAAGACTAAACAAGTTGATAATTCTGTAACAGTATTTTGACAAAAATACATCTCTACTATAAATATAACATTATTTATCAAGAACATCATTTTTGCTAAATTAACAAATTTCATATACGTAGATGACGTAATAATCATGATAAACGAAAGCAAAATGTACAAACCTCCTGAAATAGTCCTGTATAAGGAATGTCGCGTAGAACTTGCCCACTGTGATTTCATTTGGATCTCCTGGGGGAGGCACCACCTGGTCCAGAAGTTTAGGTGATGTTCGCTTCCATACTTTCTTTATGATCGCACGTAGTTCCGTGTTGCATTCGTCGATTACTCCTATAAAAGTATTTGTTGAGGCCACATCAAATGTACATGGTTACAGTTATTAGCGTTTCGTTTCTCATTAGATTTACAGTATTAAAAAAATAAGAGCCTTAACAGACATAAAATAAGTGTTAAAATAACATTTAAAACTGGCAATGTAAAAAATAAAAAAGTTACTTAGATATTATTTTACTATCCACAGCAAAGTTATTGTAAAAACATACCTGTCGTTTTAATTTGCAGTTGCGTTCGAACAACAGCAAACAGTGTTGCATTGAAGTTAACAGTGCCGTCTGAGTTTAGAGGCATGTTCATTGAAACAAGTCTTTTACATGCTGTCCGGTGTGGACACAGTTTTCCAAAACCTGATAAAATAAATAGTGGCATTGTTATAAATTTCTAATATGATATTATTAATAAAAGGGGCCAGTTGGCTCGTGGTTTGGTTGTAGGTTCGATAGTTCGGTTCCAACACAGAACAGACATTTGTGTACATAAATATATCTGTATGTTCTTGGGTGTAAATATAAAAGTATGTATTTAGATGAAAAAGTATTAAACTAGTTTTGCAGTTATTTAGTTTCTATAGCTCATGCTCTGCTTGGTTTGGGATCAGATGGCCTTTATAATACTATTTTCAATTTCAATAAGTTACCTAAAGGTGGACTTATTTTTCGTAGTAAATTAACCACATCCAAATGTTTGATCCTTCCTTTAGCATCTGGATCATATTCACTCCAAAGTCTGCAAAAGAAAACATATTATTGATTGATAGTTTTTGATTTAAGATTTCAAAAATAAATGTTTGCGTTCACCTGACAAATTCATCAAGATGATGAGGTCCAAGAATGGACCAATCTCTGGTTAAATAATCGAAGTTGTCCATGATAACGGCGACGAATAAATTGATAATCTGAAAAGAATAAACAAATAAGTTTTTAAACCTCACACGAAATATCTATACCCCATTATTTACGAAGAGTTAAACTGGGATTTCAGTAGGATCATAGTTTAGTACCTATACCCCATTTTCAACAATTATAAATAATATTAAAAGCCCCAAAGTAACATATATTGAACATCATCACCGTCTATCGGGTACATTACCCTTTTAAAGCGAGGTGAGAATAATGATAGTACTCTAGCACTTTTTTTCTGATTTTTTCATGATTTTGTGGCGACATCTATGAACGAGTAGAAACACGCGAGAATCCTACATCGCACTATCAAGATTCTCTCAGGATTTGACATATATACAAGCATCCAACATCAACAGTTGGACCGCGGTCCCCAGGCATGATCACCTAGCCTGGCGGAAGATCTTCCCTTTTAAATGGAGGAGTCTGATACCTCGCTCCTCCATAGTGGTGACCCCCCCTTTACCAAAAGTTTAAGCTCATCTCAGGATTTAAAGCCACAACCTTCATTACAACATTCGAAACTGACTGACACTAAGTGAGTTTAAAATGTAAGCTTACCAAGAATGTACAGAGTAGTGAAAAAGATATGAAGTAAGGGAAAGCCATCCATGTTCCACAATTCTCTTCATCCGGCACAATTTCATTATCAACAAGTTCTGGTCTGATGCAGTGCATCGGCTCTCCTGGTCTCTCGTCTTCATTTGGTGATAGCGCCATCATGATTTCTTGCCATGCCTCACCTGTAGTTTTAAATCAATTAAACTATACTAATATCTTGAAACATTTGGCCATATGATGGCTCAAAATGGGCTAAGCAAAACTGCCAGTTTGGAAACTAGATTCGTTATATATCGAATACCCATAAAGTCTACAACTTTATGGGCAACAGTTCAATACCTCAGGCGCAATTGAAATCATACTCTCAATGACATTTTCTAAACCCTTAAATAAGAATAACATACCTGTAGCTGATCGGAACAGCACCATTAAAGCTCCGCCAAAAGTTTGGAAGTTATTGTTTCTCGTTATAACTTCACCGTCAGGAAAGATTTTACCGAATAGCTGGAAGAAGAAAATTTATATGAGAGTATAAATTATGTCAACTACTAGGTAAGCCGGAATTTATAACAGGATTTAATATATTTTTCATTCTTAGTTCAGATTTTGACATTGTGCAGAAAGTAATTAAGAGTGTTACCGGAAAAAACAATCTTTAAATATTTGTCATATGTGGTGTATATTAAAAAAAATATTATGCAATTACCTGCATTCCAACAACAGCATAAATAAAGAACAGTAGTACAATAAGCAGTGCTACGTAAGGCAGTGCCTGGAAGGATTTTATGAAGGTCCACAGTAAAGTTCTGATCCGCTCTCCTCTGGACAACAATTTAATCAAACGCATCGCTCGAAAAAGACGGAAGAACGTTATATATTTTAGAAGAGTACCCTGAAATAAATGCATCATCTTTATTCAAGTCTTCAATATCTTTTGGTGTGTTTGAACATTTACATTTGTCAGGGTATTTAAAATAAATAGCTATCTGTTACATGATTGCAATCTCTGTTTAATTTAGGATCAGGATTTGTATTCTTCTTTGGCCTGTCCTGTTCTCAGTTACCTAATTATCATTTTACTATTATCCGCCATCTTTGAACTTCTTCCATCCACATTTCATCCTTTACACAATCCGTACAATCTTCTAAATAATCATGGAATTGATAAGTCTATGGGTGCCTTATTATGGTATTTAATTATGATACTACAAAAGTTCGTGGAAATTTAACTAAATAATTCTTACCTCCTTATTTTGAGGGTTCGGATCAGTTTCTATCTGGAACTGAAATATTATAATATTAGATTTTATTGAGATTCATACTGAGACATTTCTACCAAACATTTGCTGTAATATTAAAAGATACTTACATCAGTCGGTTTATTCTCATTAACCTGAGTAACCACTATGTCAATTATACTACCAACTACAAGTATGAAGTCTGTTGTATTCCACGCATCTCCGAAATAATTCTGTAAATTAATGACATTTATGAAATATGACTAATTGGCTCAGGCAAAGAAACAAATATCTAGTAACTAATACCGCTGGAACTCCTAATTCCACTTTCTGTCCGGCGGTCGGCGAGATAACACGTCTGTGTTGTTCGTGCATCGGGTCAGTGACAGTGGGTCTAATACGTCCTGTACCTCTACCATGAGTTCCTATCGAAACTTACTTTAGTCACTAGCGAGTAAACTACTATCGACACAGTATTTCTCGATAGCAAAGGCTAAAAAACGTTACTCGCTAGTGTTTAGATTTCGATAGATTTTTTACCCATCGATTCGTACTATCGATTTTAGTTCTTTAGGTGACCGCTAGTGGCGCTGTACACATTTGCCATAGAAATGTTTTACGCCGTCGCTAGCGAGTACGTACGTTAAAAACTCATGGTAAAGGCACTGAAGATACTTCGTGTAGAAGCGAAGCACGTGTCGATTTCCTGATGAGTTTTCTTGTTTGGGACGTGACAGAGAAGGAGATCTAGCGAAATTAGTTACTAGATATATGTTGAAATGAAATGAAATGAAAAATATTATTTCGCCAGAAATGTCGTACAGATTGGTGGTATTTCAAAATAAGGTCAACACATTTCGCTATAGAATAGCATGCAAAATTACAAATTTAAATTGGTTTTAATAAAATGTCATTATTTCAATACAATACAATAATAATTAAATAAAATGTCCTATTCTTGATTTATCTATCTGAGTTATACGTCACATTGAAAGTATTCGTCTAAGGTATAAAAACATCTCTCAGTAAGCCACTTAAATATTTTGGTCTTAAATAGATTTAAAGGAAGGCTTTTTAAGTAACCGGTAAATTATTAAATATTTTAATCGCCATGGGATAACAGCTCCTATGATATAAGTGGCTTCTTATTTTTGGTGGGAGTATTTTATCCTGGTACCTTGTATTCTGTTTTATGTCCCCATGTTTGCGGAATAGACCAGAATGTGTTTTTGCAAATTTACAACATTCAAATATATATAGTGATGGTACAGTCAAAACTTTCAATTTAATAAAAAGTGGTCGGCACGATGGTATGTTTTTTGTATAATCTCATTAATGAAATATTAAACACTTCCTTCATCCAACGTATAATTTGTAATGTCAGTTTTATTACCTTAAATCTAAAGGCAGCCAATTTGAAGACAAACTCCAACATGAACACGGTTGTTAAAATCATATTGAGGTAGTCAAGAATCTGTAAACGGGAAAAAAACTGATTTAAGAAGTGCAGTGGTACAACATAGAGAATAGGTGGATGCGAAGAGTGAAAGGCCAGATGTAATGAGACTGAAGGAGAAGGCCAGTCAAACATTGAACGGTGATAGACATTGACTGATGATGATGAACAATCGTAGATCCTAGATAGATTTTTTTTTGTACCACATGGGCCGTCTTTCAAGCGGACGGTCCACCTGATGGTAAGTGGTCACCGCCGCCTATAGAAATTTGCAACACTAGGGGTATCGCCAATGCGTTGTCAACCCTGAGACGTGAAGTTGTTAAGTCTCATGTGCCTGTAATGTCACCGGCCCCCTTACCTTTCTAACCGAAATACAGTAATACAAGAGCATTACTGCTTCACGGCAGAAATAGGTAAGGTGGTAGTACTTCCCCGGATGAACTCTGGACTAAGGGACTCTATTACTCAAAAATTATTTATATTATTCAAAGTACAAGTCTATCATACAGTCTCTCTTCGTATTTAAATATCTTTTAGCTTTTACACACTTACACGGCAATTTAGTTAGTGCTAAAACCTTGAGCTTAACCAATAGTGATCCCAAGAAGCTGCAGATTTTTATTATATTCAAGCATTTAATCATTATTGATAGGAAGTGAATTCAGAGCTGACGTGACGTATGCCTAAGTAACAAACAAATTGGGAGGTCTACAGTGTTGTATGACGATATAGTCCGTCAGTACACGACAATCTCTGTTCATTTCATAAAATAGTTCTTATGACTCGAAATGGTAAACAAGTAGCTCTAGAGGGGATTATCTATTGTTAACATACCTTCTTATACTCGCTAGAAGCACCATGGAACTTCATCATGAGCGCAACGGTGTTCAGTACGATGAAGAAGAATATGAAGTATTCGAACCTCTGTGACGTCACGAACCACCACGTCTTGTACTGGATGCGGTGCTTAGGAATGTACCTATGGGAAAACAATCGGTTTAGAGGATTATAGAAACTAGCTCTCGTAAATAAAATTCTAACATGTCAATAATACAGCTTTTTTTTGTTTGTAGAGTAACATTTTGATCTTGGTCCAACTTTATGGGTCTAATAGCAGCAATTCATAAGGTTTTTAATTGTGTGAGAAACTTCTACTACGGCAAGTTTGAACATGAAGTTCGTGTCTCATTATCAAAAATTTTTCAAAGCCACAATCAGTAATTCATTTGGAGAAGCCAGTATTTATAGTTCCTCAGAATGCAGCCCAGGTCAACGACCTTTCTTTACTTACATAAGAAGGTAGAATAAATATACATTTACCTTCTAACAGGTTTAGCTTTCAAAGCGAACTCTATACAATTCCTCTGATTCTTGTCGAGCTCGCAATCCTTGAATTCCTGTTCACCCTCCTTCTGGAATGTCACTATAACGAAACCAACGAAGATGTTCACCTGAAAAACAATACCATCAGTATAAAATAATGATTCAAGTTCTTCTGGTGCATCTTTTGGTTGCACTCTTCAGAATCACGATCTCACGTTGTGATTTATTTTGTGTTCGTCCGCTTAGTAAGTACCAGGCATAGCTGAAACGCTATCGGTCTTCGATGAATGCTAGTTGAAACACGGGATCTGATTAGGAAAGTAAGTAGTGGAGCCTCAAATAAGTAATGGATGAGAATAATTCCTGGCATGCATTGCAATACGACTTCAAATCGTCATTTACCGTTTTGAATTCATACAAAAATGCAATTGAAAATTAAATAGTTTACAATTTTCTTGTATTATTGCCATTTCCAATTAATTCGCTTACCAAGAAACAACATTTAATTACATACTAGCTATTCTCTGCATGTGGTGCTATATGACTTCTTTTTTACGTCGGGAACGTTCCCAGCTGTACAAAGAACAACTCACTCAAATTTCATCATAATCGTATGAATAGTATTATAATGCATAGAGGGCAAACATACCTACTTACATTGATTTTTATATACATAGGTAAAGTCTTACCATGAAGAAAGCAATCACGATAATGTAGCTGATATAAAAGAAGGCGACGAGTGGTCGCGAGTTCTCAATCGGACCGTGTCGTTCTGTGTTAGAGTCCATTGATGTTGATAGCAATCTGAAATTATATTAATAACATAGTTTATATCTGTATAGACTTGTACTTGCCCACAGTCTCACCAGGGTAAGTGATTACGTGGCCAAAGATGGTGAAGCACACAAAGTCTAAGAGGGATTGCCTCTAAAGTGTAGTTGTCGATGAGAGATTGAGTCAAGAGGTGCTAGGCCAGGCGGATACTACACAGCACCCGACAACCGTGCTATGGTCTCCTTACAATATTTTCCTTCACCGACAGCTGAAGCATATTGTAAGATTAGAGCCTATGTCTCTCATCATGGTACTGGACGTCAGGACCAAGTAAGCTATTAAGGCCTTCTTTTGACAGAAGTTAGACATGGCAGATTTAAGGCCATCGCTATCTCTGAATGTTTAAAGAATAGACCGGATAAAAAGTTTAAAGGTTTCCGCAAAGGATAATATGAAAAAGCAGGAAGTGGAACCCGAGATAAAAAAAATGGAAGAAGCATACCACGCTAACCCGAATTAATTGAGAGCAAGAAAAGGTAGGTGACAATGAGAAAATTTGCTGCTACTTGATCGGTGTGATTAATTATAACTTTAATCCTCTCGTGGATATGGAATCTTTTGGATTAGCAGTGGATAAACTTTTGATCTAAATTGAAAAAGGACCAATGAGGTTACAGGAAGCACGAAAAGGTAGATTCCAATGATAACTATTCCGATCCCGGAGTGAACAATTATAGTTATAATCCTGTCGGAGATAAGGAGTCTTTTGGATCCGCAGTAGATGGACTTTTGATCTAAATTGTAAAAGGTCTAAGGAGGTAAGTAAGCCACATACCCAGGCCAGCCTTCAAATGTAGACACGGTGAATAAAGTCAGCATTCCATTGAGTACGTCATCAAAATTGAACTTATTTTTGACCCAAATACGATTCTCAATCTTGGGTTCCTTATTTTCGAATATAAGGTAAGTTCCCCTGGAAACACGAATCGTTTAATAGTCTGTTTCAAGTAAAAAAAATATAAGAACTGGCTGTTTAAAGACACACGATAGAAGTGAAACTTTTGTATTACAGGGAAACATTTTAATTATTCATCAATAACTTTTGAATAGCATAGATTGTGTTTATCATTTATGTATTTTTCGTGACGCAAAAAGGTTGCGAAACCAGAGTTTCAAAGCCCTCCCATAATTTTCCTTTCCAGTATTCTTTGACGTTCACGAATGTCATGGAAAATGTTACTTTATTCCTTGTACCATAAGGTTAATATATTGATTCAATGGTCAATTGTATGCAGATGTACCTTGTGCTAAATGAATAAGATTTATTTTTCGATGACATTTTTAAGTGTTAAGAAGAACAAATATAATGAAAATCAATAAAGTTGTATTTTACTTACTGACACTCATCTTTTGTCACTTTTGTAATATCTGTACATTTAAAAAATTTACCCTGAAATCATAAAAATATTAGAACCTCGTTTTTTTATTTCTAATCTGCCATTTAGTAAAACAACATGTTTTTTTAATATACATTTAAAAAATTACAAATCACCTGACCTCGCTTCATTGAAAGCTGAAGCTAAGCGCACAGTAAAAAAATTAATCAAAGTTAATCGATGTTAAACATTGCAAATTTAATCTAACTACTTTGATATACGACTCACAACGACTACACAGACATCGAGCAATTGGGTACCTACTCTGTTAAAAACTTATTATTGTTCATACTCAAATTTTTCCAAGCTTATTAAATACTCTAGGCTAATTGAAGTCAAAGAAATATGGGTCTTTCATCCATCAGTATAAAGATGGTATTTAAACAAGCAGATTTTGTAAATTTTAAAACATAGAAAGAGCATCCCATTGTTTTACAAATCATGAATAAAATACTTTAGTACTATTCTGTCCTTAGTTTTTAGTCGTATAGTTTACTAAAACAGAACCAGAACTTTTCTTAATACTTAAGATCAGAAAAAAATGAGAATGAACATTTTTTTTTTAAATATCAATTTAATCATAATTACCTTGAACAATTGTATGCCCACAACAGAAAACATAAATTGTAACACATGATTAATGACAAAAATGTTTCCGATAGATTTTATCGAAGCAAACACACACTTGACGACATACTACAAAAGCGTAATGCAAAAACAATGTGTTAAAGCAAATAACAAAAACGTTACCGAATTGCAGTGTTTTTATTTATTTTATTATTTTATATGTTTTTTTTATTTATTCACCCATTTTTGTCCAAATGTGCGTTTGTGTAGTTGTGTATGTAGCACGATGTATATATTTTTGTGTAACGAAAAAAAATGCAAAACAATTAAATTATTTTACAAAAAACCAAAATTAAATCGGGATGCCTACTTACATTGCATTAGTCCTTGGTATTTATTGAGACAAAAAAATAATATATTATAATATGCCAGTGTCCTGTTCTGACTATGGGATTTTTGGGAAACGGGAAAATAAAAAAACGTAGACACACTATGAAACCAAGTACCTCACTCCTAGTAAACGAGTGAAATGTCAAGGTAGGGCAGAATGTGCAAAAGAAACACACGTAAGCTGTAATTGAGTCCAAAAAATCACAATTGTCTCGAATCGATTAAACACACAACACCTTTGGGCTAATTTTAAAAGTCAACAAAAAAAAAAGAAAAACATAAAGAAGCATGCGAAGTTAGCGAATTTTTTGGACCCACGAGCGAAAGCGAAAAAACAGTTAGTAGACTAAAAAAAATCTTTGAAACTGCACGTATAAAAGCCTCACACATAAGAAAACGAAACCAGATGATTTTAATATTTCTTTTCTTGATAGTGCATCGAATCAATGAGTGCATAAATACTTACTTCCATAAACATTTGTGAGAATACTGAATTAAATTGACCCAAAGGTGTCGTTAAGAAAATGTATTATAAAGAAGGGTTTTTAAGGTTCTATTTCTCCCTACCTTGAACATTTGCACCCCCATGACTGCAAACATGAACTGTAGAAGGTTTGTCACCAACAAAATGTTGCCAATCGTCTTAATAGCAACGATCACGCACTGAACTACGTGCTAGAAATTGATAAAAATGTTCCTTTTACATTTCGTATACTAATATTAGCATCTTTCTCTCGAGAATAATTAAAATCAATACTGACCTTTAATCCTTTTGCTCTGTTGATTGCTCTCAGAGGTCTCAATACACGGAATACTCTCAGAATCTTTATAAAAGATACGTTATTTGACCTGCATACAAAATTACGAAGGATTGTCAATGATTAAGTCAAAATCATTGGCTTAAAATTGATCATTTAACCGACATATAATGCGCATATCTCTATGGCAAAAACCAAACATAAACAAAAGCTAATCGATATGTTAGAACTCGATAACTTACCCACTCAAAGATATAAGAGAAACAATGACAACCAACAAATCGAGAAGGTTGAATGCAGAGCGACAGAATGCATCCTTATGAAGAATGAACCCGTAGGTAATCAGTTTCAGCACTAGTTCGATGGTGAAGACGGTGGTGAAGAAGTAGTCGATTTTACGGAGGATCTGAAAATGTTAAATCAATGTTGTAGTATCAAGAAAAAGTTCAAGAGTTGGTAGTTAATAGAACTCTTTTGGTATCTCCCTTATTTTTGAGCATATCGTTATGTTTTTAAGTATATTTCAAGACGGGCTAAGCGGAGACTTGACATCGTAGAAGGTTATATAGAATGCACTCTTCGTGCAGGGAGCTAATATTTATCTATCATAGTATTGCGATAAAATACATTCCAGGCTTTAAGACAAGAAACTAATTGGTTACGTTTTTACTGCCAATGTATGACTGAATGAAATTTGAACCGGTATTCATTTTCATGCCGAAATTTATTTGTATTTTCCTTTAGAATTTATCGTCTGGTAGTCGTGAACCGATCTTTTTGATAGGCGTGTAAAGGGGATACAGACTCAATTCAAAGTGGCCTTTTAAGATAAGTTTACGTGCCGAGATATGTTCATTATTATGGTCTACCCATAATTCTACATAGTATAAAAAATATAAATAAAAAGCTGTTTAATAATGCTTATTCGTATAAAAATGTATCATATGAACTACAAAATAAATTAAACAATAAACAAATGCTTTAGAACGTTAGGGTGTGAGAGCCATCAGAGGCTAACACCTCGACCTTTCCAAAAAAAAATCTTTATCACAAATAGAAAAAGATACAGTTTATCAAACGAACGTGAACTGTTGTAGTGTGTAGGATTAAAACGTAAAGTATAAGTGAGACTTACCTCACTCTTTCCTTCACTAGCTTTGCTGCCAACAGGATCCTCCATGGCCAGCATAAGTGACGACGCCAAGATGCAAATGAGGATCAAATTTCTGAACCAGGAGTTGTTCTGAACTTTATAGCAGGAGACTCGGAACCTGTAAGTTAAATTTGAAACAAACGTCAAACATTTTGCTAGAGGTTATCATCAAATGTAGATTGTAACAATTATTACTAATATTTTAAAATTATAGACTAAAATTTTCTTCGCTTATTTTTTATATTCTCAAACCAAAAGCAAGCTAAAGTTACATGTAAAAGTATGTAATATTTTGTACATTGCGATATGTGTGGCTTATGTAGTTCATTATGAATGGCGTGCAATAAACTACTTAAGTCACGAGAATTTTATAACACGCGTGACCAAAACCCACATTTAAGTCACGGTGTAAAAAAAGACTAGAATAGTGAGGGTTTAGGTTAGGTTAGGTTAGGTTTGCTTGACAATTTTTTTATGAATAGACATGACATCATAGAAGTGAATTATTCACATATAAATAAATAGATAAAAATAAATATAAGAAATATATGTTTAGATGACATAGCAGTCACTTCGTATTCAATGAACGAATGTAATTGTTTCTATTCAAATAGGCCATTTTATAAACGCAGATGAATAGTGTGACGCGAACCGAATGTTGTTTTTTACTGAGAAGAACAGGCAATAAACTCAGCAATTCCTATTTCAAAACGAACTTATGTTTTGCGTAATAGCGTAAACTTTAAAGTCATTAAATTGTTGTATCCTTACCAATTAGTCTTGGAGAATACAAAGAAACTGCTTCCTTCAGGAATAGGCTTCTCTTGTGTCTTGATCTCCACTTCAGACAATCGACGGGGCCTGGCTGATACCGCCGGCTGGCTCTTCGGCGGTGAGGGCTCTTTTTTTATATCTCCTGTAAAGATAGGTATAGACAAAAACAGCTTTAGATATGAAGTCTCAGACAACATAGCAAGCTTCCACATTCAATTGTAGTTATGGAAAATACGAAGTCAAGGTTATGATTGTTCAGTTGGTGGGGACGTGGAAAGCCATGACGAAGGTTCTGGTTTCGAAACATAAGGTGTACTTGAGGAACTCGATGTAGAGAACGACCGTGAAGAAAATATAATTCGAATGAAGGATACTTTGCAATACCCACATGAATAGCTACCACCCTAAAGATGATTATCTGTCACCGAGCACCTGCCGGTGTGGTCCCACTAGTTATTGATATTTATCATCTATGACAGACAGTTGGCTTGGTGGTTAGCGACTCTGACTGCCAAGCCGAAGGTCGCGGGTTCGATTCCCACCCAGGACAAACATTTGTGTGCATGAACATATCTGTTTGTTCTGTGTCTGGGTGTAAATATCTATATAAGAATGTATTTAGAAAAAAAGGTTGTATAATATGTAGTATATCAATTATCTGGTTTCCATAGTACAAGCTCTGCTTAGTTTGGGATCAGATGGCCGTGTGTAAAGAATGTCCCATGATATTTATTTATTCATTATTTATTTATTATGGATCCGATAGCAGAAATTTGGGCTTTTAGTGCTTAGCACTTCCAGCCACACCATTGTGACCATCATTACCATTGTGACATTGTGGTCAAAAACAAGCCTTTACATGTTTTTTTTAGTATTGTCTAATAACATACCATTTTGTTTCTTTTCACTTGTAACAAGTACTTCATTGACATTATCCCTGACTTCTTGATCTTGGTCTTCTACATCTTCTTCTGAACCCGTTTCTTCATATTCATGGTCTGATCTGTAATTTAAAAATATATTTTTTTATATATTAGGTAGATATCTCTAATGCCATGTATTAAGAGGAAAAATCCTTCTGCTATGGAATTATTTCCATGCTTTGTTTGAGATGTCCCAGAATATTTTATTATTCAAACTTGGTGTCATTATAAAACGTGTTGGAAGAAATATATTCATTGTACCTTAACTATTTATTCTGATTCATTGATCACAATATACAATAAATAACTTACCTTGGAACCATCTTATACTTTTTATAAGGCCGGCTAAGTAAAGAAACAATAGGGAATCAACATTTTATCAAAAAAATATAAATTTTATAGGTTACGACGTCCAATAGATTTATCGTAATTAAAAACTCTGGTACTCACCCTTCACTGGAATATCCTTCTTCTTCATTTACATATTCATCGTCTGTCTCACCTCTTTCTTCATCTAGTTGGGGAATACCGGCTGCTTCAGCAATTTCAGCTTCCTGAAAATTATAAGTTGTCAAACTTTTATTCAGCTCAAAATATCAATTGCCTTAGTCTATTAAAAATTCTTATTGAAAACAACTGAAATATTGTGTCTATCAATATTAAATTTAGGATTATACAAAAAACAAATATCTAGTAACTATTTCTGCTGAATCTCCTTCTCTGTCAAGCCCAAACAAAGAAACTCTGCAATAAATTTAAGCCAGAGAAGGAGATCCAACGGAATCAGATATTTGTTTTTTTGTTAATCTTATAATGGATTTCCGCAAGGCCACGCATGAGTTTATTAGTTATCTTAAGTTTATGAATATAAAAGACATACAGTAGGATAATATTATTATCTGTATTACCTGTATTTACCTCAAAACATTAATAATACATATGATGAAGGTTGTTTAAAAAATTATAATTCGTTATCCTTAGATACTATAACAGGTTTTAAATATAGCAATTACTCTCACCTCTTTTTCCTTTTGTATTTCATCCATTTCTTCAGCATCTCCTAAGTTGTCCACAGCGATAGCCAAGAACACGTTTAGAAGAATATCTGATTGATTTGTTAAAGAAATTTCATAAATATTTTAATAACAACCAAAACTAGGTTATAATTCCGTTTTGGATACTATCCTAACTACCAAACATTTGGGTGCATGAACATCTGGTTGATTGATGTCGGGGCATGTGTACACTCCGTACACATTCATTAAATTATCTGATTATTAAAAAAGAATCAGCTAACATCAGATTTGTATAACAATTTGGAATCAGATTCCTGTATATAAATGACTCTCAATAATATAATATGTACCTATTCATAGATTTCTTTTTATGCCGCTTGGGCCGACAAACAAGCAGACGGTCCACCTGATGGTAAGTGGTCACCGCCGCCTATGGACATTTGCAACACTAGGAGCATCGCCAATGCGTTGTCGACCCTGAGACGAGAAGTTGATAAGTCTCATGTGCCTGTAATTTCACCGGCCCCCTTACCTTTCTAACCGAAACACAGTAATACAAGTGCACTACTGCTTCACGGCGGAAATGGGTAAGGTGGTAGTACTTCCCCGGACGAACTCTGCACTAAGAGCTCTACTACTATGAAGGGGAATTCACTCATCTATTATCATTAAAATATTTAATCATATTCTTGTAAAGGATACAGTTACCACAGATGAAAATGACGATAAAGTAAATGGAAGCCAGCATTCCAGGCGAGCCGACTCCTCCGTAAGCGTTAATACCGTGGTACATAACTACGTTCCAATCTTCACCTGTTAGAATCTAAAAAAAAGATATAATTAAATCACAAAAAAAAATCCGATTCTTTGGTAAGTTACCTAAAGCCTAGTTACTTTTGTATCTTTTTTAGTAATACTTATTATCAGTACAAAGGGGCAACGTCGCCAGCATTCTGGGCACACTATCACTTGACAGCGATCAGTGCCTTTACCATGAGTTTTTAACGTACGTACTCGCTAGCGACGGGGTAAAGCATTTCTATGGCAAATCTGTACAGCGCCACTAGCGGTCACCTAAAGAACTAAAATCGATAGTACGAGTCGATAGGTAAAAAACCTATCGAAATGTAATCACTAGCGAGTACCAATTTTTAGCCTTTGCTATAGAAATTCGGTACCATGAGTCACAAATTTGACAGTTGCCATCGAGAAATACTGTATCGATAGTAGTTTAATTGCTAGTGACTAAAGTATGTTTCGATAGCAACTCATGGTAGAGGTACAGGATGAGCTAGCCTACTTATAGGCTTTTTATTTTTAAGTATGTATATATATTTTATGTTATTAAATTTTGTATTAATATTTTCTTATCTTAACCTGTATTAATTAATGAACATTAATCAGTAAAATCACAAGTAATAATATGTTTGAAAAGGACAAAATTAAGATTTTGTTATAATTTTAGGACGATCATATGTATTTTAGCTATTTTTACGTATTAAAGTTGACGTAGTGACCCAAACTTGTTATTTTACTTAAGTTACACTCATTAATTACTAAACTACCCAAGTAAAAATACTCATAACCAGTGAATAAAGGTTTTATCTATTGAACCTATTTTTAAAACTTGAATAACATGCTCGGCTGGAACAAGGCCATATCAATTTGACCAGTCTGTTTCTAAACAGCTAACCATTGCGTGGTTACATAGCTTCTTAAGAAAAGTCTGGTAACAATAGAAAGACGTATGCTTATATGTTACTTTCATCAAACGGCTACTCAGAATAATTTGGTCTAAATGATCATTATAACAATACCTGAAACATGGTCAGCACAGCTTGCCAGAATGAATCGAAATTGTGCCTCTCCTTTTCCTCCTCAGGTGCGTAATCAAACCGTCCTCCGAAGACTTGCATTCCAAGAAGCGCGAAGATCATGATGAATAAAAAGAGTAGAAGTAGAAGGGAGAAGATGGACTGGATTGAGTTGAGGAGAGAATTTACGAGATTGGATAGGGAGCGCCAATATCTGTAAGTAAGGTTAAAAAGGTATACATGATCATGAATACTAGCCTTGCAAACTAGACAAATCCATTGAAGGTCTCACATCTTCATTGGTTGAATAAGTATGGTTTGATACTTCAGATAAAAGTTTTAGCTTGTATTGTAGTTTCAGTAACTTTTATACGTCCCTAGGCGGGCCTAAACTGAATATAAACCTCAATCGCATGTCTTTTAACATAGAAATAGTTCAATTTTCCTGAATATATATCATATTTTTTTATACCACTTGGGCCAACAAACAAGCAGACAGTCCACCTGATGAAAAGTGGTCACCGCCGCCTATGGACATTTACAACACCAGGGTATCGCTAATGCGCTGTCAACCCTGATACGGGAAGTTGTTAAGTCTCATGTGCCTGTAATTTCACCGGCTCCTTTAACTTTCTAAACGAAACACAGTAATACAAGTGCTTCACGGCAGAAATGGGTAAGGTGGTAGTACTTCCCCGGACGAACTATGCTCTAAGAGCTCTACTACTCTAATTGTCATCCTTGTAAATAATGTATCACCATTTAAATAAAAGTACCATATAACTGAACCACAATGCTAATTAATGTATAAATCTTCATGAATACTAAACTTAATAAAAAAAAGATGTTCGATAATACTCACTTGGTAACTTTAAATACTCTCAACAAACGGACACATCTCAACACAGATATGCCCAGTTGTGGGATAGTTTCAGTGAGTGTGAGACCCAGTTCCACAATAGAACATAACATGACGAAGCAGTCGAACCGGTTGAAGAGGGAGACGAAGTAACCCTGGAAGGTAAACGTATTACTGATTAGGATATTAATATTTCTGATAATGGTAAAAGGCAGGGCATTATTTTTAATATTATGAAGGTAGGTAAGTGACTCCTCCATTTAAAAGGAAAATCTTCCACCAGACTAGGTGATTATGCCTGGGGACCGCGGTCCAACTGTTGACATTGGAAGCTAGTATATATAATCAAATCTTAAGAAAACTTCGATATCGCGATGTAGGATTCTCAGGTGCGTATTCGTTCATAGATGTCGCCACATCACTGTGGTGCGGGCGATGTAGGTTTCTTGCATGCGTGTGTTCATAGATGTCGCCACAATTTATCTATACTAATACTAATATACTAATAATATTATAATAATAATAATTTTTATTTCATAATAAATTTGCACAGACACTTAAACAGTTAATATTCAAAGCAAATAATTGGGATGGTAAAGTTAGGGAGTTTAGTGTTTATTGAGCTCTGGAACCTGCGGTAAGAATAAACTTGTGTTGCGAGTTCCAGCTCTCGCTCCAGGTTTTATGTGGTTAACATAATCAGATATGCTGCAAGTGCTTCAAGTATGAGCTAAAATTTTAAAAATTATAAAGAGGAAAGATTTGTATGTTAGTATGTTTGTTACACTTTCACGCAAAAACTACTAAACGGATATAAATGAAACTTGGCACATATATAGAGCATATCCTGGAATAACATATAGGCTATTTTTTATCCCGGGAAAATGTGATATCCCTTGGGAACGCGGGTAATACCGCGGGGGACAGCTAGTTTTGTATAAATAGTAATAGAAAACACGCAACCAAAAGATTTGGGGGTATATTGACTTCATTAACTTAGAAGCCAATAGTGAATCATGGTATAATCAGCCAATATTTCTAAAATTTAGTTGAAGTATGAAGATATATTTGAAGATTGAGTAAGTAAGATGGCACCATTGAAGCCATATATTTTTTATGATTGTTGTTTCACCTTTAGTTTCAGTTCCATGGTATTATTTTATTCTTGTAATTAATTAAGGAGGTTAATTATTAATTATATACGTACTTGAAACCCCAACGCATACATTTTCAACAGCATCTCCATCGTGAAAAGAACAACAAACAAGTAATTGGCGTAGTTCTGGAAGTAATCTAGCCATCGTGGTTGACTGAAATATGAAAAGGAAATATGTGAGACATTGAAACCAGAATATTTTTGACTACACATCAATGCATCTTTCAATTCATACAATCACAATATTATGCATCATAGAAGGCAATACAGGCAAGACCAACTTCTTGTTGTCAACTGACACATGCTACTCTTGCTACTTCTACACTAAAGAAGATAGTACTAAATAAATATTTTGCAAAATAATCGCCAAAATCGATTAAAGATGTAAATTTGAAAATCAATACTTACTTGAAATGTTCCGTAGCCAAAACTAATGTATTGAGGAATACCAGAATGATTATCGCCCAGTAGAACGTTTGAGTTTTTACCGCTTTTCTACACGTTCTTTTTAATCTTCGATTTACCTGTGAGACTAGATCTGTTAGTTTAGCGGTAACATACATGTTTGACTAAGACATATATTGCAATATATGATTTGACGCTATGTGCATAAACGAGCCCCCACCTGATGTTCGTTCGTACAGTGTCAGGCCTAAACTGAATAAATGATTTGAATTTTGAATTGTTTTTGACGGTCCTCAATGAGATCATTTGTTAGAAAACAAAACTAGACTACTAACGTGACTTGGATAGTAAGTGAACTAAAGTGGTTATGAATAAGCCACATCACCCAAAGTCAAAACTAATGGAAAGAAGGGCTCTCGAGTCACGACAACATAACTTTATGTTGGTGTAATGAAAACATTTTTTTACGTGTCCAGATGTTATATTGTACTGAGTTAATTTTATTAGCTTATTGAGTTATGGGCATTGGTTTGTGTGGTGTTGTACTTTTAGAAATAATAACTAATAATTTATCCATATTTATATTCTAAGTATCATTGTAACAACTGTTGGCAGACCCAGGAATATTATATCATTCTCCTATCAGGAACTAAGGGTTATGAAGACTTTATGGGAGTAACTAATTGCCACTAGAAGCAAAGGTCTTAACACTATTGTGCAACAAAACTTATGCGTCGATATTTAGCAGTAAATATGTCCTAAAAGAATAAATCCGAAACGTTCATTAGGAATTAAAAAGGCCCTAAGATATTACCTTGTTAAACCTCCTACAGTAAACTTTGCAAGCACTTGCTGGTGTTTGATCACCATTTATATTAACATTGCTTTGTGATCCGTCGTTACTTTTTCTTTCTTTTTTACCTGGAAGAATGTAATTTTAGTATTTCTTTGTACATGGTCATTTGAATCAAAAACTCTAAAGAAATAGAAATATTTCGGATCAACCAGTCATCATGTTATAACAAACACCTTGAGAGTCTTGGTCATCTTCTTTTTGTCCCTGGTCATTTTCTAAATCTAACTCTTCGGCTACTGTTATCCAATTAAGGTAGCCTTTTATATCTTCTTCAAATTGCTGTCTCTCACGAGACTTTTGGAAGTCACCACGACTTTTGGCTTTTTCTCTCTCCTTTGAAAATTCACTGAAATCGATATAAGAGACAGATGTTTATTTGCTATAATGCCAAACTCATTTCAGGAAAGACTATTTTATTAAGGTTAGAGCTACTTAGATTTTCACTAATTTGGAAGTGGGCATCAGAGAGTATAACGTATTTTAAAGCGAAGATAACCTCAACATACAATAACCATTGGATTGAAGATAAACCTTATTTCAAAATCAATAAATGATTTTTCTGTCATTCTTAAATTTCAAACAGGGTTACGCATACTGCACAGGTTATTAAAGTGATAATGAATAATGAACTTACCCAGACAACACACCAAGAATGAGATTCATGACGAAAAAATTACCAAAGATGACCAACGTTACGAAGTATATCCACGCCCAAGTATTGCCTTTTACATCTGACACCTGAAACATTAATGATTTAGCTGGTATTTTCTTCTAAGAGTAACAATGGAGTGAGAATAAGTTTTAAATCGCTTATCTAATAGATATTTAAACATTTGTAACCTCTGCTAATTATAAAGAAAAGTATGAACACTGCACATGCATCAATCAAAGAGATTGTGTTTGTGTACATCAATCAGTCTTTTTTTTGTGATTTTTTCTTATGGGGTTTTATTTTAATTCTGATCCACAACTTTGAGTGTGACGAAAAATAAATGAAAAAACACAGTCTATGCTATTCAATCAAAAGTGATTGATGCATTTAAAATGTGTGCATGTTATACTTAAATTTTACTTCTATCGTTTGTCTTTACGACCCACAATTTTTTTTTATAGGTATACATTTGACTATTATATATATTATAATAATGTTTATTGACTCATAGCTTAGTTAATACAAGGTAGTGTTTGATAAAGATATCTTACACCTTTATTCTAAGACGTTTCCTCAAAAATTCCTCGACTCCACTCAACGCCACTCCAAGATATTTAGTGTTCATAGTTACAAAAATCTCCTCTCGACGCTTTCCCTTACTCCTTACCCTTACCTTGAAGTTGACAGTTCTTTCCTCACCTCGAGTGAAGGAAAGCGTCGAGTGGAGGAGATTTTTGCAACTATGAATACTAATATCTTGGAGTGAGGTTGGTGGAGTCGAGGAATTTTCGAGGAAATGTCTTAGAATATGGGTGTTATACTCGGTTTTAATTATAGTTGCTGAGCTAGGCAAAAAGCCTGTATTACAGCATACAGCGCCAAAATCCCCAAGGACATGTTTAGTTTTAAACATCATAGTTTTATCCATTATAGTATATCTTTCACTATCTTTGAACCAATTATTTATGATAATCTCTCCCAGATATAAGCAGATAGGTTGGAAAATGCTTATCTCAGAAGCATACCTAATATATCTTACTTCTTAAGCTGCGTTTTGAAGGTATATTATAGTTACTTACAGCATACATGATATCAGTCCAGCCCTCAAGGGTAATACATTGGAAGACAGTAAGCATGGAATAGCCAATGTTGTCAAAATTTGTGATCCCAAAATTTGGCCCCTCCCAGTGGCCTCTGCAGATCTGATCGGCTGGACATTTGAAGCCGACGTCACTTTCGTTACTGCATGGATGTGGGCCATCCATCATTTCTTCTAAAAATGTACAAAGAAAATAATAATAAATATCCTGGGACATTCTTTACACACGGCTATCTGATCTCAAACTAAGCAGAGCTTGTTCTATGGGAACCAAATAACCGAGTGAACATATACTACTTTTTTTGTTTTTCTAAATACATACTTAAATAGATCTTTACACCCAGGCACAGAACAAACAGACATGTTTGTCCTGGGTGGGAATCAAACCCACGACCTGCGGCGTCACAGTCAGTGTCGCTAAGCGCCAAGCCAACTGGACTCCTCAATATTGACTCGTTACCATAGTTAGGTAACAAAATCGCACCGAAGAAAAGAGGAAATTTCTACTTTCTACAGGCTTGTGTTCGACCACCATTTCACCATGGTAAGTGAAGATATGGCTGAAAGTAGTTAGCACTCAACTCCGAAGACTGGCTCATAAGTGCTTGGAGACTTATTTACTCGAGTGCTGTAGTCTGGTGGGTACTATAAAGCCACCGTACCATGGTCTCCTCATGAGGTTTTCCTTCACAAAAAGCTCCAGCTCATAACTAGTTAACTCGTCAGCTTTCAACGTCACTACCAACAGAGCTATCATGGCCATAAGATGTTAGATATTGGGTACATGAGATTTTATAGGGAGCTTATGCTGTTGAATCTTCTTAATACCGTGACAGAGTATTTGAATCAGGTTAGATGGTCCTCTACTAATGTATTGGCCTTATACTGCTGCTTTTCTAAGAGAACTGTACCATGCCTATTTCCGCCGTGAAGCAGTAGTGTACTTTTATTATTTAGAAAGTAAGGCCGGCGTATTTATAGGCACGTGAGATTTAACAACTTCAAGTCTCAGGGTCGACAGCACATAGGCGATACCTCTGGTGTTGCAAATGTCCAAAGGTGAAGGTGACTTACTATAAGGACCGTCAGTAACTTACCTTTACCAGTTGTGTTCGAAAAACATGTCACATGAAGAACTCCAGAGAACAGCTCCAAGCCAATGATGGCGTAGATAATGATCACAAACAACACCAAGAAGGCTATGTGGAACAGTGGGACCATAGCTTTTAATATGGAATTTAAAACGATTTGTAAACCTGAAAAGATAAGGTTGTGCCAAAAACACGCTTTCATAGAAAATCCGACTAAAAAATAGAAAAAAAATTTGAATTAAGAATAGTGTAAATAAGAAAAAAAAATGTATTTTATTGTAAGAAAAAAGCGTAGGGTGTCAATAATTATAAATATTTTATTGACAGATATGAGTAGAAGGATTATCATTTTGATTTATCTTAAATAGCACCCCACGCTTTCTTTACAATAAAATACATACTTTTCTTATTTACACTATTTTTATTCAAATTTATTTTCTATTTTTGAATTGGATTTTCTATAAAAACGTGTTTTTTAGTATTTTTAAACTATTATTTATTTGAATTTTTTAGTCAAACCGCTAATCCTGATTATCCTAGTAAGGATAACGGGTGAAATTATTTAAAATATTGAATTGTCATCGGTCCTTAATAAGTATGTCAAATTTCGAGTTAATCCAACGTCTTGAAGGGGGTCAAAATCATGTTCAAAGATTCCGTAACTAACATACATACGTATGAAGCTAATAAAAGCGTTATTAAAGGACAATTTATCGAATATTTTTATGGTCATAATAGTCCTTATGTTTATAGGAAGAAAGCATTAACCCTGATAGGAAACGGGACCCTTTGTGTGACTTTGTTTCTCTGTTACACTTTTCCAGACAGCATCTTCTTTCAGACATCTACTACCTTTGAATATGGAACCCGTAAAGCAAGAACGTAAAAAGTATACTTACTTGGAACACCAGATACCAACCGAAGTGGCCTCAATACCCTGAAAGCTCTCAAAGCTTTTACATCAAAAGAATCCTTAGATATATACTGTAGCACCATACTCGCTATACTGTAACAAAAAATAGGGTGCGTTATAAAGACACTGTAGAAGTGAAACTTTTGTATGACAGGAAAAAAATTGAATAATTCAATCACTTTTGAACAGGTAGGGCTGTTTAATAAAAGAGTGAATAGGCTACTAAAGAGAAAGCGAGCTCCATTTTCAGCCTCATCTTCACTTACCATAAGGTAAGATTAAGGGTAATCGCAATACCGTCATAAATAAAAAATAAAAACAACAACGGGTTGCACTCCTGTACCTCTACCATTAGTGGCTATCGAAACTTACTTTAGTCACTAGCGAGTAAACTTCTATCGATACAGTATTTCTCGATAGCAACTGTCAAATTTGTGACTCATGGTACCGAATTTTTATAGCAAAGGCTAAAAAACGTTACTCGCTAGTGTTCATATTTCGATAGGTTTTTTACCTATCGACTCGTACTATCGATTTTAGTTCTTTAGGTGACCGCTAGTGGCGCTGTACACATTTGCCATAGAAATGTTTTACGCCGTCGCTAGCGAGTACGTACGTTAAAAACTCATGGTAAAGGCACTCGAGTGCCGGCAGAAGTGAAAACTTGAACATTAACGTTGTGCATATTAACCGTCTCACGAATTTTCGATCAGGCCACGTGTCCTGACGCGAGTTTAACATTTTATACCGATCTAAGATAAATGCTCAACACCGCTAAAGAAGTTTACACTTAAAAAAATATGATTGTATTTATCATTTATTTATTCTTCGTCACACAAAAAGTTTGCTGATCAAAATATCAAAGCCCTCCCATAAGAAGTTTCAGTTCAAAATAGTTACTGTCGTTTAGTAATGACTAGCTGTCCCCCGCGGTTTTACCCGCGTTCCCGTGGGATGTCACACGTATTATACATAAAAACCTTCCTCTTCTCTATTAAAAAAAAGAGCATCTAATTCCGTTGCGTAGTTTTAAAGATTTAAGCATACATAGGGATATAGGGACAGAAAAAGCGACTTTGTTTTATATTATGTAGTGATGTCACAATATCTTTTCTTCAAATTCGAATTAAGGAAAAGCATCATGAGGGAAGCACAGTACGGTGGTAATGCACTTTGTACCCACATACTGGCCACCATCCTTTTGACTGCCACGCCGCAGATGGGTTTGATTCCCACACAGGACAAACATTTGTATGCATGAACATGTATGTTTGTTCTGTGTCTGGATGTAAATATCTATATAAGTATATATTTTAAAAAGCTGTATATGTAATATATCAGTTATCTGGTTTCCACAGTTCAAGCTCTGCTTTCTTTGGGACCAGAAGCCGTGTGTAAATGTCCCTGGATATTTATTATTTTTTTTTATCCTCAATGTCCAAATCTATTGAAACACCTACCCGACCATTCCCTTAATTGCATTTCACACTTGATAACCAGCCTTTTTAGGCTTTATATAAGAAAAGAAAGCATCCGTTAATTTCATGGGTAGTTAAATCTATGAATACATTGCCCTCTTGAAGCCTATATATATCAATCATGACCACTTTTAAGCATCAATGAACTCATTAATTCTGGATCCACTGCCAAATATACGTCATAAATTGTACATTGAAATATTTTATTGCATACTCTTAGCATTTTAGATAACATCAATTATTTTAAAACAGATGTTAAATTGATCTTATTAATTGTATTGTTTATAAATTGCATTATACTTTGTTTTAGTCAAATTATAAAACCCAGACTAACCCTATATATTGTGTTTTGGTTACAATACAAAGGTAAAGGGGTTGGGACCTGTGCCTTAACCATGAGTTTTTAACGTACGTACTCGCTAGCGACGGCGTAAAACATTTCTATGACAAATGTGTACAGCGCCACTAGCGGTCACCTAAAGAACTAAAATCGATAGTACGAGTCGATAGGTAAAAAACCTATCGAAATGTAAACACTAGCCAGTAACTTTCCTTAGCCTTTGCTATAGAAATTCGGTACCATGAGTCACAAATTTGACAGTTGCTATCGAGAAATACTGTATCGATAGTAGTTTACTCACTAGTGACTAAAGTAAGTTTCGATAGCAACTCATGGTACTGGTGTCGTGGTGGCATGCGGTGGTGACCACAATTTGTCGGACTACTAGCCATTAAAAAAATATATCTTACCCAATAGTAACTATCGTAAAATCGAGACTGTTCCACGTGTTCCTCAAGTAGGCACCAGGGTGGAACAGGAACCCGTAGGCTATGATCTTCATCACGCATTCACCAGTAAATATTACCATAAATATCCATTCTACTTTTTCCTGAAAGAAAAAAGAAAATTAAGATAATTTAAAAAGATGTTGATTAAAATATTTTACCTTATTATAAGTGTTTGTGGCAAGATGTAAATGCAAATAGTGGTAATTTCGAGCTGTTGGCTGACTACCAAGTCCAGCACAAGTTCGATTCTCACCCAGGACAAACATTTGTGTGCATAAACATGTCTGTTTGTTCTGTGTCTCGGTGTAAATATCTATATAAGTATGTAACTACGTATTAACTATGTATGTATGTAACTACGTATAAGTATACATTAAATATTTATTATTATTGTTATAAATAAATTATATAAAATAAGTACTCACCAAAATTTGATTAGTATTATTCGTATCACCGGACGGATAGGGTGTGAAGACTGCTAAAGCTATACAATTCGCGAAAATAGTCGTTAATATCATATATTCAAATGGTCTGTTTATATGTTTAGGAAATATATTAAACACTGTTTGTTTGTTTGGTACAATAATAGGTAACGAAAACATCAGGAAATTATAATAAGATTTAATTTGTTATTATAAGAACGACTAACAAAACATGCACGGAGGAATAACAATATGCTTATAGTATAGTATGGTAGTGCAGAATTTTTCCGGGGAAGTACTACGACCATACATACCGCCGTGAAGCAATAGTGCAATATCGGCAATAGAAAAAATTCAATGTAACACATGTATTTCATGTATTAAGGAACCACAAGCCTCAGTTCAAAACAACGAGCTGAGCAAGCGCGGAAAGATGTATTTTTTTAAAAACACAATACAATTAATCTTAGAATAATTTATCGTAGAATCTTCAAAGAGTAAGAGTCCGTAGAAAATATAAAAAAGAACTAAAAAAAAAAAAAAGCAATAGTGCACTTGTATTACTGTTTCGGTTAAAAAAGTAGCCGGTGAAAGTACAGGAGCATGATGCTCTTGTTGTTGCAAATGTCTATAGACGGCGGGTGTCGGTGACCACTTACCCATAAGGTAAACCGTCTATTTATCAGCCCACTGGTCAGAGCGATGGCCGTCAGAGTCATACGGGGGTATCGCACGATCTCCTACGAGGGGGCTTGTGCACTGGCTGGATCCCCGCCCTGGGACCTAGAGGCGAAAGTCCTCGCGTCACTGTATCGGTGGCGCGAGGAAGAGGCGGAGCGGGGCGAACGACCGATGCAGCGTCACGTCGAGCTGCGTCGGTCTCAGCTCTGTGAGGTCCTGGTGGCGGAATGGCGGGACAGGCTTTCACGCCCTACCGCCGGCCTCGACATAGTCGGGGCTGTCCGGCCGGTGCTCGAGCGCTGGCTCGGGAGGAGGCACGGCTCCCTGTCGTTTCGGGCGACGCAGGTACTCTCGGGGCACGGTTGCTTCGGGAAGTACCTGTGTCGCATAAACAGGGAGCCGGACGCCCGGTGCCACCACTGCGTCCATTGCCGGGAGGACACGGCGCGGCACACGCTGGCAGAGTGTGCCGCTTGGGAGGAGCCGCGTCGTGCCCTTGTTGCCGTAGTAGGCCCGGACCTCTCGCTGCCGGCCGTGGTCGAGTCGATGGTCGGCGGCGAGGAGGCCTGGGACGCAGTGGTCACCTTCTGCGAGACAGTTATCGCGCAGAAGGAGGCTGCGGAAAGGGAGAGGGAAATCTCAACCCATCACCCGATCCGCAGCAGACGCACCGGGCGTCGGCGGAGGGCAGACAATGCCCTCTTCCAGCCCCCCTAAATGGGTCCAGGGGCGACGGACTCGGCGACGTCCCTCGCCCCCTACAACATCAGGACCCGAGGTGGCGGCGTGTGTGGTGTTCCACGCGCGCCCCTCAGAGAAATCGGGGGCGGAGGAGTTAACACCTCACTCCCCCCCCTCGACCAGATGGGGCCCGCAATGGCGGGCCAGCACCAGCCGGGGGTTGCGGAAGCTGAATTCGTACCCGCGACCCCCGGCGCTCAGGTGTGTGAAAGAACACCGGAGGGGTTTTAGTGGGTATACCTCTCGGGCCCCTTCTCATTTTTGATATGAGAAGGGGAGTTTGCGAGAGGGAGTCCCACATAACCACCGCGTCTCCCCGGGCGCGGTGGTATGCGTAATGCATTTCCCCTCCGAGAAAAAAAAAAAAAAAAAAAAAAGCTAAGTGGTTAAGACGTCAAATGCCGTGTAATTGTTCAGTCCTAACAATGAACTTAATATTAGGTGAAAGATACTATACTGCGGGTATAGGGTTTATTATGGTACAGAAACGAGCGGTAAATGGCGACTTGACTCAACCGCCATTTTTGACGAAAGTAACATTTTTCTCAACGAATTATACTACCATGATGATGGCTCATGCACAAATTCGTTGAAGCTTGCATTTAGTTTTAATATTCAATAGCTTTGATGTGGAATGTCAAGAAGTTTAGATGCAGTGTCTGTTTTTGGGTATAACAATTTTCAAATAGCTCTCCTGTAAAGTTTTCAAAATGGCGCTTGAATCAAGTCGCCTTTTAACCGTCGAATATAACCATTGACAGTTGAACCATAATATCTGACACTCTTCACATAATTCAACAGAAGCCTAAGCATGAACATCTATCATTAGCGTATCGTCATCGTATCGAGAGCGACAAAAAACAATGTTTTTTTTTTTTTTTTTTCTTTATGCCACTTAGGCCGACAAACAAGCAGACGGTCCACCTGATGGTAAGTGGTCACCGCCGCCTATGAACATTTGCAACACTAGGAGCATCGCCAATGCGTTCTCGACCCTGAGACGTGAAGTTGTTAAGTCTCATGTGCCTGTAATTTCACCGGCCCCCTTATCTTTCTAACCGAAACACAGTAATACAATTGCATTACTGCTTCACGGCGGTACTTCCCCGGACGAACTCTGCACTAAGAGCTCTACTACTAATGTAATGGGAAATTTAACATCGCGCAACGTGACTGTATGCGCGTTGTTCAATTTCCCATACAAACCAGCTTTTTGGTGCTCTCGATACGATGACGATACGCTTACGATAGATGTTCATGTTTAGGTTGCTGACAGAGTTGTTGTTATAGAGCCGGCTACAAATGAAATACGATTGAAATCATACAGACTTCGCTAGATTTACCTATTTCTCTTCTGGATTTTATTTTTTTTATACCACATGGGTCGAGTGACAAGGCAGTCCACCTGATGGTTAGTGGTCACCGCCGCCTATGTACATTTGCAACACTAGGGGCATCGCCAATGCGTTGTCGACCCTGAGACGTGAAGAAGTTAATCATGTGCCTGTAATTTCACCGGCCCCCTAACCTTTCTAACCGAAACACAGTAATACAAGTGCGCTACTGCTTCACGGCGGAAATGGGTAAGGTGGTTGTCCCTGGACGAACTCTGCACTGAGAGTTCTACTACTACCTCATGTGAATCCTAAAAAAGGCCTTAATATACATTAGCAGAGTTGTATAAGCTTACAAAATCAAATCTCGATCCATTGATAAGATTTCCACCTGGGGCTCGATTCTGTAAGGAAAATGACTCTAGCTCGAGGATGTTGCGTCGCGGCCTCTATGCTCTGTCTCTTTTGCTAACTACGCAATCACGTGAAAGGTAAGCACTCTGACATCTCCGTGCGGCGGCTCGCCGATGAAGTTTGTATTAGCTGAATAAGGGGGCTGGCTAGAGACAGCTATTTGAATCCGCTGCCAAATAACGCGGTGATGAATGGTAAAATATGCGAAAAGCGTATGTTAAGCGTCAACCGAGTACAGATGTTAAGTCTGGCTCTATTTCAAGTAGTATTAAATATTGACTCTGACCTATTTTAATTTGGGAATTGAGTGTTTTTAGAAACTTTTCTTTTGTATTTGTTAAGATATTTAAGCCTGGCAGTTAGTTACTCAAACTGAATTGGAATTTCAAGTATAAGGCCAGGAAACCTTGTTTGGTTAAAAATTACATAAACTAGCAAAAAATATTGCTTAGGATGATGTTTGCTTTTTGCGAGCTCCCATTACTAGAAAAACGTGAGTATCAAAGAATTTTAAAATTAGAGAAATTTTCAAGCAGATATCAAGGCACATTTTTTGGAGGTGTCAAATAATCATACGTTTAATTACAAAAGCCCTCTTTTGCAAAGATCAAATGAGAAAGTATGCTCTAAAATCACAATATTGATAGCCAAGGTGAGGTTTTCTAGATTTCTTAAGTGGTCCAAGATCTACATCAAGAGTTGGCCCAACCCAATTCCTGCTATACCTAGTTTTGTACGAAAATATTAAATTATGACCTGACCCAAAGAATCCTTTACCGCTATAAAATAAATAAAATAAAAAAAGCCTTTATTATTCCATAAGTGCCATATGGACCCTCTTCGGATGAAGGCCACCTCCAAAAACTGATTCCCCAGAAACTGATTCCCCAAAAACTGGTTCCCCAAAAACTGATTCCCCAAAAACTGATTCCCAAAAACTGAATCCCCAAAAACTTTCAAAGGATACTTCCACTCCACAATATCATAGCACAGTTTTCTCAATGGGTTCTTTAGGCCGAGACAGAACAAGCTCCTCTTCGGCTTCTCAGGCTGTGGCTTCCCCCGAGGCCTGGCTTGCTTCCGGGGGGCCGGCACCACGGGCTGCGTGGGGTCCACCACGCTGTCTGCCCCGGGAGTGGTGGCCCCTGTCGGTTGAGGCTGGTCAGTGGACATTTTGACCTGGAAGAAAAAGAGCTGTTTAACACATTGAATCATGATCAGAGATATTTTTAAAAAGTGCGTATCGGACTCGGACGAGAAGAATTCCGTACTATCTTACAATATTTGACAAATAAGCCGAAAATGATTTTTTATTAGGTTGTTTTTATCTCAAGACCGTATCTAACGATTCGAAGATATATTGCATATACGCAAGCTAGGAACGGCTACTAGTCATATAAATTATTATAGTGTTTGAACGCCAAAAGAAAGCGCGACTCTACATTTATTATTTATACAAGCTTTCCGTACCGCGGTCTCAACAGCGTTCCCGAGGACTCTAATGTATCCCTGTGGGGTCTAATGAGATTATAACATATGCCTATGTCCATCAGGAATAATGTACCTTTCAAATAAAACCTTTATCAAATGGGTTTAAGAGATTACATACCGCATACATACGAACTCATAAAACTCACACTCTTTCTTAATGAGATGTAGAGATGGGTTAAAATCGTGATACCTACCTATACATATTCATCAGATATACATTCACACCTATATACAGGTGTTACAAAACTACCTGTAAATCCGAAAGGAGGTTAAATGGGGCCTTATAACGAGTCCATTCACAGTATTTAAGAGCCGTAGTAACGCAGTATAACATACCCCAAAAAAATAAAAAAAACTGATTTTTATGAATGAAAAATAGAAAACCTATTAAAGTAGACAATTATTAGGTAAAATAGGTACGTAGGCCTTTCTGTTTATAATCTCGTTCCCTGACATGACAGCTTACTTGGGTTGTTGGCTTTAAGAATTAATTATATTTTTACACGTTGTATCCCCCGCGGTTTTAAACCGCGTTTATCGATATCATAATTATATAGCCTATAACCATCTACGAAGAATACCGCGTCGAATAGTAGCAGTCCCATCCCGATATGTTCAGTAGTTTTGAGGTGATGGTGCGTCAAAGGAACCTTTTTCCTTATACGGGTATGTAAATATACATACTAGCTGCCCGGACAGACGTCGTTCTGTCGAAATAAGACCATCCAAAAATGCAGGAATTCGCTCGCAGCGCCACTTACCGGGTCCAATTGTAAATCTAAACCATCCAGGGCGCCACTCAAACGCATACAAAAAAAATCATTCAAATCGGTCCAGCCGTTTAGGAGGAGTTCACTGTCAACACACGTACAGAAGAATTATATATATAAAGATAAATCTGTAACCTTTGTTAATTATTATTATTTATAAAAATGTAATTTAACGCTTGGAACCTCGTAATGATGAAAATCCCAAATGAAAATAAGAGGAAATTTAATAATCACAAGCGAAAGTTTCCATATTTACTACACAATGCCGGCTAAACGAACATGGATAAAATTTGGACATAAATGAAATGTTTCTAAATGAATACAAAGTGAATTTGTTGTCCCGGGAAAACCCTATATCCCCCGGGCATGCGTGGCGAAAACACATCACACTGAAAATGTATGCTTACGCGAAACTATTAGTATTTTAAACGAAGCTATTTAAAGATGTAGGGAAGACAAGGCATGACGTGTCACAACAGGTGCTTCGTTATTTGTAAAAAAGAATTGTACAACAATCAGTGATGTATTATTATATAGATATGTCATCCACGAACATTATCGCTCTCAAAAACAGCGTAAATACTAGATGGTACATATACGGGCGAAGAAAGAAAATAAATGCCACTGTATGGTGTAGTTGTTGCTACAGAGAAATCCCTACTAATATTATAAATGTGAATGTAAGTTGTTTGTTACGCTTTCACGCGAAAACTACTAAACCGACCATCATTAAACTTGTGTAGAAAGTTTCATGATAATAGGTTTAGTAGGTTTTGGAGGTATTATAAGTAACATAGGATACTTTTTGTGCCGGGAAAATGTTACATCCCTCGGGAACGCGGGTGAAACCGCGGGGGACAGCTAGTAAATAATAATAATAAATATCCTGGGACAACTTTTATACACGGCCATCTGATTCCAAACTAAGCTGAGCCTGTACTACAGAAACCAGACAACTGATATAATGCATATTTTACTTTTTTAAATACCTACTTACAAATGTTTGTCCTACGTGGGAACCGAACCCTCGACCCGCGGCGTGGTAGTCAGGGTCACTAACCACCAAGCCAACTAGCCCGCCGTGAATATACATGGTATGTTACGTTAAGATTGAGTGCTGCATGCGCCGTGCGTGCCATCGATTCGTGTCGGCATGCGGGACTAAATAGAATTAGGTCAATTACCATCATTTAATGTTGACATTTCTGAGAGGGGATGACGCATCTAGTTTATATATCATTGATAACAATAGTTTTATTATGTAAAGGCGGCGACAGGTGGGTTTTTATCGCTTTTTAAATCGTTACCATAAAATGGGGCCATTGGGGATTGAGAGTTATATTCAGTTTACAGTTTTCATAAAATAAAGAGTGAGGTATGAGACTCATCTATTTAAAAGGGAAGATCTTCCGCCAGGCTAGGTAATCGTGCCTGAGGACAGTTGGTGGTCCGACTTTTTTTGTGCATTTAACCTTCGCAGTCGTCCGTGGAATAACGCGGTAAAATTTATTTAGTATTGAGTACAAACAAACAAATCTTAATATATATGTAAAGAAAAATATAATTTTCTTTAATTTGATTTTTCCTGCGCATCAAACCTCATTGAACGCGCAGTGACATAACAAATGAAGTATGTGAGCTATGAAAAGATAACCTCTCATCTCGTAATTGTTATGAGAAAACAATAATGTATAATAATAATTTCATTGTTATTGTGATGTAGAAACGGACAATTCTTCTAACCGTGTGTTATCTAAGTGAACTCCTCTTAAACGGCTGGTCCGATTTTAACGATTTTATTTTATGTTTTCCAGTGAATTCGAGAATGGTTTAAAATCACAATTGGACTCGGTAGGCGCTGTGATAGAGTACAGGGAATTTGTTTTTTGAAGAATACTTATGGGAACAGATGGTTATTGGCTATAGTTGCACCCGGTAGAATGCGCTGTTGTCGTGTTCCACTTTATTATGTTATTTTCCCAGAACCTTTATTATTAATTGTTTTTGATAAAGCATCCGTTAGATGGCGTTGTATTTAGTTTACTATTAGATCATAGTGCCACCTACCGGTATGAACAACGTCAGCTAGCATTTATATAAAAATTATGATTTGTTTATTTGTACCCTTCTTACCTATACTATTCAGTGGTACAATGGTACAAAATAAAGCGCAAACAGCACTTTCTGTCCGGCGGTCGGCGTAACACGTATGCGGTGCTAGTGCGTCGACTCAGTGACAGCGGGTCTAATACGTCCGAAGATGCTTTCTGTAGAAGCGACACTCATGTTGCTTTGTTGAGTTTCCTTGTCCAGCCGATCCAGAGATCCAGCAGATTTTTTTTTTTTTTAAATATCCCGGGACATTCTTTACACACGGCCATCTGGTCCCAAACTAAGCAGAGCTTGTACTATGGAAACCAGATAACTGATATACTACATATACTACTTTTTTTTGTTTTTTTCTAAATACATACTTATATAGATATTTACACCCAGACACAGAACAAACAGACATGTTCATGCACACAAATGTTTGTCCTGGGTGGGAATCGAACCCGCGACCTTCGGTTTGGCAGTCAGAGCGTTAACCACCAAGCCAACTGGCCTGTCACTGTTGCTGTCAATTTGTTACTAGATATTTTATTTTTGTATAATCTTACAATGAATTTCCGCAAGGCCACGCCTGAGTCAATTCGTTAGCGCATACAATGTTGATAAGTACACCTAAATTGAAGCTGTTGATTGATTGAGAACAACTATAGAATCTAGTGGCTATTAAATATGATATGGAAATATGTATTTGCTATAAAGTGAGGTTCAACACGTGTTACAACGGGCTAAAAGCCTTGGCTCACCCTTTATCATGCAAAGGTTTTGTCTTTAGTACTATAGTAAACCCATAATAGATAGCGTGCTCGCTAGAACGAAAGTTTTAACAGTGTTGAAAATAGGCCCATGAATATACCATCTTCGTGCGTGCCAAAATTCATCATGATGGATTCAGTCGTGAAGTTGTAACACACAGGTGACAGAGATATTTCAGCATAATTAAAAAAAAATAGGTTAAAGCAACAAAATAAATGTTACTTTATATTAATATCCAATTAAACTATAATATTATTATTGTACAAAGAGTGTTCAAATGACAAAGCAAAAACAGAACGTTAAAAATTTCAAGTCAATCCATCAACTACTTCTCCATTTTTGCGAACACAAACATTAGAAATCTGAACACAACTTGACAACTTAAAATATTTTATGGTTTTCTAATCTTGTCTAAAAACGTACCTATAGTGCTATAAAAAACGTATTACTTTGTATTTAAACGAAGAACGTCATCATCATCAGCCTATCTTCGTCCACTGCTGGACATAGGCCTCACCTATGGCATGCCACTGAGCTCGATCTTCAGCTCTTTGTTTCCAACCGCTGCCAGCCAGCTTGCGTATATCATCGCTCCATCTAGCTGGGGGGCGCCCTACATTACGTTTACCAAGCCGTGGTCTCCACTCTAGAACACGTCTACCCCAACGGTTATCGGTTCTAAGGCAGATGAGACCAGCCCACTGCCACTTCAGCTTGCTAATGATTTGAGCTATTTCGATAACTTTGGTTCTCTGACGGATGAATTCATTTCGAATACGAAAAACAAATGCTGAAAAATAAAACTCTATAAAATTATCCTGTTCCAACAGAACGCAAGCATATTTCTGTTGAATGTACATACAGACATAGCTACCCACAGACTGTCAAGAAAAATACAATAACAACCGACCCTCGAAGCCGTGAGCCTGAATGCCGTTTACGACAAGAAATATCGTAAACGGCATAACTAAAATAAAGACATTAACGTATTGGTTGAAGTGAATTCTAACGTAGGCGGACATGGATATAAAATTACTGAAAACGCAATGTGGGATGTACTTAGGGTTCCCGACTTTGTACGAGAAATGACGTTCATTGAGATCGGAGAAATAAAATGAACAGTATTTTACTAAAGACAAAAGTTGACAGGCCAGCTGGCTTGGTGGTTAGCGACCCTGACTGTCAAGTCGAAGGTCGCGGGTTCGATTCCTAGGACAAACATTTGTGTGCATGAACATGTCTGTTTGTTCTGTATCTGGATGTAAATATCTATTTATGTATGTATTGGTTTTCATAGTACAAGCACTGCTTAGTTTGGGATCAGATGGCCGTGTGTAAAGAATGTCCCAGCATATTTATTTATTATATTTATAATAATTATTTTGGCGTTTAAACATATTGTTTTGGAGCTTCCTGCACAATATTTTTTTGCTTTGTTACCTTTTTTTCTGTTGTTTCTTATTTAAATATTCTCTCCACTCAGCGGACATAAAAACAATATTTCGTCAACTTATTTTTTTTTCAAATTATTAACAAACAAAAAAGTAGAATACTATTTTCAACAGTATGGTTGGTAACCCTAGATGTATTGTATAAACAAAAACAGCTGAGTATATAAGTTTCTGTACCTCTTGTCTTGCGTAGGAAGATGGTTTGATGAACTGGGGAAGGTCGGTGAAAGGGGAAACTCAGGTGAGCTGGCTAGTTAAGATTGAAGGGTAGAGACGGCAATTAAAAATAACGAAAAATTAAATGCCAGTTGGCTCGGTGGTTTGGCCCACAGGTCAGGGACACGATTCCCACCCAGGACAAACATTTGTGTGCATGATCACATCCTTTGGTTAAAAAAAATGAGATCCATAATCATCATCATCTGCCTATCTCCGTCCACTGCTGGACATAGGCCTCACCTATGGCACGCCACTGAGCTCGATCTTTAGCTCTTTGTTTCCAATCGCTGCAAGCCAGCTTGCGTATATCGTCGCTCTATCTAGCTGGAGGTCTATAATGTATGTCTCTTATTATTTCCATTGTAGTTCTTTAAATATAAAATACAAAATACTTAATATAATATAAATACATAAAAAATTACAAGTAGGTATTCCATATATATGGGATTATCTATCTAACACTTTTCTAGCTATCATTACCAAAACTATAAAAAAATACTATCGTTTTTTGTTCGATTTGTCAGTGGGCCATAGCGCCACCTTCAAAAAAATATAAATAATATTATTAGTCTCTGGGCCCGCGGGCCCGAAAAAATGAGCCATTTGACCTGAGCACCCTTCTGTATGTCCTAGGTATCCTAGTATTGAAGCCATCTACCGACGGCAGCATGAAAGCGAGCCGCGCGAGCGCAGACGCCAACGCGGTCATGAGCACTTCTGCTGTCATGACGGACTTACCTGGTAAGGTTCTATAAGATGACTTTAATCTGACCTTTAAAATCTTATTGGAATCTTACAATGCTTGGATATTCTGACAGAAAATATATGGATCTTAGATTTATTTTTTTACCACAAGGGCCGACAAACAAGCACACGGTCCACCTGATGGTAAGTGTTCACCGCCGCCTATGGACATTTGCAATACCAGGGCATCGCCAATGCGTTGTTGACCCTGAGACGTGAAGTTGTTAAGTCTCATGTGCCTGTAATTTCACCGCCTCCCTTACTTTTCTAACCGAAACACAGTAATACAAGTACACTACTGCTTCACGGTGGAAATGGGAAAGGTGGTAGTACTTCTCCGGACGAACTCTGCACTAAGGGCCAGTTGGCTTGGTGGTTAGAGACCCTGACTGCCAAACTGAAGGTCGCGGGTTCGATTCCCACCTAGGACAAACATTTGTGTGCATAAACATGTCTGTTTGTTCTGTGTCTGGGTGTAAATAATATAAGTATATATTTAAAAAGTAGTATATCAGTTACCTGGTAGCCATACTACAAGCAGTACACTCTGCTTAACTTGGGATCAGGTAACCATGTGTGAAGAATGTCTTGGGATATTTATTATCTATTGTAACTCTACTCAAATGATGGGTATAAAAAGTAAGAGTATAGAAATGAGAGCAATGACCTATAGATAGAGAACAACTAGACCAGACAGAAAACTTACAAATTTGGCAAAAGACCAGGATATATATTTATTTTGATATGAATCTACAAAACACGCATCTTTGTCCTCCATCCATCTACTAGCTACCACCCCTCGGTTTCACCCGCGTTTCTGGTGGATATAATGTATTCCGGGATTAAAACATAGCCTATGTAACTCGGGAGTAGTGTAGCTTTCTATTAGTGAAGATTACCTACTATGACCAAACTTCTTTTTTAAATTATATTAGAGGAGTTGTTTCACCCGCGTTCAAGAGGGGTGGAACTTTTTCCCGGCATAAAAAGTATCCTATAAATTAATCCAGGGTAGGGGTGCCATCCGTCCAAGTTTCCACGGATTTGTCCTAGTTTAGAGGGGGTCCGGGGATAGTCCGGGTGGGGTTTTCAAAAAGAGTCCGAGTGAAACCCGTACACTACTGTAATTAAAACCGTATGTCAGGGAAATCCCAATTTATTAGTAGATAAGCAGTTAAAAATTTATGCGTAATCGTGAATCGCATCCAATTAAAATGTAAATTATAAGTGTAAAAATATTTTTTAGGCTTGTCCGGAAAAAATTTACCGAAATGTCCGGAGTTTTTGAATTTGTTGTCTGGCGTTACAAATTTAGGTGATGACAGCCCTTATCCAGGGCAAATCCATTCGGTAATTAATTTCATTTTTTATACCATCGTGGTACCACAACCACACGGTCCACGATGGTAAGTGGTCACCGCCGCCTATAGAATTTGCTACATTTGCAACACTACACTAGTATTACATCTATCGGATATGGATATATATATATATATATATCTATTATAATATCGCAGAAAGGTAAGGGAGCCGGTGAAATTACAGGCACATGAGACTTAACAACTTCACGTCTCAGGGTCGACCACGCATTGGCGATGCTCCTATATACATATATATGATATATATACTATATATACATAGGTATGCTCAATCCTTGTGCCAAAATGAGTCACAAACATCCAAACGTCTTCAGAAACTTTCGCATTTATAATATCAGTAGTTATAAACGAAATAAATATCATTTTCAGGAGCCATATTTCTGTGTAACAGAACAGGGCTGTACGAGAATAGCCCATTAATGATTTGATGGTCGTTTTGACGAGTTATTGTACGTTTTCTGTTTGATGCTTGACTGCCAATCGGATGCTTCATTAACTCACTTGTTCCTGGTAGCATGGGTGCTTGTGATTCATTTATTGGAATTTATTTGTAGGTAACTAACGTTCGGAGTAAAGAGGAAAAATGTAGCACACTAATGTCGATGTTTGTTACTGTTTCACGAAGAAACTAGTAATCGGATTTGGATGAAACTTGGCACTAATATAGTTATAGCCTTGGAATAACACATAGGATACTTTTTGTGCTGGGAAAATGTTACATCCCTCGGGAACGCGGGTGAAACCGCGGGGTACTGATAATGAATATTTCACCTCGTTGATCTGTTCGTAACTATACTAATTGAAAGATAGGGCGCTGGATTAAACCACCGTTTATAATATAAACTAAATTAACAACAAAAACGTGAAAACCAGTCAACTTTCCTAATGTAACTAATTGTCATTACTTTTTGAATTTAGAAGTCAAAATTAAATCCAAAAAGGTGATATAAATGAGTTCGGTTCGTAACAGTTTTACTATGAGAAGGGTAGTTTTAAATATTAAATCATTCAAATTATTTATTCAGATCTTTGTAACGTATTTTTAAAGTTATTTTAATCTCTGTTTGTGGCTTTTATATGTGGATGTTTTTGTATTTCGTATTTTTTTAAATATTTTGAAGTTTCTAAATTGTAAAAACTCATTTTTCTTTCAAGTTTTAATGCTTACTTTTATCGTTAATTGGGAACTTTTCTTTGTTTGCCTGCTCTTTATTGGCTGTTTAATATGTACCTATATAAAGTAAATACGTTTTTGGATGTACGGCCTATATAGTATACTAGCTGTCCCCCGCTGTTTTACCCGCGTTCCCGAGGGATGTCACATGTATTATACATAAAAACCTTCCTCTTCAATCACTCTATCTATTAAAAACCACATCAAAATCCGTTGCGTAGTTTTAAAGATTTAAGCATACATAGGGATATAGGGACAGAGAAAGAGACTTTGTTTTATACTATGTAGTGATATATGTATAAATAATAGTATATGTAAGTATATTATTTTTAATAAATCTGTGGATTTTGAGAAATAAATTAAATAAAAATAAGATTATTAATAACAAACTCCTATGTGGAAAGGTAGTTATTTTTTTTATATATTTGAGAAACCAGATGACTGCAGTCTACCTGATGCAAAGCAGAACTGTAGTCCAATTGCGAGAACTGGTAGTGCCAGTACAGCCTCCTTATTCAGCTTATACAAACTTCGTCGGAGAGCCGCTTCATGGAGGCCTCGGAGAGCTTATCTCTCACGTGATTAGTAGTATTAGCGTAGATAGCGAAAAAGACAGAGCACGGAGGAGGAAACATCCTCGAGTTAGTGTCATTTTCCTTACAGAATCGAGCCCCAGGATTGTACAACACTAGCCGCCCTCACCCTGCCGGCCCATAAGGTGTTTCTTCACGCCTCGTTTGAAGGATCCCATGTCGTAGAAAGATAGAGGTCAACAGGAACCTATTTCCTTATATAGGTAGATTTATTTTTCGTCACACAAAATGGTTGCGAATCAGAATTTCAAAGCCCAACCATAAGAACTTTCACGAAAAAAAACGTTAAATTCACGACCATATTCAAAAAGTTGTCTGGATGGGAAACAACGGAGTGAAATGGTTGTCGAAATCTAATAGTCTTATTGACAGCTAAGAGTGTTATACAATGAACCCTATTACGTTACCATAAGGTTGAATAACACAATCATACAATTAACCATTGGATCAATAGATGAACCCTATCTAAGTAATAAGGATGATTTTTCAATGACATTATTACTTGTCAAAACAGGCCCTTTGTTTCCCAATAACTTTATTATCAAACAAAACTTAGACTTAATATAATAACTCTAGGCTTTGTTTTTATCACATAAAAGCCTTGGAACAACATGTAACTTAGCCGGATATGTCGCCACAAATACCATGTACCGTCAGCAAAATAAGTAGCTAAAACGACTAAACTAAAATATTAAACAAAAAAGGAAAAGGGATTTCCTGTTGAGTTCTCTTGTTTTGGACTTGACAGTTTCACTGGAATCAGTTACTAGATATTTGTTCTTTGTTTAAACTTACATTGCATTTCCGCAAGGCCACGCCTGAGTTCTTAGTTAGCTAAACTAAAAACTAATTCAAATGTAAAATTTACAATAACAACCATTTTTATAAACACTTGTTTAGCTAATGTTTGTTTGACATTTTGTCTTTATCTGTCACTATGAAATTTTCCTTTGCCAATCAGAGACAAAACATTATATAGTTACGATGGGTTTGCAATTTTGTATGAATAACGGGAGCATTTTGTGAAATAAAAAAATAAAAAAAAATAAAAAGTATGATGTGAAATTAAAAAAACCAAAATAAGATTAGTAACGAGATGCCGGTTCTTCTCAGTAAAAAAGCTTCTGAACCGATGATAGGTTTAACTTTAACCTTCTGTGCCCCACGCGGTCCAAAACTGAATAAATTATTTAAAATTTTATTATAGAACTTTAGTATTACGAATATTCAATTTTATAGGTGTCTACTTTTTTTCTGACTGTACCACACAAGATCTGCGGCAAAATGTGGAGAACAATGTGAAGAAAAGTGTGTCTAACATTATTAAAAGAAAAAAGCAAAGAGCTTTCTGTAACCCGATCGCAACATTGATTTTCTTACAAGATACAAGATTGAACTATCTACTAATAGGTATTCATTGAGAATGTTATAGGAAAGTCATATTTTTTTATTTCCCCACGTTTCCAAGACACACTGAGGGGCCAGTTGGCTTGGTGGTTAGAGACCCTGACTGCCAAACCCAAGGGCGCGGGTTCGATTCCCACCCTGGACAAACATTTGTGTGCATGAACATGTCTGTTTGTTCTGTGTCTGGGTGTAAATATCTATATATAAATATGTATTTAAAAAGTAGTATATGTAGTATATCAGTTACCTGGTAGCCATACTACAAGCAGTACACTCTGCTTAACTTGTGATCAGGTAACCATGTGTGAAGAATGTCTTGGGATATTTATTTATTTATTTACTCTATCTATTAAAAAAATATATAAAAAAAAAATACCGAATCAAAATTCGTTGGGTAGTTTTAATGATCTAAGCATTCATAGGGACAGACAGACAGCGGGAAGCGACTTTGTTTTATACTATGTATTGTGTGTGACACACGGTTCATCTATAGGTATTTGAATGTTATTTTTTTTTTATTTAGACAGTATGCATAAGTTCCTATGACTAAGCTTAGAAGTTACCAGTATACAATTATAGGCAGTTTATACCCTTTTTAATGACGATGCTGAAGACCTTAACAGAACGGCATAAGGTTGAATTTTGTATAACAAACATTGCTTTCAAAGCGGGGCTGTAAGATCTCTATATATTTAGTATTGATTAACATTCCTGTCTGAAAGCTAGACTAGTCTAGTACTAGGAGTGACAAATAAATAGTTTACAGTGCAATGAGATACAGTACAATTTATAGATATACTAACTGCGCCCTGCGGCTTTACCCGCTTTCAATCCTGGTTATAAACCTTCCTCTTGAATTGCTCTATCTATTGCTGAAAACTGCATTAAAATCCGTTGCATAGTTTACGATTCTATAAAGGACATACAGACAAACGTTCATTTTTATATATTTAGATTATTATTTCAGATTCAATTATACAAATAAAATTTTCACGCCAAATAAAAATACGCGGAATGTAATGAATTCGATCTGATGCAACCACACTTTTAAGAATAATTAGGAAATTTTAATTCAAAATACAAACGCCCGTTCACTTCCCTAATTTTCACTTAATACCTTTATCCCTAAGGGTCGAATCTATGCCCCAACACAACCGTTAAAACACGTGATTAATTAATTTTACCTTTTCGGCTAAACAAGGGCCGACACGACCTAGACCCTTGCCATTCGGTGCCTCTCCATTCTTCCACCATGCCTGTCCAAAATCAATATGAGCAAAAGCCTGAATCTAAAATTGATTAGAATAATGCAATAAACATGTTACCGGAGAGAGCAAGGGCACTAACTCGCAGCGGGGAACCGTCTGTAGGTATACTTTGTACACAGTACATATGAGAGCTAAGACAGTACTTTAAGTTGTATATTACTTCACTTGTTTGTAGGTTTGGTCAAAAAAAAAACTATAATACTAAAAGATAAATGTCATCATCATCATCATCATCAGCCTATGACAGTACTTTAGGTCGTATATTACTTCACTTGTTTGTAGGTTTGGTCAATAAAAACTATAATACTAAAAGATAAATGTCAACTGTTGGTACAGTAATACAATCATTATCATCATCATCATCATCAGCCTATCTCAATAACAAGGGCAAACACAGCATTGACCGAGATTTTTTTAATAATCAATAGAAATAAAATTGAAATGTCTGTTTGTAATGTTAAAATCACAGATTTTTGACTAAATGTATATGTATGTACAGAACTTATTACAATAAAGATAAGTAATGTTATAAGAAGTAATTTACGCAATCTGGGAAAATATGTCGTTCCTCGGGAACTCGGGTGAAACCGTGGGGAAAAGCTAATAAAATATACCTTAAAAAATATTAATGTACGTTCCTTATTTGCAAAGAATATTTGTATCGGAATCAATTCTTTTTGTTTTTGTTATTTACGTTTAACTTTTTAAAGTGGGGGATATAGATTTAGCACGTAGAGGTCCTTTGATATACTTTTAAGTGATGGAAAATGCAAGAATCTTCATATATTCATTATCATTTCAAATCATTAACTATTGGATTATAATATATTTTATTCATGAGAATATTTTTTTTTTTTCATTATGACCAAAAAGAAATATACCAAGAACCAACCGAACTATACTACTGCTTCAAGTACACACTGTGGCAACATATACACATGTAGTTATAGAGTATTTACCAAGCTCGTCGGATTTCTTTCACATATCCGCAATGTTTAGGTATAGACAGTCAATGTGACGTGATTCGATATGTGTTGCTGTATCAAATCACTAGCTGTCCCCCGTGGTTTCACCCGCGTTCCCGAGGGATAAAAAGTATCCAGGTTACGAATTATCTGTCTAAGAAGTTTCAAACAAATCTAATTACAAACAAAACGGTCAGCACATAAACACTTAATACTAAAATACTCGTTTAGATTCCCTCAAATCTTACTGTAAACTAATTTCTTTTTTACGAATCCTACTTTCCTATTGGATTGTAGTGCGATTTTCAAAAGATTTAGTTTTGCAGTTTTATGTAAATAAATAATAAATGAATATCCTGGGACATTCTTTGCACACGGCCATGAGGAGCTCGATTCTGTAAGGAAAATGACACTAACTCGAGGATGTTTCTTTGCAGCCTCTAAGCTCTGTCTCTGTCGCTTACTACGGTAATACTACTAATCACGTGAGAGATAAGCTCTCCGAGGCCTCCGTGAAGCGACTCGCCGACGAAGTTTGTATTAGCTGAATAAGGAGGCTGGTCCCAAACTAAGCAGAGCTTGTACTGTGGAACAGAAAACTGACTACATATACTACTTTTTTTTCTAAACACATACTTATAAAAAAAAATAGATATTTACACCCAGACACCGAACAAACAGATATGTTCATACACACAAATGTTTGTCCTGGGTGGAAATCGAACCAGGCCTTCAGCTTGGCAGTCAGAGTCGCTAACCACAATACCAACTGACCTGTCAAAATAATGACTGAGTATAACACATTTATATTACGATAGACGAAGCCAGTTTGGTTCGCCACATAATAAGACAAACTCTAGAACTAAAATCTGTGTTCCCAGAAACTTACAACTTGGGGTTCTTTAAGAAAACTGTTAATAGGCTTCTGACGGGAAAGCGAGCTCCATCTTCGGCCTCATCTTCACTTACCATCAGGTGTGATTGAGGTCAATCGCAATCTCGTCCGAAATAAAAAAAAAAGTAGCTAGCTTGGAGTGAAATCTAGCAGACCTTAATCGTAGAGTTCTTACAATGCGATAAATAAAATGGCCACAAACATAATCTACGACCTCGAATAGATCCATTCATAAAACTCCAGTCAACTTTCTTGGAGGAATGCCAGTGGAACTAGATACATTGAAAATTGGTAGACACCTAACGTTATGTATGTGGTATCACTTATATGCTTGTTGGTCAGTTTGTTTATGTAGTTAAGGTACTGGAAGGGCAGCTTTGAAGTTTAACGCTCCTGAAATTGTCACCGGTTCGATTGACAAGAAACAGTTATTTTTTTTTGTAATTTTACAAAATTCCCTAATGTGAAAGTTCGAATTTGTGACTCAAGCAAATACACGGCTGTATTGATTTCTATTAATTTTCGCACATTTGGAATAGGTTTTAAAGAAAATCAAAGCTTACTTTTTGTATCTTTAGATTAGATCTGAAACTAATATTATTTTAACTTTGTCTACTTTACACACGGTCATCTGATCCCAAACTAAGGAGACCTTGTGCTATGGAAACCAGAAAACCTTTTTTTCAATACACAATTATATAGATATTTACACCCAGGCACAAACAATAAAACAGACATGTTCATGTACACAGATGATGGTCCTGAGTGAGAATTATAGTCCCATGGGGCATGGGACATGACAGGGTCTCCAGCAACCAAGCTAACTACTGGCATGTTTTAGATGATTAAAATATATTACATAAAATTTATCATTAAAAACTGAAAAATATAGGCATGTGGCAATTTTCTGTAATTCCCGCTTGAATAAAATAGAACAAATTAATAAACAGCAAAACAAGCAAACGGAAGAGAAATAAATAGAAAATAGAAACAATAAACTATACAATTAGCGTATGTTAGTTATAAAATAAACATTTCTATTTAAATAGCTCGCGCCATGAACGGAAGGTGAGCTGGCAAAATATTGTTGCTGGCAGGCTGAAAAAAGTATGATTCTGTAAGGTAAATCACACTAGGTCGCCAATGTCTCGTGCTCTGTCTCTTTCGCTAATTATTTGATTACGTGAAAGGCCCGATGAAGTATATGTTAGCTAAATAAGGGCCTTACTTTCAACTGGCACCAGAATCGCATCATGCTACGTGAAAAGCACTTATAACAACAGAAAAACATCCCGATTTTTGGCTGCCTTTCAAAAATCGATTATCTCGAGTGTTTTATCGATATGAAACTCGTATCACTAATTAAAATCGGCTCAGATTAGCCGATGGCATGATCACACGCTCTGTAGCGCAGACTAATTGATTGTTCTAAATACGTCTGTTGTAAACATTGCTGGGATCCCGGAATAATTTTGACGGTAACTTTTTTAATACTTTATACATGACGCGTTTGTAGAGTCAGTAAGCTGAATTTGCAGGCCACATCGTTCGATGAACTGATAACCGGATAAACCTGATAAACGGGAAAGAACGGTTCTCGAGTGACGACCACGGACAGGAAACTGTCGAGTGGGATCACCAGGCGGACCAACAGCTTAGTCGAGACGCTAAGAGGCGGTGAATGCAGGCGGCTCAAAACAGTTTGAAATGGAAATCCATGGGGCCTATGATCAGCACTGCAGTGGTCATATAATACATAACGAGTTGGCCACAGGTAGTTCGATTACCACCCCGGTAAAACATTGTTTGCATGAACGAACATGTGTGTTTATTCTGTGTCTAAGTGGTAAGGTTACCATGGTATTCAGGCTTTTACAGAATAATAAATATATTTGGAAAAACAAGCCGCGTGGACAGGAATCTATGACAAAGTCTAGCCGAGCTTACCTGAACTGAAGCCTTAGGCTATGAAGGCTTTATCAATTCCATGAAACGATGTGATAAGAAAGATTTAGATCCCTAAAAGTTTTTACTACACATGGGTTATTAACGAGCAGTCCTCCCAACTGATGACAAATGGCAATCGCCACCTAAAGACATTTGCAATAGCAGAGGCACCGCCATTGCTTTGGCGGCCCTGAGACATGAAGTTGTCAAGTCTCATGTGTCAATTTCCTAACAAGGTGCAATTACATCGATGCTAATTTAAAAATAGCGTTGCGTGTTTCTTATCTGCGAGTATCTGCTGTGACAGACGGACAAAAAACATGAGTCCATAGGGAATGAAGATAATTGTAAAAAGAATCTAATTTTGGTTCCGAACCGATTGCATTACAGTTAAATGTACCTAATAGCAACGAAATAAAGTGACTTTTAGAACTTGTACCTCAGGGGGGTTAGATTCTATAAGGTAAATGACACTAACGCGATGATTCATCGCGCTATGCTCTGTCTCATTCGCTAACTATGCAGGCACGTGAGAGGGTCGTTCTCTGAAGCTTCGTTGCGTCGGCTCATCGACAAAGTTTTTTGCACTTTTAGGCTGGCTACCTCTTTACGATTAGGTGCCCACTGCCACATTCACCGCTGTCAATGATTTGTTGAATGATTCGTTGATCCGTTTGGCCAAGATGGTCTCTCGTCTCAGAGAAGCGCGAGCAGGAGCTCGATTTTGTAAGGAAAATGACACTAACTCGAGGTTGCTTCGTCGCGGCCTCTATGCTCTGTCTCTGTCGCTTACTACGCTAATACTACTAATCACGTGAGAGATAAGCTCTCCGAGGCCTCCGTAAAGCGGCTCACCGACGAAGTTTGCAGAATTACTAGACATAATGATGTCATTTGTCAGTCTCTTCCAAGTGCCAACATTTAGGCCGTTCTTAAATTCTAGTGGCATATATTTCGAAGAACAGAATCACCACATTCTCTGTACTATATTCTTTTTTGAACATTTTTTCTTTGGTTTTATTTATTATATTAAGCGTTTTATAAAAGTAAAAAAAAGGCAGATTAGATAAAACATTGCTGAGTTTCTTTTCAATCAAAGGCTTCTGTACCTTGCTTAGACCTTCATAATTGCCCTCCGCGGCCCTAAATTGAATAAATGGTTTTGAATAATAGTTATTTTTAATCGGTACTTGTAGAAGTCTATGGCTTCGAGGCTACAATTGTCGTTGTGGATCTTTATAGTTTCTTGTCGGGAAGTGGCACCCAATAAAAGAAAGGTTGGGTCAGCAAAAATACCATGAAGTTGAAGGCTAACCTCAAGGTAGCTGTTTTAACCGCAAATAAATCTGCTCCCTAAATACGCAACGTCTGCTAAGTTCTGTTTCGGCAGAAAGGTGACTGTGTACTACAAGCTTTAATCCCTTGTTTCACCCGTCCCAGTGTCTGTCTAACATCGAATCTTGCAAGTAAAATTTTACCAACTTACCGGTTTTCGACTGTGCTGAAAAAATTCACACATATTTGGTTTTGGTGACTACGCATAAGCTTAGTGACGTCATCCTAAATCCAACATGGCGGACGTGTCAAAATGAGAATTTCTTCATCCATAAACCACCTCCATGCTATGTGTATCTAATGAATGGGTTTTCCAAATAGAATACGCCTTAAAAAAATTGATTTAAAAAAGGAAGTTAAAATTTTCCTTTTTTTCCTCGTACGGCTTTCTGAATGCTATTTCCCTTACAATAGGCACTAAAGAGACTTGCTACCTGAAATTGAATTACCCCTCTACATGCTTAACATCTGGAGTCGTGGTCTGTGGGTGCAGTAGAGGAATCAAGGTTACCACACAATTATTTCTAGCTTTTTCGAATCGGTGAATCGTATGATCCAGTCAGTATTTGTTGACTTAATCTTGCTATGTTGTTTTGGGTTCACGATAGGTTACAACGGAATTAGTTACTAGTTATTTGTTTTTGTATAATCTTTAATGAAAAAAAATTAACAAACAATTCTTGTGAGTCGTCTTCTTGCAAATTGCGTTACTATGTAAGATAGTAGAGATATTTATTCCCCCTACAAATAAAGAGCTCGGAAATAAAATACATGGACTCTGATTTATTTATTAATACCTATTATAATCCCAGGTATAATAGCTGCAGTCCTACTAAATTAAAAAATATTTTGGAAATTTAAAAATTTTTGGGCTACTTATACTGCTGTACAAGCTTTATCCAACGACGTATTATAATATAGAGACGTCATCCGCCAAGCTCTGGACTCTCGAAGACAGCATAAATAGCTTTTACACGTAAAGAAAGGGAAAGAAAAAATGCCACCTTACGTTGTATCTGTTAGAGAGAGATGATTCATATGTTATGATAGATATGTATTGTTAGTTACGTTAATATTGAGTGCTGCATGCGCCGCGCGTGCCGTGGTCGCGACAGTGGTTGGTGAAATATTTTTATTCAAATAGGCCTGTACAAGCACTTATGAATAGTCTGACTCTGATACCGGTTCGGAAGGTTGTTTTTTACTGAGAAGAGCCGGCAATAAACTCAGCAATTACTCTTTTTAAAAAACGAACTTAGATTTATTACATGAAATATATTTAGTCTCACTGACAACACCTGTGTGTTATGGCAAAAGTGAAGAATTATTGAACAATTATATAATATTATGAATATCTAATAAAAAATAAAGAAATACAAACAAACTAAAGCTGACCAGCCCCCACAAACAGCACCTGTTCACAAGTATGACGCATGTGGCAGCCATCGCCCTCCTCGCCATATTGTATCGCCACACGACGCCGCCGCAAGCAAAGGCATTAAAGCGAGCATGACTAACTTAAGTTCGATCCACATAAAAATAAGAATTTATGAAATTTTGAATACACACAAAGTGTTATCAGTATGCCCATAACATGTTCAAAATTATAGATAAATTAACATTGCAATAAAATAATAAATAAATCATAACTTACAACAATACATTTACAACCAGGCATAAACAAATATATACATAGAAAAATACAAAAGCACTTAAAATTACATTAGTTACTATATTATGTACACTAATAAAACAAAATCGAAAATTTTGCTAAAATAAAAGGTCCTCTAAATGCTCCATGGTACCCATGATACTAGCGGCGTTGCCCCGTTGGATGGTTAAGCTTAGTCTCTGGGCAAAAAAGTCCCTGGCTCTCAAGTCCCCAGAGGCTAAGACCAAACGCTTGCCTATATCCTCAAAGGCACACCAGGCATTATTATCATTTAATATTCATTTATGTTGTAATAAGCCTTTTTTACCAATACGGCGTTAATATGATCCTTAAGTTTTTGCAAGGACAAATCTAACTACTTTAGGTGCGCGACAAAATTAGGTCAATTACCATAATTTTATGTTGCCATGTCTGAGCGAGGACATCGCATCTATAGTTTTATAGACATTATCCGCAATCTAGATTAAAGTTTTGATATAATAAAGGGTGTATAGTTATAGAAGGGATCGTATTTCCTATTAATTGGTGTCGTTTTTCATATTGGTAACAACTACACTGCATATTAGATTTAATTATGAAATATAAGACTTTGAGCGTATCATTATTTTGCTAGGATAGTTATGTTGATATAATTCGAACTTTATTTTAGGACTAGAATCGCTATTGTGGTCGTATGGTATAACGCTTGGCTTGAAGTCAGGAGGACCTGGGTTCAATTACCTGGTCGAACAAACTAAGAGGAGTGTATATTACTTGCCATCACCACTTATACTTAGAATTTGCAACTTCACGAACGTTTATTATTATAGAAGAATGAAAGCGAACCAATAACGATTTTGGTAGTTCATAAAGAAAACCAAAATAATTTAATGTGTGCAGTTTACACGCGGTGGAAGCAGTGCAGGATTAACCACGAAGCAAGAGTAGCAATTGCTACAGGCCCCGCGCAAAAGGGGGCCCCGCGTGTGTAAGGCCGCCCACCACCGATTGCTTTTTTAGTACTTTATACTTAAGAACCCATAGCAGACCAAAGGCCCTTCGACAGAATTTGCTACGAGCCCCGCGCTTGCTTAATCCGGTACTGGGTGGAAGTGACAACTTCAGAAAACTGTCTACCTATCTCTCACCTCCTTAATATCCCATAGGTAGATGGATATGTTTGTCTCTTTTATGTAACGCTTTTTCGTTCCACCGAATCAAATCAGCGGTACAAAAGCTTTTGGGGCACTACACGACGACCCTACGCTTGGGATAGATGGTCGTGTTCAGCCCCCTTATTCAGCTAATACAAACTTCGTCGGCGAACCGCTTCACGGAGGCCTCGGAGAGCTTATCTCTCATGTCATTAGTAGTATTAGCGTAGTTAGCGAAAGAGGCAGAGCACGGAGGCCGCGACGAAACATCCTCGATTTAGTCTAGCCTCAGATGGCTCTTACATATTCTATACCATACTCGAGCTAGTGTAATTTTCCTTACAGAAACGAGCCCCAGGGCTATGACGTATCTGCATACGTAACGCTCCTTGTTATATCGTATTCCAAGAACTATGTGTTTGTGCGGTCTGTATGCAGCCAACAAAGATTTAAGGAAAGTCCTGGAAGGAGCACGGTGGCCTATCTGACTATGCGACAGGCCAGTTGGCTTGGTGGTTAGCGCTCTGACTGCCAAACCGAAGGTCGCGGGTTCGATTCCCACCCAGGACAAACATTTGTGTGCATGAACATGTCTGTTTGTTCTGTGTCTGGGTGTAAATATCTATATTAGTATGTATTTAGAAAAAAAAGTATTATATGTAGTATATCAGTTATCTGGTTTCCATAGTACAAGCTCTGCTTAGTTTGGGATCAGATGACCGTGTGTAAAGAATGTCCCAGGATATTTATTTATTTATTTATTTATTATGCTTCAATTGAAAATCTCGATCAACCCATAATCTGTAGGTACTAATATTAAAAATTGCTGTTCCTCGCGTTCCCAAGGAATGTTATATTTTCCCGGGGACAAAGTGTTCATCTGTGTGTGTAATCCAATAATAGACTAAACTATCAATGTGCCAAGTTTCATCCGAAGCCGTTATGTAGTTTATGCGTGAAAGAGTAACAAACATCAATGCGTCCATTTTCATAAACTATCGCATTTACAATATTAGTAGGTCTCGATTGTTTCTGTCTGTCTAATTGTTTGTTTGTTACATTAACAGCTAAACACACATTGATGAGTTTTAGTGAGGAGAACGCAGCTAAAACCGCAGGCAGAAGCTAGTTAAAAATTGAACATGTCTGTTTAAACTAATATAATATTAATAATGCGTAAATTTAGATTAAAATAATTGTGACAAAATTTAAGTAATTTTTTAAGTTATTTATTTTATAATTTATGCAATTTAACAATAGAAAAAAGAAACGTAATACTCAAAGACTCACAAAATCACAAGCCTCAACTCAAAACAACGAGCTGGGGCTCGATTCTGTAAGGAAAATGACACTAACTCGAGGATGTTTCGTCGCGGCCTCTATGCTCTGTATCTGTCGCTTACTACACTAATACTGCTAATCACGTGAGAGATACGCTCTCCGAAGCCTTCGAAAGCGGCTCACCGACGAAGTTTGTATTAGCTGAACAAGGGGGCTGAGCTATGTAAGTCATTTAACATATTTACTGCGTCTTTTAAATATATTCTTAAACAGATATCCGCGTGTTAACAATATACCACGTTTAATGCTCTTTCTAGGAACAATTTTATTTCTTTGGCACTGAATGAAAAAGCTATAGTCGATAGCGTTTGTTTTACTGCCAAGTACACTCACCACTTGTTTGTGGTAGATATTGAAAGCGAGCTCTAATGCATGAACTTTTAACCGATTATAAAAAGGAGAAGATTTATTGTAAATGTTTTTTGCGAATAAACTGATTTCAATTTCTAATTTATTCAAAAGGGTTTATTGTTTAGGTGTCAGTTAAAAATAGGCTCTAGGTAAAGGCGTAGAGATTTTATATACAACAGAAATGTTTTGGCGCAGAACATAGGACAAATGTTTTGATTATCATGAGTCATTCATTCGTTCAAGTGCATTAAAAATCAAAACAAAATAAAAAAAATCCTATGTTATTTATATGAGAAATAAAAAAGTCCGAATTACCTATTAACATTAATATTAAGGGCTCAAAATTTATCAGAATTTATTTTTCGTCACCTGAGACTCATTTCTAGAGTAGTAGACCTCTTAGTGCAGAATTCGTCCGGGGAAGTACTACCACCTTACCCATTTCTGCCGTGAAGCAGTAGTGCGCTTGTATTACTGTGTTTCGGTTAGAAAGGTAAGTGGGCCGGTGAAATTACAGGCACATGAGACTTATCAACTTCATGTCTCAGGTTTGACAACGTATTGGCGATGAACCTAGTGTTGCATTCCATAGGCGGCGGTGACCACTTACCATCAGGTGGGCCGTCTGCATGTTTATCGACTATGGTAATATACGACGGTGGTAATAAAAAAAAATCATGGTTACCAAAGAAAAAAAATTGATAGGTTTTTTTTTGGCCCACCCTACATACAGAGTTAATTCAATGAATAGTTCAAACAATAGCTTCAGTCACCACTGGCTCTTCGATAAAGAAAACATAATAATCAGAAATTAACTTATAAGTCATATCAACGCCTTGAAACCTTCCTACACCTCCACAAATACTTTCAAAGTTTAACCTACAGAAGATACCATCTTTTTTTTTTTTTTTTTTTTTTATGCCACTTGGGCCGACAAACAAGCAGACGGTCCACCTGATGGTAAGTGGTCACCGCCGCCTATGGGCATTTGCAACACTAGGTTCATCGCCAATGCGCTGTCGACCCTGAGACGTGAAGTTGTTAAGTCTCATGTGCCTGTATTTTCACCGGCCCTTACCTTTCTAACCGAAATGGGTAAGGTGGTAGTACTTCCCCGGACGAACTCTGCACTAAGAGCTCTACTACTAGCAAAGAAACCGGTATCACAAAACCAGAAGAAAATAATTCAGCGGCATGTTAACCCAAGCTAAACACGTACCACGTGCCACGTGATGGACATGGAGTTCATTCCCCCTGATTAATAGGGGAGACCCACCCCCCCAGACGTGGCAACATGTCCATAGAGTTCAATTTACAGTTGAAAAATAACAAATAATTTTTGCTTACATCATGCTTTGACAGAATAATATTCTGTTCATTTGATTATAGAGACTTCATGAATATTATTACTATCATTACTCTGTGGAAAGTGGGATCTCGTAATATAGGTATGATAGTGACCTTGGATAGGTCGATGACCGACCACCATGAGAGGGCAGATTATTTCTATCATTGCTTATTTTTAATAAATGAAATTAATATGGTGTGTCATTCTTTACACAGGGTTATCTGATTCCAAATTAAGTTGAGCTTGTACTATGGAAACTAGATAACGTATACAGACTGTTACAAAACTAGCCGTAAAGCCGAAAGGAGGTTAAATGGGACCTTATAACGAGTCCATTCACAATATTTAAGAACCGCAGCTGAACGAATCTAGACAAAATGCGGTAGAGACAGATTGTTTATTAGAGAAAGACATAAGCTACTATTTGTCTCAAAAACTCGCGGGTAAAACCACGGCGTGAAAGCCATTACACAATAAATCCGAGAATAATTAATGTCGATTCTGAATACAACAATCGAGTTGAGTCACCGATTAACTACTTCACCACGGGCGAGCGCATTAGTTATTTCCAACGTGTTTCACCAATACACGGGCATCTGTTTTACTATAACCGGAATGCATCAAATAAATCTATATATACACGCACCGGCTAATGTTTTGACCCGGTTTACCCTATTTATGGTCTAGCCGGTGTTGCGTGTAAACTGTATGAGTTATGGTGTTAAGTTTTAGTATTCTCTATGGCCTACTTGTAGTCTATGGTTAAATGTATCTATCTATATATATAAAAATGTTATGTTGGTTTGTGTACGCTTCAAAAACTCAAAACGTTCTGCACCGATCGAGCTGAAATTTTAGCATGATATATAATCCGCATCAAGGATTGTTTTTATCTATTTTTTACATCAGTCACATATGCGCGACCGTCTTTGTTTTGTTTCTCATTTTTCAACCATTCAATCAATGTGCCACAGCGAATCGTGGCAGGGTACAGCTAGTATAATCGTATATATAAAAATTAATGTTTGTCTATGTCCTTTATAGAATCGTAAACTATGCAACGGATTTTAATGCAGTTTTCAGCAATAGATAGAGTAATTCAAGAGGAAGGTTTATAACCAAGATTGAAAGCAGGTAAAGCCGCAGGGCGCAGCTAGTAGTGTTATAAATGTTAACGGCCCTTTTGAGTGTTGTAGTGTATTCTGAAATATGTATAGTATAAAAGAATTTCACTTAAGTAAGTATGTTTGTGTGCTTAATTCTTTTAACAATTGATATATGCAATTGTATTTGGTAACTAGCTGACCCCCGCGGTTTCAGCCGCGTTCCCGAGGGATATGATATTTTCCCGGGATAAAAAGTAGCCTATATGTTATTCCAGGATATGCTCTATATATGTGCCAAGTTTCATCCATATCTGTTAAGTAGTTTTTGCGTGAAAGAGTAACAAACATACTTACATACAAATCTTTCCTCTTTATAATATTATTATACATTGATAATGTTTGATAGGCCAGATGGCTTAGTGGTTAACGACCCTGACTGTCAAGTCGCAGGTCGCGGGTTCGATTCCCACCCAGGACAAACATTTGTTTGCATGAACATGCCTGTTTGTTGTGTTTGGGTGTAAATATCTATATATGTATGTATTTAGAAAAAAACAAGTAGTATATGTGGAATATCAGTTATCTGGTTTTCATAGTACAAGCTCTGTTAACTTGAGAGGTGGCCGAGATGGATTCTGTAAGGAAAATGACACTAACTCGAGAATGTTTCGTCGCGGCCTCCGTGCTGTCTCTTTCGCTAACTACGCTAATACTACTAACCACGTGAGAGATAAGCTCTCCGAGGCCTCCGTGAAGCGGCTCGTTGACAACGTTTGTATTAGCTGAATAAGGGGGCAGTAATTATACCTGACCCTATTCTAGACTCGTGTATGTATAGACGCGTTCAGCATCGATCGATCAGTGACCGACCTCCATTGAATTACAGCGCACTTCCATAGATAAGATAAAGCTTGCGTTTGCTTACGCGAAAAATACAATGGATCATAATAATATGTATATATTTATATATATAATTCTTCTGTACGTGTGTTGACAGTGAACTCCTCCTAAACGGCTGGATAGATTTTGATGAAATTTTTTGAGTGTATTTCAGTGGATTCGAGGATGGTTTAGATTCATAATTGGACCCGGTAGGTGGCGCTGCGATAGAATGCCTGCATTATTATATTATAACGCTTTTATTAGCTTCATACGTATGGATGTTAGTTACGGAATCTTTGAACATGATTTTGACCCCCTTTAAGACGTCGGATTTACTCGACATTTGGCATAGTTATTAAGGACCGATGACAATTCAATATTTTAAATAGTTTAACCCATTATCCTTACTAGGGTAATCAGGATTAGCGGTTTTACTAAAAAATTAAAAATAAATAATAGTGTAATAAAACCAAAAAACACGCTTTATTTATTCATTTTTTGTTGGATTTTCTGTAATAGAGTGTTTTTTTAAAACTATTATTGTATGTAATTATTTCGACAGGACAGCGTCTGTCCGGACAACGAATTATTTATATATCTATAGTACACTGGCTTTTATCCTGCGGTTTTACTTACTTTCCCTGAGTAAGGATAAGTATTCAACAAACAAACAACAAATGCCTGCGTACCTTCACCTAAGAGTATAGTCAATTTATTAATCTTAAGTCTTAAAATATTATAAAAAAGATTATAGTCAAAAAATGAGTTTCTTCTCGGTTCTTCTCAGTTGATGGTAGAATCCTAACCGATGGTATTTTCAGTAGTTTCTTTTCTGTCGAAATCTAATTGGTCCATTTTAAAAGCAAAGTGTTATAGAAAAATAAACCCTATGACATTGAGCTTAAGTTTATTAGCATCATCATGCAATTAACCATTGGATCAATATATGGACCTTATCACAAAAGCAATAGATTTAGACAGGCCAGTTGGCTTGGTGGTTAACGCTCTGACTGCCAAACCTAAGGTCTCGGGGTCGATTCCCACCAAGGACAAACATTTGTGTGCTTGAACATGTCTGTTTGTGTCTGGGTGTAAATATCTATATAAGTATTTTTTTTTTTTTTTTTAAATAAAATATGTTTATTTTTCTCCCACACATAAAAAAAATACATTTTTTTTTTTTTTTGTTTTTTTGTCTTTTTTTTATTTTTTTTTTATGTGTGGGAGAAAAATAAACATATTTTATTTAAAAAAAAAAAAGTATGTATTTAGAAAAAAAAAGTAATATATGTAGTATATCAGTTATCTGGTTTCCATAGTACAAGCTCTGCTTAGTTTGGGACCAGATGGCCGTGTGTAAAGAATGTCCCAGTATATTTAATAGAGACGATTTTTCTATGTCATTCTAAGCTGTCAAAACTTACAGAAATCAAAACAAGTACAGCTATAGCATGGAAACAAAGAATAACTTTGTTTTTAAAGATTGTCGGCGCAGAAATTGTCGTAGCATATTTGTAGCATTTTGTAAAAATATTCATAGCACTAGAGGTACGCTCGTAGAGGCACTACGGATTCACTACGCGGATGCTACGCAAAAATGCAGATTCAAATTCAGCTATAAAATAACTCTGTGTTTTTGTCTTTACCAAGTTGCCTCCGGTTTCTCCTGCATTCCCAGAATTAAATTGATGCCTTTGTCTTTCCTTTTTTTAAATTATTTATTGCTTATTTTATTGCCTCCTCTTCTAAGTTAATACAACCTTTTTAAATCGTATTAGAGTCAGACTATTCATAAATGCTTATAAAGGGCTATAGGCAATATTATTACCTGAGCAAGAAATCAAGTATTTCACAATTCAGTTTTTCAGTTTGGCCCTCAGAGGGCTCTCTATGAAAATTTAAAATACTGAGATTTTTCTGATTATTTTTATAATTAGCTTAGTTGGAAATTGATAAATAAAAACACAAAAAGAAACAACGGGTTGCACTCCGGGAGTGCGGGCAGAAGTGAAAACTTGAACATTATCGTTGTGCATTTTTACAGTCTTACGAATTTTCGATCAGGTCACGTGTCCTGACGCGAGTTTAACATTTTATACCCATCCCAAGAAAAGTGCACAACGCCGCTAAAGAAGTTTTCACTTCAAAAATTAACCAAACCTTTTTTTAAACGCGACAACCCTTTATTGGCTCTACCCTCTACTACCCTACATTTTTTTTAAATGCGAAGGTTTCTGAGGACGGATGTGTGGATGTCAAAATATGTGTTACTCTTTCACACAAAAACCACAAAATTTTGGTTTTGAATATACTTTTTATCTCGAGAAAATCTTACATGCTTCGGGTAAAACCGCATGATACAGCAAGTCATACATAATGGGTTCTCGACTAACAATAAAATTGTGCTTTACAGCATAGACACGTCCATAACATACATTACTTACTCTCATATTCACAGTGCGTATCTTATAAAAGCCTTTGAGGAATTATGACATGTCTAGACGCCATGATACTGGTAGTATAGAGGGCACGGCCTGCCATGAAAAAATAATTGTGTGCACTAGATTGGTCATTGAAGCATGATCTGCGTAGAATATAGTACACTCCATGTATCCATGGGGTTTGGGTGAAATAAATAATTCTATATATAAGGAAAATAGGGTTCCTTTGACGCACCATCACGTCGAAACCACTGAACATATCATAACAGAAGAAGGCCAGAGCCCCAGACGGTGGGCAGACCAGATGTCACAGGAACTGGAGATGCCGGTTAGTGCTGCAATGCACCAAGCAACGGATCAAAACCGATGGGGACAGCTGGTTGACAAAATCAGAAGGAGCCATGCAGTGAAGGAAACGACTAGAGAGAGAGGACACTTATAAAGATATTTACATCAAGTTATGTAATTTACTTTGAAACTAAAGACAGCCACTTCATATCTATTTCTTATAAAAGTTCAAGCTAAACAAAACAAGAAAGGGCAACACAACCGTAACATTTCACAAAGAGCAATGACCCCCAAAACGTGCTGACATTAACCATAACATCATGGATAACTCAGTAAAGCGTTATTCAACAAATCCAAACATCGTCAGCGAGCGAGACGTCTCATGTGGTTGGGTAGATAATGAAAGGGACAGCAAAGGGGCTGTGATGAAACATCGTCGAGGTAATATCATTTACTTTACGAAATAACAACCCTTTTAGATACTAGTGTGCGGTTTTTTGCCAGAAATCTGTATAAAGGTCAGAATACCGCTGCTTACCTCACATGTAACCACTTTTGATCCGCTCGATAATAAATATCCCGGGACATTCTTCTCATGGCTATCTGCCCCCCTATTAAAATGCCTGTTTGTTCTGTGTCGGGTGTAAATAACAGATATACGTGTTACAAAATACCCCATAAAACATAATTAATTATCAAAGCCAACAACCCTAGTAAGCTGTCATGTCAAGGAACCAGATTATTTAAAAGAGAGCCCTACGTACCTATTTTAACTAATGATTGTAGTTTTTCTATTTTTCAGTAATAATGTACAGTTTATAACTTTTTTTGGGGTACGTTATACAGCGTTACTACGTTTCTTAAATATTGTGAATGGACTCGTTATAAGGCCCTATTATTACACACATTATTATACACATATAGAGTGTAAGTGGAACCGCGGGACAGTGGCTAGTACATCGTTATTGATTTATAGAAGTTAACACTAATATTTAATAACGTCATAGAAAAATTATCTTTATTGCTTATAAAATAATGTGCATTTGCTGTTTTTTAGTGTAAGCTGCAGCCTACATTTCTTTTTATTTTATACTACCAGTTTCACCAGTCTTTATCGATATCATATATCGCCTGTAACCATCTCGGAAAAAAATCGCGTTGAATGGTAGCAGTCCCACCCCGATATGTTCAGTAGTTTTGAGGCGATGGTGCGTCAAAAAAACTCTATTCTCCTTACATTATCATCATCAGCCTATCTCCGTCCACTGCTGGACATAGGCCTCACCTATGGCACGCCACTGAGCTCGATCTTCAGTCCTTTGTTTCCAACCGCTGTCTCCACTCTAGAACACGTCTAACCCAACGGTTATCGGTTCTATAGCAGATGTGACCAGTCCACTGCCACTTGAGCTTGCTAATCTTTCGAGCTATGTCGACAACTTTGGTTCTCTGACGGATGACTTCATTTCGAATACCATCCTTAGAGAGACTCCGAGCATAGCTCTCTACATAGGTCTCCTCTCTCTTTACATATAGAAAAAGAAGAAGATAGATTTCAATTTAACCAATCTAAATAAGGGGGCGTTCATTAATTACGTGAGGCATTTAGGGGGGGGGGGGGGGGGGGAGGGCGTCAAACCGAATCTCACTGAATCTCACGTGGAGGAGAGTGGAGAAGAGGGTTATATTATATAGTAGTAATATTTTTTCACATCTAAATCTAATTTTATGATAATATCAAAACTCACGTGAGATTAGGGTAGGGGAGAGGCGGTCGAAAAATCGCCAAAATCACCTCACGTAATTAATGGATGCCCCCTAACCAAGAAGGTTTGCTATTCCAAGTAGCATTCTGCATACAAAGCAACAACAATTAGAACCCACACAATATTTAATTAATTAATCACTCAGCAATCTTGCAGTGCTAGTCTGAACCATAGACAAGCCAAGCTTCGTTATTCCAGATCAATAATCGCCCACTGAACCAGCCGCGTTTTAACTGTCTAAAAACAGATCCCTCAGTATATTTAGAGAATAATTTCTTAGAATACAAAACGCACGCATAAAAGTTTTCGTTCAGATATGGAAAAAGAAACGAAAAATATACAGTCAAACTAAAGTGTTGCAAATGTCCATGGGCGGCGGAGACCACTTACCATCAGGTGGACCGTCTGCTTGTTTGTCGGCCAATTCAAAATTCGAAACCATTTATTCAGTTTAGGCCCGTGGACCACCTCATTGATATGGTTCTGAAGTCCGCCTTTAACTGAGAAGTACCGGCAAGAAAAAAAATAAAATCCAGCCTTGCTGAGTAGGCTGGTTTTTTTTTTTACATAAATATATAATCCGACTTTTTAGGCAATTTTATTATTCTAATTCAATGTTTTATATTAAAACTAGCTGTTGTACCCGCGTTCCTGTGGGATGTCACATAAAAACCTTCCTCTTCAATCACTCTATCTATTAAAATGGCAGTAGCTTCAGTAACTTTAAATTTGACCTTCATAAGTGCCTTCTGAGGGCCTAAACTGAATAAATGGTTTTGAATTTTGAATTTTGAAAAGATTTAAGCATACATAGGGATATAGGGATAGAGAAAGCGATTTTGTATTATACTATGTAGTGATTGATAATGTGTATATAGGTAAAAATCTAAAAACTGATCAAACGGTATCAAACAAACAGACCATCGCATTTATAATATTAGTTCGAATAGATTAACTACAACACTATTTGCCGAGGTGTAAACGCTTTGAGATAAACCGTGGAGCGTTGAAAACACAATTCAATGTTATATTTATTGCATTCTTTCTACCACGTGGTAATTTACGTCATAAAATGGAATGTGTTTTTCAAATACGAATGAGCATCGGCCGCCATTGGCTCTGTCGTAAAACTTAAACGTTTACAATCACAACTAATCCTAAATATTCCTACAAATATTATAAATGCGAAAGTTTGTGTGTATGGATGTTTGTTACTCTTTCACGCAAAAACTACCAAACAGATTTAGATGCAACTTGGCACATAGATAGAGCATATTTTGGAATAATATATAGGCAAATTTGTATCTCGGGAAAAGGTGAGATCCCTCGGGAACGCGGGTAAAACCGTGGGGGACAGCTATTATATTATAAACGGAAAAGTATGTAACGTTGGATGTATGGATGTTTGTTACTCTTTCACGCAAAAACTACCAAACGGATTTGGATAAAACGTGGCACATAGATAAAACATATCCTGGAATAACATTTTGGTTACTTTTTATCCCGGGAAAAGGTGAGATTCCTCGGAGATAAGGTTAAAACCGCGAGGGGCTTCTATACATCTACACTAATATTATAAAGAGGAAAGATTTGTATTTTTCTATGTAACGAATAAACTTAAAAACTACTGGACCGATTTAAAAAATTCTTTCAGCGTTGTGAAGCTACACTATCCCCGGGTGACATAGGCTATATTATATTTTCAAAAAATTAGGGATCCTTACTAATGCTCCAATAATGTAACCCAATGTGTAAAAAAAATCCTTACATCGCGTGCTCTGCGAAAACTATTGATGATCATTTTTATATACATATAAAGATCGAAAAAACAAAATAATGTAATGTAACATCCCTTGGAAACGCGGGTAAAACCGCGGAGAAAGCTTGTGTTTAATATATTTATACTCATAACAAAAGACATACATATATTTAAAAAACAATAGGATTTAGTCGATTTTAAGAAGAAGTAGAGCTTGGAGCGAAATGCTACTAATTCCGTCTTGAAAGTGCTTGTATTACTGTGTTTCTGTCTGTAGATTCATCTCAACTATTACAACAGCTCTGTCACTGTAAGTCTCTGTCACTGTAAGTAGTAACAGCTCTGTTGAATTATCTGAAGGGTGTTTCATATTGTTTCCGAACTGTCCATACTGCTAACCTACTAATGCGAAAGTTTCCATGTATGGATGTTTGTTATTATTTCACGCAAAAACTACCTAACAGATTTAGATGCAACTTGGCACATAGATAGAGTATTTCCTGGAAAAACATACAGGCTACTTTTTATCCCGGGAAAATGTAACATCCTTTGGGAACGCGGGTAAAACCGCGGGAGACAACTAGTATATTATAAAAGCAAAAGTTTGTAACCATTGATGAATGGATGTTTCTCACTCTTTCACGCAAAAATTGCTCAACGGATTTTGATGAAACTTGGCACATAGATGGTTTATAGCCTGATTTAATACAGGATACTTTTTATCCGGGGAAAATGTTACATCCCTCGGGAATGCGGCTGAAACCGCGTTATTTAACCTCCAACCTCCCACCATTTTGACGCCAAGTTATTTTTATCTATAGAAGCCGTTTAATCCAATTAAGACATTAATTATAAAACGCCGATAACAATGTGTTAACTTTAGGTATCGAAAACTGTTTAACTAACGAAACTAGGGCGTTACGGGCACAAATATTCCCCTCTTTTGCCCTTCCCCTACGCATAGAAATCGTAATAGGTTAGTATAGAAGTGGCATCTCATCAACCAACCAGTTGTTGCAAGCGTCAATAGGCTGCCGTGACAGTTTATGATCAGACAGGCCGTCGGCTTATTTGTCAGCTTGGTAGTAATAAAAATAACCACGTAGAAGTACACGCGGACCTCATAACGTTTTGTTATTCATTGGAAAATAAAAAAAGAATTTAAAAAACAATTGTCGATTTATTTTCGAAGTCGATTGTGATATTTATGCGGAAAGCGGGAATATAGCAACATATTATAATCTATTACAACCTAGATAAATATGGAATATATAATAATGGAATAGTTTATTTACAGTACGTGTATCCAAGTATAAAAGCTATTTTGATAAACGGGAACCATGTTTTTTAATGTCGAAAGTTTGACAAGCCGTTTAGGCTGATCCATATACCAAGGAGTTTGAAATTGGCACAGAAATGAGAAGAATGGGGTAAAGAGCAAAGGTTTATGTTCCACAGGTGGTTGAAGGTCCAATAAGATATAATAAATAGATAGAAAGAAATGTCTGTTTTGTTGTAGAAAGAAGGGAGTTCTAAACCCTTACTTAGATTTCTACAGCCACCCTTGATCCCCGTCCCATAAATATTCAGTATTGTTATGATCAACGGTATTATACTGTGCCAAGAACTTAGGCTTGTGGAATTTCTTTTATAAATATAGAAATGCTTGATGGGAATGTTTCACTGTGTTCCGTAGGAATTTTAATTATACGAGTATGTAAGCTTTTAAAAAAAATTAGATAATTTTTTTTTTTTATTTATTGAATTGTTTTTTTGTAAATAAATAATATTACAATTAACTTTACCTATTATAAAATCTATTCTAACGTAATAATATGTTTGTAACAGACTCCTTTGGGCGCGATTTTGACCCACTTTAAACGGTCAGATTTCATTCAAACTTTATAGATTTATCGAGGACCGAAGACAGTTCAATATTTTAAACAGTTAGACCAGTTATCCTTACTAGGATAATCAGGATTGACGATTTACAAAAAAAATAAAAATTATTTTTGCATTTGATAACATAATTTTTAAGGAAGGTTATTTAACATCCCACAATGGAAGGAGGAATAAGTAAAATATTAAGTATATAAGTTTGTTTATAATTTTAAATAGTTAATAAGTAACTTACTACAGAAATGTGAAAGAGCGCAACGCCTGCAAACTGCGTAAGTAGCGCGGTCATTTATGTAACAAAAACATGTACAAGGTATCATCATATACAGAACGTTTTGAAAGATAGAGCGTATTACAAAGTAGTTCATTATATTGAAGATAGCTGTCCCCCGCGGTTTCACCCGCGTTCCGGATGGATATCACATTTTCCCGGGATAAAAGTAGCCTATATATTATTCCAGGATATGCTCTATCTATGTGCCAAGTTTCATCCATATCCGTTTAGTAGTTTTAGCGTCAAAGAGTACCAAACATAGTTACATACACATCTTTCCTCCTTATAATATGAGTATAGATAGTAGACTTTTCTGAAAGAAAATTAACATTTTCATTTTTTATTTTTTATTATTATTTATCTATATTTAACTTGTATACTGACGAAAATTTTGAAATAAAAAAATATCTGCTTAAACAAAATTCTAGAGATTAACATAACCTTCAACTAAGCCTGTACGATTTTTGCCAGTTCCAATTGTTGATTCGTTGGTCGTGACGTCATTTTACTTAAACAAAGACTGACATTGATGGATTGGCGGCGAAAGAGTGACTTTCAATTATCATACAGTCTCACTTGTGTATTTTGTTACTACATATATTATGTTTTGCCAGCTTCCGTCCTGCGGCTTCACCCGCTTTGCTGAGGGATATTGAGTATTCTGAGTTACTAACATTCCATCTTCCATGTCACTAAAAGCATCAGCTGAATATCACCTGACTAACTATTCAGTGGTATTATGCTGAGCTGCCATTTTTGAGGCCTTAATTTTTTTTTTAATTAATAAATATCCAGATATTCCTTACACACGGCCATCTGGTCCCAAATTAAGCAGAGCTTGTACTATGGAAACCAGACAACTGATATACTACATATACTACTTTTTTTTCTAAATATATAGTTATTTACACCCAAACACAGAACAGACAGATATGTTCATGCACACAAATGTTTGTCCTGGGTGGGAATCGAACCCGCGACCTTCGGTTTGGGAGTCAGTCACTAACCACCAAGCCAACTGGCTTTATTATCGGTTTTCGAGCTGTATTGTGTTTGTTTATGATCGTCAAGAAAATACATTTCTTTCTTTTAATCTGGTCTAAATAGTATAGTAATTTTTCAAATAAATAAGATATTACAGGCACATGAGACTTAACATATTCACGTCTCAGGGTCGACAACCCTTTGCGATGCCCCTGGTACTGCAAATGTAGACCATCTGCCTCTTAGTAGATCCAAGTGGTATAAAAAGTTATGAGGTAACAGACATAAAAGAAAAAAAAATACAGATGAATTGAGAACCTCCTCCTTTTTTGAAGTCGGTTAAAAATAAAAAAAATGTGTAGTGGTTCTCGACATTACTCAACACTTATAAAAAAACATACAAAATCCACTCTCTTTCTTTATAATATTGCTGTATAAAAGACATTTGACTAAACAAAAACCATTTAATGAAAATAAAATCGGACTATGTCGGATTGAATCGAAACTCCCAAACGACTGAAACAATTTTCGTAGAATATTCACTTGAAAATTTTGCATTAGAACCCCCTTCTAAGTTCAAAACCCATTTATTAAGTTTAGGCCCGCGGAAGGTACTTATGAAGGTTACTGAAGCTACTATTCTATTACTTATATTATATTATTTAGTTTAAGAAAAATATTAAAACGTATTGTACATATATTAATATGTATATTTAATATTATAAATTACTAGCTGTCCCCCGCGTTCCCGTGGGATGTCACATGTATTATACATAAAAACCTTCCTCTTCAATGACTAATTTACGCATCTTATTTAAAGTTTGGTCATTTTATATTTACATATTTTTAACTTTAAACATTTACTATGTATACAAGTTTAATCATAAAAATCGGAAGAGCGGGTCTCTCCTAATACAGGTTTTTTAAAAAACTTAAAAGGGGAGCCCCAACCCATGTAATTACTGTACTTGTAATGAAATAAAGAAATTTTGAATTTTTTTTTGAATTTTGACTCTATCTATTAAAAAAAACACATCAAAATCCGTTGCGTAGTTTTAAAGATTTAATCATACATAGGGATATAGGGACAGAGAAAGCGACTTTGTTCTAGAAGTGAGTTTGTATGTTTGTTACAGATTCACGGTTAAACGACTGATCCGAACTTGTTGAAATTTGGCACACAAGTTGCCTATATTATGGAAAGGGACTTTTTATCCCAGGAACGCGGACGAAACCGCGGGGGACAGCTAGTCTTTTTATGAGGATAACGACACTCAATAATATTTTAAATTATTAGTTTTAAAAATCGAAATATTTTAATCAAATAATTATATTTTATATAACTAATTGACTCAGTCGTGACCTTGCGTAAAAACCATTGTAAGATTGTAGAAAAAAAATATCTAGTAATTATAATAATTCCGCTGGATCTCCTCCTCTGTCAAGTCCTTACGGCCAAAATGAATATACGATCCCGATCTAAAATCGCAAGATTGAAGTAGAATTTTGACATTACGTGTATTAAAATTACTCCCAAAAGGTTCATCAATCCATGGATTTTCGATCGGGATTGCATATTAATTTTCGCCGTTAGTAAATTCCCTTAGGAGTTAGTTACTAGATATTTTTATTGCATAATCTTATATTTATTTAAATTTAAATACCCAAAATTGTATCTATACAATGCATGACAAATCCAGTTCATACTAATATAATAATATACTATCTATTACATCATTAAAACCAAAACCTTAAAAAGAAAGAGAAACCCTAATTAAATGCCTATATGGTTTATTTTCCCGCGATACTGAAAGACCTAGTTATTTTAGCGGTAGGAACATAATCTATTCTATTTAGTAATCTAGAACAAATGTTAAAGATGTACCAATTTCATCGAAATCGGTTGAGCCGTTTACGCATAATTGTGTCAAATTCAAATATTCAGACTATTTCAATTTAAATATAAGTGAGTTGAGAAGTGGTATAAATGATATCATGAAAGGATCCAAGGCTTCGTCAAAAAGGACAAACAATAGCGTAGTCTATAAAAATAGTTGCCTAATCAAAATAATATTCGTTTTTCCAAAAGATTAGTTCATATTTTGCATAATTTTCACGGACACAAGTACTTATAGTTGAAACTGAGAATGCCCCAGTTTAAAATGGGTCAAGGCTATGCATATATTGCTAAATTGCCATCCCCTATCGTAATCTAGGAGAAAACCTAGTGTCTACCTACACTATTGTATAAAAAAATACAAAATTCTTATATAAAAATAAATAAAAAATTACCTTTTCAAATCTCCAATTCTATTCTAAAAAATCCAATACAAAAATCACTTTCTCCTTTTCATCTCACTACATTCACAGAGCACATGTTGTTTTTTTTTAACTATGATGAAAATCAGGCCATAACACTGTCAATATACGGCACGACCCGAAGCCGATTTGTCACCGAAATACAACGAGGCAACCGTCTGCATAAAGTCTCGCACGTAACAAGTGCACACTATTTTTAAACATTATTCCCGATTTACGGGAATCAACACTATTTTTTCATTAAAAAATAAAATTAAAACCAAAAAAAATATATTGGAAAGGCCGCGCGCGGCTGAATGGCGCTGGCCGTAAAGGAAAATGATTTATTTTTAAATTTATTTAGCGTTGGCCGGGCGCGCGCGTCCACGGAAAGCGTAGCTCGAAATTCGAATTTAGGTTAGAATCCGCGGGATACGGCGCCACGCACACATGCGCAATGCATAGTGTTGATACTGGCAAAGATTATGAGTTTTTTTTTTAACTAACATATGTTGCAATACCTACCGAGCCGACCGTAAGATTATAAATCGGAGTCATACAAGAGATAATCAAGTATATCAGGTAGCTTTGGAATACTGCAGCTCTACAAATCGATTAGCTAAATATATATTTCTATGCTTCATCATATCAGCCCAGGGATGTCCACTGCTGGACATTCTGCATTTTTCCTATACATTGCCACTTCAGCGTATTAATTCTACGAGCGCTGTTCATAGATTTCGTTTTTCTACGAATGTCCTCGTTTTAGAACCTGTCGCGTAGAGAAATTCCAAACAACGCCTGTTTCATAAATAAATCCCTACAGTGACTTTAGGCTTATTTATATGGCCAGTAGTAAAATACCACGTCTCTGTTCCATAAATCATCACACACTGATTGAAGACCATTATCTTCTGAGTTTCTATACTTAGATACTTATTATTAAATTCTGCTACAATCTTGTTTCAATAAAACCACAAAGTTTTGAGGTTAAACGTTCCTACATCGATCAAATGTAAAATTAATCTAAATATGTATTAAAATTCTTTAATTCTGGTTACCACAGCCCGTAATTTTAACAATATTACCAAAAATTCTACCATGTAACATCCCAAAAACATATATTACCTGCTACTACTGATTCAGCTATAATTTTCTTTATTCAAACTTAGCTCCGCCACAACAGATCGGATATCTATCAAATTTGCCGTACATATAGAATATGGTTACGGTTGAAAAATAACATCCCAGAAAATATAAATTTCCTACCAACTACGAGAGTGAACAAAACTTTTTTTTTTTAATAATATCTAATATATACCTATTATCCACCTCTGTATAAAAAGACTACTCTGTGGCGCACAGCACACACAGACGCGCGGGTCTGCTGGCAGACTCGCAGGCGTTTACGTAGTCCGCGCTAGCACTTGCAATATTACTGAAAATACTCCCGGATGATTCGGACATGCAAAACGTTGGCGGCCGCTGTGTTACCATTGCACTGTATCTCATATAAAACTCACTTTCGGTGGGACTTTTAAGAGTTTATATGAGATCAATACAGTATCGTGGTTTAACCCGAGCTCCCAAAAGCCATAACATTTTCCTCCGAACCCGTTTAGTAGTTACTTAGTTATAATTTTTTTTTGCGTGAACGAGTAACAAACATCAAAAACTTTCACATTTATTTTATTACTACGTTTCACCCTCGATCCTGAGAGATGTTACATTTTCCCGAGATAAAAAGTATTTATTTATTTATTCATAGACACACCAACAGTACCTATACACATTAAAGCTTATAAGTAGGCTAGAAGATAGGCACACAAGGACTTGCATCTGATGTGTATACCTATAATAGGGGTGTACAACACTTACAATTTTGACATTCAAAAATGTATTTTGGCAGATATTTTAATGTTATTCTATGTGTGCCAAGTTTCGACCGAATCCGTCGAGTAGTTTTTGCGTGAAAGAGTAACAAACATCCATACATCCGTACACTCGTCCATCCATACTCACAAACGTTCGCATTAATATTATTAGTTGGCTGAAGGATTCATAGATAATGTGATCATTCTCAGTAGAAGTGAAAAACATGTAACGTTATACTGCTATGGCCTTTTCCATTTAAAAAAATACAAAGTTCCACATACTTTTTAGTATTGTTTTATATAAGTATGTATTTTATTGTACAAAGTTACAATTAAAAGTGACTCTAACTAAATAAATTTTAATGTAAAAATTTATTATAGATTTATTTTTAACCGAATTACAGCAAAGCTCAATGGAAGACTTTTGATTTTAGCTGTCAATATACGTTTCTATTTATTTTCGTATATTCCATCGTAGCGCCTGTTTAGGCGCAAGTTTTAGTGAGCCTATTCTGGACTGCAATTCTGTAAGGAAAATTACACTAGCTCGAGGATGTTTTGTCGCGGCCTCCGTGCTCCATCTCTTTCGCTAACTACACAATCACGTGAGAGGTAAGCTCTCCGAGGCCTCCCTGCGGTGTTTCGCCGACGAAGTTTATCTTAGCTGAATACTGATTAATGAGGTGTCAATCGATTCGTTATTAAATCCACAATATTTTTAAGCTATCTCACCACAACTCTCGCATCTATCACGCGATCTAAAGTGAGAATGAGATGAGAACCGTTAATACCAATCTGTTGTTGTGATACCTTCAATGATTCAGGATCACCAAGACCAGTGACGATGATGTGTGACGACTATTGATATCTTTGTTTAAATATATAATCTGCTTTTATTTACAACTAGCTACGCCCGTGACTCTGTTAGCGCGAGAGTTGAACATATTTTCAATTTGTCTATCTATATATATAAAAGGAGAAGCTGACTGACTGATATATCAACGTAGTGCCTAAACTATATGGGTTAAACTTGAAATTTTGCAAAGAGGTTCCTTTTATAACGAAGGGGAGCATTAAGAAAGGATTTTTTGAAAATTCACCCCCTAAGGGGGTGAAACGAGGGTGCAAAATTTGTATGAAACGACGTGTTTTCTTGATCAACTTCGAATTTCGCATTTATATTGTTAAAAAGATTTAATTAAACACGTGTTTCATCGTTTTTTTTTTAATATTCTTATATCCCTCAGGAACTCGGGTGAAACCGCGGGGGACAGCTAGTGTTTAATAAATAATGATTAAGCATTTAAATAATTAATTTTTATTATTTTTTTATTTATTATTATTGTTTATTGCTGTTACCTGTTTGTGCTTTCTGTGCTCGGGCTCGATTCTGTAAGGAAAATGACACTAACTCGAGGATGTTTCGTCGCGGCCTCTATGCTCTGTCTCTGTCGCTTACTACGCTAATACTACTAATCACGTGAGAGGTAAGCTCTCCGAGGCCTCCGTGAAGCGACTCGTCGACGCAGTTTGTATAAGATGAATAAAGGGGACAGTACTCATTCCTATTTTAGTAATTACGTAATGGATAAAGTTTCTCGGCATGAATCGCCTCGGGGGTCGAGTGACATCAAGCTTGGCTAGACAGTTCTAGTGTCGATTTGCAGATATAGGTCTAAATATTGTTTCTACGTTTTTAGAGTAGTAGAGCTCTTAGTGCAGAGTTCGTCCGGGGAAGTACTAACACCTTACCCATTACTGCCTCGAAGCAGTAGTGCACTTGTATTACTGTGTTTCGGTTAGAAAGGTAAGGGCGCCGGTGAAATGACAGGCACATGGGACTTAAGAACTTCTTGTCTCAGTGTCGACAACGCATTGGCGATGCCCCTAGTGTTGCAAATGTCCATAGGCGGTGACCACTTACCATCAGGTGGACCGTCTGCTTGTTTACCAGCCTAAGTGGCATAAAAAAAATTATAACATGAAACCCAAAAGAGAGAGACAATGAACAAGGGGACCCAGGACTACGACTTCTGCCTATATCTTCCGGGGTAATGCGTGATATTTATTTTTTTACTAGCTTTGGTTTGACCCGCGTTCCTGAGGGATGTCACTTTTTCCCGGGATAAAAAGTAGCCTGTATGTTATTCCAGGATATGCTATATCTGTGTGCCATGTTTTATCTAAATCCGTTCGGTAGTTTTTGCGTGAAACAGTAACAAACATCCATATTCGCAAACTTTCGCATTTAAAATATTAGTAGGAAGTATGGACAGTTCAGAAACAATATCAAATACCCTTCTATATGTCATTTTAAGGCGTGTTCTATCCAAATTTCATCCAAGTCGGTTCGGTAGTTTTTGCCAAGTAACAAACATCCATACATCTCTCACAAGCTGTCACATTTATAATATTAGATGGAAAAATTTACCAGACACAGAACCAAGAGACATGTTCATGCACACAAACGTTTGTCCTCAATTGACATCGAACCGAAGCCAGGGTCTCTAAACACCTCGCCAGCTGGTTTGTCAATTATCCTGAGCATCATCGTTTTAAACATTTCTCAATAGGTATTTAAGTTGGGTAACTGTCCAAGAGTTGGCTTCCATTAGTGCAAATAGGTACATGAGTAGGTACATTTATAATACATGCATTCAACAATAGATTAGTAGAGCTCTTAGTGCAGAGTTCGTTCGGGGAAGTTCTACCCATTTCTGCCGTGAAGCAGTAGTGCACTTGTATTACTGTATTTCGGTTAGAAAGGTAAGGGGGCCGGTGAAATTACTGGCACATGAGACTTAACAACTTCACGTTTTAGGGTTGACAACGCATTGGCAATGCCCCAGTGTTGCAAATGTCCATAGGCGGCGGTGACCACTTACCATCAGGTGGACCGTCTGCTTGTATGTCGGCACAAGTGGTATTAAAAAAAAATTGAAAAATGAAAAGAAATGTAATTCTATATATTAAGGAATCACAAGCCTCAGCTCAAAACGAACTGAGCAAGCGCGGAAAGATGTTAATTTGCTAAAACACAATACATTCAATCTTAAAAGAATTTATCGTGGAATCTTCAAAGAGTACGGACTAAGAGTCCGTAGAAAATGTAAAAAGAAATAAATAAAAAGAAAGTACAAATGACAGTCTCCAAAAGTTGGATTCCATAAGTACCAGGGCCTTCTTTTCCATTGGGCACTCTGGGCAAGTGCCCAGGGCCCCGCGACTCATGGGGCCAAATCGGATCGGTGTATCGCGCTTCTTCTTCTTCGCGGATTCCATAAGTACAAATAGTTTTTCAGATATTTTAATGTAAATGAGTGAATAGGTAGTGTAATTTGTGAATGAAGAATTGGTAAGTAATCTAAAATTATATTGAATATCGTCTAAATGTTATTGACCCCGAATGAAGTGAATAGACTATGAATCATTGAGAAGTAGCTACGCTAATCTTAATATATATAAATCTCGTGTCACAATGTTTGTCCTCAATGGACTCCTAAACCACTTAACCGATTATAATAAAATTCGCACACCATGTGCAGTTCGATCCAACTTGAGAGATAGGATAGTTTAAATCTCAAATTATAGTCGCAATTTTAATTTATTGCTAATTATTTGTCTGTTATTATTTGACAGTCACAATTATCTGTTAACTCCAAATGATTCTAAGAGATGTCGATACCTTTCGACTGGGTTGAGTAAGTCATCAATAGATGGCGCTGCTATGGTAAATCTACGAACGTGTCATATAAGCTACAATTCAATATCATGATTACCACGTGTTATTGAGGCTAATGTATAAATTAAATTTATTTTGTAGTAAACGAAATACCGTGAAATTCAATTATTTCTTCTTTTTTAATACGGCTGGACCGATTGGAATGTTTTTTTTTGTTTGCGTTTGGGTGGTGCCCTGGATGGTTTAGATTCACAATTGGACCCGGTAGGTGGCGCTGCGAGCGAATTCCTGCATTTTTGTATGGACTTATTTCGACAGAACGACGTCTGTCCGGGCAGCTAGTTTCATTATAAATATTAGTTCTTAGAAATAACTAAGTCTATTTAAAACGGACTTACTTATGTAGCACTACGATTTTATTAAGAGAACAGAGTTGATTTTTTTTTAACCACAAAGGCCGACAAATAAGCATACGGTCCACCTGATGGTAGGTGGTCACCGCCGCCTATAGACATTTGCAACACTAGGGGCATCACCAATGCGTTGTCGACCCTGAGACATGAAGTTGTTAAATCTCATGTGCTTGTAATTTCATTGACCCACTTACCCTTCTAACCAAAACACAGTAATACAAGTGCACTACTGATTCACGGCGGAAATAGGTAAGGTGGTAGTACTTCCCCGGACGAACTCAGCACTAAAAGCTCTACTACTCAATTGATTTTGGAGGTATAAGAATCCTATATCAATATTTACCTAGCCTATTTTATTTTTTATTCACTAGATGTTAGTGTCTGATACCTTTTACATCTTAACATGAACAAATATTTTTTTTTATATTTTTGCTATGATACTAACAATAAACCAATATTAGAAGAACGTTGATTATTTAAAACTTGCTGTCCAACACCCAGGTTGTGTAACTCTCTCAGATTCAATTTGGAGGCCCATTTTATAATAGATTGATAGTTTGACACGCAAGCAATGTTGGACAACCGTTGCAGCACCGTCAATGTTATATAAAAGTCTCTGCAACGAAGATTTCGAGAGCAAACACAATCGCACTACAGGCTGTGCCGGATTAACCACGTAGCAAGAGTAGCAATTGCTACGGGCCCCGCGCAAAAGAGGGCCCCGCGTGTCTAAGGCCGCCCACCACCGATTGTTTTTATTTACCACTTTATACTTAAGAACCCGTTGTGTTCATGGATTTAATATTCGTATTAAAAAACAATACAAAAAAAAACAATTTTTATTTTCCTTAAAACCTTATTCGAGCAATTAGGAACAATTTAAAAGAAAATAGATTTGGTAATTTTCTTCTTCAACGAACAGCTATTAATATTTATTTTTTAAGTTGCGGTCAGTCGCATTGTGCCTACAACAACCCATGACGTCACTCCCATTAAACAAGATGGCGTAAAAATAATCTGCATACGTTGTTGTAGGTGTTTTAATTTTACGAGCCTTTTTACAAGGTATTGTGTTGTTAATCAACATCTTTATGGAGTAGGCAGCATTAAATGAGTCTGAAAGTTCGTGAAAAATAAGTACATAAATTTTATCTCGATTCCGATAAATATTGTCCTGTCCAAATTTGCACTTTTCTTTTCCAAAAATCCTTATTTAGACTAAAAACATTATAAAGGATTAGCCAAATAGCGATGTCCTTACTAACGATGAACAATTTTATTTATTTATGCAGATTTCTATTTGTTTTTCTATGAGTAAATAGCTTAGTCATTATTTATTTGCTATGGAGATGTTATCTTAACAACTTCTAAAACACTACCACCTGTTGATAGAGTTATGAACTAACTTCAACAAGCAGAGCCATCTCTTATAGTTTTGAGGAACTATTATGCACCTGCGCGTTGGTTTATGCATAATTCCATACGAATTGCTTACTATTTTAGTACCAAATCTCAATGATAGATGTCACTACTAAACTTTACGTACTAACTACTCCTAATGTACTACTTCTTTGATATTAGATGCTATGTAATTCCTAATTTAGTACAAGCTTGACAATTCTTAGTGCTTAAGGATATCTAAGGTATTACACAACAAGTAGAATTTGTTGTTGAATTGAAAAAAAAAATACCTACGAACATAGACTCTAAAGAACTATTTTTTTTATAAATTTGTAATTTATTGCTTTATTTAACACATTCATAATTAGCCTCACAAAATTACGCCTGCCTTCAATATTGGAGCAAAAATTTCATTGTAACGTAGACTACAATCAAACTTTTTAAATATTTTTTGTTTTGTTTTTTTATGTTATTAAGATATGTCACTTACTTCGCAATTATAATTTAGTGAAGGTGAAATGCTTTGACTGAGGTCGTGGTTTCGAATCCCCCAATGAAATTGAACTGTAGGGCAGCTTTGTGAGATATCTATAGACTATAACACTATAAGGTACATTATTAGAAATACTGAAGAGCAATAGAGACCCTTTTCCCAAGGCTGTCTTTTTTTCATTACTCTGTATGGTTTTTTTAGACCGCAATGTGACCACATTAACAGATGAGGTGGCAGGTGATTAGTACACAACACCTAGAAGGTATTCTAGAATTTCGAATAGGTCCGACGTCCTGGAGGGGGTACTAGACCAGGCTAATAATCTATCTCAGAGCCAAAATTAATCCAAATCCGTTCATCTAAACTGTCACATTTAAAAAAGTAAAAAGAATATCTAAAATACCTAACTTGTAAATAAGACCAATATCATAAAACTTTCCAACTAGATACGTAACTTTAAAACGAAGTCTACTTTGCATGCGAAGCGGTTAACTGAACAGGCTGAGTTTATTTACCTGCAGTGAAAAGAAATTATATACATCACGGCTTTTATAAGCAATCGTATCTATTGAACGTGAAATTATTTATTAATACTGTGAAAGCGCTACGACTCCTTTATGATGATCTAGCATCAAAGGTTTAATCGCTATTCCGCAATAAATGTATGCCAATCCAAGTAATGAAGTGATTTTTCTTTTATACAAGTAAACTAGTGACCCACCCCGGCTTCACCTATGTTAGATCAATGTATTATACACATAAACCTTGCGGATAACATTTTCTAAATGTTACTGGAAATTGCGTCAATATCTATTAATATGTTTATAAGAATTAAGCGCACAAGTAGACTCTGCAATATAATATATTGTATTTTAACAATAGAATTAAAGCAATATACACTATATCTTTGATATTTGTATCTAAAGCATTTAGTATATATTTTCAAGTCAAAATTTAATTCAGTTACTATCCAAACAAAGTAAAGCTCTTATTCTATTATCCATAGAAGTACTACTACCATACTACCACCGTGAAGCAGTAGTGCACTTGTATTTCTGTGTTTCGGTTAGAAAGGTGCTTAATTCCATACGAATGGCTTACTATTTTAGTACCAGATCTCAATGATAGATGTCACTACAAAACTTTACGTACACATTATTCCGAATGTACTACTACTTTGATATTAGATGCTATGTAATTCCTAATCTAGTACAGGCTTGACAATTCTTAGTGCTTAAGGCTCTCTAAGGTATTACACAACAAGTAGAATTTATTGTTGAATTGAAAAAAAAATACCTACGAACATAGACTCTAAAGAACTAAATTTTTTATAAAATTGTAATTTATTGCTTTATTTAAAACTAGCTGTCCCCCGCGGTTTTACTTGCGTTCCCGAGGGATATCACATTTTCCCGGGATAAAATTGTAAGTTGTAAAAACGTTAAGTTGCTTATATGTTATTCCTGGATATGCTCTACCTATGTGCCAAGTTTCATCCATATCCTATTAGTAGTTTTTGCGTGAAAGAGTAACAAACATACTTACATACAAATCATTTCTGTTTATAATATTAGTATAGATTTTAATATCAACCACATTCATAATAAGCCTCACAAAATTACGCCTGCCTTAAATATTGGAGCAAAAATTCTTTCATTGTAACGTAGACTGCAAATCAACTTTTTAAATATGTTGCTAAGATATTTCGCTTACTTTGCAATAAATGTATGCCAATCCAAGTAATGAAGTGATTTTTCTTCTATACAAATAAACTAGTGACCCACCCGGCTTCACCTATGTTAGATCAATGAATTATACACATAAACCTTGCGGATAAAATGTTCTAAATGTTACTGGAAACTGCATTAACGTCTATTAATTTGTTTATAAGAATTATGCGCACAAGTAGACACTACAATATAATATATTGTATTTTAACAATAGAATTAAAACTTTATACACTATATGAAATGAAGTATTTATTCAAATAGGCCTTCACAGGCACTTATGAATGGTCAAACTCTAACACCGGTTCGGAAGGTTGCTTTTACTAAGAAGAGCCGGCAATAAACTCAGCAATTACTCTTTTCAAAATAAGATTTTGTACAAAAAGATGTGTCCTGCTGGAGCTAGCTACACCCAAGCATTGCATATCTTTGATATTTGTATCTAAAGCATTTTGTATATATTTTCAAGTCAAAATTTAATTCAGTTACTATCCAAACAAAGCATATTATCTACTCTTATTCTACTATCCAGAGAAGAACTACTACCATACTACCACCGTGAAGCAGTAGCGCACTTGTATTACTATGTTTCGGTTAGAAAGGTGCGGCCGGTGAAATTACAGGCACATGTGACTTAACAACTTCACGTCTCAGGGTCGACAACGCATCGGCGATGCGGTGTTGCAAATTCATAAAATCAAGCCAGTCACACATAACCGTCTGTTTTCTATAAATATCCACACAAACAGACATTCAGTTCGTATAATGTAAATAAACCGTATATTTTTAAAATAATATTCTCTCGTAAAAATTTACTTCAATCTTTCTTACTAATATTGTTAATGGGAATGTTTGTATGTGTGTTTGTTACTATTGAACTCTGTAACGGGTGAACTAATGAAACATGCTGAGTTTATTGCCGGCTCTTCTCAGTAAAAACCAACCTTCCGAGCCGGTGTTAGAGTCAGACTATTCATAAGTGCTTTAAAGGCCTATTTGAATAAAAATATTTGAATTTGCCACATTGATAGTACGTAGTCGTAATTTTATACCGGGAAAATTTTATACCCCTCGGGAAACGAGAGCGGAAATAAATATTTTGATAATCCTACTAAATAATATTACAAACGCGAAAGTTTGTATGGATGTTTGTTCCTCTTTCACGCAAAAACTACGAAACGGATTGGGATGAAACTTGGCACATAGATATAGCATATATTGGAATAACATATAGGCTACTTTTTATCCCGGAAAAATGGTACATCCCTCGGGAACGCGGGTGAAACCGCGGGGGACAGCCAGTCTTCTACAAATTCCAACATAAAGAAACCAAATTTTCTCATCATCTTAGGGTCTACACAGCTTAACCCATTTTAATATCATCCGGGAGTAAATAACTGTACCTATATAAAAAACTAACTTCCATTCCGCGGTTTTACCCACAATCCCGAGGGATTTAATTATCCATTATCCATCCAGAATACACCTTTCAAATGCTGAAATAATTTTTCAAATATCTGCCTTAATTTTGGAGATAACCCTAGCATATATACAAAATATGTAATATTAGTATAGATAGACAAAAATTAGTTTTAATTAGAGCATAAAAAACATAGGCGTAATGTCGTTAATTAAGTGACAATTAAAAAAAAGGATTGAATGAAGTACCAGTCATGCGGGTACTTAATGTGATGAATGACTCGTTATTTGTTGAGCTAAACTCTACTGCACCAGTACAACCTGCAATGCGCCAAACCATTCCCATAGTATTTTGTTAATACTAAAGCTATAAGAAATACAAAACCACGGTGTCATTACCCTTTGCCTCTTTCTTTACCGACTTTAAATTCAATACAAACTCAACTTTAAAAAAAAAACAACGCCTATCTTTCAATCGCCAAAAAGCTTACGGTATATATCTTTAATATTATAATTGTCTAAGGAGTTCAGTCCAAAAGAAAATTAGTTGATTTCGTTCATGACTTGTTACGGAAAGGAAAAATCAACAAATCGATCCCCCACCAACTCGTCAAGTCATTATTTCCGTTACTTTACGATCAAAATGAAGCAATAGAATCGATAACACGGCAATTCAAAATCGAATTATCACGCATAGAATGACAGTTTTCGCGCTGAAACGTCAAACGTCATCCGCCATTTTGTACGAGCTTATTGGCGCAATCTACAGGGTTGTTTGCGCGGTGAACGGACGGATATATCACCGTCTCTCTCTATCCCCGTTACATAATACGGAAATGGGTGAGCAGTGTAAGGTTTTGAGCCGAGTTCCGCATGCGGGCACCGAGTCGGGGGGGTAGTTATTGATTTTTCGTGGAGTTTGCGGCAGTCGTCCGACACGCCGGTCTCCTACGCGAAAAATACATCAGAATCGCGCTCGCGTACACAAAAAACCATCTTTTTAATCGGGAAAATCAAATTCAAAACGCATCCACGATATACAATTGGTAAAAACGTTCGGATAAATTGATTGAGTGCAGTTTTAGTGCTGGGATACTTATTTCGTAAGTGTTAATTTATATCTGTCATTTCTTTATTTCAAGGCTCCATTTTAATGAGTTTTATGTGTCATTGGGGGCTTGTTATTACATATTCTGAGGTTTTCTTTTGTCTCATGCTTTTAGAATATGATTCATTGTCTATCTGAATGGAATTTTTCGTTGTTAATTGCAATCAGCTGATCGGCACGCCCGTCGGATCAAACGTCAAGTTAAAAAACAAATATATTTTTTAAGCCCGATCATTCATAGAACAATTTAAAAAAGGAACTTACCAATTTGTCCAAGACGAACCGCTGTCGAAACAACCTATTTCTTGCTACATTGTGATGCACGTTCATTTTTGTCGATGGTCACTGGTTTTTTTAATTAATTCTTTTTTTAAAAGGCATCTAATCGCACGTTCAAATCACTCAAACGTTGGCCAGCCACTGATTTGCTCGCAATGATGCATATACATCGCTGTCTATATATGGAACAGTATATTCTAAGCTATGAATCGATAGGGTAATGTACATAGGGACAAATCTTTCTGCGGAGATGTCGTGACGTCATAGATCGTTAGCACCATGCCTCCAGCCTCGATGACGTCACGAGTCCTTGTGAATATCCCAGAGGATGGTGTCATGCTTGGTCCCATTAAAGTTTCGCATATAGTTATATTGGTGTTGACACCATTTCAAAAGACATTCGCAATAATTGCTCTGGGATGATGTTATATTAAAGTCTGTGGGTTTTTCTGTTTCATACTAGTTTATACGCCATGATTCTTATATAGATTCACTGATATCTTACTGACATCTTAACTTAAAGCACTTCAAACGATCTTCGAAAAAGAACGAAGGATCCCAGCAACCTTCTTTAATGCATCATTGTCTGCACTATGGACCATACCTTCCTTATATGGAAGGTCATTCCTTGACAATGAAACAGGTTGTCTCATTACAGAACAATTGGTCCTTCTCCATCAGGAACGTCCTAAGTCTTGAAAAGCCTTTACTTTGGGGCTATTACTTCCATTTTCTTTTATATACTCCACAGCATTTTTACGTTGATTTTCTTGGCTTTTTCTTCTTCTTCAAAGAGCTGCTGAGTTTTCTTCCAGAGTCTTCTCAATTGAAGTCTATGACGTAATGATAAGACTCTAGGGCTATTACTTTCATATTTTTTAAATATACTCCACGTCATTTCTACGTTCACTTTCTCTTCTCCAAAGAGCAGCTGAGTTTTCTTCCAGATTCTTCTCAGCTTAAGTCTACAACACAATGATAGAGGAAGTTTGTAACTTAAATAAATAAGTTCACCAGGGTCCGAATGAGTTTTGGGTTTGAGCTCGTAAGTTATCGCTACTTCCGAAGATCATTAAAGAGAATAAGGAAGCTGTAAAGCACATGGTGTGGCTTCAGTAAAAACTTTCTTTTTACCTCTCTTTTCAGTTAACTTAACTTTTAAAGTTATTGTTATTTTAGATGCAGTTGTTATTTTAAAACATAAATATAATTTTGTAACTTCACGAATTAGTATTAAATTTAATTAGAGTCAACAAATCACGATTTTGCACAAAAGATAAAGAAGAGTTATTTGAGTTCGGCAACATATTCGTAATGTCCCTGGTATTCCAAATCTCCATAGACGGCGGTGACCACTTACCATCAGGTGGACCGTGAGCCAGAATGTTAAATATATATAAATTTTTTTTTTACTTATTATTTTGTAATTTGTAGTTTATTTGTTGAATACATTCTAAATATGATGACGCCCAAAGTATAAGATAGGTATCCTAGAATGATCTGACGATCCCAATGCAATGAGCATTCAGTCAGTGATTTTGTACCAAAAAAATTTTTTTTATTTATCAATATCCGACAGCAGTTTGATAAATCTTACGTAGTCTTATTTATCATATATAGGTACCTATCTAGAACAAAAATTAAGAAAAAAGATTTTGAATAATTTTGCTCATTATACAGATGAGATACATTAAATTTGATATAATAGACAGCTAGGTAGATACTCTGGGTTAGTTAAATCATTTAGATCAATAGAATTTAACAGCAGCTTCCAACCTTCTTTGCATTAAAAATATAGTTGAAATTAAAAATTATTTTATACAGACAAGGATCCATTTCATAAAACCTAGACATGAAAAAGTTAAAAATGCATTAAACACACACACAAAATTATCAATTAAGTTATGTATATAAAAAAATGAGTGTTAATCGGGGTTGACACCCAAAACATTTGTAGAACACCGCTAATGCTGTTGCACTGATAATTCTGTATGTTTTTCATACAGAATAATGCTTTAGCTCAAAAATGTTACCAGCATTCCTTGCACTCTTTCCGTCACACGTATTGTGCATGTAAAATGCATAATAATACCAATATTTTCAAGATGTGCGGATAAATGTAGTACTCAGTCAATGTCAAACAAGAAATCGTGCAAATACAACCAACAACCGAAAGAAAGCTCTGTTAATTTTTTTTTATGCCACATGCGCCGACAAACAAGTGGACGGTCCACCTGATGGTAAGTGGTCACCGCCGCCTATGGACATTTGCAACACTAAGGGCATCACCAATGCGTTGTCGACCCTGAGACGTGAAGTTGTTAAGTCTTATGTGCCTGTAATTTCACCGACTCCCTTACCTTTCTAACCGAAACACAGTAATACAAGTGCACTACTGCTTCACGGCAGAAATGGGTAAGGTGGTAGTACTTCCCCGGACGAACTCTGCACTAAGAGCTCTACTACTCGAATTAATTAAAAACATCTAGAAAAGAAACCACGACTGAAAGATTAAGTAAAAAATACTTGGCAATATTGTAAGCATCACTTCCTTCTTCTTATTCTGTACCAAAACCAACTTCATACAGTATGTAAGAAGCTTATCTGAACAATAAAAGATGATAATAATATTACGTTCCCCTCGTCTCATGAGCTTTGAGGACGTGTATATGAATTGGGAAGAAGTTACGTCCATTTTATTCATGTTGGTTCGAATTGAAACATGTTTTGTTGTTTTTTGTTGCTTTTGTATCTGTTTATTGATGGCCAGTTGGCTTGGTGGTAGACCCTGGCATGCCGCAGGTCGCGGGTTCGATTTCCAACCAAGACAAACATTTGTGTGCATGAACATATCTGTGTGTTGTGTTTGGATGTAAATATCTATATAAGTATGTATTTGGATCTGCTCAGTTTGGGATAAATGGCCGTTTGTAAAGAATTAAATAAAACACACCACAGGTGTTAGGTTCAATTCCTCTGGACAAATATTTATGTACAAGATGGATTTGGCTGTTTGTTCTGCTTCAATCAGCTTCGATCCGTTGCTTGGTGCATTGTATTTTATATCATTAGTATCTATAGGTAACTATAGGTAAGACTTTGAAAATTATTAGTTGCAATCACATCTTCTTTACACATCTTTTTAACCGACTTCAAAAAAAAGGAGGAGGTTCTCAATTCGACTGTTTTTTTATTGTGTTTGTTACCTCCTAACTTTCGACTGGGCGAAGCGATTTTAATGATTCTTTTTTTTATTACATAGCTGGTGCGTTCCATTTCAATTTGGTCCAGTTCTGACAATGGCATCCATGAGAAAACCATATAAGTCTAAAATAATGTTCTAGACTCAACGTGGGAGTGAATCCCACGACATCCCCATAAAATTCAATGGCTGTTTACCATAACCAATCTGAAGCTATAAAGTCTAGACAGCCTTCGTTATACAACAAATAACCTAAAGTATTCAATAGCATAGTCTATTTTCTATCGATTATTAATCGCAAGCTCCAATCACCTTTAATAACATAGACAAGTCATCCGCCAACATCACGGCCCTCAAAAACTGCCTAAAACTAGATAGCTACTTAAACAAGTGAAGAAAGGGAAAGAAAGAAATGGCACCTTAAGTTGTTGTTAGAGGGAGATGATTTTTTTTAAGTTATAGTATTTTTTAAACAGCAAATGGTATTTTTTAAGATTTCTCTATGGTTTATATTTATTTCGCCTTAATATGGGGTAACAGACCAAGGTCTAATGAAGCATTTAGAGTAGGAGTATCTCAGAGTACTCATATGCTATTTCACAAGATATGGTTAAAAGATCTTCAACTATTCGCTAAGTTTGAGTTCTGCATGCGCCGCGCGTGCCATCGTGACAGTGGCTGTTGCGCGACTGACTGAAATTAGGTCAATTACCATCATTTTGTGTTGACATTTCCGAGTTATCTATAGTTTATTTATCATTGTTAAGCCCCATATGTTGATTGTGAATAATTACCACGCGTCAACGGCTTATATAAATATTTCTAACGGGAAGCGTGACTGACAGATAAACACACATTCAGCTAACAGTTGTCAGATGGCTATTGGAGATGTTATTCAAGCTAAGCTAATTTAAGCTTTGTTAACACTTGAGTAAGGACGTTTTGAGCTTGATGTTGCGACGTGACGATGAAGGTTAAAGATTTGGTCGAATATACCTCCCCCGGCTTCGCTTCATTTGAATTTATACAAATACTAGCTGTCCCCCGCGGTTTTACCCGCGTTCCCGTGGGATGTCACATGTATTATATAATACATGAAAACCTTCCTCTTCAATCACTCTATCGATTTAAAAAACCGCATCAAAATTTGTTACGTAGTTTTAAAGATTTAAGCGTACATGAAAGAATGTGGTGGTATTTCGACCAGTGTTCGCCACTAGTCTGAATATGAAAGTCATAAGTACTAAGGCATTATGTTCGCCTTTGTACTTTAATACATAAAGAATAAATAAATAAGTTAAGATAAATGCTGCTCATAAGTAAGCCCATCCCTTAAGAACAGCCGGAACGATTTGGATATTAATTTTAAAGTTTTAGGGTCAATAATACTAGAAAAATAGAAAGGCACTTAAAGAGATTTTCCAAGGTATATAAACTCACGATTTTAATTCGCATGTCGAGAACTGGTAGTATAATAAAAAAAAGGCTTCTGCTATGATTCCAAATGCATTACAAAATCACCTTGCCGTTAAGTTACACGATCAAACCCCGTTCTTATAAAGGTTGGCAACTCCACATAAGTGCAACGGCCTCCTAAATCAAGATACTGGAAATGCAAATTGGATATCAGCCAATTTTTTACCCCTGAGCGTTTCCTAGCCAAGATCTGTAAGCTCGTCTAGCATTTTATTTGGCTAATGGAAAAGTTAACTTCAAGCCTTTACTTAGAATTCTTTTTTGATGTTCTTTCTTACCCTGTCAATCAGGGATGCATTTTAAATGGGTCATTAGAAATATATGACTTCTTCTTTCTAATTCTTAATGTTCATTTGGAATGAGGCAGCCATTAAAGAATTACTACCACGGCATCAGCTAATCATTCTATTCATCCAAATCACCTACACATATAAATAGGATTCCTTTGACGCACCATCACCTCAAAACTACTGAACATATCGGGATGGGACTGCTAACAACGACGCGGTATTTTTCCAAGCAAAGTCGCTTTCTCTGTCCCTATATCCCTACGTATGCTTAAATCTTTAAAACTACGCAACGGATTTTGATGCGGTTTTTTTTAATAGATAGAGTGATTGAAGAGGAAAGTTATGTATAATACATGTGACATCCCACGGGAACGCGGGTAGAACCGCGGGGGACAGCTAGTAGGCTATATATGCTATCGATAAACGTGGACGAGACCGCGGGGGACAGCTAGTATATTCTAAATGCAAAAGTTTTTGCAGATGCATGTTTTTTACTATGGATACTATTATTTTGTATAACTTGGATTAATTGGTAATGATGTTGCAAATGTCCTTTCAACGTTTGACTTCGAAGTCGGCTCACTTGAAGTAAAAATAACACAAGATACTTTTTTTCTCAGGAAAATGTTACATCCCTCAGGAACTTGAGTGAAACGGGCGAGGTATAGTTTCTAAAATATTTTTATGCTGCCAGTCCGAATAGCATCAGAGTGGGGTAGCATCTAAGTAAGGATTGCCAATAAAGTTTCGAGTAACAAACACTTGAATTTTATTTGATCATAGTTTTTTTTGCTGTTCCGCCGTGTCGTAATTTGCGGTCATTGTCTACTGGGGCTCGATTCTGTAAGGAAAATGACACTAACTCGAAGATGTTTCATCGCGGCCTCTATGCTCTGTCTCTGTCGCTTACTACGCTAATACTACTAATCACGTGAGAGGTAAGCTCTCCGTCGCCTCCGTGAAGCGGCTCGCCGACGAAGTTTGTATTAGCCGAATAAGGGGGCTGTTCCTAAGTCTGGCGATATTTAATACACTGAGCTAGAAGCCTGAATGTGATCTGACAGACGTAGTAGTTGAATCCTTGAAGTACTGTGAGATGCTGGACAGGTATAGGTTTAATCTAGTACTAATATTATAGAAGTATAGAGAAGTCTAGCTCTTTCTTGTCAAAGCGTGTTGGCATCAGACGATATAACAACTCTTCAGTAGTCCTCTTGTAATGGGCTGAATGGCGATGGACCAAGCCTTCATCTTGTCTCAGAAGTAGAGCTCTTAGCGCAGAGTTCGTCCGAGGAAATACTTCTACAATACCCATTTCCGTCGTGAAGCAGTGCATTTGTATTACTGTGTTTCGGTTAGAAAGATAAGGGGGCCGGTGAAATTTTATGCACATGAGACTTAACAAACGTCTCAGGGTCGATTGCCATATGCGGCGGTGACCACTTACCATCAGCTGAACCATCTGCCTCTTTTTTTGGCCTACTTGATCCCAAATTATTGTGAATCAAGACGCATTTACAACGCTCGTTATTTTAAAATGGAAATCTAAAATGGTTACTATAATGCTTTAAGTCCTTAGATTCCAAAGTGGTCCAGGTGGACCCCAGGGGTCCACGGGAGCCTCTACGGGGGTCTACGTTAATTCCATGGTTAGATCTAATCTTCACCTTTTTTAAAGTTTTGGGAATAACGTAGAAATGCATCTGCAGAGGGGTCCATCGGAACCAGCACAATTTTTAAAGTGGTCTATGAAAAAAATAGTCAGTGAAACTCTGCTTTAAACAAACACTGCATATTTACTCTAAACAAATAGATGAGATTACGTTTTCTTTGTTTTTTCCTCCGGGTTAACGTACACGAGGGTAGAAGTCAGGTTCATTCTATCTCTCTCTATTAATCTATCTATCTACACTAACCTTTAATAGATAATAGATACTTCTGTTGACATCAGAACTATTAAAAGTACCTTCTGCTGACTGATCGATAACTGGCAGACCAAAACTTTTCGTTTGAAGAGTTACTAATTGAGTTAGATCCCTTCCAGACTGTTTTATCAGCCAAATTGTATCAATGTAGACATGTCCCGACCAATACCAATTTGGCTGCGTTCCATTCAAACTTCTGTACTTTTGCTTCACCACAATTTGGGAGTGACGGAGAGAGGACCCGTTTTGTATAGCGTCATTTCTCTCTAGATAGCCTTTTTTAACCTTTTTGGAAATGGTCATCGTAAAAGCATGGCAGCTTCGATAACTTTAAATTTGGCCTAAACTGAATAAATGGTAAAAATGAATTTGTTTTTTTAAAGAGATTTTGTTTTTAATATCCTGTTACATCAAGTATATTATATCAACTTGTTTCCATAGTACAAGCTCTTCTAGTATAAGTAAGATTGGTATAAGTATAGATAAGTATTGGATCATCAGATTGCCGTGTGGAAAAAAAGTCCCAGAACAAATAAATTTTCGTTCCTGGTGGAAAGTAAACCTGCGACCTGTGTGTGACAATCAGGCTTTCTTAACCAATAAGCCAACTGGCCCGTCTTTTGACAGGCTCTCTGCATAGCTGCCCCGTATATCATACAGTGGAAAGGTAGCCTTACAGTAGTGTACAGTTGATATAGAAATTTGGGTCTGTTCGGTTACTTTTTTCAATGATTGTACAATCGGTAAGGTTCGGTTCGATTCTGTAAGTAAATGACACTAACTCGAGGTTGTTTCGTCGCGGCTTCCGTGCTCTGTCTCTGTCACTTACTACGCTAATACTACTAATCACGTGAGAGATAAGCTCTCCGAGGTCTCCGTGAAGCGGCTCGCCGACGAAGTTTGTATTAGCTGAATAAGGGGGCAGGAGATCTCTCTTCGCAAAGCAACGAACTCCACGCTATGATTTTTAACTACATATATTTTTATAACTGTGACTACATCAAAACGAGTTTATTCTTAACAGTTATGACGGTTATGTTATAAAATGTTGGATTGCAGTGGCCAAGCAACTTGGCCGGTCGCCAAGATTTTTCGCAGAAGAATATTTCATACTTTTTGTGAGTGCCCGTTGAAAATGTAATGACGAACGTTAAATGAAATACCGTAGTTCAGTTCAACATGGTCAATTGTGGAAAAGCATGCTGTCGAATTGTGAACCTTCTTGTAATAAGTCGGTTAAGGAAATATATAATACTAGATGTCCCCCGCGGCTTTATCCGCGTTCCCGTGGGATGTTACATGTATTATACATAAAAACTTTCCTCTTCAATCACTCTATCTATTAAAAAAACCCGCATCAAAATCTGTTGCGTAGTTTTAAAGATTTAAGCATACATAGGGATATAAATAAATATAGGGTCAGATAAAGCGACTTTGTTTTATACTATGTAGTGATAGTGATAATTGACTGACTGCCAAGGTCGCGGGTTCGATTCCCACCCTGGACAAACATTTGTGTGCATGAACATGTCTGTTTGTTCTATGTCTGTGAAAGGCTAACAAACATCCATCCATCGATGTTCATCCTCACACATTGGAGCCAAACTGGTCTCGCACGGTGCGATTCCAAAGGAGCTTTCTGCCGCGCACGCTTAGGCTGTGGAATGAGCTCCCTGCCGAGGTTTTCCCAAGGGAGTACAGCATGGGGTTCTTCAAGAAGGGTGTGAAGAGATTTTTGCAGGGTCGGCAACGCGCGAGTGATACCCACGGTGTTGCAAGCGTCCATAGGCTGCGGTGACCGTTTACCATCAGACGGGCCGTCAGCTTGTTTGCTGCCTTAGTAGTATAAAAAAAAAAAAAAAAAAAATTTGCTCATTTATAGTACTCGCTGTCCCCGCGGTTCCAGGCGCTTTCCCGTGGGATGTTTAATTTTCCCGAATAAAAAGAATCCTATGTAATAATTCAGGTTATTTACTATATATGTGCCAAGTTTTATCCCAATCCGTTGTGTAGTGACAGAGTGAAAGAGTAACTAACATCCATCGATCCATACTTTTCACAAACTTGGGCATTTATAACACTAGCTGTCCCTCGCGGTTTCACCCGTATTCCCGTGTGATGTTACATTTTTCTGGGATAATAGTATCCTATTTGTTACAGGTTATAAACTATTTATGTTGTTAGTTTCATCAAAATACTTTCAGTAGTTTTTGCGTGAAAGAGTAACAAACATGCCATTCTCACAAACTTTATAATATTAGCAGGATATAGGATGCTCCCAGAAGGGTACTTCTGAAGGTCAAAGCTTAAGTACCCCCAGCACGGAAATAAGCCTTCAACTCGGAAAAACCGCAAAGTAACACAGCAAAGTTATAGCTGGCCATTACTTTCATTTGACTTATAATGATAATGATAATATCATCAATTTAACCCAATGATATATACACTATAGATATGTTATCAGGGCTCAGAAATGGCAACATAAAATTATGGTAATTGTCCTAATTTCTTTAGTCGCGCAACAACTACTGTCGCGACGACACGTTCGGTTCAGGGGCTGGATTCTGTAAGGAAAATGACACGAGTATGTTTCGTCGTGGCCTCTATGCTCTATCTCTGTCTCTATCGCTTACTACGCTAATACTAATAATCACGTGAGAGGCAAGCTCTCCGAGTTAGTATTTCCGAGTCCTCCATTAAGCGGCTCGCAGACGAAGTTTGCACTCAATCTCAATGTCTTTATGGTAGCATTTATTGTATTTTACTTTCTTGCGCGTATAGTCAGCTCCCTAATTATTACGCTGTTTGGGAAGTAATGTGAATGAATGACGTATCTATATTATAAAACGTCAATGATTTGACCTCAGATCTTATGACAGTTAATGCCTAAGTGACATACGATCTGTCATTGTAATGAGGACATTATGTATACTTATTTAGAAGCCATTTCTATTTGTAGGAACAGTTTTATATTATGATATATAATATGGTTACTGTGGAAGTCGCCGAGTATAACCGAGATTGTACGATCGTTCCCGGATACCACCGTTCTTAATCGTTAAGGAATTCCCTTGTCGGGAGCCAGCCCTGGGCGCAGCAGCTAGGCAATTGAAAACGGGCAATAAAAATGAAATGTCATTAAATTTCGAGTCTATGCTGTTGACAATTGAGGAGTTCCTTCGTCTGAAGCCAATCCTTGTTCAAATCAGGTCATGCTTACCATAAAAATGCATTGTCATTGGAACTGAACCAATTTGATAAATTTCGACTCCGTAGAATAAAAGGCAGTGGTTCAAATTCAGCTTTCAAGATTTGACCAAAACAAACTTTACATACATTGCCAGTTAATAAAACTTGTAAAAATAAGCTTTTCGAATCTGCGAATTCAATCGGTCTGACACCCGAGCAGCTCCGAAGTTCCCCGAACATCTAGCATGCCTAAAAGAGTGATATACAACGCCTGTAACTAAACAGGCAATGCGGCAAAACTACTTAAATATGCATTAACGTAATTATTCAATATATTTAGTAACTTTTTGCGGTTCCGTATGTATGTTCATGATATATTTTCAGCCATCGTGTTCGACCATCAAAATATTCAGAATCATAATTTAAAAAAAAATATTTTTTTACCAGTGTCAAGTTACAATAGATGTTTGCTAACGGCCATATAATTGATAGATTGGAGGGTGGTGTTTTTTGGCGAATTTTGGTGGATATTATTCCTATATTAAATTCATATCTTTCCAAATTGTTACAGCGCTTCTTCTGTATTTTACGAAAGTATTTAAAAGTACGTTGTACGATGGTGCGGAACTGTGTACGGAAATGTGTATGTTGTCTTTGCCTGTAAGTGGATGTGCACCATGCTTGCTCTTTTTATTTGAAATTTTTATATTTTTGTTTTTTTTTATGTGTATCATCTGTTGGGAACCTGAATAAATAAATAAATAAACCCTTTGTGTGCCAGTCCGACTCGTACTTGGCCGTTTTTTTTTATAATAGTCGGCATTTTCCTATTATTAATGTCAACATTAGATTCGATACCCATATTAATAGACGATCATCTGTTATGTAGGTTTAGATATATCATAACGTTGTAGAGTCTGACCATTCATAAGTGCCTGTGAAGGCCTATTTGAATAAGTATTTTATTTCATTTCAACACTTCTTATGAAAATAAAATGTAAAACAGAGAAAACAAATACAATATGACCTCGCAGAATCAACAATAAATATTCCACACAATAGATAAAATACAACCCCAGATTTGTGTGAGTGCAACACCAGATATCTCAGCTTATGCTGAGGCGTTAGTTGCCGGGCGCCGGACAATAACCGGATAAAAAACCAGCAAATAGACGGTTGTTCGGACCGCATTTTGTATTTAAAATTTTCCCACTTTTTGCGGCATTTTAATTAATCTTTTGAATACTATTGAACGAGCAATTCTTGTTTAATAAGAAATTCATTGGTATCTCTGTAACGGCTCTTACGATTTAGATGGAATTGGTATAGCTTATATATATCTTATTTTCAAAGTAATAAATTTCATTTTTCCATGACGTTCTGAAACGTCAATCGGCCTTAATATCATGCCACTGGTTTACTTGATTTTTGTTATTGATCTATAGACTTCACAATCAAAGTTATATTAAAAACGATAGATGTTAATTGACTTTCTATTTCTTCTCTCGTAACCTACCTACTTGGTAACTTATATATGGCTAGCTTCCATGCCGCGGCTTAATCAGCTTTCCTAAAATAGTGATCAAATTATTAAAATCGATCTAGTAATTCTTACATTTATTCATTAATTACATAGAAACATTAAAAACAAAATTTTAGGTTTTGATAATCAAGAAAAATAAAATAAAACGGCCATGTGCGAGTTGGTGTCGCATACGAAGGGTTGCGTAAAAAACACGTTTCTTGTATGGGGATCCTCTTTATTATTATTATTTGCTATTACAGCGGCTGTGATAGTACACACTCCCTCAATTTCAATTGTCTACCTAATACAGTTCATGAGATACCTACAGCCCGCTGATACACACAAGAACAGCGGAAGGTTACTAATCGTTCCGTTGGCGTTTAGCTGCGGAACCCTAAAAACTATGTATTACAATAAACCTTTTTAACTTTACAGCAGCGAATGAACCAGTCGCCCGGCATCGGTAGGGCGTAGACTCCAGCCCCTGAAGCAGCAGACCCGCCCCGGAGGCTGTCCCCAGATGATCGGCTCATTTTGGAACCTGTGCCGCGCGTGCCCTTCCATGCCCGTTGACAAGGTAAGTTAGCTTATTCGTGGGTTCAAGTCCAACAATCTTAACCGCTTGTGTATAAGCGGGCTTCATGCCGTGGGAACGAGAAGCGAAGTACTAGCCGATGTGTACCGGCACAAGCAGCAGAAACGGGCAGAGGCATACGAGAAGAGGAGGCTTAGCTCCTCAGGAGTTAAGCCACACATGTGCGTTAATTATGTTGAATTCTAGGGTTCTTTCTCATCCAGCACTGGTATTGCACTTGGAGCTAGTGCCCAGGGGTGCCATTCTGTTAGGTAAAATTACACTAGCTCGAGGATGTTTCGTCGAGGCCTCTATGCTCTTTCTCTTTCGCTAACTTTGCAGTCATGTGAGAGGAACGCTCTCAGAGGCCTGGCTTGCCGACGAAGTTTGTATTAGCTGAATAAGGGGGCAGGGTGGCAAATTTTTCTGGGGCGGCAAAATTCCGAGTGAAAATAAATTATTAATAATATTTTACTTACTTGTAGTCGGAAATTTTATTATATTCGTTTTTATAGATCTACGAGTATATCGAAAATCGATTTTCCATTAAAGGCCAAAATATTTTTTTTTTCTTATACCAACTTCGGCATAAGAACTAAGATTTTTATTTAATTAAATTGTATGAAAACTATAATTTTACGCAAAATTTCGGCAATGGGGCGGCATTTATTAAGGCCCAGGGGCGACGCTAAGGCCAAACACGGCCCTGCTGAAATAAATATTTATACAGTAGAGCTCTTAGTGCTATCCGGAGAAGTACCTACTACCATATCCATCTCCGCCGTAAAGCAGTAGTGTACTTGTATTACTGTGTTTCAGTTAGAAAGGCAAGGCCGGTAAAATTACAGACTTTACAACTTCACGTCTCAGGGTCGATAACGCATTAGAAATAATCTTGGTGACTTACCATCAGGTGAACTGTCTGCCTGTTGGTCAGTCTGTTGGACTTAAACATGTATACTATTAGAATAGTGTATGTAGTACCTATGTTTATTTTTATATATGACTAGCTATCCCCCACGGTTTTACCCGCGTTCCCGTGGGATGTCACATGTATTATACATAAAAACCTTCCTCTTCAATCACTTTATCTATTAAAAAAAACCGCATTAAAATCCGTTACGTAGTTTTAAAGATTTAAGCATACATAGGGACATAGGGATATATGGACAGAAAAAGCGACTTTGTTGTATACTATGTAGTGATTAGCTGTCCCCCGCGGTTTTACCTGCGTTTCCGATGGATGTTACATTACAAAAGGCTTTCAAAATCTATTTTAATGACGACAATGCTTGGGTGTAGCTCTCGCTCCAGCAGGACACATCTTTAGATACAAAATCGTATTTTGAAAAGTCATTGCTGAGTTTATTGCCGGCTCTTCTCAGTAAAAGCTACCTTCCGAACCGGTGTTGGAGTCTGACCAGTCATAAGTGCCTGTGAAGGCCTATTTGAATAAAATATTTCATTTCATTGTTTTGTTCATTCTATCATCGATAGTTATCGCAGCGCAGGCGAAGTAAGGATTTTTACCATGGGTTACATTATTGGAGTTTTAGTAAGGATCTCTAATTTCTTTGAAAATATAATATAGCCTATGTCACCCGGGGAAAGTGTAGCTTCACGACGCTGAAAGAATTTTTGAAATCGGTCCAGTAGTTTTAAAGTTTATTCGTTACATACAAAAATACAAATCATTCCTCTTTATAATGTTAGTGTAGGTGTAGATATTGCAATTGTTATTATACCAAAAAGGTTACAAAGTTTTAAGCACTGTATAAATAAGGCCTAATGGCTTATAAGTACACAAAGTGTCACTAATAACAAAAAAAAAACATAAAAAAATACTTATGACAATTTCAAGTTGAATTAACTTACAAAAACAACAGCACATTAAAAAAAAGGTTAAGTATAAGTAGTTTCATTATGTAAGGTAAATGGCGCTAGCTCGCTATGCTCTGTCTCTTTCGCTAACTACACAATTACATGAGAGGTCCGCTCTCGGAGGCCTCGTTGCTTCACGAACCGCCGAAGTTTGTATTAGCTAGAACACGACCCATTTCTCACAAATGCTCGCGTTCAGCTATTTTAATTACAAATATTTGAATTTCATAATATTTCATGACCCATTTGACATACTTCATTAAATTCCTTGCCTTCATCAACTCTTTATAACAATCAAATTCATACTGAATCGAATAGTTTCTAAAGTCGTCAGTGTTTGTTGTGTGACAAATGATATATGATGAAAACCAATCAGTTTTTGACAAGTTGAGTTCTGGTATTTGATCTATCTAATGAAAATTATACTAGCTCCAGGATATTACGTCGCAGCCTCTTGGCTAAATATCTATATCAGAGGTTCGATTCTGTAAGGAAAATGACACTAACTCGAGGATGTTTCGTCGCGGCCTCCGTGCTCTGTTTCTTTCGCTAACTACGCTAATACTACTAATCACGTAAAAGATAAGCTCTCTGAGGCCTCCGTGAAGCGGCTCGTCGACGAAGTTTGTATTAAAAAAAAATTCAAAACCATTTATTCAGTTTAGGCCTTTGGAGGGCACTTATGAAGGTCAAATTTAAAGTTACTGAAGCTACAAAAACTATTAGCTGAATAAGGGGATAGTTTTGGTCAAGGTTTTATCTAAAGCAAATGCCACTAGCTCGACGATATTAGGTACCTCGCGGCCTCTTCGCTAAATATCTATATCAGTATGTATTTAGATATTATAATAACCCAATATCGATAGTATATCAGTTATCTGTTTTCCATAGTACAAGCACAAGGGATAGGGTGGCCGTGTGTGAAGAATGTCTCAGGAATATGAGAATGTGGAAATTGAGTTGGAAGCTATAGTGGAATGAACCTAAGTGCATGGGGTTCTTCAAAAAAAGGTGTAAAGAGATTTTTACAGGGTCGGCAACCCGCAAGTGTTACCCACGGTGTTGCAAGGGACATCGTTAATTAGCTGCTGTGACCGTTTACCATCAGACGCGTCGTAAGCTTGTGTGTCACCTTAGTTCCATAAAAATAGTGGTAAGTAAGTGTATTCAAAAATGTACTCTATCTGTGTGCCAAATTTCACTGTATGAAACAATTAAGGTAATAGATAGGTGTAAGAAACTTAGGAACAGATCACTAAACCATTCAACCGTCTTTGTGACGTCATTTTAACATCTACCGTTTTTTTTTTTTGTGAAAATTCTTAGCGGCATTGAGCACTTTTCTTGGGTTGCGTATAAAATGCTAAACTCGCGTCAGGACACGTGACCTGATCGAAAATTCGAATGTGAAAAAAAAATGTATTACTAGCTATTTTGAAATATCTAAGCAGGAATGTGGGTCTCATAACTAAGCCTACGTCTTCAGAAATAATCGGCAAACATTTTTTTTTTAAATAACCATTGGTGTTTACAGTCAGCTCTTCTCAGCAATAGCAATCACACTTTGCTCGCCCCGGGAGTCGAACCACGTGCCCACAAAGCGTACAGAATTGTAATCAACATTCTGTTAAACAAAAGCCTTAATTAAATCTATTTCAATTATCGAGATTTAATCAAAATGTTGATACAAGCCGAGGAACGTGACGAGCGCAAAGCAAATAGTGAGGACAAACACTGGTAATTATTTTTTAACTATAACTAGCTTAATTAAAGAACTGTGGAGATTCAATTACGAAAATTAACCTTATTGTGAGTGTTTGAGGTAAAAAATCGTTCGCCTGCCTTTATTGGGAGAAGTCGGGAAAACGTGGTCTATTTTAACAATTAAGAAGTCGTAAGTTTGGATGGATGTATGTTTGTTACTTCATCTCAAAAACGGCTGAACGGACCTTGATGAAATTTGGCACAGAGATTGATTATATTCTGGAACAGCACATGGGATACCCGTGAAAATGTAATGTCTTTCGAGAATGAGAGAAAAACCAGCAGTATGCACAGGACAACTGGTATTACCTTTGATTATTTTACACTATTAATTATTTCATTTATGAGCAATTGTTAGAGTCTGACCATTGATAAGTGCCTGTGAAGGTCTATTTGAAAAATATTTCATTTCATTTCATTGTATGCCTAATTTTCTTCATAAGTTTTCATCTCCCTTCAATACTTATTTGAAAGACAAATGTTCACCACGCACTAGGGACATCGCTAATGCGTTGTCGACCCTGAGACGTGAAGTTGTTAAGTCTCATGTGCCTGTAATTTCACCGGCCATAACTTTCTACCCGAAACACAATAAAACAAGTGCACTACTGCTTCACAGCGAATTTTTTTTTTATACCACATGGGCCGGCAACAATTAGACGCTCCACCTGATGGTAAGTGGTCACCGCCGCCTATGGACATTTGCAACACTAGGGCCATCGCCAATGCGTTGTCGACCCTGAGACGTGAAGTTGTTAAGGCTCATGTGCCTGTAATTTCACCGGCCGTACCTTTCTAACTGAAACACAATAAAACAAGTGCACTACTGCTTCACGGCAAAATGGGTAAGGTGGTAGTACTTCCCCGGACGAACTTTACTCTAAGATATTGCATATTATATTCATGGCAATGATTGTGAAATTTGTTCCGATCGATCACAGGCCGAATATATTTAGGCTTAGTGTCAGCCTAGGCGTTAACACTTCTAGGTCATCTGGGGATAGACTAATCCTAGGGCTTATAACGTATTACTAACTTAGATACTACGTTAAGTACAAATATATTCAAGACTGCCGGTTATTTCCCGTGTTCCCGAAGGGTCTTATTCTACGCGATAAATTGTATCTTATGTGATAATCCAGAAAATAATCTATCGTTGTGGCAAATTTCACTTAAAACTGAACAGCCACTTCGCAGCCTATTTGAGACAGACATTCAGACCGATAGATAGACAAAAATCTTATTATCACTAGACATCGTTTATTAAGCAGGTTTTACTGAAAATTGGCGTTTATTTTAAAATCAAACAATTTTTGGAATTGCAAATAACGCGCTGGTAGGTATATTTCGATACCCATAGCGTTAGCGAAATTCCCTTAGATCTAAACAGGCCTTTATGCAGACAAATCAAATCACTGTGTATAAAGAATTACAAGGACCTGGCATTAAATTTTGTGAGGTAAGTGATACTAGATCGACATTCTATGGTCTGTCTCTTTCGCTAACTACGCAATCATGTGCGAGGTCTGGTCTCCAAGGCCTTGCTATAAGTTTCTATTAGCTAATCGGGTGCTGGATATTTAATAGGTAACTCTAAGCTGAATTAAAATTACCTGTTTCATATTTCGGCCTCACAAAAGCTAGTCATCTAAAATAAAGGCAAAGTAAGCAAGCATATCATTAATATTAAATCATAAACACAAGCCAGCTCGCTTTACATTTACAAAGAAAACAATCAAGACAAAAATTCATATTATAACCTAAAAATTTTCACATTCCCGCCTTTCAAGGCACACAATTCGCTTTTGTGATGTTGGCCAATATGGCAGTGCCTCCCGGGACGCTGATTGGTCGGCGTACCATTATTGCGATGCGGCGCCGCGCTCCCATTGGTCGATTATTGGGGGCAAAGACCTTTTGCGTGCGAATTCTCCCCTTGAACTTTTGAACTGAATAAGGTATTTTATAGGCTTTTATAACACGCCTTGGCTTATTTAAATACCTGTCAATCGAACGTCTATCATAGGCTTTTAAAATGTCGGCCCAGACTTAGCCAAAATGGCTGTTCATGCATTAACAGAAGCAAAGAGTATGATTGTCAGTTCGAAACCATGATTGGACCTATTATAAATTTAAGAAATTTAATCTGTGGTTGTTAAAATTTCGATATATTGATACCTAGCTTCAGTACCGCAGTATTACCCGCATTTCTAAGGATAATATATTTTTTTTGTGGTAAAAAAAATATTTATTCAAATCCATACAGCTATTTATTAACATTTTTAATATTAGTAGGATTTTGGTTTCAAAATTGGAATGGCTCTGTTCTTTCACTAATTGATATATGAAATTTGCACTAACTAACGTATTTGGTTGTAGTCAAATTACAGGAATCTAGCCCCTGATCTAGAAACACCAATAACCTAGGCTTTGTAATGATCTAATCTAAGACAACAGGCCTAGAGCCCTATTTATCTAACTGTCACATTTTACGTAACGTGCTTCGTCTTGATTTCCTCGTTGATTTGCCCCTCTAAGGTTAGAACTGCAATGACGTCTAGTATTCAAAATGGCTGACAATTTTCTAGAACACAAATACATCAGTGTCATAGGCTGCTGGAATTTTATAATTTAGTTTTTGTATGCAGATAAAAATAGACACGAATTTCTGTGACAACGTCACGTAAACATAATAAAAACCCTGTCTCGATGCTGGCGAAAAAAAGTTTCTATTGTACTCCCGGCAAAAAGCCGAGAGGCGAGATTGAAAATTAAAAAAAAAGTGTTATAGTTGAGTCGGGGATTGCGTAATTTTTCAAGAATGGGTATTTTTTATTGGCATTTTATTTTGTAGCAATAAAATATGTGGCTTTGATGGTTCTGTGCGGAATGATTGGTGTTTTATGTTCGTTTGGCTTTATATTTACGTTGGGCGCATCAGACAACTGCAAAGTTGTTGTTCTTTGGGGTTCCGTACCCAAGGGGGTGCCAATAGGGACTTCTTTTCCATTGGGCTCTCTAAGCCAATGCCCAGGATCCCGCGACCTATAGGGCCCCCCATTTCCTGTGAGATCACCAACTGATAATTGTTACACAAGGAATGTTAGGCTTAGGACGGGCCTAGATTACAGAGAACGCAGGTGACAACTAGTGTCATCAGATTGGATCGGACATGAAACCAAAAAACCAGAATAAAAAGAGAAAGAAGTTAATGAGAACCAAAAAAACATTGGGCAACCGTTATATGTACTTAACACTAAACATACCATAACCGGGTCAAATGACCCATTTTGAACTTGGCATTGAAAATGCACGTATCATCTTATTGCTTGTGCACATTTGACTTCATGACTTTTTCTTTCTAATTAATATACAGTTATACTATTTATTTCCCTTCCTAACAACCATATTTCATACATTCATTGACCCGTTATGGTAGAAATTGGTACCTAGTAAGTGTTGGTATGATTAGTGTTAATCTTACTTATTATTATAAATGCGAAAGTTTGTGGGGATGTATAGATGTTTGTTACTCTTTCACGCAAAAACTACTGAATTAATTTGGATAAAACTTGGCACATAGATAGAGCATGCTTTGGAATAACATAGGATATTTTTATTCCAGTAAAATGTTACATCCCATCCCACGACCACGGGTAAAACCGCGGGTGACAGCGAGTATTTCATAATTAAACATTGAAGAAGCCTCTTGCTAATTATCCGCTAAATGTCACTAAAAGTCTTCTAGAAATAGATAAGACGGACGGACAGACATGCGAAATGGGTTCATATAATGCCCAACCCTAAAAAAGTCAATATTTATGAAATATGTATAACTAGCTGTCCCCCGCGGTTTCACCCGCGTTCCCGAGGGATGCAACCTTTTCCCGAGATAATTCCTTCATTCCTCTTCAATCACTCTATCTATTAAAAAATACTGCATCAAAATCCGTTGCGTAGTTTTAAAGATTTAAGCATACATAGGGATATAGGGACATATGGACATAGGGACAGAGAAAACGACTTTGTTTCATACTATGTAGTGATACACAATATTTATGAAAAATGTACTTATTATTATTGAATTGCTGTATGCCCAATATGTTGTGTATGCCCGATATGGGTAGATTCTGTAGTTAATTTATTACTAAATTAACAATAAATTTAAATTTTATACATAGTATAGTCTGGAATAGTACATAGTCTTTTATGCCGGCAATATGTAACATTACTCGAACGTGGGAGAATCCGAGGGAGACAGCTAGTATACAATAAAAACCCACAATCCAGCATAACCATTAATCAAACCTATATTTGTAAGAACGGGTCCGCCCCTGAACAATATCCCAACCATTTACTGGACATGTATGGAACATTTCCTCCAATGAATTATGTGTTAAGTTTCCACCAAACATTTCCTTTAATACAGAATCCAAGACTTATTTTGTGAAAGAATTGGAATTATAGATCCTCAATATCTATAGAACATATCGGTTTCATTTAGAACTTTTTATGGTTAACTTCTTAAAGTATTTCTTTAGCGTATTCGATAGTTTTGCAAAGAAATAGTTATTTGTGCAACAAGAGAGCAAAGTCATTTTTTGCACGAGCGTAGCGAGTGATTCTAAAGTAGAATCCTGAGTGTGGCGAGGGATTCAAAGGCACAAGAAACAAAAACTTTGCTCTCGTGTAACACACATGACTTTTCACTTCAGCAGCGAGGACACTTTAGGAGATAAAATAATTAACAGGTACTTGTTGTTTTAACTCTTCCGGTGTTAAAATATTGTTCTCGTCGCTAGTTTCACTCATATTTTAATATTTTTTAACTTATTCAACTCTTTACGCCAGCCACGAAATTTTATTCCTGCTCTTTTATTTAAATTAAGGCGTGTTCGGAAATAGCACCCATGATATTTTATTATACAAAATATATTACCTAACATTATTGAAACTCAAATTCAATAAATTACATTAAAAGACAATTTTCTTTTTGCAAAATTTCTTTATTTAGTACGATTATCCGAACGTGTTTGTCTTTGAGGTCGAATTCAAAATCGGAACTTCGAACGGGCGGGAAAGAGATAGAGTGTGAATGTTTCGAATTGTGTGATTAACCCTAGGCTGAATTGAATAAGATAATCGCGGCTTTCTGAAAACTAAAATTAAAAAGTTACTTTTCACTTCAGTAGCTCAAACATGTAGGTTTTGCTGCCTAGAATGTGTGACACAAATTAACTTTTTGTTTTAGGTATTAGACAAGGTAGAATGAAGTAAACTCATATATTTTCGTAGCATTTTCTGTTGGAAGATTATTGTCGCCAAATCAATTACAATTGTTTCTTTAAAAATATAATATCTTTTGAATGAGTTCTCACTCAAATAAATATTGAAAAAGTATAAGAAAAATATTGATTATTTATAAAAATTAACACAAAATTCTATCTATGTATCCACAGCAACATAACATAATATATTCACTCCAGTTATCCCCGAAGAGCTAGGCATGTTACACTGCAGATATATTAAGTTCTAACGTGACTCGCGAATCTCCGTCTACGACTATTATTTTCATTAAAAGAAACATCAATATTATCGTGCCCGACCCGGGTATCGAATCCAGGACCCACAGGTGTCTAGTCGAGGTACGTACCGCTCGTCCACCAAGGTAGACTGGAGTAGGTGACCATTTATTAAAAGCTTACGATGTGCTAAGGTAGGTAACTATTTATTAAAAGCTTACGATATGCTATAAATAGGAATAGCTGTCCCCCGTGGTTTCATCGCATTCCCGAGGGATGCTACATTTTCCCGGTATAAAAAGTTTCACATATGTTAATCTAGGTTATGAACTACCTATGTGCCAAGTTTCATCTTAATCCGCTTAATAGTTTTTGCGTAGAAGAATAACAAACATTCAAACATCTATAAACTTTCCCATTTACAAAATTACTAGGATATTAAAGTCTGTGGCTAAACCACAAATCGTTAGCCCATTCCAGGAATATTTTATAGAGATAGTAATAAAAATGTTCCGATTGCAGCCAAAATTTTCACCCGGCTTCTCTTGCGTTCGTTGAACGTTGAACGTTGGTCGTTGCCAATTTTCCATCAGATTGACTTAATGTCCCCTGGATGGGGCAGAGGACGTCCAGAGTACGTTGCCATCCCGAACGGTCTTGGGCTTCGCGCTTTACTTCGCTCCAGGTCATTCCTATGGCCTTCGCTTCTGCAGTGATCGTCCGCCGCCAGGTCTGCTTAGGGCGGCCACGTTACCGCTTTCCTTGGGGATTCCAGTCTAGGGCTTGCCTTGGAATGACCAGCAGATCAAACGCCGTAAGTGGAACTGGATCGGCCACACGCTCCGAAGGGACCATGATCACTTTCCATCAGATTAGTGTCTAGTAATACTTTGCTGGCAGCGCCTTTGTACGTAACAGAGCAATGATGTAAATAAAATCTTTCAGGGGCTTTGGTATATATTACTACCCTAACTTATCTGTGTAGGGTGTAAGCGACTAAAGAGTATACCGATGACCACGTACCCTTTACACCTTGCACTGAGAAGTCACTAAAAGCGTTCACTAAGATCGTTAGCATCAGGCATACAGCTGTAAAGCGGTTCTCTAAATCCCTATTTATTATTCATTTCACAGACCAGTTGGCTTGGTTAATGCTCTGACTGCCAAACGTAAGGTCGCGGGTTCGATTCCCACCCAGGACACAGGACAAACATTTGTGTGCATGAACATGTATGTTTGTTCTGTGTCTGGGTGTCAATATCTATATAAGTATATATTAAGAAAAAAGTAGTATATGTAGTATATCAGTTATCTGGTCTCCATAGTACAAGCTCTGCTTAGTTTGGGATCAGATGGCCGTTTGTAAAAACAATGTCCCAGGATATTTATTTAATTAATAATTTATTTATATTATAAATATGAATGTAAGTTTTTTTGTTACGCTTTCACGCGAAAACTACTTAACCGATCATCATGAAACTTTGTACACATATTGTTGGAGGTATTAGAAGTAACATAGGATACTTTTTGTGCTCCCGGCACAAAATGTATCAAAATGTTACATCCCTCGGGAACGAGGGTGAAACCGCGAGGGATAGCTAGTAATGGTATGAGCCGCATCAACCATAGCGTATTTTAAAAGATATACAAACAAATAGAGCTACGGAAATACATTTCTTGTTTGTCAGTACCATACAAGTTTTATCACCAAACTGCCAATAGTCGAGGGTTTAACTGTTCCCAAAGCTTTACAGTTAAGCTAGCCTTTGTTTTACTGTTTGAAATTCGGACCAAATGCTACTGGGGCTCGATTCTGTAAGGAAAATGACACTAACTTGAGGATGTTTCGTCGCGGCTTCCGTGCTCTGTCTCTCTCGCTAACTACGCTAATACTACTAATCACGTGAGAGATAATTTCTCCGAGGCCTCCGTGAAGCGGCTCGCCGACGAAGTTTGTATTAGCTGAATAAGGTGGCTGATTATCTGACTGCGCAGTAAATCTGTAATATTATCCTGTGAGATGGTACTGTCTCTTTCATTCCGAAATGAAGCCGTGGAAGCTACGTAATACCATAGATAAGTAGAAACGCTGTATATCTTTGACATTAAATCCATAGAGAATTTCTAAAAGGTAGACGTCGCGTTGTTCTTCCCGAATTTATGATATAGGGCATTATTTCCAGTTTAAAAAAAAACGTGTATTAGCTTGCATGAATGTTACTCCTATACTGTCACAGCATTTTATTTTGCATAAGAATTACACAGGTACATATCTTTCCGCCCATTTTTCCTGAAGTGGTAGGTAGAGATATATTAGTATCTACTACTATATTATTTACGCTGTGCTAAGTACTATTACTTAGCTACCAATCTCAAGTTTAAAATCTGCCACCAAGCACCTACCGATATATTCGGGCAGACACTTGAGATTGTGGTTTAATACTAACCTAAACATAATTAACAAATTATTATAACATTAAAGCTATAGTCTAAGGGCTTATTCATATTTCGTACGCTCTGGCTCAGGCTTTGCTCTTTTTTTTAAATATAAAATCTATCTTAGAAAGCTCTGTCTTAGAACCATTCATACTAGGTTCAAATAGTGTAAATTTACAAGCAACCCAATATATGAGTTCTGCTGGTATCCTGCAGTATACGAGACCACAATTTTCCAATACCTATTTTTCAGAAGAGGGAAACGATCGCATAAATTATTATGTTGCCAGTTTATGACAGTCATATTTCCCTGTTTATTATCCATGCGGCCATCGACAATCCCATATTTTTATTGACAGTAACGAAAAACCCACACCCATCTTCAGCCGTGGCTATCCAACAATCCAAATATAGATTCTTCAAAGCGATGCCGCCACGCGAGCGGTCAGTGCGTGCGCCCCAGACTGGTATTGATCCCACCACCTGCCGACCACCACTCCCACTCGCTCCACTTCTTTCTTGTAGTCGGCCATCGCCCCGCGCCACGGAACAACCATTCAAAATAACAACATAAAAGACCCAATTAAAAAGAAAACAATCAAAATTTGCGGCTATTGCGCGATTGAATATAGAACGCGTGCGTTCGATCAAGTGTTCTAAACAGCCAAATATTTGCACAATATATTTTTTTATCACGTGTTCCATAAAGTGCCTGTAACTTTTTTATTACGACCAGTGTCGTGAGAAATAGAATATTAGTTTTTTGTGTTTGAAAAAGTGTCGGTAACACCTCGTTCTTAATTGTGCGCTCGTTGAGGTGACTCACGTTGGCCTGGATCTGGGGATGTCTGACATTACCTCAATTTACAGCATTAAATTTCATAATTGCGCGCGTTTGTTGGGCGAGGTACCTATTCACCGGGGACGGGCGTAACTAAACTCGGCTGAGTTTTTAACTCGTAAATTAACTCCAGCTATTCATAGACAGATTCAATAAGCGCTTAAACAAAACACAGTGAGCCGGATGCTGATTAAAAAATAAATGAGTGATTGCAACTGCAATCTCGTTAAAAGTTGAGTGCTTTCACCGTGACGCCTCGTTGTAACAATAACTTGCAAAAAAGGAAATTATTATCAGCCGGCTATCAGATGCAAATTATTATCGTGCCACTTATCTAGTCCCCTCTAGAGTGAGCAAGACGGCTAACGTCGCCGTCTCGGCTGGCATACTAACCCGATCGAGCGTAATAACAGATTTTTCTTGCTGTCTACCTAACTATCAGCTGTTAGTCGCTGGCCGTGTCAGATAGTGGGTGTTTTTTCGTGATAGCGTGGAGAAAAATGCATGGAAATTTGCATAGTATCACGTCATAGAGGTAGTTAATAGCGAAACTTCGCTATAGTGAGTCAGACGAGCCGGCGGCGGGCGCAAGCGCGGTACGGACGCGGGCAATTACACTTTTTGCGGTAACAATTTTCTAAATTCAAAACAGATAACCGCGCTTCTGTCTAGAAAACGAAACGATACGATACAACTTTTTCAAACCGAGTTCTATTCTCGAAATCCGAGTGAATGTCAATCGATTAGTTTATATTTAAATTTCGAAGTGTTTTAAAAAAGTTTTTATTTAATAGCCAGTGTTGTGAAATGGTGTGATTAAACTTTTTCTATTTGGTTATTTTATAATGGAAAGAAGTGTTTTGGCGGAGTCGCGGCACGTCCACTGGGCTTCTGAAGTGAGTATTATTTTATGTATGACAGAGGCTGAATGTATGACGACCTTTGACCTTACGTTGCGTGTGAAAAACACTGTTGTCTTTATGGTTCTGAATACGAAATGAATGTTTTGTCTGTATTTGCCTTGTTTTATAGGTAGGTACTTTAAATGATATCTTGTTTCACGAGTAGATAAGCAATTCTAGCTTATCTTATGAAACAATAGCCACAATCTTGAGCATTCTAAATCCCCTTGATTTATTAAGGTTGCCAGGCGTGGATTATTTCTGATTTATTATTTACGGCTAACGGAATTAATGCTGTTGGCCATTTTTTGCGTTAAGTGATAAATGGAGCCATTTTTTTTAACTTTGTGGCTATGATATAGTATAATAGCTTCCCGCGGTTTCACCTGCGTTCTCGGGGGATTTAATATACCCCGGGATTATAGCATAGCCTATGTTTATCCGGATTAATGTATCTTTATAATGGTGAGATAATTTTTCAAATAGGTGCGGTTCCAGAGGTTAAATTTATATACTAAATTAAAAACCATTTATTCAGTTTAGGTCCTAGAAGGGCACTTCTGTAAGTTATAGCTGCTGGAGCTAACACCGATTTGGAAGTCAGTCATCAACTGAAAAGAATCGGCTAGAAACTCAGGAGCGTTTCATTATCTATAATCTGCCTTATTTAATGACATAAAAATAATAACTCCCAAAATTTTCTCTCTCTCTGGAGACGTAGGTGTGGCACGTCTCTCGAGCGTGTAACAGCGTCTTACCTTTCCCTCCTTAAAAGAAGGCTGGGACATTGTGTGGACTACTCCTTTCAATCCAAAATTTACCTTACCTTATATCGCACCCTCAGTACGATAAGGGCTTAACTCAAAATTTTGCGAAATGGAGTTACGATCATAGAGAGACTAAAAAAAGTACGCTCTATCCGATGAATAGTAAAACATAGTCAATTTAATGACAGAATACGCATACCGATACTTCAGCCTCTTTAACACCGGGACCCACCCTCCCCGCTCAGTACGAAAGTGACCCAATCAGAGATGTGCCAAAAGTGATTTTTTGAGTTAAGTCTCAATCGTTCTAAGGGTGCTATATATTAGTATGTTAATTTTAATGTATACTTCTTTCACAATTTTTTTTTCAAATAAAAACAAATACAAATTTCTTTTCAAAATTGGAAAAGTTCTTTAAAAAAAATGTCATTCAAACTTTTTTAATTTCCATTTGTGCCTACTGGAAAAACTTAACAATGTTTTATCTTACTTTACTAAAACAAAAAGTATCATATGTGTTCCAGGGCATTTTCAATATCTGTATCACAAAAGGTTCATCCAAATCTGTTTGGTAGTTTTGGCGTGAAAGAGTAACAAACATTCATTCTCACAAACTTTCGCCTTTATAATTTAAAGTAGGTTATTATAGATGTTTCTTACTATTTCACATACATTTATATATATTATATATATAGAATTTTGCCTGCGAGAGAATGTGATAGGCAGAGGTTTTCTGAAGTTATACTTCTTTAGGCGAGTAAAAATGATGAGAGTGAAATTTTAAGATGCGCGCACATCAGTGTAACACAAAATTCTCACGGATGAACTTAACTGATAACGGTCTCTCTGGAACATCGCACAAATCGCCAGTGTCAATGAGTGAGTAATGATGTTATTGTCAATAATAACCTAACAACGTCAAAAATTGTTATTCATTGCTACAGACAGGTGCATAGAGTTTGGACACTACAATTTCGCGACTGAATAGTAAAAAATGCTTAGGTATAGTGCAGTTTTTCTCACCTATAATTTCGGGAATAACTTCTTACGTGCGTACATAAGTCCACACATACGTTTTATTTTTTTAAGTTTGGAACGTAATTGAGTTTTTTGTCAGAGTATATAACCTCTTTAATCATTGCATAGAACTTTTCAGATTTCTTTTTTTTATTACGTCGGTTGCGAGCGTGTAAACAAACGTCATTATGTGTTTGACATTAGCAGTATGAACGTAACCAATTATTAACTTTTAAATTTTTTCCTCATCTTAAAAAAACAGTTATATTATGAAAACTAAAATACTATTATAGTACATATATCTACAAATTTTGAATTCTAAATACATAAGTGCTTATTCACAAAAAGTTTGCGTTCACTAAAAAAACTATATTTTTAATATACAGTGTAAACTCTTTATAACGAAACTCAAGGGACTGAGCATTTTTTGTCGTTATAGAGAGTTATCGTTATATGGAGTGAACAAAAAAAAACCAAATTAACAAGAATTTTTAATATGTATGTCTTAGATAATAAATGCTTGTATAAATTATTGTTTACACATATAGTCTGATAACTTTGTCTGACGTTTTTTGCTATGCCAGTACTTGTTTTGTATTATTTTATGTATTCTATTCATATCTAGATATGTGGTGGAATCGTCTTGATAAAACAACAAAAAATTTTCTACCAACTTAGCGGCATCTAGGGCTTGTTGAATTGTTGGTGGTGATTCGGCTTTGTCCACTTGATCGTCTTCTTCATCTTGATTATCGGGTGTTTCCTGACTTTTTGACACTAAATCAACAATTTGTTCATCTGTAAGTGTACCAGTTACGGCTACATCCTCATCTATATTTTCGTACGATTGTAGATCTTCGTTAAAATTGTTTGGTATGTTGAACTGGCTTATCCATTCACTCAGTGGTAGATTGTCTTCACTGTTAAATTGGTTCGTTTCTTGGCTACTACATAATCCAGCATGTCGAAAAGAATGTTGGATAGTGGCCGCTGTTTTTTTTTCAGCACAAACTTTTTCGTCAACACTAATCGCTTTCCGTTTACTGGCCATGTTAACAGTTTCAAAGTAGGTTTACGACTGATAATACGATAGGTACCCAGTATGCTTGGTCGAAGACCATCACTTCCGAGAAAACAATGTGTCATACTGCACGTGTTCAAGGCAATTAAGGATAACAAAAGCTAGACCGACCTCGGATGTTTCGGAGCTTCAAAGTCTTTTGTTACCTGATAACATAACATAAATAATAATACCGATAATAAATATTTACTGTCTAAAAATATGAACACATTTCTTCGTAATTCTTCGTAATAGAGAATGGCGTATCGCTATAAAGAGTGTTTCAATATGTGGGTTTTAACGCAAACCAACCAACTTGGGCTCACTTCAACGTTATAGGGAGTTTATCGTTATAAAGAGTTTACACTGTATTTTCAAAAGCATTTTCTTAAAATACCAAAATAATAAAGAAGCTGGCATTATTAATAACCATATCTATATACAAATAGGTATACAAAAGAAAATAAGGTTCTTTTGACGCACCATCACCTCAAAACTACTGAACATATCGGCATGGGACTGCTACCATTTGACGCGGATTTTTTCCTAGTTGGTTATCGGCTATATATTATATCGATAAACGCGGGTGAAACCGCGGGGTTATTTTTTTTTTATATATTATATCATATCGCAAACACTTATTGTTGTATTTCACCTACACACACAGTTTACACATGAAAATTACTCATAATAAATGTTTTTTCTTTAACACTAAACATACCGTAACCGGGTCAAATGGCTCGTTTTGAACTTTGCATTGAAAATGCACGTATCATCTTATTGCTTTTGCACATTTGACTTCATGACTTTTTCTTACTAATTAATATACAGTTATACTGTTTATTCCTAACCACCCTTCCTTCCTAACAACCATATTTCATACATTCAAGCAAGAAATATAAAGTCACATTTGACCCGCTATGGTAGAAATAGGTACCTAGTAAGTGTTGGTATGATTAGTGTTAATCGCACACGATTTACAGAGAGAAAGAGACAACTATATTTTTATTAAATATTACGTAAATATTATATAGTATTGTTCGTTCGACTAGATATGTAGGTGATAAATAAACATTATTTCACACAGGTTGCATTAAATGGAACATTCATGCAATAACTGTCTCATAATGCAATTTAGCAAATAAATTTCATGATTCATTGCGACCTGCGATTCAGCTAATACAAACTTGGTCCGGTCGCAACGCAACGAGCACTCGGAGAGCTTACCTCTTACGTGAATTCGTAGTTAGCGAAAGAGACGGAGCATAGATACCGCGACGAAACATCCTCGATCTAGTGTCAGTTTTCGTACATAATCGAAGCCTTGTTATAACTGATAAATCGAATCAGCTACTTTTAATAAATGTCAAAACAATCGTTTTTATGATATAATAATGAGTAGTAGCTCTAAGTGCAGAATTCGTCTGGGGAAGTACTTACCCATTTCTGCCTTGAAGCAGTAGTGCACTTGTATAACTGTGTCTAGGTTGGAAAGCTAAGGGAGCCGGTGAAATTACAGGCACATGAGACTTAATAACTTCACGTCTCAGGGCTGACAAGGCATTGGCGATGCCCCTGTTTTCTTGACTTACTTGACTTAATGTCCTATGTCCCCTGGATGGGGCAGAGGGCGTCCACAGTACGTGGCCATCCCGAACGGTCTAGGTCATTCCTATCGCCTTCGCTTCTGCAGTGATCATCTGCCGCCCATAATTGGCAGAGATTGGCCAGGCATCAGAATGGCAGAGGAAAATGTACCCCTGGTGTGGCAAATGTCTATAGGTGGCGGTGACCACTTACCATCAGGTGGACCGTCTGCTTGTTTGTCAGGGCCTTATCTTCAATTCAATCCATGGAGGTGACAATAGGGGAATTAACTTTTTAAGATAATTACGTCCTACTCATGACATAAATGCGAATGTTTGTGAAGATGTATGGAAACCTACTGAACGGATTTGGATGAAACTTGGCAAATAAGATACACATAGGATACTTCTTGTCCCGGAAAGAGTGACATCCCTCGGGAACGCGGGTGAAACCGCGGGTAACAGCTAGTTGGAAATATATTTCTGTTTTTACAACACAATTCTTTTTGTATATTTTAATTATTTACAATACAATACAATACAAATATCCTTTATTGTTCATCTGTACTATAATAATATTATAAAGAGAATAGATTTGTATGTAAGTATGTTTGTTACTCTTTCACGCAAAAACTACTAAACGGATAGGGGAAAAACTTGGCACATAGATAGAGCATATCGTGGAATAACATATAGGTTACTTTTTATCCCTCGGGAACGCGGGTAAAACCGAGGGGGACAGCTATACCACATAAAGAGAATCTAAAATAAAAGTATTCTACAAATACATCAGTATTTACATAATATAACCTCTATTTCTCCTCTAACTAAACAATCATTACGGAGCGCCCCCTTTGAGTGTCATATTTCCCCTAAAAGGGGTTAAGTGGTAGGTATTGTATTACTAGGTTAGTTATACTGGGCTTCAGCGGTATAAGAAACAAAAAATACGGCTAAGAGTGTCTTGGAGGCATGGAGGGTGCTGTACAATCCTACTAATTATATAAATGCGGAAGTTTGGGATGGATGTTTGTTACTCTTTCAAGCAAAAACTACTCAACAGTTTTTGACGTGACTACGTCTAATAAATCGATGAACGCTCGCTGCATGCCCGAAAAATTGTTACGTTACGCTCATTGTCCCGTTACGCTCATTGTCCCATTACGCTCATTGTACATGATTAATTATCCTTGCATTTAAAAAAAATATAATTTTCTTTTTTTTCTATACCACATAGGCCGACAAATAAGCGGACGGTGTACCTGATGGTAAGGGGTCACCGCCGCCTATTGACATTTGCAATACCATGGGCATCGCAAATCCGTTCTCAACCCTGAGACGTGAAGTTGTTAAGTCTCATGTGCCTGTAATTTCACCGGCCCCCGTACCTTTCTAACCGAAACACAGTAACACAAGTGCACTACTGCTTCACGGCAGAAATGGGTAAGGTGGTAGTACTTCCCCGGACGAACTCTGCACTAAGAGCTCTAATACACTAAACAATATCTACTAAAATCTGACTACTAGTATAATTTCAGGTATTTATTCTTTTATTATTTAGTTAAAATAATCTGTTTGTTAAAGTAATTAACATATTTGAATTAATTGTAATAAAATTGTAGATTTCATTTCACTCCTTCTTTATATCCATACAGAATAATGATATTTCAATAAAAATGATTCAATTTTCGTTGTCACGTTAAATTATCGTCTGTAAACCGACTTTACAGACAACCATTTTTTTTAAACCACATGGGCCGACGAACAAGTAGACCGTCCAACTGATGGTAAGTGGTGACCGCCGCCTATTGATATTTGTAACACCAAAAGCATCGCCAATGCGTTGTTGAGACTTGAGAAATGGAATGAAACTTGACGCATAGATTGTTAGTAACCTGGATTAACACAAGAGGTACTTTTTATTCCAGGAAAATGTAATAAATTAATAAATAATTCAATAAACAAAACACTACACACGGCCTACTCAGCAGAGCTTGTACTATGGAAACCAGATAACTGATATACTACATATACTACTTTTTTTTCTAAATACATACTTATATACATATTTACACCCAGGTACAGAATAAACAGACATGTTCATGCACACAAATGTTTGTCCTGGGTGGGAATCGAACCCGCGACCTTCGGCTTGGCAGTCGCAGTCGCTAACCACCAAGCCAACTGGCCGTCAGTCTTACAACTTAGGGAAGCGGGAGATAAATTATAGACCCTATTAATTCTATTTACCATTTCATTCTTTCTCTCTCCTATCTTCTATATACAGACTCCTCTGTAATCATTTTAGATTAGGTTTAATTGTATTACAAATCTCGTTGAATTCATTGTGTAAATAGATTAATTTGTACACTTTGACGTCACTTACGCATGTTGGCTTTATTTAAACTAGCTGTCCCTAGCGTTTCCGATGGATGTTGCATTTTCCCATAGTGAAAAATGTAATCCCCTGTTACCAATTAATTGGGGTTGTAATATATAGGCTTCGTACTTTGGTATCTCCACTAATATTATAAAGAGGAAAGTTTTTATTGTTTTTTTGTTTGTTTGCATTGAATAGGACCGAAACTGATGGACTGATTTGAAAAATTCTTTCACTGTTTGGAAGCTACACTATCTCCGGTGAACATAGACTATATTAAATTTTCAAAAAGTTAGGGATCCATACTAAAACTCCAAAAATGTAACCCAAGGTGTGAAAAAATTACCAAAAAACTTTCTGACATCGTGTGCGCTGCGAAAACTATTGATGATAGCAAAGCAAAATAATATAACATCCCTCGGGAACGCGGGGGACAACTAGTTGTTAAATAAAACAGCCAAACAGTTCGGATTTTTTAACATATTACCTTACTGATTTTCTTACCAGTTCTTTTCAGTTGAAGGCTGACTTCCAAACCGATGGTAGCTGGTCAACCTTGACCTTCATAATTGCCTTTCTAAGACCTAAACTGAGTTATAGCTTTGAATTAAGTTTTTTTTTTTCTATTTCATCGGAGCTTACATATTGTAAGATAGGAAATATTGCAGATTTTACGGTCGCCGGCCTGACGTCAAACCTTTATTAGAAATGCAATAGTGAATTCTAAAATATTGAAGTTATTTATTATTATTTGCAGAACTAATATTATACTTACAATATCAATTTAAAAGTAACAAGGCGGCAATATTTTTTTTTAATATGACTTTGGTCGACAATCAACGGTCCACCTGATGGTAAGTGGTCACCGGTGCTAAGGACATTTAAAACACACATGGAATCGCCAATGCATTCTCGACACTGTAACGTGAAGTTGTTAAGTCTCATGTGCCTGTAATTTCACCGGCTCCCTTACCTTTCTAACCAAAACTCAGTAGTACAAGTACACTGCTGCTTCACGGTGGAAATGGGTAAGGTGGTAGTACTTCCCCGGACGAACTCTGCACAAAGAAGTCTACTACGCTTTAAATATAACAATAATAAGTGTTAACAGCAGTAAAAATTATCTATAATAATCTTCGAGTCACAATCTGCGTTACTTATTCACGCAAAAACTACCAAACGGATTTGTATGAAACTTGTCAGATAGATAGTTTATAACCTGGATTAATATATAAGATTTTTATCCAGGGAAAAGGTTGCATCCTTCGGGAATGCGAGCGAATCCCGAAAAGCTTATATTAAATATAGATAGGTAAAGGAAGAAATGGAATGTTTGCAATCTGGAGCTCGATTCTGTAAGGAAAATGACACTAACTCAAAGTTTCGTCGTGCCCTCTATGCTCTGTCTCTGTCGCTTACTACGCTAATACTACTAATCACGTGAGAGGTAAGCTCTCCGAGGCCTCCGTGAAGCGGCTCGCCTGCAAAGTTTTTATTAGCTGAATAAGGGCGGCTGGGCGCGGTTCTGTTTTGCTAATGGCGCAGTTTTAAAGTGAGGCGAATTTATTGCATGTCGATTCGATTCGTAATATGACACCAAGCACAATTATTAAACATTTTACCCGCGTTCCACCGCGGTATCCCGAGGGATATCGCATTTTCCCGGGATAAAAAGTAGCCTATATGTTATACCAAGATATGCTATATCTATGTGCCAAGTTTCATCAATATCTGTTAAGTAGTTTTTGCGTGAAAAAGTAACAAACATACCTACATACAAATATTTCCTCTTTATAATATTAGTATAGATATATGCTACTTTTTACCTCGGAAGAATGTAACATCCCTACAAGTGAAACCGCGGGGGACAGCTAGTGAATGAATAAATCAGTGTTGTAGAAATGCCTTTAGTTACATGTGCTCATGTCTTTACTAAAACAGTATAACATCATATAGGCACTGCAACTAAAGCTGATGACAACAAATAATACACAATACTAACGTTTCGCAAGTCGGTGAAGGTTGCTGATTTGCTGAGCATTGATAAATGTGCAACGTGACTTGTTTTGCCCCAATTTTTAATGCACTACCTAACAGAAAAGGTCAATGCTTTTTTTTGCGGTATTATCTTACTAACGGTACAATATGATGACCGTTTTACCGTTTAAAAATGCCATGGAAAAGTGAACTTTGTGGCATTTAAAATAAGGTTCATCTATTCATCTAACAGTAAATTGTATGGCGATGCAAATTGTACTTTATTACATAAAGACTAGAGTTAATTTTCCGATGCCGTTCTTAAACGTCAAATTTCTTATAAGAATTAGATCTTTATAAGAACTATCGAATGAAGTACTAATACAAGACTTTTTTAAATGAAAATATCTTTGGCGCAGTCGTGATTCAAAATTCAATAAAACGCAAAAGCGATACTAGAAAGAGACACATATATACATCTTTAGGATTGAACCTGTGAGAGAATGAGAAAGGTAGTTTTAAGCTCTGGAGGTTTCACATTTACCGCGTGTGCAATGCATACGTTTTACTTATTTTCTCAATTTCAACGAGTATGAGTACTGGATAGAATTAATGATTTTTTTAAAAATCCAATGATGCAATTTTAGTTTTCGTCAAAATCGGGCCCGAGACTTTGAGTAGTAACTAGAACTGATATCAGTTATCTAGTTTTCGTTGTACAAGCTCTGCTGATTTTGGGATCAGACAGTCGTGTGTAAAGAATGTCCCGGGATATTTATATTTTATTTCAAGCTTATAGCTGGTTTTTTTTTTATTATAACCTGGGGTTTGAATCTGTAACGTAAAAGATGTTTCGTCGTGGCCTCTATGCTCCGTCTCTTTCTCAAACTACCCAATCACGTGAGAGGCATCCTAGTGCCAGACGACGAAGTTTCTATTATCTAAATAGAAATTTGGGCGTAATCCTTATGTACACCAACCAATAGGTACATAGCAAATGGAATTATTTTTCTATTCGGCTAACAATAGCTAGATTTCTTCGCTCTATTATTCTAGACACAATAATAATTAGATGTTGTCTGGAAAAGATCGCTCCGAGCGATAAAACCGCCTTTTATAAGTATAGTATGATAAAACTAATCCATTATGTAGAAACTAGCTAACCCTCGCGGGTTACCCGCGTTCCCGAGGGATATTCAATTTTCCCGGGATGAAAATTCGTCACACTATAAAACTGCTTCGAAAGCAAGCTGCGCTGATATTAAAAACACTAAATATTTCCTATAACTATCTATATTGATTACCAGCTGTCCGGGTTTCACTCTTTTTCCCGACGAATGTTACATTTTCCCGGTATAAAAAGTAGCCTATATGTTATTCCAATATATGTTCTATCTATGTGGCAAGTTTCATCCAAATCCGTTGGGTAGTTTTTGCGTGAAAGAGGAACAAACTTTCATACATCCATACATACAAACTTTCGCGTTTATAATATTACTAGGATTATATTCATCACATTGTAATTTATAATATTGTAGACAAAATACAATTGCAAATGTCATTTCTAATTAACAAACTTCACGCCAATCAACATTTACGGGTTTTAGTGACGAAATGAGACAAATCTCTTGGTTAGTCGCTATGTGGTGAAACTATAGTGATGTCGATAGATCGATTATGTCGATGGTTTGATGATACTATCGATACTGCAGGGCTGGGTGATTTGAAAAAATAATAAATTAATATTAAGATGTAACTAACAAATATAGATGTAAAAATCTGAAAAAAAGTTTATTTTGGTTTATATAAATACAATTAGAAAATTTACAATATATATAAATGGTTATGCTGTCATTTATAATGAATAGCTGACCAGACAGACGTTGTCCTGTCTTAACAATGTATATTGAATTCGAATCTTCCGATTGAATCGACTGTGAAATGTGCAATAAGAAATTAATTATTTTTTCAATATAAATCCGGCCCATGCCGCTGTTTTAAACGATACTGTCAAACGACTGATATTTATGTCCAACACATTTACATTAGAAAAGTTAATATGGTCGTTATGTTTTCTTGAATTTTCCGCGCAACTTTCTTAATTTTTTCATTCATAAGAACCTTCTCCTGACAATAACAAACACAACAAAAAAAGAATTTGCGATCGGTCTATCCGTCCATGCGTGATGCCGTGACCAAGGGAAATAGGGATTCATTTTTATATATATAGATAAATATCCAGGGACAAGTCGATATGTAAATAGAGCTTGTATTATGGTAACTACATAACTAACATACTACATATTATGATATGGTTATATAATAAAAATCGTTTTTCTTTTACAATTCACTAAATCAAATGATAAATAAACGACATTATAGTAATTGCGACACAAAAAAAAAAAGAAAACGTGTGCATTTCACACGCGGTAGAAGTAAAATCGTCAAAACGCTACCCGTCTCATTCTCTCGCAGGCTAAGTCCTAAATATGTATATGTTTATCTCTCTTTCGTTTCATCAAGTTTAAAATCAGAAAGATGCAAAATAAGTTTACCTACACTTTAAATTTATTTCTACTTTCTTTGAAGCTATGACCTCTCGCCAATGCAATTGTACATTTTGAAATATCGATTCTCATGTTAACATTACCAGCATTACAAACTACAGCCTCGAGACACTGTTTTGTTTCATGATTCATTATGCAACAAAAAGTTATGTAATCACGCGGAAAAAACGTACATTTCGTCACTGGCATTTAGTAACTCTAAAACCACGGTAGTTGGTCATATTTATGATTGTAACAACATTAAATACGACATAAAGATATAAATTTTAGATTTGCTATCGTAGCCGGACAATATACAGGGGCCCAATTCCACTAAATGCAACGTTCGAGTAGCACGTTTGGTTCGCCAATGGTATGGTTACGATTAATGTAAAATTATAATAAATTACTATAAATTTGGTATTCCTACGCACTACAACCGAAACAAACATACATTTTGACGTAATCTTTCGAAATAATGTGAACCATTACCGAAACACAACCGCAGTTCGATCGTTGGTGTGTTTAGTACAATACGATTTAACGTCAAATTTGACGTTTGGTTGTTGATATGGTAATGGTTCGGTGCATAATATGTTAGTGGAATTACCCCCCAGGTTACATCACTAGCTGATGGTTCTTAGGGTGAATGTTCGGAATTGATTAAAACAGAGAGTTTATTTATTAAACTGAATCTTTTTATGGGTTAGCTTTAAATAATAAATAAATATCCTGGGACATTCTTTTACACACGGCCATCTGGTCCCAAACTAAGCAGAGCTTGTACTATGGAAACCAGATAACTGATATACTACATATACTACTTTTTATTTTTCTAAATACATACATATATAGATATTTACACCTAGACACAGAACAAACAGACATGTTCATGCACACAAATGTTTGTCCTGGGTGGGAATCGAACCCGCGACCTTCGACTTGGCAGTCAGGGTCGCTAACCACCAAGCCAATTGGCCTTTGATGATCAATGAATTGTTTTTGGACACATAGTGCCAGTTCTTAGCTATAGTAAACCTGTAGGTGGCGCTGTTGTGGAGTATTTTTTTATTTTATTATTCATCTATAAAAACTATTCCAATTTTATACGATACTCTCTAAGATAACTAATTGACTCGGGCTTTACGAAAATCCATTGTAAAATATTTACAAAAAACAAACATCTGGTAACTAATTCCGCTGGATCTCTTTCTCTGTCAAGTCCCAAATAAGGATAAAAACAGCAGATGATTTCCTGTTGAGTTTCCTTGTTTACTAGCTGTCCCCTGCGGTTTTACCCGCATTCCCGAGGAATATCACATTTTCCCGGTATAAAAAGTACCCTATATTTTATTCCAGGATATGCTCCATCTATGCGCCACGTTTCTTCCATATCCATTCAGTAGTTTTTGCGTGAAAGAGTAACAAACATACTTACATACAAATCTTTTTAATATTAGTATGGATTAGTATGATGCCCTCTGCCTACCCCCCGGTAGTTGAAGTATGAAATCTATTGGAAATAGAATATCTACTTGATAGACTGCTTCATTAATTAACTGCAGTAAATTTAATACAATAGTACGTAATAATACATTGTCTATCTATACGAACAATGGAATTCGCAGTTTTCAAGCGAAAGTCGTGGGAGCTTAGATGTTGCGACTAAAAGAATGCCTCTTCGAGTTTCTGAGGCATCTTCGTTTAGTTATATAGAATAAGATTTATTACAATTGTTAGTTTTAATCTATACTAAAATTATAAAGAGGAAAGATTTGTATTCCCTCGGGAACGCGGGTGAAACCGCGGGTAACAGCTAGTTGGAAATATATTTCTGTTTTTACTACACAATTCTTTTTGTATATTTTAATTATTTACAATACAATACAGTAAAAATATAATTTATTGTGCATCTATACTATAATCATATTGTAAAGAGGTGTTTCTTCTGTGTCTGGGCGTGAATTTCTATAGAAGTATGTATCTAGAAAGTATGTGTAGAATATCAGTTATTTGGTTTCCATAGGACCTTTCTATATACCTACTAATAATAATTAGAAGGCAGACCAGTAGGTATCGTGAAGTTATTAGTTCGATTCCCACCCAGGACAAACAAGTCTGTGCATAATCACATGTCTGTTTGTTTTTCTGAAGTCGACCGCCGTGCCGCATCTGTTTAATGTATGTTGGGGCTAATCTCAGAAACGAATAAACCAATTTTCATTCGGTCATCACCAGTAGATAGAATGATTCACGATCAACTTTATAAGAAGTAGTAGAGCTGATAGTGCAGAGTTCGTCCGGGGTAGTACTACCTTACCTATTTCCGTCATGACGCAGTGCACTTGTATTACTGTATTTCGGTTAGAAAGTTAAGGCCGGTGACATTACAGGCACATGATACTTAACAACTTCACGTCTCAGGGTCGACAACGCATTGGCGATGCCCCTAGTGTTGCAAATGTCCATGGGCGGAGACCACTTACCATCACGTGGACCGTGTGCTTGTTTGTCGGCCCTTGTGGTATAAAAAAATCCAAGATCCATATATTTTCTAGTCATTTATTTTCTATAAATGGTTCGTCTATAGATACTCAGATTTCTTTTTTTGTCGACATATTTGACACATTGATGACCTTCTACTTATGAATTCAGTTGAAAAGTTATTTATAAATCTATCTGTATCTGATTATAGAATACTAAGAAATATTTCTTTTTATCTAATTATCAGTATATTATACAGTTATCTTATCGTTATAAAAATAAACAAGATATTGGTAAAAAAAAAGGTGACTCCGGGAATGCCGACAGAAGTGAAAACTAACATGAATATATCTATCTTATAGGTACACAATATATTTTTACATTATTAAACGAGCAATTCTTGTATATATATACACATATATATATTATTAGGATCTCGGAAACGGGTCCAACGATTTTCATGAAATTTAGTATGCAAGGGTTTTCGGGGGCGATAAATCGATCTAGCTAGGTTTCATTTTCAGAAAACGTCGTTTTCTCTGTGTTTTTAGGCAATAAAAACTGCCACAATACCATTAGAGGTAAAAGCACTTACTCTTAAAGGTACGCCCTTTATGATCGCATCTAATTCGTATCTAGGTATATATGACAGTGCTTTAAAAAAGAGATTACGGCTGCAGTCACATTAGTAAAGAAAACCCGAGCAAAGCTCGGCCATACAGATACTATATATAATATAGTATCTGGTTATATAGTAGGCCATAGTAAATTATATTTTACAATGTATTTCAACCCAAATTCAACTCTTGTGTAACCGGAGCCAATATATGTAGATACTAATATACAGAGGTGTCGGTAACAGTGTCGCGAGTTCAACTGTTTTTCCCATCTCAAAAAATGCCTAACGCGCCTAAAGAAGATCAATCTAATATAGAAAAAACGCCCAAGTACCCGGACTCGGACACGTAGAGTTCTGTTTTACCGTGTAATTAAAAAAACCCTGAAAAAATACGTTTCTTGTATGGTAATTACTTTTAATTATTTGTTGTTATAGTGGCTATAGTAGTAAACACTGTGAAAATTTCAATAGTGTACTCATTACGGTTTATGAGATACAGCCCGCTAACAGAGAGGCGATGGTTTACCCTAAAAATTCATGTGTTTTTCTTTACGGCCTTCTATACGACCTTAGAGTCAGTTACAGTCATACCCACTTTTAGACTTTTAATATAGGTATTGCATAAATAATTTAATACTTAGAATAAAAAATAATAGAATATAAATATTGTTTATTCATATAGGCCTTCGCAGGCTCTTATAAATCGTCATTACATGGCTTTTTTTATATTAAAAACAATGACATTTCTAAATCTCTTACTCTTACTCGCTTTAATATAATCGTTATCATGTAACCCTGTCTGGACTTCACTACACGGCCCCAACGGATGACCAGCGCTGGTTATGCATTTGTATAACCAGGCTCATGCTGAGTTGGTGGACCTTTTTGTGACACATCAGTTAATTTAACTTGTAAATTTATACATATAATATAAATTTTTTAGGTTAATTAATATTTTTGTATTTGTTTATGATTTTTTTATGTAATATTCGTCGCAAATAATCATTTCTTTCTTTCTTTTAAAATAATAATTTCACAATACCTATAACCGCATCATGGTAGCTTAAGTAAATTTGAATGTTGAGTAGTAGAGCTCTTAGTGCAGAGTTCGTCAAGGAAAGTACTACTGCTTTGCCTATTTCCGCCGTGGAGCAGTAGTGCACTTGTATTGCTGTGTTTCGGTTAGAAAGGTAAGGCCGGTGACATTACAGGCACATGAGACTTAACAACTTGACGTCTCAGGGTCGACAACGCATTGGCGATGCCCCTAGTGTTACAAATGTCCATAGGCGGTGGTAACCACTTACCATCACGTGGACCGTGTGCTTGATTGTTTGCCCAAGTGGTACAAAAAGAAACTTTCATCCGCGTGCCTAAACTGAATAAATGGTATTGAATTTTTATTTCATCCTTATTTAGGAAGTTGTTATTTTACTTTTGAAAGTAATTTTTTTAACTACTTTTAATGGGGCATTGCAAAACAAACGCCATACGCTCATTCAAACATAAAAGTCATTAAGGTCACCTGCAGCATATCTGATGTGGTATACGGTTTTATAAAAGTATAATTATTAATAGTAAATCGCTTTACTTGTCGAGTAGTATAGAGCACGTCTAGAGAGCTGGAGGTCGTGGTGTCGACTCTCGGTTCAGACAAGGAAATATTAGTGTTTCTGCAGCTAGTGGTGAAGTGTCCGAGAGACGGCATCAATGTTCGCCACATGTCACGATGGGAGATCTCTCTCTACAACTTCTCCAAATAAGGGTGTGAAGATAATGTATGTATGTAATAGTTAATCTACACTAATATTAAAAAGAGGAAAGATTTGATTGTTTTTATGAATAGGCTCTAGGCCCTTTTATGAATAGGCTCCGAAACTACTTAACCGATTTGAAAAATTCATTCACTGTTGGGAAGCTACACTATCTCTGGTGAACATAGACTATATTAAATTTTCAAAAAAGTTAGGAATCCATACTAAAACTCCAATAATGTTACCCAAGGTATAAAAAAATTACCTTAAAAGTTCCTTATATCGCGTGCGCTGCGAAAACTACTGATGAAAGAACAAAAATAATGTAAAATCCCTCGGGAACGCGGGTGAAACCGCGGGGGACAGCTATATTATATAAATGTGGTCGCTTTTTATTCCCAAAATACAACCTTTGTGGATATTTAATATTTCCTTTCTAATCTTTATATTATACTTACTGTCCCCCGCGGTTTTACCCGCGTTCCCGTGGCCTATCACATGTATTATACATAAAAACCTTCCTCTTCAATCACTCTATCTATTAAAAAAACCGCATCTAAATCCGTTGCGTAGTTTTAAAGATTTAAGCATACATAGGGATATAGGGACAGAGAAAGTGACTTCGTTTTATACTATGTAGTGACTAACACTTCCCTTTCGTTTTCAGTCGCATTCACGTGGTATGTTATATTTCTTCGGAATAAAAAGTATTCCATGTGTTAATCCAGGTTATAAACTATCTATGTGCCAAGTTTCATCCAAAACCATTTAGGAGTTTTTACGTGAAAGAGTAACAAACATTTATCTATCGTCACTAACTTTCGTATTTATAATACTAGTTGTCCTGTTGTTTTATCCGCGTTCCCGAGGGATCTAACGTTTTCCCGGCACAAAAAGTATCCTATGCTACTTTTAATACCTCCAAAAATATGTGTACAAAGTTTCATGATGATCGGTTAAGTAGTTTTCGCGTGAAAGCGCAACGAACAAACTAACATTCACATTTATAATATTAGTAGGAATTTCATCTCTTCCAAATGACCTTCACTTAATCTTAAACATGAAAATAAAACCCAACATCAATTGAATTAAAACACCGCTAGGCATCTTTACTAAGCATCACATTTTCCACAGAATCAAACAAGCTTTCGTTTGCTCAGTCTTTCAGGCGAATTAGGTCAGACCCAAGAGGTTCTGTCACATTACCCTGTCAAGTGTACGCTAGAGTGGTCTCCGAGAGCGGCAACACAGTGTAAGTGTCGCTAGAGTTGGCTAATGGGATTCTTTGTGCTTTTTTTAGTCTCACAAGGAATTTTATAATAACGTGAGTTTTCTTGTAGCTGTTCTTGTCGAGGGGTATGAAGTTAAGATAGGAGGAAGGTCTTAGTAATCTAGAACAGTCTTCAAATATCATGGGCCATGGCTCTCTAAAAAAAATTTAGGGGGGGGGGGGGGGGTAGTCCGAAATTGTGTGTATTTGGAAGGTTATTTATATTTTTTATATACTGTTTGGGCCGACTGTCCATCTGGAAAGTAATGGTAAGTGGTCACCACCGCCTATGAACATTTACAACACCAGGGGCATTACCAATGCGTTGTCGACGCTGAGACGTGATGTTGTTAAAACTAACGTGACTGTAATTTCACCGGCCCCCTTACATTTCAAACTAAATACAAGTAAACGGTGGAAATGGGTAAAGTGGTTGTTCTTCCGAAGACGAACTCTGCACTAAGAGCTCCACTACGCTTTAAATATAACAATAATAAGTGTTAACAGCAATGACAATTATCTACCAACTAATAAGTAATCTTCTAGTCCCAATCTGCGGATATCATAAATGCGAATATTTGTAAGGATGCATCTTTGTTACTTATTCACGCAATAACTACTGAACGTGGGGGCCTGTGGGGGCTGGTCATCTTTAGTTTGTTTGTATTTTGAAGTAAAACTTCTTTAGGCGCGACTAGGGAGTAACTCAGATTTTTTTTCTGACGGAAGTAACGTTCTGAAAAATAATGTATAGTTTATTTATGGGAGTAGTCTTACTATGCTTTGTGCATGTATTTTCAGTCTTATATAATATTATAATAATAGTTATTGCATTAGTTCATTTTAGTTTATATTCTGTTACTTAAAAGTAATTATATTGACATTTTAATTGTTTTCTTCTAACGTCCGTTTTTTCTCATCAAATACTCTAATGGCTATAGAAGGCAAACTTAAAATAAGGATCTAATCCACGTGTAGCTAGCTATATACATATATGTATGGGTAACCCTGCGAATATACGACTGCTGTATAGTTACATTATGCATTGTTTACATGAATAACGTGCAGTTGGCCGAAAATATTAAAACCTCACATTTTGTAATAAATAATTTATTAATAAATTTTCCGACGATTGCGACATTCTATAATATTCAATAACAAGGTTATATTGACATGTACTGATCTAGCCTTAAATGAAATGGCGGAGTCCTAGAAACCTTTTACTCTTTCTTCAATAAAAAAAAAAATTGATCTATCCATGAATATTTTTCGACTTCAATCAACAACGCGTTTTGGTACAGCGATAGATGCTGTATTTTCAAGAAAAGTAGCAAATTTAGAAAGTAAAATTTACGTTTCACATTATAGTTACTACAAACGTTTAATTCATACATAAAAAAATATTATGACATTCAAGTATCTATTTCGAGTGAATAATATTAATATAACATTTGAATAGTCTTGAATAATATAAATAATTAAATTATAATATGATTAATCTTTTAATTTTATTAAGTTTTACTTCAATGGCGCGTAAAGGTTACACGCACACACTTTTTTTTTAATTAGATATTCATAATATTATATTATTGTTCAATAATTCTTCACTTTTGCGACAACACATAGGTATTGTCAGTGAGACTAAATAAATTTTATGTAATAAATCTAAGTTGTTTTTTTTTTAAAAGAGTAAATGCTGAGTTTATTGCCGGCTTTTCTCAGTAAAAAACAACCTTCCGAACCGGTGTTAGAGTCAGACTATTCATAAGTGCTTGTAAAGGCCTATTTGAATAAGAATATTTTCATTTCATTTCATTGTGAACGGATTTGTATGAAACTTGTCAGATAGATAGTTTAGCTTCCCCTCTCTGCACTAAGAGCTCTAGTTAGATCTATCTATCGACTCGAGACAACTGCATTATATTAGGAATTCTCTCATAGGTAGAGAGCTACGCTATTCCCGAGTGACTTAGGCTTCGATACTTCGTGATACATTAGTAAAACCACGGGACAGTTGCTAGTTCGATAATAAAACCCCTCGTGAGGTTCAACCTTCTCTTTCGCACGATTTGAGGATATTTATAAGATTTTCATCAAAATTCAAAAAAATCAAAACTATTTATTCAGTTTAGGCCCTCGGAAGGCACTTAAAAGGTCAAATTTAAAGTTACTGAAGCTACCTCTACCTTTTCTATATACCTACCTATCTATTTTACATAATTCTTTCCCTATCCCATGATTTGGCGATAATAAGAGGTTTTCCTAAACATCTACCTATTGTACAAATGTTACGTTTCTTAGTCTAATAATTCTTTACATCTGCGATAATATATAGGTATTGTCAGTGATCCTAACTAATATTATAAATGCGAAAGTAACTCTGTCTGTCTGTCTCGCTTTCACGCTAAAACTACTAAACCGATTTAAATAAGTTTGGTATACAGATAGTCTAGAGCCTGGGGCTACTTTGCTAAAAGGGTTGTTAGGGGTTAAAAGGGGGATGATTCGTCATTTTTAGAGCTAGAAGCTTGAAACTTATTTTTTTAAGCTGTTGATTCGATATAAATAAAAATGACATCCGAAGTTTGTATGTAAACATGTATGTTACTCTTTCACGCAAAAACTACCAAACGGATATGGATGCAACATGGCACATAGATAGAGCATATCCTGGAATAATATATAGGCTACTTTTTATCCCGGGAAAATGTGATATCCCTCGGGAACGCGGGTAAAATCGCGGGGGACAGCCAGTACTAAATAAATGCTTTGTAATAATCTGAGTTCGTTTTTAATAAGATTCATTGCTGAGTTTATTGCCTTCTATTTTCTCAGTATAAAACAACCTTCCGAACCGGTATTAGAGTCAGACTATTTATAAGTGCTTGTAAAGGCCTATTTGATAAAAAAAAATATATGTCTTACTCAAAAGTGACTATTTACGTCTCACCCTTTCCGTCATTGGCAAAGATGTGAAATGTTATCAACGTGGCCATAAATAAAGTTTAATTTAAATTGCGTATTAAAAGTGTAAATTTTATTGGTGTACTTTGGGTATTGGAATTAATTTTAATGTTAAAATAATTTAATCAGGGTTTTCAATTGGATTTGATATCTGACTGAATTCCACTAGAATTCCAATTATTAATTGTAATTTAAACAAAACATAACTCAAATGAATCTTATCCCTTTTTTCTCTTTAAAATAAAGAGATTAAAAAGTTGTTGGTTTCGACAATGATTTTCCATTCTTTTTTACTCGCTTTGTCACATCTGAAAATTAATAAAGCCAAAAGTCTTCAAAGTTTCTTGCCGATTCTTCTCATTTTCTGACTAACTTTGACCTTCACAAAAACCTTCCCAAGGCCTAAAAAAAGAAAACATTTTTGTTTTTTTTAAAGTAAGACAAAAAAATCAATCAAATTCAAACCATTTATTCACTTTAGGCCCTCGGAAGGCACTTAAAAGGCCAAATTTAAAGTTACTGAAGCTACCAAGCTGATGAGATGTTGGGATAAAGAGTAGATGACATAGATTAATTAAGTTTACCGATGCACAGCAAAATCGACACCTCTCTCTTATTACGTAGATCTAGGCTTAGTTATTGAGGATAAAATCTAGCGTGCTTTAGTGGTATAAAATAACAGGTAATAATTGAGCATCAGCCAACGGTAAAGCTTCCCTCTTTCTCACCAATTATAATTTATTGATACAATCCATGCATCAATTATTGAAGTCAATTGCTACATTTCTTTCACCTGAATTTAGAAATACTATTTTGTATCAAGTAGACCGTCACACCCGTTGGTAAGTGGTCACCGCAGCCAATGGGCATTTGCAACACCATGGACATCGCTGACGTTGTCGACTCTGACACCCATATTCTAAGACGTTTCCTCGAAAATTCCTCGACTCCAACTCGACTGAGATACCTTAAGTATTTTCTCGAGGAATCCTCAAAATTGGTATTCTAAGTCATAACTTGAGGAAAACTGGAGCAAGCCCGTCTGATGTCGAATCGAAGTGTAGTCAAGGTAACATGTCATTAGTTACGTCATTCTATTATAAATAAAATATTAATCAAATAAAATAATGAGCTTCAGTAACTGTTTACGTGCAATAAACTTCTACAAGGTTGGTCGCGACGTACCTTGAAGTGGACAGTTATCTCCTCACCTCGAGTAAGGGAAAGCGTCAAGTGGAGGAGATTTTTGTAACTATGAATACTAAATATCCTGGAGTGACGTTGAGTGGAGTCGAGGAATTTTTGAGGATTTTTTGTTGACTCCTGTAATTTAAATTTAAAGCCATTATATAAGTTGAGATAAGCCCCTATCGTTCTGAGGGTGCGATATATTTAGATAGATCGATTAAGATTACGAAACTATTTTCTGCAAACCAGCCAGTGACTTTGATACTGTCTGTAAAACGAAGCAAAAGCGCTAACAACAATTTCATTAAAAATTTCGTGTCCCCAATTTCGCTCAGAAGAAACATAAAAATAAAACCAAGACGTAGTACGTAACTACGCATGTGAAACCCTACCTACGACGTAGAGCGTAGGTTCTACGGGAGGTTATTGCGGTTCAAGTGATGCGCAACGAAAATTGCCAGCCTTGGCAACTGCGAGACGCTGAGACTAGTGATGTAACGTCGCACACGAGTATCGAGTATCTATAAGTACTTTACAAACTTTGTGGAGTCGTTGCTAGCGGATGTCGATAGTTCAGAATATGTTCTATTTTTATTTGGTATATTCCTTACTGTTTATAATAGGTTATTTATTTTTCAATTATAGAGGCACATAACATTCTTTTGGGGTGACAATTTGATTTATATTACAAAGTGGCGCACTATTTGGCTTGTAAGAAGTAAAAGTATACTTACCAGCATACTTTGGCAGTTCCAAATGATTGGCAATTGCCTGTTGGACTTAAAAAAGTAAATCAGTTTCATTTTAACATATTTTTTTTGCGTGTCGATCGTTCTGGATAAATTTGTTTAGACCAGAATTCTGCCAGACGTACTGTGTCGTCTGTAGCATTATACAGGTCTTCTGGCGTGCAAGATGAGGGACACGCAGGGCACGACAATAGATGTGCCATTGTCTGAGGGGAGGCGCCACAAGTGCATGTTTAACAAATAAATAATAACCTGCCAGAAACGCAGCTGAATTATTAAATTGATTATTGTTTTACACATTTTAAAATTATCATAAATTTTCTCTCTACACCATTCTGTTCTTAATTAGAAACAAATATTTATGTTTTCAAAGGTGGCTCTCATTTCTAATTGGGACGTATTATTTCTAATAAAATAAGCAAAAGCACTGAAAATTAATTAATTAATTAATTATATTTTATTTATTTATTAATTAATTATAAAATCAACATTATATCCCTACAATAGCTACCCTAAAAGGTTGAGGTCTCTAAATCAACCTTGAATACTGTATTTATCCTTATTCAAATGGCGTGGCATCCTATTCTGAGCTTGTACCTTCGCCAAAGGAATAAATTATGAAGAAACCTTGCATGGTAGCTTTTATGGCTGATGGTCTACTTACTGGTAAATTAGCACTGCCATATTTCGAATAACAGACAATTGACAATGTTTTACCAATCTACACACAAGACTAGAAGATGACTGGCTCACAAGTCCTCAATGCTCAACAAATAGTCAGCGTAAAACTGTAATGCCATCCAAGCCTATCCTTCAACGTTCAACTGTCAAAACACTGGTCTTTGACCGTTGAATGACCGATAAATAAAAAGAACCTTACGACTTAAGTACGTAGAATAAAAAATAAATGAAATTAAAAAACTCGACACTGGCAACAAATACGGCCGGAAAAGAATGGGGCTGCCATACTTAAAAACTAAAAAGAATAGCATTCTTATTCATAATGAGCCGGAATCTGCTGTTGTTTATTTATTTTTATTTCTGTAATGATGTATGTCAGGTAAATAGACCTTTTTTGATTCTAGATGTATTTATTTATAATTAGGTCATATAGGACTGACGTTTATATCACAATTATCTCATAATTTGTCATTATTATTGTCAGTTGTGTCATATCAAGTCATAAATCCAGTTTTTCAGCTTCAATTATAAATGGACATAGAGTTTATGACTAATTTCATGGAAAGCAGGTCATTAGTTCAGTGTGTCGTGCCGCCTTCGGGATATTAATTGAAAATGTACAGTCCATTGTCCTTAGGGTGACCATGAGTTTAATCTGTGGGACTTTGCATATTTTTAACTGTAATGAGTTCCTTGCCGGTTCTTCTCAGTTGAAGTTCCGAACCAGTGGTAGCTTCGGTAACTTTAAATTTGACCTTCATAAGTGCCCTCCGCGGGCTTAAACTGAATAAATGGTTTTGAATTTTGAATTTTATTTTTAAACATGCTGTCACTTTTATGTCAGATATTAATGGTAGTATTATTACTAACGTCACGTTGAAATATGTCAGATTTTGACGTGTTATTTGCTACCATAATATCTTGTTATAGATTGACTGGCATTTTAGTAACTTAGTACCAAGTTTTAGGCTAGGGCGTGTCACGTGGACCTTTAACCTTTGAAGTTCAGAAGGTGGAGCTAATGGCTAGGTAACGAAGCGTCGTCGACCTGGAATCAAATTAAGCCTGTAATGAGTTATATCTAGCTATACTACCGGCACGCTATGATGGCCGTTTTGACGTTTCAGATTGTCATAGGAAAAAAACTGTATTGCATTGGAATAAGGTTGATTTCCATCATCATACAATTAGCTGTTGGATCAATAATTGCACAGCGGCCGCAAGTTTAGCTATATGTTTCCAAATTAAGATAGACCAACTTGACAGGAGATTTAAAGTTTATTTTGAGAAGCGCTGGCTAGGATTTTAAAGATACACTTACTTTTGGCTTTTTGCACCAAAACTTAAAACTGGTTGAACGAAACTTTACTCAACTTAGCGATCATTTTAGCGGATAAAGTCAAACTGAATCTAGTTTCAAGTTATGGCAAGAAGCCCTTAAAGTTTTAAAGTCGTCCTGGCCATAGTGTTTGTGATGAATAATATATTTATTAACTCTTGTTTTTAACTAAAAACAGCGCTTTCTTTCGGTAGTTGGTTGCACTTACACGATAATACACATCTTCTCGGACAAATACTGAGTACTACATTTCTCCGCACATCGGTCATAAAGTCATTATTAAAATATTTACATTATTATGCATAGAAAAGTGTGTCTGAAGGAGTTAAAACTACACCTAGCTACAGATTGGATTTTGAAAATTATCGAGGTATATTAGGCTCCTTTCAACAACTAAGAGTGTTATAAAAAAAATAACCTCAAAGCATTATCATCAGGTTCAACTGCATCATCGTTCAACTCACCATTATATTAATACATAAACTTTATCTGAAAAGCAATAAAGACGATATTTCAATAACATTCTTAGCTGTCAAACGAGCCTTTTAGACTACAACTCTATTAAACTAGAAAGGCTTGATGAAAATTCTTCTTACAAATTTATGACTACATCAAAAGCCTTTAGCTTTCAATCTCAGTCAGTAACTATAAAAAGATCTTTTATGTATTCACACCCACCGCCTTCAGTTCCACAAAGCTTAATGACAAGTAACAAATGGGAGGAAACTTACACGATAAAAGCACTTTTCTCTACATTGTTACCTTTGTAAGGAAGCCTCAACGTGTGACACCTGTACAAGAAGCGACCTAAATGTTGTGTAACTTTTTCCATTATGTGGTATAGCTTTGGCGTTGTGGTAGTAAAGGGTGGCTTATTGAATATAAATTGATTTAAATTAGGTGCTTTTTTTTAAATCGATTGGCATTATTTATTTGAAATCGATTTCATAAAAGTGTACTGAATAAAAAAAGTATTTAAGTGTTCTAAAAAAGTCCTACATCAAATTGAATTAAAATAAAAGTTAATACCTGTGGTATTAATTTTATATTTGAGTAAAACTGGAGCATATCATGAACACAAACTTTTGTATTCAATTGCATCGAAAACAGATTATAAACAAAACAAAACTATTCAAATCCAAATATTCAATCGTTCAATTTGCCATTCAATAACCGTTCCATTTATGAATTCCTAAAAAGAAATAAAAAAACATGGTAACCGCAGTGTCCGAGCAACACGCGGAATAATTTATGAGCCATTCGCATCGTTTGATAGAGTCCACGTGCTGAGACTGTTTATATTCGTGCACGTATCGATTTTACTGCTTAATGATCGATAAAAAATCCTTTTTATGCGCACACTATTCTCGTATCATTCGGAAATACTTACATTGAATTATTTGTTGGAAATGGAAAATAAATTTTGTTTTCGTTTTTGCTTGGGTCGACAAACAAGCAGACCGTCCACCTGATGGTAAGTGGGCATCGCCAATGCGTTGTCGACCCTGAGACGTGAAGCTGTTAAGTCTCATGTACCTGTAATTTCACCGGCCCCCTTACCTTTCTAACCGAAACACAGTAATACAAGTGCACTACTGCTTCACGGCATAAATGGGTAAGGTACTTCCCCGGACGAACTCTGCACTAAGAGGTCTAGTAAAGAAATAAGGTTATTTTCCTATGACATACTTTACAGTCAAATAGGTCTTCTTTGCTCTTGCAGTTTTATTGGTTAGTCTACCAATCACATTTTCAAAATGTTTTTATTAAAGACAGTGCTTTATTTGGGTTGTTGGTTGCACTTACACGAATTATCGTGTGTATTCCTCTGTGACAAAGACTGAGTTCTACATTTCTCCGGACATCGATCATAAAGTAATTACTAAAATATTGGTATTATTATGCATTTAACTGAAGGAGTTAAAACAATAAGTAAGAATGATTTTTTTATGCCACTTGGGCCGACAAACAAGCAGACGGTCCACCTGATGGTAAGTGGTCACCGCCGCCTATGAACATTTGCAACACTAGGAGCACTTACTCAATATCTTTATATAAAAAAAGGAGAAGCTGACTGAGTGACTGACTTATCAACGCAGGGCCTAAACTCTAAGGGTTAGAAACTTATAATTTTGCACAGGGGTTTCTTTTATAACGTAGGGGAGCACAAAGAAAGGATTTTTGAAAATTCACCCCCTAAGGGGGTAAAATGGTGGTGCAAAATTTGAATGAAACAATATGTTTTCATGGGCTGATAAACTTTAAACTAAACGCGGGTGAAACCGCGGGGAACAGTTAGTTAAGTATATCTACTCAGCACCGAAGATATTATCGTTCACTCCTAATGTGACATATTGTATCGAGCTACAGCGCCGTCCCTAGAGCAGTTTATAACATCCACGCTACAATATTAGGTAATAATAATAAATATCTTAGGGTATGTACATGTATATACACGGCTCATATCCCAAACTTTTTTTTTCTTTTGTGTTCTGTCTGCTACTTGGCGTTCTCTGTTGACACAATGAGCCAATCAAATGGTGGTTAATTTGTTTTTTGTGATTATTAGCAGAAAGAATAGCTGGGAATTCCTTCAAATTCTTCAATCAAATCTGCCGCTTTACGGCCAAAATTTATAAACGATCCTGATCTAAAATCCCAAGATTGAAGTAGAATTTTGACATTACGTGTATTAAAAGTACTGTCAAAAGATTCATCAATCCATGGATTTTCGATCGGGATTGCATATTAATTTTCGCCGTTAATGTCTTATAGTTAAAGATCCGTAGATTATATCTAGACATGTTAAAAAACGTGCCGAAATTATGTGATACTTAGTTGGTTGGATATAAAAGTATGACCAAAGTAACTATGGCTGGATGGTGTGAAAAGTGATACGTGTAAGAAAGGAGTGATGAATTGCTGAATTGACGGCTGACAGAGAGAAATGGAAGAAGAGATGTTGTACATAGAAACCCCGCTTAGGCGTGATACGGGTAGCAAATGAAATTAAGTATATTTATTTGTACGAAAAAGGTTTATTAACTGGTCTTCATTCATTAAAAAAAACTATAATATATTTCGGTAACCTATTGGCATGCAAATTATTAATAAAGAAGTGATACGATTTACAAAAAATATCAAATAAAATTAAAATGCTATGAAAAATTTTATAATTATTATTATAAAATAAAATTATAGGTAATAATGTCAGGTTTGTGAGGTAAGAAAATACAAAAAAAAAAAATACCTACAAATACAATAGTATTATGTACATTGGAATTTTATTGTACATCATAACAATAATAATATTACAGTTCCACTAATTATGATGATCATTAATTTTCATTCTACTTTTATAGATGTTTGTCTTTGGTCTCTACACATACGATCTATGGCGTTCAGGATATCATCATATATTTTTATTCACGGAGGTTTATTAACAAGAATATTATGTATGATAAGATTGTCTATGGAATGTGTGTGAACTACCTTTTGTAGCCTATAAGACGGTGGCACTACACTATTTTACTTACTCCTTGAGGCGTCAGTTGAGAGCCCTCTACGCTCTTGAATTGTCCGCGTAAGGGCGTAAAACCCTCAGAGAGCAACATATTCAAGTCCTTTTATAAAGAAACACTTTGAGGTAAATTCATTGTAGCGCATATGTAGTAACAATTGTTACATTTTAAAGTAACTGATCCATAATCTTTTTTCTCCTACAGAGTTTTTTATGCTGGTATGAAATACGTCATGTCAGATAAATATTTTAAATAGTTAGGTGTCTAGTATTTAGATATAGTAGAGATAGTATTTAGTGGTCTAGATATTGTTGTAAGCAAACTCAATACCGGTGGAAATGCAAAAATATTACTATCTGTCCCCTACAGTTTTACCCGCGTTCCGGAGAGATGTAACATTTTCCCGGGATAAAAAGTATCCTATGTGTTAAAACAGGGTATAAACCATCTATGTGCCAAGTTTCATCCAAATCCATACGGTAGTTTTAGCGTGAAGGAACATCAAACATCGACACCCATCCATCCATCCTCAATAACATTTGCATTTCAAATATTAGTCGCATTATTAAAACTATTACTTAATTTTTTTATTGTTGACGGACTCTTTGTCGGTACTCTTTTCAGATGTCACATTGCTTTTCATAAGTTACGTCTTTCCACGCTTACTCAGCTCGATATTCCGAGGCTGTAATATAAAAGTATCGATAAATCGTTTCCCATCACTAGTACTAAACTAAGTTTATATAGTTGACGGAGTAATATCGCCGTCGGGATGGCTATATATCGAAACCTACCCTAGACTATCTATCCCTCGTTCAGCCATCGCTGCAATTGATTGCTCTCCGAGCGACTCTGTGAAGTATTATATACATCGAATAGGTAGTTAGATAGTTCTTGTTAAGCCTTTTCGTGTTAGTTATATTATTATCTATTGGCAGTTCATAAATGCGTCAATCGTGAGTTATTTTTACCGGTCTTCAGTTTATACGAATGTACCATAAATAAGGGCTATTCTTTTTTTTTATGCCAAGAAGGCCCACACACACGTAGACAGCAACATTAAGGGCATTGCCAATGCATTGTTGAGGCGTGAAGTAGTTAAGTCACATATGCCTGTAATTTCACCGGCCCCCATGCCTTTCTCACTACTACTAATAGATACTAATGCACTACTGTGTTACCGCGAAAAAGAGTACCACCATACTTCCTTGGATGAACCCTGCACTATGAGCTCTACTACTTCAGAATACTTCTACTATCTATAATTCTCGAATCAAAAACAAAACGGGCAATATTCTTAGAATTATAACGTTTGTAATTTTTGTTTAGTTGCCAAATCGTTCCAGCCGCTCTCAAGTGCTGAGCCTACCAACTAACATCAAAAATACTTGTCCTGTCTGACTAACCTATCAAAGCACAGCCTAAACCAAAATCGCTGTGGGTACAAAGTAGAAATTTTGAAAAGCTTCTTTTATAACGTAGACCAACTAAGGGTTTCCGAAAATATGATGGATGTATGAGAAAATAGGAGCAGAACCTTATTGTTTGAGCAGGGGCTCGATTCTGTAAGGAAAATGACACTAACTCGAGGATGTTTCGTCGCGGCCTCCATGCTGTCTCTTTCACTAACTACGCTAATAGTACTAATCACGTGAGAGATAAGCTCTCCGAGGCCTTCATGAAGCGGCTCGCCGACGTAGTTTGTATTAGCTGAATAAGGGAGCAGAATATTACATCTTACCTCTAAATATAGAAGCAGAAACTTATTGTTTGAGCAGAGAATTACATAGGCTACATTTTATCTCTAGGATGCGGGTAATAGCGAGTGAAGATCTACTTATGTATTGATTTGTGATTTTACGCGACATTGGAGTTTCGATCAGACAGTCTGGTCAGCCGAACTGATGGAATACCCTATATCCCTGCAGTTGTACGTTGGAAGGATAATTTTACATTGTTCGGTGGCGCAGAAAATTTGGTACTTATTTTTATTGATTTAAGGTTTATGTAATATATAATGTATACTAGCTGCCCTCCGTGGTTTCACCCGGATTCCCTATGTATATTATATTTTGCCAGGATAAAAATTCATCCGGATCCGTTCACCCGTTTTGGCGTGATTGTGGTCAAACTAGAGCGTATCTTAAGTTACAAAGATTGTGACTACTTTGTGCCACATTACCATTGTACTACTATGATTGTAGTCAAACTAGAGCGTATCCCAAGTGACCACACAATCTTTGTGTGTGGTCAACAAAGTGGTATTTGTGCCACACATCCACTTACCATAATGTGGTCAAAAACGAGCGTGTCCCAAGTTACAAGTTTGATATTAAATCTTTTACAGCACTACAGATTACCAAGAAACTAAAAATACTCATTCCATTGTTCCAGCTGCACTCTGAATACCGCAGCACTTACCGATGGCACGAGTACAAGGAGCAGCAGCAGCAGCAGGGGGTGGTGAAGCAGCCCGCTCCCACCCCCCCTACCGCTTTGCCTATACCACGGGGTGAGTTACCAAACCATCACTTTTTAACTGTGGATAAGGAAAAAGAGGTTGATATAAATAAGTTTGCAATGCACAATAGAGTTGGAATTATAACCAGTTGGAGCTAGGGTGTAAAAACATATCCTATGAACTAGCTGTCCGGACAGACGTTGTCCTGTCGAAATAAGTCCATACAGAAATGCAGGAATTCGATCCCAGCGCCATCTACCGGGTCCAATTTTAAATCTAAACCATTCCCGAATCCACTGGAACACACAATAAAAAAATCATCGAAACCTATCCAGCCGTTTAGGAGGAGGTCAGTGACAAAATCATTTAGAAGTCTGTATCCAACGGGCTAACGGACCCTGTAACTAAACCTGTCCTACTTTGCAGGAATTTTACGTTGAAGGACTGTATTTTGAATTCTGTAATCCACTTGAAACATTTACATTTGCAACACTAGGGGCATCGCCATTGCGTTGTCGACCCTGAGACGTGAAGTTGTTAAGTCTCATGTGCCTGTAATTTCACCGGCCCCCTTACCTTTCTAACCGAAACACAGTAATACAAGTGCACTACTGCTTCACGGCAGAAATGGGTAAGGTGGTAGTACTTCCCCGGACGAACTGTGCACTAGGAGCTCTTCTACTCATAAAATATAATAATATAATATATAAATAATATTAATAAGTCTGACTCTAATACCGGTTCTGAAGGTTCTTTATAATGTATGTCAAAATAATAATATGTCCTATGTCCATCAGGGCCAATGGAGCCAGCAATGCCTCGTCGCAAGAAGTACCCGGGCGTGGCTTACAAGACGAACGAGCTCTTTGACCCAGCACCGGCCGACGACATCAGACCTCAGCAGACCTCAGCCTTCGACAGAGCTAGGGTGAGTTGAATTTTGTAATCAGCAGGACGATTATGTTATGCTCTCAGAATCGTAGATGCAGTCAATTTTGTATTACATTGATGACGCTACGACTGTTCTTCCAAACTCCTCGCGTACTGGCCCATCAATCCAATCAATCCTTGAGAGAACTCAAAGTGTTAATGTGAATGGAGTTAAATCATCTGGTTCTCCTGTGCATATGGGTGTGCCCCAGGGCTCTATTCTAGGGCCTTTTCTATTTTCAGTATGCATCAATGACCTTCCATTATATGTCAGAAATACCTATGGAGTTGTACTGTTTGCTGATGATACCTCATTGATTTTTGATGTTAGACTAAAATACAATTATGACGATGTAAACGGTGCTTTAGCCCAGGTATTCAATTGGTTTACTGTTAACAATCTTGTTTAAATGCAAGAAACACTAAATGTATTAAATTTGCATTACACAATGTTAAAAAACTATGCTGTAGTTTAATGTTAGACAATGAAGCTCTTAGTTTTGTTGAGTCAACAGTTTTCTAAGGAATTACTTTAGAAAATTACTTAATTCGGGTGCAGCAGTCCAAATCTCTTAACCCGGTTCCCGTATTTGGCGTAATCGCGCATTCATTTCGGGTCGGGGTATGTACGATGTATTTCATTTTGCTGTATTACAAGAAGTGATTTAACCGTTTTTAGAAATGTTTTTGTTAATCACTCTGTGAAGGTGTAAAGTGCACTTGGTCATCGGTGCACCTGCTCTTTAGTCGCCTCTTACTTAGTTGGTATTTGTGTGTATTCAAGATTGATTAAATTAATCACTATCTACATTTTCTGAGATCTAAAAGTCTGATTTAACAGCTGAGAATAGCATAGAAAAAACATTCTTATTTATATTGTAAGAAGGTTCAATGATTCATTGTATATTGATCCTGTTATCGCACCGTAGGCTACATTTTCCTATAACAAGTTTGGTGTGCATACACACATAAAAAGATATAAAATTGTAAAAACATAGTAATTTTAGTCGGCCTGAGTAGCTGCTTGAGCCGCTCTTACAAGACGAGAGGGTGGGGTGGACGGTAAAATAAAAGTTACCCCCTCAAACGGAACTATAAAAGAGTTGCTGATTTGAATCGTTGTAAAATGTTTAGTACCCAAAATCAAGTCAAGATCTAAAAGGTCCTATTTGACTAAGAATGTCATTGAAAAATCAACTTTATAACTTTTTGATACAATTGATCTTATATTCCGGTGGTTAATTATTTCATCATGCTGATGAACCCTATCATAATAACGTAGAGTACAATTTCCTATGATACTCTTAGCTCTCCCTACCTTACTCATCTGTATGTACATTAATACGTCTGAGGTCAAATTACAGCAGAAAGTTAAACTCACTACCTAACTGCAGGTTCCAGATTCGTTAAGTACTTCAAATTCACCACTTTATGCCACGTGACCAACCACAGAAAAATTGTGGTTAAATGTAAAATAAATAAAATAAAAAATATCCCAAGACATTCTTCACACATGGTTACCTGATCCCAAGTTAAGCAGAGTGTACTGCTTGTAGTATGGCTACCAGGTAACTGATATTCTACATATACTACTTTTTAAATACATAATTACACCCAGACACAGAACAAACAGACATGTTCATGCACACAAATGTTTGTCCTGGGTGGGAATCGAACCCGCGACCTTCGGTTTGGCAGTCAGGGTCTCTAATCACCAAGTCAACTGGCCCGTCAAAATAGAAAGATAGATTAATTTAATTAATCCGCACACATCAAATCAATATATTAAATTCATTAGACTATTTTACCCGAGGTATCTTTTAAAATGGTTCTTTCGACCGGAAGCCAAAAACACAACCACAGTCATTAATATACACACTATATACACCATATACAGATTAAATAGGCACCCATTGATGTAATTGTTAAAAGCTTGCCCCATCATAAAACCTACTGCCCATAAAACAGCATATTCCATGTGAAATCAATCATTCAATTGCAATGAGTCTCAAATGAAAACTACCGTTTCAAACGACTTCAAAAGGCTTTACGGCTTATGTATCATGTAGGTTTTTCCTCCCGACCTTGACCTTGACCCTCGAATACGAGGAAGAATGCGCGCGCATGGTCCTCCCATTAAATATTCATTATCTTTAGGAACTAATCAAGCTGAAAGGCATTTGTGTTGGGGAGTATTTATTTAGTCGAATAAACGGTAGGTAGCAATGATATATGTATAAACTAAAGATGCGTTGTACATGTTGGTAATTGACCTAATTTCATTTATTTGCGCTGAATCTTAACGTAACTTACAATGTATATACATCTCTTTCTAACAACAGGTACACCGTCAAGTGGCATTTATTTTCTTTCCCTTCACGCGTATCTATCTAGTATTTACGCTTTCAGAGCCGCAATTTTGGTGAAAACATGTCTATAATAAAGTACATCATTGTTAGATATGAAATGATAAAGTAATCGTTATAACATTTTATGGACACAATAACAAACAAAACAACAATAATAGAATAGAACAGTCCTATACAAGTTGGACTCGCTCACTTAGGTTTCGCGTTTACAAGATAGAGTTGAAAAAAACCGTTAACAGTCACTCATGGGAACTGCCGATACAAATTAACAACGTAAACTAATTTGCTGGTTTGATTGTTGGGCTACGGAACAAAGGGATGCCTGCAAAATCAAATGTCTGTATCATGTTTATCTTGGCACATGGTGACTCTCTGACTCTCTACCTAAACTTGCCGCCAAAAATTACATCGGATAGGCTAAAATAGGGCAACGTTAGTTTCAGCAGCTGCCGGTTTTACCATCGAAAAATCATAGAGCGGGTTTCTCCCTATAATCCAAATTGAGCACTTCTAGCTTTCCATCATATAGCTCTCAGTAAAGGCATGCTGAAAGTGGTAGCATAGATGTCGCTCCCGGAAGATCTTGAAGCCGACGTGTTTCTTCTCACCAACAGCGACGAGCTGCACTGCAGCTGTATTATAGTTTTGGTTTATAATCTAGATGTATGTATCTGTTTACCAGAGTGCGCAGAGGAGCGAGACTGATCGTGCCGGGCGTCGCAGCAAGTCCGAGGGTCCTCGCCAGCCGAGGTGGACCGACACCGTCGAGCCTAAGGTAACTATGGCAGTTCAGCACTACTAAAGTTCCTAGTGCAGAGTTCGTCCTGGGAACTACTTCCAAACCTATTTCTGCGGTGAAGCAGTAGTGCACTTGTATTACTGTGTTATGGTTAGAAAGGTAAAGGAGCCGGTGTCATTACAGTCGACAATGCATGCCCCGGTGCATGCACCACATGCAATCAGGTGGAACCCATTTAAAAATAGGTGGTAGCTGTATCCTACAATAACCTTGAGGTTCCGGTGAAGAACAGTATCACCATCCTTAGCACGATGGTAGGGTTCTTAATAGCACCCTATCATCCTGAAGTCGACTATCTGGCGATAAACACTTCTGAGCCAGTTCCCTTCTACGTTTTGTGTGACTTTTGGCCACCACATCACTAACCAGGATGAGATGCTAGAGCAATATAAGCTTCTCCAAAGTGAAAACAGGGTCTGTAACTGTACCTTCTCCACAGGCAACTACGGCCCTCGGTGACGTCATTGTGGTGAAAGAACCAGAGATCGTGAGCACCGAATATCGTAACCAGTTTGCCTGGCCTAAGGACACCACTGATGCACCGAGGAAGAGCATCTCCATGGGGGCCTTGAAGAAGGCTGCTGTCGCTGAAGGTTAGTGTACTATTACTGATCTAACCACTAGTGATAGTAAATTCATTAATATCCTGGGACATCATTTACACATGGCCATTTCATATCCTCGGTCGAGAGCTCTATGCGCTCATCGAAAGGTCCGCGTAAGGGTGTAAAAGCCATCTGAGGCTGACCTTCTAGTCCGTCCCAAAAAAAGGCCATGTTATCTCAAATTAACAGAGGTTGTACTACTTGTGCTGTGGAGACCAGATACTGATATACTCTACATGATCCGACTACTTACATAAATATTTATATGAAGACACAGAACAAACAGACATGTTCATGCACACAAATCTTGTCCTGGTTGATAACGCTAACCACTAAGCCAACTGGCACATCAAACTCAACGCCATGATGAGTATATTTAAGAATTTACTCAGATTCGACGTATAAAATGTTTGAGTAGGAATACGTTTTTTATATGGCCTTGTGTATGTTAATATTTTTTTCCACAATGATATTTTCTGTTTACTGTAACTCATTATCCCTAGAGATTTCGGCAGAAGGTTCTAGGCTTATAATGTTAAATAATAAAGTAGGTACGCAGAGGAGTTAGTACTCTATTGAGAACAGTTACATTTCAACGAATATTTTCAAGTCCCAACGTGATATTGTCGCCGACCCTCCATCTCGGTCAACGACAATTGCCTGACATGAAAATGGTACTTAAATTTTATAAGTCAAATGAATAATTACCACACGGTTTCACTTGCGTAAATTAATTAATTGGATACTCCCTCTTTACCAGCTACGTTTGTGCCAAATAGGAGCAAGATCAGCTCAGTCGTTTCGCTGTGAAAGCGTTAGAAACCATCAAAGAAACTATCGTATTTATAATATAAAGTTAAGGATTAAGAAGGATCGAAATGGTCCTAGTTCTTTTAAATTAACAAAACTGTTGCTTTTCATGATTTATATGGGGTGCATTCTCTGTAATAAATGTCAAACTATGACAGGAGAAGGCACCCGAAGGCAACCGCTTCCACAGATAAGCCCGAGCGGCTTCCGTGGGAACGATATAAACATAAATTGTATTTTTATATTAGTGTTGAATAAATTATTAAAAAAAAACACCATTATTACCATAAAACTGCATCTCTACATAGTTTTATACTACGTCAATGTTTCTGTAATTGCTTGCTGAGTGCTCTTAAACTACGCAACAGATTCTGATACTGTTTTTCATCATTTTGATATTTTTTTCCGGAATGTGTGTATAATACATATTCATATTCCTACGCAGACGAAGCGGGGGCGGGTCGCTAGTTGAGTAATAAATGAAACAACCTTGTCACATGCCATTCGATTAATAGATGTAGTAGCGAAAAAGAATTATATCACACCCTCAGTACAACGTAAAGCTTAAACATAAGGGCTTAACTCAAAATTTTGCGAAATGGAGTTACGATCATAGAGAGACTAAACAAAGTACGCTCTATCCGATGAATAGTAAAACATTGTCAATTTAATGATAGAATAAGCATACCGATACTTCAGCCTCTTTAACACCGGGACCTACCCTCCTCGCTCAGTGAGAAAGTGACCCAATCAGAGATGTGCCAAAGTGATTGACCCTATCGTTCTGAGGGTGTGATATCTTCGACTGTACCTTGCTGAAGTTTACGGAAGCAGCGCAGAGATGTATCGAGTATAGTGACTCATTATTTTGAATACCTTTTCTTATATTGTTGAATTTTTAATTGTTGTTAGTGGTTTTTTTTTTCTGTGAAGAGTAGAAGTTATAATGTATGTTGAAAATAAATAAAATAAAAACACACAAATATAATAACTTCTATGTACAACTCAGAACTTGGCGTTTGGTGCCATAAACAATTCAACTCACGGCCGCATTTGCGTGATATCATGAATTTACATATTTAAAGTATTCTGTGTTTTCTGGTCCTGGTGGAGTGACAGGCACGAGCACCACTCAAATTACTCTCATATGTAAATTCAATTGAGATGAAAGTGCTTTTTATGTATACCGAAAACAATCTGGAAAATTGTGACAATTTTTTTTTTTTTTTTTTATGCCACTTGGGCCGACAAACAAGCAGACGGTCCACCTGATGGTAAGTGGTCACCGCCGCCTATGGACATTTGCAACACTAGGAGCATCGCCAATGCGTTGTCGACCATGAGACGTGAAGTTGTTAAGTCTCATGTGCCTGTAATTTCACCGGCCTCACCTTTCTAACCGAAACACAGTATCATAAGTGCACTACTGCTTCACGGCGGAAATGGGTAAGGTGGTAGTACTTCCCCGGACGAACTCTGCACTAAGAGCTCTACTACTCTACTTTACACATTCTTTTGTTTCTTCAACTATAATAATTATACATTTTAAGTACATCAGAGTAGACACCTCATATTTTATTTAAATCAGCCAACTACTTACGGCCAAAATTAATATACGATCCTGATCTAAAATCGCAAGATTGAAGTAGAATTTTGACATTACGTGTATTAAAATTACTGTCAAAAGGTTCATCAATCCATGGTTTTTCGATCGGGATTGCATGTTAATATTTACTATAAGTAAGCCAAAGAAACAGACATACATTCACGCTTGAAAAACATTACTCTCCTTCGACAGTCGGGTAAAAATAAGCTTATGTCGTCCGTACCAAAAGCTTCGTGTATGCAAAATTTGATCAAAAAGGTGAATACAGAATATATTATTTTAGATAAAGAAATAGTGCTATATACTATATTCATCTAATACAAACTTCGTCGGGTCGTGATGCAACGAGGCCTCTGAGAGCTTACCTCTCACGTGCTTGCGTAATTAGCGAAAGAGACAGAGCATAGAGGCCGCAACTAAACATCGTTGAGCTGTTGTCATTTTCCTTATAAAATCTGGGGTTCCATTTTGTAAGGTGACACTAGCTCGAGGATGTTTCGCCTCCATGCTCCTTCTCTTTCGCTAACTATGATAACACGTGAGAAGAACGGTCTCGGAAGCCTCCATGCACCGGTTAGCCGATGAAGTTTGTATCAGCTGAAGAAGGGGGCTGATATTAAAGGTACAACTACATTAGCGAACTAAAAATATTTTCATAACGATTATACCCGATCATACTACGTGAAATGGAACGGCAGCTAGTGACGTCATTAGCCTGGCATGTTTGACCATGGATTATAATCAAATTTTTCGCTATTGCAAAAATACTATTTATAGACGCTTTGAGATTTTTACATTATTCGTTCGGACATCAGTCACTATGTAGTGTTTTTATGAATAAATTCTTCTGAAATTTCAGTCTTAAATACAAGTACCCAAGGTATAGAATTAGAGAAGAATGCCATCATTCTGGAGACTATTATACCGTAAACTTACTGTATCACGGCAAACTGTGGTAGGGTTCCTTGTAGTACCCGCCTGACTGACTGCCGCTCATGTTGTAAATGTGTCTCCAAGCAACGGTGTACATTAACAACCACACTTCCGAGTTAGATCCCTTCCAGGCTTTATGTGCTTGCTAGTTCTGGCCACGTCTTCACTTACCACTAGTTTCCATAACACAGGCTTCGGCTTAGCTTGAAAACCAGTTTCTCCTGCAATCTTTAATATTATAAGTAATTTTTAAGCCTTGTTCAAAAATACCTAGTTTGTATGGAGAAAGGAAATAAATATTATTATTATTATTATTACCACGATGAGACTGCGGTGAAACACAAGCCAACGACAATTAATTAGAATCACTGTCCACAAAATATACAAACGTAAAAAAGTCAATATTGGACCAAAATATCCTATTTATATTATAAATGCGAACGTTTCTGAGGATGAATGATTGTTTTTCAAGGAAAAACCATCGAAGGATATGGATGAAACTTAGCACATAGATAGAGCGTGCCTTAGAATGACATAAAGAATACTTTTAACCCAGGGAAATGGTACATCCCTCGGAAATGCGATTGAATCTGCGGGAGACAGGTGCTTTAAATCAAAATGTTGTCCCAATTACACTACTGAAGTTCCTCCGGTTCGAAAGTCAGCCTTAGCACTCCAGCCAGGCTGGTGGCATTTCCCCGTTCAATGCCAATGTTAATCTATTGACCAAGATAACACGGGCCCTGTTGTCGTGAGATGCCTCAATAAAGTCATGAGACATCCTCAAGGCCTCCAAACTCCTCAATCTATTTACAGATTCAGATTGACTGTGAATACAGAAATAACATTCAACAAAATCACTCTAGAGGCGTCTATAGATTGGTACATTAACAATCCAGCAGCTTGAAAATTGCTTCGTTGACCAGCCATTCAGCTTTCATGAATATTTAACGAACTCGGTACATAAATAAACCTGACAGCGTTAGTTTAACTGATAAAAGCGTCATTTCTATTCTGCCTCCATATTTGGACGAGGCGAATGGACTATTTTGAATTATTGATAAACCATGAAACGTATCACAAAAAGAGCTATTCAGGTTTTTTGCTGGTGTGAGCTCAGTCGGTAACAGTCCGCCTGTTACCGATTGTGTCAAAGACCCGATTTTTAATCTGTAGGTATGAAAATCACGTTTTTTTTTTTTGTTTATATGGTACTGGCCACGTGTTTACCAGAGATCTATGTTTTATCGCGGATAAGAATTATACTATATATTTTTTTATTCCGAATATCATTTATCTGTGTTGCAAGTTTTATTGAAAATTGTGTAGCTTATCATAGCTTTAATAAACCTGAAATATTTATGAGACTTGTTGATTTTACTGTACGCAGAGATCTGAATAATAATAAAATCAAACTACACTTTTATCTCAACATGTCACCAATACATATATAAACTTTTTATTGGAATATAATAATATAGCCAGTTACATTTTCAACCTCCAATAAACCTGCCAATAGAATTGAAAACTAATGATGAAATTATATTAAATAAACCCCTTAAGAAATACTAAAACGACATCTGTGTCGTAAAGACACGATATAATTGAAACTTTTGTACTACAGGAAAACATTTTAATTATTCATCAATCACTTTTGAATAGCATAGATTACGTTTATCATTCATTTATTTTTCGTCACGCAAAAACGTTGCAGATCAGAATTTCAAAGCCCTCCTTAAGAATTTTCACTCCAAAATCAGACTTATGTATAGACTCTAATACCAGTTTGGAAGCTTTTTCTAAAAATCTAGAACAATAATCATCATTATTTAAATCATTAGAGGGAGACAGAGCAACACATTCTTTCTCTTTCTATCACTAGAGTTCATCGGTCTTCATTCTCTATTGTTTAACTTGTGACCGTAATAAAAGCACAAAAACTAATGATCATTATGAGCCGTGTCTAAGACAGTCAACAAAATATAACAGTCATTACCTGCCCCTTATTCAGCTAATACAAACTTCGTCAGCGAGCCGCTTCACAGAGGCCTCGGAGAGCTTACCTCTCACGTGATTAGCGTAGTAAGCGAAAGAGACAGAGCATAAGGCCGCGATGAAAAATCCTCGAGTAAGTGTCATTTTCCTTACAGAATCGAGCCCCTGTCGTGTCAGACATATTACTACTTAATGTTTAAGGTAAAAACGAAATAAAACCTATTTAGATAAATTCTTCAACAATATTATAATGATTATTTATTTGTTTATATATTTACTAGCTGTCCCCCGTGGTTTCACTCGCGTTTGTCGGTATCAGGTAGCCTATAACCATCTACGAAAAATTTGGCGTCGAATAGTAGCAATCCCACCCCGATATGTTCAGTAGTTTTAAGGTGACGATGCATCAATGGAACCCTATTTTCTATACTTTATTTATAAATAAAGATATGTATATATCTTAATTAAAAAAACTCACTGTCAGGTGAAACAGCCTTACAGTAAAAGTTTACAAACAAAATAATTCGTAAAAATAAGCTTTAAAACCTTGCTGTACAAATTACAGCGTGTAAAATAAATGGTTTAAGTTGCCAGAAAAATTCGGACGTCCCAGAATCTAGTTTGGTCGTAATTTCGATAGGAATCGATTGAACATCTGCGCAGCCGCCACTGGCTGCCAATTTATTCGTAAGTTCAGACGATTTGCTCTCAAACTGTAATACATTTAATAAAATATGGGACTAACTGTCCCCCGCTGTCTTATCCGTGTTCCCGAGGGTCGTCACTTTTCCCGGGAAAAAAGTAGCCTATATGTTATTCCAGGATATGCTCTATCTATGTGCCAAGTTGCATCTAAATCCGTTCGGTAGTTTTTGCGTGAAAGAGTAACAAACATTCATACATCCATCCTCGCTAACTTTCGCATTTAAACATAACTAGCTATCCCCCGCGGATTGACCCGCGTTTATTGATATCATAGGCATATAACCATCTATGAAAAATTCCGCGTCGAATGGTAGCAATCCCATCTCGATATGTTCAGTAGTTTTGAGGTGATGGTGCGTCAAAGGAACTCTATTTTTCATAGAAGATGAGGATTAGTAGGAAAGAATAAAAAGCATATAGTTCTTCTCAAGATTGGTCTCTAAGTTATGTGTACTTATTTTTCTATTCAATCATTTATTATCACAACCAGTAATAAAATATATAATCCCCTTACAGTGGCGTAGCTAGGTAACCAATGGCCCGGGGGTAACAACATTAGTAGGGCCCCAACTAAACTATTTAAAATCGTTTGTCCCCCAGCCGAAGCTTGGGGGCCCCTAGTCTAGCCCTCCGGTAGCTACGCCACTGTTTGTAAGTCAGGGTTCGAGGGGCCCCCTGAGCTTGGGGGCCCTGGGGCACTGCCCCGTCTAGCCCTCCGGTAGCTACGCCACTCTCTCCTATTCAGAGTACAAATGTTCTATGCTCCTATTAGACAAGTTTGAGGGAGAGGATGTATACGTGTGACTTAAACGTGGCCGAATTAACGGATTTAAATGAAGTTTTGCCCACAGATAGAATATATTCATCGTCTTAGTCGTCGAAAGATGAGATCCCTCGGGAATGTCGACGAAACCTTGGAGCGGTTTATCCCACTGCTGGGACCGTATCCCTTATAAATAATAAAACTAATTACATAGGCCTGTAGTTGGATGACAATACCTAAGCAATAAAACTATGAATTAAATTAGCTATTGAGTCCATTTTCCTTAATTTGTCATCTGATTTTCCATCTTATTACCAAGAAATAAACTCCTTAAGAGGTTCATACGACACTCGACAATGACCTTTAAACACACAGACATGTTACCTGGTAACTGTAACATTTCTATTAGGTACAGTCATGAGCATAAATCTGTAGCCACGGAGAGTTTGTAATAGTATCTGATTCCATGATTCCTTTATTGATTTCTCTTTCATTTGTAGACGGCTCAACTATTACAAGTCTGTCGGTGTAAATAGTAGCATTTGATAAAAATACGTGTGTGTGTACTTACACACGTAAGAAGTTATACTTCTTTAAAAGAAAAGTTTAACCCTAATAAAGGCAATAGAGAGAAAATTAGTTTTGATGCTATAAAAACTAAGATATGAGCGCGGATTTTGAAGGTAGTAGTAAAGTAGTGGTTCTAAATAAAAAGCTTTCAGAAATGAAAGCGACTTTTTATTTAGAACTGTGACAAAACATCGCACAAATCGCAACTGTCAGTGAGTTATGTTAATACTGTCAATAATAACATCAAAACGTCAAAAATTGTTATTCGTTGCTACAGGTACAAAGAGTTTCGACACTACAAAAATCGATTTCACTACTGAATAGTAAAGGTTTGTCTTTACTATTTTTACGCTTTTAGTTCACTTTTTCTTATTTTACTCTCATTTTTTTTCCAAATGTGTCATAAAAGGTAAATAAATGGGATAATAATAAAATGTTTATTTCTGTATCCGAGGGTTACAATTTTAAACTAAGTTTGGGAACTTCTTTTTACTGCAGAAATACCAGCAAACCATTGGCGACGCCCCTAGTGCCTAGTGTTGCAAATGTCTATAGGCGGTTGCTTGTTGTCGGGACATGTGGTATAAAATAAAAGAATTATCAAAAACGATTAAACTATACAAAACGTTAAATACAAAAACGTTGCTTATAAAATTATTAAAATATTAAAAATGGATTAAGCAATCTTGTTGAATTTTGTGTATATATTTATGCTCCTGGCTGTACCACACGGCCGCGACGTTGCGTCACTCCACTGTCACGCTCATGCTACATTTCTAGACAATGCACCAACGAACAGATGGACGTGCTTATTAAAACTTGTAAAGTTATATATAGATACGTATAAAATGTTACTTAAAAATGAGGGAACAAGGACAACATTATTTACAAAATATCAATAAAAGTACACAAACAACAAATATCTAGTAATTCCGCTGGATCTCCTTCTCTGTCAAGTCCCTAACAAGGAAACTCAACAGGAAATATTTATATTTTGACTTATTGACGCAGGCATGGCCTTGCGGAAAATATAATATAATATAATAATTATAGAATTAAAGAAAAAAGCAAATTAGTAACAAATTCCGCTAGATCTTCGTCTCTATCAAGTCCCAAATAAGGAAACTCAACAGGAAATCATGAATCTAGAGGGAGATCCAGCTGAATTAGTTACTAGATATTTGTTTTTTGTATAATCTTATAATGAATTTCCGCCTGAGTCATTTAGTTAAAATATCAATATTTCAGGCCTCCCTTTCTTGTAACGAGCTAATTACCTGTGACACACTGAACAGCCGGACAGAAGACAATCAATACCCTTTACCCTTTGTTTGCTGAACCCTAAAAAGTATGATGGATAAAACAAAATAGGAGTAAAAGTTTTATTATAATACAAGTTAAAATTGGGGTCAAACTTGACCTCAAGCCTTTCAACATCAATTTATTTCGTAAAACATAATAATATTAATCCTTTTTGAGCCCCTAACTCAATATTTGATTTTCATTAAAGCCAAAGCCGTTATTTCAGTTTAGGTTCTGAAAGGGCACTTATAAAGGTCAAAGCTACTGAAGGAACCGCCGATTCTGTAGAGTAATTCAGATTTTGTACATAATTTCAAAATAATGATTACACCTTTGAATAACTTGTCACTTCTGCATATACTCGTAGACTGCAAAAAGTGCAAGGCTCATTTTTAGGACTTAGTCCACGCATCTATAATAATATCCCTGCAGAAATTTTAAATTTACCTTTACAAACATTTGAGGAAAGAATTAAGACTGTTTTAGTACAAAAGGCTTTCTACAACACAAATGATATTGATGATTTTAATTACGACAATGCTTGGGTGTAGCGCTCGCTCCTTAGGACACATCTTTATGTACAAAATCTTATTTTGAAAAGAGTCATTGCTGAGTTTATTGCCGGCTCTTCTCAGTAAAAGCAACCTTCCAAACCAGTGTTAGAGTCTGACCATTCATAAATGCCTGTGAAGGCCTATTTGAATAAATATTTCATTTCATTTCAATAATGGACCAAATAATGGATAATGGTTAGGCTGGCTGCCACGTCGCAGATTCTAATCCATGAGTTCGATTACGATTGAGGACCAACTTTTGTGTGCATGAAGATGTTTCGCTTCTTCTTTTATTTTGATTATATTATTCTGGATTTATTTTTTACATTGTTTATCCAATTCATAACATCATTAACTTACTAGCAATATAGTCACAACAAAGTTGTCAACCGTGGATCCTGGGTTCCCAAGATACAGGGTATGTGTTCAGTTTTGGACATATTGCAAAATCTCGTACTTAAAATTTTTTTTTTTTTTTATAAATCGATATCAGTGCTAATGTCTGACTGTTCTGTGTCTGTATATTTAATGTATATACTGTATAATAGGTTGGGGAAAAAGTTCCTTCGCATTTTTTAAGAAAATTCAAAACATTATTAATATAGTTTATTTACATTTAACTAAAGTGTGTACGTACCATTTTGTTCGATAACTTTTTGCCATCTTGTAGGTAGGGACATGATCCCATTGCTATAGAAATTTTGGGACTTCTGATCAAAATACTGCGACAAGTGGTTTTGACAGTCCTCTCGCCATGTTAACCTGACACTGCCGAAAGAATTCTGAAGAGACCGAAACAGGTAGAAATCTGAAGGTGCAAGGTCAGGACTATACGGCGGATGCATTAATACCTCCCAGCCAAACTCTCTTAATTTTTGCTGAGTGGCTAAAGATGTGTGAGGTCTAGCGTTATCATGATGAAAAACCACACCCCTTCTGTTGATTAATTCCGGCCGCTTTCTCTCAACTTCTTGCTTTAATCTCATCAGTTGTTCGCAGTAGAGTTCAGAATCGATGGTCCTGCCTGGTGGTAACAGCTCATAATGAATAATGCCCTTCCAATCCCACCACACACACAGCATCACCTTGTTGCAAGTTATCCCGGTTTTCGCCACAATCTGTGAAGCCTGACCGGCCTTTGACCACGACCTTTTTCGCACGTTCTTGTCGTACGTGATCCACTTTTCATCACCAGTTATCAGCTTCTTCAAAAATGGTTCGGTTTCATGACGTCGTAATAAAGAATCACAAATGAGTACACGGTTCATTAGGTTTCTTTCAGTGAGCTCGTGAGGTACCCAAATATCTAGCTTTTTTGTGTACCCAGTTTTTTTCAAATGCGCCAAAACTGTTTTGTGGTCAATTCCCAGTTCTTCAGCTACGTCGTAACTGTAACGTACTGATATGCCGATCTTGCTCCACTTTTTCAAAAATGGCATCCATTTTATCCGTAATGGGCGACCAGAGCGACGTGCATCTTTGACATCAAAATTTCCGGATTGAAAACGCTTAAACCAAATTTGTGCTACTCTCACAGACACTGCACTAGGTCCATAAACATCGCAAATTTTTTTCGCGGCTTGCGTTGCGTTTTTTACCTTTTTTGTAGTAAAATTTTAAAATGAATCGAATTTCTTCATTAGATTCACTCATCTTGGCGGTACGAAAAACAAATGCAAATCACACATTTTCCTAATTTGAATTTGGAATTATGTTCTTTAAAATTTAAACTTTCAATGATACCTAAACCAGCCAGATACAAATAGTATAGACAAAGAGATTTTATTACAAGTTCATACATACTATAATGCGAAAAGACTTTTTCCCCAACCTAATATATAATGTATTTTTAATTTTGCATTACATTAACGGCGCTAGGATTCTTGTTCCACACTGCTTGCGCGCCAAACCATCTATTTATTATGAAATAGGCTTCTACATTGAATCCGAGAGAGTTACCGTGTGCCGGTCTATTCGATTAATATATTTAATTTCATTGCAACAAGTCTCAATTTGTATCTAATAATGATTGTATTTAATCCAAATAAAGTTACTAATATTCCAGGGTCAGTAGAGGCGGAACCGTTGATCAATCACGTGGACGGTGACCACGAGGATGTTCCCAAACGGTATATTGAAGACTACCTGTGGAACGGTCAGAAGCCAGGAGTTCAGAGGTAGGCTCAACACAGCTACATCCTCTGTTCTAAATTTAAGATGATCAAACTGCTTTATAAATTTGTTTATGTCGATGACATTGCTATTTTTAGTGGGAGTGTGCAAGAGCATTCTTTATTGAATTGTTGCTCGTATTTGAATCCAGAATTCTGTAATTTGGTATATTTCTGCTTAAAAATAGACCAAATGATCCAATACAGTTTATGAAGCAGACTTCCTAATGTTTTATTATTTATAACCAAAATTAAGTTCAGAATCTATTTACATAACTGTGTATTCTATATTGTTTATTTGTAAAAAGTTTCTGAACCATTTGGCTTCAGCTTAATCACATCTTTCATATTTGACGCTTCTATTAATTCCTAGATTAAAATTATAGATTGTTTCTTATTTATTAACATTTACTTTGATTCGGATAGCATGCTTTTGTTCTAAATCTTGATTAACACTTATCAATTCAATGAAATCATTTGAAACAGTCTGTAAATAATTTGTGATCACTAATATATCATTACGTATTTGATTACCATCACTTAAAGTGCTTTTGCTTATGCTAAAAGCAGCTGCTTTTTTGCCAAAAATAACATTAACTTCAGAATTATTTGGGGTAAAAACATTATGTATATTCAACCCCTAATTATATACATAACACATAATATACACATTAATTCTACAATTATATACATTAACACAATCTTCATTATAAAGTATGATATTTTTGTTAAAACACAAAATCCGTTTATATCCGGACTATTTAATTAAATATCAAAATTGTAGAAACATTTATTTTGTAAATATATACTTACTGTAGATTGTAAATAATGAAAGAGAAATGTAAAAAATAATTACGTAAATTTTTTCAGGTGAAGAAAAAATATTTTTTAAAATAATATGCTGTTTAGCTTTCAATATGTGTTTAGCTTATGTACTAATCTCATGAAGGTAACCTTTTCCGTACTTACCGATACACTTTCGCAAATAACCTTATACTAACAGATTATAATCTATTTCTATTTCTTCTCTAACAACTTCTGCACTACAAACACCATTTAACTGTTCTATTAATTTTTAACCACTTAGATTAACTTCACTTTTAGGTAGTTCACAACCGTAGAGGCCAATTTTATCTTTCTTATCAACAAAGACATTGTCATTAGTAAAACGACTAGATTCAATCAGTAATTTAGTAAGGATACTACTGTTAGTACTTCATACTTCTACAACTTTACCGAGTTTAGCTACAGTAGTTAACTTCTGTCATTTGAAATTCTTGCCGTTCATTTGAATCGGGATCAATTCATTTGTTAATTGATTTATTTCTGTTTAGTATAAGGCATTTGATCCTTATCATCAGCTCTTACTGTGGTCCTATTCAAACTGAACTGACTTGTTTTTATGAGAAGAGACGTTATGTATCGATAAAGTGACGTTTGCCACACTAGCAAATAAGTTTAGTTCGATGGAATATCAATAAGATGTGTTGATACGGTCGTTCACAAACTGAGAAATGATCTAAGATATAAAACGGTAAAGGTTCCCTCATGCCCCCGTTCTGCCCCACAACTCTTCAACACAAAAAAATAGCAGAACAAAGTCTAAATTTCGTTTTTGATATTTGCTTAACATGTCAACTTCCTCACGGTGGCGGTGTCTAGGCCGAATGTAGTTTTAGACAACAACTTTAATTAGTACGGAATGACAGCTAAATAGTATTTTTTGAATTTTCAATGTGTCCTGCACTTTTGTCGATGTGAACGTTTCATTACAAAATGTTTTTTTAATTGATTAGTGTATGTCGATGTATCACCACACTCCCAACACTTTGCGTCCGAGAGGTCACGGGTGAGCCCGCACTACTTGTCGGTCCTTCTAGAACTCTTCTAGGTTTTAACATCCTAACCTCACCATTGCGAGCTTGACAATTATTTGAAGCATGTCTGTCTTACTAACTCGGCTCGGCGCGAGCTATTTGTGTTGCCGCATCATCATCGCTGAGACGAAACGACCAGGCGTCTAAGACTTAAATGGAATTTTCCAGAAAATCGACGTTCCGTAACGCGCTATCGGCCCTCATATCCAACGGCGAGGATCGTAACAAAGATAATAGGAAACGTTACAAAAGCGAGTACAAAAAGAAATTTAGACCGTTCTCTCAATACGTGTACGAGGCGTCTAAAGGGACATTTACGAAATGCAGGGGGAAAGGGAAGGTGAATGAGGAGGCGAGCGAGAGGATGTTGGGCGAAAAAGAGCAGGGGGTGGGGACGGGTGTGGGGGCAGGGACTACTGTGGGGATGGGAGAGGACAGTGCCACCACGCTGCAGGCAGCGGGGTTGCAGCCGCTGGGGCTGGCGCAGGGAGACTCCTGGTACCGTGAGGTGCTGGATCTGCGCAAGCGCGCCGGCGAGTACAAGGTCTGCGGCCTAATATACTTCTTCGAAATATCCCTTTGCCAAACGGGGTGTTATTTAAGCCGTGAATCACATATGTTATTATAGGCATACAAGAACCGAATTTTCACTAGAATTTAAGGTCATTTTGATGATTTACTGAGAAATTACGCTAATTAATATTAATCCACGCGAAGCCTTTGAAAAAAATGTCCAATTTAACACTCCATTGTGACTTATCTTTTATATTCCATGTAAAACTCCATTGTTCTTCTCAAACACAAAACCATAAATAAGCAATCCGCTTTAACCATGATCATGCTTTCATATTCAAAATGGCCATTAATTCGACAGTACCGCGGCTGGGGTACCGAACTGGCTCCCGAGCACATCACACAGCTCTATAATAAGCAAATCGAACTCTGGTACCAAGTCTCCCGCCGGTCCTCGCTGTCGGCATTATCACTAGCTTCCACCAATCACAAGTAAGTGATGCACTTGATTATTTGATGCGGGTTGTTTTAAAGATAAGGCTCGAAGGACCATAATTTTTCTCTCACACTTTTAATAGGCCACTAATATCTGGTTTTAGGATACTTTGGTGTAATAACTTATCCCAATATTTGATGGACTAATTATCCTATAAAATTACATTCACCAATTGCTAGATGAAACAGTTTGAGATTATGGTCCTTCGAGCCAGATAAATAATCCGCTTCAATATAATCATAAGTATATTTGGCAATAAGGCTGGAGCAGAGCAAAGAATGGCTTGAATCGAGCGTGGTGAAGCCGTTACCGTAATTATGCTATTGTAAGTAGTTAAGCTGTTCATCAGCCGGATTTAGTTAAAAATAAGCTAATTATTGATAAGGGGGATATTACGAGTAACCTAGGAAGGCTGAATCCGCCATCTTGTGGAACCATAGACATTTAAGATAGTCTCTATGTGGAAAAGCTGAGAGAGTTGTGGTATCGCAGACAATTTTACTTATTATGTACCCAATTATTTTAATTTAAAAATTATACATAATAATATAAATATTTATGTATCAATATTTTTTATTATTGATGTCACGCTTTAGTATGCAATGCTTTGATATTGCTGATGCTGATCCAATGCATAAAAAGTTTTTAATTAAAAAAATTGAAGTTCCCTGCATTTATGAAGCGTTTCTTTCAGAGGGATTAACCAATGAGTAACCTGGTTACCAAAAAATACTGGCTGGCAAACAATTGAAATGAGCAATACCAATACAATATCTTAATGTTAATTGTTTTTTGATTTTCAGAAGCTAAGCTCCTAACCGTAACAAAATGTTTAACTTCAGCACCAAAAATTGCGAGAAATTCAACCGTTGCTCATCCCCAGGGCTCTCCCAAGGGACGAGAAAGACGGTAAGGAGTCCAAGGGTCACTCCCCCAAGAAGTTCCGATCCTTCCGCTCGGCGCCACACCAGTCCATCCACGCCAAGCTCCAAGAGACCAAGGCCTTAGAGCGCTCGCCTCACAAGACCTCGCCACAGAAGCAGAGGAAGAAGCTCCAGGGGCATAGCTTCGATGAAGGTGCTACTCAGGAAGGTAATAAACTTCAAAAAATAATTTTAACGGGACAGTAAATAAGTTTAGCAAGAAAAAAAATGGTCTAATCATTCTAATAGAGAAAGAATTCAGAAGTAGGATAGCTCTTATTGCAGTGTTCGTCCGGAAAAGCATTACCACATCACCCATTTCCACATTAAACCATTACAATCCACTTGCATTACCGTATTTCGGTTAGAAAGGTACCGTCTGCCTGGTTGTTGGGCTACTTGACATTAAAGCATTTACATACTGTTCTTCACAACTTCACGTCTTAGGGTCGACAATGCCTTGACAATGCCCCTGGCGTTGCAAATATCAACAGGCGGCGGTGACCATCAGGTGGGCCGTCTGCCTATTTGTCTACTCTATACTGATTTGTTTTACTTTTGCCGGCATAATTTCAAATCGTTACCCCAATCTGCTTAATCCTGACTAAGTCTAATCCTGCATTAAGAATAAAACTATCTGGTCAAACATTCCAGGTGTAAAAGCCGGCGACTCGGCTTTCCGATCCCCGCGGCGCCGGCCTCGCTCCGCCGACCCGGCGCCAGCGCCCGCGCATGCTGTCAAGCTCATGAACGGACATGAGCCTGGCCCGAGGCCCATCAAGCCTACTGGTGAGTCTGCCTAAAACTTAGCTCGATGTTTGACTGTTTTTGGACGTATTTGAATCTGAAATGTTTCTGCTGAAGCTGTTAGAAATACTGGTGTTCTTTTAAACTTTAATTCAGTTGAGAAGTGCAACTGAACTAGCAGAAAATAAGACTTTTTGAAAGCCGATAGGAGCCCCTTTAATCATGATGCTGATTTCAGTTTTAGGTCATGTTCTTTTATAACTAGTAATCATTATAAAACGAATCTTTTTAGGTCCAAAACTGACATATTTAAAAATCTGTATAAGCTAGCTTTTGTCCGGCTCGAGTACTTCTAGAACAACTCGCTCAACAATTTATTTCTATCATTTGTGAACAGGTAACATGTATTTTTAATAAAATCAAATATACAGTTTCCGGAAAGACTTGGTTCTTTTCATGACTTAATAAAAAGTGAAATAAACCAATGAGGAGCCGTGTCATTCATTTTGTTTTAATTTTTAAATATTAAGTGCATAAATCCTTTTTTACACAGCAATTCTATATTAACTACGCTGACACAATTCAGAGTCAGGTTTGTAGATTAATTTCGTAGCAACTACGACATTTTGTAGCTCGTCTACGATCTCGTAGAAAAAAAAAGTGAACCACAAGATACTTTATGGTTCAAAAAATAGAGTAGAACGAGACAGTCGAGTGCTAGTAATAGTTTAGTGGTTTCCATAATCTTTTAACTGTCTTTCTAACTGTTACTTCTAGAATTTATTTGTTGTATAATTAAAAATCGATGTCTTAATTAGTTTATAAATTATAGTTGTGTGCCTGCCTGATGCTTGACCCCATCCTCTGTGGCTCGATTATGAGAATATGGCTCTACGTCATGATGAAAAAGGCTTGGAAGATTGTGATCACATGGTTACATCGTATAGAATATCCAATCTATTTACTAAAGAAAACAGTTTACTTTAAGTAATTTTTGAGTAAACTTGCGCCTAAAATCCGGCGTTTAAAAGTTTATAATCATCACAGTTTTTAGTACCATGACATAATAAATAAGAGAAGATACGTCATTTTTGTTTTTGAAAAATCCGAGCCAATTTCTCAATAGCCAAAATTCTTCAGTAGCAAAATTTCTTCTGTAGGTTTGCCGTTGAGTAAAGGAAGTAGTTGTAGAGTTAGGTCGTCATCCCGGGGCGGACGGTCGCCGTCAGCGCCGAGCAAAAGTGGGGCGGGGACAGTCACGCCCGGGGCAGTCGGGGCTAACGGGGCATCGAGGGGCCGCCGGAGTCGGAGCGTCACAAAAGTGGGCATAAAATTGGGTGCGTACACGAAATCAAGTGACAGTTGCGTCGACGCTCTGTGTTTATGATTTTTGATGCCAACGTGCTTTTATAGTCTGTGACGCTTTTGTTTTTTTCAATATTGGCTATGTTTGTTCTGTTTTCAGCCTCTGTGGCTTCAAAATGTGCATTGTTTGGAAACGTTTGTTGCCATTTTCAAATTTTTAGAGCTTTTCGGTGTGTTGATTTATGGTTTACGTAAAGAAAATTCGCAAATAAGATATCAAGCACGGTACAACATTATAAATATCATCTGAAAAATAATAGTTAATAAACTGAAGTATCCTTGTACTTTGAAATGTATCAAAATGGAAATATTATAAAGGATTATTATCTAGAATTCTAGATAAACGGCAAAAAAAAATTAAGACGGTTATCCTTATTCAGACCTTCTCGGTTGCTATTCCGATTGGTAAAACCAATTTATTCCACCTGAGGAGCTCTTAATAACTTGGCGGTCAATCCCGGACATCAAATATTTAATTTAATTAATCATTTTTTTTTAAGTACTGGCAACAAATTCTGAATTCATGTTTTCTTTCGTCATTATGTTTTATCAATCTAACGTAACTGCTTTTATTTGTTTCTATCGCCTTCATTTCCTCATCGAATTTCTTAATTTTATTAACCAGTGCGTCTACGCAACGTTATGTCACAGAAAAACGCCTTGGCACCGAAATTTAATGGGAATGGCTTCACATCTCACGGTGTGATTGTTTGTATTACCTGTCCGTGTGTTACACTGTGCACAGAGACCACGTAGTTGTGTTCGTCTATAGGTGAACGATTTAGTTGTATGTTCTAGGTTTCTAGACCCCCAATGTTTGCGAAATCTAGGTATGTTGTGCGACATAAATTGGGCATGAAACGAAATCCGCATGACATTTAAATGTAACAGCGAATTACGTGTCATGTTTTTTTATTAACTCCACGCAAAATGCTCTGACACATGTATAAAATATTTATTTTTCTGATTCCTAATTCATTATGTTCTTCCAGCCAATCAAATTTGTCAATATTTATCTATATATGAACGAATTAAATGTAGACTAATAGTTTACCAAATCATAGACAAAATGGTTTAGGTAGTCACAAAGTTATTCAAATTAGATCAATAATTAATCAAACCTAGGTAGTGTTTTCACAAATAGTGTTTAGATGAAAAATTTTATTTGCATGCAATGTGTTTATTTGTTTCTAACATAGCTGATTGGCAACGTGTTCAATGTGTGTGTAATTAAAGTGAGTATTTCTAGTTTTTTTAAAGCATTATTGGCCATTTTGCCGACATTTTATGCGTTGGACGGTTCAAGTTTACGACAAAGACTTGCGATATATAAATTTTTATGTCATAGACAAATGGGATAAGAAAAAATAAATGATCCTTATGTAAATGGCCAACAATGATAATATATTGAATGTTATTTTTTTTTAATTCAAAATTTTAAAACTACTTCTCTTCTGTAATATATTTTTGTCTTTTAATTTTGAGATGATTTCCTTTCGCGTGTTTATTTCAAGAAATATCGTACCTCTCTATGCATGCGTAACTTTCTTCTAACTTTTGGCGGATTAGAAAAACTCGATCGGATGTACCTAGAAAATTATTCTACATTTTAATCCGCCGCCAAAAGCACCTGCTGGTGTCTTTTGGTAGCTGCACTTGAAAGCTTCATTGACATAGCCATCTGGCCATCTTCCGCAACATCATCAGTTTTGGAAGGAACAGTCTAAATTAAATTGTTAGATATGCATTTTTAAGGGATTAGTATGGTATGTAAGGAGAGAGAAATGTGGCAATCGCCAATAAAAACTTGGTTCGCTCAAACTCCTTTTGTAGGTTATAAATTACTAACTAATTATTACCTTGCAAACTAATTTAGTTAACATACTATTTATAGTTTAGAGCCCTTCGAAAATCATTATTTCCGATGATTCCCAAAGTTCAAACTTGTTCAAAAAGCTGCACTATATATAGTCTGCAAAATAGTAAAGATTTAAAATTTTGAGTTTCTACTTCTTTTACATAGCGAGACAAACCATTTTATTGAAGACGGTCCACAAAGCCCCAATGATCATAATAAATATGAATTCATAGTCATAATCGGGACCAAATCCTACTGGGGCAAACTGACAGTGCCTATTTTCGACCCACTTCACATTAACAAGTGACATATTAACGAGTCACCTTGACCTTGACCTTTTGACATCTGCCACTTGACCTAACCTTCACTACTAGGTATTATCACAAACCAAAAAACTTTATCATCCTATGCATTTTTTACACCAAAAATTTAGACACGAAGGAGTATCAGCACATACCTTTCACGTCTTAATTTGGCAAACTTAATATGCAAAATTGAGGAGCAGGCACTTTTTTTAATGTTCACAGTAATCTAAAAAACATTGTTTTTAATTAGATGATGTAGACATCCCAGCGCATCGCAGTGCCTCCGTCGCGAAGGATCATTTCTTCGATGATTCCCCAGTGGTGAAGTCCCCTCCAGAACCGACCAGGGTCAAGTCCCCGGAGCAAATGAACATGAGGTCACCAGACCCGGTCAATTGGACCGTACCCCTCGACACAGGGAAGACTTTCACTGTCACCCAGAACGTGAAAAGCGGTGAGTGTGGCCTTCTGTACCGGTTGGTTGGCGGTAAAAGTAGTTAGATACATAGCTCGGTTTTTTAGTCTGTGGGCATTGACAGGATTGGTTTTACGATTGGTGTTGCCAATTTTAAAATCGCTTTTGTGATTGAATTTTGCTAATATCCTTATATTTATCGTAAATTGGGTAATTTATATTGTATTTGATATTGGATATCCAATTTTAAAGATCCTCATGGTATGATAAAATTTTTACCTTCCTTAAAATTACCTTTAAATTCACTTTTAAATCATTAATGCTTTTCTTAATTCATAATGTTAAGACACTTCGATCGGGAGAAGAAGTTGTAAAATCAATCCTATATGTATAGGTAAATGAAAATGCTGTACAAAGGAGTATCTCTTTCTTTCCACTATACAATTTTTGGTGATGGGTTGCCATGTATGATAATATTAAACTTAGGTGTAAAATATTGTAAGGAATAAGATGCTCTTTAAAAAAATACAGTATTATAATATAAGTCTTGTTAATAATAAAATAAGTGATAGGGGTGATTTAATTTTTAAGCCGAACTCAACACACTATCATGCCATTGACACAAGCTAGATTTACAGTACCTTTATATTTTATCATTACTTAAAACGTGATGACCCTATTTTAGTAAGAAATAAATACTTAGAGCTTGCAACACTGACACGAAAATCAAACACAATAAAATCATGTACATTTTTATTAAATGATAAATACAATGAAATGTTAATAGAAAGACAATATGTTTTAGAAATGTACGGACACTCATTAAAATTATATCATCACACATTTCACTGGATCGTTTATTTTTAACCATTGTGTGTTTTTTTTATCGCTCTAAATCCATAGAAAAAATTTCCCCAGATGAGAAATAGGTAATTGAATATTTATAAACAGCTTTAGTCCTTGTCATGAGGCAACCTCAAACCAACGAGAAACAGTCGGTATAAGCGTGTCTAAAATAAGAAATCTTTTTTTTATATTGGATTCTTAGACAAACCTTATTTCAAAGGGAAAATTTAATTTTTAAATTTAATTCTTAAACCTAAAACGTAGGAGAGATGGTAAAGTTTCTTTGCCATTGCGTGGTATTACTCCATGTGAAAATAGTCCCAGTTTCTCTATAACCAAACTGCAGGGAAACATCGGATAGGTTACAAAAATTATACCTAATAATAATAGACTTTGTTTATATCAAGAAGAGCTTCGTTCAGTCAATCCAAAAACGTTTTCCTAAAACATCCTTGTCCAAAACTAAGTTGTTAGTGTAATTTTCTATGGACATAGAACGTAACTTTACATCACGTCATCCAACCATATGTCACTCACCATATTTCAGATGAGAGCATTAAGCGCCCTAGCTCTGAGTTTAAGGGTTGCTCCGTAGCTGAAGACGGCGCCACCGTGAAGCCGGCATCGGCAGGTACGACGAACACCGCCACCGCCTAGACCATCGGCCATACACACGTTTTAATGAGTGTGACAGACAGCAATGCGACAGTGAACTCTAACAGCAAAGACTATAAGTCCAAAATAGATTTCACTGTCACATAAGCACGACACACGATCGACACAAGAAAAAAAATATAATAATCTGTTTTATATTAATTATATCTATTGAAATAGTTCATGATTAAATTGTGTTAATCCAATAATTGAAATGCTTTTATTTATTTTGACCGTACTCCGCTGAGGCGTCGACCACGTATGTATACACTTGTCTGTGTGTGTCTGTTTCGATGTTTGCGTACACTGTCACTGTATGGCACTTGAATTTTTATTTTGTTTTTCTTCATACATATAATCGTTCACTTTTGCATGTTGCCTGAACCCTTCTGTTTTCGGGAAGATGCTGTTTCGGTGTCTGTTTCCAATGTTAACTTCTCTATGTAGTTGAATTAGTGGTACAAAAAGACAAATAGGTTGTATAGAATATTATTATTATTATTAATAGCATCTTTTCGAATGAAATCCAATCATTCAAGCTAAATTAGGACAACTGTCTAGACTTATTTAACTGCTATGCAACACATGTCATATGTTAAACCATTAAAACATAGCGTTTTTCTAAATGATATAGTTTGCATGTTTCCTTCTATAAATGGTGAATATTTAGAATTGGTTGTACAGGACAAATGAGAGCATGCTGGATAATATATACGTTTGATATGACATTTAGAAGATAGCATGTTTCAGTAAAATTTACAATGTATCTGGAATTAGCTAGAATTTTCAAAAAAATGTCAACTATAGAGACTGAAGCCATGAATATAGATTTAATCAATTATTTTGTTAAATTAGCATTTATGAATATATTGTATCATACAAGGAAAGTTAGGTAAGTACCGCATATGAAGCGATAAAGCAAATTAAAATGCATTTTATCTGCAGTTTATGGCTAGGAAATTGTAACATAAAAATATATTTTACAATTTCTGTTCAAACTGTAACTTGAAAGTTAATGTTACCAATACGTACATAATAAATAAAACTTATGATTTTCAAAGCTGTAACAGAAATGGTGAAAGATAAACTATGTGTGCTTTAATGTTGTGCTTTTAGGAGTTACAATGATTCATAATTTATAATTTATATAATTTTAAAAAAGTGCTAACCGTTCGCTGATAATATTACTTACCTATTTGAAGTTAAGTCTTATTATCATAAAATAATTGGAACTCCTAAAATCAATATTTTAAACTGAAGTACATTACAATTAATACATGAAAAAAATGTTACAGAAATCGCTCCAATCCATCATCAGCAAATGTCTCCGATACGCTCGTTGAAAAAGAGTGAATCGCCAACTAGTCTGAGCAAGCGCACTGACAAGACTCCAACCACGCCGATCAGCCTGACCCCCATCGACGAGACCAAGGCCTTAGACATGAATAAAGTAAACGGCATCAACGGAGTGAATAGCAACCAACTGACTCCTGAAACACCGACACAGGAACTCATCAAAGAGAAGGAGTTAATCAAGAAGTCAACTGAAGCAACTCAAATTGCACCAGGAGTGGTTGATACCACGGTGGTCAATGAGCCGACTGGTGGCCTCACTGCCGCTGAAGTACTGGATAGAGCTCGCACGAGGTTCGACAAGTTCTGGGGTAAAAAGGAAGAGGATACCGTTTAGTCGATTTGAAACCACTTGACGCTTTGAACTGTAAATTGTGGCAATATCTCAACATCAGGTTTATTTCGAACAGACCATGATTCGTTTAGCATTTTAGAATCATAATTGCCGAGATCTTTGGAAACGTTTTTAGCTAAATGTTTTGATGGCTTTATTATACGGGTGGATATTTGCCTTAAAAAAATATATTGTGCAAACCAGACTTAGGCTTTATCTCAAACTACCTAAGCCTACCAACAATAAACATTTATAGATTTAAAGTCAGTTTTTACTGTAGAAATATTGATGAGGTGTAGTAAAAGGATTTTAAATTTGAAATATAGATACTGCCATTAGGTAATGGACTATAGAGCCAAAGACACTGTCGTGAATGTTATGTAAGTGCCTCCAACTAATGCTTAATATATTAGATATGACAGCTGCTAAGATACGAACGAGATGATATGGCGGATCGAAATACATATTGTGATAGATATCGTTAGAAAGTAATCGACACCGAAAGCAGTATAAGTTATCTGTGGCTATGATGGACTTAGTTCGGCATGATACAAACTCCATCATAATAGTTAAAATGCCCTTGTGCCTTGATTTACAAATGCTTTGTTAGCGATTGATAGTGCACATGACACTAGAACTTGTGAGGTAAACGAAAATGTTAGACATTTTTTTATTCTTAGGAACGAAGGTTAAAACAAGGCTGTGGTTAGTAGTCCAGTAGTCTGTAGACGTTTAAAAATAAAAGCGTTTCATCCGCTACCAACGTCAAAAACATCTATGAATAAATTGGTGACTAGCGACATAATTATTTTAGACACTCAAAAATATAATTTAAAATTCAAAACCATTAATTACGACTGGAATATTATCACAATTTACAGTGAGAAGATAACAAAGAATAAAGTAGAAAAATAAAATGCAGTGTTAAAAAACTGTCAAAAATCAAGAAAAAAAGCTTCGCTTTATAACAATGACTGTATTAATATGTATTTATTAATTAATTTGATATTTTATTATCATAAAATACAATCACTGTCTATTTAATAGGAGTGTGGTGGCTTGTGATATAGAAAAGATGATTGGAGACGAATAGTAACTAATTATTATACTAAATATTTGATTTATGGTTTAACAATATGTATTTATATTATGATCTTTGAGCGAATTTTGATCTAATTACGTAAGTAAAAGATCTAAAATAATCTTATTCACATTTTGTTAAACTATTAAAATTTTTACCATAATTTCAATCTCATTTTAAAATAATAATTAAAGTCGTTGACGTGTAGATAAATATTCCAAGGTTAATATTGTACGTAGGAACTAAAATGAGCTCTTAACTTAAAAAAACTTTTATTTTACACAGCTTTTCATGCGAAGTTTTAGCCCCAATTGTTGTGGATAATACAGTTTTTTCTAAAACACATTCCAATCAATCGATATTTAAAATATTTAAATACAACAAAGCAGTTTACGTTCTACATCTAATAAAATGACAGATTTGTTTAGAAACCAAAATCTTAATATTGTTATTTTAAACACGAATCAAAATAAAATAGCTAAAATAAATATCTAATAAACCTAATAAAATCAACAAGGGCAAAGTATACACGACATAATTGAATGCCGTCCAATGTAGTGTTTATTGGCAAAGTTATATTTGAGTTAATCAAATTTTTTAAATTCTAACTTTCATTTAACTTATTTAATATTCTGAACGTATCAATTTGTAATCACCCAATCACATTATGGAACCCTGTCATTAAAATTTTTATGCGGGAAATAATAAATTCTGGAAACATTTCTTTTAAATTCTAATAAAATGGAAATATCACACAAATCCTGCCGCCTCTGCTTAACGGAAACAGAATTTAACACGCAATTATTTGGAAATTACTGTCGCAAAACTAATATGGTAGACAAAATACTGGTGTGTTTAAAACTTGTAATCGAAGAGACAGACCTAATGAGCACGATCTGTTACAAATGCGCCGAAAGTATTGAAAGGTATTACAGTTTTATAATGTCTGTGAAGAAATCTCAGACAAAATTGGCAGAGCCGCGGCACATTACCGAAAATGTAAACCGCCGAGTAACTTCATACGTAAGGGAGCAAGTATACGACGCAGATTACACGTTTTCCTTCCTAGAAATGCCAAATGAAGAAGCTAAAAAGGAAAAGGTTTCTAGTCCTTTCTTCTCATATTTCTCGCCACCAAATGTGATGATGAAACAGTCTGCCAATGATCATGTTTGGAAGACGCCACAGCCACGTCGTGATGGCGAAAAGACTGAATTTAAAAAAAAGAAGGTTGAAAGACCGCGCCATCATTCGAGAGATTTATTCGAGTCGCAATCTCAGGATGTTGACGAGGACCCCAGGTCTCTCGATTGGAAACTTACCCCAGATGATAATATTATAAAAAGAGTGAGAGAGAAGTGTTTTGGTCGTGTTGATTTTTAACTCCTTAGGCCAGTATTATTATAAATGTTGAATCATATTTTTTCAAGTATGATTGAATGTTGCCAACATCTTAAATGCTTCAGGTATGTTTTCACTTAAGTTACTTGAAGTCTCTCAAGTTATACTTTAAGATTTAAACAGTGCAATACTGGTCTCTATAAGTTAATTGTTGTTTAATATATTTTATTGTTGTTAAGTTTTGTTTAAATATACATTAATTTATTGAATGTTTTACATAATATTTAATGTAATTGTTTTTGTGTATGGAATTTAGTAGACACAGGGTAATATAAGTGAACGAAATGATTTTGTAATTGTCTTCTGATAGGCTTCTTTATTAACAACTGTAAGAGAAAAACATGAGTTTTATGGGAATTATCTGCTGTATCAATAATTTTACATTACAATTAGATTATCTGTCTACTATTAGAAGTTTCTTTTGATGTTTAAGGATGTCACTGAAAAGTCAACTTCATTGATTTAGAAATAAGGTTTATGTTCATCTATTGACCCCACTGTTAAATGTATGATAATAGAAGCAAAAGGGTATGTTTTTCTATAACATTCTTATAGTTTGAAGGGGTCTTCTTATATTGGACAGATTATAATTAAATACATGCAAACCAAACATACCATACAGATAAGTCCCAAATCAGTCAAGAAGAAACCCAAATGTAACCAATTTGATTTAATTGATTATAGATGTGGTACGCTAAACAAGTTTATGTAACTTAAAATATGTGTGTAGTTATTATATGTCTATTTAGTTCCAATAACAGTCCATCTTGCATCCTTCCATCAAAAATAGTAAATTATGCTTCAATATTAAAATTTCTGTATCTTTTGTGAATTCCACAATTTCATGGCATATTTCTGTATCTTTTGTGAATTCCACAATTTCATGGCATATTTTTAAAGTACCTATCTAAATCACTCAAATCAGGGCACCATTTAAAATCTGGCTTGTAATAGATATAAAAATAGGTACTTTGAAAGTAATCCATAAGTATAACACTGATTTAAGTTTTATATATAGAATTATAGTTAATGTCTTTGTAATTGATGTTTTAAGGAATATATTAATGTATAATTTTGTTTATAGATAACGAGTCTTGCTATTGTCACCCATAACGAATGTATTAGATATGGTCTGATTAGAATGAATATAACGATTCGATTTAATTAAGTTTTAAAATCTCACAGTAAGTAAATATTGTTTTGATTCATAATAAGTTCCTATTTTAGAAATATGTATTGTTTTTTTTTTCTGCGCACAAAAAATTACTGGATTGAATAATTTCATGTGTGAGATAGCACATCCCTGATGGATAGTTAGACTCTTCAATAGCAGATAATTATGACAAGATTTTTAGCTTTGCTACGGGTTTATAATAGCGTGTGTTGATTTTCATTTGTTACATCAAAATGGACACCTAAATAAAAAAATAAAAATGACTGCACTTTTATTTGTACTCATAATTTACACCCTACACTTCTCCTAAGAGCTTAACCTACTATTAGAAAAAAAGCAATAGACAAATAGTTATTAACCTTTTGAACGCCAATGTCGGCTATACTCGTCATGTGCAAGCGTGCCCTATGCGCCATTGTCGTATATACTTGACAATAAACAAATCGCAGAAAAATACAAAATAAACATATAAAATCATTACTTTTATGTGTTTTATTGATATAGGTATTTATATCGATGAATCATTAAGAGATTTATTTAGGGAAATAAATATAATGACATTGCCTTCATTATATATTTATGAAAATATAATGTTTATACGTAGAAACATAGGAATGTTTGAGTCAAAATTGGATATCCATAATATTAATACAAGACAAAGGGAGAAGTTAGTTGTTCCATACTTTAGACTAACTAAAGTAAACAAGTCATTTCTTGGTAATTGTGTTCGATTTTATAATAAGATACCGCTGTCAGTAACCAAAATGTCTGATCATAAATTTAAAAATTATATTATGAAAGTTTTGAAAGAAAAAGCGTATTACAAGGTAGTTCATTATATTGAAGATAAAAATGTATGGAAATAGCTACTCTCTGCACAGTGCACCTCTAATTTTCTTGTTTTAGTTGTAAGTAATTATTGTCATTTTCTATTTTGTAGTCTTGTTATTTCTTTTTTTTTTTGTTTTTGAATGTTACCTTTATTAAGTATTTTGTAATTGTTAAATATAAAAATATGTAAAATTAATATTATAAAATAGCCAAAAAGTCAGAATAGATAAAAAATAATTTAATAAAATAAAAAAGAATGTAACCTTGCTGAGTTTCTTGCCGGTTCTTCTCAGTTGAAGGCTGACTTCCGAACCGGTAGTAGCTTCAGTAACTTTAAATTTGACCTTCATAAGTGCCTTCTGAGGGCCTAAACTGAATAAATGGTTTTGAATTTTGAATTTTGATTCTCGGTGATGGCATTCAAAAGGTTAAAAATAAAGACTAAAAGGTTTGTTTAAATGTGTGAGGTCAGTAATTTTAAGATAATAACTTTATTTATCTAGGCTACATTGATCTTATCAAACATAATGCCGCCAGATTTTCCGAGTAGTAGAGCTCTTAGTGCAGAGTTCGTCCAGAGAAGTACTACCCTGCTTTAAACCTGACCCATTTCTGCCGTGAAGCAGTAGTGCACTTGTGTTACTGTGTTTCGGTTAGAAAGGTGAGGGGGCCGGTGAAATTACAGGCACATGAGACTTAACTACTTCACGTCTCAGGGTCGACAACGCATTGGCGATGCCCCTAGTGTTGCAAATGTATATAGGCGGCAGTGACCACATACCCTCAGGTGGACCGTCGGCTTGTTTGTCGGGTCATGTGGTATAAAAAAAAAGAAGATTAATTTGAATTTGAAAACAAAAGAATGACACAATAAAACAATATATAGGAACAGTTATTTCATGACTTTATTTCATATCCATATCAATTCATACACATATTATATCTAATGAAAATATTTCCTCGAACACTATTTAGATATTCTTGTTGTATCATTAAATCACATGAACATTAAACGCTAAAAATTATTTTTATATTTGCCGTTACAGTATTTATTATGGCTGGCTACACAGATAATACGTGAATAGTAAAAATGGGAAAATAATACTATCATTAAGTTAGTCGGCCGATATACAATCGACTTATATGTATTAATCGTTTGGCAGGCCTTATATATTGTAATTATCAAGCGAGCATGCCCAACAGTGATACAATGGCAAAATTAACAAACTAATTTAAAATACACAACTGATTAACTGATTAAAGTCATGGTCCCGAAAGCAATTCACCCTCATCAAAGGCCTAGGCACGAACATCTATCGCAAACGTATCGTCATCGTATCGAAGGCGCTAAATAGCTAGTTTGTATTGAAAAATTGAACATTACGCATAGCGTGACGTTGCGCGATGTTCAATTTCCCATTGCATTCGTTTTTGGCGCACTCGATTCGATAACGATACGCTTACGACAAATGTTCGTGCTAAGGACACAGTATACATCAAACAAATCTATACAAAATTCATTGTTATTTTTTTGGTCTACAATCATAATAGTTGCCGTAATAATAAACAAACCGAATACCAAATGTTATTTTTTTTTAACCTCATCATTCATGGGTAATGTATCTACCCTGTGTTACCATGCACAAAATTTTTATTATAATAATTTACAAAATAATTAACCAGTGAGTATTAAAAAAACAATTTTAAAAGCATTGGGGGATGACGGTTAAGAATAACAAAAAAAAAACAGTAAAAGTACATTAGTGTGTTGGTTGATATTTTAGTAAAAAATACAGTAACATTAATTTTTTTTTAAGAAAAGTACTTTTAAAATTCTGTACATAATTGCTTTTATAATCAAAAATATTACTTATTACATTCTTGCTGAGAACAAGAACAAATAACTAATAGATTTACAGCATTACAATACATTTAATTTATGTTTTAATAGAAATATACAGAAATAACGTTATTTTTTCTTTTTGGAATGTCTATAGTTGATCGCCATCTTAACTAGGTATGTACCTAAATATTTTTAAATATTTAAAAATTTGCTTAATATATGTAGACGACAAAGATACAGGCGTTTGAGAAATGTGACAATAAATTATGCAAATTAGTTTGTTTTACGAATCAGTAAAAATATTGACTATGTGTTCAACAAAATCATAATCGGGTGAACTTATTTCACCCGACTCCACAAAGTATTATGATACAATTAAACCTTAGTTCAAATTCAATATATTCAACTCACTCAAGCAAAATCAAACTCTAATCTTCATTATAATACAAAAAAACATTAATATTCACTTTCATTGTAACAATTAATCTGTTAATCAATTAAAACGACAAAAAGCGAATCAAATTCTCAACTTTTAAAGTATAGGGAAGACATTATTTGAGACCTACACAATCTAATTTCAAGAAACAAGTATTATTTATTTCTGATATTCTGCTATTTGATATAAGAATGGCTCAATATGGCACTGGTGTAAAATCATATGAAATGTTTCATTACAACCACAGTATAGATCGTAAACAGTAGCCTTACAGCGTTGAATCGCGCAACCGTCATTAAAAACACAATCCACACTAACAATACTGTGAAATTATTATTAGAACTACTGTTGGGTGACTCACGTAGTGTGAAAGATAGAAATAACCGAATGAAGTAAGGTCTTAAGTTGATCCTCGACTTCTCAAAACTAATTTGGGTTGAGTAAGAAGAGCCAATAGGATTTGACAATAATATAATTATTATTATTAGTAAAGTAATTACTGTTCACTCTATACTGTGACAACAATGTTGTATATTATTAAATCCATTTCGTAAGTAGTTAGAGGTAAAAATCGTTTCATCACTCGAATTCGTTAGCTTTCATTCAACAATAAATCGATTCGTATTAATAAAATAAAGTTAAAAATAATTAAAAAATAAAACAGCAAAAACAATATTGGTTATGGTTATGATTATGGTCAGTTGTATCTGTGATTAACTGAACTATTATTGGTCTCGTATAGCAGGTGTCAGAGCAATATACTTTTTTAGAGAGAGACAGAGTTAAACGACCCCTGTAGTTCTGATACAACAAACTAAAAAAACAAAAGAAACCTAAAAAAAAAAGTACGGTAAAAAACAAAATAGAACACAAAAAAATATTGCAAACACACTATGAAGCATAAAAAAATATATCACAATATACTCCGCTAATACGCTACGCTAAAAATGGAAAACAGGTTTTAGTTAAAATTAATCACTAACTTAAAATTAAAAATGAGATTTACGCAAATAGAAATAATAAAAAACTATTTCATTTTGAAAAATTTGGGAGGTACATATATTTCTAATCTTTTTAATGATTTAACCTACATTTCTTTTAGTAACAGGCAAATTAACTTTATACAAAGTTCATTATTTTAATTAATATTAAATTACAAGCGTGGATGCGACAATTCCTTGATTTAATTCTCATATAAACTAATTCACTTTGAAATTTGAGAAATATACTTTATTATTTATCATGGCGACGTGGCTAAAGTTGGAAAACAAGCCTTATTGTTACCTCGACAAAGTCCATATCCCAAAAACGAAGTAAATAATTTTAAAAATTAATTTAACAAATAAAATATTTCTCTTTTGACGCCTCAATATTGTAATACTGAACAAAAAGGATAATTTTCAAAACGAGCTCAGCAAAACGATTCTATTAAAAGAATTATATTACATTATCTCGTATTCTAACTATTACACAGTCTAGAAGCTTACAGCGACAATATTTTTTTTCTTTAAAAATTATATCATTCACAACACCTAATATCGATTTTGGGAAACGAGAATAGGGTACTTAGTGACCTAGATAGGGACCCTATAAGGGTAACATGTGTTAAGGTACATTCTTTTTATAAGGGATGGCCTCCAATTAATTCTGTAGTGCGTAGTGAGATCATTTAGCTTATTATAATAAGTCACTAAAGATACCAACTCTCGTTCCGAATCGATATTCATATTTTTTAAAACACATACGATATCAAGAAAACACAGATTAAAAACGACGAATTGATCAAATATATCTTATTCGTTTCATCTCACTATGATTGTGTATACCTGTCTCGCTCACACACGCTTAACTATTTGAACACGCCAACGAACTTCGAAATTATCATGGATGCAGTATTTGAAATGGCAATGAAACAAACCGTAGATAAATTGGTCGAGATAAGCCTTATTAAAAAGGAATAAGATACATTTTTATGTGACATTCTTAAGGTCAAACGGCGATCATACCGTGCCGCTTGTAAAATCAGCTTTAAATTTGAATATTAGAGTTCTTTATTGGTTTTTCTGTGACTCCAAAAACATGTATTTGTCACAACAACCTTTCTTTTTAAAACAATTTAGGTGCAGGCCCAGATCTTCGGGACGAATCAAAGGTGAGTTATAACAGAAATGTCCAGTAGTGGACAGCAAAAGCCTATTAATACAATGTAACCTATTGTCAAATTTATAAAGGTTGTTCACATTTATAAATCCCTATGTTGTGTAACACAAACTTTATCGACTCGCAGCGTAACGAGACCTCACAGAGCGGACCTCTCAAGTGATTGCATAGATAACGAAAGAGAACTCTAAAGGCCCTATTGGAATGAGAATTTTATATTTAATACCAATTTCAAATACCACATCCCATTCAGCTACAAACGCGAAGCCACGCTCAAGCTCAAAGCTCCCACAATTAACCTATAATATATTACAGAAATATAGCTATCTCGCTCACTTTTCCCCGGAGGAGGAACTGGAGGCCCTCCCCCGTCCCTTTCTCGCTTTCTTGTCGTCGCTGTCGGGTTTCTCCGCTGGTTTCTCTTGGGGTGTCGGCGGGTCGGGTTTTGAAGGTGCAGGTTGGGGGTAGTTCCCACCCTGGATGAATTGAAACAGATGATATAATGTATGTCTTTGGGAATCAATTCTAGGTTTAATAGAAGTGATAGTATTTCCTTAATCTATATCTGAAAGGTTTGGCTCAAATTCAGCCTATTAACTAGTCACTAACAGTTTCAAAAATAGCCGGTGATATCCTACTTATGTTGTTTGCTTTAATGTTGAACAAAAATTATACACTGCTTCATAAAAATTTTCGTATAGTTGGAAATTTGTGGAGAATTATACAATGATATTGCGTTACAGAATTTAGTAAAACCTGGCCTTTAAACGAACGATAACTGGCTGGTCTTTGTGACAGTATTAATTTAAGAGACAAATATAGGCCCTTTAAAATTTTGGTTACCATACCATAGACAATGAAATGACTCTTTTGGAAACAAAGAGCTGAAGATCGAGCTCAGTGGCGTGCCATAGGTGAGGCCTATGCCCAGCAGTGGACGGAGATAGGCTGATGATGATGATGATGATACCATAGACAAGTAAGAGTCCGCCTTCAAATTTTTAACTATTACCACCGTACTATGGCTTCCTTACTGTGTTTTCTTTACCGAACCTAATGTCTCAGTTTCAATCGACCAATACTTACCCTAGTATTTACCCTCAACAGATATTTTCTAACTCACCTTCTTCTTACTATGTTTGTCCTGCTTCCCCTTATTGTTGCGATCGTCGTCTCGCTCTTCCCGCTCGCGGCCCTTTCGCCCCATCACCCCGAGCAGCTTGCTCACCATGCTGGTGGTGCTGCTACTGCTGTTCTTGCTTCTGTTGTCGCTGCTCGAAGGTTCTGTCTTTGGTGACTGGGGATTGATAATATAAAGATGTTATTCGCTGGGCACTGAATCAAGCCAAGCTGAGTTCAATCGCAATGTATACTGTAGTTCACTTGAATATGTAGAAGTATGTATACAACGTGTAATGACTGAAGAATTTCTGCTAGCTAAGTTGCGGACAAAAGCTAACATGGAATAAATACAAAATTATTTATTATTTTATTAGCGACATGCCTACTAGTTTTAAAATATATTCTACGGAACAAACAGACATGTTTATTCAAAAAATATTTGTGATAAATTTATTTATTTAATTTATTGGATAAACAACTTTGTGCAATGCATAATATAAGTTAAAATTCCTTAGTACCTCGATAGCATCAACAGACTCCTGCCTCTTCAGACCTTCGATCTTCTTCAAAGACTCTGTTCTCTTGGCTTCCACTTTCTCCTGTTTCTTCTCGGCCTTCTCTATCTTCTTCGCTTCTTTGTCTTGCTTCTCTATTTTTCTTACTGAACCCGTTCGTTCCATGACCTGATTGATATGTCTTATTAATATATTTAAAATTTTACTCATACATTATTATCTGATTACTATAAATAATATCCTGGGACATTCTTTACACACTGCCATCTGATCCCAAACTAAGCAAAGCTTGTACTATGGAAACCAAATAGCTGATGTACTACATATACTATTTTTTTTCTAAATACATACTAATATAAACATTAACACCCAGACACAGAACAAACAGACATGTTCATGCACACAAATGTTTGTCCTGGCTGGGAATCGAGCCCGCGACCTTCGGCTTGGCAGTCAGGGTCGCTAACCACCAAGCCAACTGGCATGTCTATGAAACTCGAACTAAAAGCTTGTTTTCCTAAGACATTATTGTAATACTAGAGTCTTAAGCACCAAAATGACGTCATTTGTACGACTGACATTATATCCGAGTAACACCCATATTCTACGACGTTTCCTCAGTCGTCACTCGACTCCAACTCGACTGAGGATACCTTAAGCATTTTCTCGAGGAATCCTCAAAATTGTTATTCTAAGTCATAACTTCAGCAAAACTCGAGCAATCCCTACTGGTGTCGAATCGAAGTGTAGTCAAGGTAACATGTCATTAATTACGTCATTATATTATAGATAAAATATTAATGAAATAAAATAATGAGTTTCAGTAACTATTTACAAGCAATAAGCTTCCTTAAGGTTGGTCCCGACGTACCTTGAAGCTGACAGTTGTTTTCTCACCTCGAGTGAGAGATGTCAAGTCGAGTGGAGGAGATTTTTGTAATTAGAATACCAATATCTTTGAGTGAGGTTGAGTGGAGTCGAGGAATTTTCAAGGAAACGTCTTAGAATATGGGTGTAAGTCTCGCTGTGTGCACTCTCTGTTACTCTGTTTAAGTGACGTCATATAACGTTTGATATCCGGAGTAAAGCACTTTTTTAAACAAATTTAAATGTTATGTCAAAAATATTAAGGAATTAAGTTTTTTAGTTGCTAATCAGAAGTACAATACCTTTTCAATCTTCTTTTCTTCACTCTTAACTTCTGGAACCTTCTCTTCTTTCACTTCTATTTTCTTTATTGAGTCCTGTTTCTTCAGCTCGGGTTTCTCCTGTTTAGGTTTGACCTTTTCTTTGGATTTTAAATCTTCGTCCTTGAGGCTTGAATCGGATTTCTTCCTGGCTTTAGGCTGCTCTATGGTCGGTGGTTCTTGGATAATGATGAGCTTCTTCGACAGGTCTTGCGATGTGACGCTGGTGTCAATGCTGGTTCGACTATCATCTGAGGGAAAATGGTTTCATTGACTGATTTATTCCCCTCCCTTTTATTGTCCGATGTAGATTTTAGAGTGTTTGTGGGATGTACAGAAAGAAACTTAGCGTAAAATATATGAAAATCCTGTAACATTTCTATAACAGACTAAGTAGAGCTTGTACTATAGCAACCAGATAACTAATATACTCCATATTATACTTCATATACTACTTTTTTTTAAATGTAGATATGTATTTAAACCTAGACAAATCAGAAATGTTCATACAAACAAATGTTTATCCTAGGTGGGAATCGAACCCACAACCTGCAGCGTAAGGATATCTAACCACCAAGACAACTGGCCTATCTTACGTATAATAATAATTACATAAAATCTTCACACATTGAACTATAATCGTAGTAGTCCACTTACCCCCAGATAGTCGTGTGGTGTCCAAGGTGCAATCCGCAGAGGAGTCCGCCACGTAAGACTCGTCAGAGAGAGACAGCGACGCGAAAGAAGAGGACGCATCGAATGATGGCTTGTGCACATCCATCGGTGACGATGTGAACATGTTCGGTGGCGTTTGTTTTGCCGGCGTTCTACGAAGATGTTGAAAATATCAATTGCCTATAACTACAAATAATGACTAAAACTTACGTGAATTGTGTCTTATTTTAAAAAAGTCGGCAAAGTAATTATATTTTTAAGAGTGCTTACCATGTAAGGACCTAAACGAGTGTAAAAGCTACCTTATTACATAGACATAGGGTTCAAGATGAATAAATATACATATTAACTTCATTATGGCATTAAAACAACATTCCTAGGTACACGTAAAATATATCTTATTTTCTTAAAATTATCTATACCCAGTAGCATCCGTTGCCCACGTTCGTGAGGGATCTTGCGTTTTCCCGGGATAAAAGTACACTCACAAATACATCACAAGGGAACAGCGTAGCTTCCCATGTAAAAATACATATTTTCAAAATGAGGTTATTAGTTCCAGAGTTTTTTTCCCAACTTTATCTCGTCGTTATTATTATTAGTGAAGACGAAAAGAAAGAGGGACACACGTACCTATGAGTCAAATTCCTCGCATGATGTGTTGGGGAATCCTTCTCTTCAGCAATCCTCGGCAGCGGCGCCGACGTGTCCTCCGCCTTGTCCTGCGGCGGCGGGGTCGGCGGCGCGGGCGCCGGCGCGCGCCACACCACCCCGCGCCGCCCGCTGGCCACGCCGACGCCCACGCCCACGCCCACGGTGACCGCGCCCCCCACGCCGCCGCAACAGAGGGGGGATATTGAGCATTTCGATTCCGCTGAACGAGGGTGTAATCTGTAGACGGTGGTGATACAGAACTTAGCATTTTGCATTAGTTATTAACGTTAGCAATAGGAAGTCGAAATGTAAACATATCCACGACACAAGCTAGTGTTATTCAAAACCATTCAGTAAGTTTAGGCACGTGAAGCGTATTTAAGGTCCAATTAACTGAAGTTCCCACTTTAGAAGTCAACCTTCAACTAAGAAGAACCGGCCAGAATATCGGCAAGGTACCTACCATTATCACAATTTTTTTTTCTTTATGTAATCCAGTTTTAAATCTATGATAAATTCATAAACAGATGTCTCAAAATTTTACTCCAGGAGTTATGTTATGCTCATCATTATTTGTTTTAAGTGGTTATTTTAATTTCTTTGTAAGACATTTTAACGAATTAAAATAGCGCAATAACTTAGTAGATTATTTTCAATTAAAGGCTGACTTCCGAACTAGCGATAACTAAAGTAATTCGAAGCGTCTTAAGCCCCTAGCCTGAACTGAGTAAATAAATGGCTTATTTATTTTACAAATTGAATACAATAAAAAGCTTACGCAAATGCTATAAAAACGGAATTATCGTAAATTTAGACAAGACATAAATAAATCATTAGCCTTACAAACAAACTAAATTAAACAATAAAATGAAACACAAAACATAAAAAGCGGAACATTGAAATCCTGAAAATAGCATGCGTGAATCAAGCACAAGAACAAAGATTAGAAACACATTCAATTAGTTAAATTTGTGGTATCGGCATCACCTGTTTGTCGGCTATACACCATAAAAAAGTAAATGTGTGCATTTCACACGCTGTAAAAGTGAAACTGTCAGAAAACTACCTATCTCAATCTCTGCTAGGTATATATGACTGTCTCTTTTTGGTTTCATCAAGTTGCAATTCAGAACGGCGCTAAAGAAGTTTTCACTTCAAAAAAGAAATAGTATTAGATAGAATATCTGTTACTATTTCTGATAATTCTTTCGAATACTATCATATAGAATATCTGTAATTATTTCGGATGATTTTTCAAATACTATCATATCTGTTACTAAATATGATAATTCTTTCTAATACTATCAAATAAAATATCTGTTATCTTTTCTGGATACCTATTTATCAGATAGCATTCGACGGCTATATATCTTGCTAGATGAGGAATGACGTACCTATCAGGGGAGAGTGCCCGTCTCAAGAGCGGCGAGGCGGGGTCGCGTCGCGGCCAGGCGCGGCGAGAGGAGTCGCGCGGCGCCGCTAGCGGGGACGGACTGCGAGCCTCGCATCTGCTGCTCCGCGAGGGTACCAGTTACTTACAGGCGGTTAGGGTGGCTCGACCAGATAATATTTCGCTTTACGTTTTGCTAGCTTCCGTCCCGCAGTTTTACTCGCGTTTCCGAGAGAATTAATGCTTCCCCGGGGAAAAACATAGCCTATATCATTCGGGCATAATGTAGCTTCCTATCAGTGAAACCATTTTTAAAACGGATGAGTAGTTTCGTAGATAACTACCTATATCCAAATTTACTATCTTTACCTCTGAATATTATGAGTGAAGATGTAAATAGAGATCCTTTTGAAAGGTTTACCACTTAAAAGTTTAATAAAAATCCCGGGACATTTTTACGCAGCTTTATGATTAAACCAACATAATGAATATTTTTTTAAACATTACAATAAGCAATAATATTATCTGTGGAGCCACAATAATAATGCATGATGCGCATAGACAATAATGGTAGTGACACCATGATTTGTTAAGTTGGTAACACAATGACATATTGATCGAAACATTGACAGAGTTTAATGTAACGAAGTTATGTCCGAAAGGCGTTGTTACAGCTAAGAATTTCATAGAAAAACCATCTTTATTGTCTAGGTTATAAGGTTCGTCTATTGATAAAATAGTTAATTGTATGATGATAATGATGAACCTTATTAAAACGACATAGAGTTCATTTTCTATAACACTCTTAGCTGTCAAAACGGATCTCAAGAAGAGAGAGATATATACTAATTCAAGAGAAGTCGTTCCAAATACAACCAAAATTCATGACTCTGCGTCAAACATTAACAAGACGTCCGTGTTTTGCTAAAAAATAACGTTCACCCTGTAATTAATTTAGCCGTTTTTGCGTTCACCTTTCGGACACAATCTACGAATACACAAGTTGACATTTGACTTGTTAGTTACGAATGAGGACACATATTTTGACAATGATTTTATATTAATGACAAAACTTGAAGTCAACTTAATTTTTTAATTACTTAACTTGTTACAAACATATTAACACCAACAGATGGCGTGAGTGTGTGCGTTATATTGTAATAGATATTACGTAGTATCATGAGGATAAATATATTCGTACCAGGCGTGAACTTATCAGAATAAAAATTAGGTGTTTAATAAAACTCATTTAAGTTTAATTTGTTTGTAAAGTTTGCGCACTGAATAAAAAATATTCCTGTATATATTTTTTATGATAAATACTGTAATTCCTGAAAATTACCATCAAATTAATAAGATTGAGATAAAAAAGTAATGATAGTATATTTTCAAATAGCATGAGTTGAGTGACACATGGTGTTTTATAAGATTTGTTAATGGTTTATGTTTATTACGACATAAATAAGGGGATACGGTAACAGAGCAAGGCCTCAAGAAGCATTTAGTGCAGTATCTCAGAGTAATCAAATACTATTTCACAAGATATGGGGACCTTCAACTGTCACGACTCAAAATAAAAAAAAAATCAAAATTCAAAATCATTTATTCTGTTTAGGCCCTCGGAAGGCACTTATGAAGGTCAAATTTAACGTTACTTAAGCTACTATGTGAAAAAGATTGTAAGTAGCATAAAAAAATAATTTACAGATAAAACGTGAACCAAAAATGGCTGATCTGAAAAGTGTGCATCTTCAACTTATCAACATAATCACGCCTAGTACGGATATAATGCTCATAATTACTTTGAAGTTATTTATAGGGTCTATGGTATATGGAGTGTATCAGAACATACCTGGTGGGCGAGGCAGGCTGTTGCTGCGGCTGCGGCTGAGGCAGCGGCTGCGGGGATGGTGTCCGCGCCAGCGGGGACAGCGGCATGTGCTGTAGCGACGCGCGACGTACTTCAGCGCCCCCCACCCCCACGCCGGCGCCCCCCGCGCCACCGGGCCCGCCCGGGCCCGCACCCCCAAGCTTGTGCTTCAAGCCATGTAGGGATGACGGCCTGCGGGAATGTAGTGTTAAAATCATTTATAGAGGTACATTTTAAGCTAAAATTCAGTTGCTAGAGGGAAATTTTCCAATTGTGAATTCAACAAAATGATTAACAAGGTTAAACAGTAGAACATCATGAATCGAATTAAGTTACTGACTGCTCCATTTATTTTGAACACTTTTGAATTCATATAAAAATTGTTTCTTAAATAAATTTATTTCATAGCTTTAAAAAGTCGTTTGAACATCTAAGTACCGGCTTTTAATGTCAAAGCCATTTCAGTTAAAACCAAAACTACGCTATTACCACCGGTTCAAAAGTTGCCTTTTAATTGAGAGAAACCGGCTAAGAGACTTACTGATGATTCAGCATACATAATAAAATATATTTTTTTTTTTTTTTTATTGCTGAATCAAAATACATAATCATATGCAGCCCTGTCTTCAAAACTAGCGCAAGCTGTGTGTCAGAAGGCAGTTCCCACGCTTGCCTTATTCTAATTGATTTAACAAAAAAAAAAAAGACTATATCATTAAAATACAATATCAATTACCATTTCATGTGTGTATGTGTGTGTTTGTGAGTGTGTGTGTTTACTTGCATGTGCTTGTAGGCGCGTGTGCGTGGCTGTTTGAATAATTAGTTTACAATAAGGAATAGGTTTTCTGTACTTGTATAATCTAATTGTTGTAACCATATTTTATTTTATCTTTTAGCTTAATAATAGGTTGGGGACAAAGTTCCTTCGCATTTTTTAAGAAAATTCAACACATTTGAATATAGTTTATTTATATTTAACTAAAGTGTGTACGTACCATTTTGTTCGATAACTTTTTGCCATCTTGTAGATAGGGACATGATCCCATTGCTATAGAAATTTTGGGACTTCTGATCAAAATACTGCGACAAGTGGTTTTGACAGTCCTCTCGTGATGTTAACCTAACACTGCCTAAAGAATTCTGAAGAGACCGAAACAGGTGGAAATCTGAAGGTGCAAGGTCAGGACTATACGGCGGATGCATTAATACCTCCTAGCCAAACTCTCTTAATTTTTGCTGAATGGCTAAAGATATGTGAGGTCTAGCGTTATCATGATGAAAAACCACACCCCTTCTGTTGATTAATTCCGACCGCTTTCTCTCAACTTCTTGCTTTAATCTCATCAGTTATTCGCAATAGAGTTCAGAATCGATGGTCCTGTCTGTTTGTAACAGCTCATAATGAATAATGCCCTTCCAATCCCACCACACACACAGCATCTCCTTGTTGCGAGTTAACCCGGGTTTCGCCAGTCTTTGAAGCCTGACCGGCCTTTGACCACGACCTTTTTCGCACGTTCTTGTCGTACGTGATCCACTTTTCATCACCAGTTATCAGCTTCTTCAAAAATGGTTCGGTTTCATGACGTCGTAATAAAGAATCACAAATGAGTACACGGTTCAGTAGGTTTCTTTTAGTGAGCTCGTGAGGTACCAAAATATCTAGCTTTTTTGTGTACCCAGTTTTTTTCAAATGCGCCAAAACTGTTTTGTGGTCAATTTCCAGTTCTTCAGCTACGTCGTAACTACTGATATGCCGATCTTGCTCCACTTTTTCAAAAATGGCATCCATTTTATCCATAATGGGGCGACCAGAGCGACGTTCATCTTTGACATCAAAATTTCCGGATTGAAAACTTTTAAACCAAATTTGAGCTACTCTCACAGACACTGCACTAGGTCCATAAACATCGCAAATTTTTTTCGCGGCTTGCGTTGCATTTTTACCTTTTTTGTAGTAAAATTGTAAAATGAATCGAATTTCTTCATTAGATTCATTAGATCTTGGCGGTACGAAAAGCAAATGCAAATCACACATTTTCCTAATTTGAATTTGGAATTATGTTCTTTAAAATTTAAACTTTTAATGATACCAAAACCAGCCAGATACAAATAGTAGAGCCGAAGAGATTTTATTACAAGTTCATACATACTATAATGCGAAAAGACTTTTTCCCCAACCTAATATATAGAGAAATAAAAGACCTACCGTTGGTAGTGGGTGTTGGCGGTGGTGTGCAGCGGGCTGTCGGCGGCGGGCGAGGCCGGCGCGGGCGACGGGGACGACGCGCACTCGCCTGACACCATCTAAACACAACATAAATCTCTTAACAACTAGATACATCGTTTAAACCTTTAAAAATTTGAGACATATTTTATGATTTATAAGAACAGGACTATATAGTGAAAATGACGTCATAAAGACGGTACGGTGTTGTGACTTTTGCCTATGTTTAATTCACCTTTAGAATAGTTAACTGCCCTCAGCGATGAAGTTCTATTCTTATGACCGTTTAAGAATAAAACTTAAAATTCAAAAACGTTTCTTCAGTTTAGGCTTTAGGGTACTTATGAAGATCAAAGCTACTGAAGTTACCGGTTCGGAAGTCAACCTTCAAATTAGAAAAACCGGCATAAAATTCAACAGAATAATTTTGTCAACTATTTTATTATCTGACTTCATTGGCTATTTTATTACAAGAAAATAAGGATGTAATGGCTAGGTGCGTACCTGGTGCATCTCCTGCGAGGCCCGCTTGGTGGATATCCGGCGGAACAGCGAGCAGCGGCGCCGGGGCCGCGGCCGCGGCGGGGCGGACGCGCGCCGGCCCCCGCCCGCTCGCTTGCGCCCTCCAGCCTGCAATCATGTACCGCCCATTACATCTCTCCTATCCACTATTGCTAAAGCTTGTATATATACAAGGTACATACTTATTTTTTATTAAAATTTGATGTATATTTCTAGTTATTTAAGATATATGAAGACGATTTAAAAGAACTTTAAAGTCTATAATAATTTAACCATAAAGAATATTTTTATTTCTAACATAAACTATAAATAATTTATGCTAAAACAGTAGATGCGCTTATGTACTGTGAAATACGGGCAGAAGGACAGAAGACAGAAGACGAAATTTTTTTGTGTTCCAATTTATTGGTATCTGAAAATGGAACCATAAAAGCTAGAACGATATATGAAATCAGAATCAGAACATGTTTTCATCGCTTTATTGAATACACAAACTCACCTGAATAGTGGTCTGGTCCAGCGGCGTGGCACGCAATGTCGCATGCGGAGCAGCCAATAGCAACCTTAACACCTGTAAAATAAAGATCATGTTACAGTGACCCCTTTTTATAATGTAATGTTTAAATGAATAGTTGATTCAGCCGAAGTTCAGAGGCATTCAGTAATCAGGCATCAAAATTCAATCAAAACCACTTAGTGCCAAGTTTCATCGAAGTTCAATGAGGCAACCAAAATCTGTACTGTTTTTTATATTAAAATTTTTCAAGCAGCTATATGATAGTGGATGGTCACCCACGTCTAAACATTTGCCAATATGTTGACGACCTTGGAGGAACTGGCTCTCAAATGAAGATGTGGGAATACACTGAGAATACAGTTTTTCTTGAGAATAGTCAGCCAGTGAGTACTGCTTTGTGTGTGAGTGGTTTTCTCGCGATGTTTTCCTACACCAGAACTTCAAACTCACTGTAGGATGAGTCACTAACAACCTAATATCGCTTTAAAAATTCAAATTGACTACATTAGTAAGTTTTTTTTATTATTTTACTGGTTTTACACATTTTTCACATAAGTGCTCTTCTACTCATATGAAATTAGTATCATATTTTTTTTATTACTATCTGACATCTGTTGACGGAATTAATTAATACATTAGTTATATGGATGAATTAATCTATTTTTAGTTATATATTGAGAATAACAAAAAAAATTACAAAACGAACACCATTATCCTCTGAAAAATATTAATACAATGAATGACTGACTGAATGAATGAATGAGTGAATAAATAAATAAATTAATAAATGGATTAATTATATATAGTCTACATACCTGTGTGTGCAGCAGGCCCTGTACAGACTCCCCGTTGAGCTGTGTGATGAGGTCCCCGGCGCGCAGGCCGGCCGCCCACGCGGAGCCCTGCTCGCTCACCGCCTATTGGAGAACATTGAAACATTAAAGCCTTATTCAGTTTAGACTCTAGAAGGCCACTTACGAAGGTCAAACCCACTAACGTTACTACCGAATGTGAAGGGGGCTTTCAACTGAGATCAATCGGCAGGGTAATAATAGTTACACAAATAAAGGAAAGACATTTATGAAAAAAACTTAATATCGCCGCGCGGTTTAACTCACTTTCGGAATTGATAAAAGCTAAAGTGGTGATAATTATGATGGGCTTAGATTGAATTATTATTATTTGAATTAGATTGGATTAGCTATCAACCATCTTCGTGCAAAATAGATACGTTGCTAGGCCAAAGGACAAGCTAACGCACTTTCGCATTTATGGGCATGAACTAGAACATACTCGTACATTTGCATACAGCTTGACGAAATCACTTGAAACACTGTTCAAATTGCTCGACAACTCTATTGGATGGATATGTAAGGTATACTGGAGTAGAGAGAATTATACAGCAAAACTGACAAAAGTACGCATCAATATTCTTACACGCATTGAAAATTTACAAACACAAATGGATTCTGTGATACATGGAGTGTTCTATGCGCACGGAAATTGCCCACAAAGGCCAATCCTATGGACACAAAATCAAGTAATAAAAAATCGAACACATAGATTCAACAACACATGGAGTGCTGCGGATAATGCCCACAATTGCCAATCCTGTAAACATACTCTTTATCATGAGAAACTTACCGAGACGAGATGGTGCATGGTGTAGTAGTCGGTGTCGCCATAGTACACGCGGACCGTGTGGATCGTAAACCCGAAGCCTCGCGGACCTCGCCGAACCACTATCGGCGGCTTCGACGATTGAATCAGCCTGTGGTGACAAAAATAAAACAATAAATAATTATATATTCTTACAAATAATAAATAGGTACATAATTTGTCCTACCTTAAAGTACCGACTACGAGTATTTAGTTTTAAAATAAATAGGTATTTGGTTACTAAAATAATAAAGTATTTTGTATATAAAACAAATAAATAAAATTGACAAAAAAAAAATATTGTTTTCAATATTTTTTGTGACGCTACTATGCATGCACTGTATTGTGTACCAAAGCTTAAAAAATAAACATAATAAATAAATAACATTACTTGAAGAGGTAAACAGAAGCCTTAGCACTGAAACTCATTCTTAACTCGCCATATTACACGCTTTTTTTTAATCCCAACGTGACATGTAGTATTAGCACGTTTATAATATTATAGTAGGGATTTACTTGTATTACAATAGTTATTAATAGTAATAGTTAATAACTTACGAGTGATTAGGCAGCGCGAAGGGCGACGGCGGGTCGCGACACGGCGACGAGTCGCGCGACGAGTTGGTCGACGAAGTGTTGCCGGCGCACGGGGACCCAGCGCCGCCGATCATGCCGTCGTCCGCTGCAAATATCATTATAAGTGTTAACGCGTCTACTATACCTGCCTACCTATGACGTAGGCGCTTACCTGAGTTACGACCCGACCACCGCTGCTTGGACGACGAAGGGGAACGGGTCGCGGTCGCAGGGGGCAGTCACCGATCACATACCCACTTCAATTACATCGCTATACGGGAGACTACATACGCATTCACATATCATTAGCCATATTAGTTACAAATTGTAAATTTTACGCATTACATACTGCTATCGAAGAAACATCTTTCATTGAATAATCATCATCATAACCATTTGGACCTTCGTTACCGGATGCAAAGGAATCGACGTAACCAGCATAAATCGGACGCTCGAGACCAGCATCAAAGGACTTCGGAACCAGCATAAATCGGTCAGGTCAATCAATTTTCCTACACATCTCGCTTTATTAAGAGATTTATTTAGGGAAATAAATATAATGACATTACCTTCACTATATATTTATGAAAATATAATGTTTATACGTAGAAACATAGGAATGTTTGAGGCAAAATTAGATATTCATAGTATAAATACAAGACAAAGGGAGAAGTTAGTTGTTCCATACTTTAGACTAACTAAAGTTAACAAGTCATTTCTTGGTAATTGTGTTCGATTTTATAATAAGATACCGCTTTCAATAACCAAAATGTCTGATCATAAATTTAAAAATTATATTAGGAAAGTTTTGAAAGAAAAAGCGTATTACAAGGTAGTTCATTATATTGAAGATAAAAATGTATGGAAATAGCTGCTCTCTGCACAGTGCACCTCTAAATCTCTTGTTTAAGTTGTAAGTACCTAATTATTGTTATTTTCTATTTTGTAGTCTTGTCATATTTTTTTTGTTTTGTTTTTATTAATGTTACCTATAATAAGTATCTTGTAATTGTTAAATATAAAACTATGTAAAATTGAAATTATAAAATAGCCAAAAAGTCAGAATAGATAAAAAAACTTAAACATTAAATTATTATTATTTATTATTAAATTATATAACAAATAAAAAAAAAATGTAACCTTGCTGAGTTTCTTGCCGGTTCTTCTCAGTTGAAGGCTGACTTCCGAACCGGTTGTAGCTTCAGTAACTTTAAATTTGACCTTCATAAGTGCCCTCCGAAGGCCTAAACTGAATAAATGGTTTTGAATTTTGAATTTTTTTGAATTTTGAATCCTGTGCTTAATTTGTGCTAATATTGTGCTACGTCGACGTTACAAACTCCGGGCGCAAGTGTGACATTGTAACCACGCAGAGGTCACACTCACCTACGATTTAGTGCCACGTTATTTTAATATTGAAATCGTAAGTAGTTCTTGCCTTTAACTCTCACAATCTCCAATATGATTGACATTTTATTTATATTGATTATATGAGTTCGTAAGCTTTTGTGAGAGACTGGTACCCGTACTAGGAAACCCTGTTTTACAGGTTACCAGACCCCCACCACATGGTATTTAATTACGTAGAAATAAGCAAACATACAACTAAAGAAGACTGAAAAAAACCTAATTCAACTTGCTTAGTTTTAACATAGATTTATATTGTACTTGCTGTCCCCCAGGGTTTCACCCACGTTCCCGAGGGATGTAAAATTTTCCCCGCACAAAAAGTATCCTATGTTACTTCTAATACGAATATGTGTACAAAGTTTCATGATGATCGGTTAAGTAGTTTTCGCGTGAAAGCGTAACAAACAAACTTACATACACATATATAATATTAGTAGGGATTTTTAAGATTAATGTGTTTATTTCCTATTACTAAAAATGTTATAAATAGTAAGGGAGCGCCATTTTCGCCAACCTGATGTGGAGTTTGGCGATTTTTATTGTCAATGTAAACTACATGGTTTTTGTTGAAATACATAAAAAAAAATTATGACAATAATACTCGTCCGTCAAATTAAACGCCATATTTTATACTAGCTGTCCCCCGCGGTTTTACCCGCGTTCCCGTGGGATGTCACATGTATTATACATAAAAACCTTCCTCTTCAATAACTCTATATATTAAAAACCGCATCAAAATCCGTTGCGTAGTTTTAAATATTTAAGCATAGGAGCAAGGGACAGAGAAAGCGACTTTGTTTTATACTATGTAGTGATAAAGCATCTCCCATACCTGGATGTATGACAAGTGATAATCCAGATGTGCTTGCCGACCGACGCATGCACTTGCTCGTTATAATGCCGGTAGGTTTCGACTTCTCCGGTTTGTCTGGCCTGTCCAAGCTTCTCTCTTCTTTCTTGGGTATATCCGAACTGTGGAGCAAATTAAGTTTTAGTAAATATTATTAAATCGCTATCGCCCTGAACTCCTGCAATCCTCTGTGCAACCCGTTATTCTTATTTAATATTTTTTTCCAAGATTTAGTGTTCAAATTTAACATTTTTTTTTCTAGGTTTTACATAGTTTTGGTCAATTAATTAAAAGATCAATATTTAACATGAACTCTTTGATTCAAGTGTCATTATCGAATTTGGGTCGCAAGTTTTTATTTCTTTCTTGCATTCGTTTAAAAACTACATATTTCTACCGTGTTCGTCTATAAAAATTTAATGGTCAATTCTTAGCCTACAAAATGATTCCTACCCCCCCTTGTTTTTGTCAATCGGACGGGCCAGTTGGCTTGGTGGTTAGAGACCCTGATTGCCAAACCAAAGTTCGCGGGTTTGATTCCCACCCAGGACCAACATTTGTGTGCATGAACATGTCTGTTTGTTCTGTGTCTGGCTGTAAATATCTATATAAGTATGTATTTAAAAAGTAGTATATGTAGTATATCAGTTACCTGGTAGCCATACTACTAGCAGTACACTCTGCTTAACTTGGGATCAGGTAACCATGTGTGAAGAATGTCTTGGGATATTTATTTATTATATTTATTAATCTATTGGTAAACTTGGACCTATGCAGATATTGAAAGTATTTTTATATTGTCCAACAGTCCCTCCACTACCTTACAGTTGAATCTTTCTTATTAAGTCAAGTATACTCACATTCTGGGCGCTATCGCGAGTGAGGTAGTATGCGGATGTAGATGTGAATGCGCGTGTGGATGCGGGTGCGGATGCGCGTGCGTGTGTGTGTGCGGATGTGGATGCGGATGCGGGCGCAGAGCCGCGCGCCGCCGCGCCGCCGGTGACACGTCGTCGCTGTCCGTCTGCGACGACTCCGCTGTTGAGGTGCCTCCTATCATCTGCTTGGGGTAATAAACACGCTCTTAATATTCTGGTAAACACTAGGCGCCGAATGGTAGGTCACTGACACCTACGATTTTTTATTTTAATTTTCTGATCTTGCCTTTGTAAACCAAGGATGGAGCAGGCTTGCCTAGAAAAAGCCTATTCACTCTTGCGGTTATAGGAATCCAATGAAAAATGTCAAAATTCAATTCAAAATTCAAAACCATTTATTCAGTTTAGGCCTTCGGAGGGCACTAATGAAGGTCAAATTTAAAGTTACTGAAGCTACAACCGGTTCGGAAGTCAGCCTTCAATTTCTACTTCATTGCTGTCCGCAGCGGATGAAGATGTAAAAATGTTTGTCTGTATATTCAATACACCTAAAATGTATGCATGGAAATTTTCCTGGTGTCTTTTTTTAAACACTGTATATTTTAGGTGCGATTTAACCTATGTATGTCTTTAATAGTAATATTACTAGATTTTTTATTTACATAACATAGTACATATGTTTAGTTAGTCATTAAAAACTTACCGGACACTTAGGATGATGGTGTAATGGAGCTGTAGGCGTAGTGGGGGGGCCAGCACTGTCCGGCGTGCCCGGCCAACTGTCCGTACTCTGTATAAATAAAAATTCATCAATAAATAGCAATATAACGTTTGTTAACTATACTAAAGAATCAAGTAGGAAAACAATATTTATTAAAATTACTTATTCCATACAAAAGGCGATCTTTATGGTGATATTTATGTATTACTATCTGTCCCCCGCGGTTTCACTCGCGATCCCGAAGGATGTAACATTTTCCCGGCACAAAAAGTATCCTATGTTACTTCTAATACCTCCAAGAATATGTGTACAAAGTTTCATGATGAGCGGTTAAGTAGTTCTCGCGTGAAAGCGCAACAAACAAACTTACATTCACATTTATAATATTAGTAGGGATTCGGAACAGTTTTGGCACAAAATAAAACAGTATTGTGGTACTGAAAAAACCAATTTCTAGAATCGAAATGTTTACAGAATGATTTTACAAATGTGCACCTTATGTATCCAACAATAAGGGTCATTTTTGACATTGATGAATAGCTTCAGAATGACTATAGATAAGCTATCAGCCATTACAGTTTATCCATTATAAGAAAACTCTTTTTTGACTTTCAATCATCAATGTTACAGATAGATTTGCTTTATAGCATAAGTATTAATAGGGTTCATGTACAGATCCAATGGATAATTGTAAATTGTTCAAAATGAACCTAATCTTAAAGCAGAAAAGTTCATTTTTCAATAACATTCTTAAATGACAAAAAAGTTGTATCAAACAGAATCGTGAAGCATAGGAATGGAACACTTACCCTGGAGTCATGCGAGAGAGCAGAGTGGTGGTAGTGCCGGCGCCACTGCGGTGACGTGGAGGAGAAGGCGGCGAACAGCCCCGCGTCCTCCCCTACCTCCCCCGCCTCCGCCGCCTCGTCCGTGTCCACCTCGCTGTGGTTGTAGCGATCGCAGCGACCTTAAGCGTGATATGACCAATCAATTAATAAAAATAAAAACAGTGTTTTTTTTTCTTTTTATCCAGATATGCCTTTAAAACAAACGCTATTAATGGATCAATTATTCTTTTCTTTTTAGAAAAAATGTTAACAAATGTTTTCTTTCTTTCAACATAAAAACTGAGACTAAATAAATTGAAATACTTACATCTACTTGGTTTGGTCAGTACATAAGTTTAAAAGCCTGGCTTTTAAGTAAAAAAATGTATCAAACAAGAATTACGTCTGTAAAATTTTCGAGGTAAGTGGTAAGGTCTCCAATATCTATAAAAAGTTAGATCTTCCTATAGTAAGCTCTGCTTAGTTTGAGATCAAATGGTGAGTAGATCAGTATGTAAAAAATGTCTCAGGATATTTATTAATAATAATAATAGTATCCCGGGACAGTCTTTACACACGGCCATCTGATCCCAAACTAAGCAGAGCCTGTGCTATGGAAACCAGATAACTGATATACTACATATACTGCTTTTTTTTTCTAAATACATACTTATATAGATATTTACACCCAGACACTGAACAAACAGGATGTTCATGCACACAAATGTTTCTCCTGGGTGGGAATCGAACCCGCGACCTTTGGATTGGCAGTCAGAGTCACTAACCACAAGCCAACTGGCCTGCCAAATGTTATAATAACTTCACTTCTTTTTATAATGGCACCGGATGTGTTTATTTTACACAATTCCGCCAGTATCGGGGTGTTTGAAGATAAACGATGGAGAATTGGAAGTGCTCGGTATATGTTATAATAACCATGCTTAACCATCCAACGGGGCAACGCCGCTAGTATCATGGGTACCATGGAGCATTTAGAGGACCTTTTATTTTAGCAAAATTTTCGGTTTTGTTTTATTAGTGTACATAATATAGTAACTAATGTAATTTTAAGTGCTTTTGTATTTTTCTATGTATATATTTGTTTATGTTAGTAACTAAGTCCTTATTTTATATCTCATCAAATCCAGTCTCATTAGTTTTAATGTTTGAATTTGTACTAGATATATGTTATAATAACAATTTATAATGTTATTTTACTCACTGTCAAAATAACTAGTGTCCTCGTCGTTTTCAAGCTGCGGTATGAACTCGGCCTTACGCCTCAATAAGTTGTTCCAATCCAATCCGCAGAAATATACATGCTCCTATGTAACAGACAAAAATATATGAAGAATTATAAAAGTGCTGTTTATACAACTATCTATACCCAGTGGCGTAGCTACCGGAGGGCTCGACGGGGCAGTGCCCCAGGGCCCCCAAGCTCAGGGGGCCCCTCGAACTCTGACTTACAAACAATGGCGTAGCTACGGGAGGGCTAGACCGTGGAGTGCCCCAAGACTCCCAGCGCTTTTGGGGGGAAAACAAACGATTTTAAATAGTTTAGTCGGGGCCCTAGAATTTTTTTTGCCCCCGGGCCTTTGGTTACCTAGCTACGCCACTGTTTATACGCCAAAGTTACATTCTCTTTCCCGAGAGATGTTCCATTTTCCCAGGATAAAAAGTAGCCTTTGTGTTAATCCAGGTTATTAACTATCCATACATCACAATTCCATACTCACAAAGATTCGCATTTATTATATAAGTATGAATAATAATAGCTTGACCTGAAAGCTTAAGTATAGGCTTAAATATTATATGTGGACGTCATTTACCCCATAAAATTAAATGAACATATATTTTTTCATTATTCAATTATGCCAAGCGCTTATAAATAATCTGACTCTACCTAGTTCCAGACCATTATTATCTTCTTTCACCTACCTTTACTTGATGCGTCCCCCCGGTGCCAAGTCTGTCTCGTGGGTTTCTGGCCAACAGTTCAGTGATGATGGCGCTCGCTTCCACCGCTATGGGGAAATCTTCTTCTGATGGCCATTCAATGTCATCTGAGGAGAGAACAGCATTTTCGTAATTTCAAATAAATTATTAATCTATTCCCCTTTTTTTCTCCAGTCCCTTGCTTTTTTAACCAAAACACAAGTTACTATTGCTCCACGCCAGATATAGGGTGGTGGTAGTACGATCCCGGTCAAAGTCTGCACCTTCTTGGTACGCCAGGGCAGTACTCAGGAGACACCTTGACTTAACATACTTAATGATATTGTAGGTCGTTATTATTATTAATTTATATTACTCTTATTCAAACATTTTAAGGTTGTATAAATATATTAACTGTATTTGAATAAAATGAAGGTATATTATTGAACAACGTTATAATGTGTTCATACCGTTGACTGTATGCGCGAACAACTCCTCAGGGGTATCACCAAAGAATGGGACGCAGCCCACCAAAAACTCGTACAGTATGATGCCCATTGACCACCAATCCACTGGCTTGCCGTAACCCTGTGTAATTAACACAAAGCATTATTTTAACTAAATAAATAAAATAAAAAAGTTGTATTTGTAGTTTATCAATTATCTGGTTTCCATAGTACAAGATCTGCTTAGTTTGTGATTAGTTGGCCGTGTGTAAAGAATGTCCCATATTTACAAAACACCTATTGTTTTTCTAATGTGTATATCTTCAAAAACCTACACTGTTTCTATATCTACATTATAGATTAGTTTCAGAGTACAGTTCTGTGAATTTAGATTTGTCCAGCTACTTAATGTTGCTAGCCGTACGTCCAACATTGGACGTGGGTGTGGGCATACCTGTCGCAATATGACTTCAGGCGCGATGTACTCTGGCGTGCCGCAAACTTGTTTATCGGAGAACTGTCGCGCTTCCCGATCAGCATACTCTTCGTATAAGTTCGTTGCCACTGTGGATAAGATGGACATGTGTAAAATAATGTCCCAGCAAATTTCAATTTATTTTTTTAAGTGTAACTTCTTTATGCGCATTTTTATAGATGGGAAAAGCAATTACACTCGCGGCACCGTTACCGACATCTGTCTATATAAGTATTTACATATATTGGCCCGGTTTACACAAGAATTGAGTTTGGGTTGAAAAACATTAATAATTTAACTATTATAATATTAACATATATTTATAGTGTATACATCGTTTTATAAGATAATTTCTGATATTTTCGTGATTAGGACGACATAGTCAGTCAAACACAATTGAGTTTATCTGTAATAAAAGAAACGACATTTAATGTTATTATTAACTATGTCCGTTCCTACAACACAATAACAATGAAATTAATATTATAAATTATTGTTTTCTCATAACAATTACGAGATGCTTATTAGGTTATCTTTTCACAGCTCACATACTTCAATTGTTATGTCACTGCGCGTTCAATAAGAGGTTTGATGCGCAGGATAATTCAAATAAAAGAAAATTATATTTTTTTCTTTACATACATACAACATAGATATATGTATGTCGAAACTTTTCGATTCGAAAAAAACAAAAAAATTACACTTCTGTCGGCACTCCCGGTGCGCGTAGTTAAATTATTATTTTTTTACATGATGCACTGGCTGGTTAAGAATCGTATGGCGTGTGCCGTTACCAAATAATTTTGAACATGTCGTTACAAATTTAACTCTATACTCACGTGACATTAATCCCATTTTACTGAGTCCAAAGTCAGTCAGCTTTATATGGCCGGTTGCGGTGATGAGTAAACTGGAAAAGAAATATTTAATTAACTAGCTGTGCCTGTGACTTCGTACGCGTGATTACTTTAAATTAAGGTATATTTTATTTGTGTACCGATTTTGATGAAATACCCTACTTTTCAATGACTTGTGTACGTTTATTAGATTCGAAGAATATCGTGTCCAAATAAACAAATGGTTAAAGAGACAAGTTATCAAAAATTGTGTTATTATTGAGGTATCAGTGAATGCCTACATCAATTACAATAATAAACACCACAAACAAATATTTAGACGCACGTAAATCGTTATTACGACTTCAATGCGTGAACTCAGAAATTCCCTTAACGCTTTCTTCTATAATAAATTATTTTTTTCATAAAACCATTACATTACCTTTGCTTAAGTCGGATCAAAATGTAATTTTACGATTTCTCGTCATCATCATGGTCTAAAGCTGTCAATTCTAATCGGTAGTAACTTTAATAATTTGACCTTCATAAGTGACTTTCTAAGGCCTGACCTGAATGTTTAAAATGAGAAGGTAGAACTGACTTGTCGGGCTTGAGGTCCCGGTGCACGATCCCGTAGGAGTGCAGGTACTCGACGGCCAGCACGGCCTCGGCGAAGTAGTGGCGCGCCATGTCGGCCGGCAGCGGGCCCGCGCGCACCAGCGTGGCGCAGTCGCCGCCCTCCACGAACTCCAGGATCAGGCACAGGTGCCGCTTCGTCTCCAGGGAGCAGTACATTGTCACCTGAACCCGAAGGAAAGGTACACTTTACCTGTGTTATGCCGTATTATCAACAGTATCATCTCTGACAGTTGGAAGGGCTAATTATTTATCTGTGCTAAATTATAGGCTTAAATTAAAATTCAAACCCGACCCAAAATCATAGGATGGATGTTGTTTTTGACATAAATTTCATTGAAGACAAAAACAAAACAGATAGAAAAAAAAATTGGTTTCTATTACACAAACACTGTTTAGTTTAGGATTAAATGGTCCTTTTAGTTTTAAGGGAATAAAACTTAAAAATAATTGGAAATTAGAGAAAAGTTTTAAGTCCCTTGTATCCACCAAATAAATCGTGTTTATAATAATTTTCGTTTAGCAAAGTCTAGAAGATTTGTAATTATGATAATACAAAAATGTACCCACGTCCAAAAGTTATTCATGTCTCAGCAACTTTTTCCGAAATTATAATAGAATGCGATTCTTAAGAATGGTAAATCAGTAAAAAAATAAATAAAGCGACTCACCACAAAGGGGTTATCGGCAAAACTGAGTATATCCCTCTCGGCGAACGCTTGTTCCACTTGATTCCTCAGTATCAGATTGTTCTTGCTTATCTTCTTCATTGCGTACCTGAGGAAGGCAGTATGAAATGTAGAAATCTGTGAAATAAAGTTGTGGACAATTGAGAATTTAGCTTACAAAATGGTACTCAACGGGGCTTAAGAGTCCCATTTGCGTGCGCGCGTGTGTGTGTGTGTGTGTGTGTGTGTGTGTGTGTGTGTGTATGTGTGTGTGTATATATATATATGTGTGTGTGTGTGTGTGTGTGTGTGTGTGTGTGTGTGTGTGAGTGTGTATGTGTGTGAATGAGTGTATATGTGTGTGAATGAGTGTGTATGTGTGTGAATTAGTATGTATGCGTGTGCATGAGTGTGTATCTATGTGAATGAGTATGTATGTGTGTGAATGAGTATGTACGCGTGTGTATGTGTGTGTATGGGTGTGAGTGTATGGGTGTGAGTGTATGGGTGTGTGTGTATGAGTTTGTGTTTGTGTATGGTTCTAAGAGTGTTTCTGTATTTTTTTGTAGTAAATATGGACAAAATCTGTAACCGTCCGAACATACCTAGTCCTTGTTTGCTTGTGCTTGACCAGGTAGACGGCTCCGTATGCCCCGTTGGAGATGAGCTTGATGACTTGGTAGTCGGCCTCCGAGGGCGGCGCGCCTGACTGCCCGCCCGCGCCCGGGGGGGACGACCGGCCTCTGCTTCTGTGGGGGAGAGAGGGACTGACCAGTTATTACATAATGTGAAAGTAAACTCCTGAAACCAAGCAAGGGCTTCTATTCAGAATGAACTTATACCAATTTAATTATAAAATCAACTTTATTTTATTTTTGTTTTTGAATGCAGTAACATCTCATTTGACTCGACAATGTACATTATTTTTGAGAAAATTAAAAATAAAGTTTATTTATAATGTCAATCCTATACGGAATCTAACATAAATGTATTAATAATATTTATTTTACATTTCACAGCTATAATATATATATATGGTATAAGTAATGTAATATATATTCTGCTCATTATAAAAATTCCGTTTTTGTTTTTAAGTGTCATACAATTAGTGACTTTACAATAAAGTACATCTGTATCAGCATAAGATGCATTTATGAACAGACATTAAGAACTTACTTAGAGGGCGAACTGTTTTGCGGCGGCGGCGGGGGTGGTGGGGGCGGCGGCGCGTGCAGCTCTGCCAGTGGATCCCGCGACAAGCCCAGCTTGTGGATTATGTACTGAGGAATGTCTGTCGTAATGCCCTGGGGAATAAAGTTTATATGAGCAAAAAAGCTTAATAAGGTAGAGCTTTTATGTTCGGGTTCCTCCGGGGAAGAGCTAGCATCGACTTCTATGACTGTTACTATTCTGATAGTATATTAGTATAGATACTGTTAAATAATGGGGCAGTTTCGTGGGTTCGATTACCGAGTCGGATGATGAATGATTAACTATAGCCCACATTGGTTATATTAGCCTTATTGGTAATGAGCCCAATCGACAATCCAAAGCCATATTCTTCGTCAGAATGAAAGCTTAATTACTGTGACATCTACCTATCCGTACGGAGATAGTAGGCGCGATGTTATGTTATATGTCACCTGTAAATGTCTTGCGTGACCCTCTGCCGCCTCGAGCAGGCGGTAGAACCTCTCAGGGTCGAACTCCAGGCACTCCAGCAGCCGCGCGGGCCGTGCCATCGCCAGCACCAGCCGCGTCACCAGCGGGGCCACCTGGGCGCCCGCTGAGTTCGATTTCTCACGTGTCTGGAGATAAGAGAGGCGGTAAGGTACAAATGTATGATGTAACCTATAGAATGGTACTCACAACCCAATAATGAACTAAACTTTATTTTTGGACCATGTTCGTATCGTATCTTAGTAATTATGTAACTTTCCAAGTATGTGCGTCTGTGTGTATGTGTTTATGTGTGTGTGTGTGTGTGTGTGTGTGTGTGTGTGTGTGTGTGTGTGTGTGTGTGTGTGTATGTGTGTGTGGTTTGACAGCAAAGAATGTCAAAGAAAAATCAACTTTACTGCTCTTGTGATAGGGTTTATCTATTGATCCAAATGTGTATTGTATTCTATATTGTGTTAATTGCTGATGTACCTTATGAGAACCCAATAGAGTTCATTTATAACACCCTTAGCTAACAAAACGGGCTTGTTAGACCATGACAACATACCTGTATTATGCCACCTGTTAGTATTTTGATTTAAAAAAAGGTACGCAAAATTGAACGTTGTGTAAACTACCCCAAGGGTTGAAATCGAACTTACCTCGGCCAGCAACCTGTCCAAGCTGTCTGCCATATCGTAAAAATAGCTGCTCGTTACTTGCTTCGACTCTGACTTATGTAGGCAGTCGCGGGCCATTTCTAATACCTGTAACATAACAATTAAATACAGGTTAATTTTGTATCCACGAACTTATAAGGTAAGCTAAGTCAATTTATTACTTAATAGGTTAATGATAACAGTTGAGTATTAAATTCGAAAAACTTTAGCATATCCTGAGATAGAAGAATGAATAAAAATAAATGAATTTACGAAATTACTTCTCAATATATACAGAATTCTTCGTTGTTGTAATAAATGCTTTTTTTACATTTAAAACAAATTAAAAAAAAATACTCTTGTTGATGTAATTCATCGATATAATAAAAATGCATATAAGGAAAACATTATGTTGTAAAGTTAGTCTTAAAACGAAGCATCAAGGATTAAATAAGTATGTCACCTGTCTTTGTACGAATCTCTCAATGGGCGGTCGATCTGGCTTCTTATCTAATTCTGTCAGTTCGTCGATGAGTCCTCTTAACCTGGAAAACCAAACTTTATTATTACTTTCCTTAAGTCTCCTATTAAATACAACAGTTTACTAAATCGGTATAAACGTATTATTTTAAATAAATATCCAGGGATATCTTTACAAAAGACCATCACAAATAAATAAATAAATAATAAAAAATACATATTCCAAGACATTCTTCACACATGGTTACCTGATACCAAGTTAAGCAGAGCGTACTCCTTGTACCTAGGCCACACCAGGTAACTGATAGACTACATACACTACTTTTTAAATACATACTTATATAGATATTTACACCCAGACACAGAACAAACAGACATGTTCATGCAACTGGCCCGTCAAACACAAATAACGTAGAGCTTGTACTGCTTGTACCATGGAAACCAGATAATTGATATGCTACGTATACTACTTTTTTTATACTAAATGCTATAGATATTCACACCCAGGCAATAGACATGTTCATGCACAACAATATTTGTCGCAGTTGGGAATCGAACCCACGACCTGCGGCATTATAGGCATCTATCCACCACGCCAACTGTCCCGTCATCACTTGATAATAAAGGTTACAAAGATTGTGTGGCGACATCTATGAACACGCCTACAATCCTTCACCACCCGCACTACAGTGATGTGGCACATCTATGAACGAGTAGAAACACGCGAGAATCCTACATCGCGCTATCAAGATTCTCTCAGGATTTGATATACAGGAATATTTTTTATTCGGTGCGCAAACTTTGACAAGTTAAACTTAAATGAGTTTTATTAAACACCAAATTTTTATTATGATAAGTTTTAGTACAAAAAAATAAAGTTATCGTTAACGTAAGATATAGACTTTAATTATGGCTACTCTGTCGCTCGGGTCGGGCGCCCACCCCGGCCGTGGCCTTGGCAACAGCTGGCTCTACCGCCGCGGGCGCCCTTTGATATTATTATGAATAGATAGTGTCCATTGTTTGTTGATTTTAAAGTCGAAAAAAACGTACCAAAAAAAAATTTTTACAAATAATGGAAATGTGTTCTACTACTGATACTGAACCACCAAATTTTTTTTGCGCATTACTTAAAAAATATTCCTGTTACATACAAGCATCCAACATAAACAGTTGGACCGCGGTCCCCAGGCATGATCACCTAACCTGGCGGAAGATCTTCCCAAATGGAGGAGTCTCATACCTCGCTCCCCCATAATTGTATAAAGGTGGTATGACAGTGGTACAAGGGTGGCACAAAGGTGATACAAGGGTGTTACACTGGTGTTACGGGTGGTACAATGGTGCTACAAGAGTGGTAGAAGTATACTGACTTGTCGTCCATGGCGCGTTGTGCGGCGGGGAACCTGGCGGCGAACAGCGAGGACATCGCCGACACGGCGTCGTCGCGCGCCCCGCCCCCGCCGCCGCCGCCCCCCGACCCGCCCCCGCACCGGGATGGGGAACTGAGAAAGAAACAACCGACATCACATCATTACGTGGATCATTTTACTTCCAATCATCATAAGCCTGCTATTCACTTTTGACAATGTAGTTGTTGAACTCTCGATGGGTGGTGTAAGGTGTATAATGCTACAATAAACATGAGTTGGGCTGGTAGAACAGTCAGCAACATAAATTAAGCTGAACAGATCACGATTTACAAAACAGCTGTGTGTAGGCACATATTTACACACATAACATATTTACTTTGTATTTCTATATTATGAATAATTGTAGCGTAAATATTGTATACAGATGTTTTGTAAATTTTGATCGGCACTGCTAAATGTACAGATGCAATTATGAGTCTGCCCTCATCTACAAACTCGGCATCACATTAACAACCTTATAAAATTCTTAATCTCCATCGGTGGTGGAGCTCACCATTGTGGATTGTGCGGCTAATTGTAAACCTTTTGATACAAAATAAAAACTTATGTTGGCGATTACTTTAAGTGCAGAGTTCACCCGGAGAAGTATCCGAGGTTTCCTGGATATTATTGTATGGATACCGCCTGACGTATATCTTAATATATATATTTCTTGTGTGCGTGTGTATGTGACTGAACTCCTCCTAAACGACTGGACCGATTTTGATGAAATTTTTTGTGTGTGTTCGTGGAGATTCGAGAATGGTTTAGATTTGGACCCGGTAGGTGGCGCTGCGAGCGAATTCCTGCATTTTTGTATGGACTTATTTTGACAGAACGACGTCTGTCCGGGCAGCTAGTACATAAATAAAATTACTGTGTTTCGGTTAGAAAGGTAAGGGGGCCAGTGAAATTACAGCCACATGAGACCTAATTTCACGTCACAGTGTTGACAACATATTGGCGATGTCCCTGGTGTAACAAATGTCCATTGGTGGCGGTGACCAGTTAAAAATTAGAAAAACAAAGTACCTGAGGCTGCGGCTGCGCACTCGCCTGGCGGGGGAGCCGGGCGAGGGCGCGGGCGAGGGCGCGGGGGAGGGCGCGCGGGGCGCGTGCGAGCTGCCGCCGCTGTCCGACAGCGACGCCCAGTTGTTCACGCCGCTGCCCACCGAGCTGCTGTGACAACGGAATATACACCTTATTGCACTACATCTACACAAATTTGTGTTTTACACACGCAATGATATAAGAAATGAAATATATTTTTCTCAAATAGGCACTTATGTGAGGTCAGACTAACGACTGTTCAGAAGATTGGTTTTTACTCAGAAGGGCCGGCAAAACTCTCAGCTATTATTCATTTTATAATAACATTTTGTTTGTACATTAAGTTGTATCCTGTAGGGTAGAAGTGAAACCTTCAGAAAACTATGTCTACCTATTTCATTCTCTCACAGGTGAAACCCTATGTTTGTCTCTTTTTCGTTTAATCGATTTTCAAATCACAAAGGTGCTAAAGAAGTTTTCACTTTAAAAGGCTAGCGTTGACTTGAAATAACTGTTTTATGTTATTTTTTTACATTTATTCTAAAATATAAATAATATTTTATATTGTAGCTTATATGGTACTTAATTAAACCAGATAGCACTATTAAATAGCTTTTAACAACCACCAAAATATCTTAAGTTTTCAAAGTGAACCCAAACTTTTGTAAGTACCAAAGACAGGTCGCCAAAAAGGGGTATATAAATAGATCATCAATGTTAATGCAATACCAACTGCAAAAATTAAGTCATAAGATACATACTTCAATGAGTTCTGGTGCTGGTGGCAGTGCGGGCACGGCGCCCTCTGCGGCTCGCACACCGCCTGCACCGCCAGCAGCCGCTCCTGCGACGAACATTGCGACTGCAACAAGTTTATATACGCGTTGTATGTAATGCATCATTTGAACACAGTGCTGTTGAAAAAAAAAAGAATAATTATTACGATTCTCTTGTGCATCGCTAAACTTAGGACAACCTCTCTTTCTTTTCCTAAAGTTAAAATGAGTGACGTGAGTGATGTTGACCGGCCAGTTGGTGGAATTAAATAAAAATATTTTTATTCAAATAGGCCTTTACAAGCACTTATGAATAGTCTGACTCTAATGTATAGGTGCTTAGATACTGCTTAGATACCCTGACGGTTCCTACCCTGTGGGTTCGATTCCCACCCAGATAAAAAAATTGTGTGTGAATGAATATGTCTGTTTATTCTGAGTGTAAATATAGCTGTAAGTATTAATTTAACCTATTTCAATTAACTGGTGCAACCTCTGATAGTTTAGGATCAGGTGGCCGTGTGTGAAGAATGTCCCAGGATATTAATTTATTATTATTTCTGAGTTTTTTAGCTCTATGGTAAAAACGAATTTGACAGGAAGACTGTCTCTTTTCGTTTTATTAAAATAGGAAGAGATGTACATACGGTTTAATTTCGTTTAGCGATGCACAAACGTGTAACATAAATTGAACTCTATATTAACTAGAACCTATGTTCAAAATCACTTTTAATGGGTATTTTGATCCGTAGTTCAATCAAGGTCGATTCAAAACCACTTATTTAGTTTAGGCCCGAGGGGGATTATGAAGGTCAAACTTACTGAAGTTACCTCCGTCAATTATAGTCATAACTCAATAATTAAAGTACACATTTTTTTTTATTAACTTTAATTTATAACTACAGATCAAAAATAACACCCTAACGTAATCTATGAATTCTGTGCATTCTAATATCTAAATTCACGCAAGTAAATTATAAATAATATATAGTATAATTGAAAATGAACCAAAAACAATAAAAAATAAAGCACACTTTTCAACGCTCGATGTTTGATTGACTTAAAGCATTATGAATTTTGGGCATTCTAATAAAATCTTCAATAGTCACGCGTTGGTATAATTGAAAATAAACCAAAAATAGTACGAAATAAAGCACTTATTTCAACGCTCGATGATTGATTGACTTAAAGCATTCTTGTTACTTACTTACTCGTTGTACCTATTATTTGAGAGGACTAAGAATAGGTCTAATTAGCTAAAACTAAATCCGGCGGGCTCAATACTGAAAACTAAATGTCGCTAAGAAAGTCCAATACAATGCATATGTTTAATAACTACATAATTAAAAATGAAGGGAGCTATCATCTGTATAATATCATAAGTACAGTAAGTATATCTTAAATATAAAATTCTTGAGTCACACAATGTTAGTTAGGGGACGTCCATAAATTACGTGAGGCATTTAGGGGGGCAGGGGGTCAAGCCGAATCTCACCGAACGTCACGTGGAGGAGAGGGGGGGTCTCTGCAAATATCACGTAATTTTTTTATCAGTAAGAAACAGTGTTAATAAGTATTGCTAGAAGAGGGTTATATATAGTAGTAATACTTATGATAATATCAAATCTCACGTGAGATTAGGGTAGGGAGGAGGGTATCGAGCAAAATCTCATGACATCTCACAAAGGGGAGCGGGGTGGTCGAAAAATCGCCAAAATCTCCTCACGTAATTAATGGATGCTCCCTTACCATACTCCTCCGAAACGGCTTGCGCGATTTTTATATGCATTTTCATTAGGTCTGAGAATCGGCTACTATCTATTTTTCACACCCCTGAGTGATAAGAGTTGTCCACACCTAAATATTAACTTTTATTTTTTTGTAATTTTTGTTTATTTTTATTTTATTATTATTATCATTGAAAAATACATACAACTTAAAATTTTCACACTTCAACGATCAACACCTGTTTTGAAATCGCGATTTTTTCATGTATAAAAAAGTAAATATGGCAAAACAACGTTTGCCGGGTCAGCTAGCATTATATACGAGTATATGTAGCCTCAAGCTACGTTCCTGCGATTAAAATTCAACCGGTCATTGCACAGATTAGCGGATTCAAACAGACAAAACCTATCAAAAACAGTCTTACTGTATTTCTTTTCACTCACCACATCAACCATAATCAGTTTTTGGCAAATATTTCCAATGTAAAGACACGACGTTTGTGTAGATTTCTGGTCTTTAACCCTTTGCGAGCATTGGCAAAATAATTGCCAAACCACTTTTAGATTCCTTATAGATAGAGTTTATGATTTGAGATTGTAGTCATATCATAATATGTAGTTCAAACGGTTAGCAAAGATATTGCCGTTGCCCATAAAAGGGGGGGGGGGCGTAAGCAAGGGGGGGAAATTGATGAGTATTGTTTTAAAAATGTTATTTCACAATGTTTTGAATAAATAAATCGGAGGTGTAATTAGTATTTCCCGCGAAAGGGTTAAATGATAAATGCCATGTAAACACATTTAATCCACAGACTATAGTAACCTTGTTCCCATAACAATCTTTGTTTAATTAGGAATCATAAGAGGCCTAAGCACGAACACCTATCGCTAGTAGCGTTGCCAGGCGTCCGGATAAAGCCGGACATAGTTAGGCTTTTTGATTGCGTGTCCGGCCAAAATAAACGGTGTCCGACTCGTCCGACTTTTGATAGGCTTTTTACATTTCGCAAACGACCTGTTAATAATCAAAGAAGCTTGATTTAACATATTTTTTGTCGTATCTATTAATACTGAGTCACAAAACACTTAATCATGTAGGGGGTCCGGCCTTTTCACCGAATGAAACGAAAAAATGTTCGGTCAAACTGACTGGTCTGTCCGCCTTTTTTTTTATGTTATTGTAGGCAAACGAGCAGACGTATCGCCTGATGGTAAGCGACTACCGCCGCCCATGGACACCCGCAACACCAAAGGAGCCACAAGTGCCTTGCCGGCCTTTTAAAAAGGAGTACGCTCTTTTCTTGAAGGTTTTAGGCTATTAGGTTTAGCGACCTGGCAACAATATCGCAAGAGTAGCGTCATAGTATCGAGTTCGCCAAAAGGCGGGTTTGTATGAAATACCGTGACGTCGCGCGAAGTTAAATTTCCCATAGCATTGGTTTTTGGCGCACTCGATACGATAACGATACGCATGCGATAGATTCTTGTTTAGGTCTCGAATAAAAAAGATTTTTCACGGATAGAAAGCTATTTAAATAGGCTAGTTTTTACCCCGAGAAAGCAATAATTCTCCTAAAAAGATGTAAAAACCGCGGTAGGCGCTAAGTAATTGAAATTAATTATATTAATTTAGTTATAGTAATTTCTTTATTTTTGCACCTGTCTATTCATAAGATAAAAAGCAATGTTAATACCTAGCCGTAGAAACAGTTTTGGCAATTGTATTACTTTAGTTTATAGTTTTATGTGTGAAATAATAGCTGTTTGTTTCTTTAAATAAAAAAAAAAAACTACAAAGGTATTTCATGCGCGAAAATTGGGGAATGTTAAACTGACAAAGATCCGAAGGCAGGAGTGTGTATTGTGGTCATAAGGTCATCTATGCTTCTATACTAATATTATAAAGAGGAAAGATTTGTTTGTAAGTATGTTTGTCACTCTTTCACGCAAAAACTACTAAACGGATATGAGTGAAACTTGGCACATAGATAGAGCATATCCTGGAATAACATATAGGCATTACTGTTTGATCCAGCTAATCTTTGAAATGACTTGGCCGATTCTGACGTAACTTTCAGAGACTACTTTTTACTACTTTTAATCACGGGAAAACTATCATCCCCCGGGAATGTGGGTAAACCCGCTGAGGACAGATAGTATTTTATTAGTAGATAGTATATCTATACTACTATTATAAAGTGGAAAGATTTGCATGTAAGTATGTTTGTTACTTTTTCACGCAAAAACTACAAAACGGACATGGATGAAACTTGGCATATAGATAGAGCATATCCTGAAATAACATATAGACTACTTTTTATCCCGGGAAAATGTGATATCCCTCGGGAACGCGGTTAAAACCGCGGGGGACAGCTAGTTTATAAATACAAGTGTAGGTCACCAAACAAATCATTCACTTACATTAGGTACATTATGACATAGCAATGCAATTAATAAGCGCCGAATAAAACGTTAAGTATTTCTTGGACCACTTTCAAAATCTTATTACCACTTCATTTGAAAATCAACCTTATAACTTGTGAGTTAAGATTCAAAACCGTTTGTTACAGCGACTATTGCCAGAGAAAATGAAAAAATCCCACCTGTCTTTTACAAATTGATGTTTATTTTCGGATAAAAGCGGATATGTGTTTTAGTCCGGATATAAGAACGGTTGTTTATTGCGGTGTGAATGGATATATATGATGTTTATATTGCTTAATGCATCCACTTGTGAACGTTGATAGTTATACGATAATAGTCTCTATGGTACTTTAATAAAGCTTAGTTATAAAATCTAAATATATAAAAATGAATCCCGATTTCCCTTGGTCACGGCATCACGCATAAGGGCTGGAACGATTTCGCTAATTCTTTTTTTTTGTTGTGTTTGTTATTGTCAGGAGAAGGTTGATATGAAAGAAAAAAAATAAGAAAGTAGCATGAAAAGTTAGAAAATTTAAGAAAACTTCTCGATTTTATGAGCGCTTTTGACGTTGTTAACTTTTTTAATGTAACCTGCTTGACATTATTGTCAGTCGTTTGACAGTTGGCGCGATTGTCAGAATGGGCGCTGCAAATATCTTTAAATAAAGGTGGCGAGCGGTCGGAATTATATTGCTAAAATAATTAATCTATAATTTCTTATTTCGAATTCAATGTTCATAGTTAAGACAGGACAACGTCTGTCGGGTCAGCTAGTAATATTATAAAAGGAAGAGTGCCAATTTTGTGAGGTAGTTAGAATCTTGGCAAAAATATGAAGAATTATTTCACTATTATATATAAGACATAGGCTATGTTATAGTCCCGGAATATATTGGATCGGAACACTGTCTTAATTGATAGCAATACCTTTTTATATCAAGATAGGTACTTTATTTATAAAAGCTGTCCCCCGCAGTTTTACCCGCGTTCCCGAGGGATATCACATTTTCCCGGGATAAAAAGTAACCTTTATGTTATTCCAGGATATGTTCCATCTATGTGCCAAGTTTCATCGATATCCGTTTAGTAGTTTTTGCGTGAAAGAGTAACAAACATACGTACAAATCTTTCCCCTTTATAATATTAATATAGAGTACATAGTAAAGTCCCTCGGTTTTACCCGCGTTTCTGAGAGATTTTATGTATCCCGGGATAAACATAGCCTATGTCCATCTGTAATAATGTACCTTTTCAATAATGAATTATTTTTTTAAATAACTGGTGTTTTCAATGATATCCCGATACATATCGAAAAACTTACAAAACCAACACTCTCTTTATCTATACTAATAAATATGTTTGTTACTCATCCACGCAAAAACTACTAAACGGATATAGATCATATCCTGGAATAACATACTTTTTATCTGAAAAAGTGATATCCCTCGGGAACGCGGATAAATAATATTATAAGAAATAAAGAACAATACTAAAATTAAAGAAAGATATAAATGTAATAAGTTTAACCGTTAGTTCGTGAACCTGTAAAACATTTCCTACAAGTGTACCTATTAACAACCCTCCCTGACTTCGCTTGAGAGATAATATGGTGAAAGCCGCATCAAAATCTATATTTGTCTATCTACATGAATTTCATCTATAAAAATGAAAGCTTGTATGCTTGTACCCAAAGCCTACTATTTATCGGATATCGAAGAAACTTTTGTGAATTATTCTACATACACATGCTAAAATTAGTGCCAAAAAAATTCCCATAGCAATGCATACCGAGAAATTGCCGGTTTATCTATGTATATAACCAAAATGAGGTTCCTTTAACGCAACATCACCTCTAAACTACTGAACATATCGGGATGGGACTGCTACCATTCGACGCGGAATTTTTAATCGATGGTTATAGGCTATATATGATATCGATAAACGCGGGTGAACCCGCGGGGGACAGCTAGTTAACATATGTATGTATTTCATGCTATGAACACCTAACTATTATAAATAATAACACATACCTCATTGAGCATGCATCTTTCTAAGTAAATGACTAATGCATACTTCTGACAACATCCCAAAGTAATTAGTCGTGTTGTGACAGCTTAGCACACTGACACACAATACCATTGTATTTCCTGCTATGCAACAGGTACATACTTTAAAAAAATGTTCCAGGTCCAATGGTTTACGAACTACATAATATCTGTAAATCTGTATTTATAAAAATGTATATTTGTATGTTTTCCAATGCCTTCTAATATTCAATATTATTTGACAGGCCAGTTGGCTTGGTGGTTAACGCTCTGATTGCCAAACCTAAGGTCGCGGGTTCGATTCCCACCCAGGACAAACATTTGTGTGCATGAACATGTCTGTTTGTTCTGTGTCTAGGTGTAAATATCTATATAAGTATGTGTTTAGAAAAAAAAATAGTATATCAGTTATCTGGTTGCCATAGTACAAGCTCTGATTAGAAAAAAAAAATCTCAGGATATTTATTTATTATTATTTACTTATTTATACGATAGCAATGACTTTTCTGAGTTCTTTTCGTACGTTTGCGAGGGTTTCTGACTTATAAAATATATTAAAATGATGTACCTTATTCTATATTTCTTATATTACTTACACTATCTTGACTGAACTTATCCTAATTTTTTAAAGATTATCCGAGAATTTCTTGCGGGTTTTTCACGTGTATAATACATTTATAATTATCCCACTCATTCAAAGCCGAGGCGAGTCACTAATACACTTATAGGAAATATTTTACTGGTCCATAAACTTACGTTTTAATAAATACTTCTTTGATGAATTTAGGAACAATTATTGTGTATTAAGTGTAATTTTGCTATAAGGCTCAGAGATGATATATCTAAAGCAGCATTATGATATCTCTCTCAGTGTCTTACCAGTCATTGTGAATAATTTATAAGAATCCATCATCATAGGGTAGTCTATAATATCCACCTTACCGTCATCCAAATTAAGTTCAAAATCAATCGCCAACCACCCATCATGTGTCCGTAGTTCCCTTCAAAAGCCCTTATATACTCACCACAATCAGTCACATTATCACTAACCTACAATACCTTATAGTGAGAAGAAACACAAATACAGAAAACAGTGCAGGTTTATTTGGTTAAGAAAAAGTTTGTTTTCAATAGTAAAAACCTGATAGACACTTACTGATAAACTTGAACTGCCTGGTGTCGTACCGTAGCCGGACGATGGTAGAGACGCCACCGACCACCTGCGACCATCTCTGTAAGTAAACATATAACACATTATTAATACATATTAATAAAAACAAATTGAAGAAAGAAACATAAAGACGACTCGACAACTAGCTATAACTACTGCTTACACTTGCTTACTTGTTTTGTGTTTTTGTGTGTATGTGTGTGTGTGTGTGTGTGTGTGTGTGTGTATGAGTGTGTGTGATTGTGAGTGTGTGTGTGTATGTGATTGTGTGTTTTTGTGTGTGTGTGTGTCCCATTCTCCCACTATTCCTATTATCCAACTAATCAAATTAAATAGATTCCATTCCTACTCCTCCTTTTAGAGCACTTTTTACTTGATCTCTAGAGAAATAATTATAATTTTTTAAATGTTAACAAGGAAAAAAAATAAAAAATTTTGAAAATAAAATAAATGTTCTACACAAAAGTAGCCCTAGCCTTTATCCAGTTTCATACAAGTTAATAAATTTTATTAAATTGTATTATAAACTATTTCAGTTCAATATTGACACAGAAATAGTCCCCTTACAAATAATTGGGTTTGAGTAACCCTGACCCCCTTTCTATATCTATAAAACTCTTGCATCGATATGAATATCAATTGATTATTTTACATTAAAAAAGACAATTATCAATCATTTGCACGGTTGAGGAATTAACCGTAAGTTATTTGTTGGGATTTATAATTCCTGTTAATTTTTTTTTATTTTTTTTTATTAGAATTTAACTCTGAAACCCTTTGACTTCAACATATGTATGTATATACTATACAGTGCATACCTATACAAAATCAAGCATGATGCTTCACACATATGTATGTATGGAGTACTTGAATGAAGGACAAACAGACTATTTTCTAAACTAGCACCACGTTAATACGTTTAAGTATGTCATAGAAAAAATAACCCTAATGCTTTCTAATACAGTTTACGAGCATTATCATTAAATTATGTTAATCTATATACAAAATGGTAAATACAAAATAGTTAAGTACCATACTCTCTCCTGATTGCGAATCGTTTTTTTTGTGCAGTTGCTTTTTGATCATTGATGTGTTATGTTTAACAAAACCTTTCTTTTTTTACATACAAATGTACATACAGAGTGTAACAAAACTACCCGTCAAGCCGAAAGGAGGTTAAATGGGGCCTTATAACGAGTCCATTCACAATATTTAAGAAGCATAGTAACGCTGTATAACATAGGCAGAGCTTGTACTATGGCAACCAGATAACTGATATATACGGACCCCGGTAACCCAAGTACTGCCTAAGACCCCCTGTAGTCAGGAATTTTTTGAAAAAGGGTACCTTGTTTTCTGACAAATTACTTTTCGGTTCTATGTAAACTACAAAATAAATAAAATATTATATATATATATATAATAAATAAAAAATGCCTATTGTTATACACACACACCGAGACACAGAACAAACAGACATATTCATGCACACAAATATTTACCCTAAATGGAAATGCCACCATGCCAACAGGCCCGTCAATCAAATCAAATCAAATCAAATCAATAAACAATATGGATAATTTAATCAAATAATAAGAAAACAACTTGTTATACCAGTTTAATACTCACATATCCTTATTCCTAGGTCGAATAGACATGTTAACATAACATTTATTCTTAGTAAATATTTTATTTAACTACAAGGCGTTGCAATCTACCTCGTTTTGACAGACAAATCTATTCAAAAACAAACCCTACATCTCTTAAAATAGAGTTCATCTTTGTTTTTTGAATTGTTTGTTTGATGAAGATGTAGATGAACCTTTGCTATTGAAATGTATACTCTATAGCTCTTAAAATAGAGCTCATCTTTTAATCCAATTGTCAATTGGATGATGATGCAAATGAACTTTTGTTATTGAAAAATAAAGCCTACAGCTTTTAAAATAGAGCTCATCTTTTAATCCAATTGTCAATTGGACGATAATGATGCAGGTGTACCTATGTCATTGTAAAATAAACTCTACAGCTCTTCAAATAAAGTTCATCTATTGATCTAATTGCATGATACTCCAGGTGTTTAACCTGAGGCGACAAAAGTTAATTTTACAGTGACATTCTAAGCTGTCAAAATGAACCAATTGTATTGCGACGACTTAAACAGGCACAAAAATAAGTATTGTACAGTTTTGACACATATTAGTGCAGATTCTATTATCATCAACTTAATTAAATTGATGTACATATATCTCTTTCTATTTTACTGAGATGAAAAGAGAGAAAATATCATGAATGATATAGATTGACAAAGCGTAAAAATGTATGAATGAACGAGTTCAGTTTTTGATCAAACTGAGAGATTAAAGATCTCTTCACTCTTTTCAACTTTAGGTAAAGAAAGAGAGGTTAATATTTTTTTTTTATGCCCAAAAGAATCTAGACCATTGTAGAAATCATTAATAATCGTTTATTAACCTAAACAAGTTTTTAAAATAATATCAAATTACTGCAATCCCTTCACAAAGCCTTCACAGCTAAGGTAATATAATAATGTACAGTCACACAGTTCGATCAACAGTTTCCGAGAAAAAATGATTAAATTATTAAGTCATGATAAAAAGATGATTATCAAAAAAAAACAAATGTGTAACATATATTGTACAACTAAAGTACTGTTACTTATAATATATATAATTTAAGGGTCCCGTACCTGAAATGGAAACTAAGGAACCACATCGCTATCCATCTGTCTGTCTTTTAAGACCCATTCTCATCGGAACGCGAAAAGGTATCAAATTGAATTTAATATCAAACACAGTCTGCTACCCGTACCCTCAGTACGCAGGCCAGACTCGAACTTGTCCGCTTTTAAAATTCCTATCGCTAACTTTGATCAATTGGCAAAGTAATTAATTATCAATAAAAGTTTGACTGGTGACAAGATAAGAGTTCAACCGCTGACAAGTTACAGTCCAAAGTGTGTGTTGACCTTGTCATAATGACGCGTGGGGACACCGGGTACATAAACTCCGCCTGCACTTATAGGTACGTGCAGTATCTTATTCTATAAATATTATAAATGCGAACTGTGATTGTGATAATTGTAGCTTCAGTAACTTTAAATTTGACCTTCATAAGTGCCCTCCGAAGGCCTAAACTAAATAAATAGTTTTGAATTTTGAATTTTTTTTTAGTGTATGGATGTTTGTTACACTTTCACGCAAAAACTACCAGAGGGATTTGGAAGAAACTTGGCATTTACATAGTTTATAACCTGGATTAACACATAGGGTACTGTTTATCCTGGGAAAATTTTACTTCCTTTGTTTACGCGGAGGAAGCCAGCAACTTTATCTATATGAATAAAAATCTATTGCTGCATGTATGAAAGATCATCAGTTGAGAGGGGCTGTACCGATTTGGCTGATTATATATTTTTATTGTGCTCAGCAACAACCGAGTTGAATCGAGGATAAGAGCATTAGTCAGCAAACGCAAAGGCAAAAAGATCCATGAAGAACTCGCCATTATACAAGCCCAGACTCCACCACAGCGGAGATGTGCTAGGAGCTCTCCGTTTTGGTGTAGTCCACACCATAGGCTGTAAAACACACAAAGTTAGCTTAAAAAGACATAGCACAGGTGTGCTGGTACTCACAGCTCCTTGCCCCGCTTCACGCTGGACGAGAGCAGCGCGTGGTGGAGCGGATGAGCGTGCGGCCAGCGCGGCCCCTCCGCCGGGGACAGCGGCCCTGTGCCCGGGGAGCTGCAGCGCCCTGATCCCACCTGGAATGGGGGATGACATCATTAAATCTGGGGGCGGTTAGGTACCCTGATTGTAAGGGGTTTGATACAAACCCCTAAATATAAATGTCAAAAAACAGAAAATATATTTATATTGAAAACAGGGTGTTTCCTAAAGACCTTTGTATTATAGGAGACGTTTTAATTATTTATCAATCACTTTTGATACATAGATTGTGTTTGTCGTTAATTTATTTTTCGACACACAAAAAGGTTGCGGGTCACTCTTTCATAAACTTCCCATAGGAAATTTCGCTTAAAAAAAACAATAAAAATAATAAGTGATTAAATAACCAGACTTTCAGGCGAGCCATTCATTGCCAAGGGGTATTTTATTCATCAAATACTCCAACATCCCTACTAATATTATAATCTCTACAAATATTATATAAGTTTGTTTGTTACGCTTTCACGCGAAAACTACTGAACCGATCATCATGAAACTTTGTACACATATTCTTGCAGGTATTAGAAGTAACATAGGATATTTTTTATCCTGGGAAAATATAACATCCCACGGTAACGCGGGTGAAACCGCGGGGAACAGCTAGTATTATATGAAAATATTACCTGCGCTCCCGTGGGATGTCACATGTATTATACATAAAAACCTTCCTCTTCAATCACTCTATGTATTAAAAATAACCACATCAAAATCCCGAGCGTAGTTTTAAAGATTTAAGCATACATAGGGACAGAGAAAGCGACTTTGTTTTATACTATGTTGAAGTGCATGTACTAGTCTAGCTAGAACTTCTACTACATACATAACTTTGGAATCAGATAAGCACGTATACGTACTTTCCAAGTAGAATATTTCTTTTTAAAAATCTGAGACGCTTCAAGGCGTACAGCGACAGAATTTAACGATCTTCACATAGATAACTGAAAATGCGGCTTCTCAAGTCACGACTTCTTATCGTAAGGTACCATGTGACGTAACGATTCATCGTGCTTCACGACTAAAGGATCGTATTGTTTTCGGTCGATGTTGAAGCATAGATTGATCTAAGATCGTTTTTAAAAAGAGTAATTGCTGAGTTTCTTGCCGGCTCATCACAGTAAAAAACAACCTTCCGACACGGTATTAGAATCTGACTATTCATAAGTGGTTGTAAAGGCCTATTTGAATAAAAATATTTGAATTTGATTAATTTATTAGTAACTATTGAATTTCGGTTTCAAGTCTTAATAACTATTGTCTCAACTTTTGCGATGTTAAGTCAGATGGTGGAGATCAACTAAATATAATCATATCTGTTGGACCATGATTCCACCATACTCGTATAAAGTAATGGCGGAGGATATACATGGGTAACTCAACAAAAATGCGTGAGCTGCGGTTCAGCTCACGGCTCACGTTTGTAAGTCGGAGCTGCGAATCGGTTCACAGATCAGCTCAAATATTGCCGACCGATCACAGAGTCTCTACAGTTTGCAGTTCGACAACGACACAATATGACGGAATAGATCACAGACTGTAACATAATAAGTGAGCCGTGAGCTGTTTAATTTGCTCTTGAGCCGCAGCTCGACAGTTCAAGTAGGTGTGATCTGATCTGTTGAACCGGTTCAGAGCTGAGTGACACATGCCTAGCGGAGGATGCACTAGTCGAAAAGACAGGTGCTTCACTACATACGTCATCAAGTCTTTGAGGGTGGCAGTCTACCAAAGTAAAGTTTACGATGCTTTTTCTTATGACGCTCAGGACTCTCGTCACAGCGTTTGACATACCAACTGAGCTATAATTCCCTTTAATATGTTACCTAATCAATTCTAAGTACATACAAAAAATATGTTCACATGGAAAACTTAAGTTAATTTATGATTATGACAAGAAAAATATTAAAAGCGCTTTATAATAATGATATCTTATTTTAATACGAAACCATAAATTAAAAGTATTTTGATTTTCAAACAAAGATCATTTTGCTTTGAACATAAAACAAATCTTTTTTTTGTTTTTCGTAGTGATCGCAAACTCTTTGTTGTGCGCACACTAACACATTTTAAATGAGGAAACATAATAAAGCATACCTATATATGGTATGCTTAGAGACTTCGTGATTGTCCAAATAGACTACCCAACGTTTTTGTTTACTTTTAATCATACATACAATACTGATCGATTTTCTACTTCATCAGGCTAGCAGTTAGACAAAAACTACATTTACAAATGCCATAATTAAAGGTGACCGAGGTAACGGTTCAGATATGGTCTTCTTGCTCAGATTTTGTCTACAAAAGCATACCTACTTATCACATCAAATACAGTTGCCCCATAATTAAAGTTGACTGAGCTAACAGTTCAGATATGGTCTACCTGCTCATATTTTGCCTCCAAAAGCATCCTCCATACCACTGACCTACTTGTCACATTAAAATTCAAAACAGTTTATAAAAATTTCGACCCGCGTAGGGGACTTCTAGTGTACCTATTGACAAATCATTAGCCTGTAACATCGCTATTTGAAGTATTACACGATTGTACGTCAGAACATTTCATTGTAATACTGAACCGCCCACATTACACAGCAATGAAGATCAATGTAACTGAAGTTACCACCTGTTCAAAAGTCATCCTTTAATAAATCAACCAACATATTCTCATAGACAATATTTACAACTACATATGTTACGACGGACAAGTTTTCCACCCTGTCTGCCACGCGAGAGTAAGTGGGTGCGATTCCGACCCGGGACAAACATCTGTATGCATGAACATGTCCGTTTGTTCTGTATCTAAAAAAAGTAGATATGCGAGAATATAATACAATTTTGAACAAGCTAGGCTTAGTTCCGTATGAGATGGCCGTGTGTAAAGAAATATTCCAGAATATTTATTATGATACTTATTTATTTACCTTCAGTAGCTACGGTATAACACCAGGTTATCTACACCAAGATTTATAGTCGCTGAGATTTTCTTAACACCCGACAATTTGCAGGTATACCGCGTAAATCATCTAATACAAAGCTTAACATGTCATGACAGGGAAAATCCAACCGTACGCCTTCAAACTTAGCGATGAAAATCCAAGGGAAACACTAATCCGTACTAAAGCCTAGCCTAGCGTGTTCTTCGTCTATTACGATCGCAACAGAAGGAGATGAAAAACGCGGTATTAGATTATCCGTCCCGCTCTTCAAATGTCCGAATATGGCAAGAGTTTACCTTGATTAGATCTTTGACATTACAATGGTGAGTCATAGACTGCTAGGCTCGGTCGGAGTGGCCATAAAAGAAACAGTTCGGTAAAGCTGCGTTCATTAATATAGCGATCGAGAGTAAATATACAGACAGAAGTGACCTATATATCAGTCATGAGGGAAATCAAGTAACCATTCTGACGCCAGCCCAGGGATGTGATTCTGTAAGGTATATGACGTTGTTCGACGTTGTTCCATCCCCGTCTCTTACGATAACTATGCAATCATGTGAGAGGTGACGGTTCGGTGAATGTGAGTGTGTAGTGAGTGTTGGTATTCATGGGCTGTGATTATCATTTGTTAATATTATTTAGGGTTGGCATTATATTCACCCTTCTTTCTGTCATCCCTTCTATGCCTACGCTGCTTCGGCAGACATTCCATTTCTATTAATATAACCCTTAATTCAATCCTTTATTATGTGTCCTTTATAATTAATTGGCATAATAATAATTACAAGGATATTTTTCCCACACGGCCATCTAAATTGTAATATTAAGAAGGGAGAATCTGATTGCCATGAAGAGCTTCTACTATGGTAACCATATACCTAATATACTACGTATACAACAATGTTTTTTTAAATACATGCATTTTCAATGTCACACATAATAAACAGACGTGTTCATGCACACAAATATTTGCCCTGGGTAGGAATAAAACTCACGATTTAGAGCGTAGGAGCGGGTTATCTAGACTACTACACCAGCCGACAAAGTCAACACGATTATTAAGCGACTAGTTTCCTCCCTATGGTTTCTCAAAATCCATTCGCTCGGGATAATAAGTATGCTATATATTATGCTAGGGCATGGTCTATCTATGTGCTAAGTTTCATTCAAATCTGATGTTTAAATGTTTAAAATGTCTAAATAGTTTTAGCGTGAAAGAGTAACAAACATCCATACACCCATTCTAACATACTTTTGCGTTTAGCTGTCCCCCGCTGATTCACCCGCATTCCCTAGGAATGTAACATTTTCCCGGGATCAAAAGTATGCCATGCTATTCTAGGTTTCAGACAACTCCATTCTTCTCACGCGTTCATAATAGTAGAGTAGTTCGAGAAGTAGAGCTCTTAGAGCAGAGTTCGTCCGGGGAAGTACTACCACCTTACCCATTTCTGCCGTGAAGCAGTAGTGCACTTGTATTACTGTGTTTCGGTTAGAAAGGTAAGGGGGCCGGTGAAATTACAGGCACATGAGATTTAACAACTTCACGTCTCAGAGACGACAACGCATTGGTGATGCCCCTAGTGCTGCAAATGTCCATAGGCGGCGGTGACCACTTACCATCAGGTGGACCGTCCGCTTGTTTGTCGCGCCATGTGTTATTAAAAAAAACAATTTTAGGATTAACTTTCGAGCCTAATTCTAATTCCGATCAAATAAAATGATTGTGCTTTCACAAAAACACAGCGAACGCGATGTGTCAGAAACAGCTGTTGACAGAGACGCGTGACTAGTGGGCGAAAGTAACAATTCAATTTATAACATTAACACCTCGTTATTTAGTCACGCCACCTGTCTTCTAATATGCTTGTTAGCGATCGAGGTGAATTATAGCTGAGCATTCGTTTCTTCGTATATTTACGTGAAGGTTCGTGAGATTTCGTAGGTTTTGACAGTTTATTTTGAGGTGTTTTATCCACCGAATTATTTTATACAAATAAGGTAGGAACTAAGATAGTTATGAACAAATGAACTAAATAGAATGAATTTGAAACATTTCGTAGACTTTATACTCTGCCAAAAGAAAAAAATTGGTACCTTTTTGACATTTATATAAAAATCGTAGAAAAATTAACTTTCTTATGATATTTTATTTTATTTTATTTATTTATTTTAGGGAAATTATCGACTACAATACATGTTACAATAGTTAATAATTAGGTGTTTTTACATCATCCTACAAATAACCAGTGGATCAACCTTATTCTAAAAGCAACAAAGTAATTTTTACTCTGACATTCTTAAACGTCATATCGTCGTTGCGACTTTAAGACCTCTTATGTGTCACTTTTGGCAAAATCACTTTTTTACGCTAGTCTTTTTCACCTTTTGAAAAAAAATATTTTAAGCACCAACTTTTTATTGGGAAGCACATTGTAGATCTTGAAATTTGTAAACAAATGAGTATTAAATCATCGTATACACATGAAAGTTTTTGCATTCGATAGAGCATCAAAGGGTAAAAAAGTGATTTTGCCAAAAGTGACACATAAAAGGTCTTAAAGTCGCAACGACGATATGGGATTCCTTTTATCGAACAGTCGTACAATAAAAGGCACAACATTGTATAGTTACCTAATAAACCACAATATTGTATTTAATTAATAACACTTTTACGTGAATGCCCTACTAATTATAAATGCGAAAGTTTGTAAGGATAGACGGATATTTGTAACTATTTCACGCGAAAACTCCTAAACTGATTAGGATGAAACTTGGCAGATAGTTTCTAAACCTGGATTAACACATAGAATACCTTTATTCCGGAAAATGTAACATCCGTCGGGAGCGCGGATGAAGCCGCGGGGGACAACAAGTTTTTTTTTAATTCCGCGCACCGCTCCGCTCATCTATCATCCCCGCTCGTTATGAACACCAGCCTTACACAGTTATTGTTGTTATGGTGGAACTGGTTCCATGCAGCTATTACACGATACAACAGTCAGGCATTTTATTGTTTGCAAATTGTTAAAAGAAATGTATTGCAATATCGGCCTCTCTTTTCTTTGAAACACAATAGTAAACTGGTTTTAAGTAACACAGCACAGAGTAATGAGTTTTAATTTATGTTTGTCTCTGTTTCTGTTCTATTGTATAAATATCCTGTGACATTCTTTTTACACACGGCCATCTGATCACAAACTAAGCAGAGCTTGTACTATGGAATCCAGATAACTGATATACTACATTTTTTTTCTAAATACATACTTATACACATATTTACACCCAGACACAGAACAAACAGACATGTTCATGCACAGAAATGTTTTTCCTGGGTGGGAATCGAACCCGCGACCTTCGGTTTGGCAGTCAGAGTCCCTAACCACCAAGCCAACTGGCCTGTCATAGCCTATTTATTTATGGTTGTCTTTTTTTAGTAAATAGAGTTACTTTACTAGAGGGATCAAATGTACCCCGGTATTATAACATAGCCTATGTGATCCGGGAATACTGTATCTTTCTTTCAGTGAAAGAAATACGGAATAGGGTCCAATGGTTCCGGAGATTGGCCTCCTCGTACACACAAACTCACTAAATTCGCTTTTTCGCTTTATAATATTAATGAGGACCAGCTCGGGATAAAATGTATCCCATTAATTAATCCAGAATATCTGTGTGCCAAATTTCATTCAAATTTGCCGCAGTTGCAGAGCTAAGTCGTATAAAACAAACAAACAAACTTTCGCCTTCCTTCTTTCGAAATGTCTATTTCTATTTTTATTTCTTTTTAACTATGCAATTTGGATGAATTTCTTCCGGAAGGTAAGATAAGTCTATAATATATTTATATTATAACAATACACAAGAGCATCCACGAGACATACACACTATTCACAATCACTCGTATAATCCACAGAGACAGTCGCATATAAGAACTTTGCATCTCACTCGCACCAAAGCAATTTTAGCGGATCAATACGATAAAAGACCCTATTGGTTTTCAATAAAGCACTATGCTATCTTGCACACACAGCTTTTTATTGGCGAACTTTTTCCCGCAATCGGTTCATTTGAAGTACCTGCATTGTCATTACTCTATGGTTTGACTACAATCATTATGATTGTAAATTAACTATGTACTGTAAGTGTTACGACTGAATATGGTAAGTTTAAAGGACACGCTCTCAAGTGCCTCTCTGCAATAAGCGTCCAAGTGTGTACCTAAGTGTTTTTTTTAAACAATGAACAAAGCTATTTTTTTTTAAATATATATCCCAAGACAAGACATTCTTCACACATGGTTACCTGATCCCAAGTTAAGCAGAGTGTACTGCTTGTAGAATGGCTACCAGGTAACTGACATACTACATATACTACTTTTTTAAATACATACCTTTTTAGATATTTACACCCAGACACAGAACAAAATGAATTTACAGAATCCCTAATTGCCAATAAGCAAAAACTGTATGATTTATTTTAACATTATAAAATGTTGTGGATTTTGTATCATTTAAAAAAAAAACAGACATGTTCATGCACACAAATGTTTGTCCTGGGTGGGAATCGAAGCCGCGACCTTCGGTTTGGCAGTCAGGGTCTCTAACCACCAAGCCAACAGGCCCGTCAACAATCCCGGGACAATATTAGACACGACCATCCGATCCGCATATAGGTCTAATATACGTAATCAAACAACTACAACTGCATATACTATTTTTAATTCTTTTAAATAGATACATACTTAGAAAGATATTTACTCTCAAACACAGAACAAACAGACATATTCATGCACACAAATGTTTGTCCTGGGAATCGTAACTACGACCTGCGGCTTGGTAATCTGGTCACTAACCACAAACCCAACCGGCCCGAAACGTTTTCAGTTATTCCAAGAAAACGCAAACTTTTTTTGTTGTATGTACCCGCGTAGAAGGTAATCTAGTGCTTACGCTAATGCCTATTTCTGATCTATTAAGGTTATACAAACCTTCAAACGTAGGTAAACCTTAGTTTCTACATAATCTCTAAATATGTAGTTCAAAACAAGTCATTAGCTCTGTCTGTCTGTTTGAGCCATCAGTGCTTCTAAACTATGCAACCGATTTTCGTGCTTTTTTATGATCATTTGGATTTACTTCCCTTACTACAATATTATAAATGCGAAAGTTAGTTTGTTTGTTACGGCTAAACAACCAAACCTATGTTGCTGAAATATTATTTTATTTGGACAACACAACACAACAAAACAAACACTGATACATGCAAATAATAATTACACAAAACAATAATGCATTATATGGCTATAAATTATTTTTATAAAGATTAAAAATTAAGGTCAAAATATTAAAAAATGTCTTCAATGACGAAGAACAAAAGAAAACTGTTTATTAAACAGTTTTTTTATAAATAATAAGTTTTAAAATGTGTTTCGTAATAACGAAGAGTTTGCTTGTTTGGTTAAACGCGCTAATCTCAGGAACTGCTGGTTCGGATTCAAAAATTATTTGTGTTGAATAGTAGTCCTTTATTAGTCATTTATTGAGAAAGGCTATAGGCTATATATCATCGCACTACGACCAATAGGGGCAGAATATCAATGAAAAATATGGCAAAAAAAGCTTTTGAGAGCTTTGCGCGCGTTTGACAACGGAACGCGGATGAAAACATGGCGGACAAAGATATATTAGATAAGAGAACAGGCTCTTGAGTGTAGCTGCAGGAACACACCAGCAGGTGCTTGGCAGCATAATTATCAGCCATCGAGCTGATTTCCTCGCGACGGTTTCATTTACCGAATTTCGATTTTACATGCCTTACGGATAGATTAATCTGGATTCAAACTCAAGATACTTTTCTTCTAAGGAACATGTCAGATATCCTCTGAAACGCAGGAAGCTTTCCATCAGTATTGTCGAAAGTTATGGCTTGACTTTGTACGAAAATCCCAAGTGAATACAACATTTCCGGGCACATTTCCAAGTTTTCATTCCTTCAAAACTTTAATGAAACCTAAACTACAGTTTCTTTTTAATTCCCATTTAGATCCAGACTTTCTCAAAAATGTTCTTAAAGAACAGCAAACATTTCTATTAAAAATACTAGCTGCCCGGATAGACGTCGTGTCGAAAGTCGATACAAAAGTGCGGGAATTCGATCGCAGCGCCACCTACGGGTACAAAAATTAATTTCAAAATCCAAAACCATTTATTCAGGCATATCATTTTTAGGCCCTCGGAAGGCACTTATGAATGTCAAATTTAAAGTTACTGAAGCTACTACCGGTTCGGTAGTCAGCCGTCAACAAAGACATGTGAATCTAAACCATTCTCGAATTCACTAGAACACATACAAAAAATTTAATCAAAACGACGTTTTCTAAAAATGAAACTTAGCTAGATCGATTTATCGCCCCCGAAACCCCCTGCATACTCATTTTTAGACACTTTTTACATCGTTTTAGATTTATTATGACACACCTAATCTACATTAAAAAAAACAATACGACAGCGACATCGTTAAAGACACTCATTTAGGGACCCGTCAAATTAACAAACTAAACGGAAAACTTGCCACTGTTAATGATAATGGTGCTTGTAAACAGATAAACAGATAAACATGACAATTAAGGGCACGGTTTTGTATATAAACAAATATCGTAGCGTAGATAACGGTTGTAGGAATGATTGGACTGTTAGCGGGGTCATGACTCATTATGTGACGTGATGACGCGTAATGACTTTAGGGAGCGTTCATTGGATGACGGATACTGGATGTCTATCTGTTATATATAAAAATGAATCCCTATTTCCCTTGGTCACGGCATCACGCATGGACGCATCGCTGATTCTTTTTAAGTTGTGTTTGTTATTATCAGGAGATGGTTCTTATGAACAAAAATCTTAAGAAAGTTGCGCGGAAAATTTGAAAATTTAAGAAAACACGACGACTTTACTAGCGCTTTTGATAATACATATCAACTTTTTTAATGTAACGTGTTTGACATTACTGTCAGTCGTTTGATAGTTGGCGCGATTGAAGACAGGACAACGTCTGTCGAGTCTGCTAGTCTGTTATGTATTGAAATGCCAGGCCAGTTGGCTTGGTGGTTAGCGACCTGACTGCCATGTCGCAGGTCGCGGGTTCGATTTCCACCCAGGACAAACATTTGTGTGCATGAACATCTCTGTCTGTCCTGTATCTGGGTGTAAATCTTAACATATATATTTCTTGTGTGCGTGTGTATGTGACTGAACTCCTCCTAAACGACTGGACCGATTTTGAAATTTTTTGTGTGTGTTCGTGGAGATTCGAGAATGGTTTAGATTTACAATTGGACCCGGTAGGGGGCGCTGCGATCGAAACCCTGAATTTTTGTATGGACTTATTTTGGCAGGACAACGTCTGTCCGGACAGCTAGTATCTATATAAGTATGTATGTATTTACAAAAAAAAGTATATGTAGTATATCAGTTATCTGGTTTCCATGGTACAAGCTCTGCTTAGTTTGGGATCAGGTGGCCGTGTGTAAAGAATGTCCCAAGATATTTATTTTTATTATTGAAAGCTTTTTGTAAAGCACAGCTTTTTGACACAATTTTCAGCTTTTAGAAAATAATTTTGTTTTTTTTGTTTGTGGTATAAACAAATTAGGACCATTAGAACTATTCACCCCAAAAGTAGCTTCAAAAAAGCCTACGGCGCACTCCACGATAGTCAATAGCGCAGCCAAGATACAATATTGACCTTAACCGTAATAACGCGTTACGTAAAGTTACAATAAATTACCGTATAAAATATTAATCAACCTAGCAATTTGGTACTTAATTTTTACTTGCTGCATGTCACATCCAGTAAAGAAACATTACAAGCGTAACGTTTAGTAAAAAGATTGTGTAAATTTTTTAATAGGCAAGTCAGATTATATTTAAAAAATGGGACCACACGGAAAGCACTAGCTTTCAAATAAAAATCATTGAAATCGCTTGGCCCAGTCGAAAGTTATGAGGACACAAACATATTTTTTTTTTAAATACACACGAATTGAGTACCTCCTCCTTTTTTGAAGTCGGTTAAAATACTATGTAGGGTGCCTTGCCTGTTGTTCTCAGTTGATGGGTGACTTCCGAACCGGCGGTAACTTTAGTAACTTTGCCTTCCATATGTACCCTATGTGATCCTAAACCGATCTACGAGAAAAAAAAAGATATACCGCATGTCAACTTTGCAATTCATATGTGCCCTCAGCTGCAGCCTAAAATGAATAATTTTGAATTTGACTCACAAAAATTTCAAGTTATTCTGTAAATTATACAAAATCCACAGCTACCAGGTAACTGATATACTACATTTACAATTGTTTTAACACACTTATAAAGATGTTTACAGCCAGACACAGAACAAACAGACATGTTCATGCACACAAATGTTTGTCCTAGGTGGGAATCGAACCCACGACCTGCGGCTTGGCAATGGTCTGTAACAACCAAGCCAACTGGCCCGTCATACAGTTAACATACTGCCTATTTCACATGTCTTGTTTACTTTTGTATTCCACTTACTGTGTGTGTAGCGCTCGCTCCAGCAGGATACTTCTTTATGTACAATATCTTATTTTGAAAAGAGTAATTGCTGAGTTTATTGCCGGTTCTTCTCTGTAAAAGCAACCTTCCGAACCGGTGTTAGTCTGACCTTTAATTAGTGCCTGCGAAGGACTATTTGAATAAATATTTCTCTATCTGTTCGGCGGTCTGCGAGGTAACACGTCTGTGGTGCTAGTGCGTCGACTCAGTGACAGCGGGGTAAATGGGGTAAGTACGTCCTGAAGATGCTTCGTGTAGAAGCGAAACCCGTGTCGATTTCCTGTTGAGTTTCCTTGTTTGGGACTTGACAGAGAAGGAGATCCAGCGGAATTAGTTACTAGATATTAGTTTATGTATAATGAAATGAAATGAAATATTCAAGATATTTCATTTCATTTCATATTTGTATTCTATCCAGACAGTTGTAGAACATACAACGGTGAGATAGTGACTTAATAATACTTCACATCATAACCGCATGTAGTGGTTATTACATTATGCAACCTAGAAGCATGATAGGTCTGATATTACTGTGGTATTGCGAAGGTCGGTGGGGTAATGTCATGTTACTACATATCTAATTTACTGTTAAGGTTATACGTCACACGAGCTGACTCAATTTTCAAATTACTATCACTGAGAGTGTAATAATAGTTATTTGTATATAACCGCGTGCTCAATTATGATGACCGCGCAAGCGAAAGATTCTAAAATTTGAATCCTGAGCATTAGCGAGGAAATCAAAAGAACACGAGGTGAAAAATCTTTGCACTCGAGTGCAACACGAAACTTTTCCCACCTCAACGAGGAAATTACTAAAGGCAAAAAAAAAGAAAACAGCGCGCGCAAAGCAAATAAAAAAAAATATACCGCAAATTAAAAAAGATTGTATGATAAATTCGGCACCATGGAGGTAGAGTACCTAAATAAGTTTAATGATGAGTTCACACGATGTTGTAATTTAAATTATCTTTATCCTCTAGCGTATAAAAGCGGCTTTTGCACTCAGATATCGATAATCAAAAATACTCTTTCGAGATGGGGGGATGAAAATATTATTCACTAGCTTTCCGCCCGCGTGAACTACATTTATATCGTGCCCAGCCGTGGGATAAAAAGTAGTCTATAGCCTTTGTCAATAAATGGGCTATGTAACAGTGTAAGAATTTTTCAAATCGGATCAAATAAACGCTTCAGCTTTATAATATTATAATAGATTTCAGAAAAACAGACTGTTCATACAAAAAATTAAGAGTCATTTAAGTTTATTTTTTTTATTTTTTTTTTATAAAAACTTGAGCGCATTTGACTGGATCTCACCTGATGGAATGTGACGATGCAGTTAAGACTTTTGCAGATCTAAACTATGAGAAGTCCTAGCTCGAACATCTAGCGCAAGTGTAACGTAATCATATCGAGAGTGCCAAAAAGCTGGTTTGTTTGGAAAATTGAATATCGTGCATACCCTGACGTTACGCCATATTCAATTTCCTATTTACTAATAATTAACTATTTAATAAATAATATTTTTGTCACACAAAAAGGTTTTACTTCAAAAATCTTTACGCCCAGATTTTCTATCCTCGAAGAGGTCTTAGTAGAATGGTCCACATTACACCGAATATACAGATGTTACAAAAATTTTATGGGGCCTTATAACGAGTCCATTCACAATATTTAAGAACCGTAGTAACGCTGTATAACATACCCCAAAAAAATTTAAAAACTGATTTTTCTGAATGAAAAAATAGAAAAACTATTAAAGTAGACAATTATTAGGTAAAATAGGTACGTAGGCATTTCTGTTAAATAATCTGGTTCCCTGACATGACAGCTTACTAGGGTTGTTGGCTTTGATAATTAATTATATTTTTACAGGGTATTTTGTAACACGTTGTATAAGTCCCAACGCGACATGTGGCGAACATTCTCACCGTCTCCCGTCCACATATCAATCTCGGCCCACAGGAAATCCTAACAAAGGAACGTCAATTGTATCATCACATGGTACCTCACGTCAATTCAAAATCCTTACATCCCTATTCGTGTCAAAATGCAAAGTTGACAATGATATTGACTAGCATACAATCAAGAGCAAAGTTGTTATACAGCGATACTGTCAATTCTATATGACAAACTTTCCAATTTGTCGATACAGATTCTATGAGTAGGGTTGCCACTTTCATTTTGAGTAAGTTAAATAAATTTACTCTTATGGTACGAAAATATAAAATACAATATAGAGATTTTTTCATGTCGTAGGTACTAACAGCAAAATTTATTCTCCTTCTTTGATTTAAATGGCAGCATAATTCCGCCAATGTATTACCTTTGGTATTGGTATTCGTTAAACAGATGATATTTCATAAAACAAAACCTTAAAAAATATCTTATGATAAGTATTTTCACGTCACACCTCACTGATGTATTCTATAATTTAATTATAATAACTGGCCAAGTGTTCCTGAGCACAAAGTTTCATGTTAGAAAATAAAAGTAATAATTTGGTGCTATTAAACACTAAGTGAAAATAACCGATATTTCTTAACTTATTAACACATTATTGTCAGCTGAATATAATTTTCTTAAATCTTTCGTAAATTTTGCTTTCAAAATTGCTTTCCATTTATACTCTACCTCTTTCGGTTTTACTACAAAAATATAAAGCACAAGGTTGCCCGATATAACGTTCAATAAATACAAAATAGTAGAAAAAACGGATGGTATGGCAACCCTAGCTGACACTAACATGACTTGCTTGCAACGAACAACTATTGTACAACTTTCATTGGATGTCACATGCATCGGTTGAACTTCGCAAAAGCTTCGATAGATAGGCATCGTTTCTTCAAACGATTATCAAAGTCAATCGATTAAATCGTGTCTTACTATTCGATATACCTATTAACTGGTCGGCAATTAAATCAAAGTATGGCAAATAGTTATGGTTTATATAATACTAGCGACCCGCCCCGGCTTCGCACGGGTGCAATGGTGATACTAAATATACTACAGGAATGAATATGGATTTTTTTGTAGACCTTTTCAAGGTGTACAATACTGTACTACTGTGCTAGGGAATGTTAGCGCAATATGTGAATATTTACGACATCACATTAGAAACCTCTAAAATTATCAGTGTTTCTCTACTATATTAAGCATGTATCATACATATAAACCTTCCTCTTGAATCACTCTATCTATTAAAAAAACATCATGCATCAAAATCCGTTGCGTAGTTTTAAAGATCTAAGCATACATAGGGACAGACAGACAGCGGGAAGCGACTTTGTTTTATACCATGTGATTAGATGTGAAAACATAAATTAATTGGCCTGGGTGTTGCGAGTATCTATGAGCAATGGTTACCACTAACCATCAAGTGACCTGTCTGCCTATTTAATAAAAATAAAATTCTAAGCATCCGGTTTCACGTTTTAATTCTGCCAACATCTCCGAACTGGATAAATCATACTATTACCAAAACTCGTCTATAGTTACATGTATATAAAAGCACAAAATAGGCTTGTGTTTCTGGCACAAAATTAACTTCTGCTGACTAACAAGCAATCGCTCCACCTGCATATGGACATCTGCAACACCAGACGCAACGCATTGGCGTTGTCGACCCTGAGACGTGAAGTTGTTAAGTCTCATGCGCCTGTCATTTCACCGGCCCTTTTACCTTATACACAGATACAGGTGCACTACTGCTTCACGGCGGAAATGCCTAAGGTACTACTTTCCCGAACGAACTCTGCACTATGAGCGTTACTACCCTAATCTATCTATATATATAATAATGAATCCCTATTTCCCTTGGTCACAGCATCACGCATGGACGGCTGGACCAATTTCGCTAATTATTTTTTTGTTGTGTTTGTTATTGTCAGGAGATGGTTCTTATGAAAGAAAAAATTAAGAAAGTTGCGCGGAAAAATTGAAAATTTATGAAAACACAACGACCATATTAACTTTTCTAATGTAACACATATGCATGGGTATAAATTACATTGAAAAAATAATTAATTTATTATTTCTTAGGGCACATTTCACAGTTGATTCAATCGGAAGATTCGAATTCAATATTCGTAGTTAAGACTGGACAACGTCAGTCGGGTCAGCTAGTTATTTATACAAACGTAATTACTTATTGTAACAATGCTCTCCTTGACAGACAGTAAATATGGTTGATGAAGACTGGAGCCGATTGATCCCGATTCAACGTCACCGACCCGAGCGTGACGGTTCTCTTTCATTGTGTTCAACGCAAAACGAGCCAAAAGAAGTGTTCATTTAAAAAAAAGAGTATGCTTACCACAAGAGAAAGCCTGTGATGGGGGGGCGGTGGCGGCAGCCTCGAGGGTCGTCGCGACACGGTGCATGGCTCCTTCTGTTGGCAAACAAGCAAATATTGGTCAGTCTTGAATTCTGCACTATTGTTTAATCCGTCTAACAGAAGGGCTAATTTCCCATAGCAATAAGTTATCCAATGAGACATCTCACTAATATTATAAATGCGAAATTATGTGCGCATATGTGTGTTTATTCTTCTTTGATCTATTAAAAGACTTCTTGTATTAGACAGACCAATCAGTACAGGACAAGTCAAATAACATTTATATATTTTTTTATACCGCTTGGGCTGACAAACAAACAGACGGTCCACCTGATGGTAAGTGGTCACTGCCGCCTATTGACATTTGCAACACTAGGCCAATCGCCAATGCGATGTTGCTATTTAACGTGAAGTTCTTAAGTCATTGTTCATGGTATCTTACTTCGCAAACTCTCACATGTCGGTATAAGTGGCGGTCTCGTTGCCTGGTGTGCATCATACCTAGAAAAAAGGTACTCTAGGGTCGTCGTTAATGGGTTCTCATCTGAACCCTACTTGGCCACCACAGGGGTTCCTCAAGGTTCCCATCTTGGTCCGGTCTTGTTCAATATTTTTATCGATGACATCACAACAATTTTCAAGAACTCTACAAGTTTTCTCTACGCTGACGATTTGAAGCTTTGTAAGCCTATAAAAAATTCTACCGATATGGAGCTCCTTCAGGAAGACCTAGACCGGCTCGCTCTTTGGTGTAAAGGAAATAAAATGACACTAAACATTGATAAATGTAAGCATATTCGATTCTCGAGAAATAAAACAACTTCACAACCTTACACAATTAATAACCAAATATTGCAGGAAGTGGAAACTATTCGCGATCTTGGCATAACAATTGATAAAAAACTTCGTTTCCATACTCAAATTGACAAAATTAGTAACAAGGGATTCCAAATGTTAGGGTTTGTCTTAAGAAACTGTAAAGAAATAAAGAGACCACAGACAAAAATTTCGTTATACAATACCCTCGTTCGGCCCCACTTAGAATATTGTAGTCAAGTTTGGTCCCCTAGTTATGATGTTCATATTAAACGCCTGGAGCGTGTGCAGAAGAGATTTTTATGGCATCTCTCATATCAGTCGAAACTGGCTAAACACTTACCTTCATATGACAGCCGTCTCGCCTACTTTCAATTAAATAGCCTGGAAAACCGGAGGATATTGCTGGATCAATTGTTTCTGCACAAACTCATAAATGGGTCCATAGACTGTCCGTCGCTATTAAGCAAAATCGACTTTAATACGCCATTGAGGCGGCCTAGAGCGTCTAAATACTTTCCTTTTGTCCTGGGAGGATCCAAGAGTAACTTGGGCTTACATTCCACTCTACACAGATTACAAAAGCAATATAATAACCTGATAAAAAAGCACATTGACATTGATATTTTTTCTGACAATATACATAAATTTAAAACCACTGTCAGGGTAAATTTTTGAATTTTAAATTTTAATATATATTTCTTTTTTAATCCCTTTTTAATGTAGTGATTATGATTATTTATTTTGTTTTTATTGTTACTATTTTTTTTTTAATTTATGTTTTTATATCTGTCTTAGAATTAATAATAAAATATAATGCATGCTGTGGTAGCCTTTAATTGAGGCAGCACTTAAAATGATCTACTTATAATGAAATGAAATGTAATTTTGTTGGTGTATGTCTTGTTGGTTGCCCTTTAATAAATAAATAAATAAAAAATAAGTCTCATGTGCCTGTAACTTCAAAACACAGTACCACAAGTGCACTACTTCAGTCAGGGCGGAAATATGGTAGCTGATAGTTCTTTCCCGGATGAACTCTGCACTATGAGCTCTGCTACTCCTAAGTAAAGTAAAATAGATATTCCAATTTACTCAAATAAATTCCTAAATACCCGAATTTTTTTGGAACCGCCAAACACGTTTATTAAATTAGCTATAATACCAAATAACGTGGTAATTCAGCACTCTAAATGTCAAAGTTTATGGAGGAATTCCCCGCTGGATAGAACAGCGCCGGCAAACTTGTAACTACATTAATATGCATGACTTCCTGCCTCACAATTCAACATGTGTTTTGAGTGGAACTAACGGTTTATGTATAACTAGCTGTCCCCCGCGGTATCACCCTCGTTCCCGAGGTATGTAACTGCCCCGGATAAAACTTTTCCTAATTATTCATAATATCCATAAATCTATAAATGCATTCTCACAAGCTATTGCATTTATAATATGTATTATTTAAGTTAGGATAAGATAGGAAGTAAGGGAACGTACCCATACTACGTGACCCATTCAGAGGGGGGGAGGGAGGTCTTCAGAATACCACGCAGAGTCACGGGGGAGTCATGTACTCAAAAACCTCTAAGGAAATCTCGCGCCTTTTAGCTTTATTCAAATATGGCGTGCCATATAAAGCATTTTTTTTTGTCATTCTATTTGCGAAATATCGTTAAAAGTCGTATTTATAAATTACTATATACTACGCGTGGTCACCAAGGGGGGGGGTCTGGGGGGGGAGGGGGGGTAAAAATTGTAAAAGAATGGGCCACGTAGTATGGGTACGTTCCCTAAGATAGGATCTTCTGTCTAACTATGCTTCCCATGAACTTATTATCTACAGTTACATTATTTACTAGCTGTCCCCCGCGGTTTACCCACGTTCTCGAGGTACGTAACATTTTCCCGGCACAAAAAGTATCCATGTGTTATACCAAGAGATTTTCTATATATGTGCCAAGTTTCATCCAAATCCGTTCGGTAGTTTTTGCGTAAAGGAGTAACAAACTTCCATACATACAAACTTTCGCATTTATAATATTACTAGCTGTCCTTCGCGGTTTTACCTGCGTTCCCGTGGGATGTCACATGTATTATACATAAAAACCTTCCTCTTCAATCACAATATCTATTAATTTTTTTAAAGATTCAAGCATAAGGGATATAGGGACATAGGGACAGAAAGCGACTTTGTTTTATACTATGTAGTGATTAGGAAGTATAAGGAATGATTTGTTTATTTGTGTTTTTGTTTGTAATTAATAATCTACTGGGCCGATTTCAATAATTATTTCATTATTAGAAAGCTGCATTTTCCAGAAGTAACATAGGCTATGTTATAAACCCGGGATACATTAGATCCTTCGGGGACGCGGGTGAAACCGCGTGACGGAAACTAGTTCAAAGGAAATTCATCCAAATTTACATAAATAAAATGCCATACACTTTTAGAACTGGACCAATGATGTACATGATTTTTAATTCAATTTCGAGGTTTTATATCATTATTTAAATTCTTTATATTTTCAAAAAAAAAATTATTGGCATCCAAATCGAGGTCCGTTGTATAAATACCTACTTCCGCAACGAAGGGGCTCTAAACGCTGTGACAGTATTACATCCCTAAATAAGTGGTTGAAATTGAGAATTAAAATAGATTTTTTTTTTGGGATAATTAAACAAAACGGTCGGATTTAATTGAATATCCGTGCTTCATGTTATAATTAATAAAACGATTTTCGGCATTTTTCAAAATAACCCTAAGGGGAAAAAATGCGACATACATTGTTTGGGACTACTACAAAAAACTCGTCATAATGTAATTTAACTTTGCAGACGCATATATGGGTTTTCATTGGACAAAGATAGCTGACAGAGCGAATAATAAAAAGAAATGTGCTTTTTTGGACGCAGCTAAAACCGCGCGTTGTAAACCTTGTCAAAATATAACAAGGTGCCGAAAAACCTTTATTAATAATTTAATTTAAATTTATGATCCTCGGAAAAATGTCTAAACTTTATTCCTCGGAGGTCATCTGAGCAATTTAGAGGGAGCTTTTAGATTTTACGTAACAAAAATACTTTGGATTCAGTTCGTAAAAGCATTCCTTTAAAATGAAATTCCGATAAATAAGCATGTCTTGGCACAGTATTTTTACTCTCAAAAAGTTACTTCTGTAAAAGTAGGGTTGGCAGTGAATTATGAGGTCGGAAACAAATAATATGTGAAGAACTCCTCTATTTCATGGAAATCGTTCATTAACATTACATAATAATAAATCCCAAGACATTCTTCACACATGGTTACCTGATCCCAAGTTAAGCAGAGTGTACTGCTTGTAGTATGGCTACCAGGTAACTGATATACTACTTTTTAAATACATACTTATATTGATATTTACACCCAGACACAGATCAAACCGACATGTTCATGCACACAAATGTTTGTCCTGGGTGGGAATCGAACCTGCGACCTTCGATTTGGCAGTCAGGGTCTCTAACCACCAAGCCAACTGGCCCGTCAACAATCCCGGGACATTATTAGACACGACCATCCGATCCGCATATTGGTCTAATATACATAATCAAACAACTACAACTGCATGTACTATTTTTTTCTCCATTGACGGTCCAATTGCCAGGGTCTCTGAACCTGACTGCCACGCCACAGGTCGTGCGTTTGATTCCCACCCAGGCCAAATATTTGTATTACAATTGATAGATAAACGATTAAAAAACCTGCTAACAAACCTCATAGGAGTAGGTATTAAATGCACCTGTCTCTAAATAGTATAAGTACCACAAACTCACAATTACTGTCTATCTTTTTTTCCGCTAATATCTTTCAAACTATGCAAATAGATTTTGATGTATTTTACACCAATATTTAGGGCATATATGGGAAACAACCGGCCCGCTGTAAGATATGATCAGACCCGCGAGACATTTTGAAAAAACCCAATTAAAAAAGATTACAATAGGTAACTTATACTCACTAAGTACTGCAGTAGTAAATGCACTAAGTACTTTTAAACGCGGCCCGCGAACGTATTTGCACGCTAAAGTTTGGCCCTCAACATTTCAAAGGTGCCCATACCTGATTTAGGGAATATCTTCCGGAATGTTTAGATGTATAATACAGTCGACTCTCGATAATTTGAAAAAATTTCCGGTCCCTTGAAAAATACTCGATAAATTGAATAAAATCAATGATAATTGGTCCCTTCGGTAATTTGAAGTTGAAAAAATATTATCTTACTCGCCAACATGCGATAATTTGAAATCCGGGCTTCCCTACTCTCTATAATTTGAAGCGAAAATTCTTTGGACAATGATAAACTAAAGTCACTTACTCAAAAAAAGATTACAGACTTCTTTTCGAAATAAAAATTTGTGAATAATTGTTACTACATAATAAGAATATAGAAATAATAAGTAACAAATTTTGATCAAATTCTTATTTCCTTCAGTCGCCCCTCCCCCTCGTGGTTATTCAAACACTTGTTTTGAACTTTTGATCATTTGAAATTTATCTCTGGTCCCTTGAGTTTCAAATTATCGAGAATCGACTACATAATTATAATCCTACTGAGCGGAAACCGGGGCGGGTTGCTAATTAATAGAATAATCATAACTTACCACATGGATAGAGAGTGTTGGTGCTGATTTCCCGAGAGCAGACCTGCGCATGCGCACAAGGTTGCCTCGAGAAGTCTTTCCAGCATCTGAAACAAATAAAAAAACTGTAAATACACTGTTGTTTCAATGAGGCCCTATAGCATGGATAAGGGCATACTGGCACACAAATGCAAAAGTTTCTTTTTTCTTTATAATGGGAACTGATCCCTAAGAAACTCCGGCAATGATTTGCCAGTAGATCTGAGGAGCACCAGTCTATAACAACTCGCATGGACCTTTCGCTCAGGATATCAGAAATACAGGAGCACAGATCAGCAGATGTTCCGTACGAAGGAAGCTTGCTTAAGAGGCCAGACTCTAATTAAAGCCTTAGAGATATCGAGGAAAACAGCAAGAGGTTCAAGGTAGTTTTTCAACCGTGAAAATTAACGAAAAAGTATCTAGGAACGTTTTTTGAAAGTTCAGAATATTATAGAAAAATCGTCTTTATTGCTTCAGTGATAAGGTACATTTATTGATCGAATATGTATTTATTATTATGAGGTTATTTGTATGATGATGCTTATGAACCTTATCATAACTTGATAGAGTTTATTTTCCTACAACACTCTTAATTGTCAAAATGGTTCTTGATATATCTATATACCTATTAACTTCTAAAGAGGTACAAATAAAAACTTAACCTGTAACATTGAAATAAATTTAAAAAAATAACATTACATATTATTTATTCAACTATTCGCAATTACAACTATTATTCTGTCACTTTGTTTGATTGTTTACACAAATGATTTCCTTGAACCTGATTTTAGCGCGTAAGCACGACACGAGGTAAAGCTAGGGCTGTCCAAACGTATTAATATGCTATATATATAATATATATAATTATAATACGGCATATTTATTATACTCTGCAATTATAAAGAAAAAAATATAGTCATTATTTGAACAATGGCGAAAAATATAAAAATAATAATAATTCTTTATTGTGACTACTAAGGCCCACTTGTTAGTATTACAATATTTTCTTAAAAACCATGTAAGTAGCATATAAATTAGATGAGTAAAATTACTTATTATCTATTTACAATTTTCACACACAATCAGGTCTATAGCATGCTTTAACAAAGGCGTGTCAAATTTACTCGACATAATAATTAAATATAACAAAAAAATAAGCCTGAATGCTATCGTCTTATTGTTAGACCACACGCGGTACAGCTAGGCTTGTCAATACGCACTCATAATACAGTATATTTATTTTATTCTGCCATTATTTAATGCAAAATATAGCAATTATTTGAAACTGAAACTTTATTTTAAAAATACAAATTACATTATAAAAGTACAGAGGCAAAATGTACATTATGTTCATTCTTTTTATTTCGTTTCTAGCGGTCCCCAGCGGTTTTACCCGCGTTCCCGTGGGATGTCACATATATATTATACATATAAACCTTCCTCTTGAATCACTCTATCTATTAAAAAAAAACCGCATCAAAATCTGTTGCGTAGTTTTAAAGATTTAAGCGTACATAGGGATAAAGGGACAGAGAAAGCGACTTTGTTTTTTACTATGTAGTGATTGATATTCCAGATTTCTGGCAGTTTCAAATCGTGTAACGTTATTCAAAAGCCACGGTCGTGCGTTATCAACTACGGAAGCAAACATTCAAATTTGATAGACAAATACATTTATGCATGCAGTTTTAGCTTATTTTGGGGAGTCTTAGGCGTTATCTAAAAATAGGCACTCAAATTTACCTACCAGTAATATCACGTCTATAATAATGTTTATTGACTCATAGCTAAGTTAATACACGGTAGTGTTTGACAAAGATATCTTAGACTAGGTTATAATTATAGTAGCTTAGCATTTGTTGCTGAGCTAGGCAAGAAGCCTGTATTACAGCATACAGCGCCAAAATCCCCAAGGACATGTCTTAGTTTTAAACTAGTCTTATCCATTAAAATTCTGCACATCGTAATGTTTTTTCTGTATATTGAAAATATTTTATACTAGCTGTCTCCCGGGGTTTCATTCGCATTCTCGATACTATTTCCTTATTACCTCCCAATTGGACAGATAGTGTTCACAATTTCAAGTTTTAATTTCTTTGTGCGGATCGCTAATTGTTTAATTAAATAAAAGTAGCCTAAGTTACTCCTCATTGTACATACATATACAACAGATATCTGCCAGTGAACATCCCGTCAAAATCGGTCCAGCCGTTTTGGAGATTAACCGAACAAACAGACAGACAAAAATATATATTTCCCGAGCAACTATAATTTGGGTGTCTTCAAGGCTAGAGTGAATAGGCTCATAATAAACTAGTGCGCCTCAACATCAAATATTGCATCACTGCTTACCATCAGGTGGGATCGCAGTCAAGCACTAGTTTATATTATTTAAAAAAATTGTCTTTTTGTTATAAATATAAGTAAGTACTGTATATGCATTTAGGGACAAACTGTTCTGACATAACAACAGACACGTTAATTTTATTTAAATAATTGTATATATTACGTACCTAATGTAACCTCATTAAATTTTACCTCATTTTGTATTTATAAGCAATGTGTCTCTTGTTCTATCCTTAAATCATGTTGTGGCAGCCTGTAATTAAGACAGCACTTAGCATTATGAATAGTTTACGCAAATCAATGTAGGTAATGTTTTCCACGAGTGAATATTTTGTTGGCCTTCTATACAACACGTTACAAAATACCCCGTAAAAATATAATTAATTATCAAAGCCAACAACCCTAGTAAGCTGTCATGTCAGGGAACCAGATTATTTAACAGAAATTCCTACGTACCTATTTTACCTAATAATTGTCTACTTTAATAGTTTTTCTATCTTTAATTCATAAAAAGTTTAGTTCTTTTTTTTGGGGTATGTTGTACAGCGTTGGAGCGAATGGACTTGTTATAAGGCCCCATTTAACCTCCTTCTACCGGCTTTACGGGTAGTTTTGCACATCTGTATATAAAAAAAAAACATAAAACCAACCATCCCATTATATTCGGTAACAGAATCAATTTATTCCATTAATCTAATTCACTTTATACACTAGCAGATACATTGTTGACTAAGTATAGTAAAGAAAAAGAGAAATACAACCTTAAGATAGCGCCTATTATACAAACTAGCTTCCCCCGTGGTTTTACCCGCATCAGTAATAACAACCATATGTCCTCTTCCATAACCTAAAGTAACTTTATACAAAATTTCATCCAAATCGACCCAGCCATTTAGTCGTGAAAAGTTAACAAACAGACAGAATTACTACCGCATTTATAAATGCCACATTAAAGTAGATGTGATTAAATATCTCCATAATTGTTATTATCGTGCTAAAAATAAAATAATCTCCTAATTTGTTTCATATCACAATATTATCTTTCTAATACATAATAAGACGATCATAATCAAGTCATTAAATAAATTAATAAGCCATTTATAACTACTAGTGTTCGCCCACTAATTGGACCATTATCATAAAACAATATGAATTTGCATTTTAAAAAAACCTAAACTTAAGTATTTTTTTTATTGACAACACTAAAGCTCATAAAAAAATACGCGATTTATAAACAGAAGATAATGTGGTACTTAACTATTTTATCTTTGTGTATTTATAGATATGTAATTAAAAACCGTAGTAACGCTCTATAACATACCCCAATAAAAAAACAGATTTTTATTAATGAAAAATAGAAAAACTATAAAATTTTGGAGTGTAATTTCCAAAACCAATTTCATTTCTAAAACCGTTTCACTGATTAAAACGCGAGTTACATATAATATATAAAAAACCCTAGAATATAATACATTCGATTCCTAGAATCGCTTGGTTGATGTTCATTTTAGACAAAACCTCAATTGAAATTTCTGTCAAAAAGTACATCCCACCAAAAACATAAAAGTTCACAAAAAAATACTGACAAGATAAGTACTCGGAAAACGACCTCACATATACAGACCTCAAAGAAGTTAGATCTAACTTTTTTTTAATGGTAGGCAAACGAGCCGACGTATCGCCTGATGGTAAGCGACTACCGCCGCCCATGGACACTCGCAACACCAGAGGAACCACAAGTGCCTGACTTTTCAACTGGATAATCTCCAGTTAAAAAGTCTCTGTTCTTCAGTCAAACGAAACATTTTTTACATTTAATGTTGAATTGTGCGAATTGGCAGTACGGCAAGCAGCAAGTAAGGTGAAAAAGTCGAAAACGCCCGTAATGGTTCCTATAATTTAACCTTCGGCCGATGTGTCACATTTTTGCTTTGTTAACTTGGTTGACACACTGCCGTGTATCTAGAAACTAGATCAAACCACCGATTTTAGATTCAAAATCGATATTTTGTGTCTTTATTTATTCGTTCATAAAAGGTAAGGAAAAAGAAAAGTAAAATTACAGGCACATGAGACTTAACGATGTCTCAGGTTCGACAACGCATTGGCGATGCCCCTGGTGTTGCAAATGTCTATAGGCGGCGCTGACCACTTACCATTAGGTGGACCATCTGCTTGTTTATCGGCCAATTTGAAATAAAAGCGTTAATTATAATCAGAGCAAATTGTAACCGAACAAATAGTAACTTATGGCCAGGTTTTTTATCGATAACTGTGCAACGGATCAACTTCGAACAATCTCGAAGCTAGCTGACACGACGAAAATGAACAACATGACTTTATTTTAAACTAGCTATCCCCCGCGGTCTCACCCGCGTTTTTGAAAGATTATATTTTCCCGGGAAAAGTATACTATATGTTAATCCAGATTATAATCGTTTATTTGACTCAAAAAGTAGTAAAATTATGCATGTTTCCTCTTATTTAGTATACATAAGATAGTAACACATTTTGACCATTCATGCTTAAACTAGTTGCACAAAGAAACTGTTCTATATTATTATGAACTATATGTGTACCGTTCGAGATGGAAATCCAAGGGGGAGGCCTATGTTCAGCAGTGGACATCCCTGGGCAGATATGATGATGATGACAATGATATGTGTACCAAGTTTCATCCAAATCCGATCGTTATGTGTGCGTGAAAGACTAACAAACATCCATACTTGCAAACTTTCGCATTTATAATATTAGTAGGAAATTGGAAACTCCAGTGAAACCGCGAACCTAAACCTTGTATATTCGTAAACTGTATAAGAATTTTCCACTGAAATTTTTATTTAAGATAAGGCATAGTAGATATTCTGGTTTTAGTCGCACAAGGCAAGACATCACTCTGAAGTCGTAACAATCTAATTGACCTGTTTTTACAGATAAAAATGTCATACAAAAACGAACCCTATCACTTCACCATAAGGATCAACTCCATCATCATACAATAAACCTTTGGTTCAATAGAAGCTTATTTCTATAGCAATTAAGTTTATTTTCGAATAACAGTCGTAGCTGTCAAAACTTAGATTGTTACGAGTTAGCAGATGTACATAATTTTCCATCTGACTGAGGAAGGGCTCTTTATAATTGTATTTTTAGGGTTCTGTACCCGAAGACTAAAACGGGACACAAACTCCGCTGTCCGTCTGTCACCAGGCTGTATCTCACGAACCGCGAGAGTAAGACAGTTGACATTTTTACAGATGATGATACTAAAAAAACAATAAACAAAATATTTAAGTGGGGCTCCCATACAACAGACATGATTTGTTTTGGTGTTGTTATAGATAACGGAACCCTTTGTGGGCGAGTCGACTCGCACTTGGCCGGTTAAAAATCATATTATATTTATCCAGAAACCAAACCATTACTTGTCAGGAGTTTTCACTATGTTTCTTAAAACAGTATTTTGACGTTTATAAATAACCTCAAAATGAACCCTGTATTTCTATACTTAATAAGTTTCACCTGACATCATCAAACAACTTTCGACAACAAACAACCTTATTTCAAAAGGGGTAAAGGACTTCTTATGCGGAACAGCGTCTACAATTATTATGGAGTTATAACAGCATTATTGTCTCTTTACCTCAAAATACAAATCACTAGGACACAAATACAAAATTTGATAAGATAAATACAAAAATCCAATTGTAATCTAAAGAAGACTATCTGATTGTCGTGACGTGAACATGTTCATTGTTCTGATTTCAAACATGTTGCCGCTAACTACGTAACAAAAAACATTATCTAATAACGTTAAAATCTCTTGTATCTATGTCGATAAATATCCTGGTATATTAACCTGGGACATTATTTTACACACGGCCATCTAATCCCAAACTAAACAGAACTTGTGTTATTGTAACAAAGCAACTGATATATTATACTAGCTGACTCCCGCGGTTTCACCCGCATTCCCAAGAGATGTAACTTGCCCAGCACAAAAAGTATCCTATGTTACTTCTAATACCTACAAGAATATGTGTATACTAAGTTAAATGATGATCGGTTAAGTAGTTTTCGCGTGAAAGCGTAACAAACAAACTTACATTCACATTTATAATAATAGTAGGATTAGGATTACTTTTATTATATATAGAGCTAACAGACATATTCAAGCACACACTTTTTTATCCTAGGTGAGAATCGAACTCATATCCTGGCGCGGCAGTCAAAGTTTCTAACCACAACTCCAAGCGACCCCTAAAAAATAAATACTTCAATTTATATCCAATACTATTGACTTGCATTATTAGACTCCAAAAACTAAAACCCTTGCCTCCTTATTTAACCACATCACAAGAGTTACGCAGCAACTTTAAAAAAAAAAATTCACCGCAAAACGCAGTCTCGCGAAATATGCTTACATCATGGAATCGTCGGTAAACCTTCCCCATAATTATTAACTGTAACATCTGTTAGGTAAAGACCACAATCGCGTGATCACGAATCATGTTTACATCAAGTCAGCCGTTGAGACACTCCTCTGCCGCGCCTAGAATAAATGTTTATAAATATAATGGCCAAAACGTTTCATTTTATATGTATTTTAAGTATTCCAAACGCGCGGCGCGTCGGATATGTTGGCATGGAAGATTGGCCGCAATGTTTGGAAAAATATTTGATCAGATATGCGGATTAAGACTGTTATATCAGACGCGGTGATGGCTCGTGAAGATAGTTCAAGCTGTTTGAAAAACCGCAAATATCTTTGTTCTTATCACATTTAGCAAACGCAAGGCAATTTTATGACATTGCGAAAAACGCGATTTATATATAATAGCTTCACTAAAAATAAATAAATATGCTGGGATATTCTTTACACACGGCCATCTGATCCCAAACTAAGCAGAGCTTGTACTATGGAAACCAGATAACTACTTTTTTAAATACATACAGAAAAAACAGACTTTTTTTACACACAAATGTTTATCCTGGATGGGAATCGAACCCACGACCTACACCGCGCCAGTTAGGGTAACCAACCACCAAGCCAACTGGCCCATCTTTATAATATATATCTCTAAAAAACAATACAATAGTAACGGACTGTGATGTTGCAAGGGTGACCCATAAGAAAAGAACGGGACCCATGTGTGTATCTTGTGGAATACCGTACTTTTAATTGTGGTTCTTACTGTGTGAAAATATTATAAACAGTTATGACGACCCAGTTGGCTCGGTGGTTAGAGACGCTGACTGCCAAGCCGCAGGTCGTGGGTTCGATGTCCACTTAGGACAAACATTTGTGTGCATGAACATGTCTGTTTGTTCTGTGTTTGAGTGTAAATATCTATATGCGTATGTATTTAAAATGTAGTATATCAGTTACCTGGTAGCCATAGTACAAGCAGTACACTCTACTTAATCTGGGATGACCTTTTATTTTAGATATATTGTCGGTTCTGTTTTCAAAATTCAAAACCATTTATTCAGTTTAGGCCCTTATGAAGGTCAAATTTATAGTTACTGATGCTACTAGCTTTATTAGTGTAATAAAGTAACTAATTTAATTTTAAGTGCTTTTGTATTTTTCATTGTACATACATATTGAAATTTCTAGATAGTAGTACGCACAATAAACTTTCTTCGATGTAAATAAATAATAAAAATTATATTAATGTTAAAACTTTCCCGGGTGTACCAGACATCGCGAGATCATAGATTCTGGATCTTTCCATAACGCCTCAACATCTAAGATTGCATCACTGCTTACCATCAGGTGGGATCGTAGTCAAGCACCAGCTTATATTATTTAAAAAAAATGTCTAGGCACAATCGAGTTACAGGTCTGGCTGAGGGTATTAAAGATAATGATATTTACTACAGATAAGTATGTCTGGTGTTAAAATTTATAAATAAATTACATGCTAGTGTTATCAATTAAATATTCAAACTAATATAAGGTCTATGCCTACATATTACATATTCTAGAAGTAAATTTATTTTCAGATAATCAACTATCTTCCGCCTTACGGTTTTACTCGCATTGAGGCATCTTTTGACAGGTCTATTGGCTTGGTGGTTAGCGACTGTGACTGCCAAGCGCAGGTTGCAGGTTCGATTCCCACTAAGGAGAAAAATTTGTGGATTCTGTGTCTGGGTGTAAATATCTATAAAAGTATGTATGTATTTAGAAAAAAAAATTGTATATGTAGTATATCAGTTATCTGGTTACCATAGTACAAGGTATGCTTAGTTAGGAATCAGATGGCCGTGTGTAAAGAATGTCCCAGGATATCTATTTATAAGTTAATCTTGTTTTTCCGGGATACAAAAAGAAATTGAAAATATTCTATCTATATGCCAAATTATTTAAAACCCATACAAACACACACACAAACATTCCCACCTATAATATTACTAAGCAATAAGACCATATAAGATAGCAAGATTGTAATATTAAACTGAATAAAAAAACTACCAAAATATAACTAGATCAGATAAATTTGAAATCTAACAAGTTTTATCATTATCATAGATTGATATCTAGAGAATTTATAACGAGCTATACAATCTACATATTCACCTATTTACTAGACAATAACAATACATCATAATGTCACTCAAAATACGAATCATGTGACGTCACGTCCTTACGTGAATATTAAAACAGCTTTTAATTGGAACTACGGGAACAGCCCCCTTATTCAGCTAATACAAACTTCGTCGGCGGGCCGCTTCACGGAGCCCTCGGAGAGCTTACCTCTCACGTGATTAGTAGTATTAGCATAGTAAAGGACAGAGACAGCACGGAGGCCGCGACGAAACATCCTCGAGTTAATGTCATTTTCTTTACAGAATCGAGCCCCAGACCTGTAGCCAATGTCGTATACCAACTATAGTAATTATCTACATTTTATATTTATAAGCAAAATAGGTTTCCTTTGACGCACCATCATATTTGAAGTGAAAACTTTTTCAGCGGCATTGAGCACTTTTCTTGGAATGGGTATAAAATGTTAAACTCGCGTCGGACTTGTCGAAAATGGACACGTGACCTGATCGAAAATTCTTCAACTTGATGAAATGATCAACTTTAATATTCAAGTTTTCAAGAGTGCAACCCGTTGTTATTTTTATACCACATGGTCACCGCCGCGTATGGACATTTGCACCTGGGGCATCGCCTATGCGTTGTCGAACCTGAGACGTGAAATTGTAAGTCTCATGTGCCTGTAATTTGAGCTCATAACTACCAAACATATCGGAATGGGTCTATTGATGGGCTATATATGATATCGTTAAACGCGAGTGGAACCGGGGGGACAGTTAGTAAAATAAGAACGTAATAGTATAGGCATGTCATCTACCAACATCACGATTCTCAAAAGCAGGTAAATACTGGATATCTACTTATATTTGTGAAGAAAAGGAAAGAAAATAAATGCGATCTGGTGGTGGACCTGATCTTAGATAGATTATTAGAGATATCGTTAGTTATTTGAGTGCTGCATGCGCTGCGCGTCGCAACAGTGGCTGGTGCGCGACTAAATGGAATTAAGTCAATTACCATCATTTTGTGTTGCCATTTCTGAGCCCGAACGATGCATCTGTAGTTAATATACCATTGTCTGTAGGTATTATAAACTTGAGAGATGTGCCCAGCCAGGCAAACACTTTAGTACCTACACTACCACAGTTCAATAGTTTCTTCTAGATATTTTCCTTCACGGAAAGTTCAAGCTCAGTGTGGCATTTGAACCCATGACGTCACTTATATTTCTTTTTTTCTTCCAGTCCTTTAGCTCTTTTAAGTTCTATCTCTCGAAAATCATTTAACACAAAGTTTTTTTATAACATTACAGGGTCGGTAATTAGATAGGTTGGGACGCCCCTTTTAAATTTGATTAAAAACCTGTATAAGGGGAGATACGCTCATCAAATTTTGCTTCGTCTTGTATACAAAAGACTGTTTACAGAAAAAAAAAATATATAACAATGTCAAACTCAAAATTCTTTTTTTTTTATAAATTCTGAAATTTTAGGGTTGCTTCTTATGATGGAAAAAGCCTGTGTTATAAATAAATATCCTGGGACATTCTTTACACACGGCCATCTGGTCCTCATCATGGAAACCAGATAACTGATATACTACTTTCTTATTTTTTTTCTAAACATATACTTATATAGATATTTACACCCAGACACAGAACAAACAAACATGTTCATGCACACAAATGTTTGTCCTGGGTGGGAAATCGAACCCGCGACCGTGTTATAGGAGCCCTTAGCGATAATCCTATGATATTATACTTGTACACAAAAGATAACTTTAATGATACAAGAAAATATTAAAACACAACATAAATAAAGTGTATTAATGTATTAAGTTATGTTAAATGGTAGGGTGTGACAAGAATCTGTCCATCTCCCCTTACAATCTAAGTCACAAGTTCCAACACTTGACGTGACGCAACATTACACTCGACTTCACTCGTCTACGATTACTTGTATTCAGCAAACTGTATCAAAATACTCAGCACGTGGGCACGACTCGGCTCGCTTCCAAATATTTGTGTTTTTACACTCAAACCACTGTATATTGCAAAATTTGGTGTTTCGCAAAGTGCTTTGTTTTTCCTTTCATCTTTTGCCGATTTATACTAACCAAATTCCAGCTCTCACATAAATTTTCGATAGCCTTTAGTTTAATGTTACGGAATATTTACTGTGTTGTTTTCTTTCCAATTTGAAAGATAGCTTTCAAACTAACTTTGTTATAAAACAAAATCGAAGAGATAATCAAATCGCTCACTCGCCTCGCTTCCTCCGCTCGCGTGAACACAGTCCAATCAAAGACAGCAATAAAAGCTTCCAAACTAAATAATTCCCATTGTTTATTCCCCTATGGAATGTACAGTGCCTTACAATCGCAAAAACAAACGCTGACTCATAAAATATTCTCGATTTACTCTCGCTAACGCGTGTTATTTACGAGAACTACGTTTTTTTATTATTACGTGTACTTTGCAATGTTATAAATCTTGGAGAATGTAGATGAGATAGAATTAGATGCTTAGACGTGTTTTTAAAGGTCGAATGAGTGAGTGAAAAAAAGACTGCAGCTAAAATTGTGACATTTTCTATTTTGCTGAAGAATTTCTGGATGACCAATTTACTCCTCGTTTATAAAGAATTCACGTAAAATAAAAATGTTATTTATATTGAAATAAACAGTTCATTGGTGGCTGGCAACTATTATTCAAGACGTTACGATATGGCTAAAGGTATACAAGCCATTTATAAAAGAACAAGCTCTCAAGTGCGACCACCAGAACATACCGATGGCTTAGCGATAGAATATTAACATGATGAACCCAGTCGGGAACTACAAAGTGACTTTACCATTTAACCAAGACCACTACAAGTATAAACTCTCTTGACCTCTTTTCCTTCATCACCTTGGGTCCTACATCACTATCAACTAGCCCACATCGACATCATGCCCATCACCCACGCGTTTCGCTCGATCTAAATAGCGAAACCTATCAAAACAAATTCCGTTACGCGGATTACGCAATCGTTCACGTCACGACGCCGCCACGACATTGAATACGCTGCCAAAAACTTGAACGCCGTTGTTGACCAACAATAGACAGGCGGGGCTTTTATCTGGGCCCATTATTGGGGTTCCGTTGGAAAGTATTTTAATTGGATAATTTGTTTGTTTTGATAAAGTACACATAACAAAAAAAACATGATGTGTCGTTAGACGCGATACTCACGATAGAAGTGAAACTTTAATATGAAGGGGAAAAAAATAATCAGTTTTAAATAGTATTTTTTTAGTAGTAGATCTCTTAGTGCAGAGCTCGTCCGGGGAAGTACTACCACCTAACCCATTTCCGCCGTCAAGCAATAGTGCACTTGTATTACTGTGTTTCGGTAGAGAGGTAAGGGGGTCGGTGAAATTACAGGCACTTGAGGCTTCACGTCTCGGGTGTTATCACACTGGCTATTTGCTAGCGAGTTCGCAGCGAATGCGCGTAGAACACGCCGCGAAGACACAACAAACTTGAACTACGAAATAAATTCATATTATTTTCTATTTTTAAACAATAATACTTAATAAATAAAATTCAATTTTTTCTCAGTATTTTTAAGTGAACACAATCTTTAGGTTGTTGTTTATATTTGTTTAGAATTAGGTAGGTAGCAGTAGCGCAGCTATACCTATTACTGTGTTTCGATGTGATAGGTAAGGGTACCAGTATAATTACAGGGACATGAGACTTCATAGATTTATGTCTCTGGGACGGCAGCGCGGCGTTGCTCCTAGAATTGCAATTGCTCATATAGGGTAACCTTACTGTCGGGTAAACCGCCTGTTCTTCAGCCTACTTGTCATTAAATAGTATGTTTTATTGTCTCTCACCTACTTAAGAAGCTTTGTTTCCTACTCTAAGGTTATAGTGGCTTCCTCTATTATATAATTTGGCCAAATAAAAAAAGTTTACAATAGTATTAAAATCAACTATAAAAAAAATATGGTGATTTCCGTTTAACAAAGACCAAACTTATAAAAATTAAATTAATAAATATCAAACAAAAAATTTTTAAACAGATAACTAATAGACTATACGAGTATATACTACTTATTTATTTATACTACTTTATTTTTTTTATTTATTTTTTTACTTTATTTATACTATATTTTATTTTTCTAAATACATACATATATAGATATTTACAATCGTTCAGAAATAAACGAAGGGAATAGGAATATAGAAAATAGGTTCCCCTGTCGGGTTTGTGTGCTTACCACCTATGACCACACACCACTTACCACCCAAATTGTGGTCAAATACAAACCCTGTATCAAGCTTCTCTAACACTTTTTTTAAATTATCGTGCTTTGAAACTAGCCATAAAAGTTTTAACAGTCACTTCGGGACTATGATACCTACAATCACGAATGTTCTTTCTATGTACTATAAAAGATACTTTCGGGACAAAAGAGCGAGAGCATTGTACTGTAAGAAAGACTGACGCGGTTTGGATGCGACATAAAATCGGGTACACTTCACTGAATTCAAAATTCAAAAAAAATTCAAAATTCAAAACCATTTATTCAGTTTAGGCCTTCGGAGGGCACTTATGAAGGTCAAATTTAAAGTTACTGAAGCTACAACCGGTTCGGAAGTCAGCCTTCAACTGAGAAGAACCGGCAAGAAACTCAGCAAGGTTACATTCTTTTTTATTTGTTATATAAATTTTTATCTATTCTGACTTTTTGGCTATTTTATTATTTCAATTTTACATAATTTTATATTTAACAATTACAAAATACTTATTATAGGTAACATTAATAAAAACAAAACAAAAAAAAAAAAAATATGACAAGACTACAAAATAGAAAATAACAATAATTAGGTACTTACAACTTAAACAAGAGATTTAGAGGTGCACTGTGCAGAGAGCAGCTATTTCCATACATTTTTATCTTCAATATAATGAACTACCTTGTAATACGCTTTTTCTTTCAAAACTTTCCTAATATAATTTTTAAATTTATGATCAGACATTTTGGTTATTGAAAGCGGTATCTTATTATAAAATCGAACACAATTACCAAGAAATGACTTGTTAACTTTAGTTAGTCTAAAGTATGGAACAACTAACTTCTCCCTTTGTCTTGTATTTATACTATGAATATCTAATTTTGACTCAAACATTCCTATGTTTCTACGTATAAACATTATATTTTCATAAATATATAGTGAAGGTAATGTCATTATATTTATTTCCCTAAATAAATCTCTTAATGATTCACGGGGACCCATACTGTAAATTGCACGAATTGCTCTTTTTTGTATAATAAATATTGATTCTATATCCGCTGCTGCTCCCCAAAACAAAATACCATAGGACAAGAGGCTATGAAAATATGCAAAATAAACTAATTTGGCCGTCTCAACATTCGTCAATTGTTTAATTTTCCTAACAGCAAAAGCAGCCGAACTTAATTTAGCAGCTAGAGTATCAACCTGAGGTCCCCATTGCAATTTATTGTCTAATGTAAGACCCAAAAATACCGTTTTATTTACAAGATCAATATGGCTCCCATCTATTATTATTTGGCTATCTACTTGTGCTACATTTGGTAAAGAAAACCTTAAGCATTTAGTTTTCTTTGAATTTAGTAATAGATTATTTGTAGCAAACCACCCACAGACAATTGACATAGTATGATTAACTTTAGTTAGATCTTTGTATTTTCTATTAACTTTAAAAATTAATGATGTATCATCAGCAAACAAGACAATATCTGTGAGGTTGACTATTTTGTTGATCTCATTCACAGATTCTCAAACTTTTAGTACTAGGGACCTCAATCAATATTTCCAGACGACCACGTATAGCCTTATAGAAAAAAAAATAATAATAAATAAAAAAATAGTAATAATAAATAAAAAAATAATTATAATAATAAAAAAAAGTTGCATAGCGAACAGCTAGTTTTATACAAATATCCTTGTATATTCTTAAACCACGGTTATCTGATTCCAAATTAAGCAAATTGTACTGCTTGAACTAAAGAAACTTAATAACTGACATAATTCAATGACTTAAATAGATTTGTACACCAAAACTGAATCAATATGTACATACACACAAATGTTCGTTCGGTGTGGAAATTGCACCCACGACATGTGGCAGTCGGCAGTCACCAAACCCAATTGCCCCGTCAATAAAAATAAGATACTAAGATCGGAAATATCATTTTAAACCAAGTAATTACCAGTAAACCAAATTAAATATTTTTAATAAGCAAGCCCAGCTAGCTTTTAATTTTTGACACAAATTTGCTCAGTTCATGTCAGCTGTCATAACGCCAATCTTGCCAGCCCATTTAACTAACCGACAAGCCCCTAAGGAGTTCGCGAACCAATCTCCAGTTTGAGAAACTCTGATCTAATTAAACCGGTAAAGAAAATATTGGCGTTACTGTAAAGGAAAAAAAATAAAAGACTTGCATAGCATTTACAGAGTAGTTATAAAAATGTCCTGCGAATCAATTGTCACGCATTTTTTATAGAATAAAGAAACATTCATTATTCATTCAAGGCTATTTTTAAACTCAATTACAATTATGTATCGGAAATACCAATACGGTGTTAAACATAGTCATTTCATTTAACAAGTCCATTCTAACAAAACTAGAAGTACTCAATTATTCTTTGACAACGCGGGTGAAACCGTAGCACGAAAAGCTAGTTAAAAAATAAAATCATTAGCCTCTGAAAATTACCCATGCGGTACATTTACCTTAATAACGAATAATTATACGCAACGGTGATCACTTGCCATCAAGACCATTTGCTGACTCTCGATCCAAATCATGGGGTATCATCAAATCAAAGTGACCAGTGACAGCCCGGTTAATCGAATCATACGAGTCACTCGATTAGTTCATATGCAATGTCAATCGAATGAAATCGAGGACAAGTACACCAAAGACATAAGTTAATGACATTACATTACATAGTTATCTATTTACAGATCTCTTGTTCGAGTCGTTTATCTGGACGACCTTATGGTGTCTACATGTCGTGATGAACTTGTTGAAACTTCATTAGGGCACGAAGTTTTATCTGTTCAATCAACTGAGATTATGTCACGTAGCGATTTTACCGTCTGTTATTTCTCATAAGTTTAGCGGTGGAGCAGAAGTTACTTAATATGTAGGCATCTGATGGAAAAATCTCCCTCCCTCTTCTGAATTTTAGGTACAGAAAGAGAGGTAAGTACATAGATTGAAGTTAAGTTTCATTTGATGCTCGACATGATCGGGGCTATTGCTCTTTATTCAGACTTACAGTTGCCATTTTGCGAAAAAAAATCAAAACCCATCATACATTTTTCCGTAAATCTATCACATTACGTAAATAAAATGCAGTAAGAAAACAAACTAATCAAATATGCACGTGTTAGTCTAATTAACATGCGAGATTCTAACATCCATCTAATGGATAAGCTAACCAGATATTTCAATTAGCAAACTAGTACAGGGCCCCAGGGAAGATCAGCTGCGTACGGTTTGCAATACAAGTACCTAAATATATAACCACAAAACCTTCCAATTTAGCAATTTACATTTCCCCGGGATACTCAATATCCTATATATTTTTCTAGTCTAGAGTATGCTGACTGGGCACACGTTTCATCGAAATCCCTTTACTAGTTTTTCCATGAAAGAGTAAAAATATCCATCCATACAAATTATCCCATTTATAATATATTTAGGACTGTAACACTTAGTTTTCAGATGTTTTTAAAATTCGGATTTGCTGCTAACCGTACAGGTAATAACATTATTCTCACTAGAGAACTGCTTATTAGCTACTGGTATCGTAGATTTATTAACTTAGTTACACATTTACGACCAATGTTTACATTTGTCTTCTTGTGCTTTTAATAATATTAATTATTTTTGTCTTCATAAAAGATGGACTTATGGTAAGTTTATAAGATCGAAAATATAGAATTTTTTTAAGGTTCCGTACCCAAAGGGAGGGAAAACAGGACCCTTTTACTAAGGCTCCGCTTTTCCTCCATCCTTTGTAGACTGTATCTCATGAACCGTAAAACGTAGACTGTTGACATTTTGAGAGGACATAGAGTGCACTACTATGGCCGCTAGGAAAATGTAAAAAAAAAGGATTCCAAAGAAGAAACGTTTTTTTTCGGAGTCTCGTTTAATATTGTAAGGTTGTATCGGCTTCACGAAATCTAATCAGGTAATTTGTCAGGGGGGGCTTGGCCCCTGAGTTGCCATGGCCGATGTGATCATGCAGTCATCATAAATTGTTGTTATGTACCTAGGTAGTAATGCCAAAAACACATCACATTAAAAAAACAACAGTTTCGTCAATCTTGTGTGAAGATATTTAGGTATCCTAGAATTTCGAATCGGTCCAACATCCTAAGGTGGGCACTAGACCATACTGGGGTAGGCACGGAATCGTATATGCGAATGACATACATTCACTTAATTATAGTATTAGAAGCAGACCTTTCTTGACAAATACAAAAGACAGACCTAACTCACCACTCCCACACACACCATGCACTTCACTTGATTTGATCTAAATTCTGTGTCATTACATTGTTATTTTATTTTTTTATAATACTTTATATTAAGACAACATTATGTTATTGTTAAGATGAAAGAGACTAGTCTCCACGACACAGGGAATCCTAGTTTTGAAGCTAGTGAACTACCGTACAATAAAGTATTATTATTAAAAGTTATATTAATTTAATAAGAATGGGCAGATCTTACAATGTATCCGAAGTATCCTCGTTTGATAATATAATTAATTTCTATTCGAACATTAACATTAAATATATAAATGGAGCGATGATATACGCAAGCTGGCTGGCAGCGGTTGGAAACAAAGAGCTGAAGATCGAGCTCAGTGGCGTGCCTTGGGTGACCATGGGTGAGGCCTATGTCCAGCAGTGGACGGAGATAGGCTGATGATGATGATGATGATGATGATGATGATATAAATTAGTGTTTTTTTTTTATTCTTTTTTAATGTGTTAAGATTTTAAGTTTTATTTCTATGATTTTGTAGTACGTTAAGCTTATCATGCTGTGTGTATACGCTCTTGGGTCTCAATCTAGACTAAATATTTTTGTTTAAATTTTACATTTATATTCGATTGTGATCTGTTGTATATGCCTATGAAATAAAAAAAAATTAAAAGTATAATATAAAGCCTTGTTTATAACTATAAGCTCAAAGGAGCATTGTAGCATAAATCGCCGGGTACTTACCCGGCTGGCTACAACCCTCAATAAAAAAATCTGACGCTAATCACCTGCCGACGTGTTCCGGCAGCTGCACAGACGCAATACCCTTCTAAGCTCACCGTTGTAAGATTGTAGCCAATGGTAAAAAAGAACATACCTTAACGCGTAACTATTAGATCCTTGAAACGCCCAGCTGTCGCTAACTTCAAACATAAATTAGAGCCGCTGGCCGTAATCAATTAGAATCGATTACACCATGAAGGGCAATACCAATAAATCATGCCGCAATTAAAGTAGACCATGGCTCCATGTGTAGTGACCCACATTCCCGGGGGAACTAATGTTTTCACGAGATTATAGAAATCGATATATTCTCTATAGTTCTCGGCATGCGTGACTTATTTTTCCGGAACGTTCGCAGGCCCATGTAGAACAACTATTGGTTAATAATATAAAAAGGCATAAGGTACAAACAATTATTTTAGATGAATATTCTTTATTAACGTAGGCTTTCACTAGCTCTTTTAAATCGTTTTTTTTTTAATTATCAACAGGAAATTTTATATATTCAATTATCTTATAGTTAACATTTAAATACATTAGACGTTTATGTACGATTGAGTGATTTGATTAATTTGGTGGATCAAAAAATATGCATCCTTGTAGGTTTCCCTATTCTGAAAAAAAAAACTAAATCCGCGCCTATGAGAACCTCTGAATAATGATAAAAACCGCATAAAAATTAAAAGAAAACATTAAACGGTCTCATATTTTTCTTGTCTTGCGTTTTTTAATCTGTCACGGACGTTATAAGCGCTCGGTGCAGAACCGCTCTAACGTGCCTCCATATTCAAATGCATAGTAATCTGCATTAATTAATTACAATTTATTTATAAACGGTAGCTGCCGATACATTCTCGTTTAGGGTTACCATTATGTAAAACTGAAAAGTCCTGATGATAAGTTTTGATTTCTTTAATGGTTTCTTGATTATTGCCTCTGTCGTTAAGTATGCTACTGGATTTAGTCAAAAGATTAAAATATATAATAGCTCTCAGTTGTCTATGTGCCTGAGAGACAGAGACAGCAACAATGATCGCCACATATCTTTGGGCTTAAAATATCTGCGGTGGAATATGGGGATCATTACTTAGACCTCTGTCTACCTATTCGGGGATAATGGGCGTGAAGATATAAGTTACATCCTAATTTTATTATAAAATTTTGATTTCAATCCCAAAAAGGAGTACCTATCATATAATATGTCTTTAACCCACCTTTTCTAATACCTAATCAATACTTATTTAAAATAAAAATTCGGCACCGTTATAAAAAAAGCCAAAGATATTTCAGGACAAAACCTAACGTTTGGTAACCCTAGTATCAATGTATAGTTATTTACCATGCGGCTCCAATGAAGGTCAAACAAGACAATTTCAAAAGGTCTTATTCAATGCACAACGGATGTTAATTTAAGTAATTATGAACTCTACCTCATTGTCATTTAGTTTTAAATTTACATTAGTTTTGTTTAACATATTATTGTTTTACCTACCAAAAAATACCGCCTGAAAATCAATATCAAAACTATTAATTCAGTTTAGGCCTGCGGAGGGCACATATAAAAGTCTATATTACTAAAGTTACAACCGGTTCGAAAAGTCAGTCTTCAACTGAGAAGAGTCGGCAAGATTGTACGACAAAAAAAAATCTTCTATGGCGAACTAAATTAATGAAATATTCATGAACACTTTTATTTACCAAGTTGATAATGCATTAACAACACCAATTTTTATTTTGAATGAGCAATGAGATGACTTGACGGATTTTAGTACCATAAACAAATCTTTTAAGGTAAAAATTTGTTTTACGATGCCCGGTGTTGCAAACGTCCATAGGCAGCGGTGACCGCTTACCACGTCGACTATTTGCCTAATAGCCGGCCTACTTACATGTGAGGGCACACCGTCTGTCTTGGCGTATGTAGCTAACTCTGATTGATTAGATATGGTGAGAGCAGACCCTCTTTTTCAATGGCCATTCTGGGCAAGTGCCCAACTCCATTGAATCAAAATAAATCTTACAAATATTAAAAATGCGAAAGTTTGTATGTTTGTTACTCTTTCACTCAAAATCTTCGAAACGGATTCGGATGAAACTTGGCACGTAGGTCGAGTATGCCCTGGAATAACATGTATGCTACTTTTTATTCTGGGAAAATGTAACATGCCTCAGAAACGCGGGTAAAACCGCAGGGTACAGCTAGTATATAATAATCTATATACTCGTATATAAAAATGAATCCCTATTTCCCTTGGTCACGGCATCACGCGGCAAACTTTTATTATTGTCAGTCGTTTGACAACTGGAGTGATTCGACAGAATGCGCGCTGCAAATATCGTTTAAAATAGAGGCATGGTTCGGAATTATATTGATAAAATAATTAATTTATAATTTCTTATTGCACATTTCACAGTCGATTCAATCGGAAGATCCGAAAACAATATTCATTGTTAAAACAGGACAACGTCTGTCGGGTCAGCTAGTAATGAAATAAATATCCTGAGACATTATTTACACGGCCATCTGATCTAACTAAGCAGAACTTGTACTATGGAAACCAGATAACTGATACTTATTTTTTCTTCTAAATACATACTTAAATATAGATATTTACACCCAGAGACAGAACAAGCAGACATGTTCATGCACTCAAATTTGTCTTGACTGGAAATGAAACTCACGACCAGTAGCGAAGCTCAGGGTCTCAAACCACCAAGCCACGGCTCCCTAGTTCTTGCCAGATCACCAACCTATAACTATAACTACCAATTATTAACTAAGGAAAGCTTACGTGGACGGGCATCAGTTACAGATAACGCATGTGACAGTTTGGACCGATGTCTCGAGTCATGCTCTCTGATGATTTCATAGTCTTAGGGACCTAATCCTAAAGTACCCAGTCTCTAATAGATTAAAGACGACCTCCTGACAATAATCTTAATATTCTATCAACACGTACAAAGATACGTTGAACCTAAACAAACAAACAACAAAGCCAATAATATTGACAAATTCCGCCCACATCCATTACTCATCGCACTTAAATATTAAGAATATAATAAATCTATGTATATATTCTGTTTGTTTTCTTTTCAGCAGCTGAATAGATCATGATGAAAGTGAAATGGTCATGAAATAGGAGTACTGGTCACCATGGGAACCGCGGGTCATCGCCCTCTATGGTAATTCGCAATGCGTTGTCCACCCTGAGACGTAAAGTTGTCAAGTCTCATGTACCCGTAATTTCCCCGGTCCTTCGAACCGAAACACAGTAATACAAGTGCACTACTGCTTCACGGCGCAATTGGGTACTGTGGTACTTCCCTGAACAAAGTCTACACTCTGAATGTTCTACTTAATTGCAGATAAGACCAAATCCTCCCATCGATATTGATATCAATCGATCACCGAAGATTTACAGATGATTTGTTGATTCCGGCCACTAGAGACAGCTACATTAATTTATCACTTACAATGTGTGCAAGGATTAAGAGCAACTTGTTTGTGCACCAACATTTTATTTGTTTATATGATAGGGATGTCACAAAAATATTCACAACTAAGCAGAGCTTGTACTTTGAAAACCAGATAACTGGTATACTACAGTATATAGTATGGTCATCACCTGTAAACGGGGCACCATTTAAACCTTTTATTTCAGAAACTTTATTTTTTAATGTATTTAGTTCTCATGTTGGTGGTCTAATAAACAAATATATTCAGTTCATAGGTAAACATTTTTAAATTACATAATTTTGATACCTACTTACACATAAAACAAAACAATTAAGCCTAATTAGATGCTATGGAACACAAAAAACAACAAAAGGCAAAGCAAACTGTATAATTAAATAGGGGGAACGTTTTTGAGCTGAATATGCAGTTATAAGGGTAGTGATTATCATGAAAAGGGCATTATTTTGCCCAGAGACCGTTCGTTTTAACCATCATTTGATGGGGCACAAGGGTCAGTTGGGTTGCGGTATGGGAATACACGAAATCTGCTAAATAGGAATAGACATTTGCCGGCTTTAAAAGCAATCAAAAAGGAATAGGCGTCGAATGCTAAAATGAGAATCGTGACTTTGAACCCTACAATGACATTGAGCTTTTGGTGAAGGAAACCATAACCATAGCAGGAAAATTCAATAACTAGCTTCCACCCTGTGGTGTCATATTATATTATGTCATAATTATATAATTATCATATTACATTTTCTCGGGATGAAAAGTATCCTTTGTTAATCCAGGTTGTGTATAAACTAAATCTAATATTCATTAGGCTGTGGGCCCGCGGGATTTTGGAAAAATGGACCTTCCGACCTAAGGACCCTAAATTTCATCCAAATCCAGTCAGCCATTTTTGCGCGATTGAATATCATAGAAACAAACACCAAAAGCTTTCACATTTATAATAAATATGATGTAGAGAGAACTGACACTTGTCACAAAACGCATCTCGTAAAGACATGACTCATATTATTTGTCTGTTTGTTCCGATAAAGCAGACCGGATTTCGATGCTGTATCCGTTAACAAGATCAAATTCAAAGCCACTTATTCAGTTTAGGCCTTGGATTGGAACTTATGAAGGTCAACGCAAAGAAGTTACTGGCGATACGGATGTCAGCTTTAAATTAAAGAAAACCGACAAGAAACTCAGCAAGGTTATATTGAAAATACTTAATAAATAAACAAAAAAAATATAAATGGAACGAAAAAACTACTGACTTTGGTACAGTCACGATCAGGTAGTATTTCTCAGAGTTGAGTTCATCCCGGGAAGTACTATGACCTTACCCATTTCCCCCGTAAAGTAGTAATGTTATATTACTGTGTTTCTATAACAAAGGTTCGTATCTAGGGCTAGTTTCCCCGCCCCTTAATCTTGTCGTACCTCCCTGAACAAACACTGCACAAATAGCTCTAGTTCTGAATGTCCTTCTTAATTGCAGATAAGACCAAATCCTCCCATCGATATTGATACCAATCCATCACCGAAGATTTACAGTTGATTTGTTGAATCCGCCCACTAGAGCTAGGTTAATTTATCACTTACAATGTGTGCAAGGATTAAGAGCAACTTGTTTGTGCACCAACATTTTATTTGTTTATATGATAGGGATGTCACAAAAATATTCACAACTAAGCAGAGCTTGTACTATGGAAACCAGATAACTGGTATACTACAGTATATTGTTGTTTATCCTTACCATTACAATCTTTTATTTCAATAACTTAATTAATTAATTTCTTCTTTTAACCCTTAATTTAACAATGTATGCCCTGACATACAGGAAATTTGAAAAAAAAATTGCTTTGGCAATGTATGTTGTGGCATACATAAGTTTTCAGGAAAACTAAGCTTTTCAGATTTCTTTTTTTATTTTTCTATAATAGTTTTATGTGTATCAATTACAATTACAACAAAAAAAATGGTTTTTACTGCATTTTACACTTTGCCAAATAAAGGATTAAACTTACTTTCGAATCGGTCCAACATCTTGGGGTCGACCCAGTATGAGGGGCCTGCAGGCCTACCATCAACTTTTACTTATCCATTCAATTCCGATGCAATTCAGTTTAGGTGCCTAAACTGAATCGCTAAGATTCGTACCATGAAGTGCCTTTTGCTGACTGGCGTTTGAATCGCTCACGGAGGAATGAACGAACGAAATTTGTCTCTGGTCCGCGGTGAGAAAGAGATAACGCTATACCGTCGTTGCATAAGTCTGTCTCTTTTACTCGAACCATATGTGTTGCGTTTCGAAACCTAGTTGATATGATTTAGCGGTTTCTATGTGTAAAAATAACAAGAAATATATTTTAAAATTGCGCTATTGAGCATAAAATTAAATACCACTAAGGTTTTCTTAGTACTAAATTACTAATTAGTACTAATAAATAATAGTAATTTATATAATTTTTTACATTACAATTTAAAGGTTTGTTTAGTGTTGTCGTAAAAATAAATTGATTATGACGAGTTTAGAGCGCGCCTCCACTCATGTTGGATTTGACAGAAGGCGGTTGTTATTGTTGAGATTTTTAGTTTTGAAAGTAGGTATCTCTAATTATTATGGAAAGAAAATTACGTGTTATTATTAGTACATATTTATTTTATTTATAAGTGTTTTAACGTTTCACTGCCTTAAAATAATTGGTAATACGAATAAGGGCGCAAGTATCCTTGTGTAGTTTGTGTAATAATGTTATATTTTCATAATGTAAACTTACAAACTTCTTTATCTCAAACGCGTACCTAACTTAAGTACCAATGTATTTTAAGTGGTTTTTTTACAGTAATGAATCGCGTCGAAGAGTAACGTTCGGTCAACTTGAGCAGCTTTGGGAATTTCTGAACCGAAATAAAGACATAGCAACGGGCTTTAATAAAAAATCCTCAGTTCATCACACAGTTCTTATACCAATTGTTTAGACAACCGATATCTCTTTATGAATTCTGCATCTTCCAAATAAAAGGGGTCCGATTGTTACCGTGTTAGACGTCTTTTTTGTCGCCGTGTTGTGTTTATTTCATTATCATTTTCCATGAATTCAAAAAGGACTAGTTCGTCAGACATCTACAATAAAAAATGCTCTACAAATCACTTGTTTACATTAACACATAAGAAACACAAAATATTCAACTGAAATGCCTTGAATTACGTATATTTTCACTATTTTTTAAAAGTTATTAACAAAACGATTCACTTCACGCCAAGAAAGAAGCAACTTTTATTGGATCGCTTCATTTGACACTTAAACTATCCAATTTAGGTTGATATGTCACCTCATGGTACGAAAAATGAACGAATGAAAACAGTTTGCCATCCAATTGCAGACTTGATTTGGCGTCAACCTAAACTGAATCGCGTTAATGACGTCGTGGTATGAAATAGCGGGGCAGTTTATTTTAGGTCGTCAAATGAATCGTAATAAGAGTTCATAGTAGGCCTGCTGTTATACACTGCGGTCCAGTGTATCGTTCCATATAGATATTAAACATCACAAAATTGGAGCCAATATATTGTAAACTAGCTGTCCCCCGCAGTTTTACCCGCGTTCCCGTGGGATGTCACATGTATTATACATTAAAACCTTCCTCTTCAATCACTATATCTATTAAAAAAACCGCATCAAATAATTTGCATAGTTTTAAAAATTTAAGCATACATAGGGATATAGGGACAGAGAAAGCTACTTTGTTTTATACTATGCAGTGATAGTGATGACCCAAAATAGCGCACCCTAAATAACCCGGACGATTTATTGACCACCACGCGCAGTCCTATCATGTTGTGAGAGGGTCTTATCACGGTAACGTTATCACGAATGCACCTGCCGCTCGACATAAGCCCGCCAATGTCCCAACACATGTTATCGGTAACACCAAAAACAATATTGATAAGATACACACCGGTTAATTGATTGGAAAGGATTTGAGTTGGAATCAATTTCGTGCAGTTTTTGGATAGGGTTTATTGCGGGTATTTTAATGCTTTATAATTGCAGGACAGAATCGTGGCGGGAGGTGAGGATATGAGGTACATATTTAGGTTCGTTTCAGAAGAAGCTTTAGATGAGAATTGTTGGGCTGGTCCGAAGACTCCACGATTATGTACGTAATAAAAACAATAATAATAAATATCCCAGGACGTTCTTTACGCGCGGCCATCTGGGCCCAAACTAAGCAAAGCTTGTACTATGGAAACCAGATTACTGATGTACTACATTTTTTTTTTCTAAATGCATATCTATATACATATGTATAGCCAGACACAGAACAAACAGACATGTTCATGCACACAAATGTTTGTCCTGGGTGGGAATCGAATCCGCGACCTTCGGCTTGGCAGTCAGAGTCGCTAACCACCAAGCTAACTGGCGTGTTTAATTGGGGCATCCAGATTATTCAAAAATTATTACCATTCAGGGCGCCGATTCTCACATTCGACATTACTGTTACTTTGAACATTCGTAGAAGAACATGACGTGTAAGGTTTTCAGCGAATTCCATGACTAAGAAAGACGCCACACAAAATATGGCCAATTAGAAATTTTATTTTAGTTCGTAGTTTAAATACTCTAACCACATTGTATCATTTATTTTTATTTCTGTAATTTGATCGAACTGAGTGACTGTTAGTAAATATTGGTAACCGATTTTTGCGATACAAGCGGTGCTGAGCGCAGGTACCGCTGTAATTTATACTCGCTCTTAAAACCTTTTTATGTGAAATAAATGATTATTATTATTAGGACGCAAGAATCGGATCGCTGGGTGCTGATAACCAAAAACGAATATCTTCTTTCATGAATCAATGTATGTAATATTCCTGCCAAGATTCTATGAGCAAATTTTTGCTTATACAACAGTAATGAAGCTAGGTTAAGTTTTTCTCGATATCCAACATCAGCCAAACTTAAGTACATTTGGCGTTCCGTAAGACGTATAGCGACACCGTCAAACTAAAGTTTGTTCGGTATGCGACAGCCGCAGAGCATTAGTAATGGATTAAATAAGAATAGAGAAAATATTATTAGAGTAGGTTTCTTGCGTGCGCCGAAGCCACTCAAGTGGGGACGCATTGATTGCTAATTGTAGTACCCAACCACAATTCCTAGCACAATTTAAAATAACCCTAAATGAATCTGGCAATAGGAAGGAATTTGCTATTCTAGAAGCCATGCAATGTATTCAGTTACAGTCTCACTGAGCCAAATTGTGTAGTTGTGACCAATTTTGGTTTGCTTTCCTGAAATTCTGCCAATTGTGCGCCTATCTCGATCGGTGAGTCAGTGTTTGGCAGATTGCAAGAATTTTGGAAGGGCACAAGGGTAACGCAGAAATCTAGATTCCGTGTCTACTACCAATATCTTCTATAGGATGTCATCAAGATATCATCAACCATATAATACATTTCCCGGAACATTGTTCACGCACGGTGATAAGGGGCTCGATTCTGTACGAAAAATGACACTAACTCGAGGCTGTTTCGTCGCGACCTCCGTGCTCTGTCTCTTTCGCTAACTACGCTAATACTATTAATGACGTGAGAGATAAGCTCTCCGAGGCATCCGTGATGCGGCTCGCCGACGAAGTTTGTATTAGCTGATCCCGAACCAAGCCGAGCTTATTCTATGGTAACCAGTTAACTGATAATAATAATAATATACTAATAAATAAATATCCTGGGACATTCTTTACACCCGGCCATCTGGTCCCAAACTAAGCAGAGCTTGTACTATGGAAACCAGATAACTGATATACTACTTTTTTTTTCTAAATGTATACTTATATAGATATTTACACCCAGACACAGAACAAACAGACACGTTCATGCACACAAATGTTTGTCCTGGGTGGGAATCGAACCCGCAACCTTAGGTTTGGCAGTCAGAGTCGCTAACCACCAAGCCAACTGGCCTGTCACATGAACTACCACATTTTAAAGGAACGCTCAGACGCAGAACAAACATGACCATGTAAACAAAATATTTTTCCTGGATGGGATCCTAAGCCACGACTGGTGTGATAGTCAGTCTAACCCCCCGCCAAATGTTCCATAGAGTTTTTATTTTCGACTTTTTTAAAGAACAGGGCGATTGTAATCGTCATTGCAGGCAATTTTGTATTTCATTGATGGCGCTACTTTTATCCCATTTTTATCGCCCGCCAAATCATCAATCTATAATGAAATAGATTGATTAGAGTAGTTATTGCAGAGTTCGTCCGGGGAAGTACTACCACCTTACCCATTTCCCCCGCTTATATTACTGTGTTTCGGTTAGAAAGGTAATATAAGGGGGTCGGTGAAATTACAGGCACATGAGACTTAACGACTTCACGTCTCAGGATCGACAACGCATTTGCCTTGCCTCTGGTGTTGCAAATGTCCATAGGCGGCAGTGATCACTTACCATCAGGTGGACTGTATGCTTGCTTATCGGCTAGTCGTATAAAAAACAAAAAGAAATCTTTCATCATTGTATCCGATGGTGTTACACAACTCGGGTGCCTTAACTCAAAAAAACACTTTTGGCACATCTCTGATTGGGTCACTTTTGCACTGAGCGGGGAGGGTGGGTCCCGGTGTTCAAGAGGCTGAAGTATCGGTATGCTTATTCTATCATTAAATTGTCTGTTTTACTATTCATCCGTAAGCGTTCTTTGTTTAGTCTGTCCATGATCGTAACTCCATTTGGTAAAATTTTGAGTTAAGCCCTTATCGTACTGAGGGTGCGATATGTTCATTCATGATTCAGGAAAACAAATAGTCACATAATAATAATCACAAGAATAATATCATGATATCATTACACAAGTATTTCTGTAACAGCTGTGTAACCGAGTTCTATTACCATACCATAGATGTAACGAAACGAGCCTTATGGATGGTAGCTTCCGTTTTGGTTTCCCTGACGTTCCCGAATGATCAAATATATTAGTTTTTAACATATCCTTTGTTATTTCTGGAGAAAGTAGCTTTCTAATATTGAAACAAATATTAAAAACGGTCCACCGATTTCTGGGTTTATACATGTGGGAACACGCACGCACACATAAGGTTATAATTGGTTTTAATGGAAATTAGGCAAAGTACATTCATTAGGATAATTGTGAAATAAACTTTCATTATGAAACAATGTATATAAATCTATTATCATCAAAAATATTGTACTATTATATTTGCAAGTGTAATATAATTAACCTTTAATATTGTTTTAAAATACTTTTGTTTTTAAAAAAGGGGGGAGTACTGTGGGAACACGCACGCACACATAAGTGCATATTGTACTTTTATATAATACGGTGACACCATTCAAAAAATCAGTAAGTTCATTGTAGAGTTTTTTGTTTTATTATTGTTATGAAATAAAGAACCACTAATAATCAGATAAAGTAAAGTCTTTGATTTAATAAAGGCCCCCCACGCAACGCCCTGAGCCCGAGGTTCGAGCCCCACATGGGGCACCCTCAGTGTGCTGTTGCTTAAAATTTTTGTATTTCGGTTGAGAGCCCTAAGCGCTCACCGTTATTGTCCGCGTAAGGGTGTCAGAGCCATCTGAGGCTAACACCTTCGTCCTTTTCAAAAAAAAAAAAAAAAATCAAAAAATCAGTTGGCATTAGACTTTCTTGTGTATCACTTGTCGTCCCAGTAGCGAGCCCTAATATACATTACAAAAATACAAATCTTTTCTCTGTATTATATTAGTGTAGCTTCCGTCTCGGTTTCACCGAAGTTACCGAAAGAATTAAGGTTTTCCCGGGGTGAAAACATAGTCATTATCCCTCGGGAATAACATAGCTTCTTATCAGTAAAAGAATTTTTGAAATCGAATGAGTTTTTTTTAAGATTACTTCCTACATACAAACATACAAACTTTACCTCTTTATAATAATCTAACTACTATTATAAATGCGAGAGTTTGTATGGATGTATGTATGTAAGTTAATCACGCCAGAATTACCGAATAGATCTGGATGATATTTGGCACAGAAACAGATTATAGTCTGGAATAGCAGATAGGCATTTTTCTCGGGATAATGTTACATTCTTCGGGGACCCGGGTGAAACCGCAGGGGCCAGCTAGAAGTAGATAAAGTTGCGTCTACAGAAAACGTCAGGTTTTCTGTAGACGACCACATGTGGCCCTTTTGGTGATTTGATCATTTTATTTATCATTAACCAACCATTCTATTAGCACGTTTTTGTTACATTCTTGGAATTGTCGTGAAAATGCAGAGATCTGGATTAGTTCCAGGAATATCCGAACGCTTGTGGTAGGGGCATATTAAATTTATTATGGACTAGATGTCTCTCGCGTTAAAACCTCATTGTTGAGGGATATAACATTTTTCCAGGATAAAAAGTATCCTAGGTGTTAATCCAGGTTATAAACTATCCATGTGCTAAGTTTCACTTAAATCCGTTTAGTAGTTTTTGTGTGAAAGAGTAACAAACGTCCATATATCCATCCCGATATACTTTAGCATTTCTAAAATATTATTAGGATTAATAATTGCAAAAATGCGTGTACGATGAACATTCAGGAGCCTGAAAATATTGTTTTACTGCAGAATATATTTAAAATAGGACGAAGCGCGAAGGCGGTACAAAAAAAAGTTTTAAACTCTACGATACCAACCTTGGCTAGCCTTGCATAAAATACCAAGCCGAGTACCATCACTTGAGAGACTGTTTCTCTTAATTCGGTGGAATAGAAGCCAGCTGCAAAGATATTAATAAAAGAAACAAGAATGGCTGACTTCTGAACAGCTTGTTACTTCAGTGACCACCGCGGGCCTAAACTGGATCAAATGATTATGAATGTCGAAACACACAATAGTGTGTTAATCTATAAAAATAAATATTTACTTCACAAAATGTTAATTAAGGTAAGTAAATACGGTAAGTGCTAACCTATAAAATCCATTTTAACCATTTTTTCTGTCTGTTTGTTCCGGCTTATCACCAAAACAGCTGGACCGATTTTTACGGGACTTAACCGCGGGGACCGCTCTTTAAATATAAAAGTAATTGTTCCCCACATCCTTAACCATCCATCATTTTTTTTTTTTGCCTTCGCAGGCCTACGTAGGACAACTTACAAAAGTTTCATCGCTATCGGATAAAAATAGTATAAGAAGACAGGTACAAACATACACACATACATTTTTATAAATATAGACGATATATGGGTATGTAATATATTTAAATAAAAGTTGTCAGAAAACATTTGAATATAAGTTAAATACTGGTTTCCGTTCGATTAATAGTCAACCTACTTTACCCGTTAACAGGCCTAACACGTTTACATACACACCCGTGGGAATTAAAAAAAACTTATGAGCATTATTTTTTATTTATTTCCTGAAACTCGATTGCCGCTTAACCTACGTAGTAAATTTTATACGAATCAAGTATTTTCTACAAATTCAGACCATAGACATTATAGACACAACATCAAAAAGTATGCATCACTTGAAAAATCTGAAAGGTTATGCATTTTATTTTCTGATTTTATTTATTCAAAAAGTTCAAAATAACTATTAATTTTGTAGCTTAGATGGTACATATTTAAACAAAGCATTATCAAAACAAAAAGTATATAATATATTTTTATCCTAACCATACAATACCTTAAGGTATTCCAAGTGAATTCAAACTTTTTTGTTGTGTGTACACCATTTCTCCTATTAAGACAGCATGTAAACAGAAAAATGAACCCTATAGCTTAATGATAAGGTTTATAGATACAGCTTAAAACAAAATGAATAAAGTAAATTTTAAATCCATTACATTAATAAACATTAAAACGGCCATCAAACTCTGCCGCCAAATTAGTAACAAAAGAAACACGGAGCCCAGATGAATGTTATAAAATCGTGACAGTTAGAAAGAGACAAAAAACATTGCAACAATGTGATCAGCCTGTGTAAACGAGAGCATGCTCTGATAAATCTAAACCTAATTCTAGACCTACGCTGGTGAATAAAGGCGCATTACGTTGATCCACCACGCATGGCACTAGAATAATGAAAACTTTTAATCCTACATCATACTAAATATAAATGCGAAATTATGTGAGAATTTACATGTTTGTTTACTTTCTCATCCAAAAACCACATAATGGATTGGCATGAAACATGGCACAGAGCATGCTGGCTCGGCTGACCCAAAACACGATCGAGCACCCATGGAATTGCTTTAAGCGAGCTGTTTGGATTCCCCATACCCTGTCAGATATCAGAAAATCCGTCATTCTAGAAGTGGCCATTCATTCAACAGACAAAATAATGAGTTAAGTAAGGTTGTAATCAAATAACAATCTCCTTAATGAAATGTCCAGTTGTATATTCATTAATATATTTTTCAATTTATTTACGAAACCACCCCGGAAGTAACTACATAGATTACAAATAATATATTTACGTGTTGTAGTATCAAGGGAAATTTATTAAAACCTTCATCCCTTTGTCCTAATTAATGTTTTTTTTATGACAATGAACACCCGGAAATATACAATTCCATCGAGGAGTCATAGGTGTGCATAAACATGTATGTTTATTCTGTGTATGGGTCAAAAGAAGTTGAGTATGAAGTAGGCATATTAGTTATCTAGTTTCCATAGTACAAGCTCCACTTAGTTTGGGATCAGGTGGCTAAAGAATGTCCCTGGATATTTATTTGTAGGTACGTAGACGTACATTAGCATTGCTAGCTATGCAAAAAGCAAGACAGGAGTAAATTATGCTATATTAAGCATGATTACCAAGTGAACTTAAATTTATCTTGCATTGCAATAAATCCATGCAAGTTCTACAACTATGCCAAATTTGCAGGGTACCCCCTCAGCGAAGTTCCATACATTACCCCTGTTTGATAGCCTTCAGCGCTAGACAAATTGTCATAAGGCATAAGGATGTAAAAGCCATCAGTAGCTTACAACATCTACGCCATTCATAGATAAAAAAAGTCAATAACAATTCTAGGTGTTGAGTAAAATCTGTCTTACAGACAGAGTCTTGGGTTCCTTCATTTACCCTCCTAGTAAGGAATCCTAAAACTAATCTTAAGCCAAGCTCAAGTGAGAGCTAAAAATAACTATGAAACAATATTATAGCACAGTACAAACTGTTTATCAGATATATTGGCAAGACAAATGATACAAGTGGAAAACACTCATGATTTCCCATTCAACTTGCATCATATCATTGCAGCATGATATCAGCAACTGAGTAATCACAAAATGTACCTTAAGAAGGTAGTTACACTACTTAATCATACTAATATTATTAATGCTAAAGTATGTTTGTGTATGTTACCACTCTGCTCTGTAACAGAATCAAATATGTTACTAATAAAAAATATATGCCAGGAAGACTTAAGATCCCTAAGGAATGGCTTCAAAAGTGGGTCTAATGTTACAAATACAAATTTTGGAAATCATTTTTTCTTTCTTATACTACTAGCTGCCTGGACAGATATTGTCCTATCAAAATAAGTCCATACAAAAATCCAGGAATTCGATCGGAGTGCCACCTACCAGGTCCAATTGTAAATCTAAACCATCCAGGGCACCACCCGAATGCATACAATTTTTTTTATTCACTCGGTCCAGCCGTTTAGGAGGAGTTCACTGTCAGTACATGTAGAAGAATTATATATATAGAGATTATAAGATACTAGCTGACCAGGCAAACATTGTTTTGCCAAAAAATAAAATATTAGGGGTGGACAACCCTTATCACTTAGGGTTATGAAAAATAGATAGTGGCCGATTGTCAGACCTACTGAATATGCATTCAAAATTTCATAAAAAGCATTGTGACAGGAGAATTTTATATATACAAGATAGTTAGTTCTGTTAAGGTAAAATTTGAAACTTCCTTCTCTTAATCAAGGTATATGGCGGTGCTGGAGTAGGGGTGATACCATGGTCATGTAATATAGGGTCCACAGATCTGACTTCACACCATAGACTACATTGTCTTGATATATCTATTGTGTATAGTTCTCTATAGTAACTAGCCCAGTTATTGATTACATAGTGTATGCTTTAAGGTTTTTGACATTAACTGACCCACATATGGCCTAGTTTACTTAAGAAACCAGTTTCCTACATTGTGAGCTGTAAATTTTTTGTCCAATGTATATATTTATTTATATATAGGCGAGCATTTGGTACATGATGGTATATTAAGTTAAATGATCTTTAAATATAAATAAACAGTTTCACTTATCCTACTATTATTATAAATGCAAATACTTGTATATTGTTGTATACCGTGTAAGTGATAGGACTACTTTTTATCCCCGGAAAATGGACATCCCTCGGGAACCGCTTGGGACAGCTAGTGGTAAATAAAGCAACAATTATATTTATTTTGTAGATTTTACATTTGCAGAGCCAGATTGTGTAGTGATGTGATACCCAAACTGCTATCCCGCAGGTTCAGACTTACCTCCCACTATGATGGTAATAGGATGGGTTGGAGCAGAATGACCCCTATAATAATGATTGTATTTAAAATAGTAAAATCAGTAATATAATAGCTTTAGTACAAGCTCTGCTTAGTTTGATATTAAATGATGAACCTGATTTGTAAAAATGTTCATACATGATTGTTCGAAAACATTAGGTTCTAGGTACTGTAATTATAAAATACAAATTCCAATAAATTATTATTTTTTCCTCATTCCCTTAAACATTCCATTCTTAAACATATTTTTAGCTTAACATTATGATTTTCCTTCCCTTCACAATAATAAGTTCATGGAAAATTATAAATACAAGCTGTCCCCTGCAGTTTTACCCGCATTCCCGAGGGATATAACTTTTTCCCAGGATAAAAATATGTTATATATATGTTATTCCAGGATATGCTCTATCTATGTGCCAAGTTTCATCCATATCCGCTTAGTAGTTTTTGCGTGAAAGAATAACAAACATACTTACATGCAAATCTTTCCTCTTTAAAATATTAGTATAGACTGGCTGGCTCCTGTGGATCCACCCATGTTAACAAAGGAAGTTACATTTTCCCAGCATAAAAAGTATCCTATATGTTAATTCAGGTTATAAGCTATCTATGTGCCAAGTGTCATTCAAATCTGTTTGTTGTTTTTGTGTGAAAGAGTAACTAATATACATGTATCCATCCGCACAAACTTTGGATTTATAATATTAGTAGGATAAAATACAAAATTTGTTTTGCCACTTTGTTTAACAACAATTATATAATTTATTGATAATTTTTTATACCATTAAATTAAATGAGAGGTCAATTTGAAATTCATGTGATTAAATAATATAACTCAATATTGGCAATAACTACCTCCTCTGAAATAAAAACTATTTGGATAGTTGCCACACCTAAAAATAATAAGTGTTGATTTGTTTACATATACCAAGTTCCTATCAAAGATGACTAAAATACTTCTGAAAAAATTCTGACTATTTAATACTGATTTTACAGGACAGTATATTACAGGATTTTACTAGTACAGTTTAATATATCATCTGATCTAAGGAACTAAATAAGATTAAACTTCAAAAAAAATAAAACATAGTCAACAAGTACCATTAAAAGTTTATTTCTGCAGTTTTAAATTGAATATTTTTTTTTGTGACATGTCCTTTTGTAGATTTATAAACCTTTTTGTTTTCTAATATTCATTAAGTATTATAAAAAAAATTGTTGGTATTTCTTTTTTGTTGTAGTTTGTAAATAATAAATAGCTTCATTATCAAATGCCATCTAGGTCATAGAACACACAAACACTACAATGTTTTAAATTGACATAATACGTTATCATATTTGGCGCACGATTGACTCCGACCAATAGGCATTAATTCATTCACGCCTTCGCAACATAAACCTTGAAAACAACCAAATCGCATCGGAGTTATCAGGTCAAGATATATTCATTCACTCACCTTCCACGCTCTGGTTAAGCGACGGAGGTGCCCCCGATGAGGATAGATCCTTCTTCTGACCAGCTTTAGGTGGTTCAGAGTCCGAATCGTCAAATACGAGTGTTCGTACCGATTGGGAACTTCGACGATCCATCGTTCACTCTCACAACACAAGACACAAAATCACAATACCCCCATTTATTACCCGCTAACACTTTAATATTTCACTGTATGTTATCATGACAACTAGTGTGTTAAACGAACTTTAATCGCGAATAATATCGATGTACTTTCTTCGAAGCGTTTATTGAAGATATTTCTTTGCCATTATAAATAAATCAACGCGACGCACGAACGACTTCGCTTCGCGTTCGTACAAATCGAAAAGTGACACTTTCTTTCTTTTGAAGTCGTGCTAAACGGTATTGCTCGCTCATTCGCAACGTTATTACCATTTTTCATTTTTCTGCATTAAATGGTAGCTTTTTTTAACATCTCGTTTCCATTAAGCTAAATTTACTAAAGTGTGTCGATGGTTATATTCTAGCTTTACAAACCGAAACCGTTTGTTTCTTTACTTGAAAAGCTTGTTTAAATTTGTATATGACTTGGTGCTGCCAGCCCTAATTATAAATTTCAGGTAAAATTATTCACTAACATTATTTAAGATTTCAGTTTAAACGAGACATATATAAAGGCATATAAATTGCGAAAAGTTTCATAATAACCGTATGACCGTTTTCGCCGTATAACTGTATTCTAGACAGAAAAAAAGGTGAAATTACAGACAGATGAGACTTAACAACTTCACGTTTCCGGGTCGCACAATTGGCGATACCCCTGTTGTTGTAAATGACCACAGGTGGCAGTGACTACTCAGCATTAGCAGAGTCCTTACCGTCAGCCTGTTAGTCGGCCTACATGACATTTAATAAAAAGTGTGGACATTATACTTCTAGGCTGACTTATAATGGTACCTATCACCTACAACATATATTAAAAGGCATTGTCGGACCAGTTAGTTTGGTGGTTATGTACCCAGGACAAACTTTGTATTCATGAACATTACAGTATGTTCTGTGACTGGGTTTAAATAAAGTTGTAGTATCAGGTTTCTGCCTCCCATTGTACAAGCTCTGCTGAGTTTGGAATCATGACCACCGTGGGTAAAGAATGTCTCAGGATATTTATAATAACAATCATTAAAAATTTACTTATTTATTGCACATGAAATATCCACGTATTCGTTACAGATACTTAATTAAAAATATAGTGTTAATCTTTAAAAATTAAAATAATTGTTACCCTGCCTAAAACCTTAAATTCTACCTAACTTACACATGCATGAAGTGATTTATTTGATTAATCGCTGAAGCTCTGAGCGAATATCCCTGAAAAACTTAACAATAACCTGAAAGAAAATAATCTTTATTTTAACCAAACTCAAACAACCGAAAGAGCAGTAAGCAGTTTTTTTATGCCACTAAGGTACAAACAATTTTACGGCCCGCCACTGACGGTAAACTGTCACCGCAACCAATTTGTTGCTTGCAACACCAAGGACACCTTAAGCGCGTTGACAATCCTGTAAAATATCATGTTTTGATTGTAATAGTGTAGTAATATTATTAATGCATTCCAAAGACAATAATAAATTATAATCTAAAGACTTCATGTGTGATTCTTGCACCGAGATTAATCCCAGCCCCAACCCTAATCTAAAGTCACCCAAAGTGGATACATTCCTCAATGATTATTCCACATAAACATATAGATAATGATTTCAGTTAGGGTTCAGAAATGTTTAGCCAATATGGGTTTAGAATCGGAACAATTTTTTAACACACATCATTTTATGCGCAGGAGACGCAGCTCTAGATTACAGCAAAGATATGAGTAAAGAAAGAGCTAAAGAGGTAATTTCATGGTTGTAAGTATGGCAACAAAGTGCTTTTATTTATCTTTGTCAGTATCGAGTATTATATAATGTATCTAATAAATCACTGCTCGTCCGTACCTTATGTGGTCCGCATATAGACACACATACAAATACAAGCTTTTTATCCGACTACTGTACAAATGTTGATCTGTAATTTGTATGTATGTCTAATTCTTTGGCACGTTCTACAACGTAAACCACTTGAACGAATTTCTTTTAAAAAATCTAAAAATAAAAATAAACTGTTGAAAATTGTATTGCAAGCGAGGACAAGTTATCCGGAAAGGAAAAGTTAAAATGACTTTTAGACATGTTTTGTTTATTTGCTATTTATTGGTTACATACAATACCATTGAAATTATTGAATGAAACTCATATTTCCATAATATTACGAAACTATAACTAAGACGTACTGTAGGAAAACTAAAAAGTTTTCTCGGGAGGAATTAATAATAATTTGCACATTTGCAAATTTTACTATAAATATTGATTTAGGAGTTGAAGAAGAATCACTTAAACCTCTATTCTAGATTTCTTGTAACACGGCCAATTAGTACGTAAGGAATCCAATAAATGTATTTGAGTAAGACTTGGGTAGTTGATGTATGGGTGCGGTGTGTGTGGTACTTCAAATTAGAAGTTGAAAATTACACAACTGGGCACAATTATTTGAAACGTTATCTATTGAAGCTTACATTTTATAACATTACCAGTTTCAGCATTTACCTTGCAAAAATAAAGGATTTTCAAATGTCAGTCCATAACCCTAAGAGAATAAAACCACCTAACGAAACATTAACCTAATGAAAAACAAGTAGAAAAGTTTGTTACAAATTTCAGCACTGGTATTGTTATTGCAAAATCCGAGAAAGAAGTATTATCATCCTTCTCTATAGTTATTTATGGTTTAGCGCCATCTATTGGGAAAAAAGGAAGAATTGTGATTATAATCTTTGCCATCGCTAAATAAGCAGCGTCTGATATTGCCAGTAAAGTATCCTTTTATACTTGGTTTTCTGAGCAATTGGGCCTTATTTGGAAGTTTATTAACACAAAAACCCATTATTATCAGTCTTAGATTAAAATCTTCTTTTTTTACTGTATTTAATCGTCAATCATAAAATAAATTAGTTATGCTTGTCCTGCCATCTAGTGAATTAAATTGTCAAAATATAGTTGTTCCGTCAAAAGAAACGGAAAAACACGAGTGTGCGTCGCCTCGGTAGATATCAGCTGAATTATTCGGCTAAAATGCCCTGGCACGGGCATACGTAGTCCTCGGTCCGCCATTACGACGCAGCCGAAGACACGTTCGTCGTATTTAGTTAAATATTTTGGTTTATAAATGAGTAATAACGCTCATGAACTAAGCAATCGACTTCTGAATGCGTTGGATAACAGTTACAATGTAAGTTTTCGAGATTTGATGATCGTAAGTCCGATAAGCGATGCGAGATATGAAACGGTCCACGAGCCCATGACACCCGATTCAATGTTGCGATTCGGCGATTCTGGAGGTTGCCTCGGGGGTTCCCAGTGCCGCGGGGAGTCTGTGAGGATTCGGGAAACTTGTTGAGTTTGGAGTTGGAGGTGAAGTGCGCGTGCCGATATGGTGTGGAGGCATGGACACGAGCGTCGCGAGCTCGGTTGGGCCACTGACGTCGCCAGCCTGCCGCCCCGTCCCTCCGTCCCTAGTGCCAAAAATTTTGCAATGTGAAAGTATGGAATTGTGCCACGCGCGACCTTTCCCGTAGATTTTCACGTCTACGCGCTGGTGGGTCGAGGCCGCGGCTAATATGTGTTTTTTTGTACCGTTTGGCGTTACGTGAGTACATTATGGTTATTTACGAGCGGCTGGCAAGTCTCAGCGGCGTGTGGTGCTGCCCATCGAGTGTTTAGCACCAAATTTGGTTACATTTTAGCAAGTCTAGAGGCACGATGGTTGTGCAATAGATGTTTGAGATCAGTTACCACTATAATTTAGCATGCTTGTGTCAATTTTGAATCTATAGGTAGAGGTAAGCTGGTTTGATGGTAACCTCTAAGGTACATAATTTGGGGGGTAATGATACCTGCTGAACTGTCATTGTTATCTTGGGGAGTCTTATCACAACATATGATTAATAATTCAATGATATCATACACTTCATGAGCATTATTTCCTATTTACTTGTTGATTTACTCGCATTATTATTTCAAAGTATAACTTGTCTAAATCTATAGACACAGGTTTAGTTCATGGTGTACAATTATCTTGTGCAAACAAAATTTGTAAATCAAATGAGATGTCTAAACTATCAATGAAATATCATAATACAATATTGTAATTTGAAAAGTTGTTACTTTATCTAAATTGTGATACTGGTGTCATAGTTTGAACTTTGTATTTCTTCACTCTATCGTAAATAATGATAGAATTTTTCATTAAGACAGGTGCTCTGATCATTTGTCCATATATTATGGCATCAATACATAATAGGCTATCAATTTCTTTTAGCATTTCCAGTTGGTAAAGCTTCATGGTGCTTAAATAAGCTATCTGTATTTTGTAATGAGTATTAGTTGTTGTTATAAAATGTCTTGTTAAAGCGAGTTGATTTATTATTATCCAATAAGAATCCATGACTTCAATCAAAATAAATATTTTCATTTTAACAAATGAATACAATATAATCCCAAATTTGGTTATGGGTTTGAATCCTACATTGGCCTCTTGCTTTCAATAAAGGTTTACATAGAAAGGAAAGGGTTTCAAGATGGTAGGCCTTTGTAGTTAACCACCTGGCTGGTTGCCACAGTCATTTATACTGATTTTCATGTAAACTAGTACGAACTAGTGTTTTCCCGCAGTTGTACTACAACCAGGTGACTTCTAGTCATCTATCCCGTTAAGGTTAGGGTTACCTTCTGATATTTAAAAAGATATTGACTCAAGTGGTACAAAGATCCCTCCTTTATTTTCCGTTGTATCAATTACAAAATCTTCCTTGAATCATAAAGAAACCCATAATAGACTTAGGTACATATTCTAAATATAACCGTATTCAATACCAGATTTACTTGTATACATATTTAGTTTAGCTTTTAAAAGCCTTTTTTGTTTTTATTATGTTATTGACTATATGTATATGTGAAACATAAAGTATGTACCTAGTTTATGTTAATATGATGGTGTAAATGTGTAATATTGAATTATTTTTATTTCTATATCAGTCAGTCACTGATAGGTGCCTATATCCTGTTGCTCTCTCCAGTTCCTTTTTTTGAGGTGTTTGTTGAGACAGTTTTTACTTTAATTTGATATCTATGTAGTCTATCTAATTTTTTATTCTAATTCAGCCAAATTAAATAAATAAATTTAAAAAAAAAATATATATATATATTATTCTCAAACCAATTTCAGAACTAAGGCGAAAGAAATACTAGTAAAGACTGCTATTTTTTTGTGTTTTTATTTTAATATGTTAAAATTAAGCAAGGCATTTAGGCCACTCAAAAACATAACCCTCTTTCATTCAGTTGGATAAAAAAACAATGAAATACCCACTGAATTTATTCCATTACAATAGTAGGAAATGAATTATTTTTTTTCTATTTTGCCAATTTCAAGTTGAATGCATTGATTGCCGTGTGTCGTAAAACTAGTAAGAAATACCATAAACTGGAAAGTTATATTAGGTACCTACTGTAATAGCCTTTCAGATGTTTATGAATATGATTCTGAACATTTTCAAAATGGTTTAACTTTCAATATAATCAAAATAAGCCATGGTAAGACACTTACAAGAATGCGGAGCTCAGAACAGTCCCGTAAGGAGTAGTCAGCAACTTTGTGACAGATTTTTCTGTTTACAATAAGAGTGTAGATTCTATCTGAAAATATTCTGGCTTAATATATTACCTACCCTTATCTCTTGTAAGGGTGGTCAGTACATAATGTTTTCTTTTTCTATTCTTTCCTATCAGTTATAATATGTATGTAACAATCCTTACAAACACCATAGCATGTTAGTCCTCTAAAAAAGGTTTTAATACTTGTGTAAAAGATATTGCAGGGTATGTGGTGAATTTATAAAACCTCAATGACTTTAAAATTTATCTCGGAGCCCTGTATCTTAATTCTGTACCACTATTTCTAATAATAACCCTTTGGCAATAAGTTGTCAGTGTTAAACAAGTAAGTAGTTTCAATAATTGACTATACAAGTTTCTGAAAAGCTGAATTCAAATCTGGCTGAGTACATGATTACAGGCACCTGTCTGCTAAAGCAACAGCTTCCCTGATTCTATTTATATTGTAACCTAGCTGTTTGTACCCCATTGGCATATCTAGGGGAAATTTTGAGTGGGGGCCTGGCAAAAAAATACAAAAATTAAATTAATCTTGTGTGAAGTTATTTAGGTATTCTAGAATTTTGAATCAATCCACATCCTAGGGTGGGCACTAGACCATACTGGGGCGGGTACGCCCTGGCTTAATTTCATGCTCTATCTCAGAACTGTCAAAATAGTAATTTTCGTACAATAATACCATCAAAATATTTGACTAACTCAATAAATTTTAATAAAAATCTAGCATTGGGACCTTGTCCAGACAATTATAAACGCAGCAAAAATAAACAGTCAAATCAATCAAGCTGTTACCAAGTGATGATCTTTGATGCAGCAATTGATTTTAATTCATATATTTGTGATAGTTTGGATGCTTGTTACTCAATCAATGAGTGTTTGAGCTGAAGTTATTTATAAGAAATGTGTCAAGCATTTCATGGTTATGTGATTTACTTTTTATCCCAGAAAGGCAGGGGAAACTGTGAGGTGGGTGCTAGTAATAATATTCGACAGGCTAGTTGACTTTGTTGTTCGAGTGACTGCTACATCACAGGTTGCGGGTTTGATATCCCCCTAGGAGACATATTTGCGTATGACTATGTTTGTTTGTTCTGTCTGGGTGTAAATATCTATATTAGTATGTATTTAGAAGAAAAGAATAGTAAATATAGTATGTCAGTTATCTGGTTTTATCATAATACAGGCTCTGCTTAGTTTGGGATCAGATCAAGCTCTGCTTAGTTTGGGATCAGATCAAGCTCTGCTTAGTTTAGGATCAGATGGTCATCTCTTAAGTATTGTCCCTGGATATTTATTTTAATAATAACCCAATAACCTCTCTGTATTGCTATTTATATTCCCATTTATGATGTTCAATACATTGCACAAATTTAAAAGGAAAATATTATTTATGTATTATTATTACATACAGTCACAGCTTCCCTATATAGTATTTACCCATTATGTTAATTCTGATTTATGGTATCAGTTTTTAACTAGCTCATGTCCCGCGGTTTCACCCATGTTCTTGAAGTATCTAAATGTCCTGTGATTATTACTTAGCTTATGTTATTTGGGAATAGTGTACCTTCTATCAGTGAAAGAGTCTTTTACTTCCAGCATCTGAACAGACTAATTTTATCTCTTCATATTGTTTGAGCAGACCTGCAGACCAGAACCTGTTGTGGGTTCAGTTGTAATACACCAATTTGCAATTGTGCAGGGTGCAGGGTGCAGGTTGAATCTAATGTCTCTGTCCCATACAACGGACTTATAAACTGTTTATTTGTTTGTGATGAAGGAAAACATTGTGAGGAAACATCCATAGTCTATGTTAAAATTAAAGATTGAATGTCCCAGGAAATTTTGTTTTAATAAATTAAAATAATATAGTTTTCTAGTATATCAGTTGTCTGTTTTCCATTGCTCTTCTTAGTTTGGGATCACAGAGCCATGTTTAAAATATATCCCAGGTTCTTATATTTTAATAAATAAAAATATTCTCTTTAGTTTGGGATCAGGAGCCGTTTGTAAGGAATGTCGCAGGATTTGAGTTTTTTTTATTTTTATTTTATTTAAGTACAAATAAATAAATTTGGTATCTATAGATGTTGAATATCAGATGTCAGGTTTCCATTGGTTTGAGATCAGATGATGGGGCTTAAAAGTACCTATGGTCCCAGGTCCTAACCTAATCTTCTCCTATGGTAGTCAAGGTAATCATGGTTCCCACAAAATGGTTCGCTGGCAAAGGACTTGAATGGAGATTGGATGGTCCCGCCACATGAATGCCAGTGGCGTGGAGAGGCAATTTCATAACTTGCGATACTAACATGTAATATGTTAACCTTGCAATGTCGCTTTCACATAATTTGGGTAACAGATGAGTTGTATTCGTTGTGATGATATCATTTGGCTGAATATTTGTTTTTCAGGAGTCTATTTTCATTTGTTAAAGCTAAAATTTGCTTTTATAATGTATTAGCTGCGCCCTGCGGCTTTGCCCGCTTTCAATCCTGGTATATAAACCTTCCTCTTGAATAACTCAATCTTTTGCTGAAAACTGCATTAAAATCGGTTGTATAGTGCAGCTGCGGCTGCGGTGACCACTTACCATCAGGTGGACCGTCTGCTTGTCTGTCGGCACATGTGGCAAAAAAAAAAATGTTAAATTACTGTGACTACTGCAGCTCTGCCATAAATTTTATGTTATACACTAGGCTTCTAAAGAATAGTAACGGAGTTGGTAGGCGATTGCACTCTTATACATTTACTGGCCTTTGCGATAACTCCAAACTTTAGAATTACAAGAATCAATTTTGATAAAAATATCAACAATATGAAATAAAACTTCTTTGTCCAAAATTAGACCGGAAAGTTTTAATGTACAATGTGATACAAGATAAAGGTTGCATTGAAATGTTTTAAACTATCTATTATAACAGTGCTTTGTGCTGATTTTGGATAAGCGTCTATTTCTAGTATATTACGAAAGTAAAGAAATAACAGTATTCAATTTGGTGCCTTTTATCATAACACTAAAGAATCTGTCTCCACAATGTACTAGTATAGATGCGTAACTCAATTTGCTGAGCGTATTCTTGGCAAGGCTATGATAAGAAAAATAGGTCGGGATCCATGTAAATTTTTCCTCTGGTATATTTAACGTAATAATACCTACAGGATTGTTAATCTTATCAATGATTTTATTTATGGAATTTCCACGAAATTGTTGGCGCTATATTTAGCTTCTAAATAAGAGGCTTCCAAACTTTTCTCGTAGACCACTTGCCAGGCTTTTTGGTTTCAATTCAACTCTCTAATGTATTTTTTTATAAATTCGTTGGTTTCAAAGGTTTATGAATGTTGAAAACTTACTTAAAAATATTAAATCTAAATAGAATGTAAAAAAACAAGGGTACGTCGTCAAAAGACACGACGGAAATAAAACATTTATATTGCAGGGAAACATTTTATTGATTCATCAATCACTTTTGAATAGCATAGATTGTGTTTATCATTCCTTTATTATTCGTCACTCAAAAAGGTTGCTGATCAGAATTTCAAAGCCCTCCCATAAGTTGCACTTCAAAAACTTGATAATACGGTTTATAAAAAAGTACCTACTCGCTCTTTATGTGGATAATTTGATATTATTATTCATATTTGAGATCCATTACTTATGGACCCTCATTTACATTTCTTGGAGCCCCAATTTTTGTTTTTACTGGCATTGCAGGTCGTTGTCGACCCATGGGGGTCAATATTGACCACCTTGGGTCTCATCACTCTAAATGAACTGATAGAGCTGTGGTTTGTGAAAAGTCAAGGAGAATTCGACATACCAAGTTGTCTGGTACTCAGTTTTTTAGTACCCATCATGTAGGCTTACAGATTTAGCTGAAAATCTAAGCTTAGTTTAGTCTATTTATGTCTTGCGATTTTTCGACCCCCCCCCCCCCTCTCTCACATTTAAATAAATAATAAATAAATATCCTGGGACATTCTTTACACACTGCCATCTGATCCCAAACTAAGCAGAGCTTGTACTATGGAAACCAGATAACTGATATACTACATTTACTACTTTTTTTTTTCTTTTTCTAAATACATACTTATATAGATATTTACACCCAGACACAGAACAAACAGACATGTTCATGCACACAAATGTTTGTCCTGGGTGGGAATCGAACCCGCGACCTTCGGTTTGGCGGTCAGAGCGTTAACCACCAAGCCAACTGGTGAAATCTTATGAGATTTTACCCGCCCCACCCCTAATCTCAAGTGAGATTTGTCACTGCTACTTTGTAGAGTTCGCATAACTGGGATAAATAAATTATAGTTTAATCATACTTTAGTGGAGAATGATTTTTCTTAATTTGATCCAGTTGTCTCGCAATATTACTCTGTTTCTTGCGGATAAAAAGATTACGTGATATTTGGCGAGACCACCCCCTTCCCCACGTGATATTAGGTGAGTAATGGAGACCCCTAATAAGTTTCTGGTCACGGGTATCGGAAAATTTCCATTAAATATACTTTAACGGAATCTTATACTAGCGTAAATGGAAAGTTCAAAACCATATAAAATTTGCTTTTGGTGAACAAAACTTTGCTATTGAGGACGCTTTTGCTTTTTGAGCATTTGATAGGTTTCTGTTCATTGTGGGTATTTCGGCTTTTGTTATTTTTAACAATAAGTTCTTTTCTACTAGTACTGTTGAAATTCCCTCAATAGGATTGGATCACGAGGTATATACAGGTGTCACAAAACTACCCGTAAAGCCGAATGGAGGTTAAATGGGGCCTTATAACGAGTCCATTCACAATATTTAGAAACCGTAGTAACGCTGTATAACATACTCCAAAAAAGTAATTAAACTGATTTTTATGAGTGAAAAATAGAAAAACTATTAAAGTAGACAATTATTTGGTAAAATAGATAGGCCTTTCTGTTAAATAATCTGGTTCCCTGACATGACAACTTACTAGGGTTGTTGGCTTTGATAATCAATTATATTTTTACGGGGTATTTTGTAACACGTTGTATATATTAGGTTGGGGAAAAAGTCTTTTCGCATTATAGTATGTATGAACTTGTAATAAAATCTCTTTGGCTATACTATTTGTATCTGGCTGGTTTTGGTATCATTGAAAGTTTAAATTTTAAAGAACATAATTCCAAATTCAAATTAGGAAAATGTGTGATTTGCATTTGTTTTTCTTACCGCCAAGATGAGTGAATGTAATGAAGAAATTCGATTCATTTTAAAATTTTACTACAAATAAGGTAAAAATGCAACGCCATTTTTACTTGCCATTTTTGAAAAAGTAGAGCAAAATCGGCATATCAGTAGTTACGACGTAGCTGAAGAACTGGGAATTGACCACAACACAGTTTTGGCGCATTTGAAAAAAACTGGGTACACAAAAAAGCTAGATATTTGGGTACCTCACGAGCTCACTGAAAGAGACCTAATGAACCGTGTACTCATTTGTGATTCTTTATTACGACGTCATGAAACCGAACCATTTTTGAAGAAGCTGATAACTGGTGATGAAAAGTGGATCACGTACGACAAGAACGTGCGAAAAAGGTCGTGGTCAAAGGCCGGTCAGGCTTCACAGACTGTGGCGAGAAACCCGGGTTAACTCGCAACAAGGTGATGCTGTGTGTGTGGTGGGATTAGAAGGGCATTATTCATTATGAGCTGTTACCACCAGGCAGGACCATCGATTCTGAACTCTACTGCGAACAACTGATGAGATTAAAGCAAGAAGTTGAGAGAAAGCGGCCGGAATTAATCAACAGAAGGGGTGTGGTTTTTCATCATAATAACGCTAGACCTCACACATCTTTAGCCACTCAGCAAAAATGAAGAGAGTTTGGCTGGGAGGTATTAATGCATACGCCGTATAGTCCTGACCTTGCACCTTCAGATTTCCACCTGTTTCGGTCTCTTCAGAATTCTTTAGGCAGTGTCAGGTTAACATCACGAGAGGACTGTCAAAACCACTTGTCGCAGTATTTTGATCAGAAGTCCCAAAATTTCTATAGCAATGGGATCATGTCCCTACCTACAAGATGGCAAAAAGTTATCGAACAAAATGGTACCTACATACTTTAGTTAAATGTAAATAAACTATATTAAAAATGTTTTGAATATTGTTAAAAAATGCGAAGGAAGTTTTTCCCCAACCTATTATATAGTCTTAAGTGGCGACTAAAAAGTACTCGTATACCGATGATCACGCTCACTTTACACCGAGGGTCATCAAAAGAAGACGGAAGGCGTCAAATAGGCTCAAAAAACTGCCAAATCTCCTGAAATATGTAATGCACCGTATGTCGAAGGAAATAGCATACATATTGCGTTGACAGTGTTCTTGTTATATAACATGTATTTATTTTCATTCCAGGTTGTCGACATGCATGCTGTTAACGAAATCATATCTGTTTTGGAGAAATTTAATATCACAAAAGAGCTGTTGGAGGTGAGTGTTAAGATTATTTTTATTAAAATAGTTTTTCTTGTATTTTTATTTTTGGATTTTATGTTAAGTACTAGCTGTCCCCCGCGTTCCCGAGGGATGTAACATTTTCCCGGCACAAAAAGTTATCCCATGTTACTTGTGATACCTCAAAGAATATGTGTACAAAGTTTCATGATGATCGGTTAAGTAGTTCTCGTGTGAAAGCGTAACAAACAAACTTACATTTATATTTATAATATTAGTAGGGATTTTGTAAAAGTAAAATATAAATATTGTAATAGTAAAATAGTCAAAAAATCTGTAGATAACTCTTTGTTTGTACATCAAACAAAAAAAATACAAATCTATACTAATAATATTATAAGGAGGAAAGATTTCTATGTAAGTCTGTTTGTTACTCTTTCACGCAAAAACTACTTAACGGATATGGATGAAACTTGGCACATAGATAGAGCATATCCTGGAATAACATATAGGCTACTTTTTATCCCGAGAAAATGTGATATCCCTCGGGAACGCGGGTGAAACTGCGGGGTCAGGTTTTACCCGCGTTCCCGTGGGATGTCACATGTATTATACATGAAAGAAAACCTTCTTCTTCAATCACTCTATCTATTAAAAAAAACTGCATCAAAATCCGTTGTGTAGTTTTAAAGATTTAAGCATACATAGGAATATAGGGACAGAGAAAGCGACTTTGATCTATAGTATGTAGTGATAACAGTTTTTATTTTTATATATTTATTATATATAATAAATAATTACCTTTCATGTCGTTATTAATTTAAAATATTGTTTTCCAGACCACCCGACTGGGCAAGCATGTGAACGAGCTCCGAAGGAAGACGACGGACCCGAGCCTCGCGAGGCGCGCCAAGGTGCTGGTGAAGCGGTGGCGGGACCTCGTCATACCGTCAATCACCTCGCCTGGACACACCGGTAACTAACTTCTTAAACCCACCTTATTTTCACTATAATAACTCCCCCCCACCCCCCTCTCATTATAACGAACTAGCTGTCCCCCGCGGTTTCACCCGCGTTCTCGAATAATGTTATATTATTTTGTTCTTTCTATCATCAATAGTTTTCGCAGCGCACGCGATGCAAGAATTTATTTTGTTCATTCATTTACCTTGAGTTATATTATTGGAGTTTTAGTAAGGATCCCAATTTTTTTGAAAATATTATAAAGCTTATGTCCGTATACCCGGGGATAGTGTAGCTTCCCAACGGGGAAAGAATTTTTCAAATAGGTCCAGTAGTTTCGGAGCCTATTCAATGCAAACAATAAACAATGTGGTAAAAATAAAAAAAAAATAAGGTATGCCGCTTACATTCCAACAGCATTATTTTAGTATAAAGTATATGTTGACCTGACCATTTCCGCTACCCACAAAAAGGCCTATTCCGTTAAAAAAATCGTAACGTCAATTTTTTTTTTCCCTCTAATGACGCGCCTTAAGAAGTATGCTCAATGCAGACGCTTTTTCCAATGATCCCATTAATATACATATATATTTTTAATTCCAGGTTCGAACCGTTCCTCGGCGGAGCGGCAAGTGCGGCGGCTAGGCGGCACACCGCTCACCTCCCCGGCGCTCTCACGGGTCAGTTTAGCACATTTCAACCTTATTTCCATATAGAATACAGTACAATATTTACTGAAAGGTAATGTGTGTTCACAGCAAGTCGTTAGTCCGGCTGTGCCGAGCCCACGGCAGGCGTCGAGACCCGGTGAGTTTTGAAGTCATACTATTTTCATATCTACACTAATGATAATTAAATGTGTAATGGAGTGACCGGGTTCGATCCCCAGGTCGGGCAATATACAGTTTTACTGTTAAGAAATTACCAAATAGATCCGGTTTCATAATTTGCCAGTGAGACGGTGATAATGCTTACCATAAAACATCTTGGTATTATAAATATACTCTGCCTACCTCATGAGGGATGATGGGCGCGATGTTATATATATTTTTTGGTACTCTAGAACTACTCTGGAACGCGAGGCAGGAGATATTTTCATAAGTATGTAGTTATTTAAGTTGGTATGTTTTTCGCTGTCCACCGCTAGATGGCATTGGTTAACTATGTTTGTATGGATACCAGCGTGGGGCGGGTACGAGTCTGACTCCCAAGACGTGATCCTGGTAGACGATGACCCCCCGCTGCCGCCGCCGCCGTCCATACTGTCCAGCACAACACACAAACCAAACACTCCGCGTAAGTAGCCATCTTAAAATTAACTTTAAAATTTTTTTTTTTTATACCACATGGGCCGACAAACAAGCGGACGGTCCACCTGATGGTATAATGAATGAAATGAAATGAAATGAAATATTTATTCAAATAGGCCTTCACAGGCACTTATGAATGGTCAGACTCTAACATATATAGTCACCGCCGCCTATGGACATTTGCAACACTAGGGGCATCGCCAATGCGTTGTCGACCCTGAGACGTGAAGTTGTTAAGTCTCATGTGCCTGTAAATTCACCGGCCCCCTTACCTTTCTAACCGAAACACAGTAACACAAGTGCACTACTGCTTCACGGCAGAAATGGGTAAGGTGGTAGTACTTCCCCGGACGAACTCTGCACTAAGAGCTCTACTACTTCCAACTGTATTTTAAACCAGTTCCCCCCGATTGATTGAGCTGTAATTTATCATGGATTCATAGATTCGGTGACAGTGCACGAGTAGGTAGTAACGTCTAAATTCGATACGGTGGTCGTGACGACATAGTAACTTACAACCTTGTGTATTAAATGAAATGGTTTGTTATTGGTAAAATAACTTTTTATTGTTTTATTAAAAGGGTTTGAAAGCAGTTAGCATTGGCATTTAATCGCCGTCAATAGACCATGTAGTTTACAAAAAAAAAACTATACTAGGTCTGCGGGACCCCATAAATAAGTTTCCACAGTGGAGTATTTTGTTTAGGAATAAATTATTACAACCCTCTAGTGGTATAACAGTGTTTAAACTGTTTCATAGCAGAATTTCCAGAGCTCTGTCTCCTAAATCCTAAGGTTTAACGGTAAAGGTATCCTCGTTAAATCCTTGAGGTTTTTGGAGTTGTTATTATAGCCAAAATTAAGGTAGAATTGTTAGTATTTGCTCACTGTAGCTGGGTAAATTAACACTAAAACAATATTTTATTAAATTTGTTACACTCAATTATTTCTATCCGATGGAACCACCAATGCCACCCTAGCTCAATGAACTTCTTACTTCATTTCAGCTGTAAAGAGGCCACCATCCCCGGAGCCTTTACATGATGAGAAGAAAGCGAAACGAGACAAAAAACCTAAGAAAAGAAGGTATTATTATAGATTTTACTATAAAAAAATTGCTCAGTCAAATACCTATTACCTGTAAATTTATCAAGCAATAATGCTGGATTCATAAGTAAAGTTAAGTTGGCTTTGTGGTTAAAACCCTGACTGCCAAACCGAAGGTCGCGGGTTCGATTACCACCCAGGACAAAAAATTGTGTGCATGAACATGTCTGTTTGTTCTGGGTCTGGGTGTAAATATCTATATAAGTATGTATTTAAAAAGTTGTATATAGTATATCAGTTGCCTGGTAGACATACTACAAGCAGTACACTCTGCTTAACTTGGGGTCAGGTAACCATGTGTGAAGAATGTCTTGAAATAAATATTGATTTATTTATTATTGTTAATTAGGTTAAGTTTCTCTCTGAAAAACTGTTATTTGTCCTTTGAGAAATAAATGTCTCTAAACCGAAATCCCAAGGGAAAGCTCTAGCTAAGCTCTTCCAAAATTAAAAATAATCATCTAACCTGTGTCCTTTTTAATGTTCCCAGGGGCCACAGTAGAGCGGGTACCGGCACGGAGACGCCAGCGCCGGCGTCGGGCGGGGCGGGCGGGGTGGGCGGGGCGGGCGGGGCGGGCGGGGTTGCAGCGGGGGCGGGGCCGGGCGCGGGCCCGGGCGCGGGGGCGGCGCCGTGGGGCGGGAGGAACGGGGCGCACGCGGAGCGACGGCGGAACGGCTGCCGCAACGTCGTGGAGCCCTATGCTGCATTTGTTAAGAGGATGCCTCCCGTTGGGGCTAAAAAGGTAAAGACAAATCAGCGGCTATTTATAAGTATTGGGCTTTTTACACGTCCATTATAAAAGTAAAAAAATATGATGGACTGATGGACAACAACAGTCTGATTGAATTCACTGAGATCAAAGGTTTATTGGGGCAATGAAGACGTATTTCATCATATTTAACATGTCGCAATACAGGAAGATTTGCCAAAACAAACAATTTATTTAGTAACCCAGAGAAAATATAGTAATGCCTTGAGAAATGAAGATGTAATGCTTCTCATATCAAAGCTAGAAGAATAGTTAAAAGAGTATTATTCTTAGAAATTATCAAGCTCTTGGTGTAGAATTCGTCCCGGGGAAGTACCACCACCATATCCATTTCCACCGTGAAAATGCAGTTCACTTGTATCCTGTGTGTTCGGTTAGAATGATAAGGTATAAAAATTACAGCCACATTAGAATCTTCATATGTCGGGGTCGAAAATGCATTGACAATGCCCTGGGGCTTGCAAGTGTTCATAGGCGATGGTGATCACTTACCATCAGGTGTACCGTCTGCTTGTTTGTCGCTCAGTAATCTTAATAATTAAGTGTATTCCATGTAAATTCCAGGTGAAGACGACCAAGGAGCTGCTAGAGCAGATCCAGTCGCGCAGCCAGCCCGTCGCCGACCTCGCCGCGCCCGACTCGCCCGACGTCATGCTCATAGAGCCCGACGGTGAAGGTACGCACACCTTTCCACCCGGGTCAAACATTTCGTTCATGTTTAGGTGTATCGATAAGTCTATGAGCTACCTCTCTCTTTAAGTATAAGCTAAGCTTCGCACAGTCGGGGATCAGACGGCTGCATGGGAAAGGAACGTCACAGGATGTTCAGTAAAAAAATCAATCGATAAAAATCATGATAAAAGTAGATGCATGCCTACAGTAGCTTATGCTGACTCCTTCACAACGCTGCATCTCCTATATTTTCAGTGTGCCCGATAAAAGTGGAGTCGCCCCTTCGCAACGGGCGCAAGTCCCCGCGCGCGGGCAGCCCCCCCGCGGCGCCGGCGCCGGCCCCCGCCCCCACACCCGCGCCCGCGCCCCCGCCGCCCCCGCTGGAGGACGAGCGCGAGTACGCGGAGTGCACGTGCGGCGCGGAGGCGGCGGCGCAGTGCCCGGCGGCGGCGGCGGGGGGGGAGGGGCGGCGCGTGCGGCCGCTGCACGTGCGCGCGCTGCACTGCGCCTACCTGCCCGGGGTCAACGGCACGCGCGCGCCGCCGCAGCCGCACCGCTACGCCGTGCGCCCGCTGGCCGACCCCGACCCCGCGCGCGCCGGCCTGTACTCCAGCGTGGTGCCGCTCTACAAGTACTCCGACTACGCGGACGACCGCTGCGCCAAGAACATGGCGCGCGTGCCGCTGTGCCGCGCGCTGCCCTGGACGCAGTTCGCGCCCGCGCCGCCCGACCCGCCGCCGCCGCCGCAGCCGCCCGAGCCGCGCCCCTACCCGCTCGACGAGCCGCCCGCGCCCGAGCCCGACCTCGCGGACGACGACGACGCCGAGCCCGCCGAGCCCGCTGAGCCTGCGCCCGCGCCCGAGGCCGAGGAGCCCGGGCCGGACGAGAGCGAGGAGCCGCGGCCGGTCGACGCCGAGGAGCTCCGGCCGATCGAGGCCGAGGCGATCGGCATCCCGAGCCTCGAGCCGAGCGAGCGGCTGAAGGCGCCGCTGCTGCTGGCCGAGGACGAGCCGGGGGCGGGCGGGCCCGCGGGCGCGCGGGACGCGGCGGAGGCCCCCGCGGAGGCCCAGTTCGCGACGGACATCCAGGACCACCGCACCGTGGAGCGCACGAAAGCGGAGCCGCTGGACGGGCGCGGGCTGTACCGGCTGTGCTGCGACACCATCGCGGCGGTGCCGTACGACTACGAGCAGCTGAGCACGGCGCCGGTGCTGACGCTGCCGGCCGAGGAGCCGGCGGCGCTGGCGGCGCTGGAGGCGGCGCTGGAGCGGGCCCGCGAGGCCACGACGCGGGACGCGCTGGGGCGGCCGGCGCGGCCGGACAACTTCGCGGAGTGGCACGAGTGCGTGCGGCTCGGGGAGCTGGTGGCGCTGCCGTACGTGGTCATCGACTGAGGGGCCCCGCGGCACCGGTCGCTGTGTAGTGCCAAATTTGTCGTCACGCTATGTTCCAAGTGTCCTTACGTTAGATATAAGGGAGCCCTGTGTATATACGAGTGTCGTTTAGTTTGTAAGTGCTCGAATATGTACATACGGATAGTGAGTTAGCGAATGTAGTTAGGTGGAATGAATACGGTGCGCGCGGTGCGAGCCGCGCCGCCGGCGGACGCCGCACTTTTGGATTATATTTTGTTAATTTACTCGTTAACGATAAAAACGTTTAAATGAGAACCAGATTTCTATTTGTCGTATTTATAGTCGAGTGTCCACTGTACGCGTTTTAGTCACGTATTTATTTTGTATTGTTTTTAGGCGGCTACGATATTTTTTGGTTCGCGGTGGATCGGTCCTCGTGATGATAAACCATACTTGATGGGGTTGTCCCGGCGCATCCCCTGCATTGATAATCCCTTCTTATTCTTAAAATACATCATTGAAATATAATATCATGTCGTCCATATCACAATAACCTCAATAATATTGATATTCATATTGTAGCACATTACTTTATTAAGGGTTTCAATCATATTGCATCCCGCTTAGCTAATCATTTTAATTTCATTCACCGTGTGCATTGGCTCCCTAAATACTGTAACTGCTAGTCCATTTGACCAATAAGAAGGTGTTATATTAAATTTACAGGGAATTTCTTTTTATTTCAAGATGATGGTTTTATGGATATTCTTATTAACTATTACAGATTGCAATTAGGATCTGTTGTTTATTTTATTAATTCTGGGCCACACCTAGTGGTCTAGAATAAATGATCTATATATTAATCACTGGAAATACAAGGTTTTTAAACATTTTATGTTATGAATGAATTCCTCGTCCACTATTAGCCCAAAATACAACAAAACCGATCCACCGCAAAATATTTGTATAGAAAAAAAAATATAAAGATAATTCCCAAATAAGACGAAAGAACTCTAGACTGTTTGATATTGAGTTATGTTGTTACCTATTGTGATTTATATAAATGATGAATGAAAAAGAAAACTAAAATTAGGTAATTAATAATAATAGGAGTTCCAATTGTATATTATACATATATATATATGAAAATATTGCTATATATCATGCGGTCGTGAATATGAAATATCAAATGGACATATAATATAATGATTTATAGACTTGCAACATTTTGGGGATCATATAATCAGATTTTTACGCGAAAATAGTTGACTGAACTTTCTATTTTTCTCCTGAAAATATCTATCGACGCATATAATAGTAACTTTTTTAATATATACCAAGATTCTGTCCGCGATTCAAGGGTATAATTGTTTATAGAATATGGAAAGTTTAAATGATTTCTCTATTAATATCACACCAGCACTATAAGCACTCACTCGTATTTCTTTGCTCAATTTCCTTTTATAGTGATTCAAAATGATTATGAGTGAGTTTAGAATAATTTTTCATCCAATTAAAACAGCAAAAAGTCCTATATACTTGTTTTATCAGTGAAAGTACATTCTAAATAATTTTTGAAGACGCCTACTACTAATAAAGGTATTGGTGGCAGCACAAATACTTAATAATAGTTGAGAATAATCCAAATAAAGTGCCATGGGACTTGTCTTTCGTTGATGCGAGGTGCCTTAAACCAAAGTATGCTTATGTTAGAGATTACAACTCAAAAATTACTTATAAGTTATTCTGAGGGAACATTTCATTCAATATGTTATATTAATATATCTATTATGTTTTGTTTATCTGATTTCATGACTCCTTTATACTAAACATTTAGATATTTGAGTAATTATTATGTTTACTTGGTAAGTTAACTATTTTTTAATATAGAGATATCGTATCTCTCGCGGTGGCTTCGCTGTGCGTAACGCGGCGACTGCCTCAGACGGTACGGTATAACTATAGCTGTTAGTATTTTTCATTGTAAATTAATACTCTCTGTGACTTTAACAGTCATTGACGCCAGCAATGCACTTTTAGTTTTTCGTTTAAATTGCATTTAATTATTTTGATTTGTATTCGTAACACTGGCTTAAAATAAACGTTCTCAACTATTATTATATTCTGTTAAAAAGAAAACTAAATTGATCGATTGCGTTGCAAGTATAAATATCGTAAAGTTGTGTAAAACTAGAGGAATAGTAACGGTTGGTATCTGTTACCTGCTAATAAACCTGCCGTATTATTTAAATAGTTTTACATAACATTTTTAAACATGTCGAGGGCTGTCAAGTTTGTTTCTCTTTCTGTTGCGTGTACGAATGGTTATGTATCGTTAAATGTGGCCCTCGGCTCTAAGCGCCAATTTAATCAGTGGATCTGTTGTATTTAATAGGTTACTTATATTTTGTAGAGTAATTAAGCTTTGTCGAATCGACCTCCGCTGGACGGATTTTGATATTTTCTAATGTGACGGAAACTTGCCTGTTTTGCATAAAACTTTAATGAACTTGATAATGTGCGGCGGATTGATTGTCATTTGGGGCAAATGGTGATCACCTTAGGGCTTACCATCAATTCTTATTGCGAGTCATTTTAGTCTGAACTGAATTGTTAGTGTAAAAAAGAGTTGAAGAAAAAAGTGAGGTTTGAAAGAAAAACAAATTAGTTTAGGTCATGTCGTATCACAACAAGAGGTGGTGGTAGGATCCTAGGTTCACCAAGAATTGCCAACCCATCCCCCCCAAAGGGCTGTAGTGGAAGGTTACCTTTGACATTCGATCCTCAGTGGTAACCAACCCACTTGCGTACTGTAATGTTTTTGTGTGAAATCTAGTTTAAAACTAATTTGAATATCAAATTGTACAAAATCTTTGTTTTATTTGATACATAGTTAGTTGTTTTCCAATGTTCCAAATATGTTTGTAGTAATTTTATTTAATGTTGTATTTTATAATGAAATTAAGTTGGCATATCAAAATATGTTTTCTCTTAGTGTTAATTTTATGAGTTATCGTAGGGAATAAGTGGATTTTGTAAATTGAACTTCAATGTAAACTAAAACGCAGAAAATTTTAAGTTTAATTCTTTGTGAACACAATTTTAATTATTTTTCAATTATAAATCTGTACCTTGAACACCATTATGATTTCTGTACAGTATATGTTTGTTATTTATGTATATTTTGTTGTATAATTGCTTACAACAGATCCACTGGAGGTGCAGAACCAAAAGGCCTTACGTGTAAAGCGCGCGTGAAGCCGGGCGCGGAGCTTGTATAGTCTAGAGTGACGGTTGTTTAATCCGCAGACTGCCTTGTTGGACGTGATCCAAAATTTTGGTAAAATATAAAAGCAAAATATATGTGTTTTTATTACGATTTCAATGTTTTATTTTAATGGTCAGTCCGCCAGCGCCTGGCGCAGGTATAGGGGGCCATTTTCACCTCGTATTCAGTGTGTTCTACTACTAGAGCCGCTTTGAAAGATAAAATTGAAGGGACCATACATGAAACGTGTATTTTTGTGATCTGAAAAATATTAGTGCGGGCATCCAACTCTCGTTACCCCTTATACAGGTGACTGGTGAGATACCTTCGGTACTTATGGATAGATCTCGGTACTCGATTCTCGTTAAAATGATATAATAAAACTAGGTGCTTAATTTTTGACCAAAATTTCTCTAAAAATAAGTGAAATGTGGATATTATACTCTTTAAACACGCCGCGGTGTTCGGGACTCGGTGTACTGTTTACAAAGAAGTAATTTAATATTTTTTTTTTTCATCAAATATGATCGCCAACTATCACAGTCTCAAATATTGAAGGTAACTCACCAGTCATGTAATAATGTATATACTGTAGCTGCCTAATTTTTCACACGCTTTATATTAGCTGCACTTGCATGTTTGTAACCGAATCCTTTGGGCTCGATTTTGACCCACAAATTTGATACAAAGGGTATCATATGGTAGAAATAAAATTAATTGGATGAACTAGTATAGTACATACACTGCTCTTAAAAATTATATTATCTTACTATCTACATACTATATACTACATTATACTTTGATGCGAAAGTTTGTGAGGATAGATGGGGAGATGCGCATTTGTTTTTAACATTTGGATAAAACTTGGCACTCAGATAGTTTATAAACAGGTTAACGCGTAAAATACTTTTTATGTCGGGAAAATGTTACATCCCTGGGGAAAGGGGGGAAGAGCTAATGAAGAAAATAATTCAGTTAATAAAACTTTATTAATTAATAAAAATTACATTTCTCATTTTATACACAAGGCACGTATTCCACTTACAGTTAAATGTAGAATATAATTAATGGCACATTGTTAGTTTTAGCTTTTCTTAAGTCTAACAAGAAAACAATTCAATTTGTTTAATTTTAATTACTTACACTGAGATTCGTTAAGAGATTATTTATACTTGAACGCGAATTAAAATACTTGCAAAATTTAAGAAATAGATTATAGAAATTATACTATAATTTCGAGAAACATATAAATTGTATACTTCTTTGTATAACATAATGCTATATTTCTGATAAACCATTAAACTTTCACGTGGTTGACCTTATATTTAGATCTTGAGCTTTATGATGCCTTTGGAAGTTGTAAACAATATAGATTATCCCTCATTTATTAAATGATGTATTAAAACCATAATTTAGTTGCCTTTAAAAATAATTTTGTAAAAATTTGCAGCTGTCATTAATTCTCATATATTTCCATACACTATCCCCTAAAGGTCAAGGTCACGCAACCTTAAAAATTATCATTATCTTATACCAATAAGGGGAATAATATCGTAAAAGGACTAATAATGTAATCTATTGTTACATTTAATTCGGAGAAGTTTATTTTTTATAATATACCGACGTATAACTTAATTTTCTGTTGAAAAAATGCCATAAATCACGTTAAGAGAAGAAGAATTCACGAACACGACCTCTAACCTTCAAGGTCAAGTTTACATTATAACGCAAGGCATGGCACAGCACAGTGGTAAACAGATAGGGACAGCTGTCTTCTTTTCCGAGTGCTTTTCTTTGCTTCTAGAGCCAGATTCGTACTCGTACATGCCTCTGCCTGATGCGTAGGCGCCGCCACCTTGCATAGCCTGGAAAACATTAAAGATTAGTGCCCGTTTGTTAAGAGGTCAGATAAGTGAAGACTTATCGCCGACTTAAAATATTTTACTGCTGTAAAAAATTACGGGTGTGTCGTAAAGACACGCGATAGAAGTGAAACTTTTGTATTACAGGGAAACATTTTAATTCATCAATCACTTTTGAACATCATAGATTGTGTTTATCATTCACTTCTCCACAATAAGGTTACGTATCAGAATTTCAAATAATGTTTTTAAGGTTTCACGATTCGGGTTAAAAAAAGTATTAATACCTCAAATTCTTACATTATTAAGACCCGTTGTCTATAATAATTAGAACAGAATTTCAGTCCTATCATAACAAGGTTCACATAAAAAATGTACTTACACTAGCCTGGTAGCCAGCAGTAGTAGTAAGAGGTTGCTCCTTCTGAGCAAACGGCGTGTGTCCAGGTGGGTAGTACACGGCAGGGCCGGCGACGTTACGGCTGGACGGCGTGGGCGTGGGTTTCATAGTAGGCGTGGGCGTGGACAAGTCCCGCTGTGCGCTTTGCGTCGAGTTCTCGTGCGTAACTTCCACTTTGCGACGGACTATACCGTCAGGTTGGGTTGGGAATCTCTGAAAATTTTAAGTTTACATAGTAATTTTTTCGGTATTAGAAAACAATCATTCTTTCTTTTGAATCGAAGATGATTATATTATTTTAATGTAAAAGTTGACAAGTTGCTAAAGTTGTTTTTAGGTATTCCTAATGTGTTGCCAAAGCTACATATAATTTTTTCAAAACCTCAAGGTGCAGGTTGACCTATCCCTAATATTCATAAATATAGTATAAATGTATTTTAATAATAAAATTGATTTCGAGTACTTACAGCTTCAGGGAAATCGGCGAGTAAATCATCTAACCTCTTCGGTGGCTGCTGGCTGCCCGGCGAGGGGGTGGTGGGTCGCGGGAAGGGGCCGGGTGAGGGGGAGGGGGCGGGGTATTGGTGCGTATGGTGGATGGTAGTGTGCGTTGGAAGAGGGGACGGAGAGCCGGGGTAGCGTTGCGTCGTGTTCTGGGTCGAGTAGGATGTCTCAGAGAATTTGTATGATGTTGGACCCTGGAATTAAATAGCCAGTCATGGATGTCAATTATAAATGTTAGTAATGGGTGTAAATATCTATATAAGTAAGTATTTAGAAAAAAAAAAGTAGTATATGTAGTATATCAGTTATCTGGTTTCCATAGTACAAGCTCTGCTTAGTTTGGGACCAGATGGCCATGTGTAAAAGAATGTCCCAGGATATTTATAGTACATTATAGTAATTATATTTTATTGGTAAATCACTCAATCGTTTGATATTATAATTAAATATGTTACAACAATAAATTTGAAACAAGAACAATTAAAAGTTTGAATAATAAATATTACAGCCATCTGATCCCAAACTAAACATGCTTGTAGTATGGAAAACTAATATTCTACTTTTTAAATACATACATAGATATTTACATCCAGACAGACAAAACAGACATGATTAACATGTTGAAGAACATAAGCTGTGCACAATATTTGATACCTAGGCTTACATTACACTGATCGCCAAAGGTCAAGGACACGTGACCTTAATATTCTTAAAACATCCTCAATTAGTTACTTCACAGCTGAAGACAGACTAATTTGGGATGATACCCATAAGTATCCTAGGCTTAATTCTGGATTATCTACTTCAGATTTAAAAGTGTAGTGGCCTATCCTTACATATGGGCCATGTCCATTGAGTGGCTCTGCTGGGACCACCTTCGTTTCATTAGCGGGGCTGGGGTACACCATGCGCTCGTTCGTATGCTCTGCAATACATAATCCACTTATTAAGAACCTTTAGGGTTCCGTAACCAAATAAAACCCTCATAAATACTTCCTGACCGTCTATCACAACCATTGGATATTTTTCGTGAAATTTGGAAGGTTATATTTTATGAAATGTATTTCATCAGCGATCAGTCAGTGAAAGTCGCGTCAAAATCCAGCCGTTTTGGATTCCATAGGGAACAAAAAACATTTTTTTTTTAAATATGATTTATTTATAAAACTACTGTAAAATACGTTTCATGTGTGTAGTTCACACGCGGTATCTAGATGTGAATCCTTCAGAAAACTATGTCTATATGGATAGACATAGTAGAAAGAGATGGCTCTTTCTATTGCAGGCTAAATCCCTTTTTTGTTGTCTCTCTTTAGCGTCAATATTTCGTTTTATCGAGTTTCAAATCATAACAGTGGTAAAGAAGTTCTCATTTAAAAATACCTCTACCTACATTAACACAAACTCAGACTCCTGGTGACATTTTAAAAATACTTTTAAATAAGTATGATCGTGCTTATGTCAATTGTGATTTTTACTATAAGACATTGTGTAATATACGTTGGTAAACCGAATAAATAAATAAAAATTAATTGAAAATATTTAAAAAAATATATTTGCTTATAAATAGCTCTAGTAGGTATTGGGACTCGTTACCACGAGTAAATTTAAACTACAATTTAAAAATATTTCTAAATAAGTAATTCTGAGGTTTGGTAACATTTTAAAGATCAAAGATCTCTTCAAATTGATGGGACCCTGCTGTTGTGGATAACTCACCATCAGCAGTAGTCACATGTCTGTACTCCCGGATATGAGAGTTGCAGTGGGTGCAGTACTGGCAGCCTCCAGGTCCAGGAGACACGGACAGTGGGGCGGAAACTGGCCCCGATGTAGACTTCAAGGTGTTTGTTGTGCTGTAAGACACCATACGTTAAAATTACTGATTGACATATTTTGTTTGATTAATTTATTCTGTGTAGACCCGCGGAGAGCACAAATGAAGGTCAAAGTGACTAAAGCTACCTTTAATATTTTAAGGAGAGAGTGATTTTTGTTAGTTTGTTTATATGTGTAGAGTAATCTGCAGAAGCTCTTTCCTCATTATATAGGCTATATAATAATTCCGGGATACATTAATTCCCTCTACTGCCTCTAACATATAAATTCGAATGTGGTTGAGGATGTATGTATGGAAGTTTGTTACTCTTTCATGCAAAAACTACCGAACGGATTTGGATGAAAATTGGGACATAGATAGAGCATGCTTTGGAATAATATATAGGACACTTTTTATCCCGAGAAATTTAAGATCCTACGGAAACAAGGGTGAAACCGCGGGGGACAGCTAGTAGCTTTAATTATTATCTACACTAATCACTACATAATATAAAACAAAGTCGCTTTCTCTGTCCCTATATCCCTATGTATGCTTAAATCTTTGAAATTACGCAACGTATTTTGATGCGGTTTTTTTTAATAGACAGAGTGATTGAAGAGGAAGGTTTATATGTATAAGTATCTACATTGCACCTTGAGCGAAACCGGGGCGGGTCGCTAGTATTATAATAAGACGAAAAATTTGTATTTTTGTGAGTGTGTATGTTTATAATGAATAAACTCAAAAACTATTGTGCTGATATCAAAAATTCTTTCACCATTGGAAAGCTACATTCACCCTGAGTAACATAGGCTATATCTATTGCTACAAAAGATTAGGGATCCTTACTAAAACTTAAGTAACGTAACCCAAGGTGTAAAAAAAGTGCCCTAAAACGTCTTCCGTCGCATGCGCTGCGGAAACTATTGATGATGTAACAAAAGTATGTTCTACAATATTAAAGAACATATCAATATCTATTTTTATTTCTTGGTCTGATCAATTTCAAACTAAACGCGGGTGAAACCGCAGGGGACAGCTAGTTTATTTATAGACAAACAGTATCTTTTGTTAGGTTTAGCGTTAATGCCAAATAACAGTTTATAAGGAATGTAACACCCAACACATTCTTTAGAATTAAAGGTCTTAAAATTGCAAAATATATTGTACCTGTGCTGAAAAACAAAAGTATTAAAAAGTTGTGTATACTCACGAGCGAACATTCTCATTGGAGCTGACGTAGGTGTGGTGGTGGTCGGCGAGGGGGGGCAGAGGCACCGTGGTGGGGTCCTGGTCCGCGGGGACCTCGTACGTGTACGTCTTCACCGTCGTCGTCACTTTGTTCATCGGGGTGCTAGAGCGGGACAGCTGTACAACGAAGGTTAACAATTCAGGAATTTGTTAAAAGATTACAAGTAATTAATAAATATCATAGGTCTTACAAACATACATTAAACAATACTATAGTTAATGCAATAAAATTTATTTCAGAATAATTTATCATAGTAAGAGTCCTTAGAAGATGTAAAACGAATACAATACTATAAATATAAAATAAATTAAAAATAAGTAGTTAAATAAATTGATGTTTTAGCGAGCAATTCATTGCCAACGGTTTTTTTATCCTTCAAGAACCTAATCTTTTATATTAAAAAAAACCCTTTTGATACAAAGTTTACTTGACTAGGTATGGTACACTTTTAAATTTTTGCACGGGATTCTTGAACGTGTTTAAGTAGTTTGGGAATAAAACGTATACTGTTGTTGATGATAGATAAACACGCACGTATGTATACGCCTATTATTGGTAGAAAGATAAATAAATGAATAAAGGTACTAACAGTGCCTGTGGAGGGCGGGTGCTGGCAATGCGAGCAGATGGGAGGGACTGCCAGGGGCACGGCCGGGGAGATCTGAGAAGGCACCACTCGGGACTCTGGAATTATAAGATCATAGATTATAATGATGAATTTTACCGTCTTAAAAAAAAAGGAGGTACTCAAGCAGCATGATAGTACATATCGCACCTTTAGAATTGAAGTGGCATAACTCAAAATTTTAAGAAAATGACTTTTGTACATGGAATTACTTATAAACATGTATTCTATCAGTTTATTATAAATAAATAGATTATTTTAGTCCAGAAAAGGACAAACGTGCTATTTCCGTCTCTTTAAAATCACGCGCTTACCGCGCATCCCTCTGTATTGAAGGATCTCATTCAAAGTTGCGTCAACAGTGCTAAACGCTGGAAGTAGTGCGGTTGCTCCGTAAAGGGCGGAAACTGTAATCTGCAGTTTTAATACTAAACGCAAGGTAAGTTATTTCTTCGATACATATTTTTGTAATGACTCATTTTGGTTTTGGGCGTTTCAATACTAAATGATTATAATATTGTGGTGTCGTATTAGTACTGCCGTCATTTTATTACCAAATATTGCTTAAATGATCGAGCCTTATTTTATATTATTGCTTTACTTTACTACCAATTTTGTGACTACGGAGACGTATAGGTAAATATGTTTATTCTTTACTGAATGATATGAGACTTAGTGAGCTTTATTTTGAGTTGAGTCTTTTTATTTTTATTTCAGTTAAAGTTTGAGATCAATAATGAAAAGAAGTGCAGATCTTATTTTGCATCTATTAAACCGGAATGAAATATTATGCATGAACAGGGTGAAGAGATGAGAACAGCAAGTGCAGAAGGTTATACTAGTGCTTAAAATGGATCCAAAGAGCGTGATAAGGAAAACTATTAGAAAATACCCTCGGATAAGGCGACGGATGGAAGTCCTAGATTGAATTGAAATTTTACCGCAAGTGGAAACTGAACAACGGATTCTAAAGGAGATTAACAATACGTCGATAATCAGCAGTGAGAATAGCGTTAATCCAATTATCAAAGAACAAACATCACAAAACATGAGAGATCGATCCAGTAGTACATCATCATCCAGTTCTGTTGTTTGTTTGTATCATTATATTTTTTTTTTTTATTAGTTATTCATAATATTATATTATTGTTCAATAAATCTTCACTTTTGCGATAACACACAGGTATTGTCAGTGAGACTAAATAGATTTTATGTAATAAAGCTAAGTTGGTTTTTAAAAAAAAGAGTTATTGCTGAGTTTATTGTCGGCTCTTCTCAGTAAAAAACAACCTTCCGAACCGGTATTAGAATCAGACTATTCATAAGTGCTTGTAAAGGCCTATTTGAATAAAAATATTTTCATTTCATTTCATTTCTTCTATATCATCATCTTCAAGTTCCAGCACAACGTCGTCGTCATCAAAGTCTTTTACATAACCGAAGCAAAGCTGAGACGAAATGAAAATAAATAGCTCACCTTCTATCATGTCAGGTACTCAAATCGATTACACGAATATAATTTGTGCCGAGCCCTCAAATAGCAAAATACGGTTAGATAAAGACATAAACTACCGTCAATCACCTGTGCATTCTTTGCAATCAGAAGTCGATCTGAGTGACGCTGATCCGACTTACAACGATTCATCGCTACGACGCTCTTTCAGTTCATCAACCAACACGTCTGACAGGGATGGGGCACATGATGGTGACGATGCAATTGTTTCCTCAGAATAAAAAATCTAGGAAGCGCCTGCGCAATCCGTCTCAATGGAAACAAAATATTGTTAAATCTCTTCGAAATACCGGAAAAGCCTACCAATCACTTTCTAAATCTAAGAAAGTAATTGTGTTTGTAGACTTCGTTGTTCCGATAACATAACCCCTGAGCGAAATATACGACTATTATTGGCAGCTAAGTAATTTTGACTTGAAGCGATCATTTATCAAGGCATGCACGATGGAGGTGAAACCAAAATATCAGTACAAAAATGCTGTCCATCCTCGTAAACCAAACACAGCCATTTGTTTTACAGCTGATTGCCAAAGAATTCGCGTTTGTAAAACCTTTTTTTATCAATACACTAGATACGCGTATTACAGAGAGACAGATAAGAACTGTGAAACTGAAAACTAATGGCCTTGTGGAAGATCTTAGAGGGCGTTCGAGAAGCCGAGCCCCGATTAACCCAAGTCTTGTACAAGATATTAAGGACCATATTAATAGTCTACCGCGCATAGAATCACATTAACTAAGATCTTCTACTTCAAGGGATTATATGGATGGCAGCAAGAGTATAAAAGAGATATGTAGGGACTTTAATAATAATCAAAACAAATCTCACGCCCGTACTGGGTTTTTTACTTAATATTTACAACTGAAATTAATATAAGCTTTTTTTAAGGCCAAAAATATTTATGAGACTAATGTACAAGATATAAATATATGAATATGTATTATTAACGAAACTTAATGTGCTGTTTATGATCTCGAAGCTGCAATGACCTGTCGTAAAGGCGATGTTTCATCTTTTTATTATTGGTCAAGACTTAATTGTTATAATTTTACAATAGTTGAACTAGCTTCTAAATCAAAACATAATAATAAAAATAAAAACGATAGTGAACTAGGTGCATATGAAGAAGTATATTGCTACTTTTGGAAAAGAAGACATGGTAATAAAGGGGCTATTGAAATAGGTTTCTGCGTTTTTGATTACTTAAAGTCTCATCAGTGAAAATAATGCAGACAAAACTTTAAATCTAATATTTTATTCAGAAATTGTAATGGTCAAAACAAAAATAAATATACATATTGCCAGTTTATAGCAGTTTAGGCCACTGCATAAGACAGTGGCCCATTTTGACAACATTCAATCAATAACGCATAAATATCTAATTAAGGGACATACACAGAAAGAGGGAGACAATGCACATAGTTTAATTGAAAAGAAATAAAGAGAAACCTAAGATCTGGTCCTATTGACAAACCGCAACAATATATGCCTTTACTAAGAGGTGCTAGAAAAACTGGCACCCCAATTAGAGTTAAAGAGTTAAGGTTACAATTTTTTATAGACTTAAATGTGTTGCAGAAGGAATGGGGGTATAACTTTATTTAGGATGTTGATAAAAATGCAGTGGGTTTGAGGGACTTAGATAGCGAGATAAAAGTGTTAAAATTAGTTAAAGACGAGCTATTTTTATTTTACTATAAAAATACATATGCTGAAAAAGACTTTAAGCAATAAAATGAAAAAAGCGTGTGAAATTACAATAACGAATGCTTATAGTCCAAAATGGTGCTTGCAGAAAATAAAAAAAAAGATCTGAATTATCTTATAAGAACTAAAGCAATCCCTAGTATCTACGCCTGGTTCTATGTCTCGCGTTTATAATTATTTTTAATAAATTAACTTAATGATCTATTTTGATCTCATTTTAGTGTTGAATCAAGATATGTTATTTTTGCTGTTTATTTAAAAAAAAAGTGAATGGTTGATTATGTTAATTAGTTGAGTTTGATAAAAGTTTTTTTATTTCGTAAATTCATTCTTAGACATTTTTATAAATATTTTTTGGCCAGTTATTCAAATATAACAAAATGACTTTTACTTTATTATTTTTCTACTCTATTGATAAGAAGTATTTCATTGTTTTATATTATTTTATCAAAGGTTTACATAGTATTTGGAGATTATTTCAAACCATTGATTTTTATAAACTTACTTTAATTGAATACCAGGTGGTAATGTTATGTTGGTAGCAGTACCAGTAGATTAGTGTTTAATGATGATTAGTGAGGGAAAATTTCAAAATACACGATTTTGAAACCAAAGTCTGTTTTTCACTTTCCTTTAATTTAACTAGTCTACAATAATTAAACTAGCATATTGTAAAATCTGTCACCATGTTCAAATATAACATTAGAAATTAATCGCCTCTTTTTTAAATAGGCACAATTTGTTTATGTATCGTTAAGTAAAAAATTGACTCAAAGTCAAATATGCCAATAATATTAAATTGATTTCGGAAAATAAGTGTCATTTTTTTTTTAATGACTATCTAACAAATGTTCTAATTAGTTATACGTAAAGGTTTAGTGTCCAATCATTACAACAATTCCTACCCTACGGTTAATAACAAAAAATTTAAAAATAAACGCTTAACCTAGAGCAATAAAATTGAAAATCTACAAAACGGCTAATTCTTCTATTACATTTTTGGTGTTTACCAAAAAACAAGAATTTTGGATTAAGCCACTTCAATTCTAAAGGTGCGATATAATAATATAGCCTATAAAGTATCGACTAGATAATACTCAAGGTATAATTTTCATAGAAGAAAATTGTGTAGGAGCAGCGACTTCAGTCGATATTTCAACATTTTCTTAATTACGAATGTTTTGTATATTAGTCTTTCACGCAAAAACTACGTAACGAATATGAATGAAATTTCTCACAAAAATAGTTTGTAACCTGGATTAAAACATATAGCCTCTTTATCCCGGGAAAATGTTACATCCCTCGGGAAAGCAGATGAAACGGCTCGTGTCAAAACAAAGTTCCTACAAATACTTGCCAGTTTTCTCCTCCCGGTACACCTCCTGGCGCACTTCGGCAGCGCGGGTGATGGTGGGGGGAGGACTGGTACCCCACGATGATGACTCCAGGCGCTCTTCACGCTTCAGGGTCGAATAGCCGCTGGAAGGGGCCTTTACCGGGGTCCTGGAATGTGATCAACATGATAAAACAACAATTAATATGTGAAGTTAACTGTTATAATTTTGGTAAATTTATGCAAGGCGATGGCTCACTTGGTAGTGATGTCGAATACCGTGACTTTAGTTGTGGGTTCAAATCCCACAATGAGCACTGTGAAAGGGTACTTTGAAGTACCCACCTATTGGCTTCCACCCTCAAATTGAAAAACTGTTACCAAGCACTTCGGCTACATCGTCACTTACCATAGTTAAAAACAATATCAAAGTTATCGTTTAAATGATTTTCATAATCTAAACTAATACCTTTAAACGAGCAATTCTTATAATTAGGATCTCGGAAACGACTCCAACGATTTTCATGAAATTTAGTATGCAGGGGGTTTCGGGGGCGTTAAGACGATCTAGCTAGGATTCATTTTCAGAAAATGTCGTTTTGTCCGTGTTTTTAGGCAATGAAAACTGCTACAATGTCATCAGAACGTAAGGTTTTAAGTTACATCTTTTGTGAGAAATACTGTTATTGGGAGCCCTTTATTATCGCACCTAATTCGTATCTAGGCAGTCAGACAGTGCTTTAAAAAAGAGAATACGGTAGAAGTCATGTTCGTAAAGAAATCCCGAGCAATGCTCGGCCATCCAGGTATGAGTTAATAATTGAGATTTTTACCCTCTCTTGTAATCGAATGATGAGCTCTCAGCCGTGTCTGATGTGTAGCCACCTGGAGACAAGGAAAATAACATGTTAAATCAGCCATGGAACGTATTGCTTAGGTAATAAAAAATAAATTGAAAATTCTTGTCGTAAGCGCGTCACTTTAGAACGGCTGGACTGATTTGGAATTTTTTCTCAATGCTCGTGATAGTAGATGGAACAGGATAATGGAGACTTTGTTTAAAACTTAAATTGAAAATTTGAACAGGGTAAAGTCTGTTTAGTTCATAATATCTATAGTATCACTTTTTTTTTTTTTTTTTAAGTTTTAAAAAAGTCACTATTTTTAGTTAAGTCTTTTGTGGGCTTATTTCTAATTCAGTTTAGGCCCTAGAAGGTCTAAGAAGGTCAAAAAGACTGAAGATACCACCGATTCGAAAATCAACCTTCAACTGAGAAAAATCCAGATTAAGCTCAGCAATGTTTTTAAAATCTGTCTTCTTTTAGCTTACTTCTTTTCAAGTCTTTATCAATATCAAAGTACAAATATTTCTTTTTGATGTGATTTTCACTCTCATACAGCGAATTACTTCTGAAAGGTATCTATCTACCTACGCAAGAAAAGCCGGGGCGGATTGCTAGTATATTACAAGAATAGACAACTCACTCTTGTACAACTGCCGTTCTTGATCCTTCTGCAAGTCATCGAGTAGGGAGTCCAGCTCCTCAACGTTTTGTGTCAGCTCCTTTGTCACCTTGGAACTCTTCACCTTTGAGTATCCTGGAACATTTGAACAGAACCTCTGTATCATCATAATGAGATCACAATAAATGGATCAGATTTAGGAGAAACTTCATAGTAATAAATAAAAAACTAACATCTTGGGATCCCAAACTAAGCAAACTTGAAATACATGTAAGTTAAATACAACCCGACAAAGAACTAACAGATATGAGACGACATAAAAGCTCGCCGTTGATGGGAATTGAACCTGGGACCTGCAACAAGGCAGTCAGTCAACCAGCTTGTCAAATATCAAATCAAGAAAGATCTTGACGGCGTGATCGTCTTTTGATGTTGGTAAATATTATATCGCATCTGATTTTAACTATATACAGATGGAAGCAGAGGATAAAACCTCTTTTAGCTGACTCGTCCTATCTTTGTCTCTTTCACACCAATCGAGCACGCATGAGACTAGGTGAAACGAATGCCTTAGCCTGTATAGTATCTATTTTTAAATTCCCTTCTCCCGTTAACACATATGGACCAAATGTTCTAAAGGATATTCAAATATAAAAATGACCCGACTGCAGGTCTTAATCTTACCAGGTGTAGAGCTGGTGGTCTCATAATTGTACGTCCTGGTACCAGTGGAGGTGTTCAGAGCTGGCAAATCCCTATCCTCCCTCTCGTAGAAGTAAGTGTTAGTCTCCGCTGTCTTTGGCAAAGATTTTGGTGGTATTGTGTACTCCTGAAAGAAAGAACAATAATATTGGAAATTATGTAACGTATCGTGCTTTCAGCCGCTTTCCTGAGAGATTTATTCTATCCCAATCATAACAAAGCCTGTGTCAATCGAGAATAGTGTAGCTTTAAATCTGTGAAAGAATTTTTATACTTCAATATTTCTTTCAACTAATTTAAAGTAAGCACAAGTTACAAAAGAAACAGATCCTGCAAATACCAAAGTTCTCTCAGCAAAAGCATCCTTCCGAACCGGTGTTAAAGTCGGATTATGCTCCTGGTGGTCTTACCTCAACAGTACGCAGGTCCTTCCTGTCATACTTCCCAGTGGGATGCTTCTCCTCCTTGTACTCATAGTGGTACTCCCTCTGGCCGACACCACTGTGCCCAATGGCGTTCAGTTTACTGCCCTTCGGTATAAGTTCGGATTTCAGCATGTCTGGAAGGGAAATATCAGAAATGAGCATTCTTTGTTCCAGCTATTTCTGGTGAGTGTACAGATTTTAGAGTTCCGTCCTCAAAGGGTAAAACGGGGCCATATTACTAAGACTCCGCTGTCCCTCTGTCCGTCTGTCTATCTATCACCAGGAATCGTGATAGACAGTTGACATTTTCACATGTATTTCTGTTGCCGCTATATTTTTTTATGAAGTCATCAAATAAAAAATAAATAAATATCCTGGGTCATTCTTCACACACGGTAATCTGATCTCAACCAGAGTGTACTGCTCGCGTTCCCGTTGGAGGTGACATATTCCCGGAATAAAAAATGCCTATGTACTATTCCAGTCTAATTTTACCCAAATCCGTTCAACCGTTCTTGATTGAGCAAACATCTATCCATCCATCCAAACTTTTGTTTGTCTTAGATGGGAATCGAACTCACGACCTATAGCTTGCAGGGTATTTAACCACTAAGCTATCTGGACAGTCCAAATATACACTAATTGTTTATGGGGTCTTAGATAACTAATTGACTCAGGCGTGACCTTGTGGAAATCCATTGTAAGATAATACAAAAACAAATATGTAGTAAATAATTCTGCTAAATCTCCTTGAGTTTCCTTGCTCGGAATTTGACAGAGAGGGAGATTCAGTGGATTTTGAAGAAAAGAGTGAATTGGCTACTCAGTGTTACCAACTCGAAATTTGTCTCGGACGTAGATATGATTTCAGAAGTTGGTAGTTTCTTACCAAAATTGGTACATCTAACATCTACATTTATGTCAGAGCATTAATTTATATTCTCTCTCAATGTAATTATCATATATAATGAATACTTTGAAAAATTACGTGAATAGAAAGATTAGGATGGAAAAGAATTGAAGGCATTAATATCACTTTTGCGGATATACAGATTCAAAGACTTGAAAAGTAAAGGTAGAGTTGGTAACACTGAGGCTACTGATGGGAAAGCGAGCTCCATCTTCGGCCTCGTCTTCACTTACTATCAGAAAAAAAAAATATTGTTAGTAGATTCTTGTTTTTGTATTATTGTTTATGGTGTCTTACCAAATTGTTCGTCGGTGTAAGGAACGGCCCCACCACTGCTGGAGTACTCTTTGTACTCCTTATGTTTGCTGTAAGATTTGGTCGCCATTATGTTCCGGTGCTATCTGTAACCAAAGACAAAAAGTTGTTTATTTTTAAAGAAAATTTATTGTAGTTCCTTCTTGTGGTGTTTTTTGGAAAACAGAGGCCTAAGCACGAGCATCTATCGCAAGCGGAGCGTCATCGTATCGAGTGCGACAAAAATAAAGTTTGTATGTAAAAGTGAACACCGCGCATAGCGTGACGTGGCGCGAGGTTCAATTTTGGACGAAATTGAGGGACGAAATTAAACATTAAATGTAACACATTTATGTGCCTAATATATTTTTATTTATCATATCTACAATATACATAAATTCCTAAATTAAGCTCTAGTAAAAACCACAAAGGTTTGTGCGTCTAGTGCTATTATTTATTACAAAACATGTATCGCAAAATGTTTCATATAATTTGATTTTTGCTTTTACATTACCTAATCATTATTTTATTAATTACGCCAAAATACAATAACTTCTTACTAAGTACACACACATTTTTTTTTATGTGAAACTATGTAATCAAATTTTTCAGTTTCGCCCCTATTATTTTCAAGTTTTCTAACATTGAAAATCGATCAAGAAAGCTTTAAAGACATCCCTACTCATATTATAAATGAGAATGTAATGTTTGTTACGCTTTCACGTGAAAACTACTCAACCGATCATCATGAAACTTTGTACACATATTCTTGGCGGTATTAGAAGTAACATAGGATACTTTTTCTGCCGGGAAAATGTTACATCCCTCGAGAACGCGGGTGAAACCGTAGGGACAACTAGTAGATATATTAAATTGTTTTTGCTTGCTGTATTGTCTTCTAAGCGGTCAGGAAATATGCTGAAATTGAATATTTTCCACTAACAAGGTTTTATTTATACATTGGATCGTATGGTATGTCTTTACGAGTACAATTACGCCATATTTGGTAGTGAAACCTATTCCAGTCGCACGCAGGTGCGTAGGACGGGCTTTCATGCGCGTGCGCACCATCGGGTTGTACAACCTTTGCCTTCTATTACCTAAATGTCACACGCATTTATGCTTTCAAGTAATGTGTGTAATTACACACCTCAAAAATAATTTAAACAAAAAAGTTTAAATAGTGGATCTTACAAGTATTAGCTTCAAAAATAACTATAATAGATATTTCATTATATTAAATATACCCAGGACAAACATTTGCGTGCCTGAACATGTCTGTTTGTTCTGTGTCTGGGTGTAAATATGTATATATGTGTTTATGATTTACTAGCTGTCCCCCGCGGTTTTACCCGCGTTCCCGTGGGATGCCACATGTATTAGGATACATAAAAACCTTCCTCTTCAATCACACTATCTATTAAAAAAACCGCATCAAAATCCGTTGCGCAGTTTTAAAGATTTAAGCATACGTAGGGATATAGGGACAGAGAAAGCGACTTTGTTTTATACTATGCAGTGACGATATATGTAGGTATTTAGAAAAATAAAAAGTAGTATATGTATTATATCAGTTATCTGATTTCCATAGTACAAGCTCTGCTTAGTTTGGGATCAGATGGTTGTGTGTAAAAGAATGTCCCAGGATATCTATTTATTTATATTCATATCTTTTTTTATTTTTTTCAAGTGAATGCATAATTTTTGTTGTTTAGTAGGAACATATTGTTTTTATGATATGTATTAATAAAATTGTTGGTAAATTGATATCGGGTTCCGAAATCTCTCAATCATCAGTCAATCATCTGCGGCGATTACGGCTGGCGCCTTTTACAGCCAGAATTAATATACGATCCCGATCTAAAATCGCAAGAATGTATTAAAATTACTGTCAAGGTTCATCAATCCATGGATTTTCGATCGGGATTGCATATTAATTTTCGTTAGTCTTTACAAAAAAAAAACGGCCAGAGACACGTTAAACTCGCACACGAAGGGTCCAGTACCAGAGCAGGTACCTACAATATTCAAAAAACGCTAAAAGAAACCCGTTTCTTACGTCCCCCTTTAATTTTTAACTTACTATAAGCAGACAAACAGACAGAAATTAAGCAAGGAAGTTGTGAGCGTCTGATAATGCAATACGGGGTGTAGTTATCTATATACTTACTGTACGTATTTTGAAGAAAAAACCTGTTGATGTAGTGTATAAGTTACCTGGTTTACTTAGCACAAGCTCTGTTTTATTTGGAATCAGATGGCCGTGTGTATAGAATGTCCCTGGATATTTACTCACACATTAGTATTTGTTTAATTTATTATTTTGACAGGCCTGTTGGCTTGGTGGTTAATGCTCTGACTGCCAAACCGAAGGTCTCGGGTTCGATTCCCACTCAGTATAAACATTTGTGTGCATGAACATGTCTGTATGTTCTGTGACTGGGTGTAAATATCTATATAAGTATGTATTTAGAAAAAAAAAGTTGTATTTAATAACAGATAACTGATATACTTCTCTCTGCTTAGTTTGGTACCGGATGGCCGTGTGTAAAGTATGTCCCAGGTATTTATTTAAAAAGAAATTACAATAACAAGACCATACTTATTAATATAACGCTGTCTGCAGTGCAAAATTTGTATTTAATAATATTTCACCTAGGAATAAAATCAATGGAAATTATTCTTGAAAGTAGTAAAAATACTGTAATTTACTACTTACCAATAAGATCTTATACAATACTTTATATGGATGTATATATATATATTTAAGTATGTATTAAAAAACGGTAAATGCAGTATATCAGTTATCTGGTATCCATAGTACAAGCTCTGTGAAGTATGGGATCAGATGCACGGTGTAACAAATGACCCAGGATATTTATTTAATCATTATTTGGCAATAAGTCGCTGTACCTACAGATTGAGGTCAATTGCAATACCGTCATAAATAAAAACATAATAATAAAGAAAAAAAACGCAGTCTTAAGCGTAAAATATGTTTGTTTTTATACCACTTGGGCCAACGAACAAGCAGACGGTCCACTTGATTGTAAGTTTGTCACCGCCGCCTATGAACATTTGCAACACTAGTGGCATCGCCAATGCGTTGTCGACCCTGAGACGTGAAGTTGTTAAGTCTCATGTTCCTGTAATTTCACACACAAACACAGTAATACAAGTGCACTACTGCTTCACAGCAGAAATGGGTAAGGTGGTAGTACTTCCCCAGGCGAACTCTCCACGCTCTACTACTCTAAAATCTGAATGTATCTTGAACAAATGTGTTTCTCTTATGATAGATGGAAATTATTACTTCAAGCAGTAAAAATACTATAAGTTCAACGCTCCAATGAGGCATAGCTGTTTTTTTTTTAAAGAAAACATATACAGTCTCTTTTGTCAAAAAAATAATCGTTTGTTGATCAGACTCTTTTGTAACAAAATTATGACTTCATAAATGCCCATAACCATTCCTATTATGAAATACCTTCATCCAGCACCTTATTCAGACAACCAGTTGACATTCATTACAGCCGTGACACACAAACATACGACCACTTTTGGCTATACACACCAGCTGTTCAAATGTGCTTTGATATTTACACTGAACACCCACTCTCTGCTTCATATTTCACTTATTGTTTTAGTGATTTTACTTTTAAAAGTAAAACTTTTTAACCGCAACCTTTTTCGTGACGAAAAATAAACGAATGATAAACACAATCTATGGTATTCAAAAGTGATTGATGAATAATTAAAATGATTCCCTGTAATACTAAAGTTTCACTTCTATCGTGTGTCTTTAAAACATTGTTTTGTTCACTGAGCCCTTTATTAAACTGTCTAATCTCTGATGGCTTTGTTCATAATATGATGACAGTAGTCTTATCGCATCTTGACTAACAATGAAAGTTATTAGCTAAAATATATACAAGTGAAGGTAGATGGAAACAAAATACCCTACAAAGGCCAAGAGAATGGGCAAGAGCGTGTTATAAAAGTGCGATAGGGTTCCGCAATAATGTGTTGTTTTTTTACTGCAATTTAAAGTATTTTAGAAGGCTTCTAAGTAAGATAATAATTTGTGTATATTTATGTAGTTTATATATAAGGTATATGTGCAGTTTAAGTATAATAGTTTAGCTAGATTAAGTTCATAATCAAATTATCTATTATTATTTCTGTGCATCTACCATGTTATCTCTGCATCACCCAAAGGTCGACTGGTAGAAAATGCCTAAGGCATTAAGTCCACCTTGTACATGTTTCTGTACGAAGTATAAATAAATAAGACAAGGGTAAGTTGTTTAGATATTTAAGTATTTATTGGTAGCTATTTAAGATTATTTTTCGTTAACAATATTTGAAAAAAAATGCATAAAGGCCCAATTTAAGCCAATATCCGACTTTGAAACAAATATGGTTGTCTGGCTGAATCTGGCTTCATCTGGAAAATGCCGGTTTCACTTTGCGTTTATCTAATTTTTTCTCCAGATTAAAAACAGTCGTAATATAACTCATCCGGGAATAGTGTATCTTTCTATCAGTGAGAGAACCGAGTTCCTACATAAAAACCTCATATTTTACCTCATCATTAATACTTAATTCTTGAAACCACAGATAGTATACGGACCTCTAAAACCTAACTCGCACTATTGAAATTTTCCAACAGATTTACTCAAGTAGGATGTCAAAAACTAATGCCTTCGGGGGTCAGCAGTCACGGAACGAACCAGTTCGCCACGCTGGTATAAGTTGGCGTACATTCAGATGAGTCTTCACAGACTAATTATTGAGGCTCGGTAACATCAAAGGTAGCTTCTCCGTGGCGGAGCGCATAACATACAGTTAACTCGATCCCCATTTTTGGTAAATTCAACCTTAAACGTATGCAATACAGGGGAGATTCCATTTTTGCTTTATGCCTAGGACAAACAGCTGATGGTAAGTAGTCACCGCTACCTATCGACATTTGCCACACCAGGGGCATCGCCAATGTGTTGTCGTCCCTGAGACGTGAAGTTGTAAGTCTCATGTGCCTGTAATTTTACCGGCCCCCTTACCTTTTTAACCGAAGCATAGTCATACACGTGCACTACTGCTTCCCGGCGGAAATGGGTATGGTGGTGATTTTTTTATTCGTTGCGTTTTGAAGTTAGATAAAATTATTTTCCAATATTCTGTCCTACCTTATTATAAATAGAACACTCAACATTAAAAAAATCTAGTTCTTTTCTTTATTTTTTTTTTCTTAAGTAAATAAATATCGACAGTTATTGTAAATTTATTTCTATTTTATAATGCTACTACACATACATATGTAATAATAATAATAAACCACCTTTCCACAGTAAACGCAAGCAAAATCAAAATATGTCAAAATAATAATAAGTTCTTCCCAGTCTACGGTTAGAAGCCGGAATACACTATGCGTAAAATGTTCCTCGCTTACGAATGAATTGAGTTCTGTGACGTAACACGTGAGCTACTTTGAATTTGAATAAAGAATTATGATTCCGGATCGGATTACCTACATGGCAAAACGTGCTTTATTGCATAATATTTAAGGCATAATTTCCATTAAATGTAAATAAATCAAAAGATCTCCCTTCATAAATAATGGCACAAACAAGTATAGATTTTATTGCAACCTTTGAAGGTACATTGAAATCAAAACGAAATAATGTCACTTTCGAACTCAATCAATGCCTGAATCGCACTATTGAAATTTTCTTTGCATTTGGTATATATACCGCTTCTAATCCTTTATAGACAGGGGTCAGCCGCCTCAAGGGAAACCAGTCGTCGTCAAGCTGGTCTAATTTGACGATCATTCAGATGGTTCATTCAATTGGACAACATACAAAGCACATGTTGATACAAGTAACATTGAGATTGGAATTCGTGGTTAAAACCATAATCACCTTGAGGGAGGCGCTAAAACCAATAGGTTAACTTGACCCCTACTTTTGCTTTTTTATTTCGCGGTTTTATACGTTCGTGTGAGTGTGACTTTTTTTTTTATTAGCTTTTTAAATAAAGAACTAACTGTTCCATATAAGAATTGCTTTTTGATGTTGAAAAATGTGTTTTATTCTAAAACTAGTTGTCCCCCGCGATTTTACCCGCGTTTCGAGGGATGTCACATGTATTTTACATAAAAACCTTCCTCTTCAATCACTCTATCTATTAAAAACCGCATCGAAATCCGTTGCGTAGTTTTAAAGATTTAAGCATACATAGGGATATAGGGGCATAGGGACAGAAAAAGCGACTTAGTTTTTTTCTATGTAGTGATTGATTATCACCATCATACGATTAACAAATAGATTACCTTATGTTAAAAGCAATAATGTTCATTTTACTATGGCAATCTAGAATAAGTTTGGTAAACTATGAAGGAAATTTTCTAGTTGTATTTTGGGGAAAATGTTTTATCCTACTAATATTATAAATGCGAAAGTTTGTATGTATTTAGATAAATTGGCACATATATATAAAATGCCCTGGAATAACACATAGACAACACATACTTTTTCGGCCGGGAAAATGTTACATCCCTCGGGAACGCGGGTGAAACCGCGGGTCAGCTAGTTAGGTAACAATTATGATAGCTTTTAGTTTTTATTTTTTATACCCTATTTGCTGACAAACAAGCAGACGGTCCACCTGATGGTATGTGGTCACCGCCTATACATTTGCAGCAGTAGGGGCATCGCATCAATGGGTTGTCAACCCTAGGACGTCTCATGTGCCTGCACGACTTTATTTTAGTTTTCTTGCTAATATTGTGTTTATGTGAATAATGCTTCAATATTTTTTAAGCTAGGTATGTAAAGTAATATTAATTTCTTGTTTTTTTATAATCAAAAATGAAGGTAGACCAAAAACATTTTGAAAATCAAACTTCTACGTCACAACGCATGCATCGCACTAACGAAATTTTCTACGCATCTTGCATATATAGCAGAGTCAACTCTCTTCGGTCAGGGGTCAGTTGTGTTAAGGGATACCAGTTTTCGTCAAGCTGGTCTAAGTTGGCGATCATTCAGATGGCCCTAAATGGGAAACCTCTATTCCGATCCCCTCACAGAGATGTGATGTGCGCGATGGTCCGTTCATGGTTAAATCCATTAGTCACCTTAAGTAACACAACGTGATAACCGAAAGGTTTACTCGATCCCTATTTTGAAAAATATTTAACGATTTTTTTTTCTTAAAAATAAAAATAGTTAAATATGTAATTAGCTGTTCCCGGCAATCGTTGATAATGTATTGACAGTCCAGTTGGCTTGGTGGTTAGCGCCCTGACTGCCAAACCGAAGGTCGCGGGTTCGATTCCCACCCAGGACAAATATTTGTGTGCATGGACATGTCTGTTTGTTCTGTATCTGGGTGTAAATATCTATTTAAGTATGTATTTAGAAAAAAAAAGCAGTATATCAGTTATCTGGTTTCTATAGTACAAGCTCTGCTTAGTTTGGAATCAGATGGCCGTGTGTAAAGAATGTCCCAGGAAAACTGTAGTATGTAGTACTCACAAAAGTTACAGGTACAGACATACAAACATTATTTTTTATAAATCATACAAGCGTCCCGTTCCAGCTTCGCACGGGCCCCATTTCTAATCATCTATCTATTGCTGGAAACTTCATTAATATTCGTTGCGAAGTTTAAAAGATCTAAGCGTACAAACAGCGGAAACACTATTTCTGTCTGTCCATTTGTCCGCTTATATTTTTTAACTACTAAATGAAATTTGATGCGGTTTTTCCCATAATTTTGAATATATCGTCCGGAAGCTTAAAGTATATTTCAATTTAATTTACATTATTCCACTCAGGCGAATCCGGGGCGGGTCTCTAGTCCTATCCCATCCTGCTAATATTATAAACCGAAAGTTTTCGAGAATTATTGCATGGATATTTACTTCTCTCACGCAAATACTTCACGGATTTAGATAAAACTTAGCACATAGATAGAGCATGCCCTAAAACAGGTATGGGCAACCTTTGACATGTTGAGGGCCAAACTTTAGCGTGTAAATACGATCGCGGGCCGCGTTTAAAAGTACTTAGTGCATTTACTACTGCAGTACTTAGTGAGTATAAGTACCTAATGTAATATTGTTTTAATTGGGCTTTTTCAAAATGTCTCGCGGGCCGGATCATATCTTACAGCGGGCCGGATCAAGCACGCGGGCCGTTGTTGCCCATATATGCCCTAAAACAACAATAGATTACAATTTACATAATATAAGACAGACTCTAGTCCGTGCTTACAATATAAATATATATCGCAGTGCATGTTTATATTGTGACGTGTTACTCCTTAACGGGCGATGAGAGATTGACAGCGCACGATGAGCTGACACTTTGTTAAGTTGATGATTAATTAATGATGATTGACGACTACTTATCACTTTGGTGTCTAAGAAGCGACTTAAGAGTATATTGATGACCACAAACAACTTCCGATTAGGCGCGAAAACTGCTAAATTTGATGGACTAACTGCAGCGGCGGCCTTACCCGTTGCGAGGCTCTGGGCGGCAGGTCATTGCGAGGCCCATTGTCCTTCGTGAAAAGTATGTGATGTGAAAGTAAGTCTGGTTGTTTGGTTTAGGTATTTGTCATGTTTGACAAGAAATGTTAAAGTTATACAAATAAATAAAATTTGTAATCCATTTTTATTTTTATTTTGTTGGATTGCACGAGGCCCCTGGAAGAGCGAGGCCCCGTTCGTCACCCCCTAAGGCCGCCTCTGACTAGCTGTCTCTCGCGATTTTACGCACGTTCCCAACGGCTATAACATGGTCTGGTTATAAGTATCCAATATGGTGTTCTCCATGATATTTTTGTCAAGTATCAACTAAATCTGTTTGATAGTTATTGCGTGAAATAGTCACAAATATATTTTTTTTTATAGATGTATCTCAAACCTTCGCATTTATAATATTAGTAGAAAGTTAATATATAATATTATACATATTTAAATTTTTTATATTTATATTGTTTTTTTTTTTTTTTTTTTTATACCACATGGGCCAACAAACAAGCGAACGGTCCACCTGATGGTAAGTGATTACCGCCGCCTATGGACATTAAATGTCCATAGGCGTCCATGCCATTTGTCCATGCAAAATCCATCCAATTTTGCAACACTAAGGGCATCGCCAATGCGTTGTCGACCCTGAGACGTGAAGTTGTTAAGTCTCATGTGCCTGTAATTTCACCGGCCCCCTTACCTTTCTAACCGAAACACAGTAACACAAGTGCACTACTGCTTCACGGCAGAAATGGGTAAGGTGGTAGTACTTCCCCGGACGAACTCTGCACTAAGAGCTCTACTACTGTTGCACATAAAACAAAATTTGACAGCCCCCTAATTCAGCTAATACAAGCTTCGTTAGCGAGCCGCTTCACGGAGGCCTCGGAGAGCTTAACTCTCACGTGATTAGTAGTATTAGCGTAGTAAGCGACAGCTATAGAGCAAAGTGCCCGCGACGAAACGTCCTCGAGTTAGTGTCATTTTCCTTACAGAATCGAGCCCCAGGTTTGCTAAGTAATGATGAAATTGCTAGACTAACACTGGCACTCAAGTAGCGCTTAGAAACAGCATCCTTGCCAGAATTACTCAAAGTCAAGTATGACGTCACACTAACATTTCAATAACCTTTCAAACAGCGTCGAGTAAATTTTTGAATGTTTAACATGAAGCAAGCGATTCTATTTTGCACCTGTCATAAAAACCAACTCATTTTGCACTTGGGAAATATGTTTGCCGATGAAAAATGCACTTTATTGCCGCACGCATAAGTGGTTTATGACATGCCTCGATGAGCAAAGCTAAATGTGTTTACGCTGAACAAACAAACTAAAATAACCGCAGTTCAAGAGGCCCACATCAAAGAAACAGGCATGGGTTAATTTGGCTTAAGATGTGTTTAGTGTATTAATTAGTGGTTGAAATAGATAGACTAATGTACTAGTATCTCACTAAAATTTTATTTTTAAATATTCAAACAATGACATTTGGTTCCGGAGATTACCTTCCTCATATAAACAAACTTACAAATTCCGGTCTCCCTCTTTACTAATTGAAACATTATTTTGTGTTAAATAGTCCATTTATCGAGGAAGGCCATATTATAACATCGCGCTACGACCATTAGAAGAGGAGCATCAATGAAAAATGTGGCAACAACGAAAAAATATTCCTTTTGAGAGATTTGCGCGCGTTTGTCAGTTCGCGGATTACAGTCTTCCAGAACGCGGGTGAAACCGCGGGGGACAGCTACTATGTATTACTACTATATATTAATTAAATCTATACTAATATTATAAACTATATAATAAACTAATACTCCCCCTCGAAATCAGAATGGCTACCAGGAGATACTCTTTTAAAACCAAGGTACGTGAACACCTATTAAAGTAACTTTTTTGGCAGATTAGTCTCAGCATTTGACCGCTTAATTATTATATACTAGCTGTCCCCCGCGGTTTCACCCGCGTTCCCGAGGGATATAACATTTTTCCGGCACAAATAGTATACGATGTTACTTCTAATACCACCAAGAATATGTGTACAAAGTTTCATGATGATCGGTTAAGTAGTTTTCGCGTGAAAGCGTAACAAACAAACTTTGTGATCTACACTCCTCCCACCGAGCCATCCGCGTCCCCCGCACGTCTTTGCCGCCGCGCCGCGCAGCGCGCCCGCGCCCGCCAGCCCCGCCACACCACACCATGCATCGTCACACTCACACATTCATAGTGTATAGGCCGATGGGCCTGATGGACATGTCAGGCAGAAAGTATTCTAAAAGCTGGCTAGGAGTATTTGAATTATGCGATACATAACTGCACCCCGCGTTTTCACCCGCATAATTCCGGGATCGGGATCGGGATAAAAAGTAAAGATGTCCTTTCCCAAGGTTCCATCTATCTCTATACCAAAATTCATCAAAATCGGTTCAGCGGTTTAGGCGTGAAAACGAAACAGACAGACTGTCTATGTCTTTCCCCAAGGTTCCATCTAGGTATCTCTATACCAAAATTCATTTAGTAGGCATATACGATACATAACTGCACCCTGCGTTATCTATCACTCGCATAATTACGGGATCGGGATCGGGATCGGGATCGGGATAAAAGGTTGCCTTTGTCCTTTTCCAAGGTTCCATCTATCTCTATACCAAAATTCATTTAGTAGGGATATACGATACACAACTGCACTCTGCGTTTCCACCCGTATAATTCCGGGATCGGGATCGGGATCTGGATAAAAAGTACCCTATGTCCTTTCCCAAGGTTCCATCTATCTCTATACCAAAATTCATCAAAATCGGTTCAGCGGTTTAGGCGTGAAAAGGTAACAGACAGACAGACAGACAGACAGACAGAGTTACTTTCGCATTTATAATATTAGTAGGGATATTTGTGTGTTTATATAGTTTATATATTATATAAGGTATATGTGTAGTTTAAGTATAATAGTTTAGCTAGATTAAGTTCATATTAAATTATCTATTATTATTTCTGTGCATCTACCACGTTATCTCTGCATCACCCAAAGGTCGACTGGTAGAAAATGCCTAAGGCATTAAGTCCACCTTGTACATGTTTCTGTACGAAGTATAAATAAATAAATAAAGAGGAAAGATTTGTATGTAAGTATATACATATATATATATAGGATATGGATGGAACTTGGCATATAGATAGAGCATATCCTGGAATAATATATAAGCTTCTTTTTATCCCGGGAAAATGTGATATCCCCAGGGAACGCGGCTAAAACCGCGGGGGACAGCTAGTTAGATAAAAAGAGATTAGTTATTTTTAAGTATCTATTGAATATGACATCTCCTTAGCTGGAATCAGGTGAAAATGACAGCTGTCAGTCAGTCAAGTAACATAGGCTCCTTGTTTTAATTGAATATTTATTTGTTAAAGTATTATTTACATATAAAAACATTGTTATTTTACTTCTTAAGTCATAATCTTTGCGTGTAATTGTTAGTTTCAAAATCTAGAAACTCTTAAGTGCTAAAATTGAGGAATTTAATTCCGTTGACTTTGAACGCTTTAAGCATCAGTGACTCCTTTTAAATATATAAATAAGTGAACTCAGTGCAAAGAAGTGATAACTGGATCGATGTTTATTGTGTTACTCCAAATAAATTTTCGATTAGAAGCAAAAATCTATTTAATATAGTTATATTTTAATGGTGTGGCGGTGGATTTTATAATCTCCAATTTCCGCATACCCCCATTATTATTTACAAAAATCAGCACTGTCATATATGAACCAAAACTTCGTCATTCCATCAATCGGCAAAATAGCGCAGTTCGTAAGATTGCAGCCCAAGTAAGGACTACGGTACCTGCGACCCACGGTTCGAGCCTCACAAAAAGGGAATTGTTGTTTGCTTATTTAAATTGTTCTTTTTCGTTTAAGTATCCATTTTTAACATTAAATTTCGTTTAATTTATCTTATAAATATATAGCTAAATAATAAATATAATAATTTACTCATTTATTTCAAATAAATTCACTATATCATTGTTTAAGTAATAATAGTTTTTGGTTACTTTTGTTTATCTTAATAAGTATTTTAATAACTTATTATTCTTATTCGTTTTCATAACACGCACGTCCCCACCGACCCCCAACCGAGTCAAAATGATGACCCGCCAGGCTACAGCTAAAGATATGGAAAACAAGCTGAAGTTGGCTCTGCAGGAACTGAGAAAGTCTCAAGAACTTTGTGACCGGCTCATGAGGGAACGGGATGACAGCGAGGATGAAATTCAAGTAATTGTTAAGAGGAATACGGAAATTAAACTAGATCTCGCCAAATTACACGTTGAGTATGACGACATTGTTGTTCGATGTAATAAGCTTCAAGCCGAAGTGGATTCATTTAGTGAGTGTAGCGATACGCATATGAGAGCTCTGAGTCGCATCACCGAACTCGAGATCACCCTTATTGAGGCTCATAAGTCTATTGTCCAACTGGAGACTGCTAAAGAATCTCGGGAAAGCGATGCTACTCAGAGCCTATATGATGAGCTACTGGTATGTAACTCCAAAAATATATGTGCTGAGCTTCCCACTACTATTGATTTGACGTCTGACTGTGAATGTAGTCCACACGTTAGTTTATCAAATAATACGTCAAATATTATTTTTAATGGTAGAAATAAATTTAAAAGATATACAAAGTTTAATAAGATTATTAAAAAGACACAAACACTTTTGAAGAGACATAAAATAACACGCAACTTAAATTTGTTATTAAAAAAGGAACGTATTAATTTACAAGGTCAGTTAGAAACGTCTTATATTAATAATCAGAAGAGTAGGGACTTATATGATAGTAATACTCAACATTTGCATGATGAAATAGAATATCTTAAGTGTTCCCTAGAAGCTCTAAATGTAAAATATAGTAACGCTCAGAAACAAATCAACGAGCACATCCTAGCGACAGACGAAATTATCAGGTTAGGTGAATATAACAGTGAGCGTCTAGATTCATTAGTAAATAAGCATTGTAGCTGCTTGGGCACAATGCTTAATTCTGCTTCAAAACCAGAACTATATTTGAATAACACTGTACATCAGAAGCTAAAATCACAGCCCATAAGGCAAACGATTGTTATGAGTGACAAAATTGGTAAAGATTTTGGGCCTATCCTAAATAACGTGTCAATCGAACGTGTTACAAATAAATGTTACCCAGGGGCTTCCTATGAGCACTTAATAAACCAAATAAATTTAGAAGAGCTAAACGATAATACAACGGTTATTATTTTACATGGAGATAGTTTAACCATTAGAAAAAAAGTTATTGTAAATACTTTTAATAGGTTGCTTGACTTACACAGCCAGTTCAAATGTAAATTTGTTTTGTGTGCCTTTCCTTATTCCAATATGTTAACTCAGGAACAGAATAGGCACATATATGATTTGAATATGACACTTTATAATTTAATTCACCGTCATAGTGACGCCATGTTTTATTTTGACATGAATAATTTTATAACTAATTTTAAGTTGACAAAAGATACTCTTTATCTGCCTCTTAAGTTTAAGCGACATATCGCTACATTGTTAGCCGGTAATATTACATTTTATAACAAAGCTACTAGTAGCTTGATCGGGGATATTGTGCCTATCGTTATTGGTGATAACGAGGTACCTGGGGAGGGTTTTCAGAAACGACAAAGGCTAGGCTCAATCATTTAAATATTGTACATCAGAACATACAAGGGCTAGCTGGCAAGGAATTAGAAATAGAACTATTTCTGGAATATCATAATGTACATGTTTTTTGTGTAACTGAACACTGGTATAAAAACCATGAGCTATTGCTTAATATTCCTAATTTTAAATTATTGAGTGCGTTTGTTAGAAAATCAGCTATACACGGTGGCAGCTTAATTTTAGTTTCAAGTAATATTAAATGTAAGGATCGCAAAGACATTGTGGATTTATCTATCGAACGCACTGTCGAACTGTCATGTGTGGAACTTGAACGATTTGTTATAGTTTGCGTGTACCGTCCCCCTCTTGGTGACTTTAGTTTGTTTGAATTAGTTGTGGAAGATGCTCTTAAGAAAGCTCAAACCTGTAATAAGACCACAATAGTATGTGGTGATTTTAATGTAAATTTGTTAGTAGATTCGCCTACAACAGTTAGATTAATTAATTTGTTTAAATCATTTAATCTCAATAATTTATTCTGTGAACCAACTAGAATCACGGCAACATCTGCCACTTGCCTCGATAATGTGTTCTGCAGCTGTGATGTACTTGAAAAATCTGTAATCAGTGAGTTGACTTCAGATCATTGTGGTCAAAAGGTAGTTTTATTAGATGACAATTACATTAGCCGTCGTAATATAACATGTAGGCCTATTACCTCAAGTCGCATGGCCCGTTTCAAAAACGCTGTAAGTAGAAATATTGTTTCCATTGATATGTCACATGAAGAACCAGATAGTCTTTATAATGAACTATTCGATCTTATAAGAAAAGAATATGATAATAATTTTAAGCCAAGAACCTTTAGTGAAAATAAACATTTTATTAAGTTTAACGATTGGGCAACCGTTGGGATTTATAAAAGTAGAGCTATGTTGTATGAGCTGTATGGTATGAAAAAATATAATCAAAATCAAAATTTCATACTATATATAAAAAATTACTCTAAACTTTTTAAAAAAGTTTGTGCTTCTGCTAAATCTATTTACTTAAGAAATAAAATAAATCAATCAACCAATAAAGTAAAAACTACTTGGAACATTATTAACTCTGAAAGTGGAAAGTCTAAACACCATAATAAACGCATTGAATTAAACATTAATAATAAAGTTATAAGTGACGATAGTGAAATAGCACGTGCATTTAATAACTTCTTTAGTGATATACCTATAGCTACAACGAGCTCCTTAAATTCCTCACCAACAGACGCGGAATTAATCTTGAAAAGCAATGTATCTGTATGTGATGAGTGTTTTAAATTTAAGCATATAACACCTCACGACATACTTAAAGCTTTTAAAAGTTTAAAAGTTAAACGCACTGGCGATTTATGGGATATGTCTGTTACGGTCTTACAGGGGATTGTAGATACTATCGCTCCCCATTTAGCTCTGATTTTCAATAGATGCGTTGATTCAGGTAAATTTCCGGATTTGATGAAATATAGTAAAGTTATACCGCTATTCAAAACTGGAGATCCTAGTGACCCCTCTAATTATCGGCCCGTCTCCATTTTGCCAGCCCTTAGTAAAGTATTTGAAAAGATTATTTTATCCCAATTGCTTACTCACTTTAATTTAAACAAACTTTTACATAGTCAGCAGTATGGTTTTACGAAAGGTCGTTCTACGGTTGACGCTGGCGTGGCGCTTTTAAGAAATATTTTTAAAGCTTGGGAGAAGTCACAAAATGTCATTGGTGTTTTCTGTGACTTATCTAAGGCTTTTGATTGTGTCGATCATGACACACTAATCCGTAAGTTACGTCATTATGGGGTAAAGGGTATGGCACTTGACATGATGAAATCGTACCTTGGGAAGAGAATTCAAAGTGTTGATGTAAATAGGGTCAAATCGTCTGGTTCTTCCGTGCATATGGGTGTACCGCAGGGCTCAATCCTAGGTCCATTTTTATTTTTAATTTACATTAATGACCTTCCATTTTATGTTAAAAATACCTGTGGAATTGTACTGTTTGCTGATGACACCTCACTGATTTTTAGTGTTGATAGACTGAAATCAAACTATGACGATGTAAACGTTGCATTGGCCCAGGTATTAAATTGGTTTACAGTAAATAATCTAGTTTTGAATGCAAAGAAGACTAAATGTATTAAATTTGCGTTACCCAATGTGAGAAAAGTAGGCTGTAATTTAATGATAAATAATGAAGCTCTCAATCTAGTTGAATCTACAGTATTTTTAGGAATTACTTTAGACTCAAAACTTCAGTGGGGTACCCAAATATCATCCCTTGCGGGAAAACTCAGTTCGGCAGCTTACGCAGTGAGAAAAATTAGACAACTAACAGATGTAGATACAGCACGATTAGTATATTTTAGTTATTTTCATAGTGTTATGTCCTATGGCATTTTGCTCTGGGGCAAAGCTGCTGATATAGAAACTATATTTATTTTGCAAAAGCGGGCGGTGCGAGCTATGTATAATTGGGGTTCTCGAACTTCCCTTAGAGATAAGTTTGCAGAAATAGGAATACTTACAGTTGCATCACAGTACATTTATGCAAACATATTATTTGTCCATCGAAACATTAGTCATTTTGCTAAAAAATGTGATATGCACTCAATAAATACTAGAAATAAGCACAAACTCGTGACCTCTGCTTATCGACTGTAAAAAGTACAAGGTTCATTTCTGGGACTAGGTGCGCGCTTCTATAACAAAATCCCTGCATCGACTTTAGATTTGTCCTTGAAAAAATTTAAGGATCATATTAAAGCTGTATTGGTAAAAAAGGCTTATTACAACATAAATGAATATTTAAATGATAATAGTGCCTGGTTGTAAATGTATTGTTGTATGGTATGATTTATTTTTTTATTTGAATGCAATTTAAATTTATCTATAACTTTGAACATGTTATGGTCACAGTGATAACACTTTGTGTGTATTCTAAAATTCATAATTTTTTTTTTTTTTTGATGTGCTTCAAACTTAAGTTAGTCATGCTCGCTTTAATGCCTTTGCTTGTGGCGGCGTCGTGTGGCGGGTCGCTCACTTCCCTACAATATGGCGAGGAGGGCGATGGCTGCCACATGCGTCATACTTGTGAACAGGTGCTGCTTGTGGGGGCTGGTCGGCTTTAGTTTGTTTGTATTTTTTTTTTTTCATTACATATTTATAATATTATATTATTGTTAAATAATTCTGCAATATTGCCATAACACACAGGTATTGTCAATGAGACTAAATAATATTTTATGTAATAAATCTAAGTTTGTTTTTTTTTTTAAAAGAGTAATTGCTGAGTTTATTGCCGGCTCTTCTCAGTAAAAAACAACCTTCCGAACCGGTATTAGAGTCAGACTATTCATAAGTGCTTGTAAAGGCCTATTTGAATAAAAATATTTTCATTTCATTTCATTTCATTTCATTTCATTTCATTTCATTTCAGGTTCTTTTCAACGATAATAAAAGGTTCCAAAATCCATCAAAGACTTTTAAGCATAACTTAATTTTTTAACCTGTGGCATCTATACTGCACAGTGAACAAAATAGGGTACACCATCTTAAACTGTATAACGTGGGTGTAAGAATAATAAAAAATTAATTTATTATTCATAATTCTAGTAATCCATATTTACCGTGCTTGTTGTCATCGTACAAAAATGCCTTACCCATAAAGGCTTCGAGTGACTATGTTGTAAGATGCGTGGGCCCCGATCACGTCATCCATTCATTGGCCGCCTACAGATTAGGGCCTTTACATACTACGGAAAGGCATGGACACAAAAAAAAAAATTAATTAATTTATTGTATTGTCTTGTATTAAGTATATTTTTTTTTACTTTCTTTTTAATAATAGATTTGTTTGATATTGGTTGATTTATGAATTAAATATACACCCATTCAACTGAGAAGTTATATAACAGCTTTTTATTCGTTTGTCAAGTTAATAACTAATTATAAGCATTCTTATTTGATCCTAAAGAGCTTGTGCTTTCTATTTTTGCCGCTTAGTAATTTTTGCCTTTGAAACGTCAAGGCGTCTTTCACGAGACACGTGTTGAGAATGAGTCTAGTGTGTAAAGCCCTTTATTAAGCAAGGCAATAAAATGCGTATCGACAGTGCGTTTGCATATCATTTATTATGGATACGCTTGTATAGTTTGCATATACTTTAATTCATACCAGCTTCCGCCCGGGCGGCGTTTCCGAGATGAATAGTTTTAAAACTTTTTTTTAATAAGGTTTGTGTTTAAAAAGCATTGCTGAAGAACTAAACACAATGTGCCAGCAGAAGTGAAAACTTGAACATTAACGTTGTGCATTTTTACCGTCTTACGAATTTTCGATCAGGGGCTCGATTCTGTAAGGAAACTGACACTAACTCGAGGATGCTTCGTCACGGCCTCCGTGCTCTGTCTCTTTCGCTAACTACGCTAATACTACTAATGACGTGAGAGATAAGCTCTCCCAGGCCTCCGTGAAGCGGCTCGCCGACAAGTTTGTATTAGCTGAATATGGGGGCAGGTCACGTGTCCTGGCGCGAGTTTAACATTTTATACCCATCCTAAGAAAAGTGCAACGCCGCTAAATAAGTTTCACTTCAAAAAAAACCATCGGGTTTTCCGGTTTAGTGATCAGCGTGTCCAGTGACACATAGGCCTCTTCCAGCCCTATCCACTCATTTCTGTCTTTATGTTTTCTAGACCAGGTAGCTCCTCCATATGTTCTTATAATTAAATAATAACCAACGACGTGGTAAGCACACAGAGTCAAGAATGGAACTGCTATTATATTCTTCAACTCGATGATGAATTCACGCTGTCTCTCTTGCGACTTCACAATTATACGAGAGGTTCGCAATCCGCGAGTTTTGGTTTGTGAATAGCTTGCTGATTATAATTATTGTTTAATACCGGTGTGAAACTGCAGCTCCTTGCCAGGCACGTTAAGATAAACCACAAGCGAATGAGATCATTCCCTCATTCGATATAAGAATCGTTATTTTCGCTCGAGTTTATCGCGCGAACATGTACCCTTGACCGCTATTCGACTTACAGCATGACATCACCGCGTAATGTTTGCTTTTTAATTTATTTTTACATTAACACGCCTCTCTTTCACTCCTACCACCGTTTTATTGTTATCTCACTCACGCATGCATTTTGGTAGAGAATAAAAGGGCTTTCTTCAAGGGCTTAGGGTGAGGTCATTACATCCGCTTTTTAGCATAAGTTGATTAATATAATAGGTTTATAAAATCCGTACTAATATAAAAAATTCGAAGGTATCTCGGTCTGTCTGTTTATCTGTTACCTTCCGGCTAAATGGCTGAAACCATCTTGCTGAAATTTGACATACACATACATAGCCTTTCGGACAAATAAGCGGCTGAAGCCATGGGGTGAAAGATAGTAAAAAGTACTTTAAAAAAAATAGTATTCGGTAGTCAAGCGGTATTAAGGTCTGCTAGAGGTATCAGCGAAGGTCTTGTATCGTTTCCTAGGTCGCGCACTGTACGATGTATGTAGTGTACGTTAGTGTACGAGACAGCAACAATGAGCGGTGTCTGTGAAAGAGGCTTCAATAGTGAGACTCTTCCTTCTCATAGAAGAGAAGAGAGGATAGAGAACGAGAGTGAAAAGGGGAAGATTAAACTACGTTGATCAGGTGAAGGCAGAAGTAGACGTCGTGTCGTACAAGGTGCAGGAAGAGATGATGACAGCGGAGTTGTGGAAGCGACTCCATTGAGAGCTCTCTTAAAAATAGAAGACAACCGACTCCGGCCTCGTCTAAGTGGGAAATGTTAATGTATACAACCTTTCCGAGGAAGTTCTACAAACGATAGTGTAAACGCACACAAATCTAGAACTGAACGTTTAAACAGAGCCAGAAATATCGGCTTTCTCTTATCCTTATCGTTACATAGTACCTATAAAACAATGTCGCTTTCACCGTTTGTTTCCTAAGATTTTAAAAACTACACAACGGTTTTTGATGCGGTTTCCATCAATAGACATACTGATTCAAGAAGGTTTATATGTAGCCTTTATAAAAGCCTTTATTCGCTGACCTATTTAACATATGCTATAATATGCTTATAAAACAGTAGTACTCTTAAATCTAATTTACACGACAAAAAAATATAAACTTATTAGGAACCACTTTGGTGAGGTTGTTTGCGACATAGGCCTCCCCCAATTGTTTTCTCGTCACTCTATCCTTGGCAGACCCTTTCTATCTTTTTGGTAAATCGTCCTCCTATCTTTTGATTTGATCTCCTCGCTGTCTTTTCCCATTCCTTGAATACTACTACTCTATTACATACATTGTCCATTTTTCTTTGTTAGTCCTCATTATGTGTACAGTCCATTTCCGTTTAATTTTTCTTATATTTTGCTACACCATAATTAACTAGGGGGACATCTAATCACTACATAGTATAAAACAAAGTCGCTTTCTCTGTCCCTATATCCCTATGTATGCTTAAATCTTTAAAACTACGCAACGGATTTTGATGCGGTTTTAATAGATAGAGTGATTGAAGAGGAAAGTTTTTATGTATAATACATGGCAACACGGCAACGCGGGTAAAATTCTACATAAAGAAATGATAAAAATACAGTAAAACCCGAGAGAACATAAGAAGTGAAGACAAACAAAGTAATTTCTTAAAGGCATTGATCGGTGGATCAATTATCACTTTAGTTTACTTAACAGTGGCTCCTCTCATCGACCACTAATGAGTTAGTCACTTCGTAAACTAACATTACAGTTACGAGTCACTAACTTAAGTCGGCTAACTTACTCATTTGGGGCATTAAAAGCTGGGGCATAAACATCCCCCAACAGAATAATAAATAAGCACGTACATTTTAAAAATGAAATACCCTACTGCGTAGAAGTTCTCGAAATCTAATGACGGGTCAGTAGGCTTGGTGGTAGACCCTGACTGCCAAGCCGCAGGTAGTGGGTTTTCTCGGTGGAATTCCCATCTAGGACAAACATTAGTGTGCATGAACTAGTCTGTTTGTTCTGTTTCTGAGTGTAAATGTATATTTAAGTATGTATTTAGAAGAATCATTGTAGTATATGTGGTAACTGGTATATCAGTTATCTGGTTACAAGCAGTACATTCTGCTTAATTTGGGATCAGCCCCTTTATTCAGCTAGTACAAACTTCGTCGACGAGCCGCGGCACGGAGGCCTCTGAGAGCTTTTCTCTCACGTGATTGCATAGTTAGCGAAAGAGACAGAGCACGGAGGCCGCGACGAAACATCCTCGAGCTAGTTTTATTTTACCGTACAGAATGGCACCCTAGATAGACGTGTGTCAAGATTGTCTCAGGATAAAGGTCCAAGTCCCAGTTTAAAGAGTACAGACTAAGAGTCCGTAGAAGATGTAAAAAGAAATATTTAAAAAAAATTCAAAATCTCAAGATATTTGGATAATATTATTAATATTTTTATTATTTATTTATTATTATGAAAAAGCCCGTTTGACAGCTACGTGAGTTGTGAATAACGAACCCTATGGCTCTTACATAAGGTTCATCAACATAATCACACCATTCACCATTGGATTAAAAAAATTACCTTATCTCATAAGCCATAAAGTTGGTTTTTAATGATATTCATTAGCTGTCAATGGCCCTTTTTGATCTCAACAACTGAAGCGAATCCTACTAATATTATAAATGCGAAAGTTTGTATGTGTGCAAAATCTACACAACGGATTTTGATGCAACTTAATACATACATAAAGCATATTGTGGAATAACATATAGGCTACTTTTTATCCCGGGAAAGGGGGGAAAACCGCGGGGGACAGCTAGTAGGTAATAATGAAAATTTTATTCCATGGGTATATTTTCGGGAACACCATATAATTTAATTTTAAACTGTGTGTCACTTGTTTTGCCACAATCTTAAAATTTTACTACAGAGCGTGCCAAAGACTTACATACGCTCGGAAAACATTACCCTCCTTCGGCAGTCGGGTAAAAATAGTTTATACGTAGTCCCTAAAGTATATAGGTACTTTGAAATGAATAGGTAAGCATTGAAAAAAAACAAAATAAAAGAAAAACGTGTGTGTGTACTTAGTTACGCACGTAATAAGTTATACCCGAAATTATAGGTGAGAAAACTGCACTAAAAGCATTTTTTACTATTAAGTCGTGAAATTGTAGTGTCCAAACTCTTTGCACCTGTCTGTAGCAACGAATAACAATTTTTGACGTAGTTAGGTTATTGACAATAACATCATACTCACTCATTGACACCAAGCTTTGACCTACATAAGTACCTACCTCTCTGCGGCCCTAAACAAAATAAATTACTTCAATATTATAATTGTCCGCGTAAGGGTGTAAGAGCCATCAGAGGCCAACAACTTCATCTCTTCAAAAAAAAAAGACAATTATTACAATTTCTAGCGACATCAAATCATCTGCTAATAAATCCATTACTACATTCGGCAATTTACAATTCCAAAATATCTTCAACTAAGGAACCTTTAGGTACGATATTTACATTGGCCTAACAAAATACCTACCATTGTTTCCTAACTGGGATTTTAACATTGTCTAATAAAAAAAAGCTAGTATTATTTGCAAGGAAAACACACCGATAAGCATTTATACGACTTCCTATTTAACGTGAGGACAAGCCAAGAATAAACCGGTTGTAGGCTAGGCTGCAATCAGGGTTGCCATTTGTAAAATCTATAAACTGCCCAGATTTTCGAACATGTCTGTTTATTCTTATTTGAGTACAACACAAAAAAATGTGTGTCGTAGACACACGATAGACGTGGAACTTTTGTGTTACAGGGAAACATTATTAATTATTCATCAATCACTTTTGAATAGCATAGATTGTGTTATTCATTCTTTTATTTTTCGTCACACAAAAAGGTTGCCGATCAGAATTTCAAAGACCTCCCACAAGAAAACTTCAATACAACTGTTTTGTGAGTGTTTCAAGCTACTCCCGGACGGTCCCTGAATTCCCTCTAAATTAGGGAAAAATGGGGAAACTTGGATGTATGGCAACCCTATGTACCTTACGTAACAAAAGCTAAGTGTATTTTAATTAATAATGTTATGTATTCATTCAATGCTGATAACCTTGGTGACTTCATTAAGTAATGAAATGTATTATTAAAGTTACGATACGACTTGAAGGACCATTTTTATCGGATGGCGTTTAATTATAATTATTGCAGTTGTTCACATACCTACTTGCTGCCCAATTTGGAAAGTGTATTATAGTAAAGGGGGGATCCATTACTACGTGATGTGTTTAGAAAGAGGCCAACCTCACCAAATCTCACGTGGGGGAGAGCGTTCTCGGCAAATATCACGTAATTGTTTATCCACCAGAAGCAGTGTAAAATTACGAGAAAATTGTCTAGTAAATGGTTAAATCAAATATAAAAATATTTATTGCGGTTATGTGAACGGGACAATGTGCAAGAACAAATCTCACGTGAGATTAGGGGGAGGGGGAGGGGGTCCCGCAAAATCTCATACGTTACATACGTATATGAAATATGGAAAATTCAAGATAAAATTGAAAGCAGAATGTTTCATTAATAAAATGTAGTTTAGTAAAATTTTAATCTTTTATTGGCTATTGAACAGTTTTACCTGTACACTTACACTTACGGCCAAAATTAATTTACGATCCCGATCCAAAATCGCAAGATTGAAGTAGAATTTTGACATTACGTGTATTAAAATTACTGTCGTTCATCAATCCGTGGATTTTCGATCGCGATTGCATATTAATTTTCACCGTTAGACTTTAAAAGCTGTAGATTTTGTTAAACAATAAATAATTAAATAAAAATTTATTACCCAATATATTAGGGTCTAGTCCAATGCGAAAACTATCCCTTTCAATCCAGCCATGAATGCGACTTATTTCAACGAGATAGAGCACAATTTCATTTCATCATTAGAGAACACTCGATCATATTTAAAGACATGACTTCTTAAGGTCATATAACAGGTTATACAGATCGCAGCCGACCTCGGCATGGCATCTGGCAGGAATAGGTCAAGATGACAAAGATTATCTTGCAGCCATTTCCTGTATATGAGGATAACGTAATGGTTAGGCGACGGGCCAGTTGGCTTTGTGGTTTGGACTGCCACGCTATGGGTCGTGGGTTCGATTCCCACCAAGGGTAAACAGTTGTGTGGGCAGTCCCGTGAGCATTAGATAGTTTAGATTCGATCCCTATTCAAAATCATTGAGCTTTTAAGCTTTTTGATAGATTGACGGGATTGCAATTGACCTCAATCTCACCTGATGGTAAGTTAAGAAGAAGCCAAAGATGGCGCTCGCTTTCCCGTTAGTAGCCTTTACACTCTTTTCTCGAAGAGCCTCAAGTTGTAAGTTTCAGGGAACGCAGACGAGGGGAGAGAATTCCAATCCATAGTTGGCGCATGAGGAAGGAAGCTGCAAACCGCTTCGTGCGAATTGGTGGTATGTCTACAACATAAGGATGATGTTATCCCGGGACACTTAAGATCGTTCAGGGACGTGGGTGAGGCAGCGGTACTGTGCTTGTATTAAAGAATTCACGGGCAGGCAGATGAGTACCGATTTAGATGTGGGATGTCACCCATTAAATTTACACCTAACATTTTATTAATAAAATTCACATTACTTGCGTCATCACTGCTGATCCTGACTCCAATCATACACCTACAGACTGGGAATTACCTATAACGACCTGTTATAAATGGCTGCCATTCGTTAGGGTCCATTAATATTAATAGGCTTGAATTGGCGGCTGCATTGTTGCAATGAGATTAAGAACGCTGGGTTATCTGACCATATGTGTGTTTGAAATTTATATGTGAAGTAGGCCGAGAAACAGGCTGACCGTCCTTCAGCATTTGCAACACACTTGGGCCATCATCAATGCTTTGTCGACCCTAAAGTTGTTAAGTCTTATGTGACTGTAACTTCAACGGCCCCTTTACCTTTCTAACCGAAACAGTAATAAGTGCACTACTGATTCACGGTGGAAATAGGAACAGTGGTAGTACTTCTAAGAACAAGAAGATGTTTAGTGATATTAAGTCTCGTCTCTTTCTTTTGCTTAGGCATCAGGGATCAGTATCTGCGACCTTATTTCTCGTCATCAGTTATATTGTCTCTTGTCTGACCTTGCATTCTCTAAGACAATCTTGTCGACGAGCATGCAGAGATCAGAGAACTTATTCATCTTTGTGTTTAGGCCAAGCATTCGCTGATCAACGCTTTCTAAGGAAGGTTTTACAACTTCATAAATTATAAATGAGAAACCTGATTCTAAATAAAACTAGACTACAAGTAACAAGATCTAATAGCCGTTGACCGCGTACGATCAGTTCTGTCGGATCTATTGGATAGTAAAATTAAATATCAAACCGTGGGCGGATAGGTTTAGCGGCGCCCGCCCACGATCCTAGACCTGCTCCCCTATTCAGTAATAAATACTTCATCGTCCGACGACATGAAGCCTCTGATACCGGACCTCTCACGTTATTGCGTAGTTAGCAAAAGAGACAGAGCATAGAGGCCGCGACGAAAGATCGTAGAGCTAGTGCCACTTGCCTTACAGAATTAAACTCGAGGTGATATGACCTGCATTTATTATTAGTACTGGATGCAGTTACCGAAGTACGCTGTGCAGGTGAAGCAATGTTTGTTAAAGCCGCGCAAATAAATAAACTAGATAATTGAGCAGGCAGAGGCGAGCAATTTTTCGGAGAAGATATTTTAGTCTTAACATGATGATATCATTGATTCCGTTCAGAATTGTGGTAAGTTTTGAGAAGACGTTCTCTTGAACTCTTGTTCAGGTTTAAACCTGGGCTTTAACATCAACATCAACGAGCCAAGCAAAGTAGACCTTCAAACGGGCAGACGGTCAACCTGATGGTAAATGATTGCAAATGCAACAATCACAGTCGGGGCATCGCCAATACGTTGTCGACCCTGAGACGTGAAGTTGTTAAGTCTCATGCACCTGTAATTTCACCGGCTCCCTTACCTTTCTAACTGAAAGACAGAAATACAAGTACACTACTGCTCCACGCTGTTAATGGGTATGGTAATAGTACTTCGCCGACTAACTCTCTGGTCACTGCTCACCAAGAGCTCTACTACTTCGAAATGAAATATTTATTCAAATAGGCGGCCTTCACAGGCACTTTGAATGGTCTAACACCGGTTCGGAAAGTTGCTTTTACTGTGAAAAATTTGTGATTTTAGTACGCAAAATGATGGTAACTATGGGAGATTTTATTAGGGTTCTGTACCAAAAGGATGCCACGGGACCCTTTTACATAGCTGTCCCGCCCGTCTATCAGGGAGCTGACACTTGAAAATGTTCACAGTACTACGGCCGCAATAACGAATAAATCACTACATAGGATAAAACAAAGTCGCTTTCTATGTCCCTAAATGTCTTTAAAACTACGCAACGGATTTTATGTATAATACATGTGACATCCCACGGGAACGCGGGTAAAACCGCGGGGGACAGCTAGTATAAAATAAAACTAAGTTAATTTTGTTAAATATTGTACGGTGGTACGAAACCATTCTTGTGTGAGTTCGATTCTCACTTGGCCTCTTTTTATTAATTGATCTTAGCGATTCTTTTCTCTATTTAAACGATGTTATTGCGAGCAAAAAATATAAGATGCTCCAGATTTTTGTTTTGCATGAAGCTTGAAGGTTGCATACCGTACAGAAATAGATTTAAATCAGACAAACACGGCAATAAAATGTAAGAATTTAATAATAATGTTTTTTCCAAAAAGGCAATAATGCTTGACATGTACACTTTTTTAAATGAAACTTCTCATAGTCTTTGAAATTCTGATCCGCAACCTTTTTGAGTGACGAAAAATAAATGAATGATAAACACAATGTATGCTATTCAAAAGTGATTGATGAATAATTAAAATGTTTCCCTGTAATACAAAAGTTTTACTTCTATCGTGTGTCTTTACAACACCCCTTTGTTTTAATTGTTTATGTTACAACTAGCTGACCCGACAGACGTTGTCCTGTCTTACAAATTATATTAAATTAGCATCTTCCGATTGAATCGACTGTGAAATGTGCAATAAGAAATTATAAATTAATTCTTTTATCAATATAATTCCGACTCATTCCGATATAACATAAATCGTTACAATGTTAAAGACCAAGGAGGTTTGTATCAAAAACAAGTAGCGAGTAATATAAGGAAAATAGGGCTCCTTTGACGCACCATCACCTCAAAACTGAACTACTGAACATATCGGGATGGGACTGCTACCATTTGTTGCGGATTTTTTCCTAGATGGTTATAGGCTATATATGATATCGATAAACAAGGGTGCAAACAGCTAGTAATAGAATAAAATAATAGTTAATGCCCCATCTCCTCAAAATAAATGAAACATGTTACAAAAACTCAATAATCTAAGTCACCAACAATTATGTCCGTTTGTCAGTCACGGAGAACTCATTTATTAGTTGCTAAGGGATTTTCAAGAAACAACAGAAATAGTTCAGCGGATGTGCGAACGCTGCGCCTACGCAGACACCTTTACAAACACGTTATCTGTCCCTTTCTAACGTATGATTTATATATATCTGACTCTTACACCTACACTGGAGGACTTCAAGGAGAATTGGTTCGTAAAATTCATGAATGAGTGTTAAAATATGAATAATAAAGACGTGGTATGTACTAACATATGTAGACACAACTTTTAACACCTACAACTGATCTAGCGATGTCGCTGCTTCAATCTTGGTCAAACGAATTCTGGTCCTAATAAGTATTTTCTGGTGTTTAGGAATGTCATACAAAAATGAATCTTATTGCTTTATATTAGAGTGCATCTGCATCATCATACAATCTTTAGGACAATAGATTGACATATTTCCAAAAATATGATTTATATGACCTTTAATGCACTAGCTGTCCCCCGCGGTTTTACCCGCGTTCCCGAGGGATGTCACATTTTCCCGGGATAAAAAGTAGCCTATATGTTATTCCAGGATATGCTGAATCTATGTGCCAAGTTTCATCCATATCGGTTGGGTAGTTTTTGCGTGAAAGAGTAACAAACATCCATACATACAAACATTCGCATTTATAATATTAGAAGGAAATAGCATTACTTTTCAATGTTTCAGACCATCTTACTGCGGCTTTACTATCAACTCTATGGACCGGTTTTAAGATATATAATGCATTTGCATTTCGACGCTGCAAGTTTTACCTTCAATCCACCAATAACAACATTACATCCACATGTCTGTGTAGTTTGGATGTAAAAGTCCACAAAATATGTATTTTGAAAATTGGTATACGTAGTGTATCAGCTATCTGGTTTCCTTAGCTCTGCTTAGTTTGAAATCAGAAGGTCATATGTTTTTTATGCCACATGGTCCGACAAACAAGGAACCGGTCTATCTGATGGTAAGTGGTCACCGCTGGCTATAGACATTTACAACACTATATTAAAAAAAATATTAAACATCGCCAATGCATTGTCGGCCCTGAGATGTGAACCTCCCAGGATATCTATTTATTCTTCCCAAGACATTCTTCACACATGGTTACCTGATCCCAAGTTAAGCAGAGTGTACTGCTTGTAAGTATGGCTATCACTGTAACTGATATACTACATATACTACTTTTAAAATACATACTTATATAGATATTTACACCCAGACACAGAACAAACAGACATGTTCATGCACACAAATGTTTGTCCCGGGTGGGAATCGAACCCGCGACCTTCGGTTTCGCAGTCAGGGTCTCTAACCACCAAGCCAACTGGCCCGTCAAATATTTAAACTAAGGTAGGTTCCATCCATGCTTTTCTGCGGTCCACGTTACATTTAATTATTCCAATGCCAAACCTAATCAATGACTCCTCGCTGACCTCTCCTCATGTATATTCCTGTTAAATTTCCACAATGTCAAAGCTTCCAACAATTACATCACGCACAATTAAAATAGACGTTGCTTAATGAAGTAATAGGTTACAATTTAGTTTGTAGCACCAACAAATAACACCAAGGTCAAACTGTCTGGTTCGACGGAATTTGTGCAAAATGCTAAACAGGTTTTTTGGGCACCTTTTGTTTTATTCAGAGCATCTCCAAGATTCTTTATTAGGTTAAGGTTTTGTGGGATCTTTTGTGTTAAAACCAGCTCTTTAAAAATGTTTAAATTTATTTTTAGACAAAGATCTTGGGTGAAACGTTTATTTTGAGAGAATTTTGCAGATATCTGGACCAAAATGTTTAAAACTACATGTTTACAAGGAAAGTAAACCAGGAAATCTTGTTTTAAGAACATGTTTAAGTGTCCCCTAAGGTCGAAAAAAAACCTCTGACATTAGAAATTGAATATGAAAATAAAATAGAAGTAAACAACTGCCAGATAGTGACTGGTGACTCTTGTAAGAATACATTTATAATAAATCAGTTAAGCCTCTATGTAAATAGAAACGTTATTAAAACATTATGCTGTTTGTCGTGCTTTGACATTTTTCAATGTTCGTATATTAATCCGCTATAGGCACTTTTGGAAATTTGGAAAAAAAAAAATATCATGGCCATTTTTTTTCTAACAGCCTTCTGATCCAAAATAAAGTAGAGCTTTTACTATGGAAACCAGATAACTGATAAGCTACTTTTTTTTATATTACACCCCGACACAGAACAAACGACTCAGAGATGACAGAGAATCAAGCCAACCGATCGGTCTAAAAAGACAACGTCAACATTTTCCTTCTCACTCTTCTCCATCTTGATAGTAAAGCCGCGGCTTCAGTGAAGATAATCAAGATAAATCAGCGAAAGTCCTCAACACTGCTACAAATCGATTACATTTACAATAATAATAAATCTAAACCGGTCTTGTAACCTCAATAGTGATCTATAGATAAATAATACAATCTTAATGAACTAGTTCGTCTTTGTGATGTAACTTCCCGATTGGAACTGCGGATACGAGGTTTCTGGCTCCGGCTCAACAGGTAGCGTCTGCAGACGAAATTATAGACTGAGTAGGGTTGCCAACATGGTTTTCAGGGAATTTAAATATGTGTATTAACGCCACGTCGATATTATCCAAGAGGTCGCAGCCTACACTGGACCAAGCTATGTTGTCAACCTTGTGATAAACAGTAAGAGGTATTGAATTCACTATGCGATTGAAGTCTCAAATTCTTTGTTTGTCGGTCTGTTTGTTACGCTCGTGGCTATGAGATTGAAGCGAATGGAATCCTTTATATCAATTCTAACGCCTGTGAAACCACGGAGTGAGAAGTAGTGATATAATATATAGGTATCCTTAGACTTTTTCAAATTGGTCAAGTAGTTTCGGAGCCTATTCAATGCAAACAAACAAACAAAAAAAAAAACAATCAAATCTTTCCTCTTTATAATATTAGTGTAGATAATATTAGTACAGTCCGGGATATACAAGATAGTCAACCCTGAGTGTTACAGCACTAATTATAGATTGACACGTAATTTCGGGGAACTCTAATATTATTTGGCATTTGTCTAATGTTTTTCTTCGTTTTAATAAGTGATCGTAATGGGAACTATGTGTCATTGTTATTTTAAATGTATTGTCATTGAGCTCTGAGTCTTGTAATGGATGATCAACTATTTTAGAGCTTGTTTTAGATTTAGAAGTTAGAATAAAGATTGACCTCACCATATATTCCAGGAGTCACCAATTAGTTTCGCTCAGGGTCCGTTTTAAGAAATGAAATGACCATTGAGGTCCTCACAACACTTTTTAGAAAATAAAATAAGTAAACAAATGTAATTACGGTAACAAAGGTATTTTCTTACATATTTTATTAAATTACATAAGTACTCTGTAGTGCACTTTGCTGTGTTCTCGCGATCCGCACAAAATGGGTCGGTGGTCCGGATGCGGACCGCGGTCCGCCATTTGGCGACCCCTGATATATTCCATTGTAAGCGATTGTAGAAGCTCCACTTAAGGATAAAGCAGTGGTCATAAAGAGGGTACGTATACATATCGTTGGAAGTGACGATAACTTAGTAGTGACTCCTAGTGTAGCGTCTACATTTTAACTAAATATTTGGTACCCTCGCAACATTCGGCATTTTCACGCCAGAGGTAAAATATTATAATAGAAAAACAGTGCGATTGAGCGATTTATCCACGTCTGTCGACAATTTATGTGTTTATAAATTCAAGAAATAAACATTCTGTGTGAATCAGTGAATCTATGTATGTATAAAAATTAATCCCTTTTTCCCTTGGTCACGGCATCACGCATGGACGGCTCGACCGACTTCGCTAATTCTTTTTTTGTTGTGTTTGTTATTGCCAGGAGAAGGTTCTTATAAAAGAAAAAAATTAGAAAGTTGCGCGGAAAATTAGAAAATTTAATAAAACTTATCCGTTTTTCTAGCGCTTTTGACAATATAAACTTTTTTAATGTAACCTGTTTGACATTATTGTCAGTCGTTTGACAGAATGCGTGCTGCAAATGTCGTTTAAAATAGAGGCAAGGTCGCAATTATGCACAGTTGATTCAATCGGAAGATTCAAATTCAATATTCATTGTTAAGACAGGACAACGTCTGTCGGGTCAGCTAGTCTTTCTATATAATAAGAAAACTACAATCCAGACCAAAATAAACATTGTCTTCGAATACAAAAATGAGTTTGAGATTTCGGTTAAATAAAACATTGTAACGGGGATCTTTCTAGTATCAGCATGGTTGGCTTCAATTTTTTTTTTATACCACTTGGGCCGACAAACAAGCAGATGGTCCACCTGATGGTAAGTGGTCACCGCCGCCTATGGACATTTGCAACACCAGTGGCATCGCCAATGCGTTGTCGACCCTGAGACGTGAAATTGATAAGTCTCATGTGCCTGTAATGTCACCGGCCCCCTTACCTTTCTAACCGAAACACAGTAAGGTAATGTGGTAGTACTTCCCCGGACGAACTCTGCACTAAGAGTCTACTACTCTATTCTTCCATAACCAAGTTGAAATTGTGTCACCAAATGTTTTTTTCTTGTGGAAGAGATGCAGGTGTTGGCCTCTGGTGGCTCTTCCGCCCTAACGTAGGTGCTTTCTAGTAGTAAGGCTTAAGAGCCATATATCTTCTAGGATTTGAAACATTGGGAATCCCTTAGTTAGCTAATGTTGCCAACGTCGCAGACAATCTGCCGTATATCAGCATTCCAACATAAAAAATCTACACGTCGTACAAAATTCCCGAAACTAATCAACTTAGCCACACTTTGTTTTCAATTCCACAGTTTAGAGACCGTGACACGAATTATTAGTATCTGTAAGTCACGAACTGTTAAATGATTCACTTTGTATTCCGCGTAGGACAATTCATGTATGGGCAGACTTGGAATGACCTTATGTGTTCGAGCTTCTAGGACTTTTGCAAGGAAAAAGTCTTAACGATTATTTTGCGAGGCCATAAACGGATAAACTAATGTTAAAACTGTATGTTCTGTTAGACGACACTCGCGGAATATTAATAGGTAATGTTAAAGATCTTTGGAAGGCGTGAAAGGTAACTTGAATATGTGCAAAGTTGAAGCTAAAATCGTAAACGAGTTTTAAAGGTAAATAATGTTGGCGAAGGATGGTTTTTCAATTAGTATAATACTAGCCACCTGCCCCTGAGTTTACTTTGTTGATAGATGACGTGCTTAGGATTATTTGATGCTCCATCTTCGACCTCATCTTCACTTACCATCAGGTGAGATTAAAGTCAATCGTAATACCATAAAAATAAAAAATAAAAACAATTACGGTCATCAAAAAAGCCAAACAAATGACACATAATTTAGATAATAATATAAGTGAACTATCCCCCGCGGCTTCACCCGCGTTTCTGAGGGATGATACATCATGTTATATACTATCTAAGTGCCAAGTTCCATCTAAATCCGTTAAGTATTTTGCTAGAACGAGTAACAAACGTCTATTCAACCACAAACTTTACCCGCGTTTCCGAGGGATATCACATTTTCCCGGGATAAAAAGTAGCCTATATGTTATTCCAGGATATGTGACAAGTTTCATCTATATCAGTTTAGTAGTTTGAACATGACTCAATTGATAAGTGTCTATATCGAATTGCTCTACAAGTTCTTCTCTTTGAGGTGCTTGTCGAGTTATTGAATTGATTAACATTTTGGGCTGTTACAACGTCTGAGTTATTCCACGCTTTGACTACACTTTGAAACAGAAAAATAAATATTCCATTTCGGTTGAGAGCCCTAAGCGAACGCCTGAATTGTCCGCGTAAGGGTGTATGAGCCATCTGAGGCTAGCACCTTCGTCACTCCAAAAAAAAAAAGAAATATTCCTTATAATATGTATATAAGTAGGTACATTGTATATATATAGGCTTTCAAAAGTTATAGAGAAGATGGTTTGATGATGTATCAGCAGAGAAATGTTTTCTGATTGTTCAGATAAAGTTTCAAGTTATGATGAAGAACACTAAAACCTGTTTTATGCGCTTTTAACAGAGTGATACTTATTCTTGTGTTGATGATGGAATCACAACGCATGACGCAAGAACAGCATCAGAGGTTGCAGTGATATCATTTTATGACTCCCCACGAACTCTTGATTCAATTTACTTTATTGATAGATCACGTGCTTGGGTGACTTGTGGTCAGCAAAAAAGCAAAACAAATGACACATCTTTCCTATAATTCTTAGATGTTATGCTTAAGGTACCTTCTGCTTTTGAAGTATTTGATGATTAAGAAATGATTTCAGCAGCTACACTTATAGCTTCATATTAAGAGCATGACAATTTAATTTTGATGCTTTTCTCATAATTAATTTCAATAATAGGATTTTGATGAGTTAAGATAATACTTCAACTAATACTACAAGCAAACGGTCCACGTGATGGTAAGTGGTCACCGCCGCCTATAGCCGTGGTAGTTATTTTTATACTAACACTTAATAATACTTTAAGCGAATAGAAATGATTGTACTGTGTTCCAGCTTATAACAAAGCAAGAGTTAGGAATTTTGACGATATTTAAATGAAAAATTAATAAGTAAGAGGCGAATGTTCGGATAACTTTTTCGAGCGTCTATAAGGCAAGACTATCTAGAGATCTAGCAAGGAAGTATATTGCTCCAACTGATAAATACCAAACGATTGCATAAACCAGCCACTTTCTACTTTCAAGCGCCGGCCTGCAGCGCCAAAACCTGGACAATTTACAAGTTTTACGTTCGCCAGACAATTTATTCCAATTCCCCGGTATTTCTATGATCCATGTCGATACTCCGTCCATGGATGAGTGCCAAGATTTAATATTAGCGCCCCCAATAGCTGATGTCATCGTACGGCTGCACTGTTTACACTCAGAATTGGAAACGTATTGTTTTTTTTTCAGGTTTTACGATTAGCATGCAAACGCGAGTTCGTGGAGTCTGCAAGCTTTGAAGCTGACTCGAAGATATGAATTTTAATGCATATTTGTAAAAGTAGAAGCTGAAATATTGTCTCTGTGCTTGGTGAAGATTAAATTGATCTAGAATATTAATTGAATTCGTATCCTATTGAATTATCTAAAATATTGAACTGCCGGAACAGCATAACATCTGGGAACGCTCATATCAAAATACATATTGATTCTAACGCAACCTCAAATCTAGAAACCAATAAGGTGCAAGCAAGTTACATGCTTACACAATACAAAGTAGGGTACATAATGTTTGCAATGAAAATATTGATGACCAACATCTTCTGACTCAAATCCTTGACACGATAAGAATTCCTTTTAAAATCACTATAAAGCTCATATTATATATATTAGTATATGTGTAAAGCAACGAGCTTTACCGCAGACCTGTCACGGTATACGCAGAAACATAATAAATATCAAAACAGTAAACAACTTAGAACCATAAATTCTGCACAGAATTTGCATGGAATTAATAAATTTGATGATGCCGTATTAATGACGCATAAAGCCTTGCGGTTTTCAATACGTTTTCTTAAACACTCACTCGACGGCCACCGAAATAGACGTGAGCAACAGATTGTGTAAACGAGAACAAGGTCCTTATTAAATACGCTAAATCCTGGAATTGCTAATAGATTTGAATCATCGTTATTGGTTATTTTTGGGCCTTGCATGATACTGTTCTCAGAATAATAGCAAAAATTATGCCAAGAGGTGCTTTAAAAGCAAATTTGATCGTAGTTAATTTTAAGGATAGAATACTGTTTTCGCTTGGAGATGGAAACACTTCAAGTCCCAGTTTTTCCAGGCTCTGTGTTTCCAGCTTCGGCCACCATGGCTCTGGGTTCTACGATAACTATAACATAACATTTCGTTATTTTAATAGACTTGCATTTACCATCGTACTTTCAGTCTAAAAAGCTTTTTGCGGTAGGACAGAATCATCTGTAGAATATTTCTCTCTGCTTTTGTAAAAACCCCAATCTAATATACCATCTACTTTGTCTGTGGTTCTATTTACTCTGCCCACATTTTTTCACAGCTGCTGGAATGCTGGCGTGGGCGAAAAGATTGATTTCTTACGCGTTTGTGCAATATGAATACATTATGAAACAAGTCAAGTGCGTCTCGGTTTTTTTTTGTGGTCGAGCGTCTATGGTTCGGTTCCCCGGATAGCCGTTTTTACGTGGTTTAAAGATGTGATTCTTTTTAGCCATAGGCGTGATCATATTAAGACGCATTTATTTAGTTTCTATTGCAACAAACTATGTACGTAATAAAATGTTGGATTTTTATTTTAACCTTCTTATACAAGACTATTTCCTGTCGATTTAAAACTTGACAAGTTTGAAGGATCCGGTGCCCTAATTGTGTAAATTAACTCTCTCGGATTCAATATGGAACACCATTTCATAATAGATTGATGGTTCGGCGCACGAGCAGTGTGGCACAACACTCGTAACACCGTCGATGTACTACAGTATTGACTGCAATTACGATTCCGAGAACATTAAACAATCAATTACCCTGCGGATGACAATACAATAATTTGATGCTATCGATCTGATAATGGAGCCAGTAGTGGAACTCTTCAGTGGCTACTAGTAAACCCCTCCAGTTTGGTCTCATTAGTTTTGTTTTTACGAGTCCAATAGTGGGTCTGTGGCTAGTTTTATAGTTTTAAAAGTTTTTTTTTTTTTTTTTTTTTTTTCAATATAATCCAAAAATAAATCGAAAAGATGACAATGCAACATTGTTTTCAGAAGTATGTAATATTTCCAAAGCAACACTGTAAATACTTTTAAGTTCTACATCAACAGAAGTCACATATCACCAGATAAAATCTCTATTATTATTTTTTATTGTTTACAGCAATGTTATTTCTTAGAATTTTACACCTAGTTACATTATTAGCATATGGTATAATATAACAAGCGATTACATGGTCCTAAAATAATCTTTACTATCGCAGTTTCATGTTTCTCATTGTACGTAGGTATTTATGATAATAGAAAGTCAATCTGAACCAACGCATATTTGTACAATACCGTTCTTTCAACTTAGCCGCAGGCAGGTCTAGATTTAAAACTACTTCCTAGCCTAGACACAACCATACATGAACATAACGGCAATGCAAACATCCTTATAAAGAACCTAGCCGGATACTTATCTACAAGAAAATCCATTTCATTATGACGTTTATTACAGTACATATACTTCTTGCCAAGGACAAGTAAAATAATTGTAATAAAATGAAAAATATATTTTACTCACCGACACTGTAAAAGATCCAATGAATTTAAACAACACAATACACACAATTATAAAAACGACACTGGCAACTAATATAACATCATATCACATGTAATTAAATACAAATAATAAAAAAAAACGTATAATATTTCGATTTTTCGATTCGTTTTCAACGCGTCTGCGTTCGCGCCGACTGGCATTCGCGCGGACTTGAATTGAATGACGCGGGAAACAAGAAACGGAAATGTCTTGGGACGAGTGTGGTCCGCGGAAAATATCATGAGTGGTCATGACTAAGCATATTGATTAAAAATAAACTTATTTCCTTTGAGTTACAGTTCAAATTCCAGCGACAGCTATTTAGTTTATGTTAGGTAGTTTTTCATCAGGTGAACTGAGACTTATACAAGAAAAGGCGACAAATAGGGGTCTGATAATTGAAATTAAACTTTTTTTTTTGTTTAATTATTTAATAGTAGATAACAAAATGAGACATTAAAAATTATCCTTTTATTCAACTAAACATGCAACATAGATGGAGCTAGCTGTGCAACTGGTTTACTAAATGATGCCTGTACATTACCCATCCTAGTTTATAAAGATAACACTAGATGGCGCTGTAAAATATTATTAAGTTTAAGCGACGTCATTCATTTTAAAACAATGACTAAATCGTTAATGGTATTGTTTATTAATAACTGCTGTGTTGTTTATTATATTAAAGAAGTAACGAGTCACAAGCTAAAAGTAGACTACCGCGCCGTCGCATTATGGTCCAGTGGCTCTCAACATGATGGTTATTTAATCGAAAGCAAAATGTTCTTTGATAAAAAACTCTTACAATTTATTTCACAGCAATGTTTTTGCCAAATGGATTTTACCTAGACACCTTTTTGAATTATTTTCCTTTCTGTAGCCCTAAAATTCACAAAAAAACAGTATTTTGTAAAAACTATCACTACAATCAGAGAGGCTTAATGAAGTAGGTACATTGATATCATTTTTTTATTCTAATTATAGCTACAAAAAGACAGTTCTGAAAAAAATGGTCATTATTTTGTAGAAAGAAAGCTCTTACTATTCGAGAGATTTTACAATTAGATATGAGTGAAAAGCCTGGCTTTGCTCTATCCCATAAAAAATCTTCCTAAGCAAGAAGATTTGTGTTAGGTTACGGTAAATCTTGCCACTAACCGAACTTGGTAACTGATCTATGATAGTTGTACCACAGATTACTTAGTTACTACGTAAGTCGTGCTTAAAATTATAAAGGTCAAAAAGGACCCTAAATGTCACAGAATAATCATCTTTATGGTGCTTATAATAAGGCTCGTCTTTGCATCCAATCCTATTAATATTATAAATGCGAAAGTTTGTATGTAAGGATGCTTATAATTATTTTACGCAAAAACTACCGGACGGATTTGGGTGAAATATGGGACGTATAGAAAATGCCCTGGAATAACACATTGGAAACTTTTTGTGCCGGAAAAATATCCTTCGGGAATGCGGGTGAAACCGCGGGGGACAGCCAGTAGTTATTAGTACTACTATTATGCTGATGCATCCGTAATTTTTCTATGTAACTCTCAAAATGGGCATATTTGACAAAGACAACTTTTACGAGAAAATTTCAAAAAAGTTGTCTCGCCTCTGATATTGATCGACAGATGGCAAATGTTTGAGCGCAATAAAAAAAATGTACAGCCCATCCGTATATGAACATATTTTGTATGTATGCGTAAAAAAGCGGTTAATTGACTGAAGATTTTCTTTGAAATATCACTGAATCCTATATTTTTTGTAGGTTTGGTGCAATAATAATCTGAAATGTGCTGTAAAAACGATAGTATCAATGTGTTTTCCTATTTATTTTTTGTATTTCATGTAAAAAATCGTCCAGACTGTTTACTCACACATAGAAAGAAATACTGTATATGTGTGAATGAAGTCTGGAGTCTCACACAAACAAAGTAATGATTTTTAGTGTTGGGCACTTTTGCCGCATTATATATCGATAGTTGTTTATGTTTTAGTTATCGATACAATTTTCCATTTTGTAATTTGGTTTTTAATGATAATATATATTTTTTGACACACTATCTCATGAAATACTTAATCGTAAGAATTAGTAAATTACAAGATAAAAGTTATGCATTCAGACGTAATATGTTAGGATGATAGAATAACATTCGGTAAAGGTAAGATGGTTTTAACTACGTTTTTACACTTTCTAGTTTTTAGGTAAAGCACTAAGCTGGCGTAAATTTAAAAAAACACACAAAAATATTTTTATATAGTATATATATATATTATAAGAAAAAAATTTTCTATAATTCAGTTTTCAAAATACAGTGTTATAAATTTAATTAAAATTTTGATAAAAATATTCAGCTTTTAATTTAGAAATATCTTACCACTAAGGTGACAAACAAACTGACTGAACTTGATGGTAAGTGGTCACCACAGCCTATAGATGCTAGCAACACCAGAGGTATCATTCGCGGGTTGCAGTCCCAGCAAATATCTCTTCACAGCCTACCTGAAGAACCCGAGCTGCATATGAAAAAATGTTAGCCTTGCATGTAAGCCCATGAAGAGTTTTGAATACAACCTGGTGCAGTAGTGGTTTACTGATGAGGTGCTTCAATAAGAAACCACGGAAGCTGTCAACCGGCTTATGAACCTTATTCGTCTCGCGCAGCTCGCTCACCAATACCATATGTACACACAGCGCAATGTACTGTTCAGTTCCTTTTTACCGAAGATAGGGATAATTTATTTTATTTATTTAGAAAACCTTATCCTTTATGTTATATTGCTTTATAATGAAAGTTAAAGATATTGCGTTCAATACTTTCACAGAACTTTACCGATATCGACAACTTTTTGTGAGCATGTCACAACACAATTAATTTGAATGAATCACCAACCCACATATTCCTGCAATGGTGATATAATGCAGCTTTGACCTTATTGGTTGATCCACCCATGCGGCAGTTGAATCGACCAATCACAAGGCAGAATAGGAAGCGTCGCTCCCCCGTAACGTCGGCACTATAAAAGCGGCGCCAACGGAATTTTGCGACATTATTTCGTTTGGCAAGCCTCTTAACCGGTCGCGCTGAACGACGACTGAAATATTTAATTAATTTATTTCTACACTAAGTTCAACAAAACTCAATTCAAAATGGTAAGTCAACCCTCCTTATTCTCATAATCCATCTATCAAGATGAAGAATTTTAGTGAAATTTTCGTGTTTCTCATGCAAGGTGCCGGTTGGTCACGCCGCCACCATTTTGTCGGTGCGTGGAAGCAATTCGACCGATTCGAAAAGCCGTTGACAATATAGAAATTCCTTTTCAATTGATTGACTTCTTGATTTAGATCTACAGGATTCGAATTTTAAACATAGATACCTAACCGTAGTCATCACACTTGCAGTTTTTTTTAATTTATCACGACACGAAGAAGCATCGATCTAGTCTATCATGGCATGCCGGCAGCCACACCCAATAAGTAAATTATCTCTTTTTTCACAATTTTCACGAGTTTCCATATTACTTTTAGCATGGTAGATAACAGGCTGAATCCATTTAAAAAAAAACATTTTATTTTGAGAAAATATTTCGGTTTTTGGTGTAGCGACTGACGTGGTCGATGACCTCATTCGAGGTTGGTCGTCCTCCGTGATGTCATTATTTTCGTTATCGATCGATTCTAGGTAACGTTATTATCGGCCTTGACAATACAATGAATGATTGATAACTTAGGTACCTGTTTAAACGATATGGTCAATCAATGTCGCGGCTTTCATGAACTTTCGCGTACAAATGGGTCGAACTGCTTTCACCTTTCTCTCGAACCTTCGCGATGTGAATCAATGTTTCGCACGCACTTCGTACCATGATAAAGACATGATTCTTATTTCCAATAGTAGTTCATAGGATAGATAGGTACTTAACTGCAATACATCGTAAAGCAATACTGTTATTTAACTGTAAAGTTTACTGTTAACTTCTATAGAGGATTACTAACTAATTTGAAATTAGAACAAAATATTTTTAAAACATGCTCTCCTTGTAACCTTGTTTTCTAATTTAACTTTATTTAGACTAGGTAGGACCTACCCAATCGCAAATGTTATATAGGTAAAATATTCTCGAATATGCTAGGTCTAGGTTATTTCTACAAAAACTACAAGATACAGGCATAACTGTTCCTAAGTATGTACCAAATCAAAATAATTCTAACCCATCTTTTCCCAACAGCGTGAGTGCATCTCAGTACACGTTGGCCAAGCCGGAGTCCAGATCGGAAATGCCTGCTGGGAGCTTTACTGTCTCGAGCATGGGATCCAGCCTGACGGCCAGATGCCCACAGACAAGACCATCGGAGGTGGAGACGATTCCTTCAACACCTTCTTCAGCGAGACCGGTGCTGGCAAACACGTGCCCCGTGCCGTGTTCGTCGATCTTGAACCTACAGTAGTTGGTTAGTATTGTGACTACATAAATCCTAGTCCTAAATATTCATCTTCATTTTAGTAAAAACAAAATTACTTCATACTTATACTAATAATTCTCATGTCTTGCCCACAGATGAGGTCCGCACTGGCACATACAGACAGTTGTTTCATCCAGAACAACTTATCACTGGTAAAGAGGATGCCGCCAACAACTACGCGCGTGGTCACTACACAATCGGCAAGGAAATCGTTGACTTAGTCCTCGACCGCATTCGCAAGCTCGCCGACCAATGCACAGGTCTCCAGGGCTTCCTCATCTTCCACTCCTTCGGTGGAGGCACCGGCTCCGGTTTCACCTCCCTTCTCATGGAGCGTCTCTCCGTGGACTACGGCAAGAAGTCCAAACTGGAGTTCGCCATCTACCCCGCCCCTCAGGTGTCAACCGCCGTCGTGGAGCCCTACAACTCTATCCTCACCACCCACACCACCTTGGAGCACTCCGACTGCGCCTTCATGGTCGACAACGAAGCTATCTACGACATCTGCCGCCGCAACCTGGACATCGAACGCCCCACCTACACCAACCTGAATCGTCTGATCGGTCAAATCGTCTCTTCGATCACCGCATCTCTGCGTTTCGATGGCGCCCTCAACGTCGATCTAACCGAGTTCCAGACCAACTTGGTGCCCTACCCACGTATCCACTTCCCTCTGGTCACCTACGCTCCGGTCATCTCTGCCGAGAAGGCTTACCACGAGCAGTTGTCCGTCGCCGAGATCACCAACGCTTGCTTCGAGCCTGCCAACCAGATGGTGAAATGCGACCCCCGTCACGGTAAATACATGGCTTGCTGCATGTTGTACCGTGGTGACGTCGTGCCCAAGGACGTGAACGCGGCTATCGCCACCATCAAGACCAAGCGCACCATCCAGTTCGTGGACTGGTGTCCTACCGGTTTCAAGGTGGGCATCAACTACCAACCACCCACCGTGGTGCCCGGAGGCGACTTGGCCAAGGTGCAGCGTGCTGTGTGCATGTTGTCCAACACCACAGCCATCGCCGAGGCATGGGCCCGCCTGGACCACAAGTTCGACCTGATGTACGCCAAGCGCGCGTTCGTGCACTGGTACGTCGGTGAGGGTATGGAGGAGGGAGAGTTCTCCGAGGCCCGTGAGGACTTGGCCGCTCTCGAGAAGGACTACGAAGAGGTCGGCATGGACTCCGCAGAGGGAGAAGGCGAGGGAGCCGAAGAGTACTAAGCCAGTAAATATGTTTGATGGCGCACCCGCGATACATTCCCCGGTGAATTGAAATAAAAAAGAAATTATGTTGAATTTTGTCGTTTGATTCCTTTACCTTTTATTAATTCATCATACCTACAGAAGTAACGTAAGCTTAAATAAACACAGCGTTATTAATATCTCTATATGATGCCAATTACTCGGTCGTCTTTTGACAATCAAAAATGGGAATTGTTACACGTGTAGGGGCATATATTGTAAATGGATGATTATAGATAGAGGTACATATTTGGAGAAAATATGTTAACAATTTTTACGTCAGATTCTAGTTTTGATTCGAACGAGATATGAAACGAGGTGCACTTTAGTAATCTCTACTAATATTATAAATGTGAATGTAAGTTTGTTTATTATGCTTCACGCGAAAACTACTTAACCGATCATCATGAAACTCTGTACACATATTCTTGGAGGTATTAGAAGTAACTTATGATACTTTGTGTCCGCGGGGGATGGCTTGTTTTATATAAATAAACCTCCAAATCTGGCTCACCTCTATATTAGGATTATCACATCTGTTTAAGGTATGGTAGCTTCTGTAATTAATTAATAAGATAGGCATATTATAAACTCTCCTAAGAGACTACAGAGGTGCTATATTCAACATATATCCAAATCCAACAACAACAATCCAAAGCCACTTCCATCTGAAATCAAGATAGGCTGTTCAAATTGCACCGAGTACGGTCAAGCGTGGGAGTAGAATTACATGACTGATAACTTGACACCAACACGCTTTTGAGTCCCTGACGTAATGCCCACACTAGATTGAAAGTAATGGGTCCAAGAGCATTGAGTAAAGTTGTTTACTGTATTTGTGCGAGATGACATCATCATCTTTAGCGCCGTATAAGGCCACGGCGACCGTATTTTGTTGACAACTGGCTTAACTGAGCGATGATAAATTATGTAAAATGATGTCAGAGTAAAAATAATTAAATTGATTCACAGATTTCGTCCTTTGCAGTAAGTGCTTTGTCAGTTGTGGTGCGAATACGCCCATCGATTCCATTCTATGTTTTTGATAACTAAAAACCATGTAGGTATGGTTTTTATATATCAATTTAGACATTCCTCTTTTATAATGTTTATGGGCACTGTAAGAACCCTCTACTCATAAAAGGTTTTATGCCAGGTTTTATCCAAAATCCTTTTAAAAGTTTTAACGAACTTGCATCCTCACAAACTTGCGCATTTATAATATTACTAGAATTAAGTCACCTGCCACTCATTAGCATAATGAATCAACTCTTGTTCTAGGCATATCTTAGGTACTCAATAAGTGAGCCTGCTTAATCTGTAACTAACATACTTACCTAGCTACCTATATTTATTATGCACCCACATATCTAATTATGTGTTTGTGTTTCGAAAACCTTATTGTGACATAAAATCAATGCACCAATCCAATAAGACAGTTTCCGGAATAACTAAGAACTCGCAGGAAGCCTCGACGGGAGTTATCTATTTCCAGATTTGAACGAGCGTTGGTACGTAAGGTTAGAGGGTATTGAACTTTTGGTTAAATATAAAAGCGCCGTCTGCGCCGCGGCGTGACTGGAGAACATCAATTTTTGTAGTTTTATTAGTTCAATATCCCTGCATAGGTATTTACTAAACTGAATATTTTTCCTGTTTTCCATAAACCTATTTGAAACGGCCATATTATACTGAGAATAGAGATATTTATAAATAGAATGGAATTAGAGGAAAATTGTAACGAATCAACATTAAATTTAGCTGTTGTAACAGCTCCCGTGGTAACTGTAATTTGAATAAAACAAATTGATTAACTATGTTATGATATATACGTGCTAGTGTCCTATTTTTTGTATGATTAACTGAAGTTTTGTCCCCAAATGTCATATGACGAGGCGTGGGTTCGAATCCGACAATAACCGGAGCTATCGATGAAGAAATATATGGTTAGATACAATATAGCCAGATGTAAGTATTTAGATCTAAACAACTTTACCTATTTTAAATTAACTAGCTGTTCCCGCGGCTTCACTTTCGTCCTCGAGGGATAAAGGTTACTCCTTATAACATTAGCTATCTGCCAGTAAAAGTCCAGTCAAAATAGGTCCAGCTATTTCGGAGATTAGCCAAAACATACAGACCGACAGACCAATATTTAGAATATGGTTTTTGACTAAATTAAACTGTATAAATAAACATTCATATGCATTACACACATACATATCCTAGGACATTCTTTACACACTGCCATCTGATCCCAAACAAATCTGAGCTTGTACTATGGAAACCAGATAACAGATATACTACATATACTACTTTTTTTTCTAAATGTTTTGTCATTACAAAAACGCATTTCAAATTTACTTTTGACGTGACGTCTAATAAATCGATGAACGCTGGCTGCATGTACGAAAAATTGACCCGTTACGCTCATTGTACAAGGTTAATTATTCTTGCATTTCAAAAATCTGATTACTAGTATAATTTCAAGTATTTATTGTTTTATTATTAAAAAAGTAGCATCGGTCGGCGAGTGCAGTAATAATAGATTATGTTACAATTGACTAAACGATTATGGTGATTGTTATGACGTTGTCACGTTAAACTATGATCCGTAAACCGACTTTACAGACAACAATTTTAGTTGTATAGATTAGAAACAGAGCATCCGGAGACACAATTGTGTCTCGCGCTATGTACACGTCCAACATATGGCGTGAGACAACAACGTGTATATATTCTCTAACATAAGGCAACATAACCTCCTCACATATTTGGGTCTATAATTTTTTATTATTGCCAAGACTTATACTAACTATAACGCTTCACACTATTGACTTTTATTTTGAAGAACTTTATCTTTTATACAATGAATATCAAACACACAAATTATGGTACAATATCATTTATTCAAATAACAACACAACACAACTCGTAATATAATCAAATATACACTTAAACATACAAAACCAACGCCAGAATGCATTCAGTCGCGATGAGTAGCAAACGATCGCCGGTAACGTTCTATTTATGGCCTTATTAGGCGTGCGACACACGGAGCGACACCTACGCAACTTTATTGTATTTTTTTATTTCATATATTTTGGAGATATGAGATCATTGATGTTATAAAGCTGTTCATTTAAATGGAATTTTCTTTTTTATTATGTTTGTATTTAAATAAGTCATATTAGGTAAATTCCTGTTTGGAATATAAAAAAATACATGTAAAGAAGGTTTAGAGACTGTGAAGGCCTACATGAATAAGTAAAATTTATATTTAATTTTCAGTCGATACTAGAATAATTCCCAATCTGGAGAAATTCACTCACAGAAATTCTCTCGTCTCATTTTATTCCCCAAATATTTAGACGTATTAGGTATTATTAGGTAACATAGCTTCCACAAAACGACAGCTTCTAAAAATCTTTGTTGTCATAAATGTCGCTTCATAAACCGCAATCCTTAATTAATAAAAAAAAATACTGAACAATCATTAACCACACAGTATCAATAAATGGTGTAATTACATTACACCGGAAGAAGAAATGTGATAAATCAATTTTATACACAGTTTTACAAAAGCTTAAAGTTACTACTGTCTCAATTTATAAACGTTGCATTTGACACAATGGAAGGAAAGGCACTAAAGGAGAGTAACAATATATACATTGTTGCATTGAAAACCATTTATAAAAGCCAGGGCCGGCTTTGGGATAGAAAAGTTGGGCAAATGGGGCAGCTAAAAATAAATGGCGATTAGATAGGCCTTGTTGCATTTGTAATCAGTCGTTGTCAGTGAGACTAAATAAATATAAGATCGTTTTTTAAAAGAGTAATCATTGAGTTTATTGCCGGCTCTTCTCAGTGAAAAACAACCTTCCGAACCGGTATTATACGACTATTCATAAGTGCTTGTAAGGGCCTATTTGAATAAAAAGATTTTCATTTTCATTATAATTAAAAAAAATATCAGCATTGGAACATCAATAATTGAATTACATATTGCATAGAAAGACTACCCCTTTTACCCTTAGGGCTGGTTTCTCAGTCAGAGAATACAAAAAATACGCCATTGCTTAGATAATCCTAAACAAAAACTTCTTAATAAAAATTTACAGTCAGATACTGCGAATAGGGGGATAAAAAAATCAACCCTTAATTAATTAAAACTGATCAAGCAACGTTTATAAATAAGGGTATATAAATTAAAATGATTCTTTAATATTATTTTGGAACTTACAATTCATTCATAAATGAAATTTTCCAAATACAATATTCATGATACAAAAGAATCATTTTAAAATGACCTGATTGTGATAAAGCTGATTAATATGGCTAAAGTACTATTAAAATTCCACACTGTTGTGATTATAAAAGTAATTGAAACTAACTACCTTCAAAACCTTGTTTCAATCCGAAGTAAACATATCAATGGCAGCGAGATAGATTGGAATTGACTGTGTGAGGAAGACTTTCGAGACATTCTGGCACATATTATGAAAAACACTCGATGTTTATAGGAAGTCATTACTTAATATTGAAACAAGATTTCGATGGGTTTTAATGGAAAAATATTAATTATTGCATTTTTAACATATTTATACAGAATGTATCCATTCTAAACGAAAGGAAAACCTTATAATATAGATGGAAGATTAGTAACAAATTCTCAGGTTACTGACATTTAATATTTATCTAAAAACATGGTTGTTATAATTTATTAAATGTCGCAGAGCCAAATTTTACAGCCACCAGCGGTTTTAAGGCCTTGTGACGGCAATGGCTTGATTTTTTGAGTATTAAAATGGATATATCCAATATACGGTAACCGCAAACCATACTGCGTATTTATCAATACAAAACATCAACTATTATACCAGCCTACGGTTCTAAATTTCATTGATATCTAACTAACTTTGTCGAAGATTCTAATGTAGGTATTATTATTTCCTTAATCTATTTCTTAGCTGAGGACTATGCAAGTCGCTAGCGTGGACACTAAACGCAACACTAGTTGAGGTTTTCATTTTGGAATTACTTATACAATACGCTTGTATCATATATTATATATTACACGAGTAGAAACTAAAACAGAGAATTCGTTGAGTATTACCCATCTGGTGCAAGCCCTTCGTCAGTTTGCCCATTTTGCCCCAACCTTACATCGGCACTGCCTTTCTGTGTGTCACTGTCATTGTATTTTAACAAGTTTAATGACAGTAAACCGTTTCAGTTTCTACTCTCACAATATTCAACTTTATTACATTGTACAAAGCATGCATTTTGCATAATATTCGTGATAATAATGGACATCCTTATGAAGTTTTCTTATGGAAATTTCAATCATACCATATACAAATAAATACAATAAAATAATCTGTCTTAGCAACTGACCAATTTAACTATAGTAGGAATGATTGTATAATGTTGTATGAAATTTTGGAACGTATATTTTTCGAGAATATCTTTTTGAAATATCTGTATAACGTTTTTAGCAGCTTTTTTACACATTACGCCGCCCTTGAGTGGGACAGGGCTGGAAGATGTTGATAAATAAAATAAAATTTTAAGATAATCAGTCCAAAATTTTAGCTTCCTTTAACAGTACAGATTTTTTAGTAATTTTGACACTTCATATTAATTCTTTCAAAAATAATTAACGTATTTATCTTTATATATAAAAAAATCACCTTACGTATGTTCTTGTCTGCAATATTCCCACGAGAATGGGAAATTATTGATATCCGATTGTGACAGCTAAGTATAGGTAGGATTAGCTAGATAATTAAAAACAAAGTCCGAATTAAGATAGGCGTTATAAAAATTCCATACAATATATTTAATATCACTTAAAACGAAAGAATTAACAATTTGATCTAAAAACTTTTAAAATACATAATTTTAATATTTAAAATAATTTGTTAACATAATTAATTCATAATATGTTATAATTAAGAATAATAGCCATAAGAATAAAGTAAGTGTCCATCTATACATGTCTTAAGGAAACAAGGCTTCGCTCCCATTTCAAATACCCGGGTACTTGGAGTACCCATCTTTTTATCTAGCTTGTGTTCCGGCAGCTGCACTCGAGAGCTCTTTGATGCTGGGTGGTGGTGTAGTGAGGGACTAAAGAGTATACCGATGACCACGTGCACTTTATACCATGCACTAAAAGTTATTCCAGGTCGAAGTCCGTAAAAATCTGTCAATCGTAATTTGTAATGCACCAAATGTCTAGAAAGCATACAAATGCGCCGACCCTAAATTATTGGTAACAGGGCAGGCAGAAGATGCTAACCAATTTTGGATTTAAGATGTACATTAAATCAAACGTATTATTTATGTTTTCACATACTTAAGTGTCATCAAGCCGGTTTATTTTATTGTCTCCTTTATGTTCACTATTGGAGTGGAAAATTCCATCAAAATCGGAGCAGTAATTATTTTTTTTTTCATATGAATCATGCTCATTATCTGCAGTAACAAGCATTGTTTTCTAAAGTCTAGAACGGTTCTGTCTCAATGAAGGCGTATTTAAGGACTTATGATAATTTGTAAATAACTAATGTTTGATGAGTGTCTAGCGTCGAAACGATGCAGTCACCTTGTGGAGTCGTCACTGCAATCAAGATAAACATTACAATTAACAAAAAAAAATCTTGTGACATTTACACCCGGTCATGTGATCCCGAACTAAACAGTGCTTGTACTATGGAAACCTTTGAATATGTACTTACTACATAGAAACAAAGGAAAAACCTTTATATATGGCAATTACCAAAATAACATAGTATACAATAACAAAAATAAAACATAACGATTGCCATAAAACGGTCTCAACTCAGCATTATGGTGGTTGTTAGTGAGCGCTGATCTTCCGTTGGGACCGGTTTGTGAATTCACAATTTGGAAAAGAAAGGAAAATAGATATTTACATCCAGACACAGAATGAGCAGACAAATTTATGTATATAAATTTACCTTATCTATATCATTGTTTATTTATTTATTTATTAGGGTTGCCAACAGATGATACACATACACATATTTCAAACAAAAAAAGTAGACTTAGAAGTAGAAGTAGACAGCCAAACACAACATAATGTGTATTTAACAGTTAATTCAACCAAACAGTCAAATGAACTATATTTTAGAATACATACTTAAGTATATAGATATTTCCAGTGAGACGGAATGTTACCTTGTGCGCGACTAGAGGTGCGTGCTCTATATGTGTATGGTGTAGAGGACGCGGCGCTATAGCGGCTCCAGGGCGGCGGCGGGGGCGGGGGCGGGGCCGGGGGCCAGGGCCGGTGCGGGGCCGGGGGCCGGGGCGGGCCCGCAGGCGGGGGCGGGCGGCGCCAGCAGCGGCGCGAACTGCAGCAGCGCCTCGCGCAGCGCCGCAGCCGCGCCCGCAGCGCGCGCGCCGCCCGCCAGCCGCACCAGGGAGGGGTACAAGCCTGAGACAAAAACAGAGAAGTTGGGTTTGTTATCTCGTCTTCTGTCTCACCATGATTGTGTTAAGTATTTTCAATTATGTATGTATTATTGTATGGAAAAGATTTAAGGATTCCATTTTAATCAAAGTTTCGGAAGAAAATATAACTAAATATACTATATAGGAATATAAATTGTTCCCAAATAAAATTTCCTTCGACCACATCGTCACTTATCACGAAAATATGTGGTCAAATATAAGTCATACATAGGATTAGCTACACATATGGCTTTTTCGAAATAAACAATAAAATCTACAATATTCTCAAAATTACTATTTACTACCTACCTACTTATCTATAATATGTAATGTAATAGGTAGCTATTACTTACCTATTAGTTTCTGCCACGCGAGCGAGTCCACTTTCCCCGTAGGTGCCTTCTTCATGGAATCCGTTAGAGTTGCAATCGCTTTCAAAACGAACGATATTTCTGATAACTGATGCCTGAAACACAATTATAAAACCAATTATTTTTAAACTAGATATTCCCAGAATGCGTTGGTAAAGACCTTAGAAATTACTTCTGGCGCGCATATATTAGAACACTAAAGTTTCCTGAATGTAAACCTGATGTATTGTATAGAAGCTCATAGACGACGAACAAACAGATAAACAAACATTTAAAGCTGGCTTCCGAACCGCTGGAAACTTGTCCAAAATTGACTTTCACTTGAACCTTGTCTGGCCTCAACAGAATAAAAGGTTTAAAAACTACTTATTTATTCAGTTTAAGCTCGCTGAAAAGAATACAATAACATGCTTACTTTCTTTCATTCAAAGACGACTAAACGGATATGGATGAAACGTGGCATATAGATAGTTTATAACCCGGATTAACACATAGGAACTGTTTATCCGTTTTTATTATTTTTTGTTTGTATGTTTGTAACCAACTCCTTTGGGCGAGATTTTGACCCACTTTAAACGGTCAGATTTCATCAAAACTTTGTAGATTTATCGAGGACCGATGACAATTCAATATTTTAAATAGTTAGACCCGTTATCCTTACTAGGATAATCAGGATTATAAGGAGAATAACTTAAAAAGAAAACGTTAAAAAAAAACTAAAAACACGCTTTTACAGAAAATCCACATAAAAAAAATTAAAATTAATTTTAAGAAATTTGAATTAAGAATAGTGTAAATTTAAAAAAAAAATACTTTATTGTAAAAAAAAGCGTGAGGTGCTTTTTAAGATATCATCTAAACTAAATGATAATCCTTCTACTCATATCTGTCAATAAAATATTTATAACTATTGACACCATGCACCCCACGGTTTTTTTTACATAAAATATTTTTTTTCCTTTTTATTTTATAAAATAAGTAAACCTTACCTCGGCAAAGGTTCCGCATTGTCTTCCTCTCTGGTATACCTGGATATGACCTCCTGAAATCTATCCAGGAGAGCCACTATCGCCAAGGGGTCCGTGTCATCTGGAAATTACCCTTTCATGTGATATCCAGCTCACCTAAACTCCAAAATCGTAAAAGTCTTGTCCGGAGGATTAATTATATACTTTATATTGTATGGTATAAGATACATCTTACTTTAAAAGTAGTTAACAATAGATTTGGCCTAACAAGTATCAGAACGAATAAGATTCACAATTAGATCGATGGATTTAATCTTATTTCAAAGAAAAACCAGAAAACTGATATACTATAATATATATACCTCTTTTTATGCTTATAATTATGCATATAGATATGTTATCTAACTGTATATATCGTATATATAAGAAAAATAGGGTTCCTTTGACGCAACATCACCTCAAAACTACTGAACATATCGGGATGGGACTGCTACCATTCGACGCGGAATTTTTCATAGATAGATATGGGCTATATATGATATCGATAAACGCGGGTGAAACCGGGGGGTTAGCTATACAGCAGTGTTTTTGTATATAATAGAAATGTTATTTCAACACAAACCATCCATTCCTAATGAGTCCACATCCTCCAGCATGGAAAACTGCAGTAAAGTCTCGAAGCAAGTTCGCGCAAACTCTTCCCTTTCTCTTAACTCTTGTTCGTTCTCTGAAAACAAAAATGCACTTATTTACTTTCTGATATAAGATTTTTTTTTCTACCACTAGGGCCGAAAAACAAGCAGACGGTTCACCTGATGGTAAGTGGTCACCGCCGCCTATCAACATTTGCAACACTAGGGGCATCGCCAATGCGTTGTCGGCCCTGAGACGTGAAGTTGTTAAGTCTCATGTGCCTGTAATTTCACCGGCCCCTTTACCTTTCTAACCGAAACACAGTAACACAAGTGCACTACTGCTTCACGGCAGAAATGTTAACAGAAATTTTTTATACCACATGGGCCGACAAACAAGCGGACAGCATCGCCAATTCGCTGCCGATCCTGATACGTGATGTGGTTATATTCGCCGATTGTGAACCGATTTTAAAAAACCATATCTGATTAATAGAAGTATATTTGTTTGGAGTTAAGTAGAAGGTAAATTATACGATACTCACGTAAATGCTGCTGAGGGTGATGGTGCAAGGAGCCGGCCCTGATGAGCGCCAGCACTGGTCGCACTAGACTACCCGGGACGCGCGGCTTCGCTCGCAATACTTGTTCACGTATTACTATTACTAGTTCCCGAGCGTGACGACTGCCGCCAACACTGTGGAGACACAAAAGCAATTTGATAGTGAATTTATCAGTTCGTTATACATCGCGACCAAACTACCGAACTGGAAATTTTGATGCTAGTAAAAATAAATTATTTTTTTAAACATCCCGCAAAATTTACTATGTACTTATAAATAACTAGTTATTTTTTAAAGAGCGAATTCTAAATTTAATTACCACATTACAAACCGATATATTATCTATCACTCTTCTGTTAATAATACAAATGGATGTTAACCAGATTCTATTAATATTATTAATGACTTATTTTGAGAGGAAGGAAGGCTGTATGGATGTTAGTAACTCTTTCCCGCCAAAACTACTGAACATATTTGAATAAAACTTAACCTATAGATTACTAGCGACCCGCCCCGGCTTCGCTCGGGTGCAATGTAGATACTAATACATATAAACCTTCCTCTTCAATCAGTCTATCTATTAAAAAACCGCATCAAAATCCGTTGCGTAGTTTTAAAGATTTAAGCATACATAGGGATATAGGGACAGAGAAAGCGACTTTGTTTTATACCATGTAGTGATACATAACCTAGGTTAACAGAAAGGACATTTTTATCACAGGAAATTGTAAAAAGTGAAGCCGCGGGGCATTTATATAATAACATGTCCACTTACGGAGGTTCAAACATGAAGGTCTCTAATACTTTAGGCAGAGTCTCCCAAAATTCGTTGTATACGTCAGGGCGGTCTCGAGCTAAGGGCAGGCCCGTCGCCAACACCTAGAACAGAATAGAATATTAATTGAATTAATGTAGTTTACAAATGGTATTATGCAATGGCCCCTATGGAGCCTGTACCTTGTAGATAATTAAATATTTAATTATTAAAACACATATGTATGAAAACAATATTAAAGTTCAAGATCAAAAAGACTCGAATAGACAGCGAAGAAAGTCATTGAAAAATCATCTTAATTGCTTTTGAGATAGTGTACATCTATAGTTCCAATAATGGAGCTGTCAAAATAGGCCTTTTTTATCCCAAGATATTCTTCACACATGGTTACCTGATCCCAAGTTAAGCAGAGTGTACTGCTTGTAGTATGGCTACCAGTTAACTGATATACTGCATACTACTTTTTTTTAAATACATACTTATATAGATATTTACGACCAGACACAGAACAAACAGACATGTTCATGCACACAAATGTTTGTCCTGGGTGGGAATCGAACCCGCGACTTTCGGTTTGGCAGTCAGGGTCTCTAACCACCAAGCCAACAGGCTTTTAGCCATTAACCAGTTTATTATTTTAGTTTCAGAAGTATTAGTGCAGAATCCATCCGGGGAAGAACTACCACCTCACACATTTCCACCGTGAAGCAGTATTCCATTTGCATTATTGTTTTTCGGTTGGAAAGGTAAAGGGGCCGGTGAAATTACAGGCACATAAGTCTGAACAACTTCACGTCTCAGGGTCGACGATGCATCGGCGATGCTCGTAGTGTTGCCAATATCCAATAGACGGGGGTGACCACTTACCATCAGGTGGACAGTCTGCCTGATTGTCAGCATACTTGACAACCTGGAACCGCAGGTAAAGGCGAAAGCTAGTGACAAAATATAATTGCAAATCAAATGACCTGTAATAATAGTGACGCGATCTGCGTTGAGTCGTCAGGTTGGTCGCTGTTCCGTCTCCTCTTGTCCTGTGGCTGCGTACACTTCTGAACAGCGGAATGCAACGCCTGGAAACATGACATTCTATGAATAGTGTTGTCTAACATCGGTTTGAGAAATAATCCATAGGTATAGAGTTATAGAGTTCAAAGTCCAAATTATTTTGATCATTTTAATATCTATAATTCTGCAGTCAGTATGTATGTAAGTGAACAGCTATGCGCCTGGAATGATTTTAAAGAAATTGTTTGTGTGTTCCAATAGATTCATAGGTTTCCTCCATTGTTTTTTTATGGAACTTTTGTATGGACTTATTTCGACAGGACGTATGTGGGGACAGCTAGTTTTACTATATTTCTCATAGATTTGGATAATGTATGTCCAGGTCATTCTGTCAATTACAGCTTTATACTTCCTAATTTTTTATTTCATAATGAAAATCCTTCGACATTCCTTATACACTCGGTCATCAATCTAAGCTGTGAACAATAAATAAATAAAAAAATATAGTGTACCCGCAGCAGATGTGTGAGAACGTGCACTGCATGTGTGTGTCGCGGCGCCGCGCGGTACAGCTGCGTGGCCGCCTGCAGGCAGCGGGCCCCGGCCCCCGCCCCGGCCCCCGGCCCCGCGCCCGACCCCGCGCCCCCGCCCGGCCCCACCGCCTCCGACAGCGAGGTCAGCGCGCTGAACATGGGGGGCAGCAGCTCGTGACGAACTAGGGCTTCCTAGAGATACCAAAATAAAGTCTATATTAATAATTTTTTCACATTTGACGTCAAGTATACATTTGATACCAATTAAGGAAGGAGTAAATAATCATGTTTACTCTTTTTTGATTTATAATCACTTTACCTTATACGTAAAGCTTATCATGCCTTGTTACTAAAACCAAATGAGAACGAATTTTCAACTTAATTGGTTGGGGGTGGAGGTAACTGAATAGCGCATTTGATGCTCCAGTATTATTTTGACAAAAGGTAAAGGCGTATCGATCAACTTGTATTGACCGGGGTCACTAGGGACAGATACGGGGTCGTATAGGTAGGAAAGAAAAATTACCTGAATAGACATAATAGATAACGAAAAACCTAAATTGAGTTCATCAACGTTTAAAAAGTAATATGATCAATAATTTTATTTCCTATTTTTTTTTAGTTGGTTTAAAGACATTTTAAGATTCTCGAGTAATTTCTAAGGCAGTAAGAACCAACTGTAACGCCAATTTAATTAGTCTTGATTTATTGATGACGATAATATTCCAAACCTATATCGTCTGTCGTAGTGAAATTAAATATTTATTCATATAGTCCTTCGCAGGCCCTTATGAATAGTCAGACTCTAACACCAGCGTGGTTACCTTATGCACGGTGTCGAGGCAGTGCAGCGCGTGCAGGCTGACCGGCGCCAGCCCCTCGAGCGTGGAGGCGCCCACGCTGGCGCTGGGCTCCACGCTGCAGATGTGGGACAGGCACACGCCCAGCTTCTCCACGTCCGCCGGGGTGAATCTACGGAGACATGGGTTATAAAGGGTCTTATGTATCATAAAATAACTTGGCGAAATTGTATAAAAAGGGTAAACATTTTCAATCAATATTTTATGAGATCGGAAAATACAAAAGGTTACAATAATATTTTATATTTAGACTTGTAATAAATTATAGTAATTTAGTCGTAATATATATATATTAATACGTTATACGTAAAAAATGGCACAACAAGTGGATACCTATACCTGTATACATGTTGTATACAAAATAATGTTTGAGTATACAAATAAAAATCTTTTTCCAAAATCCATGGATTAGGTGTTACAGATGAACCTCATATCATCAAAAAAAGAAAAAAAAATTCTATGGCTTTCTTAACTGACAATGAGAGTAGTTAAAGGTATGTACTCACGTAGGCCTGATGTGTTGGAATATCAGCGGGAATATCTGAACCAATGTTGTGAGGAAACTGAGCGATGGTGCGTACACGTCCGCCGGCTTGCCGTCTTCGGGAGCTGAAACAAAAGTCATACAATACAATATACTTTAAAGGTCTTCGTGCTCCCGGAGTATAAAAAAAAAATCTCAATATTCGAAACCATTTATTCAGTTTAGGCCCGCGGAGGGCACTTATGAAGGCCAAATTTAATGGCACTGAAACTACTACCGGTTCGGAAGTCAGTTTTCAACTGAGAAGACCCGGCAAGAATCTCAGTAAGGTAACATTTTTTACAAAATACTTAATATAGTTGACATTCAAAAACAAAAAAAGAAATAACAAGACTACGAAATGGTCATAACAATAATTACTTACAACCTAAGCAAGCAAATTAGTGGTGTACTGTGCAGAAAGTAGCTATTTCCATACATTTTTATCTTGAATATTATGAGTAGTTCATTATCATTTTCTTTCAAAACATTCTTAATATAATTTTGGAATTTATGATCAGACATTTTGATTACTGAAAGCGGTATTTTATTATAAAATCAAACACAATTACCCAGAAAGGACTGGAAGGTATGGAACAACTAATTCTAGTCTTCGCGGCCATTAATACAGATTTAGCTCAGTACCTATTGACTGAGAGTCATATTCCACCGTGACTTATCGCACCCTCAGTACGATAAGGGCTTAACTCAAAATTTTGCGAAATGGAGTTATGATCATAGAGAGACTAAACAAAGTACGCTCTATCCCATGAATAGTCAAACATTGTCAATTTAATGATAGAATAAGCATACATATATTTAGAGTAGTAGAGCTCTTAGTGCAGAGTTCGTCCGGGGAAGTACTACCACCTTACCCATTTCCGCCGTGAAGCAGTAGTGCAATTTTATTACTGTGTTTCGGTTAGAAAGGTAAGGGGGCCGAAAATTGCAATGAAATTACAGGCACATGAGACTTAACAACTTCACGTCTCAGGGTCGACAACGCATTGGCGATGCCCCTAGTGTTGCAAATGTCTATAGGCGGCGGTGACCACTTACCATCAGGTGGACCGTCCGCTTGTTTATCGGCCCACGTGGTATTAAAAAAAAATAAAAAACCAATACTTGAGCCTCTTTAACACCGGGACCCACACTCCCCGCTCAGTCCGAAAGTGACCCAATCAGAGATGTGCCAAAAGTTTTTTGAGTTAAGCCCCTATCGTTCTGAGGGTGGGAATGGTGAGCACACCTGGGATCATCTCTCAGGACGATTACCAATCCAAGTTACTGGATATCATTTCAATGAAAGTAAAGTCAATTTTACTTTGGCTGATCTGGGAATCAAACCAACACCTCTAGTTTATAGCCAAAATGAGGTATTCCAAAATTGATGTAATCTAACATCAAAGTAACTTTAGTCTTTAATTGTATTTTTAAGGGTTAAATAATGTACTTACGCTGTGGGTCCGGTGGGCGGCCCCTGGCGGCCGCAATGTTAGTCCAGGCGGCCCAGGCGGCGGCCCACACGCGCTTCTGCAGGGCTCCGCCCTCGGGGCCCTCCGCGCTCTCGGCCGCGCGCCCCGCCGCAGACACCACCTCTTGGAAAGACTTCAGGGCTGCTACTGATACCTATAGAAATTCATTACATAATCATTAATATATTCGCGTATACGCTTTCTGTACTGACAACCCTATTTCATGATCTACAATAACTCAATTTAAGATTTGATAAATATATGACATCGAGTTGTAAAAGAAAATACTAGGTTTTTGATTAATTTATTTTTCTTTCTCGCTCTAATAATAATTGACCAATCACAAACGTTAGCGCAGCAATATCAATATGTCTGGTGTTGTCTCGCTCGCCGTCAGCCTCATGCGCACGTATGTTAGCAGGTACAGTGACAAACAGACAGAGAGAAACCGCAAGGATTCAAATTATTGTAGTTTCAAGCGATGATACCTCAGTTGTAGTGAAGATAAACGCCGTCACAATGACCTTAGGATCAAATCCAAGAATAAAACTAAGCGCATCACGGTTGTAGGGAACTGCGAACTACCCACTATGGTTGGTACCACCCTAAGGTGCTTCCAGGTGTGGTCCATCAGCATTTGGGAGCCAGTACCATATAGGCCACGTTAGTATTGTAATGTACATAGAATGGAGGAGCCCTATGCTCAAAATGGGCAACCCAATAAATCTAATTAAATGTTAATAAATTATAAGAATATGTTAATGTCAATTCAAATTGCTAATAAATCATAGGTAATTATAATGAAATAAGAATTAAAATATATATAAATCAATGAAATGTAAAAACTTTTATATAACTTATAATATATTTATAATTAAATTTAAAATCAAATATAATTAATTTGTGTAAATAATAAATTAAATTGGGAATAAATGACTTTATTACTATTAGGTTGGGGAAAAAGTCTTTTCGCATAATAGTATGTATCTTTTATTTATTTTAATATAAATAATATATATTTTATATGTATTACTATAATTAGTGTATATATTAGTATATTTACATTATTATTATTATTAATTTATAAGTATTTATTAACATAGATAGTTTTCGTTTATTTCAAATGTCTGAACGTGCAACATCTGCTATCCTCTTCTGTATCCTGCTACCCCTAGGTTGTCTGGAAGAAATCGCTTTAGCGATAAGACCGCCTATTTTTGAAAACACTTGTTCTGTAATCCACTTATTTATGTTACCTCTTCTCCTGTTATGTGTTGTACAAATAAAGTATATTGTATTGTATATTGTATTGTATGTATGAACTTGTAATAAACTATATTAAAAAATGTTTAGAATTTTCTTAAAAAATGCGAAGAAATTTTTCCCCAACCTATTATTATTAGTATTGTAATGTCCATAGGCGGCGGTGAACACTTACAATCGGGTGGACCGTATGCCTGCTTACCAACTATCTGGGAAAGAAGAACTTACCTCGTGACTGGGTCTCAGCGCGAAGTCAGTGATGAAGTCCAGGAGCGCGGTCCACGAGCGAGTGAAGTCGCCAACTGTAGTCAGCAGTTGGAACCGCGAGTGGAACACGCGCGAGACGCCCGATAGTGTCAGCACCTTTAAATATACAGGTTTATAACTGGCCCCCGGGATTTCACATTTTTTTGATATTAATTTTGCCTAAGTCACCGGTTAGTGACTTCCTAACCGGTGACTTTGGCCTGCAATTCCGAAGTACCGGCAAGGAATACGTACCATACAACCGATTAAATTTTTTAAATGAAAACTTCTTTAGCGGCGTTGAGCACTTTTCTTGGGATAGGTATAAAATGTTAAACTCGCGTCAGGACACGTGACCTGATCAAAAATTCGTAAGACGGTAAAAATGCACAACGATAATGTTCAAGTTTTTACTTCTGCCGGCACTCCCGGAGAGCAACCCGTTGTTCTTTTTTTTAATATAGGCCAGTATTTCTACTCACTTGAGTCTCCGCCCACTGTTTCTGCGCGGTATTTCTTGTGTGATGTATTAGTATATGTTCGCCTGTGTCCACTTTCTCGGAACTGGCAATATTTGACTGCTTTTGAACCTGAATTGGAACAATCATAAATATTATAAAATTAAACTACTATCGATAAAAAAAAAACACTTATATTAAAAGATTCAAATATATTTTTGCCTAATTTATAGGTTTTTTTCCATACTCAAAAATATTAAAAAGATGATGAAGAGGTGACGATGTACGACATGTCCACAACATTTAGAATATAAGAGTGTGAAATAAATGGAGATAGACAGAATATACAACGCCAACTCTAACTAAGGTTTAATAAATAAATAAATAAATATCCTAGGACATTCTTTTACACACGGCCATCTGATCCCAAACTAAGCAGAGCTTGTACTATGGAAACCAGATAACTGATATACTAGTTTTTTTTTCTCTAAATACATACTTATATAAACATTTACACCCAGACACAGAACAAACAGACATGTTCATGAGCACAAATGTTTGTCCTGGGTGGGAATCGAACCCGCGACCTTAGGTTTGGCAGTCAGAGCGTTAACCACCAAGCCAACTGGCCTGTCAAAGCAAAATAAGCCATACACTAGAAAGAGACAACAATACCTAAGCCTTTTAGATACCAACTTGTGAAATTGGACCAATTTTGAAGGGCTTAATTTTTTTTAATCGTTTATAAGAGTATTTGTAACAAAAAAAAGTAGTCAAAATGCTGCATAGTTAAGAGAAATGTAATCAAATTATTAATTAATTAATAATAATCGATTAGTAATTAAATGTAGTTTATTAGTATTCAAATTAATAAAATATTGTACTTGGTGTATATGTTTATTATAAAGAGGTAACTCTTTTCGTTTATATGTTTAGATTTAGGAGGTAATCTCCAAAACTACGCATACAATAGACAAAATACATTACTAATGAACAACAAAACTTTTCCCAAGTGACTTTGGCTATGTTATAAATCCGGAATGCATATAATCCCTAATTAATAAAAGAATATAGGAATCATTGCTCACCTGATCCAACATAGGAAAGAGAACAGCTAGTAATGCTCGCCAAGCAGGCTTGCTTAGCAGGGTTCCATGGGCACCTATACAACTGAACAGCGTTTGACTCGCCGCTCGACGGACCGGGGCACGAGGTTCCGTGCATAATTCACCTAGGGAATATTGTTAGTTTTAGGATCAATATTTTTTTTTATACCTTTGAGATTTCGGTTAAAGAAAACATTGTAGCGGGGGTTTTCTAGTATCAGCATAGTTGGCTCAAATTTTTTTTTTATACCACTTGGCCGACAAACAAGCAGACGGTCCACGATGGTAAGTGGTCACCGCCGCCTATGGACATTTGCAACACTAGGGGCATCGCCAATGCGTTGTCGGCCCTGAGACGTGAAGTTGTTAGGTCTCATGTGCCTGTAATTTCACTGGCCCCCTTACCTTTCTAACTGAAATACAGTAATACAAGTGCACTACTGCTTCACGGCAGAAATGGGTAAAATGGTAGTACTTCCTCGGACGAACTCTACACTAAGAGCTCTACTACTCTAAAAAATTGTCATACTCGGACCAGGGATGGACTAGGCTTAACTTTAGCCTCTCTATTAACTGATCATCATCGCTTTTAGGGAACGCTTGTACTCCAGCTCCAGCAGTGGGGACTAACAGCTAAATAATAATTCAATCGCGACTCAAAATCATTGAAATTACTAAAATATTCAAAGAAAATGTAAAAAAAACGTATTTTTAAAAAATCGGGACCAAAAATTAATTTTTGCTCGAATGGCAATTCTTCGTGGGATATGAACAAACAATTGAAATGTAATTTAGACAAAAGAACTATTTCGGGGATCCTCGTGTCTCACAAATGGGCCCAAAGTTATGATCAGATAATAAAAATAATGATGAAATTTTATCAATGGCAAAAACAGTAACATGTATATATACTCACTGAGTCTAATATAAAGGCACATCCACAATCTATCTAACGGGGGCAATTCGGAATTGTTCGGCACTTCGGGGTACACGGCGGGGTCATTGGCCAGCGCTACCACCAGCTTGTCCCGGTTATGGTACAAGTAGTCTGATATGTTCCACTGTGGACAAACAAGCCGTAAGCATACAAATAAAACAATATGTTTTTAATGATAGGATGATACGGATGAAGAGAAGAATTCTTGGTTATAAATGTAAAAAATTTAAAAATATAAATTGCTGAGTTTTTTGCCCGTTCTTCTAAGTAAAAGACTACTGAACTCCTGGTAACTTCAGATGTTATGGCATCTATAAGTTGGTTGAAGTGGTGGTTCGATACCCTTGACTTTCTACCACGCATCGTTGGTTCGATTACCACCCAAGACAAACATTTCTGACCATAAATTTGCCTTTTTGTCAATAAATTTTTTATAGAATTTCAGCATTTTATCAGTTTCCTAATTACCATACCACAAGCTTAGCTTGTGACTAAACACCATATATATATTATTATATAAGCTATAACCAACGGAAGGGTTTCATGATGCGAAAGTAACAAGATGATGCAGACCATGAGGCCGACGGCGGTGAGGCTGATGTTGAGCTCCTTGACCTGCAGCGCGAAGGCGGCGGCGGCGGCCAGCACCTGGCGCAGGCAGCGCGGGCCGGCGCAGCCCAGCAGGTCGCCGCCCACCACCTGCGCGCACTGGAACGCCGATCGGATCAGCTGCTCGCTGCAACAGACCATCCCGGAACCTTATCACTAGGCCTTAGGAGAAGGAGATTGGTAGTGGGAATCTTAACTCGACGGTTGTTGTAATAAGAGCGGCACAAAATCCTGTACATACTTGATACAATGTTTCTCAAATTTAATGTAAGAGTCGATATAACGAATATATTTGTTGCTGTCATTTAAAAAAAAAAGAAACGTTTAATTACACTCCCGAACCGGGTATCAAACCTAGAACCACCCGTCCCTAATCAAACTTAAAAATCTTTTCAATAATGTTACCCGACTGTCATGTGGGGAAGGGTTATAAAGGGAAGATCTTCTTTTCATTTTCATTTCATTTTAGGTTTCTCACGCGTCTCTACTCGTTCATAGATACCGCCACATCACTTTGGTGCGGGTGGTCTATGCGTGTTCATAGATGTCGCCACAGCTAACAAATACCTGTGATGCGAGGATATGGCGGAGATGATCTCCATCATGAGCGGCCAGGCGGCGCCGAGCTGGTCCCCGCGCGAGTGCAGCAGGCGGGCGGTGCACTCCAGCTGGCGCGCGCGCACGTCGCAGTGCCGCACCGCGCACAGCTCCGCCAGCGGCTCCAGCAGCAGGCGCTGCCGGGCCTGGGGTCATAACAGAATAGAGCTCAGCTGGTAGTCGCGCATGCACTGTTGCGGTATTCCGACAGGTGGACTAGGTTTTGCGAGCTTACCACCTACGGAGACACCGTAGCTTACCATGACGAGATTGTGGTCAAACAAAAGACTACACATAGTAACTATTTGTAGGTATGTTCATATGTTCGTTGCTATCACGATTTGTTAATCTTTGATTAAGTCAAAAAGTATGCCCCACAGCATTAGTATATTTACTTGTATGATGTAAACGGCAAATGTCATCTACATCAAATTACCATGGTGATAGTATAATTTTTTTTGTAATAGTCTATAGGCTGAACATAGCAAATGAATATAAAAATTACCTCATAGTTTTAACACCTTACTTCGCCTGTTTTAAAGGTGATTTTGCAAAAACATTGAAACACTTATGTCTTATGAAAAACTTGTGACTTTTTAAGTATCCGAAGAGTTATCTTCGTAACCACGGCACCTATTTGAAAAACCACCATTTTCACAATTCAAAAGGTACGTTATTTCAGATTATAGGCTATGTTACAATCTCGATATAATATATATTAAATCTCTCGGAAACAGATGAAACCGCGAGACTGACAGCTAGTAACTAAATAAGAGTATTTGTACTAACCTCGGTGACCAAAACAGGGTTGACATGATGGTATTGGAAGGCGGCCTGCACTAAATAGGTTATAGCTTCCACTCCCCACTCTCTCATCCTGATGTGAGGATGTTGACACACCTGGATGTAAATATCTATATAAGTACTAGCTGTCCGGACAGACGTTGTCCTGCCAAAATAAGTCCATACAAAAATTCAGGGTTTCGATCGCAGCGCCCCCTACCGGGTCTAATTGTAAATCTAAACCATTCTCGAATCTCCACGAACACACACAAAAAATTTCATCAAAATCGGTCCAGTCGTTTAAGAGGAGTTCAGTCACATACACACGCACACAAGAAATATATATATTAAGATGTACTGTATGTATTTAAAAGAAAAAAAAGTTGTATATGTAATATTTTAGTTTGTAGGCGGGCCAGTTGACTTGGTAGTTAGAGATCCTGACAACCATTTACAGTGGCGTAGCTACCAGAGGGCTAGACGGAGCAGTGCCCCAGGGCCCCCAAACTCAGAGGCCCCCCCGGACTCTAACTTACAAACAGTGGCGTAACTACTGGAGAGCTAGACGGGGCAGTGCCCCGGGCCCCCAAGCTCTGGAAGAGGGGGGAAGAAACGATTTTAAATAGTTTAGTTGGGCCCTACTTAATTTTTTGCTCCAGGGCCTTTGGTTATCTAGCTACGCCACTGGCCATATATCGTGATTTCGGTTCCAATCCAGGACAAACATTTTTGTGCATGAAAATGACTGTTTGTTCTGTGTCTGAGTGTAAATGCCGTCGTCTTTTAGCGATTATTATTATGATATTATTTATTTCCAATCTGGGTAATCATTTCTGACATAGAAACGTCATGTCTCGTCGGAAATGGGAACCGAACCCAGGACCGGCCTTTAACCTTTTACTTACTTCTAAGAGATGATTGGTGATCGGCCTCCACATAACCTCTATCCTGTGCATATTTGCTAAGCCAGTTTCGAGCAACTTTGCTACAGCGAATAGTGATGGCTCCTATAAAAGATTATATTGATTTTAAAACACAGATACCTGTTAGAAATAGTAACATCGTTTTATATTAAAGAGAGAAAATAATGTTTCATATAAAATTGAAATAGTTTTAATTCTAAACATCAACAGCACCTTCACTCGAACATATTAACAATTCCGAGCAACAGTTAATTTATATGTAAAATCTTATCATCGGATCCGGGACTTCTGCTCTTTAGCTTGACTATCGACATATTAAAAAAAAAATATTGGATTTTTTTTTATAAAGGACAAAGTTGTTGGCCTATGGTGGCTTACACCCTTACGCGGACAATGTAACTAAATATTATTCTCAAAATATAAAGTATATTTATTATAATTTAACTTGATTATTATCAAAATATTCACCCTATTTGAATACGCCAACTCCATAGCCTCATTGGACAGCTTGCAGAGAGCATCTATGAGGTGATGTAAGGCCACATCGTCCAGGTTCTTTGAGGACTCGAAGACACGCGACAGCATCGCTGACAGAGCTGCAAGAAGTTCCATGTTCGTATACTTTTTAAACGGTAAGTTTCGAGTTACTAAAATCCAAATTTAAATCAAGATTCAAGAATTGTTCACCGGAAATAAATCCCTATTTTTAAATTGATTTAAATTCAATTGTTGTAATCTCGAGTCAAACTTGATTTATGTGTACAGAGAAACACAAGTTTGTGGTACCTTTTTTACTTAATAACTCTAATTATTCTTGACCGTACAATGAAAAATCCACTTTATTTATACTATAATAATAAATACTATAATACGTATGCAAGACTTTTATAACTTTTTAAAATATCAAATAACAGACATATATGATAATAAGTTATAACCGCCGCCTAATAGCGGCGGCGAGACATTTGCAATACCAGAGGCATCGTCAGTGCGTTGTCAACCCTGAGACGTGAAGTTGTTAGTCTCATGAGCCTGTTATTTCCCCGGCTCCCTCAGCGTTCTATATTTCTAATTATTAACCGGAAAATGACCTCCCCAAACTTGTGTTTACTGTATAGCATAGCCTAGTTCTTCGCATCCAAGCATGAGGCCCCGTTTCCTAAAGCCCAAGGTAAGTACCATTCGCAATAAGCTAGATATAACTGTAGAATATAGAGCCAGTGCGAACACAAACTTATTATAGAAGTGGAGCTGGAAGATACTGGGTTTCCATAAGCCTTGGCTTGGGTTGGAGACCAGTTTCTCCTGGAGACCTTAATGTCCCTAGTCCTTTATGTTATATGTAATGATGCTTTTCCCTTTCATGTTATTTTAGTTTGTAAAAAGAATTAAATAAAAGTATTATTTGTTTGCGGCGGTGAGTACCACCACAGCACAGATGTATATTCTTTCCAATATATAAAAATGAATGTTTGTTTGTTGCTTTTCTATCCACAACTTATCTTACACAATTTATTCAATATTTTTTTGTGACAAACCTTTGTCGCGCACGTAACAACATGCTAGTTTATTTTTATAAAAAAATATACCCAACAACGGTATTTCATTAAAAAATATATTTGCAGCGCATGTCGGGTACAGCTAGTTCCTTATAAAAACCATTTTAAAGAAGTATACAATGTTGGTACTATACTATTACATATACTGTATCCTCGAAGAGGTTGGACTGAATCCTCACTGAGTTCTGACTGAGACTTATTGTAAGTCGGAACTTATTTTACCAACGTGACATTGACTCAGTCTTTTCAATTCCAGATTTAAAATTATTTCTTAAATCAAAACGTCAATAGTATCTTCTGGGAGTCGAACCCAGAAACACTAGAATAGGGAATATACAATAAACAAAGTTATGTAACTAATTCAGCTGGATCTCCTCTGTCAAGTTCCATACAAGGAAACTCAACAGAAAATCGACACGTGTTTCGCTTCTACACGAAGCATCATCAGGCCCTAAAAGATAATAAGACTCGCTGTAATAGAAGCGAAACACGCGTTGATTTCCTATTGAGTTTTCTTTCTTGGGACTTAAAAGAGAAGGAGATCCAGCGGAATTAGTTACTACATATTAGTTTTTTGTATAATCTTATAATAGATTAACGCAAGGCCACGCCTGAGTCAATTAGTTATATTAATAAATGTTTATTAAAGCGTTTTAAGTGCTCAGCCGGTGTAAATATCTAAACGTCACGACAGTGCATATATAAGTCACTCGTGATTAACAAACATAACCCTGAATCTAGAATCTAGATCAAAAACATTTATAAACACTGCTTACGTATTAAATGTTATTGAGAAATTTACTTTTCTGGTGATAGGCTGTTTTGAGGTTTGAAACGTAAGTTACATATTACAATAATTAAAGCCATTAGAAACAAAAAGAAAAGTTTTTCAGATTCTTATCTAATGATGGTGTTAGGCTGTTTGTGTAAGTATACAACAATTTATTTAGTTTTCTTATAAAGGCGACTGAAGTTACTACCGGAAAGTTTTTTGCGAGGATAATTGGTCATAAAGTAAATTTCAGACAATACATCAAATTTATATTTGGTTCCTCAATTTCACAATTGTAAATCGAATATATCCAATTATATATATTTTCAACTGTCAAATTAGATATAAATATATTTAAAAAAATCTCTCAAAATTAAATTCATAATAAAATATTCAGTTTAGGACCGCGGAGGGCACTGAAGGTCAAATAAACTGAAGCTACCATTCCACTACTACATGACATTGCATCAAGTTCATTGCCCAAAGCTTCCATGGGATCCAGCCATTTTTTATTTTATTTTAATAAGCAGTGTTCATAAGTATACAGTGCGAATAAAATGTAAGCCAAACAGATGGCCAGCAAGCTCCATCCCAGTGCGCCTTGCGAACGGACAAAAGCTTGTTTTAATAACCCTAAAACATTGAATACATTTGGAATATTTTCAAAATTTACAATAGTTTAATATTATTAATTAGGCACACAAAACAGAACACAGTCAAATTATGATAATGACAGAAACAAAGATAACTTATGGGGAAGCGAGGTATGAGACTCCTCCATTTAAAAGGGAAGACCTCCCCCAAGCTAGGTGCTCGTGCCTGGGGACCGCGGTCCTACTGTTGACATTGGAATATCTATATATGTCAAATCCTGAGAAAAGTTCGATATCGCGATGCCTACATCTCTCGTGTCTATTACTTCATAGATGTTGCCACATCACTGTCGGGCGATGTATGATTCTGGCATGCGTTCATAGATGTCGCCACTAACTCATCACAGATGCAACACTCGCCACATAAGAAGGTCCATATGATATTTAGTGGTCACCTTTAGATTATTAGGTTATTTGACGCTCTTCTATTTATATCGCTACTATTAGCTATTAGGTAGTATCGGAAAACGCGGACGTCTATCAAATACTAATGAATGTAATACACTAGAGGTAACACTGTTGCTTACCAATAAACAGCCAAGAAACCGTTTATAAATAATTAATATTTACAATTTAAAGTAACCCGATCCAAAAGGGGAAATATAAATTAAAGATTTAGAAAGTAGAAGTTGTTAAGTCTCATGTGCCTGTAATACAAGTGCATTACTGCTTCACGGCGGAAATGGGTATGGGGGTAGTATCGTTCCCCGGACGAGCTCTGGACTAAATTTATTTTTTAGGCGATATACGAAATCATTGCTACAAACATTTGCTGCGAATAAATACTATACAATATCCCTACTAATATTATAAATGTGAATATGTTTGTTTGTTACACTTTCACGCGAAAACTACTTAACCGATCATCATGAATCTTTGTACACATACTCTTGGAGGTATTAGAAGTAACATAGGATACTTTTTGTGCCGGAAACTAGATCCCTCGGGAACGCAGGTGAAACCGCGGGGGACAGCTAGTACTAAATATGGTTATAAATTCCAAATGTATACAAGTATTACAAAGCTATGCTGGTGTAGTACCACTCATGACTCCGAGTGACTCGGCGACGGGAACTTGCTGACCTGCAAACCATTGTTAATATTCACAACATAATGTATGACAATATATAATGAAAATTACATTTACTACAAAGTATCCTTGCTATTGTTTCCTTATGATATTTTCCTTTAACGAAAGTTCATGTTTCTGATAGGCTTTTTAAAAAAACAATGTATACTATACTTAATTATAGTAGTTCCAGTAACATTTAGATTTTAATGTGTGACAAAAACATAAAACAGAAAGTATATTGTTCTAAATCATTTAATGAATCCGTTACAACTGATTTTAGTATATGTAAGATATCAAGTCATGTTGGTACAATTGAACATAACCCTTTCGACGTAAATCTTAAAGCCCATTTTGAAAAAACACATTATTGAATTGATTTCCAATCCACCCGAGATAGAAAACATTGATTTTCACATATGAAACGCATTCAATTCTATGACTTATTATATACTTTTTTTTTATTTTTTTTTTGTAGAAACATTGTAGATTTAATTAAAATATAATACATTTTCTTATACTACTAAGGTGGTAAACAAGCTGACGGCCTGCCTGATGGTAAACGATCGCCGCCGTCTATTGACACTTGCAACACCAGGGGAAAGGTTTTAAAGGTCAGTTTAAAGTAAATTTATAGAAACTCACCAGGTAAATCCGCCATGACAGCGGAAGTGCTCATGACTGCGTTGGCGTCTGCGCTCGCGCGGCTCGCTTTCATGCTGCCGCCGGTAGATGGCTTCAATCCTAGAATCCATACCTAGGACAGACATAATTATTTATAAATAAATTAAGAATATTGTAATTGGTATTAAGGTTGCTGAAAGAAAACTTCGAAATGTAATGATTTTTCCAAAGCAGTATGCTCGTATTTTTTTAATACCTCGTCCACGATTTAGGAGGAATTTAAGTCGACCACGACGTTTACTATTGTTTGGTATAGTACAACCGTATTATCCATGATTTGAAGCTACGCACATCCAACATCAGCTCACTTTTTAGTCTAAAAAGGTTAAGTCTAAGAAACTAGAAGCAAAAGAAAATGTATTGTATATTTATTGTGTTCTCTAAAAAAAGCCATGTACGAGGTAAATGATTTATGGTTTATGATCACTGACCATTGATAAGCCTAAGAAGAATTACTTTAAATATTTTTTAAGTACATATTTTAGAATTATAATTTTTTTTTATTGACAATCAAAAACCAAAATTGAGAACATAAAATCCGATTAATCAAATAAAATAAAATTATTACTATAAGGAGTTTGATGCCCTCATTAGAACTGGTGATAACTCAATAGCTTTGACCTTCATAAGAGTCTTTATTGGTTCTAAACTGACACAAAACTATTGATCTTTATTATAATGAGTTACTTACGAGATGCTGCAGAGTGGTGAGCACGGGCAGCCACGCCTGCTGGATGGTGTCGCCGTCCCTCTGCGCGGCACACAGCAGGGCCTTCATGGCCGTCACGTGACGCGACGTCACCATCACGAACGACTGCTGTTGACCTGAGGGGGGGACCTCTACTATGAAGTTTTTTGAGTTTATATGTAAGCTTTAGATTGGCCCAAAGAGGTTTCGATAGCTAATGAAAAATAACATCGATTAAAAAACAAAAAAAAATGTATTACAAGAAAAAGTAAAATTGTCAAATTTTCAAACCTTGAATTGATAGAAAATAAACTACTATACTAAAATTTGTAAATAATAAAAAACATTGTCTGAATTAATAATTGCTGCATAGGTACCGGTGGGCAAGGCGGCGGAGGGCAGCGGGGTCCCGACCCACACGACCTGGTGGCGCAGGTCGGAGGCGGAGGCGGGCGCGTGCGCGTGCGCGTGCGGGTGCGCGTGCGGCGCGGGCGCGGCGGCGTCGCGGCGGCCGCGCCACGGGCACGGCAGCGCGCCCAGCGCCGGCACGCAGTACTGCGCCGGCAGCGCCGCGCGGCACAGCGCCGACACGCACGCGTCGCGCCCCGTCGGGTGGCACGTCTGTGCAGACGGACAGGTTCACGATCAGATGACCGAGTAAACACCTTTTTGAAGTTATACTTCCTTAGGTGCGTTATGAAAAAAATATCAGAGTGAAATTTAAAGATGGGCGCGCATCAGTGTACCACAAAATTCTCACGGATGAAGGTAGCCGATAACGGTCTCTCCGGAACATCGTACAAATTGCAACTGTCAGTGTCGATGTGTGAGTAATGACGTTATTGTCAATAATAACCTAACAATGTCAAAAATTGTCACTCGTTTGCTACAGACAGATGCAAAGAGTGTTTTTGGTGAAGTTTTTCTCACCTATAACTTCGGGTATAGCATACATAACATAGTATACATATACAGGAATATATTTTATTCAGTGCGCAAACTTTGACCAATTAAACTTAAATGTGTTTTATTAAACACCTAATATTTATTTTGATAATTTTTAGTACAAAAAAATAAAGTTATCATTAACGAAAGATATAGACTTTAAAATTGATATTATGGCTCTGTCGCTCGGGTCGGGCGCCCCGGCCGTGGCCTTGGCAACAGCTGGCTCTACCGCTGCTTTTTAATATTATTATGAATAGATAGTGTCCATTGTTTGTTGATTTACAAATCGAAAAAAAATATAAAAGTAATAAAAACGTGAGAGGTAAGCTCTCAGATGCCTCGTAGCGCTGGCTCGCCGAAAAAGTTTGTATTAGCTAAATAGGGAGCTAGATTTTTAGCGCACTCGATACGATAACGATACGCTTGCGATAGAGGTTCATGCTAGATGCATATGTCGTAAATGGAGATATATATCGTCATACAGTAGTCTTACCTTCCCGCTGACTCTTGCCAAGGTCTGTATGGCTCGCAGTATGCTCTCCAGCTCGCCGATGCTGGCTTCGGCTAGCACCGACAATCCCCACACCAAACCGCACCATGATGACTTCAGCAGCTAAGAGAACATCTCTAAATATTATAAAGTTACAGACATGACTCATATGACAGTTCTGTGTCGTTTTGTTCGCTTATGTCTTTAAAACTATGCAACAGATTTTTATGACGTTTTCACCATAATTTTGAAAGTTTCTTCCGAAGGTTTGTGTATGTGCTATATTAACATTAACCCCCTAGGCAAATCCGGAATCGGAGCCCGTAACTACAATGTCGAATCAAATTTGACAATGTAAGGAAAGTTTTGAAAGAAAGAGCTAATTACAAGATGTATCTATCTACTTAACTCTCTGAAAAAGATCTATTTTGTATTATTTTTTGCAACTCTACAAACAACGAACCTGCAACCTCGCCATCTTCTCTTTGTCTTCAAGGTCATCCTCTATCTTCTGGACGACGTTGGAGTTCTGGTCAGCTTCACCATTATGTCCATTGTTCGTTATTTCTTTTGAATCCGTTTTGTTATCGATTTCTGTACGAATTAGAGAGAATGGCTTTCAAAATATGTTTAAAAATGAACTGTCCTACGAAAATACATGACTAATGTAAAGAGAGTGACTCAAATTTAGCTTTTTTTAATCTATGTTTTATATCCCTTATAGAAACATGGCAATATGTGTTTAATAATATGTGTTGTTTATTAAGTATTCTTCTAGAGCCCACACATGGCTTCCACACTGAAATAAACAATTTATTAATGACTACATTTTGCTAATTTCCGGCAGCTACTCTTTCACCATCTAGACCAGTGATGGGCAAAGTACGACCCGCGAAACTATTTAATCCGGCTTGCCGAGGGTCCATCTAATGGATAGTATATGGCCCGCTATAACAACGTTTTGTCGGTCGAGAAGTACAAAGTAGATTCTACATAGTAGAAAAATAGATGCATAACGTATAAGTGAAGCTAAACTAGCCGCGTAGTTCATGTGTTGCGTAATACGGCGCACTAATGTTTTATAATATTATGATTAAAAAGGTTAACACAAAATGCATTTTTTCTATAATTCTGGCCCGCCTCTAGAATCTCTAAAACTTTGTGGCCCCACATTAAAAACAGTTTGCCCACCACTGATGTAGACTATATGTGGCACATTCGGCCACACTATCACTGACCATGGTCAAAGTAAGATTGTGCGAAAGAAACTCTATCCTTACCTTTATGATTGCTATTATTCTTGTTGGAGTTAATTTCCTTCTCGTCCACATCGTTTTGGATGTCTTCATACAATTCTTGTAACCTGGACAAAGAGAAAATTAATCTTGGGTATATTTTAATGAATCACAAAACTAGATACTGATGAACTTTGCAGTAAGGCAGTATATTAAAAAACATACTTAAGACAACTTTACTGTTACCAATTAGATGTAAAAACTTGATAAATACTAAAACAAATTCGGTAAAAAAATCTACTGGCTAACTCGATCCAAAAGCCATTTAACGGCAGCAAAGGCAGACAGGCTGTAATAAGTTCTTAGATACCATGGCTATCACACCGCAGAATGATACCGATATTGGGTTCGATACCCACTCAGGAATCACATTTGTGTATATAAACATGTATGAATTAATGAACCTTAACATTTGTCTGTGTGTGTCATAACTATAGATCATTAAATTATCGTGCATAAATTTAAATCTAAAATTACCCGCGAAAGATTGGACATAATCAGCGAAACGAGAAACAACAGTATTACCTAAAATACTCGGTCCCCTCGACAGAGATGGCGATAGACCTGACGATTTCCATGAGGCACGCGTACGCAACAGATATACCGTACCCGTCTTGTATCGACGGCGCTTCCGTTCGATCCAGCATTTCTATACTGAAAAGAGAAAAAAAATTGGCTATGATTACTCAGTTGATTGGCCATCTTATACGACATGGTGAATTTATAAAAAAGTGTGTCACTCTAACTGTGAAAATTTCAACAGTTTACCTATTACGGTTTGAGAGATACATCCCCCTAACAGGCAGACGGACTAACTGACTGTCAGCGGAGCGTTAGTGATGGGGTCTTGTTCATACCCTTTGGGTAACGAACCTTACATATAAAGAAATGAAAATAGAAGGAAAGAGCGGAAGAGGAAGACCAAGGATAAAGCACATGTACCAAGTGAAGGCAAAGGTAGATGTGCCGTATAAGGAGGCGCAGGAAGCAGCTAAAAGTAAAACGAAGTTACAGCGAAAAGTGTCCAGCTGTTAAATTGAGAAGAAAGGATTTATCCATTTGAAAGCACATTGATACGACAATGTTATTCCAGGATATGCTCTATCATAGGATGTGATGTGAAGTTTCATCCATCCATATCCGATTAGTAATTTTTGCGTGAAAGAGTAAAAAACATACTTACAAACAAATCGTTCCTCTTTATAATATTAATAGTATATATAGTATTGAGTAACTACAACACTCGACCACCGATATTCAAGTCAAATAGTAAAAGCTCTGCTTCGTTTGGGATCAGGTGGTCGTGTGTAGAAATCTTCCAGAATATTTATTGTTGTATCGAGTGAAAAATGTTAATAAAGATATTTAAGTTCTTGACACTCAGTGACATAGAATGCAATACTTACTACACAGATTTCGCTGTGCCGGGCTCGAATGTGACACAAAGCGGCAACCAGACTCCTTTCCAATAGAAACCTGATTGCTGAGGTATGCCTGATGTACCTGAAACAATATGATATCCTATATCAATATAGTAATTTAAAAAAACAGATATATTAGCTTGTTATCCGCGAAGATATAGGCGGAGGTATCAGTGATGAGGCTCACATTCATAGATCTTGGCAACAGGTAACAATTTCTATCAAATAAACTAAAATTATACCTTGGCCGACCCACAGGACTAATAGTTTTTCCAATAGAAAGGAGTTCTGATGTCCTCTGATTTTTTTTAAATCTAAGATTAGATAGATAAGAGAGACAAATTCCGCTGGATCTCCTTCTATATCAAGTCCCAAACAACGAAACATAACAGGAAATCGACGTTTCGTCCTGAAGATGCTTCGTGTGGAAGTGAAACACGTGCCGTTTCCTGTTGAGTTTCCTTATTTGGAACTTGATAAAGGAGATCCAGCGGAATTTGTTGCTTGAATTTGAAGCTTTTGTTTGAAATAGCAAGTTGTGACGTCATAATTGTATTGCATCAAACGAGCTACTCTTTATAGTTAAATCAGTAGGTACATAAAAATCATATTAATGATAAAATTTAGACCCCATTTGATGTATCAGTGTATGTTTGGGTGTTCAATACACTGGTTAGTGTTTGATAATTTATCTTGAACTCAGAATAGTTTCCTATTGAATTTATAGAAATGTCACAATTCAGGTACGCCATGATAGTCTGACAGTATTTAATACTACATTAATATTAAAAACGAAATGAATAATTTAATTCTTTATTATAATTTTGCGTTTATTGTTGTTTGCGCTTTCCAATTTGATGAAGATGGGTTACGTAAGTACCTTATTTTACTACTAGGCGTGGGGAGAGTTTTCACCCATATGTTGTAGACATACCGCCAATTCGCACGAAGCGCTTTGCAGCTTCCTTCCTCATGCGCACAGCTAAAGATTGGAATTCTCTCCCCTCGTCTGTGTTCCCAGAAACTTACAACATGAGGCTCTTTAAAAAATGAGTGAATAGGCTACTAACGGGAAAGCGAGCTCCATCTTCGGCCTCATCTTCACTTACCATCAGGTGTGATTGAGGTCAATAGCAAACTCGTACGAAATAAAAAAAAATGTCATAATGTTCAACCATTGCTTTAGTTGTGACCTATTTTGCAAAAATATAACATAGGTCTCTTTCATTTGCATAATGCATCATAGCTAGCACAATTTAAGGTCCTTTTCATCTTGCAATAATTAATAAAGACTATTATTATTGCTCTATTGTCTGAAATCCTAAGCAAACATAGTAAGAGAGAATTACACAGACTATAATTTAGAGTTATCCGGATTGAGGTGCCAAAGGATTTTAAGTTCATTACTAATTGTAATAAAGACTAGTTCAATCGGTTCGCAACTAAAAAAATCGAGATCTAAAAGGTACATTTTGACAGTTAAGAATGTCACAGAAAAAACATCTTTATGGCTATGAAAACGGTTTTATTATCTAATAGTATATGTATTTAATTCTAATATCTATTAGTCTAAAGTCTAGATCTCTAGACAACATTCAATAACTGTACTGTCCTACATGGAGTTTTCGTGAAAGGTACGGTAGTGCAGGTACTTCAATGTACCCGCCAAACCCATTAACCGATTCATCATTTACCACTATGTGATTACCTTCTGATTATAGTCAAACACAAGCTTATAAAAAAACAATTACAAGCAGTAGTGCACTTATATTACTGTGTTTCGGTTAGAGAGGTAAGGGGGCTGGTGAAATTATTGGCACATGAGACTTAACAACCTCACGTCTCAGGGTTGACAACGCATTGGCGATGCTCTGGTATTGCAAATGTTCATAGCCAGCGGTAACCACTTACCATCAGGTGGACTATGTGCTTGTTCCACACAATGTGTTTTTGCACATTAAAGAATTGGAATCATGATTCCAGTCGATCGAACGGACGACACAGAGGTATCTAATCAATTATGGCATTACACTAATCGGTGTACGCGCCGCTTCACCCCCGGCCAGTGCCATGAATCAGTCGTGCCGGTGTGGACATTTGTGTTCCAATTGCAGAATTGCACGTGAGACCTTTCTCTTTATATTAAAGCGAATAATCAATGTATGATAAACTGATGAATGAATGAATTGATGAATGAATGAATGATGAATGATAAAGTTTATATTTATCAGTCATGAGGATCGACGTGTTTGTATGAACGTACGTATTTAAATAAAAATATTTTCATTTTGGGACACAAAGGCCAGAATGTGATGTGTCCAAGCTAAATCGACTAAGTAATGATTAGTGTCTATAAAGGCCTATTTAATAAAGAAATAAAATAACCTGATAAACTAAGCAAAACTTGTACTATAACAAGACAACTATACACACATACACTTCCTACACTCACACATCCTACACTTCCCACACTCACACATACACACCACACTCACTCATCCTTACACACCCTACCATTTCACACCTTAACTAATTTACGCATTTTATTTAAAGTTTGTTTCATTTTATATTTACATATTTTTAACTTTAAACCTTGTAAACACGTTTAATCATAAAAATTTCGGAAGAGCGGGTCTCTCCTTATAAAGGTTTTCCAAAAACTTAAAAGGGGAGTCCCAACCCATGTAATTACTGTACCTGTAATGTAAAATCGGAAGAGCGGGTCTCTCCTAATACAGGTTTTCCAAAAACTTAAAGGGGGTGTCCCAACCCATGTAATTACTGTACTTGTAATGTAAAATCGGAAGAGCGTGTCTCTCCTAATAGAGGTTTTCCAAAAACTTAAAAGGGGTGTCCCAAGTCTCAACCCATGTAATTACTGTACTTGTAATGTAAAATCGGAAGAGCGTGTTTGTCCTAATACAAGTTTTTCAAAAACTTAAAAGGGGAGTCCCAACCCATGGAATTACTGTACTTGTAATGTAATAAAGAAATTTTGAATTTGAAAGACAACTGGGTATACTACATATATATTTATTTTTTAACAAACTAAATAGATATGTACAGACACATAACACCCAAATGACTGTAAAATTCACAATTTCATGTTCACAGTGAGAGACTAGGCTGCAAAAGATCATACCGCACAAATAGATTCAACAGCTACGAGCTATGCATGTCCAAGTGTCGACCTCTGATCGACCTGTACCTGCAGATCCTCAACTATGATGGACGGAATGACACGGGCTCCGGGCACCAACAAGATCGGCAAATGGGTAAGATCTGATGGACGGTCTCGAAGGGTCAAATGGTTTTAAGGTTAAAATCTGATCACCTGTTTGAAATGTTAGATGAAACCTGATGCCATATCTTGGTGCCGTTTATCAATAAATAAAACTGTTAATGTGGGAACGGAAGGATTTATGATTAATATTTGGCCTTATGTCGTACTAATAAGGTCTATATTACGATGGCATACTACCATTACTTCCTTGCCGGTTCTTCTCTGTTGAGATGTGAATTCTGTGGGAACTTTATTATCTTTCACCTCCGTATATACCCTCTTATGGTCTGAATTGAACCAATGTTTTTGTCAATGACATGTCATTATTAATACATTTATAGACAAATTTATGACATTTTTTAACCTGTGGAACATGGGATATTTTGGATCCCGGGATAATAAACCAAAACAGTGGGGGGCAGCTAGTTCATCATAAACTTATTTTAAAATCACTACCCATGAGGGGTAATAATTTGTAAGCTCTAATATTAACTAATTGACTCGGGCGTGACCATGCGGAAATCCATTATCACTACATAGTGTAAAACAAAGTCGCTTTCTCTGTCCCTATATCCCTATGTATGCTTAAATCTTTAAAACTACGCAACGGATTTTGATGCGATTTTTTTTAATACATAGAGTGATTGAAAAGGAAGGTTTATATGTATTAGTATCTACATTGCAACTGAGCGAAGCCGGGGCGGGTCGCTAGTAAGATCATACAGAAACAAATATCTAGTAACTAATTCTTTCACTTTCTGTCCGGCGGTCTGCGAGGTAACACGTATGTGGTGCTAGTGCGTCGACTCAGTGACTGCGGGTCTAATACGACCTGAAGATGCTTCGCGTAGAAGCGAAACACGTGTCACACGTTTAGGACTTGACATAGAAAGAGATCCAGCTAAATTAGTTACTAGATATATGTTTCTGTATAAGCTCTAATATTGTATAAAATGAGTATTTAAAAATGTTATTTACAGGAAATTCAAGCCGTCGAGACGCCATTGGAGCCAAAGACATTCATAAAGAAGCAGAAAATATTAAAGAGCCTCAAGGTATGGAAGTTGAGGAGCTGGAAGATGAGCCTATACCCAGTATGATGATGTATAGAGACAGCTGGAGAATGAATTCCGATGACGTGTTCCCACCCGACATAGACTATGAGTTTGATGGAGTTGTTTCTGGTTGAATATTAAATTAAAAGATTCAATATTATTCAGAATGTCATTTTAGGTAAAGTACCTGGATGGGCGAGCATTGCTCAGGATTTCTTTACTAACGTGATTTCTACATTTGCAACCGACATTGTAGCAGTTTTCATTGCCTAAAAACACGAAAACGACATTTTCTGAAAATGAATCCTAGCAAGATCGATTTAACGCTCCCGAAACCCCCCTGCATACTAAATTTCATGAAAATCGTTAGAGCCGTTTCCGAGATCCTAATTATATATATATAATTACATATATATATACAAGTAAATATATACAAGAATTGCTTGTTTAAAGGTATTAGATTAGTATGGATAGGTTTAGTATTATTCGGAATTCATTCACGGAATTCGTGGAACTGCTCATGATCTTGTTTTATCTTATTTATCAAATCGTCAACAAAAGGTAGGGATTACTGGCACAACATCCAAGGGCTCTTTAGTCGAAATGGGGGTACCCCAGGGTTAAATTTTAGGTCCATTTTTGTTTTTAGTATATATAAATGACTTGCCATATGTTGTAAATGATCTCACAGATATTGTCTTGTTTGCTGATGATACATCATTAATTTTTAAAGTTGATAGAAAAGACAGAGATCTAACTAAAGTTAATCATACTATGTCAATGTAGGTTTGCTACAAATAATCTATTACTAAATTCAAGGAAAACTAAATGCTTAAGGTTTTCTTTACCGAATGTAGCACAAGTAGATAGCCAAATAATAATAGATGGGAGCCATATTGATCTTGTTAATAAAACGGTATTTTTGGGTCTTACATTAGACAATAAATTGCAGTGGGGACCTCAGGTTGATACTCTAGCTGCTAAGTTAAGTTCGGCTGCATTTGCTGTTAGGAAAATTAAACAATTGACGAATGTTGAGACAGCCAAATTAGTTTATTTTGCATACTTTCATAGCCTCTTGTCCTATGGTATTTTATTTTGGGGAGCAGCAGCGGATATAGAATCAATATTTATTATACAAAAAAGAGCAATTCGTGCAATTTACGGTATGGGTCCCCGTGAATCATTAAGAGATTTATTTAGGGAAATAAATATAATGACATTGCCTTCATTATATATTTATGAAAATATAATGTTTATACGTAGAAACAGGAATGTTTGAGTCAAAATTGGATATCCATAATATTAATACAAGACAAAGGGAGAAGTTAGTTGTTCCATATTTTAGACTAACTAAAGTAAACAAGTCATTTCTTGGTAATTGTGTTCGATTTTATAATAAGATACCGCTTTCAGTAACCAAAATGTCTGATCATAAATTTAAAAATTATATTAGGAAAGTTTTGAAAGAAAAAGCGTATTACAAGGTGGTTCATTATATTGAAGATAAAAATGTATGGAAATAGCTGCTCTCTGCACAGTGCACCTCTAATTTTCTTGTTTAAGTTGTAAGTAATTATTGTCATTTTCTATTTTGTAGTCTTGTTATTTCTTTTTTTTGTTTTTGAATGTTAGCTTTATTAAGTATTTTGTAATTGTTAAATGTAAAAATATGTAAAATTGATATTATAAAATAGCCAAAAAGTCAGAATAGATAAAAAAGAATTTAATAAAATAAAAAAGAATGTAACCTTGCTGAGTTTCTTGCCGGTTCTTCTCAGTTGAAGGCTGACTTCCGAACCGGTAGTAGCTTCAGTAACTTTAAATTTGACCTTCATAAGTGCCTTCTGAGGGCCTAAACTGAATAAATGGTTTTGAATTTGGAATTTTTGAATTAGTTTGGACGTATAACAATGCCATGGAAAAATGCTTTTAAAATAAGGTGCCTATATTTAGGTTCATAGCCATTGTCTAATGGTAGATAAACCTTATTATAAAGTATTATTAAATAATAATAAATTAATAAATATACTGTGATATTCTTTATCACACCATACCGGGCATCTGATTCCAAACTAAGCAGTGCTTGAACTATGGAAACCAGATAACTGATATACTACATACACCACTTTTTCAACTTCATTACTACCAATGAGTCAAAGTACGAGACCTGCCTAAAATGTGTATCAGATAAACGCGTATGAAGAACATCTCAACATATTTATTACAAAAAATAATGAGGGTATTAAAAAATAACCCAAGCTATTGAAAAATAAACTAAAATGTAAATTAGGAGTTCAGCTCAATTTGACGCCAGTGAGTGAAATAAATAGCGTATTTGGAATGACGTTGCAAGGTAAAAAAAGGTTAATTCCATAAGTGTAAAGGTACATTTTTAAACAACAACACTACCATACAATGCCTCTACTTCAGAAAGGATAAGGAAATAACTCACCAGAATTCGTATTGACATTAGATGCGACAAAGAGACTCTGCACGTAAGCCCCGAGCGCGTTCACGATGTCCTGGAATATGTTCGTCGCGTGCGGCTTCATGTCGTAGCATTCGCAGAAAGCTTTAAGTAAATCTGTTCATGAGAAACATTATTATATTTATTTTAATGAAAATTATATTTAACACAAAACACTGATTGAAGAATAAACAACATTAAAGCCATTTAAAAGTTTTCACAGGTTTATGTACAAAAACTAGCTGTACTGCGCGGTTTCACTCGCGTTTATCGATATACAATACAATACACTTTATTTGTACAACACATAACAAGAGAAGAAGAAATATAAAGAGGTGGATAATAGAACAAGTGTTTACAAAATAGGAGGTCTTATCGCTAAAGCGATTTCTTCCAGACAACCTAGGGGTAGTGTTGCACGTTTAGACATTTGAAATAAAAGAAGAAAAAATAAATAAGAAGAAATAATAAGGTTCGATTCCCAGGTTGAACAAGGTAATATTATCGTTTCCTTGTTTAAAAATTAATATCTACAACCCCAAAAGGCGGCGACAATGCTACATGTCGGGCCTTAAAATATCTACGGTGTAATGTGGTCATTATTAAGACCTCTGTATACCACTTCGGGGATGTAGGCGTAAAGATATGATGATAAAAAACATAGATAACTTACGCGGCTGAATGGTCATTTTATGGAGCACTTCCAGTGCTAACGCTCTTTGCCACATTGGTTTGTCTGGATCCAGGAACTTTATGGTCAGTGACAGAAATATCTCGCACTCTGTTACCTGATGATAAAACATACATTTTCGAATATAATTTAAAAATGGCCATAAAACATCGAGATGCAGTTGTCATGGAGTCTTTTGAGCGAAACCATCCGAAACCGAAATAACTTAATATAATAACTTTAATATGTAGAATGTATAAATTTAGATGAATAAGTGTAATTAAATTAAAGTAAATCTTAAGTTATTTATTTATAATCCATGTATTCAGCAATAGAAAAATTCAACGTAACACTATATATTAAGGAACCACAAGCCTCAGTTCAAAACAACGAGCTGAGCAAGCGCGGAAAGATGTTAATTTATAACAACACAATACAATTAATCTTAAAATAATTTATCGTAGAATCTTCAAAGAGTACGGATTAAGAGTCCGTAGAAAATGTATTTTGACGGGCCAGTTGGCTTGGTGGTTAGAGACCCTGACTGCCATACCGAAGATCGCGGGTTCGATTCCCACCCAGGACAAACATTTGTGTGCATGAACATGTCTGTTTGTTCAGTGTCTGGGTGTAAATATCTATATAAGTATATAAGTATGTATTTAAAAAGTAGTATATGTAGTATATCAGTTACCTGGTAGCCATACTACAAGCAGTACACTCTGCTTAACTTGGGATCAGGTAACCATGTGTGAAGAATGTCTAGGGATTTATTATAATTATTAAAAAAAAAAAAACATACATTTCAAATATCTCTGTAATCCTAATAAAGATAATTAGGCAGAGTCGAATATCTTAAACTCTGAAGTCTATATCTGTTACGTGGGAATGGAGAAGCGAGTTGTGCGACTCCATTTAAAAGGGAAGATCTTCCGCAAGGCTAGGAGGTAATCGTGCCAGAGAACCGCGGTCCAACTGTTAATGTTCTAATTGTACATATGGTCAAATCCTGAGAAAGCATTGATAGTGTGATGTAGGATCGCATGCGTGTTCATAGATGTCGCTACAGGCCATTGAACGCTATCGACAAGAAATAAGAGCTAGCGATCACATATTTTTTTAAATAAATAGGTACCCTGGAACATTCTTTACACACGACTATCTGATCCCAAATTAAACAGAGCTTATACTGTGGAAACCAGGGAACTGATATACTACTTTTATAATTACATAGTTATATAGATATTTTCATACAGCCATAGAACAAACAGACATGTTCATGCACACAAATGTTTGTCCTGGGTGGGAATCGAAACCACAACATGCGGCATGGAAGGTGGGTCTGTAACCACCGAGCCAACTGGCCCGTCATTCCTACTTACCAAAACGGAGTGATACTTGTGCACTATGATGGAGACAAGCCTCAGCAGCCTCATGGTGACGGGGAAGTGCGGGCGGTCGGGCGCGGCGGCGGGGCTCGCCTGCCCCGGGCCCGCACCGCCCGCCCCGCCCGCCCCGCCCGCCCCGCCCGGGATGTGCAGGGCCGTGAACGCTGCTCTGTGGAACGAATACTATATTTTAGGATACAGAAAATTGTTTATTTCTTTGATTGGCCCGTTGGCTTGGTGGTGATTCCAATGCAGTACCAACATTTGTATGCATGGACATTTGTAAATATATATAAAAATATTTGTTTTTATGTATTTAGAAGAAATATGTAGTACTAGCTGTCCCCTGCATTTTCCTGTGATAAAAAGTATCCTATGTTACTTCTAATACCTCCAAGAATATGTGTACAAAGTTTACAAATGTGAATGTAAACAAACTTACATTTACATTTATAATATTAGTAGGGATATCAGTTATCTGGTTACCATAGTACAATCTCTGCAAATTTTACTATTTAGGTTATTTTAATATTTACAAATGTTTTTAAAATATATTTTACTATACATAATATTTGATATAGAAAGAAATTACAGAAGGAATGTCGCTTACCTATATTTAACGTTTGGTGAAAATAGCCTTATAATTAGCGCGCAAACATGTTCTTTTAGGAGAAATCTGAACTCCGAGATCTGAAAAAAAGAAAAACAAAACGAATAAGTTGGATAGGCTTATGTAATACAAGCTGTCGCCCGCGGTTTCATCCGCTTTCCCAAGCGATGTGCAAGTCATACACAAGGTTATAAACTATCACTGTGCCATGTTTCAACCAAATCCGTTCAGTAGTTTTTGTTTGAAAGACTAACAAACATCCATCCATACATCTATCTTTCCATTATCACAAACTTTCCATTTACAATACTATTAACAGTATTTCATATTCACCTTGAAGAAAATAGGTGAAAAATCAGTCAGTACTGTGTCTAGTAACTCCAAGCCGAACGTCTTCGGCACGTCCGATATGCCGACGAGCCAGTGAGCCGCATCGCCATTTATTAGTTGAATTATGTCCTGAAAAAACAAGAAAAATGTATGTGGGTTAGATCCTAAAACTGAGTATGTCTTCGACTGCCATTAGAGGATTCGAGGGATAAAAGGGACGGCAGAAGAAGAAAATAAAATGTCAATAAATTGATATTAATAATCTTACATTATAATAAAGAATAAGTGCGAATTTTCTAATAACTAAAACTTTGCTTCGTGCAATATCCCGCATACTTATTTATTATACATACATATTTATTTATTTATTTATATATGTATATACATATGCGTCATTGTAATCAAAACACAAGCAAACGGATCACCTGATAGTAAATAATAGAGACATAAAGTTGCCAAATCTCATGTGCCTGTAATTTCACCGGCCCCCTTACCTTTCTAACCGAAATACAAATCGCCTACTGCTTCACGGTGGAAATGGATCTCTACTAGTTTTATTCTATTCTATCTGACCACAAAAATATTTTATACATGAACTGACACATATATAAAATATGTTTTTCTTTTTTTTCATTGATTGAAGATGTTAGTCGCAAGAAACTCACTTGTAATATAAGGTATGCGTCAACCGCGCACGGTTTCAGCTCTTTGGGTGCTTTGTTGTTTGTCTGTGGCCTGATATCTGCCGCATTTACTTTCAATGTACCTGTAATGATAAAAAAAACACATGCCAATCCAAAACCATTTATACACTTACAAAGGTCAATGTTACTACAACTACCACCGGTTCGGAAGTCAGCCTTCAACTGAGAAAAACCGACAAGAAACTCAGCAAGGTAACAACAAAGTTTTAGATCATTTATATATACATTTTATCTAATATGACTTTTTGGCATTTTAACTTCTTATATTTTACATTTACAAATTACTTAAATATTAGAAATTAAGTTATTTCTAATTCTAATAAGAAAAAAAAAACATATTTATTTTCCTCTCACAAAGGGATCCTTAACATACCGTAATGCTTAGTTGGCACACATCCGGCTCGAAGGACCAATTTTGTACAGTAAGGGTATACAAAATAAAAGATGCTATATTGGAATAATTCCGTAGTATAGCTGATTTGATTTAATATATGATTTACACTTGCGGTGGAGCCCTTACGCGAACTGACTTAATTTCACCGCGTAATATGCTGATTGTGCTGATTTACGGCTACACCGTACAGTTTATATTTTTGTTTGCAGTAAATAAACTAGACCGATTTCAATAATTCTTTCACAATTAAAAAGCTATCCAGTCTGAACAGCCCTGGTGTAGAGGACACTCACCTTCAGCCTCAGCCAGGGCCCGCTCGAACACCAGCGCGACGAGCTGTCGGACCGTGGCGGCGGCCGCGTGGCTGGTGCTTACGTCGCGACTCTCCGATGCTGGCACCATCTTCATACATAGCACCATTGTCTGTAATATAATTAACATCTGTTTTAATGACATATATTCACAATAAAAAGACAACACAATGATAAATGGCTAAACAAGTAATTAATATAATACAGTTTACTATGGCATTAACTTGATGAGATTTGGAACATACTACAGCCAAAACCTAATACACTGGATGGTGCGGTGTATGTGACAATGATCTGAGTGTACTATGATCTAATTTTATAGTCGTTAAAGAATGGTATTTGGTTACCTATCATAATTCTTAGGAATGTAGTGCCAAGTTTTAATGAAAATAGAAATACAATGATAAAATATAGTATAGGGAAAGTAACTTCATTGAAAAGAACTTTATAAATTTGACATTGGTCACACCGCCTCGCAGTAACACAGGTGACGCAGTCACTGCGAGGCGGATCGGTAGTCTGACTGTCTCTTTCCAACCCCGCGCGGGGTAATGGTGCGCGAGGAGAGCTACACAAGGACGAGACAGAGATACACGGACGAACGAGGAGCGTAGAGGGAGTTTTTTATACGAATCATCGGCTTGGTTCCCTTGCTACACATATATTTTATGAGCCTATCACGGTTGGTTGTACTCAATACTTAATATTGCAATCATGTGTACATAGGAAGACCTTAAGGGTAGTTAAACTTGCGGCACACTGTGATGGCCGTTTTGACGTTTAACAATGACAAAGAAAAATAACCTTTATTGCTTCAATTATAAAGTGCATCTATTGATTCAACAGCTAATTGTATGATGATAGAAATCAACCTTATTCCAAAGCAATACAATTTATTTTCCTATGACAATCTGAAACGTCAAAACGGCCATCATAGCGTGCCGGTAGTATAGTGTAGATTACATATGACCCTGATTTGGTATGGTATTGCCATAGTGTGCCATAATGTGGTAGGTAGGAGAGAGCCGATACACTCTACAAAATCAATATCATGATTGGCAATAATCAATAAATTAATACATAATTCTTGTTTCATTATTTATACATAATATTGGAATGTTTTTAGATGAATTTTCAGAATCAACATTTTTATATTATCATCAACAAAGCAGCTGTTTGGAGCAACTTGAGCTCAACATTCTGTTTAGTGTCAGATACAAAAATATCCAGCTTCTTTGTATATTTCCAACCTTTAGAAATGTAATGAAAAAGCCAAAAAAAATGTAATGAAAAAATTAGAATAGGTCTCTATTATCATAAACAATGATCCATACCCTAGCCAGTGTATCTCCATGCACCAAATCTGATGTGGTCATCAACAAAGCAGCTGTTTGGAGCAACTTGAGCTCCAATGTGGCTCCTTGTCCAAGGTTGTATAGGCAGTCCACTACATGTCGAGCACCCTTGGCATCAATGCCTTGCTGGGCGATTAACCGCTGTATTGTGCCTAGGCAGAACTGAAAAAAAGTAAAACAAAATAAATTCATTTATCAACATATAATAGATAATTATTTATGGTGTCTTTGCATATTATATTATAATAAAATATAATATTCATATATATTTCTCAACTAGCTGTTCCTGGGATTTTTCTATTATTCAAAGCAGAACATTCCTAACTGTACTAAGAACAACTCATTAAACTTCAACTGCAATCTGATAAACCATAAGAAGATAGGGGACAAACACATACTGATAATGAAAAACAGATTTCCATAATTAAACAATTACCTTGATAATCTTCAAATCCTTGGACTCGCATCCTTGCACCAGTGGGTACAGTATTTGGTTGACAACACCATAGAGTGATGCTTGTGGATTATTTGCTGCCAGTGCCAATTTCTCTATAGCTTCATCACAAGCCTTTGAAAGAACAGAACAATTTAGTATTAGTTGTGTTACCTCAGCTGTATACACTTTACAAAACACAGGCTATGCTTTCATCCTAGTTTCACAGATTATAAATACTGTAATCTTGATGAGTTTCTTGCCAGTTCTTCTCAATTAAAGACTGACTTTCTTACTAGACATAACTACAATAACTAAGACCTTCATAAGTGATACAGTTAAGGACAGCATTTTATTCATTTGTGCAAATATTGTATAGGTACAAATTTTATTGCATCAGACTATGATATATATGTTCCATATTATAAAAATGCTTATATTGTTGGTAGCATAATTTATGTTACCTTTGCTCTGTCCAATAAAAGATATAAGGGACATCATTTTATTCAACATATGTGTAAATATTGTATAAGTACAAAATTAATTGCATCATGCAGAATTTTCCAAAGAAAACTGTTGAGGACAGCTAGTTAAACATAAAGATTAATTATAAAAATGATAATTGCATAGTTTATGTTACCTATGCCCTGTCCAATAAAAGAAGTTCCATTGATTAAAAACAAATCTAAATCATTTATTCAGTTTCATTGGAGGGCACTTATGAAGGTCAAATTTACAGTTACTGATATAGTAACTACTAACCGTTCTGAAGCCATCAACTGAGAGAAGAACTGGAAAGAAACTCAGCAAGGTTACATTTTGTCTAAATATTTTTTATATCAATTATATCTTTTTTTTTTAATCATTTATTTTTCCTTGCCAAGCTATATAGCTTGTTGGCAAGATATGTCTAGCATCTATTACAACTTTTTGACTAATTAATTATTTTATATGTTTTTACATTTGATGTTTAAGAATGACACTGAAAGTATTACTTTCTTGGTTTTTAAATAAGTTTCATCATAAGATGATTCAATAGCAATGTATGCTGATGAAAGTGGGCCTTAACACAAAGCAAAATGGTTCATTTTTCTTTAACTTTATTAAACATCAAAGTGCACCTTTTAAATTAAACATACTACACTTTTAGTTATTGAATATTGGAAAAGTAAATGAATACATTATAAATGATAACAGATTTAATTTTAAAAGCATTTACATGTTAATCAATAACACAATCAGCTGATTGATAAAAATGATTAGACTAGACACTACACTGTTTATTTCCGAAATAAATCTTTCCAGGAAACAACTTGAGAAATATTTATTGAAATTTTAGTACTCAGCTTTAGGTAAGCACTAATGTTTGAATGGGGCAATACAAAACTATTATTGCATAGTATTTAATAGAATAAAGCCTATGCTAATAATGATTAGTGATACTAGGATAACAGAAACCGCTAAGTGCCCTTGGACAGCAAATTAACAGTCAATCAATTAAATAAAACTGAAAAGCAGTGTAAACATTACTGTAAAGTAATAAAATGACAATCACAATTACAAAGTTTGAAATGTTTTACGTATGTCAGGGATAAGTCTAAAGTTTATTTAAAAGTAATAAAATCATTAAAAAAGATAAACACCTCTCTTATCTGAGGATATTTCTTCTTAGTCTCGAGGCTCAGCGTCTTGAAGTCATTCTGTAAGACTTCCATGAATTTCTTCGTGGAGTCATCGCCGGTCACGGCACTGACGAATGCCATTGTTGTATTTAAGCTAGCTAATTTTATTATTCACTTCATATTTTACGTAAAAATTTAAAGAAATTAAAAATATGCCATGTACACAATCGACATCACAGTTTTCTGTTCGGAAATCTCACTAGTAAAAAAAATATCAGTCTATCTGTTAAAGAATATATGAATATTGTGGAGAACCACGATTTAAAGTTGATCGGCAATTTTGTTCAAAAATGCAGGAAAGTACTTAAAATAATACATTTTTATTTGGGATTGGGAAAAATAATCATAAAAATGCATTATTATTAAACATTTTAAATTATTTACTTTAATGTTTTTAATCGCAGTTTCTGAACAAAAACGCATTCCTTTACACGCTCATTACACTTCAATTGATGAGGAACAAATTATAACATTTTCTTCTATTAGGGACAGCAATTTATGTGGAAAATGTTGATTTTCAGTCATATGTATATCATGAATAATAAAGTAAATTAGATTTTATGAAATATATTTTCATTAGTAAGTCATATGACATTAGTGAAGAATCGGTTTCTGCGTGACAAAGGGCAAACGATTTGACATAAAAATGTTACCCTACAAAAAAACCTTAGAAAAAGGTTCGATGAGACGATAGCAAGATTTATATTAATTTTATTTGTTTTACATAAATTGAAGCAGAGAAGATGAACAAACATGGTTTTCTTGCTTATAAAAGCTATATTATTAATTATACCAAATTATTGTCGTGAAAATAATTTATGTCATTAAATCATCCGAACTACATCCCTACAAGGTCTGAAACTTAGGAAGTTTATTATAATTATCATCATCATATAATGTTCAAAACGATTAAACAATGAATAATGTTGTTTTATGACGAAAGGAAATAAGTGAAAGTGAAAGAAGAAATGCAGGTGATCGATGATGACCCACTTTTGACGGGATCTTCTTTTCTAGTGTAGCAACATCGTTCACTGATTGTGCAGAAGAAAAAACAATGGTGTGATTCCAGATTTTTATTTGTAAGTATTTATAGAATCCAATACCTATCAATTAAGCTAAAGAAACGTTTTCGTGTCGTTAAAAACGTTCCTCAAGCCAACAATACGGATACCGAGGTATATAACGCATAATTACTGGCAAAAATTCGCTTCGTAAAATTGACGTGCTGTCAATTCAGTTTTTTATTCTATTTATTCAGCTCGATTCAGCTATGCGCCATTTACTGCAATATAACTGACGATGTCTGCGGATTTTCGCACATCATTATGTATATTGCGAATCTTGGAAAGTGTATTGTTCGTGTGTAGTTAGTGGTTCGAAGATGTGGAGCTGTCATTGCGAGTCTTCCGTGTTTTAACCAGATAAATTTTTCAGCCGGCACTCGATTTTGTTCAGTGAATCAGTGTTGTTTTGCGTGGATTTTTTGTTGGTAAGTACGTCATAATGGCGAGGTGTATGGCTGTAATTTTGCGAGCCGAGTGTCGCCTGAGACGATTTGTACGTGGTTGAAACCGAGTCAAATTCTCAATCATGCAATAAATGTTCTGTAAACAATGCAACATGTTCGTGATCTGATTCGTAAATAACATCATAGAACCTTCTGACTAACACGTACATGCGAATTTCACCCTTTTTGCCTTTAGATAATGCTTATAATGTTGTGTTGAAGTTGTGAGTGCAAACCAAGAAATGTATGTTTTTCTGAACTAATATGCCAACACAGGGTTGTGTTGACCTTCACTTGTGTTTATTAGACAGTTTACGTAAATTAAAATTGTATCTTATTTTCATCAACAATTACATCTAGTAATTTTGTTATTGTTTTATAAATTTTCCACTTTCCATCCAATCTGTTTACATTCTTTCAAATTTATAACTCATTAGTCATTCCCATGTCTTATACAAGATTATGTGTCAATATATTCTTGTTGAAACACATTTCAACTGTATTTTTTATATGATTTATTAACCCATATTGTCCTCTAAGCCGTTATTCAAGTGTTGTGCTCATGAATATCTGCCTGTACGAACCACTTTTTTCTGCCTCATATTTTTACTTATGTTCCTTAAGGATCTTATGATTTCTTGGAACAAAATCTTGTTTAATATCTCAAGATATGATCAAATGATGTGCCAAGTATCATGTTATTGGAGTATTACAGAATTTCACATTTATAATATTTATAAAATATTAGATGGCTGTATGGATAGAATATTCCAGGGTTATGTGGTTATCAATCAGGTCCATCACAAGAGGCTTTACTATTCTAAATTGATTTGTTGAATACTTTTGAGGTCAAAAGGTTAAACAGTGATCGGAAGATGTCATATTACCTCTACTTACAATTGACTTGTTAAATCCTGTTTAAAATCACCAGTAATATGATAATTGAGATGTTGACAGATGCCGGCTACTTTTTATTGAATGTTCGAAAATTGGGATGTGTCTGGTATTAAAGATAAATGATGATCACTAACCTGTGTATTGAACATCCAAAAATATACAAAAACATTAAATGTAATCAAAATTAAATCATTAATGTGATTTTTCAGTATGGATCTAATCATAAAGAGTATGTTATTTGATGCTGTACAATTATGATGTCACAACTTGCTATTTTATACAAAACTCCATACATTCCATCATTTTGACATTTCATAAAGAATTGCTGATTTGACACATCCCTATTGTTTGTATGGAGTTTTGTATGATAGATTAGAATGTTGTGACTTAATTATTATACAGGATTGAAATCTACTCTTTGCTGTCAGATAGGTATTTCAAATCATATTGATTTTAATAGAAAGGGTCATAATTTTATGTATTTGTGTATTTTTAAGATTTTAGTACTGTTGTAGTGGTTGATGTAGGAATGATAATACACTGCTTAGTATTTGATCATTTAATTTTAATTTATTACATTAACATACATAGTCTGAATAGGTCTTATATTGTGAGATAGTAGGCACATCAATCCCTGATATGGTGTCGGAAACTAATTAAGCATAAACAGTATTTATGTTAGTCATTTTAGTTATATTATTTACATATAGAAGTCCTAATTTAATTACGTACATAATTATTTCACATAATCAATTTATCACAAATACAGTATAGGTGCCTATGTCCAGCAGTGTAACGAGATAGGCTGATGATTATCATTAGATGACAGTATAGTTTGGCATACTGATAGCATTTACATTACAAAATTCAAAACCATTTATTCAGTTTAGGCTTTTGGAGGGCACTTATGAAGGTCAAATTTAAAGTTACTGAAGCTACAATAGACTGTCTAATAGTATTTAACCTGGATTAATGCATAGTATGGTTTTTATTTCTGGAAAAATATAACATCTTTGGAGCGCAGATGGAACTACAGGGGAGAGCTATTTTCTAATAATTTTAAACATTTACAAGTAATAACTGTCTTTCGCAGTATATATCTTAGTAAGTAACAACCACTTTTACAGTAATTTTTAAGACTTACGCAAAAAAATTATATGCCGATCGAAAATCCATGGATTGATGAACCTTTTGACAGTAATTTTAATACACGCAATGTCAAAATTCTACTTCAATCTTGCGATTTTAGATCGGGATCGTATATTAGTTCCCCGTTGGCATCCAAACTGATTTTTGGCGGATTTTGGAAATGGGAAATCATTCTATTCTTTTTGTTTAGCAAATTGATATGTCATTAAAGACTTAGAGTATACTGATAACTACATACACTTACATCTCGCACCAAGTGGTCAACAAAAGCATTCCTAGAGAAGATTGATGGCAGGTACACGGTCAGCCGTAAAAGATCTGCCAAATCTCGTGTAAATATCTATCAATATCTACATATTGTGGTCCCAAATGTTTAGGAACAGGTTAGTCTGACCATTCATAAGTTCCTGTGAAGGCCTATGGAATAAATATATTCATTTCGTGACAGGCCAGTTGGCTTGGTGGTTAGCGCTCTGACTGCCAAACCGAAGGTCGCGGGTTCGATTCCCACCCAGGACAAACATTTGTGTGCATGAACATGTCTGTTTGTTCTGTGTCTGGGTGTAAATATCTATATTAGTATGTATTTAGAAAAAGTATTATATGTAGTATATCAGTTATCTGGTTTCCATAGTACAAGTTCTGCTTAGTTTGGGATCAGATGACCGTGTGTAAAGAATGTCCCAGGATATTTATTTCATTTATTTCACATCATTTTTTAGGGCAGGCAGATATTGAATCATTTTAAGATCAATTGCATGTCTTAATCTCCCTATGTTTTTAATATCATATTAAAGATACTATTTAGATTTTCATGGTATATTTTTCTAACAAGTGTAAACAGTTATTTATCTGGCATTTTTATCAGTACTACCAACTGGTGGGCTTGTACACAAATAAATACAGCTGTTAGACAATTACTCACTGACTGATAATAATAACACTTACATTTAGATAATGATCAGTTGGAAGTCAACTTGTTTTGGTAACTGATATATAACAAGTAGGTGCTACAGTTGTCTCTCGAGATTCAATAGGCCCGTTTTATCGACTAAGTGTTATAGAAAAACTAACCCTGTGGTATTAAAAAAAGGAAATATAGATGACTGTCTCCGCGGTTTCACTTGCGTTCCTGTCGGATGTAACCGTTTCTGGGATAAACAGTATCCTATGTGTTAATCCAAGGTATATACTACCTATGTGCCAAGTTTCATCCAAATTCGTTTAGTAGTTTTTTCATGATGATGATGATGTAAGATAGTAGGATTTTCCCGACATTCTTAACTGTCAAAACTCCCTAATCTCTAGAACTACAATGCAATCGCATGCAATTCTATGAAATTATATTGCTTCCATATAATACTAGCTGCCCCCTGCGGTTTCACCCGCGTTTATCGATATTACATATAGCTTATAACCAGTGGCGTAGCTAGATAACCAAGAGCCCTGGGGCAAAATATTTAGTAGAGCCTCAATTAAACTATTTCAAATCGTTTGTTCCCCCCCTCCTCCAGAGCTTGAGGCCCCGAGGCACTGCCCCGTCTGGCCCTCCAGTAGCTACGCCACTGTTTGTAAGTCAGAGTACGAGGGGCCCCCTGAGCTTGAGGGTCCCGGGGCACTGCCCCATCTAGCCCTCCGGTAGCTACGCCACTGCTTATAACCATCTACGAAAAATTCCGCGTCGAATGGTAGCAGTCCCATCCCGATTTGTTCAGTAGATTTGATGTGATCGTCCGTCAAAGGAACTCTATTTTGCGTATATACTTATGTATATATAATAGTGACGTTGTATGCTGAGGAAGGACGACTGAATCCTACAAAAGTTTGAGTTTCAGTAATGGAAAACATGGCGAGGAAACCATAGCACCTTAGGAGGGTACTTTGTGATACTCGCTTGATTGGCTATTACCTCACTCAAGATGAAAGTCTGTTGCTAAGCAACTGGCACAGCTTACTGGGGCCTAGGCACGTACATCTATCGCAAACGTATCAAGTGCGCCAAAAAGCTGGTCTGTACAGAAAATTTTACATCCCGCATATAGTGCGTTGCGCGATGTTCAATAGGGAACCGGACTGTATTAAAATTTAATTGCGAATTATCATTCATCAAAAAGAATGTCTCAAAATACCCATATAAATGTCTTGCAATTTAAATTTTGCGACTTAAGCAAATTTTATATTATAAAATAAAAAAAAAAAAGTCCAGCAATTGAGTATGAAAAATTATGACGTCATAAGTTAGTACTCAGTACATTTTGCATACAACATTTGTGTTTTGACAGATGATAAAAAGTAACTGATTTGACAAGGCGTCCGGTACCCTATTTCCCATTGCATTGGTTTTTGGCGTACTCGATACGATGACGACGCACTTACGATAAATGTTCGTGCTTAGAGGTATGTTTCGGATGTTGCTCTTGAGAGCCAGTATCCTTCTAAGCTTTGTACTATGGCTACATGATCACTAATCGTTACAGATTGCCATCAAATACCAGAACGAATAAAAACTTTTGTAATTTCAATTCTAAAAGTAGTCTTAGACCGTCTGAAGAACTATTTAGACAAGCTTTTGTATTCAAATCTAATCTAGTGTTGGGACTGCATATTTGTCTAATGCTATGGTACACTAAACAAACGTAATAGAACGTATGGTTGCGCCTGATCCTCCAATCGCTTAGTATGTAGGTATATACAAGGATTAAAATACTTCGATAGTTTTTAAATCCAACTTTATAATTGAACTAAAGCATGCTTCCGTCTCGTGGTTATTCCCGAGAGAATTAATGTTCTCCCAAGGTTAAAAGTAGCCAATATCACTTGGGCATGATGTAGCTCGATAAACGAAATAATTTTTAAAACGGATTTGATAGTACTATCATATGTGTGTGTAGTGACAAGTTAGTTGCCTTGGTGGTTAATGATCTGACCGCCAAGTTGCAGGTCGCGGGTTCGATTCCCACCCAGAACAAACATTGGTGTGCATGAACATGTCTGTTTGTTCTGTGTCTGGGTGTAAATAACTATATGAGTATGTAATTACAAAAAAAGTGGTATATGTAATATATCAGTGATCTGGTTTCCTTAGTACAAACACAGCTTAGTTTGGGATCAAATGGCCGTGTGCAAAGAATGTCCCAGGATATTTATTTATTATTATTGTTTATTATAAATTAACTGCTACATCCACACATTATCTCTTTATAATATACTAGCTGTTCCCCGCGGTTTCACGCGTGTTACTGGGATTAAAAATACCCTATGTCCCATACCATAGGATATGTGTGTGGCAAAGAGCAAGATCGGTTCAGTCAAAGTTCAGTTGAAAGCGTTACAATCAAATAAACAAACATACTCACTTGTCCATTAATAATATTAGTTAGCATAATAATAATAATAATATATAACTTCACCTACGTTCCCCAGAGAATGAATGTGTTCCCCTATATCCACATAGCCTATATCACTCGGGAAAAATGTTACTTTCTACCAGTAAAAGAATAATTGAAATCGTACGAGTTTAGAAGAAAATTAATCCATTAAACCTCTTTATAATTATGATTATATTATATACTAGCTGACCCGACAGACGTTGTCCTGTCTTAACTATGAATATTGAATTCGATTCTTCTGATTGAATCGACTGTGAAATGTGCACTTCAATCTATAGAAATTATAAATTTATAATTTTATCAATAAGTATAATTCCGACCCATGCCTCTCTTTTAAACGATATTTGCAGCGCGCATTCTGTCAATCGCTCCAGCTGTCAAACGACTGACAGTTAAGTCAAACGCCATATTCATTAGAAATGTTAATATGGTCGTTATATTTCCTAAATTTTTCTAATTTTCCACGCAACTTTCTTAATTTTTTCGTTCATAAGAACCATCTCCTGACAATAACAAACACAACAAAAAAAGAATTAGCGAAATCGGTCCAGCCGTCCATGCGTGATGCCGTGACCAAGGGAAATAGGGATTCATTTTTATATATATAGATTATTCATTTGATTATAATTTCAGGTATATAGTATAGATAACAAACGTATATAACTAAATTGTATTCAATGACTAAGAAAATTGATACTCAAGTTACAACCACATAGATATGTTGATCTGTATTGTGGTAAACCAAGTTAGATTTTCTAAACCAATTAAGGTATCTATAGTTAACCGTATTCTTACGAGCGACTGAATATCGTTCTTTTATATTGGAGTAGCTGTCCCCAGTGCCGGATTAAGCAAGCGCGGGGCCCGTAGCAAATTGTTGGAGGGCCTTTGGTCTGCTATGGGGTCTTAAGTATAAAAGTGGAAAAAAAACAATCCGTGGTGGGCAGCCTTAGACACGCGGGGCCCCCTTTTGCGCGGGGCCCGTAGCAATTGCTACTCTTGCTTCGTGGTTAATCCGGCACTGGCTGTCCCTCGCTATTTCTCTCGGGTACCTGATTTAACATTTTCCCGGAAAAAAAAAAAAAAAAGATCGTATATGTTATACAGGGTATGCACTATCTATGTGCTAAGTTTTATTGAATCCAAGGTAGTTTTTGCGCGAAAGAGTAACAAATGTCCATATCCAGATATTCACCTCCTGTCCTACTTGGAATAAATGCAGAAGTTTGTATGTTGTTACTCTTTCATGCAAAGACTTAGGTAGTTTTTTTATTTTTAGTTTTTTACACCCTGCAAATGAAAATGCCCTGAAATAACACATTTGATTGCTTTTGTGCCGGGAAAATGTTACATTCTTCGGGAACGCGGGTGAAACCGCGAGGGACAGCTAGTTTAGTAGGATTAATTTATGTATAGGTACGGCGAGAGAGCATTTCTGGGTCATTCATTGGACTGCCAAATCGAAATTCTAAGCTATTTCTTCAGTTTAGGCCCGCAGAGGGCACTTATGAAAGGTTTGTATTGAATTGAATGCCTTCTACAGTAATTTCTATTTGGATTGAACCTGTCGATTGAAATACAACCGTGGTAAAAGTTTGATTTCGTTTTTATTTAAAAGCATTATCCCTACTAATATTATAAATGTGAATGTAATGTTTGTTACGCTTTCACGCGAAAACTACATAACCGATCATGAACTTTGTACACATATTCTTTGAGGTATTAGAAGTAACATAGGATACTTTTTGTGCCGGGAAAATGTTACATCCCTCGGGAACGCGGGTGAAACCGCGGGGGACAGCTAGCTATTATATATAATACTGCGACTACCTAGCAGATCTTAACGGGGTGTTCTGTCTGGTACTCGTGAAAATGTCAACCCTAGACGCTTAGACATTTGGTTTTATTTCGAACATCAAAACCAGGGGTCTGTTTACGAGCTCTTATATCCAGACACTGACGTAATATGCCGCTGCTAAGTTCAAGGATTCGAATTTTAAAAAGCTTCGGTTTTCGGTAGACAGTTGGCGGTAAATCAGTTGATTTTCTTTTTCGGTATTAAAAGGGCATTTATAACTGGCAGGTTAACTCACGCGGCCTTAATCCAGAGCAAAGAGTTTCATTGATTGCGCGATGACAGGAGCTGTCAAAAAAATCAAGTCCCATACCGTTCATACAGTTTACCAGTATAGGTCTACTAGCTGTCCCCCGCGGTTTTACGCGCATTCCCGAGGGATGTTGCATGTTTTCGGGATGAAAAGTAATATACAGTGTAAACTCTTTATAACGTTATCCTTTATAACGATAAACTCCCTATAACGTTGAAGTGAGCCCAAGTTGGTTGGTTTGTTCACTTTGTTTTGTTTTTTTTTGTTCACTCCATATAACGATAACTCTCTATAACGACAAAAAATGCTCAGTCCCTTGAGTTTCGTTATAAAGAGTTTACACTGTATATCTTATTCCAGGGAATGCTCTATCTATATGCAAAATTTCATCCAAATCTCTTCGAAAGTTATTGCGTGAAAAAGTAACAAAAATCCATACATCTTCCCAAACTTTCGCATCTATAATATTAGTAGGAAGTAGAATAGGATAGTAGAATTATAGTGTGTCCAAGATCAGCGGCGTTGCTAGGTAGCCAAAGGCCCTGGGGCAATAAATAAACTACGGCCCTAACTATACTATTTAATATCGTTTGTTCCGTGTTCGACGTACTCCAGATTTGTCGAAATCCAGATTCGTCGTAATACAGTTTTTTCGCAAATGTATCAATGTCTTCGGTCAAAAGTAAATTATTTCAAATAAGTTGCCATTATTAAAGTTGCGTTCCTGGAATCTGGTTTATTTATATTTGGAATGTGGGAGAAAATTTCAATAGTCCATTTATAGTTTGTAAGTCAGGGTCCGAGGGGCCCCCTGAGTTTAGGGCCCCGAGGCACTACACCGTCTAGCCCTCCGGTAGCTACACCACTGTCCAAGATAAACCCCATATGCGTTTAAGATTGTCTATGAAAACTCTACTGCTATTCAATTAAGGGTCAACTACTAATCCTATGGTTAATTGTATAATGATGTAAATGAGCCTTATCACAAAGCAAAATGATTGATTTTCCCATAACGTACTCTCTTGATTGTTGATGGCAGTAAATTGCAGAACGTGTGTGACGTCGTTCCGCGTCATGATAACATAACCCACATTTTCTGTCGCTTTGGCGAAAGTTATTGCTGATTTATGTAAATTTTTGGTCTTGATACATCCTATTTATATCTACCACTTAAAGGGCCGTTTCTAGTAATCGATTTCCTCGAATAAATGTAAACTATATTTATTCTTCGATATGCTCTATTAACGGCATGATTTTGTTACTTTTGCAATAATAATAATAATAAATATCCTGGGACATTCTTTACACACGGCCATCTGGTCCTAAACTAAGCAGAGTTTGTACTATGGAAACCAGATAACTGATATACTACATATACTACTTTTTTTTTCTAAATACATACTTATATAGATATTTACACCCAGACACATAACAAACAGACATGTTCATGAACACAAATGTTTGTCCCTGGGAATTGAACCCGCGACCATCGGCTTGGCAGTCAGAGTGGCTAACCACCAAGCCCACTGGCCTGTCAATAATAATGTTTATAATTGTTGAAGTTTTTTTGCAAGTTATGCAGATTTTCTCGTTCTAAAATCATCATCCAAGCAATTATCGGTGTGTTATTGGAATATGTGCTAGAAGCCAGGTTTTCTTCTATGATATTAAGAACATATTTCCATAATGTACTTTCACTCAAACGTACTAAACGGATTTGGATGGAACTTGGTAACACATAGATATCTTATAACCTGAATTAACATATAGGATACTTTTTGATCCCGGAAAATGTAACATTTCTTTGGATAGGTGGATGAAACCGCCGGGGACAGGTATTAGAAATGCGAATGTTTGTGGGGGTGGATTTATGTTTGTTACTCTTTCACGCAAAAACTACTTAGGAGGCATGCATTAATTGCGTGAGGCGATTTTTCGACCCCCTCTCCCCCCTTGGAGAGATGTCGTGCGACCATAATATTTCATTTAATATTTTTTTTTACTTCGTTACCCAATTTTCGCGTAATTTTAGTTTCTTGCAGCACAAAATATTACGTGATATTTGTCGAGACCACCCCTACGTGAGAATAGGTGAGGTTTAGCTCACGCCCCCCAACACCTCACGTAATTAATGGACGCCCCCTTACGGCGAAAATTAATATACGATCTCGATCTTAAATCGCAAGATTGAAATAGAATTTTGACATTACGTGTATTAAAATTACTGTCAAAAGGTTCATCAATCCATGGATTTTCGATCGGGATTGCATATTAATTTTCGCCATAAACGGATATGGATGAAACTTGGCACATAGATTGGTTATATCCTGGATAAGCATTTAGGGTATTTTTATCCCGATAAAATGTAACATCCCTTGGGCAGCGGATGAAACGGCGCGAGACAGGTAGTACTTGATAAGCTGGACGGTCCACCTGATAGGTCATCGCCGTTTATGGCCATTTGCAATACCAGGATAATAGCCAATGAGTTGCTGACCTTAAAGACTATTTATGCCATTTTGAACCATATAGCATTGCAGATAAAGTGCAAAGGAAAGATCATCCTACTCCTTTACAACCAAATTTTGTACCGGAATTCTTTTGTTGATTATTTGGTGCATAGAGTAAACTGCACCAAATCGTATGTTACGACACTAAATGGGTTGAAATGAGGGGGTTTTGGAGTAGCCCACACACACACACACAAGCAATACATACAATGTAGATCCACAAAAAGTGCGCATTTATATGACTGCGCAGTTAGTTCGTCTCCGCAGTTAACCGTCGCGTCATAGATTCATATAAATCACTACATCCCTGCGTGTTCGTTGTTTAGCGCACTTGTCTGCCTGTCTGTATATGTTTATTACTACACTTGGATACTTAATCATCAGATGATATTTTACCCACCTGTACAATATTCTTTTTTTACTTTTATAATACACTAGCTGTCCCCCGTGGTTTTACCCGCGTTACCGTGGGATGTCACATGTATTATACATAAATCATTCGTCTTCAATCACTCTATCTATTAAAAATACCGTATCAAAATCCGATGCGTAGTTTTAAACATTTAAGCGTACAAGATTTAAGGGCACATAGGGATATAGGGACAGAGAAAAAGACTTTGTTTTATACTATGTAGTGACTAGCTGTCCCCCGCGATTTCCTTCGCTTTCCCGAGGGATGTAACATTATCCCGGGATAAAAAGTAGCCTATATGTTATTCCAGGATATGCTCTATCTATGTGCCATGTTTCATCCATATCCGTTTAGTAGTTTTTGCGTGAAAGAGTAACAAACATACTTACATACAAATCTTTCCTCTTATAATATTAGTATAGATGAAAGGAATTTAGGTTAGGTCGTGATGGATTAGTATTTGATGTGTTTGTTAGGATTGTTTATTTTTTAATCGACTAGGTGTTAGTTATGTAGGGACTTAATGAGTCGTCTCGTAAGGTCCCCTTCTCTCTCTCTGTCTCTCACTCTATTCAAGAAACTGTTTATCCTGGCATAGAGTCATATCCCTTCAAGGCTTTATGTGCTCACCGCCTGGGTCACTTACCATACATGTACAGTATATATTGTCGTAATGGAGCGATTCAGTACAAGCTCTGCTTAGTTTGGGATCAGATGGCCGTGTGTAAGGAATGTCCCTGGATATTGAATATGTGATATGAATAGTGAATTATAGTCAAATAGTTTTTTGTTATATCCTTTTTTTCTTCTTTGTGTGGCAAATAAATAATAAATGTATTTATTGATGTAATTGGTTTTCTGAGTAGACCAGCCAGCAACGTTATGTAAGCTTCAATTTTTCAATGAAAGTTTATACGGAAACAGTACAATAATTTTGGCGCGTTGATAAGCATAATTATTTTCCTTTGAATAAAGTTTATTAATTTTCTCTGAATGTTATGTTGTTATGCTATTAGGTTTCTTTTTTTTTTTATGCCACTTGAGCCGACAAACAAGCAAACGGTCCACCCGATGGTAAGTGGCCACCGCCGCCCATGGACATCTGCAACACTAGGAGCATCGCCAATGCGTCGTCGACCCTGAGACGTGAAGTTGTTAAGTCTCATGTGCCTGTAATTTCACCGGCCCCCTTACCTTTCTAACCGAAACACATTAATACAATTACACTACTGCTTCACGGCGGAAATGGGTAAGGTGGTAGTACTTCCCCGGAAGAAATCTGCACTAAGAGCTCTACTACTCTAAAACCTCTGAAACCCTCGTCCTTATTAATGAACTAGCTACTGTCCTGTGGCACCAAAGCCTATGTCACTCGGAAATAGTGTAGTTTTCCATCAGTGAAAGATTTTTTATGAAGTTGCTGTGATCCTGGTTTTGTGGCTTAAGAAATTTATTTCTAAGAATATAAAATTCACTTACAATAAGTAATAACAAAATAATTTGTTAATGAGCGTACAGATTTTTAACATAAAACATATTAATAATATTTAATAAAAATGTCCAGACATTGTGAAAAAATAAATATTTGCGAGTGCAGATACAAATATCAATACTAACTCACAAAATTGGCTAAATCTTTATAATATTAGTTAGTAATCAAGATAACTCATATTAATGTGTATCTCTCATTGTTACAGATAACATCTAAAAATCCTGCAAGAAACTTTCCAAACTCTTCCTGAAGACTGTTTATTATTTAGAATTATAATTATATTAAAATAATTTGTCTACTTGTGTGATAAAGACAGCGAGAAGCGTTAACACGAGAAATGCCAACACAACGAGAGAGAAATAAAAGACGGATTTAAACTATTTATTTATTACAATTAATTAGTGTAATCCAACGTTTATTTTAATTATTTTCAACGTAGCTATTAAATAAATACACTCCCCAATAATCAATTAAAATGATATTTATACGATTATAACTAATAAACTATGAATATAGTATATATAGTGATCATATGAATGTCTCGTGGGGATTGGGGGAAAAATGGACAACATGGCATCGAATGTGTCGTTACGGAGTAATAAGCAGAGGAAGGACAACCTTATTACACGGAAACAGGATAAGTCCCCGGAGAAGACTATTAGGGGGACGAGGGGGGCGTATAGGGGCATACCATCGACGTCCAAGAGGCAGGATGAGGAGAGTGAGACAGGCTCTACGGAAAGACTGGATAGACCAAAGAAATTCATCTCGCAGAATAAAAGCAACTACGGATTGGGGAAGAGGCCTGACTTCTCATTTAAGAACAGGAACGTGCATTTACCATCGTCTCGGTATGGACAGGTGAGTTTTGTCACATTTTAAATAATAATTGATAATAATAATAACTTTATTGTTCAAAAAAAGGAATTTTACAATAGAAATGAACCGCCCTGTGCTAGCTATACAATAGCTGTGTTACAGGCTAGTGTCTTCCCCTTTAAATATTAAATTTTTTGGTTTTTTTTGCTAGAATATGGTAAAAACTGGCATTCAAAATTATAAGTGTCATCCATGTATTTACGATTCATCGTATAAAGTCAACAAAAGTAGGACGTGTAAATGTTATTGAACAAATGTCCTACAGTTTGTGCTACATATAATACTCAAAAAATCACAAAGCCTCGTTTTTTTATAAACATATTATAATATTATTTGGCGAGTTACAAAATATATTGAACAAATATTGAATTTTATTCAAAACATACGAATGAACGCAATATTCAGGTGAATCGAATAAATCAAACAGCACTTGGAAGCGTAGGCCAAGACACGTTAGAATCTATTTGTTTTCGATAACGCAAATATTATGAGGTACAAGAATCAAGTATTATTTGCGCATGGTATAGTGCGAACGAGTTATACAGAATTGTGGCATTTTAAATACAATATCCTTCCTTAACATGAGAGAACAAGATAAATAATATCTTTGGTTCCTGGAATTTGATGCAAAGGGTTCCTTTTTACCTTCAGAAACCTTCTCAGGCGAATGCATAACTCCAAAACGTTTCATCACAGTCGGGTGAATGGTATAGGAACATATTGAAGACAAACTTCTAATAAAATTATATTGTTAAACATTGGTGGGAAATAAATATAGCTAAATAAGTTAGATAATAAAAAAAAATCTTGTCGGTTCTTCTCAATTGAAGGCTGAATTCGGAACCGGTGGTAACTTCAGTATCTTTAACCTTTGTATGTGCTCTTCTAGGGCCTAAACTGAATATATAGCTTTGAATTTGAACAAACAAACATATTTTTTTATATATTATCTAAGTTAATTAGTTAAAATCTGAGAATTAAAATATGGAGACGTAGCTTTGAGGTACAAGAGCTTCATAGAATTCAGATATAGATTACAGGCATATGAGACTTAACAACTTCACGGCTCAAGGTTACGGACAACGCATTGGCGATGACCCCGGTATTGCAAATGTCCTGCCTGTTTGTCCGCCATGCTTTTTAATTCGCTTGCTGTTAGAAGCAGCTGAAACCTTTTCTCATACTGAGAAATGATAAAGAAAAAAATCATCATTACTAAGTCATTACAAAACTAATTAGTTAAAATAGTTGTTGTTATAACATAAAATTATCGAATATTGTTAATTGATTGTTAAATCATCTGTCGGTAGCGTGGCAGTCATTGTCTAATGACTGTTTGTCATCAGTGTTAATAATTAAAGGGTCAGGTCATCACCTAAGATAGGCTCTGATTACATTTATCCAGAGCGGAGAAATTAATAAATGTTTATGACATGTTTAAACATATAATAATAAATAAATAAATATCCCGGGACATTCTTTACACACGGCCATCTGATCCCAAACTAAGCAGAGCTACTATGGAAACCAGATAGCTGATATACTACTTCTTTTTTCTAAATACATATTTATATAATAGATATTTACACCCATATATAACATTAATAAACACTAGTCGCCTAGTTGTCGAAATTCGATCGTAGTTCATAAATAAACTTACCAGCCCCCTAATTCATCTAATACAAACTTGGTCGGCGAGCTTCGCGGAGGCCTCGGAGAGCTTATCTCTCACGTGATTAATAGTATTAGCGTAGTTAGCGAAAGAGACAGATAACGGAGGCCGAAGAAACATCCTCGAGTTAAGTGTCATTTTCCTTACAGAATCGAGCCACTGTATTGAGGTTCTTTTGTCAAAGAGTATACCTCTACAATCAATGCATATATACCTTTGGAATTTGTCATCACCCATAACGTCAGCGGGGAGTGTGTACAAATACGTCATCATGTGTTTGACATTGGCAGTATGAATGTAAACAATTTATTTTATTTCTATTAATGTATCACCCGCGTTCCCGAGGGATATAAGCTATAAGATAATCTGATGAAAAATATTTTGCAACCTCCTATTATCATTTTAGGGGTTGAATATTAAAAAACTATGAAACAAGTGTTTCAACTTTTATATATAAATGCCATGTTTGAAGTTGATCAGACTAATAAAACACGTTGTTCCAAACAAACTTTGTAACCTCTTTTTACAGCCTAAAGGGTTGAATTTTGAAAAAATCCGTTCTAAGTGAACACATACGTTTCTACACTTAAGGAATATTTTTGCAAAATTTCATGGTTCTAGACCCCAATAGTTTGAGCTGTGCGTTGATCGATCAGCCAGTCAGTTTATAATTTTATATACATACTTGCCTTCCGGCGCGACGTTGTCCGATCGAAATAAGTCCATACAAAAATGCAGGAATTCGATCGCAGCGCCACCTACCCGGTCTAATTGTGAATCTAAACCATTCTTGAATTCACTGAAATACACACAATAAATTTCACCATATCCAGCCGTTTAGGAAGAGTTCAGTGACATATACACGTACAGTGGAATTATATTATATACAACGTGTTACAAAATACCCCGTAAAAATATAATTAATTATCAAAGCCAACAACCCTAGTAAGCTGTCATGTCAGGGAACTAGATTATTAAACAGAGGCATGTGTACCAATTTTACCAAATAATTTTCTACTATAATAGTTTTTCTATTTTTCATTCATAAAAATCAGTTTTTTTATTTTTTTGGGGTATGTTATAGTGTTACTGCGGTTCCTAAATATAGTGAATGGACTCGTTATAAGGCCCCATTTAACATCCTTTCGGCTCTACGGGTAGTTTTGTAACATTCTGTATAAAGATATATATAGTATTATATATGTAAAATGTTGCTTTCTGCACTCCTGTATTTAAACCTGAACGATGCCAAATTTCTCACTTTTCCGTGCGAGCAATATACTTAAAATGGGATACAAAGTTCCCTTCACGTATTAATAGTAAAATTAAATGTAGGTATTCATATTTTCCTTGAAAAAAACAGGTTTTAAAATTCTACTAAGAAACGTTTAATGGCCATTTTTATTACTAGCTTCCGCCCCGTGGTTTTACCTACGTATGTATGGATACGCGAAGGTGAAGATTAATTTTAGATGGTTAAATGATGAGCACCATAGTAGTAACAGAATAAAACCTACAAATATTATAAATGCGAAAGTTTGTAACTCTTTTACTTAAAACATACTAAACGGATTTACGGCAGCGGTTGGAAACAATTAGCTGAAGATCGAGCTCAGTGGCGTGCCCTAGGTGAGGCCTATGTCCAGCAGTGGACGGAGATAGGCCGATGATGATGAAACGGATTAAGATGAAACTTGCAAAACTGGTAAAACACCGCCAAATTGGCAACTAATTTAAAAAAGGTACTAACAGTCAGGTAAAAAGTCAGGTGGTCTGGCACGATGCGTTCCTTTACCGAATAATAAAACCCTCAGTAGAATTTGAATTCCTTGGCTTCGGTCACTTTATTTAATGTATCATCATCACTACATAGTATAAAACATAGTCGCATACATAGTTGTAGTATGTTGTTGTGGTTCTTTCACGCAAAAACTACTACACGGATATGGATGAAACTTGGCACTTAGATAGAGCATATCCTGGAATAACATATAGGCTACTTTTTATCCCGGGAAAATGTTACATCCCTCGGGAAAGCGGATGAAACCGTGGGGGACAGCTAGTCACTACATCATCACTACATAGTATAAAACAAAGTCGCTTTCTCTGTCCCTATATCCCAATGTACGCTTAAATCTTTAAAACTACGCAACGGATTTTGATGCGGTTTTTTTTAATAGATAAAGTGATTGAAGAGGAAGGTTTTTATGTATAATAAATGTGATATCCCACGGGAACGCAGGTAAGACCGCGGCGGACAGCTAGTCCACCAGCTCAATACTACAGTACAATCACAATCGGTAACCAAATAAGGGATGTACCCCTTAAGGGGGAAATGTATAAATTGACCCCAAAATATTGGGTCAGGGTAGGTAGATGATGAAACAATATAAAGTTGCGTCATTAGAATTGTGTACGTGCATTAAAGTGCGTACTGTAATTGTTAGTGGAGTAGGGTTTTCTAGTGTTCTTGTCACCAAATAATAAAACTTGCGGCACGCTATGGCCGTTTTGACGTTTAACAGTGACAAAGAAAAATAACCTTTATTATTTCAGACATAAGGTGCATCCATTGAGCCAACAGCCAATTGTATGATGATGGAAATCAACCTTATTCCAAAGCAATACAGTTTATTTTCCTATGACAATCTGAAACGTCAAAACGGCCATCATAGCGTGCCGGTAGTATAATAAATATCAATAATAATAACTAATATAAATATAATTGGGAAATTCCACACGGCCATCTGATCCCAAATTAAGCAGAGCCTGTACTATGGAAACCAGATAACTGATATACTACATACCTATACTACTTTTTTAAATACATACTTGTATAGATATTTACATACAGACTGTACTGTCGGTTTCTTTGTGTTCTTATTATAATACGATTTGTCTTCGAAATTTTACCAAGTAAATTAAGTAAGGCATTAAGTTGTCAAGTTTTTATCTTTCAATTGTTTTAGAAATAAAAAGCTCGCCTGAATGTTAATACTTGTATAAAAGTTTTTGACAAACAATGCTTTACCTATGTCTTTAAAATAATAAATATCCAGGGACATTCTCTACACACGGCCATCTGGTCCCAAACTAAGCAGAGCTTGTACTATGGAAACCAGATAACTGATATACTACTTTTTCTAAATACACACTTATATATATACATATCGACACAGAACAAACGGACATGTTGATGGCCACAAATGTTTATCATAGGTGGGAATCGAAACCGCGACCCGCGTAGCAGTCAGGGTCTCCAACCACTAAGCCAGGCCCGTCAATTATGGAGGAAATGTTTATTTTGTACCTAAATGTCATAGTCTTAAAGTTGGGATTTATAAGATCCCTTTTGACAGCTAAGTATGTCATAGAAGAACCACCTTTATTGCTTCGACGATAAGGTTCATTATACATCTATATAAGTATGTATTTAGAAAGAAAAAAAAAAAAAGTAGTATATGTAGTATATCAGTTATCTGGTTTCCATAGTACAAGCTCTGCTTAGTTTGGAACCAGATGGCCGTGTGTAAAGAATGTCCTAGGATATTTATTTAGGATATATTTATATTGATCCAATGGTTAATTGTATGGTGATGTTGATGAACCCTATCACAACGCCATAGGGTAAATTTTTCTATAACAATCTTTGGTGTTCAGAACAATTCTTGGTTTTCTATAAATCTTGACAACTTCAAAAGTGGTACACAGCAATCCTACTAATATTATAAATACAAATGGTTGTATGTATGGATGTTTGTTACTCTTTCACACAAAAACTACCGGACAGATTTGGATGTAACTTGGCAATATCCAAATCTGTCCGGTAACTTGGCAATACATAGAGCATATACTGGAATAACATATAGGTTACTACGAATCCTAGGAAAATGTCACATCTCTCGGGAACGCAAGTAAAACCGCGGGGGACAGCTAGTTTTTGTTATTGGTGCAGTCTAATTTTATAACATTTTCTAATTGCAATGCAAAAAAAAGGCATGAAAATTCGATCATGTTAGACGTCAATCTATAAATGACTAATGATGCACATAAAGCCTAGGAAGGTACGGTTCCGAAGTGCACATAACGGGTTCTTGGCGACTGATGGGTACTACGAAGTACCCCCCCCTATGCTTAGAATAATTTAAGGACAACAAAAAAAAATTAAAACTTACAAAATAATTTTAGTCATAACTGCGTGCAATTGCGATGCACTTTACTCGATAGTTTACTAGACTTATGTACTTAAAGCCTGTGTCAATAATTGATTACATAACGGGTTCTTACCGGCCGATAGGTACTACGAAGCCCCCCCCCTCCTCAATATTAATAATTTAAGGACAAGAGACAGAAAAATAACAGGTGTTAGAGTCTGACCATTCATAAGTGCCTGTGAAGGCCTATTTGAATAAAATATCGACAATACTTCATAAAATTCGACATACAATAAATATCGACTTCAAAAACAGAAATTTACAAAATAATTAGTCATCGATCACCAATAGATTGCGATGCATTGATAGCTTATATTTAATCTAGACTTTACAACATAAAAGTCTTAGAAAAAGCCTGTGTCAATAATTGTACAATAAAAATTATATTTTGAAGAAACGTTTCCTGGTAACATTAATCACTTAACAATGGTCGTACAATATATATTTTCAAATGACTAACATTAATATTCAGTTCTAAACACCTTCCTTAGATAAGTGCACGTTGCAACCGTACGTTCGAATTTGATCTTTAATTTTAATGTGTTACAAGTGGTTTTACAAGTGATATTACAATTGATATAATGTTTGATATACTTTCGTTGTGGTTATTGTGTTGGTGGTTAGACAGGATTCTACATTACAATCTGGAATTGCAGATTATTCGATGTCAATCGAATTTGTTCCTTATTTTCGTGAGAGTAAGAACGGTATGTATGTGGTTAATGATCAAAGCTGAATTAAACCTTACTATGGTAGTTATAAAGCATGTATTTATAATTTCATGTTAATATTTGCGGTTTTATGGTTTTGAATTTCGAATATCTTAAGGTTTCTATTGTTATTGAAACACATGCAATGATCATAGAGTTATATGTATATTCTGACGAAAAAACCTCAATAAAGTTTAAACTTAAAAGTTATATAGAATTACGGTCGAATTTCGATCGCTAGGCGGCTTATAAATTTGACAGGAATTCTGGTTTCCATTCATCCAGAGATGAAGAATTTATGAAATGAACATAGCCTTATCGGTCTGAATAAATTTATCTTTCAAATAGAAAATGTATTTTTGAAATTCCTTTAGATATCACTACATAGTATAAAACAAAGTAGCTTTCTCTGTTCCTATATCCCTATGTATGCTTAAATCTTTAAAACTATGCAACGGATTTTGATGCGGTTTTTTTTAATAGATAAAGTGATTGAAGAGGAAGGTTTATATGTATTAGTATCTACATTACACCTGAGCGAAGCCGGGGCGGGTCGCTAGTAGGTAATAAAAGCGCTCTTTCTTTTCATCATATTATGACTAGCTTCCGTCCTGCTTTTGCTTTTGCTCACCTCCATTCCCGATAATAACATAGCCTATGCAGTATCACGTATAAAATCCGCTCTCTCTCTATAATATTAGTAATGACAGTAATGGGCTGATTGACGGTTGACTGGTCCACAGGGTTTGATTCCCAACTAGGATAAACATTGTTGTGCAAGGACAAATAAGTTTGTTTGTTTGGCTGTAAATATCTTCATCTATATTCTTAGTTTGGGATCAGATAATAACGTGTAAAAATATCCTAGGGTTTATATTTATTTGACCCTGGCAAATGATTGTAGGAAGATTAGTTCCCCTTTTGAGCCACAACGGCTCTCGGCTTCAATAGTTCAAATTGGCCTATTACATAAATAAAGGTATATACTCTGCCAACGATGATCTACTGTGACAGATTGATCTAGCTCACATAGTCACTGAACCACGTAAATGTTACAATCACCGGCTAGTTGGCGTGGTGATTAGATACTCTGACTATCACGCATTTCCCTGCATGAACATGTCTGTTTGTCCTGTTTTTTAAAGTAAAAAATTATTTTGCAGCGCTGTTTTGAATTTCCATGAAACGAAAAAGCGACACTAAAAAGAGACAAACGTATATCTATAGGATTTAGCCTGTGAGAGAACGAGATAGGTAGTTTTCTGAAGGTTTTACTTTACTTGTCATTTTACCAAATGCCAATGCATTATCGACCCTTAGATGTGAAGTTCTAAAGCCTCATGTGTCTGTAATTTCACCGGACCCTTTATCTTTCCATCCTTCCAAGTGCATTACTGCTTCACGGCGGAAATGGGTATGGTGGTAGTACTTCCCCGGACGAACTCTGCACTAAGAGCTCTACTACTTTAAAACACCCACCTAACCTCAGGGGAATCGCCAACGCATTACCGGCCGTGAGACATAAAGTTAAGTCTCATGTGCCTGTATTTTCACCGCCCCCCTTACCTTTCTAACCGCAATACAAATCGACTACTGCTTCACGGGGGATATAGACAAAGCGGTAGTACTTCCGCATATGAACTGTAAGAAGCTCATATACTCAAGTTAAGTCTCATGTGCCTGTATTTCCACTGGCTCCCTTACCTTTTTAACCGAAATACAAATTGCCTACTGCTTCACGGGGGATATAGACAAAGCGGTAGTACTTTCGCATATGAACTGTAAAAAGCCCATATACTCAAGTTAAGTCTCATGTGCCTGTAATTTCACCGGCTCCCTTACCTTTCTAACCGAAATACAAATCACCTTCTGCTTCACGGCGGATATAGGCAAGGAGGTAGTACTTCCGCGTATGAACTGTAAGAAACTCTTATACTTAAGTCTCATGTGCTCGTCATTTCACCGGTCACAGCTACATCATTTTAATATCTTATCTATGCAAACGGGGTGTTTGGTCGTAAATCCGATTAATCACCCGCTAATCTCCAATTAGTGTAAACATTAACGCGCGACCTTAACTGTCATCGCTTCGGCATGTCACACGTCACGGTGCATCTTTGATAAGACATGTTATCACTTGTCATCCATTCAGTTGATTGGCGCAGGCCTGTAGGCTGTATCTTCCATCTACTCACATTTCCGAGTTTCGATAGTGCAGCCTCGGTGCGTGCGAGCGAGATGCAAAGTTTATTTTCCTATTTAATTGTGGTTTGAAGATGGTGTTATTTTTCGGTTGAGAGCCCTAAGCGCTCACCGATATTGTCCGCGTAAGGGTGTCAGAGCCATCTGAGGCTAACACCTTCGTCCATTCAAAAAAAAAAAAAAAAAAAAAAAATGGTGTTATTTGAATCGTCTACAGAATTTGATTCTGGAAAGATAAATTATGTAGGTACGAAGAATTTTATAAAAATCAAAACATTATGTTATGATACAATCTTGACTCACGCTTGAGTCAACGATTGGAGGTTTTTGACCTAATTCATATAAATAAATATTATCACTCCCATTACCCCGACTCAGGTAGGTCTTAAGTTATGTCACCTGCAATCCATCGAAGATAGTTGTAGTCCCCACGTGACATCGTGTCACTGTCTCCCGGACACATAACCGATTCCGGACTGGCAACAATTTTTATGAAACGTCTACCTTGCCCGATCTTGGAATCAAACCCAGGACCTTCTAACTCTAAGGCGATGAGTTTTACATGTCATCTATAGCTTTAAATAAATAAAATTGTTGTGTTTGTATGTAATGTCAAAATGACAACATTATTTTTTTCCGGTATTAAGAGTGTCTGTTTGTTCCGGCTAATCTCCAAAACGCCCCGACCGATTTTGCCAGGTAGCTGATGTTGTTAGAAGTAACTTTGCCAATCTTTTATCCCTGGAAAAAGTAACATTCCTCAGAAACACGGGTAAAACCGCAAGGGAAACGTAGTATGAAATATAACGTCACATAAGTATTGAAGTATTTGTGAATGAACTGATAAATTAGTCATGTTATTGAAATGCAATGATAAGGTGGATTGTATTGTTTTTATTTATTTATTATTATTTATTAATTGAGACGTGAATCGTTCGTATTATTGTGGTCGATGTGACGTAAGTGGTTTTAATGTGGTTATAAGGTTATTGCGTTGACAATTGACATCCTGCTAAATGGAATTTTTAGGTCATAGACAGTGGCGTAGTTTGCCTTAGTCGGACCCTGTATTCAATTTTGTTGAGGGGCCCAAATGAAAGATTTAAAGGATTATGGCTAATGATTTACAATGTTTTGCTTACGATTGGGGCACCGTATCATTGATACGGTAGCTACGCCCCTGGTCATAGAGACCCAGAGTGCTACGCCACATATCGTAGGTTCGATTCCCACCTAGAACAAACAATTGTGTCCATGTCTGTTTGTTCTGTGTCTGGGTAAATATCGATTGTTTATTTTAAAGTAAAAAAAGTATGTAGTATATCAGCTATTTGGTTTCTAAAGTACAAGCTCTGCTTAGTTTGGGATTGGATGGTCGTGTGTAAAGAATTTCGTAGGATATTTATTTATTATTGTTATTAATCGTTTATCCTGACGTGAGCATAATAGAGGATATGTAAGAGGAAAGTTGCGTGCTCTAAGTTTAAATTATTTTTTTCGGATTTTTGACACTTTGAAAATTGGTTAAAAAGAGAATCGTTATCAGACCCTTAGAGTACTTAAATGTACCTCATCTGTAACTGATATTTGATATCAACAGATGCCATCTGGCCTCCACGGCCACGGCCACCAGATCTCCCAGCCTGCCCATCATCTGGACTCCACCACAGTACTCCCGGCTAAGGAGAAGACCATCCATGGCAAAGAGAAAACTTTCAAGGTACATATGAACTAGATGTTAACATTGGATCACGCATAGTTTTATATTATAAATCAGAAAGTTTTTGAGGAAGGATGATTGTTACTCTTTTACGCAAAAAATACTTTATATATTCGAATGAAACTTGGCACATAGATAACCATAAGATACTTTTTATGCCGGTGAAATGTAACATTCCCCGGGAACGCAGGTGAAACCGCGGGGTACAGCTATTTATCAACATAGATAGTAATTTTGTTACAGGAGCAGTATAGAGCATTTAAGGGGGGTATATAGGGAAATAATTAACAATCAAATATATAAAACTTTGTCATTATATGGTTCCTTAAGTCAATAATACTTATTTTGCGAATTTATTATAGAATCCAATTTGTCAAACAATTTTAGACCTTAATTTTAGTACAAATATATTAAAAGTTTACAATGTATCTCATGTTATTAAATAATAATAATGAGAGCCCAATTTTGAAAAGATTGACACATTGACATAAGTCTTTGCATTGCAAACGACAGGCCAGTTGGCTTGGTGGTTAGAGACTCTGACTGCCACGCCACAAGTCGCGGGTTCGTTTCCCACCCAGGACAAACATTTGTGTGCATGAACATGTCTGTTTGTTCTGTGTCTGGATGTAAATGAATTTATAGAAGTACAGTGTAAACTCTTTATAACGTTATCCTTTATAACGATAAACTCCCTATAACGTTGAAGTGAGCCCAAGTTGGTTGGTTTGTTCACTTTGTTTTGTTTTTTTTTGTTCACTCCATATAACGATAACTCTCTATAACGACAAAAAATGCTCAGTCCCTTGAGTTTCGTTATAAAGAGTTTACACTGTATGTATTTAAAAAAGTTGTATATGTAGTATATCGGTTTCCATAGTACAAGCTCTGCTTAGTTTGGGTTCAGACGGCCATGTGTATAGAATATTCCGGCATATTTATTTATTTATTATACCTTACAGTTTCACCCTCTTCCCCAGGTGGTGGTGGGAAGTGAAGTTGGGGTGATGAAGACCCCAGTTTTAGGGCCGAGGCAGTACAACGCCCTCGCGATTATCCACACTCAGCAGAGCAACACCTTCGATATGCTGAACTCTTTAACTACCAGTGTGGTAAGCTCTTAATATTCTAATTTAAATAATTATAGTAAATAATGGTCGGGCAGTTGGCTTGGTGGTCCGTGATCTGTCACTGACTGCCTCCTCATAGATCGTGGGTTCAATTCCCATCCAGGATGAACATTTGATTGAGTGAACTTGAACATGTAATTTTTAGTTTTTATAGTTTAGATTTTTCTTATTAAATTAATTTTATAATATTTGTCACAGATACAAAAAAAAAATTGTTACGATGTTCGTGGGGTGGAGATCTGGTGTCCTGAAATACAGGCTCTGCCTAACTTAGGCACCAGTCTCCCGCAATTTAAGTGCTATTGTAAAATTTTGGTAAATGAAGTTGTTCATATTTTTTTGTAACTTTTTGTGGGAGATGAATAAATAAATAATTATTATTATGTCTGTTTTTTCTGTGGGTGGGTGAATATCTATTTAAGCAGCAAATCAGTTATCTGCTTCTGAGATTGCTGTGTCGATTTCCCCACACGAGAACACACTTCCTGAACGCTATTCCTTCTGAAATTTTACGGTGATAAAAAAGTATTGTATCCGCATTCTCAGGCAAGTCAACCAGTGGTGGGCGTGGGCGTGGGTGTGGGCGTGGGCGGGTACCGGCGCCGCAGCTCCGGGCAGGGTGCGCTGTGTGACCCGGAGCTGGACGACAGCGGGAACAAACTGGTGGCGCGCCTCGAGGACGACGCATTCATCTCTGAGCAGGATCTGGTCAGTATATCTTTCTAACTGTCTAGGTGTAAAAAGAACATATCTTCATAAAAAGTAATTATATCGATATGTTGGTTTTCTAAAATAATAGTTTTTCGATAAACACCCGCCTCGAAGGATCAACTAAAAACGTTGCGATAGTGGTGTTTATAAAATGGTATTATGGTATAGGAATCTCAAAAGGGTAAAAAAATAAACATAAATATCATTATATTATACAGTTTTAAACTTTATTATTGATTTCCTAGATATGTTCTAAAAACACTCATAATGCAGCAAGGTCCAAATGTCAGTGCAGGCGCGTTGTCAATAACATTTTGAAATTGAAGCTTTTAAGGTATTCATTTGCTGTACAATATTCAACCTTAAGATACGACAGATTAATAATTATCTCGTTATTTCAGGAAGAAAACATTGAAATAGCGACTAAAGGGAAAGGTATTTCACACCCCGCGGCAGACGCGACGGGTGAGGAGCAGCCGCAGGAACAGCAGAATGGTCAGTTACAACTTTGTTAACCCTGATCTTTTCAACTGATATCACCAATCTGTTACCCTTTGTGGTGGTTGTTTTTGACAGAGTCTTTAAAAAGCTTTCAGGCAATTCTGACCTTTATTAACGCGCTTTTATTAGCCTCTAAATGTCTTACTGCCAAAATGAATATGTAATCCCGATCGAAAATCCCGGATGGTACAATTATCCCTACCGAGCTATCCCTACTGGTAGGGATGAGTGCACTATTTGTCGATTTATTTCTACCGGTAGGGATAGGTGCACTGCCCATTACCGAGTGGTACACGTATCCCTACCATGTTTCTATGGTTCCATCCCTATTTAAAATAGTATTATTGATAATTTATTTTACCTAGGTAGAAATATATCGACAAAAAGTGCACTCATCCCTACCTGTACGGATAGCTCGGTAGGGATAAGTGTACCACCCGGAAAATCCATGGATTAATGAGAACCTTTTCTTGCGATTTTAGATCGGGATCGTATATTAATTTTGGCCGTTATTAGATACTAGCTATCCACCGTGGTTTCACCCGCGTTACCGAGGAATATTAGCTCACATATAAACCTTCCTCTTGAATCATTCTTTCTTTATTTTGAATTTTCTCAATGTAACATAAAATAATCATTGTTTCTAAGCTCTTTAAGTTGATAATTGTTTGTTAACAGGCATGGTGTACGGTCCGATATACGAACTTGATAAGCTCGAGGAGAAAGATAAACACAAAGACGATAAGGAAGACGAGGAAGAGCCCATAGGAGTCTCACCATGTGGCAGGTAAATCCTTATATCTTATACCAGCTTCCTTGTATCCTATTATATCTTACTACACGCACACGCACACGCGCACACACACACACACATACACACACACACACACACACACACACACACACACACACACACACACACACACACACACACACACACACACACACACACACACACACACACACACACACACACACACACTCACACACACTCACACACACACCCCACACACACACACACACACACAAACACACACAAACCCTTACTCATTTACTCACACATTTATACTCCCTTACGCACCACGTAGAAGTAACCTTCAGAAAACTTTAATTTAAGATCTTGCACTGGTATTGAGTCAGTATGTATTTATTCTCGATTAGGTAGGTGCACTTAAAAAACTGTTCCATCTTCTCTTCCCTTTCTGTTATCACAACTCCTAATAGTCTGCGGTAGAAGAGGCTGGTTATCCATAAACCACAGGGTTCGGCTTAGGATTCCCCTACAAACTTTAAGATGATAAAATCTATTAGTATTATCTATGTTGTTATATTAGTTTTTAAGGAGAAAGAAATCAGATTTTGTTATTATTAAACTTTGTGCACCTTCGACCATTATTACCTACCATAGTATGACTTGCCTTCAAAAAGATAACATTATATTGACAGGTTCTTTAAATACGACAAGGAGGTGGGTCGGGGTTCTTTCAAGACGGTGTACCACGGGCTGGACACGCAGACCGGTGTTGCCGTCGCTTGGTGCGAGTTACTGGTGAGTATTGTAACAATTAATATATATATATTATTATAACAATATTCATTAGACATTCATAGGAGCTTAAAAAGAGCCGTTTTTTTTTATTTTACTGTCTTGATTTCGAAAGTGTCTCTGCCTGTCTGTTTGTCTGTTTGTGTGATTGTGACTTTTTCACGACTGAACGAATCTAGATAAAGTTTTATAAAGCGATGGATTCTTTACGTCTTGGAGAAAATTATGTGATACTCTAATTTAAAAAAATAATTTGTATCCTTTAAAATGCGGGTGAAATCGCGGTTCGGAAGCAATAAGGACGATTGTGAAACACAGAAATTGACTCTGTAATAGCCTCTGACAGATAACACGACACGACAAATTATAAGAGACCTTAATTACATCAGCATAGAGTTGAAATTTGAACGTATTCCATTAATTCAAGTGATTGCTATCGAATAACTTTTTCTTGTATCACATTCCAGGAGAAAAAGTTGAACAAGACTGAACGTCTCCGGTTCCGCGAGGAAGCGGACATGCTGAAGAAGCTCCAGCATCCCAACATCGTGAGGTTCTACAACTACTGGGAGGGCACTGTCGCCAAGAAGAAGAACATCGTGCTGATCACCGAGCTCATGCTGTCTGGGACCTTGAAGGCGTAAGTTAAAACATAACCCTATTTACTCAGTTGGTAGTCACTTGAATTGCCCCAAGGAAAGTTGTTGGTTCGAATCCTGCAATGATCTTGAGATTTCGGTGTAGGAAAACATCAGGATACCATAACACGGTGCTAGGGTACTTTGTAGTACCCATCTGGCTGGGTACTACACACGGGCACAATTTTCATTGAAGCGTGCGTGAAGCTGCGTCATTGGATTTTAAAAACAAAAAGACCTAGACCAAGGTCCTGTGTTCAGGCAATAGTGTCCTTTAAAGTTGTCGACATCTAAAATGCCCGTTTTCCTAGCTAAGAATTTCATAGAAAAATCATCTTTATCTATTTCGTAATAAGGTTTATCTAGTGATCCAATGATCAATTGTATGATGATGATAATGAGCCTTATCGTAACTCAATTAGGTTATTTTTCATATAACACTCTTCGTTGTTAAAACGGGTCTAGTAGTCGTCAACTTTAATAGAATCAAATTCTATGAAGTAATCTCAAATGGCACACTAAGGAAGTAGTATACAGAGGCCTAAGCACGACCATCAATCGCAAGCGTAGCGTCATCGTATCGAATGTGGCAAAATGGTGGTTTTTATAGAGAATGGAACATTGTGCCTACCGTGACGTTGCGCGATGTTCAATATCCCATTGCGTTAGTTTTTGGCGCACTCGATACGTTGACGATACGCTTACGATAGATGTTTGTGCATAGGCCTCAGCAGGGAAGTTGTGTAATGCTCTCGGAATCGTCGTTGCAGACAATATTGTAGTACATTGACGGTGCTATGAGTGCTGTGCCACACTGTTCGCGCGTCGAACCATCAATCTATTATGAAATAGGGTTCCACATTGAATCCGAGACAGTTACAAATTACGGTGCAGATCTTAGGACATGATGGTTACTCCAAAAGTTGCATTATAATGTTTTTTTTATGTTATATAATAGGTTTTAAAATTGGTTTTCCACCAGATACCTCCGTCGGTTCAAGAGGATAAACCCCAAAGTGCTAAAGTCGTGGTGTCGGCAAATACTCAAAGGTCTGAACTTTCTACACTCAAGGACGCCGCCAATTATTCATAGGTAACTATTTATGATAATTTCTTCTCGGCCATTATCCCCGAAAAGGTAGATATGTCTCAATGAGGCCCACATTCTACCGAGAATATTTTTGGTCAGGGTGACCAGTGGTGAGTATTCTTGCCCTATTTCGGGCACATTACCAATCGCGAACCTATGTTACAGGTAAACATTTCTCCCAAAAATGTCATGTTTGGGAATCGAACCGAAGACCAACGGATGTGAGACTGATTGTGTTACTTTGTCCGAAATTCTATTATAAGCATATAGCTGTGTTTAAGCAGATGCTCCTGAGAGCAGGTCTTGGCCACATCATCAGTTACCATGGTGCTTGTGGTCAAAGTAGAATAGATTTCTCCGTAAGTTCTACTACCTTACATATTTCCGCCGTGAAGCAGTAGTGCACTTGTATTACTGTGTTTCGGTTAGAAAGGTGCCGGTGGAATTACAGGCACATGAGAGTTAAGAACTACGTGTAAGGGACGACACACTCGGGACCCCCGATCCCCCTGGTATATTGTAAATGTTCATAGACGGCGAACGTATCCTCATAGTATAAGTAAATGTAAATATTATCTTACACAGAGATCTGAAATGCGACAACATCTTCATTACGGGGACGACGGGAAGCGTCAAGATCGGAGACCTGGGACTCGCCACTTTAAAAAACAGGAGTTTCGCCAAGTCCGTCATTGGTGAGATATGCGTTTATGTCTTCAATTTTAAACATAATGCTAAAGGAAATCACGTTTCTTGTATGGCGATTTTAAAAATAAAATTATTGCTTGTTGATAACAAATATAATATGATATAAAGCGGTCCTAGGTCGTAAGTTAAAGTAGTAAACTATGAAAATTTTATGTGTCTACCTGTTATGGTTCATAAGATACGATTAAGGTTTTTAGGAAAAGAAAAATAGAAAAGATGCCTGATAAATGGTGATTTTTTGTGGGCATTATTCTATGGGTTTATTCAATAATTCAGAGACTATAAATCACGATTAAAAGATACATTGAAACGCATACCGGGACAGCTATTTATTTATGAATAAAAAGAACAGTCTACATTAAACATAATACAAAAAACCATACCCTCACTTACTAACTTACCTAAGTAAACAACACGGCGTTGCTGTGCCATAGGACCTAAGCGTTGCAAAAACTAAACTGTTAAAACCTGTCGCAGGTACCCCTGAGTTCATGGCTCCGGAGATGTACGAAGAGCACTACGACGAGTCTGTGGACGTGTACGCGTTCGGCATGTGCATGCTGGAGATGGCCACCGGGGAGTACCCCTACTCGGAGTGCAGTGGACCCGCGCAGATCTACAAGAAGGTTGTCTCGGTCAGTATTGCCATACCTCATATTATGCCGCATTCAAAAACAGCAGTTAAATATTTTATTATATTAAAGGGCCAGTTGGCTTGGTGGTTAGAGACCCTGTCTGCCACGCCGCTGGTCGTGGGTTTGATTCCCACCCAGGACAAACATTTGTGAGCATGAACATTGTCTGGATGTATGATATCTATATAAAAATGTGTTTAAAAAAGTAATATATCAGTTATCAGGTTTCCATAGTACAACGGATTCTCATGATATTTGACACACAAATATAATATGTTTTGGATAAGATCGCGGGTGAACCAGCCAGGTGGAAGCTAGTATTAGTATGAATGACGTCATCCTCAACACATACATCTTTCACAAACCTACTGTCGTGTAATTAGACAGTATTTTACGATGGTTTTTTGTTGTTAGGAAGATGGGTGAAGATACAGGATAGTAGAGCAGGTATATTTGCAATACCACCGGCATTAACAATGTTTGGCATCATTTTGTTAACCTAGAAAAAGCCTAGAAAGGAACTGGCTTTACGTACAATTCAACTCTTAAATGTTTAGCAGCTGATTTTCAACAAGAGGGTTGTAGCCAGCCAGTTGGGTATCCAGAGTACCCTACCTCTATGATATATACAAAAATATTACCAATTGCTGCGAAATATCAACTTTTTAACAATTTGTTATATATATTTGTAGGGAGTGAAGCCCCAGAGTTTGGACAAGGTCACCATTCCAGAAGTTAAAGACATTATCGAGTCTTGCATCAAGCCGGACAAGGCGGATCGGTAGGGTACTACATTGCTTTATTTATTCATTTTATTTGTTTTAACACAAATGGTCGTGGGCCTGTGTTCACCTGGATTAAAAGAGTAAAAGGCGATGACCTTCAAACTCTTGAATGTCATAGAAACATACCAAGAAAATGAGAAAAGAAACTACATAGTTTTTGATCTTTAGAAATTCAGTGACAGCGGGTCTAATACGTCCTGAGGATGCTTCGTGTGGAAGCGAAACACGTGTCGATTTCCTCTTGAGTTGGAGTTGCCTTGATTGGGACTTGACAGAGAAGGAGATCCAGCTGAATTAGTTTCTAGATATTTGTTTTTGTATACTTTTACAATGGATTTCCACAAGGTCACACCTGAGTCAATTAGTTATCTTCAGAAATTCCACTAGCCCAACTGATTAAATGACTGAGTTATTAATTTTAATAACAATAGTTAAATATGGGAGTGGTCAAACGTTTTTCACACAAATTGTTATTTGATTTTTTATGGAAAACCAGCAAGATTTCTTTTCCTGAAAGTATTGCCTAGTGTGGTTAGAATAGAAGAACATTTACTCTTTTATTGCGAAATATTTAAAGCTATTATAGCCATCAAAATAAGGGAATATGTTTGTTTGTCTTGCTAAAGCAGTTCCACGGATTAAAATTTAGTTTATGTAGCTTGTTTAAATCTATATCAATGGTTCTGATAACGTCAATAAAGCTATAATTACGGGGTAATTTCTAGCCCACTTAACCTTTGAACGCCATGCCATACCGGCATCTACATGTCCTGTACGCCAAGACCGAAAATCAATATAAATATCAAAAAAGCACATACAAGTAATGATTTAATTTATTTATTTGGTATTTTTCTGTGACCTAGTTTGTTGTCGAGTATAGACACGGCACGCTTGCGCTTGTCGAGTATAGCTGACAGTGGCGTTCAAAAGGTTAACAACTAAAACGCTATGAAAGTGGCTATTATTTAAGCTGTAGATTCTGGCTTTCCACAAACAAGTTAAGGTAAAATATACTAGATCCTTCATAATATTATTTATTTTGTTTCCATAGGCCTAAAGTAAAAGATCTACTTAACCACGAGTTCTTTGGCGAAGACATAGGCCTACGACTAGAGATTGTGAGTCGCGATCTAGTCACCACTTCTGATATCACCAAGATACAGTTCCGGTTGAAGATCATCGATCCGAAGAAACGGTAAGGACTATCACCTGATATTACAGGCACATGAGACTTATAACTTCACGTCGATAACGCTTTGCGATGCGATACGCTTGGTGCTGCTGATGTCCAAAGGTAGCGGTGACTACTTACCATCAGGTGGACCGTCTGGCTGTTTGTCGGCCTACTTGGTGTTGAAAAATACTCTAATATGCACTTTCATAAAAAAATATAAAATTGTAAAAGAATGGGTCACGTAGTATGGGTACGTTCCCTTACACCTTTTCATTCTATAATTTCAACTTTATAATCCCGGATACTTTAGATCCCTCATGAGGTGAAACTGCGGGAAGAAATTAGTAAACACATATATTATTTAAAAAAAAACTGATAATTTATAATAGCTTGTGAAAAATTATGAATTCTTTTTCTACTTCAATATTTCTTTTTGTTTGACCCAAGGTCGTACACCCACAAGGAGAACGAGGCGATACAGTTCGAGTTCGATATGGAGCACGACGACTGTGAGGAGGTCGCCAACGACATGGCCAAGGCGGGGCTCATTATGGAGGAGGACGCCAGGATCGTCTTTAAGCTACTCAAGTCACAGCTTATCAGTCTTAACAGGTGACTAGAGTTTTACGTTATTTTTAAGTTATCCGTGCCTATTTCCGTGAAGCAGTAGTCGCTTTGTATTTCGGTAAGAAAGGTAAGGGGGGACGGTGGAATTACAGGCACATGAGTCTTAACTTCATGCGACAGGGTCGATAATGCGTTAGCGATGCCCCTACGGGGTGTGGGTGGGTGTTTTGAAGTAGTAGTGCTATTAGTGCAAAGTTTGTCCAGGGAAGTACACCTTTAGTTCCCTTAGTTCACCATATTACCCATTTCCGCCATGAAGCAGTAGTGCACTTCTATAAATGTGTTTCAGTTATAATGGTCTGGGCGGTAAAATTACAGGCACATGAGACTTAACAACTTTACGTCTCAATCCCAATTCGAATACCTTCTGACGAGCCAATAATTGGCTTGATGGTTAGATGCTTGATGATTACACTGACCCGGCCGTGGGTTTGATTCCCATCCAGGATAAATATTTGTGTGCATAAACATATCTGTTTATTCTTTACATTTTTTAAAATATATATAACAATATAAAAATCATAGAATAATATTTTAATATAATAAAAAAAAATGTTAAAAGGATATATAGATATTATACTAATAGTTAACTCTCATCTAAATAATCAGATATATTATAAGAATCAGATATAAGATAGATAAATTAACAAACAAATCACCACAATCACCACAATCACTCATTATTAGTCGGAATATTTAGGATTCGAACTACTTTGGCCAGTGAAATTCGTTTAGCGTGAGATATAGTTTCGCATTCCGCAAGTACGAAACGTCATGTACCAATGAATCACTTTCCCCGTTACAACCAGTGACGTGTTAAATACAGATACGTCATCCACCAACATGACGGCTCTCATAAACAGCGTAAATACTAGATAGCTACTTATACGCGGAAGTAAAGGGAAAGAAAATAAATGTCACCTGTTGCTAGAGAGAGACGAATATACATCGTTAGTTAAGTTAAGATTGAGTGCCATATGCGCCGCACGTGTTGTCCAACGGTGGTTGGTGCACGACTAAATGGAATTAGGTAAATTAACATAATTTAGTGTGGCCATTTCGGAGCGCGGACAACGCATCTATAGTTTACTAGCTTTCAATCTTGTGGTTTCACGTCTCCAATATAAAAGTAGCTGTATGTCTTTTTCTGCCCAAGTAGCTATTTCCGGGTAAAGGAAACGCATGAAAGCAAATTTGTGCGCGACTAAACGGAATTAGGTCAATTACCATAATTTTGTGTTGACATTTCTGAGCGTGGACAACGCATCTATTGTATATATATCAATGGTTACAAATGCTGTGTTAATAGGTTATTTATTGCGATAAATAATTTATAGTTTAGAGCGCATCGTTGCGCGTACGCATGCCGACGCGCGACCCTGAATTTCTCATTACTATACCGCATCGCGTGAATTATGTTTCGGCTTATTGGTTTTTTATGTAATATTTAATATTTATTTTATTAGGTCACTTGCCCTGCGATTTTACACGAGTTCTTCAAGGATTGTATGTTTTTTTTGGAGAAAATTATTTTGCTATGAGTTAATCTGTACTGTAAGGTGGAAATATGTTGTTTGTTTTGACCGATTTTCAAATATTCTTTCTCAGTTGGAAGCTACACTATCCCCGGGTGACATAAGCGATGTTATAGTTTCTTTTTAAATAGGGATCTTTACTAAAGGTCCAATAATGTATACGTACCTAAGGTATCAATTCCTTACATGCGTGCGATGCGAAATTGATGATAGAAAGAACATAATAATGTATTATAACATCCATTGGGAACGCGGGAAACCGCAAGGGACAGCTATCCGATAATAAACATGTTTTATATGAGTGACAAATTTCATCAAAATCCGATTAGCCGTAACGGAGGCGAGGAGTAACACCCACACAAGCTTTCATCACTCAATAGCAAAAAAAACATGTTACAATTTCTGTCTATCTGTGCGCTTAGTTCTTTCATCACTCAATAGCAAAAAAACATGTTACAATTTCTGTCTGTCTGTGCGCTTAGTTCTTTCACACTTTGAAATAGATCTTGATGCAGTTTGTACTATAATTTTGAGAATTTATTCCGGAATGCGGTGAGACTAGTGTATTATACACTAGTTTCCGTTCTACGGGTTCCCGCGTTCCCGAGGGAACTAATGTAACCCTGGATTATAGCATGGCCTATTTCCTTTGGGAGTCATGTATGTGTAGTAGAATTCTATCATTGAAATAATTATTGAAATCGGATGATTAGTTTCGGAGATTACCTACTACATCCAAACTTACAAACTGTGGGGATCCAGATCATATTCTATCAATGTCCCAAATCTGTTGAATCGTTTGTGTCTTCTTTGGCCTCGCCTTTTCCCGCTACACGGGGTCGGCTTTTCCAATCATGCGACGCCACGTGGTCCGTCGCTGTGCGTCCTCTTCCCTCAGAACCAATTCCTTCATGTTCCGGACATTCGTCAACCAAGTGGTCTGAGGTCTACCTCTTCCCCTCTTTGTGCGTGATATAGCTAAAAACGTCCAAACTTTCACATTTATAGGTGGGGTAGAGTATCTTAAAACTTACCATGTCATTTCTTATTCACCGTTTAACCATACCGTAATACTATACAATACCAACAATGATAGTACCATTATTTTTACGTAATAGTTTGACGTGAATAGGCCGAGAATAGCAGAGATTACGCCGGCAGTCAGCCTTGTAGCGAGACAAACGCGCAACAATCACGCAATGGAAAATAAACGAGTACACTCGTTTGTTTGTAACGTACTGTTATTATATTTGTGCGTACAATGGTCGTAGAAAAAACATTCTGGTTCCTGAATTGACTTTTATGGGCATTATTTGATCGCGAAAGAAAATATGCCCATTTGTCAAATAAATAACTATTTAATAATATATTTATATGCGTACAAATGTTTGTCCCGGATGGGAATCGAACTCATTAACATTTTACTTTTCTAAGCAGCCCATGTTCAGCAGTGGACAATACTGGGCTGATATAATGATGATGTTGAACAGTATAAAACAAAGCCAATATTTCTGTAATTGACTTATATCTTTGAAACTACGCAGTTAATTTTGATGTGGTTTTTACCATCATTTTGAGAATTTAAAAGTTTTGTTTAAGTTTATAATACATTTTTATTCTCACACCCAGGCGAAGCCGGGACGAGTTTCTAGTGTATTATAAATGACTTCAAAAACAACGATAACACGAGTTTATTTATTGAAAATAGATTAGAAATAAATCAAAATACTGACCTATTGTCATTTGAGATTTATCGCTAATTAAGATACCAACTTACTGACACGTTAATATGAGATAATACGTGTCTGATAATAAGTAATAAATCATATAAAAACCTGTTTAAATATAGTCGATATTAGGTACAACAAACTTATCCTTTATTTTTTTATTGTTTTTTTCAGTATTCAGATTTATTTTATCTGTGATGATTTCAATATTCATTCTTATTATTTCACCGCTATGGGTAGCGAATCGAGTGGTTATGCGATATTCCTACTGTTAAAAACTAGACGGTGACTATAAATTTATTTTGGTTTCGTATATAAATAGATACCGCTTACATGGGCCGTAAAGGGTCGCAATCCGGTTCCGCTCAAGCCCTAGACCTTCATATATACTTGGAGGTGTCCGGCATACCCGATTCGAGAGATCAACCAAATGGAACACCGAATTGACTTACTCGTACCTCTTCATTTTGTAATTCCTAATTTAAATTTGCAACTTATTGTATTTTATCAGAATTACTGACAATACAATTGTTTCTACACATCGAATCACATCTGAGGTCTGATTGAGGAGAATAGAGACGATGGTGACCTTTTTGAGTAGGACTAAACACTAAACCAAGCTAACTTCACGTCTCAGGGTCGACAACGCATTGCGATGCCCCTGGTGTTGCAAATGTCCATTGGCGGCGGTGACCACTTATCATCAGGTGGACCGACTGACTATTTGTCGGTCTTTATGACAATTTAAAAAACATTCGTGGCCGAATATGATAACCGCACAAATCGTAGAAAAGAACTGGCTTACAAGTGCAGCTGTCAGCCAAGCGGGGTACTACAAAGTAACCTACTGTGGTTTTCTCACAATGTTTTTCCTTCGCACTCCTGCTGATTGTAGTATACGTACCCATGACCCTATTCATTCGACGTCACAACCAATTGTTGTATCAACGACTTAAAATGATACCAATGTGACTATCATATTTTTTTATTTATCTTGGCTATCTCTCGCATAAAACACAAATGATCCGCACGTTCGCGCACGGCTGATTGCGCACCATTAACTATAGTGACGCAATAATTATTGCAATGCATTTATGTACTTATTAATGTTAGTGTGATTACTGTTTTGGTGCTCATTGTGTCTTGTCTATCTATTTATTTTATATTTTAAACATTAGTGTTGCGAGTGATCAAATTTGGCGAGGTTTCGGTTGTAAAAAAAACAAGGGAATAAGTGTTTTAAAGTGATCGCAGTGTTTCGGGTGTGTTATATGTAATAGTTTCTTAATTAATGGAATTATTTAAAAGAATATTTGTGTGTTTATTTATTTATTAAATCCTAATTTTAATTTGACTGGCCATTTCGCTTGGTGGTTAGCGACTCTGACTGCCAAGTACAAGGTCACGGCTTTGATTCCCAGCCAAGACAAACATTTGTGTGCATGAACATGTCTGGTTCTGTGTCTGGGTGTAAATATCTGGAAAGTAGTATATCAGTTATCTGGTTACCATAGTACAAGCTCTGCTTAGTTTGGGACTAGATGGCCGTGTGCAAAGAATGTCCCGGGATATTTATTATTTATTAAAATAAAAACATAATAATAATTAACACTAAACATACCATAACCGGGTCAAATGACCCATTTTGAACTTTGCATTGAAAATTCACATATCATTTTATTGCTTTTGCACATTTGACTTCATGACTTTTCTTACTAATTAATATACAGTTATTCTATTTATTTCCCTTCCTAACAACCATATTTCATACATTCAAGCAGGAAACATAAAGTCACATTTCACCCGCTATGGTAGAAATAGGTACCTAGTAAGTGTTGGTATGATTAGTGTTAAAGACATAGATATAGCATTGCTTCTCAAAAACTTTTATATAGGTTACTATTAACATTCAGGCAAAGCTTTGTATGTCTAAAACAATTCAGAGAAAAAAAACTTGACAACTTAATGCCTTACTTAATTTACTTGGTAAAATTTCGAAGACAAATCGTATTATAATAAGAATACAAAGAAACCGACAGTAAATTCCTATTAACCTACTTTCAATGTCAGAATAAATTTTACTCAACAAACTTAGCGACATCAGCTGTTACATCAATACAATCAATAAACAGCCCTATGTCAACGCAGTAAGATTGACAACAGTTCACAAGCAATATTTCCATGAAACAGTTGTTATTGCACCCCCAAACGGTTGCCATTGGCAACGGTGACCCAAGTTCAATCAGAAAATATACTCAGTTGTATGTCAGTAGCCTTGCGTGATGCTAAATAAGCATCATTATCCGCTATAGTTTCCAAATTCACAAAGGTCGACTTGTTAACAGAGATTTTGTTTAATTTTGTAATGTTCTTAACTCGTTATTTGTTAGTTGGTTCAACATAAAAGTTTAATAAAATGCTACAATGAATACATCAAAACTATACAGTTTGTATATTTTGAAAGTTAGCTCTTTTTCATCAGCGTAGTAACGAATCTTCAACCGCTATTACTCCCTTTTATCATACCGATAATTAAAGCCATCTCTTTCTACCCTCAGGGAGAGGACCGAGAAGAAAGCTCAGATGCTGTTCAACCAGGAGGTTCTCATCGAACAGAATCGGCAGCAGCAGATTTTTGAACAACAGTTGAGACAGGTATGCCATACATATACCATTGTCTTTTGTAGTGGTGATATCCCCTCGAATGCCACAACAGAGGCTGTGGGTTCGATTCCCATATAGGACACGCATTTGTGTTTGTTCTGTTTTGGGATGTAATTATATTTAAAAATAAATGTTTAAGTATAAGCTCTTTTTGTTTGGGGATGAGATGGTCGAGTTTATTGATTTACTTCTTTCTATCTTAGCACATATTTTCACATATCGCACTCTCAAAAAATCACCTTTAGCACATATCTGATAGGGTCACTTTCACACTTTCCCGGTGTTAAAGTAGCTGAATATCGGTATGCTTATTCTACCATTAAATTGACTATGTTTTACAATTCATCGGATAGAGCGTACTTTGTTTAGTCTCTCTATGATGGTAACTCCATTTCGCAAAATTTTAAGTTAAGTATCTTACCCTACCTATCCTACCTTATCGTACTGAGGGTGCGATATATGTATATTGTTTAAACCATAATAAGGTTATAAATTATATAATTTATATATTATTACAAGACATAAATCTTTTGTTATCATATGTCCAAACTATATTAATGATATTTTTCATAACAATAAATAAATATCTAAAACACGGTTATCTGATCCCAAATTAAACAGTGTACTGTTTGTACTAATTAACTGATATACTATTTTTAGCCGACTACGGCAAAGCTAAAAGGAAGGGTTTTGATTTTAGCAGACTACGTACGTCTGTATTTGGTTATTTTCCACCGTAGCGGCAACCAACTGATCCGATTCTATAAAACAGTGTGTGTTTAACCAAAACCGGTGGGGATCGAAGCCACGACGTTTACGTGGCAGTCACTGTCTCTAACCAACAAGCCAACTGCCCGCCATCATTTAAAGATAAGAAATGCAATTATATGTCAGGTGTAGATTTTTAATTATCTTTTATTTGTTTTAATGGTAATGAACTTGAATACTTTTTTTTTCTGACGATATTGCGATTGACCTCAATCACACCTGATGGTAAGTGAAGATTAGGCCAAAGATGGAGCTCGTTTTCCCGTTAGTAGCCAATACACTCTTTTCTTAAAGAGCCCCAAGTTGTAAGTTTCTGGGAACACAGACGAGGGGAGAGAATTCCAATCTTTAGCTGTGCGCATGAGGAAGGAAGCTGCAAAGCGCTTCGTGCGAATTGGTGGTATGTCTACCACAACTACCATCACAAGTCATCTGTATAGGAATATGTACATCTGTAAAGGAATACAAAATAAGGTATGAATGGATTGTATGAAAGGTAAAATGAGTAAGAGTAGAGTGAGGGCTGATATTAAGACTGACAGGGAGAAATGGAAGAGATGGATATGCTATACCGACCCCGCTTATCATTATGGTAGGAGGATGATGATGATTAATAATTATCATTGACTGGCCAGTTGGCTTGGTGGTTTGTGTGCATGAACATGTCTGTTTGTTTTGTGACTGGATGTAATACTATAATACTATAATAATAATATAATACTATATAAGTATGTATTCAGAAAAAAAAGTAGTATATGTAGTATATCAGTTATCTGGCTTCCTTTGTACAAGCTCCGCTTAGTTTGGGACCAGATGGTCGTGTGTAAAGAATGTCCCAGGATATTTAGTTTGGGATTAGATGGGCGTGTGTAAAAAATGTCGCAAGTTTTTTTTTTTATTATTATTATGCTTTATTTTGAGTTTAGACCTACTTCCCCCGACATGTTGTGGAAATTTGTCATGGTTTAAACAGCTGTACTGAGTTATGTACGCATGTAGCTGTCCTATTTTTTATTCTTACAAAAACCCCGTAAATCGAATTTGCATTGACCAATACGCAACGTATGTTCGTACAGATGAAGATGATGCAGAACCAACAACAGCAAGGTCCCGTGGATCAGGTGACGGCTGGACTTCTCAATGGCGTGGGCACGCAGCCGCTAGCGTCAGTGCAGTATGTATTCAATTAAACTATAGCGTATCAACCGCGAGTTTGTACATTTAACCTTCTTTGACATCCCGTATTACTAATATGGAACTGTCCTGTATAAAAGATAAATGATCAAACACTAACCAGTGTATTGAACATCCAAAAATATTCGAAGACATTAAATATGATAAAAATTTAATCATTAATGTGATTTTTAAGTACCGATCTAATCACCCATCCCCATTCTTATATTCTTACATACATTATGTTTATAAAGGTATATTGTGCTGTACCACTGGATTGGTAGAACAGAGGCCTATGCACCTCTCACCCGATCAAGTGCGTGAAAAGCGGTTTTGACGTTGAGGCTACGCTCGCAATAGTTTGCTTAGGGCACTGTAATATAAACTACACTAATATTATATAGTGGAAATATTTGTTATTTGTTTCCAGTGAATTATCTGAAAAATGACTATGCCGGTTTTAAGAATTGTTCAACTATTAGAAAACTACTTTATCTAATAATATAGGCTATGTTATGCAGGGATACATCAGATACTTGGGAACGCGCGTGAAACCGCGATGCGGAAGCTATAAGTAATCAAACAGCCTTATTAAAAAGTAACTTTACCAGTGTTATAAATGGTTTCTACTATAACTAGTCTTTATGTGTGTAGCGGCAGAAATATAGGACTTAATAAACTCACGATAGCCTTTAGATACCCTTAATTCGGCAATGTCGCTAAATTCGTTCTTAGATGGCGTTTCCTACCTATAAAATTCATTAAGCCAAATTTCAGCTTAAAAAGTCAAGGAGTTAGTAGTTTTTTATTTATAGATGTAAAAGCTTGGATATTTGTGACTCAATCGTGCATCGGTTGCACGGATTTTGATAAAAAAATAATACAGATAGTTCTGGTTTTGGACACAGACATGTATTTGTATCATTTACTGGTCGAAATTCCACTGAATTATTTTTGAGGAAAATCAAAGAAGACAGTTTACAAAATCTCTACACTAAGCTCATTAGTCGCTCATAAACTAACAAAAACTATTCACAAACAGAAGAGACAATAGTAGTAAATTTTTTTGTCTTTACTATTAAAATAATAACAATACACACGACATAGTATAAATTGTTTATTAATATATGTGTGTTACTTTTCTAGATAGTTTTATTCAATAGATGCTGTAAATTTCAAGTTCAGGATTTCATTGCAACCGTCACCCACCAATTTTATACGAAGCAAAAACAAAACTGGTTAGCAAACTCTTTTGAGTGTACCAACTCCTAAAAGGACCAAAAGTACACTCATGGTAGATACCTCCCCCTGTAATAAACACGAGACGCAACTGTTCCAGGCTAGACCAACAATCCCAGCTCTTCCAGGCGCAACAGCTGCTGCAGCAGCAGTACCAGCTCAACAACGAGGAGGCTGCCATGAAGATGTTCCAGCACAAGCTCATGCAGGCGAGGATGTCGCCGCTCGCCGACCAGCAGTTGCTGCAGCAGCAGGCCCTGCTCGAACACAATCTGAAGCACCAGGTCTAGTATAGGGTTTTTTTGTTACTGCGAGATTTCTTTTGGGAGGATTAGAACATATTGCCTAGGTGATCGACTAGTATGAAGCTCAACTCAGAGATTGTAGGTGATGTGTTCGTTTCCAAGGCCATTAAATGTGTACATAAGTTGCGTTAGTATTGAACCAGCATGGTCAAAGAAGCTTAAAAGTAACTACCGGAATACACCAGTGCAGTTGACTGTATCACTCCAACTTTCAACTTGAGTGTCTACTCTGCTGAGGATGTCTCGTCAATTTTCTCATTTTAGGGTTCGAACTGACTATCTTCATCGAAGTGTGACGTAAGTAGTAGAACTGAAATGTACTTCCGTAAGCTTCTCGATTCGCATCTCTATTTATTTTGTCAATAAAATTTTATTTGAAATGGATTGTTAAAATCATTTTGACCAACATCACGTTTGAACGCATTTGTTTAAAATATTCCTGGATTGACACATTGACATTTTATCCAACGAAAAGGTTTGATCCTTTAAGGTCGTGGGTAAAACCACGAGGTCACAGCTAGTCATTATATTGGTTAAATTATATTTACAGGTAATGATGGAACAGAATCTCCTTAATCAGCAAATGCTGGAACAATCAGTCCAGGGCCAAAACTACATGGATCAGCAAGCGCAGCAGAACTATCTGGAATCAAACCAATCACAAACACATCTGCAGCCAAACTTACTGAACCAACAACTCACGGCGGAGATTAGTAATCAGAACCAAGTGCTTCAGCAGCAGATCATCCAGCAACAGCAAACTATTATAGCCCAGCAATCGGCCGCGATACATCAGAAACAGTTGGAGGAGCAGTTCACAGCTCAGGAGAATATCATATCGGCACCACAGAATCTCGTTACGCAACAAGTGTTAGATCCCTCACTGCAGAATTTACAGAACATCCTAGCACAGATCATACAAAGACCCGACACGCTACAGTCGAGGAAAGAATCGGAATCAGAGTCACAGCCGCAACAATTACAGCCTCAGCAAATCCAGCTGATGAACCAACAACCCGAAACTGTGGATAAACAGCAAAATCTCGAGCAGGACCTGCAGCAACAGATGCAGAATTTAGCCGTCTCCCACATGCAACAGCAGAATAACAACTACCAGCAAAATCAGTATATTCATAGGTTTTTAACTGCGGCCGTGGATCCTACAATCCTGGCTCAACAACACCAGGTGGCCCAAGCTCAACAGCAAGTCGCTCAAGCCCAACAACAGCTAAACATGCAGAAGCAAATGTTGGCTCAACAACAGTTAGTTCTACAACAGGAAATGTTATCACAACAGCAGATGCAGATGCCCGGACAGACTCTCTCTCCCCAGCAAATAAGGAATTTGCAGCAGCAACAGTACTTAGCCCAGCAGGAAATACAATTACAAACACAGCAGAATTTTGTCGATCAGCAGAATTTGGCGCTGTTCGCTCAGCAACAGCAGCTGATGGGTCAGCAACAGCAGAAAGTCGAGGAGGTTTTGCGCGGGAGGCCCATGTATCATCGCCAGGGTTCGGAGCAGAGTCAGATTGCTTCGACAGAACACGAACAACAGCAGAGCGTAATGCCCGACCAATATCAGATACAGCAGAAACCTCCGTTACAACAGCAAATGTCTATAGATCAGATGCAGTATCAAAACCAGTATGTCGATATGCAGAAGAAGTCCATGCAGTCTGAGGATCATTATCACCATATGCATCAAATGCAGGGGCAATCATTACCCCACAATATGATCACACAGAATTATAACCTGGTGCAGCAGGAGAGGCAGATATCTAGTCATGAAGGCACACCCGTGCAGAATTATACTACCAATCCTTTGCAAATGTACCAGCAGGCTCAGAGTCAGATGATGCAAATTCCCCAGTCAGGTCCTATGTCTATGGTGCAGAGTATGTCGCAGGAGGCGCCGCAAATGACTGCCCAGTCCGTTCCCCAATCTATGACCAACATCCAGATTCAGCAATTACAGCATTCTGTCCCTCACCATTCGATTACGCAGCCAGTACAATCTGTTCCACAAACGATACAGCAATCCGTTCAATCACATCCGCAAACAGTACAGTCACATCCGCAGCCAGTACAGTCTCATCCTCAACCTGTACAGTCCATACAACAAGCAGTTCCGCAAACGTTGCCCCAGTCTCAGCAGATGCAGTCGATGCCTCAGCCGGTACAGTCACTGCCGCAACAGCCTTTACAGCAACCAGTCCCGACACATCCGCAGCCAGTACAGACGCAGCCAGTACAGCCGCAGCCTGTACAAACACAGCCAGTACAGTCACTTCCACAACCGCAGCCAGTTCAAGCTCCGCAAGAAATGGTGCTACAGCAGCTAAATCTTCCAGGGGAACAGAATGAGAACGGTTATCATAATAATAATGGCCAGAAAGAACAGTTCCATACGCCGATGACGGAGTTTCCATCTGGGGCCAATCACACTGACGCTATGAAGCAGCCGGAGTTGAGCTCTGTCGAGGAGAAACAGGCGGAGAGTCAAGAACGTAAGTTACCTTTTTGTATTTACTTTTATCACTTGATTCCTAAGTAATAATGATCAATTAAACAATGTAGATAATTGTATTCTTATTAAATATTTTTTTGACTTGTCTTAAGTAAAATTAATTATTAGAATTTCTACTGTAAAATAAAGTAGGTCTTATAGTTGGATGTCTATTAAAAATTGAATTTCCATAATCTTTTACAGCTATAGACTACTTGAGATTTTTTTTTATATCAGAAGTTAGTATCTCTGTTTCTAGAATCTTAGTATGTCCCAGGATATTGATTCCTTTATTTACTTTCAGCCGGCACAGCGATGCCGTCCCCAATAACAAGCGAGAAGAAATCACGTGGCTCGAAGAAGCGTTCACGCGAGAAAGACAAGTTGCCCAAGCTGACCGTGCTCGAGGTGAACGAGGCTTCAGTCGTGGAGTGCCAGTTGGAGTCCAAGTCCAAAACTGTCACGTTTAAGTTCGACGTGACTGATGTTAACCCTGAAGAGATCGCTAGCAATTTGGTAAGTAAATTTCCCTTAGCATCTTCATGGATATAAGAATTGAACTATCTGAGGTAGACTGGCATTCTAAGCTACTTTGTTCTGATATTGATGTGGGCTTAAATATATTTTATGATACGCTCAATAGTATCATAGGTAAGTATACACCTCTATCTAAAAAATATAATGACAAATATCCTGTCTGGTTCAGTCCTGCACTAAAACGTTGCTTGGAAGCTAAACACAAGTACCATAAACTATTCAAAAAATTTGGTAACCCCCTTGACTACGATAAGTTTTCTCATTACAGAACCAAATGTAAAGGCATCATTGATTCTTGTTATAAAAAATTTATAACATCGGTTGAAGACTCTTTGGATAGTAATGTTAAAGCATTTTGGAGATATGTCAATAGCAAAAAAGCCGCGAATTCAGTCCCAACAACTCTGACATACGAGGGTGTCACTACCTCTGACCCATCAGGTGTGTGTGAGCTGTTGTCTAAATATTTTAGCTCAGTCTTTCAAAACGTGACAAGTATTCCAGACTCTTGTGCTTCTTTAAATTATAACAACATAAACACGTTAAACGACATAAATATCACTAAAGATATAATATTGAGAAAAATTCAGATGTTAGATGTGAGCAAAGGTCCAGGCCCTGACGAAATACCTGCTTATTTTATTAAAGCTTGCGCCAACGAACTTTGCTTACCATTGATAATATTATTCAGTAAGTCAATTCAATCTGGTCGGTTTCCCACTATTTGGAAGATAGCTCACGTCATACCAATTTTTAAATCTGGGGATAAAACTGTATGCGAAAATTACAGACCAATTAGCATTTTGTCATGTTTTGCAAAATTGTTTGAGAGTGTTGTATATGATGTACTCTATACTCATGTTAAACACATGCTATATCCACAACAACATGGCTTCGTGTCTGGTAAATCTACCACATCTAATCTTTTAGAGTACAAAAACTACTTGTGTACAGCATTTAACAAGCGCTTTCAGGTAGACTCTATCTATACTGATTTCTCCAAAGCATTTGACAGGGTAAATCATGTGGTACTTTTTAAAAAACTGGCTGGCTTTGGTATTCATGGATGTCTGTTTCGAGGGATACAGTCATACTTGAGTCGTAGAAGCCAACTTGTTGCAGTGAAGGGTCACCTTTCCGAACCAGTATTAGTCACATCTGGAGTGCCACAGGGAAGTCATTTGGGACCTTTATTATTTATAATATTTATAAATGATCTGATCGACTCCCTGACATGCCCATGTCTACTTTATGCAGATGACCTGAAAATGTTTACTACAGTAAGAGATGTTAAAGACATGTTAAGTTTACAACATGACCTAAACATGCTCTCAGCTTGGTGTGACCGGAACTACATGCAGCTTAACATCAACAAATGTTTCGTTATAAGCTTTACCAAGAAAACACATAAGTTTGAATTCGAATATTCCCTAGAGGGTAATATTCTTGCACGGAAGCAATGTGTTAAGGATTTAGGTGTATATTTTGATGTTAAGCTTACTTTTCATCAACACTATGATTACATCGTGGAGCGTAGTTCACGGTTGCTTGGGTTTGTATCAAGGTCTACAAAGCATTTTCGTAAGCCTAAGAGCTTTATCTTACTTTATATCGCACTAATTCGTAGTATTCTTGAATACAATTCGGCCATCTGGTCTCCTTTTTACAGCGTTCACATTGATCGCATCGAACGCGTCCAAAAACGTTGTCTAAACATTCTCAGCTACAGATGTGGAATGGGTCGCAAACTAAAGTCCTACAGTGAGCGATTACAATATTTTCACGTAACTTCCTTAGTGAAGCGCCGTGAATATATTGACCTTAATCTACTTTTTAAAATAATCAACTTCATTATAGATTCGCCTACTCTTCTATCCCTCTTAAATTTTAATACTCGGTTCAGGTCCCGTAATTGTAACTACAACATTTTCGCCCTTCAAGTGTTTTCAAACAATACATCCTATTATAACCCCATAGTTAGAATGTGTCGCCAATACAACGAGATCCTCGTAACTAACAGAGACATTGATATTTTTAATTCAAAGTTGTGTCGGTTCCAGAGTCAATTAAAAAAGATTCTGTTTTAGATTTTTATGCCGTATCTAATATTTAATTTACAATAAGTAAATATCTAATTCCTTCTAGCGAAACATTTTTTAATTTTTACTATAATGCGTCTAGGCATACATTGATTGGAATATAATCTAGTTCAATACCTTTAAATGTATACAATTGTCTTTTCAAGATTATATTCTGTATTGTGTGCTATAATAAATAAATAAATAAATAAATAAATAAATTACTAGTGGTTCGACTTTGCAGTGGTGCTGTTTAAAAACCATTCGAAATGATTTTAAGGCCTTAGAAAGACACTTATGAAGTTAAAAGATACTAAAGTTACCACCATTTCGGAAGTCAGTCTGACTCGGAAGAACCGGCAAGAAACTCAGCAAGGTTACATTTTCAATGTATATTTCATTTTATTCTGACTTGTTATTTATTTTTGCAAGGTTGTTATAGATTCATTGGTTATTATTTCTAAATGTACAACACATTACAAGCAAACACCACATGAACCATTATTTATTACAATTTTTTAAATTAATTAATAACATAATGCTATTTTTAGAGCTCAGGAATAAAGTCTGTGTCTTAAATCTCAATGTAATGAATGTTTTTGATATTGTTGTAGGTTTCTAAAAATCTTCTGCCAGAGTCCCAGAGTGGCACGTTCATGGAGCTGATCCGCGAGTTGGTCGCGCAGCTGGTGGCCAACCCCGGAGTGCCGCCCACGCTCACCGCCTACCACCACGCGAAGCTCAGCCTTAACATCGACAAGGTACTAAACTAGCTTCTAAGAACTAGGGTATAAATGGGTAGGCTTTCCAAAGCCTATATAGCACTAGTATAAGCGAATTGAGTTTAAAATGACAATATGTTCATAAATAAATATACTGGACCATTCTTTACACGGTCATCTGATCTCAAATTAAGCAGAGCTTGTAGTATGGAAACCAGATAACTGATATACTACTTATACAATGTTTTTAAATACATACTTATATAGATAAGTAGACTATCAACAACTAGCTACCGTCCTGCATTCTCGGGGGATCTAATGGATACCGATTATAACATAGCCTATGTCACTCGGGCATAGTGTTGCTTTTCATCTGTCCCAGATTTTTTTAAATCGGATGTAACTTATAAACTTTACCTCGAAATATAAGACACTACTATTAGAATACTAGAAAGCTCTGCTTAGTTTAGTGTCAGATACGATAGTGAATAAACGTCCTAGAATATTAATCATTTACTTTTCCAGACTGACTACGATTCGGAAACGACGGAGCGCGAGGAGAACCTCACGGATTCGAACCAGGATAACTCTGAGTGCACGACCCCGACTGCTAGTCATGACAACATCGCGGCCGAGCTGGCGTACGACCAGCCTGAGCCGGTCACCCATCCGCCGGATCAGCCCGACCCTGTAGCGCCCAAGCTGCACCACGTAGACACTGTAGCGAGGAAGATTAGCACTGCTTCTTCTATAGGTGAGTTATACCCGCGTTATAATGCACCAATCATGCATGTGAAAGCCTATTTGAATAAATATATTTGCTTTTAATTATAAAGGGACATAATATTAAAAGACGAAACAATAATTATGTTAGTTGTTTCATCACCAATTATGTCAAAACAGTTGTACAGATTTGTATGATAATTGGATGGTGATTTCCAGTCATTCCAATATTGAAACTGAGAACTATAATGAAAAAAAAAACTATTTTAAATTAATCCCAGGTTCAAATCAATCAGACGGTGGATCCGGATCCGGATCCGGATCCGGGCCGGTGGAGCGGTCCGGCAGCACGGAATCACAGAACGGTGAGAAGAAAGCGAACAAACCTACGCGCAAGATATCCAGATTTCTAGTCAGTCCCGTCGTCGACCGCGGCGACAACGTGCCCGAGGAGCCCGACCCGCGACCGCCGCCCGAACAGCCGCGGGAACAGCCGAAGGACCAGCCGAAGGTCAACGGCTACCCCGAGAATGAGATCCAACCTCAGATCAGTCAAGTTCAGGAGACGTTGGTTCCTACGCATCAGTATTCGACGCCGCAGCTCGCGCAGGCTCCACACGCGGTCGCCGAGCCCAGGCCCGCGGAGCCGCCGCAAGCTGTGGAGAGGCCGGAAGTTAAACAGGACATTCCGATCAGTGTACCAATGACGACGCAGCCGCCGAGTGTGGTTACAGTGCAGCAAGTACAGCCTGTTCAAAGTGTCATTAACCCAGCTTTACTGACAGTATCGACGCAGCAGAACTTGACGAGTCCGTTGCAGATCGCGACCGATACGCCGATAGTGGGATTGAGTCAGGTCGGGACCCCTATGGGTGTGGAGCTGGGCATGAACATCCCCCCCGTGTTGCCCACGCAGGGGCAGTCGCTGCCCGCGGCGCCTGTCACTGAAGCTTTGCCCAATGCTGAGAATATACAGAGGATGCTGCTGAAGCAGAGTATAATGAAGTGAGTTACATTTGTTTTCTTTTTATGTATTGTAGCCGAAGGTGGTATAAAGTGGGAATTAGCTCTGGATGGTTGAAACAGATATTCATCTTGATGATAAGCCCCTTAAATCTTGATAAATTACTTAAATTTTACAAATTAAATGTAGATTTTACATGTTTTTCAAGAAAATTCCAAATAAGTATTCTAAGTATGCAAATAATCCAAATGATGTTCCTGAATATTAACATTGAAGAAATATCAATCTAGAAAAACATACCTTCACCCGCTACAGTAATGCCTATTTTCCCATACAGTCAGCAACAGAACCTCTCAGGCCCCAACCTGCTGGGGCTACTTAATCAGCCGCAGTTTCCTCAACCAGATCTGACGTTACACAACACGCTACTGACCAACACGCAGCCAAGTGAGTGTTCTTTATTTGTCACGTACAGTAACCGGCAGTAAGTTTTACACGTCGTGCATTTACTGTTGAACCAAAATCTGATCTTATATTTAATAACTATATTTAAAAGTTATTAAAGAAAGAGCGTATTTCATCACAGCTCATTTAATTTTATTGTTATCTTTTCAAATAAGTATCTTATTTTTTTGTTGAAACAACATTTGAAAAATTGTTATAGATAAAAAGCCAGATTAGATAAATAAAAAAAAAATTACTTACCTTGTTGAGTTTCTTGTTGGTTCTTATCAGTTTAAGGCTGACTTGGTGGTGGTGGTAGGTAACTGGTAGCTTCAGTAATTTTGACCTTCCGCGGGTAAACTGAAAAAAACTTTTTAAATTTTGAATTAGACTGAGATAGTCAGACGATTGATATATGCCGGGTTACTATATACGATCCCGATCTAAAATCGCAAGATTAAAGTAGAATTTTGACATTACGTGTATTAAAATTACTGTCAAAAGGTTCATCAATCTATGGATTTTCGATCGGGATCGTATATAGTAACCCGGCTTTAATAGATAACGAAACTCGAGTTAGCAGGTTGTGTAAAATTTCGCTGGTTACTGTATGACTGATGTATTTGTTGATGAATGTTAAATTGCCTCTATGGTATGGTAGATGTTGGCGTATCCTTGATATTGTGACAAGAAATAATTGTTTTATGTGCAATTGTCTACGTTGTTTGTTTAATATACCAATTAATGTCTAATGTATGTATGTATTTCACATAAATACTCGTTGGATGTTGTTACTATTTACTTTTCTTAGACCTAGAGTCCCTCTGGAAGAAAATGGCTTCTTACTTATTTTCGCCCATTATAATCGATTTAGGTACATTCCAAGGGTAGGATTAGACAAATATAGTTTGATATATTAGTAAAAAAACAAATAAGAATAATATTAATAATAATACCTTATCAGAATACTTATATATATTTATAATTTTTTATCGATATTATTATAATATTTAAAGTGTTTTAATTGGTAAAATTTTCTTATGCAAAAATTATACGAAGTACACATATGAAGTAAAGAAAACAAAAAATAAATACGTGTATCCAAATTGTTGGCCTACTTTCGTATATAATAAAAAAAAAAAAAAATACTATATATTTACTAATAGTCGTACATACATAATGTTGTTGCATAAATGTGTGTATAACAGTATGCGTGAGCTTATGTGTGTGACTAACCCTTGGCTGGTCGTGTAGCGGCGGGCATGTGTGCGGGCGTGGGCGTGGGAGTGGGCGTGGGCGTGGCCGCCGGCTCGGGCGCGGGCCGCCTGCCGCAGTACCAGCAGCAGATGTACTACCAACCCATGCTCGCTACCGCCAACGATTTTATAGGTATGTACAGTTACCCTTTTGTCAAAAAAGAGGTATAAGGCGATGAATGCGTTCGAATAATGGAGGAGGATGTGGATTCGAACCCCACTCTAAGCTTGAACTTTCGGTGGTGTATCATTCGAGGATTGTAGGGTACTTTATTACCATTAGCCTGGATAAATATGCGTACCAGGCCTGAACAGGTTAATTAGTCGAAAATGAACACTTTTCAGAGCAGCCATTTTTAGGTTTACGTTTTATCTGTAAATGTTATTTTTATGGAATTTTCAGACAACATAAGAAAATTTTAGGAATTACTGTATTTATCATTAAAAAAGTAAGCAATCCTAATGCCTTATTATAATAATTAAAAAGTATATATCCTAGTCGACTTATTAACCTATTCACACCTGGTACGGATATATGATAATAGTGACAGTTATTATATAAAAAGCTGAACAAATATTTATAAAACCAGTCTCAATAGATTTTAACTCATAGTTATGTATCTTTCGCAGTGCAACAACAGGCTCTACAAACGTCAGTGAACCAGCTATCCTCGCAGCCCATGGGCTCCGCGTTCGGCCTCGGCCTCCCACTGACTCCCGCCCTCGGGGGACAGAACCTCGCCCTGCAGCAGAACATCGGCCTCGGCGGGCAGAACTTGGGCCTCAATCAGAATCTGATGGGGCAGAATCTTGGACAGAACTTAGGTATGGGTTACGGTAAAAAACCTTGGATGGAAAGTTATTTTGATTAGGCTTTACTCATACCGCAGCGGAAAATGCTTATACCATTTTGGTCCTAATTATTTGGGTTAAAAATGAATTAATGAATTATATAATTATAATGTATATTTAATTTAATATTTTTTAATTAATTATTTGAATTAAAAATAACATTTACGCCTAATTGAGGTTCAGACGTTGAGAAAGGTATTATATATAGGCATGTGTAACTCAGCTCTGAACCGGTTCAACTCAAAAATTCAATTCAAAATTCAAAACCATTTATTCAGTTTAGGCCCTCAGAAGGCACTTATGAAGGTCAAATTTAAAGTTACTGAAGCTACTACCGGTTCGGAAGTCAGCCTTCAACTGAGAAGAACCGGCAAGAAACTCAGCAAGGTTACATTCTTTTTTATTATATTATATTCTTTTTTATCTATTCTGACTTTTTGGCTATTTTATAACATCAATTTTACATATTTTTATATTTAACAATTACAAAATACTTAATAAAGCTAACATTCAAAAACAAAAAAAAAAAAAAAAAAAAAACAAAAAAAAGAAATAACAAGACTACAAAATAGAAAATGACAATAATTACTTACAACTTAAACAAGAAAATTAGAGGTGCACTGTGCAGAGAGCAGCTATTTCCATACATTTTTATCTTCAATATAATGAACCACCTTGTAATACGCTTTTTCTTTCAAAACTTTCCTAATATAATTTTTAAATTTATGATCAGACATTTTGGTTACTGAAAGCGGTATCTTATTATAAAATCGAACACAATTACCAAGAAATGACTTGTTTACTTTAGTTAGTCTAAAATATGGAACAACTAACTTCTCCCTTTGTCTTGTATTAATATTATGGATATCCAATTTTGACTCAAACATTCCTATGTTTCTACGTATAAACATTATATTTTCATAAATATATAATGAAGGCAATGTCATTATATTTATTTCCCTAAATAAATCTCTTAATGATTCACGAGGACCCATACCGTAAATTGCACGAATTGCTCTTTTTTGTATAATAAATATTGATTCTATATCCGCTGCTGCTCCCCAAAATAAAATACCATAGGACAAGAGGCTATGAAAATATGCAAAATAAACTAATTTGGCTGTCTCAACATTCGTCAATTGTTTAATTTTCCTAACAGCAAATGCAGCCGAACTTAACTTAGCAGCTAGAGTATCAACCTGAGGTCCCCACTGCAATTTATTGTCTAATGTAAGACCCAAAAATACCGTTTTATTAACAAGATCAATATGGCTCCCATCTATTATTATTTGGCTATCTACTTGTGCTACATTCGGTAAAGAAAACCTTAAGCATTTAGTTTTCTTTGAATTTAGTAATAGATTATTTGTAGCAAACCACCCACAGACAATTGACATAGTATGATTAACTTTAGTTAGATCTTTGTCTTTTCTATCAACTTTAAAAATTAATGATGTATCATCAGCAAACAAGACAATATCTGTGAGATCATTTACAACATATGGCAAGTCATTTATATAGACTAAAAACAAAAATGGACCTAAAATTTAACCCTGGGGTACCCCCATTTCGACTAAAGAGCCCTTGGATGTTGTGCCAGTAATCCCTACCTTTTGTTGACGATTTGATAAATAAGATTAAACAAGATCATGAGCAGTTCCACGAATTCCGTAGTAGTCGAGTTTTAGAAGTAGCGTACGGTGGTCAACGCAATCGAAAGCCTTGGATAGATCACAAAAAATGCCAATCGCATCCTGAGAATCCTCCCATGCGCCATAAATGTGTCTCAGCAATGCTGCTGCCGCATCGGATGTAGATCTTCCCTTCGTGAAACCGAACTGATGACCATGCAATATCTTATGCTTAGTAAAGTGACCTAACATTTGATTAAGCAGCAGTTTTTCAAAAATTTTACTAAGTGCTGGCAGAACGGAAACTGGTCTGTAATCAGAAGGACTCTCCTTACAACCGGACTTAAAAATAGGTACTATTTTACTGTATTTCATCAAATCAGGAAAACAACCCTGATCAATACATTCATTAAAAATATTTGACAAAACCGGTGCAATCACTGTTATTATTGATTTTACGATTGTTACTGATAAGCCCCATAAATCTTCAGTACTTTTCATATTGAGCGAATTAAAAGTATTTAAGATATCGCTAACATTAATATGCTCAAATTTAAAACTAGGAAATATATTATGAATATGCTGTTTGAGTAAAGATTCCGCTACTATAGGACATGATTTAAGGCTTTTAGTAGTTTTACCAGGTATACTCGTGAAGAAGTTTTCAAAAGCACAGGCTACATCTAAATTATTTGTTAGAACAACAGATCAGATCACACCTACTTGAACTGTCGAGCTGCGGCTCAAGAGCAAACTGCACACGGCTCATTTATTATTTTACAGTCTGTATGCAATCTGTGATCTATTCTGTCATATTGAGTCATTATCGATCTGCGGCGTGGCAGCGGCGTACACTGTGATCGGTCGGCAATATTTGAGCTGATCTGCAAACCGCAGCTCACGCATTTTGGTTGAGTTACCCATGTCTAAATGTTTCTGTATGATAGACACACGGCTCACTACTTGACAGTTCATGTCATAAAACGTGTACCTTTTTCGTCTGTCTCTGCATAAATTTTAATTCAGTACAAAAAGTGCTAATTAAAAGAACAAATTAAAGATAGTACATAACGATACGTATGAGAATGTTCGGGCGTTATACGCCGTGCAGTAGACTACTTATATCACGAGTACCATATACTATTTAAAGAATGTGTGACCTAAGCCCACATTTAAGTCAGTGTAAAAATTTACTATTTCAGTCACGGAGAAGCATGACATAAGTGTGGGTTTAGGTATTTATCAATTTAATAAAACAATCAATACAAAAGTTTTAACAAATTTCACTTCTCACTCGTTTCCAGGTCTATCAAGTCAGAATCTAGGCTTAACGGGGCAGAATCTCATAGGCGGTCAGAACCTAGGGCTGGGCGGGCAGAACCTCGGCCTCATGGGGCAGAACTTGGGCCAGCTCGTCGCGCACCGCGCCGTGCACCACGCGCTGGCGCGCCGGGCTGTCGACATGGAGATGGCGGGTTGCTACCTTGCATTAGTACTAGCTTCCACCCGTAGGTCGTGGGTTCGATTCCCACTCAGGACAAACGTTTGTGTGCATGAACATGTCTGTTTGCACTGTGTCTGGGTGTAAATATCTATACAATTATGTATTTATACGATGAAAAATATAGGTAATGTGTACAAGGTCTGTTAAGTTTGGGATAAGATGGCCGTGTGTAAAGAATGTACCAGGATATTTATTGTTGTTTATAACAGTGTTCTATATTTCTCTAAAAATTGTCTGCAGGCATGACGAACGTCAACTCGACCGGCTCGACGCAGCCGAGTACGCCGAACAAGAATCAATCATATAGCGAGTACATGATGACGCTTCAACACAAACTGGCGTCTATTTCTAACAGCGTAAGTGTGAATTTCGTACAATCACGTTTCAGTGTTCTTTTTTAGTTAGAATGCACATGATGTGATTTTTGGTGGTAAGATAACATTATATATAATGCATAAAAATAAGTAGATATTAGAGTCTGATTATATTAAAGAGAACATCTCTAGACCTGCTTGGAAGTAACTTTTTACTAAAAAGAACCGATAATAAACTCAACAATGACTCTTTTCAAAAGTACTGAGTTTATTACAAACAATAAATTTAGTTTCACTGACAATATGAGCGTAAAATAAGTCATAAGTGTACGTACAATAAGTCGCCTATATATAAGCCAAAAGTGTACGTATTGTGTGTCCTAAATGCTTTAATTCGTCTCGCAATTGTAATGTCCATCGCAATGATGACTGTTTGTACACTAGGGCCCCGTGTCGCCGCAGTCCCCGCTGGAGTACAGCCCGGCCTTGTCGCCCACGCACCGCCCACTGCACGCTATGCCTAAGGTGTGTTTTTATTCACATTGTTATGTGTTTTACACTATACAGTGCCTTTACCATGAGTTTTAAATGTACGTACTCGCTAGCGACGGCGAAAAACATTTCTATGGCAATTGGGATGTGTCCTGTATTAAAGATAAATGATCAAACACTAACCAGTGTATTGAACATCCAAAAATATACGAAAACATTAAATATGATCAAAATTAAATCATTAATGTGATTTTTAAGTACCGATCTAATCATAAAGAGTATGTTATTTGATGCTGTACAATTATGACGTCACAACGTGCTATTTCATACAAAACTCCATACATTCGATCGTTTTGACATTTCATAAAGAATTGCTGATTTGACATGTCAGGACACATCCCTATTGTGTGCAGCGCCACTAGCGGTCGCCTAAAGAACTAAAATCGGTAGTATGAGTCGATCGGGTTCGATGGTCGTTTACTCGCCAGTGACTTATGTAAGTTTCGATAGCAACTCATGGTAGAGGTACTGGTGTCACAAAACTACCCGTAAACCCGAAAGGAGGCTAAAAGGGCCTTATAACGAGTCCATTCACAATATTTAAGAACCATAGTAACGCTGTATAACATACCCCAAAAAATAATAGAATACTTATGAATGAAAAATAGAAAAACTATTAAAGTAGACAATTATTAGTTAAAATAGGTACGTACGTTAAATAATCTGGTTCCCTGACATGACAGTTTACTAGGGTTGTTGGGTTTGATAATGAATAATATTTTTACGGGGTATTTTGTAACACGCTGTATATCCGTATGTATCTGTGAATAGGTTGATTAGGGTCTGATCACATAGACTGGTTCGGAGAGCATCGGCCGGCGCTCTTTCTCACATAGACCGGCGTGAGTTATACGCTTGGAACTGGCCGCAGCCGACAGCTCGGAAGAGTACGTCCTCAGAGGCAGCCGGTCGGCTCCTCTTATCAATAATAACAGAAGTGACATGTAAAAATAAACCTTGTTATAATGACTCAAAACTGTGTTTTAAACGTGATAAAAAAAATATACTCTCCTCTCCGAGCCGGTCTGCGTGAACGGACCCTTAGTCGAAAATGCACACTTTTCAGAACTTTTTTTAAATTATTTAGACTGGGCTTGCGATTGGCCTAATAAAAGTGACCTAGTAAAAAAAATACCTAGCCTTGAAGAAATCTTTTAAGTACTGGGGGTTGCTTTGAAATCCGAATTAGCTCCACGTGATTCGGATGCAGAAGCTCAGACACAATTATGGGGGGGTCGTGTTACAGGTGGAGGGAGTAGAGGGTGCGGAAGGGCCGGAGGGCGGGGCGGCGGGCCACAAGGCGCGCCACGTGGCCGCCCTCGCCGAGCTGGACCACGAGCTCAGCAAGATCAGCCTGCACTACAAGCACGCGCCACCCAAGGTACACTTTGAGTAGTAGAGCTCTTAGTTCAAAGTTCCTCCGGGGAAGTACTACCATCATACCCATTTCAGCCGTGAAGCAGTAGTGCACTTGTATTACTGTGTTTCGGTTAGATATGAAAAGGGCCAGTGAAGTAACAGGCACATGAGACTTAACAACTTCACGTCTCATGGTCGACAATGCATTGGCTATGCCCCTAGTGTTGCAAATGTCGGGGTGGGGACCACTTACCATCAGGTGGACCATCTGGTTGTAAGCCGGCCCATATGGTGTAAAATACCTCCAATGCAGTCATAAAGGTCAAATAAATATACCACTGGTACGGAAGTCAGCCTTCAACTAATATGAATCGGCAAAAACCTCAGCATATATGTGAAAACTATATAAATATGTATTTAGAGAAAAAAGTAGTATATCAGTTATCTGGTTTTCATTGTACATATGTTAGATCTGCTAGGCGATTGTGAAATGTTATCGGTATCGAAGTTGAGGCGGATTTGCTACTATATTGGCCGTTGGGTGTTTGCTATCTCATTCACACACATACGCGCAGAGAGAGATAACAATAGTAAGGCCATCGATGTATCCGTAAATCGGCTTCGATAACAATTGCGAGAGCATTACATAATCGCCTTGTTGCTTAGTTTGGTATCAAATGGGCGAGGGTAAAGAACGTCCCTTGTTATTTATTTAACAATATTGCCTTATTATTACAGGACGTGTTCATAGACCCTAACTCGGAAGAGCATGAGATGCTCGCAGGCACGATCAACGACAGCGCCGTCAGTACTTATGAGGGTATGTTGGATTCGTATCATATCGTTTTTGAGTAGTAGAGCTCTTAGTGCAGATTTCGTCCGGGGAAGTATTACCATCTTACCCATTTCCGCCGTGAAGCAGTAGTGCACTTGTATTACTGTGTTTCGGTTAGAAAGGTAAAGGGGCCGGTGAAATTACAGGCACATGAGATTTAACAACTTCACTCTGTGGTATAAAAAAATGTATATATCAAATTATTGGTCATGATGGATATTCTTGGTTATTGACCACAATCACATCATGGTATTAGGATGTGTTGTGTGGAGTGGGAAGCATGTAAATCCTCGACGAGATCTGTGGACTCTTGCGACCAAAAACGAAAGGTTGTGACATACAGACACACGATAGAAGTGAAACTTTAGTATTACAGGGAAACATTTTAATTATTCATCAATCACTTTTGAATAGCATATATTGTGTTCATCATTCATTTATTAATCGTCACACAAAAAGGTGGCGAATCAGAATTTATCAGAATCTCCCAAAAGAAGTTACACTTAAAAAATTGTATTCTACTTTTGACAGAAATTGTATGGATCCAAACGGCTTTACCAATTTTGATAGGACTTTCACTGGCAGGTAGCTGATGTTATAAGGAGTACTTAGGCTACTTTTTAACCCTGAAGCGTATCCTGGAATATGTAACTTCGGGAACGTGGGTAAAATCACATGAGGGCAATAACTCCTATGAAAATTCCCAGTACAAAATTTCATGTCACATTTGTTTTGTTATAGATCTGGGGGAAGCAGGGCAGTGGGAGGGAGGAGCCGCGAGGTTCGTGGTGTCCCGGGCGGCGCCCTGCCGGGGATATGCGTTGTGTCGCCTCACACCACACCAACATGGTCAGTATATATCTTTACTAAGAGGTAGGCAGATGGCTTAGTACTCTATTCACATTCCGTTCTTCGGTGTAAGTATATATTAAAAAAAAACTTTTATGTGGTATATCAGTTATCGGATTACCATAATACAAGCTCTACTTAGTTTGAGAGTGACCTGACCATGAACATCTATCGTCAGAGTATCGTCATCGTATCGAGAAAAAAATATTCTTTTATTTATTCTCAATCGATTTCATTCGTCCACAGCAAAAGAGAAGCTGGATCTCTCTCAGACAGGCGGGCAATACCCGGCGGAGAGGGAGCGAGAGGAAGGCGAGGGCGAGGGCGACGGCGAGGGAGAGGGGGAGGCGGAGGGCGAGGAGGGAGAGGTGTCGTCGTGCGACAACAACTCGTACTCGTCGGAGACGTACGTCATCACGGAGGCTTCCCGCGCGCGGACCTACCTGCTGACGGACACGCTGGCGGACTTCCACGCGACCATCATCGATCCCAGTCGGCCGCCGCCTGGAGAGGTAAACACATATACTACTGTCTTACCTCGAATTTAACCATATTTATTGCTTATATGAAAAAATAGACTTACGTGGGATTGCTTTACCAAATATGTACTTACAACTTTAGTTTTATTAGTTTCCGACGCCTGGTTTTCAGCCGCTTTCCTGAGGAACTTATGTGAAGGGATAATAATGTGATATGTTTTGAATTAATTACAATAAATTTCCTTTATCTCTGTCCCATTCAACAGTTACGGACCAAAAGTGCGCGGTGAAGTTGGTGGCTGAATGTATTTTTATGAAATTACCAATAAAACTAATTATACTGATAAAGATATAAAAAACTAAGCTTGTCACTGTATATTATTGACAAGGTTAGGTTAAGGCATAATCTACGTTCTTAAAACGAGTCATAATAACCATTAAAATTCATGAAATCCCAACAATCAAATCACAGATCGAAACGACAAAAACATCACCCGACAATCCCCCCGAGGAGCAGGACCGGAGCTTGCTGATAGTGGACCCCGCCCGGGACATGACCTGTACCGTCATCGACTCCACCCTCGACCTGGAGGCGGACTGCGCCTTCACCGGCTTCGTCGAGGGGAAGTACTGCCTCGAGCCGCTGTTACACGCTAACAATGAGGTAATTTGCCACAGCGCACCCAGCTTGTAGTACCCTACAGATCGATTGTGATGGCGCCACTGTTGCTGTCTCTCTCTACGCGCAGAACCATCAATGTCAAATGGTCTTCAGTTTTGAATCATGCTGTTTGCGAAAGATGTTCGTACTGAGGCCTAAGCATAGAAAAATAATTAAGTCTTTGTTACATCATTTTTAAAAACCATAATATAATTTCCAGTCGACAGAAAGCATATCAGCCTTAGAGGAGTTAACGAAGTGGCGGAGTGTGGAGGTAGAGGGGCGGGAGTGGCGTGAGGGAGGAGCCCTGCCGGCGCTGGAGCCCTGTCCCTGGCCGGGGCTCCGGCAGCAGGTGCTGGTGGCCAGGCTGGACGGGCTGCAGGCCACGGCGGTTGTCGACGAGACGCTCACTGATAAAGGTATTGTGGTCACATCTATGAACACGCATGCAATAATCCTACATCGCCCGCACACGATGCGGCGACATCGAATCCACTACTAACTAATCTAACATCGCGATCAGGGGCGTACCACTACCACCGTATCAATTAAACGGGGCCCCGAACATAAGCAAAAAGTTGTAAATTATTATCCATGATCACAGAAGAAGTAGCCACAATCCTTTAATTTTTTTATTTGGGCCCCCCATCAAAATGTAATACAGGTCCCATCTAAGGCAAGCTACGCCACTTATCGCTATATCGAAGTTTTCTCAGGATTTGATATACATACAAGCTTCCAACATCAACAGTAGGACCACAGTCCTCAGGCACGATCACCTAGCCTGTTTCTTGTGTGTCTATATAAGTTTATTTTTTCGTGTGTGGATATGTGTACATCCTCACAAACTTTTACATTTTTAATATTTACTAGCTGCGCCCTGCGGCTTTGCCCGCTTTTAATCCTTATAAACCTTCCTCTTGAATAACTATATCTATAAGAAATTATAAAGGACATACAGATAAATATTCATTAATATTCTGTGGCCTGGTGTTAAAAGGGCCAAAGTACGTTTTTGTACGAAACGAGATTGTAATGCCAGTTTATTGTAATAAAGCTCATTACTGAGGTGGAAGAGACTGGTTTCCATAACACAGGCTTCGGCTTAGCTTGGAAACCAGTTTCTCCTGCAAACTTTAATGTTAAAAGTAATTTTTAAGCCTTGTTCAAAAATACCTAGTCTGTATGGAGAAAGGAAATAAACATTATTATATATACACAGTTTACCCTAACAAAGAATTTATTTGAATTTGAGAGCATGTTTCTTATGTTTGTTCGTTTGTTCCAGCGCTCTGCCGACAGATGGTGCTTGTCACGTTGCAGCCGGCGCAGTTATGACATGTGTAGCAGTTCACATTGTACCTTATATTTATTGTACGATATAACATTAACTATATCTATATCATTACTCGTAAATTAAATATTCATATGTGATATCTAGATTGTGATGTTTTATTCTAAACTGATAATTGGAAATTTATTGGACTACATTTAAAATAGTTCCTGTATATAAAAAAAACAGTGTCACTCCGGGAGTGCAGTCAGAAGTAAAATTAACAAATTCTAATCCAGGCGGCCTTGGATAATCATCTGTCCCAGATGACCTTTTTTGTTATTAAAAATTATGTATCCAAAATGGTTACAGAGTCGCGAGTTCAATGGTTTTTTGTCAAAAAATGCCCAACGCGGTTATAGAAGTTTTCACTTCAAACACTGTCCCTCGCGGTTTCACCCACGTTCCTAAGGGATGTGTACATATTCCCGGGTAAAATCCATTCAAACTTTCGCATTTACTAGCTGTCCCCCGCGGTTTTACCCGCGTGCTCGTGGGATGTCACATGACACCTTCTTCTTGAATCACACTATCTATTAAAAAAACCGCATCAAAATCGGTTGCGTAGTTTTAAAGATTTAAGCATACATAGGGATATAGGGACAGAGATATCGACTTTGTTTTATACTATGTAGTGAAGATGTATGTTTTTATTTTCGTACCTAATACCTTCTCATACTATTTATTCGATAGCTATGAAAGTTTAGAGAGTACGTACACTCGGAAAGGTAACTGCAAAATAGTCTCATGGCGTATTGGACTCGCTAGTTATAAATTAAAAGCACAATAAATCTAAGGTTGTCAATTTAATCTATTGAACGCCAATGTCGGCTATACTCGACATCTGCAAGCGTGCCCTGTGCGCTTTTGTCGTCTATATTCGACAATAAACAGAGCCCTAAGCTAGAACATCTATCCCAAGCGTGGGGTCATCGTATCAAGTGTGCCAAAAAGCGGGCTTGTATGAAAAGTTAAACTCCGCGCATACCATGACGAGCAAGTTGGCTTGGTGGTTGGAGACTCTACAACCAAGCTGCAAGTCGTGGGTGCGATTCCCACCAAGGACAAACATTTTTGTGCATGTTGATGTCTGTTTGTTCTGTGTAGTAGTAAATATCTATATACGTAGGGGAGAGGCGTACAAAATCACATACTAGTCATATAATTATTAGAAACATTAGAAAACAATAATTAGAAATTTTATAAGAATTTTGAGATTTCAACACATTCTCGGAGTAATTTAGTAAAATTGTAATCAACAAACGTCAATAAAAATAAATAAACATGAGAAAATACTTACTTTTACGAAGAAACAAAATCCATTTGAGTAAAACTCGCGACTGCTAAAATCAAATAATCAAGTCTCCACCTCACAAGGACAGACGGACTCCACTGGCTATGCGACAGGTTGCGATAGGTTACAAAACGACCACCTAGGCGTAAAAAGTCTTTCGGAAAAAAGCAATTGTATTTTAAAAAGTTGTATATAAGTTACCTGGTAGCCGTAGTACAAGCAGTACACTCTGCGTAATTTGGGATCAGGTAACCATGTGTGAAGAATATCCTGGGATATTCACCGTGACGTTGCGCGATGTGCCATTGCGTTGGTTTTTGGCGCACTCGATACGATGATGATACGCTTGATAGAGATGTGTGCTCAGGGTACTGGTGGAATTGGCTTATTGATTAGCGACCCTGACCCTAGTCGCAGGTCGCGGGTTTGATTCCCACCCAGGACAAACATTTGTTTGCATGAACATGTCTGTTTGTTCTGTGTAAATATAAGTGAGTTTTTAGATAAGAAAAAAAGTAGTATAGTTAATATATTATCAGTTATCTGGTTCCCATAGTACAAACTGCTTAGTTTGGGATCAGATGGCCGTGTGTAAAGAATGTCCCAGGATATTTATTTATTTTATATTTATATATCTGATTGGTCAGTTCTGACAGCTAAATTTGTTATAAAACAATGAACATTATGGCGTTGTTGTTAGGTTCATCATCATCATCATACAATTAACCATTGGATCGATAGATGGACCTTATCTTGGAAGCAATAAAGATGTCACATTCTTAGCTGTCAAAACGCTCCTTTTAGATCTAACAGCCCCCTTTAGCTAATACAAACTATACATATAATATTTATTTTTTAGGTTAATTTATAATTTTTTTTTGTTTATGATTTTTTATTTTATGTAATATTCGTCACAAATAAACATTTCTTTCTTTCTTTCAAACGTTGACGGCGAGCCGGCACAACGAGGCCTCCGAGAGCTTACCTCTCGTGTGATTGCGTAGTTAGCGAACGGGACAGAGCATATCTGCGACCCATCCTCGAGCTAGTGTCATTTTCCTTACAAAATCGAAGCCCAAACAATGACTATACAAAAATACCTAGTTTGTAAGGAGAAAGGAAATAAACATTTATTATTATTATTATTTTGGAAAAATGTTCTGTTTCTTAGCTCATTGGCTAGTTTAAGCTACGTTAACGGGCCTTAACCAAGTCAACGTAGCGTGTGTGTGAATGAGTTGTGTGATATTTAATTTTCGTCGATTATTATTATTCCTATACAATAATACTGATAGTAAGTGGCACTCGCATGTTGCCGCGTATTCTTGGGCTTCCAATCTTGAGTGGAATTATGTGTAATACATGTGCTGTTTGTATGTGTTGATGTACACTATTTTACAAATAAATAAAACGTTAAAAAACAAATACGTAATAGTACATTGTGTGGTTTTATGAAACCACGATGCAGGGGAGACTTTTTTTCGACTTTTTTTTTCTGTAGTTATTTAACTGAAAATTTTCGGAAAATGATATCACAAGCGATACATGTATGTGCAGAACGCTGTAGGTACACCCACCCACAGGGGGTAACGATGCCTGTAGTAGATACACGTGGCCACCGGGCGCGAATCCGGCTGCTGGCTCGCGGCAGCTGCTGCTATCGCTAATGCTATCTACAAAGAGTCTCTATACAATGAAGGCCAGAGGTGCGCAGGTGAGCAGATCGCACCACAGGCAGGAGCGAGGCCTTTAGTACACCCACAGGCACACGCGGCCACCGAGCGCGACTCCGGTTGAGGACTGTAATGTGATTGATGGACGAAAAAAATTGAGGCGATGGATAAAAAGGAAACTGATACAATTAGTTCTAACAATTTACAACATGTTAACATTGTACGCGTACGAGCATTATTTGACTAACTAATCAAATCAAAAGTAATAATATACATAATCTAAACAAATCAAACCAATAAACCGAAATCACTCACTGATCGCACCGACATCGACAGTCTATCTGGCACGGCTTCCGCTAAGAACCGAATTCTACTAAAAAATGAGTCTTCTTTTTTAAGAGACTAAGGTCACGCGGTAACGCGTACAAGTTCAACTAGCACAGAGGGCTCTCAGCCAAAGAAATTGATGAATCGCAAAGATATATTCCCCCCACTCCTTAAACCAATCCTGGGAACCTGAAAGTATATAAACATTGATGCGATTTTATATTCATCATACATTCTATTGAATGATTCAGATATTTTTTTTATCATTGATAACGCATATCGATATAGATACATATATAGGACAATTCAGTGTGCAATGAGTTATACAGACAACATGTGGAGTTTTGTGATAATATTTAATGCTATATTATATTGTAAGTTATTTTTTTATTGTTGTAATATATATGAAAAAAATTGCGTCCAAAATTCCATGCCTAAAATGAAATGTAGTTATGCTTCTGCGATAGTTTTTTAAAATATTATACCTAATGGTGTAGCGTGATAGGGTGTGAAGGTGTAAACATCCTAAAAATGATGCGTCTAAAGTGTTTATCCGTGATAGAATAGTTGTCAAGAATTCTCAAGCGAAGTGCCCGGCGGAAGGGTATTGTATACACAATCTGTCGCCATGCAACTAGCCGTGTGTTCCGATGGCTACACTTAAGAGCCATAACGCTAGAATTGCGACTAGGCTTGCAAAAGCCATATAATCAATTTCCATAGAAGATTGTGGTCAAACTCATGCCCATTCATATTAATATGTGGATAATCGAATAGTTAAATGGTTTGGAAGTGTTTAAAAAAATAAATGCTGGATCATTTATTCAATTTTCGCCCTAAAATGGCACTTGTCTTGGTCAAGACTGCAGAAATGACCACCAGTTCGGAAGTCACCTTTGAAACTCAAAAGTAGTTTGAAAACAGCTTTAATCAGTAATGATGTCTGCATAACGTAAAATTGTCTTAACTTTTATAACACATGGACCTACAAACAAGCAGACGGTCCACCTAATGGTAAGTGGTCACCGTCGCCTTTGCAACACCAGCATCGCCAATGCGTTATCGACCCTGAGACGTGAAGTGGTTAGTCTCAAGTGCCTGTAATTTCTAGAATATTATCGAATAATATCAAATTGTTTAGAATATTATCCACTCATGAAGTACTTTTTATAATAATAGTTTATACACACAGTTAGCGTTGCCAAGTGTTCGGATAAAGCCGGACATAGTTAGGCTTTTTGATTGCGTGTCCGGCCAAAATAAACGGTGTCCGGCTTTTGAAGGCTTTTTACATTTCGCAATCGAGCTGGTAATAATCAAAGAAGCTTGATTTTACATAATATATTTCTGTCGTACATAATCCATAAAATGTAGGGTGTCAGGCCTTATTACCCAAATGTCCGATCAAACTGACTGGTCTGTCCGGCTATTAGGTTTGAGTTCAAAGTGAGGCAAGTTCGAAGCGAGCGCGCGGCAAAGACGACGCGAAAAATTGGGGAAGAAGTGTGGGGGGGGCGGGCTGTTGAATACGAGGTTAGAAAGGGGCTTGATGGCGCTATTCGCAGCGAGCTCGCTCCACGCCCACGACGTCTTCGCGACGTGTTCGCCGCGTGCTCGCTGCAAACTCGCCTCACTTTGGACTCACTTGCAAATCGCCAGAGTGATAACGCTCTAAGTGCTGTGTTCGTTCGGGGAAGTACTACCAACTTACCGACTTTCGCTGTGATTTTGTAGTGCACTTATGTATATATAAATAATAAATATCCTGATCCATTATTTTACACACGGCCATCTGATTCCAAACTAAGCAGAGCGGCATTATGGAAATCAGACAAATGATAAACTACATATACTACTTTTTTAAATACATGTAGGTATTTACATCAAATTTATTGCGTTATACATATATTATATATTATTTACATTACTGTATTCCACATAGATATATCTATTTATATAGGCACATGAGACTTAACTTCTTCACGAGGCCGGAGGAGGCCGTCTGCATGTTTATCGGTACACTTGTCATTTAAAAAATGTACCAAGCTTTCGTTTCAGTCCCTTTCAATGTCTAAGGTCTCAAGCTTTACTTAGTTTAAGATCAGATAACCGTGTGAGAAGATTGTACCAAAATACTACTATACTTGATGTTTAAACTACAGATGCGTTATCCTCGCTCAGAAATGGTAAGATAAAATGATGGTAATTGACCTAATTCCATTAAGTCACCTTACCCATTTCACCGTGAAGCAGTAGTGCACTTGTATTACTGTGTGTTCGGTTAGAAAGTTGAGGGGGCCAGTGAAATTAGAAGCACATGAGACTTAATAACTTCACGTCTCAGGGTCGATAACGGATTTACGATGTCCCTGATGTTGGAAATCTCCATCGGTGGTGGTGACCACTTACCATCAGGTGGACCGTATGCTTGTTTGTGGGCACAGAAAAGTTCTCAACGTAGCTAAAGAAGTTTTCACTTAAAAAAAAAGAAGTGCCTTTATTACAAGACGTCGTTGGATGTTCCGTTTTTTTTTATAAATGTTCGAACTAATCAGAGAACCGTTGAGATATCTACCTTTCATGTTACCGATAACTTGCGAGATTGCGTTTTCACTAATGCCGATTGAAGTGGATACTCCTTGTTTATATTTAGATTGTCATCACAAATCCGGTAGGAACATCTGGAGCGTTATCAATTTATCACACCATCACTTAAGTCTCACAGATAATGCGGGTACAAATAAACTTGTCGACTATTGAATTGATAGGGAGTAAGTAATACATGCCTTTTTCATTTAAGGCTTAACAATTAGTTTATTTTCTATTCACCTTGGGTAGGGCTGGCATCCACCCGGGTTTCCCCGGATTTGTATTAGTTTTGAGGGTGTCCGGGAGCGTCCGGATGGGGTTTCAGGGGAATCCCAATTAGGTAATCGGAAGATAAGCAGTTAAACATTGATCCGTCATCGGGAACCGCATTCAATTAAAATGTCAACTACAAGTGAAAAAAAAATTTTAGGGGTGTCCTGGAAACACGAAAATAAATAAAGTTATTATTATTATTAGATATGTCTTCACCTTTAGAAATCAATATCACTCAAATTCAGACATCCAATGGTTTTTATTCGAGGTCTTAACTTCTGAATAGTTATTTCAGTTTATCATCATGGAAACCTTACAGTCATAAGTGGCCTTTTTCTTAGGACTGAAACTGAATAATTCGATTAGAATTTTTAATCAACCAATTTCCTCTACAATATTGCTATAGAGAACACTCCCTTTAATCAGCTAATACAAACTTCGTCGGGTCCCGACACACCGAGGCCTTCGAGAGGTTACTTCTCACGTGATTCTGTCGTTAGCGAAAGAGACTAGAGGCAGCGACGTGTTCAGTTACAGAATCGAAGCCTTGGACAGCGCGTAACATAATCAATACCTACATTTAATTTGCATCGGTCTGCGTGAATGATAACGCATTCGTCAACTACCTTTGTTCTCTCATCAAAATGGCGTAAATATAAAGCGCGCAAAGTTAAACCAAGGTCAAATAGAAGGCATAGAGTCACTGACCGACCTTATGCGACACTATCGTCGACCAATTCGGGCGGTACACTTATCCTTACCCAGCTATCCCTACTGGTAGGGATAAGTGCACATTTTTGTAGATGTATTTCTAACGTTCGAATAGCTGCACTTCCCCTTACCTTGGCCTTTGCCTGCTGCTGTTTAAAAGGTGTGTTGTTTCAGCACATGCACTAGAATACAACTTGACTGTGGTGGATTTGCCATCAAGCTCATCAACGCCAGGCAATCGTATCATAGGAGGAACACCTGCCAATATCGAAAGATACCCTTATACTGTACAGGTAAGATAGCATATCGAATAAATTTCGGGACTTACAGGTTTTAATTTTCTTAAATATTTTTTTATATTTAGAGAAATAATTGTTATTTACTTATATCCATCGTTGAAAAATATGATGAAATCGCATTTCTGAAAAAGGAGTTCTATTCCTCTAAAATCATAAACAATTTGAAATAAGAATGGCATGAGGAAATGTAGATATTTCACTGCAGAGTTGCCAGTTCAGCAAAACGGGTATTTCAATATAGTCCAATGTTCAACTTAGCCATAATTATAAACTAGCTGCCCCCGGGGTTTCACCCTCGTTTAATGATGTCATATTTAGCCCATAGCCATCTAGGAAAAAATCCGCGTCGAATGGTAGCAGTCCCATTTTATATTGATTGATAAGGCAAACCAACGACATATTTACAATTATTTATTAGTGACACAATATTTCATAATTTGAGTACAGTGTAAATACGTCACTTACAGGTATGCACACCATTTACAGTAAACTACATATCAAGATATCAAGCGTACAAAAACATGTTGACAAAATCAACACGAATAATCAAAATTAGAGAATATTAACAAAGAATAAAAATAAACACAATAAACTACAAATTAAATAAAAATAATAATATTACAATTCAAAAATACTTAAAAAATAAATCAAAACATTATTAAAAATCAATCAATATTAATTAACAATTTAAAATTAAAATTTCAAGGTAGCCAATTACAAATTTAGCTTTAAGATTTTAGATTTAAATTGCGACAAACTGTTACAAAATATGACGATATCGCTGTTGCTTGAGGAAACCCTATTATACAGAGACATCATTCTGTTTAGTGGTGCATGCTGACCTAGATATGTTCGACTAGATTTCGTTGCAAATGTTCTGGTGGTAAGAGCCCGGCGGTGCCGATGTCGAGGAACGTCTACAGTGACTTTCACGAGGAGGTCAGGAGTGGATGATATGCCATTTACAATTTTGTAAAGAGCTGATAGATCGTGAGACATCCTTCGGTTTTAAAGCGAGTCTAGTTCAAAATAAATCAACCGTTGTGTGTAATCGGCTCTAACAGGACATTTATGACCTTTACATCTCAGAAATCTTGTAAAGTTTTTTTGGACACGCTCTATCCGGTCTATATGCAGTACGTATGTGGGGTTCCACGCGGGAGAAGCGTATTCCACGACACTGCGCACAAATGTGTTATAGAGTATCTTTAATGACGACGTGCTCTGAAACTCTTTGCCAATTCTTTTGATAAAGCCAACCATTTTCATTGCCTTTTTTTATAACATTATCTATGTGCGTGGTAAATGAGAGCAGTACAGAGCGTAACACCTAAGTCCCGTATGTCGTTGCCCTTTGGCAGAGGTGTTCCATTGAGAGAGTAGATAGAAGTTATTTTATGTTTTTTCCGCGTGAATGTTATATGAAAACATTTACTAGCATTTAAAAGCATCCCATTTACCACACACCAATTCTGCACCGAGTTGAGGTCTGATTGTAGTAGGGTAATGTCTTCCTGGGAGTTTATATCTTGATAGATTCTTAGATCATCGGCAAACAACGAACAGTGGCTGTGTTTTATACAGTGCACTAGGTCATTGATAAATATAGTGAAAAGAATAGGCCCTGTATGAGATCCCTGGGTTACACCAGAAGTGGCTGTGTATTCGGCAGATCGATGCCCATTCACCACAACTCTTTGTGTTCGTTCGCTTAAGTACGACCTAAACCATTTTAAAAGGGGCCCGTGTATTCCAAAGTCCTGTAACTTCATAAGTAAAATTTCGTGGTCGACTTTGTCGAAGGCACTGCTAAAGTCGGTGTAGAGGGCATCGACCTGCCGTCCGGAATCTGTGCTTATACAGATTTCGTCCACATACCGCACCTTTAGAATTGAAGTGGCTTAATCCAAAATTCTTGTTTTTTGGTAAACACCAAAAATGTAATAGAAGAATTAGCCGTTTTGTAGATTTTCAATTTTATTGCTCTAGGTTAAGCGTTTATTTTTAATTTTTTTGTTATTAACCGTAGGGTAGGAATTGTTTTAATGATTGGACACTAAACCTTTACGTATAACTAATTAGAACATTTGTTAATTAGTCATTAAAAAAAAAATGACACTTATTTTCCGAAATCAATTTAATATTATTGGCATATTTGACTTTGAGTCAATTTTTTACTTAACGATACATAAACAAATTGTGCCTATATAAAAAAGAGGCGATTAATTTCTAATGTTATATTTGAACATGATGACAGATTTTACAATATGCTAGTTTAATTATTGTAGACTAGTTAAATTAAAGGAAAGTGAAAAACAGACTTTGGTTTCAAAATCGTGTATTTTGAAATTTTCCCTCACTAATCATCATTAAACACTAATCTACTGGTACTGCTACCAACATAACATTACCACCTGGTATTCAATTAAAGTAAGTATATAAAATCAATGGTTTGAAATAATCTCCAAATACTATGTAAACCTTTGATAAAATAATATAAAACAATGAAATACTTCTTATCAATAGAGTAGAAAAATAATAAAGTAAAAGTCATTTTGTTATATTTGAATAACTGGCCAAAAAATATTAATAAAAAAGTCTAAGAAAGAATTTACGAAATAAAAAAACTTTTATCAAACTCAACTAATTAACATAATCAACCATTCACTTTTTTTTAAATAAACAGCAAAAATAACATATCTTGATTCAACACTAAAATGAGATCAAAATAGATCATTAAGTTGATTTATTAAAAATAATTATAAACGCGAGTCATAGAACCAGGCGTAGATACTAGGGACGGCTTTAGTTCTTATAAGATAATTCAGATCTTTTTTTTTATTTTCTGCAAGCACCATTTTGGACTATAACATTCGTTATTGTAATTTCACATGCTTTTTTCATTTTATTTCTTAAAGTCTTTTTCAGCATATGTATTTTTATAGTAAAATAAAAATAGCTCGTCTTTAACTAATTTTAACACTTTTATCTCGCTATCTAAGTCCCTCAAACCCACTGCATTTTTATCAACATCCTAAATAAAGTTATACCCCCATTCGTTCGGCAACACATTTAAGTCTATAAAAAATTGTAACCTTAACTCTTTAACTCTAATTGGGGTGCCAGTTTTTCTAGCACCTCTTAGTAAAGGCATATATTGTTGCGGTTTGTCAATAGGACCAGATCTTAGGTTTCTCTTTATTTCTTTTCAATTAAACTATGTGCATTGTCTCCCTCTTTCTGTGTATGTCCCTTAATTAGATATTTATGCGTTATTGATTGAATGTTGTCAAAATGGGCCACTGTCTTATGCAGTGGCCTAAACTGCTATAAACTGGCAATATATTTATTTTTGTTTTGACCATTACAATTTCTGAATAAAATATTAGATTTAAAGTTTTGTCTGCATTGTTTTCACTGATGGGACTTTAAGTAATCAAAAACGCAGAAACCTATTTCAATAGCCCCTTTATTACCATGTCTTCTTTTCCAAAAGTAGCAATATACTTCTTCATATGCACCTAGTTCACTATCGTTTTTCTTTTTATTATTATGTTTTGATTTAGAAGCTAGTTCAACTATTGTAAAATTATAACAATTAAGTCTTGACCTATAATAAAAAGATGAAACATCGCCTTTACGACAGGTCATTGCAGCTTCGAGATCATAAACAGCACATTTAGTTTAGTTAATAATACATATTCATATATTTATATCTTGTACATTAGTCTCATAAATATTTTTTGGCCTTAAAAAAAGCTTATATTAATTTCAGTTGTAAATATTAAGTAAAAAACCCAGTACGGGCGTGAGATTTGTTTTGATTATTATTAAAGTCCCTACATATCTCTTTTATACTCTTGCTGCCATATATATTTGAAGATAATATGGATGGATTATTGGATATCCAATAAACTTCAAGAGAAGTAGAAGATCTTAGTTAATGTGATTCTATGCGCGGTAGACTATTAATATGGTCCTTAATATCTTGTACAAGACTTGGGTTAATCGGGGCTCGGCTTCTAGAACGCCCTCTAAGATCTTCCACAAAGCCATTAGTTTTCAGTTTCACAGTTCTTATCTGTCTCTCTGTAATACGAGTACCTAGTGTATTGATAAAAAAAGGTTTTACAAACGCGAATTCTTTGGCAATCAGCTGTAAAATAAATGGCTGTGTTTGGTTTACGAGGATGGGCAGCATTTTTGTACTGATATATTGGTTTCACCTCCATCGTGCATGCCTTGATAAATGATCGCTTCAAGTCAAAATTACTTAGCTGCTAAATAATAGTCGTATATTTCGCTCAGGGGTTATGTTATCGGAACAACGAAGTCTACAAACACAATTACTTTGTTAGATTTAGAAAGTGATTGGTAGGCTTTTCCGGTATTTCGAAGAGATTTAACAATATTTTGTTTCCATTGAGACGGATTGCGCAGGCGCTTCCTAGATTTTTTATTCTGAGGAAACAATTGCATCGTCACCATCATGTGCCCCATCCCTGTCAGACGTGTTGGTTGATGAACTGAAAGAGCGTCGTAGCGATGAATCGTTGTAAGTCGGATCAGCGTCACTCAGATCGACTTCTGATTGCAAAGAATGCACAGGTGATTGACGGTAGTTTATGTCTTTATCTAACCGTATTTTGCTATTTGAGGGCTCGGCACAAATTATATTCGTGTAATCGATTTGAGTACCTGACATGATAGAAGGTGAGCTATTTATTTTCATTTCGTCTCAGCTTTGCTTCGGTTATGTAAAAGACTTTGATGACGACGACGTTGTGCTGGAACTTGAAGATGATGACATAGAAGAAATGAAATGAAATGAAAATATTTTTATTCAAATAGGCCTTTCCAAGCACTTATGAATAGTCTGATTCTAATACCGGTTCGGAAGGTTGTTTTTTACTGAGAAGAGCCGACAATAAACTCGGCAATAACTCTTTTTTTTTAAAAACCAACTTAGCTTTATTACATAAAATCTATTTAGTCTCACTGACAATACCTGTGTGTTATCGCAAAAGTGAAGAATTATTGAACAATAATATAATATTATGAATAACTAAGAATGAAAAAAAATAATAATAATAATACAAACAAACAACAGAACTGGATGATGATGTACTACTGGATCGATCTCTCATGTTTTGTGATGTTTGTTCTTTGATAATTGGATTAACGCTATTCTCACTGCTGATTATCGACGTATTGTTAATCTCCTTTAGAATCCGTTGTTCAGTTTCCACTTGCGGTAAAATTTCAATTCAATCTAGGACTTCCATCCGTCGCCTTATTATTTTAACGGTATTTTCTAATAGTTTTCCTTATCACGCTCTTTGGATCCATTTTAAGCACTAGTATAACCTTCTGCACTTGCTGTTCTCATCTCTTCACCCTGTTCATGCATAATATTTCATTCCGGTTTAATAGATGCAAAATAAGATCTGCACTTCTTTTCATTATTGATCTCGAACTTTAACTGAAATAAAAATAAAAAGACTCAACTCAAAATAAAGCTCACTAAGTCTCATATCATTCAGTAAAGAATAAACATATTTACCTATACGTCTCCGTAGTCACAAAATTGGTAGTAAAGTAAAGCAATAATATAAAATAAGGCTCGATCATTTAAGCAATATTTGGTAATAAAATGACGGCAGTACTAATACGACACTACTATATTATAATCATTTAGTATTGAAACGCCCAAAACCAAAATGAGTCATTACAAAAATATGTATCGAAGATATAACTTACCTTGCGTTTAGTATTAAAACTGCAGATTACAGTTTCCGCCCTTTACGGAGCAACCGCACTACGTCCAGCGTTTAGCACTGTTGACGCAACTTTGAATGAGATCCTTCAATACAGAGGGATGCGCGGTAACCGCGTGATTTTAAAGAGACGGAAATAGCACGTTTGTCCTTTTCTGGACTAAATTAATCTATTTATTTATAATAAACTGATAGAATACATGTTTATAAGTAATTCCATGTACAAAAGTCATTTTCTTAAAATTTTGAGTTATGCCACTTCAATTCTAAAGGTGCGATACGATACCATATCTATTAGGCTTATCTTTATATATATAATTCTTCTGTACGTGTGTTGACAGTGAACTCCTACTAACGGCTGGACCGATTTGAATGATTTTTTTTTGTATGCGTTTGTGTGGCACCCTGGATGATTTAGATAAAAAAAAAACAAAATTCAAAACCATTTATTCAGGCCCTCGGAAGGCTTATGAAGGTCAAACTTAAAGTTACTGAAGCTACTAAGAAAAATAAGAGAGGTAATAAGAAGATTCACAATTGGACCCGGTAGGTGGCGCTGCGAGCGAATTTCTGCATTTTGTATGGACTTATTTCGACAAAACGACGTCTGTCCGGGCAGCTAGTATACTAGGAAAGGTTTTTAATCAGTTTATATTTGGTAGATCCTGTACAACTATGGCCTGGCCTGCGGAGGGTCTTTACTCACTTCGAGACATGTCATGTCAGCTGGACACTGTTTCATAGACAGGTATGTATAAATAACAAAAGGTACTTTAGTCGTAGATATGCCAAATCCAATGAGTGCGGTGTATCTTCTGTGAAATGCTGAGTTTATGTGTGGTAGAATAGTTTATATAATTCTGTTTATGATGAAAAGTTTTTAAGCACGCCAGTGTTATATCCGACACGCGAGCTTTCTCGCGTTCCTGAGGGTTTCGATGCGTTCCCGGGTAGCCCATATTCTACTTTCTAGACTTCTGCCTATCCTTTCGGGGAAAATGGCCGTGAAGATATGAAAATCTAACTAACTGCTAAACAGGTACACGGTCCACCTGATGGTATGTGGTTTCAGCAGCCAATGCGTTGTCGCTGAAACGTGAAATTCTAAAATCTCATGTACTCACACAGTAATACAAGTGCAATACTGTTTCACGGTAGAAATGGGTAAGGTGGTGGTACTTCCCCGGACAAATTCTGCACAAAGAGCTCTACTACTTATATCGATGGTTAAAAGGCGACTTAATTCAAGCGCCATTTTGAAAACTTTACAGGAGAGCTATTTGTAAATGTTAAAACCCAAAAACAGATACTGCATCTAAACTTCTTAACATTCCACATCGAAGCTATTGAATATTAAATCTAAATGCAAGCTTCAATGAATTTGTGCATGGGCCATCATCATAGTAGTATAATTCATTGAGAAAAAATGGCGATTGAGTCAAGTCGCCTTTTACCCGTCGAATTATTGATTTTTTTTATATACGAGCAGCTTGGTAGCTGACGTGTCTACATCACGCAGAATTATTAGTAATATACAACATTTTAATAACAACATGTACTCTCCACTCTGCAGCAGGACCGGGGCCTACCTCAGCCCGCGCCTCTACAGCGTACGCGCGGGGACTGCTTTATTGAACAGTGGTAAAACTATAATAGTACAAGATTTTTTAACAACTAGATAGGTAGGAAAACGATCATTTTGACACCACTTGCACACTTTGTCACAAACGATCATTTTTTGGTTCAGTTACATAAGTTGTTGACTGACACATGAGAGAACCTCTAGTCAGGGCCGTCTTTAAACTATTGGAGGCCTTGGGCACTATAATATGGTGGTGCCCCTAAGACTATGAGAGCACTAAGAGCGCGACACGCCGATCCGATCTGACGACACGATACAGATTGCATTCCTTCCATAACATCTGTATTGTGACAAGAACTAGGGGGCCCCATGGATCGCGGGGCCCTGGGCACTTGCCCAGAGTGCCCAATGGAAGAGAAGGCCCTGCCTCTAGACACTTTTTGTCTGCCTGCCGTCATAGTGGCAGTTCTTAAACCTGGAAGTGGCTCGTGCCATTTAAAGGGTGACACAAAATATTAAAAATAAATAAATATCCTGGGATAAACGGTCATCTAATCCGAAACTAAGTAGAGCTTTCTACTTAGTTTCGGATTAGATGACCGTACTAGAGTAACCAGGTAACTGATATATTAAATATTGTTAATTTTCCAAATACTTTTTGTACTATATTTCCACCCAGACACAGAACAAATAGACATGTTTGCACACAAAATATTTGTCCCGGCAGTCAGTGTCTCTAACACCAAGCCAACAGGTCCGTCAAATATACTTAAGGTGGCGTAGTACCAGCTTTCCATACATTTTTATTTTGGTCCAATCTCTGAACATACCTGGATTTTATAATCTTTAGTAGCTTTATGGGGTTATTATGAATATTTTGTATCGCAACTTGCATATCAGCCAAAAATATAAAGTAATCAACGATATTTTGCAATTCATGGTGATGAAGTAACAACAATTTTTCTGTCAGGTGGCACAGTACACGGAGTGTCAGTGATAGCAATTCACGAAGGGTACAACGAACCGCTGAGAGACAACGACATTGCAGTCCTGCTGCTCTCATCAGCCGTGAACTTCACCAGCTCAGTGTATGCGGCGAGGATACCTATGCAAGGTCTTGTGGTGCCGGATAACGCCACTGTCACGCATGTGGGCTGGGGTAGGACTTCGGTAAGATGCTTTTTGACGTAAATACGTCTTTAAAATAGCTCGGATAGGGGCCAACTCTAAAAATAAATGATAACAAAATTTATTTAATAATTTTGATTTATTAAAATTTATTAGAATATGGGGAACTACGGGGCAGAAACTAGTTTAGTAATAAAGTAGGCGCTACAAGCTCGCAAATTTCACATTTGCGTAAAATATAAGTGACCTTAACATTTGTTACTCTTTCACTCAACTTCTAAACATATTTGGCATAATTTTTATCCCGAGAAAATGTACGTTCCCGCGGGAAAGCGGGTGAAGTCCCGAGGCGTAATAGTAACGTAATCTGTTGCTATCGACAGGTTATTAATCAAGTACTCGCGCCAACTCTCATGGAGGTCCAGGTGCGGACGGTGCCCCTCGCGGTGTGCACTGCACGCTACCTGATGCTGCAGAACCTCACGGGTGACCCGTACCCTGTCACCAACAACATGATCTGTGCTGGCCTGCTGGACATCGGAGGTATACCATCACATATATATATAACAATTAGGGCCAGACCTATATCCTTGCCGGTAGAGCAAGACTGCCTATCGGGACCCTTTATTCGATTGTTTTCGCAAAAATTCTATTTCAGTTTAGAAAATTAATAACTTTTATTGCAAAATTACATTTATTAATGTTAAGCCAAGAAGCACTAAATATAACACTCGTTGTTTTTAAACAGAACCATAGTTCCTACCGCTATGTTATTTTATTAGTATTATTCATTTTCATGTCAAACCCAAACGTCGATGAAAACTGCTAAAATTTAAAAAAGAACATAAATAAGAAACAAAAAGAAATTTATTGCAAAATAGTATCTGCAACTCGTGCTTGTCGATTGCCCAAATCTTTTACCATTAGATATTCAGCTGAATTAACATCCACTTATATGCTTTACACATTTGCTTCCCAGGCAAAGACGCGTGCCAAGGTGACAGCGGAGGCCCACTCATATACGAGGGAGTGGTGGTGGGCATCACCTCGTGGGGCTACGGGTGCGCGATGCCCACGTTCCCAGGAGTCAGCGCCAGGGTCTCCAGCTACACCAACTGGATTAATGCTACGGTATGTATTAACATCCTTCCAATACTTCTTACTAATGTTATAAATGCGAACGTTGGTGAGGATGGTAAGTTTGAAGTAGCTCCAGTATCTTTAAATTTGACTTTCAAAAGTCTTCGTCTTCAAAGCGGTCTTAAACTGAATAAATGGTTTTGAATTATGATGGATGAATGTAATACTTATTTAATTTTAACTGTCAGACATTTTTTTTTTTATTTTTTTTTTTGACATTACTGAATATTAACATCTAATTTTAATAATTTAATTGACAGACATTTTCTAAATCTTGACATTGTATTTTTGAATGAATTTATTTTAATAACTAAGTATTATTGTATTTTAATCAAATGTATTTTAATATTTCGTGTAATTTGTAATCGAATTTTATTCTTATGGGAACTTTCCTGAAATAAATGATTATTATTATTATTAATTATTATTATTGAAACCTCTTTCTACTTTCTGGTTAGATGTTTGTTACTCTTTCACACAAAAACTACTGAATGCATTTGGATGAAACTTGGCACATATATAGAGCATGCCCTAGAAAAACCAATAGATGTTACAGCCCTTGGTAATGTAGGTGAAACCGCGGGATATAGCTGGCCAGTTGGCTTGGTGGTTAGCGACTCTGACTGCCAAACCGAAGGTCGCCGGTTTGGTTCCCACCCAGGACAAACATTTGTGTGCATGAACATGTCTGTTTGTCCTGTGTCTGGGTGTAAATATCTATATATTTAGAAAAAAAAAAAAGAGCATATGTAGTATATCAGTTGTCTGGTTTCCTTAGCTTTATTTGTGGTAACCGTAGTTTTCTAGAAGCAATTTATATATAATTTGTATAATTGGTTAGTAGTAGTAGTAATTAGCTAAAGATACATCCTTTATTAGAATATAATTTTCAATAGGTAAAATTTAAATTAAGAAATATGTGATTGCCAAAAATAAAATTTATTGTAAACAAGCGATTGGCTTGCGAAGGGTGCTTGATGTCAATTGTTACATATGTTTTATTGACAGACATTGGTAAAAGCAATCATTATGAAAATATCCTTAAGAACACTTCACACTTTCTAACAATATATATTTTTTTGTTATTCACACTATTCTTAATTAAAATTTATTGAAAATAAAGACTTTTTAAGATTATTGAAAATTAGCGGTCCTCCGCGGTTTTACCCGCGTTCCCGAGGGATATCACATTTTCCCGGGATAAAAAGAAGCCTATATGTTATTCCAGGATATGCTCTATCTATGTGCTAAGTTTTATCAATATCCGTTCAGTAGTTTTTGCGTCAAAGAGTAACAAACATACTAACATACAAATCTTTCCTCTTTATAATATTAGTATAGATAGAATATGTAGACTTAGGGCCGGCATAACCATGGCGGGGGTTGTCCATGGGGACACTTTACTAAGACATTGGTAAAAACAATCATTATGAAGATGTCTTTAAAATCACTTCACACTTTCATTTTTTTTCGTATTCACATTTTTTTTTTATTATTGAAAATAGAATTTGTAGACTCAGGCCAGATTTACTACAGCCTTTACTATATTCCAAAATATACGTTTTCTACAAAAAAGCAATTATGTTCACAACTACCTCTCCTCCGCGGTTTCACGCGTATAAAATGTAGTCTAATGTCTCGTATGTATATACACTGTGAGAGCCAGATTAAAAAATATGGGAATTATATTATCATTGAGGGTTTATTACATGACACTTGAAAAATAATTTAAATTTTTTTCTCGGGTCGCGGGCCCCTGCCCATTGCGGGGCCCCAAGGCTTGCCTACCCTTGCCTACACTGCCTAATGGATAACCGGCCCTGTGTAGACTACTTCATATTTTGACGAACCCTTTGTCCAAATACCTACCTATTTATCTTATCACTGCATTAATCTAAAAGCTAATGCTGTCAGCATATTCAACGAATAACAAACCATTTTATTTACATTTATTATTATATCTACTCGTGGTGACAAATTCCATGCTAGTAAAAATTTATGAGTCGGTATAAAAGAGGCGTTTATCTCTGAATTGCTTCATTTATATATACTAGCTGTCCCCCGCGGTTTCACCCGTGATTATCGATATTATATATCTATACTTATATTGTAAAGAGGAAAGATTTGTATGTAAGTATGTCTGTTACTCTTTCACGCAAAAACTACTAAACGGATATGGATGACTTGGCGCATAGATAGAGCATATCCTGGAATAACATATAGGCAACTTTTTGTCCCGGGAAAATGTGATATCCCTCGGGAACACGGGTAAAACCGCGGGGGACAGCTAGTAGCCTATAACCACCTTGGAAAAAATACGCGTCGAATGGTAGCAGCCCTATCACGATATGTTCAGTAGTTTTGGTGGGTCAATAGACCTCTATTTTGCTTATACGAGTATATATATTTAGACTAGCTGTCCCCTGCGTTCATCCCCTGGGATTCAGGGTCGGACTTATCACTTGTTCAATCAAAACAGCTATTCTTATTTTCATAATATTCAAAATCCTATTTTAATATATTTGTATGACGGTACCCTACGGTATGAAGAAATACCTCCCGAGCTCGGATTATCAATAAGATGATTTCCAATCGAATATGATTCATGAATACCTAGAGTGTGATTATAAATAAAAAAAAAATAGTATAAAACTGACACTATTCCATTTGTTTTGTAAGCTTTCTCCTCATAAACTACGCCATAGTTTGTGCTATAATGTCTCCAAAAAGGTTTAATTGTATAATATAGAATCCTTAGATATGAAATTGGCGACAGTGCATAGATAACAATGTTAACTTTGATTGAATAATTAAAATTTCATTTAAAAAACATAGGTAGAATTCCATACAAAACATTTCATATGTATGGACCTAATACATTTAAATTATCCCAATCAGCAGCGATTGACTAATACCTACTTTTGGAATAGTAGTTGCAGTAAATTATGCATTACATTGACGGTGCTACTTCTGTTGTTCCCCACTGCTCGTGCGCCAAACTGTCTATTATGAAATCGGCTTCAACAATAAATCCGATAGTTACACAGTTGGGGTACAGGTAGGCTGGTACAGCTGCCATCCGCCCGGGTTTCCCTGGATTTGTCTTAGTTTAAAGTAAGGATGGAGTTTTTAAAAAATCCCAATTAATTGGTAGATAAGCAGTTAAAATTTGGTTGGTAATCGTGAACCGCATTCAATTAAAATGTAAACTATAATTGTAAATATATTTTTTTGGGTGCGTGTCCGGGAGAAACCTCAATTCCACCTAAATGTCCGGAGTTTTTTTAAGTTTTTGTCCTAGGTACCAACAGGCCGGGACAGGTTGATAGCTTCATGATAAAAACATGACATTGGGAAATTCCACATATAATTACTTCAATTTAGAATACAGATACGATATAGACAATAAAATAAATGTTACTGTCACTTATCGGTAAGATAAGATTAGATATCAAGTTGACAAACAATCAATTTAACTACAAATTAAAACGATATTGATAATCGTTTGACTAACTCATTGGGAAATTTATAGTTTTTCCAATTGAAATTGTGGTGTCTTTTGTATTGTTCTAATTTTGCATTCCTATTTTATTTCTTTATTTGGCATTTACAATATGAAATCGCAGATTAGGCACAGATTATATAATAGTTACTACTTTAGGCATCATTATGCTTATTACAAGCTTTTGAGCTTTACGTTTGGGGGGAGAGTGGGTCTAAAAAGTGTCAAAATCGCCGTCACGTAACTAACGGACGTCTTGCGATTATACCGTATTGATTCAGATATTTATTCTATTTTCCAGTTAACAAAGTACAATGCGAGCTCTCCTCTGATCGGAATAAGCTCCATTTTGCTGCTGACGATGCTGCTCTCATCCAAGATACTCTCGTTTTTATAGTTATAATGTTAATAGGAACAATCGAAATTAATTTTGTGCAAAAATACTATGTTCTTTCACCATCTTGTACATAGTTAACTTAATAGAAAACTATCTTGTCGTTCTTTCCTAATATTCCTGAACTAAATTATTGTCAACTAATTGACTCAGCCGTGGCCTTGCGGAAATCCATTATAAATCGTTATTTGTTTTTTGTATAAACTTAAATATTAGGTTGGGGAAAAAGTCTTTTCGCATTATAGTATGTATGAACTTGTAAAAAAATCTATTTGGCTATACTATTTGTATCTGGCTGGTTTTGGTATCATTGAAAGTTTAAATTTTAAAGAACTTAATTCCAAATTCAAATTAGGAAAATGTGTGATTTGCATTTGTTTTTCGTACCGCCAAGATGAGTGAATCCAATGAAGAAATTCTATTCATTTTAAAATTTTACTACAAAAAAGGTAAAAATGCAACGCAAGCTGCGAAAAAAAATTGCGATGATATGCTCACTGAAAGAAACCTAATGAACCGTGTACTCATTTGTGATTCTTTATTACGACGTCATGAAACCGAACCATTTTTGAAGAAGCTGATAACTGGTGATGAAAAGTGGATCACGTACGACAAGAACGTGCGAAAAAAGTCGTGGTGAAAGGCCGGTCAGGATTCACAGACTGTGGCGAAACCCGGGTTAACTCGCAACAAGGTGATGCTGTGTGTGTGGTGGGATTGGAAGGGCATTATTCATTATGAGCTGTTACCACCAGGCAGAACCATCGATTCTGAACTCTACTGCGAACAACTGATGAGATTAAAGCAAGAAGTTGAGAGAAAGCGGCCGGAATTAATCAACAGAAGGGGTGTGGTTTTTCATCATGATAACGCTAGACCTCACACATCTTTAGCCTCTCAGCAAAAATTAAGAGAGTTTGGCTGGGAGGTATTAATGCATCCGCCGTGTAGTCCTGACCTTGCACCTTCAGATTTCCACCTGTTTCGGTCTCTTCAGAATTCTTTAGGCAGTGTCAGGTTAACATCACGAGAGGACTGCCAAAACCACTTCGCGTCGCGGTATTTTGATCAGAAGTCCCAAATTTTCTAAAGCAATGGGATCATGTCCCTACCTACAAGATGGTAAAAGGTTATCGAACAAAATGGTACCTACATACTTTAGTTAAATGTAAATAAACTATATTAAAAATGTTTTGAATTTTCTTAAAAAATGCGAAGGAACTTTTTCCCCAACCTATTACATGACTTTCGATAACGAAAGTAATTTGCGAATATTATACTTTATGTACTAAATTGTATATTAATATAGAATTACCTATTATTTATTTTTATATTGAGGACCAACAACTTAAAAATTTTTGAACAATATCATCATAATTAATTGGTGAACCATTATATATATTATGTATTATATAGTAATGATTCTACATCCATTATTAAATTATTCGCAAACAAATTATGCAACTATTATTATAAATGCGAAGGTTTGTATGGGTGTTTTTTTTACACTTTCAAGGAAAAACTACTTTCGGAATTAGATTAAACTTGGCTTAAACTCGCTACTACTATCGGTAGTGAATACCGATTGAGTAGATATAGCTTGTATCTAAACAGAGAGGGAGCATCGAGGCCGCGATGAAACATCCTCGAGCTAGTGTCATTTTCCTTGCAGAATCGAGACCCAGGTGGGAAAATTGGGTCACCAAGAAACAGGCTTTGCCTAGTTTGGGGCCCGCTGCTAGTCCTGTCTGGTAGCCACTTACCATGACTTCTTGCTATTCAGTAATGATGTATATTTAATTAGTGCTTAATGTAAAACGTTAAATAAAATTTTACTTACGTATGGTTCTACTAATATATGTGTTTGTATTAATATGATGTATTCTTATTTTCTTTACCCAAAGTAGCAACCGGTCAGAAAAAGGATTCCATTGTAAATAACTTTACAGTTTATATTCCGCTGCACTCCACTGGGATATTTTAAATAAATATCCTGGGCCATCCTATTCACAAACCAAAACTCGGCGAGTGATCACTCAGATCAACACGCGAATAGTGGACCTCTCGCCCAATTGGGGAATCACGAGCGAGACAGAAAACCGGTCAAGATGTTAATTAAGCACACTATCAAAAACCTTTGCTACAATAGTGGTCAAAGAAGCCTGTAGTTAGAACTGTCCGATACGTCGCCTGTTTTGTTGTTAACAATGTGGACAACAACTGTTTCCATCAAATAAGCTGGTAGATAAGAATGTCATGTCTTACGTAGAGCATCGCTAATATACGGGGCAAGTTGGGACCAGCATACCATACATGCTCAATGCTGGGACCGACCTGTCCCGTGGACTTGCCTCGCGACATTTGTTTTATTGCCGTCGATACATCTATATAATTATTTATTGTACATATGAAATTGGCGTTTTATATGGAAAAAGCAAAACGATGTTCGTCATTCGTCATTTTATCGGTAGTTCAATGATTTCTTTGCTGAAACAATAATAGGAGCGATAATCAGTAAAATCCTTGAAGGCGGTTTTGACAGCCTCATCGGAATTGAATTCTTTGCATGTAGTTGTCCAAAATTCCGGAAAAAGTGGTAATCTGTTGGACCAAGGTCGAGGTACCACAATTGAAAACACTATGTTTTCACGTCACCCGTCTCTTTCTTCCGTTCAGGGATTAGGTGTACACACTACAGTGTGTAAATAATACAAAATCAACAAATTTGTGCCATAACTTTATTTTTTTAAACAAAAACACGCTCTTATTGCAGCCATCACAACTTACAAGTCAATAACGAACACGACAATGTTCGAACACTACACATGTAGTTCATAGTTAAATCTAGAGAAGTACTAACGTTTACAATAAAAAAAAAACAAGATTCCAAAATACAGATCAACAAGGGATTATAGAAATTAAATAATATAAAAATACACTAGGAATGTATACGTGCAATCAATATGAAGTATTGCTATAAATATTTTTTACTAATTAGTAAAGATGGTTTTAAAAATATATTTTTAGAGAGTAAAGATTTTGGTCTTTAGAGTTAAGAGATTTAAGTTCGTTTTACATTTAGCAAACAGGACGAAATTCAGTTGAAATGTGTATTTACACAACACATGATTAATAAATGTATGACTACTTTCCAATTCACAACAAATCTTTAAAAAAAAAGTAGTAGATTTTTCAACATGATAAAAACTATTTTGACACTAAAAACCTCTTGTTATCTTAAGTCACATAACGAAGAATAGAGTAATTTCAACTTTAACAGTATATAGATTAAGTACCTTATTCGAAATAGTGAAACATTACTAACAATATATGTATATATAACATGAAAACGAAATGCAACGAAGGAATGTTAGTCGATTGGTCTGAGAGAGAGAAGATTCGAGACGTTTAAGTACACAACATAAATAAATATTAACTAAAATATAACGATAGTAAAAACGCTAATATTTGGTATTAAATATATTTATATTAATAACCGGTGATGGTTTCAAATAATTATCGTTTTTTATTGTAAATGGCACACTGTTGTGTTTTACAAAACTATAGGTAATGAAAAAATCGTTGTTCTATAAATGTTGCCAATGAGAAAAAAAACTGTATTTAAGTCTCCAGTTAACTTATTATTAAACTGTAACTTATTCGAGAATATTTTTTTTATATTTTCCATACTAAATGCAATTCAATTCCTTATTACGATCGAATAAAGTTGAATTCATATTGCAATAAAAATATAAGACTTAATGTTAGTCATTTAGAGAACAACCACAGTTTTTGGATCAAAAATAATATATTAAACTTAGCTCTAATATTATAATAGAAAACTCTATCACCCATTTTAATCCTAAATAACATTTAGAAGAAACAACAAACGCATCGAACACTCGACAGTAGATAAAATTCAGATCTTATTAGATTTCATTTTTAAAAATAAAATTCGTACTTTAACACTAACTAGGGTAAATAGGTAACGGATTTGAGCTTCATATTGCACTTCCGACGTCACATAACTGGGGGGAAACAGTTGTGTAAATATATGGGAAACATTATGTTTATTATAAAAAAAGAGATAAAAATTACCTTCATCTAAAGTCTGTGCAGAAAGAGAACAGTCGATATTGAGTCTTGTGTCTATTGTTTCAGAGTTCAATTTATATTATTTACCAATTGTTGTAATGACATTTTACCTATGTTGAGCTCTTGATACTGTACTTCGTAAGAGTAAAAATCTTATAATTATTATCAAATTCGACCTTAAAATGGTATTCCTTACGCACCTTACTCTTTTCACACAGATATTAGTTTAAGAAATTATACTTAAAGGTAAGAAAATGGTCCACAAAGGGACAAATAAACTCTTAAAATCCGCCCCCCCCTTTTTCAACAGCCATAAAGTTCTAATCTACGATCACTTAACTAAGAACAAAGTTTGTTCTCATTCCATTATTTAAAAAAACAGTACGTAGAGAAATTTCGTATAATTGGTATATCATTTTCAAACAGCCATTATTGGTGTCGCAGCGATTGTAAATCTTAATTCGTTAGGGATAAGGTCAAAAGTCTAATAATACATAATTTTAGGGTTGTCACAACTTCTTTTAGTAGGGGTAGTCGAATAAACTCATGATAAAAACCATGTTTAAAATAAATTGTTTTATTTATTGCTGAAATCAGCTTGAAGTTTGTTCTAAAACATTTTTTATAAGAGTTTCTGATATCTTTTTTGTAAACTACCTTTTAAAAGATGTTGTTAACACCTGTATATAGAAAATACATAGGTAAATCATCAAATCCTTGTCTAATCACATGGTCTATCTATCTAACAATTGTCTAACTATTCAAATATCATTAAGAGATATGCTTGAATATCTTCTACAGCTACGTTTTGAGTGTAAGCCTAAAAATCGATATTTATGATCGAAATCATTCGAAGAATTAATCGATTTTCAAATAAGTAATCGATTTTTAGGCTACGTCACTAGATTATAACTTTGGGCACAAGATATATCATGAATTCAAAAATATCAAAACGTCTTACGTATCTCAGTTATATTTGAAAATATTCATTTGAAATATTGAATTTCAATGTTGTCTATTTATATAATATCTCAATTATTTTCTATTTAGTAAAAGTTCGATCACCAAAATCTACGTCAAATTGTGTCAGAGGAAATCAAAGTATGCAATATTGAATCTAATGCATATACAAATAGAAACTATTATTCATTGTGCGATGTGCTTAGAGGTATTTTGTAAGCGAATGAGGTGTTGTTGTCAGAGCGGTGACACACTTGCTTTTTTTAAACCCTAGGAAACTGTTTACAAAACCTCTTTAAGAAAAATAAAGATAATTTCCAAAACGACTTTCTGCGGAAAATTTATTTAGTAGGTATAATACTTTAATCTATGATAAGATCCTACTTCTAAAGGCTTGTATACATTTTAAACGTATTTAAGATCTTCACTACTTATATGGAATCACAAATTGTGTTAACTAGAATTCACAAGTATACACTCGCCAAAGAAAATATCACATTAATCTTTTTTCATACATCCCAATTTTGTACCAGCTTCATCTACCGATAGCTTTGCGATATTGGACCCTAAGAATATAGACACAATGTAGCATTGGCCTTGAAATATGTAAACGAATGTTCCGTGCCTTTGGAGTCGAGGGTACATATTACAATTTTTGAACGTCAAAGTGAGTGCAAAATTGAGACGTAAACAGCTATTATTAAGGTTTAAACTTAACAGTTGTGTGTCGGTGTGTCACCGCTGTGTTGCGTTCGGCATGTCGATCACGGAGGCAGGTTCATTTGCATGTTCTGGAGGTACGCCGAGGTTGAGTTTAATAAGCCGATGCGTTGTTTCTGCTTCCTTTGTTCTGTCATCTGGAAGCAAGGAAGATGTTTAGAAACTTGTATAGCACATTATGGATATATAGATAGACAGATAACTCTTTATTGTACCAAACAAGAAAATGAAGAAAATAAACAACAATAAATCTTAAATTTATGTACAATGGGCGGTATTATCGCTAAAAAGCGATTTCTTCCAGACAACCTTATAATATATATTACAAGGCCCCATGCCTTAACAAATAATAATAAATATCCTGGAACATTCTTTACAAATGGCCATCTGATCCCAAACTAAGCATAGCTTTATGGAAATCAGATAGCTGATATACTGCTTTTTTTGCTAAATACATACTTAAATAGATATTTACACCCAGACACAGAACAAACGGACATGTTCATTCACACAAATGTTTGTCCGGGGTGGGAATCGCACCTGCGACTTTGCAGTCAGGGTCGCTAACCACCACGCCAACTGGCCTGTCAAAAGTTTATAATTATCGCATAGATATAGTCTAATTCTATTTAAAAATAAGTTGCTTAATGTGTACTATATGTTATTTTGTTTTACTGGTTTTTTTTAATGTTCTAAAAATTTTATTGAGTTGACAATTTTTTTTAGATTTTAAAGAGGTTCTGGTGTTTGTCCTTTTTTAATGCATGCGGTCGTCACCTCTAATTGGGACACCATTTATGATTAATATTTGAATACCTGTATTTTTGAATGTATTAGTGTGGGTCTTGTTCGTAATCTAAATAAATAAATAAAAGAAATAAAGGTTTATTGTCGAGTTCTCTTATAAACATACTAAGATTACAAATGTGGGCCAGCCTCAGCCTTGTGGTTACATCCACATTCCAAGCCCTAACCTAACAGTATATAAAATTTCATGAAAATCTTTTAAGCCATATCACACAAAATCTTTCACATTTATTCACGCAGTAAAATAAGAATTACCTGGTCCCTGAGGTCGGTGAGTAGATCAGTTAGAGTGTTGACCGCCCGATGTGCTCTATCCAGCTGAGCTTGCAACGCTCTCAGCTCCAGTTCCCCCCCTTCTCCCTCTCCTCCGCCCATCAGCGACAGGGCGCGGAGACGGGGGAACCATTCTAGGTTGTTTGACTGTAAGGGTACCAAAAGTTTGCATTATTAGGCATGTCTTATGAAAAGTTTGAAATACGATGAAACAAAAAAAGACATTAAAAAGCAGGCGCGGTCGCAGCGTGAAATTTTGAAGGGGGTCACTAATAATAATACAATATGGTTTTTTTTTGTAAATTTATATATTTTTCTATTTGACATGTACTATTTTGGGGGGTTCATGTCCATGTGACCCTCCCCATCGTACCGCACCTGCTAAAAAGAGACAAAACATTTATAACTATAGTATTTAACCTGCGTGAGAATAAGATAGATAGTTTTCTGAAGGCTTCACTACCGCGTGTGATTTTTTTTTTAACATTTAACAATTATTATTTCTTAAATAACAATAACAAATCAGGGTCTCTGATCACCAAGCCAACTGGCCAGTCACGATGTAACCACAGTGTTGACTTATATATCTGACCATACCTTAATCATAGAGTGCACATAGCTCTCTGGGCCGGTGAACTCTGTGGGGTCCTTCACCCTAACAAGGACCATGAAGTAAAGGTAATGCCACATGTTGTGTTCGCTCTTTATGTGTTCCTCGAACGAGACGGTCTTGTTGTCGAATGCCGACCTGTTTAATCCTGGAACACAAAATTTAATAATTACTCGGGACATACTCTATATGAGCCCAAACTAGGCAGAGCTTTTACTATGGAACCTGATAACTATTATTTGATATACTGACACTATATATTATACTACTTTTGAAGCGAAGTTTCTATACGGACGTTCAGGGCGCTCGCCGTTTTGAATTTTTATGGTCAGCAGAGAGAGCATTAGCCTTAAAAATAATAAATAAATATCCTGATGTTCGTTACTAACGGCCATCTGATCCCAAACTAAGTAGAGCTTGTACTATGGGAACCAAACAACTGATACACTACATATACTACTTTTTATATATTTTTTATTTATTTTTACAAATGTTTGTCCTGGGTGGGAATCGAACCCACGACATTCGACTAGGCAAACTGGGTCTTTAATCACCAAGCCAACCGGCCCGTCTAAAGGCCTTTCTTCCAAAGGTTTACTTACCGCAAATAAAACAGGTGTTCTTCAGGATCGTTTCCTTCTGCTGCTTCTCGCTACGCAGGTCTGCGAAGGTGTCGATGATGACACCGAAGATGAGGTTCAGCACGATGATGATCACCACGAAGAAGAACAGCAGGTCGTACACCACGCGCGCCACGAACAGGGGCTCCTGTATATAAGAAAGGTTTTTAAATGTCTAAGGGTCAAATATGATGAGGATCCACCTGATGGTGTGCGTTTATCTACAAATAAGCAATAATATAATAGGGGGTCATATTTACATGACACTAAAACTTAAATTGAATGCTGTTTTTACCTATTGGACTGAAAATTTAACTCTAGAATAAGTGTCTATTTTGTGTTATATGTATTTTTTAGTTTATATTAAAATAAACATAAGAATTTGTGTTGAGCAGTTTCACTCGCGCTTTCAAAAGACGTAAGTCTTATGTCAATATAAAAAAAAAAAGAGATGGGACTGCCGACGGAAGTGACAATTTAAAACTCTAAAGTAACAGGGTAGATCCACACGTCACACTCCTAGCTACAGATATACTGTGTCATTAGAATGTAGGTGATACGAACCCATAAGATTTGAGTAGTAGAGCTCATAGGTCAGAGTTCGTCCGGGGAAGTACTACCACCTTACCCATTTACACCGTGAAGCAGTAGTGCACTTGTATTACTGTGTTTCGGTTATAAATTCGGTTGGCAGGGCCCGGGGCGCCGCATGCACGGCTAGCTACCGGCGCGGGTACGTACGAAGCTGGCGGGCGCCCGCAGGATGTCCCCGATGCCGCCCCCGTTGCGCAGCCCCTGGTTGAGCGTGGTCACGATGCACATGATGAGCGAGTCGCAGCTCCGCTCGCGCAGCTCGCCGCCCACCGACACGAAGCGCCCGGGCCGCTGGCACGAGCCACCCCCACCCTCCGACTCCTGCATGTACTTCGACGCGGGGTTGTCGGAGCACGAAGTTGGGTCGAATCGGGGATCATCGTCGTCTGTGGAATGAAAATTACATTTTATTTTCTATGATCCATCTGAGGACCTTTTATTCTATTTATTAAGGTTAACAAACACAATTAATTTAGAAAACATATAATTTTGTTAAATTTAATGTAGAATTTTAATAAAATATTACATGGGAAGGGAACACTTTTTTATCATTAAAATATTTAATAAATTACAACTTTAAAAACCTACCTAAAGATACTCTACACACTGATATGTATTGATAAAAACCAGTCTGTCAAGTGTAGTTGTCGGAACACACCTCTCAAAACTGTGCTTGGGTATAGATTTTTAAAATACTACAGAGTAATAGTTTACATTCCCAAAAGCCCAAGCCCACTGTAAGGTCTTTAAACATCACTATCAACAGCTTAAAAGCTACTTATTTACTTTTTAGTTCCATACAAATACTGACTATCGAGTCGATCAACGCTGACGAGGAAGTGGTCCCGGAAGAACATGTACCCGACGATGGAGAACATGTAGACCAGCACCAGCGCCAGTACGGCCGTCAGTAGGATGGACCGCCCGTTGCGTGTCACTGATCTCATCACGTTCAGTAACGTCTCTTCGCGGTACACAATGTCGAGGAGCTGGAAAAAAAATTATTTTAAAACTGGAACGCTTTAGGTGTCTCTTTGGTGCCATGTTATAATAATAAAGGTATAAAATAAATATCCTGGGATATTATTTTTACACACGGCCACCTGGTCCCAAACTAAGCAGAGCTTGTGCTATGGAAACCAGATAACTGATATACTACATATACTACTTTTTTTTTCTAAATACATACATCTACATACTCGTATATCGATTTTTACACCCAGACACATAACAAACATGTTCATGCACACAAATGTTTGTCCTAGGTGGGAATCGAACCCACGACCTTCGACTTGGCAGCCAGGGTCGCTAACCACCAAGCCAATTGGCCTGTTGTCATTCTTCGTTGTTGTTTTTAAACGAGGTTATTTTGGAATTGAAAACTTCTTTAGCACCTTTGTGATTTTAAATTCAGTGATGAAAAAAGGCACTAAAAAGAGACAGAAATATACATTTATAGGATTTAGCCTGTGAGAGGATGAGATAGGTAGTTTTGTGAATATTGTGAGGATGAATGTTTGTTACTCTTTCTTGCAAGACTACTATTTGGATTTGGATGAAACTTGGCACATAAATAACGCAGGTCTTGGAATAACATATAATATAATTTGTATCCCGTGAAAATGTACAACCCCTCGGGAACACGGATGACCCCGCGAAGTAAATTTTTAGTACAGAAGAACAAACAACTTACCAGAACCGAAAAGAAGAAAGGGTGGCAGCATATACCGAGGAAGCAGAAAACCAAATAGACGCTGTGGTAGAGCAGCTCGGGGTCCGTGAGGACGTTCCGCGTCGACTTGGATAGTGTTCCCTGGTTACCCATTATGCTCACCAAGTGTATGCCTTTAACCACTATCTGTTGGGGCAAAATGGGCATAAGAATGGGCTATTTGTGTACATTTTAATTGATTTACTTAACATTTACTCAATGTGGATTTTTTTAATAAGTGTCTGTCAGGTGTCTGATTTCAAATTAATGAATAAGGGCTTTTATTAGACTGACACACTACATTTTAAAACCATTAGAAATATAATTCAACTTAAGTTTATCTAAAGGATTTAAGTTATATTATTAGCTGTTATTAATCATTTGTGTAGTGTAGTATAAGTGTGGTGTACTGTTGTGTAGTGTAGTATAAGTGTGATGTACTGTTGTGTAGCGTAGTGTATGTGTGATGTTCTGTTTTATAGTGTAGTATAAGTGTGGTGTACTGTTGTGTAGTGTAGTATAAGTGTGGTGTACTGTTGTGTAGTGTAGTATAAGTGTGATGTACTGTTGTGTAGCGTAGTGTATGTGTGATGTTCTGTTTTATAGTGTAGTATAAGTGTGGTGTACTGTTGTGTAGTGTAGTATAAGTGTGGTGTACTGTTGTGTAGTGTAGTATAAGCGTGGTGTACTGTTGTGTAGTGTAGTATAAATGTGGTGTACTGTTGCGTAGCGTAATATAAGTGTGATATAATGTTGTGCTGTGTAGTATAAGTGAGATTTGCTGTGGTGTAGTGTAGTATACGTGTGGTGTACTGTTTTATAGTGTAGTATAAATGTGGTGTACTGTTGTGTAGCGTAATGTTTGTGTGGTGCACTGTTTTATAGTATAGTATAAGTGGGGTGTATTGTTGTGTAGTGTATTTATAAGCGTGGTGTACTGTTGTAAAAGTGTGGTGTACTGTAGTGTTGTATAAGGGTTGTGTAGTATAGTGTACTGACGGTGAGCATGGCGAGCGTCCAGAGCGTGGGCTCGGGCCCGGCGGAGTACATGAGGCGCACGATGGCGGTGGCCAGCAGCGCGCGCACGCCCGACGCGCGCGGCAGGCACGTCACCAGCGCGCCCGCCACCCCCGACAGGCACCACACCACCAGCGACAGGTGCTGGCCCAGCTCTACACCACAACACACATGCATCATTATTACCCTAGTCCTTTAAGGCGATTGTTCAGTTGAGAATGAGAATCATTTTATTGCTAGAGACCTGTTATAAAGGTGTTTTGAAATTACTATTAGGCACATTAAGTGTCGTAGTTGTGTTGTCGAATGCCGTGACGAAGATCGAGCTGGAGCTAACGGTACGATAGAGAACTTCGTAGTACTCCCCTGGGAGGCATTCACTCTGAAGCGATTCGATTTCTTCAGTCGCTTTTGCTCTTATGTTAACCCAGTTCAATTGGCAGACAAACTAACTAATGTTTAGCGATCGTCTAGTTTATTCATCTGTTCGATAAAATCTACCTTATGTCTATGGCTTTTTGACAGCAAACGTCACATTTTTGACAGCAAACGTCACATTCCTGTAATTGCATGAAATGAATAAAATTGCGATTTTGTTTCGATTTCTACTGGGTCTTGTCTTTCGCTAAGATTTCCAACAAGAGAATCGATAACAAGCGAAATCACTTGTCAAAATTGTATTTATGAAAGTCGTTGAATGAGTTCGATTTGTTTCATGTGATCGAAGTATATTTACATTGTCTAACAAATTTCTGTTTATTAACATCAGACTACGTGACATTTCGATTGCTTATGTCAGTGCCAAACATTTTTGGACTTCTCCACTTGCGTCATCGCTAATAAAATGTTACTTTGTCTAGGCCCTCTGGTAGACAACTTTCCTTTTAAGTTAGTGTAGTTTCTCATTCTGAGTTTTTTGCCAAACACAAGCCTATCTTTATAAAAAAAAAATGATTTTAGTTGCTTGTTGCAACCACATGATGTCGCTTGCTAACACACCTCTTAAACACAGCTTTTCACTCTCTCGACCTCCACTTCCCTTTTCAGAGAGTTAGGCATGACAATATGTATATCAATGGCACGTATACTGAGTTAGTATACTCCCGATATATTCTTTTTTACACAGGTAATAAGGGGCCCTCCAGCTAGATGGAGCGATGATATACGCAAGCTGGCTGGCAGCGGTTGGAAACGAAGACGTGAAGATCGAGGTCAGTGGCGTGCCATAGGTGAGGCCTATGTCCAGCAGTGGACGGATAGCCTGATGGTGATGATGTTAATAGGAAATGATAAAATTATTGTCAATATACTAAAAAGTGAAATTATCGAAATTTGTTACTTGACTCAGCATACTTAGGAGCCGTCGGTTAGAATCCTTTTCTGATCAAACAAAATCTCTATTTATTATTATATATATTTTTTATACCACAGGGCCGATAAACAAGCAGACGGTCCACCTGATAGTAAGTTTCTAACCGAAACACAGTAATGCGAGTGCACTGCTGCTTCATGGCGGAAATGGGTAAGGTGGTAGTACTTCTCTGGATGAACTCTGCACTAAGAGCTCTACTACTCAAAGCTACTATTATTAGCCACATAGATAAAGGTTAATAATATCAACTTACTTGGATTTTCATCTTGAAACGGATAGAAGAATGCCACAATGACGTTGATTAGAACAGCAAAGTTGAATAATATGTTGCTCCACAGAGACATGTAGGACGATACCCAGAATAGAAATGGCTGACCTGTAATGTACATAAGGTCACATTGATCAATAAATAATAATTGGACTACATCTATATATAAAGTCATCGACATAGCTCAAAGGATTAGCAAGCTGAAGTGGCAGTGGGCTGGTCACATCTGCCGTAGAACCGATAACCGTTTGGGTAGACGTGTTCTAGAGTGGAGACCACGGCTCGGTAAACGTAGTGTAGGGCGCCCTCCAGCTAGATGGAGGGATAGGATAGGCTGATGATGATGATCTATTTATACTTTCATAAAACCGTTCTGTCTACACATTGAAAATAATTATAATAGCCAAAAGAGAATGCGATGAATCTTGAATAGTATAACGCAATACATTTAGACCTTTTTTTAAACACGCTTTTCCTCGAAACTTTTCGGTCTACGCAACTAGAACGTAGCATGCCCTATATGTGATGTGAAAATGGGCTAACGGTAAAAAATATAAGCTAATTTAAAAAGCGCTACCGCTACCACGCGGTATTTTGTATAAAGTTCCATGACTTGAGCGAAACCATTAAATCCTGCTATGCTAGTCAGGTAGGCACTATATATATCTTATCCCACCAAAGCGAAACAAAAACCCAAAGTTTCTCGTTTCTCTCTTTTCCATATCTGAATTTACTTTAAGAATAAATGACCTCTTAGCTTCTTCTGCCACTTCATCTCATGGAACAGGTTGTCCAGCCTGGCGAAGAAGTCGGCGACCTTGCTGCCCTGGTCGTCGCGCTCGGCGCTCTGCAGCACGCGGTGCTTACTGTCGGCCGGCAGATACTCGCAGATCTCCGGGATCGGGAACACTATCTGTTCCATGCTGCGATCCGTTCGAACTATCTGTGGAACATTGAAATGAAAATGAAATGAAATTATTTTTATTCAAATAGGCCTTTACAAGCATTTATGAATAGTCTGACTCTAATACCGGTTCGGAAGGTTGTTTTTTACTGAGAAGAGCCGGCAATAAACTCAGCAATTACTCTTTTAAAAAAAAAACAACTTAGCTTTATTACATAAAATCTATTAAGTCTCACTGACAATACCTGTGTGTTATCGCAAAACTGAAGAATTATTGAACAATAATATAATATTATTATATAATATCTAATTTAAAAAAAAATAATAATACAAACAAACTTAAGCTGACCAGCCCCCACAAGCAGCACTTGTTCACAGGTATGACGCATGTGGCAGCCATCGCCCTCCTCGCCATATTGTAGGGAAGTGACCCGCCACACGACGCCGCCACAAGCAAAGGCATTAAAGCGAGCATGACTAACTTAAGTTTGATTTTTTTTATTGCCCACCCAGTGGTGTATGGATAACTAACTTGCGTTTTACTTGTGCAGTATTGGTGGTTGATTGAATCATTTCAGCGGTGTTTCAACCAGTGTGCAGAAATGATGTCGTGTATCGTTGTATCAAAAGCTAAATGTAACTAAACCTAACATAAGGACCCTGACATGCCTTACTGATAATGCTTATATACGTGATAGAGGTAATTATTATTCAGGCAGGCTTTTACCAGTTCTCATAAACTGTCTTTACATGTTTTTTTTAAATCTTAACTCTATATTATTTGACACTGGCTAGAAATAAGCTGTATAATGTATTTTGTTGCCATACTTAAATCTAAGAAGATGTACAAGATATAGGTATCATTTTATATAATAACTGAATTGAAAACATTTCCTTGATAAATATTTTAATACTTTGATATTGTAACATAAAAAAAATTTATAGTTATATCTTACGAATAGGTGACACCTTGCTGAGTTTCTTGTCGGTTTTTCTCAATTGTAGGCTAACTTCCAAACCGATGGTAACTTCATGTAAATGCTAAATATATATACGAGTATAACATGACAAGGTAACTTCATGTATAAGCATAGCTGTGACCTTTATACATATAATGCAATGGCACGTACCTCTATCTGCGCCGTGTGAGTACGGTAGTACTGCATGGCGTGCGCGTGGGCGTGGGAGTGCGCGTGGGCGTGGGCCGGCGCCGCGCCCACGCCCACGCGCACCAGGGTCGCCAGCTCCTTGTTGTGCGCGGCCAGCTGGTGGCACAGGATGTAGATGTTGTGCCCCACCTGACACCCAACGAGCTAGTGATAGTAAGTGGTCACCGCCACATTTGTTCATTTTCAATAACAACGACATCGCCAAAGCGTTGACTATACAATTGCAATCATTTTGATGTTTAAATGTGCAGAACGAAATTTTGCACGCAGACAGAACACATTCTATTAATAACACATAGGGCATTTATTCTGTGAAAACATAAACTTACCCGGAAGCCAGTAAGGAATATAGTATTTACAACAAGTGTAGTTAGCAATTGGGAGATATGCAACAAACTATGTTGCATCAAAAACTTATTATGTTCTTCTCCAATCCAGGTATATACATAACACATTAATGTGCCCTACATGTTATATATTCTATGAACCTCCAGTTTTTTTTTTCACATTACCCTTTTTATGTTTGTTTGTTTGTTCACTTTATATCCGTTCCGAAATCATTCATCAGATTGCGATAAACGTCTAGGGAGATGAGCGCGTAGAATAATGAAATTATAAAAGAAGTTATAAAGCAATATAATGAACTAACTTCCTTAGGAGATACGCCCTGTACTGGCGCGTCGTCTTCGGAGTCAGAGTCCGCGTCCAGAGCGTGTTCCTGGTGAAAGGCGGAGCAGGCAACATCCACCTGGTGACATGTTCACACATTTCATCATACTGGAACATCCTAATAATCTATTTTGCAAAATAGGGTTCCTTTGACGCACCACACCTCAAAACTACTCAACATATCGGGATGGGACTGCTACCATTCGACGCAGAATTTTTCGTAGAAGGCTATAGGTTATATATTATATCGATAAACGCAGATAAAACCGCGGGGGACAGCTAGTAATATTATAAACGCGAAAGTTTGTGAGGAAGGAAGTTGCTACTCTTTCACGTAAAATCTACTAATCCGATTTGGATTAAATTTGGCTCATAGATAGTTTATAACCTGGATAAACATATAGGGTACTGTTTATTCTGGGAAAATGTAACGTTCCTCGGGAATGCGGTTTAGACCCTGGGACAACTAGTGCACACTATTATTACGGCTTTTTACCGTAGTACAGTATATTTCTTCTATAGCTTAGTTAAAAAGGTACTGATCACTAAATGAAGGAATGTTGTGTTGCGCGAAGCAGACGGCACTCAATATTTTTTTTTTTAACTATGTATTTGACCACATACCATGGTGAGTGATGATGCGGAGGTGGAAAACGCACAGCCTCGTGAACTGACTTTCAAGTGCAGCTGCCAGAACACACAGAGAGACAGGTACTACATAGTATCCTACCATACAACTAATTCGTCAAGATATTTTTCTTCACCGAAACCATAAGAACATTCTAGGACCACACAGCCTCTGACGTCTACACCTCACATTCCTTAAATAATAAGGAAGTTAAATAAAAAGCTGAGTTAATAATGTTGCCTTACCAATTGCTTAGGGTTCATATTGTACAGGATCCTCTCGGCGTTGTTCTCCGAGTCGTTCCTGGACTCCATGATGGCCAGCAGCAGCTTGGAAGCGTTGTTCTTCAGCTCCAAGACAAGGTCCATGCGTGTCTTGCCGAGCGGGTTGATGTCGTTCAGTATCAGCGCCGTTATTATGTCTAAGCCGTTTGATTCGTGTGTCGCTATGCAGTTCTGGTTGTCGTGGCAGGGGCCTGGAGAATTGAGGGTTATTATTATTCAGTAGACAAGGTGGATCCTTAGAGCTCTTGAAATACGTAAGTATTCATACATTTTTGAATTACTATGAAGCAATTAGTGTAGTAAAGCTACTAGCTGTCAACTCAAATAACTCTTATCACTTAGGGGTATAAAAATTGATAGTAGCCAATTCTCAGACCTACTGAATATGCATATAATATTTCATAAAAAACGGTCAAGCCGTTTCGGAGGAGTAACTAACATTGTGACACGAGAATTTTATATATAGTATGTTTATAAAATGATTAGCCAATTATTCTAACCTTGGCAATACTCCGTCAACGTCTCCAACGTCTGATTGATGAGGGCCACGTTGCCTTCATTGATGTAGAGACCCAACAGCCCCAGGCCTCCGGTCGTCGACCCGCAGATGCAGTCTAGGAACATCAGGGTCTCGGAGACCAGGTTGTAATTGGATTTGTTGTTTTGGTTGCGGAGTAAGTTCTGGCAAGTAGAAATAGATTGCCAGATTATTTTTTTAAAGTCATTAAAGATATTACAGTTTATTTTGTTTATAGATTACTAGCTGTCCCCCGCGGTTTCATTCACGTTCCCGAGGAATGTAACATTTTCCCGGCACAAAAAGTATCGTATGTTACTTTTAATACCTCCAAGAATATGTGTACAAAGTTTCATGATGATCGGTTGAGTAGTTTTCGCGTGAAAGCTTAAGAAATAAGTTTGTTTGTTATTCTCATTTATAATATTAATAGGGATAATTAAATATTTGTTTATTTATTACTATAACGAATTCAATTTATAAGTCAATCATAGTACATATTTTACAAAATTTTGGAAGTTGTGACAAGATAAGATAAGAAGAGAAGATAAAGAGAGACTTAAATACATGTTTGTCTCTTTAATAAAAGTGAGTTTCTTGTAGCTATTTATTAGTGGAAGACTTAGTTCCAAACCAGTGGTAACTTCAATGATCACTGTTACTGATCGTAACTATACGAATGAAAAAGGGCGCTGGATTGTAGCCACAGTTTATTTTAATCAATTTACAAGAAAAAAATTGTAAAACACCAAAGAACTTTTCAAGTGCCACTGTCAGTACTTTTTGAATCTAAAAGAGAAAATAATCCAAAAAGGTGATGTAAATAAGTTCGGTTCGCAACAACCACCATAAATATAAAAAAAAGATAAAAAAAAAAGGTTTTGGTTCCTTTAAATAAGGAAACCTTAAAAGTTTTTTTAATAATACTATCTTGTTTAACAATGTACCATCAAAGCTTCAAAATTAAATTCAAAACTATTATATTTAACCAAGTGAACGATAACCCTTTTTAGTTGTGTCTAGGACCAAATTTCAAATACTTTTGACTTAGAGAAGGCCGCTTACCTGCAGATCAGGATTGTGGTTCTCACACAGCAACTGCAAGAACCTGAGTATGGGCCTCATGACGGCCACTTTTGCAGGCAAGATGTCAGTGTTGCCAGCCTCACGTTTCTTTTCTGCCATAATTTCCTCTAGAACTGTTGTACCTGAACAAAAATACCCAAATCCAAACTTTAATAACATTATGCATTCATCGTTTATCGATATATATATCATATCAAGTCTATTCCTTAGAATGATGCAGCCATTGAAACGGGAACCTAAAGATACGTCAATAAGGTTCAATTCCCGTTGAAAAAACTGTTCCGGTTTCTCTTCCACCATTTTAGAGTAGTAGAGCTCTTAGTGCAGAGTTCGTCCGGGGAAGTACTACCACCTTACCCATTTCCGCCGTGAAGCAGTAGTGCAATTGTATTACTGTGTTTCGGTTAGAAAGGTAAGGGGGCCGGTGAAATTACAGGCACATGAGACTTAACAACTTCACGTCTCAGGGTCAACAACGCATTGGCGATGCTCCTAGTGTTGCAAATGTTCATAGGCGGCGGTGACCACTTACCATCAGGTGGACCGTCTGCTTGTTTGTCGGCACAAGTGGCATAAAAAAAAAAAAAAAAATTAGCCAAATTCTCTTTTATCACCGTAAAAACATTGGTTTGAACAAAGCGCAGATTTTCTGTTCATTCGTTACAGCATAGTAAAAATAAATCTTAATCGTACTCACCATGCGACATGGTGTGTATATCCGAGTACGCGTGGACAGCAGACCCGCAAGCGTTGTTCACTTCGTCGTCCATCTCCTCGCCCACTACCAGCGGACCTGGGGTTGATTTCCCTAAGAATTGTAACATGAATGGTTTTAGATCTAATTTCCTTTGATTAGATATAGTAGACAGAGAGTTATGAAAACTAATAACTTCTTTACATATAATTGTTTTTATAATAAGTATTATGTATGTATATATTTATTGAATCAGGATTCTGACTAAGGTCACTTGATGGCGACTTAACTACAAACAACTAATATTTAAATGTACTCGTGGCCAGTTCACTTTATGTTGCCAACGGACTGGAAGAGCAAGTAATCGGAGCTCTAGGGTGGAAACAATAAGCCAGGTTTGTATCTTTTAAATTCTCACGCGTGGATATTGGGACTATTTACCATCAGCGCTGGGCTGCTTGGCGCGGTCGGGCGCGGCGTGGGCGTGGGCGTGGGCGGGGGTCCGCAGCTTGTCGCCGGCCGCCGCCGTGCTGGACGCGGCCAACGAGCGGATCTCCTGCTGCGCCTCGCGCATCTTGTCGTAGAATACCTGCCACACAACTACCTGTCAACTTGTGTCCCTCTATTTAAACATCCTATTTAGGATATAAGCGATATTCGGTACCATTTTGGGTAAAGATAAATACCACAGTACACAACCTGGAGTTGTATGAAGTAACGAGTTAGGAGCGTAACCAGAGCACGACGCCGTGACGCACAGGTGCTGTATTTTTTCGCTGGATTGGCGAAAAAATACTTGGGTCATAGCCACAGAACATAAAAAGAGGTCCTTCTATGTTCTGTGGTCTAAGCAGCAGAATTACCGCACACCCACTCTGTATGCTGCCCACAGTGGTGGTGAATATAGCTTAAATCTTACCTCGTTTTGTTTACCTGGGTGTTCCCACACGACAGACGTTTACCTAATAAGATTGTGTTTTACAACCATCTCACCATGGTTTCTAAAGATGCGGACGAAGATGGTGAACACACAAGGTCGAGAAGATCAACTACTTAAGAGCTTCCCTCACTGTACCAATATTTTTTTATGCTAAGCAAAATGGAACTTAATTAGGGGATTTTAAAATTTATTTTTAACCAGTTTCCATCCCGCGGTAGCTCCCACATTCCTAAAAGATTTAATGTATTCCGAAATAATAACATAACTTATGTCTGAAACCATCTGGAATAATGTAAATTTCACATAGTGAAAGATTTTCGAATAGGTGTAGTAGTTCCGTAGTTCCACCACATATAATCCATGCTAAATATGCTCTCTCTCTCTCATAGAAGTTAAATCTTACCTTTAAAAATGCTTGAGATATCTCTCCATTTTGTAGTTTTGTAAATATACTCTGCTGAATTATTGGATTGCCGCCTTCCAGAAGAGCAATTCCTGGATAACGAAATACAAATAATTAGAAATTTTAAACCCCCACTGCACAGACCACTGCATAATCCAAAAACCTATATTTTATTCTTCAACATTTCTAAGGGACCATGCTGATCTAGTATAGATTATACAACACCATACCATTGAATTTTACTGCTCATCTTATTTCCTCCCGATGTTTTCATTCACAGAAAATAACTTTTGGCGCAACCTTTATATTTAGAGGAAATATTAGCAAACAATATAACAAGTGCCTCAAAAACAGGCACACGTTCTTCTAATATTGGTGTAAAACAACAAGAACCTTAAACTGACGTCACCAAGACACGGTTGAATGACGTCGTGATCTTCTACGTTTATGGCCTTGTACAGGCAAAGACATATCGCTCGTTTCAATAGTCGGCATAATAGCTCTTACGGGGCGTCCATTAATTACGTGAGGGCATTTAGGGGGGGAGGGGGTCGAGTCAATCTCACCGAAGCTTACGTGGGGGAGGGGAGACGTCTCGGCAAATATCACGTAATTTTTTTATTAGTAAGTAACAGTGTAAAATTGCGAGAAAAGGGTTATATTTAGTAAAAAAAAAAAAAATTCACATGTGGCTAATCGTATACTTATGATAATATACATCGCGGTATGCGAACACCATTAAGTATCAGTAGCAAATCTCACGTGAGATTAGAGGCAGGGGGAGAGGGTCGAGGAAAATATCACGACAAAAATCACCTCATGTAATTAATGGATGCCCCCTTATGTCCGTTTAAATAAGAGTTAAAGAATTCCAAATAAAATTTTCAATGTGAACCATATTTCTAAGGTAAAGAAATACAATTATCCAATTTATTTAGAACACCGAATAAAAAATAAGAAACTTATAACTCTACATACTAAACTACTTAAAATTTACTAATAAAAAAAGTAATAATCTTTTATCAAAAACTGAATTTAGATTATTAGAGTCTATTAAACTGCACGTGAACAGAATAACATATCGTCAATTATTATCCATTTATCGAAAAAGGTTAAGTTGAGCCCCCTTATTCAGCTAATACAAACTTCGTCGGCGAGCCGCTTCACGGAAGCCTCGGAGAGCTTATCTCTCATGTGATTAGTGGTATTAGCGTAGTTAGCGAAAGAGACAGAGCACGGAGGCCGCGACGGAATCCTCGAGTTAGTGTCATTTTCCTTACAGAATCGAGCCCCAGATTACAATCACCTTATCTGATAACAAGAGGTGTGACGATGGTTTGATAGGCCAGTTAGTACAGTGGTTAGATACCCTGCCACACGTCGTGGGTTCGATTCCCAACAGTGTCCACGAAAATGTCTGTTTGTCTTGTGCCTAGTATAGTACAACAGAATAAGCTTGCAAAGTTGAAGTCAGATAGCCGTGTGTGAAGCTAAGAATTTTTTGTGGATCTGTTGAACCTATAATTATTATTAACCAATAATATTGAAAATACCGGCCAAGGGCGAGAAGTGCCACTCACGGACGCACCATTATCTATAAAAGCGTCAAAAAAGCATGCCTTTTGTATGGGAGCCCCCTTAAATATTTATTTTAATCTGTTTTCCATTTATATTAGGTTGGGGAAAAAGTCTTTTCGCATTATAGTATGTATGAACTTGAAATAAAATCTCTTTGGCTATACTATTTGTATCTGGCTGGTTTTGGTATCATTGAAAGTTTAAATTTTAAAGAACATAATTCCAAATTCAAATTAGGAAAATGGGTGATTTGCATTTGTTTTTCGTACCGCCAAGATGAGTAAATCTAATGAAGAAATTCGATTCATTTTAAAATTTTACTACAAAAAAGGTAAAAATGCAACGCAAGCCGCGAAAAAAATTTGCGATGTTTATGGACCTAGCGCAGTGTCTGTGCACCAATTTGGTTTAAGCGTTTTCAATCCGGAAATTTTGATGTCAAAGATGCACGTCGCTCTGGTACATTACGGATAAAATGGATGCCATTTTTGAAAAAGTGGAGCAAGATCGGCATATTAGTAGTTACGACGTAGCTGAAGAACTGGGAATTAACCACAAAACAGTTTTGGCGCATTTGAAAAAGACTGGGTACACAAAAAAGGTCGATATTTGGGTACCTCACGAGCTCACTGAAAGAAACCTAATGAACAGTATACTCATTTGTGATTGTTTATTACGACATCATGAAACCGAACCATTTTTGAAGAAGCTGATAACTGGTGATGAAAAGTAGATCACGTACGACAAGAACGTGCGAAAAAGTCGTGGTCAAAGGCCGGTCAGGCTTCACAGACTGTGGCGAAACCCGGGTTACCTCGCAACAAGGTGATGCTGAGTGTGTAGTGGGATTGGAAGGGCATTATTCATTATGAGCTGTTACCACCAGGCAGGACCATCGATTCTGAACTCTACTGCGAACAACTGATGAGATTAAAGCAAGAAGTTGAGAGAAAGCGGCCGGAATCAATCAACAGAAGGGGTGTGGTTTTTCATCATGATAAGCTAGACCTCACACATCTTTAGCCACTCAGCAAAAATTAAGAGAGTTTGGCTGGGAGGTATCAATGCATCCGCCGTATAGTCCTGACCTTGCACCTTCAGATTTCCACCTGTTTCGGTCTCTTCAGAATTCTTTAGGCAGTGTCAGGTTAACATCACGAGAGGTCTGTCAAAACCACTTGTCGCAGAATTTTGATCAGAAGTCCCAAAATTTCTATAGCAATGGGATCATGTCCCTACCTACAAGATGGCAAAAAGTTATCGAACAAAATGGTACCTACATACTTTAGTTAAATGTAAATAAACTATATTAAAAATGTTTAGAATTTTCTTAAAAAATGCGAAGGAACTTTTTCCCCAACCTATTATATTGATATTTGTTGTTAAAGCGGCAACAGAAATACATCATATTATTATGTGAAAATTTTTACTATCTAACTATCACGGTTCATGACATACAGCCTGGTGACAGACGGATAGACAGACAAACAGACGGTCTTAATAATAGGGTTCTGTTTTACCCTTTGAGTAAGAAACCCTAAAAAAACGTGTTAAATGCGTGCTTACCCAGTTGTATAGCTTCGAGGAAGATAGCCGGCCGGTTGGTGCTCTTGATCACCAGGTCTACAACCAGGTCCGAAGCCCCCTCCTTGTCCAAATGCGCTTGCACTTGGGCGAGGGTCTGCCCCGTGCGCATCAGTACTTTTGCTGTATAAATAGGTTACGTTCAAAAATCTGTACAGTAAATCTTATAATTCGGTGTACTTTATTATAGTATAGTTTAAATGAGTTTTGACTTTGAGTAAGAACACGAGAGAGTACCTCTAATTTTATTGAGGTGAAAGTGAGTTCACATAATAATGGAGCAACGATGGATGATTTTTGCTTATTGATTTTAGGCTCCCTTGTCCGCGTAAGGGTGTAAGAGTCATTAGAGGCTAAAACCTGCGGCCAATAAAAGAAAAAAAAAAATGTCTGTATTTCTGATCTGATAAAATGAGAAATGAGAGAGAAAACTTCATAACTTTAAAATTGGTCTTTAACTTCTTTGAAATTGGGTTGAAAACGTATGTAAAACTCATCGGAAGCAAAATGCAGAAAGTGTTATATCTGTAAAAGATACAAGACTTAAAGATAAAAGATTCCAACAGATAAAGCTTACAAGTTACAAAAAGTAATAGTGAGTAGATATACATAATATAGATATATTTAAAAAAAAATGTACAATAAAAATTTAAAAAAACTTTATAAGTACTTAATTCACATTTCAAGACCCCAAGCAAAGCCACAAACAAAAGCGATAAATAAAATCGAATACGAGTATAAGTAACATTTTAATTAAAATCAACATCGACCAATTCATAATTGTTTGTTCTCGATAGCGCTGCCATGTATAGCAATCGTTTATAATATACCTACGCAGATAAAATGTATAAATAACATGTAATGTAAGATATGTAACGTATGATATCTAGTTACTTGTATAAAAATACTAGGTACGGGTAACAGTTACAATATCTGTGGTTATCTGTTCGGCTCAGTACTATGTCGAGTTGTCATTTTGAAAATAAACAAGTAACGTAGTAGTTAAAACCCAAAACACACGCTTAGTTACCTCAAAGCTTGTAAAATTGGAAATTATAAGCTAGATTTTAAGGAAATACCAACAGAAACTAGTTCCTTATAGATGTATAATATTGTGAAATATATAAGGCAATTGTAAAGAATTATTAATCATTTTTAAACTACAATAAACATAATTTAAAATACTCGTTTATGAATAACCGATATACAATACCTTATCACAAAAGTAGCTGTTACATTTCATCAAACTCTAGTCGCGACCTTGAGTGACTATGACGTTTGTTGTTATTCTTACATAACCAATTTAGACAATCGTTCAAATAGCATCAATATGAGCCGAGTTATTTGGACAACACGCCGCGCGATATCATCGATAAAAAAAGGGTTTTTGCGTAAACAAGTGAGTGAAATTGGAGCGAGAAACCTATCAACATCCCCGTGTAACAACATGAAATTCGTTCAATTTACATACAATAACAACCCAAATGACATCAGAGTTGGTTGTTTAGAAAACGACAGTGTGATAGACATCAATAAAGCTGATTCTTGCTTGCCAACAACTCTATTGGAGATTCTGAGGAATGGAGACATCGATAAGGTTAGAAAATTGAAAGGTACGTCGCCGGTAGCTTTGTCAAATGTGACGTTAAAGGCGCCTATACATGGCATGGACAAAGTTATTTGCGTGGGGCTCAATTATAGAGACCATTGCGAGGAGCAGAAGATAAAACCACCCGAAGTTCCAATGATATTCAGTAAGTTTTCGAGCACAGTGATCGGCCCTGATGAAGCCGTCAGATTGAGGACGGATATCACTCAAAAAGTCGATTGGGAGGTTGAATTGGTCGTTGTAATTGGAAAGAAGGCATGTTTTGTTAAAGAGAAGGATGCTTTTGACTATATTTTCGGGTATACAATCGCTCAGGATATAAGTGCAAGGGATTGGCAGAAGCAGAGAAACTCCGGGCAGTTTCTACTGGGCAAATCTATGGATACATTCTGCCCTATTGGACCGTGCATTGTGACAGGTGATGAAATTGGCAACCCCGAGAGCTTAGACATTAAATGCTCATTAAACGGTGTACTGAAGCAGACAAGTAACACAAATCAATTGATTTATAAGATCCCGTTCCTAATTGAGAGGTTATCTTCGGTAATGACATTGCTTCCCGGGGATATAATATTAACAGGGACACCTGGAGGTGTGGGCATGTACCGGGATCCTCCAGAGTACTTGAAACCTGGTGATAATATTTGCAATGAGATTGAGAAGATAGGCACTTTGAATGTGAGGGTTGAGAAGTTTTAATTGTGTGGTGCGGTAGACTTTAAGTTCAAAACATGAGGGGATCAAGGTTTTATATAAACAAATTTATTATTGAATCTTAATCATAAATATAACCTATATTATCTTGTTCGCAACAAAATTTTAAACTACTCATGAGCTGATAATAAGTAATATATAAATGTAGTTGGACTGTTATTCAAATATACTTCTGCCAATACAGTCACATTATAATAATTCCTAATCATTTGCGATCATGTTATGTAATAAGTAATTTTGATAGGTGTTTTTTTTTAATACTACTTTTAATATTCCAAAGACTCCAATATAATATAGAGTTATTGTCATTATTGGTTTAATATTGTATTGTTTATACCACAATTAAATGTTATGTAAAACATTAAATAAATCAAATAAAAGTTATGAATAATATAATTTAAATTTCCTTCAGTTTGTTAGTTTACATGGTATGATAATTTCAGTGGAAATGAAGAGAAAGTATTGTAAAAAATACTTTCATTATTAACATACCATAAATATCATCTCACTGATAGTACTATCTTGCAATGATTTTAGTTGATAACGCTTTCTAACATCACTATTTTACCATCCTAAAGTCAACATATTGACTGCTGAATAAAATTAAAGTAAAATAATTGCATATACAGTGTAAACTCTTTATAACGTTATCCTTTATAACGATAAACTGATAAACTCCCTATAACGTTGAAGTGAGCCCAAGTTGGTTGGTTTGTTCACTTTGTTTTGTTTTTTTTTGTTCACTCCATATAACGATAACTCTCTATAACGACAAAAAATGCTCAGTCCCTTGAGTTTCGTTATAAAGAGTTTACACTGTATATTTATTTATAGTATACCATTTCAATATTATTGTATATGTATTTAATACACTGCTAACTACCCTTTACACTTTCCTATGTAATTCTTACCATCCAATGGTTGAGTGGAAGAAATTGCTTAGCGATAAGACCTTTGTACCTCTATTTAAGAATCAACTTCTGTACCTACTTCTTTCAGTGTAAGATAAAGTATATTTATTATTATTAATTGACAAGCCAATTTGTGTAGAGATCAGATACCATGGTTGCTATACACAAATTGTGAGTTCAATTCTCACCCAGGACAAATAAGTACCCTTATCTACATAAATAATTATCTTGTAGCTATGCTTATTTTGGGATCAGATAATGGTGTGTGAATACCCCAACACAAAGCAGTTATACATTTTTTTTACCATTTATTTTTTGTAAGCCTAAATAGAAGGCAAAGCTTGCATGAAATAGACAGTGATCAAAATTGAAGAGGCCAGTATAAAGCTGCCAATGTAGCAAAAATATTACACTGATTTTGAATAAACATATATAATAGAGATATACAGATATAATAGAGATATACAGATATAATATATTCATCAGATATATTAGATAGTGCAACACCGAGAACACAACACTTAACAAAGCATGTGGTACCACCTGGGGTATGCAAAATGGAACCCACCTGTTTTCAGCTGATGCGTGTGAGTTTCTGCTTCACATGCGCGCATAAAGAAAAACACATTTTTTTTCTATTCTAAACTAAATCTAGGGTTAAGTGGTATTAAAGATGCATTTGTGTTGGCTTGTTTATGGGTATTTAAACAGAATGTAATAAAAAAGTCTTAGTTGCCAAAAATCTCGATGTTTGGTTGTAAAACTGAACTTATCATTAGATCAAAATTCAGAAGAAATTAAAACAAAGGCATCTTTAAACTATTTTCTATTCTATTCTAGGTGTTTAGTTAATCAATTAATCTCAAACATTCACAAGTTATTAATTCGAGACATTGTCTAATTATTTTGTTTTGATTATTGTCTTGCACATATGAGGAGGAAATTGGTAGGTAAACTGAAATCAATAAAAAAGATCCTACAAATTTTATAACATTTTCTAACACAACGATATTAATATAATTTTTAACCGATTTTAATATTATGATAAACAAACACATCGACACTATTTATTGTATAAACTAGCTGTCCCCCGCCGTTTTACCCGCGTTCCCGTGGGATGTCACATGTATTATACGAGTATATAAAAACCTTCCTCTTCAATCAATATCAAAAATCAGATGCGTAGTTTTAAAGATTTAAGCATACATAGAGATATACGGACAGAGAAAGCGACTTTGTTTTATACTATGTAGTGATTCAAAAGTTCCTCTGTCTGTTTGTCTGTTACGGTTTCATCGCGAACGGATCTTGATGAAATTTGGTATGGAGACGCGGGTAACACCCATCTACTATCAATAGTTGTAGCTTGATATCTCAATCACATATTATATCCTAATCCATTGTAAAATAGAAATATCAAGAGCAAGAAATTATCAATATACGTTAAAAATAATAATATTCTTTCGTATACAGTACCTACAAGATTCTTATTGTTTGATGTATTGTTTCTGTTACTTTAAATAAAAATAAAAGAAATGTTCTATAGGAATAGATTTTTTCCCTGACATACATTGCATGCTTTCCATTAATTTGTAAGTCAATCCTTGAGTAACCAAAAAGTATAGGAAATTTGGCGTTTTTAAATGAGCAGGTACCAGCCGAAATTTAGTACGTACTTTTTTCATCTAACTACCATTTTCCTCCTCTTTAAATTATATTTTTTACGTTAATTCATTTTAGTATTCATATTCTACAACTAATATCTGTGCAAACTATTTTATTTGATCAGAGAAACTATAGTATGAAATTGTTGATTGGTTGGTGGTCGGAGCGTTGTTTAGGCTATAGTATCACTAATGCTTAATAATTCTCACTGAAAATTAAATGGAAATGGGCGGGACACGTAACCCGCTACAACGACGACAGGTTGACCATTAGAGTTGTGAAATGGCAAGGCCCTACAGGTTGTAGGGTTAGAGGCCGCCCGTGCGCTAGATGTACAGATGAACTGGCAAAAGTAGCAGGAGAAAATTGGGTATCCTTGGCTAGACACCAAGAACGATGGATGTCTTTGGAGGAGACTTTTACCCGAACCATATAAGCCACAACAAAATAAAAACTAATGGAATCAATTAATCTAATCATAAATACTGCAGTTGTAATTATTTATTAAGAATTTTACTTATCCTATTTATTAATCAGTATGTATTTTAATGTAAGTAGGCCTAAATGGAATGAAATAAAGCTTATTAGTATAACTAATGTTACTTAAGGCGACGTAAAAGGTAAGTAAATGAATATTTTATGGGCAATGTCGTTTCCAAATAAAGGTTTTTAAGGCATGAGTATTCTATGAACGCTTCTAGGGAAACTTTTCTAGGAAAAGTTCTAAATGAACACGTATTTTAAAGGAGGACTGAATTACTGAATACATCGAAAATTATTTTTGAGCTCAATGTTTTATTTTTTAATTATTAATATAATATATGAGAAAAATAGTTATTTTTGGTGTTATATTTTCTGTCAGTCCACAGTTTCATGGTGTAAAAAATTAATTAAAAATTAAAAAACACAACAGGGGAGATCTTACTAGGTCAGTCATACTAGCCCATCCACCGTGATTTCCATTTTGTCAAACATAAAGACTGTTAAAGACTAAACAACGCTCAGACATAAAAAATTTATCTGAACTCGGTAGTATTCTATAAAAATCAACTCTATATGCACTCTCAATAAAACATAACATAACTCACCGCCGGGCCCGTGAGTGGCGGCGACAGAGGGCGCTGGGATCTGTATCTTGGGCTCCGACTTGCGGTTGACGAAGTACTGCGACAACAGTTTGTTGCGGAGTTGGTTACCCTGGAAGAAGTTATGGAGTTAGACATTGTACATATTTACCAGCGTTACTGGAACGGAAGTAAATTTACTCGAAGTGATGATGTGGTCTAAGATGACGAACCCGTGGTTATACCAAGCCACAGGTAGTGGGTTCTATTCCCACCTAATTCAATCATATGTGTGCATGGAAATGTATGTTTGTTCTTTGTTTGGGTGTAAAATAAGTATGTATATATATTGTTTTAAGTAGTATTACGTACTTTATCAATTATCTGGTAACCGTAGCACAGTTTTATAAACGCGAATGTTTGATATACGAGTATATATTGATAGAGCATGTCCTGGAATAACTTAAAGCAAATTGCCGCATGTTCTCAGTAAAAGCTACCTTCTGTACTGGTGTTAGAGTCTGACCAGTCATAAGGTCTATTGAAATAACATATTTCATTTATTCATACTTATACTTTTTATCCCGACAAAACACGAATACTGCCGGAAATGCGCGGACATTAGTATAACAAATTGTAGTCATAATAAAAACTATTAACCTTTTCTCCATACTCTGGATCAACTGCCATCATCTCACGCAAAGTGCGCAATACCTTCACGCACAGCTTTTCTTCCTTCTCTTCTAGAAGCTTCTCTGTGTGGCGAATAAGTCTGGAATAAAATAACGATTAGTATTTCAAATATACAAGCTAACAATAAAGTTTAGGCCCTTGAAGGGCAGTTATGAAGGTCAACGTTACTGAAGTTACCACCGGTTCGTCAATTAGCCTTCAACTGATATGAACCGTCTAGGGTATTTAATATAGGGTCAAACCATGAGGCCAAATTATTTAGATCACTGACACACTGGCCAGCACAGCTTGTCTGAGGTATTACGAGCATCTTTGTAAATAGAAATGTTGAAACATCAACACTGAAGTCAAGTATTAATAGGACTTGATTTGGCAGATTCTGTCATTGCGGAGTCAATTATACTCATCGCTCGCCAGATTAAGGCTAGACATTTAAAAATAAATGGCTTTCAATTTCAGGGTAATTAGTTAATCACCAGTTCAGAAGTCAAGCTTCACCTGAGAAGAAATGGAAAGAAACTGAGCAACGTGTGAGCAAAAACAATGTTACCTCATTTTTTTATAATTTGACTATTTCGTTAGTTTTGGATTTTTTTTTTTTTTAATAATATAAACTAGTGCTTGACTGCGATCCCACCTGATGGTAAGCAGTGATGGTTCTTTAACTACAAATATTCATTTTATATATATAGAAGATAGGTACATTAATGCTGATGCTATGGCATTTTCAGTATTTTTTTAAAGCATTCCTGTAAAATCGACTAACCCATACCAAATAGAAATTACAAAATTGGAGCTATTCAATTCTGTAGTCAAAACGACTCACCCGAGCACCTCCGAACCATCCTAAAAACCTGAAAATAAGAGAATATCAAAATCTGAGCCTAAAATCATATTAACCTGGATATAAATATCCCACTTGTGTCCGACTGCGTGATCTCCCCGGGGCTGGTGAACAGTAGATGCGGCTTGTACAGTATGTCAACTAGCAGCGACAGTTCAGCTTGCAGCAGTGGCCGGAGTTGCTCCTCCAGCAACGCAACTATTTCTTGCAGGCCTTCCATTACAGACCTGTCGTTTTGTATGCTTGACTGTGGATGTAGATTAGCAGAATAGTATAAATATTTTGGGCGCTTTCTTTTTTTTAAATTATGCAGTAGATTCTGATGTGGTATTACTACGTAGTATAAAACAATGTCGGTTCCCGCTGTCTGTCTGTCCCTATGTATGCTTAGATCTTTAAAACTACGCAACAGATTTTGACGCATTTTTTTTAAATAGATTAAGTGATTCATCAGGAAGGTTTATATGTATAAGACATGTGACATCCTATGGGAACGCGGGTGAATTCACAATAACTTAGAAAATGTCTCCCGGAAAGTTCATACATATAGTATTTATCTATCTCACTCAAACAAAGTCGGGGCAAGCCGCTAGTTGTAAATACATTAATCCTAAATTGTTATTGAGCATTTAGAGGATTTGCCAGAAGTGCAGCTGCCGGAACACACCTGGTGCTTGGAGATAGATTTTTAACTTGAGTGTTAGCGTTCCAGGTAGGTACTACAAACTTAAAGAACTTCATAGTACTACTGCGCAAATTCATACATGTATATAATAAGTGACCTGGTTTTCATAGCACAAGAACATTGTTTGGGATCATTGCTCAGATATAACGTGTGAAATAACTAATCGCCTCAGTGACCGAGTAGTATAAAGTTTGAGGTCCTGGATTCGATTCTCGGGTAAGACAAGGAAATATTAACACCCATATTCTAACACGTTTCCTCAGACGTCACTCGACTCCAACTCGACTGAGGATACCTTAAGCATTTTCTCGAGGAATTCTCAGTCATAACTTGAGCAATCCCGACTGAGGTCGAATCGAAGTGTAGTCAAGGTAACATGCCATTAGTTACGTCATTCTATTATAGATAAAATATTATTGAAATAAAATAATGAGTTCAGTAACTGTTGACATGCAATAAACTTCCTTAAGGTTGGTCGCGACGTACCTTGAAGTTGACAGTTATTTCCTCATCTCGAGTAAGGGAAAGCGTCGAGTGGAGTTGAGGAGTTTTCGAGGAAACGTCTTAGAATATGGGTGTAAGAAGTGAAGAAAATAATTTTATTTAATTTATATATAAACTAATCTATATTATATTTTTATATATATATAACAACACAACACGTACATATATAGAAATCAGGGAGGCAACACTACTCTCATACCTCGCAAAACACGTCCAAGGCGATGTCCTCAGTTAAGGTTTGCTACATTGAAACAAGTGAAATATGAAAAAAACTAGAAAAGCCAATATAACCAGTGGCAATAAAGCTGAAAACGTCTCAGCAGGGTTAATATCGATAACCATTTATTACAAACCAGCATATGTTTCCATATTCACACAAATAATTTATATCCTAATTATTACTACCTGGATGCCCGAGCTTTGCTCGGTATTTTCTTTTTGGTAAATTATGTAAAGTTGATTATTGGCTTAGTGTTGCTTAACAACGCCATTTAATGGAGTAGCTTTAATGTTGTTGTGTCGTTAAAACAATTAATGTCATGAAGTAATTTTTTCAGGTTATGTTTAAGTCAATTATCGATAAACTTGATCATTGAAAACACGGATAAAACGACATTTTCTGAAAATGAATCCTAGCTAGATCGATTTATCGCCCCCGAAAACCTCTGCATACTAAATTTCATGATAATTATATGATGTTAAAGAATTGCTCGTTTAAAGGTGTTAGATTAGATATTATAATCTTGTTTCTCAGTTTAAAAGAAACTTGTAAATATTTATTTACGATCCTGAAACCAGCTCTAAGACTCAGGTTTTAGAGCTCTAATTTATCTATGGGTATAAAAACACATACTGCTACAGAAGTAATGCAAATATAAGATTTTAAACTAACATTTAGACTGACGAGCCGTTTGGAATGCTGCTTAGACTGGTGGCCACGACACATGTCGTGGGTTCGATTCCTAACCAGGACAAATATTTATGTGCACGTCTGTTCTGTACCTGGATGTCATTGTTATCTAGCTGCGAAAATACTAGCGCTGGTGCCAGTGTGCAATTTTTTTTGTAGCGGGGTAATTATTGATGTATACCTGTGAAGCCATCTTCTCCAGCTTCGAAGTCTTGGATGCTAGCAGCCATTTGCTGGTCTGCCGTGAAAGTGCAGCTGCTTTCTCGAATACCGTCTGAATTTTTGCTTCTAGTTCCAGTGGTATGGCTATACTGCGTGATTTGGCTGTGAAAAAAATGTAGGTAAAGTATACATAAGGTATATCATAATATAATAGTTACCGGACTGCCTTATCAAATCAGTTACTTTTTATCATCTGTCAAAACGCAAATTTTGTATACAAAATGTACTGAGTACTAACTTATGACGTCATCATTTATCATACTCAATTGCTGGACTTTTGTGAATTATTTATTAATACAAAATTTGCTAAGTCGCAAAATTTTAATTGCATCACATTTATAGGGGTGTTTTGAGATAATCTTTTTGATGAATGATAATTCGCAATTTAATTTTAATACAGTCCGCTACCCTATTGGGAAGTTGGCTCTATGCAAGCGATAGCTGATAGGACAGAGGACACAGACATTAAATATGGACAAGCAAAAGTGCACTTGTATTACTGTGTTTCGTTTAGAAAGGTACGGGGTCCGGAAATTACAGGCACATGAGACATCTTCACATCTCAGGTACGACACAGCCTGGTGTTGCAAATGTATAGACGGCGGTAACCACTTACCATCAGATGGACCGTCTGCATGTTTGTCATCCCGTCCTACTTATCATAAAAAAACAAAGAAGTATGACTTACCAACTTCACTCAAGGTTCTTATGCACTTCTCTACGTTTAGCTTCTGTGGCGGAGTGAGCCACGGACACTGGTAGATGCTGAAGGTCGTCTGTAGAAGCTTCACGAATATCGACTGCCGGGTCTGTACAGAAAACTTTAAGATTAATCAGTAAACGGCCAATTGGAGGACTGACGGATTTAACAGGCCAGTTGGCTTGGTTAGCGACTCTGACTGCCAAGCCTAAGGTCGCGGGTTCGATTCCCACCCAGGACAAACATTTGTGTGTATGAAAATGTCTGTTTGTTTTGTGCCTATCTATATTAGTCTGAATTTAGAAAAAATAAGTAGTATATCAGTTATCTGGTTTCCATAGTACAAGCTCTGCTTAATTTGGGACCAGATGGCCGTGTGTAAAGAATGTCCCAGGATATTTATTTATTTATTTAACTAGCTACAATTCATTTATTATCCTTATTGTAGGCATTAGTCGTTTGTTAAAGATGATTTTTCTCTGACATTCTTTAACGATAGGCTTATAAAGGACTGGATAGAATGGTATACATTGTTGTATATCAAGCAGTCACTATTATGCAAGTCTGTTTGTCCGCTTATATTTTACTAGCTGTCCCCCGCGGTTTTACCCGCGTTCCCGTGGGATGTCACATGTATTATACATAAAAACCTTCTTCTTCAATCACTCTATCTATTAAAAAAAACGGCATCAAAATCCGTTGCGTAGTTTTAAAGATTTAAGCATACATAGGGATAGAGAAAGCGACTATGTTTTATACTATGTTGTGATGATAATCATATTAATTGTTCTCCAGGTTGGTTTCTTCTAGTCAGAGCAATCGGATTTATTATTTGTTAACCTTAGGCTATAGTATCCAATGGTTAATATCGCATTCAAGCTTTAGAAAGAGATGCATAGCTATAGTTTTATGGCTTTGCAGTCGCGTCGTCTCTATCCCACGAACGTATGAATAGCACAAAATTCGCCCGACAAGTCAAAGCAGGATACTGTACTAAAATACTTACACAATCAGTCATCCATGAGAGCGTTAAAACAAAAGAATTCATGTAAATGTACGGAATCATCATCAAAAGGTCTAGCATCTAAGAGTTCTCATAGCATAGTCTTAGGGGCCCCATTATCCTAGTGCCCAGGGCCCCCAATAGTCTCAAGACGGCCATGGCTATGCCTCCTTCTGTACATTTGATTTAGTTGTGTAAGAAGCAACAGAAACATATAACTGTCTCACCTGCACAGTGGTACTCTGGTCGCTGAACGGTGAGTTGAAGAATGTGCATATAGTGTGCATCAGCACGTCCGTGACGTAGTTGACCCACGCCCGCTGGCCCCCCACCGCCACCTTGCGGGCCGGGGGAGGCGGGGGGGCCTGGGAGGACGAACCTGGGGGTAATTAATCATTGTTTTTTACTTGTATCTTAATCTTATTAATCTTACTTTTTCTTTGTTAATGTTATAAGATAAAATTAAGTATATCTTTTTAAAAGATTTTACAGATGTCAAACATTTTCAAAGAAATAGCAATTAATTAATATTTTATTTCGGAAATCTAAAAGAACAGTGATATAATGAATTGTATGTATCAAACTAATTATATTACTAACTAGCTAGTGTTGCTATGCGACTATTGCCAATAAAGAAAAATGCCTGAAATTCCATCACAATCGATCCAGCCGAGTTTGGGAGTCTATAGGGAACATACATATGTACATTTATAGATATAAGCTAAATTCTGATATTGGGCGACAAATTTGGACAAAATCGTGACAATTTTATTTTTCTTTCAATTATTAAATTCGTGATTGTGGACCTGCTAGGAGATATCACACTTTTGAAAGCTCCATTCACCATTTCTTTTATATCGCCTTAAACCATACAAATAACCCAATAAAACTTATAGACCGCTTACCAGGTACGTCATAATCCTCAGAGTCCTGCTGCAGTATCGCCTGCATGTCCTGGAGGAAGGAGCGCTCGAACAGGTCCCACATGTAGTTGCTAGAGTAGATCTCTTTCATCTCCACCTCTGTGTCTATGTAGCAGTGGTTCAGGAAGCCAACGTACGCTTCTTTCACCTGGAAAGAAGGTAGAGCTGATTTTTGTAATATTTTTTTTACAAACTTTTTTTTTTGGGTCTCACAACCATGTGTGAAGAATGTCCCAGGATATTATTTATTAACTAACCTCTGGTATACAATCGGGATGGGTGATCATGGAGACAATATCGTCTAGAGGCAGCAGACTATGGCACTTGATTTCTGTATAGACATTCTTGCCCATGGTGCAGCATGTCAGTAGTTTCACCAGCTGGATGTGGTACCTAAAATATAAAATTATTGTCATAAACTAGCTTTTGGACCGCGGCTCTATCCGAGTTCGAGTTTTTATTGAAATTTAGAGCATTTTTTATGAGTGTACTAAATTTCATTAAAATTTCTCCAAACATTTTGAGTCAGAAACTTTTGTAATATTAATGTTTGCAAGAAAGAGTAATTGCTGAGTTTATTGCCGGCTCTTCTCAATAAAAGCAACCTTCCGAACCGGTGTTAGAGTCTGACCATTCATAAGTGCCTGTGAAGGCCTATTTGACAAATATTTCATTTCATTTCAAGGGATGTTGCATTTTCCCTGAATGAAAAAAATACCAGAAATATGCAATGATATTCTAGGCCATGCTCTATGCCAAGTTTCATCCAAATCCGTTCGGCAGTTTTTGCGTAAAAGGGTAACAAACATTCATCTAATATATACACGCAAACTTTCACATTTACATTATTAGTAGGATACGATATATATGAAATCTCAAATGAAATACATTAAATACACAGACACAACAACAGCTGCGTAAGGACATAAAACTTCTCTAAAACAATAACAAAATCCATACCTCAAAGCTTCGGGCATATCGTTTGTTTTGTACAGCCTCATCATTTGTATGAATGTGTTGAACGACACTTTGTCGTTGTAGAACACTAGTACATCTTCGCCGGCGTTCACCATCTGTTAATTCGGAGGGAAACTATATTATAACTGAGCACTTATACCTGTGCCCTGAGCGTTAGCATATCGTCATGTCAGGTGCGCTAAAAGGCTAGTTTATATGAAAAATGGTACGGTCGATTTTTACTGATGGCGATGACGCATGCGATAAGGTGTTCTACTTCACTGTAGGACTATTTAGTCATCAAGTGTGAGGAAGTGGTAGCTCTCAAGCGTTTCAGTGAAGGAAATCATTGTAAGGGATCCAGGATACCCGATACGTCACATTCAAATGCATGTGAAGTCCACTAACACGCATTAGGTCTGCGCGGTGGACTATAACTTAAATTCGGGTCTTTGATGGGTGGAAGATTTCTGTCAAGTAGACCAACAAACATGCAGACAAACGTTTGACATAACGTCACTTTAAGTCTCATGTGCAGGTTATTTCACGGACCCTCTTACCGTTTAACCGACACAGTAATACAAGTGCACCACTGCTTCACGGTGGAAATGAGTAAGGTAGTACTACTCCGAGCGAATTCAGCACTAAGAGTTCTACTACAACTAGCAGTATTTAAGAACGCGTCCTGACCTCCTGCATGACGAGGTCCTGGCTCTTGCGGATGTACTGCATGTCGGCGTGCACGATGGTCTGCAGGAAGTGCAGGTAGGCGGGGCGGCGGCCGTGCGACTCGATGCAGTGCACGAAGTGCGCCACCACCTTCTCGTTGCCCTCGTGGCCGCACAGCGTCGCGTTGTCTTTGAATATCGCGCACACCGTCTGGGCCTCTCTTATCTACAAAATAATTAAGTGTAATTGTATCTGTTGCAGCGCCGCTCCTGGGGTAGAGCGAGAAAAGTGGTCACTCGAAGCGCCAGGTGGTAAAAGGCCTCAATAAATAGCTAATTACATAGCGGTAGGAACTATAGTTATTAAAGAAGTACGACGTTTACTTTTGCAATAAAGTTACATAACTAATTAGAAATACAATTAATGTTATTTAAAATCATCAATTTAAGGGCGCCGAAAGACAATCTCACTCCACCGGCAAGGACTATATAATTATATAGGTCTGGTGACCTGGATTGAGGGTATTAACCCCTCTATATGATCAAATTATTTACATAGAGTAACTTGGGCCACTTTTTGTTACGGGCAAATATAATATCCCTTGGGAACCCGGTAGGACAGTTAGTGTTATATATATTTCGTATAATGTACCATAACAAAAGCCCGTGTGCCTCGTTGTAATTACGAGATTGTCATGACAATTTTAACCAAAAAAAATTAATAAAGACAGATTGTGATTTGAATCATTCACAGAACCCTATGGTAATAAGATTGAAATACGAGCTTTTTCAAGCTGATGTAATAGTATATTGGTACAAATATCCTTTCACTTTCTGAAAATACTCAATTTAGATTTTTCTAAATTAGCCTTAATGAACTACAATTAACCTTTGTTACATTGTAGAATTGAGGCCTATGTCCAGCAGTGGACGGAGATAGGCTGATGATGATGATGATGACATTGTAGAATTCAAACAAGCTTACCCCAGCATTGAGGAACAGGTCGAGGTGTTTGTGCAGTATAGCCTGGTTCTGCTGGTTCCCGTGGCAGAAGTGTTGTAGGAACAAGTGTGCCAGTGCCAGCAGCTCGTCCATCGCCGAGTCGTCTTCGTCGTGAGGCACCTGGAGAAATTTATAAGCATTCAGACTTGGATTTCTTTGATAGCTTGTGCCACCACAGTCAATCAAATGGGCCGCAGGCCTATTAAGGCATGTTTTTATGACCAAATTAAGAAACAACTGTTGCAGGTGAATTTGCTTTGATTTAATTTGATAGTTTCTGCTAACAATAAATCTCGCCTCACTCATTTTATTAAAGCTATGGAGGAGCGAGGTATGAGACTCCTCCATTTAAAAGGGAGATCTTCCGCCAAGTCAGGTGATCGTGCCTGGGGACCGGTCAAACTGTTGATGTTGGAGGCTTTTATGCTTAGTCAAATGCTGAGAAAAGGATTCTCGCGTGTCCATCCGTTCATAGATGTCGCCACAAAGCAATTGTATGATCCTTATTACAAAGGAATAAGGTTTAAATAACATATTTGTTTACCTGAAGTAAGTCAAGGACAATATTGTGCACGCCGATGTTTCTTAGCAGCCTCTGCTCGTGCCTCCGGGGTTTGTTGGTGTCACCCATCCCGCTGTTGCCTTGCGTACAATACTTAATCATACGCTGTAGGATCTGTTGGTTTGAATATTTTTAATTAATGTTTTATTTTCAACCGATATTATCATTTTGTAATGGTAAAACTTTTGAAATGTTGTGTTGGTGACGGATGGACAGGATCAGCTGGAGTGAGAGTTATGAACGAATAAGAGCTATGGAGGGTCAAGTTTGAGAGTGATGTTTGATCATATTATACGACACGAAGAACTTATAATATATACAATAAATAGTTTATTTCATTAACTATGTCTTAATAAAAATACAGTGCATGGAGCATTCCTTTTAAGTAAATTTTTACTTAGAGGCCCTGCTCTTCTTAAAAGGTACAAATTAAGTTAAATAATAAACAATTAACATTTTTTTTAAATATCTCCCGTCTCGCCGCGGCCCCGAAGGATGGACCCGTTCTCTATGAGAATGTGTCTCCCATAGGTGGAGGAGGCAGAGTTCACGTTGTCATCATATTATTCATTAGTCGCGAAAAGACACCCTAGATATGAGTTGGTGCAGCAGATGGAAAGTATTCTCAACTCACCTCTTTAATCTTGTTGTATTCGTTCATATGATCATGCTTGGTAGTTCTAGATGTGTCTAGAACGTTGTCCAGGGAAGCGTTGCGTTCTAGTATCGCGCCGCCCGGTCCCACCGTGCCTGTAAAACGTAAGTATTTTTAATAATATAACAAAAAGACGCTGTTTTGAGCAAGTGTGGTAATATATTGTCTATGTAAGACAAATTTAAGTGTATTTTTTAAATGTTTTAATAATATGAGATATAACTCAAAGGATATCCATCTCTGCCTGAAACACAGATTTAACCTAGTCCAGGCAGACTGAAAATAAAGATCGCCTACTTTTGAACATTTATTGTACAACAACATTTTCCTTTCTTTTTTTTGTAATAAACGTTTTATTATTATTATTACCCCTGAATACTCAGATATAATTATGAATTAAAGACTTTACCTGTGTGTTCGTCGAGTAAAACAGCGCGCCCCTTATTGAAGACCCACAGCTCAGACTTCTCAACGCTCTGTCGCAGTAGATCCAAGTCTGCTTTGATCTGTTTGTAGGACTCAACGTCCGCGTCTGACACTAGAAGTTGTACCTGTTGGTAATATTATTAATTACTATTTTATATAGAAAGTAGCTGTTCCAGGCACGGGTTGCTATCCGACTTAATTAGGTTCAGAGGCCTGAGTAAGGACATCAAACGTCATCATATCGAGTGCGCCAAAAAGTTAGTTTATGTGGAAAATTTTACTTGCATTGGTTTTTGGCGCATTCGACACGATGACGATACGCTTACGATAGATATTCGTATTCAGGGCACAGGAACGTTTGCAGGTGTACACAGAACAACTCACTAAAGTTTCATCACTATCGGATAAATAGTACAAGAAGGCATAGGGTACAAACATTCCTTTTGATATATTATACATCGTGTTACAAAACTACCCGTAAAGCCGAAATGAGGTTAAATGGGGCCTTATAACGAGTCCATTCACAATATTTAAGAATCGTAGTAACGCTGTATAACACACCCTAAAAAAAAAAAAATACTGATTTTAGGAATGAAAAATAGAAGAACTATGAAAGTAGACAATTATTAGGTAAAATAGGTACATGACAGCTTACTAGGGTTGTTGGCTTTGATAATTAATTATATTTTACGGGGTATTTTGTAACACGTTGTTTAGGTAGATAATTCAGAAATATTTATTATAAGCCTGGAAGTTATTATATATATTATATTATTTAAGCAATCGAGTACAGGGCTGAGTTAAGGCAAGGGCTTGAGGGTTAAAGCCATAAAAATTGAAAGAAGAGGATTCATAAAATTATTGACAGCATATAGTGTCCAACCTGCCGAAAAAGCGAAGCCAGATTAATATATGCCCAAAAGGCAATGGCTCCTTGATAGCTCAGTAATTTTGACATCACTGTACTGATTGTATCGTCAGATTTTAGGACTATTTGGAACGCATATTGTCATCTGGTTCAATACCAGTATTCTCTGTGTATAAATTGAATATAAACTAGACCATATATCGAAAGTAATAGAGTTCTTACCTGCTTAAACGCAGCCAGCACTTCCTGCCTCTGACTGAAGTGTCGGAAGAGTAACGCTAGCGCGCCCGACACGAGCGCCGCGGATGCCCCTTGTGAACACAGCTGCAGTAATACACGTAGGACCATACGCCCACCGCATTCGTCTAAGTCGAGTCCGTCCCTGTATTAAGATGATGTATTACTGTGACGTAATGAAGGGTTTATAGGGTTGCCACCTGTCGTATTTAATAACAGGTTCCGCCCGATGGTTTCACCCGAGTTTTAGAGATGAAAAATGTATATTTACAGAGAAAGGGTAGCCTTCCCAAATATACAATCTATCTCCTTCCAAATTTCATCAATATCGTTTTAGCCGTGAAAAGGTAACAATCACGTAAACATACACCCTTTCAAATATTTATTATTAATATGGATTCTAAACGATTAATTCATCGCAAGGTCCATACTATTAAATTATTCTTTTTCGAGAATTTTCATTTTGTAAAGGTGGTAACCCATTTTTTTAATGTACCCATTTATTTACATTGAATTGCGGCCTAGACTTATATTTTTCATGCGTATTCTAACTGCACTATAGCATTTATTTGCCAATCCATTGTACAAGCTCAAGCTGCATCTAAATGCGATGGTTATATATACATATATATTTCATACTATATGCATGTTTATATAGCTTCTATTAACATACTTCCTCAAGAAGCTGTCTACAATCTATTTTGACTCATACGCACATATTTATATCGATTCTCATTAAATATGTGGAACTACTTTTCTCCCCACGATATCTACCGCAAAAAAGTAATAATAATAATTTATTTACTGACACATTATTGGGTACATACGTAAAATTGCAACTATTACTACAATCTTCATTGTGCCAGCTGGTTTTAATAAAGTTGCACGGTTGAGCACCTAATGCCTACACTAAAATACAGTGTTACAAGACTACCCGTACAGCCGAAAGTAGGTTAAATAGGGCCTTATAACGATTCCATTCATAATATTTAAGAAGCGTTGTAACGCTGTATATCATACCCTAAAAAAAATAAAAAAACGGTTTTTTATGAATGAATAATAGAAAAACTATTAAAGTAGTCAATTATTAGGTAAAATAGGTACGTAGGCCTTTCTGTTAAATAAAACCTGTTTCCCTGACATGACAGCTTACTAGGGTTGTTGGCTTTGATAAGTAATTATATTTTTACGGGGTATTTTGTAACACGTTGTATATAATAGAAGAATATGTCCCTCTCCATACCAAGTGTGTCCGGCTACGTGGATCAAATTACAGATCCGTTCAGCCGTTTTATAAAACATAACAAAACAAACAAACAGATCAATTTCGAATTTATAATTTTAAATAGATATCAACAAACTGACATAAAATATATTTACAGGGGTTATATACAACATACGGGTTTTAAATAAGTACCAATGAGTTATTATTTCACACAAACATTTCATTACAAGACAATTTAAAAACTCCACACTTTCTAATGCTTCCCTCCACTGATATTAAAACAATTTGATTCTAAATCCGTATATGCGACATTCCATTACGTTTCAGGTAAGATATATAAAGCTTGCCAACATCTATATGCTATTAGTAAAATATCTCTCAAAGTTTTTTTATACAGTGGCCGAAACAAGGCGGCCCATCTGATAGTAAGTGGTCACCGCCGCCTATCGACAATTGCAACACTAGGGGCATCGCCAATGCGTTGTCGTCCCTAAGACGTGAAGTTGTTAAGTCTCATGTGCCTGTAATTTCACAGACCTGATTACTGAAATACAGTGCAGGAGTGCACTACTGCTTCTCGGCGGAAATGTGTAAGGTGTTAGTACTTCCCCGGACGAATTCTACACTAAGAGCTCTCTCTACTACTCTAAAATTCGTGTATAACTATTATAGTCGCATTTATAAGCTGGTGTTTCAATTTCATTGTTAAAAACAATTAAGTAACTGCTACGTCACTATATACTGTCTTTATTATGAGGTTAGGCTTGTGTTTAGAGCCCGACCGAATTTTCAGTTTCAGGCACAATGGGCCGAAAGTTTCCACAAAAGTTTCAGGCAGTTCCTAATACACATGTAATACAACACATATAAGAGCGCGATGACATTTTTCCAAATAGTTATCATTTTTTACCACATAGTATAACACGCTACAAGTTGCCATGTAATATCGTTATATTATTATATAACAGTTATGTTTTTTTATATAGAGAACCCAATCATAAAAGAAAAATATATATTTAATTCACTTTTAGTTAATTTTAAACTGAATTTCTAAGTGTTATTATTAAAGCTTCGGCCTCAGTTTCTACTGAAAGTTGTGTCAATACGGCTGTAGCCAGAAATGGACTTATAGTTTTACCACAATCTTACTATGGTGAGTAATGTTGCCTACAAGGTAACTAGTTTTCAAGGGCACCTATGTTCTTAGTCAGTTTTTTTACCTGAGACCGGTAGCTATCTAGGCGATTAAGTACCTAGTAGTTACGTACATCAGTTTCGCTTCACCGAGACCTAAAGCTCAGTTAAGAATTTGAACCCTTTACAACATATATGGGCAACAACCGGCCCGCTGTAAGATATGACCCGCGAGACATTTTGAAAAAATCCAATAAAAAATATTACATAAGGTACTTATACTCACTAAGTACTGCAGTAGTAAATGCACTAAGTACTTTTAAACGCGGCCCGCGAACGTATTTGCACGCTAAAGTTTGGCCCTCAACATGTCAAAGGTTGCCCATACCTGCTTTACAACGACTTTACATCGGGATAATCGACATCACACCCACAGGATTATTACCTTTAAGGACCTCAAAATAAGGTTACATTACGCATACAAAAACACCGGTTTTAATAGTAAAAAACACACAAGGATCTTGCTGAATTAGTAAAGTTTTAGTAAGGCATAGGGGTCATGCTATTAGTATCAATCCATGCAATGTATAGTTTTGTCTTACTAACAAGTCTACATTTTTAGGCAGACAGCCGTCAGGCACTGTTTGTATCGCTCTGAAATAATTGTATTATAAAATATACATTAGTAACCTAGTAGCAGATAAGTAGGAAAGTTGAATTGTTCTAGAAGTACCGTAGAACCAAAAGTAGGAAATATTTGCGCTCAGTACAGGTTTGTCTATGTATACAATTAGCTGAGTCTCGCGTTTCACTCGCTTTCCCGAGGGATGTTATATTTAGTCCCTCTATAATTGGTCTAGCCGTTTCGGAGTTTAGGCGGAACAAACAGAAGCACTTAGTGGTTTAAATACAAAATTACATAAGATAAAACGTTAATTTTACGTATGATTTACAAACAAAATTATAATAAGGTCTAACTTCTAATAAGGTCAAATTTCCTTTACTTCGGTTTATAAAAACAGCACTAAATTAAGATACCGCGTAGGTGCGTGACCATTGGAAAATCGACCTTAATAAGTTTAAGGATCCTTTGCGTATAAGACTTGTAATGAGCGCAATTATTCTAAGATGTAGCCCCATAACCTGAAGTTACATGCGTTAGTCACTATTAAAATCAACTAAATTAAATACACAAATCATTTCATTTAGAATAGTTTGAAAAAGAGAAACGCTAAAACATAAGTATTGCCATTTTCTCACAGACTCTAATTAAGGATCTCTTTGGTCCTTCGAGCCGGATGTTATAGTGAATATTTAGGAGTTTTTATAAAACTGTCGAAAAGGCAACACTGAGAAAAAATAGATTCAACAATAGAAATACATCTATACAAATTACTAAATTCATTAAAATATTTTAAATCAAAATCTACCCACTAGCCCTACAAAATTCACGTATATATAGAAGTATGGCACTCACCGACAGCTAAATATACCCTCGGCTTGGAGGCCGATGGCTTCCACGTCAGCTCTACCAATGGTGTCAGCATTACGGTCGCCCGTCTGCTCGAATTCCTTCTTGAAGATCGAGAGGAGGCAGCTGATGCGGTAGTCCAATCGCACGTCTAAGATGAACTGGAATATTCGAGAATGGTAATGATTTGATATTTTTACAAAGCTTCAAATGTTTAATTAAAATATAATGGAAATTTTACGATAAATGATCTAACACTAATCAGTGTATTGAACGTCAGAAAATACACGGATACGTCAAATATTTAACCAATTTAATAATAAGTATTTATTTACTTGCAATTTCATACAAATCTCCATAGATTCTATAATTTTTATATTTAATAAGAAAGAATATTTTTTATGGTATTGTTTCGAAACCTGAAGGTTTATGAAACTATTAAATTCATCTTTAGTTACTAGAAGCCTAAAACATTAACTGACGCAACATACCTTACATCGCGATAGACATTTAACAAGAGGGTATTATTATTAAGGCCGGTTCCTTTTAATTATAAATTGGCATCAATGTTTCTACGTTCACGGAAAATTAAACGTTAAGACCTAGTTGTATTCAGTTGTTTATGGTATGCGGATAAACCTGGAGTATCTCGATGATCTTGAGCTTGGTGTCCATGACGAGAGGGTGCTCCCGCGCAAGCACCAACGCCGAAGGCACCCCGCCCGGCGTCGTGCCGCCCACTCCGCCGCCGCTGCCACCTCCACCCCCGCCAGCCTGAACGCAAATAAGATTTCTTATTTTTCTACAGTATTTATAGAAATTAATACCATACAATATAGACAACGTGACCAAGTCTGAAATCGGGTAATGAAAACCGGCCAAGTGCTTTTCGGTTCCGTAGTCACCATAGTAAATGTAGCCTAAGGTGATAAGATAAAACAAACTAAGGTACTCGCTTGATATCACTATATCTCGGAAGTAACATGACCAAGTCACGCTAATCTATGAAATGCCTTATTGTGCTGTTATTCCTGATTTTTTAAATTTCATTTATGCAGTATTATAGATTTTAATTGAAACGAACTCCCATAGAATATTAATATGTTCATGAAGTGTAATTTCTTAGCATTAGTTTGACTTATTACAAAAGCAAGAAATTATCTTTCGACTTACATTTCTCGCAACAGACCCGAGCGTGATTGACGTCATCACAGCGCCCATGTCTCCGATACTTCGAAGCACGCCGCCTTCAGCTGTGTACATTAATTAATTTCAGAGTTAATACATACACACACATTAAATAAAAAATAAAACTAAATGGGGACAACTTGATTAAAACTACTATTTTCGATATAGTTTAATATTTTTGTTTGTATTCTTTTAATATGTAAGTAGAGTTCGTAAGTGTTATTTTTATCTCTTTTTGACTAGTGACATTGTTTACTAAAATTATAACTATCTCTATGTGTGGTATATAGGGAACGGTATGTGTGTGTGCGTGTGTGTGTGCGTGTGTGTGTGCGTGTGTATGTGTGTGTATGTGTGTTTGTGTTACTTACTTTTCTTACTAACAACTTCGTTTTCCTGTGCTGCTTGCAATTACAATATAATTATAAATACGGTTTCGATAAAGTTACTATAATATTTAAAAATAAATATCTTCACGCCTATTATCCATGAAGCCAGGACTTTGGTGAAACATCGCTCATAAACAGGTACGCAACTTGGAATAACATTTTAAAATACTTCACTACTACACTTTTCCGGGATAAAAGTATCTTATGAGTTAATTCAGGTTTCTAACAATCTATGTTTCAAATTTTATTGAAATCCGTTTAGTAGTTTTTGCGTGAAATAGTAACAAGCGTCTATCCATCCACCGATCCTCACAAACTTTCTCATTTATAATATAAGTAGGATATATTCGAAACAGCATAAGGTTGTTTTCAAACTAGTGTTGCCAAAAAACCAATGCCTCAATACACTAGCAGCATAGCAAATTTTAAATCAGATACTTCATAAAGTGTATCTACAATATTACTCACATTCAATTTCTCCGGAGAGTGCATTGGTTTCATTCAGAAGGTCCATAGCCGTCACACAGTCGAGGATGCTCAGCAGAGTCTTTGTCAAACGTAGGAGGTCACTGAAGCTGTTTACAAACACCAAATAAATTTTAATAATGTATATTTTATTTTTATACCACTTGGGCCGAAAAACAAGCAGATGGTCCACCTGATGGTAAGTGGTCACCGGCGCCTATGGACATTTGCAACACTAGGGGTTTCGCCAATGCGTTGTCGACCCTGAGACGTGAAGTTGTTAAGTCTCATGTGCCTGTAATTTCACCGGCCCCCTTACCTTTCTAACGGAAACACAGTAACACAAGTGCACTACTGCTTCACGGCAGAAATGGGTAAGGTGGTTAAGAACTCTACTACTCTAAAAACTGTCATTTTTTGACTAGTTTGTGTTTTGCAACAAACTCACCATTGTATATTGCTGTAGGTGGAAAGAAAAATCCTAGACGATAACTGGCTCTCAAGTCCAGATCTCGGAGCACACTCACAAATGATTTGCGATAGATTTTGAACTTGAGGGAGCCAGCCAGTATCCTTCCACCGTGCTGTGGTTTCCTCACAATATTTTTCCCCGAACGAAAACTCATCAGACTCAAACCCAGCGTTAGATTTCCCCTAGAGGCATTTTAGGCTAGTGCTCAGGGAAACATATTTTCTGGGGTATTATTGTGCATTATTTAGAAAATTATTAGCATTAATAATTTTAGGTTAAATTTTGGTGATGGGGCGGCGGTTTTCTAATACCCAGGGGCGGCGCTAAAGCTAAATCCGGACCTGCTGGTACCCACGACTCCCGTCACGTCATTCGACGGCACTACCAACAGAACTATCACCTTGAACTATAGTAGAATCGACCGCTCATCACAAGAATTAATTCTAATTTTAGATCATCCGTTAGGAGTATGGATGTCGATTTATATCGCGTTGAAGTTTTCTTCACATATAAATTCTACTAATAACTTTACATACCTGTAAAACCCGAAGTATATCAGCTCTCTAGCAAGCTTCACCACTTCGAAGGTCAGCTTGTTCTGGTCATGGTCGCTGAAGTACCAGGTCTTAGTGACGACGTTGCACAAGTACTTCTCCACAAAGTCGATGGTGGAAGCGAACTGCTGTTTAACCTTCTCTCTGTTCGCGTCTGGACCCCCTTTCACGCATTGGTAGCTAGAAGTTACATTAGAGTTTGATTCCAAGTGGGTTTTATATGTTAAAACTAAAATAGTGTAAAGGAAATTCACTATTTAGGACTGTTTTTTTTTGTGCGAATAGTTCTTTTATGCTACGAAAAAAATGTTGATGCGGTTTCATTATAATGTTGAATTAGAATATAATTAATTAATTTCAATTATCCAACTCAAGCGAAACCGTTCATACACGGTAAGGTACAATTCTTAAGTTTTTGATACAAGCTAATATAATGTTCGATCGATCGATCGAGTTGTTATTGACAAATTAAGTCTCATGTCAATATTGAAAGAATCTTAGCCTCCAACTAAGTAGAGCTTATTATATGGGAGAAATTCCTACTAATATTATAAATGTGAATGTAAGTTTGTTTGTTACGTTTTCACGCGATAACTACTTAACCGATCATCATAGAAACTTTGTACACATATTCTTGGAGGTATTAGAAGTAACATAGGGTACTTTTTGTGCCGGAAAAATGTTACATCCCTCGGGAACGCGGGTGAAACCGCGGGGGAAAAATACATTTAAATCCGTAAACTTCATGTTGATTTTTACATAGTGATAGTAGTAGGTCTAGAGCAGAGGTTCCCAAACTTTTTTTCTCATAGACTACCTTCAAAATTGTTCAAAACTGGTTCTGGTGGACCCCCTGCCATATTCTACCATATTCCCAAAATTGGACAAAAAAATATGACGATTACATCTCCCGTGGACCCTAGACACCTGGAGCACTTTGGGAACTAAGGGTCTAAAGGTATATAGAGTATACTAACTCGTGTATGTGTATGTTGTCGCAGACCTCGGTCCAGAGTCTGGCGTACTTGACGGTGGTGACGGGCTCCTGCGGGTCGCGGTCGGCGTGCAGGTGCAGCATGAGGCGGCAGAACGACGCGCGGCTCTCGTACCCCAGCGACGCGTTCGACATACATCTACACACACAAACACACACATAAATTACACTAATATTAAAAATGCGAAAGCTTGTTAGGATGGATATTTTTGAACTGAAACTCGATGCGACGAAAAGGTGACATTAAAAAGGCAAATATGTTTATCTATAGGATTTAGCTTGCGAAAGAACGAGACAGGTAGTTTTCTGAAGGTTTCAGCTATTGCTGTGAAATTTCACATTCATCTTTGTTTATATTTAATAATAGCTGTCCCCCGCGGTTTTACCCGCATTCCCGTGGGATGTCACATGTATTACACATAAAAACCTTCCTCTTCAATCACTCTACCTTTTAAAAAAAACCGCATCAAAATCCGTTGCGTAGTTTTAAAGATTTAAGCATACATAGGGATATAGAGACAGAGAAAGCGACTTTGTTCTATAGTATGTAGTGAAGCTGGATTTCTTGAAACTTGGCACACAGAAAATACTTGGGAAAATGTTACATCCATCGAAAACATTGAGGAACAGCTAGTATCATGATATATGCGATATTTTGAGAATGGATGAATGAATCGATGGATGTTTGTTACTCTGTCACGCAAAAACTACTAAATGGATTCAGATGAAACTGGCACACAGATATTTTGTAACCTGGATTCTCACAAAGAGTACTTTTATCCAGGAAAAATGTACATCCCTTGGAAACACGGTTACTTTGAAGCCAGAAGAAATAAAATATACATAAAAATAAACAGTTTTTACGTCCCAACGGTTTTACCTCCTTCGGTAAGTAAATAGGTGTCTCAAACTTCTTCGAACCGCTTTATTTTTTATTTATTTTAAAGTTTATTATCACTCACCTAAGTATTAAATCAATGTGCAGCTGCGGCGAGAGACTGTTCAGAGCCAGGTACTGCCGGTTGAGGCACATGTTGGAGAACAAGTCCAGCTGGTGTCGGTAGTAGTCCAAGATGGCGGCCGACTCGCAGTTCGGGTCCGCTCGGGCTTCGGTTGCTAATTCCGATAGTAGTCGAGAGCACTATGAAAATAATGAACTGGATTACAATTAATTTTTGTTATAAATATATTAAATTCAAATGGTTTTTACACCTTTAAGCCTGATAGGTGAATATACATTGCTATCGGATTCGAAGTTAAGACCGATTTGATTAATCGTTCGGGTACTGCTATCTCGTTCGCTACGAGCACTGATGGCTCTCAGCCAAGGTTGAATTTAGCCCTGTTAGTGAATTTACGCCCTTTTATATACAATAAACAACACAGTTAACAAATACACGCGGACATGTCAATGACGATTTGCACTATTTGACGAAGTCGGGGGTGGCAACTCTTTATATATATGTGTATAATACCTGTTTATTGTTCCACAGTAGCATGACTTCTTTCTCGAATTCATTGCTCTCTTCGTATTTTGTTGATACTAATCTAGAAATAGAAAAGGAAAATTCTGTTAGAGATTTGACAAGATGAACAGACCACAGTGGTAAGCGCTGCAAATAGACCTTGGCAATACCTTTATTATTAATTTATAAATAATAAATTGATTTATACAAACGATAGGCGACTAGCTCTAATAAAGTGTAACCCAAACTTTTTTTCGCTTAGATCTTCATTGTGGACTTTAGTACTTTGTTATAAGATATTAAATCCACTGATCGTTGTATGTATCAGATTTTAAGGCGTTGGATATAGTCTGGTTAACATCTGGTCTGACCCATCTCATCATAAACAAAGCGAAACTTGTTTGACTCTCTTAAGTTTAATACTAGTTGTATTCTAAAATATATATATAAAAATGTTATGTTGGTTTGTGTACGCTTCAAAAACTCAAAAAGTTCTGCACCGATCGAGCTGAAATTTTACAATGATATATAATCCGCATTAATGATTGTTTTATCTATTTTTTGCATCAGCCACATATCCGCGACTGTCTTTGTTTTCTTTCTCATTTCTCAACCATTCAATCAATGTGCCACAGCGAAGCGTGGCAGGGTACAGCTGGTGTATAATAAATAGTTACCTAGTTTCAATAAGTATGTCCGAGTTATTGGCGCAGAGGACACTCTTGCATATGAGCTCCTGCGTGACAGCAATAGCCTTCTTGTTGGAGATGCACAAGTCGCTCAGGTAGTCCAAGAACCTGGACTGCCAAGTCTTCATGTTCTTACGAACTAGACCTGGAGATGTTTTTAATTGTGAGTTGTGGGTAGTAGAGTCATCTACGTTAATTCAAAACAATGTATTTATTGTTATTATTTGTTTAATTTAACCCTGTGGAGGCCGTAAAGTTACCGAAGCAACCGCCAATAATCCAGCATTTCTTCTAATTGATTAACACTGATTTATTAGAAGAAAAATACATAATATAAAATCAAATAAATATCCTGGGGCATAGTTTTACACCCAGCCATCTGGTCCCAAACTAAGCAGAGCTTGTACTATGGAAACCAGATAACTGATATACTACATATACTACTTTTTTTTTTACTAAATACATACTTATATAGATATTTATACCCAAACACAGAACAACAGACATGTTCATGCACACAAATGTGTGGGTGGGAATCGAACCCACGACCTACGGCTTGGCAGGGTCGCTACCACCAAACCGACTTGCACGTTGAACTCATTCAACGTAACAAGCTATCCCCAATATTAATAGGAGCTCAATCATGAAGAGGCCGTGAGACATTTCCAGCAAGTAAATATTCAAAGCTTATCAATTTATTTTAACAATAGGGATGTTGACTGACATGTCACATGAGCAACTTTTTATTAAATGTCAAAACGAACGAATGTATGGAGTTTTGTATGAAATAACAAGTTTTGACGTCATAATTGTACAGCATCAAAAGATCTACTGTTTTGGGTTAGATTGGTACATAAAAATTCTATTATATTAAATAAATAAATAAATATCCCAAGTTAAGCAGAGTGTACTGCTTGTAGTATGGCTACCAGGTAACTGATATAATATGTACATATACTACTTTTTAAATACATACTTATATAGATATTTACACCTAGACACAGAACAAACAGACATATTCATGCACACAAATGTTTGTCCTGGGTGGGAATCGAACCCGCGACCTTCGGTTTGGCAGTCAGGGTCTCTAACCACCAAGCCATCTGGCACGTTAAAATATTAATTATAAAATTTTTATCACATTTGATGTATCCCTGTATATTTGTATTTTCAATACACTGGCTAGTATTTGATTATTTATCTTAAACACAGGATAGTTCCCTATTAGAACGGTTTTCACTCATAGCACTAACATAACGTCTCATAGTACCTCAAGCATTCCACAACTATCGTCTGCCATCCGTCCGCATATCACATTCAGGTTTCTTACAGACAGGCCAGTGCCCTTAGCACGAACATCTAACGTGATCGTAGCGTCATCGTATCGTGTGCGCCAAAAAGCTAATTTGTATGAAGAATCGAACATTACGCATACCGTACGCAAACGGAACTTAGAATTGGTAGCATGGGCAGTTTTGACACTTGCCACGTTTTACTTGCGTGACGTTCACTTTACGTTAACGGGAATTTGTATGTAAGATTGTACTATTTGGCAGCACGAACCGTTTTTTGACGTAAGGTATCACAACGGACGAAAACCAGCTATCGTCGATCTTTTCACCGGCAATATTGAAGTGAGAGCTTCATGAAGTTTATTCGATATTTTGTTTGAAACCTCGTAAGATATTTTAGGTGTTATTTTATTTCATTTATGCTTAAGAGTTTATTTATTTGTTTTTTAATGTTATGAAGTATCATTTATTTACTTGTTTCTAAATGTGGAGACTGAGAAGCACCTATTTATATTCAGATATTTTTGATAGTTATCATGAGGAAGAAGTTAATCGGTAATCTTTTTGCTGTTAAAATCTTAATTATTGTGTAATTAGGTAGGTGCCTACTTAGATATTCAAAAAATAAACTCCTAGTTAGCAACTAACCATTTATTTACTTAATACTTATAGTGTTATTGATCAACGCCGCCGGCTCAGGAATTGTTTCGACCCAAGTAAAATCAACGATCTAGAGTTCTACAGGCAGTATAGATTAACAAAAGAAGCATTTTACTGTATCGTTGACAAATTGCGCCATAACACCAACTTGAATGTATCTAAAAGAGTCAGCTTGGAATTGCAGGTTAGTTAAAAATAAATTAGTCAATTTTTATTCATGCTAATTTTAAGCTTCTTTATTATCTATTACAAATAAACAAGTCGCGCGAAATCAATGCTAATGACTAGGGTACCTAGTCACATAGTATAATGCTTGTTGAGCATTGGAAATACTTATAACATAAAGTTTTCATTGCAGGTGATTCCAGTTACCCTAAACGGTCCTGGCTAATGACACCGTATCACGACCCAGAAAGGAATTCCCGCAAGATAAATACAACAAAATGCATGTTCCCGCCAGGGTTATAATAAAGAATTACATTTGGGGTTCCAAACCTGAGCAGAGATGGTGAGAGAATCGAACACTCGGACAGACAAGCTCTCTAGGGGCAGAGCAATGCGGGACAAATATCTAAGTCGATTATATGTTAAAATTTTGTTATTAATTTTAAACCTCATTAAATAAGCAATATATAATAAAAATCTATTTATTCTACCTAATATTTTCATATTATATCCGAAACTAAAAAAAAACTTTTATTCATAAAAGATTTCCCTCCCACTAAAATCGCTATCATCCTTGAATTCATAAAATCTAGCTCGTCTTTATGTTTTCGAAAACTGCAACCTCCATATATACACATATACATAGATTGCGCGCCAAAATATAAAATTTTCAACTTATCAACTGACAGCCATGACATCCTTTTTTTTTATATTTATTTAGTAGCATGTTAAATGTAGAATATACTCACCAACAAAAGTTTCTATCTCCGAAGCCGTGATGTGCTTCTCCAGCAGTTTCCTGTTGTTGTGTAACAGAGCCGTTATCGTGTCCTCCGCGAGGATGTCGTAGCCTATTTGCTTCTGCATGAAGCCAAAGTGTTTTGCTATGTATTCCTGTTACAATGAACAAACGGTTATTGATACATCTCTACTAATATTATGTGAATGTAAGTTTGTTTGTTACGCTTTCAAGCGAAAACTACTTAACCGATAATCATGAAACATTGTACACATATTCTTGGTGGTATTAAAAGTAGCATAGGGTACTTTTTGTGCCGGGAAAATGTTAAATCCCTCGGGAACGCGGGTAAAACCACGGGGGACTGCTAGTATTAGTATAAATCAATGGTTGTCTAACATCTGGTAACCATAGTTAAAACTCTGCTTAGTTTGGGTTCAGATAACATTGTCTATTTTTGACATAATGACAAAATATTTCAATTCAAAGATCATACGGTTTAAACACCAAATTTACATTAATATAAATACCGTAGCTTGGTTCCATTTTAAATGTTTATGCTGTATTGCTATCTGGCTATAATATATCACTATATAGTATAAAACAAAGTCGCTTTCTCTGTCCCTATATCCCTATGTACGCTTAAATCTTTAAAACTACGCAACGGATTTTGATGCGGTTTTTTTAATAGATAGAGTGATTGAAGAGGAAGGTTTTTATGTATAATACATGTGACATCCCACGGGAACGCGGGTAAAAGCGCGGGGGACAACTAGTTCTATATATTTTAGGTATCAAAATATGTATTCTATTATGTATTAAGCTTGTGTTTCTCCACCATTTCACCGACCTCAGTGATGATGTTGCCATTGGTAAGCACATAAAAGCAAAAAGGGAACTCTAGGATTCTCAAATGTGTTCAGATCGCAACGGTAAGTCCTTGATGGCAGATTTTGTCAACTAATTATTTTCTTTAATGTCATACATATACAGTCTACATTTCAAGTACTCCACTACCGTGTAATGGTTTCATTAATATGTTATACCTTTACCGTGAGCTCAAGCCCAACGGATTAAAAGTGGTTAAAAAGAAGCGGGCACAGATCTGTGACAAGACCGTTTAAGAGAGGTGCACAGAACTGTCTCAAAACGTTCGAAAGGTTAAGGAATGCACTAATACTAATAAAGTTATTCAACATCACCTGGTTTTTTCTATAGTCCTGTTGGCTGAGCCTCAGTATCCTATAGCAGAGCCTGAAGATGTACTTATAGGGGGCGTATCGAGGGTCGTACAACTCCTCGATCTTCAAGAACGCCTCGCCCTCCGCCGTCTCTTGGAATGGACCCTGGAAACCATTGCATTACCAACATTATTATCTCTCAGTTTATTATTATTTCCACCAAACATATTATCACCGTTAAACAATTATAATTTATATCGAAGAAAAGTAATTGTAAACTAAAGTTATCGAGTAAACGAGGAAAATAAATGCTTTTTTGTGAATGTAAGTTTGTTTGTTACGCTTTCAAGCGAAAACTACTTAACCAATCATCATGAAACTTTGTACACATATTCTTGGAGATATTAGAAGTAACATAGGGTAATTTTTGTGCCGGGAAAATGTTATTATACATCCCGCGGGATCGCGGGTGAAACCGCGGGGGACAGCTAGTTATCGAGTAAACGAGGAAAATAAATGTTTTTTTTTGTAGATTTTGAAATAAAAATTCTTAAAAAAAATTGTAAGAGAAAATGGATTCTATTGCCTTCTAAATTAAGTTGATTTTATTGTGATTGTGCGGAACCCTCTGTGCGAGTTCTGTTTGAATAAGAGAATTCTTCCTAAGTCGCTCATAATTCAATAAGGTCCAGAGCGGCATATCTGCGAGCAGTCGTCTATAGAGTTGACAGTACAAAACGCATTATCTCTTTTAACTTTTAAAGTATACATTTGCTGTACGATATTGAACCTTAAAAGAGAGTTCTATATATACCTGCAGTATCTTGAAGAGCTGCCGCAGTATATACTGCTCGCGCAGCAACTTCTGGCGGTCGCGGTTTGGGTTTTCAACGACCAACTCGAGAGCCTCCGATTTGTTCGGCTCGTTCTCGAAGCCCGCTATGAAGTACACTATGTCTTGTAGGAGACAGGTGAGAGCCCTGCCGGATGGAAAATTGACTTTAATCGCATAAATGTATATCAAAGAACTTCCTGATTAAAATATGATGTAAAAAGGTCTTCAGCGGGCTTAAACTGAATAAATGGTTTTGAAATGATCTGAATTCTTTAGCAATTAAATTTTTCCAGATTCTATGGTTATAAAAACACCGTAGCGTTGAGCGGGTAGTACAAAGTACCCTACTACCGTACATAAACGGTACATACTTCCTCTCGTTGTGCTCAATGTTCCCGAGATGCAGCTTGGCCGACAAGGCCAGCAGCACCTTGCACGCGTCGTTGGCGAAGTCCAGGTCGCGCACCTCGCTCGGCGACACCGAGATCAGCGCGAACGCTTCCTTGTCCTCCTTCTTTATTGAACAACCAACCTGCAGAGAAACTTACATCATGAACATTGTCGCATGCGAAAAATATTGCTCACACAATTTCCTTTTTACATAGTTTTCTTATTAGCTTGCTTTTTTTTTTCAGTAGTCATTTGTAGTCTACTATTTTGGAAAAAGTGTAAGCTGCAGATGGCTTTTGCAACTTTCCTCGAACAATTTAGAGAGAGCTATCAACTGAGGGTAAGTTAAGCAACAACGCTGGGGATTAGAACTTAACCCAGTCGGGGTAGGATCTCAGCCCGGAACGTTGCCGGGGACGTGGTAAGACGCATGAGAAATGATAACCTATTCTATTTCTACGCGACGCTTAATATGAAGGAGTAAAGGATGATCGAAGTGTTTAAAGCTCGTGAATGAAATGTCGGCTAACGCCTCGAAGTCGAATCGTCGACATGAGTAAGAAACTAATGTCTTATACAGAATGTTACAAAACTTAACTAACGTAAAGCTGAAAGGAGGTTAAATGTTGCCTTATAACGAGTCCATTCACAATATTTAAGTACCGTAGTAACGCTGTATAACATACCCCAAAAAAATAAAAAAACTGATTTTCATGAACGAAAAATACCGAATGTAACGTACATTTATAGGTACGTAGGCCTTTCTGTTAAATAATCTGGTTCCCTGACATGACAGCTTATTAAGGTTGATAATAATTAATTATATTTTTACGGGGTATTTTGTAACACGTTGAATAGCTGAGCCCTAAAAAGTAAGTATTATTTGTTTCCCTTATCACGGAAAGACGTCACTAAAGTACATACTTGATTGAATACACCCGTTTAAGTAAAGGACAAACATAGATGACTTTTTTTTCTCACTTAGCCACTTACTTATAAATACATAGAAATTAAAAAAGTGTTTTTTTAAGCATTTTTGTTGACTTACTTTAGACATGACGGGTTTCTCCTCATCCTTATCTATCGGTATTGAAGTGGAGTGCACCCAGGTATGCGTGCAGAGGTGCTGTAACCTAAATGATAAATAATAATAAATGACTGCAAAAAAAATCCTTGAATAGATCCTTATTTATTGAATGAAAAACATAATTTAAGACATTAACATAGTCAAACCCTAATGGGGTTTGGCAGAATATGTATAATATATTAGTATTGTAAGAGTTTTTAAATAAATACATTTAAAAAAGATGTATTCAAAAAAAGTGCTATAATGTCAAATCAAACATAGGTTACGGATGTTTGATTTGACATAATAAGATTTTTGTCTGTGTATTAGCTTGTTTGACGAATCGCACCTTGGTAAGTGGTGATAGGGATTAAGGTGGAAATGGGGCGATTCAAGTGTTACGTAAGCAGGTTTCTTACAATTATATACCCCCCCACCTACTTGTCAGCAAAAGTAAGCAAAGCTCTTACCCCTCCCCCCGTGCTTACGTAAACATTTTTCAATTAATGTTTTTTTTTTTGATTGGATTTATTCTTAGTCGCTGCTTGTAATTCTTCTTCAATTCTCTTAGATACAGTAATATCAAGTTCCTTGTTGGGCTTTGCTTGTAATAGTGAGTGAGTGAATAGGCTCTTAACAAACTAGTGCGCCTACATCTAAGATTGCATCACTGCTTACCATCAGGTGGGATCGCAGTCAAGCACTAGTTTATAATATTAAAAACGCCACACACTTCGTTAACTAACTGTCCCTCAATGTATGTAGCTGCGGGAACACACTGGTTGGTGCTTGGCGACAGATATTCAACTTAAAGTTGAAAGCCAACGAGCACGTTTTCCTATACTGAAAGCTACGACTCTTGTGATGCCATTATTGCCTAAAATTCTCATATGCAATTATTAATAATAAAATATCTGGGACATTCTTTAGTATGGGTTATCTGGCACCAAATTTATAGCAATTAAGCTTTTACTATTGTAACCAGATAACCGATGTACATCACATTGATTACAAACAGCTACAGTATAAACATTTGCATGCATATTTTTCCTATGTAATGCTTTCCATCCAATGGTTGTCTGGAAGAAATTGCTTTTAGCGATAAGACCGCCAACTGTACCTTTATTTAAGAATCAACTTCTGTACATACATCTTTCGGTGTACAATAAAGTATATTTATTATTATGCACACAGGTTCGTCCTGTGCGGGGATCGAACCCACGACCTATGGCATGGCACCGTGACTCGTTGATTTTTTTGTACCTGACATAGCTGCTCTGTGGTACAGGCGTGTCGGAGTGGGTCATGGTGGTGGGGTCCAACTCGAACAGGGTGGCGATCTCCGACCAGTGCGGGACCGACACCAGCTGGTACGCAGGCTCCCCGGGGTCCACTGGACCCTCGCTGAAACGTTACGTGAGCATATATAACAAGCAAAGTAGGAAAACATTTATTCATCACTAAATCAAAATTACCAGAACATTGGATTTGGTCAATCCTAGAGAATCAGGGTATTTTTATTTAATTTTATGTAGTTATACTAAATTTTATACAAATATCATTAAAAGCGAGATATATGATACTATAGTCTGGATAATAGCTTCAGTAACTTTAAATTTGACCTTTATTAATGCCCTACGCGGGATTAAGCTCTGACCAGTATAAGAAACTAAACCTCTTTTGACGTTTAAAAATATCATACAAATATCTACTCTTTTGCTTTTGAAATAAGATTCATCTATTAATCCAATGATTCAAAATAATTCAATAATGTAAAATTAACCTTATTATTAAGCAAATAGGTTAATTTTCCTATAACATTAATTTACTCTAAGGTATAGTAACACAGACTTACGGTGGTCTGGTACAAGCTTCAGCGGCGAGGTAGTGTCCGGTGGCGAGGTGTTTGAAGCGGAACAGCGAGTTCCAGTGGCCGGCGCCGCCGCGACAAGGGTCGTGGCGGACCACCTGATAAAATAAGACATTATGAAAAGTAGGCCGACAAACAGACGGTTCACCTGATGGTAAATGGTCGCCGCCGCCTATGGGCATTTGCAACACCAGGGGCATCGCTGCGTCGTAGAGTCAGAGACGTGTATTTGATAAGTCTAATGCTGTTGTAATTTCACCGCTGTAGAAGTGCATTACTCGTTCATGGCGAAAATAGGAAGGGTGGCTCTACTAGTTAAAACATTGACACTCATATAGATGGGCCGATTGGCATGGTGATAAGATACTTTGACTGCCAAGCCGCAGGTTATGGGTTCGACTCCTACCCAGGACAAACATTTGGGGTAACAACATTGCGACTTTTGATTCTGTGTCTAATATAAACACTACACCACTGTCCCGCAATATAATTAAAATATATTTTCGGAAATACTTTAATTACCTCAATATGTCTAGTCGCCATGTTTAGTGACTATTTCTACCCCAATCAGTTTAAGTTCAGCAGCCACCTTAACTTCCAAGGTTCTCACCTCAATTTCCCACAGCGCTTTACTGCTGGTGGCGGCGGTGGCGCTGGAGCGGCCCGTGGTCCTGAGGAACACGTGTTGCCGTTTCACGTACTCGTCCATGGTGAGGAACTTCTCCTGCTCGGCGTGGAACAGCCGCACCACGTCGCCGCCCTTCAAGATCTCCTCCTGGTTCTCTTTGTGCTCGAGGAACAGCGTCACCTTCCATGACGTCGACGAGTTCACTACATTCACCTGGAAATTTTTGGTAGCATTTGAATTTCCAGAAATTTTAGTAGTAATTGAAACAAGAATATTAATTTTTTTTTTTAAATATAAGTATATTTTATCATAATCATAAAGTATTTTAAGTTTTAACTTCTTTAGGGCCGAAACTCGATAAAACGGAAAAGTGTCAGTAAAAAGAGACAAATATATCCATCCATAAAGTTTACCCTGCGAGAGAATGAGATAGACAGACATAGTTTGCTGAAATAATCACTTATACCGCATGTGAATTACACACATTTTATTGGAGTGAAACTCTATATGAAATTCTGACAAGCACAATCTATGCTATTCAAAAGTGATTGATGAATAATTAAAATGTTTCCCAGTTTCACTTCTAGCATACCGTATTTTATGGTTGTGTGTATATTTTTATATTCCAATCACCTGTCTACATTCCTATAGTAATACGATGATGTACCCACCTCCATACAGCCAGCGTTGTCAGGTAGCTCATGGTTGGAGGACACGTGTAGGACTTGTTGACCCGCATTCACCGGATTCATTATCACCTTATCACCAACCACCACGTTGTCACCTAACATTCATAGTAATATTTAGTGCGTGAAACATTATTGTTAACACTAATCATAGCAACACTCACTAGGTACTTATTTCTACCATAGCGGGTCAAATGTGACTTTATGTTTCCTGCTTTAATGTATGAAATATGGTTGTTAGGAAGGGAAATAAATAGTATAACTGTACGAGTATATTAATTAGTAAGAAAAAGTCATGAAGTCAAAGGTGCAAAACCAATAAGATGATACGTGCATTTTCAATGCAAAGTTCAATATGGGTCATTTGACCTGGTTATGGTATGTTTAGTGTTAAACACTAGCAGTTTTTTATGTCAGGAACCTTCTTTTGTACGTAGAGCAACTCACAAAAGTTTCATCGCTATCGCATAAATAGTATAAGACATTTTTGAAGTTGAATGTCTGATCCATTCTTGGTACACTACTTATAAAATCATATTAGTACTTCTTCCCTTCTTGGCTTGGACACTTCGTCACTGCTGAGCAGTTTGGCGATGTAATGTTTGTGAATATGTACTAAATATAATATAAATAATAATAATAAAAAAAATAAAAAAAAAACTTCCCATGGTGAGATGGTGGTAAAAAAGAGTGAAAAAATTAATTGGAAAAGAGATTTATATCACAAATTTCCATTCCAAATTGAGTTAATGTTGCCAGCTTTAAAATACCAACAACACCTGTAAAAATCCTGTTCAAGACTCACCAGTAGATCGTAGTTTGTAGAAAGGCATGACGTAAAACCACGAGCCTTCGTTGCCATTGGCGTCCAGGTGTACCCGCATCGCGTTCTTCTCCAGCAATGCAGGCAGTCTCTTATTAACCTGTTATATTATAATTAAACTGCTCAACGGATTTGGAGAAATGTTCTTAAGAAAAAAACAAAACAGTGCCGTAAAACAAAAAAACCTGCCCACGCCAGCTGCCACTCTGTACACCTATATACAAAATGTTACAAAATACCCCGTAAAAATAAAAATTAACTATCAAAGCCAACAACCTTAGTAAGCTGTCATGTCAGGGAACCAGATTAGCCAACCAGCCTACGTACCTGTTTTACCTAATAATTGTCTACTTTAATAGTTTTTCTATTTTTCATTCATAAAAATCAGTTTTTTTTGGGGTATGTTATACAGCGTTACTACGGTTCTTAAATATTGTGAATGGACTCGTTATAAGGCCTTATTTAACCTCCTTTCGGCTTTACGGGTAATTTGTAACAACCTGTATATTGTGTAACGCTACTGACGTCTGACACTGAGCACGGATAGAGTGGCCGCGCGGCGAGAGCCATGAACGTCCGTGTAGAAGCCTCGCTTCAATATCCTTGGATTTTTAAATATCTTGTTGGTCGAATGGTATCAAAGCTCAGCTTAAGACGGACAACGTATAATTAATGTTTCATTGTTTAGTTCAAGATTAGTAAAGTGCCCGAGAGACGGCGACAATACTCTCCACATGGCACGTTGAGACATAAAAATATCATCGCTAGAAAGTTGGGACATTACTGAAGATAACTTATGTATATACACGACCATCTGATCCCAAGCTCAGCCTGGCATGTTCATTGGCAACCAGATAACTGATTAATATTAACTATTACATATATTTATAGATACTGCATACACATCGCACCCTCAGTACGATAAGGGCTTAACTCAAAATTTTGCGAAATGGTGTTACGATCATAGAGAGTAAAAGTACGCTCGATCCGATGAATAAATAAATATCCTGGGACATTCTCTTACACACATCCCAAACTAAGCAGAGCTTGTACTATAGAATCAGATAGCTGTTATACTACGTATACAATTTTTTTCTAAATACATACTTATATAGATATTTATACCCAGACACAGAACAAACAAACATGTTCATGCACATAAATGTTTGTCCTGGGTGGGAATCGAACCCGCGACCTTCGACTTGGCAGTTAGAGTCGCTAACCACCAAGCCATAGTCAATTTTATGATAGAATAAGGATACCGATACTTCAGCCTCTTTAACACCGGGACCCACCCTCCCCGCTCAGTGCGAAAGTGACCCAATAAGAGATGTGCCAAAAGTTTTTTGAGTTAAGCCCCTATCATTCTGAGGGTGCGGCATATTGACACCCAAACAAACAAGTAGTTTGTTATTGCACGCAAATGTATATCCTGGGTGCAAAATGAACTTACGACCTGTGGCTTGGCATTAGTCACTGCGTCAATCAGCCTTTAAAATTTTTAGATGAACATATTTACCACCGGTTCAGAAGTCAGCCTTCAACTGAGAAGAACTGGCAAGAAATAAGCGTGTTATCGCTCAATTGCGCTTTTTAGACAACTCTTATGATTTGTATACTCACAGTAAGGTATTTGTTAGATTTCACATGTAGAAGTTGTATGACGCTGCCATACTGTACGATGGTACCAAGCAATTTCTTGTTCTCCAACTCATTTTGCTTCTTTTCTATCTCTGCGGCGTGCTGAAAGTCAAACAATTATTGATTTTATTTACAGTTCCGTACCCGAATGGTGAGAAATAATATTTTTATTTGTCTAAATATACACCCTATGTTCACATAATTTTAAGCTTATATTCTACTAATATTATAAACGCGAAAGTTTGTATATATAGATGTATGGATGTTTGTTCCTCTTTCACACAAACGCCTCCCAACGGATTTGGATACAACTTGGCACATAAATAGAGCATATATTGGAATAACATGTATACTACTTTTACATCCCGAGAAAATGTTACATCCCACGGGAAAGCGGGTGAAAACGCGGGGGAAAGCTTGTAATATTATTAGTGTGTGGCATCTGCTGCTGAACTAGGCTTATAGCCTGTGTTTTGGCACACGGCGCCTCTTCTCCCGGGTATTTGGCTGACGAAAATAAAGAAGGATACAATTAAATATAATTAAATTAAATTGAACCCCTATAAGACTGCGGTCCGTCTGTATATCACCGCTGATTATCTCAACAACAACTATTCATAAGTTGGCTTAAATATGGCACAGTTGTAAATTTAATAAAAATTTACCTTAAAAAATATTTTAATAGTCATGGAAAAAGTGATAGACTTTCTAGCAATTGGACCGTTTGAGTATGCGGCCAGCAAAATTATGTTTTATAGGAATCACTGACGGAAGCGAGTTTCACTCCTCTGCTTAAATATGCTTAATGTATTATGTATCTTAATTTTCATGAAATGAAATATTTATTCAAATAGGCCTTCAAAGGCACTTATGAATGGTCAGACTCAAACACCGGTTCGGAAGGTTCCTTTTACTGAGAAGAGCCGGCAATAAACTCAGCAATCACTCTTTACAAAATAAGATTTTGTACATAAAGATTTGTCCTGCTGGAGCGAGCGCTGCACCCAAACATTGTCGTCATTAACATTATTGTTTATGTTGTAGAAAGCCTTTTATAACAGTCTTAATTATTTCCTTACATTTTTGTAAAGGCAATATTTTTTGTAAATTGAGAGTTGTTTTTGAGAGTTGAAACTGTTTGTTAAATACCTATCACAACTAAATGGTTGAGCTTCTTCTTGATTAAATTGTTATATACTAGACAGGTCATTAAATGACATGGGCAAATTTTCACACCAGAACCTGAGGGGAGGCCAGTGATAAATATTTCTTTAAACGACGATAAGGGTCCGTTCACACAGACCGGCTCGGAGAGCTAGTGCCGGTGCAGTAGCCGGTGCTAGTTATACGCTTGGAACCGGCCGTAGCCGGCGCGAAAGAGTATGTTATCAGAGTCAGCTCCACTTATTATTACACACTAAGCGCGTTAGGTTTGCTCTCAAGCATTCTCAATAATAAAAAAGTGACATGTGAAAATAAACCTTATTACAATGATTTAAAACTATGTTTTAAACGTGATAAAAAACTGCTCTCCTCTCCGAGCTGGTCTGTGTGTACGGACTTTTAGCATCCTATACAATTTGGTTGTCTCTGGGACAATTTTGTCACCGTCAAAGTGCGCGCACATTGATACACGCGCCCATACATTATAATGACAAAATTGTCTCGACCGACGACGGTGCGCGGTCTGTCTGCAAATCACCATTTTAGTGATTTATGAACATACCAAATCAGAGCACTAAAGATATGTCTTAGGTTTTTTAAGACTAGGATCCATCGTCTAAACTAAATGGATTTTACATTGCACTTTTAAAGTAATCAATGTAGTTTTTCCACGTCAATATAAAATGAATCACACCCTTTCTCTAAGAAGTTTTTCGTTTAACTTATCGAATAAAAAACATTCGTACCCTTTACCCCAGCTTTACATTACTCTATCTGTTCCCAACAATAAAATAATGTTATTAAATCAAATTTCACACCCGCTAACCTAATCTGATGATTATCTGAAAATGTCATCAAAATAGATCCAAACTTTTTGGAACCTTAATGGAACTTAAACACATCGATTTTTATATATTACTAGCTGTCCCCCGCGATTTCACCCGCGGTTATCCATATCATATATAGCTTATAACAATCTAGGAATAATTCCGCGTCGAATGGTAGCAGTTCCATCCCGATATGTTCAGTAGTTCTGAAGTGATGGTCCGTCAAAGGAACCCACCCTATTTTCCTTGTATATGTATATAGTTATTTCGACTCCTATAACATTATGTTTCCAGAACAAGAATAACATAGTTAGATAATTTCTTCATTCATGTCGTAACATGAATAATAATTCTACTAAGCTCCTGGGACTTAATCAAATGAATTTCGACTTCAAAACGGAGATGAAGGTAGAATTCTAAACGAAATACGTCATTATAATAGCCCCATGCATCACAATGATTGCCCATTTCGTAGGTATGTGTTCTGAATTTATTATTTTTATGGATTGGAATTCCAGTATATGTTTTAGGGTTCTGTACCTCTTATAGAAATAATGATACCCTGATGGGATCTCTTCGTCTTCTGTCTGTCTGTCAATACCCTTTCAAGAACTGGTGGAGGGGTCAAGTTGAAATTAACAACACATATCGCACCATCAGTACGATAAGGGCTTAACTCAACATTTTGCGAAATGGAGTTACGATCATAGAGAGACTAAACAAAGTACGCCCTATCCGATGAAGAGTAAAACAGTCAATTTAATGATATAATTAGCATACCGATATTTCAGCCTCCTTAACACCGGGACCAACCCTCCCCGCTCAGTGCAAAAGTCACCCAAAATCGAGATGTGCCAGAAGTGATTTTTTGAGTTAAGCTCCTATCGTTCTGAGGGTGTGATATGTCTGCGGTCCCTGGAAGCTGTACATCAAGCTTCTACATCAAGCGAATTCAAGTTTGCTTGATTAGAAAGAATAAAGAAAAAAAAAGTAACTTACATGAAAATCAAACTTATATTTTGGACTCGGTAAATTTACTGTGACGTATATCGATGTATGAATGGTCGAACTATTTACCTACAAGTTTGTCCGGAATTCTTCGTGGACAAGTGACTCACACTTGTCCGCTTTTCATTATAATAAAACCCTGAGACGTCAAGTTGTTACGTCTCATGTGGCTGTAATGTCACCTCACTTACCTTTCTAACCGAAATACAATTACACTACTGCTCTACGACGGAAATAAGTATGGTGGTAGTACCTACTTCCAACGGCAATTTCTGCACTAAAAACTCTACAACTCAACCATTTATCGCATTAAGTCGATTAATTTAGTCAATCAAATTGAAACAATTAGTAAATTGAACATTTTTAATCGTAAATCTTATAAATTTTTCAGTCACCTCAAATTTTCACCCTGCTTTAAACCTACCGATACCATAAATGTGACTATGTATAGATATTCGCAAGTACCGTTTCACGCCTTTATAACTATTTTTTTATAAAAAATAAATTCAAAATTCAAAACCATTTATTCAGTTTAGGCCCTTCGAAGGCACTTATGAAGGTAAAATTTAAAGTTACTGAAGCTACTACCGGTTCAGAAGTCAGCCTTCAACTGAGAAGAACCGGCAAGAAACTCAGCAAGGTTACATCATTTTTATTTAATAATTTTTTATATAAATTTTATCTATTCTGACTTTTTGGCTATTTTATAATATCAATTTTATATAATTTTATATTTAACATTTACAAAATACTTAATATAGATAACATACATTTTTATCTTCAATATAATGAACTACCTTTTATTTCGCAAAATCAATCAAAACCTCATTGTTATTGGAGAAACGTGAAGGCATTTCATAATACCAACATCGCTCAGCGCAACTAAGGTAAAACCTAGCAATCAAACATTAGTACTCTAAATTAAAAAGAAATGGAAGAAGCAAGGTGACCTACTTTTAGGCACCACTATCACGATTGCGCAAGTTAAATCCCACCGGCACATTTACTTTACGGATCCCTAGAAATGTCATAGGAAATGAAATAGCGATGACTAGCCAAAATTAATAGCGCCATTAATATATTCATATAATAATTAATTTCAAACGGCTAAATGGGTCGCCGTGATATAATATTTTCATTGGATGAAAGCCGGAGTTTATACAATTTTCTTTTTATACCACATGAGCCGACAAACAAGCACGTCCACCTGATGGTAAGTGGTCAACGGAAGACGTGAAGTTAAGTCTCATGTGCCTGTAATTTCACAGGCTCCCTTACCTTTCTAACCGAAGCAGTAATACAAGTGCATTACTGCTTCATGGTGGAAATGGGTAGGGTAGTACTTCCCCGGACGAACTCTGCACTATGAGCGCTATCTACTGCTCAAATCCTGGGACTTTTTTACACATGGCCATCTGATTTTAAACTAAGCAAAAGGGTTGAGTTATACAAAAACTTCTCAATCAGTTTTTTAAGAGTTTAAAATGAATATATGAATTTTAAGCTGAAAACTAAATACATTTAAATTGAGAGTTTTGGTTTATTTACAAATATAGGATTCGAAAGAAAAATAAAGATATAGACGTCGGGTACAGAGAAACATTTAATTCCTCATGAAAATTGAAGTCTTGTAGAGTACACGTATTCTCTGGAGATAAATCGTGTTTCCATTTCAGAGGCGAGCGAAAAAGTTTTATTGGAATGGACAAAAGTTTTAACTCAAAACGTTACGTCGAATTTGTTTAGCAAATGAATTTAGGGCCCAGAAATTTGGAGGAAAATAAGATTCAGCAATTAATTTGAAGCAACTGAACATTAAGACTCGGCGATTTATGGTATTCCATCAAAACCGATCTACAGCCTTCGGTATAAAGTATCTTATTGCTTATTATTAATCTTATATTTTAAAACAGCGTCCCGCCACGGCTTCACTGAGTATTATTCATATGAGTATTCATATAATTAATATTATAATACTAAAGTAAGTTTTGCTTGTTATGTTGAGTGAACCAATCTTGCTAAAATTTAGTAAAAACATAGCCTTATTATAGAGAGTCACAGGTTACTTCCGGAACGCGTGTAAAACGACAAGGGCAGTTAGTTGTAATATAAATAACAAATGACACAAAAATGGTTGACCTTTAAGACTCATACATCAATGCTTCTAAAACCCCAGATCGGAAGCTAGTCTTGACAAATCAAAAAGCAGAAATACTCACGTGCAACCTCTTCAACAGTCCTGTATCGGTGTTAGAATTGGCGGACTGTTTGGCAGTATTCCAGAACTGCTTTTGAGCGGAGTACCGGTTCATGGGACATATCTTGAACAGGCAATCTGGAAACAATGGGTTATATTAGCGCTATTGTTTGATTCGCTGTCGTGGTGATTTACAGCTTATTGTCTAGTTTCTAGAGTATGTTTTACATCTTGTGTTCGGCTTGCATTAATAATAATACTAGTTCGTATAAACCAAACCTGTAACTAGAAAAATAACTACCTAGCCTATTAAATAAAAACAAACGCGTTTCCGAGTGATATCACATTTTCCCGGGATAAAAAGTAGCCTATATGTTATTCCAGGATATGCTCTATCTATGTGCCAAGTTTCATCCATATCCGTTTAGTAGTTCTTGCGTGAAAGAGTAACAAACATACTTACATACAAATCTTTCCTCTTTATAATATTAGTATAGATTTATAGGTACTGGCCATTAGTTACCGTCATGTTAGGGATTGAATGTATTCTGGGATTATAATCTAGATCCAGCCTAATTTAGCTAAAACAAACTTCGTCGGCGAGCCGCTTCACGGAGGCCTCGGAGAGTTTATCTCTCACGTGATTAGTAGTATTAGCGTAGCTAGCGAAAGAGACAGAGCACGGGGCCGCGACGAAACATCCTTGCGTTGGTGTCATTTTCCTTACAGAATCGAGCCTCAGGGCCGGATTAACCATATCCGGGCCCCAAGGTATGTCACGGGAACCTTTTTTTTTTTTTTTTTTTCGGAGGGGAAATGCATTACGCATACCACCGCGCCCGGGGAGAGACGCGGTGCGGTGGTTATGTGGGACTCCCACTCGCAAACTCCCCTTCCCATATCAAAAATGAGAAGGGGCCCGAGGGTATACCCACTAAAACCCCTCCGGTGTTCCTTCACACACCTAAGCGCCGGGGGTCGCGGGCACGAATTCAGCTTCCGCAACCCCCGGCTGGTGCTGGCCCGCCATCGCGGGCCCCATCTGGTCGAGGGGGGGGAGCGAGGTGTTAACTCCTCCCCCCCCGACTTCTCTGAGGGGCGCGCGTGGAACACACACACGCGCGCCGCCACCTCGGGTCCTGATGATGATGGGGGGCGACAGACGGGTCCCCGTGTCTGTCGCCCCTGGACCCATTTAGGGGGGCTGGAGGAGGGCGTTATCAGCCCCATCCATCCATGGCCCTGTACGGGGCCCCGATCTGGGCCCCGTACAGGGCCATGGATCGCACGATACCCGTATAGAGCCGTCTACAGACGGAGCTCGGGCCCCCCAGATTGGGAAGCAGCGTTGCGAGCGCTCCCGCCGCGCCCAACAGCTTGGGCGCCAGCCGTTGAAAGTGGGGTCCGAATGTCCACCGGCTGTCGAGCACCAATCCCAGATACTTCATGGTGGACTCGACAGCGATTCGGACCCCCCCGACCACGATGTGTGAGTCGGGCGGCGGCGCCCACCGGGGGCCATGGAACGTCATGGCCCCCGACTTGCTGAGGGCCACCTCCAGGCCCAGGCGACGGATGCGGCTCACCACCTGTGACACCGCAGCCGTCGCCAGCAACGCTGCTTCCCTGTATGTCACGGGAACCTTTACTAACTTCCTTAACTATGTTTTCTACAAAAACGCAATTATATTCACAACTGGCTGTCCTCCGCGTTTTTACGGGGATAAACGTAAAGATAGAGGTCTTATGTCTCTCTCCATAAAGAGCCTGAGTGCCACATTAAAAAAATGGGCATTATATTATCATTGAGGGTTTGTTACATGACATTTGAAAAACCATTTAAAAAAATATATATTAATATTTTCTCGGGCCCCTGCCCAATGCGGGGCCCCTAGGCCTACACTGCTTAATGGCCCTCTGTCATTCTGTCTTTCAAATAGTTGCAATTGTCCATTAAGAGATTACATATAAACAGATTACAAATAAACAAAGTATTATAATTATAGTTTGTATATAAGTATGGTTATTTAGGACACAATATTTTAAAATTCCAAATTAAATATATAAAGCTCTAACCCTTTAGGAGTTGAATTTTCAAAATTCCGTTGTTAGCCGATATGTATTTAGTAAGTAAACTCTCATCGCGATAAATTTTACAATTTGACAGAAATAAATTGGATTAAAAGTGGTAGGTACTTACCCCGGAACTTTTTGGGTGGCACATTCAAGTCGCCTGCCTCTGGGCATACGACGCACCTGTCATCTACCAACCTGCGTACATAATAAACATATAGAAAAATATACAGGGTACAGTCGGGGTACAAGAACCTTCGTCAGTTTTCATATTCATTCCTTTACCAAGTTGTAGAATCTTAGTATCTTTTGAAACTAAAGCTAAGAGATGAGTGTATTTTGGAGTAGCTGTAATTTTTTTGTGAACCAAGTGAACGCCATCTTATTTGTTGTCATTTGACCTCAATCTCACAGAGGTAAGTTTTGATGTGACCGAAGTTGGTAAGGACATATAGCATAGGGACCTCGCCCTAAGTGCAGCATACAGAACACACCAGAAGGTGCGTCGTGAGAGATCATCTCGAGTGTGGTACCCAAGAAATTCAATGACATTAAATAGTTTATTTCGCCAGAAATGTCGTACAGATTGGTGGTATCTATGGTATTTCAAAATAAGGTCAACACATTTCGCTCTAGAATAGGATGCAAAATTACAAATTTAAATTGATTTTAATAAAATGTCATTATTATTATTTTTTTTTTGATACCACGTGGGCCGACAAACAAGCGGACAGTCCACCTGATGGTAAGTGGTCACCGCCGCCTATGGACATTTGCAGCACTAGGGGCATCGCCAATGCGTTGTCGACCCTGAGACGTGAAGTTGTTAAGTCTCATGTGCCTGTAATTTCACCGGCCCCCTTACCTTTCTAACCGAAACACAGTACAATATAATATACAATACAATATAATATACAATACAATTCAATACAATATAATAATAATGAAATAAAATAAAAATAAAAATAAAATGTCCTATTCTTGATTATATATCTAAGTTTTACGTCATATTGAAAGTATTCGAAGAAGGGTAGTTCAAAATACCAAGGTAATGGTTTCTGTTGCGCCCTGAGGTCTGTCACTTCCACGACAATATTTGAGTTGTTATTGAAACAATCAAATTTAAATTCAAGACCTACGACTTAGGGTTTATTTTCCATAATCATAATATTTTAAAGTCTTGATTTCGGGCCAAGACTTACCCTAAGGTACTGAGGAATCCTGCCACACTGCATTCCGCGTATAGGGAGACAATGTCCCCTAGGTGCAAGAAGCTGTCTCCCATCTTGGCACCTTCTCCTTACCCCCACCATGCAACAACACCTGGCGACAAAATATTATAAAAGTTATTATAGGTCAAGTAGTCCGACAAACAGGTCGGTTCACCTGATAGTAAGTGGGGCCTTAGGTCGAAATGCCCGTTTTCCAAGATCTCACTGGTCAGAGAGCCTCCTGAATTGGCGTTCGTTGACCCGTTATCAAATCGAACAAAAAAACTATACTGTTTTTTACAGTTGTGGTACTGATGGCTAGAAAAGTCTAAGAAGCATAAGGACAGTTACAGTACAAGATCATCGCTATTGCGTAGTCGACGCTGAGACATGAAGTTGTTACGTTCCTATCACATCAAAGATCAAATTATGAATTTGGACAGGCCAGTTAGCTAGGTAGTTAGCTACTCTGACTGCCAAGCCGAAGGTCGCGGGTTCGATTCCCACCCAGGACAAACATTTGTGTGCATGAACATGTTTGTTTGTTCTGTGCCTGGGTGTAAATATCTACTGTTGTGTATTGAGGGAGGCGATTGGTTTTTTCGGTAGGTTAGGTCTTTTATTATTTTGTCGTTCCGCGAATTAGGTACAAATGTAGGTACTTTCTGCTTAGTTAACTATTTAATTTTACTGAAATAGGGTTGGCACATCAGTGAAAATAATAATATTATATTTTTTTATTTTTTTGGTGTATGTTATACAGCGTTACTACGGTTCTTAAATATTGTGAATGGACTCGTTATAAGGCCCCATTTAACCTCCTTTCGGCTTTACGGGTAGTTTTGTAGTAGCCTGTATATCGAAACAGTAATGCAAGTACACTACTGCTTCTCGGAAAGGATAGATACGGTGACATTACATCCCCGGACGAACTCCGCACTAAGGACTGCACTATAATACAACGTGTTACAAAATACCCCGTAAAAAATATAATTAAGTATCAAAGCCAACAACCCTAGTAAGCTGTCATGTTAGGGAATCAGATTATTTAAAAGAAAGGCCTACGTACCTATTTTACCTATTAATTGTGTACTTTAATAGTTTTTCTATTTTTCATTCATAAAAATCACTTTTTTTTAATTTTTTTTGGGGTACGTTGTTCAGCGTTACTACGGTTCTTAAATATTGTGATTGGACTCGTTAGTAGGCCCCATTTAACCTCTTATCGGCTTTACGGGTAGTTTTGTAACAGCCTGAATGAAATAAATGAATCTTTTATTCACACTCAACAAAGTGACTATACCAATATACATAAATTTATTAAGAGAACCATTGAAATGTATCAAAAGGCGATTATATTGTCATTGTTTCTGTGCACGCGAAATTATTCGCACGAATTCTGTCTCTGTTAGATGTATTCTAATTGCTAAGTTTACAACTAAGTTTCTCAACCATTAAATTGAACCTTGCTCCAGCCAAGAACTCTACGGTTCTTATTTCATTATCTAATTATAATTAGAATACATCTAACAGAGACAGAATTCGTGCGTAGAGATTAGCAATTTTGTCGTTATCTCTTCCTAGTGATACTGATTCGAGAAGGTAGAAGATTTCGATCTGCTAACTGCTTATTGCTTCTACCCTTCGGAGAATGTTCAGAGACGCTTTTCTGCTAATTTCAGAATCTTTTTATTTATTTAATATCAACATCAATATGACACTTCAACAGTATACATATTAAGTACTTTTAAGTATATTAAATCACGTTACAGTATTTTTATATGTACAGCATTTACCACATTTGAAATAAATGAAAGCTTTAAAAGTTTGAAAAGAAATTAAGAAAATTTTTAAAACTAAAAGCATCAATAAAAATCCAAACAAATGGTTTGTAAGGTCACATTAAAACAATGGTTGAAGTGTCAGTTATTTTAAAATGATTTCAGTATCATAGTTGCCTCTTTAAGAATCTGTCCTTACAATAAATAGGTGGCTTATGTTATTATGTCCTCAAATCTAGAAAGGGACCAGCTCTAGAGTATCTTAAATACAGCCCCCTTATTAAGCTAGTACAAACTTCGTCGGCGAGCCCGTGCACCGAGGCCTCGGAAGGCTTACCTCTCGCGTGACTGCGTAGTTAGCGAAACAGACAGAGCATAGAGGCTGCGACGACATCCTCGAGCAAGTCTAATTTTCCTTACAGAATCAAAGCCCAGATTGCCAGACATATTCTTATTATAAAATGTGAAAGTCTGGATTTGATACTCAATCACCTAACAATGGTGAGGGACTGACATGCCGTTTGGCACACAGATCTATCTGGATCAACACAAATGGTTCTTGTTATCCCAGCAAAACATTTAGCCCATCGTAAACGCAGAAAGTAAGAATAAATAATGATCACCTATACAAATTCAGATTCCATAATTAATATACCGATATCGATTTGTAATCGAATACGCATTTTTTTTTTATAATACATATCCTAGGTCAATCTTTCACACACGGCCATCTGATCCCAAACTAAACAGAGCTTGTAATATAATATGGAAACCAGATAACTGGTACTAAATATACTACTTTTTTAGATACATACTCATATAGATATTTACATTCAGACACAGAACAAACAAGAGCGTACTCCTTTTTAAAAGGCCGGCAACGCACTCTTGGCTCCTCTGGTGTTGCTGGTGTCCATGGGCGGCGGTAATCGCTTACCATCAGGCGATACGTCTGCTCGCTTGCCTACCATACCTTAATTAAAAAAAAAAAAAACATGTTTATGCACACACATTTTTGTCCTTGGATCGAACCCACGACCTGCGTCAGTCAGGGTCTCAAGCCAACTGGCCCGTCATAATTTGGCACGCAATTTTGAGCGTCATATATTACGTATCCCACAACGTACATAATCTTTGAGCAATAATGATTGAACAGAATTATTCCATCACAGAGTTCCCGATTGAAATTATATTCGGAATCGAATTGCCGAGGAAATAACACTCCAAAGCGTCAGAAAGGCAAATACACGCTGAATTGAACCGCCGCCGCCGCTTCGTTTCATAACGACATATTGCGACGGTATTCGGAAATGAAGCCTTCAGAAATACAACCTGCGTGTGTTATTTTATACAATTTATTCCAAGACTAAAGTAAGGAAATATTCTATATCAGATTGTACCCATATTAAGAAAAGTAAGGGGACCGGTGAAATTACAGTCTCTAGGTCGACAATGCATTGGGGAAGACCACTTACCATCAGGTGAACCGTCTACCTGTTCGTCAACCCATATGTCATTAAAAGCCATAAAATGCCTGTCTATGAATTATATTTCATGGGAAAGTTTGTACAAGTAACCGGATGCCTCGGGTAAGCTCCTTAGGCTCCTGTAACGACCACGTAATAACTTCGGGTCTAACAAGTCAGAAACCACCGAGTGCGGCGTCGAACACTACCCTTACTCTATCTATCTCATCGTTTTGACAACTATGAGTGTTATAGAAAAGATAACCTTATATCATTATAATAAGGATCATCACCATCATACAATTAACCATTGACCAATAGATGAACCGTATTCCTTAATAAATTGAGATGATTTTTAATGACATTCTAAGCTGTCAAAACGGACCTTTTAGATCTCGACATCAGTTGTCTATCACTACATAGTATAAAACATCAGTTGTCTATCACTACATAGTATAAAACAAAGTCGCTTTCTCTGTCCCTATATCCCTATTTATGCTTTAATCTTTTAAACTACGCAACGGATTTTGATGCTGTATTTTTTTATTAGATAGTGTTTGAAGAGGAAGGTTTTTATGTATAATACATGTGACATCGCACGGAAACGCGGGTAAAAGGGAGGGACGGCTAGTTACATATAAAGAGGTGAAGGTTATATGTTTGGATGTAGGAGGTAATTTCCGAAACTTGTCAACCGATTTGGAATCTCCTTTGACTGACTAAAAGCTACACTATTCCCGGGTGACATAGTTATGGTATAGTTCCACGATACACAAGATCCATCGCAACCAATTGCCCTGGGACGGTAGAGTATTAGATAACCTACCAAATTGTCAACAAAAAGGTAAATTTACCAATTCTCTTACAATTTGTCATTCTGAAATTGTAAGAGAAAGATTTTGTCTAGTGCCTAGTTCCATGGCGGAAACTAGTTTCACGTACAAGCTTCAAAAAGCCTAAAAAAACTAAAAAATACATATACTTTTTATTCGGGATCTATATGATGATATGAAAAATTGAGTTCCTTTGATGCACCATCACCTCAAAACTACTGAACATCGGGATGGGACTGCTACCATTCGACGCGGAATTTTTCCTAGATGGTTATAGGCTATATATGATAGTTGATAAACGCGGATGAAACCGCGGGAGATGGCTAGTGTTAGTATAAAATCATTCGGAATAATAATAGCAGAAAGATTTTTCAATGTCAGATACAATTGTTTTTTTCATGTTTTTCCAACAAATGCATTGAATAGTGTTTACTTACTATCAATCCGATAGCAAATGTAAATGTAGTAATAATTTTAAATATTTTACACTAGATTTATTTGCGGTTTCGCTCGCGTTTCATTGGAACTATGCTATTCCAGAAAAATGTAGGAAGTGCGTGTTGAATACCCACACGGAGTGTTCCATATAATAATAACTAGCTGTCCCCCGCAGTTTTACCCGCGTTCCCGTGGGATGTCATATGTATTATACATATAAACCTTTCTCTTCAATCACTCTATCTATTAAAAAAACCGCAACAAAATCCGTTGCGTAGTTTTAAAGATTTAAGCATACATAGGGATATAGGGACAGAGAAAGCGACTTTGTTTTATACTATGTAGTGATGAGAGAAACTTAATTTTGTATGCAGTAAAATCAATTTTGACTTAAACATTTCATGAAGAATTTTTGTTTTTATAATTTTTTTAACCATTTTTTTCTTGTAAGATAAAGTTAATAATATTATATCTAGGTCTTATTGTCCGCGTATTGTAGGCACATTCATCGCAACCAAAAACAAAAAATCTTACACTGAATCGGTATTTATTTAAAAACATGTGTTATCTTCTTTGTTCTTTATTCTTATTAAAAATCCTAAACTCTTAAACTCAAACCAATCGTTAAATAATTCCAAAACACACAAACTAGACGACAAAGCAATCAAATAGAGATTTTCAACAAGTTTTTATTGAAAATATTTGATACATAGGTTGGAAACAAATCAATTGAATATTTATTTGTCCGGTCCGTCTGTCTGTTGTAAGATGTATGGACAATGTAAGTTATTTCTGTGTACATATTTCAACGTATTATTTACATTTGACTAGGCAAGCGTTTATTTGAAAGCAATTCAAGGTAACACGAATTCCGGATACGTTTCCATAATGAAATCCACTGGAAAGACCCAACAATCGGTTTGATTGTGCTGTTTATCGCATTTTTTTTTGTTGACAATTTGCTTAATTATAGTTTGCTACTTGTCCGCCGCGGTTTTACTTACATTCCTGGGGGATGACATTTTCCCGGAATGAAAAGTATTTTGTGTGTTAATTTAGGCTATAAACTATCTATGTGCCAAGTTACATCCAAATCAGTTAAGTCGTTTTTGCGTGAAAGAGTAACAAACATTCATACATACATCCGTTCAAAATTCCGCATTAATAATATTAGGAGGAAAAGCAGGGGACCGATTCCGGTAATTTGAACTTTAATAACAAAGGTAAACCACTACCAAAATCTATTATATTAGGCTAATTTCGTTGCGTGCGTAATTTTAACGGAAGCCATTTTTTATCGGAAAGGTACATAAGCCTAGCGATCGATCAAACTTATTTTGATATGACGGGCCAGTTGGCTTGGTTAGGGATCCTGACGGCCGCATCACAAGTTGGAACTGGGTAAGGTACCTGCTTCCCCGGATAAACTCTGCACTTAGAGCTTTACCCCATCTAATAAGGTGTGGAGGATTAGCGATAAACTCACAACCCTGAGGGTTGCAATACTAAGGAATGCAAATATGGCATATGTTTGTATTGTTAAACACCAAGTTAACATATCAGGACGTAAAAGGCGCGCGAGCGGAAGATACCACTCCCACTTCCGCGACGCCACCGTACCCACCAGAAGCCTAAGCACGAACATCTATCGCATGCGTATCGTGATCGTATCCAGCGGCGGCCTTACCCATTGCGAGGCTCCGGGCGGCAGGTCAGGCGAGGCCCTTTGTCTTTCGTGAAAAGTATGTGATGCGAATGTAAGTCTGGTTGTTTGGTTTAGGTATTTGTCATGTTTGACAAAAAATGATAAAATTATACAAATAAATAAAATTTGAAATCCATATATATTTTTATTTGCTTGGGTTGCGCGAGGCCCCGGGCGATTGACCACTCTCTGATCGTATCTAGTGTGCAAAAATCCGGTTTGTAAATTTAACTTCGCGCATACCGTGACGTTGCGCGATGTTAAATTTCCCATAGCATTGGTTTTTGGCGTCGATTCGATGACGATTCGCTTACGATAGATGCTTGTGCTCAGGGGAGAGCTCCGGACAGCCTACAACTCAGCACTGGCGTTTCCGCAACTCATCAGCGACAGACAATTTTTGGTTATTTTTGAATGGCAATAAACAAAACCCAATTTTAATACTTATTACTATTATCATTATATTATTATTACAAACTTCATATTTTTTTATATATTAGCTTAGTGGTAAAAGACCATGACAGCCACGCCGCTGGCTGTGCGTTCGATTCCCACCCAGGACAAACATTTGTGTGCGTGTACATGTCTGTTTGTTCTGTGTCTATGTAAATAATTTGTATGTTTAAAAAAAAGTCTGATTTCCATAGTACAAGTTCTGCTTAGTTTGGGATCAGATGGCCGTGTGTGTAAGGAATGTCCCAGGTCTATTTTTAATTCAACCTCCTCTTGATTCTTCTAGTTAGTTATCTATATACTCGTATATAAAAATGAATGTTTATCTGTATGTCCTTTCTAGCATCGTAAACTATGCAACGGATTTTAATGCAGTTTTCAGCAATAGATAGGGTAATTCAAGAGGAAGGCTTATAACCAGGATTGAAAGCGAGCAAAGCCGCAGGGCGCAGCTAGACTATAAAATCACTGAGGTTTGCAATACAAAAAACATTACCAAATAACGATACTAGATAAGCTGTTAGATAAACATAGATACACTATTTATCAGAGTAACTGACTGGCAGTTAATTAAGATATTTTTACCTTGGTTACGAAATTGGTACGGTCAGCAACAAAAGTAGCTGAACAGATCCATATAAATTAAAAAAATAAACTACACGTTACCACTATCCTATAAATATATACCTACAAGTATTATAAATGCGAAAGTTTGTCAGGATAATTGTATAAATGTTTGTTACTCTTTCACGTAAGAACTACTAAACGGATTTGGATGAAACTTGCCATATAGATAGAGCCATAGAGAGATCCCACGGGAACGCAGATGAAACTGTGAAAGACAGCAATCTACATCTATACTATTATTATAAAGAGGAAAGACTTGTATGTAAGTATGTTTGTTACTCTTTCACGCAAAAACTACAAAACGGATATGTATGAAACTTTGGCACATAGATAGAACATATCCTGGAATAACATATAGGCTTTTTATCCCGGGAAAATGTGATATCCCTCGGGAACGTATAATACGGATAGATACGTGTCTCATAAATATGTGTCAACAAAAACCTACACCACTGTTCACTTATTTTTATTTAATTTCTAGGTTATGGACTAGTTTTAGTGTATTTATTTATTTATAGACACACTAGCAATATACAATCGGCATGTACAGCCCCCTTATTCATCTCTCACGCTAACTACGCTAATGCTAGTAGAAGCTCATAGCACAGAGTAACCTAGTTTGGGCACCTGTCTCCCACAACTAAATGTACCTACCTGTTTATAACAAAAAAATGTATAAATTTTATGTGTGGGAGAAAAATAAACGAATTTTATTTTTTATTTATTTATTGCACTAATGTAGACCGCGTAGTTAGCGAAAGAGACAGAGCACGGAGGCCGAGACGAAACATCCTCGAGTTAGTGTCATTTTCCTTACAGAATTAAGTCCCAGTCTTTAGATGACTGACATGATCAAAACAACAGTGAAAAATTTAAAGCGCCATATAAAACAAAAATTCAATAAATTTTTAATCCATATTGTATTATTGTTTTGTAAAGCATCTGTTTAGCAACTTATGTTACTGAACGTACAATATAGCCGATGTTTTCGAAGGTAACATAGTATACGATTCACATAATACAACCGTTTGGGACAATGACTCCGTTTTAAACCCTTTTCCACATTTCAGGGCTGGAATTTTCATAAAAGGGTTGAATACGATTTATTTACTGTACTTACCAACGTTTATACGTGTTTATTTGTTCAATTCGTCAATTAGGGATTCTGTTTGGTTAAACCTTTCATTTTTTAACCATGAAAGAGGTGGTTCAATCTACATATGGGTTTAAATGAAACTTGTCACATACATATGTGGCGACATCTATGAACACGCCTACAATCCTTCACCGCCCGCACTACAGTGATGTGGCGACATCTATCAACGAGTAGAAACACGCGAGAATCCTACATCGCGCTATCAAGATTCTCTCAGGATTTGATATATATATGAGTACAATCATCCAACATCAACAGTTGGACCGCGGTCCCCAGGCATGATCACCTAGCCTAGCGGAAGATCTTCCCTTTTAAATGGAGGAGTCTCATACCTCGCTCCTTCATACATATATAATTTACAACATAAATTAACACATAGGCAGATGTATGGATATCTGTCCTTGACGCAAAAACAACAAAACAGCGAAAATAACAAACTGGAACCCTGGAATAACATATAGGAAAATGTAATAGCCCACGTGAATGCGGGTGACACCGCAGGGGACAGCTAGTACAAAAACTTTCCATTACTTGAGAGTGTAAGGGCAATATTAGCCGCAACGTTCCGGGCCACTGCTGTTTCAGACCCACTCATCTTAAAGTGACCTAGATTCAACGAAAGTACTTTAAGATGTTTACCCATGGGAGAGGTAGGGGATGGTTGACTCATTTTATTATTTGAAACGACGCAACTTTGCAGGTATTTATTTAACTGGGGAGCTTGGGGATGTTTCTCTATTTAATATTTGCTAGAGACGACTCTACTCAAATAGAGACTAATATTATAACGAAAGTTTATGAGGATGGATGTTTGTTACTCTTTCATGCAAAAACTACCGAATGAATTTGGATGAAACTTGGCACATAGACAGAGCATGCCCTGGAATAACTAATAGAATTTTTGTCCGGGTGAAAGTGCGAGGGCAGTTAGTAGGCAATAAATCGAAGCAATATAAAATATATCGCCACGCCCATTAATCCCGATAAGGTAGGCAGAGGTCTTAGTACTGGGACCCACGTTTCACCGAAATTGTATTAAGTGCCACATTAGCACGGAGTAGAAGTGACCTTGTTTATTGCGCGACCCGGGAATCGAATAACCCAGCCGAGCTATTGGTACTACACCGCTCGACCACCCAGACGATATAATGATGCAAACATTTAGTTAAAATTATTCTATTTTTATTTTTATTCGCAACGTGAGCATCCTACTAATATTATAAAGTTTGTGAGGATGTATGTATGTATGTATGGGTATTTGTTACTCTGTCACGCAATAACTACCGAACGGATTGGGATGAATCTTGGCACATGGATAGTTTTTAACGTGGATTAAAACATGAGACACTTTATTGCGTAAAAATGTTACATCTCTCGGGATCACGAGTGAAACCGCGCGGGACAGTATGAATATATGGCTGTATGTTACGATTTCACGCAAAAACTACCAAACGGAATTGGATGAAAATTGGCACAAATGTAGACCCGTTTTTTTACAATTAAATAATTTTTTTTCTTATTTACACTATTCATAATTCAAATTAATTTTCCATTTTTCATAAACTATTATATATTTTTCATTTATTAGTTAAACCGCTAATCCTTTAATAATTATTTAAGTGGCTTACTGATAGATGTTTTATACCTTAGACGAATACTTTAAATATGAGGTAAAACTTAGATAGATAATCAAGAATAGGACATTTTATTTAATTACTAGCTGACCCGACAGACGGTGTCCTGTCTTAACTATGAATATTGAATCTTCCGATTGAATCGACACTGAAATATGTATTTTATCAATATAATTACGACCCATGCTTCTGTTTTAAACGATATTGTCAAACGACTGACATTTATGTCAAACACCATAAGATTACATTATAAGAGTTTATATTGTCAAAAGCGGTAAGGTTACATTAGAAAAGTTAATATGGTCGTTATGTTTTCTTAATTTTCTAATTTTCCACCAACCTTTCTTAATTTTTTCTTTCATAAGATCCTTCTCCTGACAATAACAAACACAACAAAAAAATAATTAGCGAAATCGGTCCAGCCGTCCATGCGCGATGCCGTGACCAAGGGAAATAGGGATTAATTATATATATATAGATTATTAATATTGTATTGAAATAATGACAATTTATAAAAATCAATTTAAATTTGTAATTTTGCATCCTATTCTAGAGTGAAATGTGTTGACCTTATTTTGAAATACCATAGATACCACCAATCTGTATGACATTTCTGGCGAAATAAACTATTTAATTTCATTTCGGGAACGCGAGTGAAACCGCGAGGGACAGCTAGCCTAGAGCTAGTCTTCTATGGTGTCAATTTTGTCCGACACAAAACACATAAAGGCGTACGTGTTATGACGTTTTGTAACGCCATCTAAAACTGTGTCGTAATTAGGAATACTGTCGACCGTTTATAATTTCCTCGTATCTAATTAATTTATTGGAAATCTATCTTTAGAATAACTGATATTGATTAAATGAAGCCATAAGACTTATTTGTTCGCTCTCTATCTTATTTATAGTCGAATGTTATTTGATTGTTGGGTCATTTTAATAGGAATCTCTACCTACTAATATTAGAGAGAGGTAAAGTTTTGATGTTGGATGATCCACAACTACACATCCGCTCTCAAACAATATTTTACCGATAGTAAGCTACACTATACCATATAAAATAGGCTATATATTCATTCTGGGATACTTTGGATCCCTCGAGAATGCGGGGAAAACCGCGAGATGGTAGGTAGCTAGATTATAATCCCTACTAATATTATAAATGTGAATCTAAGTTTGTTTGTTGCGCTTTCACGAAACTACTTAGCTGATCATCATGAAACTATGTACACCTATTCTTGGAGGTATTAGAAGTAACATAGGATACTTTTTGTGCCGGGAAAATGTCACATCCCTCGGTAACGCGGGTGAAACCGCGGGGGACAGCTAGTAATCTATATAAATAAAAATTAAATGATGTCCGTTTGTAAGCGCATTACTTGAGTTCAGCTGGATTGGTTTGGCTAATTTCTTTCAAAATAATGTACGCTATACTCCAAATAAGGCAAAGAAAAATTTGGGAAAATACCCGGAAAATTGAAAAATATAATTCTAGAAGAATTAAAAATACTTTTTCTACGGGATTTTTGTATGAACCTAAAATCATGACTGACGATTCGAAGACGCATAGCAATGCTCGCCTGGAACAGCCAGTAAGTATATCTAAAGCAAAATAGGTTTTCTTTGACGCACCATCACCTTAAACCCACTAAACATATCGGAATGGGTCTGCTGCCATTCGACACGGAATTTTTCCTAGATGTTTATAGGCTATGATATCGATAAACGCGGATGAAACCGCGGGGGATAGCCAGTATAATATAAGTAGATACCTACTCATAGATAAATTGTTATTGATATTAATATTAATCAAAGAATGTAATTGCAATAAATTATTTGATATCTCTATTAAATAAAACGTCATTAATAATAAATGACTAATGCAAGATGCACTTTGGATCAGAAGTCAGATTCCCTTATGTATTTTACGTACATACACTTCTCACAAAAATTAAGGGAGCAGAAAAAAAATCCAAATTTTTGGGGGATTTTCAACAGGCTGTAACTTATACAAAAATGGTCGTACAGCAAAAAAAAAAGAAGCAAATTGTAGCTCTAAGTGTTTAGTTTTCGGATCTGAGTTTGAAAATTTTTTTTTTTAAATATTTTTCGAGTAATCATAAGAAAACCAACGAAAAAAAAATTTTCGAAATTTTTTTGGTTTTTTTTTTAATCTACGGACGTGGAAAACATTTTTTCGACTCAACCTCCGTATGGATAGCTTGTTTATTCAGCTTTAATTTCGTTTTTTTAAAATCTCGATAAGAGCATTTCTCGCTGAGATATCGATGTTTGAATGGAAAAAGATCATTTTGTCATTGATTACCAATATCTCAGCAACCAATGATCGCACAGAAATTTTGAGGTTTTTTTTTTTCCCTTAAATTTTTCAAGTCACTAAATACAGAATTGAGATAAAAATGAAAAAAAAAAATTTTTTCATTTTTGATAAAAATTATGACATTTTCAGAGCGAAATTCTTGCTCCTTTAATTTTTTCAAAAATTCGATCAAGTGGGAAAAAAAAACGGTTGGCTGGATTGAATTGAAACTTTGTAGGGTTTTTGTGGGTATATTGAACAGTAAAAGGCACACTTAACGTTAGTGGTTTCCGCAATATTTTTGATTGGGCGCTTGATTTTCCAAAAAACGACAAAAAGCCCTTTTTTGGATGCTTTTTCAAATTCATGTAATGATTGAAAAAAAAATTTTTTTTTTAAATTCAATTGCCAATCCTTGTAGAGAATTTATTCAAGTTTTTAAAACCAACCTCAAAATTTTTGTGCGATCATTGGTTGCTGAGATATTGGTAATCAAAGACAAAATGATCTTTTTCCATTCAAACATCGATATCTCAGCGAGAAATGCTCGTATCGAGATTTTAAAAAAACGAAATTAAAGCTGAATAAACAAGCTATCCGGTCCATATGGAGGTTGAGTCGAAAAAATTTTTCCACGTCCGTAGATTAAAAAAAAAAACCATAAAAAAATCGAAAATTTTTTTTTCGGTGGTTTTCTTATGATTACTCGAAAAATATTTTCAAAAAAAAATTTTCTAACTCAGATCCGAAAACTAAACACTTAGAGCTACAATTTTTTTTTGCTGTACGACCATTTTTGTATAAGTTACAGCCTGTTGAAAATCCCCCAAAAATTTGGATTTTTTTTCTGCTCCCTTAATTTTTGTGAGAAGTATATTTAACAGTTACATTTCAAGTTACAGTCAAACTAACCAATAACATGACGAAATCGTTATTTTTTGTTATTCTACATGGGGCGGTAAATAGTCGGTCCACCTGATGGTAAGTGGTCACCCCCGCCTATGAACATTTACAAAACTCACCACATGAAAGGTTAAGCCTATAACCATTTCTAGTATAAAACTCAACATTTATTATTTAGTACTACTTAAGAATTACAAGAGCTTAAAATTATTTTTCAATCTCTCTTTTTTTAAAGACCATATATAAATATAATATATATTTTTTAATCATTAAAAAATTATAAAATTTGCAACCCCTTTTATACTACTTTAGGGGTTGATTTTCTTTTTCTTTAGAAGTATTAGGACTTCAGAATAATAGGGGATATAATATTAGCCAATAAAAATGTTTCCCCCAAATTTCATATTCCCATATCCAGTGTTCAATACTATCAGGTAAAAAGGGGAAAGCAAGCCCTAGTGAAACATTGTGGTTTATATCTCCAATTAATTATGAAGTCCTATTATGAATAAATTAATATCCTGGGACATTCTTCACACAGATTTTTACTATGGAATCCCGATAATTGATATACTACTTTTTACTCATTATTATCAAAAAATATGATAAAGAAAATAATAAAAAAAGCAAACAAAGGTTAAGTGATTTAAATGTTGACTTACCCACACAGCCACACAACCACGCGACACAACTCAAACCATTTTCAATAGAGTTCAACAAGTTTCATCAAAAGTTTCAGCATGTCACACACAATATAAAAAGTATGCAACATAAGTTTATACCACAAACGCCTCACGTCTATAAAGTAGTAACTGATCACTAGAACGACGGCACAGACCGCGCAGTAACATATTACCTTTCGATTTTCACTTATAACCATCTGAAATAAACACGTGATTTCGGGTTTTAAAGCTTATAGCTTTGAGCTTAAGGTTCAGTTTTGTTTGCGGTGGGCACAAGATAAAAGTTCCCTCATACACATTAAGATAACTAGTATTTGATCCTGTGCAATTTTAGTTAATTAAAAATCATCTTTTTATTTATATTTCTCATTTGCTTATGAAGGTGCGAATTAAAAAAACTAGCTTTAATTATATAAATGAAGTATTAGATTGCTTTATTTATTGGCCGTAATGGAATATACATTGTTATTCTAAAACGAACCCAATTTTAGTGCTACCTTTTTAAAACAAGACGAAAACACTGTAGCCTACATAAAAAAATATACATCAAAATCGATCACATTTTCACGTCAAATTCAAATAATAAGACATATAAGAACTAGTAAGAGGTAACTTTTATTTTAATGACCACAGAGTTTGTTTTAATTAATTAACAGGTAACAAAGACCCGGCCATTGGGCATCAGATGTTATCTTAAACTAGCAATTTCCACCGGCAGCCCGCTATAGATAACATCAATCAATACGTGGGGATGAGTGGGTGCGTACCGTGATGGTTAATCAGGCATCACATAAGGGGTCCTCATCGTTATATATAGGTTTTTGCTGCCTTTTTACACAGCAGTGTGTGGTGACCTAGATTGTCAGGAGCTGAGGCCTTTTAGCGATGCCCTTAGCATTCAGGGTTGAGAGCCTTTCACGCTGTATCAATAAAGCTGTGTATTTCAGTTTTACTACAGTGTTCTGTAGATTTTATAACTAACTTGGCGAGCGTTCAAAATTATCAGTTAACACTAATCATACCAACACTTACTAGGTACCTATTTCTACCATAGTGGGTCAAATGTGACTTTATGTTTCCTGCTTGAATGTATGAAATATGGTTGTTAGGAAGGGAAATAAATAGTATAACTGTATATTAATTAGTAAGAAAAGGTCATGAAGTCAAATGTGCAAAAGCAATAAGATGATACGTGCATTTTCAATGCAATGTTCAAAATGGGTCATTTGACCCGGTTATGGTATGTTTAGTGTTAAAATATTAGAAATATATCTTAAATTATATTTTAATTTGTAATTTCAAGCGCACATTGGTGATAAAATTTTCCCCACCCTCCTCAAATATTTTTTTTTATGACCATATTTTTTTGTGTCAATATTATTTTCAGTGTCTGTAATGTTGATTAAAACTATGGCAGAACTGAAACAGGAAAAATATGAATTCAGAAACAGATAAGGCTCAATCTATAGGTAGTTAGTAGTTGGACTAAAATATACTTGGCCAACGTAATGTTTTTTTTTTAAATATGCCGAGTATGTTGTAGTTAGTTTTATGTAAGTAATATGGGTATCGTGATATATATTATAATATTGTGTTTTATTTTTTTATCTTTTGTTTTATTTAAAGGAACTTTGTCAATTTTGAATATGTCGTCCTATATTGTGGTTATGTGGGATGTAGTAACATCGAGTATAATTTTAATACATGTTTTATTAGTTTTTTTTAGGGTTCCGCACACTTAGGGTAAAACGGATCCCGTTTTCATTCGTCTTTTCGATTATTTCAATCGATTTCTCTCGAAAACGTAACGGAAAAACAAAATATATAAATTCTATTCTGCCAACTAATAATGGAAGCGATGAATTATTCCTTATTTTATTTTGACTCTTATTTACATTTAGACCATTTTGTTGCGAGATATATCTCAAAACCTAAACTAGTTCAATGAGGCGGAACTTGGCGTGTATTACAACCTCAGAGGCCTTCAAGTCTAGAGTGGTCTAGAATAGGCTTTTATTGGCAAGTGTTTTCCATCTACGACCTCATTTCCTACCCCATTTTTATAAATTTATTGTAACACGCAAGCCCATAAAAATATATATTAAGCCAAAGAAAATAGCACCATTTTCCTACAAGTATTGGCACAATTAAAAATTACTGGCGACACTGAGCAAAAAAGTTTTATTTTTATAAAAAAAGATTTTCGCAAAAAAATCTATTGAACCGACTTGAATAAAACTTTTGACAAGATCTAAGCTAGGTTGTCGCTGGTTTTTGAATCTTAAAGCTATTTGAATAAGATTTCCTTTCCACTGTTTTTAAAAACCCATCATATTATTTAACACAATACTTTATAATTAATGAAAGGCACACACAAACGTATGTAAAGTGAAATATCAACTGAGGTTGGCTGAAATTATTAGTTTCGAGGAAAGCTTTATGTTAGTTTGTTTGTCTGTGTGTATGATTGATGGCTCTAAGAACCTTGCGTCTAATTGGTAATGTTTATTTGCCTCTCTTTGAACTGGAGCTTCATCAACTAAAAACGTCTTTGTGAAGGGTGGCAACACCCGTTCGCTGAGTGGCTCTTAGGCCGAGATCAATAGGGTTGCCAGTTTTGAATTCAATATTTATACCATAACTTTTTGATCACTTGAAAAAAAATACTGGCAATGTAGAAGAGGTAAGACATAGTAAATGTGCTGTTAATATTTTTGTTTACGACATTATCCAAAGTTAATAAAAAAAAAAGAAAGTATCCCGCCTAAAATTATGGATACAATATTTCATTATAAAACAAAAATACTATCAATACTCAAATCTAGCTGCTCCACGCGTGTCGTGATCCCGAGTGATGCGACATATTTCCGGGATAAAAAGTAGCCGATGTGCTCCAGACTATCCCAAGAATATCCCAAGACATTCTTCACACATGGTTACCTGATCCCAAGTTAAGCAAAGTGTACTGCTTGTAGTATGGCTACCAGTTAACTGATATACTACATATACTACTTTTAAAATACTTATATAGATATTTACACCCAGACACAGAACAAACAGACATGTTCATGCACACAAATGTTTGTCCTGGGTAGGAATCGAACCCGCGACCACCGGTTTGGCAGTCAGGGTCGTAATAGTAGCAAGATAGTAGTTTTCTGGTAATTAAAGTATTGGTGTTTATATTATTTTTAAATAAAGAAACAATATGACATGACAGGCAACAGCTGTCTGTAGGGTTATTAGTCTTGTAAGTAAGTTTTAGATATTTGAATTCGTCCGGGGAAGTACCTACTACCAACAAGCCATTTCCGTCTAAAGCACTTGTATTACCGTGTTTCAGTTAGAAAGGTAAGGGGGCCATGGTATTGCAAATGTCCATAGACATTGGTGACAACTTACCATCAGGTAGATCGACTGCTTTATTGCCAACCTCCGCCCTATATGGTTTTTATATAAAAAGCGTCTGAGATAATGATAATCACACGATTTGCCTGCATTATATCTACCGACAGAAGCAGACAGCAGAATTAAATAATTACTACATAGTATAAAACAAAGTCGCTTTCTCTGTTTAAATCTTTGAAACTACGCAACGGATTTTGATGCGGTTTTTTTAATAGATAGAGTGATTGTAGAGGAAGGTTTTTATGTATAATACATGTGACATCCCACGGGAACGCGGGTAAAACCGGGGGACAGCTAGTTAATAATAAATTAAAATCACATACCGTCAAGCGTAAGTAAAATATCGGTAAAAAGCCATACAAAAGGTTTAGTACCATACATATAAATTGAACCCACTCGCGCAGCCACTTCTCATCAACTCTTATTAAAATCAAATTCAGACATAATAGAGTTATGTTTGTGTCAAAAACGTCAGAACGTATGGAAGAAAATTACATTTGACAGAAAGGAAATCTGTTTAGATGAAGCTAAATAAGAGTATACGAGAATACAATTAAGAATAAGTTGACAGGCCAATTGGCTTGGTTGTTAGCGACCCTGACTGCCAAGTCGAAGGTCGCGGGTTCGATTCCCACCCAGGAACAACAATTGTGTGCATGAACATGTCTGTTTGTTCTGCGTCTCTGTGTAAATATCTTTATATGTATGTATTTAGAAAAATAAATAGTAGTATATCAGTTATCTGGTTTCCATGCTACAAGCTCTGCTAGTTTGGGATCACGTGGCCGTGTGTAAAGAATGTCCCGGGATATTTATTTATTATTATTATTATAGCCCCAAATTTCTACCAAAGCGACAACCCTATTCAAGTCTATTGTTAGAAATCTAGGTTTTTGTACATTATGAGGCTATGACGTAGGATACGTAGCTAGTTAAAAATTACATGTTAATGTATTCATTTCTTTTATGCCTCAACAAATGTACGATTCAATATTTTATATTATTCGGTAGAAAAAATATATTAATATTCATGAGATTACTTCCAAACTAACCACCACAATACAAGATTATGGTTACCAGATAACTGATTTCTATATATAAATTTATATAAGCAAAATATAGTTCTCGAGTGGCGAACACATACAGGAAAACGCCGAGTGAGACGAACTCCCTCCAGTTACACTGACGACCTGGTCAGAGTCGCTGGAAGCCACTGGATGCAGGCGGCTCAAGACCATTCGAGGTGGAAATCCAAGGGAGAGGCCTATGTTCAGCAGTGGACGTCCCTGGGCTGATATGATGATGATGATGAAACAAAATAGGGTTCCTTTGACGCACCATCACCTCAAAACTACTGAACATATCGAAATGGGACTGCTGCCATTCAACGCGATTTGTTTTTTGGATATAGTCTATATTTGATATCGATAAACGCGGGGAAACCGCGGGGGACAGCTATTCTCTAATAAGTATAAAACAAGGTGTGTATTTCTGTGTGTTTGTACAGTTAGTCTTTTTAATAAAAATGTACCATCTTAGCTCATTCTTTTAGTATTGACATGCCGATTGTGTTTTTTTTGTCACTTATTTTAAGCTTATTTTCAATTTTAGCAATTTTAACCGTAATTTGGATTCGCCAAGAAAAAATTGCGTGCGTCAGGAATAAATTTACGTGCGGTAATGCCGTTTTATTTATAAGAACTCATGCTGAGCTAACATAATAATTTAAATTTTATTAAATTACCCAATAATATACCTACGCATAATATTTTGATACTGTTTTCATTAACATTAAGAGAATTTCTTCGGGAAAATATATTTGTATAATATATTGAGGTCAATCACAATACCGTTATAAATCAGAAATAAAACAATACTAAACTTGCGGCACGCTATGATGGCCGTTTTGACGGTTAACAATGTCAAAGAAAAATAACCTTTATTCCTTCAGACATAAGGTGCATCTATTGATCTAACAGCTAATTGTATGTTAATGGAAATCAACCTTATTCCAAAGCAATACAGTTTCTTTTCCTATGACAACCTGAGCCGTCAAAACGGCCATCATAGCGTGCCGGTAGTATAATAGGTAGGTACTATCCTAGTAAGGCGTAGTCGAAGTGGATTGACAGTAATACATATTTTTTTTATACATATTACCATTTTATAACAATCGTTATGATTTAATTTTTTTGTTATTTGTTTTATATTATTTTTTTTTCATTTTTTTTTTTATATTATGTTATCTGATTGTTATTATTTGCTAAATGCCTTAAAAAATGTTTTTTCTTTCTTTCATATACTATTAGAGTTCTGCACTGAGAGGGAGCCAACGGGACCTTATTACTAAACTTCTGCTATACGTCTGTCTGTCAGAGGACTGTATCTCATGAACCGTAGTAGGAACACAGTTGACATTTTCACAGGTTGTGTACTACTATGGCCACTATAATACAAATTTAATAAAGTATAAAAATACAAAGAACCATATTTTATTTCGGCTTTTTGTAAAATTTTGTACGGTGACACGGAACCCTTTGTGCGAAAGTGTCTCACGCTTGGCTGCTATTTATTTGACAAAGCTACACTGGGTTTCTGGTTAAACCATGTACCGTAGTAGGAACACAGTTGAATTTTTTACTGAGTTTGTAGTACTATGGCTACTATAACAAATAATAATACAGGGACAGAAAACGCACTTGTAATTAACAATTTCACATATGGTTGGGAATCCAATCTACGACCAGTAGCTTAGCAGTCAAGGTATTTATTATCTGACCCCCACGCTAACCGACCATTCTAAAATAAGATTTAATATGGGTATCATAGTACATAGTATTCGTAAGCGCGTGGAAACAGCGCTCAATCATCCATTACCTGATCCTTCGTTCTTCCTCTTGTGTAGAAGCGGTTCTAACTGGTTATGGTACATGTCTCAGATCACAGTTAGCCAATACACTTGCCACAGGATAGTATACCTTATCAACAGGACATACATGCATTTTAAGCACAAAATAGAATACGATATCTGATAGTAATGTCGTGACGATGGCGACATCTCTGAACGACGTATAAACACGCGAGAATCCTACATCGCGATATTGAGATTCTCTGAGGTTTTGACATATATACAAGCATTCAACATCAACAGTTGGACCGCGGTCCCCAGGCATGATCACCTAGCCTGGCGGAAGATCTTCCCTTTTAAATGGAGGAGTCTCATACCTCGCTCCTCCATAGTCATGGCTTCATTTCTTATAATAAGATTGATCTTTGACGGGAGCTAGTCAAAAATACAAGCAACAAGCTTTCCCCTGCGGTTTCACCCGTGTTTTAGGGACAAAAAGAAAATAAGTCCCTCTCCATACTATAGGCTATGAGTGCGGCAAATTTCAGCAAGAAAAGTTCAGTCTTTTACCCTTAAAAGCGTTTCAAACAAACTCACTTCACATTTATTATATTAATAAGGATAGTACTAACACAAATTATATTGGATCAAGTAGAGAGTGGGCTGTGTAATGTATGTATATGATTTATGTACCCATTAGTCCATCCAGGACAATAGTGTACAGAGCTAGCCCACACTTCTAATCAACGGCTCTCGCATCGTAAATACTGTATACAGCCCCCTCATTCAGCTAATACAAACTTCGTCGGCAAGCCGCTTCACGAAGGCCTCGGAGAGCTTACCTCTCACGTGATTAGTAGTATTAGCGTAATAAGCGAAAGAGACAGAGCACGGAGGCCACGGCGAAACATCCTCGAGTGTCATTTTCCTTACAGAATCGAGCCCCTGGTGTAGGAAGGTAAAAAGAATACTCTTATAAACTTAGTCATGTATCAACATTTATTATGCACAAGCTTTGGCCTCGTTCCCGAAGGATCTGAAGTTTTTTCGGGGATATCTTTTGTCTCTCTCTCTCTCCGTGGCTTAGGGCTTAGGGCAAATTAGACAATGATTAATTCTCCAGTCAGGTGTCTTAGTAACAAAGAAATGAACTCACTATCGCATTTATAATATAATATCAATTAGGATGCAAGCATGATTATGAATTTCATTTAGTTATTCAGATTGTTACAAAACTACCCGTAAAGCCGAAAGGAGTTTAAATGGGGCCTTATAACGAGTCGATTCACAATATTTAAGAACCGTAGTAACGCTGTATAACATACCCCAACAAAAAAAACTGATTTTTATGAATGAAAAATACAAAAACTATTAATGTAGACAATTATTAGGTGAAATAGGTACGTAGGCCTTTCTGTTAAATAATCTGGTTCCTTGACATGACAGCTTACTAGGGTTGTTGGCTTTGATAATTAATTATATTTTTATGGGGTATTTGGTAACACGTTGCGTACAATACCATTTCCGCCGTGAAGCAGTAGTGCACTTGTAATACTGTTTCCGTTAGACAGGTTAGGGTTACAGAATTGATCAGGTGGACCGTCTGCCGGTTTGTCGGCATACTTGACATAAAAAATGTGACAAACATGCAAACGTTTACGACTTCAATGCAAAAGGAAAATCTTAACCCACAACAATTGATTCTTCAGCAACAATAGATAAACAAAGCCCCTGCCCAATAAAACAGTTGAATGTAAATTTTAAATGGTTATTTTCGGCCTTATAGAACCGAAAACAAGAAATTACAGGCACTTGAGACTAAACAACGTCACGTCTCAGGGTCGACAACGCATTGACGATACCCACACTTGCCAACAGGTGGACCATCAGCTTGTTTGTCAGCCTATGTGAACGGCGAATATGATCTTCGTTTTATTAATAATTTCGTACATCTTCACTGGTAAAGAATTTCTTCCCAATTACAACAAAAAATCTCGACATCCCAAATACCAATTAACCTACTGTACACAAAAAGAGCTATGCGCATGCGTGCCCGCGATGAATCCGTTGTAATTGGCGTGCTTTATATCCAACAGGAGTCGTATTTGCTCGTAAAACGAACAAATAAACTAACAAGCTTGTGGCCATAAGGTTAGCGGTTTCGTAACCTTGCATAAATGTTTGTACTTTGTAGTTGCGGGATGGTAGGGATATCCAGTTTCTATTTAATTATTTTTCTTGTTATTTCTTTTTAATCCTGATTATGTTTATTATGTTATATCAATTATTTTGTAAATTAATTAAAATATTTAAAAAATCCAAAAAGGTAGATTAGATTAACTTTATATAAAATAAATTTAAGTGTTTAAAAATTTTATCTTGCTGAGTTCTTGACGGTTTTTCACAGTGGAACCAATCGGCCGATTGGCGAACCGGTGGTAGTTTCAGTCGCTTTTACCTTTACAAGTTTCCTCCGAGGGCGTACATAATAAATGGTACCTATTGCATTTTTAATTTGTATGATGGGCCAGACAGTTGGCATTGATGGTCAGTTTTTTTTTATTTTAAATAATATAAACCAGTGCTTGACTGCGATCCCACCTGATAGTAAGCAGTGATGCAATCATTGATGTTAAGGCGCACTAGTTCATTAAGAGCCTATTCAGTCAAGCCTTGAAGACACCCAAATTATAATTGGACGGGAAGACCGCAGCAGGCAAAGTTACCCATATATATATGTGCGACATCTGTCATGTCCCAGGATATTTAGAATAATTAGTAACTATGGCACATCCCACCCAGGCACGACCACCTAGCCTAGCGGAAGAAATTCCCTATAAAATTGAGTATACTTACACTTACTCCTCGTTTCTCCACAACTGTGGAGTAGCGAGGAGTAATATTTCCACCCCATGCTTTAAGCTATCATTCAAATTGAGGTCGTCGATTTTTTCCTTCCTTGCGGGCATGTTAAAACCGATAAACACTTTTTTTAAGTCATTTCATATATCCTTGGATGGACCAACGTACCCCTTATTTTTTTGGTGAACATAATAGAAATATAGACACTCTATTTTTGTTTTGTGTTGAATATTTCATTTTATAAAAATCGCTTCATCCCCCGCTCAAAGCTCGCCGCTCACCTTATGGCCCGCCAACATACATCTGAACAAGTAGCTACGAACTAAAATGAGTCGACACTCGCAGATGTCCAGTTATCAGTTAAACAAACTAACACACAGCGGCTCGCTAATATTGATATCACCGCTCAAGATATTGTTTGTTTGTTACCTACTTAATAAAAGGAACAATGCAATTATATAAGCATTTTAATCAATTGCCAATATTGTGGTTATTTATTTTTACACTCGGTCAGAGAAAAATGTTCTTTATTGGGTGCGAAACAAGGTTCAACTATTAATCCAATGATGATGCTAATGACCCTTATCACAAAGCAGTAGTGTTAATTTTCCTATAAAAACCATAACGCCAAAAAGGAATTCTTAAATTGGACAGATTATAAACAGATCAAAATTAACAAAACACCAGTACACTGTTACTATCGACAATTTGGAATGATAACGTAAACAGTTATTACATACAATATGTAGGACGTAGGTATACGAGTATACTTCTGTACTAATATTGTAAAGAGACGATTTTAAAAGTGTGTTTTTATGACGAGGGTCAAATCCGGAACTACTGGACCTATTTGAAAAAATCCTTTACCATTTGAAAGGTACATTATTCCAGATGGCCACAGGCTATATTATAACACCGGGATAGATTCAATCCCTCAGAAAAGCGGGTGAAAAAGAAAATGTATCCGTAAAATCGTAGACTATAAGGTACATAATACATTTAAACATTAATAATAGGTTTTAGTGTAAGTTTAGTAAAGTTAAATATGCTTAACAGTTTATATTCATTTTCTATATTATTATTTAATTAGGGCTTTAAATGTTGTGTGATTTTTTACTTTATATTATTTTATAATAAACTAGCTGTCCCCCGCGGTTTTACCCGCGTTCCGGTTGGATATCACATGTATTATACATAAAAACCTTCCTCTTCAATCACTCTATCTATTAAAAAAAAGCGCATCAAAATCCGTTTCGTAGTTTTTAAAGATTTAAGCATACATAGGGATATAGGGACAGAGAAAGCGACTTTGTTTTATACTATGTAGTGATAAATATCCCGGGACATTCTTTACACACGGCCATCTGGTCCCAAACTAAGCAGAGCTTGTACTATGGAAACCAGATAACTGATATACTACTTTTTTTCTAAATACATAATTATTTAGATATTTACAGCCAGACACAAAACAAACAGACATATTAATGCACACAAATGTTTGTTCTGAGTGGGAATTGAATCCGCGACCTTCGGCTTCGCAATCAGTGTCGCTAACCACCAAGCCAACTGACCTGTTATATAATAGCTGTTCCCCGCATGCGTTGCAATGCGTCTTCGAATAGTAAATTACGGTTTATTCAAATATTCTATAGAAAAAAGCACTTTGAATTAACTTTGAAACCCAAATAAATAGTACTATTGTGGACATTTAATAAAAATCTATTTGCAAATCGATTGAGCCGTTCTCAAGTGAGGCGCTAACCAACTAACGGCATTTAATTTTTATTTATTTAGATTCATAAGAGATGGCCACACAGTTTTAGTAATCTAATGTCATAGAAAAGGCCTGTACGAATCTTACAAGGAGCTTGAGCTTTCGGCGAAGGAAACCATAGCACGGCGGTAGGGTACTTCAGGTTAGTACCCACCTGAATGGCTACCACCCTCAACTACAACTCTCTAGAGTAGTAGAGCTCTTAGTGCAGAGTTTGCCGGGGAAGTACTACCACCTTACCCATTTCCGCTGTGCAGCAGTAGTGCAATTGTATTACTGTGTTTCGGTTAGAAAGGTAAGGGGCCGGTGACATTACAGGCACATGAGACTTAACAACTTCACGTCTCAGAGTCGACAACGCATTGGCGATGCTCCTAGTGTTGCAAATGTCCATAGGCGGTGGTGACCACTTACCATCAGGTGGACCGTCGTGTTTCTCGGCCCAAGTGACAAAACTTGGAAAATTGATCAACCTCCACAGGCAATACCCATGCTATATAACTCTTGAAGCCACTATCGTGTTTCCACATCGAAACAATCCGAGTATCAAACATAATTGCATGACGGGAGCACGTAATATTTCATAATTCTAATCGACAGACAGACACGCCTCCAAAATAGACGTATACATTGCACAGACATTTAAAATTCATTGATGTATTTTAAATTGACTTTGAACTTGGCTGTATGTCAAGACTCTTTACTGCCAATAAACTTTTGCTTACATTTTTATTTACTGACAATGTTTATACAATGTTTTGTTACAACAGGTGCGCGCATTAGTTTCTTTGGAGGCCTGAATATGATAAAAGCGGAAAAACCACTTCTTCTTTTCCCTCATACTCCGACAACTCGAAGACTGCAGTCACACATCCATTCTTTACATTAAAAAAATATGAATTACCGGTTTTTAAAAGCGTAGGAACTAAGGTTTCATATATAGTGTAACGCTACTGACGTCTGACGCTGAGCACGGAAAGAGTGGCCGGAGGCCTGAAGGTCCGTATAGAAGTTTCGCTACAAAAAACCTTACGATCAGGTATTTGTATTATTATTGACAGTAAGGCTTGGTGGTTAGAGACCCTGACTGCCAAATCGCAGGTCGCGAACATGTCTGTTTGTTCTGTGTCTGGTTAATATATATGTATATGTATGTATTTATAAGGTATTATATGTCGTATATCTGCTCTCCATATTACGAGCTCTGCTTAGTTTGGGATCAGATGGCATTGTGTAAAAGAATGTCACAGGATATTTATTTATTTAAAACATCAATGCAATGTACAGGCTGTTACAAAACTACCCGTAAAGCCGAAAGGAGGTTAAATGGGGCCTTATAACGACTCCATTCATAATATTTAAGTACCGTAGAAACGCTGTATAACATGTCACAAAAAAATAAAAAAACTGATTTTGATGAATGAAAAATAGGAAAACTATTAAAGTAGACAATTATTAGGTAAAATAGGTACGTAGGCCTTTCTGTTAAATAATCTGGTTCCCGGACATGACAGCTTACTAGGGTTGTCTATGATAATTAATTATATTTTTACGGGGTATATTGTAAGACGTTGTATATTGTTTAAAATTACGATTTGTTTATTTATCTTTGAATTAACTACTGCCTTGCGGTTACACCAGCGTACCTCAAGGGATGTAATGTATACCGGGTTTATAACAGTCTGAGTACCTCAAATGTCAAGAATATTTCAAAAAGGTGCAATATCGGTTTCGGAATATAAACAACCATAGGTGAGGCCTATGTCCAGCAGTGTACGGAGATAGGCTGATGATGAGGATATAAACAAACTTACAAAATCCGCTCTCTCTCATATTAATATTTGTACTTATAGATAGTATAAAACTCGCTATATTTCTGTCTGTGTGCGCTTAGTTTAAGCTACGCAATTAAATAATGCGAATTTCACAATCGTTAACAGTATTTATTCCAGAAGATTTATCTGTATTTAACACCTAGTTGTCCCCCGCGGTTTCATTCGCGTTTATCGATATCATATTGCCTATAACCATCTACGAAAAAATCCGCGTCGAATGGTAGCACTCCCATCCCGATATGTTCAGTAGTTTTGGAGGTAATGGTGCGTAAAAGGAACCCTATTATGCTTATATATTAAAAATAAATATTTATTTCTATCCCACAAAGGCAAATCTGAGAGAGGTTTTTAGTTGTCAATAAGAATCAAACTGTAAATATCCATGTGGGTTGTAACAAAACATAAATCAAAAACAACAAAGCATTCAACACAAAAGCTTGTTAACACTGATAATTAATTAGTGGCCACTGTACGTACACTGATAGACATACGGACAGGACGTACAAACTAGTTAGAATCAATTATGGTCATAGAGTGATTGAGCTGTTATTTCTATTGTACTTGCAGGATAGTTTAGATGTTTTAGATTTGATTGTAAATTCAGCTAGATTAGAGATTAGAGTAGGTCAGTGTTTCCCGACAGCTTTAACCTGGATTTATTCAAGGCCAGAGTGAATAGGCATTTTCTGGGTAAGCGTCTCAACTCCTTCTGGGGACAGTCGAAGGCCAAACGCAAGACCATTATTAATAAAAAAGTATGCCTAGCCGGATTGTAGGTTATGCATCCTAAATGTTGTTTAATTGTTAACAGATGTAAGTTCTCTAAATTGTTTTGATAAAAAGAATCACAGTTTAACTATGGTATTTAAAGTGAATGGAATCCCAATGAACTAACAATTTTGATGATGTTTCATTTATTTCATGGTATAGAGCTACTCTACCCTATTTTGTTACATTCCATAACCCGGGACATATTACAAGTGGCCATCTGATGTCAAACTATGCAGAGTTAGTACCATGGAAACCAGATAACTAATATACTAGAGATATTTATACCCCGATACAGACAGACATGTTCATGCACACAAATCTTATGAGTGGGTATGGAACCCAACACCGGGGTGTGGCAGGATCCAACCACCAAGCCTCTAGAGAGGGTTTATACAATAAGTGGCAGAGATAAAAGGGCATGAAGTCACTCAGTGATTACCAATATGATATTGAGGAATGAGATGAGCACAGAAATACATGAGACTTGACAAATTGACATCTCCGGGTTGACAAAACATTGGGAATGCTGGTGGTGCAAATGTACACAGGCAACAGTGACCATATACCATCAGGTGGACCGACTGGCAGTTTCAGAGCCCACTTGATAAAATGTTTTGTCATTTCCTAGGGCACAGACAATTTATTATAATAAAATCTGATTTATCCTCCGATTCTACAAGAAAGGGACTCAAAGCATGGTATGTAGTAAATAAATATTCTGGGACATTCTCTTACACACAGCCATCTGATCCCTAACTAAGCAGAGCTTGTACTATGGAAACCAGATAACTGTTTTACTACATATACAAATTTTTTTTCCTAAAGACATACTTATATAGATATTAACACCCAGACACAGAACAAACAGACATGTTCACATTCACCAAATGTTTGTCCTGGGTGGGAATTGAAGCTTGTTAACCACCAAGCCAACTGGCCTGTCTATTCACCTCTGACTAGCACTTCTCTCTACCACTCTTTAAAATGTTTATCAAAGTTCATCAACTAGTACAGAGGCTTAGCCCAGAAGAAATAAACACACATTTTTTTTTCAGAAAATTATAAATATGGAATTGTGGACATAACTTAGCAGTAGAAAATTGTTTATCAATTATTATGTCAGGTTTTCACATAAGTATGTACACTAAAACTTTGTTATGAAGTTTAAAAGTAAATAAGTTTAACTTAAAAGATATTTTGGTATTACTGTGAAGCCTTTTGGTAATAACTTAACCTTTCTAAATTATTGTTTGCTGCTTACCTTTAAGTGAAAATAAGCTAAAAATTTAAATTTATTGTACACAAGTTGTTACAATTTACTTCAAAATCATGTGTAAAAATAAAAAATAAAAGTAGGTGGGCATATAAATCGACAGAACAAGGGAAAACAATCTACCCTCAAATTAAACCAAAACTTGTAGAAATCCCATGAAAACTAGACAGAAAATAGGTTTTTTAATAAGTTAACTTTATTATTATAATGTAAATATACCTAGAATGGAACTGAAGTCAAAGTAAATATTATTCTAATAAGATTCCAACAAGTTAATGCATTATTTAAAACCTTTAGTACTGTGAAGTTCAAAACATAATACCAATGTCAAAGCCAGGTAATGCATTTAATTTCAGCCTCACAAGTTATTCAAACAATATAATCTAAACAATGCCAGTTACGACGAAGGCCTGCTAAAATGATAAGTGATATATTAATTAATGAAACTAACGCAAATACACTTTTTCGACCGACAGACCGTCTGATATGACAAAATATTATAACAAATATTTGATTAACTTACCCTTATCATACACCACAGCTCACAAGATAACAGCATACAATCACAATAACGTCAGTTTTGGATTAACTAAGGATTGAATACGATAATTATGAAAAAACATGTAAACTTTGATTCCCTTTGACACGAGAAAAGCGAAATCACTTCGCTCGCTTGAAGGCGCGCCACTGACCAGTGTTGCCCAGCTTTAATAAAAATCACCCATTATTAACATAGGTACATCATTTATTTTTAAAACTAAAGTACATATTGAGAACACTTCATTTAAGTTGACAAAAACAAATTTCAGATTTTTGGACTTATTTGGCTATTATTGGCTAATTCCTTGACACATTCTCGACAATACGCTGAACAGGGGAAGGTTTTGAATCTTTGACGTAGTTTCTGGCAAGGTAGTCTGTCGAATTGTTGATCAGACAAACAGCAATTCACATATTTCTGACCTGGGCGTGATCCACGACAAGATCGGTTCTCATATTTTTTTTCAGGAAAACAATTTATGTGGTGCTTACCAAGATGTAACGTACCAGTGTCATCCGACGTTAATAATGCAAAAAATATCGGAATTTCATTACCAAATAGAGAATGTATTTTTTGTATATTAGATCGAGACCATCGACTTGAGTTATTTGGCAAATTCTTTGGTGCACGTGATCTTCTGTTTCTTTTTTTGCGATTAATTTCACAGTTATTAAATGTTTTTCTTGAATTTGGTCCAACATCGCCTACACATTTCACTTGGTAATTAAAATGTGGTGAAGTTTTCCCGTTTTTGTTTCCCATGTCTAGATATAAAAATATTTAACAAAAATTTTGAATGATGAAGAATGCAAATATATTTTGACAACGTCAGTATAGTTATTATATTTAAAGCAATATTATAACAATGGCCTTCTATAAAAGTAAAGTACATACTTTTTACAAACTACTCTCTCTTGAAACTATTTTATTGGCAACAATATATAGTAAAATAGCTTGGCAATATAAGTTTTGATCTTAGTCAATAATGTTTAATAATAAAATTGTAGATAGGCCATGACAAAATAAGCGTATTTTAATAAAAACACTAATAATTATGTAAATATGTAACTCTTATAAATATTTCTCCCAACACAACAATAACCAAGTAATAAACTATTTGTCGACATCCTAATTCACACCATGAATGGGATTGGTATTTAAGAGTGGTTCAATACCGTGATCCGTTAGCTACCATTTACTGCACATTCATGATGGTCTAGTTTCTACTTAGAACTGTTATCTAAAATACCATAGGACAGGAGGCTATGATAATTTGCAAAATAAACTAATTTGGCCGTCTCAACATTCGTCATTTGTTTAATTTTCCTAACAGCAAATGCAGCCGAACTTAATTTAGCAGCTAGAGTATCAACCTGAGGTCCCCACTGCAATTTATTGTCTAATGTAAGACCCAAAAATACCGTTTTATTAACAAGATCAATATGGCTCCCATCTATTATTATTTGGCTACATTCGGTAAAGAAAACCTTAAGCATTTAGTTTTCTTTGAATTTAGTAATAGATTATTTGTAGCAAACCACCCACAGACAATTGACATAGTATGATTAACTTTAGTTAGATCTTTGTCTTTCCTATTAACTTTAAAAATTAATGATGTATCATCAGCAAACAAGACAATATCTGTGAGGTCATTTACAACATATGGCAAATCATTTATATATACTAAAAACAAAAAAGGACCTTAAATTGAACCCTGCGTTACCCCCATTTATAAAACAAACATCAGTAATAGCAGAGCTGGTGGGACTTATTCAAGTATCAAAAATAGGTAGTCACCCTGTAATAAATTCCAGCAGGATTGATTTTGACATTTTACTGTATAGTATTGCCAGTTGGAGAAACAACTGCAAGAATGTGGTAAAAAATTATTGTCTTAAACAAATTTACAAATTGTGGTTTGAAAAGAAATACCATTCTAAAATATAGTTATTAAAAATTTGGATCTGAAGCCACCGAAGAAATTTTCGTGTAGGGTTCGTCAGGAAAAGCACTGCCAGAATACCAATTTTCGCCGTGAAGCAGTAGTACCTACACTTGTATTAAACGTAGTGCGTATTGCATTTTGTTAAGCTCCCTATTTTGCGATTCGACATTCCAGAGAGAGATGAATAACGTTTGTTCAGATCAAAGACTCGCAGCTTATAAATTAAACGTATAGTATCTTAAAAACCACTTCATAATCCGTTCAGTACCTACTGCAGTTCAGATATAAGAAGGCTTGAACAAGTAGACCATTTAGTGCTACTATCGTACCTTTTTCCGCCGTGAAGCAGTATTGCGCATGCATTACTGTGTTTCGGGGTCTGGTACACCTTTGACTGCAACCTTTTTTGTGCGCTGGATCCGCGCCTGGGTTCTAATGAGGTCCCTAAACATTTGGTTTCATCCACCGTTTGAAGGGCCATCACCTTGTTTGTGATCTTAATTGGATAAAGAGCGGCCAAGCGGGAGTCGAACTCGCACTCAAAGCCGTCTGTACCAACGTATAATATTTAACAAAACGCCCAAATTAAAATGGCTTTAGATGGGGGTAAATTTTTATATATTATTTGTTGTAATAACAGCCCAAATCTGGAATCTGCCTATTACCCAGTTTATAAGATACAGCCCGCTGACAGATAAGCAGACGGACAGCAGAGCCTTAGTAATAGGGCCCTGTGATAACCCTTTGGAAACAGACCCTAAAAGACTACTCGTTTGATTTTCGATTTATGGTAAACCTCCATAACTCTTATTGAATTTCCTGCCAGTTCAACAACTTTATACGACAATTTTTATGCTTTAATGAACTTTTATAAAATATTTTTTTTTAATGTTCTTGTATCAAACAGTTGACCTTCAACAGTGACCCAACTTGTCAAGGTAATTAAGTACTTTATTGCTTGATTAAAGATTATAATATGGAGTGTTCTAGATAGATAAATGATATTAAAGAAACTGCGGATTACTTAATACATGCGCTATTAATAAAAGAGAATGTAGATAGATAATTAATAATGCGTTATCGTACGATGCTCAGGTAGTTTTTAGATAATTCGTACGTGCAAGATTGGCCATTGCATTTAATCTCTTACGGTTCTTTTGGCTATTTTCTTATGTACAGGTTGATGTTACAGATGACTAAGGAAAAGCTAAAGTGTAGTCAATGAGTATGTTCTATGAAAGTAGTTTTCGATGTTGGAAAACAATGTAACCTTACATTTCTTACGACTGTCTCGACGTAAGTTCGTGTCCGAAGACAAAGGGTTTGTGGGGTTGCGAACACTTAAGGAAGAATTGAAATACAGTGTAAACTCTTTATAACGTTATCCTTTATAACGATAAACTCCCTATAACGTTGAAGTGAGCCCAAGTTGGTTGGTTTGCGTTAAAACCCACATATTGAAACACTCTTTATAGCGATACGCCATTCTCTATTACGAAGAATTACGAAGAAATGTGTTCATATTTTTAGACAGTAAATATTTATTATCGGTATTATTGTTTATGTTATGTTATCAGGTAACAAAAGACTTTGAAGCTCCGAAACATCCGAGGTCGGTCTAGCTTTTGTTATCCTTAATTGCCTTGAACACGTGCAGTATGACACATTGTTTTCTCGGAAGTGATGGTCTTCGACCAAGCATACTGGGTACCTATCGTATTATCAGTCGTAAACCTACTTTGAAACTGTTAACATGGCCAGTAAACGGAAAGCGATTAGTGTTGACGAAAAAGTTTGTGCTGAAAAAAAAACAGCGGCCACTATCCAACATTCTTTTCGACATGCTGGATTATATAGTAGCCAAGAAACGAACCAATTTGACAGTGAAGACAATCTACCACTGAGTGAATGGATAAGCCAGTTCAACATACCAAACAATTTTAACGAAGATCTACAATCGTACGAAAATATAGATGAGGATGTAGCCGTAACTGGTACACTTACAGATGAACAAATTGTTGATTTAGTGTCAAAAAGTCAGGAAACACCCGATAATCAAGATGAAGAAGACGATCAAGTGGACAAAGCCGAATCACCACCAACAATTCAACAAGCCCTAGATGCCGCTAAGTTGGTAGAAAAATTTTTGTTGTTTTATCAAGACGATTCCACCACATATCTAGATATGAATAGAATACATAAAATAATACAAAACAAGTACTGGCATAGCAAAAAACGTCAGACAAAGTTATCAGACTATATGTGTAAACAATAATTTATACAAGCATTTATTATCTAAGACATACATATTAAAAATTCTTGTTAATTTGGTTTTTTTTGTTCACTCCATATAACGATAACTCTCTATAACGACAAAAAATGCTCAGTCCCTTGAGTTTCGTTATAAAGAGTTTACACTGTAAAACAAAATTAGATTACGTTTCGGATGCTATTTATTACTAACAGGCTAGTTGCCTTGGTGGCAGCGACCCTGACTGCCAAGTCGCAGGTCGCGGGCTCCATTCCCACCTACGACAAACATATGTGTGCATAAACAAGTCTGTTTGTTCTGTGTCTGGGTATATAAGTATGTATTTATAAAAATAAAAAGTAGTATATCTAGTAGAGTATATGAGTTACCTGGTTCCCATAGTACAAGCTCTGCTTAGTTTGCGATCAGATGGCCGTGTGTAAAAGAATGTCCCAGGATATTTATTTACTGAAAGTTTACTTATTTTAATAAGTCTTAAGCTCTCATAATCAACTTAGACAAATTATATAAAAAAAAAAAAAAAATCTACAAAAAAAAATACATCGTAAGTCTATTTTTTTAACGAGGGTTATTAGGTACTTGAAATGCGTATGGTAGCGACTACGAATACCAAACCACCAAACTCTCTAGGTGGGTCATTCTATACGTGTCTTAAGGGAGTCGTGGACCCTCAGATACCTCGTGGACCTCTATAACTGAGACTGCTACTTATCAATAACTCTATAAGCGGCAGTCAAGCATGTACACATATTTTCTATTTTTGTTCTTTTGATACATATGTAGAAAACATTTGGACTAAACAGGAAACAATACCAATAAAAACAGGTTGAAGTGAAATACAAAACTGGCAAGATATATGATTTGTTTAAACAAACACGCTGTGTTACTAAGTAAAGCTACAATGATTAGCGATTATCGGCGGAAACATATTAGGTATATATATTGAACAATCGATCTGAAGCTAGTGGTGTCGCAGATTACGTGAGAGATGGCGTCTTTTAAGATTTTTGTAGTGCTTGCACTTTTAGCCGCAGGTAAGTTAATTACGTATTTTATTACTTACTACCTGTTCCTGTGCGTTGAAATAAGTCTTCGATTGGCGAGAAAAATCGCATAGAATTCTTCAAATTTCAAATTTTCATTTCACGCCGCCTGTACGATTAGATCCTTCAAACTATCAATCTGCAGGCCGACAAGGTGAGGCTGATAGGCGTTGTGACTTCGGCACCTCGCCGATGGGTCTCATTTTTGGACTCCATTGCTGCTTCAGATCAGGCAGGGTGGAGTCATCTTGTTAGGCTCAAATAAAAAATAAAAAAAACTACACAAGAGATTTTGATGCGGTTTTCGTCAATAGACAGAATGATTCCAGAGGAAGGTTTACCTGTATTACCATCTACATTGGACCCGTACGTAGCGGGGGCGGGTCGCTAGTTAGTCCAACTATTTTGACGGTTGCCATTCTCTTTTCTAATCGTATTTATTTTATTCCAGTGTCGGCGGAATCCCAAACCCGCATCGTCGGCGGGACCCACACGACCATCGAGGAATACCCCCATATCATATCATTGGTGTACTACTACCCCAGGATCGGTATCACCGTGCAGAGATGCGTCGGCTGTTTGCTGTCTTCATGGCACGTTATGACTTCTGGATTCTGCTTCACGTATGTATATTTCCATTTTGATAATATTATAATTGACTAGTTGTTCCTCACCTGCCCGAGGTATGCTACATTATCTCGGCGTAAAAAGTATCCAATCATTTAATTCAAGTTATAAACTATGTATGTGCCAAGATTCATCCGAATCCGTTAAGTAGCTTTACATAAGTACTTAGTATAAAACATAGTCGCTTCCCGCTATATGTCTATCCCTCTGTATGCTTGGATCATTAAAACTACGCAACAGATTTTGATGTGGTTTTTTTTAATACATAGAGTGATTCAAGAAAAAGGTTTTTATGTATAATACATGCATATTATAATTGAGAAATTGGTTACTAACTACTACTAAAAACTACTTTAACAGTGGGCGTTTGACAGTTCGCGTATGACATACCTCCGGAACACACGGAAACCGGAAACCGCGGGGGACAGCTAGTTTATAATATTTGTAGGTTAAAGGCGACTCTAAAAATTGTAAATGAAGATTCATCACACAGAGGCGCTTTCGGAGAGTTAGAAATCTAATTTGCGATCAGAATATCTGCCATAAAAAATGTCTCTATATATATATCTATATATATAAAAAATTCTCATATGTCGAATACATACGTAGACGTAGGTACTGTCAGGATTTTTTAAAAATTATACTGTACACAATGGTTTGCTCATAATTGTTTCCATACGGTGGTGAACATCTCATCCTCCGAAGAAATTATCCCTAGCCCAACTTTCTTGTTACAGAGGCGCTATCCTTGAAAACATGCAAGCCCGTGCCGGCTCCACCAACAGTTTATCCGGCGGATCCTTGGTAGTCATCGAAGGGTTCACCAAACACCCTGACTACGTCGAAGCACCCCGCGACGGCGATATCGCCATCGCGAAACTGTTGACACCTCTCGGAATGAGCAGCACTGTAAACATACTGTACCTTCCTGGCGTCGGTACTTACATCCCTGACGGTGCAGCTGGCAAGGTTGTGAGCTGGGGCTTCGAGACTGTAAGTTTAGCTCTATTAGTGAAAATATGACTTCATACTAATCGTATTACAAAATCCCTTATAATTTGACTACGGTCAATTCATTGCCAACGGCTTTAGGTTCTCATCTTTGGATAATATTGTGCTTAAAGTGAATTATGGGACATAATATCTTCTATACAAAGAAAATATGGTTCCTTTGAGGCACCATCAGCTCAATACTACTGAAAATATCGGGGCGGGACTACTACCATTCTACGCGGAATTTTTCGATGGATGGTTATAGTCTATATATGATAGGTATCGATAAACCGCATGGGATAGTAAGAATACCTACATACTTAAGCTGATAACGGGTTGTAATTCCCATAGACCTTCTACTAATTTTAATCATAACATTTTAGGAAGGCGGTGCTCAACTACAGACCCTGAAGACAGTCGAGCTTTACAAGCTGAACCTCGAAGATTGTAGAACGACTTACAGCGTATTGGGAAGCGCTGTGATTAGCGACAGTGAGTATCTTATTCTAGTGACTACACACAAAAAAATATGTAGGTATAGAATACGACGTTATAAATCACCCAGTTATAAAAATGTAACTAACACTGTTAACCCCGAAAAAGTAAGTGTGCATATTCTATCCAAACCTGTTTATGTGTCAATCAGTCAAACAGGCAAACTTCCACTTTTATATTAGTTGGATGTAAAGCTCAATAATCGCGAAAATTGTCAAGACTACCTATATTTCATATTTTTGTAAAATTTTATTTATTTTGCGTGTTTTACCTCATTTTTTGTGGTTTCTTAGATTGTTATAATTTAAGTCAGATATCTATTACCTGTTTTGTATACCAATAAATAAATACTTTTAAAATTTCTCAGCCGTTATCTGCGCGTCAGCCGAAAACAAGGGTATGTGCAACGGCGACTCCGGAGCACCCATGGCCATCGGTCCGGTCGTCGTTGGCCTCTCCTCGTACTACGAATCGTGCGTCCCCAACGAATATCCCGATGTTTTTACCAGAATCGACAAATACACCAACTGGATCGTTGACGTCACAAGGAATTCAGGCACGAGGTCAGCTCCCAATATTATCGCTGAACCTATAGTTGTATAAATTGAAGGTTTATTGCTAGTGTACCAATTACGCAACTTCTGACTAAAAATTAAAATGCTTGGGAATCCTATTTAAACTGCAAATAAAATCTTGGCAGTATTTTCCTTCAGTTCTTAATACATGGTAAGATACTATTATTAAATGCATGATTTTAGGTCCTAAGACTGAGTTTAAATTTATAACAATTGTATTAGATCTACGGTAGTTATTGAATCTATCATTTTCTGAGGAAATTGGCAATCGGATTTGGCAGTAGAGTGGTTGGTTAACCTAATCACATGTAAAATGTTTTATTTGGAAACAAATATGCTCACAATACCAAATGTATTGCCAGCAACCAAACGTTAAGTTCCAATCATTTGATAAGTGTATTAGAATTAAGAATAAAAAACCAAAATTTATTAAATAAAAATTTATTGAATATAATCCTGTATAATAATTATTTCATACAACCCTATTGCAAAGGAGACTGCATTTAATTTATTACATTGAAAGATTATAGAACGAGTATCTTTGGATAAACTTTTTAAGGAAAAAATATATTTTTCTTTTTTTTTATAAATCTTGGTTAGGGCAAGACAGCGTTTACAGGTAAAAGGCACGTTTATTATTGCATTTCTAATTAACTAAATATAATAAAATTAAAACTATACACTAGATTCATTACTCCCGACTCCTGATCAGATACTGGAAGAAACCATCAATAAAAAAAAGTGTTTCTCTAGGGGTAAAGTACTTTGATATCCATACTTTCTTATTAAAAAAAATCAGGAGTTCACATTTACAATTCAAAACGAGCTGACAACATTAAAAATAACTATTTAATAATAAATTACACTAATTTCATTTCCAATCTCGGTGGTCCCGTCTTATAATACAATTATACCAGTCGAAATTGCGGACTAAACGCTTAACATCTACAAGAGTTGTTCAGTTCAAATACTATATTTAAAAACTACTCGACGCCTGCCCGGTATCTAATTCTTATTCATAACATTTATGTAGGTATTAGCTTGAGTTTCTACCAGAGATGCGTAGCGAAGAATGTCTTTTAAAATCGCTTATCATAGATTTTTTTTATTAATTTTTACTGATTACCTCCTCTTAGTTATAGTAAAGCGGCCTTATTGGTGGACCCTTGTTTTTTGGGTTCCATAGGTTCCAAAGGGTGCCAAAAGGTTCTTGTCTGTCAGCGGACTGTATCTCATGAACAGTAATAGATACTGTTGATCATAGTGTGTACTATGAAATGAAATATTTATTCAAATAGGCCTTCACAGGCACTTATGAATGGTCAGACTCTAACACCGGTTCGGAAGGTTGCTTTTACTGAGAAGAGCCGGAAATAACTCAGTAATTATTCTATTATGGTCACTTTAAAAACAATGGCAGAAGTGAAAACTTGAACATTAACGTTGTGCATTTTTACCGTCTTACGAATTTTCGATCAGGTCACGTGTCCTGACGCGAGTTTAACATTTTATAGCCATTCCAAAGTTTTCACGTCAAAAAAATTAAATATTTGCTAAAAAAAATAAAAACGTGTTTTCTTGTAAATATTGTCTCGCAGTTGGATGTTTGTTCAGTTCCGTAGCTATAACACACTTCTCGCTATAAATATCTGGTAGAAACGCCGCCTTATTCTAATACAATACGGTTTCTTGTATCATTAAACTTTTCTCTCAATCACTAACCAATGTACTAAACGATTCAAAAATACTTATACAAATTTTAAATACCAACTAGAAATAATGAATTGGTCTTCATAGAAAGTTAACGGTTCGAAATGCAATCAAATACCCAAATATTGGTAAAATTATTGGCATTGATATTTAATTAAGATATTCATATCTCTTGTAGTATAATTAACATTATTTAATGAGAATTAAGTACAAAAAAATCCTACCTAGAAAAAGTAATCTACTATTTTTCACCAAGGAATTTAAAGTGTTAGACATTTTTTTACCAAATACTAATATTCAACATGATTTAAGATTTATTCACAAAATGAGATATCAAATAATAACACATATAATAAAAAATAAGCAATATCCAAAAGAACTAAATATAGATAAGTAATAGATAGTGGGTAAGGAGAGACTATATATTCTGAATATCGAAGTTTGATTCTGTTAGGGCCAAGCACGAACATCGTATCGAGTGCGCCAAAAACCAAAGCAGGTGGAAATTGAACATCGTGCATACTGTATTTTCTATATAAACCAGCATTTTGGCACACTCCATACGAAACCCATACCCAATACCCAAGATATTTTTCACACATGGTTACCTGATCCCAAGTTAAGCAGAGTGTACTGCTTGTAGTATGGCTACCAGGCAACTGATATACTATACGAGTATACTATTTTTTAAATACAGACTTATATAGATATTTACAGAAATATTCATGCACACAAATGATTGTCCTGGGTGGGAATCGAACCCGCGACCTTCGGTTTGGCAGTCAGGGTCTAAAACCACCAAGCCAACTGGCCTGGCTAGCTAGCGATAGATGTTCGTGCTTAGCTCTCAGAATGATAATACATTTATCTCATACAAATAAGTCAATCTTAAGGTTTGGGGAGCTCTTGAGATCCTCCTTTTAATAACAGATGCACTCAAAATAAATGCTTAATGAGATTTTACTATATTTAGAAGATATAAGATAATTCATAAAGGTAAAAAATATAGGTATAAACTATTGTATAGGAAAATATTCGTATATTAGTTAAATATAGTTTTAAGAAGATCAGCTGCATTTTTGGCACATAAGTATATAGTTGGAAGATTTAATTACTGAATTAATTATAATAAATTGTGTCCATTTAAAGTAATATAAAAGATAATCTGTCAATTTTGAATGTATTTTTTTGTGAATATCTAAAACATTTAATTTAAAATTATTTGGGAAGCATTTTCAAGCATTTTAAATGCATTATTTATCATAATATTGTGTAAAAGGGACGGAGAACACTCTCTAACAAATGTATAACAGATTGTATGTGTATTGTACATACCACAACCGTAAAATACATATATTTTGATTAATTTTTAATATTTAATAATTAAAGCTATCATTTTAAACATAACAATTGTATTTTACATTTTAAGAACATGATTTATCATTGTTACTTAGTAAAATATCGTCAAAATCTTATACAACTAATATCTAGGTATATTTTATAAGGTAATACTTAGCTATGAGTAAGAATATTTACTAATGTATTGACAAGTATTTGTTAAGTAGATTTAAGTTGTCATACCATTTAATAAAGTTCAAAATACCTCATTTACTATCCACATTACAGACCAAACAGCATGTTGGTTAATTAAAATATTTTCTATAAGACATGGCTTATTATAATAGGCAACCATTTCAAACAAATAAGCTGCCGTATTTCCCAATTCTAACTCTTATAACACTGATATAGAATGCATAGCTTATATGCTATTTAGTAGCGGTGATGTATACTAGATACTACCATGTCTCATCTTGAAGGAGTCGTGAGAGGCGACTAAACTGTATGTCGTGGAAACATTGGACCGAATGGTCAAAATGACCATTCCTAAAGAGGTAATTGTAATGCAACTAAGAACCGAGAATACATAGTGCGTCAACCTCGATAGAGGGAAGACATTGGGGAGGATGATAGCTAGCAATTTATTATAGAGCATACCGTATTTAGGTACTGCTGTCCGCACGGCATGTCCACTGTTAAACATGCCTGACTTTCATAGGGTAAACCCATTTTTTATAGATTGATATTTAACCCACGTCCAGAGAGAGAGCGAGCAGAAGTGGTTTCATCGATGTTATAAAAAATATCTATATACCACTATTTGATTCAAAACTAAGTAGTTTGTATAAGAGTACTAGATATCTGATACATGACCTGCAGGGTAGCAGTATTCGTCGGTAGTGGGCGGATGGCGGGAGGCTAGGTCAGTCGACGGCGAGGTCGGCGGGCGAGACGGTGAGCGTGACGGCGGTGCCGGAGCGCTTGATGAGCGCGACCACCTCGGGGTGCGGCATGTTGCGGATGGGCACGCGGTTGATGCACACGATGGTGTCGCCCACGTGCACCAGCCCGCAGCGCGCCGCCGGCGAGTTGGGGATCAGTTGACCTGCCATGTACAACATTTATATATATTTCAACATATTCAATATCTACACGACAACAACTTGAATACGAGTATTTGAAGGTTCTCGAACTAGGTCCTCCCTATCTACTGAGTGTCTGAACTATAGTTATGTATGTATAAAATGTATGCAACTATCAATGAAGATAATAAACACTATATGTTCTGATTTCTGTGAACGTACCGTTATTTTGGATAGGTCATGAGGATGTTAATAAGCTCTTTGTTCCGTGGGGATGGATGAAATCCATGTGACAAAGAGAATGATATTATTAATGAAACCAGTTGGAAGGTAACAAAGAAGAGGAAGACGCAACTAAAGAATGGATGAATTGTGCGTAAGATGTTATCTGTAAGAGTGGAGAGAGGACTGTCAGGGAAAAATGGAAGAGAAAGACCTGTTGGGACGATGATTATATCTGCACGGTTGAAGGGTACATTGTAGTACATACCTGGACCGCTGACACCTTCAAGTTGAAAATCGGTCATCAACCACCTACCAGTGTGTTTCGACTGCTGCATTTTCGTTCGTTCCCTTCTAAGCTTCGTAACCCTTCTCAAATCATCACTAACCGTGGTGAGATTGTGATAAACACAAGCGATGCCGTATTTTAAAATAAAACTTACCAATAGTGCTAGTTGCTTTGTTAGCAGACGATATGACGACAAACCCGAAGCCTTCTCCCTCGTTCCTCGTCACGGTGACGTCGTAGGGTACCGACGCCCATCCACCTGTCGCCGTGTCGTATTGTACGCCATACCTGTACATATAAATAAAAAACATATTACTACATTATAAATAACAAAATATCCTTTATCTACAAATAGCCATCTGATCAGTTTGTGCTATGGAAACCAGGTATCTGATATACTACACATGATCCTATTACAATTTTCTTCAAGGATACTTAAATAAAATTAAAATTCATTTATTCGATTTAGGCCTGCGGAGGACTCTCATGAAGGTTATTTACAAAGTTATTCAAGCTACTAGATATTTAGACCCAGGCAGAGAAGAAGTATACAGCTGGTCCAAAAGGAGCACAGTACACTCAAGGCATGTTCTAGCACAAAAATGTTTATATGTAATAATACGTTTATATCAGCCAGAAAAGCTAGTTCTACAGTAGTATACTGTAGTATTTTAATTAGTAGTTACAAAAGCTTAATAAAATTAAAATAAATAAGTACTTAAATTAAGAGAAAGATCTATCTAAGCTATCCACATTAAAAAAAAGTTGTTTTGGAGTTGTTAAGACGCAGGGATCAAATTTAATTAATTAATTGTATTGTCTTGTTTCTGTATTTAGTTCTTTATTTTTCACTTTCTTTTTTATAATAGATTTGTTTACCTCATGATGCATGCTGTGACATCTTGAAATGCTGTGCATTTAATTGCTATTTTTAAGTTATGTAAAATTAAAATGAAGTAATGTAACAGCTACAGATTGTCCTAAATAAATAAAATAAAAATCTATAATTTTACTTTTATCCTAAGAGGAATCGAAGCAACGACCAAGCCAACTGCCCCTTAAACATTCTTCTCACATGTTATAAAACAACTTACATAGGCATGTGAGCCGACGGGGGGTACATCGGCGCCGGATGTAGGATGTTATACGACGCTGGCGGCATGTGGTGTAGCGATGGGTCCGCACTATGCAGAAAACAAATAACATGATTAATGTAAATTCTAACATACGATCAAACATAAAAATGACAATGATTATCATAATGTTTGCGTTGAAAATAGACACCGAAAATTATTTATTGAAATATTTAATTTCCTGCTGCGGTTTTATCCGGGTTCCTGATAGATAAAATGTATGACGGGATTTCAACATATCTTATATCTATCAGGAATAATATACCTTTCGAATGGTCAATGTATTTTCCATATATGTAGTTGGTTTCCCCCCATATACATATAAACTCACAAATTACGTACTCTCTGTTTATAATATCAGTATAGATTATACATGAAAACAAGCAAAATAGTGATATGAATAAAAAATAAATGTTTTTTCAATTCAGGACGTGATGACGTGCCTGCATAGTACGGCGATGCATCCAAGTGCGCGCTCTGTCACACCGTATAAGTGACGTCATTGAACATTGTACAGTTTTAATACTTTTTCTCCGAAATTACTTGTTTTTTATTTACTTGCTTTCTTGAATAATGAAGTGCTGTTAATTCTGTATGATGATAACATTTACCAATTATAGTTTAAACGATTATAAAACTCTTAGTTGTAAGTAAATTAGGGACGCCCACAATATTTTAAAAAGTACTTACTATTGTAATATTGTGATTATACTGCTGTGAGGGCCCGAATGAAAAAGTGTAAAATAAATATACATATTTGTAACACAAATACACAATAAAATTGTGAAGAATGTGATTGTTCATATAATTATGCACTAACTAGCGACTCGCCCGGCTTTGCACGGTGCAATATGGATACTAATACATATAAACCTTCTCCTTGTAATCATTCTGTCTATTGGTGAAAACCGCATTCAAATCAGGTTGCGTAGTTTAAAAGATCTAAGCTTACATGGACGGCGGTAAGTGACTTCGTTTAATACTATCTAATGATTACTTTGTCCGACTATCTTTACAGCGCACAAATAATGAGAATTCGATTAGCTCAATCATTCAAAAATACTTGTAATATTACTATGCCTACGCCGTCTGTCTCTCTGTCCGTATATAGTCAGTCCTGTAGACTGTGACGTTAATAGCTAGTAGGGAATTTAGTAGCTAGTACTTTGAAGTAAAATAAACAGATATCAATAGAATATTTTTATATTTTTTTGTTCTATCACATTTTTTTTTATACCACATGGGCTGACAAACAAGCGGACGGTCCACCTGATGGTAAGTGGTCACCGCCGCCTATGGACATTTGCAACACTAGGGGCATTGCCAATGCTTTGTCGACCCTGAGACGTGAAGTTGTTAAGTCTCATGTGCCTGTAATTTCACCGGCCCCCTTACCTTTCTAACCGAAACACAGTAACACAAGTGCACTACTGCTTCACGGCAGAAATGGTTAAGGTGGTAGTACTTCCCCGGACGAACTCTGCACTAATAGCTCTACTACTCGATAATTATGTAAGAAACTGTAACTTAGTTTTCTAATATTACTCATATAGTGCCAAAAGTCACTGAACAAGATGACTATGTAGTAAAATGAATATTGTGATGGCAAAGTTTTACAGTAAAGTTAAATTTGATGCACAATACGGAACTCTTCGTGTGCGAGTACCACTTGCGCGGTATTTTTTATTTTTACTATAACAAACAATTTATTTTGATGTTAAATGACTTACGTTAGCAGGTGTTGATGCGCGTGTGGCGCCACCATGGTCGGCAGCCCGAGCGGCTGGATGTCAGCTCGGTTGTGCCGCACGCCTAGCGTCACCTGGATGTTCCAATTAAATAAAAAAAATATAAAATCTATATTTAAATATGCCTTATGAATAGTCTGACTCTTATATCAGGTTCGAAGGTTGATTTATTGACGGGCCAGTTGGCCTGTTTGTTCTGTGTCTGGGTGTAAACATCTATATAAGTATGTATTTAAAAAGTAGTATATGTAGTATATCAGTTACCTGGTAGCCATACTACAAGCAGTACACTCTGCTTAACTTGGGATCAAGTAACCATATGTGAAGAATGTCTTGGGATATTTATTTATTATTGTTAACATTGATTTATTATATACAATTCATTTTGTCTCAATTTAAGTGTTATACAAATGTTTGTCCTAGGTAGGAATCAAACTCATGATCTGGGGCGTTCAGTCAGGATCTAACCACCAAGCTAACTCTCAGACTATAAGACCGATAGCGCTTTAATTTATCAGATACTAGCTGCCCCCCGCGGTTTCCCCCGCGTTCCGGAGGACTGTAATATCTACTCTACTCTCTGTCGGACCAACTGACTAACGCGCTCAGTTAAAATAATTGCAATTCATTTAAATTCTCGCCTTTTCTCAACTATATTATGCATGTATTATACATATAAACTTTCCTCTTGAATCACTCTATCTATTAAAAATCCGCTGCGTAGTTTTAAAGATTTAAGCATACATAGGGATATAGGTACAGAGAAAGCGACTTTATTTTATACTATGTACTTTGCCTTCTTATCGATCGATTATTGATTTTGAACCACTTACATGTCCTCTAGTGGCGGCCTGACACACATATGCTACGGCCCGGGAGTGCGTGGCGCCCGCTAGAGGGATCCCGTCCACTGATGTCAGTAAGTCACCTGGCCTCAGGAGACCATCCGCTGGACCACCTGCAATATAATATAAAGACCATGTTTTATCTTCCCATCATCTTGATAAACAATATTTTATTACTAAAAGGGGACGAGATAAATAGTGTTTCTTGTTCGGGGTATTTTTTTCTTAATTTTTTTTTAATAGTACACTCCCTGTGAAATTGTATATGTCTATTACGGTTCAAAAGATCTGTGAGACTAACGGACAGCGGAGTCTTAGTAATAGCGTCCCGTTTATCTTCGTGTACGAGGCCCTAAAAAAATCGCTTATAGTAAGTCTTCGGTATCTGTCTATCTGGATGGCAGCAATTTTTTTCAGCATCTACAAACGCTATGTCCTTGCCTCCATGCAAGACATTTGTGACATACCCCATTAGTACCGGATTGCTTTATCCAGAGTCTGTGGCCAAACGCAGCATTATTAAGTGAAAAACTAAATGATCTTTAGACATTAGCAGTACCAGGGGATTAGCAATTCAGTAGTAAGACACGTTACCTGGCACGACGTACCCGACGGCGACCCGGCTGCCGTCCTCGGTGCCGCCCACGATGCGGAAGCCGAAGCCGGCCGCGCCGCGCGCCAGCGGCACCACCACGTCGGCCAGCGGGTCCACGGAGCCCGGGCCCACGCCCACGCCCACGCCCATCATGCCGCCTTCTACCTGATCATACAAAACACAACCAAATATAATCATTATTCAAAAAGGCAGTTAGTTAGTTGCACACCCGGACAACTATTTGTGTAGATCTTTCAATGATAGAAACATACACTATTCCCAAATGACAATAGATAATATAAATTTATCATTTACTGAAAGAAAGGTGAACACCGCATCAAAATCTATTGCGAAGTTTGGATGATATAAGCGAACAAACAGTCAGACATATATAGTAAAACCTTTTTTATACTACTTAAAGAAGATATAAGTTCTAGCTGTTTCCAGCATGCGTTTTTATTTCTACTCGAACGCGCTCAACTACTCCTCAAAGTTATCGGGTTCAAGGTGTAAGGCGAAAACAACAAACATTTATATAGGAAGAAGACTAGCTGTCCATACCTAATAATATTAGTATAGAATACTTTACACTGGAATACAAATTTTAATATGTAGTCACCTGTGGATAGTTAGCGACGTATACAGTGTTCGGCTGTACAAGATTTTCACCGTCGTAACAGGAAGGGGACCGTCCCGACACTGGAGAGTGCATGTGACGCGACGGCGATGTTTCCCGAAGCCTGCAAATTGTCATTTTTATTTTAGATGTAGTAGACTTCTTATTGTTAAGCCAATTGGCTTGGTGGTTAGCGACCCTGACTGTCAAGACGAAGGTCGCGGGTTCGATTCCCACCCAGGATAAACATTTGTGTGCATGAACATGTCTGTTTGCGAATATCTATACATATATATGTATGTATTTAGAAAAATAAAAAGTAGTATATGTAGTATATCAGTTATCTGGTCTCCATAGTACAAGCTCTGCTTAGTTTGGGACCAGATGGCCGTGTGTAAAAGAATGTCATGTCCCAGGATATTTATTATTTTATTTTCTTTATTTGGGACAGAGTAAGCTTCATTTCATCTGGGGAAGTACTACCTTACTCATTTCTACAGTGAAGCAGTAGTAAACTTGTATACTGTTTCAGTTAGAAAGGGAAAAGGCCAGTGAAATTACAGACACTTGAAATCACATGACACCTTGACGTCTCAAAGTCGACATCGCATTGGCGGTACTCTTTGGTCACGGTCCTTGGTGATGCAAATGTTCATAGGCGGTTGTGCCCGCGTGCCATCAGGTGGACCATCTACCTGTTTGCCGGCAAGATATTGTTACATATAACTTACTAATGCCCGGTTCCTACATCCACAGTTAAAGCTGTTTCGAATAGATACAATCAATATGAATCGTTACAGCATTGTATTCGCTTAATACATGGGGTAATTAAAATGTTTTCTCACCTCAGTGGGGAGCCTTTTATTCTGCTATTAGATGAGTTATTGGACGGAGATTGGCTCTGCAATCGAGTGGAAGGCGAGTTGGCAAGTAGATGCTCACTTGCACTGTTGTTTGATGGGGAATGGCTTCTTAGACGACCTGTGTACAAACGATTAATAATTAAGTAATTAAAATACATAGTTGCATTTGCCTGTGCGGGTTGGGACAGCAGCTAACGTCATTATGGCACTTATGTCTTTTAGAATGGAACTAATTTCTTAGTCGAAATTATCTGTAAAACAAATTTTAGTAAAAAAAGTGAATCATATTTTGTGTGTAACATCATCTAAGATTGTTGTCAATTGAACACCGGCATCAAATTTTTTATTGTTTACCTCTATAATAGAAGAGATTCTTCGTAAGTTATTTAATAATTGTAACAAGTCAATAGTTCTATGTGGCGACTTTAATGTAGATACTCTTAGTAATTCATCTGAAAGTCGGAATTTAGTTGCCTTATTCAAATCATTCAACTTAGATATATTATTTAATGAGTCAACAAGATCTTCAGCCACTTCGGCTACTTGTATTGATAATATATTAACTAATAGTAGTATACTAGGGAAATCGATTATTAGTGGTGTTCGCTCGGATCATAAGGCTCAATTAATAGAATTGCGATTTAAAAGACAAGTATTTAAAGTAACGAAAGTAATTAGACCTACTACTAAGGCAAGATTAGACAACTTTAAGAATAATTTAGAACTGGAACTCTGTAATACAATATATCATAGTAATGAGCCCAATGTCTTGTATGAAGGTTTATTGTCCGGGATTTGCGATAATTTTAATAGAGCCTGTCCTACTAAAATAGTGAAGGTAAATAGTAAAATGGGATTTAGTGACTGGGCTACTAAAGGTATTCGTAAGAGCAGGGATAGGTTGTATGAACTTTATCATTTAAAATCTCTAACTCATAACGAGGAATTTCATAAATATGTTAGAAACTTTTCAAAAACATTCAAGTTAGTGTGTAATCAAGCTAAATCTTACTTTATATGTAATAAAATAGGTAATGCGAATAATAAAATAAAGACAGTCTGGAATGTTATTAATACGGAAACTGGTAAAATTAGAAATAATAATGAACAGGTAACTCTTAAAATTAATGATAAAATTCTAACAAATAATTTAGATGTAGCCTGTGCTTTTGAAAACTTCTTCACGAGTATACCTGGTAAAACTACTAAAAGCCTTAAATCATGTCCTATAGCAGCGGAATCTTTACTCAAACAGCATATTCATAATATATTTCCTAGTTTTAAATTTGAGCATATTAATGCTAGCGATATCTTAAATACTTTTAATTCGCTCAATATGAAAAGTACTGAAGATTTATGGGGCTTATCAGTAACAATCGTAAAATCAATAATAACAGTGATTGCACCGGTTTTGTCAAATATTTTTAATGAATGTATTGATCAGGGTTGTTTTCCTGATTTGATGAAATACAGTAAAATAGTACCTATTTTTAAGTCCGGTTGTAAGGAGAATCCTTCTGATTACAGACCAGTTTCCGTTCTGCCAGCACTTAGTAAAATTTTTGAAAAACTGCTGCTTAATCAAATGTTAGGTCACTTTACTAAGCATAAGATATTGCATGGTCATCAGTTCGGTTTCACGAAGGGAAGATCTATATCCGATGCGGCAGCAGCATTGCTGAGACACATTTATGGCGCATGGGAGGATTCTCAGGATGCGATTGGCATTTTTTGTGATCTATCCAAGGCTTTCGATTGCGTTGACCACCGTACGCTACTTCTAAAACTTGACTACTACGGAATTCGTGGAACTGCTCATGATCTTGTTTTATCTTATTTATCAAATCGTCAACAAAAGGTAGGGATTACTGGCACAACATCCAAGGGCTCTTTAGTCGAAATGGGGGTACCCCAGGGTTCAATTTTAGGTCCATTTTTGTTTTTAGTCTATATAAATGACTTGCCATATGTTGTAAATGATCTCACAGATATTGTCTTGTTTGCTGATGATACATCATTAATTTTTAAAGTTGATAGAAAAGACAAAGATCTAACTAAAGTTAATCATACTATGTCAATTGTCTGTGGGTGGTTTGCTACAAATAATCTATTACTAAATTCAAAGAAAACTAAATGCTTAAGGTTTTCTTTACCGAATGTAGCACAAGTAGATAGCCAAATAATCATAGATGGTAGCCATATTGATCTTGTTAATAAAACGGTATTTTTGGGTCTTACATTAGACAATAAATTGCAGTGGGGACCTCAGGTTGATACTCTAGCTGCTAAGTTAAGTTCGGCTGCATTTGCTGTTAGGAAAATTAAACAATTGACGAATGTTGAGACAGCCAAATTAGTTTATTTTGCATATTTTCATAGCCTCTTGTACTATGGTATTTTATTTTGGGGAGCAGCAGCGGATATAGAATCAATATTTATTATACAAAAAAGAGCAATTCGTGCAATTTACGGTATGGGTCCCCGTGAATCATTAAGAGATTTATTTATGAAAATATAATGTTTATACGTAGAAACATAGGAATGTTTGAGTCAAAATTGGATATCCATAATATTAATACAAGACAAAGGGAGAAGTTAGTTGTTCCATATTTTAGACTAACTAAAGTAAACAAGTCATTTCTTGGTAATTGTGTTCGATTTTATAATAAGATACCGCTTTCAGTAACCAAAATGTCTGATCATAAATTTAAAAATTATATTAGGAAAGTTTTGAAAGAAAAAGCGTATTACAAGGTGGTTCATTATATTGAAGATAAAAATGTATGGAAATAGCTGCTCTCTGCACAGTGCACCTCTAATTTTCTTGTTTAAGTTGTAAGTAATTATTGTCATTTTCTATTTTGTAGTCTTGTTATTTCTTTTTTTTTTTGTTTTTTTTTTTTTTTTTTGTTTTTGAATGTTAGCTTTATTAAGTATTTTGTAATTGTTAAATATAAAAATATGTAAAATTGATGTTATAAAATAGCCAAAAAGTCAGAATAGATAAAAAAGGATTTAATATAATAAAAAAGAATGTAACCTTGCTGAGTTTCTTGCCGGTTCTTCTCAGTTGAAGGCTGACTTCCGAACCGGTAGTAGCTTCAGTAACTTTAAATTTGACCTTCATAAGTGCCTTCTGAGGGCCTAAACTGAATAAATGGTTTTGAATTGAATTGAATTGAACAATAACTGTACGAGTAATTTCTCTCAATTGTCTGTATGAAACCAGATGTTGTCAACCTATTCAAGTCATACAATACCATGGAAGTTAATACTTCAGCAAATTATAATGTATGCTAAAATATGGATTTCGATGAAAATTGGTAGAGAGGTAGTTTAGACTTCGTAAATTTTATCTTAGCTTTTTAAATAGTTACCTGTAGAATTAGACGGGGAATGCGGTCTCATTCTACTATTCGAGGGTGATTGCCCGTGAACCGTCATTCCACCCATAGCTGCTGTTGTAGGCGAATGTAGCATACCATCTTCGGGGAAACCTGCGAAAACATATTATTTTAATAAGCAGCACTGAATAACTACCAATACTACTACACCCGCTTTAGCAAAATAGAAAATTTTGATGGTCCTAACTACCTCTATGACAATTTTCATAAAAATCGGTTTGGGTGTTGATGTGACAAAGAGATATAATAAAATAAATAAAAATACATCTAGATGTATAAAGCCTAGGCTTTGTGTAGATCCTTTGTTCACATCATCGCGATGATGGAGGTATAAGGAGAATAGCGCTCAATTTTTTTTTTTCAAACTCAAGATTTATCACTGGGCGTGACATTAACAATTTGACGTTTACCGTTGAAGAATTCCGTCATCATTTTAAAGTCGGACATATCAAATGTATGTGGATATTAACATACTTTTCTGACTTATTACATCTTACGTTTTAGAAAGGAATATGAACATAAATATACAAGAATGGATACATGTCGAATTGAAAACTCTTTCTTTTTTGAAGTCGGAATAACACAATATTTAACCCACCTCCATTATCACTGCTATCGGCAACACTGGCGTTCCCCCTCCAGTAAGCAGCATTCATATCAACGTGCACCGTAGGCGTAGGAACCTCCCCCCAATTCCCATTCCCCCACCGCTCCCCATTCCCCTCCCAACCGGTGCCATTGGGCGGCCCCTCGTCCCACTTCGGGCCGTTCTCCACCCACTTCGGGCCGTTCTCGACCCACTTCTGGCCGTTTTCGTCCCACTTTTGTGCATTCTCGGCCCAACTCCTGATGTTGTTGGAGTTGTCCCGCCAGGTCTCGCGCTCCCGCCAGGCGGGCGCGGGCGCGGGCGCGGGCGCGGGCGCGGGCGCGGGCGCGGGCGCGAGCGCGGGCGCGGGCGCGGGCAGCGCGAGGCGGGCGCCCGGCGTGCTGCTGCGGCGGCGGCGCTCGATCAGGCTCTCGCGCGGCGAGCGGTTCTTGTGCTCCGGGACGGCGTATGTTGCTTCTACAATATATGGTAATGCGGATAAAGTCACCGAAATGTCTCGAATAGTAAATGTTTATGGAGATTTTACGACCAGTAAGTAAAATGAGCTCCATTGTTTAGAAAACAGGGTCTATTTATTTTAAATAGAAAATAATAATCAATATTTTTTTTAATAATTACATTCCGTTTCGACATAGTATTATAATGTACCGGTGCATATTTTCAAGATATACGAGGAACGAGGCATTCTTACATCTTTATAAAGAGTAAAATAACTATTGAGATATAAATACCAGAGTTCATTCCGTTGAGTCTATCCCGTATGGAATCTTGTGTGTGAAGAGTGGGTGACCGCAACTGCTCGGCGGTCGGAGTTTTGCTTCTACCCATTTGACTGTTATTCGATGCGGCTAAAGTTAAAACAAATACAGTGTTAATTTTTTTTATTTTTTTATTTCTTAGGATATCCAACAGCTTTATATAATTATACATGCTTAATATAAATGAATAATGAGTCCAGAGCCAATAATAGGATATCACATCATGACTAAGTTAATATAAATCATACAGAGCAGACCATGACTTGTAGACTATAAATAAAGTATAAATTGAACAAACAAAAAAGCATAGATTCCTGGGATAATCCTGGGACATTCTTTACACACGGCCATCTGGTCCCAAACTAAGCAGAGCTTGTACTATGTACCAGATAACTGATATACTACATATACTACTTTTTTTTTTCTAAATACATACTTATATAGATATTTACACCCAGACACAGAACAAACAGACATGTTCATGCACACAAATGTTTGTCCTGGGTGGGAATCGAACCCGCGACCTTCGGTTTGCCAGTCAGAGCGTTAACCACCAAGCCAACTGGCCTGTCTATTAACCTGATTAGTATGTATTAAGCTTGTTTGGTCTTGCGAAATGTGTGGGTGTGTGTAATGGATGAATGAATATGTATGTATGTAAATATGTATGCATGTACACATGTACACACAAACGCACCACACACGCACACGTGTGTATGTGTGAGTGGATGCTCGGTGCCATTTAAGGTATCACTATTATGTACTTTAAACCGAATTAGAACCATATCATCATTGATATTTTTTTTTATGATTGTGAGAAATTATAATAGTTAGGAACCTCAAGTGTATTAGGGTCTAGCTCTACTCTGGCTTCCTGCCTGCTGCGATAAATCTTGTCGATCGAAACTATGTAATGCTTGGGTGTTAAAGCTAGATCAGCAGTAGTTTCATCAGTAAGTTGTAACAAAGAGACATGTCTGGATTTCAAACTGGCTAGTTCCCATAGTAGTGTTTCTTTTAAACAGAGACCGACTAACAGCGAGAATTAATATGCAATCCCGATCGAAAATCCATGGATTAATGAACCTTTTAATACACGTAATGTCAAAATTCTACTTCAATCTTGCGATTTTAGATCGGGATCGTATATAAAGGGTATATAAACATTATTACTTACCATCGAGTGAGATCGAAAACCAACGGAAAACTATCCAATGAACAAAACATCAGTTTATTTTACCTTTGATTAAAGTCGGGTTACTATATACGATCCCGATCGAAAATCCATGGATTGATGAACCTTTTGACCGTAATTTTAATACACGTAATGTCAAAATTCTACTTCAATCTTGCGATTTTAGATCGGGATCGTATATAGTAACCCGTCATAAGTTTGTTATATCTTTGTCCACAATCTCAATGCGGTGAATCCACCAATGGCGATAAGGCCATTCTTAAGTCGTCGATATCTAATTGGCCCGTTATGACAGCTAATGGTTATAGAAAAATGAATCCAATGGAGTTATGATAAGGAGCATCAGCATTATCATCCAATGAACCATTGGATCAATAAATGAACCTTGTATTCAAAGCAATAAAGATGACTTTTCTATTACATTATTAGCTGCCAAAACCGGTCTTTTAGATCACCAAAACTTCACATTTCTTTATAATCTTAGTCGATTTATTTTAAACTATTTTAGTGTTGGCTCCATAGTAACTAGCCAATAGTTTTTTGTTATATGCTATGTGGGTATAGCTAATAAGCGACAAACTTACACGAGGCAGGTTGCAGTCGCGTCGCGGACCTACTTCTCGGCGCCCGCTGCACACCGTTGCTGCGTCTCCACACGCGTAGAATGGTTTCGTGCATTGCTGGACATTCTTTCAGCACCTGATATGAAACAATCTTTATTTAACTGTTTTTTGGAGAACACACATCGCATTTTAAACCTTGTGAACTAGCTGACTCTTGCGGTTTCAGTCAAGTTCTCCAGAGATGTTACAATTTCCTGTGTAAACACAGGAATTATATTATAAATTATAATGTGACAAGTTTCATCCGTTGAGTAGTTTTTGCGTGAAAGGATAACAAACAACCTCACAAAGTTTTGTATAGGTACATGTTTTATGTAACATTAAAATCTATGTTTGTTTATTATCTTTATTGCCTTAGGGCCATGACTATTATATGACTTAAAATTAAACGTGATATTTTTTTATACATACTTGTACGACGTGTTGGTGTGGCGAGTGTCTGACGTCGTTTTCTCCGATTTGCAGCAACAAATCCCCCTCGCGGAGGCCGGCGCAGCGACTGCGGTCTAATACCTATATTAATGAAATAATAAAAGACCAATGAATATCAATCCTATAAATGCGTTAACTTCTATTTTCACTTTATTCGCAAAAAAGAAAGGACAAGTTTAAATAAATCTACGGTTAAAAGCTATTTTTTAGCTACCTATAGGTAGTTAATAAATTTATCTTATACAAAATCAAAATTTGGTGCTCGGTTCCGTTTTGGATTTTTGTATCGTTATTGGATGATTTATACAACATTTAAAAAATAATGTTTATATTCGAAATTCTATCACACATTACATAACATCCTGAACATTAGTAGTCTCCTTCTAAGTATTTACGAATGTTATTAGGGGTATCTTATCTCGTTCTACCGTAGATAGAACTGCGCCCGTCAGGAAGAGACTTCAGTAACTTAACTGTTTAAACTATGTTTTTTTTTAAAACATATATTTATCTCTTTTTAACTTTAGGCAAAGAAAGCAGAGGGGCATACATTAGAGCAAAGTTTAGCGTGATTCACAAAAGAATAGGAACACAGGTTGATGCATACCTTCTTGACCTTCTGTCCGTGCACGCTGTCGGCGATGGTGAAGCCGAACCCGGCCGCCCCGCGCCGCAGCGACACCGCCAGCTCGCGCCCCGCCTCGCCCGCCGCGCCCTCGCCCGGCCCCGCGCCCGGCCCCGCCCCCGGCCCCGGCATCTCGCCGTCCTCGAGCTCGGCTACAACAGGGATACCGAATACGTCATCAACAGTTCATGACCAAGGGAAGACATCGTTGCGGATTGATGAACTTCAAATGCTTTTGAAATACACTTGAATTTTAGTCTGCATTCGGAAAACACAGGTTTTAATTCTGAATTCTCGTAATCGTTATTGTCACAAAATACTAATATTACAGGGCAAAATTTTGTAATTTTGTATGTTTGTAAATTTCAATGTAGGAGATAATCTCCGTATCTACTAATCCGATTTTAATAATTTTTTCAATGATAGATAACTATATTATTCCCGAGTAAAGACTAAGTTTTTACTTTGGGAAAATGTTAATAGTCTTTCTGGCATTGTCACCTGCGACACGGTAGCTTAGACCTGCTAGCACTTGATCTAAAGCGATAACCTCAGTCGGCGGAACGTCTCAACGTGATCACGTTGATTCACTTAAATCAAATACCTCGGCAGAAAGCCCTCTGCACTCGTCGAACTTGTCCACGTAAGGGTGTAATGCAACAGGAGTGTAAGTAACACCTTCGTCCGTCCAAAAAAAAAAAACTAGGCTCACTGTCTGGCAGGCCCGTAGGTGTCCGCAGGTTGTCGGCGGAGGGGCAGCGCTCGGGCGCGGGCGGCTGCAGCTCGAACGAGCGCGACAGCAGGCGCCGCGAGCTGTCGGGCTCGTCGCGGCCCCCGCCGCCGCCGCCACCGCCCCCACCCCCGCCCGGCGCGCCGCTCGGGCTCGGCAGCTCCAAGTTGAATCTGTCATTCAAAATATACAAGCTTTTATTTAACTTCTCCCATAAGTATGTTCGGGAAATAAAGAAATCTTTCATCAATTGCATAGCGATAGATAGAGAGCCTTCGACGCTCAATTTCTGTTGAGATAGATTTTGAACTCGATGACCATGAATCCTTTAGCAATTAATATAATTAATATTACTAAAATAACTCAATGAAAATAAAAAGTCACATTTAAAAAAGAGTTGAAAGAAATGAAAATATATTTCTTACGCTAAAAGGATGAGAAAAACAATTGTTTTATTTTTAACTGATTTTTGAATGGAATTTACCATTCAGAAAAATGTTACACCCCTAATTCAGCTCAATTACTCTATATTACTTCAATGATTGAATAAGCATTAGAAAAAATGTTTAAATCACTAAGAAAATACAACATTGCATGCTCTGTTTTCCACTTGATTGAGGTCTTACGATGTTTACCTGGTCCTCAGAGCTCTAGTAAGCTGCTGCATAGCAACAGCATCCGAGGTGGCTGGAGTGGTGGCGTCCACGGCGAGCGTGCTCAGTACCCTTGTGTTCGGGTCCTCCGAATCAAATGATAGAGGGTACCCTGTGGGAAAAAAAATGTTTATTTTTTGTTTAGCCAGATGGTAGTGGTAACTTGAGTAGTAGACCTTCATAAGTGTCATTCTAGAACCAAAACGGAACAAATGGCTTTGACTATTATGCGAGAAATTTTCTAGGACAGTTTCGGCTCACGGTTTTACTTGTACATACCTCTGACGAGATGCAGCGTGACGTCGGTCCCCGCGGGGATGGACTGGAAGATGAGCGCCACCTGCGCGTGGGACAGGCCGCGGACACCCCGCGTGCCCACGCCCACCACCACGTCCCCCGGCCGGAGTGCCCCTGTCGACAACAATGTTTTCTTTAAAAGATCGTAACTTACTATTGATGTATATAACATTCGATGTGTATGTATGTTCCCTATAGACACCAAAACATGAGGAACATCTGTTCCAGTTAGAAGTTATTAAGTATATAATAAAATATCCAGGGACATTCTTTGAACACGTCCATCCCAAACTAAGCAGAGCATATACTATGAGCCAAGATACCAGATATACTATTATTTTGTAAATACATACTTATATAGATATTTACACCCAGACAGAGAACAAACAGACATGAAGGACACAAATATTTGTCCTGGGTGGGGATCGAACCTCGTGCTGGGGATCTAACTACCACGCCAATATGCCCGTCTAGAAGTAATAACAGTGCTCTTTAATTATACTAAGCGTGTCAGATATAATTTCCGAACTGTCCACGGTTATACATATAATTCAAGCTCATGTACAGTGGTAAATACGAAACAACACATCAACGTCTCGTCTAGTGTCTGCGGTGACTATTCGCCGCGCTATGTAACGTTATAAACGGTCTCGGAACACGATATGCATTGGATAACAATGCGTAATATATCTAGTTGTATAATCCAATATAACGTAACGGCCACTTCACTAGTGTAGAAGATCGATGATTTTGAAATAATAATTTGCTAATACATGAATCGAATTGCATCTATTGTGGAAATTATTAGCCCACTTAAAAAACTAATAAAAATAATTTACTTTTTCTATCTAATCTTATACCTTTAAACGAGCAATTCTTGTATATACACATATAGTATATATAATTAGGATCTCGGAAACGGTTCCATGGATTTTCATAAGATTTAGTATGCAGGGGGTTTCGGGGGCGTTAAATCGATCTAGCTAAGATTCATTTTCAGAAAATGTCGTTTTATCCGTGTTTTTAGGCAATGAAAACTGGTACAATGTCATTAGAAGGTAAGGTTTTCAAGTTACATCTTTTGTGAGAAATACTGTTATTTTGGGCCCTTTATTATCGTATCTAATTTGTATCTAGGTATATATGAAAGTGCTTTAAAAAAGAGAATACGGTAGAAGTCACGTTAGTAAAGAAATCCCGAGCAATGCTCAGCCATCCAGGTACTTATAATAAAATGACTTGACTGATATTTACATGTTTAAAAATTATGTTCATGCCAATGTCAATTTAAAAATATTTTTTATTATTTATAATTTAAAAAGATTTCTTTTATTATATACCTACTAGCTGTCCCCCGCGGTTTCACCCGCGTCATATCCTATGTTACTTCTCATACCACCAAGAATATGTGTACAAAGTTTCATGACGATCGGTTAAGTAGTTTTCGCGTGAAAGCGTCACAAACAAACTTATATTCACATTTATAATATTAGTAGAGATTTAAGTCATTTTTGGTTTACCGCTGTTCTAACTGTGACATTGACAGTCATCGGTAACACGATGGAGCCATAAACAACAAATTAGAATTGGAAAGGGGTTAAACTTACTCTGGTTTCTTACCTCCTTAGTTTTCGATAGGGTATATTTTAGCAGTTAATTAAATACCTAAACAATATTTTCTATACTTATTTATTCCCATAATTAAAGCCGTTATGAACCGGTCTTTTCGTATTATTTCTTGGTAGAGTTAAAAAAAACAAGGCAACGAGTAGGTACTGGCGATTAAGCGGGGTTCTACCATCACCTTTGACCTTTGCAGTACAAGTTTCATGGATGACCATATGGTTAACCCATTCATAGGGTTACGAGGATACTCATTCAAGGAGCACCACCGTGTTAGAGGTCACGTTATCAACCGGCCTACTCCAACAAAAACCTGAACTCTTTACCAGGGTTGTAGAGCCCTTGAAGCCAAGACTTGCCCCCTTATTCAGCTAATACAAACTTCGTCGGTGAGCCGCTTCACGGAGCTTCAGAGCTTATCTCTCACGTGATAAGTAGTATTAGCGTAGTTAGCGAAAGAGACAGAGCACGGAGGCCGTGACGAAACATCCTCGATTTAGTGTCATTTTCCTTACAAAATCGAGCGTCTAAATTTCTTACTCACCATCGATCCAAGCAGGACTATTTGGTACGATACTGCGGATCTGTAAATAGCCTTCCGTCTCCGGTATGCCTTCAGCGCCTATTAATGTGAAGCCCAAACCCTAAAACAAAAAAAAACGATTACTCTTACAAATAGTAGATCTCTTATTGCAGCTGCTGTACCAATTTCCGCCATGAAGCAGTATTGTTCTTGTATTTCTGTTTCGGTTAGAAAAGTAAGGGGCCAGTGAAATTATAGGGACATGAGACTTATCGACGCATTGGCGATGCCTCTGGTGTTGCTCGGACGGATTTTCATTCTTTACAGAAAACCGCATAGGAATAGGTCGGACCATTTTAGAGATAAAGAGCATAATTTACAAGAACCAAACTCTCACCCTAAACGCATATAGCTCCTCCATTTTGTAGTGGGTAAAAATGCCACCCCTAAACGAAATTCTGAATCCACGACTAATAATTTACCTTAACACATAACACATTTACCTAGATAGTAAATACTTCAGATTAAATGAATACTGAAAAAGGTTTCTACAGATATAATATATGACAATTTTATTTAAATATCGTCACGCATTGAGATTCAAATTGCGTTTCATGTATAAATTGGATATACTTTCACGTGTTTTAAATAACGAGGCGTACAATTCAAATAAATCTAATCTTATATTATTATGAAAGCAATTTCGTCTGTTATTTAGTTTGTCTTATATTATGTTTCACTTGCAAATTAACTAGTTGAACATTCTTTTTCATCCAGAGTGGAATGTCATATATAGTTTTTTCATAAATACAGTGGCGGATTAACCACGTAGCAAGAGTAGCAATTGCTACGGGCCCCGCGTGTCTAAGGCCGCCCACCACCGATTGTTCTTTTTACCACTTTATACTTAAGAACCCAAAGCAGACCAAAGGCCCCTTGAATAATTTGCTACGGGCCCCGCGCTTGCTTAATCCGGCACTGCATAAATATACATATCTACAATACAAATACCCAGGCACATTCTTCTACACACTGCCATCTGATCCCAAACTAACCAGAGCTTGTATTATGGAAACCAGATATCTGATTACTTACTAACTGAATACTTAAACACTTTTTTCTAAATACATACCTGATTAAAGTACGAACAGACATGTTCATGCTCACAATAATTGTCCTGGATGGGAATGACTGCCCACAACCTGTGGTGTGGAAGTCACCTAACCATGCGAATTGCCCCATCAATAACATACAGTAGTAAGCACTAGTGGTTATAAACCACTTAGCATATTGCGACCATCAAGTTAAGATTTCCCATCTTCAGATAAGTGGATCATCTAAAATGTAGTTCAGCAGTCAATTTCAAATACAAAACTAACCTGAGTGCCTTTAGTGAGGGTGAGAGTGAATCTCTCGCCACGTAACTCCCCCGAAGGAGAGGGTCCGTTCTGTTGGATGCCTCCTCCATTCTCCGCAGCAAGTTTCTCAGCTGTAATATAAAAAATGTTTTTTTACTTATCAAATCTTGAAAAAGGTTTGTTATGTGTGTGATAATATTAACACCTCATTTATTGCGGTATGAGCCTCTCCTTACAATGGGGTATTAAGTCCATAATCAAACATGCAGGGCATATGAATTTAATGACTTCATAAGCCATTGAAACCTTCATTCCCAAGGGAATTAATGTTTCCCCTGGGTAAAAATTTTGACCTTATCACTCGGGAATAATGTCGCTTTCTGTCAGTGAAATTTGACGATTGATTAGTTTTAGAGCTTATTTCCTACATCCAGACATACTCTTAAACATTCTTACTTCATAATATCAGTGAAGATGTATTTTTGTCATATTTTCAATCTGTGGTGAATCCGTAAAAAAGTTATCGTCAATACTGTTACACCATTACGTTAGTACCTACGGTATTGGTATAATAAAGTTCACCGATTCAATTGCATGCAAGAATTTGTTCCAAAAAATCAAGGTTTATCACCAATTTACAAAATCAAATAGAAAAATCTTTAAAATACATGCATAGACAATGTAGACATTATGCGTGAAATCTCCTCGATTGTTGCTTCATGTCTCAAGACAGTAATTCGCAACAATTTGCATGAATAATCGATAGGATCTCAGCGCTATGCACAATTGAAAACATTAATAATAGCTTTTACCTACTTCAACGTAAACTGTATGCTGCTTTTGTAATTACATAGTAAGAAAGGAATGTATAAACAAACTTGATTGATTGGCTAATTTACTTGATTGCTACTAACTCTTCTGTGTAACATCTTTATACAAGTATTTTTTTCTTAATAATATAAACTAGTGCTTGACTGCGATCCCACCTGATGGTAAGCAGTGATGCAATCTTAGATGTTGAGGCGCACTAGTTTATTAAGAGCCTATTCACTCTAGCCTTGAAGACACCCAAATTATAGTTACTTGGGAAGACCGCAGCAGGCAAGTATAATAATTTTAAAGTGTTTCTACAATCAATGGAACTAATCCTTTACACAGGGTACTTCAAGACAACCTAATATGGTGGTACTATGTTGGGTACCTATTGGTGCTAGAATATCTAGACTAGAGAGAGCTAGTTCGTCTCTGCTTTTTGCAGTCCCCATCATATATTAATAGGTATGGTGACCAAAAAAGCATTACTGGCTTCTGTTTATAATTTACTCGAATTTGTAATTCGTTATTAACTGACTTTGGGCAAGTCATGCATTTGCCAAGTTGAGTGAATATTAAAGATAGCCTCTCACCCTGAAATGTATGATAAAGAATGCACCCTCGATAAACTTCTTATTTCTCCTGAAATGGCTTAATAATTGATGTGAAAAGAGTTCAGTCTTCAAGTCTGGCACCACTTTGGCTACCTTTATGTTATTGAAAATGTAGCCAGAAGTGGATTGACATAAAAAAAGATATACATAGTCGTATGCATAGTCTAAATCTCACCTCTCAACCTCCTAGCCTGCAGCACAGGGTTTTCATACTGTGTACGTCTGTTGATATGGTCCACATAATAAGATCCATATCGCTCATCTGTAACTCTCTCCCAGCCATATGGTAGCTCATCCTCTCCACACTCACCAAGTGAGTGTTTACGAACTCTGGCCAGTCTTGGATCTAGCCAGTGGGAAGTGCCGGAGTTGTGGCTGCAAATAAAATATATTTGTGATATCTCTATTTAAATTTGCCCATGTCTAGCCACCATCTTAATATATTCACAGATCTATATGGTCCATAATTGGGATGTTATGGCAGTGGTTCCTTAACAAAGTAACTAACAAAGTAAATAACGTAAAGTAAATAACAAAGTTTACAAACACATTTTTCTCTATTATACTGATTATGTCAGCTTTTCAAAATAAGAAAGCAGTTCTTCTACCTCTGATTTAAAAGTATCAGAATTGGAGACCAACCTCCATAACATCCTTATTCCATATCCAAGCTATGTGGTTGGAAGCCAGTAAAAGTATAGCTTACACCTCATTTTACAAATTAGGATAAAGATTATGATATCTTAAAGAGCCAATGTGAAATCATCCATTCAGCTTTGATAATGAACCAAACAGAATACTATTTATGTTCATTCATAAAAATTGTTTCTCTAGATAGAAATGGACTTGTGGCATAAAAATAAGACTGCATAACTTTTACATGAACTATCAGCAACCAGCAACTGAGGGGCAGTTGCTACAAAATAAAAATATTATTAATATCCTGGGGCTTTCAAATCAGCAATTCTTTATGAAATGTCAAAACGATAGAATGTATGGAGTTTTGTATGAAATAGCAAGTTGTGATGTCATAATTGTACAGCATCAAATAACATACTCTTACATATGTTATTATGTATATTTTATTATATTATAAGGTATTACATATATTTTTGGATGTTCAATACACTGGTTAGTGTTTGATCATTTATCTTTAATACAGGACACATCCCAATTCTAAATAAAGCAGAATATTTACTATAGAAACCAGATAACTCATATACTTTGTTATTTCATCCAAATACTAAGGTATTTACACAACGGAACAAACAGACATGTTTATCCTGGGTGGGAATTGAACCCACAACCATTGCTGTGTCAGTTAGGGTCTCTAACCACCAAGCCAACTGCCCCGCCAGAATTATATTTGTGATTCTAGCATGTTTAATACTTGTTATATAACAGTTACATTAACAATTACATAGTTTTAATCTTGGTTATGACATGGAACTACTTAAAACAATAGCAGTTTATTTTTAAATAATAATCATGCATAGTATGAAGTATTTTGTAATTTTCATTAGAGAAGCCAGCACCATGATCAGTTTTTCGGGGTTGTGATTGAAATTATCTTCAAACTTGCAAGTGTTAATTACAATATACCATGGAAAAAAGGATCATGTGACAATATTGTTGTATTAATTTGATGGCTAAAGAAAAAAGGTCTTACTCAATGAAATACACTTCTCCAGTCGGTGTAAATGCCTTTTCCCACATCGGAGGCAGTGGTCCTAGATTATATTCATCCTCATCTTCCCTCTTAAGACCAGGGTGAACTTGATCACCAACTCTCACACCCACTACTGATCCACCTACTGTCCCCGCAGTGCCTGAGCTGTGAGTTGAAATACCGGCTGAAGACAACCTATCTGAATCCACTGAACTCTGAGCCATCTCAAAACTCCTCAAATAAAACTCATTTTACTCAAAACTTTACAAACAAAAGCACAAATTCCCGCCACACACGAAACTTTTGTATTTGCAAGAATAATTCAAATTCAGAACATCTTCACTGCACTTTTTAGACAAATGTATTTTTTTTCTATCATTCTCTCGCAATTTACTCATCGATATGGTATGGCATTCCACAAAAACAAAACAATATCACTAAGCCAGTGACCACGCATGAGTCATTTTGGGTAAGTCTGACTCCTCAGGCTTTTTACCTGTGGTTACTACGTAACAAAATTCATAAATAACAGGATTTGGCGTGACAATGCGTCGTTCGTAATCGCGATGCATTCATGAATGCTGCCGCTGTCGCACTGCAGGTGCATCGTATACGAACTTTGCGTTAATTACAACAATGTACATTTCCCACGTTTTCTAGACAATTGTAACGGTAAATAAAACAAAACGAATTATTCATATCATATAGATATGTTCAGAACAACACTTTCTCACAAACAGGTAAATTCACAAATTATTTGAAAGTATGTGCAACAAGTGTATGCAGGCAGCAGGCACACACGTACATACAGCTGTTGTTTAGGCTTAATTATAAAAGGTAGCTACATAATTAAATCGTCTCTTATTGAATTAACGACATGGTTGACACGTTTTTTTTGTTATTTTTGTAAGATATTTGGCTTTAACTGGCACTGTTTTAACTTTTTTAGCATAACTTCAGTTATAAATGTTTCTGATTCTAAATTCTTGTAAAACGAATTTTATCTCAAACAAATTCCAATTCACTACCCACTACTTAACTAACACTAGTAACACTGCTGCTGCTACGCTACACACACTTGTTTGTTTGTTTAGTGTTCATTAATAACGAGCGATTAATCGATCGAAAATCAAACAAATAACGAGAGAATCACCTGTGGGAAATATTGATAAACAGTTTTAAAGCAGAGATAGCAATACAAACTATCAGATTGTATAGTAAGAAGTTTAACAATTATTTGTAATCGTCAATAATTATTATATTTTAGTTTGTAGTAAAACAAAACGCCTGGAAATCTCTGAAAATACTTTTATTAAGATTAATTAATACATAATTAAGGATGTATAGACATATAAACAATTAACTATTAATATTACATATATTGTGAAAAAAAAATATAAAATATTATGAAGACGAATAAGAAAAAGTTACTCGATCTTGCTGTTTTATGAATCATTATTGAATCAGCTTGTCCCCATTCTATTTACTTAGTTGAATAATTTTGCTGTTAGATAAGGTATGCTAGGTGTGTGTTAGTGTTTCCCAAAAATGACTATCAATACCTCGATAGTTTTACCGTTGATCTGATAGTATCGATAGTTAGAAACCATGATATACAATCGATACTTGATTTAGTATAAATAAACCCGATTCTTTTCAAAATAATACAAAATATTATAATTTTAATTTAGATGTTGTTAATTCTTACTGTCCTTTTCTTTTATTGCGTTATTTTTAATTTAGAAAATAGTTTTACGTGACCGGGTTCAACAGAATCTGACTTTTTCTTTCAACATGGTCGTTCTACAGACAAAAGTCGACGACTACTCCAAAGAGTATATAATCACTACGTTTTACTCGTGGATTTTGAATTGAATCGATTATACAAAGTAATCACCACATGTTCCGTTTTACGCTTGGCGTAGTGTCTTTTTATGAAAGTTATAACTTTTTGGTAACTAAATCTAGAGCAAGAAATGGTAAGTGTAACGACAATCTGAATAATTATAACATAAGTATTATAATTAGAATTGAGTTATTATTTGATATTATCGAAAAACAGATAAAATAATGAATGCTATGTTAAGTATGTTCAACATTGACAACAGATGGTGCTGTTGTTTCATACAGCCGGCCCAAATTCAATCTTGCGCTGTACGAGTATTCACGACTTTTATCTATAGTCTGTTTGATATTTATTGAATATTATTTAACGAAGCGACATCATGGACTATCCTCACATACGGTTATGTGTTTTTAAACTCCGTAGTGTTCAAATTGCTTGACATAATCGATACTCGCCGATTACAGTAATTTTTCTACTGTCCGCTAGAGGCGATATACAAATCTTAATAGTTTTACTTATTCATAATACGTTAATTTAATTGCCACTTGAATGGTACAGTAATGGCTCTTATGGTAACAAAATAATTTTTATTTATTCTCTTTTATTTGCGTGTAATAAATATAATACCATATTTCACTTGAGCGTTGTACACTCGGATGTTTTCTATTTCGTGGTTAAACTTCAATAAATAAAAAAAATATGAATGATGTGATATGAAACCTACATAACTGCGAAAGATGGATGTTTGTTACTCAATCACGCCAGAACAGCTGAATAGATCTGGATGAAATTTGCTACAGAGATAGATTATAGTCTGGAATAGCACATAGGCTACGTTTAATCCTGGAATTATGTAACATCCATCGGGAACGCGAGTGAAACCGGGGGGGACAGGTATACAGTAATATTTAATAACTGACGAGAGGCGCGACGGAAACATATTATTATACTTAGAATACCGCAGTGGCATTTCTAAATTTGCAAAAATATCGGACATGTCATACGTTGTTACTATCTGCATAGAAAAATCTGATACTATTATACCCACTTCAAAAGTGAGGTAACTAATTTAACTGTATGTTTTTTTGTGATCAAGTTAATTTAGTATCAAATAGCGGTGTGAAAAATGTCCCAGTATATTTATTTACATAGGCTGATGTTGTAAAATGCTCGATAATTTAACAAGAACATTTTGAGGCCGTTAATGTCCGACAATAATTGTTAACGGCCATGTTTGTTGTGTTTAGACGTTCATAAGAGCAGTGATGAGAAGGTCTTCTATTAATACACAGTATTTGGCTTAACTTGTGAGTAATACATAGTCCTTAGTGGAATAGAGCAAATGAAATGAAATATTTTATTTTTCTCCAATCTGATATTCAATACAAGATTGATAAAGGTCGATCGCAATCCCGTCCGAAAAACAAAAAAAAAAACGGGTGTGTGTACTTATGTACGCACGTAAGAAGTTATACCCGAAATTATAGGTGAGAAAAAACAGCACTAAAAGCATTTTTTACTATCGTCGTGAAATTGTAGTGTTCAAACTACAAAACAAATCATATAATAATCGAATTGATATGACATTCCTTTGAATCTCTGTATATGATTCTAAATTTAAATGTAACATTGAGTTAAGTACTTCAAATAATATCAATCAAAACTGAACCATACTCCTATACAATATAGATAGAACTAGATATAGGTTTAGAAGTACAAACTAGAATATACAACTTGAACATAGTTATCGATTTTCATGCCACCTAGAACTAACTTTACGATGTAGAATTCAGGTGTCGGTATGCGCGCGCATCGTAAAAATTCACTCTCGTCATTTTTCTCCATCGCGCCAAAAGAAGTATAACTTCAAAAAAAAGAACAATTTTAGAAACTACTTCTGACGTTTGAAATGAAATTAAATATTTATTCAAACAGGCCGTCACAGGCACTTGAATGGTCAGACTCTAACACCGTTTGTGAAAATTGCTTTTACTGAGTAGAGCCCGCAATAAACTCCGCAATTACCTACTCTTTTCAAAATAAGATTTTGTACATAAAGATGCGTCCTGCTGGAGCGAGCGCTACACACCCTAGCGTTTTCGTCATAAAACAATCGAATTGAAGTTTATTCATATTCATATTATTTATTTTCATTCTACACTATTAAAATTAAATCATAGGTGGTAAGTAATATCTAATTAACATCGGGACCCTGCCGGGCACAGCAAAATACATAGTAAGTAACATGTAGGAGAGAGGAGATCATGGATATATCGCAATTTAATTATTCTGTCGGATGTTATTTTTGTATTGACTATATTTATTTATTAGTTTAATATTATTTATGTAAGATTTCTATCATTCATGTAATCATCAACTGTATAATATGCTTTTATTACCAGAATTTGTTTAAATTTGTTCAAAATACATTTGTACAAAAATGTTGTATCGGTTTCATCTTATAATAAATCAGGTAATTTATTATAATTTTTTATACACGTTATTAAGGAAATAACCTTTTTGCTTCACGATAAGGTTTCATTTAAATGATCATATATGATACAATAAGCCATTTGATCGATAAAATAAATTAGACTTATACGTATAATCATTTAGTCATTTCTTTTATAACAGTTTCTTGTCTGTCTATCTGTTTTGGGTAATCTCAGAAACACGTGGACCTATAATGACGGGACTTCAACCAGCAGGCAGGATGTAATTAGTGGTAACATTTTATCCATAAAAAGTAAAATTAGTATGTGACCACATAAAGCCTAGAAGGGAACTGGCTCTAAGGTACAGCTGCCGGTACACCGACATTTGATACATACTAAAAAGAATCCTACCATAGTGTATTCTGTCACTTTTTTCTTAATACATACATAAATAGATATTTACAACCAGACGCAGAACAAACAGACATGTTCATGCACACAAATGTTTGTCCTGGATGGGAATCGAACTCGCGACCTTCGGTTTGGCAGTCAGAGCGCTAACCACCAAGAGGTGACTTCTAATAGAGGGAATTCTCGTCGTTGGCTCAAGGATAGGTACAGACTGAGGAGGCTGACAAACAGGCAGAACGAGTGGAATTTCCAATGGGGTTGAAGTTTTATCGGCCTTCTATTACCTTTCTTACTGAAACTCAATATTACAACTCCACTACTCCTTTATGGCGGTAATCGGTAAGTTAGTACTTCCAAAGACAAATTCTACACTAAAACATCTACTGTTTCTAAAAAGACTAAGGTAAGTCGTATGTTCTTATTGTCAAATGGCATACAGAATATAATCTCTAATCGTAAATGTTTCTTTATTACCTATTATGGTATACAGTCAAACTCTAGGTGGAACAGAGCCGCTGTTCATTGTTGAACATAGGAAGCTGATGAACTGTTCTTCTAAATGCCGAGAAGAAAGAGAAAACAATGCTTATTTGTGACACACAACAAGAGGCCAGTTTGCTTGGTGGTTAGCGACTAACCGCTAAACCGAAGGTCGCGGGTTCGATTCCCACCCAGGACAAACATTTGTGTGCGTGAACATGTCTGTTTCTTCTTGTCTGGGTGTATATCAGTTATCTGGTGTCCATAGTACAAGCTCTGCTTAGTTTGGGACCATATGGCCGTGTGTAAAGAATGTCCCAGGATATTTATAATTATATAATTATTATAATAATAATAATTAATTACATGAATAAAATTGAGCAAGATATGTAGGTAATGTGTGATGTAGGTGATATGTGACCCATATCTGGTATGGGTCCGACTCAGCATAAAGTTAAGGCTATTACCCTAGCCCTTGGCTTTTGAGTCGGTGCCCAAGTGAACTCTATTTATGTGAAAATAAGCTTGAATATCAAACCATAAGTCAGTTGTGCAAAATTTATTTGGCAGATAGCCTCCATTAATTTTTTCTTCACCACATCCGAAGCACATGACTTATGATGAAGGCGAATTCTCTCTGGCGTAGGTCATCAGCCCTCCTACCAGTTATATTAAAATGAGTCACAACTTCCATAGTTATTATTTCATGCAGCGTGCGAGGCATGACTTTATGACGCGCTCCAAAATACATCGTTCGTTACCTACCGCGCATTTCCACCAGTGCCACCAAAATTTTATATTAAAAGCACGTGAAATAAGCGTAGTCACGTATCTTCGCTGGCCGGGTGCGCAGACTCTGCGATATAAATTCCCCCAGCCCGAATCCAGACTCGTAAACTCATTAATAAACTATATAACGAGATAATAGTCGCGACTCGTGTCTTGTGATACCACCGACGCTGATATTGACGCTCGCTGACATTTCGCGCGCTTTCTCGGACGCCATCTTGCGTTTCGGCGGATTTTTTCAAGTTTTTCCCGGAAGTAAGTGCATTGGAATCTGTTTTAAAGTCAATATTTTCGTGCTATATCCTTTTTGGAGTGATGTGCGAGTGTTTTTTTTATTTTGTTTCAGTTTGATTATTTTTGACTGTAAGGTAAGGTAGTTTTTAAAAGTTTTTTTTTATTGGAGTTAGTTGATTAGCAACATCATTATAACACGCTAAATTGTTACAACCGTTTGCCAAATTGTTCAAGTGCGTTCCGTTAACTAATTATTACACAGAAAACATTAAATCTGGCTTGGCAGAAATGCTAGATTTCGTACAACTTACGAGCAATATTAAACGGGCAGAATCGAGAATGTCAACCCGTGATGTAATCGGTTAGCGAAACCACGCTATTTTTGGATTTGGTTGAATTCCGTTATTTTAAATGCGAGTATCACTCGTGGTTTTTATGTGTAGGATGATTTCTATTAATATTTAATGTCACCCTTTCATAAAACTACGTCAGATTCACATCCGATACTTATAGATTTTATAAGAAACTAGGTATAATTTTTAGAAACGTTATACCTATTAATGTAAGAGGATCTTTGAAAGTAGCGCCAGTGACGGAAATGCTAAGAGGAAACCGTTTGTCATGGTATTATGGGCAATGGACATTGCACGTCGATCGAGGGATAAAGGTCATGTTCAAAGTAGATGGGCATTTAGGTAGAGGAATACCGAAGAAGAATTTATTGGATATTAATAAGAATCGAATGAATACTCTCGTCATAAGTAGAAAGGCTAAATGGAAGAAATATGCATGTTTAGCCGACCCAAAATTATTTATTACTAAGAATTGGCAGACTAGTCTAGCTTACATCCAAATAAAGGCACCTTATACGAAATTGCTTTAATGTCAAGTAGACTCACAAACAGGCAGATGGCCCACCTGTTGGTACCTGAATGGTCACCGCCCCACATATGGAAATTTGCAGCACTAGGGGCATTGCCTATGCATTGTCGATCCTGAGACGTGAAGTTGTCAAGTCTCATATGCCTGTCATGTCACCGGCCTTACCATTCTAACCGAAACAGTAATAAAAGTCAACAAATTCTTTAGTTAATGGGAGAATAAAAATACGTTAAACATCTCAATAGCTGTATTTTGATTTTTATGAACGTACTAATCAGAAGTGGAGCATACAGTTTTGGAAATTAATCTAAGGTTCAATTGAGGATTGGATTGAGTTTAATATTTCAAAAGTAGCCATTATTTGCATTTTTTTTTATTTATTTAGGGAATTCATCTAAAGGAATGGAATTATTACACCGATCTAGAAAATATTATAGTAAAACTGACAATTAAAAATAATTATTATATTTAATAAATATTAGAGAAGTGCATCAATAAAAAAAAGATATCCCTCACCAGGTACAGGTACTCATCATTTAATAGTATAAAACAAAGTCGCTTTCTCTGTCCCTATATGTATGCTTAAATCTTTAAAACTACGCAACGGATTTTGATGCGGTTTTTTTAATAGATAGAGTGATTGAAGTGGAAGGTATAATACATGTGACATCCCACGGGAACGCGGGGAAAACCGCGGGGGCAGCTAGTACTTATTATAGCATTTTACGCGTTAAAACGCTTTTATCAAAATAATAAACATAACATTTAATCAGAAACATTAAAAACAAATTCTAAAATACACTACACATTCTAGACACCTGGACAAGACTTAACGTATGTTGTAATTCGGTTATTATATCTGTTAAATTAACAATATTTATGTGTTCTGGAGTTATTTACGTAGTGTCTGGTTCCTTAATTAATTAGCCACGCGAAAATGGAGCAAGGATGAATTTTACTGGTCGTTTTGTGTCGCGACCACGATGTTACCACCTAGATATATTACGCATAGGGTTGCCACACGAGCGATATTTAGTTCCGGGAAATTCTACTGCACTAGTGACTTATTTAAAATAGTGGCACGCTGTCAAAGAATATATTAATATTTGTTGTTCCCAGTATGAGTTGCAATGCGTCTGTGAATCGTGAGTTGTCTTGAGTTCTTACAAAGATCTCATGGTTTTCTTTACTATTACGAATTTTAATAAAATGCGCTTACGACATCTATTAATTTTTATTCGAACCCAGCTGCGTTGCTATGCGACATATTTTTTTTTTGTCTGTGGTTAGCTTACCGCTAGTTTAGTTACTGTATACACCCATTAGTTATAATTTTGAATAACTAAGGCCAATATACTCCTGTAGTTATATATTATTATTTCTTCACTGAATTAAATCACGTAAGGTATTGAAAACAAAGATTATGGTTTCACAATAATTAATCATTTATTAAATTATATACGGTCTAATAGGTCACAAATATCTCAAAAATGAAATAAAATTTACTATGATCCCATAGCCTTTAACTCGCGGTTTTATCGGCACTTTTAGGGGTTTTGGTATCACTCAAAGACTAAAAGTATCATAGACTATATATGCCGGTTCTGTAAGGTAAATGATACTAGCTCATACGATGTTTTGTCGCGGCCTGTATGCTCTGTCTCTTTATGGTAAATAACCTTGACGTTACTTCTCAGTCGAAGGTTGACTCAAACTGAACATAATTCATCTTGAATTTTTCCAAATTTATACATTTATAATGGAACTTAAAGGCCTAACATAAGTAAAAAATCCGTTCCAGAGTTGCACCTTGAAGCCAGTTCTCTTGAACGCTTTAGTTACCACCTTCGACCACATAATCACTTACCATTATGATATTGTGAAACAAAAGCCTGCATAGTTAAAACTTTAAGGATTCGCTGACTGCAGCCTCTGAGTTATAGTCATGGTCACAAAGAAATTTATTCGTCTGTTTTTGAATTAATATTCGATCCAGAGACACAATCTCTAGGTTTCTTGTAGAATTTTGACATTACTTGCGTTCAAATAACTGTCAAATAGAACACCTAGATCGGGATTGGATATACCTAATGTTGGCAAATGAACGAATTCTGAATTTGGTTTGACTGATCGATTTATGTCTAATCTCCATCTGGTGACAGCCCTATCAACTTTTCTTTAAAATTCTCGTGTAATAATTAATAGATTATGCGCGTCAAAATACATTTTCCATAGGTACCAGCGGCTAAGTCGCGTCCGTCAGCGGTTTAATTATTTTCTCTGTCATAAACTGCTTATCGCTTGTAGATTTTGTTAAATTACTTCAAAAGATTCGTCGCAAAGTTGTGTCGTGTCGTGTCATCTCAACTTGTGTTCTGTCGAAATTTCCTTGTCTATGCTGTGGTTGATTTCCTGTTTCGATTCTATTATTTATTAGTGTTTCGTAATTTTGTCACTCAATAGTAAAAATTTTTTTACATGAACTTTGATGTCTCCAACACATTTTGTATTTAATTTTCTCATTTTATTTCCTTTTTTTTTATAACAAACTAGATCATATACCATTCACATTTAAATCTCAACTTTCTTCTTTTTATGTACCATAAAAACTGTTATAACAAAACCTCATTTGGCTGCATCAGACTTAAAAAAATATTTATCTGTGATTTGTCACTAGAATATTTTATTATTATGTAGATCTAGCTATTATAAGAGTTTTTTTACAACAGCATCTAATAACTTCAGGGATTTTGGATAATGATGGAATATTCATTTTGGACCTGTATAAAGAGCTCCCCCTCGTTCTACTCGTATGTTACAAAATAACGTCGTCTATTTACCTATCAGATATCCACACTGTTATCTAAAGTGTCTTCGCAATTTACCGAATCAAACCAGGACAGTCGGTTGACAGTATATTAAGACACGATACTGTTTATACTGGCCGCTGTATACTGCCCAGATTTATTGCTTTCTTCATATCACACGCTATTCCTGAGTCTTGCGATAAGTATAGCAACTGACACGTGACTTGGACGCTTATGTTGGATCACATCAGAGATACGTAAAAAGAGATGTAGTTCACTACTTAATTCGCCTTAGTTCTAATAAAGCAGAGTAGTAGTAAAGTTAAATGGTAGTGTTAGATGTAATAAGAAAGAAAGAAAGAAAAAAGAAAGAAACAAATTTATTTGTGATAATAGAGCTCTTAGTGGAGAGTTTGTCCGGAGAAGTTGTACCATCGTACTCATTTCCGCCATGAATATAATATATAATGTAGGACATGTCCGAATCGGGCAAGGTACTGTTAGCATTTTTTTCATTCGTAGCTCGGAAATGAAATCACATCACGCTGATTATCTTCTGAGATGTCATTAATGAGATCTCTACCTACTTCTTGGGGTATGATGGAGGTGATGGTATTTACATGCTCTTAAAATATGAAGTAGTGATAAAACTAGACGAGGCGTAAATTAATGGCTCTGCACAGTCTTTATTGGAATTCCCACTAATATTATAAATGCTCGTTTGACGGCTGAATGGATTTCAATGGAACAAAACGGAACGGTAAAATATGTTCTGGTTCTTGCGTAATATGTTATCAATGGTAGTATTTTATAATCATACTAGCTTTGCCCCGCCGTTTCACCCGGGTAGACAAAGATGTAGTATAGAGATAGTGTTGACAGGCCAATTGGCTTGGTGGTTAGCGACCCTGACTGCCAAGTCGAAGGTCGCGTTCGATTCCCACCCAGGACAAACATTTGTGTGCATGAACATATCTGTTTGTTCTGTGTCTGGGTGTAAATATCTATATATGTATGTATTTAAAAAAATAAAAAAGTAGTATATCAGTTATCTGGTTTCCATAGTACAAGTTCTGCTTTGTTTGGGATGAGATGGCCGTGTGTAAAAGAATTTGCCAGGATATTTTTTATTTATAACTTCCGTTTATTTCTTCCGTTGGGTGTTGCCACACCCACATCGGTCCAGCGTGCGCTGTGGCGTAAAGGTTAAGCGCTACATATTCATTGTACTACTGTCTCAGACGTTTGTTATTCTATGGTATAATGCCAACATATGTCCCGACTTAAAATAATTAATTGTGCTATGGCATAGTTCTGGCAAGATAATTTGTATGTCGACTTCAATTTGTCTTGAAGTGTTTCAACAACCTTGCAAGCAAATCTCTTTTCTAAGAAGTATAAAATAAAGTCACTATTGCTGTCTGCCTTTTGGCTACTTATACCTTTTAAACGCAATGGATTAGTATGGCTTTCACCACCATTTAGAATAGTCTTGGGCCTAGTCGGTCACCACTGAGAGCGCTCAATTTAGTTCATAATCCAATGGCGAACTAGTTCGCTCAATTAGTTCATTAGTTCTTTATTTTTAAATAATTTAGTAAAAACTAAATTAAGAAAAAAATATATTTATGATGACTGCAAGTTCTGTTTTCAAAACATTAGATGTGGATGTGAAGTTGTTTAGTATCAATATCGAAATATCAAGGTGCGCACAGTAAAAGTAAATAACTCGTTGGTGACATAGCACATCTAGTAAAGCGGACGCTAAAAAGATATAAAAAGAACTAAGAGCGAGATCATCGATGAACTAGTTCGCATAGTTCACCTAAAGGAGCGCTCTTCCCACCTAAGTCGTTCGCGAACTACCCAAGACTAATTTAGAAACATCCGGAAGGTTTGTGTATGATACGTTTTTATTATCCTACTCAGACGAAGCTAAGGTAGGTCGCTAGTTAATTATAAAATAACTATCTCGATTCTGCAGTTATACAGCGTTCCCCATGGAACTAATGTTTTCCCGGTATAATAACTATCCGACGCGTAAATCTAGGGCAATATCTATTCATCTACCAAATTTGCATCAAGTAGATTATGCGTTACTCTTTACGTTTTAGGGTCCATTCTCCAATACAAACCTGGTTAAGGCCTCTGAGAGCGGACCTCTCAAATGTTTGTGGAGTTAGCAAAAGAGCATAGAGCACATTGTCGGGTTCACGTAACAAAGAGCTTGTAAGTATTTTTTTTTCTTTGATTTAAATGGCGACTCTTATCAGCAGCACAATACTTACAATACAATTACTTAATTTACTCATAATGTTAGTTAAAATACGAAGGAGATCTTGCACTGATGATCTTGAGTACTAGATGACATGAAACAACGCCCTGCTAACAAATAGTGTAATTAATATTTATGTATTCATACACTATTAAAAATGTGAAGGTTTGGATTGATGTTTATTACTTAATTATGATAGAACATATTGGCTCAATAATCAGTAACCAAATAACTGATTCAGTCATGAATTATTGTATGCCAGGGGCATCATACAAACAAATAGTAGATAAAATTTTGCATACAAAGTTTGATGAACAAACCATAATTATAATTTTAATTGGCAATGCTTTAAATATCAGTAAAAAAGATTTGATAAATAGTCTCAACTCATTATCAAAATTAGGGGTAATGAAAATAATGTTATGTGCTTTCCCATACTCTTCAAACTACTCAGATATGGAGAATAATTATATTTGGCATTTAAATAACCATATGCATAATGTTACATGTCATAGTGCTAATTTTATATATTTTGATACTAACAAGTTTGTTAGTAAGTTAAAATTGAAACAGGATACACTGTTTATTCCAAAAAAGCTTAAGAAATTGATTGCGTCACTTGTAGCATATAATATTAATAGGATACGGGATAACTCAGTAAAAATAAGTAATTTTAACATTAATATTCAGAATAGTTCTTTAAACAAAAACTTTTGACAACAGAGAAGCTCAACAGTTCGATTTTTGTAATACATCAGAATATTAATCGCTTCTTTGGCAAAATTCTAGATATTCATTTATTGTTAGATAAAATAACTATAGACATATTATGCTTTACAGAGACATGGTTGAAACCGGGCACTATGCTTTTTAATATTAAAAACTTTACAGTTGCCAGTATATTCAATAGATTATCTGCAGAAGGTGGCGGCACAATAATTCTTATAAATAATAATATTAAATTCAAGGATCGGAAAGATATTTGCAGCCTCTCTGTTGAGCGTGTTTGTGAGGTGTCTTGTGCAGAGTTGCAGAGCTATATTATTGTATGTGTTTATAGGCCACCGGCATCAAATTTTTTATTGTTTACCTCTATAATAGAAGAGATTCTTCGTAAGTTATTTAATAATTGTAACAAGTCAATAGTTCTATGTGGCGACTTTAATGTAGATACTCTTAGTAATTCATCTGAAAGTCGGAATTTAGTTGCCTTATTCAAATCATTCAACTTAGATATATTATTTAATGAGTCAACAAGATCTACAGCCACTTCGGCTACTTGTATTGATAATATATTAACTAATAGTATTATACTAGGGAAATCGATTATTAGTGGTGTTCGCTCGGATCATAAGGCTCAATTAATAGAATTGCCATTTAAAAGACAAGTATTTAAAGTAACGAAAGTAATTAGACCTACTACTAAGGCAAGATTAGACAACTTTAAGAATAATTTAGAACTGAAACTCTGTAATACAATATATCATAGTAATGAGCCCAATGTCTTGTATGAAGGTTTATTGTCCGGGATTTGCGATAATTTTAATAGAGCCTGTCCTACTAAAATAGTGAAGGTAAATAGTAAAATGGGATTTAGTGACTGGGCTACTAAAGGTATTCGTAAGAGCAGGGATAGGTTGTATGAACTTTATCATTTAAAATCTCTAACTCATAACGAGGAATTTCATAAATATGTTAGAAACTTTTCAAAAACATTCAAGTTAGTGTGTAATCAAGCTAAATCTCACTTTATATGTAATAAAATAGGTAATGCGAATAATAAAATAAAGACAGTCTGGAATGTTATTAATACGGAAACTGGTAAAATTAGAAATAATAATGAACAGGTAACTCTTAAAATTAATGATAAAATTTTAACGAATAATTTAGATGTAGCCTGTGCTTTCGAAAACTTCTTCACGAGTATACCTGGTAAAACTACTAAAAGCCTTAAATCATGTCCTATAGTAGCGGAATCTTTACTCAAACAGCATATTCATAATATATTTCCTAGTTTTAAATTTGAGCATATTAATGCTAGCGATATCTTAAATACTTTTAATTCGCTCAATATGAAAAGTACTGAAGATTTATGGGAAGTAACAATCGTAAAATCAATAATAACAGTGATTGCACCGGTTTTGTCAAATATTTTTAATGAATGTATTGATCAGGGTTGTTTTCCTGATTTGATGAAATACAGTAAAATAGTACCTATTTTTAAGTCCGGTTGTAAGGAGAATCCTTCTGATTACAGACCAGTTTCCGTTCTGCCAGCACTTAGTAAAATTTTTGAAAAACTGCTGCTTAATCAAATGTTAGGTCACTTTACTAAGCATAAAATATTACATGGTCATCAGTTCGGTTTCACGAAGGGAAGATCTACATCCGATGCGGCAGCAGCATTGCTGAGACACATTTATGGCGCATGGGAGGATTCTCAGGATGCGATTGGCATTTTTTGTGATCTATCCAAGGCTTTCGATTGCGTTGACCACCGTACGCTACTTCTAAAACTTGACTACTACGGAATTCGTGGAACTGCTCATGATCTTGTTTTATCTTATTTATCAAATCGTCTACAAAAGGTAGGGATTACTGGCACAACATCCAAGGGCTCTTTAGTCGAAATGGGGGTACCCCAGGGTTCAATTTTAGGTCCATTTTTGTTTTTAGTCTATATAAATGACTTGCCATATGTTGTAAATGATCTCACAGATATTGTCTTGTTTGCTGATGATACATCATTAATTTTTAAAGTTGATAGAAAAGACAAAGATCTAACTAAAGTTAATCATACTATGTCAATTGTCTGTGGGTGGTTTGCTACAAATAATCTATTACTAAATTCAAAGAAAACTAAATGCTTAAGGTTTTCTTTACCGAATGTAGCACAAGTATATAGCCAAATAATAATAGATGGGAGCCATATTGATCTTGTTAATAAAACGGTATTTTTGGGTCTTACATTAGACAATAAATTGCAGTGGGGACCTCAAGTTGATACTCTAGCTGCTAAGTTAAGTTCGGCTGCATTTGCTGTTAGGAAAATTAAACAATTGACGAATGTTGAGACAGCCAAATTAGTTTATTTTGCATATTTTCATAGCCTCTTGTCCTATGGTATTTTATTTTGGGGAGCAGCAGCGGATATAGAATCAATATTTATTATACAAAAAAGAGCAATTCGTGCAATTTACGGTATGGGTCCCCGTGAATCATTAAGAGATTTATTTAGGGAAATAAATATAATGACATTGCCTTCATTATATATTTATGAAAATATAATGTTTATACGTAGAAACATAGGAATGTTTGAGTCAAAATTGGATATCCATAATATTAATACAAGACAAAGGGAGAAGTTAGTTGTTCCATATTTTAGACTAACTAAAGTAAACAAGTCATTTCTTGGTAATTGTGTTCGATTTTATAATAAGATACCGCTTTCAGTAACCAAAATGTCTAATCATAAATTTAAAAATTATATTAGGAAAGTTTTGAAAGAAAAAGCGTATTACAAGGTGGTTCATTATATTGAAGATAAAAATGTATGGAAATAGCTGCTCTCTGCACAGTGCACCTCTAATTTTCTTGTTTAAGTTGTAAGTAATTATTGTCATTTTCTATTTTGTAGTCTTGTTATTTTTTTTTTTTTTGTTTTTTGTTTTTGAATGTTAGCTTTATTAAGTATTTTGTAATTGTTAAATATAAAAATATGTAAAATTGATGTTATAAAATAGCCAAAAAGTCAGAATAGATAAAAAAGAATTTAATAAAATAAAAAAGAATGTAACCTTGCTGAGTTTCTTGCCGGTTCTTCTCAGTTGAAGGCTGACTTCCGAACCGGTAGTAGCTTCAGTAACTTTAAATTTGACCTTCATAAGTGCCTTCTGAGGGCCTAAACTGAATAAATGGTTTTGAATTTTGAATTTTTGAATTTTGAACAGCTGAATGAGTCTGGAGGAAATTTGCCACAGAGATAGATTATAGTCTGGAATAGTACAAAGGCTACATTATAATACAATAAGAGTTATTGCTGAGTTTATTACCGGCTCTTCTCAGCAACCTTCCGAACCGGTGTTAGAGTCTGTCCATTCATAAGTGCCTGTGAAGGCCTATTTGAATAAATATTTCATTTAATTTCATTTATATCCCAGGAAAATGTGATATCCTTCGGGAACGTGAGTAAACCGCGGGGGACAGTGGTTGTCAATATAATTTGACAGGTGTCGGCCATGTTAATAATTTTTCTAATATCGAATGCTAAGTGGAATGACAAGACAAGTTGAATGTTGAAAGCGTGAAAAATCTCCAGTATCACATCACATGACACTGCGCTGCGTTACTAGCACACAAATTCCGGTAGAAAGTGATACCACTATAAAACACGCCGCAAATAACTTGACCCAGCCGTCGCAATTAATTAGTGTAGGGGTTCTTCACAAATACACCGCTATTTTTATAGTGAAATATTTAATTTATGGTTTTTTATTTTTATAATGATACTGTAGCCGTCGGCACGTTTCGATAGTTATTTCAGTCTACAAGAAGGTATTTCGTTACGAGTGGGATAATCTTGTGATAATCTTCCATGCGAATTTAAAAATAAATAAAAAAAAAGAAAATGATTAACCCTACCTATATGTCGTAGAGGCTCTACGGGGCGCATGTCGTAGAGCTTTCGTAGAGGTTCAATAAGTGTTCATAATTCAACAAATAATTTACTATTAGCTAACAAATATAATATACTAGCTTCCGTCCCGCGGTTACACCCGCGCTCCAATGAGATCTTATTCAAAATTCAAAACCATATATTCAGTTTAGGCTCTCGGAAGGCACTTATAAAGGTCAAATTTAAAGTTACTGAAGCTACAACAATATTATTCCGGAAAAAAGTAGGTCTTAAAATCGGTGTAGTTTCGGTAATTACCTCCAAACTTTACCTCATTATAACTACTACCTTTCAATTACTTTATTTACTTTTATTATAAAGTTATTTCTATAAAACTAGACAAGGTTCACAGAGTGTTAATAGAATACAGCTGTAAATATGGCTTTTAGTGAAGATACTGAAACCCATATCGTCATCGGACTCTTTAGGTTTCTCCTCCTTCTTCTCTTCTTTGGCTTATAGTCTATCTCTATCCTTTGAAATGGTGAAACAATTTTTCAAATAGGTGCCGTGGTTCCAGAGATTACACCCTGCATACATACAAACTCACAAAATTCGCAATCTCTTTATAATCTAGGAAAAACAGGGTTCCTTTGACGCACCATCACCTCTATACTGAACATATCGGGATGGGACTGGTACCATTCGACGTGGAATTTTTCCTAGACGGTTATAGGCTATATACGATATCGATAAACGCAGGTGAAACCGCGGGTGTCAGCTAGTAATTAGTATAGATGATGTTATTTAGTGTAGATAGTCTATATCTGTCTCTTTCTCCCTTGTATGTGTCATCACACAAATCCAAAGCCCACACTCGCCTCGCGTACAATATTGTTCCTCAAGTAAACATTGTTTGCTTTAAACAAGTAAACAAATTGAAAGCGTTGATGAAAATAGAAACAACTATGTTATAGGTTTATGAAACTGTTTTGATATTGATGAAAATTGTATGTTGGATCTCTGCCAAGTGTTTACAAGCTCTTTTTTGTTTGAAGCATGGCAACATAATCTTTTTCTTGGACTCATTTGTGCCAGTGGCGAGTTATATTTTCAAATCACATTAATTAGCACTTTGCAATATGAACGAGACATAGTGGGACTGAAGTGTTAAGAAAGTCTACAAAGAAACTGGCTCTTGAGTGTAGATTCCGTAATGCACTGATACGTCTTTTAGGGTCCCAGTGCTTACGGGACTCTGTTACTAAGGGTCTGCTGTCTGTCCGTTCGTCTATCCGTCTGTCACAGGGCATATTTGTGTATCTTTTGAACCGTAATATGTTGACACTTGAAATTTTCACTAAAAACATCGCCGAATAGAAGCGTGGAAACTTTTTCGGCAGTTTGTTAATTCGTCTGCAAGTCCAACTCCCATTTGGTCACTTTTTGCATAAAAGTACCAGCCAGCTAGGCATCTAAAAGTAGGACATCCGTAAACATACGGCCTCGATCGCTGCAATCAATAATCGGCTTTAAGCATATCTATTTGGACGCCGACTAAATCCCTCATTAAGTCGACGGCATTAGGAAGTCGTCATAGTGATATGTCGACTGCGGCCGATAGCGTCGTTTTAGTCTTGTAATTATGACAGATTTGATTTGTTAGCATCCGCCCCGTGGTTTAACTCGCTTTTCAGTAACGTAAAAGTAGCTTTTGAAAGGAAGAAAGAAAGAAAAAAACATTTATTTAAGGCAATTAACAAATAATAAAAATCAAAAAACATAACATAAATGGCATAAAATGGTCCCAACTCAGCATGATGCTGGTTGTTAGCCAGCGCTGAACTTCCGTTTTGTGACTCTTAATATGTTCTATTAGCTCTTTCCCGCGTTCCGGGGGGATGTTACTCTTCCCTGTGATAAAAAGTATTTCACGTGTTAATCCAGGTATAAACTATCTATGTTCCAAGTTTCATGTAAATCCATTTAGTACTTTTTGCGTGAAGGAGTAACAAACATCCTTACAGGACAGTGGGCTTGGTTAGCCACTCTGACTGCCTAGCCGATGGTCGCGGTTTCGATTCCCACCCAGGACAACAATTTGTGTGCTTGAACATGTCTGTTTGTTCTGATAATTATTTATTTATTATACATCCATCCTTCGCAAACTTTCGCATTTATAATATTGCTAGGATAGAATGTGTCGTCGTCGTCATCAGCCTATCTCCGTCCACTGCTGGACATAGGCCTCACCTATGGCACGCCACTGAGCTCGATCTTCAGCTCTTTGTTTCCAACCGCAGTCAGCCGGCTTGTGTATATCATCGCTCCATCTAGCTGGAGGGCGCCCTACGTTTACCGAGCCGTGGTCTCCACTCTAGAACACGTCTACCCCAACGATTATCGGTTCTACGGCAGATGTGACCAGCCCACCGCCACTTCAGCTTGCTAATCCTTTATCCTAGATAGAATGAAAAAAAAAAATCCATTCAGCTGTTACAGAGGTAAATGGTAAACACAAACACACACACGCCACATGTGCATTTTTTTTCCAAACCGGCCTTTGAGTTTGACAATTGCATGAGAACGAATAATTTTAAAAACTACTGAACCAATTTTAATAGTTCTTTCGTTATTAGAAAGTTACTTTATCCAGAAGTAACATAGTCTATGTTATAATCCCGGGATATATAAGATCCTAGACATGGAAGCTAGCGTAATTAAAATGTACTCATATCATAAAAGATGCCAGTTTTGACATTACTGAGCAAAATCTGTTTTAGATACTTTATGGCCAGTCACCGTTTGTTTTGAATTATTTTCAGTCAGCTCTAAGGTAAAGTCTAATAATAATTTAATATAATAATAACCTAACTCAGAGCACGTAGATTTGCGATGCAATTTAAAACTAATAGTCTTTAAGAGAATTTATTAAGACATTTATATGCGTTTCTAGCAATTACGAATGGGCGACGAGGAAAAGCAGATATAATCTGTACTGACCTAGTCCTATCTAGTTTAGCTAGATAGGTGGCACCTATTTATCTTCATACCGATTTTCCACTGTGCCTATTGCAATCTGTAATAAAATTAGTATCATACAATGTGTTTGCATTAAAAATACTTTATGAGGTTGGCAACCTTTGCGGTGTAACTATGTGGGCATTCCGAACGGCATTTTGGCGCGAACTTGCAGTGTCGATGCGTTTATTGAAAATGAAGTGAGTATTTGAATGAATGTGTTTATTACGTCTCATTCAAACAGCCTGTAATTTTTTTATCGATTAAATAATATTTGGCGTTATTTAACCTATATCCTCTTTAGACAGTAAAAACAAGATGGCTGCATTTAACGAATATATTTTAATGGTAATTATTAAAGAACGGGTGCTTAGTAATAAACATATTATGAAGTATCACAGCAATTCAAATGTAATTATAAAATGAAATGTAAATTATGTGCAATAAAGCTTAAATTCAATGAAACATTGCATTCATTAGGTTGAAGATTGTGTACGATTGCTGAAACATCTGAAACAGAAATAAATATATTTTATTTATGCAACATACTAATATAATTAATTAAATGTGGAAGTCGAATAATAGTAATATCTTTCGCCCATTAAAAGCACTGCTTAGTCAGAGATCAGCCCCTAGGGTGTTATTCTGTAAAGGTAAAATTACATTAGCGAGGGGATTTTTCGTCGCGGCCTCCACTTTCAGTCTCTTTCACTGACTACACAATCATGTGAGAGGTACGCGCTTGGAGACCTCGTCGATGAGATGGCGTAAGGAGGCCCCGGTGAGCGGACACCCTCTCACATAATTGGGCAGCTAACAAAAGAGACGAGAAGCCACGACGAAGCATCCAGCTAATTGACATTGACCGTGTGTGACAAGAGGTTTTTTTAAAATGAAATTGAATGCTTCTGATGGTTTTTACTTATACAGACAATTTGGCGACACCTGAGGGCTCTCTACCACGGTTAAATTTAAGCAATTGCGCTGAAGACGCCTTGGACCCTTTGGGGCTAGGCAGTGCCGGATTAACCACTTAGCAAGAGTAGCAATTGCTACGGGCCCCGCGTAAAAGGGGGCCCCGCGTGTCTAAGGCTGCCCACCACCGATTGTTTTTTTTACGACTTTATACTTAAGAACCTAAAGCAGACCAAAGGCCCCTCGACAGAATTTGCTACGGGCGCTGGGGTTAGGCACAGGACTTTGCGGAGGGTCTAACCAGACATAATTTTGTGGGTACGATTCAGGCCACAATTTCCACATTCATTAATAAGGTATACTCACATCAGTAAGTGCCTCAAGGCACACGGTTCTGAATACTGTGCTGACTGCGATCGGCCGTAGTGCCCGGGTCAGCATGATGATGATGGAGGCTCGAGTGCTCCGATCGTAGTGGCGTTCCCAACCGCAGGAGTATACTGCCATGCGAACCTCTTCACCCTGTGTAGCGCAGATAAACGACTCTAGTAAACAGATAGTGATCGGCTCTTTGGCGGAAACATGCGAAGTGGTGTATCGGTAATTGCTTACAGTGAATGCTAAAATATGGATTTGACAATAAAGTAGGTACAGATAGGTAATTATCCTAAAATAACTTAACATTTTTGGTTAATCTATATTAAATTACTATCAGCGGTCCCTCGCGGTTTTTCTTGCTTTCTGGTATCGATAACAGTGGGACCTACCTGGTCGAACAGAAGCAAAGAACCATTTGCATGACCCCGTAAGGACAAAAAAAAAAAATCAAAATCGTTGTATCTGGCAAAAATCGGACACTGGAATCCTACTAATATTATAAATGCGAAAGTATGTGAGGATGGGTGTTAGTTACTTTTCACGCAATTACTTACCAAACGGATTTGGAGTAAACTTGGCATATTTAGGTATAGTTTATAAACTACAATGTCAAAACCTGGGGCTTGATTCTTTATGGAAAATTACACTAACTCGAGGATGATTCGTCGCGGCCTCCGTGCTCTGTCTCTTTCGCTAATTACGCTAATAGTACTAATCACGTGAGAGACAAGGTTTCCGACGCCTCCGTGAAGCAGCTCGCCGACGATGTTTGGATTAGCTGAATAAGGGGGATGAAAAGACCTCTTTTATTGGACAGATTGAGAGAAGCGCGTTGTCTTAGCAATCGTAGCAAGAATCTTACATGCAAGATAATACCGCCTGATTAGTATAAACTGTAATTAATATATGGCGTGACTTAATATAGTACGGAAATGGTATAAAAGTCAACTGTCGATGGGCCAATCGAAAACTATGATTGTATTATATATTACTAGCTGACTCCCGCGGTTTCAACCGCGTTTCTTGGTATCGTAGCCTATAACCATCTATAAAAAATTCCGCGTGGAATGGTAGTAGTCCCATCCCAATATGTTTATTAGTTTCGAGGTGATGGTGCGTCAAAGGAACCCTATTTTGCTTATCTTTATTTGTATAATTCTTCTGTACGTATGTTGACAGTGAACTCTTTCTAAACGGCTGGACCGATTAGAATGATTTTTTTTGTATGCGTTTGGGTGGCGCCCTGGATGGTTTAGATTCACAATTGGCGGTGCAAGCGAATTCCTGGATTTTTGTATGGACTTATTTCGACAGAACGACGTCTGTCCGTGCAGCTAGTATGAATATATAGATATACTAGGTTTCCGAAGCAACACTAAACGAATGTAGGTAAAAGTAGTAAAACAAGGTATTAAGATGCATACCTTCTGTATAAGCATTTCTCCGTGGTGGCAAGTGAAACTGTTGTTCATTATGCTCGCTAGGATGATTGATATTAAATCAGGGGTTGGATCACCCCGTTTTAATGACTGCGGATGAAATTTAAAACATTTTATAACCTCATTACAACAAGTATATCTTTACTAATACATAAAGTATAGGTATAAGAGACATTACGCGTCACGTTGTTTGTCCGCGATGGACTCCTAAACTACTCAACCGATTTTAATCAAATTTGCACACCGTGTGCAGTTTGATCTAACTTAAAAGGTAGGATAGCTTACATCTCAATTTATAGTCACAATATTATTTTATTGCAAATTATTTGTTTATTATTCGACAGTCACAATTATCGGTTGGCTCCAAACGATTCTGACAGATGGCGGTATCTGTTGACTGGATTGCGTAAGTATTCTAACAGATGGCGCTGTGTTGAAAGTTCCAACGTTTCATTTTTTAGGGAACATTTCTATGTACTCATTTCGATAGGACAACGTCTGTCAGGAGAGCTAGATTATATATATAGAAGCTAAATAGATACTATAAAAAAATAGTAATAAAAATTGTATTATATATGACCAACTCACTTCTACAAACTCATAAACTGTTACAGGTAAGGTTATAGTAGACATCTTTAATGTAAGCTCGTATATAACTGTGAAACCGTCTTGGACGTTCATAACAAAGCTGGAAAGGAAATCATGTAATGTATTATACAATTAAGCATTTGCTATCTAAGGAAAAGCAACCTTCTGGACTGGCGTTAGAGTCTAGCCATAAAGGTATTTTAACAAATAGATTATTCATTGAAACATTTTGCGGTTGAAGTATGACTATTTATTATGGTGGAACCAATTCTGATTAACTGAAAATGAAAACATATTTCTGAGTACTAGATATACTACTTAGGTAGCAAAGCTGACGGCCCGTCTGATGGTAAGCAGTCACCGCAGCCTGAGGCCTGCAACACCATTGATATCACACGCGCGTTGCCGATAATATACGGATTGATCTAAATATGTTTTTGTTATCTTCCGGTGGTCGAGAGGTATAAAGTTCCACTAGGCTGGAAATAGCGGGTTTGATTACCGGGACGGGAACGGTATAATATATGGTTTTTTTATATTTGAAATGATTAAGTGTAGTCCGGGATTGTAGGTATTTTGCCTAAAAGACTGCGGAAATGCTTACTACATATCACGTTTGGACGATTTTTGGCTACATGTGGGTCTCATGACTGACACCTCTGCGTGGCGTAGCTACCGGAGGGCTAGACGGGGCAGTGCCCCGGGGCCCCCAACCTCAGGGTGCCCCTCGGACTTACAAACAGTGGCGTAGCTACCGGAGGGCTAGACGGGGCAGAACCCCGGGGCCCCTTAGCTTCGGCTGGGGGATAAAATATTTTAAATAGTTTAGTTGGGGCCCTACTTAATTTTTTGCCCCAGGGCCTACGGTTACCTAGCTACGCCACTGCACCGCTGCCTTCCGTTTCGGGAATAAAAGGTGCAAAGATATGAACATTTTATAGAGTAGAGGCTCCATTATCCGAACCTCAAATATACAGATTCGTAATTATTTGGATTGGCATGTACCTACATACACATATACATACAGGTGTGTATGCCATCGAGGTAAGTTATATTTCAAGCGATAATAATATCGCTTTTCGACATACATTCAATTATCCGGATTTAGTTTTCGACTTACCGATTAACTTCCTGTATTTGCCCAATTATATCTCCTAATGAACCTTTAATTTCGTCTTTATCATAATCAGAAATCTTATTAATGCGCTGTTTAATTATCTCGAGTTGACCACAAGCGTGTAGCATGAATATGGGCCCAAGAGGCGCAAAGCTCATGAAAATCAACATACAATATACAAAAGTCCCAGTTAACAAAATAAACAATAAAGCGTAACCGTATATATTGTTCTTCCTCTCCTCTATATATTCAGGGAACGTCAACTCTAAAACCGGTACAATTTGAAACTGGCCAGTCAAGTAATAATACGCCATCAAAACTGGTGGTTTAAGAAAAAACCCAAACATCGCCATAATGCCGACAGTAATCCATATCTTGAAAATCAAATCGCCTTTCTTCGCGTATTTGAGAACCACCGCCTTTTCCTCAGTCGGTAAATCGTTGGCGATTTCATAATCTCTTCTCATAGTATCGAATATTTGTCTCAGTAACTTCTGTTTGCCGATCAGTACTGTTGTACGCAGAGAAACGTCTATATAAGCGATGGCAAGCATAGTATGTAAGCATCCAGTTTCGAAATCCCGATTCGGTATGTCAAATAGAACTAAATCATAGACAACGAAACAGAAATAAATAGTATAGAAACCATAGATAATGATGAATTGGAGCCACCATTTGAAATCTCTTTTAATGTATGGGTAGAAACGATTGATATTCATCGTTGTTACGAGAACTTTAAATATTTTCTCGAATACTATCTCCATGGTGAAGACAACTTGATATCAGGAAAGACCTGCAGCTAATGCTTATTGTAAAGAATAAATTATATGTTCGAAGAAAAAACTTGTGGTGTAAAAGTGATCCGTTTTAATTTAAAGTGTTCCGTAGATATCTAATGGTTTTGTAGTAATTCAGTTATACAAAAGCAATTATATAGTAACTAATTCCGCTGGATCACCCTCTCTATCAAGTCCCAAATAATAAATAAATAAATATCCTGGGACATTCTTAACACACGGCCATCTGGTCCCAAACTAAGCAGAGCTTGTACTATGGAAACCAGATAACTGATATACTAAATTTTTTTTCTAAATAAATACATAAATAGATATTTACAACCAGACACAGAACAAACAGTCAATCACACAAATGTTTGTCCTGGGTGGGAATCGAACCCGCGACCTTCGGTTTGGCAATCAGAGCGCTAACCATCAAGTCAACTGGCCTGACAATAAGGAAACTCAACAGGATATCGACACGTGTTTCGCTTCTACACGAAGCATCTTCAGGACGTATTAGACCCGCTGACACTGAGACGACGCACTAGCACCACATGCGTGTTACCTCGCCGACCGCCGGACAGAAAATTTTCTTTTGAGTTTCCTTGTTTGGGACATTACAGAGAAGGAGATCCAGCGGAATTAGGTACTAGATATTTGTTTTTGTATAATCTTATAATGGATTTCCGCAACGCCTGAGTCATTTAGTTAGTAATTCAGTAACGGGCCAGCGGCCAGTCTACGAACGCCGGATAATCAGTGTAAGGGTGTAGGAGCCATCAAAGGGTAACACTAAAGTAGTAGGGCTCTTAGTGCAGAGTTGGTCCGGGGAAGTACTACCACCTTACCCATTTCTGCCGTGAAGCAGTAGTGCACTTGTATTACTGTGTTTCGGTTATAAAGGTAAGGGGGCCGGTGAAATTACAGGCACATGAGACTTAACAACTTCACGTCTCAGGGCCGACAACGCATTGGCGATGCCCCTAGTGTTGCAAATGTCCATCAGCGGCGGTGACTACTTACCATCTGGTGGACCGTCTGCTTGATTGTCGGCCCAAGTGGTATAATAAGAAAAAAAACACCGTCGTACCTTAAAAAAAAAGTGATGGGCCCGTTGTCTCGATGTTGGTCAGCTACTCTTACTACGCCACAGTTTCAATTCCCACCCAATTAAAAAAGAGAATACGGTAGAAGTCACGTAAGTAAAGAAATCCCGAGCAATGCTGTATACTTATCAGTTATCTAATATCCATATAACAAGTGTAGCTTAACTTGGGATCAGACGTTAGTGGGTAAAAGAATGTTCCAGGGTATTTGTTTTTTAATTAATTAACTTGACATGATATTCTTATTGACTACGGGACTGTGCCCCGCGGTTTCACCCGCGTTCCCGAGGAATGTAACATTTTCCCGGGATAAAAAGTAGTCTATGTATTATTCCAATATATGCTGTATCTATGTGCCAAGTTTTATCCAAATCCGTTGGGTAGTTTTTGCGTGAAATAGGAACAAACATCCATACATACAAACTTTCGCGTTTATAATATTTGTAGGACATGCTTGAACGTATTATATTTTTTAAGTTTTTATATTTGTAATGTGGCGACATCTATGAACGCGCCTACAAAATACTTCACCGCCCACACTACAGTGATGTGGCGACATCTATGAACGAGTAGAAACACACGAGAATCCTACATCGCACTATCAAGATTCTCTCAGGATTTGACATATATACCAGGATCCAACATCAACAGTTGGACCGCGGTCCTCAGGCATGATCACCTAGCCTGGCGGAAGATCTTCCCTTTTAAATGGAGGAGTCTCATACCTCGCTCCTCCATAGTAACTTATTATCGAAGAAACTTCTCAATTATTTTCATAGGGTTTTTTAAAATGCTTAAAAGGAACCCTATGTGATTTTAATTGTTAGAAAAAAAGCATGGACAATTAAGGGTAGTGCTTATATGCGTGTAGATTACAAAAGAAAAATAATGAATTCTATTGACTGGTCGCAGAAAATTGTTCCTGAAATCTAGGTATTTAAAAAGTAGAAGGATAAGACGTTTTTATATTTACAGCCGTGCTAGGGTTTCTTCCGAATATTTTCCTTCACTGAAAGCTTAAGCTCATTTTTTTTTTAAACTACTATGGAGACAAGCAAGCTCGTGATGGTAATCGGTCACCGCAGCATCTTGACGCTTGCAACTCCAGAATCCTCTCGCACGTTGACAGCCCTGCAAAAGTCTCTTCATGCGGTACCACTTATTACATCGTATAATGCATCGCCTTAACTTAGATAGCACAAGTAACTAATTGGAATTGCATTGCAGCAATTAATATGTAATTTTATAATCACTACCTGCAAGTTACAATTACTAAGTGAGCAAGGTTAAGGAAATATATGTATTGATTATTATTGTTACAAGTATAAATGAATTTGAGAAACCAAAAACCAAAATAGTTATTTGAAAAAGGTAAATTACCATAGTCATTTTAAGGCCGGTAAAATTACAGGTACGTGAGACTTAACAACTTCACGTCTCAGGGTCGACAACGCATTGGAGATGCCCCTGGTGTTGCAAATGTCCATCGGTGGCGGTGACCACTTACCATCAGGTGGGCCGTCTGCTTATTTTACGTCCCATGTGGTAAAAAAATGCTGAATTTCTTGTCGGTTGTCAACCGGTGGTAACTTCTGTAACTTTGACCTTAAAGGCCTAAGGTGAATAAATAGTTACAAGTTTTAATTCTTTTTGGACCAGACAGTAGTCTAACGCAAGGTCTTTTCTTTCTTTAAAATCTCCAGCAGGCTTAGAAACAGACAGTGAACTAGTTGGTAAGTGGTAATCACCTTCGCGGTTTCACCCGTGTTCAACCTAAAATGTAGCCTATATGTTATTCTACGGCATATATGGGCAACGACCGGGCCGCTGTAAGATATGATCCGGCCCGCGAGACATTTAAAAAACCCTATTAAAAAAACGTTACGTTAGGTAACTTATACTCACTAAGTACTGCAGTAGTAAATGCACTAAGTACTTTTAAACGCGGCCCGCGAACGTTTGCACGCTAAAGTTTGCCCTCTACATGTTAAGGTTGCCCATACCTGTTCTACGGCATGGTCTATCTATGCGCTAAGTAACATCCATATCCATTTTGTAATATTTGCGTGAAAGAGTAACAAATATATTCTCACAAAATTTCACATTTAAAAAAGTATTATAGTTAAATTTATTTTTTACAAATATAAACCTAAATTCTATATTTTACGGCTTTGCCCGCTTTCAATCCTGATTATAGACCTTCCTATTGAATTACTCTATCTATTGCTGAAAACTGCATTAAAATCCGTTGCATAGTTTACGATTCTACAAAGGACATACAGATAAATATTCATTTTTATATATTTGAGTGCGTTTGTATTTTTCATTTTATATATTTGACTATGTTAATATGTATAGTGTTCTTTTGTGCATATACTTTACTGTGCACTAGTACACTAATAATAAGTTATTAATATATAATAGTTAATAATAGTCATTACTAAATAACTATCTAAAATTCTTGAATTTACTAATATAATATATTTAAGTCACACTGATTTTTTTCAGTATATTTGAATTACATATTTTTTATTATAAATATAGTACACAATAAACTACATAAAATTTACAAATAAATAAAGCAATAATCTATAAATAAAAAACTGAATTTAGATTGTTAGCTGTCTATACGTAAAATTGCCCAGAAGGCTGGCTATATTGCCTCTTTGTGTGGCTAAGCTTATTCTCTGACCAAGATAGTAGTAATATATATAATATAGTATATAAAATATATATAATTCGACGGGCCAGTTGGCTTGGTGGTTAGAGACCCTGACTGCCAAACCGAAGGTCGCAGATTCGATTCCCACCCAGGACAAACATTTGTGTGCATGAACATGTCTGTTTCTTCTGTGTCCGGGTGTAACTATCTTTATAAGTATGTATTTATAAAGTAGTATATGTCAGTTACTTGGTAGCCATACTACAAGCAGTACACTCTGCTTAACTTGGGATCAGGTAACCATGTGTGAAGAATGTCTTGGGATATTTATTATAATATTTATAGTAGTAAGATAAGAACAGTTTCCTAATCACTTACCTTCTGCGTCAGAAGCTCCCCGTAGTAACAGATGCAGCTGAGTGTCATGATGCTGCTCATTATGAATATTGCGAAGTCTACAATTGGTTCGCCTTTCTTTACGGACTGAAATAGGAGAATTAATAAAAATATATTTAAATTTATTCAGGCATACTCGTATAGCTGTACCCCGCGGTTTCACCCACGTTTATCGATATCATATATAGCCTTTAAACATCTAGGAAAAAATTCGCGTCGAATGGTAGCAGTCCCATCCCGATATGTTCAGTAGTTTTGAGGTAATGGTGAATCTAACACCCATATTCTAAGACGTTACCTCATACGTCACTCGACTCCAACTCGACTGAGGATACCTTAAGCATTTTCTCGAGGAATCTTCAAAATTGGGATTCTAAGTCGAGGTCGAGTAAAGGTAACATGTCATTAATAACGTCATTTTATCATACATAAAATATTTATCGAAAAAATAATTAGCTTCAGTAACTATTTACAAGAAATAAACATCCTTAAGGTTGGTCCCGACGTATCTTGAAGTTGACAGTTGTTTACTCACCTCGAGTGAGGGATGGCGTCGAGTGGAGGAGAATTTTTGCAAATACGAATACTAATTTCTTTGAGTGAGGTTGAGTGGAGTCGAGGAATTTTCGAGGAAACGTCTTAGAATATGGGTTTAAGACTTTCCTCTCACCTCCCACTCAACCTCACACAAAGATTCTAGTTACAAATATCTCCTCTACTTGATTTGATATCTCTCACTCGAGGTGAGGAAACAACTGTCAGGGGCCCTGGGCACTTGCCCAATGGAAGGGAAGGCCCTGAACATACATACATTCATATTATAATATTAGTAGGATTGTAGGAAGTAGGATACAAAATATTTCAATTAATAATAAATATCCTGGGACATTCTTTACACACGGCGATCTAATCCCAAAGTAAGCAGAGGTATACAATTTTTTTTCTAAATACATACGTATATAGATATTTACACTCAGACACAGAACAAACAGACATGTTCATGCACACAAATGTTTGTTCTGGGTAGGAATCCAACCCGCGACCTTCGGCTTGGCAGACAGAGTCGCTAACCGCTATGCCTACTGGACTTTCAATGTCCTAATACTATTCCACATTTTGGTATTGTACTTATCTGTCAGCTTGACTATTCAATATCGTGGACATTATCAGCCCAGCTTTAATTATCATCATACATTTCTATACAACATAATTATTCCTATAGGAATGGCGGCCTATATAAAGGGTCAAAATTCACCAAATTAAGTAACGGCATGTTCAGCAAGCTCGTATAACTTACCTCAATAAACTCATAAAGCGTTATCGGTAAAGTAACAGTCGATATCTTCATTACCAACTCGTATATTAACTCGAAACATGCGTTAATCCGGTCTGTGTATCTGTTGAGAAGATTTTATTGATTAAAAAAAAAAAAAACAATTAGAAAAAAAAAACTGTGTAAATAGGTCTATCATTAATCCAACACAAATAAGGGGCTTTTATAGTCCACTGATTTGGTCTAGCGTTAGATTTCAACCGAACTGACGGTCCATCTAATGGTATTTGCAACACCAGGGTCATCGCCAATGCGTCGTCGATCCTGAGACGTGAATTAAACAACTTCAGTCACAGTCTCTTCTGGCTGTGGACAAAAAGGCACGGTCTACCTGATAGTGATCATCCCCTCCTATGGCAATGCAATACCAGAGACATTGGTAATGCGTTGTCGACCCTGAGACGTGAAGTTAAGTCTGATGTGCAGGAATTTCACCGACCTTACCTTTCTAACCAAAACAGTAATATAATGGCACGAGCTCAACTACCACTTAAATCTCGTTTTTTTATAATATGCTGAGTCAATCAAAGATTTGATCAAACCTAATTTTAATGTATCGTTTATCGAACATATCTCCAATATCGAGACTAAATATAACAGGGAGACTTTAATATTGATTCTGTTTTTAGTGTTTTATGAAGAACTAGTTGTCCCCCGTGGTTTAACCCGCGTTCCCGAGAGATGTTACATTTTCCCGTGATAAAAAGTAACATTAACTATCTAAATGCCATGTTGTATCCAAATTGATTAAGTAGTTTTTGGAAGAGAGCGTAACAAACATTCATACATCTATCCTCAGAAACTTTTCCATTAATAATATTAGTGGCATAGGATTTACCTGTAAATATACTGTGTCATTTCCAAAATATCCTTAAATTTCTCTTCAACATTCCCGTTATTCAAAAAAATATTATCCACGCGATTCTTAACGATGTCCATTAGTGAACACGCGTGCAGCATGAACATGGGACCCATAGCGACCACGGGCAAGTATATAAAAAAACAATAAAGAAATGTACATGATAGTAATACATATAACACTAAATACACAACGAAATCATCCTTCTGCTTCTCTATTATATCAGGGTACACCAACTCCAAAGCATGGACACATTTAAAATCTCCAATCATATGGTAATACAGCATCTTCAGCGGAGGCTTCGTGAAGAACCCTATCATACCAAAGAGTCCCAAAACGAGCCACTGCTTATAAATTCTCTTCTCTTTACTAACATATTCAATTAGTATTTTCTGCTCGTTCAAAGAGAGTTCTTTACATTCGAAGTCCCTTTTCATATAATCAAAAAGCTCCTTCAAGATATCTTCTTTTGCGAATAAAACGTACGCTTTTATTGTAACGTCGAAGCAAGCCATTGCTAGTATGCAGTTTTGGCAAGCGGCTGAATAGTCTTTCGATTTTAAATCGTATGCAATAAGGTCGAAAATGAGGCAGGCAAAGTATAAAGCGTAGAATGTGAACATAGTACATGTAAGGGTATAGAATTTTCTGGCTTTAAGTTCGCCTGGGTAGAAGTAGGTCCGTGAGAGCATTACTCGGAGAATGGTAAATGTTTTGTCGAAATTTAGGTCCATTTTATTGTTGGAACTGTAATGTTTAGAGTTAAACAACACAATGTAATGAAGAAAATGCAAACATTATTAAAAAGTTTATGATTTGAAATGTTGTACAGTATGAATCGCTTTTTGATGTTTATGGTTCCGTATTAAATTGAATATTTGACATGATTCTTACGATAATAATAGAGTTGTCGATGATCCGATAGAGCCATCTACAGTAATTTTGAATTGGTGTTTTGGATGATTACACGAAAAATGTCAGTTAAATATTTTATTGCTCAGCAGGCAGCATTATATTACTGTCTGTAATCATAGCTGACAGTGGTATCCCCAGAGCATGGTAGGCTACCACCATTGGTATCACTGTGTGCACAGTTTGAGGTGAGAAGTAAAAGGAGAGAAGTACAAAGTGAAACCATTTTAGTTCACTAGTTCAGGGTAGCTAGGTATTTTCAAGATGCGCATCTTTTTTTTTTCATTTATTACTATTAAAAAACATCTTACAACATAATTACAATCATTACAATCTAAAAAACCACGGAGGTTTGTCTCGATTGCAAGTAGCAATATTCTGCAAACAGGCTCGCAACAACAATAAGATTACCCACAAAATATTTAATCTGACTGGCTACCGGCTTCAGGTTTTGCTCCAAGAATCTGTGTTCCAGTGCCCCCACGTGAGAGCCAATAGCATTCCAGGTATATGTATAAGTCGGAAACGTAATAAAATTGTAGGGGATGGTGATCCTTACTACCTATTAGTATAGTCTGTCTGCTTCCCTTCTGACAGAAAAAAGAGGGGAAAGCCCTTGTTTAGTGCTACACTAGTTTACGAGCTGTCACCCGTGTTCCCACGGGATCTTAAATTTTCTCGATATAAACAGTATGCTTTATTATTCCAGGGTATGCTCTATCTATTTGCCAAGATTTCCCCACAAATGTAAAGTTTTTACGTGAACTAGTAATAAGCATACATCCTCACAAACTTTTGATATTATAATAATAATCGGGTAATAGGATAGGATGTACTAGAGATCCCTAAAAACATTTAAACCCATAACATTAATGAGGGCATCATTATATTCAATTTATAAAACAACCTTTAATTTTGCTTTGTAAATGCTTTTAATCAAAACAAATGATTGGTTTACATCATGTAATTACTTATTTAAGTTTAATTCAAATTGTGAGTAATCATTTGTTTATCAATAACATAAATTATAGAAACTAGCTCTATTAGTGATCCGTAGTCCAAGCCGGTGATATTTTTTTATAAAATTTTAAGGAGAGAAATATGACTGTTTTAGTACAAAATGCTTTCTATAACACAAATAATTATTTTAATGACGACAATGCTTGGGCGTAGCGCTCGCTCCAGCAGGACACATCTTTATGTACAAAATCTCATTTTCGAAAGAGTAATTGCTGAGTTTATTGCCGACTCATCTCAGTAAAAGCAACCTTCCGAACCGGTGTTAGAGTCTGACCATTCATACATATGTGCCTATTTGAATAAATATTTCATTTCATTTAATTATAGTTAAACTGATCTTCTTGCTAGTTATCTTTAGATCTATATATATAACTAGCTATATATCTATATAATTATCTATAGTTATACATATGTAGTCTTTAAATCTTAAGCCCCAACGTGACATGTTTTGAGCATTGTCACCATCTCTCAACCACACTAGCAATCTCTTCAGGTAAGCATTTATATTAGTTACAGTTATAGCTAATTACATATGTTAAAAATGGATCGTCATTTATCATTCATCAAGTGGACCGTCTGCTTGTTTATCGGTTCACAATACATAAAAAAGAAAAAATAACATTTGATTCAATTGGGATGTGTCCTGTATTAAAGATAAATTATCAAACACTAGCCAGTGTATTGAGCACCTAAAAATATACGAAAACATTAAATATTATCAAAATTCAATCATTAATGTGGTTTTTCAGTACCGATCTAATCATAAAGAGTATGTTATTTGATGGTGTACAATTATGACGTAACAACTTGCGCAACGTCATACAAAACTCCTATACATTCGATCGTTTTGATATTTCATAAAGAATTGCTGATTTGACATGTCAGGACACATCCCTATTAGACCAAGTGGTTTGATTAACTATAGTTACAGAGAAAGAAGGTTTGTGACCACTTCTGGATTCGACTTTTTGCAATTTCATGGATATATATATTTCTTCTTAACTTACAACTTTTACTACAGATTCTTAACCAAATGCAAATAGTAAGTGTTTATTTTAGATTTAGTGGTACCCTCAACTCTTTATCTACGATTACTAAGCCCACTCTTAGTTGTAAAGCTGCTGTCGCAAAGTGCCTTAGTTTATGTCCAAACAGCATTTATGAGATTGAAGATTGTGTAAGACTGTTGGAAAAGCTGTAAACAAAGAAATCACAACAAAATATTAATATGAGCTTTTAATGAGATTACTGTCCGTCATCTGTAATTTTAATAGTCGTAGAGCTTTTAGTGGAGGGTTCATCCGGGGAAGTACTACCACCTTACCAATTTCCACCACGAAACAGTAGTGCTGGTAAAATTACAGGCACATGAGACTTAACAATTTCATGTCTCAGGGTCGACAACGCATTACCAATCCTCTGGTGTTGCAAATGTCCAAAGGTGGCGGAAATCACTTACCATAAGGTGGACCGTCTGCCAGTTTGTCGGTATACCTATAGTACATAGGCTTTTATCTATTTGGAATGCGGGTGAAACTGCGGGGCGGATGCTAGTGTGTTACCTACCTCAGTAAGCGCATCAAGACATAGAGTTCGGAACATGGTGCGCACGGCGACGGGGCGCAGCGCACGCGCCTGTATAAACAGAAGTGACGCGCGTGTTCCGCGGTCGTACGCTCGCTCCCAGCCGCACGTATAGATGGCCATACGGACTTCTTCACCCTGGGGTATTAAGACCGGTTTTGCACTACGTCAGATCCAAATCAGTGAAAATACAGATCTAGAAACTTTAGAGCAGATGTTCCCAGAGTTTTTGTCTCATGGACCACTTTCAAAATTTTGCTGGTTCCGGTGGCCCCCTGCAGCTACATTTCTGTCATATTCCCAAAACTCGACAAAAAATGTGAAGCTTAGATCTAACTCTGGAATTAACGTTGACTTCCGTAGACCCTTGGGGGTCTACCTGGACCACTTTGGGAACTAAGGCTCTAGAGAAATCAGATCCAGTGAATAAACAACCATACAAATAGTTCTGCCACTCTGGACCATATTTTCACGGATTTCATCGGATTCAGATCGGACGTACTGCCAAACCTCTCGAACACAGTACAGTAAACTAGAAGTTACCAATTTGCATGGAGAGCAACGCTTTGGGGAGGAACAAAAGCTGATATTGGAACAAAAGATAGTTTGTTTCTTAGTAACGCTTTTACGGTTAAACGACTGAGAGAATAATAGTTTAAATGTGGAAACTTATAAAGACAAACTTTTGTTAATCAAAATTGTGCCACAGTTTTATTTTTTAAAGAGTAACTTAATACAAGCCTCTGAAAAGCTTTTTACAGACGTATTTTAAGAACGCCAAATTAAAAACTGAAGGCAATTTTGATTAAAGTTTTTTTTAAATCAGAACCTTAGTACAAGCCACTGAATTTATTTGAAGAACACTATGAAGAGAGAAAACAGTAATGACAAGGTCATTCCATGTTGTGATTGTCTCGTTGTCATGTGTACCTTTTCCATCAGTAGATTACTGTAGTAACATGGAGAACTGCTGATCAGAGTCCCACCCATGATGAAGGTGAGGAACTCCATACTCACCACCCCTTGGTGGAAGGACTGTGAACAAGTGATGATGGTTTGACAAAATATCAATTCATTCTGGTTGTATATTTATATATTTGGAATTTGTTAACGTAATTTCAGAGTTGACGAACCCAGCTTCACTGGCGAAAAGATATCATTTAGAAATAAACATACAGTGTAAACTCTTTATAACGAAACTCAAGGGACTGAGCATTTTTTGTCGTTATAGAGAGTTATCGTTATATGGAGTGAACAAAAAAAAACAAAACAAAGTGAACAAACCAACCAACTTGGGCTCACTTCAACGTTATAGGGAGTTTATCGTTATAAAGGATAACGTTATAAAGAGTTTACACTGTATATTTATCCCCCTTGTCCTCGAAGAGGTAGGTAGATGTCTTAGTAATAATACTCACATTCAACACGTCTCAACGTGACATGCGGTGCAATTGCTCTCTCCTATTTACAAGTAACAAATAATTTTGACCTGATTCAAAATATTGTTACAAGACCATATATAACTGCTTACAAGAATCTATATCAGTCTTCAATTTACACATAACTACAATTTTTTTGGACACTTCCTATCATCTTTGAAATTGGTCAAAATAAAGTGGGGTCAGTGAGTCAGGCCCCCCCTGACTCACTGACCCCACTTTAGTTGTCAATTGCACAAAAAGTGTTGTTGCACACCTATTATTAGTCCAAATCTCTAGATTATGATTTATATTGTACTGCCTATAAGCGGTTATTGGTGTCCCAATAAAGTAAAGTAAAGTAATGTAAAGTAAAGTAAAAATTGCACACCCAATAAAATACCGGCTGATCCATTAAAAACGTTATCGTATAGTGTTCAAAATAATATTATCTGCCTTATTTATATCTTACCTCAATGACTTCATAGCAAGTGATCGGCAGAATTATGGTAGTCGCCTTCAGGGTCAGTTCATACCCCAGCCTGAAGGATTCGTTAATCAGCTCTACGAAGCTGTAAATATGAATAAAATTTACCCATTGGAGAACACAACTGAGGAAATTATATAAATGTAACGCTTGCAGGTTTTCTATCTCGGCGAGTTGACACTTCTTTATATCATATACGATTTTTCAAATATAGCTTTTACGAAGAAGATCTAGAAAATAATCGTAGGCGACCCCACCAAGACGACTACTTTTCTGTGTGTAGTGCGTTTATTTTGTGGGATTTAGTGGAAGCAAATAATATTTTACTATTATTAATGCCTAAACATAAATGAAGATTTTAAACAAATTTTCAGACTATCGCAGTTTTTCTTGAATAGGCTACGAAGTAGCTAACAGGATTTAATTCAAATTACGCAAACAGAAAAAAAATTGGACATGTTACATTTTACTGCGAAGAATAAAATATCCTTCGAAAACCCAGGAGAAATCACTGCGACTAATAAAACTCTCTTCCTTACCTGTAAATACACTGCAACTGCTTCACAATACCCTTAATTTCATCTCTTACTCCCTCATTACCATTATTGAAGAGTCTCTCCACTCTCCGACGTACCAGCTCCAATTGACCACAAGCATGAAGCATGAACGTTGGGCCAAGAGGAACAAATGCCACGTGCATTACTGACGCATATAGACCATAGTACATTAACGAAGCATAAATTATCAAAAATACGACCAAATTTTCCTTGTTCCGTTCAATAGCCTCTGGATATTGCAAGTCATATAATTGAATGAGCCTAAATTCATCAGTGATTGCATAATAAATGAGCAAAATTATGTTCTTAATCGGAAAGCAACTGAAGGTAACAATTGTGACACCTATCCATTGTTTTGAGACCCATTTACCCTTATCGGCGTACTCGAAAACCATGTCTCTATCTTCTTTCGAAAGTGTCATAGAGAATTGAAAATCCCTTTCCATCATTCCGATCATCATCTTTATCTCGTTCTGGTGGTAAAGCATGATGTAGAAGGAGACACATACCACGAGGTACACAACACATAAGACACCGTTCTTGCAAGTCTGAGAGAAGTCTTCCATCTTCAGATTGAAGAAGAAGATGTTGTATACCACCAAGCAGAAAACAGCGGTGAATAAACTTTGCATTATGAGAAACCTAAATAACCATTTCGTGTCCTTTTTGATTTCCGGATGGGAATCATTTAAGCGCATTGCTTTGTTGCTGATGACAAATATTTTATCGTAATTTAGCATATTCATGTTGAAATTTCTGGGATAAAAATATGGACGGATGGATAGGCGAGCGTTACCTAAGGATAAGCCCTTCCTCTATTAAGCTTATTGAAATACTGTTCTTAATTCAAATCCCCCAGTTAGATCTGGGCAAAGTCTTAGTAAGCCTGAAGAATTAAGGTTGGAAAATGCGTCAGCAAGGGTAGTAATATTTTCTGCTTTGTAGTAAATAGCTACTAATTCGATAATTTGACGTTTCTTTCTTAAGCAGAAGTTAGTTGACTTGTTTTTTTTAACTATAGAGTACTAAAAGTTTCGAAGATAATTTTAAAACGCCTCGCTGGTTATGCGGTGTAGAGCTCGGCTTAAAGAGATTCGGATCGGATTGATCCACAAGTACAGTTGCTGTTCCTTTACCAAAAATGACCTACCTGTAGCCCGGTATTGGCAATGTACCCAGTACCCATGAGACAGTGAAAATGCTTACCATAAGTAACGTTAGGACTAAAATATCTTCGCTGAAATGTGTTTCAATATTAATAGTAGGCGTACCCACTCACATTAAGTTATACAACACTGTCAACAACATTACTAAAAACACTGACTGGGGATCATAAAACGATTACTGTACTTGCCTGCTTCTAAAAGGAAATATCACATTGTTAAACTATTGTACTTACTTACCTTTCTTCTGTATGTTTCATTTCTGCTCCTTACTTTTTACTTTTTGTATTAGTTAATCTAGGAAAACCTATAATTGGCTTATGATAAATTATATTTTTTATTGTAAACATGTTCTGTAATATGGCTGTTGGTTTTCTAAATAAATAATAATAAAAAAAAAATGTATTTTTTCCTATGGTTTAGAAGCATTTATCGGTTGGTTATTATGATCTTGGAGTACAGAGTTAGTCCAAGGAAGTGCATTACTGTGGGTCGGTTAGAAAGGTAAGGAGGCAGTGACATTACAGCCAGATGAGACATAACAAGTTCACATTTTTGGGTCGACAACGCATTGATGGTGCCTTTGGCGTTGCAAATGTTCATAGGCGGCGGTGACAATTTACCATCAGGTGGACCATCTGCTTGTATGCCAATGCGGAATAAAAAAAAATAAGTTTAAGTTTGGATAATCATAAAACTCCCTAACTGAATATTTCTTTACGTAGCCATCGCTCTTCCACTTAAAACTTATCGTTTAAGGTATTGAAACTGCCACAGTCACAGCCCCTTTAATTTACTGTGAAACAGCAGTTACCATTACAAATTCACAAAACAGCACATTAGTGCAAAACAAAAGGGACTCGGTAACTCGGCAATACATAACACTTTTCATAATTTTAACGAGACACGTTTATGGTTAATACCATAAACAGTTTTCTAAATAGGTACCACAACGTTGTTATTCAATATTTTTTAAAATTTTCTTTTGGTTTTTTTTTTTTTTTATAGCTTTGGGCCGACAAACACGGACGGTCCACCTGATGGTAAGTGGTCACCGCCGCCTATGGACATTTGCAACACTAGGGGCATCGCCAAAGCGTTGTCGACCCTGAGACGTGAAGTTGTTAGGTCTCATGTGCCTGTAATTTCACCGGCCCCCTTACCTTTCTAACCGAAACACAGTAATACAATTGCACTACAGCTTCACGGCGGAAATTGGTAAGGTGGTAGTACTTCCCCGGACGAACTCTGCACTAAGAGCTCTACTGCTCTTGCTGTGCCGCGCGGATTCACCCGCGTTCCTGAGGCATGTAAAATTTTCCCGGGATAAAACGTGTTTATTTATTATTTTTATTTAATTATTTATTTTGTGTTAATCCAGGTTATAAAATATCTATATAACAAGTTCATCCAAATCCATTCTGTAGTTTTTGCGTGAATGTGTAAAGAGCATCCATCCATCCATCTACCTTCAATAACTTTCCCATTTATAATACTAGTTGATCCCCGCGGTTTCACCCGCACTCTACAGACCAGATGAGTACCTATGAGTGCGGAGCCATGAGGAAATTCCCCACGAAAAAAAAGCAGGGATATAACAGCTCTCCTCTCGCTGCAGGCCTCGCCAGTGAGTTTTCTTTGTAGTTATTGTACACAAGACAATTTGTACCAATGCGTCACTATTATCCATAAGCTCTTCATTAAAACTACGTCGTAAATTTGTTGGCGGTACACTCGCATAATCCTGGAATTTTTCATAAAGATGCTGTTACAACATAAAGCTACAAATTAGAACAGTGTTTTGAATGAAGTGAAAAATAATTTTCATTTGTTTATAACAATAATCTTAAGAATAAACAATTTTCTATCATTCTTGTAATTGACTTTTGCAAAAATGTTTATTCTATCCAATGTCCACTTTTCATCTAAAGCCGTTCAGGGGCTCGATTCGGTAAGAAAAATGACTCTAACTCAAGGTTGTTTTGTCACGGACTCTATGCTCTGTCTCTGTCGCTTACGGCGCTAATAGTACTAATCGCGTGAGAGATAAGCTCTCCGAGGCCTCCGTGAAGCGGCTCGCCGACGAAGTTTGTATTAGCTGAATAAGGGGGCGGATGTTGTGTAAGTGATTAATTCGCAAACATTTAGATGATGTTTTTTAAAATTAGGATTTTAAAGATTAAACTGTTGTTAGATATCTAAAGTTGTCGATAAATAGGCCTTTAACAGGTTATACAAAAAACAAATATCTAGTAACTAATTCACATTCACAAACAATTGACATTCTTAACTGTCAAAAGCGCTTTTAGAACTCTACAACTATATAGGTATTCTATAGTTAGCTAAATTATCGGCTATAATGTGCTTGAGCTGTGATTACGTCAGATTAATTAAGATATGTCTAACGTAGACACATGTTTCGTAGATTCTTTCTAGAATTCCACAAAATTGCTTGAAAAATTGTCAGCAATTTAAAAAAAAAAGAAAAGTAACAGACAAATGACATTAATTTTTCATTTAGAATTCTTGGCGTATTTTCAAGAATCGTTTCGTAGGCAGTGTCCGTAGGTTTGAGGTGTAAACCCATCACGAGAAATTTATCGAATCAATGAACGCTTACGTTTGATTTACATCGCTTTCGTGAGTGTAACACCGGCTTTATGTGAATTTTGTAGCGATGAATCATAAACTACACTAGTTATCGGCCGGGGAGTCACTTGTGAGGAATTTGCGGATAAAAGCCACTGTTATTTTAGTATATATTTAACTCGCTTCCGTCCTGTGGTTTCAGTTACGTTTGAGGGAGACTGATTGATTTCCCTGGGTGATGAGCCAGTTGGCTTGGTGGTTAAAGACCCTGACTGCCACGCCGCAGGTCACAGGTTCGATTCCCACCCAGCACAAACATTTGTGTGTGACATGTCTGTTTGTTCTATGTGTAAATAAGTAATAATAAAAACCAGTAATCAGTTATCTGGTTTCCATAGTACAAGCTTTGCTCAGTTTGAGATCAGATGGTCGTGTGTAAAGAATGTCTCAGGATATTAATTTATTTAAAAACATAGCCTATATATCACTTAAATAATTGCATTTTTGGAAAATTTCACCTTACGGATTATAGATGTTATTGTTGCCTCTCTTGGAAGGAATGTATTATTACAGGTTCTGGCCCCTTGTGTGACATCGATTTTAAGCTTAATGAGCTGTGTTCTATAGATAGTATTTTAAAGTTCATTTTCCTCTGGCATTTTTTTGATAGCGTTTTCGAGCTCTATTTGGGCAGTGTTTAGTATGCAGGGGTCTGTGAAGAGTGGTATTTGGTGCCAGCTTGTGATTGGTGGAGACCGACCAGAGGTCAGCTTCGCTGCTCATGGAAGTTGCAACCACCAATGTGATTTCAAGATTAATTAATTAATTTATCTTCTTTAATTTTCACGACTCAACTTTATCAGCAACTCTGTCACTGTAAGTAGGAACAGTGAATGATTAAGTAAAGGGTATCAGATATTATTTCCAAACTGAGGGTTAAGCACGAACATTTTTCGCAAGCGTAGCGTCATCGTATCGAGAGTGAAAATGTTGGTGTCTATAGAAAACTTTACATCGCGCATACCGTGACGTTGCCTGATGTTCAATTTCCCATTGCATTAGTTTTTGGAGCTTTCGATACGGTGACGATACGCTTACGATAGATGTTCATGCTTAGGGCACTGTACACCCTGCTATCCTACTAATAAAAATGCGAAAGTTTGTATGTATGGATGTTGGTTACACTTTCACGTAAAAACTACAAAACAGATTTGAATGAAACTTGACATATTTTGTTTATAGCCTAGATTAATATATAAGATACTTTTTGTCCCGGGAAAACGTAACATCCGTTGAGAAAGCGGGTGAAACCGCGGGGGACAGCTTTCCGCTGCGGTTTTACCCGCGTTCCCAAGGGATGTAATATTTTCCCGGTATAAAAAGTAACCTATATGTTATTCCAGGATATGCTCTATCTATGTGCCAAGTTACATTTAAATCCGTTTGGTAGTTTTTGTGTGAAAGAGTAACAAACATCCATAACCAACTTTCGCATTTATAATATTAGTAGGATGCTCGTGAAAGCAGTCCCGTCGGTATTTATAAGTAGTTTTAGTTCCAATAGATACATGTAGTTCTAAAGATGCTATTTTAATTATTTTCATTGGTGTCGGAATGCGGTGCGTGACTGAAAAATGCTGAAAGTCATAAAATACTGATAAAATTAGACATTCGAATGTGGCCGGCACTAGCGTTACCTCATAGCATCGTGTTTATAGGTCAATTAATAAGTTTTAATTGAAATAGTGGGCATTAGACGGGTCAGTTGGCTTGGTGGTTAGCGACTCTGGCTGCCAAACCGAAGGTCGCGGGTTCGATTCCCACCCAGGACAAACATTTGTGTGCATGAACATGTGTGTTTGTTCTGTGTCTGGGTGTAAATATCTATATAAGTATGTATTTAAAAAGTAGTATATGTATGTAGTATATCAGTTACCTGGTAGCCATACTACAAGCAGTACACTGTGCTTAACTTGGGATCAGGTAACCATGTGTGAAGAATGTCTTGGGTCTTGGGATCATGGTCTGTCGTATACATATATACACTCTTTGGAATTTTAAAATGTCAGAAAATAGTGCATTATGATTCGTGTGACTTATGTATTCCATTTTTCTATGGCGTGAAGTTATTTGTATGTAAATATACCTATAAACTAGCCGCGCCCTGCGGCTTTGTCCGCTTTCAATCCTGGTTATAAACCTTCCTCTTGAATTACTCTTATCTATTGCTGAAAACTGCATTAAAATCCGTTGCATAGTTTACGATTCTATAAAGGACGTAAAGACAAACATAAATTTTTATATATCGAGATAAGTACCTATGTATTTAAAGAAAATGGTGAATATAGAACATTTATATTAAAAAATGTAACCTTGCTGAGTTTCTTGCCGGTTCTTCTCAGTTGAAGGATGACTTCCGATCTGGTAGTAGCTTCAGTAACTTTAAATTTGACCTTCATAGGTAACTGCCGTCCGCGGGCCTAAACTAAATAAATGGTTTTGAATTTTGAATTTTATCAGTTATCTGGTTCCCATAGCACAAGCACTGCTTAGTTTGGGATCAGATGGCTGTGAGTTAGAAACGTGACAAAAGAAAAAGAAAATGGAAATGCATCCAGGAATCATCCAGTTAAATGTTTGCTAAACATCGTGCAATAGAATACTTAAGTCATGACTATTGTTTACAAATTTATAGTTCGTATGACTTAAAACAGCATTTAAATCACGGTGTAAAAATGGTTTACTTAAGTTACGGTGTAGCGTGACTTAAGAGCTGGTTTAAGTCACTCAGAAATAAATAAATTTTATTTCGACTATTGTATGCTATCTTATTGCTCGTCTGACTTAAACCAGCGTTTAAGTCTCGATGTAAAAATGTATTTCTTAAGTCACGGAGAAGCGTGACTTAAGAGCGCGTTTAAGTCACACAGAATAAATGAATTTTATTTTGACTTTTGTATAGTATTTTATAGCTCGTATGACTTAAAAATGCATTTAAATCACGGTGTAACAATGGTTTACTTATGTTACGGAGAAGCGTGACTTAAGTGCGGGTTCAGGTCACACAGTACAAATGTTAGGTTCATCTAAACTGATGCAATGGTGAATTGTATCATAACGTAAATAAGCTTCATGGTAAAGTGATACAGTTCATTTTTCAATGACAATTCTTTAACATTAAAGAAGACAATCTTGTATTTGTCAGACTATAAAGACATAACCATTAAATAGGCTCGCTTTGACATCTAACAATATCATAAAAATATGTGCCAACCACATGTGGTCACGTTGGGACTTTTTAATTTATGAAACTAAAATTATTACGGTACCTACACCATTTACAATAATCAGAAAAAAATGTTAACCACAAAATATATTTAAACTAACAATTAAATACCACTAACATTGATAATAATTACACAATCATACATCTACCAAAAATGCCAACTCTCGGACAAGATATACACCCATCCATCACTACTATCAGTGAAAACTAAATCTCATGCCCAACATCTACCCACTAGGAGATAATAGGCGTGAATATATTCCAAATTACTCCCGTTAAATTTAACGTTACATCGATATACGTAAATATTTGTAGCTCTAAAATTTACATAATAATAAATTGTTTGTAATATGGCAAATGGGTATCAGAGATGAAAGCTAACGGATAGAGATAAAAGCTTGCAATGCCCCGATGAGCTTTTGTGTAAACAATGTCAATGATTTAATCAGGTTTATGACATACTAGCTGTCCCCCGCGGTTTCATCTGCGCTTTTCGATATCATATTCAGCCTGCTAGCTGTCCCCCGCCGTTTCACTGGTATTCTCGAGGGATGTCACATTTTCCCGGGAAAAAAGTAGCCTATATGTTATTCCGGGATATGCTCTAGCTATGTGCTAAGTTGCATCCAAATCTGCCCAGTAGTTTTTCCGTGAAAGAATAACAATCATTCATACATACAAACTCTCGCATCTATAAATCTATTTTTATAAAGATCAGTCAAATCCATCTTCTCTACATAGTATAAAACAAAGTCGCTTTCTCAGTCCCTATATCCCTATGAATGCTTAAATCTTTAAAACTACGCAACGGATTTTGAGGCGGTTTTTTTAATAGATAAAGTGATTGAATAGGAAGGTTTATATGTATTAGTATCTACATTGCACCTGAGCGAAGCCGGGGCGGGTCGCTAGTGAGTTATAAAAGGACATACATACAGATAGATCCTACAGAGTTATATAGAAGTAGAGATGTTACAAGTTAAGTATTATATGTTGATATTTCAACCTTCGATCTTGATTTATATCAGAAGTATATACCTATATTGAAAAGTGATAGAGCTTTTATTTCAGAATTCGCCAGTGAGGTACTACCCCCATTTCCATCATGAAATAGTGCATTTGTATTACTCTGTTTGGTAAAGGTAAGACCGGTGAAGTTACAGGCACATGAGACTTAACAACTGAAATAAATAAACTTAATAATATAATACCAAATACAAATTAAAATGATGGATACAATATAGTCAAATAATGATTCAGTTCTGTGTGTCATGAGAAGAAAAAAAGTCACCCATTACGCTGATATTACTTCTTCATAACTTCACGTCTCAGCGTAGACAATGCATTGTGAGTGAATATGAACTAAATTCTATACTGGCGCATCAACAAATCTCTGGGTTTACAACGGTGTGTTTGTGTCCATATGCACCTGTGACCACTTGCCATCAGGTGGAGATTCTGACGGTTTTGTGGTCTGCTAAGACATTATCAATAAGGACTTTACTAATTACTTCTAAAAAGTATATCGCATCATAAAGCATCCTGAGGGTAATTGTGGAGAAGCCTGACTGTCCGCTTTTGTGGCACTGGACTCGTATGCATTGCTGTCGGGTGCACAAGATGGTGGACAGAGTGGTTTTTAAATTAGTAATGGGTATTATATAATAGGGTAGAGGACTGTATTAAAATTAAATTGCGAATTATCATTCATCAAAAAGATTGTCTCAAAACACCCCTATAAATGTCCTTCAAATAAAATTTTGCGATTACAGCAAATTTTATATTAATAAAACAATAAAAAAAAGTACAGCAATTGAGTATGAAAAATGATGATGTCATAAGTTAGTACTCAGTACATTTTGCATACAAAATTTGCGTTTTGACAGATTAAAAAAAGTAACTGGTGACTAGGGTAAAAAGATTTGACAAGGCAGTCCGGTACCCTATTGTTAATGTTACTAACATAGTCTGTAATTCTTATTACTAACCTATATGGATAAATTGTCTGAGAGAAAATAATAAAAAAAATAAAAAAAACTAATCGAGATCGAGATCTAAAGAGTCATTAGTAGGAACAGTAGGTACATTGGTTCCCTTTTAATAAACGCCTGCCAAATATTACCAACGATGTAAAACAGGTAAAAATAACAATTTGAATTGGTGTCAACAAACCCGTTTTAAAATACCTAGACAATGTATTAATTCTAATGCAACTATGCTTGGAAACCAGCCAGGAATTACACCATCGAGCCACACCATCAAATACCGGAACTGCTAAGGGCTTAGTATGAAAGATCACTGCTGAAACTCAGTCAGTTGGCGTGGTGGTTCGATTCGCACCCAGGACAAACATTTGTGTGTGATTGTTTGTGTTTATAAAAATTTTTATTTAGTATAGTTATCATTATTATAGTAGTAACAGTTATCTGAGGGTCGATTCTGTAAGGAAAATGACACTTAATTCGAGGATGTTTCGTCGCGGCCTCTATGCTCTGTCTCTGTCGCTTACTACGCTAATACTATAATATATATAATATTATATATCTCCAAGAAACTGTGTACAAAGTTTCATGAGGGTCGGTTAAGTACTTTTCGCGTGAAAGCGTAACAAACAAACCTACATTCACATTTATAATATTAGTAGGGATTTTATTTTAATCTATCTTAATATATATATTTCTTGTGTGCGTGTGTATGTGACTGAACTCCTCCTAAACGACTGGACCGATTTTGATGAAATTTTTTGTGTGTGTTCGTGGAGATTCGAGAATGGTTTAGATTTACAATTGGACCCGGTAGGTGGCGCTGCGAGCGAATTCCTGCATTTTTGTATGGACTTATTTTGACAGAACGACGTCTGTCCGGGCAGCTAGTACATATATATAAAAATGAATCCCTATTTCCCTTTGTCACGGCATCACGCATGGACGGCAGGAGCAGGAGGAAACAAAAAAATAAGAAAGTTGCGCCGAAAATTAGAAAATTTAAGAAAACATAACGACCATAATAACTTTTCTAATGTAACCTTACCGCTTTTGACAATATAAACTCTTATAATGTAACCTTATGGTGGTTGACATACATGTCAGTCGTTTGACAATATCGTTTAAAACAGAGGCATGCGACGGAATTATATTGATAAAATAATTAATTTATCGTTACTTAGTGCACATTTCACAGTCGATTCAATCGGAATATTTATGAGAATTACGAAGTTGCATGAAATGAGCAAGCAATAGGTAGGCACATTAATTTATTTGTACTATTAAACACGATCTTTTTTGTTTTTTTGTATCGAAACTTTATAAAGAAGAAAGCAACTCGACCAATAAAACAAAAAAAAAAACCCTATAACTCACTTGTGTCATTATGTGCCTAATTACGGTGAAATTAGAGTCATTTTATGAGCAAGTGTGTTGAAAAATATATAACATGCCTCGGAATTATTTCTCGCCGTAATTCATCCACTTCCCATTACATTATTATAATCAAACGTTTACAAATTTTCCTTTATAACAGTACGAGACGAAGTATTTTTAGAGTTGCCAATTTCGATCGTAGTTACTAGCTACGTGAGATTATATTTTGGCTACTAGAGTCGCGAAGACGTTAGTCGTAGAGCTTAGTCGTAGCTTGATTTAGTGCTTTTAAAATTAGTGTTGTGCTTGTTTTGAATCGGTAAGTATTTTTTTTATACTCTGTAATATGAGCCGGGATCAAAATAAAATTTATGCGATAGAGATGTTTGCCTTTTTATTAGGCAAGTTTTGATATTTGATTGAGAGAGAATCTTTAGTAAATAGTGTCTATATTCTGTAATAATAGTGAATATTATAAAAAAAAAATAATGAACAATACTCTGTTAAAAATAAATAATGAAACACTGACTAGTGTATAAAGCATCTAAAAATACACGGATATATGACATATGATCTAAATCGGATAAATTCAAAGAGTAGATCTGTTGATGCTCTGCAACTATGACCTCACGACATGCTATTTCATACAAAACTCCATAAAAATAATTCTTATGACATGGAATAAAAAGACACCAGTCACCATTCCTATTAATTAAAAGTATGTCAACGATCTATTAGGGTGATTTCATAATTAACAACAATATAATTTGATCAACCCTAATATACTTGTGTTACTATTCTATGTAGTACTAGCTGTCCCCCGCGGTTTTACCCGCGTTCCTGTGGGATGTCACATCTATACTAATATTATAAAGAGGAAAGATTTGTTTGTTTGTAATGAATAGGCTCCGAAACTACTGGACCGATTTCAAAAATTATTTCACCTTTGGAAAGCTACATTATCCCCGAGTAACATAGGCTATATTATATTTAAAAAAAAATTAGGGATCCTTACTAAAACTCCAATAATGTAACATAAGGTGTAAAAAAATGACCTGAAAAATTCCTTACGTCGCGTGCGCTGCGAAAACTATTGATGATAGAATGAACAAAATAATAATGTAACATCCCTCGGCAACGCGGGTGAAATTTATTATACATTAAAACCTTCCTCCTCAATCACTCTATCTATTGAAAAAAACCACATCAAAATCCATTGCGAAGTTCTGATGATTTAAGCATACATAGGGATATAGGGACAGAGAAAGCGACTTTGTTTTATACTATGTAGTGATTAAATAATACATATCCTGGGACATTCTTTACACACGGCCATCTGATACTAAACTAAGCAGAGTTTGTACTATGGAAACCAGATAACTGATATAAATATCCCAAATTTAAGCAGAGTGTACTGCTTGTAGTGTGGCTACCCGGTAACTGATATACTACATATACTACTTTTTAAATACATACCTAAATAGATATTTACACCCAGACAGAACTATGTTCATGCACATGAATGTTTGTCCTGGATGGGAATCGAAGCCACTACCTGCGGCATGGCATTCAGGGTCTCTAACCACCAAGTCAACTTTACAATGACTATTGCTAATACAATTTAATTTTATGCAATATTCAAAAAACTTTCTTTCAATAAATTTTACTTTACATGTTTCTCTTTACCAACAAATAAAACTGTAAAAGAAACAATTAACTTCAGCCATTCTATCTGTTAGCGCCTAATTAAAACGACATTATTGTCTGTGGACAGACGTGGCGGGAAAAGAAAAGAAAATCAAGATGGTCGAAATCACCAACTGTCAAATTAACATTGTGAAGTGACAACTGCTTGTCGTCAACTAAAGAAAAGTAATTAATGCTCGTTTGTTTATTTTCTATGGAAAGAATTGAAGTGTTAAAAAATATTGTTTGAGCAGAAAGAATTACTTCTTTTTTGAACCATAAACAAGTATTTTTAAATATTCAAACACAGTCGGTGTTTGAATATTTAAAAATACTTTTCCAAATCCAAATCCAGAAAATTTGGTAATAAGTCTAATAAATACTTCGTAGAATTTCTTCAGATATCTAATAAATGGGGATTATTCTTTGAATAAAGCTCAATACCAAATTGTATGCTTATTCACAAGTATTCAACGAACAACAGTGGTAAACTAACATAGTACAAAATATACTACTTTGTTTGCACTACATTTACTGAATCCATTTTAACTAAATTTCTATTTACAGATATGTCAAATAAATTGGTACAATTGAAAATAAACCCTCTACACTGTACAATAAAGTTCATTATTAAATGAGTTTACAGTATCTGTTAAGTAAATACCAAAATAACAACGAAAGAGTTTGCAAAAATATTAACTAAAGAAATTCTGTAACCGATGTGTTTGAACTTCTTTGTAAATGTCGTACAAATATAAAAAGTAAATCACATAAAATCCTCCTTCGAAAGAACCTTGTAAGGTAGTCTTGAGGTCACGGCCTCATCCTCGATATGGAGGCCATGTCCTTCATAGAAGGACGTCCCGGGACCCGAACTGGGCCTTGAACTTCCAACCTCGTTTCGAGGCCTCCGAGGAAGCATTTCGAGGCTATGACCTCAAAGACGGATAGGAAGGTCGGGGTGTGACCTTTGCGAAGGTTTCTAGGGCTCGGGTGCGACCTCGTTCGACCGAGGACGGGGAAGTTTAAGGTCATTTCGTTCAAGGAATTAATATTGCTTCCGTCCTTTGGTTTTGCTTGCGTCCGATGACATCTTATGGTTTCAGGCGATAAAAAGCATCCTTTGTTAATTTAGATGATTGTGCGTACGTTACTTAGCTATTTGGTGGCAAATAAACACACACACATTCGAATTTATAGTATTGTGTAGGATAATATTGGATGTATTGTATTTTGATTGTTCTGTCATAGAGTGTTTGAGTAGTAGAGCTCTTAGTGCAGTTTGTTCGGGGAAGTACTACCACCTTACCCATTTCTGCCGTGAAGCAGTAGTGCATTTGTACTGTGTTTCAGTTAGAATGGTAAGGGGCCGGTGAAATTACAGGCACATGAGACTTAACAACTTCACGTTTCAGAGTCGACAACGCATTGGCGATGCCCCTGGTGTTGCAAATGTCCATAGGCGGCGGTGACCACTTACCATCAGATGGACCGTCCGCTTGTTTGTTAGCCCAAGTGGTATAAAAAAAAAGAATAATTACTATAAATACTAATATTATTGTTTTTTTATTTGTTTGTTTGTAAACGTAATAAAAATCCATTCATCTTTACAAACTTTCGCATTTTTATTATTGGGGATTATAGGACAGGCCAAGCTTGGTCGTTAGCGACCCTGACCTGCCAAGTCGAAGGTCGCGGGTTGGATTCCCACCCAGGACAAACATTTGTGTGCATGAACATGGCTGTTTGTTCTGTGTCTGGGTGTAAATATCTATACTCGTATTTAGAAAAATAAAAAGTAGTATATATCAGTTATCTGGTTTCCATAGTACAAGCTCTGCTTAGCTTGGGATCAGATGGCCGTGTGTAAAGAATGTCCCAGGATATTTATATATATGGTAATTGTTTTTTGTAAATTCTATAGTTAGTACGTTGTGCTACCGACCGTACCGAAACAAACCAGCGTGTCTTCCATCCAGACTGTTCGTCTGGCTCCACGCCGTTTGGATAAAACTTTTATTGTTATGATTTATTTTACGGCTGATATCTGAGGTGTGAATAAATCAACTTTCATGTCCGAGAATAATGTTGGTTTCAAGGTTTTATTATATTTTATAACAAGCTGTCCCCCGCGGTTTTACCCGCATTCCCGAGGGATATCACATTTCCCCGGGATAAAAAGAACCCTATATGTTATTCCAGGACATACTCTATCTTTGTGCCAAGTTTCATCCATATCCGTTTAGTAGTTTTTGCGTGAGAGAGTAATAAACATACTTACATACAAATCTTTTCTCTTTATAATATTATTTACCCGCTTTCCCGTGGGATGTCACATGTATTATACATAAAGACCTTCCTCTTCAATCACTCTATCCATTAAAAATAACCGCATCAAAATCCGTTGCGTAGTTTTAAAGATTTAAGCATACATAGGGATATAGGGACAGAGAAAGCGACTTTGTTTTATACTATGTAGTGATTAGTAATTAGTTTAGTATAGATTGAAATGTGAAAGCGACGGCATAAAACATTTCTATGGCAACTGTGTACAGCGCCACTAGCGGTCACCTAAAGAACTAAAATCGGTAGTATGAGTCGATCGGGTTCGATGGTCGTTTACTCGCCAGTGACTAAGGTAAGTTTCGATAGCAACTCATGGTAGAGGTACAGGTTCAATTTGCCTGCATTTTAGACTACGTCATCTGCTGCTAGAGCTAATTACAGTTGCTAAGTGACATATCTCTAAGACCTATTTATTTAGTTGGCTTCCATATCGTTTTGGATATGAAAGTGTAGACACATTTTCTATGTCTTCTTTTTTCTATCTATACTATACTAAAACTGTAACACTGTCGTGTCTGTACACTGAAAATATTTGCCAAAAAGTAATTTCTGGTGATATCGGGACAAATACATAAGACCAATTTTTAAAATTTTATCTTTTTATTGGAATACGCAAATTTCCAGAGGTACCAAGTTTAATAGGGCTTTCACTGGATTCTGAAACAAAGGTTTGTGCTAGATATAGTCTATCATCAAATTTGGACATGGTTATTAAAATATTATTTTATATATATATATAAAATAGAGCTTTAATTCGTATCCTACTAATAAATGGCTAAAGTTTGTGAGTATGGAAGTATAATATATTTTTGGTGTTTGTTACTCTTTCACGCAAGAAGAGAATAGTGAGAAAAAAAAAATTGTTTATTCATGTAGGCCTTCACAGGCACTTATGAATCGCAAATACTACCAAACGGACGATGACTTTGGATGAAACTTGGTACTTAGGTAGAGCATTTCCTGCAATAACATACTTCTAATTTTTATCGTGGGTAAATGTAACGTGAGTAAAGCCGCTAAAGACAGCCAGTACCCTCTATCCATCCGCATTTCAACACAAATCATCAACCAAACGCATCGATAACAAACAATTAACTAATTACAATCCGAATGCTAAGCCCAATTGCTCTCAACGTAAGTAATTGCACGTTCAATTGTCAATCACAATAGATCAGAGGCGGCGGGTGCGCGTGCGCATGGCACCGTGCCAACTCAGCCACTCAGCTGTCTGCGCCAATCACTTTGATTACCTCTACTTTTGCCCACACGCCTTTACCATAGATTATATAGTCTACAGATTAGATACTCATGTATTCTATACATCCTTTCGAACAATCTATTTAATGGTTTTTTATAGGATTATACAGAAAAAACAAATATCTAGTAGCTAATTCCGCTGGATCTACTTCTCTGTCAAGTCCCAAACAAGGAGACTTAACAGGAAATCGACACGAAGCATTCTCAGCACGTGCATCGAGCCAGTGACAGATTTGGTTTAATCTTATGAACTGACAGTTTTGACATCCCGCTTATTCGGAGACAACGTTGAGCTTCTTCATTCCTTTTACGAACAGCAATGGAGTGGAACTCTCTTCCGGAGTCAGTGTTTCCCGACACCTTTAACCTAGATATATTCAAGGCCAGAGTGAATAGGGATTTTTTGGATAAGCGTGCTACATCCTTGGCCTCGTTTTAACTCTTTCTGGGGTAAGTCAAAGGCTAAACAAAAGCCCATATAAAAATAATAAAAGATCATTATAGTTGGGTTAGTTAGTTAGCAAACATGGAAACTCAGCAGGTAATCGTAACGTGTTTCGGTTCTACACGAAGCATCATTACATTGACAGAGAAGGAGATCCAGCGGAATGACTAACTAGATATTTGTTTTTCATTATAAACATATAATAAATACCTAATGATTTTCGTAAGGATGCCTGAGTCAATTAGTTTAGACTAATAACATGTTCAGTATGAGTGTGTTTACTATTCTGTAAAATTGACTGTTCTTTGGCCTCTACCGACCGTATTATGTGAGACGCCCTCTTGCGTTTGACTTTATTATATTCAACAGTTTTAATGAGTTTTTTTTAAATTGGGAAGTTGAAAAATATCTGACGTCACTCGACACGAAGTAGACATCGGTATTTGTACTCTGTATTGCAAAATATATATGGAGGAGCGAGGTATGAGACTCCTCCATTTAAAAGGGAAGATCTTCCGCCAGGCTAGGTGATCATGCCTGGGGACTGCGGTCCGACTGTTGATGTTGGATCGTTGTATATACATATGTCAAATCCTGAGAGAATCTTGATAGTGCGATGTAGGATTCTCGTGTGTTTCTACTCTAGATGTCGCCACATCACAGCAGTGCGGGCGGTGAAGGATTGTAGGCGTGTTCATAGATGTCGCTACATATACCTTATTTTAGATTTCGCACTTATAATTTTAGCCACATTTCGTAGGGATTTTCCATTTTTCCGGGTTAAAAAGTCCATATGTTAGTCCAAAGGGTGGTTTATCTCTGTGCCAAGTTTCATCCATATCCAATCATTAGTTTTTGCGTGGTGGAGTATCAAACATGCATACACTCATCTTCATACATTTTCACATTCATAATAGTTATTAACACTAATCATACCAACACTTACTAGGTACCTATTTCTACCATAGTGGATCAAATGTGACTTTATATTTCCTGCTTGAATGTATGAAATATGGTTGCGAGGAAGGGAAATAAATAGTATAACTGTATATTAATTAGTAAGAAAAAGTCATGAAGTCAAATGTGCAAAAGCAATAAGATGATACGTGCTTTTCAATGCAAGTTTCAAAATTGGTCATTTGACCCGGTTATGGTATGTTTAGTGTTAATATAATAATATTATTAAGTTTTCCAATGAAAAGATTATACAATCGATCAAATTCAGTAAAACGTATAGTTCAGTAAACATCTATAGTTGTCATGGCAACTACTTAGATACTTTGAAAATGAAAAAGATTTATTTGCAGCGATTATCATTTTAACAGAAGAATAAACTTATACATTACGTTGTTTCTAAAACCATACTAATCACTGGTAGAATTTTATATTAAAATTTTATCTATGTCCTTCACACCTTTTAAATCTTTATTTTTTACAAAATAATGTCCTTAAAATGATACACAAATTACGATGAACTGCAACTTTTATATGGAGGGAAATATTGGGGAATAACATTTCAAACAATCACAAAATAAATTCACATACAATAATTATATACAATATACTATAAGTATACATAGGTATAACTAATATAAATATGAATATATACTTGAATACATAAGCAGATGGAGATTTATGAAGTCATATTAAATAGGTTTTCAGTGCCGTCGTATGTTAAAGTCGATAACCAGTTACGAATTATCTTTTTAGATTCGTAGATCGATTTCTCTTTTATCGAACAATGTTAAACCACACAATTGTAGACATGAACCCGAATAAACTGTCCGAAACGTTGTGCAAAAGTAGTGTTCACGGTTGAACTAGGCAAACGGAAAACTCTTCGCGAATTCATGTACAGAGAGTGATGTCTTCAATATAAAAAGCAGCCTTACACTTAATACACCGCTGTTCCTGTAAATCTCGCTGGTCGGTTTGTAAAGCTAAAAGGTTTGTTAAGCATCACTTTTAAGACCGAACGTTGCGCTCTCTAAACTTAAATAAGAATCGTTTTTGCTGCACTGCCCCAGCAAGTGATACAGTACGTGATTAGGGATTGACATAAAGCAAAATAAACTTTAGCTTTTACTTTACTATAGAACTTACGCTGTACAATCAAATTGCTATTATTTTCTATATTAGATAGTCTTACAAACAAGCAGACGGTCTTTGATGTTAAGTGATTACCTCTACTATGGACGTTTGCAACACCAGGGACATCGCCAAAGTGTCTTCGTCTCTGAGACGTGAAGCAGTTAATCGTGTGCCTGTTATTTCACCGGCCCCCTTACCTTTCTAACCAAAATACGGTAATACTGCACTATTGCTTCACGGCGGAAATGGGTAAGGTGGTAGTACTTCCGCGGACGAACTCTGCACTAAGAGCTTTACTACTTCTAGGCTTGAAAGATTATAATATTTAATATAATAGATATAATACCTGTATTTGTTCTGTACAAATATTTTGCGAAATGGGTTCTGGTTCAGCTTTGCTGCTTACTGTACGAACTAAAGTAATCGACGGAATTAAATCGTTTTTGTTCCCATACGTTTATACCGACCATTTGCTCTCCTGGCGTACCCTTTGCTCAACATTGCAGTTTACAAAACATTCTCTGTGAAATTCAAAATTGAGTGGCGTTTGTTTTAGTGGCTCATTTATGATTGACACTGGTATCTTAGGAAGTAAACAAAACCCTTATTTAGCTAATACAAACTTCGTCGGCGAGCGGCTTCACGGAGGTCTTGGAGAGCTTACCTCTCACGTGATTAGTAGTATTAGCGTAGTAAGCGACAGAGGCAAAGCATAGAGACCGCGACGAAACGTCCTCGAGTCAGTGTCATTTTCAGAATCAACCCCTGAATACAATTAATCAATTGAATTGGTTGTCATAACAAACTTAAGTATTAATATAATTTTGTAACTCGATACCGGAACGCCGCGCCGTCAACAGAGAGCGCGCCAAAAATAACGAAATCAAACAAATCTGTGAACCAACTAAAATAAATGGAAGTTTATCTCGGAGTTGAATGATCTAATCAGATTTTGGATGTTTTTATTTGTACTGATGTTTTGCTATGAGTTTTTGTAATTTGAGTTTCTTTTAATGCCATGAAAGAGGTAGACTGTCCTCCTGATGGTAAGTAGTCACCGCCGCCTATACGTTTGCAACATCTGACCGAAATACAGTAATACAAGTGCACTACTGCTTCACGGGGGAAAAAGGTAAGGTAGTACTTCCCCGGGAGAATTTTGCACTAACAGCTCTACTACTATAGCTAATGAGCTATGATTTCCACGCAAGTAAAGTATAAAATAGAGATATTGTAATGGAATCATAGCTACCAGTTGTAACGTATTTCTTTTCATGAGTGCCGCCAAATTAGTAAAAAAAAAAAGATTTTTCTCACTAATTAAGAACGCGTGTAGTCTATTATAGTTCCAAATCCTAATAATATTATAAACGCAAAAGTTTGTATGTATGGATGTATAGATGGTAGTATGGATGTTTGTTCCTCTATCACGCAAAAACTACCCAACAGATATGGATGAAATTTGGCACATAGATAGAGCATATATTGGAATAACATATAGGCTACTTTTTATCCCGGGAAAATGTTATATCCCTCCGGAACGCGGGTGAAACCGCGGGGGACAGCTAGTCTTTTATAAAAGACAGAACAATATTTTAATGTTATGAAGTGAACTTCATGATGTTTGGAGGTTTGTCACTTAATCACGCAAACTGGTCAACGGTTATAGATGAAATTTGGCACATATGTAGGTTACATTCTGGATAAATGCAAAAGATACTTTTTATTTCAATAAAATATTAGATATTCGGTATTGGTCAAATCACGACAGACGCTGTTAAATTAATAAATTGATAAATTTCCTGTGCCTTTACCATGAGTTTTTAACGTACGTACTCGCTAGCGACGGCGTAAAACATTTCTATGGCAAATGTGTACAGCGCCACTAGCGGTCACCTGAAGAACTAAAATCGATAGTACGAGTCAATAGGTAAAAAACCTATCGAAATGTAAACACTAGCGAGTAACGTTTTTTAGCCTTTGCTATAGAAATTCGGTACCATGAGTCACCAATTTGACAGTTGCTATCGAGAAATACTGTATCGATAGTAGTTTACTCGCTAGTGACTAAAGTAAGTTTCGATAGCAACTCATGGTAGAGGTACTGAAGACGCGACTGCAAACGGGATATTGTTTTTATTGATAGTAAAATTCAATTCAATAGGTTATTAAAACCTTCCATAATTTATTTATTGTCTAACGGAAGTGCACTATAAAGTTTTTCTAGACTAGCAATACCTAATATTTTGTATATGCAACACCAGTGGCGTCGACAATGCGTGACGTGAATTTGTTAAGTCTCATGAGCCTGTAATTTCACCGGCCCCCTTACCTTTCTAACCGAAACACAGTAATAATAAATAAATATCCTGGGACATTCTTTACACACAGCCATCTGGTCTCAAACTAAGCAAAGCTTGTACTATGGAAACCCGATAACTGATATACTACATTTATTACTTTTTTTTCTAAATACATACTTATATAGATATTTACACCCAGACTCAGAACAAACAGATATGTTCATGTACACAAATGTATGTCCTGGGTGGGAATCGAACCCGCGGCCTTCGGCTTGGCACTCAGAGTCGCTAAGCACCAAGCCAACTGGCCTGACGAATGGTAGTACGTCCCCGACAGAATTCTGCAGTAAGAGCTCTGCTACTTCTAAAATAAATTAATGGAAGCTTTTCTGTCAAACGTAACATTTTCCATACATTCTGCCTTTCTTTTAACATAAAAGCAATTAATTTTAGGTTCAATTAGACCGCAATATAACCTCTTCCTTTTTTGAAGTCGGTTTAAAAGCAAGGGGCATCATTGGTGTTTTGAGAAATGCCACTTTTCCATATGATGTAGTAAGTACAGACACAAACTATATGTACTCCCTGATTCAGGAAGTTATGAAAGTTACTGACCAGTTTCCGAGTCGCGTAGGTTATTTCTGTAAATCGCTTAATATTTTTCAAGTTTTCAATACATTACTAAATTAGTTATTTAAGGTGTTCCAAGCCCTTGGGACACGTTTTGATGTTAATTAAATAGTTTAAATATAATTTTACGTAATTTACTTATTAATAGGTAAAGAAAAGTTCTCGAGCAATCAAAAATGTGTTTTTTGTTAAAATAATATTTTATGTTATTCCAGAGTTAGGGGCCGTTCATAAAATACGTTCGCATACAAGGGGAGGGGAGGGGTCTGGCTGAGTGTGACAAGATATGACAAGGGGGGACGGGGGGTATACGGCAACGTGACGTTCGCCGTTTTTTTTGTTTTTATATACCTTGCTGGTGTAGTCCAGCTGGCCTCTATGAATATCATGTGTGAAAGATATTTATTAAATTATTTAAATTTTATTATAGTAACTAAATAAATATTTTTAATTTTCAGAATTTGTGTATCATTTAGAATTTATCATACTCAGCAGGGGAGGGGTCTTAGTTTTTGTGACGAAATATTTCTAGGGGGGGTCACAAAAAGTGTGACACAGCGTGACAATGGGGGGGAGGGGGTCAAAAAAAGCTGATTTTAGTGTGACGTATTTTATGAACGGCCCCTTATCTTCTATACATATATATGAAAAATAGGGTTCCTTTAACGCACCATCACCTCCAAACTACTGAACATATCGGGATGGGACTGCTACCATTCGCCGCAGATTTTTTTGTAGATGGTTATAGGCTATATAAGATATCAATAAACACGAGTGAAACCGCGGGGCAAATTTTCATCTAAAGCCAAGTAATTAATTCGCGAGCAGGAATAACTTTTAAACGAGCTCCAATCGGCTTTGTAATAGGTCGATCGCATACAGAGGTGACAAACGGATTAACAAGTGGTATTAACAACAGTATTAACATGTCACCTCGTACTTGCAGCGATTGGCTTTGACGGGGATAAATTGGGGATGGGCTTATGCAACATATAGTAACTAAGTGTTTCTATTTTGGTATTTTTTTATAACAAAACGAAGTCAATTAAATAAAATTGGAATATACTTTTGTTTATTAAATTTACAGGACTTTATTATTTTATTGTACTGTATTGTTTTGTATCTAATACCTTTAATAGAGCAATTCTTCTATGTACACATATATAAATATATAATTAGGATCTCGGAAACGGCTCCAACGATTTTCATGAAATTTAGTATGCAAGGGTTTTCGGGGGCGATAAATCGATCTAGCTATGTCGTTTTATCCGTGTTTTCAATGATCAACTTTATCGATAATTGACTTAAACATAACCTGAAAAAAATGACTTCCTGCCATTACCTGTTTTAACGACACAACAACATTAAAGCTACTCCAGTAGATGGCGTTGTTACGCAACACTAAGCCAATAATCAACTGTACATAATTTACAGTCAGTAAAGTGGTTAAGTTTCCTTAAGTTTTCTACTTTTCCACGCAACTTTCTTATTTTTTTCTTTCGAAAGAACCTTCTCCAGACAATTACAAACACAACAAAAAAAGAATTAGAGAAATCGGTCCAGCCGTCCATGCTGGATGCAGTGACCAAGGGAAATAGGGATTCATTTTTATATATATAGATAGATTGAGATGGATAGGATAGTTTGAATGGTAATTCGTTGCATGAATCGTCCTTCTTCTCAGTCTAGTTCAATTGGTCATGCTTAATATATAGTAGTGGTTGTTCGCTCGAAAGATCGTTATGTTTAATGTCTGTTTGCATTTCAAGAATAGTTCCTAACATTTAAGTGTCATGAAGCTTTTAAGCTACGCCTTGATTAAAATCCGAGCTCTGACATACAATTACATCCTACTAATGTTATAAATGCGAAGGTTTGTATGTATGTTTGTTAGTCTAAAACTACCAAACGGATTGTTACAAAGACCCCGTAAAAATATAATGAATTATCAAAGCCAACAACCCTAGTAAGCTGTCATGTCAGGGAACCAGATTATTTAACAGAAAGGCCTACCTATTTTACCTAATAATTGTCTGCTTAAATAGTTTTTCTATTTTTCATTCATAAAAATCAGATTTTTTATTTTTTTGGGGTATGTTATACAGCGTTACTAGGGTTCTTAAATATTGTGAATGGACTCGTTATAAGGCTAAGGTTATAATGTTACATCGCTCGGAACGCGGGTGAAACCGCGGGGGTCAGCTAGTCATAAATGAGAATGTTTGTGAGTATTGATGTCTGACATTCTTTCACGCAAAATCTACCTAATGGATTTGGATGAAACTAGGCACATAGATAAAACATGCCTATAATATACAAGCTATTTGTTCTAGGACGTTGAACATTTGTCGAGAACCCGGTTGAAACTGAGGGGACCGGTAGTATCTGCATTTCAACACAAATCAATTACCAAACGATGGATTCTCGTTTGTTACTCTTTCACGCAAAATTTGTTTAAGGATTTATATGAAACTTGTTACTAATAAATTATAATCTGGATATAGAATTACTTTCTATAAAAAGTAGCCCCTCTCCATACCAAAGGCTATGCGTGTGCCAAATTACATTCAAATCTGATCAGCCATTTCGTAGCTGATTGATAAATCATACAAGTTTTGCATTTATAATTAAAAAGATACGATCAGATTCTCAACAGACACTTCAGTTTCCACTAAACGGTTACAGACCAGTAACGCATCCCGACATTCCCCGAAGGCGCCCGAAGGCCGAGAATGTTAATCCACCGGTGGAACACGCAACAGCTGCAACAACAATAATACGTCGACAACTCGATATATTTAAACTCTCGTGACACAGCTCGTTCGATATCTAAATCAGTAGTGACACTTGGAATTAACACTGTAATAGTGGCCGTATAATACGTCACTTTTCTTTGGTAACCTATAAGCATTTTGATATGTTGTTAGTAAATTGGAATAGTAGTTCTAAATTGCGACTACATTAGACAATCTGCCCAATAATTATAATATTAAAGTACTTATAGTTAGTTTGGATGTAAAGGCTAACGACACAAACTATTTCAAAAATTCTTTCATTGATGGAAAGCTACATTATTCTCAAATGACATAGGCTAAGTTTTTACAACGCAAAAATATAAATTCTCGTGGGAATGTAAGCGAAACCGCGAGACGAAAGCTAGTGTCCTATAAAAAAGAGGCACGGTGATAAGTCTTGAGCTCTAAGTATATAAGATAATTATCGTGACAAATCAATAACACGTTAGTTACGTGCTCACATGTCCGTAAAAAGCAGGAAGTAAAAGGCAGTGCCTGAAGTGTAAAAATTAATATACGAAATATTATTAAATATGTAACCGTACCAGAGATCTAAAAATAGCAATATAAAGTGGGATGAGTCGTAAAGACACGATAGAAGTGAAACTTTAGTATTACAGGAACAATTTTTAATTATTCATCAATCACTTTTGAATACCATTGATTATTTTTATCATTAATTTCTTTTTATTTATAACAAATAAAAAAAAGAATTATACATCAACCAACTTATACACAGCATTAATAACATCAAATTTAAGTTTGCATAATGTGTCACTTTGCATCATCTTCTTCGATCTTTTTCATCACACAAAAAGGATGCGAAACAGAATTTCAAAGTCCTCCTATAAGAAGGATCACTTCAAAATGTTACAGTGCCAGAGATCGATGATTTAAAATTACCAATTAAGTATAAATTTCTTGTTCAATGAATGCGTATAACACCACCATTATTTAAGTTGTCTACTGTTTACTGTGCACATATTTACTGTGACACCTTGATGCATTATCGCCCAACTTCGATACAATAAATAAGACACTTAAATGTGATTTCTTTATATCAACACTGTGATTTGCGATTCATCATCCCTTTTGCGTCATCAGTGAATATTTTAAAATCTTTTCTTCGGAATGCAACGATGATAAACATTGCTATAAATAAAGTTTCACTTTAAATACTCATCGGAATGCGGTTAAAATATCTAAAAGGTCACTGTTTCTGTGTGTTTGTTTGCCCTTATATCTTTAAACTCCTTCAGTCACACCTTTACATGTATAATAATACCAATATTTTAGTAATTGCTCTTGTAGAAGAATATGTGTATTAGGTATTGTGTAAGTGCAACCAAACACACCCTTTCACGATCTTTTAGAGAATTTCTTAAGGGAAGTTTACCTGTGTATACTACAATAATATTATTCCGTTCAGGCGGAGCCGGGGTAGGTCGCAAGTCTATACTGATATTATAAAGAGGACAGATTTATATGTAAGTATGTTTGTTACTCTTTTACGCAAAAACTACTAAATGGATATGGATGAATCTTGGCACATAGACAGAGCGTATCCTGAAATAGCATATAGGCTATTTTTTATCCCGGGAAAATGTGATATACCTCGGGAACGCGGGTAAAACAGCGGGGGACAGCTAGTATAAATATAAAAAAAACCTGATTTCACGCGAAATCTTAATCCTGTGGTAGGTTTATAAGTTATTCTTTGATATGGCAAATAAAATAGGGACAGAGGTCGTCACCCTATATTATAAAAATGTGAACTCTTATTGTACTCGGCTTCTAAAGTATTCTTTAAATACTTATTAAAAAACAAAAACTTCTTCTAAAGCGCCCTTTATCCTAAACAAGTAGGGAAAGTGGTCTCAGTACCTATTAATATACACATTCCACCGAAGTAATTTCCCATTAAGCCCTAACGCGACATAAAATACGAAGACCAATATCGCAATCTCTTAATCAGCTCAATACTGTTTCGGGCTACAGGTCACTTCACAGGTAGACCTGAGTATCGAACCTAGAACCTATGATTAGAGACCAGAGGCGCAGTTTTATACCGTTCGACCACCAAATGTGGTATGTCGATCAGATATCTGATTTCCAAAGAATTTCCTACAAAGCTCGTGAGTTTGGCACGTGATATAAATGTCCCATCCCAGTATATTTATTTACTGTATTCAGCCCTTAAAAGTCTGTAAAACTAATAAAATAGACATCTAATCAAAGATGCACTAGCGTAGCAAAAATTATAAAGCTCAAAGCTCTCTCTTTCCACCTATCGAGCTTTATCCGTACACTGCCATCTATGAATGAGTAGCTGAAACAATATAACAAAAATCTTTATTCGCGACAGCGCCATCTATCCAATCTATGTGAAACTAAGACACATTTCGCACGTAGATTCGAACCATCCCGAAATATGTAGATTTGCGAAGTTAGCACGGATTTAGACGTTTCAGACGATCTTACCAACCAACGTGAACTTGGGGTGTACGAAAATAGTTTATATTTGACACATGTACCGTGGAAACATTGCTAGTTTTTATTTTGTATATCTCCAACGAATTTTATTTTATGTTTAGTACATACGAACACTTTTAAATGACTATCGAAATGGATTCAAGGTATTTATTGCACGATATCGCTTCATAGTTTTCTTTTTCAATAATGAAATGGTTGTTTCACCTAATGTTTTGATTCTTCATAACCTAACTCTATTGTTTTTCCTTTTTTTGCTTGTTACTCAGACAGTGAAAGCGATGCGATTCGAAAATAGACTTTATTGCCAGTGCGTATGAGTCATTTTGAGTATTTGAGATATTTTGTAAAAAATACTTATTTTTGTTTAAATTTTTATTCTGTGGTTGAAGTCGTTTTTTGCAAATAATGTCGTACGGTTTTGAATATAAGCCTATGATTTGAGAACTATCTTATACATTTGTAGAATAAGCACTAAGTCTAAGCCTAGTGTCTAAATATATCTAAGCTCTTTAAAATATACAGAGGATCTATTTAAAAAGCAATATTATGGCTGTAGTACTTGCTACCAAACTTGCCTACCCTGATATCCAGGAAATAAAAAGAATTATAAATGAAGGAGTAAGACCTCTTCCAACTATAGAACTTACTTACAGTCAAACAATTATTTAAACTTTTTCATCCAGCAATTTGTATTGCTTTCGTAATGAAAAAACAATAAAAAAAAAATAGTATACATATAAATAAAAACGAAAAGATATGTAACTCTATTATATTTTACTAGCTGTCCCCGGCGGTTTCACCTGCGTTTTGTTTAAAGTTCATCAGACCATGAAAACACATTGTTACATACAAAATTTTCACCCCCGTTTTACCCCCTTAGGGAGAGAATTTTCAAAAATCCTTTCTTTCTGCTCCCCTACGTTATAAATGGAACCCCTGTGCAAAATTTCTAGTTTATAACGCTTATAGTTTAGGCCCTGCGTTGACATGTCAGTCAGTCAGCTTCTCCTTTTATAACCTTCATGTAATTATGGATGGGCTTTATTCAGAAAGATATTAAAAACAAGTAAAAAAGCTTGACTTGTATACTGGTTAACAGTTGTCGTTTTATTTAATGTACTTATTCTGTTTTCTCAATACCGAAATCTGCTACCAATAATCATGAGGTGACGTGAAATTGTTAAGTCTCATATGCCAACCCCTTACCTTTCTAACCGAAACACAGTAATACAAGTGCTCTACTGCTTCACGGTCGAAATGGGTAAGGTGGTATTTCTACGGAAGAACTCTGCAATAGAGCTCCAAAATAGGTAGGTATAGGTTCAATTCGAATCACTGGCACATACCTCTAAGTTACGTTCGAACTCACTATTGTTTTCTTCTTGAGAGACGACATAAGGTATTGGCCTAAGAAAGAAGTTCAATTGAAGCTTTATTCAAAGCCTGCTTCTTTCTAGTTGAAGTCAGACTTCCGAGCTGGAGGTAGCTTTAGTGACTTTGGCCTGGTTTGTTGTCCTAAACCTTAACATAGGCCAAAGTAGTGGGTAGACAATCGAGAGGCCTTAATTGTTAATGTAGACTTTATGGTGATGATAATAAGAAATGCTTTCTTCATTACAGCGGCAGCGCCAGTAGGCTGGGAGATCAGCGCGACCCACATTGGTACATCGATTCTGCATACGCGTCCTCTCTAAAGGTCTCCTTACGTTTACCCACCAGGCAGTTTTTAGAAGGTATGTTTATGTTTTTAGAATTTGTAGACAAATTAAATTGACTCAAAACTAGAAGTAGGTATATGGTCTCTAGTGACTGGAAAATATTTAAGCGGTAGTAATGAATGGTTTTGGAGAAATAACAGGACTCCCAAGCGCAGGAAATTGTAGTTTTGTCTAAAGAATCATTTACCATGAAAAAAATAACAGGTTGCACTCCGGGAGTGCCGGCAGAAGTGAAAACTTGAACATTAACGTTCTGCATTTTTACCGTCTTGCAAATTTTTGCGATAAGACCGCCAATTGTACCTTTATTTAAGTATCAATTCTGTACCGTACTTCTTTCAGTGTACAATAAAGTATATTTATTATTATTATTATTTTTGATCAGGTCACGTGTCCTGACGCGAGTTTAACATTTTATACCCATCCTAAGAAAAGTATTAAACGCCACTAAAGAAGTTTTCACTTCAAAAAATTTTCTATGTACATATATAAAAGTTATATTTATTAAGCATTTTTATAGTCATTTTTTAACCTGTATTGATGTAGAAAATCGGATTTTCAGACTTTTACCAACCGCTGTACCTACAGAGCGATATACGGAGATACATTATGGGTATGCTGGTTTGCCTCCAAGCTCCCTTACCTACCCTGTGTTTGTTTGTCCTATATTTAAAGTGTCTCGTCGATTTCTGCACGTGTTCATTGTCCGTCCTTTTTATTCTACACATTCTGTTTTATTTTATTTTTAACGCGCATTATTCAATTTTCCGCTGCGTATTTTTTATATGTATTACAGCGCCATCTATTGTGCTTAAGTCGAACTAATTTGAAGCGATAATGTTTAAGCGGTGATATTACACATTGACGAAGACGTTCCACTACGCAACGGTAGATGGCGCTTATATAATGTTATCCACATCGGTGCAATGATTCTCTGTTTCATTTAAACATGAATTATGGTTTCATGCCATTTTCATACTGAAAGTGTAACTATATATGTTTGATGGTTCCTAAGTGGTTATCGCCGCCTATAGACAGCATTACCAGGGTGTGTTATTACTAATGCTTTGTCGACCCTGAGGCAAAAAATTATTAAGTTTTGTGCGCCTTTCCAACCGAAACACAGTTAAGTAAGTCCACGATGCAATCGTGAAATAGGTATGGTGGTAGTAGCTACTTTCCGAGCGAATGCTGCACTACGACCTCTACTACTTCTAAAATGTTGCAGCTACATTTTTTGTCTTTAGAAATCAAAGTCCAAACCAATATTTCATTGCAATGCTATGAATAATACGATCTTTAAATATACCGGCGTCTAAAAACTATGCACATTAGTATAAAATTGATGTTGCTACAATATAATATAACTATGAGTGACGTAAAAAATATAGTTTATGCGAGCAGGTGTCGGTATTAATAATGAAATGTTATAAATATTTTATTTCAGTTATGCGAATACGTAGGCAATGCTACGTTCGCGTTTAATGTTATGAAATACTGCCCACTTTCGTAGGAAAAACTGTGGATAAAGCTTATAATTTAAAGTGAGGGGTAGATAGACTGTGTTGGTCCAGTTGCCTGCGGAGCCGTCTTAACCTATTGAAGGCATGGGGCACCTGAGAAGAACGGGGCCCCTAAGGCCCTTAGGCCATCGAAGGTTGGTAATCAGACAGATACTAGGGCTATAATTATTGTACCAGTGCCTTAAATTATTGTACATTTTAAAATTATATAGAAAATTGCTATCGATCAAAATTATTGTTCTTTTGTCAAGATTGTACGCTTAGAATTCACGATGGAAAAATTCATGTGATAATGATTTATGTACAATAATTATTGTACGTCTAGGGAGTCCCATGGATTGCAGAGCCAAGAGTGGCCATTGGGAAAGAAGGGTCTGGTTGTCTAAATAGATTAGCAATACCTGGGAGAAGGTCAATGGTCAGGGAAGTAGTAGAGCTGAGTTCTTCGAAAGAAGTACCTCACCCTTCGCTGCCGAGAAGCAGTAGTGCACTTGTATTACTGTGTTTCATTTAGAATGGTAAGGGGGCGGTGAAATTACAGGCACATGAGACTTAACAACTTCACGTTTCAGTCGACATCGCATCGGTATACTCCTGGTGTTGCAAATGTCAATAGGCGGTGACCACTTACCATCAGGTGAACCGTCGGCCTGTTCGTAAAAGGAAATATGCCATTAATCATCGGTTCTAACCGCATTTAACTAAGGTAGATAATGTAACTGACTCTCAAGAACAGCTGCGGGAAGACACTTGGTATGTTCTTAGCTGCATAATTCAGGGTCGTAGCTATCCAGGCTAAACTAAAAATAAAAAATAGATTTCACTACAGTAGTAATGTAATTTTTTTTATGAATTAAATTCGTTTGTCAAAATGTAGAAAGAAAATATTTAATATTTTTTTAAACAGATATCTGGCCAGTAAAACGAGTAGCTAGCTAGTGGGTTTATAAAAATAAAGATAGTAATATATCACGGCAGCTTCGTGGATGTAATGCACCATTAACTCGACACTTCCCTTCATATACCTGTAATTTTAAAAAGAGAAACCTCGCTCTTTCAGTTGAGAGAATATTGTTCTTGAAAATTGGTCCTTTTGTATTCTAATCATGATTTTGATAATGAAATGTTGATTATTTTTCTTTGATTTTGATTATTATCTTAATATATAAAAATGAATGTTTGTCTGTAGGTATGTCCTTTATAGAATCGTAAACCGTGCAACGGGTTTTAATGCAATTTTCAGCAATAGAGAAAGTAATTCAAGAGGATGATTTATAATCAGGCATATGTAGTATTTAATAAAATACGAGTTTATAATATGAGCGGCTAGTTAGTGGACTGTAGGTATAAGGACATTTAGAGCACGGAGGCCGCGACGAAACATCCTCGGTCCACCAAAAAGGTGTCTGTGTTAGCAAATAGCACAGTTCAAATTGATAAATTTAGGATCAAGGGCTCGATTCTGTAAGGAAAATGACACAAACTCGAGGATGTTTCGTCGCGGCCTCCGTGCTCTATCTCTTTCGCTTACTACGCTAATACTACTAATCACGTGAGAGATAAGCTCTCTGAGGCTTCCGTAAAGCGACTCGCCGACGAAGTTTGTATTAGCTGAATAAGGGGGCACAGAACCAAGCCCCAGATGGCCGTATGTATAAAAATATCTCAAAATCTCAATACTTCCCTAATTCTATAACGTCGAGTTATTTGCTTTCAAAATGAATAATATAATAACTGCTAAAGATGTGTCATAGCTTTAAAATTAGTTAAATTCTACCTTCATCGCGACAAGACGGCGAATGTAGGAAACTGCATAGATGTTAAATTTATAAATATTCCAACCCACTTTGAATTCAAAATGACACAGTCATAGAGCAAAAATAATCATTGATACATAATAAAAACGCGTAATTTGGCTTAAACCGTGTATTAATAAAAATAAACGTATAAAATCGCTTGACGTTTTTATTAAAATGATATAGATTATTCATGTAGAATTGTCGTTTGTTGAACGTGTGCCTACATGCTTCTTAGATGATTGCTCATTTGCAAAGTTTTGGTGGACGGTTCTTTTTTTTATCTACGTTGGAGTTTCGTTTTATTTTATAGGATTGTGTAGAGTTTAATTTGTTGTAAAGATTCAGTTTGCTATTATAGAGGAGCTAGCTTTGTTTTATTATTTGCTAGCGACTTGGCCCGGCTTTGCCTGAGTGGTTTAATAGCAATTCATTATGTTTAAGTGTGTAATTTCCTGGAAAATGTATCTGAAATATGGTGAAAATATATTGCATAGTTATAAAAACTTAGCGCACAAACAAATTAATTTGAATAGTGTCGTTGTATTCTACTATTTAGAGGTTCTTTTAAATCAAACAGCTACCAAATTTGTTTACAATTATGTTTAGATTGTACGACTTTATTGGGATTTTAATAAAAAGAATTTCCTTTAGGATGTGAATATAAGATAATATATACCAGAATAAGAATAATTGCCATCCCTAAACAAAGTCGGCTAAGCCGACACCTGCGAATAGGCATATCTTCCACCCACCCACAAACTGGCGCCTCTACAAATTATGGAATAAATATCATATTATCCATTACTTTGTGCCAAGTGGGAGGTGTATACAACTAGACAACTGATGCGATCTTGTATTTTGATAATCTTTCTCAGTTTCTGAGTCATCCGCCGGTTAGAATGTCGGTTTGGAATTGGAATGCGTTACAAATTACTTGCGGAGGGGTTTTGGTATCGTTTGAGTTGAACGCGAAGGATTGTTACTTTGTTTTAATATTATTATTGAGTATGTTTTTTAGCAAAGAGGTTACTTGAGTAAGACCGTATTTGATTGAATGCCTAAGAAGGCTGTTTTTTTCATTTCAGATTTAATATTTTTGGGACAAATTTTTGTTTTTTAACCTCTTTTTGTTTTGGAGAAATAATTTTGTTTTTTTAATTCTAGCAATAATAGCTTTGATATACTTTGAATAAAGTAAGACTAATATAAATTGAAATACAGTTCTCTACAAATATATACTTAGGTACTTATTCCGTAATTTTTACCTTTTAAAAATTTTCTCCAAAACTGTTTCATAAAATGAATTATGACCTATCAATTAGGAAGAAATATCTTCAAATTAGGAATCGACTACAGCCCTATAGAGAAACCTACCTAACCGGTTATATCCGGCTCAATCAACAAAGTTTCCAGTGGGATGCTGCCAAATAGTAACAGCGCAAGCAGCTCTTTCACTAAACGTAGATATAATTATGTGACTTATATAATATAACTAGCTGCCCGGACAGACGTCGTTCTGTCGAAATAAGTCCATACAAAAATGCAGGAATTCGCTCGCAGCGCCACCTACCGGGTCCAATTGTGAATCTAAACCATCCAGGGCACCACCCAAACGCAAACAAAAAAAAACATTCCAATCGGTCCAGCCGTATTAAAAAAGAAGAAATAATTGAATTTCACGGTATTTCGTTTACTACAAAATAAATTTAATTTATACATTAGCCTCAATAACACGTGGTAATCATGATATTGAATTGTAGCTTATATGACACGTTCGTAGATTTACCATAGCAGCGCCATCTATTGATGACTTACTCAACCCAGTCGAAAGGTATCGACATCTCTTAGAATCATTTGGAGTTAACAGATAATTGTGACTGTCAAATAATAACAGACAAATAATTAGCAATAAATTAAAATTGCGACTATAATTTGAGATTTAAACTATCCTATCTCTCAAGTTGGATCGAACTGCACATGGTGTGCGAATTTTATTATAATCGGTTAAGTGGTTTAGGAGTCCATTGAGGACAAACATTGTGACACGAGATTTATATATATTAAGATGTCAACTAGCACTTGGCAGGCGGTCGGACCGCTTGAAAAAGTGTGAAATTCTTCGTGACGCATAGCGCCATCTGTTATCGTGTTAACGAACTACTATTCTGACATTGTTATTGATTAATTGGAAACATAATTTCGCAGTTGCCAAAGTAATTTTTTGGAATGATTAATTTTTGTTTTTCGTTTTTCTTTCTTTTTTGTCACTAACCTGACAAAATTGGTTAGTAAGTGTAGGTTTGTTGGTCGTAGGGTACTTTATAGTGTAACTAGCTGTCCCCCGCGGTTTTACCCGCGTTCTCGTGGGATGACATATGTATTATACATAAAACCCTTCCTCTTTAATCAAATCTATTAAAAAAAAACCGCATCAAAATCCATTGCGTAGTTTTAAAGATTTAAGCATACATAGGGATATAGGGACAGAGATAGCGACTTTGTTTTATACTATGTAATGAAGTTGCGGCTTATCGTTACTCTATATCTTAGAGACTGAAATAAAAAAAGAAAGATATATCTATAATTGTTTCAGTTCATATTTCCAAAAATATATGTATTGAAGGTCAAATTGTAGTTACTAATACAAACTAAACAGCAGCGAAGGGACTGAAGCCCTACGGTGTGACACTTTAGTACCCCCTTTTCTGATTGGTTACCACTTTTAATTTGGAATTGTGCCGTGAAGCACCTACTGGTGTGTTCTAGCTTCTAGAGAGCCTGTTCTCTTCTAGCCTTTATGTGGCTACCACTTACGGTCACCAATCTAACAGTTAAAAAATACAGGTCAAGTGCATGTCAGCCCGCATACTGTGTGGTTCCGTACCATGTAGCTAGTCATACGAATACAAAGCTGTAATTTCGACTCGTTGAAAATAAAAGATATTTCAGTAAGTTACTAAGGTATTTTGTACAAATATTTTTTTATTTAAAGTGATTGTTATTTTTATGTTTATTGATAAGTTTTTCAGATGAATATAATAGAATAGAAATTAACTTGATTAATTTAATTTCGTTACCCCACAGGGGTCCATAGAAATTTACAAATTTCACCTTTGTAGAGACTATAGTCTTTCAGTTAAATGGGTGTAACATACGGACAGACGGATAGACGGTCGAACGGAATATACGGTAATATAAGGGCTCCCTTTTTTAATTTATCTACGGATCCCTAAAAGTCCATAAACCTAAAGAAGGCAGTTACTAAAGTTAGTATAGTATACTAACTGGAAAGCGAGCTCCATCTTCGGCCTCATCTTCAGTTACCATCAGGTGAGATTGAGGTCAATCGCATTCCCGTCAGAAAAAAAAAAATAATAATTTATTAGTCCTTATGTCAGTTGCATGCCAAAACTGATTTCCATACCCTGATTTTGGATATGTACCAACTGGTAAGCAATGTGACCATGTGGTAAAAATCAGTGGTAACTTCCTAATATCTAAAATAATCACTACATAGTATAAAACAAAGTCGCTTTCTCTGTCCCTATATCCCTATGTATGCTTAAGTCTTTAAAACTACGCAACGGTTATTGATGCGTTTTTTTTAAAGATAGAGTAATCCCACGGGAACGCGGGTAAAACCGCGGGGGACAGCTATATCTAAAATAATAAGAAGAACCAAATTTGTTGGTTTTATTTTTGGTGGAAAACCAAAAGCTAGTAAATGCGACTGTATCCTGCGACTTTGTTCAATTGTTTAAATATTCTCCTATTTACCCCCTTCAGGGAAGTTTTTTTAAAAATACTTGAAACTCATATTTCTTACCAAAAGCCTAAAATATCCACCACTTCAAGATTTTTTTTAGATAATAAGTAGCCTATGTCTTTTCCCAAGAAACAATCTATCTTCTTACCACATTTCATCAAGATTCTTTCAGCCGTGAACGTGTAAGAAATAAATAAACAAAAAAGGAATAAAAGATCATACAGCGAATTTCTAATTTATATAAATAAATAATTATAGTCCTAAACAGCCCCCTTATTCAGCTAATACAAACGAGCCGCTTCACGGAAGCCTCGGAGAGCTTATCTCTCATGTGATTAGTGGTATTAGCGTAGTTAGCGAAAGAGACAGAGCACGGAGGCCGCGACGAAACATCCTCGAGTTAGTGTCATTTTCCTTACAGAATCGAGCCCCTGATCAGTAATATTCTAGCATTCAAAATTCAAAAAAATCATAACCATTTATTCAGTTTGGGCCCGCGGAAGGCAATTATGAAGGTCAAATTAAAAGTTACTGTAGCTACTATTGGATTTGTATCTAGTAATTTCAGAGTCTGTGCTGTTACAAATTTGAGCCAAAGCTACATTGTAATAGAGTTTATTTTTAAATGCTATCAGCTTAATAACAATAAGCTGGCCCCTGCGGTTACAGCCGCGTTTCTGAGAAATGTTACATGAAGATAAAGATATTTGTTTGCACAAAGTATGGTACAGATGGTGGACAACATATAATATCCGCTATAAAAAGCCTATGTTAATCCAGACTATTAGCTATGTTAGTGCCAATTTTCATCCAGGTCCGTTAAGCCGCTCTGGCGTGATAGAGTAACATACATACATCCAAACTGTCACATGTAGTGAGATGTCATTCAAAAATTCAAAACCATTTATTCAGTTTAGGCCCGCGCAAGGCACTTATGAAGGTCAAAGTTATATGTGCTACTACCGTTTCAGAAGTCAGCCTTCAACTAAGAAGAACCGGCAAGAAACTCAGTAATGTTACATTGTTTTTTTTTTTAATAACTTTTTATATAATATTATCTATTGTGACATTTTTATATATTTAACAATTACAAAATACTTAATGTAAGTCCCATTCAAAAACAAAAAATAATTATAAAATAAAGAAAGCATTTATTTGACTCACACAGCACCAACATAGACAATTTCATTGTCATCACAAAATACACACAGATACAATATAGCAATAAAAACACAATCATACTATACAATACATATATACACTGTGTGAGGCCAAAAAGGCACCTATCACAGCATAAGCTGCGGCCGTAGATGCCTCAGCGCTGATATTCTGATAGGGCTAGCGGTGCCAAGGATGGTCGCGGCACAGGCATAAAAAAAAAACATAAAAAATTATAAATATATGATATATTTTGATATGTAATAAAAATAGTAAATTTACCAATTTCATTTATTATTTTACCCACCATTGCTTCCGAACGCATTCAGTTACAATTAGGAATACAAAATAGAAAATAACAACTATTAGCTTTTCTTACTGCAAGTCTTGATACTTGTAACAAAATCTTTTACAGACTTGACACATTTTGTCAGTTTCGCCATTCCCAAAATCCTTGCCACTCCAAAAATACCTTAGCATTCAACAAATTTGAGTAAACATCAATTAATAATCAGAATCGCGTATATATTTCGGGATTCCGCCAAATGAATATACTTACGACGGTCTGAAGCCGTGAGGTATTCGAGGTACATGACCCGAAGTCCTTTCGATATTGTTCTTTGTTTTGTTGAACAAATTGCAGAGTTAAGTGCTATTGATGACTGTTTTGTTTCCACTGACAAGTATTATAACAGCTGCGTGAGAGCGCTTATTTTGGTAATGGAAAATATGGCGATTGGATTTTTACTTTACATTGTAAGGAGCTTTTAAAATACAAGTGGATTTTGAATGAAATCGATTTTATGTAAGGGGGCGTACATTAATTACGTGAGGTGATTTTGGTGATTTTTCGACCCCTCCGATCCTCTTGGTGAGATGTCATGAGATTTTGGTCGACCCCCTCTCCCCTCCCCTAATCTCACGTGAGATTTGATATTATCATAAGTATACGATTTTGATCTGCTCTAGCAATTTTACACTGTTTCTTGCTAATAAAAAATTACGTGATATTTGCCTTTCTCCTCCACGTCAGATTAGGTGAGATTCGGCTTGACCCCCCCCCCCCCCCCCCCTAAATGCCTCACGTAATTAATGGACGCCTCCTAACTACTAGCTGTCCGCTGTTCGCCTGCGGTTATCGATATCAGATAAAGCCTATAACCATTAAGGCAAAATTCCGCGTCGAATGGTAGCAGTCGGTAAGTCAGAAGGTAAGGGGGCCGGTGAAATTACAGGCACATGAGACTTAACAACTTCACGTCTCAGGGTCGACAACGCATTGACAATGCCCCTGGTGTTGCTAAGGTCCATAAGAGGCGATGACCATTATCAGGAAGACGATACTTTTTGTCACAAAAAATACTATAGATATGACAGAAGACAAGCAGACATGTTTATATATTAGACTGGTCTTTGACCACAATCTCACCATGGTAAGATTTTGTGGACGAATGTGGTAAAGCCAAAAAGCGAACTGGCTCTGATATGCAGCTGTTGGAAAACACCGGTAGGTCCTTGGTAACAGATTTTCGACTTGAGGCTGAAAACCTGTTAGGCGAGTAGTTAAAAGTACCCTTGCACCATGCTTTGGTTGCCTCATCGAAAACCCAACCTCATTGTTGGATTCGAACCCATGACTACTTCACGGCATTCGATGTCATTACAAACTGAGTTATGGGCTCCTTAGTAAAAATCTAGATTAAAACAATATGTTGTTAAAATTTACACTGCAACTTTTACCTATAGAGTACCCGCTTTGAAACAAGTATAAGATTAAAATATCACGACTCAATGAAACAGTGATTCATACATTACATAAATTCGATAACAAATATATTAATATAATATATAATGTAATATATATAATTCTTATATAAAAAACTTTTAGAAACATATATCATTACATTAAATGAAATGCCCAGTCAATGGTATAGTAAATATCCAGCAATTCATAAAATACGACCGTCCAGCATTACAAATATTAAAATAAACCTATTAAAGAACACATATTGGACATATTTACAAAACTGTAAAGTATAACTAACATGTGATATTGTTACGCGTTTAATATTCGACTAAAAAGGTGACCCCACGGAAATATCTTCGAATTCATTAATAATCTTTTCGACAAGTGTCGCACGAAAAGAATCGCCAATGTCAAAACATGGTGATTATAAATCGATTTATCGTGACCAAAATATCTTGAGGGAAATAAACATAATTAGTGTATAAAATTTTATATATAAATAAATTTATTATACGTTTCTACGGCGGTGGGTTGCGCGGGCTAGTCTATCGGCGGGCTTTACACAGTGCGGAGGTTTCAGAACGCATTCCAAAATAAATGAAAATTCATTTTTTTAAGTGCCAAGTGTAAAGTGATATAAGTGTCGGTAAATCGAATTACGGTTGGTGTTTTAAAAAAAAATGGCTCCAGTACGAGTTTTTTTTTATTTTTAAATTAAGTCACATAACAGTTTTACACTATACAGTTCAGAAAAAATTAAATAAAATATTATTGTGACACTGATGTGGTCTGTGTTGAATTACGTTCTACGGGAGTGCTACGCGCGTTAAAACGGTGCTACGAAATTTATTTATCGCGCTTCTTCCAATTCCGATTTTCCAAACTATATATTCCTTCTGGAATTTTATTTTCTAACAATTTATTGTAGTTCCAGCAGCTTACTGTAGATTGCGTTCCAGAAATAAACTGTTTGAATAAGTAACACTCACACAACGGTGCTACGAAAAAAAAAAAAAATTTTACGAAAATCTCTGAACAATTTAATTTCAATTACTTCAATATTGAGCTTTTATATAACTTACATAATCTAACATATATATATTAGATAAATATTAAATAGGTTTAAGATTAAATAGGTTTCCTTTAACGCAACATCACCTCAAAACTGAACATATCGTGATGGGCTGCTACCATTCGACGCGGAATTTTTCCTAGATGGCTATAAATGATATCGATAACGGGCGAAACCGCGGGGACAGCTAGTTTAATATCAAATTAAAATTAACCGTTTAATTTCATTATATAATATTTCTTTTTTTTTATTTTACACCACGTAATTTCCACCACAATTATACGCTATCTAAAAAAAGATTAACCGAGTATTTATTGGTACACCACATTACTTGTTACATACCACTTCTAAGTGTTATTTCGAGCTTCATAACCGTTAAACATTGTGGTCATTTTTATTGTGCGTATTTCTATATAACTTTGATGTTTGAGCCAAAAAACTTATTTTTATTTTTAGGTTTCAAATATAATATAACACATGTTTATTGAACATTTTGGCTCGGTTACTTTGCCTATATAATTTAGGGTTTATTCTAAATGAAACCTTAAAGAATACCCTGTGACGTGGTGGTTAGGTACCCTGATAGCCAGGACACGGGTTGTGATTACGATTCCCAAGTCACATTTGTGTGTAGAACATGTCTGTTTGTTCTGTGTCGATGTGTGATGTGTCGAAGATATCTGGTTTTCATTTGGAGAATAATACCACCCCTCACCTCTTGGGTGATGGAAGAGTAGGCATTGTATAACTCTCTGATATTCACTGTGGCTGCTTACAGATATACCGTTTGTAATGCAATCCCAGTTTTTTTTAATCCATTTTTTTCATACTCTTAAACTAAAGAAAGAAAGAAACAAATTTATTTGTGACAAAGGGAAAAAATAGCACATGAAAAGTTAACAAAAAGAAATGAGGCTACGTAAGAACTTTTGTATTATTACATAACACTTTTCGGTTGTGCCTTTTGTATGTCAAGTATACCGGCAATCTGGCAGACAGTCCGCCTGATGGTAAGTGGTCACCGCCGCGTATGGACATTTGCAACATCAGGGGAATTGGCAATGCGTTGTCGATGCTGAGACGTGAAGTTGTCTCATGTGTAATTTCACCGGCCCTCTTACCTTTCTAACTGAAACACAGTAATACAAGTGCACTACTGCTTCAGCGCAGAAATGGGTTAGGTGGTGTACTTCTCAACTGATCTTCCCGTGCCTTTTCAAATCACCACTGACCATAAGACCAGTACTCTACCAGGGAACCTCCCACCATTCTCTTCTTTACTCTACTTTCCAAGATTCCACCACATGCAGTTTCCGCCAATTTCTGACTTAGTTAGAAAAGTTTATGTCATATTTCCTTTCTTATTGACACAACTTTTGTTTTCTGTTCTGTTCCCAAACATGGGTTTGCCGCAATATTTGCTTGATCCTTCGCCAAAGAGATTTGTCAGATTTTTTACAGACTCTTTTATTAACGGTGCAAAGTGCACGTGGTCATCGGTATACTCTTTAGTCGCTCAAAGATGAATTGGATGGTAGTGTTCATCAAATAATCAAGACAGTTGTTCCATTGGCTAACAACGATATTCTCCACGTAACGAGTACAAAATATTATAACATAGTGTAAATATTAGGCGGATATGTAATTTTGATGGCGACATTCTTGGCTCTAGCCCGCGATCCGACACGCCGGACTGACGATCTACGTCCCTGATTATTTCTGCTTGGACGGCAGGCGTCTTTTAATATATTGATATTGCAACATTTAGAAAAAAAACCAACAAATTTATGTATGAGCACTCTGTGAATATATATAATCGGATTGCAAGATGGTTGGTTACTGTGCGGTATTTTTCGCACATTATAATATTGTTTGATGTTTTTTGATTTTTTTTTTTTTAACTGGTTATGTAAGTCATCATTATGTGCCTACCCTGCCAATAGTATGGAGCCGGCGCAACATGTACACTTTCTGTCTATTCTGTGTACCTATTACATTTTAGCTACTGTCCCCGGTTTCTTCTGCTTTCCCGAGGAAAGTCACATTTTACCGGGCTAATAATTATCCCCTATATATTATTCCAGGATATGCTTTATACAAGGTGCTACAAATTACCCCGTAAAAATATAATTAATTACCATATATAAGTAGGATATTCTTAATGTATACTAAATGTGTAACTAGATCTATATATATGAAAATTAATCCCTATTTCCCTTGGTCACGGTTCAGATTAGAATTCAATATTAATTGTTAAGACAGGACAACGTCTGTCGGGTCAGCTAATATTAAATAAATAAGTATGGTACCAAAAACATTAATAGACATCTTTGTTGGGTATGTTGTAGTAATGTTTGGGTATTGGTACTACCGCTCCATAACAACTGAAAATATAAAAACTTAGAGTACTTTATATACGAGGAAATATAAGATTTCTCCTCGTGAGCAAAACCGTGAGTTGGAAGTGACTACCGAATTGATTAGTTTGCTATTTAAATAAAGGTTGTAATTTCTTTTTAAATCAAACCGAAAAATTCTAGACTAAAAAGTTTATTAAGAGTTTCTATGACCGCCGTCTTCATCATCAGACCCTCGATGGGACAACATTACACTGTCCCTAAACTTACTTAAACAAGCAAAATTTCAGCTTAAACGGACGCCAGCAAGTGGTTGTATGATAGATTGCAAATTTGAAAATCTAAAAATAGAAAAACTGTTAAAGTAGACAATTATTAGGTAAAATAGGTACGTAGGTTCTCTGTTGAATAATCTGGTTCCCTGACATGACAGCTTACAAGGGTTCTTGGCTTTGATAAATTAATAATATTTTTACGGGGTATTTTGTAACACGTTGTATAGTATATTACCTAGATTAAAACATAGAATACTTTTTTCCCGGGAAAATGTGACATTCCATGGGAATGCGAGTGAAACCCCAGGGAACCGGTATGGATTTTTGCTACTCTTTCATGGAAAATCTACCGAAAGGATTTATTTAAACCGTGGCACATAGACAGAGCATCCCCTGGAATATCATATGGGATACTTTTTATTCCGGGAAAATGGAACATCCCCCGGGAACACGGGTTAAACCGCGGGGGAAAGCTAGTGTTAAATAGAAGCTGAAAAAAGGCTATTATCTTTTTATTTGGCCTTGACATAGTAAAGCAAAATATCCCTAAAATCACTCTTCCTTTCATGTCCCGTTTTCTTTGAATGTCCAAAGCGTCACAGTAAATATTTACCAAGAAATTAAACAAGGCAATAAAGCATGGAATCCTACTTCTGTTTTACTCCGGCTAGGCACTTGTCGGATGAACTGTAACATTTCCTGATATACAAAAAGCACACTTACTTGCTTCAATCTGGCATTGATCTTGAGCTAAACATGGGCTATTGTCGCTATTTTTATGGCGTAAGAGTTCTTGAAGGCCTGACAGAGGCCTCAAGTTTTTCTTTTTCCTAAGATTAACTGGCGTTAAAAAATTAAAAACTTTTTAAAGACTATGGTAATTATATTGTATAATAACTTACCAAACTTGAGGCCTTCGTCAGGCCTCCAAGAACTTCTACGCCATGGAAATAACAACCATAGCTCATGTTTACTTAAAAGCTCAAGATAGCATATTTACGCACATTTTCTTGTGTCTTCATTTCATTGTTTTACATCCGTGAGTGCAGTGTTAAATTGCTTATTATAGTAACTGTTCCGGGGTTTCACCCGTTACCGAGGATCTAGTCGAGAAGATTAATATCTGCGAAAAACGATTAGTACAGTCAGATAATAATGGGCGATGACTCATTAAACGGAGAATAAAACTCTGAGAATAACGTTTCCTTTTTCTGTAAAAACGGTATGAGGTAATAAACATAAAAAAGAAATAAAATAAAATACAGACGAATTGAGAACCTCCTCCTTTTTTGAAGTCGGTTAATAAAAATTGAAATACATAGTTCCACATACACGAAAATTCATAATATTGACAATCTCTTTATATTAGATAGTTATATTGTACTAGCTGTCCCCCGCGTTCCCGAGGGATGTTACATTTTCCCAGCACAAAAAGTATCCTATGTGACTCTAATACCTCCAAGAATATGTGTACAAAATTTCATGATGATCGGTCAAGTAGTTATCGCTCGAAAGCGTAACAAACAAACTTACATGCACATTTATAATGTTAGTAGGGATTATAGTGTTTTTTAAGATTCAACGTACATATAACGATATGTTCAATTATTTATCTTTCACAAAGAAATAAGTACCTGTGCCTATACCATGAGTTTTTAACGTACGTACTCGCTAGCGATGGCGTAAAACATTTCTATGGCAAATGTGTACAGCGCCACTAGCGGTCATATAAGAACTAAAATTGATAGTACGAGTCGATAGGTAAAAAACCTATCGAAATGTAAACACTAGCGAGTAACGTTTTTTAGCCTTTGCTATAGAAATTCGGTACCATGAGTCACAAATTTGACAGTTGCTATCGAGAAATACTGTATCGATAGTAGTTTACTCGCTAGTGACTAAAGTAAGTTTCGATAGCAACTCGTGGTAGAGGTACTGGAGCCTTGCTCGGGATTATCGCTCGTATTCTCTTTTTTAAAGCACTGTCATATATACCTAGATACGAATTAGATGCGATAATAAAGGGCCCAAAATAACAGTATTTCTCACAAAAGATGTAACTTGAAAACCTTACCTTCTAATGACATTGTAGCAGTTTTCATTGCCTAAAAACACGGATAAAACGACATTTTCAAAATGAATCCCAGCTAGATCGATTTAACGCCCCCATAACCACCTGCATACTAAATTTCATGAAAATCGTTGGAGCCGTTTTCGGGATCCTAATTATATAGATACAAAAATTGTTTTAGAATACAAGAAATGAATTACAGAAAATAAACGAATTTCTTTCCATTATTCTAACGCATATGCCATTTGATTTTTTCCCAAACACTCCCATCTCGAATACATGTTCGTAATGGATTTATTATATAATTAATATGTCAATGAGCGTGTGTTTGTATGTGCACGCGTATCTCGAATCTGCTCTAGTTTCCAGATTTAAAACCGCCCCGGGCTGCTCTTGCGCAAAATATTATAATTTCTTAATACATGGAGATGTGGCGTTAGAATTAATTTGTTACATTTAATTTAGTTATTTGTGTTAACTGATTTTGAAGAACGGGGAGGGGGGAAAGGGTAAAAGGTGTAAGAGTATTAATCGGATTTTTGGGAGTGGCCCCAATAACGGATATGAGAATATAGCAGGCTTAGCAGATACACATAAGAGAAGAGATAATAGTTTCTCAGTAAAAACTGTCTGTAATATCTATTATATATTATTAGGATAAACGCCTGGGGGAAAGAAGGCTTGCCTGCTCGTGGTGGTCCAATATCAAGGAAAAATGGAAGCACAGAACCCACTGTAAGAAGATTTATCTCCATGCACCTGTTGGTGTGTGTGCGAGTACACTTGAATGCCAGTTCTGTATGAGGGTCATGTGATTATCAAATTGGCTTATTTATTGTAAAAAACAAGGGAAAGCTGCAGTTTGCGAAGAAAGTTTGGAATTTTAAACTTATTAGAAGGCACAGTCATAGAATACGAATTAGATAGAGGTACATATAATTATTGCAATAATAGTTAATGGAGGGTTACATTTTATTAGGACCTACTTGGCTAATATTCCTATCACAGAACCGCAGTTGTATATGGCCGACTGACCCAATGCAAATTGTAATTGTATATATACTAGATTCCATTTATTTGGTCACCCGAGCAGTTCCGTATAATCTTAAAGAAAATAATTAGAACTGTTTTAGTGCGGTAACCTTTTTACAACAGAATATTTTTTTTTACTGATGACATACATGGGTAATGCTACTTCTTGCCATTGCTGAGTTTATTGCCGCCTCTTCTCAGTAAAACCTTTCGAATCGATCTTGGATTCTCCTTCCATAAATAATTAACTTCAATTTATGATAGTAGACATTAGAGGGGATGAACAAGGATGTGATTCTGTAAGGTGAATGACTTGCTAGACGTTATTTCGTGGTGCCCTCAATGTTCTGTCTCTTTCGTTAACAATCCAATCTCGTGAGAGGTCTTGGAGTCGTTTCGCCAGCTTCCTGACGGAAATTTCAGATGCAGGATTATGAAATGTCTAGGTCGTTTCTCTGCCATTGCCAGTGTTAAAAATCATTAGGATAATTATGCAGACATAAGACATCTATCAGGCTGAGTAATGTCACAGTCGACTGGAGGTATTTGGCAAGTTCTGGAGACTGCAAGGTCGGGTATCGGCTAAGCTGTAATGAGGCCGTATGAATCAGTTTGGTGGCTGTTTGTCTTTTGGCTGAGCTGTGGAATTGCTTGAGATAATTTGCAATCGCAGAAAACAAACTAGTTTTATAAAGCACTAGCGCGTTTCCGAGGGAAGTCTACAGGCCAGTTGGCTTGGTGGTTAACGCTCTGACTGCCAAACCGAAGGCCGTGGGTTCGATTCCCACCCAGGACAAGCATTTGTGTGCATGAACATGTCTGTTTGTTCTGTGTCTGGGTGTAAATATCTATATAAGTATGTATTTATAAAAAAAAATAGTATATGTAGTATATCAGTTATCTGGTTTCCATAGTACAAGCTCTGCTTAGTTTGGGACCAGATGGCCGTGTGTAAAGAATGTCTCAGGATAAAAAAAAAAAAAAAAAAAAGATTTCTACTCAAATTTCATAAAATTAGAAAGAAAGAAAACATTTATTTTGGACTCATACAGCATCAAAATAGACAATTTCATTGACATCACAAATTACTACTTTAATCATTAAGACATTACATAATCAAACTAAAGAAATCTATTTATATTGATCTAAGTACTAAAGAACAAAAATAAGAAATTATTGAATGGCCTTAGGTAACTACCAGATCATTTATAATACAGAGTAATTTTTTTTACACACCAGAACCAAGAAGAGCTTGTACTATGGAAACCACAACAAATATACTACATATTATATGGTATCTACTACTTTTAAATATATACCTAAAAACGGAACAAATAGACACGTGCGTTAATCGAACGACCTTTGTGTAGCGTCATTCACGCCAGCAGATCAACCGGACACTTACAGCCTCAATAGTTGATCTAACCCGAACGAAGCCAGGGTATACCGTTAGTCATACAACATATTACTCGTCTGGAAAGTGGGTGGATGTCATAATTAATAATTTTAATACTCCACCACAAACTAGTGACTGAGATCGCCACATCTATCACGTTCTAGGTCATCATCATAGGATTGGTGATCGTTAATCTTCGAATTCTGCTGCAATTACGTTTGTTTAATAGGTCTTCGGTTTCTTGAGATGGCTTTAATATTAATATGTCCATTACATATCTTTAAAGTTTGATTCCGAAATAAGCACTTTCTATAAGATACTAGATAATTAAGATACTAGCTTTTCGTGCCGCGGTTTTTCCCGTGTTCCCCGAGGATCTAACATGTCTCTGATTTGTAACATAGTCAATCTCCATCTAGAATAATGTAAGTTACAAATGGTAAAAGATTTTTTGAAACAAGTGGTGTGGTTGCGGAGATTACCCTTCGCATACAAGCATACAAAATTAGGTTTCTCTTTTTAATATTAGTATAGACTTTACATGATAATTGTTTCATACCCATTGTTCTCGGAGCCGTATATTCCTAAGAATCCAACCAATAACTCTCCAAGGCTTCAACGCGATCGGATTAGTTCTTAGGCGATGGTAGCTCAGTTGATAGTGAAGTCGTATGCTGTGACGACTCGTGGGTTCGAATCCTGCAGTGAGATTAAGCATTGAGTGAAGCATCACACAACGTTTACAAAACTATTTATTCAGTTTAGGCCCTCGGAAGGCACATTATGAAGGTCAAATTTAAAGTTACTGAAGCTACTAACGGTTTTGAAGTCAGCCTTCAACTGAGAATAACCGGCAACAAACTCAGCAAGGCTACATTTCTTTTTTAATATTTTTTATATTCTGACATTTTGGCTATTTTATAATATCATTTTTTTTATATTTAACAATAAAAACTGATATTTGACTAAATCGTTATTTTATGTTCTCATTTTCCACATGAGCGTATTTTAAGTTCCATTTTACGTGAGTAATATGTAACAAACGCGGAATCTAATAGATTCGTTCTCACATACAACAGAACTAAACGCCATGAGTGAATTACAAAGCTATGCTTTACATCAGTACGTATGTTTGTTTTCATTGAATTTTATTACATTGTAAGTGCCTGCTGATGTAATACATGGAAATATAGCTTGTTTCGACAATGTTTGCCTTGTATTTGTTTGGATATATTTTGTAGATGTTAATAAGTAGGATTTTTGTTTGATGCTTTGCTTTGTCTGTCATTTTTTACGATCTTTAAATTGTATACCAAAGTTGAGTACAAAACTAAGTTGTTATTTGAATTCACAAAATTTACTGAGCATTTATCTACCTATCTTCTATATATAAGGAAAACAGGGTTCATTTGACGCACCATCACTTCAAAACTACTGAACATATCACGGGACTGCTACCATTCGACGCGGAATTTTTCGTAAATGGTTATAGGCTATACAGATATCGTTAAACGCGGGTGACAGCTAATATTTAATATTATAAAGAGGCAAAGTTTGTAGGTTTAGGTGTATGAGGTATTCTCCGAAACTACTTATCCGATTTCAAATATTCGTTCACAGGTAGAAAGTTACATTTCTTTAAATAAAATTATAAAAAATATATACATTATATATATAGATATATATAAAATCATTTCCAAGTAATATAGGCTATATATATACCTCCAGGATATATTAGATATATTGGGAACGTGCGTGAAGCTACGGGACGGTGGCTAGTATAAAATATGCTACTAATATTATTATGTTCGCAATCCCGTCTGATATAAAAAAAAAAAAAAAAAATGTCATAATGTATTATATTATAATTTATTTGTAAGTTCAGTGACTTTTGTTGCTGACTCTATCACCTGAATAAATCGTAGATCAATGAATGTAGAGAAATTAGCAGTTTGACAATTATCCCATAAATACTGTAAAAGTGTTTTTTTTCAATGTTCGTACGTGACTCAATCACGTATTAAGGGCTAATCAGATTTGAATGCAGTTTTGCACACAGATAAAATACGTTATAGAATAACACATATAATATTTTATATCCGGGGAAAACATAAAATCCCTCGGGTATGTGATAAACTCGTGGAGGCTAGTCAAATATATATCTGTCATCAAGTTACAATGAAATGTACTCTAGTCTTGTTTCTCTTCAAAAGACCGGGTTAATTCGTAATAGTTGCAACTCAAATGTTATCTTTGATGAGACACTCCAACAGTGCTCCTGTGAGTACCATGTCAAAGTAAATCCCTGTATTTTATGAGGCAGATTTACTATTTGCGACTACGAAGTATGTTTCGAAATTGTAGCAATACTTGCTAGTTAAAATGTGGGGTTTCGGAGAAATTGTTTATTGCCCTTAATTTGTCTTGTCGTGTTAGATTCTACATGTTTATATTATATGACGGTATTCTATTCAAGTTTTGAGGTGTTTATATTATTTTGGGAGGCGAGAATGAGGAGGAATTACGTCATTAGTGAAGTCATTTGAGTAGCACAGCTCTTAGTCCAGTTCGTCCGGGGAAGTACTACCGCCTTACCCATTTCCGCCGTGAAACAGTAGTGCACATGTATTACTGTGTTTCGGTTAGAAAGGTAAAAATTACAGGCACATGAGACTTAACAATTTCATGTCTCAGGGTCGATAACGCATTGGCGATGCTCTGGTGTGGCAAATGTCCATAGGCGGCGGTGACCACTTATCATCAGGTGGTCCGTCTGCTTGTTTGTCAGCTTCATATTTTAAAATATGAAGCTTCTTGTAACCCGGAATTTGATTACAATCGCTCACTATAACAACATTTTATTTGATAAAATGTATTCAGGCCTCATTTATTTCATTTATTTCATATATTATTCATTTTTTAATAAAGCTTTTTGATTTTAACTAAAGCTGCTATTACTCGTTATTTAACTAATTCAATACCATTTTTTCAATTTAGGCGCGTCGAGGGAACATATGTAGGGCAAAGATATTGAAATTTCGGTTCGAAAGTCAGACTTTTACTTAATTATAAAACAACTTAAAACGTTACAATCAACTAGTGCTTAAGTGTATTTTATAACAAATTTTCTGTAGAATTTATTCAAGAAAATATCTGTAGTTTTGGGCGGCGCCCGCCCATCGTCTGTCACTAGGAAAAATCTAAATAGAACATAAAACTGTGACGGAAGCTTACAAAGCGGATGCGAGGACTCGTAACGGCTCTTAAAGCTGTCCGTCTGGCGATAAATAATAAAAATTATAGATACGCCGATCTCAGCCAGCTGTCTACCTAATTACAAAACATTTGTACATCAAAAGGGTTCTGTATTAAATGGGTACGCTCCAGTTATGTTTAGGTTATAAATGTCATGTAGTGTTGTTGGAAGTATGCGTAGAAATGCGATGGCGCCCTAATTAATTGTAAGAAGGATGTGGATAGAAAAACCTTGATAATATTGTAGTTGAAAGTTATTAGTTAAGGATCCATTGTTCCTTTTTTTTTTAAATTATCAGCCATGCAGTCGATTCAACGGATAAGTGCCTATTTTGTTGTTCGCTGCTAGTTGATCGATAAAAGAAAATTTTGTCGGTAAATTTTACCAAAGTAATAAATGGAATTTGTTTTTCTATTATATTAGATGTACCCAGCGGTATCCGCGTTTCCAAGGGATATAGAATTTTCCCGGGATAATGTATCTAATATTGTTTATCTAGGTTATAAACTACCAATGTGCCATGTTTCATTTAAATCTAAACATCACATGAAACGATTATTTTAATGACGACAATGCTTGGCAAAGGCTAATTTTTAGGACTTAGGGCACGCATCTATAATAAAATCCCTGCTGAAATTTTAAATTTGCCTTTACAAAAATTTTAGGAAAGAATTAAGACTGTTTTAGTACAAAAGGCTTTCTACAACACAAATGATTATTTTAATGACGACAATGCTTGGGTGTAGCGCTCGCTCCAGCAGGACACATTTTTATGTACAAAATCTTATTTTGATAAGAGTAATTGCTGAGTTTATTGCCGGCTCTTGCCAGCAAAAGTAATTTTCTGAACCGATGTTAAATTCAAATTCAAATATTTTTATTCAAATAGGACAAACTTGTAAAGGACAAGCACTTATGAATAGTCAGACTCTAATACCGGGTCGGAAGTTAGAGTCTGACCATTCAAAAGTGAATGCAAAAGTCTATTTGAATAAATATTTTACTTCATCCATTTTAACATTTATATTTTTATAATATTATTTATAGTAAGACTAGCTATCCCCCGCGATTTCACCCGCGTTCCCGAGCGATGTAATTTTTTTCCGGCACAAAAAGTATCCTATGTTACTTATCTCCAAGAATATGTGTACAAAGTTTCATGGTGATCGGTTAAGTAGTTTTCGCGTGAAAGCGTAACAAACAAACTTATATTCACACTAGCTGTCCCTCGCGGTTTTACCCGCTTTTCCGAGGGATATCACATTTTCCCGGGATAAAAAGTAGCCTATGATAAATAGATGATGTAGGATATGCTCTATCTATGCGCCAAGTTTTATCCATATCCGTTTAGTAGTTTTTGCGTAAAAGAGTAACAAACATACTTACATACGAATCGTTCCTCTGTATAATATTACTAGGGTTATAGGGATTTTTGTCCAAACTCATTAAGTTATTTAGGATATAATTTAACAGTAAAAAGCAAATAATATAGTTAGGTAGTTACAATTTTGTCGTATGGTAAACCGGTTCAAATCCTTGAAAACTTTCTATTTGCGAACACATTCTGCTACATTCTAATTCCAAGCCGGAAATTACTATAGTTTTAATAACTATTATTCCGCAGTTGTAGTAAACAACTTCGTACTCATGAAGTGTTGAAACTATGAATTTGGCGACTGCACTCAGCGTTGATATGCAAGAACGGCTGATTTATTTATATTCCTCCAGCTTTAGATATTATAAAGCTCCAATTAGTGAAATTAAATTGGATTTGAGGACGTTTTACCTTTATATAAAATATATAAGCAATGGTCAAAATTAATGAGTTATCTGCTAAGCTATTTTGAGCTTTATGGAAAACTAATAAACTTTTAGGCTCTTTTTTGTTAAAGCATCTATTTTATTTAAATAGTAGGTTCAGTTATTTATCCTATAAATTGTTGTATTTGAAATAAACTTACCTATATTACTGTTTAGAAAGAAATATTACATTAATTATTTTTAAGTAATACACGTGCAAAGTCGAGGTGGGTCGCTAGTCAAAGTAAAACTAAACTTGTGACTACTGCATTCTGTAACACAAACTCTGTTGGTAGGCCGCAATGAAGTCACTGAAAGCGGATCTCTCACGTGATTATGTAGTTAATGAGAGTGACAGAGCTTAGAGGCCGAGCTGAAATATCGTGCTAGGACGTTACAGAATCACATCCATAGAGTGTACCCATGATACATACGCACGATACGCACAAATTGACGGATAAAATTAATATTTTCGCGCTGGAATGTCGTTTTTTGTCACATTTTCCGACGTCCCGGTATTTGGGACATGCGCCACTATTTATATTCATGCATGTTTGACATTTATACGGATTTTTGTATGACAAATGATATATTGATTATGTGAAAATTTTGAGATGCTATTTTTAAATTAAATTAATGTTTTTTTCTCGACCTAAATTACGAGCTAATAGCCTCCAAGAATTCGCTTGAGAGTTTGTACATTTTGAATGGAGATCTTTTAATTTATCAGTTATTTTGGTGTACCACGATTTTTGTGACATTTGGCAAATTTTTCGATTTTTCATGCTAAGCTGGGGTGTCATTTTGTAAGTAAGCGGCACTGGCTCGAGGATGTTTCCTCGCGGTCTCCATGCTTTGTCTCTTTCGTTATCTATGCAATTACGCGAGAGGTCTGCTCTCGGAGGCCTCGTTGGCTTGCCTACGAAGTTTGTATTTGCAGAAGAAGGGGTCTGGAGATTTTAGATACACGTCAATGCATTCTATCTTTTTTGACACTTTAGTAAAAACGTTTCACTGGCCATCGGTTGCCAAACATTTTTAGTGTTTTTTTTTAGTTATTTAGGTTTTATTACGCTATTAAAAACTGCCAGGTATTTTTAATGGATGGCACGATGACAGAAGCTTTCAAATAAATTGTATACCTGTCTGAAACAAATATGTATACAAGTAGACTCTTTTAATATTGTATAAATAATAGGCTCGCTTTGACATCTAAGTGTTGTAATGTAAAATAAACCCTGTAGGTTAATAATAAGGTTTATCTGTATCATCACATAATTAACCATTGAATCAATAAATAAACTTTACATTCAAAGCAATAAAGATGAATTTTCCATGACATTTTTAGAAAACTTAACACCGAAATGTAGATTGGATTAAAAAAAGTCCTGTAAAAATTTAACCTTAGGTCTCAAAAAATAGTGTTCATTATTGCATTCCTGAAAGTATAATTTTAACATCACAAGTACTTTAAGCCCACACTATACCGATTGGAAGAACAAAAACATAATTTTGTGAATACATAAGATGATTTACGGCCAAAGTATGAAATGCCAGTTGAATCATAAAGTTAGTATTTGCTTTATTAAACAAAGAAAACATTTTGATACTATTTGTGCTCTCGCTCGAAGAGTTCTTTGAACCGATTCGTATTGATTTAGATTTAAGACTAAGGATGTACATAACTACATTTTTAGTTTAGTTTGTTTTTTATTTGACTTATTGATTGAATTAACAACTAGACTAGTTTAGATATTTCCAAAGTAGATACGTGGTGCATAGAAAACACTTTTCAAACAAGGTAAGTAGTTATGTGCCCAAAATACAATACACGAACATGTTACTTAATAACTTCATGTCTCAGAGGCGACAGAGCATTGAGATGCTATGTATTGCAAATTTCCATAGGCGGCGGTGACCACTTACCATCAGGTGAACCGTCTGCCTGTATGTCGGTCTACTTGAAATTTTAAAATAAAATAATCAGCAAGTATCGTAATAGTTGGAATAAACTTTTTTAGAGATGATTTTTTTTTAAATTTCCCAGGGAACTGAAAAAGTTCAGAAGGATAAAGAATTAACGATTCGAAGACTAGACAAGCTACACAAAAAAGTTTTTGTTGCTATAATTTTTTATTTTAATAACAGAATGTCGAATTCATTTCAAACAAAAGCCACATCCCTAGCCATATATTATTATTTGATTTTAAGAATTTTCCGCATAATTTGAGATAATCCGAGTACGTTAAGTGACACGCGAACATTCTGTATCATAAACAATGTCTCGAATTCTTTATGTCAGTTCATTTGTTGAGCTGTCACTTGTTATATCCGAAAGAATAATTCAACGGATAATAAAATAACACAACACTATGATCAATCAGTACATAATAACGGTCATTTTAAATATTGTGATTTAACATTATTGTTTTAAAATTTTCATTGTATTTTTAAATTCTATTGTCATTTAAATTTTACTGTATTCTGTTTTATTTTAGGACTCAAATTTACTTTGGCAATATTGTAAACTATTTTGAGAATTATTTGCCAAATAGCTGTCTTGTTATGTGCGGTGGGTTGGCGATAGATTTTCAGCTTTTGAAAAGCCAGCTATGAGAATAGCGTCACCAAAATAAGTAGTAGTACAGATCCAAATTTATTAAATAAATAATAACCCGGGAGATTCTATTACGCACGGCCATCTGGTCCCAAACTAAGCAGAGCTTGTACTATGGAAACCAGGTAACTGATATACTACATATACTACTTTTTTTCTAAATACATACATATATAGATATTTACACCCAGACACAGAACAAACAGACATTTTCATGCACACAAATGTTTGTCCTGGGAATCGAACCCGCCCATCGACCTTAGGTTTGACAATGAGACCGTTAACCACCAAGCCAACTGGCCTGTCAAAAACACTGGCTTCGTGTCGCCTGGTTTCCAGGAGGTCTCACCTATCCTGGATATCCTGTTATCCAGGAAACAAAGCTGTTTTTGTAATGGTTTATGAATGGTTGAAATCGGATTAATTGTACTTACTTTACATGAGATTTAACAACTTCACGTCTCAGAGTCGACATCGCATTACCAGCGTCCTGATGTTGCGAATGTCCATAGGCGGCGGTGACCACTTACCATCAGATAGACTGTCTGCCTGATAGTCGCTCTATGCGGCATAAAAAGTTTTTTTTGTTTTTTTTTTTTTTTTTTAATTTCTTACGGGATAAATATATCGATTCCTCTTGCAATAAAAACTTCTTAAAACTTTATTTTTATTTATAATATTGGTACAGATTTGTACAATATGGAAAGATAATGAAAACGGGTTTTGTACACATGGTTTACCAAAAACCAACACAATAACATTTCAAATTGGATTGTTTTTAGTGTACACGTGTATTGTTAATCATTTCCTGTTCAGTCTCTTATGTTGCTTCATACTTTGTGGTTACGTGCCTAGCTGGCTATTACACCTAGGGATATGAACTCGTAGTTGCTTTTGATAGCAAGTTTCTAGATTTTGTAGACAATCCCTTTGGTATTACTAATGTCTATTATATAGGCGGTGAATGCTTATCAGGTGGGTATGCTCTGTCTCACTCTTACTATCCAATCACGTGAGAGGTCAGCTCTCTGAAGCCTCTAAGCCTCTGAAGTTTAAATAATAAATAAATATCCTGGGACATTCTTTACACACGGCCATCTGGTCCCAAACTAAGCAGAGCTTGTACTATGGAAACCAGATAACTGATATACTACATATACTACTTTTTTTTTCTAAATACATACTTATATAGTTATTTACACCTAGACACAGAACAAACAGGCATGTTCATGCACACAAATGTTTGTCCTGGGTGGGAATCGAATCCGCGACCTTCGGTTTGGCAGTCAGGGTCTCTAACCACCAAGCCAACTGCCCCGTCATCCATCAGTTTGTTGACTGCACCACATCACCAATATTATTAATACGTTTGGAATTGTGCCTATCACAACATAATTAAATTAATGTGTTCTCTCAATATAAACAGATAGACAGATCGATGTTGAAATTATAGTTATTTTAGCGCGATAAAAATGTTAGTTATTAAAAATATTTTAGATCGATGTAATAGATAAATCAATATTTAATATCCTGGGGGTTCTTCACATGCGGTCATCTGATTCTAAACTAACCAGAGCTTACACTATAACAGGTAACTAGATGGTAAGTGGTCACCGCCGTTTATGGACATTTGGTATAACTATACACAGACGTGAAGTTGTTAAGCTAAAAGATGTTAATTTATAAAGACACGATACAAATAATCTAAAAGAATTTACCTTAGAATCTTCAAAGAGTACGGACTAAGAGTCCGTAGAAAATGTAAAAAAAAAAAAATCATGTGCATGTAATTTTACCGGTTTCCTTGCCTTTTTAACCGAAAAACAATAAAACAAGTGCCCTACTACTTCACGGCTGAAATGGGTATGGTAGTAGTATCCCTGAACGAATTCTGGACTAAAAAATCTAGAATATTTATTTTATTAGATACTAGCTGACCCGACAGACGTCCTGAAAGTTTGAATATTGAATTCGAATCTTCTGAAAGCGCTAGTAAAGAGGTTAAGTTTTCTTAAATTTTCCAAATTTCCACGCAATTTTCAAATCTTTTTTTTTATAAGATACTTCTACTGACAAAATAAACACAAAAAAAAAAGATATAGCGAAATCAGTCCAGCCGTTCACGCATGATGCCGTGACCAAGGGAAATAGGGATTCATTTTAACAGACACAGAAATGTTCATCGACATAAAGGTTTGTTCTGGATGGGAATCGAATTCATGACCTGTGGCGAGGCCGTCTCTTATCACCAAGCCACGTCCCTATGTGTTATTCGTCCAAAGACATTTGTATAGTACAATTTAACTAGCTGTCTCCCGTGGTTTCACTCTCCATATCAGCGGCCAAATGTATAAATGTCTACGATTTTTGCATTTGTATATTTCTCAGCTTCATTTCACACAATATTTATGTAAAATATTATGTTAAAAGAGCATGATTGAAATAATTAAATGATGCGTAGTGTTATTGCCCCATTTTCCCAATCGTTTACAAAATTATTTAACCTAGTTTTTATAGCGCGAACATCTGAATCAGCCGTCCTAATGTAGGTCATGTATAGACAACAAATAAATGGATTTGATATTTGTTTTTGTTAATTTTCCTATACATTTTATCATTTTCCGGTGTAATTTACTTATGGTTAGAGTACCTAGCTAAGCGTTTTTCTTGTAAAATAACAGGAAGGACACCTAAATAGATAATCAAAACGGTTTAAAAACTTTATTTTCTCAAAAGATTTAAAAAATCACTTACAGAGAAAATACAAATTAAATATAAAAAAAAGAAAAAATTACTATATATAAATACAGATCTATATAAATAAAAATGTTATGTTGGTTTGTGTACGCTTCATAAACTCAAAAAGTACTGCACCGATCGAGCTGAAATTTTAGCATGATATATAATCCGCATCAAGGATTGTTTATCTGTTTATCTATTTTTTGCATCACTCACATACCCGCGACCGTCTTTGTTTTGTTTCTCATTTCTCAACCATTCAATCAATGTGCCACAGCGAAGCGTGGCAGGGTACAGCTAGTTAAATATAAATAAGGAAAAAATTACCATATCTAAATACAAATTTTCATCCTAATTGTTAGAGATAACAAAAATTGCTCATAAAGGACACTATTTATGTCTGCCAGTTTTTGCTCTTAGTTTTTTTAAATTACGCAATCGATTTAGATGCCGAGTTCATTAATATTTAGGGAATTTCATACGAAAAGTTTAAGTGTATAAATTTATTATATTATGCCACTCAGGCGAAGCCAGGGCGGGTCGCTAGTTGAGTAGCAATTTTGGGGTGTCAGTCACCTTTTTGCTGGGAACTTTCATTGCATTTTCTTCCTGAATTCAAGATATTATTAGTTAGTTAATTGTTATTAGTAAAGTGAAGCGATGAGAAATAAACCTTGACTTCAATTCAAGTTGTTTTAAAAAGCCAAAAGATTTCGTAGAATACCCACTATTATACTAAAACTTGACTGGTATCAGGGTTTAAACCATCTTAGAAAATGATGATATACTAAAATTAAGAACAAATATATATAACCATTTATTTTAGGCTCTAAAAATATACTCATAAAGGTTTAAGCTACTGAAATATACAGTTTTGGAACTCAGTCTCCTACTGAGAAGAACCGGAGTGAAACTACGTAAAGTTATAATCAATTTTTTTTTAATCTATCAGGTGCAAGCCTCACATTCAAATATAAATTCAACAGAAAGTAATGCACGAAAAACGCAAAATTTGACAGTTTTCTACTCCGTTTTCTAAAATCAATGAAAGACGGAGAAAACTGAGATGTAAATGTCGCATATCGAAAATGACACATAAATCATACAAAATTAACACGTCTTTAAATTTTGACACTTATATTACGGCTATTAATGTTGAATATCGTGTTGGACCATTAAATAAATAAGTTAACAACTCATTTATTAAAAAAAAGAAAAGTCAGGGTTCAATATAAAGTATTGTCACCAAAGGGTTACTAATAAATATGTCGGCTATAGATGACGCAAAAATGTCTCGCTATAATTGTGTCCTGGCAACATTTTTTATTTACACGTCATTTGTAGGGTTGCCAAATATTTTTATGATTGTTTCATAATGTCAAAATCGTATAAACATCGCGTTTTATTCAACTGGAGGCTAGGGTTGTCAGTTTATAATGGTCTAGATTTTCCGACATAAATGTTGTTGCTCATAATCTTGGCTATGCTATTCAATCCGGTTTATTATCATAAAAAAATAGATTTAAAAAAATACTACCTTGCGAAGTTTTTTGAGGGTCCTTCTCAGGTGAAAACTGACTTCTGAACCCTCCGCGGGCCTAAACTGAATAAATAAGTTTGAATTTGAATTTTGTTTAAGAAGCGATTATAGATCAGTGTCGTTTAGGTTAAGGTCACGAGTTTAATCCAATTGAGCTCAAACTTACGGGGTTTAAAATAGCATGGGGAGACTAGAATTCAAGTTGAAAATCTGTTGTCAAAGTGTCCTTTTTTTTCTACTTTGTTGTCGTAGTGGGCGACGTTGACCTCTCATAATGAAGAGGTCTTCTGTCTGCTTGTCAGTTTTGTGTCAAAAAAGATATGGAATATAAAAACTACTGAAATACTATTCTTTTTTGTCCCAGAAACGGAGGTAAAATCGCATGACACAAATAGTGAAAATGAAAAAGAAAATATTTTTATTCAAATAGGCCTTTACAAGCACTTATGAATTGTCTGACTCTAACACCGGTTCGGAAGGTTGTAGTGGAAGTGTTACCCAAAGTTAAATGTTTGATAATTTAATGTGTTCAGTGCAAATTATGACAAAGAACAAATTTACAATTTCAAATCTGAAATTCCAGCTGCTTAAAATTCCGTCATCAAATTTCTTTGTGTGACAACCCTATCAACATTACGTGTAAAAATATATTAGGCCTATCACAGAAGTTGCGGTGGAGACGTGCCTTTTCCCCGCCGCAATAGATACTTCAAAGCCGCCGGAAATTTTTCCAGTGTATTAAAATTCTCACGCGACAGATGTTCAGAAGAAATAGATTAGTTTTAAAATAACATAAGAACTTTTGTATAGATATTATTAATGAAGCTTGCGTGTAAATGAACGTCACAATTTCATAACCTAGTATTTTGTTCATGGTCATGTGGAGTCGACTTTATTAAATTATCTGTACATTAAAAAGATAAATAAATTGCTAGTTCAAAGATAACCACGCTCATAAATACAGCACTCAGACAATTTAGCTTTAGATTAAGAAAAATATGTTAATATTACTTCATTATCCTGCCCAGTGCCAGATCATTCGGGGTCTGCACGCATGTGTGCTTTTTCTTTTGCTATTTGGTACATTATAGGTATATTTTTGGTATATTACTAGCTCTTCCTCGCGGCTAAACCCGCGTGACCAGCCCCCTCATTCAGCTAATACAAAATTTGTCGGCGGGGCGCTTCACGGAGGCCTTGCATAGCTTACTTCTTACGTGATTAGTAGTATTAGCGTAGTTAGCGATAGAGGCAGCATAGAGGCCGCGAAGAAACATCCTCGAGTTAGTGCCTTACAGAATCATGGGATAAAAAGTAGCCCATGTGCTATTCCAGGCTATTGTTTATCTCGACCATCTGATCCCAAACTAAGCAGAGCTTGGACCATGGAAACCTGATAAATTATATACTATACTAGTTGTCCGGACAGACGTTGTTCTGTCGAAATAAGTCCATACAAAAATGCAGGAATTCGATCGCAGCGCCACCTACCGGATCTAATTATGAATCTAAACCATTCTCGAATCCACTGGAACACACGCAAAAAATTTCATCAAAATCTATGCAGCCGTTTAGGAGGAGTTCTGTGACATATACACGTACAGTAGAATTATGTATATAAAGATATACCTTTTTCCTTCTAAATACATATTTTAGATATATACATCTATGCAGCATTAATTAAAAACATATGTCGAACTTACATAAAATTACAAGGCAGATAAGATTAAGCGATAAATAAATTTCGTAGCACATTTAATTTAACTTATAATTAATTATATAAACGGACAAAGTGCAATAAAAATACAAAACTACAACATAAATTCTGCAACATAACATTAACTCTGGGCGCCGGCAGGATTATATTTCGGGAGATGCATCTGCATCCAAATATATTATAAAAAAAAATGACATCCAAATATTATATAACTAAATAACTGATAAGATAAAATTTTATAATATAATAGTGCATCTTCATGATATACTAGCTGTCCCCCGCGGTTTCACCCGCGTTACCGAGGGATGTAACATTTTCCCAGCACCAAAAGTATCCTATGTTACTTCTAATACCTCCAAGAATATGTATACAAAGTTTCATGATGATCGGTTAAGTAGTTTTCGCGTGAAACCGTAACAAACAAACTTGCATTCACATTTATAATATTAGTAGGGATTAATATGAAATCAGGAGACGCAAGATTAAATGACCTGGATTTTTTTTTATACTGAAGGGGCACATGTGCACCTCCTTACACCCCCTCCTGGCGCCCCCTCCTGGCGCCCATGTTATCCACAATAACTTATGTACTGTACATTCATAGACAATAGACTTTACTTAACTATACAGAACACTTATACAATGAAACCTCTTTGTATTCACACTGCGTTTATTGATGCATTGCTGGGTATAGCCATTGTGGACAGTATTGGACAGTTTTGGGCAGTTAGCATACATTTCAAAGAGCTAAAGATCGAGCACAGTGGCGTGCCATAGATGAGGCCTATGTCCAGCAGTGGACAGATGTCGGTTGATGATGATGAGCAATAATTTCTATGGTTGCTACCTTGGGGCAAAACCACGTCAGGAAATTGTACTGAACTTTGGACCAAGTGTTTTCTAAAAGCTATGTTATTAGGTTGACTGATTAGGGGTCTAATTTGGCTACATTTGGAGCTTCATATAAGCTTCATATCCTATAATACCAGGTACCAATTGATGCGATAATTTCAGCTTCATATTACCTCTTCAGTGCTAATTCAAATAAAAATAGAATTTATCAATTAAATTAATATTTATAGTATTGTCTGTATTATTATAAAAATATTTTAAGATGATTTATAAGACCCTGTGAAAGCCTACATGATATAAAGAATATTTAGTTCATCTAATTTATTTCAAAACAGATTGATAGATGAAGAAGCAAATATGAAGTAATTAACTTCCTAGTCTAAATATAACATAGAGTCTTAATCAATGAAGATCATGACCATAAATTGAACATAGACACAATAAACACGGTACAACCCCCGGAGTGGCAATTATAGCAAATAATGTAAACGTTTAAATTTTTTTGCATCATATGTATGCAATTTTTCTCTACTCGTGAACAATATTAAATAGTTAGCAATAGATATGATCAACCATTAAATTACAATACTATTTATTTATTAATGTGACGAATCGATAAGATGACGCAAACATAACATGCACACTGTACAATACATCACACATTCAAAACGTAATTTTATTTCAAGATTGTAAAAAATATTATATAAATGGCGTTTATGTCTGGACTTTGGAATTCTATCGTTGGTGGCAATGAAAAGGAAGTAACGTGGCATGAAGTAAACACAATATACATAGACAATAGGAAAAAGTATTTTTCTGTATCGGAAGTAGACCAAGAAGCAGTGCCAATTGTGTTCGGAGAAGCTCACAAGATAACGTTCAATAAGACTGGATTGGGGAAGAATTATACGCCGTTGAATTTCATCACTATCTACCATATTGATACGAGAAAAGGTTTGTATGCAACATGTTTTTGAAATTGGAACTTTTATTTATTTTTCTTATTTAAATGGCGACTGATGCCAGAAAGTTTTAGTGTCATTAATCAAGGAGGTTCACATTTGGAATCGATAATTATGTATCGATTATTTTTTATCGGATGCGTACATTAATATCGAGCCCCTTTTACACACTCTATGGGTTTTAAATTGGTGTTCTTCAGAAAAAGCCTGAAAAAGCTATTGCTTTGCTATCAGCCAGAATTGATATATGTTCTTAAACCAAGAAATCGTAGTATTAATATGCTGATGATAGAAATTTCAATGTCAAAAATGTACATCAGAGATTACGTCAAAAACAGTTCTAATACGAAATTAAAGAACATGTGTTGGTGTTTTATGGCAGCTTTGATATTTTTTTTTTCAATAGTTTAATCAGGCCATAAATTAATGAAACGGTTTTTTTTAGATTAGGTATGTTAGAAATAATAAAATGTTACAATTAAATAGAAGTTAGTTAGAAATAAATACTAATCAATTACTGTGTAGAAAAGTAGGAAATTACTTATTTAAATTCTTCAGTACAGCTAAATCCAGAATTATATTACACAATTTATTTTCTAATAAATTGTTAATACGATTGACGTAAATGATACGTCAACGATGCGGAATTTGAAATAAGAATTCTTGTTTTTATTTCAAAGATTACTTAAATATATGTAGGATGGTAGTAAACAAAATGTGATCAAGGAATTCTAACGTAATAAATCAAATGACACTACGAGATGAAAATTGTTTGCTTGAAAACTGAGATACACTATCGAATTTATTAGCAAGTTCTGTGTATTTTAAACTGTAGGCAAACATCGTTACTGACATTTACGCTTATTTTTTATTCAATAGTACCTGTCTATTTAAACTACGAATGGCGAGTTAACTTTGCCTTACCAATATAACCAATGCCGGATTTACCACGTAGCAAGAGTAGCAATTGCTACGGGCCCCGGGCATAAGAGGGCCCCGCGTGTGTAATGCTGCCCACCACCGATTGTTGTTTTTACCACTTTATACTTAGGAACCCAAACCAGACCAAAGGCCCCCCAGAATTTGCTACGAGCCCCGAACTTGCTTAATCCGGCACTGATTATAACACTTATATCCTGAGCGGTTTCGCACTACGTCCGCTCTGAATCCGTGAAAATACAGATCTAGAAAACACTAGACAATCGGATTACGGAAATCGGATCCAGCACACAAATTACCATACCAATAGTTCCGGACCGTATTTTCACGACTTCAGATCGGAATCGGATCGGACGTAGTGAAAAACTCTTACTCATAACTTTAATAACGGTGAGTGGGATAGCGTGATAAAGGAAACAAGTTTTGAAGCCATATTCCTGGCCGAAAATAATGGTTACACTAAATTTAATTGGAAACTTCTTACCTTCTTCTAGCGGAAGTCAAAATGCCGAGCGGCCACATCGACCAGCCCGTCATTGAGGACAACAGAGACGGCACAGTCAGCATCAAGTACGACCCTCGGGAGGAAGGTGTCCACGAGCTGTACGTCAAATATAATGGCGAACATGTTCAGGGTAAGTCATCATTAAGCTGCTTTGTAGTACCCGCCAATAGTCTGTCCTTACCTGATGGAACGGATAAAGTGTAATGCGTTTAGGATAACATAGGAGAGAGATTATTTATATACCCATAATGTTTTCAATCAGTAATTTCCTCTAAAATGTGCAATATTTTAGTTTATTTCAAGGCAGTGAATGGAATTCAAGTCTAGTGCCTCAAACAATACTCCTGGTCCTCAGATATCTATAGGTGATGCTGACCAATTGGCTGATAATTAAACCTTACCATTATTTTTCTTTTTAAGGTTCCCCCTACAAGTTCCACGTGGACTCCATATCCTCAGGCTACGTGACCGCATACGGGCCTGGTCTCACCACTGGAGTGAGTGGAGAGCCGAGCCAGTTCACCATCAGCACTAAAGGTGCTGGCGCGGGTGGCTTGTCCATGGCTGTCGAAGGTCCCAGCAAAGCTGAGGTGGGAATTTATACTCTAACCTCTTTCTGTTATGGTGCTTTTAGGAGCTCATAGAAGACAGGTTTAGTGACTAAATTTTGGTGGTTAAACTGCTACGTAACGGTTATAATAACGTTTACGTATTAAACGTACGTTTCATGGCAACAAGTCGTATTCCATTCAGATATGAAGCATATAGAAAGCTGCAAATGTGACCAATTTAAGCTCTGTGGTATATTTTATGACAAAATGCTTATTCAGCACATTTATGAGAAATATTTGTCGGTATGTTACACAAGTGTTTTCATTCAATAATTTTCTTGTTATTCAGTTACACAGTCCGTAAACAGACATAGCTCCCAGCATTTATTACTTATTATTGGTTTTCAATACAGTGTTCTTCTTCGATTCCAGATCACATGCCATGACAATAAGGACGGCACTGTTGCTGTCTCATACCTTCCAACCGCTCCTGGTGAATACAAGATATCCGTCCGATTTGGAGATAAACACATTAAAGGATCACCGTTTATGGCTAAGGTAATAATTGAATTATATGCCTGTTTTTAATTGGGACTGTCTCATGTAATCTTCTGTAATAAAATTAAAACGAGGTAAAATTTGTAAGTTGGTCCGATATCAACAATTGCTTCACTGATAGAAAGCGACACTATTCCTAAGTGACATAGGCTGCATTAGATCTCTTACGAACGCAGGTGAAATGGCGGGTTGGTGACTAGTGTAGTGTTACGATTCTGAACCGTTATAGCTTCTCCATTAAATACAAATGTCAAAACAACCGATAAAATGTAATGTTTGCCTTTTTTATAAGATTTTATTTAATTACCCGTTAGTATGTTAGGGTCATATCTTACAACTGAACTTTATGCCTGTTTCTTCAACCGATTGAGCTGACATTTTTAACATACATTTCGTATTTTTGACAATATAGGATCACCAATTGACGTCATTCTTAATCTAAGACGAGATAGTAACTTATTAATTCTTTAACCTCCACCATGTAATGGATCTCAAATGGAAGGGTTTGCCAAATACGTGACGTTAATTATATTCGTTTTTGTAAATGGCTTAATAAAGCTTGTTTATAAAAAAAATGTTTAGAATAAAACCTTTTTGTGTTAATAAAATGTATGTGTAAAAAAACGATTAATTTGATTTTGTATTTAGAATCATCTCTAATTTTATTCCCAATCGCTTCCAGGTGACAGGCGAAGGTCGTAAGAGGAATCAGATCTCGGTGGGCAGCTGCAGCGAGGTCACATTACCTGGCAAGATCGCCGACAGTGATATCCGCAGTCTGAATGCTTCCATTCAGGTGAGAGATGATACATTGATTTCATTAGACATTAATTCTAAAACGAAACTAGAAAGAGGCCTTCATCTACAATCTATAAAATTAAGTATCTATAGATTTATCCAAATAGATCTTGACGGGCCAGTTGGCTTGGTGGTTTGAGATCCTGACTGCTTCGCCATGGGGCTTCGGTTCGATTCCATTCCCACTCAATACAAACATTTGTTTGCATGAACATGTCTGTTTGTTCTGAGTCTGGGTGTAAATATCTAAATTTGTATGCGCCTTTAGAAAATATTTAGAAGGTCTGGTCACCATAGTACAACTACTCTGCTAAGTTTGGGATCAGGTGGCCATATCTTAAGAATATTCCAGGACATTTATTATTATTACCTATATGTAGACTCACTATTTTGCATTTTCAGGCACCATCAGGTCTCGAAGAACCGTGCTTCCTGAAGCGTCTACCATCAGGCAACATCGGAATCAGCTTCACTCCCCGCGAGGCTGGCCAGCACATCGTGTCCGTTAAGAAGATGGGTGTCCACATTCAGAACTCGCCGTTTAACATCACCGTACAGTCACAGGAAGTTGGTGACGCTAAGAAAGTTAAGGTAATTAGAAATGACTTCTTATAATATTATAACAATAACGATAGGGTCTAGAAATGTATGTAAATAAAAAACAGGTTGTGTTGTAAAGACACGATAGAAGTGAAACTTTTGTATTACAGGGAAACATTTTAATTATTCATCAATCACTTTTGAATAGCATAGATTGTGTTTATCATTCATGTATTTACTTACATGTTTGTCACTGTGCATCATCTTCTTCGATCTTTTTCGTCACACAATGGTGCGGATCACCTTTTCAATGACCTTCCAAAAAAAGTTTCACTTAAAAATTAAATGGTGTTCGTTGGTAATCGTATCACTTGAGAACGGCTGGACTGATTTGGTTATTTTCCATTGTTTGTAATAGTCTCAGAAAGGTTAATATGGAAAGAAAAAATTTGAAAAACTTAACCTTTTATCGGATTTTTGTATGACTTTTTATTTACGCACAAAACACATTCCAACCAAAAATGGAAAAAGAACTATACATTTTTATTTAAATTTTGATTCATATTATTATTCAATTAGAAAAAACCATACCTCACGACTCAAACAATAGATGCTTAGTCTATATAAATAAAAATAAAGTGCTGTTCGTTGTTAAGTTCGTTTGGACACGGCTGCACCGATTTGGCAAATTGTTTTTTTTATTGTTGATAACAAATGACTATAAAGTCCGAATAAGGTTTACACCTTTTGAGTTTGATAGGGTTATGTTGCTGTACAATAGGGATGCGTCGTAACATGTCAAATCAGCAATTCTTTATGAAATGTCAAAACGATCGAATGTATGGAGTTTTGTATGAAATAGCAAGTTGTGACGTCATAATTGTACAGCATCAAATAACATACTCTTTATGATTAGATCGGTACTGAAAAATCACATTAATGATTTAATTTTGATCATTTTTAATGTTTTCGTATATTTTTGGATGTTCAATACACTGGTTAGTGTTTGATCATTTATCTTTAATACAGGACACATCCCAATTTAAATAGTAAAAACACTTCTGTTTAAAAGTTACTATTTTTAGAAAAACATATTGATGTTGCGTTAGGTTTGCTGTCATTGAGAAAAAATAAATTAAATATTAAAAATTTATTTAACATGTATGTGAACTTTTTCTTGTTCTGCAAATTTTTAATTATTATCATAAAGTATATTAAATAAATATTAAATAAGTAATATCTACATACATAATAGTTGTGAATGTTTGTTTTGTTTGTTCGTATTCTATGGATTCCTATATCATATTCGATTGCGATGAAATCTGGGAAGTTATTGTATGGTACCTGGGCATAACCTCAAAAAAAGGTCACTTTGTAATGTAACTTTTTTGCCGAGCACAGCTAGTAAGGTTTCATATTTTTTTTCTCCAGGTCTCTGGCACAGCTCTGAAAGAAGGCAAGACACAAAGTGAGAACACCTTCTCCGTTGACACCAGGAATGCTGGTTACGGTGGTCTCTCACTCTCCATTGAAGGTGAGTGATAGAATTTATTGATACTTCTGGAATTAACAAATTGCACCCTCAGTACGATAAGGGCTTAACTCAAAATTTTGCGAAATGGAGTTACGATCATAGAGACTAAACAAAGTACGCTCTATCCGATGAATAGTAAAACATAGTCAATTTAATGACCGAATAAGCATACCGATACTTCAGCCTCTTTAACACCGTGACCTACCCTCCCCGCTCAGTGCGAAAGTGACCCAATCAGAGATGTGCCAAAAGTGATTTTTTGAGTTAAGCCCCTATCGTTCTGAGGGTGCGAAATGTTATAGTTTAAAAATACATGGGTCTTTGATTTCTTTATTCGAGTGTGGAGTTACTACGTAGAATGATGACCGTGATTTGATTTGACATTTTGTAACAACATAACAGCTTTGATGGGTAAGGTAAACCTTTAAATAATTATGGAAAAACAAAAAAAAATAGTTTAAAGAATCGATACCAGATTAAAGTATCGTGAATAATTTTGTAAAGTTACTTAAATTTTCTTGCTTAATGACTTATATTTATATTATATACACATTTAATTTCGCTAATTTCGCCACTTTTGCAACTATATTTTAGCTTCATATCATACATTATTTTTTGCCATGAATCCATTAATGGCAAAAAAACTTGTGCAAAGTACTAATAGCCGTAAGTGGCTGTTTTATCATTTTAAATTCTATTCATATGAAGCTTAGATGAAACTGCTAATGTGGCGGAATTAAGCGTGTAGGTCGACTTTGTAATGCGCTTGGAAAAAAAAAAAGATTTTTCATCACAATGTTATCGCCAATATAACTACGGGCCAAGCTATCACTCTATAAAAAAACGGTTTCAAAAAAAAATTCAAAATTCAAAACCATTTATTCAGTTTAGGCCCTCGGAGGGCACTTTTCAAGGTCAAATTTAAAGTTACTGAAGCTACAACCGTTTCAAATTTCAAACCGAGAGTTTAACTTTACACTGGGGTGTTAAAAACCATATTTTGGTCAAAGGTCCCAGCAAAGCCGAGATCCAATGCGCGGACAGCAAAGACGGAGTACTGGCCATCGGCTACCGACCCACAGAGCCCGGGTACTACATCATCAACTTGAAGTTCGCTGATCACCACGTAGAAGGCTCTCCGTACACTGTTAAGGTATTTTGATTATTTCTATTCAAGAACTCTAAGCCATTCATTTAGTTTAGGACCTGGGCCTGTGAGCAGAATGGTGTAACTTGCAAACGAGACAAACCTCCGTGGTTATTTTTAGATTGTAACGTTTATTGTTATATTGTAATAAATAAAAAATACTTATGAAGGCTTGTCAACCTTAGTATCATCTTTATTATGACCATAGACAAGTCAGTCCAATGCAAATTTGATTCTTCACGAGGATTTTACTATTATACTAATACTTTTAAATAGCTAATGGTTTTGTATGTAAGTTTAAATCTTTGAGGTACTGACCAATAAATTAAACCTGCTCTTACGTTAGCTCATTATTTCTATGAATACATTCTTACGGTTAAAATGAGTACCTATTAGTTTCGCAACAGTAAATTCCACTTATGATATAGATTAATTAATGGTTTTCATTGTTTCTACTAGGTGACCGGTGAGGGCAGCAACAGACAGAGAGAGAAGATCCAGAGGCAGCGCGACCCTGCTCCTCTCACCGAAGTCGGCACCAACTGCAAGCTCACATTCAAAATGCCTGGTAAGATTTGGAGATGGAAGAATCTGAGTTCGGTTAGGGCTGGGTGAATCCAATCTTAATGAACCACTATCAACGTTATTATACTTAAATACTTATTGCTACGCATGAATAAGACACAAACGTTCTAATATTATCGCTACATAGTATAAAACAAAGTCGCTTTCTCTGTCCCTATATCCCTATGTATGCTTAAATCTTTAAAACTACGCAACGTATTTTGATGCAGTTTTTTTTAATATAAAAAGTGATTGAAGAGGAAGGTTTTTATGTATAATACATGTGACATCCCACGGGAACGCGGGTAAAACCGCGGGGGACACTTGTTAGTGTATATATATGCTTGTATTTTCGTCAAGCCTCTAATTTGTCCATTTATAATTCAAAAACGATTTGACCGAACTAGATATCATATATACTATTTGTTCTACTGTTCAAAGATATGATAAGTAGAAAATAATTTATTTACCTTTCCAACAGGTATCACATCATTCGACCTGGCAGCGACGGTGACCAGCCCAGGAGGCGTGTCAGAAGACGCCGAGATCCAGGAGGTGGAAGATGGCTTGTACTCGGTCCACTTCGTTCCTAAGGAGCTGGGTGTTCATACTGTGTCTGTGAAGTATAGGGAGATCCATATTCCTGGTAAGTGATATCAGATATTTTATGGTTGAAGTTTTTGACAAAATACTCTTTTGTCTTTGCATATACAGGAATCTGCTTCAAGTCTTCAACAGTAAAGCAATCAAGAACCATATCATAATGCAGTAAATATATTTATCTAATCATCATCATCATCAGCCTATCTCCGTCCACTGCTGGCCTCACCTATGGCACGCCACTGAGCTCGATCTTCAGCTCTTTGTTCCAACCGCTGCCAGCCAGCTTGCGTATATCATCGCTCCATCTAGCTGGAGGGCGCCCTACACTACGTTTACCGAGCCGTGGTCTCCACTCTAGAACATGTCTACCCCAACGGTAGATCTAAAAAACAAATAATAATAGGCAGGCGTCCCGTTGTCTCCATCAGTATCCCAACAATCTGGCCAACAAGTACCTCCCTATAGACCCGATAAAGTTTTCCTCGTATTGCAATAGTCCTTGCACTGAACGGGTGCTGTCTTCGGGTGTATCTCTCATCTTCTTTTATCTTCTCATGCGGAGAAAGTAACCGCTATGTTTACATATCCCAAGACGTTAACGTATCTTCAAGGGACCTCTATGTGGTGGATCTGTATCCCCACGCTTTTGAAAGGACCGGTCTTCAGGTTGATAGATCCAAAAGGAAATATACAAATGATAATGTTTTATTTCTTTCTCCTCACAAACTAAGGTATAACATGGTAGGGATAAAGGTTACAATTTTATCTTTACATATAATATTAATTAGTTTATAGGACAAACTGGTCATTGTGCTAAGCAGGTTCTAGTTTTATGGGAAAACAGAACTAGAACAACTTGCACAACGTGACATCCTTTAAAATCCCGAAAGGATTTGTAAGCTAGCAATCTTTATCTTTTCCAGGATCCCCCTTCCAGTTCACCGTTGGACCTCTCAGAGACTCTGGTGCCCATTTAGTCAAGGCTGGTGGAGCTGGTCTTGAAAGAGGAGAAGCTGGTCCCCTCAACGAGTTCAACGTATGGACTCGAGAGGCCGGTGCGGGTCAGCTCGCGATATCCCTAGAGGGTCCAAGCAAGGCTGAGATCGATTTCAAGGACAGAAGAGACGGCTCCTGTGATGTATCTTACAAGGTCGAAGAGCCTGGTAAGTCTGCTTTTGTTTCGTTAGGTATTCTATTTCCTGTTTTCATAAGAGATGTCCTATTTTGGTGTCAGGAACGTTACAGAAAAAGTAGTCCTGTACATTTATAATAAGGTTCAAATTTATTATCATAAAATTAACCATTGGAGCAATCGATGAACCTTATTGCAAAAAGAATTAGTGTTTATAAATAGGACATGTAGATATTGGCGATATGATGGATTTTTGTTTGTATGTAGGGAGTAAGCTGGAACTATAAATACAATTCTATAGATATTATTTCCGAGTAATGAGTTTCGCTCCTTCAGAAATGCAGGTGAAACCGCAGAATGGGAGCTAGTATCGTATAGTCCTATCTTACAGGGAATTTAAAATGAACCAGCGAGAATTCTCACGATTATCATAATTGTCTCGATGTTTATGACTCAATCAAACAAACGACTGAAGAATTTAGTTACGCAGATTGTATAAATTATAGTTATTGAATACTTTTGTTGTCGGGAAAACATAAGGTCATTCGAGAGCACCGGCGAAACTGCGGGTCGGATCCCACAGGACAATAAATATCACAAAAATGTTAATATTGCTCTAAAAACCCAAATAAACTAATTTACTCTTAAAATAGCAGCAATAGGAATGTGGTCGATAAATAAGTGACTACATAAACAGTGTTTTATTTAAATAGCCATTAATGTTTTTAGAAATCTGATACACGAAATAGCAACGAATACATAACGTTCCGAATTCACGCGAAGGAGTTTTATCGTAGGCGCATCGCAATCACCAAGTCAAATGACCACCGCCCCCGCAGTGCCATAGTGAACACAAACCGTACACATAAAAACACCTGAAATGCACTTCATAAATAAATCGACTTGTTCCTTGCCCCGCCTTCTAAACGCGACGCCCAATCGCAGCCGGCTAGCCGTCGAGCGCGGCAAAATTTACCGCGAACCATTTTGACAGTTCGATTTTTTAAATTTGTTTTGTTGTTTTTTTTCTCCGCGATGACCACAGAGGGATGCGCGTTCTTTATTTTCAAGCGGTAATGGTTGTCGCGTTTTCGGATGGCCAGTGATTGCCGCGATTTACGATATTTGTTTTTGCTAATGAAAGTCATAATTCCCGAGGGATTCTTAAGCTTTTTTTGGTATTGTTTGTATCGTTAAATACGTTTTAACTGAAGTATTTGCTTCATTGCTTTACTTAGCGATACAAATTCCTTTGGCGCTCAGTTTTTTCTTTTATCCCATTGTTCCTTTTCTTGGACGTTAATAAATTAATTGATAAGTCGTTTCTTCATTTCACAAGGAATAAAATTAATAATGTTTTGAGTAAGTATAGTAGTAATTCTTTGTTTTAATTTTATAATATGCCATGTTATTTTCTTTATTACAAACTGTTTTCATAAATATGTCGACTACCTTGATAGTTGGATCAATAAAATGGAATAAAATAGTGTAGGTATGCTTATACAAATAGTGCAAACCCATGAAACAGGTAAAATTATGTCATAAAAAATATTGATAGCCAGAAATTGCTTGGCAAATGCCGTATTATTTATTATTCAATGAGCACGTTACATTTTAAATTTAGAATTCAGTATAAATGACCATAGATAATATATTTGCGGGCGTCCGAAGCGGCAGCTTTGTCGGTGGTTCAGTTCGATGCGTTCGAATTGCAAACATATTTTTTTTTGCCTTTTGAAGAAATAAAATGAAGTGACGTATAAATTTTAAAACTTTTCGAAATGCGACTGAATGACTCGAAATATAGATAGTATAATTACTGAAGAAATTATGTTTAATTAAGGAAATCGGTGGGCAAAAACGAACTGTACTAGAGACGCATACTGTTTTATGTAGGTAAGTATTTTGTAATGAAACATATATATAATACGACACAATATAGATAATAGGACCTTACATAATATTATGTACACCTTGTTTTAAAAGAGTTACTTGGTGAGTGTATTACTTCCCAAAATGCTATCTTTCGAAGGCGTTAGAATCTGACAATTCATATGTTTGTATAGGATTATTAAAATATCATATGATATCATAAAATATCATCAATTTGGCATATTTATATCTTTAGATCTATTTCCAGACACGCTAATAGAAGAAATAACAGATAGATGAAACGGACCGCCAAAAAAAACTGTCGCCAAAAATGTACAACAAAACGGTTTTTCAAAACAGAACTCATTATTATTTGAGATGGCTCGAAAATTTCTAATCGCGATACATTTATGAAGTATCCAGAAACAAAAAGGCCGATTTCTTTGTCGGATGCTGCGCGCATTTTTTACCACTGGGAATACAATGGAGATGGGACAAATTCGGATTTAGGGACCAGCATTCCTGGCCACTGGTGTTTAGGAGTCATTTTAATTGACCGACCGTTTGGAAATAATCGTTGGCTTTGAGAAAAAAACGTATCTGGAACTCGCCAAGGAAAGGCGAGCTATGAGGGAATGTGACTTTTGAACAGGTTTTTTGACGGAGAATTTTTGGGTTACGCTCGTGTGGATAGTATTTTCGATTTCGTATTTGCTGTGTTTGTTGTTGTAAGTTTTTGGGGGTACCCTTATATGGGCTTTAGATTTACGCATGTAAAATTAATACTAACTTCGCTGGTTCTACGGTCCAGAGTTAGTCTACGACACCAAGAGACGGTCATCTTTCCTGCTGCCCATAATTTCACGCCAATTCCTCATTTGGGATTCAAGCAGCTTATCTCTCATGTGATTAGTATTAGCGTAATTAGCGAAAGAGACAGAGCAAGGAGGCCGCGACGAAACATCCTCGAGTTTCTAATCTAAACTAGTGTCTTATAAAAAAATAATTGATTTGACGAACTATTCAACAACTAGGTTCAATATAATAATACTAGCTAAGGCTGGTATTTATTATTATTAGGGAAGTTAATAAAATAGTCATCACATTTTATTTGTTTTAAGATTCCATACCTCGTGTACCAATGGGACCCTGTTACTAAGGTTCTGCTGTCCGCCTGTAGTTAGATTCTATAATAAATTCATAGTGTCGATAAAAAAAACACTACAGTTGAAAAAATTGCTAAAAAACAATATTTATTATTGTGCTCATAACTACATGGTAACTTTTATAAAAAAAAAAAAATATTGTAAATTATAACACTATTATTTTTCATATTTAATATATTGTGTTGATCTTCTTATTTGTAATGTTTAATCACCTGTTTAAATCCTTTGATTAAACCCTTGTTTCATATTTAATAATAGGACATAAGAACTAACTGCCGACAAACTGTACCTAACGCACTTTGGCAGATGTAAAACTGTATAATCAAAAAGTCAATCGTGTAACTTTTCAAAATAAAATAAAAAAACTAAATAATAATAATAATAAATAATAAATATCCTGGGACATTCTTTACACACGGCCATCTGATCCCAAACTAAGCAGAGCTTGTACTATGGAAACCAGATAACTGATATACTACATATACTACATTTTTTTCTAAATACATACTTATATAGATATTTACACCCAGACACAGAACAAACAGACATGTTCGTGCACACAAATGTTTGTCCTGGGTGGGAATCGAACCCGCGACCTTCGGTTTGGCAGTCAGAGTCGCTAACCACCAAGTCAACTGGCATGTAAATCAACTCTATCTAAACCAATCAGATCTATTAGCTGCAGCGAGACAATTCTAGCTAAAAATGTATTTTTAACAAGGTCAGTACAGCAACACTGGCTTAAATACGAAAATGCAAATAACTTTAAATTTGCAAATCAAATATGATCACCCCAGGAACTCAAATTGCGATTATGTGCAGCTGACGTGGTAATCACTTCAAACTGTAGTTAACGATGCATAATTATAATAGCTTTTGCATACGGTCGCGTTCACTGACACTGACTAAACTTTGTTTGGCTTAATTACTTTCATTTATTCAGGACCTTAGATATTTATTTATTTTATTTTAACAATTACAACGGTTTTCACCAATAACACTAATTACACATATCTACTAAAAAGAGGTAACAATAAATGAGATCAATAAATTTACAGAAACTAAACCTCCTGATATACTCGTACACCTCATTTGGTATTTACCTCCTTTACTTGAGAATCGAATAGAGAGCAGAATAGAAATCAGTTGTCATACAACCCACTGTATGGCAACTGATTTCTATTCTGCTTTATTTATACTACTACTAGCTGTCCCCGCGGTTTCACCCGCATTTATCGATATCATATAGAGCCTATATCGATATACGGAAAATTCCGCATCGAATGGTAGCAGTCCCATCCCGATACGTCCAGTAGTTTTGAGGTGGTGGTGCGTCAAAGGAACCCATATATTTTGCCGTATAAAGATAAAAATCAATATGTGCATTGGATTATTCTCTATCTTGATGATAATTAGTATATGTATAGTCCGAACATCGATGAACGCGGGTGAAACTGCGGGGGACAGCTAGTAATTAATAATATTTAGGTATATGTTCATAGTTCATGTTTGAAACCAGCATTCAGCCTTTAAACAAAAAAAAATGAAGTCACGTCAGTAACTTGTCGATCCCTTTCATTAGACACCCATGACATTGGCTTATGTATTAATAAATTACCATGTTATCCCGTCCGCCATATTGGATTAAATATGGCAAGAAAAACAATTGAATATGCATAATTTTGGCTCGATCGAATGAGGGAAGCGGACTAAAAATCAGTTGCAGGGCTTTTTCTAAAGTCAGGTGAATTAAATAAATAAATAAAATAAAACCTGGTATAAGGAATAACAAGCCATTTCACCTATTATCATACCATCATACCATACATCATTACCATATCGCCAGAATTAAATCAACCAAAAACATGTATCAACTTTAATTGTAATACGAAATATTTGCTACTTTGCTAGAAGGTTGTCTTGCGTTGCTCCAGATATACCAACCAGATATGGACCTTAAAATGCTCTCATCACTATACATATTTCCTGTTCATTCTAGATGGCTCAGTAGATCAACTTCCTTCGACCATTTGATGGATCCAATCCGAGTGTATTGAAATTATTTAACTCACTACATGTTTTACATGTCAAACAAGCTTTCCACGCCGTTTCACCCGCGTTCCCGAGGGATATAACATAGCCTATGTCACTCGGGAATAATGTACTTTTCAAATGGTGTAAGAATTTTTCAAATAAGTACCACGGAGCAGGATACACTCCGCAAACATGAAATCCTGAAAATGTTACGCTCTCTCTATAACAAATATCCTGGGACATTCTTTTACATAAGGCCATCTGATCCCAAACTAAGCAGAGCTTGTACTATGGAAACCAGATAACTGATATACTACATATACTACTTTTTTTTTCTACATACTCACTTATATAGATATTTACACCCAGACCAGAACAAACAGACATGTTCATGCACACAAATGTTTGTCCTGGGTGGGAATCGAACTTACGACCTTCGGTTTGGCAGTCAGAGCGTTAACCACCAAACCAACTGGCCTGTCTATATAATATGTATTAACTCTATAATACTGTGTGAGGTGTATAGCAAAAGAAAATGGGTCAGTTGACTTAGTGATTACACGAAGCCACAGATCATGGATTTCCCATCCAGGACAAACCTTAGTGTGCATGTAGATGTCTGTTTTTTCTGTGTGAATAAATATCCATAAAAGTTTGTAATTAGAAAAAAAGTAGTGTATATAGTTCAGCCTTCTGGTTTCCATAGTTTGGGATCAGATGGCCGTTTGTGAAGAATTTCCTTGGATATATATTTTTTAAATATTTTCATCTTCGGTTTCTGGCAACCCTAATGAGAGATAGGCGTGACGATACGTATTTAGATCTAAGACTCTAGCAGTTACAGTGTATAATATATTTCAGACATCGAAGCCCCATATTTAATCCACTCTTCTGACATAACCAACCAGCTGCGAATGCTATACCGGCAAAAAGAGAATGTAAGGCTTTTTAATACTACAAAAACATTTAATAAGAAACAGAAGGAAACGGCCCGGGCATCGAACTCCACTGTAACATGTCAATACCACCACTTTGCATAAGGTCTACATCATTATTTGAAAAGAAAGAAAAGAGATAAAGAATTTTTTTTTATTTCGACTTTGCGGGGTCGGTTGGACTATGTTGGATTTATTGTTAATCGTTGTTTAAAGAAAATAACGGTGGAAGAAAATGCTGCTGTAAAACATGATCATCGCATGTTTAAGTATTGCGTTTCTTTCATGCGTTGGTTGGTTTTATATTCGCAGAAATGGCTTTTGTACCTTAAGTGCTAAATAACCCTGTAATGGATTTGAGTTCCACAATAGATTTATGTAAACGTTGAAATTTAAAAAAAAAAGCATTTATTGCAAATGTTTTCACATTTCGGTATATACGACTATATTATATATATCGGCTTTTTCTTATTTGGTATTAAAATATTTATTTTGAACCTTTTGTGTTACAAGCCGCCCTCAAGGATCTCGTGGTAGGTTTGAAAGCAATATTTTTAGTAATAACTAGTAATAATATAAATAAATATCCGTCACTCAATATTAATCTTATTGTTTAATAAAATCCAAAATAAATCAATCAAACGGATTAGATGTTGATTCCATTTTAGGTTAACTTGAGCAATTTCGATTTAATCCCAAACTTTAGATTAACCAACCTCATTTGTGCCAGCTGTCCTCAAACTAATTTCGAAACAAAAGAAACTTTTTCTTTTTATCAAAAACTAGCAATTTTTTGCCCAATCAACAAAAACATGTCGAAAAAACCTCCAGTTTGAATGTAAATAAATCCTATGCAACAATATGCCCACCGCGACGATCCGTCGCTCGCTATGGAAAAAATAAATAAATGTTAAAAATTTAAATTTCCCAAGTCAAGACCCGGGAAGAATTATTGGAGGGATCGTTAGTCCTTTATTCAGATTGAGTGACGTTTTCAACTCGGATTGAGGCTTTTTTAGATCAATTCAAATAGTGTTTTTGTTCACTTTCGTCGGGTTTTTAGACTACTGTGCAAATTTATTTAGTGTATTTTGTCGAGTGATTTGAGAGGGTTCAAAATTAGAGAAACGACGTGTTTGTTTATTTGATAATTGTTAAGGATTTTATTAAAAGAAATCCTTTCTTTTCAAACTCATTGCATAATATCGATTTAGTCCTATCTCAATGTCCTCAGTTACCTAAAAGCCAATTTTCAGATTTAACCACCCGTAGTAGTTCTTACAAAAGAGGTTTGAGTCAGGCATTCAGCTGCCCATTAAAACTCTCCCTTTTTTTCGGTAATACGACAAAATACACAACGCTTCGACCCATCATAGATATAAGCCTGGAAGGCAAACAATGACGTCAAATTCACACCCTCAAGGTTCTAGTACAAGTTTGAATAACCGAGCTTACCAAATTTCCCTACCTCCCCAGGTGAATACCGTATCGGTCTCAAGTTCAACGAGCAGCACATCCCCGACTCCCCCTTCAAGGTGTATATCTCCCCGGCGGTGGGAGACGCCCATCTCCTCGAGGTTGCCCAGTTCCCCGACTCAGCACAAGTGGACAAGCCCACTCAGTTCTACATCAGGCTTAATGGAGCCAAGGGCAGCTTAGATGGAAGGGTGAGTTGGTTTTTTGGATATTTAGTACTTCAAGTTGCTACAAACTCAGTCGGTGAAATTACAAGCACATGAGATTTAGCAACTTCACGTCTCAGGGTTGACAACGCACTGGCATTGCCCCTGGTGTTGTAAAGGCGGTGGTGACCACTTACTATCAGGTGGACCATCTGCTTGTATTTCGGCGTAAAAAAATGTGGTGGTGAGCACACAAGCGAACTGGTTCTGAAATTGGTGATGGATTCTCAACATGACTGTGCAGTAGCTAGCCTCTTATGATTTCCAACAAATTTTCTTGCGCTTTCACTCAAACTCAGGGTAGGATTTCAGCCATGACTTCTACGATAGCGTAGATTATCAACATTTGAATCAGAAAAAAAAAGAAATCTAAACACAATAAATAATTTCCAACATACCGTTACAAGATTCACACCGCATACACTAGACATAATAATATTTAAGATTTAACAGTACCCCGCAAAATACCATCGCATACATCTTCCAATAAACTGAGGGGTCATTTTGATTTATCGTGGGAACATGACAGTGTCCGCGTGTCCGACTGTACGTCATATTGCAGATTTATGATAGATGGAGCTGACTGTACCTTAGTGTATTGATACGTGATTTTGGGGTGAGATATTTTTTTGCCAAGAATGTATGTTTTGGAGCACTGTGCAATACTGTGTTGATTTTGGAAACTAAATTAATTTATTTGAAAGAGCTAGAGATATCTAACTTTGGTTAAGTTTATTATATAAAAGTGAATGTTGTTATTTTAATTATTATCTATACTAAGCGTTTCGCCTCGTCGTTTATACCGCGTACATCGAAGGACTGGAACAATTTGCCTAGTGCGGTCTTCCCGTCCAAATATAATTTGGGTGTCTTCAAGGTTGAGTGAATAGGCTCTTAAATAAACTAGTGCGCCACAACAACATCTAAGATTGCATCACTGCTTACCATCAGGTGGGATCGCAGCCAAGCACTAGTTTATATTATATATATACATATATATCCAATTATTATTACTGGAAACCGCTACATTGAAATTTCATTTATTACTAATATTATAATCCGAATAATTGCGAGGATTGATATATCGATGTTTGTTACTCTTTCACGCAAAAACTACCAAACGAATTTGGCTGAAACTTGGCATATAGATAGAGCATACCCTGCATTCATTATAAGCTACTTTTAATTCCGGGAAAATTTAACATCCCTCGGGAACGAGGAAAACCGCTGGGAACAGCTAGTCTTTCATGAAAACTTTTCTGACTCATCCTACTAATATTATAAATGCGAAAGTTTGTATGTATGGATGTTTGTTACTCTTTCACGCAAAAACTACAAAACGGATGTAACTTGGCACATATATAGAAAATGCTCTGGAATAACACATAGGGTACTTTTTGTGCCGGGAATATGTTACAACGCGGGTGAAACCGCGGGGGTCAGCTAGTTTATAATAATTTAAGTAGACAGCCCCCTTATTCAGCTAATACAAACAACGTCGGCGAGCTGCTTCACGGAGGCCTCCGAGAGCTTTTCTCTCACGTGATTTGTAGTTTTAGCGTAGTAAGCGACAGAGACAGAGCATACAGCCTGCGACGAAACATCCTCTAGTTAGTGTCAATTTCCTAACAGAATCAAGACCCAGGTTCTTTGCAGCTACATAAAACAAAATCACAAACACAATCTGCACAGTGTGTTGTTACCCCAAAATTGACGGGCAAAAAAATGTAATAAAACCGACTGACCGCACGTGGCCATCCTCTCGAACGTATAAATCTTACACATGCTTAATATTTTATAACGGCTGGCAACCCGATGAATATCCTTGCCAACTTTCCGAGATGCGTTATAAAAATTAATAAAGGGACACGAAAGTTTATCTTGGGATTTGTGGAGGGAAAAAAGGGCGGTAGATTTTATTTGTTGTTTAGATTGCGGTTTTGTTGTTGTGATAATCCATTGTAAAGGCAATGAGGTATGGTCGAATTTCGCTCGTAATGAGTACAATGAGCCTTACCATAAATCCTAGAAAAGAACTGGCTGTTGGAACACATCGCTGTGCAAAAAAAGGCGTGAAAAAAAAAGACGTGGTCTAGCTTTGGTTTCCTCATGACGTTTTATTTACCGCTCAAGATTATTGTGCGATTCGAAACCTTATATAGTATTAATAGTTTATTACTATACGGGCTACTTCTATCACCAAATTAGTAGTCACGGCATTTTGACGTTAACAATGTCATTGGAAAATGGACCCTATGCCTTAATGTTAAGATATATCTGCATCATCATACGATTAACTATTGGATTAATAAATGCACCTAACTTCAAAAGCAATAACGTTGTATTTTCTATCACATCGTTAGACAGTCTGTGCCGTTTTTTGGCATGATTCTTTGAGAATATTTCCATTAGCCAAATTATGCCATGCTTTATTTAAGTCTTCTCTTCTTCTGTCCAGGTGATCTCTCCATCAGGGAAGACTGACGACTGCTTCATCCAGAACATCGATGGCGACCAGTACTCTATCAGGTTCATGCCGAGAGAGAATGGAGTACACAACATCAATGTCAAGTTCAACGGAATCCATATCCCTGCCTCTCCGCTGAGGATCAAGGTTTGAATCCTATCCATCATTTAAATGTTCTTCATCAGTTTTGTTCACCGATGACTCAGGTATTTATTAAAAATACAAAAAATACGAAATGTTATTTTCCATAACATGTTTTACATTTTTCGGTACAGTAATTCGATGCCTCCTTTATAAGTATAGAATACCTGTATTAGGAGCCATCGCTCTTCTTTAACATACTTTAGATATTTTTACAAAAGACAAATACAAATTATTTTAAGAATAAAAAAAAATATAAAAAAGGGTTATCTTATCATTACAAAGATTCGGAACCTAACATATTATAAGGGACTCGAGATACTTTCTTAACGACCTGCCGTCTTACTAACAACAACCCTCTATGGGAATACTTTTGTTGACTACTTGGTGCAAGGTGTTAAGAGCACATGCGCTTCGGTAAACTTGTTAGTCGTTTTGGGTGGTAGTATTCATCGACAAACCACAGAAGCACACAAGCTAAACTCGGTCACAGATCACTCTATGGCCAGTTCATATTTGAAAGCTTAAGTCGTATTCAATCCGGTTTTCTGTCGCAAGTTTCCTTTAAAGTAAAATATTTTAAACTAGAACATTAACTCAGTACAGTACCAATTTAAACCACTGTGTTGTAAACGTTGTGGTGTCTTGCGGTTTATAGGTTCATTTAGCTCCACTGTAGTTCTAGAAATGTCAATCTAGCCGAATCTCGGTCTGTATTACAAGTCCTGGTTCTAATCTTCTTTCTTTGACTTTGTGTTCTAGTATTATATTATTTTTCCCATTATTTTAGTTTCTTATTTGGGACACTTATTCCTATGCTTGTTGAGCTGTCACTAAATCGACATGTGCTTCTCGTCAACTGGTTTCGATGTAATCAAAAGTAATGTTCCTCTTAGCTACATTTTCCAATATTCAATATTTTTGGAGATATGCGTATTCAAACAGATAGATAGACAGACAAATATTTCAAAACGGTGTTTTTGTATGTTACTACTCTTTCTACATCTCCCCTTCTTGCACAGATTTTACAAGATTATTATATGTAAATATATACTCATGGTTCTTATTCATTCAGGTTGGAAAGGACGATTCTGATCCTGCGGCTGTCCACGCACATGGACCTGGACTAGGCAATGTTAAGACTGGTAAGTTTCTTTTGTAATGTCACTTATACCGACAAACAGGCAGACGGTCCACCTGATGGTAAGTGGTCACCGCCGCCTATAGACACTTGCAATACTAGTAGCATCACCAATGCGTTGTCTACCCTGAGACCTGAAGTTAAGTATGAGACTTAACTGTAATTTCACCGCCGCCCTTACCTCTAACCGAGACACAGTAATACAAGTGCACAACATCTTCAGAGCAGAAATAGATAAATATAAATATATCGTGGGACATTCTTTTACACACGGCCATCTGATCCCAAACTAAGCAGAGCTTGTACTATGGAAATCAGATAACTGATATACTACATATACTACTTTTTTTTCTAAATACATACTTATATAAGTATCTATATAGATATTTACATCCAGACACAGAACAAACACACACGTTCATGCACACAAATGTTTGTCCTGGGTGGGAATCGAACCCGCGACCTTTGGTTTGGCAGTCAGAGCGTTAACCACCAAGCCAACTGGCCTGTTGAGAGCTGCTATGGGTCGTTGGTGTCTGTACTAAAATTACTTAATATCCCGCAGGTGTCAAAACGGATCTGATTATCGACACATGTAACGCCGGAGTCGGTATCCTCGCCGTAACCATGGATGGGCCCTCCCGAGTGTCCATGGACTGCACTGAAGTTGAAGAGGGCTACAAGGTATGTTGAATCAAGCATCAATGGAACACTAGATATTAAATTAAATCTTGTAGTGTAAAAGATTAGGTAGATTATCGAACCGCTTAAAAATACTTTAAGAGCCAATGAAAGCGATCAAAAACAAGGTGTTTAAAGCCGGGTTACTATACTATACGATCCCGATCTAAAATCGTAAGATTTAAGTAGAATTTTGACATTACGTGTATTAAAATTACTGTCAAAAGTCGGGATCGTATATCGTAACCCGACATTAGTCAAGATCTTTTTTTTACAGCTAAGAATGTCATTGAAAAATTATCATACTCATCATCATATCATACATTTGGGTAATTTTTGTCTAATTTTGATTTAACAGGTCCGTTACACACCCCTGGCTCCTGGCTTCTACTACATGAGCGTCAAGTACAACGGTCACCATATTGTTGGATCACCCTTCAAGATTGAAGCCACTGGTAAGTTAACATGAAAAAGAAAATGAATAGGCAGTATTTTCTTCTATCTTCTACACTATAATTAAATATCGTGTAGTGATTGTGGATGATGTTGGGATTGTAACAGAAATCAGTAAGATCATTTTTGAAAACATTCTCTCTCTGTTTGGACAGGCTAATAGAAATAATATAAATTTAATAGGCTTTTTACAGTAAACTGGAATTTAGCTTGAGGCAATATGTAATGTATGTTGGTATTATATCATCACAATCGACAAACGAATAATTAAGCTTGTCACCCGTACGACTTTGCGCGCACATTTACTTTTTTAATTTAGCTGAGATGACAGACACTGTCCTGCCCTTACAGATGTGCCATGAATTAATAACTTTTCTCCAGAGCCACCTATCGGATTCTTTTACCATTTTACTAATTCTACTTTCAGATATATCTGGAGAATGTAAGTCAGGGATTTTACTCATATCAAACCCATGTCCAATGTATCTAACCGATGTGGTTATTGATTTATATCCTATTAACTGTATTTAAAATCAGCTATGATGAGCTGATGACAGATTATCTACGTTTAATTTTAAGTTTACATCTCCTTGTTACCATTGCACATAGCCCTGTTTTGAATGATTACAACCTTTACAGCTTGTGAAGGGTCACGATCGTTTCGTACAACATTATCTATCTCATGAAGTCTGTTTGCATTTAGGTGTAGACACACATGCGTATGCATAATATCGCTTCAGACTATGTAATAACGAATAGCCGAACGGACTTCATGAGTTAGAACAGCTCCATCGGAAGATATAATAAATAATATCGTACTTACTGTTATATTTTCATATCCAGGTTCAAACTTAGCAGAAATTGGTGCTCAGGAGACGTCATCCGTTACAGTAGAAACAGTACAGAAGGTAGCTAAAGCTAATCAGAAGCAAGGACCAGTTTTACCGCACTTCAAGTCTGATGCCACGAAGGTCATCAGCAAGGGAATGGGTCTGAAGAAGGCGTATCTGAACAAACATAATCAATTTACAGTACATGCTGGAGATGCTGGTATGTTGTTTAAACGATTCATTTGAATAATTTCCCTTTTTGTTATAATTATTTATAAGTTCAATAACTGTAAGCTGTAAATAGCATGTCATCTATGTGACTATCTTCAGAAGTAAATTGATGATTGAATATGATGACTTTTCTAGAAAATTGGTCTTTTGTCAAACCTTTGGTTTATATTTATGTCGAATGCCGTGGCTTTGCATCCTACATTAAAATTTAACTTACGGTAAAGAAAAAAATTAGAAAAACAGCCTGTATGCTGGGTACTTTATAGTACTAGCCCGGTTGGCGGTTGACCTTTATGTTGAAAATCTGTCGCGTTGCAATTGTTGTGTTTTAAACAGCTGTACTTGAGAGCCAGTTCTTCTCTCAGTCCTTCTAGCTAGACTTTACTTAACACCTACGACTACTATAGTGAGATTGTGGACAAACAAAAGAAAAATACACCTTCGCCAAAGACATACACGTAATGCAAGATTACTTACATCTCATTAAAATTTGATGACACTAGGACCAGTCCTTTTGGTATACGTGTGTGTGAAAATAAATTTAATAGTAAGACCTGAACCCACCTATGTGTGGTACACGATACTTTAACGTATTAGTGTAGTATTAATATGTGCACCAATCGGGTACTATCTTTGCTTGACCTTAGTAAATACTAAAAGAATCAGTTATAATGGACGTTCTATTTCCTAATATCTAGGAAACAACATCCTCTACGTCGGTATCTACGGACCCAAAGGACCTTGCGACGAGGTCCAGCTCAAGCACAAGGGCAAGAACAACTATGAGTGCTGGTATGTCGTCAGGGACAGGGGAGACTACATCGTCATCGTCAAGTGGGGAGATGACCACATCCCCGGCTCCCCCTACAAGGTGGAAGTTTAATAATATGTCAGCCGTTAGACAGCGTGTGTGGATCAGATCTAAGTGTTTTTCTCTAAATTAGTTTAATTAGTAATTGATGTGCCAAAGTTAAAATTTATTGTTTAAGAGCTCATTATTTGGTAAAAAAATATACACAATTATCTATTTAGATACATATTTTTATATTTGTGATCCAACGTCATAAGTATACTGTTTTTTGATGACATTGTTATATTTCGCAATTTATGACAGGAGCATATTTTTTTAATGATATCAATTTAGGCTCTTATTAAAAGACGTAGATTTTTAAAGGTTTCAATATGAAATCAGGTACCTGTCTGTACTCTTTCATCTAACTTAAACTACATGCGCTGTAATCTTAACGATTTGTATTGCTCTATTTATAATTATGCTATGTGTTCGGAGTCATATAAAGGTCTGCTTTATTATTCATTTGTTTTCCAGATTTTATCATTTTCATTGGTTGATCTCTATGTAGCAACAACTGTGTATTTAAACCTTTACATTTTAGTCATTCTTTGTTCTTTGTTCCATCTTATTTATTTAAAATTTATGTTCTTACATTAATGTCTACGCAATTTCCTATTAAATATAAAGCATATTAAAATTCTAACAATTAGGTTTATATATTATTTGTGACCGATCATTAGGTTTATACTTTTTTTTTTAATCAAGAATCAGTTTTAGTACCAGAATACAATTTATAAGTATTCTTCTCAAATTTATGCAACAATTTAGTCAATTTATATTATTGTTGTACGTGAATTTGCTGTGACAATGTTTTAATTAATTTTTATATGATTCTCGTTTAGTTATTAGGGCGACTAAATGACAATGCATATAAAGGTATTAACTCAAAGTATTCCCTTTAAATATAAGTTCTGTGGCGGCATCATCAACTATCCAAACTTTTTTGCGAATTTTTATTTTTTGTACTTTATGGTTCTTCTACGCTTTTTTGATTAAAAGTAGGTTTTAATGTTAGAAGAACTTATTGGATTCGCGATTATCTTTGGATATAAGTTTAACTTGTGAACGATTTTCCTAAAGGTCTTTTCTACTGTTCACTCTCTGTACATACTCTTCACAAGTTACCTTTCTGTTGGTTGTGCCGTTACATTTATTTTAAGTATACATTATGTATCTGCTTTCTATTTTATATAAGGTTTGTGTATGAATTGATTTACCTACGTAGGTAGTATGACCCCGTATTTGTAAATACATATTTTAAGTGTTTTATTATTATGATGTATTTTGCGACTGTTAACTAAATAAAAAGAGGAAAGTTCTAAAAGTTGTTTTATTTGAAAATTAAGAGTTTAGAACTAATTTTTAACAGCCTTAGCTTTTCGCCGATATTTGACCGATACTATACTTCATGTAATCTTTTTAAATCTTGGTTTACCTTCGTTTACTTACCGGTTCCTTTCAGCCCCATTATTCATGTAATACAAACTTCGTTGGCGAGCCACCGCTCGGAAGCCTCGGAGAGCTTACCTCTCACGTAATTGTGTAGTTAGCGAAAGAGATAGAGTACAGAGACCGCGACGAAACCTCCTCGAGCTAGTGTCATTTTCCTTACAGAATCGAGGTGAGGCTAGTGGTAGTGGTTAGTGGTAGTGGTTAGTGGTAGTGGTTAGTGGTAGTGGTTAGTGGTAGTGGTTAGTGGTAGTGGTTAGTGGTAGTTAACTACAGTAAAGTGCCCTTTTAGAGCTTAAGCTGGAGAAAGCCATTTAGAACAGAATTCAATTATGGCAGTATCTGGAATGTTTTAGCTTCATTCTATGACCTTCCATCTGGATGTATTATTGAAGACACTAGTTCAGCTAGTCATTAGCTAATATACCAAGCTAATTTTTTTTATAAGTGATAGAATTTTTAAGGACTCATCATTGACAGCAAAATAATAATAAAAATTAAGTCATGAAATACTACAAAAAAATAATAATCAATAAAAAAATATTTACCCTCTTTATTTCTTGTATTAAGTAGCAGGAGTTCAGAATTTCCAAGTATTTCTATTTCTCATGTAATCTGAAATGGCATTTTGTGCCTTATGATCGGTGCAATAGAATATTTATTGCACTAGTAGTACTGTTAGATAAGAGAAGCACAAGAGGTGATTGGTAAGTCACCTGAAAAGGTCTGCGCTACATACAGCATGCTTACCAAGAGCTCAGAAGTTCGATGAAGTCTCCGATACTTTTTTTTGACTTATCCTTTATATGCAAATGATATTCTAATGAATCATTAGATATGTGTTTAAAAGTAGACATTACTAGCAACGCCATCTTGTGTCAAAGTAGGGTAATAAATAAAAGACTCAAATTATAATTCTTGGCATAGTTGTAATTAATTTTTAATCGATTTTAAGTAACAAAAAAAGGTTTCGTTCACTTTCATCTATAAATCTTAACCGAGAACGCTAGACAAAGCGAAAAGAACTAACATAAAACGAAAAAATTACTTACAAAAATATTGTATTTAATCATAATAATAAGTTTACACTTAACTTAAAAGAAAATCAAATTACAATATCACATTTCTACTTACAATAGAGAGATATTGGCGATTTAATTATTTCCTTATATAAAAAAAAAATATCCAAAGAAATTTCAAAAATTTTGGATATACTCTTTGCACATTGTCATGTTATACAATACTATACATAAAAAAGGGCGAGCACTAACTTAACAACAATTCGGAAGATTCAGTATTGCCGTATTATTTATTTAATTTTTTAACAAAGTAAACACATTTTGTACAAGAACTTAAACAAATTAGCATTTTGGCTAACTTTGTGACAGATGGACATACACGGCTACCATTACCCGCGTTACCCTAACGAATCACAATATACCACAACCTAACAAATTTAAATATAAAAACGTATTAATTAATAGCAAATGAATTGAAAGAACAAGTGTATCCTCCAAAAATATCGCTCTTTCCCGTTCCTTACCTATCACATTTCTTTATTCATTACCGACTACGATGATTTGTAAAGGAAATAAAAAAAAAACAAATCAACATTTCTGTTCGTATACATGAAACTAGACTAAAATTAAAACGATGTTAAACGAATGGGCCAAATTAAGTACTGTGAAAAGGAAATACTATAATACAATTCCGTGTTGCCAGATACCCGATGATACTCCTTAATGCTAATATAATTGAGCATAAGCACTTGTAGACTAAAAGTAATTAAAAAACAAAAAAAAATTCTCAATAAAATTCCGAGGTTCCATCTCAAAAATCGTAATCGTATATACAAAATATTTACATAAACCATCCCCCTCGTTACGTAAAAAGCGATTTGGCCACTAAATTTATATATTTATACAAAAAGAATCCCTATTATGTAGAAAATATGATCAACCTTCAGTTTAAACTTAAAATTAATAACTTTCACGTTGAAGTATGACATGAAGAAGGAAGACGATATTTTCTAAATGTTGATAAAGAAAATACTATGATGACGATCAAGATATATATTGATAGTAAAGCTAAAAAAATAAATGAAAATATGACCTAAATAGGAACTGAGTGCACGTGTTGTTTAAAAGAGATCTGTGTTTAGTATTCTTAAAATATATGATAAAAATGCAACAGAAGTAATATATAAAATTGCAAAGTTTTAAGGCGAAACATTCGCATTCTTGACGCTGCTGGTAATTTTGGAGATCAAGATGACGAATGTTTAAATCTCTGTCTCTTTAAATAAAAACTTTTTTAAATTATGTAATGTAAAAAATTCTTTACATATGAAAATAAATTTCGAACTTCAAGCATACTAGGATTTAGTTTAAGTTCATAAATATGATTTTGATCCAATATAAACTTGAAGATAAGAACTTCTAAAAGGATTGTTGCAACACCAATTGACGGTAAATAAAAAATACAGTTTCACATAAACTAGTTATTGATGATTTTAAAAACGATCGAATTTTAATGTCTAATTATGTTATATTTGTAAAGACACGTTAAGAGAATCACAATTTAGCTAAAAAGGTATATCCCTGAATTACTTTAAAACAAATTCCTATAACTGGGTTTAAAATAAATATATTATGCAGGAAACTTAACAATTTGGCCAAGTCCTAATTATTATTGCTCAATTATGCAAATCGGTTTAAAGATTAGTCGAATTTAAGCAGTAGTTTATTATGTATCTGTTGCAATGAATGTTTGATCGACAATTTAAGAGATTAATAAAATGGTTTTAAAGTTTCGATGGATAAATTGTCGACCACTCGCCCAATCCGACGGTATTGTGTGTCTCCACTTAATATAGACTAATCTTTAACACGTGACATTTCTGATGATGAAACAGTGACTGTAATCACATCGAAGACCCAGTGAATTTTGTTATCTACCCAAAAATTCAGAGTATTAATACACATATTCAATTTAATATCTAAAAACATGAATTTGTTTTCACTAACATTAAAACCAATTGTATTTCATACATTCATAATACCACTGTCTTCGAAAAGAGATTCTAAACATTTTTATTATTACTTTTAATATTTCGTTAATTTATATACTAGTAATACCATCATAAGTACTAAAGTAGGTGTACCTAGGTAAACGGCAAGGTTAAAGTTTACTGTTTATCTTTGTGCGATAGAGCGTGGGGTAGGATGTGTTCGGCGGGCAGCAGGGCCGAAGGTTGGTGAGCATAATTTCTAATCTGATGAAGAGATATCAATTGATTTGGAAACGAGTTGGGCTGCTGCTTCCCTTGTTGGAAATGCAGGGGATCGTAGAGATAAGGTCGTGTTGGTAACGCACTGTGGTGCGATAGACCATTTAAATGCGGGGCCATTGAGTTGATTGGTGTGAACGCGGAATTTGCCGCTGAGGAGACAGGGGGCTGGATGCGATCGTCCTGACTCTCATTCTGAGCGAGAAGAGCTCTGTGCTGCTGGTATTGTTGCTCAAGGTGCTCATCACTCTCCCGGTGCTGGTACCCGACGTCGTCGGACATGTGAGCCGCTGAATCCGGACTCACTTTAGGCCAGTAAGGGTGCTCAGCGAACGGTACGGCCGTCGGTGCTGCGGCACCCAAGGACCTGTTCAATCCACTCAGTCCTAAAGCGGAGATCGGTGGCCGCTTGTCAGCTCTCTCAGCGTGCTTATTCATGTGCTTACTTAAATACGTCTCCTGAGTATAACTCTTGCCGCAGTACTGGCAGATGTGTGTCTTCAAATGCTTCGACTCTTTGTGCTTCGGGATGTGTTCCAGCAAATCCTTTTCGTGCGTGAAGCATTTATAGCACGAGTTGCATTTGAAAGGTTTATCGGTTTGGTGGCAGCGGCTGTGGCTTTGGAGGTTCGAGAGTTGCGAGAACGCCTTCGTGCAGCCAATTTGGGTGCAGCGGTAGGGTTTGTCACCTGTGTGAGTCCGGATATGTTGTTGTAAATGAGACAACTGGGTGAACTTTCTCTGGCAGATCTCACAGCGGTATGGTTTGATCCCGAGATGAATCCTCGAATGCTGCGCCAGGTATGACGAGTTGGCGAATGCCTTCGGGCACTGCGTGCAGCGGTAGGGCTTCGCCTCACGCAGGTGTATCTGCGTGTGCAGCTGCAGATCCGCCTTCGAGCCGAACACCTGGAATGAGGAGAACAAAACATTAGATCTCAGGAAATGTAACAAAATGATTCTGATTGACATACAAAATTGTTCATAGAGAAACGACATTGTTAGACGGTACGTGATCATTTTAAATAGCTGCGATATTTTGTCTGTCGACCGTGAACATTATTTGGAATATTTGGAATACTGTCTGTGCCGACTTGGTAAGAACATGATCAGAATGAAAACGTTACATCATCTAGTTGGGCATCAAATAAACTTAGGCACCAGACGTATTTGTGCTCAATAAAACAATTTGAACACGGAATAACTTAAAATTACTGGGCGATAGAGGGAATAGAAAAAAACAATAAAAATAAATTATGTATCACATTCAATCGAGTCAGTTATTATGTATCATGCATGTAACAACAGAACTACATAGATTCAAACAACCACGTGATCGCTAGCAACTTCTGTAACCTATATTTTGTCAGCGTCTACGTTAATAATAATAAGTTTGTACTGTTTAAAATTCATCATTGGAATCATCGGAAAGTGAATTTCGCCCTTGAACGACATCCGCGGCAGCCGGAACAAATTATGCTCGTTCAAAACGAAACAAACGACTTTTTTTATTTACCTAATGACGGTCTTAAAGACAGGATGCCGACTTTACGGAGTTTTTCACGCAACTTGATCGCCACTTCCTAGAGATTCATCTGAGTAATCAAATATTGAAAATACACGACAAAATTTAGTAGTCGTGTTTGTTAACGCTGCGCGTGCCGACAGGGTACGACCATTATCGAACGGCGGCACTCTTCGCACATTCTAAAGACTGTTTCGGTACACCATTGATACTCTTTGTGATATTCCAAATTAGTTTCCAAGCTGAAACCGTCTCGTCATCCAGCCGATACGTTTTATTCAACGGCCAACAATAAAGCCGCGGGCCACGTTCCTACGGGCACAGAATCTATCGCTGACGAAACACGACTCAATAAAATCGCAATAGTACCGATATTAATCTCACAATCGAAGCAAATAGAGTTCAAATTACATCATCAAACGACTAGCCGAGGCTGTGTAACAATTAGCGTTAGGAAATGTGTTTAATAATGCACTCGGTGTAAATGATTTTGAACTTAAATTGAATGTTGATAGAGGTGATAAATTGGAAGGAGTCGATGTTGAGTTGGGATGTTTTACATTCGGTGAGGTTATAAGATTCGGTAGCACGTTGCATGACTTGTCAGAAAATCCGAGACACGAACGCGATTGGTCACAGCCCGAACATAATTAAAGTTTCGAGCACTACTTAATGGTATGAGGCTGGAAATTCGAGGTGGTGGTTGACTTTTAATAGGACTTCGTAGGATCGATTCGTCCAAGGAATCTGTGGTAAATCAGTGTACCATGGCCTCGGTGCACATTCTTTCAAATTAAGTTGCTGTAGAATTTCAATGTTCATTGTATATCTTTAGATAGTGACGCTAGAACAGTAGAAGATTGACCAGAGACAAACATAAATAAAATACAACATAAAGCATTCTTACAACAGATAATACTAACACCAAATTGTATCGAGAAACTAACAACGGCACAAAAGCATCGAGCAAGGTCAGGGCACAAGGAAAACTGATAGAAAGCATAATAATATAACATTTTTAAGAAGTGTTTACGCATTGTGACAAAGGGTGACGTTTTAAGACAGCCTTCGACCATATAAAAGGATAGAACTATAAATTACATGGATCATAGACAAATGCGTGTTAGGAGGGGCAAAGAGTGAAATAAACACTTTTTTTACAACCTTTTCGTACAACAATTCGAAAATACTAGTTTATTTTGAGACTGGCCATTTTAAATTGTATTAACAATTACTTTAAAAACTATACTAATAAACTTTGAAGGTTTAATTTAAAGGAGGTTGTAATATATATTTCATTAAACAATTAATCAAGGATTTTAGTCATAAGATTGTTAAATAAAATTAACATAACATTTTATTCGGCTAAAAATATGTAAACTAATCATAGTTTTTCTAGAAAAAGTATTATGATTGGATGTTTGTGATTCCAAACGCATTAACAGCTGATTTGTGTGAGGTTTGACACAGATATAATATATTTTGGATAAGCAGGATTTATATAGATAATTATAAATCGAAGACTGTCTTAAGTAAATTATGAATTAGATCACATATACCTAAAGTTCTATCACATCTACGAATTTAGATATATATAATATATCTATAATAAAAAAAATAACCAGGTTATTTATGGTTAGGTAGCGATCGGTTGTAATATCAGTTAATTAACGGCTATTTTCTTTCGGTTGCTTGTTCTTGTCTATTACATAAATTTTTTAAAAATATTTTTGAATATCGAAAGACAGAACATTAGCTATACGTATTCTCCATAACGAACCTCATGATCGGAATCCATCAGACCCCATCGGTGGGGGGCGCTACAACAGCTCGGGGGTTGAAAATCGCTTGGGTCCGATATACTCTTTTTCCTGCCACGTCTGTCCCCATCTGGGGCAACCTGGTCAATATTGGGATAATTTTGAATTTTTATTGCCAATTTAAAAAAAATACCTACCAAAATTTGACATTTTACGACAACACGCATCGTCTTCAAACGTCATTGCAATAGGAAGGATGTGAATTACGTATAATGTATTCGACTAAGTAATTATTCTATTTTGTGTATGTTATGATTTAAACACACTAATGTAAGTACAGCAAAATATTCATAAGGAAATCATAAAATCATCAAGCGTTACTTTGGAGGCTAGTCTTGAAAAATAAAACAAAAGAATTTGATTACCTTATCCGAATACTCAAAACGGAGTAACAAAAATGTTAAAAAAAAAACCACAAATTTTAAAGCTACCAATAGGTACAATAATAATAGAAATGTGCCAAAATCAGTTCAAACAACAATAAAACTTTAACCAATTAAATCGATTCTAATTAAGTCAAACGAGTTTAATACAAAGAATCCAAACATTAAGCCTAGTGTTAAAAAAATACAAAATTACTTGTTTATTGTAATCAGATGAGTTTAGTGACATTTGTTTTGAATTCAAATGTTCTCAATTTGAATATCGTTTCTCGTATTGGTATAGGTAAAGTTTCTTAATCTAATAATTTAAGTTTATAATTAATGCGAAATTAAGTTGTTTTGTCTTTTCTGCACGTCATAATGTCTTGATTAATAGGGTGATAGCTGGGGAGGTACACAATACATGTAACCTTTTATTTGGGAAATGCGAGTGAAACCACTGGGCGAGTTTGTCTTACTAGACCACCTACCACCAAATTTTGGCCTCAGGCGGGATTTAAACGACTTCTGCGCGTAAAATGCTTGCCTTACTTATTTTTCAGGCAAGCAAATGCTGCGATAACATATTGACTTTCGGCTTTACAACCATGATATTTATGTGCATTTTTGTAGATCTTGCTCATGGTCTACGTCATTCAAGGGTACAATTATACTTAAAATCAGAGAATAATTTGATTTAAAAAAAGTTGTTGTCAAAAAGTCGTTTAATTTAAATCTAAGAGATCTCAAATGGGTCATGTAAACCTCGAAATTTTGACAATTTAAAACCCTTAAAGATAAGGGAAATACAGCGGTTGAAGGATTTGTATCATGAAGCTGACACGTAGGGTGGTTTAGCGGGTTGGACGTTAGCCCTTTTGACATATTACTGACTGACCCTTTGCCGTGTAAATGGAGGGAAAAATCTGGAAGAGTTTAAATAAAGGTCCTTCCTTAAGTAGAATTAATTTTTCACCGAAAAGGTTTTGTCTCCATATAACTACGCAAAAAAAATTGCTTTGTATGTAAAATTAAGATAATCGGCTTAATATAAGAAGAAACAAATAATTACCAATGCATATCCTATTCTAAATTTAAAATAAAAAGAAAATAACCACAGGAAAACTAATTTTCTTAAAACATTACCACCAATGGCACCGCGAAAAAAAATCCAAGGGTGACAAACAGCCGCGGCTGGAGGCGGACGGTTTTTGTCCGCCTAAAATTATTATTAATCGTGGTCATACATCCCGTCTGTTTATCTTACAATATTAGGGGTTGTCCTGAGGGTCCCTAATAAGGCATAGTTTTTGCTACGAAAAGATTAATTTCACGAAAGCTTTGCGGGTTAAAAATGGCGTCTGCGAAAAATTACGTTTTTTCCGTTAATTTATATGAAAAATGGTTTGAGTCGTAAGTAGGTATGTTTGTTTTTTTTTGTGCCGTTATATTTTAGACATTGATTAAATGCTGCACGTTTTCAAAGGAAACATTAAAATTGGAAGGATTAAAAAAAAGTAACGATGCGTGAAACCGCAGAAAAGCTATTTATCATTTTAAATTATTAACAAATGAATAAAGCTAAAAAATATATTTTCATAACAATAACGGACTCGTGTCGAAGAAGGTTGTAACTGGAAATCAACATCAAGTTACAATATAAAGTTTGAGTGACGCACAGATTACTTTTTAATACCGTTTAAGTATTAGGCTGTTTACCTATATGCCTGTGTCAACCTTACTTAGCACTAAGACAGGTTGATTAACCTCGACTTGGACAACCACTCTGATTTAGGCCGCTTAATGTATCATGACGTATGGAATTGACAGATGCTAAATGCATTTAGGGATTGCTATGCAAGCTATCGATAAAATAATAAATAAATATTCCGGGACGTTCTTTTACACACGGCCATCTGGTCCCAAACTAAGCAGAGCTTGTACATAGTATATCAGTTATCTGGTTTACATAAAACCAGATAACTGATATACTACATATACTACTTTTTTTTTCTAAATACATACTTATATAGATATTTACACCCAGACACGGAACAAACAGACATATTCATGCACACAAATGTTTGTCCTAGGTGGGAATCGAACCCGCGACCTTAGGTTTGGCAGTCAGAGCATTAACCACCAAGCCAACTGGCCTGTCGATGTTCGAAAAGAGTAAGATTTGCAGTTGAATTCTACTCATAGACTTTACTAAAAAAGAAATCCTTGCTTTGATATCGGAGAGGTAATTCCTTATGGAACTTTGGCCTTTTATCACCAATAAATAGAAGAAAAAATAAGGCTTTAGAATTAATATTGAGATTAGTAAATAATATAATGTGTCTTATATTTATAACACTCTAAAGTTGAATTTCATGTTCCATTCTTTAATGTATCTATCTAGTAACGTCATAATTATTTAGTACCAAAGGACATTATTTTTAATCGTTAATCGATAGTGTTGTATAAAGTCTGCAGGTGAGGTTGACATTTTAAACGACAAGGTGTTCATTTGCCCACTTATTAATATGGTAGTGTCGTGAAATTATCGATATTATACCCGATAATCATGTTATATATAAAAAAAATATATTAGTTTTCTGTTCGATTTTACTGAAAATCTTGAACACATCGCAAATAATTTAAAGCCATTTCCTAAATTACCTGATCAGCAGGGTCATTGAGTAATGCTCTCGGAATCGTTATTTAAATTGTAATTAACCGTATTAAAAAAATCGTAATTTGAGTCAATTTTGTATTACATTGACGGCGCTTCGACTGTTACCCCACACTGGTCGCGCCCGCAACCATCAATCTATTATGAATAGCCTTGCACATTGATTCCGAGAGAGTTATACAATTCGGGCGAAGGCAAGGTAGCAAATATATAAGCTATACGATTTTTTACAAAAGAAGTCATGCCTCGATATATCGACAAACCATTTACTAGTCAAATTGATTCAATTGAATAGAAAGCACATTGAATTTCTAAAATTCAAATTCCAACTCGAGTATTCAAATAACATAAGGCTTGTCGAATCACGTGAGTAGCATCACTACTGGTACAATATAAGTAATTTTACAAGTAAATAAAGAATGCTCTTTACAAATAAAGTAAAAAAAGAAACATAATTACATTAACAAGGAAGTAATAAACGATTCAAAACGAGGAAAAGATTCACACAAACGATTCAATTACTGGCTTCCGAATCGATTACCTGACGGTTAATGGTTTTAAATTTATGTTTAAATTAAATTTAAATAATCCTCATTTAATAAGATTACTTTGATGACTGTTAAAATTGAATTAAAATTGATTGGGGCTGTTAATTTAATCGATTAATCATTATAATTTTATGTAGAAAACATCGATTCTATCCGTACATAGATCGATATTTACACAACTCGACTCGGTCAATACTTGAATGAAGAGGGCATGTAATAAGCTTACAAAAAGGTTTAGATCATTTCAATAATAATTACATTAAAAAAATAAACGTATTCTTGTTCTGAACTAAAAAAATTAAAAATAAATTGAATGTGTTATAAATAAACAAGTGCATTTCCAATAACGTTTCCCTGAAATACGATGCGCAAGATAGACCACGTTTATTTTTTTAATTCCCAGATTAAAAGTATTCTTAGTTGGTCACGCCAACTGCAACTTCAAGATTTATTTCACCGTTTTCTTCACACATTTTTTTCTTGGTGTTCTGGATTAATGGAATATTAGATTATCCGTTAACTTGTGAGTCTGAAAGGTTTTTTTTTTGTTAATTTAATTTCATTATAGCAGTCAGTGCAATGGTTCCATCCATTATATTTTATTACATAATTTTTTGTAATATCACCAAAAATTTATAATGTTATATCACGACATCAATTTCTTTTATAACAGTATATTGTATTGATATTTAGGGTTCCGTTAAAAGATTTTGGCGATCTATTGTCATCATGTAGAAGTGTGTTACAGCACGGAAAAAATAAGACCTTTGGATGTAAAGTTCAATAGTTTTCAAGAATAGCGAATTGATAAAACTGTTCTTTGTTAAAAAATACCATTCATTCAGACTTTTACAGTCCAGTTCCTAAAATAGGGTAGACGTTGCTTATTTCGGAATTGTTATCTACTTGAGATAGATAAGATTAATTTTTCCTAAACATCATGTTTTCATACGACGCTGTTAACTCTGAATATATTTTTTTATCATCAACAAAAACATAGAGATACGATCATAATATGAATTTAAGGACACATGTAAAAGACATATACCTTAACATAAATATTATCATTGATCTGAAAGATATTATTTGAGTTTTTCAATCCGACCTCACCTCGTGATTTTGGCGGCAAAAAACTTGATTCGGCGCCAATGTCACCAGCGGCCATGCGTTACAGATTGGCGCAACCGTCGATAAAAAACCAAGTAATCTAGGTAAATAGCGAGAAATCGAGCGGCAATATTACTAAACCCAACCGAATTGATACCCCGACTCGATAGAAATATCGATCTAATAAAAAAAATATTTAAAAATAAATATTCATTTACGTGGTTATTCGGGAGTGTTGAAACCTCATTTAGATTTCCTTCTTTCAAATCATTATCGATATTGACAGGTGAAAATGCAAGTGGCAAAATATAATTCAGCGTAAGAACATTTCATCCATTTTGACTAAACAATTTTAAACGTGGTCATTCATATTTAGAATGGATCTTTTGCATACTGCACTACAAACATTTATTTAACGTACTGCAAAACTAAATTCAATGCGAATGTGACATACATTTAAATATTTTAAATAGAATTAAACAAGATTGTTATCGTATTTCTTGGTATTCTAAATACGCAACACCTAAAATACCTGCAATTTTTACTAGAATAAAGACTTAATTCCTAAGTTCGCTATTCGTTTGCCATAATGATGTGTTGAATTATTTATGCTTAAAAACAGTAGCATACATTTTGCTTTACTCTGTTCCTTGTAGGTTAGTTACTACAATGAGATTATAGTCAGACGTAAGCTACTACAAATTAAAAAAAATAATAAAAACTTTAAAAACCAGTCAATGGTATGTATCATAATAAAAGTGACACTTGTGGCTGAATGATTAGTTGTAAGTGACAAAAAAAAACACTATCTAAATATTCAAATTTCGAACGCGGCGGGCGGCGGGCGCGTGCCTAATGAAAAACGTTCGACTCATTTTCTAAGCAACAGTTTTTCACAGCTTTGGCGTAAAGAAGCAAGCGACCAAGACCCACTTTGTGACCCTAAGCTATGAAACAATCGAAAATGATCTCTACCGCATTAGAATAAGATTTAAATAAAATGCATACTAGTGGTAGTGTAGTTTTTTACCGTCTTTTGTCACCCAAGCGAGTAAAAAAGTTCGAAATCGTGGTGTCGATAAAAAAAACCGTTTAATATTGGCATTGAACGGTTGGTGTGGATTTGGGCGTAGAAATTTGATTTTTGAAATGTACCTATGAAATGGTTCGGTCGCCACTCGGACCCTAAAATAAATGTCACGTTTTTTTTCGACCATTGTGTTTTATTTTGAAAAAAGGAACGTTGATATTTCTGTCGGTGTCTTCGCGATAAGATATTAATAGAATTCATCTATTGTATAGTGGCTTCACTACTGAATAAGAATAAAGTTCTCCGGCAGTATAAAAGGTAATGTATTGACCGGTGAAATACAAAGTGTTTTTTGCTTAATGTACAGTTTTGACATTTTTATTTTATATTCTTTATGAAAGAAGAAGGTTATTGAAATTAAAAATACAATTTCGTTCTTTATTTGAATCTGATAAAGTTTTTTTATAAAGGAAGTTTTAGCTCTCTATCAACAGTCAAGTGAGCACATGTATCTTAATATCGTGCTACTAAAATAAAGGTAAAACTTTTGATGGATGAATGTTTGTTACTGAATCACTCCAGAACGTCTGAACGGATCTGTATGGAAATTGGCACATAGATAGATTATAGCCTGGAAAGCACATTATATCTCAGGAATATGTAACATCTCTTGAGTGAAACCGCGGGGGACAGCTAGTGTGTTTTATACTGATCGTGTGAAGTTAAAGTTATACTTGATGGAGGTTTTTCGATCAACCGCGTGCGCCCGCGCAGCCTGAGCAAATATGGCGCCATAATGACAACATAGACCTTTACATACTATAGATACGTCGTTGGACTGGGTTCGATTCCCAGCCAGGACAAAAATTTGGGTGCACGAACATGTTTGTTCTGTGTCTGGGTGTACATATCTATATAGGTATTTTGAAAAAAAAAATAATAGTCTATCAGTTAGTTCTCTACTTATTTTGGGATCAGCAAGATGGCCTTGTCGAGTTATTTTATGGTACTTTCAACATATCCGTACAGTACGGAAGCCTCCATTACAATGAGATCAACGCCACATTCCACGATGGGTCAACACATTTTTGGTAATAACGCATTTTCTTTCAATATACGCTATTGAAAGATAGATAGTCCAACGCTGTTTTAAAGGTCAAAGTGGCTTGGCAAATGCCACAAGAGTCGAGATGATTATTTTCAAGTTCCGCACCGTCACACCACGTCCACGTCACAGTTGGTCCAACAAATTGATCACTATCCAATAGTCATTCCAAAAATAGTCTGACATATAATCCAGGAAAAATTGAAATCAGGAAGCGGGAATGCTAATTCTAACTATTGTTTAACTGATTAGTTAATTAAACATTGTGCCAATTCATAGTTGGATTTCAATAGTAACTGTACACAAATTTTAGTATTACTAATTAGTTTTAGACAATTTTTAGAAACAATTTTTTGGGGGGTTTCTAAGTAACTGCTACTTTCCGGTTTTATCAAGTTAATTCCATATTTGTTACCAAACGAAATGCCCAGTCTGACAAATGATGAGCTCTTCGTATTGTAGGATCTGTGGATCCCATCGTTAGTAAGGGTTCGAGGCTCCATTAAGATTTCCGCCCGCTGCTGTAAGATGCACGGGAGCATCTGTTTCACTCGATTTCTTAACGCATTAAGTAATACCGTATTCGCAAACGAATTTCAACTATATTGCTGAAACATTAAACTTGATTTTACTTCGAAATCCATATTCCGTCTTTTTGTCAGCTTCAGTAAAGTTTTCATTGTATTCGCAAGATATTAGGGTTCAATTTCCTTCATTCTTAAAGGGAATAGTGAGTTATTAGCACAAGTTATTGGAAATTGAGTCCTAAATTGTGACAGTTAAAGTTGAATATAGATTGAGGGGGAAAAATCGTTTGCAGAAAATCGCTCTGGAGTTCGTATCACTCATTTTTATAGTGGTTTTAAGATAATGGTATTGATTTACCACTATAAGTGGTTATCTGTACGTATCTATAACATCTTTGTAGCTGCGGTGTACACTCATACCACATGTTCCTTATATCAGGGGCTCGATTTTGTAAGGAAAATGACACTATCTCGAGGATGTTTTTTCGCGGCCTCCGTGTTGGCTCTTTCGCTATCTACGCTAATACTACTAATCACGTGAGAGGTAAGCTCTCCGAGGCCTCCGTGAAGCGGCTCAACGAAATTTGCATTAGCAGAATAAGAGGGCTGAATATTTCTTAAACTGATACGCTTGGCTTATAACCAGTGGGTTACCTTTGGTTTCACCACTTGTTGACTGTTGCTGACAGGCTGCTGGACCTGGACTTTAGCCAAACCGTTAAGACCCTTATATACAGATTTATACGAGCTGATGATGCCTTTCAAGATAGTCTACTTACTCCTGTCAGTAATGAAGTGGCGTAAAAAGCTCTAAAATGCACCAAGAATACATGAAGAGGTTCTTGGCGGAAGTTTTACAACTTTCTTCAAGGGTCCTATTAAGTTCTCTACTACTGTAGTATGGTTTGATCACCGAAATATCAAACTCAGACCCACAACCTCAGCCATGACAGCTACCATCCTGAATGGGAACTGATAATTCAAAAACGACTACATTTGTAATCTATTACGCCACGATATTATAATCAAAATCGTCTCAGACAACGCAATAGCTATTCCACACACAATACATTGCAATAAAACCAGCAAAAAACGGTGTACGTGTTCACTTGCAGGAAGTTGTTTTCTGTCTCCTTCTCTCATAGTACAGGAGCTGGCTGTCCCTTTCGTGGGACGACCAGTTTTGGCGTACTAAAGAATTATTGACAGTGGATGTAGGTGGTTTGTGTGGAGGCTATAGACATGGAAAGGAGTTGGAAATGGCGAGGAGGTAATTGATTTAAAAAAGAGGTATATGAAATCGATTTGAGATTGTCATCGTTCGATAATCTAGCGAATCGATCACGTAATGGACTTCCTCAATTTTGGAGCTTGGTAAAAAGTTTAAGACTTACTCGTGAGGATACGATCATTATACGACTTATTTTTTTTCTTTTAAGCACTTTCGTCAATTGATATTGGTCCTAAAAAAATGATAAACGAAACCGAACATGATTTATAAATGGTGGTTTATTAATTTGTTACTCTTCAATATATAAAGTACCAACCCTACAGTTTGGAACATCAACGATAAGCTCTAAAATTGTAGGTTACATTTTTTTTTTATAGCTAAGAAGTGTACAAAAAAATAACTAGCCGATTGAGGGGATGTAAGTTTGATATTGAAACACAGATAAAACCACGGGGCGAGATGCTATTTATATGTAACACTAGCTGTATGGTAATCCAGGTTACAAACCATCTATGTACCAAGTTTCATCCAAATCTGTTCAGTAGTTTTAGCTTAACAAGGTAACGAACATCCATGCATCCTCACAAACTTTTGCATTTATAATTTTTAAGAGGATTTAATACAATTTTAAAATCTTTATTCCAGGTCTGTTATTTCACAGGTCTATGTAAACATATGAATGGTGTAAAACATGATGTAACGCGGCAGGTGATCGCAAATTTCTCTTCATATACAACTTTATTAAACAAATTTGACCTTTACTCGCTTTTAATAAGAACGTTTTACTAAAAGACATGCCGACAGCTGACAGTTTGACAATGGTGATTAAAGACTCTATGTGACAGGAGACCTCAATGTTTATCATCATCATCATAAACTATACAAATTGTTTGCATATTTTTTTCTTATTTTCTTCCATGATAGGGTAAGGCATTACTCACTAGATGGCAGATTTGATAATGTTTTTATATGGAAACCTTTTTGTCTACGTTGGTATTTAAAAATAAAAAAATATTAAAAAAGTTTTGTCGTAATTGTAATACTGGCATAATTGTAAAAAAAAATAATGTGGACTTAAAAAGAGAGACATAAATATTTGAAAATCGAACTAATTTGTTACTACTGTTACTATACACCACTAGGGTTCGCCCAATGATCGAAAATTGGAATTGAAAATTTGAGGAAGTATGTGAAGTTGCAAGTCAAAAGAAACGATTCACAACCTATAGGTATTCAATTTTGGCTTAAGCTAAAATGGTCGGTCAAATATTAAGTCCTATAACAACACGAAGTCTGCTATTTCGACCGTTATTTCTCTATTCATTCAAATTATTTCAAAAACACATAAATAAACGTTTTAAATCAAGATTATAAATGCAGGGCTAATACTGTATCCGTAACGGTCATCTCGTATACCCCTGGGGGACGCCGATCATCCCCCCGCCTCGGACAATGACCGTCCCCTTGTTCACGCCACACGAGGGGAGCGGGATAGACAGACACGTATCAATGGGGCTGTATGGATGCGACCTAGTGCCCGATATTCTTTTTTTAAACCATAAATACGATAAACATTGTAAAAAGTTCACGTAAAAAGTTTCTGGGTATAAAACTTTTTTGTGTATCTTCATATTATTTCCAGCCAGTATTTAATGGACATTTGATATGTTGTTCATGAAGGTTTTATTTATAAATAATTTTAAGAGGTATTTTTTTGTTTATTTCCATGTCTGTACTGTTCTGATACGGAACATTCTTTCACTGATACAATGTTAAACCATTTTCGAGTGACAAAGACTAGGCTTTACTCACGGGAGAACATAAGATACCCGGGGAATCATTTTAAATCTTTAATTTTAAATCATTATTTTAATTTTATTTATCACTATTGACTCGCTACGAGTTCGCCAGATTTGGATAATAATAATGAAATGTTTCGAAAGAACTCTCTAATATAAATAATAGTAAAAAAATAAATATATATTGCAGAGTTTAAAATATATAAATGGACGATCCGACAGACGGAAATATTAACTTTTTTTCATGCCATTTAGGGAAGAGACTAAACATAGTAATGTACTGGCTGTCCGTTTTCACCCGCGTTCCCGAGGGATGTCACAGTTCCCCGGGAAAAGAAATTCGAAAACCAAAAATATCCGTTTTATAGTTTTCGTGTGAAAGAGTAACAAACATCCCTTCACTATTTTTCTCATTTATAATAGGAGGATTATTGAACTAAGACCTATTTTATAATGAAACAATCTATACTAATATTATAAAGAGGAAAGATTTGTATGTAAGTATGTTTGTTACTCTTTCACGCAAAAACTACTAAACGAATATGGATGAAACTTGGCACATAGAGAGAGCATATCCTGGAATAACATATTGTCTACTTTTTATCCTGGGAAAATGTGATATCCCTCGGGAACGCGGGTAAAACCGCGGGGTCAGCGATATTTCATAACGATCATCAATAAACTATCCCAAAAACCATGGGAAGATTTGAGTAAAATTCTAATTTATTCAACTGATATAAAATTTGAAGGGAAATATAATATTTAACAATAGCCTTACCTAATGCATAGATAATATCAATACAAAATTCAAAATTTACATCCCTAAAATACCGATATATCACGAAACACAATGAATTGGGCAATATTCAACGGAAATCAATACAATGTGAATCTACAACAAAAAAGGAATTTCCTTACGCACGTAAACTTTGCGTTCCCACGGGATGACGAAATTAAATCTCCTAAACTTGAGAAAATTCATGCTTTATCAATATTCAACCATAAATCGAAGATGTTAAAATCGATTTTTATATAGCATCATCATTACCGATGTCTTGATCGAAAACTTTATGCCAGGGGAGTGAGAGCGATTTTGCAATGGCAGCATATGTGACGTCACCTGCGGGGTCGTGTGACAGGTCGCAACATCCCTCTTAAATAGTACATCCTGTACAAATACCAAATCCGCGCATCCTGTTTGGATTCCGAAGTATCGGATTTTAATGGATTTCTTTTTTCAAATTGTTACGTGTGGATCTCTCTGATAGATTACTGGCAACCACAGCACACTTTGAAAATATGATAAATAAAAAAAAAAAACAGTAGATACTGAACTCATTTATCTATCTCAGGTGAAAAAATGTCTCTAACCTCCTTGTTGCAAACTTGACTATAAAAACAAATAAACATTCTAAATGTATCTCAGATTCTATATTTGAATATTTTGCCGCGAATTGGCTTTTGTTATTTTAATTAGGTACTTACTTACACAACAAGTCCTTAGCGTGAAAACAAAGGCACCGAACACATGTTCGATTCACGACATGTGGGATCGATTCTTTCAAGGAAATGTAAACGTTATTGCATGTGAATTAAGCTGGTTTCAGGTTGTCTTGACATTTAATCAATTGAGGAAATTGCACTTAAAAAAGAATAGTTAAGGAATAAGTATAGGCTACGTAGAACGTTTTGTATGATACCCTTATTACTTTGTTACTTGCTTTACTTTATATAAATTACAAATTACAAAACCCTACAATATATTGTTTCAATGTACAGTATAATTATATATATTTAACATTTACTTAGTGTGCGAAAAATGTAGTAAACAAAAACTGTTATGCAAGGCGAAAAAAAATATTTTAAATTTGAATTCAGAATTCGGGTATACCAAATAACCGGCGTAATTAAAAATCACGCTAGCCCCAGACTATAAATCTTTATCGTAGAATTATGAGTACTATTCCATTGAAATAAAGTCATTAATTGCTTGTATAACGATTATTTCAGAGGGTTGTTTGGATCGATCCGCACGCTATTTAGTTGTTATGGCGTGACCAGAAACTATAGAAAATTGATGACGTCATTATACCATAATCATACAATCGTGAGTTTGGACGCGATATATTGAAAAAAGAATTTGTGATTTAAGCAAATTTTGATCTTATTAACATCAAGATTATTCCGAAAGGACATACCTGCTTAAGAAACAAAAAAGTTATCTTTCTAATTTTGATTAGAGACAGTTTTTGGTATATTTCGTGCTAATTACAAGCACAAAGAAAGATATTTCAAAGAAACATTGGCTGAAAATAATGCGAATATGAAAGCCCCAAAAATATTAGCTGAAAAAAAAACTCAATAAGGTACTTATTTTACATAGGTTCAAAATTCAAAACCATTTATTCAGTTTTGGCCCGCGGAGGGCTTTATGAAGGTCAGATTTAACGTAACTTCTTTTTTAAATAATATAAACTAGTGCTTGACTGCGATCCCACCTGATGAAGTTACTAAGGTCTAAGGTAAGTTCTATGGTATAAATAAATTGATACCGTAATATCAAAAAACGTTCAACACACAATTATTCGCCCAACGTAAAATTCATCCTATAGGATGAAAGTAAAAATCATAAAAAAAACAGATCTCATGCCTTCGTGGCCCTTAAAAGGAAACGTCCTCATAAGGCTTCCAACAGGTGGAGAAGTATAGATATAGGTCATATGGTCAGTATCTCAGACCACCATGACTGCCGGTATATAGGATGAACAATTATTATGGGAGGGTAAGCAATGATCTTACGCTTCTGTGGACACCGTCTTGGAGGCACATGGTGGAAAACCTGCATCTGGGTTACCTCTGTTAATTCAGCAAGGCATTAAAAATATACACCGTTCCATAAGCCAAATTGCATCAACGCTAAAAGGAACATATACGAAACACATTTTTGCATCAACGTTAAAAACAAAAGAAAGAGTCTTTAGAATAGAATTGACAGAAACCTGTGTGATTGACTACAATGTTTAGAAATGTGACTATTGACAATTCTATACATCTTGGTCGTCTTGGGGATAATATTAAATATATCAAAGTGATGACCATGACGTGACGAAGTAAGTTTCTTTTTTTTGTATGGCAACGAAATACTTTTTTATGAATTATTTTTGGCCAATGTCGAGTTATATTTCACGTTGTCACTAATATCATGAAGACAAGTCAGGTTTTAATAAAATGCTGGCCGTTCTTAAACATTTCTAATGATTCACTGCAATCTCCTGTTGCCACGTCACTTCCTTGTATTCTATTTATTTAACTCCTTTATTGTCAAATCCTCCTAATATTATAAATGCGAAAATTTGTATGTATGGATGTTTGTTACTTTTTGATTGAATAACTACCGGACAGATTTGGATGAAACTTGGCACATAGATAGAGCATAACCTGGATTAATATTTAATTTTATTTTGATCCCGGGTAAACGTGACATTCCTCGGGAACGCGGGTAAAACCGCGGGGAAGAGCTAGTTCTTCAATGTTGATATTATAATCAGTGTTATTATAAATAATTATAAAGTAGATTTATAAGAGCTTGTAAAAGGCTTTACAAATAAAGAATAATAATACTTCTTCATTCCATTGGATAAAATACTACCGAAATAATTGAAAACTGAAAATTACACGACCTAAAAATCCGAAGTGATAAAACCTCTTTTCTACCTAAAACGTTTAACTATTTTTGGAAAACATATTATATATAATCAACTACTCCTTCCCCCAAAACTAAAGGTCCGGTCACAATCGGATAAATTATTAACCCTCAACCACCCCTAATTACCATAGATAAGACACACCCTTAGATTAGTATACCTAAGACGTAACTTATCTAGACATGGCTAATTTATTATGACCTATACAGTTCACTTAACCCTTGCCTAACTTATGTTCTATATTCTAAGGAAAGCTTTATTTTGGTATATAGAAAATATAAATATAATATATAAAAATATGCACTAGTAACAAAAATATGTGATCAAAATTTTTCGCGATTTTTCAGGTGGCTCTATCTTTGTAAAAAATAACTGTATCGGAACCATACAAAAAGCAATTTGACGCTTGAAGTCTCTAGTTTAACGATTTTTTGAAGAGTTTTTAGAAGAAACCAGAAGAAAAAAATCGAGCAAGGAGTATCGCGTAACCCTAATGAGTACCATGAAATAAAATTCATTACAAAATTATATAATTTTTAATGTCCAACAGGGATTTTGATCGAATGTTATTTGCTCACTTTATGGTAGATAATATAGCATATTTAAAAATGTCCTAATAAACATTCAATGAAAAAGATATTAAATTATACAAAATTAATTGTTAATAATTCGCAACACAATAAAGTTTCAAAAGACCCTGAGTAGAAGAAAAAGAAACAAATCCTGAAAAAATACTGTAGGTACATACATAAATAAAATGTTATAATATTAATATTTCTAGCGTTGTCTTTGTTTAAATTAAATTACATAATTATACTAACCCTTCGAAAACGATTAATAATTTGATCCCAAAACTAGCAAGTGCACGCTCTAGAGTGGGTATAACAAATCGCCAGTCATCGCTTAAGGGTTGGAAAAGCTAGAGTTTCAAGCAATTATTTATTTATGTATGTATATTTTTCTATATATAATAGGGAACTATTCTGTATTCAAGATAAATAATCAAACACTAGCCAGTGTATTGAACATCCAAAAATACACGGAAACATCAAATGTGATCTAAATTTTATAATTAATATGATTTTTAAGTACCAATCAAACCAAAATGAGCTAATTTGGCATGTCAGTCAATATCCCTATTCTACTGTACGTGTGTATGTCACTGAACTCCTAAACGGCTGGATAGATTTTGATGAAATCTGCTGTGTGTGTTCCAGTGGATTCGAGGATGGTTTAGATTCATAATGTGACCCGGTGGCGCTGCGATCGAATTCCTGCATTTTTGTTTTTGTATGGACTTATTTCGACAGGACAACGTCTGTCCGGACATCTAGTACAATGATATAAATCTATAGGATTTTTTGTACATAAAATTTTATGAACCACTGACGCCAATCAACTATATTTAATACTTTTATCTGTTTGTCATCAAATATTTTTTATTAATCGATTTGACCTATCCCGATACCTATTGTATAGAAAATATGTGATTGCGCAAATGACCTAGTATCATATGAATAAACGCAGGTAAAATCGCGGGGGACTTTAAATATGTATTTTATAGAATGCTGGGGTATAGTTCTTAGACACCTCTGGGTCCCTCTGCAGGTATAATGGATGGGAATAAGTTTTAATCATTTTTATGAATGAAAAATAGAAAAAACTATTAAAGTAGACAATTATTAGGAAAAATAGGTACGCAGGCTTTTCTGTTAAATAATCTGGTTCCCTGACATGACAGCTTACTAGGGTTGTTGGCTTTGATAATTTAATATATTTTTACGGGGTATTTTGTCACACGTTGTATAAATATAACAATCACCGATTTATTGAGTAGGGGGTAGCAATGTCAATAAGCTATAGTATTTAACTGAACCTTCAGCTTCAGCCAAATAGACTGAAATTTTGACCGAAGCCGAATGATATTGCAAAGCGCCGAAATTGAACGAAGTTACGAATGCGAGAGAGCGCGATGCCATTATTTCAAAGTGTTATTATTTTGACAGGTTGCAAGGTTATTTTCATCATGTCGTTAAGTTGTTTATATACAATCAACATAACATTTTAAAAGAGCATTATTTTATTCAATTTTAGCCAATCTTGAACTGTTGGGTTGCGGCGATGGCTCATTAATCAAATTCGGCCAAAAGCCTTAATAAAAAAAACAAACTTAGTGAATTAATGCAAAGGTAAAGAACACTAAGCTAAATTTTAAAAGCTTATGTACACAATAAGTCAACCAGTCCTTCAATAATCAACCTTATTAACAGAACTGGCCATCACTACAAAGACGAGTCAATTCAAACAATATTGACCGAACCCAACAAATTCTGAATTCATACATGAACGAAAAAAAAAAGACAAAGCAAACGTAACCCAATTACAATTACGTAAGGAAAAAAAAACATTTTGTCTATTGACGCAGTCGGATGCGTCTTCGCCGTCCACTGCCACCTGACAGTGCGCGGGCCTGCCTAATTTCTGCTTGGCATTGGGCTTCGCCAAGGTCACGCTAAATACGACGCCGTGCGGTGACGTCATCGCATGCGTCTGCGGCCTGCGCTTGCGCCTGTTACCGTGGAGCCGCCAGTATAGGCATTGGACAGTAGCTCAAATAATAATAATCATAATATTAATACGTAACAAAAAACTTCAATAAAATTCAAACTTAAAAAATGTTGTATTACGGTCGATTTTCGATCGCTAGGCGACCTATTGTAATAGTAGGGTATTTATTTCTCTTTCACAAAAAAGGGGTATTTAGATACCTAACAAAGATAGCAGTGCAGTTTCAATAATACATTTCTTTGTGAGAGACTGATGTCTGTATTAAGAAGACTCGATTAGAGATTAGCAGGCAGATTAGTTCGGAGAACTAATACTGTCTCAAAGGGGTAAAATACAATTCATATTATAATATATACACCTCATTAACCAAACAAATAATTACATCACAATTATTTGCGTAATAAATGTTTATTTTTGTACAAACAATTTTACTGTTGAGTTGTCAATTGATACAGTTCGATTCAGTGACAGAAATCTTTGGAATGCTATAAAAAACATTAACAATATTTTTTTTGTAAATTTATAAATGTGTTTCTCTTTATAGGTACCTGAAAATCTGAATACTGATGAAGAAAAAAGGTGTATGCGTCTAAGCAACAGAAAACTTTGAAATTTTGTTTTTCCATACAGAAATCTTCACTTGACAGACGAATTCAGGGATTTTAACGATTTGGCTACTGTTCAAATTATACTGTGATATATGTATGTACACTTATTTCCCACTTTCTCGTAATTAGTTGACTGTGTTTGAATCGATGAATGAGACGTGACTCTTGTATTTATTTGTTTAGTTTGTCATGTGTCACAATTGAAACTATTTCATAAAAAAATACTGGCACTTGATTTTAATAATCGAATGTCTTTATTCTTCGTCGTTTCAAAGGATGAATGTTGATGTAACCTCCTTAAATGTAATTTAAAAAAAAAAACTTTTATTCGTGTTCTCGAGTGACAACAAAATATTGATCATAAATAATACATATAACAATAATAAAGTATTTATTGACAGTTAAATATGTTATCATAAAATATGCTACTTAAAAAACAAATATATTCCAAGCGTTTTATTACAATTTGTGTTTTTTATTAAACAGCAGTTTGAATTTACAATCAGATCTAGACTAGATTTTTATCTTATACGAGTACTATTTTTAGACGCGATTTTGTCTGCCGCTTTTCTTTGAGGTCTTTTTTTGTTGTACATCACACCAAATCCATCACCCTATCTTTACAAATATTAATGTCTCGATTTTTTACTTTTAAGGTTTTTGTGGCCTAAGGCTTTTAGCATACAAAGTCTAGAAGGGAACTGGCTGTCAAGAGCAGCTGTCGGACACCAGATGCTTGACAGATTGTCAACTTCAGGGTAATAGCCAGCCAGACGGGTACTACTAACTACTTTACACGGTTATAGGTTCTTCAAGATATTATCCTGTACTGGAAGCTCAAGCTGTTTGTATGATTCGAACCTATGACCCTCGTCATGGCATCCAACGTCAGTACCAACTGAGTTACCAATGAGTGACTCAAAGACTGTTGTTGTTTTCATCTATGGATTATACAGGCATAGACAAACTGACTTCGTGAAATAGATGGCGTATATCTACCATTAATTTTATAAGATCTTTTTGCTTTTTGAAATCTTTTTTATACTGTCTACATCAAAATTTGATATGAAGCTGCAAATGGCGATGTCCCCCTCGGTTTCAGCCGCGTTCCCGAGGGATGTAAAATTTTCCCGGCACAAAAAGTATCCTATGTTACGTCTGATACCTCCAAGAATATGTGTACTAAGTTTCATGATGATCGGTTAAGTAGTTTTCGCGTGAAAGCGTAACAAACTTACATTCACATTTATAATATTAGTAGGGAAGTAGGGATTAATGTTAGTGTACTTAAGTTAGATATTACATGTCTGTTATAATATTCCAAATATGCTAAGGGTCTAACCACAATGTAACTTAATACAACATATGACATTTCGGTTGAACTTGGTCAAGTGTCGGTTGGTACACTTGATTTATATCTACCAAACCGGTTAGTAATGAGAAAATAGCTTTGATTCATTACACGAACTGTAGGAAGTGTTTGACAGGTATTTCGATTGGAATATTCGAGTAATAATTACCGAAAATTATTTTTATTGATTCGAGATTTAATCGAGATTAGGCTCTTGTGTTACACCGTTATAAAATGTTAATTTATCTGTGTGCTTAATTTCATTACAATCCTTGCAGGAGCTCGATTCAGTAAGGAAAATGACACAACTCGAGGATATTTCTTCGCGGCCTCTATGCTCTGTCTCTGTCGCTTACTACGCTAATACTACTAATCACGTTAGAGATAAGCTCTCCGAGGCCTCCAGTGAAGCGGCTCGCCGGCGAAGTTTGTATTAGCTGAATAAGGGGGCAGTTCAGAAGCTGGACTGACACAAACTTTCGCATTAGGCAAATGTAGACAAATGAGCTGATGAGTTATGGAGAACTAGCTGTCCCCCGCGGTTTCACTCGTGTTCCCGAGGGATGTAACATTTTCTCGGGAAAAAGTAGCCTATATGTAGTTCCAATGTATGCTCTATCTATGTGCCAAATTTCATTCAAATCAGTTGGGTAGTTTTTGTGTGAAAGGGGCAAATATCCATACATACAAACTTTCGCGTTTATAATACATATTAGTAGGATTGTGCGAATTTACGCAAATGTAATAATCTTTTCATTAGATCTGATCTTAGCCATCTGATAACTGCCTGACTAATGAGATATTCATCTCATTTGACAACTTGATATATGTAAAAGGCGCGAATAAAAAAAAAATTAAAAACTTTATTTAAATACCTACTGGTGTTTATGAAATGCTACTTCTATCTTTTATCAAATAAACTGGCTGTCCGCCGCTGTTTCACCCGCGTTCCGGAGCTCTGTAATACGCGAACTGTCAATCGCGCGCAGTTAAAAATGTAGTAATTCTTTAAAATTCTCGCATTTTCTCAATTATAATATGCATGTATACATAAAAACCTTCCTCTTGAATCATCCTCTATCTATTAAAAAAACCGCATCAAAATCCGTTGCGTATTTTTAAAGATCTATGCATACATAGAGACAGACAGACAGCGGGATGGACCTAGTTTTATACTATGTAGTGATGATAATTATAACCGACCTGAGACAACTAAGTCTGGAACTAGCCAATCGAGTTTGTAGATAAACAAAATATGGTAATTAATAAAAAAAACAAGCTGCGAAATTAAAAGAGAGATCATAAATTATACGGGAAGCAGAAATAGGTTTTTTTAATGATCAATGCATTTAGTCAAAAGGACTTTGAACTCAGAAGTCCAACATTATTAAATTAGGCAAAACCTGAATTAATAGAACACGTTATTAACAAACATAAACGCCTTTAATAATAAAGACATAAGGGTGATTTTAGAATTGAATAAGTAGGTAATTGCGATTGTATATTTAATTCCAATGTAGTTACAGTTGGTTTTCAATTGATCGTTGGGTTAAGTTCTATGAAGGCTTTAGAGGAAGTAGTATTGGGCATGTGCTTATTATAAGTGACTTAACGATTCTCAAGAACATGTCTTTGTAGGTTGTCTACGTTGTTTTGTTTCTTGGGATTTCTAATGCAGTATTTTTGTTTGAAAATGAATTTTAAAAACTAATATGTAAAGTCTCTTTTAAGTTAATGAAGCCTTATGTTAGTGATTTAAAAAAACTGGCTTTAAAATTATATTTAAAATGTAACGAAAGGCTGGTTTTTACCTTGGATAAAGGATTAGCCTAACTATCCAAAGGGGTAGTGCTGGCTGCTTTTTTTTTTGTTTTATTGCTACCGCACATATTGACTCCATGCTGCCTGATGTTAAGCAGTCAATGCAATCCCGTAGTGATGGCCATCATCCCAGCAGCCAGCATAGCATTGTGGCATGATGGCCCTCACCTTGACGGCCTTGAGAGAAGCTTTTTGCCTTCAAACCACATTACCAACGGATTGTTTCCCAAACTCCATATTGTAGGTAGTTTATCGATTTTAAGAAAATATAATAAAAAAATGCATACCTATTTCTATAATCGTTATGTAACGATATAAAATAATCAAATCCAAAACATATTAATATTTATCAATTTCATTGAAATCCATTTTACGTGATTTTATCAAAAACATTCACATGTAGGTACCTATTAAATTTGTAGGATTAAATAACTAATACATTATTAAAAGTATTTACTAAATCAACAATTTAATAACAATTCATGTTATGTTAATAATATATTATATATTAAAAGTATACACCGATTTCCTGGACTTTCAAACATATATCTAGATTATGTCATTGAGACGTTTCATTTAAATTAAGATACGCAAAACATAAAAATAACTACAGTAACTACTCCAAATGCAATAGAATATCTAACTACTATTATATATGCGAAAGTTTGTGATGAACGTTTGTTACTCTTTCACGCAAAAACTACCAAACGGATTTGGATGAAGCTCGGCACATATATAGAAAATGCCCTGGAATAACACATAGGATACTTTTTGTGCCGGGAAAATATTATATCCCTACAGAACGCGGGTAAAGCCGCGGGGGACAGCTAATAAACAATATATACTACATTATGCCCTGGTATAACACATAGGATAGTTTTAGTGCCGAGAAAATCTTACATTCCTCGGGAACGCGGGTAAAGCCGCGGGGGACAGCTAGTACATACATATATTTATGGATTGTATTCCAAATAGGTCTAATGAGATTACGGATTAAAAAAAGATGTGGTTCCGAAAAAAAAACAATCGAACAACATATTTTCAACACTTCAAAGTTTTTTTATAAATTGTGTTATTTTACAAAATAAAAGGTAAAAATGTTGCCAGATGTAAATCAGTACGTAATTTCGTATTTTCCAGACACATAAAGATTATTATGTTAGGTCCAAATGGGTTTTTAGGAAATATTGGATTTCTCAGATCTATAAACCATGACCTCGATTAATAGCTCCATAACCTGTTTTTAATTTATAAAAAAAAAACAACCATAAATTTATTTTCATCTTTAAGAAATTTGAGTATCTCCCGATATATATTTATTTAAATTTATTACACTTTAAAATCTATAATGCTTTTTCTTTACGTATATTGGTTGATAATCAGTTTTTTTTATTTACAATTTTATTATCCGATATTTATGTTCTGATATGTTTTTAAATTTAAGTTAAAATTAAAGAGACTATGTTATATTTAATTAAGTCTAATTTACAAACACATCTAATTTAGAAGATTTGAGTAAAAGAAAATAAATGTAAAATTTTATTTGATGTTAAATTATATTAATAGAAATTAATAATCTAAAATTTATGAACGAAATATGTTTTTGTTATTTTCACATAAACCATAGACAATATATAGAAATTGTTTTTTTTATATACGAGTGTGATTATTTTTAACAGGTGCTCGGGAGCTGATCTGACATACATTTTTTTTTAAACTTCGGTTATATCACGCTAATATTGTCAGTAAAACTACGAGTAAATAGCATATATTAAACCTATGTAGGTTTTGATAAAAGTAATTGCTGAATTTATTTCTCTTAGTAAAAACAACCTTCCGAATCGGTATTAAGGTACTATTCATAAGTGCTTGTGCAGGAATATTTGAATCTATATTATAAAAGGAAAATATGGATCCTTTGACGCATCATCACCTCAAAACTACTGAACATATCGGGATGGGACTGCTACCATTCGAAGAGGAATTTTTCGTAGATGATTATTGGGTAATATGATATCGATAAACGCGGGGACACCCAGTATATATTTATTTTCATTTATTAACCAAGAAAATCGTTAAGTTTCTAAAAATTAAATATGTTTTGTCCGAAACAAGCAAATATAATGGTAATCACAACCTCACAAAGAATGTTGTGTATAGCCTTAAGGCAGGGCCGTCAAATTATATCATACGATAGATAAAGATAGACGAATCGCGTGACGGACCGCCGATTAGTATAATTTTGTTACAGAACCATTTGTAATTTAACATTTAATAAATATAAGTACAGTGTATTTTTTTTCTGTTTTAACAAAATATATATTTCAAATAATGAAACGTCATAAAAAATAGCAAAAGAAATGATCTTGATCCATTGGTATATATAAATTATGTTTATTATTTGAATAAAATAGATAAGGGGCTACCAGAAAACCAGATGTGTTAATCTATTCGCATTCTCCAGACGCATATTGATGTTAGGTCCGATGTAGTTTTATTTTTGGAGCCTTTGGATTTCTCGGGTCTATAAACCATGACCTCGATTAATAGTTCCATAACCTGCATTTTATCTCTTTAAAAAAAAAGGAACATTTAATTTTAAATTTATTACTGTAGTGATACGTTGAGATTGAATCTCTAGCGAATTTAAAACGATTAAAAATCTGGTGCCATTTCACTCTACGTCTGTCGATAATCTGGTTTTTTGTATGTATAGTTTAATTTGTAAAACATGTTAGGTTAGGTTGATGAAGGCGTTTACTCGATTGGGTTAGGTTCGGATATTGGTTTAGTTTTACGTCAAAGTTTAAAAAAAAAATGTTCCATTTCGATTTATAGAAAACTGCTTCTTTGATCAACTTTTTATTTTATAATGCAGAGAGAGATACCTAATTGAAAAAACCGAATCAATTAATTCGTTTTAAAAGTAATTTTCTGCCGGGTAACAAAAATCATTAAATATATGAGCAGTGTTGTTGGTAACGGAAATATATAGTGTCGTTTTTGAATCCTAGATCCTTCAATACTTTTACTATGTGCCACTTTTTGCACCTTCCACAAGACACTGCATTGACTTTGAGAACTTTAAGGACTCTCAGAGGACAAATTTAAACTATTAACTATTACTCGCTAATTTGACAAAAACAAAAAGGCGACTTTTCCATTAAAATATAATGCTCAAATTCGCTTGATAATGATGCTAAGTAATTTTGTCCCGATCGAAAAAGTACGTCCATATGTACACGTTGATTTGGCAGTACCACATTATGGTAAACGATGTAAAATGTACCTTAGCGTATAAGGAATAAAGTTTGAATTGTGCAGTAATTGGTGAGATAGTGTTGTCATTTTTACGTAGATATACGATGACGCAATAGCGACTCAACCGTAATGGTTGTTGTCAATCAAAATTACACACGAACAAATTTATGAATGCGTCCAAAGAAATAATTGGTGGAATGATTATCGCCTTTATATCGTTGCTGTAGAGTGTTTAATTGTACAAATACAATAAGGAATTAAATGTATATTGTTTTTGCAGTGTGTTCTGAGAATCTTGGATCAAGACACGTCGGGTTGACTACAAAAGTCGTCGTCGAATTCATAAAAGCGTATTAAATATTTTGGTTAAAAATAATTTTGAATAGGTGTAGTAAAATTTACTCAATTTTTTTCTTTAAAAATTGTGCTTCCACCATTGTTATTCTTTTATTTTATAAATTTGCCCATTTTGTATATAGATATATTATATACCGTTATTTTCTACAATTTTGGTTCTGAAACTAGAATTTCATTCTTATTAGCCAATATTGTAATAACATAATCTTTCCAATATTACAACTCCGAATGTTTGTATGTAGGGTTGTTTGTTACTCTTCCACGAAAAAACTACCAAACGGATTTGGATGAAACTTGGCACTTTCATAGAAAATGGCCTGGAATAACACATAGGATACTTGATGTGGAAAATGTTACATCCCTCGGGAACGCGGGTGAATACGCGGGGGACAGCTAGTTATATATATTTATAATTCAATTGTAGGACAAAATAAGACGCCCATCATTTTTTATAGATAAGGCAGTTATTATAATAATCATACTAAAATAGTCATTTTTTAATTAGACAATTGAACCTTGATTTCTAAGTTCTTATCAAAAACATTGTAACAAATTTTACGAGCAGAACAATTTTACATAAAATACTAGGTAATTAAATTTGTTTAGAAACAATTATTAATTAAAAAGATTAAAAAAATATATACATAAAAAAAGAAAAACATAAGTACACTGAGGTCAATTGATTGATGATTTATATTTACTTATTTAGTCAGCATTCGCTAATGACTTCGTTTGTCAGGATAAAAAAAAATATGATGACAATGACGCTAAAGAATTAATTAAGCAAGTCAATGACCTTTGGTCGTGAAAATATTAATTAGCAGTCAACAATATATTTGCGTATAAAACCTTTAACTGAACGCATGTATAGCGTCTAGTGCTGACAGGTTCGTCATTAAAAAGGTACTTTAAATTGTCTATAAAATTTAATTTACTAGCTGTCCCCCGCGGTTTCACGCGTTTGCGGGGTATGTTACATTTTTCCGTCACAAAAAGTATCCTATGTTACTTCTAATACCTTCAAGAATATGTGTACCAAGTTTCATGATGATCGGTTTAGTACTTTTCCCGTGAAACCGTAACAAACAAATTTACATTCGCATTTATAATATTAGTAGGGATATTTTTTAAATCATAGCATATATTTTTTTATTTTTCAATTGTCCTGCAATTATTTTAATGCAATACAAAGCAATGTGTAATTAAACAAAATAAATATTTTTATTGTTCTTTGGGTTATTAAATAGAATATAAAAATCTACGTAAACCTCATTATATGTAGGTATGTAACCGTATTGTAGATGATAAAAAATAAATAAAATATTATTACTTAACTTATTGTGTAGTAGGTGGCATTCAAAAGATTTCAAAATTGCAAAAGAAGTTATACATCATACAAAAATTGATAAAAATGGCGGTTAAAAATGTAAATGCAGCCAAAGAAAACACATCCGTCATGTGCGCTGGCCGGCGACATTGACAATGGATGGATTTGAAATTTGGAATGCGGCCTTGAGGCGAATTCGGCACTCGTCGGACGCCGAGCGCGGGCGATTTGCGCGGGAAACGAGATCGGGTTTTTATAATCGATAGATTAGAGTTACGACGTGCAGAATAGATTATTCGATTCGACGTGCAAAATAAATTTTCGTTACGTCTTAATGCGGGAAGCTTGTGCTGTGCATAAAAAAAAACAAGCAACACTGGAGTATTGAAAAATGATTCGAGCCACAGCACTGTGCCAGATTATTTAATATACAATTAAAATAAAATACCTAGTCACTGTGGTTGTGGCCATTACTAGATATAGAACATTTATACAATTTATCTGTTATCAGAATTGTATAATAATTAATTTCTCGTAATTAAAATATGAATTAATATTTTTAATAAATATCTATGATATGTCAGGTTTTAGTGTTATACAATAGGTAATGAACAGATTATTGCGTTTGTGAGGGTGAATTCAAATATTGTGATAAATCGATTCTGAAGGTTGATTCTCTGATAATTGAAAGTCAAATTTATAAAAAAAAACATTGCCAGGGTCAGACGTTGCTAACGAAAATCCTGGAACATGAATAAAAAAATATGTTGATATGACATATTTCGTAGTTTTGAGGACGTTTTTTTGGAACAAGGTATTCGTGATTTTTAAAATTTTGTATTTATTTAACCTAATTTTTAATGTGAGCTGTAGAATAGTTATGTTCAAAATTTTTGAAGTCATCTATCACTCTCATTGATCATTTTGCACTTTTAAGATATATTAAGCAAAACTTGGTACAGCTTAACCAAAATGAGTTGCATAACAAATGTCTAAAAATATTTTTAAGATATCAAATTTATGGCTTATGCAAAATAAAATGTTACAAAATAAAATTTGAAAAAGCCAGATTATTATAAAGGAGAATAACAAATAAATAATATCAACCTTGAATACCTACCGTCTCTCGGAAACTTTATATCTAGGTAGATAACGAACTATGTAAACTCGATCGATAAAGTATATTTCGGGTTTTGATGCAAATCGTACATCTATAAAAAAAAAACCTACCAGATGGCTGTCTTTGAACTGCAAAACCATAATTTGATCTAAATCTATCGCTTAGAACATTGTATTTAAAAAAAAAACTTAATTTATATTCTGTTTCTTACTAAATAGCTATTAGAAAAACTTATTTACAAACATTATGTGGTTAGCAAAAAAAGTAAATTTAAATGCATAATTTATTTTCTACCAAATGCCAAATAAAAGATCACTAATCATTTGATCGGGTAATAATTAGTGATATATTAAATAATAGGACATTCGCGCTTTGCATTTAAAATTGAAGTACGTTAAAAGCTTTTTGAACAAACGGCATGTATTCTTGGACTTCAGTGAGAGCTTTAATAAAAATACTATTCGATGGACGCTTATCAGTGACCTTGTAACATTTGAGAATCAACCAGGTCATAGAGCAAGCAGGCTTATCAACAAAATATTTTAACATCTACATCGCGGAACTTCGATTGTAGGTAAGAGTTGCAATTCCATTGCGTAATTTTTTTTTTTTTTGTGTTTTTAGTTCTCCAACTTTTCACAGAAATCTGTTTTGCTCTAGGATATACTATAAAAGATCGATCCACTGTCTTATAAGACGGAATAATTCAAAATCAATCAAATTTAAAGTTCAATAAGACCAATAAGACAAAGACAAACGGTCCAATAAAACTCAAAACAATGCAAGCAAGATCAAAGATTCATATCGCCCCGGAAAACGCAAGAACACCGAATCCTAAATTCATTAACTCCACACTTGGCTTGTTATCTGTGTAATTGCATTTAAAAAAAGAACCTACAACGAACAGACAATAGGTATCGTCCTATACAACCTCTGAGCGACCCGGCTTTGCCTGACCTTGGCTCGCGTTCAAGGCATATCCGTAGTCATCAACTGTCTAACAAAACTGAGGATTTCGTTTAGGCGAACGCTGAAGTATTAAAAATAATTTGATGGTGTTTTTGAGATAATGACAATATCTAATTGAGCTGCAGCTGCGAAAATAAATATAAACGCAAAGGAACAGGTTGTGAGTATTGTGGTTATATCAGTTTTACTGGGTTTAGTATTTGTTGAAGACGATAGGAATAATCTTATACGAAAATATTCCCTTAAAATTCTAGGTGAATTCCGAGAAAACCGAAATTAGAAATCTATCAGATGGTATCTAATGTTTTCAAATGATAATGAGCACTTTAAAAAAGGGGGAGAAGAAGTATAAAATACTTAAAAATGTCTGCTTTAAGATATTATACTCGATAATGATAATATAATTTTTATTTAAATAGTAGTAATGTTTTAAACAAACAAATCTATTGTTAATATAAATTTTATGGTAAACTCTGTCTGTGTGACTATAATTACCATTATGGTACTATTTGTTTGTTAATTAGCTTCAGTCAATTGTTATTTTGGACTCATGAATAATGTATAAGTCAACCGTCGTCTAAGAAAGGCGAGAATCTTGTAAGATAGTCAAAATATTTGAACTTCCAATGAGATATTCCAAATAGGTTTTTTTGCCTAAATGCTTAATCCTTGTCCGGGATGCTTGTTGCAATGAAACTTAATGAAACTATAATAATTAATATTAAACATCTAAAATTACATAACACAAGCGTCGATAAAGCCAAAGGTCTTGAGATAATAAACGAATTCCCTGAATGAAGTCAAACTTGGTATGATATAAGTTTCTCCAACCGAATTCAATAACTAGGAAGTGATAACATCGGCTAAACAAACAATCATTCCAATAAGTATGGTACTTGACAAAATCAACAGCTACCTATATTTTGTCAGTAATATTCAAGTGCTCTCCAACATGGAGTATTTACATTGACACTACATGAAATTTCATGGCTATTTAGAAAAAAATATTAAAATTTTAAAGACTCAAGTTCTGATGAGCCAACGTTATGATTAGTAGTTTTGATGTTCACTCAAAGCATAATAGTCATATTAGAATACAAAAGGAAAGACGTAAATGCAAGTAAATCATTTGAAGATTAATCGTTTCGCACACGGAACACAATGTCTGCATCGTGATTTTATAATGAATCTTTTCAACGAACAATATAATGTTGCCGAATATTACAGACGGCATGACGTCAAAATTACGCGTTGAAGACTTCCGAAGTGCTCAAGGATGGAGCATTATGATTAAATACGTTTAATTAAAGTTATAAAATCTAACCTTCTCTTCCTGAATGCTCTGTCCGCCGTTTTCCGAGAGGGGTGTTGACGGTGCACTGTATCCTTTAGGTCCATCGTCTTGAGGAGTCATCTGTCTATGAACTTCGTTTTCTTGGTCGTTGTGCGATCTGATTTCGTGAAGACCACTTTTGAATTCCGATAGTCTCAAAACGGACGGTTTGATTTCAGGCATTTCATCGGGGTGCTCATATCTTCTCAGATCTGTGAGATTTGTTGCTAGGTGTCTATGATGGTCTAGTGGAGGCGGTACTCCTATTGATCTAAGGTGTTCTATACTTCTATGTATATGAGAATAATTGTCTATTGGTATCTCCGCCATTAACGGGGAGTTGTGGTAATCCAAGCCGCCTCCGTCCGGCCTGTAATCGATTGTCCTGCCTTCCATCATGTTGCTTGATGTATTTGTTACTTATAGTCAAATTTCTATCTAATTGTATAAATTTTGTATTGTATCTAGTTTTGGCACTATCTTATAAAAATATCTGTCTTAATAATCGCTTGGTATCCTTCGTTATATGTCATGGAATATTTCGAGATCCTCCGTTTTCATTAGGCTGAAAAATAATAGGTTTTCTAAATGTGTGGTTTCGTTTCATATAGCCCATAATAATGTTGTCTTTATTCTCGAGTAATGAACGTTTGATTTGAAGTATTAGAAACGTGTTGTTTGTCTATTTATAAACTAGATTTGTCGAGTAAAAAATGTTGACGGTTTTTTTTTGTCGTGGCAAGCAGGTGACGAGTTAGCTGCCGTGTAGGTTGTGTCAATGATCTAGCCCCTAGCCCACATGCCGCATCGAATAAGGCTTCGATAATCACATTGCTTGTTGTGTACAGACACGCCGTCATGTTGTACTGCGAGTTAATTACGATTTTATCTTTACTTTGTTAAACAATGGTATTTATTTTTGCGTGTGTGATTGTTTTATGTATATTTGAAAATTACAATCTCATGTCAATTTGACATAACCAAAATTTTTGTTTAATTTGAAAATATTTTTAAAGTTTTGTAAATAAATAAAGTTAAGTAAAATAATTAATGTTTTACATTAATTATTTTACTTAAAGGTTTAAATATATTGTCTTGGATGTTTTTTATTTTACTTTTTTTGTCACCTGTACCTGCGGAGACCGGCATACACGGCTGTCAAAGATATAATTGCGCGTATAGAAAAGAAAACAAACTGATCTTGCGATTGCGTTTTAAGTAGCTCGATATATTCTCGACCTTATGGTATAAAAAATAAAGATTATAGCGTCGAAATTCCTAAGTTCGTCAGTGGTAAGTATTAGATATAATTTGGTGATGTATATACAGGGCCTCACGGTTGATCGGGTCCAAGATTTGTAATCATAATAGTAGTTTGGTCCAGGGAAGTAGCAGAGACCAAGTAATTATTTTTTTGTCGAGTATTTATATCGCTTTATATTATTGGTGTACTTAACGGGCGTTTGTTTTATAGCTTTTTAAGTAATCGATATGATTTGAAGTTAAGGTTGGTTATGGTTTTTAAAACTTTTTTACTTTTATTTATTGAAAAACCATTTAGGTATTTTTATGAACTTTTTGAACATGATTGATTTAATATTTAAATTATTATTATCATAACATAGGAACTTGGTTTTATATTTTTTATATTTTAATGTCATGTTTATCAATAGTTTTTGATTCTTTACATGCCATGGTTTTACCTGCGTTCCTGAGGTATTTAATGCACCTAACCACGGATTCTAAAACAGACTATGTCCATCTAAAATAATGGAGCTACTAAATGGTGAAATAATTTATCAAATAAACCGACACAACTTGCGCTCTTTCTTTATATTTGCATAGATTTGTGCCCTTTACATACTTTTTATTATTTAATATTAAGTACCAATGCGTTAACTTGGTAGGCAGTTATTGGGCATTTTGAAGTTACTGAAGCGTGAGATACAAGGTTGTTTGACAAGCGACTGATGATTAACATCGTTTCTAATATTTTTTATTGCGTAAAAAGATCTACTGCCCATGATATTGTACGATAAAAAATATACTGGGATAATATTTATGTATATCTTATATAGTTGTATATATTGTCAGAAACTGGCCGTTAGAATATATTGAAATTACTTCGTTTAACACAAAATTACATGACTAAAAAGTTTTTAATAAATAATTATAGGTTAAAAAAATGAATGGTAATTTTTTTTTAAACTTGGTAAGTAAGTATTGTTAATGTTTTTTTTTTATGTATAATGGTATAATTAAATGAAAATTGTATTAAATAAAGTTTACGAAGTATCGTAAGAAAGCAGGTGTCTCGTCAACTAGTTAATTGTATGTAAAACATGACGGAATACGTTTTTAGATTGTTTTTTTTAGAATGATAAATTTACCTATATGTCAATAAATGTGCAGTGTGTGTCTGTATGTCTATGTTTTAATTCAAAACTTTTTGATATTTAATTTTTAAGTAAAATATATCAAAATTATTAAAATATTTCGTGTGGTATTTCTATATTTTTTTTTATAATAAAGACAACATTTTGGACCATGCGACAGTAATTTAAACTTTAAAAAAATATTTTAACTCGGTAGCAAGTCCTGTTTACTACGAATGCAATATTATGTTTATGTTTGGAAACAAAGACAATAAACCAAATGAAATTCATTCGAAAATAGCGTCACGCCACACTGTCCAAAAATATTTCCGTATTTATAGTCCGGGCATGTTTCAAGGTCGCATTTGACAGACGGCGACCGGCTCGCCTCACTATTACAACATCCACCTCAGCCGGGAGGGATCTTACGTAAAATCCTCTCCCCTCACAGAGGGGGACGCTCCCTCCCTACCGAGGAGATCGCCAGACTTGCTACCAAATTAATTAACAGAATAAAATAAAAATATATACCTGACACTATCCAAAAATTCTTCACAATCACCAATTATATCACCATAATAAATCACAGTTTGTTCCTATAAATAATGTCACTAAAAATATATCACATAATAAAGGTAACACTAACGTCACAACACGTCCAAAAGGCAACAGTCCAAGGCTTTATCGCCAAAATTACTCAAAAAATCCACGTGCTCCTTCCAAATAAACATTAAAAAAAAATTGTGCCGGCGAAGAAAAAACAGCGAGCCGTGCTCTTGACCCTGCGGTAAAATTATGAATGCCGAGCGTCGTTCGTTACTAGGATCCAAATTACCAGATTTTTTTGTGCTCAATATTTTAGTGTGCTATATAATTTATTATAGATGTGGGTAATCCACACGTGACGGAGCTCCCCGTCCCTTTCGCACTAGGCAATTCGCGCGTGCACCAGCCTGCAGTAGCGCGAGTGTGTGGACTTCTCAAGACGACATGTGGTCGCACAAAAAGCCGGCCTCTCCAGACGCAATGTTGTTCGAGTAAGTACGCTAAGAGCTACCGGCCACTCGCATCACAAAATGCAATACAAAACGCCCGCTCGCCCGCCTTTAGACCGACGCGGCAAAAACGAGACTGAAATTCAGATCTATAGTAGAAAAAGTGAACTACACCGAGCGAGGGGTACACTAACACATAAAAATGAAAAAAATCTCACCGACGACAACATCGACAGCGAAGCTTAAAAAATCGGAGTGGGGAGCTAGCTACACCGCTCGCCTCTCTAGCGACGTCTCGCTCTAGCGGCGTGAGGCCGCATGCACACAAACAAACTGTGGTTAAGCGAAAAAAATGTGTACACATTTTTTTATTATTCACGATTTTTATGTGTGTAAGTGGGCTCGGTGGGAGGGAGATGCAAGACGTCAGGCGCCGTACAGCCTCTAGAGGACGAGCGAGATAGAGCGCTTCGCCACGTGCTCGTCCCTCGGTATTAAATAATAATTAAAATGGCTACAAGACCGGCGATACGAGATACTGTTCGGTAGACGATTTTTTGGCCAAGCTTTTGCCTTTTTTGTAGAGCTTTTTGCGGAATCGACGAAAACGAGGTAAGGCGCGATAGACGCACGGGTCATAAGAAAAAAACCGCAGAGCGATTGACACATAATAAACGAAATACGCGCAGAAAAAGTCGCGCCGGGGAAAAAAACCAAGGACGCCGCGCGCGAAAAAGAAGTTATTGATTAAAACAGGGCTGTCATTGACCAGACGTAAATGAGGGTGCTTAATTGTATGCAGCAGTGGATCCGGCAGGAATCGATTGCTCCTCGCCTTAAAGGAAAGAATTTGAAATTGAAAGCAGTGTTTGTATAAGCGCCACTTCTTTTGCTACACATAATGAATCTGCTTTAGAGGTGTTTAATGATACCGATGATTAAAAAGAAAGATAAACTTAAGAAAACGATGCTATGGCTGTAGATGTTGATGCTTCTTTAGAAGATAAACTGAGACACAGCTAAACTGAAGTCATATCATATCTTGGAGATCATCACCTTGTTGAAAACACTGATTTTAAAAGTACCTGTTGTTTTAGTAGTAGCTGTAAATAAACTTATTTACATCAGATACCTAAATAGATGTGGTAATAAAAAAATTATTTATTTATTATACGCGCTCGTATTGTATTTGAAGCCACCAAAACAACAGGTACTTTTAAAATCAGGGTTTTCAACAACTGGATAAGAACAATCATAAAATGCCAGAGCTCAGACCAGATAGCCATCCGTTCCTGAGCTAGGACTTAGTAGCCCCCAAGTCAAGACAAAGGGAAATTACTAAGTACATATGCCGTTAAACGCTCGACAATAATAACTTATGGATTAGGAATATTATAAATTGCCTGTTTGAATGATTCTTCGTATTATGAATTAAAATACAAAACTCGGAAATTGAATCATAAAAGTATAGTTTTAGAGCTTAAATCTAAAGAACTGCGTGAGGTAAACAAACAAATTCAGAGCAGATGCATTAAGTGAAAACAACATTATATTATAATAATTATACCAAATTATGACATTAGTTGCAAATATACGCAAGCAATTACAGCGATAAGGACTTCATTTGCAGATATTTTATAACATGTTCTAAAGGTTAATTTCATACGTTTATAGATTTTATACAGTTAGAATGTAACTAGGGAACATTTAAATAGATCATAGGAATAAATGACGCTTCTACATTTGGTTATCTTTTAAATATCTTATCTGGATCATAATATTGAAGACAATTAAGTAAAGTAATAAAATAAAAATGTCCAACAATAAAATTTCGGCATTTTGTTTGATATAAAATAAGTTGAGTCCTTTTTTAAAAGTTTTCGAAAACAATGGCATTGACAATAAAAAGTTTTACTAATTTTATGACAGAATTACTTTATTACTGCTTGTTTTGAAAACTTTCGATTTTTACAGATACTTACACATTGTGACGTAGTGAATGGATATTTTAAACTTTTTTTTAAAGGAGGTATTCCTAGTTATGACTGCGGAATTGTATTGTATCTGCCTTTGATCAAAATTAAAATAAAAATCTTAAAAAATAATATTGGCACCTAAAATAACTATACTTACATACAATTCATTTATTGTTCTAATTAAAGTCATGATTAGTTTAATTAGCCAATATTGATGAACTTAATAATATACTCCTTTGGTAGCTTTTATTTCACTTACAGTTAATGAGACATCGTTATCAAAAAAAGTTAAATGTGAATTTGCTGTTAAATTTTTTTAATAAAATTAAAAAGTTTTACTTTTAATTTATTGTAAAAAAATCTTAGTATTTTCATATTCCATATTGTAATGGTCTATTAGAAACTTGAAAATAATTTAGTTCTTAGATATTTTACTCTTTTGTGGCACCGTGCTAAGACAAATGTCGTTGTAAAACATAAAAAAATATTGGACGGTTTTTTGCTTCTGTTTAATTTTTTTATGCACTCAACTTTTGTTTTCTGTAAAAGGTTATTCTTTTTTTAAATTTCAATTTCATTTGGCCTTGGTTTTTTAAATGTTTATTTTTTATGATTGTAAAGGAATTCATAGCTTGCATTGAATTTTTTTCTTATAAGTACCAAAGGGTTTGACGACAATCGAATAAAAGGTTCTTTTTCATTCTATTATGATTCAAAATCACCTGTTTTTGGGGTGCGGAAGTAGGACGTAGATTTGATCTGTATTTTTTTAAACGAATTTAAATAAAAATGCTCAAGTGTACGCCGATATTAAAAGATACAGGTGTATTGAGTAAATAATTTATTATGAATAATATTGCCTTCTTAAAAAAATATTTTTACTTATGAAGTACAAATCACCCGAAAATCCAAATTCGAAAGGAGTATTTTATAAAAAAATGTACCTTACAAATAATATAAATTTGAAAAAACTTTTCAATATTTTTAATAACAAACATAAAATGAATTTACCAATTGTTATAAAACCAACTTATGCACCTAATTCCCAACATATACCATCATCACGGAACCTGTATTTTGGGAGTCCGCCATTTTGATCTACTCAATCTATAGTCATCACTATAATGATCACTTCACTAAAACTTAGCAACAATAAAACTCACATTAGTTCCATGGCTTGTGAAGAATCAAAACATAATAACGATGTCGCAACTAACGCAGCAGTGGTTAGTGATTTAAGAGATATTGTATAGGATGTGGGAGTTAAAATTTATGTTGTGGTAGAGAGGACCGAGCGTGCAAGTACTCGGTCATCCATCACGCAAATGCTTGGAACCGGATTCATTTCTGAGACGAGTTCTGAGACTAAGAGCAATTTTTTAAATTGTATCATCATTACACGATAAGGAATGAAGCTTGTTCTATTTGTAAAAAAAAAATGTTTTTAGTAAAAATTATGGTTTATTTTTAGGTGCCATTCAACCGAGAAGTTAGGAGCTTACGACTATATTTATCCGTTTGAAAAGTTATTTATTTCACTATACGATATATTATTTTTCAATTTTCAACGAAATCATCCTAATGACATTTACCGGATTCAAAAAGATAAATTGCCGACAAAGAGAGCAAAACAACTACTGAACGCAATAAAGTAATAAAAATTAAGCGTTGAGAAGCCGACACTTTTTTTGTTTCAAAACTGTTTTGAATTTTACAAAAAATTCAAACTTTCACTTCAATTGAACTTTTTGTAATATACAATAAAAACTTCCTATCGGCTTCCGAATATGGGTGGTCAAAAAAGTTATTTTTTGCGTCCACAGCCGCGTAGGAAAGGGTAGTTTTTCATAGTACCAATATTATAAAACAAACAATAGAAGTGGTCGGATTGGGTTTAAAAAACAAACGTTCTTATATGCACCTGGTTGAATCTTATATTTTCGATCTCAAAATGTTTATTATAATCAAATAAGTTCCTCTTCCTGTCGGGAAGTGTGGGCGCCTCTTTTTTGCTAGAATTTATACAAAAACTAGTAACACGCGATTTTATTCCTTATTTGTTTGAAATAAGTAGGTACATTAGAAAGAAATGGAAATCAATTTTTTTTGTTAAGTTCGAGCTTATTGATGCAATGTGTTTTAAAGATTTTTTTGATATTTAGAATAGATTGTTTCATGCAGATGTCACGTTATTAAATATTTGATATTACTCAAGTGCTTTTGGGAAAGTTTTATTAAATCCTTTCTTAACAAGTCGACGCTACATCACCATCTATCTAACTCATTTATTAATAACTAGCTGTCCCCCGCAGTTTCACCTGCGTTACCGAGGGATGTAAAATTTTCCCGGTATAAAAAGCCTATATGTTATTCCAACATATGCTCTATCTATGTGCCAAGTTTCATCCGAATCCGTTGGATAGTTTTTGCGTTAAAGAGGAACAAACATCCAGACATCCATACATACAAACTTTCGCGTTTATACTATTAGTAGGAAGTAGAAATATAGGATTTTTTGAGCTTCTCTTGTAACGAGTAAAGTCATCATATTTACTTTACTTTGCTGATGATTATTATAAATGCAAACCTGCCATTGACCAATATGTTTCATGTAACGCATTTTGTCCTATGCTATCTCTTATTAAATTGCTTCTACAACCACTAAACACAAGAGTTTATTACTCATACCTTTCATATCTTTAATCTTTTCAAAAATCTCTGCAAGTGGTCATATTCAATTAACTGTCTCAGAGTAATTTTTGAAATCTACACTAAAATCTAAAACTGCATCCGCAGTCCATCCATCGCTCAGCGGGACGCCGACACCATCTTTTGTATCTTAAAAACGACCCTTATTTTTTTATTCCATCCCTCAAATGGTTCAAAATTCTCTACCTGCAGCCACCCTTCTAATCCCTGAACGCTCAAATCACTGACTTTTGTTTCTGTAACTTCGACTTTATTTCATTGTATTACATCAGCATTTTCATCAAAAGATTTATCATTTACAACTCTCAGCAATGGAATATCATCTGCAACATCTTGAATAGCATCCCTTAAGACTTAATGACTTACTGTATTGTAATTAGATAAGCAATTCTCAATTATATCAAGCACAGTTAAGGTTGGTTTTGCTTTGAAATGATCATTGGCTACGTCATTAGCTTCGTTATTTAGTAGAGAGGTATAGAATGTTGCTTTGGCGCATACGAAAATGTGCGTTTCCCGTAGTTTTTGGAATTTATTAGAGACTGTATCCTGGGGTGTACGCATAGTTTTAATTATTTTAGAGATTTTGATGTTTGACAAAGGATCTGTTTGCGGAGTGGACAGCAGATGTCTCATGGTCGGCTAAAGATTAACATTTGTAATAAATAGTGCTATTCAATAACAAAAACTGCAGAGCACATAACATATATTTGTAAAATTTCCTGCTGATTCCAAAATAATTTATAATAAAAATGATATATAAAATAAGGTAAAAATCTGCAACACAACAATACATTAATCCGAAAATCGTGAATAATACCTGCAATTCGACAATACTCAATCAAAAGCAATAAAAATCTTGCAGACAGACGCACAAATGAAAAGGAGGGAAAAAAACTGCATTGCACATCGTGGGAGACTTTTTTACGTACAAAATTCTTTTTTCAACACAAAAAGGGGACGCGTTTCTTTGTCAAGCCTCAGGTGGCATACGCCATCAATAGACCAGAATTTTGCTATAAACCATGTGATATTAGACAGAGCGTTGCGTTGATCCTTCAAATAAATGATTGTTGTCGATGACTCTATCCAGGTTCTAACTTTGAATTATCATATGTGATATGGTAGTTGAAATATCACTTCCGTATCATTCACTATCATCATTTACTATGAGATTAAGTTTGACCACAGAAAATATGGCAAATTATTATACCAATTATTTTTAAGTATTATTAGCTTAATAATTGAGACTCAATTTAAACTTATTTAAGTACTATTCGTAGGTCTCCTAAAATATCTTTACGCTCCTTATCTTCGACGAGGTACAGCAGTACATACTAGCTTTATTTCTCAATATATTATATGTGAAATGTGTTAGTGCTGTCATTGTCTAAATATTAGCTATCTTAAGCTGAAAGTGATTATTAATAACACCTTATTTCACTAGAAATTCAAACCCTGCGTCTCATTTTGAAAAAGCTTTTATAACTATGGGCCGCCTGCAATTCTAACACGCCAAAGCAGGTACGACAAGCAGACGGTGCACCGGCATGTGGTCACCGCCTATGGACATTCGTAACACTAGGGGAATCGCCAATGCGTTGTCGACCCTGAGGCGTAAAGTTGTTAAATCTCATGTGCCTGTAATTCTAACCGCAAATAATCTTATCAATATTATAAATGCGAAAGTTTGTATGTTTGTTACTTTTTCTCGCAAAAACTACAAAACGGATTTGCATTAAACTTGGCACATATATAGAAAATACCCTGGAATGACACATAGGATACTTTTTGTGCCGGGAAAATGTTACATCCCTCAGGAACGCGGGTAAAACCGCAGGGGACAGTGACTTAAAAATAAAGATGAAATCTCCTGTAGAAAGTACTTTAAATTTAAACTAGACAGCAACTAATAAACTAGTCGTTATAAATATAACTTCTGACGTGTACACGAATACAATTAGTTATGTGAACAAAAAGTCGCATTAGAGATTCAATGAGCAAACAATACAAGGTCGTCCAGATTTGATTTTAATGTAACTACAATTGTACAACGAACTTAGAGTTGAGTTTTACTTGTCGTTAGTAAAAGATGAAGTGTTCTGGTACATGAAATAGTTCTATGGAGATATCAAAGATGCTGGCGGAAATGTAACCTTATTTGCAGTCACCTGCGTTCTCAAGGAATGTTAATTTTTGCCTGGATAAAAGTCCTGTGTGTTAATCCAGGTACTACAAGGTACTACCAGGTACAACTATCTCTTTGTCAAGTTTCATAGAAATCGGTTTTGCAGTTTCTGCGTAAATTAGCAACATACATCCGTCCATACTAATAAAAAACCTAAAAGTTAAAATTATAATATTAGTGGGATAATTATTAATCAATTATTTACGTCTGTTTGTATGTACAGTCGAAGAATTTTAAACAGCTATATTAAATGTGGTGGTAAGAATTTAAATGATTTTTATAGTAAATTTAAGAAGTTCGGCAAGTACACTATAGTGAAGCAATACTTTTAATTGTAGCAAACCTTATTGTCATAGGGTTTGCAATCTAACAGATCACCTGATAGGAAATGGTCACCCTTACCACAGTATAATTTGTATATTTATACTGTGCCCTAACTGATAGACATTTGCATTACCAGAGGGACATTGTGTTGCCAGCCTTAGAGGACTCTAAATACGCAGTTTTTGGACCTCCCTATCATATTCATTGCAAACTTCAAACTTAATTGGTCACAACTAAGTTTTCGAAAACTTACGATTATTTGGACTTTCAGGATCTAATAACTGGCTTCTTTGTTCCTACTTCCTTGTACTACTTCAGTCTAAGCGACTTTCAGACCACACGGAGTGCAGAAATTAAGAGATGTACTTAAAACTGGCTTCTTATTAAAAATCTGTAATCAATAGCGATACCATTACTTCAACAAATCGTTATAAAAGCTAAAAGAAACCTAAATAATGTGATTTTAAAGGATATTTTTGTACTGAATGCTACCATAAAACCTCCTGGCGTTAAGAGTAAATCAAAAGATACAACATAGCAAACATTAGGTAGGTATGACTTCGACTATTAGGCAATGACCGTGACTTTCGTATGAACCGCAAAAACTTGTTGTGTGTCTGTCTGTGTGAGTCTTGATTGATATAACTCGGTAATGAGATGTGGCATTATGATAATATTTATTGCTGGTTTAAGTTCATTTACTTTAGCTTAGGTTGCTGATAATAATAATAATTCCTCTCTCTGCAGCCTTGACCGGTAACTTGGACCCTGTTCCCGATGCCAGCGGGGAACATTTTTTTTATATTTTAAATGTATTTTTTTTTATATTGAAAAATATGAAAAAAAAAATATTGGAGTACTAATTATAATTTATTAAATCAGTCATATCGAAATATAAAGCATACTGCCCATAAATTATAATGTTCAAGATCTATTTGCAGAAGCAAACTACTCTCAAACTAGGTGGATACCTGTATTTTGTGTACCAGTGGTGTCTCGCTTGGACTACAATATAGACCTAAATAATATATCAATAATAATGAATCTTTGGATATGTTGTTTATTTGTAATAAACTATTCCAATACACATCATTTTCAAGTAATTTTGTTACTATTTGTCCAGCGCACGGCTTGGAAGCTCTCAGAAGGGACAACATTTTCCAATTTAATTTATACCGGTTGCTTTTTTCGCAAAATATTTATAAATTACAGATATAACCTTCCTAGATAATCCCTCTATCTACTGGGAAAATCGTATTAAAATCGGTATAATAGTTTTTGAGATTAGCGCGAACAAAGACAAACTCAGCGGCGGTGGGATTCAATTAATAAATGTAGCATCTTGGAATATGATTATTTTACTGAATCTACGTAATTCTAGAATTAATATATACGCCACACTATTTTTACATTAGTTCAATATTGATTATATGTCTTTTTGTCATATGATAACTTGTCGTACTGTATGTGTGTTTGATTTATCTCCGCAAGTCCTTCGTCCTTAGCCGTTAAATTAATTATCATGAAATTTGGTATACAATAACTAGGTTTTGGAATATGACTTTAGGGTACTTTTCATCATGGCATAACATTAAAGCCTTTGGGAAGTAGATAATCAGGAATATTCGAAAAAAATCTTTACCATTTCATTTTATACCTAATTATTATACCTTTCCAAGTTGCAAAAATACGAAATACTTTAGACCACATTTGATGTATTTGTGCATCTTTACACATTTTTATGTACAATACACTAGTTAGTTTTGATCATTTATTTTTATATTGTATAGTGTGCAATTTTTGTACCGAGTTATATACCAACGATCGACTGTGAGTAATTACATCGTACCTACGAGCACTTGACACTGAAAATGTATTATACAACAAACAACATACAATAATATACAAGTTTGGTTATATATCATATTATTTAATAAATTAAGTCTCAGTTTATGGAGGGATCTAGCTATTTTTGTTCCTTCTTGACTCTGAATGTCTTTCGGACGACATGGAGTCCAGGAATTAGGTGATGTACTTATGTTCTATACTGATCTTTTTGGCCATCAGCAAATAGAAGGAAAATTTGAATTCAAATTAAACGCATAATAGGCTCCGATTCGAATTTAAATTAGATTCCAAACGAACAATTAATGCAATCGAAAAACAAAAATAATTAAAGAAACAGAATTAATGGATCTTTGATTAACTCTACACAGTAATGAAAAAAATATAAAATTTCACACCCCATAACGGTGTGAAATAAGAAAAAAAAAAGAGCAAACATTACAAAAACTACACCTTACATTTTACAGCAAGTGAAATTCCTGTAAAAAATCTAGAAAAAACCCCCTCACAAAGCTGGCCGTATGATTTTTTTCGTTCTAAATTCAAAAATGTTAGAATCTGCGCACGAGCACCGAGTCAGGTAAAGTTTCGGGGTTCGCAGGTAGAAAAAATATTTGGTAGATGATGAAAAAAAAGGTTGGCTTTATGCGACCCACCCCTACGCCGATTGTACGCCTACGATCTGTTGCCGTGTACTGGCATACAACTATCTTGGTACTTAGGGATTTATTTCTATGATTCTTTTCTTTTTATCTTTAAGACGTAAAAGGCGTTTTATATGGCAAATCTTAATTTAACTATTATTAGTATAAAATAATTCCCACAGGGCTAAGTATAACTTGATATAATTGCTGCACTAGCTGTCCCCTGCGGTTTCACCCGCGATCTCGGATGCAACATTTTCCCGACACAAAAAGTATCCTACGTCACTTCTCCAAGAATATGTGTAGGTACAAAGGGAGTTTTCGCGTGAAAGCGTAACAATCAAACTATCATTCACATTTATAATATTAGTAGGGATTCCTACTATGCATTGTTATTGAATAGATAAGTAGACAGCCATATATCCTTCACTAAATATTTTACGCATTATTACATCTCGATTAGAATTTAAAATTATAACAGATAGAAATTGGATTTGAAAATTTATACTAACATTTAATTAAAATTATTGGTCCGTCAATTGCTTATTAATGAACAAGCTCATGTCTCCTCCTAGTCCTAGTATTACCACAGTATAGCAAATGTCTATGTTACTTAATAAAGCAAAAAGTCTTTTGGTTTATTAAAGGGGTTCCGGGTATTCTCAATAACCCCAAAATTACGCTGTTTGTTGGTTAAAACTGACGCCTTATCCTGGGACATTCATTACACACGGCCATCTGGTCCAAAACTAAGCAGAGCTTGTACTACGGAAACCAGATAACTAATATATTACATATACTACTACTACTAATGTACATACTTATTAAAATAACTGGTAACTTACTTCACAAATATTAGTTTTATTTAATTTAAAATTTATGCCAAAAGTATCAAAATATCCCCAATCGCCTCAAAAATCAGGGTTGGAATAGATGGCATGCAACAATGCAACACTGCACGCTGCGTGTACGCACTCCCACGCACACACACGCAACTCACACATGCAAAGTAGATTTATTGCCTCCGCAATGTGGCAACTTGCGAGATTTTAGAAGATTTTACGAACATGTGTTTCTGAGTGCAATATTTTGTGCTATGCTGTTTTTTGAATTGAGATTTTTTTTCGTTTGAAGCCAGAATATATCTAGGACTTGTCGAGAATATTTTCATTTGTAAGTTATTTACATAACAGTTAAAATTATAGGTAGATGAGACTTAGCAATTTCGCGTCTCAGGGTCAAGTATTGACAATGCTCCTGGTGTTGCCAATGTCCATAGGCGATGGCCACTTACCATCAGATGGACTGGCTAAAAAGGAAATATACAAATATGTCAAGCTACTTGATACTTGATATAAGAAAAAAATATACCAAAACCTGCTAACCAGACAAATGAAAGAAGTGGAAGGCTTTGGCCAGAAATAGGTGAATTTGAAATGTTTTTTCAGAGCTTTGTACTTTGAGAACTTAATTATTATCTGTCAGCTTTGTTCCTAACATTTTAAAGTCGGTGGGCCAATATTAGATAAGTTTTCTGTACATTCGATGCATTACACAGTACTAGAGATTTGACAGATTTATCACGGTCGACACCCCGCCGGCTATGCGCCAATCATTGGAAAGGCTTTGTTGACTTCTCTCTGCTCACTTTGCTAACTTACTCCTCTTACGACTAAATAGTCTATAGATGACGTACAAGATACGTTTCCCACAGCTCAAAGTATTTATCTTATTTATTTTTGACGGGCCAGTTGGCTCGGTGGTTACAGTCCTTGACTGCCACGCTACAGGTCGACCCAACAGGACAACTGTGTCTTGGTATAACTGTCTCTAAAGGGATGAATTTTGAAAAAAGGTTTAGTATATGGAGTATATCAGTTATCTGGTTTTCATAGTACACGCTCTGGTTAGTTTGGGATCTGATAGCCGTGTGTAAAGAATATCCCGCGATATTTATTTTATATTAAAGTATTATTTAAGATACTAGTTTCTCAGTTCAAAACAACGAGCTGAGCACGCACGGAAAGATGTTAATTTTTAGAAACACAATACAATTGATCTTAAAATAATTTATCGTACAATCTTCAAAGAGTACGGACTAAGAGTCCGTAGAAAATGTAAAAAGAAAAAAATAAAAAGATACTAGTTTTCTATGAAATCATTTTCATATAATTTTTTCAACAACACTTAAGAAATGATATTGGTTCATCTATAAAATTAAATTTTACAATAAATTGACAATTATTAATGCATTAAAGTCAACAATAACGGCCTACTGTTGCCTTACACAGTGTCTGTGTCAACTTACAACTGTTGCTGATATTATTGTGAAATTTGTTACTACAATTGGCTAATCAACGCCTAAAATACATTTTTTTACCTCGAATCAGGTCATAATTTAAGCAATAAATAAATCAACATCTCAAGTAAGACCTACCCTTGACGAAAACTTACAAAGAAGTGTAATTAAAATTGGTTACAAATGAAAGAGATTTACAAAGTCGAAGTCAGCCGGTTATGGTTGATAATTATTGATAGAAAAAACTGTCTAGTTTTAAGACCTACTTTCCGACTAATATTATAATTGTGAAACTTTGTGATGGTGTATATATATTTGTTACATTCACGCATAAGCTACTGAAAAGTTTTGGTTCAAACTTAGCACATAACATAGACGGAGTGTGCCACAAATTATCTTAAAAATCACTGAGTTTATACCATTTCTGTATTTGTTATTGCTATGGTGATAAATAAGTTTAAAAAAGTGTATGCTCCTCAGAAACATAAGTAAAACTGCAGGGCGGAAACTGGTGTAGTATAAGTCGATGATAGCTCTATTTGTAGTAATGCCTTGACGAAAGTCGTGGGCTCGAATCCTACGATGCACTTGACCTTTCGCTGATGGACAAAATCGTGAGAAAACTATAGCACGGAGGATCTTTGTAGCACTCTTTTGGCTTGGTGTCCTTACCCTCAATCATATCATCACATACCATGGTAAGATTGTAGAAAAACACAAACCTGTACAGAATAAAAAATAAGACAGCACAAATGGTGGAGTCCAAAGTGATTAAGATGAGGCCTTAGAAGAGCACTGAAGGTTAGCTACAGAAGTAACCATCAGCATGGAAGTAAGAATCTATTCTCGTATCCTCCTTCCACCTTACCAATAAGCAGTTATAATCTGACTTCATAAAGTTCAAATATAGGTTTTTTAATCTATGATAGGAGTGGAAGTAAGGTCATATGGTAAATTGAAGGTCCAGGGTTGACGTTGAGGTTTCGATGAAGGAAAATGCAGTGAAGAAACTATAAGAGTGTGGTAAGGTACTCTGTATAACCTCAAGATAAAAATCATTCATCAAAGACCTACCACTTGTTCCGGGAGTTCCACTTACCAGTTAGCTTCTAGGATTTCCAAATTGGCAAAAGACTACTATATCAGATGGACTGTCTTCCTGTTTATCAGTATTCAAGAAGCAGGTTTCCCGTAACGTTTTTAACAGGTCAACTAAAATGAGGATGCCATTGGGTACCCACCTCCATGACCTACCGCAACATTATTGTCACAAAAACAACTGAACACACAAAAACAACGTTTAAAATTCAAACACGTGCTAAGAAAAGTCCATTCTCGTATTTGCAAAAACATATTCATTGTGAGTTTTTGTGATCAGCTCTTTTTGCTCCCGTTTCTTCTTGTTGTCAAAAAAAGTCATTTTTTGGATCCCGTCGAACCCGTTAGGTGTTTTTGCCCTTTTATGTTAACTTTGTATGTTTTTTGATTGCATAACCGGGTCAGGGTGCGGTCAGTGATTTTTTTCATTGAGGTTCGATGGATTTTGTGGCGAAAGCATTTTGAGTCCGGAAGTGAAGAATTTTCGTGTTAGTTTTTTTGTGTTGTTTTCGTGGCATTTATACTTTTCGCCTTTGCATGTTGTTATTCATAAAGCTAATTTATTTTTAGATTTTACCTGAGTCTAATTACGTATTAAGGCTGACGTTGTTTGGCATTGGGTTTTATTACAAAAAAGGTTTTATTACTGTATCAGTTAGGTTAAAAGTGGAATGAAACGTCATTTCACGACGATTTTTTGTATTCCACTGTATATGTTTGAATTCAGGGCTTATCGAGATACATATATTGATCATATTATATTATTATACAGCGTGTCACAAAATACCCTAATAAAAATATAATTAATTATCAAAGCCAACAACCCTAGTAAGCTGTCATGTCAGGGAACCAGACTATTTAACAGAAAGGCCTACGTACCTATTTTACCTTATAATTGTCTACTTTAATAATTTTTCTATTTTTTATTCATAAAAATCATTCTGTAATTTTTTTTTTCTGTGTATTAGACGGGGACAACTTCTATCAGCTCTAAAGCGACTATCCTCCGCAGCAACCTGCATCGAAACTTTCCGCACGTAAGTATTAAACAAGTTAGGGGATACTAAAGTGGTCGAGATCTTATAGACCCGTAGGGTGGTTGTAAAGTAATCTTGGAAACGGCATTGCAGACAATTTTGTATTACATTGACGGCGCTACGACTGTTGTCCCATCCTAATCGAGCGCCGAACAATCAAACTATTATGAAATCGCAAGATATCCCAAGACATTCTTCACACATGGTTACCTGATCCCAAGTTAAGCAAAGTGTACTGCTTGTAGTATGGCTACCAGGTAACTGATATACTACATATACTACTTTAAAAAAAAATACATACTTACATAGATATTTACACCCAGACAGAACAAACAGACATGTTCATGCACACAAATGTTTGTCCTGGGTGGGAATTGAACTCGCGACGGTTTGGCAGTCAGGGTCTCTAACCACCAAACCAACTGGCCCGTGTATACGCTTCCACATTGAGTCCAAGAGCTTAATTACACAATTCAGGTGCCGTTTGAACAGCGAAGTTAACGCACAGTAAAATAGACCCAATTGCGTTATGATTAGGTTTATCAGCATCATTATACAATTAACCATTGGGTCAATAGATGAACCTTAACTCACAAGCAGTAAAGATGAATTTTCTGTGACATGCTTAACTGTCAAAATGGGTCTTTTTAATCTCAACTTTAGAGATACTCCATAAGATGAGCCGACCAGCTGTGATGGCTTAGTATAAAAAAGATGGTGTCGTGGGACACCAGATAGGAACGAAGTTTTCATTGACATAATGCATGCTTCTTTCAATTCAGTGCATTCACTTACTTTTAACTTATTCCTTTTCTTATAATAATTACTAATTATACTAATTTATAAATGGAACAGAATTTTAAACATGTTGTATGTAGCCTTTAAATAAATTATGAAATAAACAAACCCAATAATAAACCATATCATTTAAATTTCGAACGTAACATGAAAAAAAGTGTCGTTACAACTTTTCGTATGATTTTTTTCCGCCTAGCTCCCTTTCACAACGCGCGATAAGGAACTTCGTTCCAATAAAAATAATTCCCTCCTTCTAGCGTGGCTTAGCCTATTGGAGGCTTCAGTACTTTAGGATAATGGGACTTTAAAACTGAGATGTGACACCACAGAACTCGACTTGGCATACTGATTCAATCTGTCGCATGCGATCTCTCTAACCTATGACTGTCCACGTATCCCTTCCATTCTTTTGTATGGTGATCTAGCAGGAGCTAGAGTTGCCTCAAGATGGCAAGGCGACCCAAGAGTGCCAATAAAAGAGAGGATCCTACCAGAAAACAAGAAGCAAATCATATAGCTGGTTTAATATGACCCTGTGTAATTCAATCCCAAATTTAAATAGCAAGATAATTTAAGCTTTACTTAATTTTCGGAAGGTCGGAAACGCATCGACTGCTGCGGCGAGGTCGAGCTAGGTGACGGTCGACGGTAGGTCAGGTGTACCTTATGATGCTATTGCTTATTATTTTAAATCTATTAAAGCTTATTATTTTAAGACTATTAAGGTTAGATAGCTTGGTGGTTAGAGACTGACTGCCACGCCGCAGGTCGTGGGTTCGATTCCCACCCAGGACAAACATTTGTGTGCATGAACATGTTTGTTTGTGTGTCTAGATTTATGATATCTATATCAGTATGTATTTAAAAAAGTGGTACCTATATGTAGTATATCAGTTATCTGGTTTCCATAGTGCAAGCTGTTCTTAGTTTGGGATCAGATGGCCGTGTGTAAAGAATGTCTTAGAATCATTATTATTTACAGACGGTATAGTTGTCGAGGTCTAAAAGGCACTTTTTGACAGCTAATAGTGTTAAAGTAGAATCATCTTTATTGCTTTTGAAATATGATTTATCTATTGATTTAATTTAATTTATAATGATGCCGATGCACGTTATTATAACGCCATAGGTTATTTTCAATAACTAAAACATTGTTTGAGTAGTCACGAATTTATCAATCAATTTCATGACGTAATATAAAATGTGAGCATGATATATACTTTTTTTTATGATTTAAAAAAAGCAGCAAATCTTTAAACAGAATACGTATAACAAAATAGTAGGGTTAACTTCTAGATTTTTTATTTTATTATTCTCTTTAGGGCAAACAGGTGAGCATTCAAATCATGGTGGTGGGAATTTACCTGTGAATTAGCTGGAGGTATAAAAGTATTTTTTTCAATGAGACATATTTTCACTTCTACCTATGAGTGATTAGAATTAAACCTGTGCTTAGCACGAATATTATTATTTTCTAAAACATAATTGACATTATAAATAATTCTAACGACATTTTTTTATACTCACACATCCATGATTAATTTTAGAAATGTAAATTTTTGACATATGGCCGTCAAGTTTTGTGCGCGCAAGATGGCGCGGTTGCTTGGCAACGGATGCGTAGGCGCAACAGGTGTGGATAGATTTTTTTCGTGACTGAGGGGCGGCGATACGGCTTTTGAGGGTCGATGGGAAGATTTTAAAAGATTATGAGATTTTCTTAAAAAAATGCCCTATTTTAAAGTAGGTATTTCACACACGTGGATAGAACGGAATATGAGCCAGTTTGTGATGATCTCAATTCTTACTTTACTGACATCTAGAATTACAATTACGAAGTCAAAAGAGATAAAAGTCTCCATGGTATTTACAACTTTAATTTCATTTTTAATTTACGTATCATCACGCCTACTATTTACTTACATAAGTATCTAAAATAATCGTTAAATATTAAAAAAAGATTTGCTTGAATTTACGGAGTACTCTACCCATCTCTTGGATATTAATAGTAGGCGTGAAGATACGTTAATAGTAAAATAATCGGTAGTAGTTAGGTACTACCTCTCCAGTCTTTATTATCTATCTCATCATCTACACAGATAATATAACTATAAGCAATAATAATTTAACTGAGCATTCTGAATGTCACCAGTCGTGCACATGTGCGGGACACTTGTCTAGCCGTCTCCTGTCACTTGTATTTCATTTATCGATGTAAGACGTGGTAATGTGGATACGCCTTTATTTCTTTTACATATTATTATAACAAAGATGTAGCATCCATTAATTACGTGAGGTGATTTTGGCGAATTTTCAACCCCCCCACTCCCCTCGGTGAGATGTCATGAGATTTAGCTCGACCCCCTCTCCCCGCCCCTAATCTCACGTGTGATTTGATGTTATCATAAGTATACGATTTAGATTTAGATGTGAAATAATATTACTACTGTATAAAGCCCTCTTCTAGCAATTTTACACTGTTTCTTGCTAATAAAAAAATGACGTGATATTTGCCGAGACCCCCCCTCTCCTCCACGTGAGATTTGGTGAGATTCGGCTTGACCCCCTCCCCCACCCTAAATGCCTCACGTAATTAATGGACGCTCCCATACTAGCTATCTCTCGCGGTTTCGCCTGAATTCCGAGGAATGTTACCTTTGCTGAGGATAAAAATAAATGTAATTACTGGTGTTTGTTTTAGAACCAAGCAAGACTATAGAATCGTTTTAATGCAATATAGCTTTGCCCGCGGTTACGTGTACGTGGTACGTATGCTGTGTTAATGCATGTTATAAACTATCTTAATGCCAATTTTCATCCAAATCCGTTTAGTGGTTTTTGCTTGAATGCGTAACAAATATTCATACGCGTTTATAATAATTAGTAAGATTTATTGTTCAAAAGCTTAAAAAAAAAAATCGCAAGGTTTGTAATAAACGATAGATTCTATCTCATTTGCGGATTTAACTGCGGTGTGCAAACTAACTTTGTATTATATATTTTTTTATATATGATGTTTGGGCTTCTGAAACTTTCGTAATAAGTGTCCTTAAGCTGTATTTTTGTAAATTTCTACATTTTAGTCACCAAAACCTAATCCTGGTGCCCTCATGGTGGTGATTAAACTACTCAATCCTTTAAAATACTCCTCAGTTTTTACAAAGTCTCGAATTGTCAAATAACTACAGGTGTCTGGTGACCTTCACGAGGTTATGCCATCGCGTTATGGATCAAGAATCATGTCTCACATCAAGAACAAGTGGGCCAAGGCTCATGATTTCTTTTCCTATAGCTATTTAGTTCATAATATTGTTGATCGAATTTCGTGACTTTTCTCTCAGATCTTTTTTGTTTTATTTACCTCGGAATCTAATGAATCGAATGAAGATCGGCTAACAACTAAACGCCTTGAGTTCGAGTCCCAGGTCGGGCATGGTAAATTGCGGTATTTACGTAAATGTCACTTTGGAGCTATAAATATTTTGAATGTAGGTCTTAGCTAACTCTTTGGGGATAATAGGTGTTAAAAAAAAATTCTAAACCATTTATTCAGTTAAGGCCCTCGGAAGGCACTTATGAAGGTTACATTTTAAGTTAGTGAAGCTGCTACCTGTTCGGAAGTCAGCCTTCAACTGAGAAGAACCGGCAAGAAACTCAGCAAGGTTACATTCTTTTTTATTTTTATGAAATATTTTTTTTTATAAATTTTATCTATTCTGACTTTTTAGCTATTTTATAGGTGTGAAGATATAGGGTGTATATGACTAATATATTAAGTAGATTTCTACCCAGTCAATGCAGAATGCACTTGCTATGTTCTTTCAGCTAGCTCCGTGAAAAGTATACTTATGTGGACTAGATAGAATAAAATCAACTCGATCTATTGCTATATAGTAACGATTGAGTGAGTTATCTGACTCTATGACGTATGATTACAATAAACTCAGCAATTGGTCTTTTCCAAACATACTCAGGTTTGTAATATAAAATTGATTTCTCATTTACAAAATTTGTGTCGTATGCCGGAATTTTATATTTTTAGCATCGAATACTTTTAATGAATGAAATCGCGGAACATTATTATCTAAGCACATATCTTCTTACCTGGGCTTCTATTCTGTAAGGAAAATAACACTAGCTAGAGGATGTTTCATCGCCGCCTCTTTGCTCTGTCTCTTTCGCTAACTACACAATCACGTGAGAGGTAAGCTCTCCGAGGCCTTCGCGGGGCCTCGTCGACGAAGTTTGTATTGGCTGAATAACATTTATCTTGAGAATCGAACTGCTTTAAATGTGGCAGTGAATCTATACATCCACAACAAAAGGCCTAAACATTTGTTAGCATTTCATTCATCTAATAGATTAGAATACATAGACGCATTTACATATTTAAAAAAAAAATATTTACTGCTTTTATTTACTACTAGCTGTCCTCCGGGGTTTCACTCGCGTTGAAAAGCTAATGTACATCTCCGTATCATAAGCTATGTGTATGTCAAATTTCAGCAAGATGGGTTCAGTAGCTTAGCCGTAAAGACGAACAAGCAAACTCACTTTCACCTTTATAATATTAGTTAGGATTATTATAGTTGAGCTGTCTACAAATGAAAGAAGTGATCAGGATTTACTGCAGTCGTCTCCGCTTTGTATCCATTTGGAGCATTACATTACAAGAGATCTTCCTGACTCCAACTCTTTTAGGATAGATGCTCTTGTTGACTACTTAGCGTAAGGTGTAAACTTCACGTGGTCATCGGTATACTCTTTAGTCGCCTTTTACGATTTCCTAAAGATGAGTTGTGGTGTGTGTGTTTCTATACCACATGGGCCGACAAGCCAGTAGACGGTCCACCTGATGGTAAGTGGTCACCGCCGCCCATCAACATTTGCAAAACTAGGGGCAATGCGGAGACGAGAAGTTGTTAAGTCTCATGTGCCTGTAATTTGATATATATTGTTTACTAGCTGTCCCCCGCAGTTTTTCCCGCTTTACCGAGGGATGTCACGTTTTCCCGGATTAAAAAGTAGTTTATATATTTTCCAGGATATGCTTTATCTATGTGCCAAGTTACATCTTAATCCGTTTGGTAGTTTTTGCGTGAAAGAGTAACAAACATCCATACATACAAACTTTCGCATTTATAAAATTAGTAGGTTTGGTACCTATCTAGGATCTATTTTATTTATCCATCTATCTTATCCACACAATGATAACATGTTTAAACATGTCGGCAGTAACTCAACACACGAAATTGCTGCACGCATATGATTTTATTTTATAAGGAATAGCATGCGTTTTCTATTTGTGAGATTTCTGTTTTGAGAACTGTTATGAAACTATTATTACAAATGATCACAAACTTAACAAAAAAAATATTATTTTGATCAAATAGGCCTTTAGCACTATTTTATTTCTAATGCTTGTTAAAAAATACTGGTTCCAATTTTTTTTTAAGGTTTTTTTAAGGTACGTGTATTGTCTAGTACCTAAGTCACGTGCCCTCAGTGTACACGAAGTTTCGCCGCGAAGATACGCTACATAAGCAATCTTCGGGTGCACCGGCGCCATCACTCAGACTAGGGGTCGAAGTGGTCGCCATGGCCGAAATCGGTCGGAACAATCACCATCATCATCATCAGTACCTAAGTCCTAGTACCTCTTCAGATACAAAACAAAATAAATAAATAATCGGTTCATAAAGAGAAGACAAAATGGAACTCAACTATTTAGTCTTTGCCTATTTATATATTGATGCTATTAATTAATGTTAGTAAATTTTTGTTTGCTTGTGTGTCACACAGACTTTATCTAGTTTTTACTATAGTATTTCTTTACGCGGTAGTGTCCTTGTATTACTGTGTTTCGGTTAGAAAGGTAAGGGCCGGTGAAGTTACAGGCACATGGGACTTAACTTGACGTCAGGGTCGACAATGCATTAGTGATGCTAGTGTTGCAAATGTCCATAGGCAGTGATCACTTACCACCAGGTGGACCGTCAGCGTGATTGTCGGGAAGAATAAAGAGCGTTTATTATCTCCTGAAAATGTACCGAAGATCTAACATCAAAGGTCGCTCTCACACCTAAAACTGCATGTACGTTACAGCGAACCAAATTCATATCGTACTAACGTCTTTAGGATCAGGAATGTCTGCTTCTTAATCAGCCTATCACTACATAGTATAAAACAAAGTCGCTTTCTCTGTCCCTTTATCCCTATGTCCCTATGTATGCTTAAATCTTTAAAACTACGCAACGGATTTTGATGCGGTTTTTTTTAATAGATAGAGTGATTGAAGAGGAAGGTTTTTATGTATAATACATGTCACATCCCACGGGAACGCGGGTAAGACCGCGGGGGACAGCTAGTATAATATATTTTAAAGCTGATAAGCTGGTTACCATGATACAGCTTTTTCACAGCTTGGAATCATGTTTATTTATTAAATAACCAATCTGGAATTTAAGGGTACATATTTTTATGGAAAGACTAGTACCCGCGGTATCACCCGAGTTTATCGATATCATATATAGCCTATCTACGAAACATTCCGCGTCGAATGGTAGCAGTCCCGTCCCGATATGTTCAGTAGTTTTGAGGTGATGGTGCGTCAAAGGAACCCTATTTTCCTTACATATATGTATATAGAATAGCTATCCCCCGCGGTTTTACCTGCGTTTATGGATATCATATACAGCCTATAACCATCTAGGAAAAATCCTGCGTCGAAGGCTTGCAGTCCTGTTCCGATATGTTCAGTAGTTTTGAGGTGATGGTGCGTCAAAGGAACAATATTTTGCTTATATACTCGTAAATTGATTTGTAGCATATTAGAATCAATTAATAATATTTGTAATGTATATTATTATATTATGGACTGTATAATTTAGCGTGTAAGTTTATATTAAAATCTGAACAACCTTGGTTGTTCGAAAGGTAATGAATTATGATTATCGAATATTTTTTACTCATAACCATATCATTGATTTTAAATATTAACACGTGAATGAAGCATGTGGTTTAATGAAATATTGTGAGTAAACGTGTTTGGTAGAGAAAGATTAATGTCAGATCGAAGAAAAAAAAATATTTTGGACCGTTTTACGAGAAAGAACCGAAATTGATTTTAAACTGATAGAAAGTCACTATTAAATAAATAAATATTAAAACAAATATCCTGGGACATTCTTTACACACGGCCATCTGATCCCAAACTAAGCAGAGCTTGTACTATGGAAACCAGATAACTGATATACTACATATACCACTTATTTTATTCTCAATACATACATTATATAGATATTTACACCCAGAGACAGATCAAACAGACATGTTCATGCACACAAATGTTTGTCCTGGGTGGGAATCGAACCCGCGACCTTCGGTTTCGCAGTCAGGGTCTCTAACCACCAAGCCAACTGAGTTTCTCGAGTGGCATAGGCTAAGTTTATACAAAAACAAATATCTAGTAACTTATTCCGCTGGATCTCCTTCTCTATCAAGTCCCAAACATGGAAACTCAGCAGGAAATCGACACGTGTTTCGCTTCTACGCGAAGCATCTTCAGGATGTATTAAAGCCGCTGTCACTGACTCGACGCACTAGCACCCCCGTTACTTCACCGCAGTTAACATAGGCTATGTTATCATCCGAGATATATTACATCCTTGGGAACTGGGTTGCTAGTTTTCTGACCTATAACTATTGTTTTTTAATATTTAACTTATTTAAATTACTTAAGACTAAGAAAAGCCCCCTTATTCAGCTAATAAAAACTTCGTAGGCGAGCCGCTTCACGGAGGCCTCGGAGAGCTTATCTCTCACGTGATTAGCAGTATTAGCGTAGTTAGCGAAAGAGACAGAGCACGGAGGCCGCAACGAAACATCCTCGAGTTAGTGTAATTTTCCTTACAGAATCGAGCCCCAGCAGCTTTATCTTCTGCCTTAGTTCCAAATCTACAATATGTTTTCATTCAGTCCATTTAGTGCATAAGGTTCATATTACAATAGCATGAGCTTTATTGTCCACTCTATGGAGAACCTACCGATATACTGATTTTGTGTAATGAGGTCTTAATTGTTTAACATAACATTAAATAAAAAAATGCACCAAAAGGACTGAATACGAAAATTGCTCAGGATCGTACTCTATTGTTGTATTTGGCATAATTTACCATTGGTGTTTTTTTTTTAAAGAAACGAAATTTTAAAGGCTTTATTTTCTACTAATCAGCACGAGAACCCCGTAGTTAACTATAACCTTAAACCCCTTTGTTTTAGGGGAGGCTTATACCCCTACAGGTACCACTAAGAACTGTCGATGTGGATTTGAAAAGATTCTATTCTTTTTTTTATACCCCGTGTACCGACAAACAAGCAGACGGTCCACCTGATGCTAAGTGGTCATCGCCAATGCTAACCCTAAGACGTGAAGTTGGTAAGTCTCTGTGCCTGTAACTTCACCGGCCTTACCTTTCTATCCGAAACACAGTAATGCAATTGCACTACTGCTTCACCGCGGATGTGTGGGGTAGATCTTTTCCGGACGGACTCTGTACTATAGACCATACTGTGGATGGCACGGTCTACCCGACCATATACGTCTATGGACTCTACACTAAGAGCTATTTATTGTATATTAAGGAAAATATATATATTTTATTATTTATAAATAAGCGCACCGAAACAAAACAACCTTTTTACCACTCTGTGCTTTGAACGTAGAATAAGTGTTATGTAACATGTATTTTATGAGGTGATGTCATGCAGCCGAATCCTGAATTATAGCTCTTATGATTTAAATGCTTCGAGTATTAAGTTATGGAAATGTTTTGTACCTACACTTTTAAGAGGGGCGTGTATTACACCGAAGTTCGACAGAGAATTTTGCAAAATTCAATGGTAAATTGGAAAAAAATAAAATAATAATAGCTAGATTGATTGGAAAAAATTATGGAGGTTTGTTTGCCTATATAAATTTAAAAATAGATTAAACAGTCAAAATGACGTCCCTTGTACGGCTAATATAATTAGCAGCTATATTTATGTGTGACAACTGACGCGGTACTGGCACTGTGTGCATTCTATTGTTAGACTTAAGAAAGGAAATCATTTGTAGTATGTTACTTTGAAAGTAGAAAATTAAAAATATTTTTTTTTGGATTGCTATTGATTATTAAGCACAAGTCCATGTCAGGGTGAAAGATGGCATCCGTTCTTCCATAAAAAAAAATTAAACGATAATTTATTATCTGGAGGCACAATCCCATAATACAACGTTATGATATAGCCAAAAGCGAAGCTCACAAAGCCACTATGACAAATACACTCAACTTCAGTCGTTCGAACACATCGTAACATAGATATTGCGCTCCGGTGTAAATGGTGCCTTAGAGTTGATGATGACAGATGCTTGATGTTCGAGAGTATTATTTAGTATTATTTTCCGAGGATCGTGAGGTCAGGTCCGAGCGGGTCTTAGCCGAAAACCTGTTGATAATGTGACCATGATTCTAGTGGAATTGGGGGATATTCCTGAATTTATGGTATTAGGTATTTAATTTTAATAACTTAATACGTTCTACTGATTAATATTTCGTTTTATGGTAGATACGTTCGTCAAAAGATTTTGCGATAATTAAGCGTGTAACCTTTAGAGGGAACAAATATTGTGTTAAATAATGTAAAAAGAAAACAATAACTTAAAAGAAAAGACATCCAAAAAAGCATTCTAATCAATTGTTAAAAATTGCAGTTCCCGGGAAAGAAAGTATCCTATGCTAATCCAGGCTTTAAACTATCAATATGCCAAACTTCATCGAAATCAGTTTAGTATTTTTTGTGTGAAAGGGCAACAAAAATTCATACATCCATTCTTATATTTTTTAATTTTGCTATGGCCTTGCGTTTGACCTTCGACTGAACCCAGAAGGAGTTATGACGAGGCCGAGGATGTAGCACGCTTCCCTACAAAATATTTACTCTGACCTTGAATATATCCAGGACATATATTATTTATTAGAAAATAGCATGCTGAAAAAGCATCTGAGCTTGGCTTCTGTAAGGAAAGTGACACTAGCTCGAGGATGTTTCGTCGCGGCTTTTATACTCTATCTTTTTCGCTAACTACCAATTACATGAGAGATAAGCTCTCCGAGGCCTCGTAGCGCTGGGTCGCCGACGAAGTCTTTATTAGCTGAATTGCGGGGCAGATCCTTTATCATAGTAGATAAATACGCACAGCTAAAGATTAGAATTCTCTCCCCTCGTCTGTGTTCCCAGAAACTTACAACTTGGGGCTCTTTAAGAAACTACTTACAGGAAAGCGAACTCCATTTTCGGCCTCAGTAAGTGAAGTTACCACCAGGTGAGATTGGGGTCAATCGCAATCCCGTCAAAAATAAATAAAAAACAGTTTTTCAGCAGGCGGATATTAGTAAAAAATAAAGTAAAGACTTATCCGCAGTTTGAACTGCCCCATGGCCACAGTACCACGGTCGGCATGGAAGCACGTATTACGCCTAATGCCTACGCGTCAATCACTTTGATTGAACCGGCAAAAACATTGATTCATATTCATAACGTCCGTACTTAGTACACTCAGTGAATAAACACTTATGTACTAATAAAACTAACGCTATGTTAGTTCCAAAAACAGTTAATTAATTTCTATAATTGCAACACTAATTGCTTTTGGACACAAATGTATTTTGTAAATGTTCAATATAGAAATATTAATTTGAAATGATAAAATTGGCAAAAAGGCAGATTAGATACAATAAAAATGAAACCCAACTGAGTTTATTGCCGACTCTTCTCAGTCGACGGCTGACTTTCGAACTATCAAGCCTTAGTAACCTTAAATTTGACCCTCATATATGCCCTCTACAGGCCTAAACTGAATAAATGGTTTTGATTTTAAATTTCTTTTAGGGACCAAATACTTTTGTATGGAGAATGTTGCTACTTGCAATCGAGACAAGCCTCTGCAGCTTTTAGATTGTTACCAATGTTGTATTGTGAGATTTTTTTATTTGTAATAAATAAAAAATAGATCTCTCCTCATCTCTAGGATGCTGTGGAAGACTAAAAGGGACTACCGATGAACCAGTCAACTAACGGCCAAAATTAATATACGATCCCGATCTAAAATCGCAAGATTGAAGTAGAATTTTGACATTACGTGTCATGTACATTAAAATTACTGTCAAAAGGTTCATCAATCCATGATTTTTTGATCTGGATTGCATATTAATTTTCGCCGTAAATCATTATCTTCTGTACCATGCAACTAGCTACCGTCTTGCGGTTATACCCGCATTACCAAGGGATGTCAATTATCCCGGTATCAGAACATAGCCTATGTCAAACGGATGAGTAGTTTCAACTGTAAAACATTAGTGTTAACGTTATTTAGTAATAATCTATACTAATATTATAAAGAGGAAAACTTTGTATGTAAGTATGTTTGTTACTCTTCCACTCAAAAACTACTAAACGGATATGGATGAAACTTGGCACATAGATGGGACATATCCTGGAATAACATATAGGCTACTTTTTATCCCGGGAAAATGTGATATCCCTCGGGGACGCGGGTAAAACCGCGGGTGACAGCTATAATTTATAAATGTTATCCCGCGGTTTCACCTGCGTTCCCGTGGGTTATTCAATTTTTCGGGGATAAAAGTATTCTATATGTTAATCCAGATTATTAACTATCTATGTGCCAAATTTTACACAAATATGTTCAGTAGTTTTTGCATGAAGGAGTATCAAACATCCTTACAAACGTTCGCATTTATAATAGTATATTTATGATTCGTAGAATTATCATTATTTCCATAGCAACTAAATATGATTACCCAACTATACCCAACTAAATGATCATGTTTACTAATCTATGTACTTCAGTTTTGTACCCAAATTGACGCGCGCAAAAAACAAGCCAATCGGCATTAGTTACTGAGATAAATTAAAGAAAATAATCATCAAATCTTTTTCTAAAGTCAAACTTGTATTTTCCGTTGAACTGCTATTAAAAGATGACTTCTAACATGATTTAGGAGTCAAAGACTCAATTAACGCTAATTGTAAGAATATAAAAGTTTTGGTTTTACTTATTTTTTATTAATGTGGCGCGAGTTTGCAATCTTCGTCTTGTATTATATTTATTTATTTAGGATACACGATAAAAATTACAACCAGAAGGTAACCCCATAATAAGTAATAATACATATAGAGCTGGGCTGTAACTCAAAACATATGTATACAGAAAAACAAAACTAGAAATGAATACCAAGACAAATGTGATGAAAGTGCAGGTGAGCACTCCCAAATGACAATATAGTTAAAAATCTTATTATTTATAAACTATAAATAAAGATTATTTATTTAGACTTAATTTATCTGCTGGTATATCATGAGGTTCAAACGGATGTAGTACATCATTGCAGAAAACTGCATGAAGAGCTGGAGTATGAACAGCCCTTTGGTATGTGGGCTCTTTTTATGGTGGCCCCTAGCTCCTGATCTCCAACTCTGTACCATCCTCGACTACATCGTCACTTTACATCAGGTGAGATCTAGTCAAATGCGCAAGTTTTTATATAAAAAAACAATCTTATAATTGATATTACCAAAGGAATAGAAGACTTATGTGTACGGTCATAGGTTACAGATCGTGTCGTCAGAGGATCGGTGTCTCTGTGATGTATTTTGCTCCTTTGTCCTAGAGTGACCAGAGCTTCCAATAGGTTATGGATGGCCCAGGTTCTATATCAGTTAGTCATTGGTTAGTATTTAGAAATTACAAGCACATGAGACTTAACAACTTCACGTCTGAGGGTTGACAACGCATTAGCAATGCCTCTTGGTGTTGCAAATGTCCATTGGCGGCAGTGACCACTTACCATCAGGTGGACTGTCGAGTTAGATGGCCAATGTGATATAAATAAAAGTGTATGGAAGTTTGCAATACCAGGGGCATCAGAGGTATATCTGTACGTAAGCTTAAAGCTGAGATACATACATATATCTGAAATATCCTATTAGTCAGAGCGTAGGTTCACCAGGACTAGTAAGGTAAGTAGACAAGGTAAAGGGTACTGTATTCTCATTTCTGCTAGGTTTAGATTTCATCGTCACAAACGTCTAACTAATATATAGTTTCAGGTTATGGAATCTTTGAATATCCGTACATATAAGAAGGATAATATGTTTGACGATTGACATTTGTGACGTTTGTGACGATGAAATATATAGTTTCAGGTTCTGGAATATGACATAAGGCTCTTTTAACCACAGGAATGCCAGTGAAACCACCAGGTGGAAGCTGGTATGTTTCGGTTATTTTTTTGTCCTTTGGGTACCTCCGGCCATATCTTGTTTATTGGGAGAATATTTGGAGTAGAAATTTGTGTTATACTGGCCTATTGAAAATATTTTCTCTCTTATTATATAGATCATTGGGTGCATATTCAATTAAATCTTTATTGACCCTAAATAGATAACATATAAATTAATAAACGTATCAAAATCATAACTGTTTTTCTTTAACCATAGCCAAGTAAAGTCATTCAACAGCCCGGCTAAAAGATAAAGCGCAAAACCGTAATATTATGTAAAGTACAAAAAGAAGCTATAAACAGAAAAAAAAAACCTATAAACAGGCCCTAAAATGTTAATAATACGATATCATGAATAAATTAAGCGTTTATTATTAAATAACATACTAAATATTGCATTTAACTGTTTAAAATGAGTCATAACGCGTTATATTTAAATTTTTGAGTCACAATCGTGTTAAAGGACAAACAGAGACACAGTGACCCAGAAATTTTATTGGAAAAAACATTGTAAAAACAATCAGAAGCGTATTTTTTGTTTGTTTTAAAAAAACGCCGGTATTTCGCGCATTGAAAGTATAAAAACAAAATGGTGGATTAGACTCGGTTAGAAAAACTGATACAATGCGATAGGATTTTTTATAACCCACTGTGTTTATTTGATAACGAAAGTAACTTTTTGTTTTACGTTCATATTGCATAATTAGGGAGCTATTTACTTTTATTATTATTAATTTATATATATTAAGAGTTTTTATTGTTATTAATTTCGATTTTAGATTAAAAAAAATCTCAAAAAAAAAACCATAATTTATTCTCCCTTAAAAAAAATACAAAACGATAAAACAAAATTGTTACCATATAAATTAAGTAATTATTGGTCATAAAAGGAAGCCGAATTAAATAATATAAATCGTAATCCTTAAGTCAATGAATATTCAAGTGAAATAAAAAATCTGATTAAAATATTAATTATATTAATTAATTGCACTACCAGTCATCATTTGCATATTTAACATGTATATGAGAACCTGTTTTGAATAACAAAAGTTTATATTATCATGTAACGTTGCTCATTTTAATTTATAACAATTTATGTCCAAAAGTAAAACAAGAAATCTAGTACAACTTGTTCAAATAGGCATTAAAAGTAAATATTGTAAAAGATAAGTGTACCTTTGGTGACATAATCATGTTTGATCAAAGCCTCTATAAAATTATTAATCATCATCATCATCAGCCTCGGTCCACTGCTGGACATAGGCCTCACCTATAGCACGCCACTGAGCTCGATCTTCAGCTCTTTGTTTCCAACCGCTGCCAGCCAGCTTGCGTATATCATCCCTCCATCTAGCTGGAGGGCGCCCTACACCACGTTTACCAAGCCGTCTCCAAAATTATTAATAAAGATTTGAAAAGTATTCAATATTTTTAAATTTCTAGGTCTAGAGGTAAGCATAACTTTGTATGTCGAAACTACATTTTAATTAACTTACTATTGTAGTTACGTACCTAATACGTTTTTTTACATCAATATCCTTTATCATAATGATTTATTACGTATCCCAAAACCGGTATTAATTAATTTTATTACTCGAGAAAAGCTACGAAAAACTCTGTACCTATACTCTATACAAAAACAAATGAAAACAATGTGCTAATCAAATCAAATAAATGCGGAAAGCCTGAGCCGGAAAAACCTAGCTTGTAGGTAGCAATCTCTGAGACGAGTACCTATGCGTCAGACAGATCACGAATGTACGGGCAATTGTGCAAAATGACCTAACCACCACCGAAAATCTTTGTCCAGAAATCAATCTTAACTCATTACGACAGAGTGCGAAATACCGTGAGATCTTGTAGAAATAAGGCATTATAAAACATATTACATCACAGCATGTTCGCATCAAGGTCACCATAGACCGAAAATCAGGTTTGGTCCCCTCTCCCCCCTCTCACGACGCGGCAACCGTGCGCTTGCGTCGGCGGCATAGAGGCGCCGTTGTGCGTTAGTTTGGCATGGCTACTAGCGAATTTCGTTTTATATTATACAATAATAAGTAATGAAATTATGCAAATAGTATTATAAATAATATGTTAATCTATCATCAATGTTGCTGGCTACCATAATAACTATCGGTAGTCATTAAAACAGCGATTAATTATTATTTTTAAATTAGTTTTTAAATAACATTGCGTGGCATTTTTACTGGTAAAATATGAGATTAGTTTTGATTAAGTGTGATCCTAATATTTCCAATCATGTTTTTAAATACAATGTTAAAGGTTAGAATAATGTTTTTTTAAGTAGGAAAATACAAAAGAGTTATATCCCTAAAATTTTAGTAGCTATTGACGAGCTTTAGTAATTTCCATAAAAAGAAATGGGAACTGTTAGTTTTTTTTTTTTTAAATCATACAAATGTTTTATGATTTCGACCAGTATACGAATACTAGGTTACACAGTGCATATACACAACAAAAAAAAATAAAGACTTTTTAATAATGACATCTTAATCCAGTAAAAAAAAATTACAAAATAAATAAATATTATCCCGTATTTTTAAACATAGAACAAAATTAACAACTTTTCCTTCAACTTTCAAACTTACTTAAAAATAATCAAATCATAATAATAAAACCAATATTAACCAACATGCATTCCCACTATGACGTACACAAGTTCTATTCGGAATTCGTCAAAATACTCGACAACGAACTACCACATGGCTCGTAAGACATTATTCATCGACACCTTCCTTGTGTGTGTATTACATCTGTGTGTGTAACATCGGCTTGTGTTAGGTGCGCTTGCAATCATTTGAGGATTCAAACAAACTTTTTGTGTATAGCAGAAAATAAATAGCTTTATTTTAATATTAACTGTCCTGACCGTAGCTTTACCCGGCTTTCCTGAGGAATGATACGTTTTACCGGGATAAAAAATATCCTATGTTAATCCAGGTTATAAACAATAAAATCTATACTAACATAATAAAGCTGAAAAGTTTATTTGTTTGTTTGTTTGTTTGAACGCGCTAATCTAAGGAACCGCTGGTCCGATTTGAAATATTCTTTCAGTGTTGGATAGTGCATTTATCGAGGAAGGCTATATGCGATATATTATATTTAAAAAAAAATTGGGATCCTTACTATAAGTCCAATAATGTAACCCAAAGTGTAATATATTATGTACAGATAGAGATCTGGAATAGATTGCTATTGCCTATTTTATACCGAGAATATGTAATAAACTATATTACATAATAATTATGAATAGGTAAAATATGGTTTATTCAGTTATTTTGATACAGTAACTTTAGGCAACTTTTGTTTTCTTTTTTTCTTTTATTACAGGCTCAAAATAACAATAAAATTATGATTACATAGTAGCATTTAAAAACCACAAAGGTTTGTGACAATACTACACATATTGAGTCTACATTGGCAAAAACACACAATCATGTGTTAAAAAAATGCGATATAACTCTGCATTATTAAATAGGTGCTTAATATTTTTCGCCCGCGGCTTCACCCGCGTTCCCGACATTGGCCCACGAGGATCTCACATTTTCCCAGAATAAAAAATATCTAGAGTTTTCCATTTATCCGTATTATATGTTATCATAATTATGTGACCTACCTTAACATAGTACATTAAAATAACAATATTGACTTTGAATCATAGGCATAGCAAAAAACTTTAAATCAAATAAATTAACTGATGATTCATTATTATTGATTTATACAACGTAAATATAAAATTTTAGATAATTATAAATGCCTAATGTATTACAGTATACGAGTGTATTTTAATATTTTGGAAAAAAAAAACATGAGATAAACATATTAATATTTTGTTTCAGTATAAGAAATGCCGATTCGTAATTTACTTAAATAGTTTTAAGCCTGCCATCTAGTGGGGAATTTAGATAGTAAAGGTGGCAATACAAAGCTAAAATAAAAAGTATAGTAGCAAGCCCCAGCTGGCACTTGGGCTAACAAGAACAAACATCTGATATTTATATCATATCATAGAATATTAACAACACCGATTACGATTCTTATTGTTACACCTGTAGTTTCGCTGGCCAATAACACCAGAAACTACTCAATAGAATTAGTTTTAAACAAGTTTTCGAATACTTGTAACTATTTAACCCAGTATTTTTACGAGTTCTCCACGTATCACTGACCTTACAGATGATTATTTTAAAATATATTAAAACGCATTACAATTATATATTTTTAATTAATTTATGAATGCGAAAATAAGTAATGCGTTATTTGGCCTTAAACTTGAACTAAACACCTCAGTTTTATAGTTAGAGTTAGAATACATTAAAAAAATCTACAACTCAAATTAGAAACACACGGTTCAAAACTTAGGTTATTTTTAATTATCAGAAATAAAAATCACAATTTCCAAACTTGGAATCGAAAATTTTATGATCTATGAAATTCAATCAATGATGCACTACCGCCATCTAGTAATGATCGATAGAACTAATGTTAGGTTCCGGGCACTACCAATAGATGTCGCTCAAGAGTTCTTATTGGTACTTCGTTCCAATATATATTTCTATAGAGTATTACATTTGGGGTCCATAATTTAATTGTTTAAATTTCCATTCCTAGCTTATTGTTTAAATAAATAGTAGGGAAGTACTTACGGGTTTATTGATGTTTGTACGTACCTGGAATAATAGAAAAAATATGATATTAATTAAAACATAATTATTTATATGCTACCTATTATTTTTTTTATTCCAATATAATTAGTTTTGGTTATAACACGCCATTATAAACTTTATGTCATAAACACTAATTCAATATATTCAATATCATTATTAATAATAATAAATTTATTATCCCAGAATTGTCACACTGCAGAGCAAAGGCCTCCCACCCCTCTCTTCACTCCCTCCGATCGAGTCTCAGTGGGTTAGTGCTTAAGTTGGGTGCCCTACTCATCCTTTCAATGATACTAATTATAATTCCTATAGGTACTTTCCCTCCAAAGTTTTTGACCTTTTTTGTATTCATTTATAAAAATGTTATACTTTTTTTATTAATTTATGCCAATCCCACTTATAGACACAAAAAAAAACGTTTAATCACAAACGTCTCCCTACGACTCCCCAGAAGATCCCAACTGTCCTCTTACATAAGAAACACGATTCCCACAGTTTTTTAAGACAGTGTAATTTGCATACATCCAATCATTAATTTTTTCCTATGCCTTTTTCCAGTTCTAGTCACCCCAGCTTTTGAATAGATTTAACACAATAAGATGCTATTAAAATAAAAGATTAAGTAGTATCACTCATTTGCATACTCAACATCAGTTTGTGAGAAAGGAGTACCGCAAGGGACGACATTGGGTCCTGCATTATTTAATATATGCACGAGAGAGTAGACAATGCAAAAATTGTTTTTATGTTTATCACTCTCCCATACAAGCGGTTTTTTTCACTATTTGTTTTTTAGTTTCTTCGCACGAAGATTTGCATAGCCAGTTTCGGTCACCCTTCCTGTATTTTTGCGTACTATTTTGCATATTAAAGTCCTACAACTGTCTTTTATAAGTGTGCGTATTTACCTTTAGCTTTATTTTAAGGATAGCAGAATTTTTAATTTCATTCATGAATTCTTTGGGGTCAGGGTTTTTTTTCTTTGGGCTTTGTTGGAATCATTAGTGATGCTTTCGTATCGTGTGAGACTTTTTTTGTGGATATGTTCTTTATTAATGTAAGGTGAATAATTAAAGTTGTCTGGAACAAGAAGTTTGTCCCCACAAGTAAATTTCTTTTGTATCTCTAATTGAATTCCGGTTTTGATGCGCAGTCATTGTGGATTTATTGTTTGTTGAATATTTAGAAGACATTTTTTTGTATGGACTCTGATTTCGGATGCTTTATTTTTTAAGGTGGAACAAAACATCTGCTTTATTGTAATTAGAAAAAAAAGGACGTGAGAATATAGGGATAGGGAAGTAGGGATTAATTACAATTATTGTTAGTGATAGCTCATTGTATAGTTTTGGCAAGTAACCGTTCATTGGAATCGTTATTTAGGTCGAACGTTAACGGTTCGTGTGTTCAAATATCGATAATTATAAAAAAAAAATGCAGTTGATTAATTGAACTGGTAATAATAAATTTATTGATTTTATTTACTGCAGGTGGTGCTGCCAGCAGGATGCACATCATTTTGAAATAGCTCTTCAATGGCTTATGTAGAACATTCCTTATAGTAAAAATATCTAATACTAGTTGAATCCGGCTTGTATTGGTATGTGACTTATTTTGTTTTGTTTCAAGAACCTATGCAGATATTACCAATGTTACAGTATCGGTTTAGGAGTGCATAGAGGTGTTGCCACGTGTCGTACCAACAATATGTAATCCGTGACAATTCTGCATTGATTTCTCCACATTGATTGTCAATCACCAATCAAATAATTAGGGCGTCGGCATCAACAAAAGCACAATTGCTCTTCTAATACTTTATGCCGACACACGTTACGTTTAATTTACAATGGTAACCCTAAAAATATCATATTCCATCGCATCGGAGGGTTATATTAAAATCATAACTATTGATTTTTTTGTATCGATCACAATAGTTGACATTGACGCGTGCGCGGCGATAACGATCTATAGATCAATGATTTACTTTGAAATTGGATAGTTATTTTTTGCACTGACCACAGTCACGGTTGGTTTGTTTGTAAAATGACATTTTTCTGGGGTAATAACCGCGTTTAAATATTTTTTGTTCGGTTAAAAAAATTGTGATAAATCTGAATATTTTTTGATTGAAAATATAAGATCTATGGAATTTAAGACCACTAGAAGACTGGTTTTTAAATAGTTTTGAGAAGTTAATATGTAAAATGCACCTTGCACTTAGTCATTAGCATTTAAAATCGAATAGAATTATATACTTTTAAAAGGTAATATTTAACTTTCCGACAATCTGAAGACTAGCACTGTAAAAAGTATTTAAGTGATCCTAGCTGATATTCCTGCTGTTTCTTCTCAGTTGAAGGTTAACTTCCGAACCGATTTTAACTAGTGTTTTCGTAGGGCTTTCATAGAATAAATGACAATCATTGAATTTTGAATTAAGAATCTTCAATTACTAAACGAAGAAAACGAAAGATTTTTTTTTTATTTATCACTCCGGTGTGTATCTTCCAAATTATAATATATCATTAATCACACTTTCATCCCTGAAGAAATAAGCTCCCAAAGAGAAACTCTAAGTAATGAGTACCTAATCATGTTCAAATAATAATATAACTCATTTGAATCCCAAAAAAAAGATAGAACTAGAATAAAATTAGACTGTTTACCGTTGGATTTCCTCTTGGCCTCATGGGCTCATGGCCTGTGACAATCTTTACACACGGCCACCTGGTCCCAAACTAAGCAGAGCTTGTACTATGGAAACCAGATAACTGATATACTACATATACTACTTTTTTTTCTAAATACATACTTAAATAGATATTTACACCCAGACACACAACAAACAGACATGTTCATGCACACATATGTTTGTCCTGGGTGGAAATAGAACCCGCGACCTTCGGTTTGGCAGTCAGAGTCGCTATCCAAGCCAACTGGCCTGTTAGATAGACCAGATTAGTTAGATATCCTCTCTTTTGGAGGATCAGAAATAAAGTGAATAAAAGTCAGTCTTAAACTACTGCTTCGTCAAACAGCTGTCTGTGCCAAATCGGATTCCCTAATCCCCAAGTCTTTAACCCTTCGATTGATTTCAATACTTCAAATGGGTCGTTTTGTTCATGTATTGTAGGGTTAACCCTTTATAGCGCCGCCTATTATAGGATTATTGGGTATTGATCTATTGTGGAGGGCGCGAAACGGGTTAAGTACTCTCTTTGGGTCTTTTTGTACCCTGCGAAGATTTTGCATGATTAAAGTGGGTTGAAGGTTATAGGGTTTTATTTGTATCGAACATTGATGGGAGAAGTTCTGTCTCATTAAAATTATTTATCTAATATACTGTTTATGTGGTCACTTACACCTATATTCTAAGACGTTTATTCGAAAATTCCTCGACTCCAACTCCACCGAGGATACCTTAAGCATTTTCTCGAGGAATCCCGACTGATGTCGAATCGAAGTGTAGTCAAGGTAACATGACATGTCATTAGTTACGTCATTCTATTATAGATAAAATATTAATCAAATAAAATAATGAACTTCAGTAGCTGTTTACATGTTACAAACTTCCTTATGGTTGGTCGCGACGTACCTTGAAGTTGACAGTTATTTTCTCACCTCGAGTAAGGGAAAGCGTCGAGTGGAGGAAATTTTTGTATCTAAATATCTTGGAGTGACGTTGAGTGGAGTCGAGCAATTTTCGAGGAAACGTCTTACAATATGGATGTTACTTATCGACCATCTTCTTATCATGATGGAAATGTGCCTTATATTACGTTAGCATTTAATTGTGTTTTTAAATAACTAAGGTTTTAGGGTAATTCGTCAGTCATTTTTGGCCAAATACAGCTTGAGCAGCAAATGATAGATTTGTATTGTCTTTAGGTATGTTCCGGCTACACTTAAGAGTTAGTTGTCTTCTTTGGTTTATGGCCATCTAAGGGTCCTATCATCACTTACTATCAGGGGCGTTGCTACCGCCGTATCTGCCGTATCAATTATACGGGGCCTCCTACGTGCGTTGGCAAAAATTAATAAAAACTTCCCAAAATTTGTGTATTTTGAATATAATAATTTGAATTGTTTGTAAAATTTAAAAAAAAGTGACAGATGAATAAATATTTCTTTTAATTTTATGCAACATTTTTTTTTTCTTTTGTGAGAAATCTTTACCCTTTATAAGGGCCCCCAAATTTTTGTATACGGGGCCCCGCCAAGGCACGCTACGCCACTGCTTACTATGGTAAGATTACTAAACCATAAGGGTATCAGTCCTGACCCTTTCATGTTCTTTACCTTGTTTACTTCATAAAAAGATTTGAGCAATTAATAAAAAAAAACAAAAAAGCAGGATTATCGGTTTTACACAACTACGCTTACTAACTTCTACCCCGCGGATTTACCCGTGTTTCTGAAAGAGCTTATGGTATCGGAATTAAGGAACATATTTCATCGATGCGCCAAATTTCGTGAAATCCGTTTTGTTATTAGTAATACATTCACAAACTTTTACATTTAATATATATTATTAGTTTGTAGCATATCGTTACTTTAAAATTAATATGTACATTTAAAATTATTGTTCCTGCTATCTCTTCTCTCCTTTACACCTTCAGAACTATACCAAAACTGAGTAATTGGTGTTCTAAGAAAGAGAGTAGTTTCATTTACTTACTACCTCATACGTTTATAACATAATAGCTTCAAGTTATTTAAGATATTGTGATAAAGGCAAAGAACGACACAGTAACAACAAAAGTTTTCATATAAAAATGTTTTAGATCAGCTAAAAATAATAATTTATCAAAGAAACGTTTTTGACTTTGATTACTCCAGTAAAGTATTCTCAAGACTTAGTGAAAATACACCTTCATTCTAACCACAATTTTAACCACAACAAACACAGGTAAAGTATATTTAAGAGCTTATAGATTCCCACAAGCGAATATAAAGAATTAACACTAGAGAATGTAAATTTTACTAATCCATCCATTTCCATATAACTCCTACCATTTGAATTTGGCAATGACAAATTACTGCTAAGTACCAACAACCATTTCCTAGTTACGTTCTCACATACAAATGTACAGAACCATCTGCTCTTATTAGATAATAATGTTTTATTCAGTAATTGACAAGAATTTGAATTATTATGCAAAATAAAAAAACCCTAAATTGTTCATGTTGACATAATACCATCAATCTGGTGTTTGATTTATTCGTAGGGGTGGGAAATGAAAGCGGTTTATCTCGATATATTATATCGATGTCGATATTGAATGGTGAATCAAAATATTCTAGATTAGTGTTGTTATTACTAGATCGATTTCAGTAGCATTTAAAAGCTCAAGAGAACTCCCAATATTATGGATATATGTAAGTAGCATTGCAAAAAATTGTGATAACACTTTAAAATGCTTCAACATTAATATGTCAAAGGTTCTGCTTACATTATAAATGCGAAAGTTTGTGAGTATGGTTGTTTGTTGCTCTTTCACGCAAAAATGTCTTATCAGATTTGGTATAGTTTATAGCTATAGTATATATATATGTGTTAGAAGTTACATAGGATACTTTTTGTTCCGGGAAAATGTTATATCCCACGGGAACGCGGGTGAAACCGCGGGGGACAGCTAGTGTCTATATAAAGCCTACAACAGCATTGGTTTGAAGTTTTGGTTTTGGGAGCTGGGGGAACCCCGACTGTCAGGCCACATGTTGTAGGCTCTGATTCCCGCCCAGGACCAACTTTTATATTTATTCTTTATTTTGGTGTGTATGTAGTATATCAAATAACTTGTTTTGATAGTATAAGCTCTGCTAAATTTAGGATCAGAGGGATTAACATGAACAACAATTATGTCGCTCTCGATACGATGACGATACGCTTACGATAGATGTTCGTGTTGAGGCTTTAGGGTACAGATGCCCGTCTATCACTACATAGTATAAAACAAAGTCGCTTTCTCTGTCCCTATATCCCTATGTACGCTTAAGTCTTTAAAACTACGCAACGGATTTTGATGCGGGTTTTTTTTATTGATAGAGTGATTGAAGAGAAAAGTTTTTATGTGTAATACATGTGACATCCCACGGGAACGCGGGTAAAACCGCTGGGAACAGCTAGTAAAGTATAAATTATAAAGTATAATGAACGTTTCTGGATATTTATCTATTATAATCATTATCGACATCGATAAACTCACCCCAGCACTAAGTATTTACGTGAATAGATTATCTCAGGTGCAGTCACAAAGGAAATTTCGCACCGCAACGCCTATTAGCGCACAAACGTAATTGTCATTTAGATTTTGTGTTTAACCTGTAAATGGAACCCTTATGGACCCTTTATACCCTCTAAAAGGGTTTCGTGCATGCTTAGAATGCATCTTAGAGACTTAAAGTGTTTGTATAGGTGCTTATTAGTATCCGGGAGTTTTTTTTGCGTGTCGGTCGTTTTTCTAAATTTGTTTAGACCAGAATTCTGCCAAACGTACTGTGTCTGTAGCATTATATAGGTCTTCTGGCGTGCAAGAGTTAAAAAGGTGATAGTTTTTTATAAAACTCGCTATCCCCCGCGGTTTTACCCTCGTTTCCAATATAGTATCCTATAGTTATTCCGGGGTATGGTCTATCTATGTGCCAACTTTGATACAAATCCGTTAGATAGTTTTTGCTTTGAAGAGTAACAAACACCCATATAGTTTATTGAGTAGTAGAGTTCTTAGTGCAGAATTCGTCGGGGGAAGTACTACCACCTTACCCGTTTCCGTCGTGACAGTAGTGCACACGTATTAATGTGTTTCGGTTAGAAAGGTAAGGGGCCCGGTGAAATTACAGGCACATGAGACTTAACAACTTCACGTCTTCTATTTACAGATTTTAATATATATATTTTTTATTCAAATCGGCCTTTTCAAGCACTTATGAATAGTCTAATACATTGTCTTTTACTCTGTTTTTGTCCAATCATTTTGTCTTTATAAATTGACTAGCTGTCCCCCGCGGTTTTACCCGCGTTCCCGAGCGATGTAACATGTATTATACATAAAAACCTTCCTCTTTAATTGCTCTATCTATTAAAAAAAAACCGCATCAAAATCCGTTGCGAAGTTTTGAACGTTGAACTTTTGAAGATTTAAGCATACATAGGGATATAGGGACATAGGGACAAGGAAAGCGACTTTGTTTTATACTATGTAGTGATATGGTTCGTAGTCTTGATGGTAAGGGATCACCTTCGCCTATAGACGTACAACCAAGGGATTGCCAATGGGTCGCTGACCTTTACAAAACCAAGAAGGCAACAGGCTCTCAAGTGCCGCCGGAACACAATGCTATTAGTAGTAAAGATTACAAAACGCTTTGTTCTTGTATGCCACATTGTAGTAACTCGACTTTAATCATAATGAATGAGTGTCTTTGTTTCTTTTTATTAGGATTCCGTTTACATTATTTTACCTACTACAAACCATACTTAGAACACAAAACTATGGCCCAATTATCTTGTGTTCAATATGATCAGACACAAAATTAAATGTAATCAAAAATTTAAAATTAATGTATTTTTAAGTACTTATCTACCCTAAAGAGTATATCTTTTGATCTTGTACCATTGTGACGTCATAACGACTATTTCATACAAAACTCGATACAATCGATCTTTTTGACATTTAACAAAAAGTTGCTGATTTGACATAATTATCGGTACATTTTCCTTATTAAATTGACTGACCAAATCGTCGCTAGACATCCAACAGGATGAACTGCCTTTAGTTTAGATTTTTCACTTTAGGTTCTGTACCCAAATGTTGCCCACGTGACCCTACGGGATCCAAATGTATGTTATTTTATGTAAGCTATCTATGATTTTATTCTGTAAGTATTTAGCATCATAAACAACTTCCTTCAAACCTTATAACACCGTTAATAACAGACACAAAAATCCGTTCAAAAAGTCAAATACATTCTCAAAAATAAAATTAACCAACCAAATTCAAAACAAAGCAGTAAAAAAAATTGGCTTGGTGGTTAGCGACCCTGACTGCCAAGTTGAAGGTCGCGGGTTCGATTCCCACCCAGGACAAACATTGGTGTGCCTGAACATGTCTGTTTGTTCTGTGGCTGGGTGTAAATATCTATTTATGTATGTATTTAGAAAAAAAAGTAGTATATGTAATATATCAGTTATCTGGTTTCCATAGTACAAGCTCTGCTTAGTTTGGGATCAGATGGCCGTGAGTAAAAGAATGTCCCGGGATATTTATTTATTTAAAGTAATATTCTATACACACAATCCCATTCTCATCAACAAACATTATAGAATAAAACCTCCAACCACTTTCTACGTGATTAAACATAATACAAATATAATTTTCCAAGAAACAAACGGACCCTTCTTAACCGCTAAGGAGGCTGCGGTTATGCAGACGTTGTTAGAAAGTCAGCTCCAATCTTGGTAACCACACGTAAATGCAACCTCTGGCTAGATTATTTAGCTAGCTCGTGTATCGGCGGAAATTAGACGATTCAGGGAGTGTGTATTTTGTTGCTGATGTTGGCTTCCATATACTACCAATAGAAGAGATAATAAATAAATATCCTGGGACATTCTCTTACACAAGGCCATCTGATCCCAAACTAAGCAGAGCTTGTACTATGGAAACCAGATAACTAAAATATTTTTTTTTTCTAAATACCTACTTATATAGATATTTACACCCAGACACAGAAAAAACAGACATGTTCATGCACACAAATGCTTGTCCTGCGTAGGGGAATCGAACCATTCGGTTTGGCAGTCAGAGTCGCTAACCACCAAGCCAACTGGCCTGATAATTGAAAGTATCTATGCTTGTGACTCAACCAATTAAACAACTGACCTTTTTTTTAAATACCACATGAGCCGATAAGTAAGGAGACGGTTCACCTGATGGTAAGTGGTCACCGCTGCCTATAGACATTTGCAACACTAAGGACATCGTCAATGCGTTGTCGACCCTGAGACGTGAAGTTGTGCCTGTAATTTCACCGGCCCCCTTACCTTTCTAACCGAAACACAGTAATACATGTGGACTCCTGCAAATTTAACTACTAATTTGAATGATTTTTCGGAGACAGAATATGTTATAGAATGCATATAGTGGAGATGTGGATAAAACAGGGGGTCGAGAGGTAGACCGTACGTGACCGAGAGAGTGCAACAATGCTTGCAATAAGTCCGTAATTCAAATTATCTCGGTACTGAAGTCTCTGCTTAACTCATCGGGGATAATGGGTATGGAGATGAAAAATATTATGATTTTTTATGTTCGACGTAGTGTATTCTCAATCTTGCCAGTATGAGGGCGTAAGCACGTTATGAGTTCGGTGCGCCGTAACGTACATGCAGTTTTTATATGTGGGAGCGACCTTTGATGTTAGATTTTCGGTACATTTTGTAGAGATAAAAGTGTATGTTTTTTCCCGACAATCAGACAGATACTCCACCTGATGGTAAGTAGTCATGACATTTGCAACACTAAGGGCATCGCAAATGCGTTGTCGACCCTGAGACGTGAAGTTGTTAAGTCTCATGTGCCTGTAATTTCTCCGGCCACCTCACCTTTCTAACCGAAACACAGTAATACAAGTGCACTACTGTTTCACGGCGGGAATAGGTAAGGTACTACTTCCTCGGACAAACTCTGCACTAAGAGTTCTTCAGGACATCCAGAGTTATAATCCTATGTGCCAAGTTTCAATCAAATCCATTTTGTAGGTTTCGTTTGAGAGTAAAAAACCATTCATAAACGCGTTTATTATATTAGAATGTTTTTTTAATTAAAATCCTAACATAACATAACATTACTCTAAATATAACAACGGTGGCTCACATGTTAAGAAATCGTCTCTCGAATACCACAAGTGCCTTGAAGAAGGTTTTTAACTTAAGAAGGGTTCCATAAGCTACCGCAATACCACAAATGCCTTACATTTGACATGCGTAAGTATCTTGAAGGATTTGATGTACCTACTGTATTTTCTGAATGGATAGACTCGTGTGGTGATGTGTGGTCGAAGGTGAAGGGCGGTGGCATATTCGACCAATGTTAATGACGACAATGGTTGGGTGTAGCGCTCTCTCTTGGAGGACACATCTTAATACGGTATCTTCAGTAATTTTGACCTTCATAAAAGCCCTCCGCGGCCCTAATGTTAATGGTTTTGAATTTATTCAATATTGTTTTGTAAATAGAAATTGTTAAGGTAGCTCTTCTCAGTATAAGCAACCTTCTGAACCGGCATTAGAGTCTGTTTTATGTTATCTTACAACTATTATAAATGCGGCAAAAATTTTAATCGATATTTGTTAGTCTCCGCGGCTAAACGGATCTTGATGAAATTTTCCACATAGATAGATTATAGTCTGGAATAGCACAAAGACGTTTTATCCTGGAAAAATGTAACATCCCTCGAGAACGCGGGTAAAACCGCGGGGACTGCTAGTTATAAATGTGTTTCATTATTTCAATTCATTTTAATGAAGGGTTATAATTATACAGCATGTCCAGACTAGGAATTGAACCTAAGACCCGACTAGGAGCAATTAGCGCCATTCAATAATCAACCCTTCATCATAAAAAGTAGTAAACTATTGCAAAACTAACTATTAAAATGCTACACAGCCTACTCTTGCCATATTGAGCGTAAAATGCAGTTTTTTAATATCGGGGTAGATGACAGCATAGGGTAAACTGCATAATAACTGGCCATTTGTTCGGTATTTTTATGGGCATAGCTTTTCTTTCAATTCTCGAGTCTTATTTGTTGTATTTAAAACAAGCTTATGCCGCAGTTTTATCCGCGTTTCTCGGTATTAACGTTTTTTTTTATACCACATGGGCCGACAAACAAGCATACGGTCCACCTGATGGCAAGTGATCACCGCAGCCAATAGTCCCTGAGATGTGAAGTTGGTAAGTCTTATATGCCTGTAATTTCACCGGCCCCCTTACCTTTCTAACCGAAACACAGTACCTAATACAAGTGCACTACTGCTTCACGGCATGTTTACTTTAGCCCTAGAGATGGTTACATTCTTCGGTGGCAATATAGGTCTCAGATTGAATCCTTCTTCGGGATAATGGGTGTCAAGATATATGTTCATAACAGTGGATAATGGTGCACAAATATACAAAACTGTGTTGTAAAACTTTAATTTTCTCATTATGTGCAATTGTTTGTTGTCCACAATAAAGGAAAATAAAAATAAAATAAAAAATTTATTTTTTACTTGCGTCATGGCCAGTTTCTGTATAGTTTACCCTATTATTGTAACCTTCGCTATGATAAGGGGACGTTAACGGTTGCTAAGTAGGAAATAAAATAAAGTTATTAATTATACAGGTTATTTCTAAACGTATTGTTGGGCCTTGGAAATAGCGAGTTATCTTTTCAGTTGTTAAAATGGCAACCAAATCTTATATTTCGCCTTATTTTTGCCGGTGCCAATTTATTTATTTATTTTTAATAATTTGAATATTTTTATTAAGTTTTAAATGTAGTACTGAAAAAAGTGACAGTATTAATTGACATATAAGAATATCATAGAAATAATAACAACCAAAGAAACTCAGAACGGAATTAATCACTACATAGTATAAAACAAAGTCGCTTTCTCTGTCCCTATAACCCTATGTATGCTTAAATCTTTAAAACTACGCAACGGATTTTGATGCGGTTTTTTTTAATAGATAGAGTGATTAAAGAGGAAGGTTTTTATGTAGAATACATGTGACCACCCACGGGAACGCGGGTAAAACCGCGGGGGACAGTTAGTAAAATAATAAACTAATTTGGATGCTAGGTCATAACTGTCGTCGAACTAACAGACGCTTCAAACAAGAGAGATAAGTTACAGCGCCCTCTGACTTGAGGATAAAGGTAGGTGCTACATTAAGAAAAGGACCGAAGACAGGAAGGAGTATCTTCAAATTATTCGAGTGCTGATACCTTTAGGTGAAGAAGTTAGTTTATATCTTCATTTGTTCTACTAATATTATAAATGTGAAAGTTTGTGAGGATGGACGAATACATGCTTAGTTACCCTTTCACGTAAATACTACTTAACGGATTTAGATGAAACTTGGCAAATATATAGTTTATAGATATGGAATATTTTTATTATATATTATTACTACTATATTATTATATATTTTTTTATAGACAGGCCAGTTGGCTTGGTGGTTAGGGACTGACTGCCAAACTGAAGATTGAGGGTTCGATTCCCACCCAGGACAAACATTTGTGTGCATGAACATGTCTGTTTGTTCTGTGTCTATGTGTAAATATCTATATAAGTATGTATTTAAAAAAAGTAGTATATGTAGTATATCAGTTACCTGATAGCCATACTACAAGCAGTACACTGTTAACTTGGGATCAGGTAACCATGTGTGAAGAATTTCTTGGGATTTAAATATTTCGTGAAAAAATTATATGCCTCGGAAACGCGGGAAAGCCGCAGGGGGAGCTGGTAAATATTATATATAAACAAAATGTTCCTTTGACGCACCATCACATCGAAACTACTGAACATATCGGGATGGGACTGCTACCATTCGACCGGAATTTTTCCTAGATATAGGCTATATATGATATCGAAAAACGCGGGCAGTTATCTATAGTTTCATCTATTGGTTACATGCTCCAGCGTTGCTTAGTTTGGGATCAGATGGCGGTGTGTAAAAAAATATCCCAGGGTATTTATTTTATTAATTCATGTCACGATGTAACCTTTCATTATTACCGGGTTCCCATTGATAACCGTTACAGACAACGACTTTTTTTTAAATAATTCATGTGTCGAACAGTTCGTAACTTTGACATTTGAACTATGGAGTAACGAGTAAAGAAAATGTCAGGTTTTGTTTAAAGGTGACGCCGTCAAAGCGATTCTGGTGAAATAAGTAATATTTTTCCAGTTTTGTTTGCTTTTCACGGTACTAGGGTACTTTGTAGGACCCACTTGGCTGGTGACCGCCTTATTATCCGGCTGATGCACTTGATCGCCTTCCCTTGCTTAAATTAATAAATTTTTCAAGAGAATTATCAAACAATAGCTGTCCCCTGCGGTTTTACCCGCGTTTCCGAGGGATATCACATTTTCCCGGGATAAAAATAAGACTATATGTTATTCCAGAGTATGCTCTATCTATGTGCCAAGTTTCATCCATATCCGTATAGTAGTTTTTGCGTAAAGAGTAACACACATACTTACATACAAATCTTTCCTCTTTATAATATTAGTATAGAAGTATAAATATACTAGATGTAGATAATATTATGAGAATCTAGTTTAAAAAAAAATACAAACAAGCAGCACCTGTTCAAAAGTAAAAAATGAAAGATCTATTGAAATAGACTTTCAGCCCCCTTATTCAGCTAATACAAACTTCGTCGACGAGCCGCCGCCCGGAGGCCTCGAAGATCTTACCTCTCACGTGATTGCGTAGTTAACGAAAGAGACAGAGCATAGAGGCCGCGACGAAACATTCTCGAGGTAGTAGTAATAGTCATTTTTCTTGCAGAATCAAAGCCCAGGACCTTATGAATGGTCAAACTCTAACGCCGGTTCGGAAGGTTGCTTTTGCTGAGAAGACTATAGGCGAAAATGAATGTGCAATCCCGATCGAAAATCCATGGATTGATGAACCTTTTGACAGTAATTTTAATACACGTAATGTCAAAATTCTACTTCAATCTTGCGATTTTAGATCGGGATCGTATATTAATTTTGGCCGTAACTCTATACTTACAATAACACAAGACTTACAAACCTTTGTGATTTTTATTTAGCTATTTAATTTAAGGAATTTATTTATACAGTTGAAATGAAAAATAAATAAAAAAAGCTACAAATAAAAAAAATATTTTTTTTTTACAATTTTTGCTTGTGAACGAAACCTCTTTTGTTAAGTAAAAGTAAAAAAAATATCCCAGAACATAACCTATCTTTGTTTCGAGCCGCAAATATAATAGGTACTAATGACAGCAACCAACCGTCGCGACAAGTTTTAATTTCAAAGTGTCTGCGCGTGCGACCGCCACCTGCCTGCAAGCACTTATCCATTAACTTACGTTAAATACATGTTGCAACACGTTTCATATTTAGTATAACTAACTTATGTGCGTCGATTACAAAGTATTTATTATTATGTTGCAGAATAATTATGGTTGTGGCGTTTTGTTTGGGGTTCTAACATTATAGTTGCGTTATACAGGTTTAAGGTGTAGGAAGAGAAACAGAGCTGTAAAGCTCTTAGTGCAGAGTTCGTCCGAGGGGAAGTACTACCACTATAGTCATTACCGCCGTGAAACAGTAGTGCACATGTATTACTGTGTTTCGGTTAAAAAGGTAAAGAGAGGAGATTTTTAGAACGCGATATTACACTATCAACCTATAAATTGTGTTTCAGCCATTCTATCCCTTTTCATCATATGCAAATAGAGAGAGACAAACATACATTTCATATAATTTTGCAACGGAAACGCTACTATTGTCAAGTAATTACAATAGGAAATGGATACTAGTAGTGATTATAGTAAATATATAAACAAATTTAAGAGATAGCGTTAAAGAGGTACAAAATCACTCGCGAATACCTCAGCCTCAGAGCCGAGAGGGAACAATGCACTGATCCCACCCTCCATCCTAATGACGTCATTAGTACGGTCGGCAAAAACTACACGCTGTACAGTCGGCTGTTGGAACAGGTAGGGGTGGCTAATGTGTTATCATTTCGAGGTGGTGTGTCTACGAACTGGGGCTTGCGAAATTGTGACTTGTAAATCCAAAATTCTTCGTCTATTTGTAAGAATTTAGTCACAAAATAAAAATAAAACTACAAATATTTTTTTTTATATCACTTGGGCCGACAAACAAGCATACGGTCCACCTGGTGGTAAGTGGTCACCGCCGCCTATGGACATTTGCAACACTAGGGGCATCGCCAATGCGTTGTCGGCCCTGAGACGTGAAGTTCTTAGATCTCATAAGCCTGTAATTTCACCGGCCCCCTTACCTTTCTAACCGAAACACAGTAATACAATTGCACTACTGCTTCACGGCAGAAATGGGTATGGTAGTTCTTCCCCGGACGAACTCTGCACTAAGAGCTCTACTACTCGAGATAATATCAATATTGTATAAAAAAATACAAAAACGGAGGTGAACAGATCCAAAACTGGAAAACACTTGTTATATTAATTAATTTAGTATCCTATTAATCCGCCCTTCTACTCCTAATTAATAAATTTGAAATTATGAGGATGGATGTATGTTTGTTACTCCTTCTCTCAAAAACTATCAAATGGTCTTGAATGAAACTTAGCACATAAATAGAACATGCTTTGGAATAACATACACGATACTTTTTATCCCGGGGAAAAGTAACATCCCTCGGCAACGATAAAGAAACCGCGAGAGACAGCTAACCCAAAATATGGAAAGATGAAGTAAAAATGTATTGCTTGTATGTATGCATAAAAATGGTAACAGCCAAACACACAACAATCCCAAACGCACATACCAACCTTAAGTCATGTTGGGTAAGACACAGGAAAGACAATAACTTTAACACATCAGCCCTGAAATGGGAAATCACTCCAATAAAAAACCCTCGCCCCTAATGTCTGTCTGCAACCACATATGACCGGAAGTGACGAGATATTCATTCTCTTGAAAAATAGACAACGATAAGTGTCGACACCGAATGTGACAGCCCTAACAACTACACAATGTAAAACCTCCATTACGCCTATTGTGTTAAAGCAGAAATTGGTATGCCCAAATAATTTCAACATCCTAACATCACTGATTTTCTTGCACTCAATTTTACAAGCTTACATGTACATACGCTTTGAGTTCTAAGTTGAGCGTCTAAGGTTGACTTTTCCATGTTTATATATTTGATCGTGAGATACAGAGTGCTCAAATAAATGAAGGTATTTGTGGTCGTTTGAGATGTTATTGAATGGTTTTGGTCAAAATGAGAAATTGGTAGGCAATTTTGGAGCTGATGGTAAAATGCGAAATAATTTTAATATTGGCTGATACACATTATATAACGCCCATTATCCCCGAAGAGGACCTCTTCTCGAGCAGTGAGACCAACATTCCACCGAGCATGATGAGCATTGTTGCCATCTCTTGCGCACATCACCAGGCCCGGACTACACTTCTGGACTAAATGCCTTTCTTTGTTTAGAGGTGTAAATCGTATATGAATAGGCGTTACTTGAGTTCGCGTGTACCATCCTCGACTGCATCGTCACTTTCCATCAGGTGAGATCCAGTCAAATGCGCTCAAGTTATTATAAAAAAAAAAAAAGTGATTACCTTGTTGACAAATTAAATGAATATATTGTAATTCAAATAACTCTTCACACGCATTTATTAACAGTCCGACAAGCTGGCATATGGTCCACCTCAAGGTAAGTGGTCACTGCCGCCTATGGACATTTACAACAGGAGCATCGCCAATGCGTTGTCGACCCTGAGACGTGAAGTTGTTAAGACTCATGTGCCCGTAATTTCACCGGCCCCCTTACCTTTCTAACCGAAGCACAGTAATACAAGGGTACTACTATATCACGGCGGAAATGGGTAAGGTGGTAATACTTCTCCGGACGAACTCTGCACTAAGAGCTCTTCTACTTCAGAGGATTTTCGATATTATACTTTTTTTTACTTTCAAAAGATAATTAAGGCACCGTCTTTTACCTTTTGTCTGTCGGCTAATCAAACAAAAACTTACTAAGGCCAGAGTTTGTTAACATTTTTATTACAATGTGTTTTAGATTTAGAAAAAAGAATTTACTTTATCTGTTTAATAAAATTGGTAGGTACATAGATGCATCAGTTTTGTTGTGGTCACAGCTATGTGGTAATGACTTCGACTCCATAGGTGGTAGGTGATGAAAAGGCATGGCAGCAAGGATGGTTTTTGACCTGGAACTCTTTTTTGAAATGCTTCTGTTGGTCCGATGCAAGGAGTAAAGTGCACGTGGTCACCGTATACTCTTTAGTCGCATCTTATAGGTTAGAAAAAAGTACGCGAGGTTTTTCAAAAACATTTATTTTTTTATTTTGGACGAGATTGCGATTGACCTCAATCACACCTGATGGTAAGTGAAGATGAGGCCGAAGATGGAGTTTGCTTTCCCGTTAGAAGCCTATTCACTCTCTATTTAGTTTAGGCCCGCCGAGGGCACTTATAAAGGTCAAATTTAAAGTTACTGAAGCTACTACTGGTTTGGAAGACAGCCTTCAACTGAGAAGAACCGGCAAGAAGCTCAGTAAGGTTACATTTAAAAAAATATATTTTAGATAAATTTTGTCTATTCTGACTTTTTGGCTATTTTATCATCTTACTTTCAATATCTCAGGCACATTACCAATCCTGAGGAGATACTCAGATATCGGACTACAAATAATCATTCTTAGTAATCATTTCTGAGCTATGAAACGTTGATATTAATTTGCCTGACCTGGGATCCAACCTTTATAGCACTTGGTTATATTTACCATCTTAACTTTTACTTAATATTTTTTCCCATATTTGAGACTTGAATATACATTTTTTCTTTACAAAAACATACTTAATTATCTTGAAAACAGGTTCGTAGTAATATTAATTAAATAAACAGCTACAAGCCATTATAAAATGTTGAGGACCCCTGCCGCACGGCGGAATCCAAAAGCGAATAATTCCTTTCGCGAAGAATTCGAAAATTTACACAAACGCAATATGTATTAACCGATGCGACTTTTTGTCAGTCCGTCTGTCCTCGCCGACCCACTGACCATTCGACATTTTTGTGATGACATTCTTTCGCTCCCCGATTTTGATTAGAAAGCAGCATGACTTGCCGATGACGAATTTTATTTATTTTTCTTTTGTTTTTTTCCAAGGAATTGAATATTTATGCAGTTCTTTGATGTTTTTTAGAAAGTAAATAGTTTTAAAGTGTTTTGATCAATTATCGTATGTAATGAGAAACTGTCCTGAATTAAAGATAAATGAAATCATTAATGTGATTTTTAAGTACCGATCTAATTACAAAGAGTATGTTATTTGATGCTGTACAATAATGATGTCACAGCTTGCTATTTCATACAAAACTTCATGCATTCGATCGTTATGACATTTCATAAGGAATTTCTGATTTGATATGTCAGGACACATCCCTATTACGTGAAACAAGATGCGAGATATTATTTTTATAAATTGTGTATTTACAAGTAGAGTACAATAAATCAATTAATTAATGTTTATCAATTAACAAATACGTTGACGGCTAAAGCGGGTCTGCAGTTGCATGGTGGTTGGAGTACGTGTTTGCCACGCCACTGGACGTGGATTCGAGTCAACATTTATTAGATTGACACTTTCCCCTGGACATAAAAAGGTATAATGTTGCCTGGAAGAAATTGCTTCAGCAATAAGGCGTTATATATTTTATTTATTTAATGATAAGGCAAACCAACAACAAATTTACAATTAATTATTAGTGACACAATATTTCATAATTTGAGTACAGTGTAAATACGTCACTTACAGGTATGCACGCCATTTACAGTGAACTACATATCAAGAATACAAAAAAAAAAAAAACAATTTATAACAATTATTCATAATCAAAATTAGAGAATATTAACAAAAATAAAAAAAAATTACACTAACTACAAATTAGATAAAAATAACAAATTCAAAAATACTAAAAAGATAAATCAAAGCATTATTAATAATAATCAATCAATATTATTTAACAATTTAAAATTATAATTCAAAGGCACCCAATTAAAAATTTAGCTTCAAGATTTTAGATTTAAATTGCGACAAACTGTTACAAAATATGTCGATATCGCTGTTGCTTGATATATAAGTTGTTTGCACTTATAATGTTTGTATAATACTTTTGTATTCAATTTTCTCTGTATGTGGTGTCAACAATAAAGCATATTTGTATCGTATTGTATTGTATTCTTTTCACAAGGCCAATTGACTCCAAACTAAGCAGAGCTTGTACTATACAAATCAGATAACCGACAACTTAATAATTTTAATTTTAAATATATAGATAATTTAACACAGATCAGATAGACATGTTTACATAAATGTTCATCCTGCCTGGCTGAGAATCGAATCCAAGACGAGTGGCGTGGAAATTTAACCAGGCCAACTGCCCCGACAATATGTACAATGTAAATCTATTCAGTAGTTTTTGATTGAGTGACAAACAAAACATTCTAATTTATAAACTATGATTTCTGTTTTTTTTTTGTCGAAAGGACGAAGGTGTTAGTTTCTGAAGGCTCTACGCGGACATTTTCGGAAGCGCAGGTCTCAACCGAAGGATTTCTGATGTTGTGGCTCTGTTTATATACCTACCAGCTGCATCTGTTACAGCACATAGCTCAAATAAGTGCATTAGCCAGACTTTAAAGATGAGTTAGTCTAAACACGTGTGTTGCCACGCGCAAAAAACACTCGATTGAGAATTAATTACAAGAGCTGGGCCTGTAGGGTTAGCAGTGCAGAAAAAAATTAAGATTTTTTAATAAAATTATTTAATTTACATTATAGTATATTTAATAGATAGTGTTTAGAGGGGGTTTAATTCCCAGGATAGGCAAGATATAGTTAATGTTTATATGTGAGAAATTATTAAGATATGGACTCTAAAATGGCATACCGTCCGTAAAATCTGTCATAACAGATTTTGACGGGACTTTCATTGGCAGATAGCTGATTTTTTAATAAGTAACTAAAGCTACTTTTTGTCTCGGGAAAAAGTTACATCCCTCGGGAACAGGAATGCAACCGTTAGGGGGCAGCTAGTTAGTTATAAAGTTGCAGTACGAGTTATATGTAATGGTTTTGCTTTATTGTAGGGTTCGTTTCAAAGGTAGTTTTAAAAAAAAAAAAAAACATATCCCAAGACTTTCTTCACACATGGTTACCTGATCCCAAGTTAAGCAGAGTGTACTGCTTGTAGTATGGCTACCAGGTAACTGATATACTACATATACTACTTTTTAAATACATACTTATATAGATATTTACAACCAGACACAGAACAAACAGATTATGTTCATGCACACAAATGTTTGTGCAGGGTGAGAATCGAACCCGCGACCTTCGGTTTGGCAGTCAGGGTCCAAGCCAATAGGCCCGAATTTAAAACGGTTCATTATCAGAACCTAAGTTACTCCTATTAAAATCACCTATCTACCAGTGAATTGCCTATCAGAATCAGTCCAGTCGTTTTGGAGATTAGCCGGAGCATACATACAGATTTTTTTTTCTATCGTTTTTTTTTTAATTGAAATCTCTACCATATATTATATCCACTTTTTGTAAAAGCTGTTATTTTGACATTACGAATAGACAGTTCAAACTTATTTATTTGCTTATGTGATCTATTCTAATGCAGATTATGATAGCTTAGCGTACACCGACCTCATCATCACGATGAGCCTACCAAAGCCAAGGTTATGGAAAAAATAAATTGCCTAACCACCTGACCGTACACAAAGTTGACGAATTGAATTTTGATGGGTGGCAGCCGGCGTCAGTCATTATCATTTCACCATCTCCCAGCCTGTTGGCCGGTCAGAGCCGCCTTGATGTTTGTCAAGCCGTAGCCGCTTGTGAATCGAGTTTTGTAGAGCTTTCAATGTCTCGAGGGCGACGCTGTATACGTTATTTAAGCTATAAATTAGCTGTGTTAAGTTGAGGACGTTAGAGAAGATGGTTAGGGAAGTTTAAAAGACTCATGAATAGTTTAATCTATACTAATATTATAAAGACGAAATATTTGTATGTAAGTATGTTTGTTACTCTTTCACGCAAAAACTACTAAGCTGATATGGATGAAACTTGGCACATAGATAGAGCATACCCTGGAATAACATATAGGCTACTTTTTATCCCGGGAAAATATGATATCCCTCGGGAATGCGGGTAAAACCGCGGGAGACAGCTTTGATAGATATAATTAGTGATATATTTATTATAATTGTTCTTCCGATTCAAGTAATTCAACACATTGAAGGGCTTTTCTGAGGAATAATTTTTGCCCGTATTAAGACTTTTATTTCACGTTATTGAGTACAAAGATAAAAAAGTGAGAGAAAATATTAGGTTTTAGAAAGAAATTGTGTTTTTTTTTCTCTGTAGGTACTTAGATGCTATTCTTTCCTTCATCTTCACGAGGTAAATTCTATTCAGTGAAAATAGGGACATTTTCAACAAAATTTCCTTTTTAATAACTGAAGAAAAACGTGGCTCCAATTTAATAGTTGTTTTTTGCGTAACCACATTTAAAGGGAAGACGTCCACTATATACACTAAGATATTACTTTTATCGTTTTTCTGTGTAAAATGTCTTGATTGAATTAATTTCAAATTATGAAATATTTATGATAAAATATAAACATGTTTGTAATAGACCCACTAGTCACTTACCTGAGGACACATTTTGCAGTGGTACTTCCTCGCGTGGGCATGCAGGGGTTGTAGCTTCGTTGGACCCTTGCCAAGTGGCTGGGGTACCACCAACAACCCGCTGCCGGTGTTAGTACCCCCCACGGGTGATGATGAAGAGGATCCTGGAAGGAAACAGTAGATTATAAAATAACATTCGAAACATTGAATTCATAAGAAGTATCTGAAGTAGAAAAGCTCAAGGGAAGTATCCGCGACCTGTGAATTAGCATTAAAAGTATCTTTGGTCTTTAAGTAGTAGAGCACTTAGTGCAGAGTTAGTCCGTATGTCTATCCTATACCTATTTCCCCCGTAAGGTAATAGTGCACTTGTATTACTGTGTTTCGTCTAGAAAACAGCGATGACAGATTTAATAATACCTACTTTGAAAATCGTGGAGATAGATTCAATTTTTTAACCCAATTAATGACTATATAAGTACCTATGTATTTAGAAAAAAAAGTAGTATATGTAGTATATCAGTTATCTGGTTTCCATAGTACAAGCTCGGAAAATATTTGGGATCAGATGGCCGGGTGTAAAAGAGAATTTCGCGGATCATTATTTATTTATTATTTTATTTAATTAATAAGTTTATGCCCTAGAAGGGCACTTATGAAGGTCAAGATCCATAGAAGCTACTAGCGGTTCGGAAGTCTGCCTCATTGGATATTCTTGGTTGACCATTGCATAAACAAAAACGTTTTCATATCGTAGCAAGCAGTTTTTCGGTCGAGCTCAAAATTATTAACTCTAATTATCTATACAACGTGTTACAAAATACCCCGTAAAAATATAATTAATTATCAAAGCTAAGAACCCTAGTATATTATACAGCGTTACTACGGTCCTGAAATATTGTGAATGGACTCGTTACGGACACGGCTAGTTTTGTAACACTCTGTATAAATAAAAACTATCTGCTGGCTATTAGTAAGCGCATCACTTAAGAACGGCTGGACCTATTTGGCTTTTATTTTACAGGGAAAGAACAATTTTAAAAGTTGCCCAGAAAATTGGAACTTTCGGGAAAATTTTTGCTTCGGGGTTTTCATGTGAAGTCATAATGCATGCCGGGAACAGCTAGTAAGCAATCAGAATAATGTAAAGACATATTGGCAGTCGGTACCTAGATACGAACCTGATCTCCCAGGCCCCAGTCCGGCTCCGTACAGCATCTGGCTCATGGACTGGTGATGACCGAGCCGATCGTCAGTTTTCTGGTGACCACCCACTGTCCCATCACCAGTGCTCATCTTCGCCTGGAAAAGATGAAAAGAGGGTAGTTATTGATTTGTTCCTTATCTTGTTTCAATGGGAAGAGCAGCGTACTAAATAAAGTTTGCGTTCGCTTGGCAAACTAAAAATATTTGACGGTCAACATCAAATATAAAAAAAAATTCTTAATAATGCTATTTTCATTTAATACGTTCCATTAGAGGTACAAAATAAATAAATTATATTATATATTTTTATACAAAGAACAAATTGTTACAACGAAAATAAAAAAAAAAAAAAAATCCAAACGAACGCATTTTTCTTTTTGTTGTATGTAGGGTTAAAGTTTTTTTTTGACACGCTCTTATTTTTTTATTAATTATGAATAACGTCACGTTACGCAAGGTATTTTTTGAACACTGTTCTGTCATTGTCAAAAATATGACGTTATTTACAATGAAGAGAGTCAAGTTAATAGGCGATTTATTTGTAATGGAATAAGGGCTAATAATATAACCGAGCTTTGGCATGAACAAACATCTTGAGGAGAGTATGTAATGTAAGGATTAAAAAAGAACAACGGGATGCATTCCCCGGGAGTGCCGGCAGAAGTGAAAACTTGAACATTAACGTTGTGCATTTATATCGTCTTACGAATTTTCGATCAGGTCACGTGTCCTGACGCGAGTTTAACATTTTATACCGATCCCAAGAAAAGTTCTCAACGCCGCTAACGAAGCTTTCACTTCAAAAAAATAAACAAACAAAAATGAATATAAAATATTAAACAGAATTAACCTTAAAGCATTTTCCTCCAATATCATTTCACAGAAACACTCATTCATCTTCATTAAGTTAGTTAAGTTTTATCAAACATCGAGTTACGATCAGACAATCAGGGTAATGACCACAGTATAACAAATCACAGCACCGTAAGTCCAAGTTGGTAATAACAAATAACGTTTTAGAGACAAAGGGCTGACGACAACTGTGGTGGTCACTTTGTAGACGCGTACCGCGATAGCGCGGCGAGATAAATCATTTTAATTTGTGATATACTGTCTTGAAGAGTAGTGAGCTTGTTCGATAACTGTGTTCTAAGCTTGAAAAGACAGAGACAGAGCATAGAGGCCGTGATGAAACAGCGTCTAGCTAGTGTAATTTACTTTATAAAATTATTTTACCCGCGTTCCCGTGTGATGTCACATGTATTATACATAAAAACCTTCCTCTTCAATCACTCTATCTATTAAAAACCGCATCAAAATCCGTTGCGTAGTTTAAAAGATTTAATCATACATGGGGATATAGGGACAGAGAAAGCGACTATGTTTTATACTATGTAGTGATAGTGATGTAGTGATGATTCTCATTAACATACTTTAATTGCGATTTGTATACGTTGTAAATTGCAAAAATCGCGTCAAATTTCGACATATAAGAGCTCTCAAAGAGCGGACCTCTCACGTAATTGAGTAGATGCTTCCATGAAACAGCTCAACAACAACATGTCGAGTGCGCCGAAAACCAATGCAATGGGAAATCATACATCGTGCCATGTTCAATTTTCCATCCTGAGAGGTCCACTCTTGGAGCTCTCTGTAATATATGACCTCGGTAAATCATGAAATAATAAGTATATAAAAAAATTAAAAATTTTAAACCATTTATTTAGTTTAGGCCTTCGGAGGGCACTTATGAAGGTCAAATTTAAAGTTACTGAAGCTACAACATAAAGCAATTAAAGTATGTATAAACTAAAACCACCACATAACCATTCGCTTATTTATTGTATTAGTTGAATTATATCAATGCTACTAATATTTTAAATGCTAATGTTTCTGAGAATGGATGTATAGATGTATGACTCTTTCACGGAAAAACGACTTAACAGATTACGATGAAACTTGACACTATTCCGGGAAAACGTAATATCCCTTGGGAATACAGGTAAAACCACGAACGTAAATATAAGGTTTATTAAACTTTTGGAAATCTTATCAGCTTGACAACCTATCTAACCGTATGTATCATAACTTCAATCCCCCTGTACCACTTATTTAGGACTTGCTCGAACACTTGACTTGCTACTTGCCCGGGGTTAACCCGCAAAAACTACCCCGTTGGTCATTTCGATCTACCGTAGATATTATGGAACTATATAAAGTTGTTAATACCGATTAATTTTATATTTTAATTTATTCATTGCAAGCAAATACATTTAACACAAGAAACAAATTCGTTTTTTTATTGATTTTTCCGTTTTAAAAATAAACATAGTGTAAATCTAATTAATATGTAAATATTTAAGAGAATACTTAATATTTTTTAAGCATTTCCTTAAATGTTTGGAGGAATATTATATTTATCTTAAAATAACTTTTTATTACGTTAAGTTAGTATGAATATTATCAAATTTTATCATCAGATATACAAAGGAACTTTTTCCTTTAAATATTGTTATATTTTCAAAATAAATTCAGTATTTTATGTATTATAACTTGTCAATGGCCAGTGTAAGGCACAATTTTCGCACTAACAGCTCAATAGCAATATTGCAAAGTTAAATAGAACTGACGTCAAAGGGCAGTCTGAAACTAATATTTTAGCGTAAGTAAAGGAGTAACAATCGTAATTTAGTGTGACCACGCGGTCGGGAGAAGTCGGGAGTAGTCGGGACAAATCGAGCGTTATTAATGCATCCTACGTACGTACATTTGAGTTATTGAACTGTGCACACCCTCATAGGAGTTGTAACGTGGAAGTTATTTTCATTATAACGTGTATTATGAATGACCCTTTATTATATTTGGTATATTAAAAGGTTATCTACCTTTGTATATATTTTTGTAGTCAAAATGTATTTGTTTCTTAAATCTTTATAATGAATAAAGTTCCTAAAATAATTGACATTTTAAACTACTTTTTTTCATACTCTTGGGGATTAGCAGACGTGCCAGTTGACGTGGTGCTTAGGTTCCCTGATTATCACGCCGCTGATCTTGGGTTTCATTCCCACCCAAGACAATTTGTGTGGATGAAAATGTGTGTTTGTTCTATGTCTGGATGCAAACATCTATACAAGTATGTATTAAAAAAAATGTATATGTAGTATGTTTTTTAATATTACGTGGGCCGACAAAACAAGCGGACGGTCCACCTGATGGTAAGTGGTCACCGCCGTCTATGGACATTTGCAACAATAGGGGCATCGCCAATGCGTTGTCGACCCTGGGACGTGTAGTTGTTAAGTCTCATGTGGCTGCAATTTCATCAAGTAAGATCAGTTATCTGGTTGCCACAAGCTTTGCTTAATTTAAAAGAATGTGCCAGTATATATATTTATTACCTAGTTTTCCATGGGGTTAATGTTACATTTTCCCGTGATAATAAGTGTAATTTCAGGGCATGCTCTCTATATCCTCATATCCAAATCCGTTTGGTACTTATAACAAATATCCATCAATATTCGCATTTATAGTATTTATTAGTAGAATTTACTTGTGATAAACTGCAAATAAATTTGTGGTCAACACTAAATATTAAAAAAAAAACTCGAAACTGAATCAAAATATGAAAACTTTAAACTTCATTCAATAACTCCAATTTTACGCAAACACTCCGGATATAACCCGCAAATACTACAAACAGTTATAAATCAACTAACTATCCGGTCGCCGAGACCAATGGGCGAAGCACGGTATTCGTTGGGAATTAATTTCCACCAGATAACGCCCTCTGGCGACGAGATGTGAAATTTAATTTAATACATTAATCACATCCTCAGTTTTCGGCTGTATTAACCGCATGTTGAGAGGGGTTATTGGAATTGGATATTGTTGTTTCCAAATTAATAAATATTTATTAAAATCTATTTATAATATCTATCTATCATATGTACCATCATCAGCCTATCTCCATCCACTGCTGGACATGACCTCACCTATGGCACCACACTGAGCTCGATCTTCAGCTCTTTGTTACCAATGTATGCCTTCAAGGCTAGAGTGAATAGGCTCTTAATAAACTAGTGCGCCTCCACATCAATGATTGCATCACTGCTTACCATCAGGTGGGATCCCAGTCAAGTACTTGATAATATTATTAAAAAAAATGTTACAAGTCCATCAATTGAGCGATATGTATAAATTACTATTGTCACCCGAGATTTTGTCTGCGTTCTGCTGAGATCATATTTTTTCCAGAGGTATGAAGTACCTTATACATAACATATTTTATCCGTATGCCAAGTTACAACTTCGTTTGGCCTTCAAGAAAAAAGCGTACTCCTTAAAAGGCCGGGAACGCACTTGTGGCTCCTCTGGCGTCGCGGGTGTCCATGGGCGGCGGTGACCTACCAAAATATAAAAAAAAGCCTTTTATCCATGACTACCTTGCCATTCCCCGGTTTCGCCCGCGTTTCTAAGGGATCGAATGTTCCAGGGGCTATAATATAGGCTAGGTATATCAATTGCGAAAAGAATAGTCTCCAGCAGTAAAATATTTTTTTATCGGACGAGTTGTGCCCGAGTTCTTACTACATCCAAACTTACAAACGTTACCTATTTATAATATTAGTATAGATTAAGTAACAAATAACCAAACATCTGACTCATTACGACTAATATCATTCATTCTTTGGTGTCTCTGTTTGTTTGACACCTTTTTACGGCTGAACGAATCATCATCATCATCAGCCTATCTCCGTCCACTGCTGGACGTAGGCCTCACCTATGGCACGCCACTGAGCTCGATCTTCAGCTCTTTGTTTCCAACCGCTGCCAGCCAGTTTGCGTATATCATCGCTCCATCTAGCTGGAGGGCGCCCTACACTACGTTTACCGAGCCGTGGTCTCCACTCTAGAACACGTCTACCCCAACGGTTATCGGTTCTGCGACAGATGTGATCAGCCCACTGCCACTTCAGCTTGCTAATCCTTTGAGCTATGTCGATAACTGAACGAATACATGACGAAATTAGGTAAGGATATAAATATATATAATATTTTATGTAGACTGGTTACTTTTTGTATCAAAATATCCTTCCTAAAATCTATCTTTGATATCACGAGTGATAACGCGGTGCAGAAGCTAGGTTATAATTATAGTGGGATGTTCATCACATAGGTCGAAATGCTTAGAAAGTTATAGCAAAATTTAAATAACCAGTGAAAAACGTGACAGAGCTAGCTGTGATAAAATTATTAGAAATAATAGATAGAGGTTTATGAAACAGTTAAATTGCATTGTGAATATATATAACTGAAGTATTTGATTGTAACTTTTACAAATAATCAGGTCGATAAAGCGTCATCTCTATTTTACCGTAGGCTTTCAGCCATATTACAGGCTGTGTAATGGTATAATATTAACTCTATCAAAATTCAAATTCAAAACCATTTATTCAGTTTAGGCCTTCGGAGGGCACTTATGAAGGTCAAATTTAAAGTTACTGAAGCTACAACCGGTTCGGAAGTCAGCCTTCAACTGAGAAGAACCGGCAAGAAACTCAGCAAGGTTACATTCTTTTTTATTTGTTATATAAATTTTTATCTATTCTGACTTTTTGGCTATTTTATAATTTCAATTTTACATAATTTTATATTTAACAATTACAAAATACTTATTATAGGTAACATTAATAAAAACAAAACAAAAAAAAATATGACAAGACTACAAAATAGAAAATAACAATAATTAGGTACTTACAACTTAAACAAGAGATTTAGAGGTGCACTGTGCAGAGAGCAGCTATTTCCATACATTTTTATCTTCAATATAATGAACTACCTTGTAATACGCTTTTTCTTTCAAAACTTTCCTAATATAATTTTTAAATTTATGATCAGACATTTTGGTTATTGAAAGCGGTATCTTATTATAAAATCGAACACAATTACCAAGAAATGACTTGTTAACTTTAGTTAGTCTAATGTATGGAACAACTAACTTCTCCCTTTGTCTTGTATTTATACTATGAATATCTAATTTTGCCTCAAACATTCCTATGTTTCTACGTATAAACATTATATTTTCATAAATATATAGTGAAGGTAATGTCATTATATTTATTTCCCTAAATAAATCTCTTAATGATTCACGGGGACCCATACTGTAAATTGCACGAATTGCTCTTTTTTGTATAATAAATATTGATTCTATATCCGCTGCTGCTCCCCAAAACAAAATACCATAGGACAAGAGGCTATGAAAATATGCAAAATAAACTAATTTGGCCGTCTCAACATTCGTCAATTGTTTAATTTTCCTAACAGCAAAAGCAGCCGAACTTAATTTAGCAGCTAGAGTATCAACCTGAGGTCCCCATTGCAATTTATTGTCTAATGTAAGACCCAAAAATACCGTTTTATTTACAAGATCAATATGGCTCCCATCTATTATTATTTGGCTATCTACTTGTGCTACATTTGGTAAAGAAAACCTTAAGCATTTAGTTTTCTTTGAATTTAGTAATAGATTATTTGTAGCAAACCACCCACAGACAATTGACATAGTATGATTAACTTTAGTTAGATCTTTGTCTTTTCTATTAACTTTAAAAATTAATGATGTATCATCAGCAAACAAGACAATATCTGTGAGGTCATTTACAACATATGGCAAATCATTTATATATACTAAAAACAAAAATGGACCTAAAATTGAACCCTGGGGTACCCCCATTTCGACTAAAGAGCCCTTGGATGTTGTGCCGGTAATCCCTACCTTTTGCTGGCGATTTGATAAATAAGATAAAACAAGATCATGAGCAGTTCCACGAATTCCGTAGAAGTCAAGTTTTAGTAGTAGCGTACGGTGGTCAACGCAATCGAATGCCTTGGACAGATCACAAAAAATGCCAATCGCATCCTGTGAATCCTCCCATGCGCCATAAATGTGCCTCAGCAATGTTGCTGCCGCATCGGATGTAGATCTTCCCTTCGTGAAACCGAACTGATGACCATGCAATACCTTATGCTCATTATCAATCTGACGAAAGAAGATAATATTACGGCTAGGATCTGTCAAGGTAAGTTTTCACAATCATTATGAGTACCTACTCTTTATTATAGTAGCATAGCAGAAATCTGCAAAGAATGGATGCAGGCGGAACAAGACCGTTAACGGTGGAAATCCAAGAGAGAGGCCTATGTTCAGCAGTGGACATCCCTAGGTTGATATGATGATGATAGAAGAAATCACCTAGTAATGAAATTGTCCTTTATTGATTAATATTTTGTTATTGATTATGTATGTATGATGAAGATGTTCTACTAATAAGTAGAATATTAGGTAAATTACCCAAATTCCAAACTATAAATTCAGTACAACCCAACTAAGCAGAAAAAAACAGTTTCTAGATTGCTACCGAAATATTGTTATACCTACATTATTTGTTGTCGAACAAAGGTCTGTGAAAATATGACTCACGACTCTAAATAATTCACGAAAGCGCATGATAAAACAACCTAATATAAAAGTCATCGATTTACAACGTAACCTATTGCATAATAATTCACCTCTCCTATACATCTTTGCATGAATTTACAAAGTAAAATAGGTCACAATATTCGAAGGAGTACTTTTATGCTTGCGTCGTAAAAAGGAAAACAGCCAGTGCCGAAGTCTCGCTGGAATTCTTTAGTGCAACGCCATCTATCGGCGACTAATGGGCAGTTTTGACGTAAACTACTACGGGTGTAACAAACAGTTGTGTTTTCCGACCCACTTTGCTAGTTTAGGGTTAACGGGCGGAGGCATTTTTTGGTTATTTGTGACCGTGTTTACGACCTTTTTTCAAACGAATCGGCATTTATGATTAAATTGCGAATGTACGATTGGGGTTCCATGTTTTTATTGCTCTTTAACTTATTAATTAAGCAATCATTGACCTCAACGGTTATGAAAACATTGATTAATTTGTCAAACTGTGATAGTTTGACAGGTGACGAAATAATCCGTGCAACTATTATTCGTTGTACTGTCTGTTTATTCATTTTAGCGAAGAAGTTTTTTTGAAGCGTGAAGCGTTTATTTTGCTCGACCTACTTGCGGTTATATTTGAATATCAGAAAACTGACAAGCAATGTCAATGTGTTCTAAAGTCGACTAGTGAAAATTCCAAAAAAAGTATAATTGTTTATCGAAATCTAATAGGTCCGTTTTAACAGCTAAAAGCGATACAGACAAATGAACCCTATGTCGTTACGATAAGGACCAAATAATTTGATCAATAGATGTACATTATCTCCAAAGCAATAAAGATGATTTTCTAACGTCACTCTTTTCTGCCAAAAGACATTTTAGTTCCCAACTTCACCTAATTTTTTAAACCACAACATGACAACTAAAGGAGCTGACCAGTCTGATAAAAACATGCTCCAGGCTCATACTAATGTTGAGGCCCAATCTGTCCCCAATAGGGGACGGGGCGTCACCGCTCCAGGGCTGCGGGGGACAGTTGCAAATGAGAGTCTTTTGTCATACTTCGTGACCCTCACACTTAAGAGTTCTACGTACAATCAGTGGATGGAAAGTTTACATAATGCATTTGAATTTGGTGTTTATTAAAAAGTAGTTGTCCCCCGCGATTTCACGCGCGTTCCCGAGAGATATAAGAAAGAAAGAAGAAAGAAAATACGTTTATTCGTGGCAACACACAACATTACATTAAAAAACAAAATAATATGAGAAAAACAAACAATAAACCAAACGTTTAAAATGTAGCAATGCTGAGTAATGCCAGGAATAGGTCCCGACTCAGCAAAAAGCTAAGGCTATTAAAAATAGCCCTCGCGCTGGTTTACATACATATTAACCTACCTCTGGAATTCACTATTGATGAAAATCGCACCAAAATCCGATCTAAGCGTAGAAATGGCGGAAGTATGTTTATTTTATACTATGTAAGGATTCATAGTATATGAAAAATTATAAGACTAATCAACATTAAAAACTCAACATCAAATTCTACAAAAAAAAATTACACTTACAATAAAATTGTTTATGGGAATAAAACTATATAAAAATAAAAGAAAGAAAGCTTTTATTATATAAAGAAACATCTATAACCAATCAAAGCTGACTACAGAACTTCAAACTAATGTATAGTCTTGGGACTACAGGACAAAGACTATCAAACTACGGTTTTACTCTACAAGACTACAACCTCTGCATTATTTAATACAAACCTCGTCGCGGCCTCGGAGGCTCAGAGACCAGACCTCTCGTAATTGCGTATTTAACGAGAGAGACATAGCATAGTCCAGATCTAAAGTCTAAAAGAAACTATAACCTAGCGATTCTGTAAGGAAAATTACACTAGCTCGAGTTTCGGCGCGGCCCTAATGCTCTGTCTCTTTTTCAACTACGCAAACACGTGAGAGGTTAGCTCTCCGAGGCTTTGCGCCGCGAATCGACAAAGTTATAATTGGCTGAATAAGCTGAGAAGAAAAACAAAAGACGACAAGCAGGAAACTCAAATAAAGAACAACAAAAGATAAAAAATGTCTGAATCTACAGGACGGTGGGTCTACGAGGTTGGGTCTACGAGACAATGTGATGGTCTGGGTCTACGGGACTACGTATTCAAGTCTCACCTCGTAGCCTTGTTTGATGGCCATAGCACCCCGTGGTCGAGACCACGCGGCGTATTCCAGGCCATCTTTCTGTTGGCAGTGCTGTTGGACAAACAATTTAATTATTTGAATATGGAAGGCTTAGTATATTAGGTTGGCTTATGCTAAAAATGCGATGTGCTGACGCGAAGATGTCATGGACATTTATTTGAAGAGCAGGTATATTAATTTAGTAGTAATAATTACTAAAATATTTTGCGTAAACTTTTAAATGCATAGAAGGGAATTAAGGTTAATGGTAGCGGAGATACCATCGGTTCGGAAGATAAGCATCAATCGGCAAGGAACTCAATAAAGTTACATTTTGTACTTATATATGTTTTCTGTTCATTACACATTTAATTATTATACTTAAATAATGCTAGAATAGCTCTTTAAAATATAAGTATTTAGAAAATATCTTTATAACTAATTCATTTTTGGAAATTATGTTGCAGTATATCCACTACATAATGACCAATCAATACACACAACCATCTGAAGAAAGTAGTATATAAGCTATCTGATTTCCAAAGTACAAGTTTACTTTAGGATCAGATGGCCGTGTGTAAAGAATTTCCCGGGATATTTTTTTATTACTATTATTTAGTCATGTTTCCCTGGATGACCACCATGTTACAAAATTACACGTAAAGCCGAAACGAGGTTAAATGGGGCCTTATAACGAGTCCATTCACAATATTAAGAACCGTAGTGACGCTGTATAACATACCCTAAAAAATTACAGAACTGATTTTAATGAATGAAAAATAGAAAAACTATTATTGTAGACAATTATTAGGTAAGAAAGGTACGTAGGCCTTTCTGTTAAATAATCTGGATCCCTGACATGACAGCTTACTAGGGTTGTTGGCCTTGATAATTCATTATATTTTTATGAGGTATTCTGTAACACGTTGTAAAAGCAGTTTTATAGTTGAAAATTGTAGTAGAATTCATAAAATGTATAAATTTTCCTTATTTATTACCCAAACTACCATCATTATTTTATTGTTAGACAGGTAAAGGTAAAGGAGAGATACACTCTAACATACTTCAATATTCTACCGTGTACGTAACGCAAGTCAATGACCTACACCGTAACAAAGAATACCCTGGGAAAAGATATTAAAAACATCCCCGTGTCTCTATGAAAACAACTATCACCATAAAACGATTTTAAACACATAATAACCTTTAAAATACCCGCACAATAGCAATAATTCTCTATTATTGAAGATTCCTAATGCTTTCTACGACGCCGTTTCAAAGCTATATCGCGCAGACATATAGCTATATATATGTTGGGAAAAACGATTTTTATATCCATGACCCGGCCAACATATAAAATGTTAGTCCTAAACTCGTCCTCCGTCCTCCTCTAACGCGTTATGTGTAAAAAAGAGGGATGTATTCACGTGTGACGCAGGCGGAGACGTATACGTATGTGGTATGTGTAGGGAATGGTTTTGGGAGCTGTTGAGTCGGTATGTATAACATTTTTTTTTCGGAAATATTTTTTTTTTATAATAAAAAGTTTATAGATAAAGAACCAGTTATTTTACCTTAAGATTAAAATGGATCTCAAAAAGGTATTGTAGAAAGATTACAGCTGAGTATAATTTCATTCGCTCGAATTTGTCATCCTGTCACATTAAAACTTTTTGCTCTGCCACTTCTTTAATCAGGACCCACTGATCTGTCTTTTACCGACACTTTTAATATTTGTTTCGATTGAAGCGACTATAACTAGCTAGACTGATTTGCAATCGATCTCTCAATCACATATTTTTTACTTAAATAATTTGCAATGCGACTTTGCAATTCTCCGAGCAAAAAATATCAAAGCAAGTATTTGAATAGGTACTGCTATGGAAACCGGCATTATTAAATAGGTAAATGATAATAATAGTTGAGTGATGTCATTTTTAGTATCTATCAGAGCTCGTCTGCGAGTTTTTAGGTATTTTGCGTATTCATTCCGTGCTTTCATCCCGGAGTTTCATCCTCTCTCCTAAAATAAGAAGTAGTCTATCTTCTGCGTCCTATAAACATTTTTTTTCTTTTTTTTAACTACATGGGCCGACAAACAAGCGGACGGTCCACCTGATGGTAAGTGGTCACCGCCGTCTATGGACATTTGCAACACTAGGGGCATCGCCCATGCGTTGTCGACCCTGAGACGTGAAGTTTTTAAGTCGCTTTTGCCTGTAATTTCACCGGCCCCCTTATTTTTCTAACCGAAACACAGTAACACAAGTGCACTACTACTTCACGGCAGAAATGGGTAAGGTGGTAGTACTTCCCCGGACGAACTCTGCACTAAGAGCTCTACTACTCGAAATATATCCATGAAAGAAAAAAAAGTTAATTTTATGACGTGAAGAAAGCACAATCACATTTTGGCATATAACATGCTTACGCTTTTTTGCATTGGGTTGGACGAAAGGGGCTCTTACATCCTTACGCGGATAAGTACATGTATGCTACCTTGCGGTTTCACCGGTGTCAAAGTTGACAAAACGCAGCCACTTCCTTATCCGTATCATAGACTATGTGTGTGCCAAATTTCAGCCATTTAGTTTTGAAAATGAAACAAACCTACAATTTATTATTTTTAGTTCATTTAATACTCGCTTCCTACTTAAGCCAATGTAAAATTAAAAAACAGGGTGTGTCAAGACTGTCTTTAGTACAGTAGAAATGAAACTTTTGTATAACAGGGAAATTTTAAATAGCATAGATTGTGTCTATCATTCATTTATTTACATAAAATTATTTACATATGTGTCAAACTGTCACATGAAAAGGTTGCTGGAGGTGGATTGGAAGAATAAGAAGTTTCACTTCAAAAATAAAATTTATTATTTAACCCATCAAAAGATAAATGTAACTCCAATTCAAATAAATATAATATCTAATTTAAATAGATTGAATTACATCTATTTCGTGCACCTTCAAGATGATTTATGTTATTAAATAATGCACCATTTAATATTATTAAAAATATAAGTGTTTAATGATTATTTAATACAATTATAAAAGTTAAATAATATTATACATGCAACTGATATGCAAAAGTGATTTATTATTGTGTAAGGAGGTTATGGCCAGTTGAATATATTGAATTAATTATTATTGTTAAGTTTAAATTTATTGCAGACTTTAATGCTAGACTTAAACATAATATAAGAAAAGTACAGTAACATTGATGAAATAAATCAAAAAGTAGGTATTCTAGTAAGTAGGTAGAAATAAAAAAAAATACTAATTTTTTTAAATGTCTATGAAGAAATTAAAACTAAAATTTCTAAAAACACTAACCAAAAAGGTTTCATTCTTAACTAAAACTATCATAAAAACCATTAGACAATCCTTTTAAGCATACGAAAAAATATTATATTCTAGATGCCTCTCCACGTAACTTCTGTTCCCGAGAAAAACCCGCGACATGAGTATTTTTCTTAACTCCCACGTGTGTGTGTGGGGTGTACGTGTGCTTAGCTAGTGTGGGTGTTATCCATGTGTGTGTACGTCTTGGGTAGTAAAATATTATGCTGTCGGTTCTAGAAATAACATTGTATAGATAATCAATAACAGAGCATTTCATGTTAGATTCTAAAATTTTCAGGGCATTTGTTGCGATTTTTCAGGAAGGGGATTTAGTAACCTATTTATTTATACCTATATATATAAGAATAAATGTTTCTATGTTTTTACCTTATACTATGTAGATGATAGCGATTAAACTTCAGAGAGGTCTACGTAAGCCTGCGAAGGTTCATGACTAGAAATCGCATAGTAACGCATTCCGAGAACAACTAGTCCTTTTACTTTTAGTGTGATTACGCATTCGATTTTGGACCTTATGTATTCAGACAATAATAACGGAAGATTATATTGTAATAGAATGGTTTGAAGGTTTATTTAGCATTCAGAGTGTTCTGGCAATTGCGTTCGAGAGTCAGTTGTGGTAGACCTTGTATAAATTGGGAACCTTTGGCAATTTCCCAGGTATTGGTTATCTATATTTTACGGTGCCTACTTTCTATCTGACCCCTTATTCAGCTAATACAAACTTCGTCGGCAAGCCGCTTCACGGAGGCCTCGGAGAGCTTACCTCTCACATGATTAGTATTAGCGTAGTTAGCGAAAGAGACAGTACGGAGGCCGCGACGAAACATCTTCGAGTTAGTATCATTTTCCTTAAAGAATCTTGCCCTAGGAGTTTGATTCTGTAACGAATAACATTAGCTCGCTGATATTTCATTTTAGTCTCTTGATTTGGTCTCTTTCATAACTATGCACTCATGAGAGAGATCCGCTATCAGACGCCTTCGTTTTTATTAGCTGGATCCCAAGCGATGGTACCCTATTGATATTAAAAACTAGCATCCAATCACAAAATTTTCATTGTTCAAAAGTTAAAAGTAATAAAAGACGTAACAATTTACAACTCTATTTAGGCATATATTTAAAGCTCATTATAGACCATGGATTATCAAACTATAATTCTGGAACTGGTAATATTTTTTTAGGGAAATCTTTTTCATTTTGAAATACGAAAATTCTATTGTGTGTTCGATTTTCAAAATATTAAGAATGCTTTTGTTTTCTGAGGAGTTCGAACAACTTGACGATGCAACCTACATTAGGCTCTATTAAATAATGTTGTGTTGAATTGTGGACTCTATCAATAGCAGAATAAAGCATATTTTAATGATGATAATGCAGTGTAGCGCTCTTTCTTGAAGGATACATTGTAAATTTTGTTTTGTTTTGACTAGAGTAATTATTACCGGCGTCTCAGCAAAAGCAACCTTATGAAGCGGCAATAGAATCTACTAAATAATAAGTAGAAAATATTTTATTTCAGTATAAACTGTTTTAAAAGATGTCCTTGTGCCGAGACTCGCGGAGTAAAACAAAATACGTACAGTAGGTTTCAAGGTAAGGAAATCGATAACCTCGTTTCATGTTATTATGTAAAATAAAACTGGGTATGTTGAGCTTATTTAAAACATAATTTTTACATATTTTCGATATTCGAATTGTCATATTCCTATTGATAAACTATTGGAACGAAGTTCCTTATCGCGCGTTGTGAAAGGGGGCTAGACGGAAAAAAATCATACGAAAAGTTGTAACGACACTTCTGTTCTAAATTTAAATGATATGGTTTATTATTGGGTTTGTTTTTTTCATAAATAATTTAAAGGCTACATACAATATGTTTAAAATTCTGTTCCATTTATAAATTAGTATAATTAGTTATTATTATAAGAAAAGGAATAAGTTAAAAGTAAATTTTGAATCGCACTGAATTGAAAGGAGCATGTATTATGTCAATGAAAACTTCGTTCCTATCTGGTGTCCCACGACACCATTATTAATAATGTAATGGTATTTATGTCAATGAAATAGAATTTAATTTTGTTTATGAGCAAGTTTCGGATGTTGATAAATTGTATTGCGTATTTGACATGTTCATGAATAGTCTGTCAGTCAAGTTGAGCTGAACTTTTTTTTAATTACATGGACCGACAAACAAGCAAGACGGTCCACCTGATGGGAAGTGGTCACCCCCGCCTATGGACATTTGCAACACTAGGGGCATCGCCAATGCGTTGTCGACCCTGAGACGTGAAGTTTTTAAGTCTCTTGTGCCTGTAATTTCACCGGCCCCCTTGCCTTTCTAACCGAAACACAGTAATACAAATGCACTATTGCTTCGCGGTAGAAATGGGTATGGTGGTAGTACTTCCCCTTACGAACTCTCCACTAAGAGCTCTACTACTCAATAGAAGAAACTTCTGATACCGTAGCAGCCGCTTTATTGAATACCTTTTTACTGATCCCATACCTTCATAAGCGCAGGGTTTTCACTTCGTGCTTTTTTTGGGAGGAACGGCTGGAACTTACTCTCAAAAATCTTAAAGGACACATAATGAACTGTTGGTCTTAATAGTGAAGCTAATTTATTGAGAAGCAGTAGTGCTTTTATTGCAGAGTTTCTCAGAAGTTTGGAACAGTAGTGCTTGTATTACTGTGTTTCGTTAAAAGGTAAGAGGGCCGGTGAAATTACAGGCAGATGAGACTTACAACTTCACGTCTTACGGACGAGAACGCATTGGCGATGCCCGTGGAGCTGCAAATGTCCAGATGCTGATGAGATGTAAACCTGCGGCACGCTATGATGGCCGTTTTAACGTTTAACAATGACAAAGAAAAATAATCTTTATTCCTTCACACATAAGGTGCATCTATTGATCCAACAGCTAATTGTATGATGATGGGAATCAACCTTATTCCAAAGCGATACAGTTTATTTTCCTATGACAATCTGAAACGTCAAAACGTGGCCGTTTGGCACGATATGATGGCTCATATCGTGCCGGTAGTATAGACATAAAATCAATCTAGGGATTTGAGGTCGTAGGTAAAATTGTACCTTAAGTTATAATTCTTAGGTAGTTCTAATAGATATTTGGATAAAAAACCTAGATGAAAATTTTTAGGTAATTCAGAGCTCAAACTGAAATGTTAATATTTTAGCTTTTTTTCTCCAAACAGACAAAAGTAGAGAACAATGATTAAGCGATGAGACGTCTGAAGGCATCTAAACTCAATTTGTGGTGTACGTTCATTTGTCACCGGCAGAAACTCGCGAACTGAGCGACGCGGACGGAAGTGGGAGATTAACTGCATGCTCGTACATATTTGTGGCTGCCATGATTCTTGGCATTCAAAAAATAACTTTAAGTGTGAAGGTTTAGGTTACAATATTGATTAACTTTTGGAAATAGAACGTTTTTATAGACTGTAAAACAATTTTTATTATAATTTTTTATTATTATTATTTTTTTTTTATTATTTTTTTTTTATTTTTTTGGAAATAGAACGATTTTATAGACTGTAAAACAATTTTTAATATCTATTTTAAGTTTTTTAATTCAATGTATATTTTTATTATAATGTAGTTATATTTAGTTTGTTTATAATGTTAATTACACTTAGTTGAAACAATATTTTGTTACAAAAAAAAACTGACTAAGTTATCGTGTTTTGAACACAATATCACTTTCCTAAGCGATGTGGTTGTAGATGGTGTTTACATAAGTGAAAAAAAAAACACTGATCCCAAAATATTATTCTTTACTTGAGTGTTATCCAAGCGGGTACTTTTAACTATACTAGGGTATACACCCTTTACACTCTTTCTGAAAAATCAATATTAACATTATTAATCAAAATCAAAAAAAAAAAATTTCTCAGTAAAATAGGATACGTATCTAGCAGTGTACTCTCATCGTGTCAGTTTGTGTGTCTATGTGATTGATCGCAGCAATCGGTCCCCTAAGTATGGTCACGGTTAACATGTCATCATTAGCTTAACTTACCCTAACTTTACAGTTTAACCATGAATGGAAACTTAGATCTATTTAAAGAGCTGTTAGATTTTTGCGTGAAATTTTACTAAAAGAATTGTTCTGCTACCTTCTTTTTTTTTTTTTTTTTAATAAACTTTGTCAGTTTTGACTATATCGTGCCCGTGAATGAAGTATACATTATTATCTACGATTAGATAAATAATAATAAATAAATAAATATCCCGGGACATTCTTTACACACGGCCATCTGGTCCCAAACTAAGCAGAGCTTGTACTATGGAAATCTGATAACTGATATACTACATATACTATAATATTTTTTTTTCTAAATACATACATAAATAGATATTTACAACCAGACACAGAACAAACAGACATGTTCATGCACACAAATATTTGTCTTGGGTGAGAATCGAACCCGCGACCTTCGGTTTGGCAGTCAGAGCGCTAACCACCAAGCCAACTGGCCTGTCATACATTTTTGTTTTTTATCTATAGTGAATATAAGTTTCAGAAGAGCTTTTAAACGTATGAAATTAATAAGTAGGTAAATAATTTTGAAATGTTTTGTAATATGTGTTAGTATAGCCTAAGCTTTCACATGGATCGCCTGGTCTAGGCCCTCGGAAGGCATTTATGAAGGTCAAATTTAAAGTTACTGAAGCAACTACCGGTTCGGAAGTCAGCCTTCAACTGAGAAGAACCGGCAAGAAACTCAGCAAGGTTACATTCTTTTTATTTTTTATTAAATATATATAAATTTTACGTATTCTGACTTTTTGGCCATGTTATGATATCAATTTTATATATTTTTTATATTTAACAAGACGACAATATAGAAAATAACAGTAATTACTTACAACTTAAACAAGCAAATTAGATGTTTTTTTCCCTTATACCCTTACTCAAACTATTACAAACATAAAAAAAACATTTGCCGACTTGGTGTAACCATTTTGAAAAGATGGCCAAATCAACGAACAGCATCTTATTTTTACTTATATAGATTTTGGTTCTAAAACTAACATCGACTAAACACACGCTATATCAATTCCTCCCTGAGACATACCGGGCCATCCTCCCCCAATCTATCAATACGGTGAACCACATCAGTTGCGGTGCATCCGTCACCGTCACTCGCAGGGTGACGCCTCCGGTCGTTGACACGGGTGTTAAGGGACGTTAAGGATTTGTTGCGGGGAAGGGAGACGGAAGATTTTAATATTTTTAGGGTACTTTGTCCTTTCATATTGCGATGTAGACTGTTTCTCGACAGACTTCTCTAAGCGTTTTAGTTTTATTCTGGACTAGCTGCGCCCTGCGGCTTTGTCCGCATTCAATCCTGGTTATGAACCTTCCTCTTGAATTACTCTATCTATTGCTGAAAACTGCATTAAAACTCTTTGTATAGTTTACGATTCTATAAAAGACATACAAACAAACATATATTTTTATATACATAGATATCCCCCGCGGTTTTACTCGCGTTCCCGTGGGATGTCACATGTATTTAGCATAAAAACCTTCCTTTTCAATCACTCTATCTATTAAAAGAAACCGCATCAAAATCCGTTGCGTAGTTTTAAAGATTTAAGCATACATAGGGATATAGGGGCAGAGAAAGGGACTTTGTTTTATACTATGTAGTGAAGATCGATTATATTCTTGAGTTGATTCAGTGCCATGAAATTCGGCAAGAGATTAGTAATGTGACCTAAGCGGGCTATTCGAATTGCGGTATTTAGGCCTAATTTGATTAGTAGAGCTCTTAGTGCAGATATATCCGGGAAAGTACTACCACCTTACACATTTCCGCCGTGAAGCAGTGTTACTTGTATTACTGTGTTTCGGTTAGAAAGATAAGGAAGCCGGTGAAATTACAGGCACATGAGACTAAACAACTTCAAGTCTCAGGATCGACAACGCATTGGCGATGCTCTGGTATTGAAAATGTCTATAGGCGGCGGTGACCACTTACCATCAGATGGACCCCGTGCTTGTTTGTCGGGCGCTATGGTATTTAAAAAAAAGAAGAATAAAAATAAGTCGCCTCATTAATGTGACCCAAACAGCCTAAGGCAATATAGGCCTAGTCTACAAGTCGCATGACTTATATTCTCTGTCTACCAGATGATAACTGGTCACCGCCGCCTATAGACAATTGCAAAGGGGCATCGCCAATGCGCTGTCGATCCTGAGACATGAAGTTGTTAAGTCTCATGTGCCTGTGATGCCATCGGCCCCCTTACCTTTCCAACCGAAACACAGTAATTAGGCACACAAGTGCACTACAGCTTCACGGCAGAAATTGGTATGGTGGTAGTACTTTCCCGGACGAACTCTGGATTAAGAGCTCTACTTCTTTTTACCAACAAACTATTTCTGTGCTATAAAAAATAAAGCCAAGTTCTGCAAAATCACATCAATGTCGCATCCCGCTTATCGCGCTTAGATAACAATCGTGTGTGTGCGAGTGACGTTGAGTGATACGCGCCCGGACAGAGATTATATCCGGCTTTGGAGTCGGGATTATCCGGGAGAATAAGAGGATATCTTTTAAATATTGGCTTGAGTATAATTTAAGGTGTTTTGAAGTTGTTTTGATTAATAATTTGTCGATGCTGATTTTAAACTTCAACTATTTTTTTGATCAAATATAAATATAAAACAATACAATCTTTACAAATGTTAAAATGCAGCGTTTTTTCTTTTTTTTGCGAGTCAAAATTAATGTTATTATTTTTTTGTTTCCTAATAGAAACTCTAATGTGTTATCAGCGGCCAGTAATCTTTTAAAAATATTGAGGAAACGATATACGTTTAACCAAAATTCCCCATTATTTTTCCCCAAAACCTTCGGCAAAGGTCTTAGATACCAAATTAATGTGATGAGTTGTCGACGGTAAGTCTGTCTGTCGGCGCACCAAGATGGATTGTGGGGTCGCGCTCTCTGCGAAATGTTAGCGAAGATAGCTATCTACGCGTGTGCTTTGTTTGTCGGCTGATTACCTACTCGTGACAAAACTGTTAAATTCGTGAGCAAATAAAAGTTGGCCAAGAGTTAAAACTTTTAGTCCTTATTACCTACCGTCTTCATTTTGATAAATACATTTATTGTGAACAGAAAATACGAAAATTTGGCGAGGCTAATATTTTTAGGTGAAATATTAGAGATCTTACTGAGTTTATTTTTCAGACTAAATACTTGTTTAAGGATAGATTAATATATATAATTAAAAATATATAATTGAAACAGGTTGATAGAAAAAATAAATTCAGAAAAACCAGAGTGAAGTTAATAATAATAATTGGTCTCGTACTGGTGTGGTTCACAAAAATAAAAGAACACTAAATAATCCAGAAAATATTGGTTGATAAAATGATTTGAACAATATCGGGTAGATGCACCGCCTTCATAAAAAAAATATCATATCAATAAAATACAATTATTTTTGTAAATAAATACCTATTTACAAAACGACATATATTTTAAGATACTCCACAAACTTGGCGACATTAACTACCGTGCGCCGTAGCCTCTCCCGCCCTCGTAGGTAATGATTAGGTTGCATTTTCTAAGCAATTGATTTCTCATTGTTTATCTACCCACTTGTAAACGAGACGAGTGATCCTTGTGTTGATTGGACTTGTGTACGTTTATTTTATACTAGCTTTCATCCGTGGTTTTACTCACGCTACTTCAGAATTTGGTAGATAGATTTTCTTTACAGTCAGGTAATTTCATCTTTAATATTTTTAATAGCTGACCATTACAGTTACATCTGTGTTTCCGAAGGATATTAAATTTTTCAGGGAAATATTAGTCCTTATAGGACCAACGACTTGGGGCTCGATTTTGTAAGGAAAATTACACTAACTCGAGGATGTTTCGGCCTCCGTGCTCTGTCTCTGTCGCTAACTACGCTAATACTACTAATCACGTGAGAGATAAGCTCTCCGAGGCCTCCGTGAAGCGGCTCGCCGACGATGTTTGTATTAGCTGAATAAGGGGGCTGGTCAATGACGCTGGAAGGCGCTGGATGCAGGCGGCTCAAGACCGTTCGAGGTGGAAATCCAAGGAGGTGTGGACATCTTCATCAGTTGTGGACATCCCTGGGCTGATATGATGATGATTATCATATTAGTACTATATAGTGCATGTGTATCAGAAGCTGTGACTCTCTGTTGACCCATCGCCTTACATCGGTTGCTCGAGCTCTGACTTAGTTTTTTCGATGCGCTCTTTTTACTTTTATTATTTTTGGCTAAGGGACCTCCTTTAAGAATTGGGCTATGGAATACAAAAATATTTTTAAATCGGACAGGATCACGAGGTATGTTTGTGTACGTGCTTGAGTTTTGACCCATAAGATTTGTCTTACGACTAAGTTTTGAGTTTAAAGCAGTAAAGTAGGCACAAAACCGACTTAGCAAATTTTTTTTGTATCTTATATATAAAATTCTCGTGTCACAATGTTAGTTACCATACTCCTACGAAACGGCTTGACCGATTATTATAAAATTTTATATGCACATTCAGTAGGTCTGAGAATCCGCTACTATCTATTTTTGATACCCATTCGTGATAAGGGTTGTCCACCGTTAACATATTATTTTTATTTTTTGGACAAATTATTTTTTTTATAATGCGGCATTGAAAAATACGGACAACTTAAAATTTTCACCATTCTACGATCGACCCCTGTTTATAAATCGCGAATTTTTAATATATTTTTTTATAGTAGGTACGAGAAATTTCCATGTATAGTTTATAATAAAGTAAATGTGGCAAGACAACGTTTGCCGGGTCAGCTAGTTTTTATATATAAAAATGATTTTATCAAAATTACACTGCTGTACGGGTATATTTTTTAAACATAATGAAGTCTTATTATTAATAATCTATTAAACCTTGAGATTACGATAATCCCTTAAGCCCCCATTGACTGTTTGAGCATCATCATTATCTCCAAAACAAAAAAAATATAACAAAAACTAAGACTACTAAATCTTCTCAGATTCTATTGAAAAAAAAAACTGTCCCCACACTGTGTCGTTAGAAACGATGACAAAATACAGTTAGTTCATGACAAAAGGTGACAAAGAGTGACAAAAAATGTAGCGGTTAGGTTACCCTTCCGAAATTTGAAATTATGTTGTCGTCATACAAGAATCGAATGACAGAACAGGTAATTTCGAAGTTGGAAATATTAGTCTTGATCGTTGAAACGGTTAATAAAAAAGGGATATGTGCAAGTTAACAAACGCCGTCAAAATCATGTTTTTTTTTTTTTTTTTTTTATTATGACGGGATTGTGAGTGACCTCAATCTCATCTGATGGGAAGTGAAGATGAGGCCGAAGATGGAGCTCGCTTTCCCGTTAGATGTTTCATGCATTTAAAACTTTTTTTTATTGTTTGTTGTTTTTATGGAAAATTTAAAAGTCTACAAGTTACGCTTCATGTCTTACAGCCTACTGATAGACAGACAGACAAACGGACCGCACGGCCTTAGTAATAAGGTCTCGTTGATATCTTTTGGGAACGGAAACCAAAAAACCTATTAACGGGAAAGCGAGCTCTATCTTCGGTCTAGTCTTCACTTACCATCAGGTGAGATTGAGGTCAATCGCAATCCAGTCATATATAAAAAAAATAAAAATTTAAAAAGAAAATTACGGAAAAGTGTTCCAAAGCTATAAAACGAAACTTTTAATATGTAAGTTGATTTCGTTATTTTTTTTATTATGCTGCATTAAATTAGATAGAACGGCAATAAACCATTGTTAAAGACAAACAAGACGTTTCAATTAAATAACTATTCATTAGAACCACAAACACATAGCTGTGACAAATATTTCTGTAAAATGTTAACTAAAAACCATGTAAGTAATAGATTCATCACATTATTATTGTCTTCTTTAAATTATTCATTGTTATACCTAAACGGAGTTAAATACCTTTTTTTACTTTTTATTCCACCTTCATAGACAATGGACGCATTTATAATTTTCTTTAGGAAATAATTTTAAAGTTTAATTAGTTTCGAATTTTAATAATATTTATTTAAGCAGACATAAGCGCTTGTAATACAAAAAGACAACATGTTCACGATAAACACAATTCAATAAATAAAATTAGTATAATATTTTTCATATAGGATGAGTTGTGACAGTTGAAGGTTTTTTACCCATATCTGAAATAGCACTTGATTACACTGAGATACTACCTACACTAAATTCTTCATGAGACCTTGCTCTGTTACGGTATCCCCTTATTATGTCGAAATAAAAAATGACCCAATGGATTTGGATGAAACTTAAATAAATAAATATCCTGGGACATTATTTTACACAAGGGATCTGATCCCAAACTAAGCAGAGCTTGTACTATGGAAACCAGCTAACTGATCTACTATTACATACACATTATTTTTTCTAAACACATACTTATAAACAAACAGACATGTTCATGCACACAAATATTTGTCCTGGGTGAGAATCAAACCCACGACCTTCGGGGCAGTCAGAGTCGCTAACCACCAATCCAACTGGCACATATATAGAAAATACTCTGAGTACAGTATAATTTTTGTGTCGGGAAAATGTTACATCCCTCGGGAACGCGGGTAAAATCGCTGGACAGCTAGTACTATAATATATAATATATTACATATTTGTAAAGTATCAACATTTCACAGTTCGACTATAAGAAATGTTCATTTAACCTACAACCCTATAGAAATTATCAAGGAATTCTTACCCCTTTGCAAATAATTCTTATGGGACATGCCTTGGAATTTATATCCCCAATAATATGGCGTGTGATGAACTTTACCTTTGTAATAGACATCATAATATTGTATTGACACGTTATTTATTGGGTAAGATATTTAACTTATAGATAAAACACTGTGTGAAAAGGTAAAGTAGCCATTGTGAAGCTTTGATACCCCTTATTCAGCTAATACAAACTTCATCGGCAAGTCGGCGTAACAAGCCCTCCGAAAACTCTCGCGTGATTACGTACTTAGTGAATGAGACAGAGCATGGAGGCCGAGGTGAAATATCCTCGAGCTAATGTCATTTTACCTTTCAGAAAATTCTAGCTTCGATTTTGTTAGGAAAATGATTCTAGCTCATCGATGTTTCGTCACGCCCTCTATGCTCTAGGTATTTTGCTAACCAAGCCATCACGAGAGAGGTAAGCTCTCAAAGGCCTTGTTGAACTGGCTCGTCGAAGAAGTTGTAATTAGCTATAAGGCGGCAGAATTCAGACTACTAAAAATAAACTTCTTTTTTTAATGTAAGATTGTAGATGTAAATATCTATATAAGTATGTAATTTAAAATACAGTATATGTAGTAGGTCAGTCGTCTAGTTTCTGTTGTAGCTCTGCTTAGTTTGGGACCAGATGACCATGTGTAAAAAATGTCCCAAGATACATATATATATATTTTTTTGGTGCCAACCTTTTAGGTTAGGTCTGCATTTTACTATAGTAAGTTATGATGTGTTCACAGGTGGTGAAGACCAAGTCTATATACAAGCAGACGACCCAACTGATGGTAAGTGGTCACCTATAGACTTTTGCAACACCAGGAGCATCGCCAATGCGTTGTCAACCCTGAGGCGTGAAGTTGTTAAGTCTCATGTGCCTGTTATTTCACCGGCCCATCTTTCCAACCGAAACACAATAATACAAGTGCACTTTTGAGGTAGTGGAAGCTATGGTTTGAATTACTAATACTTGCTGAAATTAAACAATAAATGGTAAAGACAAACAAAAAAGTTTGTGCAACTGTTTATGGGCAATATATCGATTCCCACAGCGAGTGTTGGTCGGTTTGTCACAAGTTTTGCGGATAGTACAAGACCCTTGGGCGGAAACTTGTGATTGTCTCTTTGTTTTGTATGACAAAATACTTAGTAGAAAATAATTATATCTTACGTTACATTGTTTTAAAGTCGTCGAGATCTAATATAGTAAATTTTGTTAAGTGGTTTTGTTCATGCTTTTTTAAAAATGATTTCGTTGATAGAAAGCTAGACTTCTAAGTCACATATGTTATTTTATATACCTGGGGTATATTAGACACCTTAGGAACACTGGTGAAACCACAGGATTGTAGCTAGTAATTAAGATTTTTTAAAAGGATTTCTTCATTTTGAGTTTTTAAATGGAAATCTACTTGTCCAAAAAAAATAATAATTATAGACTTATTCTCGTATAGTGCAGCAAAGAACAAAAAAAATATATTCTGGGCAATGTTTTTCTATTCTGCATAGATCGACCTCAGGGTCTGAGTTCAAATAGGCTGTAGTAGCTTATTCAAAATCTCATACTTATATGATAAAAATCTCTATAGATTAAACACCCGTGAAACCAAATATCAAAAATCATATTTTATCGCAAATTCAATTAAAACCTCTCAAAAATAACAATAATAAATACAAAAACAATACACCATTATCATTTACCATAAACAAGGAAATTAGCCGTGCAAGGGTGTCCACGATTAATCCACCAAATTAGACGCGTCCGAAGTAAAATCGATTAGGGTGTCCGAAATTCACGGGGGCAATTCGCAACGACGAAGCCTGGCCAAGATAAACACGAAGGACTTTTTTTCGGTACGCCAAAGACATTAAGCAAGGATGGTTTTGGGGTGACCAATGGTTTGTATGTTGGAGAGTAAGTCCTGGGTAAGGTAGATTAGATTTTTTGAGATAATTCCTCCAAGTTTCATATTACTGTAATGGTCAAAAATTTTAATGGTAAATTTTACATCGGTTTAATATATATTTTTTTAAGTATTTCATTAATAGACCTCTATGTTATTTAGATTAAATTAAAAATATAGATATTCATTATTACCAACACGCTGGTTTTAATTAATAATATTAGTTCCAGACGAAAAGATATGAGGTCATCTAATTATTTAATAAATCTTTTTCTGTATAACTCTAGACTTCGTAATTTTTTTCAATTTTATTTATTTATCATAGAATAAACAGCACGACATACATATAAAAATTTACTATTTAAAATTATCTTTATGTCCACAATAGATACTTATTTTTTAAACATAACCTAGCTTTACTTAAATTTCGTACAGTTAAGACACATTTTATCATCAACAGGCCAGTTGGCTTGGTGGTTAGCGCTCTGACTGCCAAGCCGAAGGTCGCGGGTTCGATTCCCACCCAGGACAAACATTTTGTGTACATGAACATGTCTGTTTGTTCTGTGTCTGGGTGTAAATATCTATATAAGTATGTATTTAGAAAAAAAAGTATTATATGTAGTATATCAGTTATCTGGTTTCCATAGTACAAGCTCTGCTTAGTTTGGGACCAGATGGCCGTGTGTAAAGAATGTCCCGGGATATTATATTTATAACTCTTTCCTTAAATATACCTAATAATATTCCCTCAAATTATCCTCAAACACCAACACGGCCACCCTACACTGTATGTCATTAGACAGAACGGAGGGGGAGTCATTACGGCGATGAGTAGACCATCCATTAATCTTACAGGACCGGTCTCTCGCCTGTCAAAATTGTGGCCACCGTCGTACGATAGATATGTGGCACTTTTGTTAGCTATTGTACAGGCGTTTGGCTTTTGTTTCAGTTGTAGTTATCGGCAAATTGTTTGTGTTGAATAATAGTATTTATGTTTAGTCAAATTGGGTAGAATATTGACTGGGACAATTAGGTTTTTAGTCTGATATTTACATTGGCTTGGGATTGTATCTTTAATATTATTTTGTTAGTTAAGTTGATGTACTTTAACGCGGTAGAAGTGAAGCTTTTAGAAGACTAACTACCTGTATATCTTTGTCTCTTTTAACTGGTGCTCTTTCATTGAGTTTTAAATCACAAAGGTATTAAATAAGTTTTCAATTCGAAAGAGAAGAAAGAAAAGCGATGATAAAAGGTTGATCAGTGGCGCATTGCATTGCTATAACTTGACATATCTAAAAAAGTAAAAAAAATATCCTGTAACATTATTAACACACGCCCATCTGACCCTAGTCTAAGCAGTTGTGCTATAGAAACCAGATAACTGATATATTACATACAAAATGTATTTTTCTAAATACTTACTTCTATAGATATTTACACCCTGACACAGAACATATAGACATGCACACAAATGTTTGTCCTATGAGGGTCTCTAAGTGTTTTACCTTACTTTGGTTGTAAAAGGTAATGTACTAAACTATTCATCCGATTTAAACATTTCTATTACATAAAAGCTACATAATTCCAATGTAATATAGGCAAAGTTGCCCCGGGGAATGACAGATTCTCTCGGGAATGTGAGTAACTCCGTAAAGTTAAAGATAAGCAAGGACTATTGAGTAGTAGAGCTCTTACTGCAGAGTTCGTCCGGGCAAGTACTATTACCTATTTCCGCCGTGAAGCAGTAGTGTACTTATATTACGTGTTTCGGTTAGAAAGGTAAGCCATTGAAATTACAGGCACATGAGACTTAATAACTTCACGTCCTTCGTGCCCTGGTGTTGCAAATGTCCATAGGTGGCGGTGACAGTTTACGATCAGACGGACCGTCAGCTTATTTGCTACCTAAGTAGTAAAAAAACATATATGAAAAAGCCAGTTGGCCCCTCAACTAAGTTCTTCATTACGCTTAATTACAATTCAGTGCAAACACGTAAACCAATTCCTAGTAACACACGGCCTCACGCCTCACGTGCAAAATTCTAAATGTATTGTTGTTTCGTATAATCGCACAGAACTTGTGTTCCACTTGATTTATTATCATTAACTACATTCACCGGTCATGCGTACCTGACACGCACTTTAACTGCCAAAAATTTTGTAAGTGCCCCATTCAGGGCTGCCACTAAACAAATCCTTTTTTATACCACAGTGGCCGACAAACATGCATTTGGTCCACCTGATGGTAAGTGGTCACCGCCGCCTATGGACATTTGCAACACCAGGACATTGCTAATGCGTTGCGTTGATGACTCTGAGACGTGAAGTTATTAAGTCTCATGTGCCTGTAATTTCACCGGCCCCCTTACCTTTCTAACCAAAACACAGTAATACAAGTGCACTACTGCTTCACGGTGGAAATGGGTGGTAGTACTTCCTTGGACGAAATCTGCATTAAGAGCGCTACTACTCAAAAAATTCCCTTGCTTTTCCTATACTATACGGAGTTACTCATATTCCCGAGAGAATTAATATTTCCCGGGGCAACTTTGCTTAGATTACATAGGAATAATGTAGCTTTCCATCAGTAAAATAATTGTTTAAATCGCAAGAGTAGTTTAGAAGATTACCTCTTACAACCAAAGTAAAGTAAAACACTTCTATACTCTGTCTCTCTTGTTAAGTATGCAATTACGTGAAAGGTCAGCTCTGTAACGCTTCATTGTACCTACTCGCCTTTAAGTTGAATATTTTATTAGATGAGCCGGCAGCCACGTTATGGCTCATCGATTGACTGTTCATAGCTAGTGTGATCGATTTTGGAAATAACGTGTGACCACTCACTCACCTTATAGGTTGGAACTAAATGGAGCTTTATGTTGACACATTTAGGTTTGCTTTTTGAAATTTCTGATAAAGGAAGAGTTGTGTAAAAACTTTAAACTAGTATGGCTTTACAACCAAGAAGTTCTTGATTTGATTTGAAATCTATATTATACTAATATAAACGCGTAAATGTATGATTGTTTGTTCCTCTTTCACGCAAAAACTACCCAAAGGATTTGGATGAAACTTGGTGCATAGTAGCATATTATATTGGAATAACATATAGGATTTTTATCTCGGGAAAATGTTACATCCTTCGGGAACGCGGGTGAAACCGCGGGGACAGCGCTAGCTATGCTAATAAAATAAGGTAAAGTTTCTAAGTTCGGATGTAGGTATGTGGTTATTACCTAAACTACTGATGTGATTTCAATAATTGTTTCACTTAAGAAACCTGAATCTTTGTGATCTGTTTGCGGACCGATGGCAGATGATAGTTATGGAATGCACGAGGTATTGTGAGAATGTAAAAATAAACAGTAAGCTACTGTATTTCCTAGTAACATAGGCTGTATATTAATCCTGGGGGATACATTGAATCCCTTGGGAACGCTGATAAAACTGCGGTACGGTAAATATTAAAAAGTAATAAGTAAGTACTAGTAAGTTTGAGACAGAACCAAGTTGGAAATGTTGACAAATTCATGCCAATATTTTTGACTAAAATGAAAAATTTCTTTTTCTTATTTTGAATTCGACAACCCTACAGATTAACGATGTGTTCTGTACATATAAATCACTAAAACCATACTAACTAGTAATTAATCACGTTTAAAAGATTTATATTACTATTACTATCAGCTGTTACAAATCTTTATCGAAAATTACGAAGGCAGCTATAAAACATTAATGAATACAAAAAATACGGCCAATCGAAGGTCATAATTTAAATAGCTAATTTAAAAGGTCACTTAATTTATCGACTAAATTCCTGGCATTGCCAATAAAAGAAAGAGAGAGAAAGAAAACATTTATTTTGACATATACACAATATTACAAAAGATACATGGATTAAAAAATAATTAATATTTTTTTATGTAATATTCGCCACAAATAAACATTTCTTTCTTTATTTTTTAAAAAAACAAATAAAAAAATGACCAATCTATAAAATGTATGCTGAATTTATTTTTTAATTTTTTTTACTTTGGCGCTAATTTTCTGGATTTTTATACATCACGTAATGGACTAAGTAGTTCCAGTCTCTTGGTTTTATCGCCGTTACCAAGGGATTTAATGTACCCCTGGATTGCAACATAGCCCGTACATATACATCAGGAATAATGTATATGTGTATATAAATGTACCTTTCAAATGGTAAAAAAAAACTATTATTATATTCTAGATCATCTTAAATGAAAACTGCATCAAAATCCGTTAAGTAAGTTGAAATATAGGGTACAAAACGAGAAGCGACTTTGTTTTAGACTTAGACGTTTTATTGTAGAGATAAATCTGTTCTATGTATTATATTTTACACTAGCTGTCCCGCGCGGTTTTACCCACCGTTCCCTAAAAAAAATTCCATTTTCCCGGGATAAAAGTACCTTTTATGTTATTCTAGGGCTTGCTCTATCTATGTGCCAAGTTTCATTCAAATCGGTTAAGTAGTTTTTCCGTAATACTGTAACTTTCGTATTCATAATATTTGTTGCATATCATGCAGGTGTGCGAAACATTTAAACCATTTTGCTATTAATATTTTGATAAAATAAATCATTAGACAAAATAATAAATTGCCCCTAGCCACGATCTATCCGAGAAGGCGTGAATATTCAAAATCATAGCCATGAATGGAACACACCTGGCCTAAAAATATAATTAATATATCAACAAAGGGTACAAATTCGTGCAAAATCATGCGTGAAATATTTCAACTGAGGGAAGAAACCCTTTTCTTTCTTATAGTTTAACTAGCTGCCCCCCGCGGCTTTACCCGCGTTCCCGAGGGATATCACATTTTCCCGGCATAAAAAGTCTATATGTTATTCCAGGATATGCTCTATCTATGTACCAAGTTTCACCCATATCCGTTTAGTAGTTTTTGCGTGGAAGAGTAACAAACATACTTACATACAAATCTTTCCCCTTTATAATATTAGTATAGATATAGATTATTTGCCTAAAGACATATTTGTTAGTTGTAACATTAAATGAAAAGTTCGTTACTCTTCGCCTGACACCATTTTTTTGAGTACTCAGTAGAAAATAATGGTTTTTTTTTTTACATTTTTTCTGGAACTTAATTTAAGTTACTTATCCTACAAATATTATAAATGTTTGTGATAATATGTAAGGATGTTTGTTACTCTTTTACGTAAAAACTACTAAACTCATCTGAATGAAACTTGGCTCATAGATAGTTTATAACCTGGATTAAGAGATAGGATACTTTTTTCCCGGGAAAATGTAACATCCTCGGGAACGTGAGTGAAACCGTGTGGGACAGCTAATAATATTTTAATTGTAATGATTTAAATAGTGCAACATAAAACCTTATTTTTAAATAAATAAAATCATTTCTTTTTTAACTTCCTGAATTAATTTTGAGTTAAAAAAAATATATTTTACGAAATAATTTCAATAGTGCGACATAAAACCTCATTTCCCAAATAAATAAATTGTAGGTATTTTCATTTTTTGGTCAGACTTGTGTTTAATCAACTCACTGTGCTAAATTACTATGGCAGACAGAGTTAAGCAAAGCCTACAAAAGAGATATGCTAAAGTTCAAACAAGGCACAAGCAAACCCGCTGATAAAAATTAGTATATCATGATAAATAAAGAATAGGGTGAGTGCACAATAGACATCCCTTGTTTCAAATACAACCCCTAAGCTATTTTGAGAAATGATTAAATCGTTTATAAATCTTCTTCAATATTACATGCATAATCGTTTTTGACATACAGTAATTAAGATGTTATAGATATTTGACAGTCGGTTAATTTTTATGCAAGGTTTTAATCCATTTATGACGCTTGAGCGATTTGACAGTAAATTCATTTCTGTGAGAACTTATATTAGTCTGTGGTTACATTGAGATTTAATTTATTGTCAGTTTCGCTTGATTGAGGAAGATTAATAAGTTTTTTTCAAAATTAAATATTTTTATTCATTGTTAATGATGTATTTAATTTTAATATTTATTTATTTGAATCACAATTAATTATTATCAGTTAAATCAAAACTTCATTCACATTATAAATAACAGACGCAAGGAAAAAAAAACTTATTAATTCAAATAACAATTTTTGTTAGCGTAGTGTATTATTTTCGCGGGATACGTTTTTTTGTCCAACAAATGTTGACTTTGCCCCATCGGGGATCTCCGCACAGAAGTCTTATAACTTTTTCCTTTTTTTTTGTCTTTTTATTATTTCATTATTGTGAAGCTCACGGCAGTCATCAAAATATCGTTAGCAAGGTTCACTTCAATGTATTATAGGCAATTTTTTTGTCGTATTTCAAAATATTGCCTTTTGCCGGCCGCCTATGTCATTTTTATTGTGTTTTGATGTGTCAATGTGGTATTGTAATATTTTTTCTGAGTTTTATCATAGTGTGAAACACTGGGAACTTTTGTTGTAGGGATGGTACAATTTGACAATTATAAACGTTTTTATTTTATTTTTTTTAGTTTTTTGTGACTTGTTTTTTGCAAGTGGGAATTACTTAGCAATGAGTTTTTATAATGTTTGAATAAAAGTTAAGCATAGCAATATTATAAGGGCTATATTTTTTTTATTTAATTTCATTATTTACAGGATTTTATGATATTTGCTGGTCATAAAATAGGTAAATTAGAGATAAAATGAAACGATATCTACAAAATCCACAAATGCCTATCTAAATCACTTCACAGTTTCAAATCCAATTCAGCGACAAAAAAAAAAACAACGATCATCATAAACGGTTCAATCAACGATTAATGACATATAAAAAGAAAATAATAGCCAATTACTCATTTAAAAACTTCCATCTCCAAAAACAATAAACAAACAAACTTTTCCTCTTTATTTTATTGCTTATAAACTACGAGCCACTTTCACGGCTGCGCCGGCGTCATTCGGGTGTAACGAGGCGAAAATTCGCGTGTATCCATTTAAAAAAAAAAACAACCAAGATTTCATTAATCTGATAAGTGCTTGATAGGTGCTAGACGGTTTTGATTTTAATGATAACAGTTATGGGCCGTTTAAAATTTAATTAAGTGATTAATTGGTATTAGAACGAAAGTTTAAATACTATTAATATTATGTATGAGTTGGGATCGGCCGTCTAACTCTTGTTATTTTTTTTTATTGGGAACCAAATAGATTTATGCAGAAGGGAAGAGAACAGGCAATGATGATCTCAGTGATTCACATGGTCAGTGAAAATGATACTAGAAACAAGTTACTATCAACCAATGATTTTGAAAAAGCGAAACCTTCGCGTTATCATGTAAAAGATGAAAACAGATAAATAAATAAATATCCTGGGATATTCTTTTTACACACGGCCATCTGATCCCACACTAAGCTTGTACTATGGAAACCAGATAACTGATATACTACATATACTACTTTTTTATTTCTAAATACATATTTATATACATATTTACACCCAGACACAGAACAAACAGACATGTTCATGCACACAAATGTTTGTTCCGGGAGGGTATCGAACCCGCGACCTTCGGTTTGGCAGTCAGGGTCTCAAACCACCAAGCCAACTGGCCTGTATCTTCTGTGTGTTTAATTTAAAACTGAGGAAAAATTGTAGTTAAAATATTATATTGGTATTAATTGACCTATTAATATGCCATTTTAGATGGACAATTAGATTCAATAAAAAAATGTATTCTTGGAGTTTGTTAAAAGCTCTAGCCGCTTTAGGCTGGAAATCTAAGAATTTTATAAAGGAATTAATCACTGTCACTTTATAATAAAAGTTTCCCTTTACAAAAACATTTATCATAAAACAGTAATTGCATAGGTAAATACTTGGAATATTTTGATTCCCATAGAATATTAAAAATATTTAAATAATCGTTTCAAAGAACTTTCCCATGTACTTATGCAAAAATATAACCTAAAAGAACAAAACTAATGGACCCAAATAGATCTCATGTATGAGGAATAATTAATCATAAATATCCACCAATATCTTTAAGTGGAGAGATAAATTTACCTAATCCGTCATCCTTAACATACTCTTGACAACCCTTGTGAAATAAACAGTGCTTCAAAACCAAAAATATCTGGACAAAACATTAAATAATAAATATTGAAATTTATGCCCTCACTTTAAGGGCGATATTTGTAAATCGTGATGTAAGGATAGATACGAAATTTGCATAGTTTTGCGACGCTGCGGGCGACGAAATATCCATTCAATCAAGCACTTCCTATTTGCAAAAGGGTGACACATTTAATGCAGTTTTGAAAATTTATTTTCGATCGTATATCAAAGGGGTAAAGATTAAATTATGGAATTTATTAGATAATGTAAAATGGTAATGAAATTCTGGTAATGATGCGTTCAGAATCGCTAAACAGGTTTTGTCTATTTAGTATACGATGCGCGATATCTTTCTTTCTTTTTTTTTGTCTAATAATAAATGATCTACTTTTATTCAGGAACGTATGCAAATTGAAGCAAAAAGATTCGTGAGAAAAAATGTTAGTGAATGTTTTTCTAACGATTTCCGTTACCGTAACCTCAGAAAAGAAAGGGACACGTTTTTTTTAAATTTATAAAGAAAGGGATAAACATTTTTTTTTTATTAAAAAAAAATAGCCTATTTTGAAATTTTACAAAACGCAAAATAACTTTGCTTATAATTAAAGCATCCAAAAACGAATCGTAGAAATATTTCATCATACTTAAAAATAAACAACACAAAAAACACACAACAGTATAAATAAAAATATTCCATATAACTTAGTCACAATTACAGACTTCATTAGGCACAGTGGTACAAACGACGGACATAAAAAAAAAAACGTGAATAAATTAATTACTTTCATTAAACTAACAAAAGGTGTAAATACGTGAGTCAAATATGATAATTAAACAATGAAATTACTCATTGAACTGCGTGGAATTTCACAAATAAAGTTACATGTAATTTTATAGTTAACGAGCACTGTGCAAATAATTGCGAGGAGATAAACAAGAGTATCCAAGTCAAATTCAATGTCTCATTGTATACAATAAAATACAGACACACATTTTTTTTTTTTGTTTATTGAATTTGCAAGTTTTATTCTCGAGACCAGCCCCCTTATTCAGCTAATACAAACATCGTTGACGAGCCGCTTTACGGAGGCCTCGTAGAGCTTACCTCTCACGTGATTAGTAGTATTAACGTAGTTACGGAGGCCGCGACGAAACATCCTCGAGTTAATAGTCATTCTGTAAGGTAAAATGACACTAGCTCGAGTATGTTTCGTAGCGGCCTCCGTGCTCTGTCTCTTTCGCTAACTACACAATCACGTGAGAGGTCCGCTCTCGCAGGGCTCCTTGCGCCGGCTCGCCGACGAAGTATATATTATCATGTTGGAATTGTAATACTTTTCAAAGATACTTCTCTTACGTCTGTTATAAGCTAAAACTGCTCGTGTATGTAAAGGATTTATGAACCATTTTGTAAAGAAAACATCTCGATTTAATAAAATGTTACCACAATTTTCTTTTACTACCACGCTTTTCTAAATCTCAAATAACAATATAAAGTTATATTGTTTTTTTTAATGAAAACCTAACACGTCTCATGCTATGTTAGTTTGAAATAAGAATGGCAAAATACGTATTGAAATAAAGTATAGTACTTACTTAATGAAATTTGGGAAAAATATATTTTTTTGTAGAGACTTACCATAGATAACATTTCATTTTGTGTTTTAAATGTGAAAGAAACACATGTCCAATATTTAAATTTTAGTTTTGTAATCAAACATGTTTATTAAAATTTACAACCCCATCATTTTTTTGACCAAAAAAAAAAAGTTAAAAAGTTCATCTTTAAAAAATATAGTAGCTTAGCGAGGCAACAAGTATATTTATTTTATCATAAAAGTGCTCTAATCCTGTGTTAAATAAAAAGGCTATAGATTTAAGTTTCTTCATACAAAATCCCCGTCGATTTTTTACTGAAAATAATTATAAAAACTAATAATAGTACTCACATCAACACCCCCGTTGTTCCACGGCGGCAGCGCATAGTGGGAGGGGTCGTGGTGTCCCCCTCCCATGTGCTCAGCCATCACTGACATCCAGTGCACCAGGCCCTGGGCCCCGCCACCGCCTGACGTACCTGAAACCATCCTGGAGTTAAGAGCTCATCCAATTCGGACCACTGCTTCATTTGGACTCTCTTAATATTACATTTAGACATTTTACGCACATTTTATTTTTTTTTTTATCTAAAGATTTGTTTAGTTTATATCAGATACTGGCTTTCGCTGATTTTTTCATTTATTTAACATTTTCCCGGGATAAAAACTATCTTATGTGTTAATTTTTTTTTTTATGCCACTTGGGCCGACAAACAAGCAGATGGTCCACCTAATGGTAAGTGGTGACCGCCGCCTATGGACATTTGCAACACCAGGGGCATCACCAATGCGTTGTCGGCCCTGAGACGTGAAGTTGTTAAGTCTCATGTGCCTGTAATTTCACCGGCCCCCTTACAACAGTAATACAAGTGCACTACTGCTTCACGGCACAAATGGGTAAGGTGGTAGTACTTCCCCGGTCGAACTCTGCACTAAGAGAAAAAATTCATTAAAATCCGTTTAGTTTTTGAGTGAGAAACTAACATCCATACATCCTCACAAACTTTTCATTTATATTAATAGTATTTAGGTAGAAGTTTATTAGAACTTAAATTCTATACACATGGTTAATTAAGGACAAAACCTTATAGTGAAAATGAGGTCACCAAAACTTAAGTTTAACCTACTAATATTATAAATGAAAAAGTTTGTATGTATGGGATGTTTGTTACTCTTTCACGCAAAAAATACCAAACGGATTTGGATGTACTTGGCACATACTCGTATATGCCAACAACGCTAGTAATCTGTCTCGTTAATGAACAGAAATGCCTGCGTACCTATTTTACCTAATAATTGTCTACTTTAATAGTTTTTCTATTTTTCATACATAAAAATCGTTTTTTTTTTTTTTTTTTGGGGCATGTTATACAGCGTTACTACGGTTCTTAAATATTGTTAATGGGCTCGTTATAAGGCCCCATTTAACCTACTTTCGGATTTACGGCTAGTTTTGTAACAACCGTGTAGAAAATGCCCTGGAATAACACATAAGATACTTTTGTGCCGGGAAATGTTACATTCCTCGGTAACGCGGGTGAAACCGCGGGGGACAGCTAGTTTCTCATATTTCTTTAATAGATTTCTGGTAGTTTTCAAACAAATTAATGCGATTATTTTCAGTGGATCTTTGAACAATAAATATATCTCTGCTTCAAAATTTCGATTAGTCCAATACTGAAAGTTGCCATTTTAAATAGCACAACTACAAATACCAACCGTATATGTACATTGATACAGTTCTTTTTACACCTACCTATTTAATGTTCACCTGTAGCTAATTACTATTCATTAACAGGCAAGGTGTCGACACATGTAAGTAAGTCTTTAATTACATCGTATAACATCTAAAGAAACTATGCAGAACACATGACAACTAAATGTGCAAAATTCCAATTAGAATATCATTCTAGCTGGACGATGTAATTAATTTTACGGGATATGTAAATCTAGTTAGAAAATATCACTCTAATTTATTATCAGTACTAGCTGTCCCCCGCGGTTTTACCCGCGTTCCCGTGGGATGTCACATGTATTATACACAAAAACCTCTTCAATCACTCCATCTATTAAAAAAAACCGCATCAAAATCCATTGCGTAGTTTTAAAGATTTAAGCATACATAAGGATATAGGGACAGAGAAAGCGACTTTATTTTATACTATGTAGTGATACTGATTCGAATGACAAGGTAAAATAATCGGTTGGGCAATTTATCTAAACTGTAGTTTGTGATGCAGTACTGGCAACATTAAGCCTTTTCAATCATCAATCAATCCGAACTTCCGCAACTGAACAAAGAGCTCTCGAAGCTTTTACTCCTGTCACTAGACTACATTCTAAAGTTAGCAAAGTTGAAGCTACTTCAAACACGTACGAATTCTGTGACTATGTTGCAATCAAATTATTCAATCAGCCAAAATAATATCAAATTTCAAATAGATAACGTTAATAGATAAATAGTAAAACTCAACTCAGTTGCTATTATAGAAACTGGATTGCAACAGACTTACGTAATAGACCCGCAAGGGCTCGATGATACCTCTCCTATTAAAATACTTCCAACTAAGAAATGGCCATTTGCACTAACTCATTAAGAGATGCCTTATGGGACTAGCGTATGTAAATTTAACAGGTTTTTATAAAATAACAATTTGACCTGGCATGGGCATAAGCTTGAGAAGCTGCTGCTGTTAGCAGTTCTGATGGTTACTCACCAGTCGGTACGGCGGCGGGTTGCGCGGCTGCCTGCTCCTGCCCCCCTCCTCCTGTCACCCCCCCGCCGCTCCACACGAACGCTGACGATGCACCCGCCTTCTAGAACAACAGCTGTGTGTTAGATACTGGTCTATGATCATTCAGTAGCTCATGACAACTTTCAGGATGATTATCATTGAGGACAAATAGTGAATAGGCTTCTAACGGGAAGCGAGCTCCATCTTCGGCCTCATCTTCACTTACCATCGGGTGAGATTGAGGTCAATCGCAATACCGTAAAAAAAAAGCATAATAGTTCAGGAGTGTCATTCTGTAAGGTAAAAGACTAGCTCGAGGATGTTTCGACGCGATCTCCGTGCTCTGTCTTTTTTGCTTTCTTTGCAAACACGTGAGAAGTCCGCTCTCGGAGGCCTCGTTGCACTGGCTCGCCGATGAAGTTAATATTAGCTGAATAAGGAGGCAGAATAGTATATAATCTCTTGGATTAGAGTTTGTTTTACTATGTTATAGGAAGCAAAAGGTAATTCTTACTGATAGCAAATTTCTTGATGGTAAATATCAGAGCGAAAAACAAATAATTATATTTTCAAATTAGAATTTGCTATCGAATAAAAACAAGAATACCTTTCATAGAATAACATAAAAATTGTATGAGTTTCTGGCCCTAAAATATTAGATTTGCAATTATATAATATATTGTTATACCATTATAAAAATTCTATTTAAATTATTTAGCCAATACTTCTGCTTTCTTAAAGTTTACCTCATCCGGCGAATCAGAGATCCTATCCCCATTGTTCTCATCATCAGAATTCTCCAGTCCGAAGCCATTAGAGAACAGCATATTCCGCGGATACAAAGAATAACATTCAGCAACATTACGCCTTCTCTTCCCAAGACTTGCCAAAAAGCTCTTATACAACTGACTGGGGAGTAAAAACGGTGACCGAGTGTTCTGAAAACCTTCTTTGATCAGATTTTGATTCCTAAAGGGGTTGTTGAAGTTAAGCTCAGGTAGGAACTCTTTTTTTATGAAATCAGCAACTGGTTGAAGAGACAGAGCATTTTCAGTGTAATCGAGAGCTGTATTATTAGTATCTTCATTAGGTCCGTTGTTTTCTAAGTCACTACATTCAGAATTGACGTCGCTTGAATTTATACTGTCGCTTTGATCAATTTTATTATCATTTTCTTCATTGTTAAATTCTTCAAATTCACGTTTCATTTGTAAATTCATTGGATTTTTTATAAAAACATTTGAATTTGATAACGTAACAGACATTTTATATTGGCACTATTAATATTTTTAACACTATACAAATATAATTTCACTTTAATACTAATGTCTATATATTTTAAAATAAAAATATATTCTCGTAATTAAGTAGGTATTTATAGGAACTATCGTTGGGTTAGGAGGAGTCTGGACTGGAACAAGTGAATAAATTAGTTGCTGTTTGAACTCATGATTCTCTTCCACCCGTTTCTTGCGTGTCTGTCTATACGAATTCTTGTAAACCATTCTTGTTAGATATCGCGTTTTGTTTCCAATAAGATTATATTTTTATTGTATTAGACTGGATTAAAAAAGTTAACGTTCAATTTGAAAAAAGAATAACGTTCATTCTGATGCTTTTTTCCCGTATATATGAAGTTTTACCGTAAAATGAACGCGTCACAAGCAATATTTATTTCATAACACACATTCGAATAGTCATCGCGTACACTCATACATGGAGTCTAAATAAAGGCAGTGAAGTTAAAATCAATAGATGTAGACTGGCTATTTCCTGATGTAGGTCGGCGGGGCAAAAATATTTTTAGGTTGATACTTTAATATTTAGCGTTATGATTAGGGCTGTCTTCCTGCTGGCTGGATTCCTTTTTTAATTTTAGTATCGCATTCTTTTTTTGAATCTTTTCTTTTTTTTTGGAATAATAAATTAAGTTTTTTTTAATGAATTTGGTTTAGGTTTAAGGTTAAAGGAGTGTAAGTTTGAACAGTATTTGTTTTAATAAAATGATGTTTGTTGATTTTTTCTTTTATTATATTCTTTCTCATGGAAATCTTCTTAGAGTGTTTTTGATTTCATAACAATTCTGTCTTAGTAACAGCCCTGAAGATAACCTAGAAACCTAGATTTCTCTAACAACACCTAGGTTTAAATTCTGTCCCACAAATGTCAAGATTTTTAGGGACCTATATTTTAAAGACAAGATTCTTTCTGTATAGCTTTAAAATGGTTGTTGGACAGAGCATTTTAAAACATTTTTTTCTTGATAAATTTAAGACTTTTATAAGGAAAAATCAACTGATACTAGTAATAAGTATACATAGCATACCTAATACCAAGGTATTAAAAAAAAGTGTAAATGTCATATTGATTGACACTCCACAAAGTTCTTAATACAAATGTCAAAGTTGTATAACCTTTAACGATAATCAAATGAAGGTATACAAAATTAAATTATGAAATAGAATAATTTAACACATTACCATCACTTTTTGCTAATAGTAATGCTATTCGAATATTGTTTTTTTGTAGTGTAGTCTAAGGGGAAACATTAATTTTATTTTCATTTGAGAGTGTATTTAAAATAATATAATATTGATTTAGGTATTTGAAAAACCTATGCAACCTTTTTCTAAAGTTATAATATATAAAAATAATTCTCCTATGTGTTAATAAATAATGACACATTTAAAATGCTTCAGGCAGCTGAATTAAAAAGAAAAGAAAAATTCTAAATTTGAAAAATAATAAAGAAGTAACTATGTACAAATAACTATCCAAAAAATATATATAAATGATTCATATTTCTGTTAACTTAATAATGATAAATGTCTCAATTCAAAAATGGAATCGAAAATAATGTCCACTGCCAAACAAGGAAGGCTCCGTGTCTTTAAGTAATAAAATTTTAAAAAAAGAACAGTATAATAACAGCCATGTATTCATGCCCATATTAACGGCATCGTGTCATTATAATTATCAATGTATCAAAGCGTACGCGAATATTTAAACGCACTCAAATACCGCGAAATATTTTAACAACACGCAAATGTTACATTATCAAGGAATCTTTACGGGCAAAGACAAGCACACTCAACTGACAGAACGCCCACATGTACACACTCATTAACGTACACATTTACATCACTAATGCGCAACGAGGCACGTGTCCAACCATTAACTAACTTAGCGCTCGCAATCAAAACTTTCAATTAAGAATTTAATCCGTTATAAACGATTCACGGTCACTAAACATTCTTTTGGCGCGAACACCGCCTTCTTAAGCCCAGCCTTTTTTTGTTTTCGCGCGTTTTTGTCACATTTTTCGGAATTTGAAACGCGTTTTTTCACGCCGCGAAACGGGTGGAGAATTCTTTTGAATTCCGAACAGCCAGCATGGCCGATCGATTACTGCTTTATTCCAAGTAAGAAAAAATGGTTTTTGGAATTGATTGTTTTTAATATTAAGGTTTTTTATTTTATTTAGATTTTTCAAGAGAACGAGCAGTCTTTACCGCGAGGTATTCGCTATGGAACTCTTCCCGTGAGGTTGCTGCAAGGAAAAGCATTTTTCCAACACATAGAAGGTTTTCTTCAGTCGCGACCGTGTGTGGGTGTGCACGTATACGGCGTCACGTGTACGTGTATCCAGACTTTAGGCGTCGCGAGTGTGTGCATGAATACGATGCATGTGTGTGTATTTTATGACTCTGAGTGCATCCCTTTCGAGCTGCATGCAATTTATATGTGTGCGCTTTATTTTTTTTCTAAACGGCGCGGTTCCGTGTGTACGGGGGCGAAGTTTTCGTGTATGGGTGCACTGTTTTTTCGCGGGTGGTCACCCAATTTTCCATTGTATCGCGAGTGTCGCAAGGGTGATTTTCGAGTGCCTATATGAAATGTATTTTTCAGTTTTATATCGGCGATATGAGAATCGCGGATAGCAAAGAAAATGTAAGAGGAGTAAAAAAACTCATGCATCGTACGTTTTCAGGTAGACACATTTTTCTTTAACCCATTTATAGGAGGCTATGCGTGTGTGTGTGTGTGTGCTTGCATCTAGGGGGTGGGGGCGAAAGGGTTGGGAGGGGGTGCACATATAAAAATGATAACGCATCGCAAGACGGCAGCTTTTATGGTTTTTCTTTATTTTTTAATGTTTTTTTTTATTGAAGCACAGCGAGGAGATGGTCGACGGGTATTTTTCATGTTTTATAGCGTTAGTAATATAAGGTATCGTTATACGTTCAATAATGACCTCTATGTCTAGACAATTAGGGGTTGTTAGAATATGCACCGAGCTAAATTTGAGTTATCATGACTTTGGTAATAAAATCTAGTGAACGGTCAATGCCAAATCTTAATTAAAACTTTTCTCATACCTAGGTCAGGTATATTCATTAGCTAGATCCAAAAATCACGGATGCTTAAAAAAATTGTAGATGGGTGAATTGAACATTATTTAACCACTAGCTTCCGTCTCGTGGATTCACCCGCGTTCTCAAAAGGTCTAATGTACCTATATATAGATTATTACATCCGATGTTACTTCTGCATAAAGTAGTTATCTAATTTTGAAAATCGGTCCAGCAGTTACTGAGTTAATTGATTACAAACATTAATACAAATCCTCCTCTCTTTTTCTATACTAATATTATTAAGAGGAAAGATTTGTATGTAAGTATGTTTGTTACTCTTTCACGCAAAAACTACTAAACGGATATGGATGAAACGTGGCACATATATAGAACATATCGTGAAATAATATATAGGCTATTTTTTATCCCGGGAAAATGTGATATCCCTCGGGAACGCGGGGGATAGCTAGTGACATACAGTAACAAACATACTTACATACAAGTCTTTTCTCTTTATAATATTATTAGTACTTATATTAGTATAGACGATATATCACTAGCTGTCCCCCGCGGCATCGCCCGCATTCCCGAGGGATGTAACATTTTCCCGGCACAAAAAGTGTCCTATTTTACTTATAATACCTTCAAGAATATGTGAACACAGCTTCATGATGATCGGTTATGTAGTTTTCGCGTGAAAGCGTATACAATACTAGTTTTAAAAAAGACATTTGACTAACATTCTAGAAACCAATCTAACCAATTAGACTTTAAATAAATAATCTAGAACCAATTAGATTCTAATTGAACGATTATTATTTTTCCACTTGGAAATATTTAATCTAAAATAGCGCTTAAACAGAAATTGCTAAGCTTCGTTTTCAGTTGACAAACCCGAGTTAGACTTCCCTTAAGACAAAAAACCCAGTTTATTCACAACCCTAACCGCCAAGTTATAGAAAAAAGGGTGTGTCGTACAGACACGATAGAAGTGAAACTTTTGTATTACAGGGAAACATTTTAATTATTCATCAATCACTTTTGAATAGCATAGATTGTGTTTATCATTTATTTTTTGTCACACAAAAAGGTTGCGGATCAGAATTTCGGAGCCTTCACATAACCCTCTTATCGATTAAAAAAAGTTTAAAAATATATAAGTAACACAATACACATTTCTTTTAAAAGAATACTTGGTCCTACTTATATTATAAATGCGAAAGTTTGTATGTTCTGTTTGTTACTCTTTCACGCAAAACCTACCAAACGGATTCGGATGAAACTTGGCACATATATAGAAAATGCCCTGGAATGACACATAAGATACTTTTTGTGCAGGTAAAATGTTACATCCCTCGGGAACGCGGGTGAAATCGCGGGGAACAACTAGTTTGTTATATTCGCTCTACTTTTAATATTAAACAAAACTCTTATTATAAAAGCTTGCTTGCCCAGGTGAGTATTGAACTCACGACCTTAAGATTATGAGACTTACGCACTGCCTACTGCGCCACTGAGGCCTCCGAACTTCCTTTCCAAAAAGGACTTTAAGTAAACCGGGTAGGATAATCGGAATAATTCGGAGATGTTCGGTTTTCTCGATTGTATTCAACTTATTATTAAATCTACAGAATAAAATGGCTTCCATTTCATCCTACTAATTATGTTACAAATACGAGTAAAGGATGCGTGAATTGTAGGTAAGATAGATGGGCTGGTGAAATTACAGGCTCATGTGACTTAACAACTTCACGTCTCAGGGATGACAACGCATTGTCAAAGATTTTCCAGATCATGTTATAGAAAAATCATCTTAATTACTTTCGAGATACGCTTCATCTCTTGATCCAATGGTAAAAATTATGATGATACCGATGAACCTTATCATAACTACATAAGATCTATTTTTCAATAACACACTGGTGTCAAAATAGTTGATTAATTAAGACGTGTTTTAACACAAATATTCTAACTTTCACTTCTGTAATATTTGATACTAACTGTCCCCGGAGGTTTCACCCGCGTTCCCGAGGGATATAACATTTTCCCGGCACATAAAGTATCCTATGTGTTATTCCAGGGCATTTTCTATATATGTGCCAAGTTTCATCTAAAACCCGTTGATAGTATTTGCGTGAAAGACGAACAAACATCCATACATCTATACATCCATACATACAAACTTTCGTGTTTACAATATTAGTAGGATGTCGAAATTGTTTTTGAATATTAATATTTATCATTGTTAAGCAGCAAAAACAACCTTCTGAAACGGAATTAGAGTCCTATTCACAAGAGCTAGTCGAGATCTCTAAAAAAAATTTTTTCGGGTTAAAATCACTTATTTATTTTTTCTTTATGTAAGAACATGAAAAATGTAATGAAGTTTTCATCAAAAAGTCTCCCAACAAACAATGTTTGCAAGAAAATGTACGAATTTCTTGTGTCTTCAGTACTTCCCTTTTATATAAACTACTGCTTACTCGATACTCATCAAAAAAGAAGTCCATAAAAAACCTCTGCAGTGAACGCAGCAAAGTAACATATACATAGATAGATATATCTGTATACATACATATAGGAAAAATATAAAATACAGCGAGTAAAAAATATATAAAAGCAACAAAAATATGTTATTCTCAAGACGGGCCGGCACACAGGTGTGGTGTGTTGTGTGTGTGTGAAATTTTGTGTGTGTTGTGCAATGTTCGGGGAATGAATGGAGTCGAGTGTTATAGTTATTTTTATGGGAGTATCATTCAAAAAGTGTGTTTAATTATTCTACTTAAAACATACTCATTTCGTTCAATTTCGACAAGCCAGTTGGCTTGGTGGTTAGCGACTCTGACTACTAAGCCGAAGGTAGCGGATTCGATTCCCACCCAGGACAAACATTTGTGTGCATGAACATGTCTGTTTTTTCTGTAACTGGGTGTAAATATAGTATATGTAGTATATCAGCTATATATGTATATTAAATAATATAAATTAGTGCTTGACTGCGATCCCACCTGATGTTAAGCAATGATGCAATCTTTGATGGAAAATTATTTGAAAGCGTTGAGGCGTTCTAGTTTATTAAGAGCCTATTCACACTAGCCTAGAAGACTTATTCAGCTATACAAACTTCATCGGCGAGCCACTTGAAGGACGAGAGAGCTTACCTCTCACGTGATTAGTAGTATTAGCGTAGTAAGCGACAGAGATAGAGCAAGGAGGCCGCGACGAAACATACTCGAGCTAGTGTCATTTTCCTTACGGAATCGAGCCTCAGGTTCTTTTATTAAAAGCAGACGAGAAATAAAAAGAAGTCTGTACATATTTCCCTGTTAGCTATTCCTAGACCAAATAGACGATGTTGTGTATGTGTGCGCGCATGCACCTTTACGTATGAGCTACTAACACCAACCACAGGAAGGAGTACTAAACTGGAAGTGACAATTTATTATTTACTAGAAACGGGCCCCGGTTTCACTTGAGGGGGATAATATACATTTTCTACACCCGAAAACCTTCCAAATGAAATCCTTTAAATTATAGGCAGCTAGTATACGAATATATCCAAAATTCTTTAACTTGCGAGCGGAGTATGTTGGACATAATTATTATTTAAAAAAAATGTAATCTTGCTGAGTTTCTTGCCAGCTCTTCTCAGTTGAAGGTTAACTTCGTAACTACGATAGGTAAGGTAGCTGAGGTAGTTTCAGTAACTTCAAATTTGACCTTCATAAGTGCCCTCCACGGGCCTAAACTGAATAAATGGTGTTGAATTTTTTTTAACATATGGGTGATCAACTAATAAGATATTCTAATAAGAATCTTCTAAGATGCTTAAACTTCCCACTAGCAGCCTACTCCCCAAAAGTAAAAAACAGTAAACTCTAGCGGCTCTACTTAAGAGACAGTTCCCTTCTCACCTGACCACCATCGACCACATCACCACATGTGGTAAACCACGCCCCCACCACATCTAGTTGTGATCATAAACTATTTTCTAACATCAAAGGTCGCTCTCACACATAAAAACTGCATGTACGTTACGGCGAACCGAACTCATATCGTACTTACGCCCTTATACTGCGCAAGATTGAGAATACACTGCGTGGAACATAAAAGGGTTACATTAGAATATTTATTTTATTTTATCTATGGGGTTAGCATTACTCGAGTTAAACTTAGTGATCAGGTGGAAAATGATCCAAAATGATATTTATTTGCAAAAATATTAAGATCCCTCGGGAACGGAAGAATCCCCCGGGGAACCTAGTGTTTTCTATTTTATACTTTAACGATAGTTAAAGAATACTGGCTAATGCGTATGATATTGATTTAAAAAGTTTATTTAATATGTAAATCTATGGCTTTTTCGTCACAATTAAGGAAACAATCAAAACTGTTTTGTTTCAAAATAAAATATATGTAAATGATGACTGTGTTATTTCAGGACATGCTGTATCTATGTGCTAAGTTTAATTCAAATCCATTTAGTAGTTTGTGCGTGAAAGAGTAACAGACATTCCTTAATCAATATAAAGTCACAAACTTTCGTATTTAAATATACATAAATATTTTCATACCGAAAAAGCAATCAAATAATAATTGTTGTGTCAAGGAATCGAATCCACGATCTCTGGCACGACAGTTAGGGTATTTAAATACCACATTTATGAATGTAAATAATTAATAACATTTGAAATAAATTATCATTTTATAATAGGGGCGGTTAATCTGTCAATCAAATAGCCTCTCGATCGACAAACAAGTAACAATCACTTTTTAATAAAACGAGAAAAGAATGAATTAGAAAACCGCGATAAAATCGCGAGCGTTTTTTAAAATCATTTTAATCTGTCAGTGACTTGCGTGTAAGCCGATATGACGTTTTTGCGCAAAAATCGTTTATCGTTATCAGGCGATATTATCATTTTTATCACAAAAAGTGATATGATAATGTGTCGGTGTGATTAACAATCTTGAAGAGCATTTTTTTTTTATTTGAGCGATAGGCGTGGATCTTTCTGTATTCAGTTTGTGGAAAGCGTGAATATAATGTATTTATTTATTTGGTTTTAAGTAAAAAAAAGGTTTTACGTGTACAAAATGAATAGACATCTTTATTTATAATTTCGCGGTTAATAATGCTTTTTAGGTTGCATAGCGATAACAGTTTTCTTTTATTACGGATGCTATTTCGTCACAATATCTTTTGTATTTTTTTTAATCTTATTGAAGTTATACTTCTTTAGGCGCGTTATGAAAAAGTTATGAGAGTGACATTTTAAGATGCGCGCGCATCACTGTAACACATCAAAGTAATAGGTTGAAGTTAGCTGATAACGGTCTCTCCGGAACATCGCACAAATCGCATCTGTCAGTGTCAATGAGTGAGTAGTGATGTTATGCGGAGGATAGAGTGGCGAAGCGCATCTTCTACTCTAAACTGGAGAAGGGCAAGCGGAATCGTGGCGGTCCCCTCCTCCAGTACAAGGATGTCCAACAGCGACACATGAAGAGATGCAACATAGAGCCCTCTCGTTGGTTCGATTCTGCATGAACATGTCTGTTAGTGGTATGTCTGACTGTAAATATATTTATACGTATGTATTTAGAAAAAAAAATTGTATGCGCTGTAAGTCACTTATGTGGATTCCATAGTACTCGACTTAGCTTGGGATCTGCCCCCTTATTCAGCTAATACAAACTTCTTCGGCGAGCCGCTTCACGGAGGCCTTGGAGAGCTTACCTCTCACGTGATTAGTAGTTTTAGCGTAGTAAGCGAAAGAGACACAGCACGTAGGCCGCGGCGGAACATCCTCGAGTTTATGTAATTTTCCTTACAGAATCGAGCCCCTGGGCTTAGTTACTGCCCCCTTATTCAGTTAATACAATCTTAATACAGAATCGAGCCCCTGATGGCCGTGTGTAAAGAATGTCCCGGGATATTTATTTAAGGATTAGCAAGATTCCAGAATAAATCAATAACTTTAATAATATTTAAAAGATAATCACTTTATTTGTCCACGTGTGTAAACGGAAAGCCCCGTACGGTCAGAAAACACATAAAATATTCTATGAATTTATTTGAGAGGTTTTCATTGAAATTGCTAAACCTGAAGTGAAGTGAAGCCTTTTTTTGTTAAAAATGTAATTTAAACTTCCGTAATATGTCTTTACTAATATTATAAAGAGATATAGTCGGGTTGCATGTTTGTTTATAAGTGGAGAGTAATCTCCTGGAACGCTGCACCTATTCCTACATTATTCCAGGTGGACGTAGGCTATGTTATTACCTTGGGATATATTTAATCCCTCAGGAAAGAGGGCAAACCCGTAACACGGAGGCTAGTACTATACGATAAGGTAAGTAAAGTTAGTAAGTTTAGATGTAGGAGGAAATCTTCGAAATTACTCCTCTGATTTAAATAATTCTTTTACTGTTAGAAAGCTAGACTATTCCCAAGTGACATAGGCTATATTATAATCTCGAGATACATTTAATTCCTCAGAAACGCGGGTAAAACCACGGGTCGGTAGCTAGTGTGATTATTCTATACTTACTATACTAAAATTATAAAGAGGAAAGATTTGTATGTAAGTATGTCTGTTACTCTTTAACGCAAAAACTACTAAACGGATATGGATGAAACTTGGCACATAGATAGTGCATATCCCGGAATAACATTTAGGCTACTTTTATCCCGGGAATTGTGATATCCCTCGGGAATGCGGGTAAAACCGCGGGGGACAGCTAGTGTGATAATAAATAGATTGCAGGTAAGTTGTCACGTGCCGCAGCGGCCATTTGCAATTCAACGCGACTTGTCAATTTGTCTGTCAATCATAAGTCATAGCTTGTTTATCACATTTGCTCGTTGCATTACGAAGTTATATATTGTATGAAATTAAACTTTAAAGTGTTTTTGATTGTAAAGATAACGTCATTTTTTTTATTTATTGGCGTTAATATCTATATAAGTGTGTATTTAGAAATAAATAAGTAGTTTATCAGCTATCTGGTCTCTATAGTACCAGCTCAGGGGCTCGATTCTATAAGGAAATAGACACTAGCTCGAGGATATTTCGATGCGGCCTCCGTGCTATGTCCCTGTCGCTTACTACGCTAATACTACTACTCATGCGAGAGATAAGCTCTCCGAGCCCTCCGTGAAGCGGCTCGCCGACGAAGTTTGTATTAGCTGATTAAGGGGGCTGCTTAGTTTGGGATCAGATGGCCGTGTGTAAATGTCCATTTATTTGAACAAATAGTATAACATAATTAAGTTTTTAATTAATATTTAAGTATTTAAGTTTAATAAATAAATAAAAAAAAAAAAAAATCTCAATATTTCTTATTTAAGTGACATACTTACTGGGGCTTGATTCTGTAAGGAAAATGACACTAACTCAAGGATGTTTCGTCGCGGCCTCCGTGCTGTCTCTTTCGCTAACTACGCTAATACTAATCACGTGAGAGGTATGCTCTCCGAGGCCTCCGAGCGGTGGCTCACCGACGAAGTTGTATTAGCTGAATAAGGAGGCAGGTTAACTAAAATATAGTCAAGGATTTGGATCACAAACTTTTATTATTTTCCATTGCAAAGAACTTCCGTATAATTTCCGAAAACCTAACTTATTTCAACGAACATAGAGACTTTTTTCGTAAAACAGTTCCTGGAGTAAATTTCGAAGACCTGCTTGCCCACAAAGTACACAGGCTAATAATGTGTGATTATTATGTCTAAGTATCCTTCATCAGCTTTTTTTTTTTTAAATAATATAAACTAGTGCTTGACTGCTCTATATTTTTTTTAAAGGTCTTAGTCTCTGATGGCTTTTACATACTTACGCGAACAATTCTCCCTCTGTCCCCGTCTCTTTTTATCATATAACCTCAATACACAGTTTTTATTTGTTTTTTTTTTAGAAATAGAAATAAACCTATTTATATAATAAACAGACGGTTCACCTAATGGTTAGTGATCACCGCCGCCTATGGACATTTGCAGCACAAGGGCATCGCCAATGCGTTGTCGACCCTGAGACGTGAAGTTGTTAAGTCTCATGTGCCTGCAATTTCGTGGGTCTCCTTACCTTTCTAACCGAACACAGTAATACAAGTGCACTACCGCTTCACGGCAGAAATGGGTAAGGTGGTAGTACTTCCCCGGAAGAACTCTACTACTCAAAAATACAGAATCATATCTATATATAAAATATATGTTTTTTTGTATAATCTTACACTGGATACCGCAATGCGTGAGTCAATTGGTTATTAAGTTCACTGTCAACTTATTAAAAAAACCAAAATAAAAAAAAAAAATTGATCGATTTGAAAACTTTTTTGCTAACCGTACCGACTATCTTTCTCGCTATAACTTATAGTTTTGGATAATGCATTAGAGAACTTCTTTATGGGATGGAATATTCTCATATATACGATATATTTTATGATTTTAATGTTTTATATACCTTATGTATTCTCTTATTAGTTTTTATTCGAAAAGGGAACAGAGTTTCTGAAACGTTGAATATATTATATTGCATTGGCGATGCAAATTATAGAATAAATAAGGAATGTTAATTAAATAATTAAAATGAGGCAACTTTTAATATATATTTTTAGTACTAGTAATTAAATTTATATATTTGATTAATTTATTAATTGCTTGATTCTAAACCGGTTTGAAAGGTGCGTTAGTACAATTTGAATTGGTTATAGAATTTATGCTATCTATATACCTATACAGGCTGTTAAAAAATTAACCGTAAATCCGAACGGAGGTTAAATGGGGCCTTATAACGAGTCCATTCACAATATTTAAGAACCGTAGTAACGCTGTATAACATAACCTAAAAAATAAAAAAAACTGACTCTTATGAATGAAAAATAGAAAAACTATTAAAGTAGACAATTATTAGGTAAAATAGGTACGTACGCCTTTCTGGAAAATAATCTGGTTCCCTGACATGACAGCTTGCTAGGGTTGGTTTTGATAATTCATTATACTTTTACGGGGTATTATGTAACACGTTATATAATAGTCGATGTGTATGTATGCTTGACCGATTTTGAAGGGAGTTTCAGTGGCTGATAGTATAGCTGATGATATGAGGAATAACAAAGGCTACTTTTTATCCCAGGACAATGTTACATCTCCTAAGAACGCAGGTAAAATGGTACTTTATAAAATGGTTAATACACAAAACAAATCATTCGAATTAAAAAAATCTTTCTTGCTTATAGAAAGCTACACTATTCTGTATATCTACAAAGTATGTTTCTAGAAAAAACAGTGGTATATCAGTTATCTGGATTCCATTATATCGCACCCTCAGAACGAGAAGACCTTAACTCAAAATTTTGCGAAATGGAGTTACGATCATAGAGAGACTAAACAAAGTACGCTCTATCCGATGAATAGTAAAACTTTGTCAATTTAATGATAGAATAAGCATACCGATACTTCAGCCTCTTTAACACCGGGACCCACCCTCCCCGCTCAGTGCAAAAGTGACCCAATCAGAGATGTGCCAAAATAGATTTTGTGAGTTAACCTCCTATCGTTCTGAGGGTGCGATACGTTTTTCTCCCGGGAAAATGTTACATTCCTCTGGAACGCGAGTGAAACCGCAGGAAACAGCTAGTGATCTTTAAAGCTGCCACTACATTGGCCACCTTCAGGCTTCAGAAAAGTGCATTTCGTGTAATGGTTTTGGTAATTTAAGTGGTTCAATCTCTTCGCTTCTCAGAGAACAATATTGGACCTGTAATTGCAGGATGTACCCAAAGTAATGGGTTATGCAAGACGGGACCAAAGCAAAATAAGATAAAAATCAATAATATGCACCAAATTTAGAAAGCATTTTTTTTATACCACATGTCTGTATACAATCACACGGTCCACCTGATGGTATATGGTCACCGCCGCTTATGGACATTTGCAACACCAAAGCATCGCCAATGCGTTGTCGACTCTGAGAGGTGAAGTTGTTAAGTCACTGTAATTACCTTTATAACCGAAACACAGTAATACATGTGCACTACTGTTTCACGGGAGAAATGGGTAAGGTGTTAGTACTTCCCGGGACGAACTCTGAACTAAGAGTTCAACTCATCAAAAATTCCAAAAAGTTAAATTCTGAGTAAATTCGATTATTTATCTTTGTTTCCAATAGAGCACTGAGCTTAAATATTGATAGGTGCTCAAATTGGAATTCCTTGGGTGCTCAATGCACTGTGCAATAATAGGTGTATGAATGGCCCAGGTTATTTACATCAATTTTAAGTAATTATCATCTTACTACTTATAAATGCAAAAGTTTGAATGATTGTTACTCAATATTGCCAAAACGGCTGAACGAATCTGAATGAAATTTGGCACAGAGATAGATTACAGTCTGGAATAGCACATTGGCTTTTCCCGGGAATATGTAACATCTCTTGGGAATACCGTGGAGGATATATTTTATTATGGAAGGGTAATTTAATTGTCGCTCCGGTGCAAAAACGAAGAAAAAAAAATACTCAATTACTCATTCAATAAAACCTTTTTAAATTAGTTACTTATAAAAATAATGGGGCCATCTCGCATACACACCTCCACATCATAATCGATATTGGTTAATAATAAAAAAATGCGTTTCTTACAGTTTATTGAAACTTAAACGTGTCCAATTACACTAAACATTGTGTTTCGTGTAATAATGTTTAATCTGTCAGCTTCCGATCAATTTCGTTAACCTACTGCGGCGGGATGAAAGGGTGTACTGATTTTGTGGACGTGATGTGAAGTGGTTGAATTGAGGTATAGGAGTAATGGCTGATAGACTTTAGGTAATGGTATCCTACTAATCACTACATAGTATAAAACAAAGTCGCTTTCTCTGTCCCTATATCCCTATGTATGCTTAAATCTTTAAAACTACACCACGGATTTTGATGCGGTTTTTAATAGATAGAGTGATTGAAGAGGAAGGTTTTTATGTATAATACATGTGACATCCCACGAGAACGCGGGTAAAACCGCAGGGGGCAGCTAGTAATATTATAAATGTGTATGTTTGTTACTCTTTCACGCAAAAACTACCAAACCGATTTGCATGAAACTTGGCACATAGATATCATATCCTGGTATAACATATAGGCTACTTTTTATCCCGGAAAAATGTGACATCCCTCGGGCACTCGGGTGATACTGAGCGGGACATGGGCTACGCAATTATATACTCTTGTCTATTTTTTTTACGAAATTTTTAGTAGGTAGAATTATTCCTTTAAATTTCTACAAAATTTACATAGCACATTTTCATTCATAAATTAATTTTACATTGTCTCCCGTAAAAGCCCACTTTCTAACCCAAGTTTATTTCTGAATAAAAAAGCAAAACAAGAAATGTTATTCTGTAGGGCAAATAACAAGCTCTACGTTGTTTCGTTGCAGCCTCTATGTTCTATTACATTCGTTAACTACGCAGTCACATGAGAGGTCCGCTCTCCGAAGCCTCCATGCAACGGCTCACTAATAAAGACCTAATTAGTAATAATAATTATAAATATCCAGCCCCCTTATTCAGCTAATACACACTTCGTCGGCGAGACGCTTCACGGAGGCCTCGGAGAGCTTATCGCTCACGTGATTAGTAGTATTAACGTAGTTAGCGAAAGAGACAGAGCACGGAGGCCGCGACGAAACATCCTCGAGTTAGTGTCACTTTCCTTACAGAATCGAGCCCCAGGGCCATACTTTTAGACACGGCCATCTCATCCCAAAGTAAGCAAAGCTTGTACTTTGGAAACCAGATTACTGATATACTACTTTTTTAATTTTTTTTCATTCTAAATACATTCATACCATATATAGATATTTACACCCAGACACAGGACAAATAGACATATTTATGCACACAAATGATTGTCCTGGGTGGGAATCGAACCAGCGACCTTCAACTTGGCAATCAGGGTCGCTAGCCACCAAGCCAACTGGCCTGTCAAATTGAATAACAGAGCTGGTATAGCAAGTTTGCGCTTATTTCTAGTGTTTAGGAGTAACGCTTATTTTGGGAAAGCTACTCGCCCTTCCATCCTTTGTATTTTAGAGAAGAGCCTTATATTTAAGGGCTTGAGATGATCATCATCGAAGAGTAAACCAATATCGTTAGTTGCGGTCATCGGCAACCACAAAACGACGGCCGGACGACCGGTCGTTACTTTACGTGCTGTAATCAGGCTACTGGGGCTGAATGAGGGTAATGATGGACCTGGTTTGATGTGGCTTTTAGATTTAAGGAGTATATCTACATTGAGAAATATATATTAAAATATTGGAGGGACTAATGTACTGCCCCTGTATTCAGTTAAGAACTTCATCGAACGAGATCTCCGAGAGCTTACCTCTCACGTGATTGTAGTTAGCGAAAGAGACAGAGCATAGAGGCCGCACAAAACTTCGTTGAGATGTGTAATTTTCCTTACAGATTCGAAGCCCTGGTCTGAGGCACTAGGAAGCACTGGTAGGAAGAAAAGGTAGAACTACATTGAGGTACCAACTTCTTAGTCCAAAATAAAAAAAAACAAAAACAAAATTTAATACCAGTTATTCAGTTTAGGCCCACGGAAGGCACTTATGACGGTCAAATTTAAACTTACTGAAGCTACTACTACTACCGTTTCGGAAGTCAGTCTTCAACTAAGAAGAAACTGTCCAAAACTGACATTCGTATATTAAAGTATTTTTTTAATCAAAACAAAACTCAAAAAAGATTACTCAAACAATATATGTAAGGTTGATCGTAAAATTAATGCAACACAAAAAATAAGCATCATTAAATATAAAAGGAAAAAAAAAAACTTTTTTCTGGTAACACCGAGATCACAAATTGATTCGCTCGCGATTCATTACGACCCCCGAATTACGCTCCAATCATTAAACATCATAAGCACCGAAAACAATAATAACTGGATGATTAAAAAAAAAAAAAGGTGGACAAAACATAAAAACTACTTGGAGTGGAAAAGGGGAAAATAGTAAAAAACCTGGCCGGTGCACGAAGAAAAAAAAAACGAGTTTTAAATTTGAATCTCAGAGCGGAAGCTGACGCTGATCGGTTGCGCGCGGAACGAATTTCGTTATCATTAAGATTTCTTATGAGTTTTATCTTATTTCATTTCGGTTGATCTTTATTAGTGTTATTTGTTTTATCATATTATTAGTCGTTTTGTAATGTTGTTTATGATACAGTAGGCGATCTCATTAGGTAGATTATGTTGTATGTGCGTGTTACATTTTTATAGTGTTCTTTAATATCGTGTTGTGTTTTAGTATTAATAGTGCTCAAGTAAATGTAATTCTTACTTTTTGTTTTCTTTTTAAAACTTTATGGTTTGGCTGGTAATTTTTTTTTTGGCGCAATTTAGCATTCATCGGGCTTGCTATTCTATAAGTCAAATGGCTCGATGATTTTTCGTCCCGGACTTTTTGCTCTGTCTCTTTCGCTAACTACGCTATGAAGTAAGACGCCGCTTTCAGATGCCTCGATGCTGTCTATAATTTATACTTAACAGACCTCTTACATAGACCCTCTTTATTACCTCTTTTATTCACTTCTTTTCTTATAGAACACTATTCTTCCTTTTTCTTCCTTCCTCTTCTCTTAGATCAAACCAATATATACATAGATCATGTTGGACAGTATATTTCGATTATCAGCCACTTTGATTATGGGTTTTACATATTTTGTTTTTTTTTAATGATTTAATATACACTACACACTATTACTATACTAGTGTTCTGAGTGAATCAATTTGGTTCTTTCAAAAAAATATTTATTGATATTTAGTAATCTCCGAAATCATTCATCTAATTTCAATAATTATATCACAAATAGAAAGCTACACTATTACAGAATGACATAGGCTATGTTCTTATCCCTGAATACATTAGATCCCTAGATAACGCAAGTAAAACCACAAGACAGTAGCTAGCCTAATAAAATTACTACCTTTTTTTACGAGTATACCACTCGGGCCGACAAACAAGCAGACGGTCCACCTGATGGTAAGTGGTCACCGCCGCCTATGGACATTTGCAGCACTATGGGCATCGCCAATGCGTTGTCGATCCTGAGACGTGAAGTTGTTAAGTCTCATGTGCCTGTAATTTCACCGGCCTTACCTTTCTAACCGAAACACAGTAATACAAGTGCACTACTGCTTCACGGCAGAAATGGGTAAGGAGGTAGTACTTCCCCGTCGAACTCTGCACTAAGAGCTCTACTACTCTAAAACCTTTACGAAACATGAACAAACAAGCAATCATAAAATCACAATGACACCTATGAGAAATTCCTTTACGAATAAAAAAAAATATTAAAATAAAAATATAACCCTCCAACGCTCATGGAATTATTGTTTGGTTAAATTGTAAATGTAATAATATTGTTTAACCTCCCACGAGCTGTCAATAGGATAGTTATGCTTTTACGACTTGTTCGGACTTGGTACGGACTTGTTCGACTTGCGAATGAATGGACATGTTGATTTTATAACTTTAAATTCCTGGATATTTTTTTTTGGCATTGTATTTTATCATTTTGAGTCTCAGGTGGGGGTCTTCCTGTCACAAGTATCAAGTGTTGGCGTTCCCGGGGGATAAAACATTTTCCGGGGATAAAAAGTACCCTAAACATTAATTTAGGTTATAAATATATTTATATCTAACTTAACGAATTGTTAATTGCCCATACAAACTTTCAACCCCTATTTCACCCCCTTCATTATCATTTTTTGGGACTAAAGATAGTCTATGCCCTTCCCCATGACATCATTTACCACAACAAGTAACGAACACAAAAACAAACAGAGTTACTTTCGCATTCATAACATTAGTACCTGTTTATGCCGTAAGGAGAGAGCTTCATTCAAAAATAATAGTTGTATTTTCTACAACAGTTTCCTATATTCACTATATTTAATAGACCATTTGGCTTAGTGGTTAGAGACCCTGACTGTCACCCCACAGGTCTTAGGTTCGATTCCCAGTCAGGACAAACATAATTTGTGTGCAGGAACATGTCTGGTATAAAAATTGTATTTCGGTATGTATTTAAACGAAAAAAAATGTGATCACCATACTAAACCAAGCTCTGCTTAGTCAAATCAGATGGTCGCGTGAAAAAAAAATTACAATAAATATTTATTACTTCTTTATTTTCCTTAACAGATAGGTAAATAGTAGGATTCGAACCTACTGCCTGGCATGACGAGCATTCCATCCATCAAAAAGATAAATCATCGGTAAAAGAATTTTTAAAATCAAGGCGGCAACCCATAAAATGCAGTGGGTATAAAAATGACCCTTTACGACATTGTAAAGTTTCCAGTTCATTATATTAGCAATAAATATTATTTTTAGCGCTGAGAACGTTGGGATGTGATACTGCGTTAAACAAATAATATTTTTTTTTTATTTTGTTTTCTTTTATGGCTTTAAATAATTCGGTATTAATACTGGAAGCACAAGAAATGGAACTTACAGACGGTGAAAAAATAGATTTTTTATTTATTACGTTGTTTTTAAAAACGCACCTTTAAAATATTTTTATTCAAATAGGCCTTTACAAGTACATAAGAATAGTCGACTCTAATACCGCCTCGGAAGGTTGTTTTTTACTGAGAAAAGCCGGGAATAAACTCAGCAATTACCTACTCTTTTTTAAAACGAATTTAGATTTACTACATATCATTTATTTAGTCTTACTGACAATACTCATGTGTGCTTTAAGGAAATGTTATGCCTAATGTCAAGACGCGCCATCTATCATCATTCAGCCAAAATTAAGTTCAAGCTTTCTAGACATTTTGCCGTCTAGGTTAGCTGAAGATTTCAGTCTGGGTTCTCAACAGACCGTGTGGGTTTCGGGAACTATTTCGTGAGTGTTGGTCTTAAATTATTTTCGGGGTAGCCCGTTTAGTAATTGTATTGTGAATTTTATAATAAAAATAAATTGGTTAATATTTTTGATGTGTAATTTTTAGAATTTTATATTTTATTTGTTGTTCAAACTTTTAAAGACACTATTGGGGTAAAGAACATACAAGCTAATAATAACCTACAGAAAGTAGAAATTATCAGAATGAACTTGAAAATAGACAACTTCATTTATTAATTAGAAAAAACAATACCGAGATAAATATAACTGGCAATAATAACTAATAAAACGTGTGTTATACTATAAAATGAGAGTTACAAGTGTACTCTCTTATTATATTTAACATATGACATCTCTGTTACTATGCATATTGATATAAAATAATGTGTAAGAATTTTTGATAAAAATCTCGTGAAAAATCACATAAAATGCTATCAAATCACTAATTTGGAAAGGATTTCCTTCTAGGCTTTCATCTTCGGACAAATCATCACCTACAAAATTTAAATTATGGTAAACCGTAAGCCAATCAGATTAAAAATAAACCAACATGTCAATAGAACACGAAATCTCTCTAATAAAAAGCTTATTATGACACTAAGAAGTTATAGAAAAATATACTTTATAGCTCTTAAAATAAGGGTCATCTCTAAATCGAATGATTACTAAGATGAGAATGCATATGGTCCTTATTAGAAAGACATATGGTAAATTTTTCAATGACATTGTTAGCTGTCAAAACCAGCCTATTAGATTGTGACGAATAATATGTACGATATGCCTACATATTTATATTTATGGAGCTGCAACAGGTGGACTCTATGTGTCATATTCTTTCATCATTGTTATGACGAATATATTATTATATTCAATAAAATAAAGGCAATATATATTTGGCATTTTAATTATTAATTTCACATTAGAATTGTGAAAAAAAAATACCTAAAACAAAAAAGCCAGTAAAGAATTCAAAGTTTAGAAAAACCACTCACCTTGCTTACATTTTAAGACGATCAAACCAAACTCCACAGAAACGTAACTCAGATTCACATTTCGCGAAACACAGTGTACATCTCGCGTTAAAAACACTCTTTCCCACTAAAACTAACCGCTCAAAACTCGAATGTCAACGAAAACATAGCCTGCCCACGTGCGAACACCAAACATGCATAACTACAGCAAAAACTAACTCAAAACAAGTGATATTCAATTAAATACAGTCAAAAAACAGTCCTTGAAACGCCTAGGGTGGCGGGCAAATTAAGTCGATACGTAATTAAAGCTGGCACAACGCACACACACAAAGGATCGACCTAAAAATGTTGGAGAGAAAAAAAAGTATAGCTTTAAAATTTACCCGGTATAAATTTGTGTTTTTTTCCTTTCACCTACTTATGTATGGGGGCATGCGCAGTAAAGGGTTAAAACAATACTGTGCGAACGAATTTGAAATACACCATTTTGATTTCGAATTGTTCTAGAGACCTGACTTCTGATTTCGGTCGGATTGTCGCCAGTAATTAGTTCCGCGTTTTTCCGTTCTCATTGAGGCGCTGTTGTCACTAATGGGTATATTCTTAAAATCACTCGAAAGACATTTCTACTAATTACGGTTGATGTCGTACAATCAATTTGATCGGGAATAATTACGAGTCACACTCCATTGCTACTGTCATTTTACAAATCGAAATAATTTTATAGTGCTTGTTTTTATTATAATGTTATTTAAAATTAAATACATCGTTTGAGTTTAATTATTGCCTATAAGTACACTAAGGGAATGAAAACTAACAAGCGAATGTGAACGGGTGAACGAATGACCTTGTGGCGTGTCAGTGAGTGTGATGACAATGAGTGAATTCTTTTGTACCCGCCTTCGTTCACAGCTTCGTTTACTTAATGAACTATTGTTGTTACAGTGTTTTTATGTTGATTTTAATCTTACAGCCTAAAAACATAAGTTCACAGCAAGAAATAAATGACTCAAGACCAATTATAATATTCTATATTTTAACGTAAGATATGTAATAATTTGAATAATGTAGACGTTTATTTAAAAATAGCTCCATTAAAACATTTTACTATAATTCGAAAACCCCTAATCTACAATATAATAAAATATCACACAAATCTACCTGAGAAATATATCGAATGATTCAGTAATAGCCCGCCTGCCATTTATTATTTCCTAACCTCTTTCACTGTTAAATTCTGAGCTCAACTTATCATTTATTAAATGTTATTAATTGTTTATTTCAAATAAACTAAGCTCCAAATAAAGGCTTTTAAAGTCTTGAATGTTGTTTTCAGGTGATTGTCTCTGGAAGTTATAGTGACGTGTAAATTTTGTGATAAAGATTATGTCTTCGATTCGTTTATTCTAAGTGTATGATTTTGAAGAGCTTTTCATTGTGTGTTGGAAGTTGTTTATCATGTACTAGCTGTCCCCCACGGCTTCACCCGCGTTCCGTAGGTCTGTAATACGCGAACTATCAAACGCGCGCAGTTAAAATAGTCGTAATTCTTTAAAATTCTCGCATTTTCTCAATTAAAATATGCTTTCCTCTTGAATCACTCTATCATAATTTAGAGTAGTAGAGCTCTTAGTGCAGGGTTCGTTCGGGGAAGTACTACCACCTTACCTATTTCTGCCGTGAAGCAGTAGTGCACTTGTATTACTGTGTTTTGTTAGAAAGGTAAGGGGGCCTGTGAAATTACAGGCACATGAGACTTAACAGCTTCACGTTTCAGGGCCGACAACGCATTAGCGATGCCCCTAGTGTTGCAAATGTCCATAGGCGGGGGTGACCACTTCCCATCAAGTGGACCGTCTTGCTTGTTTGTCGGTCAGTGTAATAAAAAAAAAGTTCAGCTCAACTTGACTGACAGACTATTCATGAACATGTCAAATACGCAATCAAAAACCGTTGGGAAGTTTTAAAGATCTAAGCATACATAGGGACCGACAGACAACGGGATGCGACTATGTTTTATACTATGTAGTGATAGTGATGTTCAGTGGACTACTATAACTTCTAGATAAATAGAGATATTAGAAGAAAAATAAATAAATAAATTTCCTGCAAGCTCAAGCAGAACTTGTACTATGGGAACCAGATAACTGGTATACTACATACACTACTTTTTTTTCTAAATACATACTTATATAGATATTTACACCCAGACACGAACACACAGACATGTTCATGCACACAAATGTTTGTTAGTGTGTACAGCATTCATCCACTCTATCTTAATTTCCTGTGATTTTTCCCCAAACAATAAGATTTATAGGAATAGCCGTATACTCAATAACAATAATTAATAAATAAGCCTTTTATTATTTCTAATTTTTTCATACGATTTTTAAAATATTTAGATTTAAACAAAATTTCTTTTATGAAATTAATTTTATTAATTTATTTAATTAATGCCGTATACTTTGAATGACCAAATTAATTAAATTTTAATCCCTTGTATTCTTTAGAATTTAAAATTGACAATTGGTTAAGCCCGTTATGATACCTATGAGTGTTATTGAAAAACCAACCTTATACCTTTGTGATAAAGTTCATTTGCATTGTCATACAATTAACCATTGGATCGCGATTTCGACGTCCATAAAATGATTTTTTTATTGTATTTGTAAAGAAGGTTTATTTTGTAATGTTTAGTTGTTATTTGATTTTTAAATGTTAAGTGATTTTAGTGTTTATCATTATGGCGTTAAAGTTCAAAACTAGATGTAAAATAACACGAAGATAGATTTGATAGTTAAAATAATTCTAAAGCTTTGGGTTTTTGGAAATTCTGTGAATATTCTGTAATATTTTGCATGTGTGACTTATTCACCTATATTTCTTTGCTATATGCTTGTTGTTCGTTAAATTTCATCCCCAATGCAGAAGTTGAGAAATACGAACCGACTGACTATCGCATTTATAATATTAGTTATCATAAGTAAAGAAAATTTCATTTCGAAAATCCATTTTTCAGTTTAGGCCCACGGAGGGCACTGAAGGTCAAATTTACCGAAGTTACCAACGGTTTGGTAGTCGGCCTTCGACTGAGAGTTTACACTTTTAACTATCAGAATTGTTTGTCAATCTTCATACACGACATTTCATCATTGCACGACCTGGGAATCGAAACCGGGACCAGTGCCGGATTAACCACGTAGCAAGAGTAGCAATTGCTACGGGCCCCGCGCAAAAGGGGGCCCGCGTGTCTAAGGCCACCTACCACCGCATGCTTTTAGGCCACAGATAAAAAACCTGTTCATTCATTAGTACACCGCCATCTAGCGGAAGTAAACGGTAACAACTTTTTATCGCATTTTTTCATTCGAAGCTTAACATAAAAACGCTATCAGAGGGCGCTGCAAGCGTTTTTTGCTGTTGTTAAATGGTGGTCGATTGACGATCAAGGCTAGCAATTCTGTACGGATTACTATTGCCTATTTGAACGGTGCGGGTTCGACTCCCGACTGCAACACTGATTTTTAAACTTAAGATTCACCAGTAGTAACACAACTTAGTAGCTTCAATATTGGAGAAGTAGATTATAAACTAGATGAATTTATTATAAATGGAAGTTTGTATGGATGTATGGGTGTAAATAACTATATAAAAAGAACCGGGTAGAGTAAGTAGTATATAAGCTATCTTGCTTCGTTTGAGATCAGACGGCCGCGTGTAAAAAATGTCCCAATATATATGTTTTAATACGCCGCGGTTTCACCCGCGTTCTCGAGGAATGTAACATTTTCCCAGCACAAAAAGTATCCTATATTACTTCTCATACCTCCAAGAATATGTGTACAAAGTTTCATGACGATCGGTTAAGTAGTTTTCGCGTGATAGCGTAACAAACAAACTTGCATTCACATTTATAATATTAATAGGGATTGTATGATTTATTCCTCATTTACACAAAAACTACCAAATCGATTTGGATGAAACTTGGCACATAGATAGAACATGCCCTAAAATAATATATAGGCTAATTTTTTCTCGGGAAAATGTCAAACCCTCGGAAACGCGGGTGAAACAGCGGAAACAATTTTTTATAAAGTGTAGATGATACACTAAATTAGCTCTTTAAGCAGTATTTAACAGTTAACAAGGTAATTAAATGGATTAAAGATTCAATTGTTTTGTAAATTGTTGGTAATGCTACTGTAAAAAACAAGAGTTTGCTACACTGCAATTACTAAATAGAGGTATCAAAATGCTTACGAATATTCACTTATTCTAGTTAAAATTAAATAATGGTACTGGTAATATTATAAATATCTGAGCAATAACTAAGCCCAGAGGCTCAATTCTGTAAGGAAATTGACACTAACTCGAGGATGTTTCATCGCGGCCTCTATGCTCTGTCTCTGTCGCTAACTACGCTTATACTGCTACGTGAGAGATAAGCTCTCCGAGGCCTCCGAGAAGCTCGTCGACGAAGTTTGTATTTGCTGAATAAGGGGGCTGCTTCTTCTATGGTGACATTACCAGATACATAATTGAAGCTTAAACATCCAAAAAGTATTATATGTATCACACCCAGACACAGAATAAACGGACATGTGCCTTCACACAAACATTTGCTATGTTAGGAAATCGAAACCATGAACTGCGGCGTGACAGCTAGGGTATCAAACCCAACCCAACAGACTTCTCATTTAGTGCTTGATTTTATATAAAAGCGACAAACTGGTAGATATAGATGTAGGTAACTGCAACAATTTATCTGGGGCTCGATTCTGTAAGGAAAATGACACTAGTTCGAGGATGTTTCGTGGCGGCCTTTATGCTTTGTCTCTGTCGCTTACTCCGCTAATACTACTAATCACGTGAGAGGTAAGCTCTCCGCTGCCTCCGTGAAGCTCGTCGACGAAGTTTGTATTAGCTGAAGGGAGCTGTTGATTAATCATGTGTAGTTGTACATCACTATTACTACTGTACATACCTAATGTTTTTTTTGCGGCCGTCTTAATAACTGTAAATCACCACATAAAACTATGAATAATGCCATATGTAAGAAAATTAATACTTATCAAACAATAATGAAACCAGAAGACTGTGAGTGTTATTGCTTCTCTGCCGTCCCAACAGCTCTAACGTAAACCAACTTCTTCTGTATGTCTTACTAGCTGTCCCCCGCGGTTTCATGTAACATTTACGAGCATAAGAAGTATCCTATATGTATATATATTCCAGAGAAACGATTCTGTAAGGAAAATGACACTAGCTCGAGGATGTTTCGTTGCCGCCTCTATGCTCTGTCTCTGTCGCTAACTACGCAATGACGTGAGAGGAAAGCTCTCCGAGGTCTCCGTACGGCGGCTCGCCGGCGAAGTTTGTATTAGTTGAATATTGGGGCAGGACTTTATCTATATTTGTGCCAAGTTTAATCCAAATCAGTTTGGTAGTTTTGGGGTGAAAGAATAACAAACATCCATACATGCAAACTTTCGCATTTATAATATTTGAAGGATTATTTTAAAAATTACAATTAAATCCTCCATTCCTCAAAATTGTCAACATCCACACCCCACAAAGTTATCCCATGATGATAACAATTGCTCAAGACGTCATCTTGCGTTAAGGCGGGGCACACATCGCTCGCAAACGGGGGTAGCTAGAAAAAACGGAAAAAACGATTTTTCACTATCAACTGCCATGTCACCCAGCCCTCCCCTTTGGGGGTGAATCGAGATTGTTTGATGGGTCAACGTACTTTTGACGTTTATAGGGCAGCTGAGCATCTAGCCTAAAGTCTTTACTGAGGGTAAATTTTAAGATATTTACTTTAGATTAGAGTGATATTAAATTTAAGTTCCAGTGGTCATTAGACTGTAGACTAGAATTGCTGATTTTTTAAAATAATCCTCAAAATATTATAATCGCGAATGTTTGTATGTATGGATGTTGGTTCCTCTTTCACGCAAAAACTACAAAGCAGATTTGGATGAAACTTGGCACATCGATAGAGCATATATTGGAATAACATATAGGCTACTTTTTATCTCGGGAAAATTATACATCCCTCGGGAATGTATATAATTTAGAATTTTTAGGAATATTTTTCCATACTTCATTATATTTATGGTATCTTCTTGGGTAGGCGCAGTGGTATTGAAAAAGCAGTGTATGCTTTTTTTATTTCATTGCACGTGAGATTTGGCGATATTTACTGCCTGCCCCCGTATTCAGCTAATAGAAACTTCGTCGGCGAGCCGCTTCACGGCGGCCTCGGGGAGCCTATCTCTCACGTGATAAGTAGTATTAGTGTAGTAAGCGACAGAGACAGAGCATAGATGCGACGCAACATCCTCGAGATAGTGTCATTTTCCTTACAGAATCGAGCCCCGCACCCTTACCTCCTTGGGAACGCTCTCTTTCACTAGTGTCAGATGTTGAGTGCATATCCTCGTACATATATCCTGGGAGATTATTTACACACGGTCATCTGATCCCAAACTAAGCAGTGCTTGTACTATGGAAATCAGGCAACTGATAATAAATATACTATATATTTTTTTTTATAAACACATTATTTTTTACACGCAGACACAGAACAAACAGACATGTCCATGCACACATATGTTTGTCCTGGATGGGAATCGAACCGACCTTTGACTTGGCAGTCAGAGTCGCTAGCCACCAAGCCAACTGGTCAATTTGCTATAATAATAATAATATTTGCTATACTCTTTTGTCGCGTCTTGCGATACCCTTCAGTTGAGCTGGAGGGGTAGAAATCGTTTCCAACTCTTTCACAGCTTCTTTAAATGTCATTAGAAAGACAAACAGGCATACGGTCCACCTGATTGTAAGTGGTCACTGACACCTATGGACATTTGTAACAGCAGGGACATCGACAATGCGTTGTCGACACTGAAGAGACGTGAAGTTAAGTCTCATGTGCCTGTGATGTCACCGGCCCCTTTACCTTTCTAACCGAGACACAGTAATACAAGTTCACGGCGGAAATGAGTATGGCTTCATTTTGCATTATTATAAAATAATTAAGTTAAATTATAGTGTTATTTACTCTTTATTAGCTACCAATTATAAAAATAATAGTCAATAATTTCACAAATGTTAATTGATTACTAAATTAGTATTTCTGTTCGATTTTGATTAAAACTTTTAAGCATTTAATGTGCTCATGTTTATTTCATGTTCATTGTAAATAGATATCTATATTATAAATTCAAAAGTTATACCTGTCTGTCTGTTTGTTAGTTACGTTTTTACGATTAACTAGCTGAACAGATTTTGATGAAATTTGATAAGAAGCCTCATTTTATCTTGGGAAAGGATATTGGCTACCTTTTGTCACAAAATCTTTATATATATTATGAAATAAAGATAAACCTTCCAAATCATCAATTCTTCTATCATTGTGAAAATGGCATCAAAATGAATACGCGCCTAAACATATAGACAGAAATAGAAACTTTGTTTTATTCTATTAAGAGATAACGCGGGTGAAACCGCGGGGGATAGCTAGTAACTTATAAATTAAAGATTTTACATTAAACCTTATTATAAAACAGTAGAGTTCATTATACAATAACCTTTTTTTAAACGCTGAAAATTATTCGTTATTTTAATTGATTTACTGTTTATTTTAAACTTCAGCAGCTGTCCTTAGATCATTGAAAATGAAAATATTTTTATTGAGGCCTTTAAATCACTTATGATTAGTCTCTAATAGTCTGTATTTAAGTCTTTCTCTCTATTTTAATACCTACTCAATCTTTAAATTTTTTTTTTCTATTAAAATTTTCAAGAAGTGTTTTTTTTCGGAAGACGTCCTTGAATATTATAACATTAATGATAGATACAAATACCCAATAAAAGTCTTTATTCATACCTAAAATATGCTAGTACCTAATAATAAAATTAAACACAATTAAAGCAAAAAATATATATTCACTTTAAACTTTGCGGCAACCCTATTAATCTAAGGAGTTGCACATATTAATGATGTCGGCGTGCGGTTGAAAGAAACAGCGTTTGTCTTTTAAATTAATTGTTTCAGATACGCCCGTGTGTTAGGGGCTTTAGTTCAAGACAGAGGGAGTAGGGGGATTGTGGCACTGTTGGTTTATGTGGTTCACGAGAATATTATACAATGAATTGTTAAAATAATATTTAATTTTATATTTCTTTATGAGCTTAGTGTTGCTAGTAGTTTTTTTTTCTTTGCAATTGAGCAAGCGCTGGTTTATAAATAAATCGAATGAAAAAAAAACCATGTGTATATTTGTGTATGGATTCTAAAATGGCTTGACCGATTTTAACAGGACTTTCATTGGCAGATAGCTTATATTATATTGATTAACTTAGGCTACTTTTTATCCTGGGGAAATGTTACTTTCCGAGGGAATGCGGTTGAAACCGCGCGGGGCAGCTAGTACGATACAAATGATATTTATTCACATTTTAATTTCATTATTTATTTAACTTTACTCGTGATTTTAAACTTGTACCTTTTCTTTTTTTTGTAAAAAAACAATGTTTATATTATTCTACACGTAAAACTCACTCGATAAGCTTCCACAGGCAAAATAAAAATGTAATTAATAGATTTCCACCGTACACAAGACAATTTGTTTAGTAATAACGAGTTCACAATTCCGCTTAACTTCCCAGAGATGCCGAGACGCAGAGACAGGGGGCCTGGACTGCCGAGGTGACCCGAAATAATCCAACGAATCATTCGAGACGTTTATCTTGATGTCCTTATCATTACTATTTGGTATAACGTGGTAACTAACTTATTTGAGTGAAATAGCAGAGAAAATTTAATATTTTTTTTATTTTAAATTCAATCTAAAAGCCACATTTTGATAACTTAATATGTCATCGAAAAATGCTTAAAGCTGTACGATAAGGTTTATTTGCATGGAACGATTAACCATCAGATTAGCAAATGAATTTTATTTTAAAAGCATTAAAGTTCAATTTGCAATAAAATATAATACTTAGCTGTCAAAACCTCATAAATAGTGAATCTTTAGGAAAATGTACGTTTTAAAATTTTATTTGATTTTCTGATATTGCTAGTAATAATTTTAGTATAATTTAAGCAGTTCAAGTGGTAATGTTTTTATTTTATTGTCAACTAAGTTGAAAACGTAATTATATAGTGTTATTATTTAACCAAAAAAAACCAAACAATTTCGGACCTTGCAAACTAATTTGAATTATGAAATAAAACTTTATTTACCAAAAATCCTACACTCTGAACAATGCACCCAATACTGCCAACTACCCGATTATGCGGCTAACCAAACCTCACCCCATGGAAGACATTTTGATTAATGACGTCACAGTTCGGGGATGTCATTACCCAGACCGAGTCACGATCGTTTTCCCGAGACTGAGGCGACGAGACTTAGTTACGTTTTCATAGATTTATTGGCTAATTTTTGACAGGTGATAATTAAGAGATCTGACTCAATTTTGGGGGCAGACTGTTACATATTACCCCATTTTACTTAGTGAAGTAGAACTAGTAAAAAAAGTGCAATCAAAAATCTTGCTTTAATTATCGAATAATGAAACACCTATTATGATCGAAATTTGGTCAAAGACTGAATTTAAAAATTTATAAGAAAAAAAATACTATTCTGTTACTTCTGTAACATTGACCTGCCCTCAGAATATGTGAAATAAAATAGAAAGAAAAGAAAAGCAAAAAATACCTATACATAAAATTATGGATTAAAACTGTTTTATCAATTTATTGCGCACTAATATTTCATTACGAAATTAAATATATTTATACAAATAGGCCTTCACAGGCACTTAAGAATGGCCAGACATATTTATAACACAGCGTACAATGAGTTGGTTATCTAGCTACACGCAGATTGATTTCACTGTTTTACTGTTTTTTTAAGTTTGTTCTAAATTGTGTGTAAAAATAAATATAAACTCCAATTAAGCTGATCTTGTAATATGGTAACCAGATATCTGATATTGTTACAAATCCTTCTAAAAAGAACATTCTAATTATCGTTATTATATATTTATCTATACCAGGAGTGGCCAACAAGTCGATCGCGATCGACCGGTCGATCGCGCGACCAATTTTGGTCGATCACTCGCAAGTTCCATGAGGGGACGCATTCAATGCCAAATGTTTCTAGTACTTGATACAGGAATGAACTGAAATGAACATGTACGCAGCTCATGGTTCGAGTAGGGAGACATTCGCAGCCGTTGCATGTCCCGTGCGCATATTGTTCATTACCTGCACTTCTCAAATAGGTCGATCGCGACTCAATTTTAAAATGAAAAGTAGATCTTATGTGCACAAAAGTTGGCCACACCTGATCTATACTAATACTATAAAGAGGAAAGATTTTTATGTAAGTATGTTTGTTACTCTTTCACGTAAAAACTACGAAACGGATATGGATGAAACTTGGTACATAGATAGAACATACCCTGGAAGAACATATAAGCTACTTTTTATCCCGGGAAAATGTGATATCCCTCGGGAAAGTGGGTAAAACCGCGGGGACAGCTAATAGTAAATAAAGCGGAATGATTTGATTGTTTGTTTGCAGTGAGTAGACTCCGAAACTACAGCACTGATTTGAAAAATTCTTTCACCTTTGGGAAGCTACACTATCTCCGGGAGACATAGGCTATATTATATTTTCAAAAAAATTAGGGATCTTTACTAAAACTCAAAAAATGTAACCCAAAGTAAAAATAAAAATCCAAACATCGCGTGCGCTGCGAAAACTATAGATGATAGAAGGAACAAAATAAAGTAACATCTTCGGGATTGCGGGTGAAACCGCGGGGAACAACTATACATTATGAATGGGAAAGTTTAAGGGTGGACTTATGGATGGCTGCTTGTAACTCTCACGCAAAATCTTTTAAATGGATTTGATGAAACTTGGCGCATAGATAGTTTATAATCTGGATGTGTTCCTATTTGTTATGGTAATTTTATTCCCCAGAAAAGTAAAATTCGTCAGGATCGCGAGTGAAGCCGCAGGTACTTGTTACTCTTTCACGTCAAAAATATCGAACAGATTTGGATGGTACTTGGCACATAGATAGAGTATGCCTTGGAATAGCATATAAGATACTTTTCATACCGGGAAAATGTAACTTCCCTCGGGAACGCGAACGATAGCTTGTAGTAATTATTTTTCATTTCAACTTAAATCTCCGATCTTAAGGAAGGATCAAACGAGTCACGTGCTATCATTGTATTGTTTTTGTAAAGCATTGTGAACCTTGATTGAGGAAAATAGGGTCCAAAATTTATAAATACAACTAATCACTCTGAACCGTAAGGCGGTGATCGGTAAATACGTGATGATTTAAAAAGTGTTTTTGTTAAATAGCGTTTTAAAATCACTTTGGAACGCTGTCACGTATTTTTTTTTAGCAAGAAAGCCGACAAACAGGAAGACGGTCTACCTGATGGTAAGTGGTTACCGCCGCCTATGGACATTTGCAACACCAGGGGCATCGCCAATGCGTTGTCGACCCTGAGACGTGAAGTTGTTTAGTCTCATGTGCCTGTAATTTCACCGGCCCCCTTACCATTCTAACCGAAACACAGTAATACAAGTGCACTACTGCTTTACAGCTGAAATGGGTAAGGTTATTTGATTAATATTTTTGATTGAAGCATTGATCACCCAAAATGATCGCTAGGGTGTTTTAAGGGGCGACTTAAGAGTATACCATTTTAAAACGAAGTGGTCTACAAATATATTACCAAAGGCTGGCAGATAAGATCGAATATTCAATGACAAAATATACTGCGTGAGTACGGGGTAGCCGGACACAAGCTTTTATACATAATTCACATATAAACAAGCAAAGAAAGAAAATGATTTTAAATGAAACCATAAATAAATCAAGTAACAATTTACTTCCAAAAAAGCATAGACAAATTATACTACAAAGACATTCTTTTTATTGAGCAATTATTAATTGCCATTTGACATCACTCGAACGAAAATCAACCGATCACAGAACGCGTTCATTCACTCTTATGAATGGAACTATATCACTCGGACCGTAACAGGTGTCCAAAGTCAACAGTTAACAAGGTGATTACCCACGTACCCGAGACGTGATGGGTTTTTTCATCACCGCAGACTCTGGCGCATGGATCCAATAGGAAGTCAATAGAAAATAAAGGAGTATGAAAAAAATCACGCCTAAGCTAGCCCGATGCCATACCATAGAGAATTAAACGCGATCGTGCGTGAAGACTTTAGAATAACAACACAGGTTGTTTGGTTTTTTGTGGTGGCAACATTTTTTGCTGGATTTGTCTTTGGTGACTTTTGAGCACGAGTGTCATAGACCTGTTGTGTGTCGTTGGTTTTTCCGGTTCGAGAGGGTTAAATTGTCACCCGTGCTTCCGAGAAATATTTTATGCAATTTTCGGCTGATATTTATTTGATGTTTTCTTCTGAGTTAATATTTTTTTTTTACTTCCTGTTTATTTCTATCTCAGATATAAATATCTGTTTCAGTTTATATTTAGAAAAAAGTAGTATACCTATTCAATATTAGTTTTCTAGTTTCCATAGTACAAGCTCTGGTTAGTTCAGGATGGCCGTGTGTAAATAATATCCGAATATTTATTTAATATTAGCTGTTCCCGGCATGTTTTGCTATACGACTTAATTTTTTCAATATTTAAATATAATCGAAAGAAAAGTTTAGGATTACATAAAGGAACAAACATATTTATTATTAATATTTATCAGGAATTTATAGATGGTTACTTCTGATACCTTTTACTCTCCCTCCTATTTCTATCTTGCATAACACCTTGATGTAAGGATGGGATATTAAGTCTGTAGTTTCGTCATTGCTTCTTTTGATCACATGTTTTGGCACGGCTGGGTTCTTTGTAGAAACCGCATGGGATGGCCGCCGCCCTCTGAATTTTAAAGGCATTCAAATTTTAAAATGCAGTTTGGAATCAAATTTGTAATTTTTCTTTACCCAGGTACAATACCCTAGTTACAAAGACATAGCTGTCTCTGGCGGTTTCGTCGGTACCCACGTCCCCATTAGGGGTAAAAATAGTTATATGCATGTATTCTATGGCTAAGAGCTGAAGATAGAGCTCAGCGGCGTGCCATAGGTGAGGCCTATGTCCAGCAGTGGACAGAGATAGGCTGATGATGATGATGATGATGATTCTATGGCCCAATCATTGTGAGGCTTGAGACAATTTTATTTCTCATAAAAATGAAATTCACTTACATGAGAAAATAATATTAAAACTAAGTACAAATATATTTGTTGGACGTAATACAAATTACACTTTTATAATAAATGTTGAGGGTAGTCTTGTAATTAATAATATTACCAATGTTCGTACGTACTTGCAAATCACTAACAAAGATCATGGGCTCGATTCTGTAAGGAAAATGACACTGACTGGAGGATGTTTCGTCGCGGACTCCGTGCTCTGTCTCTTTCGCGAACTACGCTAATACTACTAATCACGTGAGAGATAAGCTCTCCGAGGTCTCCGTGAAGCGGCTCGCCGACGAAGTTTGTATTAGCGGCATAAGGGGGCATGTGTAGCTGGAAGTGGCACCCTGCGTATGTGACGAGTTCAAAATGTATTGTTTGAGTAACTTTTTAAAAGTAACAATTATATCTATGGATATTACTTTGTTTTCGCTTAGCGTTCTTTCTGACTCTTTTATTTTTGCTCGGCTCTTAAGGATCGTAGCGTGATGTTTAATAGCCGATAATTGGGATATCAAATGCAATTGTTTTTTCTTAAATCGTAGTCGCAGAGTTTAGCACATGCAAACAAACTAACTCTTTAGCTTTTAGATTGGATATTAGTACAGAAAATAAATTTTAATTTGTCAAAATTAGTGTTTTGAAATGTTAATTATTCATAATAAATTATATCAATTTAATTTACGGTAAATAATTAAAAACAATGAACATATTTTGTGCATTAATTTACCTTGGAAAATAGTCACAAAGGGGAGAGAGGGGTAATAAGAGGTAAGTACAAGAAAATAAATACGTTAGCAACATTGTACTAATTACTAACAAATGACAAACGCCCCGCTCCCCTCGTGTCGTTATATTCCAAGAAAAACTGATGCATAAAATATAACTTACATATACCTAGATGTATTTTGAAAGGAAAAGTTTGGCTTGGAAGCGACTCTGACTGCTAAACCGAAGGTCACGGGTTCGATTCCCACCCAGGACAAACATTTGTGTGCATGAACATGTCTGTTTGTTCTGGGTCTGGGTGTAAATATTAAAAAAATGTATATGTAGTATATCAGTTATCTGGTTTCCATAGTACAAGCTCTACTTGGTATGGGACCGTGTGTAAAGAATGTACCCGGATATTTATTTATTTCGTAATTACAGACACGTGACACTTAACTTCTCGTCTCAAGATCGACAACGCATTGGCGATGCCGCTGGTGTTGCAAATGTACATAGGCGGCGGTGGGTCTGCCTGTCGCCATAAGGGGTATAAAAAAAAGAAAGAAATATAAAACATGTTTGATTATTCACCTCACCTCTAAGTCTGTAAGTCTAGAAATTACGGAAATATCCAACATTTCTTCATGTTCGTCATAGTTTATGTAGAAAACATAAATATTTAGTACCTCGGTAAGCTCGGTCATCCAGCTTTGCTCGGGGTTTCTTTACTAATGTAACTACAGTTTTTCTCACAAAAGAAGGAACTTGAAAACACGGATAAAACAACGTTTTCTAAAAATTAAACCTAGCTAGATTGATTTATCGCCCCCAAACCCACCTGCATACAAAATTTCATGAAAATCGTTGGATCCGTTTCCGAGATTCAGATTTCTCGAATTTCTCGTTTAAAGGTATTAGATAAATAATAATTATGCCACTTTGGCCGACAAACAAGCAGACGGTCCACCTGATGGTAAGTGGTCACCGCCGCCTATGGACATTTGCAACACTAGGAGCTTCGCCAGTGCGTTGTCGACCTTGAGACGTGAAATTGTTAAGTCTCATGTGCCTGTAATTTCACCGGCCCCCTTACCTTTCTAACCGAAACACAGAGCTCGTACTATGGAAACCAGATAGTTGATATACTCCAAAACCCTACAACTTCATATTTTTAATTACATACATACTTTAATATGCATTTAGACCCAGGCACAGAACAAACAGACATGTTCATGCACGCAGATGTTTGACCTAGGTGAGAATTGAACCCACGACCCGCAGCTCGGTGGTCAGGGCCCGTAATGCTTAGAATATCTACACTAGAGTTACATTTATGAAGGTAACAAGTTCTTTATGCAATTAGTCTCTGCTTCGGATGTCTTGTTTACATTATTATTAAAATGAACACAAAACTATGTCATCCTTCTCAGTAAGCAATAACTGTTTCAGAAAAAAGCTGCTGATTTCCGCCTTATTAAACTATTTATCTATATCTATAAAGTGGAAAGATTTGTATGTTAATATGTTTGTTACTCTTTCACGGAAAAACTACTAAACGGATATGGATGAAACGTGGCACGTAGATAGAGCATATCCTGGAATAACATACTTTTTATCCCGGGATAATGTGATATCCCTCGGGAACGCGGGTAAAACCTATTATATAAAACATATATAAGCGAAATAGGGTTTCTTAAACGCACCACCACCTCAAAACTACTGAACATATCAGGATGGGACTGCTACCATTCGACGCGGAAATTTCATAGTTGGATATTATATGATATCGATAAACGCGGGTAAAGCTGCGGGAGACAGCTAGTAATTATTAAAAACTCATATCTTACATTATACATAATGTTGATTTAGTAAAATTAATTACTAACTTACTCCTATGTTTTAGGGCACAGTACTTGCTTTTTAGCCGACTTCAAGAAAGGAGTTCCAATGTTCCATTGTATATAAATAATTTTTATATATGCTCACTGATTTTTACAGGCCAATTTTTTTCTTTAAATTATGCAGTCAAATAGCGAAAACCCCATCAAACCGAGAACCATATTTTTTGAAGTAGGACAAATAAATCTAATTCCGGTTACACCAAACGAAATGTATTTAGTAAAAAATATGTGCTGTAATAATATGGGATGTTTATTCAAAGATTTTCTTGTAAAAATGTTAATTATCACATAATTACATCAACTCAGTTACTTCTAATGTATTACTAAGAACTTTTGAATTATTCTATCATGTTGCTGCAATGATGTACAATTATATAGACACGCCATTACCAACATCCGAGCCGTGATCTTAAAGACAGCTCAAACACTAGATGGTTTAATATACTAGTACGTTTATGTTTAATTTAAAATTCTTTTAATGATATCCTGGGACATTCTGGTCCCAAACTAAGAAAAACTTGTACTATGGAAACCAGATAACTGACATACCACATATACAATTTTTTTCTAAATACATACTTATATAGATATTTACACCCAGACACAGCACAAACAAACATGTTCAGGCACACAAATATTTGTCCTGGGTTGAAATCGAATCCGCGACCTTTGGCTTGGCAGTCAGAGTCGCTAACCACCAAGCCAACTGGCCGAATTTATTTAATTTTTTGTGTTGTTTTAGACCAATAAGTGTGTATATGATAAGGGTTATTATCTGGTGTTTTATATAAATTAGATATAGGTTACTATTTATGTTTATGATCTGATTTGTTCCTAAATAAATACACTGGAAGAAAGGGAAATAAAATAAATGCCACCCTACGGTGTACTTGTACTAGCGATGTATATTCATCTCTCTCTTACACCATCATCTCTCAACTACATCGTTAGTTACGTTAAGATTGAGTGCGACTAAATGGAGTCAGGTCAATTGCCAGTATTTTAAGTTGCTGTTTCTGAGCGTGGACAACGCATCTATAATTTTTATGTCATAATGTTGCAGACTCACAGGTGCTAATTAAATATGTAATATGTCAGGTGTTTGACGTTATTTTCCTATAAACCATTAATGTTGCCAGAGATTGATGGTTTGTCGGGTTCGGGTAGAGTAGGGATTTGAAATTAAAATGTTCTTTTGCCGAAATTATAGAGTATAATAATTAGGTAAAGGTAGGCTGTTTTTTTTACTTTTTTTGCTGGAGTGGAGTTGGATAAAACATCACTATTAGGTGCCAGCCACTTTTTCTTGTTTTAAAAAAAAAAAAAGAAAATGCTACACATACACAATTCCATTTTTTTTATGGCAAAGTTATTCTCCTTGCACGAAAGTTGGTGTTATTAAAGCAAATTACAAATAGGTAAGAGAAGATCATTACTCATTACAGATTCTGCCCTGCGGTTTCGCCCGCGTTCTGAAGATAAATGGTTTCTACATATGTTTATATTCTCACTCTATCTATGTGCAATAATCAAATCGATCCGTTACTAAGTTCCAGTACGTGGTAAGACATAATGTAAAGGACAAACAAACTCGTTTCATACGCATCTCCGGGAATAAAAATAGGCTATGCCCCTCTCCCGTTCATAGGCTATGTATGTGCCAAATTTCAGCAAGATTTATTCAGTCTTTTAACCGTGAAAGCGTAAGAAACTCACTTTGGAATTTATTATATTACTAAGGATTAGTAGAGAGGTAATCATTTGACCTCTCACCATCGTACTGCAAAAACGTTATTTAATTATTTTTTTTTAATATAATATCTCCACAAATTATTTATTTATTTATAGACGAGCAGCTTGGTAGCTGATGTGTCTATATCACACAGTGTTGAAAGTCACTTTATAGTTCACTTTTGAAGATATTTGGTCCTTGTCCAATTGTCTAATTTGTTTTTACATGCCTATGATAAATAGTGGACAAGAATTTTGGGAAAAAATTGCAATTTATGAGAGATCTGGAGTTCAAACTAAACCTAGGCCTGTATTTTGGAGCTCCAGGGGGGGGGGGCATTACTTATAATTACAGTTTGTCAACGTGGTACATATGTGTGTATAAATGTGTGAGTGAATGAGAAAGGGTGAGTGTGTGTGTGAGTGTGTGTGTGTGTGCGTGTGTGTATTAACGCTAATTATGCAATAAAGAAATAACATATTGTGAAATTATTACTTTTTAATATCGTTGTTTGTTATATAAAAAAAACATGTAAATACGATTTATAAGCGCACGTAGTGAAGGCTTACATGAATAAACCATATTTCTTTGTATTCTATTCTATAAAAGTAAGGTTCCTTAAAACTTAACAAAATAACTTAAATATTTAGTTAATAATAGTTAAAAAAAACACGCTTTATATAGAAAATCAAACTAAAAAACAGAAAATAAATATTAATTAAGAATAATGTATTTTTTTTAATAAATATAAGTTATTAATAGTTAGAATAAGAAAACAAATGTTTTATTGTAAAAAAAGCGTGGGGTGCATGGTGTCAATAGTTATAAATATTTAATTGACAGATATGAGAAGGATTATCATTTCGATTATATCTTGAAAAGCACCCCCGCTTTTTTAAAAAATAAAACATTTGTTTTCTTATTCAAACTATTAATAACTTATATTTATTAAAAAAAAATACATTATTCTTGATTAATATTTATTAAAATTTATTTTCTGTTTTTTAGTTGGGTTTTCTATATAAAGCGTGTTTTTTAGTTTTTTTAACTATTATTTATTTTTATTTAAATTTGCCCGAAAGAGTAAGTCTGGAACTGCACGCATGCGCAGTTCGCGCACTAGCTCTATCTCTATTACTCGCATGCAAAGGATGCGGAAAGAAATTAATTAATCCTGGCGAATCTAATTAGGATAATCGGATGCTTTGATCGGATTATTGCATTGTCATCGGTCTTTGACAGGTGTGCAAAGTTTGAATTAAATCTGATCGTTCAAAGTAGGACAAAATCGAGCTCAAAGGGGTCAGTTACATACATACATACAGTCGAAGCTAATATAAAGCGTGTAAAAATAAAATCATAATAAAGTTAAAGAAAAAGTCATACCTTAATTGGGGGCGCGTAGTCCACCGCCATCATACAGTCACTGTTGACCCCCGCTTCAGTTTTGATCATGGGGGGCCCGTGGTGATAGAGCTGACCCATCTGGTGATGGTGCATACCACTATCACCGCGACTGTACCACGTGGTGTACATCCCACAGCTCTGTTCACGACAGTCACTCATAAATACCGTAAATACGCCATTAGCACTTAAGTTCAGCCAAAATCATTCAATTAGTTCTTGCGGCCATTTTTAATTTCACATGTACATTCTAAATTAAATATTTTTGAAAAATAAATTCGATTTACATTTTATTTTTCACTTTTGCGTCCAAAGTCTTTGCTCACGATATTGTTCTATGATCATAATACATCATTTATGTTCATTTTCCACTTTCATTTGAACCAAAACCGTTATATTCCCTCGGTTATGTATACGTGAGTTTTTTTTTAACAAAATTAGAATGTAGTAACTCAATAGTTAAACACAATATTAAATAACTTAATAGCAGTTAGTTATAACAATAAAATAACATTTTGAATATCTGTTTATTTTAATGGAAAAATTAAGCACCACGATTCAATTTTATTGAGCTCGTTTAGAAACGATTTTTTCAATATTTTTATTAAATTTATTATTTATATTATTATTGCACTACGTACGTTTTGAAAATAAATATATTTGACTAAGGATTTGACGTGTTTTTCATCATTGTCTTCGACTCTGCATCTGGAAAAAATAAAAATAATTATTTTATTAATTGGATCGTGTAGTCCACTTTACCCCAAGTGGGACTTATGTACTTAAAGATGATATTATGAAGGAATATAGCTGTTTTAAGTAGACGTATTGTTTTGTACCTATTTTATAAATACAGACTTCGTGTAATAGGTATAGCCTAACATTTATCATATACATATTATATTAATATGTGAAGCGAAAACGTGAGACCGTTTTTAAAAAAAAAATGCTATCGTTCATACAGCCCCAAACACATAATGACGTATTTGTGACACACTTCAAGCTGCCGTAAAAAAAGAAAATTCATAAAAGCTCTATGCAATGATCATATATCAGGTAGGTAGGTACTCTGACAAAAAAGCCTCAATAAAGTTCAAACTTAAAACATATAGAATTAAGGTCGAATTTCTCGATCGCTAGGCGACCACTAGTTATTATTTTTTTTAATTTTACTAACTTTTTAAATAAAATATTACATAAATACAAAAATAGCGTTGCAATGTCATCGACTAAGTAAATTATTTTTGGGACCTACTTTTTTTTTATTTACAAGTTCCCGAGGTATGTTACATTTCATCCAAATCCATTTGCAATTTTTTTTCACAAACTTGCGCATTTATAATATTAGTAGGCTACAAATTCAAATGTTTTATTTCGTTCTCGTAAACATATATTATTTTAAATGTATTTGAAACTTGGAACATAGGGCTCCTATAACGCACCATCACCACAAAACTACTGAACATATCGGTATGGGACTACTACCATTCGCCTCGGAATTTTCCGTAGGTTATAGGATATATATCGTATGATATCGATAAGCGCGAGTGAAACCGCAGGGGACAGCTAGTTATAATAAATAAGAATGTTTATTAAAATGAGCCAACATTTGATATCTTTTGTTTTAGTGATAGGTAATTATAAATTTTGATTAATTTATTAATTGTTTTATCTAATAAGTTTTTTTTTTTATTTATGACGGGATTACGATTGACCTCAATCTCCCCTGATGGTAAGTGTTGATGAGGCCGAAGATGGAGTTCGCTTTCCCTTTGTAGCCTATGCACTCTTTTCTTGAAGAGCCCCAAATAAATACCTGAGATAGGAGGTTTCGATCTTGAGGAGAGGCAGATGTTTGACCTTTCATAATTTGATCATCTCACAGTCAATCAAGATCTTAGTTAGTTAGACGGGTGGTTAGTGACTCTGACTGCCAAGCCGAAGGTCGCGGGTTCGATTCCCACCCAGGACAAACATGTGTGTGCATGAACATATTTATTTGTTCTGTGTCTGGGTGTAAATGTCTATATAAGTATGTATTTAGAAAAAAAACGTATGTAGTATATCAGCTATCTGGTTTCCATAGTACAAGCTCTGCTTGGTTTGGGATCAGATGGCCGTGTGTAAGAGAATGTCCCAGGATATTTATTTAGGATTTATTTAGTATGTCTGAAGATAGTATATCTTAACCAAGCATACTAGGCAACTATTAAAAATACTACTTTCTTATAATATTGGTTAATTTTTATCTTTTATTATATTGTTTTTTCATTTCTAAACGCGTTTTTGTTCAATTTGCTTCCCATCTTGTTATTTATAAAAAGGAGTTCTCATTCGAAAAATAATTCAAGTGATTTTAAACTCTAACTTAGATATAAACAGTTGATATTTCAGCGTGACAGATAGGTATGTCTAATCTTGTTACCTATAAAAATAAATAAAACTAAAGTGTCTGTTTGTAAGGTCAAAATAACAGCTTTTTACAAAGTGCTTTTACAAACGCTTATTTTTAAAATATTTGCCTTTCTGTACCGACTAATCTCAGAAACGGCTGGATCGATTTTGACGAAACTTTCACTCGCAGACAGCTAATATTATAACGTGTAACTTAGGCTAATTATTATCCCGGGAAAATGTAACATCTCTCGGGAACGTGGGTGAAACCACAGGGACAGCTAGCTAATCAAAAGCGATGTACGAGTATATCATGTCTCAAATACATCCAATAGTTACCATGCCATATCTAACCGTCATAGAATTGCAAATGAGATGCGAAACACCATATTGAGCACATAGCTCTACCTATTTATGTTAGTTCAACGACCCGTAGGCCACGCCCAGAGACACGCCCACGCCTGGGCCCGCCCACTCATGGTGCATGACGTCATTGAAGATTGGGATCGGTATGAGATGAAGTAGGTATTGTTGCGAGCCTGTATGCAGAATGTTGATAGACTTGCTATCGAGGCCTCTGTGGTTATTTAGATAGCAACGATTCATGTTCTATATTATTAATTAACAAAAATAAAAACAAGCAAAAAGGTTTTTATAATAATTGCAAGTATCAAAACAATTTATTTTATTTACTAGCTGTACCTGTGGCTTTGTCTGCTTCAATCCTAATTATAAACCTTCCTCATGAATTACTCTATCTATTACTGAAAACTGAATTAAAAGCCGTTGCATAGTTTACGATTCTATAAAGGACATACAGACAAACATTAATTTGTAGAAGATATGATTCAAAAACACCAGGTAAATTCAAAGAACTTATGTATTTTCAAGATAGATGTAGAAAAAGTGTTCGACATTTAAAGGCCCCGTTGGCTCGGTGGTTAGAGACCCTAATTACCACGCCACAGGTCATGAGTTCGATTCCAGGACAATAATTGAGTAATACATATGACATAGTATGGCTGTATGGTATGTATCTGGCTTTAAATAACATAAAATCATTTTTACTCCTACTTAAAAATGAAAAACTTAATTTAGTATTAAGGCTTCCTAGGTACAAGCTCAGACAACCTTGTGATACTTTATATCCCTTGATCACGCAAGTAAAACCGCGGGGTATAATAGTCAAAATAATCCAAAAAACGATGTGCTGTCCGTTGGTAAGAGCATCACTTGAAAATGACTACCGATTTGGTTATAAAAACAATAAAATCTTGCTCGAAAATTTAAAGATTTCGGAAAAAATAATTGCGTTGTCTAATGTTGAAGCGTCAATAATTTCTTTTAAAATCAATTTGTGCCTAATATTTTACTTTTTGCAATGTTTTTTTTTTGTTGTGTTCTTAATTTTATTCATTGTTTCTTTATATTCTACTTTATAACATTTCTCAAAAACATTAGGGTTAATTTTACTTTGACGTTCTCATTGGTGCCGAGGACAGGATTCTACTTAAATATAAACATTTTTACAACGAGAAATTTCTAATAAAAAAATACATTTTTTCAAAGTAATCGTGCAAGATGTTTACAAGAAGGAATTTGTAATGAATATAATTTTATTTGAAATTCAAATTTATATAAAAGTGTCTCTATCAGTTTGTTACGTTTTCATTGCTAAACGGCTAAAGTGATCTTAATAAAATTGGGTAGGAAGATAGATTATATCTTGGCAAAGGACATAGGCTACCTTTTCTCTCAAAAACTATCTGTATCGCGAGTGTAACCTCGGAAGCAAGTATTTTAATAAAATAACCTAACATTTTTTTTTATACCACTTGGGCCGACAAACAAGCAGACGGTCCACCTGATGGTAAGTGGTCACCGCCGCCTATGGACATTTGCAACACTAGGGGCATCGCCAATGCGTTGTCGACCCTGAGACGTGAAGTTGTTAAGTCTCATGTGCCTGTAATTTCACCGGCCCCCTTACCTTTCTAACCGAAACACAGTAATACAAATGCACTACTGCTTCACCGCAGAAATGGGTAAGGTGGTACTTCCCCGGACGAACTCTGCACTAAGAGATCTACTACTCTAAGCATTACTTATTTACAAGACAAATTACAGTTTGTTTTTATAACAACACACTGCATAAAGGAGTTTTTCTATCAATGTCAATGCTAATGGCTGCCGGCTTGGATAATTGCTATGCAAATCGTGTTATTGCTTTGTTATAAACAGGTGGGTTAGTAGATTAAACAACCGAAGTATTTGCGGCAAGAATGAATATACGATTCCATTCTAAAATATGCCTAATTCAGCTAATTTAATTTGTGAGTGAGTTGGATGCAACGAGGCTTTTGAGATTGGACCTCTCACATAGTTGCGTTTAGGGAAAGAGACAAACGACAAAATATCGTCGAGCTAGCGTCATTTTATCTTACAGAATGCCCTGGATATCACCACGGCATTCTGTAAGACCATTCCATCACCACCATAATCACCTGGGATAAGTGAGAGGACTACTCGTTGTGCCAACCGACGGTACTTGTTAGAACAAGATTTCTCATAGATCCTCAGAGATTACTAAGGTTTTTGGGGTACGCGTGACCCTAGTAGTCGAGGGTACGTGGTTACAGCTTTAATTAGCTCTGTTTTTATGGCTGACCTGAACTGGCCAAAATTGTTCTCAGTTGTGATAAAGCTTGGATACTTAACATGAGGGAGTAAGTGTCAAGTTCTTACGACGGTCCACCTGGTGGTAAGTGGTCACCGCCGCCTATAGACATTTGCAACATCGGGGCATCGCCTATGCATTGTCGACCCTGAGACGTGAAGTTGTTAAGTCTCTTGTGCCTGTAATTTCACCGGCTCCCTTACCTTTCTAATTGAAACACAGTGCACTACTGCTTCCTGACGGAAATGGTTATGGTATCGAACAATTTCTCCACTAAGACCTCTATATTTCCACAAATCAGACCTACCTAACCTATACAACAATACCATTTTTGAAAACACCTTTCTGATTGTCCATTTGAACTTTGTTTCAAATTTAAAGCAAGCCTTGGGGAACTAAACGCTATATTTCATCAAATACACGAGATATGAAAAAAATGCCAAGGTATTTTATTTGAAGTCACCATTATCATTAATTCAAGTTAAAAATAAACTTTTAATATATGTATGTAAAGCCGATCCTAAATAGGTAGGCATATGCGGCCTATCTACTTGAAAAGTAATTTGTGAAAAAAATTGCGCAGTTTTTTTTTTAACACTTAGATATTTGCAACTAAACGATAAATAGGAAGAGATAATAATGACGGCAGGTTATAATTAAAATTTAAATAGCATATCGATGGTATATTTTAATTGCTTAACCCGTGTATTCTGTATTACAAAAATTCATCGGGTCGCGACGCAACAAGGCGGAGAGCGCACCTCTCACGTGATAGCGTAGTTAGCGAAAGAGACAGAGCATAGAGACGAAACATTCGAGCTAGTGTCATTTGTTTTATAGAATCACAACCACAGTACTCTTGCTTCGTTGGTTCTGATTTGTGGTGACTGTGTAGTTAGCGAGAGAGACAGAGCATAGAGACGAAATATTCTAGCTAGTGTCGTTTATGTTATAGAATCACAACCTCAGTACTTATGCTTCGTTGGTTCTGATTTGTTTGGAAATAGTGTGAAATTCTATTTATATTTTTATGTTAGTTAATGATATTCTTCATTAACAAAATATTCCATTGAAAAAGTATTGATCGAAACAGTGACCTGGAGGTCCTGGGTTCTATTCCCGGGAAAGGGAACATAAAAAAACAATTTCCTGTAAATTTACATTTCTTATAGTCTATGGATGTGTTAGTTTGGTTTATTTTATGTTACTTATTTATTTCTTACTTAATATTCATATTATTAGGTGAGGCCTATGTCCAGCAGTGGACGGAGATAGGCTGATGATTCATATTATTTATTTGCATTCCACAATATTAAAATTAAATCATAGGTGGTAAGTAATATCTAATTAACATCGGGACCCTGCCGGGCACAGCAAAATACACAGTAAGTAACATGTAGGAGAGAGGAGATCATGGATATATCGCAATTTAATTATTCTGTCGAAGGTTATTTTTGTTTTGACTATATATATTTATTAGTTTAACATTATTTATGTAAGATTTCTATCATATAAACTGTAACTAATATTCGAAGGAATATTAATATCTTTGATTATAATTACTTTATGCGTCGGGATACCGGGGGTTGGTAATTTCCCCGAGAGATGGGGAGAATACTCACCATACATCGCGTTGAGACTTAAAAATATATATATGCGAGTATATATATATGAGGGAATATGTGTATTATAACTAGTACCTCTATCCACCTCTTCATGGTTAACGGCGTGAAGATAAGTAATGTTATTCAAACCTAAAGTCGTAATTGAGCTAGCTCTAAGTATTTGCACAAATATTATCCAAAAGTAAGTATTACAAATAGTACAAATTATTGTAATATCTGTTTCAACTAATTAAATATCTAAAACACCGAATTATAATTAAATTACTTGATAAAAATAATTAAAAATGTCATGTAATTACATTACTATTAAAAAATAAATTGGAACGTGAGTAATTTATTTAAAAAATACCTGAATTGTTAATATTCTTTAACTTTTATACTAGATATGGTGTTATGGTGCAAGTTAGAAGCTCTAAGCGATTCTAAGTAAACTGTTTATTATTTAAAAAAAAATAAAAAATATATTATTGTTTCATAATTATCTAGATATTAATTCGTGAACCCAAAAAATTGTAACCCTTTTTTAAGTAAATTACGCAGACGGATTAGTATGAAAATTGGTACAGTTAAATATTATATGGATCAAAGAGTAAAGGAGCAATGGAGGAAAGAAATAAAAAAAAAAAATAATTGTAAGGTTTCTTTAAAAAAACATTAGGTATCCAACTACCATGTGTTTGACACACACACACACAATTAGTTTACAATATATATATAGCTTACGTTGATACAGCCAATCTCAAACACATAATGACGTAACAGTAAGTAAGTAAGATAGTAATAGAAGAAAATTCAAGGAGGTTCAATGCATAGATAAAAAAGGTAATATTCTGATAAAAATCTTTAAAAAAGTTATAACATGAAACATAAAGAACTAGCTGTCCCCTACGGTTTCACCCACGTTCCCAAGGGGATGTAACATTTTCCCGACAAAAAATGTATCCTTTGTGTTATTCCAGGGAATTTATGTGCCAAGTTTCATCCAAATCCGTTTGGCGGTTCCATCTATACATACAAACTTTCGCACTTATAATATAAGTAGGATTAAGATCGAATTTCGATCGCAAGTTATACTACACTTGCGGCACGCTATGATGGCCGTTTTGTCGTTTAACAATGACAAAGAAAAATAACCTTTATTTCTTTAGATATAAGGTGCATCTATTGATCCAACAGCTAATTGTATAATGATGGAAATCAACCTTATTTCAAAGCAATACAGTTTATTTTCCTATGACAATCTGAAACGTGAAAACGGTCATCATAGCGTGCCGGTAGTATAAGTACACGTTCACTTAGTTTTCTTTAAAATTTTGTAACAAAATATGTAACCGTTTTATGTTCCAATAAAGTAAGATAAAAACTTATTAAAAGCAAGTTAGGTATTTTTCATTAATAAGGTATTAATTATTACAATAAACGACCGTAGCTTTCTATTCAACCCCTTCTTTTTAAAATTTTATAATAAGTAATTACAATACATAAAATTCTTTCATAATATTAATAAATTTAAAAAACATTTTTACATTTATAGAATCGTTATACTTTGCAACCTTTTATTTGCAATAAATATTTTTTTTGCTTGCAACACCTGTGGATGAAGCGAAGTGTAGAGGGTGTAACATTTGCGTGGCTATGTATGTGGCTCGTCTAAAAACTGTTAATTCATTTTAAAACCCACTACATGCCGAGCGCATCCTATATATTTCTCACCAAACCATTAAAGAATAGCTCTTATTATAATTGATAATTGTAATTAGCAACAATTGCTACGTGAGCAGTTTATTTAAAACAATTTTAATTGTAATTCCGTTTATAGGGTTCTGTTAAAAATTATGTTGAACAACTTTAAACGTTATTAGTCTAGTTTGCATCACACGGACCGCAGTGTAAAACTTTAAGGTGGCTGAAAAAATAATAACGGCTTTTGGACGTTAACGCATTGCATGAGGGTCCATAATGCAGCTGTCACGGTTTTTAAGTGCTATTGAAAATTTACTCATAGAGATTAGTTTGTTTTTAGTTTTAAAATTCAAAACCATTTATTCAGTTTAGGCCACTAATACTTTTTGATTATAAGCTTTTGTATGTTGTGTTGTGGAACCACTATATATCTATATATATAAAAATGAATCCCTATTTCCCTTGGTCACGGCATCACGCATAGACGGCTAGACCGTTTTCGCTAAATCTTTTTTGTTGTGTTTGTAACTGTTAGGAGATGGTTCTTATGAACGAAAAAATTAAGTTACGCGGAAAATTACAAAATTTTAGAATACTTAACCACTTTACTAGCGCTTTTGACAATATAAACTTTTACTATTGTCAGTCGTTTGACAGCTGGAGCGATTGACAGAATGCGCGCTGCAGATATCGTTTAAAATAGAGGCATGGGTCGGAGTTATATTGATAAAATAATTAATTTATAATTTCTTATTGCACATTTCACTGTCGATTCAATCGGAAGATTCGAATTCAATATTCATAGTTAAGACAGGACAACGTCTGCCGGGTCAGCTTGTATTTTATAAAGGTGCTAGCTAGGAGCATAAATATATCTACTAGCTGTCATACATAGTCAATTTAATGATAGAATAAGCATACCGATACTTCAGCTCTTTAACACCGGGACCCACCCTCCCCGCTCAGTGCGAAAGTGACACAATTAGAGATGTGACAAGGGTTTTTTTTTGAGTTAAGCCCCTATCGTTCTGAAGGTGCGATATGATGCACCTTAGACCCAAAGCTTCTGGACAACAAGCTTGAAGACTGACTTCCGAACCGATACTAGCTTCAGTAGTTTCAAAAATGCTGTTCGCGGACCTACACTAAATAGTTTGCCCATTTTTCAAAAATTGTCCGCGTAATGGTGCCATGCCAGGCTAACCAGGCACCATCTTCTCTTCCCAAAAAAAAAGCCAATTTTCCCAAATTTCAATTTTCAATTTCACATTTTAAATGTGAAAAAATATTATTGAGAGCATAAATAAGTTGCAAAATATATCTTTAATCTAGCTTTAAATTAAATAGCTTTTATTATTTTCACATCCATTTTATTATTACCATCAAGAGACGAGGAGAGTGAGAGAGCCTTTTAAGTCTAATGGAATGAGGTATTTAATTAAAAAGAAACACTATGTGCAATTACAGTTCAGATAGTTCAATGTGACAAGTTACAAGAGAAATGACGTTTTGTTATTGCTGTAAGTTTGTGTTTCTTTCCTAACAATTAATATTTTTAAAAACTAAATTGATTTAATCAATTCTAACTTCCATTTGAATGATTGGCAACTGGATGTGTGGAACAGCTTGTCGACACAGGCCTCCTCTAAAGCTTTCCACGTATTCCTATCCCTTGCTAAACCGGTCCATACTGGACCAGCTATTTTCTTGATGTCATCTTCCCATCTTTTGAGCTATAATAAATATTAGTTTTATGGTTGACTGAAGCTAATTCTACTATTTTCAAAATGTCGTCTGTATGCCATTTTATAACTTAATAACGATTTGATCTATCTTGATGAAAATTGGTATATCGTCAGAAAATGATTCAGTGCGAATGAAAGGCTGTATATGATAACGATAAGCGGGTGAAACCGCGAGGGACAGGTATTACAGTAGGACATTTATAAGATTTTGTGAATGGCGACGAAGGCTGTGGGACAAACATTTTTTGTCACATGTCTGTGTGTCCTGTCTGGGTGTTAATATATACTACTATTACTTTATAAGTATAAATTTAGAAAAAAACCTTTTAGTAGCTGTATCAGTTATCTGGTTACCATAGCACAAGCTCTGCTTAGTTTTAGGACATGTGTAAAGAATGCCCCAGGATTTTTTTTATGCGTTTTCTTCGAGGTCATTAAAAGTAAATAAGTTTATAACTTACACCGTAGTTCTAACGGCGGACGATTAAAAAATGTTAGTAACTTTAAAATGATCCGCGTTCAACGGTTCAAATTAACCGTGAACTGTACAATTGTGGTTATTAATGTTCCTCGCTAACCAATTGGATATACTTTATTTTTAATTAGGTATATTAAAACGAATTGAATTATTTAATTGTGTTTTTATTTGCAATGCGAATTTAATAAAGCACCTTATTGGACATTATATAGGGTTTAGTGTTCAATATTGGACTTATTAAGCTTATTTTTGTTTGCTGCCAGATCTTTACTTATCAGGCTTCTTATTTTCAGTAATAAGACTAACTTAGAAGACTCAATGCTTGACAATAAAAAAATAATAAAAAAAGGGACATTCTTTACACTCGGTTATCTGATACCAAATTAATCAGAACTAGTACTATGGAAACCAGGGGCTCGATTCTGTAAGGAAAATTACACTAACTCGAGGCTGCTTCGTCGCGGCGTCCGTGCTCTGTCTCTTTCGCTAACTACGCTAATACTACTAATCACGTGAGAGATAAGCTCTCCGAGGCCTCCGAGAAGCGGCTCGCCGCATAAGCATTAGCAGCATAAGGGGGCTAATAACTGATATACTACATATACCTACTACTTTTTCTCACTTTATGAAACACACAGACATATTCACACCATTTTTTTTTCTGACGGGATTGCGATTGATCTCAATCTCACCTGGATGGTAAGTGAAGATGAGGCTGAAGTCTTTCTTGGGTGGGTGAAACCACGACCTATGGATAGACAGTCAAGATCTGTTACCACGAGCCAACTGGCCATCACAAAAACTGTCACATTACACGTTTCAATGAATATGTTTTAAGAGCCTCCTAACATCGAGCCGGTGCAACGAGATCCTCGGGAGCGGACTTCTCACGTTTTTCGCATTTAGCGAAAGAGACCGAACATCGAGGCCGCGACGAAACATCCTCGAGCTAGTATCGTGTTTTTGGAAGAGGCGAAAGTGTTGTTAGCTTGGCATGGCACATTCGGACATTTATGGAAAAATGGGCAAACTATTTAGTGTAGGCCCGCGAAGAGCACTTTTGAAACTAGTGAAACCGATTCGGAAGTCAGCCTTCAACTGAAAAGAACCAACAGGAAACAGTGCAAGTATTATTTTTTAGCTTGTTACTAAAAAAATGGTTTCGAAGGTCTATATTCTATTAGGAGTTGTTCTTGAAGCTTTGAGTCAAAGGTGCATCATATATTTTTTAATATTTATTTATCCTGTACAATTTGATGGAATGATAGCGATCTCTTTTGTATAATAATAAAAATCATTGAGTGAGGTAATGCTAATGATTTAAGTTAATTAATAAAAAGTAAAGTATTAAGAGAAAAGATTTTTTATTAAATTGGGCATAATCAGGTATAATTATAGATGTTAAAATCTCATTATTATTTATTCTTGGTATTAAAGTCACATTATTCATAATTGCTTGTAAATGCCTACTTGAAGTAAAAATATTTTCATATCATTTTCATTACATTACTTCTCTCTCTCATAATCTCTCATAATACTGTCACATGTATCCCACGGGAACGCGGGTAAAACCGCGGGGGACAGCTAGTGTATAATAAAGTAAATATGCAATCTTACTTACCTACTTGAATATAAATATTTACATCCAGACAAGAAAATCATGCATATAAATGCTTTCCTGGATGGGAACCCACAACCTATAGCGCGACAGTTATTGCCTCTAACCCACCACCAAAAGACGTGCCGTCAATTGCCAAACTAGGAAGGAGTGAATAGGCATTACTTGAGTCCGCGTGTACCATCCTCGACTGCATCGTCACTTTCCATCAGGTGAGATCTAGTCAAATGCGCTCAAGTTTTTATATAAAAAAAAAAAAACTAGCTTACGACCGGGGATCGATAACGTTCCCGAGGGATCTTGTGTTTTCCTGGTTACGAGGGTGTACCAAAATTCATTAATTCCGATTCATGATAATATAATGAAGATCGTTTTATTTAATGTTGAGAAAGACGATGAAAAAAGTAAGTTATTTTTTGGTTTTGCAAGCTTGTTTATTAGATAATGTCCCCCGCGGTTTTACCCGCGTTCCCGTGGGATGTCACATGTATTATACATAAAAATCTTTCTCTTCAATCACTCTATCTATTAAAAAAAACCGCATCTAAATCCGTTGCGTAGTTTTAATGATTCAATCGTACAAGATTTAAGTGTACATAGGAATATAGGGAAAGAGAATGCCTTTGTTTTATACTATGTAGTGATATTGAAATAAGTCCAATCTTAAAATGTTTGTTTATTCTCGGAAAATTCCATATCAATTGGTGGATTTTATTTATCGAGGATTTCTTAAAACTATTAGTTTTAAAGTCATGACAGCTTATACTTAGTAATAAAGTGGTACTGTCGAATGCTATGCCAAATTTAGTGATTGCCAAACATTTAGAGTATCCTAAAACTACACTTAAGAGTCTGTTCCTCGTGTACTTTGTAGGCTCACCACATGCAGCCACTTCATATGCCAGCATGGTATTGTGGTCAAACTCAACCCTAGCATCCTGGTGACCTCCAAAATTAATTGAACTGTTGCCAAACGAGAACCAACAGGATGACAATCATTAACAACTGCGCTACTATTTACTTGTCAACTTTCATTGTCATTTCACTGCATAAATTAAGATCAGAAACTCAATCAAAAGTGACATTTAATCAATGTGACAAGTGACAACTAAATAACTATGATTAATTAATTACCTTCACTCATCAAAACAAACATGGAGACCACATCACAAACCGAAAAAAACCCGGCACAAGTCAGAAAAAAAACGTGCGAGCGAGATGCAAATACCGCCGTCACTTTCACATAAAACGAGCACTGATAACGTTATCCCGGCGAGTAGTTTCCAAAAAACCGTTAAACAACTCATAGCAATCGAAGTTTGAAAAAAAAAAAACACTTTTTTATTGCGTTTTTTATGCGGCGTTATTTTCCGCCACTGGCTTGCAGACGTCGACCCCGACGATGTCTTCGAGACAACTAAAAACTTGCCTCTGAAAATGCGTAGGCGTTATGCATTAGAAAGGGAGGGATATAGGATTTCCTGCGTGCGCGGAAGGGACAGAGCATGTAGGTGTGGGCGTGCCAGAGAAGGAGTGGCTTAAGTTTGCATAAGTGATAGGTTGCGCGATGGAACGCCGTGTGTCGTATACGTCCGAATCAAGCAATATTTTATGCGCTCCTGTGGCTTTTTGCTTCGAGTGCATTGTCTTGGTTTTTTTTTAAAGGATGAGCTATGAAACAGTGCGGTGTTCGGTTTTAATTCTACACTTGCGGTAGGTTAAGGTCTAGGCGATTTGAATTTTTTTTATAGATATAGCGGCTGTGTAAGGGAGATTTTACGCTATGAGATGTGCTTGATATCATTAAAACAAATGAAGGGGCTAGGATTTCTTAGTTTTAAATGACCTCGAGTGATAAAGAAATGAATATTTTTTTTAATTTCACGGTTGAATCACTGAGGCGGTCAATTACAAGACTGTCCATAGAAAAAAATCCGTTAGAAAAATATTCCAATCATCTTTTCGCTGTGACATAAAAACTAAAATTTTGGGATAGCTTAAATAAAAACTGAATGAATATCACCATTTATAAAGAATGTCAATTCAAGTAAAGATTAATCATGATTAGTTGCATAACGATACAAAGTACGTTTTTTCCGAAATAAATAAAAAATGTTGGTATTTATTATGTATGTACCTACAATATCAAAAAATTGTCAAAAAATATGCAATGTATGCTGAAGGCTCAATTAAAATAATATTTTTTATACTATTCATCAGCAACACATGTGCGATCCCTCTCCTATGGCTAATGTCTGTAGGCAACGATAACCACTTACCGTCAGATAAACCGCCTACATACTTTCAATCCTTCAATCGCCTTTTATTAATAAAACCTTAGTAAGCCTTAGGAAACCTTTTCGAAACAAACAGACCAAATTCCGACCCAAATTTTCATAATGCTTTAATATTTGTTACTGGATCGTATCTAAAAGTGCATGTAAATTCGATAATTGTGTAGTTAGAATATTCAAAGGCTTTTGACTTCACAGATCACCATATCTTCGTGCTAAAGCATCATTACTATGCTTTATTGGAACTACCGACTTTCAACAATTCTACAAACAACATAATTGAGTCGTTACACTTAAATTATATTATAATTCAGAGAAGTATATAGAACCTATAGAACCCCTCTCTTCTATGACAAGCTAAAAAGGGTGTTCCACAGGGATCTGTATTGGGTCCGTAATTGTTTTTGTTCTGTATTTATACTCTATTGATATTGTTGACTTTTCTTAAAATATATATATATTTTTTTAAATTCAGATGCTTATGGAATTGATTATATAAGTGAAAAGTAAATGTAGGCAGCATATTTAGTTTTAATCCATTAGCAGTACAGAAAACTTAACAAACCACCATAATGCAAACCGTATAATGTACTTTCAGTATACCTACTGCTCTACAACTACCTCGTATTTGACGATGCAAATTGAAAACTAGTTTATTTATCGTCAGATGTAACTTTTTTATACATTTGTCATTTTTGGTCATAAAAACGATGAGTTGGTTTATCATTACACTACATGCTGCTTATTTACTACGAACATTCGATAATTTGAAATATGTTTATCTGAGATTTTGCTATTTCTCCCAAACCTGCGCTGTATCTCATCAGACCTTGACTTGAAACCAGTTCAGGAGGTCCACCTACATTTTCACCGCCACCTACGGACATTTGCAACATCGTCCGAAAGACGTGAAGTCGTTAAGTCTCATGTGCTTATTATGTCACCTTACCTTACATTACTAAGCAAAACACAGTAATACAAGTATACTACTGCTTCACATCGGAAATAGGTAACGTTGTAGAGATAATGGTAGTACTTCCCCGGACGAACTCTGTTCTGAGAGCTCTACTAGTTTTAAAAGTCGTAGCTTCACCATGATGCACCGGTACCTATCCAGTGCAGCGACCTGGAATGGTTCCCTTTAGATTTCGATCCTCTTACTTGCCGGATTTTCTCAGTTGAAGTTTGACTTCTGAAAAGTTGGTAACTTCAGTGCCTTTAACTGATAAGTCCTCTTCTAGACCTTAAAGCTTATAAATGACATTGAGTTTGACCTTTGAGATGACTGAGCAAGTGAAGGTATAATTAGGCCTTCTCTTCATATAGGCTCCAGGTTATTTTTTATAGATTCCACCTTCAGCCAGCTCATTTTTACTTTGTATTGGCTTGTGTTTGAACACAATCACACCTTGTGAAGTGATGTTAAGTGTGATAGTGTGGTGGCCATTAAGCCATAACCTAGAAGGCAAGTGGTTCTCAACTCTAGTTGCAGGAAAAGTCATGTGCTTGGCGATGGCTATGGTTTCCTTACGATACTTTTCTTTACTAAAAGCTCTTTGTAACCTTGCTGAGTTTCTTGCCGGTTCTTCTCACTTCATAAGCCCTTCGGGGGCCTAAACTGAATAAATGGTTTTGAATTTTGAATTTTTGTGAGGATTCGAACCCACGACTTCACTGCCAATTAAGCCAATCATCGCTTTAAAAGCTTATTCTTCAACTAAGGAATTTAAAACTAAGTTTGACTTATAAATCAGACCTTTAGTTTTCTTTAAATACATCTTTTGAAATCTATCATCTTTAAGAAAAAAGAACTTATTTACTATCTATATATCCCTTAAATTTTCTCAGACACCTATAAGTGCCAGTGGTTTATTCAAGAATAATAAAAACAAATACCAATAATTGTTTTTTATTTTATTTCATTAAAATTAAATCATAAAATGTATACATCGAAATACCCGGCGTTCTTCGGCGGCTATTTTATGCTAAACTTACATTTCAAATCCCTTCGGGTCCCAATTTTCAAATTTGAACTTGGAACGTCCAGTTCGGATGACGGACAAAAACTGACCACGCAATGTCGCCCGTCATCTGCTCAGGACAGCGCGAGATGTAGAGTAGCCGTTCGATTGGAATGATACTTTTTCTTTTATAAAAAAATTATGACATTACAGTTTTTTTACAATATTGAATGTAAAGTGTAATTTAACGCTAAATTTAATTAATATATTTACAAATATTCTAGTAAAAAAAATACAAAAGCGTGTAACATAGCAACAGTGTCTGCAGTATGAAAGACCTGAAACGATAAAATTTATTTTAAATAATAAAAATATAATATGTCTATAATATTTTTTGCATCATACAAAAGAACAATCTTATAGAGGGCATTATTATACCTTTTTACATTATTACGACAAAAAATACTGCGAAATTATCATTAATATAAAAAAAACAATAGTATGTAGTTGGTCAAAATATAAGTGAAATCAGGACCTAAAAGCTAATCCAATGATCCTTTGCTGTGATAAAAATTAGTACCTATACAGTAATAGCTTTGAAATAAAAATAATGTTAACATCTACTCCCCATTTACAACAATAATGATCAAAACCTGAAGTCGACTCCATTTCTCTAGCTGTCCTTTAGAAATATGCCGCCTAGCCGTGCAGACTATGCGCAAAAAGGGCGTCCTCACCAAACGCTCATTTTATCACATACGTTCCAAGACAGAGCGAGACAACAACACACTCCACCACCTTAAACGGACCTTTCACTTCCCCTTGCACCTTCTGAAAACAGAGTAACGAAGGAAAACTGCATGTGGTAGTTTGGTAGTTGGAGTTTCAACTTACACTGGACACTGAGAGTGACCGAGAGGAAAATTACTTTTTGTCTTTGTTTATTATTGTATTGTGAGAACGAGACAGGGATATAGATAATGGTGGTGTGTGATTATGCACCTTATCAACATTCAGTAGTGACTGAAGGAATTTTTAATTACATCGGGTCTGATAGAGGCTTGCTCGCGTCAATTCTATTTTTAAAGAGACCAGGTTTTTAGATTTTATCTCGACTCATTGGATGGCTAGTGAGCTCTCTAAAAATACTCCGCAGCCGTAATGACAATTGTGGGATCAAATGGTACAATGTGATTGAGCTTTTGGTTAATCAAAATATTATTTATATCAGCCCAGGGATGTCCACTGTCGAACATAGGCTTCCCCCTTGGATTTCCATCTCCAACCGTCTTGAGCCGCCTGCATCCAGCGACTCTGAGGTCGTCGGTCCACATGGCGGGCAAAATCTGGCTACTATTAGAAATGTATCCCGCTAAACGCTACACTCAAATAGTCCCTAATGTGTATAATAAATTACCTGATTTATTAAAAGACGAAACCGATACAAAATTTTTGGAAAAAATTAAACAAATACTGGTAAAAAAAGCATTTTATACAGTTGATGATTACATGAATGATAGAAATCTTACATAAATAATATTAAACTAATAAATAAATATAGTCAAAACAAAAATAACCTTCGACAGAATAATTAAATTGCGATATATCCATGATCTCCTCTCTCCTACATGTTACTTACTGTGTATTTTGCTGTGCCCGGCAGGGTCCCGATGTTAATTAGATATTACTTACCACCTATGATTTAATTTTAATATTGTGGAGTGCAAATAAATAATATGAATATGTGAAAGTTTGGATGTTTGTTCATCATGCCACGTCTGGACGGATCTGGATAAAACTTGACACAGAAGTAGATTGTAGTCTGGATTGGATATAGGATACTTTATATCCCGGATTACATCTCTACGAAACACGGGTGAAACCTAGAACATACACCTAGCTATTTTATAAAACTTGATTTATAATAATAAATATCCCGGGGCATTCTTTACACACGGCCATCTGGTCCCAAACTAAGCAGAGCTTGTACTATGGGAACCAGACAACTGATATACTTCATATAGATATTTACACCTAGAAACAGAACAAACAGACATGTTCATGCACACAAATGTTTGTCCTGGGTGGGAATCGAACCCGCGACTTTCGGTTTGGGAGTCAGAGTCGCTAACCACTAAGCCAACTGTCCTGTCAAAAAAATTAAAATTTATTTGGTGGAATGTGGGTCTCATTTCTAAAACCTCTTCGGGGAAAATGGCCGTCATGATATCCTATGTTAATTTTAAAAAGAAATGCTTTAGACCACAACTATAGTGTTAATGTAGCTATGGGAAGCTCATCAAACTTAGAAGGATTCGGATCCTTTTCGTTCGTTCTTCCATTTGAGAGTCGGCTCTCAAGTGCTAGGACACACCTGTAGATAGCTGTTTAAGGATTATTCCGGCTTAAGGGTGTTAGTCAGCCAGGCCAGTTGGCTTGGTGGTTTGCGACTCTGACTCCCAAACCGAAAGTCGCGGGTTCGATTCCCACCCAGGACAAACATTTGTGTGCATGAACATGTCTGTTTGTTCTGTTTCTAGGTGTAAATATCTATATGAAGTATATCAGTTGTCTGGTTTCCATAGTACAAGCTCTGCTTAGTTTGGGATCAGACGGCCGTGTGTAAAGAATGTCTGGATATTTATTTATTTTATTATGTAGAGGGCATTGTTGCCATCTTTGGGGCACATAACAAAACCCGGTCTAAAAAATAAAAAATATGTTTAGTCATCAAAGAAACGTTTATATCAATTCGTCGGTAAGGAATCAAACCAAGGACCTGCGGATCTCCATCCGAGCATTATGCCACTCGACCACTGAGGTGATAAGAAACTATACAAGATTTAGTAATTATAAAGAACTTAATAGTAACTTTGATAACTAAGCAAATTGTCGAAATATTCTTTCAAACAAAAATAACGTTAATTTTCTTTTCACTATAAAACAAATACAAAGATAATGCAAAATGCACATTATGCTATTTGGCATAAAGTGCACAATCCATATTTTATTTAATTGATTAAGAAAAAGGCAGGCATTGTTTCTCACTTAATATAATTCATTTATGAATATTATTAATATAAGTAGTAATAGAATAAGTCAAATGTTAAATTCTTTTATTTATGCCTAAAGGCTTAGGTACGCAGAATTTCAGAATGAGGTCACAACTCAGAACAAAAACACTAAACGATATAACTTACAAGAGAAAAAAGAAAAATCTATTACAAATAAGTACTTATCTTCGTTGCGACTTTAAGACCTCTTATGTGTCACTTTTGGCAAAATCACTTTTTTACCCCAGCCTTTTTTACCTTTTGATGCTCTATCGAATGCAAAAACTTTCATGTGTATTTGTTTACCAATTTCAAGATCTACAATGTGCTTCCCAATAAAAAGTTGGTGCTTAAAATATTTTTTTTCAAAAGGTGAAAAAGGCTAGCGCAAAAAAGTGATTTTGCCAATAGTGACACATAAGAGGTCTTAAACTCGCAACGACGTTATGAAACAATTAATATCAAATAAAATTGAGAGCTCTACTCATGGCATGGATCCCCTAGCAGACTATAACCCTACTAATATTATAAATGCAAGAGTTTAAGAGAATGGGTGTTTGTTACTCTTTCACGGAAAAACTACTAAACGGATTTAGATGAAACTTGGCACATAAATAGAGGATGCCCTTGAATAACATATAAGATACTTTTATTTGGAAAAATTTAACATCCCTCGGGAACGCGGGTGAAACCGCGGGGGAAACCGAATTTCTATTTACATATATAGAAAATGTGACCGATTTAATGAGTTTCTTGCCGGTTCTTCTTAGTTGAACGCTGATTGCTGAACCGGTGGTAGTACGATGTCAGTACTGCCCTCATAAGTGCTCTCTAACTGAATAAATTCATTTCTGCCAAATTGGTTAAACCTCGAAGTTCGCGAAATTCACATTTACAAAGCTAGCAACACTAACATAGTTTACATTATTCAACGATGGTAATGTAACTATCTTATTACATTCACACAACACTGTAAGGTACTATGTAAATGACAGAAAATTGATAAAAAAAAAACTAGTTACAGTGCACGGTGCAAGATGGAATTGTAAAAACTACGTCGAGCGTAATCAAAGTAGTTGATTAAATAATTAGGTACTTATAAATGTATAGTTCGAGCCGTAATGCATCTCTTCTAAATCTTTCTAATATTATAAAAACCAAATCAAACCGGTTCATACCCAGCAGATAAATTAAGTCTAAATAAATAATATTTATTTATAGTTTCTAAATAATTAGATTTTTATCTGTATTGTCATTTGGGAGTGCTCACCTGCACTTTCATCGCATTTGTCTAGGTATTTATTTCTAGTTTTGTTTTTCTATATACATATGTTTTGAGTTACAACCCAGCTCTATATGTATTATTACTTATTATGTGGTTACCTTTTGGTTGTAATTTCTATTGTGTATCATAAATAAATAAAAATAAAAAGAAGTAATAGTATATTGTAGAGTTTAGAGCTGTCTGTGGGTAAAGTGCTCAGAAGGCTGGCCATGTTGCCTCAATGTATGGCTATGCTTATTCTCTGACAAAGATACGAGTCTTCTGGTCCCCGAACGACTCGATGAGGCGTTATACATATATTATCCCTCTTGTAACACCTTTTTTATATAACATGGACCGACTAACAAGCAGACGGTCCACCTGATGGTAAGTGGTCACCGCCGCCTACAGTCATTAGCAACACAAGGGGCTTTGCCAATGCGTTGTAGACCCAGAGACGTGAAGTTAGTCTCATGTGCCTATTATTTCACCGGCTTCTTTTCTAACTAAAACACAGAAATACAAGTGCACTGCTGCTTCACAACGGAAATAGGTAAGGTGGTAGTACTTTCGAACACCGCACTAAGACCTCTACTACTCAACTTACATCCCTTAAATCCTTTCCAAGGTTAGGATACTTCCCATCTTCAGCAACATCATCACTTACCATGATGACATATGATCAAATACAAGCCTCTGGCAGGGTGTCTCGTAAAGACACGACAGAGTGAAACATTTGTATTACAGGGAAACATTTTAATTATTCATCAATCACTTTTGAATAGCATAGATTGTGTTTATCATCCACTAGCTGTCCCCCGCAGTTTCACCCGCGTTTATCGATATCATATATAGCTTTTTACCAACTAAGAAAAACTCCGCATCGAATGGTAGCCCGATATGTTCAGTATTGCGGTGATAGTGCATCAAAATGACCCTATTTTCCTTACATAGATGTCCAGATTTATTTTTCGTCACACATAAAGGTTGCGGATTAGAATTTCAAAGCCCGTGAGAAGATTCATTTGAAAAACTTGGAAAAGAATTTCCAATTTTTTTATATGACTAGTAAAAAAATGCTCATTTTAGTGATAGACTTTAAAATAAGGCAAATTGTTGAACAGTTATCAGTAAAGACTACTTCGACTGCAACACAGAACTGATCATTGTCGAAGTCCAGGAGACATGTTAAGAGAATAAGTTGCCATTTAATTTCCACCAAATATGTCTTAAGGCATTTTTTTTGTAAAACCTATGAAATACTAAGTATCAAGAAGTCTTATTGATACTGGCTGTTCCCGTTGTTTCTAATAATGCTTCTACTTTTCTTTCTTCAGAAACCTTCCCAAGCACACTCCCAGCTCCTCAAAGTGCCATCATACTCGGATGAATGCTATAAAAAAGAATAGAAGACGAAAGAACTAAGAAGAATTAATTTCTATATATATTTATATTAATATCAATATACTTAAGGCTTTGACGGGCTAGTTGGTTTGGATAGGCCCTGACTGCCATGCCACAGGGTCGATTCCTACCCAAGACAAACATTGGTGTGCATGAACATGTGTTTGTTCTGTGTCATAATCCTGAACGTGTCAATATCAAAATTTTTAAAGTAGTAGAGCTCTTAGTGCAGAGTTCGTCCGGGGAAGTACTACCTTACCTATTTCTGCCGTGAAGCAGTAGTGCACTTCTGTTACTGTGTTTCCGTTAGAAAAGTAAGGGGGCCGGTGAAATTACAGGCACATGAGTTTTAACAACTTCACGTCTCAGGGTCGACAACGCATTGGCAATGCCCCTAGTGTTGCAAATCAGGTGGACCGTCTGCTTGTTAGTCGGCCTAAGTCGGTCGAAAAAGTCTATACTAATATTAAAAAGAGGAAAGATTTGTATGTAAGCATGTTACTCTTTCACGCAAAAACTACTACACGGATATGGATGAAACTTGGCACATAGATAGAACATATAACTAATACTAATAACCACGTGAGATATAAGCTCTTCGAGGCCTCCGTGAAGCGGCTGGCCGACGAAGCTTGTGTTAGCTGAATAAGGGGGCTGATGGCCGTGCGTAAAAATGTCACAGGATATTAATTTAATATTTTAACTATCATCGACTGTACTAAACCATACACACAATAACAAAGATGTAATAATACAAAGTGGGTTGACAGAAGAAACCATGCAAGCCTATTCGAGCGACCCAATTGATTAGTATCGGGGAAAGTAGGGGGTGACGTGGGAATCATAGGTTTTTCTGATCAGCCATTGTCTTATCTAACTACGTGAGAAGGCAATTTGTTTGGTGGCTGCGAACTTTGTGTGACAAATATATGGTAAGACTTACATTGATGATTGCACTCGAATTATTACATACTAGTTTCTGCTGGGGTTTCAGTCGTGTTTGTAAAGGATTTTATTTTCTTGTGAGATAAAACGTAAATTAAACTAGGTGTTTGCCAAATTTCTATTCAATCCGATCAGCCGTTATGTAGCTAAGTGGGAATAAGTAAGTTGATGTTTTTCAAGTGATCTTAGTGTTAGTTCGTTTGGGAAGTAAACTACCACAATGCTTATTTCCACAGAGAAGCAGTAGTGCACTTGTATTACAGTGTTTCGGTTATAATGGTAATAACTGGTACATGAGACTAAAATAATTTCACGCCTCAGATCTTCGATAATGTAAACCTTTCAGCTTTGAGATAAGGTCCATTTACATCACCATACAATTAACCATTGGATCAATAGATGAACCTTATATCAAAGCACAACAACGTACTTTTTGCTGTACCATTTTAAATGACAAAAGGAATTACTTGTAATGGGTACATGTAATATTATGATATGTTATATCAGGTTGGCCAAATAATCAGGCAGACGGTCCACCTGATGGTAAGTGGTCACCGCCGCCAATGGACATTTGCAACATTTGTATCGCCAATGCGTTGTCGACCCTGAGACGTGTAGTTATCAAGTCTTACGTGCCTGTAATTTCACGGCACCTTAACCATTCTAACCGAAACACAGTAATACAAGTGAACTACTGCTTCACGGCGAAAATGGTTATGGCAGAAGCACTTAACGAACTGCACTAATCTCTAATTATTTTACAAAATCATACTGTAATCTAACCATAAGAACATTTTCAAAAACTTTGTCTGTTTGAACTCACAAATCTCCGAATTTACTAGACGACTTTTAATTGCGTTTTCTCAAGAAACTGGAAGCAATGCGTCGGAAATGAGTACGGTGGTAGGTAGTACTTCCCCGGACGAACTATACACTAATGCCCGCCTTCCACTGCAAACGGAGCAGACTCCGTTGAGCCCGCAATGGTAAACTTCATACAAATGCTTCCACTACAAAAGAGCGAGCGGAGCGGACTAAAAGAGTACAAAGGGTTACAAAAGTGGTCGCAGAGTTGATCGGTAGCAATTTTTTGTCAAAAAACAGTTTTCCGTAAAACTATTTCTTAGTACAGGGCAAGACTATTTTGCACCGTTCCGCTCGGCCATTTCCCGCTCATTACAATGTCGCAGTGTAAGGCGGGCATAAGAGCTGTACAACTTCTTTCAAAAGTAGCCGTTGTCTTTTTGCTTCGTTGTTATGCAAGTCTAAAATGTATATATAACAATATGTATATATTTTACTCACAGTGTGCTCTCAGGAAAACCATCCTATGTCATTCTTCTCCCTCTCTATCCCCATGCGAAATATCAAGACTCTCCATTTTTCCGTAAAGGAAGTGCTAGTACAGGCATATAGTCTAAGCATTAGAAATTTCCGGGTGGTACACTTATCCCTACCGAGCAATCCCTACTGGTAGGTAAAAAAAAAAAAAACTATTTTAATAGTTTTTGAACAAATACAAATAAGTAAATATTTTTTTTTAAATTAGATACAGTTTTATCTATAAAATATATTTTTTGTTACTAATTAATGAATTAAAAGAATATTTGTCTCACGTGCCTGTGGTCGTGCACTTATACCTACCATTGGGGATAACTCGGTAGGGATAAGTGTACCACTCGGTAATGGGCAGTGCACCTATCCTTACCGGTAGAAATAAATCGACAAATAGTGCACTCATCCCTACCAGTAGGGATAAGTGTACTACCCGGAAATTTCCTACACATAATATTTTCTTCAAAATTCAAACCTTCTACAAACTCAGTCATCTATATATTAATAACAGAAAACTTTGTACCTTTTGATAGATAATGCGCGCACTGATGAGTTTTAGTACTGGCATAGTTAAAGTTTACATGGAAAACTTGTGCGGATTGCTAAATTTATATATTGAGTACCTAATACAAATAGAAATTAACCAGCTGTCCCCCGCGGAAAACCGCGGGTAAAAACCCGCGTTCCCGTGGGATGTCACATAAAAACCTTGCTCTTCAATCACTCTATCTATCACGCATCAAAGTCCGTTACATACTTTTAAAGATTTAAGCATACATAAAGATTTAAGCATACGTAGGGATATAGGGACAGAGAAAGCGACTTTGTTTTATACTATGTAGTGATTAAAAACAAATTCTTTATCTTCAAACTGCCAATGTCAAACGTATGATGACGTATTTGTACACGTTGGTAGCTGACTTAATAGAACGAAATTCAAAAAGTTCCATGCATTAATTAAAGAGGTTATAAATACTCCAAAAAAACCTCAATTTCAAAGTAGAAAAATAAAATACAATACTAATATAATATTAAGGAATCACAAACCTCAGCTCAAAACATCGAGCTGAACAAACGCGGTAAAATGGTAATCTATAAAAAAACAATACAATATGATCTTACAAAAATATTAAAAGTACGGACCAAGAGTTAGTAAATCCAAAAAATCCTCAATGAAGTTCCAACTTAAAAATTATCGGATTACGATTGAAATTCAAACTCTAGGCGACTAGTATAACTTCAAAATTCTGTACTACATAGATATACAAGTAATTATATGATAGCTACAATATCACAGAGCCTATGTATGAGTGAGCCGTTACATCTCATAGTTGCGCGTGCGCGAGCGCGTCCACCGGTCGACCACTCCTGACCTTTAACGCGTTGAAAAACACCTGTTTTTTTGCACGATCAACGGAATCGAAGTGCATAACTTTTATACATAGAAATGTCATCGTTTCCGCTTTAGTATAGTTATGACAGGAGAGCTGTGGAGTCTGCATTGGTTTTGCAAATATTTTATTCTTTTTAAAACTGTTTTTTAGTGGCGATCAATTTTATTTCTTTCTCTCCAAATCATAATTAGGAGATTGTACACGACTAAAGAGTATATCGATGGAGACGTGCACTTTGCCTTTAATAAAGTGCTCAATAAGCATCTCAAATTTGGATTGGGATCAGGAAGGGATCTGGCCGAAGATGGACAGAAAGAAGATCAGATGTAGAAGAGCTCTTAGTGCAGAGTTCGTCCGGAGAAGTACTACCACCTTACCCATTTCCTCCGCGAACTAGAAGTACACTTGTATTACTTATGTAGTATGACTTAACAACTTCACGTCTCAGGGACGACAAAGCATTGGCAATGACTTGTGATGAAAATGTCCACAGGTGGCGGTGACCACTTACCATCAAGTGGACCGTCTGTCTAGTTATTCAACCGGGTATATTAAGCAAAAAAAAACATTCAGCTACAGAGTGGATTATCAGATTTTACATGATTTCAAGAGCATAAGATGTGACTTTAAGCTCCCAAATTCCAAAGCTCCTTAAGACCACTCCATGGTTTCAGAAACCCTTGTTCCACGGTTCATGAGGCAAGACGTTACGTTTAGATCGAGCCAGCACGCTATACTAGAATTATATCCTTTGATATAATGCTCAGTTCACACTAATACATAAACATGGAGTACACGCCGCCGCGGTACGTGGGGATATTGTGGTAAAATTCGTGTTAAAATTGAAGTCTAGTCTTATTTGTAAGAGTTATTGAAGAATGCGATCTGAGGGACATATTGGCTTTTGGAGAACTTAATTTTAATATTTCTTAGGTGTTAAGTAAAAATGATCAAATTGCCAAAATATATGAAAAACAATGGTGTCGTGGGACACCAGATAGGAACGAAGTTTTTGACATAATACATGCGTCTTTCAATTCATTGCGATTCAAAATTTACTTTTAACTTATTCCTTTTCTTATAATAATTACTAATTATACTAATTTATAAATGGAACAGAATTTTAAACATGTTGTATGTAGCCTTTAAATAAATTATGAAAAAAACAAACCCAATAATAAACCATATCATTTAAATTTCGAACAAAACTGTCGTTACAACTTTTCAAATGATTTTTTTTTCGTCTAGCCCCCTTTCACAACGCGCGATAAGGAACTTCGATCCAAAAAATTTTTTTTTACTTAGACGATGTATAACTTATTGACTCAGGCTTGGCCTTGCGGAAATTTATAATTAGATTATACAAAAATATTTAGTAACTAATTCCGCTCTCTAATTCTCTCTCAAGTCCCAAACAAGGAAACGACAGGAAATCGACACGTGTTTAATTATACACACGTTATGCATTGAGTCGCTGGTGCTTTCAGGTACAGAAGTAAAACCTAGGAAATAATATATTAGAATATAAGATTTAGGTATAATAGATCCTCTCTATAAGGTCACCTTAGAGGTATAAAATTCAATTAGGCCCTTATAAAAACTTATGAATTGCCTGATTCTTCTGCGCCCTGGAAGGTTGTTTTTACTGAGAACCTGCAACAAAACGAACTCAGTTTTTTTTTTCCCCAAGACATTCTTCACACATGGTAACCTGATTCCAAGTTAAGCAGAGTGTACTGCTTGTAGTATGGCTACCAGGTAACTGATATACTACATATACTACTTTTTAAATACATACTTATATAAATATCTACACCCAGACACAGAACAAACAGACATGTTCATGCACACAAATGTTTGCCTGGGTGGGAATCGAACCCGCGACCTTCGGTTTAGGAGTCAGGGTCCCTAACCAAGCAACTGGCCCGTCGAGTTGTTTTTTATGTTAAGTAGGGCACCAAACTGGCAGACGGCCCACCTGATGGCTTACCACTGGTCACTGCCACCTATGGACATTTGCAACACCAGGTAATAAAATAAATCTATATGTATAAAAATTAATCCCTATTTCCCTTGGTCACGGCATCACGCATAGACGGCTGGACCGATTTCACTAATTCTGTTTTTGTTGTGTTCGTTATTGTCAGGAGATGGTTCTTATGAACGAAAAAATTAAGAAAGTTGCGCGGAAAGAAACTTTTCTAATGTAACCTTACCGCTTTTGTAAATATAAACTCTTATAATGTAACCTTATGGTGTTTGACATAAAAGTCAATTCGTTCGAATTCAATATTCATATTTAAAACAGGACAACGACTGTCGGGTCAGCTATCGAATATAATAATTGTAGTACGATACATTTTCATGTATAGCTTTTAACAAAGTAAATATGGCAAAACAACGTTTGCCGGCTCCGCTATTATTCATATTTTCGAAGTTTCATCCAAATCTGTCCGGAAGTTTTTGCGTGGAAGAGTAACAAAGACCTATACATTCACCTACAAGTAAAATCAAGTTGATAATCAAAGTGGTTCAAACAGATAATTCCCTTATAACTATGTCATAAGTAATACAAGTGAAATCCTAATGCAAATAACGAAACTCTGATGCAACATGGTTATTATATATAGCAGGAAACGTAGTATATACATAGGTAATTATCCAGCGCAATGATTGAGTTCCATTATCATTCATCTATCAATCAATACGCCATACTTTGTTAGTTGGTTGAGCTATGTACTTAGGGTGACCGTGGTTTGATAGATACCAAAAATAAAATACCAGGACAAAAATCCTGGGACATTCTTTACACACGGCCATCTGAACGCAAACTAAGCAGGGCTTCTACAATAGGAGCCAGATAGCTAATATACTACGTATAACACTTTTTACATACATACTTATATAGATATTTACATCCAGACACAGAACATACAGACATGTTCATGCACGCCAATGTTTGTCCAGGGCGGGATTTGTATCAGTCAGGTCTAGCAGCCAGGGTCTCTAACCACCAAACCAACTAGCCAGTCTATACAGGCTGTTACATTTCTACCCCTAAAGCCGAATGGAGGTTAAATGGGGCCTTATAACGAGTTCATTCACAATATTTAAGAACCGTAGTAACGCTGTATAACATACCCACAAAAAAATTTAAACAGATTTTAATGAATGAAAAATAGAAAATCTATTAAAGTAGACAAATTTTAGGTAAAATATGTATCTGGTTCCCTGATATGACAGCTTACCAGGGTGGTTGACCATGGCTTTGATCATTAATAATATTTTTACAAGGTATTTTATTTGGGATACACCTAATTTATGCTATGTTGGTGGGTTTTGTATCGTTAACAGACCGTTTGACACTCGTTAGGTGTCATCGGTGGGTAGGGCGTCTCTTATCTAATTAGTGATATTCTTTATTAAAAAATACTAAGTTTGGATGTAAATACATAAATTTTAATTTGTAGAGACACATTAAAATATATATATCTATATATATATCCTTATATTTTAAAAGTTGTGAAAGTAATGCTAATAAAGGTAGGGAGGGTATCTGGTATTAAGAATTATCACACTGCAGGACTTGGGTTCCCTCCCACGCTGGACAAATATTTGTATTCACGAACACATCTGTTGTTACTATGTCTGGGTGTAAATATAAATATGTAAAATCTAAAACTAGTATAGTTATGTAGTATATCAGTCATCTGGGCGCCATAGTACAAGCCCTGCTTAGTTTGGGATCAAATGGTCGTGTGTAAAGAATATCCCAGGGTATTTATTTAATACATTACTATTTCCAATAATCCGACAGAGACACAACACATGGCCACCCCACCCATACACACAGTTAGAACAATAGGTTAGCTACTAGAAAACTTAGTATGAGAAAATTAACTTTCTAAGAAAACTCGTAATTGCGCGGGGCGCATTATCATGTAAAATCAATATGATTACCGATTATTTCCCATAGTTTCCAATTAATCCGAAACTGGGCAAAAGCTTCCCGATTGAAAACCATAGAGTCGCTGGCAAAACGAGAAAACAAAAAAAAACTTTTTTTTAAAACTTCGATTTCGTGGTATTATTATTCTTTGAAGGAATAAATATCATACCCGACCTGGGTTTGCTCCAATTTCGTAAATATTATACACGATATCGAAGGCGTGATGAGGTGAATGCAGATGTACGCGAGAGATATCTGGGTTGCGTCTGGGAAGACATTGCACAGGACAAGTGGCGAGCTCTCGTAGCGAAGGCCAAGGCAAATTTTAGTCACTTTGCCAGCGTAGTAAGTAAGAAATGAAATAATAATAATATATACATAAAGTAATATTCCTTTTAAAAAAGTAGTTTAAAATAACTAACAGCACAAATAGACATTATGATATAGTGACTTTTTTGTATACTTCGGTCATTTATTCATGATTCATTTTAAAACATCAAAACCCTTTATACTATTTTTGGAATAGGAAGCAAATACATGTTTGTTAATAAAAAAAACAATGAGTATTAACGAACGCAGTGTGTGAAGCCTTAACCTGATAGCTTTAAAGAGAAAGAAATATACAGTTGAAGCAGAAACAGAAGCAATCTACTAAGCCCAATTTGAAGCCAAAAACAGCAAAATCGACAATTTTGTAGTCAAAGAACCTTTTCTATAAGCTTCATTTACTTTAGTAGCTTTTTAACGTACTTTTTAATAACTATCATATACTTAGTGTGAGCACCATTATTATATTTACAGCCGTAACGTAACAGCTTTAGGATTCAATTACCTCTGACTAAATAATAGTCAGATACGCCCAATTAACTTTTACTGTCAGTTAAATAAAGCGCAAACTTAACCCGCCGTTGACTTCTAAATACAGTAATTACACCGTTTTGCAATAAAAATATATTTCTTTTTGCAGCGTTAGCACACTGTTGCGACGTGTTGCGGCGACAGGAACACTGGTATATTCTACAATGCAGCGCTGGTCTGATTGTGAAGTCAATCGAATGAAGCATCTATTATTTTTAATACTAAAGCACGAAATGAAGATAATATCTTCTAAACATGATCGTAAATGATCAATTTTAAAGAAAAACCTAATTAGGAGAGGAAGGTCAGTTTCATTTGTAAGATTTCTGATACTTATTAATAAACAAGCTCCGACATACTTTCCAGATTAGCTTGTCCAAATTTATTCATCCATTTTGTTCTGGACGTTTCTATATTCCAGCCAACTTTTCCAATTGTTCGTTCCCTATAAACAGTTTTTCTGTCTAATAAAAGCATTGTTAGAAAATAATTTGCTTAACAACAAACAGCATTTCAAATTTATTTATACAAATTTATTATCCACCGTTTTAAACCCCATTATTTAATAGAAACCTAGCATTTTTTATTGCAAATCTACGGTTAATAAAACGCTGCGTTTTCTCTAACAAAACCGCGCACCAGTGTTCTAACAGCGTATGAAAATAACAACTCGCTTATAAAATTAATGAATAATAAACACAATACCTTGTCACGAACGCGAGTCTCACTTGTAATTATGCATTTTGCGATTCCAGCTTTACATTATAGATCAAAGATATGTTTAGTATCTTTATTTTTTTTTAATTGTACTTTTGCCGCGTTTTGTGAGTGCAATTTTACTTGAATGCCTATTAAAGTCGAGCCGTGAGAGTTATTTAATAATTAACTTATGAACTGTAATGATACTTAAAGTATTATATTTATTTTAATGCTTTTTTATACTCGGTAGCAAGCAAGCTGATCGCCCGTCTGATGGTAAACGGTCACCGCAGCCAATTGATGCTTGCATCACCGTGGGCATCACTCGCGAGTTGCCGACCCTGCAAAATCTCTTCACACCCCTCTTGAAGAAACCCACGCTTTCCCCCCTTGGGAAAACCACGGCGGGGAGCTCATTCCACAACCTGAGCGACCGCGGTAGGAAGCTCCTCTGACATCCCACCGTGCGAGACCAGTTTGGTTCCAAATATTACACCAGATGCATCCACGTAATATCGACCGAACAAACAATTTTTTATCAAATATATCAATATTATTTATATTTTACTAGTACTATGAAGGGTGTTCTTTAAGGGTGAATGGTATAACTTAATAAATATAAATCTAGATTTAGTATCAATAACTCTAGCCCTATTCTTAACATTGTACTGTTCAGCTAAGTTGAAACAGCAGACTGCTCTTTCATGAGATCCAGAGAAAGAAGGCTGATAAAAAGATAGCAGCCACCTTGTCATTGTCACCTTGAAGTGCAGCTACCAAAGAACATCAGTAGATTCTTGGAGTCAGATCAACTAGATCGGTAAGTTAGATATAGTATTGAGGCAAGCAATTTTACTATTATTATTAATGCGAAAGTTTTGATAAATGGATGTTTGTGACTCAACCACACGAGAAATGGTCAGATCTGGATGAAATTTTACACAGAGATAGATTATAGTCTGGAGTATCACATTTTATCGACGGAAAATGTAATATCCGTCGGGAACGCGGATGAAACCGAGGGGATAGCTAGTAGTATATAAATAAATATCCCGGGACATTTTTTACACACGGCCATCTGATCCCAAACTAAGCATAGCTTGTACTATGGAAGCCAGATAACTAATATTTTCTTTTTTCTATTATATTTACATCCTGACACAACACACATGTTCACGCACACAAATGTTTGTCCTAGGCGAGAATCTAACCCGCGATTAGCGGTATAACATTTAAGAGTCACCAACCACCAAGCCAACTGGCCTGTCTTATACACATATAAGTCTTAATCACTTTGTTCTCAGATTGTGATAAAACTCTACATTTATGTACTTACTATAAAAAAGAGGGGAATTTAAACGCACGGAAACCAGGTTTCTCCATAACAATTCATTTTAATTATTCAGAGTTAAGTCGTCATTTGAACGTTAACTGATTTAAGCACGGTTATTACATTATTACTGATAATGTGGCGGTGGGACGGCACCGGCGAGAGAATGTGCATTTTTCCAACAAAATGCTTATCGCTCAATAATTTAACTACATATGTGCATTCGCTAAAATTATGGGTGTTCCAGTTTACTTTTTCTTTTACACTAACTTACTCTGTCGGTTTAATGTTTTAAAGGTTCCTTGGTGGTTGTTTGTTTTCCTCATATGATTTTGTTTTTTAATGTACCTAATGTAATTATATACGTTGGGACTCCACTTTTAAGTTTATTAAAATCTGTATCAGGAGAGGGTCTTTCGATTTTTATGATTAAACTTGAAAAATCAAGTACTCAAATCTTACCCCTTGGAGCAGAGAAAAAGCTTCAAGCTTCGCAGCCAAAGCAATCAAAAGATATGGCCGCTTATGCAGCATATTTTGTTCTAAGTTATTGTTTGAATAGGATTTTTTAGTAAGTAGCATGATTTCTGATTTTTTTTTAATACGTTTTACCCTTCATCCATATAAGTGAGTACTATTTTGGTTTGAAACAGTGTCTATGCAAACTGAATATGGTATGAAAAATAAAAACAACGGGTAGCACTCCAGGAGTTCCGGCAGAAGTGAAAACTTGATCATTAACGTTGTGCATTTCGATCAGGTCACGTGTCCTGACGCGAGTTTAACGTTTTATACCCATCCCATGACAAATGCTCAATGCCGCTAAAGAAGTTTTCACTTCAAAAATATATTTTACAATTGTATTTATCTATAGGCAAGGCAGGTGTCACGATACAAGCGATGCAAGTGAGCTTAAGCTACCGGGTTCCAAAATATAAAAAAGGACTTATTATTCGGCAACATACTAACTAGCAACACATGTTTATACATTTAATGAACTAGCCTTGAAATTTTTCCGCAATTTTAACCGCTTTAAATTTTATATAACGTTGTATACCTCTCAATACGCTACGTGACTGCTAAATTTCAATAAGTTTGATTAAGCCGTTTAGCTGTAAAAGCGTAAAATTCAGACATGGATCACTCAATTTACTTTTATTATTTATGACATGGTCCGACAAACACGATGGCGGTTCACCTGATGTTAAGCGGTCAACGCCGCCTATGGAGATTTGCAACACTAGGTGCATCGCCAATGCGTTGTCGACCCAGACGTGAAGTTGTTAAGTCTCATCCAAATTTATTGTATTTTTCATTTTTCATTTTTCTTCACACGCTTCTACCACCGCTGCCATCACGACCCCAGCCTTACTCCACCCAATTATCTGACGATCATAAATATCGATGACATTTTAATATGAGTTTCATTGGTTCTTGTAACTAATTAAGTTATTATAGCATTGATCTGTTTATAAAGTCGTTTTTCCTTCGGCTCCTGTAATCTCTATTACGAACTTCGTATAGCGGTGCAACGAGGGCTCGGACCTCTCACGTAATTGCTTAGTGAACGAAAGAGATAGACTAGATCAACATCGTCGACCTATTTACTTTATGGAATCACACCCCTAAATGAAACTTGCTGTACCCGCGACTCTTCTTACAAAATTTTAAGAATCCTTTATGCGGCAATGCCTATGTATACATACATTATACATTATGAATACATACTTTAATAAACTACTTAAAGACTAGAATTACCCGTGTGTATTTTTTTTTATGTAGTAAAGAATATGTTCTTCATGATTATTGTGATCATATGATAGTTTGGTTGATCACAACCTTTGGCAATGAGTTGCTCGCCTAACATGTGAAATATATTTTTTTATTTACTAGCTGTTCCTCGCTGATTTTTGTTACTCTTTCACGATAGAACTACCAAACAAGAACAATGAAACAAGGCATATAGATGGAGAGGACCCTGGAATAATAAATAAATAAATATCCTGGGACATTCTTTTACACACGGCCATCTGATCCCAAACTAAGCAGAGCTTGTACTATGGAAACCAGATAACTGATATACTACGTATACTACTTTTTTATATAGATATCTACACCTAGACACAGAACAAACAGACATGTTCATGCACACAAATGTTTGTCCTAGGTGGGAATCGAACCCGCGACCATCGGTTTGGCAGTAAGAGTCGCTAACCACCAAGCCAACTGGCCAACATATAAACTAATTATTATCCGGAGAATATGTAACGTACCATCAATATGAAATATATTATACTGATGGTTTGGTAGTCACAGTGTTTTGCAGCAACTGGTAGGAATAAACGTTTATATAAATAATATGGTGAATTACCAACTTATTACATACTATGCATAAGTGAAAGTGTAAGGTTTTTTTTTTTTTTTTTTATACCACCACATGGGCCGACAAACAAGCGAACGGTCCACCTGATGGTAAGTGATTACCGTTGCATATGGACATTTGCAACACTAAGGGCATCACCAATGCGTTGTCGACCCTGAGACGTGAAGTTGTTAAGTCTCATGTGCCTGTAATTTCACCGGCCCCCTTACCTTTCTAACCGAAACACAGTAACACATTTGCACTACTGCTTCACGGCAGAAATGGGTAAGGTGGTAGTACTTCCCCGGACGAACTCTGCACTAAGAGCTCTACTACTCGAATATTTACGAAGGTTATGATAAAACTTGCTGACCCGGCAAACGTTGTTCTGCCATATTTACGTTATTATTACAGGCTCAAAAATAACAATACAATAATGATTACATAGTAGCATTTAAAAACCACAAAGGTTTGTGACAATACTACACATATTGAGTTTACATTGACAAAAACACAATACGCTGTTAACAAAACATTATACAACATGTAAATCTTAAAGTTAACTAAAAGATATACTTCGAAGAAACAATACTTTGGATAATACTATTATATATATAATATACTATTTACGAGATCAATATCAATAAATTTTCGGGGAAACAATACAGGGAATATATAATAAAAAAAGAAAAAAGAATAAATATTTAATTATAAACTGTACATGAAAATTTATCGTACTACGATTATTATATTCGATTGCCATCTAGCAACCCTATTGCGGATCTGTGGATGGAACAGGATAATATAAAAATCGCTGTTAAAAACATGGGTTGATCGTAGAAGGGTGAAAATGAAGTTGTATGTATTTTTTAATGCAAAAAAAATCATTTTTTGTCTTAAATATAAACAAAAAAATGTTTGCGTGATAAAAGTGACCTTATCATTTAGGGGTATTAAAAATAGATGTTGGACTATTCTAAGACCTACCCGATATGCACATAAAACTTCATACAAATGGGTTCAGCCGTTTTGGAGGAGTTTGGTAACAAACGCCGCGACATGAGAATTTTATATGTTAGTGATAATAATAATAATAGTAATAATAATAATAATAATAGTAATAATAATAATAATAACAGTAATCTTTATTTGTATAAAGCTAAAGCTATGTATTACATTTTTTTGGCTGTGAATTACAGGTCACCAGGCCTCCACCTCTAGAAAGCTGTATTACAAATCAAAAAAGCATACATTTATATAAATTATTTAATTAAGTACATTATCACAACATGGTATAAAACAAAGTCGCTTTCTCTGTCCCTATATCCCTATGTATGCTTAAATCTATAAAACTACGCAACAGATTTTGATGCGGTTTTTTTAATAGATAGAGTGATTGAAGAGGAAGGTTTTTATGTATAATACATGTGTCATCCCAACGCGGGTAAAACCGCGGGGGACAGCTAGTGACAAATAAAAGAAGGAGGTAAGTATGAAAAGCTCATGAAACATACAGGTATCTGCTCTATGCACTATTACTCGATGAAATCTCAAAACGTATGCACTGTGTTTTATAGAATGAACTGTACAAACGGAAACACACAGACATACAACTTACCATCTGATTAGAGCGACATGAGCACTGCATCACTGGTTAGTAACCTTACTTGCTAATTTTATAACTGTAAACTGGTCAGTGTGATTTTTTATGTTAGTAAATTTACAAATAAATGTTCTCCTCTTAGTGCAGACTTCGGAAAGTACTACCTCCTTACCCATTTCCGCCCTGAAGCAGTAGTGCACTTGTGATACTGTGGTTCGGTTAGAAAGGTAAAGGAGCCGATTAAATTACAGGCACATGAGACTTAACAACTTCACGTCTCAGGGACGACAACGCAACGTGCTACAAATGTCCATAGGCGGCGGTGAACACTTAGGTGCTACTGATATACATTATTATTTATATGGAGGAGCGAGGTATGAGACTCCTCCATTTAAAAGGGAAGATCTTCCGCCAGGCCAGGTGATCATGCCTTGGGACCGCGGTCCAACTGTTGATGTTGGATGCTTGTATATATGTCAAATCCTGAGAGAATCTTGATAGTGCGATGTAGGATTCTCGCGTGCTTCTACTCGATCATAGATGTCGCCATATCACTGTAGTGCGGGCGGTGAAGGATTGTAGGCGTGTTCATAGATGTCGCCACACATACATATACTACTACTATTATTAATATTATTTTATTTACCAGAGGGGTCGACAAAAAAGCACACGGTCCACCTGATGGTAAGTGGTCACCGCCGCCTATGGACATTTGCAACACTAGGGGCATCGCCAATGCGTTGTCGACCCTGAGACGTGATGTTGACAAGTCTCACATGCTTACCTTACCCCTTACCTCTAACCGAAACACAGTAATACAAGTGCATTACTGCTTCACGGCAGAAATGGGTAAGGTGGTAGTACTTCCCCGGACGAACTCTGCACTAAGAGCTCTACTACTCTAAGACATTGTAGTAGTACATTGACGGTGCTACTAATATTGTGCCACACTGACCGAGCACTGGACGTTACCGGTCCAACCGAACACACTTATACAAGGTAAGGTGGTATTATATTCCTGATCGAACTCTGCACTAAGAGCTCTACTTCTCAAAAACAACTACTATAAATTACACTGACAAGAAAAAATAAAAACTTTTGTTGGTAAGCGGCACTTAATTATAGATATTAGAAATTCCAGGGAAATGCCAATACGTACGTCAAGATGGCCACTCACTCTCAAGTGCAACTACCGGAACACACAGGTCACCTACCTATGTGCAAAACCCGGGTAGTTGCCTCAGTCATACATACCCGGCTTATAATTATTTATTTATTAGGGTTGCCAATAGATGATACATAAAAAAAAAATCTAAATTTAAAATAAAAAGAGCAATATTGGTGCACATCCACTTACAAGAAAACACAAATAACCATAACTTTTTCTTATGAATTATACGAAATACGTTGATACGGCCAATGTCAAACACATAATGACATATCTGTGACACGCTCCAAGCTGACGTAAAAGAAGAAAAATCAAAATGGTCTATGCGATGATCATAGAGGTTATATATTCTGACAAAAAAACCTCATTAAAGTTCAAACCTAAAATGGATAAAGAATAACGGTCGAATTTCGATCGCTAGGCCACCACTAGTATACTTTCGTACGTGTCCTGGGGCTCGATTCAGTAAGGAAAATGACACGTAACTCGAGAATATTTCGTCGCGGCCTCCGTGCTCTGTCTCTTTCGCTAACTACGCTAATACTACTAATCACGTGAGAGATAAGCTCTCCGAGGCTTCCGTGAAGTGGCTCGCCGACGAAGGTTGTATTAGCTGAATAAGGGGGCTGTTTATAATTCTGAATGCAAATAAAACCGCATGGCAAAGCTAGTTTATAATTGTAGTCTACTTCGAAACCCAATTAAACTGCCAAATGTCCTAATTTGAATCGAAGCACTGACCCAATTGCAAAAAGAGTCAACCGCTCACCGATAAAATGGAAAAAAAAACTGCGTAAAAAACCGTTGCAGCTTTTTCAACATTAAAATTAGTTCGTGATTATCATTTTAATTAAAAAAAGGCAATTTATTCTCATTGCCTGTATGTAAAATTGTAATAAATAATGTTTGCGTGCGCTATCTGATAAAAGGGTCGCAGTTTACAATTGCGAATATACGTAAAGTCACTGAGTAAGTGAACTTGAAACATAAAAAACACTTAGCGATGGAATCCCACTAATACTATGATGTTTGTTGCTCTTTCACACAAAAACTACTACCTCGATGAAACTTGACACTTAGATAGTTAATAATCCAGATTTTTTATACCACATGAGCCGACAAACAAGCGAACGGTCCACCTGATGGTAAGTGATTACCGCCGCCTATGGACATTTGCAACACTAAGGGCATCGCCAATGCGTTGTCGACCCTGAGACGTGAAGTTGTTAAGTGTCACGTGCCTGTAATTTCACCGGCCCCCTTACCTTTCTAACCGAAACACAGTAACACAAGTGCACTACTGCTTCACGGCAGAAATGGGTAAGGTGGTAGTACTTCCCCGGACGAACTCTGCACTAAGAGCTCTACTACTCGAATACCAGATAAGCACATTTGATTTTTATGCCATGTTTATTCCTCGGGATTGCAGGTGACATACCTGTAGCATACCTTTCTAGGGTCCCTGGATGTTGAATTCATGCGCTAGTTAGTTTGGAGGCTACCCTAGTGACGTAGTTTCAATTCCTATCCAAGATAATAAATAATAATAAATATCCTGGGACATTCTTTACACACGGCCATCTGGTCCCAAACTAAGCAGAGCTTGTACTATGAAAACCAGATAACTGATATACTACATATACTACTTTTTTTTTTTTCTAAATACATAGTTATATAGATATTTACACCCAGACACAGAACAAACATTCATGATCATGCACACGAATGTTGGTCCTGGGTGGGAATCGAACTTGCGACCTGCGACTTGGCAGTCAGGTCACTAACCACCAAGCCAACTGGCCTGTCATAAGATAACACATACCTGTTTATTCCGAATTTGAGTGTCTCAATTAGCATAGTTAAAGTTCTATTTAGTTCACGATCAGCCCCCTTATTCAGCTACTACAAACTTCGTCGGCGAGCCGCTTCACGGAGGCCTCGGAGAGCTTATCTCTCACGTGGTTAGTAGTATTAGCGTAGTTAGCGAAAGAGACAGAGCACGGAGGCCGCGTCGAAACATACTCGAGTTAGTGTCATTTTCCTTACAGAATCGAGCCCCTGCTGACCATGAATGTTAAAATTACTAAGTAAATTCATTTTTTACTGACGGCTCTGTTGGCTTGGTGGTTAGAGACCCTGACCCCATGCCGCAGATCGGGGATTCGATTCCCACACAGGACAAACATGTGGCAAGTGTACATGAACATGTGTGTCTCGATGTAAGTATCTATATTATTTTGTATGTATTTAAAAAGTATTATATACATATGTATAAATACTTATGTAGTAATATCAGTTATCTGGTTACCATAGTAAAAGGTCTGCTTGGTTTGGGATCAGATGGCCGTGTGTAAAGAATGTCCCAGGATATTTAATTTAGATTTTTTTATTATTAGCTACTGCCCAGCTTCACATGAGATAATATCAAACTACACTAATATTACTTATATTATAACTAGCTGTTCTCCGCGGATTCACCCGTGCTACCGAAGGATGTAACATTTTCCCGGCACAAAAAGTATCCTATGTTAGTTTTGATACCTCCAAGAATATGTGTACAAAGTTTCATGATGATCGGTTAAGTAGTTTTCGCGTGAAAGCGTAACAAATAAACTTACATTCGCATTTATAATATTAGTATGGATGAGTAAGTTCGATGTAGGAAGCCATCTCCAAAACTACTCATTCGAATTGTCCCGAGCAAGAATGTATTTATTTACTCTATCTGATATAATCAAATCCCGGTAAAGTAGTCAGAGCTCTGAGTGCAGAGTTCGTCCGGGGAAGTACTACCCTACCCATGTCCGCCGTAAAGCAGTAGTGCACTTGTATTACTGTGTTACGGTTAGAAAGGTAAGGGGGCCGGTGAAATTATAGGCACATGAGACTTAATAACTTTACGTCTCAGGGTCGACAAAACATTTGCGATGCCCCGCTGTTGCAAATATCAATAGGCGGCGGTGACCACTTACCATCAGGTGGACCGTATGCTTGTTTGTTGGCTCAAGCCCTGACATACCTTTCTATATTATATAGGTATTTTATATTACAAAAGACATTGGAGTGAATTGACACATGGAGTTCGAAGGGTCAATGGCCACAAAGGCGAATCCACTATTCGCAACATATTTTTTCAACCGAGGTTACGTATCACAAACTATAAATGCGAATGAAGTCAAGTGAAAAATAATTCCAGAGTTAAAAAGTGAAAAAAATAAATGTCAGCGCCCTTAAGACCTCTCATTAAGGCTAAGGAACGGCGTAATGTTTTTAAATATACGATAAGGTTCAAAATGGATTGTTTAGTATTTAAGGGGTAGTTTTTTGTCCATTGTTAATTAACGTGAAGATTTTAATAGGTGATGTGAGTACACTTATTTGTTAGAAAACTACCGAGCGTGTATATCTGGACGCGGGAGTAGCCAGGGCTGACAAACCTTTACAAAAAATATCATATATTTTTTTTTAAATGTTTTTTATAAAAATAATAATAAAAATTCAATTTACAAATAATATTACGAGTTTTGTTTTAATTATTGTTTAAAGGGTGGTTGTATTGATGTTACTTGTTTTTAAATATACACATAGGGCGTCATAATCTGATGAATGCTCATCATTTACTTTTTAAACTATGGATTTAGACCATTTACCATACATTTACCATATAGATGTAGTAATTTAGGCATTTTGAAACTTAAGTTCTAGTACTTGGGCGTGTGGGAATTTCAAAAAATAAAATTCCATAAATTAAAACCCATATTTCAATTTAGGCCCGCGAAGGGCACTTATCAAGGTCAAATTTAAAAGTTACTGAAGCTAGCAATATAGCCGCATATGTTTGGTATAGATGCATATACCTAACTCCTTCCACCTGTATAAATATAACAGGCCATTTTGACCGCTAAAAAAGTCAAATGAATTTAATGAGCTTATCACAATGGAATAGAGTACAATTTCCAATGATAACCTTATCTCTCCAGATGTTATATATATTAGATTGTGAAGACTTTAAAGTAAGAAATACATTTATTTTGATCTAACAAAAATGACAGAAATATACAAATATGGTGAAAAAACAAAAAAGATATAATGAAATAAAAAAAAAAGCAATCAGTAATTAGCTAGAGCTATAATTTATAAATATGTATTTATGACATTTTAAATATAATATTATAATAATTTAAAGTTTTGTTAATAACACCATATTTATTAAAATGAAGATATTTTGAAGAAATATTAGGTACTCACATCCAATTATTTGATATTTTTTTTACAGTGTATAAAACGAAATGAATTAAATCAAATCGCAAAACGAGTCTCAAAAAAAGGGTAGTCCAATTACAAACGAGTAATTATCACCTAATTATGTACGTTCAATAACAAACCAAAAACTAAAACAAAGACAAACCGCAATTACACACCGAATAAATAAAACACACGAAAAAATGTAAACACATCATTACCAATCGTGTCACAGCAAAAACACAGCGTTTGCATTCAATTTCCAAATGAAAAACGAACGCACTGTCAAAATTGTATAAAAAAAATGTTATAAAAAAGCGCGGCAAAGCGCCCCTGAGTTGTGAAAAAATGGCGACTTGGAATGAAAATTACACACGGTCGATGTGAAAAAGTTAGGGAAAAAATTGCAGTTAACGTATTCTTTGTGATAAGCGAAACACGCGATCGGTACGCGCTGCCAGCGTTGTGTGGATGCGACTTTTAATTGATTGAACCAGGCAAGTACCTATATATATAAATGTTATGTTGGTTTGTGTTCGCTTCAAAAACTCAAAAGGTTCTGCACAGATCGACTTGAAATTTTAGCATGATATATAATCCGCAACAAGGATTGTTTTTATCTATTTTTTGCATTCATATATCCGCGACCGTCTTGGTTTTGTTTCTCATTTCTCAACCATTCTATCACAATGTGCCACAGCAAAGCGTGGCAGGGTACAGCTAGTTATTTATATAAGACGGTGTTGATTACACTGTTACAGATTTTTTTAGATAAAGCTTTTACATTTAAACATCAGTCTAGTTGTTTGTTGTTCCAAATAAAAAGGAAAAAAAATGTATTATGGGTCTGTGGAGCTTAGCTTCAACCATAGAGTTACTGATCATTTTAATCATACCCACATATTCAACAGGCACATGAAATGAAATTAAAATATTTTTATTCAAATAGGCCTTTACAAGCACTTATGAATAGTCTGACTCTAACACCGGTTCGGAAGGTTGATTTTTACAGAGAAGAGCCGGCAATAAACTCAGCAATTACTCTTTTTAAAAACCAATTTAGATTTATTACATAAAATGTATTTTATCTCTCTGATAATACCTGTGTGTTATCGCAAAAGTGAAGAATTATTACAATAATATAATATTATGAATATCTAATTAAAAAATAATACAAACATACTAAGGCTGACCAGCCCCCACAAGCAGCATCTGTTCATGAGACAATCAATCAATCAAGTCATGCGACTTAATAACTTCACTTCTCAGGGAGGACAATGCATTGGCGATGCCTTGGAGTTCCAAATGTCCATAGCCGGTGACCGCTTACCATCAGGCCCGTCAACCTGTTTTTCAGCCTATGTAGTATATAAACAAGAACATGTACTTCGTTATTCAAACTTCGAGAGTGATGCAGTCGTCTCGTGACAACGATCGAAGGAGGTACAATGGTTCGAAGTTAGTCAAAGTTCACAGGTCAATTGGCTTGGTGGTTAGCGACCCTGACTGCCAATTCGAAGGTCGCGGGTTCGATTCCCACCCAGGACAATCATTTGTGTTCATGAACATTTCTGTTTGTTCTGTGTCTGGGTGTAAATATCTATATATGTATGAAATTAGAAAAAAATAAAGTAGGATATGTGGTATATCAGTTATCTGGTTTCCATAGTACAAGCTCTGCTTAGTTTGGGATCAGATGGCCGTGTGTAAAAGTATGTCCCAGGATATTTAGTTATTTTAATAATTTACCTGACCCCATATTTAAATGAAATGTATGAATTTAGTTTGCGAAAGGTTACCCAAGGATTCTCTGGACTTTTTTTAAGGAAACATGTGTAGAAACCTTTATGTTTGGGGAATTTGAACTGAATATAATGAGAAATCTATCAATTGTCACTGCTCTTGTCTTGTTGCAAAGGAAGCATAGAATGCTAATGATGATGATGACGAGAAACAACTAAAATTCTACTGTATTTTTTTCCTTTACGACATATGACAGATAGACTGTAAACAGATACCGGAAGAACGGTAGAAGGTTTTAAGAACCTTTATAATATTTATTTGTTTGATGAATTCATAAATCCTAAGCGTTTCTAACATTTACCACAATGCTATTAAATTGGAGTGTAATGTGAAACAGCTAAGACTAAAAAAGCCGTTTTAAAGCCGGTAATGTCCACAATACTCCCTCCCACAGCACACCGCGCCGCTCACTCAATGTACGTATCAGTATGTTTTAGCGATGGCCTGCGATTTATTTCATTATTATATTAATTATCACGGTTCGCTGCGAAACATTCAGGGAGAGAAGTGATGTGCCGCTATTCATAATTGTTTCGTATTTATTATAATTACCGGTCGAAGTTATTAATTATTGAAAATAAAATGCCATTTTTAATTAAGGCGACGATAAATATCCTGGGACACTCTTCTACAAAACCCCTCTGATCCCAAACCAAGCTGAGCTTGTACTATGGAAACCAGACAACTGATATACTATGTACGCATACATATGCTACTTTAAATACATAACATAGACAGCTCGTATCTACTAGCTGTCCCTCGCGGCTTCAAATTCAATTTTTACGGGGTACAAAATACCCGTATAAATATAATCAATTATCAAAGCCAACAACCCTAGTAAGCTGCCATGTCAGGGAACCGGATTTTTCAGATTTTTTAACAGAAAGGCCTACGTACCTATTTTACCTGCGTCTGGTTCACCAACTTAAAGTCGCTCAGCGAGCTATGGAGAGAGCTATGCTCAAAGTCTCTCTGAAGGATCGAATCCGGAATGAAGTCATCCGTCAGAGAACCAAAGTTATCGACATAGCTCAAAGGATTAGCAAGCTGAAGTGGCAGTGGGCTGGTCACATCTGCCGTAGAACCGATAACCGTTGGGGTAGACGTGTTCTAGAGTGGAGACCACGGCTCGGTAAACGTAATGTAGGGCGCCCTCCAGCTAGATGGAGCGATGATATACGCAAAATGGCTGGCAGCGGTTGGAACCAAGAGCTGAAGATCGAGCTCAGTGGCGTGCCATAGGTGAGGCCTATGTCCAGCAGTGGACGGAGATAGGCTGATGATGACCTATTTTACCTAATAATTGTCTACTTTAATAGTTTTTCTATTTTTTATTAATTAAAGCCAGCCCCATTTAACCTCCTTTCGGGTTTATTGTTATATATATATATAACAACAATATATAGAACAAACACATGTTCATGCGCACAATTGTTGGCCCTGCTCTCTAAGCACGCCATCTGCCCCGATAGCTCAGTTAGCAGAGAGTGATGTCGAGAATAGTGGCTTCAAAATCCTACAATGACCTATTGTAATACCCGCCTGGCTACGTACTACCCTCAGGTTAAAAATCTGTCGCCAATCGTGTATTCTGTATACCTGCATATGAGAGCCAGTTCCCTTCTAGGTAGGTACTAACAACTTCATCTAAATCATTACTTACCTAGGTACGCTTACGGCTAAACACAAAGAAACTTGTGGAAACTAGATAACTGATATACTACATACCTGTTATGAAATATACACGCATATATAGATGGACAGATACATCTGACAGAACAAATAGAGCACTCAAATGTTTGTTCATGAAAATTGAACCCGCATCCTGTAGCGTGATTTATCCACCAGGCCATGTGGGCCGTAAAATTTCCTTATAAACGTGCACACTGAGCAATTAATAAATATTGATAAAATTTTAAATAATTGAAAAATAAAACACCTCAAATAATAAAAATATCCTGGGACATTCTTTTACACACGGCCAGCTGATTCCAAACTAAGCAGAAACTAGATAACTGATATACTACATTGACAACTTGTTTTTTCTAAATACATACTTATATGTATAGATATTTACAAACAGACACAGAACAAACAGACATGTCCATCAACACAAATGTTTGTCCTGGATGGGAATCAAACCCCCTTCGGTTTGGCAGTCAGAGTCGCTAACCACCAAGCCAACGGTCCTGTCAAAATTTTGAGTTTGAAATTTGCATTGTCCACTATGACTTTTACACTATGACTTTTACACTATGATGTTGATATGAATGTTCCCTAAACAGTTAATGTACTTACAGAGGGAGTGAGGTAGAGTTTCATTAACAAGTACCTGCTGAAGATGATAGTATATTCATAATAACTCCTCAAGGAAACGGTTTCGAAAATAATTTTCGTGTTTTAGAATAGGTAACTTACTTTAACATCACACAAGTTATAGATCAATAAAATTACTGTAATTTACTTCATTCTTTATTATAATCTAATCGTGAAGTTTACAGAGTTCATATCTACACGATACTTCGAAATTTTCAGCTCAAACAAAAGTTTTATTTGTTCTAAAGCGATCGCAGAGTCATCTATAAATTATGTTTAAAACTACAAGAATTTAGTGCAGCGCCATCTCTTATATATAGATGCAAACTTGCAGACCGCTATTCAGGTAGTCGCCAACTTGTCGTTTATCTATAATAGTATCAAAGCTATGGCACAGATGGCGCTTCAGAGATTTTATGGTGGTTGCCATCTTAATTAGTTACTGCATAAATACCTAGATGTCGCTTTGCAGATTATTAAAAATAATTTGCATCGTAAGTTTTCATGCTATTCCAGTAACCTGCAAATACCTCTTCTATTACAACTAAATAAATACTAATCTCCTAAATCTATAAGTGAGACATTGCTATCTTTATCATCAGCTCATATTTGTCTCTTCTCCAAGAGAAAAACCATCTCCTAATAATGAGAGATATGGAGACTATAGTCCGTCCCGCAACCCTTTATCCCAGGCATACTTTTTTATAATTGCATCTACTATGCAGTCTATCTGTTTATGTGACTTTCAATACAGTTCCTTCACCGAAAAATCAGAGTTCATAATATAAGTTGATAACTCAGACGAACAGCCACGTGATTTTTTTTATAACACATAGCTGACCCCCGCGGTTTTACCCGCATTCCCGAGGGACATCACATTTTCCCGGGATAAAAAGTAGCCTATACGTTATTCCAGGATATGCTCTATCTATGTGCCAAGTTTCATCCTTATCCGTTTGGTAGTTTTTGCGTGAAAGAGTAACAAACATACTTACATACATATCTTTCGTCTTTACAATATTAGTATAGATGAGCCGACTAACAAGCACACGGTCCACCTGATGGTAAGTGGTCACCGCCGCCTATGGACATTTGCAACGCTAGAGCATCGCTAATTCGTTGTCAAGTCTGAGACGTGAAGTTGTTAAGTCTCATGTGCCTGTAATTTCATCGGCTCCCTTACCTTTCTAACCGAAAAACGGTAATACAAGTGCACTACTGCTTGACGGGGGAAATGAGTAAGGTGCACTAAGAGCTCTACTACTCAAAATTTGAAGCTCATGATCGTGTGTTAGTATTCACAGCTCAGCTACTTCGGCTTGTGATAATACTATCTTCTGCCCCGCGATTTTGCTCGCGTTCCCACAGGATCTTTTGTTTCGCCAGAACAGCAGGATGATTGTTTAATGCTCTCAGAATCGAAATCGAAGCCATTTTGCTGATACATTGACGGCCATACTATTGTTATCTCTCTCTGCGCGTATGTATGTGATTAGATAGCAATCACCCAACGGCTAATAAATCTAGCAGCAAATCCGCCTCAATTTTGATTCCGAGAGCATTACACGATCGCCTATCAGATCTTATTAGATTATGTATGCAATAAGATTTATTTTTTAAATTTATTTTTTTGTTAAAAAGGAAACAGTGTATTTACACTGTTTCCCTTTTAACTTTACTCTAGTGTACTGTTTGATTTTTGTGGATTTTTGGTGACATTAAATTCAAATCGAAAGCATTTACCAGTTGCTGGTAAAAACAGCCGTGACATACGAACTCACAAATGGAGACCAGAACTCTACTAATAAGAATGTTTATTCAAATCATGATATGGATTTGTCTCTTAACCCATTACAACATAACGTCCGATAAATCGGACGCAAGAAAATTGTAAATATAATGTAGAAATATTTGAATGATTTATTAATTTTTATTTCCGAATGATAGTTTAATATCTTTTTTACATTGCCAACCCCGTTTGTATGCGTAGATAGATTTAAGAACTTGAAAAAAAAAATGGACTTAGACTTTGTATTGTTATTTATAGAATAATCTAAATTATTTAAATGATTATAATCACTAAAAATCCTCTAAAAACAAATAATTACAAGTATAAACTTATTGGAATAAAAATTGAAATATTTTCAATTAGTTCGTCTACTCGACAATAGATGGCTCTGATAGATTCTAACTTAAATTTTATATCATCAAATCTAATTGAATTATCCATACTAATATTATAGAGTGGGAACTTTGTGAGTTTGTATGTATGGGCATTTCACCATTTGAGAGCTACATTATTCTGGTATGAAATGGGCTATATAAAAAATCTTGGGATAAATAAAATCCGCTATTTTCTTGCATTTTTTTTAGATTTTTATTCTTTTCATGAATAAATAGTTGATGTTGGGTAAAGAAAAACACGCGTATGAATCATCCTTTTTATTTTTTAAAATAATTATAGCTAACCGTTTCGGCAATAATAATTACTATTCTCAATGTAATGACACAATAAGCATTTTCCGTTGTTAAAAAATAACTATACTCATTCACAATTAAAATAATTAATGGGTTAATTAATTAAATTTGATCAATATTACTTTAATATACGAAATATAATTGCTTAACATAAATCAACACTAAAACTTAATTAATAATTACAATAGCAGTTCGTATTTGACTACACATCGAGTACAAAATAAAAAATAATAATAACCTTTTTATAAAAAATATAATATTTTTTTTAAATTAACACAATAAGTATCTTAATCTAAAATAATTAGTTAAAAACATGGCATCATTTTTTTATATTAATTATTTTGTTTAATGACCTTAAATTAAAATTATACAGGCATAACTCTATACATAAACTAAGAAATAAAATAAAAAATAAAACAAAATAGGGTTGTAGTGAACACTCGAGATAATTTAGGGGTTCTCCAGAATTGTTATGTTCCTAGAAATATTTTCAACATTTATTGAGATTTGCCTAAACATCGATTAGGTACAAGTATATCTCACGTCACGATCCTAAAAGGTATATACAATCATTTTTATATTCAATTATTTTTAAATACATCATGCCAAACACGAATTTTGACTCTAGCTAATCGTAATTTTTTAGTTCTAATTTCTAAACAATTTTCCAAATTTTTACAATTTTATTTTATACGCCGAAATACATAATTTTGATTTTTTTACAATATTCGCTTCCATTACTGTTCAATTCACATACTTTTTTTTTAATAATTTCCAATATTTTTGTGTACAATTTCTAAAAATGGTTCATCTTTACATAAAATGGGTGATATAATTACTACACAATTTACGTAATCAAGACTAGAAAATACACCAATTGGATATAGAAAATTAATTCACAATAAACAGAAATAGTTTGATAATAACAATCAACAAATTATATATAATAAAATTGTTTATAACAACGTAAATGCCCTTGTGACATTTCCGAGGCTAGGCGTACAATAAAGAAGATAAAGTTATTGCGCTGTCGGGCCTAAAAAATAAAGAAAAATAATTTTGTAGCCAGTGTTTTTTTTTCTATATCATTCGACATTTGAATTTGTATTCGATTTCAAATGTTAAATACTTTTTGCGTTGCTATCTTTTTGAATTTAGAACACGAATTATTTTGCGTTGATTTTCTTGTTTTTGAATTTAGATTACGGCAACGTTTCGTTTAAATAAAATTCCTTTTTTTTTCAAATATTCATAATTTTTGATTCTGAACAAAATATTTTTATTCAAAAATGGATACGACGCATGTATAGTTGGGATGTTAAATTCCCGTAAAACACCAATGATAAAAGACTCCTTTACCTATGACATTTAAGTACACGGATTTTTTTTGTTTTTTATGTATTTTTTTTCATTCGTTGTTTTCTACTTTGTATTATACCATAAAGCGAACACTGGGCGGGGTGGAATTTCGTGTTCATTTTATGTTATACGAAAGCCACATTTATAAAATGAAACCATATATTGGGTTGTTTTTTTTATAAGTGTAGCTTATTACATTACATTAATTATACTTAAATACTTATTATTATAAGATACATGTAATTAACTACTAAATGTGTGTGGTAATTGAAAACCTGGCTATCTTGTCTACTATTAATATTAAGATTAATAAATGTGTATATTTAGCTAAATATCATTGTAAAACAAGCATAAATACAAACAACGTAAACGACAAAGCTCAAAAATTAATAAAAAATTAACATTTTAACAATCAATTAGGATGTTTAATGTTAAATCAACAAGCAAGTAATTTTTAAAAACTTAACAATTTGAAAATATATTGTGTGTGATGTAATTACAAGTATTTCTTTTGTTTTGTATAATGATATAGTGAGTCGTTTGTAATATATTACAAAATATACTTTTATCGTCTTTTTTTCGTTTTAATCTAATTTTATGTGAATTTCCATAACTATAACAGCAGTTATTTACCTAAAAATGTATATCACAATTCACAATATATTTTCAATACTTAATTTTTTTCAAATAAGAAATGTAATGTAACCGTGTAGTTGTTCGTTGCGATCGATCCGCTCTTGTGAACTAGTAACTGATATTATATTTTTTAATATCCGAATAACGATAAAATAAAGCAAGTTAACTTGCCACATTTTTTTTGCTTATTCCATTAATGTAGCAAAAACATTTTCAACCCTGTAATTTTAGATTTAGAATTTAATATTAGAAAACTGTCTAAACTCTGTAATATTTCCATAATTGACAAAAAAATATATGATTTTGATGTATTTTTTGTATCGGACATTAAAAAATTCTATCACAATGTGTTTTTAACGAATTCTCCTAGTAAACATAACCGTCAATTTAAAACAATCAATAATAACATTAATTATCAAATAGCCAATAAAACTACGTTTTTATGCATCATATCCATTTCCTTATAAAAATCACCGACAGCGCATTCTTATTATTGAAAATGTGGTGGAGTAATTACCACATTGTTTAATTAGTCAATGACATTAACTGAATCCAGTCCTATTGATACTAAGTGACGAAATAAAAGAAATACTGCAACGATTGCAAAAAAGCCAGTTGCAGTTTTCTCGTATTTCGTCGAAGAGCGATGTTATTTCGCCCCATTACTGTTATTAGGCTTTATTATTAATAATACACAGCTTAATTACGGAATTTTCGTCGTAAAATAAATGTAGAAAAACATTATCCATTTTCCATAGTAACATTAAAAAATTTCTCCGTCGAAAACTTAAAAGTAACTCTGTCAACACTCGACACGACTCTGCTTTTATATAACTATTCCATTTCGATGATCACAGTATATACGATAGTTTACTGCGTGTTTGCGTAACGTTTCAACTATTACCTAAATGTATATTTTCGCTTTCATTTATTCGAAAATTCCTATCATTTAATTTTTCAATTTTGAAAATACACCAATATTTCTTATTATATTTTTTTTTAACATGACGTCACGCAAACACGAAGAATATCAATGTGACATGAACACTTTCCTGGAAACGTAATTTTTGATCTAAAAATCTAATGTTAGGATTCACGATCCGTGCTTTTTTGCTTTGTACAACTCGAACTCGATATCCTCGAGGTGAGTTACCTAACACGAATGATTTTTTTATTTTTTTATTATAACTTTAAAAATACCAAACGTCCATAAATTTTTCCCTTCTACTAAGACCTAAATTAAAACAATACCATTTATACAATATTCATAGGAACTTCTTTTGTTGTTATATTAATTTTATTTATATATTAAATTTATGAGGACATTTTTACATAAATAGCGATCCGTTCACGAATAATTTTTCTTTATATTGCGATTATCAAAAAAATCACCAGTTTTGTTTTCAGTCGAAATATTGAGGTTTTTTTCTTGTCTAATTAAAGTATTTTTTTTTCACGTTTCCTAGAAAACATAATCATTATCGGGTTACCTTCGCGTCTTGATGGCACTTTCCATTTCACTCCAAAAAATATTATAAAAATTGGCCGAAAAGTTTTGTATTGAAAAAAAATTACAAATACATGAAATAAAAGATTAAATAAAAACTCTCCTCCACAACCAAATGTCACGACAAAAATGATAACAATTTTTGGGCTATTGCATTGTGGTTTTTTTTTATCTATTATACATTGCTCAGCTGCGACAGTAACTTGACACTTCAATGTCAAACATCACTGTTCACAGACTGGCCAATATTAATTCAAGAATGAAATCATTACGTACTTTAAATTCAGCTTACTATAACCTTACCTATTTTACGATTATACGTAGATTATTACAATCTATATGAACACAAAGTTTGACAGAATACATTTTTGTTCATATATATTGTTCACTTATATATAATACATTGATAATATTAAAAGAATTAATATTCGGCAACACTTGACATTCTCTTAATCAAAATTGCAAAAAATCCCCCATAACTTGCGATAAGCAACAAATAGGGGCAATTTTGCAATATCCACGAACTATAAATCTATTGCAATGGCAACTGTATTTGCATTGAAAATGCATACGTTGTTATGTTTGATGGTTCAAGCTAATATGAGCTTTAAACCATTTAAAAATGATTCACTGGGCTATTGTGGTTCATTTAAATGTTTGTATTTAATATTAAAAAATGAAAGTAAATGTAAATATTTGGGCTATTATATGAACATTCAAGTTGAGAAGAATGTCTCGTGTTTTGTTGTCTAGTTGTCTAGGTAATGTTGTCGAAGTTATAGATGTTCAAAATATCGTTTGTCTTCGACATGTTTTCCAATTGGATGTTAAACGCAAGCTCTTATCAGCTGTACGCGTGTGTTCGGTGAAAAATCGCTATTTTTTATTTTATTATTTTATCAATCATAATTCCATATTTATCAATTATTTATTTACACCAAATGATAAATAACGGCAGTCTTCTGAAAACAAAATCAATAGTCCTTTTTTTATATACAACTATACAAATTATTGTGTAAATAATGATATTCCGATAAAAATAAGAATCGTTTAAAAATAAAATAAACTGTTATTTTTTTAAGTTACAAAACAAAAGCGTCAACATTATATAACATGCCTAAATTATTTACATTTTTATTATCTAATATGGCATTTATAATAAAAATAATATAATATAATGTACGCCAAGAAAAAGTAGATAAAATGAAAAAAAATATATAATAATTTTTGATTTTCCTTTCAACAAGAATTATTTGTGCGTTCAAAACGTGACTAGCATAAGACGTGTTATTGCGTGAAAAAAGATAATTAAAAAACAAAAAATAAAATAATATTTAAATAAAAATATCTTATAGAAACTTAATATAGCAACTAAATATTGCAATAAGTCTCGCTAAATGCTATAAAACGTGCTTACAACAGTTTGGCACATCCAAAAGTTTGTACTAAGCTATGAAATACACTGCTCTGTGGTAAAGCTAGTAAAAAATAAATATTTCTAATAATAATCAAACACTCAAAAATAACCAAACAAATAATCATTGAAGATTGCACTGAATATTATTTGTCATAAGTTTCTACATCTAATTTCTTGTTCGGGCGAGTTTTTGTTCCATTTTGTTCATTCATTCAACTATTTTTAGGTACTTTTTCATTTATTTACAGTAAAATTTGTTTCCACTAAACGTTTCCCTATGTACAACAGTTAGTTCTATCTAAAATGTTACGTTTTAATTTATTTTTATATAATTTTATTATTGTATACGTTTTCTGCCAGCTTAACCGAAACAATAATTTTATTTAATTTATTTTTCATCGAAAGACCTAAATGTTTATAAACGCAATTTCATCAAAGCAATTACTAATCAGAGGCGATTATCACGCTCTGCTAGAAAATAACAATTTTGTGTCGAAAATATTGTAAAACATTTTTGCTATAGTCTAAATTGCGATCGCGTTGAAATCGCGTCGGATTAGTAATAGCTGAATTTTCATGGCTGAGGGTTTTGTTGTAGATGGACAGCTTGTTGTGCCGCTTGCTGGGCGGCTTGAGCGGCTTGGGCCACCTGGGCCGCGTGGGCCGCTTGTTGCTGCATGTGTTGCTGCTGGGCTGCTTGTTGAGCGGCTTGTTGGGCGGCTTGAGCAGCCTGTTGTGCTACTTGCTGAGCCGCCTGCTGGGCAACCACAGCCTGTTGGACGGCGACTGCCTGTTGCGCCGCCGCCGCTTGCTGGGCCGCTTGCTGAGCCGCTTGTTGAGCCGGTGATGGTAAATTAAAGCCTAGCATTCTCGGATCGTGTAATCTTAGCGCCTGCTCCAATCTCTGTTCTTGCGCGATTCTGAATGCCTCTACTAATTCTGGTGATAGCTGTCCGCTCGCATCATTCGGTGGTTGAGGAGGGAATCCTCCGTTGTGTCTCAGAGGACTGGGGGCTTCATTGCCGTGCGCTGCGGCCGCTTGAGAGACTGCTAACCTTAATGCTTCTGCCTGACTTCGAAGTAACGCTTCGGCTTGTTGGATTCTCAAAGCCGCTTCTGAGGGTGCTGGGGGCGTTTCGGCAGGTGGTTGAGCCGGTTGAGGTTCTCGAGCTAGCTGCTGACGCATCGCTGACACTAAATTCGCTGCAGCGACTTGCACAGCACTCGCACCTTCACCAGGTTGCGCCATCATATTCGCCGCGGCAGCTGCGATTGCCGCCACCCTTTCATCTCCATACGCTTGGTGTCCATTATTTGCTGATCTGAGTAGGTCTGTTAGTTTATTCACGGCTGCTCCAGCTTCTGATCCAGCCGAGGAGGATAGTCTTCCGTTCGAGGATGAGTCAGAGTGAGCCGGGGAAGGTGGGGCCAGGTTCAAGAGACCTGAACCTCCAGCTGACGCTGATACGGCAGCTATTAGGTCTCGTTCCCGCCTCTCAGCTGCGGCTCTGGAGAGGACATACTGCGCCGCGAACTGATGTTTAGGCTCCATTCTCATATGCTCCATGTGGGATAGAAGTCCTGAAAACATTTGGTGAAAATAGGTATTTTATCAAGGAAGGATATCAGTATTCTGGAAATGCTAGAAAAATGTAATATGCATAATAATTATTTAAAACATATATTCCAAATATTTACAGTCGTTTAGGTTTTAAACTGAATGAGTGGATTACCTCAATCTTGACAAAATGTGTCACTCGTCCCAATACTAAGACATTTCCAGCTCGTTCAATGAAATTATGCTGTAATAAAGAGAGCATCAAAAGTCTAGCTACGGGGGACACTTACCACTTTCATGAGTAAATACAGCCTGACAAACGGAACAGGGCCACATTCTTAGGCTGCTCGTCAGCTGGGTCTCTGGGTGGCAGGCCAGGTGCTTTCTCAGAGAGCCTTCGTTGACGTAATGTTTACCGCACACAGGACACGGATGATTTGCAGTCCTCCGCTTCGCTATATAAGGATCAGTCGGTTTAGCTTGCGCTGGGTACGGTGAGGTGGCGGGTGGACCTTCACGCCAACATCACCAGGAGTAGGGTGGGTTAGTGGGTTAGGGGGAGGGAAAGAAAAAAAAATGCGGTTAGATGTGCTGTTAGTATTGTGTTGTAGTAGAAGACTTTTTGTTCTTTGCAATTTTATAAGTGTTAGTATTTTTTATTGCAATTTCAATATCTTTATATCGTAATGGTCGAATATAACAAAAAGTCATCTATTCTTAAGATTACAAAACGTTACCAATTAAAACCAAAAATAAACTAAATCAAATGGTGGTAAAAATAGACAAACCAAAATACGAATAACGGGTAAAACAAAGTCTATTATAGACGTAAAATCATAGCACAAATCAATTAGCAGAACATTGCCGGTAACAAAACGAAGTTAGGCTATTGAAAACGAGGAAAATGTAGCTATTAGATACATAAACAAAACATGTTATGATAATAGGAACGCCATCCGAAGAATTTGTTATTTCCAGGGACGTGCAAGAAATGTTTGCCAAACACACTACCCTCCACAGTGACGTTAGAACAATAACATTCACTCCCCCGGACGGCGTTCGCGACCACTTATTTATTAAGTTACTTTTAAGATTTATGGAAACGATACGTTTTTGTTATACCGTTGATTTTGAAACCAACACCCCTCATGGCTTTGTGCCAGCTGGAAGCTTTTGTGACAGTTCATATTTAGCAAATAAAATTATTTCGACTGTAAAAAAATAACTTGAAATTCTTATTATACTCGATAAACTTCCAGTGGCAAACTTAACTTTATGAATCCCGTCTGCAAGAGCGTTAATGGTATGACTTTCGATACTGACTTTGACACAAAAAAATGCAATGCAACATCAAACAACGCAACTCACAAAAGAGACAGACTTAAAAACGAATTCTAAAATCGAGACACATTTGAAAAAAGAACGCCGCTCGGACATTATTTTTTCTTTTCACCAACACTGGCGACCGAGATTATTTAAAAACCGAACGTTCCGCATTCGGGAAACTTACTCGCAACGCCGGATGCATTGGGATCTTTGTGCGTGTTCTTCATATGCTCTACAAGTGCTTCGCCACCGAAAACGACTTTGTGGCATATTGGGCATGGAGTGGCGGTTGCCCCACCGATCATTAGTGCCGCATGTTGCTGCAAAACACCAAGGTGCAGCTGAAGCTCCTGTTCCACCGACGGCGAGGTGGCGATGTGGGCATAGTTAAAAGATTAGGAATGCATTCATACACAGTAGTACACAAATAAATTTGAAAAAACAAACAGCCGAATAGGAATTTCGAAAACGTTTGGCTGAAACAGTAATTTTTGTTTTGTTAAATAATAATTATAAATAAATCCTTTTTGGTAAAATAAAATTAATAAAACTCAAATGTTTTAATAAAATAAAATGAAATGTTAAAAAAAAAGTTGAACGAAAATTAAAAACATTTTCCACAACATTGCGTCAAATGTATATCTGCAAAATGTATTCATAAAGTCTTTTTTGTGATATTTTTATCACAACCTCACCATGGCAGTAAATAAGATCTAAGTATATAAACACAGCTATAATAATCATTAATATCAAGGGAGCTTGGAATCCAAGGAGATTGTGTTAGGTATAAGGGTCCAAAGTGAGTTCTAATAATACTGACCTTGGCTGTATGAGTCCGCAGACTGCTCTCAGTCGCAAAGCCCTTTCCACAGATGTTGCAATGGAAGGGTCTATTTTTGGCCCTTTCCACTTGGGCATCATGGTTTCGTAGGTGCTGCTGTAGATTCGAAAGCTGGATAAATGCTCTTCCGCAGTCTGGTAGGTGACATTTGTAGGGGCGTTCCCCTGTAATGTAAGCAAATATAAAGAATTTGATAATTGAGTTAAATAAGCTATTATATATATATATTTTACACGCCAGACAGAATTGGATAAAATATTGAATTCTGTACGTATTTAAGCTTTATTGGGCACACAAAATCTAGGTCTAGAAGTAGCTGTTAGAATACAGCGCTAGATTTTTATGGAAAGAATTTCAACTGGATTTTAGGCAAAGATTTTAGTAGACCTTATAACGTAGTAAAATGGAAGCAAAACTGAATTGTGTCTGGGAATAGGAAGGTGTAGAACAATGAGTGGCCATATGGGTATTTTAAATTGAAGAGATCACAAGAACGACATTAAGATTGAGATGTGTCCTGTATTAAAGATAAATGATCAAAGACTAACCAGTGTATTGAACATCCAAAAATATACGAAAACATTAAAAATGATCAAAATTAAATCTTAAATGTGATTTTTCAGTACCGATCAAATCATAAAGAGTATGTTATTTGATGCTGTACAATTATGACTTCACAACTTGCTATTTCATACAAAACTCCTATACATTGGATCGCTTTGACATTTCATAAAGAAATTCTGATTTGACATGTCAGGACACATCCCTATTATAGCACAAAATAGGTTTATTAGCAATGGTTAGAATTGGACTAAATATTATCATCAATTTGGAGTCGCCTTAATAGATATGTATCGTTTTTGAACATTCTATCCATTAATACCATTTGATCAGAAAAATCATGATGATAAACAAACATTATGAAGTAATTTCTCGATGAATTTTATTGAATTAAGCATAAGTATGAAATCATTGCGTAAATTGGTATAATGGCATTCGCTTTATTTACTAAGTTATTCGATATAATTTATTATATAATTTAGAAGAATATTTTTAAAATTTTAATAAAAATTAAATATTGCGCATGAAAAAAAATGCAATTTCAGAACGGTAACAATTCCCGCGGATGCAACATCGAATGCATTTAACGGTAACCCTCGGGTTACACGTTACACAACAGAACCAGAAACGGTCACGGAACCAGTTCTCGAACTCACCGAATAACCCGAATACGTTTGCGTTTACGTTACGTTACTTACGCGCCAAAAAATCACTCCCAGACCCGACCTAACCCAACGCGCGGAAAGAAAGCGATGACCGGCGTTCCATTTTTAAAATAAGACCATAATAAAACGAACGCATACTTTTAGCCTGTACTGCAAGCAAATGCATAGGTCATTGAACGCACACACACATAGACACCAACTCGGCACACAGATATATAATACATCTTGGTATAGTCCTGCGTCATGGTTGTGTTAGTGATTTTGCATGTCTGAGAAGAATGCGTAAGTATAATATACATGCGTTTGTAGAAAGATATTGTAGAATTATTTCCTAGATGTACATAGCTGGATAGATATATGGTATGTTCTGTTTGACATAGCATGGAGATATTGCTCGCGCAGTCTATAGCTAATCGGCCCCTAACGGTTCGATTGCCTTATTTATTGACACTAAATTTTATAACTGAGTTGGTTTTATTAGGTTGGTTCCGTTGTTAAAAGTACGATGAAATATTGCGTTATTTAAATCTATTTTATGCGTTGTATTGTGTCATTAGGTCGTTTTAGACAATAAAGGATCTTTATAAATATCTACTTGGAGTCAGTCAATTGGACCAATTTCTAATAAGACATAATAGAATCTGGTTCTGGTTTTATGTAGACTTTTAAAGTACAATTGTTATCAGCATAATGTTTGATTATTTGGACTAGCCTCAACGAAAAAAGCTAGCAGATGAACGTCATGTTATAGAATTCTTATTTTTCTTAGAAACCCTTAAAAAAAAAACTACTTTAGTGTGTAATGTGTGTGTTGATTAATTATCTTATTGATTTCTTTAATTTTACAGTGCTTCTCAGTAATTTTTAATTATTTTATGTAGGTATGTTAGTTCTAAATATAGTATTAAAGATTTAAAATGAAAAGAGTAAAATAAACTACTTTTTTTATTTAAAAAGAGGGTTAATAAAGGAAATATATATATATATTTTTATTAATGTAAAACGAATAAGTGCCGCTGGTATCGTACATTTTTTGGAAGATTAAGTTAAAAATGCTGCATTTAAGGCCTATTTTAGTACGTGTTCTTTCTTTTTCACCATATCTGATACTTTGACTCTACAATAATTGTAGCTTCAAGCCTTATTTAAATAAGTATAATATAAAAAATAAGAAAGTGTTCCATATTTAAATTTACTTGCTATCCCTACTTACAATCTAGAAAAAATCACACACAGACCATAGATTAATCTTGTCTATAGCAAATATTTCTTCCGGGTTCGCCGTTCCTTCTACTATTGTACAGAGCAGCCATTTTTCAACCTATACAACCTACGCGTTCTCCGGCAAACGTTACTTGACCCCTCTCTACAACGCAGTCTCGTCAAAGAGAGTGCTACGAGAGAGGTCAACGGGAACTGGCCACGGTTGTCTATGGTTATTTTTGTTATTTCTCTATGAATAAATGTAGGGAAGGGAAAGGCGTTTGCCTTAGCACAGTTTGGACGATGCACGATGGATTAAAAGGATGGTATCTTGTTTAGATTGTGAATTAATTTATTGGAATTAATTTTGTAATTTGTTTTTATACTGATATTTTTTTTTAAGTTCTTTGTTATATTTCCATGGAAACTTTTGCGACAACATTATAAATACATTAATATATTTATCCTTTACTGCAAATAAATATGCTTTTCTATATTTTAACTAACACCAAAATTCTATAGTGAGGTCGAGAATATAATTAAAATAATTTAAACCCAATTTTCATAAATTTTACCACCACCAATAAATCACACATTCAGGATCAGAACGTACAATAAATTCAAATAGGATTATACAATTCTAATTAGACGACTAAAAACGCGCATTCTAAAACATTTATAGCCATTCAAAATCCAGAACGCTCACAAAGACCTAGCCAGCCTAGCTAAAGCCTACGCATTCGATTTACATACAAAAGTACTTCCCTGCAATAATACAAGCACCTTTTGACTGGTAACGCGTAGGCATAATACATTCTTGCTTGTGCCTAGACGGAGACATTAAAAAAATAACCATAGACAATTTTAGTTTTTGTTAGCAAAGGCATCACAGCATGCGGCCTTGTTTTGCAACAATATAATTATACGTTTGTGAAAACTTTGTAGACTTTAGAATAGACAAAAAATTGGTCTTTTAAGTTTTGGTTGTGTGCTTTATTTTGTTGTTTCTTCGTGGAGTCTATTAATTTTGTGTTGTCTTTTTTTAAGTGGAATGAAACTCTACGGTATTTATTTATTTACGAATTTTGTGCCAATCTAATATATTTTTCAAATGAGTAGATAATAAATGGTATTTTTAGGAATTTTTTAAAGACATTTTTGATAATATTAATAAAAGTATAATTTAATAGGTCTAAGTCACCCTACTATTACTTATTAAACGACTTTTATTTCACTTTTATTTATACGATAATGCTTAAATTTAAATTGCTTTAAATTTTCGTTTAAATACTGTAACAACCAATCAACGAATGGAAAGAATATTGATTAAAAAAAAATATTCTTTCAACATTCGGAAAATTAAAAATAAACAATCTACGTAACGAGTGTTTCACGTCGATTTTAAAACACGACAGGCCGACGGGCGCGAGCGTGTTGCAAATTTATTTTTGAATTTGGAACGCAGACTTATGCGCCATTTTGACTTGCATCCGAATAATTCTCGTATTTTCCCAGTTTATTAATCACCGTGTGATATGAATGGCTTTTTCGTGTCTTATTCGAGTTTGCTTACGATAGATGGACATCGTTCAGGACTTGGTAATATATCTCAGAGCTATCTAGACAGGTAGGTAAATTGTATGTTTTGTGCAATAAAAATAATGTTGTAATGTGAATTATGACAAATAAAAAATATTTGGTATGTAAACTACCAAAACAAGACTAAACCAAAACGTGAACAGTGTTTCTAAATTATTAACATAATTTCAGAAACCACCGAAATTATCTACATTCTATAATAGCGTAGGTAATGTAAATACATAAAATTAATGCTTCATTAATCATTGCTATTGGAAATTTAAATTATTGGGCATGAATTTGCGTGCACACATGGTAAGTGCAGTCCCCCCCTCGCGGGGCGGCCCCCTCGTGGGCGATTGGGGTGGCAATTGTGGAAGGGGGAGGGGTCACGCACTCCCTCCCAACTATTTCCTCCCTCGCCCCCAACTATTTTGGGGTGGGCAGTGGGCATGAAAAAAAAAAATATAATAGTATTCCACCTGCGTCGGACGGGCGGTATTTGTTGGTGTTGGTATTGACGTTCCGTTAAATATGGATATTGGACGGCCATTTTGTTTTATGCGCGATAATTTTCGGTTATCGGATTTTGTATAAAAAACTGTCGTGCGACATGGTGCTTGTAGCAATGTCGGGGGCGGCCGAATATCATGTTAAACAAAAAGGTTTTATAGCGTCAAACCTACATGTAAAATTAGACTTGATACAGTGAATTGCATATCAAGAACTTGTTGTTTGTATCTATAAGTAAAACCTGCTTTGAACAAAATTGTGTGCACAAATGACATTAAAAAAAAGTACCATCAAAATTATTAACATTCTTAAGCAGGTATCCAAAAGAGTATATATACCTACATATTTTACTTGTCGTATGGACAAGTATGTAGGTTCAAACTCACTTGTATTGTCATTCAATGGAGTTTGACCTTACACCTGCACGATAGCATCTACCACTCACTGGATCGTTAAGCTCGAAGAATAGACAGTAAAAAGTAAAGATAACTTTTTAATTGTAAACGATTCACAGAAAAAACAAATCGCTAGATGTTTCTTAAATTATTTAAAGTGGGGAGGGCAAAAAGTATTGCTCTCTGGGCGGCCCCGTCCCACGTAGAAAAGTTTCAACTCGACTGGATTCCTTGTTTTTTCTCTCTGGCCGCTTTTTTTTTTAATTTCCACCGCGGCGCTATCTCGCGAATGCTTCAGTGGTCAAATAAAAACTTAAGGAGTTTTCAACGAGCAAAGGTTGTGTTGGAGACTTCCGCCTTTGAATTATAATATTTTTATTTGTTCAGATTAATTTTATTCCAAGTGTATGAAGATAACTAAATGATAACTACTTTTATTAGTTAGTTTAACTTAGCAGCTTAATTTATTCATTCATTATTACTGTTAGTTTACTTTATTTTGAAGGTATGTATTCGTAGGTAAGTAGGTATCTAATGATTTATAAACTTATTTGGTTAGGTAGGTATTAAAATTCCCTTATTCCTATGTATATAACAAGTAGTTCCAATCAAATAAAGTTATCGATATATCTTTGACAAAGCATTATCACTATAAAATATAAATAATACCCTATAACAAAGTTATTTGATCACATTAAGACACATATTTACACTGTTCATAAAAAAATATTAAAAAAACAATACAACAATGAACACGACTCAACACCATTCCAAATTCAAAAGCAGTCAAGTTAAGAAAGATAGCCAGCCAACTCCTGAAAAGGGTACACGTTTCAACGAGAAGACTAAAAAGATTCAAGAAACGGGGCGAAGCAAAACGAATAAAAACGGTATAACGTAAGAAAACGGAGAAAAAAGGAAACCGGTTTTGTGCAAGGGAAAAATGCAAAAAGAACAAAAGTATAGTTGGCAAGTTTTCCCAAAGTTGGAGGGAAGCGTCTCGGTTTACGCCAGGGTTGCCACTAACGACTTTTCCTGTTTGGTTTATCTTAATGTTGTGTGTAGTGTTTATTTAAAATTCGTTGTTCAAAATTGCTTAATATTTTTCCACCCTCATAAGTTATGGAATAATACACGTTATGTAAACGAAATAAAAACTCTTATTACCAGCTTCTTCTCGTCGCTATATGTAGGACCTGTATAGTCTACTAGCTACCGTTCTGTGGTTTCTCCCAGGTTCTCGATTCCGGTATTATAACATATCTAGCCTATGTTACTTCTAGATAAAGAAGCTTTCTAATATTGAAAAAAATATTAAAATCGGTCCAGGCGTTTTTGTGCTTTATTCATTACAAACAAAACCGAAATCTTATCTCTATTAGTAAAAAAATCTCTATAAGTAACAGCTTGACGGAAGAGCGAGACAGATGCCGTTGTAACTGATATAGTTTCACGTGTTTTAAATAAAAAGTCTTACGATAGTCACCAACTCGATAAACTTCTCATGTTACCAACTTCAGTAACTTTGACCTACAAAGCCTTCCGCGGGCATAAACTGTAATGATTTTTGAGGTTGATGGGAACATTTTTATATTTCCAATCGTTCAACTGGCAACCCTATAGACAGAGATCGTGTGAATAGTAAGAAGTTGGAGGCATCATTCCGAACTGGACAATTATTTTTATTCGTCCAGATTTAGACATCGCGATGAAAAATTAAATTATTCATCTTGCGAAAAAGTTTTAAATTGCTGGATTTAAACTTACGCTGCATTCGGAGGGTGGAAATCATTGAAAATCAGCATTCTACTTAAGCTTTAATTTCCTACCATATTTAAGGTTTTCTTCGCCGTATGGTGGAAGCGTCTAAAGAATAGGTAACTATACTGATGACCACACGCACGTTACACTTGCAGCAAGTGGTCACATAGCGGGTATACCAACAAGTATAGATATTGCGCCAATCCCAAATTATTGGCGGCAGGGTACGCTCATGATGACTTTCCTATCATCTTGAAGCTTTACTTTACCGTGTGGTGGAAGCGTCTAAAGAGTAGGTACCTATACTGATGACCACGTGCACTTTACACTTGCACCAAGTGGTCACATAGAGGTTAAACCACAAAAAAAAAAATGATTTTTATGAATGAAAAATATAAAACTATTAAAGTAGACAATTATTAAGTAAAATAGGTACGTAGGCTTCTCTGTTTAATAATCTGGTTCCCTAAAATGACAGCTTACTAGGTTTTTAATTAATGCTTTGATAATTAATTATAGTTACTAAATACCCCGTAAAAATATAATTCACTATAATCTTATAACATTTTTTTTTTATGCCACTTGGGCCGACAAACAAGCAGACGATCCACCTGATGGTATGTGGTCACCGCCGCCTATGGACATTTGCAACACTAGGAGCATCGCCAATGCGTTGTCGACCCTGAGACGTGAAGTTGTTAAGTCGCATGTGCCTGTAATTTTACCGGCCCCCTTACCTTTCTAACCGAAACACAGTAATACAATTGCACTACTGCTTCACGACGGAAATGGTAAGGTGGTAGTACTTCCCCGGACGAACTCTGCACTAAGAGCTCTACTACTCTAACTATTATAATTGTAATCGTTGAGATAGCATCAAAACGGCCGAACGACTCTGAATGAAATTTGGCACAGAGATAGATTATAGTCTGGAATATATCCTGGGAAAATGAAACATCCTTTAAGAACGCGGTTGAAACCGCGGGGAAGATATTTTTATAACTAGCAATACGCCCCGGAATCACCTGAATGGGATAATATCAATTTTAAAAATGTACAGGAATAAATTGTAGGTTGGTGAAAACTACATCGCAATCTATTGCGTAGGTATAAAGAAGAAACACACAAACATAAAGACAGATACTGACTATTATAAGTTTAACCGTTATTAATATTACAAATAAAATAAAAACAAAAAAACTGTAACACAAAACTGGTCCATAAATCTCCTGTTGATCCGTTTTTTTTGTCTATTCTGTACCTTTTATTTGTTTGAACTTAACCCTTTGATTACCTGTTATTGTTTTTTTTTTCAACGGTCGAAGGGTCCAATGTGTCAATCTGCATTAGTTTTGCTTTTAATTATTATTTTTGCGAAATATATTATTAATGGTTTGATACGGACCTTTTTGTTAAACTTATCTATTTAAATACAAGAATTAAATTGCAAATTAAAGTAAATAGACAGCTAGTTAGTAATAAATGCAGTTTACATGGTTTTTAGTTGATTAAACAGATATCAAAGAAATATTACTAAGTTAGGCGGTATATACTGTCATACTAAAGCAAAGTTTAAATAATAATACGACTAGCGACCCGCCCCGGTAGATACTAATACATATAAACCTTCCTCTTCAATCACTCTATCTATTAAAAAAAACCGCATCAAAATCCGTTGCGTAGTTTTAAAGATTTAAGCATACATAGGGATATAGGGACAGAGAAAGCGACTTTGTTATATACTATGTAGTGATAAAAAAATATAGGGAATTATTTATCGTATATTATTAATAATAATGGCTCTTCCTAACAAATTGGCCAAAAACTATTATTACTACCTTTGCAACTATCAGTAAAGGGTCGTGACCTCACCGTATTGTTATCAAAGCGCATCCAAAAATTCCAATGGACAATGACCTCAAAAAAAACTGGTCTGCAGCTGCCCTTAGGGCATAATGGGCATTTGTTAGCCAATACGGCCAAAATAATAGTCACAGCACCATTATTATGCAAATTTTGATGCAAAAAGCTGTTATTCACAGGTAGGAAAAGGATATCTTCCGGACTCCCCTATTGTGTCCGAGCCCTATTTTGTAGTTTCTTTTTGAAAGGGTTATGTTTTTTTCTGATATTAAATTATGGAAGTTGACCGGCCGTGGCGCTCGTGACTAATTTGATGAATTACAAATGCACATGCTCTTTTATATTACGTTTTCAATGCGTAGACAAACAAAATGTGGTATTATCGTTATCAAAAATGTTTTAATGCGTTAAATTATTACAAGAAGGTTGGTATAAAATTAATGTAATAGAAAAAAACAATTCCAGAAAAATATTATAAAAACAAAATAATTTGAAAATGGAACGATTAGAACGAGCCGCCACAAATTATTCGTCCAATTAAAATGCACCGCGTCATCTTAGCCCCGCTAACACATTCGATTGTTCCAAAATTGAATTTTAATCACCGATTCTTCACTTACAATGGCGTTTCAAGGATCGCACCGCCCCGTTCCGATGAAGAATGCCAAAAAATGGGGAAAATGGAGAAAATTGCTTTCGTTCATAAAATGGGTTCGATTTATAAAAGGACCGGAGAGCAATTAAGTCGAGTATCTTTTGAGTTTAAATTAAGTGAAAAAAAACTTGGTGACGGTCGTTAAGATTGAACTGTGTGTATTGATGCTGAATTTTTGTTTGATAGCTTTGACTCTTCTTATGATTTCTTTATTGTCAATACAAGTAGAGTCCCTACTTGTATTTACGAACAGAACACACTTCTCTAATAAGCCATAGTTTACCGTAAGCCAAACATGTTCTTTATTTTCTAGATCAGAAAATATGCGACCTCGCAATGTTTCGCTAAGAACATAATTCTCCTAATTTCCCAATACCGAAGTCTTGTATCGATAGAAAATCTAAAAGATATTTGAGACGATAAATATGTTAACCCCTCGCAGCCGCAAAGGTCGCAAATACCCGCACGCAACAAAATCCAAACGCATTATATATCTATATACATATTTTTGCTAAACAAAAACCAGTTACCGCCAGCGCGGTATTGCACAGCCCAAGTCCCGTTACTTCGCATCTGGGTACCTATGATGCAACTTTTGATGCCTATAATAACATAATGGTGCACTTATCCACCGAGAAAATCGTTTATAATCTCACTGTTAACATGGGAGTTCATAAAAAATAAAACAAAAAAAAAAAGAATTTGCATGTAACAATCATGTAATGGCTGGCAGAAAGTATTGTTTCCATTGTCTATCCCGTGGTGTAATTAAATTAAAAGTAACACGCAATCCTATTCTTTGTCGCTAATTAAAGAAACGGCTTTATAAGAATGAAAGAAACGTCTAAGTAGCAAGTTAGGAGTTTAAAAAATAAAATAAAACAAAAGCGCGCCATGGGGATTTAAAAACAGAATGAGAGCGAGTTTGCATGTTCGCGTCAGTTTGTGGGATTCCATTTTTGAATTATATTTTTGCTAACTCTGGCACGATTTTAATACTGTTGTGTTTTGTTTTTTCTTTTGTTTTGTGATAAAGTTGTGTTTCTTGGTTTGCTTTTGTGTTATTATTCAACATTCACCTTTCGCGAAGGCAATAAAGTTGACAGTCATTATTTATACAAGAATGGTGTTTATATTTTTACTTTGTCTAAATATCTTCATATTTTTTTATTAGATAATTGAAATTATTATTAATAGTTTAGACTTAAAGCTAGTATTGTCCGTGCAAATTTATACTTTATAACCTTGATAAGAAGGTATGTCTGTTAAACAAAATATCTCCAGTTAAAAATCGTATCGATATCAAGCAAAAAAAAAAACCGGTAACAGATGGCCGAATCCGTTTCGGTCATAAACTCTGTTTCAACGGAATCTCCAAAAAACCGGAACACTCTCATCAATATCGAAGTGCCTACGTGATTTTTTACGCGGGGTCTCTGGGACCATATGAGCGGAACAGATGCTCAGCGGTGGGATCCGAAATTGATCTGAGGCCATTGGCCTTCCAATCTAAATGATTATAGTCATAAAGAACACGAGTTTATAGTGTAGTTTACCTATTTGGTATATTTAGAAGAAAATATAATTTATTTGAATGTAGGTTTGGTCCTCTAAGGAGTTTCGAGTTTTAGAGTACAAAGGCGGAAGTGATTTGGTTCTCTCGTCTTTCAATTTATAAACTTATAGAAAAAAAAAAAATTTTTTTTCGAATCGTCGGATTTACCGCTTTTTTTAAACAGAAGATGTTACCGATTTGGTTAGTTATTTAGGCATAATATAATTATACATACTGTAACACAAAATCTGTCTCTGTCTTTTTTATATGTTAGCTACGAAACAAACATAGTCTACGAAGTAAATAAATTCAAAAATACGTTTTGCAATAAATACGCTTCGCTCACAAGAATATCTCTTTTGTGTCATTTTAAATGCATATTTCAAAAGCAGGAAACCTGTTTTTCTCTAACGATATTGTTTCGCTCGTGTCTATTCATTATGCTATGTTAATTGTGATGTAAAATCCGCCATCTTTGTTTTACAAATGGTGTCCTCGATTCGCAGTACAGAATGGGCTATGGAAAAAAGTTAGTTCTACATTTCAAATGAGTTTCTTTTGCGAAATGAGGCTAAATATGTTAAAGAAGGGCGCTAAATGGGATTCTTAGGCAAGTGTGAGTGTTGCTATAGTCGGATTTTAACGAAATCTACCAACTCTAACTGAAGCAGTATTATTATGCAATATTATTGCTTATTTATTTTTCTATTTATTTTTTTCACATGTCACTAATACTTTACGATATTTTACGATGACTTTTTATAATATTAATAGTATTTATTAAAACATATTTAAGTATGAATTATAAATAATACTTTTCCCAATTAATAACTTCATAATACTACAGTCATGGACTTGATTATCTGTCTAGAAAGACTTCTGTCAAAATAATCTTTGTAGTCGATTGGTTAACCCTAGCACAATGCCTTGAGATCTAAAAAAAACTGTTAACCCCAAACGAAGCATATGGTCCAACAATAGTAAGTAAAGGGTTAAGGGTCTGCAAGAAACAAAAAGAATTGAAAAAGGTTATAATTAATATCAGCAATTAATTGTATTCTTTGTGGGAGAAAAATAAAAGGTAATTTGAAGAAGTCGGCCGGTTGTTTTTATTCTTTTGTTGTTTTTTTCTTAGACTTTGTTTTTGATTAAATTGTTTCACTCATTGTTCTTGTTTATGGTTCGTTGGAGAATGTTTTATGGGAAAATTAAAAGATATTTTAATTCATGTTTTGCACTTTAATAAACGTATAGAAAGAAATCGTAATATTCGATTTCTTTTATACATTTAGTGATTTTAATTATTATATTAAGATACTTTCTTATCACTAACTTTAGCATAGTTCTAAAACGATTCGGTTCAAATACAATTAAAAATCAAACGCGAACCCAGTGGTACAAATTAAAAAACTCCAGACAAAAATTTCGAAGACAATTAAAAGAGGGAACGCAGTAAGTCCGATTTTAATAACCAATCGTGCCCGACACCTAGAGAAGGGAAAAAATTGAAGAAGAATTTCTTCCCCAATATAATTTCCTAATCACTGGGCCGAACGTCCGGTTCCGGCGTAAAAAATGGTGCGACCTTCAGAGAATAGCGTCTTGTCAGAATTTGTATAGTGTTGATAAGAAATCAGATATAATTATTTATTATTTATTAATAGCAAATTATTTTTCAAATATTACACCAAAATTATTATTACATTTAGACCACCTAATAGATATATCCACAAATAAAACAGACGAGATTTTTATGTGGAAGAAATTTTGACGGCATTATTGGTGAAGTGATTATGTTTTAGGAAAATTGAATAAAATATGGCTGATTTAGTATATCCGATCGATAGCTCCGTAAAACTCTTTTTCTCTATTTACTATATAATAATGATATGTGATAAATAATGTTTTTTCTTTATAAATGTCTTATCCACAAAATTCCATCGGCACATCATGTCAATATTTACTCGGGCAAAAGAAGGCGGCAAAAAATAAATTAGGCAAAAGCTCATTTTGACTCAAAAATCGTCGCTACGACATCTGTGGCCCAGGGGGACGGATGGGGGACGGAATGGGGACGAGACGTGATTTCTTTTCCATTACTATTTGAGCACTTAAGTGGATGGTAATGGATGAAGTTTAGGTATATTGCTGGTTGGTAAAGGTAGGTAGGTATTTCCAGCCAGGCTTATGTTGTGGATCTATTTTAAAATATTTAAAAAGTTTTAGTAGAATTTAGGTTTTTTTTATTGGAATATATGACATATACTGTTGGCAAATCACACAAAAGAGGTTAAGAATTTTCAGCGTATTTTTTTTCTGCAGAATTTGACAATAATTTTGAAGAAGCTGTGTGACATAATCTTTTTGATATTATAAATGCGAAAGTTTGTGAGGATGAATGTCCAATGATCCAAATACCTAGTTTACCTATCGCGGATTCACCCGCGTTCCCGAGGGATGTAACATTTTCCCGGCACAAAAAGTATCCTATGTTACTTCTAATACCTCCAAGAATATGTTTACAAAGTTATATGATAATCGGTTAAGTAGTTTTCGCGTGAAAGCGTAACAAACAAACTTACATTTACATTTATAATATTAGTAGGGATAACCTACACATACAAGCTACAACTAGTTTTGTTATAAATATGGATATACTCTGTCTCTCTTAGTGTGTCTCACCTGACCTTTTCACCTATATAATATTTTACGTCTTGTTATCACGGAATTTATTTAAAAAACTTTTGTTAGGTAAAATTTTGAAATCCTTCACGCAAAAATCTTCCTCCGCGAGGGGCTACACTTGAAAATTAATTGAAAGATAACTTCGGGGTACTTTCCAAAAAAGCAAGGGTTAACCTTTCGTTTACATTAAATTATGAACTTTACAAACTTGTGTTACCTTTCACATTTCATTTTTAATTTTTTTTTATTCCTACCATAAGGCTACGCGAAGAGAAATTTTAAATAAATATAGTTAATATTACAAGTTTTTTTTCTTAACGCCTTTTTATATATCTGTGCCATTCCTCACACTCCCTTATCAAGCAGAGATCAGATTTAGCGAGAGAGAGAGAGAGGAAATATATAAAAAACCAAGATACACTTGTATGGATATTTATACCCACAGACAGACCAAACAAACATGTTCAAATGTTAGTCCAGGATACGAATCGAACCTACAACCTCCAGCATGATAGTCAGTGTATCTAATCATCACCAACTATCACATTGCTTAGTTATTTGATTGATAGTTACTAACTTAGTTTGTGATCAGTGTAAAAATACCTAATATTCTATGACGGTTTTATTTACCGTTTTAAAACAAATAAAAAAAAAATATTAACACGATACACCATCGCAAACCATAACGCTTTCTGTCAATAATTAACTTACTTATATAATCTACATCGAAATTATAAACTTAGAACTAATTTAAAATTTATTTTACGTACTGGCCATTATTAACCTGATAAAAAAAAAATAAACAAAAGAAAGTAAGTGATGTAAAATAAAAGAAAATAGAAAGAAGCAGCACGACAAAGGGAAAGGTTCCCGAGGTAGCGGCGCGCACTAATTTAGACGCAAACATTGGTGAAATCAAATAAAAGCCGATCGCGCGAAACAACCTTTTTTCCATCTCGGCATCTGCAAATAGGCTTCTATGTTAATGGATGAAGATGTTTTGATACTTTCGCTTTATTAAAACTGTATTTGTGACTTAGTTCTTTTTGAATTATTCTTTCTCCGAAATCAAATGTACATAAGTAATTATGTGTTCATTGAAACAAACTCAACGCACTTGTCTGTATTTTTGTCTTAGTGTAAATATCTATAAAGGTTGTAAGTAGTATATTACTAATCTGGTTACCATATTACAACCTCAGCTTGATTTGAGAACAGGTCGTATGTATAGGATATCTATTAATTGTATTGTATGTGATTGCCTGAATTTCATTCAAAACCGTTCAGAGTTTTTGGGTACGAATGGAAACAAATATACACACACAAATTGTCGCGTTAATAATATTAGTAAGGTTTATTCCTGTAAGTAAGGGATAGTTAAATTTGGCTTTTAATAGATTGGCAGTTCAGTGTGATTGATACAATATATGTAGTACAATAAGTATTTCTTTTTACCAGTTTTGTTTTAAACATACGTTTAAACTTGCACATAAAATATGTTTCATTTACTACCTATTTTTTTATTTTTATTTATTTCGTTTAGGAACACCAACAGTACATATATTAAAAATAAATACGTTGTCTAAGCTATAAAGATTATGATAGTATCATAATGCAGCACAGATATGTGCAACCATTAAAGGTGTACACAGCATTAATAGAAAAAAAAGAAGCACAACTAGTTTCAGTACAATAAGATAAAATAAAAGAACACTTTTAAATTTTGAATTTCAGAACATTAGATTATAAATTGTTTTAACCTTTCAAAATAAATTATAAAGTATCAAAACACATTATTCCCAGTACAACATGCCCTCTTTTATAGAGGGTGGTATAAAGACGCGATGGAAAATGAAAAAAAAGCGACAGAAAAAAAGATAACCGAATCCCTTGAGTTGGACCAATCATGGAAATTACGCCTGTTATGCTATTGGCTGAGTATTTACACTGTTTTGAATAATGGTGATTTTATTGATGTAATTTGTTTTTCTTTTATTATTACTCTTAATAATATCTTATTAACTACTGGGAAATTCTTTACGTGCAGTATTTTTTTGTAGAGTAGTAGAGCTCTTAGTGCAGAGTTCGTCCGGGGAAGTACTACCACCTTACCCATTTCTGTCGTGAAACAGTAGTGCACTTGTATTACTTATTTGACAGGCCAGTTGGCTTGGTGGTTAGCGACTCTGACTGCCAAACCGAAGGTCGCGGGTTCGATTCCTACCCAGGACAAACATTTGTGTGCATGAACATGTCTGTTTGTTCTGTGTCTGGGTGTCAATATCTATATAAGTATATATTTAGAAAAAAAAGTAGTATATGTAGTATATCAGTTGTCTGGTTTCCATAGTACAAGCTCTGCTTAGTTTGGGATCAGATGGCCGTGTGTAAAGAATGTCCCTGGATATTTATTTATTACTGTGTTTCGGTTAGAAAGGTAAGGTGAAATTACAGGCACATGAGACTAAATAAGTTCACGTCTCAGGGTCGTAGTGTTGCAAATGTCCATAGGCGGCGGCGACCACTTACCATCAGGTGGACCGTCTGCTTGTTTGACAGCCCAAGTGGTATAAAAAAAATAAAATAAAAAATAAGTGTGACCATATTACCACAATTCTAAACAGAATTGTAGACAAACTAGAAGGAAATTGGATCTCAAGAGTCAGAACAGCTGTGCTTGTCGATAGATTGTTTATTGGCGGCTCTTCTCAGTAAAAAAACAACCTTTATTAGAGTGACTTCATAAGTACTTGTAAAGGCCTATTTAAATAAAAATATTTTCACTCAAAAAAATTAAATACTAAATTCACAACCATTTATTCTGTTTAGGCCTTCGGAAGGCCCTTATGAAGGTCAAATTTATAGTTACTTAAGATTTTCATTCAATTCAATGTGGTAACTAACTAGACGAGTATTTGGAAGATCTTTACCACTCTGGTATGTAACCCTTCTTCCTTTACCAACAGGTCCAATGGATTCAAACTAATGAACGGCATACCTAGTCACTATTTTCATTATGACTGACAGCTTAAAATATACCTAACGAAAATTACCACATAATATAAATCACCCTACCACATTGAAGTCCCCAGTGGGCCGAGGATTTCTTTCGAGCACAAATTTTATCCATTAATATTTTTTGTTTAAAACGATAAGATGGATTACGTGCTAGAGTTACAATTCCCTATGGTTCCATGTTCATTATCCCCTTTATTCTTAAGGATATTTTTAGGGAATTTTATGATTTTAGGGTCGCTTATATGATGACTGGAACCAAGATGGCCGTGAACGATCCGAAAGTAAAATCTAAAAATGTTGTTGATAAGATTTTTTTATACTACTTAGGTAGCAAACAAGCTGGAAGCCCGTCTGATGGTAATCGGTTACCGCAGTATATTGAGGCTGGCAACACCGTGGGTATCACTCGCGCCGCGACAACAAAAATTTTAGTTTTTCCTTATAGAATAATCCCTGATATTGTAACTATAAAAATAATAATTGACAATTATAATGTTACAACCAAATCACAAAAGGTAGCTACAGGAAAACATTACAAATAATCTAAGCGAACCATTAATTTAACATGCCAACCAAATTACAGAATGGAGGTAAAACAAAGCACACGTTAGAAGGAGCAATATCGAATTATCATTTATTTGACCATTCCAATATGGCGTTAGTTTAATTCAAAGGAAATGCATTTGAGCGCTGGCCGAGCCGCAACACCGCGGTTACAGCGAATATTTCGGTTACACGTATTCTATCTTCATTTTAATATTTGCTAAAATATTGCCCGCGAGTTTCCGCGAGCGGCGTACCGTGCAGAGAGAGAGTTATATATTTTTTTTGCCCATTAAATTGTATGAACGAAGCACTGGGCTGGTAAGATTCTGATCTAACTTAAGTAATGGAGAATATTTTTCTCTAATGTCCCTCAATTTCACTGGTTTTTGTCAAGTATTTTACGAAATGAAATAAAAATTAAAAGAAAATATTTTTATTCAAATAGGCCTTTTCAAGCACTTATGAATAGTCTGACTCTAATATCGGTTCGGAAGGTAGTTTTTTACTGAGAAGAGCCGGCAATAAACTCAGCAATTACTCTATTATGTTCTTGGGATAAAAAGTATATTTTATGTTATTCTATAATATGCTCTAACTATGTGCTAAGTTTAATCCAAAACTGTTCCGTCATTTTTGCGTAAAAGAGTAACAAACATCGATTTCATCCTCACAAACTTACCCGTTTATAGTTAGTAGAAATTTTGGCCGTTAAATATTTATTTTTGGAATACTTCTTGTTCCAAGCTAATACGGTACTTTTTCAAGGAGACTTCATTATATCAACGAGCTTTTATAAAAAATCTCGTCTCTTATTACTAATTAGTACCGAAGCGTTGACGGCAAGAACTATAAGCGTTATATATGTCTAAAGACGGTGATGTTAGTACAATTCCCTATATCCCTTAACCGTAACTACAAAGATCTAACGTGGTACGTATACCGACACTGTACAATTCATACCCTAGACTATAGAGACAAGCAAAATTGAACTATAATCATAATAAACATAAGGTAAGAAAGGCGAAGGTATGTATTACGGGCAATAATCGATAGTTGATAGGGATAATCAACTCTATTACGTACCTATAGCTTCCTGTGTCACAACTACCTATAAAATTATTTTTTTTGTTGCAATTTGTGTTTAGATCAACTATAATATCAAAAGAGGTATTTATCAACTTTTAATGTTTAAAAGGGTATAAGTACCGTTAAGGTGTTTGCAGAATTTTTGTACATATAACACGGTCAAGCTCACAATCATCGCTGTAGTGGCGCAATGATTCTATCGATTTCCACTATCCCGCGGCCCCCGACCCCCCGCGGGCACACGAGATGACCCCCCCGTGGTCCCCCTGTTGTGTATAAGTATATCGCTTCAATTATAGCAGGGCGTGAACCCGTGAAAGGTGGAAGAATGATGTGATGATGTTGGGAGTAATGCGTTTTGGGTTATTACATGAACTCAAATAGGTATGTGTATTATCATCGAAGTTATAGGTAAAAGTATTCGTCCTGAACATAAGTAGCTCAAGACTAAAGTCGTTGGACCTGGCTCATTCCATATTAATCAAGAAGTTTCGCAAAATTTCTAGTGTCCCTGATTTGCTGTCTTCAGTTAATAGCACAGACAAATTTATTAAACAAACACATTTTGACTCTTCCCATTCTAAATTTAAAAATATGATATGCGGCAATTGTAATAATAAATCAGATACTTTTTTCTTTCTTTATGTTACTGGCAAGCATAGCTTAAGTTTTTTTAAATATTTTTTGGTTCTGTTGTTTGTCTATCTTTAATGCATGCGGTCGTCACCTTTAATTGGGACACCATTTATGATTTAAATTCTTTTATCTGTATCTTTTAATGTATTAGTGTATGTCTTGTTGATGATCTAAATGAATAATAAAAATATATTGAACTAGCTGCCCCCCGCGATTTCACTCGCGTTCCCGAGGGATGTAACATTTTCCCGGAACAAAAAGTATCCTAAAATTCCAGGACATTTTATATATATGTGCCAAGTTTCATCTAAATTCGTTTGGTAGTTTTTGCGTGAAAGAGTAACAAACATCCATACATACTTTCGCATTTATGAAAGTAGTAGGATTAAATTAACTGGATCTTTCAGGGATGGACGTGCAGAATGCTTTGATATTGTATTATTACTTATAGGAAAGTGATGAGAAATTTAAAATAGTGACCAAGTGCGAATCGGAATCTCGTAACAAGGGCTCTCTTTAACAAAGCGGCTAAGAAAACATGCTTTTTGTAAAGGAATTCGAATGTTCTGTAGTTCTAAACTCATATTTTTTTATTATTAGATATTGTAGCGGCTATAGTATACATACTCTGTGAATTTCAAGTGTCTACCTATAACGGTTCATAAGATACAGCCCCCTTATTCAGCTAATATAAACTTCGTCGGCGAACCGCTTTACGGAGGCCTCGGAGAGCTTACGTCTCACATGATTAGTAGTATTAGCGTAGTTAGCGAAAGAGACAGAGCACGGACGCCGCGACGAAACATCCTCGAGTTAGTGTAATTTTCCTTACAGAATCGAGCCTCAGCTCTGAGACAGAAGGGTAGCCAGACTCCAGCGTAGCCTTTATTTATAGGCTAAACAGTACAGACAGAAGATTCCCCAATACGGATGTATTGGGGAAAAACTAACTAATATTAATTCACATAATATATATTAAGCTAAAATTAGTGGTTTTTCAAGAGCTGAAAAATAATGTAAAGTGGAGGAAAAAATTTGTTTGTTTTTAAATTGGTTTATCCATTTGACATTAAATGTTATATCCAATTCGCTTGTATCCTTGAGATAGGTCGAGTTCGACCGCAGAGTTGATCAAACTATTATTTATATTAATAGTACAGTAATACCCCGACTTACGCTACCCCGTTTTACGCGAATTCGGAGATACGCAGTTATTCATTATCATCACTCACGGAGAATCAGCTTCAAATCCTGATCTAATTGATGGTCTAATTGAAGGTCTAATTGAAGAAGTCGTAGATATGCCAAACAATTAAATTTAGAGGTGGATTGTGATGACGTCCATACGACTTACACGACTATCGCTTGGTCCCACCTATCACGTAAGTCCGGGGTATTTCTGTATATTGAAAAGTAGAGCTCTTAGTGCAGGGTTTACCCGGGTAAGTACTACCTTAATCATTTCCGCCGTGAAGCAGTAGTACACCTGTATTACTGTTTAGGTTAGAAAGGTAAGACCGTTGAAATTACAGGCACATAAGACTTAACAACTTCACATCTCAGGGTCGAATAAGCATTGGCAATGCCTCTGGTATTGCAAATGTCCACCGATTGTTTGTGGGCGTACGTGGTTTAAAAAAGAACATATAGGTATGTATCAAATTGTCCACACTCTCTATAGCTACAAAATAGACTAATCAAATTCTTCTATCAACCGTCGATCGATTTATATAAATATGAAATGAGCTTGCAGAACCTTCGCTATATTAATAAGTCTTTTGCTTCTATTATAAATGTAACGTATTGCAACAATAGATATTTTTTACTTACTTTACTTCACGCAAAAACGACTTATCGGTTCTGGATGAAACTTGGCACATAGATAGTTTATAACCTGGATAACACATAGAATACTTTTTATCCCGGGAAAATGTGACATCCTTCGGGAATGCGGGTGGTACTGCAGGTAGAGCTAGGCCACATTAAATTACTTTGACTTTGAAAATACATTTTTTAATATTTCATTTACATCTCGGCCATTATTAACTATAACTGTCATCCCTACTAATATTATAAATGTGCATATATAGAATATGAATTTTAGAGTAGTAGAGCTCTTAGTGCAGAGTTCGTCCGGGGAAGTACTACCACCTTACCAATTTCCGCCGTGAAGCAGTAGTGCACTTGTATTACTGTGTTTCGGTTAGAAAGGTAAGGGCGCCGGTGAAATTACAGGCACATGAGACTTAACAACTTCACGTCTCAGGGTCGACAACGCATTGGCGATGCTCCTAGTGTTGCAAATGTCCATGGGCGGCGGTGACCACTTACCATCAGGTGGACCGTCTGCTTGTTTGGCGGCATAGTGGCATAAAAAAAAAAAAAAAAGAATGTAAGTTTTTTTGTTACGCTTTCACGCGAAAACTACTTAACTGATCATCATGAAACTTTGTATACACATATTCTTGTTCAACATGGGATACTTTTTGTGCCGGGAAATGTTGAAAATGGAACATCCCTCGGGAACGCGAGTGAAACCGCGAGGTAGAGCTAGTGATATATACAAGTGAAGATACGACACTCGAACGAGACTTTAACTTTTCATATTACACTTAAAAAAACTTTTTCAGTTCTCTGAAAACAGTTCACGGGGAAATTATTTGAATGTTTCCTTTCCTTTTAAACTCGGGTGCTTCGGGTCTTTGTTCTTTTGAATTTTTCAACTTCCTCTTGGACATACAGTTTAATATTGAGTTTTCGCGCCGTCGACCGGAAGCCGAGATGAAACTTGGCTGTCCACCTGAGCATTTTTGTCTTCGCCTTCAATTTTGTTACGCTTTTAGTTGGAAAGATATTTAATTATATTTTTGTTATAAACTTCAAAGTGATTCACAGTATTACCAAGTTTTATTATTTGCCGGTTTTTGTGCATTCTATTTAAAGTCCCACTCATATAAATATACATTAACTCAAGATATTTCTGATACCGGGAATTATATTAGATCCCCCTGGGAAACATAGGTAAAGGTCTTAACTGGTAATGTAAAATTGATAAAATAAATTTTCGATGATGGATGACGGATTTTATTTCTTTTTGGTATTTTAATTCTAATATTGTCCCATCCCAGACATCTCCGATTTCTTTTTGGGAGATAGATATTTTTCTGGAAAAACTTCCCTAAATAAGTCGTTTAGTATAATGAGTCTAAAGCACGATTCAATTCTCTTCTGTATTCTCGCACTTATGCTAAGTAAAAGCACTTACAGGCTGTAAGTATTCAAAATAAATTCCAAACTTTTTCGTGCCAAAGACAAAATAGCTTCGTATTTGTAAAAAGTTTTTACGATTGTCATGCAAAGTTGACAATAATTGAGGGCCTAACAAAAAGGCCGATTGATTTGCGTTTTTGGCCTCACCTCTCAGCCTATTTGTAAGTCGGGGGGAGTTAGGGAAAGTTGCCTCACGTAATGGTAATGTTTGTTGACAAATTTCATTGAAATATGTTCGTGTTTTTATGTCAGAACAATTATTTTCAAAGCTGTTTTTTCGACAACTCGTAAAACAATATGCTTAAAATTTTTGCCCAAATACCAAGTCTTTTTAGGCAACACTAACTCACTGTCTGCCTGGTAAATGGTCACCACAGCCTATTGACGCTTGCAACACCGTGAGTATCACTCGTGTTGCCAACCCTGTACAAATTTCTCCACACCCTTCTTGGAGAACCCCATGCTGTACCCACTGGAAAACACTTGGAAAAACCAAGGTAGTCATCCCACAACCTGAGCATCCGCGGTTGAAAGTTCCTTTGTAATGTGCAACTGTTTCAATATAATTGTACTATAGAGCCTATATTTACCCCCAAAGACTAATTTCTACCTAATTATTGGTAAATAATACATGTATATACCCTTAAAGAATGAAATGCATAATCGAACACAAATACAACATAAACTGGGCGTATATTTCTATGAGTCGCCGTTTACAACTATAAATTTTCCATAGACAATTACTTCCCCCAGAAGGGTGGACAAAGACAGCTTACGTACTACGTCTGATGTTAATTATAGAGTGGTAGTACAGTGTTGCCATGAATGGTATCGAATTTTCCTACTTTATAATTAGCGTATGACAGTAATATTGTATTTTATACATGAATTGTAGCAACCCTTATTTTTACAAATGAATAAACTAATAAACCTATACGTAATTTTTTTTTATGAAATCTAGTTTTTGAAGCAATTAATTTTAATATAAAGACTTACTATTAGAGTAGTTTTGAATAAAATGTCTTTTAAAAATACATAAGTATGTAAAGTATTATAATTATTTAAATGGTAGATTTGTCTGTATTTAGTTGACTGGCATCTTCGTTTGTTTCTTATATTATGTGGATCTGTCATATTTGAGTTATCTATCAAGGAAGACGATGACATCAAAGCATGAGAAAAAACTATAATATAACAAAATAAAAAATACTAAAATTACAAACAGCTTAATAAACAAATTAAAGTCAAAAAAAACTTCAAACAGTCACACGTGGACACGGCATGTCGGCAATTACGACAATTAAAAAACTCATTACGCACCGTCAGGCAACAATCATCGCCTGTCATTTGTTAATGTTTTAATTATTGACTAGCCACTGGCAACACTATGGCTGTATGCTTTCGTACTTGTGCTTGTCAACATCGTTCGTATAGGTATATGGTGGAAATCGATAAGCATCATAAATATTTAATCGTACAGAGCCGTATTTTCTATTAGTGCAAATTTTTCTTACTCTGTTAGAAATAGTAATATTATAAAATTATATTTTTTTAGGAATCCTATGGACAGTTATTGCATTGTACAGTCTTAATTAACATAATCCAATCAAACTTTATTAATAAAGCTCAAATATAGATCGCACAATCTTCAATTGCCTATATATAAACGGAGTATCGATGCTAAACTATGATAGTAAACAACATCCATCTAAACGAGCGCAAGTTAAAAATTCCAGCTAAATAAATGATTGAATTATAATGCGCATACGAATAGCCCACCGGCAACGCCCATTGGCTAGTTCGAACGTGGAAAAACACGTGAATATTTTTTTTCTAAGCCACGTAGAACGTACGTTGCGTTCCGCCGCAAAGCTGTGATTGGCCGGCCGTCAGAGCGTAGCCGTCCATTGGAGAATTTTTTTTCCCGCTTTTCACGTATACGGCTCGTCTATTTTTTTCCGTGAAAACAACGGCCAATAGTGCTCCGCGCGTTTTAATTATAAAAGTTGTTCTACATTATTGCCGGCCAGTATTTTTGCGCGCGAAATAGTGTTGTGGATTCCATTTTATAATGTCGGACGCGGTTTAAATTTGGAATTACTTCGTACGTCTGGTAGACATCCCGTTTGACGCTTTATGAGTTTCCATTCTATTTTTATTAGTTTCCGTGATGGAGTTTTAATTTAATAAACTTAGTCAATTTAAGTATACACGTTTTAAAATTATTATTATATTAATTAATTTTATTATTTATGTTCGCTTTATTGTATTTTTCCTCTTTTTCTAAGCAACTTCCTTAAAATTGTATTAATAGGATTCAATATCTTCATAACAGAAATAGTGCCTACTCTACAGAGTAGGTAAAGTATTGAAATGAGGAATATTTAACCTTTAACGTTCTCGAGAAGTGGATAAGGAATAGGGTTTATTATAATATCTGTGCTGTTTTTTTTAAATGTTTCAATAGCGAAGGTTTTAAACTCATAGCAAAGGATGATATGGCTAAGAAAGCAAATATAAAAGGGGGTTGTATCTTCTATTTTCTTCTTTTCTTCAACACAAACAGCAAACCTCAGACTTGCTATACCTTTAGCCACACTATCACTAGTTGAAAAGTCCAAACTACAATATCCAAGATCACCAACCTGTATGTAGTCTGGTATGCTGCTGCACATGACTGAGCTGCTTGAACCGCCTGTCGCAGTATGAGCACTTGTACGGCTTCTCCCCAGTGTGGACCCTGATGTGTTGGACCAGCTGGTGGTTGGAGCTGAATGACTTCAGACACTGTTGGCATTGGTGTGGTTTCACTTCGCCGCCGAGACCCCTCTGGAGCTCGCGTGCATGCATCTGCATTGCGTTTTTGTGCATGAATATCTGGAACAATTTGGTTTAGAGATATAAAACTATCTAAAAAGATTAGTTAGTTGGAAGGAGTTTTTATTGTGGTCATAGTGACGTCACTTGCAGTAATTATTGAATTGAGAATAAATGGAACGGAACTTCATAGACGACTAGCTGTCCCGTTCCTTAGGTATGTTACATTTTCCCGGCATAAAAAGTATCCTATGTGTTATTCCAGGGCATTTTCTATATATGTGCCAAGTTTCAATCAAATCCGTTGGGTAGTTTTTGCGTGAAAGAGTAACAAACATCCATACATACAAACTTTCGCATTTATAATAGTAACAGGATTATCTGTAGGTCGAAAGAGACATTCCGCATTAGATGTCACCATGCGACTTCAAATATCTTCATTGGAATGTACTTTTCTGCCTACATCTTCGAGAATAGCGGGCGTAAATATATATTGTAATAATTACATTTTAAGAGTATATTCATAACAAAGATAGATAATCACTCGATAAATTAATCGATTTAAAGATCACAAACAGCAAAGACATCACTATAACCGTTAAAAACAAAATAACAACCGACGTTAGGTGGTCAAAACATTACGCTGCGAGTTCTAACTTTCTAATTTAAAATATAATACGTGTTATATACCTTTAAGTATTATATAAGCACTATTGGCGTTAAGTTTCACGCGGGGCGTCCTATAATTTTGCCATGGCAAAGAAATTGCCTTCAACCGTTGTGTGCAAGATAACGTGGAAATTACAGGGACTTAATATTATTTATGGCTCTAAAATAACTCATTTGCGTTTGTTTTGGCATATTTTAGTTTGGAAATCCATTTTAAGTACATTACCCTATTGTTCTTATAGTATTTATTTGGACTCAACATTTGTTACTTCAACAGTTAATTTTGTTGCGTCGTTAAGATTTTATTTGGAAATGGAATGCGAAATTAAGCGTTTAAAAAGGTTTCTTACAAAGAGGTTGGTAAAAAAAGAAACTGGTGTAATTTTGGTAGGTTTTCAAAAGAGGTTTTATTCAACTTTAATTTATAAGCTATGCAACCTTTTTTTGAGCCAGGAACCTTCGTTGAACAACTATACTACCGGCACGCTATGATATCCGTTTTGACGTTTCAGATTGTCACAGGAAAATAAACTGGATTGCTTTGGAATAAGGTTGATTTCCATCATCATTCAATTAGCCGTTGGATCAATAGATGCACCTTATGTCCCAGAGAATAAAGGTTATTTTTCTTTGTCATTGTTAAACGACAGAACGGCCATCATAGCCTGCCGCAAGCTTAAAAAGTTTCATCGCTATCGGATACATTGTATACGAAGGCGTGTTCAACATATAGAAATTAGTTTTTATCTTCGAAATCACGGGTGTATCGACAAAAGTTTTATCAATACCTGTCGTCATGCTTAAATTGTTTTAATCTCGGGCAAATCTCAACGTCTATATATCTGTGTGTATGTTTGTATATTTATTGAAAACCTTTCCTATCTGCGATTGCAAAGAAACGACTTTAGGCACGCAAGCGTACATTGGTGGCCATGGAAAACTGTGTCAGATTTTGTTACGTAATATGATATATAGTTTTTTGTTATATTATTTTTTTCTGTTAAAAAAATATTTTTAAATAATGTTTATGGTTGTTTGTACGATGCTTATTATCAAGGGCTTTTTTGGTAGTTAAAGTAAATAAATATTTAAAGGTTTGTTTTTAAAGGATTACAAAGTTTAAATGCATTTATAAATCGCTGATATTACAAAAAATAACTGTTTCTGAATAATTAAAAAACAAAAAATAAAAATTCGAGCGGGATAAATAAATCTCCAAGATGCTGTAAGTCTACATGTCGGCACCATTGCACTTTAAGCCCTATTAGTATGAGTGAAATATAAAAATCCTTTACCTCAAACAATACATCTGAATTGGGATAATTCCACATTTTGCCGCGAGCACAATACAATTATGAAACATCAAAACCACACGTGTCTCGGGCCAAGATGATACTAAACTGTGTGTACAATTTTAGTCCCAGCTCTTTCGAGGGAAGGAAAAATAATTCTGAAAACAATTAAGTACATTTGTTTGTTTAAAAATTTTATAAATTATAACACAATTCATTTTATAAAACCCGCTTCCTTGTTTATGGAGGAGTATTTGTCACAAGCAGGAAAAAATTACCGATATATCTTTGAGATGGCTTCATTTAGCAATGAGCTTACCTAATAGTTGCCGGATGATTATTATTGCTTTGTTTAAGGCTTAGGAATATGGCAAAACAATAAATTTTTCCAATTCATCAATCTAGTAAGAAAGCATTGTTCTTATGTAACTAGAATTATTTAAAAAAAATAAACTGGATGAGACTAGATACAAGAAGAATTTAATTATAAATAAATAAAACCTTTTTTTTACTGTGTCGTAAAGACAAATGATAGAAGTCAAACTTTTGCATTACAGGGATGTTTTTTATTATTAATCAATCACTTTTGAATAGCATATATTGTGTTTATTATTAATTTATTTTTATTTATGTAAATAATTTTAGAAGGATACTAGTCGTCCGGACAGACGTTGTCCTGTTGAAATAAGTCCGTACAAACATGCAGGAATTCGATCGCAGCGCCACCTACCGGGTCCAATTGTGAATCTAAACCATTCTCGAATCTCCACGAACACACACAAAAAATTTCATCAAAATCGGTCCAGTCGTTTAGGAGGAGTTCAGTCACATACACACGCACACAAGATATATATATATTAAGATAACAATTAGGTAGTAGGTAAGTTCGTCCCGTATCCATTTCTATTGACGTTTATTGTTTTAAAATTACAAATTTACTGCGATTGTGTACTTGTATTCATATTAAGAATAATATAAACTGTTTTAACTAACTTTTTAAGCACAAACAGGTTCAGAATTTATGCCATATTAAATTTTCGATTAAAATACCTAAACAATTGTATGTTAAGCTAATAATTTTGCACTGCAGTGTAGCCCTTTCACGCGTGGTAGAAAGTGGAACTAGACGTTTTCGAACACGCAACGAAGAAATTGCAAAGAATTTATGCTTTTGATGCGATATGATGCCGGGGTCTAAGGTTCCATTCCAGGAAATGGCTGCCACTTGAGTTATCGACTTTACTTTGTTATTATATTGTATAAGTTAAGTTTTGTAAGCTCATTTTCTTAAAGGTTCCTGGTATTTTCTTAGTTATTGGAATTGAGTAAATTTCTAGATTATTTTTAATTACGCTTTATGGTTTGATTATGTTGCATGAGTACATTGACCAAAGTTTAATAATGTTTTTGAGGATGTTCCTTTTTTGAAAGTTCCATGTTCTTAGTTACATTTAGATTCGCTAGTGCTAGACGTCACTACAGCTATCGATGAGTTTAATTTATAATTTCACTCGCGTTCCCGAGGGATGTAACATTTTCCCGGGATAAAAAGTAGCCTATATGTTATTCTAATATATGCTCCATCTGATAAGGAACCCTAATAATAAAAAAATAGCCTACAGCCTTCCTCGATAAATGCACTATCCAACACTTCAAACAAACAAACAAACAAACTCTTCAGCTTTATAATATTAATATAGAAGTATAGATAGAACCTCCTTTAACATTTTTGACGTTACGATCGGTGTGCGTCAAGGTGGGAGCACCACCTGCAAATATATATTTTTTATTATACCGATTTTAACTAATAAAGGACAATATAAGGACAAAAAAATATTAAACTTAATTTAACCTAGTTGGAGTTAGCAACGTTATGAAATATTAATCTAAGCGTTTATTATTGTAATATTAAATGTAATAAAATAATATCTATTGCAATGTCACCACTATAAATAATGTACGCATAAATCATATATATGTATTATTACGCTTTTAACATTTATGGAATATTTAGTTATTAACGCTAATTTACCTGATTTATATTACAATAAATATTTTTTTTGTGCCATAAATAAACTCCTATACATAATAAAACTACAAAAAAGTCTCTAATTGTCTTTAGTTATCAAATCAAAGAATTATCGACATAATATTATTATTGAACAATAGAAACTTCAATAAAAGTCCTACAATAAACCCAGTGTAGCAACAAAGCAAAAAAGACAATTATGAATGTGATAAAAAGGGATTACGAGGTGGTATTGCCATGCTCGGCGCACACACTCGGACAACCCCTTAGAGCATAATTAGCAACATAAAAAATTGAACGCTCTCAAGGCGTAAAAAAAGGAATGAAATATGCACAGTCCGTTTTACACAAATTGTCCCGGAAAGTGGGCATTATGGTTCTATTAAGAAATATTGCCACCCTTCCTGTTAAACACATTTTTTTATGTTTAAAATTAAGAAGTTGGAATAAAAGTAAATTTTATGGTTTGATTTTAATATGTGGCATTCGTTTGTAATTTAAGTGATTTGTTAATAAGGAAAATAAACAAACTAATAAGTCAATAACCTAATTAATTGTTTCTGAATACCGATGCGTACCAAAAAAGAAGTTCAATAGTTTCTAGTTGGTATAGATATCGTTTTTAAATGTATTTATAGTTTTAATAACAAAGAGATTTGTGTCTTTATGGTAACCATATAAGACTTAATTCTATCACCATAGTTTTTAGTTTAAAAAAAGAATATCAAATAAGTACAACCAATCCGAGTCAATTTATAAAAAAGGGTAGCCAATTCACTTTAAAAATATTTAGGACACCGCTGACATTGTGAAACAAGGCATTAAAAAAATCGTAAAAAGAAACGCGGGAAAAAATCGAAAGTCATCGCATGTTATTTATAAAGTCAGACGACCTAAAAAGAATTGAGTCAAGTTCGCAAAAAAATGCGTCACTACATTGATCCAGTGTATATTAAACGTGCATTGATTTTGTGTTATATTATTGTATATTATAAGGTTCTATTTACAAATGACGATATTCTTGTAGTGCACTGCTTAATTACAATTAATATAACTCTCTCAATAAAACTAACAGCTCTTTGTATTTATATCCAAGATTGTACACGCAGATTTTATTATTTTGTTGATAATTGACTCTCTTAGCTCGTTAACTTGTTTCAAAAAATGAAAATAATCCATCTTTCTTTGTGTATAGATTTATATTTATCACATATTTCTTTCATGAGAAAGCTTTCATCTCCGGATTATGATACTCAGTCAATATAATAATATAAAATTTTGGTAATAATGACCGCTATAAAATTTACAAATTAATAATTAATTTCTTGTATCATATTAATGTCTTGTAAATATTAGATAGCTGGCAACTCTTAGTACAAAGCTAACCTTTCAATACAAACTTGCAATTCAAACTCATATCTACATATGGCAGTAAAAAACAACACAAATTAAAAATATAATTTAAAGACACAATAACGCACTGTTAACATTCTCACGCAAGTGTGTAAAAATGACAGCTGTCAAATCAGAATAGCTAATTGACATTAGCAGGTGTCAAACTGACAATTAGCAAGTTATCACTTCCCGTCCGCGCTGTAATTTGTAAAAACTGCAAATTAAAAAAGGGGTAATGAAAGAGGGTAATTAAAAGTGCAAATTGGCACCGTGGAGTTTGTTTTGTGAATTATGCTATAACAGGGCCTAGAGGGAGGCCAAACGGCAAATGAAAACGTGTTACTTATTACACGTCGGTAATACTAATGCCGTCAGGTATTAAAGCGATAAAAAATGAAAGAATATAAAATCCTTGTTCAAAATTAGTTTAAACAGAAAGTATTAGGTAGTCGAGTATTAGTCTTTTTAGTAGTTTTGACACAATTTTAGATTGTTAAAGTACATTTTGCATGGTTCTAAATTCTTGTGTGCAAAAACTTACAGCACTACTATACTATTATCACGCACTCAATAAAAGGCCTTTTCCTTGAAAATAATAAGCGACTTGGACTACGGAGGTGCAATACTCATAAATACTTATTCAGTTGCCACATTTTTTATATTATTAGTTATTTAAAAAAAGAACAAATTCGTAAACATTATATGAAATGGAAAAATATTATTTTTTAAAGAAGTATTTATCGATTCAAGGCAAACATTACTCATCAGTATCAACGCATCGTATTCTTTAAATAACACCAACCTTGGACCTAAGAAAGCGGTAAACAATGAAATAAAATGAACTACTTTATTTTTGCTGCTACAAAGAGGATTCCGTATTAGGCTTGCACTTGCACAACAAAAGCTTAAAAAGAACTTTTACAAGTGACAGTGACACTTTAAGTTTTGACACAAAAATTTAAATATTCTCTATTGGCTTTTTTATATGGCAGGAGGATCCCTAAAATCGTATGTAAATACATGTCCTTATCACAAAGAACCTCGGACCAGCCTTGGTGTAAGAACAAGTGTATTTAAACGTTTATCATACTGTTATTTGATATAATGATTAGTTATTACATGATCGTCTGGATGTCAAATATTATGACATTATTCTAAACTGCTGCATCCGATTGTAACTGGGCATTATTTTGTGGAGACACGTTACTGTCAACGAGTGAGAACCTATCAATTAAGTTACCAGCAGCTGCATTCCATTAGTGAGATACCAGAGGAATTTCATAAAAAAGAACGTGTGTTACGAAGTCATACTCGAAGTTATTGGTGAGAAAAACTGCACTACAAGCATTTGTCTTTACTATTCAGTCGTGAAATTGATTTTTGTAGTGTCTAAACTCTTTGCTGAGTGAAAAAAAATAACATTCGAATTTTAATGTTTTGTTTTAATTTCATTATAAAATTTTAAAGTCTTTGTACTGGACCTGCTATCCTTAATCACATAATAATATATAGTAAATAAAAACGCATTTTTCAATGTATACCACTGAACACTTCGTCTCAGTCACACGTAGCGTGTGTGAAAGGGACGGCATGTAAGTCTAGTTTAGAGATAGCTGTTAAGATATGGCTATCGCCCGCCGCCCACATGGAATGTCCACGGAATTGCGCCAGCGTGGACTTCCTAACTTATAATAAAGTACTTACGTTGCATTGCTCGTTTACTTTTTTGTTTTAAAACACTTAAATTTAAATTAAAAATGGAATAGTTTTTTTTATCTTTTTCATTTATGTGGAATGCCACGCTAAGAGTTTTAAAAGGTTCGTATTTGTGCTATATTGAAGCAAAATAACTATTAGGGATGTTAGCTGATTAGTCAAATCAGCTTCTTTTCTTTAAGTGTTCAAACGATTGTTTGTATGGAATATTGGAATTTAATTGTTGGAATATTAAGTTTTGATCAAAAAATCTACTCTTTCTCTATAAATAAATATTTAAAAATGTAACAATTCGATCATATTTGATGTATTCGTATATTTTTCGATGTTAGTATTTGATCATTTATTTTTAATACCCAAGCAATTGGCTTAAGTGATGTAAGTTGCTATATTGTCACAAAATAAAGAAACTATAAATTAAAAGTAACTAAGTTTTTATTTATAAAACGCTATTAAACTATAATACAATCAAAAGAACCACGTATTTATCGACTGCCTATATATTGCCAAAATTTGTCAAATTAGTATTGTATTATTTAAATGACCATTTGATTCCCAGCTCTAAAGAAAAACCTAAGATTAAGGTAGCTTTAATAAAGATTAAAATAATGTAACATAAAGCCATCAATTGTGACATGGACAAAGATTAAAAACGAAAAAAAGAAAATAGTTGAGTCACGCAAAAATTTTAAGCATGAAGCATTGTCGACGAAGAGAGGTTGATAAAAAAAGTTATGGACAGAGGCCCGACACTGACCTACGTCAACAAACGGAGCGCCGCATCTGTGTGGGACGCGCATGTGTGTGTGGAGTAGGGGAATGATCGGAGTCAATGATTGTTTGATAAAAATTAAAGATACTACTTTAAAAAGTAATATAACGATGCTGGCAGGAATACAGCCAGTACTGTTTGAAGACTGCCATTAAATTCTGCAATATCGTTCATTGAATTTTAAATTTAGAACTGCTTTTATTGGTGTTTAAAAAAATACATATTTTGGATTCTAACTTCTTCTTTTTTTTAGGATTAGTAAGACGAATAGGAGCAGCAAATTAATTTGTTAGTATTTACGTACTTTGCTAGGCTTAAAATAAGCAAAAAAATTATTAAGTTATTTTACTATCCATTTTTTATTTTTAGATTAAGGTTTCTCCATTAAAAATATGTCTACTCGAGTGCCAGCTAGTCAGACAATGACAGGCGCATTCAGATAACCTCATTTCTTTCCGCGATAGCACACTCACATTGATACTCACACGTGTATGACACCATACACACATACATAGTCATATTCACACCGAGTTGAGAATCAGTTCATGATTTGATGGATGGTATGCCGATGGACTTTAAAAGTCGACTTTCAGTGATAACAATAAGGGTTTCTTTCTATTGATTGACCTACATCAAAACTTCACAACGTCTATTTTTGAAAATGGAAAATAGCATCATAGCGGCCGACGGCATTAAAAATACATCTATAGTGTCGCAGCTCCACTTTCAAGCTGTAAAGTATTTTCGTTTTTAATTCCATTAGAATAAAGTTGTCTTTAAAATTGTCACAAACAATTAAAAGAAAGAGGAAGGAGGTTAGATATAGAAACTGCCTAATAAAAAAAGAACAATAAGTAACTGCAACACAATTATGAATTAATTACATGTTCAATAATGTGAAATGGATCCGCGATAGGCACTAAACACTGGCAGTAATAAAAAAAAGGTTGTTTGCAAGTGTGTGTGTCCACCCGCGTGGGACAATGATGCAATACCTAATCGTGTTATATCGGAGAAATGACGACGGCTCGTGCATTTTTTATTATTGTTATGTAATTCATACGCATTATATTATAATTTATAATCGTATTTGTTTTGTTATTTACTGAGGAGGCGTCACGTTTGAATCGCAAATTGTCGGTGGAGGTAAAAATACTGCTATTTTAGTCACATAACTAAATTAAAATACTGTTTACATTATATTGTTGTATATATGTTACAGTAAAGGCCTGAATTGTGGTAAATTTGGAGTTTAACTAAATAATAGTAAATCAAACCTAAGATTTAGGTACCGAGTGAATGCTTGTTTAAAACCTAAATAAAGATTATAACAGAGCAGTTCGGATTTAGATTAACTGTAATTTGGTTTTACAGTAATATGTACGTACATGGATTTCATAATTATATGTATTTGCTTATTGCTTTTAACAATAGGTAATGAGATGATTATCAATTTAATTTGTTTCCCTGAATAATTATTGAACGGTATTTTAAAGCCTACAAATTTGAACACTATATCAGGTAAAGTAGAGTTCATATAGAATTGACAGACTAGAAGCCCGATGGCTCTAAAAGAAATGGAATACTACAAAATCGAGAAAAGCTAATCTTCTTACATGGGTCGACAAACAAGCAGACGGTGCACCTGGTGGTAAGTCTATCAAACACCTATGGACATTTGAAACACCAGGGACCTCGCCAATGCGTTGTCGACCCTGCGACGTAAAGTTGGTAACCTTTCTAACTGAAACACAGTAATACAAGTGCACTACTGCTACGGCGGAAAAGGGGAAGGTGGTAATACATCCCGCTAATCTCAGCTAATTTATAATAACTATAAATAAATCAATAAAAATACAAGTGATAGTGAAAAGAAACGAGATGAAGTCAACGTCTTAGACCTTAAAAAAATAAGGGCAAACGCACCTTCAGGGCTATTTGATAAGAAAAACAAAGGACACTATCACTCAACTGTAGGCAGTTTGTGAGTAGCGGATAAGGGCGACGAACCTTCGGTGTAGGCCTTGGTTTTTATTTATTTTTCATTCGACACTGCTATATGTGTAAATGCTGATAACTATTGAATCATTGGATGCGTTGCTAAATGAAAGAAAATTTTAATGTAATAAATTTTAATTGGCCTTCACCTGTCGCCGGTTCAGAAAGTTTCTCTAGCTAGAAAGAGTCGGCAATAAACTCAGCAACCTCTCGTTTTAAGATGTGACCCTCAAGAGAGAGCACTATTCCCAAGCATAATCTAGTCAAATGCGCTCAAGTTTTTATATAAAAAATAATAATAATAATAATCGTTTTATAAAGTGCATTGAAATTGTCGTCATTGCCAATTCGTTATTTAAATTTGGGCAGAAATATGAGGACTCTAATACTTTCCGTCTACGAAAGAGAGAGACGGATAGCTTTATTCTAGGATTCCAAAGTACTGATATAGCCAAACCACGTTTATGAATTCAAGAGAACATTACAATTCAAAGAAACAACATAGCTAAAAGAAGAAAATAGATAATAGCTAAAGCAAATGGAAAATACAAACCCACCAAGAATCGAATAGTTTCAAATTTTCCTTGAGTTCTTATACTTCGTTTCTCGTATGAAACTATGAGTACTGTTAATATTAGTTTATCTGTTTATCTAATCAGTTAAACACCTAGAGCTGGTTAGTTACATTTACAGGACTTGAAACAATTTAGTTGTAATTTAAAAAGTAGTTTATTTTAACTTGTTATAAGGAATATATTTGAGTATTAGAGCTTTTAGTGCAGAGTTCGTCCAGGGAAGTATTACCATATTACCCATTTCCGCCATGAAGCAGTAGTGCACTGGTATTACTGTGTTTCGGTTAGAAAGATACAGGGGGCCGGTGAAATTACAGGCACATCAGACTTCACGTCTCAGGGTCAACAACGCATTGGCGACGCCCCTAGTGTTGCAAATGTCTATAGACGGCGGTGGTCACTTACGATCATATGGACCGCCTGCTTGTTGTCGGTCCATAAAAACAAATGAATTTTTTCGAAATATAAAATCTGCAAAATGAAATTTAAAAACACTAACAAGCAAAGCTAAGATAAGTAAAAACAAGAAAATGAGATAATCTGTTGAAAAATGTCATAAAACCGCTTCAAAATGCTACGTGCAGGAAAATAAAAATGCACAAGATGTGTCAGAGTGATGAATATGATTTGGTGTTATTATGGCGGTAAAGTCGAGATTTGTGACCATATAAAAGTTATAAATTTACCTTAAGATACGTACGCCAAACCTTTCTAGCTTAAAGCTGTATAATTTTGAAATGACACGTGATCTAATCGAGAAAATCAGCATGCTAAGATGGTGAAGTGTAAAGATGAACGTAATTTTTTATAAATTTATTTAATCAGTTTTCAACACCTATTTATAAGCCAAAAGCATGATGGTTTCGTACTTCACTACATAGTATAAAACAAAGTCGCTTTCTCTGTCCCTATATCCCTATATATGCTTAAATCTTTAAAACTACGCAACAGATTTTGATGCGGTTATTTTTTAAATAGATAGAGTGATTGAAGAGGAAGGTTTTTATGTATAATACATGTGACATCCCATGGGAACGCGGGTAAAACCGCGGGGGACAGCTAGTACATTCTAAATGCTAAAGTTAGGATGGATGTGTGCAAAAACTACCAAACAGATTTAAATGAAATTTAACACATCGAGAGTTTATGAACTAAATTAACACATACGACATTTTTTCGGGGAAAATATACAATCCCTTGGGAACGCGGGTGATATTATACATAGACAGACGGAAGCTTCTTCATAAGTTGCTTCAAGAACTCAAACTCAACAGGACCCTAGTTGATGATAATGATAAAAACGTTCCGTAATGACCATAATAAGACTTCAATAATGACTCATCATGAAAGATCAAAAAGTTAACCTTCTAACGGTAATGTAAACTGTTATGCCTTGTGAATGTTAGGGACTCGATTGTATGGATGTGGCTTTAAAATATGTCGATATTTAATATCTCCTGTTGGATCAATGTCTAAACGCTCTTGCAGTCAATTTTGTATTACACTGACGGCCCTACAACTGTTGGCCCATGCTCCTCGCGCGCCAAATGATCAATCCATCATGAAATCGACTTGAACATTGAATCCAATAGATCTTCACAATTTGGGTGCTGGTCTTGATATGGAAGGTAAGGAGTCGAGTTTTTGGAGAGGTTCTTTAGAAAATTACAAATTTACCAATAGTATTGCAGGTACGGTGTGGGAAGACTTGACTCCAAATTCATGCTAAAATAGTCTTTATTGCGATGATATGATGAAAAAAATGTCCACAGGATCTAAATGACTCTTATAAAAGTTGCAAAGCACGTTTGAGGAAATGTAGCGTGGAAAGACTCCGTGGAGGTGGAAATTACTGGATGAGAAGAAGCCAACTGTATATGACAAAATGGCGCTTAGGGGTAAAATAAAAAATCAGAGCTGAGTAACTTATTAAGGCATTTAATTTTGTCTAAGGCATTGCTGAGTTTCGGAAGCTTGGAGATCAAATGCAATACATGTAAAGTGAAAAGGCCTTTTCTTTTTAAGAGATACTGACGATTCACCAACATCTTAGCAAGGAAATTAAGGCGGAGATCTGAGCATTAAAGAAATGAAAAATTAACTAACTGCAAAATGCCGTATCCACGTAGTGTCATATTTCACTTGATCCTTTGTAATTTGAAAAACACAAAGTGACGTTCATACAGTATTCATGCGCGTGCACAGGTCACGATCAGGGACGTCGAACTTGCATTTTTAAATCGATTACACTACAATGGCGACGCGGAATCGATTCCATTTTTAAACTTTATTCCCTTTACGATTGTATTCGAAATGAAATCAGATTGTGTGTTAATGTTTTAATTATTTTTACTTGTTTCCGTTTACATTGTGGTCATAATGATTTTTATTCCTGTTTCAGTTTTAAATGAAAACAGAATTGTTCTGCTTCACTAAACTGATAATTTTTTTTTATATTTTTTGTAGTTGCCTTGAATTTCCTTCATATAAATAAAATGGAGGAAGATAAACGCAATAAAAGCGCCTTGTACAGTCCACGTGCTGCAATAATAAAAATAAATGGTACTCAGCGCAAAACGAGAGGGTTCGCTCACCTCCCTAACCTAAGACAAGAGTTTGCGCGTACGCATCACGCACACAGACGCGTTTGTAGGTCGCTACTCGTGCACACACACTGTCCGTACGCACACACGCACAGTCACGCCCACATGCGAGAGCAGCGCGTGCGCCGAACGAGTTTAGACAAACGGAAGAAATATAATTCTCTTTTTAGGTACGCCATTTACAGATTCAGTTCTCGATATTGTACATGCGAATTTTAACAATTTTTTTTAACGTATTTTCTTTTATAATAGTGAAAACATATTTTTCTGCTTCCTTTAAAAATTAAATACATTTAATTTTCATTAAATTTAAAAATAAATCCATAAATATGAATGGTTTTTTTTGGTAACCTCTATGTCGTAGCCGTAAACAACAACTTGGTAAATATTATTGAATTAAAATTGAATACAATTGTCAGCATTCCAATAATTCTTTACTAAGCTGTTTGAACACAAATATGGTTTATTATTACAACAGACAGACACACAAACGTATTGAATTATCTGCGTACAAGCGAAAAATTGATACCGTAAGTTGCAGCGTACATTGCTCTCTTACGTTTTTAAACTTTGCATGTGTGTGAGTGTGCGTGTGTGAAGGAGTCTTGACCTACAACAACATCGGTTATGTGTGCATGTGTGCGTCATGCATTACGTAATTTTTTTATTATACGTTATTGGCTTTGATGCCATTTTTCTTCGTTCATCGGTTGGGATAGGTTAGTTACGAATGTTCGTTTTACACTTTGGTTATTTGGTACTAAAAGGCATTTATGGGAATCATTCATAAAATACAAATAACTGGTGTTATATATCTGATGAATTATTTTTCAGTGTTGGCAACTATTTATTTGAATTTGGAAAAACCATCATTAGGATCACCATAGGAAACAGCCATTTTGAATGCAGAGTTGCAGCTTCGTTTATAAATTTGTCGTTGATTTAATTTCACCAAAAATAGACATATTTTCTCACAAATAATTAATATTATCAGACTTTCCAATGAACAGTCGTAAATCTATCCTGCGATAAACATTACCATAGAGATGTTGACATTACTCATAGTCAACACTCTGGGTAGACGGCTGTGAGCTACTTGTCAATTAAAGTATTTATTATCTGTATGAATCCTGATAATAATTCAAATCAATTTCATTCTGCTGTTTTTTAAATGGTTTAATGGCTTTTCCCATTTTTTTATTAAATGCCAGTTTAAATATTAAAAGTAGGTCAGGGTTTTAAATCAACTTTCTATCCACTTGCTACAGCATTCACGATTTACGTTATAAGCATGCTTTTTCCCGTACAATTGTTCCATTTTCAACGTTATAAAAATGAAATTCAAATGAGGTTATTAAAAAAGTATCTTCAGTTTTTCTATAGTAAAATATTTCTTTCTTGCGAAATAAAAATATGCAGTCTACCATGTTTCGTGTCTCGGCTAATAAAAACCGGGGTAATATCTATGGAAATTGGTAGTTATAAAAATACGACTTAAATTGACTTTCCTCAGATACATATTTTTTATGTAAGGCTTAGTCAAATCGAGAAATAAGTAGTTTACGTAAATCAGATAATCTATTGATAAATTCATGACATGAATACGAAAAATATATATTTTATCGGAGTAATTTTTTCTTCCTATTAAGAGCAACACAGATATATTTTTTTCTTTTTTACCATGTTTAGATATTTCTAGATTTTCTTTTTAATTCAACAGACGCATTACTGATTGTCCCTAGTTAGTACTACATATATAGTCCTAAATTGGTATAATATTAATTAAAAACTCCAAAATTAACCATTATTATAGATATTAAATCGGTATGAAGTCATAACCCTGCGCACCGCCGCCGCCGGACAAAAGAAGTTTATTTTTAAAGATCCTCGAACGAAGTGCGCCTCAGCTCTGTGATATTCAAAATAATTACATTTTATATTTGCAAAGAGAGTCGGGAAGCTTCTTAGAGTTTTATGTTTTTGTAGCGTAATGATAATAAGTTCAGATGGAAGAGTTTATCATCTCCAAAAGCTTATTATTTTGTTCCTACAGCAACTGCTGGGGCACGACACCTTAGGTCGAACTTATGTCTTGCTTTCCCATTGAATTAGAAACCATAGATTCTATTCTAGAGTTTTAGAACAGCTGACTGATCTTTTGTTTTATTAAAAGACTCGAAAGATGTTGGAAGTGTTTTGAACAGAAGCTGATTAGACTTTATGAAACGTGTTTATTAGAAATATAAATGGAATTGATAGCAATAATAAAACCGATATTTTAGATTTTTTGAATGCTCAAATGCTTGCTTAAATGCTCCATCAACAATCATTTGAACATACCATATTGGATTGCTCAAAAAACACAGCTGCATATTTAATTTAGTCTTAAATATATTTCTTTTCTTCAATTTATTAATAAAAAGTCCTGAATTTGTCCAATGTTAAAATAAATAGTCAAACGATAGAACGAAACATTATCGATATATATAAGTTTGTTTAAGAAACATACAATATCTAAAAAAATAAAATGATTCAATGATTTTTTTCAGTTATTAGGCACAAACAGGAAAAAAAAATTCTGTACTGTAGGTAAATAATAAAAATGTAACTAATTAAAACGCTCAAGGAAATAAATAAAATGTATTTTAATGTTGCGTTTGACATCCTATTATTATGAGATTGTGTTCTATTAGGTATGTAACTGTATTATTAGGTACAATCTGGGCATTTACTACAATGGTACAATTTAGGTATCATCTACCATATCAGGTTATGCTTAGATTTGATTGGTTGTTCTCACTTCCCAGAAGGGTTCCTAAATCCCGTTCTTTGATCTAAAATAATTAGGTGCCAAATTTCATGAAAATCGGTTCCACTGTTACGTAGGTATGTTGCAACAAAACATACGTTTATAATAACATTAGTTTTGTAATCAAAAATGTTTCCTCTACTAACCACTACAGAGTCCTGTAGTTACAATTTTGATTTTTAAAGACTCTACTAAGTTTTTTTTTTTATTTTTATAATACGTTCAAGAATACATTATTGACGAAACAATCCTGCTAATATTATTAAAGCGAAAATTTGTGAGTATGTTTGTTACTCTATCACGAAAAAACTACTTAACGGATTTGGATGAACATTGGCACATATATAGATCATACTCTAGAATAACATATAGGATACTTTTATCCTGGAAAAATGGTGAAGAATATATGGATACTATCCTTATAACAGAATATGAGAGCATAGGAGCGCAATAAAATACGTCTTACGTGAACCAAGTTTAATCAGGAACAAAAACAAAAGTTATCGACCTACCGACTTTAACATTAAGAAATATATAGGTTAACCCACATATATTACAAATGGAACATCCTTCGGGAACGCGGGTAAAACCGCGGGGGATAGCTAGCTATAAATAAATATCCTAGGACATTCTTTACAGACGGCCATCTGACCCCAAACTACAGCTTGTACTATGGAAACCAGACAACTGATATCTATAGTAAATAAATGTATGTACGTACATTTATATTTATTATAAATAATAATAAAGAGTTAAACAAGAAATACTATGTTCATTATAACTAAGAAATAAGTAAAAGCTCTTCCTCATAGACAAATCAAACAGCGCCTCGGGCGGTGACTTCACGGAGCAAAAGTCTGTTAGTTGTCATGGTAACCACTCTATTGTGTTTAGGGTAAGAATGATTTTTCAATAGCAATAGTGTCTGTTAATTTGAATTTAGAACAGTTTCTGTATAGACTCTATCAGGGGAACAGCTTATTAAAGGTAGCAGTTGAAGAATCGATATCTATGATCAACTTTTTTTTCTTAAAATTAGTAGTGTATTGGTTTTAAAGTGAGAAAACAGCCCTTTTAGGAATTCACATCCATTTTAACATCAGTATTTTTATTTATTTAAATATGATTTTTAATGAAATATACTCTTTTGTCATATTGCTAATGCTTAGTTGTGTTATCTGAATTTCTAGACTTTAATCAATTATCACAAATTTTGTTTTTAAATCACAAAATTAGTCATACTTGAGTCTAAGAGACTCTTTGACGACCAAAATAAAACCGATAAGTCAATCAATCAACTTAACCCCTTTTAAAAATCCTTGAGTTTTTAATTTTCTTATAATATTTTATCAATCAAACAGACCTACCATAATAATCTCTACTATCAATTTATTATTCATAAATCTGCCAGCCAGACAGAAACACCGCCTATCTATTAGAAAGGATAAAGAAAGTGGTTTAAAAAATATAATCCAAATGCCAAACTGACTTTTACCGCTATGCACTTTAAGGTTAGGTCACTTTCACCGAGTAAACACTAAGTTAGTCTAAGTAAACACGTCTATACAAAGTTGAGTGTGCTTATTTAATAGTGGAAGGTGTCTAATTAAACCTCCTTTGGTTTTCTCTTAAACCCTTTGCTTATTTAAAAAGAAAAAGTCCTATAAAAACTTTTCCGAACACGACATAAAATTTACTTCTTTTTTATCGCGGTAATATTATTTTTAACCTGCGGAATGCTTGATAAAATAACTTATCATTGTGCAGTGTTTTTGCTGTGTTTTTTAATATCCATCAAATACCTCTAGGCATTTTTATGAAAAGTTAAAAGATAAAGAAATACCTGCATTGAAACCTTTTCAATGTAAACGCGAATCGAACTCCAAAATCAAGCATTTCACTTGAAAATACTGTCAACTGTCAAAAACCACTGCACAGACACATAAAAAAGAAATACAATTTAAAATCCCGCGAAGAATTACGTCACATTTGAATTTAGAACGTGAAAGTCAGCCTATGGTTACACGCAATTTCTTTTTGAAATTCTTTTTTCAACACGAAATAGGTCTGTTTACGTCAAAATGTATTTTTCAAATGTAAGTGTGCGGCAAAAAATGGTTGCTCTCAGCCCGTGGCCCGTAGGCGTTCTGTTTATAAGTACTATAGTTATAGTGAAGTAAGCATGGCATCGTAATGCACTTATGTGTAGGTACTTGCTAAGTTTTTTATTATAGTCGGTTATATCCGCGCGGTTCCTTAGTTTGAAGCTTGCGTGTTGTGTGTTGGAAACTTCTTGATGCATTTTGTTACGTAACTTTGTTTTCTTTACTTCCGTTTGAATGTTATGTTTTTAATTTTAAAAATAGCGTTGATTGCCAGTATTTCTGTTTTATAATGAAATTGTATACTTTTTATAAATTTAGGCTCATATTGAAGGAAATTAATTGCTTACTACTAATTTATAAGGTCTTGCAAATGAATTACAGGACACATTAATGTGCATATTTTAATAATAAATTATTTGTTTATTATTAATTATTGATTATTCAAATAACAATCTGTAAATTAAAGTAATTTGTAAAATACTTAACTTCTGCAAATATTAGCAAGGCTATCCATTTAAATTTAAATTACCTATTAAAATGATATTCTGTTTTATAACATAGCTCTACATACATACATTGAAAACACGTTGTTTTTTATGTTACAGGCATCATAATCCTGCCATGTGCTTTGTACGTATTAAAAATCACTTAAAAAAGAAAAAAAATAATATTTAATTAGTGTTATTTATAATGTCTTAAAAATTAATTGTATTTGCTAAAGCATCAAGAGCACTAACTCAACATCAGTGATAGCTCGCGAGCGACCGAGACAGCGATACATGCAGTTTTTCATTGCGCAGCTCTCGACTCTGACGCGAAGTTTTTTCAAGATTCGTTTTTATAACTTGCCTTATTCGATTCTTATAAGAACGTTTTTTTATGTACCTCTATGGCACGCTGGTGGTCTTGATTGCCACAGGTTTTGTAAAAAAAATCATTTATTTGATAGAGATGGCACTTTATTATGTCGTTAAAATATAAATAAAGGGTAGTAAATACTTTTTAGGAAATGGCCAGTGTCATAAATAACCCTTATTTTTTTTATTAATTTTTTGTATAAAAATACAAAAATAAGATTGTATCTAACGTTAAATCAGTTAAGTTGTGAGGTCCACTTACAGACCCATTACACGGGACGTGCGCAAAATATCGCAAGGACATCGCATCACAAAGCGCATTTGGAAGGGCCCTTTTACATTTTTATCGCAAAATATGTCATCGCTCATAATTAGCCGCTACACACCGTGAAATGAGTTAATAGCATATTACCAACATTTTGTACGTTGGCACTAGATGTTTATATTTTTAAATTGTCCCCTGTTGTTATCCAGGTCTTCGGTTCCGTACTTAGGGTCCAGCCATGCGGAGAATGCATGAAAATTAGGGGTATAGGTAATGATGAGTTGTGAAACCCCTGCAAATGACTGTTTGACGATTATTATGAATATCGTTGACTGTGCAACGAGGCGGCCATGATGCAATTGTGTGACAGTCGCGCAATTACTAATGTAGGTAATAAGCATGAGTACTAGGTTTTAAATACTACCTTTTTATAACTAAAAATGAAATGTCGTTTTAATCTTCCTTACTTATTCAGTTAACTTAACAGTGACAAATGTTTAATATGACGTCATAGCTTGTATTCTTAGCTATTGCAATAATACTTTTAACGTAAAGCGGTAGAAAATTTTAATAACAGTAATTTACATTTTAATGACAAATCATCATCATAAAAAAATTTATTATAAAACAAACCTTTAATTAAGATATTTTAGAAGGTTCTCTTTAAACATAGAACTCCACTGTCACAAGTCAACGCAGTTTCACTGCAATGGCAAATATTTAAGAGCATGCTTCTGTTTAGACAGTGCAGTTGTGCAACCCGTTGCAGTTTTAAGTTACATAATAACCCATTGGTGAGTCACATGTTCAATGCAATGTGCGAAGAAAAAAGCTATAATAGTGCAGTGGTTATTGTTAGGTATGTGATCGCGGGGTTGCTGGACTGAGTCTTAACTCTATTGTAATAGAGTCGTAAATTTATGATTACTAGGTTTATCTTAGTTTAGTATTATTTTTTTTTATTTTATAAAATATCGGCAACCTTTTATAACGAAAACTGTGTGAATAAGCAATGAGGCTGAACGACGTCAACATAAAATCTTATTTCTTAAATAATGCTTTGGGAATCCTCTGTGGCATCAAAGGAGTATTTTATCATGTTTAAGACTAAAAACCATTAAATAAAACAAAATAAAAAAGATATTACCGCCACTATGTTCATAAAAATAATTTCTTTTAAAATATCGTTCTCAATTCAAAATTTTAATGCAATGCACAATATTTTTCGCAGTAGCAAGCAAATAAGGCGGGAATTAGGAAAGATGTTGCCTCGAGAGGCAAGAAATAGAATGGCGTTCGTTAGCCTCTTTTAATTTCAGCTAATTTTTATCTTCCACCGGCGTCGTCGCCTTTTTTACTGTGTAGCACAGCCCATTAGCCCCGATGTAGAGTGGAGTAGTTAGCATTGGTACTTGACGAAAATGTAGCAATATAATAAAAATTAAGATTTTTCTTTCATTGATTTTGTAAATAGTTGATTGTTAAATAATTCGCATTTACTTGGGCTGTTTATTATTGCTTATTTACTTATTAAGTTTATTTAATGTATTTTAAATTAAGTCTGATGGAATCTAAAGAAAATATATAAATATTAAATTAGTTAAATGATTTTGCGATAAAATTTGAATAAAAATTTCCGATGAAATATCGACAATTCCTTATTGACTTTATAATGAGTTATTCTTTATTACCTACTATTAAAAAGGTCCCATTTTGAAATGAGGGTTCAGAACAAACTCAAACCATATAAAAAAATACAAGTATCAAGATTACTCTATCATACCAAGGTACTGAAGAAATCTAATTTTTGCCGAGTTTTTCTCTTATTCTACCGGTCCCCAGGGAGCGCTGTTTTCCCGCCAATTTGTATGTGTTTGTGAAAATTTAACCTTAAACTGTTGTCGTGTCGACTCCTTGCTTTTTAATATTTTTTTAAAAATGATGTCCGTTATTTTTTTTTATATTTTTTTTAATTTAAAAAACAATACATTTATTTTTCTTCAGTACCTGGGTGCAAGAAAAATAGTAGTTTATTTTAGTATATCAGTTATCTGGTCTCCATAGTACAAGCTCTGCTTAGTTTGGATCAGATGGCTGTTAAAAATGTCCCAGGACATTTATTTATTTTAATTTATATATGTAAGAAACTTATGCCTACATAGAATGAGTCAAAAATGTTTGCTAAGACTCTATTGGTTGTTATTTTCATTTTAAACGCCACTTACGGACAAATAATGCAAATATAGGTACATTCTATTTATATTATATAACTAATCATTAACACATTAAAACCAACTGTACAACAAAGACCGATGACTCAAACTCGCTTAAACTGTAATTTGGAAATGGTAAACTTTTCATTTATTTATTTAAGCTCTTTAATTCCTTAGTAATAATAATAGTGTTTTTTTTACATAATTTTTACTAAGGACCTCTCGACGAGTATAAGCCTCCTCCATTCTACTTTTTTCTATCTTGGGCTGTCACATGTAGTCGTTGTTTGCGAATTTTATAAGGAACTATCTATATAAGTATGTTAATAAAATAAAAATTCATATATGTTGTATATCAGTTATCTGGTTTCCATAGTTGGTACCAAGCTGCAGTTTGGGATCAGATGGCCGTGTGTAAAGCATGTCCCGTGATACTTATTTATCTCTACATTGGAAATATAAAACTTTTTAAAAACAGTAGGTATATCTTTATAAAATATTCAAAACATCGAGCAGGTGTCTCGGTGTTAAAAAACCGTATTTTTACGAGCAATAAGAAAGTTTTCTAATAATGTCGCCAAGTTGAGCGCCTCACCGCTAATTGCGAGATAAATTTTCAAGTTTCGGCAAAAAACGGTTTTCCTCGTGAGTTATAAGGGGTTGTGAGGAAAAAAGATTAAGGAAAAGGAATGTTTCTCCTCGGTAGCACCGTGGGAGTACACCGGGTCGCTATATCTTTTTTATTATGCTTATGAAGTTTCTAGGCCATGATTTATTTTACGTATATTATTTGTTTTATTCACCTCTTTGGATCTTTTTGGTTGTACCTACTTATTGTCTATGGTTTAATGTCTCTAAAGCTCATTAAAATATCTGTATTACCGATTTTTTTTTCCACGCCTTAATATTGCTTTTATAACATACTAACCGTCCCCCGCGGTTTCATCAGCGTTTTTCGTATTATTTTTAGCCAATAATTATCTAGGAAAAATTCCGCGTCGAATGGTAGCAGTCCCATCTCGATATGTTCAGTAGTTATGAGATGATTGTGCGTCAAAGGAACCCCATTTTCCTTATAGAAGATCAAAATTATCCTAAAGGAAGGCAGAAGTCTGTGTTCATTGCAACAATTTTTTTTATTTGACTTATAATGTTGTATTGTTGTATCGCGTGTACCATCCTCGACTGCATCGTCACATCTAGTCAAATGCGCTCAAGTATTTATAAAAAAAAAAAACGCATTGGCAAACTTGGAATCCCTCTTTGTACCAAACTTGACGGGGCTGAAGGTGAATAATAATAAATATCCTGGGACATTCTTTACACACTGCCATCTGGTCCCAAACTAAGCAGAGCTTGTACTATGGAAACCAGATAACTGATATACTACATATACTACTTATTTTTTCTAAATACATACTTTTATAGATATTTACACCCAGACACAGAACAAACAGACATGTTCATGCACATAAATGTTTGTCCTGGGTGGGAATCGAACCGGTGACATTCGGCTTGGCAGTCAGAGTCGCTTATCACCAAGCCAACTGGCCTGTCGCTGAATGAAGGACCCTGACTGAAAAGGCTATGAAAGGCTGTTGGTAAGATTTTACACTGAATTTAAGGCTAGAAGTATTTCCACAGATTGTTAGGTATTGTATGTGTCGTGTTAGGTATTGCATGGGTCGTTAGGTGACTGGATCTTAAGCATTTGCCGTGTTGTTTTTCTTTCGCATAAAAAAAAAGAAATTATTACAACAAAGGAAAACAGCGGCGAAACCTACCCCTCGAATTAATATAGAAAGGGTGAAAGGTTATGAATGATAGAGAAAAAATGGGAAAAATCGTGACGCGTCGCCAGATAGCGCTTGATATTTTGTGTCTTTTTAAATATTAAGCGTTGTTTCAGAGTTGTCACAAAATGAGTTCTTAATCGTTTTCTTTTTTTCATTAAACTTCTACTTCTAATTTCGTATTGGCTATACTTTTGGTGGACACAGAGACCTTAAAGATTAACATAGAAAGCCAATGGTAGGTTCTATGGTAAATTTGGACTTCGATTCGGATTAATGACGACTCTATCGTAAGAACAGTTTGTAGGCGACTTCGGAATTTGTAGGTAAATTTGTTTCAAATAATTAAAAAATAATTTGCCAATTTGCAATGATTTGTTGTAACTCTCAGCCATTGTAAATATCAAAAACAAACTTCTCGAAAAGTGTTCTTACAAAAAATTTTACTCTATGGGAAAATATCTTTTTTATAAAAAGAAAGCAGACTATCAAGACAATATTTCCAAACCTATTAAGTTTAAAAGCCGTTCAGTCATTAAACCACTTTTTTTAAACGTCTCCACTCCGTAATTTTTCCACCCTTCTAGGACACTTTTCATAATTACCGCACCCCCCATCATCCCCCCTTCGCCGCCCGATACTTGTAACAAGATGTTACAGTTTAAAAAAAATATTTTTAGAGAAAAATTCACCTTAGTTTGTATCTACTTATTCGATTGAAGGTTTTCGTTTATAGTTTTTATGATGCAGTTTGTTTTTCTCGTTCAAATTAATACTTGAATATTTATAGGAAAGTTGTAAGAAAACCTCATTTACTAATTAATTTATGGTTCTTATTATAGATGATTACTAGGCAGGCCTACAGAGAAGCTATACTGACGTATGATTTATTTTAAATAATATTAGTTACCTTTATAATGTAAGAAGCTTGTTATGCATTTAACGTCATCTTAACTCATTGTTCTTAACAGCGTCCATTCAAAAAACACTTTCAATCCACTGAACATCATTAAAACAATATTTATAGCAAGAAAAAGGCCGCCACACAAAAAGGTACAACTCGAATTGATTTACTATCGCGAAGAAAAAGAAAGAAAAAACCGTTTCGGTACATTCGAGTAGAGACAACAAAAAGTTTAAAACACATGTCCCGAACGGACGGCGGACGTCAAAATCGTCTCAATTTTGGAACGAAAAACAATTGCAATTTGAATTGTAAATTTTCGAACGCGGTCATTTTCGGCGTATTTTTTCGGAAAGCGGCACGATAATAAATCTCGCGGCAATAACTATAAATTCATTGCGGATCGACATGCAAATGTTGCGGATTTTTTTCGACAACGTGCTTCAAGTACTTTTGTTTTCGGATTTGGGAAACTGTGGAGACGTCTGAGGTTGAAGGCGAATTTGGAAGAAATGGAAATTGTTACGGAGTCTGAATATTTGAGTTAAAAATCCAATACAAATCAATTTTGTAAACTGTTCCTAAATATAATTTACAATCTATAATAATTAATTTAATAAAATTTAATAATAATATGTTTTTGTATGTATGTGGTGTGAACAATAAAGCTTATTTGTATTGTACTGTATTAAAAGTGTAGATAAATGTTCTAAGGAAAATAGCCCTACTTCCTTAGCTAGATAAATCTGTATCTTAGGAACTTCATATAAGAAGAACTATAAGAATAAAGAAAAAATGTTTAAAAAAATATACACGTCTGTGACCAAGAGCTGTACTATACTTATAAAATTACTCAGGAGGAAAGTACGCATCTCACGTAGTTAAAAGAAAAGAAAACAATGCAGTTCACACGCGGAAGAAACCTTCATAGAACTATATCTACCTATCTCTTTCTCTCTCAAGCCAAATCCTATAGATGTATATGTTTGTCTCATTTTAATGTCGATTTTTAGTTTCAGATCACAACGGTTATAAAAAGTTTTCTCTATGTTCAAGTTAAAATACATTAGTGCGTGTAAAGGCTTATATGAATGAATATACGTAAAACAAGTACCAGGGAAACATTAAAATTATTCATTATTAATAATTAAATATTAATTATATGAAATATTTTTCACAAATTAGTTTTTCGTCAAACGAAAAGGTTCCGGTTCAGAATTACAAACCCCTCCATAACTTAACTTTTTTTTGTACCACGTGAGCCGACAAACAAGCATACGGTCCACCTGATAGTAAGTGGTCACCGCCGCCTATGGACATTTGCAACACCAGAGCATCGCCAGTGCGTTGTCGAACCTGAGACATGAAGTTGTTAAGTCTCATGTACATGTAATTTCACCGGCCCCCTTACCTTTCTAACCGAAACACAGTAATACAAGTGCACTGCTTGACGGCAGAAATGGGTAAGGTGGTAGTACTTCCCCGGACGACCTCTGCACTAAGAGCTCTACTCCTCAAAATACTTCAAGATATAGTATCGACAGCTACTCCACCCCCTCCACAGTTCCTTACACGCCCACCTCAAAAGATCAAGTACCTGACTGTTCACAAAGAGTGCAGTTTTTATTTCGGCCCGAGTGTACTTTTCCGTTTCGCATCCGACGAGCAAAGTACTTTATTTTTTTTAAGCACCTGTGCATTTTGTATTTTACTTTGTTTTTGTGGAGTACCTACTTACATTGTTATTTTTTGTGGCTTTTTACTTGCCTAGGTTTTAATAGTGCATATTTATGTTTGGAAAAGTGAAAAGAAGTCTAAGAGGAAGGAATCTAGAGTTAAATCTACCTGCATGGTTAGTCAGTTTTATCAAGATGAAATCAACCTAAAATATTATGCTCGGTTCTTAAAATTGCACTTTGATAGAAATAAGTTGTTCAAGTTAGAAGAGATCATTGTCGGCCACTTCTTAGTTCCAATAGTCAATAGTTTAAAAACATTGAATTATTTTGTTATACTCGCAGGTGTTTATAACACGTCCAGCAAACACAAGTACCTACTTCCTGGTGCATCATACGCCACCTTGTACGCAGATGGTATGACCATTGCTTCAAATATAAAAAAAAAACACGCGAATCTCGATTAAAGAAATCGTTAGCACGCCCGCGGCATTTTTATCGCGTTCCGCCTTATCTTGATCGATTCTATGCGAAAAATGTTTCTTTTTAGTAATGTATATGCAAATCATAGATTTCAAGACCTAGATATTTAATAGTGCCTGTTTGGAAAAAGGGACCCCTATCACACCGTTGCCCGCCTGTAGGTGTACTTCCTTTGCCACCCACGGCCAAGATTCGACGATAAAACGCTTTAAAAAATTACCATTTCTATTTCGCTACGAGGGAGTTTTTATATCTAAATAAGTGGGATTTTATAAATAAAAACTCACCTTATAATATAAATATAACGAGTTATTGGTTTGGTCAACCAATACCCCAATTTATTGAGGTACGCCGTTTTGGCGGCTGTGTTACGTTTACCGGCCAAATAAACGAAAAAAGTGATCTTAAAGACATTCTAGAACTGTCACTAAGTTTGAACTGTTAAAAAAAAAGAGAAATTCCAATTTTGAATGTTTAAAATTAAACGTGGAACACAACCGCCGCCGCGTGTCCCCTACTCTTGGAAGATAACAATACGCATTGAAACAGATGCCAACTCACTCGCTGAAGTGTCGACCAGCACTCCTCCAGGGTCCGCTCGCTGATGCTCTGCCCAGATCTCGCTTGTTGCTGCGTGGAACAAATGGACTGTTAGTATTATGAAAGCTTGTTTTTTAGTTGTTAATAAGATTAAGACGTTTTGTAAAGTCATTGTTCAAACTTATAGCTTCTTAAACGTTTAAAAAATTCTTTACAAAAGATCTTATTTTTGTACAGAAGTAAATGGTTGTAAAAGCAAAGAAGGTGCAGATGTGTAAAGTGTATTTTATTATAAAGCGTGATATAATTAGTTGTGTTATTTTTAATAACAAATTATCAGTGAACTTTTAAAATAAAACAATAGTAATTTTAGTAAAAACAAATAAAAACATGCGACAATAAAAATTTAAGCTCACTGACGAGCGATTTTACGGAACGTTACAGCAAAAACTCATTTCCTCAAAGTAGAAGCCTGTATCCTATTCCAATATCATTAATTGTATGTTGTGTCAAGTATAAATTTACTGTTAACTGAACTAAGATTATCTTAAATACCCTAATCTGAACCGCTAGGCTGTATCAATAAAGGTAAAATAACCAGTTATTAACATTTTTAAGACTTAGCAATGTAAATCGAGACCTTAATATTTGTTGAAGGTCTGAAGACGATCGTATTAAGAAGCCTTTCAAACAAGCCGCGAATAACGCCGTATATTATGTACCTACTTATGTGAAGACGTCATATGTATACATATATTAGATTTATAAATTCATATATTGGATGTATGCAGGGAACTAGGTAAATGTATGGGCTTGTTAGATCATTGATTGCCGGCGATGTCTTTCAAGATATCACTATAAAAAGGCGTATCTCACGCTCTCATCTCTCGCGTATCACGTAGAGCCTTAGTTATCAATATGATTATTTACAAGTAAAAAATGTGTGTAACTATACTAATTAGACTAACCAGAAAAGTATAAACTCACAATATGGAACTATCCTGTATTCAAGATAAATGATCAAACACTAGCCAGTGTATTGAACATCCAAAAATACACGGATACATAAAATGTGATCTAATTTTATAATTAATATGATTTCTAAGTACTAATCAACACAAAAAGAGTAGATATTTTGATGCTGTACTATTATGACGTCACAACTTGCTATTTCATACAAAACTCCGTACATTCGCTCGTTTTGACATTTAATAAAAAGTTGCTAATTTGACATGTCAGTTAACATTCCTATTTTACTAACAACAAAATCGTACGTTAAAAGAAAATGAGTTTGCATAGTACCGTTCCTATGAAGGAAGAAAGAAAGAAAAAAAATAATTACATCGATATTCAGGCTATTCAGGAAATTTACCAATGCGAATGGCAACATTGCGTTGCGATCGCCCATCGGCGCGTCACCGGTCGGCGACTGTTGCTGAGGCTGCGTGCGAGAAAAAAAGAAACGATTTTATCGGTTAATTGCACCGGATAAAACGGAAAAATCGGTTTTCAATTAACGGATTAGCGGTGTTTTGTTTCACGTTCGGATACGGGTCGTGATTTTTGAATTGTGTTCAGTATCGGTTTCGTTCGCATTCCCAGTACGATTCTTTAGTGAATTCGATTTGCGAAGGGATTATTTGAGGTGTGTTTTGTTTATTTACATTATTAAATCATAATTTTTGTGTATACGCTATTATGGATTCTATAAGTTCGTATTTCATATTGATTTAGGACTGGAGTGCTTTGACTCAATATTTTTCCATAGAATCTTATGTCTATCATCCAATAGATTATTTATTTAACTATACTTTGATCCTTAAGATAGTTTACTGAAGATTCAAAATACTGTGGCAATAAAAAAACCTATTTACTGGAAAAATAATTATCAACAAGGACAAGTGTGAATTATTGGAAAATACTAATTTCAGTTCTCAAATCTTGATAGAGTGTTAGTGTAAGTGGAATAAATGCAAAAATCACGCCCGAATCATTTGATTACATAGCAATGAAACAGTATGTGTTTTAGAAGCAAATAATTTTAGTGTTAATTAAGATTACATTGAACGAAGAGGTATTTTCTAGCCATCATTTACAAACATACCATTTATAATATTAGGACCTCATACTGTACAATACAAACGAAAACAACTCTTCATTTTAATAATTAATTAGTATCTAAAAACAAAAATTAACAAAAAAATTAACTTACCCTAAAAACAAAAGAAAACTACACATCACTCGTGCACATGCTGTTACTTTTGAAAATAAAAACGAAAATTCGAAAACCGAACATAATTTTCATTTTTAAATTAAAATAAGCGCAACGAAAATGTTAAAGCGCGTTTATGTTTAGAAATCACGGATTCGTTTGAAAAAAAAAACATAAAAATAGCCGAACATAACATTGAACGTTAAAATAAGGATGTTATAAAATTATTATTTACATCGATATAATTTAGATTATAAATTTACCAGCGCAAAAGGTACGAGAGATCTCTCGCTCATGGTGGAGTCTGCTGAGGGTGATTGCTGCTGTTGCTGTCTCGTTCCAATGTATGGTGGGGTTGGCGTGGAAAAAAAGAGATAGCGAAATAAATTTTTATGTTCAACAAAACCTATTACAAAGATTTCAAAGTAGTACATTTTCCTAGTTCTAATACCTTTTGCACCTTAAGTAAAGTTAATTGTATTTAAAACATTACCTAGTTTATTTTGTGGTTATATTAAAATCATAAAATATGTCTATCTTTTATCTCGATGCCATAGCGAAAAAACAATTGTATCCCATATTTTGATTTCAAACCCTTGACTCGCCACAATAGAAAAATATTAATAAATCAAATTCCAATTAACCGTTGTTGGAAAAAAAATTAACCACAAAAGCGCAACTACTTGGCAGTGACGAACCGTTAAATCTCCATTTACGTAAAAAAAACGAATGAATACGAAACGAACAGGAAATCAAACCGGTTCGTTATTCAAACAAATTTTTAAAACAAAAAAAAAACGTACAGATTCACAGCAACAAATAACTGTCAACACCCCTTCGTGAAACAAAGCGCGGCGAAAAAAAAATTAAAAATGAAATCACAACGAACCTACCCCTAATCCGCCATGCCGTGGGAAATAGACAAATGCAAGGTAAGCGTATCCGAAACTAATTTTAAATGTAATATTCATTCCTCTTCTGTTTTTGAAAATCTAATTTGTTTCCGTTTTTTTAAATTAGAACTATAATTTTTACTCTTCAACGAGCATTTACTTCATGTTCATTCATAGACATTAGTTCTTTTTCCGCTATCTACATAGACTAAAATTAAAAATAAATTATTAAACAATAAAATAAAATCAGTGAACCGAATCGTCACCAGTAGGTAAGCCATTAAGCCATATGTTCAAAACAAACATTTGTTGATGATAAAGACAAAAAAAAATGAAATCGAAAACGTCGACAAGTTGATCACATGCTAATACAGGAATAATAGAATTATCACAGATTATTGTAATTTACATATCCCTTTGTAACACCGGATACGGCGAAAGGACAAAAAACGATTTAATAATAAGTTTGACGCAAGGACCTTAGCCCTTTCTTGTGTTAACAAAAGCTTTACAATATGTTGCCTTGGCGTCTTGTATCTTTTTTAACTCCATAAGGAAGGGATCATTCAAATTTGGAACGAGTTTTGTGAACGGTAATTTCCTGAGGTCAGTTGATCAACAAACTTTGAAGAAGATAGACGCTATTACAAATAAACTTAATGTTAATATTTTAACCTCTTTAAAATGTTAAACTCGAAATTGATTTTTTTTTGTAATTTGTGAAGTGCGTTAACAAAATTTTATTTTGCATAAAAAATTCTACATTTAAACAATATAAGTTAATAATATTCGTTTCATGACTCTATTAGTGAAAGAAATAAGTAATTAAAAACTTTTTACAGTAAAGGGTAAGTTTTCAACACTTTGCCGTCGGAGAAAATTCTTGTAAGAAAATTAGTGATGAAAATTAAACGAAAGGAAAAAAAAATGATTTGAGCTCGACCAAAAATACTGTAGATTTTTTGTTTCTCGTACACGTTGAAATATTACGTTATTTTTTTATAGTTAACACTTATCTTTCACCGCGAAATAAAATCTCACCCAGTCACATAAACCTAAAAAATATTTTAGAAATAAAATCAACTCACCTGAATTTCATTCACTAGTTTCTCAGTAATAATCTTGTGGTCTGGAGTCGCTGATGGCTGAGGAGTCGGAGGAGCCGGTCCTGGCTGGCTGTGGCCTTCCCCCAGGTGCTCCTGGGAAGGCGAGCCAGGGCGACTCCTGTTCCAGAAGTCCTGCATCTTGAAGCGCTGAGCTTCGGCAGCCTGCTGCAGCGCTGGTATGTGCAAGGAGAGAGGGGCTGCTCGCAGGTCAAGAGCACTACCCCCTGCTGCAGCCTCAGGGTTCCCTTCAGCCGCCGTCATCTTGAACGAGTTCTGCAGCCAACTCGCCACAAAGTTGTCTTCCTCCTTCGGCGGCTCCAGCAGTCGAGGGAACGGCGGCGCGGCGCTGGGTTCGAAAGCGCCCTCGCCGCCGACCTGGTCACCTTCTTCCGCTATTTTCGGAACTTTCGCCTCCCTAGGTGATCCCTCCTCTACCGCTTCCGTTTTCCGATACTCATGGAGGTCCCTGTACCTCTCCTGCAGCGCTAGGGATATATTCTCATTGAAGTATTTCAACATTAATTCCAGTTTCGGACGTATCGTCACAAAGATGTCATGCGATCGCTCGCGGTCCAATTGCACTTATCGTTTTCGGATCCGATGTCTTCGGATGCACCGCGGATCTGCAAGACAACAATCTGTTTAGACCGAGACCACGCGTGCCGAACCGTTTATAAACGCGCGCGAAGTTAGAATTATTTTCAAAAATTTCGCGGTTAAGTCACCCCCGGAAAAGCCGAGTCGGCCGTGGAAAGCGGAAGCGAGACCTTCTTGAGACGCGGGCGGGCGACGACTAACTTCTTGGTGGAAAACTTGAGCGTCGCGACGCTTTCTTGCGGGGTGGGGCGGACGCGCGCGCCTGCCGAAGACGCCGCTCCAACTAGCAAGACGCGGCGCCGCCCCCGCCGCCTTAGACGTAGCCAAGAACATCCCCACCGACGCCGGGCGCACGCGCCCCGCGTTTTTTCCGCGGAAAAATGCGTCCGGTCAAGGAAAAGACGGCGCGGCCGGCGGCCGACCGCTGCCGTGTGAGGCGCCCCTGCCCCGCGCCTCGCCGCCGCCCCCGCCCCGGACTCCGCTCGGACACTCGGACACGATTTCCCCAAAAACGCATGACGGACCGTTCGGACCACGGCCGAAATAAGAACTATCAAAAGGGCGCTAAGTACGCGTGAGGGTGTTCGCCCCTCTCGCTCGGTCGACCCTATTTACATCCCACCCCAATGAGTTAGAACGAGACGAGTAGAGCTCCTCATTTTTTTCTAACTCGCTATTAGTGAGGGAGGAAATGAAAAAGAATGGGTTTCTTTGTGATTTTTTCTTAATGACGTCTGTCTCGCTCGCTCGCTTGGAATTTGTATAACGCTGTCTCGCTCGGCAGTTTTTATGAATTTCTTTTCACGACGCCTCTTTACTTTTGAGTTTTTTTTTGTTTTATCAGGCGGGGCTTGGCTTATGGGGTTTTAGCCAACGGTCTTTAGGCGGTTTCGTGTTTTTCCTTGTTTACCTAAAGTTGTGGAAAATGAGTTGGGGATTTTTTTTCTTAAACCTTTTTACTTACCACATATTTCTTAATACCTTATTTAGCCAAAATTTTCGCTTTTTTCCAGCATTTAGTTATTGTTAAACCAAATTATTAAATAATGATAGTTTATCTTATTATTGTCTCACTAAAATTCAACTATGGTTCTTATCTAAGCCTCAAATGGTTCTCCTTTAAGCTCCGCCCGCCTTTCTTGAGAGAAAGTTTACTCTTGCTACCCCACACCAGATGGCGTAGCGCGCTACGAAAATGAATTTCGTAGACCCTATATATATTAATTCTAATATCTACGAAATCAATAGGAATATATCCATAAACGGAAAATTATTTACAGTCAAATGACACATTTTTATTTGATTTTTAAACTGATATTTAAGAAATACAACTACTGCCACCTATAACAAATCCTCGGTCCTAATATTCAGTTATTAAAAAAAAATTAAAAAGGTTACTGGATAATAAAAAAAAAGTTCAAAACCCATACATTACTCGTTCTACCTACACATAGATACCCATAGATTCTACTTATTATTCACATGTAACTTTGGATATTGATATTTAATAGTTCAGACATAAGCCATAAAATAAAATGCCGTGCTGACTATTCTTTTTCAATATGTGTAGTAATAACTCTATAGTATTTTTCCTACACCATAAACAATATCCAATTCTTTATTCAAAAGCTGGTCAACAGCAAAACGCCGCATTAAGGCGGGCCCGCAACATACAAGGATGATGGCTAAATGATTACTTATGCATCAAATAAGTACCTACTTCTAAGACAATCGCCAAGTTAGGTATAATGACATAATAGTCAGGCGTGGAACGATGCTTGGGAGTGACTTAATTCTTTTTCACGGTGTGTGAGCACCGTTTCGCGAATCAGCCAGCAGAGGGCGTTTCATATACATACGTATTTCATTTAGCATTTAAATTGTTACTTATGTTTAATGTATCCCACGGTTTTGCTTGCTAGGTTTTCGCTATTTTATGCTGAGAGAATGGAACTATATTAATTATACTTGAATTGTTTTGAATTAAGAATCATTTTGAGCTTCAAAAATCATAAATAAATCATTTGATATCATTTATGTCAATAATACTGAGGTAAATTTCATTTTGTGTTTTACAAATTATAAAAATTGCGGTATTGATTAAAAAATATTGATCTAAATAAGAAAGATATATTTGTATTTTTCTAATTAATTAAATTTATCAAAATGGTTTATATCAAAATGGATCTGTAAGAACCCTAACACCTTGAGGTTTCGATGGTTCAAATAGAAATCGTGGTTCGTATCTAATTTTTTTTAAACGATTATTATATTTATTTTAACAACCTCAATAATTTTATTTTCTATTTCAACATAATAAAATAAAAATATATCTTTGAAATTTAATAATTTTCCAACCAGACATTAAAACGACTACAGAAGCCATTCGCTATTATTTCACTTACAAAATTCACTATAGAAAAGACAATAAATCTCTCATCATAAAATAAAAGCAGAAAGAGAAAATGGAAGCTACGAAAATACTTACGATTAAATTCAATTAAGCTTTAACGATAAGTAAATTAACAATAAAAAGGGGAAATTGGAGACGTAACAAAAACGTTCAATTGAAAAATAAGATAGAATCAATTGAGTTTCGACGTGGTAAATAACAAGTTATGTGTTTTCTTCCAACTCGAATGTTTCATATTGGATAGCATTTTCTCATCAATAGAGAGCGCCATAGACCGTGTCTTTACGAGGCGATACTTTTTTTGTTATTAGGACTCCGTACCCGTAGGGTAAAACGGGACCATGTTACGAAGATTCCGCTGTCCGTCTGTCTTTTTGTCACCAGGCTGTATCTTATAAACCGTGATAGTGAGACAGTTGTTTACACAGATGATGTATTTCTGTTACCGCTCCCGCTCCCATACAACAGTCATGAATTTTTTGCCGTTTTGTATAGATCGGTACGAAACCCTACGTGCGTGAGTTTAACTCACCCTTGGCCGGTATTTTTAATAATAAACTACAGTTACATCGTAATTAACTTAAGATTGTGCTAAGCTTTAAATATACTATATATATTGTGAACCTCTACGATCAATAATTACAATCTGCTGTAGCTCTGTTTAGATAAAATGGCGTTAAAAATGTTAAAGTACCGTCCCTTTCTGTACCATAGACTAAGTTTGTGCCAAAGGCTCGATTCTGTAAGGAAAATGACACTAACTCGAGGATGTTTCATCGCAGCCTCCGTGCTTTGTCTCTGTCGCTTACTACGCTAATACTACTAATCACGTGAGAGATAAGCTCTCCGAGGACTCCGTGAAGCGGCTCACTGACGAAGTTTGTATTAGCTTAATAAGGAGGCTGCTTACAAAACCATGTACATAGTCAATAAAAAATTACTATTGCTAGGTTATAGACAACATAATAAAAGCGCAACTATTCATGTACATACAGACAAACGCACAGACACCAGTGTATATTAATATAATAATAATATCGAATCGAAACAATGAGTTCGACTGGCCCCAATTGACCCTACGCTTTTAGGGGACACTCCACAATGTGCGCAAGCAATTCTGCTTTTATTAATAACAGCATTATATATTTTGTATGAATGAATATAGATTTTTTAAGCGTGAAATATAAGTTCAGACTATGAGAGGTAAATTAATTTTGGACATACACTGTCTCAGTGTTCAAATGGAATACACTATTTATATGTTCCAGTCAGTTTTATATGTTGGATTTCAATGCAATAAAGTAAGCTATATTATCATTGATTTAGGGTTTTAATTAGAGATTTAAAAAACAGTAGGAACCTTTTTTTTTTTTTTTTTTTTTTTTTTTTATGCCACTTGGGCCGACAAACAAGCAGACGGTCCACCTGATGGTAAGTGGTCACCGCCGCCTATGGACATTTGCAACACTAGGAGCATCGCCAATGCGTTGTCGACCCTGAGACGTGAAGTTGTTAAGTCTCATGTGCCTGTAATTTCACCGGCCCCTTTACCTTTCTATCCGAAACACAGTAATACAATTGCACTACTGCTTCACGGCGGAAATGGGTAAGGTGGTAGTACTTCCCCGGACGAACTCTGCACTTAGAGCTCTACTACTCTAAAACCTATATGTAAGCAGGTAACCTTTTCGCAGGTCACTTCATTTTTAATTTAAGCAGTATATAAGCTACAGAGAATGATAACTGCCTAGTTTTCTTGATTAGATGGAGTCATCTCAGAACTAAGTAACACTTACACCCATATTCTAAGACGTTTCCTCGAGTCCACTCAACCTCACTCAAAGATATTTGTATTCTAATTACAAAAATCTCCTCCACTCGACTTGACATCTCTCACTCGAGGTGAGGAAACAACTGTCAGCTTCAAGGTACGTCGGGACCAACCTTAAGGAAGCTTATTGCTTGTAAATAGTTACTGAAACTCATTATTTTATTTCATTAATATTTTATCTATAATAGAATGACGTTACTAATAACATGTTACCTTGACTACACTTCGATTCGACATCAGTCGGGATTGCTCGAGTTTTGCTCAAGTTATGACTTAGAAAACCAATTTTGAGAATTCCTCGAGAAAATGCTTATGGTATCCTCAGTCGAGTTGGAGTCGAGTGCCTTCTGAGGAAACGTCTTAGAATATGGGTGTTAATAAAGCTGCTTTTGTTTCAAAAAAAAAATTATAATGTGTCTAAACTTGATTCAATGGGTATTAAAGGGAAATGATATATAAATCAATATACCTAAGGTTGTAAATAAATTTAATAGATTAGATATATTCTCAAAGATGTAGCTCTATGTGTTTAAAAATAATAGTACCTATATCAGTTCTCTAGTTACTACAGTACAAGCTCTGGTTAGTTTTGTATCAGATAACATTTTGTAAAGATTGTCTCAGGACTCTTACACTGTACTTCCGTATTTTTTAAATTATTGGCATTACACTTCTTTTTTTCGTCGAGTAAATAATGTGCGTCCAGTGTGGAACGCGCCTCGACAGCTGTTGCGTTCATTGTTACAGTTTTATATTAACTTACATAATATCCGCCCGTGCTATATCGCTAACTACGTTATGGACTGTGTGGAGATATATCTGTTGGTGTGGTCGTGGCTTTATAGTTTACTAGCTTTATCCTGCGGTTTTACTTGAGTTATTTCCAAAGTATAATAGGTCTCTTTAAACTATTAACCAAATTTCATCAAGAAATATGGCCGCGTAAGGGTCCATTCCAAATAAACATCATCGAGATACAAAAAAAATATATATATGTATATAAAAAATATCATAAGAGAATCGAGTACTATATAACCTATTACTGTACGTTTACTAAAAAATGAAGTATAATAATAGCTTGATTCTAACTTCGTCTTTAGTTTATTTTATTAACTAGATTATTTTTTATACCGAATTAGTTTATACCGAGTCCATATTTTCTTGGTTTATTTAATCGATCTACAAACTTATTATTGCATCACCTTTGGTCCAGTGGTATACAGCTAGGCTTAAATAAGAGACTTGGCTTAAGGTCTTGGATTCAATTCTCAGATCGGGCAATTGACGGTTGACATTGACTCATTACTACCTCTGCCTACCTCTATAGAGATAATGGGCGTGAATATTTGAATGTATAACTAATAAACTAAATATTTATTTATTTATTTGTTAATAATACAAGAATATTTCAAACGCTATAATTGTTAATTACAAAAAACCTTATAATTATTAATAAACTAAAGTTAAGGCCACTATTTAAATTTTTTGTACTGCTTACTTCGTAGCATTATTTCTACCCTTAGTGAAGTAACGTCTAAAGTAAAGGATTTAAAATGTTCCCATAAAATGAAACAAATGCCAATCCTGTGCAGCTCAAAAACTAGTTGTAAAACAACACCACTACTAGATAATACACCTTTCAACAATCTCCGCGCAAAAAACCCATAAAAGAACCCATTTGACCCTTCAAAAATTATGCAAATATCAAACTTGATTGAATGCCTTCACAAGGGTACTAATAATGTCGCCTTTTTTGTTTTTTTCATACCAAAAACAATAGGAAACCGGTTGGATGTTTTTTCTAAGTTGTAGCGATGGGGTTCCGGCTTTGTTATCTAGCTATGGGAACCTGAGAATTTCGCCATAGACAAGATGCGAGATAAGTGTTCCGGTTTTTGTTTTTAATTGAATTTTGTCGCATTGTCGTTTGAGTGGTTGTGTGACAAAAATACTTATTATTATATATGGGAGACACCTTTTCTTCGTTTGCTTTGCGGATTTGAATTAGTAATTAGACTTTACCTCAGCGTAAGTGAAACCGCAGGGCTTAGGTAGTTTTTTAAATAAATAATATTAAATGAAAGTATTTCTTCAAGTGACAACGGAAATATTTGTAAAACGTCGTTCACACTTGAGTGAATTACATTAAAAAGTAATTAATATTCATGGGAATGACAGAACTGACAGACAATCAATATGTCATGATTGAAAAAGAAAAACAGCCATCAATTAATTGAAAATTAATTATTTATACTGCCGTGTCCAATGCTTCACACACATTTTATGGATGGCCTGTTATTTTTTTTTTAATATTTTTTTCTGACCAGGCAATGGATTAAAACTTTACTTTATCTAATAAATAATTTTATAAGCGAATGGAAACCATCTTTTTATACAATTTTAGTACTTCAACTCAGACTAAATTGATTCTGTGTCAAAAAGTAGGTATAGAAAAAAAATATTCAATAAAAAAATACTTTTTCTAAAAAAATAAGTTTCTCATAATGAAAAATAAAAATGAACTTTCTGAAAATCCACCATAATTTTTGACCACATCTGTTACCACTGTGAGGCAGTGGTCAAGTACCAGTATGTCCGATAGAAATATCAAATTATTGAAAGCGATAAAAAATAACAATATCCTGAATCAACCCTAAAAAAACATTTATAAAGACATTACAAAGTTTGGTATAAAACAGTAAGAATGCCAGGCAACGGGTTGGTCGATGAAAAACTTATAATAGAGGGTCGTAATGACCGGCCGCTCACGCACCGCGACCTATTTTTAATCATTTTTGGAAGAATCGTAAAGGGTTAAGTTAGTTTATATGGCGAACACTTTTTAAATATAAAAATTTACAAATTAATGAACATTAAAAAAATATATTCAATTATTTATTAAATAAAAAATGTTTAAAAAACACTTGAAAAAGTCACCTATATCTATATTTATACAAATATTTATATAAATTATAAAGAGGAAAGATTTGTATGTAAGTATGTTTGCTACTCTTTCACACAAAAACTACTTAGCGGATATGGATGAAACTTGGCACATAGAAAAAGCATATCCTGGAATAACATATAGGCTACTTTTTATCCCGGGAAAATGTGATATCCCTCGGGAACGCGGGTAAAACTTCAAAAACTAAACCACTTTTAAAAATGATAAAGGATACCCATAATAAAATCGATGTAAGTCGTGTGGCCAAAGCTATGCCACCATAGACAAGATAAGAATTTTACTTTTAATTTTTAATTTTAGAAAGTAGTATCAGCTTCTCAATACATAACATATCTTGAAGCCTACTCCATAATATGAGCCATAACGTAGGAGGTTATTGATGGTATTATTCCGTGACAAGTGAACGATGTGGAAACGAACAAAGCGTCTTGTATGTCTGTTTGTGTAGCCTCAGATCGATAACGTAGTGTTTGATACTATTTTTTTAATCTATATATATATAAACAGGGTTCATTACGCACCATCACCTAGGTTCATAAAGTTCATTTCAGTAGGTTCATAATGGTAGCCCCATTCGACGCGGAATTTTTCCTAGATGGTGATAGGCATATATGATATCGATAAACGTGGATTTAACCGCGGGGGACAGCTGGTTTAATAATAAAAATATTCACCCTATATAAGCGTTTAGTTTGATAGAAATGTCGTCTAAGAAAATATGTTGCATTTAGGTATAATTTGATTCAATATGAGCACTACGAAACCGCAGTTAAGTTAGTTTATAATATATCAGCGGTCCCCAGGGGTTTCATCTAAGTTCCCGAGGAATCTTACATTTTCCCGGGATAAAAAAGTGACCTATATGTTATTCCAGTGCATGCGCTATCTATAAGCTAAGTTTCATACATATCCTTTCGGTAGATTTTGCGTGAAAGAGTAACAAACATCCAGACACCCTTTAAACGTTGCCATTTATAATATTAGAAGGATAACTATTGACTTGTTAAAAATAGTTAAGTAAATATATGGATTTTCTATAAAAGCGTAATTTTCAGTTTTTTAAAACTATTGACAGGCCAGTTGGCTTGGTGGTTAGCGACTCTGACTGCCAAGCCGAAGGTCGCGGGTTCGATTCCCACCCAGGACTAACATTTGTGTCCATGAATATGGGTGTAAATATCTATATAAGTATGTATTTAGAAAAAAAAATAGTATATGTAGTATATCAGTTATCTGGTTTCCATAGTACAAGCTCTGCTTAGTTTGGGATCAGATGGCCATGTGTAAAGAATGTCCCAGGATATTTATTTATTTATATTTATTATTTATTTTTCATTTTTTAGTTGAATTTTCTATAATTAACGGGTTTAATTGTATAAAATATAGAATCGTCATCGATCCTCGATAAATCTGCAAAGTTTTAATGAAATCTGACCATTTAAAGTGGGTCAAAATCACCCCCAAAGGAGTCGGAAACAAACATACAGGTGATAAAAGCGTGTAACAATGAATTTCTAATCATGAATTAAGTAGTAGATAGTCATAAACACAAATACTCATTTGAATTTGCACTAAAACTATTTAACCTTTTTTCAGAATTTTTATTACCAGGTATCATAAAACTTTGTAATGTAATAATAATAAATAACCAAGGACATTCTTTACACACGTCATAGATACGACATAGATATACAATATACTACATATTTTCGTCTAAACAGTTATTACACCTGGACACAGAACAAATAGAAATGTTCATGCCTACAAATCTTTATCCTGAATGGGAATCGAACCCATGACCTGTGGCCGGCAGTCAGGGTCTCTAACCAACAAACCCAAGAGATTTATGCTCCTCACTTACAGAAAAGTTGAGGAAGCAGCTTGGGATGTCGGATTTCTGACTCTTCGAAGCAAAAAAGATAATTCCTACATAAGAAAATATGTGGCAAATCCTAAATGATAATAAAAAAATACCTTAAAATAAAATTCTCCAAATTGCCTTACATTCAAGCACCATATTTCAGTATCATTGACATAAACACTCAAAAAAAGAACGTTAAAGTTAAAACACCGGCCCACGTTAAAATAAAAAAGTTACCCCATTGTATCAAATCGACCGTCAAACAGTAGCCAAGTGCCGATCCACAAAAACGTGCATCAAAAACGAATAAAATGAAAAAATAAACGAAAAAAGTTCAACACAAACATCGCGTTTGACACGCACATTCTAATCGGTACAACCGACTCAATAAAAAAGCACACGTGATAATCTTGACACATTTGCTTAGGGAATAAAAAAAATGTTACTGGCACAAAAAACCGCCCCTAGCTATTAGGTTGAACCAATAAAAAAAAGAAAAAATATGCTTCTAAACGGAGCTGGAAAAAACGAGTTAATTGGTGGTGCGCGTGCCGGCCCACTTTTTTTTCTTTTTCGTGTCACGGACGTCCCTAGCGCCAGCCTATATAGATTTTTTTTTACCGTGGGGTGCATTTTTTGCTGCTATTATGAATCGTGTTGTACAGCCGTCAAATTATATTAAGATTATAATTTAAAGTTGCTACCATTGCGTTCATTGCTCGTTTTTTTAATTAATTATACGTCAGGCTAACAGATCTTTTTTTAATGCAATTATATTTTTTTTGTAACTTTTTTACAATTGGAAATTTACTGTCGTCCTTTCAGAAATACTGACGTAAAGCTATATTTGATAATAGCATTGACTATTAGTTCGTTTGGATATGTTTATGATAGACAAATGGACAAGTAACAAGAGAAACATGTGGAATTTTCCATTAAGTATGTAAAGAAAATCGCGATTAAAATATAAGGCACAAGTTTTGGTTTCATTGTAAAATATTCATAAAGTGCTTAAACACGTCATCTATCGTGGAATCAAAGTAATTTTAGTTCTAATGCAATTCTAATAAGACTCAAAGAGCCACTATCTTTATGAGACATCATATTTTTATGCACCACTTTAAATGATTACCTACTTCGTTATCTGAAGATGGTACAAAGTCCAAAAAAATGCATCTAACATGCATTTGTCAAGGTTAAGCAATTTTTTAATGACTCAAAAGATTTTCACAATAGTAAAAAAAAAATGAAAAATCTCAACTTAAAAAGGTAAAATCTTGTTATTTGACCTCTACACGTATCTTTATAAGTTAAAATAGAATAAAAAAGAATTAATTCATCACTTACTGAATATTTGAATAAAAGAAAAAAGCTAATTAAAAAATCTGATTGCGTAATAGTGGAAATTTTTTACCTCGATCGTGCGAAAAAAACAACCGTCCCGGACGAAGTCGACTTATAAAATTTCCATTTAAAACACACAACATTATTATCTTTTTTCTAACGAAAAAATGCATTTTTACCCCAACTGCTTACGCTACAAAACCTAACTGAATACAATCGATAATAACCTTTATATGAATTGGTTAAAATCAGGTTTAGACTGCAATAATTTTACGGGTAAGACGTTTAGGAATAATATTGAGGTTCCTTGGTCTACTTTATTGGGTAGGGATGGGACACAGATGTCTTTAAGTTCAAATCAAGAACATTGACTTCGTGATTACGTAACATCATAATTAATATTAGTTATAACTTAGGGACCATTCCAAACTTGTCAAGTTAATTTACCCATAACTTAAACATTTTTTTTGTCGTTAAAGTAAATCTTTAATAAAATTTGGTATCATATGGTAATACTTCTAGCATTTAACCTATACAACCAATTCTTGGAGAGAGTGACAATTCTCAGCACATATCACTAAACTAAAAACATTCTGTGGAATGTGAATTTCAGAACTTATATCTCTACTTACATCTCTGGGTAAAATGGGTGTGTAACTATAATTATTTTTAATTGTATAAATAAAATAAAATAGATTCTAATACGAATAATTGAGTATTGGATTCTTATTTTGATTTCTGACTAGAATGATTCCAAAAGTGAGATGAAAATCCTATTATTTTTCTTTCACTACGTATGTATATCTTTGCAAAGTTTCAAATAATTCTTACATATAATGAATGAGTTTCTTCAGGTAATAGAAAATTCGTCAGCGAGCCGTTTCACGGAGGCCTCGGAGAGCTTACCTCTCTCGTGATAGTATAAGCGTGGTAAGCGACAGAGACAGAGCATAGAGGCCTCGATGAAATATCCTTGAGTTAGTGTAATTTTCCTGACAGAATCGAGCCCCAGCTCATGATTAGACTATTTTCGCCACCACAGATGTAAATTTAAATGATGACAAAGTAAGCCTGAAAATATTATTTCTGCATCTTTATAATAAATTGATATGCAACGAAGATACATTCCATACGTTTTAATTATTAAAAAACATGATCATAATTCATTAGTCTATCGATTCAAGAGCTCGTTCAGTCGATTTAAGTATATCTCGACTGTCTCCACGTCACAACACTACTTGCATTTGTGTGCATGCTATATGTACGTGGAGTAGATAAAATTTTGAAAAATTCTTAACTTTTCCGCGATAACCCCGCCCTGGGTGCGGAGAAAAAAGCTTCTGTGCTGTATTCATAGTCAAGATTCGTCTATGGATACAAACTGATTTATCGGTTGAAATATGCAAATATAAATGGGTAAAAGTTACCCAAAACCTTGGGTCTAATTGATGTATTTATGTTAGGTATTTGTTTAGAGAATGTGTTATATTTATACTGTAGCAAAGTCTTTATGTGTGGATTGTATTTATAATTTATAAAACATGATCAAAGACAAAAGAACACGTCACAGAAAATTTTATATACTAAATGTGTATCATAGTCAATATTATAAGAAAGCGACCACTTCCAGAGATAAGCCCTTATTTAGCTAATCAAACTACCTCTCACGTGATTAGTAGTATTAGCGTAGTTAGCGAAAGAGACAGAGCACGGACGCCGCGACGAAACATCCTCGTGTTAGTGTCAGTTTCCTTACAGAATCGAGCCCCAAATCACATGTTCTGACGCGAGTTTAACATTTTATACCCATCACAAGAGTGCTCAACGCCGCTAAAAAAGTTTTCACTTCAAAAAGAAGTCTCTTGCGCCCGCAATTTAATTGTACACGTCCCAAGACCCAGACTATGGTTAAGGCAGATCTTATAAATAAACGGAGTGTTATCATTCCTTGTCGACTAAGTATGAGTTTTATACGCACTACAATCATAGAGTTTCTTTGTATGAGTCCAGATAAAGAACTATTTCTATCTAGGCATGTAATGACACTGTGTCTGAACGCAACCTAGTTTATTCACCTATTAAGATTTTCTAGAAACTTCTTCATTTTTTTATTGACAATTTATTTTGTACGTCACGCCTTAAATACGTATCGGGAAGTTAAAAAAGACAATATCATAGACAACGAATGTTCAAATAGAGTTAAGTCATGCTGAAACTTTATGGTTGGAGAAAGGAAAAATTGTGCAAAATTTTGCTACACAAAGAAATCTAGTAACCTACTTATTTTGTGGCTCTTCATTCCGAAAGTTCTTCAAAATGGGCGTAAATATGTTTCTAAAGGTACTCAATACATTGGCGATACTCCTGGTATTGAGAATATCCATCAATCATCACCATTAAGTTGACGTCTTCCTGCTTGTCTTTTTTAAATATGAATTTTAAAAAAATGGCTAAAGTGCATCACATACCATCTTCTATTCCACAGCCTTTCTTCTTCTGTATGAAGATTATAACTTACAATACAATAATATTCTTTATTGGTCACACCTCATAAAAAGAAAATAACAGCAGTATTCTATAATACAAACATTATAAGTGCAAACAATTGGGATGTGTCCTGTATTAAAGATAAATGATCAAACACTAACCAGTGTATTGAACATCCAAAAATATACGAAAACATTAAATATGATCAAAATTAAATCATTAATGTGATTTTTGAGTACCGATCTAATCATAAAGAGTATGTTATTTGATGCTGTACAATTATGACGTCACAACTTGCTATTTCATACATTCGATCGTTTTGACATTTCATAAAGAATTGCTGATTTGACATGTCAGGACACATCCCTATTTAGGCGGCCATATTGCTGAAGCAATTTCTTCTAAGCAATGTACTCGTAGGATGCTTATTTAATCTATGGTTCTTGCGAGATTAAAAACTAAAAACGTAGCTACTGCTAAGTAATAAAACCCTATTAATAACATAAATGTGAAAGTTTGTGAGGAGGGACGGATAAACGTTTGTTAGTCTTTCAATCAAAAACTACGAAACGGCTTCAGATAAAACTTGGCAAGTATAGATTCTAACCTGGATAATACTTCCTTTAGTGGGAAATTTCTACATCCCTCGGAAACGTGGATGAAACCGCAGAAGAACTAGTAAACCAATAACATATACGACTACATGTTTTTCATCAACAGAAACTATCATCAAATCCAAGCGAGGAAAGTCACAGGCATTAGTAGTGTATGTAAGAACACTTGTGTCGTATTAGTACCTAGTTTTAACACAGTAACTCTAGTTGGAATACAATTATATTGATATGAATTCACTGTGCACTGCAATCTCGTTCGGTAGTCACCATACGCTATTTTGTGTTCAATTATTACGCTTAATTTTGATACAAGCTAAACAAAATTATGTACAAGCTGTTTGGATACATAATCTTAGCTTTTTTTGTCATGTATTTGTGCATTATTATGTAACAGGATGGTACGTATTTATTAATATTTATAATATGTTGTAGCTATGATTTTTAGTGACGTCTATTATTATATTTAAAATTCCAACAATACCTCTAAAGTGATGATCATTTAATTTTCAATATTCATTAAAATATTTTAATTTTATCTAATTATCCATGTATATCTAATATGTTTTTTTATACTTGTATAAATGTTTTATTTATTCCCTTTTTCAGAAACAATTTATATCCACTAATAAAGGGACAATGTAAATATAAAGTAATCCGGAAATAAGTCATATTGAAAAATATCAGGTAATAATTAATTATAAGTTTTGTGGTAAGTTTCTGTAAGTAGTATGATCGTTAGTGGTTAAGTAATAGTGCATTTGAATGCCTCTTGGGTGCTTTTAGAGTAGTAGAGCTCTTAGTGCAGAGTTCGTCCGGGGAAGTATTACCACCTTACCCATTTCTGCCGTGAAGCAGTAGTGCACTTGTATTACTGTGTTTCGGTTAGAAAGGCAAGGGGGCCGGTGACATTAAAGGCACATGAGACTTAACATCTTCACGTCTCAGGGTCGACAACGCATTGGCGATGCCTCTAGTGTTGCAAATGTCCATAGGCGGCGGTGACCACATACTATCAGGTGGACCGTTTGCTTGTTTGCCGGCCCAAGTGGTTTAAAAAAAAGTATTTTTTCATTATTGTCTTAGGAAATTCTTTACACACAGCTTTCTGATTCCAAACTAGAGCTTGTACTATGGAAACCAATAATAATAAATAACAGGAATAAATACTTTGATTGATTTTATTTACATCCAGACAGGACAAACTGTTATATTCATGCACACAAGTATGTGTCCTGGATGGGAATAAAACCCATGACTTGTAACGTGGCAGTCATTGTCTCACACCACTAAGCCAACTGGCCCGTCATCTATGTAGATGGATTTAGATACCTGTGAATATATATATATTTTTTTAAATATAGGAACAAAGTTCCTTATCGCGTGTTGTGATTGGACGAAAAAAATTCATACGAAAAGTTGTAACGACACTTTTTTTCGAAATTTAAATGATATGGTTTATTATTGGGTTTGTTTTTTTCATAATTTATTTAAAGGCTACATACAACATGTTTAATATTCTGTTCCATTTATAAATTAGTATAATTAGTAATTATTATAAGAAAAGGAATAAGTTAAAAGTCAATTTTGTATCGCACTGAATTGAAAGAAGCATGTATTATGTATAATGAAAACTTCGTTTTTATCTGGTGTTCCACGACACCATTTTTTTACCAAGAATAATAAGCACAGTCTTGATCTTTTATTGAAGACCTAATACTAAAGACGAGAGATTGCAAGTCTTTCTCAACACTGGACCTAAAGTCAGCGTTTTGGTCAATTCCAATGCGTATCTTCGTTCCATACGGGTGTCCCTTGACACCTCTCAAGTTTTTTTTTGTATGTATTAACTCCCACATATTCCTACACTCTTGTGGTAAGTAGTTTTCATAATTAGGCTACCGCGACCTTAATTAGGAAGTAAATTACTTGCAAGCCTGCTATGTAACACTTGATAGTAAATGGCCTAGGGTTTATGTGATCACTATCATCATCTCGCTCCAAATATAAATACAGGCTGTCCTCCGCGGATTCACTCGTGTTTCCGTAGAATGTTGCATTTTATACAGAATATTAACTTATGTACTTTTCCAGTCTATAATCTATCTCTATGCCAAATTTCAGCCAGATTCGTTCACCCGCTCTAGCGTGATTGAGTCACAAATATCTATCCAAACTTTTGCATTTAAAATAGTAATGAGATGAGCTTAAGGACAAAATAATACCAAATCCTTTTATACAATGTCGCTAGGCAAAGTTAGCAATAAATATTTGTTTTGCTTTAGTTTGTTAAATTGTATTGAATAGGCTACATCCCTGTTTGCTTAGAAAGAGCGTCTAGTGTTGAGGGATGGTTTTAATAACTTGCATGATATCGATATTTTATTTTCTGATTTTTCTTATTTTTTTACTATATTTATTAATGTTACGGTACGTGTACCTTATTTTAAAGTTATATACAAGTTAAAATATGCAAAAGGTTTAAGTTACTAGTAAAAAAAAGACTTTAAATAAAAACAGGTTACAATTCTATTTTCTTTGATCATGCTTTTTTTATATTTCAGGTATTAAAATGGACACTAATTACGATTGATAATGTAACAATGGTGAAACAAGAAAACAACGTTTTATATCGGAGGAGACTAAACAATATTTAAATAGGACAAATTTGCAGCCGACTGGTACAGAACAGAAAATGACATAACAGGACAGTTATATACTCTTATGAGAAGATTCAGAATATTTAAAATTAATTACTTCCAATTATAATTATATTATCTAACTTAAACTATTATAAATCTTTATTTTTTAACTCCCTATCGTTGCTACTCCATGATGTTGCCTTAAAAATAATAGTAAAAACCAGATCATTCTGATGAATAAAGAAACTAAGACTTATATCGTGAATTCAACGCAGAAACCGATTTATAAGCATACAAAAACAGACAGCAGTCGAGTCTACCAACATAATAAAAACCAACTTTACCTACAATTCCGCCAACATTACAAAATCAGCTCGCGGTTCTAACATCAAAAATAAATTGCGAAAGAAAACCGCCACGCCATTCAGCATCCAATTAGCCGAATCAGGCGTGCACTTTAGATAAACTTTATCGATATCGATAGTCCAATTACCCCTCACTAGAGGTCGCTAACGGCGAAGTGTGTCTTGTAGCTGCGCGCGCGCACTAAAGATAAATCTTTTTACGGCGTACTTTGATTAGAAAATTCCATTATTAATTGACTTGCTTAATTAAACAGATTTTGTGGAGCTTCCTTGTGATAAAATTATGCTTTTAGATTAACTAACTGCCTATTGGCTATATTCTGTGAATAATTTAACTGGTATTGTTCGAAATGTGTCGAAAGCTTTCGTTGATTCGGTACGCATAACTTCCTATCTATATAATTTAAAAAAAATGTATGTATGTTTGTACCTGATGCTTTTTCATATTATTTATACAAAAAATATAAAGCTTTTGTGTGCCTCCCTGATCCTGACTAAAAAAACTAGTCACATAGCAACGTATGCCAGGGGCTCGATTTTGTAAGGAAAATGACACTAACTCGAGGACGTTTCGTCGCGGCCTCTATGCTCTGTCTCTGTCGCTGACTACGCTAATACTACTAATCACGTGAGAGGTAAGCTCTCCGAGGCCTCCGTGCAGCGGCTCACCAACGAAGTTTGTATTAGCTGAATAAGTAACTAATTACTAACACAGTAAGTAATAACTATTTTGTGCCGGGAAAATGTTACATCTCTCAGGATCGCGGATGAAACCGCGGGGAACACCTAGTACTATATATTTCCGTGAAGCAGCAGTCCACTGTCTTAAGGGTTAATAATGTAGTTAAGGGGGCTGGTGAAATGACAGGTAGACAATCAAACAACATCATGTCTATAGGTCGTTAACGCATTGCCGATGCCCCAGGAGTTGAAAATGTCTTGACCACTTATCGCGATACCTTCACGTCCACGTACTTAGGATATAAAATATCAATGTTATCCTGAAAAAGATATCTATACTAACAATATAAGTATTAATTTTATTTGTAATTGAATATCAAGGTATCGTATTGTTAAAAGGTCACTAGGGACAAGTTACAGCGGTAACATTAGTTACATGAAGGCTCAAATCAAAGAAATGACCAGCCCACAATTTTCTTTTTTAGAAATTGCACATTGGTCCGCTTCCGGTCATGATACGTACAAGTGAAGTTGTGAAATATATTTTCTGGTAAACTGGCTATAAACCAAGTTAGAGAAGCCAAACGCAAACACTCTCTATGACTAACACATAAAATAAATCCGACATAAGTATCAAAACAAACCAAAAAGCAACCATTAGAAGGATATCGGTGAAAAATAAATCCTACAGCCCACGCACGCGACCTATCTCAACGGACACACACATAGAGAAAAAAAGAAAAAAATAGCAAAGCAAAAAAAATCGCAAAACGAAACCGCGGCGAATATATCCGAGGGCGAACGACCTGCGAAAAATAAGACGAGCAAAACTCCCGCGCACATGTGCGTTCGTCCATTTTTTTATAACGCCGTCCCTTTCTAGCGCCCAAAAAGGGCTGCGCGTGGGCACGCCAGAAAGGGAGAGATGAAAAGAAAGCGCGCGGAAAGAGTTGGCGGTCGTTCCCGTTTTAGTACCGAGCATTGCCGCTAGGGGCGCTCGTGTAGCTTGGAAAATTTCTTCCTGTTTTGACTTTGTGCGTTCTTTGTTTTTTATACGCTATGAACTTATGAGTGTACTGAGATGTTTTGATGTTAACAATTTTTATGGTTTTGACTGTAATATGTATGTTGTTGGATATTCTAATACATAAATATTCGTCTGGTAACAAAATTGGGATAGTATGGAAAGTAACTCTTAATATTTTCTTTGGGAGAATTAGAAAAGTGTACAGTAGTGGCAAAACAACAAGTACACCCACTATTATACTCATAACTGAAGCCAATACTAGCGAGCTAAACGAAAAAAATATTGAGACATCTAGTAAGTTAAATAAAACAAATGAGAGGAGAACTTGAGTAGTTCTAATAAATGCACTAAAATCTAAATCAATTTCAAAGCGGCCTACGGTCACCCATCTATTAGCCAGCTGCAACAACAGCTTAGCCAAATATAAAGAAAAAAATCTCAGACGCATGACTCAAATAAAGTGCTGTGTACATACACTGCTCCGAGTACTTATTACAAACACATATTGCATATTTCTCCAACACGTTACTCTAGTGTTAACTTGCCTCATAATATCTTCCTTATGGCCCGAAGATATCGACAATAATGACCCTTATTATAAAAGAAATAAGAGCTATAAATTGCGGGTGTATTCTAATGAAACTGTCGGCCCGTTGATTTAAGACCTTCGATCGTTTTTAATTGATGCTTTTTCTCGGCATATTTATAGCGTACTTGTTAAGGGGTAGTTATCGATTGATGAAACTTTTATTAATTTTTTTTTTTTGCATTTTTGTTTTAAGGTTGTCTATAAAAAACATCATAGTCAGTGGTCGAGGTAGTAAGCAGATCGATTTTAGATATAAGAAGTTCTAAAAGTTTAATCAGTTCGATTCTGAGCTAAAACCTTAACTAACTCAAGCAAAAAAACAATGTGATTTTTTCTAGTCATTGCTTCGCAATGAAATAAAAACTCTCGTGTACGAAACATTAGATATAATTTCCCATAATCAACAATATTAGCAAGTTGCGTGGGTTGACATCCCATATCAGTCTATGGCGCTCAAATCTGGTTTAGGTAAATTCATAATGCATTGCCATTGGTCGATTTTCAGTCTAGGCGTTCACGCGTAGGTTAAAATGGCATTTAAGCTAATCTAAATCTTGACAGGAGAGGTATGTTATTTGATTTAGAACCTCTTGGACCATTTAATAATATAAGCCCTTCTCATCATGTTACATCAGCCTGGCGTTATCTACTGCTGAACATATGCCTTGCCTATGGATTTCTGGCCAGCCCTGAGACGCCTGTATCCAGCAACTCTAACTAGATGAGAGGTCGTTCCGCTCGGCGCTTTCCTATACGTGGTTGCCACTGGAGAACCTTTCTTCCATCGGTTGTCAGTTCTTTAAATGACGTTGTCTACCCATGACCTCTTCAGCTTACTCATTCTAAGTGATATGTCCATAGGATATCTTTTGACCCGCAACAAGATGGCGACAATAGAGAACAGAAGGAGAAAGACTTGACCATTTTATGCGAGACGTCAAATTAACAATAGTGTAATGGAAGGAAAACTAGGGAATTCGAAGGATAAACTACATGGACCAAGTGAACGTCAGCAGCCATACTCCTACATTAAGAAGTAGTATCTTTGAAAACACTATATTTCAATTGATTATATTAACTTAATTATTTAATATAAAAGATACCATCTGTAATTTTCACGAGATAAAAAGTATCACGTGTTAATCCAGACTATAAACTATCTATGTGCAAATTTTTATCCAAATCCGTACTGTAGTTTTTGCGTGAAAGAGTAACAAACATCCATCCTTAAAATATATATATGTATATATATTTAGAAAAAAAGTACTATATGTAGTATATTAGTTATCTGGTTTCCATAGTACAAGCTCTGCTTAGTTTGGGACCAGATGGCCGTGTGTAAAAGAATGTTCCGGGATATTTATTTATTTATTATTATTATCCTCACAAACTTTCGCATTTATAATATTAGTAGGATGCACCTCTCCCTTAACAAGCGGCAGGGCAACTAGTCTACAAGGGTCCGCTCTACATACCATCACATCACTGAGTTTGATTGGAGCCTATTTTTATGATACCTCTGACGGATTACTTCCTAAATCATTGCTTTACTAATCGGCTCGATATTGTGACTTTAAACCTATTTTAATTAAAGAGATTTTCAATTTGCTTAATCGTTTTTGAAGTAAGGACAGATATGTTAAATTCCAGAAAATATAATTATACTTGAGGTGTCCATTGTTTTTAGAAGGTCTGTTAATCTATTGCAGAAATATATCAATATCTACATGATGACCTATGATTTCGTATTTTCTTCATCGTAAATAGATGCCTTGCTTTTGAAATCGATCCAAATAGATGGCCAACCGTAAAGGATCTACCAAATCTCTTGTTAAACACTGTATGAGTGGACAGAAAGGTTACATATTGCGGTGACCTCTGATGAGGAATAGGGCAGGCAGATGACAATGATTGCAGCATGTTAAAAGTATGTCTTACACAAATACACTAGTCTCATTTTAAAGGATTATTTTATACTATTTTGGTACGGAACTCAGAAAGCCTAGTTGAACCTTTAAAATTCGCCTTCCGCTTTGCGGTTTACCCTTTCTAATGCTATAAAAATGCTCTCCTATCTCGTGAATCTGTGGTACATGGACTTTTATAAATATCCACTTATACTATATGACGTAAGGCGCAATATCCGAGTTGAAAAGAAATATAATAACACAACGTTGGACCTACCCGGCCGTGCCAGCCTCGCACACAACCTGTTTTTTTCTACATATCGCATTACTTCGACTATAGTGTTGCTATACTTCATTATAGCGAACTAGATCCCGCACGCTAGTGTTTAGGAGTTTGTGAATTATAAAAGTAATTTGAATTATTAATGATTATTTTGATGTAATTTCGCAGAACATCGAAGCTATCATATTATTAATCAGGGAAAAAAACTATCTACTCTTTAAAAAAAACGTTTTACCTCAATAAAATATCATTTTAATTTTATCCTAGCTGTTTCTAGCATGTGTTGCTATGCCACATATTGTTTGTGCCAACCTTCGCCTACAGACGTAGAACAAATTATTAAAGTTACATCACTATCGAATAAATACTAAAAACCAATCTAGAAAGTATACATACAAATAAAAAAATGATAAAACGTCTCATAACTTTGTGCTAACTTAGAAATTACAATACAATATTCATACTTTATTTGTACAACACATAACAGGACAAGAAGAAACATAAAGTGGATAACAGAATAATTGTTTACAAAATAGTCGGTCTTATCGCTAAAGGGATTTCTTCCAGACAACCTAGGGGTAGCAGGACATAGAGGATAGTAGGTGTTGCACCTGATATTTGAAAAAATAATAATTCCTCCTGCCAGTAGTTTACCTAATTACATCTAAAATCAACTAACATTAACAGGAATGACGTAAGCGCATTTTTCTTCACACCAAACGCCATTCACTGGCTACAATACCTACGCATACCACACGTAGGTATAGCCTGCCTAGATCCCCCCCTATCCCCACCACATAGCGTCGAATGAGTCAGGCGTGCGCCCGCGCAAGTTTCGCAACCGAAATTCTACCGGTTCGAGACAATAGCATTATTAGGCGTTAGTCGCCATTTTGTTTTTAAGTTAAACTCGATGTTTTAATGTTGCGACATTTTCATCTAGGATGGTTAGGTATTTTTATTTATTTTATCTCTGAACAGACCTTCCGCCATGTGGACTGATGACCTGGTTAGAGTTGCTATGGGCCGGTTTAGGAGCTTTTATTGAGCAATGGAGGTCCAATGGATGTTTCGCAGTAAATACCATATCCCTGATTTAATGTTAGAACTATGACAAAGATGCGTTTACGATAATTAGTGGAATATAAAAGCCTGGAAGTATTTTTCGATTGCCAAATAAAATTTCCTGAGACACAAAACGAATAAGAAACAAAATACAGTTGTAAGCTAATATCTAAGCAGCAAAGCTGCGCCTACGCACCTTCCTGATTTATGGTCATCGTGACTTAACCCTCGGAAGATCCCCATCGTTCAGTTATCCAGATGGTAAAGAATAATAGTGTGTGGTATTGATATAAAGGAGAATTGTGATAACGAGTTTGTCTATGCTACAATGATCTAAATATTACTTTTCAGATGTGACATCTACAATACGCAATATAAAGCCACTTAAATCAATTATGACGATAAATATTACTTCACAATGCAGTCAAAGATATTGAACTCTAAAGTCAACGTTTGCCGCCATTTTGGTTTATCTGACATTTATGTTTTTACAGTACTGAGTGATTGGTCAGTGAAATTTGACAGAGAATTTGTATAGATATCTTAAATTTTACCAACTAGCTATCCCCCGCGTTTCCGAGGGATATAACATTTTCCCGGGATAAAAAATAATCTATATGCTATTCTAGGGTCTGTTCTACATATATTATTATTTGACCTTTCTATTACACGCTGTATAGCTGATACTATAAGCGCTTAGTTTCTTTGTAAAACTCAATCCATTACCACCAAAAAGGTTGATACATTTATCAGAAAAAAGAAATAGAAAACGTAACCTATTTCCGAATAAAATTTTCCTACACTTAGCATTCGAACAGCATCTATCCGCCTATTGCTGTAGAACGTATGTAACACACAGCTGTGTGTGTAGGACTATGTATAACACACAGAATGCATTGGAAAGAGCTGCGAAATATCGGCAATGTTTATTTTAACTGGCTGAAAGAAGGCAATCTGGTGTTTGTTAGGCGCGGTACACACATTAATGTGCATTTTAGAGTTGCACCTAAAAGTTGTGCGATGTCTGAAGAATTATCGGAATTTTTTCTCGGGATTTTGTTTGCTGTGGTTATTTTTATAGTAGTAACCGTCCTGCGGTTTTACCTGGATTCCCGAGGGTTTCCTGGATGATAACAGCTTTTGTCACTTGGAAATAGTGTAGTTTTTTATTAGTGAACGAATTATCGAAATTGGATTCTACGACTCCCTACATCAAAACATACTTTACCTCTTACTTACCTCAAATTATTGTATAGATTCATGGTTTGGGATTAGATAATACTCTTTTTAATCCTAATTAGATAAATTTACATTACAGTGAATTAATAATGTACCAATATATCGCTGGAAATAATTACAATATTTAGGTATTACCTTAAACCCACAAACACTATCCAATTGCACGATAAATTCAACTTTGTTGAAATCGTTCAAATAAATTAATTCATTTTATCTAAGATAAATGCAACATGCAATAAAGTATTCCCCTGCGCAACGCTTCCGTGTGCACCGTCCCGAACTGTGGCGGATCTATTTTTAATGTTTAGATCGGTTAATGCGCGCTATGCAGTTTTATGTACAAATTTGCGGCCCGCGCAGCCGGATGGGGCGCCCGCCATTTTTAAATTTATAAATTTAGAATTGGAATCGCAGGAAGCTCATTCTCTTTTTGAATTTTATTCACTTGTCTAGGCGGGGCTTTTTAGGCCACTCCTGTATTTTTTATCATCGACTCTCAATTTCGGGCGGTTCTCGCTTCAAGAACGTTAAATCGGTAATTGAGATGTCTTCAGTGAATTGTGTTGTGTCTTCTGGCTTTAATAGTCTCTGAGCAATTGCTGCTGTTTTATCTCTTAATCTTCTCATTCTAGTTTGCATTTTAGAAAGTTGAATAGCTCTCAGATATTTTACTTCGGAGTTCGTTTGTCTTTGGATGTTGTCAAGCATGCACATTATTTTAGCAACTCGGGCAAAATGGACCACCAATGATGTCATACTTTATGCTAGTAATGTCCTCGGTAGCTATATACCAGGGCTTCGATGCGGTAAAGAAAATTACTCTAGTTCGAGGATGTTACGTCGCGGCCTCTGTGTCTGTCTCTTTCGCTAACTAGATAAGCACGTGCCGATGAAATTTGTGTTAGCTGAATAGGAAGCCCCCCTTATGGTCTGAACTTCTTTAAATCAATACATATGTCAGTTTTCCTTGGGAACATCATCTCTTTGATTTAAGTATGCATAACCAAGTTACTAAGAGGCGTATAGAACAACTGCAGCACCGACGTCCCACCTTCATTTGTTTAAACTACATTTATTTTTTTCTTGTCATGCCCAACCTTATCGTTCGAATTTGAGCTTTTAATCAATCATATAGGTGTCAATATTGATAAACTACTGTCCAAATCTGTTAAAGCAAGTACGTTGTCAACTAACAAATGCGTACATTATTTATAACTAAGTCTCCCAATCAGCATCAGAATTATATGACTCATAGAAATAGACAGAATACTTAATGCTAAGATGTAGACTTACTAAGATCTGTAGACACGCCTAGTTGGTTCACAGACTATCCTAGAGGTGTGTCATGGGCAGTAGATATGCTCAAAGGTCAAATCTAAAGCTATGGTGAAGATACGAATGTTTCGAGGCTTAGAATCGTTGCAAATTTGTTGATGTAAATTAGTAGTGTGAAGAAAAATGTTAGTTTTAGCTGTAATTAGGGTTTAGCTAATAAGGCCAGTTGCCTTGGTAGTTAGCGACTCTGACTGCCAAAACGAAGGTCGCGGGTTCGATTCCCACCCAAGACAAACATTTGTGTGCATATGTCTGTTTGTTCTGGTCTGGGTGTAAATATCTATAGCACGTATTTAGAAAAAAAAATGTTGTGAGTATATCAGTTATCTGGTTTCCATAGTACAAGCTCTGCTTAGTTTGGGACCAGATGGCCGTGTGTAAAGAATGTCCAGGGATATTTATTTATTATTTACGGAAATTTGTGAAAAATTACAGGCACATGAAATTTAATAACTTCACGTCTCAGGGTCGACAACGCAATGGTGATGCTGCTCAGGTATTGCAAATGTGTGGCAGCTACCATTAACCGTCAGGTGGACCGTCTCCCTGCTTGTCGACATACTCGTAATACCCATTAAAAGAAAAAAAAAAAAAACGTGCTGCAGACATAGGTTGCTGTCTAAAAACTGAAGTGTCGAAAAGTGAACCCTGCCATACCCACACCTGGAGTGTGATTCTATGAGGTTGATATTTATTGTAACTTTGACCTTCAAAAGTGCCTTCCGCGGGTCTAAACTGAATAAATGGTTTTGCATTTTGAAATACCAACTCTGCGATGCAACTGTCCTCGTAGTGTCTATGGTCTTTCTTTCTCGTTATGTACGACATCACGAGAGTGGTCTGGTCTTCGAGGTCTCTTTGCACCGGCTCTGCGACGATGGTTATACTTTGAACCTTATGCCGTAGCATTAGCTGAGAAATCCTCTTTTTTGTACAACATTGTTACAATTCTGTAAGAGACCAGTTACAGTTCAGTTTTCTTTTTTTGTTTCGTTAATTTGGAAAATCTCTTCGGCATGAAATGAAATTACATTCGGTGAAATTACAGGCACATGAGACTTAACAACTTCACGTCTCAGGGTCGACAGCGCATTGGCTCCTAGTTTTGCAAATGTCCATAGGCGGCGGTGACCACTTACCATCAGGTGGACCGTCTGCTTGTTTATCGGCCCAAGTAGCATAAAAAAAAAAAAAAAAATTGGTCCTTAACAATGCTTTTGTTGACCACTTTGTGCAAGGAATAAAGTGCACCTTATTTATATACCACATGGGCCTCCAAACAAGCAGACGGTCCACCTGATGGTCACCGCCGCCTATGGACATTTACAACATCGGCATTGCCAAGGCGTTGTCGACCCTCAGAGTGAAGATGTTAAGTCTCATGTGCCAATTTCATGATCATCTATAATCCTTTGGTCGTCTTCTACGTCTCTCTGTGACGTTTAAAACGCCTTTATATTATAAATCCAGTTGATATACATTGGAGCGGGACGCATCGGGAATGCACACGCGTTATTTTTACCGGATTTCAACCTTGAATTTTAGTTGGTATTTTTGTATTGCACCTACTGCACTTGGCGCGGATTCGAGATGTTTCATTTTAATTGGCGGGAATAAAAAATTTGGACGAGAAAAACCCGGTTAAAGAAAAAATCTGGTTGTAATACGAAGTTCAAAATTCAAAATATCTAAATTTGATGATATTTTTGTAAAACCTCTTATGAAGGTCAAATTTAGCGAAGTTACCACACAAATTAGTCCTCCAATAAGAAACATAAGATAAGTAAATTAATAACTTTGGAACTAATCTAGTCACCATTATAATTTCCATATTTTATTGATATTCTAGTTTCCTGGGAAACGCTTATTTACAATCAAGAGGATGTCCAATTGTTGTTTATAGCAGAACTCACTGAGTTTACATCAAACGAAAACTTGTATTTCCTAGAAGTCAAAAAGGCCACGCACTTATTCCACTTGGTAGAATAAGGGCATGAGAGGACACTATACCCCTCTTTATTGGGGGAGAGGTGTACCCCGAAGGTCCCACATACTTAAATGAGCTGTCTATGAAGCACTTGGGTACAAAATAAGTAAAAAAACTTAACGTAAAAAAAGTTTAAAGTAGTAAAAAAATGATGTTCTCTTGTCGTAAATAACAGCAAAATATTTCCAGCGAATTAAAACATGTAAATGAAAAAAAGAATAAAACATTTTCAAGTCGTAAAAAAAACAATACAAAATAGTTCTCATTACTTTTAACAGCCAATATAAAAAATACAATCACAAAGCAATTGCTCGCAGCACATACCTATTATAAGATGATGAACACATAAAAAAATGTTGATCTAAGGCCACACATACACGCGCGTCACGATGGTGATTGGTACTTGGCAGCGGCGCGGGCGCAGTTTCAAAATATACGGTAATGTTCATTTTTCGCCGTTCTATTTTTGTATTACTAAGTTTTTATCCCTTTCATAGTGCGCGTGAGATGTCTTGATGCTTTTTAGGTCATGACTACTATTTTTATGGTTTCAATTTACATGTTTATCTTTGCGAGAATTGCTTTATTTATGAGAAAAATATGAATGTGAATTATTTTTAGTAAAATATCACCTTTAAAATTTACATACATGACATGATGGTTTACTTATTTTTATTAAGTGGTAGTCAGCATTGTATGACCTCTTTACAGAGGTACTACCTACTTCTATTTCCACCACTTGCGCACAATGTTGATTGATTTTTTTTTTTTTTTTTGGAACGAAGTTCCTTATCGCGCGTTGTGAAAGGGGGCTAGACGGAAAAAAATCATACGAAAAGGTGTAACGATTCTTTTTTTTGAAATTTAAATGATATGGTTTATTATTGGGTTTGTTTTGTTCATAATTTATTTAAAGGGTACACACAACATGTTTAAAATTCTGTTCCATTTATAAATTAGTATAATTAGTAATTACTATAAGAAAAGGAATAAGTTAAAAGTAAATTTTGAATCGCACTGAATTGAAAGAAGCATGTATTATGTCAATTAAAACTTCGTTCCTATCTGGTGTCCCACGACACCTATCATATCATATTTTTATCAGATTTTAATAAACCAAGTGCACGCGGTAGGTTTTCAAACTGATGTGTCTTTTGGGTCATTATATAAATAAATCTTTGGAATGCAATAAAACAAGATTACATAAACATAAAATGGTCACATTGTTATCAATAAAGTCAGTAAAGCGACAATAACTATTTACATTATGTAAATTTTATTAATTTTAAAATCCTGCTCGTAGAAAGAAACTGGTTTATTGGCTTTTAATAAATATAAATTCATAATAAGGTTTCTCAGTTATGCTGCTTTTAAATCCCGATTTGTCACTTGTTAACTTGTTTTCTGGTCGATTGCGTCGTGAGATGTTTATATAGAGTTTCTTTGATTCTCAGTATTTGCGTTGAAGTTTATTATTCGTTTGATTAATAAAAGCATTATGAATTAAATTGATATTTATGTTCTTGTGACGCATGGAACTAAAGTCTATAGAATAGAATAATTAGGTACTATCAATTTAATTTCTATGAAAAAGAAAACAGAAAGCCCATTCAGCAGTATAGATGGAGCGATGATATACGCAAAATGGCTGGCAGCGGTTGGAAACAAAGAGCTGAAGATCGAGCTCAGTGGTGTGCCATAGGTGAGACCTATGTCCAGCAGTGGACGGAGATAGGCTGATGATGATGACGATGATTCAGCAGTTGCCATTTCTTAAAATTGGATTTGCTTTATTATTTAATTTAAAAAAATAACGCTTCTGATTCCCACCAGAAAAGATGAAACAGAAAAAAAAATCAAGTATCAAGACTCAAGGTTCCCATACAACTCCTTTGTGTTTTTTGGCACAGCGGCCAAACATTGGTTTATGCGATGCATCCCGCAGTGTGCATATCGTGAAAACTCTACGCACACAAACACAAACACACACACATACACATAACGTTCACGTACATGAAATTTAAATTTCGAATTTAGAGATGTTCCTTACCGTACTCAATACTCACAGTGATAAAAGTAATTTAGTTAATTTTAACTATAATAATAAATACAATATCAGAAAAATTGTTGCAGCATTTCTTTATATTACGCAGCACCCCAAATAACAGGGAGACGGTCCATCTATAGACATTCGCAACACCAGGGTCATTGCCAATGCATTATCGACCTTAAAACGTGAAGTTGTTAAGTCTCATATGCCTGTAACTTCACCGTTCTTACCTTTCTAACATAGTAATACAAGTGCTCTACTGCTTCGCGGCGGAAATGGGTAAGGGTATTTTTTTTTTCATCAAAATAAATTGTGGGCGCTAATATCTTTTGACAGGCCAGTTAGCTTGGTGGTTGCCGACTCAGACTGCCAAGTCGAAGGTCGCGGTTTCGATTCCTATCCAGGACAAATATTTGTGTGCATGAGCCGTTTGTTCTATTTCTGGGTGTAAATGTCTATATAAGTATGAATTTAGAAAAAAGTAATATATGTAGTATATCAGTTATCTGGTTTCTATAGTACAAGCTCTGCTTAGTTTGGGATCAGATGGTGTGTAAATAATGTCCCAGGATATTTATTTATTATTTTTTTATATCTAGTTATATAACTAACGAAAAGCTTTACCAGTCATAATTTCTACCACATTACCACATTGATACAGCAGTATGCAAATAATAGAAGGATCTTAGAAAACAATATCGCTAGCTTCCCCGCACTAGATTTTCACCATCAATCAATATTGTTTACGCGTTTATAGACAGTGTTGCATGCACGTAAAGGCTATAATCGTTTAAACATTTTTGACAGCTGTTTTACATTGTTCAAGTGTGGTTTGTTTAGACAGAGCTATGTATGAAAACAAACTTGAGATAATGGGCGATTGTTATTGGGTTTTTAATTAATCTAATGTAAGGCGAGGGCAGGATCATCATGATTTAGTAGTGGCTGAACCCGTATTTGATCTTAATGGAGTAGGCTTGATTCCTTAGTACCAAGTATTCATAGAGAATTACACACGGCCTGATCTCAAACTAAGCAGAACTTGCATTATGGAAACCAGATAACTGATTTACACATACAACTTTTTTATTGAAAAAAAGCATATTTATAAAGATATTATCTATACAATATGATATTGTTATTAGAACAGAACTAAAGAATTGATAACTTAAAATATTATAAACCGATTTAACAAATTCCTTCACCTACAGAAAGCTACTTTATTCCCCAGTTATAAAAGCTATAATAGGAAAATAAGATGTCTTGGAACCAAGGTTAAAACTGCAGGAACAAAGATAGAAAAATAAATGAATATTTCTGGTTAAGTATCACGGAAGCATAAAAGTCCTAATTCCACGAAGTCAAAGTCTACTATCGCACATCAGTAACCTTCCAATAATTTTTATTATAATTTCAAAAACATAACGCGTAGAACAATGGCCAGTGTTTGGATAATATGACGGTAAAGCTGAGATTTCTGGAAAAACTAAACAATAGGCATGACTGTGATCTAGTTTGTAAACTAATACTGTATTTATATCGAAACATACGTTGTAAAATCGATTTGGAATTGTATTGTAATCGATTAACATCCTCTGGAGACGCCTCTCTTTAGCCACTCCTTTTAACTGCGACAGCCTCGTCCACAATTAATAAAATATGTTTATTTTTTTTTTATTTTTTTTTTATTGATCAAACTATGTATATTGTTTAGAAGTTAGTACGTCCGGAGAAGTACTACCACCATACTCATTTCTGCCGAGAACCACTGCATTTGTATTTCTGTGATTCGGTTAGAAAAGTAAGGGAGCTGGTGAAATTACAGACATTTGACTTAACAACTTCACGTCGCCAGACAATGGATTGGCGATGCCTCTGGTATTGCAAATGTCAATAGGCGATGGTGACTTCTTACTATCAGGTGACCCGTCTGCCAGCTTATTGACAAATACCACAACGGCGATGAGGTAGCTGGTAATCTTCTACTTTTTTATACAATCGAAAATTCAAATCAAACAGAGCTTAGAAGAGAAACGTCTCTTATGTGGAACTACTGGAACTCATCTGTACTAAAAGGTGACCTACCTCTGTGGTTCCAACAGTAATGTTTTTCTTCACCAAAAGCTCGTTGTATAATTTGAAACCACGAATACCTTTATTTGGACTTAATCGTTTGACAGTACCTACCACCTGTGGTAAGTGACAGGTAATGGTGGTCAAACGATTAACGTCTTGAAGGGAACTGGCTCTCAATGCTACTATAGGAATACCTCTGGGTATTTTGAGAATGTTTTATTTTCTTATATGATCTAATTAGATATATTGGCTCTGTCTAAGTTAGATATTTTTTTATTTATTATTAAAAAAAATAGAAAAAAAAAAAATATCATTCACAAAAATCCACAGTGGCTTATATGAGGAATGACAAGTCAAAATGTTGTCCTTAAGTTACAAAATTACTAATTTCTTTGTATTGCCTTCTTTATTTTTAGAGTTAATAAAAATATTTAAATGAAAACGGAGAAGTAGGAAATAAACGTTTTATATAACAGCTTTTCTAAAGAACATAGAAATCATGTAAATGGTGCGTACAGATGTTGTACATGTAAAACAGATTTTGTTGGAAACGTTCCAATCTTCACGGCATTGCTAACACTGGAAGCTATGCTATACTATAGGCAGGCGATTTTATCTGTCAATTTGTTGATTCGAAATTTAATACGAAAAATTAATAATGATTTGAATTGATAGAATAAGTAAGCGAATGCCGAAAGCACAATATTATTACATGTCATTCATTTATTAATTATATTTTAGTAGAACGATACTCGAAATTTTCTTTACATTTATTTCCAAAATTAGGAGAGCTTGTGTGGTGACGGAGGAATAACATACTAATACCTATTAAATATGTAAATATATTTTTAGAAGAAAAAGAAAGTTAATGTAGAATAACAGTTACCTGGTTTCCACAGTACAAGTCCTGCTTAGTTTGGGATCAGATGATCGCGCGAGAAGCCTATCCCTGGATATTTATTTATTATCAGTTAAATGTACGATATTTACCTGTAGGTACTTTGATTAAAAAGCATTAGTTGTATATCGCCATTAAAAGGTTTTAGCCCTTAGCACGAACGTCTATCGCAAGCGTAACGTCATCGTATCGAATGCGCCAAAACGGTGGTTTATATGTAAAATTGCACTCCGCGCATACCGTGACGTTGCGCGATGTTCAAATGTCCACTAGATTAGTTTTTGACACACTCGATAATATAACGATACCCTTACGATAGATGTTCGTGTTTAGGCCTCGGTATTACTATAAAAAAGATCGCTTTTAATAGCGCAGAAAAGATCGCTAACGGTACAAAACCTACCCACCTTTTTATCTATTCAAAATGTAACAAAGTACCTACCGTGCAGGTATTACTGTTACCCGATACCTATCTATCCTTTGATCGGATCGAGTATTACAGTTAGCCACAGAGCGAGGAAAGAACCAGAGACTATTATGCTATAAAGTCAAAACAAAAATAAAAAAAAATTAAATACAGAACCGTAGTTCATAATCTGGAGAAAGCCATGGGATGTATCGTATGCTGAGAAAATTACCAGTTTCCTAAAGACTATGGAAGGAAGGGTTATAAATTTAACAAAGTAAATGATAAAAAAAGAAAACTAAACTTGCCCCGAAGCGCAAGAAGATCTGCACTTTACTGTTCACGCTCCTAGGGCCGAAAAACAGGCACACGTTTCACCTGATAGTAAGTGGTCACCGCCGTTTATATACATTTGCAACACCAAGGACCTTACCAATGCGCTGTCGACCCTGAAACGTGAAGTTGTTAAGTCTCATGTGATCTGTAATTTCACCGGCCCCCTTACCTTTCTAACTGAAACATGTAATACAAGTGTACTACTGCTTCTCGGCAGAAATGGGTAAGCTGCACAAATAGCTTTACTAATTATAAAATAAATAAATAAATATCCTGGGACATTCTTCACACACGGCCATCTGGTCCCAAAATAAGCAGAGCTTGTACTATGGAAACCAGATAACTGATATACTACATATACTACTTTTTTTTTCTAAATACATACTTCTATATATATTTACACCCAGACACAGAACAAACAGACATGTTCATGCACACAAATGTCTGTCCTGGGTGGGAATCGAACCCGCGGCCTTCGGTTTGGCAGTCAGAGCGTTAACCACCAAACCAACTGGCCTGTCAAGTTAGAATTTAAAGTTAATAAAAATAAAAGTTTTGTAGTTATTGACGAGCTTTAGTATTAACATATTTATTTATTTATTTCAACAACAAAATCCACAGCTCTTAGTCGCTAAAGTTTTACATATATGTATACCGATACTTACAGCCAATTATGGATTTAAATTTTGATTTTTTGATAAACAGAGTGTGTCGCAAAGACAGGATAGAAGTGAAACTTTAGAATTACAGGGAAACATTTTAATTATTCATCAATCACTTTTAAATAGCATACATTGTGTTTATCACTCACAAATTTTTATCACAAAAATATGTTGCGGATCACTATTTCAAGGCCCTTACATAAGAAATTTCACTTTAATAAATTATAGTTATTTTAATTTTCAATAATCACTATGGCGAATTTTGACCAGTGACCATTAGTAATAATTAAAAACTTATGACATCTCAATCTTTATCTGTGTTTGTGTTTTAAGATCGCATTTTCTACTTAATTCTCAACTCTGTGTCAGTTTAGAAAAATATCAGTGCGACCGCGCAGCTATCTGCGGTAACTTGTATCGCTTAACTATATATTTTAAATAGTTCTTTAGCGATGCAGCCGCTGTGTGGGCCATTTGCATTTCAAAATCTGTATACGAGACTAGCTGTCGCTGTATGGTTTCTCGTATGATTTTTAATATATTTAAATTTTGTAATAACCTAGGTTTTTATAATACACCCGGCCATCTGATTCCAAACCAAGTAGAGCCTATGGAAACCAGATAACTGATACACTACAGGATTTTTTCTATTATTTTAATTGGTGGTAAAGATTGTTTGAAATAAATATTTGTCCTGGGTGGGCATCGCACCCACCCCGTGTGCCGTGGGAGACAGGGCCTCTAACCACCAAGCCGCAGGGCTGAATCTAGTTTTAAATAAAAATCTTTACATCTGGTTTCCTGTATGTCTTTAGACAAAAAAATATTTTTACCCAAATACCCCAAAAAGCGATTTAAATATCATTAGAGTAGGTTGTTTGATAAGTAAGTAGTAAAATTAATTTATTAGATAAAATTGTATAGTTTCTCAGCTCTGTGCTCTGCAAGTTAAAATTAACTGACGTACTTATGTGGTGAATGACATAAAGCTAGTTACTTGGTTAAATTTCCGAAACGGGCAAGGTAATATGAAAGTTTCTTTAAGAAATGATTACACGAGATAGGTAAAGTAACAAAGAGACGGCGAAAGGCTTCTTACTAGGATCCTACCTCTTCGGGGATAATAGGTGTGAAGATATGCTTTAATACATGTTTTATCTGGTTATAAATTATTGCTTTAACCACTGAATTTTAAGTAGTAATTTGAACTTAAGAATCAATCGCTCAAGTTTTTATAAAAAAATAAATTAAAAAAAATCCCTTAGTCCGTTTAAATTTTGGTTTATACGAGAGCCATCAAAACACGAAATTATCTTAAAATTCCTACTAATATATAAATGTTAATGTAAGTTTGTGTGTTACGCTTTCACGAAAACTACTTAACCGATCATCAAGAAACTTTGTACACGTATTCTTGGAAGAATTAGAAGTAACATAGGATACTTTTTGTGCCGGGAAAATGTTAGATCCCTCGGGAACGCGGGTGAAACCACGGGAGACCGCTAGTAAAAGATATATTTGTTAAACGAATTATTGGGTTTAACCAAAAAATATTTATGTCTTTTTATCAATTGAGACAAAAACGACATTCAGATTCTTTTACTCAATCACACGGCAATGAATGATCTGGGGCTCGATTTTGTAAGGAAAATGACACTAACTCGAGGGTGTCTCTTTCGCTAACTACGCTAATTCTACTAATCACGTGAGAGATAAGCTCTCCGAAGACTCAGTGAAGCGGCTCGCTTTAATTTTGTATTAGCTGAATAAGGGCGCTGATTTAAAAATTATTTTTCATAAAGGCAGACCAGGGTTTAACTTCACCACATTTACCACATTTTTAGACCACCCCGACATGATCAAATAAGGTATCCCAGAGGTATATCCAAAGAGCAATATTTATAAATAATTATTATATTTATTAGATGGATATAGAGTTCTATAGCAGATATGGTCTATGCCATGACTAATATCTCAACACAGCTGTAATTTACCTGTTCCATAAAAAAAACTTGGTCTTCCTGTCCCTAACAGGATCAGTGATTAAAACTCAAGTATTTTTATCGAGAAATCTCGGTTCGATTCCCGGTAACATTAAGTACATACATTTTTCTAACTATGTATGTATGAGACGGTGGTTTTATTGAAATTTATGGAAATTCGTATATAAATTGAGCTAGTCAATCCACTTTAGTGCGTGTTCATTGTGTTCCGATTTTAAACGAGCTTTTTGAATTGAGTAAGATATTTTTTAAAAGTGTCAGCAATAAACAAAGTACCGTTGCCATTAAAATAATAAAAAAAGAAATTGAAGGTATTTAAGTGCCACTGGATCCCCACTAGGCTTTACTCATAGCTCAACGCTGTTACCAAGCGGTTTTACCAGAGCTCCAGAGGTATCAAATGTTTTTCTGGAATAAAATTTCTCTATGTTAATCTAAAATATCCTTAATGTGTGCCGAATTTCAAACAGTCATACAAACATGAAATCTCTCACATTTCTATACTTTTCCGTGTTAGGGTGTAAAAGCTATCAGGGGCTAACACAATATGGCTTTATTTTATAAGTGGGATTTAGAAACTGTCCATACATACTCATACATATTTATATAAATGGCTAGTAAAATAAATATTTATCATTCCCGTTGCATACAGTTTAAAAAGGCGACAACTTAATAAAACTTATTATGGTACAGTAAATCTCGTCATATGTTTTGGTAAGATATTTGAAATTTTTTGTCGTTTGTTATTTTCGAACAGAATATTAAAATCCTTACTAATTTTATAAAACTGAATGTAAATATGTTACGCTTTCACGCAAAAACTACTTAACCGATCATCATGAAACTTTGTACACATATTTTTGGAGGTATTAAAAGTAACATAGGATACTTTTTGTGCCGGGAAAATGTTAAATCCCTCGGGAACGCGGATGAAACCGCTAGTGTATTATAAGTTGCCTTGCTGATTATCCTACAGGTTCTCTTAGTTAAAGGACTTCCAAACCAGTGGTAACTACAGAACTAGCCATTCATACCTACTCTTCTAAACCGTTATTAGAATTAACGTTCAAATTTTGTTTTTTTAAGTCATCCGTCATTTTGACAATGGAAACAGACAACAAGGCATCGTATGCGCTCTACGTACACGAAACTACATATTGCCTTTAAAATGGCGTTACGTAACATATGCGTGTGTGCTAGCACTTGTATGTGTGTGTGCCTCATAAGTAATGTAAGCTAACTGTGAAAACACATTAGATGAAAGTTAAAAAAACACTTTAGTACTAGGTGTCTCCCGCGGTTTCATCCGCGTTCCCGAGGGATGTAACATTTTCCCGACTCAAAAAGTATCCTATGTTACTTCTAATACCTCCAAAAACATGTGTACAAAGTTTCATGATGATCGGTTTAGTAGTTTTCGTGTGAAAGCGTAACAAACAAACTTACATTCACATTTATAATATTAGTAGGGATATTTATAAACTATATTCGAATACACTGAAATCTAAATGTATGTACCTAATGCTACATTGAAGTTATTTAAAAGAGATTTAATCCTAATCTATATGTATTATAAGCAAAATAGGGTTCCTTTGACGCACCATAACCTCAAAACTACTGAACATATCGAGATGGGCCTGCTACCATTCGACGCGGATGTTTTCCTAAATTTTTATAGGCTACATATGATATCGATAAATGCGGGTGAAACCGCGGGAGACAAGTTATAGTAGACAAGGACTAGTAATATTATAATTGAAAGTTTATTCATTATATTGAAGATAAAAATGTATGGAAATAGCTACTCTCTGCACAGTGCACCTTAATTTTCTTGTTTAAGTTGTAAGTAATTATTGTTATTTACTATTTTGTTGTCTTGTTATTTCTTTTTTTTTTGTTTTGTTTTTGAATGTTACCTATATTAAGTATTTTGTAGAAAATATGTAAAATTGATATTATAAAATAGCCAAAAAATCAGAATAGATAAAATTTATATAAAAATTATTTCATAAAAAATAAAAAAGAATGTATTATTTATTTATTTATTACTATTAATAGGCGACCATATGAAACCAAGCTTCAGAAATATATTTATTTTTTTAAATTTGTCTAAAATTCCTAAACAGTTCAATATAAAATAGGTTATAGGGATAGTACAAATGGATAGATGTTTGTTACTCTTTTACGCAAAAACTACTAAGCGGATTTAAGCGAAACTTTGCACATATATGATATATAGTTTATAACTTTAATTAAAACATAAACCTTTTTCCGGGGAAAATGTGAGCATCCCGGGTAAGTCGGGTTGAATCTGCGGGGAATATACTTTTCTCCATGGCTAATATAATTACAACGTCCCCGGTGGAAGACTCAGTATAAAATGGCGGATTGGTTGGACTGGCTTAAAAGCTCAGAATTAAAAAGAGTAGAAGGTGGACATTCTGAGGTGCTGCCGGGCCTTCTTATAAATATTCTCAGAACGATAGGGGCTTAACTCAAAAAATCACATTTGGCACATCTCCGATTGGGTCACTTTCGCTCACTGAGCGGGGAGGGTGGGTCCCGGTGTTAAAGAGGCTGAAGTATCGGTATGCTTATTCTATCATTAAATTGACTATGTTTTACTATTCATCGGATAGAGCGTACTTTGTTTAATCTCTCTATGATCGTGAATCCATTTCGCAAAATTTTGAGTAAAGCCCTACAGTACTGAGGGTGCGACATATTTAGGCACAAAACTATCATCATCTGTTAACCTTATTTCCAATTTTATTGGAGTTAGGGAAAACTGGACGCTTTTTGACTGACTTTCTAATGTATGTGTAACATAATACAAAATAGAAAACTGCCGGCTATCTGCTTGACGCTGACCCTTTTTGGGAATACTTTTGTTGTATTTTAGCGAGATGTAAAATGAACTCAATAAAATAAGCTTTTTAGAAACATATTTGAAAAATCGGCAAAAAATATACTATTTACTAAACATTGACAACCTTGCAAAGTTAGTTTCGTAATGCCGTAAAATTTTTCCATTTATATTCATTTTTATTGTGAAAACTTGAGGAAAAATCTATGAATAAAGTATTTTACGACCGGTGATAATTTGCTTGGTATTTTTTCATTTCATATATTCTTGTTGATTTATGATATATTGTTTGCCTGATTTTTTCATATATCCGACGCAATGTTATTGGTATTATCAAAGTTAGATTTTTGTCATTCCTACCATTTTAGTATGGAAATTTTAATAATAATGATATATCGGGTGTAAATATCTATATCACAACACAACATAGTATAAAACAAAGTCGCTTGCTCTGTCCCTATATCCCTATGTACGCTTAAATCTTTAAAACTACGCATCTGATTTTGATGCGGCTGATAGATAGAGTGATTGAAGAGGAAGGTTTTTATGTATAATACATGTGACATCCCACGGGAACGCGGGTAAAACCGCGAGGGACAGCTAGTATACTATATAATATGAATGTATTTAGAAAAAGAAATATTATATATGTAGTATTTCAGCTCCATAGTACAAGCTCTGCTTAGTTTGGGACCAGATGGCCGTGTGTAAAACATGTCCAGGGATGTTTATTATTAATTATTACTGTCTTATGTTTCTACCACGAATATGCGGTAGAAAATAGGAATTAATTTTAGACCTGACCTTTACAGAACTCTATGTATCCTAGAAATTTAAAAAAAGAGTTTGTTTGTCTTTCTTATTAAAGAAAACAGTGATTTATTTGATTTTGGGCAATAATATAGGCTCTTTTTATCCTGAAACCGCGGTTTGGCAGCTACTTCTCAATATTACGAATAACTTCTGTATTTGCAGTATATTCCCTTTTTAAAAGATGCCGCTTGTAAGCCAATGTTACCAATGACAGCTCTAAAAAGAAAAGAATAAAGTACTACATATCTATGGTTTCTGCGTCTAACGAGTAGCCATTGTGTTACATCTTGCAGGCATGGTGTTTCCGCAAAGTCCCGTTTTGGTTAGTTTTCTTGGTGGGATTTTGTTATGCATTATTTTTAACATAGATAAAATAGTTATTCGTTTTTTTTATTGAGAGTTTTTACGTGGCCAGTGTAATTGACCAGATGTTCGAAAATCAATTTTTCCAGGATTATTTATTTTAAGTTTTATTTTTTATTCAAACTTTTTATTGCAAATATCTCTCGATATCCGGGACAATTTAAGTTTTTCTCAGAAAGCGAGCATTCTTGTGGTTACCTATAATAGATAGGTATAATTATGGATATCCTTAGATCAATAATGAATATACCGCAAAGAAATACAATACTTAAATTATTTACAATACTTTTAAAGTTAACGCTAAAAAACATGCACTGCTGTATAAAACACAAAACAAGCATGTTTTATTTTTGAATTTTTACGTGATATTTAAAAATTTTTAAATGAATATTTTTAGAAATAGTATAAAATAATTAATTTCAATACATACTTTTATATTTTGATTTTTAAGGAACCTGACGGCAGTTTTAATTTGACCAACAGATTTATTTCTGATCATTTTAGGTTTAAGTTATTTTACTGTTAAACCATTAATAAAAATGAATATAAATACTTAATTTAGTAACCAGCCTTGATTTTCTTTTTAAATTGAAAATTAAACTCTTTCATATTTTATTTTTTATTTTATGCAACTCATTTAAGCTTTCTACTCTCTGTCGTATTCATGGTTTTTGAGATTAAACATTGTTTTTGAAATTAAACTTAATGTATCAACTTTTAGGTTGTTAGTATTATATCAAGTCTACGAAAGCAAGAATAAAACGTAAAGTAACTTACTAATATAATTGGAGACATCAAATTTGAATTTTGTAAGTAATTATTGAAAGGGTTTTTTTTACTGGCCGCAAAAAAAGTTGGCATTTTAAAATCTTTACTATCAGATTTTAAAGGATTAAAAAAAATAGTTTCGTTAACGAAACAATAAAACTAACCTTTATCCAACACTATGTAATGTCCAAATCTTCTTACACATTATAATAACAATTTTAAATAAGTCTTTAAATTCGTTTTTATTTATTTTCGCTGATACTTTACGCGTTTTCGCCAACCCGCCAAATCTTAACAGTAAAAATCTGCACACACTTCTATTTCCTAGTTACGCAACTTTTTTCTTCAATTTCACGGAAGAACGAAGGCGTTTGAATTTAAAAATTCAAATTAAAGTTCTGACTCGTACAATGACGTTAATTTTTTTACAGTTCCGAAAATAGAATTGACTAAAGTGGTTGACAGTCACATTTTTGAAAATCGAACGGCAGTGCGGCGCGCCCGCCGCTCGAAAAAAAATCGATAACCGCGCGTGCACATCGATATTTCACAAACTGGCCTGTGTTCTCAATTCAATATTTTAGTAAAACTTTTCGTTACGTTTTCATTGTTACCCGATGTATAGTGTTGCGCGCACATGCTCTTTCAACACATTATGATCTAACACTGGCCGACTCTCGATTGCAGAACATACTTATTCTAAGTCAACTTACATTCGTTCATATTTGCCTGCGGGGCGTAGGGCTGCGCTAGGAAGTTAGAACCTAGCTCTAACCTCTTTGTATGCCTTAAGCAGTTAGAAATCCTATTGAATCTTTCACCTTAGAGAGACTGTTAAATATTTTATGACTATGAATAAATGAAAGCACGAACAGCGTAATAAAAATTTTCTTCTAGAATCAAACTTTTCATAAGTTCTTATTTAGGATGCTGGCTGACAATTTGATCGTAAAGTGTATGCTTGCTTCTGAATGGTACTATTAAACCTAATTGGTCAATCATTTAGATGGAAGCTGGAGCTATCTCTTAACTATGTATCGTCGGCTTATTTAACCCGAGAAATATCCTTTCAAACATGGTTTTCACTAAATAGTTTCTTCATTTGATTAAAAGCATACCATGGCTGATCAAATTTAATTTAAACTTTAAAACAGCCCATTACACAAAGCTGAATCGTAAATACGAAAATCTCATCTTTATAATCGATATTTATTACGACTACATTGTATCGAGTGAACGATCTCGCGCCAACCCTAGTTTTAGCGTAGTACAAGAAACGTCTTGCATATAATAATATGTTTTAGCCTATATTGAGCGCTTACAGGCACAGTCTACGTAACCTGCGCGCGCGACTGCTATAAATTTATAGCTACTATTTTAAACGTTATATGCTTATAGGATATTGTTAGAAAGTATTGTTAAGCTGTTGAACAAACCGTCTCTAATACATTAACATAATGATTTTGAGCCTCATGCATCCTGTAATTCGCGGGAAATATGTGGTGGAGCCTTGAGGCACGGCTTTCCTTCCAGTTTCAAGTCTTCACTTAGGATCCATTCTGTCTAAATATATCAGTTTTTGTAGTAGATGGTCCATTGGAAAACTTGACTAGAATAAATAAATATATTTAGACTAATCCACCAAAATGTCCTTGTCCTTTTAAATATATATTTTTTTTACCTTCAAAAATGAATATTAAATCCATTCATCTTGCAATAATAAAAAGAGAGTTTTAAAATACTGATGTATAAGTAATAACTTATTATGTTTTGTAATCAAACTTACTACAGCTATAAAATAACGTTATAATAAAAAGCAGGCATCGTCCAACACTAATAGCAGTTAACAGGGAAGTCGCAGCACTACTTAGTTGTATGCATCGTGCAATGGCCTGCACTGCCGTAGTGGTGCCGCGGCATAAAACATCTCAACTATCCCCTACCATTAAAGAAAAGCTAACTTTAAAGTGTCGTGACAGAGTTTAGATTACATTGAAAGTTTTTGTGTGACAAATGTTAATGTTATTAAATGATAGGCTCTTATACTTATTTTGCTATGAATTTTAGCTAGATATAGCAGTATTAGGTATAGAAAGAAATGGTGGTGTCTGTGGGTGTAGATTCGTTTCTAGGACACGGCAAATGTTAGAAATCATCGCTGCCAGCGCGATATATTACATTATAATACTATAATAATTATAGAGGTAGTTTATTTCTGTACGCTTATAATAATATTGTGCAGTTTTGTTGATTGCCTTATTTAAATATCCTGGGACATTCTTTACACACGGTCATCTGATCCCAAACTAAGCAGAGCTTGTACTATGGAAACCAGATAACTGATATACTACATATAATACGTTTTTTTCTAAATACATACTAATATAGATATTTACACCCAAACACAGAACAAACAGACATGTTCATGCACACAAATGTTTGTCCTGGCTGGGAATCGAACCCGTGACCTTCGGTTTGGCAGTCAGAGCGCTAACCACCAAGCCAACTGGCCTGTGATTGATTTTATAAACTACCGCGTTAGGTTTTATTATTGTGTTTGCTAGTGGAAAATTTTACTAGCGAATTATTTTTGTATTACCCGCGTTCCAGCGGATATGACATTTTCCCGGGATAAAAAGTAGCCTATATGTTATTCCAGGATATGCTCTATCTATGTGCCAAGTTTCATCTGTATCCGTTCAGTAGTTTTTGCGTGAAAGAGTAACAAACATACTTAGATCCAAATCTTTCCTCCTTATAATATTAGTATAGATTTGCGTGTATAAATAGGACTTGTATTGCATTGAGCTTCCTGTATATTGATTGACATGATATTTTAGTCGAAACACTATCTTTTAATTTGTAGTCTTCAAAAAGGTTACAAAAACTGATTTATAAATTTATTCTAAAGAGGTTTGATATCGGAATAAGTTTAGGTTTCAAATGAATTCCTAAAAAAACGGTGGTGAAGAAGTTCTTAATTAAAAATATCCTAATGACAATTATTATAAATCACTACATAGTATAAAACAAGTAGCTTTCTCTTTCCCTATATCCCTATGTATGCTTAAATCTTTAAAACTACGCAACGGATTTCGATGCGATTTTTTTAATAGATAGAGTGATTGAAGAGGAAGGTTTTTATGTATAATACATGTGACATCCCACGGGAACGCGGGCAAAACCGCGGGGGACAGCTGTATAAACCATAAATTTAAAGAAAACTAAAGTATAAGTTCAAATAGCCTACCCATTTGATTTCTCCGTCCATCTTTGAATCAGTATAACTATGTCTAGGATTGTCATGTAGCGATACGCAAATTGGATAGGTAGTAAAATGGCCGTTAGGTTACTGCAAAATGATATGGTTTACATCGATAGGTAGTTACATTGTATCATGTTACATTCAGGTACAATGAGAAGTGAACTTTATCTACTAATGAATTATGGTATACTATTCTTTCCTCTGTGATTTCTTGTTTCCTAGGATCAAAGGTTCCTACTAAAAAAAAAAAAAATTTAAAAACAGGTTATTCAATTCAAATTAAAAAAAAATCAAAATTCAAAACCATTTATGCAGTTTAGGCCCTTGAAGGGCACTTATGAAGGTCAAATTTAAAGTTACTGAAGCTACAACCGGTTGGGAAGTCAGCCTTCAACTGAAAAGAACCGGCAAGAAACTCAGCAAGGTTACATTATTTTTTATTAAATAACTTTTTATATAAATTTTATCAATTCTGACTTTTTGGCTATTTCATAACATAAATTTTATATTTAACAATTACAAAATACTTATATTATAAATAGGTAACATTAAAAAACAAACCAAAAAAAAGAGAGATTTAGGCCTGCTTAGGGCACTAGGGTCAAAGTTACTGATGATACCCAAATATACCTGAAAATTTTCTGTAAGGAAAATGACACTAACTCGAAGATGTTTCGTTGCAGCTTCTATGCTGTCTCTGTCGCTAACTACGCTAATACTACTAATCACGTGAGAGGTAAGCTCTCCGATTTTAAGGCCCACATGAAGAAATAATATTAATTTTATTAAGGAGGTTGCATTAGTTTATGATATTAATATTCTAAGCGAGTGAACACTACCTTAAGTTTTATATTTAAGAGTGTATGGAAACGTAAAATAAAAAAAATTACAGAACACTGTTAAAGACTCTTTTGTCTGATGTCCATCTCAGGTCCATCCAACGCCCTCTGGCGGTCAATTCAGTAGCAGCGGTCGTGAAAAGTCCCTCACGACAGTTCAGTTCATCGAGACGTCCAAATGCGCACAAAACCTACAAGACGCACGATTGTCGTAATGTAATAAGACGCATTTTTCTTTGACAAAAACATGCGCGGGCGCTGTTAATGGTGTTAAGAAAATTGACGCGATGCGAGTTCAATGTGTTGCGGTTTGGATTTGGCTCTACGTTATTATTTGTAATTGTCGTTTATTTGCTGGCGTCGGGGTCTACAATTTGTTTTTTTTTTGGTTGGTAGATCTAAGCGTTAAATATTCTAAATAGAAATTTGTAATGAAAATTAAAAATACATTTTTTATCACAATTAGGCCTACAAACAAGCAAACGGTCCACCAAATGGTAAATGGTCACCGCTGCGTACAAACATTTGCTACATCGGAGGCATTGCCAATGACTGTCATTCGTCAAACATAGCAAAACAAGTGCAAAACTGGTTAACTTTGAAAATGGGTAAGCACTCTGTACTAAAAGATCTACTTCCGCAACTTGCGTTAAAAAAAATATTTTACCTTTGAAATATATTGTTTCATACCTGGAGTCTCAGGTATTAATGTTGCAAAGAATTGTCTATTTACGAGCCGAGTGTATAACCTATTTATCTATCCAAGTATTCTCACTAAAGAAACTATTATCAAGAATAAACAAAACAAACTCCATAACTATACCCTCAAGTAGAGCAGCTACTCAACCGTTCGCAGTAAAGAGCTGACACAAAGTTTTTACGTCGAATACATTCTTCATTGGCTGCAAACACATTCCGATCGCGCAAAACAAGCTGTGAATACCACTCGTGCATGGAGCCTTTGAGCTCTATGTAAATATAGCGCCGACGGCATTTCATATTTATGCCCATTTGCGAGTCTGTTGTGAATTACTTCCTTATTCTTTGGTTTTTCTACGAATTATGTTTTGAGAAAGTTATTTAAATTCAACTTTATGTGCTCTTCATTAATATATTAATTACAATATTTTGGGATATTTAAACTACAGCTTCATCTCCGCTATTTAATTAAGTAGGAAATACTTGAACCTCAGTAAATAGATTTTCTAAATATTGGCCAAATTTTAATGATGTTCTAATAGAGCACACAAATGTTTGTACTTGAAACTGTCGATACAAGAGACAACCTACTCAAAGTCAATCTACAAGGTCCTGAAAACCCAAGAGAAGCCACGAGCTTATCTAGTATACTAACACCACATTAACTCGCGTAATGATTCAGCCGGCGCAAGCAAAAAATACAAGCCGCTAATATTATTTTTTACTCCACTCATCTCGAACCTTAAGAATTCCTATTAAAATAATAATTATATTACTCAATGCCGTATTGAGCAATACAATTTTGTAATTTGTATTAAAGACCATTTTGCAATGACGGCCGTAAACTGTAAAGTTATAATTAATAGAAAAAGCTCATTACAATCTTTGCTTTATTCCAAACTGTTTAAGATACTGTTAAGAACTGGTAAATAAATAATAAATATCCTGGGACATTCTTTACACACGGCCATCAGTGCCTTTACCATGAGTTTTTAACGTACGCACTCGCTAGCGACGGTGTAAAACATTTGTATGGCAAATGTGTACAGCGCCACTAGCGGTCACCTAAAGAACTAAAGTCGATAGTACGAGTTGATAGGTAAAAAACCTATCGTAATGTAAACACTAGCGAGTAACGTTTCTTAGCCTTTGCTATAGAAATTCGGTACCATGAGTCACAAATTTGACAGTTGCTATCGAGAAATACTGTATCGATAGTAGTTTACTCGCTAGTGACTAAAGTAAGTTTCGATAGCAACTCATGGTAGAGGTACTGGTCCCAAACTAAGCAGAGCTTGTACTACAGACAGATATAGTTATAGTTTTTTATAAATACATACTTATATAGATATTTACACCCAGACACAGAACAAACAGACATGTTCATGCACACAAATGTTTGTCCTGGGTGGGAATCGAACCCGCGACCCTTGGTTTGGCAGTCAGAGCGTTAACCACCAAGCCAACTGGCCTGTCAAAGTTAAGACATTCAGATTCTGTCAAGCTCCTGCTTCAAATGGATTTGGATATATTAAAGCACTGATATGGCTGTTCTTTTGAAAGACCGTATAAGCAGTATCTGCAGCTTAATAGTTAGTATAAGTTATTCAAGAAAACAGTCGCAGGAATCAATTAAAAAAAAAACAAAATTCAAAACCATTTATTCAGGTTTAATAAGGCCCACGTAAGGCATTTATGAAGGTCAAATTTAAAGTTACTGAAGCTACTACCGGTTCGTAAGTCAGCATTCAACTGAGAAGAACCGGCAAGAATCTCAGCAAGGTAAGAATTTTTTCTTGTTTTTTTTTATAATTACATTTTATCTGACTGAGTAAAAGAGAACTACATATAAAGGCCTCGTCAAAACAAAACAAATGAGCCCAAACTCGAAGGGTTTATTGGTAACCACTAAAGAGTTCCACTATCCACCTCCTGGGTACATCATCAGATCAGCTCGATGCCATCAAATTGTAAAGTCATTCTGTTCCATCTACTTGCAAAATTTCAAATCAATAGAATAATTAGAAATAAGTTAAAATCGAATTCCAAGATTTCAAGTGAAGCTAATACAAGTATTTTCAAAAGAACCACAAGGAAGTGAAGAAGTAAAGTTCCAAGTGCAAAATTCCTCCAGGAAAGGACCACGACCCATTTATACCGTGAAGCAGTAGTGCACTTGTATTACTGTGTTCGGTTTGAAAGGTAACGGTCAGTGAAGTTACAGGTACATGAGACTTAACAACTTCACCTCTTAGCGTAGACAACGCATTGGTGATGGCCCTGGTGTTACAAATGTCTATAGGACGCGGTGACCACTTACCATCAGTCAACTCACATTGATAATATTAATTTGGTTTAGAATTATAATTTTATCTGTATTTATGTTTGATTCTATATTTTTATTTTTTAAGTATTAATATTTGATAGGTTTTATTGTTGTTATTTTAATTATTGTATTTTATATATTTGTGCATTGATGTGTGAGATTATATTTGTAATTAATGGGTGCAAATTACCTGAATAAATGAAATTTAATATTATTATTGATATTCGAGCTACTTGATAAAAAAAAGGTAATGGTACATGTTGTACCTATACCCCGATGTAACTTATAGTGTAAGCAATAAGTAGGTTCACGCAATAGGTAGGTTGGGCCTAGTCATCAATACAGTGAGATTGTTTCTAGGAAGTAAAAGAGCTCTTAGTGCAGAGTTCTTTCGGTTACCCATTTCTACTGTGAAGTACTAGTGCACCTGTATTACTGTGGTTCGGTTAGAAAGGTAAGGGGGCCTGTGAAATTACAGGCATATGAGACTTAACAACTTCACGTCTCAGGGACGACAACGCATTGGTCATGTTCTGGTATTGCAAATGTCCATAGGCGGTGGTGACCGTCATCATCGGATGGACCGTCTGCTTAGTTATCGACATACTTGGCATAAAAAAAATGATATCCAAAGTGAAGAATAGATCTCATACACTTTTTTAATTGATGAAAATATAGTTTTTAATGTTTTTTTTAAACTAGACCTTTTCGTTAAAGTTTTTAAGAAGTCAGTATCTAATTCTATAATAAATATCACGACATATCTGAATTATTCAAATCTGTAAAGTAACCCATATTTGAATCCAGTTTTCTGTTAAGATGTTGGGACAGCATTATGCATTAAAGTCAAATTATTATTTCATTTATTATTTATGTAAGAATGAATTATTATTTAATCTTTATTAAAATATTTTACTGAATGTATGTTAGTATTTAAAGATAGACAAGCCATGTTATATATTTCCTATTATCCTAGGTGGCCTGAAAGAAATTGCTTCAGCAATAAGGCCGGCTAAATTGCTTGCACTTAAAATGTTATTTTGTTTTTTTTTTATGTGGTCAGAACAATAAAGGATATTTGTATGATATTATTGTATTGTATTTTTGTATTGTATTAATGATCATGCTTAGTTTATAACATGCGCTGAACAAAACCTCTTTTGAAAGAAATAGTTGGTTATAAAAAAAAGTAAACTAATGCAGTGAAATCTCTGTATCGTGCTGTGAAAAACGGTCAAGTAAGGCTTGAGAATTTTAAAGAAACCATTTTGTTTAAGGGCTACTAGTTTATAAGGTTTTTAAAGATAATTTCAGATGATTGAGTTTTAGATGAAATAAAATTATTTCGTGTAACAAGGGCTCAGTAGATAAGTTTGATGTCTGAATAATTATTTATTTTGAACTAACAGCAGGAAAAATATCAATACTAAATAGTCTACGACCGATCATACGTAAGGTAGGTATGTCTTTATTTTAGTTATTCCGAGCAGGAGTCTCTTGAAAATGAAACCCTATTGATTTCTCAACGCTCATTGAAGAATCTAACACGTCATGAAGATTTTCAGCCCCATCAAAGTTTACAGTTGCTTCCACCAAGACACTAAAGTCCAATTTTCTAAAACGTAATTGTCGAAATGTAATTCAATAACCAATCCATTATTGCATCGCAAACTGACATATCATAAATGCCGCGTATACGGTAGACGTAACCGATAGAATTTAATACAAAATCCACCGATATCCGCCATATTGATGTATACATTTTTTCTCACCCCCCTACCCCACACCATAATTGAGCGTTGTGAAAACTATCACGTTGGTAAATGACGCCCTCCCCCCGTAATTTTCCAACATGGCCGCAATCAATAATTTCGCTGGGCAATGACTGTGATGACTCGAGCATGCGCAGAACGCGCCTAAAGCCGAATCATCGGCAAAACCTGAACTTGACTTGGGGGAAATGAAAGTAAGAGGCAAATGTTTCTACGCCATTCTTGGCATTGGATGCTCCAGTACACCCTGCTGCACTTACATATGTTTTTGGCTTTGAAGTATCTAGAAATGACGATGATTCCGTATGTCTTGATGATGATCTTGATTTTGGTAACGATTTTATGCGAATTGAAGACGATTTAAGGTTTATAATGATAATATTGATGACGATGCTAAGAAAAGCCGAATTACAGTTTATATTTTAGTACGCAACAATTTCAATTCGGAGGATCATCCAGAATTTTCCACGAGAGCGAGCGAGACAGAACGATGACGCGTTCAGGACCTGTATCATATTTCAGACGCAGAAATGACTCCATTACAGAAATATATACCAAATTCACTGAAATTGCAAAAATACACAAGAAGCTCTGAAAAAATACAATATGATAGATGAGAAAGTTCTTACCTTGTCTAGAATCGTGGATAGTGTAGAAATGAGTCCTGGTAGTGTTAGAGAATCTGATGTGATGTCTTCTCTTTCGGTTAATTCGTCTTGGCTTTTTTTTTCTTCTTCTTTGTCTTCGTATTCTGTTCAGTGTTCTTAGTATTGTCGTTATTTGGTATAGCCCTTATTAATTTATGCCCATTTAATTTTATACATACTCATATAAAAGTTACAGGTGTAGAAATAACGGAAATATTTAACTAAGTCTTAACGTTAATTTTATTTTTAAATTTTGTACTATTAAACAAATCTAGAAGTCGTTTCAACAGGTAGGTAAACTCGATAAATTTAGACTTTTTTGTGGTTTAACTTTTTGCTTGGCGTAATTTTATCTTACCTTTTTACTATTTAATTTAAGGCCAATTTAAGGCACAATAATTTGTTTTTCTTGATTTGTTCTCACCGTCCATAAAGCAGACACGGCCGGATGAGATTGGTCTAAACTTTACCGAAACTTAGTCGCCAAATGTCTCCAATATCACTTAGCCTTAAATTTTAGGTCCAGAGTTTTTTTTTTCACTAAATTACTTTTCACTAGAATATATATAGAGAGTTTGTTTATAAAAATCAATGTAAATCAATGATAAAAGTTCCAAAATTAACCAGTGTTGTTTAAATGTACTCAAAAAACTTAAATGTTTAATTATTCTCTTTTCTATTGTTTCCTTGTAATAACGGTTGATATAAACATAAAACTTGTTCTATTGCGAAAAAACGTGTTTCTTTATCGTCAAATGGCGATAGTTTTTATTTTAATCTCCTAATCCCTCCTTTGTTACGAAATCTTGATTATCTTCGGTTTCTTGCGCATCTAACTTATTGGTGTACGCATTTAGAAAGCCATGGTCTTCTGTGTGGTCTTTCCATGGATCTTGACTTCGTTCTTCTCAGAGGGTTGTAAGGTAGCTCCTCCCGGATGGTCGTAGATGTTACATGTAGCCCTGGTACGACAAATCCAAGATGAACCGCCTTCAGTTGCCTTAACACTAGTTTACAGTTTGTAGAAATAAAACCGGTTCGAAAGTCTATTGTAAGAGTTCAAGTGTTGCTGAATACTATTGGTTATAAATCACTTAAAAACTATTTGATTATTGTGTGAAAAGAAATTAATAGAGTCTATTGCATAAGACTATCCTTGAATGTGACGGCGGGCGGCAGCAATTACTCGAAACGCATGCGCGCAAATCTTGAAATTTTGAACCAAATAATTGGTATATGAACTTCTTTAGATTTTTGTTGTTGTATTAGGCCGTTTGTTATTTGATTGTTTTTTGTTTTTAAAGGTTTTTTTTTAAATTGCGCGTTGGTATTTTTTTTGCGCGTTGCGTAGGTGGAAAACACGCGTCGTCAAGAGCCTCGCCGGCCACACTGATATTGGAAGGTTGCATTGCTGCTGCAATGGGCTGCTCGCCCGTGGCCAGGGGTATGAGTGACCCCTGTCTCCCTGACCCCCACTCTACCTCGCCCATCCCAATGATTCGCGTACACCTCGAAATCATCAAATAATGATTTTACGTGTTTATTATAAAACTCTTCATACATTATATCTGCTGGTATGGGGTTGTTCTAGGGAATCTAAACGTTGTATTTATTAGTTTTGTGTGTGTGTATGTGTGTGTATGTGGGTGTTATGGAGTGTTAGAATAAACTATAAACTATTTACTTGATATTAATTTCATTGGACGTGTTGCGAGGACGGATCAATACTGCATTTTGTATATAAATTAGATGCCTAACTCTAACATAGATGATTTAGATTCACGCACACACTTTGCACTTTTAACTCATTACCAGCCAACATTAGAATCAAATAATCAATGAGTGTCATTTGTTAAAAACTCTCTCGATTACAATTGACAACTAAAATCAAGCCTTAGGAGTTTGCAATTCGCAAAACACAAAAGCTACTAAGCGCGCGTTAATATTCAACACACAATTACAGTAAGTGTGTTTTTATTTATTAACACAACTGTGTGTTTATGTACTATATCATTGTAAATACATATATAATAAATGGCAGTTTGATATCTAAGTAGATAATAGTACTAATGATATCTAAAATAGGTACTGAGACCTGAAGTATATTCTATAGTACTTCTACTCGAAAATCGAATCTGAGGACAATATAGATCTTAATTAGGTTGTATGTATAGAACAAGCCCCCCTAGGCCCGTGTAATGTTCTATAGGGCATTTCGTAGCTATGTAGAGTTCAATGCCCTGACAATGAGTACTTCTATGGCTGATTATCATGAACCGATTTAAGTTTGATAAAAGTATGAATAAGTCGTTAAAGGCTTGTCTTAGTAGTTTACCCTGATTGCTAAACTGCAGGTCCTGGATTCGATTCCCAGTCACGACAAATTTGTGTGTGTATATTGTCGCTTGGTTTCGTGTCTGGTAGGTAACTGTGTTAGTATATATTATTTAAGAAAAGGTAGTATAAATAAATATATCAGTTATCTGGTTTCCATAGTACAAGCTCTGCTTAGTTTGGGATCAGATGGTCGTGTATATTTATACCGGGTAAAAAAAGAAACAAACTTGGTATGTTCAACTCATTTCTGAATGAAGCAGGACCTGATTAGATAGAATCCATTAAGTGAATCATTTCTCCAAATATACATCTATCTCCTTACCAAATTTCATCAAGTTCAGCTCAGCCATTATGCCATGAAGAAGTAACAAGCATAAAAGAAACAGAGACACTTTCAAATTTATAACTATGGTATAGATTCTATACTATTGCTTACTCTATAACTTCTTAATTAATTAATTGATCTCTACATTCTCTATTACATGGTATATCAACCAACCCCGTGAAATCTGTACTTGAGAGCGAGTTTCCTTAATCTGTCTGTAAGTGAGATCTTCGGAGGCATAAGATTGTTATACCTACACCACTCCAATCTTTCAACCACCATTGTCACTTGCTAGCCTCTCATCCCCTGGTATTCACAAAAAAGTAATGCAGCGACGTCTCTGTCTATCTCGTGTCGTTCCCCATACGCAAGAGCGAGACAGATGCCCCGTATGAATACATTAAGTTGAACGCCATAACACCGCATCGTTCAATACATTTATTAATTTCTGATAATTTTTACATCGCATGGAATTTTCCCTGGGCTTTACAGTGACGTTGAAAAGCGTAGGTAGCGTGCGTAAAAAAATCAGCACGCTTATTTTGTGATTTATTTAAGAAGTACTTAGTAGAGCTCATCCAGGGCAGTACCACCACCATACCCATATCCGCCGTGAAGCAGTAGTGCACTTGTAACTCTGTTTCGGTTATAATGGGGCCGGTGAAATTACAGGCACATGAGACTTTAAGTTGGCTTGGTGGTTAACGCTCTGACTGCCAAACCGAAGGTCCGGGTTCGATTCCCACCCATGACAAACATTTGTGTGCATGAACATGTCTGTTTGTTCTGTGTCTGGGTGTAAATATCTATATAAGTACGTATTTAGAAAAAAAGTAGTATATCAGTTATCTGGTTTCCATAGTACAAGCTCTGCTTAGTTTGGGACCAGATGGCCGTGTGTAAAGAATGTCTCGGGATATTAATTTATTATACATATAATTAGGGACAAAGTTTACATTACATAAATAATAATAAATAAATATCCCGGGACATTCTTTACACACGGCCATCTGATCCCAAACTAAGCAGAGCTTGTACTATGGAAACCAGATAACTGATATACTACATATACTACATATACTACATATACTACATATACTACATTTTTTTTTCTAAATACATACATAAATAGATATTTACAACCAGACACAGAACATAGACACAGAACATAAAAACATATAATAATATAAAATACATTATTTCGCAGACAACTATTTGTCTAGAGCTGATAATACCTTAAGGATTCCTCACTAGGCAGGCCTGTATCAAGGAACGTTTTTTATTCAGGACTGGTTTAACTAATTTATGCCTAGATACCTTACTGTATACGTTTAATATTTGAGTTTTGTAGATATTGGACTTTCACCTCTATAATATGCTGTACGGTAGTATCATCGAATATTACCACTTCAACTTATCTATAGGGTGTTAAAAGAGGCTACAAAAGAGTACCGATGACCGCGTGTTCTGTACATCTTGCACCTAATATTCAAGTCATACTAAAGTATTCTGACTGGCCAGGCTTGGTCATTAGATGCTGTGACTGTCGTGCCACAGGTTGTCAGTTCTATTTGCAGCCAGGTAAAATATTTGTGAGCTAACATGTCTGTTCTTTGTCTGGGTTTAAACCTATAGGATCTGCCTATCTCTCTGTATGTAAGTACTTTTTTAAAAGTAGATTTATTTGACCAATCTTGATAAATGTTTGTAATATATATGATTGCGCGAATAATAGGCTATATATGTGGTTTAAATGGCATATTGCGCCGACCATCAAGACCGAGATGTCATCATCATCATCATTATCAGCCCAGGGATGTCCACTGCTGAACATAGTCCTTGGATTTCCACCTCGCACGGTCTTGAGCCAGCTGCATCCAGCGGCTTCCAGCGACTCTGACCAGGTTGTCGGTCATCAAGACCGAGATGATGGCTGCTCAACAGGACTGTGGAAAAGTATACCACCAAGTCTTAAAGCTGAAACTTTAGTCAATGAAATAGCTTTACAAACAGCCCCCTTATTCAGCTAATACAAACTTCGTCCACGAGCCGCTTCACGGAGGCTACGGAGAGCATATTTCTCACGTGATTAGTAGTATTAGCGTAGTAAGCGATAGAGACAGAACACGGGGGCCGTGACGAAACATCCTCGAGTTAGTGTCATTTTCCTTACAGAATCGAGCCCCAGATAATAACAATAAAAAAAAATACGTTAAATTTTTTTTTTTATCTGTGGACAGTACAAGTAGGCTGCAACGCGTGCAGTTAATAATGACATATAGAATTTTGTGAACGCACCCTTTAATCTCGCGGATTACACGACGCACAAACGAGCCGATATTTTATTTCGGTACATAAAATGGTGGAAATCATGGCACATGGCAAAATACCCGTTTTCCACAGCAAAGACACGCGTTGAATTAAATACCATTTGTTGTCATTCAAATTATAGAGTACATTTTATTGTGTGTTGGAATTGTTTAAACATTAAGCTTGCGTATGTACGCATATGTATATCACTTATCTGGCTTCCATAGTGGAAGCTTGGCTTAGAATGCTTAGATTGGGAAGTGATAGGCAACATAGCTATGTTCTCAATCGATGACTTTGGACATCTTTCCACCTTTATTCATGAACATAGTTCATCAGAACTAAAATTCGTAATTTTCCAATTTTTATTACAAAAAATTGGTCTTAATGAAAACGCATTGAATCCAATGCATTCTTTGTTAAATCATGAGGACCACACTATCAGGACCCTGTTTGATCTGCATAAATATATTTGTTGATGCTTAAATTAGAGGACTGCCACTTTTTTTTAATACTTTAACTAGATCAATTGTAAATGCCACCTCGTTCTTGTTATCCTGGACCGAAGCTTTACCTTGACCATAGATTTTGTTATATGTGCTCTTTCCTAGAGTATTTTCATTACTGGATTCAACTCTTAGACTTAGTATAGAGTCCTGCAATAGCAGGTTAGTGCTACTTTGATTGTAGGTGGAAGGAACTCAAAGGCAATAATCTTAAAACTGACTCTTTAGTGCCCCTTTTGAGCATACATGGGTTTGACGACAACTTTTTTTACTTAAGTATAGTTCTAGGCGGTATTACTTGTGTTTATTTTTAATTCTAAAAGCATAGGCATGGGTCATAGTCTAAACAGCCTTTATGCAACTCTAATATGACTTTGTCGATTTGAAATTCCGTTTTCAAATCACTATCCCGTTTTAGGCCAGACTTTCAGTATTCATATAAACAGTAATTTGTTCCGATTCCAGTCATCTACCTCATTCATCAATAGCTGTTAATAATAGACAATTCATGGTGAAATCACTAGTATTTATGATCCTATAGACCGCCGCCCGAATGCCTAGACTATACCCTCGTACCTACTTTTTATCTCGCCATCTCTTTCTTGCAACTGCGCAGACTCGGCGTCATCGTCATGATGACCCCTCGGGGGGGGGTGGGTGGTCCACCCCACAACCCCCCACGTCAATATACGGCAAACAGCGTTTGTAGATAAAATAAACGCATACAAATGCATTGTGATGTACGTATACGCAGCTTGCACGCACACTTGCGTACATATTCACACGCACACATATTTAATTTTATACAAAATTGAAGCAAGATAATTACATTAAGGCAATATATGTGTGTACTTATAGTGCGTACATAGGCCGTTATGTGGCGATGTTATATGGGAGTACATAAAGGGGGGGTATGGGCCGAAAAATGGGAAATGTTCGGGGGATTTTTCTGTCATACAGTTTTAATGCTTGTCTGAATCTACAGGATCGAATGGTGAACGCTTTTAGTGATATGACCCTGCGCTGGGAATTTTCGCGATAGTAAAAACGTACAACGATTTATCGGCACTCTCCATGCATTTCAAAGGATTTGTTGACTAAAAATGATTTTATACAGGCCGTTTCTTTTTAGATTTATATCATTTTGGCTTATTAAGTCTTAGCCATCTATACTAATATTATAAAGAGGCAAGATTTGTATGTTACTTACATACAAATCTTGTTTGTTACTCTTTCACGCAAAAACTACTAAGTGAATATGGATGAAACTTGGCACATAGATAGAGCATATCCTGGAATAACATATAGGCTACTTTTTATCCCGGGAAAATGTGACACCCCTCGGGAACGCGGGTAAAACCGCGGGGTAAGCTATTATAATTTATGTGGTAACCAAAGCTTTGTTAGATCAACATCACCTCTACTATGTCTAAAGCGTTACGTTAAGGTGTTTTGTGGCCATATTCCCATTTAAAGCAGACATTTCATGATCACTAATAACTACTGTAGCTTTTCAATATTCTAGTCGACACACGACGAGTGACTGATAATGTTATAAAACTAATAGATGATTTGATACTGCAACGTGTCTATAAGTTTCCATTCCAAACGATAAAGTTCCTAAATTGCGCTTGTTATAAAAATATTTCATAATGTCCTCACTGACAATTTCCACCATTTTTTCTTTCATATCTGTCTGCAGATGAGCCTTAAAGCATACGAACATACTTCGCCTCAGATGTCGAGCGGTGTACAGCTCGGTTTAAGACCGAAAGTCCTGGGTTAGATTCCCAGATCAGGCATGGTACAGTTGATGTTTCCATGTCAGAAATGATTACCACCAGTACAGGATTAGTAAGTTGGGACTTAATGCAAAGTGAGTCTTAGTACTGAGACCCCTGCCTACCTCTTCGGGGATAATGGTCGTAAAGATATTTATTTTCATTGACTCATTCTTTTTTATATTCTATTAAATTTATATACTTTTTCGGTGGTTAGAGAACCTGACTGCCAAACAGTAGGTCGCGGGTTCGATTCCCACCCAGGACAAACATTTGTGTGCATGAACATGCACGTTTGTTCTGTGTCTGGGTGTTAATATCTATATAAGTATGTATTTAAAAAAAAAGATATATATAGTATATCAGTTACCTGGTAGCCATACTACAAGCAGTACACTCTGCTTAACTTGGGATCAGGTAACCATGTGTGAAGAATGTCTTGGGATATTTATTTATACGTTGCTTAGATATATTCCTAACACTTTATGTTACCGTATGAGATCGGATAAGTAAAATACGGCATATGTGTTACAGAGCGTTAACACTGGTAGTGATCACCAGACACCTTGGATAGAGAGGAGCTATAGAAAAGCGACCAACTGTGAATCGACCTCGCATACAAAGGGCTCCGTACCACAATACCATATTTAATAGAATGCTTACAAGAACACATTTCTTGTATGAGGAGCCGTGAATATTTTTTTTAATTTTATTACCATCTATAGTAGTACCCACACTGTTAAAAAAATCAACTGTATACATATTACAGTTTATTAGATACAGCCCGCTGACAGATAGATGGACGGACAGCAGAGCCTTAGTAATACGGTCCAGTTGACACCCTCTCATTTAAAAACAGTGATCAAATAGTAGATATTAATGAAACAATAAATCAAATGATCAAATGCCCGTATAACGACGTATCCAATTTCTAACACTAGCTTCAGTTACATTGATATAAACTCCCGGAATTTGCCGACCGCAGCCGAAGCCGAAGGTAGAGAGGCCGACGAGCTGGTTGTACGACACCGCTGCACTGCCACTGTCACCCTGTAAGTCAATGTGAAAATCAGCTGTCAATATGAGACAGGCCAGTTGGCTTGGTGGTTAGCGACTCTGACTGCCAAGCCGAAGGTCGCGGGTTCGATTCCCACCCAGGAAAAACATTTGTGTGCATGACCATGTCTGTTTGTTCTGAGTCTGGGTGTAAATATCCATATATATGTATTTAGAATAAAAAAAAAGTTTTATTTGTAGTATACCAGTTATCTGGTTTCCACAGTACAAGCTCTGCTTAGTTTGGGATCAGATGGCCGTGTGTAAAGAATGTCCCAGGATACTTATAAAAAAAAGGAAATAAAAAAATATATAAGTCATCATATTAGAATCAACCTGTATAGCAAAAACCTTTTACATAAATTCAAATTTCAAAGCTTTTCATTTACTTCTGACCCTAGAAGGGGGCCTATGAAGGTGAAAGTACTGAAGTTACCACCGGTATGAAAGTCAGAATTCAATCGAGAAGAAACGGCAAGAAATTTTGCATAGTTACCATTTATATTCTAACTTTTTTGGCATGATAAAATTTAACAAATAAAAAGTAAATATTAACACACAAAATTTAATCTGTTGACATTTGATTCAAACTTTTACACATAATATCCATGAAGTATCTAGCTAGGTATCATACCTATATGGATCTAATTTCTTATAAGTCACTGAGTCAAATCAATGTCTTCAAACAATTTTAAACTTAATGGAATAGTTCAAAAGCTTTATTTTCCAAAAAAAATTACAAAGTATTTTAAATATCATTTTTTTTTTTATTATACACCCTCCTATTTACACACGGCCATCTGACTTCAAACTAACCAGAGCTTGTACTATGGAAACCAGATAACTGATATACTAGATTAACTACTAGATTAACATCATCATTTAGCGTTAAAAAATAAAGTTGAATTACAACTGTGCCTACCCTACATGAACGAGGACAGCTCGCACTAACCCCTTTTAAATTACATCTTTTATAACTAACTACCCATTTTAGAGATCAACTCTAAAATGGGTAGTTACCTCGCAGGTAACTATTGATTCACCGACAAACTAACAAACAAATCACAATCGTGTTCTAAATTAACCGATTGCGAATTTACTCGTACCGATGTAAGCGAGCCGAAACTCACCTCACCGATTTGAACCCGAGTGCAATGTCGCGGAACTCGCTTGGGACTCGTGTCGGTTCGGACATGCCTTCGGATTGGGTTTAGTGGCTGATTACATTCTGTTGAACCACGTGTTACTTGTCGAAATGGTGAAATTCTATCTTTTTATAACACTACCTAGTCCGGGCCGTTTCACCCGCTTTTATCGTTATTATGTATGTAAAATTTGCGCAGATATATATTCTGACTATGTACCAAATTTCATAAAGATTGGTGGAATCGTTTTTGAGTTATTAAAGCACATACAGACAGAAGAAAATTCTAAAAATAGAATTATCGTGGTTGTCATAAAACGAAAATTTATCACAAAATTCAATTTTTAATAAATGAATACCTGTAAATCCACAGATCAGACGGTACACTATAGACAGAAGGAATTGAACCTGCTACCTGTGGCTAAGCAGTCAGGTTAACTACCACGCCAACCTGAGTATTAAATACATATACGTTATGTCCCGTGGTGTCATATACGACAAAAAGTATCCTATATGTTAATCCAGGATATAAACTATCGATGATTCAAGTTTCATCCAAGTCCGTTAATTAGTTTTCGCGTGATAGAGTAATAAACACACATTCATTTATACATCAATTATTACAAATATTAATTTATAATACTAGCTGTCCTCGGCGGTTTTACCCGCGTTCCCGTGCGGTGGTACATTTTCCCGGGATAAAAAGTAGCTAATAATGTTATTCCAGTGCATGTCATATCTATGTGCCAAAACCCTTTGGTAGCTTTTGCATGAAAGTGTAACAAACGTCCATCCATCCTCAAAAGCTTTCGCACTTATCATCTACTAACTGTCCCCCGCGGTTTCAGCCGCGTTTCCGGGGGATGTAATATTTCCCCGGCACAAAAAATATCCTATATTACTTCTAATACCTCCAAGAATATGTGTACAAAGTTTCATGATGATCAGTTAAGTAGTATTCGCGTGAATATTCAATTTTAGGTCCATTTTTGTTCTTAGTATATATAAATGATTTGCCATATGTTGTAAAAAGTTGAAAAGAGTTATTAAGGAATTGATGATTTCTTAAAAGCACTTTTCTTCTGAATGTTGGTAGTAGTAGTAGATTATTAAAATAGTATAAGAATATAGTTAGGTAGGTTAAGATAAATTTATTGTTAAAAGAGCAGAGCGCCTACAAACTGCTGAGCAGTTTGGCGATGTAATGTTTGTGAATATGTACTAAATATAATATAAATAAATAAAAAAAAAAAAAAAAAAAAAAATGACCTCACAGAAATTGTCTTGTTTGCTGATGATACATCATTAATTTTTAAAGTTAATAGAAAAGACAAGGATCTAACTAAAGTTAATCATACTATGTCAATTGTCTGTGGGTGGTTTGCTACAAATAATCTATTACTAAATTCAAAGAAAACTAAATGCTTAAGGTTTTCTTTACCAAATGTAGCACAAGTAGATAGCCAAATAATAATAGATGGGAGCCATATTGATCTTGTAAATAAAACGGTATTTTTGGGGCTTACATTAGACAATAAATTGCAATGGGGACCTCAGGTTGATACTCTAGCTGCTAAATTAAGTTCGGCTGCATTTGCTGTTAGGAAAATTAAACAATTGACGAATGTTGAGACGGCCAAATTAGTTTATTTTGCATATTTTCATAGCCTCTTGTCCTATGGCATTTTGTTTTGGGGAGTAGCAGCGGATATAGAATCAATATTTATTATACAAAAAAGAGCAATTCGTGCAATTTACAGTATGGGTCCCCGTGAATCATTAAGAGATTTATTTAGGGAAATAAATATAATGACATTACCTTCACTATATATTTATGAAAATATAATGTTTATACGTAGAAACATAGGAATGTTTGAGTCAAAATTAGATACTCATAGTATAAATACAAGACAAAGGGAGAAGTTAGTTGTTCCATACTTTAGATTAACTAAAGTAAACAAGTCATTTCTTGGTAATTGTGTTAGATTTTATAATAAGATACCGCTGTCAGTAACCAAAATGTCTGATCATAAATTTAAAAATTATATTAGGAGTATTACAAGGTAGTTCATTATATTGAAGATAAAAATGTATGGAAATAGCTGCTCTCTGCACAGTGCACCTCTAAATCTCTTTTTTAAGTTGTAAGTACCTAATTATTGTTATTTTCTATTTTGTAGTCTTGTCATATTTTTTTTTGGTTTATTTTTTAATGTTACCTATAATAAGTATTTTGTAATTGTTAAATATAAAATTATGTAAAATTGAAATTATAAAATAGCCAAAAAGTCAGAATAGATAAAAATTTATATAACAAATAAAAAAGAATGTAACCTTGCTGAGTTTCTTGCCGGTTCTTCTCAGTTGAAGGCTGACTTCCGAACCGGTTGTAGCTTCAGTAACTTTAAATTTGACCTTCATAAGTGCCCTCCGAAGGCCTAAACTGAATAAATGGTTTTGAATTTTGAATTTTGAATTTTGAAAGCGTAACAAACAAACTTACATTCACATTTCTAATATTAGTCGGGATATATGTACATATAAGCAAAATAGGGTTCCATTGACGCGCCAGCACCTGAAAGCTATTAAACATATTGAGATGGGACTACTACCATTCAACGTGATTTTTTTCCTAGATGGTTATAGGCTATCTATGATATCGATAAACGCAGGTGTAACTGCGGGAGACAGCTAATATGGTATAAAGTAGGATTGAACATTTTACCTGACAGGCATCTTCTAACCCACCTCCCGCACAGAACATCCTCGGAGTCAGTGTATGGTTATACCAGTAATTCTCAACATCTTGGCAAACCTTCAAAGGTACTACAGGTAAATAAGCTTGCTGCAGATCGTTGCTGTAATCTCCCTGGAAATCAATGAAAACGGCAAACTGTTACAGGATCTGCACCAATACGTTCGAAGGTACAAAGTATTTTGTAAGCTAGCACCATTTCCGCGGTTTCACCCGTGTTCCTGAATCTTAGTATTATATTATACTAGCGACCCGTCCCGGCTTCGCTCAGGTGCAATGTAGATACTAATACATATAAACCTTCCTCGTCAATCACTCTACCTATTAAAAAAACCGCATCAAAATCCGTTGCGTAGTTTTAAAGATTTAAGCATACATAGGGATATAGGGACAGAGAAAGCGACTTTGTTTTATACTATGTAGTAATTTTGATGGTATGATAGCTTAGTTGATAAGAGTCGTAGGTTCGCATCTTGGTTCTTGAGCTTGATCTTTCACAGCAAGAAGTAACTGCTATTCAGCCAATATAAACTTCATCGGTGAGCCCAACGAGGCCTTGGAGATGCGACGTCTAACGTGATTGCATAGTTAACGATAGAGACAGAGCATAGAGACCACGACGAAACATCTTCGAATTAGTATCCTTAAAGAATCAAACCACCTGCAAAAATTTGGACCAAATTGACCATGATAGTACATCCAGTTATATTAAGTATCAATAACTTACTTTTTCCACCGGATATCCCCATCCGGCTACATGAATATGGTCACCACAATCCCCCTCGCTTATCCCAATGGCTGACACCATTTTGGTGAAGTGAAGTCTTCGATGTAGTTGCAGTATTTGAACATCGTAGTCATATTTATGACTGAGGCCGAACTTTGGATGAATTCTTTGCGATTTTATCTTGATTTGACGACCTTTCAGACGGTGCTTACTGCCGATTCTAATATATGTGTGATAACTAGAAAGGAATATAATAAATATACTAGTTGTCCGGACAGACGTTGTCCTGTCGAAATAAGTCCATACAAAAATGCAGGAATTCGACCGCAGCGCCACCTACCGGGAACCTACCAGGAACCACCAATTGGGAATCTAAACCATCCAGGGCGGCCACCCAAACGCATACAAAAAATATTTATTCATATCGGTCCAGCCGTTTAGGAGGAGTTCACTGTCAACACACGTACAGAAGAATTATATAAATAATTTACCCGCGTTCCCGTGGAATTTCACATGTATTATATATAAAAACCTTCCTATTCAATCACTCTATCTATTAAAAAAAACCGCATCAAAATCCGTTGCGTAGTTTTAAAGATTTAAGCATACATAGGGATATAGGGACAGAGAAAGCGACTTAGTTTTATACTATGTAGTGATAAAGATAAATAAAAATAAGTATCTTATAATAAAAATTGGATTGAAAAAATTACGCTCAACACACATAAAATTAGCACTCTATCTTCTTTCTTCTTATCTTAAATAAGTGAGATGAAATACAAAACCATATTTCTTACCCACAATGAGCAGCAGTCAGAACCCACTCATTATCTATCAGGACCCCGCCACAGATATCTCCGTAGTTAACTTGGTACGGAGCTTGGTGAATGCTGATAACATGGCCACCTACAATTCTGTAATTCCTTCAATTATATACACCGCAATGAAATTTTTTTAGAGGACTTCCATGATATTTGTGGGATTAATATTACAGTATGTTCTATCTACTTAATAACTTAATCCTCGGTCATGTGTTTAGTGTCCAAATTATAAAATACATTAATAACATTAGTAATGTTTTAACCCCAAGCGTTACAATGTCCAAAAAACTGTAACTTATTCAGAAAAATCACTTTAATATGAATCGTTAATTATAGATAGATTCTTGGATTTTGCTGAAGAACTATTAGCATATGCATTTATTTCTTCTCACAATTGTTTGGAAGAGTAAAGCTGATTGATTATTTTCGTGAAATTTAACAAACGTAAATTTACATTTGTTGCAAAATAATTAATTTGGATTAATTTTAATAAAATTGTCTACCAAAGGCAACTCGTATTGATGATAGCGATATGGAATACGATAATAAACCGTATCCTTACCGGGGACCAAGAACTGAAACGATATCTTGTAACTTGCAATACTAACCCGTGGACAAAAATATGATTTGCTTTGAAAATCAAAAGCAGTAAAAACATTTGATCGATCAAATTACTTTTTTAATTAAAATCCATGTTATACGGCTGCACGTGTAGACTCAACAGTAACAACGCAGTCAACTTTTTAACTATTATATAAATGCCATCGTCATCTTAAGCCTTGATATAATTATTGCTGAACCAAGTCATATCCTATTATTTTCCACAATTAAAATAAATATCGTGGGACATTCTTTACACACGGCCATCTGGTCCCAAACTAAGCAGAGCTTGTACTATGGAAACCAGATGACTGATATACTACATATACTACTTTTTTTTTCTAAATACATACTTATATAGATATTTACACCCAGACACAGAACAAACAGACATGTTCATGCACACAAATGTTTGTCCTGGGTGGGAATCGAACCCGCGACCTTTGGCTTGGCAGTCAGAGTCACTAACCACTAAGCCAACTGGCCTGTCAAAATAGAACATTACACATTTTATTTACAATAAGTGTCTATTTGAACTTACCTCTTTATTTGCTCGGGTAACGAAGGAATCTCTTTAAAAATCAAATCAAAAATACACAAATTCGTTTCTTCTCTATGGGCTATCAACTCTTTGAGTGATGTGGCTCGCTATGACCACTTCAGTTTACCAACCGTAGCAAATCCATAGCTTAATTTAACAAAATGAAATAAAAATAACAAATAAAAAAATATTGAAGTCCGAAAATAAATCTTATAAGGGGACTAAGGTATGAGGAAAGAAATAAATCTGGAGACAAAGAAAGAAAAATGAACTGTTAGTATAAATTGAGCACATAAATAGTGTTGCTCATCATAATATTGTCAAAAGGTAAGATCGGTTAGGACCGTAAAGCTTAATTCATAATATGAACCTTATAGAAATTGATAGATATCTAAAATACTAGAATTAAAATGACAATTAGTAAGAATTATAGTGATGGTTTAAAATTTTGATTGATGACACAAGACCCTATCAAATCAATCCTGGAAATGTAGATAAAAGACGCAATAAAACATCAAAAGGTTCAAAATTCGTTTATTCTGTTCATAATAAATGTTTCACTGAAGTGCAAACCGCGTGACTTCTTCAATCCAACTTCTCACTTTGGCAACCTTGCTGTATACCCCGTAGGAGCCAGGAGTGGCACACCCATAACCAAATGAGACCATGCCTAGGAGACGGTCATAGGCTACTGCCGGCCCTCCTGAGTCACCCTGTATACAATTCGGAAGACAAAAATCTTACTGGTAATCCTTTCTTCTGTCTTACCATCCCAAAATCTCTAGGGTAGGTGACTTAAGAGTACACCGATGATCAATTGCACTTACATCTGGTACCAAGTGGTTAACAAAAGCACTCTCAATGTGAATTGGCGTCAGCCAGCCGGTCTTAAAAAACTGTCAAAACTTTTGTAATACTTAACGCATCGAATGGGCATAAAGCATATATAGGCCTAACTGATGGACAACAGGGCAGGCAGATGATGATGAGTTCTAATATTTGATCGTTAATTTGGATCCTGCAGGGTGGTGGATAGAAGTATCCAGAAATATTACCTACAGGGACAGGTGACTAAAAAGATTTTACTATGTTGATTACATCTACTTCATCATCACCTAGTACAGCATTTGGTGTTATCTCAAAGAACTATTAGTTTCCAGTTGTACTTTGAAATACGAGTATAAGCTAAACATATCAAAAAACTATACCTGGCAGGCATCCTTCCTTCCCTCTGAGAATCCAGCACAGAACATTCTAGAAGTAAGACTGCCTCTAAAATAAGGGAAGGGTACACTCTGGCAGTTTTCTTTTGATATAATTGGAACTCTTACAGCTCGCAGGACATTTGAATATGGACCCTGAATATGGAAAATAGAATAGATTTTTAATAAGCATTTGACACTGTAAATTAGGAGTGACTGCAAGAATTTTCGAAAAACAACCTGTAAATTTAATTATAAGTACATTTACAACATTATATTTTATTGAAATAACGTAGAATTAACATTATGATGTAAAGTTAATGATTTAAACCAACGAATAGAATTGGTGTCCCTCAGGGTTAAACTTCGGTCCATAGTTCACTAATTTATTTCAAAAGACAAAATAAATATTTTGTTTTATTTTTACATAAAACTATTTACTGTAACGCTACATAAGCAAAAATGTATCTATGGTAAAATGTCAGAATAAAAAGCTAACTGAAATGTCAACTATTGCCAGCCGTGGATGTTATGTGACAAAAATACATGGGTCTGATGTAAGGTACCGCTATCTCTCAACAGATGCATTTAGATTTCCCGTTTCGCCAATAAAATCGTAATTAAATGAGCTTACTAATGATCGGTGTGCAAAACGATTTCTTCTCTGTTAAAAACAAGTGGCTTTTTATAGCTGATAGTGATAATTATTTCAAATTTGTTGCATTGAGGTAGTTAATAGAAACATGTCGATAGGCGTAACCGATGTGATTTTAATTTATAAGCCGGTCTTTCCTAGAATATTGGCTTGGCTTCGTACTATGTAAGTTAATAATTTATAGGTTAGAATAAAATATACAAGTTATTATTAGCAATAATTAAGGTACCATGAATGAAACAAGTTGTACCGTTGGTTAAATACTAAATCTAAAGATTGTTGTTTCTTGATTGCAGGTTACAAAATAGATGTACATATTGTAATATGTATAGAAATAATTACAGGTATTGATGGATTCGACTGAATGAGATCGATATCTAGGACGATTCCTAGAGCCTTATAGGGGAAGGTGTAAAAGAGGTGTCTTTTAGGAGGGTGTAAAAAAAAGGAAATGTAATAGAAAATCCTGTGAAGCGCAGGTAAATTCGCAGCAAATCAAAAATATTTTTATCTCTCCCACAGACATTTACAGATAGATATTTCGTGGCTTGCCAGATTGCTTGGGCGACTAACTACCTTTTAAAATTTTGCCGTGACATTTTATACCTGCCAAGTACTTTACAATATCTAATAACGCGTTAGTTGTAAAAAGTCGGAGGTCAAATATTACCTTTTTCTATCAAATGAACCTTTCTGTGGAACCTAATGCGATTTCAGTTTTTGAAGCAAAACTTCTTATGAGAGAGCTTTGAAATGATGATGCGCAACATTTTTGTGTAACTAAAAATAAATGTATGATAAACACAATCTATGCTATTCAAAAGTGATTAAAATTTTCGCTGTAATACAAAAGTTTCACTTCTATCGTGTGTCTTTACAACACAGCCAGTTTTTTTTCTACTGGAAAAGTGCTGGGAGTTCAAGACTTTTAAGACTCCCAGGTTCAGAATCAAATGATACATCATCTAACACTGGCACGAGATCACTTACGTTCTCCTGAGTGTTCCCCCATCCAGTAACAGTTATTACTTTACCGATCACCATATCTTCAATATGCGCTATTCTTATTGGTTGAATATTTTCATCAAACTTCAAAACTTCGTTCAATTCCAATAGTTGAAAGTCAAAGTCAAACGGGTGGTCCTTCCTCTTCGCTGACCACATCGGATGTATGTAGTTAGCCTTGACCAGTATCTTCCTTCCTTGGTTGAGATATTTTGATCCCACTCTTATGTAAGGCTTCTTTCTTTGGAATAAGGTATTATTCATTAGATTTCAGGGCAATTAGCAAATAATAACAATGAAATAACATAACATAGTATAGCAAAAATATAGGTTATAGAATACTCTTATTCTTTCCTTGGAACCAGTAAGGTATAATCAGAATGGTTTTTCCAGATGGCCTTTTAGGATGCGAGAATTACAGCTCTTCTAAAGCTTCCAAAATATGGCACCTGGAATAGTCCATTCCTGGTTAGAGACCTCGACCCTCACCGCAGGTCGTGAAGCCCATTCCCACCCAGGCCAACATTTGTGTACATGAACATGTCTGCTTGTTCTCTGTCTATATATCAGTTATCTGATTTCCATAGTACAAGCTTTGCTTAGTTTGGTATCAGATGGCCATGTGTTCAAGGATATTTATTGTTATTTATCTCACCCACAATGTCCAGCTGTCAGCACCCATTTCTTATCAATAATAGCACCACCACAGTTTGTACCATAAGCCACATGATATGGATACAGATTTATATCCACTTCAAAGCCGCCCACAATCTTGTCTTCGCCGTAATTAGCTTCCAGACTATTGTATTCATTAGACCTCTTGTTGTTAAACCTTTTATCGTCAAATTCTTTCAAATAGTCAAAGTTGTCAACATCAGGCATTTCTGTCGGTTCCTCATAGTCTTCGATGTCTAGTCTTATGAGTTCTTCTTTTGGATTCCACGCGTGTGTTTTTCTTGGTTTCCTTTTAAACTCTATCAGGTTCTTTGTTCGAATACTCTGTACTTTTGGAACTGGTATTAAGATCACGTCGTATTCTGAAAATATCAAAAATATTTTATTAATCATAAAAATATTAAACACCATTTTTGTATCATTGGCCAGTAAGTACTTCTATTATTGAAAAAAGGTGAGAGGCTTAATTAAAACATTTAAAATTTAATTAAGAATATATTACATAACACGTACTGTCAAGGTGCACTGGTAATACATTAAAAACAAATAATATTACTAAAAGAAATAAATTATACATTTTAAAATTTATTTCTGGCAATCTTCATCACGACTTCAGGAAAAGATCGAAAATTTTCCACAGTTCCACGACTTAATTTTAAATCAAATTCAATTATTGTTGGATTGTTGAAATGTATTTGCCATGAAATTAATTTTTTGTCGTTGGACACGTTTTGACTTGGAGTTCAGTAGTCAAATGGGAAATAGAACCCTTATAATTTTATCCTATCCATTTGCAAATCTGTTCATCTGTCTGTATGTCACATACATTTTTTTCTGAGACTATTGGGTGGCACTATGTATCTAAAATTTTGAAAGTAGATACCATATAGATAAATTTTTAGGTGCCAATAGAGTCTGTGTGAGTGATAATTTTTCTGAAGATTTTCAATTATAGTTTGTAAAATATGCGCTAAAATCGTAAAAAGTTTGTCCTCCCTCTCAAATTTTTAAAGCAAAAGACAGAAATTTGTGTCTTCACAAAATGTAATAAAAAAAAATCGTTAATTGATTTGACTAAAATGCGTTAAAATTTATTTGAAACTACCGCAATTTTTAATAAAGTTTATCGACTGTAATATATAACATTGTATTTCAACGTATAATTATAAAAACTTATGTAATACAAAGTTATTATTTGTAGTCGATAAAATTTACATTTTAAACTGTAACTTGTACGGATCCCTACACAATATGGTCTGTCACGCACTTAGCATGTTATTTGTTTATTTTCCTGTTTTATATTAATAGTGTAGGTACATGTATTGGAATTTTAAAAGGATGTTTTCTTAATTTGTTATGTTTTATAAGTTGCAGTGTAACGACATGATTGTACCCAAATCACATTTTATATGGTGAAAATTTCATTAATTCAACATTCAATTATTTTAAATAAATTAAAATCGCATCTTTTATTTCTCCGATTTTTTCTTTGAGTAAAAAATTAAATTTTTAAATGAATTTCATTGCTTTGTCCGAATAAGATCAGAAAAATATATCTAAGTGACACACCGTAGTGGAATAAACACAGGCATAATATTAAAGTACTAGAATTGCATCGAACTGTATAACTGTAAAATAATGTAGGTGTTATCTTTTTTTTATTAAAAAATTCTGAAAATATTATATTCTAAGCATTAACTTTATACTGGAATTTGAAAAAGTCCTCAACATAATATAAGGCATTCATATTCTAATGAAATAACAAGAGTGCATTTTATAACAACAGGTGCCGCCATCTTGTATAATTTTACGTCACTACTTAGTGCTTCCATCTATCGGATTTTTTTTGAACGCATACATTGAAATAAAAATAACCTAGGTTTTTACACAAAAGTTTAAAAATTATTTGTTTTTAAATTAATGTATTTTTTAGATTACTTTTGTAGTTTTTGATATTTTTTTCTTACCGCATGAAAAAAAATTATTAACGCTATCTCTTGTCGAATAGCTGAACTAAACTGCTTGTAATCAGAAAGCGGCTTTGGAATTCTTTCTTGTTTAAAATTATACCAATTAATTTTATTCAAACAGCTTGTTATTATTTCAACTATTTAGTAAGTACTAGTATACGTAAGAAAGTCTATTTCAATGAAATTATTAAGCTGAATAACATAAGAATAACTTAACAATAGTGTTATAAGTGCGTAGATGGATCTTACTCTATAAAAGAAAATAAAACAAACTTAAACATAATAAAAAAAAAAAACAACTTATCTAAATCGCAAGTATTTCAAATATGTTCAAACTTTATCTAGGTCATAGTGCTAAATGGTTTTTATCTAGTTTTCTTTAGTACCTAGTCAGATTTTTATAGTTTAAAATGTTTTTCCGTTTGAATGATTATAGGTCCGATTAATCAGTAACTTGATTTCCTAATCGTTACTTTAGTTAACTTAACTAAGTTAACTAAAGAAAGACTTCTTTAGTTTATGCTTACAGCCTAATCATTTAAGATTTATCCTTGATTAAAAACCTTGTAAACCTACCTTGATTGTTTTTATGAAAGCATTTTCTCAAAAAAGCAAAAGCTTCGCGGTGAAAGACATAAAATGAGAAATATAGAATATTTTATTCTGTTAACTAGCTGTCCCCCGCGGTTTTACCCGCGTTCCCGTGGGATGTCACATGTATTATACATAAAAACCTTCCTCTTCAATTACTTTATCTATTAAAAAAAACCGCATCAAAATCCGTTACGTAGTTTTAATGATTTAAGCGTACATAGGGATATAGGGACAGAGAAAGCGACTTTGTTTTATACTATGTAGTGAAAATTATAGGAAAAGAATTAGGTTACTATTGTGTCTTTCCCAAAAAACCTAGTCATAGCTTTTACTAGGTTTTTTGGACGACGAAGTGGGAATAGACTTCATAACAATAACTTACACTTTTAATCCTCATAGCTTCGCTTTGCCAACCCCCATACCAGCTCTTCACTTCTTTAACAAAGCCTCATCAGCATGTCGACGCGATGACGCCTCGGCGAGCGGACCTCTCATGTGATTGTGCAGTTAACGATAGAGATAAAGCATAGAGAAAGGTTCTCGAGTGGCGACCACGTACAGAAAAGCGCCGAAGGAGGAAGATTGACCGACAACCTGGACACTGGGAGCCGCTGGATGTAGGCTCTAGATCGTTCGAGGTGGAAATCCAAGGGGGAGGCCTATGTTTGCCAGTGGACATCCCTTGATATGATGATAGAGCTCGCAATGATACATCATCTAGTAATATCATTTACATACAGAAATTGAAATGTTATTTATTCATGTAGTCCTATACAGGCTCTTAACGACTCTTAGCAGGTTCATACTTTAAATGTTTTCTTTTATTTAATACTAGCTGTCCCCCGCGGTTTTACCCGAGTTTCCGTGGGATGTAACATTTTCCCGGCACAAAAAGTATCCTATGTTACTTCTAATATCTCCAAGAATATGTATACAAAGTTTCATGATGATCGGTTAAGTAGTTTTCGCGTGAAAGCGTAACTAACAAACTTACATTCACATTTATAATATTAGTAGGATTTAGTAGGGATAAGGAAAATAGGGTTCCTTTGACGCACCATCACCTCAAAACTACTGAATATATCGGGACGGGACTGCTACCATTCGACGCAGAGGATTTTCGTAGATGGTTATAGGCTATATATGATATCGATAAACGAGGGTGAAACCGCGGGGAACAGGTAGTAACCTCATTTACTTTGTACTACCTTGACTGACTACCCTCAAGTTGATAATCTGCCAAGCATCTGTCAGTGTGGTCTGACAGCTGCAATTGAGAATCAGTTCTCAATAAGGTTATAAGTGCTTACTTCATTTGACCACATGTTACCATGGTTAGAATGTGGTCAAATACAAGTCCATTCAAATTAAAGTCTTTCTGAAAAGAATTAAGAAAACCTTTCACTATATCAGCACCAGAATTATGTAACTCCCTCGAATACAATGTTCAAATCGAATTCACTATAGATTGGTCATTCGGTTGGTGGGCAAATAGAGACAGCAGTTATAGCGCCGTCAATATAATAGAAAATCGCCTTACACTTCACTTCCGCCGCTATCTTTATTATTCATATCAAGTATGCAGACTTACAATCAGACGGTCTATCTGATACTATGTGATAAACGCAGCCTATGGACATATGCAACACCATGGGCATCGCCAATGCATCGTTGACCCTAAGCCGTGAAGTTAGGTCTCATGTGCCTGTAATTTCCGACCCCCTTACCTTTCTAACCGAAACACAGTAATACAAGAGCTTCACGGCAGAAAAAGAACGTAGATATAAGATGAACTATAAATCAGTTCCTTGATGTAGTTAAGTTGGACATTCACAGACTAAAAGAGAACAAGACATAGGCTTCTAGATACAGCATCTGCTCATCCAAGCCCATTAAAAATAACTTTATAATACCATCATTCTAACCGCAACAATGCCTCCCTCCACCCCCTGGAAGTAAATAAGCCTTCGAGGGGATGAATACATAATGAAATTTTCGCCCCTAGCCGTCCGTTAATCAAAAACTGCTGCAGAGCGCGAAAGACGTAAGAAAATGGAAATTTTCCTTCCCTCCTTTTTCCTGTTAGACTCACCCCCCTTGCGCCCCGTTGAGAGGTTGGACAACCCCCCCTCCCTTGGGTAGGTTAATAAAGAAAGACCTTTTTAAGAATTGCTAATATTTATATCTAAGAAAACCAAATGTGATTAGCAATTACACAAGACTAGATAATATTATATATACGGTTAAAAGGCGACTTGATTCAAGCGCCATTTTGAAAACTTTACAGGAGAGCTATTTGAAAATGTTAAAACCCAAAAACAGATACTGCATCTAAACTTCTTAACATTCCACATCGAAGCTGTTGAATATTAAAACTAAGTAGCTTCAACGAATTTGTTGAGAAAAATGTTACTTTCGTAAAAATGGCGGTTGAGTCAAGTCGCCTTTTAAGATAAGATAATAATAAATTAAATAATATCCGGCAACAATCTTTACACACGGCCACCTGATCCCAAACTAAGCAGAGCTTGTACTATGGAAACCAGATAACTGTTATATACATACATATAAACATATATATACATATAAAGTCATCCGTCAGAGAACCAAAGTTATCGACATAGCTCAAAGGATTAGCAAGCTGAAGTGGCAGTGTGCTGGTCACATCTGTCGCAGAACCGATAACCGTTGGGGTAGACGTGTTCTAGAGTGGAGACCACGGCTCGGTAAACGTAGTGTAGGGCGCCCTCCAGCTAGATGGAGCGATGATATACGCAAGCTGGCTGGCAGCGGTTGGAAACAAAGAGCTGAAGATCGAGCTCTGTGGCGTGCCATAGGTGAGGCCTATGTCCAGCAGTGGACGGAGATGGCTGATGATGATGATGATGATGATGAATACATACATATGCAGCACAAACCGACTGTTTACCCTTTGTGGAAATCGAACCAACAACCTATAGCTTGGCTCACAAAGATTTGTTTTAGTGCAAGCAGATACTTAAGCTGTCACCATGCTGCTCCTAAATCGGTGGTTGCTACTGCGCTCTTTTACACACGGCCATCAGATCCCAAACTAAGCAGAGCTTGTACTATGGAAACCAGATACCTGATATACTACATATACTACTTCTTTTTCTAAATACATACATATTTAGATATTAACACCCAGACACAGAACAAACAGACATTTTCATGCACACAAATGTTTGTCCTGGGTGGGAATCGAACCCGCGACCTTTGACTTGGCAGTCAGGCTCTCTAACCACCAAGTCAGTTGCCGTTCGTTTGTGGCGATACATACAAGTCTAGCTAGGTTTCTATCTATAATTTTTTTTTAAATATGTGCCGTTGTTTTGGAGTTAGCCCTCCATATACACATAAACTCACCAAATTCCCACTCGCTCTATTTCAAATTAGTTACATAGTATTAGTATAACCTAGAAACACACGTCTGTAAAAAATCTAGGTGACAGTTATCAGAAAGTTACTTAATAAGAACTATATCATACAGAAGCCGTCTCCGCACTAACCAGCTCCCTCTCGCCTGCATTACCCGCCCGCCAGCCGAATGCAAATTTTATAACACAGCGCCCGCTTTCTTATAGGCATTGTCGTAAACTCCCCGCTCCGTACTTACTTAGCTCCGGTCATTTGTTCTGATTGTATACTGTTTTATGTACCTATGCATAGATATAGCTGTGTGCACGATTGGATTATGCAGATTTGAGTATCTCATGTAATGGAATTAGAAAAACAAAAAGATTTTAATTTGCAATATAAAAGTACTTCTATATTTTGCTGATAAATTAATGATTAAATACTGCGTAAATACAATTTAAATATAGAACAAAAAAATGACTGGCATAAAAATTCCATAGACAAAGAACAAAAAGAAACATAATTCAAATTTAAATAATCGCGTTCCAATTTCCAATTCAGAAAGCACATCACTCACTGGAAGGTATTCCACAGAACACTTTGGAGAATAAGTACATTTTTGCACATGTACCTACTTTTACATACGTACCTGCCTCTCGCTTGCAAGATAAGTGTAATAAAAGTTTGCCTAATGTGGAAACTTGGTAATGTTATCGGTATACGTGATCTCTCCGGCTTTTCGGGTTGGCGGGCTTGTTCGCTAACTAACGTTTTTCGAATTCGAAATTCGAACGCGCTGACAAAAAGTGTAATTGTCTGGAGATGGGAGATAGTGGAGTGGTACTATTGATTTGCGATCAACTCGTACGGTTTTGAAATGGGAATAATTAAAAATATTTTCATATTTCTTTTTATTAAAGAAATCTACTGTGAGGACGATATTGCCTATGATAGAGACATCATTTTTAAATTAAAAAAAATACTTAGCTTTCCTATACATTTCTACATAATAAAAGCGTCTTGTAAAGTATTAACTCGAACAACTAAACCTAATTTCATAATCAAACCAGGAATCGACTTCGAGAACCAATAGTGATCCGCAGTGGTGTCTGAACAGAAACCGCGTTGGATTCTTTCAGCCATTATTCTGTGGAGTTATAATCGACTTTTGGGATATTTTCCACTTTAATAACATATGTTTTAAATCCTACATGTAACATTTCATGGTTTTTAGCATGTGGTTTAGATGAGGGAAATAAAACACTGTAATGTTTTAACTTTTATTTATTGGTATGTTATTTATTTTGATGATTTAACTTTAGTTTTACTGGCTGGAAAAGTTTGTTGAGCATAGACAACGAATCTATAGGTTGGTATTGAGACAAAACTCTTTGGATTTATAGATTAAAATAAATTATGTTTTATCTTAAGTTGTTACTTTAAAGTTCTTGATTTTTTGTGACTCTATCAAGCATAATGTTGGACGAGAACAAGCTGCCAGATTTATGTATAATTTTAGTGTTTAACAAGTTTTGGACAAATAAAATAATTAAAAAATGGCTGAACGGATTCAGATGAAATTTAGCACACACATATAATATATTCAGGTTTAACACAGAGGATTTTATTTCAGGATATGATAGCTTATTAAAGCACGGGGCTTTTTAAGACATGTTTCAATCGAAGCTGCTCTGTAATTTTAGTGGACCGATGACCATCTGGAACAAAAATAATTATTTTAGAGTCCGTTTTATGAAAAAAGTCCCAATTGCAGCTCTATGACACACGTAATAAGGTACATTAATTCCGCTACATTATTTTAGTTGAAATGAGTTTTAAATTAAGATTTACATTTACAGCCAGTATTAAATAAGTTGGTGTATTTTTAGTCAGTGAAATAAACATTCAAGCAGAATATTACTGGCAGTTAAGAAAAGTAGCGCAGAGACAAAAAAAAATCACAACCTAGACAAACACTTCGGTATAAAAAGGCCATATATGTAACAAAGGGACTTTAGTATTTTCATTAAGTTTTCCGCCGCGATTTGATACCGTCACATCGGCAAAGCTCGTAGATTAAACCCTGAATGAAAGCTTACATTTGCATAGAAATTAAAATTTACCTGGACCGCACCGCACACTAGTGGACCCAAGTGGAATTCCTTTGCCCAACTATGGCGTGGAATTTCAAAGCGTCTAGTCGAATTCGAATTTGGAATTCGTTAGTGTTTAAAATTTCCAATGTCGGTGGGCGATTAAATAAAAAAAGCGGCTAGACAAGCCCAATTTTAAATAAAGAACGTAAAACGAACGAAAGTATTTTTAATTTTAAATCAACATCTATTGTTCTAAATTCAAAATGCTTACGTAAGTACATACCTATAATATTTTAGTTACCGAGTCCCTCACAAACGATTGAAACTTGAACTGAAGTTATACTTTAGAATTTGGAAATTCGAGCCGTTTAAAAAGGAAAGACGAGATCGTTAAGCAGTTCCTTTGTTGAACAATGTTTTTGCCAAAGTTGCCATCAGTTAAATAAAATGAAACATTAAAAACAAGCAACTTGATCCACAAAGCGACCATTATCATTTAGAATAGGAACCGTTAAATACCTCAAATCTAATTAGGGTCGTACGTATTATTAGAACTCCTTCGACACAAATTTACGTGTGGCGTTTGTACACCCAAAACGTATAAATATTACCCAAGAAAATTATATCAGAACTTCTACTGAGGTATTCACGAAAAGATATTTGGTTGAATTAAAACAACACTTCGCCGAGAGAAAAGTGGTTCCCCCCGTGGGTCCCCTTGTCCCCCGCCCCTCCGGGGGGTGCACCCCACAGTACCCAATCCCAAGATGGCTTCTTTTAAATGGGGTGGACGGGCTGGCCCCTCAAGAATAAAAGTATGCCGTACCTTCCGTAGATAGATATTCAAGGTGGGGGGTTAAGATTTTGTTCGAGTGCGGGCTCTTTGTTGCGCGCGTTCGATTACGAGTTCGTTCTAAATTTAAATTGCTTCTTTAAATGTTTTTAAATTTTAAAGTTACTCATGCAAATAGCTTAAACAAATTCAAATTTCGAATAGTTACCAGGATATCAATTTCAATTTGGAATAGTGAACCAGATTACGCAATAAATGAACTTTGTATTACATTTTAATGAACGCCATTACCACCATTACGTTGAAGTTTTACAAAAGTTCGATATTCAAACTTAACGTGACTTTAATTGATACGAAGATCGCACTTCAGCAATGTTAACACATGTGCTTGGATATTGTGAAATAGATCATAACGCGTTACAATAGCGGTTAAATTAGTTTGTAGTAGCGTATGGAAGGTTAAGGACCTTTACATATTCGTGAGTGGGCCAATGTGTGTCGATGTATGTTTTGATTTTAAAGGGCTCGAGGTATTTAGGTCAGGGTTTATTGTGAGTTTACTTGGAAATGCATTCGGAATTTGAATGATAGATTGTAGCTTCAGTAACTTTAAATTTGACCTTCATAAGTGCCTTCCGAGGGCCTAAACTGAATAAATGGTTTTGAATTTAGAATTTTGAATTTTGAATTGGTCAATATTATTACTGGTACATAACATTTATAGGTAATATTAAATAAAAAAAATCTACTAATATTATAAATGGGGAAGTTTGTGATTGTTTATGTATGGATGTTTGTTACTCGTTCACGCAAAAACTACAGAACGGATTTTGATGAAAATTGGAACATTTAAAGTCTGTTCTAACCCGGGAGAATGTTACATTCCTCGGGAACGCGGGTAAAACCGCGGGGGACAGCTTGTAATATTATAAATGCGAATGTTTGTGAAAATGGATTTACTGATGGTTGTTTTTTCACGCAAAAACTACAAAACTGATTTGGATGATCTTGAAACTGCGCAAAGGCAGAACATACTTTTTATCCCGTGAAAAAGCAACATACCTCGGAAACGCGGGTGAAACCGCGGCGAAGAGTTAGTGATGAATATTCTGGACATTCTCCATACAAGGTTATTTATTCCCAAACTCAGTAGAACTTGTACTAGTGTACATTTTATGGCGACTAGATATTGGATACATGTTTAATAATATAGACTACTAGCTGGCCTCCGCGGTATCAATGTAGCTATTCCAGACTATCCCAAGACATTCTTCACACATGGTTACCTGATCCCAAGTTAAGCAGAGAGTACTGCTTGTAGTATGGCTACCAGGTAACTGATATATTACTTTTTAAATACATACTTATGCAGATATTTGCACCCCGACACAACAAACAGACATGTTCATGCACACAAATGTTTGTCCTGGGTGGGAATCGAACCTTCAACCTTCGGTTTGGCAGGCAGGGTCTCTAACCACCAAGCCAACTGGCCCGTCAAAGACTATAAACTATATATTTGTCTAATTTCATCCAAATTTGTTCACCCGTTCTGGCGTGACTGAGTAACACACATCCTTCCAAACTTTCACAATAATAATAGTAGGAAAATAATGCCAAGAAAGTATTTAAAAATCGATGTTATGACCTAAATTAATATCGTAGAGAAAACAGAAAAGAAGGTGGTCACTAGAAATATCCTACCAAAGGTATTTGTGAATCCAATTTCAAAATAAGAAGTAGTTTTAAGAACATTTTGGATTAAACGGTGAAATAAATTGATTTTTTTTTAAATAAATAAATTATAATATGATTATAATTATGATAAATTTTTTCCTAATCTATAACCGTAAAATTTGAATTAAGAATAAATATTATTAACCATCCAGACGTGCATACCAACTTTGGTCTCATAAGGCAAATACCTATGTAACATTTTCTTTTTTCTTACTATAAGGTATTTGTAATACGATGGAACACCGTCGACGCTAAAAATGTTCCAAATTCAAATTATTCGATAGTACCGATATAAAGAATTCATAATTTAAAGTTGTATATTATTCGATAACACCGATATAAAGTATTCTTAATTCAAATGTTAAAAATACATTATGTTCATCCGAGCCGCCGTCATCTGCGCAAATTGCCTCCTTTTTTTCTCCAACAATAATTTTGAAAGCATAATTAATCGCACGGGTGGCGCCCGCCTTAATTGAATCTCTTACCCCCACTCCCCCTCTAGTCCCCCAGGAAAAACAACCCTTTCTTATTTTTCCACTCTTTCCCCCTTGGAAGACGATAAATCCTCGGTAGAGACAGCGGGGAGATAACTTACCAAGATTACTTTAGCATTCATTTACCAATTCGAAATTGTTTACGACTTTATGTCATTGACTGTAAGGCTGGTTTTGGAAAAACATGTTGTGAATTAAATGTAAAATAAACTGGTAGTTTAAAACAAGAAAAAGCCTCTGCGATTCGTCATTGGAATTCCGCGGGTGAGTTTTAGCGCGCTTCCATTTTCAAACCTCGGAGTATTTTGCGTTTTAGAATCGTTTTTTTTTTCTATTGCCGCAATTTTTAAAATAATATCAAATAGTTCCACCTATATTACCTATTTTATTAATGTTTAGTTTCTATAGTAACCTTTGCTGAACCGAACATAATTAGCATAAAAATTATTTAGTCAAAATAAGACTTTTATTTTAAAATAATATCTTTATTTAAATAAATGAATACTTTCTCATGTTAATAAAATACTGGTTACGTTAAAAGAGTCTTACACCAAGCTGTCAATAAAATTTCTAAGGAGGTTTGATATCGACTGAGAAAAATCTGCCAAAACTCTTGTAATATGTAAGGGAGCAAACCCAAAGCATATAGCGCGGACCCAAATTATTGGGATCATGTCAGGTGATGAGGAAATTATTGAAATTGTTAATAACTGAATTTTTCTATAACTAGCTGTGCCCCGCAGTTTCACCCGTGTTCCCAAGGAGTGTAGTTTCTGTCCTCAGAGATAGCGTTAATAACGAAAAATTTTGGTGAATTTTTTTACTTACTCTATTCGGGACGGAGATAAATCCAACAAATCAAACATCATTGAAATCTGTGCAGCCAGTCTTGAGTTATAAATGGTGTTACTAACACGACTTTGCTTTATGTAGGTGTGATTTTCTGTAACACGTAAATGAATTGTGTGAACACGTAACATAAGCTGCAAAGTTAATCTAAGTTTCTTACTTAGATGGGGAGTTTTGTTCTCACTATTGTTATAGTACTGAGATATTTTTTCTTTATATAACAAGATAATGGATGCATTAACTTATTAAAAATCTAGCTACCAATGGCTATCTCTGAGAAAAATAAAATATAGTTATTATACACATAAACTTTGCGGAAGATATTTTCTATATGATAATGAATAGCGCGTTATATTCTATTAGAACAGGCACATGAGAATTAACAACTTCATGTCTTACTAGCTGTAACCCGCGGTTTTACCCGCGTTCCCGAGGGATATCACAAAAAAAATTCCCGGGATACAAAGTAGCCTATATGTTATTCCAGGATATGTTCTATATATGTGCCAAGTTTTATCCATATCAGTTTAGTAGTTTTTGCGTGAAAGAGTAACAAACATACATGCAAATCTTTCCTCTTTATAATATTAGTGTAGATTGACGACATCGGATTGGCGATGTCCCTGGTGTTGCAAATATCTATAGGCGGTGGTTTCAACTTACCATCAGGTGGCCCAGCTGCTGGTTTTTCCGCCTTTTTGTCAAAAAAAAGTTGTATAATCATAGTTTAGTTTAAAAGGCACACAGAGGCAGAGTAGTTTAGTTTGTTACTATTTAGGCATACCATAGGATTTAAGTTACCTTTTATTGTACTTAATATTAGACGTATCTTTTTTAGTTTAAGTTTCGACACCACAATAATATACCATGAAAATATTTTTAAATTTCATAAAAAGAACCAAGTCAAAATGGAAGCAAAAAAAAACATTCATAAATTAACAGTCAGGATGGTAGGTTACATCTTGGGGTGTTCAATAAAATACATGTATGTATACCTACATTCGAAAAGTAATAATAAAACAATTTTCCATCTCAACCCTCTTTAGAAATAAGAAGGGTAAATTTTTTAGGGTACAATGCACCCTATCAGGAAAATCGACCAGTCAAGGAAGACCTCCCTTTCATATCGTCTTACCTTAATGTGCTTACATTTATTAGAATAATGCGGGGCGCAAGGGGATCAAGTTATGTTAGTTGTTTTGTAGGGGGTCGGGCGGGGGTGTAAGGCAAAAGAAGAAGAAATAAATGAGATAGACCCCTGTTTTAAATTGCTAAGATGCGGGGTTTACGGGGTGTTGTTCTTTACTTTTGTTTATTGCGTCTCATTTTGATGATGCTGTATTTTTTTAGGTTTTTTTAATAATGAATTTGTATTTATTTAAAATTCTATCAAAAAAATATTTTACAATGAGTGGCGAATGCAATAGAAACGCCATGGTTTGTATCAACAAAATAAATAAATACCTTAGGCCTTTTTTTACACACGGTTATGATCCCAAACTAAGCAGAGCTTGTACTATGGAAACTAGATAACTGATGCACTACATATGCTATTTTTTTCCAAATAGATACTTGTGTAATTTTACACCCAATCACAGAACAATCAGACATGTTCATGGACACAAATCTTTGTTCTGAGTGGCCAGGTGCTTACCACCAAGCCAACTGGCCCATTATAATTTACTAATTCGAATTCTTATTCAATTTAATCTTTAAATAAAAAAAGAAATAACCGTTCTTAATCATTTCTAAATTCAAAATGATTATTGCTGCGTTCAAAAACATGAAACGGCCTGACTGTCAGACATTTTCAAAAACTCGACTTCATCTCATTTCTAACAAAAAATTCCCCTCATTCTGTCCCCCAATAAACAGACATTATGTACGATAGACAGGGGGGGATCTAAAAATGCACTCACTCATTACATTAGAAGATATAATTAAGGGGGTGGCTGGCGCCCCTTTAGGGAAAATCGCCTTCTTTTGACATTTTAAAGACCCCATTTTCTTAAACCCCCAGTAACATGGAGTAATATTATCTAGATGGGTACGTAATTCTTTTTAAAGTTAAAGTTATTTTTATTCGACGAAAAATAAATGAATGATAAACACAATGTATGCTATTCAAAAGTGATTGATGAATAATTAAAATGTTTCGTTATATTACGAAAGTTTCGCTTGTATCGTGTGTCTTCACGATACATCCTGTTTACTTTATTTTGTACAGATTAAAATATAAAGTATAAAAAGTTTTTCACATATTTTTGTGTGTGATCAGGGACTTGATTCTGTAAGGAAAATGACACTAACTCGAGGATGTTTCGTCGCGGCGTCCGTGCTCTGTCTCTTTCGCTAACTACGCTAATACTACTAATCACGTGAGAGATAAGCTCTCCGAGGCCTCCATAAAGTTTGTATTACCAGAATAAGGGGGCTGGCCGTCTTCCTATTCGGACAATTCAGTACGTTAAAAAAAGAATACACTCTAATATTTGTTTAAAAAAAGATTTATGTAATTAATTTTCAGTTCTTAATTCAAATTACAGTTCTTTTTTTAAATACAATTTTTACTGACAAATAAGTATCTCCTATTTATAAAACTCGCACATCTTTTTAATTTTCAAAGACTCGAGAATCTATTCTAGTCAAGTTAACTTCGTGTTTCTTACCCCAAAAATGCTTAGAAATAGCTGCTTCGTTTATTATTGCCGAATGCATATTAGAAGAGTTTGATGGCACTTTAAAAGTTATAATTAGTTATCACGCTATGTCTATTTCGAATACTTTATATATATTAAAGTTATATAATATATAAGAAAGTTGAAATCAGAATTATCCTTCTGATTTTACAATGGAAAATGGGACATCATGATTGTGACTATAAACCACATTTTTTTGCCATTTTCTATAAAATTTTATTAATATCTTTGAGATTCTGTCATAATGAAGTATGTTCTAAATTTATGTTATGTATTCTTGTCAATGTGTGAATCTATGTCTTTATTAGTAATTTTAATACTTATTTGGGCATTAAGTTTTCTATTGTACTGTATTTTAAATTGAATAAAGGTATCAATGTCATAACTGCTGGTGAACCATAATAAATAAATAAATGAAACTGGCACCCCTTTTATTTCACAATTCCAGAAATTGCAACCATTTTGAATACACGAATTCCATTTACGAAATCACAAACAAAATGAACTGACAGCAACAAAGAATGGTCGTTTAAAAAGAGAACGCGTTTTTCTTTCGAAATTGGCGGATAAATTTCCCGCTTCACCGACAAGGGACGTGTCAACGGAAAAACGTTTAAAAAGGCGGGAAAAATAAGGAACGAGAAAAAACGGGTATTATTCTTGTTAATTCCCTGGCTAATTTAATTCACGCCTAATTCTATTTGTCGAGTAAAACGGGGAGGTGATAATTGTGGGACACTTTTTTGTGACACGGGATAAGGAAAAAAGCACTCTTTTTTTAATTTTCTCCGACATTTTTATCGTGTTCTCTTCGGCGTGGGAACCGAGCCTTTTTAGACAATATGGTGGCACTTTATTTATTTTCACTTATTATTGTTATTATCTTCAAAGAAATAATATTATTTTATAACATATCTTGTTATATAGTTATTTTCTTTTTATACGTATTTTTTTTTGAAAATTAGATTTGTGTAAAAGTTATTTCACTATAATATGGTTTTATGTTGTCTAATTGACAACTTTTCACTGTTTACCAAAAAAATAGATTTCACTACACCTTTCGACATTTCAAATCACAACGATCACCTTCAAACGCTAATTCTAAACTGACCATTTCTTCAGACTGGTCATAAATAATAAAAATAATAATAACAATATTCAAAAATCTAACCCTTTGAATTAGATACCGGTTTTTCGAAATCGCGATACTGACCGGTGTCCCCTAAGGGTCAATTTTGGGACCGCTATTGTCTATTTTTTAATAGGACTGGTCAATCTGGTTTTGCTGACCCTTCCTTATTCTTTTTTAATGCAGCTGCTAGTGAACTGGTTTTAGTGACAAAATTACTTTTTGTTCGCTCGATTGGATTTCAGTTAAACGGTGAGAAAGTATATTTTGAATAGGAAATTATAATTGTACTTTTACTGACCACAGAATAATAAAATATCGGATTCATTATCAAACTAAATTTTATAGTTGGCAATAACTATACATTTTAGTGAAAAAGTACTTGTGTCATTAAAACCTCTCTCTTAATTTTTCCAGCCTTGATGTCACTAACAAACTTTTCTAGTTCTTTTGTATTGAAAAACAGCGCTTTCTTTCGTTTGTTAGTTTAGTAGTTTAGACTTTCTGTCCTTATAACTTTTGGGTACATCATAAGCGGCGGCCTTACCCATTGCGAGGCTCCGGGCGGCAGGTCATTGCGAGGCCCTTAGTCCTTCGTGAAAAGTATATGATGCGAAAGTAAGTCTGATTGTTTGGTTTAGGTATTTGTCATGTTTGCTAAGAAATGCATATTTTTTTAATTTGCTTGAGAGTTGCGGATAGGCCCCTGCAAGAGCGAGGTCCCGGGCGTTCGCCACCCCCTAAGGCCGCCTCTGAACATCATAACTTTAAAACAGAAAAAATAACCTAATCTCAAACGTACAAAAAATACTAATACCAATTTTTTCTTAGTTCTGGGATCTGTTATTATTGTGGGTTTATCAGTGTTGCCAATAACTAAAAGACATGAATATTTTCGGATAATATTTACAGATTTTTTAAAGATATCGATTTTGTCCGTTTCATTGCGTATTCCCCCTAAATATATTTTTTAATCAGAACACTTTCTTCAAATAATATTTATTCCCTCGTCAAGTATAGTAATAACAATGTAACGACATAAAATAACAATGTTGAAGTATCTAACTGTAATACATAATAGGTAGTAAATATGAAAGAAGACTGCATTATAAACGATTTATACAGTACCGCCTATCGTACGTCGGTTATTACCTACATGCCCTTGTGTATTTCCAACTCACTACAGGGACGGTTGCAGGTTTTCTTTATATTAATATTTTAGGTTATGAAATACTAGCTTCGTTTGTTTATTATTAACTAGTAGCGGTTTTACGCGGTGGGATGTCACATGTATCATACATAAAAACTTTCCTCTTCAATCACTCTATCTATTAAAAAATACTGCATCAAAATCCGTTGCGTAGTTTTAAAGATTGAAGCATACATAGGGATATAGGGACAGAGAAAGCGTTTTTGTTTTAAATAAGCTGATTTATTTGTAATTGCCATGTAATTCCAAATAAAATATTTATTTTAAAAATTACAATTTATTCATTTTCGATTGACTTTTCTTTTTTTAAATAAATATGTATTTCGACTTCCATAGCCCCAACTCCGCCCCAGTGCGAGTGGAACCACGCAACCGGCTGTTATCACGCGAACATTCAATAAAATTTCAATCAAAGGAAAGTTGTTCGTTTTTCATCGAATCGTTTTATAAATTCAACATTTACTCGACTGGTACGGGCTATGATTAGCATCCGACGTCAGCCATTACCCTCCATTTTATTATTGTTATTTTATTTCGCTTGCCGCTGTCAAATTATAGGTTCCCTTTAAAAAAAATTGTCTCTACAATTTGCGACGTTCATGACAGTTTGAAAGCAAAATTGTTAGTTAGTAATATAAATTTTGCAAGTTATTTGTTGTGATTCGTTGATTTGAATTTAGGTTAAAGGTTTTGGTTTTGGTTTTAACGTAAGTGTTGTAGTTCTAATCTGATGTTGAGCTTACAGCTTTCTGTGCGAAAGATTCTGAGATATGTGGCTGGCTAACACAAGCAGAAAATGTGTTCCAGCAATATACAGGATGATACAAAACTAGCCGTAAAGCCGAAAGGATGTTAAATGGGGCCTAACGAGTAGTAACGCTGTACAACATACCCAAAAAAAAAACTGATTTTTATAAATGTAAAATAGAAAAACTATTAAAGTAGATAGTTATTAGGTAAAAAAGGTACGTAGGTCTTTCTTTTAAATAATCTGGTTCCCTGACACGACAGCTTACTAGGGTAAATATAATTGATTATATTATAATAAGGCTTTGATTATAATTTATATTTTAGGAGTATTTTGTAACACGTTGAATGTGAGAGCCAGTTCTATTCTAAACTTTCTGTCCCTATAGCTTTTGACTACATTGTAACTTCAAAAAAGAAAATAAAAGAAAACATGCAAATCTCAAATCGACAAAAAAAAAATTACAAACTGATCAATTGATTTCAAAGCTATTCCTTTACTTAAATACTAAGTAAGGTATTTAAAACAGTCAAAGCTGCTAAAGCTACCACCAGTTCGAAAGTCCTTCGCCAGAGAAGAACCGGTAAGATCGGTTAACGTCTGATAAATCCACAGAAAAACACATCCCAAAATCAACAACCCTTTCAATACCAAATCAATAGACAAAGCGTGACTAAAGAGGTTTTACCTATTTAACCCTTTCACGGCATATGGCCAGTGACCACGTATTAAATACGTGCGTCGAATTTATTAAAAAAAAAGCCATTGTGACCGACGTCCGCATGTCCCGGTAGTTTTATTGTATTTTTTGTAATTGTTAATAATCAATAGTTTATATTTAAATGTAATATGTAGTTACGGATGGTCAGTTTTGTGTTGTGTGTCCATGATTTAAAAATAGGGTGGAATTTTGAGGAATGTTTTTGACAGTGATGTGGGAATTTATTTTTAATACACTACTTAATAATAGTGCTATGGTAATTTACTTCAGTGTCATTTATATTAAACTAGCTGTCCCTCGTGGTTTCACCCGCATTCCCGAGGGATATAACATTTTCCCGGAACAAAAAGTATCCTATGTTACTTCTTATACCTCCAAGAATATGTGTACAAAGTAACATGGTGATCGGTTAAGATGTTTCGCGTGCTAAGCTGGGTTAAGCGTAACAAACAAACGTACATTCACATTTATAATATTAGTATGCATTACATTTATTAGTAGCTAATAAATAAAAAGTCTATAAACTTACTTGTATTAGTGAATTTTTTTTAATATTTTTTTTTAATTATCTTTTTGCGCCCGAAGAGCTAGACAGAGGTCTCAGAAATGAGACTCATCACCGATGATATTTTGAAGTCCAAACGTGATATGTGAAGAGTCCTTGTCTTACACCCATATTCTAAGACGACCTCATACGTCACTCGACTCCAACTCGATTGAGGATACCTTAAGCATTTTCTCGAGGAATCCTTAAAATTGGTATTCTAAGTTATAGCTTGAGCAAAATTCGAGCAATTCCGACTGATGTCGAATCGAAGTGTAGTCAAGGTAACATGTCATTAGTAACGTCATTTTATTATAGTATTAAGGTTGGTCCGGATGTACCTTGAAGTTGACAGTTGTTTCCTCACCTCGAGTGAGGGAAGGCGTCGAGTGGAGAAGATTTTTGCAACTATGATACTAATATCTTGGAGTGAGGTTGAGTGGAGTCGAGGAATTTTCGAGGAAACGTCTTAGAATATGGGTGTTAGTCTTTGAGGCTCCTTTCTCGAGGTGAAGTAATAACTGATAAATGAAGAAAATATATTGCCTTCCTCGTCCCGGGAATTGAAATAACGACCGGATCATTAGCTAGTTTACTTTATAGCTCCTAATTGATAACATACTAGCTGCCCCCCGCGGTTTTACCCGCTTTCCCGAGGGATATTACATTTTCTCGGGATTAAAAGTAGCCTATATGTTATTCCAGGATATGCTCTATCTATGTGCCAAGTTACATCCATATCCCTTTTGTAGTTTTTGCGTGAAAGAGGAACAAACATACTTACATACTAATCTTTCCTCTTTATAATATTGGTATAGATTTAATGGGAAATACGGTAATATTTCAGTGAGAAGATGAATTTTTTAAAGTTAATTTATTTGAAATAATTAGAAAAAAAAAAGTTAACATTCAACGACATCATACTCACCCTACGAACTTACGCTAAACCAGTCGCAAGCGGAACCCGCCGGCTAGATCCGGTTCTGACCAGCGAGTGACCCTTTCTTAACAGTTCTATTGTCTCCTTTTAGGGTTGAAAGTTCGTTCGGCAGATGTTCCTTTGCATATTGTAAAACGATAGTTTGTAGGGAAGGTATTAAATAATAAGAGCTGACCAAACGAGTTTTTTATTTTTTAATACGAAGTTGTTCGTGTCTTTTATGAATAGAGCGGTCAACAATAGTAGAACTATGCTAATAATATTTAAAGTTCGAAATTCTCTATGGCTGTTTGTTTGATACGATTTTACGGCCAAATGTCAAAACCAACTTTATTGAAATTTGGCGTACACTTACCTCTATAGTACAGAGACGGTATTATGTTTTATATCAACTTTTAATTGCAAGTGGAACTGCCGGCCAAAAGATAGCATGTAAATGAAGATTAGAGTAGTAGCTCTGCACTTCCCCTACGCCACCTTACCCATTTCCGCCGTGAAGCAGTAGTGCACTAGGTTTCGGTTGGTAAGGTAAGGTGAAATTACAAGCACATGAGATTTAACAACTTCATGCCTCAGGGTCGACAACGCATTGGCGATGCTCTAGTGTTGGAAATGTCCATGGGCGGCGGTGACCACTTCCAATCAGTGGACCTTGTGCTTGTTTGTCGGCTCATGCGGTATAAAAAAAAAGAAAAATAAAGATTGAAATAGCAGCACATGCCTTTGGTATGAATAAGATATAGTATTGATGACATACGAATACCACCATTCCAACTCATCTCTAGGGTGTCGTAAGAGGCGACTATAGAGTATACCGATGACCACATGCGTCCACACCTTGCACCAAGTGGTCAACAATAGCATTGCCAAAGAAGGTGGGCAGGTCAGCCGTAAAAACTGGCTTTCTTGTAATACGTAAAGCACTAAAGGGTCAAAAGGGATACGTTTTACACCGATCCTAAATGATAGGGAACAGCCCCCTTATTCAGTTAATACAAACTTCGTCGGCGAGCTGCTTCACGGAGGCTTTGGAGAGCTTACCTCTCACGTGATTAGTAGTATTAGCGTAGTTAGCGTAAGAGACAGAAACATCCTCGAGTTAGTGTCATTTTCCTTACAGAATCGAGCCTGCCAGGCAGATGATTATGATGAAAGATATTATTTGTTAAATGTACCTCTCATGCTGAGTCACATCAGTAGGGCTTTAGAAGCTGTAGTTCATGATGATAGAATAACTATGTATTCAACGTCTGGTATGCAATATCCATAAGATACATAGATATATATATATACCCAATTCCGCCGTCTTACCCATTTCCGCCGTGAAGCAGTAGTGCAATTGTATTACTGTGTTTCGGTTAGAAAGGTAAGGGGGCCGGTGAAATTACAGGCACATGAGACTTAACAACTTCACGTCTCAGGGTCGACAACGCATTGGCGATGCTCCTAGTGTTGCAAATGTCCATAGGCGGCGGTGACCACTTACCATCAGGTGGCTGCTTGTTTGTGGGCCCAAGTGGCATAAAAAAAATAAATAAAAGAAGATAATTTTATCACAATCCAATTTTTTTCCCATTTCTTCAAAGGCTTGGTTTCAAATAGAATACAGGCATCCATCTTGGTACCGGCGAGACCTAGGAATGTTATGATGATTTACTGGGATAAAAAGACTGTCATAAAGGCACATGATAGCAATTAAACCTATGTATTACAAGGTTTTTTTTTTAATTATTTATCAATCAATTTTGAATAGCATAGATTGTCTCTATCATTCACTAGCTGTCCCTCGCGGTATCACCCTCGTTTATCTATATCTTGTAGCCTATAATCTAGGAAAAATTCCGCGTCGAATGGTAGCAGTCCCATCCCGATATGTTCAGTAGTTTTGAGGTGATGGTGCGTCTAAAGAACCCTATTTTGCTTATATATATGGATTTATTTTTCGTCACACGAAAAGGTTGCGGTTCAGTATTTCAAAGCCCTCTCATAATAAGTTTGAATTCAAGTCTCGTATTTTTTTTTTATTAAGAATGGGCTTATCTTTGACCTTCGATTGACCCCAGAAGGAGTTATGACGAGGCTGAGGATGTAGCAAGCTTACCCAGAAAATGCCTTTTTACCCTGTGAATCGAATCCCATTATCCTGGATAAGTCACATTAGTGGGATAGAAAACCATACCTTCATGCAATTTTCATGACACGAATGAAGAATTTCACCTTTCCATTGTTTCATAATACAAATTTTTCAGTTGGGTAAGATTTGTGGCTGGCACACCGCACCGGGGCACACGAGGTACAGGAAGTGGCGTGGAGGTGGCGCTCGCGTGGCGCGGCGGTGGCGTGGCGGTGGCGCGGCGGTGGCTCGGGAAGAATTCGCGAAAACACCGTCGAATTATTGCCGCCTTCCTGAGATATGTCGGTACAGTGGCAAGGCGTTGTAGCTCTGATGTTTATTGTGGTAATTTTTCATTTCACCCCCTCCTGTATTTAATTCCAATATTATGTGTTCATTTAGGATACATACTATCTTTTAGCCAAGTTAAATCCAAACCCACACTGTAGTTTTTGCGTGAAACAGTAACAAACATTAGGAATTAGCTGTACTGGCATAGACTAACGTTATCTACAATGCCAAAAAAAATATCTGGATAAATATGTGTGCCAAATTTCACCAAAATCTGTTCAGTCGCCAAACCGTAAAAGCGTAACAAAAAACAAAATCACTTTCTCATTTATAGTATTAGTAAAGATGACGAAAATTAAACATATATTTATTTACTAGGCTAGAGTGAATAGGCTCTATATAAACTAGTGCGCCTCAACATCAAAGATTGCATCACTGCTTACCATCAGGTGGGATCGCAGTCTAGCACTAGATTATATTATTTAAAAAAAAATTATATTATTGTCTTTCGCGCTGTCAAGCCCGTTCCCGAGAAAGATTACATAGTCTACTAGCTGTCCTCCGCGGTTTCCCCGCGTTCCCGAGGGATGTAACATTTTCCGGCAAATATCGAGCCCAAAGACTGTCCTATGTTACTTCCAATATCTCCAAGAATATGTGTACAAAGTTTCATGATGATCGGTTAAATAGTTTTCGCGTAATATCGAGACAGACAGACTTACTTTCGCATTTATAATATTAGTAAGGATGTGCTATTCAAGACTACAATTTCGTAATTGCGTAACAAACGTCCACCCAAACTTTCGCATTTTTAATAGTAGTAAAATCACCAGCAAAAAAATAGGCCTCAAAAATATCAACTACGATCAAAATCCACAGCCCCCAGCGCCTGTACAGCAGTTCAAACGTAAGATTTACACAGGTTATCCGGAGAGGAATAGTTAACTCAGCGGATATCCGCTGCGCGCACCACTAAAAATTTGCCTCACAAATAGTTGGGTGGAATATTTGGCCAAGTGTACCGCGGCTTGCATGCGGGCGTTATCGCTGAAACAATGCCTTATTTACAGGATTTGAGACTTTCAGAGACTAATGTTATGGCTTTTAGTTAGTTTTAGGTCTTTCTACTAGTATTATAATTGCGAAAGTTTTAGAGAATTGATGTATGAAAGTTAAAGATGTGTGTATGGATGTTAGTGTGATGCAATTTTTTTGGTAGGTACGTGGCACATATTTCGTACATATAGAGCATGCCCTGATGATGATTATAATTTGATTTTATTAACTGAAGTCTTAAAGCATCTTAACCTACATCTAAAAATCAAATAACATATATTTTTTTTAAATTTAAGAACAAAAAATTCGAGTTGAAAAATTAAAAGTCGTATATCTCGAAAGCGGTTAAATTTGGGTTAGGGTGTTTCATAGTGAAGTAAGTCCGAAATTATGGGTACTACACGCCCTTAATAGATTTAGTACGACTTTTTCTGTAATCCAGTATATAGGATGCTTTTTAATACAGGAAACTGTAGTACACTTAAGGTGCCAGCTGAAAATCAGCGATGTTGTGTTCAACAGCACATGCTGAGCTGGTCCCCCTTTTGACAGAACTCCCACCGCTTGTTTATCATTGATTTGTTTTATGTTTGTTATCTTTATGTAATTTTGTTATGTTTATGTAATTAGAGTTAAAGTGTGCTGTCAATAAATATTTTCTTTCTTTGTTTCTAGTATGAACAGCCAGTATTATAAATATGAAAGTTTGTCTAAATTGATGTATGTTGTTACGTTACGTTACTGGATGTGTGTTACTATTTTACGCAAATATTTTGGTATAAAAAAACAATGACCTATCTTCAAACCTACGACTTGTGAACTGACAGTCAGGGCATCTAGCCACTACGCCAACCGATCCAAATACTTGCCTATAATAATATATTACATAAGTATTTACAAACCACATCTGCATCTGACATTCCATTCAAACAAATACCCCGCTGTCTCCCAGCCCTGTTGTAACGGAGACTGTAAATCTATGCTAATATTAGAAAGAGAGAGAGCTGATTTTGTAAGTTTGTTTATATGTGGAGGTATGTGGAGTAATCTCTAGAACCACTGTGGTTAATATAAAAAAAAAACAACGGGTTGCACTCCGGGGGAGCCGGCAGAAGTGAAAACTTGAACATTAACGTTGTGCATTTTTGCCGTCTTACGAATTTTCGATCAGGTCACGTGTCCTGACGCGAGTTTAACATTTTATATCCATCTCAAGAATTGCTCAATGCCGCTAGAGAAGTTTTCACTTCAAAAATATTTTATTATTTAAAAGGTACATTGTTATTCATGGTCATTAAATTATGATTCCGAGATAGTTTTAAACACTTGTAAAAGTGAGTTTAACTTTTTGAGACTTTAGGTAGTCTCAGACCTTCACCAAGGTACAATCTATAACTTTACCTAATTTCATAATTTATTCGTCTAGTCAATTAGTCGTTACACCGTAACAAATAGACAGAGACATATTTATTAGGTATTTATTATTTACTAGGTTCAATCAAATATGTTCTTTGACGTCAGCGTGATTCAGTTGAAATCATAAAAACGACTTAAATATTTAAATATATCACATAATAGGATAAAGAAAGTTGTAACAAACATTTTAAATACACTATATACAATATATACAAAAGTAAGGGTTGACAGGTTTTTACTTGAAAACACAGATGCCAAAAATACGTTCGGAAATCGATTCAATCTGGTATAAAAAGAAAATCAAAAAACTCAAGTTATGAGTCACAAATACAGGAAACAAGTTCAACACTTTTACTGTGAAATCGATGCAAAAAAACAAACGCCAACCAAAAAGGTTTGAGAAAGTTAAAACGACAATTTAAAATATCAATACACCGTCAAAAACGTCAAATAAACGTTCCAAAAAAAAAGTAAGAAAAAAGTTAATATAAAGCCGTGACCACAACAGGTGATGGCCAGTTGTGGCATAAAACACCGAGACACATGCCGCTGTCGCTGCGGCGGCGACGTGTGCTCACGCCTTTACTGACATAGATTATAATGCAGAGGGGGCACACTATAACAACGGTAAGATTGTGGTGAATTGAAACCGGAATGAACAGGTATGTCGTATCCCGGGAAAACACTAAATCTTGGGAACTCGGGCTGAAGCTGCAGGCGGAAACTAGTTTTCAATACTTTTTGAATTATTTACTGATATTTTTAGTTAATTAAAAATAAAACGCTTTTCGTTGGTAAGTGCATCACTTTAGAACGACCAGACATTTTTTTTTGTTAGATTTTTAGGGAAGTTAAAATAGAAAAATACCGGGAACAGCTAGTTTAAAATCGAAAAATATTTATTTGCCATTTGCGTAACACTTTTTTTTGAATAATCCATTGCTCATTCAAGTATAGATAATAAAAGTAGGCACAAATAGTACAAAAATATTTTATATTCTCTACCTCAAGGTAACGAGGTGTCGAACCTTTATTTATTGATAGTCAACCATTATTGAATTTTAAAACGTTTCCTTCCGTCGACCACTTAACTTTAAATACAGTTTACTTAAATTTGAACTTTAACGACTTTACAATAAGGGTTATAAATTACTTTGGGGGTTTGTTTTTTATGAAATAAATGCCTATAACAATAATGTGTTAACACATGTCATGACAGCCCTTTGAAATTGAAAACGACGTCAAGTTAAGGAAGTGAAATGTTCAACCAATATTATTAACATACAAATCCTTAGACATTCTTCACACACAGTTATTTCCACTAACCAGGTACCAAACTAAGCAGAGTTTGTACTATGGAAACCAGATAACTGATATACTACATATTTTGAGTAGTAGAGCTCTTACGAGAGAGAACCTTACCCATTTCCGCCGTCAAGCCGGTTAAATTAGCCGGTGAAATTGCAGGAACATGAGACTAGACAACTTCACGTCTCAGGGTCGACAAAGTATTGGCGATGCCCCTAGTGTTGCAAATGTCCATAGGCGACCACCTACCATCAGGTGGACAGTGTGCTTGTTTGTCGGATCATGTGGTATAAAAAACAATCTTTATGAAATACATGCTTATATCGATATTTACACCCATGATGGTCAGTTATCTGATTCCATAGTATAAGTCCTGTTTTTTTTTGTTTATAATGAATATACATATAGCTGAATAAGGGGCAGTCCCCTTACGCTTAACTCATACAAACTTCGTCGGCGAGCCGCTTCACGGAGGCCTCGGAGAGCTTATCTCTCACGTGATTAGTAGTATTAGCGTAGTAAGCGCCAGAGACAGAGCATAGAGGCCGCGAAGAAACATCCTCGAGCTTGTGTAATTTTCCTTACAGAATCGAGCCCCAGATAACCGATATACTACATATTTTCATTAGTAGAGCTCTTAGTGCAGAGTTCGTCCGGGGAAGTACTACCACCTTACCCATTTCCGCCGTCAAGCTGTATTGCACTTGTATTCGTGTGTTTCGGTTAGAAAGGTAAGGGGGCCGGTGAAATCACAGGCACATGAGACTTAACAACTTCACGTCTCAGGGTCGACAACGCATTTGCGATGCTTTGGTATTGCAAATATCCATAGGCGGCGGTGACCACCATCATGTGGACCGTGTGCTTGTTTGTCAGCTCATGCAGTATAAATTAAATTGATTAATTAAGATGCATGATGGTCAATTATCTGGTTCCATAATAAAAATTCTGCTTTATTTAGTTTCGAATCAGATAGGGTGTGAATGTTCCCGGTATATTTATTTATCATACTTTTGATTTCAACAAAGAATCTAAAAACCCTAAACATCTTTTTACCACATTCTTCGGTAACAGGTGCCCATTTTTTGTCAACTTTCAATTTTTATTGATTTTGTTTGTCGAAATGTTAGAAGGGCTGTTCTTTTCTATTGTTATAGTTAAAAGGGGTAATAAAGAGAAAGTTTATTGACAGTCTTAAGTTTATTGTGTTCCGTAGTCAGACCCTTTTTGCTTGTTTGTTTTTTTTTTTATACTTGGTGGGTAGCTTAGATATTAATCAATTCCATGGTACTTTGATACCTGTGGAGGAAACCTTAAAAACGTTTAAGTAAATGATTTATTCTTAACTGTTTTGTATTGATTTTATCCTACGGTAGTGCTAAAGCATAATTTGGGTTAAATATATTTATTATTAACTAATTAAATACTTATTAGATTTTTTTAGTATTTACACTTACTTTCAAGCGCTGTTTTGTATAATAAATAGCTCTTCCCGCGATTTTATCCGCGTTCCCGAGGGATATCACACTTTCCCGGGATAAATAGAAGCCTATATGTTATTCCAGGATATGCTCTATCTATGTGCCAAGTTTCATTCATATCCGTTTAGTAGTTTTTGCGTGAAAGAGTAACAAACATACTTATTTACAAAACCTTTTCTCTTAATAATATTATTAGTATAGATATAGATTTATTCTGAACTGTTTTTTGTATAGACTTTATCCTGCGGTAGTGTTAAAACATAATTTTTGTTATTGTAATTATTATTATTAACTCATTAAAAACTTATTGGAAATTTGTTAGTATTTACCCTTACTTTTAAGCGCTGTTGTGTATAATACATTACATATCTTTATGTCCAATATACTTGAAGGGATAGTCAGAAGTAACAGTAATGGGACCCATCTCTATCAATAATGCACAAAGTCTCTTTGTCGGCACCTTTCTTAGTCATGGTAATCTTTATCGTTTCTATAATAACTTAAAGATAATCATTATTGAAAATTTAAGGAAAACATAATGTTACTTACTTATACAATAATTTTTTTATTGATCTATCTAATACTTTAAACGAGCAATTCTTGTACATACATATATATATATATATATAATAAGGACCTCGGAAACGGCTCCAACGATTTTCATAAAATTAGTATGCAGGGTTTCGGGGGCGTTAAATCGATCTAGCTAAGAGTAATTTTCAGAAAATGTCGTTTTATCCGTGTTTTTAGGCAATGTAAACTGCTACAATGTCATTAGAAGGTAAGGTTTTCAAGTTACATCTTGTTTGAGAAATACTGTTATTGGGAGCCCTTTATTATCGCATCTAATTCGTATCTAGGTATATATGACAGTGCTTTAAAGAAGAGAATACGGTAGAAGTCACTTTAGTAAAGAAATCCCGAGCAATGCTCGGCCATCCAGGTACTAATATTAATGCTCGTAAATCCTATACAAGATCGATTTACAAACAGAAGAGTCATAAGTATTATTTTTTTGACTATTTATTTATATCTATATCTATACTAATATTATAAACAGAAATGATTTGTATGTTTGTTACTCTTTCACGCAAAAACTACTAAACGGATATAGATGAAACTTGGGACATAGATAGAGCATATACTGGAATACAGGCTACTTTTTATCCCGGGAAAATGTGATATCCCTCGGGAACGCGGATAAAACTACGGGGACATCTATACATAATAAAGAAAAAAAATGATATCCCAGTTCTTATGAAGTACTATAATATCAGTCGAAAATTATTGAACAATTATCCATGGTGTATTTGGCAGGCCTAGGGTCAGTGTGGAACTGGAAATAGCTGATGATGAAGACTGCTAACTCATCAGCCTATTCAATAAATACAAAACATCGTCGACTCGCAGCGCAACGAGACCTCCGAGAGCGGACCTCTCACGTAATTACGTAGTTAGTGAAAGAGACAGAGCATAGGCGCCGCGACGAAACTTGCTCGAGCTAGTATTTTCCTTATAGAATCAAAGCCCAGCTTATTTGACAGGATTTATCTCAATGTTAAAGTTACTACAAAATTTTAAACAAAACTTACATCCTTAACTACAAAGCAATTTGATCCATCCATCTTATCCAAAACATACTATATACAGGTTGTTCCAAACAACTTCCACCCCCTACATAATACAGGACGCTACAAAACAGGGCAAGTCGCCGCTCAGCTATGTAAGTGCAATTTAAAATGTAAATTAACACAGCAAAGAAGTAGGAAGGGAGGGGGGATACTAACACTTGGGGATTTCTACCAACACTGTCTTGGAAACAACCTGTATATGCAATTCGAAATTTAAATTCACATCTCTCTGAAATATTGCATTTGAAACTCAACTTTACATTTAAAGACATAAAGCTAAGATTACAGTGTTTAAAAATAAATATGCGACATTCTCATTTCAAAGGTTTGGTGAGTATAAAAACTGCAACTTACAATCTGATTTGTGTTCTATAAGCTAGATAACAAAGTTAATTTTCCGTTGTATTTTGAGTGATGGATAAAGGCTTTTATGGTATAAATTTTTATACTTTCTTACCAGAAGAGATTTGTTTGCAGAAAATGTAAGGTACGTCGGACCGTCCCGCTATGGGGGGGGGTTATGGGGAATTAATTATTTAACGCTGAGAAACGGTGATGGTTTTTTAACTTTGTTTAACTTTTCTTGTATGAAATAGGTACATAATAATGTATGATGGTAGATATGTTTGTGGTGCAAGAAGACTTTATGAGTGCGTGCTTGTTTTATGGTGAAAGAAGAAGGAAATTCAAGAGTATGAGTTTGATTTGCCAATTAATGCTTCGGCACAACTATAACACTTTGTGACATTATTTTCACACGGGCATCTGATCTCACACTAAACAGAGTTACTATGAAAACTAGATAACTGATAAACATTATTTTTTTAAATACATACATGTATAGAATACCCATTTTGACCTAAAAACCAAATTGAGACTTATTTTAGATAGATACGAAAAGCAATACAAATGGAACTTCCATTTGTATTTCAGTTTTTTTTTTCTTATACCACGTGGGCCGACAAACAAGCGGACGGTCCACCTGATGGTAAGTGTTCACCGCCGCCTATGGACATTTGCAACACTAGGGGCATCGCCAATGCGTTGTCGACCCTGGGACGTGAAGTTGTTAAGTCTCATGTGCCTGTAATTTCACCGGCCCCCTTACCTTTCTAACCGAAACACAGTGATACAATTGCACTACTGCTTCACGGCGGAAATGGGTAAGGTGGTAGTACTTCCCCGGACGACCTCTGCACTAAGAGCTCTACTACTCTAAAGAATAGAAGAGCTGGGACATTCAGAAATAAGGTCATCACACATAAGAGTTCCTTTTTTAGCATTTCACTACGGAATCCTAGACACAAAGAAATAAGGTACCGCTACAAGAACTGCTACGAAACGCTACGACACCACTCCGTTTTACGAATATAATTTTAAATGAAGAAATGTTTTCTCCAAAATGTCGTAGTTTAATGACTTTTAAATTTACTATAGTATATTAAATACAATACTATAACATAGTACAAGTAATACAGGCTGCAATATTCAAAGTAAAATAGACTTTATGAGAAAGTATATTAGACAGTAATTCCCACTAGACGAGTATGCATTATTCACTGTTTCGAAAATATAATAAGAAAAAAACTTTTAATTATTAATGCTTTTTTTATACAGAGCAATATAATATGGTTACTAGTTGTCCCCCGGGGTTTCACCTGCGTTCCCGAAGGGTGTTACATACACCCTGAAAAAGGAGCCTATGTGCTATTCCATACTATAATCTTTCTCTGTGCCAAATTTCATCCAAATCCATTGAATCGTTCTAGCGTGATTAAGTTACAAACAACCATCCATCCAAACTTTTGCATTTATAACAGACAAGCTGTCCCCCGCGGTTTTACTCGCGTTCCCGTGGGATGTATTACACCCGTGGGATGTATTACACATGTTTTATACATAAAAACCTTCCTCTTCAATCACTCTATCTATTAAAGAAAACCGCATCAAAATCCGATGCGTAGTTTTAAAGATTTAAGCATACATAGGGATATAGGGACAGAGAAAGCGACTTTGTTTTATACTATGTAGTGATGATGAAGTAAGATTAAAAACCTCCTTTAAGAAAACGGTACCTCAACCTTTAAAAAATTAAAATTAAATCAAGAATTTTTAAACATAGAATGAGACCACAAAATCTGTCGTGGAATTTCAGTTGCCTAGCAACTCTCAGACCATTTCTTTTTTCTCCTCCTACCCGCTGGCGTCGGGGGGCGGGGGGGTGAGTGGGGGCTCGCGGGGGGAGGGTCGCCGAGAAATGGAAAACTCGGGAAAATTGTAGCATTCTTGAGGCGACGCGCCGCTCACACCTTCTTGCGGCTGGGGCTGACAACATTTAGACTCTTTATAAGTAAAATTTTTTTTTTGATGGACTATTTCTATTTTTGAATTTACTTAAGTCAAACCACGACTAACGTTATTTGTGTTAATATAAAACATAGCCTGATGAGTCAATCGATAGTGTTATAATCACGTTTTTTATATTAATAGTTTGATCACATTTGCTATTAACATATATTTTGTTCCAAAAAAGGTTATTTTTCTAATGTAGCTCGTGTCACCACAGTCTTATCGATGCGATGATTTGGCTGAAGGCCTTAAGCAACCAGCATACCTATCCCATAAGTCATGGTTTAAAAAAAATATTATTACATAACAAAATTTTAAAGAAATCATGTTGTATACCCCTGCTACGGCGCGGAACGTAAAAAGGAGCGCTGTGTCGGACGCCCCCCGGCTCCCCCACCCGGCCCCACGCCCTCCCTCGGCCACGGACAGCGTCTCGGGGCACGGATTTGGGTACTATATCTTATGGTATAGGTATTTAATTATTTAAAAACACATCGTCTTTTAAATTTTTTTAATCAACTGCATAACAGAAGGGAGGTATATTGCTCATTACGTGCCAAGGTGGGACTTGGAATATCTTCGGTTAAAGGTCTTATTACTGATCTCTGCTTACCTCTAAGGGCAATCCCCAGATCATCTCCGACAGCAGACTTCCGAACCGTTGGTAACTTAGAATCTATACCTGACCACTGTCTACCTCTTCGGGGTTAATAGGCACGTAGGTTCTGATAAATGTATAGCTGTCCCCGTTTATCGATATCATATATAGCCTATAACCATCTAGGAAAAATTCCGCGTCGGATGGTAGCAGTCCCATCCTGATATGTTCAGTAGTTTGGTGGTGCGACGATATATATTTTCAAGGTACTTCGTCTTTCCCCAAGTCCGTCCCTGCGCGCCGTCGCCGCGGGTTCCGTAGTGGCGTTTTACATATTTCTTCAGCTCACCCCCATTGCGAGGGGCACCGCGTATTGAATCAACTCGCTCATTGTACGTATGTACTTCTTTTGTTTCCGTGTGCGGTGCGCCTAGGTGACGGGGAAATTACTTTTATTTATTATTTTATTTTTTTAATTTTGATTTGCTGAAGGAAAGCTTCGACAAAGGAGCGGAACAAAGCAAAGGACATGTTGACTTTATATTGTAACGAGTTTAATAAGAATCCTAAAAAAATACTGAAAATCAGTTTAGACCCGCTGCGACCACCGGATCAAAAGTCAGCCTTCAACTGAGAAGAACTGACTAGAAACTTAGCAAGGTTACATTTGATGTTTTTTTTTTTATTATTTATCTCAACTGATGTTGAACTCCCTAGGGTTGTAAGATGCGACTAAAGAAGCATTCCCAAAGAGGGTAAAAATTCTGGCAAATATCTTCTACAACGTAATGATCCGAATGGACAGAAAGGGAAGGGAGATAATGTTTTATAATAAATAAAGAAATCTTTTTAAAGTTGCCATTTAAGTATAAAGTACCTGGATGGCCGAACTTTGCTCGGGGTTTCTTAACTAATGTAACTACTACCGTATTGTTTTCTTTAAAGCTCTGTCATATAAAATACCTAAAATCGAATTATATGCGTTGATAAAGGGCTCCCAATAATAGTTTTTCTCACAAAAGAAGGAATTTGAAAACTTTAACCTTCGCATTCTAATGATATTATAGCAGTTATCATTACCTGAAAACACGGATAAAACAATGTTTTCTGTAAATGAATCCTAGCTAGATCGATTTAACGCCCCCGAAGCCCCCTGCATACAAAATTTCATGAAAATCGTTGGAGCCGTTTCCGAGATCCTAATTTTGTATATATATACAAGAATTGCTCGTTTAAAAATATTAGATATCAAGATTGCCACATTAAAATCTTTTTCGCATAGGATGAGTTGATTGACAATTGAAGGTTTTTTACGCATACCTTGTGGAATAGCACTTGATTACTCTAAAATACTACATTAAAAGCTTCATGAGACCTCGCTCTGTTACGGCATCCTTTATTATGTCGAAATAAACCATTGAGAAATCTTATAAAACACCATGTGTCACCAAACTCGTGCTATACTACTGTCAGGCCAGTTGGCTGGGTGGTTAACGCTTTGACTGCCAAACCGAAGGTCGCGGGTTCGATTCCCACCCAGGACAAACATTTGTGTGCATGAACATGTCTGTTTGTTCTGTGTCTGGGTGTAAATATCTATATAAGATGTATTAAGAAAAAAAAGTTGTATATGTAGTATATCAGTTATCTGGTTTCCATAGTACAAGCTCTGCTTAGTTTGGGACCAGATGGCCGTGTGTAAAGAATGTCCCAGGATATTTTTTATTTATTTGAATAATACTATAGTATTATAAATTGAAAAGTGTATTTTTCTATTAGTCTGTCTTACGATTAAGCGCATGAAGCGAACTTATTAAATCTTGGCCCACACGTGGTCTATGGTGTGGAGCGGACATAGACTATTATCGATTATAACCCAGCTGAAACTCTGGTGCAAAAGCTAGCTTCTTAATCTATACAAGATGACAGCTCTTTACTAAATACATATGAAAACATAATAAAAATTTGTCAGTCCGTCTTACTGTTTGATCCAGCTAATCTTTGAAATGACTGGACCGATTCTGACGTAACTTTCAGAGACAAATTTTTACTACTTATTCTTTTAATCACGGGGAAACTTATCATCCCCCGGGAATGTAGGTAAAACCTCTGAGGACAGATAGTATTTTATTAGCAGATAGTATATCTACATATGTTATTATAAAGAGGAAAGATTTGTATGTGTGTCTTTCACGCAAAAACTACAAAACGGATATGGATGAAACTTGGCACATAGATATAGCATATCCTGGAATAGCATATAGGCTACTTTTTATCCCGGGAAAATGTGATATCCCTCGGGAACGCGGGTAAAACCGCGGGGGGAAGCTAGTTATCTGATAATTTCAATGATCCAAAGACTTTAACGAGAGCAACCCCAAAATGTATACATAGATATAAATAGCTGTCTTGCCATCCATCTTATCCCCAAACAATGCCCATCCTACCCCACCCTCCCCTTTTACATCCGTTATAATTTCTTAAAGCTTTTTGCATCATTTACGCTGTACGCAGCAAAACAACGGCTGTTAACCATTTTAACTTGACCTGCCGCCTTCATAGCTTTGCCCTTTTATCTGCGTCGTATTCAAGTGGATTTATCTGGGAGGGGTCGCGGCGTTTTGGTTGTATATCTGCTGACACACTGGTGGAACCGTGACGTCATTAAAGGGTGGATGGATTACCCCACTTTACTTGTCAATATAAAAAAGTATAATAATGTATTTTTATTCAAAGAGGCCCTTGTGAAGACTGCATCTGATAGTCAGGGGCTCAATTCTGTAAGGAAAATGATACTAACTTGAGAATGTTTCGTCGCGGCCTCCGTGCTCTGTCTGTTTCGCTAACTACGCAATTTTTTTAAATATTTCCATCGTGTAGTGTATTTCTTGATTGTACTACTGTCTTTTGGTTAGAAAGGGGCCGGTGAAATTATAGGCATTATGTTGGCGATGGCCCTGGTGTTACAAATATCCATAGGTTGAGGTGATTACTTACTAGGTGCTCGATTCTGTAAGGACACTAACTCGAGAATGTTTCGTCGCGCAGTGCTCTATCTCTTTCGCTAACTACGCTAATACTACTAATAACGTGAGAGATAAGATCTCCGAGGCCTCCGTGAAGCGGCTCGCCGACGAAGTTTGTATTAGCTGAATCAAGGGACTGCATTTAGATTTTGTATAACAACTTACAAAGAGAAGTGTGTATTGTCAAAAAAAATTACATAAGAAAAATTGATTTTTACAAGTCTATTTAATAGTCTGTCTCTAGTTCGGAAAGATGTTTCTTCTGATAAGAACTGGCAATGAACTCAGCAACTTCTCTTTTCAAAAGAAACATAATTTATCCATAACAAAAAAATTCTCACTGATTTATTAATTTGTTAATACTAATAACAGATTTAGATAAAACTAGAGTAATTTTTCCAAAGTTTAGTGTACACTCTCACTTCATACTAATATTATTAACATTTTATATCTACACAGTAAAAGCAACCTTCCGTACCGGTATTAGAGTGTACAATTTCATCATTGAATTTAATTTCGAAGTAGTAGAGCAGTTAGTGCAGAGTTCTTCCGGGGAAGTACTACCCCTACCGCCGTAAATCAGTAGCGCATTATTACTGTGTTCCGATTAGAAAGGTAAGACCGGTGAAATTACAGGCACATGAGACTTAACAACTTCACGTCTCAGGGTCGACAACGCATTGGCGATGCCCCTAGTGTTGCAAATGGTCATAGGCGGCGGTGACCACTTACCATCAGGTAACATCACCACTATACTTGACATAAAAAATCACTTAATTTTAGTGCTCAAAATAATATTCTTATATAGGTACTTATAAGTAATATAATTAAGATAATTTCTCAACTTTGTTAATTTTGTGATGATTTATTATTAGAACCAAATATACGTATCTAACTACGCTGTGACGTCACACCGGTATGTGACGTCACAGCGTAAGACGTGCAATATCCAGGAGTTATTTTCACACACGGATATAGTTGCTTATCGAAATTGAATCTATAGTTGCTTGAAACAAAGTCTTTAATGAAATGAACACGATATCCTTCGAATTAAAGTAAATGTTTGTAGTTCAAATAATAATGGCTAGACGGTTTTGGATGGAATATGGGTAAAAGGGGACCCTATTACTAAGACTCCGCTATCTGTCTGGCAGTCTGTCTGTCTATCTGTCAGCAGGCTGTATCTCATGAACCGTGGTAGTAAGACAGTTGAAATGTTCACAGATAATATATTTATGTTGCCGCTATAATAACAAACACACTAAGAAACAGAATAAAATTAATATGTAAGGGGGCTCCCACACAACAGGCATTATTTTTGATAATTTCACAAAAAAATTCAGGAACTTCAGATCATAACCAAGGACTTAACTTAACTAAGCTACTTTTTGAGATACAGATTCATTTAGTTTAGGAACTAGAGCTACTTTTTATTATCTATATATTTATATTATTCTTCTGTATGTGTGTTGACAGTGAACTCCTCCTAAACGGCTGGACCGATTTGAATGATTTTTTTTGTAAACGTTTGGGTGGCGCCCTGGATGGTTTAGATTCACAATTGGACCCGGTAGGTGTTGCTGCGAGCGAATTCCTGCATTTTTGTATAGACTTATTTCGACAGAACGACGTCTGTCCGGGCCGCTAGTAATTTATAATAATATTAAATAATCAATTCTTTAATATTTATGAATGTATAGTACATTCGAAAATTTTTATTTCGACAATCTATTGCTTTTCCATTTAAAAAAAATACCACAGATTATAAAAAATAAGACAAGTCACGCTCGATCTCATAGAAACTGTATTATAAAGTAACATATTTTATTCTACCACTTACATGGTCATAGAATACTCAAACACCTACATTATCATGTTTTTGACATTCAAACAAAGATAGACAAAATTGCCAAATCGTGCCAACAAACAAAAAGGGAATTTGCCAGCCATTAAAACCAGATAAAACTAGTTGTTGGCAAAAAACACATACTTGGCAACATATCGGGGAACGCTGGGGGCACAGCTCCCCCCTACCAAGTTAGGGGTAGAACACTTTATTTATAGTTTTTTATGCGCTGTTTGTATCTTTTTGTTTTTAGTTAGTTTACCACTTTCTGTCAAGAGTAAGTTAATAGCTTTAAATAAGTAATTTTTTTTTATTTATGTAGGCTTTCATGACAAACAATAAACATACAAACAACATAGTATTAATAAAGAATAAAAAAAAAATTGGTTGTTAAATAAATACCTTGTCACACGAGCTATTCATTGCCAAGGGTTATTATCGTAAAAATAATTCGATATATATGACAAAATATAATAATTATGAATCCTTAAGTGATCTGGTGCAGCTACCAGAATATACGCAGGTTGACAACTTGATGGTCCACGAGTAAGATAAGTCAGGACTCGGATTATGTAAGACACGTAAATTCAATGTAGCCTATTCATAAATGGATTGATCGTTCAGCGCATAAGCAGTGCGGGACAACAGTTGTAGCGCCGTCAATGTAACCCCAAATTGACTGCAACGACGCCCTGCTAGTCCAAAGTAGAATCACCGATTCTAGTCTCTCTTCAATAGGAGAACCGAGAATCTCAGCAATGTTTTAATACACTAGGGTATTAAAAGTAGACATTCACACTTTTTTATATGCACTTCATTGTTTTGGGTTGAATCTGTGATCCGGGATCGGTATTGTGTCCTATTATAGTGTGATCTCCTACTATACTACCTCTTTGCTTATAAACAGCATGAAGTTTTTCTAGATAACTCTTAATCCCTTCCAATAACCAGTACTTTTTGGTCCATCTTGGCCAAACGCGTTGCTTTCTTTTTTTTTACAAAAATGACATTAAAATATAAGTAGTGTGACATCTTTACTTTGCAAACTATTTTAGCTTTTGATTAATTAAAATGTTGTTTTTTACTTTAATAATTGTATGAATTCCAGTTAGCAGTTTTCAGCAGCATTCGAGTTAGGAGCGTAAAATAAATATATATTTAAAAAATATGTGTGGTATGTGATAGTAATGCAATGGGACTTGAACCTGTGATCACGGAATGTAGGTATTAGGACCAGAATCTCTGCTCACCTCGTCGAGGATGATAGACGTGAGGATATTCACCTACACATGCAACAGTATGTCATATGATAATATGAACATTACAAAACATTCCAAATTATTTCACAACATCAAAAATGTGAAAGCCACACAATGTAAATAAACAAAAACCTTCAAAAACTCACCACTCAAGTATATAAAACATTAAGGCTGAAAATTACTCAGCTTAAAAAGCATTAATAACCTTTTCTTCCCCCCGAAACTCCTTCAACGCCATTTTCGCGTCCTTCGTTCATTAAAACTGTAGAAAAACACCTCCGACCGGGGGGACGGCGCACCCCGGCCCCCACGGGGTGGAACTTCCCCCGCGGGCCAGTCTGAAGAAGAAGAAATATGGATCAATAAAGAAATTGCTCCGTGCCCAATAGAGGCAACGGCTAGTACGCACACAGATGCAACTTTTGTGTTCGCACGCACACATCCGCGCTGTGTGTTGCGCTTGTAGCCGCAAGATTTTTTGCGGCAATACGATTTGTTGGAGATTTTTGTGAGGTTTTTTTTAATGATTGTGTGTATGACTTTTGTATGTATTATGTTTGTTTTAATGTATTTTAAGACATTAGAAATGACCTAATTTAGTGCACATAATAATTGAATGAAACTACAAACTACAAATTCAAACATTACTTGATGTATGAAAATGATAGTAATTTTGATTATATAATACTAAATTATTATTGTACAGAATCGTTAAAAAAAATTGACGTTAAAATAAGTATTCTATAACCTTAATAAAACAAAGAAATCAAAACGCCATCATCACCAAAAAAACAAAAACACTTATCTCGTAAAAACAGCAAGTGTACCCGAAAGGGAAAGCAAAAGGAAAAATGAAAAAACCCGGGACAATCTCAAATAACAACCCCAATAATTTGGCTCATTACTAAAACGTAGCAGAAACATATTCGTACCTAAACCGTGGCCATAAATAAAGGCGACTGGACCGAAAGGGAAAAATTTTATTATCCCTACCCACCCCTAAAGGAGAAATATGAAATAAAATGAAAATGTAATGGGGAAAAAATACGGAGAGCGCGCGGCAAGACAAAGGGACTGTGGATGGTGTAGCAGTGTGGAGACGGCTTATGTAATATAATTTAAATCACCTTGGTTAACACAACTCAAAATATTAAATGAACAGTACAGTTTTGGGTTTTCAGGTAGTATACAATCATCATATCAGCCCAGGAATATCCACTGTTGAACATAGGCCTCCCCCTTGGATTTCCATCTCGAACGGTCTTGAGCCGCCTGAATCCAGAGCTTCAAGCGACCCTGACCAGGTCGTCGGTCCACCTGGTGGGAGGTCGCCCCATTCGGCGTTAACCTGTACGTGGTCGCCACTCGAAAACCTTTCTTCCCCTTCGGTTATCAGTTCTTCGAGCGATGTGGCCTGCCCATTGTCACAATGCCAGTAATAATGATTTCCCTAATTAACTGTCAATAATAGATATTGGATATATTTATTATTAGCTACCATCCTACGGTTTTACCCGCGTTCTTGTTTAATCTGAAGTATTCTGGGATTCAAAAATAGCATTTGTCAGTCGGGACTAGTGTAGCTTTCTATTAGCAGAATATTTTTTTAAATAGGTGCGTTGGTTCCGATAAGTGCTCATCAAGAATTTCCACATACAAACATTTCGGACTGTCTTTTTACAATTTCAGATAAGATATAGTGTTAGAAAATGGAAAACTTGAAACTAAAATCTGCCCCCTTATTCAGCTAATACAAACATTGTCGGCGAGCCGCTTATCCGCCGGAGAGCTTATCTCTCACGTGATTAGTAGTATTAGCGTAGTTAGCGAAAGAGACAAAGCACGGGGCCCGCGACGAATCATCCTCGAGTTAGTGTCATTTTACCTTACAGAATGGCACCCCTGACTGACTACTGTTAATTTTCTTTAAATGGATAGTTTATCTTGTAAAATATAGAATACACAGATTATTGAAAAATCGTTATGGGCAAAAAAAAGTTAGGTATCAGTTGAATAAACAAACTTCATACTAAATTAAATGTTGATGCCCACACGCGATTGAAGTGAAATCTTTAGAAAACTTATCTAATTGTCACTGTCATTGTTTTAAGTTACAACCCAGCTCTAAATGTTTTGGTTGTAATTTGTATCGTGTATACTAAAGCCATTCGACAGGCCACTTGGCTTGGTGTTTAACGCTCTGACTGCCAAACCGAAGGTCGCGGGTTCGATTCCCACCCAGGACAAACATTTGTGTGCATGAACATGTCTGTTTGTTCTGCGTCTGGGTGTAAATATCTATATAAGTATGTATTTAGAAAAAAAAAAAAAATAATAATAATCAAGCTATATCCATTAGTCGTTTGTCACAATGTCGAGTTTCAAATCACAACGGTGCTAAAGAAGTTACTTCAATAAAATAAATTATTACAACATGGAGCCAAAAGCTAATTCCATCCAAAAATCTTACTAAAACGTAGGTACTTAATTTTAAATAAGCCCACTCCACACTAACGCGCCTCACCGAGGCGAGGGTAGATTCCGCAGCCGCGGGCAACGAAGACTCGTTTCTATAAATCTGCCTTATCACAAAAATATACCGCCTTTTATATCTACGCCATGTCTGTATCTGTGTGCTCTTTGCAATGATTTAATGTTTACCTACTTTGATATGATGTACGAAAATAGACTTTAAGATTGGTAGAAACAAATTCTGTGGCCAGTACCTTTACCATGAGTTTTTAACGTTCGTACTCGCTTGCGACGGCGTAAAACATTTCTGTGGGAAATGTGTACAGCGCCACTAGCGGTCATGTAAAGAACTAAAATTGATAGTACGAGTCGATAGGTAAAAAACCTATCGAAATGTAGACACTAGCGAATAACGTTTTTTAGCCTTTGCTATAGAAATTCGGTACCATGAGTCACAAATCTGACAGTTGCTATCGAGAAATACTGTATCGATAGTAGTTTACTCGCTAGTGACTAAAGTAAGTTTCGATAGCAACTCATGGTAGAGGTACTGTGGGAAATGTGTACAGCGCCACTAGCGGTCACCTAAAGAGCTAAAATCGATAGTACGAGTCGATAGGTATAAAACCTATCGAAATGTAAAACACTAGCGAGTAACGTTTTTTAGCCTTTGCTATAGAAATTCGGTACCATGAGTCACAAATCTGACAGTTGCTATCGAGAAATACTGTATCGATAGTAGTTTACTCGCTAGTGACTAAAGTAAGTTTCGATAGCAACTCATGGTAGAGGTACTGGTGCTAAAAGGGCCAAAGTACGTTTTTATGAAACGAGATTGTAATACCAGTTTATTGTTATAACGCTCACTACTGAAAATAATGATTATTGATATTGGCCCTATTAGCACAAAGCCACAGAATTTAATCTATACTAATATTATAAAGATTTGTATGTAAGTATGTTTGTTACTCTTTCACGCAAAAACTTCTAAACGGATATGGATGAATCTTGGCACATAGATAGAGCATATCCTGGAAGAACGTATAGGCTACTTTTATCCCGGGAAAATTTGATATCCCTCGGGAACGCGGGTAAAACTGCGGGCACAGTATTTTAGTACAATTTTTTATCGCACAGTTTCTTCTTCGTTCCCAAGAGAAGTACCTAGTTCTTGGAATCAAAAGTATGCTATATGTTATTCCAGGGCGTACTCTATTTATGGAACAAGTTTCATCTAAATCCGATTAGTAGTTTCGGCTTGAAATAGTAACAAACATAGCTGATATCAGAAAATTTAACATTTTTAAAACAAGGTGCACCAGCGGTTTCACTCGAATTCCTGAGATATATTACATTTCCCCGAAATTAAGAGTATCCTATGTACCTTCCTGATCATTAACTATATATGTGACTAGTTTCATCTTTTTTTAAATTTTAACTAGCTGTGCGCCGCGGTTTCACCCGCGTTCCCGAGGGATGCCACATTTTCCCGGCTCAAAAAGTTTCATATGTGTTATTCCAGGGCATTTTCTATATATATGCTAAGTTTCATCCAAATCCGTTCCGTAGTTTTTGTGTGAAAGAGTAACAAACATCCATACATCCATTCTTAGAAACTTTCTCATCTTTAATATTAGAAGGAAGTAGGTAACACGTTTTGGTAGAATTAGATTCTATTAATTATTAGCTTCTAATTAATTATTGGCTAACTTTAGAACTAATTATAACTTAATACATTACTAAGTACCCAATAAAGCCTTAGGACAAATAAGTTAATAGTATCACTTATCATTATTAATAATGAATAAATAATAAGAGATTTTTATTTTTACACTTTTTTGTTCATTAATTTTTTTTATGCTTATTAAACTTGCGGTACGCTATGATGGCCGTTTTGACGTTTAACAATGACAAAGAAAAATAACCTTTATTCCTTCAGACATAAGTTGCATCTATTGATCCAACAGCTAATTGCATGATGATGGAAATCAACCTTATTCCAAAGCAATACAGTTTCTTTTCCTATGACAATCTGAAACGTCAAAACGGCCATCATAGCGTGCCGGTAGTATAGATGCTGTGTACAGTTTGGCCTACAGGGTTATACAATACATATATTTTTAATTATCTAAATTTATAAGTAATACTCAAACTGTTGCCTGTACTGTACCTATAAAATAAAGAATAGCTAGCGGTTCGAATCTCGTGCAGGACAAATATTTAGATATTTACATAGTGCAGGTGTAATTACTACTATTATAAATGCGAAAGTTTGTATGTCTGTTTGTTACTCAATAACGCAAGAACGGCTTGACGGATTTGGATGAAATTTGGCACACAGATATATTATAGTCTAGAATATTACATAGGCTACTTATTATTCCGGGAATTTGTAACATCCCCCGGAAAAACGGGTGAAACCGCGTACAGTGTGTAATTTGAAATGTCAATGATAATGTCTATGTTGATGCTGTGTAAGTCCAAAATAAATGTTTTTTTTTCTATCCTTCTTTACGTTATATACTATACTAGCTGTCCCCCCCGGTTTTACCCGCGTTCCCGTGGGATGTCACATGTACTATACATAAAAACCTTCCTCTTCAATCACTCTATCTATTAAAAACAACCGCATCAAAATTCGTTGCGTAGTTTTAAAGATTTAAGCATACATAGGGATATAGGGACAGAGAAAGCGACTTTGTTTTATACTATGTAGTGATGATAATTCGAAAAAAGATGGCGGAAAATACCATAAAGCATGAATTTAATTACCTGAGGTTTTTTAATAGTATTAAAAAAGCCTTTCTTTTATATTAGAGACCGTCTACTAATCGAGCAAGAGTAAAACTTTTACTTATTTTCAAAATAATAATTACTCATTTAAATAAGTAACCGTCATGAAATATATATATATATATATATATATTAATATTTGTTTGTCTGTACACTATGTCTTAAAAAAATGCCTAAAAAATAATATACAGGTTGTTACAAAACTACCCGTAAAGCCGAAAGGAGGTTAAATTTGCCTTATAACGAGTTCATCCACAATATTTAAGAACCGTAGTAACGCTGTATAACATACCCCAAAAAATAACTAAACTGATTTTTATGAATGAAAAGTAGAAAAACTATTAAAGTAAACAAATATTAGGTAAAATAGGTACTTAGGCCTTTCTGTTAAATAATCTGGTTCCCTGACATGGCAGCTTACTAGGGTTGTTGGCTTTGATAATTAATTATATTTTTACGGGGTATTTTGTGACACGTTGTATATCCTGAGATATTAAACATACATGTATTATTGACTAGCGACCCGCCCCGGTTACTCCCACATATAAGCCTTCTGGAAAAAAACAGAAAATAATGGTGAAAACTGTATCTAAATCAATTGCGAAGTTAAATTAAGTTGACAAACAGACAGAAGTAGTGACTTTGTTCAATAATATTTAGAGTTGAGTTGACAACTTCTTTATTTTGAGGTTGCCCAAGATTGATAAAGTAATTGAGAGACATTGACACATGTCACCTTGGATCTCTGCCTACGTCTTTGGAGGTAATTATCATGAATAAATGTAATGTTACAAGATGACCGTACATACATTTACATGATATTTCTTCCCAAGAGTTTTAATTAAATTTTTTAAGTATTTTTTTGAGAACCACCTGAAAATATTGATTCAAAACCTTTCCTGAATGTATGTACTTATCACATTGTAATTTCGTGTATAAAAAGTATCTATTTATAATACAAACCTTTTTATATTATAAACCGTTCAAATGAAAATCCCCCTCCCGCTATAATCTTCAAAAGAACGGTAATGCCTATATAAAATGAGCAGGTAAAAGAAAATCGAGTCCCTTGCAAAAATTAGCCTGAAGTATGGGGCGGATGGGGATAAAAGGGGCACTGAGGGGAGAAAGGGGGGAGTTAAGAGCATTTTTCCTTCCCATATTAGGGGCGGAATTGTCCTGAGTTTTTGTTAAGGATACGCAGTAAGTGAATTTTGTAGATAATTTTGTATTAAACGCGCCGGGCTTTTTTGTCGGGTAGGGATTGAGTTACTTATATGGAGGAGACCGGGGTTTGTTGTACATTGATATTTACTTTTTTTTTTCAATCATTTTTATGGAGATTATTGCTCTTGGCATCTAATTCCGACGATAACCGTGGGTTCAAATTCTATCCACTACATATAGTATATCAGATATCTGGTAGCCATAGTACGAGCTTTTCTTAGTGTAGAATCTGATTTGTATGAAGTAATGACCCAAGATATTAATAATTGTCACTTTGTGATAAGATTATTATAATAATAATAAATATCCCGGGACATTATTTACACACGGCCATCTGGTCCCAAATTAAGCAGAGCTTGTACTATGGGAACCAGATAACTGATGTACTATATATACAATTTTTTTTCTAATTACATACTTGACATATTAACTCCCAGACATAGAACAAACAGACATGTTCATGTACACAAATGTTTTTCCTGGGTGGGAATCGAATCCGGTACCTTCGGTTTGGCAGTCAGAGTCGCTAACCATCAAGCTAACTGGCCTGTTAGCTAGTTAGATAGTAGTTGATTGAAAGGATTTCTCATACCTAATGGAATGTGGCTGTTAATGAACACAAAATATTATGAACATGTTCGTGTTCCAAATAAATAAACTCATAATAAACCGGTTTTATCTAGTTTCCTAAGAGTTATTAAGATGGCATTGCGTGAAGGATGATTTGAGTAGAAAGAGACAATGCTAAGACGAATGAGAGAAGCGATTATAACGACAACCGCAAATGATTTAGAACCGGGCAGGTAGATGATGAAGATGAAAATGTGTTCGTTGTAAACATATTATGACTACGAAAATTAGTTGGTTCGTTTGTTCATTCATTAAAGAAATCTGACCAATAGAGAATCGGACCAACAAGGTATTAGACAGTTAAATAAAAATAATAATTGCTTATTTGTTATTCTGAAGTACTTGGGTAGTAAATTAACAACCTTAAATTAAAAATATATGTTCGCGATTAAATCAGAAATAAGCTGAACAGATTTCAATTAAACTTGCTTCATAGATAGAATATGTGCTGGAGTAACATTAAGATGCTTTTCGTCCAGGCCCCTTATTCAGCTAATACAAACTTCGTCGGCGAACCGCTTCACGGAGGCTTCGGAGAGCTTACCTCTCACGTGATTAGTAGTATTAGCGTTGTTAGCGACAGAGACAGAGCATAGTGGCCGCGACGAAACATCCTCGAGTTAGTGTCATTTTCCTTACAGAATCGAGCCCCTGACTATCAGATGCAGTCTTCACAAGGGTCTCATTGAATAAAAATACAGACAAGTAATGTGGGGTGTAATTTTCCTTACAGAATCGAGCCCCAGATTTCAATTAAGCTTGCTTCACAGATAGAGTATCTGCTGGAGTAACATTTAAGATAGTTTTCGTCCAGAAAATTTGACTCATGTAGAACACAGAAAACAATGATTTTTAGAAATACCTGTACTAAATAGGTTTACTAAACAAGAAACCTTATAGACAAAAAAGAAATCCAGTAGGTAAAATTAAAATACCTACACTTTCAATCCCACGTACAGATGATAAAAAACCAAAAACAAAGCCGACTTGGTATCGCCCGATCCCTCCAAGTTGGCCGGAGGGAGGACCACCCTCCTCATAATTGGAAGAGAGGATCCGAAGTTACACCCACAGATTAAAATATTTATTTTTGCGATGGAAAGAAAAAGTACTGAAGGTACAGTCGGGGAGAGAAATGATTTTTTAAATAAATATTCCGGGACATTTTTTACACACGACCTGATCCCGAACTAAGCAGAGCTTGTACAATGGAAACTAAATAACTGATACACTACATATGCTACCTTAAATACATACTTATCCAGAGACAGAACAAACATGTTCATTGACACAAATGTTTTTGGGAAATGGGAATCGAACCCACGACCTGCGGCGTGGCAGTCAGGTTCTCTAACCACCAAGCCGACTGGCCCGTCAATTATTATTTTTGTAGTAGATATATATACATATTTTACCCCCTATCTTTGCACTAGAGTCAGACGTTTCTATCACTTAGCACATATGGGTGACTGACAAGTTGGTAGATATTATTATAATTTCAGAATAAAAACAGAAAGAAGTAATTTTACATTACATATATTCACGCCCATTATCCCTAACAAGATAGGTAGAGTCTCAGTCGTGAGACCTACGTTCCATCGAAGATATTTTAATTCCCAAACTACAATATTTTTTGTCAAAGAAACGAACGTTACATGCCCGCCCTGGGTATTGAACCCAGGACTTCCAGTCTTTAAGCCAAGCTCTATACGTTATAGTAAATAAGTTGTACCTACTTTATCACTACATAGTATAAAACAAAGTCGCTTTCTCTGTCCCTATATCCCTATGTATGCTTAAATCTTTAAAACTACGCAACGGATTTTGATGCGGTTTTTTTAATAGATAGAGTGCTTGAAGATGAAAGTTTATATGTATAATACATGTGACATCCCACGGGAACGCGGGTAAAACCGCGGGGGACAGCTAGTTTTCTTATAAACTAGCTGTTTCCGGCATGCGCTACAATTTTTTTTGTCTGGACCCTTGGCACCTTACTTAGAACAACTCACTTAAATTTCATCGCTATCTGATAAATAGTATAAGAATATATTTGGTAGTAACATACAAAAAAATATATTTTTAATATATATATATTAGATTGAAAAAAATAACTTAATTAAAACCTTTTTGCCTCCGACTATACATCATACGTGTAACAGGAAATGACGTGCAGTAGACTCGCTAATTCAATATTCCTTGGAATGTAGATGATATTTTTTGATTAAGGTTGACGTTCGGAAATGGTTATCTTTACCCATTTCACTGATGAATTTGAGTTTATTTTAGTAAACGTCCCTCTGGGGGGAGTTCGTGAAAACCTTAATTAACTACGTTTAGATTCTGTAGTAGGTACTACTTATTCTTTAATGCAGCATTTTCTATTGTTAGTATACGAGTCCTGTTTTTTTATCAAGTTGGGCGACGAATAGCCGGTCCACCTGATGGTAAGTGGTCACCGCCTAGGGGCATCCCTAGTGTTGAAAATCTCCATAGGCATTGCAATGCTGCAATGCGTTGTCCACCCGAGTCGTGAAGTTGTCTTAATGATCTTGTTGATCTTTCTAACAGAAACACAGTGAACTACTGCTTCATGGCGGAAATGGGTAAGGTGGTACTTCCCCGGAATATCTCTGCATTGATGTTTCCATTGCTAGAAGAATTGCCTTATCTTTTTGTCTGATATTAAATTATTTTGTTACCATTGTTGCAAATACAATTTCACACTTATACACCCATAACATTGTAACCGCGTCATCTATATTTGATTGTTCAATAATAGTAAATCCTAAATCCAATTTGGCATCTGGGATTGTCAGAAAGATCTAAATATATATGTAGTATGTATATATTGGTTACCAAGAAGTTAAATCATTGTCAAAATTTACGAAATACAAAATTTTAAACAATACCGACTCCACGCCACCCTCAGTTCCCGAGAACCCGTCTAATGGAAAAAAGGATAAAATTTTAGGGTACCTTTTAATATTTTTTTCATTAAAGTTTTTAATATTAATGGAAATGAAACGTATCACAGTTACCGACGTGTTCCTAATTATTTTTCGGTCTTCCTCATTTTACGGGACGCTACTTCCGAGTACAAAATATTTTAAAACCTTTTTTTTTCAGTGGGTATATAAAAATCGGCAGGTGTATTAGAATTAATTTGTTTTTATGAACTGTCTAGTCTGTCTGGGTCTGTCCGAATTTGTGCCGAGTCGGTGAATTCTGATGGTTTTTTTAAACGAGCGGTGAAGCGTATTTTGTTTTGGGTATTAGGGAAATATTAAAATGTATTTTAATTGTATTAATTTAACTGTTATAGGATTTTTGAAATGGAAACATTGTGAAGAAAATTGCTTTTGGTCGTTTGAATCATGACTTCGAGAATTGATTCTTTTACTCGTATGTCTTTTGTTTTTCTTGATACGTCCATCGTCATTAACTTTCTTAATTATAATATTAGCAGTAAACTTATTACTTAATGTAATGTAAGAAATGATCGCATACTAAAGAACATTGTAGGTGTTGAACAGTATTGTAGTATCCTTTCAAAACAATACCATAAAATTTAGTTTATTTGAAACATTTTCTTTTACATATTCGAATACGAGTATATCATCAGTAGAGTAGAAACTACACGCAGACATTTGCGTAATACTATACGAAAATTATATGGTAGGGTTTTTAAATTTATTGGCAACCTATTAGCACATACAATCATATTACATTTTTTTGGGAACAACGCTGTTCATGTATCGATGTATGCTTCGGTAAGGTAAGGGGGCCGGTTAAATTACAGTCGTCATTTACGTCAACGCATTGGCGATGCCCTGGTGAAGCAAATGTTCATAGGCTATGGTAACAACTTACCATCAGGTGGACCGTGTGCTTGTTTGTCGCACCTGTGTGGAAAAGGAATCGTTACAAATATAGCCCGTACCGATTTCTTACTTTGTCTTTGGCTAATTAATAAGTAGAGATTGATTTTAAAAATGCCACCCTGTTGTCAGGGAAACCATGCACCCTAGCAGTTTCAACCCTTTGACAGATAAATACGTAGGATATTATTTAATAGGTAACTGAAATCATAAGGTAAAAAACAGAAAATTGATTATTTAAAAGTTTTATTTTTGACATAATTACGTTATTTACACAGATCAATAACATATCACAATAATCATCATAATATAATAATAATAATAAAAACATGTATATTTTATGTCTACTCTAAATTAAAACTTACACTAACGTTGCTTGATCGACTACTAGCGCCATCTGTTGTCGAGTAGAAACTAAATACATTCTAATTAGAATTTACCCATTATGGCTTTGTAATAGAATCTAAAATTTTGTATCGTTAATTTAATATTTTTAAATAGTGTGTTAATATGCAAAAGAGATGCTAAAACGGTAATAAATATTTTAATCAAACATAAAAATGTTAGTAACGCCATCTGTTATCGAATAGGTAAACTATAAAACACTTAATAATTTTAAAGAATGAAAAGAAATATTTAAGCATCTAATTATATTTTTCTATTGTGCTTATTATTCTTAATTCAAATTTATAAAGAGACTAAAGACATCTTACAAAAGGACGTATTCAGTACACTCGATTTATGAAATAAATTATTCACCGAACACAATTTCGTTTTAACATAACATGCAAAAAACAACATTATATTCTTACCCAGTCGAATAGGATGGTATCACATCTCGTCGGTTCACAACCCGTCAAATCGTCACAACATCGTGACAGGACATCAACGAGATTTTTTACGCTCTCAATATGAATTGAATACCGTTTTCATATCCCACCCCTTGAAGCGCTTTTTTCAATTTGTAGGGTTAGGCTGGCATCAAAAAATAAAATTTGGATTAATATTATTCTGAAAAAAAAATATCCTGATTAATACCTAGTACTTACCTACCTACAAATGTAGTAATACCCATTTTGTAAGATTTTATTGGTGCAAAGAAAACTATGAAAAATAAACCAATTTTTATTTACACACACTATATAATAACTGTCCCCCGCGGTTTTACCCGCAGTTCCCGAGGGATAACACATTTTCCCGGGATAAAATGGAAAACCAAACCCAGGAAATGTTCTATCTATGTGCCAAGTTGCATTTAAATCCGTTTGGTAGTTATTGCGTGAAAGAGTAACAAACATCCAAACATACAACAATTACTGACACACACAATAAGCTAAAAAATAAGCCACGGGACCCTCGACATCCACGCGTTACAAATACGAGTATTTTTTCCCGACCTTTTGCAATTACGCCTCGCGCGACTGAGCATCAACGAGTGAAGCACGTTTTTCTTTTTTCCTCTTTTTTCAATTTATCTTTTTTTCCACAGTCAAGCGGATTTTTCGCTTATTTACTCGCTTCATTGGCTTGTAAGTGAGATGGGTTGAGGGGATTTTTTCCCTTTTGTTTTTATTAAAAAGGGGAGCCTTTTGAGTGATATTGGATTTGGGTCAAAGGTCTTTTTTACGTCAGGTTTTTATAAGTGCTGTGTTTACTTCGTTGGTGAAATAAAATTATTGCTCTATCGAAGTCTTTGTAAGCATAGTACAGCGACATCTGTTGTCGAATAGCTAAACTATCTAAATATTACAGTTTTGAGTTTTATTTATGTAATTAATGAGAAAATTGCTTTTAAGTATACACACATAGCAACAAAATTTTAAGTTTCATTGTATCTTTAAATTTTGTTATTTAGTTTTTTGTCATTTATCTTAGTTTCGTGGCGCCCTCTTGTGTCTAGTAGCGTACCTAAACATTCAAATATCTTACTAGATTTTTTAATATTCCACATTTGCGAAATTACAAATATTAATCTTTATTAGTATTAAAAATATAATAATTCTTATTTTACGAAACATCCTGTCAATAATCTTTTCTTTAATTTGCAATAAATACCAATTAGAAAAGCGTTCACCTATTATAACTTTATATTTAAAAAATATAATAATTCTGGTGATCCTATTATGGTCTTAGTAATCAAAGTTATGAAGAAAATATACTTTCCAATCCAAGTTCGTCTGTCTCAGCTATTTTCCTTATGCCTATTTTCACTAGCCAAAACCTAATTAAGGTCACAGCTTGTATCAAGAGCTGGCTCTATGAAAGCATGCTTAAGGAGTACTTATTCTAAGCTTGAAGCGACTCTTGACTTTGGTGCAATATCACTTTGAAGGAAACGATGTCTGTCAAATTTAAGTCTTTTTCTTCTTCTTTGAATTAAATGGCAACTGTTGCCAGCAGCACAAAATAAATAAAATAAATAAAATAAATAAAATAAATAAAATAAATAAAATAAATAAAATAAATAAAATAAATAAAATAAATAAAATAAATAAAATAAATAAAATAAATAAAATAAATAAAATAAATAAAATAAATAAAATAAATAAAATAAATAAAATAAATAAAATAAATAAAATAAATAAAATAAATAAAATAAATAAAATAAATAAAATAAATAAAATAAATAAAATAAATAAAATAAATAAAATAAATAAAATAAATAAAATAAATAAAATAAATAAAATAAATAAAATAAATAAAATAAATAAAATAAATAAAATAAATAAAATAAATAAAATAAATAAAATAAATAAAATAAATAAAATAAATAAAATAAATAAAATAAATAAATAAAATAAATAAATCGAAAGATGTTCATTAATGCCGGGTTACTATATACGATCCCGATCTAAAATCGCAAGATTAAAGTAGAATTTTGACATTACGTGTATTAAAATTACTGTCAAAAGGTTCATCAATCTATGGATTTTCGATCGGGATCGTATATAGTAACCCGGCTTTAAGAAGTAATAGAGCTCAGCTCAATAACAGGGCCGGTAAAATCACAGCATATGAGACTTAGCACTTCACGTCTCAGGGTCGACAACGCATTGGCGATGCCCCTTTGTGCGATTTTGTATTTTGTTCGAAATATTTATATATTTATCGTTACTCTTGGTATTTCAAAAGTATAATTAATTGGGGTATTTTTTAATTAGATTCCAAGTGTCCTTCAAGCTTAACCGTTGTTTTGAGACACGTAGTGTAGTAGTAGTTAGGCATGGAAATGATTGCTACTTTTATTTAATTTTCATTTAATGAAATAATAATTTTTTTTCACAGTGTTTTCACCTGTGAAATTTCACAGCCAATGATTTTTTTTTTTGTATCACTCTTGCGACCCGTTGGTAAGGACGATCAGTATATATTTTGTTGGGTTGTTAAAATTGTTTTCCACTATAAAATAGATGTATTTATAGCTATTTAGGGACTGGAGTTATAACCTCCCATAGTGTTCTGAATACGTGCATCTTCCCACAGCTCTAATCTTATTTTCTGGCAAAGAGATCACACTAGGGAGTAGCGAAGGTTAACCCCATCAAAGGAGTTCCCATTACACCCGTAACAAACAATTATACGTCCTAATTTAGGCAAAAACCATACCCTAAATGAAAACCTTGTAAAAAACACCCCCAACATGGTTGCTTTTGGAAAAAACGCTGGAAAACCCCGTGAGTCTTCATTACGGCGCACCGAGCGGGGATGAGCAGGAAAATGGATTTTTAAGTGGCAACACTGGCCGGCCAGTGATTTATTGTAAGAACGATTCCATGTTTGGTTTGTGTGGAGAGAGAGTTTAGTTTTGTAGGTTTTATTGTATTTTTATTTACTGTGGTTTCTGCATGTAATATTTGTATATTATAAATGTCCGATTTCCTCAATTATCATCATAGCTTTCCCTTATAAACATATAAAAAATTGGGGATGTTTAAAACGGCTTTACGGTTTTTACCTGTATCATTGCCAATATTGGTGGATTTCCTTCTAGCATTAAAATTAAATTTTATTGATATTTTTTTTTATTATTCTTCCTCGATGGAGAACAAAAATGAATTCCGATTGTAATGGAGAAAAATTCTGTATTGAAATCAATCCATCCGTTTGAGAGCTACGATGCCAAAGACAGATAGACTGACGCTCAAACTTATATCACCACTTTTGCGTCTAGGGCTTCAAAATCGATATTATCAATACAGATAGGAATAAAAACATTCCTCTTATAAACGTCTGTGATTTTATGAAAGAAATAAATAAATATCCTGGGACATTCTTTTACACACGTCCATCTGACCCCAAACTAAGCAGAGCTTGTACTATGGAAACCAGATAACTGATATACAACTTTTTATTATTCTAAATACATACATATATAGATATTTACACCCACACACAGAACGAACAGACATGTTCATGCACACAAATGTTTGTCCTGGGTGGGAATCTAACCCGCTTGGTAGTCAGGGTTGCTAATCACCAAGCCAATTGGCCTGTCTATATTTTACTTTCCCTATGTTTATTCGATAATTGAAATCCCAAGACATTCTTCACACATAGTTACCTAATCCCAAGTTAAGTAGAGTGTACTGCTTGTAGTATGGCTACCAGGTAACTGATATACTACATACAAAATACAATTATACATAGTCCATCTCCACACTAGTCACGCTCAGTGTTTTTTTCCTCAACCACGGGACATACGCTTCAGGGCGGGCGGCCACTGATTACCGCCCCTGCGAATCTGTTAATCGGCCGTACATCGTTCGTTTTTTAAACGGTAAGTTAATTTAACGCTTGTTTGTGTGGTTTACCGCACTGTGTGTTGTCTGACTATTGTTTTTTTTTTATACAAAATACTCTTATAGGTTTGCTGTTTTTATTTTTTTTATTTTAATCCTGCTTCCTACTAATATTATAAGCGTGAAAGTTTGTATGTATGGATGTATAGATGTATGGGTGTTTGTTCCTCTTTCACGGAAAAACTACCCAACGGATTCAGATGAAACTTGGCACATAGATAGAACATATATTGGAATAACATATAGGATATTTTTATCCCGGGAAAATGTCAAATCCCTTGGTAACGTGGGTGAAACAGTGGGGGACAGCATGTATATTATAATTGCGAATGTTTGTGAGGATGGATGTCTGTTAGTCTTTCACGGAAAAATTACGGAACGGATTTAGATGAAACTTGGCACATATATTGTTTATAGCCTAAATTTGCACATAGAATATTTTTTATCCCAGGAAAATGTGAGATTCTTTGGGGAAAAGGGGTAAACCACGAAGGACAGCTAGTATTTATATAAGCTTGGTGGTTTATGCAAATTGATGTTTATTATTATTAAATACATTTGGTAATTTGGGTGTAGATAGAGCATGCCCTGGAATAACACATAGTATACTTGTTATCGTTAATATTAGTATTAATAGTAATTTTTTGCAGTGCACGAATATTTGTCGCAGGTGGAAATCGATCCTACGACCTGAGGCGTGGCAGTAGGGTTCTCTAACGCCAAATGGCCCGTCAATTTCAAATTTTGTAATGTATAGTTTACTATCTTAGTTACAAGATATCTTAAAATAAACCAGTAAATCGAAACTAAACAGAAACATTTCTAAGAAGGATGGAAATTTTACCTCTCTACCTGAACACAAAGAAAATTCCAAGATGGTCTTTTAAGTCCTTATGTTTGGCTGCGAGATTTAATTAAAATGTGGAGTTTGGCCCCCTACGCCCCTGGGGGGTGGGGGTGAATGAAGAAATATCGCTTGGGAGGCCCCCAAGTTTTTGGGGGCTCCACAAACATTGTATTAACATATTATTTAAATATTCTCTAGTTATTTGGGTTTGAGTTTTCTTATATAGATGGGTTATGTAACACTAGTTGTTTGATGCTGCTTTGTCTGTTTCTGTGCTTTTATGTTTATAGACTCGTCGGGGAAGTACTACCACCTTACCCATTTCCTCCGTGAAGCAGCCCTCTTATTCGGCTAATACAAACTTCGTCCGCGAGCCGTTTCACGGAGGCCTCGGAGAGCTTACTTCTCACGTGATCAGTAATATTAGCGTAGTTAGCGAAAGAGACAGAGAACAGAGACCACGACGAAACATCCTCGAGTTAGTGTCGATTTCCTTACAGAATCGAGCCGCTGAAGTGCCCTTGTATTACTGTGCTTCGGTTAGAAAGGTAAGGGGGCCGGTGAAATTACAGACACATGAGACTTAACTTCACGTCTCAGGGTCGACAACGCATTGGCGATGCCCCTAGTGTTGCAAATGTCCATAAGCGGCGGTGACCACTTACCATCAAGCCTGCTTGTTTGTCGACTTATGCGGAATGGAAAAAGGCTATCTATACTAATATTACAAAGAGATAAAGTTTTGGATGTAAGAGGTAATCTCGGAAACTGCTCATCAGATTTTGACGTGATACAAAATACCCCGTAAAAATATAATTAATTATCAAAGCCAACAACCCTAGTAAGCTGTCATGTCAGGGAACCAGATTATTTAACAAAAATCAGTTTATTAATATTTTTGTGGTGATATACAGAATTACTATGGTTCTTAAATATTGTGAATGGACTCGTTATAAGGCCCCATATAACCTCCTTTCGGCTTTACGGGTAGTTTTGTAGCAGCCTGTATATACTATCTCCTTATAGTATTTTTTTGAACTTGTATAATACTTACGTGATATTTTTATTAACCTAGGTCATCACGAAAGTAAAAAAAAATCATATAACAAACTACCAAAAGACATTCAAGAATTACCTGTGCATAAATTCAAAACGATAGTAAAAACAATTTTGTGTCAAAAGAGTTTTTTTTTTTTTATTATATATCAGATTATTTAGTGGAGTTTAATTATTTATGGCAATTAATTGCTCGCCTAAAAAACTGTTTATTTAACTAACTAACTATATATATTTTAAAGAGCTTCCTGCCGCGGTCGCTCAGGTTGTGGAATGAGCTCCCCGCCGTGGTTTTCCCAAGGGTACAGCATGAGGTTCTTCAAGAAGGGTGCGAAGAGATTGTATCAGGATCGGCAACGCACGACTTGTATCCACGTGTTGCAAGCGTCAATAGGCTGCGGTGACCGTTTACCATCTGACAGCTTGTTTGTCACCTAAGTAGCATAAAAAAAAATATATTAATTGTTTTTAAAAAGAGTAATTGCTAAGTTCATTGCCCGTCTTCTCCTGTAATATCTAAATTTATACACTTTCCTGCTTTATATTCATAAGATTTGTTTTATTACTCACTTACGCTTTATAACGCAAGTGTCAGTGAGACTTAATAAGTCCATTTGAAAAAGAGTCATTGCTGAGTTTATTGCCGGCTCTTCTCAGTAAAAACAACCTTCCGAACCGGTATTAGAGTAACAATTCATAAATGCTTGCAAAAGCTTATTTAAATAAAATATTTTATTTTTTTCCATTTAGAGGACCTTTTATTTTAGATATGTTTTCGGTTTCGTTTTATTAGTGTACTTAATTATAGTAACTAATGTAATTTTAAGTGCTTTTGTATTTTTCATTGTATATATTTGATGATGTTGTACGTATGTTGTAGGTACATATATTGAAATAAATTTGAGACTAGACATACAGCGGGTACATATGTAACATGTAAAAAAAGAACTTGAGAGGTGTCAAGGGACACCCGGATGGAACGAAGATACGCATTGGAATTGACCAAAACGCTGAGTTTAGGTCCAGTGTTGAGAAAAACTTGCAATCTCTCGTCTTTAGTATTAGGTCTTCAATAAAAGATCAAGACTGTGCTAATTACTAATTATACTAATTTATAAATGGAACAGAATTTTAAACATGTTGTATGTAGCCTTTAAATAAATTATGAAAAAAATCAAACCCAATAATAAACCATATCATTTAAATTTCGAAAAAAAGTGTCTTTACAACTTTTCGTATGATTTTTTTCGGTCTAGCCCCCTTTCACAACGCGCGATAAGGAACGTTCCAATTATAAAAAAAATATTTGAAAATGTAATCATGCAAAGTTTTTTGCCAGTTCATCTCGGTTAAAGCATAACTTTTTTACCTAACCCTTCAATAGCTGTAATCAGTTCTTATTATTTAAGAATTATAAATAAAGTTATAAAACACACATACAACGAAAACCAGTCACATGAATAAAATCCCTTTAAACCAAAAATTCATGTTCAATTTTACAAATTTTCCTTAGAGAAGGTATTTCTTACAAAGCGCGCGGTAATTTGTGGCGCACACACGTTCCTGAGGTACGTGCCGAGACACACACATACATACACGTGCAATTTAAGATGAATAATTATGTGGCAGCGCCGCCTTGCCTCGCTGAGGAAGTTGCGTTTGGAATGAGTGGATAAGACGACGAAATTGGGGCACTATATAATTATTATCAGAGCGAGTTAGCTTGGTTAGTGACTCTGACTGCCAAGTCGCAGGTCCCGGGTTTGATTCCCACCCAGGACAAACATTTGTGTGCATGAACATGTCTATTTGTTCTGTGTTTGGGTGTGAACATATATATATGTCGGAAGTGTCATTAGTACGGGAGTTGATTTGACATCGAGGCGAAAGCGTTATGACGTCAGCGCTTTGACAGAGTCTGGACTTGTGTTCGCGCGAGCCGAGATAACGAACACGATTGTATTAAAGTTCGTAAGTAATTTAACCTACCTACGACTTTAATTTTTCGCAAAGAAACATATCTACGCCCATTTTATGTCTGACGGTGATGATTCTACCTATGATCGGCCTCATATCCCGACATATACTCGTATATGTATGTATGTATTTAGAAAAATAAACAAGTAGTAGATATACTCTTAGTTGCATATCAGTTATCTAGCTGCCATAGTACAAGCTCGGCTTAACTTAGGATCAGATGGCCGTGTGTAAAAGAATGTCCCGGGATATTTATTTGGTTACTATAAATTTGATATGAATTAAAAAAAATGTATATATAATTTCGAGCTCGAAAAAACTGTCCATGCAATAGCAGTATCCATGTTTACAAAGTCATGTTAGTTACACCATTTATAACTGAAGACCACAGATTTTAATGATTTTTGATTTGTTGGACTTACCGTCCCCAATAGCGGAATAAGTTATTACATTTATTTTTAATTACAAAAAAAAAACGACAATAGGTTATCTCAAACATGTTTCGCTATCCCTGACAGGAACTACAATCCTCGGGAAAGCGGGTGAAACTGCGGGGCATAGCTTGTATTGAATGGATTAAGAAAAAAAAAGTGAGTGCGAATTTCGGAGGGTTACCTTCGAAGTCACGCTCATATTAAAAAAATTGTTTCACTGATAGAAGCAGAAAGAGCGCGTCTCGACTACGAACAAATTTCTCATTCTTCATACAACGAACGCTGGTAATCCATTGGCTGGTTAGTGAGTACACTAGCACAAACAATGGGCATATATCTATCATCATCTGAAAACATTATTTCCATATCACAAATTACAGTCTTATCCACCCAAAACTCATCACTTCCTCAAGAAGGGTACCCTAAGAAAACACATACTACACTTATTTATCTACGGGCCCCACTCTTTATGAAAGGAATGATTAATGTCTGCCGGCATTAGGGCTCGCTAACGAACCCCCACCCCCCCCCCTCTTGGCAACGCCCCCCTTCTAATTATTATTCGCACTTATAAGAGTTTTGAGATAACGAAGATAATGTGATGTAAAGTTATGGGGATGATTATCGTCTTCGAGAAGTTGTATTATAATATAGGGGAAGGGGGTAGGGGATGCCAGTTGTAGGTAGTTTCTAATAAAACATATTTTAAATGAAAATTTTGTGTCAGGACTACTTTTAGTTATATATAAATATCTTGAAACGCACACTGCCATCTGATCCTAAAGCTACCAGAGCTCATACTATAGAATCCAGGGGCTTGATTCAGGTAAGTAAATGACACTAACTCGAGGATGTTTCGTCGCCTCTATGGTCTATCTCTGTCGCTTAATACGCTGATACTACTAATCACGTGAGAGGTAAGCTCTCCGAGGCTTCCGTGATGCGGCTCGCCGACGAAGTTTGTATTAGCTGAATAAGGGGGCAGGTATCTGATATACTACTTTTAACTTACAAATGTATACTTAAATATATATTTTGCATACACACAGACATGTTTAAGAACACTATTTACTATCCAGGGTGGGAATCGAATCCACGGTCAATCACTTATTATTCAATAAATAAATCATCGATTGATAAATTTGTAGATTTATTTATTTATAGCATATAAAGATATAGAAACTACTTAAAATTAACTAATAAGTAAAGCAATAATCTATACTATTATAATATTATAAAGAGGAAAGATTTGTATGTAAGTATGTTTGTTACTCTTTCACGCAAAAACTACTTCACGCATATCGATGAAACTTGGCACATGGATAAAACATATCCTGGAATATTATATAGGCTTCTTTTTTTCCCGGGAAATTGTGATATCCCTTGGGAACACGGGGAAAACCGCGGGGGACAGCTATCTATAAATAAAAAACTGAATTTAAATTGTTAGAGCTGTCTAGAGGTAAGGTGCCCAGAAGGCTGGCTATGTTGCCTCTTTGTATGGCTAAGCTTATTCTACTCTTAGACCAAGATACAGGCCAGACTTATCACCGGGTGAAATTATTTATTAAATACATATTAATTATAACACATCAACAGTATATAAATCACATTATAAAATGATGGGTGACACAATTTTTGTAACAACAGACGCTGCAATCCCTTCTTCCTAAGTGTCTTAGGACAGGGAAACGTCTTTAAAGAAATACCGACAGCCTGAAGTTGGGAAAAAAAAAAGTTACAGTATTCTAATGTACCCCAATTACAGATATGTACAGCATTTACCGCATTTGGAACTAATGTAAGATTATAATAGTTCAGGAAAAGAAAACAAGTAAAATTTAAAAAGTAAGAGCATGAATTTAAATCTAAAATTAAGATTTTAATACCTTTGATCTGATTATACAAAAACAAATATCTGCCTAACTAATTTCGCTGGATCTCCTTCGGAATGATTTCCTGTTGAGTTTCCTTGTTTGGGACTTGACAGAGAAGGAGATCCAGCGGAATAGGTACTAGATATTTCTTTTTAATATTATAATGAATTTTCGCAGGGTCACGCCTGAGTCTTTTAGTTAACTTTAATCTGAGCTGGTAAAGCAGCTAGGATAGGTAACTGTATCGACTCTATTCAACTCCTCTGTCCACCAAGAGTTCACATATTTATAACATACATGGTACATCATGACATCCTTAAAATAGGCAGTAAATCGAACTACTTAAGGTTGGTAACACATTGGCAAAACCACTAGGCATATGTCTATAAAATCGTTATAAATTAGATAGGTCAGGGGGCTAACAGAAGAGAAGCTTAAAACTAACAGCAGTAGAGCTCTTAGTGCAGAGTTCGGGGAAGTACTACCACCTTACCCATTTCCGCGCTGAAGCAATAGTGCACTTGTATTACTGTGATTCGGTTAGAAATTACAGGCTCATGAGACTTAACAATTTCACGTCTCAGGGTCAACACATTGGTGATATCCCTGTTATTGCAAATGTCCATAAGCGGCGGTGACCACTTACCATCTTGTAGGTCCATTTTTTTATAAACTGCGTAATAACTTGGTCCATTACATTTTCCCTTACCAAAAATCATTGAAAGCGTTAAAAAAAATTCACATCAAATTTCTCTAGTTTCATGTCAGTTAGAGACAGATTTCCAAAACAAGGGCAATTATGTGAAACTCTTTGAATCGTAGTTACTGTCTATTTTGTGTTACATTGACGGCACTACGACTATTGTCCTACACTGCTCGCACGCAAAACCATCCATCTGTTATGAAATTGGTTTCTACATTGAATCCGACAATATACACGATCCAGGTGCACACTTGCAATGTTAAACAAGTAAGTATTATTTTTAGGTATTGTTTGTGATAGAGGTGCGAATTTGAACTCTATTTAGATTTTAGTAAGACTTTAGAGTATACCGACGACCACGTGCACTCATCTTGCACCATATGGTCAACAAAATCATTAGTATCCGTTTTATGGTTACCATAGTACAAGCTTTGCTTCGTTTAAGATTTTTTATTGACACTTCTTTATAAAAAAAAAAACAAAAGCTAAAGGCTAAGTGCGAGCTAACACAAGAAGTGTTCTGTACAATATTAAAAAAGAAACCGAAATAATACGTTTTACCTAATTTTTTTAACATTATTTTATTTGTTGTTATAGCGACCATAGTGTACACTCGGTCAAAATTTCAAGTATCTTAGTAGATACAGTCCTGTTACAGACGAGCAGACAGCGCAGCCTTAATAATAGGGTCCCATTGGTATTTTTCAGGTAGGGAACTGTAAAAACTCATAAGCTATACATATAAATACATATAATAAGATAGTGACAAACATAATAGTGTTAGTGTATGCGGGGCCTAATCCCATTTGACATTTTCCTTTCTTAATCCAACCTTTTGTCAGTATGTATTCAGTGTGAGTGTGCGTGTGTGTGTGTGTGAGGCCTGTAGCCGACGTGCGTCTCTAAGAACGTGTGGAGATGTGTTTTTTGCTGTGAAAAGGCCTCCTTCGTCGTTAATTACTCGCCTGGGAAAATGAGTTACAGGATGTGCTTAAATGATTTGAATATTTTTTTTTCAATATTTTATTTTGTTTGTTTCTTTTGTTTATGGTAATCTTTAAGATGTCGGTCTCTAACCTAACTGTAGGTCTTCGATAATGACCAATGAGGACAAAATACTATCAAACAGCAGCGATTGATAACAATATTCCACTTGTGGACTGATTACTTTTGACGGTTGGGAAATCCGTAAAGTTTATGTATAGAATACAATTTATTATGACAAAATACAAAAAGAGACTGAAAAGACCGAGAGAATGGGGTACAATTTATTTCTTTGCTATAATTTCTGCTCTTTTTTTTTTAATTGGCTAAATATCTTGATCTAAACAGGGGCATGATTCTGTAAAGAAAATGACGAGAATGTTTCGTCGCGGCCTCCGTGCTCTGTCTCTTTTGCTAACCGTGCTAATACTACTAAACTTGCGGCACGCTATGATGTCAGTTTAGACGTTTAACAATGACAAAGAAAAATAACCTTTATTCCTTCGGGCATAAGGTGCATCTATTGATCCAACAGCTAATTGTATGATGATGGGAATCAACCTTATTCCAAACATACAGTTTCTTTTCCTATGACAATCTGAAACGTCAAAACGGCCATCATAGCGTGCCGATAGTAAAGTTACTTTTCATAATAATTATAATCGGATATATCAAATTCACGTATGTGCATACATTAGTTTAACCTCAGTAAAGAATAATGAGTGACCAAAAAATAGTATAAACACGTGAGAGATAAGCTCTCCGAGGGCTCCGTGAAGCGGCTCGCCGACGAAGTTTGTATTAGCTGAATAAGGAGGCCCGACCTACAGGGACTGTTTAGTCTGACCTCTTATGCTGCTTTGGAAGGTTGATTTTGCTGTGAAAAGAATAATATAATTAAATAATCGAGTGATATTACTTTAAGGAAAACGGTTATTATAACTCTTCACCAATTAAAAAAAAAGCTACATTACATTCAAATAGAATCATATTATCAAGCTGAAATTAAAAACAATATTTTTTCTTACAACTTGACGAAACAGAAACACTCTGTACAAACAAAATTCGTCTAAGAAAACGTAGGCCGCCGGGATCGGTAGCAATTTATCACGAGTCAAGTTATATTAATGTGGATAAATGGGGCGTTCGCGGCAGGGGGGAGGGGGGTAAGACGGAAGGGGTGCTTGGGTGGGGTGCGATGACGGACCGCCGTTTCTAGGGTGCCCTCTTGAAGGATTTAAGACCAGGTTTGGGCGATTGGTTTTTGTTTTTTGCGCCAACGTCTCGGCTTGTTTAGGGATTTTCAATGTTTATTATTTATTTGTATTACTTCCTGTCGCCTTCCCGAGGGCATGTTGCATTTTCCCGGGGAAAAAAGTGCCGTGTGTATTAATCTAGGACATAAACTATATATGTACTGATTACAGTACATAGTCAACAATGTCGCTTTCTCTGTCCCTATATCCCTATGTATGCATAAATCTTAAAAACTACGCAACGGATTTTGATGCGTTTTTAATAGATAGAGTGATTGAATAGGAAGGTTTTTATGTATAATACATGTGACATCCCACGGGAACGCGGGTAAAACCGTGGGGGACAGCTAGTTTTTATCTAAATCCGCTTAGTCGTTTTTCCTCTGAAACGGGGGGGTTGTTCCCGAGGGATGTTCCTTTTTCGGGATAAAAAAAAAATAGTAGTAAGATATTATTAGAGGCACCTATATAAAACTGTACATTTTTGATGCTATTTCAGCCATGACTATCGTTAGCACCAATTACTTTGCTATTTACCTTCATTATGATCTGGTTGCTGTGGTAACCACAAGATTTGACTGGGGTCAAACCGATTGACAACTATCGACTTTTTGTATGTATTCTCAAGATTCAAAGTTAATCTTAGTGACTTTTATCACACACAACTTCGTTCCACCTTTTTTTTTTTTTTTTTTTATGCCACTTGGGCCGACAAACAAGCAGACGGTCCACCTGATGGTAAGTGGTCACCGCCGCCTATGGACATTTGCAACACTAGGAGCATCGCCAATGCGTTGTCGACCCTGAGACGTGAAGTTGTTAAGTCTCACGTGCCTGTAATTTCACCGGCCCCCTTACCTTTCTAACCGAAACACAGTAATACAATTGCACTACTGCTTCACGGCGGAAATGGGTAAGGTGGTAGTACTTCCCCGGACGAACTCTGCACTAAGAGCTCTACTACTCTTGATTGAACTACACCTGATGCTAAGTGGTCCCCGTCACCACCGCCTATGGGCATTCGAATCACTAATGCGTTGTCAACTCTGAAACGTAACGTTATTCAGTTCTATATGCCTGTAATTTCACCGCCCCTCTTATCTTTCTAACCGAAACACAGAAAAATAAGTACACTACTGCTCCACAGTGGAAATAGGTAAGATAGTACTTTCCAAGACGTCTTCACTATGAGCTATAGTACTTCAAGTACTTTGTTAAAAATGTTTTGGTTGCACTTGAGAGCCTGCTACCTTGTATGACGACAATATTTTAGCAATACCTTTGCCTTGCTTTAGACGATGGTGACCACTCACCATCAGTACCTATGGTATTGGCATGTAATGGTTTGCTTTCCTATTCAGACAGAAGTAAGATATTATTGTGTTGAAGGACTTTCAGATTGATAGATAGATATATTGATAACATTTAACAGATTATTATAAATAGAACATTAGAACATGTCGTATCCCAATTTAAGGTAAAAGGCCGAAAGCGGCCCTTCTACTTTCTTATTTTATTTCTCAAGTTTACATACACCAACAGTACACATATTAAAAATATATAGTCTTATTTTCAGTGATTATGACAAAACTTATCATAATGTACAGATATTTGCACCTATTATAGGTGTACACAACATTTACAACAAAAAGAGCAAAACGAGTGCGAAAACAATGCAGTAAAATAAAGCAATGTAAAATTCGTAGCTTTAAGTTTCGTTAAAAAATGCTAAAACGAAAAAAAGATAATTTAAGTCAGTCTTTACACACAAATTACCCGCTTAATCAACACACTTTGTCGGTTTCGAGGGCTCGGAAAGCGGACCTCTCGAGAGGCGAAAACATCCAGCTAGTGTAATTTACCAATCATAATCATTATTTATAATTACAACTATTTTGAAACTACAACTAAACTATAAAAGTATTTTCAAACTACAAGATACATTAAAACGTTGGCCTCAGTATTATCGGGGCATAGATAACAAAGGGGCCCTAATAAATATTAGTGCTGTCAATACGCACGTATATAAGTGGGGAACTTATCTGTTAGATATTATATAAACGCCCCGGGGTACGCAAGCGAGGAATTTAATGTGCCCCGTCGACTTAGCTGAGGAAACGTCGCGGTTATTTGGAGATTTTTAGATTACAAGTTTGGACGTCAAAAAATTTTTTATGAGAATGTTTTCTCTCTAGCTACTTCGATATGCCTGAGATATCCAGAATATGAACTAAACTACAATATTAAAATAAAAAATAAAAAGTTTTTATTGTTTTTCATACAAATATTTACAGCGCAAAATTGAGGCAACCCCGGTAAGCTATAAATAATATATAAAATCGGAATTGTGTTATAAAATTCTAAACTTTTTGTAGATGTTAGGTACTATAATTATAATCAAGTCTAAGATTTATGTGTCAAACACTACCTTGTATTATCTTAGCCATGGGGCAATAAGCATTATTATTATTTATTCAATTTAGGCCCTAGTAGATCCTAGTAGGGTCAGGTGCCTGCCAGAATCAACAATCAATCCAGAATCAATAATTCGTCTACTTATATAAATTAATGAGTTGAAAGGAAAAGTATATGAAACTAAAGTATGAGATTTTTTTGTGGTTTTCGCTGGAACTTAAACAGAGTTATTAACAGGACCCTAGTAAGACTCCACTGTCAATCTGTCCGTCTATCAGTATCTCATAAACCATAATAGGTACATAGATTGTTGTAATGTTCACTGAGTGCTTACTACTGCTGCTGCATTAACAACAACTAGAAATATGAGAAGAATTAAAATTAAGGTGATGCCTACTTAAGAAAAGCGTTACTTTCAGTGCTTTGTCAAATGAAAGATGTTACGGAACCAAATCTCACTTGGCTGCTTTTTTATACAGTGCCCTAGCACGAGCGACTATTGCAACCGTAACGTCACCGCGCATATAGTGACGTTACGGTTGTAATGGCCTTAGTGTTGCAAATGTCTTTAGGCGGCGGTGACCACTTGTCATCAGGTGGACCATTTGATTATTTGTCCCAAACATTAAAAAATAAAAAATAATGGTGCTACATTAGCAATTGTTGTTCGCGCTTATGCTTCTGTACCCTCAGCAGGGGCTCGATTCTGTAAGGAAAATTACACTAACTCGAGGATGTTTCATCGCAGCCTCCGTGCTCTGTCTCTGTCGCTAACTACGCTAATACTATTAATCACGTGAGAGATAAGCTCTCCGAGGCCTCCGTGAAGCGGCTCGCCGACAAAGTTTGTATTATCTGAATAAGGGGGCTGTTCACTATTAGAATCGCCGCGGCTAACACACAAGTGTACAACATCCCCTCTTCCTCCCGTAATGAGCCCCGGCACAACTTTCTGCAGAGCCGCGAAAGTAGCACGGAAAACTTTAACAGCGTCTTCGTTGCATACTCCGCGCTAATGCACTTGATACTCGCTTATTATTAATTAGGAATTATATTGCTTGGAATAATTATTACTATTATAAATATGAAAGTCTGGTTGAATGTTTGTTACTCAATCACACCAGAACTGCTTCGAACGGATTTGGATGAAATTTGGCACAGAGATATATTATATATTTCATATATTAATTTTTATAGGTATAAATTTGTTGTATGTATTATTATTATATTAATATTTATTAGTTTATTAAAATATTGTTCTATATGTATTAGGATTATAATAATATGCAAGATCACTATGTAAGTATTTAATAAGCAACGCCAGCCATATTATTATTTGTTTCCTATTACCCTAGGTTGCCTGGAAGAAATTGCTTCAGCAATAAGGCCGCCTAAATTGTTTGCACTTATAATGTTTGTAAAATACGTTTTATTAATTTTTTTGTATATGGTGTGAACAATAAAGCATATTTGTATTGTATTGTATTGTATTATAGTCTTTTTTTGTTCCGGGAATATGTAGCATCTCTTGGGAACTAGAGTGAAATCGCGGGCGGCAGCTAGTGATAACTTTATTAAATGTGAGTGATCTAAATTGATGGTGCAACAAAAGTAAGCATTTAAGAGGAATCTAAAATTTTACTTAGTTTCCTGTGACCAAGTCTGAAAATTAATAAAAAAATATTTTGTTTTTTTTTTTATTAAAACAATATAAACTTCTGATATTTTATTCTTCCCGAGAAAACAAATACATAATTTAAGAAAAGCAAGCTGAATTACATATATTTTTTTTAATAAACATAAGAAATAACCTCAACAATACTACAGAAATAGATTCAAAATCTTAGCCCATTGTACTAAACCACGGAAATCTTCGAAATCCAAAATCTTTGCAAAATTACAAACGACGCGATAACTTGACAAAATTAACATTCTCAACGGTCAACCCTCTAAACGACGAACCCTTTCCCACGCTGACCACTGTCCGTCTTGGGGTCACTTCGACCCCTCATTACAATAAAACCTGTTTAACACAAGAAACAACTGTTATTTGAAAAAACTTGTTTTCTTTCCCACAGTTTGATGGAGTTATCTTTTTTTGTTGAAGTGGTCAAGAATTATTATTAGGGTTGAAAAAGATTTCTTTTAGCTACTTGAAATGTAAATTTTTTATGTTACCTTCTTTAGAATTTTGGTAAGAAAGGAATTACGTGTTAAAGACATTATTTTTGAGCTTACAAGTTTTCTCCTTTAAGTAGGTATTAAACCATTCATAAGCCTTACATCTTTATTTCTGTACTAACCATCTGTGCCGCGGTTTTACCCACGTTGCCGTAGAGTCTAATGTATCGAATCTGTCGGGATTATATATATAGCCATAACATGATATATACATTAATAATTCTTCAAATAGGAGCCGTGGATACAGAAAATCTTTCAAAACTGACACTCTCTCTTTATAATATTAATAGAGACTAGCTGTCCCCCGCGGTTTCATCCGTCTTCCTGAAGACTGTAACGTTTTCCCGGAATAAAAAGCATCTAATGTTAATCAAGGTTATAAAATATCTGAGTCAGTATAAAGTTTCATCCAATTCCATTTAGTTTCTTGCGTGAAAGAGTAAGAAACATCCATGAACCATTAAAAATTTCATTAACTATCACGTAAAAAAAAAATTACCATATATTTTTTTTAATATATTCAAAATTCAAAACTATTTATTCAGTTTAGGCTCTCGGAAGGTACTCATGAAGGTCAAATTTAAAGTTACTGAAGCTACACCAAGACAAGAGTATTACGTAACCAAAGTATCAAAACGCATCGATCCTCCCGCATCGCGTCTGAGATAAATTTCGGAGCGTCAGTGAAATTTTAATAACTAATTTTCTTGTAGGACTCCAGCGCCCGCGGCTGCCTCGCGTCTCGCGCCTTCGCCTTGCCTCACCTCGCCTGCCTCGCCTCACCTCGCCTCGCATCGCCTCGCCTTGTGCTTCGTTACCTATAGGGATACGTGTATAGTAAAAGATGAATAAATTATGTACTTATTGAGTTACTTTTGCTGTTAAATTTAGAGTATATTGTTCTTGCATAATTGGATTACAAATTAGTACATTTATATAATATATATTCATGCTATAATCCCAAAAGGCAGCCAGAGATATTAGTAATGAAACTACATTCTGCAAAAGATGAAAGTCCAAAAGTGACATGTAGCTACAAGAAATTATTTTTAAATAAAAACTTAAATTGTCGCTTGCCCAAGCTGGAAATCGAACCCAAGAATTCCGTTCTCCGTCCGCTGAGGGTTATTCCATTCGACCACCGTGGTGTTTCAATAACAATACAAATTTTACTAATGAGAAAAGTCCCGTACTGAAGATATTCTTAAAAGTCTAGATTTACATTTGATTCTAAGTTAGATCAAAGTTCCGGAAAGGAGCCATTTCTTTTAAATACACCCTCTTAGTCTCTTGATGCTCACAAAAATTAAAAAAACTTCCTATTATAGTGTACAACAGCATATAACATAATACATTATTATTTATAAATCAATTAAAAACTTACACTCACGTAGTTCCGAATTAAAATTATATACCAACAAAATGTTGACCAACTTACTGTGAGCTACACAACCCCTTGGGAACTTAAGAAAACTAAATGCCTTTCGTAGGTGGCGTGTAGAAACAAGAGTTCTCACTGGAGTGGTCGTAAGTGCAAATTGCTAAGGGGTAAGGGGCGTGCGGGGGGCGGGGTGGGGCGGAAAAGCGTGAAAATTACACAAGAAAATTTCTCCATTCAGCATCTTTGTGTTTTCCTTCAAGATGGCGGGGGCTTGTAGGCGCGGTTTGCAAAGAGAACTACGTACGTGATATATAAATTTTAAGAAAATATCTATGTTGTTTTAACTAAAATGGCTACTTTTATGAATAACCAGTAGGTAGATTTAGTAACTTACATCTAAATAGTATAAAAAAAAGTTACTATTATCTGACTTTGTGAGCGCTCAGTTCTTTTGAACTACTATATAGATTTTGATACGAATTACATTATTAATTATGAAATTGCTTACGGAAAGTCAATAAAAACATTGTATTGTGTGGTAACAGAATTTTCACTTACGACCGTACTCTTCTAAAGCGAGACAGGAAGTCAGCACAATGGCTGTGCGCGGCGCTTCTTTGATCATCGCTTTAATTAACGCGCGTACGCTGGTACCTATTCCGTAGTCAGTTTTGTTAGCTATAATTTTATGGCACATTTATTTAACTGTAAGTTCATTTATTATTTCATATTTATATAAATGAAAATTTCTAGGTGCCATGGAACATTTAGATTTTTATTTTAGACTAGCTGTCCCCCGCGTTACCGAGGGATGTAACATTTTTCCAACACAAAGGGACCTATATGTTATTCCAGGGCATTTTCTATATATGTGCCAAGTATCCGTTTGGTAGTTTTACGTGAAAGAGTAACAAACGTCCATACTTACAAATTTTCACGTTTTTAATATTAGCAACATGTCTTTTCGGTTTTGTTATCCTTATCTTACATAGTATAAAACGAAGCCGCTTCCGCCGACTTGGATCCTTTTGTTTTCAAATGTTACCAAAATGAAGTATTTTGTAATTGTTAAATATAAAATTATGTAAAATTGATATTATAAAATAGCCAAAAAGTCAGAATAGATAAATTTTGTATAAAAAAATATTTAGTAAAAAATAAAAAAGAATGTAACCTTGCTGAGTTTCTTGCCGGTTCTTCTCAGTTGAAGGCTGAATTCCGAACCGGTAGTAGCTTCAGTAACTTTAGATTTGACCTTCATAAGTGCCTTCCGAGGGCCTAAACTGAATAAAAAGTTTTGAATTTAAACCACGTCACGGATTTTGAAGATAATTATATCTTTGGGGACGCGGGTGAAACCGCGGGGGATAGCTAGTATTGTATTAAAGCAACTAATTTAATTTTAAAGGCTGTAATGTATATTTTTTTTTTTTATTTAATTGTTATACTTATAAATTTATTTATCATGATGGTTCTTTTTTATCATTCGCGAATGCGCGGTCGACAAGTGTCCTTAGTTACATCATAACTCAGATAAATGATATAGAAACGCATAGAAGACAAACAAAGATTTATTTTAATATTATCACTCGCTACCTCTAACCCTATTTTAGAAGTAGTAGAGCTCTTAGTGCAGAGTTCGTCCGGGGAAGTACTACCGCCATACCCATTTCCGCCCTGAGGACTGCCTCAGGTAGGTACTGACCTAGTGCATTTGTATTACTGTGTTTCGGTTAGAAAGGTAAGGCCGGTGAAGTTACAGGCACATTGGACTTAACAACTTCACGTCTCAAGGTCGACAACGCATTGGCGATGCCCCTAGTGTTGCAAATGTCCATAGGCGGCGTTGACCACTTACCATCAGGTGGACCGTCTGCTTGTCTGTCGGCCCAAGTTGTATAAAAAGAAAAAAATCATGTATGTTATTCCACGGCATATTCCATATATGTGTCGAGTTTCAACAATATCTATATATAAAAGTGTTATGTTGGTTTGTGTACGCTTCAAAAACTCAAAAAGTTCTGCACCGATCGAGCTGAAGTTTTAGCATGATATATAATCCGCATCAAGGATTGTTTTTACCTATTTTCTGGATCAGTCACATATCCGCGACCGTCTTTGTTTTGTTTCTCATTTCTTAACCATTCAATCACAATGTGCCACAGTGAAGTGTGGCAGGGTACAACTAGTATTATATACATACGAGTATATATATACATCCTCTCAAACTATCGCCGTTTATAATATTAGTAAGAGGAAAAGCCGAAGGGATTGGGATTTGTTGAATGACACACAAGTTCAAGATTAAGTTTTTATTCTTAAAAAGTTTTGTCAGAGAATAAGAAACCCTATTGTTTTACAATACGGCTCATCTACAATTACATCATCAAACAATCGCCTATTTGATCTATAGATGAACCGTATGTTTAAAACTGTAAAGTTCTTTATGCTATGACATTAAAAAATATCAAAAAAGAGTTCTTATATAAACAGACTACACGTACAAGAGTATACCGATAACTGGCACTTTATATTTAAAATCGAAAAACAAAAGCCGAAGAAAGTTTGGTTACAGACAAGCGGTTGGCCGAAAAACAATCGACAAATCTCATATAATATTTAATACAATGTATATTGACTCAAAATATTGTTAAGTTGTTTATTTTAGGTCTGCCAATAGTTTTTTCAATAATACATTTTATTGGGAACAGGGTAGGCAAATTTTGAACATTTTCGTTAATTTTAAAACCAAACTTAACACTATATAAATTTTGACACGTTTTGACGATGCCAAGATCTAAAAAGTAAAAATCATCATTATTGCTCTTGACATAAAGTTCATCTATTGACCTAATGGTGAAATGAACCGTATCATAACTACTTAGGGATCATTTTATTGTTACCAAAACGGTCCTTATAGATCTCGACAAATTGAAGAACACAAAAATCTCCAGCCCAGTGTAAAATTTGCCGATATTTTATTTTAACTGACATGGATTGACTTCAAAGCATTAGTGACAGGTAATTTGGTCCACATAGGGGATAGATCTTGCAGGAGATGTCATCTCTGGTTGTATACATTTTTGTGACAATACAGGTTAAGTTTCGTTTCCAAGAATATGACTATATAAGTGAAAGATATAAGAAAAATTGTTCATAACTGGGATTCCAAATTTTATTTAAATTTAAAGCCAAAATTAACAAATAAAAAATATTTTGTCACGTTTTGAAGATGCCGAGATCTAAAAAGATTAAAATTAGCATTATTGTTTTTGAGATAAGGTCTAATGGTGAATTGAACCGTATCGTCACACATTAGGGTTCATTTTTCTACAAAAAATTTGCTGTCAAAAAGGTCCATATAGATCTCGACAAATTGAAGAACACAAAAATCTCCAGAGGTGACAGCCCAATGTAAAATTACCCGATATTTAATTTTAAGTGACATAGATTGACTTTAAAGCATTAGTGACAGGTAATTTGGTCCATATAATGGGGATAGAACTGGTAGGGGATGTCATCTCTGATCGTTTACCTTACAATGATAAGATTGGTTAAAGTTAAAGTTGTTTGTTTTGGTTCATAAGTGTCAAATACAAGAAAAATATTCATAACTGAGATGCAATCACATAGTCTTTTTATTTAAATTTAAAACCAAAATTAACATTATATAAAGATGAATATGAAGATATCGAGATCTAAACAGGGTTAAAATATTTTTTATTGCTTTTGAGATAAAGCTCATCTATTGATTCATTGGTTAATTAAACCGTATCATAACACCTTAGGGTTTATTTTACTATAGCACTGTTAGCTGTCAAAACGGACTCATTGATCTAGACATGAAAAAAATGTCACAATTAGAATAATTATTAAGTTTAAGCCAAAATTACCCTCATACAAAATATTGTGTAGCGTTTAGAAGATGCCGAGATCTAAAAAGTTTAATCATTTTTATTGCTTTTGAGATTTATTGATCTATCTATTGATGGAATGGTTAATTGTACCGTATCATAATTCCTTAGGATTAATTTTTCTATAAAACAAATTGCTGCCAAAACGGTCTTTATAGATCTCGACAAATTGAAGAACACAAAAATCTCCAGACGTGACAGCCCGATGTAAAAATACCCGCTATTTTGCTACAGACATGAAATGACTTCAAAGAATTAGTGAAAAGTAGTTTGGTCCGCATAGGGGATAGAACTTATAGGTGATACCATCTCTGGTTGTATACATACAAGAAAAATTGTTCATAAAATATTTTGTCACGTTTTGAAGATGCCGAGGTCTAAAACGGTTAAAATCATCATAATTGATTTTGAGACAAGGTTCATTGATATTGACCTAATAGTTAAATGAACGGTATCATAACTCCTTAGGGTTCATTTTTCTATAACATTCAAAAAGGCCTATTAGATCTCGACAAATTAAAGAACAACAAAAATCTCCAGGGGTGACAGCCCAATGTAAAAATACCCGATATTATATTTTAACTGACATGGATTGACTTCAAAACATTAGTGACAGGTTATATGGTCCACATAGTGGAGATAGAACTGGTAGGGGATGTCATCTCTGGTAATATACATTTCTTTCATAAAATAGGTTAAGTTTGTTTCCAAGAACATGGCAACATAACAGGTTGTTCAATAATTTTTGTCGTTCGATAAGAAAAACACAATTTTATGGTTTAAAATACACTTTATTATTCAGTATAATCTCCCTGAACATTAATACACTTGCTCCAACGATCCTCTAATCTGTGGATTCTATGCATGAAGTGAGAATCCGGAAGGTCTGCAAAATACGCTTCAACAGCCGTTATGACTTCTTCATTTGATGAAAAACGCTTGCCACGCATAAATTTTTTGAGTTCTAGAAACAAATGGAAGTCGCTGGGGGCTAAATCTGGTGAATACGGTGGATGCTCCAACAATTCGAACTTTAATTCATGGATTTTAGCCATTGTCAAAATGCTCTTGTGACACGGTGCATTGTCCTGATGAAAAAGGATTTTTTTTTCTGCAAACCGGGTCTTTTTTCACGAATTTTTTCCTTCAACTGGTCCAAAAGGTTGCAATAATATTCAGAATTAATTGTTTTACCAGTTTGCAAGTAATCCACAAACAAAATGCCTTTCGCATCCCAAAAAACTGATGCCATAACCTTCTTAGCCGATTTCCGGAAACGAACTCGTTTCGAAGCCGAACAACCAGGTTCACACCACTCTTTAGCCTCTTGTTTTGATTCAGAATCATGATGATAGACCCAAGTCTCATACATAGTGATGAATCGATGCACAAAATCCACTTTATCCTTTTTAAAACGCTCCAAATGTTGCTGAGAAAGTCGCATTCGAATGTGTTTTTGTTCCATTGTTAGCAAATGCGGCACCCATTGTGCACACAGCTTTCTAAAACCCAAAATTTCATTTAAAATATGGCTCACACTGCCTAATGAGATCTAATCCTAATGCCTCTACTAAATCTCGCTCAGTCAATCGACGATTTTCCAAAACCATATCCTATATTTTGGCTATGATTTCTGGTGTTGATGCGATTTTTGGACGTCCTTCACGTGGATCGTCTTCAAGGCTTGTACGACCACGTTTAAATTCAGCAACCCATCTTTCTACTGTTCTAATTGTAGGTGAACAGTCATTATACACTTTTAACATTCGTTCGTGAATTTCTTTTGGTGCTACACGTTCCAAAAATAAGAATTTTATCACCGCACGATATAAAATTTTTTCCATCGTAAAAAAATACTGTGACACGGGGACACTAAATGGCTTGTAAACAAAGAATGAATTGACAGATTGAAATGAAACTTCACATACGTTCATATGAAGAGTGTACTAACAAAACAAAAATAAAATGGGCTAGTGGCAACGCCCTCTCTTATCGAACGACAAAACTTATTGAACAACCGTAAGTGTCAAATACAAGAAAAATAGTTCATAACTGGGATTCAAAATTTTACTTAAATTTAACAATATAAAATATTTTGTCACGTTTTGAAGATGTCGAGATCAAAAAAGGATAAAATTGAAGATGATTAGATCAATAGATGAAGCTCATCTATTGATCTAATGGATGAACCGTATCATAACACCTTAGGGTTCATTTTTCTCTAAGACTCATAGCTGTCAAAACGGATCTCATTAGATCTCGACAAATTGAAGAACACAAAGATCACCAGAGGTGACAGCCCGATGTAAAAAATACCCGATATTTTGCTAAAACTGACATGAAACTACCTCAAAGCATTAGTGACAGGTAATTTGGTCCACAGAACTCGTAGGGAATATCATCTCTGGTTAAATATATTTCTTAGTAAGGTTTACATATTCTGTCATAACTGGGAAGTATTTTAAAAGCGTACAAGTAAGTATACGAAATTTATCAAAATTACATTACTAAATTGAGGTAACCATATAATATGTAATTAGGTGCAGATGTAGTGGCGGGGGATGGTGTGGGCACAACCAAACCACTTTATTGCGATCAATTTAAAAAAGATGATTCGTAATTGACTTTGGCGTAGCTGGGGAAGTTTGCTTGTTTTAGACTTGACAGATACGGAGATCCAGCAGAATTAGGTACTAGATATTTGTTTTTTGACAAACGACCCTTAAGGACCTAACTAATTTACCTTACAAAAACAGTTATTAACACATTAGTATATTTTCGAAAAGATACAATAAAAATGGTAAAAACAGAATTGTGACCCCAAAACAAAATTTAGAATCCACACCTAATTATAATTGGCATTTAACAATAATTTAATTGAATTTAAATGTGAATCAAAAACTGATTCATTTAATAATGTATTCTCAATCTCAACACAATAAAGCTGAAGCCACGTGTTGGTCAATCCAGTAAATCAAGAATTCCAAATTCAAACACATTTACAAAAATCTAGTTTCCATACAAAATCCAATCAGTGTTTTTTAAAAAGAGAACCGGTTCAACCCTTCGAATGATGCCGAAGATACAAAGCTTGTACCTATTGGATTGTAAACCAGTTCGATAGATCGCCCCCATTTCAAACTAGTTCAAACTGGACATGAAAAGAACATGTTTTTGGAACTATTGAGTTTTTTATGCTTTGTTACTTTAATTGTATATGGCCAGTTGTATTAATTTTTATTTTTGCATCTAAGGAGGTAGAACTCTTAAAAATATTTTTGAATGTAATTTTATTATTGTGTACTTGTTGATGAAATGTAAATGCTTTCTCAAAATTTATTACCAAAATCTAAGGATAATTTTTTTTATTTTTTTTTCTGAATTGATAATTTTATTGAAATTTTTTAAATTATTATTTATTAAGTGCTTAGATATGTCGAAAATGCTCTAGTGTTGGCCCTAAGTACAAAAATTCTAAAAATTTTAAATAAAGAACATAATTTTGAAATACAACCGCGTTCCAAATTCGTAATTTAAAATTAAATTTCCGCCACTCTAACCCTACGCGGCGCGCATCTCAGGTCTTTTATCTTACCACTCTGCTAGAAAACGTCGAGCCATTTTAATTATAGTACGGAACGGCATAAAAGCAGTTTATCGCGAAGGCTTCGGGGATGGGGGGCGGCCGTCCCCCCGGGGGCCGGAAGGGGGCAAGAAGCAGAGATTTTATAGCTCAGTACCGTCGCAAGGCTTTTAATGGCTTATTTGCCCGGCCTTTGTCAGGGGGTAAGTTACCACCCGCTTTTGTATTGCCAATTTTATTCAACCGAAGAATGATAACGGCATCGATAAAATAGTCGTGTTCTATCTGTGTTTGGGTTTTGAGTTTTGTGTTTTCTGATGGTATAGTTTTGTTTGGAATGACTTTTAGTACAAGTTTACAATATTTTACAACAGGGCAACCCTATAACTACATTATAAAATATGTTAACCAGTAGATACACACATTCATTTATCATATGGCTGAATAATAAATTCCATAACGTTAAAATCCTGCTCGCCGAAATTTGTTCCTAGAATTTTCCAGAACTTTCCATCCCCAGAGTACAAATAAAATATTTACATACAAAAAATATTCCAAAACAAAATATTATACGAAATGAAAAAGTTACTTTAGCAAACTATCGTAGCGGTGCTACGAAATTCGTAGCGATTCTCGTAGCGCTTAAATATTTTAATGCAGCAAATTATAATTGTAGTACTTTTCGAATTTCATTTGTTTGAAATATGCATTTCGTATGTTTTTATAATGTCTTCAAGCCTAATTTGGTTTTGGGTAGGGTGGTGACAACATTCCATTTTGTGGTAGATTTCGATCATTGTCTGCTTCGGGGAATTTTAAATTCTTTCTTGATCTTCAAAATCACTGCTTTGTTGTAAAATTTCTGATTTTGTTTCATTGATGAATGTACCTGAAAAAATAAGAAAGTAAAATAAGTACCTATTGCACAATGTATAAAAAAAACTTGTTATTTAATATTATGTAATGAGTTATTATTGAGTTTCATTAACCGGCTCTTCTCATCCAAAAACCTTCTGAACTAATGTTAGAAACTATTCAATAGTGCTCATTTTAATTAAAAATATTTTCATAAATAACGAAAAAAATATTTTTAACAACTAACATCACAGACTAAAAATAAAAACTTTTTTGTAGACAAAGGAATTAAATTTGTGAAAAGGTGATCCTTTGATTCGAGAATGTATTATATCCCTACTAATATTATAAATGTGAATGTAAGTTTGTTTGTCACGCTTTCACGCGAAAACTACTTTCATGAAACTTTGTACACATATTTTTGGAGGTATTAAAAGTAACATAGGATACTTTTTATCCTAGAAAAATGTTACATCCCTAGGGAAAGTGAAACCGCGGGGGACAGCTAGTACTATATTAATATTATATTTATAACTTTGAAATTGTTTAATAAATTTTTTTTACATTTTCTACGGACTCTTAGTCCGTACTCTTTGAAGATTCTACGATAAATCATTTTAAGATTAATTGTATCGTGTATTTATAAATTAACATCTTTGATTAATTATACTTAAGTGACATAATACTTCAAGTAATTCTACAGAGTCTCAGTTACTTATAAGAAAGCTTAGAGCCTCGCGTAGTCTTTGTCTACCAAAAGATATTAATATAACTTGGAATACCAACACAAGAATGTATAATCTGTAACAACATTAAAACCAAACGGCGCACGACAATGGAACCGCAAAATATAACAAAACACTACAAAGGAGGCACCGACTGCTAATCTCCAACTAAAATCAATACCTTTTTACCTCTAACCCCCGAAATTTTCCAAACTAACCCCCCACCGCCCATTTTCAATTTAAACGACAAAGTATTATTTAATTTCCACCGTCTTTTCTCCATTGTAAGTGCGAGTTAACCCCCTCTCTTTTCTTTACGCTTAAGACGCTGCCATCTCTTACTTTCGTATAAAATGCAGCAGTAAAAAGAGAGACGGGTATACGCAAGACGGGCGCTCTCCGTTTTCTTAATGACGTCATATAGATTTATAGATGTACGGTCGGGGGGATACTCCGCCCCGGTGGAGGCAAAAAGTTTTTGCAACCCTGTATGAATGTTTTAGTAGGGAGTCTTTTTTTCCTGTTTTTACATGTTTTACAATTTGACCGCTGTTTTTATTCATGAAGGTTTATTATCTTGTACTACAAAAGGGATTTTACTTTACTACCCTAATGTTTCAAAATAAAATACTTAGACTATAATTAATTAATTAATTATATCTCAATTTTCATTTAAGGACGATTACAAATATAAAAGCTTGCAACGTAAATAAAGAACCCTTTATTTAAAAAGAAATCACACACGTTCCAAATTTAAATCATATAAGGCAAATTAGAGCGGGGCCGTAATCCATTTATATTCAGAGGCGCGTTCCACCGCATTCGAAGGCATAAAACGCAGAGACGAAGCGTTGTGCGTTCCAAATACGAAAAAGCCGATGTAAATCGCCTAATCTTGAGACCTCCGCTCATGACGTATGTGAGGCACGTCGAGTGTGGATCAAAGTTCAAATTAGGAACACGCGCCATCTTGGACATACCATAGAGTAAAACTTTTGCTTCTATTTACAGCCCGGTGTTCGAGCTAGCATGACATTTGTATTGGAATGTTTTAGTCTACGGTCGAGTTGTAGTATACGAATCTGAGCATCGTTGTAGAGGCAAATAGAGGAATCTTGGGCGCTCTAATCCAGCAATTACGCATTTTAATGGCGTTCGTTGGTACCTACCCCCTGGTTTTAATATTCCGTTCCTTGTTTTACGGCTGGAGGCTTAGCTTGCTCCTACGTAGGCCCCGTGGTATTAATGTATTTACTGATTTTAATTGTAATAACTTTGATATCTTTATCTGTTTTATTAGTACAAAGTGAGATTAGTAAACTCTGCATTTTTAACGAATTCTTAAAAAAATCTTTATTCGAACTAAAAAAATTATGACCATATCTCGAGACTTGTGCTGCAAACTGCAAGGGGTTCCCGTGCGTATTGTTAATATGATTCCCACAGTTTTGCTACAAGATTAATCTATGCGCCGTTATCTTTTTTTGAACCCTTTCAATGACCGCTGTCCGTTCCATTGTCCAGCGCAACGTCTTGGGTCAAAAGTACCCTTTACAAAAATAATACAAACGAGTTTTGAACACTGGCCATTTCATAAAACGAGTTCTGCGCTCTCGCATAAATAAAACACGAATTTTTACGACAAGCCAACACAGTAATACACGAAAACTAATTTATAAACAATAAAACTTTACAGGACGCGTCTCCAGTGTGGCATTAAAACACAAATTCCCATTTGAAAACGCCAAAAGGTTTGCTGGCCGAGCATAAAATTCAGAACGCGAAAGACGGGGCCGGGCGTTTATTAAAACGCCAGTTTTGCGAAGTTAAAATTAAACATGAAAAACGACTATCCCCCACACCCCCTCCACTACTACCCGCGGGTGGGGGCGACCCGCACGAACTATGCTCTACTGTTAGGGTTGTGTTTTGATGGTAATTAAATATAATTATCGTGGTTTTGTTGTGAATATATTTTTTCACATTTTTGTTATATCTACATAATTACTTATTGAAGTTTTATATGTTCTAACTTAGAATAGGTTATTAGTCAAGGCATACCTGGAAACTCTCTGGGTCTTACCTCGAATCTCTCATTTACCAGCTTGTCGAAAAATTTATTGGTATAAGTAAGCTAATAGATAAAAAGGTACCTATATAAACAACGGCCATTCCTTCTAAGGTGTAATTCTGTAAGGTCAAACACTCGAGGATGTTTTGTTGCGGCCTCCGAGCGAAAGAGACAGAGCATAGAGAGCGCGACGAAGCATCGTTGAGCTGGTGTCATTTTCCTTACAGAATCGAAGCCCAGCCCCCTTATTCTGCTAATACAAACTTCGTCGGCGGACCGCTTCACGGAGGCCTCGAAGAGCTTACCTCTCACGTATTAGTGTAGTTACCGAAAGAGACAGCACGGAGGCCGCGACGAAACATCCTTGAGTTAGTGTCATTTTCCTTACAGAATCGAGCCCCTGTTTCTAATAGATATCTTGACATAGACACATATGTTACATAAATACTCTTTTTTTTTTAAACGATGAAGTTTAATCTCTTATATTCTTACGATGACAATCTAAATACACTCTAGTTATAAAACTAAACAACTGTAGTTATTTTCGTACTTCTGAGTCTGTATCCCACAAAGCTCTTTTAGTCACTATTTCTAAGTTAAATAATTAACTCACACAAAAACAAATATCTAGTATCTTCTTCTCTGTAAAGTCTCAAACCTATCCGGAGAATCAACAGGAAATCGACACTTATTTCGCTTCCACACGAAGCATCTTCAGGACGTATTAGTCCCGCTGTCACTGACTCGATGCACGGGCACCACAGACGTGTTACGTCGCCGAAAAGCTGTCTGTCTGGCGATTTCCTGTTGATTTTTCTAGTTTGGGACTTGGCAGAGAAGGAGATCCAGCGGAATAAGTTACTAGATATTTGTTTTTTTCTCTCTCACTATTTAGAAACTAGTTTTCGTGTAGGTATGTAATTTAGTAACACTTGTGCGACAGCCCTGTTCTACTTTATTTCGCAGCGAAATTTGTAAATTTATGTAAATATTCCGCGTCTTGGTGGGGGTGAAAAGTTACCGGGTGGGGGGTGAGGTGCGGGGCGAGGGGTGCGGCCGCCTTGAGATACAACGAATATACTTTGTAAATAACATTTGAGAAACGCTCGGTACACGCGCCGCCGTAACTTAGATTACGCTCATTATTAACGTCAAAAGTTATAATTTACTTTGGGAGTAAATTATTTGACAGTTTTTCAAAACTTGAACTAATATTGGTACTTTTGAAAAATGTCCGCAATTGGGATGTGTCCTGTTTTAAAGATAAATGATCAAACACTAACCAGTGTATTGAACATCCAAAAATATACGAAAACATTAAATATGATCAAAATGAAATCATGAATGTGATTTTTCAGTACCGATCTAATCATAAAGAGTATGGTATTTGATGCTGTACAATTATAACGTCACAACTTGCTATTTCATACATTCGATCGTTTTGATATAAAGAATTACTGATTTGACATGTCAGGACACATCCCTATTGTCTCACAGCTAATGGAGGGTTAAATTTCATCATCATCATCAGCCTATCTCCGTCCACTGCTGGACATAGCCCTCACCTATGGCACGCCACTAAGTTCGATCTTCAACTCTTTTTGTTACCGCTTCATCTCTCCATGTAGCTGGATTAAATTTAAGTTTTGAAAAAGTATCAAATACTTTGATTAGATAGACAAGCTATCTCATTTAGCCAAGCCTGGTTCCACCGTGGTGGGCACGATGGGCATGCCCACAACCCTAATAGACTTGTGACATCACACTTCCACGGTCTATTGAGGTCGATAGGCTGATGATAATATCCAATGCCTTTATAAAATAATTTAAAAACTCCTTTGTAGGAATGTACTATATCGATCATGAGTGAGTTAATACTTTGTGTTAACACTTTTTCAAAATTCAAAACCAATTATTCAGTTTAGGCCCTCGGAAGGCACTTATGAAGGTCAAATTTAAAGTTACTGAAGAAGTTACTTGGCCGATTTTCGGATAGGTGTGACCACCATTTTTTTTTTGGGCTGGATCCGCCCCTCATTTAACAACAGGCACCAAATGCATTGAAGTAACATTATTAGTTGTTTATTAGTTGCAAGCTGTTCTCCGTAGTTTCACCCGTATTCCCGAGGGATATCACATTTTCCCGGAATAAAAAGTAGCCTATATATATAGAATAGAATATTAATAAATCATCCATCGTCACAAACTTTCGCATTTATAATATTAGTGGGACGATAATATTAATAAGTGTTCGATTAATCAGCGTTCATTGCCATAGGTTATTCAAATAAGTACTTAGTTACTAAAAGACAAAATTATCATAAATTATTTTACACCGAAAAAAAAAGGTCTATAACTTTTTATTTAGGACTCACTCATTTGACACATTTAGAGCGGTTCTAAAACAATACCAAACTAGTTAAATTAAAATATATTTATCAGTGTTTATAATAGAGTTGAAATTAGAATGAAAAATTTTTATTACTATTTTTGAAAATTGCATTGTACGCATTGGAAAAAAATATAAAAATAACCTATAACTTTATGTTTTTTATACTACTTTTAAATATCACTTCCCACTAATTATATAAATGCGTAAATTCTAGAATTATGGATACTTTTTACTCAGTCAAGCAAAACTACTAATGGATTTGGACGAAACTTACCACCTAGAGCAAGCCCTGAAATGACATATTGGCTTTTTATCCGGCGAAAATGTAACATGTTGGCTTTTTTCCGGCGAAAATGTAACATATTGGCTTTTTATCCGGCGAAAATGTAACATTTTGGCTTTTTATCCAGGAAAAATGTAACATCCCTCAAAAACGCGAGTGAAACCGCGAGGTACAGCTAGGAATTATATACCTTTTTAGAAACACAGATAACAAACGATGTCCCAGTATAAATATTTGTCTGATGGGAATCGAACCATACCCTGTCACTAAACTAAACTAACTCATTTCACAGTTACTATTTTATATTTCAATACAAAACAAGCTTAATATATCCAACATTATCGATCATAATCGCTCCTCTATATTTTCTTTTCTAAAACTGTATTAGTTACTTTATATATATATATAATCATTTAATTACATTAAATTTATCAACGCGATAGTCACCTTCATAGCACTTCGAAATATAGTAATAAATAATATACAAGCTCGAGAGCAATAAATTCTTATTTCAATTAAATTTAAAATTACGCTTTAAAGTTTCCAAATGTATTTGCTTTAAGAAAACTCATTAAAACCGAACTAGTTTCCAGCCAATGGCAGGCGGGCGTACGTTTGAAGTTTACGAAAATTCAATTTACGATTTAAATTCGAGACGAAAACCAATTTGCGATACAAAAACTTTCTTCGATCTTTCTTGGTTTATACAAAATTAATTATAACTTCAACAGTTTACTCTAATAGTAGAGTTGTTATTTTGAAAAATAAATTTCAATATAACATAAATCTTTGTTTTTATTTTATGTAATTTATTCTAATTTCGAATTTCACAATCCGCCAGTACGATTAAAAAAAAATTGATAAAGAAAACAATGTGGAATAACATGCACTAGTTTTGTTTTAAAAAAATTTCTTACTTAAAATTTCCCAACCAGCCAGTACGTTTAAAATAATAAATTTACAAAGAAAACATTATGGCCTCTTTTGTTCCTAAAGCGGGGCATTCACTATAGTCATATAATAAGAGGTTTATTGTGTACATAAAACATTGTGATTGCCTTTGACAGTGCGCGGAGCGAGTGGCAAGTTTTAATAGAAATTTAAATTAGCTTCAGGTCGTTTCAAACGCTTGTATTGCGCCTGTTATATTATATCCTGTGTATATTTGTTTATGACTCGTAGATGGGAAATAGAAAACTCTAATAGGAAAGGTATCTTAAAGAAATGTATAGATTTGATTAGATGAGGACTAGTTTTTTTAATATTGTAAAGAGAGAACGCGATATTTGAGTTAGTGTCATTCGATTATTTTACTGATATAAAGTTACCCGTGTAAGTACCCAAGTGACATAAGCTATGTTTTATTCCTGATTAATACATTAGATACCTCGGGAACGAGCGTAAATCCACGAGATAGTTTTTTTTTTTCTTTCTCAAAGGTACTGATTAATGTTGGTTACACAGTTGACTATTTAAATAATAGGGGCTAATGAAAATACGTCAATTCATGTTAAAGGCAATTCAATATTAGAAGCTACATCAAAATGGGACAATTACACGTAATACAAAAAAGAGTATAACAAATAAAATTTAAAAAAAGAACAGTAAAATATTTGTAAATATATACCTAATTCATACCATAAATATTCCGGATATAAACTTGAAATAAGACGTAAGCAAAATAATGGAACCATCAACTTATGATTGTCAAACATGAGGCAAGACGGGAGTTAACTTTGAGCCATTTCATTCAACACAGAATAGTGATGTGCTTCAATAATCTGGAGAAATGTAGAACGAGTTTATGCTGCGTGGACTACCTAACTCCTCTCTCTCTGACGTTACCTTTGCCTGTACAGAAGAGCGAGACAGATGCCTCTACGAATGAATTATCATAGAAAAAATAATATTTAACAGTGGCATGTAAACTGAAATAAATAAATACATTTTCTTATGCCACCTTGGCCGACAAACAAGCAGATGGTCCACCTGATGGTAAGTAGTCACCGTCGCCTATGGACATTTGCAACACTAAGGGCATCGACAATGCGTGGTCGACCCTGAGTCGTGAAGTTATGAAGTCTTATGAAGACCTTACTATAATCAAGGTGTTAGTTAAAATACTTTTGTGAAATTTTGTATTTCAAGCTTAAATTGAAACTAATATATCAGTTCCGCTGTCCGTCTGTCAATCTATTTTAAGTTTTATTAAAAAAATTAACACAAGAATCCTCCTTAAAGTCAATGCAAAGTAATTAAATTTATTTAATACTAACCAGCTGTTCCCGACATGCGGGTTGTTTTAGCTAGTAACCTCCGCGGACGTTCGTAGTATAATAATATAAAAAGATATAGGGAAGATACAAAAAAAATTATAAATAGACTCCTATCATTAAGATTTTTAAATAAATTAAACATATATATAAAATACACATACAATTTACATTTGCCTAAAACCTAATATTTGAAATCTTTGCCACAAAAATTTTAAAAAGCATTACACATTCATACTTTAAAATCTCGTGTCCCATCACTAGCGGGCCCGGGCCGGGCGCGAGCTCAAGCCAACGGGCTTCGTTGGCTTCGTTCGAGGCAAGTTTTGATAGAATTTTCAATTACCTTCCTTTGTTTCAAGAGTTCCGCGGCTCTGTGTGCTCTCGTGTCTGGAGTGGGTACTCGCTTAGTTTCTATATGGATGGCACTCTTGGATCGTTAGGTGATTTTTTTCTATTTTGCAAATGGTTTTACGCAAAGGTTTTATTTGAATTTCTGTGTCTGTGGTCGATATTTTATTCTTATGAAGGCTTTATTTAAAGCTATTTAGAATAATTTTCAAGTCAATTTAAAATATCTGTTAAAGGCAGTGATAATTTTTATTGGAAAACAGTTCTACATACAACATTTAGGGTAAATTTCTTTTAAAAGTAAAAACTTCTTCAACGTTGTTGTGATCCAATAGTTAATGAAACGAAAAAGCGCCAATAAAAAGGGACAGAAATGGACGTCTATAGGATTAAACCTATATCCTAATTCGTAGCCATAGTTTTTTGAAGACGTGTAAACTACACACATTTTTAAAATTATATTATGATTGAGCGAAAACACATAAAGCAATCAATAAATTTCAATATTGATAACCCACAAAAAGCATTCTTAAAAAGAATTCCATTTTTAAATTTCCTTCCCCCATGTCTATTGGAGCCACGTCTTCACGGATATGACGTTATGCAGATGTTACAACGCTCATTTGAATTTGGAATACAAACAAGATGGCGTACTGATTACATGCAGCCAGTCACTATCAATTTAATAAATTATTTTGAGAACGTGTGCTTTCCAATTGTTTTGTTTACAACAAAAGACAATCAAGTTATTTTTATTTATTATACTGTTATTAGATATAATAGTTTTAGTAATATATACTAAGTTATAATACAAATGGTACCGTAAAAGTTAAAGAACATAAAACCTATTTACAGATTGAAATATAGTCTTTTTTTTACATAGAACTTTTATCAGAAGACTGTATCTCTTCTACGCGAGCTATATAAGGTACTTAGTACCGTCATAAAGACAAGAAGTACACAATACGCATCTATAGGTTAGCTATAGTTTTTTTTTAGATTTGCCCTTTGAAGAATTAAAATGGGAATATGTTAAAGACAATTTTCTAATAACCTTCTTCAAAAGGAATTACCTACGACTCTCCTATTACTTCACTCACATAGGTACGCCCTCACAAAACAACCCCTTGCCAAACCTATTTACCTACCTACACGAAAGAAAGAACGAATTCGCGTTCCAAATTTAAACTTCCCCGATCCGTCTTCAGCGCGCCCGTGGTTAATTTTTACCCCCTTTTCCCCCGTTCCCCCCATTCTCCCCATCGCGAAACTTTGACGTTTCCGTGGAGGTAGCTAGAACTAACTCCCTCCTAGTACGGAACGCTGTGCGGTCGTTGGGAGCTTTAATCAATTTTTCAACTTCGTTTTGGGGTCGGGTAATTAATTTTTGTTGGGAATCTTCCGTTTTTGAAAATGGAATGTTTTTTTCTTTTAAATATTCAAACCGTATTGGAATTTATATATTGTGACGCCACGCGATGATATTTCCATCATTGCATTAAAATAGGTTACGTATGTGTCATGCAATTTTATATGCTATTCGAAATAGCAGTAGGTATATTATGACATAAATCTTTGTGTACTAGAGCACTAGTAGCTAATAGATTGACCTGAGAAACGTAAAAAATTGCAATTACTTAATTATGTGCTTTAATGTCATTAATTAAGTCATTATTTCAAGTGTTTTTTTTTATTTCACTGATAGATCTGTCTGCTTGCTCTGTATCTATTATAAATGCAGTTTTAAAGTGACCTGGTTATTATACTACAAGTTCTAGTTAGTTTGAAATGAACCGTGTGTGAAATATGGTCCAGGATATTCAAAATTCAAAATTCAAAATTCAAAACCATTTATTCAGTTTAGGCCTTCGGAGGGCACTTATGAAGGTCAAATTTAAAGTTACTGAAGCTACAAATGTTAAATGCTATTAATTTATGTAACTGGATAGATGAGTATCAAAATTATGTATTATGCGTATATTTGCTTATTTTAGTTAAGCTATCAATTTAAATGTTAATGTAAAAATAAAAATAAGTACTCCAACTGCCAGTTCTAAAAACTATTCCACAAAATTTTAATTACATCGCAAAAACAAAATTCAAATAATACGCCATTCGAAAAACGAAGCGCCCAGACGCGTTCTCGAACGAACTTTTCCGAACGTAATTCTCACAATTTTACAACCCCGAAAACTAAAACTATCCGGTCCCGAAAGGCTAAAAAAGGTCGGCCCTAACCAAACATCGACCCTTATAAAATACCCTACAAGCAGAATTGGGGTAAAAACCCCCAAAAAGGCAGTAAAACTAAAGGAATTAAGGCCGACGCCGAACTACTTTTCAAAACACTCTTGTATCCCCCCTTCGCCTCGCGCTAAAATATATGAATCCCAATTTATATTTTCCAACCGGGTTCGACCTGGGACGGATTTGGGGAAAATTTAATTTTATACACACACGTTGTGTTTATATTATTGTTCCTGTAGTTGCATTGCGAGCGACATTCCTTTATCATATCAGACATACGTTCTACGTTTAATAATATTTTTAATTATTATATAAGTAGGTATGTTACGTTATTACCGCCAAGAAACACTTCACCATAATTATAATTAATAAAATCAATTACTTATTCAATAAAAAAAACAATTATTATAACAGTATTTTTGGGAGTGAACCTAAATACGTGCATGCAAAACTATACGACGGCAGTTCCGTAGTCGGTAACGCAAATTTCAGTATCGAATACGTTTCAATACCAATTCAGTACAAACACTACGAATAGACTTAACGATTACTGCCACGTTCATTATTTAAGTTAATACTATTGTTTCAAATTAAAAGGAGGTTTTATTGCACCCTGAAACTTTTTTCTCGACTATTTTACAATTTTTTTTATTGATTTTCGACCTCCTTTTGTTTCGTTATTTTGTTTAGGTCAAGTATTGCAAGCTAAATTAGAACTACTTCCTCTTACCTACAGAGTTGAAATTTGAATTGATAATATTCCAATGATAATTCATTGTGTGTGATTCAAAATGATTACTATAAAAATGCATTAGCATTTTTTATTCTACCTAGGATTGGGTTCAGACCAAAGAACTTCTGAACGGTCAACATAGACATTTTTTTTCTTATTTTATCAATACCTGACTGTTAGCAGCCAGTGTTGGCTCGTAATGAGGGAACTATTTCACTACCCACGATTTTTTGTATTTTTTTTAATGTTATAGTTTTAATTTAATAGTTTTTTTAAATACCAAAACAACATTACACAACTAAAGATTGTTTAACAGTTGAACCAAAATTAGCTATACAACTCACGGAAAGGAAACTTAATTGTGCTATATAAATTCGACAGCTAATTTCTAGTTTCCCTTGTATCTGATATAAGAGTATTTCCTCTTATAGGGGTGGGTAATAAATAACGCGATACGCTGCCGAGTAATTGCTCTACATCGCTGAATTTTACTCGTTTACGGGCCTATTATTTTGTTATATCACATTTATGCGCCTTGAAGCTATATAAAGGTAGTTTATTATATATTTTAAAGGGGAAATACGGAGAATAATAATAATAATAAACGTCATTCTTTTTACACACGGCCATCTGATCCCAAACTAAGCAGAGCTTGTACTATGGAAATCAGATAACTGATAAACTACATATACAATTTTTTCTACATACATTTACACTCAGACACAGAACAAATAGACATGTACATGCGCATAAATGTTTTGTCCTGGGTGGGAATCGAACCCGCGACTGCGACTTGGCAGTCAGGGTAGCAAACCACCAAGCCAACTGGCCTGAAGAATAAATATTTGGTAAGTTCTTTGTTAACTTAGTGTTGATCGTTGATATGATGTGAATTTGATACACTTAATTTCTAAGGTTATAATTTGCTAAAACGAGATTTACTATAGATATGTAATGAAATAAAATGAAATATTTATTCAAATAGGCCTTCACAGGCACTTACGAATGGTCAGACTCCAACACCGGTTCGGAGGGTTGCTTTTACTGAGAAGAGCCGGCAATAAACTCAGCAATTACTCTTTTCAAAATAAGATTTGTACATAAAGATGTGTCTTGCTGGAGCGAGCGAGCATTGTCGTCATTTGTGTTGTAGAAAGCCTTTTGTACTAAAACAGTCAGTGTAGTACTCTACCATTTACCTATTGCCTACTCTGCTTTATTAGGCACTATGCTTTTTATATTTTGTTAAACTTACAACTTGGGGCTCTTTCAGAAAATAGTGAATAGGCTACTGGCGGGAAAGCGAGCTCCATCTTCGGCCTCATCTTCACTTACCATCAAGTGAGATTGAGGTCAATTGCAATCCGGTCAGATATATAAAAAAAAAGATACCTGACTGGCGTTTTATTATAAGTCTTTCATCCCATCTGTGGATAACACAGCTAAATATTGTTAACAATATAGTTTTTACATTTATTTTACTAATCTTTAGTATAAATTATTTATATTAAATAAATGAATAAAATTAACTTCATATTGTAAATAAACAAAGAAGATTTCTGCAATTCAGTTTAAAATTCGAACAGTGCAATCCAAGATGGCGACGCCCCCTAAAACTTACAACATGGTTCTAACGAACAAAATTAGAAGCCAGTAGGATTCAAATCACGAACACCTGACAAAAGTACTGCATCTCAAGTCCCGACTCCGAACACCTCGGAACAAATTCAATAAAGTTGAGCCGAAACTACGCTAAGGGGAATACATAATTTCTTAGTGTCTCTTTGTATGGGTAATAGGGATGGCAAGTGTTAATGGGGGGTTGTCGATAGTTTGGTTAATTATATGAAATATTTGGTAATTGATTTTTTTGTATCGATAAGTCAGCTTGGTAGGAAGGGAATTTTAAAATGGTATGATGTTATTGGGGAGAATTTGCATAGTCAAATATTAACATTGAAAATTATTTAATTTGCTATGGATGTTTGTTCCTCTTTCACCCAATAACTACTCAACGGATTTGGATGAAACTTGGCACATAGATAGAGCACATATTGGAATAACATATAAGTTTTTTATCCCGGGAAAATGTTAAATCCCTCGGGAACGCGGGTGAAACCGCGGGGGACAGATAGTTTAACACTAAACATACCATAACCGGGTCAAATGACCCATTTTGAACTTTGTATTGAAACTGCACGTATCATCTTATTGCTTTTGCACATTTGACTTCATGACTTATTCTTACTAATTAATATACAGTTAATATACTATTTATTTCCCTTCCTTCCAACCATATTTCATACATTCAAGCAGGAAACATAAAGTCACATTTGAACCGCTATGGTAGAAATAGGTACCTAGTAAGTGTTGTTATGATTAGTGTTAATATAAACCTAGCAATATTTTATCGATAAACCCCAAAATTCCATCGACATCACTACCGACCATCGGTACCTCGCACCAGTAGCGTTACTATTTAAATCTAGTTACAAGTTCTGAATGTATTTTGTTAATTACAAGTAAGTTGGTACATGAAAATTTCTCAGACGCAGGTGCTCGCCTACGAGACTACGGCTTAATTTGAATCTTTCAAGAAATATTGTTATTTATATTGCTTTGAATAACGAATAATGGCAACCCCTTTTGTTATAGCATTTAAATGTTCTCTTTATTGTTTCGGTTGTAAGTTTTGAAATTGGAAGGTGTTATTTGAAATGAGAACGCGTTGTGTTCTTTTGGTGGTTACACCTGTTTTACATAACATTAAGTTACAGCTGTCCCTGGTGATTTTGACCGCGTTCCCAGGGGATGTTTCATATTCCCAGTATAAAAAAGTAGCTTATGTTAGTGTCATAAAATCTATCTCTGTGGCAAATTTCACCCAAATCCGTTCAGACGTTCTGGCGTTATTGTGTAACAGACATCCATACATCCAAACTTTTGCATTTATAATAGTAGGAAAATAATAAGTCAGTTAGAACTGATTTCTTAATCGATGGATAAACCTCGAATATGCTTTTCCTTTGATATGTCTAAAGTCTATACCAAACTGTTCTTATTACATTTACGTACCTATGAATTCTTATGCATGATTAATATATTTTTTTAAAGATCAGTATTTTAAATTTAACCATGTCTTTATTTATTGAGTCTTTTTATAACTATAACTTATCTATATTATAAATAGTATATTAATTAAATAGCAAAAAACCAATATCGTTACCATATCGGTACTCCTTTTAATTAATCTAACCTTTTTGGTTTTATATTTTATTCTGTATTTGATTTTATTTTTGGATGCTGTGGTCTCCTCTAATTGAAGGAACACGCCACCTTACATTCACTGTGTTATAATGATGTAATGTTAGAGTGTAAATAAAAAAAAAATTCTAAATTACCTTTAACACCTTTTTATTTAGATAGATCTTAATAAGAACTAATTAGTGTTGTGTGTAAAACAATGATGTAAATTTTTAAATGAAGACGTAGTAAGTATTATGTAAATGTGGATAAACAATTATAATTTGAACGCGAATCTTTTTCAATTGAACTGTGATCTGAACGCACCCAACCCGCCATATTGTATTTAATTCTAACCAAGACGGTTTAATTTTCAAATTTGAGAACTTGGAACGCGCCGTTCCACGTTTAAATTCAAGTTTGAATTGAGCCCGTTCCGTATTCGAAGCACGAGTTTTCATATCACGCCTCTGCAACGATCGCAAAAGCTATTAAATTGACTTTGAGTTCAATATTTTTTTTAACGCAGTTCTTAGAAGCAATGAGTAAGTAATTTATTTCAATTACTGAATCATTAACTAAGTAACAGTAGCCTTGTAATAAAAGAAAAATTATAATAATTAGGAAAAACTCAGGCATTACAAAAAAGGTTTCCAAATGAGGTTCAGAAATAAGATACTCTCTCCGTACTTCATGGAAATTGACGCGTTAAAAAAAAGAACACAAACAAAACTACTAATTCCAAATTTAAAATTTAAAAATAAATACTATGCAAAAGCAATCCCCGCGTTCCCATTTCAACCGGTGCTTCGCTTCCTCCCGGAATGTCGGTTCCTTGTCGAGAGAGAGAAGTAAACAAAATTTCTGCAAGGATATGAGGGCCCCACTAGGGGGGTGAGGTGGAGCGGACTAGTTAAGGTTTTTTGTCTGTGTACGTTCCGTTTCACTATGTTGGGGTACATTTTTATTAGTGTGTGTGTCGTAGTGTGGGACGGAACGTTTTTCGGATAAGCTTTTTAGCCTCGGGTGGGATTTTGATAGTAGGAGGAAAAACTATTTAATATTATAAGGTTGGTAACTATTTTTGCGATATCATCGTTCGTTGCCAACATAATGGATTTGTTTCAGACTTTTCATTTGATTATAAACGTGATGTTAATACGAGGAGGTATCATTTGCTAGAGTGCTAACGTAAAAGTTTTCTCTGTATTCCGTTAAACTAAACCTAAAGCGTATCTTCTCCAATCCATCTAATGAATGTAGATTATGCTGTAAGATATCTTTAGAAGTAAGTTTGGTAAAAATATCTTTACGCCTATTATCTTCTATGAGGTAGGACTCAGCAGTAGGGGTCAAACGTGACATGTCCCGGGCATAATAACAATCCCTACACGTTATAATTTCCTACGAAAAACCTCAACTCTACCCTATCCCACGGTATTTGAACCATGACCGCCATCTCAAAGACCGTGCTTTATACCACTCGACCACAGAGGCAAATCAATAATTAAACAATCCGTCATCAAACCATCAAAATCCGAACGGAAAATCAATTCTACTATAAAACTTAACTTGATACTGGCAATGTCATAAAAATAGAAATCACATTCTAGCCAATGAACTGAGGTGCCATTCTGTAAGGTGAAATAACACTAGCTCGAGGACGTTTCGTCGCGGCCTCCGTGCTCTGTCTCTGTCTCTAGCTACGCAATCACGTGAGAGGAACGCTCTCGGAAGCCACCGAGCGCCGCCTCGCCAATTAAGTTTGTATTAGCTGAATAAGGGGGCTGAATTCAAATTTCGAATGCCAACAATAAATTAGATAGGTACGGTCAGCAACATAAGTAGTTGTGTAGAATAAAATTTACAGAACACATGTGTACACTGATCTTAATCCGTAATGTACCTATTTAATTGTATGTAGGTTTATGTAAATACATTCACAAAAGCTTGTTCACTTTATCTTTCCATGTTATTTATAGTTGTAATGAACAGTTTTGGGATCTTTTCAACTACTTACGATACTAACTGTACTAGGTAGCGTTTCTATTTGGAGCAATTTTTTTTTATTTCCAGCCAGTTAGCAAAGAGGTTTGATACAAAAGCCTTTTAATAAATTTAGAAAAACTTTCGAAAATTAAAATAAATCCAGCCTATCGCTATGCAAGCACATAATTTGAATAACAAACACAAGATATTTACTGTGTTTATAGTCGAATCAATTATTAAAGTAATGAATGGATTTTTACCCACTGAGCGGTTTTTTGCGTTCGGATATTGTTCTTAAATGACAAACCAATTGACACATATTTTTGGGATCAATAAAGATGTAGTACGTAGATAATATTAACAAAATAACTGTCTAAAAACAAATATTAAAGACCATTAGATTCCGGCAACGTAAGATAAAGAAATTCCAATTTAAAACGACACCAACAAAACTAAAATTCCAATTTCAAAAAACAATCCGTTCCAATAAAATCGATCACAAACATTCAAAAAACGAACACACCCCGAACGCAACAAAAATCAATCCCTCTGCATCCATAGTTTCGTTGCTAAGTATCCACCCCTTTTTTAACCCAAGAATTGCTTTAAGGCGGGCCCCGGCCGGGTGGGGGTAGGTCGGGGGCGCTCGGGGTTTTTTCACCCTTTGAAGAATTGCCCCAAGGCGCGGGGAGGTGTTTTTGCGATGGGGGCGCTTAGAAACGTAACGCGTTTGTGTGAGTTTTAGTTGTTGTAAGTATTATTAAACGAATTGAAAAGGGACCGGGAGTTTTTGAACGTACTAAGCTTGTGGCGGTTGTAGAGGATAATTTTTAGAATATGAATTTGTGTTTGTCACATTTATGTTAGAAGTAGTTAATGTCTATAAATATAAGTATTTATTTGGTAGAATAAATGTAGTATATCAGTTAGCTGTTCTCATACTACAACTTCTTAGTTTAGGATCAGATAGCCGTGTCTAAAGAATATTCCGGCATATTTTCAATTTATTATAGTCACTATCTGCTATTTATCTTTCTGTATGTTAGTTAGTGCTTAGTTTAGTTACTAATTTTAATGTTAGTTTGAATTAAAAGACTAATATTTATCTACAACGATTTAGTTTAGAATTAATAGAGCTCTTAGTGCAGATTTCTTCCTGGAAAGTACTACCACCTTACCCATTTCCGCTGTGTAATAGTAGTGCACTTATATTAAAGTGTTTCGGTTAGAAAGGGCCGGTGAAATTACACGAGACTTTACAACTTCACGTCTCAGGGTCGATAACGCATTGACGATGATCTTGGTGTTGCAAATGCCTATAGGCAGTGATCACTTACTATCAGATGGATCTTCAGACGGTCAGGAAGTAGAGGCCGCAGAAAAAAAAATGTTCGTTTATTTAATTCTGTCTTTAAATGTTATTTTATTACCAAAAAGTATTTACATTATTCTTGTGACATATCAATTTCGAAATAATAAAAACTCTTTTTTATAATCACCTTAAAATACCATTAAATAAAAAAAGAAACATATCCACGAACTAACCAGTCATAGGCTCAATACCTATTTATTTTTAAATACCAACCCAAATGGAATACACACTTCATTTAAGACATCAAATAAGTTGAAGTATGTGCGTAACCCTCCAACGCCCTCGACTAAATAATGCATTATAAAAGTGTAGGGTACGGGAGGCCCCCGGGGGCGGCGCGGCGGCGCAGGGTTAACTCGCGACGTCTCAAAGAGTAAAGATAAGTAAACGAATTCTATACTGTTGTGTTCCGAATTATTATACAGGAGATGTTGCTTTTTATGCTATTTTTTCTGAGTACTTTGTTCTGTTTTAAATTTGACTTATTTTAATGTGCAAAAAATTATTAAAATACAGGCCGCCTTTTGCGTTATTAAGGCATTATCTATCTCACCTTATCCTACTTATATTATAAGTGCGAAAGTTTGTTAGAATGGATGTATGGATCTGTGTTACTCTTTCACTCAAAAACTACCATACGGATTTGGCTGAAACTTGGCAAGTAGATAGTTTATAACAAGAATTAACACATATTATACTTTTTGTCCTGGGAAAATGTATCACATCTCGAAAATGCGGGAGAAGCCGCGGGGGACAGCTAGTATACAATATAAGAAGACTTTTCTTTAAGTTGTTAATAGAATACGTCTATTTAACATCCTCAGTTAAGTAAAGAATCATTTGAGTTATACGCAAACATATTCTATCTATTTCCAAATCCGTTTAGAAGGACTGCATACCTATAATACTAACAAAGCACGATGTCATAGATGTATTACGACTGCTCCTTTAGTAATTAACGAAGGCTATTTCTTAAAATAAATAAAATAATCAAAACAAAAAAAGAAATCAATCAGGTCACCACCAACCGCGAAACCGCTCAAGAAACCAACGCACATAAATTCACACCCTATATAAACATTTGCACCCTACTGAAAATCTTCGCGACTCATTACTCGTGGGGGGTTAGGGGGTAGGGGGCAAGGGGGGCGGGGGAATCTTCGTTCAAATCTCTGACGTTTTATCTAAATGGGCCTCGGAATGGGTGTCGTTTCTACTAATGACCCCGAAGAAATAGTAAGACGTAGCTCGGCGACAGTGAGTTACTGGCTTTAATGCTGTTTGTTTGTGTACACATGCCTTTATTTTGTTATATGTTAACTATTTTTAGAACAGATAATTTAATTAAAGAACTTTTCAAAAATAATTACATTTACTCTTTTTTCGCGTTCCAAATTTGAATTTCGATTTATGATTTACTCTGTCGCATATAAGAAACTCTTTTGTCGTCTAAAATGTACTATATTGTTTTGGAAATAAGGTTCTGTTGATACTTTAGTAAATAAGGTAAATTTTTGTATAACATTCATCTTAATTAAAAGGGATTTGTTATATTAGACAAACAATAGTATAGAGTTCTTGTCTCTATATGTCAGGAGGCTGGCATGACAAGTAAAAAGACTATCGTTTATGGTAATTTTGCAATACCTGAGTGTGGTGACTAATACATAGCCTAGAAGGCAGACTCTCAAGTGCAGTTTCCTGTATTCATCGGTGGGTACTTGACTGACTATGAAGTACCCTCCTTACTATAATTTCCTTCTCCAAAACCTCATGCTCATTGTAGGGTCTGTAACTACCAAAGAGGTATCATTGCTTCAGAACATCTAACATTACAATGTAATGTATAAATTACAAAAAAAATGCACTATTTATATTTTGCATATAGCATATTCGAAGCTAAATCCACTTAACTTTTGAATTAGATACGTACTGAACTAGTCTAAAATCTCCCACGGTAAAGTTTAAATGCAAAATGCCAAAATTGATAATTAATCTCCAAATAATCTATCTAATTCATCGGTTTTAATGGTTTGTGAATGGATTATTTTCTGGAAGTTCCACTAAAGAGCTAATACTAAAAATGAGGTCTGGCACGTACCCCGTTACATTATGTTTATATTTTTTGAGGTCAGAAAGAGAGACGGGCGACCTGATGGTAAGTGGTCACCGCCGCGTATAGACTTGTAGCACCAGGGGCATCCCCAATGCGTTGTCGACCCTATAGTTGTTAAGTCTCAGGTGCCTGTAATTTCACCATACTATAAGTAGACTATTACTTTAAGGTGAAAATAAGTACAGTGATATTTCTTCCCCGGACGATCTTAAGTCTACTACTTGGGAAATACCTATAAATATGGTATGTAACATATGAATGCCAAATCGACTAAAATACTAACTCGATTTAAATCGATACAATTTCATTAAAGCCGGAACGCAACAATAACAGCAAGCTTCGAAATTTAAACTAGACGGAAATTTTGTCGGCAACACGGCAATCTGCTGGTGGAGCAATTTAGCTCTAACTGAGTCATTTGGCGAGGGGGGGGACGTCTTAGCGGGGCGGAGGGAGGGGCAGATGATTCGTAATTTGTTTTCTGTAGCTCTTGGCTTTAGACGACGGAAGGGAAAAACGGGGTAACTGCATTTTGAGCATTTTTGTCATGAATATTGTTTTTGATGTTCTACAAAAATATGACGCTCCAAAATGTAAGTAAAAACTTAAACATCGTCAAAATGTGGATATTTTGTTAATTATTGAAAATTCCTATTGAAAAATATATAAATACTGCAACGAATATGAGGATGAGGAGAAAAGCAATGTCAAAGAACAAAATATAAATGTTTTATTATGTAAACTATCTCCTACCAAAAATTGCAGCCGTCGCTCCAACATTACGTTTTATTGATGTACGAGTATGTGTGTGTTCGTGTTTTGACCACAATCTCACCATGGTAGATAATATAGGTTACCATAGGCACCAGTGATCCACAGCCAAAAAAGTTATGCATAGCTTATGTAGAAATATTATAAGATGTATTTTGGTTTGTGGTGACAAATAACTAAGCTAGTAAGCACTCAAAGACGAGAAGCTCTCAAGTGCGGATATTTTTGTGAATTTCTCAGTTACGCCCCTGCCGCGTGAAGGCCCCGCGCGGCTGACTGATGCCGCCGCCTGGTGAAAATGCATGCCGTTTCATTACATTTTCCCGTTTAGAGGCACGGGATTTATAGCTCGACGCCCGGCCTCGCCCACCTCGCCGCGCGAGATGGCGCCACCGACGCTTTATTTAGATTACCCGAGAAACTGCTTTTGTTTTTCGAATGGAAATTTCGAAGGTTGAATTTTTATAATTTATTTTGAAAATAGAATTTATTTCTTGTTTTTAGAGTTATTCGGTAAGCTGTGTGTGTTAAGTAATGAAATATTAATAATTTGAAAATGGAATTTATCGCTTGACTAGTTTTATTTTAAGAAAAGTTTATTTTAGATAGATTGCCGGGAAATTGGAAAATTAGTGAATATGAAGATATTTGACGGGCCAGGTGATGGGCTAGTAGTATATCAGTTATCTGGTCCCATAGTACAAGCTCTGCTTAGTTTGGGATCAGATGGCCGTGTGAAAAGAATGTTCCGCGATATTTATTTATTACGACTGACGTTCGCAATTATACCGAGAAAAATTGCAAAGACAAAGAAAATCCTCATAGAACCTATCGCATTTATACATTGCTCGTTTTAAAATAACAATATAATTACTAAAAAAGTTTTTTAATACGTACTTAGATACACCGCTCCATAGTGAGGGGCCTAGCCCCAGCTAGGGGCCGCGGTCCACCACATGGGCCCATTCTTCTTCTGCAAACCCAATGGACTCACTTCAGAAAGCAGCTTATGAAGCACATTCTTCAATAATATGGGCTAAAGATAGCCCACGGCGCGGGCCCAAGGCGCGCGCCCAAGATGCGGGCCCAAGACGTGGGCCCAATACAAATTTAAGAAGCACACTCCACCACACAACACGCGAACTTAACACTCCAAGCTCTTACATGAAAATGAAACTCAAAGTGAAGAAGTTATCCACCCAATGTCCAGTGTGAGAAACATAACAGGTTTTTAAAGAAGTTCCATTTTTAAAAAACAGGTTTTTGTCATTATAATAAGTGTAAGGGGTCGAAGTGACCGAGACGTTACCGGACAGTGGTCAGCGCGTGGGAAAATAGGGTTGAAGGATTATTGGAATTATCAGCCGTACGAGTTTTTGCGATTTATAACTCTTGATTGATTTTGAATTTAGAACGATCTATTTAAATGAGATTCGGATTATCTTCAGCCAGTGATTATATTGTTTATTAATTGACTTTTGTTTAGACTAAACTAGATAAATATTGTTAGTATGAAATGTCTGGTAACGATTATCTATGACGATGCTTTCACTTGTGACTTTTTTTATCCTTGACTAGCTGTCTCCCGCGGTTTCGTTTGCGTTCTCGAGAGATGTTACATTTTCCGAGATTAAAGGTAGGTATTCATGTACGCAAGCTGGCTGGCAGCGGTTGGAAACAAAGAGCTGAAGATCGAGCTCAGTGGTGTGCCATAGGTGAGGCCTATGTCCAGCAGTGGACGGAGATAGGCTGATGATGATGATGATGATTCATGTGTTTGGTTATAAACTATCAAGTAATAGTATGATGATTGATTAAGAGGCAGAGATATCTTAGGTACTGACCACAAATGTCCACATAATTTGGTCTGTTTCTATACGTAATTTAATTTCTAATCATTTATAATAGCAACTTTTTTCTACTTGTTATCGACACCCTCATCTAGTACTAGCATACTACAGCATTTTAAAAGATAAACTTTTGAATTTGATTTCATTGACATTTATTATTATTATTATGTTTTAATAATTTGCCACGAATAAACTCACAGTGAGAACGAGAACCTGTTTGTAAAATAAATTATGTAAAACAGGTTTTTATCATTCTTTTATATGGGACAAAAGAACCTGTTTTGACCCAAGACGTTCCGCTGGACAAAAGAATGGACAGCGGTCAATGAAAGGGTTGATCAAAGAGAATTTCGACATTCAAAGTTTTATATTCAAGGCTATGGTTTAATCTGCATGGGAAATTTTAATTTCTAGAAAATTGAAGGACAAGTTGAAGTATAACAAAATATTTAGAAATAATGCTCGGACATTTTTCTTATTAATAAAAAATGAAAAACAATCTTCAATTACATTTAATAGGCGTGCTCTACACATAGCCAAATTGTGATAATAAATAAGTAGTTTTTAAGGTTTCGAAGCCAAAAGGTAAAACGGGATCCTATTACTAAGAATCCGCTGTCCGTCTGTCTGTCTGTCAGCAGGCTGTATCTTTCATCACTACATAGTATAAAACAAAGTCGCTTTCTCTGTCCCTATATCCCTATGTATGCCTTAATCTTTAAAACTACGCAACGGATTTTGATGCTGTTTTTAATAGATGAGTGATTGAAGAGGAAGGTTTTTATGTATAATACATGTTACTTCCCACGGGAACGCGGGTAAAACCGCGGGGGACAGCTAGTAACCTATATAACATAACATAGTTAGACTGTTGAAATTTTCACAGATGATGTATTTCTGTTACCATTAAAAACAAATACATAAAAAACAGAATAAAATAAATACAGACATGACTTTTCTGCCGTTTTTATAGATGGTTGATATAGAATGACACGGAACCCATCGTGCGAGAGAGCGACTCGCACTTGGCCGGTTTTTTTTAATGGCATATCAGCTGATGAACAGTAAGATTGCCCATCTGATGGTAATTGCTCACCGCCCCCTAATGTCCATTCTAAATGAGTCCATAGTATCGCCAATGCATTGTAGACTCTGATACTTGAAGTTAAGGCTCATTTACCTTAGTACTTACTTACTAATGTACAACTCTAGGTTACTTACTTTAATAGACACTTACAAAAAGAATTAGGTCCTACTACACAGCATGAGCTGAAAACCTAGTTTTCAACCGTGTAATTATTCTCTTGCCGTGGCAAGTACACTAGCTAAAGGAACTAGCTTTCTACGCAGCTGACAGAAGATGTTCTTTCATGATTCATGCTTCAGGACTGTGGTGACCAGCCGGTCTGATACCTAATCGAACCTAAGCGTGTGAAAAAAAATCTACTGAGCTATCATTGTTCGAAATTTTTTAAGTGAAAACTTCTTTTGCGGCGTTGAGCACTTTTCTTGGGATGGGTATAAAATGTTAAACTCGCGTCAGGACACGTGACCTGATCGAAAATTCGTTAGACGGTTAAAATGCACAACGTTAATGTTCAAGTTTTCACTTCTGTCGGCATTTCCGGTTTCTTTCTTTTTATGTATTGGAACATTAAAAAAATATTCCCAAATTAAACACTAATTGTACTGCTTGTACCTAATATGGCAACCAGATAACTGATATACCTACTTCATATATGCACTACTTTTTAAACGCATAGGTCCTACCTATACCTCTAAGTAAATATTTACATCTAAATACAGGACCAGCAAAAATATTCCGGCACACAAACGTTTGTCCTAGGTGGGAATCGAACCCACGATTTACGGTGTGATAATACGGGCATCTAACAACTGTGTTTTGATTTTGACTACTATTCAAGTGGATTATTTCCTTTACTGATATCTAAACATTTAAAAAAAAATTACGCAAAGGACGTCGATATTTTGGGCAAAACTTTAAATATAGTTTGGCAACACTAAGGAGTTAATACAAATTACCCACGATTTTCTTCTTAGAATATGCTAGTATTCTTATTAGAGCTTTGTCAGGTCTTGGAAGAATGAGTAGTGCTATCTATCGGGAAGTGGAAACACCTTACTTATAGCGACATCTAGCGGTGAAATAAATAACTACAAACAGCGCCATCTATTGTTGAATAGAAATACTTAACGCAAAATACTTATTCGTCATGAAATTAATTAAAATAAAATTGTGTAAAATAAACCAGGGATTTTATTATAATAATTTATATTATATATATACACTACCCGGATTATTTTTTATAGTATTATATTAGTATATTTTGTCATGCAAAAACTACACGTAGAAGAAGATGCTTGGTATTACCAACAATAAAATAAATTAAACTATTAGAAATACTTACTTACACGGTGTTGTTAATGTAGTTTCGAATATAGAAAAAAGCCACCATGATCTCCCACCTACTTGATATTATCTGATTTATTATATTGAATCGTATTATTGTCTTTGGAATAATAATTTTAAGGAGATTATTAAAAGAAATAGCTTTCTTGTCCATACTCTTTGCAAATAAATATTTATACTTAAATGTGGGTGTTATTTTTATTGTACTTAATTAAAATTATGCCCGTGTTTTTTGGAAACCATTTAGCATAAATGTATAAATTAATCATAAAAATATATATTATTGCAGAACTTATCGTGTATATTAATGACTGTACCTACTTATATTTCAAACGACAAAGTGACTTAAGGTGACTTGTAAGGAGTTGGGGAGTAGAAGAGTACAGTAGCATCTGATTTAATCTGTAATTATAAGTCTATAAAGAATTGGAGCTTAAAATTTCTTCGGTGGAATGTGGGTCTCATTACTGAGACATCTGCCTACATCTTTGGGTATAATAAGCGTGAAGATATTTGTTTAACTAAAAATTCGTCAGGGTCGTCTGAGGCCATACAGGCACACAGAATTATTGGGCACTTACACATGTTGTCACATTGTTGATGGCTGGTTTTCTGCTAAGAAAAGGCTTTATGTAAATGATGCAAAACTGAAGTTAAATAATTCATTCGATAACAGAAAAATAAGACACAGTTTCGCCGTTTCAGGACCTCTGTTATGGTATGGTAAACACGGAACTGGTTGTATTCAAACAAAAATACATATGTTAAATAAAAATAATAAAATATGAAAAAAATTATGAATTTTATTAAACATAATAATAGATGGTGGGGAATTTTTATGCAGGCACAATTTCGAACAACCTTTACAATGGGTCAAACTTAGAAATCGCTTTTTTACTTAATTACTAGCTGTCCCCCGCGGTTTCACCCGCGTTTATCGATATATATAGCCTATAACCATCTACGAAAAATTCCGCGTCGAATGGTAGCAGTCCCATCCCGATATGTTCAGTAGTTTGAGGTGATGGTGCGTCAAAGGAAAATAAAGATTTCATTACAGTATTAGTCACGAAATGTACGATAATTTTTTTTATTCTCTTTTTAATAAATAAATATCCCGGGACATTCTTTACTCACGGCTGATCCCAAACTAAGGAGAGCTTGTAATATGAAACCAGATAACTCATATGCTACATATACAACTTACATACTTATAAAAGATATCTACACCCAGACACAGAACAAACAGACATGTTCATGCACACAAAATGTTTGTCCTGGGTGGGAATCGAACCCTCTACCTGCGCCTTGGTAGTCAGGTTAACCACCAAGCCAACTGGCCTTTCAATTAGTAAGATTTTTTATCGAGATTATTCAAAATAAGTTGTATTAATAATTACAAAATGTTTGTGGCGAAGGAGAACAACAACATTCCATTTAGTTATGTACGCGAAAGTGCCGAAAGTCAATCGGCTATCCATCGGGAGTTGCTCGCATGTCGGCGGACTGACCGGTCGACGACCCCGGACGGAGGCGCGGAGTCGGTGTTAGTATTGTATTTGTTTAAATGTGTTCCGAATGTGTAATTGATTAATTTTTTTGGTAGTTTTGCTGTTTTATTCAGAAATTAATTTTATCATTAAGGAATACCTTAAGTAAATTAGAATAATTTGAATTATTGAAACTAAGATTTCTCATGTGTGTACCCTCGAAAGAAGGCATATCGTTATGTTATGTATTTTTCTGGCAATAAATTATTATTATGAAAAAAAGAATCTTTATAGAATATTTTTATTTAAAAATATGTTTATCGTTACCCACGGTAATCAGATGGATCCCAAACTAAGCAGAGCTTGTACTATGGAAACCACATAACTCATATACAACATATACTACTTCATTTTTCTAAATAATATATGTACATATTAGGAATTTACACCCACACAGAACAAACAGACACGCAAACAAGTTTTGTCCTGAGTAGGAATCAATCTGACGACCTGTAACTTTACAATCAGGAATAATATTTATTCATCGACAACAATTACCTCCCCGCTCCATTCAATCAATCGTTTGTGTGCGAAAGACAATGGTCTGTGGAATCTAGCAGTAATTGAGGTAAAATATTAGGAAAGTGGAACTTAAGCCGTGATCAGAACTTGGCGGATCGTGGGTTCTTTTCTTAGCTAGTAGCTTACTGAATACGTTTTCACCACTCGCAACTTACGGAAGAAACCAGCTTGGATGCTTTAATACTCGAAAGGTCAAATACAAAAGGCTACCTTAAAAAAAATCTGTTATGTAGCGCGTCAAACTAAGTTAATGTAGTAGAGCTCCTAGTACAGAGTCCGCCCGGGGAAGTACTACTATTAACCAGCAATTTAAAAGATTCACAACCTAAAGCTTATGAATTTGGTCATTTTATGGAAGAGTAAGTAGGTAATTGAATAATGACTAAATAAATAAATAGAGTAGCAGAGCTCTTATTGCAGAGTTCGTCTGGGGAAGTACTACCACCTTACGCATTTCCGCTGTGAAGCAGTAGTGCGCTTGTGTTTCGTTTAGAAAGGTAAGGGGGCCGGTGAAATTACAGGCACATGAGACTTAGCAATTTCACGTCTCAGAGCAATGCCCTTGGTCTTGCAAATGTACACATAAAGGTTGATAAAACATTGACCACCCGCTAATAGACGGCATACCATCAAAAGAAAAGTCTTTCTTGTCAGCCTGACATAAAAATTTACATTAAAAAATTAAGTACTAACATAGTATTGTCTACTCCATGTAGTTCCCAGTTCCGGAGGGCGGAAAGGACGCGCCTCTGTCACACAACAACACCACACAATAATTAACATATTACAAGTGCTGTGTACTTAAACATGGCCTATGGACCATTCTCTGGTCAGACAAGTCATATCTTTAATTTTTATGATCTGTTACCAAAAATGCTTACATACGAGTTCTTTTCGTACATTTGACTCTCATAGAAAAATTTATTCTATTGCTTTATAATAAGGCATATACACAATGAAAAACTATTGATATTGGATCAATAGATGAACTCTATATCTAAAGGAATTAAGTTCATTTTTGTATGACAATGTTAAATGTCAAAGGGACTTCTATGGACACACTATAAATGTCTGTAATTATTTATAACTACGGTTGGCTTGGTGGTTAGACACCTAGAGTATCGCCACGTGAGTTCGATTCCCACCCAGGACAAGTTGTCCTTTTTTTCTATGACTAGAAGTAAAATACGTGTAACCTATAGGCAAGATAATATTTAAGTCTCTTTGTTAAAAATTATAGATGTGGAACGTTGAGAATATCTGCTGTGGAGTGTGGGTCTCATTACTGACTCTGAATACCTCTACCGTGATTTTTTGCGTGAAGATATTAATATATTTTATTTGTAAAAACACACATTATTTGTTATTTATTAATATCTACATATATCTACTATTTAACGATTTTTGTTTTGGACTGTTATTTTTACAAATGTTCACATGTACAATCTAGCAGTTAGTGCCGCGGTTTCACCCGCATTCCCGGGGGATTAACTTTAATTAGATATTTATTTACAAACATACAAACTCACACTCCACTATCAGACAGAGACCTGTTTGTGAGTAACTAGATATAGCGCACATAATCTTACCTTAAAAGATTTAGCGTAATTTTTTTTTCTAATGATATTAATGCATGTCGTTTTTGAAAATAAATTTGTAAAAAATAAGTTTTTTTTTTTTATTATGCCACTTGTGCCGACAAACAAGCAGACGGTCCACCTGATGGTAAGTGGTCACCGCCGCCTATGAACATTTGCAACACTAGGAGCATCGCCAATGCGTTGTCGACCCTGAGACGTGAAGTTGTTAAGTCTCATGTGCCTGTAATTTCACCGGCCCCCTTTCCTTTCTAACCGAAACACAGTAATACAATTGCATTACTGCTTCACGGCGGAAATGGGTAAGGTGGTAGTACTTCCCCGGACGAACTCTGCACTAAGAGCTCTACTACTACTAAAAATATAAGTATGATATTAAAAAAAAATAAAAAAAAAGAACAAAAAATGCCACTCTTTCTCTTAATATTAGTATCTATTATCATAGATGCTAAAGGTTGTAACATACTTGTCGGTATTTTTGTATGTTTTTGGATGGTTGTTACTTTCGATTGGGATGAAACATGGCTCAAAAATAGCTTACTTTTATGACACTGATCCTTTTGACAATTCTATTGAGATAAGAGACATATTTTCTTACAGATAAATTCTTAAAAAAATAAACAATATAACTTTTTACTTTAGTATTAGAGCTCTTATTGCCGAGTTCGTCCTAGGAAGCACTACCACCATACACATTTCCGGCGTGAAGCAGTAGTGCACTTGTATTACTGCGTTTCGGTTAGAAAGATAAGGCCGGTGAAATTACAGGCACATGACTTAACAACTTTACTTCAGGGTCGACAACGCATTGGCGATGCCCCTGATATTGCAAATCTCCATAGGCGGTTACCATTGGACCGTCACCATATTTCTCGGCAATCTTGACATATATATCTTTATTTTTAGTAGTATAGTATAATAGTACGATGACTTCTTCTACATTTAAGAGCTGGGCTCTTGTGGGTATAGTTTCCTACACACCGTTATTTATTTTTGTATTTGACTTCACTTAGTCCAAGTAGTTTATCTTTGGTCTTTCCCTTGTTTCCACTTCTTCTCATCTTTCTGATATGATATTTTTCATAAGCTCGTCGTGTCTTATAAGATGGACAAACCTCTTTCGCTTTTTCTCTCTTTTGTCTCCACCGTGTCCATTCTCTCTAAGACACTGTCACTTAGCACTTCCACCTTCGTCAGTTCACTACTTGAGGGCATTGCCAGTGCATTGTAGACCCCCAGATATTACACACCATGTACCTCTAACTTCATCGACACCTTAGCTTTCTAGCCAAAACCTATAGCCTTTTTGTATCAGTGAGGACCTCTAAATGACTCACCAATTTTGTATGATTTGATGAGTTTGACAGGCCAGTTGGTTGGTGGTTTGCGGCTCTGACTGCCAAACCTAAGGTCGTGGGTTCAATTCCCACCCAGGACAAACATTTGTGTGCATGAACATGTCTGCTTGATCTGTGTCTTTGTGTAAATATCTATAAGGTATGTATTTAGAAAAAGAAGTAGTATATGTAGTATATCAGTTATCTGGTTTCCATAGTACAAGCTCTGCTTAGTTTGGGACCAGATGGCCGTGAGTAAAGAATGTCCCAGGATATGTATTAAAAAAAAAAAAAAAAGATAATGATGAAATTGATCAAAACTCTGTAAGTTGTTGGTCTTTATATATAAATAAATAAATAACACACTAATTACTAAAATTGGTATTGGTGTTATTTAGTAAGTATTTCCCCAGACAAATATTGCATTATTTCAAATTCATCTGGAAGAATGACTTCTTGACTTGCATTTAAATCAAAAGAAACAGTCGTTACATGTTGTTCTTCCATATCATTTAAAGTAACCCATAGAGATTAAAAAAACCGTTATTATGTGTCTTTTTGGTTGTTCAATGTTAGGAGTAAAATTTCAAAATCCAGTTCCTACTTACACTAAACTTAGTAAAAAAAATTCAGGGCAAGATGGACTCGGACACTGACACCCATATTCTAAGACGTTTCCTCAGACGTCAATCGACTCCAACTCGAGCATTTTCTCGAGGAATTCTCAAAATTAGTATTCTTAGTCATAACTTGAGCAAAACTCGAGCAACCCCGACTGATGTTGAATCGAAGTGCAGTCAAGGTAACATGTCATTAGTAACGTCATTCTATTATAGATAAAATATTAATGAAATAAAATAATGAGTTTCAGTAACTATTTACAAGCAATAAGCTTCCTTAAGGTTGGTCCCGACGTACCTTGAAGCTGACAGTTGTTTCCTCACCTCGAGTGAGAGATGTCAAGTCGAGTTGAGGAGATTTTTGTAATTAGAATACTAATATCTTTGAGTGAGGTTGAGGGGAGTCGAGGAAACGTGTTAAAAAATACTATTAAAACCTTCACACATTTCTATGCAATATCTTTTTTCACTAACAAATTTTTTTGGAGAATCTGAAGAGAATATTTTAATTCCTATAAACCTGAAAAACTAAATATTTTTTAGGGTAATCGAATGCGTTTTTGGACTTTTATAAAGATATCCACAGTTATTGAATTAATATCATTTTTTCTAAAACTAGATCACGATTATTATTGTTATAATTACTATCCTAATTAATACTTGAAATTACACAAAAATAGCTATTTTGCAAAATATAATAATAAAAATAATTCTTTAATTCAGATTTCTCCATTTTGTTAGTAGTACAAAACCTTAAGACTATGTTAATATAAACATTGAAATAGTTACTTATATATAAATCTAATATTTGTTCCTATGTACAATAATGTATATATCATACCTTGATAAAATCCATCAGTGTTAATTTATACAGAATATTAACGTATTAAAATTAAGCTTCTGAGAAATAATGGTGAATGTCATTTTATGTAAAATTTTAATCGACTAAATAAAATCAACAATTTAAATATTTTAAAGACTATTTTATCTGTTGTTTGAGAAATTTACAAAAAAAAAAACTAAACTGCTTACTTAAAATTAACATACATATATAATTAAACAATTACGACTATCCTGATACTTTTTATTTTTATTGAACGGTACAGTAACAGATAACAGATTGCAATTACACAAAAACGTAAAATAAAAATTATAAAAAATGTTAGATAAACCACCTATCCAGTGACAACTGCACACAGTTGTGTGCATATAGTTATTAGTGTATATAGTTATATAGATACTATCAAACACGAATCTGCGAGAAAACAAACTCAATATAAAAATTAACATTTATAAAAATTATAAGTAATAAAGACGAATGACATTTTTTACACAATGCCACCTGATCCTAAACTAAGCAGAGCTTGTACTATGGAGAGTTCTATGTATAGTTTCCATCCGATAGATTTTTTTTCTTCTAAATACATATCAAATTATATAGATATTTAAACCCAAACTAAAAAGAGTTCATGCCCAAAAAGTTTTGTCCCAATTGGGAATAGAACCCACTACCTGAGCCGCGGTAGTCAGTCAGTATCCACTAAGCCAACAGGCCGTAAAAACGATTAATAAACTTTAAATAAAATAATATTTTTATAACAGCTGTCTATCGGTAAAGTTAGTAACGTTGCCTCTCTGACCCAGATACGACTAAAACCTTGGTCTAAAATTATAAAAAAAATATTTTAAAATATGTAAACGATTTCATTTCACACTTCATTTGTCTTAGTAAGCCTACTTTACATTTTTGCCATTCCATTTCAGACCCTATTTTCATTATCATAAATATATAGGTAGGTAAGAAAAAAGTCCGTTTTGGGTCAAGAACTAAAAATAATTCTTATTGGAAGAAATTTATGACTATATGGGATTACTTAGTAGGTACTGGTTGATGTTGAGACTATTAAAAGTTAATATTTTTAAACAACAAATAAAATCTAAAAAAAATGATCAAATACTTTTTTTCTAGTCACGACAAGCAAACATAAAAAAAGTTAATACTAAAGAAGGTTGGCATTTATGTAAAAATACCAAAAACGAAAAAAACATTCCATTTTTAAAAATACGATTTTGCCCTCGCGAATTTTCTCATCGTAATATTCAAATGACATAACCCCGTGTCCCATTAGAGCCGAGTAACTAAACGCAAACTAAAATACGTTAAAATCTACCCTCTTCTTAACTTCTTCCAAACTTGCACCACTATCCTAACTACCAGACCCCTCCCATTACGACGCAGCGTTAAACATATAACTATCCCTTTCTAATATACCTCGATATGTAACTGTAATATGAGACGGAACTATCGTGACCGCATGCATTGTTATTATAGTTTTAGAAGGTACTGGTAAAACGGCGTAAGTTGTAAACATTCCTGAGTAATTCACAACTTTATGGTTAGGTCGATAAAGTTGGTATTTCAATAAATATTGTTTTAATATAGCCTTTTGCAGTGTGAGTGAAGACGATGCGGAGTAAAATTTTTATGCGAGCGATTTACCGACCTAAGGTAGTGCCGTAAGAGCTAAAGTGGCATAAAAATAGGCAACTTAAGACGTTCTTGTAAAAAATACGCGGCGTATAGTTATTCACTATCGACGTCTTGCGCAAGATGGCGGTGCGAGAGGCGTTCGGAATTTGAATTTCTCCGAGGAATAGGTGGGGTGTTTATTCTGTAGTTATAGGGGTCGTTATGGAAAGTCAGCCGCTTCAGCGCTACAATCGATTTTGTATGAGTTTTAACGTTGGAGCGTCTAATAAGAAAACGATGTGGGAATTTTGAAACTGTTACAATGGCTATTGTGTTTTAAGCTTGGGGAGGCACTATTTTGTACCTAAGACGTATGTAGGTTTACATGATGTAAGTAAATGTCAGAACAACATCTTGTAGAAATTAGTCTTTCTGTAATGCTCACATAGTTACGTAATTAATTACCTTTTGCAATTGCAATAAGGTTGGCTAAATTAAAGTTGTTATGTAAATTTAATGCAACTTGTTTACGTTTTCTAGCTAAATTTAGATAGCGGTTCCATCAAGCAAATCATTTTTATAATATAAATAAGTACCTAACTGCTATATTCTTTTTATTTTATAGTAGGTACTTAGTTAATTTTTAACACAACTATTTGTATATCTATAAAAATACAGAGTATGTTTTAAGCAGCGAATTACCTTCCACCTTATTTAATACCAAACAAAATATTAGCAGATATCTAAAATAATAATTAAATTTATTCGAATTTGCTGATACACTTACTGACATAATTAAAAAAAATCTACCTACGGGAAACAGGTTGCATAGTAAAACCATCCTGATAACTATTCCCATGACATTACTGACCTTAAAGAAAACGCGAATAAAACTATATAATAATACATTCTATACCGTTTCTGTAATCTTACAAATCAAAAGTATTAATAACCGGATAAAGCCGGTTTCCAGTAGTTTTGATCTTTTGACCAAGTCAAAGCTGTTCTGGTTCCAATTTCGAATTTCTTGTGAGAATTTTAAAATGTGAATAGAACGAGATAGTCCCCTTTTCTTTGGCGTTTTATTTTTTAAGAACCTGTTATCGTGTAACAGGTATTTCTTTTATGCCAGTACTTTATGTATGAAGGGTGAGATTTTTTTTTAAGAATAGCTGAGAAAACATTTGACTACGTAAAAAGTGGGCTATTGAAGCGTTTTAAAAAATAAGTTTTATTTTTATCTCATGTTTTATAAATCTAAAAATGGATTTATACGTTTTTAGGAGCCCTTATCATCGTAGCTTTGCTTAGTTTGGGATCAGATGGCCGTATGTAAAGAATATCCCACGATATTTATTTACAAACTCATATCATTTTCCTTCCCCATTCACACTCCCTTCCGACAAACCACTTTATACAACGCAAAGACCCTTTCAAGTCCTTTTTCCAAGTTCTCCAAGTTTCCCAAGTTTCTAGATATATATAAAACTAGGTATCTACGAGCTACGTCACAACATATATATAGATAGGACTACTTACAAAGTACAGATGTTCAAATTCAACTAATATTATTAGACAATCAATAATTTGTACTGTCCACTACGCTCCACTTTGGGGTGATTGTGTAAATTGCGATCGCAATTGCAGTTGTTGAATTGAATTTACGTTTCTGTCTAATATAGAGTATTTAACAGGAACACAATGAAATAGATGAGTAACTACAATACTGACGGACCTGCCACAAACATTTGTGTGCATTACAAGTATTTTTTTTTTTTTGTTGGTAGGCAAACGAGCAGACGTATCGCCTGATAGTAAGCAATTACCGCCGCCCATGGACACCCGCAACACCAGAGGAGCCACAAGTCCGTTGCCGGCTTTTAAAAAGGAGTACGCTCTTTTCTTGAAGGTTTAGACGTCATATCGGTCCGGAAATACCGCAGGCGACAGCTCATTCCACAGTTTTGTTGTGCGAGACAGATAACTCCTAGAGAACCGCACAGTTGTGGAGTGCCAACCATCTAAATGATGGGGATGGAAATGCTGTCGTGTAGGACGGTGGTGAAAAGAAGCAGCAGGTATCAGTCCGAACAATTCCTCGAAACATGTTTTTAAGAATAGTAAATGTAGTATATGTATCAGTTACCTGGTAGCCATAGTACAAGCAGTACACTACTTAATTTGGGATCTGGTAACCGTATGTGAGGAATGTCCAGGGATGTTTATTTATTTATTTATATAGGCTATGTTATACGATATCCCGGGATAGATTAAATCGAGATAACGGATAAAAGATATGAGTGGAAATATCTTAATTTCACTTGTAAGTTACTTTAATAATAAATTTGTGGGGATGGGTATAGGTAATACTGAACGAATTTGAATGAAACTTGGAACATAGATAGTTTAAAGCCTCTATTTATAGTACCTACTTATGTACGTCTGTAATACTGTAGTCTTAAATCAAATATTAGTAGTAGTATAGTAACAGTAGGTAGTAGGCAATGTAGTAGATTTCAAATTTATTCTATCCATACATTTTTGTAAAGGCAAATTTAAAATTTCAGCCGGGATATTATTATAGATTACCAACTAAAAATAGCACTAAGTCCTAAAAATGAGCCTTGCACTTTCATTCATTCATTTAATTTATTCTCCAGGTAAGTCACTATCCGGGATCAAATAAGTGGACAAAATAGGATAAATTTTATTTTTATTTATTTTTTATTTTAGGACATTATTTACACACGGCCATCTGATCCCAAACTAAGCAGAGCTTGTACTATGGAAACCAGATAACTGGTATACTACATATACAACTTTCTTTTTTCTAAATACATATTTACAACATCCAGACACAGAACAAACAGACATGTTCATGCACACAAATGTTTGTCCTGGGGGGGAATCGAACCCGCGACCTTCGGTTTTGCAGTCAGAGTCGCTAACCTCCAAGCCAACTGGTCTGTGAATAAAGTAACAAAATTTTGTCTAAGCAATTTCAATTGCTACACAGTTGCTCGAAACACACAGTAATTGCCTCAATAGGTGACCTATAGGTAGGTTACCCGAACCAAAGGGGACCAGGCCCGTCTGGGTCAAGGGCGGCCACCGTCCGTCCGGACGTCATATGACCGATTATTGTCATTGTTTACATTGCTCCGACGTAAGCAAAATGTTACGTTTACGTTTACAAACTATTTTGTTGTCTATGGTTGTTGTTTTTGAATTTGGAATGCAATTTGTTAGGTTGGAAGACGTGCTGGTTTTATGAGTTCAATGATCATTGATTTATGATCATGAGTGTATTAAGCGTTTCTAGGATGTATTTGAAGTGAAACTACTTATATGGTTTTGAAAATTTGATCCACAACCTTTTGTGTGACGACAAATAAATGAATGATAAACACAATCTATGCTGAACAATTAATGTTTCCCTGTAGGTACTATAAAAATTCACTTCTATCGTGTGTTTTTACGACATACCCTTTTTTCAAATTATTAATGACTGCGAAAGATTGTCAAAGTTACCGATTATGAAAAAATTTACATTACTTCGGAAATTTCATAAAATGAAAACCTTTTTATGATATTATTAATGCATAAGTGAGATTGTTTGTTACAATTTCAATTTGACCTTCCGAGGGCCTAAACTGAATAATTGGTTTTGAATTTTGAACCCTGTCATGGCTATACTACTGAACCGATATGACTGAAATTTTGCACAAACATAGCATATAATATGGAAAGAGGTATAGGTTACTTATAATTCCGGTAATGTGGAGGGTAGTTACTTAAATATATAGTTAACTAATAGGCTATCACAGGCACTAATTAATGGTCAGACTCCGCCGGATCATTTTGCAGATAAGACAGCCTTATTTTATAAGGTTCTTATTGTATTCTCTCAAGCGAGCTTTAGGTTAAATCATAGACGCAAAAAGTGACGTTAATTTCTTAAACTTAAGATCCATTTTTTTTAAAGGGTGAGCTATAAGTTACAAAAGCTTTTTTTAAATGAATAATTTTATGTAGTCATCAGCCCGTCTTCTGGAGGACGTCTCTCCTGAAATTGACATGAGGTAGATCACCAGGTTGTTAAGGGGCGGAAATTACATAATAAACCGGCTTCACCGTCCATTTTGACCCAAAAAGAACCGTGTCTCTATTTTTGTCCTTAAATAATAGCTCAATGAAGTTGTCTTCACGTAGAAGGTTAAATGGTTTTGTAATCTTTGCTTAAGTTTATTCTTCTGTGATATTTCTTCTTCTTTTTTTATAGTTTTCTATTCTTAATCCGAATAAGAAGTTAATTTACTAACTTCTATAGTATAATTGTATTTCTATTCAAACTTAAATTTATGTTCAAAATGCCTTGCTGAGTTTCTTGCCGGTTCTTCTCAGTTGAGGGCTGACTTCCGAAACGGTAGTAGCTTCAGTAACTTTAAATTTGACCTTCATAAGTGCCTAAACTGAATAAATAGTTTTGAATTTAGAATTTTTGATTTTTTACGAATTTCACAATACAATTTCTGTATGAAGACAAACATCTATAAAAATAAATATAAAAATTATATATATACAATAAACGTGTTGATAATTTTAGAATAAAATCAAAGTAAACACAGAAACGTAACCAAAAACAGTCACCAAAAGGCTCTTTGACGAACTCGGACGGGTTCAAACTCAATGCCGACCAATCAACAACATTCCAAATTCAAAATCAAATCGAGCCTGAAACATGCCTCACAATTGACCAGAGACAATTAGAGGGTTAAATCTGTAATGCCAATGAAATTTGAGTAACCGTACTACCGCTCGCCGGTCATTGAGACCGCGTCGATCTTGACCTCTATCCGAATAGGTACTATGTACCGACAGTGATTTGCGAATGTTCTCGACAACGCTCACATGGTTGGACACCGTACTACTTGTAGCTATGCGTTCTCGCTGGACAATCGAGAATTGTGTGAGAATCGATTTGTAAGAAAGTTATGGGTTGTATGAATACTAAAATACACTTTAGGTGACGTCATGAAACAAAACATATGTAATTGTAATTTTATCGTTTCAACTTGAATACCATTTTTCAACATTCAAGCGTGATTTTCGCATTTTCCTTAGTAGCTACCTATCTAACGCCGTTGGTTTATTGTTTTTCATATAAACGAAATTAACGCTTATGTATACGTATTTAGAATTAGCTTTTATTTGGTACCCATCATGTAATTATATTTTTAATTTCACACTTGTATACACAATATCGTATAATAAATACATAGTGTAAGAACTGCTTATATTGAGATCAGATGGCGGAGTTTAGATAGTTTTACCATGTCCTTTGATATTTATTTCTTATTCTCGCTCTCCAGTCGTGAACATCTAGTAGTGCGTGGTGTTTGTGCGTGCCAGAGCCCCGTTAATTGTGATGGTCATCGTATTGTTTGCCCTGTTGCCCCACTCCTTACGCCGGCCCTGTATAAAATGACAATATTTTGAAAATCTCTCTTTTTTAAAACTCAAGTTTTTTGGGATAACCACTGACTTTACAGTAAATTAAAATAATGCCATTCTAATTTCAAAAAACACGTTCAAAAAGCAACACATTTGGAAGTATGCCTTCAACGGAGAAAAGACAGTAAGAAAGTTTACCCATTTCCGCCGTGAAGCAGTAGTGCAATTGTATTACTGTGTTTTTGTTAGAAAGGTAAGGGGGCAGGTGACATTACAGGCACATGAGACTTAACAACTTCACGTCTCAGGGTCGACAACGCATTGGCGATGCCCCTAGTGTTACAAATGGCTATAGGCGGCGGTGACCACTTACCATCAGGTGGACCGTCTGCTTGTATTACGGCTCAAGACGCATAAAAAAAATCATATCATAATGGTTCTCTTTTTTCCAAATTTAGGAAATTGTCGTGGGAAATCTACCTGAGAAATCGAATTCAATGGCAAATGGCTGTGGAGCACTATCGCGAAGGTCGCGAACAAAATCTATTCTTGTATCTTATTATTTTATTTACAGTTACAGTCAAGCAACCATTCAAAATATATATTCGTATGTTGAATAAATTATTTGAGACATACTATTTTTAGTTTGGTATAACATTTACTGCAAATTATTAAGTACATAAGCTATTTCTTCTCCAGTTCTATAAGTGACTTATAGACTTAGACTTATAAATGATTTGTTTGTCTAATTAAGACATGTTATGTCTAGAGTCTATTTCTTCTCCAGTTCTATAAGTGACTTATAGACTTAGACTTATAAATGATTTGTTTGTCTAATTAAGACATGTTATGTCTAGAGTCTATTTCTTCTCCAGTTCTATAAGTGACTTATAGACTTAGACTTATAAATGATTTGTTTGTCTAATTAAGACAAACTCTAGCCATACAACAAGAGACTCTACTCAACAGACTCTAGACATAACAATGTCTAGAGTATATTTCTTCTCCAGTTCTATAAGTGACTTATAGACTTAGACTTATTTGGACTTTATGATTTGTTTGTCTAATTAAGACATAACAAGAGTCTATTTCTTCTATAGATTTTTTGTCTGAGTAAAACATAAATTAATTCCTTAGCTGATCTAACGCGGGACACAAAATAATGAAATTGAGAAATTATAATGTCATTTTTTCCTTCTTTTTTAGTGTCATATAAAAGTACTTTAATTGTAATAAATCTGGGCTCGCTATAATGTCACCTTTTTGTATAATGGAGTCCAACAATAAATGTTTACTGTCTATTTAGGATAATATTTAATTCACAAAGCACATTAAATTCACTTCCTTTGAATGGTGTCATTATATGATATTTATTATAAAGAATACAAATGAAATTATTCAATAATAAAAAAAAAAAATGGCAATAATCAAAAAATCATTATTTTACACTAAAAACAATACAATTAACATATTGTACTACAATTAGACAAGATTGTAGAAAAAAATACTAAACGAATATTTTTATTAAATTAATATACTAATTCAATTTATTATTTTGATGACAATGACGAAAAATGTCACTTCGCATGTTCCCGCTAAAAAGTCATGTTACCTTCATTATTTTAAAACTATACATTTTTCATTAATTATACTAGGTTCTATAAAAATATATAAATTGAATATTTATGTTTTTTTTTAATATTAAGGTATTTGAGAATAATTAAAGGGCACGGGCGCCAGACGCAGCTTTTCTTTTCCCGTCGGGCGGCCGTTTTCGCGTCGGCCATATCTGTAAGTAAAATATTAATTATTTTGATATTTGTTTAGAATAGGAAATAATAGAAATTTTTAAATATGATAAATTCAATTATTGGTGTCAAATATTAAGATTACTGAAGTTATGATATTAAATGAAATAAAATATATTTATTCAAATAGGCCTTCACAGGCACTTATCAGTCAGACTCTAACACCGGTTCGGAGGGTTGCTTTTACTGAGAAGAGCCGGCAATAAACTCAGCAACTACTCTTTTCAAAATAAGATTTTGTACATAAAGGTGTGTTCTGCTGAAGCGAGCGCTACACCCAAGTATTGTCATAATTGAAATTCTGTTTTAAAACGGTTTTAACTCTTTCCTTTAATTTTAGTAAAGTCATTAGAAATACATTTAGTTAATTAAATTATACATTATACCTACATATTACTATGCGTTTGAGACATACACAACGTAAAATGTCAAATACGTATTTGTGACACGCTCCTGACGAAAATACCTCAATGAAGTTCAAAATTCAAAAAATTCAAAACCATTTTTTCAGTTTAGGCCCTCGAAAGGCACTTATGAAGGTCAAATTTAAAGTTACTGAAGCTACTATCGCTTCGGAAGTCAGCCTTCAACTGAGAACAACCGGCAAGAAACTCAGCAAGGTTACATTCTTTTTTATTTTTTTGTAAATAATTTTTTATACAAATTTTATCTATTCTGACCTTTTTGGCTATTTTAATATCAAACATAAATACACAATATATATGTAAAGAGTCACTACACTAGTTTCGTTTTCCTTATATATTTGTTATTTTAAGATATCTATAGATGTCACGTCGGACAGAGCTACTGTAAGTAAGTATTAATGTAATTTTTGAATCTTTATTATTTTAGGTACGTTACTCTGTTTAAAATATTTTAAAACTATGTATTTAATTATATTACATTTTAAATAAAAAAAAATGTTTTTTCAGAAAAAAATATTTCGTCTTTATTTCACGAAAGTATATCTAATACTTTTATATATATTATATATTTAGAATTACTTAAATTAAACCACTAATATTGATTTATTATCCAAACATCCATTTAGAAAATTACAGAAATCCATTATGAAACTACAATTTAATGCTACCTCAAAATCTATCAAATAAATCCTAATAATAGACTAACTTAACCCGACGCTAAGAACTAGGTTTAGAACTTATATTTTTCACCAATACAGACATTTACACTCAGACACTGAACAAACAGACAAGTTCATGTATGTTTGTCGGCGGGAATCGAACGTAAGACCTTGGGCGTCTAGACAGGGTATCTAACCACTAAACCAACCGCCCCGTAAGTGTAAAGAAACAATAATAGGGTCCAGACACTATTTCTCGCCACACCTTCTCGATATCATCCGTTTTGATACCAAAGCTGCGAAATATTTTTTAGAACAACTTGTTAATTCTAAAACCACTTATTAACTTTAACAAAATACTCATATCTTCCTATCTTACTATAAATTCGACGGGCCAGTAATATTGGTGATTAGAGACCCTAACTGAAATGCCACAGGTCGTAGATTCGACTCCCATCCAGGACAAACATGTTTGAATAAAGATGTCGGCTATTCTGAGTCTGGGTGTAAATCACTACATAGTATAAAACAGAGTCGCTTTCTCTGTCCCTATATCCCTATGTATGCTTAAATCTTTAAAACTACGCAACGGATTTTGATGCGGTTTTTTTTTAATAGATAGAGTGATTGAAGTGGAAAGTTTTTATGTATAATACATGTGACATCAACAGTCTTATATATTAAATTCTCACTGTCAGTGTCACAATGTTAGTTACCATACTCCTCCGACACGGCTAGACAGATTTTTATGAAATTTTATATTTTTATTCAGTAGGTCTGAGAATCGGCTACTATCTATTTTTCATACCCCTAAGTGATAAGGGTTGTGCACCCCTAACATTATTATTTATGTTTTGGGCAACATTTTTTATTATTTTTTTTATAATGCGGCATTGTAAAATACATACAACTTCAAATTTTCACCCTTCTACGACCGACCCCTGTTTTTAAATCGCGATTTTTTTATATTTTTATAGCACGATAAATTTTCATGTAGGTATAGTTTAAAATTAAGTAAATATGGCAAAACAACGTTTGCCGGGTCAGCAAGTATCTATATAAGTATTTATATAGAAATCTATTATACATGTATGTAAAATATCAGTTAGGTATTTGGTTTCGTATGAAATCAGTTGATCGTGTGTTAAGAATGTTCAAGGATTTATAATTATTATTATTTCAATAATTAATTTTAATAATAATAATAATCGTTTATTTTGACTCAAAATAGTAGTAACATTATACATGTTTGCTCTTATTCAGTATACATAAGATAGTAGCACATTTTGACCATCGATGCCTGAACTAGTTGCACAAAGCAACTGTTCTATAGACATCAATATCGCATACCTTTTATGACAACTATGTACCTGTTATATGATTTATAAATCAGTGGTATTTGTGTACCTGTTCAATTTGGTTTAAGGTTAATTGGTTAAAATAGCTGTGCCCTGCGGTTTCATCCGTGGTCCCGTAAGATATTTCCTGGTTACAGTAACCTATGTGCTACAATAGATCCTATCAGCTGTCCTTGCGTGATTTAGTATCATAAACCCATCCACACTTTGGCATTTATAATCGTATGTTAGATTAAATTGTATACTTTAAAAGTTACAAAATCTTCTGATGAATAATCTGAAGCGATCGGCAGATTTATCCAGCGGGCGATGGCCGTGTCGACAAGAGCCATTTTCGAATATAACTTAAAATGGCCATAAAATATCGAGATGCAGTTGTCATGGAGAGTCTTTTAGGAGCAAAACCATCCGAGGCCGAAATAGCTTAAACTTTAATATTTAAAATTATAAATTTTGATGAATAAGTATAACTAAATTTAAGTAAATCTTAAGTTATTTATTTATAATCCATGTATTCAGCAATAGAAAAATTCAATGTAACACTGACAACGAGCTGAGCAAGCGCGGAAAGATGTTAATTTTTAAAAACACAATACAATTAATCCTAAAATAATTTATCGTAGAATCTTCAAAGAGTCCGTAGAAAATGTAAAAAGAAAAAAAAAAAAAAAAAAATAAAAAAAAGTTACAAAATCTTAAAGATCCCTAACCCATCTGTTATACAAAATGAAAGAGACGGCGCTGGATTCAAGCCACAGTTTATATTTTAAATTAATTAACAAGACAAAAAAGGGAAAACCAGTGAACTTTTCTAATGTAATCAACTGTCAGTACTTTTTGAATTTAGAAGACAAAATAAAATCCAAAAAGATGATGTAAATGAGTTCGGTTTTAACACCATCTCTTGATTGTATATTAATCGTCCAGCTCCTGCGACAATCAAACAATATGTCATTATTACCATGACCACTGAAACGTGTCTAACATGGTGATTTAAAAAGCATAACCGTCTAAGACATATTATTTAGGTTAAATGCTCATGTAGCAGCATAATTTCAGATACATACTCGTAAACGATAGATACATATATGATGAAAAATTTGCATACCAATATAGAGTACATATCGTAAAATTCCCCCTTAAAGTTTCCTACCTTCCCCCCTACCCCGTTACAAGTAAGTCACCTGCGTCATTAATTCATTTTAAGACGTCTAACACCGCATCCCCTTAGACGCTACATTTGCATATTACAAAGTATGGAAGTTCGCTAACGAACTCCGCGGGGGCGGGAGGTGGTGGAAGGGAAGGGGCGAGGGTGCGGTTGCCAGCGCTAGGGGGCGTCTAAGGTTGCTGGTGTAAGACGGGGAATTGGATTCAGGGACGGATTTGGGTATTTTTTACCTGGGCATTTTTTTATGGTATTTGATTATTTTTAAACTACATTCAACTTTAATGCCATTAGACTAACTTATAGGTATATAATTAGAAAGAGAGGATTTATGAAACAGCTGTATGGAGCATATTTATTTATTGATATGCCTTATCTCCAACGACATAAGTATTTACAAACAATTTATTAGTGACATAATATTTCATAATTTAACTACAGTGTAAATACGTTACTTACAGGTAAGCACACCATTTACAGTAAACTACATACTAACACGCTTCAAGATAAATATACATATCACTACATAGTATAAAACAAAGTCGCTTTCTCTGTCCCTATATCCCTATGTACGTTTAAATCTATAAAACTACGCATCGGATTTTGATGCGGTTTTTTTAATAGAGTGATTGAAGAGGAAGGTTTTATGTATAATAATAATAATAATAATACATGTGACATTCCTCGGAAACGCAGGTAAAACCGCGGGGGACAGCTAGTAACATAATAAAAGTATAAACAAAACCTGTGCTACGAAACTTCGAGTAATATGTAGTCTGGTAGTTGAAAATACTACCACCTAAATTCATCGATATAGTCTCTAGGAGGCAACTAAAGTCAGGTAAACTGAATGTATTAAACGGGCAGATTAAATTATTGGGAACAGGGCAGGCAAATGATGAAATGGAATCAATCTATGGACAGGCCAATTGGCTTGGTGGTTAGCGACCCTGACTGCAAAGTCGAAGGTCGCGGGTTCGATTCCCACCCAGGATAAACATTTGTGTGCATGAACATATCTGTTTGTTCTATGTCTGGGTGTAAATATCTATGTATGTACATATTTAGAAAAATAAAAAGGAGTATATGTAGTATATCAGTTATCTGGTTTCCATAGCACAAACTCAGTTTTAGTTTGGGATCAGGTGGCCGTGTGTAAAAAATAGTATCCTAGGATATTTATTTTTATGAAATATAAGAAACGAAGACCATTTAGAATTTGCCATTCGACAACACATAAAGCATAGACAATGTAATATTTCTATGAAACCGTTTAACATCAAAAATAACATGTATGTACTTGAAATAATATAAAATATTACTATTTCTGTCTCTTTATTAGTTCGTTTGCGCTTAGCTCTTTAAGTCGGTCCACATTAGATTAGTTCTAAGATGGGGAATTTATCATCTTTTAGAGAAAATCAGCGAAAAGATCGTCTGTAAAACAATTATACTATCCCACTCAAACCAAGCCATAGCGGATCACTAGTAAGTAACCATAGAGTGTATTTTAGTAACTCAGCGGTTATGGAGTACTACTAATTTTGATATTTTACACAATTAAAAACAATAATAACAAATGCCCTACCCAAGTCCGTCCCACCGAACCTCGAAAGCGGAGAAAGATGAAGGAAATGAAAATGTACGTCGCAAAAAGGGGGTCCACCACCCCCACCCGCCATAGGAAAGCCCGAAAATTCTATAAAGAGGGAGTCGACCCGTCTCTCGAGCCGATACCTTTTGTGGACGATAAGCCCTTTTAGGACCCACTTTTCCCCTCGGGGGCGCTAAGGAAAAGGGGGAAAAGCGGGGGAAAACGGAAACATTACTCTTGCAGACATCTACCAATGAGTTGTTATCAGTCTTACTTGGATAATTTCCTTCATTTCGCGATGTGATGCGGGCAAGGAATTGTTTTACTGGGGGGACTACCATACCTGTTTCGCGGGTACTTGTGTAGGGATGTTACTGGATACTCTGTATTAGTTAATATGAGATAAGTTTTAATAAAAACTAGCTGTTCCCGGTATTGGTTGCAACGTTTTAACGAATCGTGATTTCGTGCCAAAATCCCTTACAATAAGGCTCAAAATCGTCCCCATTTTTCTGCGCCAATTGTTGTTTTAATAAAACCTCATTCGAATTATTATGACGAGGGGTGTCAATCTGTAAGGTAGAATGATACTGGCGCAATGATTTTTGGTCACCTCTATAGTCTGTTTCTTTCGTTAACCACCCAATCTCTGCTCTGTTCGCTCTTGATTGTGGAAGGTGGGAATCTAATCCACGACAGTCATATTTAACGGGTAGAAGCATTTTGAAAATTGTATAACACTGATGGTATGTGGTCACCGTCAATGCGTTGTCGACCCTGAGACGTGAAGTTAGTCTTATGTGCCTGTAATTTCACATGTATTGTAACTAAAGCACCATTGATCGCTATATTCCTATCTTAATATATATATTTCTTGTGTGCGTGTGTATGTGACTGAACTCCTCCTAAACGACTGGACCGATTTTGATGAAATTTTTTGTGTGTGTTCGTGGAGATTCGAGAATGGTTTAGATTTACAATTGGACCCGGTAGGTGGCGCTGCGAGCGAATTCCTGCATTTTTGTATGGACTTATTTTGACAGAACGACGTCTGTCCGGGCAGCTATATATGTATGTATTTAAAAAGTAGTACAAACGTTGTCAAAATTCGCACAGATCAAAAGATTCGTACCCACGACCTGCTGGTCACCGAAACTGGATATAGAATGTTATATCATTTTACAATAAAACACAAATCGAATAAAAAAGGGGTTGAGAAATTCTCATTCCTTAAAAACTGGATTATTTATGAATGGTCCTAAAAGTCGATTTCTAGTAAGAAACTCGTTTTTTTTATTGTTACAAATTCGTAACTCAAAAATACAAAACCTGTACTCACAATGTTATCTGGTGTTGTAAAGAAAGTACAAATAGAGTATATTATTCTGTGGATTTTTTTCCCAACAAGTTGTTCCCGGCTTTATTTTTCTTACTTTTTTTTTTAACTTTTATTTGACTTGCAACGTATAGCTTGCAGTTTTGCAATCTATTTCTCAACCACTTGCTGGTATAATTGTACTGAAATTTGCTTAAGTAAGTTCGCTGATTATACTATGTTAACATGAATACTGTTAATAAGGGTTACTATCGTACAACATAAGGGTAATAGACGGTCACTGACCAGCAAAAGAGCTGGAGAAAAGGCTTTGAATCAATATGAAAATATCATCTCGTTGTTGGAAGTGATTAATCGATCGAAACTCGGTTTACATTGCTGCTAAGCCTGTGGCTTATTAATTAATAGGAGCATCTAAATTTGTCAATGTTATAAGAAAGGTAATAGTAATGCTCTTAGTGCATACTCCGTGTTTCGTTTAGAAAGGTAAGGCGGTAATTAAATTACAGGCACATGAGACAACTACGTGTCTCGTGTTTGACAGCGCTTTGACGATGCCCTGGATATTCGAAAAGAAAATCTATCGAATAGGTCTATTTAAAAGTAATATTGAAAATCTGAAGTATATCTGTCTCATGAAGAGCGAGACGGATAATACACCAGAACGGACAAGTATTTTTTATTTTTGAAAAATAACATGTTCCAATAATACTTAGGTAAACCTTCCATGCCACCCGGAACTGGTTAGCAACTAACATAAAACACATAATATGACGCGTTTGTAATTTTAAGACGCCCCTACGGGAAGGTAATTAAGCTTCACGAAGAGGGAGACTTAACCCTCGGCACTCGCTCGCGACACAGTCACGCTGCGGCATCTCATCTTTCTTAGTGGTTCTCAAAGTTGTTGCCTTAAACCCTCTTTTTTCTTAGCTCGCTTTATCCTTTTTACGTACGAGCTGTCCCCCGCGGTTTTACCCGCGTTTTCGTGGGATGTGACATGTATTATACATAAAAACTTTACTCTTCAATCACTCTATCTATTAAAAAAAACCGCATCAAAACCTGTTGCGTAGTTTTAAAGATTTAAGCATACATAGGGATATAGGGACAGAGAAAGTGACTTTGTTTTATACTATGTAGTGATGTGTTTTGGACTCCCTGGTGAATCCAGTCGTTGATGGTAATACAGAGATGGCTTGGTATTTCTTTCGTAACTTGTGACATGCCACAAACCTATACCTATCTACAATAATATTATAAAGAGAAATTTGTATTTTTGTATATTCAAATGTAATGTATGAAATCAAATACTACTGGACTGATGTTAATAATATATGTTATAAAAGGTAGATCCGGGAACGCGGGTGACACCATCCGACAGAAACTAGTTTCTTATATTGTTAATATTTTCAAAGCCTGTTAGAAGTTTCTGTAAGATTGTATTTGATACTAAATTCGATTGTTTATACAACATAAGTAGCTAAGTAGCAAGTGTTTAAGTATCGATAAACGCTTAACACGTATCTTTGATAAATTCTATTAGATACATATTATTATTATCAGCCCATAATGTCCCATAACAAGGCCTCCCCCTTTTTTTCCACTCCATCGGGTATGTCAAAAATATTAAATTTATAATCTACATTTTTATTAATTAAATCGAAAATCATAAATAGTTAAGGCAGGTACAGCTTTCCTTACGATAAAAATTAATAAACATAATGGGGTCACAAAATCGAAAGTTTGAGCATCGCCAACTTGTTCTCAGCCACTTGTAGTCCCCGCGTAAGTGCCTTTATGAAATTCCTACGTTACATACATATCTACATACGTAATGGCATTATTTGGTTTCTTGCTGGAATTGTTTCTTATTAGCTCGGTTAAGCACGAACGTTGAGGTTAAGACTATGATAGGTGGCCGCTCAATAATTAAATATTTTTAGAGACATTTTTTTTTCTTCTGATTCCAAACTAAGCAGACTTACTGAGAAACTACTTTTGTTTTCTAAATACATATTATATACATATTTAGTTTCCTATGGTATTGGGCATCCAGGGTCGCACTCATAGATGATAAGCAGCCGTTTTAATAAAAAAAATACTCGCTAAATGCTATCTACTAACCTTAGTTTATAACTAATAGCTGTCCCCCGCGGTTTCACCCGCGTTCCGGTTAGTTGTAACATTAATTTGTTTTTTCTATCATCAATAGTTTTCGCAGTGCAAGCGATGTAAGAAAGTTTTTTGGTAATTTTTTCACACCTTGCGTTACATTATTGGAGTTTTAGTATGGATCCCCAACTATTTGAAAATTTAATATAACCTATGTTACTCAGTGATAATGTACCTTTCTAATGAAAAAAGAATTATCAAAATCGGTCCTGTACTTTTTGAGTTTATTCGTTACATACAAAAATACAAATGTATATATTAGTGTAGACTACATACCTACGTACCTACTAACAAGTAATATTTTGTTTTATAAATATCTTGATAATAAACTCAAAATTTAACATGAAATACCAAAATACAGTTTTATATCAAAATAAACTAATTAAATACCGTACAGCGCAATCATCCAACGTCTCTCCGAAGACGTTTTGAATTAATTAAATTTTAATTAAATAGAAACGTCTTGAATGTAATAATATAATAATAGAATAGTTTGTGTTTATGTAATTTTATACGCACGCCCCTCCACGCCCCCCCGGCCCCAACCAGGCCCCTAACTAGGCCCCGTTGGCAGGATTAACAAGATCCCATTAAAATTATTATGACGGTGCGTTATTACAAGCAAAGCTTCTTTAGCATGTTGAAGGTATTTTCGTAAGATACAGGGTAGGCAGATATGTCATAGTATACCCATTACTCTGCATATTTAATAGGTGAGCTGGGTAAACATGTGTGTGTGTTGAAATATGAATTTCGTAAGTTATGTATAAGTAAGTCTAACTAACTGTAGTTTGGAGACTTGAAAATATTTTACGAGAATGTAGTTTTTTTTTTTTTCAATACAAACAGGCATGACAGGCAGACATTGACAAACAGGCAGGCCGTCCACCTGATGGTAAGTGGTCACCGCCGCCTATGGACATTTGCAATACCAGGGAGATTGCGAATGTGTTGCCGATCTTGAACAGTTCTTTTTACGTCCCTTTTGAAGAACCCCATATCGTAGCGGTGAGGGAAAACCGTAATGGGAAGCTCATTCCACATCCTAATGGCCCGAAGCAGGATTTTATTTTGATGACAGACTAATTAATGGTCAAAGACTCTGACTGCCACGCTACAGGTCGTGGGTTCGATTCTTATCTAAGGCAAACATTTGCATTTCTGTTTGACTTAGGCTGACTGTCAAACTGATCAAAAACAAGCCTAAAACATACCATTAATTAAATTGAATAAATATTGTGTTTATAGTCTGTAACTTACTTTAATTACATTAGCTTTCTGTATTTCTTTTTAGGGTTGCCTACCCGAAGGCCTTAGCATCCTTACGGCGAAAATTATGCAATCCCGAAAATCCATGGATTGATGAACCTTTTCACAGTAATTTTAATACACGTAATGTCAAAATTCTACTTCAATCTTGCGATTTTAGATCGGGATCATATATTAATTTTGGCCGTTACACTATTACTATTAAGGCTCCAGTACCTGTTCGTCTATATCTCATGAAGATAAGGTAGACTTGATTTTTTTACAGTGTGTAATACAGTCGCTATAACAACAAATCATAATAAAAAAAACCAGTAACGTATTTTTTCGCCACTTTGTTGAATTGTATGATGGTATGGAATCGTGTGAAGTCAAACTCCCACTTTTAGTGTATTCACTACAAAACCAATAAAAAAATCTCAACTAACGGCGAAATGCTTTACAAACAAAACGTATGGTCCACATATATCTACCGTGATTAACATCTATGGGAAGCCATAAAACACCAATTAATACCATAATAAAACCGCCATAACATTAAAATCACCAATTCCTCCCATACAGTACACCCGCAAACTTACGGTGTTAAAGTAAAACTTTGCACTGTAAAACTAATTAATTCCTACTGTATCTCCGTTACATAAGCGAAATTTTGAGTGCCTCCGTCTTGGCGGTGTCTCAGGTGGCCCCCCACTCCCCCTTTTAAAGGGTGGAAAGGGGGGCCAGCCCCCCTCGCGAAGATCTCTATTTTCGCGGCAATTCTGGCGAATAAATAACTGGGTATATTATATGACTGTTACATTACGCTTGTGTAAGAAACTGCTATTGATTTTCTTAATATGTGTGCGAGGTAACGTTATTGTAATTTGGGTTGTGTTGTGTGGTGTTAGTAGTGATTTTTCTATAACCTAATTTTACAGTTTGAGATACTATGGGAAATTGAGTACTATGCTTATTTAAGAGTAAAATTAGTCACCTATATTTTTTTTTAAATAACATTTTATAATGAATTAATAGATAGATAAATGTATTCTGCAATTACTTCGTTTAATTATAGGATGAAAGTGGTTATGGAATGCTTGTTAAAATGATGCCCTATTCAATGAAAAATAGATCTCAAATTCCATTGGTAGAATATAGCTCGGTCGACTCACGTTTCTCAATTTATTTTAAGATCACAAAGAAGTTAAAATATTAATATTGAAAATAATATTAAAACTTCTTTGATTGATCCAAAATTAGTTTTATTCAGTTTTTTTTTATCATTTATGGTAAATAGGTAACGAACTTTACTCTTTAGATACTTATTTTGAGGTTATATTTCCCAAAAAAACAAACACTTTAGCACTGATTATGTTTTTTTAAGTTATTTGAGTATGAAATCTCTTTTAGTGTCTTGAATTGTGACACTATTACCTTTTAACTCTTGTAAAGTGCAAATGACAATACGTCTAGTTATTTTCAAACAGGAACCGGAAGGGAAAATGGGACCGTTACCTTTCCCCAGTCCACCCTCCTAGAAAATTGCTTTTAGCTTCAATTAGCCTAAATATTCCATTTTTTAGGTCAAGTAGGCTGACAAAAAGGCACAGGTCCACCTGATGGTAAGCGGTCACCGCCTGTTGACATATGCTACAACAGGGGTATCGCAATGTGTGGCCGACCCTGAGACATGAAGTTACACATCACCTCTTTTTTTATACCACTTTGGCCAACACCACTTGATGGTAAGTGGTCTCCGTCTATGGACATTCACAACACCAGGAGAATAGCATTAGCTTATCACCAGCCCCTTGATTTCTGCATTTACATACATTTTTACTTCAAGCATATTTTAATTGCTTTTCTCGTTAATAGAAAGATAAAACCTACCTACAGTGACAATAAACAGTATAAATCTTGCCAACAATGAACAGATGCTAAAACTTTCACACAACGCCCCCCAGCGACCCGCGCGTCCCCCCGCGCCCCCTTTTGAAAACGGTAATATATTTGAAATTAACGCGAACACGAATAAATCAGCTGCTTACGAACCAACAATATAATCGCGAACTTGGAACCACGTACTTCCTTATGAACATCCCCCCACCACCCCCCGAAGTGGTTCGTTTTGAATTTCGAATCGGGATAGGGTTGGCGCTGTATTTTATAATGCTATATTGTTGGATTACTATTTTACCTACTGAAACTTTAAAGATTGCATTATTGCTTTCATTTTTACAAATTGACAACAAATTTTGATCAACAATCAATTATTTTGACTGGCCAGTTGGCTTGATGGTTAGAGATACTCACCGCCATTGGTCGTGGGTTCGATTCTTAACTAGAATAGACATGTCTGTTTGTTCTATGAATTTAGAAAGACAAAAGTAGTTTAAATAGGATATCAGTTATCTGGTTTCCATAGTACAAGCTCTGCTTAGGGATCAGATGGCGTATGTAAAGAATGTCCCGGGATATTAATATTTTGTATATTTATTATTACTGTTGTAAAATCCTGAATACATTAGGCTAGACACGTCATGGCAATTATCTTTTTTATATATATTTTTTTACATCAATAGTGGATGTAACAATGCGGCCTACAACCTTAAATATAAGTACCTAAAGAACATATTTATTTACTTGCCATCTAAATACTTCTATTAATCATACATCACCTTCTAGTTGAGCGGTGTAAATCTCTACCTAGAAACCAGAGGACCTGGGTTCAATTCGGTCGGACAAGGTACAGTTGATATTGCTTTCATAGTACCCGAGAAACGGCGAAATTGCTTACCAAATTTCACATGGGCACTTATTTACCTCTTCGGGGATAAGAGGCGAGAAGATATTTATATTTAATTATAATATATTATTATAAAATAATAATTGTCAAAGTGCCAACCCTACTCAAGAAAGCATAGAGTGGAACAAAGTTAGATTGAAAGCGAACAAAGTAGGTACGTTCGAAATGTTCTTAAATGAACGATTCCGGATTCGGAACGCTCCCGACTTGGAATAAGTTCCAAGAATTGTTTCGCCGATGTTTCATCGAAGTCGGTCGGCGCTATGCTAATGTCAGCTGTCATTACGTTGGCGCTTTACGAATGGCGTGTCGAGGTTTTTGACGTGAATTTCAATTATTTTAATGCAGTTTTATTCTCTATCTAAGAAAACTATTTGACTCAGGCGTTCCCTTGCGGAAATCCAATAAAAAGATATTATTTTTCTGAACATACACAGATCTACACCCAGACACAGAACAAACAGACATGTTCATGCACACAAATGTTTGTCCTGGGTAGGAATCGAACCCGCGACCTTCGACTTGGCAGTTAGGGTCGCTAGCCACCAAGCCAATTGGCCTGTCAGAATAGACTTAGATAGAGAATATTACACAAACAACAAATATCTAGTAACTAATTCCGCTGGATTTCTCCATCAAGTCCCAAACAAAGAAACTCAATAGTAAATCGACACGTGTCTCGCTTCTACGCGAACTTTGTTTGGAACTTGACAGAGATCCAGCGGAATTAGTGACTAAATATTTGTTTTCTTGTATAATTTTCTCTATCTAAGTCTATTCTGACAGGCCAATTCGCGCAAAGGTTGCTGGTTCGATTCCCACACAGGAAAAACATTTGTGTGCAATTTCAACTGCCTAACTATCTCGATTCATGAGATACAGACTGGTGACAGACGGACAGACAGAGAGACACGGACAGCGGAGTCTTAGTAATAGGATACGGAACCCACAAAAATAATTCTAATAGGCGATAACAGCGTTACCAACTCTGATAAAACTTATACCTTATCAATCTAGTATGGATAATTATGTTTCAAACAAGAAGACTTTTTGACGTCTAAAAAGTCATTGGAATATCAACCCTATAGCTTAATAATAAGGTACATCTACATCATCATACAATTAACCATTAGATCAATAGATGAACCTTATTTCTAGGGAAATAAAGTCGTATTTTCTGTGACATTCTTGAACGTTAAAAAATACTTCTTATATGGAAATGATTATAAATGGAGCAGACGTCATTACGGTATCAGATTGATACTAAGCGCGAATCTTTATACTTATAGTAGTATCTAACAGAAAAGTTATAATAAAGTTAATACAAGACTTAGTCCACAGCGAAAAACCGTGAACATTTTTTTTTCTTATTTTTTTTTCTATCTTTAGTGTTTTGGGAGTGATTAATGTTGTAATTTACATAAGGCTTTTTTCGATGTCTGCAAAAAAGAAAAAATATGCCACCATAATAAAACGCCGTAAAAAATCTTTCCTCGTTTGGGGACGAGATGAGATCTCGAGAGATTTAAATTAATAGTGAGAGATAATATAATTATAAATTTTAATTGAAAAAAAAACAAGATAACTGTAATCTTTGCTTAAATCTCTGCCTACATCTTTCAGAAAATTTACCATAAAGTACGTCAATATACATTTATTGAGTCATACCTAAGCTAATACATGGCAGTGTTTGACACAGATATCTTACGATTAGACTAGGTTACAATTTTAGTTAGTTTTTAGTTAGTTAGTTAGTTATTTTTAGACAATAATAATAATATCTTGAGGCATTCTTTACACACGGCCATCTGATCCCAAACTAAGCAGAGCTTGTACTATGGAAGCCATACAACTGATATACTACATAAACTATTTTTCTGAATACATACATAGATAGGTATTCACACCCAGACCCAGAACAAACAGACCAAACAGACATGTTCATGCACACAAATATTTGTCCTGGGTGGGAATCGAACCCGCGACCGGCGGCTTGCCAGTCAGGCTCTAACCACCAAGCCAACTGGCCTGTCAATATGTTTAGACTTATGTTTATTTTATATTTAGTTGAGTACAAGTCTGTTATTTTATTAGCTCATAAGCATTAACTTCAAGTATATTTTTTTCCTTCTAATTGTTCATGTTGTTAAATATTTAAGGGGAAAGACACTGTAGCCTGTAACACAGCTATTGTATAGCTAGCACAGGATGCAGGGCTTCATTTCTATTTTAAAACTTTTTTTGAACAAAAAAGTTATTATTAATATGTTTGACAAATCTTTATGGTAAGTGAGCACATAAATCAATGTGCCCAGTATTACAGCATACAGCGCCAAAATTATGTGATTGCATATATCCAATAATATAGTGATTGAAGAACCTGATTTAATATTTTAAGGGTGCATTAAAACCAAGACATTACGTAATCAACTCATACCCCCATAGCTACGAACCACGCTTCGATACAACATAAATTATGTAGTCACGACACATACATAGTACACAGCACACATAGTACACATGTAGGTACGTATTTTAATACATTATCTTGTGGTACGTAAGTAACGAGCGGTGAGGATGAGATGAGATTCAAGATGGCGTCGCGTTGAACACTTCTTAGCAGTCGCGCGGCGTCGGCGGCGAGGGTGTGGAAGAGGCTTTATTATTCAATTGTTATGAAAAAAGAAAATGAAGAAAGGTTTTCTTAACTGAATACTCTATGGAATTTAAAGATTTTTTGACAGGAGAGAATTTGTAGACCTGGGGCTCGATTCTATAAGGAAAATGACACTAGCTCGAGGATGTTTCGTGGCGGCCTCTATTATTTCTCTCTCTCGCTAACTGCGCAATCAATGAGCTGCCATGTAATTTTTAGTTTTTTATCTTTTTATACCACATGGGCCGACAAACGAGCAGACGGTCCACCTGATGGTAAGTGGTCACCGTCGCCTATTGATATTTACAACACTAGGGGAGTCGCCAATGCCTCGTCCCTAAGACGTGAAGTTGTTAAGTCTCATGTGCCTGTAATTTCACTGGTCCCCTTACGTTTCTAACTGAAACACAGTAATACAAGTGCACTACTGGTTCACGACGGAAATGGGTAAGGTAGTAGACTTCCCTTGACAAACTCTACACTAAAGCGCCTACTATTTCAGGTACATAATAAACTACACTGATATTAAGAAGAGGTCAAATTTATGTTTGGATGTAGGAGGTAATTTCCGCAACAATCATCCAATTAGCATGATTTAGACAATGTTGTAATCCAAAAGAATACATTAGATCATACGAAAACGTGGGTAAAACCACGAAACGGTACCTAGTAAATAAATAACACTACAGAAGTCTACTCCACATATAGCAGCCGGCAAGCACACGAAGTTATAATATCGCTCGTAGTTTTCGCGAGGAGGCCTCCTCGGGGCCCTCCGGGATGGGGGGGAAGGGGGAGGCCCCGCGTGATAACTCGCTGCTTCACCGTTTACTTATTTACATAATTACATATAATTTCCAACGTAACACTAGCGGAATATATTGTGTCATATACTTATGTACTTTCGTAAATAATTATGTAGGCTGGGGTACGTGTAAAGTATATTTAGGTATGTGAGTCTCATGAAATGTACAGAGTGTAGATAATGTATTGAATAAAAAGAGGTTTATTAAAAATTTGTTTATGGTAAGGTTGTTGAAAATTTAAAAAAAGAACACAAATTAAAAAGCAAATTACAACTATAATACCCCCGCTAATCCGGCCCGGTCTAATCCCACATGCCTATCATTGTTGAGTGTAGTTACACAAACATTGTTTTGGCAAATCTTTGGATAGAATCTAATCATAATAATTCTTCGGAATACAAGGTACTATTTTGCTAAGAATTCTTGACTATATTCCGAGCAGGCAGTACTCTATAATACGACAAATTCGATAGTCCGACATTGCCCTGCAAAACGTTTGTCGAATAACCGCGGATCCAGTGCGATTACACATGGGATTTTTATATTGAATTTGTCTGCATGTCTTGGTCACCAATGCTATGATGTGTAAACCTCAAGCTGCTCAAAAAATACTGGCGTCAATAAAGCTGCGTTAAAAAAGATATAGAGCGATTTACAAAATATAGCATACTTTTTTACGTTCGAACCACATTGATGTCTTAAGATATTCAGGATTCTAGTGTCGGTCGGAATTTATTATCTATAAGGGTTTCGTATTTAGTATCAACTTCTTTTACAATTAATAGACACATTTTTTTTTAAATTATCAATAAATAGGTAAACAGCGGTATTTCAGAAATCTTTTTGACACCTGTCACTTTACAATTATTTCGGAAAATTTCTTACAAAAGTTTTTATAGATTAATGGATAAACTTAGTATTGATGATGACAAGGAGCAGGGTCATCCGAGTCCACTGGCATTCGATGTGTTCATGCCTTGGGCGTGCAGCCAGCTACAGATTGAAGCCACTATTGTGGTCATTAAGGTGTTACAACGTAAGTATCAAAGTTCCGTATCAGCATCATTTCTTGGTCCACCGCTGAACATTAGCTTCTTGCTGTGGTTTCTGGGACTATCTTCATATATTGCAATCTGACAAACTAAGCAAAGCTTTTATAATGGATACCGGATATGACCTCTAGATCTAGAAACACACTCAGGTATAAAAAACAGTTCATGCACACAAATGTTTGTCTTGGGTTGAAATCGAACCCTGATTGGCATGTCATTCCCATAATTCCCACGTTGAATAGACCTACGTGAGATAAGAGACATTATCAGAAAAGTAAATCTGAACATCGAAACCCGTGTGTCCAAAAATTATAAATTTCGAGTTATGTAAATCAAACGACATTTTATTAGTGTAACTAAAATCAATTTACTAAATATGTAGTATTTTATGATAGACTATATGGTTTGGTATGTCGATCGTTTTTCGCAGTGTCACTATTTTTTGGCACTGCAATCAAGATGTCTTCAAGGCAAGACATCACATGACATCCTCAGCCTCATCAAAACTCTTACCAGTCTCCTGTCTTGATCTGTATCAATAACTGTAAGTCCCTTATTATATTTCAGCTGAATACGTAAGCAAGTTTCAGAATCAGACAGATAGATCTAAGTCACGTAAGAACAAGCCGCAACAGGTACCATCTCGATCCGAAGCCCCCGACAGCCTTTCCAACCCAGATTTGAGCGTCTCAGGGTTCCAATCAACTTATGCCGAAAGAATCGTCAAAATACTTACCACTTACGATACCAGTGATAAACTAGTCCAAATAAAGTTTGATAAAAACAAGGTTATACCCCAAAAGATTATCAAGATCCTCAGTCTGATAATCCAATTTCATCCTTATTTAAATAGCCTTACAATAAATTGTGGTCTAGATGCTAATGTAATGCATGAGCTGTGCAAACTGCAGTGTCTCTCGAACATAACGAACATTTTCTTAGACGGCACTTGTTACGACGAAGCATCTTTCGATGCCCTGCTGGACAAACAAAGCCCTTTAAAGCAGCTATCGTTAGCAAGATGCAAAATAAATGATGATGTTATAAAAAAGATAGCTTCCAAACTAGTCCATCCTTTACCAGCATCTCAAATGTTAAGCATACTCAATTTATCATCCAATAGGATCACAAACGCTGGAGCCCAATATTTAGCAGAAACGTTAAGATCCAATTGTTTTCTAAGCTATTTAAATTTAGCTGACAATTCGATCGACGATGAAGGCGCTGATTGCATACTGAAAAGTCTACAGGAGTTCCCAATTACACACGAAGAGCAACTTGGAGTTAGATCTAAACACATGGAGTACTTAAAGGCAAAGAAAGACATGATAAAAATAATGCTAATTGAGGCTAAGGCCGCTGATTTAGATAAGAAAGCAAATAAAAGGAAAGCTTTAAAACAGCCTGTTAGTTCGACACCGAGAAAATCAAAAGCTATGGAAAAAGAATTGTCTATGAAAAGCTTACTCGATAGAAGCATTGTGAATACAGATGGCCTGTGGCACGAGAAAGCTCAAGCCATGGCGGAGAATGCAATGGGTCCATTTAAACACCCTTTTAGTAAAATGAATACCGTTGTAAAAGATGGCGTAGTTTACTGTACTGGTAACAATACACTATGCTGTTTAAATTTGGCGTATAATAATTTGAGTTATTATACGGTGAAAAGGCTCTTGCATGTGTTAATAATGCAGAAGCTGAGTGGCAGGAAACCAAGAGGTTTGGTCAACGTGAGCATTGAAGGTAACTGTTTGCCGATATCGTGTATTGAATTAGTTAAGATTGATGAACTTTTAGCAGTAGGGTCAATGGCACCGGAAAGGAAGCAATCTCTTATTAAGAAAAAGAGTGTAAGAGATTAGAGTTTAATGGAATTGACCAACATAATATTCAAGATTTTTTTTTGATACTTTTTAAATTTCCACTTGCTTCCTTTTTTTACTAAAGCACATAGATATAACTGTGTTAAATTTAGCAAAAGCTTTGATGGTTTATTTTTGAGCTTCACAAATTTTATCTACACTAAACTACTAAACACTAAACTCTCAAAGATCTCTTGCAGAAAAAAAAAAATATTAAAAAAAGTGATTAAAATATCTAGGTAAAGTAATTGTAATACACACCTACCTACCTAAAGTAAATTAAAAGGAGTAAAAAAAAATTTTTAATTATTTTTTTTATAATTTAAAAATTATTGCTCCTTGTCATTGCAATAACTGTGTTACAATATTTGCTAACACACTAACTGATTATTTGTTATATTTTTAAATATTGTTTTAATTAAGATACCATAATTATTGAGTACTTTAGATACTAGTTTCATTTATTTTTAGATACGATTGCAATGTAGCTATTTGTTTATTTAGGCTATTTTAGAATTATTTCTATTGTTATTTGATAAATAAATATACTTAAATATTTTCCTTTTGTAATTATTTATCTTTTAATTATTTTATGTACTTAAATATTGGGCAAGTTGTTGAACCTACAAAACTTTTCTTCAATTACTTAAAACTGTAATGACAACTAAACTCTTTAGTGTTCAAAAGCAGAAAACCTCGTTCATAATTAATTTGTACTTTTTATAAAAAAAGTAATTTAAATTTCGAACATAAAAACATGAAGCTGCTACACTACCTCGACTACAAATCAGCGCCGACAAAATTCCGCCGCGTAAGTTGCGGGGGTGCGGAGCGCGGGCGGCGGGAGCGCGTCGATATTCGCGCTCGGAAGCCATCTTAAAATATAAGAGCACACCCCCGCACTCCCCTCGCCTCCTTAGACGCTCGGTTTTTCAAACTCTAGCGGTGTGGCAATGTGGGGCGCTCAACATTTGGGGCTTAATATTTTGAGTTTATTGTTTATGCAGCCATGATGAAAGTTAAAGTGTGTATTGTAAAGTATATGTGTTTGCCTTTAATTGTATTTACGCTATGATAGTGTCTATTTTCAAGTTTTAGTTCTACTTTTAGTTGTGTGATACGTTGGCAATCCTATTTGTAAATATATAAATATTAAATAAGTTAATATTATGCTGATTTAATCAACATATATTTGTTATTTGTAAACAAAATACTATTGTTCACAATTTATCTTTATTTCTTTCTTATCCTGTAATGGTTGTAAAAAGGTATTTACGTTTTTATTTCAATTTACACTTTATAATTTTGATATATAAATAAAACCGATAACCGTTGGGGTAGACGTGTTCTAGAGTGGAGACCACGGCTCGGTAAACGTAGTGTAGGGCGCCCTCCAGCTAGATGGAGCGATGATATACGCAAGCTGGCTGGCAGCGGTTGGAAACAAAGAGCTGAAGATCGAGCTCAGTGGCGTGCCATAGGTGACGGCTATGTCCAGCAGTGGACGGAGATAGGCTGATGATGATGATATAAATAAAATGTGATTTAGAAAAAATATACATCCAAGTATACGTCAAGTATTCACTAAGTAATAAGCCTATTTCAATAAAAACTAAGTTTTAAACTAAGTCCAAATCCTAACAGCCTAGACTGGATTTGTTCACTTCACAACCACGAACAATATCAAACTTGTAGGTACTTATCCATTTGTAAACTTTTATCATATAATTACTCATATTAATCTTGAAGATTATAAATTTCTTGCTAACTTACCCCAGATAGCGACTAAATCAATACCGTATTAACTCACACACTTGCACCTCACTCACACTAATGCAGCGCAAAAACTATTGAAATGAAAATATAAGCTCACATTTACAATTACAGTTGCGAACACACACACACAGATGTGCGACAGGTGTATACACGAACCGCGCCCTCCCCACCCACTCCCACTCTGCTACTCTGCGCGCCTTAGACGTTGGCTTTTTACATGAGTATAAGCAGCTGTTCAGGTGTTTATAACATTTGGTTCGCGTCTTAATGGTATGTAAGACTTATCTTCTCGATCTTATATAAGAGGAACTAGCACGTCTACATTTTAATAACCAAATATTTGTATACTGGCAACATTGGGCTTTTACTCGCCAAGGGAGAAATTTAGCAAATGAGCGATCTATCCACGTCTGTCGACAATTTGTTAAATTTCGTAACCTTAAACATTTCTTGAAACACTTTTTTTTTCATAATAAAATGTTGGATTAAAAACATGATGAGCGCAAGACACCCTTTTTATTAAGCAAACTGGTTTATTGAATTCAGATCTTAATTTTATTTGTGTATCGAGTCCGAGTTGTCTGTCTGACCCTCTAGACTCGACAGGTTTGTAAAAACAAGTGTGGTAACATCGTAATGTTGTCGTGTGAGAATCGTCTGAAACTAATAAAAGTTGAAAATTTTCTCTTGACCAACCTGTTCGGCTTCGAAACTTTTTGGGGTTGACTGTTGAATACAAGATTTTAACAATTAGATTGTGATATATGTTTTATCACGATTTTTGTATTGAATTTAAGTTGTCAGTTTTGAGGTCATGAGAAAAGGTTGTAAGATAGGAAAAAGTTTGTATTGACCTAAATCTAGTTTCATCAACGGATATTCAATTCAATAGCTTTATTATTCTTTATACGAGAATCTTATACACGAAAGCTTTCACACGATAGTGAACTTTCGTCTCTTTCCTCTTCTTTTTACGCCATAAACATTATCTTCATCTACTCCTTTATTTTAGTTAATTGGTAACAGTTTTTAGATTTACAACAGCTTCTTCTAATACAAAGTCTCTTGCTGCTTACCTATACATGTCTGTATAAGTTTGTATTTAGAGCAGTAACGTATATTATGTATGTAGTACAATAGTTGTTGGGTACCTATGGTACTACTAATGGATCCCAAATTTAAAAATCATCATCAGATGGCCGTGTGTAAAGAATGTCCCAGGATATTTATTTCTTTCATAAGCTTTTTTCAGTCATATTGCTCCCCGAAATCATTTCATCTCATCCACTTCTCTCCCATTCTCTATCCCTATTTTTTAAGACTCCTAATTGAGATCTTTTCGGTATTTTTTTCTTTGGCATTTAAAAAACAACAATTTTTATTGCCTCAATAATCTCCTTAACAGTTCTAAAAAACAAACCGGTTTACCTTTTTATATTCAAATTCCCACGATAGTTCTTGGACTAGTTTCTTGTAAAGTGGTCATCTTTTCGGACACAATACATTATTATCTTCTAGGAACCTGTTTTATTTAGTTTTTATAAGGGGATTGAAGATTACAGGTGAATTTTGATAGTGTAGAATGAATTTATAATCAGTTGATACGTTGTAGTTGCGCGGTGAACATAAAAGTAAAAATTATAATATTCACTATTTTCGCAATTTGCTCAAAGACGTTCACACTTATGGATATAAAAATTTATATATAGGTATTTTTATAAAAAAAAGTAGCATATATAGTAGATCAGTTATCTAGTGCCCTAATACAAGCTCTACTTAGTTTGAGATTTTAATTTTTTTTTAATTTATGATTAGTACATATTTATAATTGGAGTTCTGTTTTGCTTTTATTTCAAACGTCACTTTTTCTATAAATTCGGACGCCTTTTAATTTTAGTATTTATAATTGGAGTTATGTTTTGCTTTTATTTAAAACGTCACTTTTTCTATAAATTCGGACGCCTTTTAATTTTAGTATTTATAATTGGAGTTCTGTTTTGCTTTTATTTCAAACGTCACTCTTTCTATAAACTCGGACGCCTTTTGAGATACTATGATCTTTAGCATACATTGGATCAATAAGAGTTGATTGTTAGACCCACAGTGTATCTAGTAGGTAGTTTAATTTCAGTGAGTGTGTGTTTTAAACTGTAGTGTCTAAGAACAGAGTGATCAATATTTTCGAAGAAGTCATAGACATGTAGTATGTTTTTAAAAGAGGCGGCCTCAGTCATAACTCATGATAACCTGTGATAAGTGATATAACGAAAGTAAACTTGTCAGTGCTTTATTGCCTGCTATACCTGCCTGACACTGTAAAATAATAAAAAAGTGGAAGAAATAAATAAGAAACTGTCTATAAACGTAAGTAACTTGAATATTTCTAATAAGATTATGTCAAATTATATAATGAGGTACTTTCTTGTAAGTTCCTTGACTGTTAGTATTTTTAATATTGAAATGGAAGGTATATAAAAGGATCATAAAATACCTGAACTATATCAGTATTTTAAATAAATAATAACCCTATTTATCCATGGCGTCCCTAACAAAAATAACATTCAGATTATATGAAAAATTAAAATTCATACTCTACTCGTGTATGAAAACAACGCAATTCCTTAATTAGGCATTTAATTATAAATCCGCCATGAATTCTTAACAGACTAGACATATTAAAATTTCACTTCCCCCGTCCTAACTACGCCTATAGCATATCGCGTCGGCCCCATCTCCGCTGTCTTTCTAAGGGGACCGCATAAAATAGTTATAGCGGGTAGGGGGAGCTACTTAACCGTTTTTAGGAGACACCCCACCCGACGCAGAAACACCCCGCTACTTCAACCCCACTTCCTGTTCCCCCTCCTTCCTTCGAGGCGGGGTGACGGCCCCGGGCGCGCGTTCTATAACTATTCCTATATTTTTGCAAAAGTGAATTCTTACCGAGGGTTGACGATACCTGCGCTGGCTTTTAAAGCGTTCTAAATTTAAATACGCGTCGTTCATTGGTGTTTTTGTTTTGGTTAGTTTTAGTGCGGGGCAGGGCCGAGGGGTAAATTTGAATTCGGGTCGCGCGATTTAGTTTTAATTTCGGTGGATTTCGCCAAAATGAGCAATTGGTGAAATGTTTTTGTTTTCGCCGATGCTGCTTGCATGTTTAAGTGGTTTTTAGATTATTTTTAATGTAAACGTTTACGCGGGACTGACATAATAATTGGAATGTTTTTGTTTCGTTCCACTGTTGTATAGTTTAGGTAGATAGGTTAGTTAATCCTAGATATTAACTCACTTACATAGGTGGCTTATCTAGATTTCTTAAACAAGTACCTACATCCTTGAAATAGGCACTGTAGGTACTTCTAGTTACTTCTTGAGAGTTACCAAAGGGAATGTAAAGAAAGGTGTTTGACCCTAAGACGTATTGTCAGCTGCTTATGAGCAAGATAATTCTATGTAAGAATTGTTTTTTTTATATATTACACCAATATTATAAAAGCGAAAGTTTGTACCTAACTATGGATGGATGCATGTTTGATACAATCACAAAAATTCAAAAAATCTAATTCAAAATTCAAAACTATTTATTCAGTTTAGGCCTACGTAGGGCACTTATGAAGATCTAGGAGGTATTAGAAGTAACATAGGATACTTTTTGAACGCGGGTGAAAGCTCGGGGGAAAGCTAGTAGTTGATAAATTACTGTAGACAAACATGTTATAAATATTTAAAATTCAAAAGTTTTACGGAAAAACTACCTAACGAATCTGGATGAAATTTGGCACATAGATAGAGCATACCCTGGAATAACATATAGGGTATTTTATTTCGGGAAAATGTGACATCTCTCGGGAATGCGGATGAAACCGCGGGGGACTGCTAGTAATTATTATAACGTCAGACGAGTTTTAAAACTTTGCTAAAAAATTTATATTAAGTGCACTGTAAGTCAGTGCATTTTATTATATTATAAATTGCGCTGACTTCTAATGATTTGGGACTGGATAGTCCAATGAAGAATATCGACATATATCTTCTGTACTACATACCTATAATACTTTTTAAATACATACCAAATAAGTATATATTTACACTCAGACACAGAACAACAAATGTTCATGCAAACAAATGTTTAGTCTGGTTTGGAATCGAACTCATGACCTATGGCTGACGATCAAGGTCTTTAACTACCGAGCTAACTGGCTCATCAACGGGTAATAGTTATAAAGACTTATTTTAGCAGAATCTTTCAGTTTTTACAAGTTTTTACCGAACCAAACAACGTCAAATCAGCAATTCTTTATGTAATGTCAAAACGATAGCAAGTTGTGACGTCATAATTGTACAGCATCAAATAACATACACTTTATGATTAGATCGGTATTTAAAAATGACATTAATGATTTTTATTGATCATATTTCATGCTTTCGTATATTTTTGGATGTTCAATACACTGGTTAGTGTTTGATCATTTATCTTTATTACAGGACAGTTGCCTATTTAGATAGAATATATTAATTTTTACATACATCAAGGTACCTTCAACGTCTTTATGGGAGACAAAGGCATTTATTATACATAAGTACCTACTATAAACATATAGTTATATCTAGTATAGTACAAAGTATAGACTTCGCCGGAATGAGGCGAGGTAAAATTTGGAGGGAGGAAGTACGATCATGATGAAAAAGTTGGGAAGTGAAAATTTGTAGGTACACAATAAAATTAAAATTGTATCATACCCGTTAAAATGAATTTAAAAAAATATTGTCACGTCCAATATTTTTGAAGAGGTAGGCAGAGCTTTCTGTAAGATCCGAAGTTATTCCAAATCCCAAAGTGATATTTAGAGAGATTAGTTGTCATCTCTCACCACAAGTAATAAGTTCTGATAAAGAAACGCCAACTGTACCTTACCCGACCAGGGAATTGAGCCCAGGATCGTTTCTTGATTTTTAACTCAATAAAATAATTTTTTTTTTCTTAACTACCATTTAAATGTATGCATGGGTAATTCTTGAACGTCTTTGGGTAGTTTGTTAATGAAACCATTACGATTTATTCTCCGATATTCCTTCGATTATAGAACATCTCTATCTTTCTCTACCGAATCTTAGTCACGGTAACAACAGGCGATGCAGAGTCGTGGATTCGAATACAACAATGAGCTTGAAATGATGCCCAAATGCAAGCCTAAACAGGAGTTTGGTCGCGGCCTTTATGCTCTGTCTCTGTCGCTTACTACGCTAATACTACCAATCACGTGAGAGTAAGCTCCGAGATCTCCGTGAACCGGAAGATGTTTGTATTAGCTGAATAAAGGGGCTGGAAAGAAAATTGCAACAACAATAGATTTTCAACAACCTATCTACCTGTCCCTTTAGTAATTTTTATGCAAACTATTTAGGTACTTAACCTTTTTGAAGAATTACTTTTTAATAATAAATTTCACTTACACCGCCATAACTGAGAAGCGATCGCGTCTTCATACAGCATATAAGTCGATCGCGGGGGTGGTTTTTACATTCTCCCCTCAAGTACACTCACACCTCTCATTCTCCTTCCCTCCCACGCGCAACACACACGATTTACACCCTTCACGTGCTGAACATACAGGTTACTATCCTATAAAGTTTGTTATTCTCGAAACCACCGCCAGGGTCTTAATCTTAATATTAATATCGCCTTGGGAAGCACCTTATATGAAGAAGTTTTATGCTAGTATGTTGTTGTCTATGTAGAGCACGTTACGAGCTATATAAGCGGGTATAAATAAGCAGTTTTGTTGATTTATGCTCGTTTTAAGATTGTACTGGGATATGGTTTATTGGGCAATAAATTTTAAAGTTTGTAGTACAAATCTATGCATGTCTCAACATCTATTCTTCATTTAAATTGTTGAAGTGAAAACTTTTTGCTCGTTGAGCATTTTTGGGATGGGAAAAAACAATTGAATTCGCGACACTGTTACCGACACCTCTGTACGTATCTACATTTATTGGCCCCGTTTATACGAGAGTTGAGTTTAAGTTGAAATACGAGTACATTGATAATATAATATAAACATATAGTAACTGGTTTTCTTTACTAATGTGACTACTGCCGTATTCTCTTGTTTAAATCACTGTCATATATACCTAGATTCGAATTAGATGCGATCATAAAGGGCGTACCTTTAAGTGTAAGTGCTTTAACCTTCGTATTCTAATGGTACTGTAGCAGTTTTCATTGCAAACACGGATAAAACGACGTTTTCTAAAAATGAAACGTAGCTAGATCGATTTATCGCCCCCGAAAACCGCTGCATGAAAATCGTTGGAGCCGTTTCCGAGATCCTAAGAAATGCTCGTTTAAAGGTATTAGATTGGATATATTGTGTATTGTATGTTTTCACTTCTGTCGGTACAGCGAGTGCCACATATTTATTTTAAATAAAAAATTTATTAATTACTTCGAGGTTTATTCTACTAACTAATGCTAAAGTGGTGATCTTCGATCATTCTACACTAATCATAGGCCAGTGATATTAAAGACTTTAAAACTTCACGTCTGATTTTTGACAGGGCATTGGTAATGCCTTTGGTGCTGCAAATAAATATATACCAGTACAGATACCTATTTATCGGCTTAATTGACATTGGAAAAAAAACCCTTAGGGGCCGAGCATAAAGAAGAAAATCAAAAATCGCTAAGCGAAAGCAAAGTTATAGAGTGGGCGGATAAAATATTCTGCCATATTTTATGGGCCAGAGAATACATAGAATACATTTTGTCCCTAACAATAACGCAGATGAAACCGCAGGAGAGAGCTAGTACATTATATAGGTAAACACACACGCCAGCCATATTATTTGACAGGCCACTTGGCTTGGTGGTTAACGCTCTGACTGCCAAACCGAAGGTCGTGGGTTCGATTCCCACCCAGAACAAACATTTGTGTGCATGAACATGTCTGTTTGTTCTGTGTCTGGGTGTAAATATCTAAGTATGTATTTAGAAAAAAAAAAGTAGTATAATATGTAGTATATCAGTTATCTGGTTTCCATAGTACAAGCTCTGCTTAGTTTGGTACCAGATAGCCGTGTGTAAAGAATGTCCCAGGATATTTATTTATTTATTTTTATTATGTGTCCTATTATAACCCTAGTTTAGCCTGGAAGAAATTGCATCAGCAATAACACCGCCTAAATTGTTTGCACTGATAATGTCTGTGAAGTTAGTTTTATTTTCTTTTTATGTTGTGTGAACAAGGTGTTTGACGGGCCAGTTGGCTTGGTGGTTAGAGACCCTCTCTGCCAAACCAAAGGTCGCGGGTTCGATTCCCACCCAGAACAAACATTTGTGTGCATGAACATGTCTGTTTGTTCTGTGTCTGGGTGTAAATATCTATAGAAGTAAGTATTATAATGTAGTATATCAGTTACCTGGTAGCCATACTACAAACAGTACACTCTGCTTAACTTGGGATCAGGTAACCATGTGTGAAGAATGTCTTGGAATATTTATTTATAAAATATATTATTATTGTATTATATTGTAAATATACGTCGCAATAAATCTGCCAAATCTCTTGAAATAGATAATATAATGAACAGAATAGATTGTAAGCAACATTGCGCTTACTATAAGGAATAGGGCAGACAGGGATTACTAAAAATATACAAATTTTACTTTCACACTTACACGTAAATAAAGATTAGGTATACAAGTAGAAATAACTAACGGCTTTGCCTCTGGGAGCTATCCGTTCTGTCCAACTGTCCACCGTCTGCGGGAGGTAGTTATACTGCGCCTGATTTATTGGACCCAACGTTGGCCCCAAACTACAGTTTACTTTGCAAAGATTTGTTCTAATGAATTGACGAGATGTACTATGAATTAGTACTGTAATATTAGGGCCTTAAGGTTATTTTTATTAAATAAAAATCCCATCCTACTAATATTGTAAATACGAACGTTTGTATGTATAGATGTTTGTTACTCTTTCACGCAAAAACTACCAAACGGATTTGGATGAAACTTGGCACATATATAGAAAATGACCTAGAATAACATATAGGATACTTTTTGTGGCAGAAAATTGTTACATCTCTTGGGAACGCGGGTAAAACCGCGGGGGATAGACAGTATATTATAAATGAGTTATTTTTGAGGTTACTTAGCTTTTCTATTTTAAATAAATTTTGGAATAAATAAAAAAAAATCTTGAAACATTCATTGAAAATACGGCTATCTAATAAAGAACAAAGCAACCCCTTATTCAGCTAATACAAACTTCGTCAGCGAGCCGCTTCACGGACTCCTCGGAGAGCTTATCTCTCACGTGATTAGTAGTATTAGCGTAGTAAGCGACAGAGACAGAGCATAGAGGCCGCGACGAAATATCCTCGAATTAGTGTCATTTTCCTTACAGAATCGAGCCCCAGGACTGGAAATTGGAAAGCAAATAACTGTGCTATGTTTACTATGAATATCATTTTTTTCTAATATTGTTTTATAAGAACATATAATAATAAATAATGATATACCACTAGGTTTAGATATTATTTCAACGTGTCAGATGGGTTAGTGGTGAGACGCTGACTGCCACGCCGCACGTGGGTTCGATTCCCATCCAGGACAAACACATGTGTGGATGTATATGTCTTTGTTCTGTGTCTGGATCTAAATATCTATATAAGTATTTATTTTAAAAGTAAAAGTAATATATGTAATATATTAGTTATCTGGACTCCATAGTACCAGCTCTGCTTAGTTTGGGATCAGTTGGCCGTGCAAAGAGTCACAGAATATTTATATCCCACTCCTATACATCTCACAAACTTTTGAATTGATAATATTAATAAGATTCTCGTTTAAACGAACGCGTACAACAATTTCAACCCGTTAGAAGCTATCCAATATATCTTAAATGGAAGTTTCATAAATAACTTGGAAATATATTAGATATTATTGGTGTGGAATCGTTTTGGATACAAGACAAAGTTAGCTTAGCTTAACCCTGCGCTGCTATTCGGGGTCTGTACATAAATTTTATTGCCATAATCTTGAAAGCCGCAAGATTCACTGGGTGGAAATTTTAAGATATACAAATTTAGTACGGTCAGTAGAATAAATAATAAATACATAAATTTATTTCATCATAAAACAAATTGTGACAAGAACACGATAATTATAACTTGACACTTGGCAATTATGAAAAGTAAGTGTTTGTTGAAAACAGTGGTATCCATGGTATGATTTAACTTGTGTTTTGGATACCAAGATTCTCTCTACATAGTGTAAGAAATTTGAAGGAGGAGAGAATCATTCGATATTCACGGTTTTTTTTTTATTTTGAGTAAATACTTGTTAGGTTTTATACTGGCAATATGTACAATGAAAAATACAAAATCACTTCAAATTAAATAAGTTACAAAATAAGTTTTATTTTATTACTTTTCTAGTTATTTAAAAACATACTCTATCTGTCTATCTATCTGGTATGTCATCTTCTTTTTTTCCTTCCTCATATTATGTGTTGTATAAATAAAGTATATTGTATTGTTCATATTTTTTTTTTTATTCAAAAGTTTATATAGGATCATATCAAATTCAGTTCAGATTCAGTTTAGTCCCGTAGAGAGTCAAAGTTGCAGCAATCACTGGTTTGGAAGTCACCCTGAGTAGAACCGATATATGAAATGAAATAAATGAAATATTTATTCAAATAGGCCTTCACGGGCACTTATGAATGGTCAGACTCTAACACCGGTTCGGAAGGTTGCTTTTACTGTGAAGAGCCGGCAATAAACTCAGCAATTACTCTTTTCAAAATAAGATTTTGTACATAATGATGTGTCCTGCTGGAGCAAGCGCTACACCCAAGCATTATCGTCATTAAAATAATCATTTGTGTTGTAGAAAGCCTTTTACTTTGCAGTCTTTATGCAGAAGTGACAAGTTTATCCTTATTTCTAGTATTGATGGAGTGCATATCACTCTTTTTGACATAAAGACTAATATTTTGATCTACAAATATTATGTTTGCATAAATATACTGCGATGCAACTGTGAGGATATCAATTTGTTTAAACATTTCTCTGAGGGAAGCTCGAGAACTCTTTTTTGCAATATAAAAATTGTTTCTATATCAACACAGCTTTACCCCAAAGCAAAATGCCGTAGGTCATAACACTATGAAAGTAGCTAAAATAAACTAATCTAGCCGTATCGACATCTGTAATCTGCCTGATTTTTCTAACTGCGTAAGCTGCTGAACTAAGTTTTCCCGCAAGACATGATATCTTTGTCCCCCATTGAAGTTTTGAGTCTAAACTAATTCCTAAGAAAACTGTTGACTCAACAAGGCTAAGAGCTTCATTGTCTAACATTAAACTACAGCCTAGTTTTTTAACATTGGGTAATTCAAATTTAATAGATTTAGTTTTTCTTGCATTTAAAACAAGATTATTAACAGTAAACCAATTTAATACCTGGCCTAATGCACCGTTTACATCGTCATGATTGTATTTCAGTCCATCAACACCAAAAATCAGTGAGGTATCGTCAGCAAACAGTACAATTCCACAGGCATTTCTGACTTAAAATGGAAGGTTATTGATGTATACTGAAAATAGGAAAGGCCCTAGAATAGAGCCCTGGGGTACACCCATATGCACAGGAGAACCAGATGATTTAACTCCATTCACATTAACACTTTGAGTTCTCTCACCAAGGTACAATTTCATCATATTAAGTGCTGCACGCTTAACTCCATAATAGTCTAATTTACGCATAAGTGTCTGACACTCAACACAATCAAAAGCTTTAGATAAATCACAGAATTCTCCAATAACATTCTGCGACTTTTCACAAGCGTTGAAAATTTGTTTCAAAAGTGCTACCCTGGCATCAATAGTGGAACGACCTTTAGTAAAACCGTACTGCTCACGTGAGCAAGTAGTTACGTTAAAATAATCTTTTCGAATACATTGCTTAGGGCTGGCAAGATAGAAACGGGCCTATAATTGGTTGGATCACTAGGATCTCCGGCCTTGAACAAAGGTATAACTTTGCTTGTTTCATTAAATCCAGAAATTTACCAAAATCTACGCATCGGTTAAAAAATTGAGCTAAATGGGGAGCAATATTATCTGTGACCTGTTTCTTATACTTAATGGGCAGATACATAGTATCTTTTGACAATTTAAAATTAAATGTAAAACTATTTATGTCAAAATAGAGAGAGAAAGTTTAAAAGTAAAGAAAATTGTGTATCTGCACATATTTATTAAATTATATAATTTATTGTTCTAAATGATTATTGTTCTAATCAATCTAAGACTTTACTTGGAAACTTATAGACTCCTATCTCACATAGTTAAATAGGTTTATGCACAGTATTCATTTAAATTGTACACTGGTTCTTACCCTCAATATATGCAGTTATCTCTATCACTCAAAGGTTTGCTGGTAGAGAACTCAATTTTGAGTTAAGCTCGCCTATGTACATGACATTTCTTATGTAAGTTTTAAATGTAAATGATTGGTGTACAATATAATAGTATAGTTAAATATACTAATAATAAATAACCTAGGACATCCTTTACACACGGCCATCTGGTTCCAAATTAAGCAGAATTTGTACTATGGAAACCATGTAACTGATATACTCCATTTACTATAAAACTATTTTTTTCTAAATATACATTCTTACACCCAGACCCAGAACAAACAGGCATGTTCATGCACACAAATGTTTGTCCTGGGTGGGAATCGAACTGGCATGTCCATACGTATATTAGTAATACGTAGTTTAGTAACATTTTTCACAATTATTGTGTTGTCACAAAAGTTCCGATTGTGTCATAAATAAAACAGATATTTTCTTAAATGTTTGAACCTCTCTTTCTTTTCCTAAAGTTGGAAAGAGAACGAAAGCTTTTTAAGGCTGTCATTTTGATGACCATATTTTTTCGCGATTTTATACACAATAGCATACGCAGGACTTACCTAACCAATAACTTCTTTCCTTTTCTTTTATCTTATTCAAATAGAAAGAGAGGTACCGATATACCTCCAAAGATTTATTTAAATGTAAAGTAAAGCTGAAAAATAGCAGTAGATTATTAAAATAGTACAAGAATGTAGTTACGTAGTTTAAGATAAATTTATTGTTAAAAGAGCAGAGCGCCTACAAACTGCTGAGCAGTTTGGCGATGTAAAGTTTGTATTAAATCATCATCATCAGCCTATCTCCGTCCACTGCTGGACATAGGCCTCACCTATGGCACGCCACTGAGCTCGATCTTCAGCTCTTTGTTTCCAACCGCTGCCAGCCAGCTTGCGTATATCATCGCTCCATCTAGCTGGAGGGCGCACTACACTACGTTTACCGAGCCGTGGTCTCCACTCTAAAACACGTCTACCCCAACGGTTATCGGTTCTACGGCGGATGTGACCAGCCCACTGCCACTTGAGCTTGCTAATCCTTTGAGCTATGTCGATAACTTTGCTTCTCTGACGGATGACAATAAAATATAAATAATAATAAATTAAAAAAAATATTAGAATCAGTACTTCTATAACTTTATCCAAAAATCAATCACCTTTGATTTCTCAATGTACGAGTATATTGCATTAAAAAAAAAATTATTACAACTTGTGAATTTTACAAAACATACAAGAAATATGTTCAAAAATATTAATATTAATTATATATAATATTATTACGCTGACCATACCTGTTTTATTAGGTCAACTTCTAACAACGTCTTTGCGTTTAATCAAAGGAAATTTCCAATTAAATTGATTACGATCTAGGCCCGCGCCCCCGCGCTCCCGCCCCCCGACCCCCGCAGCCCCCTCCCCGACCACCAGCCACCGAAACCGCCTTATATCGCGAGATTACTTCGAAACCCTTTATCTTTGCGTACCTAATGTATTCGCTTAAGTATTTACTTTGATTATAAGTTATAGCAAATTATACCTAAAATAACCTAAAATTATACCAGGTTATCAATCGAGACGTATTCTATATTTATTTTAAAAAGAACTAGCTGTCCCCCGCGGTTTTACCCGCGATCCCGAGGGATATCACATTTTCCCGGAATAAAAAATAGCCTATATGTTATTCCAGGATATGCTCTATACATGTGCCAAGTTTCATCCATATCCGTTCAGTAGTTTTTGCGTGAAAGAGTAAAAAACATACTTATCTCTTAAATCTTGCCTCTTTATAATCATTAGTATAGATAATTGGTTAGTTTCTTACCGCCTCTTCTCAGCAAAAGCATCTATTTGAATATTACCACTTCAGATAATTCTTAAGTGCTTGTAAAGGCGTATTTAAATCAATAATATGTTCATTTTCAAGATGGATTTAGTAAATACGTTAATTAGCTCTATAGAGTATAAACAAGCTACCAGCCCCCTTATTAACAGAGGCCTCGGAGAGCATACCTCTCACGTGAATAGTAGTATTAGCGTAGTAAGCGACAGAGACAGAGCACAGAGGCCGCGAAGAAACATACTCGATTTAGTGTCATTTTCCTTACAGAATCGAGCCCCAAATTGTCGTTTAAGCATAAAAGACAAAATTGCTTCATTATGATTAATAAAAATCTTAATATATATCAATACTAGCTGTCTGATATACTGTGTGATTGTGTTGTTATTGCTACATTGTATTGTATCTGTGTGCAATTTGTGATGTCAATGAAATTGTCTATGTTGATGCTGTGTGAGTCCAAAATAAATGTTTTCTATCTTTCTTCTTTCTTTCTTCCTGTCTCCCGCGGTTTCACCTGCACCTCGAGGGATGTAACCCTGAACATTCCAGACTATAATCTATCTGTGGGTCAAATTTCGTCCAGATCTGTTCAGCAAGTCTTGCGTGATGGAGTAACAAAGATCCTTCCTTCCAAAGTTATACATTTATACGTACGGTACGGTTTCTCCCTTTCTATCAGAAAGTTCAAATAGTTTTCCAGATTGTGAATTCGATCTGTTAATCCGGAACATAGTCTATCTCTCATATTCTATCCACAGGCCAGTTGGCTTGGTGGTTAGCGACTCTGACTGCCAAACCGAAAGTCGCGGGTTCGATTCCCACCCAGGACAAACATTTGTGTGCATGAACATGTCTGTATTTAGAAAAAAATGGTATATGTAGTATATCAGTTATCCGGTTTCCATAGTACAAGCTCTGCTTAGTTTGGGACCAGATGGCCGTGTGTAAAGAATGTCCCAGGATATCTCTATGCCAAATTTCATTTGAATCTGTTCACCCACTTATGCGTTATTAAGTCACACACGTACATACAACCAATTAAGATTAACATTATATTTAACGCTACCAGGGTTCCATAAAAAAAGTTGTTACAAACAAAATTTCGAATAAAATCACCATGATCCCAAAGGACGTGTTTAAATGTGAAATATAAACGAGGAAAAATAAAAAAAAACACGCTTAAACACGCTGCAAATAAAAATATACTACGAATGCTAACAAGCTGTCTGGTAAAGTTAGTTGTACACTGAGTGGAATGGAATCCAATATAAAAAGGAATTGGAATTCAGGATTTCTAAATTCAATTTTGTTTTTTTTTTTATAATTATGTACCGGTAATGAGAATCAGAAATTGTATTGTTTTGTTTGATTAGTTCGTCAGCTTGGGTTTTAATTTTTTTTCAGTTCAGTTTTAATTAGAAGAAAGCAAGAAGTAACTTGTTATAGGTTTATCCACTTATAATTTCTTATAAAAGAATAGAAAAGTAATTTTCCTTTAACGGACTCGTCTTCTTCGACGTTCCTTACCTAGAACATCATAGCTATGTAACGGCTTAAGGAAAATAGTGTAGACATACTTTCATCAGCGTATGATTTTTGTGGACAATACACTGATGACATATTGTATTGTTCAGTATTAAATACAGCGCGACTGTGTTTTAATGTTTTTTTTTTTTGTTATAATAGCTCTCCATAGCTGGTCCCTTTTGAATGATTGGTTGTCTAGGTAAAGCATTATTAGAATTTTACCCATGTCTAGTTGGTGCAGTGTGCTTCTGAAACTAAGTTAATATAAATATCCATATTATAATAACCGATGTATCTTACCGTAAAAATTACTGATATTACGGTCGAAGGCCGTAAGTGGTATGCCTAAGTCTTAGCTAACAACGAGCTGAGCAAGCGCGGAAAGATGTTATTTTTTAAAAACACAATACAATTAATCATAAAATAATTTATTGTAGAATCTTCAAAGAGTACGGATTAGGAGTCCGTAGAAAATGTAAAAAGAACTAAATTAAAAAAAATAATTAAAAAAACGTCTTAGCTATAATTGCTTAACTCTAGGAACGCAAAATCAAAATACTACTATTCATAAATCCATATCCCACAACAAATTACTTTACTTACTAAATAGTTTTATAATAAAAAGCACAAAAAAATCTATACCACATCAAATTGAACAATATTAGAATCGACAATCCAATTGGAATGAATTCTTATTTCAATTCCAACAAATTGCACCCATTGTACCCTCGCCCTAGCTCGCCCCCGGGACTGGACCGGGCCGGAAAAAAGCCGACACAGTCCCGGCCCCGGATGATGTCTAAATAGCGTGGTATCGTTGCCATCATGTTCGAGAGCTATTTACATATTGTCATAGTAATTTTCATTATATTTGCTGAAGGTATTAATCGTAGGTGTGCAATTAAACACGAATGTAATATTACTATTTTTATATGAATATTTGTTACTCTTTTACACAAACGGATTTTGGATAAAACTTGGCCCGTTGATAGTTTAAAACTTGGATATAGCACTGGATACGTTAAATGTCACATCCACGGAAAATGTCACATTCCTAGGGAACGTAGATGAATCCGTGGAGGATAGCTAGTTGTACATAAAACACATAAATATTATAGTAAGGTTGCGTAAAATAACAATAAAATAATTTAAATTGAATTCATATGCCTACTCTTTAATTCCTTAATCCGAAAATTATTAAAGGTTTATTATCTTCCGATTTTTTTTCAGCTTCTCGGCTACCGAACTTCGGAGAATGGATATATCGGAAATTATTTGTTATTTTCAAAAACAAATATAACATATTACAAAAATTTAGTTGTGAATGTGCGAACTAAGCCCTTTTTAATGCTTCTCAAAATTCAAATTTCTACATAAAACAAGTTAGCTATACAACCCAGTAATTACTATAGAAATGTTTTTATAATTAGTATACTTTTTAGTATTAGTAATTAATAGTAGTATTAGTATAATTAGTAAAAGATTTAAAAAAAGAAATTGCCACAAACCCCGCCGAAATTTTCTATACTTGTCTTGTAACTTATTTTTCTAACACTTTAAAAGTACCAATTCCAATACACGTATGAAAAAAACTTACATACAACCCATAACCGAAAGAAAAAACTGTCCACAAATTTTCTTTTTGCTTTTAAAACAGCCCTAAAAGCAAAAAGAAAAAAGACCGCCATAAAAAACTCATAAAGTCAAGTGTCAATCACTACCAACAGCCTCGCAGCTAATTGCTCAACAAATTGTGCCATTAAGCCGAAAAAAAAAAGAAAAAACGTGTTCAACAAGCCGAGAGTCAACACTGAATTAATCACTGTAATAACACGCCAGCGTCCCGGCGTTATCCGGTGAAAAAAATCTGTTAACTCCCCGCAAGTCCCGGAAAAAAATGCCTTCGGTCACTTAAAAAGCCATTTATATTCCCAACTCGGCCCGGATGGGGATAATGTTAAAAAAAACCATGTAAAATGCAGTTGGGGAACGTAACAGGTGGTTCTGTAGCCTGTTTTTTAAAAGGGGATGGATAGGGAATTTCTTTTTAGTCTTTATCTAAGACGAGTGTTTAAAGCAAGAACATTGAGGGTTTTGGCATCATTTTATTTATGTGCCTGTTCCTTGCCTAACAAACAGTTGACATTTTGACATACGAACGTTATACGTTCGTATTGATGTAGTTTCAAATGTGTATTGAAAAGTAGAGGAAATGTCTAGTTTTAGGTTTCCTTCTTATGTTTCAATTAATATTTTTTTATATATTTTATAATTATATGACCGAATTTAAAAAAAACTAATTAAAATAAGATAAGTACTTTGTAAAACGCTCATTCTTCCAAAAACTTACTCATTTGCTTTTAAAAATTTATGAACAGGCATCTTGATTACCGAAAGCGGTATCTCATATTAGTATCGAAAAAATACCAGCTAGTCCAAAATATAGGACAACTAACTTCTACCTTTGACTTGTATTAATATTATGGACTTCCAATTTCGACTCAAGCATGCTTCTTTCGAATAAACATTGTATACTTTAATAAAAGTACAGCAAACAAGCATGGTACGGGATCCAGTAAATGGAAATAATAACTGCGGTGTAATTAATTATTATTCTGTAAATAATTAATAAACATAATTTTGTAAATGAATTATCCACCTCTACTGAAGTAACTTGAGAAGAAATAGAAAGTGACATGCCATAATTACTTCGGCTTTTTTTTGTATAGTTTGTTTTTTTTTCCGAAACCAATGCGATTTTACATTTTCAAGACCTTCTTATAATTTCGTCTAACGCCATCTAGTATCGAGTAGCATGAAACGTAACTCATGATGTACATTAAAAAAAGTAAATTGATAGAAAAAAAATTTATCAATTTTTTATAAATATTCGAAAAATATTTGCACATTTTTAACCACTAAAACAAAATATAAAATAAAATGTTTAATACAGTACTACTATTTGACGCTAGATGGCAGTGTTTTTATAATGATTTTACTCACCGACAGATGTCGCTAAAAACCAATTAAAAACTATCGACACTAGATGGCGTTGTATTATTTCTATTCAACAAAAGATGTCGCTGTCAAATAACATTTCGACTACTCCACAATAGATGTCGTAGACATTTATTTCAAGGTTACATATTACATTTGTAATTTATTTGTCCTTCAATCTAGGGAGATCCCTCGGAAGCTTAATATCAAATGAGAAAACAAGACGATAACCATTCAAAGTGGAAACATGGCATAAAACTCAATAGATATCATGTAATTTGTCCATATTTTAAAACAAATCTGGAATTTAAATTGAAACTAAACTTCATGGACCTATCGGCCTACTTCCCCTTGGTAAAAAGAGAGCTTACATGTACTTCGCTTAAAGAATCGGCATTGCCACAGAGCTGTATCTTCGACCCGTAATTGGTAGACACTTGAAATTTTGACATAGTGTGTAACTTTGATTGCTATAACTACAAACAAATTTAATTTTAAAAAATACCATACAAGAAACGTGTTGTTATCGGCGTTATGTACAATGTTGTGCGGTGGCTGCTTGGGGTCGATTGTGTAATCAAAGAGAAACATATATTGAAATTTCTTTATTATCATAGTTAAAAGGACCCTGCTAAAGTGTACAATTATCTCAGTCAGTGTTGCAATAACTAATTACATACTTAGATGTTAATTACATTCTATATACAAATAAGGAAAATAGGGTAATAAAAATTGAATTGAATAATAATTAATAAGCCTTTAATCCCTATTCTTAATGAACTACTCCTACCTAACCTAGTAACGACTTAGGTATAGAATCAAGGTAACAGGGTTTCACCATTTTTTTTAATCGGCACACCTGATTAGTCTTCTATAGGGTTTTTTGTTAAACGGACATCAAGTTTTACGCGAGTAAAAGTTAATCTATATATATAAATATGCAAAATACGTCAAGTTCCTTTGACGCACCATCACCTCAAAACTACTGAACATATCGGGATGGGACTGCTACCATTCGACGCGGAATTTTTCGTAGATTATATCGATAAACGCGGGTGAAACCGTGGGGGACAGCTATTAATTTAATATTTTTATTCAAGAAATGCTTAATTATCACTGCTGGTATCGTGATCTTGTACAAAAAAAATAACGAACCGAAAATAGAAAACATCTCACTGCGTCTGTCTTAATCAATACATTATTTTTTTTTTTACAATTTACTTTCATTAGGCAATATTCCGAACCAGCGTTAGAGTCTGACCATTCATAAGTACCTATAAAAGCCTATTTGAATCAATACATATAATTTCCTGATTTAATATTCGTTTAACACTTCAGTCTCTACGCAGCGCCAGCGTATTATTACATTCATATCTTTTCAACTTTGTCTTACTTTTTTTTATTATTATTTGTATCGTTGCTTGTATTTGGTTGACGGGGTGCAATAAGAAATTCAGTTTCATTTAATCAGTTCATGTTATGTATATTTTGTCTTTTGATATTAAAACGAAAGTGGTCAAATTTAAACAATTAGGGATATATCTGGTTAAATAAACACACAAATAATATTCGATATTTGCTACGTATCGTTTAAAAAGCGCTACGGAACGCTACGAAACGGAATGGTTTGTATTTTTATAGAATAAAATGTTTTCATGTATAACGTTTTAAATCATATTATTTTATTTATAATTTTTTTATTAAGTTACCAAATATCTGTTACTATATATAAATATATATATGTATGTATACCTCATCATATCAGGCTATGATTTCTAAAAAAATATGATAGGTAGCTACTTTAAAAGCCTATTTGAATCAATATATATCATTTCCTGATTTAATATTCGTTTAATACTTCAGCCTCCACGCAGCGCCAGCGTATTATTACATTCATATCTTTTCAACTTTGTGTTACGAGCGAGCTGATCCTCAAATTCACAAAAATTTGATATATTGAAGATATAGAATGAAGCCCGGAACCAGAAATCTCGTATTTTTGAAGCTTGTTATTAAACCTTCACTGTTAGTATATACTGTTTGATGTGACTTCACAAATACACAATATTTTAATTTAACAACCTTATACTGCACATTAAGTATGCAACTTGTCCTTTAAAAAATAATTTAAATAAATGTCTGAAAATTCTATAAGTTATAATTATATCCATACCATGAATTAAATGGGCACCTGGGAATATATCGAGTGATAACTTCAAAAGAAAATTCAGTAAGAAGGAGAACACTCCGTGAAATCTCACTTCTTACTAATGTTGTAAGTGCAAATGAACAAATTTGAATGGAACTTGGCACATAGATAGAACATACCTTGGAATAACATATAGGTTACTTTTTTATCCCGGGAAAATGAGATATCCCTCGGGAACGGGGGACATAGACTTAGACATCCATATATAGACAGACACACATAATAATAAAATTAATGCGAAATTTTCAGATTTAATTAAATAAACAATAATAAAAACTAAAAGAAAAAGTAATCATTTAAAATAAACCAATAATAATTGAAATGAAACATTAAACAAAAAAATGTTTGACGTGTGTAACAGCAGACTCTGGTATTCTGCCGAAACCGTTTCTACCAGTTGATACAATACATTGACCAATGATAATACCTCGATGGTCTAGCATTGCTCGGGATTTCTTTACTAACGTGACTACCGTATTATCTTTTTCAAAGCACTGTGATATATACCTAGATACGAATTAGATGCGATAATAAAGGGCTCCCAATAACAGTATTTCTCACAAAAGATGTAACTTGAAAACCTTACCTTCTAATGACATTGTAGCAGTTTTCATTGCCTAAAAACACGGATAAAATGACATTTTCCGAAAATGAATCCTAGCTAGAACGATTTAACGCCCCCGAAACCCCTGCATCCTAAATTTCATGAAAATCGTTGGAGCCGTTTCCGAGATCCTACATGAATTGCTCGTTTAAAGGTATTCGATTTGATTCGCCCAATTTCGACCATCTAAGACATGAAGACATCTTTCAAACAAAGATTTAACCCTACAATGATCTGTAGAAAAAATCCCCGGGTCCAACAGACCGCGTCGGCATTGTTATTCAAATTAATTGCTTCTTATAATGACGTTGCATTCAAAAGGTAGCAAGAATAATATTTGTCTTTTATCTTTTATGATGGCCACCACAATAGGATGCTGGGTGATCAGGACAACGGCTATTTCGTGAGAAAATATTTTTTGATGTATTTTTTTATTATTATTTGTATGGTTGCTGGTTTTTGGTTGTCGGGGTGCAATAAGAAATACAGTTTCATTTAATCAGTTCATGTTATTTCTATTTTGTCTTTTGATATAAAATCGAAAGTGGTCAAAGTTAAACAAATAGGGAAATATCTGGGTAAATAAACACACATACATAATATTCGATATTTGCTACATATCGTTTAAAAAGCGCTACGGAACGCTACGCAACAGCATGATTTGTATTTTATCTTAAACATCACAATTATTACAAATATTTAACTTTATGATTTTTATAGAAGGAAATGTTTTTTCCAATAACGTTTTCAATCATATTATTTTATTATTCATTATATTTATAAATTAAGTATATTTTTAATATTTTATGTTTTAATACATATCAATTAGTATACGAGTACATAGTGTTACAAAATACCCCGTAAAAATATAATGAATTATCAAATCCAACAACCTAACAATAATCTGTCATGTCAGGGTACGTATGCGTGCCTATTTCACCTAATAATTGTCTATTTTAATAGTTTTTCTATTTTTCACTCAATTAATATCAGTATTTTTATTTTTTTTGGGGTATGTTATACAGCGTTACTGCGGTTCTTAAATATTGTAAATGGACTCGTTATAAGGCCCCATTTAACCTCCTTTCGGCTTTACGAGTACTTTTGTACATATATACCTCATCATAATTAATATCATATCAGCCCAGGGATGTCCACTGCTGAGCATAGGCCTAATTATTTCTACTATATAGGTACATATTATAAAAGTGATATAAGTAGAATATTATAAGAGTAATATAATTGGTATCTATTTTATAAAAAAAATAATTTTCCCAGAATAAAAAGTAGCCTATATGTTATTTCAGGATATGCTCTATCTATGTGCCAAGTTTCATCTATATCCGTTTAGTAGTTTTTGCGTGAAAGAGTAACAAACATACTTACTGACAAATCTTTCCTCTTTATAATATTAGTATAAGTAGATAACTCTATTTCATAACGACACGAGGGTGTAATTATTACAAAAAATAACGAACCAAACATTTCTAAAAACTATTCGAAATACAAATTTAAATCAATCAAATTCCCCGACGTCCGACAGAGGTGCTAAATAAAGACACATGTCCGCAGCGAGCACCCGGCTCGCAACCCTTCGCGTGAGAACCGGTCCGGCCGGAATGCAAATCAGCCCTATTCACCATGGACAATTCTTCGCATTTTTAATTGTTGTTTTTAACCGTTGGACTTGTCTGTTCGGTGTTGTCGATAGTTTTGTTCTGTTGAGATGTCGATGTTTTGGAAATTGTTGTTTGAAGTGAAACTTCTTAACGGCTTTGAAATTTTGAACCGCGACCTTTTTGTGTGACGAAAAATAAATTAATAAATTCCCTGAAATACTAAAGATTTACTTCTATCGTGTCTTACGACAACGTCTGTATTTTTTCAATAATGCCAAAATCCGTAAACTATTTAATAATATAATCAATTAGTTTGTTAAATAAGTATTGTAGTAAATTATTTGTAAAAGTATTAAAAAAATTGCTACTATATACAAATTATGTTAGTTAAAGTATATGGTAACATGATTATTGCTAATATCATAAGTTTTTTTTCTAGGCGCACGAAACGAAACAAATTTCATAAATAATTTCATCACCGTAAAAAATAATAATATACAAATAATTTACAAAAATATCGATATCTGAACATAAAACTTACCGACCAACAACCAACCCTAAACGGATACCGACAAACCGCCCAAAACCGGTTAGGTCAGTTCCGCAAAAATCACAATAGCAGACCCATTGGATACTTAAATAGGTCCAAATATTATAATGCAATCCGCTATTATTAACCCACTTCCCGCGTCCGTTCCCCATTTTTGCCATAGGTGATTCCATTATGTCCAGTTAGCACCCTTTCTGCCCTTTGTGCTGGCCCCTACGGCAAGATAACCGGTAAGACAGCTTTTGACCCACAATAGCATCGGTAGGGTTAAGTCAGTTGCTTTCTGACCGTGATGTGCTAGTGTTCAAACTCAGGTGAGCTCTTTGAAATTATATAATTTAACATAAAATAATAATCTCAAAACATTTCTACGTTTACTTACTTTACAAAAATTTGAATTTCGATTTCGTGAACATAAAAAAATAAAAATGAGAAAACATTGGCCGTAAAACTGATCGCATTTAAAAGTAAATTCAATTTAAAATGTCTACTTCGTTCTATTGTTTTTTTTTTCGGTAGCTACGTCGCCCCCGCGCTACCCATTCACTATCGATTATATTTTTATCCGTTATAAAGAGCCCTCATTGGCGGGAGCGGGAATTTTTGTTCGAAATTCAAAAGCTTTTTCTGTTGTAGGCGTCTTTGGGGGTGGGAGAGGGGTGGCCGCCAACATGGCGTGGGTTTCTTAAAAAATAATGACGGATCGGTTTTATCACCAGACGCTCGTTTAATATTCAACTCGTGTTTTTATTACATTTTAAATCCTTAATATTTTTTCATATTTATAATAGTAGCGTAAGAATAGAAAACAAGAAAATAAAGAACATATATTCTGTTGCACATACACATAAAATACAAGATTATTTGATAAAAAATTTTTTTTTAAGCTTTTTCATTATTCTATAATTTTTTAATAACCATATGTGCCGTAAAGAAGATAGAAGTCAAACTTTTGTATCACAGGGAAACATTTTAATTCATCAATCACTTTTGAATAGCATAGCGTCAATCATTCATTTATTTTTCGTCACAAAATAAGGTTGCTACTCAGAATTTCAAACCACAAGAAGTTTCACTTCAAAAAACCTATCATCTTTTTTATGTGGACAAATGATTTTAAACCATTTTGTTTAAACTTCAACCTTAAAATAGAAACAATAAAAACTAATTTGATATTAACCTGAAATCTCAAACATAGGCAATAGCATTCTCCGTCAAGTCCGATCCATCAAAACTTCTTAATCACTACACAAATAAAATTACGCCAATCCTATAGAAGAGGGTCTTAAGAAAAACTCGGTGGAAAACTCCGCAAGGGCTGAAAAGGGGATGAATTGATTTTATTTGCGACACGACACGATTTTTTAATTAAATACTTGAGAAGGATTTTAATGATGGCCGCCATCTTGGAAAATTTATTGCAAAGAACTGAAAGTCGCTTATTACGTTTTGAAATGTTTTAAATACGTATTGAAGATTCAATGGAGTTTTAATAAAAACTTTTCCTTTACATGATTTATTAATTAAAAAAAACATGTTTATAATGATGTAGAACTAATGTTAATTCTCCTTAAAGTAAGGTCTTATTTAAAAAGGTGTATTTAGATTTAGGTTTTACTAATATTTATAATAAATGCATCAATTTCTGTACATAGAGACCTCCTAATGTATTAATACGTAAATAGCATTGAAATCTCATAAAAATAGAAATAGAAATATTATCTATTCATGTTGGCCTTCACAGTAGGAGCCTGTGTGAAACCATGTAAATCGTCTTTACATGTTTTTTTAAAAATACAGACAATGACCTTAAAACATAATAATTTTACAATCATCATCATCATTATATCAGCCCAGGGATGTCCACTGCTGCATTCTTAGCTTCCAGCGACTCTGACCAGGTCGTCGGTCCACCTGGTGGGAGGTCGTCCCACTCGGCGTTTTCCTGTACGTGGTCGCTACTCGAAAACCTTTCTTCCCCATCGGTTATCAATTCTTCGAGCGATGTGGTCTGCCCATTGCCACTTCAGCTTGCTGACTTTACGTTTTTCAACGAATGTCCTCGTTCCGGACACTGCCGCGTTATACTTTTTATTCAAAATTAAAAAAAAAACAAAATTTCTTTATTACATTACAAGTACAGTAATTACATGGGTTGGGGCTCCCCTTTTAAGTTAGGTTGTAGGTTAGGTTTATTGTGTTAATTTTACAATAAAGGGATGATTTGTCAGGGTAAATAAAAATATTTAAATCGATTTGACAAGCACCCAACAGCAAATCAAATTAAACTCTATCAAATATCAATAAGACTATTAATAACCATAATTGTTGTATTTTCAATAGATTTTTCAACTTGTCACTCGACGCTCGACACGGGCTAAAGTTTCCGAAGCCAATTTACTGTTTAATCGACTCCATTTGTTTAGTAAAAACATCTCAGTGATATCGTTTAGGCACTCACAAAGTTTCGTGCGCTATTTGTTTTATCTCACCGCTTTTAAGTACTCTGTGGTACTTTTAAATGTTCTCAGAGATTTGGGATTTCTTTTAGAGCGTATGGAAGTAAATTTTTTTTTCGAAATTCAAAACCATTTATTCAGTTTAGGCCCGCGAAAGGCACTTATGAAGGTCAAAGTAAGCTTGAACATAATAGACTTGTTTTGATAAATCAATAAGATTATAAAAAAGGCGGCTAAGTGTAATTCGGACTCGCATATGAAAGGTTCCGCACCACCGTACCAAAATGCCAAACGCATATTTCTTATATTTGTTATTCTGAACGTTTTTTTTTTTATTTTTCTTTGTCGTAGTGGCAAAAGGGCTTTGTGAATTTAAAACTCTACTATTATGGCTCAAAAGAAACAGCCAAGTAACAGACAAACGGACGGATAAACAGCGAAGCCTTAGTAATAGAGCCCTTTGGCATTTGTCAATGGCACCTTTGAATTTGAAATTCTACAAAACACTGCTTGACTGTTGATGTCCATTTTCCATAATGAGGTAGAACAGTTTCGTAGTATCTCTGCTTAGTTTAGGATCGGATCACCGTGGAAAGAATCTCCCTCAAAATGTATTAATTATCATCGTTGGTTCTCCAGTATTCGCTGAATGATAATTGAAATTATTACAATTAATAAATAAGCTCTCTTTTATACTAACTACTACTTACGTACGAACGCTATAGCAAATTGAAAATGTTTTAGTAAACTATGCGTACCTACAATGAAATAAAACAAATTTCTTCAACCAACAAAACATTTAATTATAAATCTCAAACGGTTCCGTAGACAAACAAAAAATAGCTTGAAATTAAACCATAAAATGCGAACAAAAGATCCGGTCCGCTTACAAGAGAAACAATCTTTACAATCCATGGAGAGGCGAAATATTAAAATACCTAAAATTACTGATAGCAAGAAACAAATGGTGGTAAAAATATTAATTCTCAGGGAGGCAGGGAGGACCTCCTCAGAGGGTAAAAGAGGGTAAAGCTTCGGTACTTTTTTGACGCCCACTAGCCCTTTTTTTGAAGGGGGAGCATTTTAGCAATTTAAATTTTATCTGTTCGTAATGAGTAAGACTGGTAGATTTAAAATTTACAAAGTACTACTGGATTAAGTTTGCAAAGAGTTTTTCTCATACTTTTTTACGACTTAACAATTTTAATTGATTTAAAAGACATTATAAAACTGTATATAGGTTTCATAATTGAATTTTGACGGGCTAGTTGGCTTGGTGGTTAGAATCTGAATGCCGCGCCACATGTCGTGGATTCGATTACCAAACTGTACCTACACACGTCATTTTGTGTGCATAAACATGTCTGTTTGTCCTGTAAAAATGTCATCTCAAATAGTTCACTTTATTTGAGTCACAAATATTCACATATATTAGAGTTCGTCCGGGGAAGTACTACCACCTTACCCATTTCTACCGTGAAGCAGTAGTGCAGTTGTGTTACTGTGTTTCGGTTAGAAAGGTAAGAGGGCCGGTGAAATTACAAGCACATGAGACTTAACAACTTCACGTCTCAGGGTCGACAACGCATTGGCGATGCCTCTAGTGTTGCAAATGTCCATAGGCGGTGGTGACCACTTACAATCAGGTTGACCGTCTGCTTGTTGGTTGCCAATGTAGTATAAAAAAAATTACCTTTTCTCGGCACATAAATTCTCTATTACTCCAAGGCACTGTCTATATATGTGCCAAGTTTCATCCAAATCCGTTTGATAGTTATTGCGTGAAAGAGTAACAAAAATCCAAACATAAAGTTACGCATTTATAATATTAGTAGAAGGAACTCGGTTTTTTTTTTCTAATGAGAATAATATTCCAATAGGAATGTATATTAATATTAGTTGGACGGAAAATATACTTAATGATATTCAGAATTCATTAAACTCCATTCAAAGTATGAGGGCACAAAATCAAGGGATCATTTCCTTTAACAAACCCTTCGCAAATTGACGGGTAAATTATTATAGATCACAAATTTTATATTATTATAGACTAGCTGTCCCCCGCGGTTTTACCCGCATTCCCGTGGGATGTCACATGTATTATACATAAAAACCTTCCTCTTCAATCACTCTATCTATTAAAAAAAACCGCATCAAAATCCGTTGCGTAGTTTTAAAGATTTAAGCATACATCGGGATATAGGGACTTAGGGACAGAGAAAGCGACTTTGTTTTATACTATGTAGTGATAAATATCTGTAGCTGTGTAGCCTGCCGTTTCACTTGCGATTAAATGCCTATGTCTCGCTTTATACTATAGGCTATGTGTGTCCCAAATTTCAGCAAAATAGGTTCAGTCGTTTAGCTGCGAAATCGTAACAAATAAACCTATCCTATTGTTCCCTGCTAGTTCTTCATCTTTGAAATACTTGTCGTCGGTTTTGTGAATTGATTAACATTTTAGGCCGTTATTAGTAAGGAAAAGTTGCTTTTGTCAGTATGAAAGTGAAAGTAGCCAATGCATTAATGTTGTCGAAAATAGAAACGTAAATAAAGATCATACAACTTTTTCTATTAAACAGACTTAACTCTATAAGTCTTCACAGCGTCATCTCCGTAATCATTTAAATTTCCGACTACTTAGCAAATGGCAACTCTTTTTCTTTTTTCAAGTAACAAGTTTACACAGAGGCTGAAAACCCAAATACTCGTGCGCGACAGCATGAAAATTAAAAAGTTAACCATTTTAAACCAAAATGGCAGCGAATAGTTGGAAGTTTGCGAGGGAAAGTGTTCGGAAACTTTTTAATTTGCGAACGGGTTACGTTCGGAAGTCGAATTTTTCATCGCTGCAAAGTTAGTGTCGGTAGTTAGTTTGAGGCGAGAAGGTGTTTAATAGTCCAAGTTTTTAGTTTACGAACTTAATTTTCACTGAAAAATTGTTGGAGGAAAGAATTTTACGGATAGATCATGTACCTAAGCTAATTTACAAATGGGTTCATTTCATAGATAAATTACCCGGATTTTTTTTTATTATAGATAAATTTTAATCACATGCCAGAGACACCTAGTCACATTAAAAAAGCAAGTTTAATGGAATTAGATAAGAAGATTAAATAAAGCCAATAAATTCCGAAAATTGAAGCTCCTTTTTCATTTTAGTGCTAAGCATTTTGTTCAACATTTAAAAAAACACTAGCCAGTAACTCGAAAATAATCTCCGTATCAGAGATCCTAACGGGAATTTGCTCTAGAAAACGTTATCAAAAAGGTACATTTTTACATGTCCTAACCTATATACCGATAGACAGTTCCTTTACAAATCTAATTTGAATTTGCATGTTGAAAAGACTAAATCATTCCAATATTTTTTATTGATACACTGCAACTATCGTTGCTACCAAATAAAAATAATTATAAACAGATTTATGAACAGAAAACTTAACTATTTTTTCTAAGCCTATATATTTATATACACCAAGACTAATATTACTAACCAAATGGAAAATTTGACCTTGCCTTCCCATAAAACAACCTTCTGGTTCGAGCAAAACCTTCTAATATTTTACGCTACATTTTCTAAGTGACCACGGCAGACAAAATAATACAATTAAAACCTTATAGTGAACTATGTGAGCTCCATCCGGTGTAGGTACATCCTGTCGAACCGGAACACGGCTATTACGTCACTTCCTGGCGTGAGGAAAACGCTGGAAACTTTAGAATTAGGGTAATTTTTCATCCGTGTATACTTGCCTATATGTTTGAAGAGGCCTGAGGCAGGTTTACTTATGTTTTGATATAGTTGCTGAGGTTCTATTTGCAGATAAGTATTTTAAAAGCATATATCTATCATCTATATATATATATATAATAATACAGACAGACGGTCCACATAATGGTAAGTGGTCACCTCCGCCTTTAAAAATACTTTTAAAAATTGTTTATTTTCTTTATTTATTTCATTTTACATTTCTACTGACTCTTAGTCCGTACTCTTTGAAGATTCTACGATAAATTATTTTAAGATTAATTGTATTGTGTTTTTATAAATTAACATCTTTCCGCGCTTGCTCAGCTCGTTGTTTTGAACTGAGGCTTGTGATTCCTTAATATGTAGTGTTACCTTTAATTTTTCTATTGCTGAATGCTAGTCTAGGTATTAATTTCTAGTTTCGTTTTTCTGTATACATATGTTTTGAGTTACAACCCAGCTCTATATGTACTATTACTTATTATGTGGTTACCTTTTGGTTGTAATTTGTATTGTGTATCCTAAATAAATAAATAAAATAAATGCATGGATTTATAAATAAATAACTTAAGATTAACTTAAATTTATTAATGTTAATATTTACTTTTACACCTCGGCTAATTTATGCAGTGTTTATCACAAGCATTCAAACCATTACATTAACAATATCAGAAGGAGGAGGTAGAAAAGTGAATTGGTATATGCATGGAACCATGAAAATAAGATTATCAACATGGATCAAATTAGGTCCCGTCCATAAAACAAAAATTAATGTTGATAAAACCATATAACCTTCTTTAAAGTGTACTGTTTTATTTAATATTATTGCACCTAAATAAATAAAAACTTGAGAGGTGTCAAGGGACACCCGGATGGAACGAGGATACGCATTGGAATTGACCAAAACGCTGAGTTTAGGTCCAGTGTTGAGAAAAACTTGCAATCTCTCGTCTTTAGTATTAGGTCTTCAATAAAAGATCAAGTTGGGTCACATATATATATATATATATATTTTTAATAGGAAGTTATAAGTATTTTATTTGTTATTGTATCACAAATATATAGTTTTGTAGGTTTTAGTATATATAGTTTTATAAGTCGCATGATAGTTTTAACATAATTAAATTTACTTATATTCTGTGGAAAATGCTGTTGGTCACACATTTGTGCATCTTTTTATCGGTATTTAAGTTCAAATGTAATGTGTAACTGTTTGTTTTCCCAAATAAATAAAATAAAAATAAAATAAAAAAAAGACTGTGCTAATAATTACTAATTATACTAATTTATAAATGGAACAGAATTTTAAACATGTTGTATGTAGCCTTTAAATAAATTATGAAAAAAACAAACCCAATAATAAACCATATCATTTAAATTTCGAAAAAAAAGTGTCGTTACAACTTTTCGTATGAATTTTTTTCGTCTAGCCCCCTTTCACAACGCGCGATAAAAAAATCGGCCAATTTTCATTATTTAAATTTAAATTCAAAAGATTATAAGTGTGTAGATATCGCGCCCATTTGTAAGATTTAGAAATATCTATTCAAGTCATAAACCAAACAAATTAGTCCATAAATGAAATTTAACTTGAAATACATCGTCGGAAATTAACATTTTTAACCGAACCTTCCAATGCCACTGTAAAATAGTCTCTACGCTTTAAAAATAGGGTTAACATTTGATAAAAACGGCCAGCTCAATCGTGAAAGTTTCTTAAGTTGGTTGGTAGCAATTATTCTTGAAAATGGCGCCAGAAAAAGTAGGGGATTTCAAAGGATTGGGCCAATTTAGATTTATTTTTCTCCCTTTTGGGGTCCGCGGAACGAAAGTTTTGTTACCACCTTGATAGGGAGATCGACTCTGGCACCGCTTCAGGAAATTACTGGAACTTCGATTATACCATGATAATCTATATATATAAAAATGAATCCCCATTTCCCTTGGTCGCGGCATCTTTAATTCTTTTTTGTTGTGTTTGTTATTGTCAGGAGATGGTTCTTATGAAAGAAAATATTAAGAAAGTTGCGGCAAAAATTAGAAAATTTAAGAAAACATAACGACCATATTAACTTTTCTAATGCATATGGCTTTTGACTTCATTATCAGTCGTTTGAAATAGTGGTATGGGTCGGAATTATATTGATAAAATAATTAATTTATCATTTCTTATTGCACATTTCACATTCGACTCAATCGGAAGATTCAAATTCAATATTCATAGTTAAGACAGGACAACGTCTGTCGGGTCAGCTAGTGCGTTATAAAAAAATATTACTTATTTAACATTGACCCTTACTCACGTAATATTCTAGTACCTGGATGCCCGAGCTTTGCTCGGTATTTTTTTTTTTGTAAATTATGTAAAGTTGATTATTGGCTTAGTGTTGCTTAACAACGATCTACAGTCATCAGCCATCATCAGTTAATGTCAGGAAGTTATTTTTTCAGGTAATGTTAAGTCAATTATCGATAAAGTTGATCATTGTAAACACGGATAAAACGACATTTTCTGAAAATGAATCCTAGCTAGATCGATTTAACGCCGAAAACCCCTGCACACTAAATTTCATGAAAATCGTTGGAGCCGTTTCCGAGATCCTAAAAATTTATCGTTTAAAGGTATTAGATAGAAAAGCTATGAAAAGTGATTACCATGACTCTAGAGTCTCTAGAGGTCGTTGCTAGGTAGGGTAAGAGTATTTCAATACGCGTAGTTATCTTAATTATTTAAGGGTGCTTATTAATTATTATTTAATCCAGTTTCATATTTTTATATGTAAGGAGGTCACATTAACAAAGACTTAAATGTTTTTTTTTTACCATTTGTTAAAATATCAACCTTATATTGCAGGCGACATTTGTTAGCACCCATTTTAAGCACAAAAACGGCTTAAAAAAACGAAAATATGACGAATACAAAAAACGATAGGTCCTTGCAAAAATGCAAAAAGAATTAGTAATTTATTTTTAGTTTATTTCCAAAATTAATCATCATTTTCTAACAATAAACTTTTTGTAAATATTTATGTTACAAAAAAGCACCAATCTCAGCTATTTTACACTACAGAACTTAAAACTAAATGAGCTGTACAGGCAGAACTTTCTCGTCACCGTACCCATTATAATTTGGCACCAATAAAAAATAAAATGGGGTGTCTACCCCTTGTAAAAAGTAGACTCTCCTTAACTTTACAATAACCACCCCTAGGTAACGTCTACCCACCCCACTGCATTTATATAACTTACTACATAAAGCTACTACCAAAGCGTCTCGCTTTAAAAAGAGTAAAAAACGCTGGCTGGAATTAAAAAAAGTCTATTAAGGACTGATGAAAAAAAAGTTAAAAAAAGAGGGTTTTAGTTGATTTAGAAGACCATGGAAGCATCAGGTGATATCACTAGAATCTTTATTTTTAACAATTTAATCAAATAACTTATTTTCAATACCTACATGAAGATTGCCTAGATTTATTTAAATTATAGAATCTAATAAGGCAGTGTCATGTAGAAACCTTTTTAATTTATTAATAGCGAGTTACATTCTCAAGATGGTCTAGATTCTAAAAAAATTATTAGTTTCAATAGAAAGAAGCCACTTTCCCGAGGGACGTAACATTTTTCCCAGATAAAAAGTATCCCATGTTTTAATTTTGGTTATAAACTATCTATGTGCCAAATTTGATTCAAATTCGTTTAGTAGTTTTTTCATGAAAGAATTACAAACATCCACACAAACTTTTGCATTTATAATATTAATAGGGCAAGATTTACTTTCGTTATAACACAGATGTATATTAAATAAATGTTATTGTAATAAATCTAAGTTCGAAGAGTAATTGATGAGTTTATTTCCGGCCCTTCTCAGTAAAAAATAACCTTTCAAACCGGTATTAGGGTCAGACTCTTCATAAGTGCTTGTAAAGACCTATTTGAATGACAACCGTTGTAGCTACGCAAAAAGGTTATTAGAAGACTGTATATAACTTTTAGAGATATTTGCAGGTTTTGGAATATATTAAATCTTTTTTTTTAATAAAACTTTTTGGTGACAATAGATCCTACGTCAATACGGACCAAAATACACTTTCATACTGATTAAGCTTGGACAACTATAAGCATATGTCTGAAATCAATATATTTAAATATAAATACCCTGGGTCATTCACACAGCCATCAAACTAAGAATAGCTAATACTATGGAAACCAGATAACTGATACACAATTTTTTAATACATACTTACATCCAAACAAATATGTTTATGCACACAAATGTTTGTCGAGGGAATCGAATCTACGACCTGCGGCGTGATCATAAAACCAACAGGTCGGTCTATTATTATTATAGTAATACGTGAAGTAACCTTGGTCCCCTTTCCAAGCATATTGCGCGCACCGAGTATGAGATTTAGCATTGTTGAAGTTTACATGAAGAGGGACTAGAGAAAGCCAAAAAATATATTCACGTCAAGTTTAAATATAACCAATAAAAAAGAATTAAACTAAAGTACTTCAAATTAACTAATTTTAAATAAAATAAAAACAATTTGTTTACCTTCATACTACTGTCAAACATATAATGACGTATGCAGGAGCTGTAATAGAACTAAATACAAAAAACAATTATTATAGAGGTATAGTCTATGCCCTCAATAACATTCAAACGCCTTTTTTTAATTATGATCAAATTTCGACTAAAAACTTTTTCTATTAATTTCATACCAGCCAGTATTGTTTCATGTATCTGCCATATTCTACATAGAAATGATGAGGATGAGAACAGAGCTAATAATCTAGGTCCCTAGATTTATTTTCAATATTCAATTGAATAAGAAACACCTCGCAATGGTTCACAAACAAAATACAAAGAAAGTAATTTATTTTAAACTGAAATATATCTTCGGGGGTTAGACTCGGAAACGGATGGAGACAGCGCCTTCTGGAAGGACGCCAGGCAACTGGAGCTAGACGCATAAGCACTGGCCTCTTTTGTTTTTAAGATATTTCTTATGTTTTGAAAAAAGAATATTTTATTTTTATTTTATAGGTACAGAAACAGACAACAGATTGTGTATTACTTATAAATCTAGATAATTAACATTATATAAACCTGTAGTCCAATTATAAGAGAATATTAAGAGAAATTACTTCTATGTTAAACACAGTGCGGTCAAAACTTGTAGGGTAATAAGTGTTTAATTCGAAATAATATCTGCATATACAAATTTAAAATGTTTTCGCAACCATACCTCATCTATGCGTTTCTAGACACGCACATGTTTCTGATGAAAAAAAAGTCGCGCAACTAGTATAGCTATTAATAAAGATAAAATATTCACCAAGAACCATCCAGTAGATATTTTCTTTCCAGAGAGGCGACTACATTATGTTGTTAACTTAGTTAATTATTATTTGTTTGATATTAATTTAAACAAGACTTCTAGCCAGCTACCTCTCTTGAGATGAAAGAATATCGCCATGTCTGTTCTGACATCTGAACCTCTTTATAATTTTAGTATAGATAAGTAAATGATGTACTAAACTTTTTGCTGCTAATGTTTTTTTTTTTTCAATTTGAAATATGTATAACTATGTATGTATGACTCTGCATTACTATGACGTCACAAACTCGTAATCACATAAAATTGTAAGCGCCATCTTAGGACATTTGAAAAAAAAAACATTTGCTAATTAAACATGCAGTCTAATAACCACCTTTTACGATTCATAATTGAATGTCTAGTCTGATTAACAGTAACTACCGGACATTATTAATAGCAGCGACCTTTTCCTTGTTAAACAAAGTTGAAACAAATAACAAGGCGTCATTCCACCCCTTGGTACATTCATAAAGTACTTTAAACAAATTATTTGCACATCTACCTGCGTAGGTAAATGAGCATTATTTTTCTTGTAACAAGTCTTGTAGTGTTTCTCGTTCCGTCCTTAAATTAAAAACAATTATGGGGAGGCGGGAGGACGGGTGGCCGGGGGGCGGACGGAGGGGCGCGGACGGCCGGCGAGATGAAAAATTAAGACAATTTGAACACAGCCCGTCTACAGTTTCATAGATAGATGGATGGGTAAATTGAGTGACATAGTTAGTGGCCGTAAATTGAAATTCATTTTTGACTGGCTGCTGCCGGCGTTGCAATGTGTTTTTGAATCGAGAGTTTGAGGGTTTTCAGTCAATACAAAAATCCAGAAGCAGTTAAAACTTTTCTATTTTGTGTTCCTCAAAACCTTATTCGGACTATAACAAAATTTTTTATTAAAAAATAAGCATAATAGGGCCGGGCCAGCCCTTCATAAGTGCTTCCCAATTAACAGCATACGTTTTTATTTATACTCGTATATATAGATTTTAAGAATGCCTAATGTGGAGGTCAGCGTCAAATAAAAAAAAACAATTGAAATATAATTGTGGTGACATTATCGTTAAAAGTATAAACGTCAAGGTTATAACTGTAATAAGACACCTTACCTTACCTTCATATAATTAATAGACCTTAAGAAAATATACATAAAACCTTTTTATTTATTTTTAAACATAAAAAAAAGAAAAATATACCTAAACCTTATAAAAAAAGCTATTTCAAAGACTGATAGCACTTGATAGTAGCTAGTCAAAGAAACAAATTAACATTCACCCCCTTTAGATCCACCCGACACCCCTAGACAACAAAAAACCAAAAGAAAGAAACAGCCAACAATTTCCATAAGTAAGAAAGAGACGGGAACGCATCCCCGCGAAAAATTAAGATTCAAATAGTAAGAAAATTAAAATTCGCCAAGCGGTCAGCATTGCCTCTCGCTCTTTCGCATTCAAGTCGTATATGGGGATCTCTTTCGCTCTGGTAAAAAAAACAAGCTCGATCTGACTTTCATTAAGGAGGGAGCAAACTCGGATAACCCTATTGGAATGATAATGACCGTATTTGGTAGACAGTGGTGTTTGCCTGAAGAAAAGTAATTAAGATCCACTAACTATAAGAAAAGTTTTATTGAAATAAATTATTGTTGAATAAATTGTTAGTTTAGTTGCCGGCTGAGAGAGATGACTAACTTAAATAACAATTTTTTTAATTTTCAATTTGAGACGCCATTTTTTTTAAATCTGGACGTTGTTCGAATTCAAACACGATCGTCTTATCTTAAACAAATAAATAATAAATATCCTGGGACATTCTTTTACACACGGCCATCTGGTCCCAAACTAAGCAGAGCTTGTACTATGGAAACCAGATAACTGATATACTACATATAATACTTTTTTTTTCTAAATACATACTTATATAGATATTTACACCCAGACACAGAACAAACAGACATGTCCATGCACACAAATGTTTGTCCTGGGAACTAAGGGTTCGATTAACGCACTATCACCTCAAAACTACTGAACATATCAGGATGGGACTGCTACCATTCGATGCGGAATTTTTCGTAGATTGTTATTAGCTATATATGATATCGATAAACGCGGGTAAAACCGCAGGGGACAGGTACTTATATAAATATATACAAATGTTCGTCACGCGGGCAATCAAATCCACAACCTGGGTAACATTAAGAACTTTTCTTTTTTTTTTTTTTTATGCCCCTTGGGCCGACAAACAAGCAGACGGCCCACCTGATGGTAAGTGGTCACCGCCGCCTATGGACATTTGCAACACTAGAGGCATCGCCAATGCGTTGTCGACCCTGAGACGTGAAGATGTTAAGTCTCATGTGCCTGTAATGTCACCGGCCCCCTTACCTTTCTAACCGATACACTTTAATACAATTGCACTACTGCTTCACGGCGGAAATGGGCAAGGTGGTAGTACTTCCCCGGACGAACTCTGCACTAAGAGCTCTACTACTCTAGAAACTCTTCACGACTTTAGTATTATCTGATAATTTACAATCTATTACACACACTGGCTTAACAGATATTTTTATTCTATTTTTGTACTACTTAGGTGGCAAAGAAGAAGACGGCCTGATGGCAAAAGGTCACCGCAGCCTATTGACCCTTGCAAAACCGTGGGTTCCAATCGAGCAATGGCAACCCTGGAAAAATCTGAAGACCCTTCTTCAAGAAGTTTTCAGTTACTTTAGGTAATGAAAATGAAAAGTAACTTTTCATCTAAGTAGTTCATATTACTAAAGTAAATAAATAATATCTACGTACAGTTAAACATAAAATTTATATTTTGTTTTACATATAGAAACTATACTATACTAATGTGTACATAGAACAGCGAAATATAACTCGTAGCATTTCGTAGCACTTTGTAGGACTTCGTAGCGTTTCGTAGCCTTGAAAATCAGCTGACATTACTGACTCAAAAAAACTATGCTAATTTTTATAGTACTGAGTAGAAATATTTAAGTTTCTCTACGTAGTAAATAATTACCAATTTACTTTTTCTTCTCTGACTCTGATCTCTCCTTTACAGTAAATCTTTTAGTACAAAATGTTGCTATACAGGCAAGTTTATAATGTATTTTTCTTTAAATTAAAAAAAATATAGCTACCACAGTATTAGTTAGATAAAGCGTTAAAAAGTCTGCCATGAAGCAGTAGTACTTGTATTACTGTGTTTCGGTTAGAAAGGTAAGGAGGCCGATGAAATTACAGATACATGAGACTTAACAACATCACGTCTCAAGTTCGAGAACGCATTGGCGGTGCCACTGGTCACTTCAGGACCTTCCGCTTGTTTATCGGCACATGTGGTATTGCACAAGCGTACCTAATAAAGGATATTTGTGTACATTAGCATGTCTTAAAAAATTGTTAATTAATTACACAGTTCAAACTCTACTTAATTGGAGACTGGACACTTAATAACACATGTGTCATTTATCCGTTTAACAATGACAAAGAAAAATAACCTTTATTCCTTTACACATAAGGTGCATCTATTGATCCAACAGCTATTTGTATGATGATGGAAATCAATCTTATTCCAAAGCAATACAGTTTCTTTTCCTGTGACAATCTGAAACGTCAAAACGGCCATCATAGCGTGCCGGTAGTATAGTTACTTTTCATAATAATTATAATCGGATATATCAAATTCACGTATCACGTGCATACATTAGTTTAACCTCAGTAAAGAATAATGAGTGACCAAAAAAATGCAATCTTGATTCAAACCGAAAATTTAAAAAAGGAACATCTTTTTTTAAATTCAGATAATTAAACAGCCAGCAACGTCAAAATGTTGCCTGATCAAAGAGGGTCTGAAGACGGTAAAAATGTCCCCCTTTCCGTAGTGGGGGGAACGGGGGAGAAGGGGGGTTCGTTTCTTTGTCCCGCGTTATCTATACAATTATTTGAAGAAAGTAAAGTCTCGCAAAAAGATAGGAAGGCTGGACGCGCGCTCGGGTTGTGACCGTCGCCCTTTTGCTTATAATATTTTAATTTAATATTGAATCGGAAATAAAGATTGTGTATTTGATACTAGACATTTATAACTTTAACATAATTAAATATTTTATATCTTATTAATTATTCTACAACTAATAATAACAATCATGTTTTGGTAGAATTTGGAAGAATTCGCCTGTGAACCTATGTATTTATGTCACTTACTTACATTTCTTTAAAATAAATGCATGTTTATTAGTATCAACAAATTAACCTATTTATTTAACAAAAACTTTATATATAAAAAAATAATATTTTCCATTCCAGGCCACTACAGAGCAACACAGCCATCGCCGGACGCCCTACAAAAACGATCCGCGAAAGGGGAGCCGTGGCAAAAATGACGCTCCAAATAAAATAAACACTCGACCAACACAGCAAGACCTTCCCCGCCTCCTCGTGTACTTGAAACAACGTTCAATCAGGGGTACCTCTTAAAAAATAATAGATCTTTATAAATTGGTCAAGTTGTATCTATAATAAAAGCTCTATAGATGGTGTGATGGCTCCTTACAAGATTTAAAGGGAAAATATTAAGAAAGGATTTATTATTTTTTGATTTATGGTTGATTATTAAAAGTACACTTATAGTTATAAGAATTAGTTAAAACACTTAACAGAAACTATACTCGGAATTTCTCTATGTCTCTAAAACAATAACGCTGTGGTAAAAAACCCATGCTGCCACGCTATCGGTCGTAGATTCGGTTTCTATCCGGAACAAACATTTAAATACATGAACATTTGTTTCAGATGTTTACGTCTATGGCGATAATGAGTTTAAAGTTTTTTAATATAATGTTAATTCTAGGTGGGAATCGAACCACAACCTGTAGCTTGGTAGTATCTAACCATAATGCCAGTCAGCCCGTCTCATAAAAGTTCTTGTTTCATTTCCACCACAGGCAGACGGTAAGTGGTCATGATCACCGCCGCCTATGGACATTTGCAAAATGCGTTGTCGACCCTGAGACGGGAACTTGTCAAGTCTCATGTGCCTTTTTCACCGGCCTAACCATTCTAAGAGAAACACAGTAAGGTGGTAATACTTCCCCGGACGAACTCTGCACTATGAGCTACTTCATAAAACGTATAACCTAAGAAAAGAAAATGAAAACAATTATTCATGTTGAAGCATTTTGTGAGCTAAAAGAGAGCAATTAAGAATCTATTTTCCGTGATCATAGAAACACCAAACTACTTTTGCATCTAAAATGAAAAAAAAATAATTAAATAGTTGAATTTGTTTTAATATAAATAAATACATAAATCATTAATTCGATGACGTCACAGCTATAAAGCTGGGTGGTCACGATCGACACTAGCGCAAGGAGTCACTCCCCGGGCAAGGCAATTTCCTATCTGACTGACAATTTCCTTGGCTCGCCCGATTTTAATATAAAACGAGAAAAAACATCGCCTCGACTTCTGTAGATGCCGTAAGAATTAAGTGGATAAGAATTATTTTTAACACTCGCTTCCGTAACGGGAAACCGCGTGACGCAAAATTAGTTAGTTAAATGTCTCGGGATTTAAAAATAACCTTTTTGGATAAATTAGCTTTCCAATAGTGAAAAAAATATTAAAATCGGTCTCGCTTTTTAGTATATTCCTTAGAAACAAAGGTACAAATGTAAAATGTTACTAAGGTTTTCGTTTTTTTTTAGTATAGATCATACGGTGAACATAACATAAAATGCGACAAGGTCATGGCCCTGAAAAAGCACTGTGTAGGCTAGTATTACCGTAGTAGTACTACCGGTTCAGAGCCAGCTAACGACTGGAAGTAGATGGGCTCGATTCTGTAAGGAAAATAACACTAACTCGAAGATGTTTCGTCGCGGCCTCCTCTCTTTCGCTAAACTAGCTAATACTAAATCACGTGAGAGATAAGCTCTCCGAGCCCTCCGTGAAGTGGCTCGCTGACGAAATTTGTATAAGCTAAGTAAGGGGACAGGCAAGAAATATATCAGGGTTGAAATAAAATAAAATTTTGCTATTGGTATTTATTCAAGTGCTTTTAATTTTTAAAATTATACAATACTCTAGATACATACCTTGTTATAAATACTTACTATTTGTTAAATCTTATTATATAAATGACATCTGAAAGTCGTCTTAATTTCTAAAAGTACTTCTGTGTCGACGCTCTTACGTAGCTTAGTCGTCAAAAACGCGCATAGTCAAGTGATTGGTCATCCCCACAATATTTCCCCCCCCCTACACACTTCCATAGGAACTCGAACGCAACGGAATTTTTGCACAAATTCAAAATTCAAATAAAAATCAAAAAATTAATTCATCCATCAGCTAATCTAAAGCTCCACTGAAATCAATTATACATCTTTTTTACTGGAAGCTTCCTCCTCCACAACATATGGTCCTTCGAGCTGAATTACGGGACTACATTCCACATCTGCTGAAATAAAGGGCGGATCAGTGACGAAAAAAGAAGCAACATTATACGATATTGCGACAAACGTACGTGGATGGAGTGATCAGCATTGCAATTCAGTGTATTTCAGTGAGTTATCACCCAATTTCCCTTCCATCTTCATTGCCTATTTATGCTAATACCGTGTTCGTAAAATTTCAGCGTAACCTAGATCAAAAAATGTTCAAAAAAATGGTCAACCGTCTTGTTGCAATTTGCAATATACGCGATATCTGCCACACGTCGAAGTTTTACCATCATCGTGCAGCTGTAAGTACTCAGCTTTCTTTCATTGTTCACCGAAATGAGTAGTGAAAAATTAATTATTCCAGACAAATCTCCCAAAAGTACGTCGAAAAAAGATGAGTCATTTCGCGATCTTACTAAAAAAAGGGGGTAATATACGGGGTAGGTTAACGGTTTTCACTTAATATGTCGGTAGCTTGAATGCGCCAGAAGTAGCTCCAAATTAAAATAAACGGGCAGAGCAACAAATGCGTATTGAGGGAGCTTTAGTGTTTTTTAATTGATTTAGTACCATCCAAACCGAAATAAGTCTCAAGTGAAGATGATGATCTTCCAACAAAATACGAGAAGGCTTCAAGCTCCTATTACGCAATTATAGCTCAAGCTAAGAGTTTGCTAACGACTGATGAAGTTCTCAGCACTAATAATACCAAGATACATTCTGTAAAAATGCCTGCGATAGCTATGCCTTTTTTAGATGGATCCTACGAGCACTGTTTAGAATATAGGGAATATAGTATATATATACATTTATGTCGTTAGTTCACAACAACAAACATATTCCACCAATACCGAAGTACCATTATAGAAATATTCCTTGAATGGTGTTGCGGCGCTAGTAATTGATTCATTAGAATTTTCAACTAACAATTACACTGTAGCATGGGATTTAATTTGCAATAGGTACAATAATACGCGTTTGTTAGTCTTTAACCATGTCAAAGCCTTATTTTCAATTTCGAATATTGTCAAAGAATCTCGAAGTTTCGACGGTTGACACTATTATGCAAAATCTACGTGCTTTAAAACTACATGAGCCGGTCGACTCATGGGACACTTTTATTATTTACATGGTTGTTTCTAAGCTAGATACACCACAGATGCACCACAGAACGCGATTGAGAGCAATTCCGAGGCACCATAACTACAGATAAAAGTGGCGACGATTCTAACGATTCGATTTCGGTAATTAAGGTAAATCATTTAATTACATTTCTCAAAAATAAGGCAGATATGCTCGAAACGCTTATGGTTACACACGGCAGTAATAACAGTAACAGGGAGCCTAAACAAATACCGATATCGAAAGTAACCCTGCCATGGATCACCAAATTCATACAATTTACAACACAATCATTTTAAACAATTACGCGCTTGCTGTGTTTACAACAGCCCCCTTATTCAGCTAATAAAAACTTCGTCGGCGAGCCGGTTCACGGAGTCCTCGGAGAGCTTATCTCTCACGTGATTAGTAGTATTAGCGTAGTTAGCGAAAGAGACAGAGCACGGAGGCCGCGACGAAACATCCTCGAGTTAGTGTTATTTTCCTTACAGAATCGAACCCCAGAAGTCATCCTATTTTCACTTGCCAAACATTTGCTGAAGTAAGTTTACAAGATAAACTTAAATCTATTCAAAAACATAACTGCTTACGACCAGCGTCGAGCGATGCGAATAGCAAACCGATTTTCGCCGTAGCTACAAGCTCCGTGGTCCGAACGAGTGTCGACCACTATACATATGCATAACACACACATTGACGATCAATTAAGAACCGCAAAATAGTCTAACCTGCAGCCAGTTATTTAATTCGTTTCGCGCAGTTGGAATCATTTTTGAACATTTACAAAGTTTCAAATAATAATAATGTATTGCAAAAACGACATCAATTAGCTAATTTCAATTTATTTATTGATGATAACCAAATCATACGTGTAGGGGGACGTCTAGAGAATTCATCTGAAATTAACTACAATAAAAAACATCGGATTTTAATTTCATCACAACATTATTTTACAAATTTAATTATTAGACCCGAACATTTGAAACTTTTACATGCACCGCCGCAATAACTTTTATATACACTCAGAGAGAATTGGTGGCAAATCGGAGGGCGTAACCTTGCTAAGAAAATCGTCCACGACTGTGGGTTGTGTGCACGTTTGCAAGGCAAGACAACAGAACCAATAGTGGATAATTTACCCAAAGAAAGGCTGAACCCTGGCTATCCGTTTATGTATTGTGGTGTGGATGCAGTGGTCATACTAAACAGAAAAAAGGAGCTAAAACTATTAAAGCTTATATTTGTTTATTCGTTTGCTTTACAACATGCGCTATTTGGAGTTAGTTAGCGACCTCACGGCTGATGCATATTGGTCGCACAGAAGCGCTTTATTTCTCGCCGTTCTAAGCCAGCCGTGATATTTTGTGGCAACCAAAACCGCTTTGTAGGTTTAAAAAATGACTTTTCTAAACTTTTATCATCTTTTTCTGATGACATAATAAATTACGCGAATAGTAAAGATATCAAATTCAATTTTATACCACCTTATGCACCACATTTTGATGGACTGTGGGAAGCTGGTGTCAAAAGTTATAAGTAACATTTACGACGTGTGGTAGGTAACGCACGTTCTTTCGAGCACTGCATTAGCACAGATTGAGGCTATCCTGAACTCCCGATCTTTAACTCCCAGATGCTTATTTCTTAAAGTCCAGCTTATTTTCTGGATGGTGATCCATTGAATGCACCTGTTTGCGATGACCTAGAAAACACACCAATGCATGTTTTGTCACGTTACCAACGAGTAGAACAAATACGACAACACTTTTGGAGCGGCTGGTCGAAGGAGTACGTGTCGGAGCTGCAGACGAGAACTAAGTGGAAGTCAAATACATCGGATCTCAAAGTCGGAACTCTAGTCGTTATCAAAGACCACAATCCACTTAAATGAAATCTTGGTAGGATCATATCTGCTTTCCCTGGACATGATGGCATCTTAAAAGTCGATGATATTCAATCTGCTTCAGGAATTGTCAAGCGAGCATTTTCATAAATATGTCCGCTACCCGTTACAGTGGCTGATCATACTCAAGATGCCGCAACTCATTGAAAGTTACATCTTCCAAGGTCGGGGGCATGTCGACGCTCCGGTCAAGTGATTGGTCATCCCCACAATATTCTCCCCCCACTACACACTTCCATAAATATTCGAACGCAACGGATTTTTTGCACAAGATCATCCATCAACTAACTCCACTGAAATTATGCTTTTTTTTTCTCCTCCGCAACATCAGGTACCTATTGGTAATAAGTTACTTGTTAACTTTAATCAGTCTAAAATATGAACAAAAAATTCATATTTTTTTTAAGACAATAATAAAAAGTAAAATATAATTGACACACACATTATTGTCTCAACATTTTATATTTCTAAACAAGAAAAATATTAGCTATTTTCACGTTATTTTTTTAGTGTTTCTCATCCATAATAACCTCGTCCTCCTTTCAAAATGGCTTTGGCGAGAGAAAGAAAAGTGGCTCGCGATGGCCGCCCCCACCCCCCGGCACCTCCCCCCTCGCTCGAGGATGTTATTTTATAAGAGATGCTGTTTTATTCCACTTGCCATTGTATTTTTGTATTTTAAATGAACGCCTTTGTCATTGGGAACTATTAAATAAGCTGCATTGAGAAAAGTTTATTATGTATTAATAAATGTGATGTTACGAGGTCAGACGAAGTGGCTTTTGGCCAAAATTTGTGTTGGATCCCGATTTATATAGATTTTTGACATTACTTTAATCCCTACTAATATTATAAATGTGAATGTAAGTTTCTTTGTTGCGCTTTCACGCGAAAACTACTTTACCGGTCATCATGAAAATTTGCACACATATTCTTGGAGGCATTAGAAGTAACATGGTACTTTTTGTGCCCGGAAAATGTTACATCCCCCGGGAACGCGGGTGAAACCGCGGGGGATAGCTTGTAAGCTATATATCTAATAAGAATTGAAAACAGGTATTTTGATACAGGAAATCCTAACTAATATTACAAATGTAAAGTATTGGTATTTTTATTTGAGTTTTACGACAAAAATACTGAACAATTCTTGCTGAAATTTGATATACCTACACTTAGCTTATAGTACAGAGAAAGACTGCATTTTGAACAACTATGCACAAGAGTAAAATACCTGGCGGATAGTACCTACATAGTAAATTATAAAGAATACTTCTAACATAACCTTTATTCAAAATTAAAATGTCAATCGCAATACCGCAAATTAACAAATATAACGGGTTGCACTCCGGGAGTGCCGGCAGAAGTGAAAACTTGAACATTCACCGTCTTACGAATTTTCGATCAGGTCACGTGTCCTGACGCGAGTTTAACATTTTATACCGATCCCAATAAAAGTGCTTAACGCCGCTACAGAAGTTTTCACTTAAAAAAATATATATTTCTATAGTTTATTTATTCCTAAAGGCTTTTTTTAACACGAATAATAACCTGGTGGCTTTAATACTTACATGAACAAATACACCGCTAAGGGCTTCCAGCCGACGGGATTTTCCACATAGTTATACAACTTCATTGGCTTAATTGAAAATTTTATAGCCATCCCAAGAAAAGTGCTCAACGCCGCTAAAGAAGCTTTCACTTCAATAATAAAAAACGAAGACGCTTTATATAACTGATGTTTAAATAAATAAATAAATATACAGATCAACCGAATGATTGATGAACTGACAGTCATCGTTTAACCTACCCTTGCACAGCCAGTACAAACTTAGTCGGGTCACGGCGCAGCGATGCCTCGTCGAGCGGTCCTTTCATGTGATTGCGTAGTTAGCGAAAGAGACAGAGCATGCAGACCGCGAAATATTCTCGGGCTAGTGTCACTTTACCTAATACCCCCGAGCTTAAAGTTTGTAGATCAAAATGGAAATATGGGCCACTCGTGTTGATCGCTTACTCATCCACGCCGCGCAGTACTTACCGCAGTCAACAAATTTATTAAAGGTTTTTATTGAAATGCGACGCTGATCTGCGGATAGATGGATATCACTACCTACTCGTAGTATAAAACTAAGTCGCTTTCTCTGTCCCTATATTCCTATGTATGCTTAAATCTTTAAAAGTACGCAACGGATTTTGATGCGGTTTTTTTAATAGATAGAGTGATTGAAGAGAAAGGTTTATATGTGTTAGTATCTACATTGCACCTGAGCGAAGCCGGGGCGTGTCGCTATAACTGATATACAATATATACAACTTTTTAAATACATACTTATAAAGATATTTACATACCGACACAGAACACGATAGACAGACATGTCCATGCACACAAATGTTTGCCCTAGATAGGAATCGAACCCACGACCTGCAGCTTGACAGTCAGGGTCTCTAACCACCAAGCCAGCTGGCCCGTCTATTATAAGATTATTAAAAAACATATTCTAATCATTAATATTAAATCACATTATTATCTTCTGAACATATTATTTAATTTTAATTCTTTGTAACATAATATTGCGGAAGTGTGTTGATGTTTAACTTTGTCTTTATCGGGAATATTTTTTGGTGGCTAGTGGAACTGCCACGCCACAGGTCGCGGGTTCGATTCCCACCCAGGACAAACATTTGTGTGCATGAACATGTCTGTTTGTTCTGTGTCTGGGTGTAAATATCTATAGAAGTATGTACAATAAAAAGTAGTATACGAGTATGTAGTATATCAGTTATCTGGTTTCCATAGTACAAGCTCTGATTAGTTTGGGATCAGATGGCCGCGTGTAAAGAATGTCCCAGGATATTAATTTATTATTTAGTATATTTTAAGAGTATCTAATTTGATTGTGGATTCTTTTTATAAATTGTAAACGGTTCATGGCCGTATAAAATCGATTGCAATGAGCTTACACTATTCATCAAATGAGTGTCAGAAATTGGTCGAAGTCGAAGCTCTGATTAGTTTGGGATCAGATGGCCGTGTGTAAAGAATGTCCCAGGATATTAATTTATTATTTAGTATATTTTAAGAGTATCTAATTTGATTGTGGATTATTTTTATAAATTGTAAACGGTTCATGGCCGTATAAAATCGATTGCAATGAGCTTACACTATTCATCAAATGAGTGTCAGAAATTGGTCGAAGTCGAAGCTCTGGCCGAAAAATATATCAAAGAAACTTTGTAGAGAGAATCTTGGTCTCCAAAATATAAGTTAAATCTAAAAGATACCACTGTTTTCAACAAGCACTTGTTCTGTAATTTACTATGTGCCTAGTTATTAGTATCGTGTTTTTATCACAATTTTCTATGATGAAATAAATTTAATATTATTATTATGTCGATGGACAAATTTGATTATCCACTAAAATTAAATAAGTATACTAAAGTTAATACTGTTTTTAAAATAAAATATAGTCAAAGACGGAGAACAAAAAAAGGAAAAATGTTTCGAATATTGTTTTGAATTTAGAATGACTGTGATGAAAAATATATGATGAATAAATACTTTTCTATAATTATAAATAAGGTTTTCATTTTAAAAACCGTGTCATAAGTCTTCACGTGCTAAACACTTCAGTATCCCAGCTGGTTTCAATAAAGTTGCACGGTTGACTACCAAATGCCTAAACTTGGTAAGCCTATGACATAGGTATTAGGCCTCTTCCCTCCGGCAGGACACTGATAAAGCTAGAGCACTCTTTGATTAATATCAAATCTCTATTGTGGTACTTTGTGGTAATGTGTGGTAGTGTGTGGTAATATGTGGTTAAATGCAAGTCACACACAGAAGATCCAACTAATGTTATAAATACAATAGTTTGAATGGATGTTTGTTACTCTTTCACGCAAAGGCAACCAAACAGATTTGGATGAAACTTGGCCCATATATAGAAAATGTCCATTTTCTATATATCATATTATGTTAACACATAGGATACTTTTTGTGCCGGGAAAATGTTACATACCTTAAGAACGCGGTTGAAACCGCGGGGACAGCTAGTTATCTATATTAACTTGTCAGAAGGTGAAACAAATATAATTAGAAAAATACATTTAATTCGTATATGTCGTAGCGGTTTACGTAGCATCTCGTAGTACTTCACCTGCAACAACCACGAAAGTAGTGGGATAAGAATTTGTTCGGTTAATTGCATAATCATTAGTTAGCCGTCTGAGTCAATTCAGCGCTGCTCTTGAGAGCCAGTTACCTTCAAACTTACATCATATTTATATAAATTGTAGAAACCATCTCATTGTGAAGGCCAAGACACATTAGGGGTTACAGTATCTATATTGGAATTTATATTTATACAGGGAGGGACAAACAATTAATACGACATGCAACCTTTATCTAGCGACTGTCTACGGTATCGAAAATCTTACAAATAAAAAAAAACACTTATAAATAATATTTTATTTTTGTCAAACTTTTTTACCTATTCTTATATATCTTGGGAGTAGTAACAATAAATAAAATAATATAATAATAATAATAATAAGTATTCACAATATTACAAACAAAAAAAACATTCCTTTTTGTTAAACTCTTTTACCTAATCTTAAATATCTATGTGGTAGTTACAATCTCTCAAATACTGACGCATCACTGGTCATAGATTATATAGACAATAAAATATGGTTGGCATACCAAAATACAAAACCATTGATTCAGTTTAGGCCCTCGGAAGGCACTTATGAAGGTCAAATTTAAAGTTACTGAAGCTAATAATATGCGATTGATATATATTTCTGTTACGGATAGGTACTTACGTTCTTAAACCCTTAAAAACCACTCCATTTAGCCCACAAAAGTAAATAAAACGTCAAATGAAAACCGTCTCAATAACCGAGCAAACAAGGGTTTCAAGATATTACATAGATCGAGAGTGAATTTTGTAAAATTTCCACTGAACCAACCTTTTTACCGATTGATTTGTATTCGCAAAGATAAGTAATTACGGGCCCACTTCAGGCCAGATCCATAAATCCGCGGTGGGGGGAAGGAGGGCCTCCCTTGAAAAAAGGGGGTGTTCTTCTTATATTTAAATATCGAACCCCTTCCGGGTAGGTGCCATGGTTTTTCCAGTAAAAGGGGTAAGTGACAGAAGCAGGGAATAGGGACGCGATGGAGTCGATGTGGGTTATTATTTTTTAAAATGTTCGTTAATTATTTATTGTTTTTCGATTTGTTAACGATTGACATTAAAAGCTTATACATATGTCATTTCAGTCTTACTTATTTTGATATACCAACTAGCTGTCCCCCGCGGTTCACCCCATACATAAAAACCTTCCTCTTCAATCACTCTATCTATTAAAAAAACCGCATCAAAATCCGTTGCGTAGTTTTAAAGATTTAAGCATACATAGGGATATAGGGACAGAGAAAGCGACTTTGTTTTATAATATATACTAATATATATTATAAATGCCAATGTTTGAATATATGGATGTTTGTTAACATTTCACGCAAAAACTACCGGACAGATTTAGATGAAACTTGGCACATAGATAGAGCATATCCTGGAATAACATATATGCAACTTTTTAGCCCGGGAAAATTGACATCCCTCGGGAACGCGCGTAAACCGCGGGGGACAGCTAGTGTTATATAAATCTACTTAGATTAGCTCTTTTAGATTGGAACTCTATTACTATTTACTCTTAGCATGCCTTTATTTTAGGTATACTGTATCGCCAAGTGCTCTGTTTGATATTATATAAATTTATGTTTAATTTTATATCAAAAGGTAAAAGGCGACTTGACTCAACCGCCGTTTTTGACGAAAGTAACATTTTTCTCAATGAATTATACTACTATGATGATGGCCCATGCACAAATTCGTTGAAGCTTGCATTTAGTTTTAATATTCAACAGTTTCGATGTGGAATGTTAAGAAGTTTAGATGCAGTATCTGTTTTTGGGTTTTAACATTTTCAAACAGCTCTCCTGTGAAGTTTTCAAAATGGCGGTTGAATCAAGTCGCATTTTAACCGTCAATATGGATTTGAATACTAGCCTACTGGTAGTAAGTATGGTAGTGCTATAAACTGCAATGCATGCATAGTTTGTTGAATATAAGGTAGACGTATAGTCCTTAAAATTTTTTCGAAAACTATATGCAACTGTTTCATAATAAAAATAAAAAAAATACGGTAATTGAAGCTTTTTTTATTTACATATTTAATTTGCAACCTGTTCTAGTATTGATGGCCAATGTTAGAGATTAAGGTCACCTTTATGTTTACTTTCAGTGTAGTCTTGTTTCTTTCTCCCCATAAATTCAGCCACAAATATAATGAAATAAGTAATTCACCATCAACTCCACTTCTTTCCGTGTGCTGTCTCAAGATGGACTTAAGAAGCAAAAAGGAAAGAGTCCAAGGGGCGGCGCCGCCCCCCACCGGGGGGACCTCCGAGCCCATTGGAATACAGAATAATAATCGCCAAAAGAAATGAGAGGGAGAGTAAAAATATAAATAGCTTGTAGGTATCTACCTCCCTGAGATATTAAAATTTGTACAAGAAATGCTCTCCTTCAATTTTGTTAAAATAAAATGATATTCAGCCGGAGTGCTGGACCGGGCCCTTTTGTATTAAAACGCTTTTTAGTATTCTACATTGTTGTATTCTTTTGTACATAAAGTTCAATTTTGCTTGAAGCTAGGTTCTCTGTATGTTTTATGACTTGAAACTGAAATGCTGCTTAATTAAACGCAATGAAGGTTAAGTTACTAACTATTGCTTACGGCCTAGCTCCTAGAACACTTATGTTGTCTCATATTTGTCGACCACCTTGGTGAAATTGTCAATAAATATGTCGATATTTAAGTGACCATGAGTATAGTAATAAAGTTTTCGATAAACGTTTTTTGTGTTTTCATATATAAAAGGTGATTACATATATACTTCGAAACCGTAGTGTAATGTTTATATTTTTAATAAATAAAGTTTCAGTCGATTTTGAACTCTATGATTTGTATATTTATTATTGTCAGTAGTTTTTTTTTTTTTATGAACAATTGAACTATGGGACATATAAATAAATAGATAGTATATATCGATATAAAAAAAATTGTTTAAAATTATCCTATTAGAAGCGTAATCTAGATAAAACCGAAACCTAAATCTATTTTTTTTTTAATATTCAGTATGTTACAAAACTACCGGTAAAGTACCCCGAAATGAGGTTAAATGGGGCCTTATAACGAGTCCATTCACAATATTTAAGAACCGTAGTAATGCTGTAAAACATAGCCCAAAAAAAAAATAAAAAAACTGATTTTTATAAATGAAAAATAGAAAATCTATTAAAGTAGACAATTATTAGGTAAAATAGGTACGTAGGCCTTTCTGTTAAATAATCTGGTTCCCTGACATGGCAGCTTACTAGGGTTGTTGGTATTGATAATTAATTATATTTTTACGGGGTATTTTGTAACACGTTGTATTCATGATGCATATGACCACAAATCCACCGTACTATGTACCACTATGTGATCAGTATATTCGAGACTGGGCTGCCAAGTGCACCTGCCAGAGCCCCGTAAGGTTATACAGATTTCCAACTTAAGAAACTGAAGTGAAGTGTTTGTGAAAGTGAAGTGAACCACCGAGTCTGTGGGTGTAAGTGAAAATCGGCCGAGTTTACACTTTGAACAACTTAAATCGTCCCAAACTTTAGTTCACCGCTTTGTAGTAGCGTCAGCAAATTATATTTTTAATCCATCGTTCATTCTGATTAGAAAATTTAAGATAAAATCTTAACTAATATTTTGAATGGAGTGTCCAAATTAATAAAATAGTTATATAGTATAGACTTGATAAATAATCCCTGTTATTACTAGAAGTCAGAGGCGCCCTTAGGGGTTGACAAACGGGGCAATCGCCCGGGGCCTCGCTTTTGCAGGGCTCGCACAACCCAAGCAAATTAAAAAAAATATGGATTTCAAATTTTATTTATTTGTATAACTTTAGCATTTCTTGTCAAACATGACAAATACCTAAACCAAACAACCAGACTTACTTTCGCGTCACATACTTTTCACGAAGGAAAAAGGGCCTCGCAACGACCTGCCGCCCGGAGTGGCCTCGCAATGGGTAAGGCCGCCGCTGCTAGAAGAAGAGCTCATAGAGCAAAGTTTGTCCGTGGAAGTGAGTATTCGCATTTCCGCCGTGAAGCAGTAGTACACTTGTATTCGTGTTATGTATATATACTGTGTTTCGGTTAGAAAAATATGGGGGCCGGTGAAATTACACGCATCCCCATTCCATTACTGCCACATGAGACTTAACAACTTCACGTCTCAAAGTTGACCACGCATTGGCCTGCCCCTGGCGTTACTAGACGGCGACCACTAACCATCAGGTGGAATGTCTGAATTGTTTGTTTATTTACTCTAATATCTTATTAATAACAAACAGTATAAGTAATTTCAACTATAATAGTAGTCCAGTCATATTAAGGGTTTCACATCGTAATGGGAGATAGTCCGCTATAAATTTCTATAAATCTTTATTTTGACAACCTAAAAATTTGCCCTATTTTTAATACTCTTTTAAAAAACCTCGCAATATTATATATGATTTTGTTGCTACCCTTACTCATAACATAAGTTAACCACCTGTTGTCAACGCGTGCAGTGATACCAAATTACACATTTGTTTTTAAATCTGTTTAATTAACCTTTTTTACATGACTGCGGTTTTACAGGAGGTTAAGCTTTTAACTCAGTGAATGCTTTTTGAGTGCATAATATGAAAAGCGTAAAAATCGGAACAACTACCCGTCATCTTTTATAATATTTTAAAAAGTAGGCACCTACTGACTAAAAATATAAATTCTCCCGATATTTACTTACCTACGTAAGTAGAAAATTTCCACGTTCCTTTTTATTTCAAGTCGGCCGACAAACAGACCGTCCACCGCAACCTATAGACATTTGCAATGCCATGCATGAGACGTGAAGTTTTTAAGTCACATGTGCCTGTAATTTCACCGGCCCCTTACCTTTCTAACTAAAACACAGTAATATAAATGCACTACTGCTTCACGGCGGAAATGGGTATGGTGGTACTTCCATTTTGTATCTGAACCGGTAACAAAAATAAACAAGACAACGGCAGTGAAACCATCACAAGGTATTAGCGTTTAGCATCAAATAAAACGTGAAGAAAATTCACCCTTTGTTTTAAAAAGCACCCAATGACACCGGTGAAGTGCGAGCGAGACGCAAGATAGGGGGGGTCATTTTTGCCAATACTTAAACGAAGATAGATAGGGAAAGAACACCCACTGGGTGGCGTTTTAAGAAAATTTTAACTTTTCTTTATTCGGGGCAATTCCTCCCGGGGTAGGGGTCACAGCCCCCTCCCCCCCCGAGCGGGCTCCCATTTTTCTTCAACCATTCTCTCTGGCCGTACTCAAAGAGAAATAACACAGCTCTCACTAAAGCATTTATTAAATCCAGCATTCAAAATGAATTTTCTGAAAAGTGCTGTTTTTACTTTGAGTAATTTTTTGTTTCATTTATACTGGCACTGGAGCTTTGTTTTTAATTCTCTGTTGCGATATTAAAACTAGCAAGTCTGTTTAATTTACTCTGATGTTTTTATAAATTAAAGGTGCTTCACACACATACATATTATTGAAAAGATATGTACCTACTTTATGAGTAACAAGCTGTACGCCCGGTTTCACCCGCGTTCTCGAGTGCTGTTACATTTTCCCGGTGTGGTTATATGGGAAATAGTAACAAATATCTACACTCACAAACTTTAGCATTTATAAAATTAGTAGGATGTAGGCATGTGTAACTCAGCTCTGAACCGGTTCAACAGATCAGATCACACCTACTTGAATTGTCGCGCCCCAGCTCAAGAGCAAACTAAACAGCTCACGGCTCACTTATTATTTTACAGTGTGTATACAATCTGTGATCTATTCTGTCATATTGAGTCATAGAACTGCGGAGACCCTGTGATCAGTCTGCAATACTCGAGCTGATCTGTGAACGGTTGTATCCATTAATCTTATTTGAAATAAGTTCGAAAACAAATAAAATTGCCAAATAAGTAGGTTATTACGTTTGCGACAGCCAGAGGATTGAAAAAAAACTCGAAATGTTTTTTTTTTTACTTTAATTTAAATACAATTGAATTACAATTAAATGCGTAATGAATAAATAATTCCACTTCGAAGTAGGAATATGGAATGAATATTCTTTAAAACAAAAATGAAATGAAACCATCGATTGACGTCAATGGTGAATCGGTAATCTGCTGTTGTGTAATGGCCCGAGCGGTGGCGTTGTAGATAGGTGTTGTGGGAGAGACTTGATTGAGACATAATGTTGAAGGTCTGAACTTTTACTGATGTCAAATTAACGTTACAAGTAATATTAGGACACTTCGTAGAGTTATTACTAACTGACTCTACTGATAGTATTTAACTGACTGTGTTGATATTATTTAACTGACTGACTTGCAAGAGCAGTGGTGACTATTTATACATAGGATCCTTGCTGGAAGGGGTAGATAAGTAACACGACCTTTGTACATTAATTAGTTATCTAATGAGCTACAATTATATCCTTATTTCTATTCGATAACAATCGTTATTTAATGAGATACAAACATCATTAGCTTAGTGAGAAGTGTAGGCAACGGCGGATCCAGGGGGGGGGTCATGGGGGTCATGACCCCCCCCTGAGCTGGTTCCAGGACTTAGGTCGACCACTAATTGAACATAATGAGTTTATTTATATATTTTGTCTCGTTCCTCATTCCGTGCGTGATAGTACTTCTCTGGATGACTTCAAGAGAAGATGGCAATATGTACAAGTTATTATGTGTTAAGTTTTTCAAGTGTGAAATAAAGAATAATAGTCTAGTCAACAAGTGCTTTTTAGGTCGAAACTTATTCAAATTCTCCGAATATTATGATTTTGGTGTCATTCGATTCGGAATGGCTTGTAGAAACTTTTAGAGCAAATTGAAGGGCCGCTCGAAAAAATTGCAAAAATTATGTGAAAAAAAGGGGGTTTGGTGTTTTGCAAATATCTCGATAATTATTTCAGATTTTCAAACTTTCAAAGAGAGCAGAAAATTTCCCAAAGATAAGTCTGTTAATACTCCCGGAACTGTAGGACCAATATTTATAATTTTCCCAGAGGGTTGAAAATATAACACAATATTAACTAAGATCTGAGAATGTTTTCCTTTCGTGGAGATATTTGTCAAAGACTTTAGAATATATTCTCGTTGGAAAAATTTAAAATTTGAAAATTTTCGCTTGTTATTAACAATTACTTAGGTAAAAAATTGTAAAGCTCCATTAAACATTAAAAATATCTTTTTTCATAATGTAACTTTTGCTCCGATTTCTCATATTCAAAAGCTACTAAAAAATGATTTTTAATCATTTTTATTTCTTATTGTTTAAAAAATTTAAATTTTTTCTCTGACGGATATTAATTAACAATTTTAGCTTATAAATTTTAGTCTTGCATCCAAGCGTCCAAGTGTAATAGCCTAAGCATCTTAGTAACTAAAAATTAAACAGAAATGCTATTCTGAAATTTTGAAATAATATTCTATTGTATTATATATCTAATATAATAATAATATTGTTTTTTTTTCTTTAAGGTATTTAAACATAAAAGTTAAAAAAAAAATCTCATAGGTTATTTTTATCAACAAACGGTTTAAATTAAATAAATAATTGAGTAAGAGCTTTAAATTAGGGCTTAATTTGTTGTTCAATGATTAAAGAACAAATCATTATAAATTTTTTTCATTGTATCTTCCATTAGCTTAAAAGCTATAAAAAAATTAAACATAAGAAACCAGGTGAGAATGATGAGATGAAAGAGAACAGAAAATTAAAAGTCTAAAAAAACATATAAATAAATTAAATAAAAAAATGCATAATTGTTTTTGTTTTGTTTAAGTAGACAATGAAAAAAAGATCAGAGAGACAATTCATTTGTTTATAAAGAATTGTTTATTAAATAAACAACGAATATGGAAATAAAAATCAACTTTTTTTTTATATCATAGACCAAGATAAAAAATGAGTTAAAAAAAAAAAAACCTTAATATTAATTACAAGTGATAGAAAAAAATTGCTAATTAATAAATCTGTTTTTAAGCAATAAATATTTATTCTAAGGATTTTTTTTTAAATCATATTTTCATCATAGATTATATTTTCGAAAACAAATTGGAATTATCTTATAAACAATGCATTTGTTTGTAACAATTTTTTAAACAATAGCCTTTAACCATGAGAAAACGGAGTAAAAGTTACATTATGAAAAAAAAATGAATTTTTAATGTGAGCTTAATAATTTTTAACCTAAGTAATTGTTAATAACAAAGCGAAAATTAACAATTTTTAAATTTTTCCAACGAGAATCTATTCTAAAGTCTTTGACAAATAGCTCCACGAAAGGAAAAAATTCTCAGATTTATAGTTTTGCAATGTTAATATTGTGTTATAAAAAATTATTAATTAACTAATGGATGGTCTAATTAAAAAAGCGCGATAAAATTTTTTGGACCGCGGATTATTGTTCATTGATCTATCGTGTAGGTGCCTGAATTTTTTCGCTTCTTAATTTTCATATTTTATAAGTTAAAATAATATTTATTCATTAAATGTCCAAAGTGGGCGCGTGGCTTGCGCAAGCCGGAGTATGCGTTTTCGGGCGTATTTTCAACCCTCTGGGAAAATTATAAATATTGGTCCTACAGTTCCGGGAGTGCGAAAAATAAAGAGAAAAAGTTTCTACAAGCCATTAGTCCGGTCAAATTAGACATTCAAGGTTACATTAATTCGCACCTAGCTAAAAATTGGCATGAATGTTGGGAACCCTATTACACACAATTTGTCAATTATCCACATCAGTCCAACGTGTGGAAAAAAAATTATTCAAGGTCAAATGTTGCAAAAATCGGTTTTTTGAGATTTCCAGCTAAACGGTAAGTTTTATCATAAAAATAGGTGAGACAAAAATTATTCATCATGCAATTATCTATAAAAATTGTTCATACACTTTTTTTTCCTAAGAATCACCATTTCGGAGATATAGCGATGCAAAAAATCTACTGATACATGCTAATGAACAAAACAACCCAACTTTTTTACAGCCGCATTTAGCATTACACCCCTTTTTGCAATTGCAAAAAATTGAATTGAGGAGTTTTTCCGGTGCAGGAGGGAGTAAAGTCTGAACTGGTTCCAATATGTTGTCAATTAACTTCCAACCCCAGTCTTCTGGGTTTAGTTTATTACCGAGCCATACTTGAACTTGATAATATACCCGAAATACATGTTGGTGAGCAGCAGCAGAGGTTGGAGGAAGACAAGCTAATTGTACTTGTTTTTTTTTATGCGTATTTTTTGCAAAAGATAAGTATCGAAACTTATCTAAGCACGTAATTTTTTTTTTGGAGCTTCGTAAACGGAAAGAAGAAAGCGAATTCCGTTGGTGATTACAGCTTGTGGAGTAGAGGTACTTTCTTTGAAAACGTTAGCACAATCAACTAAATCTTGTCTCTCAAACAATTTCAAAACTTGTCTTTTACCCCTTCTGAAAAATGCTGATGTCGTGTCGCAACCAGTTACTGCACGCAGAAATAAGATATGATTTTGGCATTTTGAAAAAGCAGATAAACTCTTGGATGAATATATATTTGATTGTTGTTGAGCCTTCCCAGGTTTTAAAAAATAAATCATTTTTTCGGTTGGCGTTCGAGCAGTAAGTAATACCAACAAATCAACATCTTCACCAACAACAATAGTTGGATTTGTCGAGTTAAATTGTTCTATTGCTGTTTCAACTATCAGGACATCAGCAGACAGATGTTGCTCAAGGCCGTACGGTCATATAAAATAAGGGACTGGGTTTTTCTTCGAGTTTATATTCTTACAATTGTATAATATGTATGTATACGCCACGAAAACTAATATTGTTACTTATATTATCGTTCTATAACGTATATAACGGCAATTGACATACATATTATGAAGAATACAACATTTTCAACTTTTTGCATCGCTATATCTCCGAAATGGTGATTCTTAGGAAAAAAAGTGTATGAACAACTTTTATAGATAATTGCATGATGAATAATTTTTGTCTCACCTTTTTTTATGATAAAACTTACCGTTTAGCTGGAAAACTCAAAAAACCGATTTTTGCAACATTTGACCTTGAATAAATTTTTTTCCACACGTCGGATTGATGTGGATAATTGACAAATTATGTGTAATAGGGTTCTCAACATCCATGCCAATTTTTAGCTAGGCGCGAATTAATCTAACCTTACCCCTATTTTTGAAGCTAATTTGACCGGACGCCATTCCGAATCGAATTTATAATTATAATTTTCGGAGGATTAGAAAAAGTTTAGACCTAAAAAGCACTTGTTGACTAGTCTATAAATATTTTTAATCTATTGTTATCAAAATTAAATTATAAGATCTTGACTTGACCACGACTATGTGACCCCCTCCTGGCGCCAAAGCTGGATCCGCCCTTGAGTGTAGGTATACAATATTAAGATAATATAAATAAACAACAATTTCCTTGAGAAAGGTAAATAACAGACAATCCATTACAGTTGGTATCCATAGATAATAAAAATGTGTTGTTATTTACGTTTTGTTATATTTCTTTACATTGTGTTTCTTTTGTTTATCCCCAGTTCCCCCATCAATCAATTCAGTTCACGATGGAGAAGGTGAGGGAAACTCTCCAAGTCAAAGATCTACAGTAATAATCTTAGAACGATTCAGACCCTGCAAGAAACTATCTGCCGTGAAGTTGCAGCAATGTTACCAACGCTTTGTTCTCGCATAATAGCAAATGTAAGGGTCTGACCGCGATGTCTGGTAAGAAACTGGCATTACCTGGACGATATTATTTTTAAAAAATAAATCCGCATGGTTAAACTTCATTTAAAAAAATTTTAATAAGATAAATTTTGATTTTTTTTTAAACTTCCGGCTGGACCTTGTTATTTGTTGCTTTCCGTTATTTATTTTTTTCAATTTTCTTATGCGCCCCTGTTTATTCTTTTCATATATGCTTTCGCGTTTTATATTGTTCAATTCTCATTATGTTTCTTATCTATCATTAAATATTTTTGAGTTAGTGGAGCTCTTAGTGTAGAGTTCGTCCAGGGAAGTACTACCACCTTACCCATTTCCGCCTAGAAGTATTAGTGCACTTGTATTACTGTGTTTCGTTTAGAAAGATAAGGGGGCCGGTGAAATTACAGGGCCATGAGACTTAACAACTTCATGTCTCAGGGACGACAACGCATTGACGATGCACCTAGTGTCCTTTGGCGGCGGTAACCACATACCATCAGGTAGACCGTCAGCGTGTTTGGGGGGCCATGAGGTATAAAAATAAACTTGTATTGACTGCCAAATACCTAGAGTATAAAGTAAGTGAACATCATTTGAAACCTTAGTCTCGAATGTCTCGTGTATTTTTTTCCGGTGTTCAAATCTGCAGCAAGATTGAAAGCCCTAGTACCTTGGTTTAAGCGTCAAATTTGCTAACCATGGATTACAATAAACATAAACAATATGCAATAATTACCTAAGTAATGTGTGGAATGCACTAATGGGTGGAGACGGTTCTGGTAGTTAAGGTGCAACGATAGGTCAAGGATGGAGGGTTCCTTAAAGAAATAAAACAAAAAATTGTAGGTATACTTTTAATAGGTGCTTATAAAATATGTTTTCAATTACACCAAAACATACAAAATTTGGATTTGGTTATTATCAGGCTAGAAGTTGAAAATGAAAGTATATAAAGTCATTCAAAACATTTTTTTTTTACATCATGTTGCGTAGATACGGATTTTACCACTTTTGAGTTGCATAGGCACTATATACAACAGTCGAACAAAAATCACACTTATGTGTAAAAGTGACATCTAGTGAGCGTTAACAGAACTAACCCAAACTTATTCTATCCTATAAATACAGCCTGTATTTATTGACGTCAGCGACAACTAGATGGCGCTTATAAGTGTCACGCCTAATAATTAGACCTTCCCTTGACTTACCAATGTCTAACTAAACTATCTACTGTCCTAACTTAAATCAAATTGATTACCTACATTAAAAAAACTCTCATTTTGTCATACTTATAAGTCCAACTCCAATTTGTTCGTTTCACAAAACGGATGATACTTTTGTGAAAATGGACAGTTAAACACATAAGGTATTGTCTATTACCAAAATAATCATTTTTCACATAGGATGAGCTGTGACAGTTGAAGGTTTTTTACTCATATCTTTTAAAATAGTACTTGCTTTCTCTGAGATACTACACTATATGCCTCGTGAGACCTTGCTCTGTTCCAGTAGCTTAGTATGTAGAAATAAACATAAACTATTGTAATACCTTATAAAACAACATGTCTCACCTAACTATGGTATAAAATGTTAAGACTTTAGTCTTATTGCAATCTATTATGTTCAAGTGTCTGTGTAACAAAAAAAACTTGTTTACAAATTCTTACAGTAAAAATAAAAGAATATTTTATAATAAAATTGTATTTATTTATACGTATTCGTAGCACAATATTAATATTTTTCATCATTCAATCGCTCCATCTTGATGCACACTGAAACAAAGCAATGTTATCTTGTATTTGATGAATATGCAGTAAATTATTAATAGATTTCAATCTTTTATAAACATACTGAGACATTCTTTACACACGGTCATCTCATCCCAAACTAAGCGGAGCTTGTACTATGGGAACCAGATAACTTATACTTACACCCAGACACAGAACAAACAGACATGCACCCAAATGTTTGTCCTGAGTGGGAATCGAACCTTCTATCTGTGGTGTCAGGGTCTACAACCACCAAGCCAATTGGCCATGGGCGCCGGCAGGATTGTTTTCAGGAAGGTACATCTGTACCAAATATAAAATAACTATTATTTAAACAAAAATGCTGATAAGATTTAATTTTATAATAGTGCAGCATTGTGATATTCGTTGGTGACATAAAATTAGGCACGCACACTTATAATATGAAATCAGTCGGTCAATGATAGGAGACGCGAGAGTAAATGACTTGGATATCAAGGTTTTTATTTCCAAATAAGGGTTTTGTTTGTCCACGCCCTTGCCGCCCCCTCCCGGCGCCCGCAACGGGCCCGGTATACCATTTAAATGAGCCGGTATAATTTACCTTGGATTGACTAGCATTAGACCACGAGGGTATGTGATCAGCATCTACAACTTCCCTTCTAAGAAGAAAAGTACCATATAAGTCCAGATCAGATTCAGAATTACCAAAGACAAGTTTATTGTCATTGATTCAGACTGATTTTCCATAGTTTCACAGTCTATGACCTTGAGTATACGGAACCCTAAACCCCAAATTTTGTCGTACTATCGCTGGTGAACGTGCTCCTCTTCGTCGTATAATGCAATCGTATAACGAACATTTTAGTGACATAGATTTATTCTTTCTAACGCATGCACAATTTAAAAAAAATGTTAATGACATGCTTGCAGATGTCTGTGATCTTTGATATTTATCTAAATCTATTTAATATGTTTTCTTTTTTTATGTTTTGTTCACTTTATTGTTAATATTTTACTTATTCACTTGTTAATCTTGCCATGTTTAGTACATTATTTTGTGAATAACGGTGTTGGTTGTGCAATTACTTTTTATTTATATATAATATTGTTGCATAAGCTTTATTGTGCAATTGTTTGTTATTCTCAATAAAGGAAAAAAAAAAAAAAAACCCTCGGTGCGCGAATCAGAATTCAATAAGTTTACATTTCGCAATTAATTAATTTAATGTTCTCCTAAACTATAGACGGTAAAGACAAAATAGGTTTTTTTATCATACTCAGTCGGTCCCGGAATAGCAAGAGGTCGCCGTGTGGCAATGAAGTTTTAATACTGTCTCACGCTGTCACTTACCTATCTATAACATGAAAATCTTGAAATTATTTTATTTATTTACGCAATTAAAATACCTTTACAGTTCTTCCGAAGAGTAATTCCTTTAACCCTTTCGCGGGCAATACTAACTACACCTCCGATTTTGATTTTATTTATTCAAAACATTGTGAAATAACATTTTTTAAAACAATATATTCCCCCCTTTTTAATGGGCTACGGCAATATCTCTGCCAATGCCCGTTTGTGACTTCTTATTCGTCAGTTATATAATTAATTTGCCAAATTGAACGACCACATTTGCCTTTTATGAAAAACCTTTTTTTTAAATAAAAGGAATATGGATCTTTTTTAAATTATTTATTTCACTAAGAATTTGGTGCCTCTTTTTAAAATAGTTTATTTACATAAGAATTCGAAATTATGCAGCATGGTTCTATTTTCCTATTAATGAAACTTACGTTTATGTGGTTTGGTATCTAAGTTGATAAAAGATTTATTATTTTGATCTAAGATAGGGTATCTTAAAGCATTAGATTCATAAATACCATGTTTTTGGTTGATTTTTATTTATCGTGCCACTTCGAATATAATGATTGTAGTACGATATATTTTCATGTATAGTTTGTAATAAAGTAAATATGGCAAAACAACGTTTGTCGGGTCAGCTACTAACTATATAAAGTACTGGGACTTTTAGCAAATTAAGTAACGGGTACTATGGCGACTAGTTGATTATTACACTACTTTTTAAATACTCAGGTACGATATTTGGATCCAGCCCAGATGAAAGAGACTTGTAGGTTTGGAAAAATTCCCCTACCGTGTACAATAAGTCTCACGGTGACGTCGTATGACATCCAATGATTGTATCGTTATCCTAATCTCACGCGCTTCCAGTTTAAAATCGATAGGAAAATAAAATTTGTAGGTTCAATGACTAGCAATATTTTAATTACATCTATCTACCTAATTTACACATTTTGTAAGTAGTAAAGCTATACGATACGTCGATTTTGGATGCTTTTAACCTAGCTCTTTATTAACACTAATCATACCAACACTTACTAGGTACCAATTTCTACCATAGCGGGTCAATTGTGACTTTATATTTCCTGCTTGTATGTATGAAATATGGTTGTTAGGAAGGGAAATAAATAGTATAACTGTATATTAATTAGTAAGAAAAAGTCATGAAGTCAAATGTGCGAAGGAATAAGATGATACGTGCATTTTCAATGCAAAGTTCAAAATGGGTCATTTGACCCGGTTATGGTATGTTTAGTGTTAAAACAGCCTTTTTGGTCGATGTATGTTAACGTATACCTTTTGCTATTATTCTTATGTCCGCTTTCATTTATCTTTGCATGGGGCAGTAGTGATATTTTTCGACTAATTCTGAAATAAAAAAAACTATAATATTCAATACCTAAGTATAGTAGGGTAGTAGGTAGAATATTAATATATTTAATTTGGCATTTGCTGTTCCCTGCATGAGTTGTATTGTAATACACCTTATCATTCAGAAACTAGCGAGGAGATGGATACCTACTTTGAAGTTTAAACTCCACAAAAGTTTCTTGTAGATTGAATCAATGGTATAGTAAAACAAGATATGTGTTTATTTATTGGTTTTTTAATGAAATCCGATTTATGTTACAATTTCATTTTTAAAATTACAATTAGCTCAGACTGCAATTTAACTAGAACTCCGTACATTCCTCGTTAACATTGTTTTATTATTTACAATAATTAGTTTACAATCGTCCACAATGGGAATAATTCGATTTAGACTTACAAATAAGTGTGGTTTCGTAGTCTACATTACAAATGGAATGAGCAGTCGCTGATACGATATCGATTCGATTTTCAGGTTTCGGAACCAAATTGTATAATTCTCTTGGATTCAAAGTTGAAGCTGATTTTATAATAGAATTCCTCGACTATACCTACTTGGATCAGGCCGTCGCTAATCAAAATTAGTAAATTATATCAGCTTCAAATTCGATTCCGAGAGTATTGCAATCGCCTTGCCACTATGAATGGAAAGCAGATAAATTATTATGTTAATACCGGTAATTAATAACTAAAAAGAGGCGAGTACAACGGTGTATTGACAAATCAAGACAAGGTAGCTTCCATTATCTTTTTCATATAATAGATTATAATAAGTACATTATAATAGAACATAATAGTTACATATATGTTCATTCATAAAACTGTAATATTATTGTAAAGTTAAACCGACTTCGAATCGTTACCACATCAGCGAGTACAATATACTCCACAGGTGTTCAGATACCACCAATAGGGTTTCGACAATATTTTGAACAAATATACCTTATTCCAATGAGCTATGTACTATTTTAGATTGATTATGAAATTTTGCCCATAGAATAAAGTGTAATTATTGTTTTAATTTATTGGTCATTCTAATTATATCCCATGACTTTCAATATAAAAAAAAATCGTATGACCTTAAACTTAGTACCTAGGTGATAGTTAAGTTACTATCAACCTAAGGCCCGATTTACAGATTAAAGGTGACTTGCATCAAAAGCTTAATCTCGTTTTAGTCTCTTAACTTGGCTGTACCATAGATTGGATGACCTATAGTACTAAACTTAGTTTAAACTTTTGGTGCAAATCTATTTTTTTTTCGATACACGCCCATCATCGAATGAGACTTAGATCTATAATTAACTAATGAATGTGTAAATCAGGCTTAAGTTAAAGATATCTTACTTGCTACCAATAAATAAAACATATTGATGGTATCAGACAACATTACGAAATCGATGTTCAAAATACGGATACGCCCCCTCACGACACTACTACAATATTCGATTAAGCATTTTTTTAAAAACGTTCCGTTTCGCACGTTATGCAAATAAAATATATCTATCTATATTTAGAGATTAATACTTAACAACGATTCAGTTAGGAAATTGTGCAGAAAATAAACATTTGTATAGTGTAAAAATTATACGGAAGACAAATAATAAAGCGCTTCACAAAAGTTCTAAAGAACATATTGAATAATCAGTCTATTTATAATTATGTAACAAAATATAATAAAAACAAATATCACAGAATAAAGTAATACTGAGTTATAAATAATATCAATAATTTAAGTCTTTAGGATTAGGGCGTAAAGGTACCGTTCCACTAAGGCGGTTTGGTTTGGTGCGGTGTAGTGCACTAAAGGAGTAGAAAGGCATCTGTTCTAAAATCAAATATGAAGTAATCAAAGGCTTTTTTATGAGAAAACAATAAAAATATAATTAACCACACAATAGCCTTGCTGAACATTTTGAGCCTCTGCCACCCCTCTTACTTTGCCGCACCACCCGCTTTTACAAACTATAAGTCATAATTCTGAGTATGTTCTTATCGCTATTATTTTGGCAGTCAAATGACTAGACCATAAAAGGAATATTCCTTTTGAACATATTAACTAAGCTTAATGCCAAAAAAACATTTTGCAGCCAAATTTTCTGGCCAACGAAAATAGGTCTGCAACCTTGCACAAGTTTCAGAGATCATGGTTTACGGTACACAACCAAAGTTGATGTTTGGCAACAATATTGAGGAAGATAATAACTTATTATACAAAAATTAAATTATATCACAAGCCTTAAAATTAAATAAATTAATAACAGTTGTATAACGACTATGTCTTGACTAGAACGCGGTTTCACAGAAAACTTATTCTACAGGGATGTTTAAAAATAGCAAACATCCCTCAAGAGATAATGTCAATTATTATGTAAACTTATGCAAACAGCACTTGTATTAACTTAAATAATAATACTTAGTAAGTTAGTATTGAGCTTATAAGTTATTTGGCATCATGATCATAATGCTGATCAATCCAATGAAACTGACTGCATGATGGCAACCTTTTATGAACTTTGTTTTTTGTGTATGTAAACACTGATTTATTTTTTATTAAAATTATTTACTGACTTACCGGGCATGTAATATTCACTTATGTGTGATAACAAATCACACTTATAATCTGAAGTTAGAGTATATTTTCTATAACCTGTATAGTAGATTTTCAACTGGCTTATAATATTTTTTTTATTTCTTCATGAATTAAAGTGATATTTCAAATCAGTTTTACTGCTTTTTTCACTGCTTTGAGCCACAATAAAAATGGTTAAACCATAAAATTTTTATTTACCAATGGTTAAACCAATAAATAAAGTATTTATGTAAACATAAATAACAGTTATTTCAGCAGCTGAAGTATACTTAAAAAGTTATTTTTCAATAAAGGATAATATATTTTCCCATATTATTACATACTGAATTGCATTAGCATCGACGCCTTAATGTTATAGAGCCTTTGATTTAAAATATCATTGGTTAAAAATGGAATAAAATCTTTTATAATTATTTGGCAAATATTATTTTGGCAAAACGTTTTTCTTATCAATCCCTAAACTGGATTTGAAAATTAAGTGCAGCCGATCGGTATAGCTCGATACATAAGCATAGATTTGTATTATTTAAAAAAAACCGCCCAAAAATCCAAGCAGAAATCTTTCGAATATAATTTTGACTAGCTAAAAGCACAATCAAGGGAGGAATATCGATTATCTATTTGGATTTAGTTGGCGATACAGTTTAAACGTACACCGCACACTGATCGACCGTCGAACCAGTATATTACAATATCTACAAGGAAGCCAAAGCTCATTTTTTATTAGATTCGAAAGAAAACGCGCCCTCTATCTAATACCTATGTGTAAAAGCTATAACTTTCAAATTGTCGAAACTACCGCAAAATTGTAAAAGTTCATCGTAATCTATTTTATCAACGTAGTTTTAATTGGCCCACTTATTTTAAAATTTCTTACTAACACTAGCCTACGTACGTTGGCACATTTGTCAGTTGGCACCGATTCACAACACTGTCACTATATGCTTGCCCTGTGAGGGGGCAGGTTGAACGTGAGCGTATCGTTGATAAAGTATTGTTCTTGGTCTTCGTCATCGGGTAGATAGTATCCGTAACTGCCATCGTTCGACACTTGATCAGCTCCATACTGGTTCTTTGGCATTTCACAGGTAAAATCCTCCCAATTACCGTCAATAGATTTTCTACGCTTAGCGAATAGTATTGATCCATCAAAAGCGTATTCGTCATCGAAATGTAATACTGCGTCATCGTAAAAGTAATTCTCCATACGTTTGTTGCTGGTGTTCCTGGCGATGTTCTTCATCAGCTTCTTCCGCGCATAGCTCGACTTTTCGGAGTCATAGTCGTCCACCAAGGGGTCGTTGCTTCGGTTGTCAGATCTCATATTCATAGAGTACAGCGAGGAGCTATGGGGGCTGGTTTCCATACGGGTGCTGAGGCTATGCCTGTACGGGTTGAGGTATTGTTCGTTGTTGTTGCTCATCTCATACATCATCATGCCGCGACGGAGCTGGTCTCGCCGCTTGGCGACGATTTCCCTGAAGTCTTCAGGATCTAATTGGAAGTCGTTAGCTTTAGCGTTCATGTAGAGGTACCCTGAGGCCGAGTTGAGCCGGAGGGATTGTGAACGGTTCTTCGAAGAAGACTTTTCTATGTAGCGAGGTAGACCGCCTAGTTCGCGGTAGTTTTTAGACTTGATTTGCTTGATGTTGGTAGGCGGTACAGGTGACAGCGGATCGCGGTATGGTATGGACCTGTAACGTAACAAATACTTAGCAGGAATTCCTTCAATAGCATATCTATTTACCACAACACTCACGGACAAACATCGAATAATTTCAGAAGCTAAACTTAGCAATCTTCTTAGAGCAAATCCTCTTTGCAATGTGAAATGGAAATATAAAAATTAAAGCACTAATTAAGACGGAAAAAGCAGACCTTATGAAATGGAATCCATACTCGATACTCCTAAGAAATGGATAGTATAGTTACAAATACATTATAAATTATAGTTTAAAAGGTAATTATAGGTGTTTTAGGAGAAAATATGAAAGTCTACTTACTTATTTGGGGCGAAGCAATTGCAAGAACAACTGCATACACTCGGCGGGTATTCCTCGTCCACATACAGAGGGACCAATGATGCATCTCCTGGAGAAAAAGTATATTATATAGTATATTCTTAAGTGACTTCTAAACTGAATAAAGGGAATGATTCCTATTTAGTTTTAATGAGACAACATTTCTTAAATTTAGTTCTTAATTTCTTTGCAACTTATACCTCAAGTGTCGCGTGCGTCGTATAAGACCCACACGAGTTGATTAAACAACCTCTAAGCCCGTCTGTTGTCCCATGCGTGCCCTAAATATAAAAGTATTCAAGCAGATTAGCGCCAAATTTTATGAAGTTCACTACCAGTTCTGGACTCCTCAAGATAACTACTATATCAACAGTGCCGGATTAAGCAAGCGCGGGGCCCGTAGCAAATTCTGTCGAGGGGCCTTTCGTCTGCTATGGGTTCTTAAGTATACAGTGGTAAAAAAACAATCGGTGGTAGGCGGCATTAGACACGCGGGGTCCCCTTTTGCGCGGGGCCCGTAGCAATTGCCACTCTTGCTACGTGGTTAATCCGCCACTGTATAGCATTATGAACTAATAATGGATTAGTTAAAATTGACAAACTGTTTAATCGATAGCATCGTGCTCCAACGTTGTTGGTGAAGATACTAAATGTGACAATAGTAAATCAGTGCCCGCTTTCTTCATAGCTACATAAAACGAAGAGCGTACTTCTCATTAGACTGAGTGGTTACTGAGAGACACGGAGCACAGAGGTCTCGCTGTTTTTGAAGTAAAAACTTATTTGGCGGCGTTGAGCACTTTTCTTGGGATGGGAACAAAATGTTAAAGTCGTGCAGGACACGTGACCTGATCGAAAGTTCGTAAGACGGTAAAAATGCACAACGTTATTGTTAAAGTTTTTTTAACAATTAAACTGAGACTATAATTGTACAAGTCGAATGAGACATAGATAATTACCCCTAGCAGCAGCGGGTAGCCTTGTACCACGAGACACTCCCCTCAGCACGTCGCCGTCGGCCGTGATCACGTCGCCTTCCAAGCGTACCGCCACTTGCTGCGCCTGGGTAGATACACAATGATTTAGTTATAAAAAATGTTAATATACATCTTTACGTAAAGGCGATCTGTTCGTGCGTATTCTTGTGGTACAAATGGTGTGAAATAACTGAAGAAAAACCATATTTATATTGTGTTTCATTTTTGCAAACGAACAACCAAGCTTATCTGACAATGGTTCATCAAGAATTAACTGCTTGGACCTATTTGTAAAGACTTTTTAATGCTGAGTTTTGTTTCTTTATTTGTTTACACTCAAATAACTAAAAGTAAAAAAAAAAACTAACTTTAAAAATCACTATATCAGTAGTGATTTCAATTGTAGATGTTCACAAAAGCCATTTTTTACTATGTTCAGGATTGTGTTAGATAACAATCTCGTTATGGTAAGTGGTAGAAGATGGTAAGCACACAAAACCTAAAACTGTATGGAAATTGCAGCTGTCGGAACAAGCCGACAGCTGCTTGGCGACAGATTTTTCACTCAAGTGAAACCAAGAGTGTACCCGCCGTACTGCAAAGTATCCTTCCACCTTGCTAAGGTTTCTTTACCATGTTTTCTTTCACCGAAACCTCTAGCACAATTTTGACTGTCAGCTTTAGTTGACACTACTAACTAACCTCATTTTGAGGGTGTAACCCAGCCAGACGGGTATTACAAAGTACCCAACAAGCATGGAACGTTTTACTTCACCGAAAGCTCTAGCACAATTTCGACTGTCAGGATTTTTTTTTTTATTTCAGATGGGATTGCGATTGGCCTCAATCTCACCTGATGGTAAGTGAAGATGAGGCCGAAGATGGAGCTCGCTTTCCCGTTAGTAGCCTATTCACTCTTTTCTTAAAGAACCCCAAACTACTACTCACACTACTAACTGACCTCATCTTGAGGGTGATTGCCAGCCTGGCGGGTACTACAACATACCCTATCACCGTGGTTGGCTCTCGACACTATAATCATCTATAAAAATCAAGGTGTACCTGTTCAGCCTGCTGCTGATCCCGCTTCTCGTCCTCAGTGTTCATAGTGACGAACCGCAGCACTAGCAAATTGAGACAGGCGGCCACTATCGCCAGCCCGAACAGTATGAAGATCAGGGCGAACATCACGTATGACGGCTTGCGGTTAAGGGCGTTGTCCTTTTGTAATGCTACCATGTCGCCAAAGCCTGCGAAAAAGGAACATATTATGTTGGTATTTAGTTCTAGGTCTAATAAGCTTAGGATGCAGATTTTTTTTTTCATTTAATTTACATTTCTGCGATTGAAAGTATCTTACAGTCATCTCTCAGCTTCAAGGTTGTTGTCATAAAACTCCTACCTTTGCATCTCTCTATGTATAATGTACAAAGCGTACCTTACCCAGGCATTCTTTATTTCGACAAGCTTTCGTCCCACGGCTTCACCCACTCATCCAAGAGAATTAAAGGTTTCCCAGGGTAAAACAAAGCCCTTATAAATCGGGAATTATATAGCCTTCAGTAAAATTGCTTTTTGATAAATGGACTTCCTTCGTTATTAACACTAAACATACCATAACCGGGTCAAATGACCCATTTTGAACATTGTATTGAAACTGCACGTATCATCTTATTGCTTTTGCACATTTGACTTCATGACTTATTCTTACTAATTAATATACAGTTATACTATTTATTTCCTTTCCTAACAACTATATTTCATACATTCAAGCAGGAAACATAAAGTCACATTTGGACTGCTATGGTAGAAATAGGTACCTAGTAAGTGTTGCTATGATTTGTGTGAAGAATAACTTACCGATTGTAGTGAGTGTGATGAAGCAATAGTATACACTGTCGAAGTAACTCCACCCCTCGAACTTGGAGAAGGCAGCAGCGCCACCGGCTATAGTCAGCGACGATAGCGTCGTCACCACACATATGAGGTCCACTTCAGACGCATTTGTTTGTTTGCAGTTCATCGCGCGCTTTATTGATTTTATTATAACACTGTTGGAGAAGAATCAAACTATGTAATAGATACAAGGGAATTGAACATTATGTCATAAGTCAGTGACAATCCTGCCGAGGCCAAAATTCTGTGGGTGATTTGAACCTGCACAACATGATGTTTTCGGTGCATTTATTGACGTTCTATGTTTTATCCACAGATGGTTTTTACACCCCTTTATACCAAACCATCTCTTACGCAGACATAGATACATGGGTTCTTTACCTATTATTTTCATATTTATATTTACTGTACCATTTGTCATAGCATGTACACGTCATGATGAGGAGTGAACGCCATGACACTAAAATAATAATGAATATAAAAGTACATGGGTATTTGGTTAGGAAGAGACCGAAGAAATGGTTGGACTGTGAGGATGGACTCGATGATGAGGGATGATAATATGAATAAGGGATGGAGTGAATAATATTAAATGACAAGTAAAAGGCTTAATGGAAGAAGTTTATGTCTTTTGCCGACCCCAATTGACAGGGATACAGGATTTCGATAGTGCAATTTAAGTATATTTTACTTTCCTGATGATGCCACAATTTTTTTTAAATTAGTCAAAATAATTTTGTCGTGAATCATAGACTTACGGAGCCGAGACGTGAACACTGACGGTGCGACTGGTTCACCAACCCAAAGTCGCTCAGGGAGCTATGGTCGGAGTCTCTCTGAAGAATGGAATTCGAAATGAAGTCATCCGTCAGAGAACCAAAGTTATAGACATAGCTCAAAGGAGTAGCAAGCTGAAGTGGCAGTGGGCTGGTCACATCTGCCGTAGAACCGATAACCGTTGGGGTAGACGTGTTCTAGAGTGAAGACCACGGCTCGGTAAACGTAATGTAGTGCGCCCTCCAGCTAGATGGAGCGATGATATACGCAAGCTGGCTGGCAGCGGTTGGAAACAAAAAGCTGAAGATCGAGCTCAGTGGCGTGCTGTAGGTGAGGCCTATGTCCAGCCGTAGACGGAGATAGGCTGATGATGATGAATCATAGAGGGTCAATTGAATCCCCCTTGTATTCCACCTGGGGAAAAGGGCTGGTTGATGATGACTCTGGGGTGACTGACCTGCTAAGCCTGTTGACACGTTCACCAATGCTCTGGAACATGATCAGACCCAGTGGGATTCCCACTATCGCGTAGAACATGGTGAACAACTTGCCGCCTATCGTTGCTGGCGTTGAGTGACCATAACCTAGGAAAATAAAATATATTATAAACTCCAATAAAGGTGTCATACAAAAATATACCTAATAGCTTTTGAAATAAGGTTTATCTATTGGTCCAATAGTTAATTGTATGATAATTTAATGGAACTTTATCATAAAAAAAGCTAATTTGTCAATAACATTCTCAAACGACAAAAGAGGTTTCATACTACAATTATTCTAAATATCCGGAAAATAATCATAGGAAAATCAACCTTAATGCTTTAGAAATTAGGTTCATCTATTGATCCAATAGATAATTGAATGCAGATGAAAATAAACTTTGTCCTACAAGAATAGGGTTAAGCATTCAATGACACCAGTACTTTAGTATCCATAATTAATGTGGTTTTACTAAACAGTCAGAGGTATCCGTCTCGCTCTTCCGTACACGAAACGTCACGTACAGACAATATACTTCGAAGTTACAGCAACGCTGCATAATTCATTTATGAATACGACTCATTCATTAAGGAAGACGTCGCCTTAATCGCGAGCAATAAGAGATCAATTGTTCAGACAAATCTTCCTATGCAGTGGCAAGCACTTAGGGCAAACATAAACCTGTTGGAGACCCGAGGGTTCAAAAGGGGCTGTTATGCTGATCTGATCTGCTGGATGCGTTTCCTGTTATCTAGGGCCTTCCATTCATCTAGTATTCTGGTTAACCGACATAACCTGCCTGAAAAAATCTGACCTCCTGGCCTGGAAGAACAGGACCGCAAGGCGTAGCCCTGGGCTCTTGCCTCGAGTAGGTAATGGAAAAGAGGGGCATGCTCGGACTATATCAGTAGACTTTAGACCTAACAATGGAAGTAGACAAAACAAGGACCTGCTGTCAGATAGTACCTACACTTGGTAAGCGGTCACCAGAGGGTATGAATATATGTAAGGCTACGTTAGCCATGTGCAGGAGTGTGATTCTGTAAAGTCTCCCTAATCGCGACTTTTATGCTCTGTCCCTTTCATCAACTACAATTCACGTTAGAGGTTTGTTCTCCAAGGCCTCATTGAACCCACTCACCGACGTTTGTTTTGTGTTGATCAGTCCTATACATTATTGGTAACAAGGGCCTATAGCATATTTTTAGTTTTTAGTGATTTATGGTATTTTATTGTAATGTTTATTCTTACCTATAGTAGTGAGCACAGTAGTGGCATAGTAAAAGGCCCCGGTGAACTTCCACTGCTGACCAGCCTTGTGGGGCTCAGACTTGAGCACCACCGTCTCCATTACGCGGAAGTCGTCTTCTGAGATGTTGTATTTCCCAATTAAAATGCCTTCGATTGCTGGACATAAATAATGAGGTGTTAGCTTACTGTTTATAAGTTGAACTCTGTGATTTTTTTAATTATTATGTTCAGTTTGTCAAGGTTTTGTCTTTTGAAGTTTTATTTAATTTAAATTAGAGTCACATTGTTCTATGTTCTTGTGAAGGCTTGTTTGAATTATAAATATTTATCTCACATCAATGGCCCTTGTCCATTAATTTAATTAAAAACCAGCTCTAAACCTATCACATATTGGTCAAATTCAATTGACATAAGCTAACAAAAAACAAAACACTGTACAATATCTTATTAGAATTGATTATGAATAAGTACCTTGCAGTGCTTCAAATCGACTCTTCTCTGTTTTAGACTCCAATGCATCAAAAACTGCAGCGCCAACTAGTAAGTATGTAAATGTACACACAATTAACGATAGAGTGCGAACATTTTGCTTCTTCATCACTGCCGTGTCTCTCCGGCCTTAGGGCTGTTGGCCCTTGTACAAACCTCCACCCTTATTGCGATTCAGTCAATTAATACCATATTGTCTTGTGTTACTTTAATATTCTCCACTTCTAAGTAACCATTGTAGTTATTATAAGAGATTCATTCTATTTTGGCACGTTATTTGGCAATAGCAACACCATGTAGCCAGTTATTTCACTACAAAAGATGATATGCACTGAATTTTTTTTAATTTAGAATGTTCTTTTCTTTTCTGGTGTGTGGTGCATTGTTCACAACCAGTAGAATTTTCAGTTTTATATTGTTAGGAGAGATTGGTTATCTGTATGAATAAAATTCTATGAAAAAATTGATCCCTCTGAAGGAAGTTGTTTCTATTTAGTGTTTCATTTTCTTGTCCATTTCATTTTGGAATTGGTTTCTTCCATAAAAGCTCCAATAATTCTCAGATTTTGAGCCCTCACCTTAGATTGGTGTCTCTGAAAAATTGTTCTGAATTTATAATTTTTGTGATTTTTTTTGTTTTCATACAATATTACAAAAAGAATTTGAAAGCCAGTATAATATTTTATAGATTTTCGACATATTTTTAAAAATACCATTATTATAAACAAATTACATTGATAACTTCAACAGCTGTACTAGGTATCATATTATAATTCTATCAAAGGAAGTTTAATCAAATCATTCATTAAAAAAAAACATAACTGAGATGTAAATAACATGCCAGCGAGAAAATTCATATTTGGATTTCGCATTCCATTTCGCGGAAAATTTCAATGAAACAAAGAAAGAACTCACCACTCAGCAAATGGAAAAGGTCACGGATACTTTCATTTGTTATTTGTTACGCTGTTCAGTATCACGAACAGCTTCTATAAATATTTAATTATCTGCAAAGCTGTATGTATCCTAAAAATAACATCGTGCTATAGTCCGCATTCACATCCATAGGTCAACGCACACGGTTCCGTAACTGGGTCAAATGTTATGACGATTATTTTTAATGGAAATCGCAAATGCAACTCTCGCAAATGCTTCTCTTATGCCTCTTATAGTCATAATGTGTTATTATTAACTGAATAAAGGCCTAACTTGATTAATAGCTAACAATAATCCTCTATGCGGTATTTTCTGCTGTCACACCGCCTAGTTTTCTTCTCACCTCCCATTTCCACATGCACTTTTACACATACATATTTTGAACGTGTCCTTAAATCACTGCCATTTAATTAAAAAAAACAATAGATAAATCAATGATTTACATAATTGCATTTAACAAAAATAACAAAAAATTGGCAAATAGTTTTCTGCTGCACTTCCTTGACCTGTTTTGGGTGGTAACACTAAAAAAATCCATTCAATCAGTCAAGCAGGCTCGCTTTTGATATTGCCCTGTAGAAAATTTCTTGTTCAAGTTTTTATACCAGGAGTTCTCAAAAAAGTACAGAATAAAATACAATATTCTCGAAATTAATTTATATCTATGAAACATTTATTAAAATATATTTTCGTTATTTATGTACTTTTTACTTATCATGCCACTTTTAAACCAAATTCCAAAGTTATCCACTAGATGGAGCTGTAACCAATGAAGTAAAAAAAACTTCAGTTACAAAATAAAGAGCTTACTATTTATTACTACTTATTACTAACTTACTAATAAAAGCAATCTGTGAGTTAAACACTAATTACCTAGCTTTATTTGTAAAAATAAATTAAATAAATAAATAGGTCCTAATCGTTAATCTGGACGCGTAGTCCGTCTTTCCGCAGTTGATGTTATAGAAGTCCTCTAAAATCTTGATAAAGCAGTACCTCTACCATGAGTTGCTATCGAAACTTACTTTAGTCACTAGCGAGTAAACTACTATCGATACAGTATTTCTCGATAGCAACTGTCAAATTTGTGACTCATGGTACCGAATTTCTATAGCAAAGGCTAAAAAACGTTACTCGCTAGTGTTTACATTTCGATAGGTTTTTTACCTATCGACTCGTGCTATCGATTTTAGTTCTTTAGGTGCCCGCTAGTGGCGCTGTACAGATTTGCCATAGAAATGTTTTACGCCGTCGCTAGCGAGTACGTACGTTAAAAACTCATGGTAAAGGCATTGGACACAGGCCGTTGAAGTTTGTTTGAATGTTGTCCGTTTAGGTGTTTGTTCGAGGTTTACTTCAACAAAGAAAATTAAATCCTTAGAAGGAGAATAAGAATAATAATTATTTTGCCGGATATCATGGTATGAGAATTGTCTTCTTCTATGTGTCCTCATATTTAATAATATTAAATAAATTTTACCATTACGGTAACAATGGAACCTACTGATATATCGGAAACATTTTATGTCACAACCATCGAGTATTTTCCATGAAATAGCAAGTCAAATCGGTATTTAAATATCATAATCATTTGATCATGTAACTTAAATACAGAATAATTCTCCATTCGGTGAACACTGAACGCTCCCAACTTCGAAGGTACACCCCATGGTGCTGACGACATTAACACCTCTTTTACAGCGTAGTAGCCATTCAGCCTGGTACTTAACTATCCAACAGGTTCGACAGTAATAATATTTTCGTTCGTCCCTCTTACTCAACTCCGCTAGTAGTTTCCTAAATTTCTGGTGTTCTACTCTACGTGAGACCTATGCTCAGTTAGTTCACCGAGCCCTCAGAGACCACAGCGACAAGTTTTGGCCTATTTCGATAAATTTACTTACCCATTTTCTAAATGGAACTTGTCGGCTACGCGCGCCCGATGTAACGAGTTTTGAGGGACGCTGGGGAAGGTGTAAAACATTTATGTATGTGGTTTGGTTATTACCAAGTATATTTTAATTTGTCTTTCTATTATAATTTAATAAAGAGGCTTAAAGGGTAGTTGCAGGGCCCGCATGTGGATCGTGGCACTGCACGCGGCCGGCGCGTGGCGCGTGCAGCAGGGCAACTAGGCCGTGAAGCGAAAGCTGCGATAGGGCCCGCTTTCACGTCCACATGGAGATGTTGGACTGTGACAGAGGAACATTTTGGTGTGTTCTTTATTCCATGGTGGCATTACTCTTCAATTTGGCAATGTGTATTTCTGATAACAGGTCTTATTTATTTACAAATAATCGTTCTTAGGCGCCTGAAATAATAATGAAAGCAACGCAAAAGCTAATCTTTGCTATTGAGCATTTCTTTATTATTATTTTGTTTTCTTAAATCTGGTGGATGGAAATTAGGCAATCTCCACCTGATGCTAAGTTACCGCTGCGTATGGATATTTGGAAAACGAATGGGAATTTGCCAATGTCTTGCTGACCTTGTGATTACGGATATGTCAGCTCGAAGATGTTGCTATTGAGGTGGCTCTACAAAATACCCTAACAATTTGTTATGGTTCCGTTTCCTGAAAATTTAAGCTTAGCCACTCAATATTATTGTCAGCTCCTAACTATATTGAACTAGAATATTAGAAATGTTACTGCTGAAAACAGTATGAAATATAGTCACCAAATGGTTCTAATCGTAAGACACAATTTGCTCATACATTATCATGTCCATAATTAACCATGACCTTCTAAATATCCCTTTAGCACCATGAATCATAGAAGGAAACAGTGCGGTATCATCGACTCTAGAAACGTCATAGATCTCGCTGCGCAGTGTCATAAAATTGAGATGCAAAAGTAGCCCCGTAAGGTCCGCCCGCTGCAGCGGGGGAGGTGAAGTGGGGGGTGCACTAGACCTTTCTCTCAAGTTCTGGGTCACGCTTGTTCATGTTTATGTAAGTAATGTTTACGTTTGTGTGTTTATTTGCATGTTGTTAACTGGTCATGAATGGCGGTTCGGTTGTTAGTTTAATGGATGCATACAAAGACACTGGTTTTGTATAATGTAGTGACCCTAATAGGATTGGGGCAAGGGAAAGGCTGGATTGGTCTCCAGAAAAAATTGGCTATTGATAAGTTAGAGAAGGTTGTAATAGTATCATAACATAATTAGGCTTGTTTGTTGAATTAGAGGAAAAATATATCATCATACTATCCTCCATATTGTCTTCCCCGCTGGGAGACCAGCCTCCCCTAGTAACTTGATAATATTAAGGTCACCTTCACACACTATCCCCCACAAATAAGTCGACATCACAATGCTGTCTTGAGGCTAGATTTATAATTTGAGGTCTAAATATTCCACCCTTCACCCCTAATCACATAACGCGAATAAAAAAATAAACCGGGGCCATAAGTGGCCAGTCCGTCTGTTCGCCCCTTTGGAAGCGACCAAGGAGGTTACAATTGTCAATAAATTACTGAACTATGTTTGTGAAGTATATGCTAGCGTTCTCGTGGATGTTTCTAGACGTTTTAAGTCGGGCCCTTTCACTACACGCACCGTTGGAGAAAACAGTGAAACGTGGGGACGCTGATGAGGTTTGCGGTTGATTTAATAGTAGGTATCCCTTATTACATTAATTAAATGTCAAATTACGCATACAAATTGTATTTTATTAATACCAAATATTTTGTTAGCAAACCTCTATAAAATTAGCTTTCTTGGTATCAATTTTCCTTCCTTGTACCCAAAATAATTAAAGATCTATAGAGCTAACTTAAGTCATACTTAACTTAAGTTACACTCTTACTTAATTTATAGTCTCAACTTAGTCAGATTTAAGCGGTTTACCAACGACCCATTTTTTATTTATTTATATAAGTATTTTATTTGTTCACAGCTTAATTATGCTAACTTTAACTTTAGATCAGGATGCCAACAAATGTAAAAAAAATTATAGCAATTTAGATAATAGCTTCGTAAGATAGATCACATAAAACGATTGAAAGAAAGTTGTATCAGCATTTAACAAAAACCCTAAAATAAAAAAAAAAACATTATACCAAAGTTAAATAAAAATCCCACCATTTGCACAACCTCATGACCGGATTGGCCGCCATGTCATTAAAGTAGTATCTACATAAATCGTGCGATTAATCGTCCACTCCGTTTAACTAAGTCAGAGACAATCTGTGCCCATTTCACCTAGCAAAACACCTTTCTTTACCCACACATTCAAACAACGTATGCGTGCACTGTGTATGTCACAGTGCAAGTGTGTGTGACTCGTGTTCATAGATGACGAATATCAGTGTGTTTGTGTAAAGCCTCGGACACACTATTATTTATTTGTGTTATATTGGGATAATTGATTTAATTGATTATTTCATCATTAGATTTTAATAACACAGTGCCAGAAACAACAAAACAAGATCTTTCCATGATTAACGGTTTATGTTGTAGATTTACAGATTTTCTAGTTTTTAAATGCCGCAAAATATGTGAAAATTTGAAGAAAATAATGGACCAATCGCAGAAAGAAGCTTTGTGATTGGTCAGTAAACGTGAAGTTCATCATCCCCATTAATTAATTATCAATATGCGCTCACGTTAAAAGTGCGTACGATGCTTTATAATAAGCGTTAATACACATAATTACGCGTGTGTGAGTGTGAGGGGGGATGCGTAATACTTTCATAATTTAACACACATTGTTGCGTCTGTGTGCTTGCTGTATCAATGTGTGCGTGTTGCGTATACGCACGCAATGCCATTGCCAGTTACGCGCGCGGAAAGTCAGTTGTTAAACATTTACGGTAATATTACGTGTAAGACCGGAAAAATTTCTTTTTAATATAGGAAATAACGTTTTCACATGTATTAATACGTATTGTTTTTAGTCTATTTGCCCGATTATTGTAAAGACGGAAATTATTGTTGGTATGCCAGATTTTTTCGGTACCTCGATTATGTTATGGTAGTTCAAGCTCTGATTTGAACCTTTCTATAGTTTCTGTACATTTTTTTATATTTAATGTCCTCATGGGGTTTCCGAATAAAACATCTTTTATATGCTTTGGAAATTATTTAGGGAATACCTGTAAAGCCTATCTACACTAATATTATAAACAGAAAAGCCTTTATAAGCCATAAATAAGCTCAAAAGCAATTTGACCGATTCAATTTAATTATTATTTCACTATGAGAAAGATATTTAATCAAAAAGTAACTTAGCTATATAACAATTACCGTATACATTTGAACCTTTTGGAATGGGAGTGAAACCGCAAAACGGAAGCTTGTCTATTATAATTTGCCAGATCTAATAATGAGCTTCCTAGAAATAAGAGATCTATAGATGAATTTTTATTATAGCCTAGAAAGAATAGAAAAATGATGAGTAAAATAGCGTATAAACTTGATTCGAGTCACAATAGCATCAAAAAAGTTCTACGATAATAACCGATGACAGCCGATGTGTCAGTGTTCCAAATTTAAAATTGCACATAAATACCCTCACGAGAATAACTGTAAATAATCGACGATAAATTGTGGTGTGGGAATGTGGGTTTTTAGCAACTCTTCGACAATTTGCGTAAATTTGCAATAAAATTAAGTCATTATTATAAGTAAGTTGTCACTTTTGATAGCGCGTACACTTGTTCAGTCACTTTTGACCACGACAAAGATTTTGATAAAATTTATGTTCAGGTTTGGAAAAGGAATGTTTTAAGACAGAGTTCCTGACATTAAATGATTTTTTAGGCCTGTAACATTTCCAGAACATTTAGTTTGACTGGTAAGTCACTTTAGACACCGCAAAAAAAAATGAAATAGAAGTTCACCTTTGAAAGTGGAATGATATAAGATATAGTTGCTGGCAACATCTTCAACCTACTAATTTTCTTGTTCATATTTCTCTTACATTTCTGGAACTGTTTATTATGTATTTTATTTTATAATGAGGATCAGCATATTCTTAAAACTACTCAACCATTTTCAAGTGTCGTTTATTACTTTATCAAATAAGGATATTTATGTAATATAGGTACCAATAAATAATACAATAATAATAACAATTTAAAAGTAAACAAGAGTTTAACCTAATTATAATTATTGTATTATAAATTAAAAAAAAAAATGTTTATGATATAATTAGACGTAGTAGGTCATAGTGCAGACTTCTTCTGAGGAAGTACCTACTACAATTTAGTCCGTTGAGCAGTAGTGCACTCGCGGATGTGAAAAGAAAAAAAATACTAGTGCCTTCTCGCTGACATTTAAAAAATATGCATCATGAACGTGATCGCCTTTTTCTTGACTAACTTCCATGACCACGTTTCCAACAAATCATATAGGATTTATCGAGATAAAAAGAAGCCTACGTCTCCCTCCATGTCATAGACCATTTACGTATCAAACTTCATCTCGATTTGTTGTCCGTTGAGGAGGTAACAAACAAACCAACTTACTTTTGCATTTCAAATTTTAGTTAGTTTATTTGGGTCCGGTCGCTATATGGTACGACGTTCCTGTTCATCAAATCTAATGGCTATATCTTACTTACAAGATCAATTAGAGGTACAGTACAGATACATATTTCACCGAAGATATTTTAAATCCAAACGCGACATATGGTAGGTATTGTTGCCTACATATATTACCAATACCAAATCATTTCTGAGATAGAAATAATAGGGTGTTGACTGACATGTCAAATCAGCAACTTTTTATTAAATGTCAAAACGATCGAATGTATGAAATTTTGTATGACATAGCAAGTTGTGACGTCATAATTGTACAGCATCAAAAGAGCTACTCTTTGTGGTTAGATCTGTACTTAAAAATCATATTAATTATGGACTTAAATCACGTCATTTGATGTATGCATGTATTTTTGGATGTTCAATACACTGGCTACTGTTTGATCATTTATTGGAACGAAGTTCCTTATCGCGCGTTGTGAAAGGGGGCTAGATGGAAAAAATCATACGAAAAGTTGTAACGACACTTTTTTCCATATTGTTACGTTCGAAATTTAATTGATATGGTTTATTATTGGGTTTGTTTTTTTCATAATTTATTTAAAGGCTACATACAACATGTTTAAAATTTAGTTCCATTTATAAATTAGTAATTATTATAAGAATAGGAATAAGTTAAAAGTAAATTTTGAATCGCACTGAATTGAAAGAAGCATGTATTATGTCAATGAAAACTTCGTTCCTATCTGGTGTCCCACGACACCATTTTTTTAATACAGGATAGTTCCCTATTCTACTTTGGCCAATCAGAAAATTGAACCCAGGAACTTTGGTGTCTAAAGCGAGCTGTACACCGCACAACCACCAAGAGACTGAGATAAGATTATATCCCATTAATTTACTTCTCGAAAGCCACCTTCCCTTCAAAACAGATTATCTTTACCCTAACACCATTTCTAAAGGTAAAAGCAAAGTGTGACGGTAATTAGCGGCGTTGTAAAATAATTGATCAATTAGGTACGGAGCGGAGTTGAGCACTGAGTGCACGCTGCACATTGCGCATTGCAGGAAGGCAGCCGTGATCTTGCGGACGGCTGCAGTGAAAGCTACTGCCAAGCGCAAGCGCACTGCGCTCGGTGCACTATACTGCGTGTGCGCAGTTTTGATACAAACTGTTATTTAATTTATTTACAACCACTTAGTAATTATTATTATATCTTGTTATATGGCGAGAATCGAAAAATGCTTTAGAATATTTCCTTGAATGCGAGGTTTTTCAAATCTTATATTACGCATTTGATAAGTACCAAGAGCTCTTTGGTGAGCTTACTGTTCATTATTTACCAGATGGACCGTCTGCTTGTTACTTTGACGACATTAAAAAAATGCATATAATATATTTTCTAAAGGAATGGACTCTTGCCAAAGAAAATTATAGATATCAGTGAAATTTTATACATTTTGACAGATATCCAGCACGTTTGTCAACGGATGTTGAATGCGACACGTAGAAAACGTGAGAACGTGGTGCCTGTTTTGAAATCAGCGAAAATTTAAACATCTCTGTTGAATTTAAAGCATGGAACGACCTCTTTTCGGCTTTTATCATAACATTCCAATTTCAAAAAACATTTATTTACACTAGTATTAATACTCTTTGGATTTTAATGCAAAAAGATCAAGACTAAAAAGGCCGTGTATCTAACACGCTCAGATCAGAACCAGGGAAAGTTGGCATTGGCTGAGTGGGTGCTTATTGACAGAAAACCGTTAGAACACCAATAAACCTGTCGAACATGGACGGAACCTCTGTTTAAACGATTATGAGTAATGTCAGTTACTTGACACATGATGATAAAGTCATCAATTTTGATACAAAAGTCTTAGGTGTCCATAAAAGTCGACCGATTTACGATCCCAATATGGTATTATGGAATTATGGCTAGTAGGTACCTAATGTGGTAATCCTAGCCATTTTTTTCAACGTTACACTTCTGCTGTGAATGAACTTTTCTTTACTGGAGATCCTTTAGATGCGTTACAAAATATTTTGAGCAAGTTGGGACATTCGATACACACGGTCAGCTGATCCCAAACAATGCTGAGCTTGTACTATGGAAACCAGATAACTGATACCACAAATAAACTACTTCTTTTTTCAAATATGTATTTAAATAGATATTAACAGCCAGGGTCTCTAACCACAAAGCCAGCTGGCCCATCAAACGTGTAGAAATATTATGTATAAACAGGTCGAAACAATATATGTATCATAAAGATCTTAGAACCCCTATGTGCTGGTTCGCTTTATCCAGCTACCATACCTAACCAGTTGTTTTACTGATAGGTATATAATGAATCAGGTGTCATCAGTAGCTTTCCCAACAACGGTTAAATGGATCTACGTAACAAATAATTACGGTAATCTATCCGGCCCCAGCAGGCCCCGAATGCCATAACGGTAAACGCTTGCCATCACAAATGTAATCACAACGCCGCTGAACTAGATCGCGATCCACCAGCCAACACAATAAATGTAAAAGAACAATGGCAACTGGCAACCCGATAAAAGATGTAAAAAAAAAAGTGCGCGGTGTTCCAAATTCAAATAATTTCCCACACGTAACGTTACGCGGTCGGACATCGAGCGCAGGCCGTTATACGCGCGGCAGTGACCCACATTGACTTAACAACATTTTCGCCGCGATCCCACAACCGGTTCTGTTTCTAACCTTATTGTCACAATTCACTCAAACAACATTCATTACCCGCCTTATTCGTGCTTTCTCTTTATTACAGTGCATGGAAACGTCAATGAATATAGTGAAATGCGAAGGAAAATGCGATAGTTGTGCAAAAGTGCGGTGATCTGGTAGAAGCGTGCGCCTGGTGTAAGTTTGCCGCGCTTTCTGATTTTGAGACGAGAAATTATCGTGTCGCCGTTTCAAAGTCACGTACATACTTATCGAATGTTACGTAGGATGTAGCAATTTGTTTATTATGTAGTTTTATTGGCAACATTGTCTTTATTGGCGTAATTTGGCAGATAATATAAGAGTCATTGTATGTAAGTGATTGATTTGTCGCGATTCATTTGGGCGTTGGGCGACTAATTTATCTGCAAAATATTTTTAACAATAACATAATTTTAGGAATTTTTCTGTTACTGTAGTATATTGTAAGTAAGACCTAGTAGCTGTCAAATATAACCTATAAAGTCTATCTTGAATATTTTGACCCAACGCGTAATGTAAAATCGTCTCATTTGTTCCAACATTGGCGGTCCCACTGCTAGCCTATCCCTGCGTGCGACTTTGAATCCAGATAGAAGAACGAAGAGTCCGATTTCAAACAGATTTAGTTTCAAAACCATTCCATTAATTTTTTAGTATAAGCGTGGGGATGACCAGGGCCTCGATTCTGTAAGGAAAATTACACTAACTCGACGATGTTTCATCGCGGACTTTATGCTCTGTCTCTGTCGCTTAATACGCTAATACTACTAATCACGTGAGAGGTAAGCTCTCCGAGGCCTCCGTGAAGCGGCTCGCCGACGAAGTTTGTATTAGCTGAATAAGGGGGCAGCTTGCAATAAGTAAGGTCTTATAATATTCGAGCTGTACAACCAAGTGGACATGCACCACCAGTCACCCTCTGTGCCAGTTGTGTCACAATTACGCGAACTACTGATTCAAGTGTATAATTTTTTTTCTGTTAATTAGTTTCCTGTCACATTTTTAGTCCTTGTAAGTTTTCCTGTGACCAAAGTTTGTGTAATTGTTCTTAGGAATTGTTTGTCTCATAGTTTATCCGATGACGACATTTCAAGTCCTGTAACTGCAAGTTTTAAGGTCCAAAATCTTGCATCATTATGACTAATAGTCGTATGAATCTCCTCGAGATCTATGGTATATAGTCTATGGTCAAAGTACCATTTTATACAGCATAAACGCCTGCAAAAAAATCTCAATTCAGGCCGTAAACAGTAAATATGTAAGTGCTTATAAAAACCGATACCTACCGAATATATTTGGCTAACGGTTTTGAAGCTCAACATATATCAACAAGGTAATGTAATGGTACAATGGTACTATAACCTTCGAAGTACCGAATAAACCATTGTCAGTTAGTTATGGTAATCATAGAGTTGAATATAATACGCTGATATATTATAACTGTTATAAGGAATATTTGCTATAGTGCTTAGTTAACGTCTTTAAGTCGCCGGTTCGATTCTAACACAGGACAAACATTCATGAATGTGAAGGGAGAAAATAGTTTTTGAGTAGTTGAGGTAGAGGTCTTAGTGCAGAGTTCTTCCGGGGAAGTACTTACTTATCCATTTCCGTCGTAATGCAGTAGTGTACTTGTATTCCCGTGTTTCAGTAACAAAGGTAAGGGGGCCGGTGAAATTACAGGCACATGAGACTTAACTACTTCACGTCTCAGGGTCGACAACGCATTGGCGATGCCGCTGGTGTTGTAAATGTCCATAGGCGGCGGTGACCTCTCACCATCAGATGGACCATATGCTTGTTTGTCGGCCCAAGTGGTATAAACAAAAAAATTACATTCTATTTGTTGTTTGTGGGTGTAAGTAAATGGTAAGTACCAAAGTGTAGTAGATAGTGAATTGTAATCCAGGATAATAATATAGGTAATACGTCGGGTATTTTTTTTATTGTTAAACTTTCGTCATTGTCAATTGATGTCATCATCATTAACATCCCATAATGTCCAGGGGCTCGATTCTGTAAGAAAATGACACTAACATGAGGATGTTTAGTCGTGGGCTCCGTGCTCTGTCTCTTTCGCTAACTGCGCTAATACCACTAATCACGTGAGAGGTAAGCTCTCTGAGGCCTCCGTGAAGCAGCTCGCCGACGAAGTTTGTATTAACTGAATAAGGGGGCTGATAGTCAGGAGACCATAGTCCATGACATGGGTTCAGTGCGGATTGGTAATATCCTGGGACATTATTTTACACAAGGCCATCTGATCCCAAACTAAGCAGACCTTGTAATATGGAAACCAGACAACTAATATACTATCTATACAACTTTTTTTAATACATAATTTTACATTCAAACACAAAACAAACAGACATGTTCATGCTCACAAATGTTTGTCCTGGGTGGGAATCGAACCCCACCTGGCGTGGCAGTCAGGGCCTCTATCCACCAAGCCAAGTGGTCTGTCAAATTAGTTATTTACAAACTTGCTAGTAATGTCACTAGGAGGTCACTTCCCTCAAATTTCCCCCCATATATTTGGCTATCACTTAAACCACAAACGCGTCATGCATTTAGTTAGGTGATCGTGCCATAATTCGCTGTTTTACTATAAAACTGTAACCGCAAAACCACCAAAACTTTATTATATTACATCTATGGTCTGTTGGAAAAAAAGTATAGTTCAAAACAAGACAAAAATAACTGGAATGTTTTATTAATATTAATCATACTTATACCATAACTATTTGTTCACATCAACGACGCCATAGCTTCTGTCAATGTATCTATGACACATGCTTTTTTTTTAATAAATAAATACTAAAAAGTTTGGTCACGTCTAACCTTTACATGTCAAATTTGATCCAATAAGTTACTTATTATGTCCCGGGATATTTATAGCAACGAGAAATGTTAGTTAATTAATTGTTGCGCGTGCGCAAACTTTCTTTCAAACCACACTTCCATAACTATTATATTATCATCAACGCATATCATGTCAACAATGAAATTCTGATGGATACAATTTTATAAACTGATGAATTATATTTAAGTAGTTTCGAATGAAAGATAAAATCCAGTTTTATCAAGTTTAAACTAAAATACTGACTATTGGATTTAATAACAGGATTAAGTAATTGAATGATCTGGAAGGTAACTATGTTTATTTCATTTAATCTGGTGATTTGAATCTTTCTCAGTCTATTCCTCTTAAGCATCATAATTATTCCCTTCATAATTTCCAGTGTTCACAAACGTTTCGTTGTTATAAAGAGAAATGGCCGACCGCCATTTTGTTGTGCACGGATCCGCGCAATCCGCTTATCTGGAGCAAGTTTTTGGGCCGCGTCACACTTACCGGTAACGGCACGTGTATACGTTGCAGAAGAAAGTTTCTTGTTTTGAACTGTTCTGTTATCGTGAATGGGGGCCTTTGTAAATTGCAGTGTTACATGCGGTCAAGTTCGGTGGATATGTCGAGAATTAGTGGGCGGTTTAAGTGCTCTGTTGACACAATTTTGTCGCATATATTTGTTATAATTATCTAGCTGCAGTGATAAGGCAGAGGAGTTGGTAGGCAGTTTGTTCCTTATTTAAGTGGCCATACCATAGTGTCCAGTAATAACTTTTTTTAGACACTCGAGGATATGGAATAAAGTCAGTATTCTGCCAGTGTTTTAGGGATTCATTTAAGTCTTCGTAAAATTTAAATTTTAGTTCACTTTGAGGCATTTATAGAATTATTTGACTCCATTTGAATAGAGCCATGAGAATAAAATGATTATTTATAGCAATAGGAATGTAGGGAGATACTATTTATCTCTTTTCGTATCTATGGTAGATATCCAAAGATATTGTATGGAATTAATTTAATTATCAGAACAAGGTTTACTTGATTAAGTGCTCACCTAACTTGTTAGTTAAGAATAACTTAGTTGTGGCCAAAGAGACTAGAAATATCCAGAGGTGACAGTTAAAAAACAAAATGGCCGTCATTTTGCTTTATTTGCTTTTGGATTGACATAAAAGAATAATGTTAGTTAAATATAACAACGAGCTATGTTAAAAAAACCTAAATTAAAAGTTATTTATTTAGGCCCTAGAAGGACATTTATGATGGTCAAGGCTGCAGAAATAGCCTCAGTTAATTTTTTTTTTTTTTTTATGCCACTTGGGCCGACAAACAAGCAGACGGTCCACCTGATGGTAAGTGGTCACCGCCGCCTATGGACATTTGCAACACTAGGAGCATCGCCAATGCGTTGTCGACCCTGAGACGTGAAGTTGTTAAGTCTCATGTGCCTGTAATTTCACCGGCCCCTTTACCTTTCTAACCGAAACACAGTAATACAAGTGCACTACTGCTTCACGGCAGAAATGGGTAAGGTGGTAGTACTTCCCCGGACGAACTCTGCACTAAGAGCTCTACTACTCTAAAAATCTATTTTTAGACAACAGACGGCGTTTTTTTTTAGATGAGACGATGTTGTTCCTCTGGTGGCTCTTACACCCTTACGCGGACAAGAGCATAGGCGATGTCATCTCCAGTCTTGTACATTGACTCGATTGATTGTACGTATGTTACTCTTGCAAATCTTCCAGCACGTACGAAATCGGTTTATATAGATTCTTGTTATCAAATGTGGGTAGCAAGCTTGGTAGTCATGCTTTTTATCTAGGACATGCTTTTGCTTTTCATAGTTTTCTAAGCAATCAATTGGCTCTTATATATGACCTATGTTAAAGAAATATTTTTATCAGTAAAATTATTGTATTCATATACAACAAAATAGTTTTAAAAATAGAATTTGTATTTATCGTTGATGTTTCTTTCGTATCTTATTCTTTTACGTGCTAAAATTAACACAATAGGATACTATTTTCAAAGTCAATGATTCGATAATTAGTTCTAATGATCCATTTGCGAAACCTTTGTTTCCACATGTCGTAAAGCGAACGTCGGGAAAATGCATTTTCTTATGCAACTAAACTCTAATGCGATGCAACCGGTGTATAAAATCAACGTTTCTAATATTACACACATGCATTTTAGCTTTCTTCGACATACTCTCGAGTAAAATGGTCGCCGGCAAAAAATCTAGTGCTTTCTTTTTCAATGTCGAACAAGAAGCGAGACAGTCATACGCATTAAAAGTATTAGAACGAGACGTACATACATTTATGTATTGCGTGAAAATAACGCGGTTGATGTTTGAATTTCGAAAAGTAGCATTCGTCAATTTTCCCGCCAGATAACTTTGACAGCTCCACGGTCGAAATAAGGTTGTAATTTTCGTTGTCGATGGTACACTAGTGTTGGGACGCTTTAGAGTCGCGGTACCGATTCGCGTGCGGTGAAATGTGGGACAATCGAAAGCCTTTCTCCGCTCGGTGGTTAGGTATTTTATTCCGTTAGTTTTTTTGTGGCCGCCATTACACCAATATGGCGGGTGGCATCATTTTTTCGCTTTGTCACGTTAGATCATTCTTGTTAGACGATGTTGGAAAGCTGCGTTCTGCTTCTTGGAATCGAGTCGCATAACTGTACACAGATCGCGGAGAAATGATGTAATTGATAGCCGATGTTTTTTGACTCCCAACTTATTTAACTTTAGTCTATATTTGTGTATAAGAAATTACAGGTCGTTTAGAGGTACCTACTACATTGCACACCCGATTGTATTATCTATACTGTATTGTAAATTATCAAATTAGTATTTTGTATTTCTTTTTTTCCATTTGTTATGTGGTTGCCGGTCGGTACACGACCGCGATTAAATAATACAGCGAACACCACAACATCAGCATAATCATCAGCAGCTACAGATCGGAATAGCAACCGAGGAGGTCTGATCATAATAAGGTGTAATATTTTTCTTACAATGGTGATGTATGAATGACTAGCTATCCCTCGCGGTTTCACCCACGCTACCAAAGGATGTTAGATTATCCCGAGATAAAAAATTGCCTATATACTCGTATAATACCAGAGTAAGGTCTATCTATGTGTTAATTTGCATCCATATAAGTTTGGTGAACGCATTTATAAAATCGGTAGAATCTAACTAACACCTTTTCGTGGTAAGTGACGTCAGAATCTATGGATAAACGTTGTTTGGAAAGCAAATCAGTGTAGGTCAATTTGAAGAGGTACTGGTTTAGCCTCTTGACTAGACAGCTAGTGATAATATTAACTTCTGTAATATTCTACACATCGCACCCTCAGAACGATAGGGGCTTAACTCATAAAATCACTTTTGGCACATCTCTGATTGGGTCACTTTTACACTGAGCGGGGAGGGTGGGTCCTGGAGTTAAAGAGGCTGAAGTATCGGTATGCTTATTCTATCATTAAATTGACTATGTTTTACTCTTCATCGGATAGAGCGTACTTTGTTTAGTATCTCTATGATCGTAACTCCATTTCGCAAATTTGTTAGTTAAATCCTTTTCGTACTGAGGGTGCGACATGATTAGCAAAGGATCGTCTTGAGGCTGTGAGTTATGCTGGAATATCTACATATGAAATTGAATCATCCTCTGATATTATAAATGCGAACGTTTTGAGGATAGCTGATTAATGTTTGTTACTCTTTCACGCAAAAACTACTAAACAGATTTGGATGAAACTTGGCATGTAGGTGGCTTATAACCTGGGTTAGCATATCAGTTATTTTTACCCCGGGAAAATGCAACACCCCTCGGGAACACTAGTGAAACCGCGGAGGAGTGCTAGTAGAAGATTATATCATATAAAGACTCTTGAACATTCATTGTATTAGAAGGACTATTGATAAAAAAGAGATTCAGATAGTACTAGCTGTTCCCCGCGGTTTCACCTGTGTTCTCGAGGGAGAGAGAAAACCCCATCAAAATCCGTTGCGTAATTTATAAAAGCTAACCATACAGACAGCGGGAAGCGTTTTGTTTTTGACAATGTAGAGATATCAGATATCTTGTTGCCATAGTACAAGCTCTGCTAACATTGGGATCAGATGCATGTGTGACAAGATATGCCCTACATGGTCCCTAGATATTTGTTTACCTCATAAATAACAGTACAATTGCACACGCAATAATCCCGCACTAACATTACGAGAATTGCACCTGAATACGCGTTAGCCATTACCGTCATGTTAGCAGGTACAGTCGGCAAGATAAGCTAAATAGATCGAAATACTCTGTGATGTAGAAATGTTATGGTGTTGATTTTTGATCGAGCGCACCTTGTTACTACAGCCGTGACCGTGGAAGCTGGGGACCTTATTTGCCTTTACTACCACGATTCCACGCACGCACTTGAGAGCCTCCTTTCACTTTTGAATTTAGAAACAATTAAAAAATTCAAATGTTATTAGGTATCGTTGTTTTAGAGTTCGCTAGCTAGCATTATTTAACGTTAAAATAGGACCTACTTCATCGTCCATATTGAGGATAGCTGGTTGTTGTATAGGTCATCATCATAACAGCCCAGGGATGTCCATTGTCCACCGCTGAACATAGCTATTTCCCATGAATTTCCACCTCGAACGATCCTGAGCCGACTGCATTCGGCGGCTACCAGCGACTCTGACCAGGTCGTCGCTCCACTTGTTGGGAAGTTGTGTTATAATATAGTATAGGTTTTTTTTTATTATTTCTGATGTGATTGCGATTGACCTCAATCACACCTGATGGTAATTGGAGATGAGGCCGAAGATGGTGCTGTTACAATGTTGGTTGGTTCATCTACTTATGTTGCTGACTGTACATAAAACTCGACGAGTATAATTGCATCATTTGCATAGTGCAGCCCGCGTGTCGGTCCGTCTGCCACTTTCTCCCGATAACGGGACGTCGGAACTGGGACATCCGCCACTCATTCGACTCATTGTGGTATTGCCAGCTCTATTCCTCGTCTGTACATTAGTGTTACTACATGTGATAGTCTTAAAAAGCATTTATAAACACAAACAGTATTGGATAGGTAGTATGGTTTGTGTTTTACCACAACATTAAATGATCATTTAAATAATAACAATGTTATAAAAAGGGCGACAAGTACGTGACCATTTTTATTACTGGTATGGAAATAAATAATTTAATTACTTGTTCTAAATAGAGAGTCTAAAACAGCTTTACAATCCGCATCAGTCCGCACCAGTCACCATCAATAATAATTTTATTGTTTTAAGTCACAGACTTTAAACTTCAAAACACCCATATTTAAAATAAATGAATGTTAGATTAATTATATTTCACATAATACCTTGCAACCGTTATGATTTTAAATCAAAGAAGTAAAAAACTTAGATGATCCCATTCTTATAAAGTATAAAAAACAAATTTATAAAAATATAAAATAACTATATAGAGGTGCCGATCTCCGGCACCACCAAATTGTTACACAATTACGTAGGTACGTAAGTACTAGACTAACGGTATTATATTTTGGCATTCTATTGGGCACGATTCGACATAGTCGTCAGAAAGAATCTGAACCAATTCAGACAGATATACAATGCTGCTATTATGAACTATCGAGATAAACGTTAAAGACTTTTCAGATAAAGACTTACTTAAGAAGCGAATTTGACACTGACACATTACCAGTGCCTAAATGGAATTAATGGCCTTGACATTGGCAGAAAATAATTTTATTTCTCTAACCACAACGGATCATTATCAGGGTGAAATATTAAATAACACAGAAGCTGGATAAAGTTAAAAAAAAGTTATGCTATAATCTGTGGGTCACGGAAATAAACAAGGCCCCGATTCGGCATAAAGTTGGGACTTTATCCACTTTGACAGAACAACTTTTTTTTATCCAATCTTTTTTAAAATTTATATAGTTGAGTACTGGATGAACCGTTGTGAAGGCGGACATACGAGCCAATGGACTGATTGTAAGATCAAGTAAAGTGGAGTAGATTGAGTTGCAAGACGGATCTTTTTTTCATGTCAAGTAGGGTGACAAGCAGGCGTATCAACTGATCGTGTGTGGTCACCGCCGCCAATGGACATTTGCACTACGAGCATCGTCAATGCATATTCGACTTGAGTCATGAAGTTGTTAAGTCGTCTGTAATTTCACCGGATGAGACTAATGTCAAGTAGAAGTAGGTTGAGGCTTGATATGAAGATACAGCATAGACAAGTGAATTGAGATAGAGTAGCTTAATTTTTTCAAGTTTTGGAATAATTATTATTGAGGGCATAGAATTAAGAATTAATATACTTTTCAGTTTTTCTTGTCAGCAAGTCTAACTAGTGTTGATGATTTTTTAAAGTTGTTTACGCTACAAGAGAAGGTATAAATTGTAGATAGATTTAAAAACAATTGAAGCAAACCTCGGTGACTCTTTTTTAAATTTATTTGTGGGTTCTAACAAAATGGTAAGTTAATTTTCGAACAGCACAGAACAAAGAAATTTCAACCATAGATATTCAGACTTATTTATTAATGCCAAATGAATGGTAAACATTTCACTCGATTTCTTGTTATTGTTATTTTAGAGTAGACTCCAAGATGATTCAAAGATCTCAAGATAAAAAAAGAAAGGACAAAACCGACTGCAAATAATTTTTCATGAGAATTAATTTTCATTAGTCATCATTGTTTTTTTTATTGCTAACAGTAAAGGCATTTCTAATTAGCCGGTGTGAAAAAGCGCGGTTTGTTACCGGTTCACGGTCAACACAAATGTGCCAGTTGTGCCAACATAACAAAGATGTTGCACGCGTAAGTAGGTCAGACAATCGGTGAAAGTCCGGGGAAAGGTGACCGCAAGGAGGTCACAGTTACTGTCGTTACGTGTGCTGCACTGCGGCTGTGACACTTTCCATGATTTTGCCGCGCGATTATCAGGCGCCATCTTGTGTCATTGTATGAGGTTATGGCAAAATTATGTCTTTCGGATAACTTTTATTTATGAATAAAAATAATCGCTTCCTTTTTGTAATTCGCTAATAATCTTTTTATTTATTTATTCGTCAGGAAAGGACATTGAGAGAATATTGAACAGAAAACTTTTATTGTATGATAATGAAAGAAAAATCTAATTATTCTGATAGGTCCCGTATTCTACTTCATCATTAAGGTCCATTTGGAACTGATTGTAAATGGTAACCGCCGCCCATAAAAATTTGCAGCACCAGGGCCATCGCCAATGCGTTGTCGACCTGAGACGTGAAGTTGTTAAGTCTCATGTAAATTACTGTAATGTCACCTCTTTATCTTTCTGATCAAAATACAGTAATACAAGTTCAATAATGCTTCACGGTGGAAATAGATAAGTAGTACATCGACGCACTCTGCACTAAAAGCTCTACTTCTATCCTTATTTTTTACAATGCAGTTTTTACTTTTATATATTTACTAGCTATCCTCCGCGGTTTTACCCGCCTTTATCGATATTATATAAATGAAAATGAAATGAGTCGGGCTGGGCTCGATATGTTCAGAAGTTTTGATGTGATGGTGTGTCAAACGAACCCTATTTTTATATTTATAGATAACTGCGCCCTGCGGTTTTTCCCGCTTCCAATCCTAGTCATAAACCTCTCGAATTACTCTATCTATTGCTGAAAACCGCATTATAATCCGTTGCATAGTTTCGATTCTATAAAGCACATACAGACAAACATGCATAAGTAGGTATCTGTCTAAGACTTTGATTTGAGAACTTTTACAATCTCATACATCTCGATCATACACCTACATAGTAAATACAAAATCGGAACAGACATGTCATTTCTCGTTTCATAGGAACGGCGCGGGCGCAATAAATAAATCACAAATAGCGTGATGATCGATCGTCATTCAACTTACCGTTATACGACACAAGCCATTATGAGCTTTACCGCTATTGAAATAAGAATTTCATTGCGCATAATTACAGATTTAATAAAAGATTAGTCTGGATGTTAACGTGTTACTAAGGTATGTGCTACATTGGAGCAAGCTTGGCGTTAGACATAATAGGGATGTTGACTGACATGTCAAATTAGCAACTTTTTATTAAATGTCAAAATGAACGAATGTATGGAGTGTTGTGTGTAATACCCAAAAGAACTACTTTTTTTGGTTAGATTAATACTTAAAAATCATTTTTATTATAAAATTTTGATCACTTTTGATTTATCCGTGTATTTTTGGATGTTTAATACACTGGCTAGTGTTTTATCATTTATTTTAAATACATGATTATTGTAGCTATTACAAATATGCTCTTTCTACACCATTACTATTCGTTTAAACTTTTAAAGCATCTATAGTAAAACTTTACTGTAATGCCGCATGAATGTATTTTTTTTCTTATTATTGGATATTAATTTTATTAAATAAATAACAAAATAAAAGCCTATATCAGGGTGAACAAATTAAATTATTAATTGACGACTAATACGAAATATTGACTTATTTGTTCGTGTGTTTGTTTTTTTGTTGATCTTTTAATGGAGCCTGGTGAATTTCTTGTGTATGGTTCAAAAGAGGCGAGGTTAATGCACGCTTATTTACTGTCATAATAAAAAATCTACGCTAAAATTATAAAGAGCCTAATGCTTGAAAGTTTAGACGTAGTAGGTAATATCCTAAAATTGAAAAACAGTAAAACAAAAAAGCTACATTATTTCCAAATGATATAGGATATGTTAAAATCCCTGGATAGATTACACCGCGGGATCAATGTAGCAACCAATAAAGTTACCATAAAATCGCATAGCTTCTCTCTATAGCACATGGTTTACTGGCAGTGATCGTGAGAAGGCACGCGCGGCGGGTAGTATTCCATAATTTTCACCACTTTTCCTCGACCACACACTTTCATCGTTCGAGAATACGCGATATGTAACGTTATATGTATTGGAAAACGATACGCGTTATGCGACACACTCATTTTCTTATTGGCTATTTGTCACACGGTCGGTTGTTAGAATAATTTATTTATTCCAATTTTTCAGGTAGATATTTCCAGGTGGTACACTTATCCCTACCAGTAGGGATTAGGCACGTTTTAGTAGATTTATTTCTACCGGTAGGGATAGGTGCACTGCCCATTGCCGAGTGGTACACTTATCCCTACCGAACTATACCTATTGGTAGGGAAAAAAAAATCAATTATACTATTTTAGCAATTTTTTAACAAATACATATTAAGGTAAGTAAGAATTTTTTTTTTTTTTTTTTATAAATCCTAATTATACTAATAATTTCATTTAAAGAATATACAATGTATATTTGTCTCATATGAGTGTAAACGTGCATTTATCCCTACCATTAGTAATAAATCGGTAGGGATAAGTGTACCACCCGGATATTTCATATGCAAAGTTTATGAAATTGATGTTTACTTATAAGTATAATTAATCGCACCAATTAATAATCTCATTTGAAGTAACAACATTAATAAAACAAAACTGCTGTTTTTTTTATTTATATGACGATGAATAACCTATCTAAACAATTTCTGAAAATCTTATATAAGCGAACGTCAAAAAAGTAAACAAATTAGAAAACCTTTTTTTTTTTAATGGATGGCAAAGGATGATTTGGCAAAAACCTATTACTAGAGCTCAATAATTAACTTTGGCTATAAGGAATTACCAGATACTTCGTTATTTTGAGCCACTCAGTCAGCCCAATCTTGCACGGAAAAAGGGTTCTTTGAATTACCCCCTTGCCTTCCCTCGAGTAAAAAATCGTTCGCCAATCTAAGCACCTATCGGTCCCGATAACAGCACTTAAGATCCAGTTCCAATCCAGACATTGTGGCCTTATTATCTTCAACCACCCCATCACTTACAAAGGAAGCCTATACATAGTCAAAAAATAATTAGATTCAACAACAAGAGACACCGTTCAAATCAACACACACAATAACAACAAAACAAACACGTACAGTGTATACAGTTTATACTATAGCTATACTATAGCTGTCGTATTTACCGTTATGCAGCAAGTCTGGACCATGGAGTGCATTTCAGGCCACTTTCTCATTTCAATGCGCGTGCGACGCGGCGCGCCGGAGCGTTGGTACCACATCGCGGTCACCTGGTTTACTAAACGCCTAGCTTGTATAGACTATTCTAATCAGGCATTATGTTTGGAACTGTTATTGGTGATTTCTAGCTGTAACAGCAGATTAGGTATACGCTTAAGCTGTAGTTGGAGCTGAAAAATGGTAGTCATATGATTTCAATTATAATTATGATATAAGTTGCTACATCTAGGAAGTGTGGCGATATGCAATTCTGAAGTTTAATTGGGACTTGTTCAGGTGACAACAACGACTAATTATGTAGGAAAAACCTCATTATTAACGGGTTGCCCTGGGGGAAGCTGGGCTATGTCTACTTACTAATTAAAACCCCATAGTGTTTCTATCTGTCGCTGTCACTTGCGTACCAGCGAGGGCCTGGTGAGAGACTTCCTCGCCATCTCGCCTCACAGATGTCAGGCATAAGGATGCCACTGTCAAGGGACAGTGGACTTCTGATTCCATCACCGCAGGAGAAGTGGGAAGTGGGCTCGTCTTGGAGTCAATAATCAGTTATCTTTCTCCTTATCTGACTTGTAGAAGGAATGGAGTGCTCCCCACTGTACAGCTAGGTACCCTAGTTTCAGCTTTAATTAATTACCTGTTTAAGGTTGTTATTACAATTATACCAAAACTGTCATCACCCGCCTTCTTGATAATACTCCTCTTCACGTGACATTTGAGAGACCATCTATCGAATATGTCATGTAAAAATTTATCACTTTTCTACTTGAAGACAGACCTTTTCTGTTGGCCGAAGGATTTAAGCTCCAAAAGCTGTCTATTTATTTATGTTGTCTTTAGGTGTGAATTACATCAGGTCATATTCATGTCCATTCCAAAAATAGTAGTTTTATGAATAATAATCAGTATTTGGTAAAACATCATGTAGCAGTCTCTTTCAGTAAGAGTTTTATGTTCCAGAAGGATTCAGTTTGGAATAATTGTCAAAATCCACTGGGATCAATAAAGCAAATAACCTTTTCTTGAACTTGAAAACAGAATTTTGGAGCTCTTATCAATCCTGCCAACCAAAAGAAAGTAACTAAACACTCGACGGAAAATTCCACGCAAAGTTGCCAGGTACACTTTTATATTCCAGAAAAATTACGATCAGAATAAAAAAATCACAGTTTCGATATAACTGGCATTTTCAAAAAATAAACTTTCCTTGAAATAAAAAACAGAGTTTTGGGGCTCTAAACAATCCTGCCAACCAAAAGAAAATAATATTTTCTTGAAATTGAAAACAGATTTTTGGAGCTCTATTCAATCCTGCCAATCAAAAGAAAGTAACTAAGCACTCGACTGAAAATTTCCACGCAAGTTGGCAGGTGTACGTAACCTAATTACTTGCGTTGCGCGTGCGCACACTTCGCATTGACATTCGCCGCGCGGGGTGGTGTCGTTGACCTCACTTTCACTGCGTCCGGCCACACCTCCCCGCTTTCCTGTTGCGTAACGTTAGGGGAAGTGATATACCGTGCGCCCGCGCAGCGCGCCTCGCATGCGAGTGTTATGCGATGCTCGGGTAACGGAAATGTAACGCTTAGTATTATTATGTTTACACAATTTGTATTTGGTTATATTTTTAAGCTAATGATTTTTGGTTGAAGTAAACGAAATTTAAGATAATTTTTTTTTAATAAAATATTAAATATGTACTGGTATGTAAGGGCATCATTTTATAACCGCTGAACGGATTTGGCTTATTCATATTTTAATTTTCTTAATTTTCCGAATAAAGAGGGCCCATAAAGAAACAAAATTTGAAAATTCGAAAAAAAAATTAAAGTTCTCTTTTATACTAACAAATTTGGACAGGACAACGTTCGAAGGATTTAAATACAATCTATAATTAAAATTTGCTGTTAGTCCGCATTAAGACAATGCCCCAAGAACCACAGTTCAGCTAAAAGAACAACAATATTAAATTTCTTTACATTGTCATGTTAGTTGACAGCAACTAACTAAAGCCTATGATTAAGGAATAGGCAATTAAACAAAACTACCCACTTCATACAAATTATATCATAACTCCACGGAGTATTATAGGAAGTCAGTTCAGAATGAAAGCGGGTATACATACCTGTGTATTATATGTGAATTAATTGTGGCAATTATGATTACAGTCACGTGACGTCAGTAAATTAAATGCTAGGAAACGTTTACGTAATGCAGCTACTCGGTAGAAAGCCTTGAACCTCAGTAGTCAGAAAAATACCTTGTAATTGTCTCACTCTCTTGCTTCCATGTCACCGACTACCTTATAATTTTGAAATGGAATAAATAAATATCCTAGGATATTCTTTACACACGTCCATCTGACCCCAAACTAAATTAATCATATTTTTTTCTCTAAAAACATACTTATACAGATATTTACATTCACACACAGAACAAACGAATGTTTTTCCTGGGTAGTCCGAATTTACTATCATTGTCAGGTGACAATTGACAGGTGTGGTGACCGTGACAGTCAGGGTCTCTAATCATCAAACCAACTGGCCTCTAGACCCTATAATAAATGCAGTGCGGTAAAGCCACAGAGGACTAAAGTAAAAACATCACGCCTCCCGCTCCCCGCATTCCCCACCGAATGGACCAGGCTGAGTGCAACAACTGCTCAGATAAATAAACTGTGGTAGGGGTAAGGAACTTGACGGCAGGCAGGAACTGCGCGAGCTCAGGTAATGAAACATCAATTATAAAATAGGAAAAAGTAATTGCCAGTGTACTACGCACTGGTTCCGTTAATTATATGAAGCGCAGTAGTAATTGATTTCGAGAAGTGTTTATTTGAAGTGATAGGCTTTTTGTTTAGGTGAGTGTTGCCAGCAGAGATATTGTAAAATGCTACTATTTTTTTCTATCAAAATATATTTAGAGGCCACTAGTGGCTTACAGCGGATTCCGATCTTTTGTGTTAAGTATTAAACAATAAACCGGATTTATTAACTGACATCTGAAAATAGGAAGAGCTCAATTCGACGTGTATTTTCTTCTGTAAGTACAATAGTAATTTTTTTTTTATAAGTATTTTACTGGCCGTTATTAAATAAAAATAAACTACCATTTCATCCTCTCAGAGTAACTATTCCTTTTTCAAAATCACATTAATATGCGCTCCCGTAAGACTGTCAAATATATTCTAGGGCGTTGGTTCGACAAAATATTCGATTTATTAAATCGATACATTATGAATCGACCGGTAATATTCGCTCGGATCGGTCGGTTCAAGGCCCGATCCGCGTTACGTAAACCATTTCTTCTTGCGTCAGTTACAGGTCGTTCAACCATGATGCCGTAATGCATTTACTTATATAGTTTTCTGCAAATAAACCTAACTTGGCTTCGATAAACTTATTTAAATACTGTTTTCTGAATGACTCGATGTTTTCAGTATCCTTAAATCGAAAGCCAGTAATAAAATTGAAAGATTTGTGAATCTTGATAAATATTGTTTTTCTCAGATTGTGTTCATAGAACAAAGATACACCATAATTGGAGCATTGATAATAATCGGGACATTGAGGAAATAAACTAATTTGTGAGGACAAATACAAAATACATACTCAACCCTGAATTTTTAGAATTTGTATTTATTTTTCTTTTTTCTTCTTTTTTGTAAATTTTGTTGACACATGTTATTAGTATAGGTATAAGAACTATTATCAATTGTTTTGTATTTTAAATTATTATTTTACTTTCGTATGTCATCTTAAATATACTCCCTTTCAAATCTTAGTGCCAAGTAAGGAAAGCTATCACAATGTTTCACACTTCTCCAGGAAACTACTGGCATAGTGGATGTCATCTCTGGTCGTCCGTTTTCCAACACCGGACTAAGGTTTTTGTCCACCCCTTTTATGCTTAGTGACATAATCAAAAATACCGGTAGAAACTGCAATACAAGTAGCTAGAAAAAAAAACGGGAAAATTCGGGAGTCGATTTTTTTTACGAAGAATTTAAAATTGGTTTAAAAGTAAATTCACTATTACTGTGTGCCTGTTTGTTCCCTTATATCTTTTCAACTACACAATAGATATTGATGCGGTTTTCACCATTATTAAGATAATTTAATCTGGAAAGTTTACGTGTATACACTTATATTATGCCACGCAAGCGAAGCCGGGGTAGTTAGTTATAATATAATCAAAAAGCATAGTTAGTTTTACTCATTCATCAATATACGAGTACGTATATGCTACGATTTCGTAGCAAAGTCGTAGCAGGATTTATAATGATTTTATTTTTAAATAAATAAATAAAGGTCTTAATTGTTTTTTTTTAAGTAGAAGAATCGTCAGTAGGGCTATAGTAACTGGGAGATCCTAAAAAAAATGATGACATCTAGTGAGAGTTCTAAAAAAGTTTAAATAAAAAAATATACATATATTAATGTTTGGGAGAAGTGGCCTTTTTTGTTGAAAGAGTCGGCATGTATAATCGAAAATTTTACATTTTTTAATCGTTTTTTAAGTAGAATAATCATCAGAAGAGCTTAAACCTACTGCGGATATATATTAGGGTTTTGGAGAAGTGGCCTCTTTGGTGAAAGAGTCAGATGAGTCTTAATAAAAAAAATGACTTTTTAATTATTTTTCTACTAGAAAAATCATCAAAAGGGCTGCGGGACCCTAAAAAAAGATGATGACATGTAGTGAGAGTTCAAATAAGAAGGTTTTCTTCAACCTTGTTTAAATAAAGTCTTCAATAGAAAGTAAGTATGTATATTACGAATTCCAAACATACTGCGTTACATCAGTAAAGGTCGTTGACTCTCTCACCACTGTAGTGACGTTCATTTCAAGATATTAATTAGTTCATTGTTATTGTAACGGTATAGTCTGGGATCATGGTAATAGATTGAGTGAGGTTAAGTAATTTTTACTGTAGCCGGGAAAAGGATGGGTGACCGGATGGTATCCAAATAACTGACATACTATTTAAAGTACTTTTATTAACATTTACATCCAGACACGGAATAAATTGAAATATTTTTGAAATGAAGAACCCATGAGTTCCAGAGGTATTATGATATTATTTAGTAGACGGGCCAGTATATAATGCCAGAGTAGTAGAGCTCTTAGGGCAGAGTTCGTCCGGGGAAGTACTACCAACTTACCCATTTCCGCCGTGAAGAAGTAGTGCAATTGTATTACTGTGTTTCGGTTAGAAAGGTAAGGGGGCCGGTGTAATTACAGGCATCATGTGACTTAACAACTTCACGTCTCAGGGTCAACAACGCATTGGCGATGCCCCTAGTGTTGCAAATGTCCATAGGCGGCGGTGACCACTTACCATCAGGTGGACCGTCTACTTGTTTGTCAGCCCAAGTGGTATAAAAAAGGCTAATCTATAATAGTATGTATTAAAGATATAGTACATTACGTTATCTGAGATGTCCATGTAAAGATGGGGCCAGGATATTTATAATTATATTAAAACTATTATATTCGACCAAATAAACAAATTACTTAAAATGCATGAGTAACACAGATAAATTGTCGGGCAACAATTTCCGCGCCCAGAATCGAACGTCGACCCTAGTGTCACTGCGGTCGATCACCTAGCATTAGTGGAGCTGTACCTACCTCTCAATATCTTTTAAGTATTGTGGCCTGGATTAATAATTACCTTTTCATCCCTTAGAAATAGAAATATTTATTCTTCATGAAGGTGAAATTGAGGTCCATCGCAACCGCGTCATAAATAAAAAAATAAAAAGCTTTTAATGTTTTTATAAATCGATTTTCGAAATCTTTTTATTTCAATAATAAAAATAAGAATATTGACATTTATTTTAAAATAAAAAAAAGTATAAAAACAATATAAATAGGTTATTAAATCCATATTAGTCTTATTAATACGAAAATGAGTTTGTTACGCATTCACGGCTAAACGACTGCACTAATATTGCTGTAATTTGGCACACACATAGTCTATGGTATCGAGAGTGAATAGACAGCTTTTTACTCCAGGAACGTGATTTTCCACGCGGGACACCTAATTGTATATAAAATGTCTCACTTTTTTTTAAATATTTTTCCTCTTTTTTTCAAACGTACATTCCCATTTCTATCTTACTAAAGTCAATGTTCTCAACAGGTCCCTCTAACTTCCGTTCTCTTACAATGCCGAGCGCGTGGCGCTTTCGCGTCGGCGCACGCGCATACCCACTTGCGCATGCGTTCCGCGCGCCCTCTGTTTGGTGAAACCGCGAAAACTGTGTTTGCGCACTTTCTGACCGGATACGGATACGAGCAAAAATTCACTTAACTCTAAAAAAAGGCGTATTAGATAACGATTGAGGGTGGGTCATTGACTTGCATGATCACCTGACTCATTTTGCTCTACTGGGAATACGATTCGAATCTGCTTACTCATGTAAGATTTATAATACTGCGACTGTTTCCTTGTGGTAGTAAACTGATGACTGTTCACTGTAAAGCAGGATGCGGCAGGCTCCCAATGGCTAAAGGTGATTAATATATATATGACATTTATCAGAAATGAGGTATTTAGACGCCAAACCTTTATGTGTATTCAACAACTTGTTGAACATCCAACAATCCAACAATTCGTTGGTAAGTTTAACCAAATAATGATCAAGAACTAAATAATGCTAACTCGGCTATTTATATATGAATTAATAGTGGTAAGTCTATCAAGGAAAAAATGAAAAGGTGCGAAAAGTCTCCCTTATGTCAGATGGTCTTACGTTTGGTACGTATACGTGGTCACCGTCTCGCCTAAATATACTTGCGATACCAAGAGTGATTGCTAATGGATGGTAAACATTAACTGACTCTAAAGTGCAGCTGTAAGATGCCCCAAGTATGTCCTTAATGAGAGATTTTCAACTTAAAGATGGAATGTTTCATGAACGAGTTTTTCTTTCCACCAGCCCCCTATATAAGCAATTTGTACTAGCTGAATAAGGGCACCCCTCTTACAAACTTCGTCAGCGAGGTATCACAGAGCTTACTTCTCACGTGATTGAGTAGTTAGCAGAGCATAGAGGCCGCGACGGAACATCCTCTAGCAAGTATTCTCTTTACAGAATCGATGCCCAGTTGGCAAATCAGTGCCCTAAGCATGAACTTCTATCGTTAGCATATCGTCATCGTATCGAATGCGCCAAAAACCAATGGGAAACTGAATGTCCAACAACGTCACTATGGCGCACACGATACGATGACGCTACGCTTGTGACGTACGTGCTCAGGCCCCAGGGGCCCAATTCCACGAAATGCAACGTTCGAGTAGCCCGTTTGGTTCGGCAATGGTCGCAACGACTTATGTCAAGTTCACCTTCGATTCGCGTTCAATCTAATTAGCAGAATAGCATTTCCATACATTTTGTCGTAATCTTTCGAACGAATGTGAACCATTACCGAAACACAACCGCAGTTCGATCGTTGGTTTGTTTAATACAATACGATTAAACGTCAAATTTGACGTTTGGTTGTGATATGGTAATGGTTCGGTGCATAATATTATATGTTAGTGGAATCGCCCCCCAGTTTTCACAAAGCTATTGAACTTAGCTCAAACTAAAGTTTGACCTTGAATCATGCGAGGTTCATGATCATTACCCTACATGCATCACAGTGATGGATGGTCGTCCAAGGTTAGGTGATGTTATTGACCAGGTCGCCTGTGTAGGCGGCTGAGTGATCGCTGTTGACTTTTGAGATGTTGTTGACTTTGTCTCTAAACTGTAATCTCTAAATATGACTGTTATAGCTGTTACCCGTGCCTTCGTTCGAGTTTTTAAGGAATTAGTTAAGTATTAAATATCCTTTTAGATTTTTATTAAATACTGTCTTGTTTTTTTTTTTCTTCTTGCTTATGCCTAAATTGCCGAATTATGGCTTGCCTATACAAATTCTCAACCCCGTTTCCCCCTTTAACCCTCTTCATGGTGCAATCTTTATCAAATTTCATTTAGTATCTAGTTGTGAAAACGTAATGAAAAACAGACAGAATTCATAGTTCCGAATCCTTATAATTCTACGCTTTACAAGTTCGATCTTGTCCACAAACAAACTCAACACGTCATGTCACACCACGTTGTCATAGACAAGGAAGTGTTTACGTAACACGAGCTGTTGGTGTTATTACCGGGCCTTGAACCTCGGAAACGTGCTGCTGAGGAAGCGCAGCGACCGAACCACAGTATAGTAGCTGGAGTAGTACAAGTCGAAAATGTTATTCTTTTTTCTGTTAGCTTCAGTAACTTTAAATTTGACCTTCATAAGTGCCTTCTGAGGGCCTAAACTGAATAAATGGTTTTGAATTTTTGACTTTTATGCGAACTGAATATTTTATTTGCGAGAAAAGAGGTATTCTGGGCACTGATAACTTGTTCACTGATGGGGAAGAAAGGATCTCGAATGGCGACCACGGACAGAACTAAAGCGCCGAGTGGGATGACCTCTCACGAGGTGGACCGACCTGGTTAGAGCCGCAGGCGTAGGTGCAGGCGGCTTGGGACCGTTCGAAGTGGAAATCTATGGGTGAGGCCTGTGTTCAGCAGTGGACATCCCTTGCCTGATATGATTAATTTTTTAATGCTTTGTATGATGTGATTATTAAATAATGAATAAATAAATATTCAAGTTCAATAATTATTTAATTAAAAAATATCTGAGCTTTTCATTTATAGTTAGGTACGCAATTGTTTAATTTGCTACCTTTTCTTAATACATGTGTGCAATATTTTTTGTTTGAATTACTGTTTCAGTTTATATATTTACTATGTCCGTTCAACACCGGTTCACACGTCAGGCGATAATGGCTATAGCCGATTAGATTTCGCGTTTACGTAACGTCTGTCAATGACATTCAGACTTGATCATTTATAAGGGATTTTGATGGGAGTTGTTACGTTTAATATTAACAAGAAACGTTTACTTTACCATTTTAATGCCCGTCTAGTTTAAGTTTTCTAACTTAACTTGATAAGTTTTAATTAGAATTATGATAGTAAATTAGTATTTGTCACACAATTAGATGGTGTTAATAACAGTAAAACTTACTTCTAAAATCTAAGATGTAAGTTTTACTGTTATTATGACCAAGAATACATTTTTTTTATACCACATGGGCCGACAAACAAGCAGACGGTCCACCTGATGGTAAGTGGTCACCGCCGCCTATGGACATTTGCAACACCAGGGGCATCGTCAATGCATTGTCGCCTCTGAGACGTGAAGTCTCATGTACCTACAATTTTTATTTTTCATCAGAGATTTATTTTTTGAAAACTAGTTGTCCCTAGCTGTCCAGGTCTCTAAGGGATGATTGTTCCGGATGAAAAGGATTGTATGTTTTATATAATAGTATTCCAGTTTATAAACTATCTATGCGCAGTTTGTAAATCGGTTTTTGTTTTTGCGTGTTTCTATAAGTATCACAAAAATCTATCGTTCCAGCCACCCATCATCCCAAACTATAGCATTTATACTAAGATTGTAAAATTATTCCATCATCAATTAACCAAAGAATAAATTACATATGTTCTCCTCCACATAAACGAGTCATGATCACAAATATAAGGAAACCAAAATATACGTAAAATAAATCCAATACCTCAATGAAAAAATCTCTTTCACCGAACGAACGCAAACTCAAAACTCATTAAAAACATTCCATAAATGGAAATTTTAAAATGACACGACATATTCCATTATCTGAGTCATACTTTCCATGACATTCCAATTTCCATTTACTACTAGATAACATTAAAAACAAAAATTATTAATAAATATACATATTATTTATTAATAATCAACATTTGAAGTGCTTTGAATTACTTGGCACATAGATAAATATACCGCGTTTTTTTATGACCCCTCGGGAACGCGGGAATCCCAAGCAGGCGAGCAGTGACGTGTGCGGAAAATCCAAGTGCACGATTTCGTCATTGAAATGAAGTTATTACTTACGTTTTTATTATTACCTCACCATATGATGACGCCTGCATCGTCATCATTGGAATGTTACTAAACTATAATTGGAAATATTCAATTAGTTGTAATTTAATTACAAGCACTAAGTACTAATATGGAACAGGATATTGGATGAAATAACTGTTTCGTAGTTTTGCCGAGGATGTAATTTTGAAGGAAGGCTATTTTTAAATGTAATTTTATTCCTCATAATAAATGATAATTCTGTAAATATAAGCATATGGGGAAGGATGTATGGAGGTTTGTTACTACGTCCCGAAAATACTACTAAATGCAGTTGGGTGTAACTTGGCACATAATAACCTAATATCCTGGAAGAACGTAAAGGATTTTAGATTAGGGGAAAATGTAACATACCCCGAGCTTCGTGTGAAACCGCGTGTTACATCTAAACTTGCGGCACGCTATGATGGCCGTTTTGACGTTTAACAATGACAAAAAAAACAACCTTTATTCCTTCAAACATAAGGTGCATCTATTGATCCAACAGCTAATTGTATGATGATGGAAATTAACCTTATTCCAAAGCAATACAGTTTCTTTTCCTATGACAATCTGAAACGTCAAAACGGCCATCATAGCGTGCCGGTAGTATAGTGATTGAAGTTTTCCGAACCTATCATAATATTACAAGATTATACTTAAGGTTATTAGATACTTAACATGGCTCATTCCTCGAGCTTAAGTTCAATAAACTTTTGACATCAATTTAGAATCAAAAAGACTAACAAACAACAATTTAGTAACCGATAATAAACTTTAAACATATTCCACCAGGATAATTTTTATAAAAAATATAGTCAAATAATATAAAGTAAATCATGACATAATATGAAACTAATCAAAGTAATGTTAATAAATAATTAACAATGAGAATTGAGAACCATAAAATAAAATTAATATAAAAAAAAACGTCATTGTTTGTTTGACGCAAAATATGTGTCAATTGTAAATTAATAGAATTCAAATATTTGATAAAATGCTAAATTTGAATATTGTAGACTTGAATTGAAATGAAATATTGATTCAAATAGGCCTTCACAGGCACTTATGAATGGCCAGACTCTAACGCCAGTTCGGAAGGTTGCTTTTACCAAGAAGAGCCGGTTATAAACTCAGATTAATATTCAAAATCAAGGAAAAGCTCGGATAGTTGCGATGGTATTGTTAGACGCAAATTGTTGAAATATATGGAAAATAACGATTACGACATCATCAGTCGTTAATATGTAATTTATAACATGAAAGAAATTTCCATTTCACAACCCAATCAAAAACTCAACGAAATTAAATGTAAACTTTCGACTTTATTACATAAATAGCCATTACGGTAACATAACATTGTTCGATGGTAGACGTCATAGCCTTAAAAACACTGTGGCTGATGCCTCATTACGTAATAGGAATTTTCTGCACGATTGTTAGATCTCGCCTGTTATGACGTCGTAGGAAAATGTAACACGCGACTAGAGAAACACTTGATATATCTGCCGTAACATCGTTTGTGAACGAAAACTTTGTGCGTCCTCACGTATTTCTAACTTAAAAAGTGTTTGACGTTTGTAAAGTTTACAAACGAGTTTACATTTACGACACTTCTCTATAGTGTTGGAAATGTAACCGATTTCTTCAGCTCTAAATTCAAAAATACAACATTTCGAAATACACAATATTCGCCTTGAAACGCTTTTTTAGGCTAGTTTTATTTTGCTCTATTCATTGGAGGTGGGCCGTGCCCAGGATGTTGGACGGTTTCGAAATTCTAGGATATTTCCTAAATAACTTCATTTTTCAATGTGACGGATAGTTTGTTGTTGTTACCAACAATTTATGTCGACTCTGCTTCATCACCTCGCCCATGGCATCTCAGGGGCAAACCCCCTGAAACAAAACCACGTACAGATACACCTGGCATCACTCAACATTGCTACATTTTAAAACGTTTGGTTTATAGTTTGTTTTCTCCGATTATTTTGTTTATAATGTAATGTTGTGTGTTGCCACGAATAAGCGTATTTTCTTTTTTTCAATGGCTCTATTTACGATTTCGGAAGTACTCCATGTTAAATATTGTCTGAGTATTTGCATTTTTGTGAGAGGAATGTATGATTGTGTAATTATTATTAATGTTAGTTTTATTTAATTGCTAGTTTAAATTAATTTTAAAATTTAACAAATATTTCTAATTATTGTAAATGGTGTACCGTAATAATTTAAGTTTGAATAAATAAATAAATATAGCATTGAGATAAAACCATAAAGGAAAATTATTATTGGTTCCAGAGAACCTATGCCTTAATTAAAAATCGAACAGGATTTCTCATGACAAAGCCAGTGTTGTACGAATCGTAATTATCATTAATTTAAAAGTATAATTTATGATGTAAGTTTTATTTCACTCGAAATTGTGAGTGGGGTGATTAATGACGTCATACTTTTACTATGACTCATACCGCCATGTTGTTAGACTGTAGTTAGATTTCAACACGATGACGTCACTAACCCCTCGATTACTTGACTCAACCCTACGGTTGAGTCATAATTGTACAACTTAATTAAAGTTTATTTACAGATAAATTGGAGTTATGAAATTGTACTTTTTATTGTTTAGAGCTATATAAGTAAGGAGTTGATGGTTGAGAGTAAATACTAAATACACAGAATAAAAAAATTTAACCACAGCGTCCTTAAGATTTGATGTTTTCTCGGTATCCCTAGTGCTGGTACAGAACTTATTCTATCTGTGTGCCAAATTTCCCCCAAATCAGTTAGTCATTTATGCATGAATTAGTCAGTCATCGAATCATTGAAACCTTCATATTTTTGATATTTGTGGGTTTTTCGTAAGTTAACATGACGAGTAACCTAAGCCTTATTTTTTTTTAATCATAAATTCTATTAAAACTTTTGGAACTTTGGAAATTCTATACTGTATGGAAAAACCGATTTTTAAATTTATTTTATTTTTTCTCTTCCTCGTTTTCTATTAATGTAGGATTTCCCGAGTCAGGAGCTAATTAATAAATAATTATCCTGGGCCAGTTGGCTTGGTGGTTAGAGAGCCTGACTGCCAAGCCGCAGGTCGTGGGTTCGATTCCCACCCAGGCCAACAATTGTGTGCATGATCATGTCTGTTCTGTGTCTGGGTGTCAATATCTATATAAGTATGTATTTAAAAAGTAGTATATGTAGTATATCAGTTACCTGGTAGCCATACTACAAGCAGTACTCTGCTTAATTTGGGATCAGGTAACCGTGTGTGAAGAATGTCCTGGGGATTCATATTTACTTTCCCACAAGGTCTCTCTGCTTTCAAACTGAGTAAGGATTGAACTTTGAAAACCAGATAACTAGATCGAAACCACATTGGGTATTACCTGTAGACAATATTGATTGCTTGACGTCAGTTATTTCCTTTAAACGACTAGCTGTCTCCTGCGATTTCAACCGCGTTCTAAGTATCCAATGTGTTTATCCAGGTTATAAATGATGTGCCAAGTTTCCTCCAAATCTGTTAAACAGTTTTTGCGTGTAGCATTGTAACAGTAGAAGTGTAACATCTGTCCATTATCACTAACTTTGGCAAGCCGAATGTCACCGAATCTCACGTGGAGTGGGGCGGTCTCAGTAAATATCACGTAATTTTTTTATTAGCAAGAAACAGTGTAAGATTGTTAGAAGAAGGTTAAATATTATAGTATTAATATTTTTTCACATTTAAATCTAAATCGCATACTTATGATAATATCAAATCTCACGTGAGATTAGGGGCGGACAAAATCTCATGACATCTCACCAAGGGGAGTGGGGGGGTCGAAAAATCGCCAAAATCACCTCACGTAATTAATGGATGCCCCCTTTTAGTAGTTTTAAGTATAAAATCGAAAATATTTTTATTAATTTTATTGTAATAAAGATTTTTGCACCGACACGCTGAGCTATCTGTGAGATGGGTAGATTCCTTACAAAGGGCTCAGCTGGCTCCGAAGATACATAGGCAGATTGTACATCCTCAATGACCTGGTACCCGGAAACATGTCATCTGTATTCTACCAGTTATGCCAATGGGTCATTTTTCACGAAAGACCCGCACTGATGAGGATGTTTAACCATTGACAACGTGGTCTCCTGGTCAAAGAATTCAACGTCATGGCACATTCTTTCCCAGTGATGATGAGTGGGAAAATATTTTTATTAATTTTATTGTAATAAAGATTTTTGCACCGACACGCTGAGCTATCTGTGAGATGGGTAGATTCCTTACAAAGGGCTCAGCTGGCTCCGAAGATACATAGGCAGATTGTACATCCTCAATGACCTGGTACCTGGAAACATGTCATCTGTATTCCACCAGTTATGCCAATGGGTCATTTTTCACGAAAGACCCGCACTGATGAGGATGTTTAACCATTGACAACGTGGTCTCCTGGTCAAAGAATTCAACGTCATGGCACATTCTTTCCCAGTGATGATGAGTGGGAAAATTATAATTGTATGGATTAATATGTTAGTGTTGAAAGGAAATAAGTTCTATGTAAAGAGATCGAATAAATGCAAAAGTTTTTGAGGAAAATTCGATTGAATGTTGAATGTTTGTACAAACACGTGCGTGAAAGATCGTGCACGTGATTAACTTCCTTAACTTTTTATCACGGGAAAATTAAGTATCATTTGAGAAGACGGGTGATCCCGCAGGGGACGGCTAGTTTTGATTGGGCATTTAAAATAAAATTAAAATTGCAAATAAAAATGAAAACATATTTTAAAAAATTACTCTTTTTCTAATTATTTTATCAGTAAGCAATGGGGTTCGTCATGAAGTATTGAAGAGATTTTTAGATCTGTTGACGCGATAGTAAAGCCTCGGGTGTTGCAAGCCTCAATAGGCAGCGATGACCCTATACCGTGAGGCGGGAAGTAAATTTGTTTTCACCTCCGTGGAATAAAAAAGCAACGGAGTTGGAACCAGAGTAATTTTATAGAGTAGTAGAGCTCTTAGTGCAGAGTTCGTCCGGGGAAGTACTACCACCTTACCCATTTCCGCCGTGAAGCAGTAGTGCAATTGTATTACTGTGTTTCGGTTAGAAAGGTAAGGGGGCCGGTGAAATTACAGGCACATGAGACTTAACAACTTCACGTCTCAGGGTCGACAACGCATTGGCGATGCTCCTAGTGTTGCAAATGTCCATAGGCGGCGGTAACCACTTGCCATCGGGTGGACCGTCTGCTTGTTTGTCGACCCAAGTGGCATAAAAAAAAAAAAAAAAAAAAAAAAAAACGTATTTTTGTTACTCAGTCACGCTGTAATCCCCCCTTAGGACGAATAATAATAATAATAAATATCCTGGGACATTCTTTTACACACGGCCATCTGGTCCCAAACTAAGCTTGTACTATGGAAACCAGATAACTGATATACTGATATTTACACCCAGACATAGAACAAACAGACAGGTTCATGCACACAAATGTTTGCCCTGGGTGGGAATCGAACCCGCGACCTTCGGTTCGCCAGTCAGAGCTTTAACCACCAAGCCAACTGGCCAATACCCCGTTTTCTAATACCCCGTGGGGCATATAGCCTTAGAAATGTTATTTATGTAATCAAGAGGGCGACATTATTCTTTAATTTAAAGCGACATTGCTATTGACCTCAATTTCACCTGACGGTAAGTGAAGATGAGTCCGAAGATGGAGCTCGCTTTCCCGTTAGTAGCCTCGCTATAGCCGAATAGTCAAAACTTCGCATAGTTTGGTGTTTTTCTTTTCACGATATTCCTGTTAGGTTTTTAAAGAGTCATAGAGTACGTTTTCTTCCTTCTTCATGTTAACCTTTGACGTCAATCAAGTCTGCGGCATAAATGACTGTTTAAAATCATTCAACATTATACATAACGCAACAATTCTATCGCCCACACGTAGTACATTGGGGGTAAACCGTAGTTTACGTGCCGTTTGTATACCTACCGCTTTTATTCACATACCTTAGTTTATGCGCCGCGGTTTCACCCCCATTTCATTGAAATATCTACAAATATTTTAAGTATATTACCATTTTAAGACCTTCTCTGAACTATGTGTACTTGTGTGGCGGGTGGCTCACTTCCCTGCAGTATGGCGAGGAGAGCCATGGTTGCCACATGCGTCATGCTTGTGAACAGGGGCTCAATTCCACTAAATGCAACGTTCGAGTAGCACGTTTGGTTCAGCAATGGTATGGTTACGATTTATGTCAAATTGAAGTTTGACATTTCATAAATATGGTATTCCTACGCACTACAACCGAAACAAACATACATTTTGACGTAATCTTCCAAACGAATGTGAACCATTACCGAAACACAACCGCAGTTCGATAGGTGGTGTATTTAGTACAATACGATTAAACGTAAAATTTTTCGTTTGGTTGTGATATGGTAATGGTTCGGTGCATAATATGTTATTGGAATTGCCCCCCAGGGCTTTAGTTTATTTGTATTTTTTTATTATTAGATATTCAATATTCATATTATTATTGCTAAATAATTCTTCACTTCTGCGATAACATACAGGTTTTGCCAGTGAGACTTCATAAATATTTTGTAATAAATCTAAGATTGTTTTTAAAAAGAGTAATTGCTGAGTTTATTGCCGGCTCTTCATTCTAAAAAACAATCTTCCGATTCGGTATTAGAGTCTACCACCAGTTCACTATTCATAAGTGCTTGTAAAGGCCTATTTGAATAAAAATATTTGAATTTGAATTTATCACAATTTTAAATTTGCTGTTCTATAAATATGTTTGTTACTCTTTCACGCAAAAACTACGAAACGGATGAAACTTGGCACATATTAGGTTGGGGAAAAAGTCTTTTCGCATTATAGTATGTATGAACTTGTAATAAAATCTCTTTGGCTATACTATTTGTATCTGGCTGGTTTTGGTATCATTGAAAGTTTAAATTTTAAAGAACATAATTCCAAATTCAAAGTAGGAAAATGTGTGATTTGCATTTGTTTTTCGCACCGCCAAGATGAGTGAATCTAATGAAGAAATTCGATTCATTTTAAAATTTTACTACAAAAAAGGTAAAAATGCAACGCAAGCCGCGAAAAAAATTTGCGATGTTTATGGACCTAGTGCAGTGTCTGTGAGAGTAGCACAAATTTGGTTTAAGCGTTTTCAATCCGGAAATTTTGATGTCAAAGATGCACGTCGCTCTGGTCGCCCCATTACGGATAAAATGGATGCCATTTTTGAAAAAGTGGAGCAAGATCGGCATATCAGTAGTTACGACGTAGCTGAAGAACTGGGAATTGACCACAAAACAGTTTTGGCGCATTTGAAAAAAACTGGGTACACAAAAAAGCTAGATATTTGGGTACCTCACGAGCTCACTGAAAGAAACCTAATGAGCCGTGTACTCATTTGTGATTCTTTATTACGACGTCATGACCCCGAACCATTTTTGAAGAAGCTGATAACTGGTGATGAAAAGTGGATCATGTACGACAAGAACGTGCGAAAAAGGTCGTGGTCAGAGGCCGGTCAGGCTTCACAGACTGTGGCGAAACCCGGGTTAACTCGCAACAAGGTGATGCTATGTGTGGTGGGATTGGAAGGGCATTATTCATTATGAGCTATTACCACCAGGTAGGACCATCGATTCTGAAATCTACTGCGAACAACTGATGAGATTAAAGCAAGAAGTTGAGCGAAAGCGGCCGGAATTAATCAACAGAAGGGGTGTGGTTTTTCATCATGATAACGCTAGACCTCACACATCTTTAGCCACTTAGTAAAAATTAAGAGAGTTTGGCTGAGAGGTATTAATGCATCCGCCGTATAGTCCTGACCTTGCACTTTCAGATTTCCACCGGGTCGGTCTCTTCAGAATTCTTTAGGCAGTGTCAGGGTAACATCACGAGAGGACTGTCAAAACCACTTGTCGCAGTATTTTGATCAGAAGTCCCAAAATTTCTATAGCAATGGGATCATGTCCCTACCTACAACATGGCAAAAAGTTATCGAACAAAATGGTACCTACATACTTTAGATAAATGTAAATAAACTATATTAAAAATGTTTTGAATTTTCTTAAAAAATGCGAAGGAACTTTTTCCCCAACCTATTATTATATCTAATCTGGCTTTTTGACAATTTTATTATTTCAATGATAATCATTTTTATATTAAACATTTCAAAAAGAAATAACTCGAAAAATAATAATAAGGACCTAAACGAGCAGCTATTTCCATACATATATATCTTCAATGTGATTTTTTGGGCACGTAAGTTTTTTCTACTTCAAAGCCTGTGGTGTTATTCTGATTAAGAGTTAAAGTCGCTTGGTGGTTAACGCTCTGACTGCCAAACCGAAGGTCGAGGGTTCGGTTCCCACCCAGGACAAACATTCTTCAGGCAGAATTCTTTAGGCAGTGTCAGGGTAACATCACGAGAGGACTGTCAAAACCACTTGTCGCAGTATTTTGATCAGAAGTCCCAAAATTTCTATAGCAATGGGATCATGTCCCTACCTACAACATGGCAAAAAGTTATCGAACAAAATGGTACCTACATACTTTAGATAAATGTAAATAAACTATATTAAAAATGTTTTGAATTTTCTTAAAAAATGCGAAGGAACTTTTTCCCCAGCCTATTATATAGAAAATGCCTTGGAATAACACATAGGATATCTTCCGAGGGATCTACGCGGGGGACAGCTAGTTGAATATAGTTAAAATAAGATGCGTTGTTCTGTAGATTTGCGAGTACATACAAACCAACAGAAAAATCGTTTTTTAATATAAATAATAGTTACTGCGGAACCCTATTGTATTTCCGATGTGTAAGGAATGATATCACGACCGTATTATTAATTATAATCCATGCTAATATGAATGTATAGTTTTAAGAATTATATTGTTGTGTTCGCAGTACATTTAATGTAAACGGGTCGAGGTTAGATCTACTTCTTGCGGAAATTGTGTATTATGTATTTTGAATAATGTAAATGAGTAAATGTATATTATGTTATATTGTAAACTAGCGACCCGTCCCGGCTTCGCTCAGGTGCAATGTAGATACTAATACATATAAACCTTCCTGTTCAATCACTCTATCTATTAAAAAATCCGCAACAAAATCCGTTGCGTATTCTTAAAGATTTAAGCATACATAGGGATATAGGGACAGAGAAAGCGTCTTTGTTTTATACTATGTAGTGATGGTAAATAAAATTGAGATAATAAAATAGCCAAAAAGTCAGAATAGATCAATTTTTTATAAAACATATACAAAAAAATTAACCTTGCTGAGTTGCTTGCCGATTCTTCTCAGTTGAAGGCTTCCGAACCGATAGTAGCTTCAGTAACTATTGACCTTAATATTTGTCCTCCGCGGGCCTAAACTGAATAAATGGTTTTGATTTTTTTTAACACAATTGGTATGTGTCCTGTATTAAAGATAAATGATCAAACACAGTGTATTGAACATCCAAAAATATACGAAAACATTAAATATGATCAATCTGGCCGTGTGGAATGTACCTGTTTATTTTTTTAAATTATATTTATTATTAATAACTCATGCTATTTGAAAAATACTATTGTGGTAACGTCTGACGTTGAACTGTGAAATTCAAACCTTTATGAATATGATATCCCAGTTATAACGAAGATTAGACGGTAATAGATTGTGTAACACTTGAGAACTTTTTAATTAGGTCGCCTTTAGTCCATAGTTTTGGAGGTTGTTGAATGAGGGTCGCTTCTCCCCCTTTCCTAGCATAACTGAACGTTCGTTATGTATTTTTTGTTTTATTATTATTAGATTATGTTATATTGCCTTTTATGAAATATCATCTGTGTCACTTGCTTCGAGGTTTTGGGGCTGGCGCTTGAAATTCCAAAATATCCTCTTTTTCAAAATCTTAAATGTAAAGTAAAATTTTAATAATTATACCCAAAAAGTCAGACTAGTAAAAAAAAAATATGTTTTGATAAAAATAAAAATGTGACCTTGCTGAGTTTCTGGGCGGTTCTATTCAGTTGAAGACTAACTTCCGAACCGGTGGTTTCAAAAGTGCTCTTCGCGGACCTATTTTAAACTGAATAAATGGTTTTGAATTTTGGATAACTGAGTCTTCAATCTTTTTTTTCTATTTATTTCTTTTTTACAATTTCGACGGACTCTTAGTCCGTACTCTTTGAAGATTCTATGATATTTTTTTTTAAGATTAATTGTATTGTGTTTTTATAAATTAACATCTTGAGTCTTCAATCTTATAACGCCCGTCTTTTTGCGTCAGGCATTAAAAAAATTATCCAGATAATAAAACGAAAGTAAATAGAACCAGTGTAAATAGAGCTACCGTGACAATTGTGTTTGCAAGGAGTTGTTTCACCCTGGATGTCATCATATTTGCCAACAATGGCGTCATGAGACGTCAATGACACGCCACGTGGCTTCGGCTTCCGGTCAAACGCCTCTGTGACCAATTTGCTAGATTACGTCAATGCGAAGACGTAGTCAGATGGTATCATTGTACTTAAATAGGGCAATGATACCTTAGCCCTGAAGGTTACATCTTGAGTTTAATAAGGATTTTCTAATTACATCTTACATTGGATATCTACTGAGTTCTATATTTTTTTATGAGCTGGTTTTAAAGAGCAGCTAGTAGGCGATTTTCAACTTGAATATGATAGCCTGACAGCTTTTAGGTACCAGTACTGTACTGTGCAGTAGTTTCTTCATAAAGTGTTACTTTATTTTTTTTATTATTTACAGACTCCGAACCCAAGTCGGCCGTTGCAGGGACAATCTGTGCCGATGGGGTTACACCTGCGGCACCTCTCCTCAGACAATGGCATATCTATTGTTGTGCCCTGCGTGCCCCTTATCTTGCACGCCGGAAGACCTGTATAATGCTACAGACGACACAGTACGTCTGGCAGAATTCTGGTCTAAACAAATTTAGCAACGCAAAGACACGCAAAGAAAAAAAAGGGAGTGAGTGAGATATGAGTGTGGTATGGGTGAGGTGTGAGTGAGGTGTGAGTGAGGTGTGCGTGAGGTGTGCGTGAGGTGTGTGCATGAGCAGTAAACTACATATAATAGATATTTACACCATAACACATAATAGACAGACATGTACATGTTCATGTACAAAATTGAATGTTTATCCTGTTTGGGAATCAAACCCACGACCTTTGACTTACCAACCAGGGTACCTGACCTCCATACCACCTTCCCATTCACTTGAAATAGAATGACTAAATTATTCATTGAAAGGAAAAAAGAGCAAGGATGTTTAATATTTGTCCTGTTCGGGAATCAAACCCTCGACCATTGCCCTAGCAGTCAGGGTACCTGACCTAAATACCAACCTTCCCAGTAACTCGAATTACAGTGATTAAATTACTAACTTTAAAGGGAAAAAGACAAAGGAAATTCTTCATTACGCGGTTTATTAATTACTAGCTGTCCCCCGCGGTTTTACCCGCGTTTCCGTGGGATGTCACATGTCCCACCATCCTCTTTAATCACTCTATCTATTAAAAAAAACCGCATCAAAATCCGTGGTGTAGTTTTAAAGATTTAAGCATACATAGGGATATTGGGACAGAGAAAGAGACTTTATTTAATACTATGTAGTGATGATTTGACCTGGTCAAAATCGCTAGAAGCCGCTGGATGCAGGCGCGTCAGGACCGCTTGAAGTGGAAAGTCTAAGAGGAGGTCTATGTTCAGATGTGGACATCCTTGGGCTGATCTGATGATATTGCAAGACATCTTGAGTTGTTACAGCCTCTCACATCGGGCCAACTGTACAAGGAAATTCTCTTGGCCACTAAATGTAGTCACCGGTAATACTTCTCAGTCCCTTATGACATCCTAAAGGGGGTGGAAGTATTCGCCGCTACCACACCGAATAAAAACTAAGAATATTAATATTCTGAGGTCAATACCTCGAAGAACATATCTATTTATATAAAGTATTGTTTAGGCGTGTTTCATTTACCTTGACAAAAAAAACCGTTGAGGTCACAAGACAGCACCCAAATTATTTGAACAAGAATAAATTAAAAGCGTAATGACTGAAACGTAATGAGCAATTCTATCGATTTAGCTATTTGAAAGGCAAATTCGTTATTATCTACTATAATGGGGTTAATGACATTACCGAAAACATTCAACCTGCAAGTCTGTTGTTATACTGATTACGTAGTAAACTTAAAAACCTGTTTATTTAAAAGCTTGGCAGTTTAGTGCTCAAAAAGCGAGTATTTTTTAATGTCAGACAAATGCAAGCACTAGATTAAGTCCTAGATGTTTTTAAAGGTAGATTTAGTGCAGTGCATCTCACCGGTCCGCTGCCTAAAAGTACCAGGCTGGCATGAGTCGCAAGGCGTCGTTCTAGACTCAACCGCTCGCCAGTGCACACTGAGTCACGAGTTACGTAACAAGTCAAAGACCCGTCGACCTTCGCAACGCAATGCCACGTGCTTCAGTACTCGCATATTTTCGGCATTCTGCTAACGGTCTGCGATAATGTCGTCTGATTATGTTATGTTTTTAACATGTGAAAGTACAACAGATGATAACTGTAAATTACAAGCGTTTGTTAAGAAACGTGAGGAAGATGGAATTTATGAGTGAGACAAAAGAAATACAAACAATGTAGAGCTAATACAGCGCAAAAATTGGAACATGCTGTTATTATTTATGTAATGGAGCTATTCATAACTTGTACATTATTAACTGTGTCCACTTGCCCAGACAGTTTGAGAAAAGTCCAACGTAAGGGGGCAATATTATAATAAATGTTGAAAGGATCTAATAGACTGGGATTTATAAATAACTACGGCTAAAAACCGCTTTGGCCGCGGCTTTTTTAATTAACGTTAAATTTACAAACACTCACTCCGTACCATAGACTACGTGTGTGTCAAATTTCAGCAATATCGGTTCAGGCTTCTACCCGTGAAAGCGTAAACAAGCATTTAAACTCAATATTGGATGTATTTTACCTTTTGGATATAATTATCTTCTTTTCAATGCTAAGCATTACCAGATTCCAGCGGTATAGTTTCTGGTCCTCCAGGTTTTCCATTCAGAACACGCCCCAGGGCGCTTCTAAGGGCTGAAGCGTGATAACTTCTCCTAACTTATATTTATTTTCTTACTAGATTTCTCCCGCCGTTTCAACCGTATTTGCACGATAAAAAGTATCATTTGCTCTCCATATGTGTGGTTATGTGTGCCAAATTTCAGTCATTTAAGTAGTTATGGAAACGTTACAAACAAACTTACTATTAAATGTAAATATAAGATATCAATCAATTATATTATTATTTAGCTGATTCGATTAGTTATTACACATACTACCTGGGCATTATTAATAATGCGGTCCATAATATATAACATGAAATACTTTATCATAGCATGTAATTTGTAAATAATAATAATAAAAAAAAAAAAAAAGAACTCATCAATTAATAATTTAAATCAAATAATATGGCAACACTGACATAACCTGGTAAATAACTAACAGTTTAACCTTTATTAGAAAATCAGTATAAGATTTTTTATTATTCGAATTTATAGTACTTATAAGGTATAATATAAATAATATAATTTAACAAATTGTTTCCAAATCAAACGGTAGATATTAACAGTTAAGTAATAATAGATGTTAATGACCAGCCATATAGTTTACTGTTGCGTGTTCATTACAATATAATGTAACAAAAACATGAAGTAGGTACACATAGTCGCTGTCATAGACCTCTGAATTCATTACACTGTTGAAATAACGTTATTTTCTATAATATAATAGATAGTTTATCTATTGTACACGCTAGATCCGGCTGTGTGAATATATGCTGTAATAACAATACACACGTTCCAATACTGTTTGGCAAAATTATTTGATAATTTCGATGAACCTATATTAAAATAGTGTTCTTTTGACGTACCATCACCTAAAAACTACAGGGGCTCGATTCTGTAAGGAAAATGACACTAACTCGAGGATGTTTCGTCGCGGTCTCTTTGCTCTGTCTCTTTCGCTAACTACGCTAATACTACTAATCACATGAGAGATAAGCTCTCCGAGGCCTCCGTGACGTGGCTCGCCGACGAAGTTTGTATTAGCTGAATAAGGGGGCTGAACATATCGGGATGAGACAGCTACCATTCGACGCGGTTTTTTCCCAAGATGGTTATAGGATTAACGCGGGTGAAATCGCGGGGGACAGCTAGTTATATATAAACTTACAAAATGTATTCCAAAAGATTGTAGCAACAGTTTTAGGGGCTGCTGTCTTAAATAAAGTTCTCGTACTTGTTCTGGGTTAGTTAAGTTTGTACTAAATTGTGACCTTGCTGGAATTTGTGTGTATATTTTAGTTTAGTCACAAAATGTGCATATAAATAAATATATTCAAATATATATCCTGGGGACATTCTCTTACACACGGCCATCTGATCCCAAATTAAGCAGAGCTTGTATTATGGAAACCAGATAACTGTGTAAGGAATGTATATAATACTACGTTTATTTCTAAATACATAATTAAATAGATACACTCAGACACAGACATGTTCATGCACACAAATGTTTGTCCTGAGTGCGAATCGAACCCGCGACCTGCGATTTGGCAATCAGGGTCTCTAACCACCAAGCCAACTGGCTCCTCAAGGCAGGTGACACATGGTTTTTAAATTATGATTATAAGATAAACAACGTATTTAATGTCGACAAAACTTTGGTGTAGCATTGGCTTCTGCAGTGTCATCTCATCATGTCAGTCACATCTTAAAGTGTAACATTTTTTTTTAAATACTTGCTGAGTTTATTACTAGCTCTTCTCAGCAAGAACAATCTTCCAAACCGGTGTTAAAGTCTTTTCATAAATGCTTGTGAAGGCTTATTGAAAATAAATTTATTTGACGACGGGCGCACTTCAGATACACACGTACCAGTGGGCTCGGTGGTGAGAAACCCTGATTGCCACGCCAGATGACTTCGATTCCTACCCAGAACAACCTATAGTTTCTATGAACATATCTGCTTAGGTGTTAATACAACGTGTTAGAAAATACCCCGTAAAATATAATTAATTATAATCAAAGCCAACAACCCTAGTAAGCTGTCATGTCAGGGAACCAGATTTATTTAACAGAAAGGCCTACGTACCTATTTACCTAATAATTGTCTACTTTCATATTTTTTCAATTTTTCTTGAAAATCTGTTTTTTTTTTTATTATTTTGAAGTATGTTATACAGCGTTACTACGGTTCTTAAATATTGTGAATGGACTCGTTATAAGGCCCCTTTTAACCTCCTTTCGACTTTACGGGTAGTTTTGTAACAACCTGTATATATGAGTATGTGTTTAGAAAGTATTATATCAGCTATCTGGTTTCTGTAGCACAAGCTCTTCTTAGTTTGGTATCTCCCAGAATGAAGAATGTCCCAGGGCATTATTCATAATTATATTGATGTTATTCGAATGAGTATGAATAACCTAGTTTAATATCTAGGAATTATTTGAAAATTCAAAGAATTGCAAAATGATACTCACATATTAAAATTATTTATGAAAACAGGAAAACGTATAATTTCAAACAACACAATATGAAATAATACCTGTGTAAAAACTAACAATGAATGTGGTCATTTTATTCGTGCTCATTGTGGTAACACTATGACCTTCTCAGTAATTTACCAATTTTTAAGGAAAAAATGTATTTTGATGTGATTCAATTCAATATGTAACAAGGGAAAAACAAAATGAGAATTAATGTTTTATGATTTGGATGGAATTTGTAAAAAACTTCCATATAAGGAGTTGGCGTTGAATAATGTCATTGGAAAATGAATCTTATTACTTGATGTTTATGGTTATTTACTTCAGAAGAACTTCATAGAATTAGCTGATCGGTTAATAGATGAAAGTTAATTAATAAGTCTTATTTTTAGTAAGAATCTGAAAGATGTAATAGTTAACCTAATAATATTATAAATACGCAAATACATACAGTATGGATGTTTGTCACTCTTTCACGTAAAAACTACCAAATGGATTTGGATGAAACTTGGCACAAATATACAAAATGCCCTGGAATAACACATATGATACTTTTGTGCCGGGAAAATGTTACATCCCTCGGGACCGCGGGGGACAGTTAGTTTCTAATGTGTACGAAAAGCTGTTGATTCTATGTTCAAAAAAATAAAAAATAAATGATTGAAAAAAAAAAATGATGATGAAGAAAAAGATTTTCTGTGACCTCATGTTATTGACATTAAGTTTATGTATTAGTTATTTTTTATACCTATGAAGTGCTGTTCATCAATGTTGAATGAATAAAAAAAAATAAAAAGTAGCGATTTTTTTTTGTGACGTCAAAAAAGACAGGAGTAAAGACTGGATGAGCTCCACATCACGGTTTCTCAAACAGACTCCTCAAGAAAGGCGTGAAAAGATAAAATTTCCAGATATTATCCAATTCCTAAAAAGGTGCCGTGGGACGTGGTGCCTAGTGGGCAGTTACTAAATTAGGTACATCAGGGTTACTAACCTAGGTCCAGGGCATTGCGTGAGGCGTGGGGCAACGACCTGGGGCCAGGGTTAGGGCAAATATAATGAAACATATCAATTTACATAGTTTTTTTACATAACACATAATTGCCATTTGATTTTAAGCTCGATAACTATAAGGCTACGGTAGGTTATTGATTACGAAGTAATAAAATCTCGTGTGCTCTTTTTAAACGCAGTTATGAATTGTCGAACTTTAAACCCAATTTAAAGATTGCTTTGGATGAAACGACAACAATAGGCATGTGTATTTTTACAGTATTCCTAAAATATGTTAGCTATCCCCCGCGGTTTCACCCGCGTTTATCAATATCATAAACCTATACCCATCTAGGAAAAAATCCGCGTCGAATGGGAGTAGTCCCATCCCGGTACGTTCAGTAGTATTGAGGTGATGGTGCGTAAAAGGAAACCTATTTTCGTTAAACATATCAAACAGGCATCAAAGTTTGATCCTCCGACGGGAACTGATTTCAGCCCCCTTATTCAGCCAATACAACTTCGGCGGTAAGCCGCTTCACGGAGGCTACGGACAGCTTACCTCTCACGTGCTTGCGTAGTTAGCGAAAAAGACAGAACATAGAGGCCACGACGAAACATCCTCGAGTGTCATTTTCCTTACAGAATCGAGCCCCAGGTTCTCTAGTCTTAGTCAATGTGGCCAACTCCCACCAACCGAGCCGTAATTCGCGCAAAAACTTTGAACTACAGTCGGTAAGTGATTCATCATTCACGGAAAAAGCCACGGTCATCCACCCAATAGTTATCCTGACACAGTTATTTGAACTGCAAGATCTACCGATCGATACGATGTACGCAATCGGCAATCACCCTACGCATACCATTACTGTTATTACTTTAAACATCTAGCGCTATTTATACCAAATTCTTTTTTCACCACACGGGAGTACCTCTCTCTAAATTTGGTGGCGTAACTAGTGTATTTTTGATTTTCGTGCTTATTGAAATAGATGGGGATCGATAAACTGTTGCGGATTAAGGTTGAGTTGTATATTAAGATTAATGGCTCGTCATTCCATCGTGTGGGGGCTGGACCATCAAGACTACGCTACAGGTCGCGCGTTCGATTCCTACTCGGAACATGTCTATTTGTTCTATGTCGCTATCTCGTTTTTATAGTAATAAATAAATAAATAATAAATATCTTGCGATATTCTTCACACACGGCCCAAACTAAGCACAGCTTGTACTGTGAAAATATACAACGTTTTTTTTTCTAAATACATACTTAGATATTTACACCCAGATATGTTCATGCACACAAATGTTTCTCCTGGGTGGGAATCGAACCCGCCACCTTCAGTTTGGTAATCAGAGTCACTAACCACCAAACTGGCCTGTCGAGTAAGTACAAGTTCAAACAGTGGCTTGTGAAACATAACCTTGGATTTTCATTAATTACTAGCTATTGTTCTGCCGGAGGATCGTGTCGTGAAGAAGTGCCTTTCTATGGCTGCTACAAAGAGGGGAAGAGGAAAACCTCAGACCACCTGGTTGACGAATGTCCAGAGGGACATGAAGGAATTGGGTCTGAGGGAAGAGGACGCACAGCGACGGATGCGTCGCATGATTGGAAAGCCGACCCCGTGTAGCGGGAAAAGGCGAGGCCAAAGACTAGCTATTGTTCTGCGGTTTCAGACGAGTTCCAGAGGGATCTGATGTACCCTGGGATTATAAAATAGCCTATACCTATAATGTACCTTCCAAATGTTAAGCTGACGGTCCACCTGACAGTAAGTGGTCGACTCATGAAAATGATTGTTTAGTTAGAGAATATATTGTCAAAGGAAAATAGACATTTAGAACTTTTTAAATGACATAGGTTGTTTTATATACATTTAATATAATTGGGATGTGTCCTGTATTAAAGATAAATGATCAAACACTAACGAGTGTATTGAACATCCAAAAATATACGATCAACATTAAATATGATCAAAATTAAATCATTAATGTGATCATAAAGAGTTTGTTATTTGATGCTGTACAATTATGATGTCACAACTTGCTATTTCATACAAAACTCCATAATTTTTTTTTTTTTTTTATGCCACTTGGGCCGACAAACAAGCAGACGGTCCACCTGATGGTAAGTGGTCACCGCCGCCTATGGACATTTGCAACACTAGGAGCATCGCCAATGCGTTGTCGACCCTGAGACGTGAAGTTGTTAAGTCTCATGTGCCTGTAATTTCACCGGCCCCCTTACCTTTCTAACCGAAACACAGTAATACAATTGCACTACTGCTTCACGGCGGAAATGGGTAAGGTGGTAGTACTTCCCCGGACGAACTCTGCACTAAGAGCTCTACTACTCTAAACATACATTCGATCGTTTTGACATTTCATAAAGAATTGCTGATTTGACATGTCAGGACACATCCCTATTGTATAGATTGGATACGCATAATAAATTGTAGGGTACATAAATTATGAAAATTCAACAAATTAAGTTGGCAACTTACATTAAAACAGAATTCTTCATCATCATTTACCCGAAACCTTTAGTGGCTTTAGAAGGTATCTACCTCGCAACACGTACCGTTCCACTTGTTCAAAACACATCAAATATAAAACAGTAAAGATGATTAAAAATGATGTCACCTATCGGCTGGCAGACAATACCTCATTACGTAAAGTAGGCGAGCATAGAGTTATGTTTTATTTTAATTCGGGTTCATTGGCCGGAGATGAACACCATCCGATATGTAAACTTTGGGTTCAATGACCTGTGTACAAAAGTATATTTTAATAATATGACATGTCTACATATATATATATAGTACTGTACATTTATCATTAGAAAATGTCGGTCATGGGTCCCATCAAATTTGTTAAGTGGACAGCAGCGCCTCTTGTGGTACTTTTCCGGACTTTACCTTATTTGATTACGTGGACAAATCATTATTAACCTGAGGAGCAGAGAAAAGCTACTTAGGCGTTTGTTGTAGAAATTAAATAAAAGCCATCAGCCTGCTCTGTTCCCAACCTTTTGGGCGTACTAACTGCAATCCAATATGCTTTCTCCCAAACGCGGCATGCGTGACACCAACTTCTTTGCAAGGTTTAAGTGTACGTGGTCATCGGTATAATCTTTATTCGACTCATACGGCACTCTAGAAATGAGTTAGGGTGATGGTATTTGTCGCCTCTACCACACTGCACCGCTACCATACAGTACAATAATTCCAGCCTGAAAATTTAATTCCTTTCAATTAGGAGACACCTAAGTTCTCACGCATTTCTAAGACATTAAAATGAAAGCCGTGAAGTATTGATCAATTGAAATTCCCAAACTTTTCATTCCGCAGTGACGATTTAATAATTTCTCAGTATAAATATGCTTATTATTCTAATTAGTGGGTAGGTATTAGTAGGTACTCTAAATTACCTAAAGTTACTCACTCAAAAACAATTAACAAGTTATTTATTCGAATTCGCCAGTGGAATGGTAAACGTCACGTAGGCTTGTGTATCATATTAAATATGTATCACGTACCATCTTCATGTCGCAGATAGTGATCAGAGAGATGGAATTTTCTCATCTCTGATCGTCAAACCTGTGTAGCATAGCAATGGACAATAAAAAAAAGTGTGGTTTAGCTGCCAACACCAAAAAGTATAACTTATTTCACCTATTTTAAAAAACAATTACAGCCATTAACAAAGAAAAAAACTACGCGGCAATCAAACAATTCCAATTCTATAAATTTAAAAAACGAATTCCTCACGATTTATGACTCGCAAATTAAAAAGTTACAACGTTCCTATTTGTCCTCATTAGTACGGTTCGAAATTCTGACACGCACACTCCAGAGTGTCTATTTTCAGCGTGTACGTATACGCGTCTGAGCGTGTGCGTCTAACGTAGATATAGGGGTCGTGTCGCGACGCGTGCGTATGTGTGCGTGTATTATATTGAAGGTCGTCAACCTGCGAAAATTCGGCGATACCAACATCGGTATTGCACAATTACATGACTTGACGATAGACCAGTCTGATAAGAAAATATTTTACTTTTCTTTTTGACTGGAAAATGGAGAAGATTAATTGCCAGTTACATATTATAAACAGATAAATAAAAAAAAAAACATGAAAAAATATATATATATATTTTTTTTAAATATATATTTTTTTGATTTCTTATTCTACAAATGATTAAATAGGTAATTTCTAAATGAGCTAAATACTTGTAAAATTGGCTCTTGTATTAGACCTTGCCCTCAGAGTCAATGACATACAAACAATCGGTCAATACTCCTATGAACCTTTGAAATCGAAGGTCGTTTGTGATGGTAGATAAGATATCATTCACTTATTGTCTTTGTTGTTCAATTTATAATGAAATAACGTATGTAAGTATGAAAACGATGTATTGTTTAAATGTACCTGTGTAATTTAGATCAGGGGTAAAGAAGTTATATAAGTCCCTGTATTATTTTTTCTATAAAAGTTTAATAGAGTATCAAAGATAATGATTACTATAAAATCATGTTGAATTTAATAATTTATTCGATTAACATAACACTTGTGTTTTATTTTTAGCACAACACATATTTGCGGCGAAGATATTAAGTATAAATACATATTCAACTAAAGGTTGAAATTGAAATAAAGGAAAATCTATTTTCTGTTTTTTTTATATACGAGTATTGTATCTGTGAACTTAGCGCTAATGGACATGAGGTTGACTTTTGAGATTTTCTCCTTAAAATACCTTATCAAAGTTGTTTCAAGGGTCTAAATGTCTTAACTCCTCAGTTACCACTCCTGCCCGAAGTCATGTACAAAATTGGAAGGTAACATACAAAAAATTACTTAATCATGCAACTATTAAAGCAATAGTCTTAAATTCCTTTCAAACTCTTATCATTCCCACTTTCCCATCGCGTGATTGATAAAAAGTGGTAAAAAAAGAGTGAAATGGTGATAGCGTGCCAATGACCTCATCAACATAATAGATTACGTAAATGTGGTTACGGATAAATGATTACAAGTTTTATTGCACGAATATTTGGCGGTTGTCGCTCTGTGACGCGATCGGCGGTTGGTGACATAGATCGCTTTATTGAGTGAGTACATCGCAAAAAATAGTTCATAACAATCTGGTTTTAACTGGATTTTTCTTTTAGTGGCGACTAAGTGGACTCACGCTTTTGAAAAGAGGTCTTTTGAGGATTTGGTTTACTTCACTCAAATCTCCTAGCTCCTAGGTAGCCGGGCTAGAAGGTCCTAGCTTGTTTAATACTAAAATAGCCAGTTAGCTTATCTCATTTTCAAAATTAACCAATATATAAATCCGTATAGCTTGCGTCCTGCGGTTTCACAGCGGTTTCAGATGAGTAGTTTCGGAGATTACCTCCTTTATCCAACTTACAAGCGTTACTCTATAATATTGGTATATATATGGATAGATGGTGAAAAACAAAGGTTGTAGGTTTTACCACCATATAAATAGGGTTTATTTTTACCTAACACTTGTGACGACAAATATGCGCGAAAATCTGCATAATAAGGCCCCAGCTAGGCCGGCATGCCTAATGTATCCTCATTTTAAGAAGAAGTATCAGTCTACTACAGCACCCATTCAACCTCATCTAAGCTAGAGGTGGAAAGCGTGTTGTAAGTTTACAATTACCACACGCATTCACGCTTATGTACCATCCTTCAGAACTACATTCTGAAACTAATTACAATACCAAAACGAAATCTGTACAGTAGTGTTTCTTAATTCGCCAAACGGTTCCGTACCTAATCCCCAAATTAGTTTGTCAAAATGTCACCGCCTCAAAGATAGCTACCGACAATTATTTACACAATCCTTGGTGTTTTTTTTAATTGTTTTCAACACAGTATCATCTTGTCAGGCAATTTATTCACTTATTTCGTCTGATGCAAGCCGTTGCGTCTTATTTGCGAAACAATTTTAAAACGAGTGTTTCACAAATAGAACCTTGACTTGTGACTGTCACTTTGGAAACTGGCAGAAGTACAGCAATTATCAAATGCTTATGAAATCGTGTGGAAAACAGTCAAGTGTGTGTTTGTGTACGAGCGTCACGGTTTCGCGATTTCCAAATTTCATGACGCTAAACCAAGTTTTAGAGAGTTGCAAAATAGAACCCTTAAAAAATTTATAAATGATTTCACATTCTGGAGACTTACGTATCGCGGTGTTATTAAGAAATTCAATTGGTCTGGGTTAAATGAAACATAAAGTATTGCTCAATGTATCAAAGCGTACTAGGGTTCTTTGTTCAAAGTTTCGCAACAGGTTTGTTCATCGGTAAGAAATGCGGGACCCCACAATATTTTTGTAGATAAAATGAGTGAGGTGTAACTTCACGATTATTTTTACATTTCGCAATTGATATAACATTTACCATGTGTGCATTTCAGATTAACAATACGAGACATACCTATCACTGGCTGACAAGACCTTTATGTGGTTTTTATTTTTAAATTGTAAATTGGGCAATAGGCAGTATTGTACTGATAGATTTTGACAGCTTATTATAATCAAAGCTGATTTTTCCAACGCCGGGATTTCATTCAAGAGTCTAGTAAAGAGAGAGATTCGAATATCCACTCTAAGACTATATTCATAACATAGGTTCTAGCCTATCATTCATTATCTTAGTTTAGGTATCAGTAGGTAAACTAAAGTGAACCTTTTATACCTGTAAGGAAGACTTAAATTGTGATATACATTTTGCTTCTCTCAAGGCCGTCAAGGTGAGAGTCATCATGCCACAATGCTATGCTGGCTGCTAGGATGATGGCCATCACTAGGGGACTTCATTGACTGCTTAACATCAGGCAGCACGGAGTCAATTTGTGCGGTAGTAATAAAAAGAAAAAAAATCATGAGGTCTTAAAATCTCATTAAAGTCTCAATTAAAAATTAATTACCGAATTGTAAGACAATAATAACATTATTCCGTAAAGTATTCTAGAAGCAATATTTCATGAACTATTCTTGTGCATGTGGGTGTGAGAAAAGGGGCACAAGAAACATTGCCCTCTGTCGTGGCCAGCCCGTTTGAGCCGTGAACTGTCCTACATACACCTTCGCCGCGCCTGTTAACTGTTAGCAATACGGGAAGGGAGGGGGTTCAACGCCACTGGTTTATAGACAATTTTCCTTACAGAAAAACGCCCGAAAATACGTGATGTCGATGACCTGGGCGCAAGGTCGCGAACACAAGGTCGGCGTCCGCAGGCGGGTCGACAAACTCACAGCGCGACCAAAACATTTAAATGATTGGCTAGAAAAAGTGCGGGTGAATACAACATGTCAAGTTTCATCATCAATAAATTCATTTGTTACGTCATTCTGTGTCTCGATAGCTTAGTTACGTGTTGGCTATAGTACGGTCATAGATTTGAGTTTAAAAATAAATAAATATTCCAGAACATTCTTTACACACGGCCCTATGATTCCAAACTTAGTTACCGCTGCTAATGAACATTTGCACTAGGGGCATCGCCAATGCGTTGTTGACCCTAAGACGTGAAGTTAAGTCTCATGTGCCTGTAATTTCACCGGCCCCCTTACCTCTCTAACCGAAACACATTTATACAAATGCACTACTGCTGCATGGCAGAAATGGGTAAGGTATATAGTACTTCCGCGGACGAACTCTGCACTTAGATCTCTACTACTTTAACTACTATAACAAATATACTACAACGTATACTATGTTTTTTTTCATTCTAAACACAGACTAAACAGACATGTTCATGAACACAAATGTTTTATCTTCTATCTCTATATGTATATAAAAGGAAAATAGGGTTCCTTTGACGCACCATCACCTCAAAACTACTGAACATATCGGGATGGCACTGCTACCATTCGACGCGGATTTTTTCCTAGATGTTTATAGGCTATTTATGATATCAATAAGCGCGGTTGAAACTGCGGGTGACAGCTAGTATACAGCACAAAGCTAAAGCGTTCACCATCACTCTCACAAAATCCTTGACTCAAAAAATACATGTTATAAATTATCATATGCATGAGTAATTAGTAAAGTTACAAAAAAAAAGTAGAAAATGAAACTAATTATATTGTATTTAGAGTAACATATCTTTGTTGAATTAAAAGGTTCTAATTTACTCATTTATACATACGGTGAATACTGGCAATGAAATTTTAATTATTTACCTTAATTAATATAGTATAGCACAGCTATATAATAAATTATCAAAAAATGTAAAGGACTGTCACTCGGCGAATACTTTTAAAAAGAGACTGATGGTGTACCTCAGTAATAACTGACACAATATGGTAGATTAAACTCACATTATATTATAATTTTAAGTTTCTCATTCTAAGTGAACTATGTAATGTTCTTTTTGGGAAATAAATTCTTTAAGCCGAATATAAAATATGTTATGGTTAAGAGAGCGATTCATCTAGTAATTTATTTTATCGATTATTTTTACCAATTAAGCATCTCGATTATGAAAACAATAATATTATTATGTAATTACTTAAATAAATAATTCGCTATTTATGATTTTAGTCTAAATTTATCGATTTTACACTGGGCTGGATGGTGGACTTACCATAGAAATCACTACATAGTATAAAACAAAGTCGCTTTCTCTGTCCCTATATCCCTATGTATGCTTAAATCTTTAAAACTACGCAACGGATTATGATGCGGTTTTTTTAAATAGATAGAGTGATTGAAGAGGAAGGTTTATATGTATTAGTATCTACATTGCACTTGAGCGAAGCCGGGGCGGGTCGCTAGTTGATAGAAAAATATTTATTTAAATCTATCTTCTATTTAGATCTATATTTATATACATATGGATATATAAGCAAAATAGGGTTCCTTTGACGCACCATCACCTCAAAACTACAGAACATATCAGGATGGGACTGCTACCATTCGACGCGGAATATTTCCAAGTTTAGCTATATATGATATCAACAAACGCGGGTGAAACCACGGGGGACAGCTAGTATATTATAACCGGAAAGTATATGTTATAAGAATGTTTAAAATAATATTTGTCATCGCCATCATTAATATTACATCTGTGGTGGGCGACTCTCATTACTTGCCAGGTCTTTATTATTTGAATTATGAACGTAATTAGCTTTAATATTTGTTTGAGTCATGTAATGCAATCATAATATTATATATTTGACAACATATTTTATTACTTTACCATATTAATTGAAATCTTTAAGGTCTAATATATATTTTCAGTTTTTTCAGTATTTTTCAGTTTCAGAGCCCACCCGCACGATACCACCTCATATTCACGTTATGGCCAATCAAATTTGAACCCTTTGTCTTGAATCAAGAACGACCCGAGCCATGACGATCAAGAATGACCCAATATGATATTTCGTATGCATTGTTGACGCCTCTTAAAACTGGGCTTCATATAATCATTTTTATACTACCGGCACGCTATGATGGCCGTTTTGACATTTGAGATTGTCATAGGAAAAGAAACTATATTGCCTTGGAATAAGGTTGATTTCCATCATCATACAATTAGCTGTTGGATCAATAGATGCACCTTATGCCAGAAGGAATAAAGGTTATTTTTCTATGTAATTTTTAAACGTCAAAACGGCCATCATAGCGTGCCGCAAGTTTAGTAAAGAAACATTTTTTTTTAATCATACCTTTGACCGGAGTTCTATACAGTTCTACCATCAACACCAATAAACAAAAACACTAAACTACTGGTAAATAGAGCTCTTAGTGCAGTTCGTCTAGGGAAGTACTTTACCCATTTCCGCCGTGAAGCAATAGTGCACAGTGGCGGATTAAGCAAGCGCGGGGCCCGTAGCAAATTCTCTCAAGGGGCCTTTGGTCCGCTATGGGTTCCTAAGTATAAAGTGGTAAAAAAAAAACAATCGGTGGGTGGCCTTAGACACACGGCCCTTTAGCGCGGGGCCCGTAGCAATTGCTACTCTTGCTACATGGTTAATCTGGCACTGGTAGTCCACTTGTTTTACTGTGTTTGGGTTAGAAAGGTAAGGGGGCCGGTGAAATTACAGGCACATGAGACTTAACAACTTCACGTCTCAGGGTCGACAACGCATTGGCGATGCCCCTAGTGTTGCAAATGTCCATAGCCAGCGGTGATCAGTTACCATTAGGTGGACCGTCTGCTTGTTTGTCAGCCCACGTAAAAAAAAAGAACATAAAAATATTCTCGTTTTAAAAAAAATCTAATAAATGAAGTGTGAAATAAATAGCGACAACGAAGTGAGTAAAATGAGAAATGCTTCGCTAAGCCATCGTCTCGGACTGCGGTGCTATTTCTTACAGATCTTCTGTGACAACTCAGATCTCAGAGATCAAGTCGAGTTAAACTGTGCTCTAGATCTAAAAACTGGACACCGTCTGTATACCTAGAATTTAAAATAAAAATAACTGGTACACAAAAAACAACAGAGTGTGTCGTTACGACACACGATAGAAGTAAAACTTTTATATTACAGGGAAACAATTTAATTATTCATCTATCACTTTTGAATGGGATATATTGTGCTTATCATTCATTTACGGCCAAAATTAATATACGACCCGATCTAAAATCGCCAGATTGAAGTACAATTTTGACATTACGTGTATTAAAGTTACTGTCAAAAGGTTCATCAATCCATGGATCTTCGATCGGGATTGCATATTAATTTTCGCCGTTAGTTTTCGTCACACAAAAAGGCTGCGGATCTGATTCTCTACCAGGTGAACTTTATTTTGGATATTTTTTTGAGTTTGATGAGTGTAGCGAGGTCCAACCAATTTTAACCAAAGTATTTTCCAATTAAATGTCTATTTAACCAATGCTTATAAAGAACACTTACAGTGCTTTGTAATTATTTAAAAAACTCTAAGACTTGTCTATGATTTCATCGACAAAGTTAGCTTTTAAATTTAAAACCCGCTACGAAATCTACGAACACAGCTACGGAACTGCTACGAAATCAGGGAGCGAAGTAAATACCCTTTATTCAGGGCTTAAAAGGGCACTTATGAAGATCAAATCTATCGAAGTTACCACCGGCTTGGAAGTCGGCCTTTTATAAAAGAGATTGCGTGAAAAATATTTTCTTACAGTGTCTTATTTTATAACAGTGTAATCTAGCCTTATTATTATTGCCTAGCTACTGTGCTGTGGTTTCACTTGCGTTCCCGAGCACTCTAATGGATTATAATAACTAATAACTTTTTACGATTGACGGAGGAACGTCACAAAACGGCTCCTAATTTGAAATGAAATGAAATAGGCTAGCTGTCCCCCGATGTAACATTTTTTCGGCACAAAAAGTATCCTATGTTACTTCTAATACCTCCAAGAATATGTGTACAAAGTTTCATGATGATCGGTTAAGTAGTTACGTGAAAGCGTAACAAACAAACTTACATATACATTTATAATATTAGTAGGGATATACCTACTATAGACATATATCTAGATATACCTATTTTTTTTTTTTTTTTATACCACGTGGGCCGACCAACAAGCGGACCGTCCACCTGATGGTAAGTGGTCACCGCCGCCTATGGACATTTGCAACACTAGGAGCATCGCCAATGCGTTGTCGACCCTGAGACGTGAAGTTGTTAATTCTCATGTGCCTGTAATTTCACCGGCCCCTTTACCTTTCTAACCGAAACACAGTAATACAAGTGCACTACTGCTTCACGGCGGAAATGGGTAAGGCGGTAGTACTTCCCCGGACGAACTCTGCACTAAGAGCTCTACTACTCTATAAAATATGTATATAATATATGTATATATTATATTAATGTATATGTGCCAACTGGCCATCCAAATCCGTACGTTAGTTTTTACGTGAACACCCATTCATCGATCTATCCCCACAAACTATGGTAATTATAAAATAAATATGATTTAAGTATTGCCAGAGACAATTTACTCGTTTCCTACTTCTAGGAACCCACGTCAATGGCCGAGGTCGTTGCGCCCTCGAAAAATACTGTCGGCCCTTTACCTTTTACTTTGTTCCATTGGGGTTAAAGCCTTTTTTTGTATGAGGTAATAACCTCAGATTGAAGGACAGTTACCCTTAACTTATTAGGTACCAGTGTTGGAATGAATATATGAAAGGCTGTTTTAGATAAAAATATCAAACCATAAAAATTATCCCCCAAATCAAACCGGTCCATACCCAGCAGATAAATTAAGTCTAAATAAATAATATTTTTTATAGTGTCTAAGTGTGTGTTATAGTGTTTTTATCTATATTGTCATTTGGGAGTGCTCACTTACACTTTCATCGCATTTGTCTTGGTATTCATTTCTAGTTTTGTTTTTCTGTATACATATGTTTTGAGTTACAGCCCAGCTCTATATGTACTATTACTTATTATGTGGTTACCTTTTGGTTGTAATTTGTATTGTGTATCCTAAATAAATAAAACATTGATGCTTAAGAAGTGTAAATTCTTAAACTTGACGACGTAATCAACAAAGACGAAAGATCTTGTAACCCTGAATAAGGCTTTCTTTACCCTTATGGCGGGCCTAAAGGGACAAACAATTATACGGTCATCCTAATGGTGAACCTAGGTATTGAATATCCTGGGACATTCTTTACACACGGCCGTCTATCTGATCCTGAACTAAACAGAGCTTTTACTTTGGAAATCAGATACCCGATATACTACACAGACAATTTTTTTAAATACGTTCTTATATATTATATATACTTACATCCAGACACAGAACAAACTGAAATGTTCATGGACACAAATGTTTGTCCTGGGTGGGAATGGAACCCGCGACCTGTGGCATCAAGCCAACTGGCCCGCCATAGGTATTAGTAGTAGGTTGACGCTTGCAACACTAGGAGTGCAAAAGTCTATGGTTATTAGATACTAGCTGTCCCTCGCGGTTTTACCCACGTTCCCGTGGGATGTCACATGTATTATAACATACATAAAAACCTTCCTCTTCAATCACTCTATCTATTAAAAAAAACCGTTGCGTAGTTTTAAAGATTTAAGCATACATAGGGACAGAGAAAGTGACTTTGATTTATACTATGTAGTGATATCCAGATGATAATACAAGGGTAAAGGTTTATGTGGTTTAGGTTGTGTTTAGGCCAAGTAGATCATGTCAAGTGTACCCAAGTATTTCTTCATGTAAAGCATGTCAGATATGGGCAGACGGTCCACCTGATGTTAAGTGGTTACTCACTGCCTATGGAGTTTTGGAGGAGAGGGCGTATTCCTATAAAATAAATTATTATATTAGGCATAGCAATGACCTCTGCTGGTCATAGACCTCTCCTGGTAATTTCTACCACATTACGTTTCGAGGTAAATAAAAGAACAAAAGCTTTGACTCCCGTTGTAGGTTGTACTCTGCTTGCCAGCTTTCCCTTCGCTTACTAAATAAAATAGTTGTTTCTCAATTATATGATACGTTAGCTGTTCACTGTGGTTTCACCCGCGTTTCGGGGGATGTTACATTTTCCGGGGATACAAAGTATCTTATATGTTATTCCAGGGTATGCTCTATCTGAAAGCGTAGGGAATATCCATATATCGATCCCAACAATCTTATTTATATAACACACTAGCTTTCTCCCGTGGTTTCACCCGCGTGCCTGAGAAATCTTACATTGTCCTAGGATTTCTATCTTCTTCTCTGTATTGTAGGCTATGTGTGTACAAAATTTTAGCAACATCGGTTCAATCGAATTACCGTGAAAGCGTAACAAACAAACTTACTTTGGCATTTGTATTATTAGAAGGATAACAATATTGTAATATTGCGGAACATAATGGTACATTACATTTTAGTTTTGCCAGTCATTAGTCGAGTAACAAAATGACGCAGTTCTTGGCTAGCTGAATATAGGCCGGTTGTAATCATGTTTTTGTTTATGAATGCCGTGAGGTCGAATTCGGTTTCGTGTTCCCTAATTATATTTTTAAATACACTTGTTGTGTTTGGATGTTAGTTATATAATCACTACGTTATTTAAATTAGCGAAAAGTATGGTTTCAATAAACTAATATTTACTGTTACCAATAATAATTTACATGAAAATTTTAAATAAATTATTTAGTTCATAAATAACACATTTGTGACATAAAAATCTTTGTTACCGTTTATTACCAAACTGTAATAACAGATCATTATTGTCATAGCTATTGAATTTTAAATTTTAAAAGTAGAGCATAACGTTAATTTAAACAAGGTAAACAAAGGTCATCGCCACACGAAAATTCGGTAATAAACTGAAAAATGTTTTACTGTTTTGGATACATCCGCCTTTTCGTGTGTAAGTGCGATTTCCCAACGAACATTGACCCCTAAAAAATTGTGCTGCGGCAGGGGAGTGAACCCGGAACGCGATGTGGAAACTAGGCCTATTTGCACTAGGTATAATAAGCCAACAACAGTATTTATAATGGAAATTTTACATGCAGTGTTCGTGTAATGATGGTTCATTTAGGCAACTTTAAGAGTTATATCAATCATAATAGGGTAGAATTAAGATTTATGATTTTGTCAATTCGAAACAGAGTACTGTGCCTCTACCATGAGTTGCTATCGAAACTTACTTTAGTCACTGGCGAGTAAACGACCATCGAACCCGATCGACTCATACTACCGATTTTAGTTCTTTAGGTGACCGCTAGTGGCGCTGTACACAGTTGCCATGGAAATGTTTTACGCCGTCGCTAGCGAGTACGTACGTTTAAAACTCATGGTAAAGGCACTGTTACATTAAGCTTTACTGATGGCCTTTATTTAATCGTTATATTTATATATTAAATCACTTATAACACTAAACGATTTCTCATCGCCAAATCATCCATTGCCCCCATTTTAAACCTTAAAAAAATTAGATTTTTATTTCAACGTATGTTTTTTACCATCGATCAGTATTATCAAAAGTTCGCTCGAGACAGCGTTTCTACGAAAATCTTGTACAACAATAACACAACAATAACAATTGCAAACTAAATAGCCGACCCACTTATTTATGTTTTATTACATCTGTTAACGAGTTGTACTGTTAAATGTATCCATTGTTAAAATCATGGTGTTTGCTGTTCCACGCTAATGTGTGTTATATGAAATTTGTAATCTATATATGTATAAACTAGCTGTACCCCGCGGTTTCACTCGCGTTCCCGAGGGATTCTACGTTAGTTTGTTCTTTATAATAGTTTTCGCAGTTTTTGAAGAAAGTTTTTTGGTAATTTTTTCACACCTTGGGTTACATTATTGTAGTTTTAGTATGGATCCCTAACATTTTGAAAATTGAATATTACCTATGTTCACCGGAGATAGTGTAGCTTCCCAACAGTGAAATATTTTTTCTAATCGGTCAAGTAGTTTCGGAGCCTATTCAATGCAAACAAACAAACAAAAAAATAATCAAATATTTCCTCTTTATAATATTAGTGTAGATGAATCCCTATTTCCCTTGGTCACGGCATCACGCATGGACGGCATCATGCATGGTCGGCATCACGCATGGACTGCTGGACCGATTTCACTAATTCTTTTTTGTTTTTGTTATTCTCAGGAGAGTTCAGAGCAAGCACGCCTTATATTAATTCTTCAATTGTTGTGTATCATAGGGCATTAGAATAATAAATATTACGTTTTTGGATATCTTTTTATTATTTATACCAATTCGAATTCAATAATCATAGTTAAAACAGGACAAAGACTGTCGGGTCAGCTAGTCTATATATATAAAAGGAAAAGCTGTTTGACTGACATATCAACGCAGGTCAGGACATATCTACAAGGGTTAGAAACTTAAAATTTTGCGCAGAGAGACCTTTTATAACGTAGAAAGGTTTTTTTGAAAATTCACCCCCTAGGGGGTAAAACGGGGGTGCAAATTTTTTATGGAACAACGTGTTTTATTGGTCTGAGCAACTTCAAACCAAAACGCGGGCAAAACCGCAGGGGACAGCTAGTAAATATATCAAGGTTTTCTCACGACAGTATGATATTAAAACTGTATATGATTGTTTGTTCATGAATTGGTATTTATCAAGTATCCATTGCGAAATATTGCTTTTTTCTGATTTTCAATCACTAACCAAATTAAACTTATTAGCACATTCAATGTTAAGTAGGTCAACAACGAGACAGAAACACCATCTGATGGTAAGTCTGACCGTCGCCAATGCGTTGTCGACCCTGAAACGAAGTTGTTAAGTCTCATGTGCCTGTAATTTCACTGGCTCCCTTACTTTTCTAACCGAAACAGTATAGGTGCACTACTGCTTCACGGTGGAAAGGGTATGGTGGCAGTACATCCCTGGACGAACTCTTCACTATGAGCTCTACTACCTCTTCTATGAAGAGAACTCGTTGCAGTTACATTTCAGTCGAGTAAGTAGAGATTTGGGAGATAGGGACACGCTGGTATTCGTATTTGGCTCTATCACTTTGGCCGCAGCCTTACCACCTTATCAGCAATGAATGATTTCTTTAGGTCATCAGTTCTTCTTGTTCTCACAATGTGGCTGACTTTAATGACTGATTTCGTCCGGGGAAGTACTACCACCCTACCCATTTCTGCCGTGAAGCAGTAGTGCACTTGTATTACTGTGTTTCGGTTAGAAAGGTAAGGGGGCCGGTGAAATTACAGACACATGAGACTTAACAACTTCACATCTCAGGGTCGACAACGCATTGGCGATGCCCCTGGTGTTGCAAATGTCCATAGGCGGCACTTACCATCAAGTGGACCGTCTGCTTGTTAGTGGGTCAAAGAGGAGTAAAAAAAAAAATATTCATAGAAGGTTTGTCGTTAGTCTTTGAGATTTTTATTGTTAATTTGATATGAATTTGAAGCGTAAGTTCGATGTGCTGTGAATCTGTCTTCAACATTACAAACGCGCCTATTCTTGATGTGTTTCCTTCCTCAATCATCAGATGCGTACATCTTACAGGATATTCCTATCTTACGAACCAGTTCCCTTTTAAGCACGATATACTCATCACTTCTGCACATCATTACTCATGTCTTATTGAGGTCAACCGTAAGTCTAGTAAAAAATATCATAAGAAACCACAGGCAACGCCGTGCGCAATGTCTATACACAGACTAGAATAATGACATCATCTGAAGCCAGTGGGTTAAAGAACTGGCCTACAAAAGTTTCGATGACCGATGAGGCCTAATTTAGAGCATTAACAGACTGACGTACGGATCTATCTATATTAATTGTGTGGTCATGTGTGATGAAAGGAACAAATTACTTGGATTAGCATAGTTTTTTTTTCATTTTAATTGGTCCGCTATTAGTTAATTGGTTGCTGAAATATCAATGACATATTACCATCTTAAATATTTGGTATAGAAATTCCTGAATAAATTTGCTATTTTTATTGGGTTTGTTCCTGTCTGCGACGTTTCATATAAGAAATGGAATTGTGAAGAACAGTGATAAAAACTTGATAATTAATAGAGCTTGAAAACGAGTGTCAACAGCCTAAAATTTGCGAGTCAGCCATCTTTTTCGAATGACGTCACACACGCGCACTCGGTCAGCGCCCTCGGGAAAGCGGCCGGAAACATGTGGAAAGCGCGCGGAACCGCGCCGCGTGACGTCACCGCGTTAGGTAACAGCCCGTTCAGTTTTCAAACGTGGAAGTATTTTTTAATTGTCATGCCAGTGTTGTATTAGTTGCGACCTACATGGTTTGTTTTAAAATTAGAACATATTGGTCTTTTGTTTTAATTTTGCAAAGCATAAGACTAATGGCTGAACAAATGAGGCTCATTATATTTTTTTGTTTTCTTTTTAAAATGAACTTCTAAAGATTGCAGTGTCATAATATTGTGAACTTTAGGTTAAGGATAGCATCATGATGGGTTATCAACTGACCTAGTAACCAAATTACATTGAATAATAAAGTATCAAAAATTCTGCTTAGTTTAATATGTATTCGAAACAAAAACCACGCAGATAGGCAGATAAGAAATATTTAAATGCAAGTTTATAAGCACGCTTGGGTAATTGATGATACGAAAAACTGTGTACCAAAGCAACCAGTAAGTTACCATGGCAACTGGGTGATAACTGAGGGGTTACGAACCTCGGGGTGTGAGGCGGTCATCGGCACACTTTTACATACTTTTCTACGCAACTGAAACTCTGAAGTGTGCTCCGAGCAATGACCCGAGTATTGACGATTGGAAGCCCCATGACATGGATAGCACGATTTAATGTGTTTGCGTAGGTGAAAAGGATCGTTAGAGTCAGATATCGTGAATTACTGAAAACATAATATTTGTTTATTTTTATTATTTAGGCTTCCTGAAAATTTGCGTCAATAACATTTTAAATGGGGGATAAAGATCAAATAAATAGAGTAAATACTCAGGCTCATATTGTAACTGGAATTGAACTAAAAACTCAGAACTGCGGCTCATATTCCTATCGCTACTGGATCAATAGTTTTCGAAATTTATATATCTAGAAAGAGTGTTGCCAGCACAATGAGTTCTTTGTAGTTACCAGCCTAACGTGCCGACACCAGTAAGAATCTATATAGTCTCTATGTTACATTAGTATCAATGTTTAAATAAATACCCTAAGACATTCTTCACGTACGGCTATCTGATCCCATATTAAGCAGAGTATAGCAAATAGCCGACATAACGACATACTTTTAACTTTTCTCCTTCTTTATTGATTCTAGAATTTATCTTAATACTTCCTGCCGTACAAAATAGAATAGGCTCGACGAATTATCATACTCCGCTAGTCTTAATTTCCACCACTAGATGGCGGTTATAGAAAAATGAATCTTGTTTTTCGGTAAGTGGGTCGGTGAAATGCCAGGCGTAAGAGTCAACAATGTCATGCCTCAGGGTCGATACCGCTTTAGCGACCTCTGGTACTGCAGACGTCAAAGCCCCTGACTAGTAGATAGGTGTGCTGAGATGTGTATGGTTTATTCCACTCTTAACCAGAACTAGAGGGAGTAGGATGGAGAATTGGTAATGTTTTATTTTTACAACTGTAGTCACAAGTACAAATATTTAACTTTGTCCTGTGAGGTTGGCGGGGGTTGGCGGGACCGGTGGACGGACATCAATGTCCGGCCTTGACGTCCGATTCGTGAGTCGAGTCAACGATTGCTATTCAACACTCGTGACTCGGACAGCGGGAACTTTAGAGAAGCTTTAAAGTAGACATAATCATAATAAGTATGGTAAATAATAAAAAGAAGAAGTGTCATTTTCACGGGGATTCCCTGGTGATGAAAAATATATTTAAATATCTGTAAAGTGGAGTTAGCGAAAGACAATTTCTTTGAATTTAAGTTATAGAAATAACAACATATAATTAATTATGTGTTGCTGCTATTGGTTTATAGCTATTTCAAAAGTAAAATTTAAGAATTGTAGCGAATTGTTAACGTCACTGTTGCACCCGTGCCAAAATTAGACGCAACCCCGGTGGTCATAGAAACATTTAATTAGAAGGATTTTTTCTAAAGTATAAGTAAAACGAAACGATATAAAAACAAAATAAATTTGACGGTTCAGTTAGCCACAACCACCCCACTAATCCGCAATGAACATTTGTCTATTAGTTTCGTTTGGTGTTCAAACTGGCAGGATAAAAAATCTTTTGAACTATAAAGTCTCATAAGAGAAGAAAAAGAGATTTGGGACCAATATTCTAAATTTAAAAACACAATACCGTCTCCGATGATTTTCTGTTAGTGCCCTTGAGCGCGGGCGCATTGCGGCAGGTCGCGTCTGTCGGACGCACTGCACGCTGTACAGTTACCAAAGTATAGCTTGAGAATCCTATCACCGATGCATGTTCACGCCTTGTCACTCGGATCCTGAATTTATAACCGTTTCATCCACATCTGAATGTACATATTTTTGAAGCCTTCTGATTTTATTACCATCCTGTAGGTAAACCATTGATAAACGCAAAATGTAAGTGATTTATTTGAATTCATTTTATTTTTAAACCCAACTGTCGAAGGAGGGTAAAGTTTATATTAAATTTGTTGTAGAAGCAAAGAAAAGCTTACTTAAAAACCATTACATTCTTTGTGTATATTCTATTTGCATGTGGTAAGAAAAAAAGTGTGGATCTCTATGGCGTATTTCATTTCAATGAAATAAATTAGAAAGACATTTAAATTAAAAGCTACGCGGTATTATCACTTGAAGAATAAAGTGCAAGAATTCAGACACGCGATAATGATGTCAGTGCTAGTAAAATTTCGTTAGTGTGTTATTTTTCTATTATTTAAAATAAGAATCCAAAAAAGTTTTACTGCCTACAAGTTTTTATTGAATTTATTGGAAGGCTTATATTATACTCACTCTTGTAACCAACCTCTTTGGCTGAAATGAAAAGCCGAGTTAAATCCACGTTCATTTTAAGCATGATTTACGCTGTAGTGTTGATTTACAAGCGAATAAAGAGTTGAAATCCAGCTTAAAATAACTGAAAGATAAATAAATACAGGAGAATATTCAGGGCATCATAAATTTTAAATAGATTTCAGTTTCGATTATTCTAGATTTGTTTACGGTTTACAGTTCAAAGACTCTAGACAGTCTGGTTGATGCTCGGATAAAAAAAAGGTTTCTAACCTCGTTGGGTTTATGTCTTTGTTCTCATCAATTTTAGTGATTTTATTTAAAATCTATTTTGAGTGAATTGAAAGGCAGGATATTTTGAGGCAATTATAGATTATCATTATAATTGATATGTAGTAGGTACTTAGGTGTTTATGTTACAATATAAAAAAAAACTGGCCCTCAGGTTTAGCTTCCCGAATACACCAATACGTGTTTGCTGAAAGTTCCAGCCCATTGAAGGATTTAAAGCCTAATGACCTTTGCCATAGTATCAGTACCTATAATAAGATATGACCGCATTAAAATGAATTCTATCAATAACAAAACTGATGTCATTTTTAAAATCACTAAGTACGTTCGTGCAGTGAGAATGAACGAACTTAATAAGATCTCTTGCGTGTCTAGATACAATAAGGTAACAGTTATTTCTATTTACGAACACGTTTTTATAATAAAAAGTTAATGCGGAAAATGTATGTTGACGTAACCTTTTATAATAGTTAAAATAAATGATTTGATTTGATCATTGTTGAAAATAATTGTATTTTGAAACAGCATTTCAGGGAAAAGATATAAGATTTAAATTAATCAATTACGCATTTACAGAGTTGCTGTAAGAGAATTTGTTACTGTAAATTGGCCATTGTTCAAAATCATTTCGTTGTTCAATTGTTCGTTGTATGAATGTTTTAGACAAGGGATTGTAATAAAAAGATTTTGCTCACAAAATAATTAATAAATATAACTACTGACATAAAACATACCTTTAAAACCTACACGTTTCGATGTGAAAACGACAGAAGCCCGCCAAAAATAAACGTCAAAAAATTCAAGATGGCCGATGGCGGCGGCGCGACCTCGGCGAGTCAGGAAGTGCATGTAATACCAACGAACTTTTCAATGCTACCCAGTTTTCCAGTGAGCCTGCGAATCCTGCTTGTCCGCAAATATGCGCCTCATTGTACAACATGTAATTGTTGACCTTATAAAGCGAGATGGTTCTTTAAAAAACGACAGACTCACTTCAGTAGGTATGCTGTGCGTCAGCCATTTTGAATGTCGTTGTAAACGACCTTGGTCATGGAATATTAATAAGTAATGTAATGCATTTTTAAATTGACGCCATTATTCCAGTATTTTTTGTCTGGTTGCTTTATTGACGAATACTAGTATTACTTTACAATAGACCTGGTACATTACCTAAAAATATTGCATTGAATTTTGTATTCGCTCTTGCATAAGTTAAAATGTAATAAATCAATTATCATCGATTACAAATAGATCGATTGGCTCAGAGAATTGAGCAGTCAAATTGGTTTTCAAATTTAGAACGCAATCTTGCGTTTGAGTTATTTACTTCATTGCAGTACCTACCTTCGTAACTTAAACGTTATGTGATTATTTATTTTGTTATTTTTATATAAGGTTTTTTTGGCTGGAATTTAAATAGCTTGTAAAGGGACATAATACGTATTGTTCCTCTTGATTATTATCGAATATCGTTTGCGGATATGTTGGCTACATTGTATGGGATTTTTTAAATTAAAATGTGATCTTACTGCTACCTCAAAGCAAAGGTTTCCCGCATCTGTTTCCACGAGTCTCTCTCCAATGCTATTTAATTGGACCAATCCCTCCAGAATACTTCTAATTCATCCCGCCATCGCTTTCTGGGCATCCTCATTTTCTCCACCTGGCTTCTGGCAACCAGTGCCAACTTGCCAACATTTGGCCCAACATTCCGGGTGCATTCCGCAGACGTGACCCACCCACTCGCACTTTAGCTTGGCATTCTTATTACTACCGTGAGCGATGTCCGGCTTTGAGTGTAGGACAGTGCTGCGAACTCAGTTCATTCCTTTAACTCCAAGTATGTTGATCCATTGCTCTTTAACACACCTTGAGATCTTCTGAGACTTCGTCACAACCAGGTTTGGGTACTATAGGTTCGGACAGGCAGACTAATATCAAATGAGCGCTTGAGTGACAGATGAAGGTCGATTGCAATTTGACCCCCATCTTGATGAAATAATTGCAGCTCTATCTAAGCGCACAGTGTAAAACATCTAGAACTTTCTTTTACCACAGAGTATTTAATTTTATAGTACTAACCTTTTTGTTAAGTTGGCTTACAGAAAAAGAATAATCACCATTATATTTATTTATGTCGGGCATATGACTACTGTAACAACAGCTAGATGCGGACATTTATTTTCACGATCTAAAACTAGTAGCAAACATTTTATATTACATTTTATAAGATTTACTAGCTGTCCCGTCAGACGTTGTCCTGTCGAAATAAGTCCATACAAAAGTTCTAAAAAAATAACAATGCTGGTATTCGATCGCAGAGCCACCTACAGGATGCAATTGTGAATCTAAACCCTTCTCAAATCCACTGGAACACACAAAAATATCATCAAAATCATTCCTGCCGTTTAGAAGGAGTTCACCAACATACGGACAGAAGAATTATATGTATATATTAAGATTCGATAAAAAATATGCAATTTACATTGACAACAAAATCGCCAAACTGTATAACAGTTTATAATATAATTTATAATTTCTAAACTACATTCACACTCTTTATAAAACAAAATAATAATGAAAATTGCATATCAGTGTTGCAGATGGCACATTTAGAGGGAAGTCTTACCGAGGTCACGGCCCTCAGAGTTGAGGAAATGGCGCGTCATAGAGTAGTAAACTCTATTTGTTTTGTCTATAGTTTATAATACGAGACGAGAATAACATGCGATTACTGGCAGTGTGATATCATTTATATACGTTGTTTTAAGTAGTTAGTAAGCGGTACCAGATTATGTATATCTCCACTGTGGGGTTCCAAGACTCCCATTTAAATAATGAGGATTATGGCCACCATGTCCTGTCCATGTCCATAGCCTGATGATGGGAGATCCTGACTACCAAGCCACATGTCGTGAGTCTAATTATCACCCAGAACATGCATGAATATGTCTGAATGTTATGTGTCGGGGTATATTTAGAATAAAAAAAAAATGGTGTCGTGGGACACCAGATAGGAACGAAGTTTTCATTGACATAATACATGCTTCTTTCAATTCAGTACGATTCAAAATTTACTTTGAACTTATTCCTTTTCTTATAATAATTACTAATTAAACTAATTTATAAATGGAACAGAATTTTAAACATGTTGTTTGTAGCCTTTAAATAAATTATGAAAAAAACAAACCCAATAATCCATATCATTTAAATTTCGAAAAAAAGTGTCGTTACAACTTTTCGTATGAATTTTTTCCATCTAGCCCACTTTCACAACGCGCGATAAGGATCTTCATTCTAAAAATAAGTAATAAGTTTTAATATATTAGTTATCTGTTTTTAATTTAATTTGGGATAAGATGGACTTGTGTAAAGAATGTCCCAGGATATTTATATTTATATAGATATTTACATCCAGACACAGAACAAACTGCACGAAACAGACATGTTCATGCACACAAATATTTGTCCTGGCAATCGAACCCACGACAGCTTCTTACTCTGCTGACTATTATTATTATTTATTTATTTACTATCAGGCCTCTTTCATAACAATTTTTTTCTTTATAAGCCAGTGGTAATATCATACAGAAATTTGTTTACTAAAACCTAAGTCCGCGCCAAAGATTTGTACCAACACCCTGATGGTTGCAGGCATATTTGCCACTAAACCACTACGTATGCGTGTACAGTTATAATTCATATCTAAATACTATAAAAATCACTATTATCTATTGAAGTACGCAATAGATTATGGTGCGGTTTTTACCATCAGGTAAAGATTTTCTTCCGAAAGGTTTATGTGTATCATCATCGTCAGGCTATCTCCGTCCACTGCTGGACATAGGCCTCACCTATGGCACGCCACTGAGCTCGATCTTCAGCTCATTGTTTATAATTTATTCAAACTATTATATAAGAGCAAAAGTAGAAATTTCCTGACCTTAAACCGCAATTTCGCATATTTAACATTAGTAAGATTCATAAGTACATTGACATTGGTTGATGGGTGATTAAAAGGCACTAAACACCATCTTTATATATTATAGTAAAAAAAACAAAATAATTACGAATATTTTTATCCGATATAATCGATGCTTGGGTACAAAAACATCATAATCAAGTGACATTTCCATGTACTTACCCACATAATAACCAATCAGTCGGTGCAATCTGGCAACAACAAAAGAAAATGGCGGCGATCGCGTAACCACGACTGTCCGTGAACCCTAAAAATGGTACTGAATTGATTTTAGCCTTTTGAGATACCTACATACATGTTTACATTTTGAATGCGCATTTTATTGAAAAAATTGTATTCAAATTTAAATTGTTGCCTAAATTATTTTATTAAATTATGAATGATATTATTATATTGTACGTTGTGTAAGGGTAATCAAGGAGTGCAATCTGGTTGCAACAAAAGCAAAATGGCGGCGGCGCGCGGCGTCTGCGCCCGCGCCGCTGTCCGTGAACCTGCGTCGCTAAATTTACACATGACGCGTCATCCGGTGCATTGGCATAGATAATGAATATCACCAGATAGGACATGGGAATGTAATCTATTTATATTTATACTACTATATTAATCTGTAGTATCCGTCTGTCTGTATGTCCTTTTATAACTCACGATGAATTTGACTGATTTTGACGATAATAGGTTTATAGCCTTTATTTGATATCACTTAACGCTGATGAAACCGCGGGGGATAGCTAGTAAATTTATAATAATAATATCCTGGGACAGTCTTCACACACGATAATCTTATCCCAAATTAAACAGAATGTGCGGCTTGTACAATGCTTACCAGATAACTTGTGTAATAAATACACAAATTTTATCTTCATAATACATACTTTATGTATTAATTATATTTTTATCCAAATACAGAAATAACAGACATGTTCATGCACACAAATGTCAGAGTCATGACCTACGGTGTGGTAGTCAGTGTACCAAGCCATCTGACCCGTCAAAAAATATGGGTAGGTTAATAAAATTTAATTCCTTCGTCATCATTACATACTCGCTTATAAATTTACACTACAAATAGTGATTGTAGTGATACCATCCAGTAGCCAGGTTAGTGGTAAGATTAAGTGATCACCACTAGTGAGACATTTATCCGTTTCACTTTTCAGTTCTTCGAGCGAAATGGCCAGCCCATTATCACTTTAGCTTCTAGCTATGGCCATTACTAAAAGTGTAGTTTCGAAAGTATAATTTCAGCGAAAACCTTCCTTTTACACATAGACTTACTAATTCCTCCCAAAGCTTGGTATATATCGTATCATTGAACAAGTGACCCATCTGCAACAAATTTCACATGAATAAAGAGAGATGAAGCAGTACGAAGGTCACCGGCATTACTGACTACATGCATTTGCATAAATATAACATTTCGCTGTTTACTGTACCAACATAACAACGCAAATATCTCTGTTTCTCTACGTTTCGACACTGCTATATAGCATACCTCGTATATACGTTATATGCTGTTTTGGACATCGGATTATATTGTACGGAGCAATGTTTTGAGGGCTCAGTAAGTAAAACATGAACTTTATCATTTCAATGGCGACTTTATAATGAAGTTTACTGCCATAAAACCAAACAATATCACACAAATATTTGTCCTGAATAGGTGCTGAGACTCCTGACCTGTGCCATGGTCAGGGTATTTAACTATCAAACTATATTCCTCTAGATCTAGAACTAGACTCCTCAATTTTTTTATCCTGAGACATTCTTTTACACACGGCCATCTGATCCCAAACTAAGCAGAGCTTGTACTATGGAAACCAGATAACTGATATACTACACATACAACTTTGTTTTTTTTCTTAATACATACATATATAGATATTTACACCCAGACACAGAACAAACAGACATGTTCATGCATACAAATGTTTGTCCCGGGTGGGAATCGAACCCGCGACCTTCGACTTGGCAGTCAGGGTCACTAACCACCAAGCCCATTAGCCTGTCTTTAAAAACAATGCATGTAGTATACGAGTATGTAGTATATCAGTTATCTGGTTTCCATAGTACAAGCCTTGCTTAGTTTGGGATCAGATGGCCGCGTGTAAAAGAATGTCCCGGGATATTTATTATTATTAATTTGCGATTAACAAAAAGCTCTACAATATTGACCCTCTACATAATTGTTTCAGATCCAGCCATGATTACATGCGACCAAACTCATCGCTTAGGACCAGGTAGGAGCAGTATTATTCAGCTAATAAAACTCCGTTGGCATGTTGGGTCAACGAGGCCTCGGAGACACTTCTCATGTGATGGCATAGTTAGCGAAAGAGACAGAGCATAGCTGAATCATCGTCGAGCTTCTGTCATTTTCCTTAAATAATTGAAGTCTTGGTTATTCTAGCTGTTAACATCAGCTCTATCATAGAGTTATTCTTAACACACGAAACCTTTGCGTTCCTTTTATCATTGGTTGACAATCCAATTAGAATTCCGAGCGTAGCAAATGCGGGAAGTCTTTAACAGACAAAGAAGATAGACATTGTGGCTTGTCTCAATTGAATGCACTATTGTTAGTCTATTTATACATTTTTAAATTGTATAATAGGAAATGCTATTTTTGCATTGTGATTTTGCGAAAAGCGTAAAAGCTGTTGATGACGCTTAAATTAATGCTTAATTTCGCAGATAGCTTAATTTTAAGGTTAAAAAAACCTGGATTTTCAAATTATGAATGATGTCCGCCGCGGGTTTAACCGCGTCCCCTAGAGATATCACATTTTCCCGAGATAAAAAGTAGCCCTTATGTTATTCCAGGATATGCTCTATCTATGTGCCAGGTTTCATCTAAATCTGTCCGGTAGTATTTGCGTGAAAGAGTAACAAACATTGACATTTATAATTTTTGTAGGATTAATTAATTGTATAATACTAAACTGGTAATTGAATCTAATGATAATGTAGTACTAGACAACATAAATATTTTTCTTGAAGCATTGAAGATTCCGTTCTCGAGATTCCTCTGTTGATCCTTTAAAGTCCCTCCAATGCCACCAACTGTACAAATCTATTGATCTCTTTAATGCCACCATTGTCGGATGTTGAGTCTGTCCTAAAATAATAAAAGGATGCGTTTAGCCGGCGCGCGCGCCGCCGGATTTTATTCCATTTTCGAAAAGGGGTTCGAATTTAAAATTAGAACGGCGCGCGCGCGGCGGAAATCGCTCGCGGGTGAATCATGCGCTTCTCGCTTATTACGATGTATTATTATTTGTTATTTAGGTTTTATAATGATATTATTCTTACATGCCAGTAGCTTCTATTATGTGCTTTGTTAAAATAGTTTTAAACAATTTTCTTAAGCCTTATGAAATTGCCCGTCACTTCAGTTTGGATTGTCGCTTTTGCTTAGAAGATCTGACGTAAAAAAAATATAGTAATCTCTTTTTCTGCTTTCTTATAAACTTTAATTAATATCTCACTAATGTACCTATCTATATTGCAGCGTTGCAAACCGTTAGCACATAAATAGTTGAGCAAATCCAAACGTACAGAACATTTATAAATAATAATAAATATCCCCAGGACATTCTTCACACATGGTTACCTGAACCCAAATTAAGCAGTGTGTACTGCTAGTACTATGGCTACCTACCAGGTAACTGACATACTATATATACTGCTTTTTACCACTTTCTCACCACAATAGTGCCGAATATAAGAATGTCTATAAATGCTTTTGAAATTATAGTTATTCATCAATTTATGGAAAGTGAACCTTTTCATAAAGCCAAAAGATATTTTTTTCTATAATGCTCTTTATCGTCGAAAAGGATTTCTTATATTGGTCAAAGTGTTATATACCTACTTAGGTCGAGCTTGGATCCATTTTTTTTAAATCACTGATGGCAGGGGACAATGTCAGTCGTCCCTAGATTTTGATCAGATAATGCGAACGCTTAAGGTCGCCGCTCGGTGGGTCCTTGCCATCTACTGATATATGGTTAGGCTAAACGTACACTGGTACATATAACCGCTGGTTATTTGTAAAAATACAATTCTAGTTTTTATTCAAAGTAAGGCGGTTTTGAATCGCCCGCTATTGTGATCTATAGAGAAGGACTTTGATGAGGATTGAAGTGAAACAGCCGGTTGGTCATCAAGTATGGGAGTCAGGATATTGCTCATGTCTTAGGTAGCATCGTCTATTGGCGAGGACGCTGGTATTGCAAATATCTATAGGCGGCAGTGACTACTATCTATTCTATCATCGTCTATTTTTCATCCTAATTATTTTAAAGTTCTATAATAGTAAGACAGTGTTTTTATTCGATTTCAGAGCTCGTTTTATTATCAAAGCTTTCAGTATTATTTACCTAAAGTAATTCTAAACTATGCTACTAACTAGCTTTAGTTAAAAACGGCTTTAAGATAAGTCACTAAAAAAGCCTTGACACACAAATTTTATATCAATATAATATAGACAAAATAAGTTAAACGTGTGCTTATGCGGTAGAAGGCAAACTTTAAAAAAACTGCCTTTCTCATTCTCTTTCAGGCTTAATCCTAAAGCTGTATGCTTGTCGCTTTTTGGTTTCATTGATTTTCAAATTTCAACGGTGCTAAAGAAGTTTTTAATTCAAAAATCTCCCTCCCTCGTACACGAAACGTTGAAGTGACTTGAATGAGCGTCACCATGTAACAGTGCACGTCGGCCCTTACGTCCTTATCCTTGAAACGGGACCTGTACGTTGACCTTGCTATATTGCGCTGTAAAATAGGATCTTTGCACTCGTAAATTTTATCTCAAAATAATGTGACATTTTTATTGAGCTTTTGGATATGCTCATTATGAAATTGCTCGTTTTTTTTTCAATTATGCTCGCATGTTTGCACAAACAAGGGATCTGAGAGGATTTTTTATCAATTTGGATGAGCTTGTGTTTATTTATGGCCAACCGATCCGGCGCCCGGTAATATAAGGTACCGATATTATGGCAGATATAAAAGCAAATAATAAAAATAGTGGCAAAAACTAAAGGGGTCCCAACAAACGTGTTTATTTGTCAAATATTATATCGTGGTACAGAACCCCCTAATTTGCATTTGACCGTTATTAAATAAACGACATAAATAAAACGTACCTACGTACATGTGTAATATATATATTAAAAATTAAACACACGTTCGAGCCAAATCATTTGTTTATTAAAAATATTCTCATTAAAATTAATAAATTGTTCATAATGATTACAATGTTTTTGTATTATTTACAATAAATATAGACCATTGTCACGTTCAGGGTTCGCTCTGATACAATCTGAAGGGCGATGAGGTGGCGGTGTTGTTTACGCGAAAATATTAATAAATTTATATTTTTTGATTTAACAACTATATTTATGTTACACTATCTATATTTATATACTAGCTGACACGGCAGAAGTTGTTTTGGTAGATGGTACTTAGAGTTTAAATTGGGTTACTCACAGCGCCACCTATCAGATCCAATTATGAATCTAAACCATCCAGGGACTCACTGGAACATAATATACACAAAATTTCATAAAAATCAGTCCAGCCTTTAGTAGTTCAGATTATACATAATATACAAGAAAATATATAAAGATATATCCGACTAATATTATAAATGCCAATGTTTTTTTGTATGAATGCTTGTTACACTTTAACGCAAAAACTACCAAACGGATTTGGATGAAACTTAGCACATACTCGTAAATAGAAAATGAACAACACATAGGAGCCGGGAAAATGTTGCATCCCTCGGGAACGCGGGTGAAACCGCAGGGGATAGCTAGTATGTTATATTTAAGAACCTTTTGTGAGAGGAAAATAAATAATATTTATTATTATTAAAGCTATATATTTATTTTATTTACTAACCGTAAAACTTACGTTTTTTTTTTATAAGGAATGGGCTTGCGTTTGGCCTTTGACTGACCCCAGAAGGAGTTATGACGAGTTCGAGGATGTAGCACGCTTACCCAGAAAATGCCTATTCACTCTGGTCTTGAATAAATCCAGGTTAAAGCTGTCGGGAAACACTGACCCCGGAAGAGAGTTCCATTCCTTTGATGTTCGTATAACGAACGAAGAAGCGAAACGTTGTGTTCGTAAAAGTGGGATGTCGACAACGTGTGGGTGGAAATTCTCCCGGCGCCTTGTGGTTCGATGGAGAAATGGGAATGGAGGAATTATATTAAACAATTAAGCCTTTACAGACAAGCCTAATGCGACAGAGTAGTTGATCTTATTATCTATCTTAAATCTAATCTATACTATTCCTAATATTACATTGTTTTTCCTTACGATCGATTACAGCTAATTTAGGTACTGCAGAGATAATAAGCAGCCTTCGTGAGTTCGTTCAGTGAATATAAGAACAAACCAATTTGGTCAGACAAAGAATCCTCTATCAATATCCACCACGTTTCTCAGTATCAAAATGGGCAACCTTGCAACGTCACGGAAAGAGAAACAAACTTACATTAGCATTCTTTTAATATGAATACAAGAAAATGTCCACCAACACGCTTATTGATCGTCTTAAAAAAATGTTTAACAGCTCTGTGGCGTATGGAGACGGAACCTGAGTATTATACAACGTGTTACAGAATACCCCGTAAAAAATATAATTAATTATCAAAGCCAACAACCCTAGTAGGCTGTCATGTCAGGGAACCAGATTATTTAACAGAAAGGCCTACGGCCTTTTTTACCTAATAATTGTCTACTTTACTAGTTTTTCTATTTTTCATTAAAAAAAATCAGTATTTTTACAGCGTTACATATAAGGCCCTATTTAACCTCATTTCGTCTTATCCTACTCCTTACGGGTAGTTTTGTAACAACCTATATATTATTTTTAGTATTATATAGCCTTTTAGGTACAGAATCCTAAAAAGGTTACACGTTTTAGACATCCCCAAGTCATTGGTCCACCGAACACACTAACACCAAAAATACACTAAACAATTTACCGATCGTCAAATTTTACATCCATAATAACAGAAATCACGGCTGATTTTATTACGTACGTTTTTAGCATTCTCGGTTGAACGCACCACGACCTACACCGCCGGCTGAGGGCAGGCAGGCGGGCACTTACGCACAAACAAGTGAATAACGCTGATAAGCGATAATAATAACCATTGGTATTATCGGAGCATCAATAACAATGATAAACTGAATTCTTGTGCAAGTGTTATTTTTACGATATCTACGCGTCACGATTTTTAGGTATTCTCGCTAAATTATTATTGATTTAATCCGGCAGGCGCTCTTGAGAGCCAGATGGTTGACTAAGTCATGTTGCTACATACAATAGCAGAGTAAGAAGCTGTCGTGGGTTCGATTGCCAGGACAAATATTTGTGTGCATGAACATGTCTGTTTCGTGCAGTTTGTTCTGTGTCTGATTGTAAATCTATACAAATATAAATATCCTGGGACATTCTTTAAACATGGCCCTCTGATCCCAAATTAATTAAAACTGATATATTTTTTATTTTTTCTAAATACATACTTATATAGATATTTACACCCAGACACAGAACAAACAGACATGTGCACACAAATGTTTGTCCTGGGTGGGAATCGAACCCGCGACCTGCGACTTGGCAGTCAGGAACGCTAACCACCAAGCCAACTGTATATCAGCTCCATATCAGGTTCATATCAGGTTTCCATAGTACAAGCTCTGCTTAGTTCGGTATGAGATGGCGGTGTGTAAAAAACGTCTCAGGATGTTACGAAACTACCCGTAAAGCCGAAAGAAGATTAAATGGAGCCTTATAACGAGTCCATTCACTATATTTAATAACCGTAGTAACGCTGTATAACAAACCCAAAAAAAAAAACTGATTTTTATTAATGAAAAATAGAAAAACTATAATATTAATGTAGGCAATTATTAGGTAAAATAGGTACGTAGGCCTTTCAGTTAAATAATCTGGTTCCCTGACATGACAGCTTACTAGGGTTGTTGGCTTTGATAATTAATTATATTTTTACGGGGTATTTTGTAACACGTTGTATATTAGTCACATCCAGTTACGTTACGGGTTCACAAAGGACGATGTTCGAATAGCCAATTAGCCCCAATTTAGGTCAAAAACAGGGTACCAAGAAGTACCTACCTTACTAAGAAGTGAGTAATTCATATAAAACTATACGTTAATAAGAGAAACCCGAAGAACAGACGGTTGTAAACCTATTTAGATAATCCGATAAAAAACCTTTGGAGGAGCGAGGTGTGAGACTCCTCCATTTAAAAAGGAAGATCTTCCGCCAGGCTAGGTGATCATGCCTGGGGACCGCGGTCCAACTGTTGATGTTGGATCCTTGTATATATGTCAAATCCTGAGAGAATGAGATGAGATGAGAATGAGAGGGCGGTGAAGGATTGTAGGCGTGTTTATAGATGTCGCCACAAACCCATTTACAAAGTTTATACATAAAGTTGTAACCAAAGTATATAAACATACATAGAATAAACAATTATTAAGTTAAAGAACGCTACGTATGGAGACGAGGCAGGTTCAATAACATGGTGTTATATACCGTGATAAGTACATTATATACATTGTAAATAATATATACATACAGCAAAATATGTTTGCGTTGTGTTGATAAAAAAAGCTTTTTAAAAATGCTGTCTTGTTTAAATAAGCTATAATATTAATTTATATTTTTAAACATAGAAAAATGCTTACTAATATGATATCGATAAACGCGGGTGAAACCGAGGGGGAGGGGTAGTTTAGCAATAAAATGAGACATGTTGTACATATAGGTTATACAGGTTATACAACAGTCAACAACAAAATTACTAAAAACTCTGACTGGGGATCATAAAACGATTACTGTACTTGCCTGCTTCTAAAAGGAAATATCACTTTGTTAAACTATTGAACTTACTTACCTTTCTTATGTATGTTTCATTTCTGCTCCTTACTTTTTACTTTTTGTATTAGTTAATCTAGGAAAACCTATAATTGGCTTATGATAAGTTTTATTATTTACTGTAAACATGTTCTGTAATATGGCTGTTGGTTTTCTAAATAAATAAAAATAAAAAATAAAAATAAAATATATGTAGTATATCTGTTATCTGGTTTTGATGGTAGATACCTACAAGCTCTGCTTAGTTTCCGATCAGATGGCCGTGTAAAGAATATATCCTAGATTATTTTTCTATTTAATATTTCTACTCAGACGATTTCAGAGCGGGGTACTAACTGACTGCTATCTTCATAACCGGTGTAAGCTTCACTAACTTTGACCATGAATGACATGTTTGACATTGAATGTAGTTCCTCATATTTGGTAATAAAGTATGGTTCTCGTGTTTCAAATTGATAGCAACGACTTTGATCATTGAAATTTGAACCTAATAATAATTATATTATAAACTACATTAGACACCTCGTGAAACACGGGTAAAACCACGGAACAAAAGCAAATCATAAAGGCAAACACCCGTTATCAACTCATTTCCACGATCAGAAGCCTAGCGGCCGCGAACATCACAAAACAAATGATAAAAACTCGGTCAGACAATATTTACATTGTTTCGAGTGTACATACTCGCATCCTTAACACAATGACCCACATACATGAGATAATAAGAAAGTGAGGTCTTCATTACGATAAAGTAATGTAACAAAAGACCTTGGTCGTTTTGGTAGTGCAAATAATATATATTATAGAACGCATTTAAGCTGTGTCTTCCTTGTATTATAGGAGTTTCATTGTAACTGATTATGTGGCTGCATGTGGTAAGGACACAGACTAGTCAAATGGCTATCAAGTGAAATAAAAAGAAGCTTACTTTAGGCGTTGAGCACTTTTCTTGGGATGGGTATAAAATGTTAAACTAGCTTCAGGACATGTGACCTGATCGAAAATTCGTAAGACGGTAAAAATGAACATTAACATTTAATGTACAATTTTTCACTTCTGCCAGCACTCCCGGAGTGAAACCCGTTATTTTTTATACCACGGCCGACATACAAGCAGACGGTCCACCTAATGTTAAGTGGTCACCTCCTATCTCACAGCCCACACTTGCAACACCAGGGGCATCGCCAATGCGTCGACCCAGAGACGTGAAGTTGTTAAGCCTGTAATAATAACCTAACCGAAACACAGTAATACAAGTGCACTACTGCTTCACGGCGGAAATGGGTAAGGTGGTAGTACTTCCCCGGACGAACTCTGCACTAAGAGCTCCATTACTCCAAATAAATACTAAAGTTTTTACTGAATCAGGACAAAATATATTTTACACATTCAAGAGAAGCTGGGGCGCATCACTAGTTCTTTTATAAAACCTAAGTCTTATGTCTACACGTATTCTTAACCCAACTTTATGCGCATTTACAAGTCATGTTAACGCATTTAATATACATAATAAAAAGTGCTATCTATATACATATGTTATGAATACATATGTTGTTGCGAAATCCCTTTGTCTTGCAAACTATCTGTAGCTTAAGTGAGATTAGGTCAGTTCTATATACTTTATCATACATGTACCTAGTGTAAGAAAAATAAGAATTATTATTTTCTCTTAAGGCTAATGTGTCATTCTTGATAATGGAAGGTGTGTTGACTGTCTAGAGTAAATAAGGAATTACTTGCGCAAGGACATGGTAATGTCATATTAATTATGATTTAATTGTACTTTTGTACGCGTACAAAGATAAATAGATATATTTCATTACACACGGCCATCTAAGGGCTAAGGACAAACATTGATCGCAAGCGTATCGTCATCGTATCGAGTGCGCCAAAAATCAAGTTTGCATGGGAAATTGCATGCCGTGCACACTGTGACGTTGCGCGATGTTCAATTTCCCATCATCATGCTCCCATGATCATGCTCAAAGGGCAGATCTCCGCAGAGTTTATAAGATGCGCCCAAGTTTTTATAAAAAAAGAAGTAAAAAAAAATATGGAAACTGGATAAATGATTTACTTATAAGATTTGTATCATCCATGAATACAGTTGTATGTTTTAGATAGAAATAGAACCTACACTGTCTGTGGGTGCCTGTCAGAGTATCTAACAATTCATCAACCGGCTCATAAAAAGTTTTTTTTTGTTTTTTTTTATATCAGACGGGATTGTGAATCATTTCTTTTAGCAAAGTATCTTTTACATTATACATAGACAGACTTAGATTCGGATGTAATTTTGCGTTTAGACATTTAGTAATTATTTTTTTTTAATAATTTTATTAGACAAATTTTAAGAGTCTACGAAATTGCTAATATACTACGAAAGTGCTACGAAAGGGTCCATCTTGAGCCACTTTCTCCTTGATACTCTACGAAATGCGCTATGAAAGCTCTACGAATACTAATTAAAACACTCATACAGTTACCATAGTTATACAATCGACAATTTCCTGTAAGTAAACACATACTTATCTGTATTAAAAAGGTATAAACGCCAATTGCATCATTCCGATAGATAATGGAATTTATTGCGATCGACGCGTCACCTAGCGGTTGAGTGAGCAAGGTCAGTAAATGCTATACATCGGGTTCTCAAAAAATATACTGTACTGAGTATTTTTTATTCGACAGGCCAGTTGGCTTGGTGGTTAGCGCTCTGACTGCCAAACCGAAGGTAGCGGGTTCGATTCCCACCCAGGACAAACATTTGTGTGCATGAACATGTCTGTTTGGTCTGTGTCTGGGTGTAAATATCTATATAAGTATGTATTTAGAAAAAAAGAAAAAAGTAGTATATCAGTTATCTGGTTTCCATAGTACAAGCTCTGCTTAGTTTGGGATTAGATTGCCGTGTGTAATGAATGTCCCAGGATATTTAAATTTATTTGCCAGGTAGGGCGACAAACGGGCAGTGGGTCCACCTTAAGGTAAGTGGTCACCGCCGCCTATATTTCCAACACCGACATCGCCAATGCGTTGTCGACTCTGAGGCCTCAAGTTGTAAATTAAAATAAAGGAAGTACTTATTGACAGTACTCGCCTGATGTCACGTTTGGACAATATGTTTAGTAAAATGTGGGCCTCTGTACTTACACCTCATTCTTCGTACCTTTCCAGTCAGCTTGAAGGTTTATTCTATTACCTAGTTCCTATTTCACTAAGTTTATATTATTTGTTTAGTTTATCTATTCAAATTAATAATTATATATATACTGGTATACTTTAAATGTATTGTTATTCCTATTTTTTTGTGTGTATTTCAATAGTCTGTAAAATTTTAGATAATTGCTGGGAAACCAAATTATATAAAGACTAGCTGTCCCCCGCAGATAAAAAGTAGCCTATATTTAATTTCAGGATATGCTCTATCTATGTGCCAAGTTCCATCCTTATCCATCAAAGAGTAACAAACATACTTACATACAAATCTTTCCTCTTTATAATATTAGTGTAGATAAAATATAGATGATAGGGTTGGCCCAATATACTGAGTACAGTACACTTTAAAAGGACATACTGTATAACATAATATCGGCCACTGACAGTTAGTAAATCATGATGTCTGCAATAACAATAACTTGATTATAGGTTGAAGACAGCTGATAAAGTGCTAATAAACTAGTTAATGTATTCACTGTTTTGTCTGAGAATTTAGCATATACTTTTGAAGGAGTTTTTATCATTTAGTTTTTTAATGTTTGATTTACTTGATTTTTTAGGCGTCAACCAAGTGTTCTTCTGCTATTATTTTGTAAATGTTAAAGTATGATTTTGATGAGTTTTTAATATGTTAACAGACTGATTCATAGTAATAATAAATATCCTAGGACATTCTTCATCTGATCCCAAACTAAGCAGAGCTTTTAATATGGAAACCAGATAACTGATATACTACGTGTATAACTTTTTTCTTCTAAATAAATACAGAATAAACAGACATGTTCTTGCACACAATATTTTACCTGGGTGGGAATCAAACTGACGACCTGTGACTTGGTAGTCAGGGTTTCGAATCACCATCCCAACTAGCCCGTTTCATAATGATTTTTAAGGAGAATATTTTACATCCTTCAGTAAAATTCATTTTGAGTGTAAAGTTAGCCGTAGGCTCCAAAAAAAGAATCTAAATTCAAAACCATTTATTCAGTTTAGGCCCGCGTAGGGCGGGCATTTATAAAGGTCAAACATAACTATCGCCAATCATAAAAATACCCAGGATATACATAAATAACATTTATTTATGCAATGTGAACATAATATTTACTCCAGTGTTTCCAACAACGAAGTTGTGACAGTTAATAGCCAATTACGTTATTATTCCCACATATTATTGTTATTATTGCTGGACACTTTCACAATATTATTATTTCAAGGAAATGTGAACATAAATCAGTAGTCATTGATTAATAATAAAGCTACTTTTTGCTTGGAATTCCTCCACATAGTTAGTGAGAAGCTTGACATAAGGAAAAGCATGAGACCCTCTTCTCAATTTGAAGTCAGCGCAATATGTACGCTTGCTGTTGGATCAGATTGCTGAGTAGTAGAGCTCTTAGTGCAGTGTTCGTCCGGGGAAATACTACCAATTTACCCATATCCGCTGTGAAGCAGTTTCGGTTGGAAAGGTAAGGGGCCGGTGAAATTACAGGCACATGAGACTTATCATCTTCACGTGTCAGGGTCGACGACGCATTGGCGATACCCCTGGTGTTGCAAATTTCCATAGGCTGCGGTGACCACTTACCATCAGGTGGACCGTCTGCCTGTTTGTCGGCCCATGCGGTATTAAAAAAAATACTCTGACTACCAAACCACAAGTCATGGGTTTAATTCCCACTATGGACAAAATATTTGTGTACATGAATCTGTCTGTTTGTTCTATGTCTGAGTATGGTCTGTAAAAAAAAAAGTAGTATACATAGTACATCAGTTATCTGGTTTCCATAGTACAAGCTCTGCTTAGTTTGGGTACAGATTGCCGTGTGTAAAGAATGTCCCGGTAAATATATTATTCAGTACATAACATGAGATATGACGGTATTCCACTGTTAGAAAATATCCGTACCGAGCGTGAGTAGTGATGTGCCGAATCGCTGTTTTTGTGGATCGAGTTCACTGGAGTCGGTTTATACGGTATTCAATTTATGACTCGATTTCGCGATTCGAGCCCAGTACTCGAGTTCTATATTTGATATTCAAATGCTATACACAAATTTCTAGACTCGAGTCAAAAATTTGGGTCCAGAACTCGAGTCAGTAACCAAAATGTCTGATCATAAATTTAAAAATTATATTAGGAAAGTTTTGAAAGAAAAAGCGTATTACAAGGTAGTTCATTATATTGAAGATAAAAATGTATGGAAATAGCTACTCTCTACACAGTGCACCTCTAATTTTCTTGTTTTAGTTGTAAATCCTAATTATTGTCATTTTCTATTTTGTAGTCTTGTTATTTCTTTTTTTTTGTTTTTGAATGTTACCTTTTATTAAGTATTTTGTAATTGTTAAATATAAAAATATGTAAAATTGATATTATATAATAGCCAAAAAGTCAGAATAGATAAAAAAGAATTTAATAAAATAAAAAAGAATGTAACTTTGCTGAGTTTCTTGCCGGTTCTTCTCAGTTGAAGGCTGACTTCCAAACCGGTAGTAGCTTCAGTAACTTTAAATTTGACCTTCATAAGTGCCTTCTGATTGCCTAAACTGAATAAATGGTTTTGAATTTTGAGTCTAAAAATTCAAGTCCAGAACGTTCAGTTCAGGACTATTACCCATTTTAGAATAAAAGGAAAATCGAAAAAGAGTAATCTCCAAACTGCATGTAATAGCTTATTATATGCGATTATAAAGCTTTGCATAATGACACAACTATAGTAAATCAAACATTTTAATGAAAACACTTTTAAACATTACAAAATAACAGAACTGTATTTTTCGGAATCAGAAATGAGATCAAGTTCTATTTGTATTATTAGGCGTCAATGCATTGCATAAGTAAACAGAGATCGAGGACGACCGAATCAACCTAACTCGAATACTAGACTCGAGTCAGTTCGACTCACATAAAAGAATCGAGTCTGCGAGTACAGAATCGATTCTTCCTGACTCGAGTACCAGAATCGAGTCCGGCGTACGTGAATCAAAATAAATTAGTATTCGAGTAGGCAAGTCCAAAGCAAGAATCGAGTCTGACTCGAGTCACGCCGTACTCGGCACATCACTAGTGAGTAGGTTGATAATTCGAAAATGCACACTTGTAATAGTAGCCATTTTTAGGTTTACGATTTGTCTGTACATTATTTTTTGTAACATAACCAATTTTCTCTTTGAATGTAATTAATTTAATTGGAATTTCCAGGAATTAGTGTATTTATAGTAGTAGTAAGTCAAGTAACATAAATTCCCTAAAAAACCATTTCCAAATACTCTATTTACCCACATTAACCGCAACACTCACCGTCTCCTTGCTCCAGTTTTTTTTTCTTTCGCAACAAAGATTACGAGCTGTAGACAGATGGTTTTGCAAACACGTTTTATCTATGTTTACCTATTCAAATTAAAAAGATAAAGTATTTTTCTTTTTCAGCGCATGACATCATGTTTGATGAAGCTTTTGTAAGCTTAGAGAATAATTTAAGTTTACGATTGCTATGCGCCGTTGAGTTAATTTGTAAATAAGGCGCGTTAGCCTTTTGTTCTTTTAAATATCTATATATATATGTATATAAAAAATAATTTTTATCTGCATGTCCTTTATAGAATCGTAAACTATGCAACGGATTTTAATGCAGTTTTCAGCAAAAGATAGAGTAATTCAAGAGGTAGGTTTATAACCTGGATTGAAAACGGGCAAAGCCACAGGGCGCAGTATCTAACAGCATTTTTTTTTAGCAGAATTTAACTGAATCTTAAAATAACACATTACTATTTAAAAACATTTATTCCAAGTAGAAATAGGGTTTAATTTACGATATCACTTTCGATCTTCTCACTGACAATCGTTATTTTATCTGACGTAAGCGATCAATGACAATCGACGAAATTACGCACTTAAGCGGAATCGAATCAAAATTCAAATTAACCGACGTCCTTACAAGGTTATACCACCGGGCGAGTGCAATGGTATTAAAACACATAAATTTATTTTATGAGTCAATCATAAAATGGATTACCGTAGTACGTATTTGGAATTAAAAAAAACACTTTTTACTTTAAAGCCTTACATACTTATTTAAGCTGCTACTAATGGTAGGGGAGCGCTGAATAATATTATATGATGTTTAATAATATCTTGGGACATTCTTTACACACGGCCATCTGATTCCAAACTAAGCAGGGCTTGTACTATGGAAACCAGGTAACTGATATACTACATATACTACATTTTTTTTTTATAAATACATACATAATATGTAGATTTACACCTAGGCACAGGACAAACAGATATGTTCATCCACACAAATGTTTGTCGTGGGTGGGAATCGAACCCGCGACCTTTGACTTCGCAGGCAGGGTGGCTAACCACCAAGCCAATTGGTCTGTTAAAACAGATATAATTATATAAATAAAAATAAAGAATTATTGGTATAAAACGAGTGGTAATGGATAAGCTAACAGTTCGAACCAACTTCATAATTATGTAGGTATGTCGAGAAAAAACATTAAAAGTAATCATTAAAATAAATACTTGGAGAATATTTAATGGAGCGTGTACCAAACTAATAACAAAGTGATTATATAGGTACCCGCGATTATCCGGAACAGAATCAGAATTCATATTAATACGACGTCCTTACAAGGTCATGCCACCGGGATCGGAATTGTGTTGCCAATATAAAAAATGTAAATCACTTTTTTAATTGACGCATGGCTTGTTTTGTGGCCACTACATGCGTCCGCGCAGGCATAAAAAGTTTTGTGAACTCATAATAAGTGGAGACAAATAAGCTGTTCCCGGGAAAATTATAAATCTTTCGTACACCCATTTTCGTACATCTCGCGTAATTGATTTTTATGATGTAGTAGCTGTCACCAGCGGTTTCACCCGCTTTCCCGAGGGATGTAACATTTTCCCGGCACAAAAAGTATCCTATGTGTTATTCCAGGGCATTTTCTATTTATGTGCCAAGTTTCATCCAAATCCTTTTGGTAGATTTTGCGTGAAGGAGTAACAAACATCCATATATACATACTTTCGCATTTAGTGTTGCCAGGCTTTTTGATTGTGTGTCCGGTCAAAATAAACGGTGTACGGTTCGTCCGGATTTTGTTAGGGTTTTTACATTTCGCAAACGAGCTAGTAATAATCAAAGAAACTTGACTTTATTATACATTATTTAAAATTCAAAATTCAAAACCATTTATTCAGTTTAGGCCTTCGGAGGGCACTTATGAAGGTCAAATTTAAAGTTACTGAAGCTACAACCGGTTCGGAAGTCAGTCTTCAACTGAGAAGAACCGGCAAGAAACTCAGCAAGGTTACATTCTGTTTTATTTGTTATATACATTTTTATCTATTCTGACTTTTTGGCTATTTTATAATTTCAATTTTACATAATTTTATATTTAACAATTACAAAATACTTATTATAGGTAACATTAATAAAAACAAAACAAAAAAAAAATATGACAAGACTACAAAATAGAAAATAACAATAATTAGGTACTTACAACTTAAACAAGAGATTTAGAGGTGCACTGTGCAGAGAGCAGCTATTTCCATACATTTTTATCTTCAATATAATGAACTACCTTGTAATACGCTTTTTCTTTCAAAACTTTCCTAATATAGTTTTTAAATTTATGATCAGACATTTTGGTTATTGAAAGCGGTATCTTATTATAAAATCGAACACAATTACCAAGAAATGACTTGTTAACTTTAGTTAGTCTAAAGTATGGAACAACTAACTTCTCCCTTTGTCTTGTATTTATACTATGAATATCTAATTTTGACTCAAACATTCCTATGTTTCTACGTATAAACATAATATTTTCATAAATATATAGTGAAGGTAATGTCATTATATTTATTTCCCTAAATAAATCTCTTAATGATTCACGGGGACCCATACTGTAAATTGCACGAATTGCTCTTTTTTGTATAATAAATATTGATTCTATATCCGCTGCTGCTCCCCAAAACAAAATACCATAGGACAAGAGGCTATGAAAATATGCAAAATAAACTAATTTGGCCGTCTCAACATTCGTCAATTGTTTAATTTTCCTAACAGCAAAAGCAGCCGAACTTAATTTAGCAGCTAGAGTATCAACCTGAGGTCCCCATTGCAATTTATTGTCCAATGTAAGACCCAAAAATACCGTTTTATTTACAAGATCAATATGGCTCCCATCTATTATTATTTGGCTATCTACTTGTGCTACATTTGGTAAAGAAAACCTTAAGCATTTAGTTTTCTTTGAATTTAGTAATAGATTATTTGTAGCAAACCACCCACAGACAATTGACATAGTATGATTAACTTTAGTTAGATCTTTGTCTTTTCTATTAACTTTAAAAATTAATGATGTATCATCAGCAAACAAGACAATATCTGTGAGGTCATTTACAACATATGGCAAATCATTTATATATACTAAAAACAAAAATGGACCTAAAATTGAACCCTGGGGGACCCCCATTTCGACTAAAGAGCCCTTGGATGTTGTGCCGGTAATCCCTACCTTTTGCTGGCGATTTGATAAATAAGATAAAACAAGATCATGAGCAGTTCCACGAATTCCGTAGAAGTCAAGTTTTAGTAGTAGCGTACGGTGGTCAACGCAATCGAATGCCTTGGACAGATCACAAAAAATGTCAATCGCATCCTGTGAATCCTCCCATGCGCCATAAATGTGCCTCAGCAATGTTGCTGCCGCATCAGATGTAGATCTTCCCTTCGTGAAACCGAACTGATGACCATGCAATACCTTATGCTTAGTAAAGTGACTTGACATTTGATTAAGCAGCAATTTTTCAAAGATTTTACTAAGTGCTGGCAGAACGGAAACTGGTCTGTAATCAGATGGATTCTCCCTACAACCGGACTTGAAAATAGGTACTATTTTACTATATTTCATTAAATCAGGAAAACAACCCTGATCAATGCATTCATTAAAAATATTTGACAAAACAGGTGCAATCACTGTTATTATTGATTTTACGATTGTTACTGATAAGCCCCATAAATCTTCAGTACTTTTCATATTGAGAGAATTAAAAGTTATTATGATATCGCTAGCATTAATATGGTCAAATTTAAAACTTGGAAATGTATTATGAATATGCTGCTTGAGTAAAGATTCCGCTGCTATAGGACATGATTTAAGGCTTTTAGTAGTTTTACCAGGTATACTCGTGAAGAAGTTTTCAAAAGCACAGGCTACATCTAAATTATTTGTTAGAATTTTATCATTAATTTTAAGAGTTACCTGTTCATTATGATTTCTAATTTTACCAGTTTCCGTATTAATAACATTCCAGACTGTCTTTATTTTGTTATTAGCATTACCTATTTTATTACATATAAAGTAAGATTTAGCTTGATTACACACTAACTTGAAAGTCTTTGAAAATTTTCTAACATATTTATGAAATTCTTCGTTCTGAGTTAGAGATTTTAAATGATAAAGTTCATACAACCTATCCCTGCTCTTACGAATACCTTTTGTAGCCCAGTCACTAAATCCCATTTTACTATTTACCTTCACTATTTTAGTAGGACAGGCTCTATTAAAATTATCGCAAATCCCAGACAATAAACCTTTATACAAGACATTGGGCTCATCACTATGATATATTGTATTACAGAGTTTCAGCTCTAAATTATTCTTAAAGGTGTCTAATCTTGCCTTAGTAGTGGGTCTAATTACTTTCGTTACTTTAAATACTTGTCTTTTTGTCGTACCTATTAATACTGACACAAAATCCTTTTTACCCAAATGTCCGACCAAACTGACTGGTCTGTCCGGCTATTAGGTTTGCCGACCTGGCAACCCTATTCGCATTTATAATATTAGTATGATAGGTAAGCTAAAAGATTAAATTTCAACATTTCTTTCCTGTTATAAAATTTTATATGAGAAAACCCAAATTTTTGGGCTTGATATTGAAATAGGTTAAAATAATTGATAGGTACAATTACTCATTGTTCACAAAACTCTGATCGGTAGTATGAAGCAGGTACAATAAATACCTAGTATTGGAAAATATTCGTATGGAACCAAAGCAGTAGTAACTGCGGATACTTGCTGAAACTTAAAGAGAAAAAGCAAATATGAAATTAATGGTTTTGAATTTTTGAAATTTGGACTAATTAATCTGTAAATATTGAAATAGGTGCATAGGTTCCGCATATAAACAAACATACAAAATCTGCTCATTCTCTTCATATAATAAGAATGGATTTACAATAGAAGATTCTGGAGAAATACCGAACCAATATTTCCCCAGTGTAGCAGTAGTGCTATCATATGAATATGTTTGAGTAAGAAAGGTCATTGTTATAAAGGGGCCGGTGAAATTACATGCACGTGAGACTTCAGGGTCAACAACGCATTGGCGATGCCCCTGTATTGCAAATGTCCATAAGCGGCGGCAACAACTTACCATGGCGGACCGTCTGCTCTTGTTTTCGAAGAGTAAGTACTTGTGTAGGTGAATTTAAACATTCCCCTGATTTGACTGAGTTAGGGTTAAAACCTGAACTGGATAAACATGATATAACGGTAGTGTTGCCATCCGTACGGGTCGCCTCGGATTTTTCCTAGTTTAGAAGGCGTCCGGGTATCGTCCGGGAGGGGTTCAAATTGTCGTCCGGGTAAAAAAAAGCCTTAATTTGTACCGCCACTGCAATCTGCCCCCTTATTCAGCCGATAAAATCTTCCTCAGCAAGCCGCTTCACGGAGTCCTCGGAGAGCTTACATCTCATGTGATTAGTAGTATTAGCGTAGTAAGCGACAGAGACTGAGCATAGAGGCTGCGACGAAACATCCTCAAGTTAGTGTCATTTTCCTTACAGAACCAAGCCCCTGGTCACGCCACCGCCGACGGTGATATATTTTTTGATAAAATACTAATTATAGGTATTTTTTTTTGTATCGTAGTAAAAGCAAGAATAATAGTAGAGATGACAACAATTTGGAACGTCTGATGGTGACTGGGAGGGATGAAAGTGACCGAGAGGCCCAGGCGTTGGGCAGACCAGATATCGCAGGAGCTGGAGATGCCGGTTAGTGCTGCAATGCACCAAGCAACGGATCGAAACCGACGGAGACAGCAGGTTGACAAAGTCAGAAGGAGCCACGATCCTCAGCCGTGAGGGAAACGACTAGAAAGAGAGAGAGAATAGCAACAAAAATTGTCCGGGGTGTATGCTAATCCAGCGAATTCACACGTCTTGTCCTGGACAGAATTTAGTGATGGCAACCCTATATTCAGTGGAGTAGCTACCGGAGGGCTAGACGGGGCAGTGCCCCGGGGCCCCCAAGCTCAGGGGGCCCCGGGGCACTAAAATTTTGTTTGCCGCAGGGCCTTTGGTTATCTAGCTACGCCACTGCCTATATTACGGTCAAGTAAGTCCCCAATTCCCACCAAGACTCATGGGAATGGGAATGATAAGCTATTTTCCTGGTTTCGAATTTGAATTTCGGACAACCCGCTAATGCAACTATCGTACGGCGGTTTTACTCGGAACCATAATGCCTACGTGATTATTAATAACGTGTATTTTAATTATGTTCATAAATACATTGAAGTTATAATTTTAGCGCCAACGTCAATTTAATATTATTTTATTCCTGCAGTACCAGTGATTACATAAGGTAACTGGTATTTAAAATATTTTTTGTACCTACATCAAATTTGGTTTCTCAGAAATCTACGCTATGTTACCGAGAAACCGGAAAAATTGTAAGGAATATTTTAATAAAATTCAAAACCATTTATTCAGTTTAGGCTCTCGGGAGGCACTTATGAAGGTCAAATTTAAAGTAACTGAACTACTCTAGGCTCCATAAGGGTTTTGTTTTTTACCATTTGGCTACGGAACGGGAAATTATTTGGGATTATTATTATGCACAAATAAATAGCACAAATATATGTTTTCTATTGATAAAATGAACATGCCAAATCAATCCAGAATTTATAATTAAAACAAAAATATACATATATTAGAGTGAGTATTGAGTGCTTGTAAAGGTCCATTAGAATAAAAAAAACATTTCGTTTCATTTTCATTTCATTTACATTCCATTTTACTAAAATATTTCTAAGCCCGATCATTTAAAAGAAAAATATTGAAACTAAATCTTTTTTGAAATTACAGTTTTATTAAGGAGTTTGTGTTTACATACAAAAAATTTATAAAAAAATTCTGAATTTAATTTATTATCCAATAATAATTTTGGGGGTACTATCTATAGTACCTGGATGGCCGAGCATTGCTCGGGATTTCTTTACAAACGTGACTTCTACCGTATTCTATTTTTTAAAGCACTGTCATATATACCTAGATACGAATTAGATACGATAATAAAGGGCTCCCAATAACAGTTTTTCACACAAAAGATGTAACTTGAAAACCTTACCTTCTAATGACATTGTAGCAATTTCATTGCCTAAAAACACTAATAAAACGACATTTTCTGAAAATGAATCCCAGCTAGATCGATTCAACGCCTCCGAAACCCCATGCATACTAAATTTCATGAAAATCGTTGGAGCCGTTTCCGAGATCCTATATAATTATACAAGAATTGCTCCTTTAAAGGTATTAGATTTAAACATTTCTATTTGTTTTTTTGTACCTAATGCTTTCTTACACTATTTAGCTCATAGCGAACTTTTTTATTTATTTATTTATTGCACAATGTAAATAATAATAGCTCGTACAGCTATACTTAACCTAACTTACCATTATTACAACAAGTACCCTGGACCCTGGTAGGGTTTCTTTATCTTTAGTGAGTTCTTTTACGTACGAGAAGGTTTCTAACACAAAAAATACCGCATAAGAAACCATGCCGGGAACAGCTAGTATATCATAAAAATATATATTTATAGAATATTGTTAAGTACTTAATTATATTCTAGAACTATTGTATTCAACACTACATCAACTTCAAGTCATAAAGGATTTATTTATTCACTGACAAAGTCGCCTGCCGTATCTCAAAACGGTAAGGGACCTACCTCAACAAGCGAACATGCGCTATATCGATGCGCATGCGCACCGACTCCGTCTGTGTTCGTGCATGTTCGTGCATGTCCGTGTGTGTGCCGACAGGACGCGCAACGCGGGTATTTCGAGACGTAATGTACCGTCAGTAGATTATAATCGGGATTTAAAGTTTAGATTAGAGGTCAATATTAACATCATCACATCCCGTGTCACACCAAAGTGACCTTAGGTGTCCTTAAAGCACCTCATCACCAAATCAAATCGAAATTCTTCGGAAATATTTTAAGGGGGCTAAATTACAAGCACATGAGCCTTAACAACTTCTCGTCTCAGGGTCGGCAATGCATTGGCGATGACGCTGGTGTTGCAAATGCCCATGCCAAGACAGCGATGAGGACTTACTATCATCTGTAACTGCCTGCTTGAAGCTCTGAAAAAAAAAGCTTTTGTACCCTAGATCACTAATTATTTCACTAAAATCAAGAAAACCTTTTGTTGCAAATTCTGGCTCAAATGGCTGTTTAATACACATTCAACAGTGTATTAAACAGGTAGAAGAACATATTATTATATTATTAGGTAGGTAATACGAGCATGAACATTATGAGCCTTTTGGGTATCGAATACCGTTAAATATCTTACATAGTAAAATCTTCTTACTCACAAGGAACCAGTTGTAACTAGTTGTGATACTATTGCCTCAACCACACAGGAGAGTAATGTACATGAAAATTTTAAAAACTGCCGTCAAAGACAAGCATCAACATCGACTAAAACTAATACCCACGGAAATAAAAGGCGCAATTCTTACTCGTATTTTGGCGGTTATTTACACAACTTACATATTAGTACTAATTTCTATACAAATCCAGCCTTTCTGGGAGGCAATATTAAAGACATAATTGCGTGAAAAAGTTTGATAGGTAACTTTTACTTATCATTATAAAGTAAAAAAAAAGGTATTAAATTAAAAGAAATTTTAATCAAATAACTGACTATTGACATCAAAATTATCTAATACCTTTAAACGAGCAATTCTTGTATATACATATATACATCTCATATATATATCTTGGAAACGGCTCCAACGATTTTCATGAAATTTAGTATGCAGGGGGTTTCGGGAGCGATAAATCGATCTAGCTAGGATTCATTTTCAGAAAATGTCGTTTTATCCGTGTTTTTAGGCAATGAAAACTGCTAAAATGTCATTAGAATACGAAGGTAAAATCAGTTACACTTAAAGGCCATCCAGGTACTTATTATTAAATTGAAAACATAGTTCCTCTCAATTAAACACTTTAATTAAGCATCAACAAAGTTGAATACGATTAAATTTAACTTCGAAATTTTATCCTCAAACAATTGCTTAATTGAACCATTATTCCATCGGGGTCAGTGACCGAATCGCGTACGCCGAATGATAATCACCATTAATCGAATAAATTGTATCTGCCGATGGTACCAACAAAGCATCCGCGCCATTGACTTTCTTGATGCCATTAACCGAATAACCCATTGCACAAAGAACTGGCAGTTTTCAAGGTGAACCCACACACGCACACACCTCATACAACACTACACACACACACACAATCCCCTGCATCACGAGTATGTGATTCAAAATAAGCACTTGCAACTTTACGCTTTCTATCCTCCAATGCAATGCCAATCTAATCTCAACCCTAACACTTGAACGATACAAGCTTTTAATTTATTTTCAAGTAAAAATATAATATAGTCGAGACGAGAAGGGTGCACCCACACATGTCAAAAAAGACGTTGTGTGTACATTCAACTGCAGTCTGGTTTCACACAAGCAAAGTTTCTTTGTATCTACATTCTAGTTTCATAGTTACTTTCACTAAATACTGTTATTTGGCTATGAAATAGATATTTCTGCCAGATTCGTTTTTGCGCGTTTTAATTTAAATAAACAAAAACACATACAGAAAGATTTTCGTGTACGGATAGTGTGTTCATAGTCTGGCACACACACACTCAAAAGTTACACCAACACTTTTGCAGTATTCAGGGAAAAATACAAAAATGTTGTATGTTAATCGTGCACACATGTACGGACGTGTATGGACATGTCCTGTAGGGACACGTTGTTTGTATGTGGTGTGTAATAAAATCATAACACCGATGTCTGCAATATGGTATTGTTTTGTAATGTTAACAGTAATGCGTAGAATTTATTTATAAAACGACAATAACGTATATTATGTTTTATTATAAAACAAAAGAAATACATGTTTATTATGTGAGGTAAGATGGAGTAGTTAATTTAGAAATATAAAATTGTTTATTTTTAATAAGTATCATGATTAGAATATTTTTTTTTTACAAAAAAAAAAGTATTTTGACAGTTTTTTTTTCCGCCATCTTGAAAATTACAGCTTCTCCGGAGGTCACACAATCAACACTGCAAGAGTTAGAGCAAAGCAACTATTTCTTAAAACTGCACCATACTTCGTGTTTAAACCTCCATGCAATAATAGATCACTTATTGATTTAAAGTAAAGCGGATAGACCGGTCCCAAGACCTAAAATTCCATGCACAGTGGAAAAATCCACGGGTAAATATAAAAAAAGAGGTACAAACTAAACACAGGCTCTCTGACGTCAGCCAGTCGCATTCCCATGAAGTCAAATCGTAAAATAGCTAATAACAATAATAATTTTGAGATATAAAGCTGAGTTCGAAGTGATGCAGTAGTGCACTTGTATTAGTGTGCAATTACAGGTACATGAGACTTAGCAGCTTCACGTCTCAGAGTCTACAACGCGTTGATGTTCCTAGTGTTGCAAATGTCTATAGGCGGCGGTGACCACTTACCATCAGGTGGACCGATTTGGTATAACAAATAAGTAGGTAACAATCAACTAGCAAGGCTAAATCTTTCTTTAAGGAAACGTTACCTCTGTAATGTAGGTATATCACCGAAACAAAATTTTTGACTGTCCAGTTAGCTTCGTGGTTAGACTCTGAATGCCACGCCACGGGTCGTGGTTTCTATTCTCATCAACGACAAACATTGATGTGCAGGAGTATGTATCTTTTTTTTTTGATCTGAGTGTCTATATTAGTATGTATTTAGAAAAAAGTAATTAATGTAGTATATCAGTTTCATAGTTTCCATAGTACAAGCTTTGCTTAGTTTGGGATCAGAGGGCCGTGTGTTAATGTCCCAGGATATTTATTTATTTTGAACACCAAATTAACAATAACTAAATAATGCTAAAGATCATTGAACATGTGAACTGTGATATTAGAAAAAAAAATAACTAAGACTCTGCTCGTTAAATCTCAAATGCTCAACTTCATTTCTCGAACCCCATAAAAAATAATAATATAACTTGATTACTCACAAATGTAGTAAATTAATAAATATATTGGCTTACTAGTAAAAGGCGCTTTTGTACTTTGTAAGGGCCTTGCCCCGGGGTCAATGATCCTCAGAAAATCAAATCCCTAGGTGGCCAGGCGACGTAACTAGGAGTCATTGTGCTCAGATAATATTTATGCTATATATATATTGAAATATTGAAGTAAAATAAGCAAAACAACCTTTGACGCACCATCACCATATTATTTGAAATTATTATTATATCTGTATAAAACGTGTTACAAAATACCCCGTAAAAATATAATTAATTATCGAAGCCAACAACCCTAGTAAGCTGTCATGTCAGGGAACCAGATTATTTAACTGAAAGGCCTACGTACCTATTTTACCTAATAATTGCCTACATTAATATTATAGTTTTTCTATTTTTCATTAATAAAAATCAGTTTTTTTTTGGGTTTGTTATACAGCGTTACTACGGTTATTAAATATAGTGAATGGACTCGTTATAAGGCTCCATTTAATCTTCTTTCGGCTTTACGGGTAGTTTTGTAGCATCCGGTATAGCATATTTATTATTTTATTATAAATTATATGTTAGTTGCGGTTACACATACGCCATTGAATGGTTAAAAATGTTATGTGTGTATTCCGTATAAAATTTCTATAATTTATGTTTATCTCATGGTATTTTATTAAATCTATATTATCAGTGGGAATTTAAACCTACTGTCCCTGGTTTTATATATATGTGCTAACTTTTTTACCGTGTCATAATATTCTGTCTAGACCTACTCGGAATTACGTAAATCTATACAATATTAAGTGAGTGTTGCGATATTCTTTTTCTGTAGATTACATTGATGCACCGTGAGAAAAATAGCCACGAACATTCCATAAACACAGCGTAATGTAATGTATAAAATGCATTACTTTTATTTGGTTGCATTGGTAATGAGATAAAATCGACTTTGTTCTGACGTATCCCGATAAAGACTGGAGGCGTTTCCAATGGAGTGCGTCAATAAATATCCAGGAACGTTTTTTACACATAGCCATCTGATCCCAAACTAATCAGGGCTAATAATCCAAACCAGATAACTGACATACTACATACACTACTTTTCTTCTAAATACATATTCATATAGACATGTTCATGCTCACAAATGTTTGTCCAGCCCCCTTATTCAGCTAATACAAACTTTGTCGGCGAGCCGCTTCACGAATGCCTCGGAGAGCTTACCTCTCACGTGATTAGTAGTATTAGCGTAGTAAGGCGACAGAAACAGAGCTAAAAGACCGCGACGAAACATCCTCGAGTTAGTGTCATTTTCCTTACAGAATCAAGCCCCTGGGTGGCAATCGAATTCACGACCTGTGGAGTGGCAGTCTGGGTCTCTAATCACTATGCCAACTGTTTCGTAGATTGAAGAGCATTGTCACCATCTTGGGCACACCACCTACCAAAACCGAGCGGGGAATCGATCCCAGGGAACTGGTAGCCATGTGTAACTCAGCTCTGAACCGGTTCAACAAATCAGATCACACCTTCTTGAACTGTCGAGCTGCGGCTCAAGAGCAAACTAAACAGCTCACGGCTCACTTATTATTTAACAGTCTGTATACAATCTGTGATCCGAACTGCGGCGCGGCAGCGGCGTAGAGACTGTTTGTGATCGGTCGGCAATATTTGAGCTGATCTGTGAACCGATTCGTAGCTTCAGCTCACGAAAGTGAGCCGTGAGCTGAACCGCCGCTCATGCATTTTGGTTGAGTTACCCATGTCCAGTCTCTGCCCGAGGTTTATATCACTCAACCACCGAGGTGAATAAAATAATACATGACGTAGATTATTCATCAGAATATCAATTCCCCGCAGTTTCACTCGCATTCTTAAGACTTGTTACATTTTTCCAAGATCTATAATTCAATCCAGATTATAAACTATCTATGTACTAAATTTCATCCAAATCCGTTAAGTCGTTTTTGCTAGAACGAGTAACAAATATACTTTCAAACTTTCGCAGTTATAATATTAGCAGCATTATTAGTTAGGTTTTAATCTAGATAGAAATCAATCAAACAAAATTAAATACGCAATAATGAGCTAGGTAACTAGTAGAATAAACATAGTATTAGCGACGGTACGTCATTGTGGTAATGCGAACGTATCTTCGCTTTACATAAGAGAGGCGCGATCGGTCGGTGCAAGGGCGGCCGGCCGTTGATCTACAACACTGCAGCGTTTAAACTGCTAGAGTCGGCAATGAATAAATAAATAGACAAATTAAAATTTGGGGCTCTTTAAGAAAACAGTGAATAGGTTTCTATCAGGTGTGATTGAGGTCAATCGCAATCACGTCCGAAATAAAAAAATTAATAATATCTTAAGACATTCTTTAGATCCCATCCGAACCCATACAAACAGCTTTTACTATGGAAACCAATAACATATTTGACGGGCCAGTTGGTTTGGTGGTTAGAGACCCTGACTGCCAAACCGAAGGTCGCGGGTTCGATTCCCACCCAGGACAAACACTTGTGTGCATGAACAAGTCTGTTCGTTCTGTCGGTATGTAAATATTTATGTAAGTATGTATTTTAAAAAGTAATATATCAGTTACCTAGTAGCCATAGTACAAGCAGTACACTCTGCTTAACTTGGGATCAGGTAACCATGTGTGAAGAATGTCCTGGGTTATTTATTATTATTATTCTTTACACACAATCGGAACCCATACGCAACACACCTTGTACTTTAGAAACCAAATATATAATATATATTTATGTATACTTATATTTACACCCAGAAACGGAACATACATGTCCGTGTACACATATGTGTGTCTTGGGTGGGACGAACCATCGAACTGTGGCTTGGGAGTCAGGATTTCTAAATATATAATACGTGTTTATGAAATACCAATCAACTGTTTAATACTAACTAATTAATAAAAACTGACTAAGCAAGAAGGAATTTACTTCAATATCTCAAAGCATTTTTTGTACCTTTGGGTTCTATTAATTACGTGAGACATTTAGGGGGGGGAGGGGGTCAAGCCGAATCTCACGTGGAGGAGAGGGGGCCTCGTCGTTTTTTTTTTAGCCAGAAACAGTTCAAAACTGCTAGATGAGGGTTATAAACATATAGTATTAATATTTTTTCACATCTAGATCTAAATCGTATAATTATCTAAATCTCACGTGAGATTAGGGGCGGGGAGAGGGGGTCGAGCAAAATCTCATGACATCTCACAAAAAAAAAAAGTCGAAAAATTGACAAAATCACCTCACGTAATTACTGGCCCCTTTGTATCACAAATGTCTAGGTTAAAAGCACGACATAACTATCTCAGATTTAATGTAAAAAATAGTAGCAAAATAGAGTCCAGTCTTAATATTCAATACTCTACCGTTGTTATATTCGCAGTGCTACAAAAACAAAATGGTTTGATTCTGTGTCCATCAGATGAACTCGGCAATCAGTGCATGCAGTGTCATATCGTACGTATGTTATGCGTTTAAACATAAACGTTAGTGTAGTGGTTAATTCAATTATGCTTTTTAATAAGCTTTTTTTAATACCATGCTTTAAGCAGACTTATTTTTGGGATTTATTTTGCTGCTTTATCTCTCATCTTATCTCTATCAGCTCAAAATTCAAAACCATTTATTGAGTTTAGGCCCGCGGCATTTATGAAGGTCAAATTTAATTTAAATTAAATTTAAGTTACTGAAGCTATTGATCTATGCAGTCCATTTAAAGCGAATCTGATGTTTTTTTAGTAACTTACTTCTTCAATTATTTTTTCATCATCATCATCATCTTTCTATTCGTACAAATATTTTTTGTTTTAATTAGTTGACATAAAGATTTTATTTGTGATATTTTTTTATATATTAAAATAAATAAGATAAAATAAATAAATATCTTGGGACATTCTTCACACACGGTCATGTGGTCCCAAACCTGTACTATGGCAACCAGATAACTGATATACTACATATAGTACTTTTTTCTTCTAAAAACATACTTATATAGATATTTACAGACACAGAACAAACACATGTTCATATTGTTCATGCACAAAAATGTTTGTCCTGGGTGGGAATCGTACCCGCGACCTTCGGTTTGGCAGTCAGACTTGCTTACCACCAAGCCAACTTGCCCGCCAAATTTTAATTCATAAATTTTTAAATAATTAATAATAATATTATGTCAATTTAAATATAATTTAAGGAATTTATGAATATTGTTGAAAAGATAAATTAAAAAAAGCTATGGCAATTAAACGTATTACATTCAGTAAGTAGCTCATCTATTCGACAACAACATGGGGTGGCAGTGATACGAAAGCACTGTTTATCGTCTTAGACAATAAAGGCAAGCTCAATGCAGAGTACAAGTGTCAACGGTCCCTCGGCTAAAGACCGGGCGAGCTGAAGGAGATCCAGTCCGAAAAATCATTGCACTGTAAATTGTTATTTATCATTTTCAAAAACGGAATCCTACTATCTATATTAATATTATAAAGAGGAAAGATTTGTATGTAAGTATGTTTATGACTCTTTCACGCAAAAACTACTAAACAGATATGGTTGAAACTTGGCACATAGATAGAGCATATCCTGGAATAACATGTAGGCTACTTTTATCCCGGGAAAAAGTGATATCCCTCGGGAACGCGGGTAAAACCGCGGGGGACAGCTAGTTTGGTATACATGCGAATATTCGTGAGGATGTTTGTTAGTCTCACGCAAAAAATACTGTACTGATTTGGATGAGACTTAGCAGATAGATAGTCATTATCTTGATTATACTATGGGATAAATTTTATTCCGGGAAAATCTAGCATCCCTCGGGTCGCAATATCATTTTAAAAATATCTACACTCAAAAATCCTAAATCCTGGGGCATTCTTTACACACATGCATCTGTTCCCAAACTAAGCAGAGCTTGTACTATGAAAACCAGATAACTGATATACTGCATAAACTACTTTTTTTTTTAATATTCACACCTAGACACAGAACAAACAGACTTGTACATGCACACAAATGCTTGTCCTGGGTGGGAATCGAACCTGCGACCTTCGGCTTGGCAACGATTCGCCAACCACCAAGCCAACTGGTCTGTATGATTAAGTAAGTAAAGATAGCACAGAAATTGACCTGTCAATTGGTATTGCTATATCAAAATACTTTGTAGATGCTAAATGGAAAAGTCTATCACACCTAGCGACTAATTTGAGCATTTAACGCACGATGTTGCAAGCGTTCAATACGCTGCGGTGACCGCTTACCATCAGACAGGCTGTCAGCTTGGCTTACCTAAGTAATATAAAAAATTGAGGGCATAGCTTACCATGAAACTGTTACTGAACCTGAAACATAGTAATGTTAATTTGTAACTCAGATTTAGTCAGCAGAGATGTTGGTTACCACATGTATAGTTGGTATAATAATGTGATTGTCTACCTCTATAAAGACAACAGGCGTAAAGAAACTTCCTTTAACAAAGAATCATAGGTAAACAAACCTTTTTGCCGTCAAATGGCAATAAACTGCACATTTGAGTGCCATAGCATCGTCTCGAGCGTAATTCCCAAAGTTCAAGGACCCGTCGTATTTATATACAAATAAGTGTGAGTGTGTACATAAGAAATATATTATTGCTTAGGACAGACTGTTCAGGGTGGCTGGGGTTAGTGACCCATCGATTAGGATGCTGTTTGGGCCTTGAGAGATCGACAGGGACGAAATTGGCGGCGTTTTATATTTTATAAAACGTTTATTTTTTGTTAGCGATGATTTGTGTGACGTAAGTCTATGGTTCATTTTTTAAATTGTTTAGGGTGATGTCATTACTTTTATTGTTTTTTTAACCTTCATGAAAGGTGGAGTAATTGTTATGTATGACAATTCTTTATAAGTATTTAAATGCATATTTTTTCCTGTACATATACTAGTTGTCTCATGTGATTTCACCCGCGTTATTGAGACATGTTTCATATCCCCGGGATAGGAAGTATATATCCAGGCTTTAAACTATCAGATCCAAATCTAAACAGAACTTGTACTATGGAGACCAGATAACTGATACCTACTACATATTTTTATATTATTTATCTGAAAGTAAGTGAGGTTGAATGTATGTTTGTTACTCTTTCACGCAAAAACTACAGAACGGATTTGGATGAAATTTGACATGTAGATATAGCATGCCTTGGAATTATATATGGAATACTTTTTACTTCGGGAAAATGTTACATCCCTCGGGAACGCGGCTAAAACAGCGGGGTAAGAAAGCCAATACTCCATATTCTAGATAAAAACAATCATACTTATTTTTAAACGTAATGAGAATTTGTTATTTTGTTCTAAACAGTGCAGTTTCTAGCAATGACAGCATACCTGTTCGATAAGCGTCGAGTATTGCGTCAATCCATTCATTGAACTACATCAAAATCATTTCTATGTTTGTACCTATGTCCAGCCAGACGGAATACTTAGAATTTCCTCAACTCATTTACCTGTTTATTGCCTTTTTATTTTTTATAGATATGAGTATTTTGATTGTGTATTTTCTTTTTTAGTTTTTATTATACGTAGTTGTTTGAGAGTACAATGGGACTATAGTTAATTAGAAAAGAAGCACCTATTTATAGAGGTCTTAATTGCCACGAGTTCTTCGAGAGGAGTGCTACCACCTCAACAATTTAAGCAGTGATGCAGTAGTGCACTTGTATTACTGTTTCGGTTAGAAAGGTAAGGTCGGTGAAACTGCAGGCACATGAGACTATGTCTACTTATTAATTTAGTAAACTCAAATTAATATATTTACCCTACAGTTTTAGCCTTTCTACCTTGTTTATGCCACTAAGTTAGCAAACAAACTAATGGCCGGTCTGATAGTAAATTATTTATGAAATTATAATTGAATTGAAATTAAGTTTATTTTAAAACACCAAAAGAGTATCTTGAAAAATAAAATAAACAAATAAATATCTAGACATTTTGTACACACGGCCATCTGATCCCAAACTAAGCAGAGCTGGTACTATGGAAACCAGATAACTGATATACTACATAAACTATTTTTTTTATAGATATTTACACCCAGCACATAAATGTTTGTCCTGGGTGGGAATCGAACCCGCGACCTTCGGTTTGAGAGTCAGAGTCACTTACCACCAAGCCAACTGGCCTGGCATTTTAAACCAGAAATTTTAATAACTGAATATCTTCTGTCACACCAAATCCGCTCCTGTTCCACGAAAGGGAAAGTTCGTTTACTTCTCAGGGTCGGCTGGATGAAATAAAATTCAGTTTCCCCCCCAAAGGGTGCATTCACCTGGCTGGCTGGCGAACTATCTCGGTAGACTTTATAACCATCCCATTCGGGTTCACGACCCTTTTATTTACTTTATGAAACTTTTCGCCATTAACAGAGCGTTAATGTCTTGATAGTTAATGTTTTGGTTATTTTTTTGGAGTTAAAGTACTAAGATTATAATTAAATTTATTTGTTAATTGTACCCTACATTAGTAGGGTTTGAAAGCCGTTTTTAGGCCATTGATTAAGGTAAACGATACAAAATTGAGACTCAATAAAAAGAAATGAAAATATTTATATTTATTCCAAGAAATAAGACTATGTTAATTGATCGGCTGCGCATTAGGTTACCCTGTGTTATACAGTAATAAAAAAGCTTACGACAATGTTGTGTCGTTTACCTTAATTAGTAAGTACCTACAAAATTTAAACTTTTTGAAAAAGAAAAATATTGATCCATTTTTTTTATTAGACGAGTCGATTAGCCGTGATGGTTAGATCGTGACTATCATGCCATAGGTCGTGGGTTCGATTCCCAACCAGGACAAATATTAATGTGTACTTATAATGTCTGTTTGTTCTCTATTTTGGTGTGTTTAATAAATTAGTTATTAGGTTACCATTTTACTAAGTCTGCTTAGCTTTGAATCAGTTAACCGCATGTGAAGTATCTCCTAGGATATCATATTTACTAATTTATAAGGCATGCCCTTATTGTTAGAATATAAGCCACCCTGTTTAATTTCCAAATAACCAGCAAATTTCTCATTTACTTCACGAAGTAGGTATAATTAAAACACATTCCAAAAACCCTGAACCAAATCTTCTCTCCCAAGCAACCTCAACAAAGCACTTATCTCCAACAATTACGTAACAAAACCCAACTATTTGTCAATAAGTTTCGTAGCACGCCTACGAGGTCATTACCCCCCGAATAGGCTCGTAGCGTTGCTCGTAGCTATGATAACAACCCGTAGCGATAAGGAACGTTGACCCCGAGGTAGCTTCGGGGTCAGAGGTCGAAGGCACACACTTCCGTTGTATTTAGATTTTTGTTTTCAGGATATATTCATGAACAACATTCTATTTCGAGAAATTCATCATCATCAGCCTGTCAGTAGTCAAAGCAATGGTTGTGCTTTCTGTCTATTCAGTGCTTTTATTATAAGACTAGCTAACCCGACAGACGTTATCCTGTATTAACAATGAATATTGAATTCAAATCTTCCGATTGAATCGACTGTGAAATGAGCAATAAGAAATTATAAATTAATTTTAATTATAATTCCGACCTATGCCTTTATTTTAAACGATATTTGCAGCGCGCATTCTGTCAATCGCTCCAGCTGTCAAACGACTGACAATAATAAAAGTTTATATTGTCAAAAGCGCTTGTAAAGTGGTTAAGTTTTCTTAAATTTTCTAATTTTCCGCGCAACTTTCTTAATTTTTTCTTTCATAAGAACCTTCTCCTGACCATAACAAACAGATCAAAAAAAGAATATAGTTATATAATTAATAGTTAATTATTAGGTGTGAAATAAAAGGCTTTTTATTTTATTTTTATTTATTTATTTTATTATGTAAATTTTGTTTTACATTGATTTCCACAATCTGACCAACAACAGACGCGGTCACCAACCTGTTGATGAGAAATATTCATTATTATTAATATTAAAATAAGGAATAAAATAAAATAATATTTACTGATGTATTTATTTATTTAGCCTAAAATAAAACTACATAAATACTCACTGAACAACTGAAAAACAAGGAAGCTCGCCAAGACGACTCAAAAAATATTAAATTCTAAAAAGATATGCTTTAGAATTCAAAATCATTGAACGCGATGTAATTTTCAGATGTTTCAGCGAGCATACACCGCACCTAGCTATGCAAGTGGATGCCAGACAACAAAGGCATTTAAATCACTTGTCCAGACGGTCCCAAGTTATAACCAAAACTTTCTGGGGCTTTAATTAAAATAATTAAGTAATGAGAATTGAAAACGAGACAGAAAGTGCAATAGAACGTTAACAAGTTTGTATCAATACGGTAAATCAATTACCTATATTTTTATTCATTAAATAAAAATCATCTTTATTTCTTGTGCTATAAGGTTTATCTACTGTTTCTGTGTTTAAATTGTATAATGATGCTGATGATCCTTATCATCACGCCTTAGGGCTTAATTTTCTATAACACTCTTAGATGTCAAAACATATAAGATCTGGAAGTAGTGGAGCTCTTGTTAGACCACCTTACCCATTTCCGTGCTGAAGCAGTAGTGCACTTGTATTACTGTGTTTCGGTTAGAAAGGTAGGGGGCCGGTGAAATTACAGACATGAGACTTAATGACTTCACGTCTCAGGGTCGGCGCATTGGCGATGACCCTGGTGTTGCAAATGTCTATAGGTGGTGACCACTTAACATCAGGAGGACCGTCTGCTTGTTTATCGATTGAAAAGAGTTTGCGTTTGGTCACAGACTCACAGTGAGAGGAGTGATGATGAAGTCAAGAGATAGGTTTAGCTAATTAAACTAGGAACAGAAACATACTAAAGTTTGTCCTAGATGGGAATTGACTCTATGGCCAGTAGTGTAGCAGTTAGGATAAACCGAACAAACCTTCCTGTTTTTGGAATGGCCAGGGTGAACAGACCTTGTATGAGACAAAGGTCACCCACATGGTCATAATTTTAGATTGTAGAAGTTGAAGACTTGAGTTTTGTGGCATTTTGAGAAGTTTAAACCTTCATTAGTGTAGCTTCAGTAACTTTAAATTTGACCTTCATAAGTGCCCTCCGAAGGCCTAAACTGAATAATTGGTTTTGAATTTTGAATTTTATATAACTGTACTGTGTAGGATATTTTTACTCTGTTTTTTTTTATTTCTCTATAAGCTTGTATTTTACCACAACCTCAACATGGTAAGTGTTGAAGTGGCCGAAAGTAACCACACAAAGTCTTGAAAGGACAGTGACGAAATAATCTCTGTCAATATATAATTAAAAGTATAAATGTATTAGATCAAAAAAGATATATGATAACGATAGGAGTAAAACTTTTGTGTTTTTATAGGTACAGAAACAGACAACAGATTGAGTATTACTTATAAACCTAGATAATTAACATTATATAAACCTGTAGTCCAATTATAACTGTACACGGCATCTAATAAGCATAACATAATACTAACAATAATAAACCATTACTTTATAATAGTTGAAAGAAAAAATAAAAAATAAATTATAAAAATAGAAAAAGAAATAAACAAAATAATAATAATAATTAGGGTAAGTACATTAAATGAAATATAAAAATCTATTCTCTACGCAAATAATTCCTAAAAACATTAAAACTGTCATTGAAAACATCAACTTGAGAGCACATGTATTACAGGGAAACATTTGAATTATTCATCAATCACTTTTGAATAGCAAAGATTATATTTATCATTCAGTTATTTTTCGTCACACAAAAAGGTTGCGAAACAAAATTTCAAAGCCCTAATAGGAAGTTTCACATCTATAATCTGGTTTCCACAAAATGACCGAGCGTGATGAAAATTGCAGAATAAATAAAATAACTAATTTAAAATTAGTAGCAATGACTTTCAGTCACCTCAAACCAAGACCTCCTAAACTATGACATCATTGTTTCTAGAAACTGCCCCCCAATAGGGATGTGTCCTGACATGTCAAATCAGCAATTCTTTATGAAATGTCAAAACGATCGAATGTATTGAGTTTTGTATGAAATAGCAAAGTGTGACGTCATAATTGTACAGCATCAAATAACATACTCTTTATGATTACATCGGTACTGAAAAATCTTATTAATGATATAATTTTGATCATATTTAATGTTTTCGTTTATTTTTGGATGTTCAATACACTGGTTAGTGTTTGATCATTTATTTTTAATTAACACGTCCCAATTCAATAACACAAACTGCCGGTCGTGACGGCGCAAACGAATCGACCTCTCACGTGACTGTATGGAGAATGAAAGAGGCGAAAAAACATAGTCGAGGTAGTGTGACTTACGGAATCGAGACCCTGTTGCTAACTGTAATTGTTCCACTTAATTTAATTAAGGTTAAGTTACAACGTAAAACATATTACGTGACCATGCGTTACAAGAGTGAAATTAAATATAAAGTAGGCTATCGCTGGGGCAACGTACGATAACGCGGATTCAATTTACCCGTATTTTTTATGTTTGTTTATGTAAAATTACAATTTGATAAGTATACGACAGTGATGTCATTGCGCATTGTGATAACTGGTTTTATTTTTACTCTGGTAGATACTCTGAATGATAAGGTACAGGTCGTGGGTCGATTCCTAGGTTAGAGAGAAAAATTGGGTGCTCAAAAATGTTCACATGGATATTTTAAAGCTAGCCGCAATTCTAGACGCGCCAAGTTACCCAGGGAAAGAAAATATATATTACGTTATTACCTACATAAAATATTATAGAAGTAGGTACCTTTCTAGTAGACAGGAGCGTAGCTACCATTTCAATTATACGGGGCCGGGCTACTGGGGCCCCGAACGTAAGCAAAAAGTTGCAAAATCATTATCCATAATCACAAAAGATGTAGCCAGAAGATTTAAAGGATTATCTTTAAATCTTTTATTTGGGCCCCGGATCAAAATTCAAAAAATTCAAAACCATTTATTCAGTTTAGGCCCTCAGAAGGCACTTATGAAGGTCAAATTTAAAGTTACTGAAGCTACTACTATCAAAACTTACAGGGCCCGTCTAAGGCAAGCTACGCCACTGCTAGGGTTGCCAGGTCGCCAAACCTAATAGCCGGACAGACCAGTCGGTTTGGCTGGACATTGAAGATTCAGTGACTCAGTAGTAAAAGAAAAGAAAAAAGATAAATCAAGCTTCTTTGATTATTACCAGCTCGTTTGCGAAGTATAAAGAGCCTAACAAAAGCGGTACGAGCTGGACACCGTTTATTTTGGCCGGACACGCAATCAAAAACCCTGACTACCTCCGGCTTTATTCGGACGCCTGGCAACGCTAGCCTCTACTAGTAGAGCTCGTAATGCATCCTAGTCAAGCTTCATACCGTGCTACATACCCATTTAAGATGAAAAAAAACGAAAATTCTGTCGTATTACTGTGTTTCAGTTAGAATGGTAAAGCATGTAGAATTACAGGCACATGAGACTTAACAACTTCACGTCTCAGGGTCGACAATGCATTGGCGATGCTCCTGGTGTTGACAAAATCCAAAGTGGTAAGTGGTCTCCATCGGGTGACCACTTACCATCAGGTGTATCGTGTCTGTGGGTCAGCCTATGTGACATTTCAAAATTAACTACTTTTGTGCTAAATTTCAATCAAATCCGATCAATCCCTTATATAAGTCAACCTTTATCCCTACAACTACATTCTTTAAGCGTAATAAGTTTTTGATAGTAATTGGTAGTCTATAATGAGTAAAACAGCTTCTTCTAAGACCTAGCTTAGGTCTCATTGAAATCTAAATAAGTTTTTGATAGTAATTGGTAGTCTATAATGAGTAAAACAGCTTCTTCTAAGACCTAGCTTAGGTCTCATTGAAATCTAAATAAGTTTTTGATAGTAATTGGTAGTCTATAATGAGTAAAACAGCTTCTTCTAAGACCTAGCTTAGGTCTCATTGAAATCTAAATAAGTTTTTGATAGTAATTGGTAGTCTATAATGAGTAAAACAGCTTCTTCTAAGACCTAGCTTAGGTCTCATTGAAATCTAAATAAGTTTTTGATAGTAATTGGTAGTCTATAATGAGTAAAACAGCTTCTTCTAAGACCTAGCTTAGGTCTCATTGAAATCTAAATAAGTTTTTGATAGTAATTGGTAGTCTATAATGAGTAAAACAGCTTCTTCTAAGACCTAGCTTAGGTCTCATTGAAATCTAAATAAGTTTTTGATAGTAATTGGTAGTCTATAATGAGTAAAACAGCTTCTTCTAAGACCTAGCTTAGGTCTCATTGAAATCTAAATAAGTTTTTGATAGTAATTGGTAGTCTATAATGAGTAAAACAGCTTCTTCTAAGACCTAGCTTAGGTCTCATTGAAATCTAAATAAGTTTTTGATAGTAATTGGTAGTCTATAATGAGTAAAACAGCTTCTTCTAAGACCTAGCTTAGGTCTCATTGAAATCTAAATAAGTTTTTGCTAGTAATTGGTAGTCTATAATGAGTAAAACAGCTTCTTCTAAGACCTAGCTTAGGTCTCATTGAAATCTAAATAAGTTTTTGATAGTAATTGGTAGTCTATAATGAGTAAAACAGCTTCTTCTAAGACCTAGCTTAGGTCTCATTGAAATCTAAATAAGTTTTTGATAGTAATTGGTAGTCTATAATGAGTAAAACAGCTTCTTCTAAGACCTAGCTTAGGTCTCATTGAAATCTAAATAAGTTTTTGATAGTAATTGGTAGTCTATAATGAGTAAAACAGCTTCTTCTAAGACCTAGCTTAGGTCTCATTGAAATCTAAATAAGTTTTTGATAGTAATTGGTAGTCTATAATGAGTAAAACAGCTTCTTCTAAGACCTAGCTTAGGTCTCATTGAAATCTAAATAAGTTTTTGATAGTAATTGGTAGTCTATAATGAGTAAAACAGCTTCTTCTAAGACCTAGCTTAGGTCTCATTGAAATCTAAATAAGTTTTTGATAGTAATTGGTAGTCTATAATGAGTAAAACAGCTTCTTCTAAGACCTAGCTTAGGTCTCATTGAAATCTAAATAAGTTTTTGATAGTAATTGGTAGTCTATAATGAGTAAAACAGCTTCTTCTAAGACCTAGCTTAGGTCTCATTGAAATCTAAATAAGTTTTTGATAGTAATTGGTAGTCTATAATGAGTAAAACAGCTTCTTCTAAGACCTAGCTTAGGTCTCATTGAAATCTAAATAAGTTTTTGATAGTAATTGGTAGTCTATAATGAGTAAAACAGCTTCTTCTAAGACCTAGCTTAGGTCTCATTGAAATCTAAATAAGTTTTTGCTAGTAATTGGTAGTCTATAATGAGTAAAACAGCTTCTTCTAAGACCTAGCTTAGGTCTCATTGAAATCTAAATAAGTTTTTGATAGTAATTGGTAGTCTATAATGAGTAAAACAGCTTCTTCTAAGACCTAGCTTAGGTCTCATTGAAATCTAAATAAGTTTTTGATAGTAATTGGTAGTCTATAATGAGTAAAACAGCTTCTTCTAAGACCTAGCTTAGGTCTCATTGAAATCTAAATAAGTTTTTGATAGTAATTGGTAGTCTATAATGAGTAAAACAGCTTCTTCTAAGACCTAGCTTAGGTCTCATTGAAATCTAAATAAGTTTTTGATAGTAATTGGTAGTCTATAATGAGTAAAACAGCTTCTTCTAAGACCTAGCTTAGGTCTCATTGAAATCTAAATAAGTTTTTGATAGTAATTGGTAGTCTATAATGAGTAAAACAGCTTCTTCTAAGACCTAGCTTAGGTCTCATTGAAATCTAAATAAGTTTTTGATAGTAATTGGTAGTCTATAATGAGTAAAACAGCTTCTTCTAAGACCTAGCTTAGGTCTCATTGAAATCTAAATAAGTTTTTGATAGTAATTGGTAGTCTATAATGAGTAAAACAGCTTCTTCTAAGACCTAGCTTAGGTCTCATTGAAATCTAAATAAGTTTTTGATAGTAATTGGTAGTCTATAATGAGTAAAACAGCTTCTTCTAAGACCTAGCTTAGGTCTCATTGAAATCTAAATAAGTTTTTGATAGTAATTGGTAGTCTATAATGAGTAAAACAGCTTCTTCTAAGACCTAGCTTAGGTCTCATTGAAATCTAAATAAGTTTTTGATAGTAATTGGTAGTCTATAATGAGTAAAACAGCTTCTTCTAAGACCTAGCTTAGGTCTCATTGAAATCTAAATAAGTTTTTGATAGTAATTGGTAGTCTATAATGAGTAAAACAGCTTCTTCTAAGACCTAGCTTAGGTCTCATTGAAATCTAAATAAGTTTTTGATAGTAATTGGTAGTCTATAATGAGTAAAACAGCTTCTTCTAAGACCTAGCTTAGGTCTCATTGAAATCTAAATAAGTTTTTGATAGTAATTGGTAGTCTATAATGAGTAAAACAGCTTCTTCTAAGACCTAGCTTAGGTCTCATTGAAATCTAAATAAGTTTTTGATAGTAATTGGTAGTCTATAATGAGTAAAACAGCTTCTTCTAAGACCTAGCTTAGGTCTCATTGAAATCTAAATAAGTTTTTGATAGTAATTGGTAGTCTATAATGAGTAAAACAGCTTCTTCTAAGACCTAGCTTAGGTCTCATTGAAATCTAAATAAGTTTTTGATAGTAATTGGTAGTCTATAATGAGTAAAACAGCTTCTTCTAAGACCTAGCTTAGGTCTCATTGAAATCTAAATAAGTTTTTGATAGTAATTGGTAGTCTATAATGAGTAAAACAGCTTCTTCTAAGACCTAGCTTAGGTCTCATTGAAATCTAAATAAGTTTTTGATAGTAATTGGTAGTCTATAATGAGTAAAACAGCTTCTTCTAAGACCTAGCTTAGGTCTCATTGAAATCTAAATAAGTTTTTGATAGTAATTGGTAGTCTATAATGAGTAAAACAGCTTCTTCTAAGACCTAGCTTAGGTCTCATTGAAATCTAAATAAGTTTTTGATAGTAATTGGTAGTCTATAATGAGTAAAACAGCTTCTTCTAAGACCTAGCTTAGGTCTCATTGAAATCTAAATAAGTTTTTGATAGTAATTGGTAGTCTATAATGAGTAAAACAGCTTCTTCTAAGACCTAGCTTAGGTCTCATTGAAATCTAAATAAGTTTTTGATAGTAATTGGTAGTCTATAATGAGTAAAACAGCTTCTTCTAAGACCTAGCTTAGGTCTCATTGAAATCTAAATAAGTTTTTGATAGTAATTGGTAGTCTATAATGAGTAAAACAGCTTCTTCTAAGACCTAGCTTAGGTCTCATTGAAATCTAAATAAGTTTTTGATAGTAATTGGTAGTCTATAATGAGTAAAACAGCTTCTTCTAAGACCTAGCTTAGGTCTCATTGAAATCTAAATAAGTTTTTGATAGTAATTGGTAGTCTATAATGAGTAAAACAGCTTCTTCTAAGACCTAGCTTAGGTCTCATTGAAATCTAAATAAGTTTTTGATAGTAATTGGTAGTCTATAATGAGTAAAACAGCTTCTTCTAAGACCTAGCTTAGGTCTCATTGAAATCTAAATAAGTTTTTGATAGTAATTGGTAGTCTATAATGAGTAAAACAGCTTCTTCTAAGACCTAGCTTAGGTCTCATTGAAATCTAAATAAGTTTTTGATAGTAATTGGTAGTCTATAATGAGTAAAACAGCTTCTTCTAAGACCTAGCTTAGGTCTCATTGAAATCTAAATAAGTTTTTGATAGTAATTGGTAGTCTATAATGAGTAAAACAGCTTCTTCTAAGACCTAGCTTAGGTCTCATTGAAATCTAAATAAGTTTTTGATAGTAATTGGTAGTCTATAATGAGTAAAACAGCTTCTTCTAAGACCTAGCTTAGGTCTCATTGAAATCTAAATAAGTTTTTGATAGTAATTGGTAGTCTATAATGAGTAAAACAGCTTCTTCTAAGACCTAGCTTAGGTCTCATTGAAATCTAAATAAGTTTTTGATAGTAATTGGTAGTCTATAATGAGTAAAACAGCTTCTTCTAAGACCTAGCTTAGGTCTCATTGAAATCTAAATAAGTTTTTGATAGTAATTGGTAGTCTATAATGAGTAAAACAGCTTCTTCTAAGACCTAGCTTAGGTCTCATTGAAATCTAAATAAGTTTTTGATAGTAATTGGTAGTCTATAATGAGTAAAACAGCTTCTTCTAAGACCTAGCTTAGGTCTCATTGAAATCTAAATAAGTTTTTGATAGTAATTGGTAGTCTATAATGAGTAAAACAGCTTCTTCTAAGACCTAGCTTAGGTCTCATTGAAATCTAAATAAGTTTTTGATAGTAATTGGTAGTCTATAATGAGTAAAACAGCTTCTTCTAAGACCTAGCTTAGGTCTCATTGAAATCTAAATAAGTTTTTGATAGTAATTGGTAGTCTATAATGAGTAAAACAGCTTCTTCTAAGACCTAGCTTAGGTCTCATTGAAATCTAAATAAGTTTTTGATAGTAATTGGTAGTCTATAATGAGTAAAACAGCTTCTTCTAAGACCTAGCTTAGGTCTCATTGAAATCTAAATAAGTTTTTGATAGTAATTGGTAGTCTATAATGAGTAAAACAGCTTCTTCTAAGACCTAGCTTAGGTCTCATTGAAATCTAAATAAGTTTTTGATAGTAATTGGTAGTCTATAATGAGTAAAACAGCTTCTTCTAAGACCTAGCTTAGGTCTCATTGAAATCTAAATAAGTTTTTGATAGTAATTGGTAGTCTATAATGAGTAAAACAGCTTCTTCTAAGACCTAGCTTAGGTCTCATTGAAATCTAAATAAGTTTTTGATAGTAATTGGTAGTCTATAATGAGTAAAACAGCTTCTTCTAAGACCTAGCTTAGGTCTCATTGAAATCTAAATAAGTTTTTGATAGTAATTGGTAGTCTATAATGAGTAAAACAGCTTCTTCTAAGACCTAGCTTAGGTCTCATTGAAATCTAAATAAGTTTTTGATAGTAATTGGTAGTCTATAATGAGTAAAACAGCTTCTTCTAAGACCTAGCTTAGGTCTCATTGAAATCTAAATAAGTTTTTGATAGTAATTGGTAGTCTATAATGAGTAAAACAGCTTCTTCTAAGACCTAGCTTAGGTCTCATTGAAATCTAAATAAGTTTTTGATAGTAATTGGTAGTCTATAATGAGTAAAACAGCTTCTTCTAAGACCTAGCTTAGGTCTCATTGAAATCTAAATAAGTTTTTGATAGTAATTGGTAGTCTATAATGAGTAAAACAGCTTCTTCTAAGACCTAGCTTAGGTCTCATTGAAATCTAAATAAGTTTTTGATAGTAATTGGTAGTCTATAATGAGTAAAACAGCTTCTTCTAAGACCTAGCTTAGGTCTCATTGAAATCTAAATAAGTTTTTGATAGTAATTGGTAGTCTATAATGAGTAAAACAGCTTCTTCTAAGACCTAGCTTAGGTCTCATTGAAATCTAAATAAGTTTTTGATAGTAATTGGTAGTCTATAATGAGTAAAACAGCTTCTTCTAAGACCTAGCTTAGGTCTCATTGAAATCTAAATAAGTTTTTGATAGTAATTGGTAGTCTATAATGAGTAAAACAGCTTCTTCTAAGACCTAGCTTAGGTCTCATTGAAATCTAAATAAGTTTTTGATAGTAATTGGTAGTCTATAATGAGTAAAACAGCTTCTTCTAAGACCTAGCTTAGGTCTCATTGAAATCTAAATAAGTTTTTGATAGTAATTGGTAGTCTATAATGAGTAAAACAGCTTCTTCTAAGACCTAGCTTAGGTCTCATTGAAATCTAAATAAGTTTTTGATAGTAATTGGTAGTCTATAATGAGTAAAACAGCTTCTTCTAAGACCTAGCTTAGGTCTCATTGAAATCTAAATAAGTTTTTGATAGTAATTGGTAGTCTATAATGAGTAAAACAGCTTCTTCTAAGACCTAGCTTAGGTCTCATTGAAATCTAAATAAGTTTTTGATAGTAATTGGTAGTCTATAATGAGTAAAACAGCTTCTTCTAAGACCTAGCTTAGGTCTCATTGAAATCTAAATAAGTTTTTGATAGTAATTGGTAGTCTATAATGAGTAAAACAGCTTCTTCTAAGACCTAGCTTAGGTCTCATTGAAATCTAAATAAGTTTTTGATAGTAATTGGTAGTCTATAATGAGTAAAACAGCTTCTTCTAAGACCTAGCTTAGGTCTCATTGAAATCTAAATAAGTTTTTGATAGTAATTGGTAGTCTATAATGAGTAAAACAGCTTCTTCTAAGACCTAGCTTAGGTCTCATTGAAATCTAAATAAGTTTTTGATAGTAATTGGTAGTCTATAATGAGTAAAACAGCTTCTTCTAAGACCTAGCTTAGGTCTCATTGAAATCTAAATAAGTTTTTGATAGTAATTGGTAGTCTATAATGAGTAAAACAGCTTCTTCTAAGACCTAGCTTAGGTCTCATTGAAATCTAAATAAGTTTTTGATAGTAATTGGTAGTCTATAATGAGTAAAACAGCTTCTTCTAAGACCTAGCTTAGGTCTCATTGAAATCTAAATAAGTTTTTGATAGTAATTGGTAGTCTATAATGAGTAAAACAGCTTCTTCTAAGACCTAGCTTAGGTCTCATTGAAATCTAAATAAGTTTTTGATAGTAATTGGTAGTCTATAATGAGTAAAACAGCTTCTTCTAAGACCTAGCTTAGGTCTCATTGAAATCTAAATAAGTTTTTGATAGTAATTGGTAGTCTATAATGAGTAAAACAGCTTCTTCTAAGACCTAGCTTAGGTCTCATTGAAATCTAAATAAGTTTTTGATAGTAATTGGTAGTCTATAATGAGTAAAACAGCTTCTTCTAAGACCTAGCTTAGGTCTCATTGAAATCTAAATAAGTTTTTGATAGTAATTGGTAGTCTATAATGAGTAAAACAGCTTCTTCTAAGACCTAGCTTAGGTCTCATTGAAATCTAAATAAGTTTTTGATAGTAATTGGTAGTCTATAATGAGTAAAACAGCTTCTTCTAAGACCTAGCTTAGGTCTCATTGAAATCTAAATAAGTTTTTGATAGTAATTGGTAGTCTATAATGAGTAAAACAGCTTCTTCTAAGACCTAGCTTAGGTCTCATTGAAATCTAAATAAGTTTTTGATAGTAATTGGTAGTCTATAATGAGTAAAACAGCTTCTTCTAAGACCTAGCTTAGGTCTCATTGAAATCTAAATAAGTTTTTGATAGTAATTGGTAGTCTATAATGAGTAAAACAGCTTCTTCTAAGACCTAGCTTAGGTCTCATTGAAATCTAAATAAGTTTTTGATAGTAATTGGTAGTCTATAATGAGTAAAACAGCTTCTTCTAAGACCTAGCTTAGGTCTCATTGAAATCTAAATAAGTTTTTGATAGTAATTGGTAGTCTATAATGAGTAAAACAGCTTCTTCTAAGACCTAGCTTAGGTCTCATTGAAATCTAAATAAGTTTTTGATAGTAATTGGTAGTCTATAATGAGTAAAACAGCTTCTTCTAAGACCTAGCTTAGGTCTCATTGAAATCTAAATAAGTTTTTGATAGTAATTGGTAGTCTATAATGAGTAAAACAGCTTCTTCTAAGACCTAGCTTAGGTCTCATTGAAATCTAAATAAGTTTTTGATAGTAATTGGTAGTCTATAATGAGTAAAACAGCTTCTTCTAAGACCTAGCTTAGGTCTCATTGAAATCTAAATAAGTTTTTGATAGTAATTGGTAGTCTATAATGAGTAAAACAGCTTCTTCTAAGACCTAGCTTAGGTCTCATTGAAATCTAAATAAGTTTTTGATAGTAATTGGTAGTCTATAATGAGTAAAACAGCTTCTTCTAAGACCTAGCTTAGGTCTCATTGAAATCTAAATAAGTTTTTGATAGTAATTGGTAGTCTATAATGAGTAAAACAGCTTCTTCTAAGACCTAGCTTAGGTCTCATTGAAATCTAAATAAGTTTTTGATAGTAATTGGTAGTCTATAATGAGTAAAACAGCTTCTTCTAAGACCTAGCTTAGGTCTCATTGAAATCTAAATAAGTTTTTGATAGTAATTGGTAGTCTATAATGAGTAAAACAGCTTCTTCTAAGACCTAGCTTAGGTCTCATTGAAATCTAAATAAGTTTTTGATAGTAATTGGTAGTCTATAATGAGTAAAACAGCTTCTTCTAAGACCTAGCTTAGGTCTCATTGAAATCTAAATAAGTTTTTGATAGTAATTGGTAGTCTATAATGAGTAAAACAGCTTCTTCTAAGACCTAGCTTAGGTCTCATTGAAATCTAAATAAGTTTTTGATAGTAATTGGTAGTCTATAATGAGTAAAACAGCTTCTTCTAAGACCTAGCTTAGGTCTCATTGAAATCTAAATAAGTTTTTGATAGTAATTGGTAGTCTATAATGAGTAAAACAGCTTCTTCTAAGACCTAGCTTAGGTCTCATTGAAATCTAAATAAGTTTTTGATAGTAATTGGTAGTCTATAATGAGTAAAACAGCTTCTTCTAAGACCTAGCTTAGGTCTCATTGAAATCTAAATAAGTTTTTGATAGTAATTGGTAGTCTATAATGAGTAAAACAGCTTCTTCTAAGACCTAGCTTAGGTCTCATTGAAATCTAAATAAGTTTTTGATAGTAATTGGTAGTCTATAATGAGTAAAACAGCTTCTTCTAAGACCTAGCTTAGGTCTCATTGAAATCTAAATAAGTTTTTGATAGTAATTGGTAGTCTATAATGAGTAAAACAGCTTCTTCTAAGACCTAGCTTAGGTCTCATTGAAATCTAAATAAGTTTTTGATAGTAATTGGTAGTCTATAATGAGTAAAACAGCTTCTTCTAAGACCTAGCTTAGGTCTCATTGAAATCTAAATAAGTTTTTGATAGTAATTGGTAGTCTATAATGAGTAAAACAGCTTCTTCTAAGACCTAGCTTAGGTCTCATTGAAATCTAAATAAGTTTTTGATAGTAATTGGTAGTCTATAATGAGTAAAACAGCTTCTTCTAAGACCTAGCTTAGGTCTCATTGAAATCTAAATAAGTTTTTGATAGTAATTGGTAGTCTATAATGAGTAAAACAGCTTCTTCTAAGACCTAGCTTAGGTCTCATTGAAATCTAAATAAGTTTTTGATAGTAATTGGTAGTCTATAATGAGTAAAACAGCTTCTTCTAAGACCTAGCTTAGGTCTCATTGAAATCTAAATAAGTTTTTGATAGTAATTGGTAGTCTATAATGAGTAAAACAGCTTCTTCTAAGACCTAGCTTAGGTCTCATTGAAATCTAAATAAGTTTTTGATAGTAATTGGTAGTCTATAATGAGTAAAACAGCTTCTTCTAAGACCTAGCTTAGGTCTCATTGAAATCTAAATAAGTTTTTGATAGTAATTGGTAGTCTATAATGAGTAAAACAGCTTCTTCTAAGACCTAGCTTAGGTCTCATTGAAATCTAAATAAGTTTTTGATAGTAATTGGTAGTCTATAATGAGTAAAACAGCTTCTTCTAAGACCTAGCTTAGGTCTCATTGAAATCTAAATAAGTTTTTGATAGTAATTGGTAGTCTATAATGAGTAAAACAGCTTCTTCTAAGACCTAGCTTAGGTCTCATTGAAATCTAAATAAGTTTTTGATAGTAATTGGTAGTCTATAATGAGTAAAACAGCTTCTTCTAAGACCTAGCTTAGGTCTCATTGAAATCTAAATAAGTTTTTGATAGTAATTGGTAGTCTATAATGAGTAAAACAGCTTCTTCTAAGACCTAGCTTAGGTCTCATTGAAATCTAAATAAGTTTTTGATAGTAATTGGTAGTCTATAATGAGTAAAACAGCTTCTTCTAAGACCTAGCTTAGGTCTCATTGAAATCTAAATAAGTTTTTGATAGTAATTGGTAGTCTATAATGAGTAAAACAGCTTCTTCTAAGACCTAGCTTAGGTCTCATTGAAATCTAAATAAGTTTTTGATAGTAATTGGTAGTCTATAATGAGTAAAACAGCTTCTTCTAAGACCTAGCTTAGGTCTCATTGAAATCTAAATAAGTTTTTGATAGTAATTGGTAGTCTATAATGAGTAAAACAGCTTCTTCTAAGACCTAGCTTAGGTCTCATTGAAATCTAAATAAGTTTTTGATAGTAATTGGTAGTCTATAATGAGTAAAACAGCTTCTTCTAAGACCTAGCTTAGGTCTCATTGAAATCTAAATAAGTTTTTGATAGTAATTGGTAGTCTATAATGAGTAAAACAGCTTCTTCTAAGACCTAGCTTAGGTCTCATTGAAATCTAAATAAGTTTTTGATAGTAATTGGTAGTCTATAATGAGTAAAACAGCTTCTTCTAAGACCTAGCTTAGGTCTCATTGAAATCTAAATAAGTTTTTGATAGTAATTGGTAGTCTATAATGAGTAAAACAGCTTCTTCTAAGACCTAGCTTAGGTCTCATTGAAATCTAAATAAGTTTTTGATAGTAATTGGTAGTCTATAATGAGTAAAACAGCTTCTTCTAAGACCTAGCTTAGGTCTCATTGAAATCTAAATAAGTTTTTGATAGTAATTGGTAGTCTATAATGAGTAAAACAGCTTCTTCTAAGACCTAGCTTAGGTCTCATTGAAATCTAAATAAGTTTTTGATAGTAATTGGTAGTCTATAATGAGTAAAACAGCTTCTTCTAAGACCTAGCTTAGGTCTCATTGAAATCTAAATAAGTTTTTGATAGTAATTGGTAGTCTATAATGAGTAAAACAGCTTCTTCTAAGACCTAGCTTAGGTCTCATTGAAATCTAAATAAGTTTTTGATAGTAATTGGTAGTCTATAATGAGTAAAACAGCTTCTTCTAAGACCTAGCTTAGGTCTCATTGAAATCTAAATAAGTTTTTGATAGTAATTGGTAGTCTATAATGAGTAAAACAGCTTCTTCTAAGACCTAGCTTAGGTCTCATTGAAATCTAAATAAGTTTTTGATAGTAATTGGTAGTCTATAATGAGTAAAACAGCTTCTTCTAAGACCTAGCTTAGGTCTCATTGAAATCTAAATAAGTTTTTGATAGTAATTGGTAGTCTATAATGAGTAAAACAGCTTCTTCTAAGACCTAGCTTAGGTCTCATTGAAATCTAAATAAGTTTTTGATAGTAATTGGTAGTCTATAATGAGTAAAACAGCTTCTTCTAAGACCTAGCTTAGGTCTCATTGAAATCTAAATAAGTTTTTGATAGTAATTGGTAGTCTATAATGAGTAAAACAGCTTCTTCTAAGACCTAGCTTAGGTCTCATTGAAATCTAAATAAGTTTTTGATAGTAATTGGTAGTCTATAATGAGTAAAACAGCTTCTTCTAAGACCTAGCTTAGGTCTCATTGAAATCTAAATAAGTTTTTGATAGTAATTGGTAGTCTATAATGAGTAAAACAGCTTCTTCTAAGACCTAGCTTAGGTCTCATTGAAATCTAAATAAGTTTTTGATAGTAATTGGTAGTCTATAATGAGTAAAACAGCTTCTTCTAAGACCTAGCTTAGGTCTCATTGAAATCTAAATAAGTTTTTGATAGTAATTGGTAGTCTATAATGAGTAAAACAGCTTCTTCTAAGACCTAGCTTAGGTCTCATTGAAATCTAAATAAGTTTTTGATAGTAATTGGTAGTCTATAATGAGTAAAACAGCTTCTTCTAAGACCTAGCTTAGGTCTCATTGAAATCTAAATAAGTTTTTGATAGTAATTGGTAGTCTATAATGAGTAAAACAGCTTCTTCTAAGACCTAGCTTAGGTCTCATTGAAATCTAAATAAGTTTTTGATAGTAATTGGTAGTCTATAATGAGTAAAACAGCTTCTTCTAAGACCTAGCTTAGGTCTCATTGAAATCTAAATAAGTTTTTGATAGTAATTGGTAGTCTATAATGAGTAAAACAGCTTCTTCTAAGACCTAGCTTAGGTCTCATTGAAATCTAAATAAGTTTTTGATAGTAATTGGTAGTCTATAATGAGTAAAACAGCTTCTTCTAAGACCTAGCTTAGGTCTCATTGAAATCTAAATAAGTTTTTGATAGTAATTGGTAGTCTATAATGAGTAAAACAGCTTCTTCTAAGACCTAGCTTAGGTCTCATTGAAATCTAAATAAGTTTTTGATAGTAATTGGTAGTCTATAATGAGTAAAACAGCTTCTTCTAAGACCTAGCTTAGGTCTCATTGAAATCTAAATAAGTTTTTGATAGTAATTGGTAGTCTATAATGAGTAAAACAGCTTCTTCTAAGACCTAGCTTAGGTCTCATTGAAATCTAAATAAGTTTTTGATAGTAATTGGTAGTCTATAATGAGTAAAACAGCTTCTTCTAAGACCTAGCTTAGGTCTCATTGAAATCTAAATAAGTTTTTGATAGTAATTGGTAGTCTATAATGAGTAAAACAGCTTCTTCTAAGACCTAGCTTAGGTCTCATTGAAATCTAAATAAGTTTTTGATAGTAATTGGTAGTCTATAATGAGTAAAACAGCTTCTTCTAAGACCTAGCTTAGGTCTCATTGAAATCTAAATAAGTTTTTGATAGTAATTGGTAGTCTATAATGAGTAAAACAGCTTCTTCTAAGACCTAGCTTAGGTCTCATTGAAATCTAAATAAGTTTTTTCTCTTGACACGAGTTTAACAGTTACTGGTTCGAAAGCAACCTTCAACTGAGAAATCCTATAGTAACTTATTAAGGCGTTTATTTTTAGCATATCTAAATATAAATTGTCAAGATTTTGTATAATATCTTATTCATGGTTTTTTGTACCACATTGGGCGACAAACAAGCAGACGGTCCAATTGATGGTAAGTGGTCACCGCAACCTATGGACATTTGCAACACTAGGGGCATCGCCAATGCGTTGTCGACCCTGAGACGTGAAGTTGTTAAGTCTCATGTGCCTGTAACTTCAACCTTACCTTTATAACCGAAACACAGTAATACAAGTGCACTACTGCTTCACGGCCGAAATGGGTAAGGTGGTAGTACTTCTCACGCACTAAGAGTTCTACTACTCTACCTCTCTACTCTAATATATATTATATACATATATTTATATATATATACTCTAAAGATATAAAAGTTAATCAAGACCTGACGTGATCAAGAAAAATCGTACGACTTATGTTTGTAATGATTTCCCTCATTCATTGCTTAACATATATTCACGCCCGTTTTCCCATAAGAGGTGTCAATAATGGGACCCACATATCTCCGACGATATGTTTTATCAACATTACATGTGGGTTCTAGTATTTCATAACAAAAAAGCATTATTTTTACCATGCCCAACCTGGGAATCGAATCCCGGCTCTCAAGCTGAGTTTTACGAGCGACTTACGTAATCCTTTTATAAATGTACCCACTAAAAACCTGATTTGATAAATAATTTAACAGATCTAAAAAATACTGCAGAAAACTTTTTCCAGCAAGGGAATTTGCAATGCGGATCCAATGCGGTCTTTTTCATTATGCATGCCTCTAACATCTTGTGAGGCAGATTTCCTCTTGCCGTTTTCTTTTGTTGCCCGTGTGTGTACAAGCGGTTGATTTAAATCCATACTATCTATTATATTATTAATCCGAGAGTTTGTTAGCTTATTTATAGGATGTCACGTGTATTATACATATAAACCTTCCTCTTCAATCACTTTATCTATTAAAAAAAACCGCATCAAAATCCGTTGCGTAGTTTTAAAGATTTAAGCATACATAGGGATATAGGGACAGAGAAAGCGACTTTGTTTTATACTATGTAGTGATGATTTTATGGTTAAACAACTAAACTTAACTTGATGAAATTTGGCTCAGAGGTTACCTATGATATGGAGAGGAACATGAGTTTTTATTATCTCGGGAACGCGAGTAAAACTGCGGGTCATAAGCTTGTATATTATTATAAGAGTTAACAGGCTACTAACGGGAAAGCGAGCTCCATCTTCGGCCTCATCTTCACTTACCTGCCATCAGGTGTGATTGAGGTCAATCGCAATCTCGTCCGAAATAAAAAAAATAAAAAAATTGATTATTTTTCTTTCTGTCTATTTTACGTTTACACGGCTAAACATGGTCTTCATGAATCATGATATTAAGTCATCAAATAATATAAATCGCTGTCCCCCACGGTTATAACCATCTAAAAAAATCCGTGTCGAATGGTAGCAGTCCCATCCCGATATGTCCAGTAGCTTTGAGGTGATGGTGCGTCAATGGAACCCTATTTTCTATGTATATAACTAGCTGTCCCCCGCGGTTTCAGCCGCGTTTAGTTTGAAATAGCTCAGACTAACAAAACGCGTTGTTCCATACAAACTTTGCACCCCCGTTTTACCCCCTTAGGGGATGAATTTTCAAAAATCCTTTCTTTGTGCTCCCACGTTAAAAAGGCAAAATTTCAAGTTTCTATGTCAGTCAGTGAGCTTATCCTTTTAAATATATAGATTACAAGATTTTTTATGGCCACTTGTTTCTTTATACTTATTTCCTTCTTTATTTAAATTTAATTCTAAACAATTTAGGCCGTTAATAATTTTTTTTTTATTACTTCTTAGAACTCCATTTTTATTTACATTTAAATTTGATCCGTATGACTTAGTAGTAACCACATAACACCCAGTTATCGCAAACGTATTCATTATGTTAGATAAGACAGTAACTACAACAGTTACTTTACATTAAGCTGTCCGCATATAAGCAAACTGTACTATCTCTCACTTTTATTTGGATTTAATTTATTTGTTCAAACATTCTTATTTCATTGTTGATATAAATAAATATCCCGGGACATTCTTTACACACGGCCATCTGGTCCCAAACTAAGCAGAGCTTGTACTATGGAAATCAGATAGCTGATATACTACATATACTACTTTTTTTTTCTAAATGCTTACATATATAGATATTTACACCCAGACACAGAACAAACAGACATGTTCATGCACGCAAATGTTTGTCCTGGGTGGGAATTTACCTGTAATTATTATCTTTAGCCCACGGTTGCCCACTGCTGGACACAGCCCTTCATCTCTCTTATGCTATCAACATTTCCAGTTTGTATCCACCTATCCTCGTAAATATATTTTTTCAGGGGAATGAATTCATCTATAAAATATTATTAAATTATAATATTAAAATCGTTTATCAACAACTCAGTGGCTATACAATAACTAAACGAATAAAATGTATAGTGAAAGCACGTCATGTGAAAAAAGTGTGTCATTCAAAAACGTACCCTATACAGTTATGATAAGGATCAATAGCATAAACATACTCACCATCGGACCAATTGATGAACGATATCACCAAGCCACAACGATGACTTTTCCTTGACTTTCTTAGTTGCCAAAACTAGCCTTAAACCTAACATACATTTTCATCAGACATATTTATTAAAAAACACATGATGCTACATTTGAATAAAGTTGCTCAATAATCAATCAGTATGCAGAAAGCCTAACTATCGCGAGCGGCACACAATCTGTCAGCGCGTGCCACCGCCCACATCTAAGACTTGGCGAGATATTTAAATAATCTCTGAGAGTTATAATGATGGTACAATGGTGGTACAGACATATAGAATAGCTTTTCGATAATCTTTATATTATGTGTGGTAAAGACCAGAATACCACTCCAACTCATCTTTGATGACGTGCCAGTTAACTTAGTAGCTAGGGATCCTGACTGCCATGGCACAAGTCGTAGGGTACATACCATCCGAGAACAAAGAAGCTGACTGTCTTGGCTACCCACAGAAGGTTTGGTCGCCACCACGGATAAACATTGTGTTTGTATGTTTGTTCTTTGTCAGGGAGTAAAAAAAGTATGAATTTAGAAAAAAATAGTATATACAGAGGCGGCCTTAGGGGGTGGCGAACGGGGTAATCGCCCGGGGCCTCGCTCTTGCAGGGGCCTCGCGCAACCCAAGCAAATAAAATAAAATATGGATTTCAAATTTTATTTATTTGTATAACTTTAGCATTTCTTGACAAACATAACAAATACCTAAACCAAACAACCGGATTTACTTTCGCATCACATACTTTTCACGAAGAGCAAAGGGCCTCGCAATGACCTGCCGCCCCGAGCCTCGCAATGGGTAAGGCCGCCGCTGAGTATATACAATAATAGTAGGGGAGCCCACGATGCTAAATGGGGATTTACTCGAGCGTCGTAGAGACCTATTGGGTTGCAAAGCTTAGATGATAAGAAGAAAAAAATGTTATATGATATATACCTTTACATCGGTGGGGGAAGCGGCTATAAATTTTTAAATGTGTAAAAAAAAACTGTTGCATCCTCGAGCACGTCAGATATTGATAGCATCAATGCCCTACGTATTTGTAATAATGTACGTATGTTAATCTGATCGTTTGCATGATGCGGGTGGTTGTATGTAAGGGTTGAAAATGAAAAAAAAAAAATCGAGCGCGTCAGATTTTCTAAGGGAGTTTTAAGTGCACCAAAAAACAGCTTTCACTCACTAATCTGACGATTTCGATGGGACGCAAACTCACGGCAATTTTCATAATGTGCAAAAAAAATTCGCCATTTTGAAATACTCAAGCGCGTCAGATTAAGATATATACGGTTCATCTTTATGTTCTAAACGTACTGTCTCATAATCTGACGATTATCTAGAGGGATTCGCCTGATCTGACAAAAAAAATTAGAAAAACGGTTCACCTTAAAGGCCATCGCTGCAACTTCCCGCTAATTCCATTCCTGGGCACTTAAAATTGTACTTATGACATTTTTGAGTTCAAAATATAATTTATGTGATATTTTGAGCTCGCTGAGTTCAAAGAAATAATATTTCTATGCATTTGAACTCTCCCAGCTCGAAAGTCTGATAGAAGTTTCATAGAACACTATTTTTGGAATTTTCAAACCGCAATAACTTTTGAATGGATCAACCAATTTTCACGCGGTTGGCGGCATTCGACGCAGTTTTATCGTCCTCATTCAATCAAGTAATTTTGCAATTTTAATTGAGCGAACCACAAAATACACATTTTAAATTAATATCACTCATATTAAATATTTATATACTTTAATTCACACCAATAATATTAAAATAGCAAAAAAAGCATAAACGTTGGAAACACGTTGTAAACAGTATGCCACGAACGAGTCTTTATGATCAGCTGTGATGGCGTCATGGCAGCAGAAACCAGAGTGGGGACGGAGTGAGAGAGAGAGAGAAATAGAAACGCGGAGAAGGAAATGTAGGCATCACGCAGCTGCACGCATTTAACTTTATCGACGAATTTTTATTATTTCGGCTTGCGGAAATCGTCAGATTATATATTTTTCATTATTCTTAAATTATTTCCTTCAAAATCAAAAAAATTTAGCTACGCACGAGAATGTCGAGATGACGTTTTTACAACTTTGCTGCCCTCCCCTTTCTTTACGTCACTCTCAAATTGTCAGATTAGTGGAATATACACTTTTTAGGATGTAATTAACTCACCCTACCTTAATCTGACGCGCTCGAGAATTTCTGATGGTCAATTTCTTTTTACTAATCTGATCCCGTATCCTTCACGGGCGGCCTTATATATGGGCCTCATGTTTTGTGGAGGTACTTAACCGGGTTCAAGGTATCCCCCTGTATATTTATCTGCCGCGCTTTAGTAAATCCCGAAATCCCCGCTTGGGCTCCCCTACTATAAGTAATCAGGTCTGGTGTCCATAGTACAAGCTCTGCTTATTTTGGGATCAGATGGCGGTATGTAAACAATATCCCAGGATTTGTCTTTAGCACTAGGCTTTGCACCAAGAGGTCAATTATTCCCAAAAAGTGGGGATAAAACGATACCATATCCCTGTTATATGTAATGGACTGGACTGACAGAAAGCATATTGCGCCGGCTCCAAATGAGGCCAGTATATTTGATGATGATGACTTATGAATATATTTTAATGTGAAGAAAAGACATAGCCTCTATGGTCTTCCATAGAGCTCGGCTACAGACTTAATAGTAAAATAGAGAGGTTTTATTAACGTTGGTTTCATTGTTGGTAATGAAACATCTTCGATGGAATATAGGTTTCATTTCTGCGACTACCTCTTCAGGGAGTATAGGCGTGAAATTTGAATGTAAAATTATAACTCCAAAAATAAAAGTTGAAAAGCATATTTCCATTTGACCTGTATGGATTAACGTATATCAAACCCAATTTGCATAATCACTTTCCCCATTGACGTCTATGAATAAAATTATAATTGATCAGGGATCGGAGTTGGCTTATATAAGATGGTGTCTGAATGAGCTGCTGAATATGTTTTCCTCGTGTGGGCCAACGTGAGCGAGCGCAGTGATCACTGGCCTGGAGCCTGATGGCATACGGGCGTGAGGTTTGGAAAGCGAACCACCGATTAGTGTTGCATAATCCACCAATTTTGTATTCTTCTGTCTTGAAATAACCCTATTACTTTACTATTTTTTGAATACCAAGTAGACCAAACAGGTAGAAGGTATATCTGATGGTGTGTGCTCACCGCTGCCCAAGGACATTTGCAACAGTTGGGGTATCAGCAATGCGTTGTCGGTGTGAAACCAATGTGGCAATGGGCAGGCCACATCGCTCAGAGAACGTTGGAACGTACTGGCAAGCCCCGAGCGGGACGACCTCTCACCAGGTGGACCGATGACCTGTTTAGAGTCGCTGAAAGCCGCTGGATGCAGGCCCCGCCACCGTTGGGTGTGAAAAGCCATGGGGAAGGCCTATTTTCAGCAGTGGACATCCCTGGGCTGGTATGACAATTTTTTGCGTTATTGATATCACAGATCAAAAATTACTAGCTATCCCCCACGGTTTAACCCACGTTCCCGGGGAATGTCACAATTCCCGGGATAAAAAGGAGCGTATATGTTATTCCAGGGCATGTTCCACCTATGAAAGGGTAACAAAGATCCATCCAACAAACGTTGTCATTAAGATTATTTGTAGGCTTGATACGTTAAAAATTTAAATATATTTGCTGAACTTCATACCAATGTGTCCCATACAAATCAACTCGTGAAATAATGGTTTATTCATATCGGGGTAATTGTACGAAATGACCGGACACCAACGAATTGGTAATGTATTAATACTTTAAGATTTGTATAATGAATCTATTTGTAGATCTGTGGTCGTGTGGCAGCACACGTGTGACACATGGTGTGAAATGTGATTGTCATGACGTCATGAAGAAATTTGAAAGTAAGAACAGAGCTGTATTGAAACCTACATGAAGGTGCTTTAAAGATGAGAGGGGGGAAATGATCAGGAAGTAATTTATAGTAGAATAACCTAGTGCTTAACTTATCATCTCCTATGGTGACATCATAAAGAAATTCAAAGAAAAAGCAGCAGGACTGTATTGAACTGTGAACCTATATGACGGTGCTTTAAAAATGTGGGGGGGAAATGACCATGAAGTAATTCTCTTAGTAGAATAACCTAATGCTTAACTTAAGTGGCTCGTAAACACATTAACATAATAATCAAGAAATAAATAAATATCCTAAAACATTCTTTACACACGCCGTCTAATTTCAAACTAAGTTAACTTGTTCTATGGAAACCGGATAACATTTTTCTTCTTTTAAATACGTACTTATACAGATATTTACACCCAAACACATGGCCACGAATATTGATATTTATTTATTTATTTGTTATCAGTTGTATATCAGTTATCTGGTTTTAATAGTAGCTCTGCTTAGTTTGGAATAGCCGTGTGTAAAGAATGTCCCAGGATATTTATTATGTTAAATTTATACGAATTATTGTCATTTTCACGTACGTTAGGCGTCTCCTGTCTTAAATATTGTTGCAATACGGAACCCACAAGTGAACAAGTAGTAGAGCTCTTAGTGCAGAGTTCGTCCGGGGAAGTACTATCCACTATAAGGCAGTAGTGCACTTGTATTACTGTGTTTCGGTTAGAAAAGTAAGTTGGCCGGTGAAATTACAGACACATAAGACTTAACAACTTCACGTCTCAGGTAACAACGCATTGGCGCTGCCCTATTGTTGCAAATGTCCATAATTGGCGGTGACCACTTACCATCAGGTGGAGCGTCAGCCAGTTTGTCGGCTTACAGAAAAAAATACCTGCTAATAGACTTGTAATATACTTTTTGTGCAACACTAGCAAGTATGCGCGTTATTGCACTACAATTCTAGGAACTTGTTTCCACAATAGACACCTGGCAGACTGGATGTACAGTTAACCAAGTAATCCTACTAACATAAAAATGTTTTTACCTAGCATCTGGCGCTAGTTAATTGTTAACTAACCGTCCAGGTGGCAAGACCTGTACGAAAGAGCTGCGGTGACGGGCAGAGGGGTCTATACAAGTTGATCGTAAAGGATGCTTAATAAAATAACGCTGTGTGCTAATAAGCAATAAACACAACCAGTAAATGAGGTTTATAAGGTAATTTAATTCTCCATGGATTTGTATGTAAAAAGAAACGAGATTAAACCGGGGGTAATCAATAAAATAAATGAGCTTAGTGAAAACCATACTTATTATTTTTTAAGTTGGTTAAGAAATTAACTATCTTGGGACATTCTTTACACACGACCATCTGATCCCAAACTAAGCAGAGCTTGTACTATGGAGTCAAGATAACTGATATGCTACATATATACAACTTTTTTTTCTAAATACATACACATACATATATGTATCAGTTATCTGGTGGCCAAGGTACAAGCTCTGCTTAATTTGGGATGAATCCTAAATATACATACTCGTATACTATCATTATTCTGTCCGTATGTATGATAGTCAACTCCTCCTAAACGGGTGGACCTATTTTGATAACATTTATTGTGTTTCAGTGGATTCGAGAATGGTTTAGATTTACAATTGGACTCGGTAGGTGGCGCTACGTTCGGATACCGGCATTTTTTTTAAATTACTCCTAGTATTAATATAATAATAATTTATGTAAAATATTGATATTACTTCAGTTTCAACCAAGGCTCAAAGTCAACGGCACATTTTATCATTCAAAATGCGGTCACCCTACAGCTTTATGCGGTTATACTAGGTATAGGAAAAATATGGTTATCTCTATACAATATACACTGTGGTCAGACTGTCTGATTTGAGCTCTAGTCATCTTCGAATAAAGCTGAAATTAATTTAAATGCATTAATTTAATCTATATATAAAAATATGTTTGTAAAATTGTACCCTATGCCTTCTTGTACCAGTTTATCAGATAGCATTGAAACTTTTTTGAGTTGTTATACATTTCCCTGTGAAGGTTTCTCTCAAAACACAGTCGCTTAATAACGCATGCCATAAACAGCTAGTAATAAATCAATATCCGAGGATATTCCTCACACAAGATCATTTGAATCTACATGTTTCCTAAGAAGAACAATACAATACACTATTAACATTATAAATAGGAAAGTTTGTGGGTATGGATGTATGCGTATTTGTTACTCTTTCCCACATTAATTTTTGTTGAAAGTAAGCTTTACTGACAATTTTTTTTTTTTTATTTGTGATCAAAATTCAAAATCAAAACCATTTATTCAGTTTAGGCCCTCGGAAGGCACTTATGAAGGTCAAATTTAAAGTTACTGAAGCTACTAAAATAGCAATATACATAATTATTTTTCTTATACTTAAAACCACAAAAGCATTTATGGGCTTATACGAGTATATGGCTAGTGAGTTCGGATAAGTGGAATTATAAATATTTTAAACCGTAAGTGGAATTGTAAATTTTACATTTAAAAATGTTAGTAAATAAGGCTTAACTAAACTATTTCTTTCTGTTGCAGAAAAAGCTTTTTTAATTTACATTTTACAGTTTATAACCTGGATGGACTCAAAATTCAAAACCATTTATTCAGTTTAGGCCCTCGGAGGGCACTTATGAAGGTCAAATTTAAAGTTACTGAAGCTACAATGCTTTTTATCCCGGGAAAATTATAGATCCCCTGGGAACGCGGATAAAACCGTGTTGGTTAGAGTATTATTATAAATTAGAAAGTCTGTCTGACTATTTGTTTCAGTTTCGCGGTTAAACGACGGAACTGATTTTGCTGAAATTTGGCACACACGTAGTCTATTGACAGGCCAATTGGCTTGGTGGCTAGCGACCCTGCTAAGTCGAAGGTCGCGGGTTCGATTCCCACCCAGGACAAACATTTATGTGCATGAACATGTCTGTTTGTTCTGTGTATTGGTGTAAATATTTATATATGTATGTATTTAGAAAAAGAAAAAGTAGTACATGTAGTATATCAGTTATCTGGTTTCCATAGTACAAGCTCTGCTTAGTTTGGGGTTAGATGGCCGCGTGTAAAAGAAAGTCCCAGGTCCCAGGATGGTCCGAAAAGAGTGACACCGCAGGGCAGAAGCTAGTTTATATAACCTTGAGGTTACAGCACAAATAGTTAGCACATCATTATATTGACGCTGTTCAAAATTTATGACAAAATTCAGTCAATAATTAGGAAACATTTGTTAAAGACCAATGCATAATATTGGCAACATGCAAAGGAATCTTTCTTAGCTCTGCAAGTCCGTAATATTGGGTAATTTGGCATCGTTGTGAGGAAATGACGACGGAAACGTTTCATTAAAATTATATACGATTAGTTTCTATAAACAGATTTTAGTAGTAATTTGGTGAACATAATTAAATGGTGAAATTACAGGCACATGAGACATAACAACTTCACATCTCAGGGTCGACAACGCATCGGCGATGCCCCCAGTGTTGCAAATGTCCATAGGCTGCGACCACTGACCATCAGGTGGACTGTCCGCTTGTTTGTCAGCCAATGTAGTATAAAAAAAAATGAAATGAATAAATAAATATTCCCAAGATATTCTTCACTCATGGTTACTTGATTCCAAATTAAGCAGAGTGTACTGCTTGTACTATGGCTACCAGGTAACTGATATGCTACTTAAACTAATTTTACATATAACAATACATAATAACAATATACAAATACATACTTAGATATATTTACACCCAGACACAGAACAAACAGACATGTTCATGCAGACAAATGTTTGTTCTGGGTGGGAATCGAACCAACGACCTACGGTTTGTCAGAATCACCAAGCCAACTGGCCCACCAAAATAAATGAATATGCCTTCACAGGCACTTAAGAATGGTCGGACGAACGCTGGTTGGGATGGTTGTTATGTTTTTTACTTTTAATTTATTATATTTTAAAATGCCAGTATTTTCTTCATCAGAGCTTAATAAAACAAGAAAAGAGCATACTCCTTTTTAAAAGGCCGGCAACGCAATTGTGGCTCCTGGGGTGTTGCGGGTGTCCATGGGCGGCGGTAATCCCTTGCCATCAGGCGATACGTCTGCTCATTCGCCAACTAAAACTTAAAAAAAAAAAAACTCTATATAGCCTAAGTTTGTTTATTTAAGCTGAACTATATATATATTTTAAGAATAACCTGTCAGTATTTTTATTAACTGCATAATTTATAATATCACCATCCAAAAATATGTATATTCTAGACAGTTAATAATGTACTCTATAACCAAACCGCAGGATTACATATTAAGATTGTTTATTTTATTTGTTCGATATTATTTGTTAATTGTGTTTAATTTTAAAATTATTTGACAAATAATTGGATGCGTTGATCAATCTATTTAAATAGATATTTAATGTTTGTTGTTACTTTAATATTACTACAGTATAAATGTAACCGTGCTGAGATTCTTGCCGGTTCTTCTCAGCTGAAGTCTGATTTCGACCCGGTGGTAGATTTAGTAACTTTAAATTTGTCCTTTATAAGTGAAAAAATAAACGGGCCTAAACTGAAATAATGGTTTAGATTTTTTTGAAACTTGCTAGTAATTGGTAAACGCGTCACTTGAGAACGGCTAAACCAATTTGTAATTTATGTAATTTGAAATAAGGTGAGGAATAAGAGATAAAGAGAGTTTTTTTTTAAAGTTTACGATTGGAGGCGCCATGTAAGAAATCAAGGGAACAGCTACTTTGAATCAATAATCGGAGTTTCTTTGTATATTTTTACACATTAATATTGTTATTTAAAAGCATCGGGATAAAAATAACCAACATTTTGTATTCATAGTAATGATAATTTGAAATGAACCCGTTTTAAACATGTTGATAATGATATTGGGTTAGTCGGAATTGTTTAACATATTGAAAATATTTATAAAAGTAACTATGATAGGGTTGTCACTTTATTCTTGTCATTTATTTGAAGACATTATAATATTAAAGAGATATTAATAAGAAAGGGCACTGGCTTCTGTAACACAGGTATGTATGCCTAGCGCAGAAGTCAGAGACTGAATTTAAATTGTGTAAGATTATTTATGTGAATAAATTTATTATTATTAAACGGTGTAGTCACAATGTTAGCCTAATATTTTAATTATTTTAGAAGTACAGAGTCCGTCTGGAGAATAATCATCACCTTACCAATTCCTGCCGTGAAGCAGTAGTGCATTTGTATTACTGTGTTTCGGTTAGAAAGGTGGCCGGTGAAATTACAAGCACATTAGACATAAAAACTTCACTGGCGATGCCCCTAGTGTGGCAAATGTCTATAGGCGGCGGTGACCACTTACCATCATGGCCCGTCTGACTGATAGTCGCCCTAAAAAAAAAACGATTATTGGTTGTCAAAAAATCATTTGATTTGTTTAAATCTCGACATGATATGCGACTGATGTCATTTTAAATTAATAAAATGATTTTTGATCCTTATTACTGCATTGCTAGCCCTTAAAGTAAAAAAACATTTGCCATTTTTTAAATCTCGAATATAATATGTGAATTATATTATTTATTAATGAATTTTGATTCATTGCCAGCCCTTTAAGTAAAAATACTTATTTAACAGAGTATGTAACATACAAAACCTGTAATGTATTGTCTACTTGTTCTATTTTTTAATTGAGAGCTCGCATTGCACCTGGCCTTCCCGTTATGTGAAAAGAATAATCTGTAAACTGCGTTTTATACACACGACTGCGAGACGATCATCAGAACATCCACGCAGTCCGATTTAAAGCCAAAATACCCTATGAATAGGTAATGTTATTGAATGTGTTAAATATAAGTTTAAAAGAAATGTTAACCTTGCTGAGTTTCTTGCCGTGTCTTTCCAGTTGAAGGCTGACTTTTGAACCGATGGTAGCTTTAGTAATTTTGACCTTCATAAGTGCCCTCCGAGGCTCAAAACTTTTTTTTTTTACTTTTTTTGACGTATTATCGAAGTGTTATTAGTCACTTGTTTGTTCTAATAAGCAGCGGTGACCGTTTACCATCAAGCCGTACACTTTTTTGTCACATAAATAATAAGTAGGCAGTGCCGGATTAACCAAGCGCGGGGTCTATAGCAAATTCTGTCGAGGGGCCTTTGGTCTGCTATGGGTTCCTAAGAGTGGTAAAAAAAAAAACAATCGTAGGTAGGATAGACACGCGATAGGCACTGGTGGTAGGGTTCATAGACCATCCCCGCATCGTCCCCGCATCGTCCCCTTATCGTTCCCCGATCGTATACACTGGAAGGCATCAGATTGTTATGCTTTCCGACCACCTGTCCTGTATTGTACAAGTGACCACTTTTTGTTACACTTGCTAAATAGTTGGTAATTACTACCAGACCCCGTTCAGGTCTAGCCGAGACCTGGAGACCGATAAAGCATGAAACATTACTAAGTGCCGTTATGGATAAAGCTGTCTGAACTGAACGCCTTTATTAAAGACTGGAGTACCATTCTCATATCTCAGACATGGAGTATATTTTTCTTGATTTGCTTTCCTACACCTGACAGGCCAGTTATTAGAGGACCGCCATGCCATAGGTCGTGGGTTCGATACCCAAACAGAACAAGCATTTGTATGCATCAACGTGTCTGTGTCTAGGTGTAAACAGATATATTAGTATGTATTTTGTATTACAAGAGTAGTATATGTGGTATATGTATGTAGTATATCAGTTATCTGGTTTCCACAGCACAAGTTCTGCTTAGTTTGGGGTGTCTATCTGTAAGCAGAGGCAGCCTTAGGGGGTGGCGAACGGGGCACTCGCCCGGGGCCTCGCTCTTGCAGGGGCCTCGCGCAACCCAAGCAAATAAAAAAAAATATGGATATCAAATTTTATTTATTTGTATAACTTTAGCATTTCTTTTCGAACATGACATATACTTAAACCAAACAACCAGAATTACTTTCGCATCACATACTTTTCACGAAGAGCAAAGGGCCTCGCAATGACCTGCCACCCGGAGGCTCGCAATGGGTCAGACCGCCGCTGTCTGTAAGGTTTGACTCTAGCTCGAAGATGTTTCGTTGCGGCATCTGTGCTTTGTCTCTTTCGCTACCTTCCCAATCACGTGAGAAATCCGCTCTCGGAGAATTCGACGAAGTTTATATTAGGTGAATAAGGGGACAGATTGCCGTGTGTTATATCTCAAAGAATCTTTTCCTCAAAATCGGCTCAGTCAATGTGTCAAATGTTATACAAACATACTTGCTGAAATCAAAACCCTACCTTTAACCGCAGTCGGCTAATAACTAACAAAAGATAATAGCGTAGTATATAACAGTGTGAATGTACGTTACATAAACACTTCCCAGTGCGATGTGGTGTGGCTGTCGGTATTAGGGTTCACAACTTTGTGTACGAGAAATTAAATATATTAAGATCGAGGAAAAAAAAGAACAGTATTTTACAAAAGAGAACAGTATTTTATTATTTTGACATTGTTCTTGGAGCCTATTGCACGATTAAAAAAATTATTATAATTTTTTTTTTTATTATTCTTAAGCGCCTACACTCAGCGGACATAAAAACAGTATTTTTTTATAGAACAGTAAAAAGTATTATAGATCTAAAAAAAGAATGATACTGTTAAAAACGTTAAGGTTGGAAGCCCTAGTCGGTATGCATAAAGCGGTCTGAGCGCCCTTGGTGGCGACTGCGACTGGGCGGCGACCCCGGCCGCCCAAGGTCGCGGTGGCACACGCACGTACGCATTGCATATGTCTTTGTGACAGGCTGGAGGTTGTTTAACGCAGATTTATTTATTAGGGCAGCCAACAATAGGGCAGCGGACTGTATTAAAATTAAATTGCGAATTATCATTCATCAAAAAGATTGTCTCAAAACACCCCTAAATGTCCTTCAAATAAAATTTTGCGATTACAGCAAATTTTGTATTAATAAAACAATCAAAAAAAGGACAGCAATTGAGTAAAAATGATGATGTCATAAGTTAGTACTCAGTACGTTTTGCATACAAAATTTGCGTTTTGAGAGATGATAAAAAGTAACTGATTTGACAAGACAGTCCGGTACCCTATTGTTTACATAATCTGTTTCACTAATAAATATAATATTTAATAATAATAAATAAATATCCTGGGAGACACGGCCATCTGCCCCCTCATTTAGCTAATACAAACTTCGTCGGCGAGCCGCTTCACGGACGGCTCGAAGAGCTTACCTCTCACGTGATTAGTAGTATTAGCGTAGTAAGCGACAGAGACAGAGCATAGAGGCCGCGACGAAACATCCTCGAGTTAGTGTCAATAAATAATGAAGACTTGGCAGGTAGTATCATAATACACTACATGATTTTTTTATTACTGTAGGTTACAAGTGTCAATAAGCTGCGGTGACCGTTTACCATCAGACGGGCCGTCAGCTTGCTACTTCAGTAGTAAAATAAAAAAATCCTCCAAGCCTTATTATTTCCTCTATTATGAATGCGAACGTTTTGGATGTATGCGTGTTATTAAATCTTACCAGAACGGAATAGATGTGGATGGAATTTAGCACAGAGATAAATCATTATAGTACGGTTTAGCACGTGTCAGTAGGGCCTCAAATACAAAACATTTCGTAATTTTTTAATTTAAAACATTAATTTGTCACTTATCTCACAAATATATCATAATTCAGACGATGAGCGCTCAAAATAACCACCACCTTTATTCCTTACCCGTCAACACATTGCAGACTGTCCACCATTGTAAGATGACCCCTGCAGCCCCTTTCAATTACCCTTTCCCTTCGCAAAATCTTAAACAGACGAGAGGTGGAGTATACCTTACTAAATTGGCCGTGTTACTCACACAGTGGTAAAAAGCGCATAAGTAAGCGTGAAAAGGAAAATCGGACTATTTTTATAATAAAGGAAGATGTTAGTACTTCATGATTTTGCCAGACAAAGGATCATGCTAGTTAATTTGCTTTTACCTGTTTTCCCTGTTCAAATGTTTGAAGTACCTATGACCATGAGGGTGTAGGTTCGAATTCTTGACCTCGTATCTTTGAGTTAACATCTTATACTTACATTTATTTATTTATAGCTAAATAGCATCTATTATTACAGGTTCTTATCCTAATACGATATTATTGTATTTAGTATATACAAATTAAAAAAATATATAACACTTCTTCCAAAAGAAGACGCCAAAAAATAAAAAATACATTTTGCAAAATAAACTTACCATAGTTAACTAAATTTACTAGACATTAGTCGTGAGAGATCAGAAGTGATATTGCTATGAAATGTTATATCTACAAGTCCAGAATTAGGGTCTTTCCATTTTAGACCCCTTAATTCTTCATCTTTCTTCTTCTTTTATACTATAGTAATACTGTAGAACTGTCGTGTCTGTAAATTGAAAATAAATTGAAAAAAAATACCAAAAACGGAGTGATAAAGAGTATGTAATAAAAGACCATTTTCGAAAACGTTGTCTATCTGTCTGACTGTTTTGACAAAAACAGGATAATCTCATGGAGTTTTCATAGGTAACTAAAACGTAGCAACATATAGGCTTTATTTGACAGACAGAAAGTCGTGGATTCGATTCCCACCCAGAAAAAACATTTGTGTGCATGAACATGTGTATTTGTTCTGTGTCTGGCTGTAAATATCTATAAAAGTATGTAAAAAAGGAGTAACATGTGCATATCAGTTATCTGCTCTGCTTAGTTCGGGACCGTGTGTAAAGAATGTACCAGAATATTTATGAAATATATAAAATAAAATTTACTACAAAAAAAAATATATTTAAAGTTTTTTTACAAGATATGTTTTAAGTGCCTAAAATATACTTAAAAAAAACAGTGTGTGTAAAAATAGGCCGTTTTACTGCGCCATTTTAATGTCTACTGCGTATTGAATGTTGGCCATGCATTTCTGTGCGATGATGCAACTCTCAGCGGTCGTTAACCTGAAGGTGACCCTGGGACCCTCTTGCCCTTAAAGGTTACTCGCTAAGGACACCAAGTTAAATCACCTAATTATTATTTACATTTTTTATTAACATTGAGAAATATTTATATCTATTTTAGTAATACTAAACGTTTTTGAGATTGAATGTTTGTTATTTCACGCTAAAACTATTGATGGTATTTATAATAAACTAGCTGTCCTCCGCGGTTTTACCCGCGTTTTGATACCATCTACGAAAAATTCCGCGTCGACTGGTAGCAGTCCCATTCCGATAAGTTCAGTAGTTTTGACGTGATGGTGGGTCAAAGGAACCCTATCTTCCTTACATATATATTATTAGCTGTCCCCGCGGTTTTACCCGCGTTCCCGTGGGATGTCACATGTATTATACATAAAAACCTTCCTCTTCAATCACTATATCTATTAAAAAAACCGCATCAAATTCCGTTGCGTAGTTTTAAAGATTTAAGCATACATCCCTGGATATAGGGACAGAGAAAGTGACTTTGTTTTATACTATGTACTGATATAGGTAATCTAGTAAACTAGGCTAGATTAAAAAGCAACTATATTTAAAACCATCTACTGCCAAACTAGGAACGAAATTCCTGTATTTCGGTATACAGTGCCGCATGCTCCAAGGTAGAAAATGTATGGTATAGGTAACCTAATACAAATAATATTAGATAATCGTATTTATGAATTTATACTAGCTGTATATTTAGTCAATTTAATTCATCAATTTCGTTGAAACTTGGGCGTAGATAGTACTTTTTATCCAGGAATAGTGTAACTTCCCCGAGAACACATTAATAGGGATTTTTAGGGAAGAGTCGATTGTAATATTAAGATTTATAATCGACTTTGTCCTCAACTCTTTCTTGTCTATGGTGTCGTAAGAAGCGACTAAAGAGTATTTGTCTCGTCACAGCATTTAATAGCATTGCTGGATTTTGTCTATGCCTTAAAATGTGTGAATAGTCTGTCATAAAAACTATTTACTTTATGGAAGGAATATTGTCTCTGAGTCTTACATGTCCATGGTTCTAGGCTGTAAGGATATACTTTGCCATCTTCAGCAGAAAATTCTGATAGTATTCATACAAATATTTTAAAGAGGTAAAGTTTGTAAGCTTAGAGAGGTAATCTTCTAAACTAATCATCCGGTTTCAAAAATTACCTTTTTCACTAGGAAATACTTATTAAAATTGTTTTTTTTTAACCACGAGTTTAAAGCTAGTCGGTAAAAAGTCGGTAAGAATTTGATGAGACCTGGTAGTTTGACAACTAAGGGGCTGTCCATTAATCACGTGAGGTTCAAAAGGGGAGGGAGGCAAAGGTTCGGCAAAAGTCACGAAATATCACAAGGGGGGAGGGGGGTGTAGTAAGATATCACGTGTATTATTTTTTTCTTGATTATCTTGATCTTCAACAAAGCACAGTGCCAACAACTGACTTGCAAGATGCTTATCCAGTTGTTATTATTTAAAAAACATGAATGGGGGAGGAATGTCTTAAAAACCTCACCACGTATCACCAGGGAGGGAGGGGTTAGAAAATGCAAAAAAAAATCTCAATGGACAGTCCCTAAGTTACATTTGGATGCCGTGGTATACCCTGACTCCCAAGTTACAGGTCGTCGGGACAAATTTTCGATACAGGAAAAACAAATCGTAAAATAGACGAAGTAAATATTATAAAATACCTATTCGTTTATAGTATTCAGGTAATTAATGAGACACTTGTTTGTCCTTATTGTTTGATTATTGGAATAAAGTTACAATTACGTCGGTTACAAAATTTAAATAAAAACAAAGACGTTACGTGAGGTAAGTAAAGTACACCAGTACCTCTACCATGAGTTGCTATCGAAACTTACTTTAGTCACTAGCGAGTAAACTACTATCGACACAGTATTTCTCAATAGCAACTGTCAAATTTGTGACTCATGGTACCGAATTTCTATAGCAAAGGCTAAAAAACGTTACTCGCTAGTGTTTACATTTCGATAGGTTTTTTACCTATCGACACGTACTATCGATTTTAGTTCCTTACGTGACCGCTAATGGCGCTGTACACATTTGCCATAGAAATGTTTTACGCCGTCGCTAGCGAGTACGTACGTTAAAAACTCATGGTAAAGGCCCTGGATTGGCACAGGTGTGGAGTGAAGGTCGCACTGAAATGAATATGGAAGTAATTACGAAATAAAAAGATAACGTTTATCGATAACATGTTTGTTTATTTTATTTCTTAGGATATTTGTTGGTACAAATAAAATGTATATTTGATTTTTTTCTTTAAATATTTATTATAAATTTATTGTTATCGTATATTTTGGTTGAACACTTACCTACGTAATTATTCTCTGTCAATAAAAATAAAATCACATTTTTTATATGTATGTTTGTGCACTAAGTTCTTCTAAACTACGCAATAGATTTTGATGAGGTTTTTACCATTGTATAGAAAATTTCTTCTAGAAGGTTTATGTCTAATAGTTATTAATATTCAGAGATATGAATCTCAGAACATGTACCGCAAGCGTAGCGTCATCGTATCGAGTGCGCCAAAAAGTTGGTTTATATCAAAAATGTTACATGCGCGATGTTCAATTTCCCATTGCATTGGTTTTTGGCGCTCTCGATACGACGAAGATACGCTTACGATAGATGTTCGTGGTAAGGACACTGGCGCTCGATTCTGTAAGGAACATGACACTAACTCGAGGATGTTTCGTCGCGGCCTCCGTGCTTTGTGTCTTTCGCTTACTACGCTAATAGTACCAATCACGTGAGAGATGAGCTCTCCGAGGCCTCCGTGAAGCGGCTCGCCAGCGAAGTTTGTATTAGCTGAATAAGGGGCTGATCTCATACTAAGCAGAGCTACGTATAAATATACTACTTTTCTTATACATTGATATTATACCAAACAAGCAAAGCCAGGGCGAGTGGCTAGTTTAAAATAGAACGTAACGTTACCAAAAACATATCTATATTAAATTCAGTGTTTCATCACTTATATAATTGATAAGCACAATTGGATTCCTTTGACGCACCATCACCTCAAAACGACTGAACATATCGGGATGGGATTTATACTATTCGACGGGGAATTTTTCGTAGATGGTTATAGGCTATAACATCGTTGATAAAAGCGATAGGCATTAAATGAAACCACGTATACTATACGTGCTTACGATTAATTTGAAACTAATAAAAAAAAGTTTACGTGAAAAATTCGAAAAAACTTTTTTCAAAGAAATTAAATAGCTGAATAGTCAAAGTAAAACCTTAACATCCTTTGCAAAAATGTTCTCTGACCTGCGTATCGGAATGGCAACATCGCATAGCGCAGCTCCTAGTTTGTATTGGGAACTTATGATGAAGAGCGGCATCGTCGCGTAAATTTTGTCTTTTAAAGGTGAATGACTCTAGGCAGCTATGCCAATGTTCTTGGTCAGCTGCTAGGGAAGATACATCGTGTTTTATCTAAGAAAAATCTTTAAAAGTATCCTGTGGCTAAGCTATTGCTTCTATTGCTCTGATTTTTGGTCTGTGGCCTGAAAATGATACGAAGTATATGAGGTATCATTGAATGCCTATCGCTTTTATCAACGTTGTGTATGATATCGATAAACGCGGGCGAAACCGCGGGGGAGAGCTAGACGTAAATTGAATCTTATTAAACAGTTGTATTAAATAGTATCCCAAGATATTTATTTCATAATGAATGCATTGAAGACATTGACATTGCAATTTGACACGGTTTAAAATGCATTAAAATGTATACATTATTTGTACATGTGACGAGAAATAATGGTTTCTCGAACTGTCTGCCGTCATACATAAAAACCGTGGAAATTGTCTTAAAATAAACATGGTTGGTAATATTAATATTCTTCAAATTTCAAGGATATAGAAGTAGAAGTATAAATTTAGAAGTAGGTCTTAGTGCAGAGTTCGGGGAAGCACCTTACCCATTTTCGCCGTGAAGCAGTGCATTCGTGTCGCTGTGTTTCAGTTAGAAAGGTAAGGCCGATAAAATTACAGGCACATGAGACTTAATAACTCACGTCTCAGGGTTGGCGATGCATTGGCAATGCCCTTGGTGTTGGAAATGTCCAAAAGCTACTGTGAGCATTTAAGAGCCTGTCTGCTTGTTCTGGGTTTGAGTGTAATTTAAAAAATATTAAAAAATGATAAATATCTATTTAAGTATGTATTTTAAAAGTAGTATATGTAGGATATCGGTTACAATATTACAAGATTTAAAATAAATTTATCAATTAACTGAATCATTACGTATCTAATAAATTACATATTATAATAAAATGAATAATATTACATAAGTATATAAAATACAGTTATCCCGTACCATGCTTTTAGTATAATTTTGTATGAGATCACTTTGAGATTCGGATGTGTGACGATGTATGAAAACAAAGCAATGAATCACATTACATTTTGTATGTGCCGCCCATACAAATGTGCAGGAAAATTATTAAAAGTCTAGACACTTTTGTACATAAAAGCGATAAGGAATAATGATGTATTATGTCATGACATATTGTTCAATATTTTATTTGTCTTTATTCTTTTCGTGTTATAATTTTTGACAAATAAAATATTTTAAAACTTTTTTTTTATTAATGGTTAGTTATTGTGCTAAAAACTGGGCGAGTGTGATTTAGACTTGTGCATGGAGGGATCCGTACAAAGATAATAATTTAAATATTTATTTATCTTAGCTATCTCAACTAATTAGAAGAGAGAGAGTGAATGTTGTGAGTTTGTGGGGACGTGGAGTGCAATCTCCAAGAAGGAAAATCGGAAGGCACTTATGAATGTCAAATTTAAAGTTACTGAACTTACTACCGGTTCGGAAGTCAGCCTTCAACAGAGAAGAACTGGCAAGAAACTCACCAAGATTACATTGTATTTTTATTTTATTTTTTTATTAAATTTATTTTTTATATAAATTTTATCTATTATGACTTTTTTGCTATTTTATAATATCAATTTTATATATTTAACAATTACAAAAAACTTAAAGTCGGCGGCGTATTGGCAATGCTCCTGCAATTGCAAATGTCCATAGACAGCGGTTACCACATACCATCAGGTGAACCATCTGCTTTGCTACTTGACTTTAAAAAGAAACAAAACACTATTGATTTATAAACAACAAACCAAAGGAAAAAAGTTCCAACCGATCTTTTATAATAATCCTTGAAAGGATCTCAAAAACCGATTCGAACTGAATAAAGCGACGCAGTTCCGAAGACACCCGATCGAAATGCGAAAAAAAAAATTATGCAAGCGTGCAACGACCGACAAGGTGACCGCATTGGCCCTTTGGTCTTATGTATGTCTGTCCTTGCGTGCCTGTGAAACTGGTAAACGCCCCAGAATTATGTACTTAAATAATTTACAGAATATTATGGTCATCGACACTTTTATTGTTGGGTGTGTAGTCAACCTTGAATTTAGGTCTAAAGGTTGGCAGATAAGTAAAATCTAGTTTAAAATTACGAAGGGTTTGTTCAGGCAAGCTTGGATAAGTAATTGGTTTAAAATATTGATATTAAAAATAAATATCTTAACTTTTTTTGGCTAGTTGGCTTGGTGGTTAGCGACCCTAACTTCCAAACATTTGTGTGAAATGAAAATGAAATGAAATTAAAAATATTTTTAATTCAAATAGGCCTTTACAAGCACTTATAGTCTGACTCTAACACCGGTTCGGAAGGTTGTTTTTTACTGAGGAAGGCCGGCAATAAACTCAGCAATTACTCTTTTTATAAAATGAACTTAGATTTTTTACATAAAAAATATTTAGTCTCATTGACAATACACAGTGTTATCGAAAAAGTTAAGAATTATTGAACATGTGCATGAATATGTCTGTTTGTTCTCTGTCTGTGTGTAAATATGCATTTATTATTATTACGCACGGCCTGATCCCTAAGTAAGCAGAGCTTGAATAAAGGAAACTATAATAGATAACTGATATACTACATCATTCAGAAGACGAAGATAGATCGCAGTGGCGCGGCAAGGAAAGTCGTAGGTTCGAATCCAACAATAAGTTTAAGCTGGTCCTAACCCAACCAAGTACTAGACAGTATGCTTTAAGTAGTAATGGTTACATTACAGATTAACAAGTATTAAGTAAGGAAATAAAATCTAAATGCTAGTAAAGATTTTCTTCCAGCATTCGGCCCATATCGTTTTTTGTTCCATATCATACAGCTGGAATAGGACAACAGAAAAAAACGTTAAAATCCACAATCAAACTGCCCATATCCTCCATAACATTCATAAAATTCCTACTAATATTATAAATGTGAATGTAAGTATGTTTGTTACGCTTTCACGGGAAAACTATTTAACCGATCATCATGAAACTATGTACACATATTCTTGGAGGTATTAAAAGTAACATAGGATACTTTTTGTGCCGGGAAAATGTTACATCCCTCGGGAACGCGGGTAAAAGCGAGGGACAGCTAGTCATATTATAAATGTGAATGTAAGTTCGTTTGTTACGCTTTCACGCAAAAACTACTGCACCGATCATCATGAAACTATGTACACATATTCTTGGAGGTATTAGAAGTGACATAGGATACCTTTTGTGCCGGGAAAATGTTATATTCCTCGGGAACGGAGGTGAAACCGCGGGGGACAGCTAGTAACCTATAAATTATTCATGTAAATATATTTTGCTTATCATGATTACGTATAACGATGAAAACACGGCTGTAATATTTCGTAAACATCAGTTCATTATACCTTCGACCGACCAGTGGAATGTCAAACACACGTTTGCTAAGAGTAGCCACTTGAGAGCCACTATCCTGGGTAATAACCATGAGATATTGTGACCGAACGACAACTGAATAAGTAAAAACATAGCTTTGATAATAACTTAACTATTAGACTACATACATTTGCCATTATTAAATACTGTTTCCAGAGGCTCGATTCGGTAAGGAAAATGGCACTAACTCGAGGATGTTTCGTCGCGGCCTCTGTGCTTTGCTCTTTCGCTAACTACGCTAATACTACTAATCAGGAGAGAGATAAGCTCTCCGAGGTCTCCGTGAAGCGGCTCGCCGATGATGTTTGTATTAGCTGAATAAGGGGGTATGTACAGGGTTAGAAGGTTAGGCCGATGCAGGTCTGTATTTGTTCTAAAGATTTCCAGCCTTTTCTGGTGCCTTAGGTAGAAAATCTGTAAATTTTTCATTCGTTCCAGTTAGATGTTTGAAGAGGCGCCTATTAACTATTTTATCAATGTGAATTGGGTAGGATAAAAAAACCAAAACATTATACAACGTGTTACCATATACCCCGTAAAAAATAATTAATTATCAAAGCCAACAACCCTAGTAAGCTGTCATGTCAGGGAACCAGATTATTTAACAGAAAGGCCTACATACCTATTGTACCTAATAATTGTGTACTTTTATAGTTTATTTTTCATTCATAAAAATCAGTTTTTTTACATTTTTGGGGTATGTAATACAGCGTTACTACGGTTCTTAAATATTGTGAATGGACTCGTTAGACCCATTTAACCTCCTTTTGGCTTTACGGGTAGTTCTGTAACACATGTATATATTTTAGATTACACCAACGGGTTTCCACTATGTAAATAGAAGTATTAAATTTAGAATATATTAAATAATCGTAAATGTTTTTAAATACTTTCTTACGTGTAATTAAATATTTAAGTCAAATTCTATAACGTCAATTGTGAATTTATAAATCTGTTGAATGACGCATATAATATTATTAGAATACATAAACTGAATCGGTCATAAAACGTGTTCTTATCAATTATGCTTAAATCGGTTATTTATAAAAACATAGTTTTTTCTTTAAATTTATGCCATTAATCAGAAACGTCACTTGAAAAACGAATTCTTTTAATTCTTTTTGTCTTATGTTTTAATGATAAATCATGAATTATAAGATAGTAGTATATTAATAGAAAGTTAAAGAAATCTTACATCTATCTTATATCTATAATACGAGTATATTTATAGATATAACATTATGTTATATCTATATTATAGATCTACTACTATATTTAGTTTTTCTTGCATTTAAAACAAGATTATTATAGGTATTAAATTGGTTTACTGTTAATAATCTTGTTTTAAATGCAAGAAAAACTAAATGTATTAAATTTGCATTACCCAATGTTAAAAAACTAGGCTGTAGTTTAATGTTAGACAATGAAGCACTTAGCCTAGTTGAGTCAACAGTTTTCTTAGGAATTACTTTAGACTCAAAACTTCAATGGGGGACACAAATATCATGTCTTGCGGGAAAACTTAGTTCAGCAGCTTACGCAGTTAGAAAAATTAGGCAGATTACAGATGTCGATACGGCTAGATTAGTTTATTTTAGCTACTTTCATAGTGTTATGACCTACGGCATTTTGCTTTGGGGTAAAGCTGCTGATATAGAAACAATTTTTATATTGCAAAAAAGAGCAGTTCGAGCAATTTATAATTTGAGTTCTCGAGCTTCCCTCAGAGAAAAGTTTAAACAAATTGATATCCTCACAGTTGCATCGCAGTATATTTATGCAAACATAATATTTGTACATCAAAATATTAGTCTTTATGTCAAAAAGAGTGATATGCACTCCATCAATACTAGAAATAAGGATAAACTTGTCACTTCTGCATATAGACTGCAAAAAGTGCAAGGCTCATTTTTAGGACTTAGTGCACGCATCTATAATAAAATCCCTGCTGAAATTTTAAATTTGCCTTTACAAAAATTTAAGGAAAGAATTAAGACAGTTTTAGTACAAAAGGCTTTCTACAATACAAATGATTATTTTAATGACGACAATGCTTGGGTGTAGCGCTCGCTCCAGCAGGACACATCTTTATGTACAAAATCTTATTTTGAAAAGAGTAATTGCTGAGTTTCTTGCCGGCTCTTCTCAGTAAAAGCAACCTTCCGAACCGGTGTTAGAGTCTGACCATTCATAAGTGCCTGTGAAGGCCTATTTGAATAAATATTTCATTTCATTTCATTTCATTTCATTATAAGTTTAAACTCGCATATAATTAGAAATAAGTTTATTCTTAGTATTTTCAGTAAGAAATATAAGGCTTATTTCTTTTTAACGAGTTCAATGGTAAGTAGATATTTGTCAATTACAATTACCATACTTAGATAAATAATATGATAAAAAATTTGTAATTTTCTCATTTATATTATAATATTTTAATTATTTTCTCTTTTTCATAAATAATTTACGCATCAAAGATTATGTAAGGCTTGTAAATTAATTGTAAGAAATCTTTCTTGTTTTAATATTTAAACATGCTGTGTTTGCTTTAATATAACTGTACATTTAGTTTTATATTTAGCGTAAGATATAATATTTTTGTTTTAATGTACTCAAACCTAAATAAATAAATAAATCAAAAATAGTTTCAAACGAAATTATATTCAACGCTTCGGTAATAAGTTTTAGTATTGCTAGCAGAGAACGTTTTCTTCTTCCAGATTTCGCGGAAATCAGCTAAGATTCGTAAAAGCGTAAGATACAAACACATTAACACACTAGCGGTCCCCTGCGGTTTTACCCGCGTTCCCGAGGGATGTCTTGATTTCCCCGGATAAAAAGCCTATATGTTATTCTAGGATATGCTCTATTTATGTGCCAAGTTGGATCTAAATCCGTTGGGTGGTTTTTACGTGAAAGAGTAACAAAGATCCATAGATAAAAATTTCGCATACATAATATTTTTTTTATTTTTTTATATTTATTTATTTGGGACAGCAACAGTCTTAAACTATAAAAAATTACATGGTTTGAACTTATAATTACGAGACCAATTAGAGTTATCCACGTACTAAAATTGAATTTTTACCAATATCTTACATAAAAATGAGAGGTGTCAAGGGACACCGGATGGAACGAAGTTACGCATTGGAATTGACCAAAACGCTGAGTTTAGGTTCAGTGTTGAGAAAAACTTGCAATCTATCGTCTTTAGTATTAGGTCTTCAATAAAAGATCAAGACTGTGCTAATAATTACTAATTTATAAATGGAACAGAATTTGAAACATGTTGTATGTAGCCTTTAAATAAATTATGAAAAAAACAAACCCAATAATAAACCATATCATTTAAATTTCAAACAAAAGTGTCGTTACAACTTTTCGTATGAATTTTTTCCGTCTAGCCCCCTTTGTAATGTTGTGTGTTGCCATGAATAAAGGTATTTTCTTTCTTTCTTTCTTTCTTTCTTTCTTTCTTTCTTTCTTTCTTTCTTTCTTTCTTTCTTTCTTTCTTTCTTTCTTTCTTTCTTTCTTTCTTTCTTTCTTTCTTTCTTTCTTTCTTTCTTTCTTTCTTTCTTTCTTTCTTTCTTTCTTTCTTTCTTTCTTTCACAACGTGCGATAAGGAATTTCGTTCCAACACTAGTTTGAAGCAAACAACAAATATAAGTATGAGTATTATACAAAAAAATTAAAAAAATACAGTAATAACAACAATCTTAATATATATAAATCTCGTGTCACAATGTTTGTCCTCAATGGACTCCTAAACCACTTAACCGATTATAATAAAATTCGCACACCATGTGCAGTTCGATCCAACTTGAGAGATAGGATAGTTTAAATCTCAAATTATAGTCGCAATTTTAATTTATTGCTAATTATTTGTCTGTTATTATTTGACAGTCACAATTATCTGTTAACTCCAAATGATTCTAAGAGATGTCGATACCTTTCGACTGGGTTGAGTAAGTCATCAATAGATGGCGCTGCTATGGTAAATCTACGAACGTGTCATATAAGCTACAATTCAATATCATGATTACCACGTGTTATTGAGGCTAATGTATAAATTAAATTTATTTTGTAGTAAACGAAATACCGTGAAATTCAATTATTTCTTCTTTTTTAATACGGCTGGACCGATTGGAATGTTTTTTTTTGTTTGCGTTTGGGTGGTGCCCTGGATGGTTTAGATTCACAATTGGACCCGGTAGGTGGCGCTGCGAGCGAATTCCTGCATTTTTGTATGGACTTATTTCGACAGAACGACGTCTGTCCGGGCAGCTAGTATGCTATATAAATGGTTAGTATTTAGTACGATAACCAGTATCAAGCTGTTGTACAAATGGTTACGCCCATCTAATGTCGCGATGACGTAACAGTATACGAAACGCATTACTCAATTCCTTCCCAGATTATAACGCATCTAGACTAACAAAAAACCAAGGTTAACCCGGTTCAACGTCCAACAAGGTGACACAAAAGTCCCTGTGACCTACCCTAATAAAGTCTGGCTGGGTTCCTAGAACCGGAATCGTCTGGAGCTTTTGTTTGGCTCCAGACGGATGGACAAAAAACTGTTTTGTGTGTTACGTAAGGTCAAGTTATAATACGGTGTCTGGTATTTTTGAATAGAACAGATTTTTTGCGTGCGTTCATTCTTATGCAGGTTTACGTTAACGGTTTTGGTTGATATGTGGGTTTGAAATTTGAAATTGGAAGTTCATATTATAGATTTATCATATACTTGTATATATTCTTAGTTTTAATCAGAAATCTTATGCAATCTTGTGCATAATGTTTGGTTTTATTATATCATAATGGGTAGACGGATTTGGATGGAATTTGTTACTCAGTTAGATTTCACTCTAGATGTAGAGATAAACTTTTCAACTTGAAAATCTATCAGTTCTTTTTTAAAGAAAGTTGTTAAGTCTCACATGCTGCTAATTTCAACGGCCCCCTTACCTTTCTAACCGAAACAGAAATACAAGTGCAGTAGGTACTGCTTCACGGTGGTAATGGAGGTAATACTTCCCCTGAGGAACTAAATTAAGTACCGTATTACTTCTAAGAATATAATAGATGTTTTCCGCAGGTTTAACATGAATTAATGGTTTTGATTTTGAATTTGAGGTCACATTATGATTCATCAGCGATATGGACGTTCCGCGAAAAATAGAATATTATGTTAATTGTAAAAACCCATAAAGCTTTTTAATTTCTTAAACAGTGTTTTAATGACGAATCAATTCTGATACAAGACAATTGACGTCAAACAATCTGACCACATAGTTAAACAAGCGTTTCTTTGTGGTTTACAAAAGAAAAAATCTCGCCCTACATTAAATACGGCGAGACGGTGATGGAGTAATGTAAATTAGGTTTTCTGGGAATAAAATTACGCTTTAATTTTGGAAAAACCCCATAAATCTATTAATGTCATATTATGACGTGTGTGTTGCAGGTGGTTAATATGACGAAATAAGAAAAAACATATTTGTTGAAAGGTATTTATTTGTTTTTCTCCAGACTGGCGAGTTGGCTTGGTGGTTAGTAACACTGTCTGCCACGCCCCAGGCCGTGGGTTGTATTCCCATCCAGGACAAACATTTGTGTCTTTGTGTCTGGAATATAATCTGTTAATATCTATGTATGTATGTATTTATGTAAAAAGCAGTTTATGTAGAATATTCGTAAATTAGTTTCCAATGTTTCCATAGTACAAGCTCTGCTTAGTTTGGGATAGATGGCTGTGTGTAAAGAATGTCCCGGGATACTAAGAATAAAGAGTTTGGTAGGTGGTAAGAAACACTGACCGGTACACCACAGGTCGTGGGTTCGATTCCCATCCAGGTCAAAAGTTTGTTTGCTTATCATGTCTGTTTCTTCTGTATTCGTATGTAAATATCCATTCCCAAATGACTAGGAACAGGGCAGGCAGATGACTTGACATGAAAAATTTTCGGTCCAAGTTTTTGTTTAACTGACCCGATAGTCCCAATATTTATGAAAAAAGATAATATGCTAATGTAGCAAATGATCATTTTCATCAAGAATACTATAATAGCCAATACGTTTTCGACCCTGAGACTTGAAGTTGTCAAGAATCATGTGCCTGTAATTTCACCTCCTTACCTTTCTAACCGAAACACAGTAACACAAATGCACTACTGCTTCACGACGGAAATGGGTAATATAGTACTTTTCCCTGTACTAACTCTGGTCTAACAGCTACTTTTAAATATAATTCAAAACGTTGGCTTGGTGGTTAACGCTCTGACTGCCAAACCTAAGGTCGCGGGTTCGTTTCCCATCCAGAACAAACATTTGTGTGCATGAACATGTCTGTTTGTTCTGTGTCTGGGTGTTAATATCTATATAAGTATGTATTTAGAAAAAAAAAAGAAGTATATGTAGTATATCAGTTATCTGATTTCTGAGTACAAGCTCTGCTTAGTTTGGGACCAGATGGCCGTGTGTAAAAGATTGTCCCAGGATATTTATTATTATTTATTAAAAAGTCTTACCGTAATTATTGTTTACCGTAATTATTGTTGCATAAGTTCAACAACAACACATGTAAAAGCAATGACTATATAAGGCAATATACGTGTAAATTAGCGTTTCTAAGTCATTATTACAACTAAGTGATGACTTATACGGATTGTTTACATTCATGGTCACAATGTTCATTGGTAGCTGCATGTCCCCTGATCCCAACACATACGTGACATTTGACACACGGGTGACTGTTTATTAAGGAAATAGTGGTCATATCTGCGTATTATTTACATAACCTAAAGGTGTTTGTCACAAATAAACACAATGCAAGTTGGTAAGATTATTAGGACAAACGTTTGTGTTGGTATGTGTCACAAATGTTTGGTTACATTGGTTGCGTAGTATAAAGCTCGGATCGATCCCCAAGTCAGACATCAATATTACTTTTTTTGGAAATAATTACCTATTTCATAAGATACCAGTGTGTAATTTTTTTTTTGTCTTTAAAAATCATCGGTCAAATGTGGGTCTCGTTACTCTCTATTCCTACCCCTTCAGGGATGATTGGCGTGAAAATATGTAGAAACATCTGATTGTTCCGTGTCTGGATGTAAATATACAAGTACTCGGTAACTAAATTATCCAAGCTCTGCTTAATTTGGGTTCAGGGGCTCGATTCTGTAAAGTAAATGACTCTAACTCGAGGATGTTTCGTCGTGGCTATGCTCTGTCTCTGTCGCTTACTACGCTAATACTACTAATCACGTGAGAGGTAAGCTCTCCAAGGCCTCCGAGAAGCGGCTCGCTGATGAAGTTTGTATTAGCTGAATAAGGGGACTGATAACCGTGCGTGCTGAATGTCCTAAAATTTATGGCTGTCCACCGCGATTTCACTCGGATTCCTTGGGGATATTACATATTCCCGAGATAATGTAGCAGTATATGTGCTATTACACGCCCTTCTGGCGTGATAGCGTAACATCCTTCCATTCAAACTTTCGCATTTATAATAAGTTCTAGCCCCGCGTTACCGAAGGATGTCACATTTTCTCGGCACAAAAAGTATCCTATGTTACTTCTAATACCTCCAAGAATATATGTCCAAAGTTTAATGATGATCGGTTATGTAAGATGACAGGCCAGTTGGCTTGGTGGTTAGCGTTCTGACTGCCAAACTGAAGGTAGCGGGTTCGATTCCCACCCAGGACAAACATTTGCGTGCATGAATATGTCTGTTGGTTCTGCTCGGGTGTAAAGTAAGTAAGTATGTATTTAGAAAAAAAAAGTAGTATATGTAGTATATCAGATATCTGGTTTCCATAGCTAGGTTACAAGCTCTGCTTAGTTTGGGAACAAATGGCAGTGTGTAAAGAATGTCCCAGGATATATTTTTTTATTTTAAGTTGTTTTCGCGTGAAAGCGTAATAAACAAACTTACATGCACATTTTTAATATTAGTAGGGATTAAGATTATCTACAATTTATAGTTTACTAGCTGCCCAAGGCTTTTTACCCGCGTTCCCGTGGGATCTCACATGTATTATACATAAAAGCCTTCCTCTTCAATCACTCTATCTATTAAAAAACCGCATCAAAATCCGTTGCGTAGTTTTAAAGATTTAAGCATACATAAGGATATGAGAAAGCGACTTTGTTTTATACTATGTAGTGATTTGCAGAGACAAATAAGTAGAACAGGAATAAAAGATTCAATTACTTTGTTTACGAGTTTTATGATTAAAAATATTGTTTTCCGGGTAATAGTTGATGATTCATGAATATGGTGATGTTCACTCAGTTGGTGACGTCAAATGACGTAACAAGCGTTGTAGGTTCCGATTACAATCGCCAGTCGCGTCGGAAGAGTGTCGCTTGACTGCGGCACTGCATTACATCTATGTTGTAGGGAGTGTAGAAGTAAAGGAGGACCATCTTGTATGGGGGATTAGTCGAAAAAGTGTCCCCTTGTAAACAGCAAATTAGTTTTCCAATACTCACCGAAATAGCGCTAGTGTAGCAAGTGGAAATGATATGAACAGAGTGAATTGTACTGGGTTGGTTTCCGGTAATTCTTTAATACTATTTTTTATTTGCTATTTATAATTAATTTTTACTTAAAAACACTGTATAATTTTATTCCATACTCATGTTTGTATACTCGTATATACTATAATAATTTTAAAAATGCGATGCAACAAAACGGAAAAGTTTCTTTCCTTTTTTATATACTTAGTATCCTACTCTAATAATTTGTGGCGCTCTATTTAAAATTCTTCCTCTTGCTACAGTAGCGCCACCTTAATTTTCTCCCTTTCAACGGACACTTTTTAGTACACTGAGATGGTCCTCCTTTACTTCTACACTCCATATTATGTTGGTTACATGCTTAGTGTGCGTTACTTTCATAACCCCTACAAGCTTTTGGTGAAGGAAAATATCTTAAGGAAACTATTGCACTAAACTACCCTTAATCAATTTTTTTTTATTTAGAATGGGCTTGCGCTTGACCTTCGACTGACCCCAGAAGAAGGTATGACGAGGCTGATGATGTAGCACGCGAACCTAGGAAATCCATTTTCAGTGTGGTCTTGAATATATCCAGGTTTAAGGTGTCGGAAGACAATGACCCCGGAAGAGACTAGCATCTGCCGGTGTCTCCAACAGTAGTTCTTGAGAGCCAGTTCCTTTCTATGCTCTGTGTCCCTTCAGTCACATCACCCGTGCCTTTAATAACAATTTTTCTTTATTTTTTTAATGAAAATGAAAAATGAAAATGAAAAAGATTTATTTGCAGTGATTATCATTTTAAGAAAAGAATAAACTTATACATTACGTTGTTTCTAAAACCAAACTAATCACTGGTAGAATATTACATTTAAATATTATATATGGCCTTCACACAAGGCAACATGCCTGTATCGCGAGGACCAGTCATATTTTTTTTATTTATGAAATGAAATACAATATTTCATCAAATAGGCCTTCACAGGCACATATGAATGGTGACACTCTAAGCTTCATATCTATATGCCCCTCGGTTTCACCCGCGTTCTCCAAAAAGCCTTTTATTCTCCCAAAAAAAAAAACTGTTTCTACGTATGGGATATGTAGGTATTTGCAAATACAGACACGACTTTTCTACACATTTATTACATGTATAGATGAATGTTATTTTCCGTGGATTTTATATCTTCAAAATCATTACCCTTTCTCAAGGTAAGTTGTGAACACTAAACATTAAAAATTCAAAAACCATTTATTTAGTTTAGGCCCGCGGAGGGTACATATGAAGGTCCAATTTTTGGCTATGTTATTATTTCAATTTTATAATTTATCATTTACAAAAAAGAAATAACAAGATAATAATTTAGAAAAATACAATAATTACAACCTAAAGACACAAATTAGAGGCACTGTCCAGGTAATAACCAAAATTTAATAACCATAACATTTCACAGAATTTTTCACCCCTTAAAAAAATCCCCTTTCGCAGCGATCTGTCTGTCGTTGTGTAGATTCCAAATTGAACACAAATCAACCGATCAATATCAGCACCGATCACACACACTTGTAAAATTACAAACTTATTATCATATCAGAATCAGTACAAACAAAACGATACTCCATTATGACGCAATGCAGTGGCATTATGAATCACTTTACCTTGCATTCGACATTGTTGCCCCCTTCCTGGAACCGAGTCTAGACTTGTTCTTAGACCGTGGACATGAGGATGAGGTGAGCGGATATTGATCTGTAAATAAATAAATTATTTTTAATCTTTTCGGAACTCGGTCGAACCCGCGGGAAAGAAGTATCCTTCTTGATAAGGAAAAGTTCAAGAAATTAAAAGCTTTCACAGGCTGAAGTTTCTTTTTCGGTTTTGTTTCAAAAAAGTTTGAAAGGAGCGAGACTTAATTTTTTTTTTATATAAATAACTAGCTGTCTCCCGCCGTTTTACCCGCGTTCCCGTGGGATGTCACATGTATTATATATAAAAACCTTCCTCTTCAGTCACACTATCTATTAAAATAACCGCATCAAAATCCGTTGCGTAGTTTTAAAGATTTAAGCATACACAGGGATATAGGGACAGAGATAGCGATTTTGTTTCATACTATGTAGTGATACAAAAACCACAGCACATCACAATTTCAAAATAAGTCAAACAGTTGCTACATACTATTTGTCTGTCTATATTTCACAGTAGCTCTTTAGCACCAGCAAATGCCATATAAAAATAAATATGTACTTAAAAACTAAATAAATATACCGGGACATTCTTTACACAAGGCCATTCGATCCCAAACTAAGCAGAGCTAGTAGGAACCCAGACAACTGATATACTACAATACTACTTTTTTAAATACATAATTGATTGGATATCGACATAATAAGTTTAATTTAGTATTTATTGGCACTTTCTATCTTTGACAGGCCAGTTGGCTCGGTGGTTAGCGCTCTGACTGCCAAACCGAAGGTCGCGGGTTCGATTCCCACCCAGGACAAACATTTTGTGTGCATGAACATGTCTGTTTGTTCTGTGTCTGGGTGTAAATATCTATATAAGTATGTATTTAGAAAAAAAAAAAAGTATTATATGTAGTATATCAGTTATCTGGTTTCCATAGTACAAGCTCTGCTTAGTTTGGGACCAGATGGCCGTGTGTAAAGAATGTCCCGGGATATTTATTATTTATTATTATTATTATTATTACTTAAATATTGTCTAAAAAGCATTCCGTGCCGCGCTTGCGTTTCCGAGGGATATAATGTATTCCGGGATTATTACAAAGCCTATGTTCTTTTTTTGATCAATATTTATCAGTGGTCGACCAGTAGGTCTAGAGTTCGATTCCGGGGTGAGCAAGGTAATATAAATATTTCTTAGTAAAGAAATTATTTCCTATATAGCCCTCGTGTGGTATAGTGTTAAAGACGGCCAAAATGAAAGAGGGAAAGAAAATTTATTTAATTGCTCACCACAGCAAGATCTTATATTAGTAAACCTATCTTTGGTGTAATGTGGGTGCAGTTACTGCGACCTCTTCCTACCTCTTCAAGGATAATGGGCGTTAAGATATAACTTACGAAACTAACTAGCAGTTGCATATGCAATTACTTATTATGTCATATCACTCAGCCCTTACCCTAAACTCATTTAACAATATAGTCAGCTTCTGCCGAGTAGTAAACAAATTTTGCGCCACTAGGTACACTAGTTATATACCTTCCTTATTAAATAAATATCCCGGGACATTCTTTATACACCGCTATTTGATTCCAAACTTAGCAGATTTTCTACTGAAACCAGATACGCCCCCTTATTCAGCTAGTACAAACTTCGTCGGCGAGCCAATTCACGGAGGCCTCGGAGAGCTTATCTCTCACGTGATTAGTAGTATTAGCGTAGTAAGCGACAGAGACAGAGCATAGCCACGACGAAACATCCTCGAGTTAGAGTCATTTACTTTACAGAATCGAGCCCCTGAACCCAAATTAAGCAGAGCTTGGATAATTTAGTTACCGAGTACTTGTATATTTACATCCAGACACGGAACAATCAGATGTTTCTACATATTTTCACGCCAATCATCCCTGAAGGGGTAGGAATAGAGAGTAACGAGACCCACATTTGACCGATGATTTTTAAAGACAAAAAAAAAATTACACACTGGTATCTTATGAAATAGGTAATTATTTCCAAAAAAAGTAATATTGATGTCTGACTTGGGGATCGATCCGAGCTTTATACTACGCAACCAATGTAACCAAACATTTGTGACACATACCAACACAAACGTTTGTCCTAATAATCTTACCAACTTGCATTGTGTTTATTTGTGACAAACACCTTTAGGTTATGTAAATAATACGCAGATATGACCACTATTTCCTTAATAAACAGTCACCCGTGTGTCAAATGTCACGTATGTGTTGGGATCAGGGGACATGCAGCTACCAATGAACATTGTGACCATGAATGTAAACAATCCGTATAAGTCATCACTTAGTTGTAATAATGACTTAGAAACGCTAATTTACACGTATATTGCCTTATATAGTCATTGCTTTTACATGTGTTGTTGTTGAACTTATGCAACAATAATTACGGTAAACAATAATTACGGTAAGACTTTTTAATAAATAATAATAAATATCCTGGGACAATCTTTTACACACGGCCATCTGGTCCCAAACTAAGCAGAGCTTGTACTCAGAAATCAGATAACTGATATACTACATATACTTCTTTTTTTTTTCTAAATACATACTTATATAGATATTAACACCCAGACACAGAACAAACAGACATGTTCATGCACACAAATGTTTGTTCTGGATGGGAAACGAACCCGCGACCTTAGGTTTGGCAGTCAGAGCGTTAACCACCAAGCCAACGTTTTGAATTATATTTAAAAGTAGCTGTTAGACCAGAGTTAGTACAGGGAAAAGTACTATATTACCCATTTCCGTCGTGAAGCAGTAGTGCATTTGTGTTACTGTGTTTCGGTTAGAAAGGTAAGGAGGTGAAATTACAGGCACATGATTCTTGACAACTTCAAGTCTCAGGGTCGAAAACGTATTGGCTATTATAGTATTCTTGATGAAAATGATCATTTGCTACATTAGCATATTATCTTTTTTCATAAATATTGGGACTATCGGGTCAGTTAAACAAAAACTTGGACCGAAAATTTTTCATGTCAAGTCATCTGCCTGCCCTGTTCCTAGTCATTTGGGAATGGATATTTACATACGAATACAGAAGAAACAGACATGATAAGCAAACAAACTTTTGACCTGGATGGGAATCGAACCCACGACCGTGGACATGAGGATGAGGTGAGCGGATATTGATCTGTAAATAAATAAATTATTTTTAATCTTTTCGGAACTCGGTCGAACCCGCGGGAAAGAAGTATCCTTCTTGATAAGGAAAAGTTCAAGAAATTAAAAGCTTTCACAGGCTGAAGTTTCTTTTTCGGTTTTGTTTCAAAAAAGTTTGAAAGGAGCGAGACTTAATTTTTTTTTTATATAAATAACTAGCTGTCTCCCGCCGTTTTACCCGCGTTCCCGTGGGATGTCACATGTATTATATATAAAAACCTTCCTCTTCAGTCACACTATCTATTAAAATAACCGCATCAAAATCCGTTGCGTAGTTTTAAAGATTTAAGCATACACAGGGATATAGGGACAGAGATAGCGATTTTGTTTCATACTATGTAGTGATACAAAAACCACAGCACATCACAATTTCAAAATAAGTCAAACAGTTGCTACATACTATTTGTCTGTCTATATTTCACAGTAGCTCTTTAGCACCAGCAAATGCCATATAAAAATAAATATGTACTTAAAAACTAAATAAATATACCGGGACATTCTTTACACAAGGCCATTCGATCCCAAACTAAGCAGAGCTAGTAGGAACCCAGACAACTGATATACTACAATACTACTTTTTTAAATACATAATTGATTGGATATCGACATAATAAGTTTAATTTAGTATTTATTGGCACTTTCTATCTTACTTAAATATTGTCTAAAAAGCATTCCGTGCCGCGCTTGCGTTTCCGAGGGATATAATGTATTCCGGGATTATTACAAAGCCTATGTTCTTTTTTTGATCAATATTTATCAGTGGTCGACCAGTAGGTCTAGAGTTCGATTCCGGGGTGAGCAAGGTAATATAAATATTTCTTAGTAAAGAAATTATTTCCTATATAGCCCTCGTGTGGTATAGTGTTAAAGACGGCCAAAATGAAAGAGGGAAAGAAAATTTATTTAATTGCTCACCACAGCAAGATCTTATATTAGTAAACCTATCTTTGGTGTAATGTGGGTGCAGTTACTGCGACCTCTTCCTACCTCTTCAAGGATAATGGGCGTTAAGATATAACTTACGAAACTAACTAGCAGTTGCATATGCAATTACTTATTATGTCATATCACTCAGCCCTTACCCTAAACTCATTTAACAATATAGTCAGCTTCTGCCGAGTAGTAAACAAATTTTGCGCCACTAGGTACACTAGTTATATACCTTCCTTATTAAATAAATATCCCGGGACATTCTTTATACACCGCTATTTGATTCCAAACTTAGCAGATTTTCTACTGAAACCAGATACGCCCCCTTATTCAGCTAGTACAAACTTCGTCGGCGAGCCAATTCACGGAGGCCTCGGAGAGCTTATCTCTCACGTGATTAGTAGTATTAGCGTAGTAAGCGACAGAGACAGAGCATAGAGGTCGCGACGAAACATCCTCGAGTTATATATACCCATGACCTGTGACGTGGCCGTCAGGGTCGCTTACCAACAAGCCAACTGGCCTGTCAAAAGCTCGTACCCTATCAAAGTTCCCACATTCTTGAAGACCGCGGTTTTACCCGCGTTCCCGAGGGATATCACATTTTCCCAGGATAAAAAGTAGCATATATGTTATTCCAGGATATTCTCTATCTATGTGCCAAGTTTCATCCATATCCGATTAGTAGCTTTTGCGTGAATGAGTAACAAACATACTTACATACAATATTTCCACTTTATAATAATAGGTTGGGGAAAAAGTTTCTTCGCATTTTTTAAGACAATTCAAAACATTGTTTTAATACAGTTTATTTACATTTAACTAAAGTAATATTAATATAGATATATCTTGATAGTCACAAAGTTTATTCGGTTGACTGTCCATCTTTTCGAAGTTTTTTTACTAGCTTGTTTTGACTGAAAATTCATCATAGTTTATATCGTGGCTTACCACAAAACTAAGAAGAAATCAGCCTCTAAAGTACAGCTACCAGTTCAGAAGGCGATTTCCTCACCTTTACCCTTTAAGAAAAATAGGCTTTTTAAATGGAATGAATACCCATTCTACCTACGTAAGCGTAAAACTGAAAGTTTCTAAACTGAAACCTAGCAATCGTAAGTGGGTGTTTCTTCAGGCAACCCGAGCTTGAGATTTCATCACGTGCAGTATTTTTGGTAAAAAGTTACGGATAAAAAAAATATTTTTCATTACTCTATATAAACCGTAACATGTGAAAGACACATGCCAGTCGATTTTTTTTTTTAAATCATTTATTTCAAAGTGAAAAATAACAAATTACACATAGATATAATATTACTAAATACTGCAGAAATAACAAGGCCCTATTACAAAAAAAAAAAAAACAACGGGTTGCACTCCGGGAGTGTCGGCAGAAGTGAAAACTTGAACATTAACGTTGCGCATTTTTACCGTCTCACGAGTTTTCGATCAGGTCACGTGTCCTGACGCAAGTTTGACATTATATACCCACCCCAAGAAAAGGGCTCAAGGCCGCTAGAAGTATTCACTTCAAAAAATCAAGTAAGGCGATAACCGGTAGACGGTGCCGTGAGACGTGAAGTTGTTAATTCTCTTTCACGGACTCCCTTATCTTTCTAACCGAAACACAGTATTACACGTGCACTACTGCTTCACGGCGAAAATGGGTAAGGTGGTAGTACTTCCCCAGAATAACACTGTACTAAAACCTCTGCTACTTTTGTAAGCCTGACCCCAATCTTCTTTGGAAGAATGTTTTTGTTCACCACTCCTGTAATGGTAAAGTGTAGATACTGTAGTGAACGGGGGCGTAATTACATAGAAACTTATCGAATGTTAATTATTTATTTTTATATTTTTGTCCATTAGATTTTTATATAAAAAAAACATATTTTTCCATGCTCGCGCACTGTCATTCTATTTCTTTTTTTAGAAAACGAATATTAACTTATTAATTCAAACAATTGTCAGCCAGTTACAAGAGTAATAACGGCCAGTGCGCTAGCATATACCTTCTTTACAATACTGACAACATAAATTGCAAATAATGACAGACCAATTGGCTTGGTGGTTAACGCTCTGACTGACAAGCCGAAGGTCGCGGGTTCGATTCCCACCCAGGACAAACATTTGTGTGCATTAACATGTTTGTTGGTTCTGTGTCTGGGTGTAAATATCTATATAAGTATGTATTTAAAAAAAAAAAGTAGTATATGTAGTATATCAGTTCACTGGTTGCCATAGTACAAGCTCTGCTTAGTTTGGGACCAGATGGACGTGTGTAAAAAAAAAAAGAATGTCCCAGGATATTTATATTTATTATTATTATTATCACTTTCGGGCGAAACCAGGGTGGGTTGCTAGCTAAAAAAAAAAAACAGATTTTATTGAATTAAAAATGTATCCTATTTCTAAATAGTATAAAACAGTCATTATTTCTGTCTGTTTGTTTGCTTGATTCTTTTCACGTACGCAATAGATTATAATGCAGTTTTCTATTATTTTATCCCTTTCCCAGGGTTTCCCAGGGATGTTAGGTGTTTTCGGGATAGAAAGTAGGCTATTTGTTATTCCAGGACATGTTCTATTTGCCAAGTTTCATCCAAATTCGTTCAGTAGTTTTTTCGTGAAAGAGTAACAAACATTCACCCTCACAAACTTTCAGAACTTAAGGTTTTATCATCCTGTACAAATAACGCCGGTGCTTCATTACAAAGCTATAAATCATACACAACCTAAACTTACGGCACGCTATGATGGCCGGTTTGACGTTTAAAAATGACAAAGAAAAATAACCTTTATTCCTTCAGACTTAAGGTGCATCTATTGATCCAACAGCTAATTGTATGATGATGGAAATCAACCTTATTCCAAAGCAATACAGTTTCTTTTCCTATGACATTCTTAAACGTCAAAACGGCCATCATAGCGTGCCGGCATAAGCTTTAAGGTCTTGTAGGTATATAATAAATATTACTAACTGGCGCCTAGTTTCTGACTAAGTAACCCATTCTTTTATATTTCCTCGAAGTTTTTAATTATGATTTTCCTCATACACTTACGTTATTAGTCACTGTCTCTTTGTCCCTACTGTAGGGTCTATAGCCCTTCTCATAATGTTCAAAAGCTATATTCCTAAACTAGCTTCCTTCCCGTGGTTTCACCCGCCTTCCCGAGATATTTAATGCATTCCGGGCAGCGGTGGCCTTACCCATTGCGAGGCTCCGGGCGGTAGGTCATTGCGAAGCCCTTTGTCCTTCGTGAAAAATATGTGGTGCGAAAGTAAGTCTGGTTGTTTGGTTTAGAAATGCTATAGTTTACACAAATAAATAAAATTTGAAATCCAAGTTTTTTTTTATTTGCTTGGGTTGCGCGAGGCCCCGGGCGATTGCCCCGTTCGCCACCCCCTAAGGCCGACTCTGATTCCGGGATTGTATCATAACCGATATCCATCTGGAATAATGTACCTTTAAATAGTAAATAAATTTTTCAAATAGGTGCAGCTCGAGGGCATCAATATTTTAGGATATCTAAGCTATTTGTTAATGCAGAATATATTCTATATCTACGTCAAATTTGATTCAAATTCATTTAGCCGTTTATGCGTGATTAACACACATATTCTAAGATGTTTTCTCGAAAATTCCTCGACTCCACTCAACCTCACTCAAAGATTAGTATTCTAATTACAAAAATCTCCCCCACTCGACTTGACATCTCTCACTCGAGGTGAGGAAACAACTGTCAGCTTCAAGGTACGTCGGGACCAACCTTAAGGAAGCTTATTGCTTGTAAATAGTTACTGAAACTCACTATTTTATTTTATTAATATTTTATCTATAATATAATGACGTAATTAATGACATGTTACCTTGACTACACTTCCATTCGACATCAGTCGGGGTTGCTCGAGTTTTGCTCAAGTTATGACTAAGAATACCAATTTTGAGAATTCCTCGAGAAAATGCTTAAGGTATCCTCAGTCGAGTTGGAGTCGAGTGACGTCTGAAGAAACGTCTTAGAATATGGGTGTCAGTCACAAACATGCAAACGTTATTTTTAAAATTAGAGCAATTAAACAGAGCTTAATTGCTACCTTTGTTGTTAGGGGTAGATTGAAAAAGGGTGAATAATTTTAGTTAACCAAATAAATTAAAAGTAGCAGGTTGAATCACTGGTCTGCAAAAAAAAATTTTTTTTTCGTCCTCATTGTTTTCATGCATGATAACATAATATTTGGTGCTCTAAATAAGGAATTCAACATACAAATAAATACAGCACATAGATTTTAAATACAATGTCCATCTATTTAAAAAACGATATTATCAAAATAACAACAATTACAAAAAGTGAAAAAAGACTACGGTCTAAGTTTGATAGTGAAAAATGCTAATTTTGCAGTCACAAATTATAAAAATATTATTATATTTATCTCATTATGGTAATATAATTCAAGTTATTTTGTATTTTTTTTTTTCTCTTCATCGTTTCCATCGAAGTTTCTCGGCGAATCGACCAACAAAAATCAGCAAGCATTGCTGCTGACCATTTTCCATTGTAGCGTCTTTCAATATGCATATTATCCTGATGAAACCTTTCACCATGCTCATCTGATACGGCTCCGAGATTTTCCGGAAAGAAATCTACATGCGAGTCCAAAACATGACTTTTGAGTGACATATTGCATCCTAAAGGTTTATCCTAAAACTTGGTGTATCCTCCTTGCAATCCAGTAAGTATAGCGACTTTCAACTTTCAAGTCAGCACAAATATTCCATAGGTATTGAGAATATTTTATTTTTCAAGTAATACCTCCAGATTTGCATAATTTTCTTTAAAACTTACTGAGTATTTGATATAGAACGCCAACAATCAAAAGACAAGTTTCCAACTAACTATTACAACAGTTCCAGTGAATACTGCTTAGGCGCATATGTACTACCATAGAAATCACTTTCAGTACTTTCCTTCTTTCTCTTACGACTAGCAAAAACCTATTTCGTATGTAAATACATTGTTTATAATGTTAACGCATAAAACGAATTAACAAAAAACTTAAATTTATGATATTTCGAAAAAAGTCGATCGAAGAAGAATCGAAAAACTTAGACGTGATAAAAAACATCGGCCATCAGGAACAGATTCAGAGCATCAAAATCTTCATATTTATCACATAGTTTTTTAAAGGAGGATTTCGTTGCAGACCAGTGATACTAATAATAAATAAATAAATATCCTGGGGCATTCTTTACACACGGCCATCTGGTCCCAAGCTAAGCAGAGCTTATACTATGGGAACCAGATAACTGATATACTACATATACTACTTTTTTTTTCTAAATACATACTTATATAGATATTTACACCCAGACACAGAACAAACAGACATGTTCATGCACACAAATGTTTGTCCTGGGTGGGAACCGAACCCTCGACCTTCGGTTTGGCAGTCAGAGCGTTAACCACCAAGCGACTTTAACTCTTAATCAGAATAACACCACAGGCTTTGAAGTAGAAAAAACTTACGTGCCCAAAAAATCACATTGAAGATATATATGTATGGAAATAGCTGCTCGTTTAGGTCCTTATTATTATTTTTCGAGTTATTTCTTTTTGAAATGTTTAATATAAAAATGATTATCATTGAAATAATAAAATTGTCAAAAAGCCAGATTAGATATAATAATAGGTTGGGGAAAAAGTTCCTTCGCATTTTTTAAGAAAATTCAAAACATTTTTAATATAGTTTATTTACATTTGACTAAAGTATGTAGGTACCATTTTGTTCGATAACTTTTTGCCATCTTGTAGGTAGGGACATGACCCCATTGCTATAGAAATTTTGGGACTTCTGATCAAAATACTGCGACAAGTGGTTTTGACAGTCTTCTCGTCATGTTAACCTGACACTGCCTAAAGAATTCTGAAGAGACCGAAACAGGTGGAAGTCTGAAGGTGCAAGGTCAGGATTATACGGCGGATGCATTAATACCTCCCAGCCAAACTCTCTTAATTTTTGCTGAGTGGCTAAATATGTGTGAGGTCTAGCGTTATCATGATGAAAAACCACACCCCTTCTGTTGATTAATTCCGGCCGCTTTCTCTCAACATCTTGCTTTAATCTCATCACTGGTTCGCAGTAGAGTTTAGAATCGATGGTCCTGCCTGGTAACAGCTCATAATGAATAATGCCCTTCCAATCCCACCACACACACAGCATCACCTTGTTGCGAGTTAACCTGGGTTTCGCCACAGTCTGTGAAGCCTGACCGGCCTTTGACCACGACCTTTTTCGCACGTTCTTGTCGTACGTGATCCACTTTTCATCGCCAGTTATCAGCTTCTTCAAAAATGGTTCGGTTTCATGACGTCGTAATAAAGAATCACAAATGAGTACACGGTTCATTAGGTTTCTTTCAGTGAGCTCAGTGAGGTACCCAAATATCTAGCTTTTTTGTGTACCCAGTTTTTTTCAAATGCGCCAAAACTGTTTTGTGGTCAATTCCCAGTTCTTCAGCTACGTCGTAACTACTGATATGCCGATCTTGCTCCACTTTTTCAAAAATGGCATCCATTTTATCCGTAATGGGGCGACCAGAGCGACGTGCATCTTTTACATCAAAATTTCCGGATTGAAAACGCTTAAACCAAATTTGTGCTACTCTCAAAGACACTGCACTAGATCCATAAACATCGCAAATTTTTTTCGCGGCTTGCGTTGCATTTTTACCTTTTTTGTAGTAAAATTTTAAAATGAATCGAATTTCTTCATTAGATTCACTCATCTTGGCGGTACGAAAAACAAATGCAAATCGCACTTTTTCCTAATTTCAATTTGGAATTGTGTTCTTTAAAATTTAAACTTTCAATGATACCAAAACCAGCCAGATACAAATAGTATAGCCAAAGAGATTTTATTACAAGTTCATACATACTATAATGCGAAAAGACTTTTCCCCCAACCTAATATAATTTATACAAAAATTTTACCTTGCTGAGTTTCTTGCCGGTTCTTCTCAGTTGACTTTGGAACTGGTAGCTTCAGTAATTGCCCTCCACGGTCCTAAACTAAACTCCAAGTCACGAGAAATCCTGTTAATCCCTCTAGTCCCATGAAGTGGACAACGCTTTTTAATCACCCTTATTCCTTGTGAAAACTTGCTAATGTGGTAGCAAGGTAGTAGAAACGTTTATGAGTAGTAGATGATGAGTCGGAAAACTCAGTAGTAGGTTCTGGCCAGTTTCCATAGTAGTAGTCAGCGGATTTTCCACAAAATCCTACTAATACAAAAGCTGGATTGTAAAATTTATGCGTAATAATACAAAATATGAATTCTGTCAAGTCATCATTAGACTCCGATTATTCCATGATGTGGTCATTCTAGGAAGTCAAGTTATTCGGGACTTATCACTCGCCCCTCAGCCTACGTGGGGCTTCGAGCTCTGACTCACGTAGGGTGTTATGAAAAAACTGAAATTATGACTCATACAGGGTGGGGATAAAACGCGACGCGCACGTATGCTTTTTGGGTTTTCCAGATAAATTGGGCGAATTAGGAATTTAATAATACTGTTACGTACGAATTTTTAAACAGAAAGGGCTTTAAATTTTGATATAGGTACGCTTTGATTTGGTTAAAATTGAGATTCCTTCAATTCAAAATGAATTCTATATAACAATATTATTACCAGTAATTACATGTTTTTATTTAACCTTACCTGTTAGTATGTTTAGGATAAATTTTGCCATCGATTGAGCGGAAATTTTGCACACTCAATTGTTTTTGTTGACATACGATTAGCACAGTGACGTCATTTTTGACACCTGATAATATGGTCAATTATTCATCTCCATGTAATGGGTATCAAATGAAAGTGTTCGCCAAGCGGCATACGTGACGTCAGTTTTATAGGTTTTTTTTACCTTAAAATTTGTTTTAAAAACTAAACTTGATATTTTTTTGTGGATTTTGTTACGTTATGGTATTGTCATGGTAATTGAACGTAGGCTAATTCGTATTGGCATATTTCAGGACTTTTGTGTGAAATTTGAATTCGGACACGCCACTCGTTCTTCCAAATCTTCCAAGTATAAATTTCCAAAACGACTTATTGTCGTATTGCGTTTATAATATACTAGCTGTCCCCCGCGGTTTCACCCGCGTTCCCCAGGGATTTAACATTTTCCCGGCACAAAAATAATCCTATATTACTTCTAATATAATATCCCATATTCTATATTCCCATATTCTTGGAGGAATACCTCCACGTGACAAAGTACAAAGTTTCATGATTATCGGTTAAGTAGTTTTCGCGTGAATGTGTAACAAACAAACTTACATTTCTATTTATAATTTTAGTAGGGATGAGTATGTATTTAAAAAAGTAGTATATATAGTATATCAGTTACCTGGTAGCCATAGTACAAGCAGTACACTTTGCTTAATTTGGGATCAGGTAGCCATGTGTGAGGAACGTCCTGAGATATTTATATCGATCCTATGGTCCTTGCGGTGAGGATTTTGCCTCATACGGGTGTTCCGTATGTTTCAGAATCGATATTGTTTCCATATTCTCGACACAAACGTTTTCCTCCAAAAGGTATTTATGGTGTTTTTATATTTGCCAGGCTAGTGAGTATTAGCTTTTCCTTTTGGTATTGCCTGGTGGAGTGGACAAACAAATGGGTTCACCTGGTTTGCAGTCGATGGGTATTTCAATTGGGGATTCCAATGAGTTAATGTTCATTTCTAATTAGGTGGCTGTACGATCCGAAGTGGCGCGAGTGTTTGATGTCCGCCATTTTGTATGGGCTCGGGTTCTGCAACGAAACCTAATCGGCACCATTATGGCCGTTTTTAGGTCGCGTGAAGTTAGGGCTTGACAGTATGAAGTTAGAGCCTGATCTTTCGAAGTTAGGGCCTGATAGTTCTAAACTAGGCTTTGGTTTATTATTTCTTTTTACTTTTTCTACGGCCTCTTAGTCCGTTACACTTTATAGATTCTATGATAACGTATTGTAATATAAATTGTTTTGCATTTTTATAAATGAACATATTTTTAATTCACAAGCTAAGACTTTTTTTTATTTATGTACAATATATTTTTCAATTAAAACGCCTTCATAAACAAAAGTTTGTCTTGGGTGTTAGAAACCAACAAAACATATTAAAGTAAAAGTAAGTCTTTTATGAGCTTATGAGGGTAGGTAGCTGTCCATCGGTGGCTTGGTTGACAGATTCGCTTGCATGGTGAGTCTTTTGCCGCTGTACTTAGCAGTTGTTCCATCGAGGTATGCTGTCGTGGTACCCTTTTGCTTGGCTGTAAATATCTATATAAGTACTCGTATGTATAAATAAAAGTTTTATATGTTGTAGGTATATCTGATATCTGGCTTCCGTAGTACAAGCTCTGCTTACTTTGGGATCAGATGGACTTGTGTAAAGAATGTTACAGAATATTTATTTCATTTACTTTTAAAAGGCCGTTCCTGGCAGTGGCACTCAAATTATACTTCTCAAATCTCCACTTACACCAACTCTTACCAAACAGGACTTTACTCCAGACCCGCTCTCTGAGCAGTGCCGGATTAAGCAAGCGCGAGGCCCGTAGCAAATCATTCAAGGGGCATTTGATCTGCTATGGGTTCTCAAAATTCAAAATTCAAAATTCAAAACCATTTATTCAGTTTAGGCCTTCGGAGGGCACTTATGAAGGTCAAATTTAAAGTTACTGAAGCTACAACCGGTTCGGAAGTCAGCCTTCAACTGAGAAGAACCGGCAAGAAACTCAGCAAGGTTACATTTTTTTTTATTTGTTATATAAATTTTTATCTATTCTGACTTTTTGGCTATTTTATAATTTCAATTTTACATAATTTTATATTTAACAATTACAAGATACTTATTATAGGTAACATTAATAAAAACAAAACAAAAAAAATATGACAAGACTACAAAATAGAAAATAACAATAATTAGGTACTTACAACTTAAACAAGAGATTTAGAGGTGCACTGTGCAGAGAGCAGCTATTTCCATACATTTTTATCTTCAATATAATGAACTACCTTGTAATACGCTTTTTCTTTCAAAACTTTCCTAATATAATTTTTAAATTTATGATCAGACATTTTGGTTATTGAAAGCGGTATCTTATTATAAAATCGAACACAATTACCAAGAAATGACTTGTTAACTTTAGTTAGTCTAAAGTATGGAACAACTAACTTTTTTTTTTTTTTTTTTTTTTTTTTTATGCCACTTGGGCCGACAAACAAGCAAACGGTCCACCTGATGGTAAGTGGTCACCGCCGCCTATGGACATTTACAACACTAGGAGCATCGCCAATGCGTTGTCGACCCTGAGACGTGAAGTTGTTAAGTCTCATGTGCCTGTAATTTCACCGGCCCCCTTACCTTTCTAACCGAAACACAGTAATACAATTGCACTACTGCTTCACGGCGGAAATGGGTAAGGTGGTAGTACTTCCCCGGACGAACTCTGCACTAAGAGCTCTACTTCTCCCTTTGTCTTGTATTTATACTATGAATATCTAATTTTGCCTCAAACATTCCTATGTTTCTACGTATAAACATTATATTTTCATAAATATATAGTGAAGGTAATGTCATTATATTTATTTCCCTAAATAAATCTCTTAATGATTCACGGGGACCCATACTGTAAATTGCACGAATTGCTCTTTTTTGTATAATAAATATTGATTCTATATCCGCTGCTGCTCCCCAAAACAAAATACCATAGGACAAGAGGCTATGAAAATATGCAAAATAAACTAATTTGGCCGTCTCAACATTCGTCAATTGTTTAATTTTCCTAACAGCAAAAGCAGCCGAACTTAATTTAGCAGCTAGAGTATCAACCTGAGGTCCCCATTGCAATTTATTGTCTAATGTAAGACCCAAAAATACCGTTTTATTTACAAGATCAATATGGCTCCTATCTATTATTATTTGGCTATCTACTTGTGCTACATTTGGTAAAGAAAACCTTAAGCATTTAGTTTTCTTTGAATTTAGTAATAGATTATTTGTAGCAAACCACCCACAGACAATTGACATAGTATGATTAACTTTAGTTAGATCTTTGTCTTTTCTATTAACTTTAAAAATTAATCATGTATCATCAGCAAACAAGACAATATCTGTGAGGTCATTTACAACATATGGCAAATCATTTATATATACTAAAAACAAAAATGGACCTAAAATTGAACCCTGGGGTACCCCCATTTCGACTAAAGAGCCCTTGGATGTTGTGCCGGTAATCCCTACCTTTTGCTGGCGATTTGATAAATAAGATAAAACAAGATCATGAGCAGTTCCACGAATTCCGTAGAAGTCAAGTTTTAGTAGTAGCGTACGGTGGTCAACGCAATCGAATGCCTTGGACAGATCACAAAAAATGCCAATCGCATCCTGTGAATCCTCCCATGCGCCATAAATGTGCCTCAGCAATGTTGCTGCCGCATCGGATGTAGATCTTCCCTTCGTGAAACCGAACTGATGACCATGCAATACCTTATGCTTAGTAAAGTGACTTGACATTTGATTAAGCAGCAATTTTTCAAAGATTTTACTAAGTGCTGGCAGAACGGAAACTGGTCTGTAATCAGATGGATTCTCCCTACAACCGGACTTGAAAATAGGTACTATTTTACTATATTTCATTAAATCAGGAAAACAACCCTGATCAATGCATTCATTAAAAATATTTGACAAAACAGGTGCAATCACTGTTATTATTGATTTTACGATTGTTACTGATAAGAATTAAAAGTTATTATGATATCGCTAGCATTAATATGGTCAAATTTAAAACTTGGAAATGTATTATGAATATGCTGCTTGAGTAAAGATTCCGCTGCTATAGGACATGATTTAAGGCTTTTAGTAGTTTTACCAGGTATACTCGTGAAGAAGTTTTCAAAAGCACAGGCTACATCTAAATTATTTGTTAGAATTTTTTCATTAATTTTAAGAGTTACCTGTTCATTATTATTTCTAATTTTACCAGTTTCCGTATTAATAACATTCCAGACTGTCTTTATTTTGTTATTAGCATTACCTATTTTATTACATATAAAGTAAGATTTAGCTTGATTACACACTAACTTGAAAGTCTTTGAAAATTTTCTAACATATTTATGAAATTCTTCGTTCTGAGTTAGAGATTTTAAATGATAAAGTTCATACAACCTATCCCTGCTCTTACGAATACCTTTTGTAGCCCAGTCACTAAATCCCATATAACTTAAGTATAAAGTGGTAAAAGAAACAATCGGTGGGGGGTGGCCTAAGACATGCGGGGCCCCCTTTTGCGCGGGGCCGTAGCTATTGCTACTCTTGCTACGTGGCTAATCCGGCACTGTCGCTGAGTCTAGCTGGCTCTTTTTTTTGTGTATTGCTTTGCCTAATTATTATTTAAAAAAATTAAGAATTATTAAACGTTCTACCGGAGAACGTTTGATTGAACGTAATGATTTCAAAAATACAGGTGTTTTTTAATACGCTTTTATTAGCTTCAGACGTATGTTAGTATGTAACAGAATCTTTGAACATGATTTTGACCCCCTTCAAGACGTCGGATTAACTCGAAATTTGGCATACTTGTTAAGGAGCGATGACAATTCAATATTCTAAATAGTTTAACCCGTTATCCTTACTAGGCTGATCAGGTATAGCGGTGTAACAAAAAAAAAACAATAGATTAAAAAAACTAAAAAACACGCTTTTATAGAAAATCCAACTAAAAATAGAAAATAAATTTGAAAAATTTTACAGTAAAATATTTTTTTTTCTTCTTTACACTATTCTTAACTCAAATTTATTTTCTATTTTTTAGTTGGATTTTTTCCTTTTGTTTTATTTAACAAAATTTTGTGTATTGACGACATATTTATTTGAAGTAAAATTCATGGGTTTATTCAACTTATTTTTTTGTCAACCTTTAATTTATATACGCTATTAGGAAATTTTCCTCAACGGTTCATTCACCTATAGAGGTGATTTGTTGTTGATGTCGGAATCTTTTTGCCACTGGAAAATAACTCTAGGACCATGTAAAATTCCGATTGAAGTACAAAACAAGTACAAGCAGTACTTAGGTATTGTAATGACACTGAACAATACTTCGATTTCAGACTGTGAATCACACGTGACGCATTCAACACGACCGTTGTGTTATTTATGTTTTTCTGCCCTTTTATAGCGCAGTTTGATCTTAGTACTGCCAGTGAAAGTCCGCGAGGAAAATCGAAGTACTGGGTTTTCCTGGCTGGTTTGTAGAAGAATTTAAAACGGATGTGTCAGTGATTTCAGGTACTTTTAGTTGCAGCCAGTCTTTGATATTTATGACAGACATTCATACAAATGTATATAATAATAAAAAGAAAATTGATTTCTAGTTTTGTTTGTAATAAATAAGCTCAAAAACTTTTGGATCAAGTTTAATCATTGTTTCAGTATTCTAAACCTACTATATCTAGAAGTAACGGGAAGCGAATAATATAAAAAGAACGAAAATAGATGGAATTCGGTGAGGAGATAGATTGTAACTTGAGGTTAGACACGTTTTGTTTCGAAAAACTTTTTTATCAATATAACGTGGGAAAAAAGGCGTGTCGGAAGCAAAATAAAAATTATTTTTGTGTATAGTAGACAGATCATTCTGTCTTCAACGTTATTGCAAATTTTCGGTTTTAAAATCTCATAACCGCATACGCTGCAGTCAGCTGCATCACAGATTAGCAAGTCAAACGAAGAACAAGACGCGAACCCTCGCGTTCCTGGTAAGCTGAGTCACGCGTCGCGACGCCCCTCCAGCCCCCTGTCCCCCTCGCCCCCCAGTCTGGCGCCCCCTCGTGACAATGACACCGAAGTGGCTGGCTCAAGCGTGACTCATATGCTTATGTAACATTTGACGTTATTAGGATTATGGAAGAACTGGTCCTGATAATTAAATTATTTCGCGTTGTTCAAAGGTTCTTGCGTCATTCTATTGCGTATTATATAATTCTATGGTATATAAAGCCCAAGTTTTGACAGAAAAACTATTCTAGGCCGAAATGTATGGTAAGTAAGTTTTTATATTGAATGCAATTTAAAAATAGAAAAGAAATAGGAAATCACAAGCCTCAGCTCAAAACATCAGGCCGTGTAAGCGCGAAAAGATGTTATTCTATAAAAATGCAATACAATTTTGTCTCACAATAATTTATCATAAAATCTTTAAAAAGTATAAAATTGAAAAAGAAATACCTAATAAAAAAGTCCAAATAGTTCATTAAGACATTAAGTTGATTAGAGAGAGGAAGAAAGAAGTATATGCGATGACACTGCAGTTGTTGTAGTGTCGATTACCAAAAAGATCTTATGTTCGATTCGGATGAGCTTGAGCTATAGGAGAAGGAAATCATCGCGAGAAAAACATTTACTTGATACGTTCAATTGAAAATTTATCGTCAAGCACTTACCGGTGCGTTCCGACAGCTGCACTTGAGAGTCTGTTCCCCTTAATAAACGAACCAGGTGGACCGTGTCCCTGCTTGCTAACCAGGCATAAAAAAAGACTATTTATCAAGGATACACATAACAAAGACTCAAAGGAAATGTGTAGTAACATAATTAAATAAATACTAAGACATGACGGTAAGGAAACAAAAATAAACATTTTCCTTGATTCTAAAATACGGCTGGGCTAAAAATATATTCTAGAATAATATAGCCCTGTTCAAGCCTGTCTAGACTTTAGCTAGACGTTCCTAGCTTTATAGCTATGATTCAATTTGTGATTTACAACCTTGTCTGGGATGTGTTATAGATAGTTGAAGTACAATGTTGACGTACTTGTTGAAAAATGAAGTTATTTGTTTTAATTTATTAATACATATAATTAAAAAAAATACTAATACGGTATTGTTCTTTATGTATGTACTAACGTGCCGCCCCGACTTCGCACTGGTCAAACACTAAGTTAAATTAATAAGTAAGGTTAAGGTTTTAATTAAGTAAGTTTAATTATTAAGCTACAAAATAAATCGATTTAAATATCTATATAAGTATGAATTTGTAGTATATGTAGTATATCAGTTATCTGGTTTCCATAGTACAAGCTCTGCTTAGTTTGGGATCAGATGGCCGTGTGTAAAGAATGTCCCAGGATATTTATTCTTTTTTATACCACAGGGGCCGACAAAGAGGCACACGGTCCACTTGATGGTAAGTGGTCACCGCCGTCTATGGACATTTGCAACACCAGGGCATCGTCAATGCGTTGTCGTGAAGTTGTTGAGTCTCATGTGCCCGTAATTTCACCGGGCCCCTTACCTTTCTAACCGAAACAGTAATACCAGTGCACTACTGCTTCACTGCGAAATGGGTAAGGTGGACTTCCCCGGGCGAACTCTGCGCTAAAAGCTCTTCTCAAAATTTTAATTATTAATTATAAATTATAACCTTCCTGTATCTAAATCGTAAAACCAGAACCAAATCCGCACACTGGTTTCAGAGAAAATTACGCACAGAATCAGTCTGTGCGTAATTTTCATCAGACGACTTTGTTTTAGAAATATTTATGTAAATCGTAGAATAATATCAAAGGTCAACCACGTCACAATGTTAAATGTATATAATTAATAACGAGTTTCCATTAGGTTGACTCATGCTGAAAATATTTAGTTCAGGCATTATATGTGTTACAGGTATTTGAACTTACGTACTTCCGATATCAATCAACCTCGTGGTTCACTCTGACTGTACTCTTTTAATTAAGAATATCTATAAGGAAAATAATCCTTTGAGGCATCGTCACCTCATAACTACTGAACATATCGGGATAAGCCTGCCGTTCGACGCGGAATTTTTCGTAGATGGATATCCTTACTATTATTATAAGTGTATCTAAGTTTGCTATCGCTTTCACGCGAAAACTACTTAAACGATCATTATTAAACTTTGTACACATATTCTTGGAGGTATTAGAAGTAACATAGGATACTTTTTGTGCCGGGAAAATGTTACATCCCTCGGGAATGCGGGTGAAACCGCTGGGGTCAGCTAGTAGGCTATATATAATATCGATAAAGGGGGGTGAAACCGCGGGGACTGATAGTTTTTTTTTTATTTTTTTTTTCATTGTTTGCTTCCTAAGAAGCAACCCCGGGGACAGGTAGTAGATATATATATATTAAAATGAATGTTTGTACCATATGCTATTTTAATTATTATTCTGAAAGCGATGAAACCTTATCAGGATCTTGTTCGTATGCCTGTGAAGGTTCTTTTTTTTTTTTAGACGGGTTTGCGATTCTTTATAAAAAAAAACAAACATCGCACAGCAACGCATGCTAGAAATGTTTAGTATTTAATAAAAAAAAATACCCCAATATGTAAGCATTCCTAGTAAAACTCCTAATTTATTCCAGAAAAAAATACCCTTCTAACGATGAAAGCAGAAAATAAAAAAGACAAAAGTAAACACCATACTGAAAATGTATGAACTCCATGCTATAGTGCTTCTTTTTGGGCATACATGTGCGTTGAACTCGCATGCCCTTGAGACAATCTCAATTTAGGGATGTCGCTCGATGCGCCGGCGCATATTTTAGTATCACTCTCCATTTTATTTGTTTCACTAACAGCTTGCTTTGCCAAATGCTTTTTTTTGGCACGTATGTTTAATTTGTTTGTCTGTCTGACTGAAATTGTTATTGTAATCTATATTGCCGTATTAAAACGCTGCGTTTGGTTAGGTTACTGGGTAAGACAAGGTTAAATTAATATTTCTTTGTTTAGGAATTGTTACCTATTGCCTGAGATTGGTAAGTTAACCGTGTCAATGTTCACCACATGTCACGTTAGGACCTAAGATATCTATATGTATATATTACTGAGACCTCTGGTACTACCTACCAGAGGTCTCAGTAATGGGACCGTTTCGGTGTAATGGGCGTGAAGGTTATCACCTATAATATTTTCTTGGATAAAAAGTCTTCTAGATACTTTATAAAGAAATATTTCGTTTGTCGAACCCACTAAAATTTTGCTTGCAACTTTACTAGCATTCAATGCGGGCTTGCGGCGCCTCCCCTCAGATAATGGCACATCTATTGTCGTACCCTGCGTGCCCCTCACACCAGAAGACCTGTATAATGCTACAGACGACACAGTACGTCTGGCAGAATTCTGGTCTAAACAAATTTAGCCAAAACGATAGACACGCAAAAAAAAATGCTGGCAAACCAAAAAAAGACCTCATAACTGGCAATCTCAAATACGTTCTCTCCGGTCAAAAGCTCATACAAAACCCCGGGAAAAGCTAGTTTTTAACGGCTGGATTTAAAGTCTTAGTAATCGTTAGTGAGTAGTAACCGAGTTATAAATACAATTATGTTAAATGACTAACGCTGGCTGCAAATAAATTAAATCGAAATCTTAAAATTTACCGCAAATTGTGAGTCACATGTGAATTGAATATACAGATTTATAAAACATATCACACAATATTTAATTACTTATTAACTGACTCATTGTAATATAATCATACTTATACTGCGAATAAATATTATTATAATAGAATTCTATAAATATCATAAACTCGCTGTCTTCCGCGGTTTCGCACGCGTTCCCGAAGGTAGATTTATGTATTTATCTTTCGATCGATTATAATTTAAAAAAAATTAAAACTCAAGATTATAAGTATTTTTTGAGTAGTAGAGCTCTTAGCGCAGGGTTCGTCCAGGGAAGTACTACCACCGTACCCATTTCTGCCGTGAAGCGTGAAGCGCACTCGTATTACTGTGTTTCGGCTAGAAAGGTAAGGGGGCTGGTGAAATTACAGGCACATGAGACTTAACAACTTCACGTCTCAGGGCCGACAACGCATTGGCGATGCCCCCGGTGTTGCAAATGTCCATAGGCGGCGGTGACCACTTACCATCAGGTGGACCGTCCTTTGTTTGTCGGCACTTGCGGTTTAAAAAAGAAGTCTATGTGCTATTCCAGACTATAATCTATATCTGTGCCTAATTTCATCAAGATCCTTTCGGCTGTTTTGGCGACATTAAGCAACAAACTTCCATCCATCCAGACATTTACATCAATAATAGTAGTACCTAAGACCTATGATGAAAAGCAGTTCCCAGAATCAGTTCTTCAGTGTCTTTGAGTCGTGAGTTAAGATCTTGAGTTCATACAAAAATCACAAAGAAAATAGTTATTTGTTATACGAGTATAAGAGTGTAAATTTTCTTTGTAACCGCGTGTTCAATTTTGATGACCGAGCAAGCTCAGGATACTAAAATTAGAATCCTGGAAATCAAAACAGCACAAGGTGAAAATTTTTTGCACTCGAGTGCAACACGTAACTTTTCATCCCACCTCAGCGAGGAAATGACTAAATGCAAAAAAAAAGAAAATGGCACAAGAAATAGAACACAAAAAAATCCAAATCTGAAGCCGCTCTCGAGTGATGCGCATAGAAAGTAACTGCATTTCATTATTATTTATATACAGACTAGCTGTCCCATTTTCCCGAAATAAAGTATCATATGTATTAATCCAGATTTTCAACTATCTCTGTGGAAAATTTCATACAAATCCGATAAACAATTTTTGCATGAAATAATAACAAACGTCCATCCTTACAAACTTGATTTATAACTACCTGTCCCCCGTGGTTTTACCCGAGTTCCCGAGGGATATCACGTTTTCCCGGGGTACAAAGTAGCTTTTATGTCATTCCAGGATATGCTCTATCTATGTGCCATGTTGCATCTAAATCCGTTTGGTAGTTTTTGCGTGAAAGAGTAACAAACATCCCCACAATCTTTCGCAGTAATATTAATAGAATGGCAATGTGACATTATTTATTTGTTCTTCAATCAATTTGATCAATTGATATTGGTACTCTTGATATTGTGTCTGATTGATCAGAGGACTTATGGAACTGGGTTGGAAGCCAGTGCTATTGTATTGACTTACAAAAGCTATTAAACTAAATTAAAACTAAAGAGAAGAACTAAACTAAAATATAGGAAAAAAAACTCTTAAAAATGAACCAGAACTTAAAATGTATCTACTTTAAAAACATCGATTCCCATATTCGGAGTTATTGTTTTTTATTGAATTACTATTCTCTTTGTGCAGATTCCGTCCGGGGAAGTACTACCACCTAACCCATTTCTGCCGTGAAGCAATGGTGCGGCTAGAACGGTATGGGGGCCGGAAATTACAGGTATATGAGACTTAACAACGTCACTGGATGACAACGCATGCGATGCCCCTGAAGTTGCAAATGCCCATAGGCGGTGGTGACTACTTACCATCATGGACCTTGTTAGTAGGCCAATGTGGTATAAAAATTAAAAACTGTTATTGTTATTATATAGTTTCTAGCTAAATACCCTATTCATCTCTTTTCTCCTGTTTTTTTTCTTGCGACAGACAATGCCTGTTTTAGTGCTAACATATTCTGATACCTTACGTAACTGACCGACTAAGTCTGCCTGACCCACATATTCCAAACTAAGCATTGCAGAGTCAACGTCAAATATGTCGTTTGTTGCATTTTTTTTGTTAAAAACGTTAATAATTAAGCACTGACATGGTTTTGTGGAGATCAGTTATTTTAACTTAATTAAATAAATATCCTGGGTCATTCTTTACACACGGCCATCTGGTCCCAAACTAAGCAGAGCTTGTACTATGGAAACCAAATAACTGTTATACTACATATACTATAAACTTTTTTTTTGTTTTTTTCTAAATATATACATATGTATAATAATATGTTGTAAGTATGCATTTAGAAAAAGAATACATATAATGTACGCACCCAAGAAGTTATACCCGAAATTAAAGGTGATAAAAACTGCACTAAAAGCATTTTTACTATTCAGTCGTGAAATTGTAGTGTCCAAACTCTTTGCACCTGTCTGTTGCAACGAATAACAATTTTTGACGTTGTTGGGTTATTATTGACAATAACATCATTACTCACTCATTGACACTGACAGTTGCGATTTGTGCGATGTTCCGGAGAGACCGTTATCAGTTAACTTCATCCGTGAGAATTTTGTGTTACACTGACGCGCGAATCTTAAAATTTCACTCAATGTTATCATTATAACGCGCCTCACTTAAAAAATAAGTATTTTAACACCTAATTCGGTAATCGCACTAGGCATTTCGTAACTCAGTAGGTTAATATACCCAGCGATAGTGCACGGCTGCGAGCGCTTGACCCATTTCAACAATTACGTTCAACTAATGTCACAACATTCGTCGTAATAAAGGTTTCCATGTCGCTTTAATTCAAACTTCATGAAAACAATTAATAAATGTCGCTCATTTGTTACGAATTTAACTCGATTTACTAGATTAGAAAATTCGACGTTTACAAACGGCCACTATTTCATTTTGTGTCGTTGCATGTAAATAAATTATATTAATTTGATTACTTAAATATTTCTGTCCAAATTTTAGCCGCAAAGTTGGATATTTGTTGCATGAATTTATCAATTGATTGAAATTTATATCGCTACAGCAGGACACATCTTTATGTATAAAATGTTATTTTGAAAACAGTAATTGCTGGGTTTATTGCTGGCTCTTCTCAGTAAAAGCAACCTTCCAAACCTGTGTTAGAGTCTGACTATTCATATGTGCTTGTGAAGGCCTATTTGAATAAATATTTCATTTAATTTTAATATAAATGAGTCGTTGCAAATGTTATCCAATATGAAGTGATTAATTATCACTTGTAGTTTTTGTAAATTTAATAGTAAATATGCTGGTATTTTTTTTTAAAACGGCCATCTGTTCCCATACCAGATAACTCATAATTCACATTTACAATTATAGTACAATTCTTTTTTCTTCGAAATAGACTTATATAAATATTTACCCTCAGATATAGAACTAACTGACATGTTCAGGGACACCACAACCTCCCTCTATGTCATGTCTACGCTAGTTTTAATAAAAACTATTTTTTTTTATATCTTTTTAAATACCTGATCAAATATTCCTCTAGAAATTAGTTTATAAAAACAAATTTTAGTGTGTTATATAAGTACCATAGTCCATATATTCGTTTTTAATCTTCCAGTACTTTTTTTATTACAATTTAAAACAATATAACATTAATCTAAAAAACCAACGAGGTTCGTCTCGATTGAAAGTAGTTTGTTTCTGATAATATAGCAGAATTAGAACAATGTTTTCAAAAGATTTTTAAAGAATTTGTACTAGTAATTTATATCACGTGAAGTCACAAGTACGGTCAAAATATCGTTTCGCGTAAATATCGACACATTTCCATGTACATTCTGTAACACCGTAAAAGTGACGTCAAATAGTAACTTTTGGGCCGATTTCAATTTATTCTAATCATATTAACGGTTTACATATCGCCCTGTGGTTTTATCCGCTCCTGAAAGACCTAATATATTCCTAGATTTTAACATAGCCTATGAAAATAGTGGAGTCATATTGTACCTTTAAATCGCTAAAATAATTATGAAAATCGTATGAGTAATTTCAGCTACATCCAAATTTACAAGCACACAAAATTCACCACTTTATAAAATTATTATAGATATAAAATATTGTTAATTCGTCGTAGCAAGCCGGCACCTGGCCCAGTTCTGCCGTATCTTAGCCGAATTGCGCCACAACCCGATAGTTCCTTGCATAACCGCCTGAACTATTTCAATATACTATTGTTGGCTTACTTTAGGTAATTGTGAACTACGTACATACCTATTACTTGTGTTTATGTTTAAGATACGTTTCTTGTATTGGGGAATGTGAGAGGCTCAATTTGAGTCGCTGTCAATAGATAAAGGTTTTGGATGATTTGTTTCATTGATCAACTAGCTAACCTAAGTTTTACGGTTCAAGACATTTATTTCTCAAAAAGAATACAATTCACTTAATATGCGAAATACGATTATTTTAAAGCTAAAAATAAGAATTACTTGTAAATAAGTAACAGTAGTAGACACTGGACTCAATATGTTTTTTTTGCAGTTTTGTGGGTAAAAGGATAAAGTGAGTGTACTATTACATATCGATTCTTGAAAGCAAGTCAATTGCAATTACATATTGAACAATTTATGTGCTGTAATGGTTTACCCTGGATATTACATTTTACCGGGACAAAAAGTATCCTATGTGTTAATTTATGTCACCTATCTATCTTTATCGGTATATACAACGTGTTACAAAATATAAAAATATAATTAATTATCAAAGCCAATAACCCTAGTAAGCTGTCATGTCAGGGAACCAGATTATTTAAAAGAAATGCCTACGTACCTATTTTACCTAATAATTGTCTACTTATAGTTTTCTATTTTCATTCATAAAAATCAGTTATTTTTTTGGGTATGTTATACAGCGTTACTTAAGTTCTTAAATATTGTGAACGTACTCTTTATAAGGTCCCATTTAACCTGCTTTCGGCTTTACGGGTAGTTTTGTAACATTCTGTATATTAAAGAAAATAGGGTTCGATTGACGCACCATCACCTCAAAACTACTGAACATATTGGGATGGTACTGATACCATTCGACGAGGAATTTTTGTAGATGTGTTATAGGCTATATATGATATCGATAAACGCGGGTAAAACCGCGGAGCACATATACTACATATGTGCAAAGTTTCATTCAAATCTGTTAACCCATTCATCCATACTCACATACATTTGCAAACTAACCCATTATTAATGTCAAAAAGAGGTACAGTTTATAAGTTTGGATGTCTTAGATAATCTCTGTAACCACTATACTGCTTAGTACACGCGTATCTAACATGCATTTGATCGTTTTATACTTGTAACAAAATAGTTTTAGATCAACAAAAAAAGGCGTTATTATAAATTTAGTAAACAAACTAACTTCAGATTAGAAATACATATTATATAGTTACTAGCTGACCCAGCGAACGTTGTTTGCCATATTTACTTTATTATAAGCTATAAATGAAAGTTTATCGTTCGATTGGAATCTTGCAACCCTATTGCGGATCTGTGGATGGAACAGAATAATATAAAAATCGCAAAAAAACAAAAGGTCGATCGATGAAATTGTATGCATTTTTCAATGCTAAATCATAATTAAATAAAAATTAATGTTAGGGGTGGACAACCCTTATCACTTATGGGTATGAAAAATAGACGATTCAGACCTATTGAATATGCATATAAAATTTCATAAAAATCGGTCAAGCCGTTTCGGAGGAGTATGGTAACTAACATTGTGACACGAGAATCACTACATAGTGTAAAACAAAGTCGCTTTCTCTGTCCCTATGTCCCTATGAATTCTTAAATCTTTAAAACTACGCAACGGATTTTGATGCGGCTTTTGTTAATAGATAGAGTGATGGAAGAGGAAAGTTTTTATGTATAATACATCTGACATCCCACAGGAACGTGGGCAAACCGCGGGGGACAGCTAGTTTTATATATAAGATTTATCTATGTAAATACGACAATATATGTTTCGTTTCCTCTATAATACCCCACATAAGGTGTTTAATTAATTAACCAAGCGCCATTACATCACGGAACGCGTACTTGAGAGGTACGTGTGTTTACTTCCGATAGTGCTGGGTATGGTTGCAGCCTCCAGCTGCTTCCGGTTGTCCTTACAGGTCACGTTTAAATAGCGTTAGGCAGAGTTTATGATAGAGACATTCTTGATAAAAAAAATGGTGTCGTGGGACACCAGATAGGAACGAAGTTTTCATTGACATAATACATGCTTCTTTCAATTCAGTGCGATTCAAAATTTACTTTTAACTTATTCCTTTTCTTATAATAATTACTAATTATACTAATTTATAAATGGAACAGAATTTTAAACATGTTGTATGTAGCCTTTAAATGAATTATGAAAAAAAGTGTCGTTACAGCTTTTCGTTTGATTTTTTCCGTCTAGCCCCCTTTCACGACGCGCGATAAGGAACTTCGTTCCAATTAAACTGACACTCACTGAACTCAGATGAAAAACTGGGCGTGCTGACAAACGTGAAAACTAACATGAATATATCTATGCGGTACGTAAAACATAATAAATAAATATCCCAAGACATTCTTCACACATGGTTACCTGATCCCAAGTTAAGCAGAGTGTACTGCTTGTAGTATGGCTACCAGGTAACTGATATACTTCTTTTTAAATACATGCTTATAGATATATGCAAAATACAATATATGTTGATATTATAGATAGCTCTTCAAGAAAAGAGTGAATAGGTTACTAACGGGAAAGCGAGTTCCATCTTCGGCCTCATCTTCAGTTACCATCAGGTGAGATTGTGGTCATCGCAATACTGTCATAAAAAGGAAACAAATGAAGGAAATATTTAAGGTATCAATTTATTTCAACCCCAACTCAACTCTCGTGTAAACGGGGCCAATATATGTAGAAACTAATATACAGAGGTGTCGGTAACAGTGTCGCGAGTTCAATTGTTTTTTTCCATCTCAAAAAATGTCCAGCGTGCCTAATGTTTTTCACTTCAAAAATATTTTACGATTATTTTTTAATTTCTTCTAGTGATGGGAACCTTTGGCATTATTAGAACAACTAAGTAAAGTTTCATAGTTATTCGATTACCAGAAAATAAATGTAAGATGGTGTGTTGTTTAAGGACTTTGTTTAAACACGCCAATTTTCAAAACAACTAAATGAATTTAATAGGCTTTTGTCGCGGGTACAGGGCATTAGTAGAGGAAGTGAACATTTGATAATTATGTGATGCCTACTGTTATATACCTACTGTATATAGTAGTACCTATATATAATATGTTTCTGTTTAACCACAGAAGAACTAAGATAATAATAACATGTTTTCGACATGTACTATAAATGATAATAGTTCTGTACTGTTTATTATGATTTATTTATACTAATATTATAAAGAGGAATGATTTGTTTGTAAGTATGTTTGTTACTCTTTATTTATACTAATATTATAAAGAGGAATGATTTGTTTGTAAGTATGTTTGTTACTCTTTCACGCAAAAACTACTGAATGGATTTGGATGAAACTTGGCACATAGATAGAGCATATCCTGGAATGACATATAAACTATTGAATTTTGAATAGATTTTTTTTAATAGTACGGGTTTACTTAGGGTCAACTAGTTATAAATTAAAATGGTTATTTATTACTAGTTGACCCGACAGACGTCCTGTCTTAACAATCAATATTGAATTCGAATCTTCCAATTGAATCGACTGTGAAATGTCCAATAAGAAATTATTAATTAATTATTTTATCAATAAAGATAGAGAGATTCCGACGATTGCCTCTATTTTAAACGATATTTGCACCGCGCATTCTGTCGATCGCGCCAACTGTCAAACGACTGACAATAATGTCAAACAGGTAACTTTAAAAAAGTTTATATTTTTTAAGTTTATATTGTCAAAAATGCTAGTAAAATGGATAAGTTTTCCTAGATTTTCTAGATTTCCGCGCAACTTTCGTATTTTTTTATTTCATAAGAACCTTCTCCTGACAATAACAAACACAGCAAAAAAAGAATTAGCGAAATCGGTCCAGCCGTCCATGCGTGATGCCGTGACCAAGGGAAATAGGGATTCATTTTTATATATAATATATAGATTTGTCCCAGGATATATTTGGCTGTATATAAATAACCAAGGAAACATCTTATCCAATTGAAAATATAAATGAAAAAGTTTCTAAGGATTTATAGATTTACGGATGTTTGTCACTCTTACACACAGAAACTACTGAACGGATTTGGATAAAACTTGGCACATAGATAGAACCTGCCCTGGAATAACATATAAGCTTCTCTTTAACTCGGGAAAATGTAACATACCTCGGCAACGCGAGTGAAACCGCAGTATAGATAGTAATTATATAATTTCTAATCAATGAACCAACATTTATTTATTAATATATTTCTAACTCCAACCAGTATAACTCTGCCTTTAGTCGGACAATCTATTTTTATACTTGCATCATGAAGTATTACTAAAGGCAATGTAATGTTCGTGTAATGATTCATATAATTAGTTACCTGATAGTAAAACCGGTTCTGATAGTGCAGTAAATATAGTAAGATGAGTGGTTTGTCCCTGCGGTTTTATCCCTGTTCCCGAGGTTGTTATATTTCCCGAATATAGTAACTATCAAGAAGGGTGTGAAGAGATTTTTGCTGGTGAGATGGCCACGGTGCAAGCGTCAATAGGCTGCGGTGACCGCTTACCGTCAGACAGGCCGTCAGCTTGTTTGCTATTGTAGTAAAAAAATAACTTTTGCATTAATCCAGGTTTAACATCCATCCATGATCATAGTATAAAACGAAGTCGCTTTCTCTGTCCATATATCCCTGTGTATGCTTAAATCTTTTATACTACGCAACGGATTTTGATGCGGATTTTTTAATAGATAAAGTGATTGAAGAGGAAGGTTTTTAGGTTTAATACATGTGACATCCCACGGGAACGTGGGTAAAGCCGCGGACAGCTAGTTTATAATATTAATGGGATAAATATGTTTGAACAAAAATTGTTGCTGTCGCCCCGCGGTTCCGCCCGCGTTTCCTAAGGGATTTCCAATTTTCCCGGGAGAAAAGTAACTTATGTGCTATTCCAGACTATAATCTGTCCATGTGGTAAATTTCTGTTTCGTAAAGTTCTGGCTCGATTGAGTAACAAACTTCCATCCATCAAAACTTTCGCATTTTTATTAGTAGATAGTAAGATTGTAAAATATTTTAATAAGCCCTTGCCCAAATATTAAATAATTAGGATATCGGAAACGGCTTCAACGATTTTCATGAAATGTAGTATGCAGGGGGCTTCGGGGGCATTAAATCGATCTAGCTAGGATTCATTTTCAGAAAATGTCGTTTTATCCGTGTTTTTACTCAATGAAAACTGCTGCAATGTCATTAGAAGGTTTTTAAGTTACATCTTTTGTGAGAAATACTGTTATTGAGAGCTCTTTATTATCGCATCTAATTCGTATCTAGGTATATATGACAGTGCTTTAAAAAAGAGAATACGGTAGAAGTCACGTTAGTAAAGAAATCCCGAGCAATGCTCGGCCATCCAGGTACTGTGCATAATATGACATAACACGGGAACGCGGGAGACGAGAGACAGCTAGTACATGTATATTCTACTCAGGCGAAGCAGGAGGACTAATCTATATATATAAAAATGAATCCCTATTTCCCTTGGTCACGGCATCACGCATGGACGGCTGGACCGATTTCGCTAATTCTTTTTTTGTTGTGTTTGTCATTGACAGGAGAAGGTTCCTATGAAAGAAAAAAATAAGAAAGTTGCGCGAAATATTCGAAAATATAAGAAAACATTATATATATTAACTTTTCTAATGTAACCTTACCGCTATTGACAATATAAACTCTCATTATGGTGTTTAACATAAATGTCAGTCGTTTGACAATACCGTTTAAAACAGAGCCATGGGTCAGAATTTTATTGATAAAATAATTAATTTATAATTTCTTAGTGTACATTTCGCGGTTGATTCAATCGGAAGAATCGAATTCAATATTCATAGTTGAGACAGGACAACGTCTGTCCGGTCAGCTAGTTAATATATAAATTATAAGAGAGATCCAACACGGTGTAGTGGGTAAATACCTTATACAAATGTAATGATATCACTCGAGTATACGTGGAATTTACGTCAATACATATATTAAAAATAACCAATGCTACTCTTATCTATGTAAGTCAGTATTATTGGTACATGCGCGTATGGCCATTGTGTAATATTGTCATCATTAGATAAAGGCCGATAGCTGTGGTCGGCTGTGGTGTTCCCCAAATTGTAGTAGAGCGTAACTTACACTAGGGAGTTAGGAACAATATCTGGGGCTGGGTTCTGTAAGGACACTCTTGTTTTTTACTGTTACCTATATTGAGTATTTTGTAATTGTTAAATATAAAAATATATAAAATTGATTTTACAAAATAGCCAAAAAGTCAGAATAGATAAAATTTATATAAAAAGTAAAATAAATAAAAATGTAACCTTCATGAGTTTCTTACCGGTTCTTCTCAGTTGAAGGCTGACTTCCGAACCGGTTGTAGCTTCAGTAACTTTAAATTTGAGCTTCATAAGTGCCTTTCGAGGGCCTAAACTGAATAAATGGTTTTGAATTTAAAATTTTTGAATTATGGATGTTTTCGCGGCCTCCGTGCTCTATCTCTTTCGCTTACTACGCCAATGTGAAGTGGCTCTCCGACGAAATTTTTATTAGCTGAATAAGGGGGCGGTTTCCCTATTTTATTTTATTTGTTTATTTCGTTTAGTAGTTTTCGCGTTAAGGAGTACCAAACATACATCCATACTCACAATCTCTCGCTATTAAATACCTATTTTATATTTAATTCTTTTTGACCAAGTTCAAAATAACAGTAGTCCAAATTGTAAACAGATAAATCCCAACACACATATGTATGTATGTACATGCTTGTACGTGTCACGAACACATAGACAGGTTGATAAATTTGATTGTAATATTGCGTAATACTCTATGATGTAATCCAACGATACTTGGCTAGGTATTAACCTACCAAGTATAGTAACAAGTGTATAACAAGGTTAAACGACCATTTATTGTGTTATTGAATTCGTTATTTATATAATGTATGGGAATCAATTTAATGTTTATTTATTTCCGCTTATAAAGTTCAAATAACAGAGCCTCAAATCTCGTTAATAAAGCTGAAGGATGATGATAATCAACAGCACTGAAAATGTATTTTTTTCAAATTTGAACCATAATACTCAAAATTTAGGTTACAAAATACTCTGTCGTAGGAAGCTCAAAGAACAGAATATATCGTCTTATACCTTAAGGACAAAGACTCCAAATTTCAGGGTCTTCAGGCTGTTGACTGAAACGCTACAAACATATATGTGCTGGTAGAAATATTTTAAGGGTAAATCAAAAAGAAAAAAAAAATATACCTACAAGAGGTAGGTAGTCAGAAATCGAGGTAAAAACCTGCAGGACATTGTCGGAGATTTCCAAGTACTTCACCACAGATAGCATTACTACCTATACCAAGAAATTTAAATGATGCGTTTACTATCTCTCTCCTGTGGTTTCACCCGCATTCGTGGGATTAAAAACCTTGATATCCTTCTCCAAAACATGGGTGTGCCAAATTTTAGTAAGATTGGTCCAGTCATTTCACCGTGGAAGCGTAAGAAGCAAACGAACATGCATTCCTATTTATAATGTTAGTAAAGTTATGTATAGTTGACCTGGGAATCTAACCCAGGAACGAATTTATTCAGTTTAGGCCCATGGAGGGCATTTATGAAGGTCAAATTTAAAGTTACTGAAGCTACTTTATCCCGATTTAATCCGACATGAATTTAAAAAAAACATTCATCATCATCATCAGCCTATCTCCGCCCACTGCTGGACATAGGCCTCACCTATGGCACAACACTGAGCTCGATCTTCAGCTCTTTGTTTCCAACCGCTGCCAGCCAGCTTGCGTATATCATTGCTACGCATAAATTACGCAAATGTTAATAAATGTACCCAATAATATCAGAATATCTTTCCCTTTAAAAACCACAATCTACTATTATTCAAATACTGTGTGACAAATTCCAATACACAACAAATACGATTCACTCATCAAATCGAAATGAAGCAACATCCTGCCACTTCCAGGTCAATCCAGGCATACATTGCATAACAAATTATCAACTAATAAAAAAGACTGCAGTACAGTTACTCTTTCCCACAGATCCCCCTATCAGTAGTGCGACAGTGAGACTCTGTCTATCCCGCGAACCGGTTTTATGTGACGCAACACCGTTGTGAAATAACATGAAGGATGTCCTGGTGTATATTCAGATGAACGATGTAGAGACGATATTCTTGTCGTATCGTGACGTTATCGTAACGTGACGTTATAACTTACATCATTGATGATAGGTTTGTTATTCGGAAGTTATTGCGATGTATTCGTTTTTTTTATGATATTAACGCGGATTTCCGATGATTGGGTTTTTAATGTGTGGTTATTTTTGATATATCATATATCATTAGTGACTATTTTATCTGTTATTGTTGAATTGATTAATTTTACCTACGTATTTTAGATATTGATTTTAAACTAATAATTTTCCTATTTTTATCAGCTCTATACTTTCCAGTAATAAGACTCATTCTTTCCTCTTCTAACGGACGAAAGGTCCTAAAAATATAATAAATTATTTAATAAACGTTACAACACGTCTATATTCGTTTATTTACTGATGTTAATTCTACCACTACCCAATTCAATTAAATAAAAGACGTAATACCGTATCTGGGGCTCGATTCTGTAAGGAAAATGACACTAACTCGAGAATGTTTCGTCGCGGCCTCCGTGCTGTCTCTTTCGCTTACTACGCTAATACTACTAATCACGTGAGAGATAAGCTCTCCGAGGGCTCCGTGAAGCGGCTCGCCGACGATATTTGTATGAGCTGAATAAGGGGGCTGCATCGTCTCGTTTGTTGGAATAAGCCCACATTTGCACCAAGGGCGATTGCATACAACGCATACACTGGCACACAACTATGATTTATTGATCTTTGATCTTGCGTCATTGTTCCCTACAGTGCCCTAGCACTGGGCTGTAGCGCAACACTTATTGTGTTCAGACCTTTATTGTACAAACTGACCTGTGGCTATCAGAGTTGATTCTTGAAAGGTGGCGTTAATTTGTTTTAAATACATTTTAACAGCAAAATCTCATGCGGAGTAGTAGAGCTCTTAGTGCCGAGTTCGGGGAAGTACAACCACCTTACCCATTTTCGCCGTGAAGCAGTAATGCACTTGTATTATTGTGTTAGAAAGGTAATTAAACAGTACAACAAAAAAATAAATAAAAAACATATCTATTATATAAAACTAGCTGCATCCTGTGCCTTTGCCCGCATTCAATCCTGGTTATAAACATTCCTCTTGAATTACTCTATCTATTGCTGAAAACTGCATTAAAATCCATTGCATAGTTTACGATTCTATTAGGGACATACAGACTGGATTGATCTTGCTAAAATTTTACGCACACGTAGCCTATGATACTTTATGGCGAGTAAAACAGGGAGTATACTAGTTGAGTCATAAGTACAGGGGGGCAATTCCACTAACATATTTTGCACCGAACCATTACCATATCACAACCAAATTATATTTGTATTGTACTAAACACACCATCGATCGAACTGCGGTTGTGTTTCGGTAATGGTTCACATTCGTTCGATAAATTAAGTCAAAATGTATGTTTGTTTCGGTTGTAGTGCGTAGGAATACCATATTTATGAAATGTCAAACTTCAATTTGACATTAATCGTAACCATACCATTGCCGAACCAAACGTGCTACTCGAATGTTGCATTTAGTGGAATTGGGCCCCTGTGGAGTTGCTTCGTTAGATGTAATTACATTTATACCTTAGACTTTAATTGAAATGTCTTAGTTAAAATAATATTGGGAATGGTAGGTAGTGAGGATTTCAGGTCCAAGTTCAGTTCCAGACAAGGTACTTATAATATTATAGTAGACTCGGCAGACATTGTTCCTCATAGAGGTGGCTCTTTGAGTTAAAAGTAATTTAACTACAGGGCCAGCTGTACAATTATTTGAATTTATTTATTAGTTACTATATATATACTTTCTTTTCTAAATTATTAAAATTACTAGTAAGTGTCCTAGTTATAAGTATCGTGTTCTTGTCACAATTTTTTTTGATGAAATAAATTTATTATTATTATTATAAATTAATTTTATCGCTCTCACTCATTCCAACTATAGAAAAAGAAAGTGAGGCCTATAGTTTTAAGAATTTTAAACCATTACCTAGACCAGGTATGGGCAACCTTTGACATGTTGAGGGCCAAACTTTAGCGTGCAAATACGTTCGCGGGCCGCGAAAAGTGCTTAGTGCATTCACTACTGCTGTACGTAGTGAGTATCAGTACCTTATGTACTATTTATTTAATTGGGCTTTTTCAAAATGTCTCGCAGGCCGGATCATATCTTACAGCGGGCCGGTTATTGCCCATATATGGTCCAAACTATTATACTGATACTCATGCTCTACCTTCGTGCTTCACAATTATGTGGACACAAATATAAGAATATAAAGAAACATAAATCTCCACAACCAAGTGTACTACGTAAACCATTATTTTTAGAAAATTCCGATTAATTTTAGCAGAGGGTCACCTTTCCTTATATTATACGAAGAAACTAGAATTAAACGACTTTATTTATATCTACTATATCTAGGTAAATTTTTACAATACAACTTGTGAACGACTTTATTCGAAGAAGCCATAAATGGGAAAAGTTTTAAAAAAAAAACAGCCGTGGGGTGTTTGTGAATGTTTCAATGGAGGTCTGAGGGCTTCGAAGTTTAATGGAAGAAGCCTATGAAATATAATCAACTTTGCTGTACTCTTTCTTGTACACAAATTGCAAATATAGAAAGATACAAAAGATAAAAATGCTGTTTCACAGAATGAGAAGTGTTGGACAGCCAAATTAAAAAATAATTCAAAATTTGTAAAACATATAAATATCTATAGACGAATGGAGGACCTTCTATTTTGAAGTCGGTTAAACTAACACTGCTCAAGAAACTGGTCATGTTACCTCGTGATATAGAAAAGCTTATCCATACTTTAGTCTGGCTGTTACCAATTTTTTTTTATTAAAATGAAACCTGCTATTTTTTACAATTGCAACTATACTTTTTTTTACTGCATTTTTACCATAGATTGTTACAAATATGAACCTTTTTTTTAGTAACACTTGCAACGCTGGAATATTATTACAATTGTTAGTTCTTTACTATCCTTCATCTGACTGCATTTTTACAAATAAAACCTTATTTTTATATTGAATGAATCAAAAAACCTAACATTTGAATAATCTTTTCCTACATCTATCTATCTTCTAATAATAACTCAAAACTACCGAACATATCAGGATGGGACTGGTACCATTCGACGCTGAATTGATTAAAAATCTATAAACTAGATACCAATCGTTTCCGAGATTATAACATTGTCTATGTCACATGGGAAAAGTTCAGTTTCGGCTAAAATCGGATCAGTAATTTCGGAGATACCTTCAACAAATAAACTTACTCTTTTTAATATTAGAATAAACAGGAACCTGGAGACAACCTCAACATCCAGAGCATATTTGTGACAGGCCAGTTTGGTGGTTAGGGACCCTGACTGCCCAGATCCAGGTCGCTTTCCCACCCAGGACAAACATTTGAGTGCATGAACATGTTTGTTTGTTTTATGTCTGGGTGTTAATATCTATAAGGTTGTATATGTAGTATATCAGTTATCTGGTTTCCATAGTACAAGCTCTGCTTAGTTTGGGATCAGATGACCTGCAAACATTTCAAATGATATTTATTTATTTATGTTTATCAAATTTTATTTTTAATTGACATTTTTGGCTTAAATCATCAAGCCACCTGATTAATCTGGTGCCACAAGCAAATTATTCTACTCCAATTCTGTCTGAAGTACACCCAGGCTGTGGTATTTATCAGGGTAGATCCCATTGCGCAACAAATCGAAAGGAGTCAAGCTTCCACTTCCACGCGGCGGTGCGGACGCCTTGACACGACAAACCGTTCCTTTCCTAAGTCGACATTTGACGTTTCGCAACCCCACACCGCGGCTTGGCTGCTTATCCTTGAGGTTTGCGTAACCAGTTACCTCATGTTGGTTACGGCCTGTTACGACCTGTCTTGTGATAGATGGCGCCTAGTGTGGCTTGGTTTTGGGGGTTTGAAGAGGCTGAGGAAACTTCCGGTTCCTATGAGTTAAATATCTTTCACGTAGCCGTGAACCTGTTTGTCAGAGGTGAGGAGGTACTTGGTTTAATTGATGTTGTTGATGGATCTTTTTGGGCTTCAAATGAATCATTAGACCAAATGATTAATTATGATTGAAGGAACTGTCAATCTATTTATCAATTCGGAGTGTCATCGATTCTTTGTGATAGATTTTGAAACACAATTCCTATATTGAACGGCAAACGCCTCCCAATAAATACATTGCGCTATAACCAAAATGTTATTAGAATATTTCCAAACCAATTCTCCAGTGTAACATAATTGAAATGTAACCTAATTTGCACACAACATTTTAGGTAACAAATTAATGTAACAACAAATTGCAAAATTAACAAAAACGGCTATCAAATAGACGGTAGTTAGTGCAATGTGGCGTAAACGATACGGTTTTGCAAAGCATTTCGCATAGAGCTGTAGATATGGCAACTTACTTGTGTTTCGTAATGTATACATTCGGTATTGCATGATAAATTATTAGGTTTGACGTGAGTAGGTACATAATAGTCGGTTATCTATAAATAACATTACATTTCTGAGCTCTTTGCTTCGTTCAAGGCTTTGTGGATTATTTCCTTTGACCACACCACATCGTCTCTCAAAAGGATTGTGATGTAACGCAAGCTTATCTGAAGTATTGTACCAAGAATATCCATTGAAAGAAGAACTAGTAGAGAGCAGCAGGATATAGTTACCTAACAGTTGAATCTGCCTGCCTGTTATATAAATAACTAGCTGACCCGACAGACGTTGTCCTGTCTTAACAATGAATCTTGAATTCGAATCTTCCAATTGAATCGACTATGAAATATGCAATTAGATATTATAAATTAATTATTTTATCAATAAAGATAGAGAGATTCCGACGATTGCCTCTAATTTAAACGATATTTACAGCGCGCATTCTGTCAATCGTGCCAACTGTTAAACGACTGACAATAATATCAAAAAGGTTACATTAAAAAAATGTATAATGTAAAAAGCGCTAGTAAAGTGGTTAAGTTTTCTAAAATTTTCTAATTTTCATAAGAACCTTCTCCTGACAATAACAAACACAACAAAAAAAGAATTCGCGAAATCGGTCCAGCCGTCCATGCGTGATGCCGTGACCAAGGGAAATAGGGATTCATTTTTATATATTTAGATTTAATTCAAAAATTATGTTATTTACACACGGGCATCGAACCCAAAACTAAGTAGAAGTTGTATTATGAAAACCAGATAAGTGATACCTTTACAACATATAATAATATTAGCTGTCCCTCGCGGTATTACCCGCGTTCCCGAGGGATATCACATTTTCCCGGGATGAAAAGTAGCTTATATGTTATTCCAGGATATGCTCTACCTATGTGCCAAGTTTCATCCATAACCGTTTGGTAGTTTTTGCGTGAAAGAGTAACAAACATAGATTTACGTTTTTTTTTTATTCACACCCATATTTATATTTGCACCCAAACACAGACATGTTCATGCACGAAAATGTTTGTCCTGGGCGGAAATCGAACCCAACATGTGGCAGTCAGGGTCCACCAAACCAACTGGCCCGTCGAAAGGTTCGGTAGATGAAATAAAAACGCTGTATTCATTTATGTATATTTATTTTCAAATGAGGACCAAAAAATATTTAAAAATTGAATTAGTAGTACCCATACATAATCCCGTATTGACAATTATTGGGATTGGGGTACAGATTTTGCGTGTCATAAGTCAAAACTACGTCACCTACCACTTGGGGACGAAGAGCATTTACAGTACAATACGCACTATCTGGATACTTATAAGTACCAGAACATTGGGATTGTGGGACAGTATTTATGGGAACACAATTTGAGTGCTTTGACACACAAGTGCATTCTGTCGCTGTATTCGCGCACGGTGTTTGATAAATATGGCAAGGGATTTGGGAGTTTTGACAATGGGTTTGGGAGGTTTTACAATGGGTTTGAGGGTTTTGACAATGTGTTTGGGAGTTTTGACAAGGCGTTTGGGAGTTCTGACAAGGGGTTTGAGGGTTTTGACAAGGGGTTTGGGAAGATGTTTGAGAATTATGAAGAAGTGGTGATTGGTTGTTGTAAATTTGGTCATTTTGGGGATGAATGTAAATTGGTCCATCATGGTTATGTATCTGCACTGTTGTTGTTAATTGTGGATCTGGGTAAGCCTGGACGAATGTGGTCTGAAAGTAAAAATATTATTTATGGTAAATCAAGTTGATTTTTTTTATACTACCGAAGTAGCAAACAAGCGGTTAGCCCGTCTGATGGTAAACGGTCACCGCAGCCTATTATACGGATTTGGATTATCCAAACGGATTTAGATTAAACTTGGCGCATAGTTAGAGCATACCTTGGAATCAGTGGCCCTGGCTCAAGGGGCCCCTCGGACTCTGACTTACAAACAGTGGCGTAGCTACTAGAGGGCTAGACGGGGCAGTGCCCCGGGCCTCCAAGCTCTGGAGGAGGTGGGGAACAAACGGGTTTAAATAGATTAGTTAGGGCCCCACTTAATTTTTGCCCCAGGGCCTTTGGTAATCTAGCTATGCCACTGCTTGAACTAACATTAATATCTCGGAAACGCGGGTGAATCCGCAGCTATTAATATACAAAAGTATTCAATTAGGTATGTTTAAATGAGAATGAGGAGTTGGAAGTGCAAGTGCATCACGGAAAACGATACCGTCCATAAAACACACATCTATGTGTCACATATCGTCACGCACATTATCTCGGAAAAGGTAGGCAGAGGTCTCAGAAATGACAATACGCCAAAGATATTTTATGTTTTACGGCACATTACCAATCTATAGGTAACCTTGTCTAAACAAAGAAACATAACACTTTGCCCCACCCGGGCATCAAACCAAGACCCTCATAGTCTCTAGCTGAGCCCTATAATACCACTCGAAGCTTATAGCTTTATAAAAACAAAAAAAAAAACAAATACTCACATAAATGATGAAAACAAAGAATCCTATATAAATCATTTTGATTTATTTAATTCAAAATATTCACGATTAGTAACTGAATATAGTTTCAAAAATACAACATTATATATTCCATATTTTATCGATTTTTGATGAAAATTACACAATATTATTGCACTCTACATTATTTAGTTATGAATTTACGAAATAACATCACGTTTGCGAATTTTTGACTATCAAAATTTTGATAAGGTTATTTTATTTAAGAAGTGTTAAATGAAACTATAATGTCATTCTTTATAATACATTACCGAATAATCAATAAAAAGGTAAGAAAAACTAATTTAAATTGCCTATAGATAATTAGCTATATTTCATGATTGCTGCAATGTAGGCCTATGAACAGGGAGACGGTCTGTGTATCTGACGGTAAGTGGTCACCGCCGCCTATGGACATTTGCAACACTAAGGGCATCGCCAATGCATTGTCGACCCTGAGACGTGAAGTTGTTAAGTCTCATGTGCCTCTAATTTCACCGGCTCCCTTACCTTTCTAACCGAAACACAGTAACACAAGTACACTACTGCTTCACGGCAGAAATGGGTAAGGTGGTAGTACTTCCCCGGACGAACTCTGCACTATGAGCTCTACTACTCGAAAAAAAAAATATTCTGAAAAGTAGAAGTTTAAAAATGAAAGTTTATTTATGTATTACTAGTTGTCCCCCGTGGTTTCATCCGCGTTTATTGATATCATCTATAGCCTATATCCATCTACGAAAAATTCCGCGTCGAATGGTAGCAGTCCCATCCCGAAATGTTCTGTTCAGTAGTTTTGTGATGATGGTGCGTCAAAGGAACCCTATTTTGCTAAAATATATTATTATACAGATAAATTACACAGTATTCGTGTCAAACATAATTATAAATAAACACGACCTTATTACAATACGTGTAGAGACGTGATTAGCGAAGATATACTTTTATGTGGAATTTTATCAATACCAGATCGGATGTGGAGTAGTGTGCCAACACGCGACATACTATGTTGGTGTTGTGATCGACTTAGTGTGGACATGCCTTTATGTAACATTTTTTTTATTGGCTGTTCCCGGCGTCTTTTAATGGTAAGTTAGGGTTTTTATGGTTTCATACAAAAAATCATATAGTTTTTCCAAAATTTCCCAAATTTCTGAGCATTTAGAAATATTTAGAAAACAAATATTATATCGGTTCAGCCATTCTCAAGTGATGCGCTAACTAACGAACAGTATTTCTTTTTTATAAATGAAATGATGCTGATGCAAACTTGAGACATATCGCTGTTTTTAAAGCACTGTTTTTAGCGTAAAAGCCGTTTCAATGATTTGATGTCATCGAGCTGATCTTATCATGGAGCCAGAAGATGGATAATAGAACTCTTCAATGAGTTTTAGTTAACTCTGCGAGCTTGTTCATCTTCATAAGCTAATCCGAATAGTCTTTTTTTTTATCCCACATGAGCCGATAAACAAGCACACGGTCCACCTGATGGTAAGTGCGGTCACCGCCGCCTATGTACATTTGCAACACCAGATCGCCAAAGCGTTGCCGACCCTGAAGTGTGAAGTTGTTAAGTCTCAAATGCTAGTAATTTCACCGACCCCCTTACCTTTCTAACAGAAACACAGTAATACAAGTGCACTACTTCTTCACGGCAGAAATGGGTTAGTTGGTAGTACTTCCCTGGATGAACTCAACACTAAGAGCTCTACTACTCAGATATAATAATATAAATAGATATTAAATAAAGGTGTATCCATATACTCCTCAGATGTCATGTCCCGTTACGTAGCAGTAGGTTAGCATCCGCTGAGCACATCCCTGTGATGCTGTAAACGTAGGGCTGTACATTACAAAGTTATTAGATACATTTTTTTAATTTTTATCATAAAATTCTATGCAACTTTTTTTTGGTTCTTGATCAATTTTTCAAGAAACGTCTTCAAATATTGTTAAGCCTAAAAGGTCTCAAAATTATTTATTAATAGATATATAGAACACTTTGGCTCACACAGCTGGTGTTTATGCCAGGATAGCATTTTAATTATGATCGGCATCCGTTGCTATCACAATTTTTTTTTCTTTTTTTTGTCTGTGACTACTTTCGAATAAAAGTATATAAAAATACCCTCTTATAAAAATGCTAAATCGTTAAAAAAACATCAAGTTATTCATTTTCGAGTTTTGGGGGCACCTACATACGTAGAACGATTTTTCTAATGAACTAGCTGCTCCCTACAGCTTTGCCCGCTTTCAACCCTGGTTATAAACCTTCCTCTTGAATTACTCTATCTATTGCTGAAAACTGCATTAAAATCCGTTGAATAGTTTATGATTCTATAAATGACATACAGACAAACATTAATTTTTATATATACATATAGTTAAATAAACTTACAATTAGCAACCCTATCCTGCATCCGGCTCGTTACTAGGTAAGCAGATTATGTCACTAGTCGACCGGCGCAAGTGCGCGGGCGCAGCGCGACGCGGGATCCCTGACTATGGGAAACACATCTACGAGATCGTACCGTGAATGTGGTGACCAACTGTGGTGGGATTCCTTCTTTATGAATCCTTTTTTATTCTTTTTTTTATACCACTTGGGCCAACCAGCAAGCAGACGGTCCACATGATGGGAAGTGGTCACCGCCGCCTATGGACATTTGCAACACTAGGGGCATCGCCAATGCGTTGTCAACCCAGAGACGTGAAGTTGTTAAGTCTCATGTGCCTGTAATTTCACCGGGCCCCTTACCTATCTAACCAAAACACAGTAATACAAGTGCACTACTGCTTCACGGCAGAAACGGGTAAGGTGGTAGTAATTCCCCGGACGAACTCTGCTCTAAGAGCTCTACTACTCTAGAAATCTATTATATCCTATTATTGTAATAATAGCGATGTGGTAGAAGGTGGTACACAATATTCTAGGTTAAGAGTTACGACCAGGGGCGTAGCTACCACCGTAGCCCCGAACTACAAGGGTCCCGAACGTAAGCAAAAAGTTGCAAATCACTATCTATAATCACAAAAGAAGTAGCCATAATCTTTTAAATCTTTTATTTGGGCCCCGGATCAAAATTTTATACAGGGCCCGTCTAAGGCTAGGCCACTGGTTACGACTTACTTCCTTCTTCACCTTTTCATAATCAAACTAGGCGTGGGGAGAGTTTTCACCCTTATGTTGTAGACATACCACCAATTCGCAGGAAGCGCTTTGCAGCTTCCTTCCTCATGCGCACAGCTAAAGATTGGAATTCTCTCCCCTCGTCGGTGTTACCAGAAATTTACAACTTGGGGCTCTTTAAGAAAATAGTGAATAGGCTACTAACTAGAAATCGAGCTTCATCTTAGGCCTCGTCTTTACCTACCATCAGGTGAGATAGAGGTCAATCGTAATGCCGTCATAAATAAATAAATAAATTGTATTTTTTTTTACAAAATCCACAGATATTAAATCGTATACCATTAGTCCGTACATCCAATGCTTTGTTAGTTCTTCTGATATTATTAAAACAAAAGGTTCTATCGACGAGTATAGATTTTAGTAAGTGTTTTAGTGGATTTTGACTCAATACGAAAGTCACGTTATATAAACATGTGTTTTTAAAACAGGATGTAAAATAATGGCATAATTATGTGGTTAAAAAAATCAAATTCATTTATTCAGTTCAGGCCCTGAACGCCGGCACTTATGAAGTTCAAAGCCACCGCTGACTTGAAACTCAGACTGAGTTCTCAACTGAGAAGAAAGAGCAAGAAACTCAAAAAGCTTACATTAAACATTTTTTAATAACCTGACTTATTTGGCTATAATTTTTAGTAGCATATTATGTTTTTGTAGTAGCTTCAGTAACTTTAAATTTGAGCTTTATAAGTGCCTTCCGAGGGCCTAAACTGAATTTTGTTTTTTTTTTAATTCAATTCCTTTTAAAGACGAAAAGACTATCTCCCTTTAAACCGTTCACATGGACACCCTATCATCAAGAAGCTCTGTCGACAAGGATGGCATCATTGCGAGCTCTGTGAACCGGAGTACCAAAGTGTCACGTCGTTGACATTGTATGCTAACTGATCTGACTTTCCACCTGCACCTGTATTTATGACATTTGTTAACTTATATTGACCTCTAACTTATAGTACAGGTTTGATTGAGAATTACATTTAAACTAGTTGTCACCCGCGTCTGAAGGATGTTAAATTTTACTTGGGTAAAAAGTTGCCTATGTGATAAATAATAGGGAGATACTCAACGTCCTTGGAGTAGAGGTATTATTGATAAATTCCTAGATATTTATTAGTATAATGATCAGACTGGTAAATAGGGTTGGTGGTTAGCGACTCTGACTGCCAAGCTGAAGGTCGCGGGTTCGACCCCACCCAGGGCAAACATTTGTGAGCATGAACATGTCTGTTTGTTCTGTGTCTGGGTGTAAATATCGATATAAGTATGTATTTAGAAAAAAAATCTATATCAGTTATCTGGTTTCCATAGTACAAGCTCTGCTTAGTTAGGGACCAGATGGCCGTGTGTAAATAATGTCCCAGGATAATTATTGTTTTATTATTATTTAATTAATTAACTATTCTAGTCATTTGCGGAATCACATATAAACACATACCTATTTGAAATTATGTACGCACGTAAGAAGTTATGCGTTTTGACGATGTTAGGTTATTATTGACAATAACATAATTACTCACTCATTGACAATGACAGTTGCGATTTGTGCGATTTTACGGGGAGACCGTTATCAGCTAACTTCATCCATGAGAATTTTGTGTTACACTGATGCGCGCGCATCTTTAAATTTACCTAAAGAAGTATGACTACAAAAATATTTGACTATTCGAATGGTGCATTATTCCAGATGAACATAGGCTATATAATAATTCTTCGAAAACGCGGGTTAAGCCGTGGTACGGAAGCTAGTCACACATACAGCAATCCTACGCTATTGAACGCATCTATATCTACGTACATAATGTACATAACATTAAACAATTGTAATTCGTGTTTTGAAGCAACCTAAATCTCAGTAACTAAAAACTATTCCACACAAAATTATATCTTAATCAATTGGGTTAAAGCTGACATCGCAATACACAGTTCCCCAGGTTTTGGTTTACAGTTACGTAAGATTTTAAGGTCATGCAGTTGCATAACAAGTATGTGAGCGTATCCAGTGTAGTTTGACCTGTGGGAATGGCTTGGAACACTTATTTTTAGGTGAGTTTTAATGATATAAGAGGGATGAGGAAGGTCTTGGTGGCTGGAGGAGCTATATGATTTGTGTTGGCTAATTTCAGAACGTAGTTTTGAAACGATAATGTTATTATTGGGATTGGTTTGTTAGTTATTAGAATTGAGGAAGATTAATTCAGATATTTTTATAGTGACGGGTCAGGTGGCTTGGTGGTTATATTCCTGTCAATGTCTGTGTCTAGGTGTAAATATCTATATAAGTATGTTTTAGATGAAAAATGTAGTATATCAGTTATCTAGTTTCCATAGTACAAGATCAGGGGCTCGATTCTGTAAGGAAAATGACACTAACTCAAGGATGTTTCGTTGCCGTCTCCGTGCTCTGTCTCTTTCGCTTACTACGCTAATACTACTAATCACGTGAGAGATAAGCCCTCCGAGGCCTCCGTGAAGCGGCTCGCCGACGAAATTTGTATTAGCTGAATAAGGGGGCTGCTTAGTTTAAGATCAGATGGTAGTGTGTAAAGAATGTCCCAGGATATTTATTATTACTTTTTATATAAACTTTGTTTGTATCCAATAAAATAGAATACATAAATATTTATCTGTACGCCCGCTATGTATCAAAGAAGTAGACGCCTCTAGAACTGTACTGAAGGTACATATACCAATGTAAGTTCTTGAAAAATGTACAGTGTATAAAATATTATTTAAAAAAACATCATTACCTAAATGTTTTATTAATAACTTAAATAAAACTAAATTCTTACTCCAATTTAATTAAAAACAATATTTTTATACTAGCATCGTCCCATGGTCCCGCCCGCATTCCCTAGGGATCGTATGTTTCCCCGGTGAATAACATAGCCTATATCACTCAAAATTAGTGTAGCTTTCCAACAGTGAAATATTCTTTTAAATAAGTACATTAGTTCCGGAGATATTACATCCCAAATACATACAAACTTACAAAACTCGCACTCTCCTATCGTACCCTCATTACGATAAGGGCTTAACTCAAAATTTTGCAAAATGGAGATTCGATCATAGAGAGACTAAACAAAGTACGCTCTATCCGATGAAGAGTAAAACATAGTCAATTTAATGATAGAATAAGCATACCGATACTTCGGCCTCTTTAACACCGGGACCCACCCTCCCCACTCAGTGCGAAAGTGACCCAATCAGAGATGTGCCAAAAGTGATATTTTTGAGTAAAGCCCCTATCGTTCTGAGTGTACGGTATATATTAGTAATTCCAATGAAAACTATCAATGTCAAATATACCATAAGACATCATCTTCATAGCAGTAAATTCGTATTTAAATATGAAAAATGTAGGTCGAATCATTTGATTGATCCACGAGCGAAGATGTGACGCAAGCAGCAGTTGCATCACATTCGGCCCAGTTTTTATGCATGTCAGCCAAGGTTTCGAGGTTAGGTCAGTTTTAATAATAATAATTCTGATTGTATTTAATAATTGTTTTCAGATAAAGATATTTAATTCAATTTGAATATCCCACTAATTTTATAAATGCGAAATTTTGAGACTGGAGGATGTTTGTTACTATTTCACGTAAAAACTGTTAAACGAATTTTGATGCAACTTGGCACATAGATAGAGCATATCCTGGAATAAAATATAGGATACTTTTTATCCCGGGAAAACGTGATATCCCTCGGGAACTCGGGTAAAACCGCAGGACTATATTACGTAACTATATCTCTAAATAGAATTACTATATCTAACTTTCACGCAATTAATGGAGGCCCCTTAACTAAGGGTTATTTGAGGGTTGCTTCAAACATTGCGCCGTAGCTAAAGAGAGCTGAGTAGTCCCCCCAAAAATAAAATTAACAAACGAATCTTTAAAAATTTAAAATAGCCACATACAATTTTCAATCATTTATTAATCAAATATTAATAACCGACATATTTGGCAGACAAAATTATTAATAACTTACCGAATTAGTATCCTGGTTCTCGTTCAATGCCAGGGTTAGGTATATCACGATTGTATGGATGCTAAAAAAACAGGAAAACTGTAATATCTACCTTGTTACTTCTGACGACCTGCGTGTAGATGTCATTCTGTAACACTAGCTCGACGATGTTTCAACGCGCTTATGCCCTGTCTTTTTCTTTGACTACGCTGTCACTTGAGAGGTACACTCTCTTTGGGCTGGCTCGCCGATGTAGTTTGTATTAGCTGAATAGGAGGGCTGTTTGCATTTACATAAATACTCGTATTGACTTGTTAAGATATTATTTCCAATGATTATGTAACCGGGTTCTCTTGTGTACTGAAAATCTTTGACAAATTAGTTGTATTGTTTGTATGAAAGGTATACAGTTTAACCGTTTAACTTGACGTATTATCGAATAGAACGACTTCCGTGTAGTTACAGTCAAAATCGAGACAAGAGTACAACAAAATAATAAGTAAACTTTATATAAAATGGATCTAGGTTTTCTTCTAGATCTTTTGGATCTAAAAGTCTGGTTTGGCTTTGACCAACATGTTAAGTATCTAACCTAAATACGAAAATAAAAAATTTCGTCTTTTCTTGTTTTTTTTTTTTTTTTTTTATGCCACTTGGGCCGACAAACAAGCAGACGGTCCACCTGATGGTAAGTGGTCACCGCCGCCTATGGACATTTGCAACACTAGGAGCATCGCCAATGCGTTGTCGACCCTGAGACGTGAAGTTGTTAAGTCTCATGTGCCTGTAATTTCACCGGCCCCCTTACCTTTCTAACCGAAACACAGTAATACAATTGCACTACTGCTTCACGGCGGAAATGGGTAAGGTGGTAGTACTTCCCCGGACGAACTTGATTATAAAATATCTACGTTACTTCTAGATAAACTAGCTTTCAACAATGAAATAATGATAAAATGTCTTAGTAGTTTTTGAGTTTATCCATTACAAACAATGTCCAGACGACGATGATCACTTACCATCAGGTGGACCGTTTGCTTGTTTGGCAAAAAAGAAAAAGATACAAACTAAAATCAAAATCGTTATAATAGTACTAGCTGTCCCACGCGGTTTCACCCGCTTTCCCCAGGGGTGTAAGATTTTCCCGACACAAAAAGTATCTCTATGTTACTTCTAATACCTCCAAGAATATGTGTACAAAGTTTCATGACGATAGGTTAAGTATCATTCGCGTGAAAGCGTAACAAACAAACTTACATTAACATTATAATATTAGTAGCTGTCCCCCGCGGTTTTACCCGCGTTCCCGTGGGATGTCACATGTATTATACATAAAAACCTTCCTCTTCAATCACTTTATCTATTAAAAAAAACCGCATCAAAATCCGTTGCGTAGTTTTAAAGATTTAAGCATACATAGGGATATAGGGACAGAGAATGCGACTTTGTTTTATACTATGTAGTGAAGTAGGGATGTACATAAATATTATTTCATCCGTTGAAAAAAAACAATATTTGATACATTTATGAAGTATCAAGTATGATCACGATGATACGTCAATAAATCACCAAGAATACCACATACCAGATGCTATAACAACTGTAACGTAATTTAAAAAGTGACCCGCAGCACCTTGACACCCATTCCTCGTTACATTACCGTCAGCCGATTTGTGAGTAACACAATATTATGTTACATCACTATTTCATACTGATATTTGGTTACAAAGTCGATTGTAATTTTGGACCACCGTGGTAATTTTATTTCTTAATTAACAGACTGTTTTAGTAGTCAATTTGAAATGTGTCGCCAACGACCTGCCAGTGTTCCGAATACTGCTCTTTAGAGGCAGTTCTTCGGTCACATCATCCAATTGAGATTATGAATCACAATCCTTTATTTCAAAAAAGATTTTATCCATCCTAAAGCCTAATATATATTTTTATACCACTTGGGCCGACAAACAAGTAGACGGTCCACCTGATGGTAAGTGGGCATCGCCAATGCGTTTTCGACCCTGAGACGTGAAGTTGTTAAATCTCATGTGCCTGTAATTAAACCGGCCTCCTTACCTTTCTAACAGAAACACAGTAATACAAGTGCACTACTATTTCACGGCAGAAATGGGTAAGGTGGTAGTACTTCCCCGGATGAACTCTGCACTAAGAGCTCTACTACTAATATCATCATATCAACCCAAGAATGTCCTACTAAACATAGGCTTCTTCCATGGAATTCTAAAGCAAACGGTCCTGGACTCCTGCATCCAGTGACTTTCAATGACTCTGACCAGGTCGTCGATCCGCCTGATGAGAGGTTGTCTCGAGAGCCTTTCTTCCCCATCGGTTACAATTCTTCGGGAAATCGTGTCTACCCATTGGCACTTCAACTCACGGTCCTGTCGAGCTATGTCCAACACCTTCGAAAAAATTGTCTAATAAATTAACATCCCTACCAATATTATAAATCTGAATGTAAGTTTGTTTGTTACGCTTTCACGCGAAAACTACTAAACCGATCATCATGAAACTTTGAACACATATTTTTGGAGGTATTAGAAGTGATATTGAATACTTTTTGTGCCGGGAAAATGTTACATCCCTCGGGAACGTGGGTAAAACCGCTGAGGACAGCTACTAATTTATAGCTATCCTCTGACATTATTTATACAGCCTGATCCCAAACCCAACTAACAAGAAACCTTTCGCCATGTGACTTCGGCAGTTGGACTTGAAGGCAGTTGCTGTCTAGACTCCCAGCAACTATTTGACAACCCCTCTGATTTAGTTTCTATAGACGACGGCAATTATTTACCGCGAGGGGGGATTACCAACCTTTTGACAGAATCATAAATAAATATAATATGAGTGTTTCATTGTGTACTGAGAACGTCAAACAAAACATTGCATCGGCGGATACCTTGACATAATAATAGCTATAATGCTAGTTACATCACCCAGTGCTGTACATCTAACAGACAGATCTGAGTGCTGATTAACTATTGTAGTGTTAATACGCGGCTACTGTTGGAGCGTTACGTAATTGTACCTAAAGTGATATCGGACAGTTTTTGGACCTTAGATACTATTAATATCGCTTAGAATTATAATTTTATCGGTATTTATGTTTGATTCTATTTTTTTTTCTTTTTTTTATTATGATTATTTAATGTTTAATAGGTTTTATTGTTATTTTATTTGAATTATTGTATTTTATATATTTGTGGAATGATTTAAATACCGAATTACGTGAATATATGAAATTTTATTATTATTATTATTATAACTTCTCTTTTTCATTAGCCTTTTTTTAACAGAATTTTATAAATGATAGTCTTTTTAAGTTCCCAAAGGGTGTCAACGGGAACTTGTTACTAAGGTTCCAGTATCCGTTAGTCCGTCTGTTAGTGTCTTTTGAATCGTAACCGGTAGACACTTGAATTAAAAATTAAAGGGGATACATAAAACGAGTTTTATTCAGCGTTTTGGTTAAATATTCTATTGGTATCGAACCCTTCGTCTGTCTGAGTCGTCTCGACAAAATTTAAATCATGGTGTAAAATTTAACTACCTCAGTCACAGAGTCGCGTGACTTAAGTGCCTATTTAGGTCACACTAGCTATAAGATAATATTTAATTTAATTTATTTGCTTCCTGTCCCCCGCGATTTGACCCGCGTTCCCGTGGGATGTAACATTTTCCCAGCACAAAAAGTATCCTATGTTACTTCTAATACATCCAAAAATATGTGTACAAAGTTCCATGATGATTGGTTAAGTAGTTTTCGCGTGAATGCGTAACAAACAAACTTACATTAATAATATTAGTAGGATGATGGAATTGCGATTGACCTCTATCTCACCTGATGGTAAGTGAAGATGAGGCTGAAGATGGAGCTCGCTTTCGCGTTAGTAGCCTCATCATCATCATCTTCGTCCACTGCTGGACATAGGCCTCACCTATGGCACGCCACTGAGCTCGATCTTCAGCTCTTTGTTTCCAACCGCTACCAGCCAGCTTGCGTATATCATCGCTCCATCTAGCTGAAGGGCGCCCTACACTACGTTTACCGAGCCGTGGTCTCTACTCTAGAATACGTCTACCTCAACGGTTATCGGTTCTACGGCAGATGTGACTAGCCCACTGCCACTTCAGCTTGCTAATCCTTAGTAGCCTTTTAACTATTTTCTTAAAGAGCCCCAATATACGTTACTGCTGAATGTAGTCTATTACACGACATTTAGCATCCTTGCTAACTTCACGCCGTACAATAATAGACTACCTAAGTAACGCTTCGAAATGTCAAGTTAGACTTGACATGTCTCTATCGATTTTGATTGATATTGCTAAACTAATAGCGTTAACCTATCTAGAACTACTGTATTAAATACGAGTATACCTTCATATTATCTAGATTTCGATATCAAGTTTCATAACGACAACGTTCGTTTTCGTTCACTGAAATTGACAGCATCTCTATATCGGCCATTTGAATAATATAGATTATATTTGCATAGTTGCATAATAGGTTTTAGAAGTGGTTTTATATTATCATCGTCCTTTGTTTCAGCATTGAAGTTGAATGGACGTTTGTTACTCAATTCCGAAAAAAACTACTTAACCGATTTGAATGAAACTTGGCATATAGATAGTCTATATCCTAAACTGGCTGTCCCCGCGGTTTTACCCGCGTTCCCGTGGGATGTCACATTTATTATACATAAAAAACCTCTTCAATCACTCTATCTATTAATCATCGCGTCAAGCATCAAAATCCGTTGCGTAGTTTTAAAGATTTAAGCATACATAGGGATATAGGGACAGAGAAAGCGACTTTGTTTTATACTATGTAGTGATTTGCACATTGACCTTTTATCGCGGGCAAATCACTCGGGAAGGTGGGTGAAACCGCGGGGAATAGCTGGTGTGTTTGTAAATACTGCGAAATTGTCACGTACCACTTTGGCACTAGCGCATAATCTAGATTTGGCTACTTTCACCCCTAAGCATAGTATTTGCCGGTGGTGTTGAATGTCATACAAAATGTCTTTTAAATCCAATGTCAAAGAGACTTGCTATTTATAAATACACAGAGTCATTCTTCACACGGTCCTATCGATATTTATTTTCTTAAATTATGTGGTAAATTCTTTTTTGGAAATGAGACGTTTTGGGTTTCGAAATTCTGATCCTCAACCTTTTAGTATAACGATATGTAAATCTAAAAATATATAAGTTAAATGGGGTTCCTACGACGCACCATCACCTCAAAACTACTGAAAATATCGAGATGAGGCTGCTACCATTGACGCAAAATTTTCCGTAGATGGTTATAGGCTATAAATTATATCGATAAACGCGGGTGAAACCGTGGAGGACAGCTAGAGAATGATAAACAAAATCTATGCTATTCAAAATTTGATGAATAATTAAATTGTTACCCAGTAAAAGTTTCACTCGTGTATTTACGACATACTCTGTTTTTTAATCAGAATCTATCCAGAAAACTATAAAGATATACGATGCAACAACAATCTTTATTATAAGAACTACATTAAAAAGAAGTATCTGCTTCCAATCTCGTTAGTTTTCAACCGCATTGCGTGATGCAATGACGCCGGCGTACCTTGACATGGCGTGACGTTACATCACCCAGCCAAGGTGAAGAGCGGTATCTGCTCTGAATTATGTAACCGTTGTGTAATACTGACGTATTGCACGTGTTGACAGATCTATTGGCTATCATTATTGGTAGGGTTATCATACCTGGATGCTGTAGGGAATATTGTGATTCTGTTTTTGAATTCAAAATAGATAAAATTAAATCTTCACTTCTATTTATGTCACCAATATGCAGCGAGCATGATACTCTGACATTAAATAAGAAAGATTTTCCGCTAGGTTAGGCGAGGTGTCTGAAGATCTGCCGGGAGGACACGGCGCGGCACACGCTAGCAGAGTGTGCCGCTTAAGAGGAGCCGTGCATCTCAGAAGTAGGCAGCGACCTCTCGCTGCCGGCCGTCGTCGAATCGATGGTCGGCGGCAAGGAGCCCTGGGACGCAGTGGGTTCCGTGGCGAGACAGTCGTCGCGCAGAAGGAGGCTGCAGAAAAGGAGGGGCAGATCTCGTCCACTCACCCGGCCTGCAGCAGGCGCACCGGGCGGCCAACGTCCTCTTCCAGCCCCCCTAAATAGGTCCAGGGTTCCAGTGCTCGTGACCCCCGGCATAATGTGTGAGATGGAACACCGGAGTGGATTTTAGTCTGTAAAGTCTGACAGACCCCTCCGCTCGCCCCAGTGCGGTGGACATCCTTGAGGATTTAATATATTTTTTCCCACCCCCCACTCCCCTACTTTCGAGCCTCACGCAATTAATGGACAATCCCTAAGAGCTTGAGAAAGCCTACATAAATAAACAATTTCCATTTCTATCTAATACTGTGTAAGAGTATAAAGTAATATGTAATGTTGCAACTGTTCTGTTCGTCGCGACTCCTTGCGACACATCAGTCGAAGGCCCTGACCAGTAGCCGATCATGTTAAGAGCAATATTTCAACTTAACACATGGTTTTTGCAATATATATTATGTTCTAAGAGTTAGCGTGTCAATGTCATAATCTTTTGTTGATATTTTTCGGGTATCGTCAAGCTATTGGCATTTCTCTGTAGATATAAAAATCGATGAGTGTATGTTCGTTATTTACTCTAAAACTGTTGGACCGATTTTGACGGGACTTTTACTGGAAGATTGTTGATGTTATAAGGAGTAACTGAGGCAGCTTTTTATCCCGGGGAAATGTTATATCCCCCAGGAATGTGGGTGGAACAACGGGAAGGCTAGTTTGAAATACATTTGGTTGTAATTTGCCATGACACAGAGAGGGACATGGAATAGGACATTTCCCGGGAAAACATGACATCTCCGAAGAACGCAGAGAAAACTGCGGGGCAGAAGCTAGTAATATATATTATGGAAAGAGAAAACTGATTGTGGTTGATGTAGGGAGAGTGCAACAGAGTACAATAAGACCATTTTTAGAACATTTGTCTGTCGATCTGTTTAAACACCCTAATCACTGAAACTTGTAGATGATAATTTATGGGGTTAACTAAGGTAACTATAACATAAAGGCTTTATTTCATCAACATCGGCTCACGAAAAAAACTCAAATTTAAAATTATTACTTGCAGTCACGGGTACAGCTAGTGTAAAACATAATTGGATAATAATAATTTTAATTAAACCAAATCTTCAAAACGTGTCAGCATAACCTTATAACCGAAATAACATATCAAAAAGGTGATTAAGTTAATATTCAACGTTTGATATAATGCGATTTATCCCCATAATGTGAGCCGGTGAACATTTCTTGCGGCGGCGGTGGAAATGCAATGGGTCAACTAACTTTGTGGCGAAACACCGCCGGAAGGTCTGCAGGCAGCACGCTAGATTACTGTGCGTTAGTTTTGTAAAAAAAAAACTATGTCGACAAGATACACGATAGGAGTGAAACTTTAGTATTACAGGGAAACATTTTAATTATTCATCAATCACTTTTGAATAGCATAGACTGTTTCTCATTCATTTATTTTTCGTCACACAATAAGGTTGCAGATCAGAATTTCAAAGCAAGCAATTAAATTTAATAAGAAATTTCTCTTCAAAATAGTTTTGAGAAAGTTATATTGTTAATTTATTTATTTTCGGGATAAAAATACCTTTAAATTTTCCAGAGCAGGCTCTATCTATGTGGCAAGTTTCATCCAAATCTGTGTAGTATCAGCCTGAAATAGTAACACACATCCATACATAATTATCGTTTGTTACTGTGGGATAACCAAACTGAAGAAATTATAAATGTATATTTTCTATATTGTTAAGTTGTACTGCTATCGTGCTTTGCTTTAAGTCTTTTGGCTTGTGACTTAGATCATTGTAATATTTTCTTCACTCTTCGTTCACTGTCCCCTCTTTCTATATACTATCTGTTTGTTAATACGTGAAAACTTGTAATTGGCTTTCTACTTTATACTCTGTCTGTATTCAATTAATTATATACCTAACTGTAAGTTTTCCTCAAAATAATAAAATAAAATAAAAATACAAACTAAGGGTAAGAGGATAAGAGGCCTATAAGACTTCTATGCTCGTCTAAATATAGAAAAATATTCATCAATATCATTCGTATATATTTTAACACTTATATGTATATTTAGCAAGCATGAGGTAATAGTGTATGTATGTATGAGCGTTGATGTTGACATATCTACGGAACTACGGTTTCGAAACATCCATGATGTTGCTTCTAGCAAATATTTTGTTAATTTTCAACTGTTTTGTGCATAATTGCAAATGTTATTATGATTTGTTATTGGAATTTATTGACCCTTTAGGATCCTTTAAATGCTGGACCAACATTTCTTACACCCATATTCTAAGACGTTTCCTCGAAAATTCCTCGACTCCAAGATATTTAGTATTCATAGTTACAACAATTTCCTCCACTCGGTGCTATCCCTTACTCGAGGTGAGGAAATAACTGTCAAGGTACGTCGCGACCAATCTTAAGGATGTTTATTGCATGTAAACAGTTACTGAAGCACATTGTTAATGACATGTTACCTTGACTACACTTCGATTCGACATTAGTCGGGATCGCTCGAGTTTTCTTAGAATGCCAATTTAGAAGATTCCTCGAGAAAATGCTTAAGGTATCCTCAGTCGAGTTGGAGTCGAGGAATTTTCGAGGAAACGTCTTAGAATATGGGTGTAAGTCATTTAACATTTTGTATGACGGAGTCCGAAGTCAAATTATTTTATTTAATAATTTCAATGGGACTTATTTATAAACATTTCCTTATAAATTATAAATAGTCTACTTTATATCTGTACCTATGCGATAATTAATGTAAATAAAAATGATATGGGTGAATTCCCTTTTTATTTTTAACTAGATGTCCCCCGCGGTTTTACTCGCGTTCCCGTGGGATGTCACATGTATTATACATATAAACCTTCCTCTTTAATCACTCTATCTATTAAAAAACACCGCATCAAAATCCGTTGCGTAGTTTTAAAGATTTAAGCATACATAGGGATATAGGGACAGAGAAAGCGACTTTGTCTTATACTATGTAGAGATTCTTTATTAGATGCAGGGATTCTAATTTATCTACACATACACAGAAACTCACAAAGTATTCATACTCGTATACTTAAATCTTGGGACATTCTTTACACAGGGTCATGTGATCCCAAACAAAGCAGTGCTTGTACTATGGAAACCAGATAACTGATATACTCGTACTACTTATTGTTTTTATAAATAGATCCTTATATACATCCAAACACAGAACTGCCCCCTTATTCAGCTAATACAAACTTCGTCGGCGAGCCGATTCACAGAGGCCTCGGAGAGCTTATCTCTCACGTGATTAGAAGTATTAGCGTGGTTAGCGAAAGAGACAGAGCACGGAGGCTGCGACGAAACATCCTCGAGTTAGTGTAATTTTCCTTACAGAATCGAGCCCCTGATATGTTCATGCACACAAATATTAGTCCTGGCTGGGACTCGAACCTGGCAGTTAGAGCTGGTAACCAAGTCAACTGGACCGTCGATTTATGTCGCAGTCTCTATACGGTATTTGTTAAGACTTTACCATGGCATCTATAATGTTGGATACTTGAGAAACCACTGATGCCAAAAGTTTTTCGTAACCCTACACGCCCAATTTAAGTATCAAACAAACTTAACAACAACTTAAACATTGCTTAAGCTTTTGTCACGCCAATTACTGACAACCTTAAGTATTGCAAGTATCTATCGAAGCATTGTAACGATATTTCGATTTGAGAATTAAGGTTCTCAGAGACTTTGGTTAACTAAATTTATAAAATTTGTAAGAAGTTTTGCGACACATTTCTAACACATAGCGTAGGTATATTATAGAATGTCGGATATTATTATAATTGGCTTTATAATTTTTTTCACACATATGGCTCCAAAGTAATTCTAACGTCGTTAGACATACTTACAGTTAAAGTTAAACTTGTCATGATTTCAATCGAATACCGACCCGCCAACGCGTGAATTTTTTTTATATATGTTTATGCGTCGGTTCCAGGAATATCTTCACTGCTTAAGACCATGAATGCTTTCCATTCGTTGCATTTCATAATGACAGGCTGCCTGCCTGAAAACAACCTTCTTTGGGATTGCTGTCCTCTTGTGTAAGATAATATCGATGACCTCGTGTACAGTGCACTCTTTAGTCGCTTCTTACGGCGCCCTAAGCAGCCTATTTTCTTTTTCCGCCGCCTTTGGCCATTTGCAACACGAGGGGCATCGCCCATACGTTGTCGTCCCTTGGACGTGAAAATACTAAGTCTCATGTGCCTATAATTTCACCGACTCACTACTTCTTTTTTTTTTTTTTTTATGCCACTTAGGCCGACAAACAAGCAGACGGTCCACCTGATGGTAAGTGGTCACCGCCGCCTATGAACATTTGCAACACTAGGAGCATCGCCAATGCGTTGTCGACCCTGAGACGTGAAGTTGTTAAGTCTCATGTGCCTGTAATTTCACCGGCCCCCTTACCTTTCTAACCGAAACACAGTAATACAATTGCATTACTTCTTCATGGCGGAAATGAGTAAGGTGGTAGTACTTTCTCGGACGAACTCTATTTGATTCACTAGGTACAATTTCCCCCACAACTGTTAACTGTAGTCTCTCAGAGACTTAACACCGGTTGCGACAGTCACCGGAAAGTGAGCTGCAAGGACGATTTTAATGAATCCGAGATTTGTAATGTAATATCGGTAATGTTACGCTTGAACAATGTTCGGGCCCTACACTTTGCAATCTCGCCCTTTATGCTTTTTTGTTGTGGTAATAAATTGCCTAAATTTAATTTATTACTAGTATTAAATTGAATATAGAATATTAGCTTCCGTCCCGCGGTTTTGCCCGCGTTATAGACCGTGCCACTTGGTGGTTAGGGACTTTGACTACCACGTCATAGGTCGTTTTTTTGTATGAACATGTCTGTTTGTGCTCTGTCTCGGTATATTTCTATATATGTTTGCATTTAGAACAGAAAAGTAGCATATGTAGTATATCAGTTATCTGGTTTCCATAGTGCAAGCTCTACTTAGTTTGGGATCATGCGGTCGTGTGAAATAATGAAAAAAAATCAAGAATATCCTGAGATTATTTATTATATTTCAGAGTCCAGAATCTAGCGTACCTAGGCTCTAATCTTGTGTGCACTTATTCAGGTATTCTAGAATTTCGAAACGGGGCCCCCCCCTACATCTATACTACTCAATCTTCTAGGGTATAAATATCTATATATGTATTGACAAAAATAAAAAAAATAGTACATATATGTAGTATATCACTTATCTACTTTTTTTTTTTTTAATAAAGATTTGAGCGTTTTTTACTGGAATTTCCATAGTACCAGCTCTCCTTAGCTTGTGATCAGAAGGCCGTATGTAAAAGAATATCCCAGGATCATTATTAATTATTATTTATTCATGACATCAAATTCGTTTAAAAAACACATTTTAGGTACATTACAGGTAAATAGGTCAAATTTAACACGAATAAAACAAGCATAATCTATCATTCTGTAATCTCTAGCCGTAACCCAACTACTTCGGCTGCTTATTAAAATCCTAACTATCTAACCGCAAAACTTATACCTAATGTACATTTAATTTTATCTAAAACATTTTGAACCTTATTTACATTATATTAAGTGATATTTGTGAATTTTCTATGTGTAATCTTATGTTTGCAACAGTGTTAAGGAGTGTGTTCATTAGTGTAAATTGATTTCTAGGCGGTTTTCAGTTACAGTTTTCAGAATTGTATGCAAGTACATTAAAATAAATTTGGTTTATATATATATATTTTTTTTTTAAACATAATGTGAAAATTATATTCGTCAACGCTTAAAAATACTTTTAGGTAACTATAAATATTACAAATATTTTTAATATTTTTAGAATCTGAAAATTTGTTACCAAAACTTAAACTCATGTCTAACTTATGATAACATATAACGTTTCTAAAGATCTGACATTTTATTTTTTCTATTTATTTATATCCAAAATAAAACATTTTACAAACCGCTAAATATAAACAAACAGCTTTAACATACATTTTCATAACCTTTAAAGTTCAACAACAAAAAACGCTGCGTAAATCCATATACATGTATACAACCCACAAAATGCATTCACAAATACAAATGTCGCAACCGCGCAACCTTGCATCGCATCGTTGCAACACAACACGGCTCGCGTTGCGTTAGCGCGTTCATTAGATCCCACTGCTGCGTAACTGGATGTTTAGACGGAGAAAAAATGCAGTATGCAAGCACCTTAACTGGTTTTGTAGTTACCGAATATGGAATTACTTTGCTTAAAGTTCATAGGCTCATTAGATGTAGGTGTGAGGGCTTTAGTTCGTGATCTGTCGGAACAGCATCGGCTTTATTTGGACTTCAGATCTCCCACAAATATACAGGCACATGAGACTTTACAACTTCACGTCTCAGGGTCGACAACGCATTGGCAATGCTCTGGTGTTCCAAATGTTTTGTCGGAACAGCATCGGCTTAGTTTGGACTTCAGATCTCCCACAAATTTACAGGAGACTTAAAAACTTTATGTCTCAGGATCGACAACGCATTGGCGATGCTCTGGTGTTGCAAATGTCATAGGCGGCGGTTACCACTTACCATCTGGTGGACCGTGTGTTTGTGTGCCGGTACAGAGGTATGAATTTTTTTTTTCTCAATCTACTGTATCTTATCATACCATGTCATTTGTGGAGATAAATAAAAAAAAATATATTACACTGAAAGATTACTGACACCTATTTGTCAGAACATTTTCTGGCGCTTTACTACTAACTCATATTGCGATCCAATTGAGATTGAAGAGAAGTAGAAATAGTAGAGTTCTTAGGGCAGAGTACGTACGAAGAACTACCTTACCCATTGCCGCCGTAAAGCGTTTCGGTTAAAAACGTGAGGGTACCGATGAAATTACAGGCACATGAGCCTTAATAATTTTATGTCTTTGCTTGACAACGCATTGGCAATGCCCCTTGTGTTGCAAATGTTTTTTTTATACCACTTGTGCCGACAAACAAGCAGACGGTCCACCTGATGGTAAGTGGTCACCGCCGCCTATGCACATTTGCAACACTAAGGGCATCGCCAATGCGTTGTCGACCCTGAGACACGAAGTTGTTAAGTCTCATGTGCCTGTAATTTCAACGGCCCCCTTACCTTACTAACCGAAATACCGTAATACAAGTGCACTACTGCTTCACGGCAGAAATGGGTAAGGTGGTAGTACTTCCCCGGACGAACCCTGCCCTGAGAGCTCTACTACTCTTAAATGTCCGTGTGATTCCATAAGGTAGATATCCTCAGCCTGACTATGTATCAGTGCGCTATCCATGGTCTATCTCTATCATTTACTACACATGCACGTGAGAGGTCCGCTCTACTCATTGCATCGGTTTTCTCACAAAACTTGTAGAACTAGAGAAATTTGAACTCACCATAATCTTTTGTCTTAATATGTAGCAAAAATAATTATTTAAACACAGATAAGATATCAACTGTTAAAACAATCTAAATAATGTTCACGTGTGTTTTAAATACGAAATTATACAAATTACAAGACCCCACGTGTTGAGGCAAATTTTGTGAAAACTAGTTTTTCTTACGACTCCACTTAAATTTAATGTAATTAGTAATTTTAGTTTGGTAAAACATCGTAATTAAATTTACCTCGTAAATTTATAATAATTTGTAAAATTTAAAGGCTTACCAAAGACCTGCGGGTCTACTCGTACTCACGAAAAACGAAGTTTCGATCGAAATTTCATGCGTTTCCTACCACGGTTCCATTCGTTCCGAAACTTTGTACGACCAAACATTTTCTGACGTTTTGATTCTTCTAAATACTTGTAAATCATGAAAGTTTCGAAGGAAAATTTTAATTTGAGAGACGATTGTTCGTAATTTTCACCTCAAATTTGACGAAAGTTTCATGACATACACTGTTCATTTCGAAAATTATCTATTGTAAACGAACATAATATGCGAGTCCGATTTAGAGTAAGGTAGTAGCTTCAGTAACTTTAAATCTGACCTTCATAAGTGCCTTCTGAGGGCCTAAACTGAATAAATGGTTTTAAATTTTGGTTCATTACGTAGAAAGAGAGTTCCCTGTGTATTAATAGTTTTAAACATTGTTAAAGACGAATGTTAGTGAATAATATTTATGCAAATATTGTTATTGCCTCGACCTTGAATGGTTAATGGTCTGGCCGAAGGATTTCCGCAAACGTTATGTAATATAGAATACTTGTATATTAATGTTACGTATGACGCTATAGTTTTGTTCTCGACAGGCAAAAATAATGGCAAATTCGTTTTGGTTTATTAATGAGTAAGTATTAGCTGTTCTCCGCGGTTTAATTCGTATTTATCGATATTATACATACCCTATAACCGTCTACGAAAAAATCCACGTCGAATGGTAGCAGTCCCAACCCGATAATTTCAGTAGTTTTGAGGTGATGGTGCGTCAAAGGAACCCTATTTTCCTTATGTATATACTAGCTGTCCCCTGTGGGTTCGCCTACGTTTATCGATATCATATATAGCCTAAAATCTTCTACGAAAAATTCCACGTCGAATGGTAACAGTCTTAACCCGATGTTCAGTAGTTTTGAGGTGCTGGTGCGTCAAAGCAACCCTATTTTGCTTATAAATAAAGATATAGACCAGCTGTCCCCGCGGTTTCACCCGCATTTATCGATATCATATTATTTGTTTTTATTAAAGCTTTATTTTAAGATTTAATGTATAGTGTTGAAATGATAAATAAATAAAATAAAAAAATTACCTTTATATAAACCTTTTCAATGAAAATACCTCTGATAATTTTAAGTAGCAGTCCAAGAATGAACTACCACTTTACCCATTACCGCCGTGAAGTAGTACACGTGTATTGCTGTTAGAAAGGTACGGTGGCCAGTGAATTTACAGGACTGACGTAAATTTCATTATTTGTAATAGGTTTCTATGGATCTACCACCTTCAAATACAAGCTTTTTGTTCTTACCACAGTTGAACACATCATTACACAAGTCTTACCAATAAATGTAAAACAAATTGAACCCTATTCCCACACTAACACGATAATAAACTGTACTAAAGTATGATAATTTAATGAAACCCATCTGGACTACGATTATGTAAAGTAAACGTACATCGGCGGTATTTCGTCGCAACCTATGCTCTATCTCTTTCCGAGTACTTCGCAAACACGTGAGACGGCTTTCTTGGAGATTGGATTGCGCTGCGATTCGATGGAAATTGTAGTAGCTGAATAAGGGGGGAGGTCGCAGACTTCATTAAGTTTAGACCCCTTAAGGTCCGCAATGAACGGTAGTTAGCCGTTTAACCGCGGGTTAGTGGAGCGGGTTAGCGAAACCGGTACCGCGACAACCGCGGCCAATTTAACCCCGATGTTCGTTAACTAGATTGTTTTAATGGATGTGGATTAGTTAGATGGTACACAGGTGACATATAATATACGTATATTCGTATATGGGCTTCCATAATCCTATACACATACGCACACAAATAAATACAAGCTCATAAATATCACACATACAATGACACACACAATAATAAATATATAAATATATTATTATTAATATTATAAATGTGAATGTAAGTTTGTTTGTTACGCTTTCGCGCGAAGACTACTTAACCGATCATCATGAAACTTTGTACACATATTCTTGGAGGTATTAGTAGTAACATAGGATACTTTTTGTGTGGGGAAAATGTTACATCCCTCGGGAAAGTGGGTGAAACCGCGGGGGGCAACTAGTATTATATAGGTGCGAAAGTTTATGATGTTGGATAGAAGGATGCATGCTGGTACTATATAGCATGCTGTTTTTGCAAATGTGTATGGTTATTCTGTACACTAACACATAGACCTATCTAGAGTGACATCCATTGGACAAAATTCAAAACCATTTATTCAGTTTAGGTCCTCGGAAGGCACTTATGAAGGTCAAATTTAAAGTTACTGAAGCTACTACCGGACCACTGGAAGTAAACGGATACCTCCACGACCATCTTTGGTGCCATACCCCCTGGACTGGTTGACACACACCTATCAGAAAAATCTATTTTGTGCAGACAGGTATAATATATTTCACGCACAAACTATAAAATGGATTTGGATTAAACTTTTTACATAGGATTTAATAACTACACTAGACTTACTAACTACATTCTTACATTCTAACGCGGGTGACACCGCGGGATAAAGCTAGCCTTCGATATATATAAAAGCGAAATCACGAAATCTCAGAAACTATTAGTGCAACAGGTAGATTCCTCATAGGGAGTAGGTATCCACTAAGAAAGGCATTTGCTAATTAAATATCCTGGGACAATCGATACACACGGCCATCTGGTCCCAAACTAAGCAGAGCTTGTACTATGGAAACCAGATAACTGATATACTACATATACTACTTTTTTTTTCTAAATAAATACAATAGATATTTATACCCGGACACAGAACAAACAGACATGTTCATGCTCACAAATGTTGTTCCTGGGTGGGAATCGAACCCGCGACCGTTTGGCAGTCAGAGTCGCTAGCCACCAAGCCAATTGGCCTGTCAATATAGGTATAATATAACAGAATAATACAAAAAAATATTGTAATATTAAAAATGCGAACCTAAATACAAATGTCACGATAATATTTACAACAACAAAAATATACTTTTTCAAAATCCAAACAAACGCTAATCATATATAATCAAATTAATTACACATCACTTTCTACTGTGTAAGTAAGTTCATTGTAATACCAAAAATAACTTCATAAAATTTATTCTAAAATCGTGTTCTAAAAATATTTTTCTCTCCTGCCTACACCCAAAAGTATATATAATACGTACACCCACTTGCAGGGTAGTTCACGTAAGCAGTATCACGTGCCATATACTCTCTCAGTTTGGGCCACGTGACCGTTACGCAACAGAATTTGACATTTCGGGCTGTTCGGAGAGGTACGGGGCACGCGATTCGGGTGGCAGTCCGATTGGGGTCATCTACATTTACTGAATTAAAGGTTTTGTTTTTTTGTGAGGTCGTTGATCGGTAAATTAGCGCAGTTTAAATAGTTTATACGGAACCGCGGCGGGAAATATGTATTAATATGTATATAATGTATCTTTATTATAATATAATATATCTTTATGACTCAAAATAATTACACAAGGGTGCAGAAATGTAATGCTATGTAAGTTGTTAATAAAATTAAAATTAAAAATTAGTGCAGAGTTCGTCCGGGGAAGGACTACCACCTTACCCATTTCCGTCGTGAAACAGTAGTGCAATTGTATTACTGTGTTTTGGTTAGAAAGGTAAGGGGACCGGTGAAATGACAGGTACATGAGACTTAACAACTTCACGTCTCAGGGTCGACAACGCATTGGCGATGCTCCTAGTGTTGCAAATGTCCATAGGCGGCGGTGACCACTTACAATCAGGTGGACCGTCTGCTTGTTTGTCGGCCCAAGTGGCATAAAAAAACAAAAAAAAAACATACTGCAGTTGCGACTGAGTAGTCGCAACTACTAATGAGAGTTCATTACTAGGTAAAAATAGCCTGTATTAATGAAGAGCAGAGTAAGTATGTATTTAGTAATAATGTAGTATATCAGTTATCTGATTTCCTTAGTACAAGGTCTGCTTAGATTGGGATCAGATGTGTGTAAAGAAAGTGCCAGAAAGTTGTTTTTGTTATTATAAATTGTTCCCAATCTTTCTTCTTTTTTTATTAATTTATTTAAGACACTGTACAAAGACTAAAAAGTACATGTAGCCACATAATACTCTAACATAAGCTCAAGGGGTATGATTGCTAATAGAGTTGCTGTGCAGACAGACAGACGAAGTCTCTCCATGAGGGTTCCTTTTCCTTACTATTTTGATGCAAACCCTAAAAACAAACTTTGCTGGTTGTGAAAACTTTTATTTTCTTATATATTTCCTTATACAGGATGCGCCAGAGAAACTTACGTATTTGAAAAAATTCCCGCGCGGTGAGTTGGGCGGGTAGAGGGGCAAGAGGGGGCGCATCTGGAGTGGGAAGTTCCCAAGTTTGTTTCTCCCTCCAGTCAGTTGCCATCATGCTCTGGTCTAGAGAGCAGCAGGCTTTCGCAGTTGAGAGCTTCTTTTCTCGCGCAGTTACCGTGAATGGAGCTCCTTACAGGAACAAGATCGAGGAATTTTTTCATCCAAGACTCGGAGAAATGAACGTTAGGAACGTGTGGTTTCAGCAAGATGGAGCCACAGCACACACAGCACACACAGCACGAGACTCAATGAATTTGTTGCGACAACATTTCCCCGACCGCCTCATCTCTCTCAGAGGCGATCTCCAATGGCCGGCACGCTCTCCAGATTTGACTCCATGCGATTTCTTTTTATGGGGTTATTTGAAATCCCTGGTTTATGTCGATCGACCACAGACCATAGCACACCTCAAGAACAACATTCGCGACGCCATTGCCAACATACCGATTGATATGCTGCGAAGAGTGGATACGAATTTCAAAAATCGACTTCATCAGTGTATGCGCAATGGGGGTCGCCATTTATCCGATGTCATTTTTAAGACTGCATAAAAAAAAAATTGGGATATTGTATTCTCAAAAAAAAAAAAATTTTAAAACAATAACTGAAGTACTTTTTTTTTATTGACCTTTCAAATAAGTAAGTTTCTCTGGCGCACCCTGTACTTTTACGTACTAGTTACAGTCCCGCAGTTTGAACCGAGTCCCGGAAAGATTCGCATAATACCGGGATTATAAAATAGCCTATATCACTCGGGAATAGTATAGCTATCTATCAGCGAAAGAATTATCGAAATCGGATGAGAAGTTGTGGAGATAACAATTTAACATAGTTGCCAGGGACATTTTTCACACACCTGGGGGGCAATTCCACTAACATATTATACACCGAACCATTACCATATCACAACCAAATGTCAAATTTGAGGTTTAATCGTATTGTACTAAACACACCAACGGTCGAACTGCGGTTGTGTTTCGGTAATGGTTCACATTCGTTGTAGTGCGTAGGAATACCATATTTATGAAATGTCAAACTTCAATTTGACATTAATCGTAACCATACCATTGCGGAACCAAACGTGCTACTCGAACGTTACATTTAGGGCCATTGGGCCCCTGATCTTAAATTCAGCAGAGCTTATACTGCCTGTACTATAGCAACAACATAACTTTTTAAATACATACCTATATATGTTACATTACTAAACATCCAGCCCCCTTATTCAGCTAGTACAAACTTCGTCGGCGAGCCGCTTCACAGAGGCCACGTAGAGCTTAGTAGTATTAGCGAAGTTAGCGACAGAGACAGAGCACGGAGGTCGCGACAATACATACTCGAGTTACTGTCATTTTCCTTACAGAATCAAGCTCCAAATCCTGCAAACCATACTTTAACCTATTCAATATTTAAAAAAAAATTAAAAACAATCTCCAACAATTTCTACATCTTCACACCCTTAACAAGTGGCCCAACAATACATTCCAACCTACGCACTATCACCACGTGACCCGCTTCATCTTGGCCACGTGATACTTGTGCAACTCACCGGCCACTCCAATTTAAGACCCTCTGCTATAAATAGAATTCATAATCTTCGTCTGCCGAGAAAATCCTGTTGGTTCCCTATCAAAGAATCCCTGGAAGGGGTAAAGATTCTATTAATGGCATGACGATAGCAGCATGTCTTGCTTTTCTGGTTACAAAGCTTGTACAAAAATGAGTGACATAAAACTGTCGCAAAGCTGAAGATTACTTTTGGATTAAGAGGTTTTATAGTTAGACATTTAAGACAAGGTACATCAGTTTTTACACAAAGCTCTTTACCATGGATTCCGTCCTGGGACTCGATTCTGTAAGGAAAACTAAAGTCTCTTCTTCAGTCTATCTCTTTCGCTTACTACGCTAATACTACCGGCACGCTATGATGGCAGTTTTGACGTTTCAGATTGTCATAGGAAAAGAAACTGCATTGCTTTGAAATAAGGTTGATTTCCATCATCATACAATTTGCTGTTGGATCAATAGATGCACCTTATGTTTGAAGGAATAAAGGTTATTTTTCTTTGTCATTGTTAAACGTCAAAACGGCCATCATAGCGTGCCGCAAGTTTAATCACGTGAGAGATAAGCTCTCCGGGGCCTGCGTGAAGCGGCTCGCTGACGAAGTTTGTATTAGATGAATAAGGGGGCTGCAGGGCTGTTAATGCTCTCGTTGTGGCAGTCAAATTTGTATTACATTGAAGGCGCTACGACGGTGTCCCTGCACTTTTTGGGCACTGAACAAGCAATCTATTATGAAATCGACTCTAACATTGAATCCATAGTTACATAATCTAGGTGCTAGGACTCACCTTTGGGATCCTAGAATAGTCCTAAACCATAGTCATGACAAAAAAAACTGTAAATATAATGTCAAGTGAATTGGTCAAGATTATTTGATAAATAAAAAAAATATATATTTTATGCAGTTTAGGCCCGCGGAGGAAGGTCAAATTTAAAGCTACTGAAGCTACCGTGTGTACCCTTGAATTTGACCACAATCTAACCATACAAAGTGATAATGTGCACGAAGGTTAACATCTTCGCCACACAAAACCTTGAACGGAACTGGCTGTCAAGTGCAGCTGTCAGAAGGCCGCGCTGTCGGAGTATGTAATGCCTGTGCATTTGGCAGATTTTCAACTTGAGGGTAGTAGTCTGCCAGGCGGGTACTTTCTTCTCAATGTTTTCCTTCACCGATAGTTCCAGGCTATAGGTTAACTTACGACCTCGTCATGACACTTGGAGCTCGATGGAGCGGTTCTGTATATAATAATAATGCCTTGTTTATTCCTTAATATAAATATCATAATTAATTAAATATTTAATACAATTCGAGAATTTTAAAATAAATTAAGTTTAAATTACAATAATTAAAAAAAACATTATTTCCCACTGTTCTCAGTATTTCTTCTAGCCATCTCTCCATTTGTTCTGTATACTCGTATATACAGATAATAATAGAACTCGTTATAGTAATCTAATAAAGGCATGTGTACCAATAAAGTTATATTGATTTGAACTATTAAACCTTGACGTAAGGACCCCCACCGGCCGGCACCCCATTGACGCAAGGAGACACGTGACACGACCGACACGAGCTGGCTTTATGTAACTGAGTTAAGGGTTTTACTTGTTTTGGTGTATTAGAGAAAAACTATGACAGTAATTTTTTAGCCGTCACTAAAAGCACGCGGTTCGGAAGGTTGTATTTTTTCAACTCGAGGATGATTCGTCGCGGCCTCTATGCTCTATCACTGTCGCTTACTACGCTAATACTACTAATCACATGAGAGATAAACTCTCCGAGGCCTCCGTGAAGCGGCTCTCCGACAAAGTTTGTATTAGCTGAATAAGGGGGCTGAAGTTAGCTGATAACGGTCTCTACGGAAAATCGCACAAATCGCAACTGTCAGTGTAATAACCTCACATCGTCAAAAATTGTTATTCGTTGCTACAGACAAGTGCAAAGAGTTTGGACACTACAAAAATCTTTTTTTTTTAAGCCTCTTGGGCCGAAAAACATGCAGATGGTCCACCTGAAAGTGCTCAAGGCCGCACATTGACATTTGCAACACTAGTCGCATCGCCAATGCATTGTCGATCCTGAGACGTGAAGTTGTTAATTCTCATGTGCCTGTAATTTCACCGACCCCCTTACCTTTCTAACCGAAACACAGTAATACAAGTGTAGTACTGCATCACGGCGGAAATAGGTAAGGTGGTAGTACTTCCCCGGACGAACTGAGCACTAAAAACTCTACTCGTTCGATAACTTTTCCTTACTAATATTATAAATGCGTAGTAACTTTGTTTCGTTGTGACACTTCAATGGCTCGAATCGTGATGAAATTTGGCATGAACATAGCCAATGAAATGGAGAAGGATATAAGGTATTTAGAATACTGGGAAAATACTAGATCCCTCGGGAAAAAGGGTCAAACTGCAGCCCGCAACTAGGCATAATAATAAAAATTCTGTAGTGTTAAATCAGTTGACGTTTGACCAACAGTTGACCCTTTTAAATTTTGTAAAAATCACACCCATACAGAACCCTTTTTATTATTATATTTATTTAGAATATAAATTAAAATTGACGTCAATTATTTAAAACAAAGTTACAGAATTTAACCTCATTTAACCTGAATATTACAGTTACAAGTAATTACTAATAAATTATTATAATAATATTACACAATAATAATGTAAGATAATTTGTAGTAAACACGTGTTATGTCATGTGGATTATAATAAACAAGGAAATATAAAATAATACGTAATACCATAGTAATTACTGTTAATTTTCAATTTGATTAATTATGTAATTTGTCACGCAAATTTCTTGGAATAAAATAATTATTATATAATTATTTATTTACTTCAAATATTTTATAGAAGAATTATTTATAGAATATTTTTAGAAGAAGGTAAGAAATTTTAAATAATGAATAGTACCTGGATGGCCGAGCCTTGCTCGGGATTTCTTTACTAACGTGACTTCTGCCGTATTCTCTTTTTTAAAGTACTGTCATATATACCTAGATACGAATTAGATGCGATAATTAAGGGCTCCCAATAACAGTATTTCTCACAAAGGATGTAACCTGAAAACCTTACCTTCTATTGACATTGTAACAGTTTTCATTGGCTAAAAAAAATGAATCTTAGCTAGATCGATATACTGCCCCCGAAACCCCCTGTATACTAAATTTCATGAAAATCGTTGGAGCCGTTTCCGAGATCGTAATTATATATATACAAGAATTGCTCGTTTAAAGGTATTAGATTTGATTGAACACATTATTTCGTTATAATTAGTATTATTTTTTCGCTATGCCTTTCATTGTTTTATAAAGTACTAGCTGTCACCCGCAGTTTCACCCGCCAAGGGATCATACATTTACATGAAATTTTGCACATAGATAGAACATGCCCTGCTATAAAGCCTTAGAAAGCTTTCCAAGATTTTATTTGACATTTTGTTTTTTATATACAATCTACCCTTTTATTTCTTGACTAGTTTTCTTCACCTGTGGCGATTATAGAAAAATATTTTATATATTATTTTTTTAAATAATTGGCAATGTTTAAAAGTATGGATGATTGATATTTTTCACGCATGAAATTTACACATAGGTAGGTAGTTAATAAAATGTGTCATTTTGGAACGCGAGCGCCACCACGGAGGACAGCTAAAGTCATAAAGTAAAATACAACTGAGAAAATACAACTAGAAAAGTACAACTATTAAAATACTACTAAGAAAATACAACCGAAAAAATACAACCGAAAAAATACAACCGAAAAAATACAACCGAAAAAATACAACCGAAAAAATACAACCGAAAATATACAACCGAAAAAATACAACCGAAAAAATACAACCGAAAAAATACAACCGAAAAAATACAACCGAAAAAATACAACCGAAAAAATACAACTAAGAAAATACAACCGAGAAAATACAACAAAGAAAATACAACTAGGAAATATGCTGATCTTAAAATTTGTGGTGTGTATGACACTCCTTTATGCAAGACACTTATTCGATCATTTAAAATTAGTCTACGCTCTATCTGTCTCTATTTAACCATTAACCAACTAATGTTATATTTCTCGAATTACAAATACATAAAATAAAAATCGTACACCTTCAGATCAAAGAGTTTATAGTCAATCACAAAAGTAGCCTAACTTTTGCTTTTTAACTCTATCAGTCTTGTCACCTTTTTCAGATGATTTTAATTAAAATTACCACTTTCTTTCGGTTGTTGGTAGCACTTAGACGATAATACACATCTTTGACTAAGACTGAGCACTACATTTCTCCGCACATCGGTCATAAAGTCATTACTAAAATATTGGTATTACTATGCATGTAAGTGTGACTGAAAGAGTTAATTATTTCAGGAAAAATCTTGCATAGTACGTTTAAAATACTTTTGTAACCAAAGAAATTGCTACTCTAAACCCTTACAAATTAAAAACCATTCAGTACAGTTAGCAACAGAAGTAGTATAACAGATAAAAAATTCAACCCACTTGTACAGTGACAATCCTATAATATAGAATGTATAATAAAATAATAATAATATATGAACTAATATTATTAATGCGGAAGTTTGTGAGCATGTATGGATGTTGATAACTCTTTCATAGAAAAACTACCGAACGGATTTGGATGAAACTTAGCACATATAAAGAAAATGCCCTGAAATTACACATACGATACTTTCTGTGACGGGAAAATGTTACATCCCTCGGGATCACGGGTGAAACCGTGGGGTACAGCTAAACGTAAACTAGGACGTTATTTTACTCACGGCCATCTGAACCTAAGCTAAGCAGAGCTATGGAAACCAGATACTACCTGTTTTTTTAATACATACCTATATAGATACACCCAGACACAGAACAAACATGTTCATGCACACAATTTTATCCTGGATGGGAATCGAACCGACAACCTGTGGCGTTGCAGTCAAGGTCTAACCAACAAGCGAATTTTCCAGTCAAAATAAATATATTGGCTATTTAAGCCCACAAAAACCTCCATTATGGATTATTTTTAAAATACAAATTATTATATTGCAAACCGTACACATTGAAATCAATAATTAAATGTATGGATTCTTTAAAACTTGGAGCATTTCGACGTCATCAGAGCCAGAATATAATGTTACAATTACCTGCTCCCGATCCAAATCGCCTCGGGTGCCGTGAAAACGAAACGTGATGGTTGCGTAAACGTGTCTGTCACGCGAACGAATACACGTGTCCCGTAATGTCACGTTCACGTGTTGATTACAGCGTCTCGTGGTTCACGGGCTGCTGAACAATATACATTACTTTGTGCTGGATTATAAAGGATAAGCTTCCGTCCGTAGTGTCATCTGCGTACGCAATGGAAAGTATCCTTTGTTATGTACTCTATTATCTGATTTAAATCTACGCTCATATAATAAAGGTTTGAAGGTTTGAATAAAATATCTTGAATTAGTATTTTTGTATTTGATAGTTAAAATTTTGATGTTTTTGGTACTATAGAGTATAGGCTTAAAAACGTCTAAAAAGCTACCGTTGACAGTATGATTGACTAAATTTAAATTTCGTATTAAGTGCTATTTAAATGCTGCATTAGCGAATTAAATGCTGTATCAGGAGCCAAAAAAAATAACAACAATTAGCTTTTTTGAAGGTGATCATTGTATACCCAAAATATCATATTAAAACCAATGAAAAATCTCGGTTAATACACCAGCATTGAGTACTACTGATATAAAAGCAGAGGAAAAATAGAAAAAAAAATGGTGTCGTGTGACACCAGATAGGAACGAAGTTTTCATTGACATAATACATGCTTCTTTCAATTCAGTGCGATTCAAAATTTACTTTTAACTTATTCCTTTTCTTATAATAATTACTAATTATACTAATTTATAAATGGAACAGAATTTTAAACATGTTGTATGTAGCCTTTAAATAAATTATGAAAAAATCAAACCCAATAATAAACCACATCATTTAAATTTCGAACGTAACAATATGAAAAAAAGTGTTGTTACAACTTTTCGTATGATTTTTTTCCGTCTAGCCCGATATTCGTTCCAATATCAAATTCGTCAGGCAGTTCCAGCGGCGGTAAAACTTAAAACAAACTCTCAGCTTTATTTTATTAGTATACTAGCGGGGTTTCACCCGCGTTCCCGGGGGATGTAACATTTTCCCGGCACAAAAAGTATCCTATGTTACTTCTAATACCTCCAAGAATATGTGTACAAAGTAACATGATGATCGGTTAAATAGTTTCTATAATATACTTAGTAAATAATTAAATTTATCCTTTCTACCAAGGTTTTGGATTAAGGTAACTAGCTAAAGGATAAAACCATTTAGTATCTAGTTTCCGTGATACGACTGAGAATAATAAAATTAAGACCTTGTGACTTCAAGATACCTTCAAGCTGTAACTTGTCAATAAAGGGCTATGGTATTACGAATAATTTTATTGTGCACTAAAGTAGATTTTTCTTTTTATGCAAATTGGGATGTTTTTGGTACTATAGGATATAGGCTTAAAAACGTCTGTAAAGCTACCGTTGTCAATATGGAGGAATTGACTAAATTTGAGTTTAGTATTTAGTGCTATTTAAATGCTGCATTAGCGAATTTAACGCTGTATCAGGAGCCAAAAAAAATAGTAGATTTTTCTTTTTATGCAAATTGGGATGTGTCCTGTATTAAAGATAAACCATCAAACATTAACCAGTGTATTAACATCCAAAAATATACGAAAACATTAAATATGATCAAAATTAAATCATTAATGTGTTTTTTTCAGTACCGATCTAATCATAAAGAGTATGTTATTTGATGCTGTACAATTATGACGTCACAACTTGCTATTTCATACAAAACTCCATACATTCGATCGTTTTGACATTTCATAAAGAATTGCTGATTTGACATGTCAGGACACATTCCTATTCCAATGATCATTTTTACAACAGGCATTTTATGTAGTAAACAATCAATACAAGTACATCACTGAAGTGGAGTGAACCCATGTCTTCATGTGTTGTCATAATACACCTGGGAAAAGAATTAGGAGAACTGCCATTAATTTACTGTTAAAAATCCGCCACATCTCTTCTATACTAACCAGTGCCGGGTTAAAGCGGGGGCCCGTAGCAAATTCTGTCTAGGGGCCTTTGATCTACTTCTTCGAATCTTTGATTGTGGGTTCTTAAGTATAAAGTGGTAAAAAACAATCGGTGGTGGGCGGCCTTAGACACGCGGGGCCCCTAAGCGCGGGGCCGCCCTTTGTTCGGGGCGCATTTTGCGCACTTAACTAACAAACTGAGCACATATATAGAGTATATCCTGGAATAACATATAGGCTACTTTTTATCCCGGGAAAATGTGATAGCCCAAGGGAACGCGGGTAAAACCGCGGGGGACAGCTATCTATAATGTAATGCATCGACTAGGCACAAAGGATGCGTATTGCGCCGAGCCCAAATTATTAGGAACCAGCTAAGCAATTGTGTAACGCTCTCGGAATCGAAATTGAGGCGAATTAGCTACTAGATTCACCGTTGGGTGATTGCCATCTTATCCACACACCTATGCGCAGAGAGAGATAACAATAGTAGGGCCGTCAATGTATAAGCGAATCGGCTTCGATTGCAATTGCAAGACCATTACGCAATCGCTCTACAGGGCAGGCAGATGATGACGTTATTATTATACCAATTCACAAATTAAGAAGAAATCAGTTTCCAATATCCTTAAATAACATTTATTGGAAACTGCTCACAAAACAAACGGTTTCTACGAAGTTACAGATAACAAAGGCCACTTGCTATTGACAAAAACATTTAAATGGTCTAAAACCAATTAAACGTAGCCCTTCGATACTTCAAAGAGATAAGCTTGTCAAATAAATTCACACATTATCACAGCGAAGGTTAATAGGCCTTTGAAAATACGGTGTTCGATATAGGATCAATGTCAGTAGCATTAGAGGCAACCTCCAGCTGACTTCCGTCGGGTGTGTTCAATGCGGGTCACGGGTCACCTTGGCAGGTCGCTTGCGCACCAGACTTGACTCACCAATCTGCGAGAGAGGTTACAGGCTCGACCGACTGAGTGTGTATTGTAAATTTGGTATTAGAAGTAGTAATCTTATTAATATTACTAGCGACCCGCCCCGGATTCGCTCAGATATGTAGATAATAATACATATAAACCTTTCTCTTCAATCACTCTATCTATTAAAAAATACCACATCAAAATCTGTTGCGTAGTTTTAAAGATTTAAGCATACATAGGGATATAGGGACAGAGAAAGCGACTTTGTTTTATACTTTATAGTGATTAGCTGTAACCTGCGTTAATGGGGATGTTGTATTCTCGCGAAAAGTATCAAATATTAAAACTAGCCGTGTGTAAAGAATGTCCCTAGATATTTATTTTCATTTACTTATCTCACAAATAGGAAAATGATATAAATAGCTCGGGTAAGTATATAGCATTGTTGACCCTACAAAGCGACCGCGTCGAAGGCCGCCTTCGCATTCAGCTTGCATAATAATATGCAAGATATACACATTTCCTGTTATTTGTGATTACATCCGCAATATGACATTTGAGGTTACACTATCTGGTATTGATAAGGCGGAAATGAGAGTCAATTATCTAAGAGTCGAAGAGAGATCGTAAGAGTTTGTTATTTTACCGTTTTCCACCATATTTCTCGACCTAAGTGAATCGGCCAAAAGAACTTAACGTTCGGAAACCTCAACTGAGAAGAACCGGCAAGAAACTCAACCTGTATTAATATTTCATAATCTGACTTTTGGTTTTTTTTATTTTAAGTTTTATATAAATATTGGTTAAAGGAGGTAAAATTTTATAACCAACGAATTTATGTCAAAATCTGTTATAAAACGGAAAACCACCTACGTAAAACATATTTCCCAGATGCTGTACCAAAATATGGATCTAAAATCCCCATTTAATTACCATTCTGTGGTTGAATAACTAATTCTTTTCTTGAATCTGGGATTCTATTCTGTAAGGAAAATGACAGCTCGACGATGTATCAACGCGGCCTCTTTGCCGTCTCTCTTCTCTTTCATTACTACGCAGTGACGTGAGAGGTAAGGTCTCCGAGGCCTCGTTGCACTGGCTCACCGACGAAGTTGGTATTAGCTGAATAAGGTGACTGATTGCAATTACAGTGAAGGTTATGTGATTTTTGCTCTATTTAGATATGAAATATTTTAAAGGTCAAAATAAATCAAAGCTCTGTTGCAAACAAATTCTAAAAACCCTTATGACAACCAATGCCAGTGTCTCTAGAAGGTGAGCCACTTGCTCAGCCACTAATTATTTAAAGACTATCTTTAAGGCCTGTCTACATAATACCATATATGATTTACGATAACGATGTAAGTAGCGGTAAATTCGGCGAGGTATTGGCGACTCTATTATCGAGACATACCGTCAAGGTAGACAGTATCTATTCGCTTGATTTCCGGAACAAATACCGGGTAAGGTAGGGAACATTGCTAAGTCTTAAAGTTTTTGTTTTAGAAGTTATACTTCTCTAGGGGCGTTATGAAAAAATTATGAGACTTAAATTTTAAGATGCACGGGCATCACTGTGTACAATCACTTCGGAGTCTCCAATTTGCCACTATGTAGGTTCAGGCATTATTATATAAGAACAACACTTAGAAATGCTTCATATAGTTATATGTAATTATCAAAAGTTAGTCAATACAACTGACACCGACAATATACGGAGGGAGACTCTTCCAAAAGGCTTAGCCTAATATGTATTAGTACAATTTAAATGATGAAATTATTGTGCAATACTGGTAATTCACTAGGAGGCACAACTGTAACACAAAAGTAACAGGTTGAAGTTAGCTGATAACGGTCTCTCCGGAATATCGCACAAATCGCAACTGTCAGTGTCAATGAGTGAGTAATGATGTTATTGTCAATAATAACCTAACAACGTCAAAAATTGTTATTCGTTGCTACAGGCAGGTGCAAAGAGTTTGGACACTACAATTTCACGACTGAATAGTAAATATAAATGCTTTTAGTGCAGGGTTTCTCACCAATAATTTCGGGTATAATTTCTTACGTGCGTACATAAGTACACACACACGTTTTTTTTTTGGACCACATGTACTGATAAAGAAGCAGGCGGTCCACCTGATGGTAAGAGGTCACCGCCGCCTATAGACATTAGCAATACCAGGGGCATCGCGAATGCGTTGTGAACCCTGAAACGTGAAGTTGTTAAATCTCATGTGCCAGTAATTTCACCTTTCTAACAAATGAGATCAGGCCAGTATTTTTTTTCGAGCTGTCTGAAGTTTTACCTCTTTGTATATAACAGTGAGTTACAGTTTAATTTGTAAGTCTGCTAATTAAAAGCCGTTATGCAACACTCAAGTGGCAAGTTCATGATTATTCACGGTTATCATAACAACATTATTTATCTCGCTTGTGCATTGTGTATTATAAATTTATTTATTTATTACTTACGCTCTGTGGTTTCACCCGGGTTTTTAGGTTAAAAAGTAGGCAATGAATAGAAATTAATCGCAATGTATTGAAATTAATCGAAATTTATCGAAATGAATCGAAATAAATTTAATTGAATTCAAATAAATTGAAATTAAATTTATATTAATTAAAATGAATTGAACTTAAATTAAATTTATAAATAGGCCTTCAGAGGTAATGATCAGACTCAAACTTACCTTGTTTTCTAAGTTAACTCTAAGTTATTGCTTAAATTACCTCGTTTCAGAGACCGAAAATTCCGCGTAAGGGTGTAAAATACACCTGAGACCGCCTTCTAATTGGTCCTAAAAAAACCACCATCTAATTCAGTTAGAACATGAATATAGAACAAACAAACTAATTTACACAATTATTATAATAGTATAATTTCTAGTGCAAACGTGACTGATATCATATACTATTTATAGAAATTATAAACAGAGCTGTATAATTAGTAACCAACAAACTTCATTTCAAGAGACGATAAGGTCTGAGTGGTTATGTATGAAATTTCATAGGAATTCTCATATTTAGATGTAAATATCAATAATACCGGGAAATCGTTATAAGCTAAAATTGGGTCAGATAGATAATTGTCTCAGGCGTGGCCTTGGGGAAATCCATTATAAGATTATACAAAAACAAATATCTAGTAATTTATTCCGCTGGATCTCCTTCTCTGTTAAGACCCAAACAAAACTCAACAGGAAATCGACACGTGTTTCGCTTCTAAACGAAGCATCTTCAAGAACGAGCACCTCAGGTGTGTTACCTCGCCGACTTGACAGAGAAGGAGAGTCAGCGGAATTAGTTACTAAATATTTGTTTTTTGTATAGTCTTCGGACAGAGAGCTGAGGACCAGGAAAAATTGTGATGTTTAGAGTAGCGCTGCATCTGAGAGAGATTCCTTTTAAGTACAAGTAATAGTATCTAGTGATCTATTATTCTAAAGACTGGTCGAAATATTATAATCCTAATTGAAAATTTAAGGACAACAAATTATGTATAAGATTTTGTATGACAAAAATGCACAAACAGACAAGAAAATGGCAAAAACTATATTTTATTTACCGCGGTTTCACTCGCGTTTCCGAGAGATTGATTTATATTAATGAAAACGCCATCAAAATCGGTTGCGTAGTTTAACAGATCTAAGCGTACCAACGGCGGGAACGACATTATTTTATACTATGTAAGGATTACAAAGTAAATAACATAGTATAAACTAAAACAGAATAGCCTAAATATTGTTTATCAAACACATGTCTTAAAAAAGGAAATAACAGAGTTTATTTTGTTTATTTATCATATAACGTACCAACCACATTTATGTTGTTTAACCCAGAGTTCCAACTATCGTAATCAGTCACCCTACCCAGGTCACTAAAGGCGTGTTTTGCAAAACCAAGTCCAAATCTTCGGCACTCGTTCTCGCCTTGTTTACACACTTACGACCAAAAAGGTTTTCATTCATGAAATAGCCATTAAAATTTAAAAGAAAAAAACCTTATCAAAAGACGTTATATGAAATTGCTGTTATGTTTACACTTTCATTTCCGGCGTGCTATTTTTATAAACATTCACTAGGGTTACCAATTAAAAAATCTCTATTGTAAAGGGCCATTTTGACAGATAATAGTGTTAAAGAAAAATGTACCCTACGGGTTTGGAATAAGGTTTAATAGTTTAATTATATAATTAAGCATTGGATCAATAGTTGAACCTAATCACAAAAAGAATAAAGACGATTATTGTATGACTCTTTTAGTTATCAAAACGGGCCTTTTTGATATCTCATATTTAAACTACTGTATGAACTACTGTACCCCGCGTTCCCGAGGGATGTCATATTTTCCCGGGATAAAAAGTAGCCTATATGTTATTCCAGGATATGCTCTATCTATCAGCCAAGTTTCATCAAAATCCATCAGGAAGTGTTTGCGTGAAAGAGTAACAAACATCCATACATACAAACATTCGCATTTATAATATTAGTAGGAGAAGGAGCCAGAATCTACAGCGTCAACGAAAAATCAACGTCATTCTGACAAAAATTCTGCAAGGTCAACAAAGCATTTCTAAGCATGTTTAACATACCTATGATTTTGCATATTTTTTTGTATTAAGTACAAAAAACAAATCTAGACTAGTTAGGTAGTTGTTTGTGTACTCACACTTACTTAAGTCATCATCATTATCAGCTTCTGTCTACACGTTGTTATGTAGTAGTAACCCCCTTCCATTTTAGTGCCATTTTTCTCCATAATCCTGAGATATTCTACTGGCAACCTAACCTATGAAAAGCTTTAAAAAACAACTAAACTAATAATAATTATACTAATACTAGCTAGCGGTTTCATCCGTTTTCCGAGGGTGTCACATTTTCCCGGGATAAAAAGTGTCCTATATATTAATCCAGGCTATAAACTATCTATGTGCCAAGTTTCATCCAAATATATTAAGTAGTTTTTGCGTGACAGAGTAACAAATATCAATACTTTCAAACTTAGCATTTATTTATAATATAAGTAATACAATAACTATAAATACATTAAAAATGTGTTCTTATCGACAAAAAAATATCATCGACAAAGCTCAAGTAACTTCTCAATTATAAATTTAAAAAAACATGGCCTTCCCAGGAAGTCGATATCACTGGTATGCGACAGTTTAAAAACATTACTCATAATTCAAAATATAATAACAATTGCACCAGCCCTGGCTTATCAGAAGCATGCACCGTCGACACGAGAAGCGCAACGTGCTCGCGCCACGTGCTGGCACATGCGCCGGCGCAGGGTACGGGCAACATTGTCATTATACATGGCGGACAAAAAACTAGCTAATATATCTATTTTTATATATATACAAGGAAAATAGGGTGCTTTTGACGCTCCATCACCTCAAAACTACTGAACATATCGAGATGGGACTCCTATCATTCGACACGGAATTTTTCCTAGATGGTTTTCGGCTATATATATAGCATCATATATTAATATATAACTTAGTTACTTTACGTAATATAAATATATGTACGTTAGTACAGAGTCCGGAGAAGTACAAACACCTTACCGATTTCCTCCGTGAAGCAGGACTGCGCTTATATGACCGTGTTTCGGTCAGAGAGGTAAGAGGGACGGTGAAATTACAGGCACTGACTCACGTCTCAGGGACGACAACGCATTGGTGATTCCTGCCGTCAATAGGCGGGCGTAACCACTTACCATCAGGTGGACCGTCTGCTTGTTTATCGGGCCATTAGGTATAGGAAAAAAAGAAATTAAAACAGTTGAGGAGTATTATAGGCTTGAATTATTTTTTGAATTCACTGTTCTTTGATCGAGTGGGATAGTTCATATCTGACCCATTCTAATCAAATTACTTGATAACTAAAACATTCACGGTGTTACATAGAGGTTATGTACAAATTTATCCGGTAATAGTAAACTAAAGTATAGTATAGGTACAGAAACATACTGTATTTCATATATTTTTAACATTTAAAAATAACAAACTATAGTTTGGCAGAATTACTGAATTATTTATTTCTAAAGTCTATATTTACGGAAACATAAAAATATATTCGATAAATTCATACAAATTTTAAAAACAACCTGTAATTTGCACTCTATTTGCGCTTCAGCATACCTACCGCACACACGTGAACAGGCATGCCAATATCAAAATAGACACAATTAATATCGCCATTGCGCAATAAGATTTATACTAGATACATTGCTCGCTCGTCGGCGCTATTTTACTTGAATCCACGTGTTCTTGATCCGCGATGTTTACACTTGTCATCATGTTGACAGTTGTTTTAGTATTGTATGCTTCGCTTAATAATGTTTAAGTTATACAAAGGACTGGTTAATACTAGAACAGAAGTTCGTAGGAAAATCTGTAGTCATTTTAAATATATCGAAATTAAATGAAACGAAATATTTATTCAAATAGGCTTTTACAGGCACTTATGAATGGTCAGACTGTAACACCGGTTCGGAAGGTTGCTTTTATTAAGAAGAGCTGGCAATAAACTCAGCAGTTACTCTTTTCAAAATAAGATTTCGTACTTAAAGATGTGTCCTGCTGGAACGACTGCTACACCCAAGCATTGTCGTAATTAAAATAATCATTTGTGTTGTACTAAAATAGTCTTAATTCCTTCTTAAAATTTTTGTAAAGGCAATCAGCATGGATTTTATTATAGATGGATGTACTAAGTCCTAAAAAGGAGCCTTGCTCTTATTGATCAGTCAGTAAGTATCTCGAATCTATCGCCTCGGTGGTCTAGTGGAACACCATTCTCAACCACTACCTAAGGTAACAACCTTATCTAGAAATTGATGTCCTAGGTTCCCATTCCCGTGTCGGGTAAGATAATTCTTATCGAATCAACAATAAGAATCGACAAATATTATTCATTACAATAATATGATCTTTCATTGAACGTCTTTTATAAGTTTATACCTGTATTCTGACTTCTGCCTGCCGCTTCTGAAATTATGGGCATGATGATATATATGATACTTGAAGTTGTAATGGGTAGAACCATTTTTTTTTATGTTATTTATGTATATGTATATGTATGTATATTTTATGTTATTTTAAGTTATGTCAGACTCCTACTGACTAAAACCCCACAGTGTTCCAATCTGTCGCTGCTGGCTGGGTATACGGGGGCGCCGAGGCATTCGTCCGCGTACGTAATGGGTAGAACCAGGCCCAAACTAAGCAACGATAATACTACTAAGTATCACATTCAAGTAGGGAGGGTCTATCAACACGCACCATGTGGCCACCACTCAGAAAGTGGCCCATAGAACAAGCTTAACAATTTTCCATTATCAATTTCCTAGAAAAATGTTTACTCGACGCGCCAGAAGGTGTAAAGGCTACATACCTTGACTGGCAAAACACTGGATGTTTGTAGATTCGATTCCCACACAGGTCAAACATTTGTGTGTACTTATAATATATCCAGATGCATTTTCTTTTGTACACTCTATATGTAGTAAGATGAAATTTTAATAGTAAACTTCAACTACCTTTTTTCCACACAAGCTCTGTTTGTCTCACGTTACTACAGTAAAGAAGTTTATTGCAGATTTTTGTTTTGACAAATATTCGAATCAATTATGTCAAACTATTAACTAAATCTAATACCAATACATGTTGGCCAAACCTTATGCAACGCAAGCGTATATAAATGTTTGTCAAGTTCGAACGAGATCAATGCCGACAACTGCTATCCATATGTAACCATCACGCTACCTTACTTAGCCTTTGATTTTTTCAGAAAACCTTATACTGTTCCGAAGTGAAACGAGTCGAGGAGAAAGATCCCGAGTGGTGGCGAGGCACCAAATGAACTGGAGTATTAGCAGGATAAAGCCACTTTTGCCGTTAGAACTAAGAACTAAACTATAAAAAAATAACTGTAACTCGCCTGCACTCGGTCAGCTCGCAGCGACAAGTATTGGTGAAGCTGGACAAACACGCCAACGAGGTATGGCCAACACGTAACAGCATACAGACAATATAACGACCTTGTTATTATTATGGCAAATGTAGTAGTAAACACGTAACCATGCCTGTTGCATAACGCCTCGACAATATCCTATGTACATCCACGCGCACACAATGTGTCACGGAACGACTACAACTTACGCAATCACTGTTCTAAGTACTGTGTGGAATATATAATACTTAGAAATGCATGTTTATATCTGATTAATGTAAATAGTTTACCTACATAATAATTCCTAATAGGGTTGTTATGGATATGAAATTTCTGATCTGGATATTGATACGGATATATGAATATTATTATATCTGTTTCGGTTACGGTTGCGGATATTAAATTATTTCGGATTATCCGATAGTTTCGGTTGCGGATATTAGATTATTTCGGATTATCCGATAGTTTCGGTTACGGATTTAAGATTATTTCGGATTATCCGATAGTTTCGGTTGCGGATATTAAATTATTTCGGATTATCCGATAGTTTCGGTTACGGATATTAAATTATTTCGGATTATCCGATAGTTTCGGTTACGGATTTTAGATTATTTCGGATTATCCGATAGTTTCGGTTGCGGATATTAAATTATTTCGGATTATCCGATAGTTTCGGTTGCGGATATTAGATTATTTCGGATTATCCGATAGTTTTGGTTGCGGATATTAGATTTTTTTGGAGTTATTTTTCTTGTGTTCAACACAAACTTCACCCACGTACACGAGGGATGTAACATTTTCCTGACACAAAAAGTATCCTATGTGTTATTCTAGGGCATTTTCTATACAAGCCGAAAGAAGATTAAATGGGGCCTTATAACAATATTTAAGAAGCGTAGTAACGCTGTATAACATACTCCAAAAAAAATTAAAAACTGATTTTTATGAATGAAAAATAGAAAACCTACAATTATTAGGTAAAATAGGTACGTAGGCCTTTCTGTTAAATCATCTGGTTCCCTGACATGACAGCTTACTAGGGTTGTTGGTTTTGGTAATTAATTATATTTTTACGGGGTATTTTGTAACATTTCTTGTAGTAAACTAAGATTGGTTGTAATCTGTAAATTGATTGTGTTAAATATACAATATTTGTTTCTAGTTATATTTATTTACTGAAGTGAAACTTATTAAGGGAGGACTTTGAAATTCTGTTCTGCAACCTTTTTGTGTGACGGAAAATAAATTAATGATAATTAAAGAATGATTGATAAATAATTACAAAATTTTCATGTAATACAAAAGTATTACTTCTATCGTGTCTCTTTTCGACAACACCTGTTTTTGTAATTTTAATATTTAGGTACAATTTCTACACATGACAAACTAAGCAGAGCTTTTACAAAATTACAAAATCTTATTTTGAAAAGAGTAATTGCTGAGTTTATTGCCGGCTTTTCTCAGTTAAAGCAACCTTCCGAACCGGTGTTAGAGTCTGACCATTCATAGGTGCCTGTGAATGCCTATTTGAATAAATATTTCATTTCATTTAATTGTGGCGTGGCAGGATCTATAGCCACCAAAACAACTAGCTGGTCAAATCAATGCAACTATCCTGTATTCAAAATAAAATGATATAACACTAACCAGTAAATTAATTATCCGAAAATACACTGATACATCAAATGTGATTTAAATTTCATCATTAATATGATTTTTAAGTACCGATCTAAACGCAAAGTGTAGCTCTTTTGATGCTGTACAATAGGGATGTGTCCTGACATATCAAATCAGAAATTCTTTATGAAATGTCAAAACGATCGAGTGTATGGTGTTTTGTTTGAAATAGCAAGTTGTGACGTCATAATTGCACAGCATCAAATACTATACTCTTTATGATTAGATCGGCACTGAAAAATCACATTAATGATTTAATTTTGATCATATTTAATGTTTTCGAATATTTTTGGATGTTCAATACACTGGTTAGTGTTTGATCATTTATCTTTAATACAAGAAAACATCCCATTTATGACGTCACAACTTGCTATTTCAAACGAAACTCCATACATTCAATCGTTTTGACATTTAATAAAAAGTTGCTGATTTGACATACCAGTCAACATATCTATTTCCAAAATTACATTTAGTTTAATTGCAATATTAATTACAAATAAATATTGCATTTATAAATATAAATGAATAATATGTAATGCATCTGAGTTCCTAATCTCGGAACGGAAATTATAGAAATGTGGTTGTTGGGAATTTCCACATTGTTTTATAATTACAATACAATTGTTATTTTCTCATTGACACATTATCGGAAATATTATATGCATTGTCTTACTGGATTCGGGACATTGGAAAAACCAGTGTTATATACCACCTACAGAGTTCAAAGTTGAATAACTATGTAGGTTTTAATAAATACAATTGTATTAATATTTCTAAAAACTTATAATTTATTTATTATATACTAGCTATCGCCCGCGGTTTCACCCGCGTTCCCAAGGGCTGTAACATTTTCCCGTAATAAAAAGTAGCCTATATGTTATTCCAATAGTTGTTGGGTAGTTTTTGCGTGAAAGAGGAACAAACATCCATACATTCATACATACAAACTTTCACGTTTATAATATTAGTAGGACGTATAATACTATCCAATTGTCCGACAAAAATAAATCTTCTATTATTTACTTTAAGACTCAAATTAAATCAATGTATGGTACAAGTTAAAATGTATGTTTGTTACACTGTATTCGCCATGCGCGCTAATGGTCGGTACCGACAAGTTATTGATACGGTAATAATTTAATTGAATAAATATCCTGGGACATTTTACTCACGGCCACCTGATCCCAAACTAAGCAGAGCTTGTACTATGGAAATCAGATAACTGCTTTCATTGTAAAAGCAGTCACTCCTTTTTTATTTGCTTAATAAAATTGATATTTAAACTGACTATATTTGTCCTGGGTGGGAATCAAACCCGCGACCTGCGACTTGGCAGGGTCGCTTACCACCAAGCCAACTGGCATGTCGTAATAATAATAATAATAACTTAAATAATTGGATGTATTTTGGAAAATGTCAACCCTCTGTGAGGTAGTCATTACTTGAATAATATGCCCAACCTAGAAGAAAATTGTTTACAGTCTTTTTAAAAGAAACATGAAAACAAAAAACGAAGCACGCTGAGCGTTGGCATTACACAAGCAGTTGTTTGTTTTTTCGATGCTTTGTTTAATTCAAACACAAATTTTTAATTGATTGCTCCTTCCATAATTGCTTTGTTGAACTTACGAAAAATAAAAAATAAAATTTTCAATAAGTCAATGAAGTTGTATAACTATGTGGAAAATCCCGTCGGCTGTAAGCCCTAAGCGGTGTATTTGTTCATGTAATAGTATTAAAGCCACCAATTTATTATACGTGTCAAAAAAAACCTTTAGAAATAAATATTTTTTGAAGTGAAAACTTCTTTAGCGGCGTTGAGCACTTTTCTTGAGATGGGTGTAAAATGTTAAATTCGCGTCAGGACACGTGACCTGATCGAAAATTCGTAAGACGGTAAAAATGCACAACGTTAATGTTCAAGTTTTTATTTCTGCCGTCACTCCCGGAGTGCAACCCGTTGTTTTTTTATGCGACATAGGCCAACTAGACCAGGAGGAATCGGCGCATTAGTACCGAAAACTATTCCACCTCAATTTTTTTATGCGATCCTCTTCAAATTGCCCTCCTAATGATATAAATGCATGTTGCCATGGCTCAACCCGGTGCCATATTGTTTAAACCGAAATTGTTTAAACAATTGCAAGGAATTGTTATTTTTCAACCGGACAATTTTTTTTTATATTCTTTATTGAAATACCAATAAAAAAGGTCCTATGACTTTTAACGATAAAGTTAATATTTTTAAAGATATGAATTTGTAAAGCTTCGAAAAATCTCAAATTTGGGTACTTTACCCATGAAAAATATATTAAAAAAACATAATGTCTAAGTAATATTTTTTTTAATTCTCTATACAATTGTTAATAATATTGTTAAAAGAGATTTTAAAAAATTTCATTGTTTATATCTTTTTTTTAATTGTTAATTCCGCGCGCTCACAAGTATGCGTCGCTTACCTTTAAGTATCGCTGTCTCTCTCTGACTCATGCGTTGCGTCGGCCTCTCTGTGTCTTGAATCATTATTTATCATTTATCTTAAAAACTATCAACTTTATCAAGATTGTTAAAGAGAGCAATGTTATTAATAATTAAATTGTCTACAATTTGTTCTTAATAATTTTTTTTCTGAAATCAATTTTTCAAAAGTTATTTAAGCATAAATCGAAACATGTAATTAAAATTATTTTTTTATCACTTTATATTACTTTTTATCTCTTTAACAATCTTGATAAAGTTGATAGTTTTTAAGATAAATGATAAATAATGATTTAAGACACAGAGAGGCCGACGCAACGCATGAGTCAGAGAAAGATAGCGATACTTAAAGGCAAGCAACGCATACTTATGAGCGCGCGGAATTAACAATTAAAAAAAAGATATAAACAATGAAATTTTTTAAAATCTCTTTTAACAATATTATTAAAAATTGTATAGAGAATTAAAAATAAATTACTTAGACATTGTTTTTTTAAATATATTTTTCATGGGTCGAAAGTACCCAAATTTGAGATTTTTCGAACCTTTAAAAATTCATATCTTTAAAAATATTAACTCTATCGTTAAAAGTCATAGGACCTTTTTTATTGGTATTTCAATAAAGAATATAAAAAAAAATTGTCCGGTTGAAAAATAACAATTCCTTGCAGTTGTTTAAACAATTTCGGTTTAAACAATATGGCACCGGGTTGCGCCATGGCATTTATATCATTAGGAGGGCAATTTGAAGAGGATTGCATAAAAAAATTGAGGTGGAATAGTTTTCGGTACTCATGCGCTGATTCCTCCTGGACTAAACAAACAATCAGACGTTCCACCTGATGGTAAGTGGTCACCGCCGCCTATGGCAATTTCCAACACTAGGGGCATCGCCAATGCGTTGTCGACCCTGTGACGTGAAGATATTAAGTCTCATTTGCCTGTAATTTCACCGCCCCCCTTACCTTTCTAAGTTTCAAGTGCACTACCGGTTTACGGCTGAAAATGGTGCAGTGGTAGTACTTCCCTGAACGAACTCTGCACTAAGCGCTCTACTTCTTAATGATCTATATCGTCACGTATATTTAGTATCGAAATCCCCCACAGTTCCCGGGGGAAGTTATATTTTCCCCTGTTAAAAAGTAGTCTTTATTGCAAGGCGTGCTCTATTTGCCAAGATTAATAGAAATCCGTTAGCTCTTGCGTCAAAGAGTAAAAAAACATCCATAAATACTCGTGATGTACTCAGAAACTTTGGCATTTATATTTAGTCGGATTACTATAATAAGAGTGACATGACTGCCAATTTTATCAAGTCTCTATTCCTTTTTCTCTATTCCTTCAAAATTGACAGAAAAAAAAAGGAGGGTATAAGCTTAAAAAAAAATGTTGGTATCTAAACGGTTTCAGGCATCAATCACGTAACCAAACATGTTTACCACAAATCCTTGTTAATGACGTACCGGTATTATTGAAAACTATAACATCCTTGACAAATTACAACAATTAGGTTGTTATTACAATGGAAAACTTGGCGAATGAACAATTGCAAATTTTGCCGACTGTACTATTAGAAAATATGTTGTTTTCTAATTGATTGAACAATCGGAACAATAAGGCGGCATGGTTTCAAGGTTACCCTTAAATTTCCCTCAGCTAGCGACATTGTTTGACATCCTTTCTATTTAGACCCTTTGTCTTCAGCTTGGCGACAGAACTAGAGGGGAAAATTTTCCACGCTGTAATCAATACACTAAAAATTTTAGGGCCACTTACACCAATCGAGTTTAAACAATCTAAACTCAACTTTACCATACAGGTGGATAAGTCATACAATATCTTGTTTAAACGTATTGGCGCAAGTAAAAGTTAATCTATAAAAATAATAATGGTGCAATACATTTTTTTATATATTGACTATTATGGGGATTATGATAGTCTTTTTCACAACTTTAACATCTAATATAGTTGTCAAAATAAAACCTATTAATTGCATTTTTATCATAATTCTCAAAGTTTGTGACGTATCTTTATAACGTTTTGATTGGAATTTCAGAGCCTTTCTAAAACTACTGATATTTAATTAATATTAACGTCCCATCCCTTAATTATATTGCGTAAACCAACTGACATAAGGTTGAGAATGTTTTAATTCTCTCAATACCTCTGCAAAATTCATCGATAATGTACCAATAATTCCTAAAAAAATATTAAAAACCGGTCCAGCCCCCGCTGTTTTTTTTATACCACTTGGGCCGACAAACAAGCAGACGTTCCACCTGGTGGTAAGTGGTCACCGCCGCCTATGGACATTTGCATCACTAGGGACATCGCCAATGTGTTGTCCACCCTGAGACGTGAAGTCTCATGTGCCTGTAATTTAATAATAGGGTAACATACATATAAAACAAAAATCCAACGAACTAAGAAACTCCCCTTTTTATAAGTCAGTTAAAATACATAATTACGCACTGCTTAAACAATTCTGACTTTTATAAGGATTCCATTGCAAAGTGCAAAAACTCCAGTTTGAAATCGTTCATTGCTAACATAAAAGAAGCAGTAATTTTTCACGTGATTGCTTCATGTCTCATGATATTCTCGTGGCAGCAAAACACCTCCCCTTGCCTTGATTTGTAATTCTTTTTCCACGGTATTACGTATCTTAACTTTCAACTTTATTTCTCTCACACCCTATTTTTATTACAAGGCAAAATTCCAGATGACGCAGGCTTAGTGCTTAGATCAAAGTGTATATATAAGGTTGCTGTAGATATGGTATTTTCGTTTAATTTTACTTGCCCGTGTAAGGGTGTAAGAGCCATATTGCCTTACACTTTTATCCCTAAAAAAAAGAAAGGAAAATTCGTAAAAAAATCGTATAAATGTTGTATTTTACGTGCATACCAATTGTATATGCTATTTATTGTTTACTAGCGACCCGCCCCGGCTTAGCGCGGGTGTAATGTACATAATAAAATATAGAAACCTTTCTCTTGAATCACTATCTATTGCTGAAAACTGCATTAAAACCGATTGAGTAATTTAAAGGATCTAAGCGTACAAACCGCGCCGTATTAACCGATAACCGTTGGGACGTGTTCTAGAGTGGAGACCACGGCTTGGTAAACGTAGTGTAGGGCGCCCTCCAGCTAGATGAAGCGATGATATACGCAAGCTGGCTGGCAGCGGTTGGAAACAAAGAGCTGAAGATCGAGCTCAGTGGCGCGCCATAGGTGAGGCTTATGTCCAGCAGTGGACGGAGATAGGCTGATGATGATGATGAAGCGTACAAACAGCGGGAGCGACTTTGTTTTATAGATACTATTGATTGAAACTGAGTTATAAACGCGTAAAATTTGATTCCTCTGTTATAATAAGAAAACATAATACCCAATAAATTAATCTATGTATATTGAACAGAAAAATGTATATTTATAATAACACTACTGAGAATTGTTATGTAAAGTTCAAGTACATTCTGAATCATACTGAACATAACTTCAATTTGTTCAGTTATGATTTACGATTGCATAAAATACCTACTTTAAAATGTTTTTCTACATAAACAATATATTGTTAACAATGTAAAAATCTTTTTATAGATCTGCCCCCTGATTCAGCTAATAAAAACTTCGTCGTCGATCCGCTTCACGGAGGCTTCGGAGAGCTTATCTCTCACGTGATTAGTAGTTTTAGCGTAGTAAGCGACAGAGACAGAGCATCGAGGTCGCGACGAAACATCCTCGAGTTTGTGTCATTTTCCTTACATAATCGAGCCACTGAACCGGTTATGAAGCTGAGAGTCTGTGACAATCTGATCACCATATATCACCATAATTAGCACCATTAGCTATTTTATTACCTCAGCGCGAAGTGCCATAAACTTTCCATAGAAATAGAGTTAAACTTGCCGGTGACACTGTATACCGCACTGAGTATAATAGGCGTGAATAAGATTTTAAATAACAAACTAAATTCTATACAAATTATGAAACTGCGATGAGATAACGTGATATTCGAACAAAGGGACAGATGAACAAAATATTCATGTAAAATTTTGTAATGTTCGTTTGAAGGCGGCACGAATTCGGTATATTAAGAGATTAAATTATCAATTTGGATTTTAAAAAGCGACCAATGCTAATTCGGAGATGTAGAACACATTTCTAGTTTGGGGACCTCCTTACACTTTTCATTTTATTTTATTTTGATTATTTGTTGTTATAACGGCCAAAAGTCTACCTGTTATGGATCATAAGACCCACTGACAGATAGACAAAACGGAGGCTTAGTAATAGACTTCCGTTGGGATTAAAAGTAAACTTGAGTAGTAGAGCTCTTAGTGCAGAGTTCGTCTGTCTGGGGAAGTACTTTTTTTTTTTTTTTTTAGGAGGGGAAATGCTTTGCGCATACCACCGCGCCCGGGGAGACGCGGTGGTTATGTGGGACTCCCTCTCGCAAACTCCCCTTCTCATATCAAAAATGAGAAGGGGCCCGAGAGGTATACCCACTAAAACCCCTCCATCCCGCCATCGCGGGCCCCATCTGGTCGAGGGGGGGGGAGTGAGGTGTTAACTCCTCCCCCCCCGACTTCTCTGAGGGGCGCGCGTGGAACACCACACGCGCCGCCACCTCGGGTCCTGATTTTGTAGGGGGCGAGGGACGTCCGTCTGGGGAAGTACTACCTTAACCATTTCCGCCGTGAAGCAGTAGTGTACTTAAATTACTGTGCTTCGGTTAGAAAGGTAAGGGGGCCGGTGAAATTACAGGCACATGAGATTTAAGAACACATTGGCAGTGGCCCTGGTGTTGCAAATGTCCATAGGCAGCGGTGACCACTTACCATCTTGTTTGTTGGCCCATGTGGTATATAAAAGTTCGGGTTCTTCTCAGTTGAAGGCTGACTTCCGAACCGCTAGGAGCTTCGGTAACTTTAAATTAGACCTTCATAAGTGGCTTCCGAGGGCCTAAATTATTATTATTTTTTTTTTTTAATATCTTGGGACATTCTTTTACACACGGCCATCTGAACCCAAACTAAGCAAAGCTTGTACTATGGAAACCAGATAACTGATTTACTACATATACTAATTTTTCTAAATATGTACATACATATATAGATATTTACACCCAGACACAGAACAAACAGACATGTTCATGCACACAAATGTTTGTCCTGAGTGGGAATCGAACCCGCGACCTTCGACTTGGCAGTCAGGGTCGCTAACCACCAAGCCAATTGGCCTGTCTTAAACTGAATAAATGGTTTTGAATTTAGATTGTTTTTTAAAGTAAGGCTTCTAAAATATCTTACCAAAATGGTAGTAATCTAAACAACTATTAATACCCATGAATAGTGACCAAACACAACACACCTACCTATTTCCCAATTGTAAACTATATATACATTACCTAACTATATTGAAATAATTGAAGCAATTCACAAAAGAAACTTCAAAATTATTGTATACAGCATGTTTATGAAGCAGAGTATGTGGTACACGTGACGATCTGAGAACGTGTAACGTGACACGTGTCCGACATAATTGTGTCTTACACACTTGTAGATAGAGCACGTTTTGTTTTGTTGCTGTTACAATGTCGAATATATACGAGTATATACAACACTAGTTACTTCATTACACACACCCTCTTTTTATTTCAATGGCGCAATATTGTGAGTTAATCTTTTCTTTTTTTTTGTGATAAAATTTAACGATGGCCAGTATTTCCTACTTTAAATATGAACTATCATCTTTTTATTGATGTAAAAACTTCATGATTTGAAACTCAATGGAACGAAAAAGCCACTAAAAAAAGACAAAGATGTGTATATATTGTATTTTGCCTGCAAGAGAATGAGATAGACAGTGTTTTTAAGGTTTCACTTCTAGCGCGTGTGAAATGCACACATATATACTCGTAGCGAATATTTTATTAGTATACTAATCATTACTATTATTATAAATGCAAGAGTGATTTAGTTTGTTTCTTACGCTTTCACGGCTAAACAACTGAACCGATTTTGCTGAAATTTGGCACACACATAGCCTATGATTCGGAGAGACATGGCAACTAAGTTATTAGTTTGTATTTCATCATCATCATCATCATCAGCCTATCTCCGTCCACTGCTGGACATAGGCCTCACCTATGGCACGCCACTGAGCTCGATCTTCAGCTCTTTGTTTCCAACCGCTGCCAGCCAGCTTGCGTATATCATCGCTCCATCTAGCTGGAGGGCGCCCTACACTACGTTTACCGAGCCGTGGTCTCCACTCTAGAACACGTCTACCCCAACGGTTATCGGTTCTGCGACAGATGTGACCAGCCCACTGCCACTTCAGCTTGCTAATCCTTTGAGCTATGTCGATAACTTTGGTTCTCTGACGGATGACTTCATTTCGAATTCGATCCTTCAGAGAGACTCCGAGCATAGCTCTCTCCATAGCTCGCTGAGCGACTTTGAGTTGGTGAACCAGTCGCACCGTCAGTGTCCACGTCTCGGCTCCGTAAGTCATAACAGGTAGGACGCCCTCGTTAAAGACTTTCGTCTTTAGACATTGGGGTATGGGCGATGAAAAGACTCGACGAAGTTTTCCAAATGCTGCCCACCCTAGCTGTACTCTTCTGCGAGCTTCCTTCTCGAAGTTGTGTCTACCCAATTGCAAGATTTGCCCTAGGTAGACGTATTCGTGAACAACTTCGAGAGGAACCCCGTCAAGGGCAACCGGTTCCGGAATAACATGCTCGTTGAACATGATCTTGGTTTTATCCAAGTTCATCCGGAGACCGATGCGTGCAGAAGAATCAGCCAGGGTAGTTAACATGAATTGAAGATCTTGCACGGTTTCAGCCATGATGACGATATCATCCGCAAATCTAAGGTGTGAGAGGTACTCGCCGTTAATATTTATGCCCCGTCCTTTCCAATTTAGGGACTTGAACATATCCTCCAGAGTGTTAGTGAACAATTTGGGGGAAATAACGTCCCCTTGTCTCACTCCTCTATGTAAGGGGATATGTTCAGTCTGCTGATTTTGTACTTGGACGGTCATAGTCGCGGTGTCATACAGTCCTCTCAGCACTTGGACGTATCGCCAATCAACTTGGCACCGTTGCAAAGACTCCAGAACAGACCAGGTTTCAACGGAGTCAAAGGCTTTCTCATAGTCCACAAACGCAACGCGGTAAAAAATTATACATACTAATTTAATATTGAGAAATAGTTTTAAGTTTAGATGTAGGAGATAATCTCTGAAACTAGTCATTCGAATTCAAAAATCTTTTACTGAAAGAAACCTACACTGTACAACACTCAGAGTGTTTAAGGTAAAGTTTTACCCCGGGAAAACACTAATTCCCTCGAGAACATAGGAGAAACCGCGGTCAGAAACTAATCTATACAAATATTATTAAGAGCAAAGATTTGTATGTAAGTATGTTTGTTACTCTTTCACGCAACAACTACTAAACGGATATGTATGAAACTTGGCACATAGATAGAGCATATCCTAGAATATCATATAGGCTACTTTTTATCCCGGAAAAATGTGATATCCCAAGGGAACGCGGGTAAAACCGATGGGGACAGCTAATTCATTTATAGACATGTAACAGATCTTCGCGCTTATTATCCTTTCAGCATAGTTTTAAGAATTGATTGTTTTGTTGTAACAAGTGATGTTTCGTAAATGACCCTCAGCACATTCGCAATTATATTACTCTACACTTGTTATTATTATACAATTTACGCTATTACCATTTTTACATGACGTAATTTTAATATATTCAAACATATTTACACTTCAATAACCTGATTAACATAACAATTAGTTGTATTATAATTTACATAAATTATCTATAATAATGTTATAAAGGGGAAAGATTTTCATGTAAGTAAGTTTGTTACTCTTGCACGCAACAACTACTTAAGGTATATGAATGAAACTTGATGTGACATTGGCACATAGGTAGAGCATATCCTGGAATAACATATAGGCTACTTTTTATCCCGGGAAAATGTGATATCCCTCGGGAACGCGGGTAAACCCGCGGGGGGCAGCTAGTTATACAATATATTCGCATAACATAATCTTCACACACATTATTCCCGATTAGGTAGGCAAACGTGACATTGTCGCTGTCACTCGGGCACTTTACCAATGGGTTGGTAATCATTTCTTAACAAAAAACGTTTATATTAAGTTTCCCAACCTGAGAATCGAACCTAGGACTTTCGGATCTCTCTCTAGCCAAACTTTATACCACTGGAGCACCTACAGTACATACTAATAAATAGGTTTTTTATAACTATTATATTTTTGTTGAAAATACACCTGGACTACTCTTAAGTCTCTCTCCTCTGCATGCACCTACTGGTGTATTCCGGCAGCCGCACGTGAGATCTACTTCCATGGTGAGATTGTCTCCAAACACAAGGCTTAATGAAAAATTTGCGGTTTACCAAAAAAATTAAAAATAATTAATAGTTAAAAAAAAACTAAAAAACATGCTTTGATAGAAAATTATTTGTATTGTATTAACCGTGGAGTACATGGTGGTTTAGTTATAAATATTCTATTGACAGATATGAGTAGAAGGATTATCACTTTGATAAAGCACCCCACGCTTTTTTTACAATATTTTTATTATTTTCTTATTTACAGTATTCTTAATTCAAATTTATTTTCAACTTTTTAGTTGAATTGTTGTTTTTTATTTTTCATTTTTTAGTTAAACCGCTAATCCTGATTATCCTAGTAAGGATAACGGATCCAACTGTTTAAAATATTGAATTGTCATCGGTCCTTAATTAGTATGCCAAATTTTGAGTTAATCCGACGTCTTGAATGGGGTCAAAATCATGTTCAAAGATTCCGTTACATACTAACATACATACGTATGAAGCTAATAAAAGCGTTATAATAAACCTTCAGTCACAAGAGATAGAATTCAATATTAAGATGAGCAGTGTTAAAAATAAATGATATGAAAAATTGATAATCAAGGGACTTTGTAATTAAATATAATATAAATCAAATATTATGTAAGAAGTCTATATGATAATAAATGTAAATAAATGAAGTCACGATTGTATATAATAATATAATAGTTTGTAACAACGATAACATTTATTAGAAACATGATATCTAAAATTATACAAGCTATTCGCCGCGCTTTTACCCGTGTTCCTGCGAGATATTACAATTTCCCTGGGCAAAAAGAAACCTATATGATATTCCAGGACATGGTCTAACTATGTGCTTAGTTTCATTGAAATCCGTATGGTAGTTTTAGCGACAAAGAGTAACAATAAATCTTTTATCCTCACAAATAAAAAATAAAAAAACATTCACATATTAATACTAGCAGTTCCCCACGGTTTTACCCGTGTTCCCGTGAGATGTTACATTTTCTCAAGATAAAAAGTATCCTATATCTTAGTAGGACATGGTCTATCTATGTGCCAAGATTGATCTAAATCCGTTCGGTAGTTTTTGAGTGACAGTGTAACAAACATATTTACGTCCATCCTAAAAAACTTTCGCATTTTAATACTAGCTGTCCCCCATGGTTTCCTCCAGGTTCCCGAGAGATGTCACCTTTTAAGTAGCCTATATGTGCCAAGTTGGATCTAAATCCGTTTTGTAGTTTTTGCGTGATAGAGTAACAAACATCTATACGCCCATCCTTACAAATTTTCGCATTTATAATATTAACAGATATATAAAAATTATATAAATGAATTATATAATTTTTTAAATAAGCAAACCCAGAAAATGTTACATCCCTCGGGAACGCGGGCCAAAACCGCGGGGGACAGCTCGTATGAAATAATTCCAATGGACAGAAAGCTAACATGTAGTCCAATCCAAAATTTTAAGGAAGGACATTTGATTATAAGTTTTGGACAGCTAAATGCAGTATCCCACACAATATTCTCAAAAGGTCAATCAATCAAATTGAATAATATACCTACTTATGCAATAATAATACATATAATCAGGTTCTAAAACAGCCACTAGATATAGATAAGATATAGAGCTAATGCGCTACATGTAACAGGCATTATAAAATGTTATGTCATTTGGATAGTTGACTGGCGTCACGTTTACTTCTGCCCTTATCTTGATGTATGAACACTTCCTTATATAAGTTAATAAGACTCTTGAGCATTCCATCCATATGGAAAACTTTTGTAGGCCTTTTAATGCAAAAATATTGAGCAGTTCCATTAGGTTTTTTCTATACCACTTTGGCTGACAAACGAGCTGTACACCTGATGGTAAGAGGTTACCGCCGCCTAAGGACATTTGCAACACCAGGGGCATCGCTAATGCGCAATTCGCGGGCTTGTCGGCTAGTCACGTCAGGTGCAGCTATTCTCAAAATAGGGCACTGTGATGATGGACGGATGTTTGTTTGCTACTCTTTCACGCAAAAACACCTAAATTAATTTGAATGAAACTTGCCACACATATAGTTTATAACCTGGATTAGCAAGGATACTTGGAATACTGAGCAATCACGCGTTAAACCTATACCTATACCCGTGTATACCTCATCATCATCAGCCTCTCTCCATCCACTGCTGGACATAGGCCTCACCTATGGCACGCCACTGAGCTCGATCTTCAGCTCTTTGTTTCCAACCGCTGCCAGCCAGATTGCGTATATCATCGCTCCATCTAGCTGGAGGCCGCTCTACACGCACTACGTTTACCGAGCTGTAGTCTCCACTCTAGAACACGTCTACACCAACGGTTATCGGTTCTACGGCAGACGTGACCAGCCCACTGCCACTTCAGCTTGCTAAACCTTTGAGCTATGTCGGTAGTAGCTTCAGTAACTTTAAATTTGACTTTCATAAGTGCCTTCCGAGGGCCTAAACTGGTTTTGAATTTTGAATAATGATCACATTGGTTCTCTGACAGATGACTTCATTTCGAATTCGATCCTTCAGAGAGACTCCGAGCATAGCTCTCTCAGTGTTTACACACGTAAATTCATAAAAATAACTATTACAAAACTATTTATTATTCACTTCCTCAAACCGCAGCTTATCAATCGATTTTATTGCACTACAGTACCTATATACATATATATATATATATATATATATATATATATATAATACATATATTACATATATTACATTGTAGCAAGAGTATGGAATGCACAAGCGTGATACGTTCACGGCCAAGGTTACACTGCGGTAGCTCGTCCAACTTTCACGTGACTTGAACGCTAATCCTGTTAGTCGCCAATATAATTGGTTGTTTGTGTTACGTTTGCGTTATTATTACGTTAAAAGGTCAAAGGAGACAGTGCCGTAACCAGATAATATGTATGAAGCTGTATGAAGAAATGGTTATGTGTGGGTATGATTTATATAATGAATACTGATATCCTTATGTAAACATATGGATTATGTTCACGGTAAACTATGTATTGTACTAACTAATTCATTGTTACATGGTTTTTACGGTTCTGTACCCAAAGGATGCCATAGACCCTATTACTAAGCCTCCGCTGACCATCCGTCTGTCTGTCTGTCAGCGGGCAATATCTCATGAACCGTCATAGGTAGACTGTTGAACTATTCACAGTGTTTACTATAATAGCCGCTATCAAAAAATAAATTATATAAAATTTTATTCAAAATTAAAGGGGTCGTCTACATTCCCATACAACGTTTTCGTATGAAATGGGAGCTTGTACTTATGAAATGAATGTTATGTACTTGAGAGCAGTTCCATAGGTAGTAGGTACGTGCTAGGCTACGTGATTGATTAGCATTTATTTTAAAGCTAACCCAGGCAATATGATAATACGACAAAAACAATATTCACCTATAGTAAGGCGAAAATAATTATTATACAAAGTCAAAAACAATATTTATAATAAGACAAAAACAATATTTATAATAAGTCAAAAACAATATCACTACATAGTATAAAACAAAGTCGCTTTCTCTGCCCTATATCCCTATGTATGCTTAAATCTTTAAAACTATGCAACGGATTTTGATGCGATTTTTTTAATAGATAGAGTGATTGAAGAGGAAGGTTATGTATAATACATGTGACATCCCACGGAAACGCGAGTAAAACCGCGGGGGAAAAACAAGTTTATGATAAGACAAAAACAATATTTATATAAAGAAAAAACAATATTTTTATATAAAATAGTTAAATAAGTAGCAAACACTTAACGAATGAGACATTTAATATTATATTACATTATTATTATTATGCAGTTCAAACCACAATAAAAAAATTAGTTAAATAATAAAGACTAGCTACATTCTAAGCTAATGTTTTCAAGATCTAATACTGTTCACAGCTAAGACTGTCAAAGTAAAATATACCCTATAGCTTTAGAATTAGGTTCATCAGCAACATACTTAACCATACGATCAATTGATGGACCTTATAGCGGAAGCACTAAAGATGAATTTCCTATAACATTCTTAGCTATCAATATGGCCTTTGAGATCTCGACTTTACAATGTCATAATCTCAATAAAATTCACGTGTACAGAAAAACTACAAAATAACTTAACGTTTCATTTACATAACAGTGATTGTTTATAATATTTTCCACGGCTTTATATCACCAGACACACCAACCAACACGTGGAAGCTTTGAATACCATAGGCTTTATGTACTAAACATGTGATATTTAAATTAGACGTATTACCATTTTTATTTTTTTACCATCATCAACAGCCGTACATGGACATTAGCGGAAGAATGAATTAGACAAAAAAATGTTTTCATTTGTCAAGCCTGCTTTGAACCATTTTATAGTCAGTCATGGTAAATACTGGTGTATTTCGTAACACAGAGCCTCCTAGGGCTCGATTCTGTAAGGAAAATGACACTAACTCGAGGATGTTTCGTCGCGGCATCTATGCGCTTACTACGCTAATACTACTAATCACGTGAGAGGTAAGCTCTCCAAGGCTTCCGTGAAGTGGCTCGCCGAAGTTTGTATTAGCTGAATAAGGGGGCTGATCCCAAAGTAAGCAGAAGCTCTGTTTGTGCTATGGTAACCAGGTATCTGACATATGTACTATAAACTGTTTTGATTATAATAAATAATACCAATGGATATTTACCCTAAGACATGTTCATGCGCCTTTTTTTTATACCACTTGGGCCGACAAACAAGCGGACGGTCCACCTGATGGTAAGTGGTCACCGTCGCCTATGGACATTTGCAACACTAGGGGCATCGCCAATGCGTTGTCGACCCTGAGACGTGAAGTTGTTAAGTCTCATGTGTCTGTAATTTCACCGGCTCCCTTACCTTTCTAACCGAAATACAGTAATACAAGTGCACTACTGCTTCACGGCGGAAATGGGTAAGGTGGTAGTACTTCCCCGAACGAACTCTGCACTAAGTGCTCTGGTTGGGAATCGAACTACGATTTGTGGCGTTGCATTCAGGGTCTTCAGGCCAAGCAAACTGACTCCTCAAAAGTCTTTTAAGACTCATGTGCCTGAAATTCCACCTTCCTTTACTTTCTAACACAAAAATACAAAAAATTCAAAATTCAAAACCATTTATTCAGTTTAGGCCCTCAGAAGGCACTTATGAAGGTCAAATTTAAAGTTACTGAAGCTACTACCGGTTCGGAAGTCAGCCTTCAACTGAGAAGAACCGGCAAGAAACTCAGTAAGATTACATTCTTTTTTATTTTATTAAATAATTTTTTATCTATTCTGACTTTTTGGCTATTTTATAATATCAATTTTACATATTTTTATATTTAACAATTACAAAATACTTAATAAAGCTAACATTCAAAAACAAAAAAAAAAAACAAAAAAAAAGAAATAACAAGACCACAAAATAGAAAATGACAATAATTACACACATTATACAGTCAAAGCGCTATATCAAATGGGACTTGGTAGAATTTGTTTTTATAATCGATCATTACAAACACACCTTGACGAAAACTGATGTTTATTATTGATTAGATGTGCTATTTACATTATTAATCATAATTTTAAATAGCACGAGGATCGGATAAAAACTGATGAAGCAAAAAGTTCCGGTTGCGGAAAGTCGAATGGTAAAAATTCTCCTGATATCATATTTAATAACTAATAATAAAATATCCTGGGACATTCTTTTACACACGGCCATCTGATCCCAAACTAAGCATAACTTGTACTATAGAAACCAGATAACTGATATACTACATATACTACTTTTTATTTTTCTAAATACATACATACATATATTGATATTTACACCCAGACACAGAACAAACAGACATGTTTATGCACACAAATGTTTGTCCTGGGTAGGAACCGAACCCGCGACCTTCGACTTGGCAGTCAGGGTCGCTAACCACCAATCCAAGAGCCAAGCCAGGCCTGTCGAATAATGGTAGGAATAGATTAAGTTTAGATGTAAGAGGTAATCTTTGAAACTATTAATTCGATTTTAGAAATTCTTTCACTGATACAAAGACCGGGTTAAAGATCCCTCGATAACCCGGGTTAAACCGTAACTATATCTACTAAAAATATATTGTCTGTTCGATTGGTAACCGCATCGCTTGAGAATACCTGGACCAATTAGACAATATTTTTATGTTTTTAATTATCTAAAATACTTTTTAGGAAACGTTGCCCGGTAAATTGGATTATCCGAAAATTGTTTTTTCTTTTTTTTTGTAAACAATAGTAATGACAAACTATACATGTTATATAAGTAAGTAAAAACATTAACTTAACAAAAGCCTAAATACTTACCTAAATAACGTGACCTAAATGCAGACAGCAACAAAACTGCATCTAGAACAAACCAACTACAATTTCTTATTATGTACTGTATTACAGTTGTAGCTTCAGTAACTTTAAAGACCTTCCGAGGGCCTAAACTGAATAAATGGTTTTGAATTGAATTGAATTGAGCCTTTTATCCGAATGTAATTAAACTTTGGGGAGTTGCTATGCAAACTCGGGAAGCCTTATAAATAGAAAAGTTGCAGTTAAATGCATGGCGGGTAAAATTACTAGGAACTTTAAATATAAAATAGTCAAAAAGTCAAGTCTAGATAAATAAAAAAAATTGTTGACTCGAGCAATCGGTTGAAGGCTGACTACTGAACCTGTGGTATCTTCAGTCACTTTGAGCTTCATTAGTTTTCAACTCACATGATACTCATCTTGAATGAACTTCGCGTGTCAGGGTCGACAACGCATTGTCGATGCCCCTGATATTGCAAATGTCCATAGGCGGTGACCACTTACCATCAGGTGGACTGCCTGTTTATCGGCCTATTGGCATAAGAACAAAAGAGGATTCTGTTCTAGGCGTATTTATCAAAACCTCAGTCAAATTTGTCAGCGAAACTTAAAACAATAGACGACGCAACAAATGAATACTTTGTAGCAAATTGAGCTAAAGAATCATCGCAACGTGAGCCCCTCTCACGTGGCCTGAACTACACGTGAAAATACCATTTGATGGTATTATATTCGAGATTCTTACCCAGATGAAAACCTATAATGTAGCCTATGCTCATGATTCCTTTCCATTCGCCCTTTCGTTTTACAGATGCTTCTGAGAGAGACGGGTAGATCGAAACGACGTTGAGTAATTCTGGATTGGTGTAGAATAGGGGATCTCGAGCTTTTATGTCCTTTAGGAATGGCCAGTGCGGGATTCGAATTATGGGGATTTTTTTTTCATCGTAATTTCAATACAATCCCGTTTCAGGGGAAAATCGTGTGTCGAATTTCTTGCAAATGATTAAAATTACAGACTGAATTTCATCACAAAGTCTCGTGGAAGTCTTCAGACGCCATTTATTAATCTATATATCGCACCCTCAGAACGAGGAACTTATCTCAAAAAATCACTTTTGGTACATGTCGATTTTGGGGGACTTTTGCACTTATTGGGGACGGTGGGTCCCGGTGTTAAAGAGGCTGAAGTGCCAGTATGCTTATTCTATCATTAGATTGACTATTTTTTACTCTTCATCGGATAGAGCGTACTTTGTTTACCTTCATAGAGGTAACTCCATTTCGCCAAATTTTGAGTTAAGCCCTTATCGTACTGAGGGTGCGATATGTTTAAGGAAAATAGGGTTCCTTCGACGCACCATCATCTCGAAACTACTGAACATATCGGGATGGGGCTGCTACGATTCGACGCAGAATTTTTCGTTAATGGTATAGACTATATATGATTTCGATAAACGCGGGTGAAACCGCGGGCGATAGCTAGTAATAAATAGTCATAAATACTTGCCACCTTGTATCAAACAAAGCAGAGCTTATACTATGGAAACCAGTCCCGGGTGGAAATGGAGAACCCTCGACCTGTGGCGTGGCAGCCATGATCCACCAAACCCACTGACCCGCCTGGTGATAAACTCACACAGTATTTTATAAAATTGTAGTGGCTTAAGTAATTTTGACCTCCATAAGTGCCCTCCGTGACCCAGTATAAATGGTTTAAAATTTTGAATTGTTTGTATTTGTCGATTTGAGCGCAACGGCTTAATTCACCAGCTCAAGCAAATCCATCATAATTCGGCCTTTTTTTTTTTTTTTTTATACCACTTGGGCCGACAATCAAGCAGACGGTCCACCTGATGGTAAGTGGTCACCGCCGCCTATGGACATTTGCAACACTAGGAGCATCGCCAATGCGTTGTCGACCCTGAGACGTGAAGTTGTTAAGTCCCATGTTCCTGTAATTTCACCGGCCCCCTTACCTTTCTAACCGAAACACAGTAATACAATTGCACTACTGCTTCACGGCGGAAATGGGTAAGTTGGTAGTACTTCCCCGGACGAACTCTGCACTAAGAGCTCTACTACTCTAAATAGCCTATCATCCAGTTGCTTATACCGCAACGCTAACGACTTATCTATCTATATCTATCGATTGTTTTTGATGATGTAATTTTAGGTTAATTATACAAGATAAGAAAATAGATCTATGTCATCATTCTAGTTTACGTAGGTGTTCAAGGAGATATTGTAATGCGATAATAAGAGTGACATAATGGTGTCACGAAAATATTATACTTATCAAAATTAGGTATCAAAAAAGGTAAAAGATAACCTATATTTAGTTAGGGGATACCCTGTTGATGTGATTTTTTTATTGATCCACATTCATGGTTCTAGATTTTAAAAGTGAAATAATTTTGAAAAAATAACAGAAAAGTTAAAATAAGTGAAAAAAATCCCGGAAAATCCCGGGACAGCTTTCACATCACTACCCTTACATAATGTAAATATAGCTTTTTGTTCGGAATTGGACGCAATAACAAGTTCCAAACAATAACTTTTGTAAAACGTTTGAAAAACATTTTTTTCAATTTCTTTGTAAAACATTTTTGAGAGTTGTGCTTTTATAGTTCTTCTTTTGGAAACCTTAGAGATGCTGCGGAGTCGTGTGACTTGTACGTTACGTGACTACCCTTCCAGAATATTCTTTCAATAAGTTTTTTCGCCTACGCAAAGTTATACAAAAATAAATCTAAATAAATTAATACCTCACATATGTATCTGCTGTGAGATGACATTTTAGTTAGATATTCTTTATGTGACAAGCAATGAAAGAACTATGCAAGAGGAATGTGAATATTCGCCCGATTGTTAAAATGTAGGAACTCGATTCTGTAAGGAAAATTACAATAGCTCGAGATGGTTCGTCGCGGCCTCTATGGTCTGTCTCTTTCGCTTTATATTACTTGAGAGGGAAGCTCTCCGAGGCCTCCGTGCGGCGGCTCGCCGACGAAGTTTGTATTAGCTGAATAAGGGGGCTGCATAAAATGGTATACAAACGAACTCTTTCAAAAAAATTCAATTCAAAACATTTATTCAGTTTAGGACCTCGGAAGGCACTTATGAAGGTCAAATTTAAAGTTGCTGAAGCTACAGCCGGTTCGGAAGTCAGCTTTCAACTGAGACGAATCGGCAAGAAACTCAGCAAGGTTACATTCTTTTTAATTTTTAAAAAAAATATTTTTTACATAAATTTTATCTATTCTGACTTCTTGGCTATTTTATAATATCAATTTTACATAATTTTATATTTAAAAATTACAAAATACTTAATATAGATAACAATCAAAAACAAAAAAAATAAAATAACAAGACTATAAAATAGAAAATAACAATAATTACTTACAACTTAAACAAGAAAATTAGAGGTGCACTGTGCAGAGAGTAGCTATTTCCATACTTTTTTATCTTCAATTTAATAATAAACCTTGTAATACGCTTTTATAATAACTCTCCACTAAGAACTCAACTACTCTAAATTTATAACATAATATACATATAATGTATAATATTACATAGTTTATTATAATATTTCTTAAACTTTAGCTATCCTAAAATTACTTGAATAAGAATATTGGGCGGTTAGTCCCAACTTTATTGAGCGTATATGTAAGTCATCATCTACGCACGTATTTAGGAAAATACTGTATGTGTAGTGTATCAGTTATCTGGTTTCCAATTCTGCTTAGTTTGGGAACAGGTGGACGTGTGTACCTAAAGAATGTCCCTGGATATTTAATATTAATAATTAATTCTCGCCTTGAAGTTGATAAACGAATGTTACGTGTTTGATCGGGTTCGCATTTCAATTTTCACCGAAACACGGAACAAAATAAATAAAATAAAACCATACTAATGTTAGGTACATATGATAACCTGGTACTATTAAATAAGGGGGGGATTATCATGCCAATATTAACACGTCAATAACCTGGGAAATACGGAAACGTGTCGGGAATTGATAACTGCATTGATTATTTAAGTTATTTTTAGCACTTGGGTTTTCCATACATTACATTACATGATATTTGACATGTTGTTTGCCAAATCTTTTTTCCATGTCTAAGGTAGGGATGGAGAAAGCCAGGTAGACCTTACTGAGGCAGCTTGTGTTGTTTCCAGGTGTTTCAATTACATGTTACATTTTATTCTAGTGAATAATATTTTATTTGTAAGATAATAGAGCTAGTGAAATTATAGGTACAATAAACTTAACAACTTCATGAAACCGCGCTTTAGGCGCCCACGATACTAACATTCCAAGCTTGAGCAGAATTACTCCCTGCAGGTAGTTCAGCTACCAAGTGAAGATCATATGTATTTTTTTGGTACTAAAAAGTTTTGGATATATTTTGTAATATCAACTCACAATATAATAAAACAGTCACAGAGTCAATATCGCATTGGGGATCCCCCATGTTTTGTCAAATTTCCATAGCTATATATAGATGTTCTAACCATCAGGAAGGAAACCAGAAATAAAACAAAGTGAATCCACATTTAAAATTTGCATCAAAATTATTATACTAATAGATCAGATAAAATTAGGTATGTGACATAAATGTGGATTTACCGATGTTCTAACACCACAAACGAGCACTTGAAACAAAACGTTCGGAGTCAACAATTTTCCTCAATAAACAGCATAGGTACCTAGAATGGAGACTAGACCTATTACGTAATTCGACCTTGCCTAGTGCTAGAGTTGCGTAACGCTCACGTGGTGCGCCCGCGCACGTGGCCTGCGCACGCGACCGATGGGGGCTTGTTTGTGTCAGCTGGCCAATCATCGCCCGTGTTTCCCGAATGAGTTACAACACTAGCGATCTACACACTCGGCGAGACAGTTCGTGGTAATTCCGTATTTTTAGGGAACCCAGACGCTGGCTTGTCCGACGCTATTGCAGCTTTTTGAACCGTAATTTTTGTAAACAATTGAAATTATAGTGTAATCATTGTGTGTACTACTATGGCCAGTATGACAACAAGTAATAAAAAACAAATTAAGTTTAGAATTAAAGGTAGTCCCCACACTTGAAAGGTGATTTTTCAGGATTATGATAACCTTTGGCCGGTTTTTCTTATTGGTATAATAGAGCTGTCTCGACAAGTCGAAAATTGTAAATGATTCTTATTTGATACGCAATAAGGTGTTTATTAATATTGTAATAAATTTGCCTCAAAGCCTGGCTTCTTATTTCAACTAACATAAGATTTGAAATACTAAAATTTATAGTCTAAGTCGTTCAGGCTCATCTTTATGGGTACCCAGGCTTTTTCTATTCAAACTTAAATGAAATATTTATTCAAATAGGCCTTCACAGGCACTTATGAATGGTCAGACTCTCACACCGGTTCGGAAAGTTGCTTTTACTGAGAAGAGTCGGCAATAAACTCAGCAATTACTCTTTAATTCCTAGGCTATTTTAATTTCTCATCATATTTAAAATTGATTTTTTTTTCTATTACTTAAACTTTTGTTAAATTAATAAAAATCTTATGCAATAATCGAACAGTGTTTTCAAACTTCCTGCCTGTCATTTTTTTTTTTATAACAGTCATCACAAAGCATGATAGCTTGATTGTAAATGTAATACGTCAATGGTATGAATTGAAACCGGCCAAGTGTGTGTTGGATGGTGCGTTGTCGGTAAACCCGGTTTCGTAGAATGTAAGAACTAGTTTATTTATGCAGTTAAACGCTTGCATGTATTTAAGAATAATTATTTAACTATAGTTTAGGCGGTTGACAAACTCAAAATAGCGGATATTCTCTACACCTTCAAAACAATATTCGTTACTAGCGTCCGCTGAACAAAATAATTTTCCTCAGGGAATAATAATACTTCCCAGGTACCTGGTAATACCATACTCTTTGCTATTTACCCATGACTAGAGTATTGGAGTTCTTAGTGTACAGTTCATCCTTACCCATTTGCGTCGTGAAGTAGTTGGACTAGTACTGCTGTTTTTCGGTGAGAAAGGTAAGAGGGCCCGTAAAATGACAGACACATGAGACTTAACAACTTTACGTCTCAGAGTCGACAATGCATTGGCGGTGTCCCTAGTATTATGAATGTCTATAGGCAGCGGTGACCACTTACCATCAGGTGGACGGTGGACCGTCCTGTGACCAGCTTGTTTGTCGACCTATGTGGAACAAAAAAATGGAAAGTAAGGGGGCCGGTAAAATTGAGATAGACAGGTACTTGACGTATGTAGGGGTTGACAATGCTTTGGCAATGCCCCTGGTGTTGCAAATGTCCATAGGCGGCGGAGACCACATATCATAAATCTGTTTGTGGGCCCCAAAAAAAAATAACTACGTCTCAGTCGTGCCGTCAAAACAAATTAATGCATTTCTATGAAAACTGATAATGTGATAAGGTGTCGAAAGCATGTTTTGGCAAACGATCGTGATACGTCGCAATAGCCAAATTGCGCAGTGTCCCGTTTACAAATGTTGATTTGCCATAACACTTAAATGCAAGGGCGTAGAAGCTATAATCGAATGGTTTTCGTCTTGTCTTTTAGGTGCATAGATAATGGTTCACATCCATAGTTATTATATTTTCACATAACAGAGTTTATTAAAGGAAGGTTACTCTTCACCACCGTGTGGACCGTAAGCGTGTACTAATATAAAAAAGGACTAATACAAAGTCCAGAAAGTAACTGTCTCTCAAGTGCCTTGCTGGAATAGACCGGTGGGTTTTTGACATCACATTTCCACCTCGAGGGTTGTCTGGGAAGTCAAGCGGATAAATACAAAATAACGTTATTACGTTTAACAATACTCCTGGGTTTTCAAGATCTAGTTCTCTGTTTACATATGGCATGTGTGAAGTATTGCGGAGCCTGTAATTCCACAGATTTGTCATATATTTCGTAACATTACGACATAACCATAGACAACAGCTGGCTGGCAGATGTGTTATCAATTTATCGGTCTAAATCATCCTAGTGAAAAACAAAGGAATTTCACAACATTATTATGAAATTTGTTTATCGATTCCGATAAAAACAATTTTATTTATCGCCCCCGATGGGCGATGAACGATTGCTCAACGGTTGTTTTGAGGTCATAGTGACATAAGTACGTAATGAATACATTACATTATTATAATTACTGTCTAATATTATGTAGTATGTAAAGCACTGAATGGACAGAAATAAGAAAAGGAGTTCCTGGGACATTTTTTACACCCGGCCATCTGATACTAAACTAAGCAGGGCTTGTACTTTTGTATTTTAAATCAATAGGGCCTAACTATGTTCTTACCTTCTATGTCATTACACAAATTTAATTAATGTAAATCAATTTTTAATTACAATATACACAATTTTTTTGTCAAGTTGGCCGACTCATAGACAGATGGACATTCGCAACACCAGAGGCGTTGTCGACTCTGATACGTGAAGTTACGAACTCTCATTTGCCTGTAATTTCACTGGCACCCTTACCTTTCTAACCGAAATTAATGCAAGTTAACGGTGGAAATGGATAAGGTAGTACTACCCCAGACGAAGTCTGCACTAAGAGCTTTAGTACTTCTATTGAAAGAGCAATTTTCTGGACGAATATAAGATACTTTTCTTTATTAGTTCAGTTCTGACCAAGAAGAACTACTTCAGGAAGAAAGGAAGATATGCTTGTTCAGATAAACCGTAAAATACAGATACCAGCTCGAATATTCTAATACCTAGAAATATCTCCCAACTGTATTATGAGAATTCTAACTGTTTGACAATTTGCCAATTGAGCATACGCATTCGGTTCATTTTCCTTATTTACCAAATTTCCAGGTGGATATTTCCAGGTGTTATATCTTCAAAACATCAAATTAATATATTTTGAAAACTTTTTCCATTTGAGTAACTAAATAAATATATCTTGCAATATTTTTTACACACCTATTTTTTCTAACTATATTATTTATACAACTATCGTCGAAATTCACTGAAGCAGCATATAAATGCTTTGAAAATGATATGTCATTATGACAATCGTATATGTTGTGAATGTACAAAATATATACATATTTTTTTTTTGTGTTCTTTTTCTTTTTTATAATGTTTATTAAAAATGTACTATTTTTATGTACATACTTTAGTTATAGCATCGAATTAGTACCAACTATAGGCTGTAATGGAGTTATAATTTAGAATAAATTAAATAACAAGTGAGTATAATATTCGTCTATGACGTCGTCTTCTATCATATCAGTATTACAGTCATTTGGTTGTTAAAGTACGGAGGAGGGGAAGTTACAGATATATGAGACTTTAAAACTTCACATCGTAGGGTCGAAAACGCATTGGCGAATCCCATAATATTGGAAAATCCATAGGCGTTTGTTAAAGTAAAGGGGGCAGGGCAAAAATCCACATGATACTGTAAAACTACACGTCGTAGAGTCGAAAATACATTGGCGAATCCCATAACATCGTAAAGTCCATAAGCGTATGTACTACCATTTATTATTAGGTAGACCGTCTATTTCAATAACAGTCAACAAAAAAGTTAAAATACACCACTAAAATTACATAATCTGTAAAAAATCATGACCGAACAACACGATTGAAATACTTTTCACAAAAGTCCTTCGTTATGTAATGTTAACAAAAATAATTTCCCTTAAAAGTCATATAAGTTCCATAAAGTTAAAGATTCCCTTTTGAGTCGGGCACGCTACGTCAATAGGCTTTCTGGACTTTCCAGAATATTTTCAACTTCCTTGAAACGTGTTTGTAACAATATAAAAGTTGTACGACAAGAGTTCACAATCAGTGAGCATCGACGTAAGAAATATTCTGTCTTGTCTGTAGATATTCGCTTTCTTCTAGAATTGATTCTCAATATTTCTATGAATTGATAGTAAAATTGAAAATCACAACATACGCTTCCCAATGACTCACCCAGAGTAGGGTCCCCGCAGAGAAAGCCTATGACTCACACAACATGAACATCCGAACAAATTAATACGTAGAACTCTGTTTACATAAAATTATCTAATTTGATTCACGCAAATACGCCTTCCGATTCATGCAATCGGTGAGTCACCGGCTCTTAAATTCTTGGCGACCCAACGCGCGAACCGCCATCTTGTTTTTTAAAACCAATGTCAGTGACGTAGATCAAAAGACGACTTCTCTTAATCGATTATTAATAATCGATTTTTAAATATCGATATTTTATGTTTTGCTTTGACGGCTAAATAAAAACGTCTCATAATAAGAATAAAAACGGTTAGAATATCCCTTCTTCAATTCTCATATAATCATATGAATGAAATGCGATGTTGTATAACTAAGATAATATGTACAATCATCATCTAAGTATGTGATAAGCAACCCTATATCCGTATTTGATAGTCTAATTTCGCAATGGAAACTATGAATAAACATTATTTATGTACATACTTGATAAATCATATCAATAAATTTACATTAAATATATTTTGTTAAGCAAAGACAACTTATCAAACAAAATGATTAAATATCTGAACGTTGCATCATTTATTTATCAATTTACAGATAAAATTGTGTATTAAACACAGGTGTTTATAACTATTTTAATTTATGTAAGTCATCGTTTTATTTATGGGTTTAGTTTATTGTAGGAAAACTTATCTTTAAAACTATATACATTTTTTTTATATTTTTTATTAAATACTTGAAAATGTTTAGATGGAAATTGAAATAATGGAAAAAATATGAATGTGTTTTTTTTTTTAAACGTGCATTATAATATATATTTCAATTAATTAAGAATTTAATGTTTGATTTTATGTAAAAATGATATTTAAGATAAATAAAGTATAGTTAAAAACTAATGATAATAAATATAAATGTGCACCTATTAAGTACTATTGGAAAAGCCATCCAACATTTGAAGGTAATAAAAACGTAACAGTCTTCGTGCGTAGCTACAGGCCTTTCCTAATATACTATGAAGTACTACATCACAGGCCTACGTAAGCCAAACGCAACATTGCCCTAACTTTGTTTCCTAACTATGACTCTTGGAAATTCCTAAAACTTTGTATAACGTGATTAAATCCACGCCCCTAAATGACGGACGCGCGCGGGAAAAAGGTAACAAATTTCCCATAGACAATATATAACAATGTGTCATGACTGTCATGTACCACAGACGCATAATTAAGACACCTTTATACAGACTGTCCTTGATGACGATGCTCTCCAATTGTTTATGTTGACATGTTTTTGTGGGCAGATACTTTACGTAAAACTGATGATTTATGCGGGTAATTCAAAAAAATTCAAAATTCAAAACCATTTATTCAGTTTAGGCCTTCGGAGGGCACTTATGAAGGTCAAATTTAAAGTTACTGAAGCTACAACCGGTTCGGAAGTCAGCCTTCAACTGAGAAGAACCGGCAAGAAACTCAGCAAGGTTACATTTTTTTTTATTTGTTATATAAATTTTTATCTATTCTGACTTTTTGGCTATTTTATAATTTCAATTTTACATAATTTTATATTTAACAATTACAAGATACTTATTATAGGTAACATTAATAAAAACAAAACAAAAAAAATATGACAAGACTACAAAATAGAAAATAACAATAATTAGGTACTTACAACTTAAACAAGAGATTTAGAGGTGCACTGTGCAGAGAGCAGCTATTTCCATACATTTTTATCTTCAATATAATGAACTACCTTGTAATACGCTTTTTCTTTCAAAACTTTCCTAATATAATTTTTAAATTTATGATCAGACATTTTGGTTATTGAAAGCGGTATCTTATTATAAAATCGAACACAATTACCAAGAAATGACTTGTTAACTTTAGTTAGTCTAAAGTATGGAACAACTAACTTCTCCCTTTGTCTTGTATTTATACTATGAATATCTAATTTTGCCTCAAACATTCCTATGTTTCTACGTATAAACATTATATTTTCATAAATATATAGTGAAGGTAATGTCATTATATTTATTTCCCTAAATAAATCTCTTAATGATTCACGGGGACCCATACTGTAAATTGCACGAATTGCTCTTTTTTGTATAATAAATATTGATTCTATATCCGCTGCTGCTCCCCAAAACAAAATACCATAGGACAAGAGGCTATGAAAATATGCAAAATAAACTAATTTGGCCGTCTCAACATTCGTCAATTGTTTAATTTTCCTAACAGCAAAAGCAGCCGAACTTAATTTAGCAGCTAGAGTATCAACCTGAGGTCCCCATTGCAATTTATTGTCTAATGTAAGACCCAAAAATACCGTTTTATTTACAAGATCAATATGGCTCCCATCTATTATTATTTGGCTATCTACTTGTGCTACATTTGGTAAAGAAAACCTTAAGCATTTAGTTTTCTTTGAATTTAGTAATAGATTATTTGTAGCAAACCACCCACAGACAATTGACATAGTATGATTAACTTTAGTTAGATCTTTGTCTTTTCTATTAACTTTAAAAATTAATGATGTATCATCAGCAAACAAGACAATATCTGTGAGGTCATTTACAACATATGGCAAATCATTTATATATACTAAAAACAAAAATGGACCTAAAATTGAACCCTGGGGTACCCCCATTTCGACTAAAGAGCCCTTGGATGTTGTGCCGGTAATCCCTACCTTTTGCTGGCGATTTGATAAATAAGATAAAACAAGATCATGAGCAGTTCCACGAATTCCGTAGAAGTCAAGTTTTAGTAGTAGCGTACGGTGGTCAACGCAATCGAATGCCTTGGACAGATCACAAAAAATGCCAATCGCATCCTGTGAATCCTCCCATGCGCCATAAATGTGCCTCAGCAATGTTGCTGCCGCATCGGATGTAGATCTTCCCTTCGTGAAACCGAACTGATGACCATGCAATACCTTATGCTTAGTAAAGTGACTTGACATTTGATTAAGCAGCAATTTTTCAAAGATTTTACTAAGTGCTGGCAGAACGGAAACTGGTCTGTAATCAGATGGATTCTCCCTACAACCGGACTTGAAAATAGGTACTATTTTACTATATTTCATTAAATCAGGAAAACAACCCTGATCAATGCATTCATTAAAAATATTTGACAAAACAGGTGCAATCACTGTTATTATTGATTTTACGATTGTTACTGATAAGCCCCATAAATCTTCAGTACTTTTCATATTGAGAGAATTAAAAGTTATTATGATATCGCTAGAATTAATATGGTCAAATTTAAAACTTGGAAATGTATTATGAATATGCTGCTTGAGTAAAGATTCCGCTGCTATAGGACATGATTTAAGGCTTTTAGTAGTTTTACCAGGTATACTCGTGAAGAAGTTTTCAAAAGCACAGGCTACATCTAAATTATTTGTTAGAATTTTTTCATTAATTTTAAGAGTTACCTGTTCATTATTATTTCTAATTTTACCAGTTTCCGTATTAATAACATTCCAGACTGTCTTTATTTTGTTATTAGCATTACCTATTTTATTACATATAAAGTAAGATTTAGCTTGATTACACACTAACTTGAAAGTCTTTGAACATTTTCTAACATATTTATGAAATTCTTCGTTCTGAGTTAGAGATTTTAAATGATAAAGTTCATACAACCTATCCCTGCTCTTACGAATACCTTTTGTAGCCCAGTCACTAAATCCCATTTTACTATTTACCTTCACTATTTTAGTAGGACAGGCTCTATTAAAATTATCGCAAATCCCAGACAATAAACCTTTATACAAGACATTGGGCTCATCACTATGATACATTGTATTACAGAGTTTCAGCTCTAAATTATTCTTAAAGGTGTCTAATCTTGCCTTAGTAGTAGGTCTAATTACTTTCGTTACTTTAAATACTTGTCTTTTAAATGGCAATTCTATTAATTGAGCCTTATGATCCGAGCGAACACCACTAATAATCGATTTCCCTAGTATACTACTATTAGTTAATATATTATCAATACAAGTAGCCGAAGTGGCTGTAGATCTTGTTGACTCACTAAACAATAAATCTAAGTTGAACGATTTGAATAAGGCAACAAAATTCCGACTTTCAGATGAATTACTAAGAGTATCTACATTAAAGTCGCCAATTAATATCGAGGTAAATGCCATTGCGAGGTTCCTTCCCTGTCTTTTATGTAATTTATATTATTCATAAGTCGCAATAGACCTACTTATTTATTTACTTATTAAAGTAACTGTCAAAAGGTTCATCAATCCATGGATTTTCGATCGGGTTGCATATTCATTTTCGCCGATAGTGGTAAGAAACCCAGACCATGCCACACGATCGTGGATTCGAGGATGTATTTCCAAAAAATATACGTATGTAGTATATCAGCAGAGGCGGCCTTAGGGGGTGGCGAACGGGGCAATCGCCCGGGGCCTCGCTCTTGCAGAGGCCTCGCGCAACCCAAGCAAATCAAAGAAATATGGATTTCAAATTTTATTTATTTGTATAACTTTAGCATTTCTTGTCAAGCATGACAAATACCCAAACCAAACAACCAGACTTACTTTCGCATTACATACTTTTCACGAAGGGCCTCGCAATGACCTGCCTCCCGGAGCCTCGCAATGGGTAAGGCCGCCGCTGTATATCAGTTATCTGGTTTCCATAGTACAAGCTCTGCTTAGTTTTACATTAGAGTGCCGAATGTAAAGTATGTACCAGGTTATTTATTTATTTATAAAATAAAATGGGTTATGTCATAACGTTGACAAACAGGAAGGTGGTAAGTATGGCGGTAAGTAGGAATTTACCGTACTCTTGCATCCAACTTTGCAATATCAGGGTAATGCCAATGTGTTGTAGGCGAACTGGTCACAGATGAGCTCAAAAAAAAAATAAAAGGTACAAATAGAAAACAGGGTCCAATCGAAATTCCTGCCAAATTGCTGCAATGTTGGGTGGAAGGAAGTTAAATGGGAGACTGTAATTTAGGATATTACATTAGTCGTAAGAACAAAATTTATCGGCTCCGTTGGCTTGGACGATTCCCATCCAAAACAAAGATTATGTGTATGAAAATCTCTGTTTGTTCTGTGTCTGGGTGTAAATATCTAAATAGTATGCATTTAAAAAAAATTAAAAGTAGTCTATGTAGAGTATCAATTATCTGGTTAACATAGTACAAGCTCTGCTTAGTTTGTCATCAGATGGCCGTGTGTGAAAATATCCCAAATTAATTTTTGTTTTATTTTTTAATCCGTTCTGTCAGATATGTGACAGATAAATATTTTCTTTTCCAATGAATAACTTATAGAAGAAACGGACTGTCCGGTAGTTCTCTCTAGTAAATCATCCCTAATGCGTCACAAACGTGATCTTATTCATGACCTTCCCGGTTATTGTTAGATAGAACATTGCAATTTGAACCTTATTATTTCACCATAAAACTCATACCGGTTTTTTTGTAAGCAAAAATGACAAGCATTTCCGATGGCTATGTTGGTATTACATCATTTGATTTATAAATGCGTAATATATCTTAATAATTATTAAACATGTTTCATTTTGTGGTTTCGTAGAATTGTTTAATACAAACAAGCTGACTTGTTCGACAGTTAAATCAACTTCCGGATTCCTTGATGGTTTACTATGAGTACAACATTTACTTTACTGATAGTTATTAAGCGTGATGTTTATTTTAATTGTAAATATATGGTTGTTTAAATATTATGGGGAGTAAGTCTTTTCGCATTATAGTATGTATGAACTTGTAATAAAATCTCTTTGGCTATACTATTTGTATCTGGCTGGTTTTGGTATCATTGAAAGTTTAAATTTTAAAGAACATAATTCCAAATTCATATTAGGAAAATGTGTGATTTTCAATTGTTTTTCGTACCGTCAAGATGAGTGAATCTAATGAAGAAATTCGATACATTTTACTACAAAAAACGTAAAAATGCAACGCAAGCCGCAAAAAAACTTGCGATGTTTATGGACCTAGTGCAGTATCTGAGTGAGTATCACAAATTTGGTTTAAGCGGTTTCAATCCGGGATTTTTTTTTTTAAAAGTGGAGCAAGATCGGCATATCAGTAGTTACGACGTAGCTGAAGAACTGGGAATTGACCACAAAACAGTTTTGGCGCATTTGAAAAAAACTGGGTACACAAAAAAGCTCGATATTTGGGTACCTCACGAGCTCACTGAAAGAAACCTGATGAATCGTGTACTCATTTGTGATTCTTTATTACAACGTCATGAAACCGAAACATTTATGAAGAAGCTGATAACTGATGATCGAAAGGTCGTGGTCAAAGGCCGGTCAGGCTTCACAGACTGTGGCGAAACCTGGGTTAACTCGCAACAAGGTGATGCTGTGTGTGTGGTGGGATTGGAAGGGCATTATTCATTATGAGCTGTTACCACCAGGCAGGACCATCGATTCTGAACTGAACTGATGAGATTAAAGCAAGAAGTTGAGAGAAAGCGGCGGAATTAATCAACAGAAGGGGTGTGGCTTTTCATCATGATAACGCTAGACCTCACACATCTTTAGCCACTCAGCAAATATTAAGAGAGTTTGGCTGGGAGGTATTAATGCATCCGCCGTATAGTCCTGACCTTGCACCTTCAGATTTCCACCTGTTTCGGTCTCTTCAGAATTCTTTAGGCAGTGTCAGGTTAACATCACGAGAGGACTGTCAAAACCACTTGTCGCAGTATTTTGATCAGAAGTCCCAAAATTTCTATAGCAATGGGATCATGTCCCTACCTACAAGATGGCAAAAAGTCATCGAACAAAATGGTACCTACATAGGTACTTTAGTTAAATGTAAATAAACTATATTAAAATGTTTTGAATTTTCTTAAAAAATGCGAAGGAACTTTTTCCCCAACCTATTATTAGTATAAATGTATGCTTGTAATCGACTTCTTTGGGCGCGATTTTGACCCACTTTAAACGGTCCGATTTAATTCAAACATTGTAGATTTATCGAGGACCCATGAAAATTCAATGTTTGAAACAAGCCCGTTATCCTTACTAGCATAAATAAATAATAAATAAATATTCTGGGACATTCTTTACACACGGCCATCTGATCCCAAACTAAGCAGAGCTTGTACTATGGAAACCAGACAACTGATATACTACATATACTTCTTTTTTTTCTAAATATATACTTATATAGATATTGACACCCAGACACAGAACAAACAGACATGTTCATGCACACAAATGTTTGTCCTGGGTGGGAATCGAACCCGCGACCTTCGGTTTGGCAGTCAGAGTCGCTAACCACCAAGCCAACTGGCCTGTCGAAATAATCAGGTATAACGATTACCTAAAAATGTAAAATGTAAAATGAATAATACTTAAAAGAAAAACTAAAAAAACACGTTTTTACACTATTTTTAATTCAAATTTATTTTCTATTATTTAGTTTTTTAATATTAGTGTAGATAAATTATGGTGAAATAAAACTACCATAAATACCAGTCGTTGATATGTATAGACAGGTGGGTGTTAGGTATTTACAAGGTTATTAGCCAATTTTCTTAATATTACAGCTAACCATTATAATTAGAACAAATTAAAAATAATTAATACTATTTACAATTTCTCCACAACTCTATAACATTCCAATCACATGGCATAATAGAAAATAAACAAAAATAAACAATTAAACTGTGATTCGCAAACAAAATGATACAATTCCACTATTTACAAAACGATCCATTGTCTATTCACCTATTAGCTGTTGACCCGCTCTACAAACAACATTGTATCATTGTTGTCTTCTTTTTAGGGTTCCGCAGCATTTTAAGATGGAAGAGAAAACCTTTTCAAACAAATATGTCATTTAAAGAAATAAGATATATATATTCAGAATATGTATGGAAGTATGAATGAAGTGACCAAAGAGTTTACCAGAGACCCAGAGCACTTTACACCTTGCAATAAGTGGTCAACAATACTATGCCCAAAAAGCGTAGAGAGCTTCAGCAGGCCATCTGAAGGGTAGCATCAGAACCTCTCAATACTATTGTAATACACTCGTACAATGCATAACATTGAAAATGTACATGTTGAGCCGCCCCCCAATTATTGGGAACAGGACAGCCAGACATAGTATTATTTATAAGTTTCTTATAACATTGATCAATGTATTTTGTGGACCTGATGCCTGATTTTTAAAACAATAATAACGCAGCAACAAAAAATAAAAGAGTAACCAAAATTATGTATAATAATAATTTCATAAATAAATAAATATACTGGGATTTTATTCACACACGGCCATCTAATCATGTACGCAGCAGAGCTTGCAATAAGTAAGAAAACCAGATGGTTGATATACCTACTACGAATACTTATTCTATTTTTCTATGTTTTTATTTTACCCAGAAACAGAAAACAGACATGTTTATGCACACAAATATTTATCTTGAGTGGGAATCGAACCAACGACCTGTGGCATGGCAGTCAGGGTAACCACCACGCCAACTGACCCGTATAAGCATTTCAAGACATTTTAAATAATCTTACAAAACTGTATTGTCTACAGAATCCCAAGCCTGAAATAATAACTCGCGCTTAGTTAGTGTTACTACGAGTTCGAACGAGCCCTATTGTGTAAGCCCTATCTTAGGTCTTATTCAAACCTAGTAACATCATCGGTGGTATTGTATTACTAGTGGGCTACATAATTGTAGCATTTTCATCTGATCATTAGACAATGACTTCTGTAACGAGAAATGAAAATGTTGGTTGATTTAGGTCTTTTATTTAGGTCAAAGAACTCTTGCCCCCTTACTCAGCTGATACATACTTCGTCGACGACCCGCTTCACGGAGGCCTCAGAGAACTTACCTCTCACGTGATTAGTAGTATTAGCGTAGTAAGCGACAGAGATAGAGCATAGAGGCTGCGACGAAACATGCTCGAGTAAGTGTAATTTTCCTTACAGAATCGAGCCCCTGGAAAGGTCATCGATACTACTCCTCGGAAAAGAAATGTTGATAGGTAGAGGCTTTCCGGTCAAAGGACTTCTGTGAAGGTCATAGGTACTCCTACCATAGGATTGGAAGTCAGTCTTCAACTAAGAAGATCTGAAGAAACGCAGCAAGGTTTATTAAGTATTTAAATTGTAATAAAAAATATAGTATTTACTAGCTACCGTACCGTGGTTTTACCAGCATTTCCAATGAATTCTATGTTTTCCAGGGTTACAATGTAGCCTATGTCAGTCAGGAATAGTAAAAAAAATCATTTTATTGTAATCGGAGGAATTTAAATGATTATAATAAAAATAATAGTTTGTTTATTTGTCTGAAACATGGTACAAAATAGGTGTATAGTAATGATTAAACATACAAAACAATTTCACAATTAAAAAAGATTTTTAATTCCCAAATGCAATAATAATAAAAAAAGAAACAATATTAAATCAATGGTACAATGGTAAAATAAATTGTATTTATTTGTCTTTGAAATTTAAAAAATCCTGTATGTTTAATAATTGTTTTCTACCAACCAGTAAAATTTCACTTAATTTTTTTTTAAATTTTAATTTTTAATTGTTTCGTAGTTAATGAGAGTAAAAGATTACATTCCACATCCAAACTTACAAAGTTAACATTATTTTAATATTAGTAAAGATCTCCACTGTAACATTTCTAATAATAAATAATAATAATTATCCTGGGACATTCTTTACACACGGCCATCTGATCCCAAACTAAACAGAGCTTGTACTAACCAGACAACTCTTATACTACTTTTTGTTGTTCTAAATAGATATTTACACCCAGACACAAAACAAACAGACATGTTCATGCACACAAATGTTTGTCCTGGGTGGGAATCGAACCTGCGACCTTGGCAGTCAGAGTCGCTAACCACCAAGCCAACTGGCCTATTCTCAATGAATAATAAAAAAATCTACCAAAACTAAATTATTGGGGCATAAAACCTTCATAAAAGTTGTTTAAATTATATTGTCATCTTCATCAGTTCATAGGTATCCCCACTATAGGGGCTCAGTTTGTCCCCCAGTGTGGACGGGGACTCCCCGTTTTGAGTTCGTTCTCGTAACAGATAATTATTTTTAAACCTGTGCGAAATCATTAACAAATACATATTCCTTGCCAACTTCTTGAAATCTTAGTATTATTCAATTAGTTACAGGAATATGATTCATTGTTGTATTATTTCGCAATGATTACAAATATCAACATGTTTATACATGTAAATAATTGTAATAATAGTGACTACACTTTAGATAGGGAGATTCGTTGCCAATTTATATAATAATAATAAATATCCTAGGACATTCTTTTACACACGGCCATCTGATCCCAAACTAAGCAAATCTTGTAATATGGAAACCAGACTATTTTCAAATACATACTTATATAGATATTTACATCCAGACACAGAAGAAACAGACATGTTCACGCACGCAAATATTTGTCCTGGGTGGGAATCGAACCCACGACCTGCGACGTGGCAGTCAGGGTCTCTAACCACGAAGCCAACTGGCCAGTCTAAAAGTCATTATGAAAAAAAAATCACATAAAAGAAAATAATTCTAAATTTTATTATCGACAATGAATCGATTTTTACTGGTTAAAATAATATACATATATAAAAAATATATATCCTAAAGTACCTTACACACACATATTGTCCACTATCCGCCATCTTTAGATTGAAATACTAGACTTCCAACTTATTTTCCAAAAAGTAAAACTCTATAAATAATATAAGTCATGAATCATTTAATACAATGACGCAATACATTATATTTAGATATGATTTTTTTGTGTTTGTGACAACTTTACACGATTTTATTTAACTATTACTGTCTCGTGGCTTCACCCGCGTTGCAGGTTCAAATGTATCCCAAAATTATAATAACCTATGTTTGTACTCGAGAATAGTGTAGCTTTCTGTCAGTGAAATTATTTTTTTAATCCAATAAGTGGTTTTTGAAATCATCTCCTACATGCATACTTTACCTTTTTATTAGTAATCAGTAATATTATATTTATATGTAGTAGTTTCATTATTTAGTAAAATATCAATTCAATGACTTCTCTGCCATAATAGGGACGCATTTGTAATATACTATGAGATATATATCAGCGAAAACGCAACAATCTCAGCCAGCCCTTCCCTTGATACCCTTACGTAACACTAAGCGTCTGTATTTATATGTAAACTAGCTGTTCCCCGCGGTTTCACTTGCGTTTATCGATATTATTTACAGCCTATAACCATCTACGAAAAATTACGCGTCGAATGGTAGCAGTCACATCCCTATATGTTCCGTAGTTTTGAGGTGATGGTATGTTAAATAAACCCTATTTTCTTTCTATTTTCTTATTTCTATATAGATAGGTATATATTTTAATATATAGTGTTTTATATTTTATGTTAAGGTGAAATTTATTTCACTAACCTTTTCAAAGTATCGTTCTGTTCTCAACTAAAATAGACATTAAATTTGACACGTCTAATGATATAACATCATTTTCATTACATAACATAATCAGACAATGTCAAACAGGTTTATCCTATTATCTATATTACATTTATAACGAGTTGTCCGTTTATCACGTGCGCGATGATGACCTGGCTCGTTATTGTCGCTCACGTGCCTTCATATTATAATTCAATTAGTTTTATCTTTTTCAACTCAATAACCATTTACGGCGGCGTTTTTTGTTGTTGTGCCGTTTTTGATTTTGTTTGTATTTCGTATCAGTTTTTAGAAGCGATAATGTATAATTGACGTGACAGTTGGCTTGGTGGTTAGAGTGGCCAAGCCGCAGGTCGTGTTCGATTCCCACCCAGGACAAACATTTGTGTGCATGAGCATGTATATTTGTTCTGTTATCATCATCCTTTCTCCGTCCAATGCTGGACATTGGCCTCACCTATGTCACGCCACTGAACTCGATCTTCAGCTCTTTGTTTCCAACCAAATCACCAACTTAATCTAGCTGGAGGGCGCCATACACGCCCGTTTGTTCTGTGTATGGGTGTGAATATCTGTTTAAAAAGTATTATATGTTGTATATCAGTTAACTGGTAACCATAGTACAAGCAGTACACTCTGCTTAATTTGGGATCAGGTAAAAAGAATGTCCTGGGGACATTTATTATATAAATATGAGGTCATCGGATTGTCCATATTTTGGTGCTTTCAAAAAACATAAAATGGCTTTTTCTTATTTTAAGTACTGATGCGACGTAAACATGGAAATTTGATTTGACCTTACTATGTTCAGGTTTTGTATAATTCTAGGTCAAATGGAAAAATAAATGTTTTTCTGCAAAACATGGTACGTTTTTCCGTTCATGGTTTACCAAGGATACGAAAAAATGTTTTATTCACAAGTGCACGTGTTTTGTGTTTGGCTTTCATTTGACATATCTGTTGCAAGCACTAGACTTAAACAAATACTAAATTATAGTACAAGTTAAAGATTCTACTACTAAACAACGATTCAAGTTGAAACCTATTGAATCGATTAGTAAACTCTCTAGTAAATTTTGCGAGAAGGTTGTTAACCTCTCGCTCTGTCATTCTAGCCTACGTAGAAGTCTGCATCGAAGCCTTGGTTTGCCTTATTTAATTAGTTATTTGGTACCTAACAGAAGAACAGATTAGCTAACATTATACAAACGATTATTTGCATGCATCACGAGAATCGTCAAGTACCTACCCACACTTCCGGCAGCTGCTTGAGAGCCAGTTTCCTTCTATTTTGTGTGTCCATAATATGATCTCTCAGTTCCTTCTAGATTTTGAGCGCAGACTCGGGACAAAATAAAGGTTAAATTGCCAAATCATTATGTAATATCTCGTCGTCATAAATTAATTATCAAACAAATTTATATACGTGTTCTTACTAAGTTAGACGACGTAATAAAGTATTCTAGAAAATGCCCTTGACCGCCACATTGTACCAAAACATGTGACGTATACATCTATATGTACCTACGTATCTACTAGTTGATGTAGGAAACAATGATGAGGTAGTTTCAGGGTATTTTCCCTATTTTCCACCAGCATCGGTGACGTCACATGTTCGTCGTTAATTATTGTGACGTTTTTGTTTTTGAGAAATGATCAAATTTTTTAATGAAAATTTGTTCCTTTTTATTTTGATTTTAAGTAGATTGAAATCATCAAAAACATTGTTACAACAGTGAGTAATTAAGAAGTAAGCATTTGCCTTATTGTGTTATTTATAAGAATATTATGATCTAATTTGTTACAGCTACTATTAATATAAATTACTCACTCAATTGAATATATTATTAATATTAGTTGTCAGTAACTCGCAATATGATGAAAATCAAATATGAAATAATTTTGTTTTTTTTTTTTTGTTTATTCTGATGTTTTTTTTTTAATGTAGAATGGGGTACCGTAGTCGTGGCGTGCTACGATAATAGCGTAGCGTATAATATAACTCGTAGTGAAATTTTTTTTGTTAGATATAATTCAAACTAAGAAAAGTGTGACAAGAGGCCTTAATTTTTTATGGTAACATGCATAAATAAAAACCATAAACCATTTTTTTTCAGAGATTTCAGCTACAAACAAAGTGATTACCATCACGTTCATAATCGTACGTTACATATTTTAAATATTTCTAATCTGATTGATAAAACGAAATAGTTGGCTAACGTCTATTGTCCATTTAAAATAAGACCAAAAAGCAAGTTGCAATAACATTCAGATTTTATAGCCTTAACTGCAGCTAAAGTTGGCAATAATGCAACCTGCATCGATTATACCGTCGACCAAACCAAATTATTAGAAACAGATTAGCTTACAAAATTTTACCCAATTTTAAACTAGTCACAGATATCCGACCGTACAAATTGACCAAATTGTGTACACTAACTACCTATATATTACGCCATTGAATTACCCAAAACTAAACTAAACTTATCTATCGATAACAGTTTTCTTGGAAACGCCGAAAAAAATGCTACAAACACATGACTCAATCGCGAATTAACTAAAAAAAATCGGACACTTTATTGAGTCAATAGCGCCGAGTAAAGTGATTACACAGACTCAGGACAAGTTACGTAAATACACTCACACAAGCGAGCGCACCCACACTGCCGCATGCGTGACTCACACTACGACAACCGTGCGCGCATGTGTGCGCTGCAAGCCGGGAGTCGGTCGACCCCACTACAAATTTTAGTCGCACTCTAGACTTGCTTCAGTAAAGACGTGCACAAGCAACTTGAGACTACGTTTCGCCATTCGCATTGGATATTTCGTCATAACAACATTGTGATAGTGAAAAATATTTCAGGACGTGAAAAGTGGGAGTGAAACATTCTAGTAATATTTTATCATCAATAAGTACTGTGAACTTCGCCGTTGAACGGTTTTGTGTATTTTCTAAGTGACATTTGTACCCACAATTTGGATAATTCCGGATCGGGAGTTCAATTATACCGCAAATATTTTTGTAAGTATTGTTTTATTATTTTCACTACTTTTTTTCTTCTTTTTTTCATTATTATTTTCTGTTTCATGTTAGTTTTTGTTATTTTTGTAACTTTTTTATGTTTGTGATATATTGTTTAATTATTTTGGCTGGTTGCAAAAATATCGCAATGTTGTGGTTCTACATAGTATTTTCATTTGGATTAAATAATTAACAATACATTTAAAAATCTTAAAAATGGATTAAAATCTTTTTTCTCAATTTAAAACTCAAATAAATTAAAACAAGTCTTTAATTTTTTTATATACAGTTTGGATAATAATAAAATTTGCATTTAATATTTAAATAAAATTTAAAAAAAATCAGTTACAACAGATTATAAAGATTATTATTATATTCATTTACAATATGATCAGAAAATGAGTAATACATGATTCAGATTTCCTGGTCGAAAAAGCATCTGGTTCAAAGAATTGTTTTTACCGCCTCGGAGTCAATGACTCTGCGCTCTTAAATCTGTTTACTCATGACTCCTAAAATTCGTGCCAAAAATCTTAATACATCAATCATTTTATTTGTTTATAACCATACCATATTCACTACGTCATTTTCAAAGCCACCTTTTCACCTTGTTTTGTATCTTTTGTTTGCGTTTCTGCTTCCTCGGTTCTGTTTTCGTCACAATCTTTGTTTGTGTACGTTTTAACACTTTTGACATTGTTTAGTCCGCCTATCCTGTTATTATCTTTGAAAAATTGTAATAATATAGGTATTATTCATATAGTTTTCCTATCAGATAATGGTTATCGGAATTTATTATGTCATGAGCAGGATTAGCATTTTTAAACAATGCGCCAGACAGTTATTTTTGATAATAACAACGCTGTGAGCGTCTGCACGTCCAAGTTAATGTTTCTTAATTTTAATTTCTGGTGAGTTTAAATATAGGTAACTAAATTTCAGCCAGTGTAAATAGTTTTATTTATTAAGTGAAGTTTCTAAAAAGAATTTGAATCTATGCTTTTAAAAAACAAATTTCAACTTAAGTAATTTAGAATTTCAAACTGGCCATTTATTGTCATGACAATAAAAAATGTTTCCAATGTCATTTAAACAAACTTCGAAATTTGAAATTGGCAAACATGAATTACTTTTTCGAGAGGCTAATTGCAGGATTGCGCTTACGAGTACAAACCTAGCGTGGTTTCGTAAGCATCGCCTGGCACCGCGACTCTGTTGTAAGCCATTGTGAGCCGCTTACACAACTGGTTCAAGGTTCCAATCCGACGTGCATTCGCCCGCGGATGTACGGAAACTAGACATTTTGCTGCTATTCAATTTATGAGACCTATGCATTTCTTTGGGCTATTGTCTTTAACCCGAACAGAACCTATTGCAACGTTCTCTTCAAAACTAGTAGCTTTAGTATTTTAAGCTTAAAATGTCTGCAAATATCTCCTTATCAAAGCAATAATTTTTAAGGAAGTTATAAGAACAAATATAAAAATGTCCTCGATACAAGCAATTTGAAACAAAAATAACAAAGGAAATGGATGGAACGTAGCATAGAATGAATTAAAAATTGATAAAACAAATAGATGCATTCTGGAACAATGGAGTTCTGTAGTGGTAGAGAATCGATCGACGGTGTAAAGGTCAGTTTGCTGTGTCAATGTATGACGCAACCCCTGCAAGGGGAGTTATTGCGCAATCCACTGCAATACGCGTTACATATAAAATCTAAAAGATAGTACTAAAACGACCGTTTTTTCACGAGGCCACGATTATTACGCCCGCAAGTAACGATTACAAAGGCAATGTAAATAAACACGCGTATCGCGATATGAAATGCACTGTAGGTAAATGATGTAATACAGGAACTTAAGCGCAAGGTTGTCCGGAAGGTATTAAAGACCGTGAGGCCGCATGCATTTGGTTAATCATGCAATGAGCTCGTGAATTCAAAGAACTCATTACCAGCAAAGCATCTGATGATTCACATGATCGCTGTACACACTGAAATCATCAGAACAAACACAAAAAGAGATCAAGTCCGTCTCGAGACCGTAACCTAATTAACGGGCCATGCAAACATTTATACAGACAAAGGTAAATAGTAATTTTATCACTTGAACTACTAAATTCCATTCTCATTTCTGCGGCATTGGAAGACTTAGTATCGAGTGATAATCTCGCAGTAAATCCCAGACTGTTGGAATCAGTTGATAACGAGTGAAGTACCACTAAAAAGCTGGAGACGCCTCGTTATTAAACGTACACGCATGTAGTGAGAGTTACGTAAGCGATTTTTTACGCGCAATAACAACAGCCGACGATAATTTCATCGGTACGAGGACAAACGAAGATAACTTGACCTATTTTTTTATCTCACTCACTCGCGTAACTGTAACCTACTTATTCGTACCCACGTGAGCACATATAGCCAATTGCGACGAAGTGGACCAATATGTGACGTATTATTTGAGGTCCTAAACACTGTGATTGATGAGCTGGATCATATTTGGAACACTGATGCAATAACACTTAATAACAGCGGGTCGGATAGCTTTTTTACCCTGGATATTGTCTTTTTATTGTTAAATGCTTGTACGACATTTTTAGACTATTGAACTCATCGAATCGCATTTGAATTACTAGCACTCATAATTTTTCCGGTCACGGTGACAATGCTATTTTTGTTCTCATTGATTACTCACTGAAAAAGGATCGGGGATTCCCAATGATTAATAATATCATTAACTTTAATGATGACAATGGATTTTGGGGCAGATTAGAAACAAACGTGACTAACCGTATGGGAAACAAAACGTATTAGGATCGCGGCCGCTCCAAACTTCCTAGAAACAAAGGAAGTTCGAATTACATAAGATGCTAATGTTAAATTTGGAGAATCTAGCGCAGCAGTAAATAGGTTAAGTGTTTGTTAATAATACAGCAATTAGCGTCAGGTATGGAGCAAGGTCAGTCAAATGTAGGTCTCTTTGTTATAATCCTCGTCACCGATTCGTTGTCGACAATTACTTATATCTGTTTACTATCTTTATCTATGACATTACAATTTCTTCGTCGGAAAAGAGGAAGGGCCTTGGCACGTTTACAGTGTGTCGTATAAAACACCCGAAGCGATTACGAAATGCAACCTTGACACCAAACCATTATCGCGAGTCGACCGATAGAGGCCGTCCCGAAATAACCCGATCCACGTTTTGTTTAATTAGGTCTTCGCTCAGAGAGCACGCGAAAAATCGGTCAAGTATACACGATTTTTTTCGGAAAAATGCTTGAAAGTCATCCAGAAGTACGGACCTAAGCCAAAACCTTCAGTGAGTCAAAATAAATACGACAATTCACATTCAGCCTAAGACAAAACAAGAAGCTAGTCGTGGCGGAAGTTTACAAAACATTAACATCTTGACATAATCGTTACCCGTCGCCGATGACTAGGTGGCGCCAAGCTGCAACAGCTGTCTTCTAAACATATTTTTTTCTAGATCAAGCCATACATTTTTGGAATGACATTAAGTGAAATGGTTGTCTATTCGAGGTGAACTTGGCGGTAAAATGTCAAATCAAATATGGCGGTCGTCCCACTTTTCCCGCGCAATAAGCGGCGAGCTCTGTGGAAAGTTACCACTGTACTACTTTCTCTACTTTTTCCAAGATGGCTGACATTTTATTACCCACACTAAGGTCATAGTGTCTAGTAGTCATTTGCATAGATAAATAATTTCTTATTTTTGGGTCTGTTACTATATTAGCGAAGAAATAGAAACAATTATAGCATTACACCTTTCTCATTAGGAAAAATACGACTGATCACTTACGCGACCAAGCCCAGATGTGAAAAATAGAACAAAGGGATTAGAATTTTAAATTGTTGTGCCAATTTATGATAATGAGTCGTTAAACAACAGATTGTCAATTTGTAACCGTGTCAACAATGACACAGGCGGTCAAGGGCGTCCAATAACAACAAATATGGCATTTATAATTCGAATTTCACGTTTACCGATCACGTTGGTGTTTATATAACTGTGTAGAGAGGAGCAAACGTGCTTCGGACGGTTGGTTGCGCAACTATCAACGTGAGGTTCAAGAACGCAACACGTGTCCAGGCGCCGCGTGACCGGCACGGACGCTGCACGCTGCACGTGCTCGCGTGTACCGGTAGGACAATCACGACGCCCTGCGGAAGCACCGGCGACAAAAGAGTTGCACTCCAAATAACCTCTCACACCAAAGAACATGACGCTCTGACCTGATACCTTATCGTCGCGCGGAAGATAATCTCTTATCATTTTTCGGGGAAACCTTTAGTTTAATTCATGGAATATTGAATAAATCTTTTATATTAATTTGTTGACAACATCTGAAAATCTTAAATGGTTCATTTTAATCAGGGATGGCTAAGATATTTTAGGATTTATATTAAAGTTTTTATAAATAGACGATCAATGTTCAACCCTAATTAGGCGATGATATAACTCGATACTACGACCTATCTATGCTACGTATGACGCAGAATTGCGCTCATTGCAATCATTTGCATTCTTACGTAACTTTTCAAAGAATGCCGATGTCGAAGGTTGTAAATACAAAAACAACCCAACGACTATGTATATTTAATGACAAATAAATTACGTGGTAAAACTATCTTAAATATGCTCTGTATAAATAAAGTGGTATCAGTATGTTTGTGAAATAGTAAGGACTTTGTCCGATGAGTCAGTCGGTAATGTCGGTAGCAAATGACATATTATTATTATCTTTAATTACGAAATCGCCGTGATAACGCTACCAGTAAACGCGTGGAATTTAAATTTGGAACATCGTTCTCAGCCCGAGATTCGCATCTGTATAAAAAAAACTTTTTATTCCATCTTGAACACAGCTACGTTGTCATTCTATAAAAGTACGTCCAAATTTAGCATCGAATAGCAAAGCACGAGTTGAACTCACGTTTCATCCCCCAGCGTGGTCACGCGAGGGTTGCATTCGTAAGCAAGCAAAACTTTTTATCTAATTAACCCAAGTACTGCCTGTAGTATTGCACAAACGACAAAGGGCCTCATTTAAAAAAAGGATGGCTAACGCGACTAGTGGCCAGTATTCAAGTAAATAAACATCACAACTCGAGCCTTTGCCCAATTCAATCTTACCTTGAAAGCCGCTTACGCCCAGACCAAATAAAATGAGCACGTTAACGGCCAAAAGCGGTGACGAAACACTAATAGCTGTTTCATAACAGTATTACGAGTTTTAGAGACCTGTGATGAGCTCAAAAAACCGTTTTCGTTGTACCGTACGGTCCCAGTTTTTGGTTAACGGTGCATCAACGAGAAAGTACATGATTAGCCATAACTGTCGATTGTCAAAAACCCGCTTGATAGTTCTTAGACGATTGTGCAACCGTTAGAGACGGATGGATTGAATTCTCGCTAGCAATTGGCATTGACCGTGGGGCGGTCTGCGGGTCAACGGAGTCGTGGCAGTCATTCACTAGACTCACAATCGCTTCAATCATAACTAAACTGGCATAGCGGACTGGGAAATGTTCAATGATATATAATAAAACATTTAGTCTATCGCTCCTTTTAACTATCACAGCTTGATAGTTAAAGTGCCAACATAACAGTTAAATAACTCGCATATTTAAATAGTTACGTTCCGTTACACGATATTACTATATTTTACAGTTAGACAAAACTATTCAAACAGTTTTTTTTTTGTTACAATACGGACAGACATCCCACTTTATATTAGGTGTTAATTTTAAACAGTAAACGTGATGGAAATCTTGTCATAGCTGTAAAACCGGTACGTTCGTTTTTGACATCAATAAGAGTTAGTATTTGCTTGGCAGATTGATTTTCTTTATTTGTGACAGCTGTCATATAAAACGAAGGTTCATAATTCAAATATGTTCTTTTTTTAACGAATTAACACTGTTTGGCCCATTTGCAAGAGATCAGCAGAAAAATGTGCGGCGACCGTTACAAAGTTGTCGCTTGGAAGCACACAGACAGTTAAACACCGGTTGGAAATGAGCAGTTACTATTACATTGGCTGGCAATAAAATTATAGGTTGGCTTTATTTTCAATGAAAAGCTAACATATGTTTTTATTACATGCATTTACAGTGAGACCATCGACAATATAACATTGCTAATATTTTCTAATGTTACCTACATTATAAAATTTAAATCAATATCAATCAAGACCGAATCCGAAAGTTTTTTTATTCAAAAGAATGACTGACATTTAGTCCGACATCAATGACGTACCAATTAAAGCTGGCTCTATTATTTGAACAGTTAGTCGGTGTAACGGGGCGCACATCTGGGGCGACCCACTGACATCGATGATGTCGTGCCGCGTGGAACGGATCGTATCAATATGTTACTTCACTATATTAAAACATGAATAAAGAATATATTATTCGAACACAAGTCTCAAAATAAGAAGTTATGTAGAGAAATACTAAACGTCAGAAAAGTATTAATGCGTTTAGGAAGTAAACAGTACATTTCGTGTATAATCTCGTATAATTCAGTTGGGCACGTGTAACAAGTCGCGCCATAGACACAAATCCATGCAAATTCTTTTTGGAAAAGCATAATTTCAAATTTAGAAAGACTCTCACGTTGCTCACACCGTGTGTAATGTAACGTGATCGGCGAATTCCTTTTAGAAATGCACTGACTGGTACAACATTGTTTTTAAAACCATAAAAGAAAAAATAATCGACTACTATTAATGGCCCACTACAATGGCCACTTCATTAATGATTCGTCCATTGTTTTTCCTTCGGATAATAAACGTGATAACAATGCGTTTTGGTGCAATTTTTTTAGACTTCCTGTCGTTGTTTAAAGTATACATAATTGCCGATTACCAAGCGACTGTTTGACAATCAATGGTTTACATAAATCAGTTGAACTACCTACTTCAATATAGACATGTTTACATTTTTCTGGTACGAAAATCAATTAAAATTAATAACTCAAACAAAAAATCATCGTTTTTGGCTAGAAGTTATTATTTAGCACACACGTTAGATGCAACGTGATCAAAATGCGTAAACAAAATATTATTGTATATTATATTCAGCCATTATAATAACATGTTCTTTTTTATTAGTTCTTAATACAAAATATTTACTAAAATGATGTAACACAAATTTCGAAAAAAAAACAGTTCTATTTCCAACATCCTTCGTTTAATTACCTAATTAAGCAAAACAAACATGTATTCGCCAATACCCAGGAAGTTAGTTTTGTAACGGAAGAAATCCGGTGTAACCTTAAAATTGGATTTGTGTAACTATTAAGGTTAAGAAACACGATTTATTAATGAGTTTGGCTAACATGAAGGGAGTAAAAAGCGGTTAAGTGTAGCAACATGGTTTCACAAAGGTGATCCACGTGCAAAGTTGCACCGCGGGATCTTGCGACACAGTTTTTGCAACCGGCCGTATTTTGTAACGTCGACGATTATTTAGACAACTGCAAGTGGTTAGCATGTTTTAACATTTACTAACGTAACGTTTCATTTGTTACAGAACTACAGTGAGGATCCGTGCGGACCCGAAATCGTCCGCCGAAACATGGTTGCCGAGTTCATATTGAGCCAGCAACAGCTGATGAATGGTGGGGGAAATCTAGGCCCACCACCAAATATCAACCGCGCACCGCCACCACCCCGCGCTCGCCTATCCGTATCACCTATGGACTTCCCTATGGAACAGGGCCATGGCCCGAATGGACCGCCCGAAGGTCACCCCGACTACCCGTCGTCGTTTGATTTCTCCAAACGCAAGGAGTTCTTCGGTCAGCGCAAACAAAGGGAATTCATTCCCGACAACAAGAAAGATGATGGCTACTGGGACCGCAGGCGGCGCAACAACGAGGCCGCCAAGCGTTCCCGCGAAAAGCGTCGCTTCAACGATATGGTCCTGGAACAGCGCGTCGTCGAACTATCCAAGGAAAACCACGTCCTCAAAGCACAACTGGACGCTATAAAAGAAAAATATGGGATATGCGGTGAAAACCTCATCAGCATAGACCAAGTGCTCGCTACCTTGCCGACCTGTGACCAGGTCCTCTGTGTCACTAAGAGGAGTAAAATGTCGAGTGGCTCGATGTTCCCGCCATCGCCACCACCGCCACCCCCCATGACACCCGTCTCACCTCCGTCACCGCCACCACAGCGCGCCCCGGAGCCGTACCAAGAGAGGCTCCCGGTCTCCGAGGAGTACTACCCCCACCCTGCACACTACGCGTCTCCGGGCTCCGTTCTCAACCTGTCTAGACCTCGCCGTGCGCCATCACCGTATGAGCTTTCCTCTCTGTCAGGCTCAGGTGACGAAACTGCCGAGCAATACGCCCCAGAGAACAACTGTCTGCCCCTGAAACTACGCCATAAATCTCACCTCGGTGACAAGGACGTCGCCAGCGCCCTGCTCTCCCTGCAGCACATAAAGCAGGAGCCGGGCCCCCGCTCCTCCCCTTCTTGGGACGGTGAGGGTTCCAGCGACGAGAGGGATTCGGGCATATCTCTCGGCACCGAATACAGGCCACAGCGGCCCGAGGACAGGCTCGCCGAGGAGGAGGACGCCCACTTGAAGGCGGAGCTGGCGCGGCTCGCCACGGAGGTGGCCACGCTTAAGAACCTGATGCACCAGAACAAGACGCGCGGGCTGGACCACTGAGCGCGGCCGCCGGGCCCCCAGAGACCGCCCCGCGCGTTGCGCCTGGACCGCGCAGCTCCGCCGCACTCGGCCGCAGTCCGCCGCCGCAGCACGCCGTGGCTCGGCCGCAGCGTTTCGCGATGACGTGTCGATCTTGTTCGTACAAACTGTCTCCTACCCCTCCCTAGTAGTCGAAGTTACCACGTTGTAAAGAGATGAAAATTATTATATTTGTATCATATTGTGCAGCTGTAAGCGGCTAAGCCGTATCGCCTATTTGTAATCCTTCCTAGTAGTCGTATTGTGATGTCGTGGTCGGTGTATTGTATCGTACTCGTGTAGGGTAGAGATAGTCGCAACTCGTCGCAGGCGACGCGCGTTCGTGGACCCTTTATTGTATGAAAATGAGACTAATTATGTTCGGTTTACAGACTTTTCGAGCAGATCAAACTTGTCTACTCAGTGATAGAATTTAAAAAAATGCATTTTTAGTGAGGAGCTATGTATGTAAATGTAATATAAGTAAGAGAAGTAGATCTGTTTCATCTATTCGAAGATTCGATAGTGAAAAAATCGATGGCTAAAGACTATGTTCTTATAATAAGTTGTAGTTTTTAAGTTATGATCTAAGTAAAATTTAAGTCCAACTTTAGATGGTTATTTATAAAGAATTAAATGTATGTTTCTCAAATCGGTATGCCCGTTAAGTTTCAAACCAAAAAAATATATTGATAGGTCCTCTGAATAGTCAAGAAATCGCTAAATAATCATTAAGATATAGTTTGTCTTACCTATCCTCTATGACGCAGAACTTTTGATTAATCAGTATAAGGATACCAGTGCCTTTGACAATACATACCTACCTTAACTAATAGCTACCCTAAAAGTAATATTTTTGTACATTTATTAGAAAAAAAAATGGCGATTTCATTCATTGGATACTTTGTAAAAGCCGTACCATGTGTTGACGTTAGCTCGCTCGTGACTCGATTGCTTTAAGCACAATCACCGTGGACGCTAAGCGTTAGAAATACTTCATCAACATATCGACTAAACATCGAGGAACGCGAACTCATGGTACGGAACACAAAAAGATAATTATTTGTACCAAGACCTAAAAAGGCTACTTCGCAAGTATTTTATCTGTATTTGTAAGTAGGTATACTCCTAGTATTGCCCTAAAGGGCATGTGATAGGACTGAAGGGAGTTTATAAATAAGTATTTATTTATTATTCGGACCGTGAATGTGAATTTTACAATTTATTATCTTTGTATAAGAAAACACCATACGATATAAATAAATTGTGTACATTACATTTATTTTACGATTTTTATTTTCAACCCCCTTTATGTACTTACTTATACTGTTACAAAATTACCCGTAAAGCCGAAAGGAGGTTAAATGGGGCCTTATAACGAGTCTATTCACAATATTTAAGAACCGTAGTAACGCTGTATGACATACCCCAAAAAATAAAAATAAAACAGATTTTTATGAATGAAAAACTATTAAAGTAGACAATTATTTGGTAAAATAGGTACGTAGGCCTTTCTGTTAAATAATCTGGTTCCCTGACATGATAGCTTACTAGGGTTGTTGACTTTGATAAATTAATTATATTTTTACGGGATATTTTGTAACACGTTGTATAGACAGTTTAAGTAATGCTCAAGCAAGATTGCAAAGAGTAGAATAATACCTAGGCTTGGGTATATTCATCGTCCATTTATCATAATAACAAACTGCCTGGTTAATGTAATGGCTACCCTGCCACACGACGTCGTGGGTTCGATTCCCGCCCAAGACAAACATTTGAGTTACTTAATAGGCTTGTTCTCTGTCTGGCTGTAAATACACAAGTAATATACGCTATATAGTATATACATAGTACGTTATGTAATAATATACCAGCACATAATAAACAAGTAGTTAATTAGCTACTCGGCAGTCATAATTAAGCATTGTTTAGTTTAGGATTTTGTGAAGATATGTCAAAAGATATAATATTTATTCATTTTTCTTTTCTGAGTAGAATATCAAAGCAAGATCTACAATATAATTCGTTGATTTGACATAATGTAGTTAACACTAAACATACCATAACCGGGTCAAATGACCAATTTTGAACTTTGCATTGAAAATGCACGTATCAACTTATTGCTTTTTCACGTTTGAATTCATGTCTTTTTCTTTCCTAAAAACCATTATTTAATACATGCAGGAAACATAAAATCACATTTGACCCGCTACGGTAGAAATGTAGGTACCAAGTAAGTGTTGGTATGTTTTTTTACTTACTTACAAAAGCTTGTCATAAGTTTCATATTTTTCTCTCCCTGTTATTATTGTCATTATTGTAATCTTTATATATATAGGCTGACTTCGAACCGGTGGTAGCTTCTGTAACTTTAACTTTTTTATACCACTTGGACCGACAAACAAGCAGACGGTCCACCTGATGGTAAGTGGTCACCGCCGCCTATGGACATTTGCAACACTAGGGGCATCGCCAATACGTTGTCGACCCTGAGACGTGAAGTTGTTAAGTCTCATCTGCCTGCAATTTCACCGGCCCCCTACCTTTCTAACCGAAACACAGTAATACAAGTGCACTACTGCTTCACGGCAGAAATGGGTAAGGTGGTAGTACTTCCCCGGATGAACTCTGCACTAAGAGCTCTACTACTCTTTAAGTTGTATTAGTGTTAACAATGGAAAGCTGATTAATGCAGATAAGTTCACATTGATTCCCTACAGTTATTTACTCAATCTATAAATTAGGTATGATCTCCCATGAAGGGCGTTGAAGTCTTCAAAGTTATTAAAAGAGCCCGTGGTCTTTTATCCTTAGGGTTTCTAACAAGGGGAACTGGAGAGATATAGGGTCATCAAAATAAACTAAACCATTTAAGTATAGAACAATAGCTTATTAATTAACTTTAAATTAATCTCCATTTTTTTTTACAATGTATGTAGGTAATATTGGGTAAGTGATGATAGTAAGCAAACAATGCCTAGAAAGTGATTCGGCTCTCAAATACGCCGTAAAACACCGGCAGCTGATTAGTGACAGATTCAGGGTAGTAGCCAGCGGGTACTCCAAAGTACCCTTCTGCCTTGCTATGGTTTCCTCGTGATGTTTTACCCAAAAAACTGCTATCACCGCCTTATTAATTGAATAGCTATTGTTCGCTGAGAAGAATATGCTATGTTTGTTAGGTTAGAATGTTAGAAAAATCATCTTTATTTATTTGAGGGTAAGGTAAATCTATTGAATGAATGGTTTGATGACCTTATCATACACCATAAGGTTAGTTTTTCTATAACAATTTTAACTGTCAAAACGGTCCTTCAAAAATAAATAATAACGGCAACAAAATCAAGTCTGTTGTATGTTGGGCTGCCATACATTCAGGTTTCCCCTGATTTGTCCTAGTTAAGAAGGTGTCTGAAAAGCGTCCGGATGGGGATTTCAAAAAGAGACAGGGTGAAAACTGGACACTTTTTGTGTCCGGTAATTAGTAGATAAGCAGTTAAAAATGTATTCTTAAATGTAAACTATAAGTATAAAAGTGTGTCCGGGAAAATACCCAATTTCAGCAAAATGTCCGGGGTTTTTTAATTTTTTGTCCGGCGTTGGCATTTAAGGTGATGGCAGCCCTAGTTCTATGGGAGTCCCACTTAAAAGTTTTTTATTCTGTTGTTAGTATTTGTTGTAATAGCGGCAATAGAAATACATCATCTGTGAAAATTTCAACTAACTATCACGGTTCATGAGTTACAGCCTGGTGATAGACGGACAGACGGACAGCGGAGCTTTAGTAATAGGGTCCCGTTTTACTCTTTGCGTAGGCAACCTTAAAAATGATGAAATTAGTCATTATCTTAATGAGATAAAGATTGTAGGTGTCATCAGAACAATATTTGGCAACCTAATTTAATTTGAAATCCACACTGATTATTCATTCGAGGAAGATGAGAGTGAAATTTATCAGTACACAAATATTTCCAACTATTCGTCATCGGATGAAATCCAAGAATAATTTAGTCAACGCCAATGTTTGTGATGATCTTGTACTATGTGAAAAACAATACTTTGTAAACTGATGGAATTTGATATACTTTGTTTAATCTTATTCATGATAACAATTATTTCGTCATCATAACTGATATAAAAAGAGAGACAGTTGAAAATTTTTAAAGTGAAAACTACTTCAAGCTCGTTGGGCATTTTTTGAGATGGAAACAATTGAAATCGCGACACTGTTACCGTTACCGACACCTCTGTATATAAGGAACTACATATACACGTTTACACGAGAGTTGAGTTTGGGTTGAAGTACATTGATATATTTTCCGGGTGGTACACATATCCCTACTGAGCTATCCCTACTGGTAGGGATAAGTGCACATTTTAGTAGATTTATTTCTACCGGTAGGGATAGGTGCACTGCCCATTACCGAGTGGTACACTTATCCCTACCGAGTTATTACTAATGGTAGGGATAAGTGTACGTTTTTACATGCACATGAGCCAAATATACTTTATATATTCTTTAAATTAAATTATTAGTAACAAAAAAATAAGATTTTATTGATAAAATAATTTATAAATAAAAAAAAAATTTTTTTTCTTATTTACCTATATGTATTTGTTAAAAAATGACTAAAATAGTATTATTGATATATTTTTTCCCTACCAATAGGTATAGTTCGGAAGGGATAAGTGTACCACTCGGTAATGGGTATTGCACCTATTCCTACCGGTAGAAATAAATCTACTAAAATGTGCACTTATCCCTACCAGTAGGGATAGCTTGGTAGGGATAAGTGTACCACCCGATATTTTCATGCCAGTTTTCACTTCTGTCGGCACTCCCGGAGTCGGGAGTGCCAATTATTTTTAATTTTGACAGGCAATTTGACGTGGTGGTTTAATACCGTGACTGCCATGCACTGGCCGGTGGTTCGATTCCCACCAAAAACACATGAGTATTTGTTCTATACCTGTGTGTATTGCTGTAATTATAAAGTTAGTTTATGTAGTTTATCAGTTATCTGGTTATCATAGTACATGGTTAATTTGAATTCAGTGCCCTAAGCACGAACATCTATCAAAAGTGTATCGTCATCGTGGTACATGTGTAATTAGTGTTATTAGCCAAAACCTAATTGTTAAATAAGTAAAATAAATCGATTCCAGTGCTCCAAAAAACGAGGCAATGGGAAATTGAACATCGCGAAACGTCACGGTATGCCGGAGTAAATTTTTTCATATAAACCAGCTTTTTGGCGCCCTCGATACGATGACGCTATGCTCAATTGCGATAGATTTTCGTGCTTAGGTTCCAGTGTCTTTACCATGAGTTTTTAACGTACGTACTCGCTAGCGACGGCGTAAAACATTTCTATGGCAACTGTGTAAAAATGTGTGTTAAAATATCATTGGTCAATTTGTGGGAGTCAGTAAAGATGCCTTTGCTTTGCTCTTCATAGACAATGGATATGAGGATCTACGTATATACAGATATGTACAGCATCCTTGCTATGTTTTCCTTAGACCCATTGGTAAGAACAAAAATTTTACCAGCATTGCTACCATAAGATAGTAGGCGTTCATTAATTGATATTTTTTGTGATATTATCCATTACGCTAAAGTAGTATAATTTCTTACGTATATTATTATCGTATATCGTACTTAGTTCTATATATACGCTTTTTTGGTTGAAAATAAATCAAAGAAAAAATCATAAAAAAAAATCAATAGTTCCTAATTTGAATTAGGAAAAACGGTCATGGCGTACGCATTTACTGTATAACTATAACGCTACCACTAACATTAAGTAAAAGTTAAATTAAAAAATAGTTATCTAGTTCAAATTTTATTGTTTACATAATTTTAAATACAATTAACATATAATCATTATATACAATTTAAGAATTGTCATTTTAATGCGCACAATTTAAATGTCAAGTTCAGATTCTTAGCTATGGTTTTAGCCATAGAGATATTTTTATTTATATTTTCAGTCAAGCGTGAACTTTTCTCCACAATCAATGAAATTATGGAGTGTAGAAGTAAAGGAGGACCATCTCGGTGTACTGAAAAGTGTCCGTTGCAAGGGAACAAATTAAGGTGGCGCTACTGTAGCTACTGGAAGAATTTTAAAAAGAGCGCCACAAATTTATCACAGTAGGATACTAAATTAATAAAAAAAGGAAAGAAACATTTCCGCTTTGTTACAGCGCATTTTTTTTAAGTATTATAATATAAGTTAAGTACCCCAATTAATTGTAAATAGCAAATAGAAAATAGTATTAAAGAATTACCGGAAACCAACCCAGCATTTCCACTTGCTACACTAGCGCTATTTCGGTGAGAATTCGAAACCTAATTTGCTGTTTACAAGGGGACACTTTTTCGACTAATCCCCCATACAAAATGGTCCTTCTTTACTTCTACACTCCATGGATGAAATAGATTTAAAATTGGCATATAATTCAATTCGTGCAACCGTTTTGGCGTGATTATGTATTTTTTTGTCAATTTCAATGATTTTTATGAATAGTGCACGCTTGGTCAGTTAGTACAAATTCCAAACAATTTAGGTTTAAAAAAAAGTTCACAAAGACAGTTTTGAATTTTAGATTTATACTGTTGTAAGACTACTGTTTTTGTGCTTGTAAGTAAAGTGTTATTTAATTCATCAAAAGGCAGGCAAAGGTCCAGAGCCTTACAGCCTTTGAGTGAAATGGCTATCATTGATTGACCTTAAAAAAATCTACCTTGTCTATTTCCATGAAAACACGGCGGCACATAGAAAAACACATTTTTTTTTAATTTCGTTGTACTGACCAAGCATGCACCATTCATAATAAAAATCATTGAAATTGACAAAAAAACATAAACACGTTACAACGGCTGTACGAATTATATTAAATGTCAATTTTAATCCATTTTCGAAGAAAGTTCACGCTTATCTAAATATAATGTACAAATTATCACTTGAGGATAACTACGAGTGTGTAGGTAAGTGATCTACTGACTCATTCTGAACTGTGACCTTTTTTGTATTATTAAAAATCGATATTATATTATGACTATGACATAATTTATGATACACATACAATCCTAGCTACATAATCACACATTTTTGTTCGTTTGTCCTTGAAAGATGAAAATACATCGATACATTAATATATCTACTAAAATACAGTGAATATTTTTATTCAAACTACTAGCTTCATAAAATCAAAATATATTGGTGTTTATTACTTTGGACAAAATTCATTAAATACCTCGTGATTTCAAATATTCTCACAATTTTCGAAATATTGGACGACATAATTATATTGTGCCATTAACACTACAAATACAGTATCATCGATCAACAGCCTTTCTATTCACACCAAACCCCCGATTACCAAACCTCTCATCTGATTACAGAGTACGCGAGAGGGACAGAGGATACGCTTTCAGCATCGAGTTTAAATACGGAATAGACTTGAAAAATTTTTTTGAGGAACTATGTTCATAACAATTTTCAGCGTCACATTAAATTGAAAATATTTTTTAACACATCTTAGATCGTAATTAAAGGATCTTACAGACACAAAGTTACGACGAGGTCATCAAAAATAATAAGTACTTTAAGTACACAGCGATATTCTAACGGTAGTACACAATTAAATAGGCACATTGGAATATAATAGACACAGAAGAGCTGGAAGATTAATATTTGTAAGTAGATATTTACGATTGACTACACACTGCCTTATATTTTCAGTTTACATCAAACTAATACACCTAAATAGATTGTCGTTGAAATGACGTAATAAATAGTAACTAACACAAATAACAATAATAAATTAAAAATAAACCTTACACAAAAAAAAAAACTGTTCCATGTGATTTTTCAAACGCTCAAACCCGTAAGCTACAACATTTTGGAGCACCCTTCCCAGTAAGTCCTTGTAGCAAAATTACCCATAAAACACTAAATAAACTATGAAATGGTGATCTAAATTTGATATTTATTAAAAACAAAACAGTTCTATCTAATTAAGCACATCCAGCAGCTAAAAATCAACACGATATCTATTTTCGAGTTGAAGCTGATACAATGAACTGTCTATATTTACACGTCTGTTCAACGCGACGGACGTGCTACGACTGACGCAGATTTCACCGCCCAAGCGAGCATACCCTAGCTCCATCTCACTCACACCCTATCACTTCTGTACGTGCGAGCGGGAACGAAGATGTTCGTTTGGGGAGTGAAATGGGTAGCTTCACTCGACTGTCGAGGTAGGCATGAGTTCGCCACATCCAAGATTTTGTGGTGATTGCAGTATTGGCAGAGGAGCTGTTGGTGCTCGCAGCTTGGCTGAGCTTAGCTCATTGCTCTGTACCCAAAGTTCCAACTGAAAATAGAAGTTGAAGTCCATTGTAGTATTATATACACAACTGATATATATTTTTAACTACATACAACGTAAAAATCAACTTAGAAGAGAGCTGGTTCTCCAGTGCCTTTGACTGGACACAGGTGAAGGTGTTTGGCGATATATTTGAACCTGAGCTGGTATCTAATCAGTCGGGTACATTCTGTAACCTCCTAGTAAACTGAACAATAGAGCTACTAGGCTTGGTAGCTTTATTTTAGTATTCCTTTACTGAAAGCTGAAACTCTTTGTAAAATTCAAACCCACGATATCAACGCTGTGCTCCCATTGCCTTTAACCTTTGATGTAATATGGTGAAAACATATTCACAAATATCACCCAGGTCTTCTGCATTATACTTATAGCCTCTGTCCATCTGGTGATTTTTCTCTACGGAAACGTCGTCTCCGATTTTTTCCGATCATACCGAACTATCATCACAGCTGTCCTTAATAAACTAAGAGAATAATCTACAAACCTCAGGAGTCATCTTCCCAGGTGGTGGCCTGCAAGCTCCTGCGCAATGCAGCTGCACCAGCAGTTCTGCTATAGCCGCGGCCGAGGTGTCTATGACCCTCTGTCTGCAGACGGCCACAGCATGGACGAAGCCTCCAGGTCCCACGAACTCGTGCTCCATGAATACTGTCTTATCGTCCCAGTAGATCGCCTGGAAGTTGGAAAAGGATTTTTTATATATTTTTTTTATATTTGAGAAAACAGATGACTGCAGTCTACCTGATGTAAAGTAGAACTGTAGTCCAAATGCGAGAACCGCTAGTACCAGTACAGGAGTGTACACTAGCCGCCCTCACCCTGCCGGCCCGCAAGGTGATTCTTCACGCCTTGTTTGAAGGATCCCATGTCGTAAGTTGAAAGGAAAACGTGTGCAGGGAGGGAATTCCATTTTTTTGAGGTGCGGCAAAAAAATGAGTTACCAAACTTCTTTGTCCGCGTTGGCATGGTACAATTTCGAGGTAAAACTGTGTCCCGTGAGGATAACAATAAGTTGACTGATGATAGCCATTTTAAATAAGTATAAATATGCCCAGGACATTCTTCTTCACACACGGTTACCTGATCCCAATTTAAGCAGAGTGTACTGCTTGTACTTTGGCTACCAGGTAGGGCTTATTATTCGAATACTCGAATATTCGGAATATTCGAGTATTCGCCTGTTTTAATATTCGAATAAGGCAAACACAATTACTCGAATATTACGAATATTTCGAATACTAAATTTTAATTGTACTTTTGTACTCCTGAAATGAACGAACCTTAAACTACGTAAAAAGAAACGTTCACGAGGTGGTGTAAAGCGTGCGAACAACATTCATTCACAACTACCTTCAGAGGCAATCGGACGAATGATATTATTACTAAAACTTTGGTTGATATAAAAACGTATGTTCACGTACTTGGCTGTTCACAATCCTGCAATCAGACAACCAAAGCTGAGGCAACAAGGCAAGCTGACAATCTGCTGTGCTGCCAAACGTTCCCAACGAGAGGGCTCTGTTTTGCATCTCCTCATGTGTCGCTTTTTGGCATCCTTGTACCGGAGGAGGGGACCGCCATGATTCCGCTTGCCCTTCTCCAGTTCAGAGTAGAAGATGCGTTTCGCTACTCTATCCTCCGCCATACGAGATACGTGACCGCACCACCGAAGCTGTCGACGCATTAAATAGGCCTCAATGCCACCTTCATTGGCTCGTCGCAGAACTTTGGTTTTTCGCAATCTATCGGACCATCTGGTCTTCATGATGGTACGAAGGCATTTAAGGTGGATGCGATCCAGAGTGCGAATGTAGCGGCGGTATACACACCACGTCTCAGAGGAGTATAGGAGGTTTGGCAGCACGATTGCCATGTATACCGATATCTTTGTGGCCAACTTGAGTTGGACCTTAAGGTCTTGCGAGCAGAAGACCTTGGTACATAGCTTGCCGAATGCCGCAGCTGCGGCCCGCACCCTGCTATTGATCTCAGCATCGAGGTCACACTTAGATGTTACAGTGTTCCCCAGATAGCAAAATTTATCCACGTGCTTCAACACATCCTCATCAAGTCAGTGTCTCGTGACCGTGTATGTCCAGGGACATCACCTCCGCCTTATTGACACTGAGCTTCAGGCTGAACTTACGACGTGGAAACGTGGAATGCAGACATCAGCAGGCCGACTAGGGATTCTGCTAGGAAGCACAAGTCATCAGCATACATGATCTCAGCGATCAATGCTTATGAGACTTTAGTGCGAGCCTTAAATCTAGCAAAGTTGAAAAGACTGCCGTCTATGCGGAAACGGATGCGGACTCTTTGAGAAACAGTAAGACTTGTCTAACTACCACCGCAAAATATAAGGCGAACAGAGTAGGCGCTAAGACGCATCCTTCACCCCACAGGTAACAGAGAAGTCTGTCTGTTCACCGTCTACGGCAACGCAGCATTGCATGTCGTCATGCCAAGTCATGCGAAGTCTCACAAACTTTTCCGTGCACTCGAGCTTACCTAGCACCAACCGCACGCTGTCAAAAGCCTTCTTCAGGTCAACAAAGCAAAGTAAACCTGACCTTGATACCGAACGCGATCAGTTAAAGGCTTGCCCACCTGCTGCCATAACATATAATTATGAGAACGGCGTACTCACGTGCCCTCAGTGTGCACGGAATTTCGCCGCGAATATAGGCTACCTAAGTCATCTTCGGGTGCACCAGCGCCATCACTCAGACTAGGGTTCGAAGTGGTTGCCATGGCCGAAATCGGTCGGAACAATCATCATCATCATCATCATGACACCAGTGCCAACATTACTGACGATGATGAAGACGAAATTTGTCTAATCGAGGTGAGAGAACTGAGAAAACATCAGAATACCAAGGAAGAGTATAAAACAACAGTTCCGTCAAGAAATATATGTGTCAATGAGACTGCCGTTTGTGTCCAAATGGCTTCTTTTAATGCTGGTGGACCAAAAAGCTTGCATTTATTGCATGCTTATAATTTATTGTTCTCTATTTCTCCCTCGAGCGTGGAACAGGAAAGGGTATTCTCTTCAGGTATAATATATTCGCTCTCATCTAAGGTGTAGCTTCCATGATGAAAGTCACGATGCCTTGTGCTTTTCAAGGCCGCACTACAGAAATTCGTAGAAATAGTTTATTTTCTTTTTTTTTATATTCTTGTGAATCCATGCCATTCAATCATTCATTTGTATGTTCATAACTTACTACTATAAGATTATTGAAAAATATAAAATAATAATGTTTACATTTCGCACTAGTAGTAGTAGGGCACACTATACATTAGTAGGTAAGTACCTATTATGATTACGAGCTTATATATCATTGTTTATGCCGACTTATATTACTATTCGAAAACTTCGGAAAATTCGAAGTATTCGAATAGTAAAATTTGTAGTATTCGAAATATTCGAATAGTAAAAATGAACGAATATTGGAAGCCCTACTACCAGGCTACCAGGTAACTGATATTCTACATTAACTATTTTTTTAATACATACTTGTATATATATTTACACCCAAACACAGAACAAACAGACAAGTTCATGCACACAAATGTTTGTCCTGGGTGGGAATCAAAACCACGACCTTTAGCTTGGCAGTCCGGGTCTCTAACCACTAAGCCAACTGGCCTATCATAGCAGAACAGCTGGCAGCTTAAAGGAAAGTTCGTTGTGAGCTTCGAATAAGTAAACCATGCCGTAATAAAAAGCTTTTGTTCATCACGGTCATAATTAGGGTGGTATTAATAATATTGATGACGTTAGAAGTGACTAAGCCTTAACCGTATTCGTAGTCTAGCAGTACTACTTTTAATTTGACCATATTATAGAAATCTGATAAAGTCCATAAAAATTTTGTTTAGCCGTAAGCCTTTGTCTGTAGGGAGTTGCAGATTATTTCCTTAATCGATGGATAGTAGCATTAATTCAGTAATTTTTTTCTTGTAAATCGCTTCTAAGTGCTTAGTAAATACCTAGCAAACAATAAAGGTCTCGTAGCATAGGTTGCACTGTTTGTAAAACTGGTGGTAAACTTTAGGATGCTGTTGGGACTACCACGATTATTTACTTCAGAATATTCGCTGAAGCACGAGCTTTGATGCTATCTGGCATGACAGCTTTCCTTATTGCTAGGAGAAGTGCGTGGAAATGGCAACTGCATTCTAAGGATGTCCTCTGAGGATTACTCATACAGAGGACAAAGTCACTTATTAATTAGTTTTAGTCTTACAAGTATAAATTCTGTATTGTATAAATAATTTTTTTTTTTTTTGATAAATAGCAATTAATGAAATTAATTATTTATACTATTTTATACGATGCCTGATATGATTGATAAATAACAATATTTAGATTATTTCTATCTGTCTGAAAGTTTGTCTCAAATACGCCAAAAAACTGATCGGATTCAAAGGAAATTTGGCACACAGATTAGATAATAAAATCTACAATCCTAGCTCCACATAGAATACATTTATCCCCAGAATTTCGCTCCTTAGGGACGCGGCACGGGTAAAACCTCTATTAATATAACTCTAGCACCTAATAGAGATCTTGTAGAAGTATCTTAGCCACAAATGAAATAAAATGAAATATTTATTCAAATAGGCCTTCACAGGCACTTATGAATGGTCAGACTCTAACACCGGTTCGGAAGGTTGCTTTTACTGAGAAGAGCCGGCAAAAAACTCAGCAATTACTCTTTTCAAAATAAGATTTTGTACATAAAGATGTGTCCTGCTGGAGCGAGCGCTACACACAAGCATTGTCGTCATTAAAATAATCATTTGTGTTGTTGAAAGCCTTTTGTACTAAAACAGTCTTAATTCTTTCCTTAAATTTTTGTAAAGGCAAAATTAAAATTTCAGCAGGGATTTTATTAAAGATGCGTGCACTAAAACTAGTCCTAAAAATGAGCCTTGCACTTTTTGCAGTCTATATGCAGAAGTGACAAGTTTATCCTTATTTCTAGTATTGATGGAGTGCATATCACTCTTTTTCACACATATCTTACATACCTTAGAAGTGATAGTGAATCTAGTAAACGGCTTCAAGTACCGCCTATAGCGTATGGTAGCAGCCGCCTGGACGACCGCCCCGCCAGCCGCTTTGATGTTGGCGTACAAGCCGGTACGCTCGTAGAAGTCAGCTCGCGCGAAGTCCAGCTCGCGAAGGTAACGAGCGTTGTTCATGTGGTAGAGCAGGGTGTCGATGTCATTGAGAAGACACCAGCCTGTAGGGTATTTATTGAGGTAAATAAATAAATAAATAAATCCCAAGGCATTCTTCACACATGGTTAACTGCTTGTAGTATGGCTACCAGGTAACTGATATACTACATATACTACTTTTTAAATACATACTTATATAGATACTGGCTGTCCCAACAGACGTTGTCCTGTCGAAATGAGTCCATATAAAAGTTCTCTAAAAAATTAAACGTTGGTACTTTCAACACAGCGCCATCTGTTAGAATATTTTTAATTGTGACTGTCAATTAATTATAGACTAATAATTTGCAATAAAATAAAATTGCGACTATAATTAAAGATCTAAGCTATCTTATTTCTTATTTTGGACCAGACTGCTCACGGTGTGCCAATTTAATTTAAAATCGGTTAAGTAGTTTAGGAGTCCATCGCGGACAAACATCGTGACAGGAGATTTATATATATTAAGATTTACACCCAGACACAGAACAAACAGACATGTTCATGCACACAAATTATTGTCCTGGGTGGGAATCGAACCCGCGACCTTCGGTTTGGCAGTCAAGTTCTCTAACCACCAAGCCAACTGGCCCGTCCAAGAGTGAGGTGTAGATAATAAATAAATATCCAGTGACATTTTTACATACGCTAAGCAGTTTGTGATGCTTGTACTATGAAAACCTAGTAAGTGATATAATATATGTACTACTTTTTTTCTAAACAATAAATATATAATATCTTGGGACATCTTAACACACGGCTCAGATAGCCCAAACGAAGTATAGCCTGTGGAAACCAGATTACTGATAAACTACATTTGACTACCATTCTAATTATTTTCTAACACACAACCCAGAATAAATATACAATACATGTTTAACATTATCAGGATACGTAAGATATTTTCTTAAATGCCACTTATATGGTCAATAAGCAAAAGGCCTGCTAGATTTACGCGCTAGGTTTTCTGTATAAGATGAGTAATTTTTAATACATGATTTCAAGTCAAGTTACTCACTATTCAAGTCTAGTCAGTCGGTTAATTTACGTCAGAAGTCTTACAGTTTCAAGACGATGATAGCTCGCGAGAAATGACGTCAAATGCCTTGGAAGAGGTCATTATATAAATAAATATCCCAGGACATTCCTCACACATAGTTACCTGCAGACCTATTCACAAACCAAAACTCGCCGAGTGATCACTCAGGTGAACACGCGGATAGCGGACCTCTCGTCTAATTGCTGAGTCGCGAGAGAGACAGGGAATAGTCACTGCGTGAATTCATCGTCGAGATCGATGCCAGAATCCCATAGCTGATCCCAAATTAAGCAAAGTGTATTGCTTGTACTATGGCTACCAGGCAACTGATATACTACATAACAATATACAACATTTTAAATTTTAAATACAGGTGGACTTTCTGATGGTTAGTCGGCCATGAAGAATAAAAAAAAGATAACACACAACACACAGGTTGTATGTGTTTACCAAATTTAGCTAAAGTGGACAATAACTCCATAAATTGCGACTGAGCATTCATATTTTATTCTTTTAACAAACAATGCACAACTTACAGTCAATCTCCGTAGTGTCCAGCAGACAGGCTTTCTTCCTGAAGTACCTGGCCTTCGCCACGGTATACATCATCCTGGCGAAGTACGCCACGTCCATGGTCCCATACAGCAGCAGGGCGCCGGCGACCATCGCCGCGGCCCACCCGGGGACGCACACTGACCACATCTTTGCTGAAAATAAAAAAAAAGCATCAATACTAGAAGATTGCCATTGAGGTGAAGAGGTCTTTTGACACCTTTTTATAACAAACTTTGCACAATAAAAAGCAAAAAGTCTGAAGGCAGGCGAGGTCGGTCCACCTGATGGTAAGTTGTCGCAACTGGCGACTCTAACAATACCAGAGGATTACCAATGAGGCGGCCTTTGCTGTTAAAAAACAAGACGGAGACTGACGAAGTCGGTCGACCCGATAATAAGCGGGGACCGCTTATCTGGTAATAGACCCTAACAATACCAGAGACGACGAGGTGAAAGGCTACTTTGACGTGAGCGTCAAAATGAAAGGACCAAGTCTCCAATATCTGCCATACATTTATCTTTATCTTTGCTATAATTTTAGCTACCTCATCACATTTTAATACCTTAAAAAAAGGTTTCTACAACATAAACGATTATTTTAATGTCGCTCGCTCCAGCAGGATACATGTTTATGTACAAATTATAATTTTGAAAAGAGTAATTGCTGAGTTTCGCTGTCTTCGCCGAACTCTCGGTGTATACTGGCCCGAGAAAATCTCCAACGTAGACCTGTGGGAACGCTGTGGTGAGACCCCGATCGACCAGCAAATCAAACACCGCAAGTGGAACTGGATCGGCCACACGCTCCGAAGGGACCTTGATCACATTCCAAGACAAGCCCTAGACTGGAATTCTTTCTCTCGCTCTGCCCCATCCAAGGGACATAGGACATTAAGTCAAGTAAGTCAAATTGCTGAGTTTGTTGCCGGCTCTTCTCAGTAAAAGCAACCTTCCGAACCGATGTTAGAGTCTGGCCATTCATAAGTGCCTGTGAAGACCTATATGAATACCTTAGTATTATTGATTTTGGCTGCCCGAAACATTTTAAACGAAACGTTTTAAAGATATCGGCTTATAAGTTGGTCCCTTCAAATAGACGATTTTTCTTTTGGGCAACACCTAAACTGTATACCCTTTTATAAATATGAAGTAAATATTGTTCCCTAGAGCTTGATATAAATTCCGTATATCAAAAGTATATATCGCCTATAGATATAAAGTTATTATTTATTAAAAAGTATTATATATCATAGAAAAATAATCTTTATTGCATGTGTCATAAAGTTCATCTATTGATCCAATGGTTAATTATATATTAATACTTATGAACCTTATCACAACAACTTAGGGTACACTTTTGTATAAAACCCTTAACTGTCAAAACGAGCCTTAATATCGATTTATTTTATCCTTGACCACCGAGCTAGGTTGAAATAATTGCATTCATCACATTGTTATGTTATTACTTAACATATTTAAGTTGCTACCAAAGAGAATAGAATTTCTCAGGTTTTGTATATTTTTTTATTAATAGTGATGTATCCTGACATGTCAAATCAACAATTCTTTATGAAATGTCAAAACGATCGAATGTATGGAGTTTTGTATGAAATAGCAAGTTGTGACGTCATAATTGTACAGCATCAAATAACATACTCTTTATGATTAGATCAGTACCGAAAAATCACATTAATGCTTTGATCATATTTCTCCACTGGACTCGGAGGACCTGAGTTCGACTCCCTGTTCTCATTGGGGTATCTGTGGTTATTTTTCAGGATGGGCCTGGCCCCATTAAAAATACAAAAATTTTGTTAATGTTGTGTGAAGTTATTTAGGAATTCTAGAATTTCGAATCGGTCCAACATCCTGGGGTGAGCACAAAACGATACTGGGGTGGGCACTAGACCATACTGGGGTGAGGAGGCCCACCCAATGCCTGTTCTAGCAATATACTTTTAATGTGGGTGTAGCGCTCGCTCCAGCAGGTCACATCATTATGTACAAAATCTTATAGTAATTGCTGAGTTTATTGCCGGGTTTTCTCAGTAAAAGCAACAAAATAAGATAATAAGAGTGAAGAGAATATGTTATTTTGTTGGTTTATCTATTAACTTGATTAATTGACATCATAGACATCAGTTCTTTGTCGACGCGGTGCGTTGATTAGATTATAATAAAAAAGGTAGGTTTTCTCCAGATTTACGACTTATTAGAAAACAGGCAATCATGGATCAAGATTTCCTATAACCTTTCTTCTACGTCACATAGGCGTGAATATGCAAAATCTCATGTGCTTATAACTAACTATACTAATATTATAAACAGGGAAGATTTGTATGTAAGTATGTTTGTTACTATTTCAAGTAAAAACTACTTAACGGATATGGATGAAACTTAGCACATAGATAGAGCATATCCTGAAAAAAACATATAGGCTACTTTTTATCCCGGGAAAATGTGATATCCCTCGGGAACGCGAGTAAAACCGCGGGGGACAGCTATGTGCCTATAATTTCACCGGCCCACTTACCTTTCTAACCGAAACACAGTAATACAAGTGCACTAGTGCTTCACGGTGGAAATGGTAAGGTGGTAGTATTTCCCCGGACGAACTCGGCACTAAAAGCTCTACTAATAAAAAAACGTAACTGTAAAATAAAATGCAAGATGTGAAGTCATAACTATGCACGAATAGGTCATCGCTGATAGCATACCTAAGCTAGAACCTGACACCTAGGTACATAAGGGGCGTATTGATCACGAGGGTAATAAAATAGGCACCGCGGCTGTATTTATAGAACTAGGTCACGAATTACCTAGAATGAACTTTCGATCTTTTTGTTTGTAACATGCATAGATATAAGGCGCCTTTTCATATTATAATAGCAAGAAGTATATGTATGGCTATCAGGAAATTAATTTAGGTCTGTTTCCATTTGTATCTTGTAGAAAATTTCAAATGAGAGACCAATTGTAAAGGAATGATGAAATTGAATATGTTTGAACTATAATTATGGGAACTTAAACTAGATAGGAAAATACTCTAGAAATAATCATGATTTAGAAAAATACCATCCAAGTCGTCTCTAGGGTGTCCGAAGTGATTCAAGGGTTTTACCGGTGACCACGTGCATTACACCTTTCCCAAAGTAGTCTAGAACGAGAAACTGTGTAAAACAACACTACGGACATAGCTTGTAGACTCCATGGCGCATCGCTTGAAGAACTCTCAACCGACGGGGACGAAAGGTTCTTGAGTTGCGACCACGTACTGGAAAACGCGAGTGGGATGCCTTCACCAGGTCGATCGTTGACTTGGTCAGAGTCTGGATACAAGCGGCCCTATATTCTGTAGAGGCATCCCAGCTGATATGATGATGAGCGCTGGGTCAACAAAAGCAATACCAAAGTAGATTTGCGACAGGGAGGCGGCCGGCTGTAAGTGTACAATTGCACCGAATGGCTATGGGACTACGCTTGGATATTGCTCCGACTGCAAATTATTTGGAATAGCGTAGTGTCGAGATTAAAAAGATAAATAAAGGCAGAACCTTTACATTCAAGAAAAAAAATCAACTTATTGATCAGGGGTGATGAAATAATTATCCTTTGAAATGTCACAAACTTGCACATAGAAAACATTAAGCTATTGGTAATAATCAGGCGTTTTATCTCCAAAAGGTCTGTAGCTCCATTTAAACAGTCTATTTATAGTTTTAAGCATATATTCAACTTACCTGCCGTCTTGTAACCGGTAAAACACAGAACCGAATTTAATAGTCCATTATTCATAAACTACAGGAATTTCATAACAAATCACGTCCGCACGTATTTCCACTTTGTATTAATGTAACAATACGAATTATATGTATCGATTATCATAAAATTTGATAATATTATAACCTCGTAGGCGTCAATGTGAATTTTTTCACGTACCAAACAAAAGTGACATCTTACTTATGCGCGCGCAATAATCGATACCATACGTTATAAGGCAGCTTATACACATAACTATAGGTTGTTTTATATTTGAGTACGTATATGTTTAATAACCTTTTAAATTAAAGTGATAATTTCGCTAGGTACAGTATTTCTAAGGCGTTACTCCGTGTATTTTATTGTTAAACTAGCTGTTCCCGCCATGCGCTGTTATGCGCTTTTTTTTTTAGGTCAGGAACCTTTGCATGCGTAACATAGAAAAAGTCACTAAAGTTTGATCGCTATCGGATAAACAGAATAAGAATAAGAGTAATAATATACATTTTTATATACATACATAGATAGAAAAATACATAGATTGACTATATTAGGGTAGTGCATGCATCGTCATTTTAGAGAAGTGTTATTATCTGTGGAGCTCTCAAAGGGAACACTGTCAACCAATAGCAATGCTTCGTATCATTCTTGGGGGTACTTATTTCATAATCGATCGATACATGCATATACTAATTAAAATGAACATGACTACCATACTATTTTACGCTCACATTCAAGGCTATCTACATAATCATTACAAGAGACATGGTTACTCAACGCGTAATAAGTATTCGGTTATTCCGCTTGCCGTTAGTCGGGTAATATTTCCATAGACATTTTTTGACGTTGCCGTTCTGTCTCCCAACCGAGTACTTTGGTAATACAACCAAAACTAAAACAGTTGGTTGCAAAATAAAGAACTGTAAAAGTACCTACAATAAATTGGTGATTTAGGAAAAACCGACGAGGAGACGAGAAGGCCGATGGGCTGAAAACACTGAAATACAGCTTGCCCATTTAAAGCGATCACCGTTACATCTTCACTACGTCCAATTTTATGGGTATTTATAAGCTTTTGCAAGACTTGACGTAACCTTGACCAAGGACTTAAAGCTTAAATGGTTATCTATCGAGCGCAAAATAAGCGCTTCAAGTGATCTTCCACTCGCCAGTGTACTTGTAATATAGTCGAGCATGCGCGTTCGCGCTGCTGCTGGTACAAAATTATTTTTACACCTAGTTTTTTTTTTTAAGGTGCTAGCCTCTTATGACTCTCACACCCCCGGACATATAATTGTGACAGGTGGCGATGTTTTCAATGTCACCTAAAAAGCTGTTAAATTCTAGACCATTTAACCTATGTCTGTTGCGTTTTTAGGTAATAAATTTTCATAATTATGCAAAATATAATACAAAATGTGAAACAATTTGCATTTATGGCATTCTAAGCATTTATGATGCGAGAGTGGATGTTAATTTCGGTATTCAAAAACGCGTTTATGTACTGATAAATTACCTTGCTCCGATTAAAAGACTGAATTGCAAAATTTATGACAATCGATTATTAGACTACTCGATCGATTCGTTTCAATCGAAATCGGTACCGTAACCGAACAACTTTGAATAGCCCTCATTTACCGCAGACAATTGCTTTGATTCCCGAATAATTTAAGCAACCCCTCACTGGAGATGAAGAAGTTACCGTGGCGGAAATAACGCTGCGATTAATGTGCCAAAAATACTTATATACCTGGTAACGTGAATTAAATGCTGCAAGGTTGTATTAGGAAGCTATATAAACAATTCCGAAATTAGTACTTTTTTATTTTGGGTTTTATTTTAACTAAGTAGGTACTAAGTGGTGGTAAACGTGTTATAAGTAAACTTAAAAAAAAAACAACTAGAAGCCTTGAGTGTCTATTGCTGGAGTTTAGATTACATTCTGAATACATAATATTGTATAATATTTATTTCTAGACATCCTGAGTTTGTATTTATTTTGAGATTTAATTAATTTTTTATTTGACTTTGGTTTTGCTATCTTGCAATGGGTTTATGTACACAGTATATCATAGATTTTTAAATATGAACAGGGGAATATTTACGTACGAAAGTTAATGTAGGTATAATGTAAGTCCCCTTCGAAGTGTCGCCACTTTGCCGTGGTGGGGGGGGCTAGCGGGCCTCAACGAATATAGAAGCTATACCGGCAGAGCTACGCATACCGGGCCGGCTCGAGATTATGAGCAGCATAGTCTTTTCCTTCCTTTCCCTTCCCATCCAAGCCCATCCTAAAGGCAGCGCTGCTTCCTGTACCTCTCCTTAATTGGAGTTGACAGGCGAGGACTGCCCTATCCTTCCCACTTGCCTCACCCTACATTCCAATTGAAACTATATTCAGTTGAAAGGAATTTACTCCATTTAAAGTAATTAATTTGAATAGCATACCAAGGATACTGTTTAAGTGTCTGTGCAAATTTATTATTAAATAAAATTATTATTATTACTTAGAAACAACTTCCTCCATAGAATTTTAAGAGACATGGAGATATGAACTCACAATTGCACCGACTCTCGAAAATTTTTACCCACCCACACTGAAGTTGAAAAAAATCTACCGCGGCGAAAATTAAGCTCCGTAACATTTGTAAAAATACTGACATAGCGGTGAACGTGAGCATAGTACTTTGTAGCTTGTCAATGCTAAAAGTTTTTAATAAGAACCTGCGTAAATAATCCCGAAATGGACACCATTTTTTAACTATTCAGTTGACAAGCAAGCTTTTTGACGGCCCGCCTGGTGGTAACAGTGTGATCGTGAGCGATGAAGTTTAAAAACATTTAACTTGAAGATGTTAATGGCTTTTGCTGGAGTCTAGATTACATCCTAAATCCAAAATGATGTGTTTATTTCTAGAAATCTTAAGTAAAACAATCATATGCTTCAAAGAAAAATGTGTCTGCTTTCTAGGGTTTAACCGCTGTTAGAAGGTCTCGTACTCTACGCACCACTAACTCCATTCTCCTTAACAAATAACAAACACTTGCATAATATCACGGCCAACTCTCTTGCAATGGGTGAGGCAGACAGCACTTTATAAATTGAATAAAAAAAAATTGAAGTTAATGAACTTGAATAGTAAAAACAACTACTTACGTAAGTATGTATAATTTAATAAGTACTTACCTAAAAACTCTACAAACTCGTTAGTCATTATTATTCCTTCACTGAATCTGTGTTTAATAATAATGAAATAGTCACTAAACTTCAATGTTCATAGACAACATAAAAATCGGCATTTTTTTTAAAGTTTCTTAATCACATATTTGGTTGGTATCCTTGACTTGAACCACTCGACAGCGGATCTCGAATACGTATGCCACTTGCCAGCCTATGATAAATAATGAATAATGTAACAATATTATAAAAAGTTGCACATAATAAACTCAGTCTAGATTTATATTCATATTATGCAATTAATAAGCGTAATTAACACCTGTCCCGGAGTTTTGGACAATATTTATTTAAACAATAGCTAATGTTAGTACTGAGACTCCCTAAACCATAACTATAGAATAATTTGAACGTGGGAATATTTTTTTAACCTGGGTAGAGGCAAAAACATTCGAAAATAAAAAAAAATGGTAAATGTGTACCTCAGTCAATTACAATATGTTTTTTTAAATTTATAATTAGATTGTTGTTTTCTTGTTTATTTTCCACTGATTACGTAAGTACGCGTTCCTACAAATACCTGTTATACTTACTATGTCCACAAACACACGACACGATTTAGAAGGCAAGAATTTGCAGGCTTTATAAAATTTTATTTGAGATATACTCGCAAAGATTTATAGAATAGTACCTGTGCCTAAACTTTTCTCTATTGCTATGACCTTCTTCTTTGTAAACCCCTTTCGCGGAAAACATATCAATCTTATGTTTTTTTTTCTTTTAGCAATTTTTTAACATTCTCAGTAGGACATTATCTGTTAAATTTAGGTCTACCTTTAATGTACATAAAAACTATCAGTACTTAAATTTTAACTGCGTTTAATTATTAATTACCAAAATAAAAGGCAAACGAACAATAGTTCATTCATAATTGATAAGTAATGTTATAAGCATAGACTACTTACTATAAAAATATTCGATTCCACATTTATCGAACAGCTTTCTCACGAGACCAGCGAGTTAGACCTTCTTTTCTGGTACAGCAGAACGTTTTTTGTTAAGCTGCCATGGGCCAAATAAAACTGGATACAATAGGGACACGACATTGCACACGCGACGCCACGATGTCGGTGACCTCGGACTATAATGCTATCTCTTTCCTCCTACTGGAAATAAAATGCGACGGGGATATACCTCACGATCCGAGAAATTGATTAACGTCAGTGACGTGCCATACGAGGGAGTGTAAACAGTTTTTGTGCTTTAGTTTTTAACAAAAATGAGGGAATTCAAGTACGACGTAATGCAACTAATACAAGGAGTACAGAACCGACCGTGTCTTTGGGATAAAAGTATTGAAAATTACAAAGATCGCGTGGAGAGAAGAACTGCTTGGGAAGAAATATTTTGCATCTTGGAAGAACGATACGATGAAATGACACCGGAAGAGCGGCGACTCATGGGTAATGTATTAAAACATACAAATGGGTTTCCATTGTAATGCGATACGATATTTTTGGCATTCGACATTTCTAAATAGTATAACAGTTTGTCAGCGAGTTTGTGAGCGCTTAATTCAGGTAATAGATTTTACCATCATTTTGAGTTTGTTTTATATCCAGCAACTATAGTAGTAGATATAGTATATGAAGACATATAATGCACTTATAATATTCGAAACAGACGAAATTGGCGCGGATCGCTGGTTATGAATCATTATTAAAACACGGGAAATGTATGCATACTTAATTACTAAATATAATTTCTTTTATTATAATTTTAAATTATGTAAAAGCTACCTACATACTGAGACTGCCAATATCATGCAATGGCTTATGATGTCAGTACAAAATTTAGATCAAATTTTGTTATGATGTGCATTAAATATGGAAATGTAACTGCAACTTTCGTGCATATTTATTAATAAACTTATTCAAACTGGATATAATATTGGGTAATCTCTCTACCAGTTACTTTCATAAGCAACGCCTTTGCAATTGAATTACTATTCCATCATTATTATTCATAATTATTTGTATAGATAGATACCTACTACGAAAGTAGTACGTATATTATGTAGTATACCAGTTTTCTGGTTTCCACAGTACAAGCTATGCATTGTTTGGGATCAGACGGCCGTGTAACGAATGTCCCGGGATATTTGTTTGTTATTATAGAAACGACCCTTGGTTTTTAAACCACTATATGATTAATATATTTTTTTAAGGTGAACAAGTTCTAAATAAATGGACCAACATCAGAGACACGTTTATGAAGACGCTGAAAACAAAAATGGGAAGACAAAAAAAGAAATATGTACTCCATGATCACCTAAAGTTCCTATCCAAAGCCACTACCGCGGAAGAATCAAAAATAGAATGTGCTGATGATGAAGTCCCCGTCACATTTATGAAGCAAGAGTACAAGAGTGAAAGAGAGGCAACCGGTTATCATCCCAGGAAGAAATTAAAAAAGGCGGTTGAAGATACAAGTAATGATTTCGATTCATCCTTCAACACTTATCGAAAACGGTCAAAACCAACAGATTTCAATGAAGAAGCAAACACTTCAGCTGAAACAATAAGTAGTAAAAGGAAAAAGAAGGATACTTTTGTAGAGAAAAATAATAAAGAAGACCTAGATTTAGATTTTGTTGAAATAGAAGAATCTAGTGATCCAAGACTAATGAATGAAGACGAGGCGTTCTTCGCGTCTCTCTTACCAAGTGTTGTTAAATATAATGAAGATGAAAGACTGGAATTCAGGATGGAAGTTCTTGGTATTATGAGAAGGATTAAGGATGGACAAGCCATGACTAGGTAGAAAGCTCGAGTTGAACTCGCATAGAGGATTCCGTGCGTTATTTTAAGACCATAGACTTTATAGAAATTCTGTAACGTATAAGAACAGTTCGGATTTTTTTGGCTCACCTTTATCTCCGCTACTTACCAAAAGGGGGACCGTCAATTTTATCTTCATGTAACATAAAAAATATATTTTATTTTTACCTTATTCTAATTTTCTTATTTGCCTCCCATATTCAAAATTCATATAAGGTCCGTGTCTAGGTCACAGAAATTCATGTTCAATTTCAAATTAATCAGTCCAGTAGATTCGGAGCAAATTGGCTGTGACGGACCAACATACTCCGTTCTTGTTATTGCATTCGGACGTACAGAACTCTAAAAATATACGAGTACCTGTAGTCTTTACTACTAAGGATTAATATAATTAAATTCCACTTTTTTCCTTGTTATAATTAGGATATAAATAAAACATATATGTATTTAATAGATAAGTTTTAATGATCATTTCTTCTGTAGCACTTTTAAAAATTAATTACTTACATAATCACAAAACACAAATCTGTTTAAAATTAAAAAATAATCTTGAAACTCCTAATCGTTAATTATTAGTTTCCTTTATATCTAATAGATTTTAACTTATAAATCGAAAATGTAACAAATAAAGTAGAAAAAACGCATTTGCAATACTGTATTTATTATAAGACAATGTAAATATCGAAGGTATAACCTACAATATTATACGAACAATAACAACATGGTTTGATTATAATCAAAAAATAAATGAAATTACAATCTTACGTTAAGAAATGGCAGAATTTTATTTTCGTCCAATAACGGAACGATACATCGAAGGTTTTCAAAAAACTCTCAGACAATTATGACCGTTAATCGGAACGTTAATTCTGGTTATCTTAGTGCCTTCACGTCAGAGATAATGACGAATTTCACATACAATAATTCTCGTCTAATAGCCCATTAAAATCTCGAGACCGCCGGCACGCAAGTCTATCGAGTACCTGACATTTTATCTTACGACTACATTATATTCCGTACTAAGGGTAACCGACCCAATGCATTATTACATCCAGATACAATTTTCACTATAATGCGACGATCCTCAGACACGTACGCGTTCACTAAATTCACTAAAATTTAAACACCACTCTCAATATTTACAATTTCGGAACGCAAGTTTTTCCACAGAATTTCAGTTACACGGAACAAATTAAGATTGTTTTCTATTTAAGAGCATTTATATACACAAGCTGTAGAATACTGCATCAAATGATAACTTCAACTGGCTTAAAGCCACACATTTAGCCAGCAATGGGTCCGCAGACGGCGCTGGATCTACGCGAAACATTTACGCTATATATATCGGTACGATAGTGACTAGACTGTCCCCTAAAACAAAAGTTGGGGACGTAGACCTATATACACGTTTAACACTATTGGATATCAAATTCACACTAGCTTAAAACATTTCTACTATTAAATGTAAAGTTTTATTGAACTTTTTTTAAAACACGTGATAATAACGCCCTTTGGAAATGTAAGTCAAGCGCAGGAGAGTACCAAACGAGCGATTGGCACAGAAAACAGAATCTCAAAAATAAATCGAATAGCCCGACTTTAAAGCCCCTGCCGTCATTTTTACTAGTTCAATTTGTGCAGTTCACATGGAAGTCGCTTATCAACTAAATGTAGGCGAATATAATACAGTATCCAAAACCATACAGTATAAAAAATTGGATCAGAAATACAATGGCAACGAGTAAGGGAGAAACAAATATTTCTTATTCAGTCTAGCATCGATAAATAGGGCTTGTTACAAATTATACCTATAACCTATACCACTAAGAGACGATTAAATTCACATTTTGAGTATGGCCTGTAATCACTAACGGAAACACTTACGCTAAAATAGAGGTAACCTATAGAAATACATTTTTATACAATTACATATTAATACAATATGTATGGATTTATATTACAAGAACAAAATAAATCAACAATCAAAGGGCGAAATTTTCCAAATCGGTACAATTTAACGAATTTGAACTGATAGGTGACACTTTTAAAAACTTATTGAAAAAAATAATAGAACTCCAAAACGGAACATCTTAAACGCTAACCGATTAAACATCAACAAAAAAAAACAGCTCAGAATTTGCTGTGAAACTAGCAACCGGTATATTTTTACTTATAAAATTATATACAAAACAATGTCAACAACTATTTTTTTTACTCATTTATTAAAACTAAGTGAAACCTCGTCAGTAAAGAGATCGCATATCAGTCTGGCGCGTGGCAGGCGATCGTGCGATACAGCGAGATCATCTCAACCACAGCCCAAGTACAAATCGGTAATCACAATATGTCTAGTTTAATTATTAGCTGTGAAGTCAATCGCCGGTTTCCTCGGCCGAGACTTCTTCGGCCGAGGCGGTGCAGGCGAGCCGTTGCAGCAGTGGCAGCCGCGTTTCACAACTCCCCTGCCTGAGGCTCTGCGCCTAACTTCCAAGTTATCAGGTGATCTTTCTCCAGCCCGCGTCTTTCCCGACAAGCTCCTTTCCATTTGCCTATCGGCAGGTGGGTACCTTTTGGGAGGGTACGTGCGGAGCGGTGGATGAGTGTCATCGGCGGACGAGCCGTCACCGCTAGCACTTCTATCTATTATACCCCTCGCTTCTTTTATCACAGAGTCGAGCCTCATATGAGTGCCGATCCCGCTCGAATCTGTTGAATTCGTTTCGTCGAATGACGGACTCTTGCAGCATTTGTCGCTGTCACTGCTAAAGTCTAAAGGTCTCCGGCCATCGTAACGTTCCGAAACTGAATTCGACTCCCAGAATAACTCCGCGTGTCGCTCCGGCGAGGACCGGTCGTCTACATCCCCCGTCATGGATACCAGAGTGGCATCTCTGGAATTGTCTTCGGCGACCATTTTCGCATCATTGCCCGCTATCAAACATTCAGGCTCGTCCATGAGGAATCTCGTGTCTCTTTCCCTCTTATCCTCATCGTAGCACACTCTTCTGATGACTTGAGTGGCGTGTCCAGAGGAATGAATGATAGCAGAAGCAGTGTTCGAGAGATGCAATTCCCTGGTGTCTGTTAGAATGCTGTCGAACCTGGTCAGCCTATCGTCTTTGACGAGCACCGAGGGTATGTTAATGTTATTGCTATGTGCCGGTATGGAGTTAATCATGTTGTCTATATCGGTGTACTTGACTGCGTTCTGAATGTGCGCCGGTGTCGCAGTGGCTTGCGATATGACGGTTGTCTGCGGCGCCGTCATCAGTACGGTGCCTGGCGCTCGGTTAGCGTGGAATATTGACGTGATGTGACGACTTTTCAGCCCAGCTATTGTGAAGGGTTGCACCTGAAACAATTAAAAGACATATGTAACATATTTATCAGATTTATATCACAAAAATAGAGGGTTAACTTACGGTTAATTATCGTCTGTATTCATACAATATTTAAGCTAAGTACATAACTATCAATCGACAAATCGTCTCCTGAACCAACTTACCATGCCTACATCAGGTTCCCTATGGAACGTCGTATTGGGATGCGACCTCGCGAACTCCTCATGGTCCAGGGTTATGTGCGCTTGCATGCCGTCCTCACTGACAGTGACGATGCCAACGTCTTCGAGGCCAAGGTTAAGGTCCTGGCGGTCGTCGGGGAGGTGGTCGCGGCTGAGGAGCTGGTCAGTGGCAATCTGATCTTCTAGATCCGGTTGCGGGATGCCGTTGCTGCTCATTAGAGTAGGTTGTGCTGTAACACGTAACATTATAATAATGATTAATGATAATAAAATAAATAAAAATATTTATTTAATGAGTCCTTAGCCAATCTCTGTGTACATTCGTTTGGCTCTCATTTCCTCTACATCTATGATAGTACGATCTAAAACTCATAATCCGTACGGTGATAAGTTTTTCAGTACGCACCTGGGTTACTATAACTATTCAAGTTACATAACACCTTACTGTGGATTTTTTCTGTTGCACATGAGAGCCAAGTAGTTTCTAGGCAATGCATTGGCAATTCCACTAGTATAGCTAATATCTATTAGCGACGGTAACCACTTACCACCAGGTGGCCCGTTTACTTGTATTTCAGCCTACTAAGTATAAGAAATGCAGTGGGAAAGGCTACACGCTAAGTAGATCCTGGAGTTACATTAGCCTACAAAATGATTATTTTTAGAGTAGTAGAGCTCTTAGTGCAGAGTTCGTCTACCTTACACATTTCCGCCGTGAACCAGTAGTACACTTGTACTTGTGTTTTGGTCAGAAAGGTAAGGGGACCGGTGTTACAGACACATGAGACTTAACAAGTTCACGCCTCAGGTACGACACACATTGGCGATACCCCTGGTGTTGCAAATGTTCATAGGGGGCGGTGACCACTTATCATCAGGTGGACCGTCTGCTTGTTTTTCAGTACATGTGATATAAAAAATAAAGTAAATTGCTACCTTCCACGCCATAATAAAACTCACGAGTATGCGAATGGTGCCCGTGATCCTGTGTGTGATCGTGCGCAGGCGACCCGGAAAATAACAACTCCGCTTCAGGGAACAGATCCGACGCGGACGGAGAGTCCACTCCGAGATCTTCACACTCTTCTGATAGTGATTTCTGTAGAAAGCCCATCTGCTAATATAGTCTACTCATTATTCAGGCCCTTTTTGGGGAAAAAAATTGTCATAGAAAAATGTACCCTATTTCCTCATGAGGAGAAACAAACAGATGAAAATTTTAAAAGCATAAAATTCGTTTACATTTTACATTCTAAAATGTCAAAAAGGGACCACAACAATCGTCTAATTTAAAACATTATTATTAGTAAGTAAGTTGCCAGGCCTGTTTTAGAAACATTTGAGTTTTTAGACTTCATAGGATTGGATAAATAAGCAGAATATCTCATATCCCAATGTCACAAATTGTGTAGAGATTATATTGAATATATATATATTTTTTTAATAAAATATATTATGAGAAGCATATTATATTGCAAAAAGTAAAGGAGAGAAATCCACATTGTAGAAATGTCTATTGACTGCTCTGAATTAAAAAAAGTCAAGCCAAAACATGTGATCATCTACAATTATCGCAAGTATCAAGACCTACTCGGATGTTCACATGAATAAATATCCTGGGACATTCTTTAACACACGGCCATCTGGTCCCAAACTAAGCAGAGCTAGTACTCTATAACTACCAGATAATTGATATACTACATATATAGATATTTACAGGAACAAACAGACATGTTCATGAACACAAATGTTTGTCCTGGGTGGGAATCGAACCCGCGCCCTTCGACTTGGCAGTCGGGGTCGCTAACCACCAAGCCAATTGGCATGTCTAATGTTTAATGGGTGCCGTTCTGGAGTCTATCAGTTAAATAATAGAATCTAGTACAAAATATATTTTAAAAGTTAAATGTGTGCACGCGGTAGATAGACCAGGGTCGATAAAAGGCTTCTACCCTGGTCTAAGAAGTGAAACCTTCACAAAAATACCTATCTCATTCTCTCATATGCTAAATTCTATAGATGTATATGTTGGTCTCTTTTTTATGTCGGTTATTTGTATCATCGAGTTTGAAGTTGCATGTAAACGTACCTGTAACCGCAGCTCGTGCTCCAAAATGGCGTACTTATGCCGCAAAGCAGCTGAGGACACGTGTGTCAATCTATGATGACGGTGGGACGATCCATCCTTTTTGTGCACGACCTATACAAAACATACTATTAGTATTATATAGTATGTGTTATATAAAAGCTAATGCAGTCTCATTTTTGATCTCTTATTCTAAGACGAAGTTTAGGTGACACGCTCTATGTATTCTTTATTTAAATTTATTGATTTTTTTTTTTCAATATTGTTTATGGATCTTCATTTTCAGGACTACGAGAGAAGTTGATAATCTCATTAGAAGTACTTGCATTAAGCTGTTAAGATGATTTATAAGTAAGCCTAAAAATTTTAGATTATTTCAACTCATAGAATGTTTTTAAGATGACTGCGAAAAGCTGAAGCTTTTTGAACAGTTTATTTAGTTTCTTTAAATTAACCGAACGACTATATACCTTACTGCTACAACATTAAGATTTAGAACATCAACTAATGAAGATACCTTCCAGTTACAATGAAATTCCGATGAAGGGACATGCACAGTAATGCAGGATAAGACTTGACAATGGAAAGAGATAAGACTGATAAATTTCGTTCAACATGCAAAAAAATTATAGAACATTTTTAAGTCTAAATCCACTAAAGAGAATGAAAATAAGCGTTTCATATTTTAATATCCATATTAATGGAAAAATATAAAAATTAAAGTACAATGATTATTTAGAAACGAGAAGGGGAGGCGTTGTCTTAATACACAGTCCGTCTTTATTCAAGTGCGGGCATGCCCTAGATTAATATAGAGGCGACACTTCCATTATCAAAGACTGAAACCATGTAAGAAATTAAAATGATAAGCTTAAAGCACTGCACCGACCTGGTGCTGCTTTTAGAAACAATAGTTGTTAATGATAATATCTTTAAGGTTTACTGTTAATGTCGCATCTACATTACTTTTGATCTGTCAAAAGGCACACCAACACCGAAACACAGCGGACAAAATAAATCGATGCGTGCAATTCTACTTAAGAGGCGTACTAAATCTTTGTAAGGGGTTTCAGCGTCAGCACTACGATATGATCACCTGATGGTAGGCCTTATCGTCGCAATCTGACGCGTCAATATCGTAACCGCATCGCGGCGAATCGTAGTGAGAATCGACGATATAAGACTTTTTCGATTCGACGTCGAACATCTTATCAAATATCCTTTGCGCCTCCATATCGGGACTGTATCGATCTGGGATCGGATCCTGAAGTTGCAAAATGTGCGTCATACACGTGAACACCGTCATGGCTGATATATACACGTGAAACTAACGAATATAACTGCATGAGATACTTTATTCAGTGGTGTAATTCCAAAAATTCAATAGAAATAAAATGATTGAGTACTTACAAGCACAGTCCGGTTCAGGCTCTCGGTTCGCACGGTTTCCTCGTAGTGGTACTCGTGTCGATGAGCAGTCGAGGCGAGGTTCCAGGGTTCGGAGCCTTCTGGACTCGAGCCACGATCCGGCCTCAAATCTTCGCGGTCCGCCCAGGGTGAACTCGAAACTCTAGTGTCGATCAATCCAGGTGGTGCCGATGCGGAGGCGGTGCTGTCTGGCGGGTGGACACCCGTGGCAGTGGCCAAATTGAACGCTTGAAGATTATGTAACGCCGCTGCCGGTAATCGAACATGTCGGACGCCGGGACGAGTTAAAACAGGCTTCAGACCACCCGGTCCAATCAGGCGTTGAAGCAACAGAGCATTAGTAGCGCCGCCCTCTCCTCCAACAGTCAATAATTTCGGCCCCCGGTTGGTAACAATAGCTATTTGTTGACCACCCTTGACCATCGATACAGGTAGTAAGTAATTAGCAGGCATTAACACGGCAGTAGTAGGTTTACCTGCCGTACCTCGAGCGACCGTTATTGTCTGACCATCAGCGACGATAATATTGCGATGGGGTAGTGGTCGCGGTTGGAGAATAGGTGTTTCTTGCTCAAATGTAAGTTTTCTCACTACTTTTCGTGGACTGTCCTGTGGGGAATGGCTGTCTACGCAACTTTCATTACAATCACCTTGCGAAGTTCCGCAGCTGCTGTCTTCAGAGCCCATCGTGCGGCAAGTCTCATCACCGAAAACAGGACTCATATCTGATCTGCGGGAACTACTCGAGCTCTTTTTCCGTTTCGAAGATCCCGGAAGCGATCCCGTATTAGTTCTTCTACGAGGGGCCGGCTTATCTTTATCTGGAGAATTTTCTACTTGTTCTTTATATTCGGCTAAAATGTATAATATCCTTTGAGTTGTTTGTTCGTCTTCTAGAGGCTTGTGAGAAGACGTTTTAGGTGGAATAGAATTTATTTTCACCGAATTGGATGAATGAGACGAAGATTTATGTCTGGATTTGGACTTAGATCCAACTCTTGCTGGTTTTGGCGGAGTACGCGTTTCTGACGATGACGCCTCAGTGGTGACAGTATGTGGTATTCGGGCAGGCGTTGAAGATGAAGGAGAGTCTGCAATTCCTGACGAATCTGGCGACCGGTACGTTGAAGTTGTCGCTGTCGCTTTCCTATTCACGAATGCCACGTTAAGTGGATGATTGTTACCTATAGAGTATAGTACTTGTTGTGTTATTTCTTTAGGAGTAGATATGACAGAAGCTGGACTGTCTATCGTATCAGTTGATGGCGTATTTAACTTAGGGAATCCGCTGTTTGAGGTTGAATTTGGTTGTACGGTGCTTCTTTCTTTTACTTGTTCTAAAACCAAATCAAACTCTCGCAACTGCTCCAAAGTAGAAGAACTCATCTGGGACTCGGAAGAAGATTGGCTTTCGGGTGGAACTTTAACTTGCCGACTTGGTTGTGTTTGTGGAAGCCGTATAGTTTGCTGACCTATGGGTGGCGCTGCCGTAAGTACTAGCTGTTGATATACAGGCTGATTTGCACCGCCTATAACGTTCCTTTGTATTTGAAAGAAGGAAGGTCTCACAACTCTTGCCCCAGTAACCATTTGAGGGTTTTTACTCAACATAGGCAATTTTATTCGCATCTGAGTTAAAACTGGGTGTGGGTGTGGATGTGGGTTATGGTTATTATCTTTGGGGATTTGTGAAGTATTTTCCTTTGCTGAAACATCCCCGTTTTCCGCGCGCTGACTTTGGGGTACAAGCTTTATTATCGATGGTTCCGTTTCATTATGGTTAACAAATTTCAAATCTGATTGCTGTTTCTGAGTGGAATCTTCTAATAAGTCAGTGCTAGGGACTGTAATCAAATTAATGGTTTGTCCACCACCAATATTTACGGGAATTTGACGAGTATATATGACCCCGCCGTGCATCGTTTGTATGTTCATGGGACCGAGCGTTTGTTTTATCTGTTGAACTAAGTTCGGCTGCGGCTGCGTTGTTTGAGCGGGTGACTTCCTTAGCAGTAAAGGCGGACTACTTAAATGACTCATATGATCTAAGCTTATAGTGTTATCAGACGGCTGGCATTCATTATGCTCGAGATTGGTATTGACAGGTGACAAATGAGAATGACCATTACTCATTTCATTTTGCTTTTGACTAATATCTTGGAAAACCTGTTTACCGAACGCTTGATTGAATTTTGGTAAGCTTGTGCATTTCTCTGGAACAGATGGCTTCGTAGAGGAGTTTTGTATAAATTTTGCATAATTTTCTTCGTAAATTGACCGTGACTTAATTTCTTGTTGAGATGCTAAGGTTTCTTGGCTAGGCATAGAGTTTGACGGCGGAGTTAATACTTGAGAATCTACAGATTTTGGCGTAGTTTGGATATTAGGTGATTCAATTGGCTGTAGTCGCAAAACCATGCTACGCTGGTGTGCCGCGTTTAATTGAATTGCCTTGCCATCGGCGGATTTACACACAAATTGCACCATTTTTTGTTCATTAGATCCTTGCGCATTGGTAAGGTTAGTTAAAAGATTAACTCTTTTCAATAACTGTCCTGAAGCGTTATTCTTTTGGCTTCCTGTATTAACAATATGTAGAAGCTGATTTCCTCCTTGTTGTAGGCCCGTATCGACTAAAGATAACCCTCCAAATGAGCTTGGCTGTGTCGCTGGTGTACCGTTAGAAGTTGGTCCTGAAGAAGCCCCTTTGTTTTGAACAATATGCAACACAGGAGTAGAGTTTTGTGTGGTTATAACGGACTGTTGTGCATTGTCAAGTAATGTGATTTGGTTTCCAGGCGCATTCTTCCCCTGAACAATATGTAAAACTTGAGGTGCCGCAGGATTACTCGTAGTATGTTGATTATTTTCAGTATTTGTCTGGTTTAGTGGAGGCGGCAGAATTTGAGCTAGCGCTTGTTGTAACGCCATAGCATTGATAGATGTAGTTTTAGAATAATTATTTGTGGGAGCTTGAGTAGTGCCGACCGCGTCTTGGCGTATTTTTTGTGATATCAGATTGACAAGGGCCTGAGCTCGTTCATTTGGTGATGTATCAGATGTAGGAATACCAGCACAATTCATAGCCATAGTAATTTGATCCGTTTTCTCTGACAAACCGTTTTGTTCCTGGTAAGAGTAAGGCTCGGGTACACTTTCGGGTATACTTTCGGGTATACTTTCGGGAACCCTTTCGGGTACAGTTTCGGCAACATTTTCGGGTACAGTTTCGGCAACACTTTCGGGTACATATTCGGGGACACTTTCGGGTATATTTTCGGGTACACTTTCGGGTACACTTTCGGATACACTTTCGGCAACACTCTCGGGTACATATTCGGGGACACTTTCGGGTATACTTTCGGGTACACTTTCGGGTAAACTCGGGTTCTCCGTAGGACTAAACATTATTTGCATATTTGAATCAGATTCCGAGGAAGAACTTGTATTGTTTGTATCGTAAGAGTAATCTGTGTTGTTAATGTTAACTATATGATTGTTGGTCAGTGGTTCTTGTTCTTGTTCATGCATTTCAAAACACTCAGTTTGATCTTCTTTATCTTCCGACACTTGTTCCATAAGCTCAATTTTAACGTCTGACTTAATTTCTGTTTCAATAGGTATGTTTTCGACGTTCATTTGTAAATTTAGTGGTTCCTCCATATGTATTAGTTGATTATGTTGTATATATTCTTGCATAGGTAAGCGTAAATCAGCTGTAGTTAGCTCTGTATATTCATTTTGAATGGCAGACTGTGAGTCGTCTTGAAGACCAATGTCAGCTGAGCATTGGGAAGGGCTAGCGTTAGATACTTGCGTTACTCGAGGATCACATATAACAGGGTTTTGTGCTGCACTTACAGAAAGTTGACCAACTTGGACTACTTGTGCAATAACCTCTACTGGAGCCGGGTGAATAAATACAGGCGAGGTAAGTCCAAAGGGAAATTTCGAGGCATCGTATCCATTGTGATTGTTGTCTACATAGCCTTTTCCTTGGGCTCTTATCCAATCGTTATTTAAATATGTAGAAGAAGTCTTGAAATACGATCGCACCTTATCTTTCACAGAGATATTATTTATGTAACGTTTCAGTGTTCTTAATTGGTCTTCTTTGGTGTTTGGTTCACAAAAATCATTGCTACTAACGTTACAGTTTTCGGACAGTAAAAGCGGCTGAGATTGTTTTACGTCCGACAGAGTCGCAGCCGAAAATTTTGAAATATCTCCTCCATCTTCCAAATTTTGAATGACTCTGCCGGACCCCTCACCAAAACCCATACTGAAATTAGTTTCGTTGATGTCGCTCGCAAGCAATGGTTCTTTGTATTCAACGGCTAATTCTTCTACGAGTGTTAGATGCATAGGATCTTGAAAGGCTTTAGGTTTATCAATAAGTTCTGTCTCGTCAAACAGATTTCTATCTATATCAATATCATTTTCAGTTTCTACGGCGCATGGACCTTTAATAGGCCATGCTGTCAATAAATCCTGAACGTCTATGTGTTCTTTACGAAAGGGTCGTGAATATGAAAATTTTAAAGAACTGTTATACTCAAACAAACTTCGGTATTCCTTGGAATAAGTTGGATCGTTAACACCAGCTACGTAACCTTTTGTATGATCGATGTTTTTACCTTTTCTATACCTTTTTTCAGCAATTTTAACATCTGACATGTCTATTTTTCTCTTAAAATTATTCTTGCCCCATTTCTTGGTGTATTTCGGGTAGAGTATAGGACTCTCCCGAAGTTTTTTTGAATATGTTACTTTAGGAACAATAACTTTGAAATAGCTCTCGTCCTCAATTGCATTGCCGTTGTCAATCCCAAGAGTAACATTTGTAGATTTTTGGGTATTAATATCGTTATTTTCTCGGGAGTCATACGGACCTTGCATGAGTGGAAACATGTAACAGGTACCCACCTTTGGGACCTCATACTCAATACCCTTTAAAACGATTTCAGAATTATCTTTGTAAATAAGCGTTATTTGTTTCTCTACAGAGATGCTCTCGTGAAGCTGTTCATCATCTGTTGTCTCGTTAAAGTTACTGTTGGGTTGGGTTGGGTTACTTTGCGTTTTATAGCATATATTCTTTGGACATTCTTGTGACACTTTCATGTCTGGATCACTCTGAAGAAATCTGTATTCAGAAACCTTGTTATTTTGTTCTAATTTCTTATGAACATCTGAGTGTTGATCGATTAGTTGCATATTTAAGCGATCACACTTTAGAGTTATATTATTTTTATCTGTTTCATCTAAATCTATTGTGTTTTTCGGATTGTTACTGCTTACTTTAATGTCTCCATCGTCATTTGAGAAACCCTTTAAGTCAAAACTGCTGATATTTTTGCTAATTAGCGGAATGTTTTTATCTGAAGAACTCTCCAAATGTCTCTCTGATAACTTTCTTTTCTCAATTGAGTGTTTTGTGTTTTTTGAATCGTCACGTAAACATATACCGTCGTCTTTTGTTGTGATACCTTTCAAATCCATACTAGAATTGTATACGTTTACAATCGGCTCTGCCATATTAGATGTGTTGTTGCAATCATTTGTATTAGAAATGTTCTCCATTGAACATTTTCTGATTTCATTCGATTCTTCATTTTTTGTAGAGGTTTCAAAGGCTAATATAATGTTCGTTTCTGGTTTATTTAGGGACTGCGAGCTGTTTGGCTCCGATTCATGAAATATATTTTTAGCCTTATTATCATAAAAGCTGCTATTACTGGCAACTTCCTCAGTCATAAGAATATTCTTGACAGTCCTGCCCGAGTCATCCTTGGTAATAAGTTGCTCTTCTTTACCTAAGACGCCTTCAACACCATTAGTACATTTGCTTTTGCAGTTTGATCCCTCGTTTGTACCATAATTGTCCTTATTCACTGTTGTATCGTCAATATTTTGATGTTCTAATGCATATTTGACGGAATATTCATGGTCCAGAACTATAGCATGTTTATCATCTGTTGTTTCGTGGGAATAATCAATATTCCTATCTTTGTCAGCGGCAGCTTTATGTTTATCTTGTTTACTTTCTATATCATCTCCGCTTGTAACTGTTATTTCAATATCGAATGCATAAGTACCTAAATTTTGAGTTGTTTCGACTTCTTCATCAGTACATTGATTTGTTTCTTTTTCATAACCTCCATTTAATAAGTCCTCTGACTCGCTTTCTTTGTCATATCCGTGATTATCCATATTTACTACCGATTCTATCCTAGGGTCACGATGCATAGATGAGATAGATAGGGCACGACGGGCATAGATGTCACCAAAAACGTCCTCAGGCAATACTATTAAATCACTTTCACCTATATTATCATTGCCAGATATTTTATTTCGATTCCTTGCATTTTCCATAACACTATGTTCAGTTTTTAAATTATCTTCATTTGCACTATTACACACATTCTGATTTAGTACATTTGCTTCGACCAATAAACCTGACACCATATCTGTTGTTTCTTCCTTGATTATGTCATCATTTAGAATTTTCTCTGTTCTTTTATTTCCATTTTCTTCATGATCTTGAGCCGTATTTCCTTGAAATTGCTTTTCAGTCTTATTTATAGTTACAGTGTTGCTCTTGAAAACTGATTTTGTGTAATTATGATCTCCCATTTCATTCATATAACACTCTTGTGTAGGAAATTCTACAGGTCCGAAATTATTACAATTTTTATTACCTTTGCCATTTATCAATTCAATTGATTTAATACGGTTTAATTTTTTAATTGAATCCTTTGAATCAGATGTGCGTACTCTTTTCTTTTCATTCTCATCTGTATATTTTTCACTCATTTTTGATATTTTAAAGGCCGCAGTATTGCAGTCATATGCGATTTTCCTTTTATTTAACGGCTTCAATTTGTAAATTAAAGTGGGGTTGTCTAGCAAAAACTTTGTGACTGTTGCAAATAGGGATGGTACACATATTTTCAAAGGTCTGGGATCGCCATTTACCACTTCATCTTTGCTAGTATTTTTATTGATAATAGATATGGCAGTTAAATCTTTGGAAAGGATATTATCAACGGCACCCACCATTTTATTTTCAATTCTTTCATATGTGATAGTTTTCTGATTTTTACTTATTTTGCGTTTTGATATCAACCATTCAGACTGGCATGAAATACTACATGTTGGAGTTATGAAACGATCTTGATCCATGATGTCGAAATCAGTTGCATTGGAAACTTCTCTGGAAAGCCGATTGTCTTTATTAATAAATATTTTACTCGGTGCAAGCCTCATTGCGTTTGTTATTGTTTTAAGATTTTGACTTAATTCGCGTTTTGATATCAGCCATTCGGACTCACATGGCGAACTGAAATTTTGCTTCATGATATCACATCCGGAGAAATTAGATGAGTTTGTAGAAAACAGATTATCTTCATTGAAAGATCTTTTATTCGGTGTAAACCTTGTTGCGTTTAATGTTTCATGATTTTGACTTAATTCGCGTTTTGATATCAGCCATTCGGACTCACATGGCGAACTGAAATTTTGCTTCATGATATCACATTCGGTGAAATTATATGAGTTTGTAGAAAGCAGATTATCTTCATTGAAAGATCTTTTATTCGGTGTAAACCTTGTTGTGTTTAATGTTTCATGACTTTGACTTAATTCGCGTTTTGTTATCAGCCATTCGGACTCACATGATAAATTCAAATTTTGGTTTATGATATCACATCCGGCGTTATTGTGTGGTGACACGTTTGTGGAAAGCAGATTATCGTCATCAATCATCATTTTATTTTGATTATCGATTGTATCATTTATTATTGTTTTATAATTTTGAATTATGCTGCGTTTTGTTGAGAACCATTCAGACTCACAAGATATATTAATCTGTGGATTCGATAGCCTGTTGTATTTCGTAATAATAGACACATCATTGAAAAAACTATCTTCAACAGTCATAAATTCAGTTTGAGTTATCATTGATTTATAGTTTTGGCTTAAGTCGCGTTTCGATATCAGCCATTCGGAAACACATAACATATTATTTTCTTGATTTGTTGCAGACATTATATTTCCCTCTCTAATATCTGTCAAACTACCGATTTCTTTGAAATGTGAAATATTTTCATCACTTATAACTTCATGTCGATGACCCAGTTTGTCATTATTAATTGCTTTCTGATTTTGACTCAAGCTGCGTTTTATTATTACGAATTCGGAATCACATGAAATATGAGATTCTGTAGGTGTGAGTACCTTCATATTTGGTTCTTCGCTAGCATCGGTCAATTTGTTACCTAAGGCTGCAATAATATCAAAAACTTCCATTACCGGTGAGCTTCGGTCTCTCTCATTTTCAAGATCTAAGATCGCATCAATATCATTAAACAATGTAAAGTCGTCCAGAATAGAATATGATCCACTACGTGATAGTGATTTTGTATTAGGAGACAGAATTCCGCTTTCTAAATTGATTTCAATATTTTCTTGCTCATGTTTGAGAGCATTATGATCTGCTGCATTTTGCACTTCCACAACTGACTGTATCTGATTGTCAGTCTGTTTCATGCTTATATCCTGAACAAAATCATCACATCGAACAAGTTCAACAACACACTTTCTATTCATAATTTTAAGGAAATCATATTTTTTTATTAGATCATCACATTTTGTCATTTTCACAACACATTTACTAATTTCTTCTGGAAAAGTTGGACACATTTCTATGGTCTCACTATCACCAGTTGGAACTGTAATTGAATTATTACTTAATGTTGGTTTTAAAACCTCTGCTAGTCCAAAATCTTGTATTACCAAGTCTCTTAATTGATTTATTGTCAGCTCTGGTTCAAGAATTGCAACTTTCGGAACATCATTTATTGACGGAAACACAACGACCGAGTCATTTGAAGAATCATCAATCTCTATGATGTCGTCTAACTGAATATCACTGTGATCACCTTCGACATTGTCAATAACTTCATTGCATTTAAGATCAGGAATTATTGTAGTATTTTCGATATTAATCGCTTCATCATCAACTACTATTAAATCATTATTATTTTCAATGTTCACGCTTTCTGATGCAGATTCAAAATTACTTTTCACAATCGAATTGAGATTTGGATTGTCTGTCTCCTTACTTCCACAACTTTGGGTCGTTATTTTGCGCAGAATTTCTACGCAACATTTTTGATTAAACTTGTTCTGATGCTGCGTAAAAACATTTTTATCCATGGAAAGTATTTTATAATTACCAAATTCTGTTTTAATACTTTGATACAGGTCTTCGCCTTCATCGTCGCTAAGCAAATTCACAGTCTCGATGTCATTTGTAGAATGTTTTGTTCTTACATTCAAGCCTTGAAAGTGGGTTTCCAATATTTTACTAGGGTTTAGTTTATCTGATGTAGTAACTTGTTTGATGTTCAGAGTATACTTCCTTTTATAATTCAATGTATTTAGCAGTACAGATTTGATAGCCGGATCAGCAAAGAGTGAGTCGAAATTAACAGGCATCGCACCGTGCACTGTAGCTTTGAAAGCTCTTCCTGTAGGCAATCTGACTCGAACACATTTCTTGAATGGATCATTGGTAACTTCGTTTTCCAGAGGTTCGATTACGATACTGTCTTTTAACGACTGTGGTATACAATCCATAATCCCTTTATCTTTAGATGAATGAACATGCTTTGTCGTTTTTGTAGAGGACTTGTGATCAGATATTTTGATGGTAGAATTATCTGGTATTGGCATCGCTTGTTGCTTATCAAAAGTTGTCGCATGAATAGGTTGCGTTGGGCCTATCATCCTTTTCTTTTTTCCATTTTCCTGTCTATCTGTCACTATATTATTTAGTGATAAGCCACTTGTGCTAGTAGGTACACATGTAGGAACTGCAGCTTCATTTATACTAACTATTTCAGGAGACTTAGTGTTACCATCATGAACTTCTTTCAATTGTTTTTTTAACATGACAGATGTATTTTCATCGTGATCTAAAATAATTAAGTCATTGCATTCGCTGCTTAGCGTATTCGGTGAAGCATTACTGCGGGGATTCTCATTTTTATTTAAAAGTTCTGTATCCATTATCTTCGAAGACTTGATGTTCAGAGCAATTTCGTTTTCAGGTTTGCTGGAAGCCGATTTATTTATCGTTAACCACTTACGTTTCATAGGTTTTTGTTCTTCAGTTGGCTTAATTTCTTTTTTTGAAATATGCGCCTTAGACGAGTCTACTATTTTCTTATCAAGGCATTTTTTTATGGTTTTTGTATGAGATTTTGACTTGGGAATAGTTTTATTTGCATTTGCGTCTGACTGATTATCATGTGCTTTCGCTAATTTAACGGCAGTAGTTTTATTTGGATTTGTTTCAAGCTTTCTTTCATTGTTATGACCGTTTACTATCTTTGGTTGACATTTATCAATATCAGAAATTGTTTCAGTTACCTTCGCTTCAGTACAAATAATAGTTACAGTTTTAGATATAGGCGATTCCTGTTTAACGCGTGTTTCTGACACTGTTCCAAATTCCTCTGCTTCATTTTCATTATCTGTCAAAATTGTTTGCGCTGTCATTTTAGGAATTTTAGACCCAAGCAATTCGTCTTCAATGTCAATTTGCTGCGCGTTTGGTGTATCAATCTTCGGCAATTTACATCTATTTTTCAATTTACTACGTTCTTTGCTTTTCTCTGGTACCTTATTTCTTTTACAGCGAAATTTTGCTACCTTTTTTTCGCCATCTTTATCTTTCGTCAATTTCTTAGTTAATGGTCTTTTTGAATTACGCTTTGGAGTCACCACATTCGCAACTTCGCTTTTAGTTTCTTCGCAGATGACTTCAGCTGGTTTGTCTTTTAGAGGAATATCGACTTTTAGCCTGACTTTTGTTTTTCTACCAACATGGTTTTTCGAAAAATCGGGTGATGAGTTTAGTTTTGGTCTCAATTTGTTCGATGATCTCAACAATATGCGACGAGTAGGTTTGGAAGTACTTTTGTTTTCCTTACAATTTTCATTACAGTTAAGGTTAGCGGAACAAATTATTTCTTTGTTTTGTGTATCATTATGGTTTTCAATAATATCATGTTGAAGGTCGGTTTTATTTCCGTCTTGTGTATCAGTATCCTTAATTGGGTTCGGAAGCGATTTATCAACAGCGCAAACCACTCGTGGTTTAAGCGGTTCATAAGCAAGTGGAATCGGTTTAGTGCCACATCGATGTGATATTTCTCTATTTATTATAGCCATACGTTTCTTCTTCAGTCTTTCCTGATCAGTCAATGTCAACTTCTTTAAATTGTCATTGTCGATAGACAGTCTACGATTTTTGGTATCATTTCTTTCTAGTGATACATTTTGTTTTTCTTGTACTTGCGATAATACTTTTCTTTCAATATTTTTGTTATAGTTGACATCCAGTGCGAGTTTATTTTCCACACTAGTGTAATTATTATCAATATGTTGTTCAATTGTAGGGTTAAACGGTATCTCTAAATTTACTTTATTAACATCACTGTGAAAAGTATCCTGAAGTGTTATATCATCAGTGAGCAGTTGAGATTGCATAGTATTATCAATTATAGTCGAAGCCGCAATATTTGTTGCCACAGGCATTGTTATAGCGTTTCCAATGATTAGTGGATTAACGGCAGGTGCTGCAAACTGAGTCGAATTGAACAAGTCCATATTAGGAGAATTGTTAAATGCCATGTATGTATTTTGAGAAATACTGTTTACTGGAGGTTGTACTGGAGCAGGAATCTGCGTGAAAGGATCATATATCAATTCAGACCCAATTATTACTACATTTTGTAAGCTGGTTTGTTGAGGCACAGCAGTCATAAATACATTAGATGTATCCAAAACCTGACTATTGCATACATTTGTCACATTATCGTTAATGGTATTAAAGTATTGTTTAGTATCGTTTTTGGGAGTTAATACGATATTTGAGGCCAAATTGCGAATGACATTGGGTGGCTGTACGCATGGTTTGTTCAATAAATTATCAGGATTTATGATATCAATGGGTTGTGATAATACTTCGGTATTTCTCATGTTAGATTTCTGTTGAGCCTTAGGAATATGAGTTGTTTCAACTAAGCGTATTTTGTCTTCGATTAAAGCAATGTGATATGATTTGTTTATGTCGTTGGTACCACTCTTCCCCACGACACTAGTTTTAAAATCTTTCTGACTGTCGAGACGTGTTACGTAGGTTTCTTCATCAGAAGATAGTTCTCCAATTTCTTGTCGTAAATCGTCATCCATTAACTCTTCTAACAGATCATAATCGGAGTTTTGTATCCCTGATATGAATGGATCGTCCTCTTTGGGCAAAGAACAAGTAAATTGCCTTTTGCGATTATCAGGGGTAACATGATTACCAGAAATAGCGGAAGATAATTTGGCATGGCTTTCCTTTTGGCTGGTTTTCTTCGAAATTTTATTTGGAGTTTCTAGATGTAAAGCTTTTGTTATATTCGGCGTACTAGTAGAAGCAAGTGAAGGTGTATTTACTTGCTTAATTACTTTTGACTTTTCGCGTGGTTTAGACTTGCATAGAACTGTAGCTTTATCTGTTTCGCGTTTAGAAACACTTGGCACATTTGTATTGCTGCTTAATGCATCATGAGCTAATTTAGTTTTGGATTTAGATGAATTAGGTTTTTTCTCGTTTGATACATTGAGATTGCTGCATGAAGGGTCTTGAGCTATTTTTTTCTTCGATATCTGTAAGCTCTTATCAAGATGTTTTATATTCAGAATACTGCTACTATTATCATGAGCTAATTTTGACTTGGATTTCAGTAAATATTTATCGTTATATTTTATAACATCAGTTACTTTGTCTTTCAAATTAAGTTCTCCTGTTGATTTAGTTCTGACGATTCTTTGATTTCGCAAGCTGGTGTTTGTGTATGATCCTTTGAAGCCATCATTTTTAAGAGCCATTTCAAGAGCGTTGGGCCCTCTACTTGGTGTTTTATGAGCCAGTATAGCATTCATCACTTTCTCCCAGTCAGTTTGTTTGTCCTCATTTGTCGTCGATTTTTCCTCGCTTGCTTTGATGAATGCTGCTTCTTGTTTTGGTTTAATCGAATAGTTCTTTGGGCCTGAATCTTCGCGATAAGTTACTGGCTTCGTCATATTTAATGGCTGCTGTTGCGTAGCTTTTAAATCATCATTTTGGGATATAATTGTTGGCTTAATACAGTTCGTAACTGTTGGGATTGGAACTGAATTCTCAATTGCTACGTTTTTAATTTGGGGTGTAGTAATTAATTTTGATGTTGGAGTTTTAGTATAAGGAGTGGTGTGGTTTGTAGATGTTATATGACGTTTGGTCGTAGTTTGTAGAAGTTGCACATTGTGTACAGTTTTATTAGAGTGATCGGTCTTTGGGGGTATTCGTGATGTGTTTAATTTTCCTTGCTGCCGCAACAACAGTCTCAAGTCATCCTGATCTGTCTCCACTAACCCTGAGGTATGTGCAGGTATGGGGGCTGGTGGACAATTATTTCTTTCGATCTGCAAATGCTTAATCTGACATTGTAACAGATCGGAGAGGACAGGATTCTCTTTGCACACTGGGGATGACCGTGGTTTTACCATCTTGTTGATTGATGTCTTGTCAATAGCTTTTGATGTGCCAACAGGTGGCGTACCAACTCGAGATATAACCAAATCACTTTTAGTTTGCAGATATTTCAAATTAGCATGTTTGTGATCTGCCAACATACGATCTATTTCAGTAGTTCCGATGCGTTGCTGTAACGGATCTTGGTGATCTGTATTTATTTCTTGTTTGATTTTATTGTCAGTTAATTTGTTTTTATGCATATAGCTCAAGCGTGAGAAAGTGTTCAGGGAGTTTTCAACTTTCTTCTGCTGGACTAATTGTTTGGCACTCTGAGAAGTTTTAGTTTCAGCCTTATTCAATATTATAGGTTTCACTCTACTCATTGGTTTTCTTTCTTTCCTAGTACTTGTAGGTTTAGCAGACACTTTTGACTTGTCTACACCAGCACCGGCATTGATTGATTCTTGCAATTCCTTCAAAAAGTCTTGGAAACGTTTCTGACCTGGTGTGTCAAATTTAGCAAACATATTTATTGCATCTGATACAATCCCTGGTTCGGAATAATCATCTTTCTTCTCTACTTCCGTAACAGAATTTACAGGGTTTTGTTGCTTTTGTATTGTGCATATGTTTGGTTGCATCTTCATATCCTTAATTTTGTCAGGATATGTCATGGAAGTTGGGTGTATATTACTGCAAGTTGGAGTCTCAGGGGGCTTTACATTATTTGATTCTTTGCTGGCGTTCAATAAAAAGTACTTATCTTCATCTCGTAGTTCATTCGGTTGATCAACTTGTTTTTTATCAATGTACATTTTAGGTATTTCCGGAATAGTGACGACCTTTGGACTGATTTGAGACTGAAATGGAATCTCCTGATTAATGATAGCTTTTGGTGATCTGTAGGTCTGTTTCGCCATGGAGTTCCAAAGGCCATTGTATTGCATAGGGCTGCGGGACGTCATTGAACTCTTAGATTCTTTCATAGCAGATTCTAGAGCTTGCCTCTGCTGTCTGAAGTGTATTAGTTTAGTAAGGCTTTGCTTTACTTCTTCGTTTACCGTAGTCTTATTGCTCACATAGAAGTCTGGGGTAGCTGGTACTCTATTCAAACCATGTTTATTTAGTGTCCCAGGCAGTTTACGAGACGCAGGCGACTTATGATCATGAATATGATTTGCTAGCTGTGAACTTTTTTCGGGTGACTTTAGATCATCCATGGAGTATAGACCATCAAACAAAACATTGCTATCATTGCCTTCTGAATTCAATGATTGAAGTGATATTTTTCCTTGGCTATCGTTATCACTATCAGTGATGGATAGCCCTGCTCTTGCAACTTCATCGAATAAGTTAGTCTGTCTAGACTTCATATTAGATACTTTCATTCCAATCAGCGAAGATAATGAAAAAGCCTTTGGCATATCCGAACTTACCATCAATGGGTCACACATTTCATTATTATCCCGCTTCCTCTTCTTTCGTTCCTTCTTGTCTTTTTTCTTATCTTTTTTATCTGTTTCTTTCCGTCTCTCACGACTGTGTTCTTTTTTAGGTTTGTCCGTTATTTCTCGAGATTTACTAGATTTTCGATCTCTACTTCTTTCCTTGCTGTGTGGTCGCTCTTTCTTCTCCTCTGCTCTCTTGGCTTCGGCAACGAGACTCAGAGGGTCCGACTCTTCTTCGGAACTCTCTATTTTAAAAACATTTTTCTTTCGTCGCACAGGAACATTAGAATCAGATTCCATACTGCTCGAGCAGGCAGTCTCTGTCAGTTCAGGATCTATGAGGGCATCCTGCCATATCTCTTCTGGTTCTTGAAATTCTACAAGGTGCTCGTAACCTTTACGGGACAACGATATAATTTATCAATATATTACAATTACATTCGCTACTTGTGTATATTTTTATAGTCATAAGTAAATGGCTAGAAATATTTGTTATTATCAATCATAATTCTTGTAATGAAATTGCTCAAAATGGAACAGTACAGTTTTTATCGTCCTGTGATTAGGCCTATAATTTTTCATTTATACGATTATAAAACATCTTAAGACGTAATGAGCGGTTTAGAACGCACTAGACACTACGCATACCTTTTTCAATTCCGTAATAAATGTCAGTGTCGTCTTCATCCTCCTCGGGCAGGTGTTGGAAGTGCGCCGGATCGAGGTTCAAGTACTTGAGTTCTGTGGTGAGCGCGCGCGTGCCTCCGTGCGTCCGCTCCATGTGCGCGCGACAGTTCTCCAGGAGTAGCTCTCTGGCGATGGGGAAATAACATACTTGTTACTTGACTTACTTACGCTTTTGATTTGCTATCAATTTTTAACATAAATTTCCCACACAAATGTTACACAGACAGAGGCTCAACAGTTTGACTAGAAATGTGGGTAGGTGGGTGATGCAATATGACATCTACCACGCAATTTAAAATCAAAGTAACTGTGGACTAAATGTGGTGTTGAAGTGGTTTAAAAGATAATGGGGCAAAAAATTCAAAACCATTTATTATATTAGGCCCTCGGAAGGCTCTTATGAAGGTCAAATTTAAAGTTACTGAAGCTACTACCGGTTTGGAAGTCAGCCTTCAACTGAGAAGAACCGGCAAGAAACTCGGCAAGGTTACATTATTTCATTAAATAATTTTATCTATTCAGACTTTTTGGCTATTATATAATTTCAATTTTATATATTATTATATTAGGTTAGGGAAAAAGTCTCTTCGCATTATAGTATGTATGAACTTGTAATAAAATCTCTTTGGCTATACTATTTGTATCTGGCTGGTTTTGGTATCATTGAAAGTTTAAATTTTTAAAGAACATAATTCCAAATTCCAATTAGGAAAATGTGTGATTTTCAATTGTTTTTCGTACCGTCAAGATGAATGAATCTAATGAAGAAATTCGATACATTTTAATATTTATTAATTTTACTACAAAAAAGGTAAAAATGCAACGCAAGCCGCGAAAAAAAATTGCGATGTTTATGGACCTAGTGCAGTGTCTGTGAGAGTAGCACAAATTTGGTTTAAGCGTTTTTAATCCGGTAATTTTGATGGCAAAGATGCATGTCGCTCTGGTCGCCCTATTACGGATAAAATGGATGCCATTTTTGAAAAAGTGGAGCAAGATCGGCATATCAGTAGTTACGACGTAGCTGAAGAACTGGGAATTGACCACAAAACAGTTTTGGCGCATTTGAAAAAAACTGGGTACACAAAAAAGGTCGATATTTGGGTACCTCGCGAGCTCACTGAAAGAAACCTAATGAACAATGTACTCATTTGTGATTTATTACGACGTTATGAAATCGAACCATTTTTGAAGAAGCATATAACTGGCGATGAAAAGTGGATCACGTACGACAAGAACGTGCGAAAAAGGTCGTTGTCAAAGGCTGGTCAGGCTTCACAGACTGTGGCGAAACCCGGGATAACTCGCAACAAGGTGATGCTGCAGCTTTTACCACCAGGCAAGCCCATCGATTCTGAGCTCTACTGCGAACAACTGATGAGATTAAAGCAAGAAGTTGAGAGAAAGCGGCCGGTGTCAGTTTAACATCACGAGAGGACTGCCAAAACCACTTGTCGCGGTATTTTGATCAGAAGTCCCAAAATTTCTACAGCAATGGGATCATGTCCCTACCTACAAGATGGCAAAATGTTATCGAACAAAATGGTACCTACATACTTTAGTTAAATGTAAAAAAACTATATTCAAAAATGTTTTGAATTTTCTTAAAAAATGCGAAGAATCTTTTTCCCCAACCTATTATTTAACAATTACAAAATACTTAATATAGGTAACATAACCATAAACCATACGGAAATAAGAGAAGACATTACAGAGAATACAACTAAAGGTTTTTCTTTATAACAAGGTGAGCACCAGAAATTACTCTCAAATATTTGTAGTAAACAGTAAAATTAGGAACTCAATAGCTTGATGACAATAATAAGAATAATCGGAATCACACACTACAAAATATAATCACCTGTCCATATCCCAGGATAGCGTCTTCACCCTAGGCCCAGACAATAGCACAGCTATATCCTGGCACACTACAGGGCCGAGGCCGAGGCGTTCGCCCTCTGTCAGTAAAGCCGTGGACAAGACATTCGCTTGAAACTGCGTCTGTTTCAAGTTTAATGTCTCTGAAGTCTTGACGAAGTTCGTCTGGGATCTGCTATCGCTCGCCCAGCTGCCGTATTCCGAGTTTGTCCCTTCGATTTTCGGTTCTAGGGCGTCCTGAAAATTTTAAAAGTAAATATATTTAACAAGTATACAAATTTCGATTAAAAATAAAATTGTAAGAGCAAAGTATTAGCAAGTACTTAATAGTCGCACACTTAAATCGAGAATTGATCCGGATTCCTGTGCAGGTGCATATTGGTTTGAACAATATGAAAGATGAATGAGTTGATCATCATATTCAGCTTAGGGAAGTACACTGCTGAAAATAGACCTCTAGAATATATTTCCCCATAGAACTTATGCTGTTTGCATCCTGTGGGACCAACTAGGTCTACCTGGTGGGAGAAGTCCCATTTGAGATTTGTTATAGGGTACATAATGTTACCGTCCACAAGACGGGGCGATTGGCGTGGTAATAAGATACTCTGCCACGCCACAAGTAGTGGATTCCATTTCCTCAAGACAAACATTTGTGTGCATGGACATGTCTCATTGTCAATATTTTTAAGAGTATAATTAAAAACTATTCTACGTTATAACCACGTTAAAATTGATAAAAAGTATAGGTGAAGGCAACTATGTCTCTCTTCATATCATAGGCTATTTGAGCCAATTTTCAGTAAGATCGATCCAACCGTTTGGTTGTGCAAATGTAACAAACAGACTAGAGACACTTTCGAATTTATCATACTACAAATATAGACATAATTTACCTGCTTTTATTATAATACCGGCTCTGCTTTATTTAGGATCAGAATAAGATAATGGATCTTACAATAACGACAGGCGGCAGTGATGGTGCTATCTTAATCCTCTCGTACATGGCGGGTGAGGGGTGCACGGAGAACGCGGTCAAAGTGCACTCGCAATTGATGCGGTCGCTGGCCGCTAGTAGACCGCCCAGTTGTGTGAACCATGCTGACAGTGTCTGCTCGGCTAGACGGGCATCAGGTTGCTGGAGTTTTTTAAAAGGTAACATTAGAATCTTATAATAATGCCAGGACGTGTTTTTTTTTTTATACCACTTGGTCCGACACACAAGCAGGTCCACCTGATGGCAAGTGGTCACCGCTGCGTATGGACATTTGCAACACTAGGGGCATCGTCAATGTGTTGTCGACCCTGAGACGTGAAGTTGTTAAGTCGCATGTGCCTGTAATTTCACCGGCCCCCTTACCTTTCTAACCGAAACACAGTAATACAATTGCACTACTGCTTCATGGCAGAACTGGGTAAGGTGGTAGTACTTCCGCTGACAAACTCTGCACTAAGAGCTCTACTACTCTTAAAGTTACGGTTGACTTGGTTAGATACCCTGATTGCAATGCCATAGGGTGTTTTTGATCTTCACCCAGGAAAAACATTTATGTAAATATCTCTTTATATGGACATATGGAACAAAAGTAATGTATGTGTAGTATATCAATTATCTGGTTTACATAATACAAGTTCTGTTTAGTTAGAGATCAGAGGGCTGTGTTTATTGTATAATTTGTTGTACCTTGTCAGCGTCGATCTTGAGCTTCTCGAGCTCGTTCATGCCGGCTGTGATGGCGCGCACGTACAACTCGCATACGAATGGTTTCATCTCGTCCGTACTCTGAAAAGTCATCGTAATCAATGAGTTACTAATTCGTCCTTAACAATTTGTAAAAAGAGACGATTGTGGGTTAGTGTCGGTAATGTTTACATCTTTTTTTTTTAATACATAACAATAACATTAAAAAATGATAATTTTAATCAAGCTTTTGACATATAAGTAAACTTTTTAAATTAAGGGTTACAATGACACCAATAAATGATCAGATCAGCTGATTGAATCACCAGTTGTAACCACCCAGTTTAGAATTAAGTTTACGATAAGTGTTTGATGACAGATTCATAAACTCGAGTACCACATTCGAGTCAGGCTGGCAGAAGGGATCAATGTGAGATTTTTACCTCAAAATAATTTTTTATCGAAGGGCGCCCATACACGACAGCGTGAAACGGTCATAAACAAACCGACACTGCCAATGACCGTTGACTATCCGCGCTGAAGCTCACGGCGATTACTGTCTTATAGTAGAGGATAGGGGGTGATTAAGTGTTGTGTGCGTGTGACCTGTGCGTCGACAGCGAGCGCGAGCGTGTGCAGGTGGCGCGCCGTGGCGGCGGGCGCGGCCAGCGCGGCGGCGGCGGCGGGCAGCGCGCCGCGCGCCGCCAGCTTCACCAGCGAGCGCGTGCAGCAGTACAGCGCCGAGCGGCACACGCTCGAGCACACCGGCATCACCATGCACCGCGTTATTATCACCTGGAGGGCACATGGACTAACAATTAACAACCGAGTTTCACACTGATCGCTAAGTAACTTTAAGACGGTCCACCTGATGGTCACAGTTGCTTATGGACATTAGCAACACCAGGGCGTTGTAGACCCTGAGACGTGAAGTTAACGCTCATGTGCCTTTAATTCCACCGGACCCTTACCTTTCTAACGGAAACGCAGTAACACAATTGCACTACTCCTTTGCGGTGGAAATAGGTAAAATTTTAAGTAGTTCTTCCACTGACGAACTCTGCACTGAGTGCACCAAAAGATTGATAAAGGAATTCTTTCTTCTGTCATAAGGTAAACGGTCCACCTGATATGTCATCACTGTCGCTTAGCAGTAAGGCCTTAGCCTGGAAGGCGACCGGCTGCAGCATACCCTTAGGATTGTTTGCAGACAGATTTTCATCATGAAGGTGGTAGCCAGTCTGGCGGGTAGCTATAATGTTCCTCGATCAAAAACAACTGAACAGACAAAAGGAAATCTTCTGTTGTAATAAATTATATTCCTATGATGCATAATTTACTGAATCTACTTCCGGTGTATAAGATATAGCTTCAACTAAATAGTTGTAAGAAATCTGAAGAGTGAGATTAAAAAGGGTATTTAAAAACAAGTTATCTAAGCATTTAGCTTAAAATGTTTCATAAATACCTGAGTAATGAGCGCGGCGACTTCTTTGGCATTTTTCCATAGTTTCTTCTCGCGGGGCGAGGTCTCTAGTCGGCTTTGCAGTCGCTCCACTAGCTGATAGCCATTGCGGAGCGGCGTTTGTTTTGCCTGAATTAAAGTTATACATTTAATATGATTCACATATACTTTAATTCTATTCACCAGTTATAAACAGTGTAAAAGCAAACATGAGGACACCTTCCAGAATTAAAATCCAATTACAATTTGTGTAACCACATAAAAGATATGTAAGAATTTTCAAAATCCTTAAATGTCTACTCTCTAAATACGGCTTTAGCCTTTCAAGGGCACATATTGAGCTACTAAAGTAACCACAGCATAATAATATATTAGAACTGACCAAATCAATACATGAAGAATGTCTATCCCTTTTATAGAGCAGCACAAACTCTATGTCAGTGATCAGCTCCCAAACATCCACTGTGAAGCCAGCTTCAGTCTTCAGTATGTCTGCAAATGTTGGTTTGCTGTTCTCTGGTGGAGGTTTGTCTGTGAAATGATTGGAGAGTCAGGTATGCTCTAGATAGTAAAATATTTTAAATTCGAGTTTGTTATGATACAAAAAGCTATTGGTTCAGAATGAAATAGAACCTAAGATCCTATGAACAGCAGATTAATGATCATGTAGATCCTCCTTGTTGTTTGGTCACCAACCAGTCAGGTAGTATTACTATTGCTTATAATTCAAGCTCCCAATCTGCAATAGCCTTTAAAAACAAGTAAGTAAATAGGATTATCACCTTTTGGCTCCTCGCACTGATCCGCGTCCATAACGATTGGAGTCTCAGCGCGCACCTTCGCCATGACCGCGGTGGTCAGCAGCATGGCTAAGTCATCACACTTCGACGCCGCCAGCTGCCGCAGGCGCGTCACGAACATCACACCACGCTCCTCTTTCAACCATTCTAGTACTGAATAGGAAAAAAATGTTTGTGTTACTAAACTAACAAGATGTAGTGGAGTAAAATGTTAATTCGAGGTTTAAAACGACCTTTCTTAGCGAAAATAAGCTTTCTTGCAACTTCCACAAATATGTAATTGAATAACGACTGTAAATTTTGCCACAGTCTATTATAAAGGAATACATTCAACGGTAATGGTAGATTTTAATTATTTACATTTCCCTATTCAACATTTTAGCTGATTCATAAACAAGTGGCTATCTCCATACTAATCATTAATATCAAATAGCTACAGACAGCATCCACATATGGACTGTCGAGTTTAACTAATAAGGCAACATGGATATCCAAATAAATATCTTCGCTTACTCTCATCATCAGTTGGTGGCTTCCCCCTTGGGTCTAGCAAGACCCTGAGCACCGGGTGTCCCCAGGGGTTTGAAAGGATCTTCTTGAACCACTCCGCCCTCTGTAATAGTTGGGTCTCCCATCCTGGACTAACGCCAGTCCTGGCTGCAATCGCTGCCTGGCCCTCCTCAATGAAAACATCAATGGCCTCCTCGAGTGTTGTGTGTTCATTTTTGCTTGTTGGTGATTGCCATTCCGTCTGGTGAGGAAATATGCTTAGTAATATATCTTATTTAATTCCATTTTAGGATTGTTCCAAGACATTTTAGTTTTGAATTGAGTGCTAATGGCAATGTTACCTGTAAGACTGTTTTGGCGGTGTGTCGTTGCAGCCAGATGAGTAGATGTGGGTGCGTGGAGGGCGCGGAGTGGAGGCAGAGCGAGTGCACTCGCCGCCACGCCTCGCCCAGGTGAACGGTGCGCGTGCGCAGCGGCCACTCACCACTCAGCCGGCTTTCTAACGACTGAAAACCATAAATAACACATTAAATTAATTTGAATGAATAAAATAATTTGGCAGAGCAATCCAAGAACAACATCCGTTCTATCCTTATTCATTCTATAAATATACTAATTTGAGTAGGTCTGTCTGATGTTATGAGCGAGTGGCGGTTAAGTTCGTAGTCTTCTATTAGTCATTCAACCTATTCAAGTAAAATTATAAATTCGAAAGATTGTAAGGTACGATGTATTGATGTATGGGTATTTATTACTGTGTCACAGATTTGATGAAACTTTGATACAGCATTCCATGAAATAACATATATTTATAAGAGCTATATTTCTCAGGAATATGTAATCCTTGGGAATGCAGATGAAACCGCGAGGGATAACTAGTAATAAAATAACAAATATTCACTTCCCCTATAACATGCAATTACATATTAGTCAATGGGACTAGGTAAATTGTATGTTATACCTAAGTTTGATTAGAAAAAAGTAATTGCCAAGTTTATTTCCGGTTCTTCACAGTAAAAACAATCTTCCATGCCGGTATTTAAGTCGCTATTCATTGCATGTGAATGTCTATTTGAATAAAAATATTTTCATACCATTGTTTGATATGTTTGTACAGCAATAAGAAAATTGCAAAGTGGTAATTGGAGCCTGGAGTTGGACATAGGATACTTTTACTCTGGAAACATGGATGAAGTAGCAGGTTTCAAGTTCTAAACATATGCATATCAAAGTAATTTACAAATCACATTTTTTGTGCTGTTATCATCCTTTTTATCTATAGACGAAATATTACCCTACTGTATAAGTATTGAAAATTTTAGGTTGAGTTTCAATCAAAATACAAAGCTCTAATAAATAAACAATAGGTTATGCATTAATTGACCACATAATATTAATACCAAGTTCTAAAAGCAAATGATTGAAAAACATATTGTTTTCATTGAATGTAAATTTAATATTTACTTATAACCTTCAAAGGATTGACCAATGATATCATATATTTTTAAGATAAATAAAAGACCAGCTTTGCTATATTGAGGAAAAACCTAACATAAATTAAAAAGATTGGAACAATTCCAAATAACTGTTTTAATGTGGCTGTGTCAATGTAATTTAAGAAACTTTTCATTTATGGAAAGTTAATTTACAAAACAGACAACGTACATAACAATAACAAGGAAAATGGACATATAATCCATCACTTCACTTCAAATGAGCTTGCCAACAATAGTAAAGATTGCAGATATTTGTCTTCATGCTATGCATAATCAAAAATAAATATTAAATGAAAAAAGAACCTGACATTTAAAAAATACAAACCTAAAAGAACAATATTGAGATTAATGATCCGGTCATGTAAGAGCCACTGACTGTTGCTGGTTTAGATTCCCTCTCAGGACAAACCTTTTTGTGTTTGGGTGTTGTATACTATAACTAAATCAGTATAAAGTTCTAAATCAGTTAACTGTTATTGTTGATCCCATGGAGAAAGTCCAAAGACATATTTATTAGAACTTGAAATATTATTAAATCCCTACTTAATATTATAAATGTAAGTTTTTTTGTTACACTTTCACGAGAAAACTTCCAATTATCATGAAACTTTGTACACATATTCTTGGAGGTATTAAAAGTACCAGGATACTTTTTGTGCCCGGAAAATGTTACATTCCTTGGGAAAGCGGGTAAAACCGCGGGGGGCAGCTAGTATTCACATAAGTTTAATTGCCTAGGTATCATATTATGTTTATGTATGATTAATGTCCAATATATTTTTTAGACAATAAGGGTAATGTGTATTAGCTATAGCAAACTATTAAGGAATCTGTGGTTATAGCCTTTGGAACATTAACTCTTCAAGATCTATAATTATAGAAATTTACTCCATGTCTTTGAATATGTGTAGGGTAATAGTATAGAAGTGTTGTACACTTTGAATGTTTGCATGCATAAAGGTTTGACTTAATTTGGTAATCATTCTGACAACTATATGCAGCTGTGCTGTACAACATGTCATTATACTACTAATGTTTTTAATTACCTACTCAAAAAAACTTTTGTTTACCATGACTGATTTTAAGATGTTAGTTTTATTGAAAGTGACGTCAAAATCAGTGATGTTCCATCAAAGTACTTTGTGGTACATGCTGGGCTGGTTACTCTCATGTTAAAGATCTATCACATACTGGTGTTCTGAAACTTGCACTTGCGAGTTCCTATTCAGGCTGACCACCTTAGACCACATGAACTTATCCTACAAGATCAAGAGATTGTGAAAATATTTTGTTGAATCATTGCAGTATTCAATGTTCATTCAACAATTCTTAAATATATCCAATTTTATGTGTACTATAACTGTCCACAGCTGCAACATGAGACATACCCTATGACCTTTACCATATTTCATGAAAATTTGTTCAGCCACATCTACTTGCAAACCAGTGTATGCTGAACCATATTGTTTTTTCTGTCAAAAGACTTCAGAAAACAGTTTAGGTTGAAGATGAATCATCATAAAAGGTAATTACTAATTAGCAAACATACACACACACACAAACTCTTGCTTTAGTACAACAAGAACATGACCAGAGTATGACAAAATCAATTCTCATGTATACTATTTCTCTATCGGTAGATAGATTGTTGACATGATCTGTGCTGCCAATTCCTTCATTTCTTGGAATGTTTACTGTGGTAATATTTACATACTACATTATATAAATTATAATGTTACTATGACTCAACAAACCTATCTGATACTTGTATATCTTTGCCAATTTTAACTACACTAATTTGGCACAAAATGACAAATTGTTGGAACCAAATAGTTAAATACAAGAGATAAAAAAAATGTTCTTATGTTATGTGATATGTACTATCTTATCTACCAAACAAAATGAAGACATTCTAAAATGTTATAATAAGATAACAACTACCAAATAATAAGTCTTTTTTTTTTTCAGTTATTATTATCTGTTGCGGTAACAACTACATAAGATTTTTTTTTGCCACTTATTATTAGTTTATATCAATGTTTTAATTTGCATCAGACATCCATAGACTGTAGAGATAAAAAAGGTTTAATCTCCAATAGAAAATCAAATTAGTTCAGTTTCAACTTTAGTTTGGAAAAGTCCACCCATTTTCTACTCTTTCCACTTTATTTTCTACAGTTACTGACTTAGTTTTTAATTAAATATTGTAATACTAACAAGCGGGCCTCAGTAGTCACAATACCTATTATTATTATAACTGAGATAAAGTGTATTTGGCATCACTATAACCTCACTAACTCTTTTAAAATCAAGACATCATAATTACTTAAAGAACTAAAGGAAGACCAATATTAAAACTTAATTTTGAGGTTATAATTTATTTACTTATTGATTATGTCAATTGTTTGAGACATTATTTGAGAATAGCAATGGAAGGGTTTATTCTTAAAATTTGTAAGTTAAAATATTGAAGTTTAGGCTTTCATCAAACTTATGATTGTTGCTGGCTCTCAATACTTAGTCCATAAATTGATATGATAATGTTCAATATATACAATAATTTAATTTACTTGTTCAATTCAAGACCATATTGATACCTACAAACACTCAAATTCCCCATTTCTTTTTCTAGACTCGGAAAACCTCAAAGCAAGTCAACATGTTTGTTTTTCAATAACAGCTGATAGAATGAAGTTACATAGATCTAGAGAGAACTAAACTCCCTAATCCATCATGGCAAACTGTTATGAATTTTGTCTATGGACAGTTAAATTACATGTTTGCAGTTCAGTTTACAAATTTCTAGATATTTGATGTGCCATGTGACTCATACTCATGGTATAGATATGGCATCAACCTATTATGAGTTCCACTGGGTGTTACAAGTATTCTTAACAGCTGTTATCTCATTCCCATTCATAGTGATATGGATACTATACCACACATTGTTAACTTGTTTTTTATATGGCAATGTAAATAGGAGCTACGTGACCACGGCATGTTTTGTTATGGCTGCTGAATGACTGTCATCAGAGTGTTCTGATGACCACATTTTAAATGAGGGATCACCACACTTCTTTGGGTAATCTATGAAATGTTATCCCAGTATACTAATCTACAACCATTTTTTAGGTCAATTTAGGCTGTATCATAGATAATTTGTGTTAAATCATCAAATAATATATGTAATTTGTGTATCTTCATGATTTTTCAGAGTGCAAAAAATACACACATCCAATCACAAATACCCCGTTCAAGGTCGAACTTTATTAAAATTATAAACCACCATAATTTTAAACCTATCACCCCATCACTTTCCATTAGAAATAACGAGTAATACATCAATAAATACGAAAACAAGAGATTTTGGAAGACAAATATGGCGGACGTACAGAGAACTTTAATACCACAACGGCGTCGCATAAAACAGACTGATCTTCATGATTATAAGAATAAAACTTACCTTGTAAAGTTCAATGTAATATGTTTTGCCTTTTGGGGCACTTGTTTGATTACTTTTCACGTCTTTTCCATCATTTGTAGAAGTCATTTCTCAAGAAAATATCGCGGGGAGACATTTATGCGCTTGTGTTTTCGTTATGTCAAAAGTAGTGTTGCACTATGTGAATTTTACATATGAAAGAGACCCTTGTTCTTCTTAATTTTCAATATGGTAACCAAATCCTTATCTAGAACTTGTTTCTAGCCAAGGAAGAGTTATATTAGATTTATTTAACGCTGCAGTAAATACTATTAATTTCTAGGGTGTCAAGAGAGGGTACTGACGAGTTACTATAGAACAACACTTTGTGCTGACACCATATAATTGGGATCAGAGCTAGCAAAAAAAGAAGAAAACAGAGTCGCAGGAAAACAGAATTTGAGATTTAAAATTGTAATATTTATTTTACGGAAAACAAACAGCTTACAATATTACAAATAATACATACAAAAAATAGTACAAAAGCCAAAACAGTTTTCACAAATAGGATATAAACTTTTACGCAGACAACAAAAACTACGGACTAGCAAAGTCATACAAAATTAAGTAATAACTAACAAAAAAGAACAAAAAAACATTATAACAGATAACATCAAAATACACCATTAACTAAATCTATACAGAATACGATATAGAAAAGAAAGTGAGTTTGTTTGTTCCCTTCACGGTTTAATAATTAAATATACATTTTCTGTTGTAAATGGTAGGGACGACTTTATAATTAAAAAAATATAAAGATTCTGTGTTAGTAAGTAAATATAGAGTTGTTATACCTGAGCCTACCAATGGCATACCATTTGAATACAATTTCACGTCTGTAGAAGATCTGGTTCGTCACCCAAATCAGGCGCGAACCATGGCGGCTTTTAACTATATGGAGCAAGACATATTTTTTTGTAAATAATGTTCGAAATAGATTTTTAATAATATTATATGACAGCTTGATGGATAGAAAATGATCAATCATGATCAGCAGACCCTGATATGTTTCCAACACTATACTTTGCTTTTACTGACCAATCAGCCAGATGCAAAAGCTTCAAGCTTATATTGGAAGGAATGCGCACGGTGATGCATATCTTATAATTCAAACTTATAAACTACAGATACTAAAGATATTATATTTTACTTCATTTCACCGTTTGAACCACCTTGATGCTAATTTTGTTTTCTGTTTAATTGATATTCTCTAGAACTTCAGTTTATCCCTACGTGGAAATAAAAAAAAATATATAGAGAATAGAATATATTTTTTTACATAAGGTATTACAACTTATAATAGGTTCAGCCCATAGCTTCATACGCAGCGTGGAATAAAATTATAAAATTTAAGCTTTAGTCGATTTAATAATAATTATCAACCCATTGACTATGAGTAGAAAAATAAGTCTATGGTTGGTTTTTCGTTCATTATGTTGATTGGTTGGGTTGGCAATTCTGCAGTACAAAGCAAAGCGAGTTGTGTCAAGAAATTACGGAGTTTTCTACACTTTAGTAATCTCATTGGATAGGAAAATAATGTAAAATAACATAATTCACAGAAAATTTGCTATGTAAACTATAAATGAAACTGAAATTTGTTGCATTACGATTACAATACTCGTTGTGTTCGTTCTTCTAATTTCATGTGTCAAAGTGCAAAGCACTCAGGACCGAAGAATTATTGCTAATCTTTATTTGATGGTGTCATTGATCGAAAACCCTTAATTTTCGGAGATAGTTTCACTGTATGGTGTTTTTCTATAACTTTTACATTGGTATACAGCCAGGGCGTAGGTTCGTAGTCGGCACATCTGGCAATCGTATATAATCTCATTTCCTCAGTTTTTAATTGATATAGTAGAGTACCTTTTACTGTTATTGACCACCAAAAACTAGTATTTCACGCTATTTATACGTAAATGATGTTAATTTCACTAAAATATGTTATTATCGTTGCTTTATTTGCCTAATTACACCATATAGTTTTCATCTTTTAACTAATTTTTCCAGGTTTTCGTAATCTCATGTACATATTAGAATTTTGTGTTATTATCGAACAGACTTCATAGTGTTGTGATGTGTGTATCAAGCAATTATACAGTTTTGTTCTATTGTATAACATTTGAGTGATAAAGTCTAAAAATGGCAAAGAAATCTGATAATGCTGGTGGGAAGCTGGTCACTGTCTCTGTGGTTGGCCTTTCTGGTAAGAAAAATATAGTATTTATAATAATAAACCTTTTATAAGTCACTTTTGGTTCCAGCTCAAATTTTGATACTCAGAGTAAATTTAGATTAAAAGTAATCTTCTTGTCTTTAAGTATGAGAGTTTGATCAGCTGTAAACATAGATAAATAAGTTTCTGTATATTGCAGTATTCAACCAATATATAACCTTACTGCATTAACAAAAGAGGTCATCATATTTTACTTAGTATTGTTATTTCCTTATTAAAATTAGTATTTTGGAGCAATTCAGCCTTTCACACAAGCTCGGGCTAGGATTTTAATTTTGATGTTCAAATATAAACGAATGGTTGTGTTGGATACCATAAAAAATTGTCTTTGTTTACAGGAAAATGATTTGTATGAATTATAATTCAAAATTATATAATTTAAAATGAATGTCACCTACTTTATTAACCATTATTTTTAATGAATTATTGTCAGGATTCACTCAATAAATACCTATCTTGCAGATATAATATTTTGTATGTCAAAGTTAATAAGGATGGGTGAAAAGGTGTAACAAATATTTACAACTATTTCATTCAAAAACTACCCAATAGATTTCGATTAATCTTGGGACATAGATAGAGCATGTTCTGGAATAACATGTGTAATACTTTTTAGCTGGGAAAAATGTCATGTCTCTTAGGAATGCAGATGAAACTGTGTGCACAGCTAGTTGTCATATATTGTGCTGTGAACTATCATCTAATAACTTAAAACTAGTGAACAATTACTTCAGTAATGCACAAGTATTTGAACGAATAAATATAATCTGTAGATTCAGCCTGTGTGGTCAATTCCTGACCAAACTGTATGTGTTTTATTATGTTAACAAACATTTACTATAAAGTTGCATGGTGATAGTATGTGTCCAGTAAGTAACTTGGAAAGTTCATTTCAGTTTTAACAAACAGTATTGGTATAAACTGAAATTGTCAAATTATAAAAATACATATGTTAGGCAACTTTGCTGAGTTTCTTGCTGGTTCTTCTCAGATAAAAGCTGATTTCCGAACCTGTGAGTAACCACAGGTTTGGAAACCAGTTTTTATCAATGATTTTGACCTTCAAAAGTGTCCCTCTAGGGCTGCAACAGATTAAATAGATTTGAATTTTATAAGCTGAATTTCTTTATGTTCCCTCCTGGGCATATACATATCTATGACTATTTCAAATTAATCAATATAACTGTCCAAAGTAATTAAGCTTATTCTATGTCCATAAATAATGCCATCAAATCCCTAGATAGTTGTTAATTTAACTATAAGAGACATCCATCTATTCACCACAGTTAAACTCGCATGCTTGAATGGTAACCATAAATCGGGGTTTTAATTGAATGAATGGAAGCAAATTCAATTCAACAGTATATTACTTATTAAATTAATTCCAATCAATCTATGTGTGTACGTCGAAAATAGGGTTGCTTTGACGCACCATCATCTGAAAACAACAGAACATATTGGGATGGGACTGCTACCATTCAATACTCAGTTTTTTGTAGATGATTATAGACTATATAATAATTGATATTGATTAACGCGGGCAATGCCGCGGAGGACAGCTAGTAACATATATATTTGTAGTTTAATAAATCATGAATTAATAGGCTCATTTTGACAGCTAAGAGTGTTAAACAAGAATCATCATGTTGTCATTATGATAAGGTTTATCATCATCATCATATTATTAACCATTGGATCAATAGATACCCTATCTTAAAGGCAACAAAGATGAATTTTCTGTGACATCTTTAGCTGTAGAAATTTACCTTTATCTTGACAACTATAATCACAAACATGTCATCAATCTTAAAAATGATGTATGATCTTATTAATGGGCTTGATTTGACAGGCCTGTTGGCTTGGTGGTTAGAGACTAACTGCCAAGCTGTGACCTGACTGTTGTGGGTTCCATTTCCACCCATGTCAAACATTTGTGTGCTAGAACATGTCTGTTTGTTCTGTGTCTAGGTGTAAATATTTATGGTGTATATAAATTTGTATAATTTGTAGTATATCAGTTACTTGGTAGCCATAGTACAAGCAGTACACTCTGCTTAATTTAAGATCAGGTAACTGTGTGTGAAGAATGTCCTGGGGATATTTATTTAAATGGCAAACAAAGTCATTGTAGTCCTTTCATATAAGATGCCAGTAATAATTCAACCAAAAGTTATGTTGAATGAAAGGAAACAGGTTCCATTCACAATAGTAGCTTTACCATTATGAATGAGGTATCACATCTTTTGTCAGATTAAACGTTATCTATTACACTTCCTGTTATCACACATGTGGGTGTATTCAAATTAGTTTATTGAAAGAGAAAGCTGATAAGTTGAGCTTGTTTGAAACAAGATAATTTTAAGTAAACATATTTATCAATTTTATGAGTTCATTGTTTTATTATTTTGTTAGGTGAATGAAAATTGTGTGTTGGTTTATGTAATGAACTAATCTTGGTCGAACAGTCTTTATATGTTGACTAGCTGTCCCCGGCGGATTCACCTGAGTTTATCGATATAATTTATATTATAAACATCTATGAAAAATTCCATGTGGAATGGTAGCATTCCCATCCAGATATATGTTCAGTAGTTTTGAGGTAATGGTGCGAACACACCTTATTTTGCTTACATATCGATATACGGGTTATTTTTGTTTCTCTGGCAGTGTTCAGTTATAGGAACCAGTAAGCACTCAAATGCCCTGCTTATGAGTTGCAATCTACCATGATTTTTTTCAAAATTTAAAATGATTTTCTGAAATTAAATTACTGTCTTGTGATGATATTTACTTAATAACAGCTGTTCATACAAATTTGAATGTGAGAGACCTAATTAATGAATCAATTATGAATCATCAATGAATTGGAGGATAAATGCAATTACCTGTTGTTAAAATATGTATTTGTGTAATTGACCTATAGATAAGATAACCTGGATTATTATGTAGGTTACTGTAATTTGTGTGCCTGTAACTAAAGATCAGTATATAGTATATAGTTATGTTTACAAAAAATATATCATAATAGCTGTCCCCCGTGCTTACACCCGCGTTCCCGAGGGATGTTACACTGTCCCGATTAAGCAAGAATAGTAATTGGTACGGGCCCCGCGCAAAAGGGGGCCCCGCGTGTATATCCTACCTACGATTGTTTTTTTTACTACTTTAAACTTAAGAACCCATAGCAGACCAAAGGCCCCCCGACAGAATTTGCTACGGGCCCCGTGCTAGCTTAAGCTGGTACTGCCTATGTGCTATTCTAGACTATAATTTATCTCTGTCAAATTTCATCCAGATCTGTTCAACATACATCCATCCAAACTTTTGGCACATATATTAGTAGTAAGAATTATTATATATTATAATAATATCATCATCATCATCATCATCATCATCAGCCTATCTCCGTCCACTGCTGGACATAGGCCTCACCTATGGCACACCACTGAGCTCGATCTTCAGCTCTTTGTTTCCAACCGCTGCCAGCCAGCTTGCGTATATCATCGCTCCATCTAGCTGGAGGGAGATATAGGAGAAATATAATAGTAGATTGTTATTACCCCTGGGCCCACTGCAGTCCCAAGCTTACCCCTTTATTCTGAATTAAGACACTGATTCAGATTGGTTATAGATCTCATGCACATTGTCAAACAACAACATATCCACATTTTCAGGGTCTTTTTTAGCTCATTCGACCATGTTTACTTAGCTACAATTGTGAAATGTTTTTATGTCCCAAAGGTACCGAGAAAGACAAGGGGCAGTTGGGTGTAGGCAAGTCTTGCCTCTGCAACAGATTTGTCCGCACGCACGCTGATGACTACAATGTCGACCACATATGCGTGTTGAGTCAGGTATGTATTTTATACAATATAAATATATATATATATATATTAATGTTACTAACTATGGAGCTAAGTAATATTATAAAGGCTTTATATTATGTGCCAATTTTGATTTAAATTCCCTTGGGGTGTTTTTTTATTAACCTGGTTATTTATTGTGATTTCCACATAAAATACTCATCCGAGAAAGTCACATTATTGATATATTAATTACCTCATTTTTTATTAATTGATCATTCGTTTTCATAGCATTCATGAATGATAATTTTCTTAAATGCTATTATTGTTACTGAATATTTTTAAGTTATGGGAAAGTTAAGTTTTTCTCTGTTTAAAGTCTATTTCTGTTGTACCTATGTTGGTTTAAGTTAACCAATCACTACACCCTAGATTACCAATATTAATTTGGCACTCACTTTAATGAGTGTTTTAAAAAAAAAATGGGAATGACCACCTAACCAAATAATAATTTCAGTCCGACTTCAGCGGCCGCGTAGTAAACAACGACCACTTCCTCTACTGGGGTAGTGTCCACAAAGAGAACGATGACCAGGAATACAGGTTCGAGATCGTGGAGCAGACGGAGTTTGTGGACGATGCGTGTTTTCAGCCATTCAAAGGTGAGTCATATATTATTGAATTGTTGTAAAACGGATGCTGGAATAGTGCATGAGTTTAAACATGTCATGACAATTACGCATTCTCCATCATGTTTGTATACAAACATAGTTACTTAATAATGTACTTACAACCAACCGAACCCAAATAAAAAAAAAAGCTGTCTTCTATAAGAACTTCCTTTTACGTTTAAGAACGTCATTGAAAAATCGACTTCATAATTATAGAAATACGGTTCATCTATTGACCCCACGGTTAAATGTATGATGATCTAAATTAAAATTATCTCAAAGCTAAAGAATACATTTCTCTATAACATTCTTACACGACAAATAATTCAAAAAAATTCAACGTCTTATATTGGACAGATTATAATGACTAACTGAATACAATTTTTCTGCATGGGCTTTTGTTTGTTCTGAACGAAACCGTCTCTCAAGTGCTGTTATCCAAATAAACCGACAGATTTTCAACTTAAGGGTAGTAGCTAGTCGGACGGGTACTACAAAGTACCCAACCGCCGTCCTATAATAATAATAATAATTCTTTAATTCAGATTTCTCCATTTTGTTACTAGTACAAAATCTTAAGACTATGTTAGTATAAACATTGAAATAGTTAAATATAAATATAATATTTGTTCCTACGTACAATATGTAATATGAACCCTACCACAATGGTTCATGTACCGACCGTCCAGCCTCGCCGCGATCATTGACAGAATACTGTTGGTGCTAGCCCGTACTCTGCGCACCAAAGATGTGCAATTTTTCGGATAGCGGCATAAAAACAATCGGTTCGCGCTTCCGCAAACATGCCTGATACACTACAGAGACGGGGCAGTCGCAACAGCATCCGGAAAGCGTTATTATACTGAACTATGGTTTGTTCAATATATTCCTTCACCGAAAGATCATTGTAGGATTTGAAACTATACCTTCACAGCATACAATGTAGATACATGAAGTTTCATTATATACTGACTAAATTACTTTCGACCTATTTACTGTTACATGGGTTTTCCTCGTATTAGCTAGGCTAGTGGTTTAATTGGTCATGCATTCCGTTAAATAATACAGGTTACACTGTACGTTTTATATATTTATCAAACCAATTAGTCATACAATTTGACCTTAATTTCAGACTTTGTATGGGTCTCATTTAACATATCTAATAGGTGCCGTGAAACCGGAGATTACGCCATACATAAAACTCAAAACGCAGTTAGTAGTAGCATGCTAAAACGAAGGGTTATAGAGTATTTTTATGTATGTTTGTATTTACGTATGTCTCATTGTAGCGCCTGAACTATGAGACGATTTGATGAATGAGATGTGAATTAAATAAATAAATATCCTGGGACATTCTTTACACACGGCCATCTGGTCCCAAACTAAGCAGAGCTTGTACTATGGAAACCAGATAACTGATATACTACATATACTACTTTTTTTTTTTTTTTTTCTAATTACATACTTATATAGATATTTACACCCAGACACAGAACAAACAGACATGTTCATGCACACAAATGTCTGTCCTGGGTGGGAATCGAACCCGCGGCCTTCAGAGCGTTAACCACCAAGCCAACTGGCCTGAATTGATTCGTTATTATGATCCGGGTGTCATAGACTACTATCTATAAATAAATAAATATCCTGTGAAATTATTTATACATTACAACAGATTAGGGAAGCCAAATAACTGATATACTTGCTTAATGCATGGTTCAATTTTATTTTTTGGCACACAAAACAGAACACAATCAAATTATGATAATGAGGTTACACAAATTAGGCGTACAGGACTGCATTCCCAAGCAAGTAACTACCGTTGGACTCTAACACGATAGTTAATTATCTTTTATCAGACGTGTGATGTGTTTGACGACCCTCGAGCCCTTTATGTTCTAACTTCCAAATACCAACAAAAATTAAATCCCATGTCTCAAATTCTCCACAGTAGGCAAAACAGAAACTTACGTTAAACGCTGCGTCGCCACGAAGCTCCAATCTGCCGAGAAGTTGATGTACGTGTGTAAGAACCAGTTGGGCATTGAGAAGGAGTACGAACAGAAGTTGATGCCCGACGGGAAGTTAACGGTCGACGGCTTCTTGTGCGTGTACGATGTCAGCCTTGTGCCTGGTAGGACTTGGGAGAAGCAGGTACTTATACTTTGTTATCTATATATACTTACACAGAACTTAAAATAACATAGCTTTGTCCGAAAATCATGAAATTCGCCATACAATATGAATCGACGTCCAGAGTAAGTGGTATAAGACTCGGCCAGAGATCCGATGGTCTCGGGTTCAATTCCCGGGTTGGGCAAGGTAATATTAAGGTTTCTTAGTTTAGAAATGATTACCTGTAGCTTGAGATTGTAAATAAGCGTTAGGACTTCACTGCCCACTGCCACTTCGGGGATACTGAAGATTTTTTTTTAAAACTCTTGACGTTGTATTCACTTTCGTTAGCCTTTGCCGTGTAACTAGTTTTAGATAAACTTCCTCCGTTGTAGTTAACTTCATACACCAAAGTCTCACCATAATTCCTATTTTTACCATTAAAGTACGAAACCCTTAATTTTTGTTTATTGTAATGGTCACATCTCATCGCCCACCATTATTCCAGAACGAGATACTAGCGGCAATCCTCCAGAACATCCTCAAGCTAAAGAAGCCCGTGGTCCTCGTGACTTCGAAGAACGACGAGTCGTGTGAACAGGGCATCAGGGAGGCCGAGCGGCTGGTCCAGCGCAAAGAGTTCAAGGGCTGCATACCCATCGTGGAAACATCAAGCCATGATAATGTTAACGTTGATCAGGCGTTCTTTCTGCTGGCACAGATGATTGATAAGTCGAAGGCTAGGATCAAGGTTGGTGGATTATAATAAATTACAAATACTTACTGTTCTCACCACAACATTGTATGTATCATTCTGTTTTATTTTATTTATGTCCAACAAAAGAAAATTACATAACACTGGCACAGAAGCCACAAGGACTTATTTGTGGGGGGGTCGCACATGTGTGCACCGATAGACGCAAAATCTCTCAGAACATACTCCAGAGCCAAGAAAAAAATACTAAATAATAATATGTTGTTGAGATTAGTTACATATTACATATTTTGCAAGCTTTGCTTGACATACAATCAACCATATATATTTATTTTCATTTAGTTATAATTAATTGAAAAAATAACAAACAGCTGTTAATTCTAGTATAACTAGTTTACACGGTCAGTTTTGTATGTTCTTCACACACGGCCAGAATTTGTAGTATGGAAACCAGATACTGATGCGTACGAACTAGAACAAACTGATATGTTCTTGCATCCAAATGTTTGTGCTGGGTGGGAATAGAATCTGACCTGTGGCATGACAGTCGTGGCCACTAACCACCAAGCCACCTGGCTCTTGACTCTATCTATACTAGAACTAGCGATTCTTTGTGATTATGTTTGAAATGGCTTAAATATTTTTTTATTCTTAGTGCTGAAACCTTTGCCTAGCTCTTCGGAGTTGATGGTCGTGGAGATATTTATTTTCATTTATCTCTGGATGTCGCTAAGTTGCATTACTTCACCAGGTGGCGAATTATGCCGAAGCTCTACGAATAAGAAGGGAAACGTTGGACTTCGTGACCGAAGCCTTCACCCAGCTCATCAGAATACACGTCCAAGATCATAAGTGAGTTGAAACACAATCAACTAATTGATTTTTTACTTATAAATCAATCATCACTTACACAGTAGACGGCTTATTTACATATAGGTATCAATGGCCACGAAATCGATTGAAATGTTTCATTTACCGTTCTATTCCTTACGATGTTCTCCTTAAACCTTATAATTTAATATTATAATAATTATATTCATTACTAGTTAGCCCCGCTGGTTTCTTCGCGTTCCTGAGGGATCTAATAGTGAAAGAATGTTTGAAATCAGACAAGCAGTTTCGGAGATTACCTCCTACATCCACACTTCCAAACTTTACCCCTTATACATTAGTGTAAATAATAGTTTTGTTATAAAATACATTTGTGCTTACAGGGAGATGTGGTCTGCGGCTAGTAAGAGACTCTGTCACTATCCGGAGTGGATCAAGTTTGTACAACAATTTGGAAACGATGGGACTCAAGTAAGTTTACTATAATAATAAAGCTTATAAAACTCACTTTTAGGTTATATTAAAAGTTTAATCAGAAAGTACAAAATTAATAGTCTGTTGTAATTATAAAAGTTCACAAGAAATGCACGATACGATAGTCTTGGTTTTGAACACAAATAGGTGATCACAAAACACGTTGCTATGAGTGTCCGACTCCGACTAACCTACGAGCCTTGCCTACTCAAAATGCGCGAAAAACCAAAACATTACCTTATAAGGCAATGTGCCGGGACGGACGTTATGGGGCGCGAGCCAATCGGTGGCTAGAGAACGTGGAGGACGTTTTAGCCTTGTCGCGGCGGATTTTTTACAGCTGTTACAAGCTTTATTTATTTCCCTGCAATTAAAAAAAAGGTTAAAAAAAAATTTAAAGGATATAAATAGACAGTTTTATACCCTTCGGGTAAAAGCCTCCTCTACTGTAAGTGTACTAATAGTAAAACGCTATTGTAAAATATTGCAAAGTAGATAAGCGGCTCTATAAGATAAGTAACGAAAAATACGTCCAAGCCATGGGAAGGCTTACTTTAGAAACCATCCTATGAGATCCCTAATTAAGCATAGCTTGTACTATAGCAATCGGATAACTGATATATTGATGATTGTATATATATTTACAGGCAGACACACAACAAAAAAAAAAACATTTTTGGAAATTATTGCCTGGATAGTAACAGAACCTAATTTCGCCCATACTGTTTTTAGTTATTTTGAGCAAATTTTGCGATATTTAAAATATCACATAAAATTTTTTTTTAACAAATATGATGTTTTTTCTAATTCGTCTGAGAAATAAATGTTCTGTAACCCCATATTTTTTTAATACTCAATTTTAATTTCCCAAAGGTTGTGTACCGTCGTCATATAAGGCGGTTGAAGGAAGAACGTTCAGCTAAGAAACTTCGCAAACAGCTCGCCAAACTACCTCAAGTGTTATCCCGAATGCAGTTGCCCACAGAAGACTTGCAGGAGAAGTATGTATTGTAAGACACTTACTATTTGATTCTTCTGTGCTGTGTGGTAACGGTGATGAATGATACCAACACACCTTAAAACAAGTCAACCAAAGGTTTCCAAAGAGTGCATTTCTGAAATGGGTTGGCAGTAAAATAAAAAATTTGGTCTTTACTAGCAGCCAGACTCTAATACCGGGTTGGAAGATTTTTTTTTTATGGAGAAGAGCAAATTTAGATAAATTATATGACATTTATTAAGTCTCACTGACAATACTATTGTGTAATAGCGGTTATAAAAGAAATATTATGAATGCTTAATAAGGAAACTGCAAACTAATGTATTATACATATTGTCCCGATCCCAAATAATGAAGATAGAGCAGGCAGATGGTATCTATTGACTATTTGCTGAGTTTCTTGCCGGTTCTTCTCAGTTGAAGGCTGACTTCCGAACCGGTTGTAGCTTCAGTAACTTTAAATTTGACCTTCATAAGTGCCCTGCGAAGGCCTAAACTGAATAAATGGTTTTGAATTTTGAATTTTTGAATATTAATCTGCTAATAGTAATTCATGTTTTTTGTCTATAAAAATAATGTGTTTGTATGGTTGTACCCTATGCCTTCTTATACAAATCCGAAAGTGTTGAAACTTTAGTCAGTTGTTCTATGTGCGTTCCAGAAAATCGCTTTCATTATGGCATTCTCACATTATTCAATAGCGTAGATCTCAGGGTAACCAAAGTGTCTTAAAGACAATCTAGGATTGAGGCAATTTGTGCCTTATCATCTCTCATTTAAGTTCTTTATTTGACAGTGACTGGCCTATGGTGGTCCGTCAGCTGCGATCTCACCGCGACTTCAGCGTGTACTTCAGTGAGGCTCGGTCCCACGACTCGGGGTCGGAGTCTGGCTCGGAGTTGGACAGCCCGCTGGCTATTGACACCACGCTCAGGGTCGGAGAAAGGGCAAGATATCAGGTATGAATTGTGCTGAGGGTGATTTTTGCTAATTACTTAGAAGTAACTGAACATTTGTTGCTAAAAATATGAGTGGGTGCCGGCAGGACTTAAAAACCTTGCGGGTTCGATCTTGCCAACTTTGGCCACATTATTCGACTATTGTGACTGGCAATGTAAATAATGACATTCCACTATGACGGTTACAGTTTCACATATCATCCAAGTTTCTTTGTGTTCGTAATTTTTTTTAAATCTACTGTTTAGTCACCTACCCTAGATATACCCTACATATTTTAATGTTGTATAAGTATAAATATTCTTTTATATTTTTTTATAGACATTGGGTCAATCTCAAAAGATCCCCTATGAAGTACTGGAGTCGAACGAAGCAGCCGCAGTGTTCAAGACTTTCCTACACGAGTCGCAAGAGGAGCAGAGGAATTACGAGTAAGTAATTTGTTTATAGCTGTCCGTGCCGCGGTTTCACTCGCATTCCCGAAGGATCTAATTAATATAGGAATTATAAAATAGTCTATGTTCATCCTAAATAATGTACATTTCAAATGGTAAATATATTTACGTATAGGTGCCGTATTTCAGGAGATTACCCTCCTCATACATACAAACTCACAAGATTCACACTTATCTATAAAATATTATAAATGCGATAGTTTGTGAGTGGATGTTTGTTACAATATCACAAACGCATTTAGATGCAACTTGGCAAACAGATAGAGCAAATCCTGGAATAACATATAGGCTATTTTTTATCCCGGGAAAACGTGATATCCCCCAGGTACGCGGGTAAAATTGCGGGGGACAGCTAGTTTGTATACATTTGTAAAAATAATAGTCAAACAAAATTGTTTGGATGTCCCCAGGTATTTATAGCCATTGGTCTGTCATGTTATACAGTTTTTAATTTTATGTTCTCAGACTCAGATAAACAATGTTTCGTGGACTGAGTGTTAAGAATTTGACAATAGGAGTGATAACTGACATTGTTACTGATCGTAACTATATGAAATGGAAGAGGCCGCTGGATTGAATCCACAGCTTACATTTTTAATTAATTTACAAGTCTAATAAGAAAACCAACGATCTTCTCTAGTATAACTAACTGTCAATACCTTTTGAATTTAAAAGATACGATAGAATCCAAAAAGGTGATGTAAATGAGTTCAGATAGTAACAGACATGATCTGAATAATCAGCAATTTCTGAATTAATGTTAAAACGATCCTTTCTATGGAGTTTTGTATGTAATAGTGGTGAAGTCATATTTAATAATGCAGCATCAAAAGATCTTTGTGGATAGATCGGCACTTAAATTTATAATATTTTGATCATATTTTATGTTATCATGTATTTTTTGATTTACATTACATAATACAGTATTGTTCGCTATTGATTGATTCAAATGTATTCTAAAATAGAATTCCTGTCGGCAGATGGTGCCAGCAATTTAAACGGCTCCTGGAGGAGACCGGATACGTGACGCCGGGCAAGCAGCTGGGAGAGGTGCGCGTGTTGCTGATGGGCCGCGAGTGCTTCGAGGCGCTCACGGACGATCAGCAGCAACGCGTATATGACACCCACCAGCGACATATACAGAGGCGTGCTAAACATAACTTGCAGGTGCATTCTTTATTAATTTGAACCTAATAATGTACAATGTTTATTTTGTTAAATTTAATGTATTTGTAACCACACTCCTTTTCCATATAAACTCAATCCATCCCAAATCGGGGTAAAAAGGGGTACAAAGTAAAAATAATCTATTATTTTACCATACCTTAATCTCTTCTCTGAATGGACTAAAACATAGTCACTTTTTCTGTCTGTCTCTTTCACTGTTTATATACTTTAAACTATGCAATAGATTTTAATGCAGTTAATATCACCATTTAGATAATTTTCTCCGGATTTTGTTTATGGTTACTAATGTACCCCATTCAGGAAAAACCGAGGCAGGTCGCTAGTATTTTATATACGTCCCCGTAGTATATAAGTCACCCAAATAGAAGAATAATAAAAATCAGTTATGTAATTTTTGAAAAAAGGTTTGTATGTACATTCAAATAATAACTATATTGTTTCTTTAATGCCTTTTACACTAATGAAACTTTTTGGTAGTTTTCTATATATACTTAGAGTAGTAGAGCTCTTAGTGCAGGGTTCGTCCGGGGAAGTACTACCACCTTATCTATTTCTGCCGTGAAGCAGTAGTGCACTTGTATTGCTGTGTTTCGGTTAGAAAGGCAAGGGGGCCGGTGAAATTACAGACACATGAGACTTAATCACGTCTCGGGGTCGACAACGCATTGGCGATGCTCCTAGTATTGCAAATGTCCATGGGCGGCGGTGATCACTTACCATCGGGTGGACCGTCTGCTTGTTGCCAGCGCAAGCGGTATAAAAAAAAAAGATGAAATTAAAGTTTATTTATATCATTACATTCCAGGAGTTACTATTGGAGCATGCTGACTTGTTCTATCACTTCAAGAGCATATCGCCGACTGGAACCATCACCCAAGAGGACATCAAGGAGATCACTGATGTGTTGCAGGATGATTTTAGGTTTGTAACATGCTATTATCTATATATTATACTATTACTATAATTATCTAACATCAGACCAGTGGCGTAGCTGAAGCTCGTACTGGAGGGCTAAACGAGGGCCCCCCTAAGCCCCCAAGCTCAGGGGGGCCCTCGGACTCTGGCTTACAAACAGTTGCGTAGCTACTGGAGGGCTAGACGGGGCAGTGCCCCGGGCCCCCAAGCTTTAGAGGAGGGTTAGAACAAACGATTTTAAATAGTTTAGTTGCGGCCCTATTTAATTTTCTGCCTCAGGGCCTTTGGTTATCTAGCTACGCCACTACATCAGACCCTCGTTACTAAATGTTATGTATACGGCTCGTTAAACAAATGAGGCCTAATTCAAGAGGTTCACTAGTAGCGACTGAAGAGTTCAACTATCCGCCTCTTGGGTCCTGCATCAGATCAGCTCGATGATATTAACTGTCAATTTTCTTATCGATAGGACAATAAGATGTTGTTTAAAATCAACTTCTAAGGTGACAGTTTAGTTACAAGTAAATATAATAGAAATCGTTTTAAAAAGTCCAGAAGCCCAATTAAAAACATACAGCAGCAAAGAAAAAGCAATCGTAATGAATATCACACTCGTTATTTATCACATCAAATCGAATTTCATACCTATCAGCGATATATGCTAATGTTTTTTTTTTACCACAGATACAAAATGCTAGACCGCATGGAGCAGGACAGGAAGCTGATGCTGTTTCAGCATCTCGGCTTCGTGCACTGCCCGATGAGGGAACACTGCCCTGCGGGCTCCAACTGCCTTGACGCTAATCTGCCCGTTATTCTTAACACCAGAGTTGGGTAAGTGTCATTATAGTAACATCTAATGCACACATCGGTGATGTTCGTGGATTCGAATTATGATAAAAAAAATCTATGTAATAATTTAAAAGCCCGGTCAAAAGCACTGAATCGATTGTGGATAGTATAATGGGAGGCCTTTGCTCTACAGTTGGTCACTATGGGCTGATAAGGTTGAGCTTTCATTGCAATAGTACAAGCATTCTGGGGTGTAGTGTCCTCTAGGTATTATGGTTAAAGGTACTACTAACCTTTGATGTAACATCCGAGTTAAGTTAACTCGGTTTAAAGTTGAACCCTATTTCAAATAAGTTTAAGGTTCGATACACTCAGAGAGGCAGCATAGCCTTGGCTATATCAGTATAATTACAAATCAGCTTTAACTTTGATTCCGAGAGTTATAGAATCGACCAAATTTTTAGATTTTTATTTTTTAAACGATTAACAGGTCATTGACGTCGACGGGAGAGTCGCAGTGCCTCGCGGGGCCGCCCGCCGCTCCGTGGGCACTCACCACGGATTCGAATGAAATCAACGTCATCATATTGGGCGTAAGTAACTGTTTATTAATCAACTAGCTAGAGGGTTTTGGAAGGTGGATGTGTTTCTACTCCTATACATACTTACAATCTACTTACAGTTACAAATGCATAGCCGTAATTTGTGGTGATGCCGCTTAACTGCATATCTATAAAATATATCATAAATAAATAAATAAATAAATAAAGAAATAAATAAATAAATAAATAAATATCCATCTGGTTATAACAGATAACAATAAATTTAAAACGTAAAAGTAAAAGTTGTAGATAGGTTCTTATAACGTGATACAATAAACATATATATTTTTTTAAGATAAGATTAATTGTTTGAATGAAATCGATTGGTACAAAGTTTAAAGCCATTTTTTAAGTTAAGTTTTTTTTGTTCGTGTATTGATGTTGTGTGTGTGGCTTGTTCCAGACGGAGGGCATAGCGGGCGAGTTCGGCAAGCGGCTGGTGGCGGGCTGCGACGCGGCGCGCGCGGTGTGCGCCTTGTCGCGGCGCTGGCGCCTGCGCACCGCGCTGCGCACCGACGACTTCACGCGCGACTCGCACACGCACACCCCGCACACGCTCGCACTCGACAACCACGACGGGGACGAGTTCGCTCCCAACGGTTACTACTATTCCATATACAGTGGACCCCCGCTAATACGGCCCCTGTCTAATCCGACACCCCCTGTAATCCGACATGCCTATCACTGTTGAATTTGTTGGAGGCCATATGCATTTGGGTATATATTGGCACAGTATAAATGCAAAGTGTTTGTAATCTATTCGATATTTGAGTGTTGTTCTTTGAGTGTTCAAGTGTCTTTGACACAAGCAATAAATGTTCCTGGTAAATAACCACTGTTTAATTCAGTATTTGCATTTGAATTTGGGTACAGAAACATTATTTAGGCAAATCTTTAGATAGTATCTAATCATTTTTATCTGTAATTTTAAATAAATAAATTTCGGGACTCTTAAGCAGTACTCTATAGTCCGACAAATTCGATAGTCCGACACTGCCCTGCAAAACGTTTGTCGGATTACCGCGGGTTCACTGTATTTATTTATTATATATGGGACGCCAACAGCACACACATTTAGACATAATATTTATTTCTGATGCCTATGCCAATTACAGGCGAACACAGCATTCACAATTAACAGTGTTTACTATATAACAGTTAAATGATAAATACCAAAAATATATTTGATTTGAAATTCTATGAAAGGAAAAAGCGACATTAAAAATAGACCTAAGTACATACTGTAGGATTTTTTTTTTTTTTTTTTTTTTTATTTCTTATTACATTTTCTACGGACTCTTAGTCCGTACTCTTTGGAGATTCTACGATGACATATTGTAAGATCTATTGTATTGTTTTTCTAAAAATTAACATCTTTCCGCGCGTGCTCAGCTCGTTGTTTTGAACTGAGGCTTGTGGTTCCTTAATAATAGTGTTACATAAATTTTTTCTATTGCCGATACATGGATTCAAATAACTTAGCATTTACTTAAATTTAGTTACACTTATTCGTCAAAATTTATAATTCTAAATATTAAAGTTTAAGCTACATATTTCAGCCTCGGATGGTTTCGCTCCCAAAAGACTTTCCATGACAACTGCATCTCGATGTTTTATGGCCATTTTTAAGTTGTATTCGAAAATGGCTCTTGTCGACGCGGCCGTCGCCCGCTGGATAAACCTGCCGATCGCGTCATCACCGTCGTCTGCATAATAGGTGCAGCCAACGGTGTGTCTCGATATCGCCACTACCGCGTGCGGCACGCTGTCGTGGAGTTGGAGTTTTTTGGCCTTTGTTTTAAAGATGAGGACCGACTCGTACGTGGCTCCTTGCGCTTCGTGGATGGTAAGGACGCGTGACCCTGTGCCCTCTCCATATCCCTTGCTGGTCAAGAATGCCTTTTCTTCCTGGGTATGGACCAGGAATAGGGTGTTAGGGAGTGTTTTGGGTACTTGCGCATCCGTATATCTCATTAGCTTCATGGAGTTTATTAGAAGTTTGGACGAGTATATACCATTGTATACCTCGTTTAGGGCGTATGCCACATCCATCGGGTTACGATGTGTGCACAACAACTCCTGGCTGATGGAAGTTACCAGGTTTGGGTGTTGGTATTTTAGAGGGAAAAGATTTTCCCTGTCAATGTAGGGTAACTGGTTTATGTCTCCGATAAGGACCACTTCGCGGGCACCAGACAACCGAGCTGCCATTACGACGGATCCAAAGTGGTTCATAAGGGCTTCGTCGACCATTAGACGGTCGCAATTTTTGGGCCCCTTAAACCCGTTCGCAAGAATGGATGCCATCGTGCGCACTTTGGTTTTGGCTATAGCTCCAATACTTGGAGCCAGCTTTTCGCGCAGGTCTTTGGCTGCCTCGGTTGTGGTGGTGACTACGACGTCGCTTTCCGCATCGAAGTTTTTAGTTACCCAAGTTGTTTTGCCACATCCGGGAACCCCATTTACCCAGTTGAATTTGGGTATGGCCCAGTTTTGCCACGCTGCTCCTGGACCAAGGTCTCCTGAAATGGTTTTGGCCATTTCTAGGATCCTGTCGTCCAGCATGATTTTTGTGCACCGGGCTGTGATGACTATGGGGTCCTCCGATGGAGTGTTAAATTTAGGTGGGTCTGCTCGCTCGCCTTCTTCCTCCACAAAGCCACCAGTTGTGCTATACGCAGCCATATAACTCCCTGTCATTTTCCCTTTAAGGACTTTGGAGGTCTCGTTGTTATATATGGCTGCCTCCGCCTCCTCGAGTAATGTGTTTAATAGACTTTCATTTTTTTGTTGAAAGGTTTGCATGATCTTGCTGCACGTCATGAGATTGACCTCTTTGGTCGCCCTTATGGTGCCTAGAAACTCTAGGAAGGCGTTTACTGCGTGTTCTGATGGTGTTGATGCCGGGATTTGAGTAGGCAAGCTGACCTGCCCCATGTCGGCTCTCGTCCTTGCAACTGGTGTTAGCTTGGGACCTTGGGGGGGTGTATTTAGAAAATCCTCCACTGCGGCTGCCTGTCTTTCCGTGGCTTTAGATATTCTTGATTGAACCCCCGCTATGGCAGTTTTTATGGTTTTCATGAATTTTTTAAACCGGTCTCCTGGTTTGTTCCTCTCTTCTGGACTGCCGCTTTGGTCTACTGCGGCTTTGATGGCGGCTGCCTTTTGTTGTATGCGTTCAGAACCGCTTTGAGTGATCGGGCAAGAGCCTGGGTTGGTGTTACTTGGTCTTGGTGCTGAGACGCGTCGTGGAACTTTGAGGAAGCTCAGGTCTTCCCCTCTGTTTTCGTACACGACCACCTCATGCTTTTCTGAGGCTTTGATGCAGCCACAGAGGTCTGCGACTTCACCTCTCATATACTCGATCACCATAGCGTCGACGCTTATTTTACGAGGCGTGATGGTTTGGCCTTCAATTTCTCCTATTCTGGAAAGCACTAAACTTGCAAGAGCAAATGGGGTCCGCTCCCCCCATTCCAATAGTGCGATCGTTTTGTTTCGCGATCGCACTATTCGACAAGGGCAGCCGGCTACCCTCGACTCAGGCAGCGCATTGAAAACCTTGCGCTTCATACATGTTTTGGTGGTGCTTCCGTTTAGGAGGGCGGCTAGACCCGGCGATATGGCTACGCGCTTCGGTGATTTTGCGTTACAGAAGCTTATGCCGAGTCTCTCCGTGTTATTGTCCATGAAGAGGGCTACGCCTCTTACCCTGATTCCCGGTTCCGCACACTCCCCGCATGCCATTAGTTGTGAAATGGCAATGGTGTGGACATCTATAATTGGCTGGGGAGCTGTGGGTAGTGAGGACTCGGGGACCCTGGCCATTGGCGTTTGTGATCGAGGGTCCGGTTTATTGAGGGTACTGTTCCTGCTTGTTGCTATGCGGAAGATGGTGTCCACATAAGACAGGAAGTGTAACCTTTTATAGGGGTCTGCGAGGACGTACTGCAATTCCGACAAGACCAGTTTCATGTCAATGACGGATTCTAGGTCATGTCGGGCTGCCAGGAACCGTGGGCAGTAAAGAATTATGTGCCACACTGTCTCCCTAATTGAGTTGTCACATTCGCACCCTGGGGTGTCTTTAAGGTGAAATCTGTACAGGTACTCGGCTATTCCCCCGTGTCCTGTCAAAGCTTGCACTTGATGGGGTGTCAGTTTAGTTGTCCTTACTATCCGGTACGCCTTGTCGACGTCTGGAAGGAACGTTTTTGTGACTGTCCCAGTGCTGGAGGTCTCGTAACGGTCCTGCCATTTGCGGACTGATTCTTCTCTGATTTTCCTCTTGACAAAGGATAAGGGGATTTTGTCGTAGTCTTGGGTTGTTTTAGTGAGCGCTGCCGACTTGGCGAGCTCATCGGCTCGTTCGTTGCCAGCGGTGCCCACGTGTGCCCTTAACCAGAACAGCCGTAATTTTCTTCCTTCCGCTTTAATCTCCTCGATGCACTCTTTGATGGATTTGGCTAAGGGGTGGCTCGTTTTGGGATTTTTTAGCAGGTCGAGTGAGGATCTTGAGTCACTCAGTATGCTAACCTCCTTGCTAAGTTTCACAATCTGAGTGGCCCTAAAGAGTGCGTAGAGTTCCGACTGGAATACTGTACACGAGGGATGCAGGCTGAATTGTTGGTTAATGGTCTCCTTTCCCCCCTCCCACCATGTGAGAGCAGCTCCTACTTTGCCCTCTATTTTGCTGCCATCTGTATAGATTTGAGGGCCAGCGACATGGTGGGATTTAAGGGTCTCGGGGTCAAAATTCTCAAGGAGCTCGAAGTCCGTGGATATGAGTCTGGACGGGTGTTTCTGGTCCAAATAGCTAACGTTGTTTTCGAGCTCCTTGCCTGCTGGTAAGTAGTCGAGAGAGAGGTTTCTTTTTGTCCTGTACAGACTTGCGGCTTCTTGCACCCTCAGGTCGAGCGGGAGAAGTCCTGACAGCGTAAGTGCTGACGTAAGTGATACTGTACGGTATGCTTTGCAGATCTTTTGGGCAAAGCCTCTCTGCAGCGAGTCAAATTGTTTCTTGATTAGCTCTAGCTTAGTGGCTGGAGACCATGCGCTCGAGGCATATGTCATGATGGGCTCTATTACTGCGACGTAGATGGTTCTAGTGATCTCTCTATTCAAGCCCCACGTCACCTTTGCTGTGCGTGCCAGCTGTTTGTATATGTCAGCTGCTTTCTTGCATTGTGTGGTGACATGTGATTTGAAGGAGAGCTTGTGGTCGATGATAAGGCCTAGGAGTTTAATTTCCTGGACCAAGCTGAGTCCAACACCGGCCATGTGGATATTGGGGGGCTCGTACTTTAGCTTCCTCGTTAGCAACATCATGTTTGTTTTATGTGGTGCGAAGTTTAGCTTATTTAGTTTCCCCCATTCCACCACAGCGTCTAGGGTGGTATTGACGGTTTGCTCCATCGTGTTTGTGGTTTGGCCTGTGAATACTAGAACCACGTCGTCGGCGAAAGCTTGGCAGTAAACCCCCTTACTTTCCAGATTATATAGCAACGAGTCTAGGATAATGTTCCAGAAGGTTGGTCCTCCAATGGACCCTTGGACACAACCCTTGGTCGTTTCCTTCCCGTATGTTGCTCTGGCATAGTTCACCTCGATTTTTCGGTCTGCGAGGTATGAGTTAACTAGCTTGAAGAGGTTTTGAGGACACTTTTTCCTCTGTAGTTGGAGTTTAAGAGCTGGCCACCACGCGTTATCAAAGGCACCCTCTATGTCCAGAGATATTACGAGGACGATGCTTTTCTTCTTTTCAACTTCCTCTCGTATATACTCTATTAAGTCAAAAAGGGCGTCCTCTGTGCCTCTTTGCGGCATGAAGCCGTATTGTCTGTTGTTTAAGGTGGGGAAGATGTGCCACTGAAGTCTGCCTACCAGAAGTTTCTCAACAATTTTGCCGAGGACTGACAGGAGGCCTATTGGTCTGTAAGACTTAGGATGTGAGTAGTCTTCCTTACCCGGTTTACGGATGATGACCACGTGGGCTGTTTTCCATTGCTTAGGAAAGTGAGCTAGCGTTAAACATTTGTTTGCTATCCTCATGAACACATCCCTTTCGCTCCGGATTGCCTCTGAACAAATGTCAGAGGTCAGCCCGTCTGGTCCTGGGGCCTTTTTGGGATTAAGTGCTTGCAGCACTAACTCCAGCTCCGCTGATGTAAATTGCGGGTCATCTTCCGATAAGTCGTGGTTGTTCTCCTCCGCCAGCATCCGCAATTGTGTGTGGCTTGGAGTATCGGTTGCCACAGAGTCGTCTGGGTAGAATGTTTTGGCCAGAAGTTCCGCCGACTGTTGTGGGTTTAAGGTGTTACCGTCAGGATTCCTAAGGAGCATATCTTCTTGCCGTCTGGTAGTCCTCCTGATGACTCGGTAAATCTTGTCCCACATACTCTCTTTCTCTTGAGTCGAACAGTACTCTTTCCAACTTTCTGTTTGCGACTTCTTCACTTCTGTGACATACTCCAGCTTGGTTGTTTGGTATTCATCTATGACGAACTGTTTTCTAGAGGGGGCTGCGTTCCTGATTCTACGCTTTTTCCTCAGGACGTCTCTCTTTAGATCGTCTAGCCTCTTTGACCACCATGGTGGCTGTCTGGTGCCCTTCCATTGTCCTACGGCAGGGATGGTCGCTTTGCAGGCTTCGTGGATGGCGTCTGTATAGGCCACGATCTTGTCCTCGAGGTCCTCCGGGGTTGTAGTCTCCTCTATTGTGTCAGCGGTAATGTTTTTCGCCGCTAAAGAAGTCTTTAATGATGTTGAAAAGTCAGACCACTTTGCTTTTTTTGTGTTATACCTTCGCGTCGTGACAGGGCGAAGCGGTTCCAGGGGCTTGCCTAGACGCAAGGTAAACGTAATAGCGTTGTGATCCGACGTTGTTAGACCTCTGTCTACTCTCCATTTTTCGATCTTGCCCAGAAGTGGTGTACTACAAGCAGTAACGTCTACTATGCTTGTGCACATTTTACCTCTTCTGACAATCTCGAATGTGGGGGTGTCTCCACAGTTAAGGACATGCAACCCGGAGTCATTCAGGAATGCGTTGTATGCAGCTCCTCTCTGATTTTCAATTCTGCTTCCCCACCAGTGGCTCCAGGCATTTATGTCTCCCCCGATAATAATGTTTGGGGTTGTTAGTTTTTTGCAGAGAGACTTTGACCTTTCTATGTATGGATCAATTTCTTGATCCCCCTCGAAGTAGACGGATATGACTCCCAGCCTCAGTCCACCTCCGACCAACAGAACTGCCGCTTCCGTTTCTGTGACCATCTGGGGGTCGTGTATGACCTCCAGGAGGTCGCCGAATATAATTATTGCGGCCTTTACAGGTTTCTGTCGGTTAAGGGTACACTGAATAACCTGTGTTCCGGGATTGGCTTTAAGGACTCCGGTTCTACCCACATAGGGCTCTTGTACCAGGGCGATGGATATGCCCTTGTCCTTAGCGACCTGGAACAATTCGGCTGTGGCTATTTTGGAGTGTTGTAGGTTTGCTTGGATAAAATGCAAACCCGCAACGTCTACTCTTTGGGGGGTTGAGTTGGGGTTGTTAAGTGGGGTGCCCTTAGCAGTACGATACTCGCGACCTCGCTATAGCATCCCACTTTGCCCTTTCCCTACATGCATTGCTGAAGGCGTTGTGCATTGATTCGGACCCTTCACCATGGGCAGAGAGGCAGTTGGCATATTTTGGCGGCTCGCCATTGAGTCTGTGCTTACACTTCTCCCAGGAATGACGCTCTCCGCAGTGGCTGCAAAGGTCTTCTTTCTCCTGGCAGATTGCTTTCGTGTGTCCAAAGCCCAAACACTTGATGCATTGAACTAGGGGTGATTGGTCCATTACCGTCCTCCACTGAAGGTCGATATGGACCTTTCCCGCGTCCAAAAACCGCCTGTGGATTTGTGGTGAAAGTTCCACGACCGGGTGGCACATGAGGCTATTTCTGGCCCTTTTCCGGTATCTTACCCGGATTGTGCTCTCCCTCATGCTTATGTCTTTAAGGAGATGCTGATTCTGGCTAACCAGATGTTCGGCAATTTCCTTATCGGACAAGAAGGACAGCACATCCCGGATTATTATCAGCGGATTTGCTGCCTTTGCCACTTCCGCCTTTAGGTCTTTATTGGAGCTGACTCGATTTTGCACCAATTGCAAGTCTTCTTTAGAACCGAAACTGAGTATAACTTTTTGGTTTTTGGCCTTCCTCATTTTGTTCACTTTGACTCCGGTGGTTCTTGTATCGAGTGTGGCTCTTATTGTCCCAATGACGTCGTCCCCGGTCTTTTTGGGGTCATGGGATGCGACAATTAGGGTGTGGTTTGGCCGCATGGAATGGGGTGGTGGTTGGGCTGCAATTGAGGCGTATGTTGACTTGCCCTCAACATTCGGGGGTTTTGGTGGTTCTCCGTTGACCGGGGTAAGTGCCAGTCTCTCTGGCTTCCTCAGTTTCGTCATTCCGTCTCTGATAGTGGCCAGCGACTCCCTGACCTCTGAGAATGCGAGTTCCGCCTGGAGAGTTGGTGCTGGTGGCGCTTGCTCATGCGGTTTTCTATCTCGCAGCTCTCGAACGTCTGATGATACCATGTCCAGCCGTTCGGATAGTGGCCTTAGATGTTTTGCTAGGTCAAGTGGCGGTGTTGGTGTCGGAGGACTGGTTGGTGCTTTTGTTTCTAGTAATTTTTTTAGATGTTCAATTTCTTTTATCAATTCTTTGGGGATCTCGGGGGAGGGGGGAGGTGGTGGTGTTGTTTGGAGATTGGAGGCCTCTGTTGGTTTTGAGACCTCTGTCTTAATCTCTTCCAACGTTCGCCGTAACGCGTCTATTTGGTTAGATACCCTTTTTATGTAGGTGTCTACATTAGACACTTTGACCTCCACAGACTCAAGTCTAGAATCTTTGTGGCCGGTGGTGGGTGTGTCTGCGCTGGGCTTTGATTTCGTGAGATTATTAACCAGAGCTCTTAGCTCCTGCTGGACTTCCTTGATTTGCCTGAAGGGCTCCTCCGTCTCGTAACTGAGCCAATTCCGAATCGCGCCGGTTTGCTTCAGGCCCTCGGAGATGTCTGCTCTGGCTAGGCCCAGTTCAGCTATGAGGCTCTGCCTCATTGCCAGTATTTCCCTGGTGTGAGCCCTCTCAACACGCACGAGTTCTAAGGCGTGTCGGGATCGCTCCTTCTCAAGGTTGAATTTGTGCCTGGACCTGGAATCGGCCAGAGACAAGACTGTCTCATAGAGGCCCTGCATGGAGTCGATGGCAGTGGTTTTTAGGTCCTTCTTCAATTTTCCCGAGGTCTCCAGTGCCTCCTTACCTTTTTGTAGGAAGTCATTGGCAACCTTAGTCGCTACGTCCATCTCCACTCCAGTCCCTCTTCTGGGTGAGGTGAAGAGGAGACTCACTCTCCTACCCACCGACCGGTCCGAGCTAGCCGATGAACCTTCCAAGTCCTCTGCATCAGTTTCGCTGATTTCGGAGGCTCGGAGGGGAGTGTGTGCGGGCCCAGCCGGTGCCGTGAGAGATTGAGCATCTGCCATTTTTATGGTAGCTTCTACTTCCGGCATTTGTTTAGGTGGCGATGGCCGCGTCGGCTTCTCTGAAGTAGTTGACCTTGCTAGTGTCGCTTTTTTCAGTACTTTCTCCCTCAAGGAGCGAGAAGTCTTTAGGGAAGCGGCATCCGTGGTCGACTTGCGAGACATAGTGCTTGCTGACATTATACGAGTAATTGATTATATAATACCTAAGATAAACAATATATATAATTCCTAATTAATTCTAGTAAACACCTGATTTTGGGGTGGAGAACGAATTTAAATATTATGGGATGGGGAGAAAGAGTAATAAACTTAGGGTGACTTGTGATGTCGCAGTCCTGGTTTGATGGTGATGGTGGTGGCTGCCCGGTGGTTGATGTGTGTGCGTCACTGTAAGTACGTGTGACGCAGACTGCTTCTTCGGTGGCGGCGACAGTATGGAATGTGAAATACGTGATTTATTGCTGAATCACCGGAGGCGCGCGGCACGTCTTCGAACCGTTGATGGAGCGCTGCTGCGACTGCAGTTTGCCTTGTGTGACCTCGATTTGCACGTTTGTGGAAAAAACCTCGTATGGTACGCAGTTTTGGCGTTTATTTGTGTAAATTTTTGTGGTCTACAACTCTGCCAGCCTTTCACCAATTTCAATGGCTTTTTCTTCGGCAGATAGATCTTCTTGAAGGCAATAAAGGTACAAAAGTATGGGGCTATACCTTTAAAGGGGGCTTCCTTGTAGGGCTCCAAAGTTAGGGGTTGGTGGCACCCAAACCGACTGACTCAGCAACTTGCCTACACGTATTTTGGTTCTTCGAGTCACACTTTATCACTGCACTATAGTCTAATTGGTGTGAAATTGTTTTTACTATTTTTAAGGATTTTTTTGCGCGGAGCTAGATGTTAATGCGTCCGATATACGAATGAGAGTCCATACTGTAGGATTTAGACCGGGGGAGAATGATGTAGGTGGGTTTGTTAAGGTTACACTTCTACGGCGTGAAATGCACACGGTTATTAGCCTGATAAGTAAGCAGACGATAAAGGTGGTAAGCGCCAATGCGTTGTACCCTGAGACGTTTGCTATTAACTCCGGTTGAATGTAATGAAAATTATAATTTACGTTTAGCTCTATTACGCCTGAAAACATACAAAAGTCTTTCAACTATGTATGAATTAATAATGTAGATACGATTATCTACTAGGTTTATTTAACTACCTCAAACGTTACTCTCATAGTTTGCAGATTTATATCTGGTAGTTAAAGAAACCTTGTTCAATATTTAGAGTTTTAGTCTAATTGACGATCTATGTTTTACGCAGCTACTTTGATAGGACTACCAAAAGTAGATTCCAAACAGAGACCCTGGAATGAACTCATGTGTAGTGTTCCCATCCTAATGCAACCGTAACTCCTTTTCCAGGCTACTTCTGCGTATACCAAGATCAAGAGTCATTCGAGTACATCAGGGGGTGTGCAGAGAAGACTCTACTTTCTAGTCTAGAGCAGGAAGATAAACTGCCATTTCAGGTGTGCATATCAATATTCTATAGTCTAAAAATACCTCTCTTTTTTATTTATTTCAGGAATTTATTTCTCACCAATTATCTGTTCTCCGCAGTTTCACCAGCGTTCCCGTGGATTGTAAGATTTTCTTAGGATAAAATTATCGTTTGTGTTAATGTAGGACATAAACTATCTATGTGCTATATTTAATCCAGATTAGTTTGGAACTTTTTGCGTGTAAGAGGAACAAACATCCATACATTAATCCATACACATACTTATTAAGGGTTAACGTATTTTAACATAATTATAAAAATGAAATATTGAATTTTCTACAGGGTTTGCCATTGGTGGTGATGTTCGTACAAGACGAGGGCATGGATAAAAAGGAGCTTGCGAGGTTACAGGAGGAGGGGCAAAATCTCGCTGACAAGTAAGTTTAAACTTCTTCTTAATATTGTTGTATATTCTAAACGTTTGAAAGAAACATTACTTTAGCTGGGATCAAAAGGCTTGTTTTGTATACTACATAGTCAAAACAAAGTCGCTTTCTCTGTCCCTATTTCCCTATGTATGCTTAAATCTTTAAAACTATGCAACAGATTTGATTGCGGTTTTTTTTAATAGATAGAGTGATTGAAGAGGAAGGTTTTTTTGTATAATACATGTGACATCCCACGGGAACGCGGGTAAGACCGCGGGGCACAGCTAGTGATAAATAAATTACAAAATACCCGAGGAATCACGCATTTCTCGGTCACAAATCAATGTGTAAAAAGCATCATTATTGCATATTTTTCTGTGGGAGTTTACGTATCACGCAGCCATCGTTATGCACCATTATTGTTATGAAGTTGTAACTATATGGAATAAACGCGGGCTGGATCTATGTATTTCAAGGCTGACTACCGAACCAGTGGTAGTTTCTGTAACTTTGACCTTTATACGAGCCCTTCGCTGGATTAGACTGAATAAAAGATTTTTTATATATTATTGTCGTCAGAATGTTGATTAAACCGATGGATTTGTTACAGTCTCCACTGCTCGTATATGGAAGCGGCAGTGTCGGAATTAGGCACTGAAGCTTTGACGTCAGACGCCGTCCAAGAGTTGGTCCGAGCCAACAGGGAGAAGGCTAGCTACGCGCATCTTTATAGGGATGTTATTGTGTGCTTTGATTCTGATATACGGTGAGTTTATTACCTTATACTAAGGTTTGGCTGTGAGAAGTAAAATTGCTGTTTTTTTTTCTACTCTCAAGAAATATAATCTTCCAAATAGGTGTTAGTCAGTCTTTTCATAAATGCTTGCGAAGGCACAGGTTACGTTACGCGATAGGGTACTCATTTTGTGCATCGCTAAACTTTCTATGTACATCTTTCTCTATTTTTCTGAGATAAAAGAAGAACAAAAAGTCATAAAATAGCCTTTTAACCGGCTTAAAAAAAGGGGGAGGTTCTATATCCACTGTATGTTTCTTATGCTTATCGTCGGTTGCTTTAGCGGCCAAAGTAGTAAACATTCTATGAAAGTTTCAAGTGTCTACTCGTTACATTTCAAAAGATACAACTGTGACCTTGTTAGTAATGTCCCGTGGGCACCTTTTTGGGTACGGAATCCGAAAAACTAATGACTGGTTTTGTTGAAACTAACAGAACTAAGAATGTACTAAAAACTAAAATTTTGTAGGTGTATAATATTTTAGATTTAGAGTTCGATTCTAAACAGAATACGAACAAAAACTTGAAGAGTTTTTTTTTGGTATAGGATAATGGTGTGCATGTTCTGCGACGACCCGTACTCTCCGGAGCGGGTGCTGAGCCCGCTGCTGCTGCACCGCTCGTGCTTCCTAACCGGGGACCGTTCCATCGTCATCGAGACCTTCCTCGGGGACTCCAAGCGGAAAGTCGAGGTAACTGACTGTCTTACCATTTACGGTCGCTTCATCACATACCCTGATAACATTTAGTTCAAATAAAATACTATTCTAATTTCGAAATGTAATGCTCAATTAAGATGGACGTACTGGAACTAGATATATTATGGACGGCTAAGTTGGCTATGTGCTTAGAGACCTTGACTGTCATGCCACAGGGGTTGAGTTCGATTCCCACCCATAACAAACATTTATGTGCATGGTCATGTATGTTTGTTCTGTGTCTGTTTATTTGGGATCGGACAACCATTTGTGATTATCATGTATTTTTATCATTCAGACGTATTGTTCTGACGATTTGATGCTCTTACTGGGATTCACAGTATTATTTTTACCTCAGTCATTTACCGATGGCCAGCCATATTCGAATTAGAATGTAGTTATTTAAAAACAAAAGCCAATTAATTCTGTCCGGTTTTCCCCAGAATGTAATATTAAAAATAAATTGAAATAGGTATATCACAAGATCACTCAATTCCAATTTGTTGGAATGGTTGTAGTTATTAATATAAGGGTTAATCAAGACATGTTTCAAACTTATATTTTATGATTGTTTTAGGTTATTATATCGAGTTTCCACGGCGCTACTCAGTTTAGAGAGGAACTGATACATGGCTTCATACTCATTTATTCTGCTAAGAGAAAAGCTAGCTTAGCTACTTTGAAGTAAGTACCATTTACATATTATCAAACTATAACTTTGATATATAATGTGGTAGTCAGAAATTGTTACTTTTAACCTTACACAAAAACTATATAAGGGATTTCGATGTAGCTTGGCACATATGGCGTTTATAACCTAGATTAACACATACATAATTTATCGGAAAAAAATTTGTTCCCTTGGGAACGCGTCTGAAATCGTAAAAGACAGCTAGTTAATAACAAAAATACCCAAAATTTCTACTTAGTTTGGTTTGTGTCAGTTTGCAACTGCAAATGAAAAAATTTAAGACTGTCGTCCTCATTATTAAAGCACATATCGCACCTTTAGAATTGAAGTGGCATAACTCAAAATTTTAAGAAAATGACTTTTGTACATGGAATTACTTATAAACATGTATTCTATCAGTTTATTATAAATAAATAGATTATTTTAGTCCAGAAAAGGACAAACGTGCTATTTCCGTCTCTTTAAAATCACGCGGTTACCGCGCATCCCTCTGTATTGAAGGATCTCAATCAAAGTTGCGTCAACAGTGCTAAACGCTGGCCGTAGTGCGGTTGCTCCGTAAAGGGCGGAAACTGTAATCTGCAGTTTTAATACTAAACGCAAGGTAAGTTATTTCTTCGATACATATTTTTGTAATGACTCATTTTGGTTTTGGGCATTTCAATACTAAATGATTATAATATTGTGGTGTCGTATTAGTACTGCCGTCATTTTATTACCAAATATTGCTTAAATGATCGAGCCTTATTTTATATTATTGCTTTACTTTACTACCAATTTTGTGACTACGGAGACGTATAGGTAAATATGTTTATTCTTTACTGAATGATATGAGACTTAGTGAGCTTTATTTTGAGTTGAGTCTTTTTATTTTTATTTCAGTTGAAGTTTGAGATCAATAATGAAAAGAAGTGCAGATCTTATTTTGCATCTATTAAACCGGAATGAAATATTATGCATGAACAGGGTGAAGAGATGAGAACAGCAAGTGCAGAAGGTTATACTAGTGCTTAAAATGGATCTAAAGAGCGTGATAAGGAAAACTATTAGAAAATACCCTTGGATAAGGCGACGGATGGAAGTCCTAGATTGAATTGAAATTGTACCGCAAGTGGAAACTGAACAACGGATTCTAAAGGAGATTAACAATACGTCGATAATCAGCAGTGAGAATAGCGTTAATCCAATTATCAAAGAACAAACATCACAAAACATGAGAGATCGATCCAGTAGTACATCATCATCCAGTTCTGTTGTTTGTTTGTATTATTATTATTATTTTTTTTTTTATTAGTTATTCATAATATTATATTATTGTTCAATAATTCTTCACTTTTGCGATAACACACAGGTATTATTTGTGAGACTAAATAGATTTTATGTAATAAAGCTAACTTGGTTTTTTAAAAAAAAGAGTTATTGCCGAGTTTATTGTCGGCTCTTCTCAGTAAATAAACAACCTTCCGAACCGGTATTAGAATCAGACTATTCATAAGTGCTTGGAAAGGCCTATTTGAATAAAAATATTTTCATTTCATTTCTTCTATGTCATCATCTTCAAGTTCCAGCACAACGTCGTCGTCATCAAAGTCTTTTACATAACCGAAGCAAAGCTGAGACGAAATGAAAATAAATAGCTCACCTTCTATCATGTCAAATCGATTACACGAATATAATTTGTGCCGAGCCCTCAAATAGCATAATACTTACGGTTAGATAAAGACATAAACTACCGTCAATCACCTGTGCATTCTTTGCAATCAGAAGTCGATCTGTGTGACGCTGATCCGACTTACAACGATTCATCGCTACGACGCTCTTTCAGTTCATCAACCAACACGTCTGACAGGGATGGGGCACATGATGGTGACGATGCAATTGTTTCCTCAGAATAAAAAATCTAGGAAGCGCCCGCGCAATCCGTCTCAATGGAAACAAAATATTGTTAAATCTCTTCGAAATACCGGAAAAGCCTACCAATCACTTTCTAAATCTAACAAAGTAATTGTGTTTGTAGACTTCGTTGTTCCGATAACATAACCCCTGAACGAAATATACGACTATTATTGGCAGCTAAGTAATTTTGACTTGAAGCAATCATTTATCAAGGCATGCACGATGGAGGTGAAACCAAAATATCAGTACAAAAATGCTGCCCATCCTCGTAAACCAAACACAGCCATTTATTTTACAGCTGATTGCCAAAGAATTCGCGTTTGTAAAACCTTTTTTTATCAATACACTAGATACTCGTATTACAGAGAAACAGATAAGAACTGTGAAACTGAAAACTAATGGCCTTGTGGAAGATCTTAGAGGGCGTTCTAGAAGCCGAGCCCCGATTAACCCAAGTCTTGTACAAGATATTAAGGACCATATTAATAGTCTACCGCGCATAGAATCACATTAACTAAGATCTTCTACTTCAAGAGATTATATGGATGGCAGCAAGAGTATAAAAGAGATATGTAGGGACTTTAATAATAATCAAAACAAATCTCACGCCCGTACTGGGTTTTTTACTTAATATTTACAACTGAAATTAATATAAGCTTTTTTTAAGGCCAAAAAATATTTATGAGACTAATGTACAAGATATAAATATATGAATATGTATTATTAACGAAACTAAATGTGCTGTTTATGATCTCGAAGCTGCAATGACCTGTCGTAAAGGCGATGTTTCATCTTTTTATTATAAGTCAAGACTTAATTGTTATAATTTTACAATAGTTGAACTAGCTTCTAAATCAAAACATTATAATAAAAAGAAAAACGATAGTGAACTAGGTGCATATGAAGAAGTATATTGCTACTTTTGGAAAAGAAGACATGGTAATAAAGGGGCTATTGAAATAGGTTTCTGCGTTTTTGATTACTTAAAGTCCCATCAGTGAAAATAATGCAGACAAAACTTTAAATCTAATATTTTATTCAGAAATTGTAATGGTCAAAACAAAAATAAATATATTGCCAGTTTATAGCAGTTTAGGCCACTGCATAAGACAGTGGCCCATTTTGACAACATTCAATCAATAACGCATAAATATCTAATTAAGGGACATACACAGAAAGAGGGAGACAATGCACATAGTTTAATTGAAAAGAAATAAAGAGAAACCTAAGATCTGGTCCTATTGACAAACCGCAACAATATATGCCTTTACTAAGAGGTGCTAGAAAAACTGGCACCCCAATTAGAGTTAAAGAGTTAAGGTTACAATTTTTTATAGACTTAAATGTGTTGCAGAACGAATGGGGGTATAACTTTATTTAGGATGTTGATAAAAATGCAGTGGGTTTGAGGGACTTAGCGAGATAAAAGTGTTAAAATTAGTTAAAGACGAGCTATTTTTATTTTACTATAAAAATACATATGCTGAAAAAGACTTTAAGAAATAAAATGAAAAAAGCGTGTGAAATTACAATAACGAATGCTTATAGTCCAAAATGGTGCTTGCAGAAAATAAAAAAAAGATCTGAATTATCTTATAAGAACTAAAGCAATCCCTAGTATCTACGCCTGGTTCTATGACTCGCGTTTATAATTATTTTTTATAAATTAACTTAATGATCTATTTTGAACTCATTTTAGTGTTGAATCAAGATATGTTATTTTTGCTGTTTATTTAAAAAAAAAGTGAATGGTTGATTATGTTAATTAGTTGAGTTTGATAAAAGCTTTTTTATTTCGTAAATTCTTTCTTAGACATTTTTATAAATATTTTTTGGCCAGTTATTCAAATATAACAAAATGACTTTTACTTTATTATTTTTCTACTCTATTGATAAGAAGTATTTCATTGATTTATATTATTTTATCAAAGGTTTACATAGTATTTGGAGATTATTTCAAACCATTGATTTTTATAAACTTACTTTAATTGAATACCAGGTGGTAATGTTATGTTGGTAGCAGTACCAGTAAATTAGTGTTTAATGATGATTAGTGAGGGAAAATTTCAAAATACACGATTTTGAAACCAAAGTCTGTTTTTCACTTTCCTTTAATTTAACTAGTCTACAATAATTAAACTAGCATATTGTAAAATCTGTCACCATGTTCAAATATAACATTAGAAATTAATCGCCTCTTTTTTAAATAGGCACAATTTCTTTATGTATCGTTAAGTAAAAAATTGACTCAAAGTCAAATATGCCAATAATATTAAATTGATTTCGGAAAATAAGAGTCATTTTTTTTTTAATGACTAATTAACAAATGTTCTAATTAGTTATACGTAAAGGTTTAGTGTCCAATCATTAAAACAATTCCTACCCTACGGTTAATAACAAAAAAATTAAAAATAAACGCTTAACCTAGAGCAATAAAATTGAAAATCTACAAAACGGGTAATTCTTCTATTACATTTTTGGTGTTTACCAAAAAACAAGAATTTTGGATTAAGCCACTTCAATTCTAAAGGTGCGATATGTATATAGTTTTGCCACTTAACGTAATCTAGCTTAATTTAACTTAACATGTTAATTCTCCCAACAGTGCATTCTCAATGAACATCCCTAACCTGCCGATCCAAATGGTGGCTGTGACGGACGGCGGCAGCGGCGGCGGCGGCGGCTCGGCGGCGAGCGCGTTCTTCGGCACGGACTTGGGCCACGCGCTCATCACGGAGGGCAACGCTACGGCTGACCGTCTCGCTGCTCACTTCACTACCTACACTTCTAGTGCTGAGAATAAGTGTACGTTACTTTAAAAAAAAAAACAGTATTTTTAGTGAAATCTTCTTTAGTACTGTGCCCTGAACACGAACAGCTATCGTTATCGTATCGATAGCGTCAAAAACCAATGCGATGGAATTTTGAAACCGCTCAACGTCACGGTAAGCGCGATGTTCAATTTTACATAGAAACTATCTATTTGCCGCTCTCGATATGATGGCGCTACGCGATAGATGTTCGTGCTTAGACCTCTGTTGTGGTTTGAAACTTAATGAAACTAAAAACTGACTAGTGTACAATGAGATAAGTAGATACAGATTTTTTAAAGTTTCAGTTACAATGGGTGTGAAATTCACATATTTCTATGTCTAGTTAGCCGATTACATTAGTTATGGTCCACCTGATGGCAAGTGGTCATCGCAGCCTCTGAACATTTTCTACACCAGCATTACCAATGCATTGTCGACCCTGAGACGCGATCTCAAGTCTCATGTCCCTGTAATGTTCAATGTCTACCACTTTACCTTTGAGCTTGAAAACCTTTTTATAGAAGATCGTATGAATAATCAATATTTTCGTGCTTGATTGATATTTGTTAATTCGTCCCACAGCGGCCTTCTACACGCCCTTCTTCAAGGAGGTGTGGGAGCGCAAGGGCGAGATCGAGCGCGCGTTCCGCATGGAGCAGCCGCCGCTCAACCTGCCCGACGTGGCCGCCGCGCGCCCCGCGCCCGCGCCCGCGCCGCCCGCGCCGCCGCGCAACCACTCCTACCACCTCAACCACAAGTGGGTATTCTAACAATTACTACCATCATTGCATGGAGTTTATGACCGCAACTCGGAAAATTACGTTGTGATTTCCTCTTGTTTCATTGAAAGTTTATTTTTATTTAGACTTTTGTTGTCGATGACTGACTGACTACTTTGTGATATTGTAACTTTCTTGATATAAATTACCAATCTAACCACGCAGAGAAAATCGTTTGACACATACAGGCTGTTACAAAACTACCCGTAAAGCCGGAAGGAGGTTAAATGGGGCCTTTCCAACGAGTCCATTTACACTATTTAAAAACTGATTTTTATAGATGAAAAATAGAAAAACTATTAAAGTAGACAATTATTAGGTAAAATAGGTACGTAAGCCTTTCTGTTAAATAATCTGGTTCCCTGACATGACAGCTTACTAGGATTGTTGGCTTTGATAATTAATTATATTTTTACAGGGTATTTTGTAACTAGTTGCATAATAATGGCATCAGATCAAGTTTTTAACATTGAATAATAAGTACTTGAGAGTCAATTTGCAATGTTAATAAGTTTGCGTTTCCATGTCAACATAAAAATTATGGTTTTCGAAGATCAAATAATATAGTTTAGTTTACGAGAAAGCCATCTTGTTTTTAGTTACCAGAAACTGTAATTCGATTACTCTAAATACGTAATAAAACAGTCATCTAGAGTAGTGACTATTGTTACTTAAGTGCACCCTTGCTATGCAGGTGTAAAAGGGCTGCAGCTGAATAATATACACATTGTACATAGATTTAAGGTTTATTGTTATTTGTTTTCTTTTTTCCTTGTTTGGTGTACAATATAGAGTTATCTATTTATACTCTCACGCACTAGCGGCCGTATTATAACTTCGTGCTATTTGTTACAGGACGGATCACAAACTGACTAACTCGCTGGACTTGCTGATCGGACCGGACTCCCGGGCGGACATCGACTCTGAATACAGCGACACCTTGAATAATACTAAGAATAGAGGCTTTTTGAAAGGTATGATAACGTTACACTATATTTATAATAAGATTCTACAAATTCCACTAGGGATTCCCGAGGGATCTTTGGAATTCCCGGTATAAATGTCAGATGTGTTGTTCCAAAATATATTTTATGTACGTAATTTCATTCAAATCTGTTAATTCTCTCCGTTATGGAGATCAGGCACATACACAGAATACACACCCATACTCACAAACTTTCGTATTTATGATATTATATTGTTTTGGGAATAAATACTATTAATAACTACTTTGTTATAGCAAAGTAATAATAATAATATTAATAAATCCCAAGACATTCTTCACACATGGTTACCTGATCCCAAGTAAAGCAGAGTGTAGCTGCTTGTAGTATAGCTACCAGGTAACTGATATACATAAACTAGGGCTGTTGAAATTTTTAAAAATATCGGGGTTCGATATATCGCTATATTATGAAATACGTATATCAATATCGGAGTTCGATATATCGAACAAAAATATCGATATATTTGGCTACTACGATTATAAGGCACTAAAAGATTGTAGAAGCAACTCGTTCAGATGCTAAAGATGTAGCAGAAGAAATCAAATATTTAACAGCTATTTCTGATAGCTCGGGAGTAAAATGCCTACTATCGATCCAAAATTTCAGTGCATTTCAAGACCTTGAAATATTTGGCTGATCTAAATACTGCTTTAATTCAGCAGGTATTGTACCAAAACTCAAAATTATTCGTGGACTTGTTTAAAAACAGTTTTTTAGTTCTAATTTCGTAATTAATAAAAAAAAACAGAAATTGTTGAGTGTCGGCTAACCTAATTTTCATAAATAAAATGAGGTAGATTAAGTTTACGATGATTTTGTAGATTATATGAATTAAAAAAAAATGTATTTAAAAAAATATCGACCACCGATATCGAACTGTCGATATATCGTTCCAAAAAATATTAGTAATAAATATCGATATTTTGATATATCGATATTTTATCAACAGTCCTAACATATACTACTTTTTAAATACATACTTATATAGATATTTACACCCAGACACAGAACAAACAGACATGTTCATGCACACAAATGTTTGTCCTGGGTGGGAATCGAACCCGCGACCATCGGTTTGGCAGTCAGGGTCTCTAATCACCAAGCCAACTGGCCCGTTGAAATTAGTTTTCTATTCAAATAAAGCTTTACATTTATATTCTAATAAAAACATGTGGGTCTAATGTTTTGATTATAAACGTAAAAATTTACCGTTGGTTTTATTCCATGAATTAATTAAAAGAAATATATCTTTAACGCATTTTATTCCAGGTTTCAGTGTATACCCACCTCCCAGTACGCCACCGGAACCGGCGCCACCAGATCATCGGATGCATCCTGACTTATCGCGTATGTTTACATTTATTTACTAACCTAACGAACTTAACTGCTTTTTTATTTTACCAATTTAACTCATGGCATAATCAATCGTTCATTAAGATCATTCAGTGGATCTATGTTAAATCGAATTGTTTATATAAACTGTAAATCTCTACAGTAAAAGTATTTTTATGTTTATTTAATTATGTACTTTATTGTCATCAACTGATGACATATAATGTAAAAAAGTTATTTTCATAAAAGATTAAACTTCAATATTATAATGCAGCGGATCTCAACTGTTCGGAGGATTCTCTCAGCACACACGAGTCAGGTGACTGCATGACAAGCGACACTATGTCTTATTTCACAATGTGGAGGGTTCAGTTTTGTGTGTAGATAGATTTATTGTCATGTATCACGGACCGTTTTATTATTTAATTCTTTTAATGCATTTTGTGTTTATTTTTCTCAATTTTATGCATGTGAATAGAAATAGTAGCGAGTTATTGTTTTTTACCTTTTGAATGGCACTGGTGCATCACTTATCTAAATTAAATCTATTTTCATATCTCAATAGTTCTATAAAACTCGCATTTTTTAAATATTGTTTTTATGGTGATAATATTGCGTATAGATGAATATTTATGAGGACTGACGAACTGACTGAACAAAAATAACCTCACTCTTAACCTTAAGAAATTCAAGGGAGGTTCATACATTAATATTCCGTATAGTTCGATGCATAACAGAATTGGAACCAATGTGTCGGCTAGTGATGACAATTATTAATTTAGTGATGGTGACATTCAAAAAGTATGCATATTATTTTGGTAGAGGATAAGTTGCCTAATTTATGTTTTAGATTAGTTTGAATTGTTATGTTCAAAACCAAAACACAATTTAACTTATTATTTCTTTATTATGTAGTCGAATAATATTGAAGTTATGGGAAGCGGTTTCTACACAAAGATTTTTGTCGAAAATTTTATATGAACTGTATCATATAAAATTTTCGACAAAAATCTTTTTGATTTAACAGTAACTATATACTTGAACATAAACAAGTATAAATTGTGTTTTGGGTTTCACAATATCTGACAATTATCACAAGACACTTGCTGGTAATTAAGGTGCTCTAACCGAGGAAGTTTTGTTTATAGCAATTTAATGTACATATTTCTTATTTTGTAACTGTTGCTATAAAATGAAATGTTAACAACCCTATAGCCTTGTGTTGAGCGTCCGAGTATCAATACTCCTGTCGGATAATTGTCAGATATGTACTACACTGTCATAAACAGATTATAGTTAATGAAACCATAAAGTAAGTGATGTGTGTGGTACAAAACAGACGGGGGAGGCCTGTGGCAGCCCCCGAGCTACGGGCACCGCGCGTTCACGACGGGCCGCACTCGCCCGCACCCGCCCCCGCAGCGGGTGAGACATTCGCAGACGTTGAAGGTAACTGGTACCATGGTATTGTTTTTTTATTGTTTAAACAGGTAGGCGGTCCACCTAAAGATGAGTTTTCACTGCTGCCTATAGACGTTTGCAGCACCAGAGGCATCGCCAATGCGTTGTAGACCCTGAGACGTTTTTGTTGCAGCATAATGATAAGCTGTAGGCCATATATGTCCTCCATTTATATTTTTCCATGTTTACTATTTTATTTTATTAACACTAGTTTTTTTATGAGATCTTTCAATTTAGTCCCTTTTTCTTACAGCAACCAGGCAAGCTTGATTTAAACAACTACACAATGGTTAGTGACGCCCTCCAGCACATCACTATAGGACCGCCCCAGCATTCGACTAGAGATAGAAAGGTACTGTACACACTATATAATATACCTGGTTTATGTTTCTATTCCTTTTTAGTTTGTTACAGTGAAACTAACAATTTCATTCATACATCTTGTAAAATATGACATGTTAAATAGTATATCATTAAACTCACGCACACTAACCATCAATTATATTAAATTAATGAGAGATTTTTCATGAATTATATTTAAGTGATTTACTATCGAATATAGAAAATGTAAAAAAATATAAGTTGTGGTATAAATCTTAATATTTCGTAATTCACATCTTAATCAATTTTATCGAAGTTCAAAGAATATATAAAGGTTACAATTTGTCATAATATCAATGAACATCACTAAAGTATTGACCAAAACATCGCACCCATACAAACTTGTCTAGCTTTAGAGAAACCAATGTTTGTCCAACATCAGAAATGCACTGGTAAAGTGCACCAATATTTGTCCCAAACGTCATATCCCACTAAACTCCACAAAAATATTAACCATATCCTCGCATTCACATGTACTCATCTAACATTAGAGACACCAATGTTTGTCCAACATCACAAATGCATATATGCACAAACATTTGTCCCATAACGCTTGGTGAAGGTGTAACATATTGTGTAGTCTCAACGCTCCGGCTGGTCGCATTCGAGCAACCAACAGGGTCATCACCATCATCCATCGGGAGTCAGTTCCGAGACTGAACTGGATGCTCAATACGCACAGGTATTGTCATACTGACTGTCATACTCAGAGATATACAGGCCTGTGCCTTTACCATGAGTTTTTAACGTACGCACTCGCTAGCGACGGCGTAAAACATTTCTATGGCAAATGTGTACCGCGCCACTAGCGGTCACCTAAAGAACTAAAATCGATAGTACAAATGTAAACACTAGCGAGTAACGTTTTTTAGCCTTTGCTATAGAAATTCGGTACCATGAGTCACAAATTTGACAGTTGCTATCGAGAAATACTGTATCGATAGTAGTTTACTCGCTAGTGACTAAAGTAAGTTTCGATACCAACTCATGGTAGAGGTACTGCTCTTAGAATCGAAGTTCGAAGTGGTTGCTACTAGATTGACTATTGGGTGATTACTATCTCATTCACACATCTACGCACAGAGAGAGATAACAATAGTAGGGCCGTCAATGTGTCTGCAACTCGGCTTCTATTTCGATAACTAGAGCATTAAACAATCGGCATTTATTCTCTCTGTCTATAGGTATTCACTGAACAAAGATGGAGAAACTTTTTAAGATTGAAGTCTCTGAGTGCGACTGTTAATTAGTTTGGCATGGTGTGTAATTTTGGCTTGTTTTCATTTTGTCAACAAAATACTTTGTTATTTTTTTTGTTGAATTTCTAGTATAAGTAAAATATTTCGGAATCCACATATTATAAATGCGATAGAAGCTCTCTCTATCTCACAGTTACTTTATGTGAGGGAATAGGATAAAAAAGTTCTTTTCGTCATCAGTAAAATTTTCTTCATATCTCTTTGCTAATATAATATTAACTCTAGGTATTGCGAATGTATAGAGGCTGCGGTGACACCTTGGAGATGTCAAACTAAAAATGTTGCCGTCACTGAACGTCTGACACTTGTGAACTATCAAAATTTATATATCATTTATTTTTAAAGAAAACCGATAAGTAATTATGAATAAAAATAAATAAATACAATGTTCTTTTGAAAACAATAGTATTAGTAAGAAAATTACTGTGTACACAAGTGGCGAACTGTAATGTAGTCTAATAGAGAAACACACGCATTGCGCAGTACATACTAACGCACAGAAGTTACGCAGTATGGGATACGTCTTACCCCATGACGGCATAAGGCAGCGCCATACCCCAAAGGCACTACAATAGAGGTTTCACATCAAAATCTGACGGGTGATTTGCGTCCGGCAACTGTATTTGAAAAGCACCAATGATTGTATATACGATTTTATTTAGCTTTCTATGCAGGCTTTTTTTTTTATGAGTTGCATACATTCATTAGCTTGGAACTTTTCGCAATATATTTATTGTAAAAACATCGCGCATTTTATTTCCAAAATATTGTATTATTTTGTGATTGTAGCGGCTTATTATTTTGATGAGTGTTATGTGTTTGAATTATAAGTATTATTATATAAATATACGATTTTCGTTCATTCCACAGATAAAAGAAACCAACGAGTACATGGAGGCGCCATCTATGAGACTGAGAAGACATCGGAGACACGAGAAGACTCCTTTACATCAACCTTGTAAGTTATCACTTTTGCTATTTTTAGTTTACCATATGGCGTATCGTAAATTCTTAAATAGTGGTCGATATCATTAGAAAATTGACAATCTAGTTTATACGTAATCAATACAAGTTCTAATATTCTTTGCAGCTGTTTCGTTAAAAATCAGCACCTGCGGAACAGACAGTATTAATACAGCACCAAGTGTTATTTCATGTTATTTCAGCAATCGAATAAATCTTCATCAAATCTAATCTAATACCTTTAAACGAGCAATTCTTGTATATATATATAATTAGGATCTCGGAAACGGCTCCAACGATTTTCATGAAATTTAGTATGCAGGGGTTTTCGGGGGCGTAAATCGATCTAGCTAGGATTCATTTTCAGAAAATGTCGTTTTATCCGTGTTTTCAATGATCAACTTTATCGATAATTGACTTAAACGTAACCTGAAAAAAATTACTTCCTGACGTTAACAATTTTAACGACACAACAACATTAAAGCTACTCCAGTAGATGGCGTTGTTACGCAACACTAAGCCAATAATCAACTTTACATAATTAACCAAAAAATACGGGCATCCAGGTACTTTGTTATTGTATAACATCGGTTCTGAGACCAGTACTTCGATACGATTTCTATCTTTGCCTTGGTTATTATAGAGTAACTATAGTGAAATGTTTCCCTTAGCGTTTTCGGAGACAGACAGTTCGGGGTCCAGCGAAGCGTCGGGCGGCACGGGGGTGGGGTCGGGGGCCGGCGGTTCGGTGGGGCCGGGCGCGGGGCCGGGAGCGGGCGCGGGGGTCGGCGCGGGCCGGCCCCACGCTCGGCGCCGGCACCACGCGCATCACGCCCCGAGGCATTACAAGAAACGGTATGTATAACCCTATACCCATTAGTAACCATTATTTAGCCTTAGAGATATGTCTGGAATATCATTTTGACAAGCGTTTGCAGGACTCTTACTACTAGTTCATTTAAATTTAACTTTTAATTTTGAAGCACAAAATTCTGAAAATATAAAATTATGTTGTGTATTTAACAGATCATTAGGAAACTTAGTAGCCGTACAAAGTCCAAGAGTACCAAAGCTGGGGATGTTCGTGGGGCCGCCTGAACTGCCCACCGGGTACAGAGCGAGGACGCAGGAGGACAAAGGTATAACTTTACTTATTATTTCTTAATAGTATCAACAGACTAATTATTTTGTCTCTCTGTTTATGCGCGTATTACTTAAAAACTACGCACTAGGCGTTTAGAGAACGTTAGTGCCGGATCGTGGGTTCTATTCTCACCCAGGAAAATTTTGTGTGATAGGAGCAATTTGATGCACATTTTTTTTGATAATCATTGGCAAAATATGCTAATGTATATTTTATATAGCTGCAAGTGAATCGAGCGAAGGCAGTTCCGACGGTGAGACGAGAAGGCCCAGGCCTCTGCCCCCACCACCTCATCATGAACCGGCACATAAGGTAATAAATATTTAGATTCCTTATTTAAAATCATCGCCTCAAAGTTCGAATATGACCTCTTGCAAGAGATTATTCAGAAGCCCCGGTAGATGAGGTACAACAGGTCTGCCAGAGGTCTAAGCACGAACATCGCAAGATTAGTGTCATCGTATCTGGTGCGCCAAAAAAACTGGTTTGTATAGAAAATTTTACACCGCGCTCTAGCTCGACGTTGCGCGATGTCCCATTTCCCACTGAATTGGTTTTTGGCGCACTCGATACGATTACGATACGCTTACGATAGATGTTCGTGATCAGTACCGCTACCATGAGTTGCTGTCGAAACTTACTTTAGTCACTGGCGAGTAAACGACCATCGAATAGTTTTCGATAAAGCTTGTACCATGAGTTACGTGAGCATTTACGTACTCGTTAACGTTAGCTCGATACTTCGAGTAGTTTTCATGTCGTCATATTGGTAGTACAGGGCACAGTTCGCTATTCCAAGTCACTATCCAAACTAGAAATATCTACCAATATTGCTAATTTCTGATTAGAGACGGAATAAGATACAGATTGATAATTTAATTTGGATCGTATCATTGAATAATCCAGTTGAAATATGTTACGTATGTGTTATTAATAGTTGAAGCGCATATGAGATCAAATTCTTTAGTTAATCACCACTAATTTATATTATACATACGAGTATATAATCAATGCTTCTATATTTATATTCGGATCACTCTCTCAGAGTGTACAGATTTTCATAAATATTAACTACGGTTACAATACCTCTTTGTATGATATTTTTGTAGTCAAAACTTTAGTTGCGTTGGGAATTTGTTGAGATGGGAAAATACAATTTGAACTCGCGACATTGTTACCCAGACACCTCTGTAGATACATCTATCTATATACATAAATTGGTCCCGTTTACACGAGAGTTGAGTTGAAATACATTGATAACATAACTATATTTAATTTATTCTTTTTACTTTTGTAGGCACTCCCGGACTACAATTATTTCTTATTTTATACTTACAGATTTTGGGTAGCGAGTACCCATCCTCGACGCAGGACAACTCGTCGTCCAGCGCGCCGGACTCACGTCGCCGGGGGCACCCCTTCAGCAAGCACGACCGCAGGCACAAGGTTGTATATCATTTGCCACTTGGCCGTCTAATTATCTCGGAATCGAAATTAAAGGATTTTTGGAGTAGTAGAGCTTTTAGTGCAGAGTTACTCCGGGGAAGTAATTAATACCACCTTACCCATTTCTGCCGTGAAGCAGTGGTGTACTCGTATTACTGTGTTTCGGTTGGAACGGTGAGGGGGCCGGTTTAATAGGGTTCAGATTATTTACAATACATTTGTTCCTTATACCTTAAATAATGTATTGTTTCTCTTTGTACCTAATAATTTGACAATCAATTTTAGAATCTTGTTCTGTTCCAGGAATTCTCAAAGAGCAAAGATTCGAAAAAGAACTCGTCGCAGGCGGCGAACACGGCGACGTTACAAAATTGGGGTCCACAAGTAAGTGAACTAAATTATTGGAGATGATGCAGTATGTGCAAAAGTATTCATCAACATGGATATATATTTCTTTAAGATCAGCAATTAATCTAAAAAATTCTGACAAAATACCTTTTCTGAGACTTAAATCTTAAGCCCTGATCCTAACCCCGATTGTCGCATTTTCGACATTAATGTCATATTCGACATAGATTTAAAAACATCGTGGCAAAAAAACCTGCCCTCACACGTCCACTGTAGGGACACTAGCCTCCCTTAGTCCACAACGTGGGGCCACCGCGGATTGACGGCCAAATTGACGACAAAAAGACGGATTAATTGACAATTATTATGGCATGACATGAAGGTTCTCATGATCACCACAAAATTTTTTGGTATAGCGTGATTACAACTTCCTTACAAATAATGTAAAACTAATACATTTTTTACTTTCCAGGGTGCGCACGGCGTCCCGCTTTTCGTGGAGAAGTGCGTAGAGTTTATAGAGCGAGAGGGTCTGGCTTCAGAGGGTCTGTACCGAGTGCCTGGCAACCGAGCCCACGTAGACATGCTGTTCACTAAGTTCTATGAAGGTTACTATTGTGTTTTAATCCCAATATATTCTACTAATACTATAAATGTGAAAGTTTTTGAGGATAGATATGTGCATGTAAGGATGTTTGTTACTCTTTCACGCAAAAACTACTAGATTTGGATGTAATTTGGCACATAGACAGTTAGTACCTGGGTCTTCATATAGGTAATTTTTTTTCGGGAAAAAGTAACACCAATCGGAATTGTGAGGGATAACTGGAAGGGACAGCTAGTTTATATATAATGAAAAGTAATTAAATAATTTATTAAAATTATAAGTTTACAATATTTACGAAATCTTAAATATATCGCATATGATGTGTTTCGGCCGTGGTTCTTCACACCTTTGTAACCCTATTATCACTTACCATTGTTGGATTGTAGTCAATAGAAACATAAACAGTACATGATCGCAATGGCAAATTTTAGTGTAAATCATCTCCAAGTGTTAAGTTATGATTTCTTTCTTTGTAGCTTCACTGTATGCGCGATGTTAATTTTTTCATACAAACCACCTTTTTGGCGTACTCGATACAAAGACGATTGCGATAGATATTCTTGATCAGGCCTCAGATGTCTGACGTCCAATTTGCTGGAAGGGATCCAATAAGATTTTCTTGTAACTAGGTGGAACGCATCATTTCAAATACCCTCTAGTCCCTTTCTGAGGTGGCAATGGATAGGTTACTTCGTTAGAATAAAAGATCGGTGTCAACGCGGTGTAGACCTCTCTATATATTTATACTTGTATAACTTATTTGCAGATCCTAACGTAGACCTAGATTCGCTGGATATACCAGTCAATGCGGTAGCGACTGCGCTCAAAGACTTCTTCTCTAAGAAACTACCGCCGCTACTGGATGAGGCCAGCATGGCACAGTTGGAGGACATTGCAAGTGAGTTTCATCTTGCCATGCCCTTTTTTTAAATTACTTTAAGGTGTTATCGGCAAATCTATTGATGATGCGTTGATGCCGTGTAACTCGGCAGATTAAAATTTGTTGCAGTGTTGTCTCCATATTAATAAAAATTACATGAGTTAACTAATATAGTATATTAGTAGACAGAGATAGAATGTTTACTTGTTACATTGGCCAGTTGGCTTAGTGTTTAGAGTCGCTGACTGCCACATGGGTTCGATACCCAGTCAGGGACAAACATTTGTGTGCATGAATATGTCTGTTTGTTATTTATATGTAGTAGTACAAGCTCTGCATCTTTTTGATTTTAATTGTTTACAATAAGTACTTTAATATTGTTAAATATAAAAAAAAATACAATATCAGTCTGATTATACATAAAATACCTTCCCGGTATTTCTGTTTACCACCAGTTCGGACAAAATATCGAACTTAATAAATGGCTTTGAATTTTAAATGTTTTTGTTCAGTGAGTAGTTAGTTTGTGTATATATCGGTCGCCCCCGGGCGCGTTGTGTACCCAGAGTGCGTGGTTGCAGCGATGCGCGGCTGCATGGCGGGCGGGGTGGAGCTGAAGGACCGCAGCTGGCGCCTGCTGGCGCTGCGCTCGCTGCTCAACACCGCGCTCACCCCGCTCGCGCGCGCCACGCTCGACTACCTGCTCGACCACTTCGCCAGGTGACTCCCTCTCACTCTCCCTGTCCCTACCCCTATCTACAATGCTCGGTGCCCTAAGCACCAGAGGGACGTCATCTGAGTTGTAACCATGAACATATGTCGCTAGCGTAGCCCCAAAAAGTATCTAATGATTTAATGGAATATGAACGTTTCATTATTCTTCTTTAATCACCTGTTTTCATTCCTATGAAACCCTCATACATATTTTCATTTTCTCTATAATACTAGTTATATAAATACTTATTCACGCCCTTATTCCTTAATTAATTACACAGTTATACCTTATGCCATACATTTTTAAGTTTTAACTTTACAACTGTTCTTTGTGTTTATCAGAGTGGCAGACAATTCCAAACTGAACTCGATGGACAGCAAGAACCTGGCGATTTGCTGGTGGCCGACCCTTCTGCCGGTGCAGTTCTCGGATATGGGCCGCTTCGAGATGACGCGGCCCTACCTCGAGGACATCGTGCAGACCATGATCGACCAGCACCCCTTCCTGTTCCGAGGGCAAGAAGCCTTTGTCATGGTGTGAGGATTGTGGGTGAGTCTATAAGGTCTCTATAATTAAGAAGTTTGATATATTTATCTATAGATGATTGATTGGTACTTTGTCATTGATACCTACATTGAATAGTTCAAGTAACTAAGTTCTAGTTAAATCCAAAGGTTTATTACGAAATCATAGACCAAGTGTCACCAATTAGTTTCGCTCGGGGTCCGTTTTAAGAAATGAAATGACCATTGCGGTCCCCACAACATTTTATAGAAAAAAATATTTATTAAACAAATGTAATAAGTTGCTGTGTTCGCGCTACTCAGCAGTTTATCACCGACAATTCGAAACCTTTGTCACAAACACAGTATTTACACAGATTTTTATGATAACGTATTTACTGATGATTTATTGATTACCTAAATACATCGACATGTTTCCAGGAACCCACAATGCATGTTGCATTTGTGATGGACGACGTGTGACGTCACCTCGATGCGATGACGTCATCGCGTGAACTCAACGACGGCGGCCCGTAGACGTTCCAAACAAATTTGGAACAAACGCCGCTTCGATACCAGTGAGGTTACGATTATTAATGTTAACACGAATAGTGCGTAAGTTTGGCTACTTTGTGCATACGCCGTCTTTGAATCGACGCGCGATTCTCAACTCTATCCTCGTGCGATAAGGCTCACGTGTCGATTCAAATACAGCAACGATGAAATAGTAACGATGTTTATCGATGTTTCATACATATCGTTACACTTTCAAACGATTATCGGCAAGCTATTGTTGTTCTAATGTAGGTTTTTACTATTACAAAACAAAGAAGTGTCTGTCGGTATTACGGTAAATTTAGAAGAACGGCGCGTTTATTTTTACAAGCGTTTTTTCATATCAATAATTGCTTAGTAATACGCAAAAATGTTACATGATGCTTGCATTTCGATGATTCGGCTTTATGTTATCATTTTATTAAATATAGATGTCAAAAATCGGTACTTTTTTACGGACTTAATTTATTCGAATGGACTAAAATTTAATCAGTATTTGGACACGGAGTTATTTCAAATTATATCGTATTTGTATTAGTGTAAGATTGAAATTTCGTGCACAAAAAGTATTTAACGGAAAATATGTTTTTTAATGTAAGTATTATATTGGTAATGATATTTAACGTTTATATTTGTATAATCAATTAATGGCAACACCACGTAATGAGCACATTCCGTTCAGTCGAAAAGGTAATTAATGTATGTAATTGTTAATTATGGATATAATAACGATAATTATTATAAAATAGTGATATTCGCGTAATCATTCGGTTATAAAACAATCGGTAAATGTAATTCGGTGTAATGGAAAATGCTTGCGTGCGTTTTATCGTATTTTTTTATGTTTTTTTTTTACATAGCAGAGGCAACGAGTACCTTTTGCTGATAGATTAAAAATAGTGATAATTTGTCGTCCAAGAACATGTCTAAATTACTGATTCGTCTTGCCATGAGCTACAAAGCGCCGAGACGTTTAAAGCCAAATTGACCATTATGTTTAATAGACAATGATGATAATGTCTCGAAACAGCAACTTTTACTATGTAAAAACATTACTACGGAAATTTAAGTCAGTCAGAATTTCGTATGAAATAGCGTGTTGCGATGTGTTTTAATTACTTTTATACATTTATACATATTTATTTGAATACAGTCACTAGCTTTTATAAGATTTTGACACAAAAATAATTTTTCACAGTCAATGGTGCAAATTACTCGTAGACTACTATAAATTTATGGTATCTGTGGCTAATCAAGTTTTCAAGGAAATTTATGTGTGAAAAGAAAATGTCTAGATTATAGGAAATACATTTTATAGTCGCATACTGCTAGAGGTATGTCTCTTAATTAAGATTGATTCAACACTGTTCTACCCAGCTTTGGAGGTTTGAAAAACGTGACATGAATTTCAGACTCCATTTGCTTCTACATATATCTAGTGTACATGCCTGTATAATATTTGTTAGTTATACTAGTTAACACTGCCATCTATTAGCGTACAGTTAAGCTAAGGTGTTGAATTTAATACAAACATAGTTCGCTAGATGGCGTTGAATTAAATAGATACAGTACATAGATCTTTGCTCACCTCGTATGGTAAGATTAATGAAGCGTAACATTCGAACATGTAAGGTAGATATTGGCTTTATACGTCTCGCGGTATCTCAATATAATTCTCGTTGTTAGTCTGTTACATTACTAACCGATGTCACCTCTCATATACATTTTTACTAACGGTACGTAATTAAAAAATCATTGCCAATCGAATGTGGCATTTTGTGTGTTTATTTTAAAGTTTTATTTACTTTATGTTAATGGTTACATGTGTTTTGCGGACGGCAACATTTTTTGGGATATTTTATTGTTTATGGTATGGTGTTGATTTTTTTAAAGTCTTCTCTTTGCTCGATACGAATTGAAGACTGAAAACTAAAATCAGTTATTAGTTTTATTTTAAATACATATCCCTAACTGAGTTGTCATCCGCAAAATAACTAATTGAGCCATTTTTTAAAGTTAAAAAAATTGGAGCACAGTGGTTAAAACCATTACTTTGTCTCCACATAGCCTTGTCATGCCATAGACTAAATACGATTTAAATAGAGGTTGTAAGCAAACAGCTAATCCGCTAGATAGTGAGATGTGTGAATGTTATTATTTTTTTCTTGTCATGGCATTATATTGGATATAATTTATATAAAATACTTCCAATGTATTATATTCAGGATGTTTTGGAAATGATTTTGTGCATTGGTCCCGGCATTTGGACCAGTTTATTACTTATTCCCACATCAGTTTTATTTATATCAAATAAGTACCACGAAAGTTAGACAGTCCATGTTGACTTTGCTCGAAAAGTTGAAACAATTAATATTTTGTCTCGAGAATGGAATTAATCTCAAATGCCAAACAATATTGGTTTATAAATCACCAGTGGAGTGATTCAGAGCTTTGATCAATCAAAATCAGAAATTGAGTCATTTACAATCGAAGGCCTTCTATTTTGTAATTTCCATTTGGCAGCAATTGAGGCAGTAGATCGGTAAATTACCGAGTTTAAAAAGCAATGCGGCTATTATTACAGCATTATATACAATAAAAGGCTGAATAATTAGGCTGATTTTCGAATCGGTTACTATTACAACTTAATTGTGTTATAAAAGGCAATCGATTCAGAATAAGGGGGTAGATGGGCTCATGAACTCGCTAAGGGTTCAGGATATGTTATCTGATCTAGGACGAATATGATGACTTAACAGAAATACTCGTACAATGGCAGCTTAATATTCATAGACTGATTTTTGTGAACCTTTTAATTGCTTTAATTGGAAAAGAACGCACCTTCTAATTGAATGGTTTAATTCAAGCCTTTGTGGAGGTCATGAAATAAAAATATTCTTTTTTTATGTAGGGTTTCCAAACCCTTTATTAATGGCTGTATCATTTCTTAGATCCCTTTTGTTTATAATTATTTGAAATATGACCTTTTTATATTTAAAAGCTGCTAAAATATGACAGTCATAAATCGGTTAACCCTTTCTAATTTTTTACATTAGAAAGAAATATACGGTGTGCATGGCCTATGGTAAATAATACTATATTTGTTAAGTGTTTACATAATAGACTGATATAAGTATGGATGATTATCTGATTTTCATTCTATATTCCTAACTAATTATTTTGAGTTATGGCAGCGTCAAACATTTTCCAAAGAATAAACTTCTTTATGTAATTGTATTAGAAATCAAATTTGATTGTGTGCTAGCGATTACTTTGAAGTCACTCGGTAAAATATCGCAAAGTACAGATGTCTTAGGGGGTCTACCGCCAGCATCTTCGTCTATTCGACTTTCTCACATAAATTGATTTGTTTTTCTGTCAAATGTCACGTTTTTATGCATTCTGATTTCTTTTGACAGAAAAACAATGCAGTTCAGGGCCCCATTTACAATGCAATGTCCTTCAAATATATATCCTATGCCAATAGCAATAAGAGTGCGTGTATTGTTAACATTTTTTTTACGTTAAACACGTTTTCATTGTGGTTAATTTTAATGCACTGTCTATAATGTTGTAAAGGAAAATCGACTTTTTTGAATATCTATTTGTCAACCGTTTATCAACTTTAATTCTAAGGAAATAATGTATAATTTAACTTACCTTGGTGGAGTGAATGAAGTCCAATTTAAAGTGCAATAAGGTTTGAAATTCCATCCGACCTTGCTTTATACGTTTTAAGGTCGAATTTTGTTTGTAATGTTTCATCGTAAGATCACAACTTTTGTTTTTGTGTATGCTACAAGTAATGAAATCAATGTAATTAATTAATAAGTATATTTAATATATTAGATGTCTCGATTAAGCATAGTTAAGGTGTATCTACGATAAGTTTTTATCGGTATAGTAACGTCATTACATCACTGTCTCCCTCGCACACTCGACGTAAGTTTACACGGGAATCGAGTGTGGGAGCGAGACAAAAGTATCAAGTCCATTAGGGGAATGATGAGAGGGGTTTTTTATATTTTACAATGAATCGAAAAAGACAGAGCCTACCTGTGTTTAAATATTATTTTTCTATAGAGTTTTCGCTTTTCTTAGATCTCACGAGAATGAAAACATTAATTTGTGTCAAAACTTCCCCTAATGTTTTAAAAAATGCAATTTCTATATAAATATTCGATGTAAATATTGTACATTCGTTCATTTAATTTTTTTTTTTACTTAATTTATTTATTGAAATATTTTTTATGGAAGAGTTTTAAAGCCATATATTTGTTGATATGCAATAGAATTTGTGGAGTGGATTTTTGAGATTTTACTTTTATTTTTTTAATTAATTTTTATTGCACTTTTTTTATTATATATTTTTTTTCTATAAATTGTGCCATTTATTTTGAAAACGTATGGTGATTTCGGTGATTCCTTAAATTGTATTGTCGTATAATAATTTGATGTATTTGCGTTTTTTGCCCTAAATTCTTTCCTGTAGGTTCTCGAATGTTCTATAGTAGAATCAATGTACGCTTGGTCGGCTGACGCCTCATTGCCTGTGTTAAGCGTATTTGATCTTTAATGTTGCTGGATATCGGTATCGCGTCGACGAACTTCGCTTGTATAGGTTAATAACTTGGTCTGATGTGAGATTAAGTGTATGAAGTTCCATTTTGATAGTACGATAGGTAATATTTAAGGATTTTTTGCCTTTGATATTGTAGGCGTGAAATTTTTGCGGAGGATGTATCGGTATAGTAAGCTGCTGTCCGTTTGACAGCGAGTGTGGATTGGGTGTTGATCGTTTTGATTTTTAATTGCGTTTATTTTACAATCTAGTCGTTTTTTTTACTGTAAAATATTATTCTTACACTGAAAACCATGTCAAAAAAATTCGATATCTGTAAACCATTAAGATGTGAATGACTACGGTCATTAAAGCGTGATTATCACGTATCCACGAGACTTTTCTATCACTATATGTATCCAAGCAGTTAGCAGTCTTTCTCACCCGCTCCCGCTGTCGCTTATCAAACGAGCCGCAGGCTTATTTTATATATTTGTATAGTGTACGGTAGTGAGTGATCAATGTTGTGATACTATTGGGGAAGCGAGGCTATGCCGCCAGGTATTGAGGTGTCGATCGGCACATCAATTTTGCTATGCGTCTAAATTACTGTAAAACACAGTTCAAAGGAATGTGTCATATTTTATAATAAATAACCATATATGTAATGGTGTGATTTTTATTTTTATTATTATAAATGCCTTGTCCAGTCCAGTCCTGTCCTGTCCTGTCCTGTCCTGTCCTGTCCTGTCCTGTCCTGTCCTGTCCTGTCCTGTCCTGTCCTGTCCTGTCCTGTCCTGTCCAGTCCTGTCCTGTCCTGTCCCTGTATTTCCTAATAGGTACAAATGTCTGTTTAAAGAAAACTTGTCGACGCAACGAAGCCTCAGAGAGCAGAGTTCTCACGTAATTGCAACCTTGTCCGTGTAAGGGCGTAAGAGCCAAATTCGCTATCACCATCGTCCAAAAAAGAAAAATAAAATAGTTAACCAGAGAGACGATACATAGAGGCCGAATTACTTGGGAAGAATTGTGAGCTTACTTTTCTCGTTATTTCACAATTCATAAAAAAATATTGCAAGATATACTTAGTTTTTTTGATAAATATAATGCGATATTATTGTCGAAATTGTGAATATGAGGCCCAGTCAGAAATATCTTTAAATATAACCGATTTTTTTTTAATTAAGTTTGCCGCATTTTACTTAACCTTATGAAAGTGTATCTATACTAATATAATAAAGAGGAAAGATTTTTATGTAAGTATGTTTGTAACTCTTTCACGTAAAAACTACTAAACGGATATGGATGAAACTTGCCACATAGATAGAGCATATCCTGGAATAACATTGGCTACTTTTTATCCCGGGAAAATATGTTATCCCTCGAGAACGCGAGTATAACCGCACCACTAGTAGGTAATAAAATAACAAGCGAAATATGAACAAGAACATAACTAAAGGATGCTTTTATTTATCGTTCAACAAACATGCGTTTCTATTACTCAGAGTAGGTACCTATAACACTATAGCACAATATTAAGAAAATCACAGTTTACACTATACATTATTTACAAACTCATAACCCAATTTCAATAATTTGATGCTATACTAAGTGCAGTTAATTTTATGTATCATTTGACACAGATCTGGGTGCAATCAGCGCTAAAAATAAGCAGTTTTGCACTTAATTTAAATATTATTAAAGTAGCTTTCACAATCATCTGGATATGAAACCAATGCGCATAAGTGTACTGTAAGCTTATATATTATGACCTAAGATACACATTTTACACTTGATCGTACTTCCAGTTAATAAACACAGAGTAGTCCAGGAGCTAGGGCCACCATCAGACGCAACCGGCACCCCAACACCCACACCATGGTATTGAAGTATCATTATTTGGTTCCGATAGTTTTCTTGACTTGTGCGTGCACGCTGACGCGAGGGAATTCACAGATGAACACATACTGTTTGTGCGCTCGTGCTCTGAGTGGGATGTCATCTCCTAGAAAGAAAATTACTGTTAGCTCTCGAACTATACGTTATATAGATAATGCATTTTTTTTTGTTGAAGACTTGGTATTGAAGAGTAAAGGATCCTCATAAAGTGTCAAAGTGAATCCCTTGAAATAGTAGAAATCAGGAGAGTAGGAAGTGAAGTGAGTGCGTGAATGTGAAATGAAATAAAATACTGAATAATTGTTGAATAATTTTGATTTATATAATCAGTACAAGTACAAGTAAGAATGTATTCAAACATGAACTTGGTGTAGTATATGGTTTCCAATTACGCATCATTCCTTTCTTATAAGATGAGTTTTATTAGTATGTGTGTACAGGCTATTTTTCTTTAAAATAATGTTCATTACCTGATAGCTGTCCCGCTTATAGCGCGGGCCAGAGCTTGATGATGACAACGTGTTTCTCGGCCTGTGCCGTGTGCAGTGCTTCGGCTTTGGTACCTCCTGCACCTCTCCCTCAATCAGCCTCTCATTGTCACTCTCAAGCGGCACCTGACCATTCTTTGGCGTCCCATTTTTTGTATCTTTCTTCTTATCTCTCCTTTTCCGTTCTCTCTTTTTAAACGTTAAAGAGAATCTCTTCCGCTTCTTCGCTTTAGGTGAATCTGGTCTTTGAGGTGCAGTTGACTTCTCTCTCTCAGATCGACTAGTGTCGTCATCCGGTGGAGGTACCTGGGATTCTGAATCTGTTTTCAATGTAATCTCCGTTCGAGTAGACGAATCAGGTTCCCCTGATTTGTACGCTACTTCTTTTTCTAAATTCGCCAGTTCCATTCGACGTAATCGCTTTGGGAGTTTGTTAACTGTAGCGTAAATGGGCTCTTCATTATCTCCAACAGGAGCAGAACGAGATCTAAAGAAGAAATCGAACTTCTTCGGTTTCACCGGTATTCTTCTTTCGACAAATACGACAGTGCTTGCTACTTCTGTCGTCGTCGTTAATTCATCGCTAGTTTTAGGACTTGGGGTACTCGGAATGGGTGTCGCTCTCGGATAGTCATACGTCAACTCTATGTTCTTCTCAGTGACATACGTCGGAACTTCAGGTTTATCATCGCCATTTTGCATTACAACGGGTGCAGGGTCACGTTTCTGACAGCAGCACTGTCTTTGTGTGATGCGTCTTGTATTGCACATAAACACAGAGTTCTGTTGTATATAAGTCGTTTGTATCGTTGGTGTTGACTGTACATCCCCGAGCAAGTCCTCGACATTGCCTCCTGTGTGGAACCGTGGTTGGTAGGGAGCTATGACAAAGCCAGGCGGCGGTGGAGGTGCGGCGATATGATACGCTGGTGACGTCACTGACTCGAAGAATCTTGGCATATCTGGCGGGGCATCATGCACGAGGACGTCGACGACGCGCTCCGGGGCATTGTCCGCCATATTTGGTCGTGTTTTGCCATTGTTCAGCTGTGACATAGGCGTCAACACTTGTCGATGGCTATCAGCGGCATGTCTGGCTTCACTCTGGCACTCATCGCAAGTGCAGGGAGATTCCGCGCCACTCTGTAATTTACAAAATGATGTAATGTGAGATATCAAATGTTATCGGAGTAGAATATAATACATCACGAACGTTATGAGGTTATTAGTGAATCGGCTTCCGGAAAACGTATCCTGTTAATTTTAAATCCCTAGAAATTTGCGTTAGAGTGTTAATGTAGAAGTATTTTTTCAGGGTCTATAACTTTTACAAGTCATGGCATTTCTTTGGACCCTGGAGAGTGTCCTTGAGCATGTCTGTTCCTAATGAAGAGGAAGATGGTATATACAAATGATGAGTTATCGTTATTGCGAATTTAAGTTTAGTTAAAATTCTTTTGCAGAAAGTGGTTCCAAAAAACCTAATGATTATGTTAATACCCACTACAGAGTTAATTAAATTAACCCAAGAAGAATCGAAGGTTACCTTACCTTCGATTCTTCTTGGGTTAAGATTGGGTCAGCGTGAAAGTTTTGTGTATGTTCTTTATTTCTTTAAGTTAATTCCCCAGTTACCTCAATTTTATTTATAGTAAATAAAATCCAGCACAACCATGAACTGATCGAGGTATATCCGCCCATCTGGCGTGTCAGAAATACCTTCGGAAAGTTCACGTCATCTCGCCAGTTTTGTCACGTTCTTAATATTACCCGTCTCATAAACTGTGAGGAAATATCAATATGTGTCAAAATTATTAGCTGGGAATGTTTCGTGGATGAAATTATGAGTAATTCGCATTTAGGCCGTTTTTATGTTGCCAGTAAAGCGTATAATGTTATAGGGCTTCTGATAGTGGGCGTAATGTGATTGTTCGGTATTTTAAAAGCAGTAAGCTATTAATATTTTCACTGTGTTATTATAAAATAAATCTATAGGTATAGATGCTAGTTTTGAAATAATAAATTCTTTATCATTTTAAATGAGGAGCAATAAAAAATATCTAAACTAACCAACAGATCTGTATTATAAAACCGTATTTATTTAAAATCTTTGTCAGTGAGAACACCAAGTCACGCACGTGTCAAACTTCGCAAATATACAAGCACATTGCGAGGGCATTCCAAACAAAATTGTATATTTATAAGCAAATAAAAATAATGGAGAAATACCTTTAAATCCATCACATAATCACTGTCACATTTCAATATTATATCACAACATAAGCCGAACAAATATCCAGGAGAGCGCTATGCGACGCGACTCTTGTCCGAGATTCAACTGAGTTTATTTTTAAAACTCCATTAGGCGTTACAATATATTCTTACACATCAAACTCGTCCGCCCTTGACTCATTTAACAGTCAAAATAAACCCCAAAAATTATTTCTAGCCAAATTTTGGGAGTCATAAAGTGCAATTTGGAATGATTTCCCCGTGTTATGCTAATTCTCGACCTATTTCTGTCTTTCGATCATTATGGTAGGCAGACGGATGTGGAATACGTCAAACAATTCGATTTTCTTGAATTTTCTTACACGTGGCGCAGAGTGCTCTTGTTGTAAGATGTTATGAATAGACGTGTCAGCTCAGTGAGTCTATTAACAGTTCGCAAAATAAACTACCTATATATAAATCAATTAAATCAATCGCAGAGCAACGAGCTAATACTCTCCAAGTTTTCTAAATTCATGAATTATTATAGAATGAAATCATTCATTTGGTTCTAGTCGTATGTTGTGTATTTGTGTTTAAATAAGTATCTAGATTACTTCAAACATGCACCTGAATTGTGTAATTCTCTGAGGATTAATGTGGAAGCCTATTTCATAAAAGATTGACGGTTCTGCACGCGAGCAGTGTAGGTCAACAGTCGTAGCGCCGTCAATGTAATACAAAATGGACTGTAACGACGATTTCGAGAGGTTTACACGCCCTGCAAGGTGCCATATCTCCCCGGAAATCCTTTTTTTTTTTTTTTCGGAGGGGAAATGCATTACGCATACCACCGCGCCCGGGGAGAGACGCGGTGGTTATGTGGGACTCCCACTCGCAAACTCCCCTTCTCATATCAAAAATGAGAAGGGGCCCGAGGGTATACCCACTAAAACCCCTCCGATGTTCCTTCGCACACTTGAGCGCCGAGGGTCGCGGGCACGAATTCAGCTTCCGCAACCCCCGGCTGGTCCCCGGAAATCCTGGACCAAGTTATTGGTTCACATGCCTATTCTATCACAGCTTAAATGAGCGTATCAAGCCCAAATCAATAAGGTGGGTTGGAAGAATAGACTTTATTATAGGATCATTTATTAGAAAATCTTTTACTTAATAGCCATGGAAACATACAATGGACACACGAATAAATGCTAGATACCTTATTGCCCTCCTGCTCTGCTTCTTCGGGCACCACGCTCAGGTCATGGAAGGCCACCGCTTTCGATGATCCGTCAACGCTTGCGCAATCTGGGCATGCACTGCACACGGACGCGCTGTCCTGCCAAGTGACAATGTGCTTTATTTATTGGACATTAAAGACTTACTGAGCGTTAGGAAGTATCATGAGCAGGATTTTTGGCTGTATCATCAAGACATTAAGGGCTATTTTGATACCTTGATACTACATTCTTATCCAGTTCATCCAAAAAAATAACCTCTAATAAGCTATTTTTTTTTATTACCACTACTACTCAAGTTCTTGTAAATATTAATCTGCTGTGATATAAACCAGTGTGTAAAATGATATAGTTCATAGAACACGTACGTCCGAATGCTCAGGGGAGGACCTCCGCTCCCGCAGCATGCTGTCGAGTCTGTCGTACTCGTAGCGAAGAGCTGATATCTCTCGCTTTAGCTGGTCGTTCTCTCGTTTCAACTTCTTTATGTCCGATTGACCTGTGACGATTTAAAAAGGTTTTCTCGTGTATAATTATTAGATCCACGATTACAATCGCAAAGCTATAATAAATGAAACTCCGACTGGGAACAGGATGGTAAGGTATGTATGTATATAGGTAAAACCAGCAGATCTGGAGCATAAGTAGTAGGAAGTAAGAGCAATGTGGCACAAATAAGACGATAAGACTGACGCAAGGAGCGAAGGAGTATGTTTTGAAGGTGTCCTAGGGTTTCCCCCACGTTAAAAATGATTAAAAGTGCCGTAGCCTATGGGCGTGCCAAAGTCTATCATGTCGGTGCAGCTATTAAGTTGTAAATAGACAGAGACAAAGTTACATTCGCATTTATCATAATAATATGAAGTAGGAAAAGCTATGTTGCCTGCAGTAATATGTAGGTAGGTACCTCGTTCAACTTCAGCGTTGATATTGATAGTTCTCAGGCGCAGCTCTTCGTTTTCGTACAGCATGCCCCGAGAGGACTTGCGATCCAATCTGTAATTGTATAACAATAAGGTTTAAAATTGAATTTTCTTTATTGTTGTGATTAATTCGATTGCAATACGTGGGATTTTCGTTCGCACAGAAAGGAAACACGTTCATTCACGATTGTAAACGAAGGTGTGTTGTGAAGCTAAGTGGAAACAATACTAAATTAGAATTCTTCAATGAATGTGGTAGTTTATGACGGACCTATTGGTGCATGTAATATTATTTTCATTTCAAACTTTACTAACATCAACAATACTCATGAGTACCTCTATAAGTTAAACGAATGTTTATAAAGTTCAGTTTTGTTTGCAATATTTCATAATCCATAGCTGAGCAAAAGGATAGACTATTGACATAATTGAGTGGATAACTAGGAAGAATTCTTTGGTGTATGATGGCGCTTATGTTTCAATTGAAATATTATCTGAAACCAGACTACTTAAGTAGTGAATTCCAAAAGTTGTCTGAAACGAAATAAGTCTAGCTATTTAACATTATCTAGACAAGTTTGAAATGAAAATTTACTCCAATACGCTTTTACAGACACTTATAAATGGTCAGACTCTAACGCCAGTTCGGAAGATTGCCATTACTGAGAGAGCCGGCTATTAACTCATTTTTTTTTGTACAACAAGAGTAGTCTATCTATCTATTTGGTCTGTAATAATACATCAAACGGTGGCGCTGTATAGTAACTCACTTGCGATTGGGTTTGACGTTGACATCTTTGCGTCGCGTGCGCAGCATACTTGCTCCTGTCATGCCCGACATTATGCCGCTCGCGAGCCATGCGTCGATTAGCACCTGAAACAAGCACATATTGTGAAAACAGTCCTAGAATTAGTGCCACTAGTACAGTTCGTGATGCAGTCACGGTGGGTACTGGAGTTTTCGGTAAATATGTGCTACTTATTTAAACCAGAGGAATATATTGTCGCTTCGAGCAAGAAAGGCCAACTACCACTTCAACTTGCTGATCAGCTGAACCATGAAATATGAAATATTTTATTCAAATATGCCTTCACAGGCATATATGAATGGTCAGACTCTAACACCGAGTTGGAAGGTCATGTTGGTCAATTCTTAAAAGAACCTCTCAAACATTACAGTCAACCTGATGGCAAGCGGTCACAACTCAAAATGCAATACTAGGGGCTTCACAATTTTATTGTTGACCTTAAGAAATGAAGTTAACCGTAACTCGCTCTTTTGCTTTGCACTACTGCTTCTCTATGGATTTTTTTTTCTTTCTTTTTTTTTTCAGACGGGATTGCGATTGGCCTCAAAATCACCTGATGGTAAGTGAAGATGAAGCCGAAGATGGAGATATAGAAGAAGTACTTCCCTGACGATCTCTGCCCGGAGAGCTCTACTGTAGGCTTATTTGATTGCGTAATAATACAATGGGGTATGTTTACATTACAATATCTCAAGGGTAGCCATTCAACGGCTTCGTGCAACAGAGCAATCAAATGGCTTCTCAACTGTAAACAAACAGTTGATAGTTGCTGACGAGTTCTGATTTTCTTCGCATTTAACCGAATCTTGGCTTTTATCAGTAGATTATATGATGTACTGTGATACACATCTATGTATTAATTACCTAAAACCTTATCAGTAGATACTGAATCCGTGTTTTCATAAACAGTTTCTATTTGAAACACTTTTTTACATACGTATGTGTCTATTAGACGACGAATTGACTGCGAAGTTTTTTAAATTTAGCTAACTAATATAGCCGTGGGAAGTTTACTTCTCGGTGGCTATTTAGCTGTTTAACACGATGGATTGTTTTCTTGTAAAAACAGGACCTGACTGTTTTTGAATATAATGCACGGAAACTTGAATAAATGAGACATAAAAATCTGAGCTATTCTTAGTATTTGGTAGTCTACGCCACTTCACCTCCACCCGCGCTATTCAAAAACCAAAACTTGAACGAGTAATCACTCAGGTGTACACGGGTAGCGAACCTTTCATCTAATCGTTGAGTCGCGAGAGAGACAGAATAGTCACTGCGCGAATTCATCTTCGAGCCTATATAAACTTCGTCGGCGAGCCGTTTCACGGAGGCCTAGGAGAGCTTACCGTGATTATTAGTATTAGCGTAGTAAGCGACAGAGACAGAGCACGGAGGCCGCGACGAAACATCCTCGAGTTAGTATCATTTTCCTTACAGAATCGAGCCACAGTACATTACAGATAAAGAGCATTACATAAAAATAATTTCACTCACAAGTTGTGTCGCCCGAACAAGTCTCCAACTGTGTGATCAATAAAACTCTTTACTTATAGCGTTTTATAGGCTCGTCTTACCCTATTTTATAATCGGATGCCGCGAGATGCTGACTAAGGAAGCTTTGGAGGGTACTGAACTGAATACTGATACTCCACAGGCACTTCAGTTGGTTCATGCGCAGATACACTCACTTAAATTTGTCATATTCATGAAATTGTCTTACATGATTCATCTGTCTTATTATATTTCTTTCAATATTGGAACTTTGTTGTTGGCTTCTTAGCAATTTATTTACGAAATTCTGTGTATGTGTCCAGGATAATGTCACGTGTCACGTCAGCTAGTATTTAAATACATTAAAACAATTAACTTTTATTATGAAATTTTTTATTCATCATAATACTACCTGTTCCCCACGGTTTCACCCGAGTTCCCGAGGGATGTTCCATTTTCCCGGGATAAAAGTATCCTATGTTACTTCTAATACCTCAAAGAATATGTGTATTTGTGAATAGTTTTCGCGTGAAAGCGTAACAAACAAACTTACATTCACATTTATAAAATGAATTAAAAGGGATATGCAAAATAGGGTTCCTTTGACACACCATCACCACAAAACTACTGAACATATCGGGATGGGACTGCTACCATTCGACGCTAATTTCGTAGATGGTCATAGGCTATATATGATATCGATAAACGCGGCTGAAACCGCGGGGGACAGCTAGTAAACACATATTAACATTATATGGAAAGCTTGTGTATGTGTGATACAAACTCACGTGTGCGTTCATTCTGTTCGTATTATAGTAATCTCATAATGCAATAAAGGGATACGACATTGACTATACTTTTTAATATTTTCGGATATTCCTTCAGAGAAGAATTTAATCGCTATTTATATACTTATATATATTTTATTTATTAAACGAAAATTACAAAAACTTTAGCTTCAGTAACTTTAAATTTGGCCTTCATTCATGCATTCGGAGGGCCTAAACTGAATAAATGGTTTTGAATTTAGATTTTTTTTTAATGGTAAAATATTATTGAAACTTATTATCATATCCTACCAGTCCTATCGTATTTAACTTTTATTACAAATACGAAAGATTGTGAAAAAAGATGCATGGATGTTAAACTCTTTCTCACAATTACTTCCAAACAGGCTCGTCTTTAAACTATTGGAGGCCCTGGACACTAGGATAAGGGGGCCCCTAAGACTACGCTATGAGAGCTCTAAGAGCGCGACACACCGATCCGATCTGACGACACTATGGACGTCCAACGGGTTCTATTCCTTTCGGACTAAGGGGCCCCATGAATCACGGGGCCCTGGGCACTTGCCCAGAGTGTCCAATGGAAAAGAAGGCCCTGCATCCAAACGGATTTGGATGAAACCTTAATTAGCACATCAGTAGAAAAAACATGGCCCTGGAATAACATAAAAGGCGTTTAATCCCATAGCTATGTAATATGTGACATCCCTCGGGAACGCGAGGGAGATCTTTCTTAATGAAGTTAGGACCGATTGGTAATAGATTGATGGTTCACAGATTGCCATCACAGCATAAAGGTCTGTGTAATTACTCTAATTCCAAGCTATTTTAAGTCCCAACGTGATTGTCGCCGTCTCTGGGATTTATCAATCTTGACTAACACCCCCCTTTTTCAGCTAATACAAACTTCGTCGGCAAGCCGCTTTACGGAGGCCTCGGAGAGATTACCTCTCACGTGATTAGCGTAGTAAGCGACAGAGACAGAGCATGCAGGCCGCGACGAAACATCCTCGAGTTAGTGTCATTTTCCTTACAGAATCGAGCCCCAGGTCAACTCTAAACAAAGAAAGATATTTCTGACAATTGTTTTTTTTACTAATCTGATGGGCTACCCTAGGCGTCCGGCTCCATATAAAAAGCTTATATATGGCGGAGTTTATCTAGCTATTTATTTTATTTATTATCTATTATTTTCCTTTATCAAGTAAATCCAACATCATCTCTTGGGCTCCCCTACTATTAATAATAATAAATATCCCGGGACATTCTTTACACATGGCCATCTAATCCCAAACTAAGCAGAGCTTGTACTATGGAAACCAGATAACTGATATACTACATATACTACTGTTTTTTATCTAAATACATACTTATTTAGATATTTACACCCAGACACAGAATAAGCAGACATGTTCATGCACACAAATTGTCCTGTGTGGGAATCGACTGAAATATATGGAATCAAAACATCCAATTTGATTGTCACACTACAGGTCTTACCTTAGTATGTCAACATGCAAGGTGTTAGTCCTAGTTTCCTAGACTGTTTCCATTGTTTACTTGTACAGTAGTTTTCTAACTCGCGCTATAAAGTGTTCTATATAATGTGACTAAACTAATAATTAATTAAATAATGTGATTCATATTAGCATTGCCATTTAATATGTTAAAGTAGGTAAACAGAAACAGTGTTAATTTAGATTTAGATTAGTGGTTGTTTAGAATAATGAGTGAAAAAATTGTTTGTCCGTCAATCAATGTCTGCCTATTAGGTAGTGAAGCAGGAAACAGTGAAGTAAAAGAAGATGAAAGGATATCGAAGTCTGTCTGTCTGTCAGATATCTGAATGTTATGTGAAATGTTAAACATGAGCGGTTAGTTAGTGATTGTAACGTGATATTGCGCCTGAAAACATTTTTTTTTAAATCTATAAATAAATCGGATGAAGTTCTAATTCGAATAGTTTTTTTAATTATCGATATTTTAGGATTCAACTTAAAAAAAAGTACTAATTTAGTTTTTTTTTTTCACCTTTACACTATAAATTTAATAGCCTATCAAATGTAATCAAGAACTTAACCTAATTATAATTATTGTATTATTATTAAAACTTAATTATTTTAAAATAATACTACCAGACTTTTTACGATCACATGGGGGCCTGGGTTGCAACTTTTGTCCCAAACATGTCCAAAAAGACTTGGACAAAACTGACACTTGAAGTTGCACGGGTAGAGGCTCACAAATGCCGATCTAAGACCATTGATATATTAAAAAAAAAATATATATATATATATATCAATGTCTAAGATATCCTTTTTTCGTTGTTATAGTAGTCGTGGATTAATAAAGTGCAGCAATTGTTCCTTCAAAAGCAGTTGTAAATTATTATGAAACTTCATGAGCGGACAACAAGTTGTCTAGAGTAAAAGAATTGGCCCGTTTTTACAACTACGAGTGTTATATCAAAATGAACACTATGGCGTTACGATAAGGTTCATCAGCATCATCATATAATTAACAATTGAAGTAATTAACATTATCGCCAAACCAATAAAGGTGATTTTTTAATAACATTCGTAGCTGTCAAAAAATACCTTTTAGATCTCGACTGTATCTAAGTAGGTAGAGTATATTGGCTTCTCGTGGTGTCATTCTACAAGGTAATATCCATTAGCTGGACGATTGTTCTATCTCTCTCCTTAACTACGCGATCACGTGAGAGATCCGCTCTCCGAGGCCTCGCCCGGCTCGACGAAGCGTGTACTAGCAGGACTTCGATTCTGTTAAAAAAATTATACTATACTACCGGCACGCTATGATGGCCGTTTTGACGTTTCAAATTGTTATAGGAAAATTAACTGTATTGCTTTGGAATAAGGTTAATTTCCATCATCATACAATTAGCTGTTTGATCGATAGATGCACCTTATGAGTGAAGGAATAAAGGCCAACATAGCGTGCCGCAAGTTTAGCTCATCGTTGTTTTTGCCTCTACTGTCTCTTTCGCTAACTAAGCAAACTCGTGAGAAGTAAGCTCTCTGAGGCCTCGTTGGGCTGCTACCCGACGAAGTTGTATTAGCTGAAAAGGGGGGTTAAATAAGGGGTCAGTCAATCCTTCGTTACTTATCATAAACTTCTCGAAGTGGTATCGATTCAGACTTAAATTACAATCTCAACGCAATAAACTAGTTATAAATCGGTCAGTTCCGCTCGAGTGCTAAAATGATAGATCCCAATGGATAGCCAATAAAATGCATGTATTTTATGTTTTATCATAACAAGCAATGATTATATAAATTATACATAATATATACAAAGTTATGTTCATTTATTTACATGTGCGTATGTCTCACAGGTTGCCGATTTGACTAAATCCTACTTCCCTACTAATATTATAAATGTGAATATAAGTTTGTTTGTTACGCTTTCACGCGAAAACTACCAAACCGATCATCATGAAACTTTGTACACATATTCTTGGAGGTATTATAAGTAACGTAGGATACTTTTGGTGCCGAGAAAATGTTACATCCCTCGGGAACGCGGGTGAAACCACGGGGGACAGCTAGTATATATTAAAAGCTGCCCTCCGCGGTTTTACCCGCGTTCCCGTGGGATGTCACATGTATTATACATAAAAACCTTTCTCTTCAATCACTCTATCTATTAAAAGAAACCGCATCAAAATCCGTTGGGTAGTTTTAAAGATTTAAGCATACAGAGGGATATAGGGACAGAGAAAGCGACTTTGTTTTATACTATGTAGTGAAGAGACATCGTTGGCAAATATTATTAAACTTATTTATCATCAATCTATAAGACATATCCTAAGTGTTGGCATGTTGGTGCAGTTAATAGATATCCTGCTTATCAGGCCGCACGTGGGTTCGATTCCCACCATGTGTTTTTATACATTAGAATATGTGTGCGTGTAAATATGTGTATTAGTATACTAGCTGTCCCTTGCGGTTTCACCCGCATTTCCGAGGGATGTTGCATGATCCCTAAAAAGTACCCTATGTGTTAATCCAGGCTATAAACTATATATTTGCTCAGTTTCATCCAAATACGACCAGTAGTTTTTGCGTGATAGAGTAGCAAACATCCATACACCCATCTTCACAAATTTTCGCATTTATAATATACTAGCTGTCCCCCGCAGTTTCACCCGCGTTCCCGAGGGATGTAACATTTTCCCGGCACAAAAAGATCCCTATAACAATCCTCAAATTTTTGCATTTATAAATGCGTGAGATTAGTTATCTTGTTTCCATAGTACAAGCTCTGCTTAGTTTAGAATCAGATGACCGTATAAGGAATATCACAGGATATATATCGCACCCTCAGAACGATAGGGGCTTAACTCAAAAAACACTTTTGGCACATCTCTGATTGGGTCACTTTCGCACTGAGCGGGGAGGGTGGTCCCGGTGTTAAAGAGGCTGAAGTATCGGTGTGCCTTTTCTATCATTTTATTGACTATGTCTTACTATTTATCGGATAGAGCGTAACTTCATTTCCCTAAATTTTGAGTTAAGCCCTTATCGTACTGAGGGTTCGATATTTTATAGTTAGAGAACACAAGTGTTATGGATTCTAGTGATTTTAAACGAACACATATCAAGTGAAAGTGATAATAGTGTCAAAAAGATGGTGTTTGAATTTAGCATGCTGTTGGGAGCTGGTATGATCCTCAGTCGATTCAGCACCTTGAAGCAAAGGGTAAGTTCAGATTTAGCCAAAGGGCTTCTTATGCTATGTGGAGCCAATATTATAACGCTTTTTGACGGGCCAGGTGGCTTGGTGGTTAGAGACACGGTGATGTGCACGAACATGTCTGTTTGTTCCGTATCTGGATGTAAATATCTAACTAAGTATGTATTAAAAAAAATAGTAAGTACTTGAAGTATATCAGTTATCTGGTTTCCATAGTACAAGCTCTGCTTAGTTTGGGATCAGATGACCGTGTGTATAGAATGTCCTAGAATATTAATTATTTTAGTATGCTGTTGAGAATACCACGATTCTGCAGTGCTTCAGTAATGTTCGCTGGAGCATGCGTTGATAGTTTTGATGCTCTTGGCACCAGCACTGGCAACAGCATTCTAAAGGTGATTGCAAATAAAGTGGACTGCAGGAACTGCAATGTGGAATCTACAGAGGACAAAGTCGTTCATAGTTTTTAAGCTTTTGTCTTACTAAGTACAAAAGGCTTTCTACAACACAAATGATTACTTTAATGACGACAATGCTTAGGTGTAGCGCTCGCTCCAGCAGGACACATCGTTATGTACAAAATCTTATTTTGAAAAGAGTAATTGCAGAGTTTATTGCCGGCTCTTCTCAGTAAAAGCAACCTTCCGTACCGGTGTTAGAGTCTGACCATTCATAAGTGCCCGTGAAGCCTATCTGAATAAAATATTTTATTTTATTTCATTTCATTTCTTCCTTCGCTTGTTATTCCTTTTTATACTGACGCAGATTTTATGGCAAATCTATAAAACGACGTGCTCGCTTTTCAATGTATAGTCCAAAAGTGACTTGAATAAAAAGAAACAATAAAAAATCTTATGTGCCAGGATAAAATCACCATCATCTAATGTTAGTGAATAAAACCTTGTTAGACGTTTTAAATGGCGCCAACAAAGCTTTATCTTTAGTCTGCGCTATATAACAAACTCATAATAGGGTAGCGGACTGTATTAAAATTAAAATGCGAATTATCATTTATCAAAAAGATTGTCTCAAAACACCCCTATAAATGTCCTTCAATTTTAATTTTGCGATCACATCAAATTTTATATTAAAAAACAATAAAAAAGTACAGGTATTGAGTATGAAAAATCATGACGTCATAAGTTAGTACTCAGTTCATTTTGCATATAAAATTTGCGTTTTGACAGATGATAAAAAGTAACTGATTTGACCAGACAGTCCGGTACCCTATCGGCGAAAATGCAGGCATGTGATAATATGGAGTTTACAATTTTCTTTAGCTGGCAGGGCGATTGTATAATGGTCTCGGAATCGTCATTGCAGTCAATTTTGCATTACATTTGCGGCCCTACGACTGTTCTCTCACACTGCTCGCGCACCGAACCATCAATATATCATGAAATAGGCTTTCATATTGAATCCGAGAAAGTTTCGGGTACGGGCACAATTCGGGTGGTAGACAATGGTGTAAGATGAAGAGCATAGCCTTCCCCATTGATCCCTGTATAGTCCAATACCAGTTTCTCCAACTATAAATACATACTCTTTTCAATATGAGAACTGTGACATTTAAAAATGTTATTGAAAAATGTACTTATTATTCTACTAGCTGTCCCCCGCGGTTTTACCCGCGTTCCCGTGGGATGTCACATGTATTATACATAAACACCTTCCTCTTTAATCACTCTATCTATTAAAAAGAACCGCATCAAAATCCGTTGCGTAGTTATAAAGATTTAAGCATACATAGGGATATAGGGACAGAGAAAGCGACTTTGTTTTATACTATGTAGTGATGATGATATAATATAGTGTACAGTTTTCGAAATAAGGTTCGTCTATTGATCCAATTGTTCATTGTATTGTAAATAAACTTTGTCACAAAGTGAAAAGGTCAATTCTTCAATGACATAAATTTCTTCTAAATCAAATTTGTTGTTTATGGCAAACATGTCACCGATGTCACTTCGATTTAAAAATAATATGAAAATTACTACTTAGCGTCTTGTGATTTTATTCTCTTCGAAAGTGACGCCTATCAAAACAATCAACACATCTATTCCATTACTATATTATTCGAATACAGGTTTCCTTTATTTGAAATAATCATAAAACCTTTAAAGTAAGTATCTAATCATTATTTTCTATATCTAAGTAGCGAAGTAACTTTGCGGTTTATATAACTTGTTCAACAAACGTGCAGACTTGAAGTAATGTCGGGAGGAAAACCATTATCCGAGTTAGCGTCCCGTGAGTGACACCCGTGGCGTGTTGAATCGCTGCGGTTACGACCATTGTTGCTACCCAGACGCTACCACGAAACAACCACGCCCTTACAAAAAACTTACATTTTCGCTATACATAACATCCATTGCTGCCGTACAATTAGTGAACAAAAACGGTTGGTAAGAAAACAATCAGTGGATGAGTGGTAAAGTACGATTGTTAAAGTGAAGTGTGAAAAGCCGCGGGTCGCAATAGCAGATTCGAGAGGGGAGCGAGGCGACGAGCGAAGAAGACAGCGATACAGGCCAGCGGGAGCGGAAGCGAGCACGGCAGCGGACGATGGTAGGGGCGCGAGCGTCTAGCGTCAGACCCCGCTCAGTCTGCCGCCGCGCCTCGCTCGCTGCGCCCGTCACCGCTCCCGCCCGTGCGACCGCCCCACAATGAAGTCTAAACTTAAAGGTGCCAGATCCAAAAACATGGACAAGCTGATCGCGGCTGTCCAAGCCAGGGAGTGTTTGTGGGATAAGAGCTATAGAGGGCATCGTAACCGCTTTAAGTTGGAGCGTTACTGGAACGAGGTTGCAGCAGAGGTGGGCACGTCAAGTGAGTAGCGTTTTGCGTTTTCTCCGGAGCGATGAAGGTTAACGGCCTTCTGGTAGACGGCTCGCGAGCGACCGGGCGCGGGCGTGGTGGATACGCCATTTTGTATTGATAATGTTTGTTTATGTACCGCACCGCGCAGCTCTGTGCGCATTTTATGAGATAATTCCACGCTATGAGGTTAGCTGGAGAAATCAGATGTGCGAGTTGATCGGAATGTTATTCCGCGTACTTATGTAAAACAAACTAGCATCATCAAATGGATCGTAGTTAATTTGGGCTGGGTTGATTGTTATTGTTTTGGCTCTATTTAAATATGTGAACATCTTTTGTATTGTAACTAATATGCAGTATTCGCAGTACGATATGCTTATGCATTTAACTATTCAGTAAATATTGTTTTCCTTATATAATCTACTAACGAGTTGGTTAAGTTTAATAGTTTTAAAACTATAAATGATTGTTGTGGAAGTCGGTCTTAGAATCGTGTAATTATCTTGAATTATTAGAAAAACAGTTCACTGCAACCAAATTAAAAAATAACTACTTACATATAGACATTTTTTTTTTATTATTAGACTTTTATATTTGTTTTTATATGTATTTTAATCGACTTTAAATCAGCCAATATAATTAACATTTCAGGTCTAAACTGCCGAAAGAGATGGAAGAACTTAAAGGACCAATGTCGGAAAGAGATGAAGAAATCCCCAGGGGAATCAGAATGGCCTCATTTCCAAAAACTCAAGTTCATACATCACCAGTTCCTGGCTGAAGATGAAGAAGGTGATGAGGATACAACAGATGAAGTGTTCAACGCCCTAGATGAATCTATAAAGAGACCAAAATTGGGGTATACGATGAGGAAGAAACTGCTGATGAACAAGCGTCGAACCATCGATGTGGATATGAGCAAGTTGATAGACTTAGTTCAGGTCAGGGATATTATTTGGAACAGGCAGTTGAAAGGTCATCATAACTGGTACAAACTGGATGAAAGCTGGAAGGAGATCGCACAGGAGTTGAATGTGACGCGTAAGTTGAAATTACATTAAAAAAAAATTTTTTTCATTTTTTTATTTGTCCAAAACATCTGCCTACCTATCCTAATTTTGTGAATGAATGCTTTATTGAAGACTAGCTGTCCCCCGCGGTTTCATCCGCGTTCCCGAGGGATGTAACATTTTCCCGGCACAAAAATTACCCTGTGTTACTTCTAATACCTTCAAGAATATGTGTACAATGATTCATGATGATCGGTTAAGTAGCTTTCGCGTGAAAGAGTACAAACAAGCTTACATTTACATTTTTAAGATTAGAAGGGATTACATTTTTTTTACCACATAGGCCGACAAACAAGTGGACGGTCCACCTGATAGTAAGTAGTCACCGTCGCCTATGGACATTTGCAACACTAGGGGAATCGCCAATGCGTTGTCGACCCTGAGACGTGAAGTTGTTAAGTCTCATGAGCCTGTAATTTCACCGGCCCCCTTACCTTACTAACCGAAACACAGTAATACAAGTGCACTACTGCTTCATGGCAGAAATGGGTAAGGTGTTAGTACTTCCCCGGACCGACTCTGCACTAAGAGCTATACTATTTCTACTTGTTACAGGTGATGAAGCGAGATTGAAATGGAAGTATCTAAGAGATCAAGCAAGGAAGGAAGTTAGAAAACAAGATTCCGAATGGGAATACCTTCCAAAGTTACAATTTCTCACTAATCAGTTCAATGATTACGAAGGCAATGAGATCCAGGATCAAGATGATCACTTCAGTCACGATTTTGATGCTGATCAAGGTAGCAGTTTCTATAATATAGAACCAACAACAGACGTGAATGTAAGCGTGAAGGATGATGATTTTGATGAGTTTGATACTAAACCGATAATAATGGAAACTGACTTCTATGATGATGACGATGAAGCTCAAAAGAGTTCGGCAAATGGCGAACCAGGGGAACCAGCAAAAGATGAGGATATAGGGTTTTTCAACAGCCTGTTACCTCATGTGAAGAAATTGGGACCAGCCAAAAAGTTGATGCTCAGAATGAAGATACAAGAACTTGTTTATAATACCGTTTACAATGAAACATAGATTTAGCGGACGAGTAAAGAGAGCGGATTTTAATAATTTTATTATTTAAAAGACTGATTCGAAAAGGGTTTGTTTGCTGTATATGTTATACATATAATATACTATGTTAGTTTTCCACATGTAAACCATACACTGGAAGCGTTAGAAATCTATTGTTGCTGGTTGAACCTTGTGATGAATAGACCCAGAGTTATTTAGATATTTAGGTGATTTACCTGATTAGAATTAACGTATGAGTAATAACTAATTGACTCAGGCGTAACCTTGCGGAAATTCGTTGTAAGATTATACAAAAACAAATTGTAACTAATTCCGCTGGATCTCGGGCGGGTCTAATACGTCCTGAAGATGCTTCGTGTAGAAGCGAAACACGTCGATTTCCTGTTGAGTTTCCTTGTTAAGGACTTGACAGAGGAGATCCAGCGGAATTAGTTACTACATATTTGTTTTTGTATAATCTAACGTCTAAGCGTGCAAGATGTGTGATACAAACAATAAGTCATTTTGTAATTTGGTACCGCTGCAATTTGTAGAATATGTTTTGTTTTGTCTCTGGAACTATTACTAAAGACATTGAAACGTGTCGAACATGATGAAAGTGAACGAGGGAACATCAAACCGTTGATTTTACAACTTTTTTTTAAAAGGTTTAATTGATGATCTGTTTTTTTAAAGATGTTTTTATCTGCCACAACTCACACTTATAGTTTTACGTTTCGCATTAATTATTTCTACTATTAGCATGCTTATCTGCACCCTAGAATGGCTGAACAGTCAGTTTATAAATTATAATCAGCCAATATCTTTAATAAAGGTGGATAATTATGATTTGTTCTCAATCCAAATTGGTATTGTGTAACTTTTTGACAGTATCTGATTTAACACTATGTGAACCAAATTCGAACTCAGTATATCCATGTGTACCTGGTCGAAGTGCTTTAAACACCATGCACCAATGGTCAACAAAACATACCTCATGATTAAGCAATAGGCCGTCAAAAAACTGTCAAATCTCTTATTCTCTCCCTATCTTCTGCACCAAGTGGACAGAAAGCATACATTCTGCCAACCCTAAATAATTCGGAACAGTGTAGGCAGATTTCTAAACCTTTCTGTAAAATTATTGATACATTTTAATAATTGTCACCAACAAGATCTCTAATTTTGTATAATCAATAAAATTGCTTTTTGATTATCCAATTTCAACTTTACATCTTCGAGCACTATTAAGCTATAAATTGTTACTTGTAATTTCATCAGCGTCATTAGGGCTGACTGACTTATTCTAAAATACTCTGTAATTTTAATTTAAATACATAAAAAATGAATTTTTATTGTTTAAAGTCATTAAGTTTATTAAAAAAAATGTACTAACACCTTCAACTAAGACACTGGCTGGTACCTTACACATGAGTGCAAACCGTGCTTTTAACACGAACGTCTATCGCAAGCGTATCGTCATCGTATCGAGTGGTCTATACCGCGTACTTCGATTGACCGGATTGATTAACTTGCCTGCTGCGGTCTTCCCGAGCAACTATAATTTGGGTGTCTTCAAGGCTAGAGTGAATAGACTCTTAATAAACTAGTGCGCCTCATCATCTAAGATTGCATCACTGCTTACCATCAGGTGGGATCGCAGTCAAGCACTAGTTTATAGGAAATTGAACATCGCGCAACGTCACGGTATGCGCGGTGTTAAATTTTTCGAAGGCCTAACCTCGAACGTCTATCGTAAGCATATCGTCATTGTATCGGCATCGTCACGGTGTACACGGTGTTAAATATTCTATACAACCCAGCTTTTTGGCGATACGATGACGATACACTTGCGATAGTTCGTGCTTAGGCTTCAGGTGCAGTCAGTGGATGCCCAGCCAACCTGGTCTACATCTATTTCACAAGTTGCCAAGAACAGGCCCGTTTTGATAGCTAAGTGTTATAGAAAAATCAACTGTATAGCGTTCTGATAAGGCTCATTAGCAGCATCATACAATTAACCATTGGATGAATAGTTGAACCTTATCAACAAAAAAATAAAGATAATTTTTCCATGACATCCTTTCCTGTCAAACGGACCTTGTTCTACAACTATAGTAATCATTCCTAATACTTTTCATTTTCTTGTAAGACTATTTAGTTAATATTTACTTTATGTAAGTATATTTATTAAAAGTGAATTAAACATTTAGTTCTAGTTATTTGGCTTTATTTGTTTTAAAATCCTATCCTTTGGTTATATTATTAAGTCCGGTGCTCTCATTCGATTATTTCTCGAAGTAAAGGTACTGACCGGAGCTACGTGTTCGTGCAGTCAGTACGGGGAAACAACGCGAACAGCGAGCAACGAGCGGATTTACACGGATTTTAGCCCACGGTGTAACGTAACCAGGCGCGGTTTCAGCCTGAAATTTGAGGGGGGGGTCACTAATAATAATACAATATTCTTTTTCTTATTTTGAAATTTTTTAGAAGATTTATCAATATGACATGTACTATTTTGGGGGGGTTATGTCCCCTGTGTCCCTCCCCTAAGGACCGCGCTTGAACGTAACATGCTCGCTGCGAATGATACATTACGCTATGCAACACCGGTCGGAACCGTGTAGGGTAGCCAGCCTTTCGGTGTTCTACAGGCAGCATTTTGGAGAGTGTGCGCGGGAATTGCATGACTTGATTCCGCCATCACGTTTCCATCATCGGACATCACGTCGTACGGCGAGTACCCCTACGTTGTCGAATCTCCTACGGTCCGGACAATGCGTTTCGCCTCGTCGTTTATACCGCGTACATCGAGGGACTGGAATAACTTGCCTGCTGCGGTCTTCCCGTGCAATTATAATTTGGGTGTCTTCAAGGCTAGAGTCAATAGGCTCTTAATAAACTAGTGCGCCTCAACATCAAAGATTGCATCATTGCTTACCATCGGTGGGATCGCTGTCAAGCACTAGTTTATATTATTTTAAAAAAGAACCCACCTTTACAGACAGGACAGTAGGAGTAGTAAGCTCTCGTTTTACCCTTTGGGTACGGAACCATAATTTACTTTTGTAGTATTTCAAGACCCCACTATTTATTTCCTTTTAATTCTCTCGGCCCTAATACTTGTATCTTTGAAAGTGTGGGGAACAGGAGATACATTCATGTGTTGGGATATGTACATCTATATCATATAATCTCATTAAATTTTTTATCATTCCAATTTATCATCTAATCTATAATTATTAAATAGACTTTCTGCACTTTGTTCTATTAAACTACACAATAAATTTTGATGCGATTTTAACTATCGTTTATAGAATTTCTTTCTGAAGGGTTATGCAATAAGGAAATACAAAAAAAAAATTAATTAACTTTTCTCAATCAGGCGAAGCCGTGGCGGACCGCTAGTGTATAATAAACTCTGTGCGAACTGTGTTTTGACAGTGCGATGATGAATACTGCTACCAGGAGAACTAAGATAACAGGTATTTATTAATGTGACCTAAATCCAGACGTTTTTAGCTGTGTTACATCATAAACGGCTGTTTTGACTTGAGCAGCACCACCCTTGTTATTGTTTATAAAGGCCCACGTCCGAATATACTGGCTGAAATTAGTTTGAATTGGCGGAAAATAAGTCTTGGATGCGAATACCTACTTTCATTATTGTACCTCGAAGGACTTCACTTGTTATATTATTCTTGAGTATTGGCGTCAGTTAGTTAATCATACGTTGTCACTAAAACTAAATATGTGCACAAAATTTTAGCTCAATCGGAAATCGGGCAATGGGTCAAATTTAACTTTTTTTTTTGCTTTTTATGACGGGATCGCGATTGACCTTAATCTCACCTAATGGTAAGTGAAGATAAGGCCGCAGATGGAGCTCGCTTTCCGTTAGTAGCCTGTTCACTAATTAGCTGTGCGCATGAGGAAGATTTGATTACAGGCAGGTAAATAAAATACTAAATAACTACATAATCCTAGAAACCAGATGCAAATAAAAATATGAACCTCATTGGTGAAAAATTATACAATAAATTTTTAATCTTAAGAAGAATAAAAAAAGACAGGCCATCAAACATTTTATAATATCAAATTTAGAACAGAGAAAGAAAACAAACACTTTCCTCGGACATTGTGGCGCCAATGCGTTGAGTGCAAGATGAGTGTGAGTGGTGAGTGCGATTCAGTATAATTTATAATCAAATTGTTTTTGTCGAGATTTTATAAAACAATAGCTAATTTATTTTATGCTAAGAGATTCGGGATCAGGGTAATGTTCGTTATAAATGTCTGTACGTAATACAATATGAATAGCGAGTGGGTGATGCAAAAAACTAAATAGTATTTACAGTTTAAAGTACGTAGATAATTTACTCAAATTGTTTGAAGATAGCTGATAATTTGACAAGTGTTTTGTTTGGCTTGTACCCAGATGTCGACTGATAACGATGTCTATTGACAATTACCTACCTACTTAGTGCGTGTTCACGCATAATTAGATATTTTTCACTCACCTACGGGTATGCCCACAACAATGCTATTCTGCTGTGAAACTCGCTAAATTCTCGCATGAGATTATTGTCTGTCTCTCTCTTGATACAGCAATCAGGTGAAAGGTCCGCTATTTGTGTGATCACTGTCGGATTTTGGTTTATGAATAGCTCGGCTGAGCCTAAACGTAATGTTTTGAGCATAGCTACCTCCAAGCTGATATCTAAATAATAATAATGTATATATAAGCACAATATGATTTATTTGACGCACCATCACATCGAAATTACTGAACATATCGGGATGGGACTGATACCATTCGACGCGGAATTTTTCGTAAATGGTTATAGGTCATATATGATATCAATATTATATATATACGCGATATATATACATTTCTACTACTTTTATATATATACAGTAAGAGGAAAAAGTGGTTATAACGAAGTACTACATTTCGCGTAAAAAATATGACAAAAAATCGCGTCCGCCTGTGCTATTACAGCGTTTTCCTTTAGCGTTTGTCTAGCTTTTATTATTTTGCTCTGCTCTGTAGCGTCCTAGAATGATGTTAATAGCCAATAACCTTCCTCAAGAACAGGGCTATAAAATGCAATCTTCAGCTTTATTATATTAAGTACTAACTGACCCAGCAGACGTTGTCCTGCCTTCAATGAATTTGCTTTTTGAAAAACCATAGTGTTTATTATTCTTGACAATCAAACTTTTAATATTAGGTGCGATGGCGCTCTGAACTAACCGTGATGAACAAACACTTCTTAAAAAACTCACTGTACATTACAATACAATTTTTCGATTGAATCGACTGTAAAATGTGCACTCAGTAATGATAAATTAATTATTTTATAAATATAATTCCGACCCATGCCTCTGTTTTAAGCGATATTGTCAAACGACTGACATTTATGTCATACACCATAAGGTTACATTATAAGAGTTTATATTATTGTCAAAAGTGGTAAGGTTACATTAGAAAAGTTAATATGGTCGTTATGTTTTCTTAAGTTTTAAAATTGTTCGCGAAACTTTCTTAATTTTTTCGTTCATAAGAACCATCTCCTGACAATAACAAACACAACAAAAAAATAATTAGCGAAATCGGTCCAGCCGTTTCCAATGCCAGGGATTCATTTTTATATAGATTTCCAATCGGTGACAGACCAAACGGGCATGTTGTCCTGAGCTTCGTCACGGCACGCTATGATGGCCTTTCTGACGTTTCACAAAGACAAAGAAAAATAACCTTTAGTTCTTCATAAATAAGGTGCATCTATTGATCCAACAGCTAATTGTATGATGTTGGAAATCAACCTTATTCCAAAGCAATACAGTTTCTTTTCCTATGATAATCTGAATCGTCACCGCCACTAGCTTCGAAGGGACCATGATCACATTCCAAGGCAAGCCCTAGACTGGAATCCCCAAGGAAAGCGGAAACGTGGCCGCCCTAAGCAGACCTGGCGGCGGACGATCACTGCAGAAGCGAAGGCGATAGGAATGACCTGGAGCGAAGTAAAGCGCGAAGCCCAAGACCGTTCGGGATGGCGACGTACTGTGGACGCCCTCTGCCCCATCCAGGGGACATAGGACATTAGGTCAAGTCAAGTGTTTAGTTAGTTACTAGATATTATTGAATTGTCGGGCCAGTTGCCTTGGTTAGTGACTTTGACTGCCACGCCACAGATCGTGGGCTTGATTCCCACCAAAAACACACATGTGTGTGCATGAACATGTCTGTTTGTTCTGTGCCTGGGTCTAAATATCTTTATAAAACACAAGTGAAAACTTGAACACTAATTTTGTGCATTTTTACCGTTTTACGAATTTTCGATCAGGTCACGTGTCCTGACGCGAGTTTATCATTTTATCCCCATCCCAAGAGAAGTGCTCAACGCCACTAAAGAAGTTTTCACGTCAAAATAAGGTAGTTTAAGTAGAATATCAATTAATTGGTTTCCATAGTACAAGCTCTGCTTAGTTTGGGATCAGACCGTGTGTAAATAATGTACCAGGATATTTTGTTTTTAATTTTTTTTTCAACATACATTATTGTCTAAGCCTACTAGGGAGGTATGTTGGTGTCTTTTGTTCAACGCTGTTTCTCAGCAACCAATCTCGCCTTTCAATCTGCTTACATCTACATTTATCCGTCAGTGTGTAACAGTTTTCGTTCTGTAACATAGCGATTGATATGGATCCCTATTCTAATGATGTGGTGATACTGATTGATTCCGAAGATTTTCCGAGCTATAATAGTGTTGTGTACTGTTAACTTCACAAATCACTTCAATTTGAACAAGGTAGTTTGTATGTTTACAAACTACCTTGTTCGCCCATTGGTCGAAATTATATCAATCAGTCATAATGGCCTGTATTTATTTTATTATATGTACATGTGTGGTCCTTGTGGTCTGAATAAAATTATTTAATTATTGAAAAGTTGAGGAAAACATAAATGATTTAGCATTTTTATAAAACTCTAATGTGACTCTGTAACACCATTTTTTTGTACTGCTTTTGTAAAAAAAAATGGAATATATTGCAATTATAATAGTTGAAAAATAAAAGGATTCACGAATAAGAAAATAGAACTTAATTTTAAATGTTGTCTTTGCTTCTTTGTATGTTGTCTTATTTGGTAGTGTTATAGTTAGATGACGCAGGTTCGAATTCTACAATGAGTTTTAGTTTTGGGTGAAGGAAAATATCACAAATACAAAATGGTGGTGCTGCCACAGGTCAAAATTCGTTGCTGAGACTTGAACAGAGCGTCGATTATGATGAGATTGTAATCAGTAAATGAAATGGGTTGCGTAAAAATTATAAAAAAATATTGTTTTTCAGTGTTTTATTAAATTTTTAAAATGATAAGGCCCAAAATTATTTTTACTGTACTGAACTGACTTTTAAGCCTCGGTTTACCGAAAAGATTTATCTTTTATCCAAATCGTATGCAATATTTCTGTCTGTCTGTTTGTCTTGATTGTATGACAGATATAAACTGATTGATGACTTGGTGAGTGACAGACTGACAAATTCATGTGGTTTTCATAATTTAGAGAATTTCTTCCGAAAGGTTAATGTGTAATTGGACTTGCTAGTAATATATGACGCACAAGCTCGCGGTTTCATCTCCGTTCCCGGGATGTGAGGCTATGTCCATCTCCATAACATAGTCTATGTGTGTGTCAAATTTCACCACAATCGGCTCACCCGGTAACCCGTGAAAGTGATACAAACAAACTCACTTTAGCATATCACTACATAGTATAAAACAAAGTCGCATTCTCTGTCCCTATTTCCCTATGTATGCTTAAATCTTTAATACTACGGAGCGGATTTTATGCGGTTTTTTTTAATAGATAGAGTGATTGAAGAGGAAGGTTTTTATGTATAATACATGTGACATCCCACGGGAACGCGGGTAAAACCGCGGGGGATATAATAGTTAGGTTATATAAATAGATCAAAAGATGAATCATCATTTGACTTTCTCTAATTTACTATAGTATCATGAATAATAGTTCAAGTATTCAAAACATACGTCTAGAGAAAACTCACCTAGCCAAGAGCAGTAGGTATGTACATCGTTGTAATGCAAACATTTAAATCATTCATGATCCATGAGAAAACATGAAAACATGCGTGGGCGCAGCCGTTAGAACGTAGCACGGGAACTTTTGATCGAAAATCACCTGAAATCGTATAACGAGAGATATTTATTTTACTGGATGCGGTTTAGATTTCAATCTCCAACTTTTTTTTATAAACTCGAGTCAGTTTTGTGTCCGTCAGTACCTTGATGAGCGCATTACATCTTTCGCGGTTTGTTACGCTGTCCAAACTTTAGTAATTGACAGACTGTGAATATTTTAGTGTTTAAACGAGTACTGTGTTTATATTTAGGTATTTTAGTTTTGTTACTGTTTTGTGGTCTTTTGTTTTTTTTTACGTCGTTTTATTTTGATCTTTGTTCTATTGGAAGTTATATATTCTTAAATAGCTTAATTATAGTTTTTTTTATACCATATGGGCCGACATGCACTTCGTCTGCATATCGTGCGTTATTATCTTGTGCTGGTACGAATATCCCATAGCAAAATTAACATTCAGTTTTATCTAAGTTTTCAAAGGCATATTTTTTATTTTTTTTGTAACACATAGGCCGACAAACAAGCGGACGGTCGACCTGATGGTAAGTGGTCACCGCTGCCTATGGTCATTTGCAACACTAGGGGCATCGCCAATGCGTTGTCGACCCTGAGACGTGAAGTTAGATGTTAAGTCTCATGTGCCTGTAATTTCACCGGCCCCCTTACCTTTCTAACCGAAACACAGTAACACACGTGCACTAATGCTTCACGGCAGAAATGGGTAAGGTTCCCCGGACAAACTCTGCACTAAGAGCTCTACTACTCGACTACTCTACTAAAATTTAGTTTGATAGGTTGTTTAAGATATGTGTGTGTTGGACGAAGTGTAGGATTCCGTAGTTAGTACCACGTGGTACAGTCTAACACATTAGAAACACTATACTAATAGTACAATTATAAACACAGCTATTTTTGGAGTTTCTATAAAACTTTTATAGACTCGATTATAAATTGTAAGTGTGTTCATTATTTCGTGTATATTGTACCTTAAGCCTAATTTATAATACTAAAGTTGTTCAGATCTAAAAGGTCATTTTTGACTACTAATAATTTCATAGAAATATCACCTTTATTTCTTTTGAGATAAATTTCATCTATTGATCCAAGGTTTATTGTATGTTAAGGGGACCCGGTGGTCTAGCGGCCTAAAATTTAGTCTATTTTTAAAATTTTTTTTTGATATGACAGAAATGACTAAGGGTTTTTAATTTTTTTAGGCTTATTTTATTACTTATTAACAATACAAAAATTATGGTAAACACAAAAATTTTTTTTTTTTTAAATTCCAAAAGTGGCGCTGAAGTTCCCCTCTCAAAAAAAAAAGGACCTGGCTGCTGAAGGAGGTTTTATCTCTCCCTTTGATCTGAAATTAAAAAATAATTATATAATAAGGATTTTTAATCAGTATAAGTATAGTTATGGCGGGGACTAGAATAAAAAAAAGAAATTCTCTTTTTTTGCAATGTTTTTTTAATAAAAAAAATAGAAATACTCAACAGAAAATATTTTTTCTAGTCCCGGCGAGAGCCAGTACTATTTAGAATGACCTGTTAAAATTTCAGACGAATTGGTCGAACCGTTTTTTTTTTTTAGCTTCAGTAGACCAAAAAAAGTAGTTTCGAGATAAACGCGTTTAAAGTTTTAAGTAATTATATTCTCAAGAAATTGTATTGAAATATGCACTTACGATTAATCGGCGATCCCAGCACCATAAAGGATTCCCTCTGTTCTCTCATAGTCTTCATTTTCTTGACTCTTGGATTTTTTACGAGCAGTTCTTGCCTCTTTGGAGTCACTTGTGCTTTGACGATCAGCCTTATAGATTCTTCGCTCATCACGATCTCGGGCTAGTTGATCGGCGTATGGGCCGATTTTAATACCCATTACGTCCATCATCTTTAAAATAGCTTTAAAACCTTCGTTAAATGTACAAGCAGCACAACATGCAGCGATGTCCACAAGTTTTATAAAATTATTTCACTCGATATCACAATAAAATTATTGATGTTATTATAAAATTATTTCTGTAATATTATTACACTCGATGTTGCTGTCGCTGAGAAACACGTTAAACTAAGTGAACAACTCTTAAAACTAAAATATTTCCCGTTAAATTCATACAATAGTCTAAGTCAGGTATACGGACCCGAGCAGCTGCAATTAGCGAACAATGGAGCCCAACTCACCGATCGTCTACCTGACATTGTAATGGGTTTTAAATATAGAAATACTCGGAATGTTGTCACCAAATTTTAACAGTATATTTTTGAAATACTATACTTTCGAAATATGTAAAAAAAAAAACGATTTTTCGAAAATTCTAGACCACCGGGTCCCCTTAATGCTTATGAACCTAATCACAACGACATATGATTGATTTTTCAATAACACTCTTAGTTGGCAAAACGGACGATATTTTTTTGTCAAATTATATATATATCTAGGTGTCCCCCGTGGTTTCCCGCCGTTCCCGAGAAATGTAAAATTATCCCGGGATAAAAGTCGTCGAAATATACAGGATGTTACAAAACTACCCGTAAAGCCGAAAGAAGGTTAAATGGGGCCTTATAACGAGTCCATTCACAATATTTATGAACCGTAGTAACGCTGTACAAAAGGTAGGGATTACTGGCACAACATCCAAGGGCTCTTTAGTCGAAATGGGGGTACCCCAGGGTTCAATTTTAGGTCCATTTTTGTTTTTAGTCTATATAAATGACTTGCCATATGTTGTAAATGATCTCACAGATATTGTCTTGTTTGCTGATGATACATCATTAATTTTTAAAGTTGATAGAAAAGACAAAGATCTAACTAAAGTTAATCATACTATGTCAATTGTCTGTGGGTGGTTTGCTACAAATAATCTATTACTAAATTCAAAGAAAACTAAATGCTTAAGGTTTTCTTTACCGAATGTAGCACAAGTAGATAGCCAAATAATAATAGATGGGAGCCATATTGATCTTGTTAATAAAACGGTATTTTTGGGTCTTACATTAGACAATAAATTGCAGTGGGGACCTCAGGTTGATACTCTAGCTGCTAAGTTAAGTTCGGCTGCATTTGCTGTTAGGAAAATTAAACAATTGACGAATGTTGAGACAGCCAAATTAGTTTATTTTGCATATTTTCATAGCCTCTTGTCCTATGGTATTTTATTTTGGGGAGCAGCAGCGGATATAGAATCAATATTTATTATACAAAAAAGAGCAATTCGTGCAATTTACGGTATGGGTCCCCGTGAATCATTAAGAGATTTATTTAGGGAAATAAATATAATGACATTGCCTTCATTATATATTTATGAAAATATAATGTTTATACGTAGAAACATAGGAATGTTTGAGTCAAAATTGGATATCCATAATATTAATACAAGACAAAGGGAGAAGTTAGTTGTTCCATATTTTAGACTAACTAAAGTAAACAAGTCATTTCTTGGTAATTGTGTTCGATTTTATAATAAGATACCGCTTTCAGTAACCAAAATGTCTGATCATAAATTTAAAAATTATATTAGGAAAGTTTTGAAAGAAAAAGCGTATTACAAGGTGGTTCATTATATTGAAGATAAAAATGTATGGAAATAGCTGCTCTCTGCACAGTGCACCTCTAATTTTCTTGTTTAAGTTGTAAGTAATTATTGTCATTTTCTATTTTGTAGTCTTGTTATTTCTTTTTTTTTTTTATTTTTTTTTTTTTTTTGTTTTTGAATGTTAGCTTTATTAAGTATTTTGTGATTGTTAAATATAAAAATATGTAAAATTGATGTTATAAAATAGCCAAAAAGTCAGAATAGATAAAAAAGAATTTAATAAAATAAAAAAGAATGTAACCTTGCTGAGTTTCTTGCCGGTTCTTCTCAGTTGAAGGCTGACTTCCGAACCGGTAGTAGCTTCAGTAACTTTAAATTTGACCTTCATAAGTGCCTTCTGAGGGCCTAAACTGAATAAATGGTTTTGAATTTTGAATTTTTGAATGCTGTATAACATACCGCAAAAACAAAACGATGTTTATGAATGAAAAATAGAAATCTATTAAAGTAGACAATTATTAGATAAAAAGGTACATAGGCCCTTCTGTTAAATAATCTGGTTCCCTGACATGACAGCTTACTAGGGTTGTTGGCTTTGATAATTAATTATATTTTACGGGGTATTTTGTAACACGCTGTAAATTATTTCTGTAAATATTTAAGTAAATAAGCAAGTGAATAAATTATAAAAGGTACATTTTATTCTAGGACATGCTCTATCTATGTGCAAAGTTTCATCGAAATCCGTTCGGTAGTTTTTGCATGAAAGAGTAACAAACATCCATAAATCCTTGCAAACTTTCGCATTTATAGTATCAGTTGAAAGGAAGTTCATCATCTTCATAGCCGGCCTTTGATGTCTGTTTCAAGGCACTGACCTCCCCTTAAATCGGTGTGGTTTATTCTGAGGTGCTGATTGATAGTCTACAAGTATCCAGTTGAATAATGTTTTTATTTAGACCGGTCAGTTGGTTAAATTCAAAACCAGTTATTCAGTTTAGGCCCTCGGAGGGCACTTATGAAGGTCAAATTTAAAGTTAGATAAGCTACAACCGGTTCGGAAGTCAGCCTTCAACTGAAAAGAACCGGCAAGAAACCCAGCAAGGATACATTCTTTTTTATTTTTTTTTAAATCATTTTTTATATAAATTTTATCTATTCTGACTTTTTGGCTATTTTATAATATCAATTTTACCTAATTTTATATTTAACAATTACAAAATACTTGATATAGGTAACATTCAAAAACAAAACATAAAAAAGAGAAATAACAAGACTACAAAATAGAAAATAACAATAATTACTTACAACTTAAACAAGAAAATAAGAGGTGCATTGTGCAGAGAGTAGCTAATTCCATACATTTTTATCTTCAATATAATTAGAGACCCTGACTGCCACGCCGCAGGTCGTGGGTTCAATTCCCACCCAGAAACGCGTAGTTTGGCTGATTGCAAAATAGCAGGGCAGTCAATTTAATTTCTTAGCAATCTACAAAGAAACTTCAAGTCATAAATAAATTAAATTATTGGTATAGGAGCAGATATATTTCTTAGTCCCCAATTATCATAACAGTCAAAGTAACTAATATCAATAACGGTCCACAGATTATATTTATCTTTAAATTGAACATTAACCATGTTTAAAAAAATCACTTCACTTGGTTACGTCATCAAAATGAATGAATGATTAATCCGAGTTCACACTGCGGCACTGAGCGAATGCAATGGTTCACCATCACTCGATCGATGCACTGAATATCTTTACTGTGCGTTCGTTCACCTCTGAATCATGTGGTCAAGTGTAGAAACGACAGATATCTATATATACTTGCTATTGCTTTGCGGTTTTACCCATGTTCCCAATGTCTAATGTTTTTCCGGAAATAATAGTATCTACCTACTTTGTTAACACTTGTTCTGTTATCGTCTTTATTTTTCTTCTTCTCATGTTATGTGTTGTATAGATAAAGTATATTGTATTGTTTTGTATCTTATGTATTATATAGAGGTTGTAGCTTCAGTAGCTTTAAATTTGACCTTCATAAGTGCCCTCCGAGGGCCTAAACTGAATAAATGGTTTTGAATTTGGATTTTTTTAAATATCTTTCAAATCGGTTGAGCGGCTTTTATGTGCTTTAATCATTAACGAATTAACATCCTACCTTTTGCATTTAGGGCGATTAAAGCTTAAACTTAAGCACGCTATGATGGCCGTTTTGACGTTTAACAATGACAAAGAAAAACAACCTTTATTCCTTCACACATAAGATGCATCTATTGATCCAACAGCTAATTGTATGATGATGGAAATTAACCTTATTCCAAAGCAATATAGTTTCTTTTCCTATGACAATCTGAAACGTCAAAACGGTCATCATAACGTGCCGGTAGTATAGTGGTAATGATGTCAAATGTCCGTGTCCTGTATTTGGGTTTGAATCTACAATGAGCTTCAGCATTCGGAAAAACCATCTAGAGGAAATTTTATTTTACCCGCCTGGCTGGGTGCCATCATTAAGTCAAATCTGCATGCAGTATCTACCGGTGGGTTCTAGCAGTTGGTCATGAGACCTGACCTTCAAGGCCTGATACCGAAGGGTTTAAATAAATAAATATCCCGGGACATTCATTACACAGGGCTTTCTAATCCCAAACTAAGTAGAGCTTGTACTATGGAAACCAGATAACTGATATACTACATATACATTTTTTTTTTCTAAATACAGACTTATATAGATATTTACACATAGACACAGAACAAACATGTTCATACACACAAATGTTTGTCCTGGGTGGGAATCGAACCCGTGACCTCGGCTTGGCAGTCAGAGTCGCTAACCACCAAGCCAACTGGCCTGTCTATATATACTAGCCTATATATGTATATAGTAAAAAGTATATATTATAGGATATTAAGTCAGAAGGCAGACAAGTAGGCCCACGGTCCACATTTGCATTCCACTACACGTTTATGCTAATCTAGGCCTTATCGGCCTGAATTCTTATGTACATAATGCAAGTCTCCCTTGTCTGTATTTAAATAATATTATTATTCTTTGTTTCACACAATTCGAAACTTTCACGAAAATCGCCAGAGCTTGGATCCAGGAGATAATATGTACCATTGTAGAGCGGATATCCGTGTAAGGTATAGTGTATGTTGTTTGTATTACTGAAATGCTACAGAAGCCGCAAGGTAAAAGTGGGGTTAGAAATATTCAAATAAACTCTTACATTTTGTTTTTTGGCAAAACTAAATAGCTATATCTGTATATGAAAAAGGGGTTCGATTCTGTAAGGAAAATGACTCGAGGATGTTTCCTCGCGGCTTATGTGATCTCTCTTTACCAAATCACGTGAGAGGTAAGCTGACTGAGGCCTTCGTGAAGCGGCTTGCCGACGAAGTTTGTATTCGCTGAATAAGGGGGCACTTCTGAATAAATAACATTCCCACTGACTGTAATTATATCTTAAAAATTACACATATATGAAAGTTTATGTGTATGTTTGAGTCCACTTAGCTCCGTAGCCAGTAACTCGCTAGCCGCCGCAGCGTTTGTTCTGGAAAAAAGCACAAAGCATTCTTTTCCTTGGTAACACGGGTAAAACCTGCGGTGGGCGGATTTATAAACCCCTAGTTACCGTTCCGTGATTTTGCTCGCGCTCCCGGACGTTTATTTTTCCGGTATTATAATAATGCCTATGTTACTTCTGGATAAACTAGCTTTTGAGTTAATACCTCACAAATAAAAATATTAACATAAAAAAGTTTTCTCTAGGTACTTATATAAAACTAGCTGCCGGGAAACATAACGCGGTAAAATATAGAGAATAAAAAGTTATTATTTACTAGGTATTATAATTAGTTACTATAATCTATATTAGCTGTTCTGGCATGATTTAGTGACAAACATTCATACATCGCAACTTTCCCATTTATAAGTAGTAAGTTTAAGTAATTAGTGTAGATAAATACAATCAATTGTTAATTGGCTTCAAACTGAGTATTGCTAACGCAAAATCATTTAGATATTAGTTAGGAGTACCTAACCGATGCTATGCTCGGAGTCTCTCTGAAGGATCGTATTCGTAATGAAGTCATCCGTCAGAGAACCAATGTTATCGATTGATTAAACGATTAGCAAGCTGAAGTGGCAGTGGGCTGGTCACATCTGCCGCAGAACCGATGACCGTTGGGGTAGACGTGTTCTAGAGTGGAGACCACGGCTCGGTAAACGTGGTGTAGCTGGCTGACAGCGGATGGAAACAAAGAGCTGAAGATCGAGCTCAGTGGCGTACCATAGGTGAGGCCTATGTCCAGTGAACGGAGATAGGCTGATGACGATGAATAAGGGGAATCCACCAAAACAATAACGATCCTTGAGAACGTTTTCATATAAAATATAGACATTGTAAATCATACTCATACCCATGAGAAAAACATTTTAAAATGAAATATAATGATAGAAAAATCTGAGAAAACGTAATATTTTACCAGCAAGGGATTACAATGTCCGACGAAAATAAAAGTCTTCAATTTAGAATGATGAATTGTTGGTAGACATTTTTCATCGCTCCCGTGGGTGTAGATAGAAATAGGAAGGCACATATATTTATGAGATCTCGTGTTATTTAGAGGCTTGTAAGATTTGTACTTTGTAAATACATTGAGGTGTTGTAAGACTGACTCACACTTAGCGGGCGTCCATTAATTACGTAAGGCATTTAGGGGGGGGTCAAACCGAATCTCACCGAATCTCACGTGGAGGAGAGGGGGGTCTCGGCGAATGTCACGTATTTTTTTTATTAGCAAGAAACAGTGTAAAATTGCTAGAAGAGGTAACCCTCTTTTAATATTTTTTCACTCTAAATCTAAATGGTATACTTATGCTAATATCAAATCTCACGTGAGATTAGGGGCGGGGAGAGGGGGTCGATCAAATTCTCATGACATCTCATTTATTATTATTATTTATTTATTATTTTACATAAGCACTCATTATCGACATACTCTCATACCGAACCATCAAACCAGGGCTTCGATTCTGTAAGAAAATTGACACTAGCTCGAGGATATTTCGTCGCGGCCTCTATGTTCTGTCACTTTCGCTAACTACACAATCACATGAGAGGTTAGCTCTCCAAGGCCGCGCTGCGCCGGCTCGCCAACGAAGTATGTAGGTATTAGCTGAATAAGCCCCCTTATTCTGTTCAGTGCTCATGGACACAGATGTTTGTATTGGGTGGGAATCGAAAGATTTCTAGGGTCAGGTTATCTAAGAAATACATCAAATTGCCTGTCAAAATGTGGTAATAGAAAGAGATATGAAATATTTTTTCATTACTAAAAAAAATGTAATAAATCAAACAAGCTAAGCAAAATGGATAAGTACGAAGTAAATTATGTGACATCTAAAATTTTCAGTTATTCTGTTGCAACTGTAAGCAAAATGCAAATTGATTACAAATCTGATAAAAATAATAATAAATAAATAATATTCTGGGACATTATATTTTTACACACGGCCATCTGGTCCCAAACTAAGCAGGGCCTGTAATATGGAAACCAGATAACTGATATACTACATAGTTATACAACTTTTTATTTTTCTAAATACATACTCATATAAATATTTACACCCAGACACAGAACAAACAGACATGTTCATGCACACAAATATTTGTCCTGGGTGGGAATCGCAACCGTGACCTGCAGCTTGGCACTCAGGTTCGCTAACCACCAAGCCAACTGTCTGTCAAGGCCTGTCAAATAGTCAAAAGTTTATATTTATAATTTTACTATTACACTGAATTCGTGTTGCCAGAGCTAACATTACAATATTAATGCTTCTTGGACTTATATAGAGTGTTACAAAACTACCCGTAAAGCCGAAAGGAGGGCCTCATAACGAGTCCATTCACAATGTTTATGAACCGTAGTAACGCTGTATAACAAACCCCAAAAAAATAAAAGCACAGATTTTTATGAATGAAAAATGGAAAAACAATCAAAGTAGACAATTATTAGGTAAAATAGGTACGTAAGCCTTTCTGTTAAATAATCTGGTTTATCTGATATGACAGCTTACTAGGGTTGTTAGCTTTTTTAATTAATTATATTTTTACAGGGTATTTTGTAACACGTTGTATATAATATAGTACATATAAAATCCTACTAATGAAAACATGAGAAAAACTGTGAGTACATAAAGATATATGGATATTTGTTACTCTTTCACGCAAAAACTACGGAACGGATTTGGATCCAACTTGGCATACAGACAGTTTATAAGCTTAATTACTATATAGAATACTTTTTATCCCAGGAAAAAGTAACATCGCTGCAATGCGAGTGGAACCGCGTGAGACAGCTAGGTAACATATTTGCTAACGTTATTAGTCTCATAAAATATTCAAATCGATCATTGTAATCTAGAATTTCTACAGTGTAAAGGGTTATGTGTGTATTTAATAGATAAATAATCATATTGTATCTATTACTTACACCATTACTCGAAACATTTATTAGTTATAATGTTTATTCAACATTTATCAATGCAACGTTCAAAATTACCGATACATATTTATGTCTGCGACGTGATTAGGCAAGTGGCCAATTCGCGGATATACCTATATAACTTCTTCGTTTGCACTCCTTGGATTTATTGATAATGATATCAAAATGCTGCCCAAGTGCTAAATATACATACATTTATTATTTATTAGATACGCTTTACTTTGTATGGGAATACGCAGTGATTCAGCTAATACAAACTTCGTCGGCGAGCCGCTTCAAGGAGGCCTCGGAGAGCTTACCTCTCACGTGATTCCGCGAGGCCGAGAGGCCGCGACGCAACCTCGAGTTAGTGTAATTTTCCTTACAGAATCGAGCCCTGATCATGCCGGTTGCGGGCGAAACGCTTTCAGAATAATTTTACGACATTCCTCAATGAGTTTTTCAGAAGCGCAGTTCTAAGCCAGAAGTTTAACAATGCTTGTGTTAAAACAAATTTAATGTGATATGACTTTGTTTTACTCTTTCCTTCTGGTATCCTGGGGTATCGTAAGTAAAGTCTGTGCAATGTAAGAAATTCCTTTTGTCGTTTTAGAAGATCGTAGAAAATGTTAGTGCTATTGACTAAGGATCATCTATTGATCAAATAGTTGGTGATGTAAATCCTTATCATGAAGCACCTAGGTTAATTTTTCAATAACATTTTTAAACGTCAAAAGGGAATTCTTATATTTGATAAACTAGCATTTTAAACCGAGCCAACTGTACCTATTTCGTTTTAATAAGAAATATAGAGAGACTTGGATGTATTATTCGTTTAGACAAGCAAGTACAAATCCTACGAATGTTATAATTAATATTATTTTCATTTTAGTTTAGTTATGTCTCAACATTATAAATTGTAACCCATGGAAAATTGCGAGGTAGCCCCATCACAAGTATCCCTATAACTTACCGGGGTTGCCTCAATTTTCCACTGTAAACATTTGTATGAGAAACAATAAAATCTTTTTTTTTTATGTATTACTTTCACTAAAAAACTACCAAACGGATTTGGAGAACACATGGCACGCTGATAGAGCATGCCCTGGAATAACATATAGAGTAATTTTTATCCTGGGAAAATGTGATATCCCTCGGGAACGCTGGCAACAGCCAATCCCTACTAATATTATAAATGCGAATGTAAGTTTGTTTGTTACGCTTTCACGCCAAAACTACTCAACCGATCATCATGAAACTTTGTGTACATATTCTTGAAGGTATTAGAAGTAACATAGGATACTTTATGTGTCGGGAAAATGTTACGTCCTCGGGATGTGGGTGAAACCGCGAGGGACAGCTATCTTCAAAATATTGCTGCTTCTATATTAATAAATAAATAAATAAATATCTTGGGACATTCTTTACACACGGCCATCTGGTCCCGAACTAAGCAGAGCTTGTACTATGGAAACCAGATAACTGATATACTACATATACTACTTTTTTTTTTTTCTAAATACATACTTATATAGATATTTACACCCAGACACAGAACAAACAGACATGTTCATGCACACAAATGTTTGTCCTGGGTGGGAATCGAACCCGCGACGTTCGGTTTGGCAGTCAGAGAGTTAACCACCAAGCCAACTGGCCTGTTAACTTGTGTTTAAAACAATAGTATCAAATAGATCATTACTAAATGACTAGAAAATCAAATATCGTTCCAATAGATTTATCAATCTGTAAATATCCTAACAATTCCATTGACTAGTTCAATTGTTTAACGTTCTCATTTTTGGCCACGACTCAATCATACGCTGTATTACAAACCAGTTCTTTTTCAATGAAACGCACGTTTAGTAAAAACGACCGCGTGGGAGATAAATGTAATCATTTTGAGAGTCGTTTATCAGTCGTCAACCGGCTAGATTTATTTCTAGCCATCTGTGAATTGAATGTGTATAAATATATATTTTGAATTCCCAGTCAATAACCAGATGGTCCACCTGATGGTAAGTGGTCACCGCCGCATGGACATTTGCAACACCAGAGCATCGCCAATGCGTTCTCGACCCTGAGACGTGAAGTTGTTAAGTCGCATTTGCTTGTAATTTCACTGGCCACCTTTCCAAGCAACTAGTGCGCTACTGTTTCACGCGCGGAAATGGGTAGGGTAGTACTTCCCCGGATGAACTCTGGACTAAGATCTCTTCTACTCTGTTCTAATTTATCTATTCTAGAACACATTCTGATTATAATTGCTTCCGGAATGCGAGTGAACTAGGTGGTGGTGTTCTGTTAACGCTTTGTGTTGATCAAAATAGTTTTGTGCAACCTAACAGTTACGTGTGTCATCATATCGCTAATGACGGAAGCAACGTTTTGTTGATTGGAACCAGAAGTCGTTTAATAGTTAGCATTATTTTTTTAATAATATAGTAGTGCTTGACTGCGATCCCACCTGATGTAAGCAGTGATGCAATCTTTGATGTTGAGGCGCACTAGTTTATTAAGAGCTTTCACTCCAGCCTTGAAGACACCCAAATTACCCAAAGTACCTGGATGACCGAGCTTTGCTCGGGGTTTTCTATACTAATTTAACTACTTTCTTTCTTTTTTTTTTAACTCTGTCATATATACCAAAATACGAATTAGATGCATAAATAAAGGGCTCCCATTAATAGTTTTTCTCATGACTAATGATATTGCAGTAGTTGATCAGTGCCTGAAAAAAACGGATAAAATAACGTTTTCTAAAAATGAAACCTAGCTAGATTGATTTAGCGCCTCCGAAACCCCTTGCATATTAAATTTCATGAAAATCGTTGGAGCCGTTTCCGAGATTCAGATTATATATATAGATAAAACCTCTGTGGTTTTTTGTGAATGATTTTAAGTTTTATTTTCCATGTATTTATGTCTGTTCAATAATAAATAAAAAAAAATGTATATACAAGAATTGCTCGTTTAAAGGTATTAGATAGCTTAGCTAGCTAGATAGATAGATATATATATATGTAAAAGATTATACAAAAAACAAATATCTAGTAACAAATACCGCTGGATCTCGTAATCTATCAAGTCCCAAACAAGGAAACTCAACAGGAAATCGACATGTGTTTCGCTTCTACACGAATCTTCAGGACTGACTCGACGCACTAGCACCACAGACGTGTTACCTCGCCGACTGCTTGACAGAAACTTTCTATCAGATATTAATTTTTTGTATAAGCTTACAATGGATTTCCGCAAAGTCAATTGATTGTATATATAGTTACTAGCCGTCCCTGCGGTTTCACCTGCGTTTATCGATATCATATATAGTCTATAACCATCTACGGAAAATTCGGCGTCGAATGGTAGCAGTCCCATCCCGATATGTTCAGTAATTTTGAGGTGATGGTGCTTCAAAGGAACTCTATATTTCTTATACATACATATTAATATAGATTGACTCCCAAACAAATAAAAATGATATCAATTCATAACCATTTTAAAGTAGAATATTATGGAGCCTTACCAATAAAAAAACCATAAAAGATATCCTCCAAATCACACCGATTGGTGTATCATACCCAGTAGATACATTAAGTCAAAATCACTACATAACATAGTATAAAACAAAGTCGCTTTCTCTGTCCCTATATCCCTATGTATCCTTAAATCTTTAAAACTACGCAACGGATTTTGAAGTGGCTTTTTTTAATAGATAGAGTGATTGAAGAGGAAGGTTTATATGTATTAGTATCTACATTGCACCTGAGCAAAGCCGGGGCGGGTCGCTAGTAAATAATATTTATTTATAATTTCTAAATAAAACGATATTTATCTATATTGTCATTTGGGAGTGCTCACTTACACTTTCATCGCATTTGTCTTGGTATTCTTTTCTAGTTTTGTTTTTCTGTTTACAAATGTTTTGAGTTACAACCCAGCTCTATATGTACTATTACTTATTATGTGGTTACCTTTTGGTTGTAATTTGTATTGTATATCCTAAATAAATAAAAGTTTAATTCAATAGGCGACCTTAATCCAAACACCCAACCTTGTACCCTATCCCGACCTCTCCCGGACCCCGTCCATGACCTCATAACCCAAAATTGGATAGAATGTCACGGATCAAAGTAACCATTCATAACACCATAAACACATGAAAGAAAGATGTACTGTCGGTCACTTCGACCTTGTGTATCTTGGTTGGATTTGTTTGGTAAACATCATGTCTTGTCCAAGAAAGTCGTTAGAAAGTGATGCCAAGGTTAAACTGTTCTTTTGAAGTGAATTCAAAAATGAAATATTTTTTTTGACGTATCTATGACTAAGCAATTGATATGTCACTTATTCAAAAATCAAAATTCGTTTTATAGCTGAAGAATAATAGTAGCATTTCCAAAGAATTGTTGACTTCTAAACTATAAACCGCCCAAAAGCACTATGTGGCTTCTGAAAACAATAAAATATCATTAACATTATTTTAAACACGGCAGGTTGATCAAAATCTAAACAGATCTTGTTCTATGGTAACCAGATACGTGACATACACTATATACTCTAACAAGGTCCTGAAAGCTCTGGCTGGCAGATGTGATAGTGTTCTGCAGAAGCATTTTTATATAAACTGGAAATTATGTGAATGTATTAAATTTATATATTTTATAACTCTTACTTGTTTTGGTAGTTTTAAGAAATGGATATACTACTTTTGTGATATAACTTACAGACACCCAAATGCTTGCCTTGAGTGGGAATCGAACTCTTGAGCTGTGTGTCCTTATACATGAGAGTTAACTATATATTTCTACTATTATAATAAATGCGAATGTTTGAATGGATGAATGTTTGTTACTCTCTTTCTGGATTAAATTAGGCACAGAGATAGATTATAGTCTGGAATAGGACATAGGCATTCCTTAGGGGCCTTTAAGTAGTGGGGGGGGGGGGGGGGGGGGGGGAGTCGTTATTCGTTACTACCTAGCTACCTACTACACATATAACAATTTATGTCGACTCTTGATCACATCCCCCAGGGCATCCTCAGGGTCTCGATTCTGTAAGTAAAATGACACTAACTCGAGGATGTTTCGTCGCGGCCGCCGTGCTCTGTCTCTGTCGCTAACTATGCAAATATTACTAATCACGTGAGACATAAGCTCTCCGAGGCCTGCGTGAAGCGATTCGCCGACGAAGTTTGTATTAGCTGAATAAGGGGGCTGAAAAATAGCCCTAGATACGTCAACGATTACCGAAGACTTGCATAAAATCGTGGTCACTTAACAACGGGGCAGCGTAGTAAATCCAATGCATTATCTTTTTTATAAGACACTCAATAAAGCAAATAATTAACACGGCGTAAATGACAAGTGCGGTCATATAAACAAATAATAAAACCAAACGACGCGGCGACGTGAAAAATATTCCTCTGCTATATTTATTTTTATGTAAAAAAGAAACGGAATGGTTAGTCACTCACTATCAAGCCAGAGCTAAGCGCCTTATTCTTGTTAGAACGTTTTTTTTAATTGTGATCTCTTACATATTGATTTATACATTTTTGTTATGTATTGGATTGGTTTATTTATTTATTTAATTATTGGCTCACCAACTAAATAGGTTAGTACAGCTCAGTGATTGACCAAGTCAGTTAGCATAAAAATAAATAATAAAAATATTATTTAAATTATCTATCTAATTCCTTTAAACGAGCAATTTTTGTATATATATACATATATACAATATATATAATTAGGATCATGGAAACGGCTCCAACGATTTTCATGCAATTTGGTATGCGGGGGTTTCGGGGGCGTTAAATCGATCTAACTAGGATTCATTTTCAGAAAATGCCGTTTTATCAATGCAATGAAAGCTGCTACAATGTCATAAGGTAAGGTTTTCAAGTTACATATTTTGTGATAAATACTGTTATTGGGAGCCCTTTATTATCGCATCTAATTCGTGTGTAGGTATATATGACAGTGCTTTAAAAAAGAGAATACGGTAGAAGTCACCGTAAACAAATCCCGAGCAATGCTCGGCCATCCAGGTACTTAATTTAATACAAATTTTGGAAAAAATAATTTGGAAATTAGCCTGGTTTTATAGTCAATAATTTAAATAATCATTGATTATACATAATATTTTGTTTATTGAATTATTATATTAGGTGAAAACCGCATCAAAACCTATAGCGTAGTTCAAAAGATATAAGCGGATGAACAGACAGTCAGAAATAGTGACTTTGTTTCGAACTATTTAGAGATTGATCAACGGCTAGATACGAGTACATCTCGCTCTTAGCGAATAGGGACACATTTATTTTTGTCGCGACAGAAATACAACGATAAGTAGAGCGTATAATACACCACAACTTATCTCGGCTCTGGGCGTATTTCACGCTCATTATTTTATTTGTCGATAAATCTTCATTTTCAATTTGTTTTGTCATTAACAGACCTATTTTCAATAAAGACTTTCAGTAAGAGTTTTATTCACTAATACCTGTTCCCCGTACTTTTATCCGCGTTCCCGAGGGATGTCACTTTTTCCCCGAATAAATAGCTTATATGCTAAATAATAATAATAAATAAATATACTTTATTGTACACAGAAAGAAGTAGGTACAGAAGTTGATTCTTAAATAAAGGTACAATTGGCGGTCTTATCGCTTAAAGCAATTTCTTACAGTCAACCATTATTAACCAGGATATGTTCCATCTATGTGGCAAGTTGCATCTTAATCCGTTTTAGTAGTTTTCGCGTGACAGAGTAACAAACATCCATACGTACACATGAACTTTCGCATTTATAATATTAGTTGACAGGCCAGTTGGCTTGATGGTTAGCGACTCTGACTGCCAAACCTAAGGTCGTAGGATCGATTCCCTCCCAGGACAAACATTTGTGTGCATGAACATGTCTGTTTGTTCTGTGTCTGGGTGTAAATATCTATATTAGTATGTATTTTGAAAAAAAAAACAGTAGCATATATCAGTTATCTGGTTTCCATAGTACAAGCTCTGCTTAGTTTGGGATCAGATGGCCGTGTGTTAAGAATGTCCCAGGATATTTATTTATTTATTTATAGTAGGATTTATTAACCGTGGAAGTAGGCGAAGGTGATCGCTTACCATCAGGCAGGTCTGCCTGTTTGTCGGTATAAAAAAATACTACAAAGATAGGAAATATTTTTATTTATTCTAAATTTTTCTTATTACAGTCTAGTCAAGTATTATGAGGCATGACTTCCTTATAGCTTGAGGAAATATCTTCGCACTTAATGAGAGTGAATAAGACTTATATTTACGGTCATTTGCAACAGTTTAAGAACATTGTTGATTTCAGTAACTATTCAGAATGCTTTGCCATGTGGCTGAATTAATGGCGCTTTGTTGTGATTTAATTGTTTTAACAGCCATAGAATTCATTTGCGAGGACTGACTGTCTCTCGCTGTTTGACCCGCGTTCCCGAGGGATGTAGCATTTTCCCGTCACAAAAAGTATCCTGTATTACTTCTAATACCTCCAAGAATATGTGCACAAAGTTTCATGCTGCGGTTAGTAGTTTTCGCGTGGAAGCGTAAGAAACAAACTTACATTCACATTTATAATATTAGTAGGGATTATATAATATACACTAGCTGTCCCCCGCGGTTTTACCCGCATTACCGTGGGATGTCACATGTATTGTACATAAAAACCTTCTTCTTCAATCACTCTATCTATTAAAAAAACCGCATCAAAATCCGTTGCGTAGTTTTAAAGATTTAACAACTTTGTTTTATACTATGTAGTGATTTATCTCTAAATACATTTATTTATTACAAATATTAACCTAGAGTTATATTTTATTACTTAAAAAACAAAGCAAATTAAAACTCTTGTTACTAAACCACTACATATGGACTTCATGAAAATAAAGGTATTTTTTTATTCTGACTTACGTTCACATTTATAATATTAGTAGAGATATATGTCCCTAAATAATTTTCACCTAAATCGTTACAAACTTACGCATTTATAATAATAAATAGAAGGAAGTAGGATATTCGCATAAAATAGAATATAAGTAAAGATATTTGTGAAACCACAATCTCATAATGTACACTGCCGTAATTCGAACCTGTAACCGCGATGTGTGAAAGACCGTGGGTATCAATTTACAATATTCTATAATTTAGTTTGAATGATCACAATTTCTATCAAGAATCTTAATATAACTTGTGGAACTTGCCAGCATTTAAAAGAGTTCGTTTCTTTATCTCCTCTAGGCTTTCTGTGCCTACCGGCAGATTATATTGTAGCTTTAATTTTATTTTGATGGCGTTTTAAAAAATCCGAGCATTTTATTTATTTTATATGGTAAATAAAACAGGTCACAGAAATGGGTAAGGTGCTAGTACTTCCCCGGACGAACTCTGCACTAAGAGCTCTACTACTCGAGATTAATCCTGCAACGACATACTGCTCTATGTTTGTTACAGTAGTATCTATCTCTTCCCTCTGCATAATATTTCCAGTTTCACAACGTAATAGAAGTATTTAATAGTGTTGTAAAATGTAACATAGTAAGGAATACAGTGTGAGCGGTCAGCGGGTTCACTCGCGTCCGTTCTATTCTAGGTTTGTAGGAAATAGCCAATGATACTCGTCTTTGAGACTACAAATACCATACCAATGTAAGTATCCGATGATTCCTCTGCTTATAGTTTTTTAATCTTTTTTTACGACCTATTTATTACCAATCTATCTGTTGAATTTCCAGAAGTATCTTCCCAGAATAAACACAAGCTTGTGGTTTTATACTACAGTCCTTTTAAAGACATATCGCACCCTCAGAACGATAAGGGCTTAACTCAAAATTTTGCGAAACGGAGTTACGATCATAGAGAGACTATACAAAGTACGCTCTATCCGATGAAACCTTGCTGAGTTTCTTGCCGGTTCTTCTCAGTTGAAGGCTGACTTCCGAACCGGTTGTAGCTTCAGTAACTTTAAATTTGACCTTCATAAGTGCCCTCCGAAGGCCTAAACTGAATAAATGGTTTTGAATTTAGAATAGTAAAACATAGTCAATTTATGCCGGGTCGAAAATCCATGGATTGATGAACCTTTTGACAGTAATTTTAATACACGTAATGTCAAAATTCTACTTCAATCTTGCGATTTTAGATCGGGATCGTAAATAGTAACCCGGCATAAATCTATTTTTACGACCTATTTATTACCAATCTATCTGTTGAATTGCTAGAAGTATCTTCCCATAAACACAATCTTGTGGTTTTATACTCCAGTCCTTTTAAAGACATATCGCACCCTATAAGGGCTTAACTCAACATTTTTGCGAAATGAAGCTACGATCATAGAGAGACTAAACAAAGTACGCTCTATCCGACGAAGAGTAAAACCTAGTCAATTTAATGATAGAATAAGCATACCTATACTTCAGCCTCTTTAACACCGGGACCCACCCTCCCCGCTCAGTGCGAAAGTGACCCAATCGGAAAGGAGATGTGCCCCAAAAGGAGATGTGCCCCAAAAGGAGATGTGCCCCAAAAGGAGATGTGCCCCAAAAGGAGATGTGCCCCAAAAGGAGATGTGCCAAAAGTGATTTTTTGAGTTAAGCCCCTATCGTTCTAAACTAACTTTTTACAAACAGAAATGATTTAGATATTATCTTTTACTAGCAGTGGCCCGCGGTTTCACTCGCGTTCCTATATGAGGATACATTTACCAGGGATAAAAATAAAACTGTATCTATATTATTCCAGGGCTTGCTCTATCTATATGCCTAATATCATTCAAATCCGTTCGTCAACCGATAGTGTTTGCTTGAAAGAATAACAAACATCAATATATACAGTCACGCAAACTTTCCCATTTTTAATACTAGTTCGCTCCCACTGTTTCTGCTGCGTCTCCAGCTGCGTTCTTGAGGGATGTAAAATTTTCTCGGTATAAAAAGTATATCGTGTATTAATCCAGGTCATAAACTATGTATGTGCTAAGTTTCATCCAAATCCGTTCTGTAATTTTTGCATGAAAGAGTAACAAACATTCGTACATCTATCCTCGTGAACTTTCGGATTTATAACACTAGCTGTCCCCTGCGGTTTCACCCTTATGCCAGAGGGATGATACATTTTCCCGGAATGAAAAGTATCTTATCAATTAATTCAGGTTATAAATTATCTGTGTGTCAAGTTTCATCGAAATCCATTCGATAGTTTTTGCTCGGAAGAGTGACAAAATTTACGTCCATCTCTACAAATTTTCGCATATATATTTTAGCTAGCTGCGCCCTGCGGCTTTGCCCGCTTTCATTTCTAGTTATAAACCTTCCTCTTGAATTACTCTACCTATTGCTGAAAACTGCATTAAAATCCGTTGCATAGTTTACGATGCTATAAAGGACATACAGACAAACATTCATTTTTATATATATAGATAGATAGGTAGGTACAGTCAGTGTCATAACAGATCACAATTAACACATGGAAAGATAAAATAAACAGGTGTTAATATTTTTACACGACTTGTTTTTACGTGTACAGGTGTTTTGTAAATGTGAATATGCGTCACTTGTGTTACCGACCGTACCGACCTTATGTAATGAATACGTAGCTTTACAATTCTACAAAGGGAACACGGCCGGGCGTGTGGAACGAAAAAATATCATAAACGTTATATTCCGTAATTATGTACGTGGATTTATAGCGGGAAACATCATTATATTGTGAAAAAAACTCAACAACTGTGAACTTGTAAACGAATGTAGGTATCTGGCGGGAGTTCATATCGTTTTAAGGTTGGATTAATGGTTTTATGAAAATAGCTACTAATGTTAGGTTTTTTCGTTATAATAACATCCAATTTTTTTTAACTTATACTTCTTTAGGCGCGTTATGAAAAAATTATGAGAGTGAAATGCGTGCGCATCACTGTAACACAAAAGTAACATGTTGAAGTTAGCTGATAACGGTCTCTCCGGAACATCGCACAAGTCGCAACTGTCAGTGTCAATGAGTGAGTTATGATGTTATTGTCAATAATAACCTAACAACGTCAATTGTTATTCGTTGCTACTGGCAGGAGCAAAGAGTTTGGACACTATAATTTCACGACTGCATGTAATTGTTGTTCCTAAAATGATTGAATACTGGCTGTCTCCCGCCGGTATCGCCGGTATCCAAAGAAACTTTGGTATTTATAACATTTTTAGGACTTATTTTGCGGACTCATAAACAGGCTGTTACTAAACTACCCGTAAAGCCGAAAGGAGGTTAAATGGGGCGCTATAACGAGTCCATTCACAATATTTAAGAACCGTAGTAACGCTGTATAACATACCACTAAAATATAAAAACACTGTTTTTTATGAATGAAAAATGGAAAAACTATACTAGACAATTATTAGGTAAAATAGGTACGTAGGCCTTTTTGTTAAATAATCTGGTTACCTGACATGTCAGCTTACTAGGGGTATTTTGTAACACGTTGTATTTAGCGGAGTATAAAGCGTATATTCAGTTGTATACCCCATCCGTAGGTTTCAAAGGCAACCGCAGTTTGACTTCCTACGGTTAAAACTTGGCGGGTCCCCGTAAGTTAAACTTTGTTTAAGCCCGAAATGTCCTGGAACTCATCAAATATCCCCAGCGAGTTATATTTATGTAACTGCTGTAATATGCGATAAAAATAAATATTGTTGGTAAGCGCATCACTTGAGAAAGGCTGGGCTGACTTGGCTCTTAAAAAAGAAAAAATGTATCTTTATTAAGATATACTAATTAGAGTATTAGAGCTCTTAGCGCAGAGTTCGTCCGGGGAAGTACTACCTTACCCATTTCTGCCGTGTAGCAGTAGTGCACTTGTATTACTGTGAACGGGCCGGTGAAATTACAGGCACATGAGACTTAATAACTTCACGTCCCAGGGTCGACAACGCATTGGCGATGCTCCTAGTGTTGCAAATGTCCATAAGCGGCGGTGACCACTTACTATCAGGTGGACCGTCCGTTTGTTTGTCGGCCTAGGTGGTATAAAAAACAATACAGAAAAAGGAGAAATATTACTGTAAAATTAAAGCAGCTTTGATAAAACTGAATGTTAATTTTGATAAGGGATATTCGTACCAACTCAAGATAATAAATCACGATATGCAGACGCTGTGCATCGCATGCCGGGAACAGGTAGTTATAAATAAAAGCAGTCGGGTAAAAAAACTCTAACTTGAAATTCTCAGTGTGGTGTAAAATTCCAAACTTTATTTTAATAACTATACTCAATTCGTTTTATGGAACTTGCGCAGGAAGCTGCCTTTGATTAGGACTGAAACTTTGAACTTCCATCTTACTGTTTACAAATACGAACACAGAACGTATTTCATAGGCCATAAAGTGCATTATTGCTTCCATTGAAACTTGGCAGGTGGAAAATGTTAGTTGTTTTATAAAGAAACAATATAGGCAAAATGTTGTCGAAAGCATTATGATTGTTTTATAGATCAGTAAAATCGGCGGAAAGCGGTTAAGCAGCCATGCTATTTTTATTGCCCATCTGTTTTACGCGTATAGTGTTTAAAGTTTTCTGCTTTCCACTTTTCTCTTTGCTAACTGGACTTTTTTTTTCTCTGTTGTTTTGATACAAGTAATTTTCTATCTCTTAAAATATTCCTGAGAACAAGACAGACTTTCAATGTATACTGTGCCAGTATAATTTACCTCTGAAAACTATCTAGACTTTTCAAATGCCTATCTAACTTTGCGATAGATGAATGTTACCAAACTTTCGAGTTACCTGTAACTTTGGTACTGTTTTTTTAGTTTCCCAAAGTCAATTATAAACTTTGTCTCGGATAAAATCCAGTGAATCTGGAATCTACGCACTCCGTCCTCAATCCGCCTTTTCTAGGGCGGAAAGGTATATTGACTAGCGCTGACAACTTTTATTAAATCCGTAGTTTTTTTCCATCCAGAATCCATAAACAGGAAACGGGGTAAACTGTAATTTACACTAAATTATCTTTTATATAAATAATGTATGTATTACCTTGACAAGTCGTGGTTTGACTTTATATATGAATATAATATTTTATTAACTGTTAAATAGGTCAAGATTTAATTTATTTCGTGGTTTGAATAGATGGATTATGGAAAATCTTTCAATGTAACCTTGTCTAGGCTTGTGATGAAAAATATGTTTACTCGCTTTTTAACGTTATGAATAGTTATGGATTTTAATCGAAAATAGAATTTGTTACGTATTTGCTCGTTACGAGAGTTGAAAATACCTTTTTACAAAGCTGGAGCTTTGTGCGTGGATTAGGTTCAATTTTAACAAAGGTCGATCAGACGATGTTGTTCAGAATAACGATGGCTTGTGTAAAGCTCAAATTCTCATTTAGTAACAAATTAAAAATAGACTTTATTGACAATATATTATCTAATGTGCACTTTTAAAACGACAACTCTTTGAAAACAAAGTCGTAATACACACAGGCTAATTAATTTATTATTTATAGCTATCCCCCGCGGTTTTACCCGCGTTCCCGTGGGATGCCACATGTATTATACATAAAAACTTTCCTCTTCAATCACTCTATCTATTAAGAAAAACCGCATCAAAATCCGTTGCGTAGTTTTAAAGATTTAAGCATACACAGGGACATAGGGATATATATATAGGGGAAGAGAGTGCACTATATTCACCAACAAAATGTAATGTAGTTTGGCGAATCTTAGCTTAAGTATTCTTGTCGATGAAATAAATGATCCAAAAAAAAATTGGCTCCGTTAATTAAATTCTTTATAATACTGGTTGAGATAATTTGTAAAAGTTTCAAATATTAATAATCTTTATTTATGTAGGTTTTCACAAGCTCTTATAAATCGTAAAAACCCTATTGATACAATGGGTTTTTACTACCGTTTTAAATGGGTAATTCCTGAATATCTTTAGGTAGTTTTGTTTAAGATATATACATTGCCCCATATATGATTCTCTGACTTTTATGAGGTCTTTTTTCAGGTCCAATTATTAATTTCAATCCATCTTCATATCTTCGATATGGTTTCACCCTTTACTATGCATAGGCTTGTCATTGACCACAATTTTACCAAACTAAGTCATGATGTGGTAGGAGGTGGTAAACACACGCAGCGAAGGGAACTGGTTCTCAAGTACAGTTGTTCGGTCATCGGCATTCATTAGGAGGCTGATATTTATCATGAGGGTGGAAGCCAGCTACGCGAAAGGTTTTCTGTAAAATTTTCTAGGTATCTTTGTATAAGTAAATTTAACTTACTGTCCCGGCGGTTTCACCCGCATTCCTGAGGCATGGTACGTTTACCCGGGATAAATAGTATCTTATGTATTAATACAGCGGCGGCCTTACCCATTGCGAGGCTCCGGGCGGTAGGTCATTGCGAGGCCCTGTGTCCTTCGTGAAAAGTATGTGATGCGAAAGTAAGTCTGGTTGTTTGGTTTAGGTATTTGTCATGTTTGACAAGAAATGCTGAAGTTATACAAATAAATAAAATTTGATATCCATATTTTTTTTTATTTGCTTGGGTTGCGCGAAGCCCCTGCAAGAGCGAGGCTCCGGGCGATTGCCCCACTTGCCACCCTCTAAGGCCGCCTCTGGTTATAAACAAACTATGTGCTAAGTTTCATTCAAATCTGTATAGTAGTTTTTGCGTGAAAGAGTAACAAACATCGATATATTCGTCCTCACAAACTTTTGCATTTATAATATTAGCATTAGATCGTCACTTGTAATCGTTATAAAGTAGCCAGTAGACGTTACTAGTTATTCAAAATAACTCTACGCTATTAAATTACATCCTTACATAGATTCACTTCTATTCTTACTTCCTTAACCGTCTCAGCCAAATCTCAATCGATTATTATATATTGTTTTAAAAGCAATCTGTCATTTATCCTTATCAAAACAATAACTATTTAATATAAATGTATTATTTAATTACATTCTGTTACCAATTTTGTCTGTAACCGTTTATCTACAATGGACGCCATCAATAATTTCGGAACATGTTCGACCTTCATTTGATCTAGGTCTGCCTCTCTATTCAGCTAATAAAACCTCATCTGCGAGCCGGCGCACGGAGGCCTCGGAGAGCTTACCGCTCACGTGATGGCGCAGATAGTGAAAGAGACAGAGCATCGAGTCAGAAGCCCAATTCTTAGCTTTTCGATATTAATATTACACTCGATATTTATCAAAAACCACTGTCATTTTATACATTTCGAAGGAATTGAAGTCTTTCGCCACTGTTTCCTGTGATCAGAGCCTACGGATCGGTTGTATTCATGTCAGCAACCTGCTGTTTGATTCTGTAAAGTAAATCATACTAATTGATGGTGTGTAGTCGCGGCATCTATGCTCTATCTCTCTCTCTATGTTATCACATGAGAGATCCGCTCTACAAGGCCTCGTTTCAGTTTAGTTTGTATGCTGAATAGGTGGTATTGTATGCGACGATGTTTCGTAGAAATGTAATTGAGCGATGCAGTAACTGTTACGTCACATGTTTTGTGTTTCCCTCGCTAATTCAGTTTTAGTTGGTTGTTCAATGAGTCAGTTGTAGAATAGTGATTGTGAAATGATGTTCCTATTTTGAATAGTAACTGACTTTGGCATGCTTTGGTGTTGTTCTCGATTTGAAATGTATTTTAGATTTTTGGAAGTCAGTTGAAATTAAACTTTAATTAACAATGATATAGAGGTCTTTTGTCTACTAGCTGTACCCGGCATGCGTTGTTATACGACCTTTTTTTAAATTTGTATATGAACCTTCGCAGGTAGGTAAGTAGAACTACTCTCTAAAATTTCACCACAATCGGATAAATACATACCTACATAGTATAGGAAGGTATATGGTGCAAATATAAATATTCATTTTTATAGAAATAGACTAGCTGTCCCCTCGCGGTTTCGACTGCGTTCCAAAGGGATATAACGTTCATATAAACCTTCCTCTTAAATCATTCTGTCTATTGATGACAACCACAGCAAAATCCGTTGTGTGTTTTAAAAGATCTAAGCGTACAAACGGCGTACGCGACTTTGATTTTTACTATGTAAGGATTGATATAGTACACAGCGATAGAAACTCATTTTAGTTAATTTTGCAGCTGCCAATAAGAACTAATATTGACTCACATAAAAAAGTGTTATTACAGAATTCATTTGAAATAGTTTAACGATACCATGATCTAGGTTATATTTATTATATCCTATCCTACTGTCCAACAAATATAATAAATGGGAAACTTTGATGCATACATCCTATGCATGTTTGTTACTCTTTCACGCCAAAACTACCAAACGTTGAGATTTCGTCCGGGGAAGTACTACCACCTTACCCACTTCTGCCGTAAAGCAGTGGTGCATTCGTATTACTGTGTATCGGTAGGTCAGGGGGGCGGTGAAATTACAGGCACATGAGACTAAACAACTTCACGTCTCAGGGTCGGCAACGCATTGGCGATACTTCTAGTGTTGCAAATGTCCATAGGTGACGGTGACCACTTACCATCAGGTGGACCGTCCGCTTGTTTGTCGGCACTTGTAGAATACAAAAAAAACACAGATTAAAATGAAACTTGCCACATAGTTAGATTGTCCCCTGGAGTAACATATAGGGTACTTTTTATCCCGGGAAACACAACATCCCCCGGGAAACAACTGAAAACGTGGGGGACTAGTTAATAATACATGCAGACTTCAAAATTTTATTACATCTGTTTAGATGTATGATGAAATGTGGTTTACATCTCATTGTATGACTAATCAAAAGCGTATGTGCAATGAATCGACAGTAAAACTGTGTTATGATTATGAGAGTCTTTCAATGGCGAATTAGAACTGATTGTACGAATATCAAACGGTTCACGTAACGATGATTAGATCTTTGACGTCATTACTGACATAAAGGTAGTCTTATATTTAGTATCTGTATTCTATATTCTATCTATATATATGTAAAGAAAAATATATAATTTTCTTCAATTTCAATTTTCCTGCGCATCAAACCTCATTGAACGCGCAGTGACATAACAAATGAAGTATGCGAGCTATGAAAAGATAACCTAGAGGCATCTCGTAATTGTTATGAGAAAACAATAATTTATAATATTAATTTCATTTTTAAAATGTTCTTATTGTGATGTAGGAACAGACATTGTTAATAATAACAGTAAATGTCGTTTCTTTTATTAAAGGTATGTAAGTTTTTGTTAAGTAGTAACTAAATACACACTTTTATTTCATGTTATTTGAAATAGCCAATAAATCTTTTATTATAGAGAAACTCAATTGTGTTTGACTGACTGTGTCGTTCTAATCACGAAAATATTAGAAATTATCTTATATATATACAATAATGAATGTTTGTCCTATATACAACGTCTTACAAAATACCCCATAAAATATAATTAATTATCAAAGCCAACAACCCTAGTAAGCTGTCATGTCAGGGAACCAGATTATTTAACAGAAAGGCCTACGTACCTATTTTACCTAATAATTGTCTACGTTAATATTTTTTCTATTTTTCATTCATAAAATTCAGTTTTTTTATTTGTTTGGGATATGTTATACAGCCTTACTACGGTTCTTAAATATTGTGAATGGACTCGTTATAAGGCCCCATTTAACCTCTTTTCGGGTAGTTTTGTAACACCTTGTAGAATCAATGGAAAATGTAACAAAATATTCCTTTTGAGAGCGAGACCGCGGGGAACAGCTTGTCTGAGATACGCTGATGTAAATAATAATAATAATAATAATAATAATAATAATAATGATTATCCAGATATTTTTACAGACAAAGTAAAATTCGTGAGTAAATCATAACCGCCGAAATAGTAGAGCTCTTAGTGCAGAGTTCGTCCGGGGAAGTACTACCACCTTACCCATTTCCGCCGTGAAGCAGTAGTGCACTTGTATTACTGTGTTGCGGTAAGAAGGGTAAGGGAACCAGTAAAATTACAGGCACATGAGACTTAACAACTTCACGTCTCAGGGTCGACAACGCATTGGCGATGCCCCTGGTGTTGCAAATGTCCATAGGCGACGGTGGCCACTTACCATTAGGTGGACCGTCTACTTGTTTGTCGGACAAAGTGATAAAAAGTATCTATCGTTTTATTTTACACAAAAGCTTTATTAAAATGTTCCAGCAAAATAAAAATGATAATTGCGACTCACAAACTTCGTATATGGGTGTGATGGAGAGAGATTATTTTCCATTATTGCCCATACCTAAAAAACTATCTCATACAATAAAAATGGTTGGAATATACAAACAAACCCGGCTCAAATGACACCCTATGTGCAATAGTAACCCACATTCAGATTTGAGTCCATTTTCCTATAATTAAATTCGACAATAGAAAGTAAGGAGTCGACTGCATTCTTCAAGACACAGATACCTATAACGTTCCTTTTGTACCATTTTGGTACAGAGCCCAAAATATTTAATTTTGGAACATTTATAGGACATAAAACTTTAATTGTTTAAAAGGAACAAAGAGAATATATCTAAATATAAACATTTTTGCGAAACGATAACCGAAACTCTGTTTTGTTAAAAACAAAAAAAAGGAAAAACAATCATATCATAGCAGCAGTAAGGTCTTAAATCCTTTTAGGTATCTGTTAAATCGACATTATCTCAATTTTACAATTGAATTTATAATATAACTAGCTGTCCCCTTCGGTCTCGACCGCGATTACCGATATCATATATAGCCTATAACCATCTACGAAAAATTCCGCGTCGAATGGTAGCAGTCCCATCCCGATATGTTCAGTAGTTTTGCGGTGATGGTGCGTCAAAGGAACCCTATCATGTAGATTTATCATTTGACCATATAAACCGTCATGAAGTTAAATAATGATCGTATGTCATCTGCCAATTATTTCTACACAGCTATTTAAAGCTGCTCCATTTGATACACCTCAATGCTATCCGACAGATGTTTGTTAAGTAAGGAATCAGTGAACAAGAGTAAACATGTTTCCAGTTAGTTACAACCAGCATTTCTATCAAACGCCAGATTCGGTCTTAAGATAGTAACAAGGTGGCGATGCCAGTCCATGCGGTCAATGAACCAATTATAAAAGAGACATGGTGAATTATTAGAACCAATAAAGCTCAGGATATTCTGCAGACTTGTAAGGGCATTTTAATACTGAAGAATCTAGGGGCAAACTCTCATGGAATGTATTTATCGCTTCTAGTTAAGCTAACCTAGTTCTAGATTCCGATATTGCCGGCTAATCTATTTAAAACTTTAAGGCTTCTATAGAAATCAATACGACCAGACATTCCGTCGGTGACAACTCTATTGATGTAACAGTAAGGTAACCCAAACCGTGTCTGTGGCATGTCTATGAGCTATCTGGTTTTAGGGCGGTGTATCTATTTGCGGCGCCCTTGACACGTGGTTGCGACACGAAACGATCGTTCGGACAACTGCCACTTGTTCTGAAGGGTTGTCTTGTTCTTTATTGGCTTTGAGTTTAGCTATATCTGCTGCTTTATCTTCTGCAGCAGAAGGGTTGTTTTGCCTTGCTTTGTTAATTAGTTCGCTGAAACTGATTTTGCAGTTTGATCAAAAATAGTTCTTATTACCTGAGTATAGGTACTTAAAATAGTATCGTTTCTAAGAAAGTTACATTGTCTAGTATCCTAGGCCTAATATGTTTGCTTAACAAGGGCGCTACGTTACATAAATACATAATGTATTTGTTTTGAATGAAATTAACTATTTTCTCGGAAAAGCTATTGTTTATTCAAATACTAAAGTACTATGTTTAAAATATTCATAGTTTAATTGCTTTATCAGAAAATTCATTTACGAATAGGCACGGATATTGTTTCTTTTTTATACGATAGAATTTATGAAATTTAGTGAACTAAATTTATGTTTTTCTTTTTAAAATGTTAGTCGATATTATATTTTGTCCACGAGTAGACCCGATGTGTTACGAAAGACTGAATATTGGCTTTATAGTTACAATGATTGAATCCTGAATTTTTTTTTCTTAATTTTTTTCCTTCATATTTCCCGATCTGGAATATTTTCAGATATACCGTTCGATACATAACATTCCCCGTCCTGTTTTTCATTTAAGCGCCACAATATTTTATTGGAAATCGTAAAGAATGTGTGTAAAATTTATTGGAGAATAAAAAGGTAATATGTGCCTTGACACAAATTTTAAATTATAATATCAGCAACAGAAGCTCGGTTGTTTAGTTTTAATCTCTCTTCTCTTCGTAATGTAAACATTTTTAGTAACGGGAGGATTCGGGATGGAAATAGAAGCGTATTAATTAAAATCCTAATAATAAACTTTAAAATGCTCTCAGAAATATTAAGTCTTACATTTAATTTGGTTAAATGAAAGGTTTCATTAAAGGGCAGGGTAATCACCGCAAAATGTTAATTATATTTAATAAACTGCCTATCTTTTAGATAAGTTGGATCTGATATTTAAAGTGGAAATGAGTTATCAGGAATTGACGTTCCAAATTCGCAAATGGGTTTTGGTGAGGGTTTATTTTTTCAGTTTCATTGAGTTAAGAACTCTAATATCAGAATATTAAAATTGTATATTGTTTGCTGTTTTGATGAGAATATCTATAAGTAATTAAAATTGTAAGAGCATAATTTTTTAATAAAATAACCATACCTTAATTGTTGAAACTCGACTTTTATGTTATCCAAAAGAACAGAACAATAAAAAAAGAACAGCCACAGGAATCAAATAAAACACCACATACAAACACTAAACAACAGATGGCAACGAGATAAACTGTGGAAAGGAACACAGAGACATCGTTTTAAGACCGTGAAGAAACCACAAGTTCGTGATAACGCTTTCGTCCGTACACCGCACCGCGTGGACTGTTCACAACGCACTCAGAGCAGAAGAGGCCAGATTTTCACTCATAAAAATAACTCCAATGTAAACATTGATGAAAAACATTGCTTTCCGTATGATAATGTAAACAACGTGAGCGATTTTATCGTACGGCATCTTTGACATCGCGATTTCAACTGGCTAAAATTAAACATGGTTGTTCGTTTCGGTGCATCGGCAGATTTTGTACGATTCTCGATCCGGGATCGTGTTCGATGCGTTTGAGATCGTATTAATGCTCGTTCAGATAATGTGCACGTGTTATTTAACGAGGCTGCGGTCGAGGAATCTAGAGTAAGATGATGGTGGGTGACGAGTCATTTTCAAACCTACGATGGTGAAGATAAGTTTCTTATTGCCATAATATCACTATGGTAAGTGATGTGATGGACGAAGGTGCTAATTACGAGAAGGCAGAAGGAACCCAGCTCTCTATTACCACACTGAGGTGCTAGAAATGATTCAGATCAATCAGAGTGATTGCAAATTATTTTCTCACAACGAATCTTTCAGTTTAATAATATATCAACCAATAAGTATTTAGTGAGAAATACGCGTATTGATAAACAATGTCTGTTAATTTAATGATTCCTAGAACTGGTATTTGGGATGAAAATACATAATTAAGCGTGGATCCACTGTTGTGGGCGCGATGGGCATGCCTACAGCCTTAATAGACTTGTGAATTCACACTTCCACGTCCTATTGAGGTCGATAGGCTGATGCAATTATATCCAATACCTTTATAAAATAAAACTTATTTGTAGAAATGTACTATATCGATTATAGCTGTCCCCCGCGGTTTTACCCGCGTTCCCGTGGGATGTCACATACATAAAAATCTTCCTCTTCAATCACACTATCTATTAAAAAAAAACGCATCAAAATCAGTTGCGTAGTTTTAATGATTTAAGCATACATTGGGATATAGGGACAGAGAAAGCGACTTTGTTTTATACTATGTAGTAATGAGCGAGTTTATACTCCGAATCACACTTGGCCGATTTTCGGATGGCAGTGACTACAACCTTTTTTGTTCGGAATGTTGAATCAAAGTTCATAATTAAATTAGAGTAAATAATTGTTTGGTAATTGTAATGTTAAGGTTGCCAATGAATTTGGCATGAAATGTTCAAGGGGATTTTTTTAAAGATTTCTGAATGATTTTGCAAACATCCAACCGGCGACTTTATTAAATTGGGTTGAATATGTCATGTCTTTCCTTCCTTGGAAGAGACCTTCGACCTGAGTGGGATTTATGGACAATATATTCTAAAAAAAAAAAAAAGATATTACATTACATTTATTAAATAAAACTGATATTGCGTAACTTGAGGAATTCAAATCAGTGTACTAAAACTATAGTGTAATTTATTTTAGATCTATGATCAATATGTTTAAATTCATTTTAATAATACTATAATATAAACTAAAATACAATCTAATGTTATATCACAATTTGCATGCAAATGATGTTTATTTACCTATCTTCTTGTCTATAAGGAAAATAGGGCTCCTCTGACGCGCCTCAAAACTAATGAACATATTGGGATGGGACTGCTACCATTCAACGCAGAATTTTTCGTAGATAGTTATAGGCTATATATGATATCGATAAACGGGGGTGAAACTGCGGGGGACAGCTAGTATTATAAAGGTAAAATTTGTAAGTTTGGATGTAGCTAATCTTCAAAATAACTCATCCGAAAATTTCATTTATTCACATTATTCAAAAATTCTTTCACTGATATAAAGTTACACTGTTACCGAGTGACATGGGTTTATGATCCTTGGATACATTAGATCCCACAGGAACCCGCGGAGGACAGCTTGTTTATTATAATTATGTCATTATTAAGTCAGTGAACTTTTCGTCCTTTTTTATCTGTCTGACAGACAGTCCATTGTATAGTATATTGGTAATTATTGGATAAATAAGGCCTTGAATAAGAGATGGAGTCTAAAAGTACGGTTACTATCTCAATTGACGTGTCATATGAACGTTGTTTTTAATAATTCTAACTGATAACTAACTAGATATTGATATTAATTTTACAGGAAAAATCAAATAATATTTTGAAATAAAAGCTATTATGAAATTAACGCATTTAAGCTGGTTAAAATAGTTCCAATTGAACATGTAATTAAGTTGTGTCTAATAGTACGCAACCTTGCGAGTGTGAGTCCAATTCCCACTTGACCGGTTTTAGGAATCCGTACACAAAGGGTGACGGTACCCTTTTACTAAACCTCCGCTGTCCGTCTGTTTGTATCTCATGAACTGTAATAAGGAGACATTTGAAATTTTCACAGTTTGTGTAATAATAGCGCTATAACAACAAATAATAAAATAAAATAAACTAAAAAAAATTGGGAGTTTTTTTTTAATATTTTACATTTATATATATGTAATAGATAGGTCGGGGGTTCGTTTACTACCAAAAAGACGTGTGCATGTACTACAACTATTTGTTCTTATGATATATGATAATTTTAATGATTTATAAATGATATTGTAAATAAATACTTTTTAAATACGTCAATCAGATAACTGATTATTTATTTATTTTGATTTATTTGTTTATTCATAAGGACACCTACAACATACATATGAAATATGCACAAATTAATTATCAGTAAGGTCTCTTACAGGTCTTACAAAGAACTTAGGCTACTTTTAAAATAGAAAATACTAACAATAAATTCTGTGGCCTGGTGCTAGTAGGGCCAATATCAATAATCATTATTTTCAGTAATAATAACTAATAAGTGTTATAACAATTAATCAGCATACATAGTTATTATTTATTTATTTATTATTTAAGTGTGATATTGTATGGGAAAAATATTTTATTTTTATTTGATTTCTGTTTTTAATAATTTTGTGGTTTTATATCATACTTTTACAATAAACTGGCATTTCAGTAAAACGTACTTTGGTCCTTTTCAAATTCAAATTCAAAACCATTTATTCAGTTTAGGCCCTCGGAGGGCACTAATGAAGGTCAAATTTAAAGTTATTGAAGCTACAACCGGTTCGGAAGTCAGCCTTCAACTGACAAGAACCGGCAAGAAACTCAGCAAGGTTACATTATTTTTTATGTTTTATTAAATATTTTTTATATAAATTTTATCAATTCTGACTTTTTGGCTATTTTATAATATTAATTATATATTATAAATATTATATTATTATATTTTAATTTTATATTGAACAATTACAAAACACTTATATAATAAATAGGTAACATTCAAAAACAAAAAAAAAAGAATTAACAAGACTACAAAATAGAAAACAACAATATTACTTACAAGTTAAACAAGAAAATAAAAGGTGCACTGTGCAGAGAGTAGCTAATTCCATACATTTTTATCTTCAATATAATGAATTACCTTTAAGCACCAGTACCTCTACCATGAGTTGCTATCGAAACTTACTTTAGTCACTAGCAAGTAAACTACTATCGATACAGTATTTCTCGATAGCAACTGTCAAATTTGTGACTCATGGTACCGAATTTCTATAGCAAAGGCTAAAAAACGTTACTCGTTAGTGTTTACATTTCGATAGGTTTTTTACCTATCGACTCGTACTATCGATTTTAGTTCTTAAGGTGACCGCTAGTGGCGCTGTACAGATTTGCCATAGAAATGTTTTACGCCGTCGCTAGCGAGTACGTACGTTAATAACTCATGGTAAAGGCACAGGCCACAGAATTAAATGAGTGTACTTAATAAATAGGATGACAATAATAATAATAATTCAAATCACTATAAAAACTAAAATAAAAACAATCTAGTATAAATGTGGGACCACAGAGTATCATAGTGCTTATACACTCTGCTTGGTTCGGGATAGAACTAGAAACCGTTATCTATACTATTTTATAAATATTTTTTTATTTTATTTTATTGAATATGTAATTCCGTGATAACCATTCATTTTAAAACACACTGAAGTCAATTCTACTATTTTTAATATTTTTACCTGTATGTTTGTATGTCCTTTTACAACTCGAGAACGATTCGAAAATTGGTAAATTTTCATCACGATCACATTGACTATAGGATTCAAAACATGTAATTACGTAGATGATAGGCTATACAACGTGTTACAAAATACCCCGTAAAAATATAAATAATATTCAAGGCCAACAACCCTAGTAAGCTGTCATGTCAGATAAACCAGATGATTTAACAGAAAGGTCTACGTACCTATTTTACCTAATAATTCTCTACTTTAATAGTTTTTTCTATTTTTCATTCATAAAAATCAGTTTATAAATTTTTTGGGTATGTTATACAGCGTTACTACGGTCCCATGGCCCATTTAACCTCCTTTCGGCTTTACGGGTAGTTTTGTAACATCCTGTATATGATATTAAGATAAACGCGGGTAAAACCGCCGGGTACAAGTAGTATTTAATAATGGCTAATGCCGCTGACTGTACACAGTATTGGCATCCAATACCTCGTTACACTATCGGACTGCCAAGTTTCCGATGATTCATTGTAATATGCATTTTAACAATTAAACCTATTAGAGTAAGGTTTACTTTTGTTGTAACCGACTACCATTATTTTTGAAGTTGTTTATCTAAATGGGATAATTGGAGATGAGAGATGAAACAATTTTGTATCTAAATACCCTTGTTACACGCTTTATTTATTTCTTGTCTCTCTTTTTATAACTGTTCGACGAATTTTGATCTGTCTTTGCGAATTGAATACTTTTTTAATGTTTTATGGCATGATTTTTAAATGGCCAGTGTGGTGGTAAGGAGGTATCTTGTTTTTAATTTGAATTAAGAACACTTTTTATCTAGACCTTGTATAATATACAATAATACAATGTACCCTTACTGCTCCTTCCAATCATCATAAAGCTGCATTGAAATACTCACCTTTGAGCGAAATTGCAACGTACTTAAGCGCCATTGTCTGAGGTTTACGCGATTCTGTATCAAACGCTCTTTGTAGGCCCCGACGTCGACGTGTCTGACATTTCCTTACATCTAAGTCTACATTATCGATTGTATTAATACATGCAACCGAACCAGTGTTACCTGAACCCCGTTACCGCGAAATGCAGCCCCGTTTGACACTACTCAGTATTGCTCTAGAGGGGGAGACACGGGTCCGAGAAAATTGGTAATGGTACACGCAAATCACGCACACAGCGAAGAGCCCCCGCGCAGTCGCAGTAGAGGTCCACCACCCCACCCAACGGATCACTCGTATTCCACCAAAGCCGGCAAAATTCTTCTACACCCCCGTGGTGAGCTCACAAACGCAACAACTAGTTCGAAACGGAATTTTTAATCGTCGAAAATAACCTTAAAACGCGCCAACGCAAGTGTATCGCTTCAGCTTTAATTGTCGCTTAGTGTTTTGTATTTAGAAATATATAATTTCGTCGAAAGTGCGGAAAGGACTGGCCATTACGGAATTTGAATACGGAAGGAAAATGGCGGAGCACGACTCGCGCGTTCCTAGACGAATTTAGAGAGCGCCGATTCGATTTTTAAATTCATTTAATTATAAAATAAACTTTTTTGTACGCTAGAATGTTGGTGAGGACTTTATTCGGAACTGTACGGGCTTAGTTCGCTAGTGCAAGGACACTGTTTAAAATCGATATTCGGCGGGGTATGCCGTCAGGTCGGTAGGTTTTGTTTGAGCCGGGAGTCCGTTGTCGCGTTTGTTCTACGCTGTCCAAGCTCGGGGACTGTTGTCCATGTCAGAAAAGAAGGAAGAGGACTAGACTTGCGTCCGTAGAAGTCGACATGACGACGGAGACGGCGACGCCTAACCAGGTGAGTTGGAGCATGTTGTCTAGGCAATTTTGCCGCATTATAGACTTAGGCGCTGTTGTCTTTACGAGCCGTGTCAAGGGCACTGGCCTCCGAATTTAGACCTGCCCGGTTATATAATGCTTTTTGAGGAATAAGAGCTTTATAATAGTGTGAATTGGAAGATTTTTTTCACTATTGAAAAACTCTGACGGAGTTTCAGTGAGAAATCAGCATACTTACAGAATACCTACTGGAAAATGCCTGGTAGCGATTCTTGTTATACGAAGTATGCAATTTAGATTCACGTATTTTTTTTTCTTTTCTTTAACAGTTAATATGTATTTTTATAGCCCGATTATTACCTAGTCTTGAGATTTAATTTAAGGCGAAGTGGTATCGTAGTTACCCGACTAATAAGAGGAGGGAGCAGAGGTATGGCCGGCCTGCGCCCAGTTATATTGAGTAATACCTTTTACCGAAAATTATCCTCAGATTCCCTGACGTATTTGGAAAGCCTTTATTCACTTTCGAATTAAATACATCAGTTTTTCCGTTGGACGTACCAAATAATTACTAATTATACTAATTTATAAATGGAACACAATTTTAAACATGTTGTATGTAGCCTTTAAATAAATTATGAAAAAAACAAACCTAATAATAAACCATATCATTTAAATTTCGAACAAAAGTGTTGTTACAACTTTTCGTATGATTTTTTTCCGTCTAGCCCCCTTTCACAACGCGCGATAAGGAACTTCGTTCCAAAAATAAATTGTGGCTACTTTGTGATATTTTTTTGAGCCAATTTGAATCAATAGTATTTCGGTCCTCATCGTTCACTAACTGATATATTTAATATTCATTATCAATTTTAAAACGTAGTTTTATCAACAGAAAATAACGTAAAAAAAAAAGATTTGAATCGTATAGTCAAAACCCCTTCATAGAGTCCCACTTCACCCTAAAAGTCTTTGTATAAATATAGGTACCACTAACTAAGCCTCAGACGCATATCTTTGACACATAACTAACTTACTTCTTCCATTAAAACATGGCGAATACACTTCCGAGCGTTCACATTAATAAAGTCTAGAATATTTCCTCCCATTTGCATAGAATTCACAATCAAATCAATTACAGATGAAAGCTTACAATTCGATTTGTCTACGCCGAGATTCAAAGTCCTGTTTAATCGAATCGAATCGAATTGAATCGAATTTCTTTGTCTGCGGTACGGTTGGACGTAATTTACTTATATATCAAGTTCAAGGCTTCCGCCCACCGCATCCGACTGTACTTAATATGAATTTTGGATAAGATTTCGTCGGTTTTTACAGCAGCTTAAGCTCGCCGAAGCATTAAGTTAGCTCCCTTGCCTATCTCCCGTGTTTTCGGGAGTTGTGTTTAAGTCAGTTGGCAACTCTTTGGTAATGCCATTGGAATGGTGACCACTAGACGGACGGCTAATCAACTTTTTGTTGAAATGGGCAGTGCAGCGGCCTTGCTGATTCTATATTCAAGTTAAAATCTGTTGGATATTTTCCTATTCGATTTTGTATTCTATGTTCTTAAAATAAAGAAACATTTTCAGTAATGGTAGACTAATTTAAGACATATGTATGGTATATGCAATATTACGTTTTCAGGTTACTCTGCAGACTATTCTCGTTCGTTTAAATATTAGATTGTGTCGTTACGGATTCAATTATAGTCGTAGCCACAACATTCAGATTGAATAACTTTTCTATGATTAAGCAACTGCCACACATTTTATTTGTATTCGGTAGGATCTTGGTAATCTATGATATCTACATTGCTACTCTACTGTATTCCTTGTTAAAAAAATCATATAACAGTAAACAAAGATATATTAAGCCCAATCATGTTTGATAAAATACCACACTTTAAGAAATATTTTTGAAAAAACTATTTATCACTACATAGTATAAAACAAAGTCACTTTCTCTGTCCCTATATCCCTATGTAAGCTTAAATCTTTAAAACTATGCAACGGATTTTGATGCGGTTTTTTTTAATAGATAGAGTGATTGAAGAGGAAGGTTTTTATGTATAATACATGTGACATCCCACGGGAACGCGGGTAAAACCGCGGGGGATAGCTAGTTATATTATAAATATAAATTGAAGAGGCAGTACCTTAGCCAAGTATCTCTCTTTCCTGTGTATGGTGTCTAGATTTTTTTCCAATTAAACAAATAGGAATCAATACTGCGCTACTGTCGGCAGATATCTTTGGGAATCTCCCTGTAGTTTCATGAGCTCACCACTCGTGGCCACTCAATACTTACTGCGATGACGTTCATCATCAGCCTGCCCTGTTCCTAATAATTTAGGGTACATTATTAATTGCAAGAGATTTGTCAGATTTTTTTCGGCTGCTTAAACAGAACATGAGGAATGTAAATGGTGCAAGGCGTAAAGGTGTAAGGTGTCAAAGTGCCTTAGAAGTAGTAGACTTGTATTAATTTGTTTGTTTTGGTGAGAAAGGTAAGGTGCCCGTGAAATTATAGGTACATGAAAATTAACTTCAAGTCTCAGGGTCGACAACGTGCAATGTATCGGTGTTGCAAATCCACAGGCGACGGTGACCATTTTCCATAAGGTGGATCGTCTCTCGGGCTACTTGGCATAAAGAAAAACTAAAAAACCTAAACATGGTTATTGTTGTATTTTTTTAATAGGCGTCGATGACTCTTTTGAATCTTTGTTGTCACAAAATTAATAATTTAACAATTCACATTTAGAGACATCAAATAATACGTGACGTACCTCTGGTTTTCAACCACTGAAGCTGAAAACACGAACATCTTGCCGAAGCTATTTACAAAGCTGACATTGTTCATTCAAAAAAACCTTAACAATAGCCTACGTAACAATAACAGATGTAGGTAGATTTTACATTATATATTACATAAAAGGTACATAGGAATAATGGAACGGTTGGGAAACTGTTTTAACTGTTAAACTTTACGGGTATTGCGTAATAAAAAATAAACTCAACAGGGGTAATCATTTGAGACCACTTAGGTACTACACGTGTTATTGCTTGGTTTAATCATGTAGGCCTATTATAGTCTTGAAAGAAAAAAAAATACATTTTCATGTCTATCAGCATTTCCTCACTATATTTTTATTTTGTATGTCCACAAAGGTAATAACTGGAGACCACATATGGTACCTATAGGTTTTAGCAAAATTTTACCATGTAGGCCTATTATAGTCTAGAAATTTAAATAAATACCTTTTCATGTACTATCAGCATTTTCTCACTATATTTTTATTTTGTATCTCCACGGAGGTGATAATTGGAGACCACATATGGTATAGGTTTTAGCTCAATTTTACCATGTAGGCCTATTATAGTCTTGGAATTTAAACAAAAAACCTTTTCATGTACTATCATCATTCCCTCATTATATTTATATGCCACATGGGTGATAATTTGAGACCACATATGATATAGGTTTAGCTCAGTTTTACACTGTAGGCCTATTATAGAGTCTTGAAATTAAGAAAAAAACCTTTTCACGTACGATCAGGATTTCCTCATTCTATTTTATATTTTGTATCTCCACAGAGGTGATAATTTGAGATCACATACGGTATAGGTTTTAGCTCAGTTTTACCATGTAGGCCTATTAGACATACTTGAAATAAAATAAAAAACCTTTTCATGTACGATTCTTTCTTCATTACACTTATAATTTGTATTTCACTTACTACTACAGGTTATATTGTAGTTTTACCATGTAGGCCTATTAGACATACTTGTAATAAAAAAAACCTTTTCATGTACGATTCTTTCTTCATTACACTTATAATTTGTATTTCACTTACTACTACAGGTTATATTGTAGTTTTACCATGTAGGCCTATTATTGAGGGAGGGACTTAAAAAATTCAAAATTTCAAAATTCAAAACCATTTATTCAGTTTAGGCCTTCGGAGGGCACTTATGAAGGTCAAATTTAAAGTTACTGAAGCTACAACCGGTTCGGAAGTCAGCCTTCAACTGAGAAGAACCGGCAAGAAACTCAGCAAGGTTACATTTTTTTTTATTTGTTATATAAATTTTTATCTATTCTGACTTTTTGGCTATTTTATAATTTCAATTTTACATAATTTTATATTTAACAATTACAAGATACTTATTATAGGTAACATTAATAAAAACAAAACAAAAAAAATATGACAAGACTACAAAATAGAAAATAACAATAATTAGGTACTTACAACTTAAACAAGAGATTTAGAGGTGCACTGTGCAGAGAGCAGCTATTTCCATACATTTTTATCTTCAATATAATGAACTACCTTGTAATACGCTTTTTCTTTCAAAACTTTCCTAATATAATTTTTAAATTTATGATCAGACATTTTGGTTATTGAAAGCGGTATCTTATTATAAAATCGAACACAATTACCAAGAAATGACTTGTTAACTTTAGTTAGTCTAAAGTATGGAACAACTAACTTCTCCCTTTGTCTTGTATTTATACTATGAATATCTAATTTTGCCTCAAACATTCCTATGTTTCTACGTATAAACATTATATTTTCATAAATATATAGTGAAGGTAATGTCATTATATTTATTTCCCTAAATAAATCTCTTAATGATTCACGGGGACCCATACTGTAAATTGCACGAATTGCTCTTTTTTGTATAATAAATATTGATTCTATATCCGCTGCTGCTCCCCAAAACAAAATACCATAGGACAAGAGGCTATGAAAATATGCAAAATAAACTAATTTGGCCGTCTCAACATTCGTCAATTGTTTAATTTTCCTAACAGCAAAAGCAGCCGAACTTAATTTAGCAGCTAGAGTATCAACCTGAGGTCCCCATTGCAATTTATTGTCTAATGTAAGACCCAAAAATACCGTTTTATTTACAAGATCAATATGGCTCCCATCTATTATTATTTGGCTATCTACTTGTGCTACATTTGGTAAAGAAAACCTTAAGCATTTAGTTTTCTTTGAATTTAGTAATAGATTATTTGTAGCAAACCACCCACAGACAATTGACATAGTATGATTAACTTTAGTTAGATCTTTGTCTTTTCTATTAACTTTAAAAATTAATGATGTATCATCAGCAAACAAGACAATATCTGTGAGGTCATTTACAACATATGGCAAATCATTTATATATACTAAAAACAAAAATGGACCTAAAATTGAACCCTGGGGTACCCCCATTTCGACTAAAGAGCCCTTGGATGTTGTGCCGGTAATCCCTACCTTTTGCTGGCTTATTGAAATTAGTTCTAATCTAATAGCTGTTGTATGGGAGCTCTCTTAAATATTTATTTTATTCTGTTTTTTAGGTTGATAGTTAAACTGTTTTCAACTGTCTAACTGTCGAATTATATAATAAGGAATTTATGTATGGAGTTAAGATAGTATCAAGAAACACCTTTAATCCTAAAATCAGAAAGACAGTCACACTTGTATTTACCAATGGGTCTAAATTGTGTCTTGCTTGTGGGTTACATTCTGTCTTCAAAGAAAACTCGATAAAGCTCAGATCAGCTGCAATGTAATTAATTTCAGCGATAAATAAATCTTTCCTCGGCATAATGCTATTACGTTGGCTGTGCGGTGTAACAATTTGCCGATCCATTAGAGGCCGCCCTTGACTCTGTACTTTTGTAGGGTTTCATCCGATACCTTTGTTTTGGCTCTAGAGAGAGACAGGTGTATTGCTCTATTAATTAACATTAGGATGGGCCTTGTTAATAGTTAGTTTTTTACCATAGATAACTCAGCTCTCCAATCGTTTGTGGTCAGCTGTACATATGATACAAAAGATTTGGCAGATTTTTTTACAAGCCCGCATGCCTTGTAGAGATAACTAGCTGTCTCCCGCGGTTTCACCCGCCTTCCCGAGCTTTGAATGTCATATTAATTTATGTAAAATCAACAGTCTACAAAACTTTTCATCCCCGCCTTTCAACCGTTTACAACCTTTTTTTCGCATTAAAAAGTAGCCTATGTCTTTTCTCAAGCTCTAGACTATCTGTGTACCGAATTTCATTTAAATCGGTTGAGTAGTTTTGGCGTGAAAGCGCGACAGAAAGACAGACAGAGTTACTTTCGCATTTAAAATATTAGTAAGGATTGAACATTGAGCATACCGTCACGTTGTGCGATGTACATTTTCCCATTGCATTGTTGGCGCACACGATACAATAACGATACGTTTACGATAGATGTTGGTGCTCAGGACACAGGTTACTTTCCAAGGTTCATTAATTAAAATTACCCATTACTGTTTGGCAAATTTTAATTCAATTAATGCTAATAATGAACTCATAACTAGGTGTCAGCTAAGGAGCGGCTTGTGGTCCCAAGGTTGATAGCGGTGGGGCATGGAAAATAATTAGGTTGTCCAAACTTTGTGTGCTCTACTTTTTACATTTAGCCCGTAAAATGAAGGATATGAGACCTAAATTTGACAGCATATGACTTCATTTGCCTTAAACCGTATTTCAAGATTTATACCTAAAGTTGTCATGACCTAAAAGGACAGAAAAATCATCTTTAGTGTTATTGTCGTAAGGATTCATTATTGATTCAATGCATAATTGATTTTATTATATTCATCAATTTCAATATAGATAGGAACGTTTTTTTTATCACGGTTCATAATTTTTTATTTTATAAAGTTAATTCAAATATTGTGCGATTTACGAGAAACAGTAAACAACATAGAAAATTCTTCACACTAAAAAAAGAGCAGACTGATACTATACTTTATTTTTAAATAACTATCAATAGATAACCAACACACACAATGTTGCAAACCCACGCTATGGGGTAGCAATGGAGTTATCTAACATCAACACCGACCGCCCCGTCTATAAAAATAGCAGGCCATGTAGTTTTATGGCACCTCCATTTCGAACCCACCTACGCTTTACTGAAGTATATTTTCAGCTTTGCAATCGAGGATTTACCGCGAATATCAATGATCAGCTTACAAATCAGTGTCACATTAAGATAATTGTTGAATGAGCTTCATGTGTCTGCTATTTTTCAGTCTTCACCCCTCATTTAGAACCAACCGTTGAGGCGCCATCTTGAATAATAAAGATATGGATTTACATTCATTCAAAACTTGTGTTTTACTTTAATAGTAATGAATAAGTAAATACAATCATGCTCATGTCTTTTTGCATCTTAGTGCGGTTTTCATATCTTATACAATTTTATGGTTTCTTGTGTAGTTGATATTTTATCTATTTGGAATAAAGATGAGGTTTTATTTGGGTTATTTGTATTGCTTTGAGAAATGGTTGTTGAAAACCAAATTGATGGATAATATGGTTTCTTTCTATCAGTTTGGATAACTAGCTTCTCACGGTTTTATCCGTTATTACTAAAGATAACTCTCATTTACCTGACTGTTCAGAAATACAAGAAACATGTATCAAGTAATAGTTAAGAGTTAAGGTTCACTCGCGTTCCCGAGGGTTGTAACATTTTCCCGGCACAAAAAGTATCCTATGTTACTTCTAATACCTCCAAGAATATGTGTACAAAGTTTCATGATGATCGGTTAAGTGGATTTCGCGTGAAAGCGTAACAAACAAACATACATTCATATTTTTAATATTTGTAGGGATTTCAATTTCACCGCTCAACCTATAGTCGTGAAAAGGTAACAAATGTACAGAGAGACAGTTATTTTCGCATTATAATGTAAGTATTAGGATTAAATCTATTTCGGGTATTTACCACTTTGAAAACACTCGCTGTTCATTTTAGGATTGATAATGTATTTTTAGAGATCAACGTGAAACAAAGAAGGTCAAAACAAAACCTAAAGATCCTTTGAGCAATTACATTCGAAATCCAGTCGCCCTTTAGTCTCTACAAAGTCAGACCACCTTACCCATTTCACGTCTCAGGGTCAACAACGCATTGGCGATACCCCTAATGTTGCAAATGTCCATAGGCCGCGGTGACCACTTACCATCAGGTGGACCGTCCGCTTGTTTGTCGACCCAGGTGGTATTAAAAAAAAGACCCTTTAGAAATCACTCCTATTTATTTGGTGACGGTGATCACTTACCGTAGTGTACCTACGGATTCTCAACTTTCTGACATAAAAAAAAAAATCCAAAAAAAAAACAAGAAATATCAATAGGCATGTTATTTTTTTTTCATATCTAGTAAGCTGACAAACGGTCCATTTAAAGGTAAGTGGTCACCGCCGCCTTGCATTTGCAACACCAGGAGCATCGCCAATGCGTTATCGACCCTAAGACGTGAAGATATTAAGTCTCATATGCCCATTTCAACGGCCCCCTTACTTTTCTAACTGAAACACTGCACTACTGCTTGTTGGCATGACGGCGGAAATGGGTAAGGTGGTGTGGTGGTACTTCCCCGGACGAATACTATACTAAAACCTCTACAAAAGCGTAAAAGTGTAAATAAATGCAATAGCATAGTTTCGTATTTACCAGCTTTCTGAAATTATCCATTTTCTAATAAAACCGCATAACTGTTCATGCATAAAACCCGACAACCCCTCTTCATGAGAAATCTTTGTGGTTTTATAATAATACCTCGTGTACTGTTATTTAAAAACGCAATATCACGAATAATGCCCGTAGGGAGATGAGGGGCGAATTGCCTCTGATACCAAGGTTGATTGGGGAGAGAGGGGAATTTTCTTATCGTTAAATGAGATCAACTGTTTGTGTTGTATATTTTCTATTAAAATATTACTTTTAAAATGAACATGGAGTGTGTCTAATGGATTTTATAATTATAGCGGGGTACACCCGCGTTCCCGGGGGATATTACTTATTCCCGAGTTAAAAACTCCGAGAAGTTACACCTCCTTATAACATCAGCTAACTACCAGTACCGTAAAAAAATTGTTTAGCCGTTTCGGAGTTTAGGCGGATGAAGCAGACAAACAGACATACAGATAAAAAAATTAAAATCGTTTATTTGTTATAAGGACTTTTATTTATTAGTATAGATTTGAATTTGTACACGAGAACTAGGCTTTAACATATTGCTAAAAGGCTATATATATTACTAACTTTGGTTGTCGAGAACTAAAAGGTAGAAAAGAAAAAGCTAAACGGATTTAGATGCAACTTGGCACATAAACAGAGCATATCCTGGAATAACATATAGGCTTCTTATTATCCCGGGAAAACGTGACATCCCTCGGGAACGCGGCTAAAGCTGCAGGGGAAATCTAGTCTTCATATATTAAAACTTAAATATATAGTGAGTATGATATTGCAATAACTACATTAATATTTCTTCTACTTGAATAAGGCTATTATGCTCTGTGCCTTCAAAAGGAACTAACCTAAATAACCTGTTAGTATGTTAATAGCCCGACTCTCATAAAAAGTAAATAAGGCCCAGAATTTCGTTGGAATCTGAGAGATTAAACGAAAGGTAAGTAGGCACTTGGTAAGGCAAAATCTTCGTGAAAGTACACTCAGAAGATTGCCTTAAAGAAGGTTGGTAATTAAATATTTAATTTTAATAAATAATTAGACGGGCTAGTTGACTTGGTGGTAAGAGACCTTGACTACTACGCCGCCGGTCGTGGGTTGATTCCCACCCAGGACAAACATTTGAGGGCATGAACATGTGTGCTTAAATATCATGGGACATTCTTTTTACACATCGCCATCTGATCTCAAACTAAGCAGAGCTTGTACTATGGAAACCAGATAATTGATATACTACATATACTACCTTTTTTTTTCTGAATATATACTTATATAGATATTTACACCCAGATACAGAACATGTTCATGCACACAAATGTTTGTCTTGGGTGGGAATCGAACCCGTGACCTTCGGTTTGGCAGTCAGAGTCGCTAACCACCAAGCCATCTGGCCTGTCAAAGCCTAGCCTGCTTATTCTGTGTCTGGATGTAAATCCGAACCAGTAGTAGCTTCAGTAACTTTAAATTTGACCTTTATAAGTGACCTCCGCGGGCCTAAACTGAATAAAATAAATGGTTTTTTATTTTGAATATCTATATAAGTATATATTAGAAAAAATAGTATATGTAGTATATCAGTTATCTGGTTTCCATAGTACAAGCTCTGCTTAGTTTGGGATCAGATGGCCGTGAGTAAAATAATGTCCCAGGATATTTATTATTATTAATTTATTAAAGAAACTGTGGCATAAATATTGACTAATTGCATAATGATGCCCACCCTAAAATCTAAAGGTTAATGTTATGGGGAAACCATTATGACATCATTTGTCATTGTCAGGTCTTCCGGGTTTGCGTGGAACCTGTTATTTGCTAGTCTACTAATGATGATACATACAGCCATCTTATTTAGCTAATACAAACTTTGCCGATGACTTTATAAAGGACGCTATCAATAATTTCGTAACACGTTCGGCCTTCATTAAATCTAGCTCTGCCCCCTTTTTCAGCATATACAAACCTCATCTGCGAGCCGGCATACGGATTTCACGGAGAGCTTATCTCTCACGTGATTAGTAGTATTAGCGTAGTAAGCGAAAGAGACAGCACGGAGGCCGCGACGAAACATTCTCGAGTTAGTGTCATTTTCCTTACAGAATCGAACCCCTGATCCTATACCTTATCACTAGTAGACTGAACTTTAGTTCATCAGCATCTGCACTTACCATCTATCTATATATATAAATATGAATCCCTATTTCCCTTGGTCACGGCGTCACGCATGAACTGCTGGACCGATTTCGCATTTTTTTTTGTTGTGTTTGTTATTGTCAGGAGAAGGTTCTTATGAAAGAAAATATTAGTTCAGAGCAATTACGCCTTATATCAAAAGTTCAATTGTTGTGTATCATAAGACATTAGAATAATAAATATAACTGTTTGGATTTCTTTTGAATTAATTATACCAATATGAATTCAATATTCATGGTTAGAACAGGACAAGACTGTCGGGTCAGCTAGTTATTAAATAAATAAAAAAAGATAAATGATTTACAAGGGTTTGTCACTTTCGATAAGGAACATTCCTTTAAATAAACCAAGTGGCTTGAAATCCCATGTCAAACACTTACAAAGGGTTTGAAGTAAACTTATTACACTTGTAAAGGTGCAATGCACCCCAAAATGTCAGTTGAAGGGTGCATAATGAACTTGCCACGTCATGTCATGTTATATTACTGTGCTCATTTATAATAAATGTCCATGGCATATATACAGTTTGAGTTGTCAGTAAAGTCAAGAATCACGTGCCATGAGGAAATTTAGAAAAACACGTGTAGGTAAGGGGAAAGTCAGAATAAAAAAAAGTACCTTTATTTTCAAGATGTCCATATGTAGTGGTTTAGTAACAAGAGTTTTAAGTTGCTTTGTTTTTTTAAATAATAAATATAATTTTAGGTTAATATTTGTAATAAATTAATTTATTTGAAGATAAATGTATATTATATAATCCTTACTTCCCTACTAATATTATAAATGTGAATGTAAGTTTGTTTGTTACGCTTCCACGCGAAAACTACTTAACTTTTATCATGAAACTTTGTACACATATTCTTGAAGGTATTAGAAGTAACATAGGATACTTTTTGTGCCGGGAAAATGTTATATCCCTCGGGAACGCGGGTGATACCGTGGGGGACAGCTAGTATATATCGATCTCTCAGAACGATAGGGGCTTAACTCAAAAAATCACTTTTTGCACATATCGATTTTGGGTGAGTTTTGCACTGAGCGGGGAGGGCAGGTCCCGGTGTTAAAGAGGCTGAAGTATTGGCATGCTTATTCTATCATTATTTTGACTATGTTTTACTCTTCATCGCATAGAGCGTACTTTGTTTAGTCTCTCTATGATCGTAACTCCATTTCGCAAAAAGTTGAGTTAAGCCCATATCGTACTGAGATTATTAAACCTTAACTTCTAATTTACTGTTTGCTTTATCAACCAGGTGTCACTCGGGTTCCTGTGGGATCTAATGTATCCAAGGATCATAAACCCATGTCACTCGGTAACAGTGTAACTTTATATCAGTGAAAGAATTTTTGAATTCGGATGGGTTATTTTCAAGATTACCTACCTCCAACCTTACAAGCTTTACCTTTATAATAGCTATCTCCCGCGGTTTCACTCGCGTTTATTGATATCATATAAAGCCTATAACCATCTACGAAAAATTCCGCGTCGATTGGTAGCAGTCCCATCCCGATATGTTCGCTTGTTTTGAAGTGATGGTGCGTCAAAGGAACCATATTTTCCTTATATACCTAACTAGCTGTCCTCCGCGATTTTACCCGCGTTCCCGTGGGATGTCACATGTATTATACATAAAAACCTTCCTCTTCAATCATTCTATTTATTAAAAAAACCGCATCCAAATCCATTGCGTAGTTTTAAAGATTTAAGTATACATAGGGATATAGGGGCAGAGAAAGCGACTTTGTTTTATACTATGTAGTGATTCTCCATATTTATGAAAACCGCATCAAAATCCGTTGCGTGGTTTTAAAGATAGGATTACAGACTGCGGGAAGTGACTTTGTTTTATACTATGTATTGGTAACTAAACTTGCGGCACGCTATGATGGCCGTTTTGACGTTTAACAATGACAAAGAAAAATAACCTTTAATCCATCAGACATAAGGTGCATCTATTGATCCAACAGCTAATTGTATGATAATGGAAATCGACCTTATTCCAAAGCAGTACAGTTTCTTTTCCTATGACAATCTGAAACGTCAAAATGGCCATCATAGCGTGCCTATAGAATAGATATGTTTTTAATTTATTTTTATATTTTGTCATCACTGTTACCTGCCAGTGTTTTTTTATATATAAAACTAGGGTGTGACATGATCCGAAACGCCTTCAAGAACAGTTTATAATATAAATTACATTACGCTTTTAGTTAGTAAGCTGAATATATGGGTCCTCCTTTGGGACAGCAATAGATGTAACTTTGATATGGAAATGGTTATTATAATGTAATCAATGTAGGTGTTATTTCATGAATAATGGAGACTCTTTGGGCTTTCTTAATAATTCAGTGCGCAAAAATTGTCTTAAATATATATGTAATACGGTACTATTTAGTTTGTGAGAATAATTAATGATTCTTCGAACTTCTTTTTATTCTTGGGTGAGAAAAATATTATATTAATTTATTAATACAACAGTTTACAATTATTTTGAAAAGAGATTAATAAACTCTAATTAATAATTACTGAGATTATTGCCGGCTTCCCTCAGTAAAATCATTCCCATGTGCCTGTGATGGCCTATTTGAATAAATATATTTATTTTTATATCAATTAAGAATAATATTTCCAGCTTTTTGACACTTTCAAATTAAACTAATTTCTCTTATTTTGGAAACTTGAAAGCATATTTTTTATAAGACTTATTTACTCTGCGTAACTATGCATTTTAAATCAGAATATCCTTCCTTTGGTAGACCATAATTATAAATATCCCTGGGACATTCTTTTACACACGGCCATCTGGTCCCAGACTAAGCAGAGCTTGTACTATGGAAACCAGATAACTGATATACTGCGTATACTATTTTTTGTAGTTTTTGCGTGCGTTTGATTTTTTAACTTAGCAGTATTATATCTACACTAATATTATAAAAAGGTAAAGTTTATAAGTTTGGATGTAAGATGTGATCTAAACACTTTTTCAGGAATATTAAATTTAAATTGATAAACTAACGGATAAAATAAATATTCTGGGTCATTCTTTTACACACGGCCATCCCAAACTAAGCAGCGCTTGTACTATGGGAATCAGTCCCCTTAATCAGCTAATACAAACTTCAGCGAACCGCTTAACGGAGGCCTCGGAGAGCTTATCTCTCACGTGAGTAGTAGTAGCGTAGTTAGCGAAAGAGACGGAGCACGGTGGCCGCGACGAAACATCCTCGAGTTAGTGTAATTTTCCTTACATAATCCAGGCACAGATAACTGATATACTACATATATTTCTTTTTTTAATACATTCGTAAATAGATATTAACATCCAGATAAAACATATATGCACCTTTTCATTTCGCACTGTGGGGAAATCCGCTTTCCAATAACTTTGCGGTTCCCCAAGGCCTATCGGTGCGAGAGGTCATTGTGCCCCCTCCCCCTGAAGCTGTGATCGATACATATCCTGAGTAGCATCCGTCAAGCCTACCTCATTCGCTCCCGCTTCCCGCTTTCCGGCTTCAAATGCGACGGCGTGACCTAATTTCCGTTATCCTACTCATAATATAAAAGGGTTTGCGAGGATGTATATTTGTTACTCTTTCAAGCAAAAAGTATTTAACGGATTTGCATGTAATTTGGCAAATAGATAGTAAAAATAATAAATATCCTGGGACATTCTTTTACACACGGCCATCTGATCCCAAACTAAGCAGAGCTTGTACTGTGGAAACCAGATAACTGATATACTACATATACTACTTTTTATTTTTCTAAATATTTATATAGATATTTACACCCAGATACAGAAGAAACAGACATGTTCATGCACACAAATGTTTGTCCTGGGTGGGAATCGAACCGAATATTTTTTATCTCGGGAAAAAGTAACATCCCTCGGAAAAGCGGGTGAAGCCGCGGGTGTTAGCTATTCTTCTTCTTACTTATAATTAGAAGTTTGTGAGAATTGATGTTTGGATACTTGTTAGGTACCTACTCTTTCACGCAAAAACTATCTAACGGATTTGTATGAAATTTGGCAATTAGATAGTTTATAACCTGGATATAGATTTCTTTAATCTGGGGAAAATGTAAATACCCTCGGGAAATCGAGTGAAGGGGGTGAGCTATCCTAATTCCTTCTAATCTTATAAACGCAAAAGTTTTTGAGGATAGGTAAAATGAGAATTAAAGGATTTATCATATTTTCGTTTCTTTTAGGTTCCCTTCAGTTGAAGACTGACTTTTGAGCCGGTGGTGACAAAAGGTCACATTTGAAGCTTTTCTAAAGCATAAACTGAATAATTAGAGTTTTTGAAACGGAGTTCCTTATCGCGCGTTGTGACAGGGGGCTAGACGGAAAAAAATTATACGAAAAGTTGTAACGACTCTTTATTTCGAAATTCAAATCATATGGTTTATTATTGGGTTTGTTTTTTTCATAATTTATTTAAAGGCTACATACAACATGTTGTTTAAAATTCTGTTCCATTTATAAATTAGTATAATTAGTAATTATTATTACTAAAGACGAGAAATTGTAAGTTTTTCTCAACACTGGACCTAAACTCAGCGTTTTGGTCAATTCCATCCGGGTGACCCTTGACACCTCTAAAGTTTTTATTTAGTCGTCGCTTAATACATGTTACGTAACCATAATAGCGTTTCTAGCACGCTTTTTTTTAGCTTGGTAACGGAATCTTCGAACGTGATTTTGACCCACTTCAAAACGTCGGATTAATTTGAATCTTTGCACACTTATCAAGGACCGATGACAATGCAGTAATTTATTTTTTATATTGGTATAAAACATCTTAAGTTCTCTATGCGTACGGAAATATGAATTCGACGGGCCAGTTGGCTGGTTGATTAGAGACATTGACTGCCAAACCGCAGTCGTGACTTCGATTTCCACCCTGGACTACAAATTTGTGTATATAAACATGGCTCTTTGTATGTAGGTGTAAATATCTATGTTAGTATGTTTTTTTTTATATACCACCTGGGCCGATAAACAAGCAGACGGCCCACCTCTGCATAGCCAATGCGTTGTCGACCCTGAGACGTGAAGTTGTTAAGTCTCATGTGCCTGTAATTTCACCGACCCCCTTACCTTTCTAACCGAAACACTGCAATACAAGTGCGCTACTGCTTCACGGCAAAAATGGGTAATGAGTACTTCTCCGGACGAACTCTGCACTAAGAGCTCTACTACTCTAAATGTATTTAAAAAGTAGTAAGTATACGAGTATGTAGTATATCAGTTACCTGGTAGCCATAGTATAACCAGTACACTCTGCTTTATTTGGGATGAGGTAACCATATGTGAAAAATGTCGTGGGGATATATGTTTTGTTGTATATCTATGTTAGTTAAAATCTCTTAAACGGGGCTTTAGTACGTTAGTTTCACTAAAGCATATTTTTTTAAATACTAACCTACCTAACATTTTACCTGGTTTAGTACAAATAATTCTTACGAAAAATTATTAAACAGTTTGCGCAGTAAACTGTGGAGGTTTATACTGAACCAACGAAGCAAGGAAAGTTTTTCCACTTGTTTTTTCTTACACACAATGTACAGTGTAAAGTACCAAGTAATGTTTTGGTAGCGTTCAGTTTGCGGAACTTTAGCAGCTCGGGTTTTCACAACACGACACTGGGGGTAATACAACACTATAATATAGACAATCCTGTATAAAGTGAGCCTATCTTATCAATCTATATATATAAGCAAAATAGGGTTTTTTGACGCACCATCACCTCACAACTACTGAGCATATCGGGATGGGACAGCTACCATTCGACGCGGAATTTTCGTAGATGGTTATATGCTATATATGATGTCAATAAACGCGGGTGAAACCGCAGGGGACAGCTTGTACCCCATGAAATAATTTTTACGTGTAGTGTTTTAATTGTAGATTTTTTTTACCATCGGGAGACTAAAGTCGTCACAATCTTAAAGGCCCATTTTGACAGGTAAGAATGTCATTGTAAAATTAATTCTACTGTTTTTTGAAATAGGGTTCATCTATTTCTTTAATTAGTTGTATAAAGGTTAGTTGTATGATGCAGATTAGCCTTTTTACAAATATATACGGATTATTTTCCTATGGCATTCCCAGCTGTGAAAATTGTGACTTACATTACTTTTCATCAGCGTATTGAGTTAGCGCATTTCTTGACACGAGATATGCAATGTCAAAACAACGTATAAAATTGTCAAAATCCGTGTCATCATTGCTTGCTTTGCTAATTCTTCTATCAATAACAACACCATTAAATTGGCAGATACCTTGAAAACTAAGAAGAACGTTCAACGATCTCGGGCTACAGTGTACAATTTCTTTTCCGTTTAAAAGAGACAAGAACACCATTTGTCAAGCATCAACTTTTTACAAAAGCCGACGTCCAGACGACGCAAGGGGTGCTTTGTTTGCCCTCGACTCATTTGTCTTGCTGTTCGTGCATTCCACTTATAGCTACGCAGTTGACTTACTGTATTTGTGTATACTGTAAATACCGCCGCAAACTTAATCTATGTGCATTAGTGTAGGTCGGTTAGTTTCTAGCGTTTGTTTAGTTAAAGCTTTCTTTATTGGCTAAGAAGGAAATAAGCTTTCCAAGAGAGCATGGAAATACTTTCTTTTTAGTATTTCTAGTATTACACGAATGGCACAAAAGTTAGTTTATGACTTTGAATATTAAATGTTGGTAGTTTAGTAAATGCTAGGTTCGGTTACCACGCAAAGGGCTCTTAATTTCCGGGAGAATATTGGGTTTGGCGTTACGTATCGCGATTTACTTGATTAGCATTTAGTTGTTACGACCTCAAATAATTTAATTATAACTGGAGTACAGTTTTATTTTCTTCTATATTGAAGATAAAAATGTATGGAATTAGCTACTCTCTGCACAGTGCACCTCTTTTCTTGTTTTAGTTTTAAGTAATTACTATTATTTTCTATTTTGTTGTCTTGTTATTTCTTTTTTGTTTTTGTAATTAACAATATAAAAATATATAAAATTGTTTAAAACATAGCCAAAAAGTCAGAATTGATAAAATTTATATACAAAATTATTTAATAAAACATAAAATAATAATGTAACCTTGCTGAGTTTCTTGCCGGTTCTTCTCAGTTGAAGGCTGACTTCCGAACCGGTTGTAGCTTCAGTAACTTTAAATTTGACCTTCATAAGTGCCCTCCGAGGGCCTACACTTTGGACCAAATAGTCAACAAAGCCATACCCAAAGAGGATTGGCGTCAGCCAGGCGGCCGGACGTAAAGAAATCTGCTAAATCTCTTGGTACGTTATGCCTTATACTTATATCAGTAGAGCTCTTAGTGCAGAGTTCGTCCGGGGAAGTACTACCACCTTACCCATTTCTGCCGTAAAGCAGTGCACTTGTAATACTGTGTTTCGGTTAGAAAGGTAAGGGTGAAATTACAGGCACATGAGACTTAACAACTTCACGTCTCAGGGCCTTTTAAAACACATAGTTACGTATCTCAAATCCTTGATTTCTCGCAATATTTTACTAGTCTTTAAAACATCGTTTAACTAGAATCCTGTTTGAAATTAAAGGTATTCTCAGCCTTTCGCATCATACCGTGTCAATATTTATCCACGTTTGTTCTCTCCATAGCCAGTGCCGCCTTTAATATCACGGCTAAGATATCAATCAACAGTACAATGACCCGTGGTGACGTCACTCGATACTAAACAGTGACGTCGTCCGTCGATAGCGAACAAACAAGTGGGGTGCCATTTGTTAAGCTTTACGACTAGACTGGGAAGCACCCCACATCGATTCGATTATTGGAATGAAATAAATACCTACTCCAGATTATTTTTATAAGGGTTGGTTGCTGTATGAGGGAGGATTTTGGAACAATCAGTGTTTAGTGTAGGACATGAAATATGCATTAATTTACGTCGAAGGATAGATGAAGTTTAATGTAGAGCTAATAATAATAAATAAATATAAATATCCTGGGACATTTATTTATTTATTTAGATCACCAACAAGACACACACTAATACATTCAAAAATACAGGTATCAAAATGCTAATCATAAATGGTGTCCCAATTAGAGGTGACGACCGCATGCATTAAAGAAAGACAAACAACAGAACCAACAAATATCTTAAAAAATAAAAAATTATATTTCACAACCCAATAAAATCATGGAAAAAAAAATTATATATAGTAAAAAAGAGAAAAAAAAAACACAACGGACAATGCTTTACAAATCGCTTACATTAAGCAGCTTATTTTTAACAATCTTTACACACGGCTATCTGGTCTCAAACTAAGCAGAGCTTGTACTATGGGAACCAGATAGCTGATATACTACATATACTACTTTTTTTTTCTAAATACAACCAAATAGACATGTTCATGCCCACAAATGTTTGTCCTGGGTGGGAATGAAACCCGACTAAATAGTCTCATAGCTAGTATTTTCTCGGGATTTCATGGATGGTCCTAGAGTTAGAGTTTGTATTAATGAGTACTTACCTCAATCATAAAATAATATTGGTTCCGCAAAGAATAATCCAAATAAAACAAATGTCAAATACAAAAACAAATGATTTATTGTTTTTGTAATCTCCTCAGAAATTGCAATATTACATCGGGAAAAAATCCAAAATATTTAAGTTTTACAACTCAAACAGAATCCAATTCGATCCATCCAACAAATCACCACTGCGTTCACCCTAACCCTAAAACCATAAATACAAAGTAGGGGTTGCCACCCCTGCGCCACAGGGGTGTGAAATAATTGCTCGCGTGCGCACTGTGTGTCTCTTTGTAGGCTTATATGAAAACGTGGTAAGTGACAAACATGTATGGAATTATTACAGAAATTGTATTAATGTTCTCAGAATTCTCATTTTATAAATTGAATTTGTGTTAATGTCAATGTAATACAACATATTTTGTTATTTTAGATATATTTTTCGTTTTTGCGTTCCTGAGAGATGTGACACTTTTCCGGGATAAAAAGTACTTATGGATTAATCCAGGTTATCTAATCTATCTAATACCTTTAAACGAGAAATTCTTGTATATACATATATGTATATATAATTAGGATCTCGGAAACGGCTCCAACGATCTTCATGAAATTTAGTATGCAGGGTTTCGGGGGCGTTAAATCGATCTAGCTAGGATTCATTATCAGAAAATGTCGTTTTATCCGTGTTTTTAGGCAATGAAAACTGCTACAATTTCATTAGAAGGTAAGGTTTTCAAGTTACATCTTTTGTGAGAAATACTGTTATTAGAAGCCCTTTATTATCGCATCTAATTCGTATCTAGGTATACGAGAAGACTGTGCTTTGAAAAAGAGAATACGGTAGAAGACACGTTAGTAAAGAAAACCCGAGCAATGCTCGGCCAGGTACATAACGTCTATGTGCCAAGTGTTATCAAAATCCGTTTAGTATTTCTTTGAGCGAAAGATGCGTGAATGAGAAACCTTTCGAATTTATAATGTTAGTAGGTCTAGCTAAATGTGGGATGGACCACGATTTTGCCTAAGTGCTCGGTCAAGATTAAAAGTAGCAAATATCCTTTCCCTTTCTACTGACGTCAAGAAAAGACAAACAAACCTTTCGCATTTATTGTATCAGTTGGAAATGTTTCGAGAGTGTAGCCATACTCAATATATTTTCTCTCTCTCTTTTATTTTCTCACATATTATTTGAAAAGTAAAAAATGTTTCTTTTATAACTGTATTAATCTCTACCATTCTATAGATCCATTATTAATAGCGCTCTGTAGCAACGGGGTCCAAATTATTATCGTTAGAACATTAGCAAGAAATATTGTTGCGTTGACAAATGTTTAAACATAATTTTTATTTAATTTAATTATTTGTAGTGTTTAATAATTCTTCACTCACAGGTATTGTCAGTGAGACTAAATAAATCTTATCTAATAAAATTAAATACGTATTTAAAAAGAGTGATTGCTGAGTTTATTGCCGGCTCTTCTCAGTAAAACGACTCTAATACCGATTAGAGTCAGACTATTCATAAGTGCTTATAAAGGCCTATTTGAATAAAAATATTTTTATTTAATTTAAATGCGCGATAATATTATTTACCATTATTATTAGGGCTAATAGAAATTAGAGAAATAGAAGCAAAGTCGTAATGCTATGCAGAAGTTATACCCGTGTATCCGAGGCATCTAAAGTTTTCCGGAGTAAACGGCATCCAGGTAAGGATGACCTTCGTTCCCTTCAACAAGAATAATATAATAATATATACAAGGATATTTTGTGAATCCAGATTATATTCTATCTGTCGGAGAAAAACATCCAAATATTCATATTCGTATATATACTTACTTCCATCCCGCGGTTTTCCTCGCGTGAAAATGTATACAAAGCAATTTTTGTCTGTCTGGTACGTGTGTGCCATGTTTGAGTAAGATCTTTTTAGTTATTTTGCCATAAAATCGTAACAAACACTCAAACAAACAAAGAAAAACAAATCTCTTCCGCATATTAGTTAGGATTAGTGGGTTTGGGCTTACGTAAGGTTCATCTTGGTGAATCCCGAAACTGAAATTATTATTTACATATCAAGGGTTTTACAGCATTATAAGAAGACTAGCGGTCCCCCGCGGTTTTACCCGCGTTCCCGTGGGATGTCAAATGTATAATACATAAAAACCTTCCTCTTCAATCACTCTATCTATTAAAAAAACTACATCAAAATCCGTTGCGTAGTTTTAAAGATTTAAGCATACATAGGGACAGAGAAAGCGACTTTGTTTTGACTATGTAGAGAAGAGTACATGATATAACTCAACTTTAAAAAAGATTACATATATTATTTCATTCATGTGGTGTTTGCCTGCAATTGGTTGTGCTCTTAGATTAAGTTTTTTATGTATATGTTCATATGTATTATTGTAACAACTGTTGGCAGACCTTAAATAACTAAATAAATATCAAAATTCAAAAATTCAAAATTCAAAACCATTTATTCAGTTTAGGCCCTCAGAAGGCACTTATGAAGGTCAAATTTAAAGTTACTGAAGCTACTACCGGTTCGAAAGTCAGCCTTCAACTGAGAAGAACCGGCAAGAAACTCAGCAAGGTTACATTATTTTTTATTTTATTAAATTCTTTTTTATCTATTCTGACTTTTTGGCTATTTTATATAATATCAATTTTACATTATTTAACAATTACAAAATACTTAATAAAGCTAACATTCAAAAACAAAAAAAAAAACAAAAAAAAGAAATAACAAGACTACAAAATAGAAAATGACAATAATTACTTACAACTTAAACAAGAAAATTAGAGGTGCACTGTGCAGAGAGCAGCTATTTCCATACATTTTTATCTTCAATATAATGAACCACCTTGTAATACGCTTTTTCTTTCAAAACTTTTCCTAATATAATTTTTAAATTTATGATCAGACATTTTGGTTACTGAAAGCGGTATCTTATTATAAAATCGAACACAATTACCAAGAAATGACTTGTTTACTTTAGTTAGTCTAAAATATGGAACAACTAACTTCTCCCTTTGTCTTGTATTAATATTATGGATATCCAATTTTGACTCAAACATTCCTATGTTTCTACGTATAAACATTATATTTTCATAAATATATAATGAAGGCAATGTCAATATATTTATTTCCCTAAATAAATCTCTTAATGATTCACGGGGACCCATACCGTAAATTGCACGAATTGCTCTTTTTTGTATAATAAATATTGATTCTATATCCGCTGCTGCTCCCCAAAATAAAATACCATAGAACAAGAGGCTATGAAAATATGCAAAATAAACTAATTTGGCTGTCTCAACATTCGTCAATTGATTAATTTTCCTAACAGCAAATGCAGCCGAACTTAACTTAGCAGCTAGAGCAACCTGAGGTCCCCACTGCAATTTATTGTCTAATGTAAGACCCAAAAATACCGTTTTATTAACAAGATCAATATGGCTCCCCTATCGGAATATCTACTAAGATTTTTTTGTATTCTAATAACTTAATTATTCGGATGGTCAAAAATATTATTGATTATATTATTTTGTTGTTTCTATCATCAATAGTTTTCGCAACGCACGCGATGTAAAAAAGTTTTTTGGTAATATTTTCACACTTTGGGTTACATTATTGTAGTTTTAGTAAGGATCCCTAACTTTTTTGAAAAATGAATATATCCTATGTTCACCGGAGGTAATGTAGCTTCCCAACAGTGAAAGAATTTTCCAAATCAAGTAGTTCCGGACCCTATTCAATGCAAACAAACAAACAAAAAAACAATCAAATCTTTCCTCTTTATAATATTAGTGTAGATCATCCTCATGCAGTTTCGCTTTTATTCAAATTATTAAATACAACGTAGAAAGTGTAAAAAACTATGTAGTGATTATCTCCCTGTAAATATTTTCAAGTCACCCGACTCTTTTTTAACGAAGCAACGGTAGGTGGCCAAAGTAATTGGGGCTCCTTTGTCTATGGGCACCCCAGTATGAGCCGATGCTTGTTGATATATGCACGACTTGTAGACCACTTGGCTCTATGGTTTATTTCTCACGGGGGAATGAATTCTACGTAAGTCTTTTGAATTTTTCACAAATGGGGACTAATGGGTGATTTGTGGAACTAGTTGTCGAGGGAGTTGCTTGTAATTATTTTTTGCGTTAAAAGTGCTTCAATCGATAAATCTTCTTGGTTTTAGTTGCTTCTGTTCGGTTTGTTAGTGAGGTATGAGGGCTAGTTACTATGAGTTTTATTCCTTATTATCTTTAATTAATATGAATTGTAGAAGAGTACCAAATTCCAAGAAATCAACTCGTCCCGAATTTTCTGCAATTTACCCGACAAAAGATTGACAAATAAGCGAGTATAGTTTTCGATCTATTATCAAAAAATACATGTATGTCTGTCCCTTTGCCTTTTCACCCACGTCTTCGAGGGATGTTGCATGTCATCGGATTTAAAGGTATCCAGGTTATTATATACTTATTATTTCTATATCTTATGGTTACGATATATTATATAAAGAACAGTTTTCTAAAAATACTTACCTCTTTTAATAGCTTCCAGTTGAGCTATAAAATTCATACCAAAATTGAGACTTAACAACTTCATGTCTCAGGGTCGACAACGCATTGGCGATGCCCCAAGTATTGCAAATGTCCATAGGCGGCGGTGACCACTTACCATCAGGTGGACCGTCTGCTTGTTTGTCGGACCAAGTGGTAGAAAAAAAAGAAAAACCATTTTGTACTTTTAAACAAAGAACAAATGCTTGAATAAAATTTTAAACTGATGTCGTTTTTCCAAGAGAACGCAAATTTATTTTGTTCAGTGTATATGCCAAGGTTTATCCAAATTAGTTTAGAAGTTTATTGTGATAGGGTATCAAACATTCACACATCCATTTTCACAAACGTTCGCAATAATAATAATATTAATAAATATCCTGGAACATTCTTTACACGCGGCCATCTTATCCCAAACTAAGCAGAGCTTGTACTATGGAAACCAGATAACTGATATACTACTTTTTATTTTTCTAAACATACATATATAGATATTTACACCCAGACACAGAACATATATTATACCTGTAGATACCTATATTACAAGATATTTAGTTATCTTAGTTTGGGTTTTGGCTGCAACAGCATCATACAACTTTATTTACCTTAAGGATTATTTAAATTGTAAATCGATATTTATAATTTCAAGGTGCAAATAAACATTATTTTTAAACAGACATGTCCATGCACACAAATGTTTGTCCTAGGTGGGAATCGAACCCGCGACCTTCGACTTGGCAGCCAGGGTCACTAACCACCAAGCCAATCATCCGTCAAGTCATAGCCTGTTATAATATTAGTAGCATGAGACAAGACGTTTCGATATCATTATGCAAATGCTATAAAGAACGTGGCAATTTCATACACATAATGACGTCATAAAAATTCAAGACTGCGTCATCCGACATAGGGATAAGTTTAACGATATCAACCTGCTTATATCTAAGATAGCTGTCCCCCGCGGATTCACCCGCGTTGCCGAGGGATGTTACATTAATTTGTTCATTCTATCATCAATAGTTTTCGCAGCGCACGCGATGTAAGAATGTTTTGTAATTTTTTCACACCTTGGGTTACATTATTGGAGTTTTAGTATGGATCCCTAACTTTTTTGAAAATTTGATATAGCCTATGTTACTCAGTGATAATGTAGCTTTCTAATGAAAAAAGAATTATTAAAATCGGTCCAGTACTTTTTGAGTTTATTCGTTACATACAAAAATACAAATCTTTCCTCTTTATAATATTAGTGTAGATATGTCTGAAACAAAACAATAATAAAATGGGACAACTTTGCGTAATAAAAGAACTGCGATGAATCTTCGATGTACCATATGTTTTCTTTATTTGTTTTGAGAATTGGATAGTTTGTTGCTTGGTTCAACTATTCTGGGCAAGTGATAGAAAATTTTGCAACGTATTTAGTTCAAAACTAAGTTATAATTTTTTTGTTCAAAAGTGTTTTTTTTTTATTTAAATAAAGTAGACGGATAATAAAAGAAAACTAAAAAACACGCTATTATAGAAAGTTCAACTGAAAAATTGAAAATAAATTTGAATTAAGAATAGTGTAAATAAGAAAAAAAAAATTATTGTAAAAATAACGTGGGGTGCATGGTGTCAATAGTTATAAATATTTTATTGACAGATATGAGTAGAAGGATTATCATTTTGATAATATCTTAAAAAGCACCCCACGCTTTTTTTACAGTAAAATAATTTTTTTTCTTATTTACACTATTCTTAATTCAAATTTATTTTCTATTTTTTTGTTGGATTTTCTATTAAAGCGTGTTTTTTTAGTTTTTTTAAACTATTATTTATTTTTACTTTTTTAGTTAAAGCTAATCCTGATTATCCTAGTAAGGATAACGGGTCAAACTATTTCAAATATTGAATTGTCATCGGTCCTTAATATGTATGCCAAAATTTCAAGTTAATCCGACGTCTTGGAGGGGGTCAAAATCATGTTCAAAGATTCCGTTACATATTAACACACTAATATACATACGTATGAAGCGAATAAAAGCGTTATAAAAAAGGCACCAATATGTCTGAAATACCTATTTGAATACAGCTGTCTGCTGCAGTTTCACTTGCGATTATCAATATCTGATTTAGCGTATCATTCGGGAAATTCCATGTTCTGACTATACATATAGTTACAAATGTACATAGATTATTGGCGTCAAGTAAGTCATAAAATATTTTTATCAAAAAAATTTGACAATAAAAATGTATGTACAGACAGATACTAACGATTATAGCTATAGTAATACAGATTACCGCTTTGAGAGGTGGTATGCCACTTAATCTACTACTTACAAACGATTTACATACTTTTTTTTTATCGTCAGCAATCGTATAATTTCAGTATGAGTTTTTTTTCTTTTTAATGCATGAAGGTTTTAACCTCTGATAGCTCTTTCAACCTTACGCGGACAATTACGGCGAGCGCAGAGAGCTCTTAGCCAAAGGTATATGAGCTATCAGTGATAACTTAAAATGCCCACATTCTCGCAAATATTCTATATAAAAATATCGAGCCCAAAGAACGTGTATACACGTCAGCGAAGCAGTTGACGCTATTTCCACTCCCTAAGGGCTTAGTGATATAACTCAGGGCTTTTATAGGTTGTGAAGAACGGTAGGCGTCAACATTAAACTAGTCTCAGAGGAATCTTATGTCAGGCTCTCGTAGTTGACGATATACGTAGATGGCTCTGACGTATATCTTTTTATATCCTTCCAAATATGTTAAGCGTTTCAGCTTGAGTTCAAGAGTTAAGGCTATGTATGCCTATTTTATATTATTTACCTCTAAAAGTTAGTTGAGTTTTGTTAGTATGGAATGTTCAAAGTTTGTATCTCAAGTGTAAAGTCCCTGCCCCCTTATTCAGCTAATACAAACTTCGTCGGCCAGCCGCCGCACGGAGGCCTCGGAGAGCTTACCTCTCACGTGATTGCCTAGTTAGCGAGAGAGACAGAGCATAGAGACCACGACGAAACATCCTCGAGTTAGTGTAATTTTTCTTACAGAAGCGAACCCCTGTATATATTACTTCTTGCGCATAAAAAATATTTCGTACCGAAATAGGGAAACGGGAACTTTGAGATGAGAATTTTCTCTCCATCTTTCATGTGTCAGTTATTATACTTCTCTATACTCTTTTTGATATAACTATTGTACAAAACCTTCTGTAGTTATTAGGGTTTAACTAAGCTTTAAAAGCAACCTTTCGAACCGGTGTTAGAGTCTCACCATAAATGCCTGTGAAGGGATATTTGAATAAATATTTCGTTATAATTTTTTTTGATTTGTGGCCTTTTTCAATCGATTTACACAGATACACTATTCCTTTAATTAGTTTGAAATGAAACCGTTCTAAATTCAAATTTAGATATCGCGTTTCTTAACATTAAATATAAGAATTACCTTGTCATGATGTGCTCAGCTCACACAGGTTTAGAGTGATCATATTATTGAACCATATTTACATTGTACTAAAGTAGATTATTATTTGTCACCAGGCGGATGCCAGCACCGCATTCCTGCGTGCCGCACGCGCAGGACAAATAGAGAAGATCATCAGCCTCCTGGAACAGGGGGTCGACATCAATGTTAGCAATGCTGTAAGTATATTATATGACTAGCAGCACCCCACGGTTTCATCCGTGTCGTTCCCCCTTTCGTGAGAATACGGGGATAAATATTGCCATGTTACTCTGTAAAGATGTAGCTTTTTAATGGTAAAAGACTTTTTAAAGTCAGTCGAGTCGTTTTTGAGTTAAATCGTAACAAACAAATAAACAAAACATCAAATCTTACTATCTTATTATTTTATAATAGTAGCTGTCCCCCGCTGTTTCACTCGCGTTCCCAAGGGATGTAATATTTTCCCAGCACAAAAAGTATCCTATGTTACTTCTAATACCTCCAAGAATATGTGTACAAAGTTTCATGATGATCGGTTTAGTAGTTTTCGCGTGAAAGCGTAACAAACAGACTTACATTCACATTTATAATATTAGCAGGGATTAGTTTAGATATAGATTTTTATAAAAATATTTTATGTTTGATTTCAACACCAAACCAAAAAATTAAAAATTACAGCAAGATAAGCGGCCTTATCGCTAGAGCTATTCCAAGCTATCCAAGCAACCTTTTGGATAGAGATTACATTTACCAGACAATAATAAAAGTATTAATACATAAAATAAACAAATAAATATTAAAAATATTCAAAGAAATACAAACAATATTGATTAAATTAAACAAGGTATATAGGGAAATGATATTCTTTGTAGCGGTAATATTTTTGATTGGATCTTAGTTAGGCTTAAATTGGGACCGGAAAATCGATAACGAGAATTCTATTTTAATAATATGGAGATAAGGTCCTAATTAGACATTTAAAAGCTAGGAGATATATAAAGAAACTGTAAATAGACACTGAGTAAGAAAACAAAAGTAGAGTTTCCCTGTGTGATAGAAAATGCCTAAGGCATTATGTTCGCCTTTGTACTTTAGTGCATAAAGAGTTAATAAATAAATAAATAAATAAATAGTCCAAAGACATTTTGCCTTTGACAAGGAAAAAGCTCTCGTATTATCAAGAAAAGATATTTCTTTATGTCGTATTTGCTGGAAAGGCCTGCTGTCTTCAGCAAAGTCCTCAGAGGTAATTGCCGTAAAGTTTTCCTGTAAAGGCGAGCTAACAAAGCTTTGATGTCTCAAAAGTTTAATCAGGACGATTCAATTTGAACCTGTCCTCTTTTCCGATGCTTGGATTTAAATGAAATGTGAAATAACATAGTAGGTATTTATTTATGTATACATTTATTTAGGTATATTTATTTATTAATATATTTATTTGTGTATGTATATTTATATTTATTTTGTATTAAATAGGTTTATGCACACTATTCATTTTAATTGTACACTGGTTCTTATCCTCAATATATGTAGTTATCTCTATCACTCAAAGGTTTGCTGGTAGAAAACTCAATTTTGAGTTAAGCTCGCCTATGTACATGACATTTCTTATGTAAGTTTTAAATGTAAATTATTGGTGTACAATAAAGTATAATAATAAATGTGCTAATTGCAAAAGACCTAAACATTTTGGAATTTGGTTACCAATTTACACTTGTACGCAAATATTTGACGAATTAATAAGTGGTCTACGGTTCCTGATTTAAATAAGAACATTTATAGAAATGCAAATGATTTGATATTTGGATATTTGTGACTAAATCAGTAGAACTGATTTTGATGAAATTTTGCAACAAAAATTATATAGGTGATAACAATATCTGTATTGACATATAGCACACTTATTACTCCGGGAAGAATAGATAAATAAATATCCTGGTACATTCTTTACACGGCCATCTGATCCCAAACTAAGCAGAGCTTGTAATATGGAAACCAGATAACCGATACACTACATACACTACAATTTTTTTGTTTTCAAAGAACATACATATCTTAATATATATAAATCTCGTGTCACAATGTTTGTCCTCAATGGACTCCTAAACCACTTAACCGATTATAATAAAATTCGCACACCATGTGCAGTTCGATCCAACTTGAGAGATAGGATAGTTTAAATCTCAAATTATAGTCGCAATTTTAATTTATTGCTAATTATTTGTCTGTTATTATTTGACAGTCACAATTATCTGTTAACTCCAAATGATTCTAAGAGATGTCGATACCTTTCGACTGGGTTGAGTAAGTCATCAATAGATGGCGCTGCTATGGTAAATCTACGAACGTGTCATATAAGCTACAATTCAATATCATGATTACCACGTGTTATTGAGGCTAATGTATAAATTAAATTTATTTTGTAGTAAACGAAATACCGTGAAATTCAATTATTTCTTCTTTTTTAATACGGCTGGACCGATTGGAATGTTTTTTTTTGTTTGCGTTTGGGTGGTGCCCTGGATGGTTTAGATTCACAATTGGACCCGGTAGGTGGCGCTGCGAGCGAATTCCTGCATTTTTGTATGGACTTATTTCGACAGAACGACGTCTGTCCGGGCAGCTAGTATAGATATAGAAACAGACGTGTTCATGCACACAAATGTTTGTCCTGGGTGGGAATCGAACCCGCGACCTTCGGTTTGGCAGTCAGAGTTGGTAACCACCAAGCCTACTGGCCTTATGTAATGAAAAAATAATTGTCCAATCGTCATTTTAATGGTCATAAATCGATGGAGCCCATGCTATGACCTCTGTCACGACCTATGTTTTACAGTCAATAAATAATTCTTACAACATAATCCCATATTAATTTGCGAAAATACCTTTATGGCAGCCAAGGCCTTTGTCGTCAATGTAAAAAAGGTTTTATTATTTCGAAAACAAAGCTCATTTCGATGTAACACTGTAATATTCTCAACTTGGTGGCTTTTTACGAATATGTGGTATGGACACGCAATTTGGTCACGAATTTAGATGTTACACCACGAACGGGGTGGGTTATGTTGTTCAAAGGCTGGCTGAAATTATCTGGCTGTTTTCATAATGTTACTTTTCATGAAACTCGCTGGTGGATAAGGGACAAGGAAGAATTAAAACGTAATTTTATTCTTCACCAATATGAAGTGGTTAAGAAGGTTGCTTTTTGGAGGAATGCCAGTGAAGTTAATAGAGGTTTAGATAGCATAGGCTTGTGGATAATTGGGTCAAGTGAGCAATGAAGGGATGACGCCCGCCAGAGATCCTGATGTAATGAAGTATAGGTAGTATTTTAGCCATTAGTAGATATTTAGGCTATAAAGTCAGACAGTGCTATGGGATTGAGAATGAAGATCTAACAGTGGGTAGTGTTGATAAATATAACTTCGAGAGACGAGAGTTTTAGCAATAAATTAACTTAAACTGTAGATTACTATTATTATATCTACAACGTGTTACAAAATACCCCTTAAAAATATAATTATTTATCAAAGCTAACAACCCTAGTAAGCTTTCATGTCAGGAAAACAGAATATTGAACAGAAAGGCCTACGTACCTATTTTACCTAATAATTTTTACTGTAATAGTTTTTCTATTTTTCATTCTTAAAAATCAGTTCTTAAATTTTTTTTGGGGTATGTTATACAGCGTTACTACGGTTCTTAAATATTATTAATGGACTCGTTATAAGGCCCCATTTAACCTCCTTTCGGATTAACGGGCAGTTTAGTAACACCCGTATACATATTACATTTAAAAATATTATTCTTACTGATTCTTCTCAGTTGAAGGGTGACTTCCAAGCCGGTGGTAGCTTCAGTAACTTTGACCTTGTAGGGCTTAAACTGAACAAATAGTTTACAATTTAATTTTTATTTATAACATGTGTAACAATGTAGGATTTATTGTTTTTCAACCATTAGCTAGAAAAGAGCCGGGAATTTACAACATTAATAAAAAAGCAGAGTGCTATTACAAGTATGAAACTTCCAGATTAAACACATTTCGGACGGCATTTCCAACATCTATAAAACTCCTATTATATTTTCTTCTTTTTGGTCTATGTTAGGGAAAGAAAGCTCTATAACTGTGCCAGAATTAATAGTAAATAGAATTTTAATTATTATACAAAAAGTTATAACATACAAACAAACATACAAACCGAAAACTCACCATGAAAGAGATCGTCATCCATAAAAAGGCACTGATGGATATAGCACAAAATTCAAATAAATATCACGGAATCCTTGACAAGTAAATTAATGAGACCCGCAATGAAGTAAGACTTGAGCACTTTATTGCTTAGCGTGTCAACATTACCTTATTTGTGTGCAAATGAAGATATAAGTTACGTTTGTAAGCGAGTAATGAAACGCGTTTTAGGATACGTTCGTTTAGGATCTGTTGATGAGGCATTAGGACTTGGGAGTACCTTACATAATGATTTGAAATGTTCCTGTGCAGAACATTTTGTCTTATGTAAATATCCTGGCACATACGAGACAACTGATATCTCTTTTTTTATATATATACTAGGACATTCGTTATACACGGCCATCTGATTCCAAACTAAGCAGAGATGGTACTATAGAACCAGATAACTGATATACTACACATACTACTTTTTTGTCTAAAAAAAGTCATCACACAAATGTTTGTCCTGGGTGGGAATCGAACCCGTGACTTTCGGTTTGGCAGTCAGAGTCGCTAACCACCAAGCCAACTGCCCTGACATGCTATATAAACAATGTTTTAAACATAACCTACTTATGCTCAAGAATATTTGTCATGGATGAGAATCGAATCTAAACCTGTGGTTAACGCTGACAAACAAACGGGCATTTTATGCCACTCGCAAATGTATGACTTAGGTGAGAATCGATCCTACGACCTCTTGTGTAGCTGTCATAGTATAATGACCATACATCTATGCAGCTTCTATACATCTTCGATGTAAAACTTTACTAATCCTATTATTATTATAAATGCGAATGTTTGTAAGAATCGTGATATTAGGACGTTTGTTACTATTTCACACAAAAGCTCCTCAACTGATTTATATGAAACTTGCCATAAAGATAGTTTATAACCTGGACAACATATAGGATACTTTTTATCCCGGGAAAAAGTAACATCCCTCGGGAAAACGGGCGAAACCGCAAGAGACAAATAGGATAATTAATATTTGTTACTAGAGTACAAGCTTCGATCGTAAAGCCCTTCTTGTCACGTTGTTGAGGAAACTAAATGCCTACGCTACCGTCAAATTGCATTCTGTATCATATCTACACTAATATTATAAAGAGCAAAGATTTGTATATTTGTATGTAACGAATAAACTTAAAAACTACTGGGCCGATTTCAAAAATTCTTTCACCGTTGTGAAGCTACACTATCCCCGGGTGACATAGGCTATATTATATTTTCAAAGAAATTAGGGATCCTTACTAAAACTCCAATAATGTAACCCAAGGTGTAAAAAGTCGTGTGCACTGAGAAAACTATTGATGATGGAAAGAACAAAATAATGTAACGTAAAATCCCTCGGAATCGCGGGTGAAACCGCGGGGGACAGCTATTAAGTCATAAAGTGTAAGCTAACGCGATTTGCCTCGTTTCTAAAGGCTTATTGACACGCTTGGATCGTTGCCATTGTTTGGCGTACACTTCCGAGCTATTAACCTTGCTTTGTCTACCAGACGATTGTTCAGAATTCCTTTATGCACCAATTCTGGCTTCGTTTTCACATTATTTATATATTTCATTCAGAACACTTGACTGCATTTTATTGGTCATTTATTTCTAATAACTTTTATGACCTGAATTTTATTTCACTTATAATGAAAATGAAAAAAGTAATCATTTAAGGGATTACTATAAAAAATATCGATGGGAAATGTTTGATTGTGATTTATCTAACATAGATTTCTGTTTCTAGACATCATTAAAACTATGTCAATAGCACAACCTACAGTTACACTATTTATAGATTTTCCTATGTCATAAAACAGGTCAATTCTTAATAAAAAGTCAATTCTAAATGTTAGTATATTTTCTGCAGAAGGTGAATAACATTTCTCAATCATGTTAACGTAGCTTTATCCACAGAATGGGCTTAATGCCATCCACCTGGCCTCCAAAGATGGCCATGAGGAAGTAGTAAGGGAACTTCTGGACCGTGGTGCAGCCATTGATGCTGCTACCAAAAAAGGCAACACTGCTCTTCACATCGCTTCCCTGGCTGGTCAGGAGGCTGTCGTCAAGCTATTAGTGCAGAATGGGGCACAGGTAATGCATCTATTTTGATACATTCAAAATTTTTATGGAGTTAAGTTTAAACATTCGAATATGATTGTACGCTGACTCAAGTATTTGATACACTCTGTGAAATTCGTCAGATCTTTAATATTTTATGAAGAAGAAAGTATTTGATATGAAATACGCATTCGAGAATGATCTGGATTCAATATGGCAGAGATGTTTAATCCCGGATTATATACTCGGAGTAAGCAGAGAGAGATACTTGGATATTGCGTGCCGAAAGATTTATGGCGGTGCCATATTGGAATTTTATTAAATTTATATTTGCAAAAGAGTCGGTCTTAGTATTGTATATAATGGTATAAGTTAATTCCTTTGATGCAAAAGCAGACATCACATTGTATTTTGTTTTAATTTTTTTTTTTATATTTGAGAAAGCTGTAGTCTACCTGATGTAAAGTAGAACTGTAGTCCAAATGCGAGAACCGCTAGTGCCAGTACAGGAGTACAACACTAGCCGCCTTCACCCTGCTGGCCCGCAAGGTGCTTCTTCACGCCTCGTTTGAAACCCATGTCGTAGTAAAGTCTAAGTCGAGAATTTAAATGAATGCTAAGTACTAAAAGGAGAAGGGTAAATTTAATACAAACATTTGTGTAAAATGAAACAGAACAAATGGACTTGGATGACCCGTTTGTAACAATAAATTAATGACAATCGTATATAAGCACAATTAAACTCAAATTAAACAAAACCTTTGTGTGTGGCCAACAGCTAATAAAACTATTTACTTTATTCTGTGGAAACGCTGCAACGAGATTTGTATCTCAATTTATGATCCATCAATGATACTGCCAAGGAAATGGCTCATTATTTTTAAAATTCAGTTGTATTTTCTGGTGCATTGAACTGAAAGCTTTTTGAATTTGAAAGATTGACAGTAACCATAACAAATCGCGATGATCTTGAGAGCACTCGCATTTCATTTGCATGTTGATCAATCGACAGCTGTATAAATATTGTGATATGTGAAGATCTTTTTATGTTGTTACGTTATTGAGAATGAGAATTGCGGGCGATTCTTTCAATTAGCTTTTAGAAATCATTTTTCATAATACAAGACATCTACAAGGTCGGCAGCACATTCGCTTTTTTTTATACTACTTGGGCCGACAAACAAGCAGATGGTCCACCTGATGGTAAGTGGTCACCGCCGCCTATGGACATTTGCAACACTAGGGGCATCGCCAATGCGTTGTCGACCCTGATACGTAAAGTTGTTAAGTCTCATGTGCTTGTCATTTCACCGGACACCTTACCTATCTAACCGAAACACAGTAATACAAGTGCACTACTGCTTCACGGCAGAAATGGGTAAGGTGGTAGTACTTCCCCGGACGAACTCTGCACTAAGAGCTCTATTACTCTAAAGAGCTCTACTACTCTAAAGAGCTCTACAAAATAAAAAAAAATATTGTACATTTCGGTGCGCTATATTTGGCTTTAGGTTCCATTAACTCCAAAATAACTTACTTTATCAGAAGCTGGTAGTCTTTCAAATATGATTTGTAACAAATGATAATACTATGACGCATCAAACAACTAAAATATCCCCGTTTCATCAACCCAATTCTTAGTATTCTCGCTCGCAGTCCTATTTACTTTACAATTTACGAGACGCTTCACTACAGCTTATTAATCTTGCAAGTTATTCCGGTAATTGAATTCCTACGATCTAGTTCAGCTATAGATATTTGAATATGAATTTCATTTGCAATGCAGCTTGTATTATTTTCTACCTCGTAACTTATCCGAGTTATATCATTGGTTTGCATAACTTCTAGAAATGAACCAGTGTTTGGTTTCAGTTCCACGGCAGCGCGGTTTCTACCAAACTTCACTTTAAGCATACTTCCTCGAATTCTTTCATAGCTTTCAAATGTCTTGTATCTAATACGATTGCAGTTTCATGTGCAAAAATGTCCGTAGTAATTACATACCTCCTGTTATAGGTATATATTCAATCAGTATCCTGATTAAGTGGTTTAAGTGAATTGACTTTACCTTTTAATGTTTATTTGAGTGTCGATTATTTAATAGGTGTTTTGTTTATTAGGTCAACATCCAATCCCAGAATGGCTTCACTCCTCTATACATGGCTGCTCAAGAAAACCATGATGGAGTCGTCAAGTTCCTCCTGGCCAACGGTGCCAACCAGAGTCTTGCTACTGAGGTAATGTTTTGGACAAAATGCGATTGTATTATTGTTTTAATTCTCTTAGAAATTTTAACGGAATTTGAAGAGAACAGGGAATCAAAACTTCAAGCTGTATTAACAAAGGATTCTTCCACCAGGATGGATTCACACCGCTGGCAGTGGCCATGCAACAAGGCCATGAGAAAGTTGTAGCTGTGCTGCTAGAATCTGATACCCGTGGCAGGGTCCGCCTGCCTGCACTTCACATTGCTGCTAAGAAGGATGATGTGAAGGCTGCTAATTTATTACTCGAGGTATGTTTATTAATATGTGTTTATTTAGATTTGATTATAGATGCTATAAAGCCAGTGATCTTGTGTCTTATTAAGTTAATTTTAATGATCAATTTCATATTTTCAAGTAGCATCTATTCTACTTTGATTTTAGGTAGACTTATTTTTACCAACAGAGATGTGATTTATATTACAACGAAAAGCGGAACTATAACGAATTCTAATTGTCACATTTGCAATTTTGTCATTTTCTCTGTTAGAATATTACTTGTCGGTTCTTCCTAGTTAAAGGGTGTCTTTCAAACCTTTGGTCACTTCAGTGTCCTTCTACGGCACTATGGCCCTTCTAAAACGTTTGCTTCGTTATTTAGGTCCTAAATGAATAAATCGTTTTTGCAAATTTATTTATTTATTTATTTAGGATACACAATACAAATTACAACCAAAAGGTAACCACATAATAAGTAATAATACATATAGAGCTGGGTTCTAACTCAAAACATATGTATACATAAAAACAAAACTAGAAATGAACACCAAGACAAATGCGATGAAAGCGCAGGTGAGCACTCCCAAATGACAATATACAATCATATTGTTTATGCAATTAAATACTTAGATATTCACAGTTACTACATAACATGACGTATTTTAACTAGAATGAACACAACCCGGACGTGACTTCGAAATCAGGATTTACCCCCCTTCATATCGCTGCCCACTATGGTAACGAGGCAGTAGCCAGGTTGCTTCTGGCTAAAGGAGCAGATGTCAACTGTGCTGCTAAACATAACATTTGCCCCCTCCATGTTGCTGCTAAATGGGGTGAGTTCATCTTTTATATCTTTCTCCTGTCCAACAATGAACAATCCTGCCTGTTTATCTGTAAATAATAAACGTAAATAAACTCAGCGTTTAACTTGAGTTCTTTTGCTTATTTATAATACTGCAATAGTTTCGTATTTGTAAGAATATATTTTCTGATAGGACTGTAATATTAACTAAACAATTTTATTAAAGTATTCGACGCCTGTGAATAATTAATGATAAATGTTCTTCCTATATATATATATTTTGGGTTTTTAAGTATGGAGCAGTTCTACTCGATAGCTCTGATTCCACTTATTCATCATCATCAGCCTACCTCCGTCCACTGCTGGACATAGGCTTCACCTATGGCACGCCACTGAGCTCGATCTTCAGCTCTTTGTTTCCAACCGCTGCCAGCCAGCTTGCGTATATCATCGCTCCATTGAGCTGGAGGGCGCCCTAAACACAACGTTTACCGAACCGTGGCCTCCACTCTACTCTAGAACAATTCCCCTTATTAAACATATAATTTTCTCTACCAGGCAAAGACCACATGGTCACCTTGTTATGCGACAATGGTGCAAATGTCGAGGCCCGTACCAGAGATGGCCTGACGCCACTTCACTGCGCCGCTAGATCTGGACACGAGAGGGTAGTCGAAGCTTTGCTTGATAGAGGTGCACCTATCACTAGTAAGAGTAAGGTAAGATATGGATAATCATTTCAATATCATAGAGTAAATAGATGCAGGTATGGTGGTTGTTGTTTGAAGGAACAAGGTTGTGGGTTCGAAGCATTGAGGTTGGCTTTCAAGGAAATAGTCAGAATATGAACGAAAGCACAGATGGTAGGCAGTTTCCAGTACACGTCTAATGTTGTAAATCTATCACTAAGCAATTTTTGCTTCGTTCCAGCAGCTGCATTTGATAATAAATTCTAATGTCGGTTTTGGGAGAAGCAAACAATGACAACGTTACCACATACTATTTTGAGATAGGTCAAATTCACGCTTCAAAACAAAAAAAGTCCATTAATTAAAATAAGTTCGTCGAATAAACCGAAGACAAACTAGTAACTAAAAAAGACTACTACAAAAGACGAAAGTATTGTTTTATAGAGACGTTATTATGATTTAAGAGTAATAATGTTTCATCGTATTATTAGCTGACTTATTTTTTAATCATATGAAGATATCAAATGCTACTTTTCCATCGTGGAGTCTCAGGATTAGTTCTCTTATAGAAATCGCTGATTCCCAAAGAATTTTAAATTCACCCTTCCCTAACAGAATGGCTTAGCTCCGCTGCACATGGCAGCTCAAGGAGACCACGCTGACGCAGCGAGAGTACTCCTCTCTCGACGAGCTCCTGTAGATGACGTCACTGTGGACTACCTCACTGCTTTACATGTCGCCGCTCACTGTGGACATGCTAAAGTTGCTAAGCTTTTGCTTGACAGGTAAGAAATCGTAACGCTAACGGTTGAAGCTATATTTTGTAATGCAGGTACTTGTCAATAATGACATGATGGTTTTGAGCGGGAAATTCTATGAAAGAAATCCTGCTCACAGACAAAAAAAAACTTAATCGAATAAAATGTATTAATGAATGTTAGACGAAGTCTATGATATTCTTGATTTAGAACATTTTAGTTTTAACGTGCTTTGGGAGAAGCTGGAATTGTTACAAAACCTTCGACAAACTAAAGTTATTTGTCCAAACAGAAATGCTGATGCTAACGCTCGAGCTTTGAACGGCTTCACCCCTCTACATATTGCCTGCAAGAAGAACAGGATCAAAGTTGTGGAACTGTTACTCAAATATGGTGCAAGTAAGTAGTGAATTCTATAACATTCGTATTAAGTCTGCTGTTTCTTAGTTTGTCATTCACACGCGTCTAACTCTCGTCCTAGGATGATAAATTTCTGCAATTATTGATTGAGAAAGTCACAATTTCGTAATAAATACATAGCTCTGACCTCTTCTATTTTCTTTTCAGTAAACAAAGATGAAGATCCAATTTTTCACTGCCTTTTCAATTATCCATTTGTTGCTGAGTAAAGTCATGTCTTGTGAACGAGGGGCAATGAATAAACTACTTTAATTCATCAAATAATTAAATATTATTATTCTCAGTAACAACAAAGCAAATATTATATCATATTATTCAGCCAGAGATGTCACTACCTAGCATAGCCCTCTCCATAAACTTCCAAAACAATCATTATTGTCATCCACAATGTCTTCAATCAGGTATCCAAGCCACGACAGAATCAGGGCTGACACCGCTCCATGTGGCAGCGTTCATGGGCTGCATGAACATCGTTATATATCTACTGCAGCATGAGGCCAACCCTGACGTCCCCACTGTTAGAGGAGAGACACCTTTGCACTTGGCTGCAAGGGCTAACCAGGTGAGGGTTGAAGATAATTTCTTTATGGTTTTTATTTGTGTTAAGTCGTTTGCTTTTGTTAAGCTATAATATTGCAAAATTTCAACGGATGCCATATCTATGCTTTTAAAGTAACTACTTATGGCTCTAAATTTAAGTTTTAAGTAGGTCAGTAAGAATAAATCTCTCGTTAGGCCTACTGTCCATAGACGCTCCTGAATTTTAATAGAAATAAACAAATGGAGCTTTGGCAGACCTCATGAAGCTTACAGGCAGCGACGCCAGCGCGACTTTGCCACAACGTCGACAGAGACCAAGCCTCCATGGATAGTAGGCTCATAAGTACAGAGCAGATATAGGATACTTTATAGTAATGGTGATGGGTTGCAGACGGACATAATCCGTATACTGCTGCGCAACGGCGCAGGCGTGGAGGCCGCGGCGCGCGAGCGGCACACGCCACTGCACATCGCGGCGCGGCTCGGCAACGTGGACATCGCGGAGCTGCTGCTGCAGCACGGCGCCGACGTGCGCGCCGCCACCGCCGACCACTACAACGCGCTTCACATCGCCGCCAAGCAGCATAACCACGACGTCAGTACACTCGCTTACACTCCTCCACCAGGGCATGTGCTACTCTACCCTAGATAACCGATATACCAGAACATATTTTTCATATTAGCTCAGGGATGTCCACTGCTAAACTTAGGCCTCCCTCATGGATTCCCACAGCTACCAATCCTTAGCTGCCTGTATCTAACTGCTCAAAATGACTAACCAGGCCGTTGGAACTGTACATGCACGCAAATGTTTGTACAGGTTGGGACTCTATTACGCAATCTGTGACGTATCAGTTGAGATATTTAATTAAACTGTTACAACACTGACCGGCCGGTAGTAACAGCATCACTCCCTTTAAATAATAAGCTGAAAATAAACCTGACATCACTTATTCTGATCATGAAGTATGAGATGTATTCAGAATTAGCAATACGATACGCGTAAATAAATTCACCCAGCTAGCTATGAAAGTTACGATTGTATACAGGTTGCTGCTGCTTTGATCGAGCACAATGCTCCATTGACTGCTACGACCAAGAAAGGGTTTACTGCACTACATCTTGCTGCCAAATATGGAAACTTGAAGGTGAGCTTATACTCTGTGATTTTGTACTTGTACTAAAGATATATTTGTTTCAATACCACGTACAAACACACTTTCTGATTTAATTCGTTTTTTATTTGGATGGCAAAAATAATGAAGACGAAAGCAAGCCAAGGCCCTTTTAGATTTACGTCACGTTTTAAGATCTCAGGTGCTTTAAACTCCGACTAAAAACGAAACTAATAATTCATTTGTTACCGCAGGTAGCGAACCTCCTTCTAGCGCATGGTGCTTCACCAGACCAAGCCGGCAAGAACGGAATGACACCTTTGCACATCGCTGCTCAATACGACCAGCAAGCTGTAGCCACCACACTTCTAGAGAAGGGAGCTGATGCTAAGGTGATTTTACTGTTATGTTTCGTAGATTATTTCTTCAGCATTTCGTTCAAAGGATTTCTTCCAGACAGCCTTGGGGTACACCACACAAGATGGCAAGCATGAAAGCATTAAAATACCATATTCGACACCAACACCTAGTGTGCCACAACCCAGGGAGTATCGTTAATAACACGTTTCCAAGAATACTGTAATGATCATCTTAATTATGTGAACAAAATTCAAATAAACTGGAGATGAAAAGATTTCTTTATAAAACCATTTTTCAACAGGCCGTAGCAAAGAACGGTCACACACCACTCCACATAGCGGCTCGTAAGAACCAGATGGAGACAGCCGCCACACTCCTGGAGTATGGAGCTCTAACTAACGCTGAATCAAAGGCTGGATTTACACCATTGCATCTTGCTGCTCAACAGGTAAGCTGAGAGTATTATCTAAAAGAATTTGCTCTATTTCATGAAGTGATTTGAATAATAATGTAATTTAAGAACCCTGACGATGTTTTAAATATGCCCTATCCTTTGCAAAGTTTGTCCCATTTAGAGACAGGATTACGGGATTGAGGTTTAGCTGTTCTAAAATTCATCAACTACTAATATAAGTCCCGCCCCTCATTGCTACTACTTTTTTCGCGGGTTACCTCACAATGTTCCTTATCAAAAATCTAGTAGTAAATCCATCCCTAAGATTTAGGCTCAAGTAACGGTTAATGATTTGAACCTGCATCCATAAACGCCTATTGATGGGCTCGCCAGTGAGCCACTGCAGTTGTTCTAAAATTACTTCTGTCAGTTACGCTGCCACATACGAACGCTAATAATCTTAATGGTCTTACTGAATCTAACTCATTGAACAAAATATCAATTTAATTAAACAGGGTCACACAGAAATGTGCTCCCTCCTACTTGAGCATGGTGCTGAAGTAGACCAACAGGCGAAGAATGGTCTGGCTGCCATACACTTGGCAGCTCAAGAAGACAGAGTCCCGGTTGCGCAGTTGCTCGTTAAGAATGGTGCTGAGGTATGTAGATTATCCATTTCAAATAGGCAGTATTACGCATATTATTACTGTGCAACTGCCCACATACTCTACACAAACCATACAAAAATAAAAGTCCTTAGTGTAAGAATTTCTTAAGAGCGTTAACGCCAAATCCTCGGCACAATATTTAGGTAATTGCAGTGTTCTTTCCACTCACACATATGCGCACGTGACTGTGTGCGTAGAGTTGATGCACTCTCTGTTATTATAGTCAAACTAACCATGTTGATCCATTGAGTTATGTTTAATAATATTTATTTATAGTCAGTTTATTTTTATTTCTATTACAGCCTTGTGAAATAAAGTGGCAATTTTCAAAATCAGGCGTGAAAAGTTAGAAATGTAGTAATGTAAAATCTTACTACGATTAATATTATAAATACGAGTCTGTGAGGATGTATGGTTGCATGCTTTTTAGTTTTTCCCGTAAGAACTACGGAACGGATTTTGATGAAAAAATAGTACTTAAATTTGATTATATTATAGATTATACATCAGAATAGCATACAGACCATATTTTCAAATAATAATTATAAAGGCGAAAGTTTGAGAGTTTATATGGATGGGTATTTGGATGAATATTTGTTACTCTTTTACAAAAATTACTAGCCTTTCATCCAAATCCGCTCAGTCGTTTTAACGTGAAAGCATAACAAACAAACTTATTTATATTCGCATTTATAATATGAGCTTCGATTCAAGTTTAAAGAAAAACACACGTCGTCAAATGCAAAAGCAACAAATAAAAATGCTATTTATAATAACAAATATATTTAATAATATGACTGGAAAGTCGTGCTCCGTAGTGGCATCGACTTAGACTTTCTTGGGTCAACAATTTCTGGCAACAGACACTTATTATAATATTCTAATAACCTATGTTTCATTGCCTTTTCCGATATTGCGCTCTTTAACGATATTCAAGTTACCAAAAGTACAGCCAGTTGCCTTATTATGGTTATTGAATGTTTTAATTTGATCTATAAAAAACTGAAGATCAATTATTCTCCGACCTTCAATAACTACACTGGTTTCAAGCGGAACCTCTGCTTCGAGAATCTGAAAATTAAAACATACTAATCTTAACTGCTACTTACTTACTGTTATACGCACGATATTAAAATAGTGAAAACACGCTAATATCAGTGCATGAAATTTTAGTCTTCAAATTTTATTCTCACTAAAGTTTACACACCCGAGGTAAACAAATGACGGTGTTACAATAAAATGTATATTATTTCCCCTATAGCGGGAGCTGACGGATTAATGGGAGAATTATATTACCAAGTCAATAGCTTCTATAGTTTTTTTTTATTTATTTCTTTTTACATTTTCTACGGACTCTTAGTCCGTACTCTTTGAAGATTCTACGATAAATTATTTTAAGATCAATTGTATTGTGTTTCTAAAAATTAACATCTTTCCGCGCGTGCTCGTTGTTTTGAACTGAGGCTTGTGGCTTGTGGACGAGCAATGTTCAAGCAACGTTCAATGATAGTGTTACATTGAATTTTTTTATTGCCGATACATGGATTATAAATAAATAACTTAGCATTTACTTAAATTTAGTTACACTTATTCATCAAAATTTATAATTCGAAATATTAGAGTTTAAGCTATTTCGGTCTCGGATGGTTTCTTTTGGACTGCCGCTTTGATCTACTGCGGTTTTGATGACGGCTGCCTTTTATTGTATGCGTTCAGAACCACTTTGAGTGATCGGGCATGAGCCTGGGTTGGTGTTACTTGCTCTTGGTGCTGAGACGCGTCGTGGAACTTTGAGGAAGCTCAGGTCTTCCCCACTGTTTTCGTACACGATCACCTAATGCTTTTCTGAGGCTTTGATGCAGCCACAGAGGTCTGCGACTTCACCTCTCATATTCTCGATCACCATAGTCTTGGGTTGTTTGGTGAGCGCTGCCGACTTGGCGAGCTCGTCGGCGCGTTCGTTGCCAGTAATTCTCTTTCTTCCGCTTTAATCTCCTCGATGCACTCTTTGATGGATTTGGCTAAGGGGTGGCTCGTTTTGGCATTTTTTAGCAGGTCGAGTGAGGATCTTGAGTCACTCAGTATGCTAACGATGGGTTCCTTGCTAAGTTTCACCATCTGAATTGCCCTAAAAAGTGCGTAGAGTTCCGACTGGAATACTGTACACGAGGGATGCTGAATTCTTGGTTAATGGTCTCCCTTCCCCCCTCCCACCATGTAAGAACAGCTCCTACTTTGCCCTCTATTTTGCTGCCATCTGTATAGATTTGAGGGCCAGCGATGGTGGGATTAAGGGTCTCGGGGTCAAAATTCTCAAGGAGCTCGAAGTCCGTGGATATGAGTGTCGACGGGTGTTTCTGGTCCAAATAGCTAATGTTGTTTTCGAGCTCCTTGCTTGCTGGTAAGTAGTCGAGAGAGAGGTTTCTTTTTGTCCTGTACAGACTTGCGGCTTCTCGCACCCTCAGGTCGAGCGAGAGAAGTCCTGACAGCGTAAGTGCTGACGTAAGTGATACTGTACGGTGTGCTTTGCAGATCTTTTGGGCAAAGCCTCTCTGCAGCGAGTCAAATTGTTTCTTGATTAGCTCTAGCTTAGTGGCTGGAGACCATGCGCTCAAGGCATATGTCATGATGGGCTCTATTAATGCGACGTAGATGGTTCTAGTGATCTCTCTATTCAAGCCCCACGTCACCTTTGCTATGCGTACCAGCTGTTTGTATATGTCGCTTCTATAGTTTGGAATGACGCGGCTGCTTCTGGGCTGAGGCTGTTTAAAAAAATTGATGTAAATCCATAGGTACATAAATATGAAATATTGTGAACAATACATTAAGTACTTATGCTTTACCATTACTTCATTTTGGATTTCGACATTTTCTCTGCTCTCAACGTATGTTTTTTTCTTTACAATGCCTGAAGAAAACCATAAACCAGAGTTAGTAAATAAAGTCGTAAACGGTTAACATAACATAAACATTACATTACATACATTCATAAATAACATTACATAATATAAAGGATGGTAAAAAAGTACGAGCCTTTAGGGTGTTGTTCAGAATCAAATCTAGTATGCAGAAAAAAAAAACATTAAAATGGTTTAGAGAAACTAGAAGCCCCAGCAATATAGAACCACGAACATGAAATTACCAGACTATAAAGTATTATATAAGATTCTAGGGGTCGATTTTGACTGCTCACATGCAACAACTTTACTGTGCAACCGTGTTTGTTTACGTGTTTGCTCGTATTCCCCACAGTATGGCCGCTAGACTCTGCCCAGGATCCATATATTATTATATCCAGCATATTAATTAAAACGACCCTGCTAAGTCTTAACATTTAGTAGTACACCATCTCCTTGAAGAGCTGAATGCCGACGTCATTTTATTATTTTCAGGAAACCCTTGCATTTCATATCATGGGAGTGCATAAAAATAATTTGTCCGACATCCTGGGCGGTCCGCCTTATTAGATTTATAATGTCATCACTTCATGGTTAGATAAGTCATCCAAACTAAAAGTGTATGCAAAACTCAGCTCAATCAGTTGAGGATAACTACTTTAAAATTCAGTTGCAAGATTTAAACCGAACAAACATACAGTCTTCAATTGGTCAATTGGTTAATTCATATTGCATAATTAACATTACTACATACACACGCACGTACACACACACACACACACAAACGGTTACTCATTTACTCCCACATTTATACACACTTACGCACCACGTTGACTACTGCAATTAAGAAGCCTGAAGCTCCAAAATACACGCTCAGGCTTAGTTAGGACTCCAGATCTCCCACAAATTGCAATTTTTTCCTAATCTTCCTGTCAACTGTATTTTATCATTGCATGTAATTTGTGGAGATAAATAAAATTAATTATTATTATTATTATTATACATACATACAAACATTGCAAGTTAAATAAAAGCTTGTCAAAAAACTGTTATCAGATGATCGGCGGTTTAGTTTGAGGAAATATTTTTATTGAAATTTCAATATTGGTCACATAGAAAAAAATATGTATTTAAGCAGTAGAATCTTTCCCTAGAAGGAAGTAACTTAATAAACGAGGACCATAAATAGCAAATCAAGTTCTATTAAAAATACTATTTTACCAACCTCTTAGCTCTGGCTATAGCTAAAATCTCTTGATTTTATCTCTTCTTTTTCCTCAATATAACTAGTATTGTTGTTTTGTTTTTATTCCCCATGGCATCTGAAACAATTTTTCTTGTGTCGAAAAATATTGTTGTCAGTCATCTAAATTAAATTAAATATTTTACTTACCAACCCAAGATCGTTTGGTCGCACTATAAACTCACTCAGTGCCAAAGGTTAGGAGAGGTCACGAGGAGCTATACGTCCACTCCCTGAGAGACCTCACGGCGGACTGATTTGAGCCGGTTTACGCGCACAGTTTTATAGTAGTTTAAAAAAAATTGTAATAAATTAAATTAAATTCAATAAGCTGAATTCTGTATCGTATTTTGTAAAGAGGACACTCTTTTATTAAAATACACGTTTATTTTGTAAAATTAAGTAAGATTTATTGGAGGAAATAATGAATTTCCCAACCGTGTTTTTTGTTATTTTCACTTTGTTTATTGTTTTATTTATATTATGTTAGGAGTTGATAATAAAAAAAACCTCTGACGGCTTTTTGCTCAAGGATCTGAACAATCAAATAAGTTTGTTTGTTTGTAAATTGTGTTAGTGGTTTCGGATATTTTAAGCTTCGAAATGACCACTGTACTAGGAATTTTGAAAACACTGTTCGTTCATGTGGTTAGAATTCACGAATACTCTTTTAATTTTAAAAATGTTCTCAGCTAACTTTTTAGATCGAAATATTTCCTAAAATCATTAGTAATTCACACATTCGTTAGATACGTTTGTTAAAGAGATAAAATGGTTTGAAAAGTACGCTTTTTGGACCAAGCAGGTAAAATCGGCGTCAACGCTCTTAAATAACAAAAAATATACTCGTATAGCTATATCAATAGCTTAGACCACATCATAGGTAGTCAAGTACGTTTCCTTGTAGGCAGATTTTTGAACAAGATGAGGGTATCTAAAACAGCTACTAGAGCGATGTTACTGAATGAGATCCATTTTTCCATCCGAATTTACAGCATATCGTGTGCAATGCAAGTTTTTTTTTCTAAATTCTCTCTCATTTTATACAATTTATTAACAGATTTTGATTTGCTGTACAGTATTATTTAATATAGTCCCGAAATGCAATGTAGTTTTTTTCTCCAGGTGGATATTTGCACTAAGGGTGGTTATACACCACTTCACATTGCGAGCCACTACGGACAAGCGAACATGGTTCGATTCTTACTCGAAAGCGGAGCTTCTGTTAAAGCTCAGACTACCCATGGGTAAGTTCTATTTGAATATATTTGTTTTCTTGTCATTTTTTTTTTATTTTAAATGTTTATATTTGGTACTTACATAAAATGGCCAACTCTTCGGAGTTCAAACCAGTGGTAACTTCAGTAGCTTTAACCTTCATAAGTCCCTTTCTAGGGCCTTAACAGCTGTGAATTAAAAATTTAAACACCTTCACAAAAATCATATCAATCCTGTTTGTTGCTCGAGATTGGTAAGGTTCAGAGAGTCGGCGATAATTCACATCACTGTTAACTTGGGAATTAATATATTAGATTGGGGAAAAAGTCTTTTCGCATTATAGTATGTATGAACTTGTAATAAAATCTCTTTGGCTATACCATTTGTATCTGGATGGTTTTGGTATCATTGAAAGTTTAAATTTTAAAGAACATAATTCCAAATTCAAATTAGGAAAATGTGTGATTTGCATTTGTTTTTCGTACCGCCAAGATGAGTGAATCTAATGAGGCAATTCTATTCATTTTAAAATTTTACTACAAAAAAGGTAAAAATGCAAAGCAAGCCGCGAAAAAAATTTACAATGCTTATGGACCTAGTGCAGTGTCTGTGAGAGTAGCACAAATTTGGTTTAAGCGTTTTCAATCCGGAAATTTTGATGTCAAAGATGCACGTCACTCTGGTCGCCCCATTACGGATAAAATGGATGCCATTTTTGAAAAAGTGGAGCAAGATCGGCATATCAGTAGTTACGACGTAGCTGAAGAACTGGGAATTGACCACAAAACAGTTTTAGCGCATTTGAAAAAAACTGGGTACACAAAAAAGCTAAATATTAGAGCTCACTGAAAGAAACCTAATAAACCGTGTACTCATTTGTGATTCTTTATTACGACGTCATGAAACCGAACCATTTTTGAAGAAGCTGATAACTGGTGATAAAAAGTGGATCACGTACGACAAGAACGTACGAAACAGGTCGTGGTCAAAGGCCGGTCAGGCTTCACAGACTGTGGCGAAACCCGGGTTAACTCGCAACAAGGTGATGCTGTGTGTGTGGTGGGATTGGAAGGGGATTATTCATTATGAGCTGTTACCACCAGGCAGGACCATCGATTCTGAACTCTACTGCGAACAACTGATGAGATTAAAGCAAGAAGTTGAGAGAAAGCGGCCGGAATTAATCAACAGAAAGGGTGTGGTTTTTCATCATGATAACGATAGACCTCACACATCTTTAGCCACTCAGCAAAAATTAAGAGAGTTTGGCTGGGTGGTATTAATGCATCCGCCGTATAGTCCTGACCTTGCACCTTCATATTTCCACCTGTTTCGGTCTCTTCAGAATTCTTTAGGCAGTGTCAGGTTAACATCACGAGAGGACTGTCAAAACCACTTGCCGCAGTATTTTGATCAGAAGTCCCAAAATTTCTATAGCAATGGGATCATGTCCCTACCTACAAGATGGCAAAAAGGTATCGAATAAAATGGTACCTACATACTTTAGTTAAATGTAAATAAACTATATTAAAAATGTTTTGAATTTTCTTAAAAATGCGAAGGCACTTTTTCCCCAACCTATTATGTGACATTATATACATGACATTTTTTATCTTTTGCATGTGATGTCATTCAATATTTGTTACAGATATACCGCCTTACACCATGCAGCTCAACAAGGCCACATTAATATCGTCAATATTTTACTTGAGCATAAAGCTGATGCAAACGCTACCACAACGGTAGGTTTTATGTTGATAATTGAAACTGAAAATTAATTTTAGTATGAGATTGTTAATATATTAAAAGGAAACTGACACGACTTCAGTTGCAGTTTAATGTATGGCAATTATACTTAACACTAATCATACCAACACTTACTAGGTACCTATTTCTACCATAGCGGGTCAATTGTGACTTTATGTTTCCTGCGTTTAATGTACAAAATATGGTTGTTAGTAAGGGAAATAAATAGTATAACTGTATATTAATTAGTAAGAAAAAGTCATGAAGTCAAATGTGCAAAAGCAATAAGATGATACGTGCATTTTCAATGCAAAGTTCAAAATAGGTCATTTGACCCGGCTATGGTATGTTTAGTGTTAATTTTAGGGTACTAATTATGTTTCGCTAAATAAAATTTTGAAAATACAGAATGGTTGTAGCTTCAAGGTTGGAAGTGCCTTCCGAGGGCCTAAACTGAATAAATGGCATTGAATTTTTTTTTTTTATTGTTTAAATGTATAATATTTATATACCTTCCGCCAATTATCTCTATTATTTTTTTACTTTATATAAAATTTATCTTTTTGGTATTTATCATTTAACTGTTGTATAGTAAACACTGTTAATTGTGAATGCTGTGTTCGCCTGTAATTGGCATAGGCATCAGAACTAAAAATTTGCAATGTATAAATATTATGTCTAAATGTGTGTGCGTTGGCGTTCCATATATAATAAATAAATAAATCTCTAAAGATGGTTAAAGTTGCATCAAAATTTATTTCGTAGTTTAAAAAATATATGCGGACAAACAGAAATCCGCCATAATGACTTGGTTTTGTAGTATTTAGAGATGACCATCTGATATCTTCATGATAATCATGGAAATTTTCCCAAAAGTTAGAAAATCTAAATTTCGGTGTAAAATAAATTCCTCTATTATACGAAAACAAATTGAACTCTTTATAACTCCTCAACAGAACGGTCAAACCCCTCTGGACATAGCGTCGAAGCTTGGCTACGTCACTGTCATGGAGACACTCAAGGAAGTATCAGAGCCGACAATAGCGCCAGCTTCTCTAGAAAAATATAAGGTGGTCGCACCGGAGACTATGTTGGAGACTTTCATGTCTGACTCAGAGGAAGAAGGAGGTAAGGATCTATATAATTCCTCGGTCATAATTAGTTAAGAACAGTGTATCGTATGTGTCGCAATATTTAATGGAAGATACAAATAACTCAGTAACTTGAGACATCAATATGGTAAAAGTTAGCCATAAATAATTATACTTAAACAGGTCTTCAGTCAGGTTCTTAGAGTAGTAGACCTCTTAGTGCAGAGTTCATCCGGGGAAGTACTACAACCTTACCCATTTCTGCCGTGAAGCAGTAGTGCACTTGTATTACTGTGTTTCGGTTAGAAAGGTAAGGAGGCCGGTGAAATTACAGGCACATGAGACTTATCAACTTCACGTCTCAGGGTTGATAACGCATTGGCGATGCTCCTAGTGTTGCAAATGTCCATAGGCGGCGGTGACCACTTACCATCAGGTGGACCGTCTGTTTGTTTGTCGGCCCAAGTGGTATAAAAAAATACAAAAATTTGCCATTACCAGTAATACTCGTATTCTAGTTAAGATACCTAACCTCGCTACAGTAAAAAAAAATATAATTTTACCCAGGCGAGGACACAATCCTCAACGACCAGCCATACCGTTACCTAACAGCTGATGACATGAAGTCTCTTGGAGACGACTCCTTGCCTATTGACGTCACAAAGGATGAAAGAACTGAATCTGCAATGAGCCATAAGAATATTATGGAGTTATCTCAAGGTAAGTGCATAATTTTACAGTATTAAATATTGTACATACAATTTTATTATAAATATTACTTAACGAACAATGGTTATGTAAGTTTAAAAAAAATCTTGTTTAGTGCGTCTGGACTTACATATTTCTCAGTATATCTCAAAATACCAATTGATATAATTACAGCCATCCTAAAATTAATATTATTTTTTAAAAGACTATAATTCTTAATCATTTAACCAAACCAACGAACGTGCAAACCATGAATAAGGAAGTCCACATCAACGAATCGAAGAATAAATTACCTTACATATTGGAACAGAAGCACTTATTGAGAAATTAACAAATTTCTCATGCGGATAAATTCATGGAATTATTTTTACCAGGGTCAGTGAACGGCATCCCGTACCAGCCCCAGCAAGAGGTGGTCGTGAAGAGCATCAGCCGTTACAGCACTGCTCACGCCCCGGAAGGGTACTGCTACAACGTCGACCCCTCGCAACCCAAGTCAGTGCATTGTATTTTTTTGCCATTATCTATTGTAGAAAGTGTCTGTTAAATATAGTAAAAAGAATCAAACCTTTTATGTAAATACCAGTTGCCCTTGTGAAGCAGTATTCCGTTAGCGAGAAGGTCCGGTGAAGTTAATCCATATGAGACTCAACAGCTTCATGTCTCAGGGTCGACAATGCATTGGTGATGTCATGACAGTTCGCATGATGTTATATGGTGATACGGTTTTTACGATTTACCGAACTATGAAGTAATTTGTAAAATATGCTTCATGAATGATGTTGGAATCAATAAAGATTACAAGACACATTTACAACAAGCAGAATATCAATAAAATATCTAATTTGTATTTCAGAATATTTAAGAATTAATGTCTAATCCCTGATTCTTACACACGCTATCTGGATTCGGCATAACAGGAAAAAACTACAATGGAAAAAGTGAGTATGAAATTTCAAGCTACTTGATATTAACCAACCAATTGTTCCCTAAAAACAGTGATACAATACTAGATATAAAGCACACACTTGTTGTATGTGTATCTTTGCTCAGTACATTATCAGGCTCTTTAGAACAATTTAAAGAAGTAGACAGACTAATTCTGTGCTCTTAAAGTTAGTACCTAAAACATAAATTATGTATGAGATATTAAAAAGTGCCTAAAAGTCTGTCAATATCAGAAACTCTTCAAAAGACATTAAAACCCGCATTAAATCTATTGCGAATTTTAGAAGATCTGAGTGCATACTGAATTTACTATAAACTAAATATTTGGAAAAAAGATGTGTCAACTACGTTATGAAATAATGGAGGAACACTCCAGCCGTATCGCGAACCAGGAGTCAATTAGGTTTTGTACATTTGGATACGGAGCCAAATTTAAAGCTAATACTAATTAGCAATCTTCCTGATATTGCTAACGTTAGTAAGCAAGGGTGACCACTTACACACCTGTGGCACGTAAAGGAAGGTATGAATGAAGTGAGCGTGGTGTTGCAGCTTCCTGGTGTCGTTCCTGGTGGACGCGCGCGGCGGGGCGCTGCGCGGCGGGCGCGGCGGCGGCGTGCGCGTCATCGTGCCGCCGCTCTCCGCGCACCAGCCCACGCGCGTCACCTGCAGGTACACCACTACCCTACACTTGTCTTTTATCCAATACCAGCACATGTAGGGTTGATGCATCATTTTCCCCGTTCTATGATCCGTTTAAATGTCAGATTATAGGGCGTCAGAGTCATCAGTGAATGTTGCCGCCACGCAATTAAAAAACTGTCAATTTGGCAGATATTTCACTAATAGTATTAAAGATTATCTTGCATTGAATATAAGATACCTCGGCCGAGAGCCCTCTGTGACCACCGAAAAGTCCGCGTAAGGGTATAAAAGCATCTGATGCTGACAACTTATAATCCGTTCCAAAATAGAAACGAGATAGATATCCAAAGAAAGTATTTTGAAACGTATTACAATAAATTAAGCATCATTATCCATTCATTTTGACACTGAACTCTTTGAATTAAGCTCAATGTGACAATATAATAACACTTGTACTTATCTCTTTTAGATACCTGAAGCCATCCCGCATCAACCACATGCCTCCCCTGATGGAGGGCGAGGCGCTCGCGGCGAGGGTGCTGGAGATGGGACCAGTCTCTGCCAAGTTCCTAGGGTAAGGCTCAGCTCAATTATATTTAGCCCCGTGGTTTAATCCGCGCTTCCAAAGTACATTTGTCTTTTATAAGGACTGGATCTTAGGAGATGCACGCAACATGGATCTAATGTTTTTCTGGGAATAAGACGTATTCTGCGTGATCAATGCTGGTTTTGTCGATGGTATCCTGTGTGTTAATCTATTCCTTATTCTATCTATGTGCAAACTTTTATCTTAATTCTTTTATGCGTGTCTGAGCCACACATTTATAAATAGTGGGATTCATGACTGAGATGATATTTAATATTTGTCTCCCTTCTTCCACCACCTAAGTTCAATGTCTTCCATAGCTATTTTCTTTTCCATCTTTGTTTAAGGGAGACAAATTTTGATTCAAAAACCACTTGATGATGATACTATTTTTAATGATCTTCGGATATTCTAGTGAAATTTGCTGTGTAACTTATAAATTGCCTATTTCTACAGGCCAGTGATACTAGAAGTACCTCATTACGCATCATTACGTGGCAAGGAACGAGAGATTGTGATATTACGCTCCGACAATGGAACCAGCTGGCGCGAACACAATGCTGACGCAACCGATGACGTCGTACAGGATATACTGCATGAGACTCTGGAGATTGAAGGTATGTTCTTTGTGCTGATGAAGATACGAAAGGCCAAAAATTTTGTAGATAGTGATAGAGTGATATCTCTGAATACTATTATTGTTATTTTTGAAAGTTTGAGGCTCAACATGGCTCAAATTTGTAGTGACAATAATTGCTCAAATTTTGTTTCCTTTTTAATATTTTACATTTACACAATTACGCAACATTGAAAAGATAATTGCTACCTGTTTTAACAGTGATGATTTTTAAACTCCCCAATTAACTCGCTCTATTAATTAAAACTTTCAAATTACAGAGACAAACGAAGACGAAAAAGGTTGGGACGCTCCCCGAGTAACGAGGATCCTGACTCATGACTTCCCGCAGTACTTCGCTGTCATATCGCGTATACGTCAAGAGGTGCATGCTATAGGGCCTGAAGGTACTTTAACATTATTTAGTTTTTTTTATCCATTAGCAAGATTATATCAGTCGTTGAGACCTAAGTTTATAAGTGGATTCCGATTTTTGGCTGATGATTTCCACTACATTGAAGTACTCCTGCAGTCATGACAGAGCTCTCGTACCCCTCTGATATTCTAAATAACCATAGACAACAGAATAGTTACCGCCAAACTTATGATATTGAAATATTTTTTTATTTATTTTCCAGGTGGTATGGTTTCAAGCTCAGTGGTACCGCAAGTCCAAGCAGTCTTCCCACAGGGAGCTCTCACCAAGAAGATCAAAGTGGGCCTGCAGGTAAACCTATTCAAACCTCGCCAAGGTGTCAAAGATAAAAACCTCAAAAAGATCACCGTCAATAATGTTTCCAAGAAAAAACGGTTCTCTCTAATTTGGTAGTATTATGTGTGGAATATTTATTTATCACTAGTATCTATGTATCCAACAGTGAATTTAGTAACGTAGTAATCATATACCGACAAAGTCGGCTAATAACGCAAGCTTATGAAATTATTGTAATGTCTTAAACGAATATTTACCTTTCAGTCATTAAGATTAGATATATTTTTCCTCATGATTATATCTGTAAAGCCAATTCTAAAACCACTCTTCGTGTTAGTCGTAGAATAAATGTAATCACTAAGATATTTATTTTTATATTTTTTCTAAACGAAATGATTGTGTTTTATTATAATCATAGATGTTAGTAATTTCCCCTCAAAAACATAAAGTACAAATATGAATGCCAAATTTTTTTAACGATTTAAACTTATGTACCGCAATGAAAATTTCGGTGGAGATACAGCTATTTTAAAACTTATGGTACCGCCTTTAATTTAATAACATTATAGGATAAGTCGGGAAAATAGATATAATAATAGATGATAGATATGATGATGGATTTGGTTAATTTCTTTAAAAAATGTTATTACTTATATACAGGAATATTTTTTAAGCTATGCGCAAAAAAAATTTGGTGGTTCAGTATCAGTAACAGAACACATTTCCATTATTTGTTTAATTTTTTTTATGTATTTTTTTTCGACTTTAAAATCAACAAACAGTGGACACTATCTATTCATAATAATATCAAAGGGCGCGCGAGCCGTGCGCCACACGCGGCGGTAGAGCCAGCTGTTGCCAAGGCCACGGCTGGGGTGGGCGCCAGACCCGACCGACAGAGTAGCCATAATATCAATTTTAAAGTCTATATCTTTCGTTAACGAAAACTTTATCTTTTTGTACTAAAACTTACCAAAATAAAAATTAGGTGTTTAATAAAACTCATTTAAGTTTAATTTGTCAAAGTTTGCGCACTGAATAAAAAATAATTCCTGTATATCTAGCAGATCATTTTGCAGAATTCGACAAGGTTGAAAAACAGATAATGAGTTAAAGAGTCTTGTTTGATAGTACTAATTTAGAAAATAGATATCTGTATCTCCACTCGAAAAGTTAATATTAATAAAATGATTATTTTTATAATGTATCACATATCATAATCCGCTTAGCAACAATATACAAGCTAAATTATTGTTCACTCGATACTATACCATGTGATTATGTATTTTAAGATAAATTTAGCACTATATAAGGTTTAATGTGCGTTACTCCTCTAGGGATTATGTCATACCCAATAAATTTAGAATTCACTTGAAATTACTTAGCTGTAACCTTGTAGATGGATTCTTGAATAAAAACCGCATCAACATCAAAATTTGTTTTCAATTTGAGCAAAATTGAATTATATGAAATCACTGTGTACTCGTATTCAAATGTTTTTTAGATCTTTCTCACACTGCCGCCAGGTTGTATTGTATTTCTCTTGTTGGTCTTTAGGCGAATTAGCATGATATTTATGATGACTCCCATATTATGTATGATCTTGTTTATGATTTTAGATTTAATTACAAGTAAATGTGTGGTTTACATATTGTTATATAAGTATCATATTCAACTTGGAGTGACGTATTTTAGATATGTAGTAAATAAACCTGTATTTTTAAGATGATTGCTAAATTTATTGGGTAATGTCTTTTTGTGCTTTACATCAAAATGTTTGTTTAGAATGTTGTGCGAATATATACTTTATTTCCTAAAGACCAAACGTGAGAGCTGCATGATGTACATATATTTTGTTTGCTGTATTATTTTCCGTGTTTTTTGGGCTTATTAGTGTCAAAGTGTGTTGCATCTTGATTTTTAAGCGCATGTGTGAGAAATAGATGAGCCAGATACAATTCCAAAAAGTATGTGGTATCTTTTTCAAATGCTTCCTGTGATTTCATAATGTTCATGTTTGCTTAATTCTGCACCGGCCGCTCTTTAACACCTACCTACTTTTATTTTTTTAATAAATCAGTGGGGTGAATTAGGATTCATCCAAATTACCTTAGATGACGAAACTAAATACATGTTTGTGACAAAACCTCTATAAAAAAAAGAGAAACATTTTATTTTATAATTGGGGGTCAAAGAAACAAAAGAACACATTTTCATGACAAGGTAAGTAGATAAATATTATACTAACTCACTGCACAATCATGTTTATTCATCACATTCGCACGAGTGCTTAAAAATCATCGCGTTTGGTCTTTAGAAGGTAACTGAACAATACATGGACTTGAAGGTGTCTGATGAAATCGATTTACAGGCTCAAATAATAGACTCGGAATTGACTGCCAAACTTCTCGGTCGGGGAGTGGCAGTATCTCCTGTGGTAACAGTGGAACCTAGAAGAAGGAAGTTCCACAAAGCTATTACTCTGAGCATGCCAGCTCCCAGGCCTCATACTCAGGGTATGACGAACCAGTACAGCACCTCATCAGCGCCAACCTTGAGGCTGCTCTGTTCCATATCAGGTACAATTAAAATAGTTCGCTTGTATTTACTACACAGATCTGATGTTTTTACTGGCAACATTTTTTTGGATATACTAAAAAGGGTTTCATCAAATATAAAAAATTATAAAAAATGTTTAATTATATGACATTAAAGCTTTTAAATGATTGATTTAACAAAAAAATATTTACTATGGTAAATATGACTGTCAAATTGTTTCTAGTAAAACTCAGAATTCTGCCAAGTGTTGCAATGGAGTATGGCTTATGTTTGCTACATTGATGACATAATGCTTTGCGTTATTAAGGTAAGTGAGCCTATAAAGAATTAGGTAATGTAATTCAGCTTACAGTTACGCTTTTAATTTAACATTAGGTACAATGATATGTACTGATACCAATATTCCATTACAACACGCTAGTCATGTAGGATATAGAACAAAACGAACAAATACGAAGTCAACTCGTAGGTAATGGAAATAGTTTTCTACATGAGATCGGTAGAAAATAGAATTTTCGCTATTTTACAATTATAGTATACTCATAGATAAATGAATAGTACAGTCGATTTCATTCTATAATAGATTTTTATATCTTAAATCATATTGGCTAGTGTAGTTAAGATACTACAGATTTAGAATGACTCCCAATTTTATAGACAACGGGATGAGCATGTTTATTGAAAAGAATTTTAGCGTAGTTTTAACGAATCTATTTTAACTACATATCATACAAACATTGAGAAAAAACATTGAGGGAATACGGAAATAAATACATTTAAATTAATCAAAAGCAAATGATAAAAACCGCTTATAGCAAATACACCGAGCAGCTAATGGGACACGTCCCTTTGTGTGCGTTTTGTGCGTGTCTACATTGTCTTTGTTCTCGTGTGTTTGTGTGTGTTGCACGCTCACCGTGTGTGGCGCTAAATTATGTGCTGCCACCTATCGGCGCGCTCCAACAGGGGTATTTCGCAAACGATCTCTCGAAGGTAAAAAAATTAGAAATATTATACAAATACTTTAACAGAAACAAAATCAAAATGTCGGTTTAAGTTTCACATTTATTTTGAGTTCAAAAGTTAATTTGTCCAATTCAATAATTTTATGTTGTTGATTTGTCATAAGTCATTGATTTTATTGATAATTATACTCTAAATGTGTGATTGTTCTTTAAAGAGTATAATTATCACACACATTGATTTTCTTCCGTCTATCACTTTTTGAATGCTTTTCCATAACTTGCTTCTCATACATTCTTCCTCTATGCACGGGCTGAAAATTTTACGCTTTGTTAATTCACATTTACTCTGTAACATAACCATTCAATTAATCTTGAAACAACAAGAGAATGCACATCGATATGTTCACTAAACGTTGTCGGTTTAGAAACAAATATACTAATATAAATAATTTAATTAAATATTTAGATTAATTTAATAAACTGCAATCAGTATTGGCACATTGTAAGAGATTTGAACACCTAAATAATAATTTATCTGTTAGTATAAGCGTAAATATAAAATAATCCATTGCGGTGCCATCGTCATTTTCATATCATACTTCAATGTCAGTGTTCCAAAAAGTTTCGTTACTTTGCTTGTACTAATCAAAATTCTTTTCCAAAACGGCCTATCAGTTTTGTTTCACATCATCTTCTTTTATTTTAATTTAGTTTTCGTTTCGTGTCATTGTTTCACTTAACACTTTATTGTTATTTTCGTTGTATTGAATTTTTGGATTTTTATTTCAGTGAGTGTCCTTCGAGAGATCTGTTTTCCGAAAAGCTAGACCAACAACTTTAGTAATTCGTTTGACAACCGTAGAATCATTGTTTTTCATTTTTGATAATTATCAGCACTATTTTATAAGGAACAGGATGTATTCGTACACAGTGTGCCACATTGTCAGTCACATTTATTTTGTTTATACAAAAGATTTAATGAAATGGTACGTTATTTCTATTTCTTTTCGTGTGATGTGTTGTCTATGCTTGTTGTGTGTTTGCTATAGGCCGTTTTGGAAACATTTTATTTTTGGTTGTTATTATTTTGAATTAAGTAACCTGTCTTTCTGATCTTCTTCTACATTGGTTTTATATGCATTCTAATTATTTTTTGTTTCTCCGAAGGTATCTTCTACACAATACAATCTAGAGTAATATAATATCGGATATCTTGAACTCTAAAATTAAACTCTTGTGGTATTCTGATGTAAAAATGTATATTTAGATAAACAGTATTGTAGAAAACATAGAATTTCTTCATGTAGATTAAAAATGAATATATACAAAAATATTATTGGTTATAAAAGCCTGCTTTGGCATGAATTCTGTAAGGATAGTGTCATTCATTGTGGTGGTTCTAAATAGCGCAATAGCCGCCGTACACTGCCTTCGTAGCTTCATTAAAGTAAAAAAACAAACGAGACAGCATTTTAAATGTAGCGATAAAAAGTATATTTTGGAAAATGGCATGTATTATGTTAACATTAAAATAATTTGAGGATGAAATAATGTTGTTGTGATAACAGGAGGGACAAATCGAGCACACTGGGAAGATGTCACGGAGAATACACCTTTAACGTTTGTAAATGACTGTGTGTCATTCACCACAACAGTCTCAGCCCGATATTGGTTGATTGATTGTCGACATATTGAAGATGCTACTAAAATGGCTACTGAGCTGTATAGGTACGTATTTCACTTAACTTAACTTTGGATAGGCTTTCGTTTAACCACAATCTGTGGAAACAGTCAAGATTTTAAATATTTTAGATTTGATGTAATATTTATACGTTCGGCATATATTACAAGAGATTATAAAGATTTCTTTTGCCCTATAATATCTCTACTTGTTGTCCATTACTTGATGCAAGGTATATATTGCTGGTCATCAGTATTTACGACCCCCTGGAGAGAGAGAGAGAGAGAGAGAGGGTGAAAATATTCATCGACGCACCGCACAGGAGTAATCTCAAAATTATTTTCCAGGGAAGCGATCCACGTACCATTCATGGCACGCTTCGTGGTATACGCGAAACGAACTGACGAGAATCAGGCGCAGCTGCGGATGTTCTGTGTCACTGATGACAAGGAAGACAAGGCTCTGGAGCGTATTGAACGGTTCATCCAGGTCGCCAAGAGCCGGGATGTAGAGGTAGGACGCTTTATACTCTTAATAAAATTATAAATCTCGGTTGTAGTTTGACTAGATATTTTATAGAATAGAAGTACCCTGATGTTTAGAACAAGAAAATCAATTTCGTTTTTGAATTTTCAAGGTCCACGAAGGTAAACCAATCTACCTAGAATTTGGAGGCAACCTAGTGCCAGTTGCAAAATCCGGGGAACAGCTATCGATACCGTTCCGTGCATTCCGCGAGAACAGGGTCGCGTTCCCAGTGATGATCAAGACGCAGGACTTGGAGCCGATTTGCAGGTGTCAGTTCATGAGGGACCCTAAGGTTCCCAAAGGAGAACCGTCACCGTCACCTGTAAGTAACATTACCATTATAATGCATTCTTAGGGAGGAGAATGAGCAAAACCTTGAACATGAACGTTTCATCATGTCGTAATATTTCAAAGATTTGCATATGTATTGTGCTGTTTTAAATACCTTTCGATCTATACTTACCTCTTGTGGTCAGATATCAAATAAGTCTTATTTGTTAAATCAATACAGATTGCAGTACTAAATATAATGGTACCCGACGAACCAATCGAGAGAGTTTCGCCCATACCCGCGGATGCAATGCCGAGACGAACTGCGGAGCAGGAGTTAATGTGGAGACAGAGGCTCAGTGATCCCAGGTAAATTACAATAAAAGTATTTGTCTATATTGTAAATACGGATCGAAACCAATTTACTCTCATGAAAGAGGCTATTAAAGTTATCACTAGTTCGGAAGTCAGCTAGAATTTAATTGAACCAGTTGAAACCGATTAAACACAAGGCAATTGTAGGGGTTAGTCGGTAGAGAGTGGGGTTGAGCTTTCGGTGAAGAAAACATCGAAAGCATGCCATTGCGCAGTCCAAATACAATGTAGTTAGGCCGTGTGTATTTTCCACTTTCAGCCAGAGCATCACTTCATGGTGAAATTATAGTAGAACACAAGTCTGTGTAATATGTATTTTTTTATTAAACTCGTTCAATTTATTTAGACTGGAAGACATCTGTAACCTCCTTGGTAAAGACTGGGTGGCCCTAGCATATGAACTAGGTGTCAGTGTTGCTACAGTCAACCAGATACAGGCGAAGAGGATTACTGCAGCTGAGCAAGCGCAGTTGATGCTGAAACTATGGAAAACACAATCTGGGACAAAAGCTCAAGGTGAAACAATAATTAGAATAATTGTTAATGTTGTTTAGTGATGCTTCGGTGGTCGAGTGGTATAAAGCTCGAGAATAAAGTTAGAGAACCCTAGGTAATGGGTTCATGTTTCACGCTTTTTTTATTAAAAATGATTACCTGTAACCCGATTGGTAATGTATCCGAAAATGACGACAATGTACACCAAATGTCAATGGGACTTCAAATATCTTCTGAGGAATGTAGGTCTGGTTACAGAGACCTTTATGACCTTACCGCATCGAGGATAATAAAAGTCTCGCTATATATAGATAAGTTAGTAGTAAGATATGTTAAGTTCAATGACGTGTTTATTTAACGGGCCAGTTAGCGTGGGTTTAGGTACTTTGACTAGCAACTACACTTCTAACAATAATATTGGATCAGATAAAATGTTCTTAAAGAAGGATCGTCCAATATAACCGTCGTTAATAAATAAGATACGCAAGAAAGGAATAACTTTTAAATAATATAGATTTATAATTGCTCAAATGACACTGACATTTCGTGTCTTGCGATAAGGTATTATAAAAGTATATAAAAACAATTTTTAAGCGGCTATTTATCCTTCCATGAATAACATTCAATTCAATCACATCGACATTAATCTAAAATAAATTTACTGTGAATAAAAATAGGCAGCTTAAAGTTAGTTTCATACATAATCTGAATCTTATTTTAGATAACTCTTTGGAGCTTGCTCTATGTCGTATCGGTAGAGACGACATCATTGCACCTCAATCTGAATTGACAAATGAACGACGTATTCTACGAAACATTTATCAAGAGAGACAAGCTTCTGAAGAAATTGAGGCTTACAAAGGTAATGTATCAATTTTACTATTGCAATAAAAAAAATTAAATTACGGTAGAAAAGTAATGTTGGATTCTTTACACACAGCAGAAGAAGACAATAAACTTAAAGATAAGAGCTATGATGAAAATCAAATAGCAGAGGATATTCATAGAGATATGGAACATGATCAAGACGAAGCTAAATACTCGCCTGAAGAGAAGTCAATAATCGATAAAAGTGAGGTTGATAGAACACCTTCACCTAGCGAAGAGAGTGAGGAAGATGAAGGTATATTTAATTGCTTGAATTTCATTAGAGAGTTAATGAAAGGATAAATGTTAATTATTGAAATTTTATATTACAGATATCAAGCGAAGTGTAGCTGAAAGAAAAGAACAAATAACGAGAAAACTAAGCTCAAGCAAAATACCAGCGTCTAAGCAGAAAAAAGAAATACGAGAAGAAATAATTGAGATTAAAACTCAAATTAAACCAGACATAAAGAAATTTCATGATATTGAACAACAGGTAAGTTCTAACCTTAAAAATAAAATGAAAGCTTGCTTGTTTCCTTTCTTATTTAAATAATTATAAATATTATTTATAGGTAAAAGAAAAGGACCCAAAATTAGAAAGGACTAGATCAAAAACTTCACCCGATACTTTAGAAGAAGAAAAAGAAGTAGATGAACCCATAGAAGAAATTGTGGAAGTAAAAAAAGAAGAACCTAAGCCAGTAGAGCGACCTATCGAACAATTTAGAAAATACGACCCCTTATCGCCAGCAAAACCAACCCCTAAACATTTACAAAGACATATGAGAAACGAGTCAATGAGATTCCCATCGGGTGATTTCTCAAACGTCACCATTACTCCAAGAAAGTCAATAACTGAAACGACAGAGATAAAACATGTCACGGAGAGTAAAATAGATACATTTACAAAGGAAGCAATCTCACAAAAAGAAATTGTTTCTTCGAAACTACAAGAAAAAATTGAGGACGGTGATAAATCACCTGAGTTAGTAACTGAAAAAGAGACAGATATTGCCGAAGCCACATTGAGAGATAAGATAAGTACCTTTGAATCAAAAATGATAAAAGAACCCTCCGTAGATTTACCTAAAACTTCCATTAAGTTAACAAAGGAGGCTTTGAAAAAGCACACCATGGAACAAGACCAGAATATTGAATACACACAAGAATTTGTTAGAGAACAATCAAAGCAAATATCTAGTATAGAGACTCACGTTACTCATAAAGTTTTAGTTGAAACTGAAAAACATGTAGATGTTGTTAAGTCTGTAAAAGAAACAATACAGCATTTTGACTCCAAAATCAAGCATGAAGATAAATCTAAGCCTTTCTACAAAGCTATAAGAACCGATTCGACTCTTGTACAAGTATCATCGGAAGAAGATAGTGAGTTTTTGAAAAAGTCAACTGACTCTGAAACTGAAACGGAGTCGCAAACTACAGTAAAAGCAGATAGGCTAGAACAGAAATATAAAATGAGAATTGACAAGGATATGTTTGATATAAAACCCGAAGCTAAGGATCATCCACAGGATACAAAAGAGGATCAAAAAGATGACAAAGACAAAAAGAGCGATGACGATGATAAGAAAGATAACCAAGGCGTAACTATCATGGAACATAAATTAGAGAAACAATTGACTGAGGAATTGCGATCTAAAGTTAGTGAAGAAGAAATCACCGAGGCTTTAGAAGAGAAGGAAGTTTCTGTTGGTGATAAAATTGTAAAGGAAAAGGTATCATGTTCTCAGTAATAACATTAATAATTAATTTATATTAACAACATTTATTATATGCCGATGCTTTTATACTTTAAAATATAATTTAACGTTTTGTTTTTTTTTTTAGATGGAGACACAAATATCAATTACAAGTACGAAATCAGATGTTAGCAAACACACGAAGACAGATTCTATGGGATCTGATTTTCAAGACCTAACAGGTCGTAAAATTTCTCAAGAATCACCTATACAATCAGCTATTGACAAAGCAGATTCATTTGCCGATTTACAACAAAGCACCGAAAAAGACTTTAGTTTTATATCACAAACTGAGTCTAAGGTGATTTTTTTGATCATCACTAAATAGTTTTGATTTTATATCTAAATACAAAACCAGTCTTTAATTTATTTTAAAATACTTTTAGGTCTATTCTAAGGACTCTAAACATAGAAGTGACTCTTTAGATGAAACATCTCAATTTTCTGACTTAGAAGAACAAATTGGAACAAGCCCTGCTCACAGGCCTCACTTAGATAAAGATTTAGATGCAACTGTATCAAAAACTGAAATGAAGTCTGTTACAACGACTGTAATAGAGAAGAGAGTTACGGAAAGAGATCAAACATTAGATTTCCTAAAATATGAAAGTGAACATAGTGCTCAATTACAAACATCTGCTTTTGCACCAAAAGAGGCAGATAAGGTAAGGAATAATGAATATTTACATATTTACGAATAATTATTTTCAACATGCTTTTTATTTTAACTTTTTTTTATTATAGGTTTCACCTAAAGAGTCACCAGTTATTAGTGCCAAAGCCAGGCAGTTCATTGAGACAGTCCCGGAAGATGATTCTGTACAAGAATGTTTCTTCTCAAAACGCATTTATTCAGATTCTCTTGAAGACTCAGAACACACGGACTCGAGACGTCATTCTGAAGCAGATTCTTTAAAATCAGATCAATCAGATGTTAAAGTTAAAGTATCGTCATCTGATTTTGATGAGCGTGCTGAATATGAAGAAACCGCAGACTCTGGAAGTGGTTTCGGGGATGAGAAGTTTGAGGAAAGCGTTGGTTTTACTTCCATCAGAATTGAGCCGACAGTTGAAGAGACAGTCAAACAAACCACTGACTCAGAATCAGACAAAGTTGATGAACCTGAATTAGTCTTCAAGAAAGTGATGCCAAAACGACACTCAAGAACAGAATCTGTGTCCATTACAAAGTTGAGTGATTTGCAACTAGATCTGGAACCTGCTAAACCTGTTCAGGAATTTCAAATTATTGTGACCGAAGCTGAAGAAATTGACAGATCATTTGAGAAAGACGAGGTTTCAGATAAAATTTCATCTGAAAGCAGTAGGGAAATTGAAATATCTGATAGAAAATCATCTGATGGTATATCTGATAAAATAAGCTCGGAAGACGCCGTTACCGAGAAAAAAACATCGTCTGAAGAAGAGGCAGTAAAAGAAGTTGATCATTTCCTGGAGTTTAAAGAAAAAGCTATTACGACTGTAACCGAAATTATTAAAGATGTTAATGCATTTGAGATTAAAACTCATGTAGTAAAAGACGACATTGTAGATAGAGGTGAGTAATTGATTAAATAAGTAATATATACTGCTTATATATAGCCTGTTTTGCTGATCACCTCTAAAGTTATACAATCATTACGATTCGTTAAGTAACATCACTCTAAGGTAATACAAAAAATATTAACTTTCTTTTAGTTGACGCAGCAAAGCGCCAATCAGTTACATCAGCAGGCTCAGGATCAGTTAGTGAGCTGCGTCTAGAAGAAAAGCGATTATCAGATGCACATAGCCTAACTGAATCTAGGGATTATACGTTTGAGGAATCTGAAGATGATATTGGTACTCAAGGAACACACGTTGATGTATCTAAAGAGAAGGTGGTCGAGGCTAAATTCGTATCTGAAACTAAAACTATTACAGGTATCATTAAACATTCAAAAACATACACTAAAATCAAAGTTAGTAAGGGAAAATGTCTAAATCTAATTTATTTTATTGTAAATTTCAGGTAAACCGGCTGAACCGGTAAAACTAGCCAAACTAACGCACGGTGACTCCTTAGATGACATAGAAGGCTTTCCTGAAGACCATGTCACTGACTATGTACACAGACTACCCCACATTGCTGAAATGGGGTAAGAGCTTAATAATAATTTTCTATATTCCATTTTTATTGGGTTTTATATATGTCTTACAAAAATTTTGAATGTTACGTTGCTTAAATTTATCTTTCGTTTTTTAAGGGCTATACCAGACAAACATATCACAAACGAGTTCTTAGCCAGAGAAAGAGAAGCGCAACTTAAACGAGAAATTATTTCAACAACTGCAACGGAAATATTAAAAACTACAAAACCTGAAAAAGCCATTGAAGTTACCAAAAAAGATGATAAAAGTATTGAGGAATGTATTGATAAAGATGTGAAGCCATCTGACAGTTCAAGTGTTGAAAAGACGCCATTGGTGCTAAAAGATGAAAAAGTAACTGAACCTTCTAAAGAGGAGAAACATATTGCGCTTGATGAAAAACAAATATCTGCCATAAGTTCTCATATAGAAAAGTCATCACCTGTCTCTCAAGAAGAAAAGGTAATTGAATCTAAGAAACAGGAGAAACACATTGCGTTCGATGTAAAAGAGGTGCCAGCTGATGTTTCTTACGATGACAAACCACCATTGGTGTTTACGACAAAACAAACTGAAACCACTTACACAGTAACAAGAAAAGACGAACCAACCATTATAAAAGAAGTTACCACTATAGTCAAAGATGTCACGTCAGCATCAATAGAGGAGCATATTGAAACACGCAAAGAAATAGCTGTCAGTGACGGGAAATTCGATGTAACAAAAATTCGGACCGATACTCTCGGTAAATTCGATTTTGGTGACGATAGCGAAGAAACTAAAGAGAGCAAAAGGTTCGTTCCCAAAGATTTGGATTTACATGAAACACCTGAAATCACGAAAGAACAGGTGAAACCTGTTATTGATGATATTTTACATAAAGGTACTATTGCTGCAGCTGCTAGAAGTCCCGTTCTTGACAAAGATGTCAAAATGTTAAGCAAAGATATTGTTGAGTCGGAAAAACGATCATATGATGCTAAAGTACCACACAAAGAAGAACGAAGACATTCATGTATTAGTCCAGCAATTTCACTTGAGAGAATAGCTGAATCTGAAGTTGAAACTGAGGATGAAGTAATAAAGTCTGTATCAACTATAGTCAGAGAGACTCAAATAGTAACCGAAACCTCACATGAAATGAAAAAGTCCGATTCAGCTATGAAACAAATGGCGGATAACATTGAAATAATAATCAAACAAGCTTCGGAAGAGGTTGATCTTTCTTCTGAGGAACACCAAGTAGAATCCACTGATGGAGAAAATGCACAAGATATAACAGGACAGGTATCTGTTGACTCTATAATAGAAGAAGCTGTAACAACAGTTGAAGAGTATTTAGATAAAGATGCTAAGCAACGAGAAATTGAAGCCAAAAAAGAGATGATTTTTGAGGAGACAAAAAAGTTTGCTAAGGAGCGACCAGGATTAATGAAATCACTATCGAGAGACAGTGGGGAGATCGTTATAATGCCAAAGAAAAAACAAACGCGCACCTTTTCCGTACAAAGCTCACCCGAAGAAGTCGAAGAACATATTTATACAGATTCTGAATCAGGTAAAAATAACCAATTCAAATATTTTTGAACAAGTCCTAAACGTATTCAGTCGTTAAATTAATTGAGTGCTTATCAATAGCTGTTATATAAAACTCAGCTGGATCAATCAATAATTGATATGCTCGTTACTCATCCCATATTTAATACGTTTGAAACAAATAACCCTAGTTAATTTATGATCTTATTTCCCCTTCGTTCTCAAATGTTCAAATAAGTGCCGTGGTTCCGGAGATTAAACTCGCACACTCTCTTTATAATATTGGTGTAGATAATATTTGTACTTTGATTCCAGATATGGATAAGGCAAAAGTTTTAGAAATAATTGAACCAGTTTCTGACCTAGATGGCAAAGTAACAACGTCAAGTTTTGATACAAGAAAAATCAGAACCGATTCTCTCGACGATGCAGATGATTTTCCAGAAAGAGAGGTTAATATCAATTCTTACTCAAATATTTTTTTATTAATATCTAATTTATACTACCTTTCATCCCGCGGTTTCATCCGCCTTCCTCAGGGATATAATGTATTCCGGAATTATTACATAGTCTACGTCATTCGGGAATAGCGATGCTGATGAGTAGTTTGGGAGATTACCTCCTACATCCAACTATATCTCTTTAAATAATAATCGTTAGTTAGATATACGTTATGTTGATTTAACTAGGTACACCTACTAATATTAAAATATTTTTAGGCTGAATTCTTTGGTGATGATGTAAAATATAGCGACGGAGTTCCAGAGTCATTCCATCAAACTAAACCTGAAGATATACTACCAGAAGCATCTGGATCTGGCTCAAGTGCTGCACAACCTGATATAGACGATGACAAGTCATCAGAAAAATTTGTCAAGAAAACGCACTTTGTAGATAGCCTCCTTCGCTCAGATTTAGTGTCGAAGTCGACAACTGAATCATCTGTGACAACTGTTATATCCACTCTTACAAAGTCATCAGATGAAGATCAAAAGTCCGTTCTCGAAGATGGCACATCCGCTGACTTTTCTAAAATTAGCGGAGCGGACTTGGTCAAAGATCCTTCTAAAACTTCAATTGAAGCTAAAGAAGACTCTAGACTTGAAGAAATTGCTGAAGATCGGGGCACTCCTGACTTGTCAAAGAAATCTATTGATTTAACAAAAGATTATTCAAAGTCTTCCATTGACAGCAAGGATACATCTAGAGATTTTGCAACAAATGAGCTATCGAAAGATTCAACAGTAGATTTAACTAAAGATTATTCTAAAACATCCGTGGAAAGTGTAAAAGAAACTTCGAAATCAATTGATGAGAAAACATTCTCTGAAGATCATTCTTCATTAGATGTGTCAAAAACTTTAGCTTCAGACGCGTCAGAAGGAATAACTGTAAGTAGAGATTTTATTGACGAGGAGAGATCAGCATCCAAAATTGTGAGAATATCAACCAGCTCATCACAAGAGACCTCAATTTTAACAGAAAGTAAAATGTTCAGTGAACACGAAGAAAAATCTTTAGAAACAACTAAAGCTTCAGATAAAAGTGAACCGGAGAGGGATTTCATGGGGGAAATTGATGAGAAAATCGCTCACCTAAAATCAGAATACAAAAAGGAAGAGGAAAGTGAAAAAGAGATCACACCCCAAGAAGTCACGAAAGATGAATCTGATCATAAGATACCTCCTACTGCTAATGGAGAAACAGCTGATGAAACTAGTGAAATTGATAAGGAAGCACAGGATGCAGTTCCTGACATGAAAGAACTAAATCGAAGATGCTCAAATCTATTGGAAGATATATCACAAGGAGCTCTCATAAGGATAGATTCGACACACGTTACACATGGTCAGTACTTTTTTATTTATTATTATTAGTCGCGTTGCTTTTACCGTTTTCCTCGACCCTTTCCCATTATCTTTAAACGCAAACAAACAAGCAAACTTTGTAATAAGCAAAACTGTTGATTTTGTCATAAATCTAACTTTATGTGATATAATAAATTATTAATTATTTCTGTGCAGACCTTGTATCCAAATTCTCCAAGACCCCTCCACCATCCCCTGTTGATCTAATATTAAAAGACAAGACTAAAGGAGATGATGGATCAGGCGAAAAACAAACCGGGCTGCAATTAAGAGGTAAACTATACTGTATGAAAACAAGTAAAGCGTATCAGTAAAAACATAACAAATAACAATGCTAGGATCAATGTAGCAAATGCTAGATGTAGATGCTAACGTCTCCTTGAATTTAGGTTCCGATTCGTCGTTCCTGGATACGAGCCGCCAGTCCCCGAGAGCTTCATCTGCTGGTGATAGCCTTATTAGCGAAACCGAGGCACATCAAAGTGGTCAGTATAATATGTAGACCTTTCTCTTCTAAAAGTATTCATGATAAATATAAAAAAAATACCTTAAAAAATTACTATTAAACATTTTCTGTATTGTACAGATTTAATTATTCTTCCAAACATTCAAATTATAATTATATTAAAACAGTTGAAATGGTGATTGCAAGCTTATTGCAGTAAGGTAGTGGCAAAGTAGAGTCATAGCGAAACTTTACTCCTAATTTAGTAGACCATCATAGACAGCCTTATTTGCCACACTATTTATTTGTATGCCAATGATCGCATGTCTGTCTTATGATTGAGTTTCACATATATGAAATTCATTCTTAGACTTTGTTCCCAGAGATACGGATTGGTAAAGATTATTCGAAATAAATTATGGTAACGAAGTCCTGAGAAATAAAACAAGAGCACTGTCTTTCGATAGTAGATTATGTATTGCATTCACTCCCCATATAATAATTATATATGGAAATATAAAAAAAATACTGATAAAATTGTATAACGCGAAACATAGTTGTTTGTTTTGCAACCGCTACTTTATGCAAAGATAATATATATTAGCACAGTAAATTTTACTTTTTTTCTTGCGGAGCCCTTACGTTGCTATAGGTAAGTGGACCCACAAGCAAAACCGAAATATCATGTTTATGTTTTCTATTATTGTCGCTTCTTTATCTCCTTGTATAAATGAATTAATTTTGGTTATCTTTGATTCGCATTTGTTTTATCTACATCATTCACATTTGAGTAACGTTTCGCTTTGATTCTGAAATTTCCTTTGTTTTTACCATCTACCATCACTCAAGCTTTCATCACTGTCGTATAAACTACTTTACCATGACTATATTTGTACAGAAAAAATCACGCTTTAGGTGCTTTCTAAGCCTGACATTAAAATTCGTCTGATTATAAATTGAAATCAACGTGCACTATAAAGAGCATAAAAAGCTACAAAATATCAACCAAGCCTCATACTATGTACATAGTAATGACATAAGAACATATATTCCTCGCCAAATCAAAATGGAAATAATATAATATGATAACTTTACATTATTTTTGTTTTCAGAGGTACTGATGGAAGCGTCCAGTATTCTGACAGAAGCCGCCAGAGCAAAATCTCCGACAAAACACTTAGCCGATAACATGACGTTCGTAAACGTCGATCAACCAACTATTACATGTGGGGCTAGGGAACTAGTCGAGCGAACCATCGAAAAGAGTATTAATGTTATCGATCAAATAAAAAAAGAACAGCTTGCTGTGCAAATGGAGGAATTGCAAAAATCTACGTCATCTGATACATTTTTTAGTGAATCTAGAATAGAAACATCTACTTCATCTTCATCGGTTCACAAAACATATGGTGGGGCAGAGTTAAAATTCCAGTCTATTGATCCTCAAGCAGTTATGTCTGATATGGTAGCTAAGTTTGGAACCACGGATGAATTTAGCACAATTCTGACTCATAAAGAAACTGAAACCAGAAAAATTTCTGGACAAGAATTTTTCACAGAAACTAAACAAGTATCGTCTTCAGATGATGACTCTCTTATTATTAAAACGGAAACGACACATGAACTACGCGGACAAGAACATGAAACAAAAGAAAAAACTACAACTAGAAGAGATGGAGATCAAACAGAAACTTCTCAGAAGAAATTAGAGAAAGCCCATGAGGCTTCCGCAAAACGTTCGGACATTGAGACAAAAACAGTTTCCAAAACTACAGATGATACGGATGTTGTAAAAGTTGAGAGAGAATTTTCAGAGCAGGGCTTATACACTGGGCGTCAAACTAAGTCTGAAGAACGAATGACAGCGTTAAAAGATGAAACAGTTAAGAAAAAGCATGAAATTAAAATTTCTGAAAGGGATATGTCTCATGAACAATGGGGAAAAGAATATTTTACAGAACCTGGGGAACTACAAGATATTGTAGAAGATGATGATTCTAAATCTAGAGTGGCATTTGTTGACTCGACATTAAAAATTATCGAAAAAGATGAAGTTGTATCTAGCGTAGAAGTATCTGAAAAAGGCAAAGTTGTGAGTTCTAAAATGGAACATCACAAAGAGGAGTCTGTAATAGAAAGCAAAGAACATGATGATCTTAGCTCTGACGCCTCTCATGCTCCAAGTTTTAAAAGTGAAACAGCTGAAAGAAGAGGATCTTCTGAAAGCAGCCCGAAAAGTAAATCCAAGTCGTTCAAAAAAGATGACGAGGTTTATGAAGTAAATTTTATCAAAGAAATTAAGATATCGACTTCACCAGTTAAGAGTTCGTTTAGCCGAACTGGTAGCCAAGATACTCATTCTGAATCAGAAGTTGCCCCAGATTTGCCTCATGATGATAGAACTGGGGACACTCCTAAAAAAGAGAAATTGACTAAGTCTCCCATTAAAGTGCCACAGCAACTAATACAGGACCAAATTTGGGAGGTGTCTTTACAAAAGGCCGATTCCTTTGAAGTAGCTGACGAGATACCAAAATCTATAACGAAATCTACTATTGAAAGTTCTAGTACTACAACAAAAAGCACCGATAATGACTCAGTTTTAGAAATAAGGACTGTTGTAGAAACTCAAACTGAACTAACCAAACCTAGCAAAACTGACATGTCTCCGATAACTTTTGAACTAAGTACAGATGATATGAGTACCATGTCTAAAGATATAATGATCAAATCTGGTGAAAGCGTAGATACTGAATGTATGATCAAGTCTCTGGAATCTCATGAAGGTGAAATTCTGCAAAAATCTATGGACTCTACAATGAGTGCTGAAACATTACAGCCATCCGATTTTTCGACCGAAGCTTTCACGGATTCAGCTTATTTGACGGGAACAGACCATAAAAAAGAAGAAGTGAAACTATTCAAAGAAAAAAGCCTAGAAGATATATGTAGTAGCGGTTACGATACTGATCTCTCCTCTGCCGAGTTTCACGGCACGAAACTTGAGACAGAACGGGTTGATTACGATACGTTGATGTCTGCTCAACCACTGACTGACTTGTCAGTTTTGGAGAAAACTATCGATGAAGTCAAGCAGTCCCTTGAAGCAGCTCAAGTTGAAATAATAAGCGAAAAAAGTGACGGAAGTAGTAAATATAAGCAGTCCCCTTCGGAATTTCAATTTAAACTCCTTATAAGTCCGGATAGACCTGAAGTTATAAAAGAAGAGCACACTGACGATCATGTAGATAAAACGATAGTGGCCATAGAAAAAGTCGATAAATTATTAGATAGTCAGTTATCTGATAGTTTATCTCATAAGGTGAGTTCTCAAGAAGAAAGTACAACTTCAGATGAAGACAAAGAAACAGTTCATATTAAAGAATCTAGTCCACCAGTGGAGTCCGCTGATGTTTCTATTAGATCGGACAGTGGGCCACATTCTATATTAGAAACAGAAAGTGAAATAATATTTTCTGACAGAGATGGATCATCTAAAGGAAGCCCTGAAGTTAAGCTCAGGGTACAGAAACATATTAAATCCAAATTAGGTATTGTAGAAAGACGTTCTGCATCTGAAGTAGAAGGCTGGTCAAGCTCTGGTGAAAGCCATTATCATAGTTTCGAACACTCTGAAAGTAGGCCACTATCCTCTGATGTTGATGTTATGGTAACAGCCCAGAGTGCAACTGAATTTGAAACAGCAATGACCAGTCACGATGTTTCATCACAATCATTAAGAACTTCTAAAGATTATTACACTGCAGCTAGTTCACTTGCTTCAAGGGATAGTATGAAAAGTCTTGACTCGGATGGATCTAGTCATGTCGCTAGTATTGATATATCTGATGCTTCAGAAACTCTTGTACCGTCAGCTAACGAGCTTAAAGAAGAGCTGATGGAAAGTAGTACATATGTTGAGCAATTTTTACATGAGGGTGAAAAAGGACAATTGCAAAAGTCAAAAGATGGAAGTGACGAAGAAATATCTGCTGACGATGAAGAAAGCAAAACAGATTTAGTCGAACCAGTAGGGAAAATGAAAAGATCTCATGAAATGAGGTTTCTTCCCAAAGATATGATGCCGGAGCATTTTCCAATCGAAACAACATTAGAAAGTACCGATATTGATGACGATTCGACAAAACATACAGAAGGTTCCGATACAACAATATCTAGTCAATTGAAAACTGATGAAATATTATCGTCATCAATTTCAAAACTCGATATGCCATCGTCAGAATCCCATTCAGAAATAGATAAAGAAGTAATAACAGAAACGGTTTCAAAGAAAGCAACTCAAGAACAACAAGCTTTACCTTTTTCTGTAACAAAAATAGACAAACCACAGAGAGAATTTGTTGATGTAGAGAGTGATATAATACCTGTAGGATCATCGGAGTATGAAGAAATAGTAAAGTTTGGTTGTATAACTACTGAATCGATAAAACCATCCAAGGATGAAACTGTTATTTTAAAAACGGTTGCACATGTCGACGAAAGTGTACCAACCGAAGAAAAGAAAGAAATTCAAGAAATTTGTCAAAAAAAGATTGTTAAGGAAGTGAGTGTTGTACCGTTTCCAATAACAGAGATACCTCCTAGCAAAAGGGAATTTGTTGATGTTGAAACTGAAATTATACCAGTGGGAAGTAAGCAATATGAAGAGATATTAAAATCAAAGAGTGACTCATCCGTGCCTAAGACAAAAGCTGAAAAATCAACTGTCATAACTCCTGATTCACAACTTGAAAGTAAGCAAAGCTCAACATGTAGCCTTAAAACTCATGATCATATTTCTACGCCTCATACACCATTATCGGCTCCTAGTCAAAGTTCCATATCAACTGATAACGGCCGAGAATACGTTTTAGATGATATGTACGATATATCTGAAACACCAGAATTAAGATCGGACCTTGTTACAGAAAGTAGTAGATCAGAACTTTTAGTCACAACTGAAGAAAAAGCTCTACATACGTATGAAAAAGAGCAGGATTCACCAACTAGCGACGAATTTGAGATGGTTGATAAGCCAAGCGAGATGGATGATTTTGTTGTAATTGAAGAAGTTGCAAAAGAAGCTCAAGAAACTGATACTGAAGGTAAAAGCGTTAAAATAACAACTCAAAAGTACGTGAAACGTCATGATACTGAAGTCGAAGAATACTTATCGAAAACTGCTAAAAAGCAAGAAAGTACTAGTAGTGCTTCTGGTTCATTGTCTGATGAAGAGTTATTGCAATGTGAATTGGAACAAAAAAGATTACAAGCACAAGAGCTTGCAGAAATTGAAGCTGGTAAGCGCTGGATACAAATGCAATTTGAAGGGGACCCAAGATATGAATACGAACGGGTTCCACTTGAAGATATTAAAGAGGAAGAAATGACCGATTTTGATGCAAGTAGGATCGGTAGTCTTAGCTCCCAAAAGGAATCTATAGGTAGCTATGGTAGCTTTAGAAACTCTTATGGAAGTCTCTCTGAATCTGAAATGGCCTCTCGTATTAGATTTAGGGTGAAAGGTGATAATGATGATATTTCTATTAGCTCATTACAAGAATTTGAAAACCTCGAAAAGGCCCTAATGGAACAGTATCAACAACACTCGTCCTCTTCTCAAGATTCACTTAACGGCTCATTACCTAGACGGTACATACTAAGTAGAAGTCAAGGTGATGATATCTCAATTTCAAGCTTAAAAGAATTCGAAGGACTTGAATCAGCTTGTCTCGAAGCATTAAGAGCAGAAATACTTGCTAAGCAAAAAGAAGCTCTTTTGCAAGCCGACCCTAAGGAAGTAAGCGGAAGTTTCTTAGAGCGAGAAAAACGTTCATATAGTGGTAGTTCAGAAAGTAGCCCTCCACAGAGATCAAGCGGAAGCCCCGGTCAGAAAAGCGGTAGCCCATCACATAAAGGTGGAAGTCCTTTACAGAAAGGAGGTAGTCACGGTAGCCCATCACAAAAGTTATTAACTGATTCGGCAGTGATAAGAAAATTAATTGATCAGCAACTTGCCATGGAACAGAACATGGAAGAACAAGTAACACCAAAAGTCGTCACTGTGAAAAAGTATGATGATAGAGGTGCATTTTTTGTACCCGAGCCTGAAACGGTAGCTGACTCCTCACCACCAAAACAGTGTGAGGTCACAGAAGAATGTAAAAAGTCGTCATCATTTGTCTGTGCTGCTGCACCAAGTGACGGTTCAGCCGAGTCCATACCAGGAGATTGTGAAGAGATGATGAAACTACTCGATCAAGAGGAAAAATCTAAAACATCTCCAGCAGTATCGCAAGCAGTAACGAGAACATTTACAGATGGTGGCGTGATAGAAGTAGTCAGAACTACAACTGTAATACAGCAAAGATTTGTAGATGGCAAAAAGGTTTCTGAAACTGTAACTAGTACAGATGGTGGGGGCGCTGTTGACATACCAGGTAGACCCAAACCATTAGATGAAAGCGCTATGTCTTATGGGTCTGAAATGTCATCGTCCATCACGTCTCAACCCTCTGAGTTGGATAGTTTAATGACCGTAATGGAAAGACATTCTGACGGTGAATTAGTAACGGTAACAAAACAAACTATAGTTATGTCTGCAGACAAACCTGAAGACTTGGAGTTCTCAAGGGAAGGGAGTATCGTGCGTGAGCTGTCACCCTCTTCAGGGAGATCGGTGGCTCACAGCGTCATCTCCTTTTCCGGTAAACATTTTACAGATCCAGCTAGCGGTTCGTGGAGCGGTCAGGAGGAGGAATTGAGTTCATCTGGTAGTTTTAGTAGGTAAGTGAATTATCATCTCTATAAATTGTACTAGAAATAAGATATTAATTGCGATAATAACTCGGCGAAGATCGTGGGTTCGAAAACTTCAAATAAACTTTTATAGATTGAGTTGTGCATTGAACCATTTTGGTTCTTTTAGTACTTGGTTGGCTGGCTACCACATAGCAATAAAAAAAAACAAAATCACTATCTTTAACCAAACTACAACAAAGGGTTTGCCCATAGACCAAGTTTATCAATCCTAGCTGGCAGTCTTATTTGTCTTATTATGTACATTTCGAGTCGAGGATCATTGTAGTGGACGCTAAGACGCTGGACGAAAAGTGGCAAAATTAAACTTCGCATGATGACCAACACCTAGTATTATGTTGTTGAAAATTGTAGAAATGTAGGTACCCAAAATATTCTTAATATAGTACTGTCGTTATAAATATTCCAGAGCTCGAGCAGACTTAATGCTTGGCAGCACCGATAGCCTGGAAGCCACCAGTTCCAATGCTACTAGAGCTACATACAACTATGAAGTAGATACACCAATGACTGGAAGCCTTACTTCTGGAGGTGAGTGTTTTGCTTATTATTCTCATACTTCTTTTTTATAAACGTTATCTACGGTAATTGCATCAGTCGTTAAAAAAGAAGGTCAATTGAGCAGAATTTCTGGGGAGGCAAAGCGCTGTTGAAAATGTTACCTAGACCACAGTAGAGCTCCTAGTGCAGAGTTCGTCCGGGGAAGTACTACCATCTTACCCATTTTCGCTATAAAGCAGAGTGCAGTACACACTTGTATTACTGTACTTTCGCTTAGAATGGAAAGGGGGCCGGTAAAATTGCAGGCACATGAGACTAAACAGCTTCAAGTCTCAGGGACGACAACGCATTGGCGATGCCCCTTGTGATTGGACCGTGCGTCTGCTTGTTTGTCGGCCAATGAGTTATAAAAGAAAATACTAAACTAAAGATCATAAATATTGTAAATTAGCAGAAATTAATTCGAATTTAATAAAAAACATAATTTTCTCATACTTATTGGTGACATAGCGTTTATAAGTATGTGCTTATTTATTTTATTATACATAAAGTTGTTAATATAACCTTAAAAAATTTTTATTATCGAATGCCTCTTTAATATTAATATCCATGCCTATATATAACCAAATATACTTACAGCACTCGATATCATATTTAATTTTCCTAATAGCATGGGATCTTTTCACAATCATTCTTCCTACGGAACCGCTTGCTCTCATTCCCGCTTTTTCTTTAACAGATTTATATTGATATGTACTTATACTTATTCATGTTGCTACCCCACCAAGCTTGATACTAATCAGAAAGATAACAGCGGTACCGCCTCCAGGGTCGAACACGATGGTCTCGTCTCTTGACACCCTGGACCCAGTGACTGCTGTGCAGATGGAAAGTCTGGAGCACCAGTCCACCAGTGAACATCACTCACATGAATATGAAGTGCAGGAACCGGACTCTGATACTGAGAGATTGGTGAGTGCTGGATTATTTCTTAATTACATTGGTTTTGTGACAGGAGACAACATTTTGACAGAGGTGATAAATACAACTTATCATCTGTCCATTGTATCTGGTTTGCAGGCAGTAACTTCCGAAGCCTCAAGACCTTTATAAGTGCCGTTCCAGGGTCTCAACTGAAAGAAGGGCTTTGAATTTAGAATATTTTTCGGCGATCTATTAATAGTTATGTTGCTGAGCCAATGAGGATTTAATCTTTTTAGAGTTTTTACTACATTTGTTGACATCTTACTCACTGATCATGAGTAATCACTGCGTTTTCTGCACATTAGAACTTTAAGACTCATACATCAGCAAAATATATCCTGTTTATCATTTTTAGGAGCTGGATGGCAAAATACCTCGAGCAAAGGAAAGGACAATCATGTTTGACAGCACTGATACCCTGAGTGCTGTCAGTGCCGACGGATCAGTCAAAGAAGCTGTTGTTGAAGTACCTGCCCCTACATTCTATATTGGTGATACTCCTATAATGAAAGGTAAGTTGTGTCCTTTATTTTATTAACTCAAAAACATATAAATGTTGATAAATAAATAATAATTCTTAATCATAAAATAATTCTTCTGGATGGTACATAATATTAGGTAATATTATGTAGTATTATTATGTTAGTATTATATGAGAACAACATGGAAAGTTAGACAACTATAAATGATTTTGTAACCTACTTACTACTTACCTTACCTTAAAAAAACTTTTTTGTACAAAAGGCAATACAGGAATGTGATTAACAACGTAACCATGAAATTTAATTGCCGGCTCTTCTCAGTAAAAGCAAACTTCCGAACCAGCATTAGAGTCTGAACATTAATGCCTGTGAAGGCTTATTTGAATAGATATATTTCATTTCATTACTCCATTTCATTATTTCACTTTATTATTCTATTTCATTATGCCATTTAAATATTCCATTTCATTATTTAATTATTTCATGTAATTATTTTATTTTATGTCATTGTGTTATTTAATTTCGTTATTGTTGAAAAATTAATAATCGCTTTAAATACAGGTGAAAAAAGGGACGGTGACGAGGATGCTCAACCAACACTAGGTGGCAGCTGTCCAGCATCATTGCCACCAAATACACAACCACCACCACCTGTTCCAGCTCAGAGAAGGTAAAACAACACTTCATTTCTAAAAATCATAATTTTCTCACAATCTTTGTAACCCTAAAGGCTGCCAAATAATTTAAACTAAAAAATACATGCAGCCCGAAATTCACAGAATAGTTGATTCTTATTAAAATTACTTTTATTATTTTTATTTTATTATTAATTTTTACTTAAAATCTATGCAATTTTTTTATAATTAAATTTTTAGGTCTGATCATTCATTTCATGCTTTTTTGTATCGAATTCTGGATTCCATAAACCTCTCTAAAGTTTATCTGTTGCAACATCTACATTTAAAACTTTATTATTTACTCTATGAGAGCTTATTTTTTTATCTACATTATTCTTTCGTATTATAATTTTATTTATAAAGCAAGTACCTTAAATTAAAAGATCCATTGTTGTGATTGCAGCTGCTATTGTTTAAGTCACTCTCAAGATAGCCTCAACAAATAGGTACACTACTTTTTATACCGCTTATTCGTTATTATTTGCTTCACTATCATTATCAATATCATCGCCATTGATATCTAATTGATTTGTGTCATTACAATTGCTTTTTATTAAAATTATATCGAATTTATTTTATTACCTTATATTGGAATCTTTGTGTGATATGAAAGGGTTTTAGTTATGTGTGCAATAATTGCTGCTTTAGGATTTTCATTATATAATTATGCATATTTTGTTATGCAAACATATTTAGCATGACGAGTGACGTTTTGATTTGATTTTGGAAGATTTTTGTGGAATTTCTTATTATTTATTAGCATTTTTTTCCTTTAAACCTTTCATCAGATAGAATATCGATTTGTATTAACCTTTCTTTTCAGATCGCTTACAATGATTGCAAAATCATCTCCACCCAGTCTAGAAGAGGCTTCTCCAAAGAAGTAAATCTTAATTTCATTTATTTAAGCGTCTCTTCTACACTGTTATTTGTATCTTCTATGTTTATTTGAAAGTAGTCTTTCATAAGCTCTTTTGCAGTTAATTATAAGGCTTAGGCAAATTTTCACTGAATGCTACTGACATGTCTGTCAAACTTAGAGGACAAAACCGTCTGTTAATAGTCAAGTCATTATTAAATCAATACTCCATATAATGTTGTAGATGAAATGTCTATTTGTAAGTTAAGCCATCTAATGTGATAGTCTAACGAAATTGGTACTTATTGTACTTGCGATTAAGTCCTTAATGGTTATTTAGAGCTCTCGAACTACTACTGTTACTGAGTCTACGGATTCTGAAAGTCTATGAGAGATTATTTTGGTTTGTATGGCCAACATTTGCGACCAGACGCAGTTCTATTAGTTAAAACGTTGGCCATATGTATTAAAGTTTTGGATAGTATTTTGGTACTCACTTTTGTACTGAGCCGTCGGATTTTGTACGATATTGGTCCATGTTACTCAGACCTGACCTCTTAAATAGCGCTTAGCTTAATCTAGTCTCGGAATTAAAATTGCTTAATCAATACGATGTTAATACTGTACTAGGACTATTATCTATTTTATAAGGATATGAAATAAGTTGGTACGTAATCGACGTTATCGGTGTTGATATTAAAACAACAGAATCAAAATATGCAGTTGAAGATGATCTTACCCTGAACAAGAAACAAACCACATGATTGATAACAGGTTTCGTCAGTTTTGATTCTTGCACAATTTCTTGAATAAATAGATAGTTATATACAATCTAGGATAAGGTAGCTTTGCCAATACTGCGGCCAACTGAATGAACATTTAATCTTGCTCCAAATAAATGGTATGGCCTAGTACCTTGAAATCATTTAACGTATACTTTATTTATTAGGTACTCATTATTATCAAAAATATTTTGATTTCTAAACTGCCTTAGATTATTTTATTTCTAGTCTTTTTGAGTATAACTTGAAATTTTATAAGTTTAAGTTGATTTTAGATTTTCGTCATAAATGATAAGTTATTTTTATTAATTTTAAGACCTTGTATATTGTCATTTGTTACCTTATTATTATTATATTATTAAGTCCATTTTCAGTTGGTCGTAGATCATGAAATAAAGTCCATGTTTTCGTTACTGGATTCAAGGCTGTCTCACTTTTACTTCCATAGAATTTCTATAAGGACTTATTGGAAATTTGTATGAATGTGGACGGGACAGAAGGAGAACTTCATGACTAAATCTAAGTAAAGGAATTGTATGAATTGGTTGGAAATCTCGTGTGACAACAGATGGAAGATAGGGAGAATAAAATTCCTAATTGTAGATGAATTTATTGATTCGTGTGTAATTTTGAATGTCATGAGGTACAGGCTGCAACAACCTGTTCTTCTCTTAGTAAATTCTGCAGTTGCTAACAATCAGATATTCGTGTATACACAGGAATAAATAAATCCATCTACACCTATCATTGTTGATAGATCATGGAATGAGACTGAAGTCGGTAAATTAGTTTACTGGTATGCTAGATGTCGTGCTTAGCTGGTTACACTGCGAACAGCTGATTTTAAGCAATGCTGTCATATCGGCTGTAACACCCTGTAGTTATTACTCAGGGATGCGCTTGTATTGTAACTATTCTATAAATATTAATAGTTAATTTTACGTTTTTAAGAGTCTGTGTGCTTAAGATATCGGTGTTGAGGTTATGCTAATGTCAAAAGTTGCTACGCCGCGATATATTAAGTTTAATATAAATTCGATTTAAGTTGCAATGTTCGATTGTTTCACGTTGTATTTGTAATATTGCTGAATATTCTATCGATTATACTAAAATATTATTGAAATATTAAATAAAAACGCTATGTCTCATATTAACTATCTGTGTTTTATTTTACGAATCACAATGATATTCAAAATTTTTAAAAGACATAACCATTTATTCTGTTTCGGTCCGTCGAGGGCACTTATGAGGGTCAAATTTAAAGTTTTTAGGTTACTGCAGCTACTGTTACTTACTGTTTAACGGTAATATAAATAAAGGAATAATGTGGGAATAAAATAACTCATTATTAATTTAAAGTTTATTAACAAAATAAAAAATTATATTACTAACGAAAAAGATACAAAATGTAACAATGTTGTTTTATTGTGTAAATTATTGAAATAATCGCTCTTTTTTGTATTGTTCAATAGCTTCTTTGAACATAAAAATTGTAATACTTTTATAACACTAACAATAATAATATAATAGATATTTTTTTAATACAAAGATTTTATTGGCACATAATGTTGCACAATATTGTCATGAAATCAACGAAAATCCATGAAAATCCTTCAAATAAGAAATCGAAATTGCCTAAAAATCAAAAACCCAAAAAAATTACATTTACATTGATTTCTCATTCAAATAATTTTCACCTTTCAAATCTTATAATCTAAAAAAAATGCTTAAAATTTACTATGGCATTTTTACTCTTCGTTTTTTAAAGGGGAAAATATTAAAAACATAATTTTCTAAGCATTAAATAGTATAGAATAAATAACTTAAAAATAAATTAATTAAGTCTTCACTTTGGTGGTAAAATTAACACCTCAAAACGTATTTTAAGTACCTAATTATGGTAGATTATGTGATTTACAATAATAGCACTTATTTTATTATCTTTGACTGATTCTTCGTTAGCTTCACAAAGAGTCGAATTCTGACACGTCACTTGTCTATGGGGAAGAAAAAAAAAGATATAATTTAAACCTTGGTAAACATTTATAGAACAATACAAATCTGAATCAAAAGAAATGCACGAAAATTAGTATCAAACTTTTGAAGCTGTTCTAAATGTTCTGCTGGTATAGGCAAGATGAAGCTGTTGCACACGTGCTATGGTTTCCTTTCTAATCGAAATACCACGGAAACAGCTACTTATATTTCAAGTAGTAGGTACTTGGTAGGTAAGGGTGCTGGTGAAACCATAGCACGTGTGCAACTGCTTCATGTCTCAGGGTTGACAATGGATTGGCAATGCCCCTGGTATTGCAAATATCCATAGTCGACGGTGACAACTTATCATCAAGTAGACAGTCTGTCTGTTTTTCGGTCCACAGACATATCACTGTAGCTATGCCCTTGCGTGCATCCCGACTGAGTAAATCAAAAGTGAGGGATGTAACATGCATAAATCTTTCCTACCATTATGGTCCGAACTCAAATCTATTAATTCAAGATGTCTACCCAAGGATAAAGCATAGATATAGCAGTGCAAAGATACCCACAAGATCCGGTTTATAGAGGTGAACGTGCGGCAGGAGGAAGGTGGAGCCAAGGTCTCGTTCAGCCATCGTATTTGCCTCCTGGATGCAAGTGGTGGGTGTTGTTATTCAAAAAAGGTTTTGTTAAAAGGATTCTCTGTTCATTTGGGATTATAAAACTTGAATCATTGTTCATTTTAATACTATTAGTTCAAAAGTATATTTCCAGCTCTTTTTAATTTATAATTCTAGAAAGACACAGGTATAGAGGTCAATAGTGCATTTAACAGTAGTAAATGAAAAAAAGAAATATCGACAATGAAAAAAAATACTTTACCAAATTAAAGATCAAATTATTTCTATCCAAATGAACAGAGCCCAAAAAAAAAAAAACATTTGCAATAGATTCTAGAGTGCTGGGATTTCAATTTGGAACGAGCTTTTTACCTTAAATAAATGTATAAATACCATTACTAATACAGGTGCAAAAGAAAACAATATATAAGTACCCGAGTCGGTTGGCCACTTAGTTGACAATACGTTGCCAAGCACCTAAATTGTGTTACATACCTGATGCGTGAGACGCGTGGAGGATGCTGCTCTTCCAGTGCTGGCGGGCAGAGTCCCACCAACTGACCTAGCCTCTGATAACGTCCTGAAAACATCGGCATCATTAACAGCTCATATCCCTCCTCAATTGAAGGGTTGTTCCCGAATATCAAGAGGGATCAAGGCCTTGCGGGTTTAATAAGGATTAGTGAATTTTGATTTCTCGAGCATCCAGGTTTATAACTAAGGACTCACTGACAAGCCAGTAGCGTGTCCGTACATAAATACAGAGGTATGGGTCGCAAAACCAGTTATTAGAGCATGCATGATTATGTCATAGGTGTGACTGTCAGAGATGTGTTCTATCTTTTTGAAGAATCAAATAGAAGTAAACTTCTCCCTGAAGATTTAGTGCAAGCAACAATATACTTAATGAACTTAAATCATAATTTTGAACCCTTATAAGTAGTTACTCACAGTTCTCCAAGTCTCCTCTCTGCATCTGTCCATTCAGACAAGTCTTCTTGACTGAAACACAATAAAAGTACAACATTTATATTGTTCCTCATCCTTATCTTGTTAAAATATTCAAGAATTCCGACCTAGTCTTTTATACTACACCAAAAGTTTTTTTTTCTGGGACATTCTTTACACACGGCCATCTGGTCCCAAACTAAGCAGAGCTTGTACTATGGAAACCAGATAGTTTATATACTACTTTTTTTTCTAAATGCATACTTATTTAGATATTTACACCCAGACACAGAACAAACAGACATGTGCACATGAACCCGCGACCTTCAGCTTGGCAGTCAGAGTCGCTAACCACCAAGCCAACTGGCCTGTCAACACAAATATACGGAGCGTAAATCAATCGACCTGCAGGATTAGTAGACAGGGAGGTCATATTTTTAATTTGCACCATATGCAAAACTAACAGGGACTTTTAAGGAAAACAAACCTGTAAGACTTTCTCAGTGTATCAAATCGCGCCAACTCAGCTTCAAGATCGCCCTTATGGACTGAAGAGAGATCGTCTCTATCGTCCTTCATCGCTGCTTCATCAGGTCTAATAGTTGTTGATACTTTGTATCCTGCTGATACCAAAGCTCCTGAAATTTTAAAAACGGTTTAAAGTGCCAGATACTTTTCTTTTAAACTACTATGGTGACAAACAAGCTGACGGTCAACGGGTTGTTGGTCCCTGGAAAAATCTCTTCACACCCTTCTTGAAGAACCTCATGGTGTGCTTGGGAAAACCACTATGAAATGAAACATGTTCGTTCAAATAGGTCTTCAAAGACTCTTATGTAGAGTCTATCCAGTTAGGATACCTACCTTGTTTATTATGTCTGTCTCTGTTAGCGCTGTACGATGATTCCAGGCTATGTTTTCTTCTCATCTAGAACAATAATATGCAGAGAATTAAGAATAATCTCTAAATTGGTTTTGTAGCTAATGGCTTCACTAGTTTGGTCACTTTTAACTAAGGTAGTTTGGCCAAAATAAGCTTAGTTAATGATCCGTTGGTTTTACCATCACCTCCTATTGCGATTCCATAGATTCCGTCTATACACGTCTTTTGATATGAACCCAATTCCGTTCAACCATAAGATCGCAATTAGAATTTATGGTCCGGCCCGCTTTATGTTGGTGACACAGATTCAACTAGACTGTTACTGTACCAATAATTAGCAACTTGTCTTGTTTCTTTCATAACTTACTTCATCGCTAGTGATAGTGGCTCCGGATTCTAAATAGCTGATCAATTTCGCTTCACTGCTTAGTTCCAGGCTCCTCTTCCTTGAAATGTTTTCTCGACTGAAAATTGAAAAATTATTATCATTTACTTGTCACTCGACTTTTGCCACTGTGCTTGTGACCTTGTTGTGTTATATCTACGATATAGTTCAATCACGCTGGAATGATGTTACATTCTCAGCCTGAGGCTTCAGATGCTTTAGGGACAGCAGAGGGGTTATTACCAATAACATTTCTCGATTTTATGATATTGTTACGCGTTTGAAATTTTTTTAAGGTAAATGTCAAATTTGTTTGCAACATGTTTTGAATTTTTAAGGAATGATACTACTGAGGTACTTTGAATATACTAGGATTGGCATTTTTAAGATCCTCTTGGTTTTATTCTTAACCTGAAATAACTGCTTCACGTCTGTTTCAGACCAAGCAATTCCAACTAAGCAATATCTGCTTACCTGTCTCCATGATGCGGGTGCAGCCTGGCGCGTGGGATCATGACGGAGGGCGCGTGCGAGTGGGCGTGGGCGTGGCCGTGGGGGTGCGCGGGGGCGGGGGGCGGCGGCGGGGCCTCGTGCGCGGGCGGTTCTGACATTATACCCTTCTTTCCCACCACCGAACCACGCTGAAATATTAAAACATCATATTATCCTACCAATATTATAAATGAGATAGTTTTAGGGGATGGATGGATATTTGTAACGCTTTCAAGCAAAAACTACTTAACAAATTTGGATGAAACTTGACCCATAGATAGATCATAGCCTGAATTAACACTGAGAGTACTTTTAATCACGGGAAAATATAACCGCCGCCAGAAACATGGGTGAAACCCCGGGGGCCATTTAGTCATCATATAGGGATTGACGCGTCGGTTTTCCAAAATGTTAACTGGTTAGGCTAAGGTAAGGCTGTTACCTTAGTAGCAGGCATGTAAGGTAGAGAAGCATTCTGCACACTAGACGCGTCTCCCGACTCCCCTCGTTCGCTGATCAACGCGCGGCGATCTTGTCTTTGCTTCGATGGCATAGCACCCTGGAAATATTAGAATAATATTACCTCTATGGCTTTCACATGGTTTGTTAGGGGCTCAGGTCCCATAAAAGACTTAGGCTTTATCCTAGTATGGTATACTTATATCGAGAAAATATATTATATACCAGTGCCGGAGAGAAGACTGTAAAATTTACACCTTATATAATATTAATTTGAGTTAGAATTATAATTTTATTTGTATTTATGTTTGATTCTATATTTTTATTTTTATTATGATTATTTAATGTTTGATAGGTTTTATTGTTGTTTTATTTTAATTATTGTATTTTATATATTTGTAATTAATGGGTGCAAATTACCTGAATAAATGAAATTTATTATTATTATTATTATTATATTAAATTCGAATGTAATTATAGATTTTATTACAAAAGGAATAAAGTTTAAAATTAGATTGCGGAGACGTAAGTAATTGTAAACGACTTTGGTTGGATGAATTTCGACTATGACCTCTATGAAATTAGAAAAATAATTGTCTATTAAAGTCATAAAGTGGCTGGTAGCCAACAGCTATTTTAACCAAGCCCTTAAGTCAGTTATAAAGCAATTTACCTGATGAAGACTAGGCATGCTCTGTATGCATGCTACGATGGACCTCTGCGGTCTTCTGGGACGTTTTGAGCATGCTATGACAGCGCATACGGCTAGCACCACCGTCAGAAGAGCTCCGAGAACCACCAGGGAGATCAGGACCACTGCAAAAATATAATGAGAAATAAAAAACTATCATACATAGAACAGGTGCTGTAGCTGGTCTGCTAATGGTCATTGGTGGTTAGCGACTCTGACTGCCAAGCCGAAAGTCGCGGGTTCGATTCTGTGTCTGAGTGTAAATATATAAGTATGTACAGTGTAAACTCTTTATAACGAAACTCAAGGGACTGAGCATTTTTTGTCGTTATAGAGAGTTATCGTTATATGGAGTGAACAAAAAAAAACAAAACAAAGTGAACAAACCAACCAACTTGGGCTCACTTCAACGTTATAGGGAGTTTATCGTTATAAAGGATAACGTTATAAAGAGTTTACACTGTATTTAGAAAAAAAAAGTAGTAAATCAGTTATCTGATTGCCATAGTACAACCTCTGCTTAGTTTGGGACCGGATGGCCGTGTGTAAAAACAATGTCCCGGGATATTTATTTATTTATGTTACCCTGACTAAAATGGCTAAACGGCATTAAATAATGTATATGATTTAAATACGGGAATGTGAGTGAAATCGGTAGAAGTCAGTACTAATACTAATAGTGTTTTTCTAAACTACTACTAATAACAATAAATATCCAGGAACATTCTTTACGCACGGTCATCCGAACCCAAACTAAACAGAACTTGTACCATATTATAAACTAAATTGCTCTAAAAAGGTGCTGAAAGCTCTGGCTGGCAGATGTGATAGTGTTCTCCAGAAGCATTGACTATCAACCTTGATAAACCCCCATGCCCAGCAATTTATTTATATAAACTGATAATTTTGTGTATGTATCAAATTTATTTATTTTATAACTCTTACATGTCTTGGTAGTTTTAATAAATGGATCAATTGTTGTCTGAATAAAATAATATTTAATTTTTAATAAATCAGGTGATAATAATATGATACATGATACGCCTATCTATATACAAAATAGCGTTAATAAAAAGCTTTTTTTTATATATTTTATCATAACCATACTACTATTGAACTGACTGCCGGCTCCTCTCAACCAATGTGACCTGACCGTGATTGTCAAACTCACCCTTCAAGTTAACCTGGCAAGTGCTGCCAGCGTACCACTGGAAGCACTCACACAGGACCCGCCGATCATCTCTTGAGTAGCAAGCACCGTGGTAGTTGCAACGCTCGCATCCTACTGGCTCAGCTGAAATCATATCAAAAATTCCTTTAATCTCTACATCGTCATTATCCCTTTAGAGGTAGGCGAGATCTCCAGTAGTGAGACCCACATACTACTGAAGATATTTTGTAAAATTATGAACATTGACGCTTTCTCTTGGGCACGTTAACATTCCAGGGTAGGTTATCATCACTACAAAGTATAAAACAGAGTCGCTTTCTCTGTCCCTATATCCCTATGTATGCTTAAATCTTTAAAACTACGCAACGGATTTTGATGCGGTTTTTTTAATAGATAGAGTGATTGAAGAGGAAGGTTTTTATGTATAATACATGTGACACGGGAACGCGGGTATAAACGCGGGGGACAGCTAGTTTTAGATAAAGAAACGTTAATTGTACTTTGTCTTATTTTCATCTGTACTCAAACCTGTGACCCCTCCTTCTTTTTTAGGAAGAATGAATGAGACAATTGATAGATGGATGGATAAATGTTTATAACCTAAGTAACAACAAGTTTATGTAAAAGTATTTAACAGCTTATGTTTGACCATCGTATTACTTCTAAAGATATTTTGACGCTGGCGCTTAGAAATTAGCACTTTTCCATAAAATACCGATTCACTCTAACCCTGACGACAAGAGTATCATCCTTACCAGAACAGATCCTTCCAGGATACAAGGAGTTGACGCTCAGGTCGGCGTAGCCTTCCAAACAGCTGCACGTGTAGGTGCCCCGCAAGTTGAAGCACTGGGCGTGCTCTGAACAATCGTGGAACTGGCCGCTTAAGCACTCATCGAAGTCTTGAAATAGAGGAAACATTTGACAAAATTAAAAATAAACTTGTCAAGTAGCGACTTCTATTATCGGTGGCCAAGACACATTTTGAGTCTCTCTGCCAGCGGAGTAAGTAGAGCAGACGGTCCACCTGATGGTAAGTGGTCACCGCCGCCTATGGACATTTGCAACACTAGGAGCATCGCCAATGCGTTGTCGACCCTGAGACGTGAAGTTGTTAAGTCTCATGTGCCTGTAACTTTCAGTAGCTTTGTAACTTCAAGAGGGTCTAAACTATATAAAAGGCATTGAATATTAAACCTAACATCTGAGAAAGACATGAAATAAAGTATATAAACTGATTTATCAATATTAGTAGATATCACGAATTTATAGCAATTTTTATTTATCCCAACAAATTACATACTATGATTAAAAACAGTTCATAAGAAAATTGGGAATAATTTGAAATTTGTGGGAGATCTGGAGTCCAAACAAAGCCTAGACCTGGATTTTTGAACTCCAGCCCCTTCATTACTATTAATTACAGATTGGGGGAAACAAATGTACGGATATTCGGTAATTTAATTAGAGTAAGAGACAGTAATTGAGAATCTTAAAGTTTAATTTTATAATAGAATCAAAGTGATATCAAAAATTGTATGTTCTTCCTGCTAGCATAACAGCTAGATGACACGTTTTAAACTACCATGTAAAATAACGTAACAACTTACCGCTAACATCTAGTTTATCCATCAATTCTCCTGCAGCAAGGACATCAGTACCTCCAAGACTATAGTTATTGTTCCTCAAGTACTTCTCTATTACTTCCTTCAGTCGACTTTCATGGGCGTTGTCAGAGAGCTGCAATTTTACGGTATGGTTGTAAGGCAATGATTTTGTAATTAGACGAATTTAAATTTATATGCAACCCTTCTCATGACTTTATTAATATTTAAGTCAGACTTTTAAGTGCTTGTAAAGGCCTATTAGAAAAATACATTTCGTTTCATTAGAAAAAAAACCATTTGACTCTCCAATTTGTTTATGTTTCTCTACATGTATATATGTATAAGTCACGTAACTTTTTATCGCACCTCAGCGAGGAAATAACTAAATAAAAAAAAAAGAAAATGGCCTCCAAGTCTGAGTTGTATGATAATTTCGGCACCATGGAGGTAGAAGTAAATAGGTTTAATGATGTTTTGAATTCACAAACACACGTGACACGATGTTCTAAATTAAATTTACTTTATCTCTCTAGAGGATAAAAACGGCTTTTGCACTCAGTTATCGAAGAGCAAAAATACTCTTTCCGAGATGGGGGGATGAAAATAAAATTACCTGCACATAGAAATCATTCATCACACCCTGATACAGTTCCCCTCCAGGTGAAGTTATTTCAACTGGATGGAAGCCAGTGATATGGACTCCATGGTATACGTCCCTCAGGTCTGACTGCATGACCATCCTGTTTATACCCTCATGGGTAGCCACTGCTAGTGCATGGTACTGCTTACTGGAGTTATCAGCAAGGTTCTCGTGGAACTGAAGCCGCTCATTGCCTTGAGAGCCCAGGGCTAGTTTTACTGAGTAGGTGTAGGTTGCTGGAAATTAGACAATAGAATTTTACAAATAAGGGTTGCTACCACCGACTTACGTCCACAATCCTATGATGGCATTCTAGGGCCTTAATAACAGAATAATAAAATTCTAGTATTAGGAATATTTATTTTATGCACTTTGTACAATATAGTTTCTGTTGACTCATATGAGGTAACTAATCTATTTGAATATAAATAAAATGGTGTTCGTTGGAAGGCCATCACTTGTGCTGATTTAGCTCCAGAGGTTGGTCTAGTCCAAGAGGTTGTAATGGAATAAAAAAAAATATTGCCCGTCAAATTCAGAAAGAAATTGTAGTAGTATTTTATATTAATTCAACTCACTCACGTATTGCAATAATGTTCGGTGCACACTCAAAGAAATTAGAGATACACCTAAATGAATCTAAAGTCAATGAAATTAGGCGCAAGCAGCTTCGTTCTTGGCATTTTAATGCCACCTTTACTGACATTTTTCATGTAAGCTCTACAAATATGGAAAAAAGTGAACGTTTACTTACGTTTACAAGGTCTGTCTGGGAACATTCTCGCAAAACCAGGCCTGCAGACGCATTTCATGATACCATCTATTCTCTGACAGCGCTCATTCCTCGACGCTTTGCAATCTGGTTGACATTCTTTGCCATATGCTACACCTGATAAATGAGAAGGAATTAATTTCACCTTAGCAAAAATACCATAGTCTAATTACATATTTAGATTTAATATCCTGGGACATTCTTTACATACGGCTGGTCCCAAACTAAGCAGAGCTTGTACTATGGAAACCAGATAGCGGATATATTACATACACTACTTTTTTCCCTAAATACATATAATACTTATATGGATATTTATACCCAGACACAGAACAAACAGACATGTTAATGCTCACAAATGTTTGTCCTGGGTGGGAAACAAACCCGCGATCTGCGGCTCGGCAGCCAGGGTCGTTAACCACCAAGCCAACTAGGCAGTCAAACATAATCAAATAAAAACGCCTTTGGAAGTTCGTGTACTAAGATAATCTAACTGCTGGTAAGCTTTAAGCCTGGTAAGTTCAATCTAGTTCTTTGTTCTGAAATATTATATAAATTCAAGAAATATGTATATGGAATAGTCTAATAATATAAAAAGGATTACCTGAAGGATTAACAACATTCGTTTCCAAATACGGTGTTCCAGCCAATAATATTTCGCCGAACAGTACTTGAGATACTCCATTATTGTTCACCTGTTCATTTCTTGTTACTCCATCGTAATCACCAGTGTCAATATCAGTACTTACTGGTGGTAAATTAGCCCCATTTTGAGATTTATTCATTACCACAAAGAATGAATCATTATCAGTATCGTTATCTGTATCAATTTTCTGAACATATTCAGTTGTTTCGTTGTCCTTAATGATCAAATTATCATTTTCTTCAGACGACATTGTTATGTCGTCAAGAGGTATTTTAGTTTTTGATGTTACATCTTGAACTGGAGTTGGCTCAACTTTAGGTATTGGTATGTGTTTGGTCACAGTTTCAACAATTGTAGTCGGTTTAACTTGTGTGTATATCTCAGTCACAACATCTACTATTGTTGACGTCTGAGTATTTGTCAATACCAAAGTCTGGGTTACGGCTCCTTCTGATTGACTCACGAGACTTGTCTTAGTATGCGTAACTGTTAATGTGTGAGTGAGGTTAACATAACCAATACTAGAAACTGTCGATGCAGGTTCTGATAAAGTCTTAGTAAGAGTAACAACAGTTGTTCTAAATTCTGTCTTAGTTGGTATTATTTCATCGGATATCTTCACTTCATTGCCAGCATGATGAGTTTGTACCAATGAGCTTATTTCATCCAATGGTGTAATAGAACTTGCTACTTTATCAAATGAATTTGTTGAATCAAGTTGTGATATCGTTGGGTAAGCACTATCTTTTAGAACTTCCGTCGGTCTAATGAAATCATCATCGACCGATTCCTCGGAACTTTCTATGATACTTGTTGGCATAATAGCTGAAGATCTTGTTGGTATTGGCCTAATTATCTTTCTGGTAGATGTCGATCTCGTTGGATACAAGATTTCAGGACGATTTAACGTTCTTGTTGGTCTTATCATAGTTGGTTTTGGATTTAGCTTATATTTATTAGTGCTTATCTTCTTATCATCATTTCGAACGGGATATGGTTTGCGGGTTCTGTTTTTGCTACCTAAAGGTATCACTTTCATTTTATCAGTAGTTGTATCTTCTTGACTTGATTCATCAGCGATAGAATCACTTGTGTTCAATTCTGTACTGGATTTAATGTTATTAGTGGCTTCAGTTATAACCTCCTTTGAAATAGAAACATCGTCTTCTGTCACAGGTTTTTCTGAAATCACCTCATTTATTCGTTCAGATGAAGCCTCAGATTCATAAGAGTATGAATTCTCGGAAGAAGACACATCAGGCCAGCCTGGGATTATAGTTGGTTTAGATGTATGTGGGAACTGTACAGATGAAGGACCAAAGTTAAAGCTTGATGAGAAATCTATACCAGAAGATGTTAACCAACCAGATGAAATCGGTGTGGGGAAAACTACATTAGGAGCACTGCGAGTAGGTTCTGGCATGTCATTTATCGAATTGATAATCCTTGAAGGTAATTCTCTTGGAGGAGGCAGCAGTTGAGAAGAAGGCTGATCGAGGTTAAATGTGGGTCGTCTGATATTATTTAAAATATCAAAAGCTGGTCTGTAAGTTGACACTTCATCTTTGTTTATCGGTTTTCTTATAGGTCTTTGTGTAGGTATTCTGGGTGCTAAAGTTCTTGGTGGTTTAGTTCTGTAGGGAGGTGGAGATCGAATTGGAAGGATTGGCCGTGGAGTCATGTTTACCCTTGGTGGCGGTCTCATTGCTGGTGGGTTCCGCGGTGGTGGTGGGCTCATGCCCATTATCATTTCATCATTTGTAGAGGGTTTGAAATTATAATCCATTGTCGGTGGTGGCGGTGACAAGTCTATGATATCACTCACTGTTTGATTGGATTCGAAATCAGTCATTATTGTAAACGATGGTAAATTATTCTTTTCGGTTGCTTTCTCAACAATCAATGGCTTCTTATCTTGTATGTGTACTGTTGATGTTATTATATTCGAATCATTTATTGTTTGAGTATGATTTGGTCTTAGGGCGTAAACTGGTCTCAGAGGTTTCTTGTATTTATTATCTGGTTCATGATAAGGATATTTAGGACGTAATGTCGACGAAGGTTTCACCGTTGACGCAGATTGCATTTCTTCTCCTATATTTAACTCTAAATTTTCTTCATAGGATATATTAGTGGCATTTTCTACAAGCTGATTTATTTGCCAATGAGGTTGCTGCAGTTGATGATCTAATATAATTGGAGTATGAACAGTAAATGGTCTCGGTTTCATATAAGGATTTTTATCATATATTGGTTTGATTGTATTAGATTGGAGAGTAGTTTTATTGTGAGTTCCAAATGGTTTCTCTGTTTGTGTACCTATGTTAAAGTTATCTTGCTTATTATTCTTATTTTTCTGTTGGTTCTTTGGAGTCTGATATACTTCATCTTGAAGTAGAGTCAACTCTGTAGAAGATTTAGGATTCGTTATTTCGCTTGATGAGCTAACGACAGGTATTTTCATGGATTCCAAACTAACTTCACCATCAATTTCACTAATGCTTTCATCTACTTCTTCTCCGTCATATATTTCATCGGAATTTTCATAAACAGGTTTAACTCTGTCATTGCTTAGGTTAATTTTAACTGTAGTAGTTTCATCACTGTTGTCCCTTATAGGTATATCGTAAGCAGGTTGTTTCATGGCTCCAAAGTTGGATGGTATATAATTATGATCTTTATAAATGTTATTTGTAAGTGGTGGAATACTAGAAAATGGCTTTTCAGTAGACTGTGGCTTAGTAAAGGGCTTGCCTATATTGAAATTCGTTTGAACAGAGGGTGTACTCTGAGTCCAAAATTCAGCCGGAGGCTTACCAACACTAGTTATTTTTTGGCCAAACTCTGGGATGCTGTCCTTATTGTAGTCATGTATCAATGGAATTATCTTTCTAGTTGTTGCTTCTACTGTAATATGATTAATTTTATTATCATTTAGTATACTCGAGTGCCACCCGTGTGAGTTTGTAGGAATATTAGGTATATGTTTAGCAGGTCTCCTTACATCGTTTGATTTAATCTCATTAATATATTCTGTTACCGGTTTAACATCATAATTTATACTTGTAGGTGTTGAGAAATCATTGACCATGGGGAAGTTTGCATGACTATTGAAAGAATTCATTGGTGGATTATTGTTACTTGGAATTATAGGCTTCTTGTCACCGTAATTATTATTATAGTAATTATTTCCTATAATAGTTGTTTCAACTTTATTTTCTGTGCTCTTATTCCATCTGTTATCACCTACAGAAGCTCCAATAGGTACACGACCGTGTTGATCATAAATTATGGGTGGATTCCTATGGCCTAGATTAACGGTTTCAAGTGATGTTGAATCGTCTTCTACTCTAATTGCGAAATTAGTACCAATAGGTATATTAGTATTCATTGAGTCAATGTTTGAAGTTGTTCCAATAGCTACTGGAACACTAGATCCTACCACTTGTCCATCACCAACATTACTTGCTACATTAGTTGCAGTATTCAATGTCACTGTATACGTGTTATCTTTATCACCTACATCGTGAGATACAATTGATTTGTTTGCCATATTTGGAGATGACACAACAGAGAAAGAGTTATGAGTTTGTCCATTATTCGAGTATTGAGGTTTAGGAGGCTGACTATTGGAGCCTTTATTGAACTTATTTTCATAGGGTGATTGTGCTGGTGGGATATGAATGGTATATGTCGGAGATGGCTTGTTACTAGGTGCTTGCGAAGCGAAGTAAATTTCTGATGTTACTTTCGGCGGTAATTGTTCTTGTTTTGGAGCATTTGGCACTGGGTGTTGTATATTCAAGAATACTTTCATATCTTGTATTGGTTTTGTATGAACGATTGGTCGCTGACGGTATGGTTTGCTATTATCATAATTATTCTCCTGATTGAAATGCATTTTTGTCGGTGGTGGAGGTGGGACTGCCAAATAATTTTCATATTCTTTATCGATTATATCTTTTCCATCTTTTGTTTTATCTTTACCTTTAACTTGATTGTAGATTTCGAAATTACCATTATTAGAGTTATAAACATTTGGATTGTACACAGTTATTTGTGGTCCAACTTGGACATGAGTCTCTTGGTTACTAGTTGGTGGAGGAATCCTATTATAATCAGGACGTTTGCTTTCTTTCCATTTTAGTTTCATATCATTTCTGATTGATTGTTCTTTGTAATTTTGTTGCGAATTAGGTTTATAAGCATCTGTTTGTGAATGAATATTTGGTTTTATAAATTGCTTATTATCATTCGGCGCAACGTTATGTACATTAGTCATTTGAGGAGCGTCTATGCTAAAACTCCCAAAATATCCTGGTTCAGGATAAGGTAGAGGGTCATCAACGTAATCACCCGTTTTGTGAGGTTCCGATGATCCGGCGAATACAAGAGCAGTAGAACTACCATGAGGAATCAAAACATTTGCAACTCTAGATGGTTGGATGTCAACTAAAAATGGTTTAGTTGAATCAGAGGCTCCTGTTATAGTATATTCACTATCAGTTCTTATCCTAGTATTAATCACTTCGGATGAACTAGGGCTATTATCATCTATTTCATCATTATGGGCATCGTTAAACGGTCTGAAATCAACATGATGTTTTGTTGGTGTTTCACTATTAGGTTTGGCAAGAGATGGAATGTAATCCAAGAAAACTGGTCTGCCATGATTTCCCATTACCGTTTTAGATGGTTTAGTTTGTTCGTTTTTCAAAAAATGCTCATTCGGTGCATACATTGTTGTTGGCATACGATAAGGTATTTTGTTACCCATATTATTCTGACCATATGATGGTTTAGGTAAATGATGTGGCCTATTTGAATTTGGGTTTATTTTTGGTAAATTAGGCGGTCTCAAATCAAATGAATCATCGACGTGAACAGCCATTGATGCTTGATCATTCATGGGATTTTCTTGTAATAAATAATGTTCATTAGCGGATACAAAGCTATCAATCGGTGGTGGATTAACAGGGTTGTGCAACTTAATGCCGCTTGCAGCTAAGGTCAAAGGCCCACCTACGGCTGGTTTGCCAACTATGACGTCAGAGTTAGTAGTAATAATTTCACCGGGACTTATAGGTATGCCACCGTTGACAAGAGGACTTTCGTGAATCATTTTCGGTGGTGCAATTCGAGCTTTAGGTTGTTTATGTTCAGCTGCCCACGCTAAGTTTTGATGAAGTGTTGCATTTGTAAAAACAATCTGCGATTCAGAAGTCTCTAACTCATCTACAGGTATATAAATTGGAAAGCTGCTTTGTTTCGATTCGAAGTCACTATCGATTCTTTTATTTACATTGTATGGTGTCAACTTTACAGCCGGTTTAATAGTTGTTGAAGTTTTATTTACTATAGGATCTTGTCTTTTTATAAAACCACCCGTCATTTTCTCTATAACAGGCGCCAGTTGAGTTAAACCTTTTATACCTAAAGATCCTAGTTTTAGGAGATCAGCGACGACGAATTTATTCTTATTTGGTTTTTGAGGTTTCTCAGGCTTTGTTTTTTCAGGAGTCTTATTAGTTACTTTATTCGTTTTTAGTGGTTCGGGTGCTTTTTCATTGGTTAATAATTCGCTTTCTTCAACTGAATTCGAATCCTTTTCGTCTGAATAATCGTTCATGACTTCGGTATACTTTTCAACTATTTTATCAGTCGGTGCTAAATGTGAACTGCTTTCATATTCGTACGGGCCATACTGTGTTTTCTTATCAAGAGACTCTTTGCTCGTTGGTCTCAAGTCTAATTTAGTTGCACCGTATTTGGATGTCTTCATACTATATTCTGAGGTAGATGGATCGTTGACGTTAGTGTATTTAGTTTTAAGGCCTTCTGTTTTTATGTGGCTACAAGAACATGAACTTGTACAATGAGTGTGGCTCACTTCAGATGGTTGTATCAAATCGAACATATTATTGTCTTCATCATGGTTATCTATTCTTTTGTCAATTTTTGGAAAACTGCTTGCATACATGTTGATCGGAGCTGAAGGTTGAATTGTCTTTACCTCCATATACTTTGACTGAAAATGATAAATTGTCATTTAGCTTATATTTTAAAATAAATTTTGTTTATAAGGTACACATAATGAAATAGATCTATCTACTATTAAATACAGTGAAATTTATAGGATTATTAGTTTTACATTTATTGTTTAGTTAAATGATTTCTAACTACATATAAAGGTAACGATAACATTTTAGAAGTAATAAGATTAGAAGCTAATTGCGAAGCAAGGTTTATTTCAACTGGATCCAATACAGCTAAGGGTCTATCAAAATCGCTAAGGATTATTGGAAATGACCAGGATTTTGATCAACCACCAGGGGTCCAATCTTACTTTAGTCGGTTTCAAATCTGCAAGAACATCGGAAGCGTGTAAATTCGTCAAGGACTCTGTAGTTATAACTGACACTATAGTTTCAAAGGTTGATATGGCACTTCTTTTGTTTTGTACGACTGTGGTCAAGTAAGTGTATGTCGTCATACAGGTCTTGATGATGTAATTGTGCCGCATAAGTTGGTGTAGTGGGAATAGTGCACTTATTTGCTGATGATTAATGACTGTAGCGACGGCAGACGATAACAGTGATTTTTGTGTCGAAGAGCTTTGAATCGTCGGTTTCAATGAAGTTAGATGCATGAGTTTAAGTTTGCGCTGAGAAAATAAAAGCATAGATGTTGAAATTCTACTTAAATACTAATTAAGAAGCTTTGTTATAATGGTGATGAAATTCTAAATATTTGCTAAGTAAATAAAGTTTAAAGATGTTATCAAAATCTAAACAATACTAGTGATGTGAATTAGTGACATATCGTCCATCTAAAAGCCTGATCAATGCAAATCTTTAAAAAATGGTAAAGCTAGAGAAATCTTTGGTTGGTTGGAACCACTAGACACATCTTTTGTTTTTCCAACCTGATAGCATGTAGCAGCTTACACAATTATTGTTTTTCAATTCACTTATGTTTCATCACAGTGTCACCGTAGAAAGTGATAATGTGACTGAAGTGACACACAAAGCATAGAATGTAACTGGCTTTTAAGTACAGCTGTTTACTTTTTCTTATAAAGTTTAATAATTAAATCAGAAACTGAAATTACCTGTTCGAGTTTTCCATCAAAACTTTTATCCTTTACCAGAACTTCTACTCCATTGGACATGATTCTTGTAGCTAAGTTTTTAAGTTTCCTTTCATCATCTTCTGAACCTGTTTTATCGGCTAAATCCATCTCTCTGCCTGGTCTCCATGGTGTGTTATCGAATACTATGGCATTTGTGTTGAATGCTGAAATACACGTAGTTAATCATTTTTATGATTTAGAAAACTTGAAGTGTTTATTATTTATATTTACAATATCACCAAATAGGTCAAAAAGTTCTTTTTTTATGCCATCTGGGCCCATTATTAGGCAGACGGCCCCACCTGATGGTAAGTGGTCCACCGCCAATAGATATTAGCAACACCAGAGGCATCGCCAATGCTTCGACCCTGAGACCCATCCCCTTAAAATATGATTTCTTAAGAAAATAATTCGTTGATAAAGCTATTTTGGAAGTAAGTTTGCAATTTATTTATACTCATTTTTAAATATCAGTGCATTTTAATACTAAAATAGCACTCTGAAGCGTTTTTTTACAGCTGATAATAATTTAATGTAACGCTAAAAGTAGTAAGAAAATTTGGGTTTATGTCTTTTTCTTATGATTTTATTCACCTTCATCATCCTTCAGTGTAGGGATGCTCGCTGTCGTCACTAGTTAAAAGTGACGTTTTGACAACTATGAATGACAGAAAATGAACCCTATTCTAATGTAACAAAGTCCATTTGCAGTATCACCATAGAACATTTATAATAATCACTCAATTCTATCAAACATAAAATGCATCTTATTTCGAAACCAATTAAGTTAAATTTCGATGACATTTTCTTTTGTCAAAACATGCATTTTAGATTTTAACGACTTCAGAACTCCTTCAGGGTAATTGTGTAACTCGGAATGAGAGTTGAAGCGAATTCTTTTTTCAAATTGACATCAATTGCCATCTCTCTCTACGCGTTTATCAAACATATGTATATTAACTACACTAATATTATAAAGAAATATAGTTTCGGGTTTGTTAATTATATGTTTTCGATAGTCTCTGAAACGACTGGTCCGATACCGGACTTTTTAAAGCATGATCGTTCTCAAAAAGACTTCATAATATTCGTAATCGACTTCAACTTTCAATCCGAGACAAACACAATTTGGTTGTTCATTTGTAAATACTCCATTTTCATTCCAACTGTTTCGTTTATCTACATGATTAGTTTAAGCTACAAAGTTAACTAATTACTTACCAAATGCTGTGCTGTTAGGGATACTGTAAAATCAATTAGTATTACTTTATTTACAACTATTTTAAAATACTACTACTATACTAATGCAACTAAAACAGATGTTTTTGAATATATGTAATTTTAATTAAATTTATTTATTAAAAGCTTTAGAGCGTTTTTTATTTATCTTTTAACAGAAATATATAGAACCTATTGAACATAAATAATTAGTTTATTTAATTATTTGTTTTATTTGAATTTTACAAAACATTATCTAAATTTAAATACATTTAGTAATATTGATTTAGTGGCCATCTTAAAGACCAAAGTGTTGCCAGCACCAAAAAACATAACATTTAAAAAGAAATACTCAAACACATCTGCAATAGAATTAAAGGTATTTGTACATTACAATAGTAGACTGTAACACTCACCTCCAGGTTTTGGATGAGGGTTTTGGAACCATCCGCTTTTGGGAGCTTCAGGGTTCTTGATATTCATGGTGGCCAAGTCAGTGCATCAACTGTCATTATCATCTTCATTCATGTCAAGTGTCAATGTCAAGTCAATATTAATCATTCGATTCTCTTTAATGGTGTCTATGGTTCTTCAATCCACTTTACTGATGTTTTTAAAGTTGGAATGCTCCAGGCCTTTTTTGACATGCCAGTTATAACAACAGCGCGGCATATGAGTTTGGTTGCAACGATTTCGCATGTCATGTGGGATTTATAAAGAGTGCATTCTGAGATGCAGCATAACGTTCGTAAACGTCCCTACTCGTGCTGCTACTTTTATTATCTACGCTTCTATCAGTGCTTTATCAAATGCTTGTGTCGAGCACAAAGATGCTGCGCTGCTGTCATACCGACAAATAAGAAAAGGGCATATGTCAAAAGAATAAAATTCTATACGAAACATCTTTTGTTTCCATTATGGTTTATTTTTTAATTTGATTAAATAATAACTATTTGTTAGTCAGTTTTTATAGTTAAAAATAAATGAAATAATGAATATTAATTTTTTAAACTATTTATTGTTTCAACATTTTAAGTCGTATCCGCAATTTACAATCACAAGCAGAAATGAAGACGAGTATTACAAAAGGTAATTATGATTAAAATTCATAACTAATTAGAACTTATTCTTAGGCAGTGAGTGGTCATTGTTACCTAAATAATATTATTTTTTACCCAACACACACAAATCTGGTAACGTAGGAAATCATTTTTGGTGAACTTAAAGAAATGTTAATAACTAGTCAAGTACAAAAGAGTATTCCGCTCCTTAAAAACTAATAAATCGTTACAACTATAAGGCACTATTCATAGTTAACTTACTATGATACAAAGTAAATAAATAACTAAATCATTACTTTATACACTAACCGTTTTGTTTTCGTTTCACGAGACACCGTCTGAACTTTGTTTTATATCTCTAATGGCAGTAGAGCTTGCTAATTCCACGACATATGTTGGCGATGCGTCATACCTAATATGTTTGCTTATTTCACCTACAATGCTTTCTAAACTCTGCGTTTCGACTTGATTTTCGATTGATGAATTGTCGAAATACTTATCTGTGTCTCCTATGCTTAAGTTTGGATCACTTTCGATCTGTGAACTAGCCAATTCATCTATCGAGGGCAGTAGTGATGGTAATACTTTGATATCCTCATAGTATATAGCTTCACGTTTCCTAACCGTTTGTGTATCTTCGGATACAACTGTCGACAGAACTGTACTGAATTCACCAGGATGTCTTCCAGATACGTAAAGAGTAACTACACTGGTCAGCTTCGGGGGAGCCGCGGGCTTGTAGGCCTTAGGCCTGTTCCTAGCACGAATCGGTGGTGGTGGTGGTGGAGGAGGAGCATCATCCTCATTATCCAAGTCATCCTCGGAAAAGTCTTCGTTACTGTTTAAGTCAGGAAGTATGTGTGGTTTGGGACTGTTACTATAAATGTCTTGATTTAAGTTATTTTGTACTTGATTCAGATTAAGGTTATTGAGGTTGTTCAGATTAAGGTCTGGTTGACCAAGACCGAGAAGAGGATTAGCTGTTTGAAGTGGAATTTGCTGCTGTTGTTGTTGCTGTTGCTGAAGCAGAAGAGGAAGGAGTAAAGAATTGAATTGAGGCCCCTGTGCCAAACCTGTTGGTGTAGTTACCACAGTTTCTGTTACGAATTCAGTAGCAGTAATGACGTTCGTAGTAGGATCAACAATTGTAGTCAAAATTGGCACACCTTTATATGTAATGGACAAAACTGTTTCCCTATTATCAGTGACTGTTGTCACATATGTTGTGGTTCTAGTTTTGAGTTCTGTGACTGGAGTTTGTACTACTTGTTGTTGCGGTAACAAGCCCTGTCCTTGCAAAGCTAGGAGAGGATTGATTGCAGGTTGCTGGTTTCCAAGGAGGAGCTGAGAGAGCAGTAAATTAGCTAAGGGTACATTTGAGTTGATCTCCGGGGCTACAGTTTGTGTTACAGCCTCAACATTGTAAACCGTGCTAGGTAAAATATGGGAGTAAGATGTTTTACGACCTCTTATTGTAGTGGGAGTAAATATGACGGTAGTTGTAGCAGTATCATGAAGCAGGTATTTAACAACCTTAGTAGCACCATTTTCTGCTAATTCTGTAGATTCAGCTACAAGCACTAACTGAGGATCGCCTAAAGGCCCTATTGAAGTAGACACTTGATTGAGCAAAAGCGTTTCAATACTAGGTGTAGCTGATAATAAGTTCTTATATTCCGTTATCTTTCCATTGACAACAGGTACGGTTACTTGAGTTGGTATATGATGAGTAATTGTAATTTTGCCATCATTCAATACATTGTTATAGTTGAATCTTTCCCCACTAAGATTTTCGAAAGAACTTCTTTGTCTACTCGATGCTCTACTTGTTGTCGTTCGTGGCCGTGACCTGCTCGTAGTCCGAGGCGGACTTGACCTTGAAGACTGTAAATTCTTATTCGATGTTAGTCTTGGAGCTTTAGGCCGGGATGCAGTGGTGGTAGTTCTTGATGATGGTCTAGCTTTAGCCCGTCTGTAAGCTGGAGAAGATGTTGTTGTTGTAGTTCGACTTTCTCCCCGAATGATAAACTTGTTATTAGATGGCTGTCTAGACGAAGGTTTTACCGGTGAAGATGCTGTCGTGGTTCTTGGTTTAGAGGCCAGACGATTACCCGAGTAACGACTTCCAGGCCTCTTTTTTGGTGCACTCGGAGTTTCAGTTTCAGGTTCGGGATCAGGACGACGTGTTGTGGCAGGTTTTAGGCCAGGTCGTCTAAAATTGCTGTATTTCCTATTTCCGTAATCTACCTGACGCTTAGATCTACGACGGAAAGCGAATGGCCTTATTTGTACTGTATTGGATTTTCCTCTTGGAGATTGAGTTGAAGGTACCTGTCTCTCTTTTCTTACAGAGGAATCATAATCGTTATCCTCCTCAAACTCTTCTTCGTCTAATATTTCATCACTCTCTTCTACTTTCTGTTCATCTTCCTTGATCTCTTCTTCTGGTTCTGGATCAGGTTGTTTAAATAAGTTTCTTCTCGGGAACAAGGCATTTGGCCTCTGCCTACGCAATGAAAGAAGTGGATTATTAGTTGATCGTGTTGTAGATCTTCTTGTAGTGGTTGTTACTCTACCACGTACGGAGATAGCTCTTCTTGCAGAAGGAGTCGTTGAACGAGGAGTGATAGCTGTTCCCGGCTGCCTAGCGATAGGTGGCCTTCTAAATCTTAATAATGGATTGTTAGTTGTTCTCACTGGCGCTTCAGTAACTTCTTCTAGTGGTTCTGTTGCATTTTCATCTTGCTGAGTTGCGAATGTCTCTGCATCATTTTGATCTGCAGCTGGGAATGTTACACTAGCAGATTGCCTATTATTTCTATTAGGTAGTCTTGATGAGGGAGAAGGTCTTATTATCCGTGCACTTGCTGATCTACTGGCATAATCTAAGCTATTAGCTCTTATTGTAGAGCTCGATCTAAATCCAGTTCTTCTTGATGTTGGTTGTATACTTCCTCTTCCTCCAAAACCACTGACCCTCGATGCTGATGGTACATTAGCAGATATGTTTGTGATACTGCTTCGACCTGGGAATCGCTTTCCAGCACTAGAGGAGCCGGGGAAAGCAGATTGTTTTCTGTTTCCATTAAAGCCTCCTGAAGGCCTGACAGACTTCAAAGTCGGTGTAGCAGTGATAGTTGGTGTGAAATCGGCGCGAGTAATAGTAGTTGCGCTACTTAATAATGGTACGCGTTTAGGACTGAATGTTGGTCTGTTTCTGGATGCGAATGGTATAATTACAGGGGTAAATGAAGGTTTTTTAGTTGTAAAAGTAAGACGAGATTTCTTTCTTGTGTTTGATCCGTCTTCTTCTTCTTCTTCTTCAGATTCGTACCTAATTTCAGTGGTAGTTTCAGGTTCCCCGACTGAGCTTTCAATTACTTCTGGAGTAGCATTAATAATGCTAGCATCCGTGCTACTTTTTTGTGTGGTTGTAGTAGATTCAGTATTCAAGGGTTTATTATCACTCGTTACTACAGTCGAATCTCCCGAAATAACAGCTACTTGAGAGAATAATATCTTCTTCTCAGTTTCTGGCTCTGGTGAAGCTGGTTTGACTTCAGCGAATAAATTATCTATGTATGTACCAAGAAGAACTGTTGGTGAGGCTGATGCAAGATCAGGCAATTTTGTTGGTTGTATTTCTTCCTTTACTACAGTAGGGGCTATATGAGGTTTTTCACCATTGTCTTGGATAAGATTCTTATCCACTGAACCACTAGGCACTTTACGACCTAATTGGTTATCTTCCACCACTTTAGTATTGTCGACAATATTCGTTACAGTTTCTAAGCTACTTCTGATTTGAGATGTATTACCGGCATAGAAAGTCGTAAAATATGTATAAGTTGTATAGAAAGTAGCTTTGCCATCATCTTGTTCTAAAGTATCATCGATTAGTGAGGGTTTCAATTCTACTTCTAAATCTTTAGGCGGTAACACACTATCTACATCAATAGGTGTGGTGTCAATTGGACTTACTGTAGGTATAGATAGTACAGAAGGAGTTACAACATTTGAAACAATTTCTTCGCGACTGGTAATTGTTGTAGACTTATCTTTATACAAAGTTGTCCAATAAGTAAACGTTGTGTAGTATGTTATCGGTAAGTTGTTTTCTTCTTCAGATTCTTTGTTTGGCATAATTGTCTCAGTTACAACGTTAGTAATAGTTTCCAAACGACTTTTAACTTTACTCGAATCTTTTCCGATATACATAGTTGTGAAGTAAGTGAATGTTGTATAACTAGTTTGCAAAAGCAGCGTGGGTGATGGCATTATTTCATCGATGTTACTTTCAGAACTAATCTGATCATCAAGTATGTTATTACTTTCTAAATATTTCCTTTCACCCTTTGAAGACGATGATTTCACGTCTGTTATCACAGAGTTTTCAGATTCTAATGGATTTGATTCAACACTAAACAGCATATCAACTTCACGGGATTCCTCAACGGGGGTAGGTTGTGGTATATTTTTTTTTATTGCTTCAGATGTTTGATCGTTTTGTATCATGCTTATGCTTGTTTCCATTGATGAGGTATCTTCAGATGTCGGTGGAGCTTCCATTTTAACCTGTCTACAATTTCTAAAATCGAATTGAGCTCTAGTATTTGCGATAACCAATGGAGTACTCTTTGTTGGGATTAATTCATCAGGTCCAACGTAATTTGTGTATACTTCGTTTCGACTGCATACATTTGCATCAGTACCAACGTATATGGTTGTGAAGAAAGTATAGGTGGTAAAGTAAGTCTTAACGGCATCAGGCCTAATGCTAGCTATAACATCGTCTCCTAATGATGGAGTAGGTGTCTGAGAATTATATTGGTCGTTTACTTCTACAGATTCCAGCACGTCTTTATTTTTAACTAAATCGATAATGCTATTTACAAATGTTTCCGTTGGCCGTCCTATTCCCACACTTGTCGGTGCTATCTCGTCTTCATTAAAGGCACCAAGTAATGATGGATCTAATTGAGCAAGGTCTATCGTTGATGTAATAATATTAGTGACTACTGATTTATGGCTAGCGACACTAGAGCTGGAATCTCCAAAGAAAGTGGTTAGATAGGTATATGTAGTGTACAGGGTTTTATAAATAACATCTATTTCATTTTCTTGGTCCTGTGGTTCTTCTTCTTCAGAATTGGATTTTTCTGTTGTAGGAGATTGTTCAGTGGTAACCGATATTTCAACATGACTGTGGCTTGTAGTAGTTCTTTCTGTGGTTGTGGTAGTGGTAGTCGTTGTAGGTTCTTTTTCTTCAACAACTTCTTCAGATTCTTCAGCGGTATCAAGTCCTAAGGTTGTACGTGTGTCTTCCTCTTCTTCTGCCTCTTCGACTGTCGTAAGTACCTCTTGTTCACTTTCAGTTGTTTTTGGAGGTTCTGTTGTGGATTCCACTTGGGATTTTGGTTTGCTTTGACTTTGTTCCACCTCCATAAACGTTTCAGGCGCTTCCATATTACTATGAACGGAGTAATTTACATCAACATTTACAACAGCAGTGTGTTCAATGTCGAAATTAGTTCTGCACACAATATTCGTATAATAACCAACGTTACTCTCAACAACAACATCTGACTTAATAGAAGTAGTGGTCTCAGTACTTTCTAAAGGTATAAAATAGGTTGTTAAATATGTCAAAGTTTTGTATTCTGTTGTCATTGTCGATTGAGTTTCTAAACCGTCTGTACAAATTATTTCTTCATGAATATCATGCTTTGTTTCTGTCGTTGCCTCTATATCCTCTGAAGATTCTTCACTATGTCCACTTTCAGTTGTAGTCATCACTTCTTGTTCCATTTCTGTTGTAGTTTCTTCTTCTTCCTCTTCATCTTCTTCTTCTTCCTCTGGTTTTTCAGTTATTTCTGCGGCTGTATTTTCTATTTCCTCTTCAGAATTTGTAAAAATCTCTGACATATCACTTTCAGTGACTGCAGATTCTTTAGACTCTTCAATAATCGTAGCTGTGGGCTGCAAATTACTTAATGGTTCGGTGGCTTGCGAACTGTATTCTTGTATAGGTAAAACCTCCAAATCATCAGTAACTCGCGTACTCTCAGTTGTCGTTATACCAGCTTCTGAAGGCTGTATAACATCTAAATTGAGTTCAAATTCGTTATTGTATTGAACACTAATGGAATCCGGAACCTTATTATCAACTTCATACAAAACTTTTTTTAAACTGTCTTCATCATTAAACAAAGCTTTTTCAGATCTATTCTCTTCACTACTTCCACTGCTGGGTGTAGCGATAGGGGTAGGCAATTGTGTTGCAGCTTTCACGTCTTGAGCATTGTACGTTGCCGTGGCAACAGGAATATCAGCAGAAAGGAATGTTATTTTGGTTGCAAATTTATCAACTCGTTTAGCTGAAGGGAAGACGTTAACTTCGTCAGGATTAGGAGGGTTAACCGTTTCAGTGTTTGGACTAAATATAATAACAGTGTCACCTACTACTGTCGTGAAATCAGCAAAGCCCTCGTAGGTAAAAGTTGTCTTTGGTCTCGGTTCACTTTTTTGCCCGAACAGTTTTTTGGGCATTTTCGTCTGTTGAGTCGATTGTTGTTGAGGACGACGCGATTCAACGTTATCAATGTAATAAAATATCGGAGAAAATTCGTTCTTAATCGTAAAAGTCGGCAAATCGTAGTTAGGTTTTACTTTAATAATATTCGGATCATCAAGCACCTCTTCTTTAACTCGGGAATCTACTTTAATAGGTTCTGTAACACGTTCGTAAGCCTTGCTCTGTCGGTGCAGAGTATTAACAGTGTCTATAATAGATGGCTCTAACATAAATTCAAATTTCTTTTCACTATCGATAGCTGGACCGTCAAGTAAGTTATAAGCTTCATGTTGAACGTAACGTGGAATTTCTTTTACAGCCTGAACTCTACGTCCTACCGGTTCCTCGTAAACCTGATCAAACTGATTTTCAGGTGCAGAAGGAGTATTCCAGTATTTTATATTTTCCTGTACAGGTCTACTAGCATATACAATATCCATTTTACTGTTGGGTGCAATGTAATCAGTATTCTTGAGACCAAATTTCTCTGGTTCAATAAAACCTAAGTCTTGCTTGACGTTCCATTCACCATCGAAAACGGAATGTACACGGGTTGGATTAACAATAATTGGATCGTCTACATTTGAGGGCTTATTATACAATACAAGTGACGATTTTGTTAACAATTGAGCGTAAATGCGTCCGTTGTCTAACGTGGTACCGAGGATTTGCGTCGCGTACTCTGTTGTGACGCCATCTTGGATGAACGTCCGCGCTGTCGACGTTAGAAGACCAATGAGGGGTTTAACGCTGCGGTACCTCCCGATCTTCGAGTTATAGTCCCTCTTCTGGTCATTAACGAGAAGTACTGTCAAGTCTGTCATCATCATCGTCATCATCGTCAGGTGTGTCGTGGATAGGAGCGTGGAGGTGCGTTATATTACAACAGTCCGTTTGAGATGATCCACGACCGGAGGGGATTAGATTTGAAAGAGAAAGAAAAACATACAATTAATAATACAATATAAATAATATAGAATAAGGTCTAATAGGGGTAACAATATTGCATTCGTGTTAGCACTAATTTTGTACAGCAGTTTATTGACGATATTCTAATAAATATCATCAATTTAATTTCTAATATACACAAGACGGATTTCAAAGTTAGATTTGGAAAAGGTAAGGTCAGACTAAAGAACAAATAGAGTAGATAAATAAAGTAAAAACAAGATAAGATTAAAAGAAATGGAGATATTAATAAATTTTGCATTCAGTCAAGCGTAGAGAGAAGTAATTTTATACAGAAATAAGTATTTTTTTGGAAGGAGCGGTATGTTTTGATTACTCACCCCTGTTTTCCGGGACACCTTCCCTTTTTATCCTGGATGACTCTATTAATTCTTCGTTTTGTATATCTGCAACAATAACATACAATCTTGTTAGAAGTAGTCGAGAAATTGTATCGATACATCGTTAAAGTACTAACAAATATCGTCACTGGCAAAAATAACTCCGTCCAATTTCTCATAACCCTGCACTTAAGCCAATTATATATAATTAAATATTACCTATACTAATAAACAAAATAGATAACATCAATGATAAAGCTGCACTAGATCTGCTCTCCGACTCGGCTCGTATTTCGTAAGTATCGTTACGTTAACCCAGATGCATTGTAGAAAGCCGTAACTGAAGCAAGGTCGATCGGCTATCAAGAATATCATGAGAGAGTTAAATTTATATTTTGAAAATAGGTGTTTATTTGTTTTTAATCCTTAGTTTGGTAAACTTAAGATTGGTTTCAGTTTCTCTTACTATCATAGACGTGTAAAAAGACAAAGATGGCAATAGATTTCTTAAAAAAAAAATTGTATGTCGCCAGTCTTATTTATTTTTTATAAGAATCCTCAATATGCAGCCTACTTTGTGCGTAAATGCATCATTTTTTTTACTGGCATTGAAGATATGGGTAAATCCTTACCTACTTTTTTCTTTGGCCCTTACCAAATTGAAGTGAAGAAATCTAATGTCGATTAGGTCATGAGCTACACCATTAATTTTAGGTATAAAATAACCCACCACTTTAGCATAATCGTGAGAAAAAAAAACGACCTGAAATACATTTTTGACGTCAAATTGCCCCCATTGTTACGAGGTACTTTGCGCAAGATTTTTTTTCCCAAAGGAAATGTCTTACTTCATAAAATGGTTTCTACTTTCGATTATAGTTCGGTACTTAGTACTTTAATACTTAGTTATTGAATCATACATATAATAATAGCTTATAGGGAATTTTCCATTGAAATGATCTGGCATTATTATGTCCATTTATTCTTTACACACCGCCATCTGGTCCTAAACTAAGCAGAGGTTTTACTATAGAAACCAGATAACTGATATACTGTATTAATTTATTTTCTTCCAAATATATACTTATATAATTATATATGGTTTGCAACAAACAGACAAATTCATGCACACAAATGTTTGTCCTCGATGGGAATCGAATCTATGACCTGTGGCGTAGCAGTCACGGTATCTAGTCACCAAGCCAATAGACCCTTTGCCTGTCCTCTCACTCTTGAATTCTAACTGCAATTACGATATCAAAACAATTGTGATCCTTCCTTTTTTGAAAAATGAAAGTCCATTGGTTCCAAATTCAAATTAGGATCCGGCTGTTCTTATTTTAGTTTGTAATTCTCGTCATGCCACCATTGACACTTTTACGGCTGACCCGGTCAGACTCGCTATGTCAGAACGGAGGTACGGAGACGGCATGTTGAAAGACCTAATTAAAAGAAAAGTAAGCAAGGGTCAACACATACTCTGACTAATAAAAAAACGTATGTGTGTACTTATGTACGCACGTAAGAAGTTATACCGGAAATTATAGGTGAGAAAAACTGCACTAAAAGCATTTTTTACTATTCAGTCGTGAAGTTGTAGAGTCCAAACTCTTTGCGCCTGTCTGTAGCAACGAATAAATTTTTTTGATGTTGTTAGTTTATTATTGACAATAACATCATTACTCACTCATTGACACTGACAGTTGCGATTTATGCTATGTTCCGGAGAGACCGTTATCAGCTAACTTCATCCGTGAGAATTTTGTGTTACATTGATGCGTTTCATTACACGCCTAAAGAAGTATAATTTCAAAAAGTTTTAAAAAGAGAATGATTTTTGTTTTCCTAATTTAGTTAGCTATTGCTAAATGCTTTGAGATGTTATCGCGAAAAGTAATCTTTATTGTTGTATTCAAGTTGGACGTGTGTTTATTTTCTCTGACATAGAATGTAGCGGTTTAAATGGTGCGGAAGCGCATTACTCCGACGTGTGTCGTATAATGATTTGTCACGTTGTTGATTAGGTCAGTAGGTTTTTTTTTTTGTTTTAATGGCTCACTGGCACCTTACGTGAGATTCTTTTTGAACTGGCGTAATTCAGTAAATACTTTTTAATTATTTTTGCTAGTGGAATAAAGATCATAGCTTTCGATAAAAGAATCCTAAGTGTCAATATAAAACACTAACTGTCCCCCGCGTTCCCGAGGGATGTAACATTTTCCCGGCACAAAAAGTATCATATGTGCTATTCCAGGGCATTTTCTATCTATGTGCCAAGTTATTTTAAGGCTTACGCATTTATAAGTCTCGCCTATTAGTAAGATAATAATGTTGTGAGCCAAATTTCAGCTAAACTGGTCCAGCCTTTATGCGTGATTAGATTACAAATTAAATACTATGTCATCAATATTTTTCATTTGTGAATAATGGAAATAAATATAGCTACCATTATGCTTTTACATAATTTTTTATTGGTCATTCATCAAAAATGAGAGCACATACGTTCCCAACACTGATAAAATTATATTTCCCGCTTAAAATAACTTCCGTACACGTTAATACATGGCATTTATTTTGTACAACGAACTGTACTGCTTAATTACACCATCATTTTTAACTTATCACACCAATTTGATCTTTATTACCGGGAATTATGGAACAAATTACTTAGATTTCAAAGTACGAAAGTTCATCTTTGCCTGCTGTTCAAATATTATGGAGTTCATTATCCACATAGCACTGTCAAAACGGTAATTATTTCGCACGCTCTCCTTTCCTAAACAATTTTACGCACAACTTTATATCCATCGTTCTTAAAAGCAATGTAATAAAGTTGAAATTGGAATGGCTATTAATTAACAAACCGTATTACATTGTTCTAAATTCAAAACGCGAATGACTTGGTGTTTTATAGCAGTCATCTGGGAACAGGTACGGCGGTACATTCATGTCTTATACAAATAGAGAACGAACGATGTTATCAGAAAGATGTTCTTTTTTCAATCGCCGATTTTAATCGTGGAACGTTGTTTATTTTTCTTTTCGTACACTTCACTTTTACTTGGCATTGTGGATGGTTTTCAACGAAAGTAAGATGCGATTCTTGTTTTGTAGAAATACTAGATACTTTCAAAACAAGTAGAAAGCAATCCCTTCTATCAGTTTAAGGCAAATGTTGTCGTAATAAAATATTGTCTAATATTTATTTTGGTAAAATCGCCATGTTCAATATTGTAACGCCGATGTAGCCGGCATTAGACTGCAGGTCGTGGGTTTGATTTCCGCCCATGAAAATCAATGTTCATAGTAATATCATAAGCTCGGAAATGTATCTGTTTGTTTTTTCATACCACAACGGTTGAACCACAATTGATTTTGCTACAATTTGACATACACAGCCTATAGAACGGAAGCTGCTGTTTAGTATTTTTAACGTGGGTGAAACCCTGGGGCAGAGGGTAGTATATAATAATTAAAACGAAGCATAATATGTAGTATTATACACATATATCTATTATTGTTTACCGTGGTACAGCTAACTAAGCTCTGTTTAGTTTGGGATCTGAAAATTAATTTGACTAAACAACAAATAAACCTAAATATTTATCATCACAATTTTCTAGAACAACTCCGCTTCCTATAAAGCCTGTGACCATTTCGAAACAAGTCTCAACTTTTATGGCGGGAAAAAAGTTATGCGTGCGAGTAGGACAGCTATAGTGTAGGCTGCGAGTGCCAATGGGACGCAAGATAACTATGTCAGTAGGTGAGGCCCTGAGTCAATGCACTTGCAGTAAAGTTGCAATCTTGTTTGTCATAGATGTTGTGTGTTTTTGCAGGAAAGAAATGTTCATTTAACCTTAATGTTTGTAAACTAGTTGAGACTAGACCTTCCTGGCAACATCCTGGCTGTTTGTCTTTTGACTATTATCCAAAAAAAAAAAACTATAAAGAGACTGGCTGAATGTGTTGGTGCACTATACAATTTGATAAAGGAAATAGTTTTTGGTTAAGTTAAAAACCTGTCTAGCAAATCTATTAATTAAAATTTGATTCTGATCTAAAATCGCTTACTCGACATTGTTCTGGCTTTTCCGATTATCCGAAATATCAAATGTCCTATTTCGTAATTTTAGACTTGTTGGTATCTAGGTGCTAGGTCCAGTTTAGCTGCTACATCCGAAAGCTTATAAATTCCCTTGTAGCCTAGCGTGTTAAGCACCACAATAACTTAACAGATTGTTCCCTAGTGTTTTTCTGATTACCAAATCAATTACAAAATCAAGCAATAACATTTATAAAAAACTCGAAAAAGAAAATAAAAATGTGAAAGGCGCCAAGTCCTTTTGCCAATTAAAAACCTAATTCCAATTTCAAAATGTGAATTACACAAACAAAGAATTGCCAGTCGATTGCTATCACAACAAGGTTATTACATTACGCAATTTATTAGGTATAAGTTCTAGACATAGTAAATAGAAAGCCTATTTTATTATCTAAACCGGTCGTACTCCGGTTTGAGTTTACACAACTTGTAATGAATTTTGAAATAGTAAATGTCCCAGCGTTAGTCACGGAGGCATTTGGGTCGTTTAGTTAGGTTGCTGGAAACATGGACTTAAAAACTTTATGGTACAAATAATTCTAGGATAGGTCTGCCAAATGTTGTAGCTTCAGTAACTTTAAATTTGACCTTCATAAGTGCCTTTCGAGGGTCTAAACTGAATTTGATTTTTTTTTAATTTTTTTAAATTTGGATATTTCTGAATTTTGCATTTTTTTAATTTTTTAAATTTTGAATAAGCACACATTTTAAAAATTTTGCAGGGCCCTTTGGCTTGGTGGTTGGCGACCCTGAATACCACGCCGCAGGTCGTTTGTTCAGTGCCTGGCTGTAAATATTTAGTCTAAGTAAGTATTTAGAGCAATCAAAACGTACTATATATGTAGTATATCAGTTATCTGGTCCCACAAGTTCTTCTTAATTTGGGATCAAATGTAAAGAATGCCCCAGCATATTTATTTATTATCACCCGCATTCCCGAGGGATATCATATTTTCCCGGGATAAAAAGTAGCCTATATGTTATTCCAGGATACGTTCTATCTATGTGCCAAGTTTCATCCATATCCGTAAAGTAGTTTTTGCGTGAAAGAGTAACAAACATACATACAAATATTTCCTCTTTATAATATTAGTATAGATAATAAGATATTGCAAGGTAAACTTTACAATTAGCAGCAAGTGGTCAAGAAAATCAAACTTAAAGGTTAAAGGTGGTAATTAACATCTGACAACAACATCATTTACCACAATTTGAGTCAAACAAACGTATAAAAAAATTGTAGGTACTTTTAAAATCCGATATCCAAAGCCCACAGAAATCATAAAAAAACAATATTAAAGAATTTGCTACCGAACTCCTTACGACAAAGGATCGTGATGCGTTAGAACTACTTCATACTCCGTGGTCGTGGTTGCGAAAGGTAAACTAAAACTGAAGTCAGCGTAACTGTAAGTACAGCTTGTCGGAAATTATATATCTGGATTAATTTGAGATGTTTCAATGCTTTGTGTAAATATGCAGATTGCAATTTTTTTATTTCACTGCACTGATTTGCGAATTCTTAGTTGAATATAATTTTTTTTTTATGTGTTGTATATTTAAACATTTAGATTGGATTTATATTTATTTATTTATTTATGGTTACTATATTTTGCATGCATTTTATTATTATTAGAATTGACGGTTGCTGTAGACAAAACAGCCTAAAACAAGTTTCAACCAAATTCGCGTATCCATAGAGAAAAAAACTTCGCCCATTTCATTAACAGACAGGCCAGTTGGCTTGGTGGTTAGCGACACTGACTGCCAAACCGAAGGTCGCGGGTTCGATTCCCACCCAGGACAAACATTTGTGTGCATGAACATGTCTGTTTGTTCTGTGTCTGGGTGTAAATATCTATAAGTAATGTATAAGTATCTATTTAAAAAAAAAAAGTAATATATCAGTTATCTTGTTTCCATAGTACAAGCTCTGCTTAGTTTGGGACCAGATGGCCGTTTGTAAAGAATGTCCCAGGATATTTATTTATTAATTTATTAACACATGAATAGACCATCATAAACCTTGAAACAGTGACAGATAGACAATCAGAAGCTGCGATATTTTCTGCCCCAGTGGGGACTCTAGTCGTGAAGGTCTCATCAGTAACTCTATCAAATACTAATTTATAATTCTATACTCTATATTACTATTTACATTTGTAGAATCTATGTGTAATTTTTTTTTTATTTTGTGATAAATATTCGATTATTTTTTTTATTTCTGTCATTCTGTATGTCCTTTCATAACTCAAAAGCGATTTGAGGGATCTTGATGAAAATTTGAAATAATCCAAACATGCGATTGCGCGAATGATACGATAAATAATATCGATTAAAGCGGGGGAAGCCACGGGGGACAGCTAGTTCATCTAATATAAGTATATCTACATATAATGAGATGTGAACGAGGTCCAATATCGCAACAACAGTTACATGTCATCAGACAAACAGACAGACAGCGTTGTGTAAATAATTGCTTATATGTAAGTAGGTACGTCTTCCATGAGAGTGCTCCGGCCGTGAGAAGTAATTACGAAACTTATATTCGAATGGAAAAAGCTTAATATGCAATGGTGACATTATTGCTGTTAGAGTTATGACGTAGAAGAGTTTTTTCGTTTATTAATGGTTTATTGTGAAAAATTTGTATTTGAATTTTCGTGAAGCATTTAAAAACTTTTGTGAAAAATTTGAACTAGGTACTTTTTGGTTTATGGGTAATTTTCTTTACTTGTATAAATATAATTTATTTAATGTTTTGTTTTTTATAAAACCATATCATTAAATGTAGTCAAAATAGTAAATGAAGGCCATAGGTCAGATTTATAAGTAAATAAAAAAAAATCTACTCATAAAATATGCCAGTCAAGAGTTTAATCAAAGAAAAATACTAATTTATTTTTGTCACGTTTCCTCTTTATAAAATCGTAAAAAAAAATCGTGACCCGCGATCATCGCAAAAACTAAATAAGTACTAATATTGTCCATATTGACTAAAACAAAATTAATTTACATATAACTTATCAAGGTCGTCCAGTCTTTAATTTAAATAAACACAAATTTTTGCTTCTATGACTAATTAGTGAGATCATTTAAAAAAAAATCGCCACAATCTTAAGCTGTTCGTATCAACATACAATTAACCATTTAACCAATAGATGGACCTTAATTCAAAGCAATATAGTTCATTTTCTCATAACATTAATATCTTGTATCAACTACTAAGGAGTTAATGCACTATTACTACGAAGGTCCGGTTACAAATTGCAATAAAAAAAAGTTTTTTTATTTTATTTATTAGCGAAGGTAAGAAAAAAGTATTGATACATCTTTTTATTAAAAGGCGAATGTTTGGACGGATGGATATTTGTCACTCAATCATGCCCGAACTGCTGGACGGATCTGGATGAAATTTGGCACAAAGGTAGATCAGTGCCGGATTAACCACGTAGCAAGAGTAGTTGCTACGGGCCCCCCGCAAAAGGGGGCCCGCGTGTCTAAGGCCGCCCACCACCGATTGTTTTTTTTACCACTTTATACTTAAGAACCCATAGCAGACCAAAGGCCCCTCGAATAATTTGCGACGGCACTGAGGTATATTATAGCTTGGAATAGCACCTAAGCTACTTTTTCTCCTAGCAATGGGTCCCTCGGGATCAAGGGTGAAACCGAGAGGGACAGCTAGTGATTATAATATATATTATTTTTAAATAACATCCGTTTATGGGTTCTAATTTATTCGTCGACAACCCTAACACATTTATTATGACCTCTTACGACTCTATTGTAACCTATTTGGCAGTTATCTAGCCTTAGATTATATTATGTGGCGTCATCTCACACCGTTACCGTTTTGTTAAGAAATAATAATTTTGATTGTTCTCAATCTCTTATTCAATAACCATGTCACTGAAAAGTATTTTTATATAAATGTCTACATTTATTGTAGGTTATATTTTGTCCATCATAACAAACCTCTTTTTACGTTTAAGAATGTTAAAGAAAAATTAATCTTGCTGCTTGGCGATGAAGCACATTTACATCATCATACAATAAACTATGACAGATGAAACCTTATTTCGAAAGCAATAAGGTAAATATTTGTTTGTCATTCTTAAACGTCAAAAGAGGATATTTTACATTGGAAAGACCATAATTAATCTTAAATAGAACCTTATTTGGCTTCATGGCATGGCTTTCAATCTAAACTAACCTTCATGCTCTATTAGTTTGTCCTCTATGTTTAAGCATAAGTGAACCTCTTTTGAGCAAAGACAGCCAAGGAATACCATGTCACGAATCCGAAACTAAAACCTACAAAATAATCGTGTGACCGCACTTAACACCGTACATAAATCAAAAACTGGTTCATTCACTGGCACATGTTACAAAACGAGGCCTGTTTTGATCGGCGATAAGCTCTATTGAATGCTCGGAAGTGTATACTTCCTAGCAACATTCGTGGCGTGGTATCACACGGTGATACTATTGTTACGCAACGGTGTGATATAAAGCCTATGATAGCCTTAGGATGAAGTTATGTCGAATATTTAGGTTAGAATACAGGCTTTACCAATAACTTTGAATTTTGGTTATATAATTCAATTAATTTAAAAAAAAAATGTGGATACTTGCCAAAGGTACATACAAACAATTATTTAAAATTAGAACATAATTAGAGAAGAACAAACAAACAGCTAAAAATCTTATTATCCTGCATACAAGGTCAGGTTTCACCAACAATGGTTTCTAGGTCACTGTTCCTCAGATCCTATAGTGATGGTGAAAACAATGGCTATGGGAAACAGCACCATGGCGATCTCGTTTGCATATAATATATGTGATTATTTAATAGGGCCCATTATTCTACACCAATCCACCTGTGTATCTACAATGTATGTAGAAATCTGACAGATAGGAAGATCTTAAAACTCTTTGATTTAAAAATACCTTGTAATATTAAAAGGAAACAAAAGTATCGTTGTTTATTTGAAAAATAATCCTGTCTGTTCTTATTTAAATCATTCGGAACGAAAAAAGACAATTCTGTATTCCAAATTCAAATTAATGACATTGTAAAGCGCGCCACACATTGACCCCGCCGAAAGCGACGTAAGTGAAAGCTATATGGTGAAAAAATAATAAGAATTTCACATTCCACCGAAACTCTATTCACACAACTATTGTAATTATGTGATAATTTGTTTGTATTCATGGTGTAACAAGCGGAAAGAGCCTGTGTTAACTTAGATGTTGTCATTTTGACTACAAAACAGCTTAATACAATTTGGTACTTAGTAGTTTATTATTATTGAAAATATTTATCAGATTTTTTTATCTACATTGTAGCAATTTCAATATATCTTCATACTTTTTAATATAAAAGACATGTTTGGAAGCTTAATTTATCTTGGACATATAAAGAAATTCCAAAGGCAAACAGAGACACTAAAGAAAACAATATGCGTAGAAGAAAGTTCTTAGATTGAGTTTTGAAAATCGAATCACATACCGCGGCATGCATTCAAAATTTAAAATGAGGAAAAAACAGATCGAACTTTAAAACTATGCGGCTGCGATTGGTGTCGCATATTAAATTAGCATTTTAACCTTCTCTGTTGTTTTGTTAACTATTTTATGCTTTGTTTACGTAGTAATAAAGATGGATTTTGCTTATATTTTTCAATGGACAGTGACGTGAATGTCAAGTACATGAAATCGATTATTGAGATTTATTTGCAGAATTTTCGAACACTTTCAAACGCAAGCATTGAGGTGAAAGTAATAAGTATTCCTTTTTAATGTGTTTGCACCTTTTTTGTGCAGCAGCTCTATTGTTTTAGTACTTGAATGTCTTTGACAGGAGATTAACCTTAAAAATCAGTTAATGGCTGCTCATCATTAATCATAGACACACAGCAATTAATAACTGGCTATATTGGTCATAAAAATAAAAGTTTGAGATCATTCGGCCTCTAAATAAGATTTATCTACATAAATAGTGTTAAAGTAAAGAAGATCCGTTTGGTTTTTTTTTTCTTGAGACTGGCGCGTTTCAGTTCAGTCCTATCAGATGATTGATTTAAAATCAAAAATATCAATAAAATTAATATTTTTTTCTAGGTGCGTATTATAGGTACATTGAATATAAAAGGCATCAAATATCGTAATACCAAAGATATCATTTAACGTATTGAGGTCAGAGCGTTGAGAGTGAAACTGCATTTTTTGTGTACCCAGACCCACCCACGGACGGCGACAGGCGTCGTGCTTGCACAGTGCTACGAATACAAACTAGACACTACGCCAAGTTTTTGTGTAAGCAAATACCAGTTTTTAAGTACCAGTATTTTTTTAAGAAATAATATATTGTATTTGTTGTAACATAAAACTCTATTTTTTTATTAAGTGCATATTTGTCGACTAACTCCTTATAATTGATCAAAATGTGACGTTCATTACGTAAACATTATACAAAGTCAGTTTTTTTATTAGCGTTTTATAAGTACTTAAAGGGCATACATATTTACTTCAACTAACGTAGTATGTAGTTCAAGATTCAAGTCAAACTCATTCATGGAGTTTCTAAGAACAAAAATGGCAACTCTAATTAAATTTATAAGAAGTACTTATACTCAGTACAATTTTAGGTATAAAATTACAAAGTATACAGTAATAAAGGTTAGGTAATTAAGTACAACATTACTTATTAATATTCAATATAAAAAGTGTCTTAATATATAATGAATAATATTTGGATATGAAAAATTATTATGTCCCGTCATCTTACGTAGCGTTCCACTGTCCAGTACCGGTTACGAAGCAGTACATAATTAAAGACTTGTATCAAGCCACAGAATCATAGACAAATGACCGTTTTAGGTCAATAGTGCCACGACCGAAACGGTCGATGATCGGTTACAAATGGCAACATTCATCGCTATATTTTTAAAAGAATTTTTGGCGATGCTTTGCGATTGGGACCTGAGCCTTTTGGCCCAACTTTAAATGTAAATTTATCAACGACAAGCAAAGTGCCTGTTTATGTCATGTAAATAGTGAGGATAGTTATTTTTGTTAATTTTACAAACTACTTGGTTTTTTCTGATTTAAAATAAACTTGTGAAGGTACAAAATATAGCTTGACTTGATCGCCTTGAACTTCATTCGAAGCTTGGTGTTTTTAATCTGTTTGCTTGGTTCTAGAAACTTCCTTCGTCAACTATTTATAAGTAATATTTTTGAACAAAAAATATTAATTATTCTTAGTGTTTGAATTTTTAAGTACTACCACCTAATTAAAGAAAGTTAGAAATATATTAACTTTGGATTATATCACTAACTAACTTTCTTTTTTAATTATAATTAGCCTTGAAAATTGCTGCTTAGAAAATTAAACAATGATATAATGCAAGTTTTTTATCTGTCTTTTTTTTTTATTTAATGACGGGCGACTCAGACACGTTGGTGCCTACTGCTAATGAAAGAAAAGGTAAGTGTTAAACGTATTGCTGATTTCATTCACAATCTCCAATAATAGAAAACCGCGATGAACATTCCTTCACAGTTGAACAAAATCGAAAGTGTGAAAAGTGGAAATTTAAAAAAAGTACGCACTCCGGCCGCACCGAACGCCGCCGAATGATCAACGAATCGAGGTCGGGGTAAAAGCAAAAAGTGCGCGAAACAGGTTCTTAATTCGAATTTGGGCGGGTGACAGGTTGTTTTCTCTTGCCCTGCGGCAGTTGCCAGTTGTTTTTTGCGTCTATAAGCTACTAGTATAAAATTATAATAATTATTATTTAATTTATTCTTTTCGATTATAATCCTGACCGAGTAAAAGTCAAGGTGCCATTGCTGTAGGTACCTACATCAAATTAATAGGTATAAGTTTTGAGATTAATTATACCTATATTTATTTAAAACATACCGTTTTTATTGAACTAAATGGTGTATTTCATATTATTAATTAATCTATTTTTATTTGTATTATTTTTGTGAGCTTTACTAGTAAACATATTACTGATAGAGACGTAAAAAGTCTCATATAAAAAAATATATAATAAATACAAGAAATTGGAATAAACATATTATATATTTATGAATATTGTTTACATTAACATAGTGTTGAAATGTCAACCGCTTTTACGGTTAGAGAGCGTTTGCACCGCAGGCGACACTGACCTTAAAAGCCAAAAACGGAATTAATGACGTTATGTCAAAAATTGCTCAGCAAATAAACTCTATTTTGGAAATTACCGTTTGGTTATTTTTCAAGGTTTATTACAAAACAAACTTCTCTTTAGTTATCTGATTGGGGACACTGGGGTCAGAAGCACGAGGAAGAAATTATAGAAGAGCGTAGGTGTTTAGGGGAGGGTCGTGTCCGGTGTCCGGCATTTCATGTATCAATGAAAATTACCTGATACACAAAAATACTTATGTGGATGCCATAGGAACTCCGTCTCGGGGAAGAAGGTGAAGTGGACTTTGATTATGCACATAGACCATACGAGTCTACTAAAAGCGTCACCATTTTCTTCGAGACTCGTCTTTTAAAGTCGTATTTCAAGTTATTAGATATTTTTAGTTCTTCATGATTTAGGTTTTTTGAGGTTATATAGGTACTCGTGTATGTCTAATTCTTTGGGCGGCTCTGTAGTATATTCTCTTTGTGACATTATAACATATGAGGTGTTAGTAACATAGGGTTTAATCCTATTTAAATATGACGTCCGTGAATAACTGTAGTCTTTTTTTTAGAACGGACTATACTAGTATTCAACTCAGTGCATGATATAGGTATAGCAGACATTGGTCTTCTAAAATATCAATATATTCTTCAACAATGAAATTCCCGAAGCACGCACCGTCCACTGACAGAACGACCTCGAGAAACGACCTTACTTTCCAACTGGGACCTGACTACTGACAGTTCCTGTACTACAGGTTATTTAACCGCTTACGTATTCATAATTAGGTATTTGTCTACTTTTAGCTCTTGTCTTGATATGTATACAGCTTATAATTCAATGGCAAAAGTAGAATTGTTTTATTTTTCTTGATAAAACGTTTTTGCAGGGATTTTGTCGGTTTTCAATTTAAGAACGAATACTTCTTTTGAACTTTTATTCGAATTTAAAATTGGAACCTTTGAAGAAGTTTGTAGTATTACCATCTTTTTTATTACCTATGTTTTTTTTTTATTATGGTACTATTCTAATTTATTTAATACTAGCTGTCCGCTTTTACTCTCGCGTTCCCGAGGTATGCAACATATTCCCGTGCTTAAAAGCCTATATGTTATTCTAGGACATCTTCTATCCATATGCCAAGTTTCATCCCAATCCGTCCAGTAGTTTTTGCGTGAAAGAGTAACAAACAATAACACATTTATAATATTAGTTGGAAGTATTTTCCTTCGCATTTTGTCTATCCAAAATTATGAAAAACAAATTAACAAATACACCGTTAAAATACCGGAACAAACACAGCAAACGTAACAGTAGTAAATAAACTATAAATATAACAATATGTTGACTTACATTAAACTATGACGAAGGTCAGTTTACGTAAACGCATACGTAAACGTAGGTTTCTATATCAGGCCTGGTATAAACGCCCGCATTATATCCCACCCTCAGGCAGATGTAGAGAAAATGTGGTTATCAGTTACAATATGGGTCGCGCATTGTAATGGTCGCAAACCGTCCACAATGGGTCAATATTTATAATATCATATTATTGTTAAATAATTCTGCACTTTTGCCATAACACACAGGTATTGTCAGTGAGAACTAAATAAATTTTATGTAATAAATCTAAGTTCGTTTTTTTAAAAGAGTAATTGCTGAGTTTATTGCCGGCTCTCAGTAAAAAACAACCTTCCGAACTGGTATTAGAGTCAGACTATTCATAAGTGCTTGTAAAGGCCTATTTGAACAAAAATATTTTGATTTCATATTGATGCATTGACTGATTCGGTTGCGGGTTTTTCTGGCTATAATAGTATTGTTATCCTAGGAGATTTTAACGTTAATCTATTAGGATGGAATAATACTATGACCAGTAAGTTGAACTTTTGGATAACACAGGGCTTTCTCAAAAAGTAACGACCCCCACACACTTTACTCAAAGCAGTGAGACACTTATTGATCTCGTATGCACTGATTATAATCAGTACATATAATAGGTTGGGGAAAAAGTTCCTTCGCATTTTTTAAGAAAATTCAAAACATTTTTAATATAGTTTATTTACATTTAACTAAAGTATGTAGGTACCATTTTGTTCGATAACTTTTTGCCATATTGTAGGTAGGGACATGATCCCATTGCTATAGAAATTTTTGGACTTCTGATCAAAATACTGCGACAAGTGGTTTTGACAGTCCTCTCTTGATGTTAACCTGACACTGCCTAAAGAATTCTGAAGAGACCGAAACAGGTGGAAATCTGAAGGTGCAAGGTCAGGACTATACGGCGGATGCATTAATACCTCCCAGCCAAACCTGTATCATAAGGTGTACCAAGTGGTATAAAAAAACATGATAGATATCGTCAGATACGTATGAACTTAAATCACTTGTCACTAAGAACATCTATAATGAAATGCGTGCATATTATGATTATCGTATCAACTCCGAACTAGGTAAGGAGAAAAAGCGCTGGAAGAATCTGAAAGGGGATATCCTGCCCCGCAAAAATTACTACTAATACTATATGAGCCAAATAAATGAATGTCTCTGTCTATGTCTACACGTAACGTGACGTTACGTTAACGTTACGGTTACCGTTAACTGCTAATCACTGCTATTTTACGGCCATATTATTTAATTGACTATGTGTTTGTAGATCTAACATTACTAGATGTGGCATTGTTGAATTTTAATAGGAATAAAAAAATGTTTGGGTGCAAGGTTGCCACAAAAAAAAGATTTGTTCTTTAGAGTAATAGCTTATTTAGTTCTCACGATACAATGTTAAATGTAATGGTAGAAGGCTAAAAGGATAATGTTGTAAAATTTACATCAATTATATTGATTAATAGTTTTTTTTAATGACTTGAGGTATTTGCGGTGATCAATTCTGGGTTTTACATCCGATACTAGATAGGAAACTACGATTTTACAAACAATTCAGTGAGTACTGGGGGCCCTAAACTGAGGCTTGCTTAAAGAGCTTGACTTCGCCATAGGGCTCCGACCTAAAAACTCTTGTAGGGTCGTAGGACCTACATGAAATATTAATTTGGGGATCAATTTGTAAGTCCGAAGAAACCACGCGATAAAAATGTAATAAAAACTTTTTTTTGAGAATAGAGTTGCACTTAATTTTTTTTTTATTTAACCCTGGAATGTCCTTCACGCCTCCATGAGGGCGTAAACTAGAGCGTGGGCAACCAAAAAAACCGGTAAACCTATTCAATATACGATAAAAGGTGAACAAGGTATTTAGATTCGGAAGCCAAAAACATGTGTACCAATAGGAATGTCAGTGTTACCAACCTTGCGTGTCGATAACTCTTACGCACTTCCGGTACATATTATCGAATATATTGAAGGTTCCGACCAAACTAAGCATACCTATAATTGGTTAGTAAACCTACTAATATGATTAATGGGAATGTTATTTTTTTATTTCAAAACCAACAGCTATATTACAGAACATGTTTACAATCAAAAATACAACTTATCATAAGCCAATTATAGGTTTTCCTAGATTAACTAACACAAAAAGTAAGGAGCAGAAACGCAACATACATAAGAAAGCTAAGTTAGTACAATAGTTCAACAAAGTAATATTTGCTTTTAGAAGCAGGCAAGTACAGCAATCGTTTGTGATGATAAATGTGTTTGACACGCAAAAACTACAAAAACGGATTTGGATGAAACTTGTCACACAGATAGTTTATAATCTGGATTGACACATAGGATACTTTCTATATCCAAGGAAAATTGTATCCTTCTGGATTGCGGGTGAAACCGCGAGGAACAGCTAGTAATAATATAAATGCGATAGTTTGTGAGAAGGAATGGTTCGATGGTTGTTTATTACTCTTTCACGCAAAAACCAGTAAACGGATTTGGATGGAACTTGGCACGCAGGTTGTTACAATAGTATAAAAGGCCTTTATCGTGGCTTCCCCTTTATTAGACTATCATAATTGATTAACTAACTTAACTGATTCAATGGCTCTAATGATTTCTTATACTTTTTAACACAAACCAAATTCCCTTCCAAAAAACCGTGTATGTGTACGCACGTAAGAAGTGATACTCAAAATTATTGGTGAGAAAAACGGTACTAAAAGCATTTGTCTTTACTATTCAGTCGTGAAATTGATTTTAGTGTCCAAACTCATTGTACAAATTTTTGACGTTGTGAGGTTATTATTGACAATAACAGCATTACTCAGTCATTGACACTGACAGTTGCGATTTGTGCGATGTTCCGGAGAGACCGTTATCAGCTAACTTCAGGGTGTCGGTTTTAGTGACGGTGTGCGCGTGCAACGTTAAAATTAACTCCCATAATTTTTCCCTAACGCCCCAAAAGAGGTATAACTTCAAAAACTTTAAATTATCTATAATAACAACATCATTTCACACTGTATCAATATACAATATAACAAATCATAACTTTTCCCTCACATTCTCCATTAAAAGTCCATTATAACTTTTTCCAACAAAAAAAAACGAACAAATGGAATGATCTTGGCTCGGATGTTCTTCGCAATGCCATCAAAGATTTCACGGATGCTTTCTATATTGTATTGGTAATAACAGTCGATGTTGCCAGCTGAGCGGCGCGTGCGCATGTCATGTGGTAGCTGGACATTATTGACTGCCTGTCACACCATGGTGTAATTGTATTGTGTTTTCTTTCATGGATATATAAATCTCATTTCGACATACTGTAAAGTTGATGTCTTGTTTGATTGGTCCTGTGGATTCAGTGTATATGACACAAATGCCTGTTTTTTTTTTAGTTATGTGCTAAAATAATGTTATAAATTATTGGGGGGTCGTTTCATATTGTACGGTGGTACTGAACCCTTTGTGTGCGTGTCCGACGTGTGCTTGTTTACATCCAGCACCTGGTTTCTAATAACCCACTATGGGAAGACTTTAGGTGACCCCTTGTTGAAAACTACACATGGTTCTAGATACAATTTTCAGTCACATTATACTCTTTTTCTAAGCAAAAGCAACCTTCCGGACTGGCATTGGAGTTCATTTTATAAGTCCCTATTTGAATAAATAGTACCTGGATGGCCGAGCATTGCTCGGGATTTCTTTACTAACATGACATCTACCGTATTCTTTTTTTTTAAGCACTGTCATATACTCGTATACCTAGATACGAATTAGATGCGATAATAAAGGGCTCCCAATTACAGTATTTCTCACAAAAGATGTAACTTGAAAACCTTACCTTCTAATGCCATTGTAGCAGTTTTCATTGCCTAAAAACACGGATAAAACGATATTTTCTGAAAATGAATCCTAGCTAGATCGATTTAACGCCCCCGAAACCCCATGCATACTAAATTTCATGAAAATCGTTGAAGCTGTTTCCGAGATTCTAATTATATATATACATATATATATATATATACAAGAATTGCTCGTTTAAAGGTATTAGATAGATATAGGTAATAAATAATAAGTAGGTAGTATTTAGTCATTGAACAAAATAAATGAAATCTTAAACCTCATTTAATATTGATACACACTATTACATTCAAGTATTGGTCATTTGCCTTGTCTACTATAATGTTAAATCAGCTATCTATAACCACAAATATATGTAATGTTCATCAAAAACCTGTATTTGCTCAACCTTGAGACAAACACAAAAAAAAGCTATATATTCATCAAAATAAGTAAAAAATCAATCCTATTCGGTGGCAGGCGGACTTCAGAACGGCTAGACTGACATGGCTAATTTAAAAAAGGGAAAGAAAAATTGGAACAGTTCAGAAAAAAAATTACAGGCACATGAAACTTAACAAAATTACTCGTCTCAGGGTCTACAACGAATTGGCGATACCCCTGGTGTTACAAATGTCCATAGGCGGTGGTGACCACTGACCATTTTTTATACCAAATGGACCAACAAACAAGCAGACGGTCCACCTGATGGTAAGTCGTCACTAGTTGCCGGGCATCGCCAATTCGTTGTCGTCCCAGAGACGTGAAGTTGTTAAGTCTCATGTGCCTGTAATTTCAGCGCCCCCCTTACCTTTCTAACCGAAACACAAGAGTACAAGTGCATTACTGCTTCACGACGGAAATGGGCAAGGTAGAACTACTCCGGACGAACTCTGCACTAAGAGCTCTACTACTCTAGAATAAATATAAAGAAACATCAAGTAAAATAGGACTCCGTTATTAAACATGAAATAATATCAGTTGAAATACTTATGACACAATAGTTACAAATAACAGATATACAGAACAGATATGCATGCACGGTATACTAATCCATATGTATGAGTTACAGTAATACTACCCAGAGAATCGTACCTAACTGATTCCATATTATACAACTAAGGTAAGTTATACAATGACTTATGGAACTACCGAGTTGAATAATGCCGATTAATCGTTATGTATCGGTATAACCTTAATCGATTAATTATGTGGGTACAATCATGAAGTGAGCGGTAAATAACGTTACCGCGATGGTGATTTGGATAGGTGATCGTTATTAACGTACCTTAACTGGTGCTGATTATTAAGCCCAGTAAAAAAGCCTAAACCTGCAGGGTGATTGTCTAATGCTTTAGGAACCGTCGTTGTCAATTTTTTATACATTGACAGCGCTACGACTGTTGCCCCAAACTGTCATCTGTCAAACCAGCAATCTATTATGAAATCAACTTTAACATTGAATCCGATACAGTTACACAATGCGGTTTCTGCTTTTTTTTTTCAAATTAAACTTTTGTGAACAAAATCTGACAGTGAAAAAGTAGTTATTGATGCATAATAATGTCAAGCTAAAGTGAACCATCTTGCTTCATAATAAGAGTTCATTGTCCATAGTATACCAGCTATTTGGTTAATTTGGGCTCAGATGGCCAGTCTAATTATTTTTAATATTACAATATGTAATATTACACAGCGGTGTAACAACAGGATGCCTCTCAGATCATAACTGCACAACACCGCAGAAATGTGGAGCATTTTCTAAGCATTTCCTTTGGAAGTTATTTACTAAGCGATACAGTTTTATAACCAATTTCCTGTCTTATGCCGTGAGGTGACTATTAAAATATTAAATGAAGGAGAATGGCATTTATGTCTTCGATATTAAGGTGCAATATCTATTCACCAACCAATAGGATATCTTCGTATCCGACTTTCAACCAATCGTAAAATCATAAAGGAATGTCCTCACTTGTAATTATGAGATCTTACACTAAGCAGAGCTTGAAAATATTCTACTATAAATACTTAAGTATTTGGATACAGAAAAAACAAACATATTCATGCACACAAATGTTTGTTCCAGCCCCCTTTCTTTTTTTTGCCATTTGGGCCGACAAACAAGCAGACGGTCCACCTGATGGTAAGTGGTCACCGCCGCCTATGGACATTTGCAACACTAGGAGCATCGCCAATGCGTTGTCGACCCTGAGACGTGAAGTTGTTAAGTCTCATGTGCCTGTAATTTCACCGGCCCCCTTACCTTTCTAACCGAAACACAGTAATACAATTGCACTACTGCTTCACGGCTGAAATGGGTAAGGTGGTAGTACTTCCCCGGGCGAACTCTGCACTAAGAGCTCTACTACTCTTAAAATTCAGCTAATACAAACTTCGTCGGCGAGCCGCTTCACAGAGGCCTCGGAGAGCTTATCTCTCACGTGATAAGAAGTATTAGCGTAGTTAGCGAAAGAGACAGAGCACGGTGGCCGCGACGAAACATCCTCGAGTTGGCGTCATTTTCCTTACAAAATCGAACCCCAGGCCTCGTAGAGATTACATCTCATTTTTATTGCGTAGTTAGCGAAAGACACAGAGCAGCGAACTGTACCTTCCCCAAGAATATCCTTCATAACATTTCTAAATGATAATTGTCAATTTCAAAAGAATTGGTTAAGAAAGTCCACTCAGTGTTACTCAAAACCAACCGTATTCTAACAAATACAATCCATTGAAATGCAGTTTGAAATGCATAACATTCTGAAACTTCGTTTTGATCATAAAGGCTACAATGCAATACTTTTATTCGGTTGTCCATCAAATTTGGTTACGGTGGTCATGATGTAAACTTCTTATGGGAAGTTTTTGAAATTCTGATCAGCAACCTTTTTGACAAATAATATTATCTATATAAATAAGCAAAATAGGGTTCCTTTGACACACCTTCACCTCAAAACTACTGAACATATCGGGATGGGACTGCTACCATTCGTCGCGGAATTTTTCCAAGATGATATCGATAAACGCGGGTGAAACCGCGGGGCACAGCTAGTGAAATGAAATGAAATGAAATGAAATATTTATTCAAATAGGCCTTCACAGGCACTTATGAATGGTCAGACTCTAACACCGGTTCGGAAGGTTGCTTTTACTGAGAAGAGCCGGCAAGAAACTCAGTGAATGATGAACACAATCTATTCAAAAGTGATTGATGAATAATTAAAATGTTTCCCTGTAATACAAAAGTTTCACTTCTATCGAGTGTCTTTGCTACACTGTTTTTTTTAATCAGTTCATTTGATAGCTTTTAAGTGAGCTCAGATTTGTAGGTATGTTTGTTACTTAATATATATTGGCCTCTTGGAACTTTAAGTAAGGTAACGGTCACAGATTTTGGTATCTACCGTACGTAAGTAAAATGCAAGATATTTTTATAAATAAAAGTTATTTAAATCTCTCATGAAAATTTAGAGAATCCTTAAACGTTACTTGATTTTAAACCTTTGATAAATGACATCAAAATACTTGCAGTACATTTAATTTACTTTAGTAATTTAACAGAATTAACCCGCCTTTGGTCGACCGGTATAAAGCTAGGATAGAGACCAGACTACCTGGGTTCGGTTCCCAAGTTGGACAAGGTAGAATTAACGTTTATTTGTTAGAAATTATTACCGGCAGCTCAGGATTGGTAATGTTCCCTAGAAACGATGATAATGCAAACCACATATGACATTGGGAAAAATATAAATGGTAGAATATTAAGATTTTAATATCCATCACACAGGCTTCGGCTTAGCTTGGTAACCAGTTTCTCCTGCAAACTTTAATATTAAAAGTATTTTTTAAGCCTTGTTCAAAAATACCTAGTTTGTATGGAAAAAGGAAATAAACATTATTATTATTATTTTAAAAAACAATCACACTTTGACAAAGAGCAACGGTTAACTTGATGGTAAGTGGTTACCACCACCACGGAAGGGGGGGATATAACACTGAGCTCTGTAAAAAGTCTTTTCCTTGTAAGATTACTTATAAAACATAAATAATAATTATTTGAATAAAAATCACATAGAAAAGTACAGTAACATCCGATTCTTAGACCCCTGCAAAAAAATCATCCATGCTGATTATGTAAATCAGCAATCGGGAATCAGAAATTGTAAGTTAAGTTTTGACATTTAAAACATCTCAAAACCCTACAGATACACAACCACGGCAATAAAGACAGTACTACAATGGACATGCATAATGACGGAGCGAACAATCCCGCATATGCCAAATATCAAGGCTATACCTTCAACTCACAAGGCTGTTTCATATAACTCGCAATTCAGGTATCTTGATCATTTATTTCACGATTCATATTCGTTGTTTGATCAACTAGACAATAATTTCACGGAATTTGATAGTTGGCTGTGACCCTGACTATCACACCGCTGGGTTCAATTCCCACCCAGGACAAATATATGTGTGCATGAACATGTATGTTTGTTCTGTGCCTAAATGTGTATTTATTTAGTTCCATAATACAATCTCTGCTTAGTTTGGAATCAGATTGCCGTAGTAGAGTCAGAGTGTTTAATAAGAATGACTCTGGATTTCTGTCAGTTGTAAAGCTTTCTCCGACAATAATTGTTAGGTACAGTTTTCCGAAGAACTGTAAGTTTATTTATACAAAAAAGAATACATTATTTATCCAGAATTGATCAAAGATGTAAAGTGATTGAACAGTGTTAAAAGCAACTACTTTGGTAGATAAATAAATGTCCTGAGACATTTTTTACACACGGCCATCTAATCAGTCTTGTACTGTGGAAGCCAGTAGCAGATACTACATATATCACTTTTTTTTTCTTCCAAATATATACTTGCATAGTTATTTGCCAACAGGCACAGAATTGGCATGTCCATAATATGTGTAAAAGGCGACTTGACTCAACCGCCATTTTTGACGAAAGCATCATTTTTCTCAATGAATTATACTACTATGATGATGGCCCATGCACAAATTCCTTGAAGCTTGCATTTAGTTTTAATATTCAACAGCTTTGATGTGGAATGTTAAGAAGTTTAGATGCAGTTTCTGTTTTTGGGTGGTCAAGGTGGCGCTTGAATCAAATCGCCTTTTAACCGTCGATATACACAAATATTTGTCCTGGGCAAGTATCGAATCCAAAACCTGCAACGTGGTGGTCAGGTAGTCACCACCAAACCAACTGGCCCGTAAGATTAGGTTATTATATATTAAGTTGCACACTGTCTAGTTTTTTTTAACAAAATTTTATCTTTAAAGCATTTTAATTTTGATCTGTATTTTTATGGTTGAAAGGGTATCATTATACAGCTTTTATAAACTGCTATCGTAATTACAGATTTTAAATAACGATATTGACTTAAGTTGCATTACCAACTAACTTTAATGGTAATAATGTGGTAGTTAGCCTTGAGCGTAGTTCAAAGACTAGTTCAACGACTGAATAACGATTGTAGCAATTGGTCGCACGGTTATTGTGCAACCATTGCTATAGGTTTTATACGTAATAAGCTCACCGGTCCAGACGTCTAGTTTGCTAATTAATCAAAACTGAAGGTTTTTATGAGAATCGATTTCATATCATAAAGTCGTAAATAGTCTGCTGCAATTATTGAAATTGTGTTTTTAATTATGACGTATTAATTACTTAGCACACTGGTGTTGGTGTTCTGCGGGAAATTACCTGAAACAAATGAATGATTTATTTAATAAAATTATAAAATATTGGCAGATGATATATTGATAATGAATATCCTGGGACATTAAACACGACCATCTGATCCAAAATAAACAGATCATGTAGGTACTTTGAAAACCAGATAACTATGTAGTTACAGAAAAAGATAGATATTTAAGAAGTAGTAGAGCTTTTGTGTAGAGTTCATGTATACTGTTTCGGTTAGAAAGGTAAGGGCAATGAAATTACAGGCACATGAGAGTTAGCAACTTCACGTCTCAGCGACAATGCATTGGCGATGCCCTTGGTTGCAAATGTCCATAGGCGGGGGATCACTTACCATCAAGTTAATCGTCTGCCTGTTGTCAGCCTACTCAGTGATGAAGATATTTACAGAAGCGTATAGTGACCGCACACGCGTGCTGATTTTTAATCAAGTGAATGTGTTTAGGTCAAATCGTGTAGAAAGTGGATATAACACTACTCATGATGACAATCGGAGCAGGGAACTACATAGAGCTGATCGAGCCGTACTAAGTTTTGCTAGACACCAAGGCCTAGTCTACATACCATCGTTGTTCAAGGCGAATGCTATGGTTCAGGTAGTAGGTTAAAAAAGCCTTTTATATCGTGCTATTTTAGTCTAATCAAATATTTTTTTGCTGGATGGCAATTGACCTCTATCTCACCTGATGGTAAGTGTATATGGAACTCACATTCCCTTTAGTAGCCTATTCACTCTTTTCTTGAAGAGCCCCAAGTTGTAAGTTTCTGGGAACACAGACGAGGGGAGAGAATTCCAATCTTTAGCTGTGCGCATGAGGAAGGAAGCTGCAAAGCGCTTCGTGCAATTTCATATTTGATTAGATCGATGTATTGATCTTTTTTTATATGATTTTATTTATGTGATTGGGATGGGAGTGGGATAATTTGTAAATTAAATTCTCTAAATTATTATTGAAGCTGCAACAAAATCCATTAAGTTGTTTTATGCGGACAGAAATACATGCAGAAATAATGAATTATTTAATACGATTTAGTGACTAGAGATAGGTATATGAAAGTATTTTTTTTTTTGATACCTATTAAAAAAAAAAACAATTTCGAAACACTTAAATATTTATTACGTAGCCTGTAATTAGTCGTGAAGCTTCTCCGAATGATATTTCATCACAGAAAGAAATCAAAAGTTTTTGTAACATATGCAAAATGGTTTATTATGACCACATTACGTCTTGAGCCAGTCATGGCGCAATTATAGTGTAACGTTCTCACACTATTTCATACGAGAGGCGATCGCGTGCGCATCCTCCATTAATACTGTGTGGAGTAAGTGATAAGCTTATGACGTCTCTCAAAGGAGGATAAGTTAGGCTCAGAGTTCCAGCCGGGGGTTGCGAAAGCGGAATAATAGGTGTGAGAAGGAACACCAGGGTGGTTTTTAGTCATTACAAGTCTGACAGACACCTCCGCCCGCCCCAGTACGGGGGACATCCATGAGGATTTTCCACCCCGGAACAGAAAAAAAACTCCTGTTGGCTCAGAGGGTTAAAGGTAGCTTGACTCAATAATCAAGCTACCTTCCTAATCCAAAGATTAAGAGCACCTTACAGCAGTTACATAGTTTTATATGAGGTGCGTACTCACTTCAAAAGATCCCTTTTTTAGTAGTAGAGTTCGTCCGGGAAGTACTACCTTACCCGTTTCCACCGTGAAGCAGTACACTTGTATTACTGTGTTTCGGTTAGAAAGATAAAGGGGTCGGTGAAATGACAGGCATATGAGACTTAACAACTTCACGTCTCAGGGTCGACAACGCATTGGCGATGTCCCTAGTGTTGCAAATGCCCATAGGCGGCCGTGACCACTTACCATCAGGTGGAGCGTCTACTTGTTTGTGGGCCCACAGAGTATAACAAAAAGGCGCACCTTTACCAATTAGAAGTTTTTACTACTGTATACTATTTTATATAATTGTTTTAACTTTATAGCCATTTATGACTGAGTTACGGCGAGACCTATGCTGTAGCATGTTTGTCGAAAAAACTAATATGAACCCTGAATCAGCAGGAATAAAGTTCCCATATTAGTTATTATAATAAATAAAAGTTGTTCTTATTTATTCCTATAACTTGAACCACAATGTTGATAATCACTGCGCATGCGCAAGACGAGCCAATGACATCGCTCCGCCGCATCGTCAAGCGTGAAAACGACATCTCACTATCGTCATTTCATCTGCAGTTACCAACAGACTTAACAACTTTATACAAGCTACCGGCACGCGGTTTTACCCGCTTTTCCGAAGGATATAATGTATATACTGAGACTATAGCAGCCTATGTCACTTGGGAATAGTGCGGCTTTCTATCTGTGAAAAAATTTTTGAAATCGGATCTCTAGTTTTAGAGATTACCTCCCGCATCCAAATTTACAAACTACCTTTATATGATACTAGCTGTCCCCCGTTCCCAAGGGATATAAACATACATATAAACCTGACTCTTGAATTTTTCTGTTTATTTATGAATACCGCATCAAAATCCGATGCTTAGTTTTTTTTTTTTACCACTTGGGCCGGCAAACAAGCAGACGGTCCACCTGATGGTAAGTGGTCGCCACCGCCTATGGACATTTGCAACACTAGCCATCGCCAATATATTGACCCTGAGACGTGAAGTTTTTAAGTCTCATGTGCCTGTAATTTCATCGGCCTCCTTACCTTTCTTACCGAAACACAGTAATACAAGTGCACCACTGCTTCACGGCAGGGTGGGTAAGGTGGTAGTACTTCCCCGGACGAACTCTGCACTAAGAGCTCTACTACTCTAGTTTAAAAAATCTATGCGTACAAACGGCGGAAGCGACTTTGTTTTATACCATGTAAGGAGTAAGGATAAGTGTAAATAATGAAGGTATAAATATCTTCTATTTGGTTTTAATTTAGCTGCGGTACTTCATGGTTAGAAGGTGAAAGTGTTCATCAATATAAACAATTATATGTCTAACATATTTTACGCAAGAAAGTCAACAAGCAGGCAGTCGGTTCACCTAATGGTATACGGATAAAAGCCTAGATGACTCTAGCTTTGTGATAATATTTGAATAGTAGTAGAGCTCTTAGTGCAGAGTTCGTCGGGGGAAGTAGTAAACTATACTATTTCCTAGTTGGTTAGAAAGGTAAGGGCGCGGGTGAAATTACAGGCACGTGAGACTTAACAACTTCATATCTCAGGGACGAGGGTGTTACAAAAGTTCATAGGCAGCGGCGGCTGTTTGTCACTCAAAAATGTCAATAAAGAATGGCCCAAGATTTTAAACTAGACAGTAACTTCCTACAAATATCATAAATACGTAAAAATGATAATTCTTATTGCTCTTTCATGCAAAATCTACTGAACTGATTTAGATAAAACTTGGCACATAGATAGTTCATATCCTGAATTAACAAATTGGATATTTTTTACCCCGGGAAATGTAACATCACACGGGAACACGGGCAAAACCGCGGGGGATACCTAGTATGGAATTAAAGAGATGTCTTGTTCCAATTTCTCTTGCCATTCACCACATTAAGGCATAGACAAATAGAGGGAAACGAAGCAACAATAGAGATGATAGCCGAGACTAAACAAAGAACCTGTTTACTAACACTTTCCTGCAACCTGCAGGGTCGAGTGGCCAAGTCATGCACGATCTAAGCACTTTCACTATTGACTTGTGAATTGTTGTACCGCTAACTGCTTTATTTGCTCACTGGAGATGAGTAAAGGAAAACGAATGGCATGTATTACCATTATTATTAATACTTGGCCATACAATAACTAGTAAAGAAATCTTGGAATAAAATAGAAATGTCTTTAAAAAGGTTCATGGTATCTAAAAGTTCTTGTAGAGATTACATAATGGTACCTTAATATTTAATATACTAGGTTCTTACTTTTAAACTGACTATAAAAACGGAGAAGGTTCTTTTAATATACGAGCACAAAACAGCCCTTTTATTATGCCATGGATAACGGATCTCTCACATGGATGCTTAGTAAACAAAAGAGATGTAAAGAGGCCGCAATGAAATATCATCGAGCTAGTGTCATTTACAAAGTTAATCAACTCGCCAGTTACAATCATGATTGCTTAAATTGAATTTAAAAAGGTTACCGTAAGTTACCTGGGAAACAGAGATATACCTTTCATTTAATTTATATACACTAGATTTTTTAGTTTAATTAAATATTTCAAAATAACATCGACAATAGACCGGAAACCATTTCGAAATTGTCAACAAACAACAAAAACTTTGAAATTATTTTACTCTTTTGTCGGTTGATCAATCCTCGAGTCACGAAACGTGTTTACGTAAAAGTTTTTTAATTTACTTTTGAGCTAGAGAGAGCAACAACATTAAACATGCTGTTCACGTTCACCCGCGTTCTACTTAGCCCAGCTTAACACCTGGATGTCCTAGGCACAATTCCCTTGCGTTCTTGTAATTTGGCTCGAAGTAGAGCTCTTAGTGCAGAGTTCGTCCGGGGAAGTACTACCACCTTACCCATTTCTGCCGTGAAGCATTAGCACACTTGCATTACTGTGTTTCGGTTAGAAAGGTAAGGGGGCCGGTGAAATTACAGGCACATGAGACTTAACAACTTCACATCTCAGGGTCGACAACGCATTGTTGATGCCCGGTGGCGGTTACTACTTTCCATGAGGTGGACCGTTGTTAGTCGGCCCATATAGTATAAAAAAAAACCAGCTAAAATAATATTATGGTTTTTTTGTTAAAATGCCTGAAAGACGGTGACAATGCGCGCCCATGTCACGTTGGGGAATCAAATATCTTCGGTTAAATGTGAGTTTCATTAATAAGACTTCTGCCTAAAAAGCGTAAAGATATCCTACGTTAAAATGTTCCAAAATACTAATCTTATTACCCTACTAATATTAAAAGAAAGTTTATGAATATACAGGTGTTACAAAACTACCCGTGAAGCCGAAAGGAGGTTAAATGGGGCCTTATAACGAGTCCATTCACAATATTTAAGAGCCGTAGTAACGCTGTAAAACATACCGCAAAAAAACTGATTTTTATGAATGAAAAATAGAAAAACTTTTAAAGTAGACAAGTATTAGGTAAAATAGGTACGTAAGCCTCTCTGTTAAATAATCTGGTTCCCTGACATGACAGCTTACTAGGGTTGTTGGCTTTGATAATTAATTATATTTTTAAGGGGTATTTTGTACCACGTTGTATATGTATGTTCGCTACTCTTTCACGCAAAAACTACTACACGGATTTAGATGCAACTTGGCACATAGATAGAGCATATTCTGGAATAACTATAGGCTACTTGTTATCCCAAGAAAAAACGACATCCCCCTAGAACGCGAGTGAAACCGCAAGGGAAAGCTAGTATGATTTATATATAAACAAATTGTTTGAAATAAACGTGGGTGAATCAAGTCTAGGTTATTGTTTTCTAGAATCAATTAAGGTAATACAAAAAGTATATTGTTAAATCTTTTGATAATGCGTCTCATTTAGTTTTTTATCGTCAATAACACATTTTGTTATTCAAAGTCAAATTTAAGTAAACAAGTGGGTTTTTATATGATATTATTAAGATTCCTTATTGTATAAATTGTTTGTTTTCTATAGAACTCATGTATTTATTTACGTAAATGGCAAGATTTTAGTGAAAATGGCTTTAAATTACTTTTCTGCTCTTTTGCGGCAGAAAATTGGCACACGAATGGAAGAGCTAAAAAAACACATAACATGTTCATCGCTGGGAATATAAATTCCAAAGGAAGCTAGTCATAAATTACAATTTCATCAAATAAATTGCAAAAACATTTGAAAGAAATACCTAAGGAATATTTTTCAAGAAACACGTTTTTCTCATTTCTTGAAACTCAAGCTTAAAAGTCAAACCTAAGTTCCTGAATTCTAATAAATTAAACAATATGTAGTCAGTAACTTAAACAGACTTGTAATATATTTCGATGCCGTCATTCGAGTATTTTGGGTGGGTCTGTTGTGTTTTTTTACAGAATCCAGTCACGTATTCGTTTTTTCCATAAAGTGTGTGAACATCGTCATTATTTGTCTTATTCTATTTGTTTTTGTTGTAAATTTTATTTCCTTAGTAGTTATTTTGTTTGTAAATAAATGAGATATAGAAACTGCGAAGTTATGGGCTTGTCAATATTATTTATTACACTGAGCATATAACCTAACTTAACGATTTAACTGATAGACGTATAGATGTCCAGGTAGGAAAAGTCATGAATTTATTTCCACATACAACATTTCTTCTATATTTTTTTTCGTCGATGAAAATCAGACTTTTCTGTACAAATTACACTACTCCTGAACCTATATAAATAAAAATGAAATACAGTAAGATGGTAAGCGCTTCAATTTCTAATGTTCGTAGATGTCTGAATAAGATTTTAAAAGGTAAACGCAACGCATGCTGGTAACAGCTTTACAAAAGATATTCACTATTGTTGTCGACATCAAAAAGTTCCCTTTTATCAGCTAAGCACGTCATTGAAAAATAACCTTCATTGCTTTTGAAATAAGGATCATCTACCCTTCCAATGGTAATTAAATGATGATGCTTATGGACCTTATCATAAAGGCAAAGAGTTGATATTTCTGTAACACTCCCAGCTGTCAAAATTCGACTTAGATCTTATCAACTTTAACTGAAGCTATATTAATAAACAAACTTGTACCAACAATATATTCACACTTTTGCATGTACACAGACAATTAAATAACGAGGAAAACTAGATATATGCAACTTACCATTTCTTCAGACAATATTTTATGTAAGTATATATAAGTTATATAAGGTTAATGACCTTCCACATGCAGGTGGTTGAAATAATCAGTGCGAAGACTTAGTTATGGTCGCTTTTTGTTACGCCTTGTTAAATAGTCAAGACCAAGCGATGTTATCTGTTACCTACTGGTTAGGCTTTCATTTATAAGGCTTTAAGGCCTTACTTAATCTTATAAAGAATATTAATTTGTATATTTTAAGTAGAGAAATTCATATAGGTACTTATATTAAAAAGAGGAAAAGTTTAAACGTAATTCTGTTAAAGTAACATGGTTTAATTTAAATTGTAGATTAAAATTCAACCGTAAGTTCCTGAATTATAATAAATAGCTGCCCCTCGCGGGTTTACCCGCGTTCCCGTGGGATGTCACATGTATTATACATAAAAACCTTCCTCTTCAATCACTCTATCTATTAAAAAAACCGCATCAAAATCCGTTGCGTAGTTTTAAAGATTTAAGCATACATATGGATATAGGGACAGAGAAAGGGACTGTTTTATACTATGTAGTGATAAAGACTATGTAGTCAGTAAGTTAAACAATCTATCATCTTATCTAATTACTTAAAATCATTTACAGACAGAAAGTTAGACTATTCCCGTGTGACATAGTCTATTTTATAATCCCAGATACATAAGATTACTTGGGAACACAAATGAAACCACGGACGGTAGCAAGTTAAACATTTATACTAGCTTTCCCGCGGCTTCCCTTGCGATTCTATGGAGGGATAAAAGGGATCCTATATTTCTTCATAATAATAAGTATACTGGTATGTATTAGCTAAGGACCTTTTGTATTACAAAATATCAATTAAATCTGAATTAAAACAAACACCTATATCCACACACATATTATTGTGTTTGTTTGCCTCAACTTCACACCATAATGAAGTAACGGATCGTTTTATGAAGTGAAAACTTCTTTAGCGGCGTTGAGCACTTTTCTTGGGAAGGGTATAAAATAAACTCGCGTCAGGACACGTGACCTGAGGCTCGATTCTGTAAGGAAAATGACACTAACTCGAGGATGTTTCGTCGCGGCCTCTATGCTCTGTCGATTACTACACTAATACTACTAATCACGTGAGAGATAAGCCCTCCGAGGCCTCCTTAAAGCGGCTCGCCGACGAAGTTTGTATTAGATGAAGGGGGCTGATCGAAAATTCGTTAGACGGTAAAAATGCACAGCGTTAATATTCAAGTTTTCACTTCTGCCGGCACTCGGAGTGTTTTTTACTGAATGTGAGATAGGTTGGGCGAGTAGCCAGTAAAAGCTAGCATACGATAAAAATGTATGGAAATAGCTGCTCTCTGCACAGTGCACCTCTAAATCTCTTTTTTAAGTTGTAAGTACCTAATTATTGTTATTTTCTATTTTGTAGTCTTGTCATATTTTTTTTTTTTTGTTTTGTTTTTTAATGTTACCTATAATAAGTATTTTGTAATTGTTAAATATAAAATTATGTAAAATTGAAATTATAAAATAGCCAAAAAGTCAGAATCGATAAAAATTTATATAACAAATAAAAAAGAATGTAACCTTGCTGAGTTTCTTGCCGGTTCTTCTCAGTTGAAGGCTGACTTCCGAACCGGTTGTAGCTTCAGTAACTTTAAATTTGACCTTCATAAGTGCCCTCCGAAGGCCTAAACTGAATAAATGGTTTTGAATTTTGATACAATAATTAAAATATTAGGTACAAAAATATAATTTATTTGACATTAAATGGGTGAAGACATAACCCAGTGACCTACACATGAATATACGTAACGGATTATTAAATTATATAAGTAGTGTAATAAACAAATAAAGTTTGTAATACATTGCTTGGATTGTGAAGTGGCGTGGCCACGTTACGAGATTAGAGCGGAAATATAAGACTAATATATTCATTTTATCAGATAAAAGTGTTATAGAAAAATGTACCTTATGGAGTTCTGATAAGATTCATTAGCATTATACAATAAACTATTGGATCAATAGTTGAACCTTATTTCTTAATCAATAGAGATGAAGTTTCCATGACATTCTGATCCGTCAAAACGTCAGATCTGGAGAAAATATGTGCATGTATAAAAGTGTGTTTCCACTGTTGCGGAGTCTCATCAGTTCCCTTAGCATGATCATATATCGTAAACGCATCGTCATCGTATCGAGTGTGACAAAAACTAATGAAATTGAACATCGCGCAACGTCACGGTGTGCGCAGTGTTCAATTTTATATACAAACCAATTTTTTACGATACGATGACGATACGATGACGATACGATGACGATACGCTTGCGATAGATGTTCGTGCTTAAGCCTCAGAACAGGGATTTTATACTGAGTATTGCGGAAAAGGGACGCACGGTTAGTGTATCAATAAAAGGTATCCGTATCCGTCACAGAATTAAAACACCATGTTGTTGGATTAAAAAAAAATATCCTGGGTCATTTCTAACACATAGTTATCTTATTCCAAACTAAATCGAGCTTGTACTATGGAAACCAGATAACTGCTTTTAAAAACATTTGAACATATTTTTTTACAAAACAAACTCATGCATGAAGCTTTCTCCTGAGTGGGAATCGAACCCACGACCAGGGACGTATTAGTCAGGGTATTTAATAAACCGATGATATGGTCATCTTCGTCATAAAAATTCTAAATAGGTACAATTTAGGTTACAATTTCATTGACACAGAAATCTCATCTCTCGCTCATCTTATAAAACCGCTAACACTGCCACCTAACTTCATTCTAACAACAACATTACCAACAAACTGTACGGCTAATTGAATTTGTGGAACATTTCGCGTGTTATTATTTAACGTCAGATGTATATTTGATAATTGTTGTGATAATATGCTGTCACAATCTCAATTATTCGCTTGCATACTGTAAAATGGGATTTTAAAGTTATATGTACGTTTTTTGTACCAAATTAGTGGCCGTTACAAAATGTGTTTGCTCAAGATATTACGTTGGCTATTAAATATTTAGCTAGTACTTCCGCCACGCGGTTTCACTCGTGTTACAAAGATGTATGTCCTTCCTGAAGATCTTTTTACCTTTTAACACAATCCGTTTAGCTGTTTAGTTACAAACACTTATCAGACTTACAGACGTACTTTCCAGATTCAAATTCAATTTCTTTTTATTAATAAATAATAAATATCCTGGGATATTCTTTTACACACGGCCATCTGGTTCCAAACTAGCGAGGTTGTACTATGGAAACCAGATAACTGATATACAGAAAATGAAACACCCTACGGGGGTCAGTCAGCTTATAGATTGTAAATTCTTAGACAAAATCTGTTCAAATAAAACAGTATGAAAAACAAAAAGGAAAACAGCTACCTGTCTCTTTCTATCCTGTGATTTATGTCAACTTTTAAACGTGGGTTCATCACGTTAGGGTTCCGTTTTTCACATCATTTTTCGTGAGAACGCAAAATACCGTTTGAGAGAAAGCACACGACTTGAATTCTATGCAAAATTATTGTTGTGTTGACTCGTATGCTTAAAGTTGTAAACAGAACTGTACTTTATTACTTCCTCGACTTAACAGGTGTGCTGTTATATTCCTATTTATATTGTAACTAGCTGTGCCCCGCAGTTTCACTGGCGTTCCTGAGGTTTATAGTTTCAGTGGCGTAGCTTGATAACCAAAGGCCCTGGGGCAAAAAATGAAATAGGGCCCCAACTAAACTATTTGAAATCGTTTGTTCCGACCCTCCTACAGAGCTTGGGGGCCCCGAGGGCACTGCCCCGTCTAGCTCTCCAGTAGCTACGCCACTGTTTGTAAGTCAGAGTCCGAGGGGCCCCCTGAGCTTGGGGGCCCCGGGGCACTGCCCCGTCTAGCCCTCCGGTAGCTACGCTACTTCTTTAGGCGCCTTTTACACCCGTGGGGTTGGATTTGGGTCCTAAATCCTAATCTATTTCAAGACCCATACAGCAGTTCAAAATACTTTGTGTTATTGTTGATGGCCCATTTCCAGCCCCCTTATTCAGCTAACAAACTTCGCCAGCGAGCCGATTCACGGAGGCCTCCGAGAGCTTATCTCTCATGTGATTAGTAGAATTTTCGTAGTTAGCGAAAGAGACAGAGCGATTAAACATTTGCTAGTAAGTGTCATTTTCCTTACAGTATCGAGGCCCAGCAGTGGACATCTATAGGTTGATTAGATTGATATATAATCGTAAATTACACACTCTATGTGCAATTTGTGCATAACATTTACCAAGTACAAAGTAACAAAGCAGGAAATAGATTTATTTCTAATGAGTCTTGACATTTCGAGTGTTACCTAAGATAAGCTCATCTCTATACTGAGTCATAGGTCTTGCATTATTACGAAGACGTAAGAACGCTTTGGAGCTTATGTTTAAGCCTAAATTGTAGTCACATAATATGGAATGAGACACAATAAAAAAAACATTTTGATAATATATGACGGATAGACAATACACTCCTTATATCTTTGATTGCGTTTTATATTTATATTTTACATATTTTGAACATATGTGTATTTTAATAATTGCTTATTTTCGTGATTATGACAAAAATTGTAAATCGTTTATTTATTACTAATTTTATATATAACGGTATTACTTAATTTGGAATTGTTAAGTGCTGTCGTATTTTTTATCATTTATAAAATAAAAATAAAATAAAAAAAACCGGAGAAATGAAGAAAGACAGAGTTTGATGGCCGCTAAAAAGTCGATCGATTTCGATTTTTTCATAAATAAATTCCAACGCTACATTTAAAATTGAACTAAAACTCTATCTACCTCCTGTGTTCTATAATCTCTTATTCCATTGCATAATAATATTATACCAAACCACATATTTACAACTGGACAGGCCAGTTGGCTTGGTGGTTAGCGCTCTGACTGCCAAACCGAAGGTCGCGGGTTCGATTCCCACCCAGGACAAACATTTGTGTGCATGAACATGTCTGTTTGTTCTGTGTCTGGGTGTAAATATCTATATAAGTATGTATTTAGAAAAAAAAAAAAAGTATTATATGTAGTATATCAGTTATCTGGTTTCCATAGTACAAGCTCTGCTTAGTTTGGGACCAGATGGCCGTGTGTAAAGAATGTCCCAGGATATTTATTTATTTATATTTAATGCAACTATAACTAAAAAAAATTTGGAAACCCAAGACGTAACGTTAAAACAATAACACAATAATTAAGCGCTATTGGCAATTATAAAACAGGTTCAAGGCTCTAGGAGTAATAGTTGATTGGGCCGGTTGCATAAATTAGAGCAGCCTACTGTCTATCTGTCACATTTAAATTGTAGCTAATCTATCTATCTATATAACAGAGCCATACATAGAGGCTCTCACATTTGTTGCGCCCGCGCATAGCGATTGACCTTCATGCTTTAGTAACGTGACCGGTCATCGAGTGTTGCCACATAGCTTACGTATGTTAAAGACTAAAGGTAGACACTCTATTAAGTAGACTAATATCCGAAATATCCCGGGACATTCTTTACACACGGACATCTGCCCCCTTATTCAGCTAATACAAACTTCGTCGGCGCTTCACGGAGGCCTCGGAGCAGAGGCGGCCTTAGGCACCCCCGAACGGGGCTATCGCCCGGGGCCTCGCTCTTAAAGGGGCTCGCGCAACCCAAGCAAATTAAAAAAATTATGTATTTCAAATTTTATTTAATTGTATAACTTTAACATTTCTTGCCAAACATGACAAATACCTAAACCAAACAACCAGACTTACTTTCGCATCACATACTTTTCACGAAGGACAAGGGCCTCGCAATGACATGCCGCCCGGAGCCTCGCAATGGGTAAAGGCCGCCGCTGCCTCGGAGAGCTAATCTCTCACGTGATTAGTAGTATGAGCGTGGTAAGCGAAACTTAACGCTTACTTAATTTAATTAAATTCTTAGATGCAAACAAAAGCTTAAACCAATAAAATTATTATGATTTTCGCTTTAAATTCGTTAATACTATAATTGGAATGTAGTACAAATAACTGTTGTGTCTGTAGGTTTGTCCGTCCTTGCTGCGCCTACGCGGCTCTCAAAGTTGATCATTTACTGTATTTTTATTATTAAAGTTGGCGAGATTTAAAAAGCTCGTTTTAACAGCTTAGAGTGTTAAAGAAAAATGAATTCTATAACATTATTATAAGGTTCATTAGCATACAATTTACAGCAACAGTCCCCCCCCCCCTGTGACTAGTCTCTATATAGTTATATAGGGTTCCTTTGACGCACCATCACCTCAAAACTACTGAACATATCGGGATGAGACTGCTACCATTCGACGCGGAATTTTTCCTAGATGATTAAAAGCTATATACGGTATCGATTAACGCGGGTGAAACCATGGGGGAGAGCAGGTTTTATTATTTTTTATTACACAAGCATGCATTTTTTTATTTTTACAAATGAAGATAAACAAATAATATAATACGTTTTCCTACATTCAAAGTTCGGACACTGCTCTATCATCCCCGAACGCAAGTGAAACCGCATGAAACAACTAGTAACCAATATAGAAATAACATCACAGCAAAAATACCTTGATATTATTAAAAGTTCAATAATTTATTTCACATCAATTTTCTTTTTTGTTTTTAGAAAAAAACTACTTAAGAAAATAAAATAAAAAATTATGATGTGCATACCGTAAAACCTATTTTTACTAGCATGCACTTAATGCTTTTTTTTAAGTTGCTTTAGGTCATGAGAGCGACCGCGTAACACACTGAGCTTCCGTCATGGAGTATTGTAGAGTGTCCAAATTTTATGTTGTACTAGCTAGTGTCCCGTAGTTTACTTGGACTTAGTTCAGTTGTGGGCAAACGGGGACCACAAAGTTTAAGAAATTCTAGAGGAGGGCTAAAATTAAAGAAAAAATGCATTTTGTGCTAAAGTTTTTAATCATAATATTATAAAACAGTAGCACCCCGTATTGCGCAACATATGAACTACGCGGCTAGTTTAACTTCACCTATAGGTTATGCATCTATTTTTTATCATCGGATGAGTAGTTTCGGAGATTACCACCTTAATCCAAACATACAAACGTAAAAGCTTATGTACTTTACGTGTTTATAATATTAGTGTTGGTAAAAATATATTTTTTTCTAAATTCTGTTTCTGAAAATTATTTTATATAATAAAAAAGTTTTTAGTGAAATAAGTAATTTAAAAAAATATCTTTTGTTACATATGTAAAGTATTTTACCTTAAAATCTAAATTCTTATTTTAAAAACTTTTCTATGTAGAATTAAAAGTTTAAACTCTAAAAAGCTTTCATAGTCCCAATGTGATCGGATAGTGTGGCCATCATCGAATGTCAGGTTCGGATGTGCACCCGAGACGACACGGTACGGCGCCTATGATCATCCATTGTTCTTAGCTTAACTAGTGATGGATACAAGATAACTATCGATGTCGATAAAAACAAAAAAAAACTTTTTTTTTTTACACGCTGTTGCAGTCAAAAGAGGCTTTTTATGGTTTCTTAATTGAAGAAAGAAATTGAGTTTTAAATGTGACAGATAGGTATTAGATTTTTTTTATAGAAAACGCATTAAAAAAATGAGAATATTCAATATTAATGTTATAATATTATAAAAGGGGACAACACACGCATTAAAAAAGTGTTGGATTTCATAAAAAAAAAATTATATCTTGACAAAGAAATATCACTAGTTTTTTTTGTTTAAGTCAGATAGATTGTGTCAACAAAAAATATGCCGAAAGTCACCATTGTCACGAAATGTTACAAGGACTGTTTCGAAGCGAGATTGATAATAAAAATGATTTATATTTTCTACTATTGTAAACGGTCGAAATTTTATAGCCCAAAAAACACATAAAAATGATCTTTTAATATTATTTAGGTCGCTATAGTAGCCCATAGTTTTCTTACTTTTAAAAGTTGGTATTAGCAATAAAAAGACATAAAAAGAATAGCAAGCGCCACAGGGAGAAGGAATACACCAGACCGCACTTTATGGCAAGCTTTAGTGGAGGCCTATGCTGAGTAGCAAGACAATCTTCACGAAACTGGTGTCAATGATATTTTAGAATATAAGAAAGATGTTTGATAAGGTTGTTTTTATAAAGGCTTTATTATTATTTTTATTAGCAAATAACTCGTCACAGAAAAGATTATTCTTTGGTTTTATTTTATGGCAAACTTAACTAATTAAGAATTTGTTGTGCATATTTGTAAAAAGGTAGCCTTGACTGACATATCACCGTTTAATTGAACAGCTTGAAATCTAACGTGGGAAAGGAACATTTGAAATAACTCTTCTATCAATTTACTTTGGAGAAATACCCGATTAGGTTAATGATGTTCTTATTGCAAGACTGTATATGATTCTATATTAAAATTACTCATTAACTTTAATTGATCGAGTTTTTAGACAAGTATAGACATTCCCAATAATTTCACAATTTTATTTAATTAAAAAAACAGTGGTATTGTTATTTTAATGATAATATCTTGACGCCCAATATGCCTGAACAGGTAGGCAGAGATCTCAGTATTTAGAGCGAGAATACCTCAAATTATATTTGAAGACCTAACGTGACATAAACTGAGCTTGCTGCCTGTCAGTCACATTATCAATCAACAAAGAAACATCATTATATAATATTACAGACTAAGGAAGCGAACTCAAGAACTCCAGATTCATCCCAGCTTTATATCACTCGACAACCAAGCCGAAGAAAAAACGTTATATTCAAAGCCATATCCCTCAATTATTTAACCTTTTTATCGAATAAATTTATCGATAGTCATGACATCACTAGAGCGGTGTTCATAAAGACTTTGATATGGTGAACAGAAGTGAACCACCGTTACTTGTACAGACTCGTTTAAACAATCCGCTCCGGAAAACCAAACTTGTATGTAAATTACTTGTCGAAATTTGTCTCTACTTACTATTATGGATAGACGAATAGAAAATCGATTCGCTAACTGCATCTTACCTGTAAAAAGAAAAAGTTATGAGAAACGAGATTTTATTTATTTACCAACATGAACATGTACATAAAAATCCCTACTAATATTATAAATGTGAATTTAGGTTTGTTTGTTACGCTTTCACGTGAAAACTACTTAAATGATCATCATGAAACTTTGTACACATATTCTTGGAGGTATTAGTAGTAACATAGGATACTTTTTGTGCCGGGAAAATGTTACATCCCTCGGGATCGCGGGAGAAACCGCGGGGGACAGCTAGTAATACAATAAATGAAATCATTTAGAAATTACTAAGGTGTGTGGCGCTTTTGTTATTAAATGTAGATCAAGATTATTTGTTAACAGAAATTAATGAAATAATAACCTAAAAAACATAAAAAAGCGAGTTGCAATACATCAATCCTATAATGATCTCGCAACTTGCTATTTCATACAAAACTATACATTTAATCTTGAAATTGAAAAGAAGCTAATTTGACATGTCGCACCCTCAGTACGATCAGGGTTTAACTTAAAAAAATTTCGAAATGGAGTTACGATCATAGAGAGACTAAACAAAGTACGCTCTATCCGATGAAGAGTAAAACACAGTCAATTTAATGATAGAATAAGCATACCGATACTTCAGCCTCTTTAACACCGGGACCCGCCCTCCGCCCTCAGTGCAAAAGTCACCCAAAATCGAAATGTGCCAAAAGTGATTTTTTGAGTTAAGCCCCTATCGTTCTGAGGCTGCGATATCAGTACACATCTCCATTAGAATAAAATATAATATCAAAATTACGTATGGTATCTCACTGGGCTCGAAGATTTTATAATAATAATTATTTATTTGCTATAAAGGTAATACTGTTGTAACATTGATATCATCTATTTTTAGCAAAAACTACCTTACCAAGGACAAGCCTTTAATCTAGGCAGCAGCCCTTATAGCTCAGGTGATTATAGACACTTCACACTTCCACGTTCTACTGAGGTCGATAGGCTGATGCAATTATATCAAATACCTTTATAAAATAAAACTTCTTTGTAGAAATGTACTATATCGATTATAGCTGTCCCCCGCGGTTTTACCCGCGTTCCCGTGGGATGTCATATGTATTATACATAAAAACCTTCCTCTTCAATCATTCTATCTATTAAAAAAAACCGCATCAAAATCCGTTGCGTAGTTTTAAAGATTTAAGCATACACAGGGATATAGGGACAGAGAAAGCGACTTTGTTTTATATTATGTAGTGATTACGAAATAATATCTACTATTTAGAATTGAAAAATAATTTAATCTATAGGTATGTCGTCGAATCGATATCATATCGATCTCTCAGAAGAAATAAACGTCAATCAAACAAACCTAGGTATCCAATCTAGCTAATTTCCTCGTACAACTCACCTTATAAGACCTAAAATGTAGCGATTTGTAGTACGTACATTAGACCGGATCCTCTAAGGTTAATGCTCACTGAGCGATTTTTAGTTGCACAAGTTTTCGCTAAAGATGCTTGTGTTATTAGTCATTACGCTCGCAAAATAGCTCAAGGAGACTCAAGCTGTTATGAATAATTGTAAGTGATATCCTCATTGCATAAGTCTATCTTAATGTTAAACAACGAATATCAAAGAATGTGTTTTTGTGAGTTTCTGACACCGAAAGCAGTATTAAAGAAATTCTTGCACTAATAGCACTATTACCGAGTGACAAAGGCTATTTTTGAATTCTAAGGTATATTAGAGTGAACCCGAGGTATCTTCAGAATGGTAGCTAGTGCAAAGCAAGCCGGATTAACTTATATAAATAAATAAATATCCCGGGATATTCTTTACACACGGCCATTTAATCCCAAACTGAGCAGAGCTTGTACTATGGAAACCAGAGAACTGATATACTACTTTTTATTTTTACTAAATACATACTTATATGAATAATTACACCCAGACACAGAACAAACAGACATGTTCATGCACACAAATGTTTGTCTTGGGTGGGAATCGAACCGAAGGAGTTCGCGAAAGAAGGTCGCGACCTTCGGCTTGGCAGTCTGAGTCGCTAACCACCAAGCCAATTGGCCTGTCAAGCATGAAAATCTAATTCTTAAAAGGCACTTCCCATCTCTTTGTATAGTCAGAGTCAGCATTATCTTTACAAAGAAATAGATTATAATTCTAATAGAGATTAGTTCTTTTGAGCATCACAGCTCCCTAAAGCTTCCTCACTACTGGATGAATAGTATAAGAGCCCATAGATGAACAAACATATTTTTTCATATATTAGAAAATAATTCCCAACGAGAAGTAGAGGAAATATTAGTCATTTCCCCAATGAATATATACCATTAAAATAGTGAAAACACGTTAAAAAATGTGATAGAAACCCCATGTGGCGGATATCGCGTACATATAACTTTCTAAATCCTTTTTTAGTCGCACTTGCGAAACTAGTTTTCGAGTTACCGCTTTGAGACAGACGGACGCACGCGATTAGCAATGTTAATATAGTGTCATCAAATGGTTGATGATTGACTTTCTATTGTAGTCTAGGAGCGTTTGGTACATCGAAATGTTTAAAAGGATGAGCGTAAGTCTAGTCTGGAAGCCCGAGTTCATTTTGTAACTTTACTAGTGACCCGCTCCGACTTCGCCTGAGTGGGTTAGCAAACAATGTATTATATACAAACCTTTCGAGATAAATTTGCTAAATGATGGTGAAAACCGCATTAAAATCTATTACGTAGTTTACAAGAACTAAGCGCACATACATTAACAGATCAGACATTAAGAAAAGCAGGGTGTGTTGTAAAACTTTTGTATTACAGGGTAACATTTCAATTATTCACCAATTACTTTTGAATAGCATAGATTGTGTTTACCATTTATTTATTTCTGAATTTCAAAGTTCCAAACGAAATTCACTTCAATTAAACCAAAACTAATTAAAGACTGTGTACTTGGTGTTCCATTAAGTCAGTAAAATGAATGTTTATATGTATTATAACCTTCAGTATTTACACGATCGCGTTGACATTTTTGTGAGTTCCACGAACAACCGCGCAGCACCTTATTCGGCTAATATAAACTTCGTCGAAGAGCCGCCGCTCGGAGAGCTTACCTTTCACGTAATTGTGTAGTTAGCGAAAGAGACAGAGCATTGAGGCCGCGACGAAGCATCCTCGAGCTAGGCTAAGGCATAGTTGACACTCTTAAAACCGTTTAATAACAGTTAAAAGACATTAAAGCATGGACCACATCGTGAACGTTAAATTATGTTCAATGCAAATAAAGCCAGTGCCACACAGACATTTACATAAAATGCAAAACTTACATTGATGCAAATTCGGATTCTTAGTAGATTCTATTTGTGATATAAATATGGACTGTAAATTATTGTTTTAATATAATTATTAAATGTCAAATTGGCCGAGAAGTGAAAACTGGTTGACATGTGAAATATGTAAACAAATTATAAAGTCTAACCTCTAAATTTGTTACTAAACACATATAATTAAAAATTTTGAGCCCCTGGTACAGAATTGTAGTGCAACAAGCTTCGAGGAGTTGCGGGTATTTTTTATTTTTTCGAACTGATGATATGTAACATAATATCATTCACAAATTATGTATGCTCGTAAAAAGTTAAACCCGAAATTATAGGTGAGAAAAACTGCACTAAAAGCATTTTTTACTATTCAGTCGTGAAATTGCAGTGTCCAAACTCTTTGCACCTGTCTGTAGCAACGAACAACAATTATTGACGTCGTTAGTTTATTATTAACAATAACATTACTCACTCATTGACACTGACAGTTGCGATTTGTGCTATGTTACGGAGAGACCGTTATCGGCTAATTTCATCCGTGAGAATTTTGTGTTACACTGATGCGCGCGCATCTTAAAATTTCACTCTAATCATTTTTTCATAACGCGCCTAAAGAAGTATAACTTCAAAATCCACAGAGGTTTATAAGAGGAATGACTTATTCAACATTCAGTCCTTAAGTTCCTAAATTACTAATTTCTTTGACGTAGGTACATGTACCTATATTTCAGATGCCTTTGTTTTATTAGATGGTTCTCAGTCGTGTCTTCTAGGCAACGTTTAAACATAAAATCGACAGGCTGATACATCTTTTATTTACACATAATTTAAAAATTACAGCCTCTAAAGTCTAGATGATAGACCTTTTACTCAAGGTAATCTTTAGACATATACTTTATGCCTCATGCATATTTAAAACAAGAGTTGCAAGAAAAATATACATTTGCAAATACAAAATATGTATGTAAAAGTTGCGTAAAATGATGGGCATATTGTTTTACAAAATTATAAATAAATATCTTGCGACAATCTTTCACATGGTCAGCTGATCTTAAACTAATTTGTTTCTTCTAAATATAATACATACATGCACATAAATGTTTATCCTGAGTAAGAATCGAGTCTGTGGCGAGGCAATCAGGGTCTCTTAACCACCAAGCCAACGATCCGTCAAGTATTATTTAAAATTTTTAGTCCACTTTGACACATTTTACAAACTCATTAGAAAGCCAAAAATGTATAGGATTTTAGAACTTTCCTGAAGACCGTAACCGATGGGTTACCCTGAAGATTTCTATCGAAATTGATACAGTCATATTCGAAAATTCGTGTTCTCCATTAAATATCATGTTGCATTGTATTAAACCAAACAAAATCAAACCAATGATTTACCTATTGAACAATAAATCAAATCGACAAAACGACATTGTCGTGACAATCATCTAGATCACGATCTCATTGAACCATAGACAAGTAGAACATATATCTATGGATTGGAAAACTGAGGGAAATTATCACCTGTCTCGCTTCCGCATCCGACGACCAGTGAGAGAGCCATTGTCTTGCGTACGCAGTAAAAGTATATTGTTTTGCATCTTGTATGCAGTTATAAAGTTATCGAGATCAGGGGCTCGATTCTGTATGGAAAATGACACTAACTCGAGGATGTTTCGTCGCGACCTCCGTGCTCTGTCTGTCGCTTATTACGCTAATACTACTAATCACGTGAGAGATAAGCTCTCCGAGGCCTCCGTGAAGCGGCTCGACGACGAAGTTTGTATTAGCTGAATAAGGGGTCTGGCAAAGAGATGGGTGAAAAACTTAATGTTGACTACCAGGCATCAAGAGGCAGTAGTTAAGATAAACCAGGGTCTAGAATAATACTTTTATTGAGCAACGGAGGCTAATTATATAGATAATGAATGGTTATTAGAAGATCTGACATTTTAAAAAAGTATTTTCGAAATCTAGAAATTCTGGTTTCATGTGCTTTGCTTCCGTAATTTGATTGAACTTGTTACAATACGAATAAAATTTTGAATTCACATAAAATAATTATATTGGATAAAATAATAATATTATAGATTTTTATTAAAAAGTGCGCCACGCTAGCAAGGCCACTTTCATTTTAAAGTTTCCTATTTGATAACACTAGTCAACAAAAAAACAACTTTTGCATGTAACATGAAAACTTTTGTCTTGTTATGTTTAGGACAAGGATAAGGATACTAGGAATAAAATTAAAATGGTTTAAATACGAATTGTTTTTTTGTTATACCATTAAGAAGTTTTGAATTTTTATCATCAAAAAGAAGTTATTTCGATTTATTGCAATATTAATATGAATTTACTTTTATGATTTTCGTCTGTATTTTGCTTCAGGGACGCCTCGTTTTAATGTCTAACAGTAATCCGCTAACATACGTGGGCTCCACTTGCCCTGATATCGTTTTTCTTTCACCGTGTTCATCGCTGACGACGCCCAAATTTTCAGGAAAGAAGTCTAAATGTGAATGAAAAAACAGTTTTTTCAACGACATATTACTGCCCAAAGCCTTATAAGTAGATTAAAGCTCCGAAATAATACATTTATAGTCACTTGATCGGTGATTTCCTAGGAAATTTGATGTTACTTTCATGAAAGATTCCCAAGCTGATTTTTCTAAATTACTAAGCTTTTCTTTAAATATATCATCTTTCATCAATTTCCTGATTAGCTGTTGGCAGGTCAGGATACTTAATTAAACTTTTTGTTTTAATTGTAATACCTTTTGTATCAGTAAAACAAAAATAACAATCAGATGAGTGGTTCGTTGGTTCTATCTAAATAATAAGGATTGCAAAAGGCATAGATCGAGATCTTTTCGCCCATCCAGTGAGAAGACCAACACATGTAACACAACATATATGTGGAACCCACGCTTTGTCTTGTTTTCCGATGGCAAAGCCAAAATACTGTTCATATAACTTAGTTACTAATGGTGTCAATTTCCTTCCCTGAGTTTTGAAAGTAATGTCACCACAAATGTAACAAAACTTGTGTGGGTCATTTTTAAACTTTCTTTATATTATTTAAGAATTACTTAACTCTAAAAACAGAATTAAATACTACACTCTTCAAATGAACAAATTTTCTGAATACGCAAGTGAAACAAAAACGGTTAATTTATAATTTTGCGGGTAGTACCTGTAACACGAAAACTAGACCTGATGGAATCAAAATAAATATGGTAATACAATGAGGGTAGGTAGGTTATTCAAAATTAGCAAGCACCTTTCTTGTTACAAAATTTTGTTGACCAGTGTAATTTTATGTAATATAATTTGATGTATTTTATTTACGGATAGTACAGGTTGAATAAGTATCCTAGAATTTTTTAAATCTGTCAAGGTAATTATTTTCTCTAATAACCTTCAAATATCGAATGTGTCTATGCGTCGGCATCTTTTGACCCGTGACATTTGACACTTACATATTTAGAAAACCTGTTAGAGATCTGCCTGATTATAAGTTAATAAATGCTAGACTAACACAAAAACAGCTAAGTGGTCATCTACAGATAAAATCACCATTTGAATCTATTGAAAATACCACGGCCTGTGTAATATTTTCATTACGAAATATTGGGTGTAACTGTATTTTAAACAAATTGAAACAATCAGAATAAGTCATAGCCCGTTATTTTAAGCGAAAATGATCATTCAGTTCTGTTGAATAAAAAATAATTGTCTATTACTTAGCTGACTTTGATGACATGAAATGAAATTGATACTATGTAATAAATAACACACAATTACATTTAAAAATGAATATAAATACCAGACTATTATTTGTTAGACAATAGTATTTTATATTTATTTACCAGATACTATATTTTACAAGCATAACTTCTTCATTCAATAAATTCATTATTTACTTCGGAATGCGACAACAATTCATAACAAAAAAGGTTCAATAATATCGTTATCAAAGACGGAACTATGCATCGGGTTGGTACACTGTGACACATTGTTTTCTACGTGTCACAGGAGAATGAACATTATGGTTATTTTGTAGGCTTTAATATGGCGTGGACGCATAAACGCACGTGCCTGACCGATGTCCGGTTGTGACTACTTTCAATTCTGAATCAAGGTCACGTGGGTAGTAGAAATTTTACGCACATAGGTGGCACTGCCAGCTTGACGCACTTTAAAAAAATAGTGTACTGAGATAAATCTCATCTCTTGAAACGAATTATTACTACCTGTTGCTACTATTGCGTTTAAACTTTAAAGGAAGACTTTAAATAAGACGAGCTTATTACATTTATAACGTAACCCAATACTGGGCTAACGTCCTTAATTTCAAAAACTTACATCTCAAATCCCTCATTGATAGGCTTTTGGTTCATACAGTAGATACTTTATCAAACAAAACAATATAGTATAAATGAATGAATGAAAATGAATGAATGAATGAATGTAAGCTATCCATTTAAGTATACATACATATTTATATTTACAATAATTAAAAAAAAACATGAAAAGACGTTTTATAAGAGCCTGTGAAGGCCTACATGAATCCTACTAATAGTATAAACGCGAATGTTTGTATGTATGGATGTTTGTTCCTCTTTCACGCAAAAACTACCCAACGGATTTGGATGAAACTTACCACATAGGTAGAGTATATATTGGAATAGCATATAGGCTACTTTTTATCTCGGAAAAATGTTACATCCCCCGGGAACGCTGGTGAAACCGCGGGGGACAGTAAACAATATTTCTATTTCTAAGCAAGCGGTACCCATAACTCAAACTAACGAAATAATAATTCCAAATGATTTCTATCTATGAAAACATGATGTCCTTGATGTGTTAAAAGAAGATTCCTCAACGAGTCTTCTTATTTGCCTTTAGTAATAAACTACCTAAGTCGAAGTTATTCTAATAAAAATATGTTTTTAAAAAGTTGTTTAATTAAACCAAATTCAAGTTTATAATTATATTAATGCGTAACCTTGGCTGGCCGTATTAATAAATAAACACTTAATTTGACATTTAAATTGTTAACCTATTCGAAAGGTTTATTTTCACTACATTATTTAATGGTATTAGGATGTTATTAACAAGTAGCAGAAACTTTTACCCTTTTATTAGAAAGTCTCATATTACAGTCACAGTCTCACGTGCCATAGGTGAGGCCTATGTCCAGCAGTGGACGGAGATAGGCTGATGATGATGATGATGATGATGATTGGAGAGTCTACTGACGCAAGTATTTTATAGTAAAATATAAAATAGATATAAAAAGAAGTGAAATTATACTCATTGGCTACATAACCTTTATAGCTAGGGCTGCCAATCGTCTGGGTTTCCCCAAATTTGTCCTAGTTAAGAGGGTGTCCAGGCAGCGTTCGGGTGGGGTTTTCAAAAAGAGTCCGGGTTACATTTTGTGTCAGCGAAATCTCGATTAATTAGTAGCTAATGCAATTAAAAATTGATTGATGAAAACTATAAAAAAAATTTTTAGACGTGTCCGGGAAAGATCCCAATATCAACTAAATGTGCGGGGATTTTTAATTTTTTGTCCGGCGTTGGTAATATAGGTGATGACAGCCCTAATTATAGCCAACAACATTTTTCATCAGAAAGCTATCAAACTCGCAAAACAACATCCTAAAGCTTCATAGCAATCAAACGAATAGGAATGCGAAACGGAAAAAAGAGCCATTCATTTCCATATCATCAATTATTCAAGTAAAGAAATACCTTCAGACATTTCTAGAGTAACAAACACAGACGGACAAACATAATATATTAACGTGAAGGCATAATTTAATAGAGTTTAAGTACCGGTACTATCCATGGCCTTAAGAGGTACGAGTAGAGCGATCGACTACAGTAAGTAACGGGTTGAGTAACGGACTGATATCCAGCTCAAATTGTATATGAATATTGTGGGTCTATAGGTTTGATAATAGAAGTATTAAGCCTCAGTCGAGGGCCCTCTGTGCTCACCGAAAAGTCCGCGTAAGGGTGTTAAAGCCATCTGAGACTGACACCTGTTTTTTTAAATTATGTTATGGTAGTCAAACGAGACGTATCACCGGTAAGCGTCTACCGCCGCCCATGGACGCCCGCAATACCAGAGGAGCCACAAGTGCGTTGCCGGCCTTTTAAAAAGGAGTACGCTCTTTTCTTGAAGGTTTGGAGGTCATATCGGTCCGGAAATACCGCAGGCGATAGCTCATTCCATAGTTTTGTTGTGCGAGGCAGATAAGTCTAGAAAACCGCACAGTTGTGGAGTGCCAAACATCGCGGTGGCGAAAAGAAGCAGCCGTTATCAGTCCGAACAATTCCTCGGAACACTCCCCATAGTAAACTCGATAGACCATAGTAAACCTTCAAGTTCGTCCTAAAAAAAGAAGGAAGTATTAAGAAGAATTACCACCTCAACTAAATATTCAGCCAGTTGACTTGGTGATCCTGACTGCCACAGGTCGTGACTTCGAGCTAGCCCATGGACATTACATATGTGGTGTCTCTTTGTTCTGAGAGTATTTTTTTTAAAGTATGTATTAAAGAAGAAAAAAGATGTATGTCAAATCTATGGTTAACAGCACCAGCTCTGCTTAGCTTGGGATCAGCCCCCTTATTCAGCTAATACAAACTTCGTCGGCGAGCCGCATCTCGGAGGCCTCGTAGTTAGCGAAAGACACTAACTTCCGAACCGGTTGTAGCTTCAGTAACATTAAATTTGATTTAAGTGTAAGTAATTTACCATAAGTGCCTTCCGAGGCCCTAAACTGAATAAATGGATTTGAATTTTAATTGAGACTGAGCACGGAGGCCGCGACGAAACATCCTCGAGCTAGTGTAATTTTCCTTACCGAATCGAGCCCCTGATGACCGTGTGTCAAGAATGTCCCAAGATAAATAAACTCTTTAGTGTCGTAAGGTGACTAAAGAATAAACCGATGACTACGCGCACTTTACACCTAGCACTACCTGGTCAATCAAAGCATTCCTAATGATTAATAGGGTTGGCGTCAGATAGGCATATTGCACCAACCCTAAATGATTGCCCAAATGATGCACATGGCTTTAGACACTGATAAATATATAAACAAATATCTAGTGACATTTTACTCATCTGATCCCGAACTAAACAGAGATTGTTCAATAGAAACCATATTGACTGATATACTACACATACTCTTTTTCTTCTATGGTTAATTTTTTGAGCTAACAGATATACACATACACAAAATGTTTGGGAAGGAATCGAACCCCTAGGTCGTGTATATGTCGAGGCATCATGTCTATCCATCAAACATTAACTGCCTGACTCATTGGGATAATAGCATAGAAGATGAAACAGTTTTATGTTCTCGTCGATTCCGCCACATTGATGTTCCGACAGGCACGTCACGGACTCTGCTCACAGTCGCGTGTGTTACATAATATTTACGTGTTGTATTGCATTAATTGCAACAATTTACAGAAACTGAAAGTTATCTTGTTCATTTCATTCTTATTAGCCGTTTAGTTGCGTTCCGGGATGATGTTTCTTGTCCGGCTAAACTTGGTCGTTGATTATACTGACTATGCTATGGAAAAACGAATTGGATAACCCTGGAAATATTCTAAAACTATCTTGGAAGAGGTAGACAAAATTCTTTACCATTGTCACCGGCTTTCAGGCACTTTATCAATCTCTAGTGACTAGTAATTATTTGGTGTGATTTCAAAAGAGCTTCCTACCGCTCAGGTTATAGAATGAGCTTCCCGCCGTGGTTTTCCCAAGTGAGTACAGCATGGGGTACTTCAAGAAGGGTGTGAAGAGATTATCGCGTGGTGATCTTGGCGTTCCATGCGTCAATAGGCTTTGTTGCCCGATTACCATCAGGCGTAAGTTTGATATCATCTTAATGACACTGATTTCTTACTGATTTATTTATTTATTTCAACAACAGAATATTCTTGGCTGGACCTGGAAAGTAAACTTAAGTCCTTCGTTTTGCTTCTATCCTGATTTATATAGGCTCCTGGGCTTCATCACTCTATATACGATAGTCTATCACAAGCCTTTGTAATAAAAAACAGGGTCTGTCATAAAGACTCGATGGAAGTGAAACTTTTGTGTTACAGGTAAACATTTAATTATTCATCAATTACTTTTGAATACCATAGTTTGTATTTATTATTAATTAATTTTTCGTCACACAAAAAGGTTGCGGAATATAATTTCAAAGCCCTCCTATAAGAAACTTAACTTCAAAAATATGTATAAGGCGAGTTTATTGCCTCTTTAGCTTTACCGATTTTGACCAAACTATCATAACTATATCATCAAAGCAAATAAATCATGATATGCAATCAGCGCCGTTGACCTCGATGGCACAGTAGTTAATAGTCGATAATGATGTTACTGCAATGAGGTCACTGCGCTGCTTTCCTCGCAAGTGGTGCGTGTTCGATTCCGTTTGGTAACATTGTACTCTATTTTGTTTCACTATTAATTGGTTTGTTGGTTTTCTGATTGATAAGTCATTATGTCAAAGCTGATTTGTAATGGATTAACCTTATTTATAAATAAAGCATATTATTTTGGGTACTAATGATTTTTGCATTTTCGTATCTATTGCTTTTGGGATAAGGTCGTTTATTATTCCAAGAAGAAGACATATCTATAACATTCTTAGCGGTATCAATTTTAGAGTAAATAAAGGATATTTTGAGCAGTAGAGCTTTTAGTGCAGAGTTCGTCCGAGGAAGTACCACCTTACTAGGTTAGTTTGTCGGCTCATGTGATATAAAAAAAATTACAGAGAAATTGTAATTAATTTCGCGTAATACTAAATTAATTTAGCGTTGTATTTCTCTTGGAAACACCAAATTTTAGCTACGTTAACCTCTCACATGACCGCTTAGTTAAAAAAGAGATAGAACATAAAGGCTGTAGCGAAGCATCGATGTACAGTGTTTCTCAAATAGCATGAGGTTGTGGTGTTTGATAAGATTTCTTAATGATTTATGTTTATTTCTACATAATAAGGGGATACTGTAACAGAGCAAGGTCTCATGAAGCATGTAGTCTAGTATCTCAGAGAAATCAAGTGCTATTTCATAAGATATGGGTAAAAAACCTTCAACTGACTCATCATATGTAAAAAGATTAAAGTGGTATTTACCCAACAGAATCAAAATCTCCAAATTGGTTATAAACTCGCCAAAATTAATTAATATTCTGAACTATATCAAATAATTATTTTGCGCTCAAGTTTGAAGTATAACAAGATAAAAGATAATTCGATTCCGTTTTAAGACTAACAATTAGGTAATTTATTATACTGCAATGTAAGTTGTTTACAATGTTACCTTGAAAGTCCAGCTTTTAGTGTGTTGCTATTTGTAATTTGTCTATAATACTAGGAATTTGGAAGGTCGTTTGGGTCTGTGGCCTTACAAGGATGTTGGATAATAAAATAACCTAGATTTGCTCATTCCTAACTAATATTGTTAATGTGAAAGTGTTTGTTAGTATATTGCTTACGAAGGAATTTAGGGATACTTGTACTCTGGGATAATAAGAGGTAGTAGAGCTCTTAGTACAGAGTTCGTCCGGGGAAGTACTACCACCTTACCCATTTCTGCCGTTAAGCTGTAGTGCACTTGTATTACTGTGTTTCGGTAAGAAAGGTAAGGCGACCGGTGAAATAACAGGCACATGAGACTTAACAACTTTATGTCTCAGGGTCGACAACGCATTGGCGATGCCCCTAGTGTTGCAAATGTCCATAGGCGGCGGTGACCACTTACCATCAGGTGGACCGTCTGCTTGTTTGTCGGCCCAAGTCGTATAAAAAAAATATATATAGCGGCCCTCTTTTTGCGTCGGGGGGTTAAAAGGAGATATCACGCGAAGGCGGGTAAAGCCGCGAGGCAGATTTATATTATAGCCAATTTTATTTTAGTGAAAGCATATTTGGAAAAAAAAATACAGATCATTTTCTTCTTTAAATGATCACCATTTTTTTATACGACGTGAATGATAAACAAGCAGACGGTCCACCTGATGGTAAGTGGTTAGTGGCGCCTTTAGACATTTGCAACACTAGGGGCATCTCAGTCTCATGTGATCAATCAGAAGGATTCTCCTTACAACCGGACTTCAAAATAGGTACTATTTTACTGTATTTCATCAAATCAGGAAAACAACCCTGATCAATACATTCATTAAAAATATTTGACAAAACCGGTGCAATCACTGTTATTATTGATTTTACGATTGTTACTGATAAGCCCCATAAATCTTCAGTACTTTTCATATTGAGCGAATTAAAAGTATTTAAGATATCGCTAGCATTAATATGCTCAAATTTAAAACTAGGAAATATATTATGAATATGCTGTTTGAGTAAAGATTCCGCTACTATAGGACATGATTTAAGGCTTTTAGTAGTTTTACCAGGTATACTCGTGAAGAAGTTTTCGAAAGCACAGGCTACATCTAAATTATTCGTTAAAATTTTATCATTAATTTTAAGAGTTACCTGTTCATTATTATTTCTAATTTTACCAGTTTCCGTATTAATAACATTCCAGACTGTCTTTATTTTATTATTCGCATAATAAAAAATACAGATCATTTTCTTCTTTAAATGATCACCATTTTTTTATACGACGTGAATGATAAACAAGCAGACGGTCCACCTGATGGTAAGTGGTTAGTGGCGCCTTTAGACATTTGCAACACTAGGGGCATCTCAGTCTCATGTGCCTGTAATTTCAACGATGTCGACAACAATGTATATAAGGAAAATAGGGTTCCTTTGACGCATCATCACCTCAAAACTACTGAACATATCGCGATGGGACTGCTACCATTCGACGCGGATTTTTTCGTAGATGGTTATAGGCTTTATATAATATCGATAAACGCGGATGAAACCGCGGAGGACAGCTAGTAATCACATATTAGTAAAGTGATCCGATATTTCTAATTAATAAATTCATAAATATGTTAGAAACTTTTCAAAAACATTCAAGTTAGTGTGTAATCAAGCTAAATGTCACTATATATGTAATAAAATAGGTAATGCGAATAATAAAATAAAGACAGTCTGGAATGTTATTAATACGGAAACTGGTAAAATTAGAAATAATAATGAACAGGTAACTCTTAAAATTAATGATAAAATTTTAACGAATAATTTAGATGTAGCCTGTGCTTTCGAAAACTTCTTCACGAGTATACCTGGTAAAACTACTAAAAGCCTTAAATCATGTCCTATAGTAGCGGAATCTTTACTCAAACAGCATATTCATAATATATTTCCTAGTTTTAAATTTGAGCATATTAATGCTAGCGATATCTTAAATACTTTTAATTCGCTCAATATGAAAAGTACTGAAGATTTATGGGGCTTATCAGTAACAATCGTAAAATCAATAATAACAGTGATTGCACCGGTTTTGTCAAATATTTTTAATGAATGTATTGATCAGGGTTGTTTTCCTGATTTGATGAAATACAGTAAAATAGTACCTATTTTGAAGTCCGGTTGTAAGGAGAATCCTTCTGATTACAGACCAGTTTCCGTTCTGCCAGCACTTAGTAAAATTTTTGAAAAACTGCTGCTTAATCAAATGTTAGGTCACTTTACTAAGCATAAGATATTGCATGGTCATCAGTTCGGTTTCACGAAGGGAAGATCTACATCCGATGCGGCAGCAGCATTGCTGAGACACATTTATGGCGCATGGGAGGATTCTCAGGATGCGATTGGCATTTTTTGTGATCTATCCAAGGCTTTCGATTGCGTTGACCACCGTACGCTACTTCTAAAACTTGACTACTACGGAATTCGTGGAACTGCTCATGATCTTGTTTTATCTTATTTATCAAATCGTCAACAAAAGGTAGGGATTACTGGCACAACATCCAAGGGCTCTTTAGTCGAAATGGGGGTACCCCAGGGTTCAATTTTAGGTCCATTTTTGTTTTTAGTCTATATAAATGACTTGCCATATGTTGTAAATGATCTCACAGATATTGTCTTGTTTGCTGATGATACATCATTAATTTTTAAAGTTGATAGAAAAGACAAAGATCTAACTAAAGTTAATCATACTATGTCAATTGTCTGTGGGTGGTTTGCTACAAATAATCTATTACTAAATTCAAAGAAAACTAAATGCTTAAGGTTTTCTTTACCGAATGTAGCACAAGTAGATAGCCAAATAATAATAGATGGGAGCCATATTGATCTTGTTAATAAAACGGTATTTTTGGGTCTTACATTAGACAATAAATTGCAGTGGGGACCTCAGGTTGATACTCTAGCTGCTAAGTTAAGTTCGGCTGCATTTGCTGTTAGGAAAATTAAACAATTGACGAATGTTGAGACAGCCAAATTAGTTTATTTTGCATATTTTCATAGCCTCTTGTCCTATGGTATTTTATTTTGGGGAGCAGCAGCGGATATAGAATCAATATTTATTATACAAAAAAGAGCAATTCGTGCAATTTACGGTATGGGTCCCCGTGAATCATTAAGAGATTTATTTAGGGAAATAAATATAATGACATTGCCTTCATTATATATTTATGAAAATATAATGTTTATACGTAGAAACATAGGAATGTTTGAGTCAAAATTGGATATCCATAATATTAATACAAGACAAAGGGAGAAGTTAGTTGTTCCATATTTTAGACTAACTAAAGTAAACAAGTCATTTCTTGGTAATTGTGTTCGATTTTATAATAAGATACCGCTTTCAGTAACCAAAATGTCTGATCATAAATTTAAAAATTATATTAGGAAAGTTTTGAAAGAAAAAGCGTATTACAAGGTGGTTCATTATATTGAAGATAAAAATGTATGGAAATAGCTGCTCTCTGCACAGTGCACCTCTAATTTTCTTGTTTAAGTTGTAAGTAATTATTGTCATTTTCTATTTTGTAGTCTTGTTATTTCTTTTTTTTTTTGTTTTTTGTTTTTGAATGTTAGCTTTATTAAGTATTTTGTAATTGTTAAATATAAAAATATGTAAAATTGATGTTATAAAATAGCCAAAAAGTCAGAATAGATAAAAAAGAATTTAATAAAATAAAAAAGAATGTAACCTTGCTGAGTTTCTTGCCGGTTCTTCTCAGTTGAAGGCTGACTTCCGAACCGGTAGTAGCTTCAGTAACTTTAAATTTGACCTTCATAAGTGCCTTCTGAGGGCCTAAACTGAATAAATGGTTTTGAATTTATGAATAATAATTATCAGTATTAACTGATTCGATTATATCAATCAAACATGATCGCTAAAATAAGCATTGAAAAGTAAAGGGAAATTTAATATACATAATTTAAGTTAACTACCTTAACTTTAACTAGTAAAAGTTTCACAATAATTGAGAGTGGTCAAGTAAACTCGTCCGAGCAGGAAAAGCAAGTGAATCAGGAAGGCAAGCCGAGTTTCAGAGACTTGATACCTCCATCCGTGTTTTCCAATTTGTGACGTTTGTTTTTTTTGTGGAGGAAGAAAGGTATGTGGACTATGTTAAATGCATATTATTTTACAAAGATAGTATTTCCAAAGACGTAAAATTGAAGGTCCGAGATTTGATTCCCAGATCGAGCAAGTCAATGCTGACTGATAACAAAAAACAAAAAATAAAATTAAAAAAATACTCCGAGAGAATGAGATATAAGATCCGTTGGGAACGCGAGTGAAACCGTGGAGCGGAAACTAGTACTGCTATAAAGATGCTGTGAGGGAAAGGATACGAAATGCCTTTCGAGATGTGAAAGTGACCCCTTTCTATCTCATAACGCAACAAACTGCAAGAAAGATCTCATGATCTATGGAATTCTATAAATCATTGTCTTTGTGTATCGCTTCTTATGGTATACTAAACTTGCGGTACGCTATGATGGCCGTTTTGACGTTTAAAAATGACGAAGAAAAAAAACCTTTATTCCTTCAGACATAACGTGCGTCTATTGATCCAACAGCGAATTGTATGATGATGAAAATCAACCTTATTCCAAAGCAATAGAGTTTCTTTTCCAAATACAATCTGAAACGTCAAAACGGCCATCATTGCGTGCCGGTAGTATAATCTACAAATTTATTGCAGCTTTATGTTTCTACGAATATATCCACTTGTTGATTCAAACCTGTAAACACTTTCTATGGTCTTTTTCTTTTGATTTGATTTTATTAATTGCTGGAGTGCTAATAGGTACGCAACGTATGATATTTTATGGTATGTCCAAACTAAGAAGTCCTATTTGATGTTTAAAAATTTCATAGAAATATATACTCTATTGTTTTTGCAGTTAGGTTCATCTATTCAAAATGACATGGAATAATGTACTCTATTGTTTTTGCAGTAAGGATCATAGTTTAAGAATGACAGACAAAAATATACTCAATTGTTTTTGCAATAAGGTCCACCAATTAGGAATATCAAAGAAAAAGATACTTTATTGTTTTTGCAGTAAGGTTCACCTATTAAGAATACCATAGAAAATATACTCTATTGTTTCGGTTATAACGTACATCTATAGTCCAATAGTTGATCGGATACTAATAAAATTAGCAGTTTAGATAGAATACGTTCCAAATTATCCCAGTCCCATCCCGATATGCTCAGTAGTTTTGAGGTGATGGTTCTTCAAAAGAGGCCTATTTTCCTTATATAGAACATCACTTGACATTTATCTCCAGAAGACATACCATCATGCACACGAAGTCAATGGCGGAGCAGTCACAAACTAAACCAGGTTTAACGAAAACATTTGTCCTAAATTAAAGTAAAACAAAGCTGTGCCTAATTAATTAATTTCTCAGTCCGAATTCCAAATAGCTGAAATGTAATTGGTAATCGATTACATGCTTTTGCTTGCCCTGTTTACTTCTCGAACAAGTAATTAGTGCAAGTTTACTTTACTCAGAAATTCATGAACTTGACCTAACCGATTCTGGTTAATACGTTCCGTTTTAGTGTTCATTGAATGTCGAAAAATTTCGTCATTTGATGTATGTATATGAATAAGTCATAATGGTTTTTTTTAAATCCACATGGGCCGACAAACAAGGAGACGGTCTACCTGTTGGGAAGTGATCACCGCAACCTATGGACCCTGACACGTGAAGTTGGTAAGTCTCATGTGCCTGTAATGTCAGCGCCCCTTACCTTACTACCGAAACACAATAATACAAGTGCACTACTGCTTCACGGCGGAAATGGGTAAGGTGGTAGTACTTCCCCGGACGAACTCTGCACTAAGAGCTCTACTACTCATTCTTACTTGACTACTGATTCCTACTCTGGAGATCTTTGGAGGAGGTCGAAACCTCCCTGGGGTTCTTGTAGATCAAGTCAATCTTATTTCAAAATTACTTACAATCGTTTTTAGTCAAGATTTCAGAACTTATATAGCAAGTATACTGGCAAAAGATGGAAAAAGCAATTGAGAAATATTTAACCACAATAACCAAGTAGTAAAACCTTTTCCGTACTTTCTTTAACTTTCAAAAAAGAACAAGTGTTACTTTAATGCGTAATTGTGTTTTTTTTTAATTAAGTTTCTCATACTTCCATGTTGTTGCTTTCTATTCCCAAAGTATTCGGATATAGAGAGATATCAGTTACGTCTCAGTAATTCTAATAATATTACGAATATAATAAGGAAAGTCTTGTCTTTGTTGTAATCTTGTTTGCTTCACTGATTTCGTCAAATCTCATTCGATGTCGGTTGAGGAAAACCAAAGACTTGTAGCTTAATTCATAATGTCCTTGTATTTATTTCCAGAAATCAAGAAAGAAATGCATCGGTGGATTGGATACATGGTAAGAATGAATGTAGAAACGAAACTAGAAAAGCAAAAGATAGATCGTTGTGGAGAATACTTGGGGAGGCGTATGCTGGAAAGCAAGACAATCATGAAACCGGTGTCTAATAGAAAGACTATTTACATTTAAGTAACTTATAAGATTGTTAATAAAGGCTATTATTATTATATTATATTATTAGAATAAATGAAAGCAATCTATAGTGAAAGGTTGTATGGAAGAGTCACGAGAAAAAGATTAACATTGATAATGTAAAGGACCTCGCAAAAAGTACGTTTTAACGGGTATGTATGCAAATACTGATTACTGTAGAGACAACGAAAGGAAGGAAATCTGTGGTTGCTACCTAATGGAAGATAGGCGTGACGATATATGTGTATCTAGGTAAGTAATCGCCGGAGTAGTAGAGCTCTTAGTGCATAATTCAACCGGAGAAGTATTACCACCTTACCCAATTCTCCCGTCAAGCAGTAGTGCACTTGTATTACTGTGTTTCGGTTAGGAAGGGAAGGGGGCCGGTGTAATTACAGGCACAAGAGACTTAACAACTTCACGTCTCAGGGTCGACGACGCATTATCGATGTCCCTGGTGTTACTAATGTCCATAGGTGGACATACTTGACATTAGAAAAGAAACTTAAATCTGTGCAACATTAAAATTTAAATTCTTTTGAATTTACTTCATCACTATAATGAAATAATTTCGTGCTATCTCGATTAACCTAACCGTAATCTAAATGTTCGTTTTGTGGTATTAAGGTACCTTATCTCCGTTACCATTGGCCATGGTTTTATAAATGTACCATTATCATAATCAACTAATGTTGGCAAAAGAATGACACTACATAATAACGCACGCCGCACCGCACTTCATAAAATAACTTGACCCACTTTTCCCCACCTGTGCAGTGTTATCGACCTCCGAAGGCTCCGATCATCGTCAAAATGACGACAACAAGTGACGAATGATCGTCGTAATGACGAAATCACTGCTTTCTCTCGCGTGAAAGTAATCGGCCGTGATGCGTCCGGCGGTCTTATTGTATTTCGGCTTTTTTTATGGCGTCTACCTGCTATGTTTTATGGGAAGAATTGCCCTCCAATTTTTATGAGTAATTGTGCTTTTTATCTCACGCGGGGTTATTCGCTTCGCTACCGCTGTAGGTATCTTTAAATACCGCGCGGTATACTCGGTTTGCGAGAGAAATTTGAATAACGCCCAGATAACCGGTATCTTTTATCTTGATGTGCGAAACAAAAAGCTATACCGGTGGCTATATCCGCAAAGGCTTGAACAGTATGATTACCGTATACCCACTCAGTATTCGATACGTATATCGCATATATCTGAACATACCTTCAAATGTACTAAGATCTCTTATATATATATTTCTTAATATAACCGTTAAAAATAATTATCTAATGTGAAAGAAAAGACTATGTATTACTATATTTTTATTTACCAACTACATGAACAATTAAGTTAATTGACTCATGAAGCAATGCTATAAATCAATTGATAGACGGTTCTAAAACAATGTCTTTATTTGGTGATTTTTTCTGTTGCAAAAACTAACAGCCGTTGACATGTGTCTACACGTAATACCGCGAATTTTCTTTCGAATAACTTTAATTGGACATGACTGGCGAAGTCTAACCGCCGGGTACACACTTCGGAGATATTCTAGACACACGCTATTAAAAAGCAGATCAAAATACCACTTAATGTGACCATTATCCTAAAAACACGAAAATGCTTCAAGTTTTTGCGAAAAAGGAACGATCTCCATTCCGTTTTACGTCGCTCAAACGGCATAGCCAAACCAGTATGTTAATAGTTTCTATAGAATGAATTTAAATCAAAATATTTGCAATTCACTGTATATTAACCTAGATTATGTGAAATCCTAAAGCTACCGTGAAATATGCAAAGATTTTGATAGTTATATCTCAAGGTCCATTGCATTGTGACAAAAGGTGTTATATTCATCTTTTTCTGTGTGAAATGGAACGTGTTGCAATCTTTACGATTCTTAAACAATACCTGTTTTTGATGACGTGATGGCTCGCTTACCTGCAATCACAAATAAATAATTTAGCATCGACCGTTTATTGAAATCGAGAAATCAATCGATTCTTTTTTCATTTGGGGCAAAATAATTTTGACCTTCATCGAATTCACGTTTGCTTTTTTTTTAATCCATAAAAGGCTTGAGCGTAATTATGGAACATATTTTTATCATTGAATTGGCTTGTGTTTTACCACAATCTAACCATGAATATGGTATTTAATAGCAAGAACACAAAGAATTTAGAAGGACATTCTAGTAAGTAAATAATATAATTTGATTTCTTATTACATACGTAACTAGCCCGGCGACTTCACCCGTGTTTACAGGATAAAATTTTCCCATGCGAAAAAATAATAATCTAATTTGAGATAGGCCAACTGGCCTGTTATTTTTTAGATTGTATTTGGGTTATATTAGGTTTGGTGGTTAACGCTCTGACTGCCAAACCGAAGGTCGCGGGTTCGATTCCCACCAAGGACAATCATTTGTGTGCATGAACATGTCTGTTTGTTCTGTGTCTGGGTGTAAATATCTATATAAGTATGTATTTAGAAAAAAAAAAAAAGTAGTGTATGTAGTATATCAGTTATCTGGTTTCCATAGTACAAGCTCTGCTTAGTTTGGGACCAGATGGCCGTGTGTAAAGAATGTCCCAGGATATTTATTATTATTTATTTATCAATTGTCCATTTGGACGTCAAAGAAATGTCACTCTCATTTGTATTATTAATACATATAGATATAATAATTGGATTTGTAGATATTTTTCGGAAGTATTATTTAACTTACCAAAAGGCGTTTCAATAAAATATATTTATTCAAAAACACCTTTCTAGGTACTTACGAGGTTAGACTCTAACGCCGCTTCGGAAGGTTGCTTTTACTGTATAGATCCGGCAATAAACTCAGCAATGACTTCATTCAAAACGATATTGAATATACTAAGAAGTCTTGCAAGATTGAGCTAACACAAGCATTGTCGACTTTAAAATAATCAATAATTTTGAAGTGAAAACTTCTTTAGCGGCGTTGAGCACTTTTTTTTTTATGCCACTTGGGCCGACAAACAAGCAGACGGTCCACATGATGGTATGTGGTCACCGCCGCCTATGGACATTTGCAACACTAGGAGCATCGCCAATGCGTTGTCGACCCTGAGACGTGAAAGTGTTGTTAAGTCTCAGGTGCCTGTAATTTTACCGGCTCCCTTACCTTTCTAACCGAGTCACAGTAATACAATTGCACTACTTCACGGCGGAAATGGGTAAGGTGGTAGCACTTCCCCGGACGTACTCTGCATTAAGAGCTCTACTACTCTAGTAAGCACTTTTCTTGGGATGGGTATAAAATGTTAAACTCGCGTCAGGACACGTGACCTGATCGAAAATTCGTAAGACGGTAAAAATGCACAACGTTAATGTTCAAGTTTTCACATCTACCGGCACTCCCGGAGGCAACCTGTTGTTTTTGAGTTTACATTTTAACTTTAAGTTTTTGACCTGACTCTACCAGGGAATCAACAAATGAGTGAAAGTATCTTAACAATAATAACAGCAGTATCATACACAGTCCCAATCGCGTGGTAAAACAAACTCACGACCAAACTTTCTCTAATTGCTCGATTATACTATTCGAAATAATCGATATTATGCAATAAGGAATCGATGCGTCAGTCAATCGAACGCACTTAGCACATTTTTTGCTCTTTAACCGATTGCGCTGTAGTATTATTTCCTTAAAACTTATGTAAGTGGAGTAATCGTTAGGGTGATATAATGGCCGACATTTGTGTTGTACGTTGCTTGGTAACATTGTTGGATATTCATTTTGTTCACTTATCCATCATCTGTAACAACAGTAATATACCTTGAATCTATCTTTATATATTTTAAGTTATAATCTTCACTTTAGAACGTCTGAGCCGACCGGACTTTTTTTTAATATAAATGTTTGAAATAGTCCAAATAAGTCTTTATATGAAAATATTTTATTGAAAATGTTGTTCGGATTTTTTATTTTATTTTTATTGTATTTAGGCGCGGCATTGTTTGTCATGTGAGCTTGTGAATAAAAATAATATTTTGCGACATTATAGTCATACATATAAATTAATATCCTGAGACATTTATTACACATGGCCATCTGATCCTAAACTAAGCAAAGCATGTACTATGAAAATCAGATAACTGATATACTACATTTAAAAAAAAAAAAACATACTTACGTAGATATTTACACCCTGATGTTTTAATTTTTTTTTTATTCCTTTATTACAGGCTCAAAAATAACAATAAAATAATGATTACATAGTAGCATTTAAAAACCACAAAGGTTTGTGACAATACTACACATATTGAGTCTACATTGACAACAACACAATACACTGTTAACAAAACATTATACAACATGTAAATCTTAAAGTTAAGTAAAAGATATAAATATAAAATGGGTATCTATCTAAAACTTTAAATATCTCAAGATATTCATCAAAAACGGATATATAATCTCAAACTAAGAACCTTTAGCTATCGAAACTAAATAACTAATTTTCTATATTTTTATTTTTATTATGATTATTTAATGTTTGATAGGTTTTATTGTTGTTTTATTTTAATTATTGTATTTTATATATTTGTGCATTGATGTGTGAGATTATATTTGTAATTAATGGGTGCAAATTACCTGAATAAATGAATCTAGAAGAAATGAAACTAACCTAACCTAACGACCACTGCGTACATCAATTGACCTTAAATACATTTCACAAGCTTCCAACTAATCGATTAAACATCATGCGATCTTTTCACTCGATTATCGATCATTTTGAGCGAATAATAAAATTCGCAAGGGCCTACTTAGCTTACAGTTTCACCTGACAGCGCGGGCGCGTGGAATTTACTTTCACCATACCGTGGCCGCACCTAAGCGGTTCGGTTCCTCGGCCATGCATAATTTTGTTTGTATAATGTTGTTTATCTTTTCTTTCACTAGTTTTGGACCGTATGTGAATTTTAATTTTAATCGATGAATAAGTTGAAAGAAACTAGTATGCCTTTTTTGGAATTCCTCACCATCATAGGTATAGATCCTCACTTCAGTAACACAAGTTACTCCTAATAACATGGGAGTTAAGCCCCAGAGTCGATTCTCGGACATCACATTATCATTATTATCAGTCCTTCCGCTTTTCCTTCACATAAAGAGAGAGATGAATTCACATGTCGCACCCTCAGAACGATAGGGGCTTAACTCAAAAGATCACTTTTGGCACATCTCTGATTGGGTCACATTCCCACTGAGCAGGGAGGGGGGGTCCCGGTGTTAAAGACTCTGAAGTATCGGTATGCTTATTCTATCATTAAATTGACTATGTTTTACTATTCATCGGATAGAGCGTACTTTGTTTAGTTTCTCTATGATCGTAACTCCATTTCGCTAAATTTTGAGTTAAGCCCTTATCGTACTGAGGGTGCGATGTTAACTTAAAACTCAGAGGTTCAATGTTTTGAACCAGTATACTCATGATCTTTAATATTGTGTTCTTCACTGAAACATCGCGGTCATACTAATTTATTATTTTCATTACAGATTCATCAATGCCTCCTTCGTCGAGAAGAAGATGTGAGAAGATTAAGTAACATAACAGTATATCTCAAGCAGTAATAAATGTTATAAACCAGTCTCATAAATATGTAATTAATCAGATCACTCGAATTTAAACTTACACAAGCACACCACACAGTTACTTTTGTCCGCAATTGCGTGAAATAACAGTCTTACAAAATAAATTTAAAAGCAATATTTAGCCCTAAATATCTCTGTTTTTACTTTTAATACCGAAACGTTACAAACACTGTCTTAAGTGTTGCCATAATATTATTGTCTCCTGTGATTTCGCGTCGTTCGCGAGGGATATGACATATTCCTGGGATAAAAAGTATTCCATATGTTATTCCAGGGCTTGCTCTATCTCTATGCCAAGTTTTATTAAATTTCATGAGGTAGTTTTGACGTGAAAGAGTAACAAACATACATCTATACATCAATCCTAGCAAAGTTTAGCATCTATAATATTAGTACTATAGTAAAGTCGCCACGGTGATAGAGTGATATTAAGTTCGGTTCGATTTCCAATTTGGGCTAAGTGCTGGTGATAGTAGCTTCAGTAATTTTAATTTTGACCTTCATAAATGCCCGCCGTGGGCCTAAACTGAATAAATGGTTTTGAATTTTCATGTTCCTATCCAGGATTGGTGACCTATCAAAGAAACTGTGGCAATCCTCACCACATGTCTCGTTCAGACTTATAAATAATTTTGGAATTTAATGTGATCTTTTTATTCATGTTTTGTATGTGTTAGAAGGTAATGGCGATAAGCAGTATAAGACTATGCCTATCGCCATTACCTTCTAACATATACAAAACATGAATTAAAAGATCACATTAACTAATGAAATAAGTGTAATTAAACCGCGTTACAGAATCGCATACCGGCGCGCGCGCAACCGGGCGTAAACACTAGTCACCGTGGGAAACAGTGCAATGACCACTGCACGCTCTGATGAACTGTCATTTAAGAACTCTTGGGCAATTCAGTCATGTCTGGAGACATTCAGGTAGATTTGATGCCAGTCCGTGGTGAAAGGTTGGCTATTTAAGTTTGTCGATCAAAATTAAACCCTACGTTAGAAGTACTGAAGTTTGAATTACAATGGAGGTTGTCTTATGTATGTATCAGCGTTAAAATTTTTGAATAGAGAATTGACTCATAGAGAATAAACGATAAAAGAGTTTAAAAAGGCAAGAGTACCATTGATTGGTATAGGCATGAGACTAAAAGAGAAGATCTTAACAAAGAAGAGTAAAAGTAAGAAAGAAGTAAATGCTGATGGATAGAAGAGTAGGACGAAGAATACATTGTTAGCGTAATGTTTTGGGATAACAGATAATATTATGAATGATAGAGATTAATGTTAAATAACCAAAGCCTAAAAATAAACAAATATCCTGAGGCATTCTCGACATACCCCAAATGATCACAAATTGAGTAGAGCTTGTACTATGGAAACCAGATAACTGACTAACTTTCTGTCCGGTAGTCGGCGGGGTTACACGTCTGTGGTGCCAGTACGTCGACTCAGTGACAGCGGGTCTAATACGTCCTGAAGATGCTTCGTGTAGAAGTGAAACACGTGTCGATTACCTGTTGCGTTTCCTTGTTTGGGACTTGACAAAGAAGTAGATCCAGCTGAATTAGTATCTAGATATTTATTCTTGTATAATCATGCCAGATAACTAATATACTACTTATTAGAGATGGGCCGAGTACTCGATTGATACTCGGTACTCGGCGTACTCGGCGGGTTTTTGATACTCGTACTCAGCTCAAATAACTCGGTTTGAATGCCGAGTATACTCGGTTTAAGAAAAGCAATATATTTAGGTAGATATAATTAAAACAACAGTGTTCAAACTATCACGGGACTGGTAGTTGTTTTTTTTTTTATTTTAAATACACTGGTAGTTGAAAGGCGCGGGCGGGATGAGGGGTGTATCAACGCGACCCGGCCGCTAGACCGGCGCGAACCTGTTTGTACTTGTTAAAATTTTTTTTTTTTTTTATTTGTTAAAATCGACCAGGTATTTCAATTAATACAACAACACACCAACACAACAACACAACATTCAAATCTCAACTAACATTTGAGACCACATTTTTTATGCGTCAAGTAACTTTACAATCAATAGAATTTACCCAACCTTGCTGCAGTTACATTATAATTGATTTAATTATATACTGTGTAAATAGCGTACCACCACACAAATAAGTCGTGCAATTACTGCGAGGCCATTGGCAAGTACAATTTACTAAATGTTCTGATAATTTATCGAGAGTGATCAACTGTGGTGAGTGGTCAAGTTAACGGCCAAAAGCTACGAGTAAATTAATCAAAATTTTGATTTGAAAAAAAAAAAAAATATTTTCCCTACTGATATTATAAATGTGAATGTAAGTTTGTTTGATACGCTTTCACGCAAAAACTACTTAACCGATCGTCATGAAACTTTGTACACATATTCTTGGAGGTATTAGAAGTAACATTACTTTTTGTGCCGGGAAAATGTTACATCCCTCGGAAACGCGGGTGAAATTGCGGGGGACAGCCAGTATTATATATAGACATATTTTATGGAATACTAGTAGTACCCGAGGGATGTGCCTGTGATTTAATAATAAGGTACCTTTTAGATGGCATATAGACTAAATGCTGACCCAAACTCTCGGGGAGTTTAAGCCTATGAAACCCCATTAAAATTCGTCAGTAGTTTCGGACATTTTTTTAATAATGGTATTAAGAAAATAAGAAAAAAGAAAGACAATAAATTTAAGGATTCTATAACAGTCCCTAGATTAACCGAGATCAGGGGCTCGATTCTGTAAGGAAAATTACACTAACTCGAGAATGTTTCGTCGCGGCCTCTATGCTCTGTTTCTGTCGCTTACTACGCTAATACTACTAATCACGTGAGAGATAAGCTCTCCGAGGCCTCCGTGAAGCGGCTCACCGACGAACTTTGTATTAGCAGAATAAGGGGGCAGTTCATGGCAAATATTTTCAATGTACATACAGACACGTCGGATCTAAACTTCTGTAGCAACAAGAAGGTGATTTATGACAAATTTCAAATAAATCAGAATTATCCTTTACCCAGTTAAGCTGTAACATACATACACACAAAAAACTTTCGCATTCATAAATTAGTAAGATAAGAAATGTCTATATTAAAAGGCAAAATCTAGAGACAGATGAAAATCGGACACTTTCTATACAAATAGTTTCAAGCATCGACCTCAGACGGTGACTAGTCAAGGAGAAAATTTCATATAGCAAGGTAATTAAGGTCGAATTTGAGTTGTAACTGTTATTAATATTTAGTGAATTTGTTAATATAATTATTGTAGATGTCAAATCGAAATATTATGTTTGCTAGGAATTTGAATTTGGTTGCAAAATTAGTAGGTGCTGGTTAAATTGATTTTCTTACTAAAATTATGTATCTACAATGATTTTACTATAATTTGAATGTTGACAAAAAGTCACTACCACAGTGACAATCCAAAGAAACATTTCCAAATCAATCTTTGTTTGTATGTGGAGGGTTAACTCCGGAACTACAGCACCTATCCTATTAATATTATAAACGCGAAAGTTTGTATGTATGGATGTTTGTTCCTCCTTCACGCAAAAACTACCAAAGGGAATTGGATGAAACTTGGCACATAGATAGAGCATATATTGGAATAACATATGAGCTACTTTTTATCCCGGGAAAATGTTACATCCCTCGGGAACGCGGATAGAACCGCGGGGGACAGCTAGGTTGTTATAATATGCTAGGCATATGCTAAGTTATAATCTGGGTTACATTAAATATTTTATAAACGCGGGTCGATCCACGGGACGAAAGCTAGTGTTCTATAGTTGTCCTTTTATATCAAGATACCTATGTATTAGTATACTTCATAAAAATAGTGATTGTATTGTATCAAACGACATAAACAAAAACTTCTCACTTTTGCTTGTAGACAATAAAAAGTAAACAGATAATTCTTAGAAATTAAGTAAGTACACGTTTTTAGAGCAAAAGCCGTTTATATACCACTTCGACAAACAGTCAGACGTTCCTGATGGTAAGTGGTCACCGCCGCCTATGGACATTTGCAACACTGAGCATCGCCAATGCGTTGTCCTGAGACGTGAAGTTCTTAAGTCTCATGTGCCTGTAATTTCACCGGCCCCCTTACCTTTCTAACCGAAACACAGTAATACAAGTGCACTACTGCTTCACGGCGGAAATGGTTAAGGTAAGAACTCTAGTATTATAAAATAATTTTCCTTTACAATTTTTTTAGGACAGAATCAAGACAGTCTTAGTATAGCTTACCAACTACATGTTTAAAGATTATTATCACGCCGACAATGTTAGAAATAGAACTCTCATTTTCATCGTAATGCATTAAATCTTGTGATGAAATGAGTAGTTGCCAAGTTTATCACCGGCTCTTCTCAGTAAAAGTAACACTGTACCTACTTTTTTTTCATACGTATCAAAAACTGTTATACTAACCTCAAAATTGCAAGATATTTTTTTAACTGCAAATTTTTGGGCTTCACCATCGTTTCCGGAGTAGAGTCCTAAAGTAAAGCTGCCTATATCCCTCTCCATACTATAGGCTATGTGTATGCCAAATTTCATCAAAATCGGTTCAGTCGTTTAATCATGAAAGCATAACAATCTCACTTATGAATTTATAATATAACTGCTATGTAATTTCAAACAGCCTCTATAACCAACCTAATTTCCACGCAAACGAAACTGTAACTAACAATAATAACTATTTACAATCATGTCAGTCGGGTATTAGATAAAAGTAAATAACTTCCTACGTCCATTTTTATTAATTGAAACTTCCTGACCTTTAAAAGACCTTGCTTGACGAACTTATACATCAATTAAGCACGCCACACAAAAACTTTAATTAAGTTAACGCTTAAGGAATTGTCCCGGTACATGCATTTCCTGGTCACCTTAAATTCTCGATATAGTTTGAATAATAATTATTGAAGTATGAAATATTTTGTACGCTTGTAAAGTCGAGGTCGCGACACAAGCGGAGTGACTTTAGTATCTACTAAACTCGGCAATAAAATCCTAAAGAACCTTACTAATATTTGTATAATTTGTATAAATTTTAAAAAACTATGTAAAGACGATTTGTTTATTACTAGCTGTCCCCGCATTCCCGTGGGATGTCACATGTATTATACATAAAATCCTTCCTCTTCAATCTATTAAAAAAATACGCATCAAAATCGGTTGCGTAGTTTTAAAGATTTAAGCATACATAGGGATATAGGGACAGAGAAAGCGACTTTATTTTATACTATTCAGTGAAGAGCCTGTGAAGGCCTACATGAATAAAAGATATTTCTATTCTATTCTATTTTAATATTATAAACGCAAAAGTTTGTGAGTATGTTTGTGTGATGTTTGTGTGATGTTTGTTACTATTTACGCAGAAACTTCTGAACGGATTTGGTTGAAACTTGGCACATAGATAGAGCATGCCCTGGAATAACATATTAGATACCTTTTATCCCAGGTAAAAGTAACAACCCTCGGGATCACGGGTGAAACCGCAGGGGACAGCTAGTGATTATTAAATCTACAAGTTTGGTTAATTGTAGGAATTCATAGAATCAATTCAGACTTTATGTTTCTTGTCGTCCACAATAATCCCCTCTAAACTACTATCGAAGCGATGATAGTTAGACGAAATATACCATACTAGCTGCGGTTTCACCTGCATTCCCGAGCTATTCCAGACTGCAATCTATCTCTGTGAAATTTTGGTGAGCGCTGAGAGCTCTTTAACAAGGGTAAGGTAATCAACGAGCTGAGGGTGCTTTCGTTGAGGCTTGAAACTCACCCCAGGCTCACTTTAGCTGGTAAAATTTGGAATAGAGGGGGGCGGAGTCCCAGTATTCCGCTATCGCTTAATCTACGCTTATAGTACAACTTTAGGTATAAATAATTCAGGTTTCACCTATTTTCCTCTCTAATTGTAATGACAAGACAAGGACGAAATATGATAATTTACTGGTTGATTACATTGTACTTGAAATACTGGTTTAAAATTTAATGTTATTAACCTAAATAAATATACTACAATACTATAGTTAATATTTATATGCACTTTGTCATAAGATGTCAATTTAATTTATTCTCTTTTGTCTCTTTTGAATTATTCGCGAAACTGCCTTAACTTAAAAGTTTCTATAAGAAACTAGCTGCGCTCCGCGGCTTTGCCTATTTTCAATCTTGGTTATAAACTTTCCTCTTGAATTACTCTATCTATTGCTGAAAACTGCATTAAAATCCGTTGCATAATTTACGATTCTATAAAGGGTATACTGACAAAAAATCATTTTAATATATATAGATATAATTACTATTAAAAAAACATTAAATTGATTTCAACATCTTCACACCTATTATCTCTAAAGAGTCCAGATTCATTTTAATATTATAACTTCTAAAGTATGTTCTATATTTGATACGCTGACATGGCTAAACGACAGAATATATATGGCTGGAATTTGGCATACAAGAAGCCAAAGACACGGAGGGGCATAGAGAACTTGCTGAAATTAGGCACAGACGTAGTCAAAGACAAGGAGAGGGGCATACAGAAATTTTTCATTTTTTTATCTGATAATTTCTAAAATCTAGACCATACTGCAACCAGTTCCATTATCCTGTTCATAAGTAATTATTAACAGAATCTATGGTCTACTTCCTACACCATTTTCGACAAATTCAAAGAGAATCAGTTAACAATAATGTCTAGTCATCGTCTATATTAGGTTGTGTGACATGTTATTTGTCACACAATACCTTGTCAAGTCACGTAACGTGACTTAATGATGAATTACCGTTGTTAGATCATAACAATTGAGTTCTTTTTGTTATATCATTTATTTTTTAAAGGTTAAAGTGGTAAGATTTGTTTTTAATTGAGATGTAAGGATTTTAAATTGAATTTTATGTACCTAAGTAGCAAATTTTGAGGCTTCCGGCAACTGAGACCGCAATAAACTGGGACCGCGGTCCCACTTGCCGGATTAATTGCCATTTAATTTTAATATTTTTCTTCCGGTGACTGGGACCACCCCTAAATTAATGAAAAAAACTATTGTTCAAGTCAAAAACCGTACAGCCGTACATAAAAGAAAAAATACTTTTTGATTCAAAAATATCATTTATTTATATAACATAGAAAACACCCTTCGATTACTATTTAAAATTGATGGAATTACTGTACTTACCTGCACGATTGAATTACGGGTAAATGGGCTGGTTAATCTATTACTAAGCGCATGGAATAAACTCATGTCTACGATAAGTAAATGATATCTTTAAATCAAATACTTTTATTCTTTAATTTCTTTAAACATGTTTTCGTTTGACTGTACTGATTTGGCTTGAACAATAGATTGTATTATTAATTTTTGGGTGGTCAAAAATATTTCAATTAAAAGGATCCGGCAAGTGGGACCGCGGTCCCATTCGCCGGCAGCCTCCAAATTTTCTCATTGGGGTTTTTATTCTTCTACTACTTCCATACTGTTTAATATACCAGGACATTCTTTACATACAGCCACTGGCCATCTGATCTCATAAATACATACTCCGTAAAAATATAATTAATTTATCAAAGCCAACAACCCTAGTAAGCTGTCATGTCAGGGAACCAGATTATTTAACAGAAAGGCCTACGTATCTATTTTATCTAATAATTGTTTACTTTAATAGTTTCTTAGTTAATTAGTTCTATTATTCATTCACTTTTTTTTTTTTTTGGGGTGTGTTATACAGCGTTACTACGGTTCTTAAATATTGTTGAATAGACTAGTTATTAGGCCCCATTTAACCTCCTTTCGGCTTTACGGGTAGGTTTGGAACACCCTGCATACTTAGATAGATACCAGACTCACACCCATACACTCATACACCCAAACGCAGAACAAACAGACATGTTCATGCACACAAATGTTTATCTTGGGTGGGAATCGAACCTACTGTGTCTGGATGTAAATATCTACGTATATAAGTAGTACATATAATGTAGTATATCAAAAACATGTCTGTTTGTTCTGAGTCTGGGTGTATGAGTATGGGTGTGAGTCTGGTATCTATCTAAGTATGTATTTAGACAATAAAAATTGTATACTGGTTGTCTGGTTTTTTTTTTCTTTACATTTTACTGTACTCCTTGAAGATTCTACGATAAATTATTTTAAGATTAATTGTATTGTGTTTTTAAAAAATTAACATCTTTCCGCGCTTGCTCAGCTCGTTGTTTTGAACTGAGGCTTCTGGTTCCTTAATATATAGTGTTACATTGAATTTTTCTATTGCCGAATACATGGATTATAAATAAATAACTTAAGATTTACTTAAATTTAGTTACACTTATTCATCAAAATTTATAATTCTAAATATTAAAGTTTAAGCTATTTCGGCCTCGGATGGTTTCGCTCCCAGAAGACTCTCCATGAAAACTGCATCTCGATGTTTTATGGCCATTTTTCAGTTATATTTAGTTATCTGGTTTACCTGTACATAGTTTAGGTTCCAATGGCCGTGTGTAAAGAATGTCCCAAGATATTTATTTATAACTTATTATTTTCGTATATTTCTAAGCAATTTCATTAACAATATTCTCTTCCAAGTTAGTTTTAAATTACCATGCACACACAGTAAGTGCATATTCAAATACTTCGCCCTCTCACTTTCACTTTCAACCAATATACGAGAAGAAAGAATAGCAATCAAAAGTATAAACATAATTGGTCCCGTGATTTGTTAATCACTCTGTTACAATCAACAAGTAACGGGTAACGTTATATTGTACGGTATATATATTAATTTTAATATAACTTTAATATTATAAGTCATTTTTAAGCCTTGTTCAAAAATATCTAGTTTGTATGGAGAAAGGAAATAAACATTATTATTATTATTATTATTATTAACGTTAATGTTCGATGTTGATCCAAAATATACTCAATATATCACCTCAAGACTACTGAACATATCGCGATGGGACTGCTACCATTCGATGCGGAATTTTTCGTAGATGGTTATAGGCTATATATGATATCAAGCGGAGCGATAAAAAAATCAATGAAATAATTATGTATTTATTTCTGATTGCTATTCTTCCTTTACAAATTCTTTTGATAGAGAATCGAACCCATGACCATTAGCGTGGCAGTCGTAGTACCTAACTTCGCCAACCGCCTAAACGAGCCTCTAAACCTAACCGAAAAATTAGAAAGTCGATAACGTCGTTTATTAACGCGCAAACGCATCTACACACATTCACACACACATTTACACAACACCTCACACAGACACATTTGACCTTTCGTAGAAGATTGTGAAAGTGGTCGGTTAAGCCGCCGAGTACCTTATTGACTGTAAAAAATTAATTACATCATTATTATTACTTAATTGAAGATCTAGAATATTATAATTGATTGTGATATGTGTATGAGTGTGATATTCTTAACGAAGAGTACCTTTTAAAAGGCGTTTTGAAAGATGTTTCGTAAAGTTTCTTTGTAACTTGAAAGCTGTGTGAAATATCAGGTTGTTACATTCAAAAGTGGAATTGGTTGTTTTATTAAGTTATTTATTTGGTTATTTTTTCTACTATTAACTTATGTACCTTTACATTACCTTTTGTTAATAAAAAAAGGAATCTTAGAAGGGGAAAGAGTGTTTTTTAATATTAATAGTTTATTATTCAATATTTAAGCAAAATCTTGCTACATTTAAAAAGGTAAAAATTAAGGTAGAGATTTTATATTATACTAGCATCCCGCCCGCGGCTCCGCCCGCGTGAACTACATTTTATATCCTGGCCAGCAGTGGGATAATACATAAAGCCGTGCAGGAATTTTTCAAATCAAACCAGTTATCCCTGATATTAGCGCGTCAGAACAAAATCTTCAGATTTATAATTTTAGAATAGTATAAATTTTATTATTTTAAAGATAATAACCCTTGGCAATGAATGGCTCACTACCCCTACTTAATTATTGCTTGCATTATTACAGAATATATATTTAAAGAGACGCTTGCAAAAGCTTTTAAACAGAGAAAGTATAAAGAAAAGTCGTACAAAGCTTTTCAATTTCACATTTACACATTCGAAATTATTGTTTGTTTATCCGTGAATTGTGTTAATTGCATTTAACAGTAGTGATAATTGGATGAATTGTTAAAGAAAATTGTGAATAATTGATTAAGCTCTTAGATACTTAAAAGTACACAGTCAGGCCAGTTGGCTTGGTGGTTAACGCTCTGACTGCCAAACCGAAGGCCGCGGCTTCGATTCCCACCCAGGACAAACATTTGTGTGCATGAACATGTCTGTTTGTTCTGTGTCTGGGTGTAAATCTTAATATATATATTTCTTGTGTGCGTGTGTATGTGACTGAACTCCTCCTAAACGACTGGACCGATTTTGATGAAATTTTTTGTGTGTGTTCGTGGAGATTCGAGAATGGTTTAGATTTACAATTGGACCCGGTAGGTGGCGCTGCGATCGAAACCCTGCATTTTTGTATGGGCTTATTTTGACAGGACAACGTCTGTCCGGGCAGCTAGTATCTATATAAGTATGTATTTAGAAAAAAAAAAGTAGTATATGTAGTATATCAGTTATCTGGTTTCCATAGTCCAAGCTCTGCTTAGTTTGGGATCAGATGGCCGCGTGTAAAGAATGTCCCAGGATATTTATTTATTTATATTTATAGTATATTTTTTTATTCTGTGGATTATAGTGATTATTAAAAATGTATAATGATTATGGACCTGCATTAGTTATAGTATCGAATTAGTACTAGACTGTAAAAATACTAATATATTTATGAATATACGAGTATGTGTTCGATTTTATAATAAAATACCGCTTTCAGTATCCAAAATGTCTGATCATAAATTCAAAAATTATGTTAAGAATGTCTTGAAAGAAAGAGCGTATTACAAGGTAGTTCATTATATTGAAGATAAATAGAGAAAAAAAGAGGAAATAGCTGCTCTCTGCACAGTGCACCTCTAATGTGCTTGTTTAGGTTGTAAGTAATTAATGTTATTTTCTATTTTGTTGTCATGTTATTTATTTTTTGTTTTCGAGTGTTATATATTATATTAAACGAAATAAATGGTTTTGAACATTGTATTTTTTTAATTTTATAAATTGTTTTATAATTTGAAATGATAAAAAAAAACTTTACAAATAGTATACAGAATACAGACGCTATTGTTCTTCGTTCATTTCATATTGATGACGGCTTTACAGTATCACAAAATGAATATTTAATATCTTTTACAGTAGATTTACCTTAGAATTGAGTAATTCTAGCATCAACAAAGATCATTCAATCGAGATCACGATACAAATTATAAAGAAGCCCCAGCGAAATTCCAACAATTGCTATTATACTTCAATTAAGCGTAACACTCGATTTTTTGTAACAATTTGTATACAAAAGTGAATGGTGTTTCGTAATATAAATAGAGCTGATGAATAATAACTTTAAATATATAATAACATAGTTTTTATTAAAAAGACGACTTGAAACTAGATACTACCGCATTCCAAAATAAACAATTTTCCTGAGGCTATATTTAATGCTATCATCGCTCCATCTAGCTGGAGGGCGCCCTACACTACGGCTGGCAGTGGTTGGACACAAAGAGCTGAAGATCGAGCTCAGTGGCGTGCCATAGGTGTCCAGCAGTGGACAGAGATAGGCTGATGATGATGATATTTAATGTTTATCATCTGAAGAAAAGAAAGAAATAACATTAATGCATTCAGGGTGTTGATGGGGCTGCCCCGTTTCTGCAGCGCATCAGGGATGCTTGCTAAAGCACGCGTAGATTGTTTTTATACTATAATGCGAAAGAGATGCTCATCCCTGGTGCACAGGGTGCGGGCCGGCCCCAACAGCTTCCTGAGCATGAAATGAAATGAAATTAAATGAAATTAAATGAAATTAAATGAAATTAAATGAAATTAAATGAAATTAAATTAAATGAAATAAAATGAAATGAAATGAATGAAATGAAATGAAATATTTATTGAAATAGGCCTTCACAGGCACTTATGAATGGTCAGACTCTAACACATGATGATGAACATGATTGCTAGCAGCCTAGATTGTGCTATCATAAATCACTGCAGCAGAGTTTCGGCTGGAATGATATCCCTGAGACGGGGTTGTAATAATTAATTAAATAATTTTTCAGTCAACTAATATAGTTTTTTTAAGTCTTTATGTCATTACTAACAAAATATGAGTGCAAAACTTGTAATATTTTTTTTATTATTATATAATATTATTATTTATTCTGATAGATATATACATAGATACATTTATTTGTACAGTAGTTGTCTTTAAAATCCGACTAATATATATACATGCGAAAGTTTGTAAGAATCAATGGATGTTCGTTACTCTTTAACGCGAAAATTGCTTGAAGAAATTGTATGAAACTTGGCTCATATATAGTTTATAACCTGGAATAACATATAGGAAACTTTTTACCCGGAAAATTAGACATACCTCGGGAATGCGGTTGAAATAAAGGGAGTATAAATGTTACAGGCCAGTTGGCTTGGTGGTTAGAGACCCTGACTGCCAAACTGAAGGTCGCGAGTTCGATTCCCACTCAGGACAAACATTTGTTTGCATGAACATGTCTGTTTGTTCTGTGTCTGGGTGTAAATATCTATATAAGTATGTATTTCGAAAAAAGGTAGTATATGTAGTATACCAGTTATCTGGTTTCCATAGTACAAGCTCTGCTTAGTTTGGGATCAGATGGGCGTGTGTAAAAGAATGTCCCAGAATATTTATTATTATTATTACATGATTACCGCAAACGATATAGTTTTGCTAGAAAAACATAGGATCTTTGGTGAATACGAATAAAACCATGGAGCGGATTCGATTTTCTCAATAAATTAATAATTGTGCTTTCAACGTAAACATTACGTGGTATGGGTACAGCCAAATACCAAAGCAAGAACTTACATCTCATCTATCGATAACTAATACGCACAACACTAAAACTATACAAACATCCAGGATGTCTGAGAGAAAGCCATAAAGAAACCAGTCTATCGGACCAGATTCGAAAAAAACTTATCTATGACATTGTCACACATGTCCTAAAACGTTTTATCGACACGTTTATCGAGCATCGACATCCGTGTGCGCATCACTTAAGGCTCACCAGTCGAGTGACCTAGTGAGGTACAGGTTTCTATATACCGTGATTTGAGGTGTGGTCTTAGTGTAAGCGTTTTGAAATACGTGCTAAATTACAATCACAGATGTGTGATATCCTAAGTGATATATGCGAAAGTGTTTGGATACTGTTGGCCAATTGTGGGACAGAGCTGGACAGTACTACAGTTTAAGATCTTCTCTTGAATTATTATACCAATAGCAATGTGGAAGTGAATTTTTAAGTTCAAAAGTTCGATCTGTTGAACAATAATGTCGTAATAAATAGCTGTAATGATGTACTAGCTTTGCCCCGCGGATTTACTCATGTTGAAATTCATATAAAATTAAAGTCCATGTCTCTCTCCATACCATAGGCTACGTGTGTACCAAATTTCAGCAAGATCGGTTCAGTCGTTTATCTGTGAAAGCGTAACAAACAAACTCACACTCGCATTTTTAATATTAGTTCGCAGCTTCTTGAATACGGGCTGTTGATTCTTACATTGCAGTTCAAATTTGAATTGTCACTAAGCTACAGCATTGTGAATCTTTTACCCCTAATATTTAAGATCATTTTACGCTGAGATTTCGATAAGGCTGAAATCTAGCCTGCACTATAAAATAGTAGTTACTACATAAACTAAACGCGCATTTCAAAACTGTTTCACATTACTGACAGATTTACGAGCAACCAGTTTACAACAAATCGCTCAATTAAACGTTTTAATTAATCCACCGCTCACAGTGACAACTGAGTCGTATTGAATGGCTCAAGAGTCGTCCCACTTTTTAATAACCTGTGGTCATCAAATAGCAAAAGTGCGGTTTGGAGGCGATGGTTATGCTAACTACTTAGTTGGAATGCGTTTAAAACATAATCGTTTAAGTTTAAATGCTATTAAATTGAGGTTTTGATATGGTGTGAGCTGGAGCCCAATTCTCGTAGTTTTAGGCTTGGTATTTATCGAAAGGTCATTTGCTACAACTGTCATTTTCATAGGCTTCGCTATGTTTTTTTGATAAATGTCGAATGTGATGGTAATAGCGAACGGGGAGAATTGTACCCCTAGGGCGCGATTCTGTAAGGACAATGACACAAACTCCCGCATGTTTCGTCCAGACCTCCGTGCTCTGTCTCTTTCGCTAACTACGCTAATACTACTAATCACGTGAGAGATAAGCTCTCCGAGGCCTCCGTGAAGCGGCTCGCCAGCGAAGTTTGTATTAGCTGAATAAGGGCGCTGATTAATTATGATTTACACAGGCTATGTATATGAAAATAAGGGTGTGATAAGGGTCATTATAAGGATAAGTTTGGAAATAAGGGAATGTAACCCTTACGTTTTTAATAATTATAAGCAAGTATATCATCATTTGGATTTGAGATTGGTGCCCTACAAAACATATTTATTTGGTACTAGATAACACTCCGCGGTGTGAAGAGATTTTTGCAGGGTCGGCAACGCGCGAGTGATACCCACGGTGTTGCAAGCGTCCATAGGCTGCGGTGACCGTTTACCATCAGACGGGCCGTCAGCTTGTTTGCTACCTTAGTAGTATAAAAAAAAAAAAAAAAGCTAAGTTAAATTGATAAAAGTACCTTTAGCCTATGGACCTCTTGGTGACATACGCTACGTTTGTGCAAAGTTTCAATAAAATCGGTACAGTGAATTTATAATATTTTAGCTATTAGTATAGATAATGTACTTCTTTCTGGCAAATTACATTATTATCCCAAAATAATAGAACTTCTAATGAAATCCTATAAAATATTAACCTGACATAGCTGGTTACTCGTTAAAATAACCATTTAACCTAAAAAAGTTGTAATAAATAACTCAATTTGACGGGCCAGTTAGCTACGTGGTTAGAGACCGTTACTGCCACGCCGCAGGTCGTAGGTTCAATTCCCACCCAGGCAAAACATTTCTGTGTATGAGCATGTCTGTTTGTCTAGGTTTAAATATTATTCCATTATACAAGCTCTGCTTAGTTTGGGATCAGATGGCCGTGTGTAAAGAATGTCCTAATATTTATTTTATTCATAGTTACCTACCATGTGGTATTAAAATAATACCTCTATTGTATTTTCAAATAACTATGTAACAGAGAAAGATGTAACAGACAAATATAATACATGTTTGTTATGTAATAATAGATTGAATAGTCTGCCTTTTACTATTTCATACCATTTGAGACGTGTCAATAATTGAACATTTAGGTATATCTTTAACAGACAGACAGACAACTGACATTTTATATAATTCTTAACTCACGCCTTTTAAATTATAGACTAGGCTTCGTTACATTGCAAATAAATTAATATTTATTACATACTTCATATTACGTCTACGTCAAGAAGAGTACATTTAAGCCCCCTTTTTGAAGTTAGACTTCTTTAGTCGCGTTATGAAAAAATATGAGAGTGCAATTTTAAGATGCGCGCGCATCAGTGTAACACAAAATTCTCACGGATGAAGTTAGCTGATAACTGTCTCTCCGGAACATCGCACAAATCGCAACTGTCAATGAGTGAGTAATGATGTTATTGTCAATAATAACCTAACAGCGTCAAAAAAATTTATTCGTTGCTACAGACAGGTGCAAAGAGTTTGGAGTAATTTTTGACACAATGTCTCTTGCCAACAAGCTATACAGCTTGGCAAGTACAGTTGACAAATTACACATACAATTTTATGTGTAATTTGTTATTTTTTACTTAGAAATAAATGATTTAAAAAAACGAAAAAAAAAACGAGTGAATAGTAAAAAAGGCTTTTAGTTCAGTTTTTTTTTTATCTATTCTAAATTTATCTGATCTAATCTATATGCCAAAATTCATCCAAATCCGTTAGGTAGTTTTTGCGTGAATGAGCTACAAACATCTATAGCTCATCATAAACTTTCGTATTTATAATAATAGTTAGATTTAAATTCATAACCAAAGTAATTACAATCATTGAATGTTTAGATTATTTCTCGAAAGAAATGTAATAAAATTTAATTACCTCAATGGCAACATTTACAATAATAATATGATAAATGCGGGCCTGTATATCTGTCAGTGTAGGTGTGTCAATTATAATTGGTCAATGAGCCCAAAACTCAGATACATTTATGTTTTTTTTTTGACTTGGCGGGTAATTAGGCGCGTACTGAAAGCTATCAACTGTGGATGTCTCTTTCTGCCACGTGTGGTTCAATGAACGTTAGAGCGAGACCTTACCTTTAAGAAATTGATGAAGTCCATAAGCTGATTTCATTTCATTTTGCTCTTAACTACCGACCCACCCTGGCTTCACATGTTTAAGATAATACAAGTATGTTGTATTATTAGTAAATTAGTATAAGTTTAAATAATTAATATTTTTTTAAGTACAAAAAGAATCCTTCCGGAAATTCTTTAAATGGTGATGAAGCCCGCATGAAAATCTATTGCATAGTGTAATTATAAAAGTGAACAAACAGACAGACAGAAACGACAATTATATTTAAAACAATTTGTAGTATCCTTACAAAAATACAAATACAAAATGTTGATTGTCCATAACATGTTTTATATCTTCCTTACTTTAGATATTTTTATTATTAAATATTAAAATAAAAATTATATTACATTAAGTAATATAATTTCATATATTCATAATTTAAAAATTTAAAAATACAAAAAATTAGGTAGGTATCCTTAAAGACCATAACCCTACTTCATCAATCTCCGACTACTGTTCACACTTGAGAGTTTCCTGAACCCCACTTTCTACATACCATCCTCCTAACAATCCATTTACAATACTTTCGACCAAAAAAGCTTTTATTGTTTATTGACACCGCATTTAAAAGAAACGACCTAAAAGTAGGACGAGTCAAATACCAAATGATGACTCGACGCACTTGTGAATAGAAATAATCATTTCTGATATTAATATCTTTTGTTATATGGACGTAATAAATGTTTCTCATCACTTATTATGTAGACTTGTATATACAGTTATATGAAACCAGATAATTTTGTAGGGAAAGGTGATTAATTAATGAGTTGAGTTAGTTACTCTTAGTGTAGAGTTCGTAGTGTAGAGAGAAGACCTGACCCATTACCGCCGTGAAGCAATAGTACTGTGTTTCGGTTAGAAAGGTAAGGTGGCCGGTGAAATTACAGGCACATGAGATCTATTAACTTCACGTCTTAAGGTCGACAATAAATAATAAATAAATATCCTGGGACATTCTTTACACACGGCCATCTGGTTCGAAAGTTCGTAAGCAGAGCTTGTACCATGGAAACCAGATAGCTGATATACTACATAATAATACTTTCTTTTTCTAAATGCATACTTATATAGATATTTACACCCAGACACAGAAGAAACAGACATGTTCATGCATACAAATGTCTGTCCTGGGTGGGAATCGAGCCCGCGACCTTCGGCTTGGCAGTCAGAGTCGCTAACCACCAAGCCTACTTGCCTGTCTATGCATTGGCGATGTCCCTGGTGTTGGAAACATTAATAGGCGGCGGTGACCACCATATTTTTTAAACCACTTGCAACCGACTCTTGTTACCGACAAACAAGCAGACGGTTCACCTGATAGTAAGTGGTCATTGCCGCATGGACATTTGCAACACCAGGGCATGGCCAATGCTAATATTGCTAACGGCACGGTTATTAGGCACAAACTGCATTAAAATATGTCATCAAACTTAATGATTGATTAAATTACAACCTTATACGAGCGTATCGATACGTTGCTAAGAAATCGCAGCTATTTGGATAATGTCAACTCGCTCGAGCATGTTTTACTTTCAGAATCTGATTAGCCTTGACTTTATACAACGATGAGTGGCCATCTTATTACGTGATATTAATCAGCTTGGGAAATATGAAGAGGATGTTCGACGTAAAATTATTCTAAACTTACTGTACCCCCCGGTTTCACCTGTGTCTATAAATATATACTAATACTAGCTGTCCGGACAGAAGTTGTCCTGTCAAAATAAGTCCATACAAAAATGTAGGAATTCGGTCGCAGCGATATAAAGAGCTGATGCCGTACCATAATCAAAATCCATTTAAAACATCTAAAACCTTATTGTATTAATATTGCATGTAATACCTTGACAGGCTAGTTAGTTTGGTGTTTAGCGCTCTGACTGCCAAACCGAAGGTCGCGAGTTCGATTCCCACCCAGGACAAACATTTGTGTGCATGAACATGTCTGTTTGTTCTGTATCTGGGTGTAAATATCTATATTTGTATTTAGAAAAAGAAATTAGTATATGTAGTATATCAGTTATCTGGTTTCCATAGTACAAGCTCTGCTTAGTTTGGGATCAAATGGCCGTGTGTAAAGAATGTCCCAGGATATTTATTTATTTATTTACCTAGCTGTCTCTCGCGGTTTCACTCAAGATAAAAGGAAGCCTAAATGTTATACGAGGACATGCTCTTTTGCTTTGTTCATCCAGGTCCCTTTGGTTTTTGCGTGGTTTTGCAAACTTTCGCATCTATAACATATAGATTACAAGGTAATTTACAAATCTGTGAGCGAATCGTTATATTACCAGTGACATTTAACTGACCACTCACTCGTGTGGGTAACATAAATTATGCAAGTTGTTTCAACATGTCTTGTGTACATTGGTGTAATATATACTTTAAAAGCAGTAACGAAGCTTATCTATTGTAGAGACGAGTATATAATAATTATTTATATTGTATAATAGCTGTCCCCCGCGGTTTCACCTGCGTTTATCGATATCATATATAGTTTATAAGCATCTATGAAAAATTCCGCATCGAATGGTAGCAGTCCCATCCCGATATGTTCAGTAGTTTTGAGGTGATGGTGCGTCAAAGGAACCCTATTTTCCTTGTATATAGAACATTAGCTGTCCCGGTTTCACCCGCATTCTCGAGGGATGTAACATTTTCCCGGCACAAAAAGTTATCCTATGTTACTTCTAATACCTCCAAAAATATGTGTACAAAGTTTCATGATGATCGGTCAAGCAGTTTCCACGTTAAAGCGTTACAGACAAACTTACATTCACATATATAATATTTGTAGTGATAATATTTAAGAATTCTGGGACTTTCTTTACACACGGTTATTTTAACACAAACTAATATATGAATTTTAATACATTCTTAGGTGGAGACATCCAGACACAGCATAAAAAGACTGGTCATGGGTTCGATTCCCACCCAGGACAAACATTTGTATGCATGAACGTGTTTGTTTGTTCTGTGTCTGGGTGTAAATATCTATATACGTATGTATTTAGAAAACAAAAAAGTAGTATATCAGTTATCTGGTTTCCATAGTACTAGATCTGCTTAATTTGGGATCAGATGACTTTGCGTAAGAATTGGGATCAGTGGGATGTTTATTTATTTATATAGTTGGTAAACACTCGTAAAAATACGTTTAAGTTTGAGAAATGGCTTCTATTGTCAAGATAACAAAGCTTACGTTCAAAATGATAATGTTATTCAAATAAGTTATGAATAGTCAAACCTACTTTACTACCGGCAGGCTATGATGGCCATTTTGACGTTTCAGATTGTCATAGGAAAAGAAACTGTATTGCTTTGGAATAAGGTTGATTTCCATCATCATATAATTAGCTGTTGGATCAATAGATGCACCTTATGACTTAAGAAGTAAAGGTTATTTTTCTTTGTCATTGTTAAACGTCAAAACGGCCATCATGGCGTGCCGCAAGTTTAGTTGTCAGATGGTTGCTTCTGCTAAATGAGCCGGCCGGTGATTTTTCACGCATGCCTAGAATAATGTCTTTTATTTCCAACAATTTTTTAAGTAATGCTACAATTGTACTTAGTTAAATAATATTAATTACAATATTAAATGATTTCTAGCTATAATTAATTAGTTATAATTAATTAAAGGAATTTCTCATTAGCTATGCAATCTTTATAAGATGATTCATATATATTATATTCTACTATTATGTAACTCTAGCTGTCCTTCGTGGCTTTACCCGCGTTCCCGATGGATGTCACACTTTCCCGGGATAAAAAATAGCCTTTATGTTATTCCAGTATATGCTCCATCTATGTCCAAAGTTTCATCCAATGGACTTATTTCAACAGAACATATTTTTTTTAAAGTTTATTTTACATTTTACGAAAGACAATATTGTTTAAAAAAATTGTATATATTGTAAAATAAAGATATTTCTCATAGGTTAAGTAGAAAGTAAATTACTCAATTAACAGATTATTTAACAGTTATCAATAAGTAAGTCTGGTTTTTATAAGGTCTAGTTGGTGAGGGTGAAAAACTGTTTGAGGCCTCAGCTGACCTTGAGGCTGATGTTCGACCAAATGTTCTAGTGGAAATTCCTGAAATTTCGATCCTGACCCCTCCAAATTCCTTACTACCTCTTGAAGTATCTACAGAGCAACCAAACGTAATGAAATTTGGCACACATTTAAGACTTACAGCTTGGAGTATGGATAAAATGTAGAATGCTTTCCATCCTGAGAAAACAATGTATCCCTTGGGAATTTTATTTTAATTATTTCACAAAATATAAACCTGCAATGGTAAAACTGCGTGTTAAACGTCATTTGATATATAAAGATATTATATTTGTACGGTGGCCGATTCAGCAGTTTTTGCTTTCAAAAGAACCCTCTAAGGGGTGATGGATAGGTCATTTTTTATTCTTTTTTTTTTTTTTTTCCTAAGTATTAATAAGTAACAAAGACAAAATAACATTCTGTCAAACCGCAGTACGGTTTGTCGTCAGAAAAACTCTCTTATTGAACTTTATTTCATAGTTAAATATAACTTTGACAAAAGCCTTAGACTAAGGCTTTAGTTAAAGACGTGGTCGTCCTTGTATTTTATAGTTAAATCCAAAAAAAATCCTAGAAAGCCGGACAAGAATGTAGATGAGTATGTTAAAGTAATTAATTAAGTAACGATTTGATAATTACCCCGCTTATTAATGTCAAGGATGTTGTGATGAACGAAAGCGTAACTTGCTTAATAACATCGTAACTTCACTCATTAGGAAAATATTTTCAACACTACATCACCGACTGGGAATTTACGCAAGTCTGTTTCGAATTAATTTGATGTACAATCCAATATGTTTTAAACGATTTATTCTAAAGGGCAAGGATATCCTGTTTCCCATTCTAGACTTTACAACGATAGACTATAATATTATATTCCTATGAGACCTACATAAATGTAGGTAAATAAATTTCTTGAATAAATTTTGTGTTCAAACCAGTTCGATTTCTCGACACCACGAATTTTACAAAAAAATTAACAGATTTTCTAGATCTCTAAAACCAGTTTAGAATAGCCAATAAACCGAATGTAAGCTTCAATAACTATAAATAGTCGTTTAAGAGCCAATACAAATGTAGGTCGAATTGTAAGTGAAAACTTGTGTGGAGCCGTAGCGCGTTGATGTCTTTAACTTACAAAGAGCTTTCGATATCTGCCGACTTAATTTTAGAGCATTAATATTACTTTTTTTGGCCTCTCGAACAATCTCGATTCAAAATAATCAATTCAATTTTAAACTTCAATTCAATACAAAGTAAAAGTCCCACACAATCACCCACAAAAAAACTTTTACGCAATATAAAATTACGTACAAGAAATATAAGTGTCACAAGCACAAGTCGTGACCTAAACTACAATTGTGAACTCACCTTGACATGTAACTAGAGTGCATAATAGTACAGCACAGACCAGTGATACCGGAAGCATCCTGAAAGCCTTAAAACACATTATTCTAGGCTGTAGCATTTCCACTTGTCACAAAATATTCATACTCCAAAAAGTCCGGACGAGAAAAGTTTCACTGCACTGTTTTTTTTTATAAAAAAAAATATAAAACACTGTTTTAAAATTGGAATTGGAACATCTTCGGGTTTTTTTTAAATGTGAAAGTGGGTGCCAGGTATGTCCGTAGCGCGTCGGTGTTAGCGATTGACTGAGAGGCGGCGGCGTGCTCGCCGCGTCGCCGCTAGTCTTGTGCTTCGTGCTTGTAGAGGCAGGAGTATACAACTTTATGAACGTACTAAAAGCATTATTAAAAGTTTTCATTAGCTATTAAAATCGGCTGAGATCCCTCCGCCCTCGCCGTAAAACGTGTAAAGAGCCATAAGGGGCCTACGACCGTTCCTAAAATAAATAAAAAATTTTTTAGCTAAATAAATAAAAATTTTTTTAGCAAATTAATAATTTGTTGTTTGTTCATCTCCACATTACATGTTTATGATAAAATACAATTGACAAGAAGTTTGGGAAAAAATTACAATTTGTAGGAGAGAATCCAAACTAGACCTAGGTCTGTATTTTGGAGCTCCATATATTTATTTAGTATTACATTATTATACATTTATAGTGATCAATTAAATATTAACATTAGATACATTATTGTAGTGTAAGTAAATAAAAAAAATATGAATAAAATTATCATTTATTTAGGACCGTAGACTGACGAAGACCTACGTCCTAGACCTTAGACCTAGATCCTTAGCAATATTTAGAATCAGCACGCAGTATGACGTAAAAAATTTAAATCATATAATATACTAGCTGTCCCCCGCGGTTTTCCCGCGTTCCCGTGGGATGTCACATGTATTATACATAAATACCTTCCTCTTCAATCACTCTATCTATTTAAACCGCATCAAAATCCGTTGTGTAGTTTTAAAGATTTAAGCATACATAGGGATATAGGGATATAGGGTCAGAGAAAGCGACTTTATTTTATACATAATATAGTGATTTTTCAGTATCGCATTTCAAAAAAAACCATCATTAATGAATACCCCAGAGCTAACATAGAATTAAAACTACAACGCAATTTTCATCATCGTCAACTATCAAAGTAAAAAAATTGACAAATAAAGCTTGAAGCTTATAAAATGTTGTAGAGCCCTGACTTAGAGGCCGATCCCACTTCACTTCACTTTCAAACTCGGTCGACTCGCGGACATGTGGTGACTGCGCGTTTGTACCACACCACACTGGACCTACATGTACGACCTTTAGGTTTGTAGTCTCTGACTTCCTTTTTCTGCATCCTTTTCAGATTTTTCCAGCCATTCTCCTTAGCTAGAGGTTTTGGGTTCGATTTTTACTTGCGGCAAACATTTTAAAGAATGTTGGTTCTGTGTATCAATTTAGTATTTACTAGCGGCCCTCGCGGTCGAATCGTTCCCGAGGGGTGTTACATTTTCGCGGGATAAAAACCTGTATGATATTCCAGACTATAATCTATCTCTGTGCCAATTTCCACCCAAATCCGTTCAGCTGTTCCAACGTGGAACATACATCAATCTATCCAAACTCTAATAAAAGGATCCCATCAAAAATATTTCATGTAAAATAGGTTGATGATTGATGGTGTAGATTGGCTCATGATGCTTTTACTGTTAAAAGGTTATCTATACTACCGGCACGCTATGATGGCCGTTTTGACGTTTCAGATTGTCATAAGAAACTGTATTGCTTTGGAATAAGGTTGATTTCCATCATCATAAAATTAGCTGTTGGATCAATAGATGTACCTGTCTGAAGGAATACAGGTTATTTTACTTTGTCATTGTTAAACGTCAAAACAGACATAGCGTGCCGCAAGTTTAGGTTGCCTGGAAGAAATAGTTTTTTTTTTTTTTTTTTTTTCAGACGGGATTGCAATATGGCCGCTTAAATTGTGTGCACTGATAATGTGTATAAAATTACTTTTATTTTGTATTGTATTGTATTTTTACCCGACTATGGCGAAGCCAAAGGAGGGTTATGATTTTGACCGGTATGTATGTGTGTATGTATGTTCATCTGTTCCCTCATAACTTTTAAACTACTTATCGTAATTTGGCAAACGAGGTATCGTTCGAAGCGTCTTGATCGTCTGCTGGTTATTATCAGATCTTATGAGGAGCCAAGCTCCTAAACATACATCTCGGTCGAATAGTATGATTTTGTTAAAATAATGAAGTTAGATCATCACTGTCAGACTGGCTGTCAGGTTATTTGCAACCTTGATAGTACCTGTAATAATGTAATAGTACTTGTAAGAAAACAAGAAGTTGTCAATGTAAATTGTCCAGTTTAAATTGACATGTTAAATATGTTAATTAAATGTTGAATGTTACCTATAATATAATAGATGGGAGCCATATTGATGTTATAAATAAAACGGAATTTTTGGGTCTTACATTAGATAATATATTGCAATGGGGACCTCAGGTTGATACTCTAGCTGCTAAATTAAGTTCGTCTGCATTTGCTGTTAGGAAAATTAAGCAATTGACGAATGTTGAGACGGCCAAATTAGTTTATTTTGCATATTTTCATAGCCTCTTGTCGTATGGTATTTTGTTTTGGAGAGCAGCAGCGGATATAGAATCAATATTTATTATACAAAAATTCGTGCAATTCGTGCAATTTACAGTATGGGTCCCTGTGAATCATTAAGAGATTTATTTAGGGAAATAAATATAATAACATTACCTTCACTATATATTTATGAAAATATAATGTTTATACGTAGAAACATAGGAATGTTTGAGTCAAAATTAGATACTCATAGTATAAATACAAGACAAAGGGAGAAGTTAGTTGTTCCATACTTTAGATTAACTAAAGTAAACAAGTCATTTCTTGGTAATTGTGTTAGATTTTATAATAAGATACCGCTGTCAGTAACCAAAATGTCTGATCATAAATTTAAAAATTATATTAGGAAAGTTTTGAAAGAGAAAGCGTATTACAAGGTAGTTCATTATATTGAAGATAAAAATGTATGGAAATAGCTGCTCTCTGCACAGTGCACCTCTAAATATCTTTTTTAAGTTGTAAGTACCTAATTATTGTTATTTTCTATTTTGTAGTCTTGTCATATTTTTTTTTTTGTTTTATTTTTTAATGTTACCTATAATAAGTATTTTGTAATTGTTAAATATAAAATTATGTAAAATTGAAATTATAAAATAGCCAAAAAGTCAGAATAGATAAAAATTTATATAACAAATAAAAAAGAATGTAACCTTGCTGAGTTTCTTGCCGGTTCTTCTCAGTTGAAGGCTGACTTCCGAACCGGTAGTAGCTTCAGTAACTTTAAATTTGACCTTCATAAGTGCCTTCCGAGGGCCTAAACTGAATAAATGGTTTTGAATTTTGAATTTTTTGATTAACCCTTCCTTCTAATAGTCTGTTAAAAAAGGTATTTCTTGCACACCAGGAGTTTCCTTCCTTTCTCTTTTTTGTTGTGTATATACTAGCTGCTAACCACGGTTTCACCCGCGTTTGCGAGTAATGTTGCATAAGCTCATGTGCTATTCTAGATTATACTCTTTCGCTGTCAATGGCGTAGCTTAGATGGGCCCTGTATTAAATATTGATGAGGATTTAAATAAATCCCAAGACATTCTTCACACATGGTTGCCTGATCCCAAGTTAAGCAGAGTGTACTGCTTGTAGTATGGCCACCAGGTAACTGATATACTACATATACTACTTTACGTTTATGCCCGTCATCACCACACGCTGGGCAGGCGGGTTGGGTGATCACAGAACGTAGCTCTCGCACCGGTGACGCTGCTGCCCGTCACAGGCCTGTGCCATTTGGCTACGCTGTACAATCTTGGTTATACTGCCATTGGTCGGTCGCCAGAGCCTCGTTCGCTTGTCGGCAGGATGCACCGCGGGCAGGTGAGGTTGGCTGGGAGCACTAAGGTGACATTGTGCTCCCTTACATCCTCAATCCTGGTAGGAAACAAAGAGCTGAAGATCGAGCTCAGTGGCGTGCCATAGGTGAGGCCTATGTCCAGCAGTGGACGGAGATAGGCTGATGATGATGATGATGATGAAAAGGCGCGAGATTTCCTTAGAGGTTATAGACTACATCACACCTGTGACTAAGCGTGGTATTCTGAAGACCTCCCTCCCCCCCTGAATGGGTCACGTAGTATGGGTACTTTTCCTTAGCTCTAATAACTCTAGGTAAAGAAAATGTCCAGGGATATTTATTTTTTCAATAGTCTATCGCATTCATGATATCCAAATAAGATTCAAGGAAGAAATAATTTTACAAATAAATGTAAATGATCCCACACTGATTCAACGGATAATGGAGTTAAAAATACATAAAATAACTCTTTTCTTTTAGAAAAAATCGTTGAATCGATAAAAGGAAAAATAAATGAACAAGAATTAACAGAAGAAGGTAAGTATGATTTAAAAAGAGAATTAACATTTCATTGCTGCAGAGTAAAAATATGTGATGTCATGTTTCCATAACAGAATAAACGGTCAGTACCCTTTGTTTTTAACCGACTTCAAAAATGGAGGAGGTTCTCAATTGGTCTGTATTTTTTTTTATGTTTGTTACCTCATTACTTTCGACTTGGCGAAGCGATTTTAATGATCCTTTTTTTACTTGAAAGCCTCGGATTGACAGCTAAGGGAATAGAAAAAATACTCTATATCGTTGGGATAGAGTTCATCAGCATTATTATGCAATGAACCAGTGGATTAACAGGTAAACCTTATCAAAAGTGCTATATAGATGAATTTACAATGACATTCTTAACTTAACACAAGCCTTTTGTATAGCAACAACATTCTATTACAATATGAACCATAACTACACACCTAGGATAAAATTAAATAAAAAGGCACTTACTTAGGAAATGTTAGACGCTAGTGTTTAAAGTTGCTTTTGAAACGAAAATAGCTAATATTGTTATTCTTTGCCTTTTTATAGCCTACTTTAGATAAACGTAAGAGCACTAAAGCATACTTTTTCGAGGCGTGATTTAATATGTTTACAATAAGGACCTATTTTTTGCAGGCAGTGTGCGTATGAAAGGCAATAAAAAGTTATATTCTCAGACAAAAAGATGAATACCATGATAAATTACGATCAAAAGTACAAAGCAACCGTTTGGGCTATTTACTGTGTCGATGCGTTAAAATATCACCAAATCGACGGCAGACTGTTCTATCTTCTTTTCCATGCTACTTCTGTATTTTGATAAATATCGAAATCTCCGACAAAAGCGTTTGTTTTATTACTGTTCTAGTATTCAGATATGCAACATAAACATACATATGGCATCGCAGTCAGGGTGAACGCGTGTCTGTCTAACGAGTGACTAATCGTGTAATCATGATAATGTTAACAAAAACTTTGAAATCTAGTAAATATTTCAGCTTATTTAGTGACATCTATCGTCATATAAAAGCAACTAAACTGCAACGTAATTAAACTTAGCGCCATCTGTACGAGATGTTTTTAAGTTTTTTGTCAGCTCGTGAGTTGACAAAACATAACTACTAGGTGGCGCTAATACACTAAACAAATTACTTATGCATAGATGGCGCTGTTAACAGTGGAATCAGTAATAAAATAAGGTGACAGATGGCGCTACCTACTTGTAATGCTGTTCTATTGTTTTGATGTTCTATTGTGTTTTGGTATTTTACGAAAAAAAATTACTAAATGGTAATAAAACTTACTAGATATCTAATAGAAGTGTAGAAAAATCTTAAACTAATATAAATAACAAGGCGTGGGTACATAGTTGTTACAAAACAAGCGTGTAGTCAATTTTGACGCATGAAATTCGATCAGTCATGGCAAATTGGTTCAAAACTCGTTCAAAACTTGAATACCAATCACGATAATCGGTCAAAATTGTTTAGTAGTAGCTACACGCATGAAAATACATAGGATCTCGGAATGAATAGCGTCATGGCATTTTTGAATGATGGTAGAATGTGAACCTAGTTTTTTGTGGCTTCTATTATAATTTTGTGAGTCAATAACGATTAAGTACGTTGTAAAATTAAAAATTATAATTGTGAAAAGCTGAGTAATCCTATTCACAACTAATTTTACCCTTCAACGATTATGTCGGTTGGTTGGTAAGTATGAAATAGGTAAGTAAGACAATAAACATTCAGATAAGTTTATGATTTCTCATTTTACAAGTTTCATAACCAATATTTTACCCTTTTAAATACCTATAACTTATAATCAATCATTAACAACCGAATCGAAACTGCAACGATAATTTACGTCCATATAAAGAAACATTAACAGCTTCCACGCGAAACATCATCGAAATTGGTCCCGCATCACGCGACCGGCAACAAGATGAATGGATCATTTTTGACTGTATAATTGGACGATCGCGAAACCAGAACCAACTGGTTTCGCGTCTCTTTACTTATGAGGTTATTAATTTCAGTATTATTTTTCCTTTGGGAAGAAATAGAACCATAGAACATTTATACTCTCACGAGAATAGAACACAGATAGGCTCTCTATTCCCAGGTCGTCTCATTTCTCATTGAAAAATGCACATTGCTTTTTTCTACTTATCTCTCGTTCTTCTTTTGGGCAGCAAACTTCAGCAAAAGCGAGAAACTGTAAGCGTAAGAGTACATCCTATCTTCTACCATATGGTCTATTCAAGGGAAACAAAAAAAATAATGCTAGAAAGTTTTAGGCAAGTACGCGAATGTAGCTATTTATTACCTATAGTAAACCAAACCAAAGAGAAGAAATAGCATTTTAACTAAGAATTTCATAAAAAAATAAACCTAATAAATATATATTTTTTAATATTTTCGCCGGTTATAAACTTAAGCATAGTTTCCCTTATTTTGATATGTTCACATTATAACGACTCTAATAATGGCTATTTTATTTAAAAAATGTTTGTTTCTTTTTGGTTTTCAGTAACAATTTTTTTTTGTTCTCGTTGGACCGTATTCATAATATATTTTGAAACGCTTTGTACTCTTGTCACATTTTGGGATTTTGTTTAGGTAATTGTTTTAATTATATTGATTATACGCACCACAGAGGAGTAGGTTCTCAATGGGTCTGTATTTTTTTTTTCTGTTTGTTACCTCGTGTTAGCTAACTTTCGACTGGGCGAAGCGATTTTAATAATTCTTTTTTTATTTGAAAGATGGTGCTTCCCGTATGGTCCCATTTAAATTTTTGGTTGTTACATCCGTCAGAAAGTATACCCTATATCACCCTCACTATGATAACAAATCGATTGACACCTCACTCAAAATCGGCTCAGCAGTTTAAGCGCTACATTGGTACATACGTAAATATAAACGTAAACTGCTAAGTATGATAGCTAATAAGGTGGATTATCCTCTGATGTGGAAACTCACACGGTGGACGAAAATCAACATCTTTTTTAAGTTTTAGTTTTATGTTCGCTCCAACTAATTTAGTTTAAGATCCTACTAACAATATTAGATTTCGTGTTGCCTTATCAAATAAATGTTATTATTACAATTTTTTTTCGTGTTGTTTTTTTTCTCATCTGGTACCATTTTGAACATCACGGGCCTAAGCCAAGTCATGGTCAAGATTGGAGGTAGATATAGACGGTGTATTTTCAGCCGTATTCAAAAACTTTCTAACTATTCTGCACGTATTTAGAATAACTGCCTTCTGCAGTATTAAACCTACCTTTAGCTTTACCGTAGTCAGTTAAAAAGAATAATCTTTGATGATTATTCTGTACAGCCAACCCTGAACATAACAATAAAACTTATATATCAAACGATACCTACAGGTGGGTGGGAAATACCTACATGTTTAAAAATGTGGTCACGTTCAAACTCTTAACGCCGTATTTGGAAACAAACGTAAAGTTAATAAGGTATTCGATTGTAAATACTATTAGAAGGTAAGTTTTTATGAGGTTCCATTATAATTATGGATGGGATGGGTTAAGAGATGACCGTTAGGACTTATATTAATATCATAGCAAAACTAATTAGTGCTGACAGCTAACGTTTAAGTATAATTATTATAAACTGGCTTCTACCCGTGGTGTCACTCGCGGTCCCATGTAAAATAGGCATGTGTCCTATTCAAATTTAAATTCCAAATTGAAATTCAAAATCATTTATTTAGTTTAGGCCCGCGGAATGCACTTATGAAGGTCAAATTTAAAGCTACCTGCTCGGAAAGCTTTCATCTGAAAAAAAACCGGAAAGAAACTCAGCAAATTTTTTTTTTAATAATTTTATCTAATCTGAACTTTTGGCTATATTATTGTTTCAATGTTTTATGTTTTTATTATATACAAACTGTCCTCCGCGGTTTCACCCGCGTTGATCGATATTATTTAAAGCCTATAACGGAAAGTAGTGAGGCAATCACAGCACGGTGGAAGGGTACTTTCTAGTACCCACTGACAACCCTCAAGATGAAAATCTGTCGCCAAAACCCTTCCCTGAAATAATTAAGTAAAACATATGCTCATAATAATCTGGCAACCATAGTTCAAACTCCCCTTAATTTGTGATCAGATGGTTGTCGACTTGTCGTAAATTAAACTCCGTGGATATTTTACTTTGAAACTTTATTGTGGAAGGTAATGTCTGACCCGTCAGTTCGGAATGTTTTCATTGCTGAGAAGAGCTGAGAAGAACTATGTATTACACCATCTGCACCTAGTATGGGAGTAAGTAGCCTGTATTTTTTATGACATTTGTAACTAATACACTAACTTATGGGTGAAATGGTGATGGTAAGCTAATTTAGGTTTTCTGCCAAATACGTAAGGCTCAACATGAGCTGAGAAGAACTATGTAGGTATTCCACTGTGTGCACCTAGTAGGTATGGGAGCCGGAGCGAGGAGTGCTTAATAAACGAACTTATGGGTGAAATGGTATGCTAATTGAAGTTTTCGACCAAATGCGTAAGGCTCAACTTTGTGTGCTGTCGTATTCCAATAACACAATAGTTTTTTATACATGTAACTTATAGTTAACGATACTATATTAAAAATATTCTATAACGGTGAGATATTAAAGTAAATAGGTACCTACCTACCATGGCTAGGTGTTCTAGTTTTCATAGTTTTGCCGCAATCATAAATAGGTTCCTAAATAAGTAACTAGACGATATCACATCCCGTCTAGATACCTAACATAATAATAAATATATACATTATAGTAGAAGATCTGCTTTTTTAACACTAATCATACCAACACTTACTAGGTACCTATTTCTACTATAGCGGGTCAAATCTGCTTGAATGTATGAAATATGGTTGTTAGGAAGGGAAATAAATAGTATAACTGTATATTAATTAGTAAGAAAAAGTCATGAAGTCAAATGTGCAAAAGCAATAGGATGATACGTGCAGTTTCAATGCAAAGTTCAAAATGGGATCATTTGACCCGGTTATGGTATGTTTAGTGTTAAGATCAGATAACTATGTGTGAGGAATTTATTTATCGACTGATAATTATAATCCAAGTTTACAAAAAGGCTTCTGAAAGAATATGTTAAATCTTGATACAACTTATTTAAGTTTACGCAGCAGGTCTTAAACCAAATTTAGCTGCAGAACAGATTGCTGTACAATAGATTGATTGGACACATTTGTGCCACGGCGAATTGAGTCGAGAGGGAGCGATGATTAAGTCGTAACTCATTTAACTGGGTGTGTGTAAAAAGTTCATTAGTTGCCAGTTTGAATCATTTACTTTCCGAAACCGTTTAGAGATGTTGAATTCAGGGCGGACAAGATGACCAAGAACCGAAGCGAACTGTACAACGGGCGATTATCAGGTTTTCGTTATAAATAGCAAACTAGATATTTAGCGATAACGATTGCAAGTTTCATACTCCGTCATGTGATTTGATAAATATCGAATGAGATGACAATAGCGAAGCCGTGAGAATCGTCTTGGTGAAGACAAATATTCAACTCTGGTTCCCTCGTCCAAGACGTGGATTCTAGGATACAGTTCCTTTACGAGATAATTTGTAGAAAGCTTATGGTTATTGTAGAATACAGTTCCTTGCCCAAATATCCACGACATCGCCATGAGAGGTCCAAGCAAGCTCGGTTGCTTACTTGATGATGTTGTAAGCTCTCGGTGTTGACTAAACACCCTAACCAATGCAAAGCTAGTCAGACATTAGGTGCTCTGTTACTCCTAGTTGAAAACAACTTCTTACCTATAAATCTTTTGATAAGTAGGTACCTACCTATTATTATTATTACTTTTTAATAATTGAGGCTTGGATTTGACCCGCCATTATCACAGGATGGTAAGTGATAACGTTAAGGGGCAAGTACACGAAGAAAAGGTGCAGTTTATCTGTGAAAGTATATAAAATTATCATCCACCATTACACTAATTAGTAAGTAGGAAGTACTTAGGTTCCCATTAGGTGCTAACGACAGACCTACGTACTAATAATACCAACCTACAGAAACACGATAGGTATAAAATCTCTACCCACGCGATTCTGAAAACACAACACATAACGATGACGTCATTATATACCTACTAGAATTCCGCACAACAAACCAATTTGTCCCCATGATGACAGTTCATTCATAGCATCCATTCACTCAGCAATCAACAACCCGCCAAAACTATCAGTGTTGCCAAAATAACGAGATGAATCACACAAAACAAACTATCTACCATTATAATTTTATAACGCCTCAGGGCTGGCGGACAAGACGTAAGCCCGCCCGAGATCGAAAGAAAAAAATATAAATCCTTCCGCAAAGAATTTAGGAGTGTCCGCAACTGAGACCAAATCCAACTTCTCGTTATAAATTTTGTGTAAGATAACAATGCTTGCGTGTGGGTGTGTGGTACAGTCGCTGACGAGTATAGTTAGAGCACGCAATAACGCTAACAAGCGTGCGAGCGAGAGATACATACATTTGTAGAGCGGCTTCCCTCCTTCGCCGCCGGCAACATGGCGCGCTGACTCGGGCGCAGGCTCGAATCGTATCGCCTGCCCACTCAAGGTTCGCTGACTGCCGTTCTTTTGTTTTTAATGTTGCCACACGGGAAATTTTCCCCGAATTTGTGTAACCGCAATATAATTTGTTAATGTATGCTTTCTTGAATGTGTTACAATAATTATGAAAGTATGGAAAAATATTACTTTCCTTTATATCTGGAAAGCTCTCAGGCGAACACAAATTTCCGAACCTGTGATTACTCCAGTACTTTACACTCGACAGTCCTCCTTAGCACCAAGCGGTATAAATAGCTCTGTTTGCATCGTTATGTATTGAAAATTCGTTTCTTGAATATTATAAAAATATTCTCTGTTTCGTTTTGGTTACATAATAAGGCTACTCTTAACCTTAAAGTAGGTTATGTATTGTGCCTATACACTAATTATGTGTGCTCGGGTTATCTGACTTTCAAAGTAGGTAAGATAATATTATAATTCTCCCGAATAAATCCTTTGGCAACGATACATTGATACAACCAATATTAATAATTGAAACCACCATTTAGTTTACCTATAACGAGGCGGACGAAATCACCCTCATAAAGTAATAAAAATGTGTGGAGAACCGTTCCCGATTCCGGGAACCCTGGACCGCAGACGAAAACAGCGTCAAGCCGAGGACCTGCTCAAACCGAACGTCTGCATACCGATCGTTGGTTTTTTATACGCCGTCGGTGCACACCGAACTTATATCTGTGCGAGTGAGACGACGAGCGAGTGTGCGTGTCGGTTCGTTCGTTCTCGCGCGCGCCACACCATTGTTGTGTGCAGTAGAAGCGCGACTCTCGGCCGGCCGTGGCCCGTTTCACGCTCAGCGCCGCTACCGACCAAAACTGCCGGCGATAAACAAAATAATGACCAGTGTACCACATTACGTGCATCGCGAGTGCAACAAGCGACAACAGTGTGTGATAACAAGAATGTAACGTGCGTGTTTGTGTCAAACGGAGTGCGTTTTTGAACGTGTTTTGGAGTTCGGGGGCGCGTGGACGGAGCGCCATGCTCGTCGTGTTTAGGTATGTGCCCGATTAATTATGGCCCATCAGTGTAAGGGGTCGGTGGCCTGCAATTTCGTTACCGAGATCCGTACCGTGTATTTTTGTAATCGGTGACAGATTTCGCGAGCGTTCCAAACCGCCGCCACGGCGTGTGGCCGCTACTCAGGACGGGCTATTTACACGCTGTTTTCGTTTACATACACACAGCCAGCCAGCCAGCATTGACTTGAACAATTTTCTAGTCACATCCGTTGTTTCTTGACAAGTTTTATGTGCATTTGGCGCCGTTCGGTGTGCGTTATCAATCGTGGAGAAGTGTGTCGTGTAATTTATAACGTAATTAATACGTTATCGGTGCCGGTGAAGCGATGTGGCCGCGTGAACGGTGAACTTTGCATCCATTTGTGACTTGTGACCCTGCGGACGTAGGCCGGTTTCGAAATTTCAAAAATATGCGAGCCCAGGTTTTTTGAAAACTAGCGATTCCAAAACAACAAAAAAAATATGGAACAGCGAAAAGAAGGATGTGTGTAGGTACTTAAATAAACTGTATGGACAAAAAGTAGGTAGGTAACATTCATCTATCATAATATCGAAGTACATAAAAGATCCGATCCGACTTGTAAACAAAGTTTGCAAGCAGAAATGTAGGTGCCTATGCAATAAGTGAACCTACCCCGTCGTGTAGGTGCCTACTTGATATCTATTCTATGCCTAACTAAAAAGGTATTTGCTGAAATAAAAGTCGTTAGTATGTTTTGTTAGTAACCTTGTTATGTACTTAAATAACTCATTTTATTTAATTTTCGAACTGATCGAATGAATTCGTTGCTACATATTTTAAACTAATAACTACCTGAAAAAAAGTCAGAAGGAGGTTGAATGATCTAATAACTGACCGCCTGCAATGTCTTAATACAGATCTAGTATTGTTAGCTAACTAAAATATATACAATTTCATACCAGACCTCTAGGGTACTCTCTCTGACCCTCTCTAACTCTTGTATCTTTATTTTTTTGGTCTGTAATGATTAACGTGAAAAAATTACCTATTCTTGTTGCATGGTTTTAGGCGCCAAATACATTTTCTCGTTTGAGGTATTTGTCGCAAAATATCCTGTTCGATGTTTTAAAAAAAAAATATACGCCTTTTAAGTAAGTGCTAATCTACCAGCAAAATATCTTCTCACGATTTTTAAGTAAAAACCTTTAAAAAAAATGACACGGTCATTGGTTAGTAAAAAATAAGTTCTAGGTATTTCGGCCTATTAGTGTTACCATCAGTTAAACAACTTATTTGGATTATATTAACTATGAATACCTACTTAAACATTTATAAAATGGCACCTTATTTAAAAAGTAGTAAAAACCTCATTTCTGAACAAAAACCTGAAAGTAAGTGAACTGGAGTTACTAGGAAAATGTTACTTACATAACTTGTTTCCATGTATCATACTAAAATGGCATAATACAAGCAATAACTATCGTTTCTGTAGAACTTTTAATTAACAGTGTCGTCTAGAGGAATTATTATTGATATGTTCGTTGGTAGGTACCTACCTACATGGTTCGTACTAAAAATGACAACTCCGGGAACAAAGTTTATTAATTGTAATGCCATTTGTTTTTTTTTATTATCATCCTTAGCTCCGATAAATAACGAAATGGCCCTTCAAATGTGCGCAGACGCACCTGCTTTAATAAAAAGTTGGGATGTCCATAATAAAAAATATGAGTATGTTATTTTATTTATTTCTGACAAAATTATGAGGGTTATGATTCAGTAATAGTTGTACGATGAAGTAAACTTTAAAAATATACAATATGTGATACCTACTTAACTTTAAATAAAGCATGTTTATTTTGAAACGTAACCTATCTTTATCTACCTGTGAAAATGTAAAAAACTTTTACGTTTCGATCAAAAAGAACATTGACACAGAATCCATCCTTTATTCGAACAAAATCGCACCACGACCATTTCTCAACGTTGACCGCTCCGAACAAAAAAAGTATATTATTTATAACCCTTTTATTCTTTTTAGGAAAAAAATATATTTCGGAAATTCTTTTTTCCCTTTTTTATGGCGTGGCAGTAAAACGCGACAAGCGGGGTCACGAGTGGCCAGTTCGAAATCCAAGTTGCGTTCGACTTTTTTGTGCATAAAAGATTTGGCGTTAAAAACTGAATTTTTGGTCTGTACAGCCAGCCTTTCTTAGTAATAATCTGAAACAATATTTATCATAAACATTTTGTCCGCTTATGATTGCTCGGCATCGGAATCAAAAATATCGAAGTAAATAAAAAGTATTGAATGTCGGTATTCTTAAAACCCTCGCCTGGAAGGAGATCTAAACTCGGTATTCTGAGAAGCGAACAATCGTCTTATTTTGGTCGTTATCTCTAATGAATTATTCATATTATCGCATTTCCTACGCTGGGCGAGTACTATTGAGTCTAATTATTTTTATTTTTATCTGCTGTAAACGTTAAGTTGTCAGTTTTGCATCTACAGGTGGCCGTAAAGTCTTCAATTTAAGTGTAATGTTTCAGTGCGGCATAAAAACCAATACGCCTGATATTAGTAACTGTGCGGCTTAAGCCCATAATGTGTTGCTTCTTATGGTATTCACAATTTTAAAAAGTAACAAAACTTAGGTAACCGTTCCGTTCACACATAGAAATCATCCAATCTTATTTTACGATATTTTTATCGAGTGAGAACGGTATTTTCGTGACGATATTTACTTTAAAGTTTAAACCAATTTTATTGGAATTTAATTTAATTTTTATTTTATTGTGCGTTATTTGTATTTTATTCAGTTATCTAGTGTTGATATCTTAAACTCGCCAGTTAATGAGTTTACTTTAGGATTTTTTTTTATTGCCGTTGCACCTAGTTGGTAAATAAAAAGCTTTTGATGACAAAAGCCTTGGTTTCTGAGGCAACTATTAAACGCGTGCGGCTCGCTATGAGAACCAGCGCGAGAGTTGAGAATGTTAATGCGCTCGTGTTGTTCGCTGCGCACACGCAGAATACTCAATGCGCTTTAAGATGTATAGGTAGGTACACTGTGCAACTAATGTTTAAAAAAAAAACCTTTTAATATTTTATAAAATCAAACTTTATTGTGTTTGAGACAAAGAAAGGTAAGTATAATCAAAAGTAAAATGTTTCTTAGCACCCAAAGATGTTCGAGTCCAGACAGTGCAAGTACCAGATGAGAATATCTTAAAAAATTACGATCCTTAAACCATTCTAATAGAGCTAAAAATACGAAATACCATTTTACTAGTCACAACTAAAATTAAAAACCACGCTCGAACGGGAGTTAAAATAATGGATCCTTTTACAATGACAGTAAAGTCGCAGTCAAACCACGTAGATGTTACCTTTTACGAGCCAACCCGAGTCCACTTTCTGGACTACGTCGTTATTCTTCGGAATTCAAATTATTCCATACAGTATAGTTTGTCATTTGAATTCAAATAGGTATCGACTTGTGGCTGAGTCGAGTTTTCATAGTAGACACTTAATCTCGGTTTATGATTACCATACGAGGTATGTATTCTAATGTTCTTTGTTGCCTAGGTTATGTCACAAAGCCTGGGTGATATAGTTTGTGCGACATGTTCGATTCTTCCCAGCGGTGAAACAGACATATATAGCCTATTCATTTAAATATAAAACAAGAATTAGGTATTTATACGTAACAAGGAAATTAGCACTGTATCTATAACAAGTTAAAGTATAATTTTGAATGTGGGATCAATGGATTTATTAATCATTTGGATCTTCTATCCTACTTATATTATAAATGCTAAAGTTTGACGCTGGATATTTGTTACCGTCACGAAAAAACTACCACACGGATTTGGATGAAACTTGAGACATAGATAGACAATGCCTTGGTATTACATATATTTTATAGGACACTGTTATCTTGTGGAAATGTAACATCTCTTGGAAACACGGATGAAACCGCGGGGGTTAGCTAGTCTTATAAATCATCATTCAATTGATATGTTAACTTAATTTTAACTAAATTATGTCCGTCGGGTTTTATTTAAGCCTTTAATAACTGTTCTTGATAACTATATATATTGTTAAAATTGAGTCCTAGAAATTTCAACTTTAGGTATGTGTTTTTAAGACTCTAAGACTTTTAAATACCTGATGTAATTGGTAACCAAGTATATTGTTATTGATAAACTTAGCCCTAGATATTTCAACTTTATTTATTTATCTATAAGACTTCAAGTCCCTAAACAAGCTGATTACTAGACAAACACTTTCAATACGACAATATACGTGTGGTCCTCATATTAAAGTTAATAGTTTTGGTGTCAATGGCAATAAACTTTAATTGGTATAATAATTATCCTAATGAATGCCATTATTATTATGCGGTTTATAAATTGCGAAATACAATCATTAAACGTATCGAATCAAAAGTATAAATAAAAATCCAGTGACTCGTTTATAAATTTTCAGCGGACATAATGAGCGATTCCTAGAACAGACCGGGACATTCAATGCTGCATCCAAAAAAGCTACCTCACAAAAACCAACAACAATAAAATACACACACGAAAATCACCAATCACTCTTAATCACTTACCTTTACAGTCGGAAATCGAATGACAAACGTAATGACGCCCGCAAATAGTTTGGCCGTAGAGAGTTCCGCGCCAACTTTTTTCTTTTTTTTTTTCATTCCGCAAGGGCATGAGTTGTCCTGAAAGTCCGTACTTTGTCATTATAATTATTTACGGGTAATGACTTGTAGACAGATGCTAATGTCACATGTGTGCCATCAGTTGACAAACTGTCAAAATGCTATGCCAATTGTTTCAAGTTTAAATAATTTGTGAATCTCCGCTACCGAATATTTTAGCTCTAAAAATATTTAACTCTGTTTTAAAAATGGATTGGTTTATGTATATATTTAGGATTTGATTTCATTTCATATCACATGGCCAGTTATTGGAACAGTTACCCTATAGGTTAAAGATGTGTTTTTATTGGAAAAGTGTAACAAATCTACCTTACCATTTCTTCTGGTTACATTCTTCTCACAACCGCCACTATGACCAAAGCCGTCCAATTATTAATAGCAGAACCATTTACAAGAATACCTCATCCCAATAATTGCAACATTGCCTTTTATAAACAAGAATACCAAGTGCATAATTACTATAACTAAGTAAACAAACCAACCCTACGCGTTTCAAACTATAAACGGCCATGTTTTGTTTCATTATTATGTACAGATGCACTATCAATGTGTCATGGGAACAAATTAGGTTTTTTAAAGTTAATAGTGCAATCCCACATGGGGAGCACGACGACAATTTGTGCTGCGTCCGCGCAAGCGAGGCGACTGCACCCGGCTACTTGTGGTTCAAGTTACATGCGATTGACCGTCACCTCCGCGTCACCTTTCTCTCTGTGAAGCTTTAATTAATGATAAACCTAATGTACTCGTCTATAAGGTTTCAGTTACTTTGTTGTGATTCCAACACTACGGCGAGGTCAACAAGATTTTAATAAAAACTTTTCTATTGCATCGTAGTTATTCTGGATCTGCTTTAAGTATTGCTTAACTGCTAAAAGCATTTAATGATAATGTATCGAATTTCTAATTTGTTTTAGCCTAAAACAGCGGCCGACGGCCGACGCGTTGTCGTATCCTAATGAAAGATCTAGATTTGCAAAGATTGGGTCGCGTTGAACGCGTAGGTATAATTCCTCTATTTTTGTATAATGAATAGTAACCGCCTATTGATTTTTACTGGAAACTTTATAATATTTTTGATGGCGTCCCGTGACATGTGACACAAACCATTATATTACCTACTAAGGTAATGTTTTTTTTTATGTTATTAGTTTTTTAATAACCGGATTACTACCATTGCTTTACAAATTGACAAATATTTCTGAAAATAAATAACAAATTTAGAATACAGATAAAAAGTAACTTCACGTAGCAATTGCATGTTTCATTGCAGAAGTATCGATTACACAAATTAATCTTTTTTTTAAACTTAAATACACCTTTCCCAACTCAAATTACGCGATGGCCAGTTACAACGCCGGTTACCTTACATTCTGTAATACCTGTAATTTTCAAATAAAAAGCATGAAATAAAATGTCACCACACATCAATTATGTATGAAGTTGAATAGAAAGCAATATCATGATGAAATGTCGTAGGTACTTCCTTTTATTGACCTTTTAAATGCATTACAAACGAAAATATATTTTATATTGGAATAATGAATTCCATGAAATATCTGCATTCGACATACTTGATCATGTTTGTAAAACTTTAAGCGCCATATGTTTTTGACATATCACACCCAAGCAACAATTCCCCCAGTAATAAAAAAAACAACTCGGAAGTCCCTATCCGTCTAGTACAGAAGAGCGAGACAGATACAACTGTATCACTGCTTCAATTAAACCGTGATTATAAACAAGCATTCCAGTTTCGACACTTGATAAACTATTCAATGTAAACTTTTCACACAAAAATATATTATGAAAGTTATCGTGATAAAGAAAAAAGTTCCCTTCGAGCTACCAATTACGTTCGCAGGCTATCCCTCCGAATTCCGTCGCGTTATACATACTTAATATTTTTATATTGTCCGTGTTGGTGTAATAATAATAATCGTTTTCTCAACAAGCGCACGCACATCTCTGCAACCGGTTCCCGTCACTGGTACAGTAACCCGGGTTACAGGAAAAAATAAAATGAACCTTAACAACGTCGACATAAGTGCCATAGATAAAACTCGACTATCATTAATTTTAAACGGAATTGTTTTGTATGTATGTTCATTGAGGTATCGGAAAGATTTATTTTTATCGCATAGGTAGGTTCTACTTTAACAAAACGATATAGAACTTTATGTTTGTTTATCAGGTGTTACTTGTTCGAAGTTCAAAAAAGTTGTCAGGTTAGTCAAATGAGGCGCTATTTGAAAGTTATTTGTTAGTTATCAGCAATTTTTTTGACGGAAAAGCTGTCAAGAGAATCGACTACGGAAATCAATACAACAACTTTTAAAGTATAATTGACCCCCTTTTTATTACAAAAATTGAGTAAAGCCAAATCGAATCATGTAAGTTTTATATCTGACCATACCTTTTATCTACTCAATTAAAAAAAAAACACTATATCATTACAAGTAAAACAATGCAAAAGAAGCATAGCCGCAGGCTAATCGCTATTTAGCAATGTTATTCTACCGATTCGAAATGACTGTGTGGGATAAAAAGTTTGTATGAAACGGAGGTTGTTTCAATCCGGTCGGGTTATAAGGCTATGGAGGTTGAGCGTGAAGAGATACATTAGTGGCCGCTACTGGGTTTAATAGGTCCCTAACAAATATGGTGTGAATTGGTCGGATTCCCTCGATTTCGTGGGTATTCTGATTGTATCTAGAATTACTGTGTTTTGTCTCATTTAGCTTCTTATGGAAATGAAGGTAAATGCCTTTAAAAATTGTTTTCGTCAAATGTCATAGAATTAGTCGAGTATGTTTATGAGGAATGTAACAACCAAAACGAAAGCCTCTTTGGTTTTTAAGGCGCTTAAATGTAAAGTCTTATATTGAATCTGTGTTACATAAATTTGGAAAAAAAATTGTTTGTAATTATTATATTATATTTTAAACTAGCGGTTTTACGGTTTTAAGATTTACGGTTCCCGAGGAATCTTATGTTTCCCCGGGAAATTGTGTGTTAGTACAGAGCATATTCTATCTGTGTCCCAAATTTAAGTCCTATCCGATTAGTTTCAAAGCTGAAAGGAATCATTCACACAAGCATACATTTAATGCATTTAAAATATTTATAAAAAGTTTTACATACAACATAGTGAAACTCGTTCATGCTAGGAACACCGCACAATTTATATTTTTTGAAATTCGAGATCAATTCTGCTAAATAGGTAATGGAATTTAATATCACTGTAAAGCCCATTTAAGCACGTTTACGTTTGCATATCATTCATTTTTTTACTTTTTATTAAAGACGACCATTTCAATTCGTTATTTATTTATTGATGGCTAATAAGTCGGTCTCATATTTTTTTTATTGTCATTATACTACGTTGTTTTTTTGGTGACATTAATCATTTCGGAACTTGACATTTGTTAAATTGGAATTTGGCTATATTTTATGGGAATCGAGCTTCTGGTTTATGTCTGTATCATTCGGATTATAACTTGTATTACATTTATTATATGTTCTTTGATTACGTCTATGACTTATGGTATAACTTTTGTACAGAAAAGAGTCCTAAGTATGGTCTTCCTAAGGTACTTATTCTCTTGAATAACTTTAATGTCGTTTTCCAAAGGTAACAGGTACAGGTAACACGAAAGCTGGGTTCATCTAGACACCCACTCATCTAGAAGAACTGTTCATTCGGCAATTCCGAACTAAGAAAAAAAGTTCATATTTTATTGTCACTACGCAGGCGCGTTCTGCTGTTTTGCCGGCACAAATTCCTCCCAAACAGGGTTCCATTCATGGCAAGTCTACCTGACCAACTATGACTTAACGGGCCACAAGGACGATGTAAACGGACCACAAAAAAAAGTGAAAATGACACCCATTGTTTCATGGGACACTATAAAATTTTATACGTTATTATTTATTGTTCTTTGTTTAAAACTTTTGTATCCGTTTACAAAAAAAAATATTTGTATTATTCTATGGTATGTATTTTTATAAGCTGTACGTAAATCTAATATTTAATAAATCTAATTCTTTTGCCCTTGGTAAGAGGGTGCTTTTTTAATCAGACAAGATGCGAACTACACACAAGCGAATAATTATGTTGATTTATCGCGTGTGTCGACAGCATCGAAGAACTTCCAGTATTGGAATTTCCGAGAAAATACAGGTTGTAATTTAATGAAGCTAAATGTAAATAATTTCACTTTTAATCGCCCATTAAGTTTAGGATTAATTAATACCTAATTATATAATGGTCGTTTGAGAAAAATAATGCCAAAAAAAAATTTTTGTTCACAAATCTTTTACATGATGTCTACCATATGGAAAAATGGCGTAAGTCAAGACATTCGGTTTTCGAAATTGTATTATTTATATTATTATTATTATATTCTTTCCTGTTAAATATAAATAACTATCTATTAATCTGAATAACTTCAGATAAATTTTCTTGCACACTTCGATGATGATAAATAATTATTTGTTTCATTTTTGAACTTAACTCTAATATTCGTACGCTTTGTAAGTAATATAAAACTAATTTGATGTACTCGTACATTATAAACAATACATTTTATTATCTACTCCAATTTTTAGATCTCGACCCCCCCTTTTCCTACAAAAGATACAGACGTGCTTTACAGTTAGTTACAACCATACGAACAATATTTCATATCAATACTTTCTAGTTACTGAGAAAAACTGACTAGAAATTTCAAATACGAGTATGTGTTTAGAGTAAAAAGTATTCGTAGCTTTGTTTACGAGTACATCAGATTTAATGAAAAAAAACCCTCAATCGTTTATAGGAATTTGCGATGGTAATTTTGTAGTTACAGGGGAATATTGTAAAAAAGTGTTGTTTAACCATGCGGAGCTTTCGTTCGACCACCAATGGTGAGACCATAGGCGGTGCCATATCACTGTGGTGGCAAATACCGTGCTCGGTAGGTGGTAGTTTTTGCCCATATAATTTATATTTACAAATACAGCATTGACAGGTTAAATATTAATAACATGCGATAATGGCCTTTATTTGTAGAATGGTAGAGATCAATTCGATTGGTTAATTATGGGGAAAATCGTTTAGTTTGATAATTATTCTGCTTTTTGAATGGTGATTATGTAAGGAATTTTTGGAACTGTATTAATGTGAAATTCGTATGAGTTTAACGAGAATGTAAAACTTTGTTTTTCGTGATATAATTTGATGAATGAAATGGGTTTCATTTTCGTTAAACATATCGTTCATTCTTACTCACTATGCTAGGTATCTAATAACCATAACCTAAGTTACTAAGGAATCAAATGATTTCTTGAGATAAAAAGAATCATATGTGTTAATCAACAATATAATGAGCCTGATTAATCTAAAACCGTTCAGCCGCTCTTCTAAACTTTCTCAATTATAAAATTACTAGGATACTAAATAATATGGTAGATTCATAGAAAGAAACCAGGGCAACACTGAGTAAGAGCCATTTAACAAGTTGAAATAAACATCAAATGCAATTATGTGCAGGTTTCTTTCCAACTACACAATTTACACATCACAATAAACGCGTACCGTACCGTGACGATCTCATAAGTAATTAAATCATCGCTATTGTAAACCTTTTTACACTTAGATATGTAAATAAATACGCTACCAGTCCGACGCGTGCAGTGTTTATTAATTAAACGTATTATAGAAAGGCTTTTTGCAGTGGCTGTACTTTATAGTGCACTATCTGATCGGCACCCATGCTTTGACTTCAAAAAAATGTACGTAATCCATCTTTTGTTTTATTTATAACTTGTAACTTTGGAGAATTTATGAACATGATAGATTTAAAATGTATTAATTGTGATCTATTATCACTAATAAACAACAAAAATGCATGTTGGTGTTAATTATCACCCTTGATATTTAACCTCACTTTGGAGAATTTATGATTACAATAGATTTTAAATGTATTAATCGTGATGTTTTATCACAAATAATCAACAAAAATGCATGTTGGAATTTAAAACACAATTCAAAATTTCACGTATCACGATTCATACGAAGATATTTTAAACTGACATACAGACAATGTCAACTATTAACTTTAAAAACAAAAAAACTTATCTTTTAACGTGACCCGAAGTAATATGACACTGCCACATGCTACCGTATTCTTACGAAATTAGGCCTGCATTAGACCATCGCAATGTGACACGTGTCTTCACCTTTATTGGAAAGCAATAAGTATCATTATAGATTGGCATTGTGTCAATAGGAAGCAATGTGACGAATTTGTAACGCGACGCTAAACGCACGCCTGCAATGCATTCTCAATAAAAAAAAGAAACACATGTTCTGTCGATTGGAATTGTTGGTCGACTTGAAATGAACAATGTAGATCAAATATTTTCATTATTGCTATCCAATAATAGCGAGGAAAGCCTTTCTGGTTCTTCTTATTAACTATCTTCAGTCTTTAAGAGGTATACTGCGAAATCTATTAAGTCTCGCGATTCGATTGTTATTTGAATAAATTATATAGGTTTTAGGTTGCTTTAACCTAACCATCGCAACGAATTGTGCTCTTTCAAAACAACTTAGTAACTCCAAATCTATAAGTAAAACACGTATCAAAAACTCGGCCACACCTCGCAAGAGGTTCGCCATTGGTTTCACATACGTGCAATCGTAAAAACCACCATAAAACCCATACATAACCAGGATCCTATTACACGAAGCCTCAGCTCAGATATTGCCATTCTCAGTTTTACAGTTTAAGTGTCTGTTTAGTGCTTTGCGTTATATCCTATCAGTTGGATACATGCGAGAGGTTTAAAAATACATTCTGCAAAGTTTTATTTTAGAATTTATGTTCTTTAATAGTGTCGCGTTAATTTTTACTCATAAACTTGTATGTGGAAGTGGCTGCAAACATTTATGGGATGTGTTTTTGTTCGATGAAAACAAAACTCGGAATTTTTAAAATCACACTTACGCCTTTTCGTGGTTGGAAACTAGGTACGGAAACTTTATGACGCTTAAATTTAAAAAAGATTTTATTATTTTTTTTGGATAATATGGCTCCAATAGTTCTTGAAACTCTTGATACACATTAGACACGTTTAATGTTGCCCTCTCAGATACGACCAACACGGGAGTATTTTAAATTGGATCATAGACATTGCGACAGATAAACATATGCTATGTTATACTTACTGTACCAACAATCGAGTATCACATACAAACATACATGTTTGTACTGTATAAGTGTGCCTAATGAATGCGAGTTCGATGTCAGACGATTATCGCACGCCAGCTATCGAGTTGAGAATCGATTAGAATCGCCACGTTGTAATTGTGATTTTTTTTTCAAGACGGTGCTATTGTTGTGTTAACATGAAAATTTTCAGAATCGATTGTTTTAATTGAGATTGATAGCCTTTTTAACTTGATCGGGTGAAGAAATTATTGTGTTATTTATATAGAATCGTTGTGGATATTATCCGTCAACAAAAAAAACTCCATGTTGGAAAATAAAATTGATTTAATTGTGACAAAGGTTTGAAAGGTAGATTTTTTATTTCTTTATGTGTATATTCATGCAGGTTTTATATTCATTATTTAAACTATACCGTGAAGTTTTGGGAAATTTAAATTACCCAATGTAACGAACCTTCTTGGTTGTCTGTCATATACTACACATTATTTTCTTTTTTTTGTACCAAGTAGGCTGACAAACACGTACATAAATACGATTTGAAATACGAAATACTCAGCGCTGTATTTTCTTCGCTCATTCGAATTTCAAACAGTGATAAGTACCTTCAGAATTCAACGTACCTACCTTTTTTCGGCGCATGCCGCCTTACAACGTTATAAACTTAAAGATTACATTAAAATTACCAGATTAACCTTATCATTTCCAAGTAATAAGATGTAACACTTACAAACATGGATTTTAATTAGTTAATTAATGATAAATAAAACACATGTTATGAATTTAAATAGCCAATCTGTTATGAAAATCTTGTGATTACAATTACTTAACCCAAATTGCATTAGTTATCTTTATATGAAATCAAATGCATTAGTAAAGTACGGTAAAGTACTTACAAATAATCAAAACATGTTTTTTTTTCTATTTCGTTAGTACATCATTCTAGATTTCCCTTACATCAAAAATCGTTCATTTGAAAATAAGCCCTATTTGCAACGTTTTAATGTCCATAAAGCCATTAACGTTATAGAGCTGCTGATATCTCATATCCATCAACATAACGTATTTTAGCCCTCGATTATTATGAGTCATCCATAAACTAGTTCTTTTAGAAATGATTTCAGCAATGCATTCGTGTTTACTGTTTTCGATAAACAGATATTAAAATTGGCATTACTAGATATTTATTACCACAGAAATACGTACAAGTGTATAATATATATTTCTCTACCATAACGTAATAAAATTAGCGTACATTTCACACGTGGTAGAAGTGGAACATCCAGAAATCTGTCGATCTCATTCTCTCGCTCCTAAATCCTAAAGATGCATGTATATGTTTGTCTCTCTTTTGTTTCATCGAGTTCTAATGTCACTTAAAAAAGAGTCTAAATATCTATACAAGAACCTCATTTTTTCTTTTTCTGTTTAAGCTCTATAGAATTATAAGTCGAAGTAATTAATAATTAGGTATTATAACGATAGACAACATATCAAAGTAGGATGGTAATTAATTACAAAATGTTAATTAATCCGTATTAAGCTGATCCAAGTCGTGAACTTCGATTGTCCTTTGGATTTTTCCACTAATCGATGTATTGTAATCGGAATGATTAATAAATATTATTAATAAACAATTATGGGCGTGGCTCTTATTTTAAAGATGAAAAAAAATAATTTTAAAATCGATTGTAATATGCAAAAGAAAAAAATAATAATTGAGTCATAAAAAGGCCATCAAATTTATCTTCCCAAATGTAGACATGCAAAAATTCTAAAATTAAAAAAAAATCAAAACCATTTATTCAGTTTAGGCCCTCGGAAGGCACTTAAAAGGTCAAATTTAAAGTTACTGAAGTAACTACCACACGTCTTTTACAAGCGGTATAGTTATATGTAACTTCTTTCCGTCCCGCTGTTTTGCCCACCTACCCGATAGAATTAGTCTCTCATCTTATATCATCAAAACCTATGTAAGTCGGGAAAAATGTAGATATCTATCAGTGAAATTATTATTGGATTTCAATAATAACGAGTATTTTCAAAGACCTACAGTCAAACCAGCGATAAAGAGGATCACTACATAGTATAAAACAAAGTCGCTTTCTCTGTCCCTATATCCCTGTGTATGCTTAAATATTTAAAACTACGCAACGGATTTTGATGCGGTGTTTTTAAAAAGATAGAGTGATTGAAGAGGAAGGTTTTTATGTGACATCCCACGGGAACGCGAGTAAAACCGCGGGGGACAGCTAGTAGTAAATTAAAAAAAAAAAACAAATTGTCGACCATATCCACGGCGTGCGACCTTCCCAGCATAAAAGGTTCTTTATCTGGCGGTTAATATTAATAACCTCTTACTTCCAATGCTGGATATAATACAGGCTTAGTCTTCACAAGTCCTTCGAGACTGGATTTCGGCCCAACAAGTGATTGCGCTCCAACGCGAAAAAGATTATCTAATAACTATAAATAAATATCCTGAGACATTCTTAGACACGGCTCTGATCCCAAACTAAGCTAAACTTGTACTATGGAAACCCATATAACTGATATACTACAAAAACTAATTTTTATTTTTCTAAAAACATACTTATATAGATATTACACCCAGACACAGAACAGACATGTTCATGCACACAAATGTTTGTCCTGGGTGGGAATCGAACGACTCGATTTAACAGTCAGGGTCGCTAACCACCATGCAAACTGGACTGACTAAATAAAAATATATCCACAATAAATTTTTTTTTGGGAAGGACGGAGGTGTCAGTCATAGTTTTTACTCTTTTACCCTTACACTCTTCGGTGAGAACCGAGGTCACATTACACCATCTATCTAATAAAATAACCTGACAAACAGAACAAACAGCTACCAATTGCGTAACACCGATATTAATAACATTATAAAACAAAAAGTGAGGTCACTAAACTACGCCACTAGCCATCGGATATACGGTGTTTTATATTACATTTCATTTCTAATAAGTTCGTAACCCGATAGCTCACATTGTCATGCATAACTCTCTTCAGGCGTGCCGGCCGCTATTATTCATAATGCACTGTTCACACCTCGGCGACATACCAACCTGACAAATGCATTCTGTTAAGGTAACGACGTAAATCATGTTATAAGAATAGGGTTTGGGGAATGTTGAGTTCGAAATTCAAATTTAAAGGGTAATTGGGTAGGAATAAAATCGACTAAAATTTTAAACAAGAAATGTGTTGAGTTTTGGATTTATTTAGTTATTCTTGAATGGATTTGATAGTGAAAACAATTCGTCTTCAACTCGCATATCTCTTGTACGTATGGATTTAGACTTTTTTTTTCTTTATAATAGGGATATACTTCACACTAGAGTCGAGACTATTAATAAGTGCTTGTAAAGCCCTATTTGAATAAAAATATTTTCATTCATTCCTTTTCTTGTTCTGTGAAAATTTTACTAAATACCTATTTCCGTTGTAAAAGTTACTACCTGAGTTCCAATTTTAAATACCTGCTAAATGTTCCTTATATTAATCTTAACTACGACTGAACGAGCCTGTACTATACATTAAGTACAAGGTATACTTTGACGTGGTATATGGCTGAGGCATTATACAACAAATGCGTGCGCGCAGCATTAGCGTGCGTATCCTGGATCATAACAATGATAATCTCGAGTCCGATTTCTATTCAATCTCTATTGCTGTTAGTTCGGTGAATATATTTCTATTCAATCTCTATTGCTGTTAGTTCGGTGAATATATTTCTATTCAATCTCTATTGCTGTTAGTTCGGTGAATATATTTTAGGGTTATACATAGTCATCAGCACGAGACAGACTACGTCGAAGTATTTGTAATAGCTCTTATGCTCTCGTAGGTACTTCCTACTCAGGCATACAATTTTCGATCATATGACAATGCGTTAAGGATTAAAATTGTATAGTGGCTTTTTTTTTGTTTTCTTAATTGATCCATTTTGCCGTCACCATCGCGGCCAAGGCCACGCCAGAAAAAATCAAACACCATAAATAATACAGTAATTTACCTGGATCGTTCCTTACCCAATATTTCCCGAAGAGTTTTCTTACAGACACTTGGCGTTTTGCCAGAAGTGGCTGTTGACGCACACTTGACAAGGGGCTTGACCCAGAAGATGTGTCAGATCGACCGAAAACTTTTTCATTTTGAACCTTAATGCTATACAAAATAAGACCCAATTAACCACGAACTTTCCTTCTTTACAGATGCAACCCAGCACGAAATCTAACGGAACACCTCAACTTTAGCATTTTAAGTTCAACCTGACAAAATTTATCTGTGATCTCAATTTTAGTTTAGTTTAAATAAAGAAAACGATCGCCTAAATTAATTAAGAGTGCGTGAAACAATATAAAATTAAATGTTGGTAACGGTTATCCGGCTCGAAGGACCGACTATTTGAATTTCGAAGCGGACAACATGGCAGTGCAGTGAGTTGTCATGGATGACAGATAGTGAGATAGGTTTTAGTTGGAGGATGGGATAATGGAAGTAGGGGCGTTAGGATCGTGAAGATGCCTCATGCGCACTCGAGTTCGGCTGCGAGCTCGGGCGGCGACGACCTGGGCTCCACGGATGAAGTCAAGGTCTTCAAGGACGAAGGCGACGGAGAGGACGAGAAGCGAAGCTCCGAGAACCTTCTAGAAGAGAAGTCTAGTCTTATCGATTGGACGGAAAGTGAGGTGAGTGATTTGAACTTTATCGCAATCTTAATAGAATTACATTTTGCATGCGATACTATAGATAAGGTCCTAAAATTCGAGCATAACATTCTTTTTATAATTGTCTATTTTCAAGAGACTGGAAAATACTAAATATACATCACGACAACTCTTATGGTAGGGAATTAGGGAGGGATAAAAGTACCTTAACCAATTAAACATACAATTTAAAATAAAAAACAAATAAAGCCAGAGATTGACTAGAAAAAGTCAAAAATCCTGCTTATATTAAAAATATTAAAGTTTGTAAGGATGTTTGTGTTACTCTTTCACGCAAAACTATTAAACGGATTGAAACTTGTCAAAAATATAGTTTACAACCTGCAAAAGGATATTTTTTCGGTAAAATGTTAAATTCCACGAAAACGTAGGCCAAATCACAGAAGATAGCTATTTACATATAAAATGGTAAATCATTAATTATTTAAGTGTTGCTATCCCAATAAAAATCACCTTAAATCCCAACGATTTTAGCCATTTATCGGTATTATCTATAATAAATTAATTGCGTTATCTACAATCAAATGGATTATCTTAATTAAATTGACTTCTGTGTAACGATTTTTAGTTATCATTATTATAGCCTTGATATTATTATTTGTCTATAATTCCCTGTAATATTTGTCTATTCATTATTTAAATAATAGCTGTTCCCCGCGGTTTCTCCAGCGTTCCCGAGGGATATAACATGTTGCCGGCACTTAAAGTATCCTATGTTACTTCTAATACCTCCAAGAATATGTGTACAAAGTTTCATGATGATCGGTTTAGAAGTTGCACGTGAAAGTGTAACAAACAAATTTATATTCACATTTATAATATTAGAAGGGATTTGAATAAAATTGATCTAATTGTAATATTATTAAAAACTAAATAAACAATATCGAATCTGTGGGACGACTGACGTACAATTTGTCATTCGAAATTGAATTCCAAGAACATCAGGTGTGGTCTCAAATTTACTTACTTTACATAGAAAAATGGCCGTAAATTAATTGTCAGGGAAAATAAACGGTCAAGTTTACAACTGGAAATGTTTCACGCGGCGCTTGTATTTCAATAGTACATATATCTGTGGTCCCATGGTGTAACAGCAGGTGCCCCGGTCAGGTAGGCCCCCATAACATTATAATCTCAATAGAGCCCCAATATGCCCCATTGAACAGTTCCAAGTATCACAGAAACCAATACAATCTCACAATTTATTGTATCCACCAACATGATGATGCACTTATCAAATCAAGTTTCACGTTAAAATGGATCTTATGCAGCGCACATTAAAGTCTGGTTTATTAAATAGGGTTGGTTATTGCTTGTTGCTGGTAATACAGGTTGCATTCGAACTATTTGTATACGATTTCACACTTTTCATTTTTATACGAATTACCTTAACTTTGTACTATGCAAATGCAATGATATCTGATATTTTATAGTTTACATCTCCATATGATATACATAGCATTTTTTGCATTGGATGAAAATATATGGTTAGTAGTAAAATGGGATTAATAAATCAAAATCTTAAATTAACAGTTATACGACTATATCATATTATCAGGGTCGCCCATTTTGATTTTTGGTACTGATCGTGGTTCAAGATTGAACCTACACAGCACAATTTTCATTTCCTTTTTTAGTGTCGATAAGGTCCGTTTCACACCAATAAAAGCATCGTAAAGCAAGTCTTGGAACAGTTTTTTTTCCACGTTCGAAAATTTCGTTCGAATTTTAAATATTCATAAGGCATCGCGGTAAATGAACTCATTACTGGCACAATTCGATGCGTAGATTAACATCGGCCGCTATAATGAGAGCCAACAACTCAATTAACTCAAAGACTACCTACAAATAATGCTAGATAACCATCGGGATGAGATAGACATGTCTTTAAAATTGCAAATTGCCCATAAAACAAACAAACAACCGCAACAACCGAGACGAAACGTCACTCAAAACACAGCATTGTGTATCCGAACGGCGCCTGCAAATTAAGAAAAAAAAACATACAGGTACGTTTCCGAAAATCGTAAAATATTGTGTTCCCTTACATAAATTACGTTATTCATTGTATTATTTCCGAAAATTCTATTATATCCACTAGGTAGGCGTACAATGACTACCTGCATAAGGTATTTCTTAATAAATACAAACTCCAAACGCTTTTGTTCCCAATTTACCTGTGCTTCGAAGCGAGGGTGTGCAAACATATCCAAACACCTACGAACTGTCAGATGAGAATACGCCCCGTCCCTCTCCCTCTAACGTGCGCCTACTACGTGCGAGCGATACAAAAACGAATTTCTTTCGAACTCATCACAGTCACGGATGGTATAAATATTGGATTATACTTAGGTGCAATTCTCGTATGTCATAATGGCATCGATTATTGTACGTGATTCTATTACAATGAACTTGGTACGAACAATTTTCGTTGTGATTCTCGATTTCTTTTAGATTACAGTGTCCGTGTTACTTGAATTGGTTTCCATGGAGGATTACACACGCCTACTTGCCGTTTTAAATGTGTTTTTTCTTAATATTTTTTTTTATTGTCATACAATTTGTGTGGCCGTGGAACATGACGTTTTAAACCATCGCACCCTTTTGCAATTCAATTCAGTATTTGTTTGTTGATTTTTTAATCTTGTTTTCGACTATTGTTTCGGAGTTGGAGTTTTTAAAAAGTACTTGTTTGTTTTCCCTCTTTCTTTTCAATCTTTCTGCTATAATACCGCTGTTTTTATACAAACAATTAGTTACATTAATTTGAAAGAACCAAATCAAAATATATTTTTATTAAAAACGTAATTAAACAAAAACATCAATTCACAAATTCTTTCATGATTAATATTTATGACTACTTAATAAAACACGTCTCACAGTCGAATATTAAAATGGCCCTCATTTCTTTAACATGTAACTTGATGATATTGCCCATCAAGCCTTTCACTGGAGATCTAGAAAAAGTCAAATGGCTAAGCGATTTCCGTTGTGGTCGGTGCTTGTGTATCGTATGGTGTAGACCACATAGTTGACCATGTACAGATGTGTTGGGTTTCCTTTAAAAACTGCGGATGTCATGTTGGTCATTATTGCGTCGACAGTTCGAAATCTCACCCTACATGGTGTCAACTCATATCATTTGAAATACTACCTGTGATTTTGTAAGACGTGCTCTTAATGGCACCTCATACAGCACATACTATACCTATGGGCCCTCTTTCAAACAAACAAAACTCCTATTAAATAAATATGCCACTGAATCTAAAGTTAAAATATTTGACAGCTCCGAAAATACTTTTGCAGGTTGTCAAGTGTAAATTATTATATGATTTTATATCATGACATTTTTATGACTGTAGTAAATCGAGAACGGCGAGACGCCTATCCAAAAGTTTTATAATCTAATCAAAGAAAGCTGATTTTTATTGCGCAGGAGTCTCGAAATCCATCTTTTATCGTCAACGTTTATCATTTTTGAACATATGAATATCACCGGTTTCTCTTGCATAATTTAGAGGGAATATTTGTCTTGAATACAAATATTTGCCACCCAAATGTGACATTAATAAAATTCTTGGCACGACTTACATGAAACACTGGATCGAATAAATTCAGGAAAAGTCTTAGATCACAATTCTAAAAGATATATAATTCAAAAACGTCCTCTAGTAATCTATACTCTAACTGATCGTTTTAAGCTTGTAAAACCAACATTGTGCGATACAGAGTCCGTCTATATTTAGCAGACAACGCGCTCTTGTCTCAGCGCCGAGCGCTTCCGTCCGCCATACTTACTCCTTATGTATCATGGACATTGGACACTTGTGATATATCCTGTTAACGCTTTTTGTTTTACTTCCATGGTTAGTAATTATGTGATAGAAGGTGATATTCACACAGCTCCTTGAAGGGAACAAGTGGGATGAAACTCCCACCAGCTATTTTTTGATAGATTTTCAACATGAGCATGATAGCCAGCTATGCGGGTACTACAAAGTACCCTACCACCCTCAATATGACAGCTCAGACTCATTGCAGGATTCGATCGCACGTTCCTCGTCACACCGTTCGACGTCACCACTAACTGAGTTATCGCCAAATATGAGAATAGTAATAACTAGTACTTTTGGTGAAGAAAAAGACAGAGAAAACCATGGTGGCAAGAGCTTGGCAGGTTTCAAAATTCAAAAAAATTCAAAATTCAAAACCATTTATTCAGTTTAGGCCTTCGGAGGGCACTTATGAAGGTCAAATTTAAAGTTACTGAAGCTACAACCGGTCCGGAAGTCAGCCTTCAACTGAGAAGAACCGGCAAGAAACTCAGCAAGGTTACATTCTTTTTTATTTGTTATATAAATTTTTATCTATTCTGACTTTTTGGCTATTTTATAATTTCAATTTTACATAATATATTTTATATTTAACAATTACAAAATACTTATTATAGGTAACATTAATAAAATCAAAACAAAAAAAAAAAATATGACAAGACTACAAAATAGAAAATAACAATAATTAGGTACTTACAACTTACTTACTTTCCACATTCAAATCGATTTTTGGCGCCAAAGACGTGTGTTACGGATTTCGGCAGCTATACTTGAGAGCTGGTTTGTCGGTTAAAGAGTTAGTCATGCTTGACAGAGTCATTTTGATATCGCGTAACCCAAATTGTCCGTACCTTTTTTTTTATACCACATAGGCCGACAAACAAGCGTACGGTCCACCTGATGGTAAGTGGTCACTAGGGACATCGCCAATGCGTTGTCGACCCTGCGACTCGAATTTGTAAAGTTTTATGTGCCTGTAATTTCACCGGCCGCCTTACCTTTCTAACCGAAACAGTAATACAAGTGCACTACTGCTTCACGGCAGAAAAGGGTAAGGTGGTAGTTCCCCGGACGAACTCTGCACTAAGAGCTCTACTAATCTTCTTCTTTTATCCAACCGTAATCTCAGTAGTATTCTAATTCGTACCATCCTTTACTGAACCTACTACTCTATCGCTTATCCAATGGGAAACCTTATTCATGATTAATATTAATTGTCACTAACATTCTGGAATGTTTGCCAATCCACAAAGGCATTTAAAAAGATGTAAGTATTTCCAAACGTTAGAACAATTATCGGTTCATTACAAGACTTTTATTATGCACGAATATTTCGTAGCTGTTCCAAAATTCAAGCAAAACAAATGAACGCTAGACAGATTCGACCTATCAATTCAACTCTATCAGTAGTTACAACATAGCTAACTAAACTAATAAGTTAAACATATGATCAGGAAATAAGGAGGTAGGACCAAAAACGGGACTATTAGATATTGTAAAGTTTTTTAAGATAAACCCATTCGATTCACATGTGAGCTTTTAATAACGGTTCCATTAGATATAATTTAATCAACACGCCAATATGAAAGGCACAGATGTTGGTGAATTAAAATTTATAACACTATAAACCACTCTACGGCTTTAATGACTCCTTAACTCAACAAATCCTTATATTAATTTAGCCTTGTGCGTATATTTAGAGTATTAGTATTTGTTAATACTGCGTTATAGCCATTAACATATGATGTGGTGCCGCCTTTATCTTCCCATAGCATTATTTCTTAGCGAACCGCCTCTACTTCGCCTTTTTTATACACATGTATAAATAAATGATGGTGAAAACCGTAATATAATCTATTCTGTAGCTTAAAAGATATGAGCGGACAAGCAGACAGACATAAATACATACTTTGTTTTATACTATTTCGAGATATTGCTTCACAGCACATTTTAAAAGTTTCTCAATACGATTTGGGTACATTACACCTTTGAATTATCATATCAATCCTGGTATACCCTTCACACACACATCTGTGCCCTGAGCACGAACATCTATCGTAAGGCTATCGTTATCGTATCGAATGCGTCAAAAACCATTGAAATGGGAACTTGGACATCGCGCAACGTCACGGTATGCGCGGTGTTCACTTTTTCATACAAACCAGCTTTTTGGCGCACACGATATGGTGACGATACGCTTACGACAGATGTACAATCATGGGCATCAATATTTAACCACAGAGAGTTCTGCTATAATCTTTGATCACATGAGTCATTAATTAATTTCCCTTCTTCCAATCGTAAACGGCTCAACTATTACGACAGCTCTGTCGTTGTAAATAGTAACAGTGGTGTTCAATTCTGTGAAGGTCTGATTTTCGAACAATTAATCAATTAAAAAATTATGATGAGACGGAGGATCTTTTAAGATTCTTAAAGTAGGTTTATTTTTTTTTGTTTTGTAAGGTATGTTGCATACATAATATTGTTTTTGGTTCCTATATGGAATCCACATTAATGCGCATATAATTTTTAAGGATGCCTTTACATAAAATTACAAATTGTTGTTTTAGTGTTGAATTTTGTTTTTGGGAAGAGCACTGCTTATCCTAAGCTACAGGGTTCTACCCTTTATTAGGAAGTAGTCTCTCTTGTCATTTATATTGCATTTATCTCATGTGTGTACCCACGAAAGAAGGCATATTGTTATGTTTTGTTTTTTTCTGGCAATAAATTAATATTATTATTATTATTATAACAGTCCATGGTTACTTGTGCTCGTGATTGTACTATGGCAACCAGATAACTAACTTCATATACATCTTTATAAACACATACACTTACATATATTTACACCTACACCCATCACCTCCGTTCGATTATAACAATCTTCATTGCTTGTTAGCAGTAGGCTTAATGTTACGAAATCCTTTCTCGATTGAGTTGTGTAGTATTTTTTTTTTAAAAGCCTCGTAGATTTTATCCTATGATAGTCTTACCCTTAAACGGAGAAGTAGTAGAGGTTCAGTGTTATAACGGTAGTTTTACCTTCAAAAATCTTTGATACCCGAAATGTTTCCAAAATTAGATTTCACAGCTTTGTCGTGATCAACACGAGTTTGTTTTATCCATGACAGCCTTTTAGCGCCAAGAATATCTAATCGAACTATAAAGGTTCCTTGTTGACTACAGAACCCTTAACTCTGACCCATTCGCCATTTAAGATATGTGATCTGGATCAGAAAGCCCAGAAGCCAACAGTAATGGCATACCAATAAACACATGGCTAATATATTCACGTTACATGTCACCTGCTCAATTATAAAATGCCAAGTTAAATGATCAATGCGACGAGATAGGATTAAATAAAACATTTATGATGTCAACCGTCAATATTATGAATATAATGAATTTACAATTGCCCCTGTACTCGTTGTTAATTTCACTAACCATACAGAGGCGCTGCGTGGGCGCAGTGTACTTCCTAATTACTTGGATAGAATTGTGTTGTTTTTGTACGTAGGCTGTTGCATTGGCCTGCATTGGTGTTGTTGATATATGGGCTGCTGGATGTGGTAGTTTGTCTGTTTATTAGTGACATCAAAAACATGCTGATTTAATACTTTGTTGATCTATCTAATGGTTTGCTTTTTACCCCAATGACTTATATTTCGTGCCCAGTATTTCTTTTTTGTTAAAGTCCTTCTTATTTAAGTGCCTAAGAGCTAGTGAATCCATTTACAGTGGACCTTTTCCTGTACAAGATATCTTGACCATAATTATGGAAAGTTACATGAATTAATTATCCATGTCTTGGATATGTCTTGGGGAAATAGTACCACCATACCCATTTCCGCCGTGAAACACTAGTGCGCTTACTGTGTTTTGGGTAGAATTGTAAGGGGGCCGATGCAATGACAAGCACATGAGACTTAAACTTCACGTTTCAGGGTCGACAACGCGTGGCAATAATTTTTTTTGTTGCATATACCATCCGGCGACCACTTACCTTAAAAATTCAAAAAAAAATTTCAAAATTCAAATCATTTATTCAGTTTAGGCCTTCGGAGGCCACTTATGAAGGTCAAATTTAAAGTTACTGAAGCCACAACCGGTTCGGAAGTCAGCCTTCAACTGAGAAGAACCGGCAAGAAACTCAGCAAGGTTACATTCTTTTTTATTTGTTATATAAATTTTTATCTATTCTGACTTTTTGGCTATTTTATAATTTCAATTTTACATAATTTTATATTTAACAATTACAAAATACTTATTATAGGTAACATTAAAAAAAAACAAAACAAAAAAAAATAGAACTTTGAAATAGAAATTTTTTATTTTGTAGAAAAAGACTACAAAATAGAAAATAACAATAATTAGGTACTTACAACTTAAACAAGAGATTTAGAGGTGCACTGTGCAGAGAGCAGCTATTTCCATACATTTTTATCTTCAATATAATGAACTACCTTGTAATACGCTTTTTCTTTCAAAACTTTCCTAATATAATTTTTAAATTTATGATCAGACATTTTGGTTATTGAAAGCGGTATCTTATTATAAAATCGAACACAATTACCAAGAAATGACTTGTTAACTTTAGTTAGTCTAAAGTATGGAACAACTAACTTCTCCCTTTGTCTTGTATTTATACTATGAATATCTAATTTTGACTCAAACATTCCTATGTTTCTACGTATAAACATTATATTTTCATAAATATATAGTGAAGGTAATGTCATTATATTTATTTCCCTAAATAATCATGTAAGTAATCAGGTAGGGCATCTGCCCTTATGCGGCCTACTTGCCTCAGGCGGTATACCCCTACGTTTTCAAGTCACATCTAGCTATTTTAGCATCCATAGCACCCATGCCCGCCAGTGTAGCGTCACCTTCGCAAATGCATTAGCTATGCGAGTTTGGTGCATTTGTGCTCAGTCATTTGTTGTCGTTTATGACAGCCTGGTACCCGGTTTTCCGTTAGCATAACATTCAATATGCTAATGTTTATCACCTGGTATTGGCAGGTTTGTGAAAATTAGTTTCTATTGGAAAACAGTTTGGGTTTCTTTTATGGCGTTCTTTGATTTTGATGTTCATCTGTTTTTAGCTTTACATGTTTGACATTTTTGATTGCTCACCGCGTGGTTAAGGGCTTTAAATCTTTGCGACTAAGGTAATATAGCTGCAACAACTAACACTTGATGTGGTAAAGGAGCTTAGAACACTTAGGTTTGAAATTTGCTCTACAGAGATATTGCGACATTGAAAATCGAAGTCACGGTTTATTAATATACGTTCAATGTGGTATGGTCTTATTTGAGTGGTAGTGGTGAGAATACTACCGCTCCAACTAATCTTTAGGGTGTCTTAAGAAGCGTAAAGAGAATACTCATGACCACGTACTCTTTAGACCTTGCATGTGGTCCATAAAAATATTAGTATGTCCCCTGTACCTCGAAGGTTGGCTATATTTAACACACTACTGAGTGAGAAACCTAAATTGCTTGCTTGAGGTATTGTGAGACGCTACAGTGACAACGTTTAGTTCTTGTAAATTTATTGATCTCATTTATTGTTATCCTTTTTTTAGTAGATCTGTGTAATTAGTGTTATTGGTGAAAACCGTTCTAATTGTTAAAAAAATAAGGGTTTGCATCGCTCGATGGCGAAAGGCCGTGCCGGCCGTGGAATTCTGATCTCCTCTACGCCTAATAGTACAGAAGAGATACATATTGCGCCGACTTATAATGATTAAGAAATGGGCAAGCGTATATAATAAGTCTTATATAAAACTAGATAATCTTGTCATTGAAGAGTCTCTATTTTTTATTAGGTAAAGCAAGAATTCCTTTTTCATTAATTTCTTGTTTTTTTTCTATGATCAGGTAGAGTCTATAAGTAAGTTGTAAGTAGTGCATTAAGATACTTCCAAATAAACTCCAAATAAATCAAATTATATAAATCGTAGAATCTTGTAGAATTTCTTTCCGGTTAAATGGAACTTTAAAGGAATACAGTATTAGTTTACAACATTCATTTATAGACATCATAAAAATGTTTTATAATAAATATAGTCTTACAATATTGATACAAAATCAGCGCTTGCTACAAGCGCCAACGTTATCAAAGAATCAATAATGTACTGTCCAATATCACTGATAACCTATCAGCTGCGTTACCAACCCAGTACAATGGGACTAGGATCACTAGGGCTGTCGAATTTGGCGGATATTTGAGTTTAAATTACCGTTGAAGACCTCGGCGGAGAATTTTGACACTAATTTGGTTTTTAACCTTTTCTAAACACTAACTTTTTTTTAATGAATTTCAGTTATTTTTCTTTTTGCTCTCTCGTTTATAAGTTGTTAATATAGCTGTCCGAAAGATTCATTTTTTTTTGTGTTTTGAATATTTTTTTATTAACCTTATCCGAAGTTGTAAACTACTTGGTTAGTACATCACTATAAAATACAGTAGCTCTTATTGTCAGACTGACACGCAATCTGATGTAACTTCATGTGACATGGCTTATCCAGAAACTTATCTATTGCTTTCTAGGACTACTTTATTTGATCAATTTGGACAGCTGAACGGTGGAAAGTATACATATGTGAATTTCTTTACCATAACCTACTTACGTGGACTTCTAGAAGATGATTTAAAAAGAAGTCGCCTGTTTATGGAATGAAAGCTTGAGGTTTTTCGTAACCCCTTTAAATAAATTAATTCACCTCCTATTCTAACACTAAAAATATATTACACGAACCACCTTTGGTCATACAAAAGAATCTTTTTTTTTTATAAAATTATATTCTCACGGATCATATTTAAATGCAGTGTTCAAAAGCTTATTCAATAATAAAATGTGAAATATTTTTCATATAAAACCAACAAAAGAAAATTCCTTTCATTGTGATTTCAAAAGATACCTATGATCTTTTTAAATTCCCTGTGACCTAGGTACTAACAAAGCCGATGTTTATACTACAAACAACTTTGTTCAGACAATTTTATAGTCTCAGGCCTTACAACATCCTATTGTTATCCAAAAATAATGTAATAAAACAACTTTTGTCTATTTAATCCTAGTCTTAAGTAAAATTAACTGTTTTCACTGGCCCACAACATTATCCAGTTATTTTTAACCGGTCTTTGTTCGGTGTACGTCATAAAATTCGGTACATTGTTTTAGTAAAACGCGTAAAAACGAATTTTATTGTCCTCTAAAAGAAGTTTATATTGTCTAATGAAGCGCCTGTGTGCGAGGAAACGATTATTTGAAAATAGAACCCAGGAAACCGTTTTGTAATTTATAAAAAAAAAACTGGATAAGTAGTTTCTAGAAACTACACACACAATAATAAACATAAGTAATCGCCGGTGGCTTTGATAAACCAAGAAATGACAAAAGTCCCTATACAGTCTTTTTTTTTTAAATCTTCAAGCATATAATGTGTCATATAATAAAATCATTTTTGAAATAATAAATTAGACGAAAGACTGTCCTATTTAATAGTTTAAAAAAACACATTTATAAAACAAAACTATTACAAACAAACGCACAGATAATAAAAACCAGCAAAATAAATCTAACAACCAGAATCGATTAAGACGTAAAACGTATCGATTACCCGGCTTTAGCTAATCAAGTCCTCGATTTAATTCTTGAAAAAACATTCGAATAAATAAACTGTTCGATTAATCTAGTTTTACAGTCGATAGTTAGTTTAACGATACGTGGGTTTAGTTGGCTATTCGACGTAGATATTTATTGTGATTAGATTTACTGTTCTAAATGCAGATCTATTGTGATGTGATTGAAATCTTAGGATTACAGGTTTCTTTAATATTATTTCACGTCTTTCATATACGTAATCACCGCATCCGCAATTTCCAGTTTGAACTGGATCTCAAGTAACTTAGGTCGCGTGTTGCTTAAGTTTAGACTTTCTTTATATTGGGATAGACCACAATCTTATCGTCGAAACCTCATTTATTTCTCTTAATGTAACACTTTTTCGGTATATGGTTATCAGGTCTTTCCTAAGAGATTGTATACTTCCCCTGGTATAAGAACAGCCTACATCATTCGGGAATAAAGTAGCTTCCTATCAGTGAAAACATTTTTGAAATAACCTACCCAGGTTTAAAAATTCAAAGCCACAAACCAAACCCAGTTAAGGTCCGCGGAGGGCACATATGCAGGTCAAATTTAAAGTTACTAAAGCCACCACTAGTTCAGAGATAGCCTACATCCAAATAAATTTTAATGAGGGTTATCAAAAGCTCAGTATTTTTATTGGATCCTTACTCATCACTGTACTAGCTCTGCTTTCTCTGGATACAGATAAACAGTTGGTAGGAAATCTCACAGGGTATTGAACAAGGTCATCACTTTAGGGTACTGTAAGAAATCTAAATGAAGTACTGTTAATGTTTCCTCGCTTCGTATGGCTTGGTGTGAAAGCCGGAAGCCAGGTGCGACGATGCGCATAGGCAAAAGCCTATTATTCAGATTTTGAACAAGTCTGGACTACTTGGTGCTCATTGGAGTCCCGTTGCTAAATTCTGTTGGCTTGTACTGTCAAAATTAAAGAGACATTTTAGAAAATTGCCTAAGTTCCTGGTAGTTAGAGAATTAAATTATACTATAGTGATATAATTAAAAACACAATGGTATAATAAAAAAGCATTTATTATATTTATATATATTCAATTTGTAATTTGGGTCACTCATCAGTCCAATAGACAAATATCAAATAGTTTATTTGTATATAATATCTCACATACCTAAATGAATTGTTTGTAATATTTAACATTTTAAAGCAACAAATGATGGAGAAGACTGAATAATCTAAAACTACCCTCTTATGTCAAAGGTAATAAAAACCGCTCAAAATAACAGAAACGCCATATTAAATCAAGCGTACAGTAACGATGTATGACTTTAAATAATTCGGCGTCAAATTGACTGTGGATTTCAACGATGCACGTATGTTCCGTGAATGTCGAGATTCCTGGGGTGATTTGCTAAACGTTTCTCTGGTGGGAGTGGGAGGGAGATAAGGTACTTGCTATACGCAGTGTGACCGCTACAAATCATTAGTTCCTTATTCCAATCTTCATCTGTGTACATTATTTTACGGTATTCCTCTATTTTGACCGCCGCCTGTGGACATTAGCATAACCAGGGACATTGCCACAGTAATACATATATGTATTGTAGTATTTCTCCGGAAGAACTCTGCACTAAGAGCTTTCCTTCTTCAGGAGAAGAACAAGACTACTATGAAACATGGGATTAATACTTAAATTTGGATAAAAAATTGCTGTTCCATCCAACCTTTCAACTCACTAGACCAAAATGTATGCAAAAGAAGATTTTTAGCGATATAACCGTAGCAAAGATTTCCTTCATTATGATTATCCCTGAAACTCCAAACCTATCCACCATTCCCTGCAAATGAAGACTTTGGGCAATAATTACCTATTTATATGATAGACGAATCACTCGTCCCTGTTTATGTAACCATATGCAGCCATTACCTCCTTAAAGCGATTGATCATTTGCACTTTGCAGTTAACATTCCTAACACCTGTCCTATTCCGTTTGTTAAAGTCAATTGAACGACAAAGTTGGCTTGATACGTATTGTTCTGCATATTGTAATTAAATCTTCAAGAGAAACAATAGTCCGACTACAGCTTATCAGCCTTGTTTGGACCTACCCACACATTTCCGCCGTGATGCAGTAGTGCACTTATATTACTGTTTCGGTTAGAAAGGTAAGGCGCCGGTGAAATTACAGGTGTCGCCAAACTTGTACTAATAAGTAAAATAGGTCTAGCGAATAGCTGATAAATATAGGAATTATTAATAATATTTGAAGGTAAGTAAATGTACCTATAGATAGTAAATAATTCCAGCCTAGTTTCCAAAGAATCTATATATCTAACAACGCAGATGCAGTAGACATCAATTTCTTATTTTATACAGGAATTGATGCATCATATCTCAACTGATAAATAATATGCATGTAGCTGATCTGAGTGGTGATTGTCTGAGAGCAAACTGTGTTGAGGGTTTATACTCTTCATTCTACTATACTTCTCTACTATTCTTCTTCTGAACAATAGCCTGAGTCAATAGTTTATGGACTATTTTTAAGTCGCCTCCGCCACCCCTTATAGCGACCCCTTTCCTCTCATGTCCATCTCAGTTTACCTGAGTAATATGACTGGCTAAGTATCGAGCATGATCCAACGATCATCTCCTTCTCCATACCAACGTATGTCTCAGCATCGAGCATGATCCAACGATCATCTCTTTCTCCATACCAACGTATGTCTGAGCCTCGAGCATGATCCAACGATCATCTCCTTCTCCATACCAACGTATGTCTGAGCCTCGAGCATGATCCAACGATCATCTCCTTCTCCATACCAACGTATGTCTGAGCCTCGAGCATGATCCAACGATCATCTCCTTCTCCATACCAACGTATGTCTGAGCCTCGAGCATGATCCAACGATCATCTCCTTCTCCATACCAACGTATGTCTGAGCCTCGAGCATGATCCAACGATCATCTCCTTCTCCATACCAACGTATGTCTGAGCCTCGAGCATGATCCAACGATCATCTCCTTCTCCATACCAACGTATGTCTGAGCCTCGAGCATGATCCAACGATCATCTCCTTCTCCATACCAACGTATGTCTGAGCCTCGAGCATGATCCAACGATCACCTCCTTCTCCATACCAACGTATGTCTAAGCATCGGAGCATAATCCAACGATCATCTCCTTCTCCATACCAATGTATGTCTAAGTCCTAGCAATACGAATAGCTGAGTCTCTGAGCATCATCCAACGATCACGTCCCTACCAATAACCATCCGAGGCAAGCAGGCACATCCCACTATAGCAAGTAACAACAACCGTAAGTACAATGTTTCTGAACCGCACGCTCGAATGTCAACTAGGTAATTGGTATTACAATCAACTATATCTAAAGCACTCACCTAGGCCTCCCGGTTGCTACACTTACATCTCTGAATCTCTGCCTGAATAGTTAGTTATTTTCTTTGTTCACACTTTATAATTGATTTTTTATTTATGTGGGTAGCAGTCGCGGGAAAATGTGTCAATGCCGGTGACAGGACTTTTTGGGTTGCCAGTCTTTAATATTAACAAGGTTTGACGTTTTAGTTATTTACAATTTATGGTACATTTCGGGACGTAGTTCGCGACAACAGGCACGTGAGACTTACGAACTTCACGTTTCAGGGACGACAATGCATTGGCGATGCCCCTGGTGTGACTTACCATCGAGTGGACCATCATCTGCCTGTTGATAGGTCTATGGTATTAAAATAACCTATACTCGGCTGCAATTCTTAGGAAGTCACTTAATTTTATTAAATATCATTTTGTGTACAATCGAATGCCTCATTCTAAATGGAATTTAAAATGATATAATAGTCTAATGTAACTTGAGGTTCCTGTGCTTTGTCGACTAAGTGTCTATTAAATTTTCAGCATTATATTGGCCAAAATAGATTTAAATTCTTCTAATAAAATACTACGACTAGTATTGTTGATATAAAGTGTAGTGTAGACATGTGCAGGGCATTATTCGGTGTCGGTTTACGCGCACATAAATCGACGTAGCTCGTCAATTATGCGTACTATAGTTATTTCGGGATGTTTAATTGCTCTGCCCATGCGCAGTCGACGTCCGCGATGCGCGGTAGGGATTTTTTAAAAAACGAACGCCGATTAACTTTTTATTTATTTGAATTTAAACTGTTATTGGCCAATGATATGGTCAGCTTGTGGTTCTTTTTTTGAATTGATAGCATTTCTTGTGTATTTTGTATGCAGGTGACATGATATGCATACTGCTTGCTATGTGTTTTCAAACATTGGGAACTATTATACTTGGCAGTTTGTTGTCTAGATCATCTCTTATTGTAGTCAAATTAGGGTCTATAACTGAAATATGCTTTACCGTAACACCATAGCCAAAATCATGATTAACATAAAAATAATACTTTACACCCAGTTCGGTCTACATGTCAACGAGTTATCTAAACTACATTTCACATTAATCTAATGGCTAAACAAAACAAGAATGCCTCAAATATTAACTTGGTCGAGTAATCTACAAGCTTGCTTGTTTCGGGTGTCACCACAGTTAGCAGTGGCATTTGTGTCTCACTGAGTACCACTGTTATCTGGAACTTGGATTTGTGATGATTCTTTTTAACTTCGCCGCAAGATTTGAGCAAACTTTAAGTTCTGTGACGCTTTTTAACTCACCACATGCAAGTTTTTCCGAAATGATATAACCTCCTTGGTCCTATAAAATATTAACCTAAAAATCATACCTGTGTTTTGATTCCATGAATTTAATACCTATTCCAAAATTAAATAGGTATAATAGAATCGCAGTTGAACTTTATGAACGAGGCGTACAAATTCAGAACGAGATTTGAAATTTCAAATATGGAATCATCATTTCCCGCGTCCAAGCAAACAACCGACCCAACCCGTTGACTCATGTTCTCGAACAAATGTTATCTGTCTTCTTTTGTTTGTTTCTCGAATATCATACCGCGGGGGAAGCATTCTCGTCCACAGAGAGAGACCTCCCATGTTACCCGCGTGTAGTACAAACTTTAATGTCAGAGGGGAGTTTGTTTAATCATGCAGGGGTCGACCGAGGCTGGACATTTATTTCTGTTGAAGTTATTACGTCTCGCCTTAGAATTGAAACTACTTGTATTTTTAGTCTTTTTGAAACAGTTATCGTAGCTTTTTAGTTTGTAACATAACTGAATACAGGAGGTCATGAAATCTGATAAAAGATTAAAAGTTCGATAGTGGACTGAGCTTCACGCTGTAGAGAGTTTTCAAGTTCATTCATTCATACACCATAGATATTTATTTAATCTGTTATAAAATTCGACTCTTCATAATTTTAATTTCATACCAATAAATTAAACCGTTTCAAAACTGATAATGAACAATTAAAATTTATTATACACATAGTTCAAATGTACAAAGATAACATTGTATGGAGTCGGACATAAACATTCGGTGATATCAAAGTATGTATTTATTTTTTTAAGAACAAAGGCTTATTGTATACTCTTTTGACCTCTTTTAATGTTTAAAAATAATTATCGTATTAAAGAGAGTTTATTATTTTAGATCAATGATTATTTTCGGCAGTTAGGTCCAAATACTGCTTTTAAAATAAGTAACCTCTGCTAAAAATATTTATCGGTTCTGTATATATTTCCTACACATTTGCATGATTTTTTAATTTTTTTTTAAACATCAGCCGTCAACACTGTGGATTTTAAAAGGAATGCATGGTTATTAGTGTTATCAAGTAATTCAACTTTACAGATGCACTTTGCGCATAACAACCTCTACTTACAATCACATGCCATGACCAGCTGCTCAATTCTGGTGCATAAATTGATATTCAATTAATTTACTATGCAAATGTTAAGCATAGGGCATTTTTACACATCCATTTAATACGCTTAGAAATAAACGATAAGCACTATAGTGTAGTGTTTATTACTTTCGCGAAGTCTTTAATGATCCTTTTTATAATTTTTTCCCTTCCTTTAAACAAATAATTGTACTTGTTTCGTAAGATGGAGCATCATTATCTAACAAATGAGATGGATCCATTATCTGAAACAGGTTTGAAACATCATATTTTAAGATTAAGTGTACTTAAATTCTAATTGATGTTGTATTTATGTGATAAAAGCCGTTGAAATGTTAAAATGCGTCGGTCATTTACATAAAAGAATTTTTCTCCACTTCACACTCGACTTCACAACGAAGATTGATTGCAGTGATTTATCCGTGTCCGAGTGATCTACACATAGACTCTCATAGACTTTTATGCTGTTTTATTTTATCTCGACCAAAATGTTTTTTTATTGACTTTGAATTATGTAAACTTTTCATTAAAAAAACAATAATTGTATATCACAATTACATTAGAAAAAAAAGCTATCAACATGATCTATTAGTCAGTTTAATAAAAGCAAATCAACCGATATCAACTAACAGCAATAACGATATATCGAAACTCTCGGAATTCTGTATTAATTATCAAACAGTATTCGAAACCTCGTGTAATCTCATAAACTTACGAGATGCGATTGGTTTTTATAATATAAACGAGATTTTTATAATAAAAACTGAGAATAAACCGATATACAAAACACCTGCTCCATCAAACAAGAACGATGATCATTATGTTAATGCTCCTAAAATTCAAATTCCAATCACCGAGCCGAAGCGGACCTTAGCTGTAATGTAATTTGAACCAAGTTCGATTAGACGACCAAGAAATAAATGTTCAGAAAAAGCTGAGCCATGTCAAAACGAACGAGGTATCGAACGGGCGCCAATTAAGGCAAATGAGCGCTTATTCCGTGCACCATAAATCGATATCACGCTATACTCGGAGTAACAGTTACGCCCTTAAAGGATTCGTCTCAACAAACCGTACACCGAATTGTGTTTACACAATAAGGGACCTTGTTATGAAAGCTGAAAGTGTCAGAATTACGTAACCGTGGAAGCGTCTGTTACGCCCTGTTAGAACGCCCTGCGCGCTAACAAGACAGACAGAGATGAATCGATGCGGTTACCCAACGAGAGAAAAGGTTGAAAGATAAACAGAACTCTTGAAAAACACTTGTGAGATAACAAAGGCTGGCTTCCACGAAGACGTCCAATAATTTGTCTTTTTAATTTTACGGCGGACTGCCATAGCTTTTAAAATATAGATTTTTTTTCTTTCTACTCGACTCGACCTCGGTCTGGTCCATTAGGTCGAGAGGCTGTGTATTGGGAAACTCATTACAAGCACTCCTTTGCAGTGAAAATCTTTTATGACTGATTGTTTCTATGGCCTTGCATACGAATGAACGACATACGTGTAATTTTAAAACCTATAAACTTAGTTTTTGTTTATACAAGTCTCCCGAGACCCATTCGCCTTTGGTCGGCACACGACAATTTCTCAAAAACCTTTCAAATGATAAAAATAAAAGATTTGAAAAAACGTGTCTTAATATAATAAGTAATATGAAATAAAACCTGGACTAAGCACAATAAAATGAAACGGACGTAAAAGGAATCGAAACCAGTTCTGGCCTACCATTCGTTTTAGTTGTAAAAAAGCTCGTTCCATATAATATTACCCATTACAACCCCGAGAATCACTGTTCGGCCAATCGTCGCAAGGAATTCGAAAATGGAACGCGAGTTCGATTTTTAATTGTTTCGAATGAATTTTATATCATTATGGCCAGTGTTTGTTACGAATTAAACGGATTTTATCGCCTGAATTTAAATTTGCAATCATTGCTTGATTTTCAAATCGGAATCCGATTGCAAGGGCGTAAAAAAATTGGTCAAACATTATGCGAAAGCATAATTAATTTAAGGGAGTTTATATCCAAACTATGTCAAATTCTATTTGAAATATAAACTTCACTAGGTAATCACAGTTATGGACTATAACATGTTTAGAAGAAAGTGGTCCAAACATTTTTAATCCAAACACTAATAAATGCTATGAAATCATCGTTGTAAAGTAACTATTTTTGTACCTTCTAAGTAAAGTGATCGCGTGATAGAACTGAGAGCTCGCATGAAAGATTTAATATCGAAATAAAAGGCACACATCTCCATTTCACTGGGAAGAAACGGTAACCCCTAAAATCATAATTATGTATAATAATTTCGAATATTTCATTGCGCGTGCGACAGGGGGCTTTATTATAAGTGGACGACCCCATTCGGAGCGTGTCCGGAACTCGTTAATGAGCGATTAGTGTTGCCAGTTGCGGATAATGCTTCGCTAATAGTTGGGGTGCGCATGACTTAATTTTGACAACCGCATTTATTGAAGGGTGTTTTTTATTGTAATGTTTTTTTGGTCTTCATTTATTTGACATGAAGTAAGGCATCTTATGATGTATTTTATGACTATAGGAAATGATAGGGAAGGTTAAGAGAATTAAACAAAATATCATTTATTTAATTAAAACTGCATAGTGTAAGTTAATATATCCTAAGTTAATAAAAAAATGCGACGTTAATAAACCTACACAATTTTCCCGCGTAAATTATTAAATATAGATTTTATCTAAACGTAGTATTAGCAGGCTCGTTAAAGATGAATTATTTATATCATACATTACGTCGAATTTCGTTTTTTTTTCACTGACCGGTTCTATTGTATCGAGGCGTGGTTATCGCTCCCATAAGTCCCAAACACACAGTAGATTCGCGTCAAGACCACCCACGTTCTGGGTCACAACTATTGAAACTCGTTTCGTCAAGCGGTCTATGAAATGTTGTCCAGTTATATTAAATTGTAAAATGATATCTATACGTCCTGATATTTCAATGCCGGTATCTGGTTCGTAATTTAAAATGAGATTTTTTTTTATAGACTTGTCAAAGGAGTTGCGTATACGAGGTTTGTCTATTGATTAAATAATCTGCCCTAAGAAAAAATCTTTATAGATAATATATTGACGAAATAGAAAACGTATGTACTAGTTTATGTATTACAATTGAGATCTTTTCAGCGAATATCAATTCCGAACTCCGATGAACGAAGTATGAAAATATTTCCTGAATGTAATAGTACAATAACCTTTATGGTTTATTCTTGTTACACAGCGAAGGTTTGTACTTCAAAAAGTCCTTATAAAATAATTAATTGTATTAAAACGGAGACACCCGAACTGCACCCGAAGCGCTAACTCTCCAATATAACAACACACTTATTACGAGCAATTTGATCGCATTAGTTATTCATAAAGGAGGTCCCAATAACTAATAACAAGGCCCTAGCGAGACGGAAGGGCTAACAAGTATTCCTAACAGGGAAAATAAAAGCTATGCGTGATACACAACACGCCCGCGGCTGCGTGCGCGCACCTGTACCGTCAGCAGACAAACTGGGGATTTTATATCATCATTTATTGATGTGCCTTTTTAATAATACGGAAATCCTATATAGATTATGGCATCTAAACTCTCTTCGTACAACCTTACTTTATTTAAATAACAAAAAGACATTAATAAATAAAATTAACGATATTTTCTAGCTAATATAAAATCGTTGAAAATAACATGATGCTGCAAAAAATACTCTTAAATCAACACTAGAATCGAGCTCAATATTTCAAATATAAATAAAAAGCGTGTGAAGATGCTGACCGTACCCCGAAATCCTATGAAAAGAAGTATTTGCTCGCTAGGCAAGGGATCACGCGTGTGGCACACAACACCGGTAGCGTGAGCAAACAAAGCTCAATGTACATTGTCCAAGAATTTCCCATGTTTAACTTAGACTACGCTGCTTTTGGGGTACCACTACCTGTTGGTAATGTGATTCTGGTTGGAGTCGTAAAGGCGTATGTTGGCTTGGTATTTTCTTCGTTACAATTTTTAGCTAAAGCTTTGAGGTTACATTTGGTTGTTCCCTGTCATTTCTCCTACCTTTTTTCTCTTTATACAATTTCGATACTTCAATTCGCAACCTTATCTAATCTAATTCTATGACGAAATGGGATTGCTTCCAGAAGGGTGATGGGTTTTTGTCCTATTCAAGATCAACATAGAATCTAGTCTTGCTTAGAATTTTATAAAGATCTGCTTCATACACTAAAAACAAAAGCGGCTTAAGATAGTCCCCTGGAGAAACCCATGAAATCCGTTTTATAGGTAAGTATGGTAAGTATTTCTAATCTGATAAAATTATATATAATGGCAATAATATAGCTGTTGAGAAATCAATATACATAGAGGATATATACCATCCCTACCTTTAAAATGAAAATCCTAAAATACTCAACAAAAATTATTAAAATAAGCCGCACTGTTTGTACAAATAAGACAGGCAAGTATGAATATTATAACGAAATGAATGTAGTTAATAAAATAGAGATTCCTAAGTCCCTAACACAAGACCAGAGTGTAACAATGACTTGGCACAAGCTATATGTACCTATTGAGTATCCTGCAGTCATCAGTCAGGCGTCGTGAGATGGTCAAACGACATGCAGTCACTAATATTGGATGAGCGAAGAGAACTGTTTAGTCTTGATTAAGATTTCAGACCGTATAAAATAAAATCGTATGATATTTTATTTTGGAATTTATCACCCCAAATTTATAGACATAAATTTATAATTTTCAGTAAATCCTCTTGAAATTTTGATTATTTGTTTAACGTGAATTTAAATCATCAATGAACTACAGTCCAAACTATATCCTTAATTCCTGCTTATCTCCCAATTTCACCCCACTTAAAATTCCGATGCCGCCTCCAAACATAACTCTACTCTCACCCACCTCACATCCGAGCCGTGATGTTATCCGATTGCCAGTCATGCACCCTAACGAACAGACCAAGCTTTTTTTATACATAGACATCTACGTAGGTAAAATACATTTGTTTGTTTTGTTCGGCCGTTGGAACTGTGTTTCTGATTTTTAAGGCTTCCCTTTAACTTAGGAGTTTTCGTTGATAATTGAGCAAAGTTCAAAAGAATTGTTTCATTTGTCCCGTTGAGTTGGGGCGTTAAATGTTTTGATGAGAGTTTCTTTTCTCTTTTAATGGAAAAGAAAATTGTATTTCTTTCGCCTTTAGTTATATTTTTGTATGGTACCAAACAAAGAATCGAAATTAATAGGTATTAAAAAGAAGGTGGGAAAGCAAAATCATTTTTTTTATTGCAGTAGTTTAGTCTTGTATTGTTAGTTTTATTTCACTTTTAGTTTAGCTGTTACCTAAAAAGATTGTACATTTATCTCATTAAGCTTAGTAGTAAAGCTCCGCCCTTCCAGGGAAGTACTACCACCTTACCATTTCCGCCGCGAAGCAGTAGTACACTTGTATTGTTGTATTCCGGTTAGAAAAGTAAAGGAGCCCGTGAAATTACATGCACATGAGACTTACAAACTTCACGTCTCAGGGTCGACAATGCTTTGGCGATGCCCCTGGTGTTGCAAATGTCCATAGGCGGCGGACTTACCATAAGGTGGAACGTCTGCTTATTTGTCGGCCAAAGTGTTAGAAAAAATCAAGAATATGATCTTTATCTTAATACCCTTATTCTTTTCCTCATGTCAAGCAATTTGTACAAAATAATGCCCAATTGAATTCTTCAGTGGTAGAAGTAATGTTTTTCATAAAAGCTCTTCATGCCCATGAGTTGATAATTCGTTGTTCAAGGGGTTGGAATCATTAAAAACTAAACCGCTTGCAAGTTCTCGAGTGCCGTTAGTGGAATTACTAAAATTGCCACTTGTAAGCAATTTGTGACTCAAGTGCGCTCAATCTTGGCTTGGGACTGTTTCTTGTTTCAAGTTGCATTTTTTTTAGCATTCCAAGATTAAGTCTCCTGAATGTTTCATTTGATTTTACGTAAATTATTGGTTTATTTACTTAGATTCGTCATCTAAGTAATGTAGATAATCTATTTTCAAAAGTAAATTCAAGTAAGTTCATTTAAATAAATAAATAAATATCCTGGGACATTCTTTACACACGGCCATCTGATCCCAAACTAAGCAGAGCTTGTACTATGGAAACCAGATAACTGATACACTACATATACTACTTTTTTTTTCTAAATACATACTTATATAGATATTTACACCCAGACACAGAACAAACAGACATGTTCATGCACACAAATGTTTGTCCTGGGTGGGAATCGAACCCGCGACCTTCGGTTTGGCAGTCAGAGCGTTAACCACCAAGCCAACTGGCCTGTCAAAATAAATATCTAACTAAGCAGAGCTTGTATTATGGAAACCAGATATCTGATATACTACATTTTTATTTCCTATACATACTAATATAGATATTTATGTCTGGGTGTACCCAGACACAGAACAAGCAGACATATTCATGCACTCAAATATTTACTCTGGTTGGAAATCGAACTCATGACCTGTGGCGTGGCGGTCAGGGTCTCTAACCGCCAAGCGATCTGCCCCGATTTGCTGCAATTGATGATTGTTCAAACGCCCAATTTGAGAAAGTTCAAATACTAGTCCTTACATACACTGCAGTGGGTCGGTATTTCCAGAACAGGTCTTTACAAGTTGGTGATTAAGTTCTCGTCTTCAGAACGTTTTTCCTGTTCCTAATACCAGGACACAAATGCTCAACGGTTCGTAGTCGTCATTTCCCCTTCATTCAAAATCTCGGCTTATCTGTTATATTATGTCATTTAGAAACCAAAATGTATATTTATTTAAATAATCTCTCACGACATCTTAAACCCCTGACGAAACTCCAGTCTTAAGTCAAGGATTTAGATAGATGGGCCAATGTTTTTTTTTGTCGGCCACAATCTGTGCAATACAGCGTTATCTGAGAGACGCCTGCGCATGTCCCGGCTATCTTTCAAAAGCATAATATTTGGGCACTTGGACTTCGTGGCTTTAGAACTTTTAGATGTTGCATTTAAATTCTTTTTAACCCATAATATTTGATCAAAGAGATGCATAATTGAAATAATCATAATTTATTTAAAGTAATCCAGTAGGTAAATGAAACAAATTATTTTGATAAACTGTTTTAATCGCCTTTGATTGTTGTTTGGAACTTCAAAAGAAAATATTATGACAAATTCTTTGCACTTCAAAGAACTAATATTAAAATTCTTATGTTTAATGTTAAAATAAATATTTTTCATCAATCTAAATATACAGAAATGAATTTGACAAATAATAAATTGTGAAGATGACACTAATAAAAAAAAAAAGTATATGCCATGTCTATCATATACCATGCTCCATCACAAGGCGTCCCTTACATTTTACGCGCCTTATCTCTAAATCTCCTCAGCTTATTTTTTGTGAATTATTTTTCGAGCAAATAAAGGTAAACAAAACAAAGTGGGCCCATCCGGTGTCTTTGTGGTGAAATTTCACCATTGTGTGGTGGCAAAACTTAGGGATATCACTTATTTAAAATGTTTTGTGTCCTGTAATTTCTATGAAAAACAAGTATGTATGTTTTTTTTAATAGAAAAAAGGATTCGTAGAACTATAGGAAGTATCACTTGTTTTTCTATTTAGATGATGTCATTACGAGCTATGTACGTACATGTGTTACAAATTCTAATAACTGAATTAAGTTTAATTCTAACCAAATTAGGGTCATAAAGAATTCTGGGGAAATCAGGTTCTTTGCCTGCGATGTTCCCAGCAATTTGGGGTCAGCGATATATATTATCCAACGTTTCTACGGCCGGCCGCACTCTTGACCCCAACAGTCTTCGGTAATGCAGTGTTTAACCACAAGGTGCGAGGTGTTGGGTGCACATGGTTATCTGTACTTTGTACGGTTGGTACGTAGTGGTAGTATTGCTCGCTACCACACGATTTCGTACCAAATCAAACGAATTGAATAACTTTTCAAGGACTCATACAGAGATCAGTTTATGACTCTTAGCATTCAGATCACGTCGTCGTTCTGTAAGCGCCCATATTGTCCTTTCATTATCGTGGCAACTCATAACTTAACGGCCAATTAGGACTATAATTTACTTAGAAATATATCCTACCATAGACCCGAGGCGTGTCACCATAAATCACCTAACAAATTGACCAAGTTTCCTGTCCACCGTATTTTTTGCATGGTCCATAAAAACGCGCTCGTTTGGTTTAGATTCAACTTGTGTTTGTATTACGTCACTTTTATATTTATAAAGATGGAAGTGGGATGGTGGATAGAATATCTTTTTGAAAATGTATTGGGGAGTCTTTGACCTGCTAAAAGCTAAAAGTCATTAAAATATAACAAAAATACATAAGTAGCTAATGAATTGGCATAATTTCTAGATCCTTAGATTAAGAACTTCCGAAGACATTCCGAATCGAAACTATAAATGAAATCAACATCATTTTACACGAATACATAACATTCATTAGCATCCGAACTATTTGAATAGAGCCTCCTTACTATAAATACTTACATTATATAGCCCTTCGTAGTAACTTCATAAAACTCCCTACAATTTGAACGTAAATCGGATCGGAACCTTAATGGGGGACACCTACTAACAGTTAACCTAACAAGGTTTTTAATACCAAAGTGAACCACGTGGTCCGTTCCAGGAGTTCACAAGCCAGGCGCCATAAATACAGAGCTCGTATGCGCGGGCGCAGGTACGCCCGCCAAACAAGATCGTACCTTTTTTACAAAAAGACTTCGGTCACCTCCAATTTCAGCTCTATCTACGCAGAATACAGTTGAGTTTGCAATGGAACGTCGGTACAGTCATTTCCATAATTCACTTTGGGCTTTCTCACTTCTGAAATAAAGCTCCTTTTTCGGAGTGATCTCTCCTAACAACTCTTGCTGGCGCCAGTGCAAACTGAATTTTACCGTCGGCGTAACTAAGTCGATTGTCCCTCAGCAGATGTGTTAAGGTTTTTTCTGGTCATACCAGATTTTGGTATTCTTTTAGGTTGTTTTTTGTGACAGTGGACCGGGCGAGTCTCGGTGGTGTTTTGCGGGGTCAGCGAGGATAATAACTGTAAATTATCGGCTCTCAGACTTATTGAAATTCGTTCGGATTTGTTCTAATGGGGTTTCGTGATGAGCAAGGTTAAAGAGAATTAAGACGTGTGTGGTTCTTATACTATTCGAAGGGATTTGAGCTGGTTTAATATAAATAAAGATTGGAAATTTAATCCGGTTCTTTAATTGATGGATAAATCTCATTGCTTTCAATCGAAAGCAACAAGAGATTAATATAGACTCAAGCAACACACCATGTATCTTTTTTCCTTTATTACACCTTTCATTCAATTTGTTTAAACCGTGATCCCTGAACAGAAAACAAGCATTACATCACCTTATAGCCTTATACATACAGTCTACTAGTATCCAATTCCAATATAGCACTAAGCCCCGATGGACAAATAGACAAAGTAAACTTCCAACACCAATCGTTTGATAGAAATCCTGAATCAAACGCCAGCTAGACAATCAAGATCCTCAATCAACTAGCGAGAGTAAGACGGCGATATTGATTCTGTACGAGTGAGGGAGATAGCAGCCGTTCGGTAAGCTCACACGTACCGCAGTGCTAATGAGACGGGTGGGGTTCTAATTGCGTGTGAACAAACAAACGATGTGATAATACCTATTTTGTATTACAATTTAAATACTCACTTATTTTATTGCTTTGCTTAAATCTTTTTTCGATATCGTTGATGACGTCAAAAGCTCTAGCAACCTGATTTGAAACCGGGTTTTCGAATCTAAACTAAATTTGTTTGCACGTCTCTAGTCTTTAGAAAAATTAAAGCAAATTACAGTATAAGGGATGATCAGGAAATCTAAAGAAATACTGAAAGACAGATGTTGTATATATTATTGTGAATATTTACACGATGACGTCATAAAGAATCTATTTATCTTTCGTACCAAAATTCGTGACCAAAGGCAGTCCAAAAAAAAAGAAACAGACCCGTCCGTCCGTTCCGAGAAGTGGATTGGTTAGTATCATTTATTACGCCACGGGTACCAATGCAATATTAAAATGGTACCAAATTGAAAAGTCAATTATTTGGTCACCATTATCTGGTATCACGCATCGTATTTATTATGATCGTATTAATCTTTGCGCAATTAAAATAACAGTTGTGTCGTATTGAATTTAAATTGCTGTTATCTCACTTGCACGATTGGTTCCTCGCCTTCAGAAGGCTATATGCAATGGGCCAAGAATCGAGTATTTAAGATACTGCATGTAAAATACGTGAAAATATTTTTGGTTGGTAACACCTTCTGTATTTAAAAACTTAAATGACAGCTGTTAATCGTAAAATAATATTTTGGATTGGTTTGTCCCATTTGCGTTGGAACACTTAACATTTAAATGTTTTGTTCTTTATTGTTAGTGGATATCATAAACAATTTAAATTGGATATAGTTTGTGCGAATGTTGGGAAATAACCGACGCATACTTACTCGTATCATATATAAAACTAATAATTCAGAAATAATACAAATTTTACGATTATCAGAATACTTCTACAAAATAATTGTCTACAGCATGTTCTTATTTCAAAACGTATCAACATTGTCAGTAACCAATTGTACAATACATTTGGCAGGTAAGTCGACAGGTGATTTTATCCCCCGACCGTACATACTCATGATACCCCAGTATTACAGTTGTCTTCATACGTGTATACATAATTAGGGTCTCGGACACCACATTTTGGTACCCAATTTACGCAATTAAAATAAAAGATAAACACCACGTCTCGAGGTTTAATTTCATAACGAGAAATAGCTTTCGACGCATCAGGGTTTGTATCGAAAACACGATCTTTAAATGCCGCTCCAACGAATTCGTGTTGCTGATAAGTAATTAGGGATTATCTTGAGTTTTATGTGATTTCACTTTGGAATTCGTTAAATAAAAATGCATATATAAGTATTATCGGAATTAAAACGGTCGGTTCTCTTATGTTATGCATTTTTCGTATATATCTTACTCATTTGACAAAAATACCAAAAATCTGTAATGTATATTGAAAGTACAATAAAAATACAGGTATTTAAAATGCAATAAGTACTAGCTATCTTATATATTTTGTCACTTACGTAACGTTGTTTGAAATATTTTGGTCAAAATGGATGCAGTGACGCCTACTTGTGATGATAACGCGTGTTATCACTGTCAAATGGATTTATATTTAGGTATGGGAATAGATAAGCGACTTGTTATAGCATCGATCAATGCTGTCCGAGGATTAAGATATTGAGATTTATGAAATTAAGTTCAGCAATCCGGACTCAAGGAAATAATCATTCAAATGTTGGTAAAAATAACGCGCACGTGTTCCAAGGTGCGGTTTTTGATACTTTATGGTTCAGATTTGACAGTTTTAGGGTATCTGTGATTTATTAACCAGTATTTTACTTTTTATTTAACCAGTAATTCCAAAGCATTTGAAAATAGACTTGACCAACTCATTGTCCGTGATACCAGAAGTTTGACTATCGGTATTAGAGTATATGAGTACTAATTGAAAGTCGGCAGTGATACTGTATCATGCTGTATTATATAATAATTTAAAATGAAGAAAAATATTTTCAATCCGTATATTTATTAAACTGAATACTGTTTTTGCGATATTTTTTTATCAGTTTGCATTGATACTGTCATATATATCGGATTCAACCTCGTAACCCAAAAATAAAAAATACACGTGTAAGGAGTATATAATCAAAAGCTTAGCATCGTAAGGTCATAGGTTCGAATCCCAATCATTGAATAAAATTTTAGCCTTATAATTTGATGTGAATGAGTCTTTATTAAAACTTTTATTAAATATATTTTGAATGCAATTTTTTATTACCTTAGTTGCATTACATACAATATTAATGACACATCTTGCCGGACATTTTGACACACTAAGGCAAATGTCAAACGAACGTGAAATTAATTAGACAACCCTTAATAACTTTGAAAGCGTATCAGCTGATATGTCAAACGCAATTAATAAAAGGGTAAGATATGTTGATATATTTCGTTTTTTTTTTCGAACCAGTCATCGAACCCGCGACTGTTACAAGTTACCAATAGCGCGACTTAAAGGGCCTTAATTGCTCTTATCTTGGGATCTAGAAGTCGTCGTTAAGACGAATGTCAAATGAGAACTTGTAGTGATCCGGTTTTTTTTTGCATAATAAAATGGTCGTAAAGGAATTTTTATGCGACGAACTTTTTTTTTTGTTAAATTGTTATGTTCATTCGAATAGATGTCGGTATCGGATTAGTGACGTATTTATTCGATAGTCGATACGACGCTATTATATTTCTAGGAACTATCGATTTCCTTGAGAATCTCAACAGCGTTGCGTGTTTATTATACAAAAAATGATTAAGGGTGACACCATAATTCTTTTATTTAAAATGTATAAATGCTGGAATACGTTAATTTCTTTCTTCTAAAAATGTTTGCTAAAGACTGGATATTAGCTCGTAGTTCAAAGACTAGAACTGAAGGACGAATTGTGAAGCGCCAAAGCAAAATCGTAATCATGCGTTAGATACCCACATTCTTTCTAAACATCTGAAATGTCTCAACACAGATAGTCGTACAGCAAAAATGTCGATAAATAGATATCAGAACGGAACATGTTTTGACATACATTAAACCGTTGACATGTTAAAAAAAGCGTCCCATAACAAGAATTTAATCAACGCGAGGTGAAAAAAAAAATTCCGAACACGCTACCGCAAAAGCCAGGGTTGTCACAACTAAACAAGCTAGAGTAATTGATATCAGTCAGGGAATTTCCTCGAAGGGTCAAGCATCGGCAATAATTGGTGGCCTCAGGCATCTGTCCGCACGCCCCATTGGCCGTTTAAAGTAGTTTACGGAAAAGTGCAGGGCTATCAAATAATAGTAATCGCATTGTCTTCCCTTATTTGAGCTTGTCAATTCTTTAATTGGAGGTTAAAAATTATATATGGACTAAATAGAAATAGCGTAATTAAAAATAATTGTACGCTGGGCATGGTTTACGTGTCCTCGCAATAAAGTTCTGCCAAGAATTCCATGGTTCCGATGAGCGATATGTCATAAAGATAATTGGTGGCCATCATTGTTTTCAATAACTTTTAATTAAAGGAAGAGATGAAGTACAAATTAATTTCAGTTAAATACCTATAATACTTGTTACAAGAATGGATCGAAAGAAATAAACTTTATTTACGCTGATAGGTTAACAATTGTATTTTCTAAAGTATTTCTACGAAAATTGTTGTTTTTTTACAATTTGTTGACAGCCCTAACTGCACGCATTACCGGTCGACTGAACACGGCTAAATATTACTTGTTCGGTGAAAGAATCACTGCTTTGGACAATCTTTTTCCTCGCATGTACTTTGTTTGACCTATACAATGTATTGTTGTAACGTCTCATATACACTAATAATTATCTCCAATTAGAAATGGGTCCAGTATTTAAATCGCCAAGGAATATCTAATTATCAACCTAACCATTTTTATTTTAAAGTATATTTTGCGTTCCAATTTACATGATTGAGGTGAATGGAAATTTAGGCCTTATTGATATTAAATTTTCTATTCTATTCTCTAATCCCTTTAGGGCGAGAATCCAATTAAATACAGTATTAAACTTTAATAAAACATTTCAAATAAGTCTTACTGAAGGGTTGTCAGTATCAGTAATTACTATATAAGTATATTACTAGTAACTGAAAAATAAAACGACTATTTCTTTGACGTTGTACTAGATCAAGTAATGAGAATTGAAGTTCCAGTGTTAATGTTCATTTAAATTCTGACCAATTCTAAGATAAGGTTATCATGAGCTCGTTTGACTGCTATCGTGTGGGAGAATGTATGCTTTACTAGCGACCCGCCCTGGCTTCACTTGAGTGGGTTGAGGGGCATCCATTAATTACGTGAGGTGATTTTGGCGATTTTTCGACTGTGTGGAGGTGTGACTGAGGGGTGTGGGGGCTCCCCTTGGTGAGATGTCACGAGATTTTGCTCGACCCCCTGTCCCCGCCCCTAATCTCACGTGAGATTTAATATTATCATAAGTATACAATTTAGATTTCGATGAGAAAAAATATTGCTACTATATATAACCCTCTTCTAGCAATTTAACACTGTTTCTTGCTAAAAAAAAATTACGTTATATTTGCCGAGACCCCCCCTCTCCTCTACGTGAGATTCGGTTAGACCGCACGATCGCCCCCTTAATATAAATGTTTTATAAACATAAACCTTCCCAAAGAAATTATCTATTTAATTGTGAAAATCTTATCAAAATCTATTACGTACTATGTGCACAATCTTATTTATACTTTTTAAAAATTAGTTATATATTAATACTAGTTGTCCCCTGCGGTTTTACCCGCGTTCATCGATATCATATACCACCTAGGAAAGATTCCGCGTCGAATGGTAGCAGTCCCATCCCGATATGTTCAGTAGTTTTGAGGTAATGGTGCGTCAATGGTACGTAAATTAGAGTAGTAGAGCTCTTAGTGCAGAGTTCGTCCGGAGAAGTTCTACCACCTTATCCATTTCTGTCGTGAAGCAGTAGTGCAATTGTATTACTGTGTTTCGGTTAGAAAGGTAAGGGGGCCGGTGAAATTACAGGCACATGAGACTAAACTACTTCACGTCTCAGGGTCGACAACGCATTGACGATGCCCCTAGTGTTGCAAATGTCCTTAGGCGGCGGTGACCACTTACCATCAGGCGAACCGCCTGCTTGTTTGTCGGCCCAAATGGTATTAAGAAAAAAGAAATTGAAAACCTAATTTGCTATTTTGATTTTCCGGTGTTTGTACGCTAACAAAACTTTTAAACTACGCAACGGATTTTAATGCAGATTTAGATAAGAGTGGCAACACGAAGGTTTATGTGTATGCTACATTGCGGGTGAAACCGCGGGGGACAGCTAGTTAAAATATAAAGGCTGGTTATATTTTTAGTGTATAAATAAAATAATCTTGCTTTAAAATTCAATCGATTATTACTTTGTACAAAGTTGACAACAATTTTTCGCCGAATATTTAACGTGAAAAATACCAGCAATGCTTTTGATTGTCCCTCGCACAGGTCAGTCGCTATATAAAAATAACGGCAAATTGGGTAAATCGGTTACCCTTCATTTCGGGTAAACACGTACGAGTGGGGTAAACTGATTCCGACTTATCCAATTACGACCCTCCTGCTAACTGAGGACTATTCGGTGATTATTCTTAACATCTCGATATAAATCGATCGATTTTATTGGAAATTAAAATGTATTGTTGAACATGTCTGTTTGCACTGTCTGGGTGTAAATATCTAGATATGTATGTATTTAGAAAAATAAAAATGTAGTATATCAGTTGTCTGGTTTCTATAGTACAAGCTCTGCTTAGTTTGCGATCAAATGGCCGTGTGTAAAAGAATGTCCCAGGATATTTATTTATAGTTAAAAAAAGGTATATAATATAAAGTGGAGTCAATTAAATAATCTGATCGATTTAACAGTAATTTAAAGTCAACTACCAAGGATTTCTCGTGTTCATTTTCTTAGAATTAACAAGAAGTTATGGTATATTCGTGTTCTCAGAATTCTATAATCGATTTGGCTAATCTTGGACTAACTAAGCTAAGGTAGTGTAATAATAATGTAGCTTAAATAATTTAACAAATATGTTACAAACGGTACATGTTTGATGTTGGCGCCTGATATTTGCTAGAAAGTATCTAATTAAAAAGTAGTAATTTAGCAGTTATCTGGTTGTCGTAGAACAAACAACACAAACCTACTTAGTTTGGTATGTGATAACTGTGTGTAAAGATTTCCCAAAACATTTGTTAATTACTAGCTGTACCCCGCGGCTTCACCCGCATTCCCAAGGATTGTTACATTTTCGCTCGATAAAAAATATCCTATCTGTTAATCCAGTTTATAAGTGATCTATGTGCCAAGTTTCATCCAAATCCGAACAGTCGTTTTTGAGTGAATGAGTAACAAACATCATCATAAGTTTTCTCATTTATAATATTAGTAGAATTTATTATTTCGTTAAATACAAATACAGCTAAAAAAATCTTTGATTTAAGAATTATAATGATATAAGTATCGAAAATAAAACTGTTTATCTTAAAAACAAAGCATCGATAAACTATTATCTAGCGATATCCAGAATAGCCCCTCAAGGAAATCACTAAGGTGTCGACATATCAAACGGTCTATTGGTCCTGTAATAGTTTAGATACCGGATATATCGTGGTGTTTGGAGTTATGTAAGCGGAAACGTATTTATTTGTCGAGTAAGGGTAGGATAGGACCCTTTTTTATTAATCATAGCAATAAGTGACCGGTTGGGGAAAACTTCTTAAATACCGATTACGTAAGAACTGATTTCCTCTAAGTAGACTACCAACTTGTTTAAGGGAGCTACTAGATGGCAATTCATCCCTCGCACACTAGAAGGGTTGTTACCACCTATTGGTGAGTTCTGACCACAAATCTATTGATAGGATAAAGAACCTTATTGCTCATTATTTTTTATTGTATTATATGTTTTAATACAACATGCATTAAGTGATGTTGTCGTTTGTTTCAGGAGAAATCCGGCGAGCCTTATTCCGGTAAATTATCGGTTAAGTCGGATCTCAGTCCAGTTTTTGGTAAGTTTATAGTTTTAATTAATAATTAAGCTAGATAGGTTATTAAGCAACATTTTTGATAAATTTAAGAAGTTATGAGAGAACAGATGAACATACATACTTAACCACATACATACATGGTAAAAATGTTTGCTGTTTTTTAAAATAAGGGATAAGATGTTTAAGAGGGGTGCCTAACATTTTTGGCCAAGGCTGTACATATCCACGTTCATACCAGTCAAAATCATGACCCTCATTACTGCTTCGCCGGAGTCGGGTGAAAAATAGATTTAAAGAGCTTGTGGAAGCCTACATAAATAAAGAATTTTCAATTTCCATCAATCAGTGTGTCTAGTACCTACAATTATTGCAATAGATTTTAATTACCAACCAGTTACTTTGATGACCACATTTACACCTTGCACCAAGTGGTCAACAAAAGCATTCCCCAAGAAGCTTGGAGCCAAGGAGGCGGCATGCCGTAAACAAATTGTCAAATCTCTTGTAATACGTAATGCACTTATTAGCAGAAAGCATAAGTACATATTGCTGAATCTAATGATTGGCAACATGCCATGCCATGCATAGCTACTTATTTGGCCAACCTTTTACGACATAATTTTCCTATTGATTAAATAGCTGTGTAAATTTGAGACACGGCAAAAGAACTATAGGCTTCGTACAGATACGTCTTGCATTCTAAAAATAAGGAAAGACTTTTGATGTATTTTACACTATTCCCACGGAATCGATGTAAAGAAATAGGACCGGCATAATGCAAAGTAGCCAGCCAATAGGTACCTATATCAAGCGTTGAATGCATTATTGGAGCGCCTTATCTCAAAACGTGCAGAAATTTAACACTACATCCGGTGTGAAATTGTCGCCGTAACATTAAAACTTTATTTCATTCCCAATAAGACCTAATTTTGTTTTTTTTTTGTAATAAGGAAAAATAACCGTTCATTGTAAATAAAAATTATACTGACGTAGTTATTCTATAATTATGCAAATAATGAAAATTTCATTAAATAAAGTACCAATAAAAAATATTCAAAAATTACATAGCTCGTAAATAAATAATAAAACTACTACATATTTCGATTTAACCCAGCTTTTATATATCTCCAATTTAATATCGATTCATCTACATACGATCTGATAAATCGATTAGTTTATAAATCGTTCGCTCTAGTGATGGGAAATTGATTTCTCTGGATGTACGTGGCGTAGAGGTGGGAATTATCACGGGGCTTAATGCGAGGTCTCGCCTTTGGCCATTACCTGAGAATTATGTATGTTTTATCGCCAGCTTATAATCATCTGTCACAATCGTTACAATATTTTCGTATAATTTCAACTTGCTCCGCCTCTGCGAGTGATGGGATTTGAGTCGATGAAATCGGTTAATTGTTTATCGATTTTAATGACTGTATAAATAATGACATTTCAACTCGTCAGATTATAGTATCAATCAGTCGATGATTTGTCAACTTATTTTCAATTTTATATCTTAAAGCAATAAGATTGTGTATTCAAATGAAATTTCGTGTAGCATCGATTGAATATAACACAAGTACCGCTAGTACCAATCAATGTTTATCAAAGTTTAATATTCAGCCGTTGCGAATGCAACACACGTACTCCACATTTCATCTGTTATCGCAACAGATACATATTGCAAAAATATTGTCACATGTGACCAAAAATATCATATTATTCTTGCGCAATATTGAGTTGACATTGATTATCACATAAACCAGTAAACATGTCACAGAAGCTATCCATTCGCCGTATTATCACATTTCTCGTCATTGTAACATGATAAAAAGACATTACCATCAATCAAGCTAATCTCATTTTGTACATCGCTCGGCACTAATTCGACGGTGCTTTTATCGATAACATTTCTCGCGTACTCATCGACGTGTGTCCATCACTACCAGGGCTGCGTTCCGAACGCCTCGTTATTTGTTGTTATTAGCGTTGGTTTTTTATTTCATTTTTTCAACTTTTTTTACCTCGGGATGTTTTCGAAAACCGGTTTTGGGTCCTAATCTGATCAGTTCACCACGACCCGGCCTGTGTACCGACCACATCAGAAAAAATAGTATAATGCAATGAGGAATAAGATGTGATAGGATTTTTTTACCATTACTTATTCTTTGACTTATGACTTGAGCTTGAAATCATTGAATTGTCAAAACTATTAAAATTTTAATCACGAATACTATTTTGTCTTAAATTTCTCGATTCTAGATGGATTTTAAACTTAAAAACTCAAAAGATTAATTGTTCGCGTGACGACAAAAATGTTTATTAGCTCCTATTTGATTATTTTCGTTTAGAAGCTACCTTAATCAAAGCATTCACATCGTTAAAGTTCGGTACAGTCAAAACCAGTCTAGTATTACCAACATAACTTTCAATTAATTTTTATGAGACCGGATACGGTCTTAAATTTAATGTGAAACTAAATCTATCACAAGCCATAAATCCGCCTAATTACTATATTCTTATGGTAAATTATATGCTTCATCCGTGGCATGGTGTATTAGTTGAAAAAATGTTAAATTGACAATAAAATTAAATGGATGGGAACCGAGATATACAGGCGTCGTCATCATCATCAGACTGACTATAAGTCAACAAGTAAAGATCAAAAGTCTGTTTTTTGTTTTGCCATTCCGATCTTGTCCACAGTGGCCATTTGCCATCAGATGGTCCGTCTGCCTTCTGCCATCAAAACAGTATAATTATTAAACCACCATTGTATGAGTAAGGTACAATCCTCATGTTGAAAATTTCTCATCAAAACCATACCAAGAACTTCAGCTGAACCTAATATGTCTATTACTTTTGGTTGTTGCAATCAATGTGTTATTTGCAACTGATGAAATATAGCGATGTATATCAAATGAAACCATTTTCTACTTCACTACATAGTATAAAACAAAGTCGCTTTATCTGTCCCTATATCCCTATGTATGCTTAACTCTTTAAAACTACGCAACGGATTTTGATGCGGTTTTTTTTAATAGATAGAGTGATTGAAGAGGAAGGTTTATATGTATTAGTATCTACATTGCACCTGAGCGAAGCCGGGGCGGGTCGCTAGTACCTACTTTATATTTCCTAGTGGTTTGTTTAAATTTGAAATTGATTGCAATAGTAACCTGCCTGCATAATGTAACGTTGATAGTGTTGATAGCATCTTTAGCAAGACAAACTTGACAGTCAAAGATGTCAGACCCTGACTGCCATGCAGGTCGTAGGTTCGATTCCCACCTAGGACAAACATTTGTGGGCATGAACATGTCTCTTGTTCTGTGTATGGGTGCAAATATCTATAAACGTATAAATTAAAAAAATAAGTGTAAGTAGCATATCAGTTATCTCGTTTCCGTAGTTCAAGCTCAGGGGCTCGATTCTGTAAGGAAAATGACACTAACTCGAGGATGTATCGCCGCGGCCTCTGTGCTCTATCTCTGTCGCGTACTACGCTAATACTACTAATCACGTGAGAAGCTCTCCGAGGCCTCCGTGAAGCGGCTCGCCGACGAAGTTTGTATTAGCTGAATAAGGGGGCTGATTAGTTTAGAATTAGATGACTGTGTGTCTTGTCCTATGGTATTCCTATGATAAACTATATTCCAACTAGCGCTTAGGTGCTATAGAAGTTATGCACTACTATTTCCAATGTAAATGAAGAACTAACCAAAGTGGTGACTAAACCCCCGGTTACACACGCGTAACATTACCTCCGTTATAAACGAAATAATTTTGAATATTTTTATTAACATATTATTACAGTATAATATATGAAATTCCACCGCTTTTAAAAGCGTTACGGTAAATTAATTTGATTTAAACATTGATTGTTTGACAAGATAATGTTTTTTTTATGTATTTTGATGACTTTATTGCTACTCATGTTTCAAATTAGGGTGCAAGAGTTTTTATTATTAAATTTGATGTAAAACAATACTGTGTTATCATGTTAACTTTAACGGAGTCCAAAGTGATTTATAAGTTAAGTAATGGTTACTAAGGACAGTACGCAGGTGGACTTCTCGTCTTAAACAGGGATATTTGTCCCAATTCTTTGATAGTGAAATTCAACAGTATTGTCGTAAAAGTTACCTTGATTCTTCATAAATAAAGCTCTAAATCCTTAGATGATGGCTGATAGCTCCTTATAGTCCATGTAAGCTAGAAAGGTAAAGGGGCCGGTGAAATTACAGGCACATGAGACTTAATAACTTCACGTCTCAGGGTCGACAACGCATTGGCGATGCCCTTAGTGTTGCAAATGTCCATAGGCGGCGGTGATCACTTACCATCAGGTGGACCGTCCGCTTGTTTGTCGGCCCATGTGGTATAAAAAAAAATAGATACAAGCTTCAAATCTATAAGAAGGAGGTGTGTCGTAAGGACACACAATAGATATAAACTTTTGTATTACAGAGAAATATTTTTATTATTCATATATCACTTTTCAATCGCATAGATTGTGTTTATCATTCATTTACTTATCGGCACACAAAAATGTTGCGGATCTGAATTTCAAAGCCAAGAAGAAGTTTCACTGTAAAGCCAGGTTCTATCCATTTCATTTCTTGATTATATTTACCCGTAAGGTCTAAGAACTAGAGAAAAAAACAGAATAAATTGTCACCTACCAATCCATAACCGAGGCTCCGAGCGTCACACGCCATCATCACTATTCCTTCTTTTTCGCACCCGCTCGTTATCACACCTTCCATTTCAGTCGCACACTGTAATACTCATATCTGTACCTGTTGGGACACAGCCAGTATTCTGTCATTATATCCAAGTTCTAATTGGAACTTGATATGCGTACACAATTAGAGTCTCGTCGTTAGAGATTAACGAGCTTTTTACACTTACTGAAGCGATTGGGTCAAGTCATAAACTCATGTAGGCACTTTATTCGCTACATTTTGGTACGTGTGTCCAGTCACTTTCTTCACAACATGTCATGATATCGAAGTTACTTTCTTTCGAGCCGCGATTTTACCGAGTGGTATAATGATTTTGCCGGATGAAAAGTATCCCATATGTTAATACAGAACTTGTTTAAAGTAAACTCGTGTAACTACAGGCACATGAGCCTTAACAACTTCACTTCGCAAGGACGACAATTCATTGGCGATGCCCCTAGTGTTGCCAATGTCCATAGGCGGTGGTGACCACTTACCATAAGATGGTCCGTCTACTTGTTTGGCGGCCGACGTAGAATAAAAAATAAAGTTATCTGCGTGCCTTGTTCCTCCTCCAACCTCGAAACTTACACATTTACAATCTTTGTGAGATAAAATCTCCATAATAATATCTAGATATATTTTTAAGAATACGGAGTTAAGTGTTTCTTTTATCATCATTGAAAATAGTTTCCCCTTTTGTTAAATACCGAGAAGGCATACACTTCTAGAGAATTCGAGCATCTCTTCATAAAATCGCTCCATCCTATAATTTATACCAATACAATAGTAATGGTGAAGGATTATTAGGGTTCCGCATTAAAATGAATATATATTTCTTGTTTCTGTAACTTGTATATAACGAATATCCTGTCTATTACTTGTATCAAATGTTAATCTTAATTAAGGTAGCTGAGAAATGGCAGATTAAATTAGTAAGTGTATTTATATGAACTACCTGTGGTTAATAAATGATATCTATACTAATAATAAACAGGTTAAATTTGTTGGTATGAGGGGGGTAATCTCTGGAAGTCGTCTGAGCCATCAGGAAGGAAATTCATTCTTTGATAATAAGCTACATTATTCTAGTGATCTGGAGATAACATTACAAGCGCAACGTGGGTTAAACCACGTTCTGGATGCTAGTTTTAACTAATATAAAAAGTGAATTTTGTGATTTTGTATGTATGTATCTATGTGCGAAGGGTTATTTCCAGAACCACAGAGAGCTACACTAATCTCGACTGACATAGGCTATGTTACAATCCCGGAATACTCGAAATCCCAGGGAAACCGCAGGACATTAGTATAGAAAATAATATAAAATCAATTCCAAGTCATAAAATAACAACATTCATCAGTTATTTACACAAAACTCATACGGAATCCTCATTCTACCACCTGAGAGTATTATAATCAAGTTAAACGTGTTTTTACTATAGGGATGCCTCTTTTTGTTCCAAGTAAATCCCGTAATTGGTTTGTAGGGTAAACTCACCCGTTCCCGGCCCACTCATCAATCATACCCACAAAAAGTTCGCTTTTGTTTTTAAAAGTGTGAAATTAAATTAGGTGTCATATAAGTCCGGCTTCCGAGAATGATGATGTTGACTTTCAAATACGCATGCGTCGTGTATCATGTTAGAGCTCATGTTACAGTTAATGACTTTGATTGTATAAACACGCCATATGATATTGTCTGTAGGTACCTTTTGAACCGGCGAAAAATGTTGGTAACCTAGTAGCATTTATATTTAGTTATTATTTAAATATATTATAATAATTATGATGTACGTCGGTGTGTGATCAACACGCAATTTTTGCAATTGTTACATTATTTCACTGGAAAATAGTAAAAACTCAAGTAGTAATGAATAAAAATTACTATTCGAGTTTTTATAAAAATAACTTCAAATATGATGCATATAAATAAAGCATGTGTTATAAGGGTTCCTAAAAGGGTATTTTGTACACTAAAAATAGATAAGTAAAATTTTACTGCACTAAATGTGTATACGTTGTCCAATAAATCAAGAAATAAATATTTGTATTTGCAATAATATGTACAAGCTTCACCTATGTTCCTAAAACGAAAAGTACAATATGTCCTCTTATATGACCTATAGTAATTATTTTCGAACTTTCAAAACGATCAGTTCAGCCGTTTGATTGTGATATAATAACATATAAATCGACTGAGGTACTTTCGGATATATATATAATATTAGCAAATTGAATACCTTAACAATTCTTTTTCTTTCAAGAATTTTGTACTTCTTCTAAGTAAGCGTGTTACATACTCAACCTTTTTCGTTTGTGTATCAAATTCTGCAATGAGTTTGAGGGTTCAGGGAAGGGAAACATCGTAAGGAAACCATAGGACAGAGATAGGTTACTTTATAGTACCCACCTGCCTCGCTAATTCACTATGCGTAAAAAAAGTGCCGTCATTCCAGCTTGAGAGCCAGTTTCCTCAGGCTCTGTTTCGTTGTCACCTTCGGCCCTTTCCTCACTTAGCATGGTCCAACACAAGTATTCTCTTCATAAAACAATAATGTTCGTTCTCAAATAGTCATATTGGTCCTCAATTATAATGATGCCGAGAAATCTTGATATTTTTCTACCGTGAATTCTGAAAGGATCTTTATTATTGAAACCACAAACGAGGGGTCTCAAGGATTCGTACCCGGCCCCACACAGTGTGGTTTTTACGTGTCGTTCAAACTTGTCTTGTGATATTTTAAATTATACCTATTTCATAAAATTATTATCGTTTCGTCCTCTCGTATCGTATTTCATTTTTGAATAAAAATGTTTGTGCAATTGTTATTCAATAAGTTTTTAGGTGGGTAGGTATTTTGTCCGGATTTTTCGGTTTAAAAGTCGCTTTGTTAAAAAATTTTTGGTACTCAAGTTTTTTTTTTACTTTTTACACTAACACGTACCAAACCAGTAGCCCCCTATCCCAAAACGTGGTGTAACTTTCACTACTCCCATACATTATGTACATACAAAACCGTGTGTACAGTTGTCGTTACTACACATTACATGGAGTTTGAGCGCGTCGGTTATGTGTCAATATTTGGTTAGGTCACCCTACGGACCCACCGCGGAACATTTCACCATTTGTTCCATTATGAATTTTATTGCGGTTGTAATTGGATTCAATTTTCTCTGAGCATAGTATTTTTAGTTTGTACCAAAATAGGGTTTGGTGCTCGAGATTTTTTAAATAGCTTTTTTTTTGGAGAAAACGTTTTGTTGTTCAAAAGAGGCTTCTCTACCTTATATTGATTTTATGAATCACAATATTATTTTCCGTTTCATCAGCTAAACAGAAGTGTTATTTTCATCACATCACGATGCATCATATCTGAATTGAATTAGATTTGTTTGCCATGAATACCATACCACAGATTACCTCGGGTAGAAGTATTTTTTTTATTTCTCGAAAATCGGAAATGGAATTAATACACGTTTAACAATTACCTTCACAATTGAAATATAAGAAATAACGAACAAATAACTACGCTGCAATTTCCTGGAAAAGCAATTTAAAAGAGATATGATTAATTATCGTATCGGTACGAAATAAAAACGCTCATTATCTGGTTGATAACGGTTTGTTTTTAACAAAAAAAAAACAAGACAACTCATATTTAAAGTTGATTGACACTCTAAATTGCTTGTATCTTGTACGAAACCGTTTATCTAATTTGTCGAAGGTGAATATGATTATAATTCGTGATTAGTTATTCATCCATGCGAATAATTTCACAATATCTATTTATTTATGACAGGCCAGTTGGCTTGGTGGTTAATGCTCTGACTGCCAAACCGAAGATCGCGGGTTCGATTCCCACCCAGGACAAACATTTGTGTGCATGAACATGTCTGTTTGTTCTGTGTCTGGGTGTAAATATCTATATAAGTATGTATTTAGAAAAAAAAAAAGTAGTATATGTAGTATATCAGTTATCTGGTTTCCATAGTACAAGCTCTGCTTAGTTTGGGATCAGATGGCCGTGTGTAAAGAATGTCCCAGGATATTTATTTATTTATTTATTTAATTTTCAAAAGGCGAGAAGATAAAGTTAATGTTATGCTGGGACCTAAGAAACTTGAGATTTACTACCGATACCTCTATGACAAAGTTTGTATGTATGGATGTTTGTTACTCTTTCAAGCAAAAACTACCAAACGGATTTGGATGAAACTTGGCACATCAATAGTCTGTTTTCTCGAGTAGTAGAGCTCTTAGCGCAGAGTTCGTACGGGCAAGTACCTTGCCCATTTCTGCCGTGAAGCAGTTGTGCACTTGTGTTACTGCGTTTCGGTTAGAAAGGTAAGGGGGTCGGTGAAATTACAGGCACATGAGACTTAACAACTTCACGTCTCAGGGTCGACAACGCATTGGCGATGACCTTAGTGTTGCAAATGTCCATAGGCGGCGGTGATCACTTACCATCAGGTGGACCGTTCGCTTGTTTGTCGGCACATGTGGTATAAAAAAAAAATATCACATTTTCCCGGGATAAGGAGACAATGTGATATTTTTTTTTTATACCACATGTGCCGACAAACCCCTCGGGAACGCGGGTGAAACCGCGGGGGACTGCTAGTATATTATAAATGGGAATGTTTGTAAGGATGGAAGTATTGGGGTTTTGTAACTCTTTCACGCAAACCTATGTAACGGATCTGGATGGAATTTGACACATAGATAGGCCACTAGCATGACATATAGGATATTCCTTATCCACGGAAAATGTAACATCCCTTAGGAATGCGGGTCAGATTATATCTATGTCAGAATCGCCTTTTTGGTCCTATGTGAAAGGCGGATCCCATAAATTGCCTTAATTTCATTCCCCCCATTCTTAGGGAAGGGGTACTTATGATTAAAATATTTCTAGAAATCCACTTCAATCAAACATTGTCACACATTTCTCTGTTTCTTAACCCCCTTTCCATTTCCAACGCTTCACTTAATTTGTGCCATTTTGAAAAGGTTCTGCAATTTAATCATCATCATCTGCATGCCTGGTTTCCAATTATTTGAGGTCCGGGCAATATGTTTGCTTTCTGTCGATCCGGTGCATAGTATAAGATATGTGGCCGATTTTACGGTCGACTGCCTACCTCCCCTCCATGCTTTTGTTGACCATTTAGTGTAAAGTTCATATATGGTCATCGGTAGGTATACTCTTTGCTAATCGCAAGATTGAAGTAGAATTTTGACATTACGTGTATTTAAATCACTGTCAAAAGATTCATCAATCCATTGATTTTCGATCGGGATCGTATATTAATTTTAGCCGTTAGTCACTTCATACCATCTAGAGACAAGAGGTGGCCAAACCAACATTCTTATCTCTTTTATCATATCCTAAGTCAAAATTAATTTTAGTGTATAATTTAATATATTATTCTACTGAAAGACAGTGTAAAGTTTAGTAATTGTATTATAACTGCAGACTTGTCGGCTACGCATAAAATTAATCCTACGCTAGCAAACTAAATTGCTGACAAACTGAAAACGCGAGCTGTGTTCTATTATAACTAAAGTAATTCATTATATTGACAGGCCAGTTGGCTTGGTGGTTAGAGACCCTGACTGCCAAACCGAAGGCCGCGGGTTCGATTCCCACCCAGGACAAACATTTGTGTGCATGAACATGTCTGTTTGTTCTGTGTCTGGCTGTAAATATCTATATAAGTATGAATTTAGAAAAAAAAAGTAGTATATGTAGTATATCAGTTATCTGGTTTCCATAGTACAAGCTCTGCTTAGTTTGGGACCAGATGGCCATGTGTAAAGAATGTCCCAGGATATTTATTTAATGACTAGTAGCTGATTTTATTTGATAAAAAATAATAATTAAATTAGAGATTTGCCAAGAGACACTTTGGATCACTGTGCCAGGGGAGTAAGTAATCTAAAATTACAAGACTAGTTTTAATGGGGTTTTCACAGCAAACCAGAACGTAGCTTAGATCAATATATAGGCTTTATTAAATAAAAATTGTCTCCAGAAAAAAAAGGTACCCCTATTTAAAGTTAACACGCGTACAAAGTTACTGGCACACCCATCTCCTATCTATAGGTATATATATTTAATATATGGAAAGGAAAATATGTTTCCTTTGACCCACCATCACCTCAAAACTACAGAACATATCGAGATGGTACTGCTACGATTCGACGCGGAATTTTTCGTAGATAGAAACGCGGGTAAAACCGCGAGGGACAGCTAGTAAAATATGAAGCTATACCCGTGATCTTATGTACCGTTGTGTCACATTGACGTAATGTTTAAAGTACATTTTTATAACGTGTCAAAAAGATTATAATCATAAAAGCATATTATCACACAATTGATTTCAATCATAAAGTGGTAAAAGTGACGATATCACGATAAAACTTCTATATTTAACACGCTAATTATTAAAAACTAGCTGTCCCTCGCGGTTTTACCCGCGTTCCCGTGGGATGTCACATGTATTATACATAAAAACCTTCCTCTTCAATCACTCTATCTATTAAAACCGCATCAAAATCCGTTGCGTAGTTTTAAAGATTTAAGCATACATAGGGATATAGGGACAGAGAGAAGGACTTCGTTTTATACTATGAAGTGATATCACAATTATTTCTTGGGGATGTTAAAATTCCGTGCATTTCAATATAATATTAATGACAAGCTGTCACAAATTCCCGGAATAAAAAGTACCCAATACATGATGTTACAAAACTACCCGCAAAGCCGAAAGGAGGTTAAATAGGGCCTTATAACGAGTCCATTCACAATATTTTAGAACCGTAGTAACGCTGTATAACATATCCCAAAAAAAATAAAAAAAAAATATTTTTATGAATGAAAAATAGAAAAACTGTTAAAGTAAACCATTATTAGGTAAAATTGGTACGTACTGACATGACAGCTTACTAGGGTTGTTGGCTTTGATAATTCATTATATTTTTACTGGGTATCTTGTAACACGTTATATATTATTCCAAGATATGCTCTATCTATGCGCCAAGTAACATCCAAATCTGTCCGGTAGTTTTTGCGTGAAAGAGTAACAAACATCGTTACAGACAACCATTCTCATTTAAAATTTTAATAAGATTACATTTTATCTTTTGTATTGGTGTTTAATTAATAATATGTCAATTGGATCATGCATTGTATTGTAAGGCTAGGGTCACTATTATAGCGATGATGGTAGCTTAGCGCGAGCGGGAGCGGTTTAATTCTGTGTGTATGTACTTCTGTAACTGCAAAGCTACTATCTTTATGTAGACAAAGTTTTTGCAACATAATAACATGAAGCAGAAGTTTGATGTCATTTTATTAAATGTTGGACCTTTATGTGGCATTGGTTGTGATATTAAGATGATATACTCGTAAAGTTGAATTGTTACTACGTTTACTTTAACTTTATTTCAAAACACACCCTTATTACAAAATAAATAGAGTACATAATATTATTCAAATATTTGCACTTCTAAGCTAGCAAGTTTTATATTCGCAGTAATAGATCGTAAATCAAATCAAAGGCTTTATGAAGTTAGATGAATCTTTTATTGCCAAAGCAAGGTACATACATGCCTAAAGACATCGGCATATCGTTCTATCTATATAGTAATATTATAAAGAGGAAAGATTTGTATGTAAGTATGTTTGTTACTCTTTAACGCAAAAACTACTAAACGGATATGAATGAAACTTGGCACATAGATAGAGGATATCCTGGAATAACATATAGGCTACTTGTTATCCCCGGAAAATGTAATATTCCTCTGGAACGCGGGTAAAACCGCGGGGGACAGCTAGTTACGCAATCACATCAGAGATACTGAACGGATCTGGATGAAATTTGGCACAGATATAGATTATAGTCTGGAATAAAACATCGTTTTATCTCGGGAATATGTAACATCTCTCAGGAACGTGGGTGAAACCGCGAGGGACAGCTAGTTACGGTTTAAGACATTTATTTCTCAAAAAGAATACAATTCACTTAATATGAGAAATACAAGGTTATTTTAAGACTAAATATAAGAATTACTTATGAAGAAGTTAAGATAGGTTGTATGCAAAACATAATTAAAATGAACTCTCATGTCAATTAAAATCTCAGTATGTCAGAATAGTTTTAATATCAAAATACTTAGAATCATGTCAGTTTTCAAAATGCATTCAAATTATTAAATCCTTTCTCACATATTCTTTTGCACAAGGTTGTTAAGCAAGCTATCCTAATTAACAAAATCGTTCTAAGTATCTTGCTTCTATAGGTACTTATACTTTCTGTATGTTAGTTTGTTTGTAATGAAAAACTCAAAAACTAATGGACCGATTTTATTAATTCTTTCACTATTAGAAAGCTACTTTATCCAGGAGTAACATAGGCTATGTCATATACATACATGCAGTATACCTTCGATCCTTCGGGTACTCTGGTGTAACCACCAAAGGGTAGCAAATTTATAAAGTAAATAATTTCATAGACAGGCCAATTGGCTTGGTGGTTAGCGAACCTGATTGCCAAGTCGAAGGTCGCGGGTTCGATTCCCACCCAGGACAAACATTTGCGTGCATGAACTTGTCTGTTTGTTCTGTGTCTGGGTGTAAATATCTATATATGTATGTATTTAAAAAAATGGTGTATGTAGTATATCAGTTATACGTTAAAAAATTTTATTATAATTTTTCAGGTAAATTCGAACCGCATCCAGCTGCAGGCTTCAACATGGGGTACCTGATGACGCCGTACCCATACCCTAACGGTGGGGCCCATCCCCTGCCCGTATCAATGGTGAGTCTTTACCACTTCTTCTTGAATCTTTGTATTTTGTAAGTTTTATATATAAAAACATAAAATTGTGAGCCAAAAAGTCAGATAGAGATAATTAAAAAAAAAGAGTCCTTCCTGAGTTTCTCGCCGGTGCTTCTCAGTTGAAAGCTGACTCCCGAACCAGTAGTAGCTTCAGTAATAAATTTGACATTCATATGTGACCTCCACGGGCCTAAACTGAATAAAGGGTTTTAAATTTTGATCCTGTAACTACGTACTTACGTAACATTTTTTGAGATCATAGTTTATACGGGAAAACTCTTATTACACAAGCATTCCTTCATTTGAGACCAGATAACGATAAAGTCCCAGGATAAAAATAACTAATATTATCGAAAGTATCTTCGTTATTGACTCGATCTAATCAATCGAGGTTCTTATATGTCCTTGCACATATGTACTGTTCTTTTTTATTGTGAATAATGTGCGAAAATTTCGGTCTACGTACGGTATCAATCCGATATCGCATAAGAATGTAGCACTATCACCTCTTATCTCGTGTCGTTTCATGTGATCGCGATATAATTTACCTTGTAACGCTGCTGTTTTTGTGTTTTTGATTTTCGATTTATTACTTCTTTTAAATTTGAATTTGGACCGGTAAACGGATGTGCCTATTATGTTTGGAACTATTTCATTGTATTAACTTCTTGTATATTTGAATTTGGAACGTAAAACTGATGTGTCTATTATATTTTGTGACTATTTATTAATTTCTTTTATATTTGAATTTGGAACGTCACACCGGTGTGTCTATTATATTTGGGACTTTTTATGTTTACTGGTATCCCCCACTAGTCTAAATTCGACAAATCTATATTGAAAATTTGACGGAAATATACGAGTATTATGAATTTGCATGCTAAAAAATAAACTTTCCAAATTGTTTGAACCAAAATAAAAACCTATTTACTAACAGAGGAAATTGTAGTTTTGTCTCTTTATTTTTATGTAGATAAATGTGATGTTCTACAGTCTTTAAAGTTGATGACCTTTATGTGATATTTTGTAGGTAAATGTTGTGCAAGCCTTTACCTTAAGAGGCATAAAACGTATGCCAAAGAAATAGAAAAGAAAGTTGAGGAGCTCTGAAGGTGTCCGTCCTGACCAGTAAAGTTGAGTCATTCTGCATTACAGCTTCTAAGAAATAATTAGCTGATACAAACATAATTTAAAAATAAATGCACCACAACTATTTTAGTAACACAACACGACACCTTTATTTATTTATTTAACTTTATTACAGTCATAGTAATAACACTTCCACATAGTAATTTAATCGTCCCGAGGTACTATTTTTATTGGATTATTTCTTAGTAATAACTACCACGTGTTCGGCCCGGGATCGAACCCGGGACGTGCCGGAAACGGTAACACAAACAGTTTTTATTTCTGTCTTCCATCCTGCATCCATACCGATGTAAATGTACCAGCATCGCAGTAAAAATACAGCATTCTGAATTCAAAATATCTTTCTTTTTTGTGTGTGACTGTGAGAAAAAAAAAACTAAAGATGTCTTTTGATTGTGTTTATGGTAGACATATAATATGAATGGTAAATTCGGACGTAAATCACCAGGAAATCGTTTTAATAATAGAAATACATAAATTGTTAATTATAATAGACTATTATTAAATCTAAAGATTTAAATACATTCATCATTATTATTATCCCTGTTATCTATCATATTCATATTTGTAGATATTATTGTAGCTGTTGTGAGTCATTTAAAAGTTCTAAAACATATAAATTAATCTAAAGGAAAACACCCCTATTGTTCAACGTGTTTACAAACCAACCAGTGCTATTATCCTAATTGCAACGATTCAAGGAACTTTATAAACGGTCCTCAAACATAATGGCATTACTAATATGTTTATTTGTCATATTACAAATGGGTAATAAACTTAATTATACTAGTGTACCTAAAATCATCGAATTATTATCCTCAAGCAAACTTAAACATACACGATCATCAAAATAAAGCAATCAAAACAGAGTGTTCAACAAAAATCGAGTACCGGCCGAAAAATACGCCGTCAATATTTTTATAACAAAAAATAGAATTTTAAATTTCGAATGAAAAGCTTTAAAAATCAAACGTCGAGCGTCGCCTCGCGTCGCGTCGCCCGTCGCACGTCGATAGCGTTCAATACCTAACCCTAGTACGCATGCACAACGGCGCGCCATTCAAATCCTTCGGAACGCGGTAAGAAACGAAAAAAGTATCCGCGGCGAAAATATGAAACTCCAAACGCAACAGGTGTACATACGACCGTCTCATTCTTTTCTATGAGGTTTTAAGTTTCGTCTCTGTTGTACGGAAGCCGCCCCTACGGTCGCCGCCCCCGCTCTGGGGCGGGAAATTTAAATGAAGGTGGGGATGGAAATGCTTTTCTTTTTGCTCCCGGGGTGTATTTTAGGGCTTTTGTCTGGGTGAATGCGGCCGGCAATTTCGGGGTCGCTTGCTTTCGTTCCGTCTCGGGATTTGAAAATCTAATGTTTTTTTTTAATGGCATTCCATGATTGAACTCCAATTTTCGATTTATACGTACGTGCCTTTTCAACTTTAGGAAAAGTTTTTATTTTGTACAAATATTTTTAATTGGCGAATATTAAAAATGGTAGTTAATCTATTAAGATCCTGTCGTACCGGGAACACCATATACCAAACAATATTAACTTACGTACAAACGTACATAATCACAATTCTCGATTCAATCACATGTAGTTTGATCTTTTCTAATAAAACATGTAAAATTATTAAATAAATAAAAAGAAAAACATCCTATAATCCAAGTTTATCGAAATTACAAATCAGGGTTGTCACTTTATTTATTTTGTAAATTTATTTTTACTCCGCATAGTAGCAGTTGAAGCCAAATAAATTTATATAATACATTATTTAATTGAATAGTGACAATACTCGCACAATACGATGATTGCTGTAATTTTCCGCGGTAAATCAATTGTTTTGTACTGCGATAAGGTTAATTAATTGTGCGTAATAATTGGCCCGTTATTATTGTCCCGACACTTTTACTATCGTAACGTAAGCTGCCCTTGTAAATTATTGTCAACTATATATCTCCTGCGGTTTCACCGGTGTTCCCGGGGAATGTTACATTTTCCCGAGATGAAAAGTAACCTTAGTTACTCTTTATAATATTAGCTTGCTGCTAGTAAAAGTCCCGTCAAAATCGGTTCAGCTATTTCGGAGATAAGTCGGAACCAACAAACAACCAAAAGAAGGTTTTTTTTTTGTTATAAGTACCATGACTTATATTTTATTTATTTGTATAGATATCAAATATTATACCCATGTAAGGTAGGTAGGTAAATTATTTTTCATATCAAGTATGACGCAATAAAAACTCATTGTTGAATTCCATTGGTCATCAATTTCAAACTTCGAAGAAATTTCAGGGTCCACAGGTTGCTTATGGCTTTGGATGTCTGCCCTTACTTAGAACCTCGAATAATCATAATGTTTTATTATTGTTCCTATTCCTTTGAGGGGTCAAAAACAAAAGAATTTTGGAAAAGACAATTCTGTTACTGTTATATTCTTCTGCTCACCAAAATCCCTCCATAAATCACAATGTAGATAAACTTAACAAAGATGTAATAGTCTCGTAGATATCTTCACGACCAATCAGATCCACGTACGAGCGGCGTGAGGCAGCGGTCACCCAGCGCTCGACTTGAGACTGTTCTTGAGATTACGTTTTGATGTAACGGTTTTTAAATTTCGTGGTGTACTGTTTTTTCTGATGCGTTATTAGGGCTGTCAACGTAAGAAAAATGAAAACCAATGTAAATTATTCATAGATTTATGAATTGCCAACCCTATTCAAGTCGTCTGTAAATATTTTTTTATTAATACCTACAGCACGAAAGCTTCGTCAGCTCGTAAAGATATTGGCTCCTAATCCCTCGACAAGAAAGAAACTAAAAAAGATTTTTCACTTGACTTAAATTGAAAATTGCATAGAACACGATTGCACGTCCCTAATCACTGTATAAGACCATTAAAAAAAGAACATACTCCAGCCGAGTCTCCGATTCGTCTCCGATACCGTCCATAATTCCACCCGGGAAAATCATTACACACGCCCCGGTAATTCGGGTTTCGAACCCCCTAGTCCCCCAAAAACCTCCCTTGCCTCCCCGCCACCCTCTCAACCCACGCTGCATCTCATTTTCAAATACTATACTAACTAAGCTGCGATTTCTGTGCCACTGACCGACAGCACGATGCACGAATATCAACTTTATACCGTAGGTAGCACAGTGCATTTTCACTCGCACGCTAATCCGAAGTCGTCATGCCAATTGTAACTTTGTACTGTAGACGGTAAAGTTAGAATTTCTTTGTACTTTCTTCGGTCCGCGCGTGCGGATTTGGACTCTGCGGCGAGGGGTGGGTGGCGGAACGTTTTCCACTGAATAATAGAGGGGAGATTTCCTCTCTTATTTTTTCGTGAATTTTTTATTTAAGAAAAGGATAAGATTTTAATGTGGGCGCTATTATTACTAGCGATTGTGAGATATACCCCCATTGTTAGGAGTCTTGATGCGTATGGGGTTTCCGCTTAAAGTATTTTGTATGGGAGATGTATCCCGGGACACTGTAGATATAACTTTAATGACGTTTTTGGAGATGCCTTTTTTAACCGCGTTGCTGTTTTGTGGGGCGCGCGGGGATTTGTACGTAATCGACTTTTTTCGAGGATTGTGCTTCATTCGTAGGTTTTCTATTGTCTATGTTTCGACTTTGCATTTGTTGGATTCATACAATATATTCTGTACGTGATGAGATGTTTGATTGTTCTCGTATAAGCACTTGGTTTCACTTCTAGATGGTTTAATTGAGGGTTGTTGGCGTGTTGGCTACATATCTTTATTACGGCTCTGATCGCGGGTTCGATTCTCATCCTAGACTAACATTTGGGTGTTATGAACTATTGAACATGTCTGTTTGCTTCATGAAATAAAATAAACAATAGAATATTAGGTTACCATAGCACTGCTGAGATCTGGTAACTGTGTATGAACAATAGCTCAAGATATCTCAAAATGAATAGTATGTAATAACTGTCTGTATCACTTTGTGCACATAGTTCTTTAAAATAATCAATTTTAATGCGGTTTTCACCATAATTTTGAGAATTTCTTCCGGAACGTTTGTACATAATAAACTAGCTACGCCGGAGCAGGTCATAGTTAATAATAATTTTTATTAAACAAACCCATACAATTCGATTTTGTACTAAGGTACGATCACTTATAACTTCTTTGAAATTCAAAAATGGCGAATGAGAAACAAACAATAGATCAAGGGTCCGTCCATCAATGTACAACGAACTACAGCTTTGAAATAGTCTGACGAGTATAACCTCGTGAATGACATGATATCTGTCCGTCTATCTGTCAGTCTGCCATAATATATCTGATGGCATTTTGTAAACAAATTGGGTCAGAATAACAATGGTGTTGGTATCTTGGAAAGAAGTAATCTGACTGTTGCAGGCTACTGGTTTTTTCTCTATCTCATTTGCTGATGGTAAGTGGTCACCGCCGCTTATGAACATCAACACAGGGGCATTGTCAGTGCGTTGTCGTCCCTGAGGCGTGATGTTGTTAAGTCTCATGTGCCTGTAATGTCACCGACCTTTCTAACCGAATACAGTATACAAATACACTTTGCTTCACGGTGGAAATGGGTGTGGTGGTCCACATCTCCAGACGAACTCTACACTAAGAGCTCCTTGAGTCTATTTATTCTTTTTCGATCTTCCTTCTTTCCGAGGGTTCCTGAAAAGGTTCCATATCTGTTCCATATTGTTGTGTTGTTATTACTATAACATATCATACAGTTCTATGGTACCTACTGCTATGAATTTCTTTTTTTTTACAACAAATACGTTTTCGTTCTTTCTCACAAAGAAGCAATGCTAGTAAAATCACTCCAAATCGGCACATATTTAAATACACTACCTAGCTATTACTCTCAAGAAAAAGATCGAAAGAATATCGATCGATATAATCGATAGAATTCCCCGAACATTGCTAACCAGTACATCTGCACTCACCAGTCAACAAAAACTTATGAGCCACCTTCCTCCACATCCACTAGAACTACAATAGTTAAATCTAAGCCTTTCCAAAGTTAAACATGCAAATCCACTCTAATCCCTATTACCTATACCTCAAAGCTGATAATGACTGTTGACTAATGAATGTTCTAAACCTTTTCGATCATCGTCATCAAGCTCATGCCATCAATCAAGCCTGTCACCTGTCTAATAGATATTCCACCCACATTGAATAGAAGCCTCTTTTGCCGGAAGCTAGGCCACATTCCCCGTCTTTGCCTGCCCTTGAACCTGGTGCCTTCACAATTGGTACTGGTTTTGTGGTGCAAGTTATGAGCGGAGCGATTTAGAAACGCTTATAGGAATGTATTGAAAAAATATGATGTTAAATTATTGTCTTCATTTAGATATTGATTGAGATAGATTAGAGATTGTGTATAATTAGGCTGAAATGCTAAATATTCGATCAGTGCTATATTTTGATTGAATAGATGCACGAATATCAATTATGCCTCCAATCCTCTTGAAGCCTCAATGGAAGCAATTTCAAGTCAATCTCATAGACATATCTTAAGGTATATTTTATTATTCTTACTAGCTGTATCGGTATGCGTTGCTTTCTGACATATTTTTTTGTATCAGGAACCTTCGCAGGCGTACATAGATCTACTCACTCACGTTAAATCGCGGGTCCTATTATTGGATCCTGAACAATTCATTTTTATACATATAGATTTTCAAAATTCAAAAAAATTCAAAATTCAAAACCATTTATTCAGTTTAGGCCTTCGCAGGGCACTTATGAAGGTCAAATTTAAAGTTACTGAAGCTACAACCGGTTCGGAAGTCAGCCTTCAACTGAGAAGAACCGGCAAGAAACTCAGCAAGGTTACATTCTTTTTTATTTGTTATATAAATTTTTATCTATTCTGACTTTTTGGCTATTTTATAATTTCAATTTTACATAATTTTATATTTAACAATTACAAAATACTTATTATAGGTAACATTAATAAAAACAAAACAAAAAAAATATGACAAGACTACAAAATAGAAAATAACAATAATTAGGTACTTACAACTTAAACAAGAGATTTAGAGGTGCACTGTGCAGAGAGCAGCTATTTCCATACATTTTTATCTTCAATATAATGAACTACCTTGAAATACGCTTTTTCTTTCAAAACTTTCCTAATATAATTTTTAAATTTATGATCAGACATTTTGGTTATTGAAAGCGGTATCTTATTATAAAATCGAACACAATTACCAAGAAATGACTTGTTAACTTTAGTTAGTCTAAAGTATGGAACAACTAACTTCTCCCTTTGTCTTGTATTTATACTATGAATATCTAATTTTGACTCAAACATTCCTATGTTTCTACGTATAAACATTATATTTTCATAAATATATAGTGAAGGTAATGTCATTATATTTATTTCCCTAAATAAATCTCTTAATGATTCACGGGGACCCATACTGTAAATTGCACGAATTGCTCTTTTTTGTATAATAAATATTGATTCTATATCCGCTGCTGCTCCCCAAAACAAAATACCATAGGACAAGAGGCTATGAAAATATGCAAAATAAACTAATTTGGCCGTCTCAACATTCGTCAATTGTTTAATTTTCCTAACAGCAAAAGCAGCCGAACTTAATTTAGCAGCTAGAGTATCAACCTGAGGTCCCCATTGCAATTTATTGTCTAATGTAAGACCCAAAAATACCGTTTTATTTACAAGATCAATATGGCTCCCATCTATTATTATTTGGCTATCTACTTGTGCTACATTTGGTAAAGAAAACCTTAAGCATTTAGTTTTCTTTGAATTTAGTAATAGATTATTTGTAGCAAACCACCCACAGACAATTGACATAGTATGATTAACTTTAGTTAGATCTTTGTCTTTTCTATTAACTTTAAAAATTAATGATGTATCATCAGCAAACAAGACAATATCTGTGAGGTCATTTACAACATATGGCAAATCATTTATATATACTAAAAACAAAAATGGACCTAAAATTGAACCCTGGGGTACCCCCATTTCGACTAAAGAGCCCTTGGATGTTGTGCCGGTAATCCCTACCTTTTGCTGGCGATTTGATAAATAAGATAAAACAAGATCATGAGCAGTTCCACGAATTCCGTAGAAGTCAAGTTTTAGTAGTAGCGTACGGTGGTCAACGCAATCGAATGCCTTGGACAGATCACAAAAAATGCCAATCGCATCCTGTGAATCCTCCCATGCGCCATAAATGTGCCTCAGCAATGTTGCTGCCGCATCGGATGTAGATCTTCCCTTCGTGAAACCGAACTGATGACCATGCAATATCTTATGCTTAGTAAAATGACTTGACATTTGATTAAGCAGCAATTTTTCAAAGATTTTACTAAGTGCTGGCAGAACGGAAACTGGTCTGTAATCAGATGGATTCTCCCTACAACCGGACTTGAAAATAGGTACTATTTTACTATATTTCATTAAATCAGGAAAACAACCCTGATCAATGCATTCATTAAAAATATTTGACAAAACAGGTGCAATCACTGTTATTATTGATTTTACGATTGTTACTGATAAGCCCCATAAATCTTCAGTACTTTTCATATTGAGAGAATTAAAAGTTATTATGATATCGCTAGCATTAATATGGTCAAATTTAAAACTTGGAAATGTATTATGAATATGCTGCTTGAGTAAAGATTCCGCTGCTATAGGACATGATTTAAGGCTTTTAGTAGTTTTACCAGGTATACTCGTGAAGAAGTTTTCAAAAGCACAGGCTACATCTAAATTATTTGTTAGAATTTTATCATTAATTTTAAGAGTTACCTGTTCATTATTATTTCTAATTTTACCAGTTTCCGTATTAATAACATTCCAGACTGTCTTTATTTTGTTATTAGCATTACCTATTTTATTACATATAAAGTAAGATTTAGCTTGATTACACACTAACTTGAAAGTCTTTGAAAATTTTCTAACATATTTATGAAATTCTTCGTTCTGAGTTAGAGATTTTAAATGATAAAGTTCATACAACCTATCCCTGCTCTTACGAATACCTTTTGTAGCCCAGTCACTAAATCCCATTTTACTATTTACCTTCACTATTTTAGTAGGACAGGCTCTATTAAAATTATCGCAAATCCCAGACAATAAACCTTTATACAAGACATTGGGCTCATCACTATGATATATTGTATTACAGAGTTTCAGCTCTAAATTATTCTTAAAGGTGTCTAATCTTGCCTTAGTAGTAGGTCTAATTACTTTCGTTACTTTAAATACTTGTCTTTTAAATGGCAATTCTATTAATTGAGCCTTATGATCCGAGCGAACACCACTAATAATCGATTTCCCTAGTATACTACTATTAGTTAATATATTATCAATACAAGTAGCCGAAGTGGCTGTAGATCTTGTTGACTCACTAAACAATAAATCTAAGTTGAACGATTTGAATAAGGCAACAAAATTCCGACTTTCAGATGAATTACTAAGAGTATCTACATTAAAGTCGCCACATACAACTATTGACTTGTTAGAATTATTAAATAACTTACGAAGAATCTCTTCCATTATAGACGTAAACAATAAAAAATTTGATGCCGGTGGCCTATAAACACAAACAATAATATAGTTCTGCAACTCTGCACAAGACACCTCACAAACACGCTCAACAGAGAGGCTACAAATATCTTTACGATCCTTGAATTTAATATTATTATTTATAAGAATTATTGTGCCGCCACCTTCTGCAGATAATCTATTGAATATACTGGCAACTGTAAAGTTTTTAATATTAAAAAGCATAGTGCCCGGTTTCAACCATGTCTCTGTAAAACATAATATATCTATATTTATTTTATCTAATAATAAATGAATATCAAGAATTTTGCCAAAGAAGCGATTAATATTCTGATGTAATAAAAAAGTCGAACTGTTTAGCTTCTCTGTTGTCAAAAGTTTTTGTTTAAAGAACTATTCTGAGATTTAATGTTAAAATGACTTGTTCTTACTGTGTTATCCCTTATCCTATTAATATTATATGCTACAAGTGATGCAATCAATTTCTTAAGTTTTTTTGGAATAAACAGGGTATCCTGTTTCAATTTCAAATTACTAACAAACTTGTTAGTATCAAAATAAATAAAATTAGCACTATGACATGTAACATTATGCATATGGTTATTTAAATGCCAAATATAGTTATTCTCCATATCCGAGTAGTTGGAAGAGTATGGGAAAGCACATAACATTATTTTCATTACCTCTAATTTTGATAAAGAATTGAGACTATTTATCAAGTTTTTTTTACTTATATTTATAGCATTGCCAATTAAAATTATTATTATGGTATTTTCATCAAACTTTGTATGCAAAATCTTATCTATTATTTGTTTGTATGATGCTCCTGGCATACAATAATTTATTACTGAATCAGTTATTTGGTTACTTATTATTGAGCCAAAGTCAGATCCTATTTTATCAGAAAAAACTATTGTCTTTGTGACTCTAGGAGAAGGATTTGAATCTAATTGCATGACCCGAACATCAGTCTGATTCATTTGTGATATTGGAAGCGACTCACCTGGCCCAGCTGGTGAAGGGTCACAATCACATATATGATTATGGGACAGAGATCTTAATGTGTCCTCATTGTACTTACATAAGTCAACCAGGTGTGTTGCCGCCAATATATGCTCATTTATTTGTTTTTGAGCAATTTCATACCTAGAAACTAAGTCCCTAAGACAGATCTCCTTGTGCTCAAGGTCTGAGAGCAAGCGCTGAGTGTCAGTATCATACAATTTTTGACAATTATTTAATTTGTTATTGCAATCTTTTAAATTTCTAATTATTTGAATCCTTTCTTTCCTCAATTCAACATTTTTATAAAAACATTTTTGTTTTTTAACTACTGAGTTTACTTTTCTAATAAATTTATTTAATTTTATCAAATAACCTGCACCTAATAGGTACTAAACTAGTTTTCGGCCCAAAAGTTAATGTAGCGACACAATAGGTACAACATTTGTTATATCAGCGAATTATTTGCAACACTACTGCGTCCCCGTTAAGTATACACTATCAAATCGCTTCCCGCTACTGCCTCCACATTAGATCAATAACCGCACAAAATCGGAAGTACGAATTACGTTGTTGAATATTCGTTTGTCGGCACGTTTGAGATTCAAACAAGCATGCATGTGACGTCTGAAAGCCGCCGATACTTATCTGTGTTGAATAATTGTTTATTGTTTATGTTGTATTTAGTGGCTAAGTACAGTGCATTAATGGGAGGAGACCTGCATGTAAAGTTTTGTAAATGTGGTCATGACGTATGGAGGTATATTTAGACAGAGATACAGGCTTTGAAATTGTGTTCCGCAACCTTTTTGTGTGACGAGTGGTGAGGTTATCCGAGTGTCTTTACGATCTATTCTGTAGCATGTTATGTCACAGGATGAAAATGTGTGTCTATGAACATGTTATGTCTGTTAGTTCTGTTATTGGCAATGAATATCGATATCAGTAAACCTTCAAATGTACAACAGTTATTCGGTTACCATAGTATAAGCTCCTCTTAGTTTAGACCCAGATGGCCGTGTGTAAATTACCCTGGATCTGTATTGTTCCCTAATGAAAGAAAGTAAATATTACTTAAAAACTACTGAAGCAAATAAATTATTTTAGTGATTCCTAGTACCCACAAGGTACTAACCAACGACTATACCCTTGTGATTACTCGCTAAAAACCCCATAAAAATAAAAACAGACATTGTGCAGCCCCCTCAGGGTAGTCAATTCTACCCACTATAAAATAATCAAACACTACAAGGGTTGAAGGGGTGTCATCGCAGAGGGGCAGGGGGATAGGGTAGTGGGGAGGGCAGTAATACTTTTAAAAGCATCATCCCAGTCGGCACCCTTCAGAGAGCTTTGTCGGATATCTCATTGTGCGTATAGTCGCGGAGAAAAGTCGTTACGTTGTGCATTGCGGGTCGGTTTGGTATAGTCAAGTAGATTAGAATTTATTCGCGTTAACATGGGTCATACAACATGCAGAAAAAAATAGATTGTTAAAGTTAATAATAATAGTAATAAATATCCTGGGACATTCTTTACACACGGCCATCTGGTCCCAAACTAGGTAGAGCTTGTACTATGGAAACCAGATAACTGATATACTACATATACTCCTTTTTTTCTAAATACATACTTAAATAGATATTTACACCCAGACACAGAACAAATAGACATGTTCATGCACACAAATGTTTGTCCTGGGTGGGAATCGAATCCGCGACCATTGCATTCAGAGTCGCTAACCGCCAAGGCAACTGGCCTGTCGAAAATTAGATTCGAATAAAAAAATATCCTGGGACATTCGTTATCGACGACCATTTGATCCCAAACGAGCCTGTAGGTACTATGGAAACCATATAACTGATATACTACATATTTTATATACATACTAATATAGATAATTATGCTCGAATGTTTAACTTTTAGTTCTTAATTAAGAAGTCCGTTAAAATTTTGTCTATACTAATATTATAAAGTGAAGTTTGTATCTATAAGATTATCTCTGAAACTCATCGGATTTCATAAATAATTTCACAAATGATAAACTACTTTATTCCCGAGTGATAAAGCTTATATTGTTATCACGTCAATATGTAATAGCTCCAAAGAACACGGGTTGTATATATCGTGTTTGTTAAATAAACTAAAAGAAAAATAAAACGTAGAACTCATAGTGCGTCCGGGGAAGTACTACCATACCCATTACCGCCGTGAAACACAATTACAGGCACATGAAGCATTGCGATCCCCCTGGTGTTGCAAATGTTCATAGGTGGCGGTGATCACTTACCATTAGGTGGACCGTCTGTCTATTTGTCGTCCTACATGACATTAAAAAAATAATAATAATTAATTAAATATATTTGTATACCAATATATTAGATTTCAGCTATTTTTATACCTAATATCTAATTAACCACCATCTTGCGGTTTCACTCGCGTTCCCGAGGGAACTAATGTTTCTCCGAATTAAATTGTCTCCATCAGATAATCTAAACACTAAAAATATTCTATTTTTATACTAAATTGTAAAAAAATACTAGAATTTTTATTCCAATCGCACAGAGACAAAAATCACATATAAGTAAGTTCTATTCAATAAATATTAATCCTACAGGAATACCTTATCCTTACAAATCCAACCAACTGGATATATCCAGTATGCACCGGTTTATTTTCGATAGGATCCTACATTCGAAGCATCCACGTCCCGCAGGATGGTAATTGCCTAGAAAGTCCTATTCCGATACCTCATCCCTATAGCCCACCCACCTGTCCCAGTTTCCACCCCATCTCCCCCATGTTCCCCCGCCGTCTGGTTCTAGATTTTATATGATATTCCAAGTCTAATGTCGTTTAGTATTGTTTTAAAGTTCTTTACTTTAGACTGATGGGTTTTCTTTCTTGTAAATTTAATAAAAACGTAACCAGGAATTCTCTGATAGGCTTCAAATTTGATGTTATTTCTGTCGTTTGTGACTGGTTTTGTATTGTTATTTATATCAACTTCATGTCTTTTTGAATCTGGGTCCATATTACTCCCAAATATTCTGTCTATAAATTCTGGCAAAGCATCAGTTCTGAAGTTGGGTCTTAATATTTATTTAAATCAGTATCGAAACTTGTCCAGTACTTTATGAAGGGTTTAGGAAAGAAGAAATAAACACTCTAACGTCTTACCCTAAACGTAGTAGACCGTCTTTATTCTGTCGTGGGTAAAGAAGAACATACCTACTTGGATTATTCAGAAAACTCATACGAAAATAAATCACTTTTCGAAAAATCTATTAATTTTATTCATAATACCACAAAACATGAAACCCTATTGTAACAATCCACTTGAATCGGTCGCATTAACCCTATCCAATACCCTAATACACGAAATAGCCCTTAAACGAGCGTCCAATTTCACACTGAGTGTTACTAAAAATGTAAATATTAAATCCAATTTACAAACTACCCTTCATATTACCCCTCGATTATCCGCACACAAAAAAAACATGAATTATGATTATGTCTATTATATAACCTCTCAAAAACCATTGTGCGGTATTAATCGCCAATTCGTTATAAATACGCACAGTGCTCAACCCCGCTTATTTGCCCGGCCAAAAAAAATGTGAATATGATTTTATGGCAGGTTAAATCTATTATAAGTGGGGATTAAGTTATGAGTAATATTTCTATTTGTAAGGGGAATTTAACGAGCTATTTGACGCCTTTTGGCATCGCGTGCGTTCGCGGGGAGCCATTCATCGTGAGATAACCCGTAATTATGATCCATCTCGCCGCTGTACCTCACTTTATAAATGTTTGTTTTCGTGACAGGTGAATTATAATGATCGGTGCGCTGATTAAATGATGGCCACGTTTGATGCGGCATTTTGATATCATCACATTATTTCACACTGGTTTAATTTAATGGTTTCGTGGAATTTAAAGTTTGCGCCCGACACGGTCGCCGTTTGCATTGCGGGAACTTATCGCTGCGACATTATTTTCACCATGTTGACAGTTTTTTCCTCTCATAAATATGGAACGCGTCGTGCACATACCTCGCTCGATGACGCTGTATGTATGTATTATGTAAGTACATTAAATATGTACCCTGTACGCACACACATGATATATTAATTTTCATCGAATCCAAAATCAAAGGAGAGGGTCCCAGAGGACGTGCGACCGGTCGCCTAATGTGCCCATTCCCTGGACAAAGCGGATTATTTTCGATGTTGTCATATCTCAAACCTATTAACATAATGTGGTGACGTGATTCCCTTGTTAAGATTTTTTGCTTCATATTTTTTTCACGCCGGTCACTCGCGTGTGGTCTAATCATGTATGACGCCAGTTCTTTTTTTTTGTGATTCTCCGTGGTGACTTATCCTCGTTAGCGGTCTTTAGGATTATTTACGTCACGCAAGTTAAATATAAAGTCATTCCACCAGTAACCGGCTTCTAATGCGCGGTTACTGTTCATAAACACAAAGGCAGAATATTTTTCCAGTGAAATTACCGAGGCGATTACCGCTCCCTTCGTAAGCACACAAAATACTCAATTACGTAAACAAGGAAAGGAAAATACTATTAAAAGAGCGACATGAACAATATTGTAAAAATAAAAGGAAAACACAACACACAATTAAGTTCACCACAGTTGCTAAACAAGCCAAGTTTTCCCACAAAACAGTGGTTTTAACTTTAATATTTCAAGAGTATTGTTTGAGTAATTGCTCGCCTCGCGAAATAACCCGATGGGCGTACTTGTACGAGTAGAAAAAAAATCGATTCACCCATATTTGTTGTTAATTATAGTCGGTCGGGCCGTCTTTCCGCCTCTGCTGGTTCGAATACGATTTAAGGCCCTCCCTGGTCCAATTACAGAGTTCTCAAAAGTGCTCCCCCCTCGCCCTCCCCTCATTTTTAGATCGAGCCTCATTTTAATGACCTCTCGAGCTCCCGATGTTCATTTGTCGCGAGGGTTTTGCGTACGATTATTTCACTTTTTCTTTTTTTTTGTCCGTGTAACGATCGGGGGTTGAAGCACTGTGTACGAACGTGCTTCAGTTTAGAAAAATCTTTACATTATTTTATGCGTTGAAATGTGAAAGCAAATGAAAAGTGTAAATAATAAAATAGCTTTCAATATGAGAATTTCTTTGTGATAGATAAGTTCATCATTACTTTCTTGCGTTGTTGTTTTTAAGCTGCGATTTAAAACGCTGCATGCTTTTCTTTAAATAATAATATAAATGCCATCTATAAAAATGTTATACAAACTGTTCGAATAATCCAAAATCGTCCCAACGTTTTGTCCAATCATTCCATAATTGTTTAAAAGTGTACAGGCGCACCCTTTATTAAAAATTGTGTCCCCATTCTAGTTGCTCTATAGAAAATTTCGCTGACATATTAGGGGTGGTTCTTTACTTGTTGTTTGGAATCCTGTAATTTCCAACGATTCCGCAGTTTGCCCCGATGGTTCCGTACATAATAATTGTACGTGGGGTCCGATGTTAATTCACAAATACTCCCTTTACAGCCTTTTGTTGGATATTTTTAATCTTCACTAATAACGTAGCCATTGATTGCGCAAATGATTTGTAAGCGATTTTTCGGTATTGACTTATTTTGGAATATTTCTATTTATGGATTTACTTTTAGGGTTCGATTCTAAAATATAAAAACGTCTATATTAAATTTTCATGTCATGTCAGATGTTTTTATTGACAATGTTAATCGATTTCTTACCTATAGTTAAATGTAAAGTTATTATAGAATGGCGAAATGATGTATTCGATATCGTAATATATACATTTTTTCATCCGGTATCAATGTTTTATTCAAACAGACATGTGTTAAAAGCGGAATAATTTTCGCGCGTCGAAAAGGTCAGTCTTGTTAATTAATTAGTAAAGTAAATAACATCGGAACTGATTATTTATTATGTTTATCACGTTTATAATAAAAATAATGTAACGAAAACGAATTAAAAATACTGATTACTACATCCGACAAAACAAACAGAATGGCACTCTTGACACGAACTATGTAAACACAGACAAATAAATATACACGAATGCTTTATAGTGATCTTCGTGTGCAAACAACGTTCTACATTGTGAACTGTCCAGCCTATACCTTCCCAGGAACATCCAACTTAATTATACACCTAGGATGGTCAAAAATCAACTCTAACAGCGCAGATATAAGGGTGTACGCTCCTGTTGTTAACCCGGTCGCGGCCGAGATGGATTTTTTAAAACGACATTTTAGAACACGACGGCACGACATGTGTCATCACATCATGTCAATGCAGGGATTATGATAACCATCGTACGGATGCCATCTAGATGGGGAATCACCCTTTGCGATCTCGACGCTCTACTCAAAACAAGAACAGAACAACTCATCTTTGCTATTTTAGACTTTATCTCGAGAGTCTAAGGTTTGTTTTGGATGTAGATGGTGAGATTTTGCGAGGGTGATCCTGAAAAGACAATTTAACCCTAAAAAATGGTGCATGGATATTAATCCGCATGTAATATCGCAAATTTGTCGTCGGTCCGTCGAGCCCGTGGTTTCGTCGGGCACATCTGTCGGTCCGTACGCAATTCGATTTTGAACTATTAGATATGGAACAATGAATATTACACCACTTGATTGGATGGAACATAAATGGAACAAACAGCACTTCTGTCTACTTTTAAGTACGGTGACTAAAAAATTGCATCGTTTATTTAACTTTCTTTACTTATTCATAATTTAGCGATGTATACAACGTTAACAATTCAAAATTAAAAGACATGCAAAAGACATTCCATTCAAATCTAAAAATGGAATATTTATAAATGCGACCTCATATTTATTACCATGTTACGAAGCTACCCTTTATCATGTCAATAATAACACCCCTAAATATGAAACGCTTAATAAAATCCACATATATCGACAGAGCGGTAATAAATTGCCCTTTTTGACGTCTTATTCAGTTAATTCAACGATACGTGTGGCAGTTGTATGTCAGTTGCAGCCCTAAGGGGGGTAATACTTATTTCGTCGACGAGCAGGCGCAACGTGGCCTTTTCGAGCGGACCTCTCTCGCGATTGCGGTAATAGCGAAAGAGACAGAGCGTGGCGGCCGCCAGACATCCTCGAACTGGTGTCGTTGTACGTTACAGGATGGCACCCATGAGGGTAGCGTAGCGAACACCGACGTTGGATGATAAAAAATGCATTTGAACGGTGTACAGCGACACGAGTCTATCGTCTTCAGGTGATAGTTATTGGGGCGGCCACCCTACCGATTTAAACGCTTCAATAATGCGCATATTGTAATTTTGCAAAATTAGAATTCTGTTAATTTGTTACAATATTTTTTGAGCAGGTATTTTTGTGATGAGAGTATATTTATCTATGGATGTAGGAGATATTTTCTTCTCGATTTGATTTGGGACTTTAAAAAATAAAGTTATTGTTAGGTAAACAAAATTGTATTTTGGCTTGTATTTTACTACCATGGTAAGTGATGATATGGCCGAAGGAAAATAAACAAACCCTGCAGAGAGACTGGTTCTAAAGTCCAGCTACCGGAACACATCGGAGGGTGCTTGAAGGCATAATTTCATCTTGAGGGTGGAACCCAGCCATGCAGGTACTACACAGTACCCTACTACCGTGATATGATTTCCTCACGATGATCCTCCTTCACCGAAAACTCAAGCCCATGGGATTCGAACCCACGACTCCTCATAGCATTTCTTACATACAAAAAGTATTATCTAATAAAAAGAATAATATACAAACAGTACCCCCTGCTTGAAATAAAAAAAGACTATTTTATAAATGTAAAGCGCAGTGCACACCCAGCGAGCGATCACTGGCATGGCGTGGCAGTCGCGTGGCGAGGACAGGGGCGAACGGGCGTGAGCTCATCGCCGGTAATGAGCCGCGACGTTCCGCTAATCTACGGCAATGCACCGGCCAGCGGACAAATTGCTTTTTCAGCCACTTTACAGACCCTTTATAATACTTATTACATACTGCACCCGCTTAGTTTGGGTACAGATAGTGTGTGAATAAAGTCAAGGGATATTTTTTATTTTATAAATGTTGTAAATCATACAGACTGAACGACACATATTTTTTGATATACCCTCCTATTTTCTGGCTTAGCGCGTGAATTTACAAAAAAAAATTAAAAAAAAACATTAAACTTGTCAAATGAAGAATTCTAAATCAAACACACACGCAGCTATTTTTCTATAGAGTTGTACAACATTACGCAAGTTGTATTTTGACAGTCACTGTAAATTTGTGCCGTGAATTTTTTATCGGCGAATTATTTGAATATATATAGTAAATCCGCTATCGAAGTTATTAGAAAATAATCATAGTTTTTTTTTCAAAAAAATATGTACAGCACCCTAAAGCCTGTCTACACGATCAGAATTCTCAGTCACTTGGAAAAGATGGGGGTGATGAGCATGTGTACATCGCCTATAATGAGGTGAGACAGAAATGGGGGCTATTGGGGGCCAGTAAACTTACTGGTTAGAGACCTTGAGGCGACGGTCATGGATTCGATTCTCAGCCAGGACAAACATTTCTGGCTTGGATATATCCGTTTGCTCTGTCTTGGTGTAATTACTATATACATAAAGTAGGAAAGAAAATGTAGTAGGTATATGTAGTACCTATATCAATTATCTGATTTCCATAGTTGAAAAAAGTAGCTTAGTTTTGAATCAGATGGCCGTGTATAACGAATATTAATTTAATAAGTTATAGCCTTAAGTTTATACAACATGAGACTAAACAGCTTCACGTCTTAGGGTCGACGGGACATTGGCGATGCCCCTGGTTTTGCAAATGTCCATAGGCGGTGACCACTTACCATCAAGTGGAGCGTCTGCCTGTTAATCGGCCTACGTGACAAAAAGTATTAAATAATAATAATAAATATCCCGAGACATTCTTCACACAAGGTTACCTGATCCCAAGTTAAGCAGAGTGTACTGCTTGTATTATGGCTACCAGGTAACTGATATATTACATATACTATTTTTAAAATACATACTTATATAGATATTTACACCCAGACACAGAGTAAACAGACATGTTCATGCACACAAATGTTTATCCTGGGTGGGAATCGAACCCGCGACGTTCGGTTTTGCAGTCAGGGTCTCTAACCACCAAGCCAACTGGCGCTTCAAAATAGTACTGTAACAAAAAGATCATATATCGTATCTAAGTTTAGCTTTACATCCAAACAGTTGTCTAGATGCTATGTTAGGCGATGTACGAAGGAAATTCCCTCCAAAAAGGAGGTAGCCACTTAGTACATGTATAATGACTAGGCGGTGTTTATACAAATGTACATCCGGCTAGCCAAAACTAGGTTTCCGTTACAAGAATATTAAATACTTCCGTCTAAAGTCTAGACCTAGTGTTTGAACACTGGTGGCATCTATTTATTGACGGTTATTGATTGTTGAGTTATTACAATAGATTTACTGTCGGGATTGACTATGAATAAATTGTTTCTTTACGTTTTATTATACTGCGGTGATTTATATGAATTTTCATGACAAATGCGGGTTATGTATTATCTTAGCTCATGTTTTTAAGTTGGGTAAATAGCTGATTGCTCATTTTATAATTACAGCATGAGTTTTGTATAAATTAGACGGTTATTTGGGTGCGGTGAGTTCAATTATATGATACTAGCTGTCCCCCGCGGTTTCACCCGCGTTCACGAGGGATGTAATATTTTCCCGGCACAAAAAGTATCCTATGTTACTTCTAATACCAGCAAGAATATATGTACAAAGTTTCATGATGATCGGTTAAGTAGTTTTCGCGTGAAAGCGTAACAAACAAACCTACATTCACCATGTATCGAATACAGGGATTTTGATACAACAAAAAAAAAAAGCAATGAAAAAAACCGTTTAACTTATAAAGCGTGATAGAGTTTCAAATAGTTTGATACCAACATTTTCCAAAATCATAACTACAAAGTAGTAAGTACAAAGTTTCATGATGATCGGTTAAGCAGTTTTCGCGTGAAAGCATAACAAACAAACTTACATTCCCATTTATAATATTAGTAGGGATTATTATTATAAGTCTAAGTATTATTATTAATAATATTTTTATATAAGGGATATGTCGCTACGGGGTATTTTGTACGTTGATGGTTTACCCTCAAATATAAAATCTGTCTCCAAGCATCTATCTCTGTTTTTATCGTTGCACTTGAAAGCTATTTCACTTCTACGCTGTTCCCTTCAGCCTCATGAATATTTTAATACTAGTATCCACCCTGCGGTTTCACCCGCTTTCCCGAAGGATCTCACGTTTTCTCAGTATAAAACCTTTTATATGCTTTTCCAGGGCTTGCTCAGACAGTGCTAAGTTGCATTAAAATTGGTTTTGCTAGTTTTTGCAGGAGTAACTATGATTCATACAGTCTCATTTATAATATTACTAGCTGGCCCCCGTGGTTTCATCCGCGCTTTTGAGTGACGTTTCATTTTCTAGGGATAAAACGTTTTCTATGATCATATGATCATTTTAATCCAGGCTAAAGCCCAATGGATGTAATTTTTCCCCGGAACTAAAATTATCCTATGTGTTAATCTATCCATGCGACAAATTTCATCCAAATCTGTTAAGTAGTAGTCATTAAGGCTCATTGGATGTTTTTTTCCCGGAACTAAAATTATCCTATATTTTAATCCAGGTTATAAACTATCCATACGCCAAATTTCATCCAAATCCGTTAAGTAGCTTTTCGTAAATGAGTAACAAACATACATTCTAATTATATAATTTATTATAAAATTAATATTATTATTAGTAGGAGAGGATACGACTACTTCCCTTCAATTAATTTTCAATAATAACAAACTTATTATTCCATGATTATGTACAGTTTTCAAGATATATATATAGTTATAAAACGATTATCTTTCTAAAAACATAACTGCTCGAGGACATAAGGCTACTTATAATATCCTGGATAAAATCACCACCCAGATAAAATCAAATGTGGCGTGTGAGACAGCCCTTAGGCAAGTATTGTGAATAATTTAAACACCTCAGACGTATTGCTTCTTCTGAACGGCGTCAGTTTATACCAGGGGATTTAGAAGCCATAATAAAATAGTGCGATATGTGTAAAGTACTATAAGTGTACTACCACCATACCCATTTCCGCCGTGAAGCAGTAGTGCATCTGTATTACTGTGTTTCGGTTAGGTAACAGGCACGAGAGGTTTAACAACTTCACGTCTCAGGGTCGACAACGCTGGCGATGCTCCTGGTGTTGCAAATGTCCATAGGTGGCGGTGACCACTTACAATCAGGTGGCGTCGCCCTGTTCGTCATATGATGGAAATCAACTTTATTCCTAAGCAATACAGTTTTATTTCCTATGACAATCTGAGACGTCAAAACGGCCATCATAGCGTGCCGGTAGTATAATCTAAATCGCGCGTGTCTAGAATTTAAAGCTCTTTCTAGAATCACCTTGAGATTAATTTATAACTTGTTGTCAAGCAATATAATTGACATAACATAAGCATTGTCTATTTTACAGCAATCACTCGCCGGTAATGTTACCTCAAGAATTGTTATAGGCAATTATTTAGCAGCCATAGTGCAGTTTTGTTACTATTTTATTAGTCATTTCGTATGATATTTCGCTATAAATAAACTATTAATATAGTTTATACATAGCTGTTACCCGCGGCTTTGTTTGCGAGATTTTTTATATAATGATTTAAAGTCAAGATATTTGCAATCCCTAATTTAAGGATTTATGGGCTGCTTCGCACCTGTGTTGAAGAAAAAAAACCATCTGTCTTTCCCCAAGATACGATCAGTCGTTTAAACGTGAGAAGGTAACAATTCAAACAAACAGATAGACATATTTTTAATATTAGTATGAATGTTTATTATTAGTACCAAATACATAGACTATCGGACTTTCAGATAGATATTTTTACTTAGGTATTTTTAGTGTTAATTATTCTTCATTTAAACGACCATGATCGGAAAATATTTGGTCAAAACATATGTTAATGTATATTACTGATGTAAAAGTCACGGACGAATCAGGTTTTAATTTTAAAACTAATAAATTAAACCAATATTAGTGTTTGTCGATAACACCTCGGATTTGCCTAATCGTTTATGTAGCAAAATCTATATTATCTTGTTTTAATTTTCTAACATGCTTTTGTCCGCGGTTTCACTCGCGTTCTCTAATTGTAAAGCATTCAATATTCCATTAAAATTTGTGGTAACAAATACAGACAACTTTCGCATATAATATATATTACGTAAAATGTAATGAATTTTAATAAAATCGTGTTCAATAAATTCATGAATATTATGTGTAAATTATGTAGTCAATAAAAAAATACGCAAGTATTTACTACTTAGTCAAAATTTGTAAATACAGAAAAGTTCAAAAGATGCGAGTCGCATAATTATCACCACTAAATGCATTAAGCGAATTAAATACGTTGAATGCGAATGGGTTATCGACAATTTTAAAGGTCGAATAAAACCCATCATGAAATAATTCCAAATGAAAAAGATATTCCGAACTACAAAATTAAATAATGAATTTGCCATCATATTGTGATTTCATATTATTTTCCGTAATACGAGTTTATCTGCTTGTAAAACAGTATTTTATAAATGCTGCAGTATTTCCCACAACTATTTATTACATCCAAAAAATTAAATGTTTTGTCAAAATTAACATTGAATTTCGTGTATGTTTTATTTCATATTTTGTACAACATATTCCATTTGGATTTGAGCCAAGTCATTTTCGAAATGAAAGTGTTATTAAAAATATTGGATACAACGTTTTCATTTACCAACAATATTTTTCGATATGGATACTAACTGGAAATTTAACAATCAATAACTAATAACCATACAAATATTAGATTTATTTTCTTTCATTCAACTTAATCAATTATAATAAAAAAAACAGGGTGTGTCGTAACACCATAGATGTGAAACTTCAATATAACAGGAAGACATCATTATACATCAATCACTTTTGAATAGTATAGATTGTGTTTATAAATTTATTTCTCGTCCCACAAAAAGGTTGCGCATCAGAATTTCAAAGCCATTCAAAAATAAATTTCACTTCAAATAAGCGTATAAAATAGTACCGTATTCTTACGCTACTTATGAAAAGAAACAGCAACTTATCTCTCAAATCAAAACAATCGTAAAGGAAATCAAACTGAATCGGAAATCTGAAGTTCAAAACGTGACTTAAAATCCTAGTCACCTTATCACCTACATACGCCTCAAAGCGTCACCCAGTTCTTTTAGTCTCGCGCCTTTTCACTTAAACCTAGATTTAAGACCTGCCTAGGCAGACGGAAGGGCTGAATTTTTCATGTCTATTGACGCAGACGGCTTTTAGTCACGAAAGAGGGATTAAGTGAGGCGCGAGATCGGAAAGGGATAAAGAAAACATTTCCACTAATGTATTAGTGGAAATGTTTTCTTTAAAAGTCGACAGCGGTCCCAATTCTTGGCTGTCGAACTTGAAAAGATTTAGGAGATATTTAGTTCTGTCAGTTCGATACCATTCTTACTAGATTTAATCATCATTTCAGCCGTAAGACGTCCACTGCTGAACATAGGCCTCCCCCAATGACTTCCAGATGGGCCGGTTGGAAGCGACCTCCTTAAATACGAGATACTATTAAATTTCTTAATTATGAATGAGTTTTTTAGTAATAGCTACGTATTATTGTTATCGTGGGAATAATCCCTTATAAACCCTTAAAACCCATACTCAAAGCAGTAATGATGACACCTCTCTTCGTGTCTCGATAAGAAGTTCCGAACCGGTGGTAACTTCTGAGACTTTGACCGTCATAAGTGCCTGAACTAAATAAATGATATTGACTTGACTTTGGAACAAGCCTGTTAAAGTTAAAAGGAAAACTATTGCGGTAAAAATATGGCCCGATTTCTTATTTCTGCATGTTTCTATGGGGTGAAAATATTTAGAGTCACGAACAACCTTCCGGTGAGTTAAAACTCCATTAAAAAAGCCTTGTAATAACCATGATTAACAATGTAGTGACATCATTATCATCAAATTCCCATAATTGCGTGGTCAGTGAATAAATTATATTTTGAATTAAAAAAAACAATGTTTACACGTAAAAACTTAAACAAACTCAATTTACCGTCCATTCTGCTTGTACCCTTATATTAGCAACTATTATAACGGCTCATTATGCGATAAATAATCGCATAATCTTAATTAACATTCACACAACGCCGCCATATTGCGTATCGCGGTAGCATCGGCCCCGCCTTCTTTTGATATTAGAATAAAATTAATTCACAAGAAACGATACCTTAACGGATATACCGCTCGGAATCCATCTGCAAACTTGCTATTCAAATATCATCCTTATTCGATTGTGTTACGAGCGAACTGGCGTTGCTGTTAGTCGTGGTTCGGAACTCTATAATTGACTGTACACCGATCATCGCCTTTTATAATGACGATAAATAGAAATTAATAATTGCAATCTTTTTTTTCGCCAGCGCAAAGGTCTCGTTTGTAAGGCCGGACTCCGCCCATGTAAACTTTTTCACATGGTTAAGTTTTTTATTGAAGGTCTCTTGTTTGGCTACGAGGTTTTTGGACAACGGTAAGGTGTGATCTCTTGCCTTTGTCGTAAAATCGATTAGAATAGTAATATCGTTAATTTATTTTTTTATAGATTTATTGGGCAGTTTATTTCGGCTTAGGTCATAATCGTAAAATTTGAATGGACCATAAATTAAATACAAATATGCTGTATATTTGCTAATTTGTTTTTTATTTATATTTTTTTTGTTGGCTGTTTAGTAGTTTGAGTTAATTAGGTTGACTAAGAGGCTAAAGTTAAATATAATCAAATGTCTACCTATACCTATTACGTGCGTTTATTTTATTATCTACTATATAATTTATTATACTTAAGCGTCAAATAAAAGCATAGATAAAGCGCCCCGCTGCGCTTTATTGCTAAAGAATAAGTTTTTCAATGACCAGGTTAAAATATATTATAATTGAATTTACTTATATACCTACAAATAATATAATGATTTGGTGTTTTCCAAAAGTAGACAGCTCGGTGATTGATAAAATAAAATCAAAGGGATTGATCTCTCAGTCATAAATATGATTATCTCTTTGTTCATGAAGGCCTTAGTATATGAACAATAACTCTACCCAATAATATGTTTTCGTTCAACAATTTTTGTTTTATACTGATAATACTTTACCAAAGATTTATTATCTATAAAACAAAATAAACTATGGTATCAACAAATACCGATCTAAAGAATTTTCTACAGTATCTACTTACGTGTCTAATTATTAAAAACTCCATGTTTATCTACCACCAAAATATTTAAAAGCTTACAGAAAAAAAGCTTCTTATCAAGGCCTCGAGCTTTCAAAGCTCCAAGCTTAGTGACACACAGAAAAAGCAACAACTCGAGATAACGCAATGGATTTTTGACAACAAGACGAAAAACAAATTCCAAATACTTGAGTCTTAATCTCTACGTGTTAAGGTCAGTTCTTCAACGGCTTTCTCACCTGGCCGATGTTTATCGAAACATCAGAAAGTATGGTTTCCGTGACGAGGCGATTTTGCTAACAAAACATGTTAAAGTATACGGACTATTAAGTTTGGCATCTATTTTAATCTGGCATCTCGCCTCGCGACTACGTTTTTAATGTTCCGGATCAGAATGTGGAATTTGGACACTTTTGTACACTGACAAGACATTTTTTTCATTGCTCCCCTGTGTCTATTTATAATGTACGGAGAATTATTTCAATTACTCATTGCCTTTTAATATTTTTGATGCAATTGCAAGGTAGGCAGGTGGTCGGCTGAATCTATTGTAATACGTAATGCAAGCAATTATTGCGCTGACTCCAACTTATTGTGAACAGTAATACAAAGTTCGTCGACGAGCCGCCGCACGGAGGCTTCGGAGAGCTTATCTCTCACGTGATTATGTAGGTAGCGAAAGAGACAGAGCGTAGAGCGGGCTCTACGGTCGACGGAACATCCTCGAGCTAGTGTCATTTTCCATAGAGAATCGAGCCCCAGGGCAGGCAAATGATATTGATTTCTATATGTATAGAGCTATAGTTGAAAATTATATTTGTATAACGAGTGTATATTTATTACTTTATATTCTAATAATTTCTTAATTCTTTTGTTTCAGGTATGTATCCTCCATCTCACTTTACAATCTCTTGGGGTAAGTTTTAATTATAAGACACATTCTTTTTCAGCAGAAGAATATAAATTGAATGATATTCATTGCTCTTAATATTTTTTAAACGTTTTAAAACCATTGAAAACTGTATAATTTCAAACGAAAGAAGAATTATATTACTTTATTATTAATTAATAACACCTACGATTGACTTTTCTTGCTTGTTTTTAAAAACGTAATTTGCGCTGTGGTTCTGTTACTGTAGGGTGTCCATGATATAATTATAATAAGGGACACTAAGGAGTGGTCATTGCGATTCGTCCCGCGTCCACCATACGTGTTTGCCACCCACACCAGAGGGCGCTGCTCGTGTAATCTCAGTTTGATCCAATTGCAGTTTTTTGTAGGCGGAGAAGATTTTCAAGTTCTACTGGTCGTCTTAGGGAATTATATTATGTTTGCTGGGTTGTTGTTTGTAGGGTACTTATATGGTGTTTGTTTAGTAGATTACGCGTTAGATTAGTAGTTAGTCGGGAAGATTGGTTTGAGATTAAAACGTAACGTAGTAGGACCTTTTCCAAGTTACAAGTGAAATTCACATGAGCTTTTGTAGTAAGAGATATAAAAATGATAAAGTGATTATTTGTAATGGTTTTGTCATTTAATTTAACAATGTTAAATCAAAAACTCCGGAGAGTGTGGAAGAGGAAAGTGATTTGCCTTTAGTGGGACTATTGAAGCTCGCAATAAAAATACAGTAAAATCCTAATATTTTATAATGAAAATTACGACTATTTACATTATGACCAAAATACAAATGTACCGATATTTGGTTGATAATTCAGTGGAATTAAAGTTCCAAGAAGGCTTCAAGGCTTATAAAAATACACTGTTAATATAAAACAACTAAACCTCACGCATCATCTGATATGCAAATGCTTGTCACATAACCTCTTTTATAAAATAAAAATTTCCGTCCATAAAACAAAACTAAGGGACCCAGAATAAAAAGAACTAACAAGAAAGGGGCAAAGGTTAAACGGCGAACGCATAAAGACATCAAAGAAAACCTATGCCGTGAATAGATTACTGAAATGCAAATTGCTAGATAATGTGGTAATACCGTTCTGACACAGTGCCGCTGTGATGTTTTATTAACACGACACCGTGTTAGTTAGGGGGGGGAACCGATAGGTAGGCGTTTTCCAACTACTGGCTGTGTTTCAAAGTTTTAGTTGATAGTGTAAACTACCTTATAAGTCAATCAATGGCGCTTGTTTAGTCGATTCATTCATTAGGTGTTGCCAACTTATAACAAGTCTTTATTACCATTATGTTCTTTTATTAGAAATAACTTTATCATTAAATATTTTCTACATGAATTATGGATAATTAGAAATCAGTGTGTTGTTCTTTTAGAAAGAATAAAAAAATATAGTTGCATACATTTGTTTTTACTCTATATGCCGCAATGCCGCTACTACAGTGTCATCTGTGCTTAGTGGAAAAAACGTAAAGAATATTAGGCCTAGAATTAGCATGTCAAAGGGCGCGATTGGCCCGACTGTCCGAGACTGTCCGGTCCGGCCGCCCTACTTTATCAAATTACACGATACAATATTCATAGCACTTTTGTGCGGGAAATTACATTTTAAGCTTGTATTTTTGTAAGAAATATTTTTATATGATAATTTATCGTATGTAGATTTGAAACCACATTTAATTGGCTTCTCAGACGAGAATATATGATTAAAATAATGTTATAATAGTTGAATAGAAATATACTATTATGTTTTATTACACCTGGTCGTAACACTCCAAAGGAAGCTGAACTGATACTTTGGTAACCAGTTAATTGATACAATAGATACAATATTTATATAGATTTACACCCAGAATGTACGCGAATGGTCATTAGCACCTAAAATCCGGCTCGACGGACCATTAAACAACCAAATAGATATGTCCCAAACAGTAGTAATTTCTAAATGTCTATCATTTAACTAGAAAACAAAGCTAAGCGTCGGTTACCCAGCTTTCGCTCACAGACGCCGGCGGCGGCGAGTTCAAAGGGATGGTAACCGCACGCCCCTGTCGCACCCCATCCCCCTTATAGCCTGGAGCGTACAGTTGACGGCCGCGTTTGTTCATTGCGGTGGCACCATGTATTTGGGAAACGGATCAGTGTGTATTTACCTTTAACTGGGGCTTCTCTTGTAGGTGACAGTGTTGGACGTTCCGGTGAACATCTGTTTTACGCAAGCTTGAACCAAAAATAAATAAGAGTTTTATGTCTATTACTCTACGCCACGGCAATCCTGATACTTTCTACTTCTTTAAATCCTATCCAATTCATGGGAAACCCTCGGACAAGTCACACAACTTTCAGTCCTTCAGATATGAAACGGCGAGATGGCTGGCCGACGTATTTCTGTTTTATTGTTGTAATCTAAAATAGTTTTTTTTTATTTTGAACTAACATACTTCATCAGTTTAGGACAATTGTCATATTCTTCGTCCATCCGTCTGACGCTGGGATTGGATGATAAATAAAGGATACACACCACAATACACCCTTTCCATAGCTTGAATCATCTCGCCACCAACGAAGGACACCATTTAAGAAAAACAATACTAACAGAAAAAAATATTTAAATTGACAATATCCGCAGAGACCTCGTCAAACAATAAACACGAGCGTGTATTCGAATTTTAAATGGCGACAAGGCGAGATTGTTTCGAAATTGAAGTGTATGCGAGTGGGACATATGCATGGAATGAATAGCTGCGTCCTTTTCTTTCCGGCACGTGTCCATCCCGTCTATGAATATTGATATCTCTCATTATAACTGGGATGCTTGTAACGAGTTCGAGATGCGCGTGTAAAATTAAAATACAAGTACACATTTTTTTAAATTGTCCTTTTTTGACAAATAATACCCTTTGCTCATATCAAATAGTCATATCATAAGCATTTAGTAATAATATGATATAAGGGATGATGTAGTAATAATAGTCGAAGAAATTTGAAACTAGAATTTAGAAGGCGTTAGTTAGGTTGTGTATTATTGTGTTCATCATATCATAAATAAATAAACATATCCTAAAACACATGATATTTTTCTCAAATTTTCCGGCGTATCGTTGGTACCTATTCAGATAGCACATTTAGGGAATAGTAGCCAAGTTCATGCGTAATTTGAGCATTGTATTCGCTGTCACGCGCGGACCCACGTTGGGCGCCAATGAGCGCGGTCCCGCATTGGCGCCAACGCACGCGACTAATTGGTGGTTACGAGTAATTGGAACAGTCGCTTAGAAAGAAACATATTGCGGTCCGGATTATGGTTAATGAGGGAGTTACAGAATATATATCATTATAATAGCAATTTGAGGAGTTCTCATTACATTTATGACAGTGTTATTAGATCTTCATATTCGGTATTGTTTCAACGAAAAAGTCAGGATTTACCTAAACAATGGGCGGATACGGCGTGACGAAAATAATAGATTGAATGAATGATGATGATCTATTTCTGGCTGACCATAGCTCGGAATTTAAAAGGTGGCACGCATGATTTTTTTGTTATAACAAAGTTATAAAATAAAATTTAATATCGTAAAATAGTTATAGACCGATGATTTCGACCCGCGATTTCTCCCGTACTACGAATAAATGTTTTCTACTCCTACAAAAAAAAGTAATACTGTTGTAAACTAGTCCAAATATATGCTATCTGTCTAGCAAAGTTCATCTAAATAATAATATACACACACAAACTTTCGTGGTTATAGTTCCGTCTACACTAATATTATAAAGGGGAAAGATTTGTATTTTTGTATGTAACGAATAAACTCAAAAAGTACTGGACCGATTTTAATAATTCTTTTTTCATTAGAAAGCTACATTATCACTGAGTAACATAGGCTTTTTATCCAGGGAAAATGTAAATCCCTCAGGAACGCGGGTGAAACCGCGGGGGACAGCTATAGTAAATAAAATATAAGTAGATACCATAAGTAATTCAAAATTATAAAGTACTGAAGCAAATAGTTTCAATATCAAAGGGAGAAGAACTTTCGCAACTTTATTTAGTTAATTAATAAGGCCAAATTCAAACAAATCCAACTATTATTGATACACTCATAGAATGAGAGGGTCGTGATTTGCATCTAGGGGTGTCACATTGTGGGTACAAAAAGTAATTATTACATAGACACAAGTAATGTTAACAAATTGTACAATTTGAAATCTTAATCCATGAAGGAATAGTTTAATTTAAATCTACTAATATTATGAATGTAAATGTAAGTTTGTGTTACGCTTTCACGCGATAACTACATAACCGATCATCATGAAACTTTGTACACATATTCTTGGAGGTATTGGAAGTAACATAGGATACTTTTTGTGCCAGGAAAATGTTACATCCCTCGGGATCGCGGGTGAAACCGCGAGGGACAGCTAGTATATATATAAAAATCTTAATTACTAGTATTATTGTACTACTACGCATAATATCCTAAAGCATATATTTAATTTTATCGAACAACTACTTACAGACAAAATATCAACCAAACAAATACAAATGAATGTAAACCACACCGATACCCGTAGACAAAACACACTACATTAAAAATTCCATCCATAAACCCAACAAAAAACGAAGTCAACAACCGAAAAAATTAGAAATTCTCGTCACGGACAACCCTAACGTTTCGAGTGGATCCGAGGGTCCAGGGTTCGATGCCCATTGTGTACTACCCACTTGTTTTTTAATACTCGTGAGGGTAGTTTCTATTATTCTCCATTGTGAGTACTTGGTGTTTTCGTTCGGTGACATGTTGAGGAAGGGGGAACGTTGGGGCGTAATGGTATCGTATCGCGGGACATTGCCGAGTTTATTAATCATTTGTCATGTTTTTCGGAAAGGTCAAGTGGTATTGTGATGTATGGCTTTTAGTATGCTATTAGGAATTATTGATGAGTGATTTGTACTTTTAGTAATGTTGGTTTCAATCATGGATTACTCGAACAATTTTATTTTATAGAATTATTGTCTACCCTGTTACCTATTTCGGGTCGGCACAATATCTGCATGATCCTACGCCATCGGTGCATTACTTATTATAAGACGTTTTTCACAGTCGGCCGTCTGTCTAACGTCAACTCTCTTAAGGTATAATTCATCAATCAATAAGACCATTACAAAAGATTTAATTCTATTTTGCCTAAGTAGGAACAATTTTTTAAGACAAAGATTTGTCTTCAGTTTATTGAAGCCAGAGGTTCTTGAAATTATGAAACATTGACATTTCACCACTTGCCTTAAAAGAAGGCAAATCATTGAAATACCTGCCGCCCAAAATAACAACACAGTTTAAACTCTAATGCCATTGGAATATTGTTGAAATCCACATAACCAGCAACCCTTTTGAATAAGCCCCTCGCCTACTCAAGTTATTTGCTAAGGAGCAACGAAAGTCGTTATTCACAATACTGACCCGAGATACTTCCGGTGAGAGCTGCCATTACTGTACCCCTCATTTCCGTCCTGAAATCCGGTATTTCACGATCGTTACGTATTTTTGTAGGAAACTTTTAGGAGAACCAATTTTCTACATCTTGAATGAGTACCTTTACTTTTTGTTTTGTCGATTGTTACATATCGTAAGTACATAATTATCATTCTCATCACTTCTACCATTTTCTATTAAGGCTCTTAAAAGGGGAATACTGGTTTCTTAATAACAAAGACGTGGGAGACAAATAAGAGCCTTGTAACCAATATATAAAATTAATAAGAATAGCCATGAACACGTCCGTTCCGGCCGCATTGCAAGTATCAAGTGAGATGCGTTTTTAATTAAACGCCAGCGGATGCCGCCATGTTGCAGCACGTCCGCTGCCGCCATCTTGCGGCCGCCGTTTGACAAATTGGAACGCCAGAGTGACGCGCAATTTTCCCGCCTATTGTTCGCTTTTCCCGCGCAACAAAATGAAAAGTCGCGTAACATTTTTTTTTACTGAAAATGTTGCGGTCCAGTGCGGTGCATTGCGATGTTTATTTTCCCATTTCACGGGTGTTCGTTTCTCGCTATTGAGTTTTATTTGAATTTTGATAGTTGACGACAGAAATGGACGTTAAAAACGGAACAATTTTTGTTTTTGACAGATATTCCTGTTTTTATTTTAATTTCAACGCGTGAAATGGCCGATTGTGATCTCCCGAAGTTTACAAAATCAATGACGTGAAGCTTTTTATACACAAAAGTACAATGCAGAGTTATTTACAAACAATAAAAAATTTATCACAGTAATTTTTCCACTAAAACAAATTGAACAGAAATTTTCTCTAAATTTTAAAAAGCCATTACGGTTAAAGCTAACAAATCGTTATTCCACTAACATAGACAGTAGGTAAGGAACAATTCGAACTAGTTACCGTTTATATGGCCCGCCTCATTAAAGCGGGCGGCGAGATCAAAGGAGTCCGAAATACTCTAGCGCAGACCTATGTGATCGTAGATATGGATTTTCTTTATGGAATACTATAAGAATTGGATATTTATTAATACGGTTCACAAGAATGTATGTTTTGACTTAATATGGAGATATAAGTAAAACTAAGTTGCAATAAAACTTATGTTCTACTAATAAGAACTTTATATCCTTAGGAGTAAGAGTTGATATTGCAAAAGTTTTTCTTTACAGTCTAGCAGCGTAGTCAAAACCCGAACAAAAACATAATTTAAGCAAATCATATTATAATATCAAACAATAAATAATCCAGATTATGACAATATTTCAAAACACTGAAAAAACTAACACATTATCTGGCAAGCGAAATTGTAATGCTGAAATGCAGCAATAAATAATAATTATTAGGAATGAAGATCAATTCTGTTTTAAAATACGTAAAATTTATTTATTTAGTACTAGCTGTCTTTTGCGGTTTCACCCGCGTTCCCGAGGGATGTCACATTTTCCCGGGATAATAAGTATATATGTTATTCCAGGATATGCTATATCTATATGCCAAGCTAACCCAAATCCATTTGGTAGTTTTTGCTCAAAAGAGTAACAAACATCCATACTCACAAAATTTCGGATGAATAATATTTGTAAGATAGGCCAAGGAAGACATACCCATTCCATCTTTCCACTACCTAAAAATAACTCAAATAAGTTCATTATATTCTTAAAAAGGACAGAGACACAAAGGCCAAATTTGAAAATGATCGTATGTTTCATTATTTTAAAAAGTTTCACCTAGTCTTTAGTAAAACTTCAGAAAACTATTTCATTAACAAAATTTCTTCGTCAAACTTTACAGACTAAATTAAATTAATAACCCGGGACATTTTTTACACACGCCATCTAATTCCAAACTAAGCACAGCTTGTACTATGGAAATCAGATAATTGATAAACTACCTATGTGCTACTTATTCAGATAATTAAATCAGATAATTGATAAACTACCTATGTGCTACTTATTTTCGAAATACATACTTATATTAATATTTACAGACGTAAAACAAAACTGACATGTTCATGCACACACGGCCATCTGATCACAAACTAAGCACAAAACCAGATAACTGATATACTACATATATGTGCTACTTATTTTATAAATACATACATAAATAGATATTTATATCCAAACACCGAACAAACAGAAATATCCATGATTATTTGATCTGGGTGGGAATCGAACACGCGACCTGTGTGCGAGCTGTCCTGTAATTTTTCTAATTTTACTATAATATTGCTTGGTTAGTGCGTAAACGCATTTTATATAAGCTTTTATCGTCTGAGTCACTTTCGATTTCTATCGATATAACTCTGACCATGGTTTAGATCGCAATGTTGATAAGCAAATTGATTTACATTCCTCTTTATGTTAGTTTGTCGTCGTTTGTTTTGAAACTATCTCAATAATAACAGCAATATAATAAATAAATAAATATAATTGATGCGAAAGTTTGTAAGGGTGGATTTTCTTTCACGCATAAACTATTCAACGGATATGAATTAAACTTGGCACATATACAGTTTATAACCTGGAATAATTCTTGGGATACCTTTTATCCCGGGAAAATGTAACATTCGCCGGGAACACGGGTGACGCCAGGGGGGACAACTAGTGTTGATATAAATATACAGTATTGCTATAATCGGTTACTAGTTGCGGAATATGGAAGCGGTTTAGCGCATTAATAAGTCTGGTATGAATAAAAGATTAATTAATAACTTAAAACCTACCTAACTTAGACTATATTGTAGTTTAAAGATCATTAATAACGTAGAGTCTAAATTAGCGTAATATTCTAACTATTGTGGAAACCTTAAAAAGCTAAGAATGAATATGTTTATATCCAACAAACCATTGAACCTGTAGATTGAAGATGCGATAACAAGCTCGTGTAGAGCACTAAGATCATCATGAAGTAAAAAATATGACCCGGACCTTGAAAGCGTCGGTTACGCTTTTTAACTTACCCGACCCATCGAGACCTGACCACATCACAGGATATTATTTCGATTAGAAATAACCAACTGACATTACTATTTTTATAGTTCATCATAACAATTTCCACTTTTATTTTAATAGACAAAAATATTTTTAATTTACTTTATCGTTTATAAGAACCAGTAAAAATACAATTCTCATTTAACCAGTCCAGTTTAGCCATCAAGTCGTATATACATTAACATGAACGTCCATAAATTTCCCTGCTTTCTGTCATATATATTATGCACCCACAACGTTAATTCTATATCAGGGATTGATTGGACCTAATTGGGTCGTTACTTTGAAGAATAATGACCAATTAGTAAATTAAACGAGTAGTTTGAGGTCGAAACAAGAAGGTTACAATCAGTTTTACCTTTTTTTTTTGGTTTATGCACAATTAATAGTTGTGGACCTATGATTCGTCTCTTGGGAACACAGTTTTGAAAAACAATTTAGTAGCCGGTATTATATTAAATCCTCGTAATTTTTTTAAACCTTTGGGCTTGAATTCCTTTGCTTATTATTGATATGGTTTTTATTATACAAAAAGCTATATACGTCACAGGAAAATTCATGTCTACCTTATCAAATGCCTCAGCAACGAAGTTCCAGAAGTATCGACTCATTAAATCATTATTACCGATTCAATCTTAAAAGTTTCTTTATTGTGGCAGCGTTAACTATAAAATTAATCTTCAGCAGTTTACCCTAAAAAAAGCTGCCAGTTTCGGTTTTTATTATACGCCTATAAAACAGAGAGGCTCGTAATCGTGTCTCGAGCGGGACTGAAAGCGACTTTGTTCTCTAGTAACGATTTAAAATTTAGCTTTGTTCGAAACTAGGGCGGATTTACTCTATTTGTGAGTATAATGATCATAAACATTCTGTTTGTGTAACACTAGAGTACTTTAATTCTTCTGTCTAATTAAATTTGCGGTGTGCCTCTTATATAATTTGGAGTATTCATTTTGTTATCTCCGCAAAATCTTTTCTACTACATTTGAATCTTCACTTTATTTTATTTCAAAGGCGATGAGAAACTCTTTAGCAATTATTGAATCAAGTTGTTCAGCTTCAATTAGAATGATTCTGGGACAAACTGATCATGTCCGCACATTTTATTTTTACAAATCGTCTCACCGTCGTTTATTAGTATATTATTCGTCTGAGCACATTCCAGGCGGCATCCTATAGTCATAGTTGCCATCAATTTTACAGTTTGACGTTTTTATGCATATTAAAAAAAATACTTTGATCAGGTATACACGGTAGATTTATGTTGGATAAGAGACACACAAACTAAAAGGCCTCCCAACAAATTTCGGAGGAGCGAATTCAGAAAAAAAAACCAATATGATAAAGACAAGAGTGAATAGGCATTACTTGAGTTCGCGTGTACCATCCTCGACTGCATCGTCACTTTCCATCAGGTGAGATCTAGTCAAATGCGCTCAAGCTACATAAAAAAAATTAAATAAAAAAAAGACAATATATGACACAGATCTTCTATAATCATGAAAATGTATCATTTATCATAACTTGTACTTACGTTTCATAATTTACTTAACAAGTATGCTGCGATAAACTTGTTTTTTCAGCCTAGGTCAGTGTTTATTAATTATGTACTTACATATTCAGTAAAATATACCACTATCTACTCAAATGTAACCTAAATTCTTCTCCGCACTACAGGCTACGTGCGTACCAAATTTCAGGAATATCGGTTCAGCCGTGAAAACGTATGAAACAATTTTTAGATGAAAATAAATATCCACGTTAAAATTTAAAAAGAATATGTGCGGCACTATCTGCCGGTGTTCCATCAAAGCTATTTGGAAATGCCCAGTGATTTATAGAGATGCGACACAATTTGGCAATGCTGAGTGAATAGCTTATTTCTGTTCATTTTAATAATCTCATTTATATTAAAACTTTGTAGGTGTAGCGAGGAAAATTATGATACATTATTAGTTTTTAGTAATGGTTTTAGAGTTTTAGAATTTCTACCTTTGATGCTTCTATTCATAGTGTTGGTTACCAAACAGTTAACTATATTTAAATGGTGTTTCTGATCGTAACTATACGAAATAAAAAAGGGCGCTGGATTGGAGCCACAGTTTATTTTAAATCAATTTACAAGACAATGTGAATAAAACAGCGAACATTTCTAGTGCCACTAACTGTCAGTATTTTTAGAATTTAGAAGACAAAATAAAATCCAAAATGGTGATGTAAATAAGTTCGGTTCGTAACAAATGGTATAGGGGCTTCCCTATCGTTTTGCCGTAAATGTGACGTCACTTGATAGATGAAAAATTTTGTAGTATTATCTATTCTTCTCATAGTTTTCTTGTGAATAATGTTGGTGCTAATTAAAATGGTATCGATTTGGTCGAGTGATATAAAGTACTTCTTTGAGGCCGGAGTTGCTAAGTTCGACTCCCATGTCGGGCTAGTTGTCAAAAATTATTACTAGTAGCCTAGTAGATACGGCGACAATCCTTAACACACGTCACGTTAGGATAAAAAAAATCTTTCATTTTTAAAAGGAGTCTTTCACTATACAACAATATGTATTTTGACTTCCTAACTATTAAACCATCAACGAATATTTTCTATATTTATTTTTCACAACTACAATATCGTTTCGATAATTGGAGGCCATTAGCAACCAAAGGGACTCCTCATATTCTCAATCAAGTTTATTCTTCAAGGATCTCATTACTACACTAAAAATAGATTTGTGATGTAAATGATATTTTCCTCAACGGAACTAATAGGTCGGTAAACGTTTCTAACTCGACTATAATTTATATCATAGGCGTCGAGATTCTTATCTTTTTAATCTATTATACTTTTTGATGTTAAACGGTCTTTGATTGAAGTTATCATAACGTTTAGACTTTAATTTATAGCACTTAGAAGCTATTTTTCTCTTTTGATGATGTTCGTCATCATTTGCCTACCCTCTCATAACCCCAAGTTCTGCACAATATTTGTTATCAGTTCATTCGGTACATATTACATGAGATTTGGAAGATTTTTTAGGGGCGCGTCTTGACATCAACCTCCTTTGGGAATGTTTTTTGTTGACCACTTGGTGAAAGGTGTAACAGTGAACGTGATCATTTGTTCTTAAGCTCCAAGACAGGTTGTTTTTTTAATTTCATCCTGACTTGTCAATGGACAAGTATCGCACTTTAATTTCCTGCCTATTACTGAATGTCTGAAGAATCTAAGTGAGATTACAATTAAAAAAAACCCTGCTGCTATATGTTCTATGACCCTAAGTCCTGATAACCGCTAGCAGGATGTCCTGAACCTAGAGGCCATGCCCATTTTTATATGTATGAAGTTAGTTACTAGAGTATTTCACTGAAGACACAGATCCAAAACCTTTAGGACCGTAACGTAAACGTTAACGCTTACTATCGCGTTTACTTACGTAAAATTCACACTCAGAGTACAATTGAAGCGATAACTTGTTCAGATAAGAGTTCATGGGAGCCAAAGAATAGAGGTCATCAACGACATAAGCGAATGTTCCATTATTATGGAGCTGCGAAATTCTGCACCTGTTTGTCAGGTATTTACATCTTTGATATAAACGTAGGATACAGTTATATACTCGAAATATCGTTCGAACAAGGGTGAAACCGCGGGATACAACTGTGATAGACTATTTATACATACTGTTTTGTCCTCGCGTCCGTGTCACCGCCTGTTGACATTCCAACTTGTCAAGACTAGGGCGGGTTTACTCTAAATTCGCTACAGATTGCGTTGTTCCTACTATTTGTTCAGTTGCTATTACAATATCGTTGACAACCTTTTGTCCCTGGGACGAGCTTCCCTCGCATTGAAGGCCAGTTCAGCTTTGTTTATACATTTCATTATGTTAATATTGTATAATGGCTGCTGGAAAACATGTCTTATTGTAAGTACGAATTACATTTCAAATTGGAGACGCGCATTTTCCTTGATTCAGTCACAAAGTAAGATTTTCCTAGAAAAACCGCTCGGAATAGTTCGACCTAACGAGCAAATAGTAGTAGAAACATGTTTACGCTTCGGAATACAAGCGTGACGCAATTTGTAACACCCCTTAAAGGGGGAGGGGGCGTAGACTTCAAAGGGCTCGCCGACAAAGCGCTAAATAAGATGAAAAAAAAAATAGCAACTACAATGGACAGGGAAATCGGGGCCTTTGGAATTTTCGCGTTTCTTTTTCGTTTATCGCGCGAAAATTACGCGTTTGTGCCTGGTAACATGCTGGGGAAGTATGCGACCAGGTTCAGCTTTCGTTCTATTTTCTAGCGTTGATTTTGCATGTTTGGTTGGAAATCTATTTTTATATTCTTTGAAAAGTCGTGTTGTTAGCCGGCAAATGTTTTCGTTAAGTTATATCTGATATTGGCTTATTTGAATTCGAAAACCGGCTTCTATATGGGTGACATTATAAAACAGTTTTTCCACGATGATATAGATATGGAAGAGTAACTAACACCCATAAAATTATTATAACTTTTTCCAACTTGTCTATGAATGTGACATTATTACTCTACTAATGTTTCGTAACAAACGTAGGTATCAACTTAGTAAAATTGTTAAAATTAAATTAAATCTAATCGTTAACGATCTACTATAATCTTTTCATAAATATATTTAAATAATATTAAATGATTTTTACACAAAGAGAAACATATAAATATGTTATTTTTATGATCACAAAAATGATTTGAATTTACGTTTTATGGCCCATATTTTTTGTTGTAAAAAGAATTGCGTCATTGTCTATGATATATTTATGCATAATTAGTTGTCCAATAAATTAAGGCTCATGTTTTTAAATTAAATACAAAGTAATGGTGAACTGTCTAACTACGCATAGGTGAAGTATGTTGTTTAAATTCATGGTTTAAAATAGGGAACTATTCTGTACTCAAAATAAATGATAAAATACCAGCCAGTTGATTGAACCTTCAAAAATACACGGATACATCAAATGTGAGCAAAGTTTTATAATTAATATGATTTTTGAGTATCAATCTAACCAAAAATAGATATTTTGGTGCTGTACATTTATGACGTCACAACTTGGTATTCCATACTTTCGATCGTTTTGACATTTAATAAAAAGTTGCTAATTTGACATGTCAGTCAACATCCCTATTATGTAGAGCAGAAAATAAGCCATAAAATGAAGTAAATAAATCGAGACAGTCAATTCTTTTTGTATGTAACGCTGTTCATAGTTTAGCATCTGCGATCAGTTTTTATAATATTTCAAATTGTATAAAACTTTTTCTTTTCATCATATTTTTTTCCAGGATCTTTTAAAAGGAGTATTTAGTTTTGTTTGCTGCTTGTAGTTTTAAGCTAGCATCATTATTTCGTTGAATTATCCAGCGAATTCTTTCTTTACACATCATACCACTCTATACCCAAAATCTTAGAGATAACCAATAAAATTTAAAATTATATACATTAAAACACTTAAAATTAAATTACTTACTAAAAGAAAACCGAAAAGATATCTAAAATGAGGTAAGTACTAAACAAACATAAAATAATCGAATTGAGAACCTCTTCCTTATTTGAAGTCGGTTAATAAAAGATCCTCTAAATGTTCTATCTGTATTTAACAAAATACTAGTTATACCTATCTGCAATATTTAATAAATCATCAAAGCCCCAAATTCTTTTCTTTTGAACTAAAGAATGAAATTTCAAAATCGTATAAATTTTCCAATGTGACAATTGGTTGTTCCACATAAACTTTTATTGATAAAATGCGCAGGAGTGTCTGTCTGTCGAGCACCATTATGGGTGGATTACAAGCCGTTATCGCGACATTTGTTATCTGTTAATCCAACGTGTAATAGTCTAGCTAGTCGTTCCACACTTGTTTTTATCTATTCTCATAGTTTAACAAGGTTGTTTGTATTATTGCTGTCATATGATGATATTGTGATTTTATGAATTATATAGTCCATTTATTAGTTTATTTTACTTCACTCTGTTATAAAATATTTTAGTGATAATTGGAATGAAATGGGATTTTTTTCTTTTTTCCGTTTCGCTAATAGTGGACACCCTCGATTTTGGGATAAACAGAAAATAATCAAACTAAAAATCTTAATAAAAGTTTTCAACTGATGTCTGAAATAGATCAATTTAATATTTAATAGGAATTTTAATTAATTAGAAATATGATAGATAAAATATAGATAAGTAAGAATTGTAAGAGGGGCCATTATAATGATATACAAGAAACTTATAATATATTATAACTTCAGGACTCAGGGTCAACGTCGCATTGACGGTCCGGCTGGTATTCCAATTTCTTTTTATACCACAAGGGCCGACAAACAAACGGACGGTCCACCTGATGGTAAGTGGTCACCGCCGCCTACGGACATTTTCCACATTAGGGGCATCGCCAATGCGTTGTTGACCCTGAGACGTGAAGTTGTTAAGTCTCATGTGCCTGTAATTTCACCGGCCCCCTTACCTTTCTAACCGAAACACAGTAATACAAGTGCACTACTGCTTTTCAGCAGAGGTGGGTATGGTGGTAGTACTTCCCCGGACGAACTCTGCACTAAGAGCTCTACTACTCGAAAAAATGTATTATACTATATACCTTTATCGTCTCGTGGTTTTATTCGCGTTCCCGGGGATTCTTATGCATCCCGGGATGGTAACATAGCCTAAGTCACTCGGGAATAGTGTAGTTTATTATCAGTGAAAGAATTATTCGAATCGTTTGAGAAGTTTCGGCGATTACCTCCTATATCCAAACTTTACCTCTTTATAAAATTATAGCCGCCCTCCCGCGGTTTTACCCGCGTTCCCGAGGGATATCACATTTTCCCGGGATAAAAGTCGGCTATATATTATTCCAGGATATGCTTTATCTATGTGCCAAGTTTCATCCATATCCGTTTAGTAGTTTTTGCGTGAAAGAGTAACAAACATACTTACATACAAATCTTTACTCTTTATAATATTAGTATAGATATAGAATATAGATGTAAAAAAAATATTACCGTTCAATGAAAAAGATTTCTTATTTTGTTGTGAATAAAACACAAATTGCAATGCTGAAATATACGTAACGACCTCACAGGGACATTTTTATTTTACAACATCACTTCAGTTCAGGATAGAGACAAATAGTGATAATTGAATTGACTTGAAGAATGACGCCATCACTCAATATTTACAGAACTCTTGCCTATCCGTTTACTGTACTATAAGTAGATATTGGTCTGTCCGAAAAAACAACATTTTCGCGAAAACTTAAACCTTTTTTCACACATTACTCACCTTGTAACCGCGGAGGCAGCATCTTTTAAAAATAAACTTATGACAGCAAAAAAAAGACATCTAGTAAATCACAAGTCATAGGTACATAACCCAAGTTCCGCTTCGCTAAAATAAGATGCGGAACTCTAAAAATGAAGCCTTAAACGCTTATCTGTACGATTATCTATTCACCGTGTTAGTGACCCCACTCATCCGTTTTATTGGCTGGTTATGCAAATACTTAACATGTTCAAATATAATTTATTGTGCAACACTCGCATTTTGGACACTAAATATGTTTTTACGAACAAAATACATCCGTATTTTTATATTGGTTGTTCAAATAAAAATTATTGTGTATAAATGAATATTCTAAGGTATACGAATATTCGAACGTAAGTTTTATAGGGTAGGACCCATAACGCATATGGCGTATGCTCCTCTATCAATTCCGTACATTCTAAACAAGCCCAGCGAATACATCGAAATGTAGCGATAGCAATCAAAACTCAACTCTAACCCTACGCGTAACGAATTTTAAACAAATGCAAAATTTTAGCGTCAGGTCAGCCCATGGCGAGGCACCCACATAAATCTTAGCAATTATCAAATTCTCAGTCCCGTCTCATCTGCATACACGCACACATGGACACACGTAGTGTACGCACGCGCGGCGGTAAGATCAAAGAGAGCGCGACCCCTTTGTACGTGCCGCCGGCGCGTGCCGTCTTTTTCCTTCCTCTCAACTCCTCAATTGGTGAGTTAAAGAGTGAGTGAGTCAGGCATAGAGCTGATTATGTAGCGCTTGCAACGTGAATATTTCACCTCGTTATCGGAGCTTGTTTGTGTTAGATGGTGTTGGGAAATGATGATCGAATTAGGTGCATCGATATCGATTGTCTTGTTTAGAGGAATTAATTACACTTTCGATTTTGACTTGACATTACAGCTTTCCTTTTAACTGTAAGAACTGGGAGCTTGCTTGTTGAAGATGTTGGTTACTCGTAAAGTCAACCGTAAGTTTTACACATAAAGCTTTAAAATTAAATGGAATCGTACATTGACTTTGTAGACCGACTTCTGTTTTGCTTGAAATTTGAAGGTATAAATTAAAGACGGGGTAAAGCCCAAGTTAGCTGATAATGGCGGACTCTCTCATTCGTAAGGTAGTTGCACTTTTGCGAGACAAAGGCGTTTCCATACGTTCACTAATGTAAATGCATTACAAGCACCTCCCTGCTCATTATGACTCCCTTATCGCTCGATGGTTCGGTGTAACGGATAGGCCTGTGATTGACCACAATCTCACCAAATAATGTAATGATATCGTCCAAAGTGGTAAGAAACACATCACACACACCAGACAGACATATAAGAGAGGTAGACCGCCAGCAGCTAGACGGTTACCACAAAATATCCTGTCCGTATCCTCACGAAGGTTTCACCGAAGCTATAACTAAATAATTTGGGATAACTGTTCATATTTACACGTTTTTAAAAACATATTTAAACTATCTCGCGTAAACTTTCTCTTCATATCGATATAAAATAATCGACACTGACACATCACTAGCGCTGGTAGAGCACAGCTCCCGAGTAGGCAAGACAGGAATCTGCCGATATCGATGCCGGTAATTAAAATAGACTTATTGCGTTTACATTTACACACAGCTGGATTTATAGGGATGTGCGTGGATAGGTTTTTTACCGTGACCTATGGGAAAATTGGATTTACACCGTGGGAATTGGATTAGTCAGACAGTTTCTCTGTAAAGTAGCTTTAATTGGGCCTAATAGCGGTAAATTAGCTGTTTTGCGCATGTCGAGTGATCCTAGTTAAATGATAGATCGACTTAATTCTTTCTGGTATTTTTCTTTTTAATATGACAGTGATATCGAACTCGATGTATTCTTAGAACAGAATTCGAGAGATTCAACAACAAGTCTTGCCAGCTTTTGTCTTGTTGGCGTATAATCAAAGGGATTTATTGTTTTCTCCGAATATCAAAATCCTGTTAACAGTGTACCTTTCTCTTATGGGTTTGTTACAGAGATTACCCACATAGATGAAATGTTTTCCGTAGTTATAATTATTATGGCATGTATGGCTGAACTAAGAAATATATAAATATACTAGCTGTCCCCCGCGGTTTCACCCGCGTTCCCGAGAGATGTAACATGTATTATTATAAACCGTGTCTTAAAATTATTCTGTCTATTGATTAAAAGCGCATCAATATCTGTTGCGCAGTTTAAAAGATCAAAGCGTACAAAAGGCGGAAGCGACTTTTTTTATACTATGTAAGGATATTATAGTTTTCCTATATACAACAGCTATTATTATATGTTAGGAATAAGTCAACACTAGATGGCGTTTTTTCCAACTAAGCATTTCTACTTTTCATCCCACCTTGTTTTTATATTATCCATCTCTTTCTTCGAATGAACGACGAGGATTTCCTCGTCTTCCTTTCTTTTTTTTATACAACATAACAGCTGTAGACACACAACACTTCGTATATGTAATAGAAACGGACGTTGATTGATATTGATCAATCTGATGCATTGTAGCCATCGTGTGGATTGACTTTCTTTTACTCTACTACTACCTAAGTGTGACGAAAGAGTTCATAAATAAATTTTATTGTATAGTTACTATCCTCTCGGTTTTACCTGCTTTTATGAGGGATTCAAAGTATCTCATAACCTTTGAATAATGCACCTTTCAATGGTGAAAGATTTTTTTTCAAATTTTCTGTTTCCGGAGATTACCCTCAACATATAAACCAACATACAAAATCCACACTTACTCTCTTTATAAGCTCACATAGTTATTTAGTTAATTTACATTGGGAGCTTCTGTCCCGCAGTTTTACTCGCGCTTACGAAGGATTTTATGTAACATAACCTAAGAATAATGTGCTATTTAAGTATGTAATTAAATCATTTTAAAATAGCAAACTTACATATTATTCTCTCTCTCTCTCTCTTTCTCTATAATACAAGGTTCTTTAATCATTTCCTTCCGCAAAACTGAACACAGTATTAATTTTACCGGTAACAAATGAATACGAAGATAATTTACAGTAAGTATATAGAAAATCCTAACAAAAATGTAAGGAAAAATAAAGGAAAGTCACCAAGCTCGTTAAGACTGATAATACAGTACAATCGTACTATAAAGAGAATACCATGGTATTAACCGGTATTAACCCTGAAATGACAGGGCGAGGTACCACCGACCCCTGTTAATATTTTACAGGGAAATGACATCGTCAACTGGCAACTCCGCACATTACTTTTTCCTTTTGATGTTCGGTCATGTCTTAAGGCAATATAATTTTGTTTATTTCCATTCAAAATGGATGGGTGTTAGATCGGTTTTGTTTTTAGGATTCCGCATAATAATGTTCATAATTATTATGGTTGGATTACGGTATGACTGGTCTGTGTTACAACTGTTTTTCTCAAGAATCGAATATAATTTGACATTAAGCTATTTATCTTCTAATTTTAATAATTTATCTATTAAGTACATATATTAGAAATGGACAGTTAAGGAAATGGGCATTTTTCAAAGATTCTATAATATATATTTTTTTATAATTTTATAATCCAATGTTCGCCAGCCAGCCATTAATAAAAAAATAGAATAAATAACATTTTTAATTATTATTAACACTACCTATAATATAATTTTTAAAGATGAATTTGATTGAAATTAACTCCAAACATTTCTATCACCCTCCACCATGACGCAAATAAATTATGATACATAATTTTCAAAGTGGTGTATTCAGAAACAATCAAACTGTCAAACGGTGGGCATTTATCATTTTAATAATGACATACCGATCAAGCAACAACCCTTGACTTGACAGCTGGTTAACGTTGATTACATGTCATTTGATTTCTAGATTGTATTTTTTAGGCTGGTATCACTCGTCATACTTTTTGCTACCGATTGTCGGGGTGGCTTAAAATTTTATTTACAGTCAGCCTGTTTTTTTAAGGATATACCTATTTATTGGAAGTTCAGGATGCATGTTTAGGTAGTCTTTATAGAATTACTTTTATTAGATTTATAGGCCTATAAGTTCTTCTAAAAGGCTGATTGGGGGGATTAATTCAACCTTTATATTTTTTGCTTAATTTGATATGTATCTGAATTGATTTTGATTTATTGTCAAATTACAAGTCCTAGGACATTACACACAAACTAAGGAAAGCTTGTACTATGCAAAGCATATTAACTGATTACATTTATATAGATATTTATAACAAGTTATAACACACATATATGTTCATGGACACAAATGTTTATTCTGGATGGAAATTGAACTCATGACCATCTCTAACCATCTAGCCTGTGGCCTGTTATTATATGGAGTATATATGTATGAGTTTACCTACCACCACTCCCTAGTCATGATCAGCCCCCTTATTCAGCTAATACAAACTTCGTCGGCGAGCCGCTTCACGGAGGCCTCGGAGAGCTTATCTCTCACGTGATTAGCGTAGTAAGCGACAGAAACAGAGCATAGATACCGCGACGAAACAACCTCGAGCTAGTGTCATTTTCCGTACAGAATCGAGCCCCAATACAGCTTTACTAGATTGCAAGTGCCAATATTGCCTACGGCTCTTAATAAATTAATAAATCAACGAGTAATTTTAAAACTGTTATGGAATTCGAAACATTAGAATAATTCATAATTTAACCCTTACATCGGCCGAGGTCGCGGGGACTCGACGCAGGCGGGTGGATTTTCGCTAAACAATTCATACATTTATATTTCCTTTGAAGTCCCGCCGCGGGCGCCGCGTCAAATGCAGGGTTAACCCTCCACCTGTTTATTACACATAGAAAATTGAATCGCTATATTGCGTCTATGTTTTTAATCTTGCTTTTTGGGATGTTACAAAATCCTGAAACGTTATTTTGGGTTTTTAAAACTTTGTTGTTTGAAGAAATTCACATTGGATGGACTTGTGTAACTAAAATTATTATATTGTAAATATACACGTGTATTTTAAAATTTATGCAAAAACATTCGTTATAACCTACCTAGGTAGATCATGGAACTCAACATAAAAAAAATAACTAACACATGCATGATAAATTAATTCAACATGCAAATAAAAATGACAATATCTAAATAAAAAAATCGAAAACTATAAAAAACCAACCCTCCGGCCACATGTGACGGCGGTCGGGTCTCATCGACCCGGTACAAACGAGTGTACAACCTGGAATTAACCCTTTGACGTGTCGTGTGCTTTAATTGCCCCCTCTTGTTTATTAAACGGTGTCTGCGTACAACACTATTTGTCACGTTATTCTGTTCACACGGGTATATTCTAGTTTTCTTAATAATAATTACATATTTTTTAGCTTTAATTTTTATATGTTACCAGCTGCGCACTGCGGCTTTGCCCGCTTTCAATCCTGGTTATAAACCTTCCTCTTGATTTACTCTATCTATTGCTGAAAAGTGTATTAAAAGCCGTTGCATAGTTTACGATTCTATAAAGATCATACAGACAAACATTCATCTTTATATATATAGACTAGTCTCCCGAGGTTTGTCGCGGGGATAAAAAATATAAAAATTTAATATAGAAAGCTACTGACATCTTGCCAATACAGCTAGCAAGGCAATCTATATAGAAATGAGCAAAATATCCTTTGACGGAAAATCACCTCAAAACTACTGAACATATCGGAGTGCTACCATTCGACGTGGAATTTTTCATAGATGGTTATAGGCTATATGATTTCGGTAAACACGGGCGAAACCGCGGGGGGCAGCTAGCATATACATATATTTAGCACATAGGCCAGACTATATTCCGGACTAAACCCTATCTCTGTCCCTTTCATCCAGATCCAAAATTTCGCACTTATAATAATATTCAAATTTTAAATATTAATAACTACTTGGCCCTCAAATTTGCAATGCCTGCAGGCCGCTGAGTTTTAAGAACCGTGTGTTAATATTTAAGACTTTATTTATCCACTTGGGATCCAAATTGTATTGCGTAATGCTTATTTTAATCAAATAACTTATGGGGGTCGCGTAAGTTACCAGCAGATGAAACGGCAGAAATTATTTTTTACTCTTGGACCTTTAATACAATAAAAAATATGTACTAACTAGCTGTCGCGGTTTCGCCCACGTTACCGAGGTATGTAACATTTTCCCGGCATAAAAAGTATCCTATATTACTTCTAATACCTCCAAGATTATGTGTACAAACTTACATTAAAATTTATAATATTAGCAGGGATAATAATATCGGTATCATTATTTTAAATAAATCTCAAATTTAGTTTTGAAGTTAATTGGGGTTGCGATCACTTATTTTGTAATGAAAAGAATTTTGTTGAATATAAAATCATATTGATCTCTGTGGGAGTAAATTTTGTCTCCATATTTTTATAACCATTATTTATTTCTTGTAATACCAATAACCAATAACATTAATAAAAAAAGACTATTAGACCACCTAATTTGTGTCTATTATGAATAAAAGTTATGTAAGCGGAAATGAGTGGGCGTAACGGCATGTTAAAAATAATGGTCACATTTTAAAAAAAAGAACACATTGTATCTAACTAGAGAAAAATAATTGTTTAAGATCTATTTGAGACCCTGTATCAAAAGAGGGTTAAAAAATTATAAAAAAATTCCATCCTTTTCGTATTTTTAAAATATAATTTTTTTAAAGATATACAAAAATACTGTTGCTTTGTACCTTCTCCCAGAATAGGTCACCTCAAGGTAATTCAAAACACTCACTACAATCAAATATGATTAGAACGTCTAATAGCCCCTTAGAAGTCTTGTATTGTCGCGATATGTTATTATATTTAATAGCGCCTTTCATTCTAAGTATTCTAATTTTTCAATAAAAGAGTTGAGGATCCGAATGGCAATTTGTACCGTATCAATGATTAATAGATATGTTGAATATTTTAGTATTAGTAACTCGACAATACAAAATTAGTGGTATGACTGGACATACGAGGAAAACCAGGCCTTAGATACCGCTTTACCTACAGCAAATTAGTCTTCATATGTTCCTTTCAGGGCAAAGTAAATTATCGAATGAAATTACAGGCACATGAGACTTAACAACTTCTTGTCAGGGACGACAACGCATTGATGCCCCTTATAGGCGGCGACCACTTACCTGATGGACCATCTGCTTGTTTCTCGGCCCATCTACACTAATATTATAAAGAGAAACGATTTGTATTTTCATATTTTGGTGATGAATAACTCAAAAATCACTGGACAGATTTTAATAATTCTCACACTATAAGAAAGCTACTTTATCCAGAAGTTACATAGGCTATGTAACAAATACCGGGATACGTTAGATTCTTAGAAAACGCAGGTGAAACCGCGAAATGGATGCTAGTATTCTATTAAAAACTTTGTCGAAGATCTATAGAATAGTCCAATGGTAATATTAAAGTTTTATAAAAGCTCAAGCAACTCGACGAAAAGTTTCCTTAACCCACTTCCCCATCACCTTCAAATACATAAAAGTATTTCGGCTAAAAAGCTCATCGTGCGAATACCGAAAGTGCCGAAACGCATTATCATATATAAAGTAACACATTAAGGCGAAACTGTCACTTAACGCCGAAATTTGCTATCACACCCACAGCGGAAATGCTCAGAATGTTTCTTGGCGAAGTGCGAAAGAGACAGGTATAGTCTAATTTCAGGGCTGCCAATGATCTTCATGTGCATATTTGAAGTCTTAGTATGGTTGCGAGATTGGATGCCACTTGTGTAGTTTTATTTTTCTTATGACAGGTGAAAAATTGTAATTGAAATAAATCTTCTTAGAAATTGTTTGATGGACTTTGAAATTCTAATCCGCAACCTTTTTGTGTGACGAAAATTTATGAATGATCCAAAGATCAATGAATCTACCCAAAAGTGATTAATAAATAATTAAAATGTTTCCCTGTAATACACAAGTTTCACTTCTATCGTGTGTCACGCCCAGTTATTTTTTCAATAACTTATAAATTGTATTATAATTAATAGATTACACCATCAAATGTTTGTTATTTAAATAATTTACACTCAGATTTACCTAATTACACGTGTAATTGCGGTCATTTACACAGATTTAAATATAATTAATTCTATTATTAATTACATATATCGCTAAAGCCTGTGTTATTTGACACTGGACGCAAATATTTAAATCAGAACACATTTCACATCGAATCAATTCGTGTAAAACAGGCGGGTCTGACACTGGCTGACACTGCGTATATTAAAGTGACCGTAACGGGCATGTCGCGGGAATTTTTACGATTAGCACAGGAGACAATCATTGAGGCAGATTTAAATTTAAACTTCCAAGTTTGTAGCAAATTTGAACTCTATTCGAAGTATGTTAAAGATTAAATCCTCTCGCACATGTGATTGGATTGTGAGGGACGTTATTCGGGGAGCGCGTGTTATGGCGATGATTAGGGTTGTCGATGGCATTATAAATTGTATTTTATTTTAAGCCATGTGTTTTTACTTTTAAACTTCGACTTTGTACTTTATAATCAAAATTTGGTGTTTTGTCTCTGAATTGACCATTATGGATTGGGGAAAGTTTAGCACTATTTTACGGTAATTTATTTTTTATAAATTGGCAACCCTAACAGCGATATTTGACGCACGGTGCGCTCGCACATCTAAAATGTTTAACATGGCGAAAGCTTGCGCAGTGAGAGATAAATGAAATGCGAAAACGGCATTGTGACCCAAGTGCTGGCATTACTGTAATACCATATTGTCAAATGTGTCCTTTTGTACACTCCACGGGAATTTCATGAGAATGTCGGTCACAGTTTGAGCTAATTTCTATTACTTATATTTAACTGTACCCATAACTTAGTTTAAATGGCTCTCATTTACGCATTCTTTCTTGTCGTTGGCAAATTGAAGGCAATTTTTATTTCGGACCTACTGATTTTGACATGGTTATCACTGTGTTGCCAACAGGAAATTGAATTATTATGAATTTATTACTCAATAAATTATTAATCAAAGCGCATTGGTTACGAGATGAATTTGTTAGGGAAATTTAAAAAAATATTATTATTTTTACTCTGTTAGTAACAGTTTTATTTCTTTTTTTAAGGTACATCGCATTCCAACGGTAAGCTTTCCTATATGTATTAGAAAAGTTAGCGAGATGTGAAAGACCCATTTGACACCTAAGAATGTCATACAATAAACACTTTTATGGCTTTTGATATAAAGTCTATCTACCGATCTAATTGTTATGATAATTGTTATGTTTGAATGATGAGGTTTATGAACTTAATCACGGCGCTATACAGTTCATTTTCCTATAACACTCTTAACCGTCTAAACAGGGCTTTAATATCTCGACAACTTTAATAATGTAAACTACATTTACATTTAAAATTTGACCTTCAGACCGCGGTCCTAAATTGAATATATGGTTTTGAATTTTTTTAACATTAGATTGAGGTACAAAGCAGCTGTTAAAGTTCTGGCATTTACAATATGCGGATAAAATACGTATTAGTGAATCTTAATTAATATTATATATAAGAAAGTGAGTGTGTTTGTAAGGCTTTCACGCCTAATCGACTGAACCGATCAGGCTGAAATTAGTCACACACGTAGCTTATGGAGAGGGATATAAGCGTATTATTCCGGAAACGCGTGTGAAACCGCGGGGTACAGCTAGTAGCTAATAATGTGTTGCTGAGTGTCCCTATAGACTGAGTCACAGTGACTCAGTGGTTAAGAGTGGTTAGCAGATTAAGATTGATGTGCCCGCGTCAGCGCCACGTTTTGCTTTTAAATTAAATTATTCGATGTTTTAGTGACAAATAACACCTATTTCAACCGACTTTCAAAAAGGAGGTTTACAATTTGGCGTTCAGTCCATTTGTGACTATCATCGGAATGTTAATTTAGAACAACTTTGTTTTTTTACGAAGAATTTATCATGTTTCGAACTTTTTCTTTAATTAATCTTAATAGTAAACAATAACGGTTTTTAAAAATAACAAGTTAAGTTCCACATCTCCAAAACCCAACAACTCTATCTTGCCCATTGACCTATGAATCGAACTTAGAACCTCCTATCTTCAACGCTGTACCGCTCAATCACCGAGGCTATTATCCTAGTATAATATATGCGAAGTTTGTATGTATGGATGTTTGTTACTCTTTCACGCAAAATCTACCAAACGGATTTAGATGAAACTTGGCACACATATAGACAATACCCTGAATTAACACATAGGATAGTTTTGTGCCGGGAAAATAGTACATCCCTCGGGAACGCGGATAAAACCGCGGGGACAGCTATTATAATATAAAAATCGGCACAAATGCCCTGGAATAACACATAGGATACTTTTTGTGCCAGGAAAATGTTACATCTCGGGTAAAACCGCGGGGAAAGCTACTATAATATAAAATATCCAAGTCCATATTAAATTGGTAGCTAGTATCATGAATACCTAAGCACAATAGCCTTTCACCCTTATTGTAAATACCGCAGCTTGTGTACATAAAATGGAAAACCCTCTTGTAAATATTCGTTGCGAATATAACGGCTATTCCAATTTCCTGACGAAAGCCCGTGGCCCTGTGGCACGTCAAAAACATAATTGGCATGCCCTTCAATGGAAATGAACGTGGATGTTACCGGGTACGGCAACGGGACTGGATGTGGCAAGAGAGAAGGAAGCGTGGTTTAATATTGGGAGCAATTACATCGCCCAGCTGTCAAACATAATGTGACAGAACTAAGTGTAGAGATTACATAAAAAATAAAAACCACGCTTTTATAGAAAATAAAAACTAAAAAATTGAAAATAAATTTTAATAATTTTACAAACATATGCTTAATTTCATATAAAACTATCTACAGAAGCCTAATTAATATTTAAAATGACATAAAAATATATACAATAAAAACAGAAAGGTAAGAAAAGTTAGATCAGCTGCTTACAGTAAATACAGCTGATCAAAATCTCTGCCGGTTTAATAAATTGGAATTAAGAATAGCGGAAAAAAGAAAAATATATATTTTATTGTTTTAATATAGTCTTATGTATACAGGATGTTACAAAACTAACGGTAAAGCCGTAAGGAGGTTAAATGGAGCCTTATAACGAGTCCAGTCACAATTATATACTACTTATATTTTTACGGGGTATTTTGTAACACGTATGTTTATCAATAGGGTTCCTTTGGCGCACTATCACTTCAAAACTACTGAAAATATCGGCATGGGACTGACACCATTCGACGCGGAATTTTTCGTCGGTAATTATTATTATTATTAATTGAATTATGAATTGAAATATGAATGTGAGATAATCTTACAATAATAAAACATAAAATCTTAGCGAGTAAAAGACGAAAAAAAAATTGCTACTAAAATATTTATATTCATTATTAAAACTGTTGCAATCACGATTCACAAAAGCCGTCAACCAAAATTTTTATACGTACCTTCGATTCAGTTCCGTCACTTCCATAAGCAATACATTCCTGACCTATACACGTACATAGATCTGGATAGCGGGCTGCTGGGAAAAGGTCAACAACCCCAACCTCCCCTCAGAGCCTCCCTTCCGATATTTGCAGATTTGAATACCCCCACCAATTTTACCATTCGATTTTCTTGGGATTGTCTCGATTTACAAAGAAAATATGTTATATTGAAAATGCTTAACATTTTACAGTCAAAAAGGATTTTAACCCATTATTGGAATGGAAACATGTGATAAAACTTTATGACGTATTTGTAAACCATTTCGTAACTTCCTTAAATTCCATCCCTATTTTATATGTAATTAGAACCATTCAAGAGATTCATTTCAATAAGATACACTTATCCACTAGCTGTCCCCTGCGGTTTCACCCGCGTTCCCGAGGGATGTAAAATTTTCCCAGCACAAAAAGTATCCTATGTTACTTCTAATAGCTCCAAGAATATGTGTACAAAGTTTCATGATGATCGGTTAAGTAGTTTACACGTGAAAGCGTAACAAACAAACTCACATTCACATTTATAATATTGGGATAAGAACCCATTTTCATTATCTATTAGAATTTCTATAGAAAAGTTTATATCTACAATAGAAGGACATTTTTCCTAAACCTACCTTAAAGCATTTTATTTATTTATTTATTCAGAAAGAGACAGCAACAATAATAATGTTAGATTAACTTAATTAAAATCATAAGTCAGTATAGTTTCCACTTAGAATTACCTGTACGTACTGTTATTAATTAACTGTATGTACTACTGTTTTGTATCCATATTTTTTTATTGGGTAAGTTCCCTTCGGTTCTTATTAAAATTAAAACCATGATATATGCGAAATGAATGTAGAATAAAGCTAGATGCTGAACGCTTTCCCTCGTTATGGAGATCCGGCGCTCGCATCCGGCTCGAAGGACCAATCCGGAAATGGATAGGAAACGACATGATAGGTAGTACAGTACCTTATATACTTATTTTCAGTTTGGAAATACATATTATTACTTATTATGAGATATTATGCAACCCAAGATTGAATAACACAAACACGGCCCGCGTCATGTTAAAACATTTTTTTCTTTCTTTTCTTTTATTCTTTCACTCCGGTACCTGACTATAAAAGTAATGTTTCCAGAGAAGCTGCGCAAATTAAAATTTGTCCTACAGAACAATTACCCCGTGTTATAACTGAAACAAAAAGTTTGGACACAAACAGAACTCGCAGTAATACAATAGGTTTTCATTGCTTCAAGAGTCAAAGACTCCGCGCTATTCATGAGAACTGAGAACTGCACATTAGAAACTAGACCAAAAACTTCCAAGGTCGCTCGTAATCTGGCTGGATGCGACTCACACCACCACTTGCCACCCCCGACTCACACCACTACAGGACACGTGTACAGTCGCCCCTACACATGGTTGCCATGGCGACGCAGCATCCTACTTCCACGCCCACTACCCCGGGGGCGAACTCTCAAGATATTACGCCCTACTTCGTTCGCATTGGTGAACTAAAGGGGTGTAGGCACGTCGACGCTTGTGTGCGCTTAGACTACGGCTATGACAGACACAATATGCCAATTCCATCTCCCGTATTTAGGTGTCATCGACAACGTTTTAAAGTTATCGATATTGGCATTAAAGAACTTCAGCGCAGGCATTTGTATAACATAAATATGAGTCTGTTAGCGAATGGGAAAGCACTCGAGTCCCATTGGTAACATTCACCGACCGCTCGTTAACAAACCTATTCAATTTGAAGTATTAGTCGATTGGGGCAACATTTCTCGCGTCCTATCGCCGCTAGTTCCAATTAGCGACTGGAGCCTGTCGCTCGAGTGGCGGTGACGTCACGCCGCGCTTTCATGCGGCTTCAATAACTACCCTCTCAGCGATTTCTTCAATAGCCGGCCACTCCACCTGGCCTTCATTAGGGGCCTTCTCAATGTACACGCAAAACTGAAATGGCGATGCCTACTAATTAAAAAAAAGCAAGATTTTAACGAGAAAAGTTGTTTAGCTAATAAACTTCGCGGGCGGGGGATGCGGAGCCGCATTCAGTTTACGCTAGTTTTAATAACGGCCCGCGATCTAATTGTATGATTTAATTTTGAATTATCACGTACTGTCAGCCGAACAAAGCGCGCTCGGCGTCTTTTGTTTCTACCTACCGGTCGCGCCATAGACAAATCTTATTATGGAAATATTTTCAAATTAAGAACGCGCTGCTCCCGCATTATGCGTCTCGACTGTCATCATTGTCTATGCTTTTTGTTCCTCCTCGCATGTCGAGGTTTTTCGACCACCGTTTCGGTTATTTATTTTTTCCACTTCTTTTTTTAAGCTGTCCCGAGCGTGAATGGCGGGCTTTGTTTGTTCGTGTTTTATTATTAATTAGTGAGCCTCTTTGTTCGTGGTAATTATTGTCTTAATAAGCAGTTCCTGCTCCTCAAATATGAACCAACGAGTGATGAAGGGATTGTCAGCCCTTTTGCTTTTTAAATGGTTTGAAATGACGTTGGGTTTTGGAACAAGTTTTTAAAGAGAGTTTTTTATTTACAATAAATTTTTATAGTTAGGTTCTTAAAGTAAAGATGAACACAAATTATCGAATCTTTTATTTTACTATTAAAATGTCATGGGAAAGTGAGTGTGTGTGTGCGTTGTGTTCGAAGGTGGTCAGTACAACCATGGCTACATAATCGTTCTCTTCCTTACCTTCTTAGATTTTAGTTTGGTAATCGATATTGCCCCACTTTTCCAATTATTCTTGCATTTGCTCAAATTTAGAATTATTAAATTTGATATTGATAGAAATATTACAAAAGAATTTTTAGTAAGAGCCGTTACATACGGGCAGGCAAACAGGCACAAGACACGAATTCACCAAATGGGATACGTTTTACCATTTATGTACGTAATCCTAAGAAACTAGTAGATGCTAGCTGATTGCTTTTCTTCTATTTAATACACCCTTCCTAAAGAAATTACAGAATAAACTTTTACTGAGTGGCCTGTAATTTTTCCTAGGAATTCCTAATTAAATTATATTCTTAATTATATTATATCAGTTTGTATGAACTTGACATTTTTAAAGGCTTATAAACTTATGAAAATTCTATATAACTCCAGTACACGTCCTCCAGAGTTTCAGTGTCGTTTATTCCGCATAATAAAGTGGTGAAAAGAAGTTCACGTTTAATTAGAGGTGCGACACTCTGCTCGGAAGTGCGACGCGCTTCAATGGCTCTCGTTGGGCGCCATTTTGCATAATTGGGCCGGGCGGAGGGTAGAACGAAATTTATACGTACCCTGGCGCCAATTTACTTGCTAATGACGCGTCGTCTTCCCATAGTGGAGTTGTCGGGTTTTTTGTTCGGCTGCCACCTAGGTTTGCTTCTCTTTTTTGCAGATAGAGGTGGGGCGGCTTTTTGGGACTTTTTGGAAGGTTGGCGTGGCATGTAAGATTCTTTGAGTTTGTGATGAGTTTAGCTGGGGATTTATCATATACGCTGTTATGGCTGCTGTTTATCAAATTCCATGCTTCTGACTAATGTGAAGTTTGGCCATACACCTTTACACGGTTTTCGCTACTGGTGTAGGTACGATGGCTATGCGGTATTCTTACTATTCAAACATATATATATACGGATATCGCTAGCGGTGTAGATTTTGGTATCGCTAATCAAGCTTAAAGACACCGCTCACCAGGTTGGTATGGCGCAGTATTCTAGTTTCTCTTAAGACGCGGAACCACCGATGGTATACCGAGGGGTATTTATCGTATTAGAACAGAAGGGCGATTGTGTTATGTTCTCGAAATCGTAGTTGAAGTCGATTCTGTATTACATTGACGGTGCTACGACAGTTGTCCCACACTAATCGCGTGCAGAACCATCAATCCATCATAAAATGGGCTTTCACATTGAGTTCAAGAGAATTACCCAATTCGATTGCATGTTTTGAGATACAAAAATATAACTATTCCAACTTAAGCTCTACTTAACAATGTTGTTTTCTTTTTTGTTGCAGACGGGTAAAATGGGCCTGCCAGCGGGAGGTGGCCTATCGCTATTCTGCCCAGGTGGAGACCTAGGGCAGCCACCACCAGCTCACATGGGCATCCCTCCGCCTTACCAGCTAGATTCTAAACTGGGTATGTAACTTATCACAAAAAATAAAAATAAACAAATATCCTGGGTCATTCTTTACACACGGCCATCTGACCTGATGTTGCAAATGCAAGGCGACGGTGACCACTTACCATCAGGTGGAGCATCTGCCAGTTAAACATATATTTTAAAATTTATCAATACCCGTATGTATATATAGACACAGTACCAACATACACATTCATTCTTAATTAGTTTGAACAGTGTGGGAATCGAACCACGACTTGTGGCGTGACAGTCAGGCCATCCAACTTTTTCTAAGATTAAACATCATCTGTGTTGTTACAGCAGCAGGGCTAGCGAGGACACCCATGTACCCCTTCCCAGGGGGTACTTATCCCTACCCCATGCTTAGTCCAGAAATGTCGCAAGTTGCAGCTTCCTGGTGAGTAGTTGAAAATCTTATGCACTTTACCGTATAGCTTTTTGAAGATCAGTTGAATATACAAATTCTCCATTGATTAGACCCTCAAGAAGGAAATCTATCGCCAAGCACATGTCGGTGTGTACCGTAGCTGGACTTAAGTTCTCTTTTAGGGTTTCTGTGCTTTCCACTGTTGGTCACATGGTCACTTACCATGGTGATATAGTGGTCATTCACTTTAGCCTGGTTATCTTCTATATTTTAAATATTAAATTCTGCATATTGTTTTTCTTTTTTGATTTGGCAATCAACCATAAGTACCAAGGGATAAGATTCCATATGGATCGAGATTTGAACAGTGATGAAGTGATGGAGAGTTGAACAGTATCACATCTGGGTGATTAATGAAATCCTATGTGTTGTTGTTTGTACAGGCATACCCCGAGCATGTACCCTATATCTTCGGCGGCGAGCGGCTTCCGAAGTCCGTACCCTACCTCTCTGCCGATCACCAGTTCTAGTCTATCGAGGTAAGTCATCATCATCATCATCATTATCGGTCCATAGACATTCCTTATACACACGGCCATCTGATCACAAACTAGATTTGGTAGGCGATGATTTCAACATAATTGTGAAGGAAGCATTAATCAAAAAATACTGTAAGGATTTGAGAAAAAACATTCGATGCGAGGCGTATGTTCAAGAATCACCAGCTCATTTTTCCCCACAGTGAATTATACCGGTTCTCCCCAACTCTGGGCGGCGGCTTGGGTCTGGGACTTGGACCAGCGCTAGTGCCTCCACCGCCTTCCAAAGCAGACCTCGAGTCACACCATTCGCGGTATGCGAGGTAAGTCGAACATAACGCACCTTTAGAATTGAAGTGGCTTAATCCAAAATTCTTGTTTTTTGGAAAACACCAAAAATGTAATAGAAGAATTACCCGTTTTGTAGATTTTCAATTTTATTGCTCTAGGTTAAGCGTTTATTTTTAATTTTTTTGTTATTAACCGTAGGGTAGGAATTGTTTTAATGATTGGACACTAAACCTTTACGTATAACTAATTAGAACATTAGTTAATTAGTCATTAAAAAAAAAATGACTCTTATTTTCCGAAATCAATTTAATATTATTGGCATATTTGACTTTGAGTCAATTTTTTACTTAACGATACATAAAGAAATTGTGCCTATTTAAAAAAGAGGCGATTAATTTCTAATGTTATATTTGAACATGGTGACAGATTTTACAATATGCTAGTTTAATTATTGTAGACTAGTTAAATTAAAGGAAAGTGAAAAACAGACTTTGGTTTCAAAATCGTGTATTTTGAAATTTTCCCTCACTAATCATCATTAAACACTAATTTACTGGTACTGCTACCAACATAACATTACCACCTGGTATTCAATTAAAGTAAGTTTATAAAAATCAATGGTTTGAAATAATCTCCAAATACTATGTAAACCTTTGATAAAATAATATAAATCAATGAAATACTTCTTATCAATAGAGTAGAAAAATAATAAAGTAAAAGTCATTTTGTTATATTTGAATAACTGGCCAAAAAATATTTATAAAAATGTCTAAGAAAGAATTTACGAAATAAAAAAGCTTTTATCAAACTCAACTAATTAACATAATCAACCATTCACTTTTTTTTTAAATAAACAGCAAAAATAACATATCTTGATTCAACACTAAAATGAGTTCAAAATAGATCATTAAGTTAATTTATAAAAAATAATTATAAACGCGAGTCATAGAACCAGGCGTAGATACTAGGGATTGCTTTAGTTCTTATAAGATAATTCAGATCTTTTTTTTATTTTCTGCAAGCACCATTTTGGACTATAAGCATTCGTTATTGTAATTTCACACGCTTTTTTCATTTTATTTCTTAAAGTCTTTTTCAGCATATGTATTTTTATAGTAAAATAAAAATAGCTCGTCTTTAACTAATTTTAACACTTTTATCTCGCTAAGTCCCTCAAACCCACTGCATTTTTATCAACATCCTAAATAAAGTTATACCCCCATTCGTTCTGCAACACATTTAAGTCTATAAAAAATTGTAACCTTAACTCTTTAACTCTAATTGGGGTGCCAGTTTTTCTAGCACCTCTTAGTAAAGGCATATATTGTTGCGGTTTGTCAATAGGACCAGATCTTAGGTTTCTCTTTATTTCTTTTCAATTAAACTATGTGCATTGTCTCCCTCTTTCTGTGTATGTCCCTTAATTAGATATTTATGCGTTATTGATTGAATGTTGTCAAAATGGGCCACTGTCTTATGCAGTGGCCTAAACTGCTATAAACTGGCAATATATTTATTTTTGTTTTGACCATTACAATTTCTGAATAAAATATTAGATTTAAAGTTTTGTCTGCATTATTTTCACTGATGGGACTTTAAGTAATCAAAAACGCAGAAACCTATTTCAATAGCCCCTTTATTACCATGTCTTCTTTTCCAAAAGTAGCAATATACTTCTTCATATGCACCTAGTTCACTATCGTTTTTCTTTTTATTATAATGTTTTGATTTAGAAGCTAGTTCAACTATTGTAAAATTATAACAATTAAGTCTTGACTTATAATAAAAAGATGAAACATCGCCTTTACGACAGGTCATTGCAGCTTCGAGATCATAAACAGCACATTTAGTTTCGTTAATAATACATATTCATATATTTATATCTTGTACATTAGTCTCATAAATATTTTTTGGCCTTAAAAAAAGCTTATATTAATTTCAGTTGTAAATATTAAGTAAAAAACCCAGTACGGGCGTGAGATTTGTTTTGATTATTATTAAAGTCCCTACATATCTCTTTTATACTCTTGCTGCCATCCATATAATCTCTTGAAGTAGAAGATCTTAGTTAATGTGATTCTATGCGCGGTAGACTATTAATATGGTCCTTAATATCTTGTACAAGACTTGGGTTAATCGGGGCTCGGCTTCTAGAACGCCCTCTAAGATCTTCCACAAGGCCATTAGTTTTCAGTTTCACAGTTCTTATCTGTTTCTCTGTAATACGAGTATCTAGTGTATTGATAAAAAAAGGTTTTACAAACGCGAATTCTTTGGCAATCAGCTGTAAAATAAATGGCTGTGTTTGGTTTACGAGGATGGGCAGCATTTTTGTACTGATATTTTGGTTTCACCTCCATCGTGCATGCCTTGATAAATGATTGCTTCAAGTCAAAATTACTTAGCTGCCAATAATAGTCGTATATTTCGTTCAGGGGTTATGTTATCGGAACAACGAAGTCTACAAACACAATTACTTTGTTAGATTTAGAAAGTGATTGGTAGGCTTTTCCGGTATTTCGAAGAGATTTAACAATATTTTGTTTCCATTGAGACGGATTGCGCGGGCGCTTCCTAGATTTTTTATTCTGAGGAAACAATTGCATCGTCACCATCATGTGCCCCATCCCTGTCAGACGTGTTGGTTGATGAACTGAAAGAGCGTCGTAGCGATGAATCGTTGTAAGTCGGATCAGCGTCACACAGATCGACTTCTGATTGCAAAGAATGCACAGGTGATTGACGGTAGTTTATGTCTTTATCTAACCGTAAGTATTATGCTATTTGAGGGCTCGGCACAAATTATATTCGTGTAATCGATTTGACATGATAGAAGGTGAGCTATTTATTTTCATTTCGTCTCAGCTTTGCTTCGGTTATGTAAAAGACTTTGATGACGACGACGTTGTGCTGGAACTTGAAGATGATGACATAGAAGAAATGAAATGAAAATATTTTTATTCAAATAGGCCTTTCCAAGCACTTATGAATAGTCTGATTCTAATACCGGTTCGGAAGGTTGTTTATTTACTGAGAAGAGCCGACAATAAACTCGGCAATAACTCTTTTTTTTAAAAAACCAAGTTAGCTTTATTACATAAAATCTATTTAGTCTCACAAATAATACCTGTGTGTTATCGCAAAAGTGAAGAATTATTGAACAATAATATAATATTATGAATAACTAATAAAAAAAAATAAATAATAATAATACAAACAAACAACAGAACTGGATGATGATGTACTACTGGATCGATCTCTCATGTTTTGTGATGTTTGTTCTTTGATAATTGGATTAACGCTATTCTCACTGCTGATTATCGACGTATTGTTAATCTCCTTTAGAATCCGTTGTTCAGTTTCCACTTGCGGTACAATTTCAATTCAATCTAGGACTTCCATCCGTCGCCTTATCCAAGGGTATTTTCTAATAGTTTTCCTTATCACGCTCTTTGGATCCATTTTAAGCACTAGTATAACCTTCTGCACTTGCTGTTCTCATCTCTTCACCCTGTTCATGCATAATATTTCATTCCGGTTTAATAGATGCAAAATAAGATCTGCACTTCTTTTCATTATTGATCTCAAACTTTAACTGAAATAAAAATAAAAAGACTCAACTCAAAATAAAGCTCACTAAGTCTCATATCATTCAGTAAAGAATAAACATATTTACCTATACGTCTCCGTAGTCACAAAATTGGTAGTAAAGTAAAGCAATAATATAAAATAAGGCTCGATCATTTAAGCAATATTTGGTAATAAAATGACGGCAGTACTAATACGACACAACAATATTATAATCATTTAGTATTGAAATGCCCAAAACCAAAATGAGTCATTACAAAAATATGTATCGAAGAAATAACTTACCTTGCGTTTAGTATTAAAACTGCAGATTACAGTTTCCGCCCTTTACGGAGCAACCGCACTACGGCCAGCGTTTAGCACTGTTGACGCAACTTTGATTGAGATCCTTCAATACAGAGGGATGCGCGGTAACCGCGTGATTTTAAAGAGACGGAAATAGCACGTTTGTCCTTTTCTGGACTAAAATAATCTATTTATTTATAATAAACTGATAGAATACATGTTTATAAGTAATTCCATGTACAAAAGTCATTTTCTTAAAATTTTGAGTTATGCCACTTCAATTCTAAAGGTGCGATAACCTTACTTCTAGGAAAGAAAAAATATATTAACATTTTTGTAAATGATACAAAATCCACAGCACTTAACAATTTTAAAATAAGTCATACAGTTTTTTCATACTCCCAATTTCGGATTTATTTTCCGAATTATGCATGTATTTGCAGAGTGAAAAAAAAACTATTAAAAGTCTTACTGTCCTGCTCTAATTTAGGATCGGCAAAATATGATATAGGTCTATCATTTATTTGTCTGTCTGACCCAAACCCCTTTTTGAGAAACTATTTACCTTGCCCATAGTCTTTTGTACACTCTTTAGTTGTTACGACACCTTGACATAAATAAATATGAAAGTATATTTCAAAAAGCTTTCATTCAATTTTCAACTAAGTAGCATACATTTTAAACATCAATTTTAATAAACACGTGTCAAAAAAACAAACACGCAACGCTAAAAAAATATAATTACAGGTCGCCTAAACGTTTCAATAACAGACACGCGTTTATAGAAAAAATAACAGCATACCCTATTGTACTGGCTAACACCCTTTATGCAATCTATCCGACGTATCAGTAGATGTTATCGGGCTATTACACGTATAACTGTCCACCCCCTAGTTGCAGAGCATAGATTGAAGATAAACCGTGTACTGAGGGGCTGAACAGATGGGCACAGAAGTCGCTCTAAGTCCCCATTATATTTTGCTTATCGCATGTCGATTTGTAGTACAAATAATTTTATTAGTTCATACTTTTCATTGGTTTTACATTTTTTAAATTGATTTAATACTATACTTTGATAATTTACAATATAAACTTTAATTTACAATCAAAAGATAATTGCTTCACAATTTATGTAAAAAAATATATAGGTATATGCGACCTCCACCTATTTGAAGTCGGTTAATAATAAATGGATGAATTGTAAGCTTAAATATCTTAACTATAATCTATACTACTGTTATCAAGAGAGAGACCGGATATTATAAGTTTGTTTATGTGTCGTGGGAAATCTCCAAAATCACTACACCTATTTATGTTTCTTTTTACACTGCCATTTTTTCATATATATTGTATAGTACGAGTATATTTCTATTATAGTATAAATCCCGGTACATTAAAACCCGGCAGCGCGGGCAAAACCGCAGGGAACAGCTAGTTGTATGTGATATTCTAAATTATTTGTTTATATATACAAAGAAACATAATAGCCAAAATACACAATGTATACAACAAATCGACACAAAATTATATCTATGTTTAAACATCTTGGTAATAAACTGAATTGTTGATATTTTGTTTTGACATTCGTTTCGTAGAATATTACTTGAAATACTGTTACTATTATACTCGTATATTACTAGCTCTCCCCCGCGGCTTTACCTGCGTTCCTGAGGGATGTCACATTTTCCCAGGATAAAAAGTAGCCTATATGTTATTCCTATGTGCCAAGTTGCATCTAAATCCGTTTAGTAGTTTTTGCGTGTATAAAGTTAAATTGTCGTGTTAGAGAGAACTAAATTACTACTTTTAAAATGCATACTTATATGGATATTTACAAACAAACAGATAGTGTCATGGACATAAATGTTTGCCTTGGGAAGGAAACGAAACTACGACCTGTGCCATAAATAAATAAATATCTTGGGACATTCTTTTACACACGGCCATCTGGTCCCAAACTAAGCAGAGCTTGTACTATCGAAACCAGATAAGTGATATACTACATATACTACTTCTTTTTCTAAATACATACTTATATAGATATTTACACCCAGACACAGAACAAACAGATATGTTCATGCACACAAATGTTTGTTCTGGGTGGGAATCGAACCCGCGACCAGAGCATTAACCACCAAGTCATCTGGCCTTAATGGCAGTTAGGGTCTCTGATCACCAAGTCACTATGATCTAAATTTAGGCTAAGCTTTCTAAGCTATCGCTCCTAAGGGACAATAGGGAACTCTCCTGTATTAAAGATAAATGATAAAACACTAGCCAGTGTATTGAACATCCAAAAATATACGAAAACATCAAATATGATCAAAACTAAATCATTAATGGGATTATTAATTACCGATCTAATGAGTATGTTATTTGATGCTGTACAATTATGACGTCACAACTTGCTATTTCATACAAAACTCCATACATTCAATCGTTTTGACATTTTATAAAGAATTGCTGATTTGACATGACAGGACACATCCCTATTATATTGACAATCAATTTGACTAATCTAATTACAGCTTCGACTGATATTAAGGATGTTAAAACACAATTGTACAGTTACCTCTCATCTCGAATGTCAGAATACACTGTGACCATACATTTTGTATGTGTACACACTAAACATACAGGTACAATCATGTAAATAAGTTGGTGGCGGAGAAATTTAATTAAGATGATATATGAGACGCCTCGGGTTAACGGGCCACTGTGACGGTGACGTTAAAGTACGGATGACAAAAAAATATTTTTTTTCCTTATTTATTTGCAAACATTTTCATTTTAAATTTAGGTTAGGTTCGAAAAGATTAAATCACTTTTAAAAAGTTATATTCTAGCCAATATGTGTTTGTTTTCAGTTTTTTTATTTGTTTTATTAATTAACAAATATGGGGTAAATAAAACATATTATCATTCACAAAAACCATAGAGGTTTATAAGACTTATTCAACATTCAGTGCTTTACTAAAGTTAATATGTGAACAAGCATAGACCTCAGAGCAATTATAAATTGCTTTGAGATAGTTTTATAATTACTTTTTTCATCACATATTAAAACTGCCTTTAAAACGGATCTTTTTCTTTTCGAAAGTCAGAAACTAAAATACGCCAGGAAAAGGACAATACTGTCGAGTGCACGATATTGGATTTCTATAAACGGTCGTGAATTTTAAACAGATAACAATCTTCGGAAGGGTTCGTTCGTTTTCGGCGCCCGATTCTCTCATTGATAGCTTAAATTAATTGTTATTCGTGATCATCTTTTGCGAATTTGAACCCACCACAAGAATCCTTCGATTTATTCGCTAACGTTTCATTTTTTATAGTTAATTAATATCTTACTAAATACAGGTTACGTAAAAAGGAATATGGTCCAATAAAATTGGTAAAATTTCGACCATTAAGGGAACACTAGTACAAATAATTGGATATTCGTTATTATATTACAGGATTTTAGTTACATATGTGTACCTACGTCGATATTGCAGCCTTGGCATTACCACAGCCTTTTAAAAATAAAAGATAAAATATATAAATACAAAACTAAATATTTATAAGCTTGTTACGCACACGGTACATAACACATAATTACTGCGTGCAGGCCGTGCGTCCGCGCCGGTGAATACCTCGTTTGGAAGCGTACGCGCATTGTACCCGGATTTTCGTTTTTCTTTTTTTATCTTTTCCCATTTTTAAACTCGCCTCGAACGCACGACTGGAGGAAGTCGTATATTCATTCGTTTGGATATATTCTTGGAACTAATTTCGATGAATAAAAACTTTTATATAGGTCTTTAAACTAACAGCTATATGTCACTGACAATGTATTTTATCGGTTCTATTTATATAATAACTGAATTCTCTCTCGTTTTGGAGGAAGTCATTTTTCAGCGGTCCTTTGTTTTAGTTTTAATTCCGCTACGTTTTTGTGGGTGTTTAATTCGAAAGTTATTGGACAATCGCGTAGATTTACCGTCATCTTTATGTCTTTCTTTACTAAAATAAGAATTTTGAATGCAGTTCTCATGCGAGCGGATGAATGACCTGCTACTTTGAATACACTGCGCTATAAAAAAACATTTGTCATTTTTAGGTCGGTACTTATTTACTTGTAATAAAAAAAGCCATTGTTCTGACATCAAATAAAGCCTATAACATAATAAAAAGATCTTTAAACCCGATAAAAATATTAAATGATATAATTTAATTTTAATTATCAACTTACAATCTTTTAATAGTCGCCAGTTTATATGATCCAACTATAACCCTTGTACGTGTGTGTATGTCCGTATGCGTGAGCGCACACCGCCGGAAACGCCGCGTCTATTTCCAACCGGACGTTCGCTTGTTTATTGTCGTCTGTCTGGCTGGGTGTCGTTAACACCTAAACTCGTTATTAACATATTGATCCAGCCGATACTACGTTAGATAAACTTGATAGATCGTTGGAAGCTCTCGAGTTATTAACGTTTTTTTTATTAATGTGTAGTGGCAGCAAAATATCACTACATAGTATTAAACAAATCGCTTCCCGCTGTCTGTCTGTCCGTATGTATGCTTAGATCTTTAAAGCTACGCAACGGATTTTGATGCGGGTTTTTTAATAGAGTGATTCAAGAGAAAGGGTTTTATGTATAATACATGCGTATTATAACTGAGCAAATGCGAGAATATTCAAGAATTACAGACCTCCGGAACGCGGGTGAAACCGCGGGGGACAGCTAGTTATTAATATTATACATTATATTTTTTTACCCAGATGTTGTTTGCGGTCAAAGTACTAACGACTAAGGTTTCTTAATAGGCTCTCTAAACGTGTATAGAGAAAGCTAACAAAATTCTAAATAGCATACAAACATCCTAATCAATCCTTACTAAGAAAATCAATGCGATAGTAATTCCGTTTCTTACTCAATCACTCCTAAAATGTTTGAAGATTTGAATAAATCGTAGGCGAAACCTCATCATGGATGGAGACAATTAATCAACAATGAAAATGCTACCTTATGTTAAACATAAGTAAGTTATAAATTTGAGTAAAACGGCACAAGCCGTGTCCACGGCAGCGAGAAATTGCGTGCAATTTTGTGCGCGATGACGTTCTGATGTCGCGTTTATGACAGAATTATTGTATAGAGATGTCATTGCTAACCAGTGTGGAGGCGATTTGTTGCAAATGGAAATACGTTAACTTGATAGTTAAGTAGTAAACAGATTGTTGAATTTAGTATCTCTTTATAAGGACTAGCTGTCCCCTGCGGTTTTCCTCGCATTCTCCGGGGATGTCACATGATAATAATAAATATCATGGGACATTCTTTACACACGGCCATCTGGTTCCAAACTTAGCAGAGCTTGTACTATGGAAACCAGGTATCTAATATACTGCATGTATTACACCCAGACACAGAACAAACAGAACGAGAACAAAACGAGTAATTGCTGAGTTTATTGGCGGGTCTTCAGTAAAAAAACAACCTTCCGAACTGGTATTAGAGTTTTGATTCATAAGTGCTTGTAAAGCCCTATTTGAATGAAAATATTTTCATATTTTCAATAATCAATATATAGTGTTACTAAATTTAAGTTAATTTTAAAATATATACAAATCAAAAGTTACACAAAAAACTTACAATAATTTATCATAAAATCTTTCGAGCGATCATATACAAATAGACAAAATACATATTCGATCTGATCTCGATTTGATGAGACAAATAGCATTCTCCTAAACTAAATGTATATTGATTCTTTAATAAATTTAAAAGGTTAATCTAAAGAACCTATTTGAAAAATTCTTTCACCATGTCAAAGGGACATGATTCCCACTTAGGCTATGCGTTAATCATGGGTATGGAGATTCGATTCCTATGCTGAAACCGTGGCAGGAAAATCTAAAGAAAATAGCTCAATGTTTTAAAAATATATATTCCAGGTCACTAGAAAAGGGAGGCGGCAACGCGTCCGACAAACCGGCCGAAAATTCTGGTAACTCGAACAGCAAGGAACAAAATAAGAAACCCCATATAAAGAAACCTCTGAATGCCTTCATGCTCTACATGAAGGAGATGAGGGCGAAGGTGGTCGCAGAATGCACGCTCAAGGAGTCCGCGGCGATCAACCAAATCCTCGGCAGACGGGTGAGTTCGAAATTCAAAATTTATTCAAAATTCGATTGTGTAGTCGCTGTTTCATCGTTTCGAAATTCAAACTTAAAATATATAATAATATAAAAAATTATCGTATCGTTTTTAGGTTGACGTTACTTTTTAATTGATCAGCGGTTCTGTTCTGTCTACCGTTGGTAAATGATTTTTAATTTTGTTTCTGATTTTTTGATAATAAATTAGGTGCCAAGGGTGACTCTGATGATATGTCATTTCTCACAACGATTTATTTAAGCTGATTTATTTGTATCTCTTTTTAACATTATCTTAATTCAGAACTACAAGAAAGAAGGTCGTTGAAGTAAGTTACATCAAGAGCGAATATTTAAAAAATAATGTTCCTCTACATCGTATGTGAAAATAAAAGTATATTTTTTAATAAACTTGTTAAACTTAATTTTGATTTACGTTGAATTAACCTTGTTTCAGCGTTCGAACGAACCATTTTAATTTTGTTTATCACTGATTATTTAAATGAGTTTAATTTTAAACGAACGCATTCAATTCAATTCGTTTATTACAATTATGTAATTGCATTGATTTTGTCTTTGTTAATCTTGTTAGGAAACCGATTCGTCACGTTTTGAGCTCTGTTTGCGTTATGGAAGACAATGCAAACTCGACGCCGACCATATCGGCGATCTAATAGACGTATTGAATAACAAACAAAGCTCGCAATCCGCTACCGGGAATCGAACCCACCACTCGCGCTTCCTAGAACGCAATCTCATTCCTAACAAGAGTAGCAAACGGCACAATCTTGGACGTTCAACAACTTGAACGTCCACGATTAGCGTCGGTTGTACATTGGCCCCGGCCTTTGGTAACGCATCCTCGTATCCGTAACACGCAGTGGCATTCGTTGAGTCGCGAGGAACAAGCCAAATACTATGAAAAAGCGCGGCAAGAGAGACAGCTTCATATGCAGCTATACCCCGGTTGGAGCGCCAGGGACAACTACGGTTATGGTTCCAAAAAGAAAAAGCGGAAAAAGGACCGCAGTCCCGCTGAGTTGGGAGGTATTGGACCCTAGGAACTGACCCGACACGCGAGGGGCTGGGTTGTCATGTCCCATGGACGCTTCTGTACACTCGCTTCACCCCCCACCGTCCGCGACCGTCTCCCGCCCGTCCCCGCCGCCCGCTCCTCCCCCGAGCAAGACTCCACGCACCACACACTAACATCGCCCGGGAGACTCGCTTGCTAGAGTACCCCCCACCCAGACAGCCACCCAGCCACCCAGGAGACACGTTAACAGTCCGGCTTGTATCCCCACTAACATACAGCGAGCATCCGTACCGTAACCCGACCCGCCCGCGCCCGTGCCCGTGTCCGTGCCCGTGCTCGTGCCCGTGCCCGTGCCCCGTATGTGAGTGTGCGTGTGTGCGTGTTAATCGACTGTGTTACTTGTACCGCGCGGCGCCGACGGTGCCTGTGCTAGAAAAGCGGCTGGAACCGTTGCTCACGAGTCGGAGACGGGCGCGGCGCGGCGACGGCCGAGCGAGCCCGACCGGGCCCGACCTCGACCGAGCGCCGCCTCGCGCCCTCTAGTTGTTTCGTGTTTTGTGTACTGTAGTCGTCGAGTGACCGTGTACTGTACACCCTACACCCCCGATCGGAAACTATATTGGTTTGTTATATGTCTAGACGAGCCGCGACTCCGAAAAACGACCGCAGAATAGGTTCTGTGAGGAAAGTCACAATTGGCCATTTTCATTCTGACGTAGGATCAAAATTTTTATCGAAGGGCTGCTCACTGAGGGCTGTTTTTCTAGCACCAGCGTTAGGGACGCGCGGACGTAGGGTCGAGCCTGCCGTGGTCCACCGTCGAAGTGCATTTCTCTCTTTTCTTTCCATATTTGCTGCGTCTGTTGACGGTACAGTGGCATGCGCTTGGCCGCGAGGAGCAAGCCAAGTATTACGAGCTGGCGCGCCGGGAACGCCAGCTGCACATGCAACTCTATCCCGATTGGTCGTCTAGGGCTAATACGCAAAGGGGCAAGAAGAGGAAACGAAAACAGGAGACAACCGATGGAGGTACTGCCTTTCACTCCGTCGACGACCGCCCCGCATTCCTCCCCCGCCCTCCCACCCGCGCCCATTAATACCGCCGTGGCCGACATCAGCTGTGCTATGATCACATGCTAATCACAACCGAATACTTGCGAAACGGTCACAATCAGACCTCCTCCGGGCTCCGAGTACTTTGAATACGTTATAGTCGCTTCGTCTCATTAAAAAAATGAGGTCAATTAACGAAGGATTAAGCCCGGAGACGTTGAACGCCCTGCCCTCCCGCTCCCTCAGCCCGCTCCTCTCCTCACCCCGGGCGAGTTCAATTGCTTTGAACTCGGCTCCGTACGAACCGAACGACACAGTATTAAAGTATTGCCGAATGTCTATGGTTAAAGGGGTACAAGGTTGTAGAAATTATTATCAGTATATTTTTTTTATTTTATATATATCGCATTTATTTATTTCTTTTTTTGTAATTACAAACGCTATTATTGAGACAAGTTTTGCATCCAGATGCAAGTGGCACTCCTTCGAAGGTTGTCCCGGTTTTTGGCTTTCCGTTCTGCTCCTAAATGCCGCCAACGTATTCGGGGAGCGTGCATGTTTATTCATCAGTCAAATATTTGAACACTTGAGTAATTGCTTTGCGGGGTGTTTAGTTACATGTGCTCGGACGAGGCTGGGACAGCCTTCTCGACTATATGCTATTGTTAAATAGTACCTAAGCAAGCGAAGGTTTGAGAACTGTGTTGGTTGATGCACAGCTGAGTAGCGCCCCGGACGCGTCTCCGGCCACAGATCTCAGGAGACGGCACCGGAGGATGACCACTAGACAATCATACGAAAGCTGCCGATGCTTCTTGTGTCTGCGGTGTTTTTTTTATAATGATACTGGCCAAATGAACTTATTTATTTTGATTCCGGAGAACCTATTCTGCTTAAATTTTGCTTATAAACGTCATGTTTATTTGTGGTTTTTATTTTTTATTCCGAAATGCAATATTATAGACGTAGTTTGCATATTATTTTTTTTTTGTTTTCTGGAAAGTTATGCGTGTAGAATGTTAATTTTTTTGGTTTGACAACCAATGTTTTTTCCGTTGTTCCGATTTCATTTCTCCCGTTCCTCTCCCCGCATGCCACTAACAAGTATGGTGGGTTTATGGTGCATGACAGCTTTTTCGTAGTTCCTAGTTGTAGTACTTTTGATTATTTGTAAGTCGCTTTAAATATGATTTCCGGTAAATTTATTTATGCTACCTACAAATGTATTCGCACCGCAGCGTTACCAACAAACGGTTCATTTTGAATATTTAATGCAAAATTTACTCGACATCATATTTATTTTATTTGTACACATTAATTAATGTTTTTAATTTTTATTGATTCTATTTAATTGTTTTGCCATCAATGTTAAAGATTTATTTGCAAAAAGTACAAAATTAAAGAGCATTAGAATTCAAAATGAAGCTTTAAAAGATTATATTCTAACAGATATTATGTGCAACTTTCAGGGAATAATTTGAAGAAATGTCGCGCGAGGTACGGCCTCGAGCAGCAGAATCAATGGTGTAAGCCCTGCAGGTGAGCCTCCACACTTTACCTATTTTTATTTATTTTCGCTTCTATGCATAATGTAATTCTCGCGATGAAGCGTTTCCGACCGTATCTCCCGTACGCTCGGATGCCGTCCGATTTATAATATTGTTTCTATGTGGAAAGACTTGGCTTATCTTTTAGAGTCTTTATTTACTTACGGTAGCAAGAGGAGCCCGGTCGTACTTTGGCATTATTTAATAAAAATAATACCAAATTAAATTACTGTAGTAAATGTTGTGTTTTATGTTTTATTTGAAACTACTGCGTTACGCAGTACTGTAAAACATTCTAGTAAATTAAGGTTCTAGAATACGGCGACGCTGAAAACAATTCAGAAAATGTGTCTTTTCACAAAGAAATAAATAATATAGCATCACACGTAATAGATTTTTTTGAAAGTAGACCAAAGTGTGAAGTAGTGGAAATAGGACATAGCATAGACAAACTAGAAGTGAAACAGAGAGAGGGCAATCATTTGTCGAATAACATGAAGAAAAGACACGCTTTCAAAAAAATCTTGACACATTTTCTGAATTACGCTCGCTTTTTTTCTTTGATGATTTTTAACTGTGATTAAAAATTGTAAGGTGATAATTATAAACTTATCGAAATGTTTTTTCCACTTATGATTGCCGCTTCTCACGGATCGATGCTGAACCGCTGGCACTATTGGTGACGTTTGTTTGTTTATATCATTCATTACTACAATACCGAATATTACCGAACATTGCCGAACACTACTTGACTCTGTTCGTCCACCGTTGTCTGGATCATGCCTACCGTTTACTTTATGTTGAATTACATCTTCCATTTCTCCAAATTCTTGTCCATCATTACTATATTCTTTGAAATTATCATCTCTTATTATTATAATTACCATCCTATATTACCTACATTTAATTTTAAACCATTCAATATTTCGCTGCCTTGCATACAATTACCAACTTCATCGTTTATCTTAAATCCTCCCAATAATGAATGATCTGTTCTCTTCCTTCGCATTATTGTTACCATATACTATACTTCAACTCATTTACCACTCCCCCCTACACATTCTAATTCCCTTCCAAGCATACTATCACTACCCTTACAATCCTTGTCACTGTCACCGTACCCTCAACGCAGTCCCGAGTCAAGTAGCGTTATGGTCTCGGGGGGACTCGGGCTCCTCCGGCCAGAGCCGTCGACCCCTCTCCCCCCCGCGAGTCTTGTTGGCAGTCCCCCCCAGGAACCCACGTATGTGAACCTCTAGTGCCGGCCCGCCCCCGCCGACGGAACCCCGGTCAGTTGGTGATGATGGAATGTCGTGGAGATGTGTGATTTAGTAGTTTTTTTTACGATGTTTTAACTTTTAACGCGCTTTCACTTATGTTTTCGTTGAAGTGAATTGAATATTTTGATGGTAGACCAGGTGCCACCTTCTCTCATTGGGGTTCTTGAATCGTTTTTATGTCAAATGACAGAATATTTGGAAAAGGACTGATTATCATTTGGGTTCGATTCCCACCCAGACCAAACATTTATGCATGAACATGTTAAGTAGTCGTGTGGATGTAAATATCTACACAAGTATGTATTTAAAAATGAGGATATGTGTAGGAATGATCAAGCTATAGTAGAAGTACAAGCTGTGTTTAATTTGGGATCAAATTACCGTATCTGAAGAAAAGTCCGATCATACATAAAAAAAAATACAGTAAAACAATTTAGTAATGGTAAAATTTTATCGCAATGAGAGTTGGCGGTATGCCTCCCACAGCCTTTGAACTCTGACATTTAAAATCATGTAGGTTTAGTTGGATTTCTTCAAATAATAATGGCAAAGTGTAAGTCGGTCATTGTGTCTAGCATTTATTTACATCTAATAATAGATACTCCTATTATTGGTCAGAATTTAAAGGTTCCTGGTTGTATGTCTACTGGTACCAATGCTTCCATAAATTAATTAAATTTCATTAAAATTAGGTCTCGTTTTAGGTGTGTAAAACTGGAATGGTTTTCGTTTTTGTTTTCTCGTCGTAGGTAGAATTTTGCTTTACGTCACATTAATTAAGTTACTTTTAGTATGTGAACTTTTTTTTCAGCATGTGTTAATGTTTTTAAGTGCTTTTTTTTTAAATGTAAAATTCTCCTTTTAACATTTTTCCAGCATGACTCTTAATATTGTTTTTTTTATGTGTTCGATGTTAAGTAGGATCATGTAGACGTAGCTTTAATTGTTTACCGTTTAATATTTGGGAATGTTTCATATTTTTTATATATTCGACTACTTGGCGTCCGAGGGAACCATTATATGTGACACCCTTAAACCTTGGCTAATGCTTTCCAACAACCCTAAACCCTTGTAAAACTGGCTTGAAGGGAGTTGGGTACATCAGACCTGAAAATTTATACAAACTGCTAAAAAATATGGAACAATCCCTCATCTTTGTAAAACGCGATTAACATCTCCATATATCTCCAGGCGGAAGAAGAAGTGCGTGCGCTACATGGAAGCCCTGGCAGCAGCGTCGGGGACCGTCCCCCTTCCCATGGTGACGCCACAGTCACCCTGTTCTGAGGAGGACGTGAAGTTAGAAGAGATGAGCGACGCGTCTAGCGACGGCGATGCCGACACGCCCCTCAACTCGGCCTCCAGCCCCGGGGGCCTCAGCGCCCTGTCGTCCCTCGCGTCCCCCGCGTCCGACCCTCCCCCGCCCAACCCTCCGCGCAATCCCGTCGGTACCAATCCCCGGGACGCCAACAACCCCTTGTCGGTCGGACAACTGACCTCCCAAACCTGGCCACGATCCGCCCAACCCAGGCCCGGCCACGAAGTGATATCGGTCTCATAGTGACGGTGGAACACGTCCGGTGCCCGCCGATGCACGGACACGACTGACGGACGCACTCGCGTATTTGAACTTAGAACGATACTGGTTGGTTAGTTTATGTTTTTCGTTTTTATATTTTTCAAACGGTGTCCTCTGTGGTGATTTTTACTCGTCGGACGTTTTACGATATTACCGAGTCGAAATTCTAACAGAGTACTATCGTGTACTGGAGTACTGGAAATTATTTGTTCATAATTCTGTTGTAAATACGTTAACAGTGAACATAGGATATTCGCAAAATCGTGAGCGAATAATTTTCATCGGTTACAGCGCCACCTATCGAGTGAAATGCCAAACAGCGCCGTAATGGCGGACACGTTCCGAAGCGAGTCGTGTGGTTGTGATATGAAACTACAATATAAGCACCCATTGTTACTGTTCAGAAAATAACTGTTGTTTCAACGATAACTTGTAGATAACTTACCTTCATTTGGCGTTTTATTTTAACAAATATATATTTTTGACAGCTGGGAATACCAACATTTTCGTGTACCGTTAGTTGTAATAGTGACAGCGTTTTTCTTGGAATCTATATTGGCCTAAAGACGACAATTACATTTATTTTAACATCTTATTTTTGACCAAATGTGTGGTATTTCTGGCTTCCAAAAACAAACAATTGCTTTCACTTTAAAGGTAAAGACATTATTCTGTTACTGTAATCATGTGATTCTTAAAGTTCAGAGTATTATAATAGTAGAGTCAATATTCTTATATTTTAGTGAAATTTTCATGTTAACAAAAACATCTTAGACTCGCTATTTCAATACAGTGAACTTTTTTTAATTCATCTGCACTAAGCAACAGTCCTTTAGGATGCAATATGTCAAATAGACAATATAAACAGCTTAAAATATTCCTAATTGTGTTGATTAATGAAAATGAAGACAAACTACATATATTAAACCTATGATTACAGTAACAAAACATTTATACCTTGAAAGATTTTAAATTATTTCCCTTGAAAACAGTCAGTTATTGTGATCTCAAAATTAATGAGTCCGAATCGAGTCATTTACGTGCATTTCTATTTTAAATAATTAATCCATACTTTTATTATCCATATATCAACAATAATCATTAACTAGTCGCATTTTCATGTGCCATTTTAAACTTTATTAAATTCCGACATCGAATCGAGATTTTAAATTCAATTTTAGTGACATCTAGCGAAAAAGATATGAAACCGTTTCATAATAAAGTAATCTACCGGGTTTCTAGATTTGACGATTTATTACATCTGGCTTGTTGAACCGCCATATTTTTATCCACAATTAAGTTAAGAATAAAAAACTTTCCAATCGTTTCGATAGATGGCGCTTATTTATTTTTTTGGAATCGAGATAGTTTTAAAATATTTGGTTAGCAAAAGTATGGAATGTTAATACCACAATATTTTGTGGTGATAAGTCAACTCTTCTTAAACATGTCAACAAAATATTTGATACTAGTAAATGTTGTTTGAATTAAAACACTGACAAATACGTACAGTTTTGGAATTAATCATATTCACTCGTAATTCTATAATCAAAATGTGTTTTTGTAACTATTACATGATACTTGCACTAAAGTCAAGTTCATGATATGTAGACATAAAAGGACTTATGTGACTTATAGCTTATAAATTTCAAAATCATCAAACTAAAAGTAGATTTGATTGCCGTATCTGTACAAGTGCATATTTTAACCAATTGATTGCCAAATTATGTTATTATTTAAGCAACATTTATCAGTATATATATATAATTTATTTAGAACATTGCTAATAAAATAATCTGTCTACAATAATATTTATTTTGACTGTCATTTGAAATGGTATCGCACGACTGCTCTCTTTTGTTTTACGTTCTTTTTGGACTGGACCTTGCATTTGCTTAGAAAAATATAAATAATTAAAAATTGTAATGACTTAAAATGTTGATGTTAATTGATGTTTAAATCGGCACAAACAATATTTCTGCTTTTAATAATAAAATAGTTACTGAATTTAAAAGCCTAATAATTATAATGCTAAGGCCTCATTAAAAACTGCAGATATAGTACTTTTCTAAACTGTTCCACGTTATTTATTTAGTAAATATTAGTAACACAATGAGTGCAAGAGTTATGCATCAATTAAACAATATTTGCTTTGAAATATGTATTTCGCCTTCATTTTTATGCTTAATACTTACTGCCGGAGTTTACCTTCAATTCCGTTGACAATTGAACGGCCTGCACAAGTTTAAGGTTCCAATAGAGTTATTCGTCATCTGTTTTAGTTTTTTTAATTTTAATTTTGTAATAATGTGTTTTCCCTCCGCGATATGCCCGTGTAAAAAGTTAATTTTAAGGCAGAACGGAGGGAAAATTGATTTTCCGTTGTACGGAACTGTTAGACTGTCGTAGTATAGATTAGACATTGTATGAGTGAAATTTATAACTTATAAGGTGCTCTACCGACTGGCCTTTAGGTGCAATATTCAATGATTTGTTATCGATAATGACTCGCTGTTTCATATCTCGTGGTGTCACTGCCTATGTTACAATTAATTATTAAAATGTAATGTTTTTTATTCAAATAAATTAATGGCGTCTTAATCTTACCATAGCCAGTAACACCATAATGTGTCTGTTATTTTTATTTTATTTAAATGATTTATTTTATTGAACACTTAGTAATTTAACATTACACTATGATTTGCCAAAATGAAATCGTTTTTTTTATTGTGAAGATACAGTTAATGTTTTTCAATAAAGCACAATGTTATTTTTAGAAAAACATAATTTAAAAAGATCGTTTAAATAGTTTACGTTTTTATTGCATGAAATAAAGCATGTTTTTTTTTGTAAAATTTGTGTTTAAAGGTCATTCGGTAGCAACATCAACCTTTGTATATGTGTAAGTACATACATGATGTAAATGTATAAAATATTAGGTTTAATCTAACTGTGTCATATTAGTCATAAGTGTACTATGCTACTTACATATGTATACATACATTATTACTATATATAAAAAAAGAAGTTTAAATGAAAAAAATATTAGTTGAATACTGACTCAGAACTATATGTCGCAATGATAAGATGTTTTAAAAATCCACACAAAATATGTTTCTTTTTAAAATATAATTTTGACATTCACCATCCCAACAGAGCTAGGAGTCGGAATTTTGTAAATAAATTTGTAATTCATGAATATTTAGAACATTTTTGGTATTAAAATTGTGCATTTATATAAAGGAAGCATTAGTACCCTCGTAATGTTCTCGGATGGTTTGTTGTATCCGACGTGAAAAATACTTTTTGTTAATTACTTTTTTTAATTGTTATTATTAAGAATTTTAACGTTGTTAATTGCAATATCACGCCCATGACTTATTGATAAACATAATAATTGTGCTCTCGATTTCTGATTAGATTGTAAAAATATTATATGATTAATATTTGACAAACACCAATTTATCAACATCAGTTTTAATTGTTATGACCAGTTTTATTACTGTTTTTGTACAACGACAAAACGCACATTTCTAACATCGAATGTATTTTTTGTTATAACAAGTTGTGTGCTATTCTATGATCGTTGTCTAATTAAACCAAGTTTAGAAGAAAAAACAATGATCAATTATTTAATTACTGACCGAAACGTTCTTGTTATTAATTATTATGATCAGTATATTGTAATTGAATGATGTGCGTTTTGTCTAATATTAAAACCATTGATTAAATATTATATAATAATCTATTAATATCAAGACACAATTAATTATTTGTATAATTTTGCATGAAAACCAACTTGTGCAATACTGATTGATTAATATGGGTACTGTATAGTTTGGATAATTAAATTAGTTTTTTTTTTACCTTAAATTTAACTAATAAGGTTTTATTGAATTGATAAAAATTAATATGGAGTATTTTTTGTTCGTCCGATGGAAGAAAATTTTATTTTGTCAAAACATTATTTTAATGTTCTTTTTATATAGATGTTAGCGCCGTGCCAAAACCATCTAGAACTCACAAATTGCCAGGGAAATATTTATGGACAGTGAATTAAACTTTACACTTGTGCCAAATTTAACTATAATACTGATATAAACAAACGTTTGGTATATGTACCCGATACCTCTGAATGGTCTTTTATGTTGATAGATTTTATAGGTTGTTTTTATTGTTAAGAGGGTAAAGACAAGCGGCTCCTATGGCGAGCTGGTTATTTTTTTTTTGTAGAGAAATTTGTCAAATTAGAGAACTGAATTTTTAGGTCTGGTCCCATTGTCTTGTGTTCAGTTGAACGAATATTATTTTAATAAACAACATAAAAATTGTATTGAATCGTTTTATTTTGAAATAAACATGTTAACACTTTTCACATCGACTAGGTTGAGTTTTGCTGTTAACGGCGTTCACGCGGTGGTGGTTAATATAATTTCGTATCTTGGTTCGTACAGTAGTTCTAGCGGACAGTTGCCGAAAATAGAGGTAAAACTCAAAACAATAATAAGCGCATTGAATTAAATATTAACGTAAATATTATCTGTGAAGATGATCAAATTGCACTTGCTTTTAATAATTTCTTTACTGACATACCTACCACAACCAGCTCCTTGGATTCTTCACCAGCAGACGCTGAATCGTTGTTAAAAACTAACGTATCAGAGTGCAATGAATTAATTAGGTTTAGGCATATTAATTTACGATGTCATCAAAACTTTTAAAAGTTTAAAAATTAAACACACTGGCGACTTATGGGGTATATCAGTAACAGTTTTGCAGGGTATAATTGTTAATATTGCTCCCCATTTAATAAAACACATCAAAGTTATACCTTTGTTCAAGGCCGGAGATCCTAGTGATCCAACCAATTATAGGCCCGTTTCTATCATGCCAGCCCTAAGCAAAGTATTCGAAAAGATTATTTTAACGCAACTACTAGCCCACTTTAATTTAAATAAACTTTTACATTGTGAACAGAACGGTTTTACTAAAGGTCTTTCCACTATTGATGCCGGGGTAGCACTTTTAAAACAAATTTTCAACGCTTGGGAAAAGTCACAGAATGTTATTGGAGTGTTCTGTGATTTATCTAATGCATTTGATTGTGTTGACCATCAGACACTTACTCGTAAATTAGACTATTATGTAGTTAAGGGTGCAGCACTTAATTTGATGAAATCGTATCTTAGAGAGAGAACTCAAAGTGTTAATGTGAATGGAGTTAAATCATCTGGTTCTCCTGTGCATATGGGTGTACCCCAGGGCTCTATTCTAAGGCTTTTTCTATTTTTAGTATACATCAATTCATCAAAAGAAGGTTCCATTTTACATAAGAAATACCTGTGGAATTGTACTGTTTGCTGGCGATACCTCACAGATTTTTGGTGTTGATAGACTGAAATACAATTATGACGATGTAAACAGTGCATTAGCCCAGGTATTCCATTGATTTACTGTTAATAATCTTGTTTTAAATGCAAGAAAAACTGTATTACATTTGCATTACCCAATGTTAAAAATCTAGGCTGTAGTTTAATGTTAGACAATGAAGCTCTTAGCTTTGTTGAGTCAACAGTTTTATTAGGAATTACTTTAGACTCAAAACTTCAATGGGGGACACAAATATCATGTCTTGCGGGAAAAAAACTTCAGCAGGTTACGCAGTTAGAAAAATCAGGGCGATTACAGATGTCGTTACGGCTAGATTAGTTTATTTTAGCTACTTTCACAGTGTTATAACCTACGGCATTTTGCTTTGGGGTAAAGCTGCTGATATAGAAACAATTTTTATTTTGCAAAAAAGAGCAGTTCGAGCAATTTATAATTTGAGTTCTCGAGCTTCCTTCAGAGAAAATTATAAAACAATTTGATATCCTAACAGTTGCATCGCAGTATATTTATGCAAACATAATATTTGTACATCAAAATATTAGTCTATATGTCAAAAAGAGTGATATGCGCGCCATCAATACTAGAAATAAGAATAAACTTGTCACTTCTACATATAGACTGTAAAAGTGCAAGGCTCATTTTTAGGGCTTAGTTCACGTATCTGTAATAAAATCCCTGCTGAAATTTTAAATTTGCCTTTACAAAAATTTAAATAGAGAATTAAGACCGTTTTAGTAAAAAAGGTTGTTTTCTACAACACAAATGATTATTTTAATGACGACAATGCTTGGGTGTAGCGCTCGCTCCAGCAGGACACATCTTTATGGAGAAAATCTTATATTGAAAAGAGTAATTGCCGAGTTTATTGCCGGCTCTTCTCAGTAAAAGCAATCTTCCGAACCGGTGTCAGAGTCTGACCATTCATAAGCGCCTGTGAGGACGTATTTGAATTCAAAATGTCGATAAAGTACGACGGTTGGCAAAAGTTCGGAAATAATCGATTTTAGGAATTTATTTTTATACTAATAAAGTTCCCTATAACTTAACCTCAACAAACACGTATTCACGTACAACACACCTATCCTGCTCTGGCTTCCATAATAAGTTTCTCTTCGAAATATAAGGACTTTTAATAAAGCAATAAAACAACATTATTGAGATTACATTGTTTAATTTGTGACAATGCATAATAGAGAATATACATTTAGAAAAATGAAAATGTAAAACGCTATAAAATTGTGACGCAGAACGCAAGACTAGGGTGGATCTCAAGGAAATCGTTAAAAATTTTCAGGTGATACATTTGTACTGAATTAAATATCTTATTCCTTTAGGCCGTAGCCTTAAAATGCAATGGGTTCTATAATTACAATGAATATATTCCAGATTTCCTTAATCCAACTCACATTAAATAAATTAGTCTTACAAGCAAATTAATAACGAGTGTACAATTGATATTATTATTTCACATGCCGGTGACAAGAAATGACCGATTCAGAAATGCAGCACTTTGCCAACTTCTTGCAATTTTTATTTTTTATGAAAAAATGTGTCATCACATTTGGTATCATTTCTGGTTCAAAAGTGAACGTATTATGTAATAGAATACTACAATATTCACTTGGGTATAGTTAGTTAAAAAGTGCTTAGTATAAAAACAATAAACTTACATCTAATTACTTATAATAAACGAGTAGACAAAACAAATTCTCATCACATAAGCACTACATACATTTTTCAATTCTTACGTACATAACCTACAATAAAATAATGTGTAATAGTGAAAATAATGAGTAATAAATAATGGTTTTCATAAACTGATTATAAATGCTTTTACAAGACAAATAATTATTTTTTGACACTTATGGGATTTGGAAAACATACGGAAGTGCCTACGCTATTTATTAAAAAAAAACGAATGTGAACAATGGATCTACAATTCTTGATGGAATTATGTTTTAAAGAGAGAATAAAGGTTTATAAAAACAAATAATCTTTGTAATGGTTAGTATGTTTTGGTAGAATTTGTCAATAAAGTTACAGCTAACATATAGTATATTATATTGCGTCCACTCTAAGTATAAGTATTGAAATGCCTTGTTTGTTAAAGTTTAACTACCTTCAAATCCAGTGGCGTAGCTAGATAACCAAAGGCCCTGGGGCAAAAAATTAAGTAGGGCCCCAACTATTTAAAATCGTTTGTTCCACCCTCCTCCAGAGCTTGGGGGCCCGGAGCACTGCCCCATCTACCCCTCCAGTAGTTACGCCACTGTTTGTAAGTTAGAGTCCGAGGGGCCCCCCGAACTTGGGGGCCCCGTATTATCGATACGGTAGCTAAGCCCCTGGTAAAACCTCATACATATTAAAGTAAAAAAACTTTGACAATCAAGGCTTACACAAGTATTAAAGGTCCATATAGATCAGTCAGCAATATAAACCGAATAAACAACACTTTATATGTGAATAAAAACCGTTGCTATGTCATGTCCTAATTTAAACAGTCTAACATACAAATTGTATTCTAAAAGCTTTGGGTTACGAACGAAATAATCTAAAATTGGTTCTCAGCTGCCCCAAGCGTCCATAATGTCTTTTACTTGTGAAAATATTATTTGGAACCTTTGTGTCAGTATGATGTTTCGTTGAACACAGGAATTTTTCTATATTGGCCTTTGAAAGTGAAGATTGCATCAATAGAATTTAAATCCTGCCGCTTCGTCATAAGGCTTCTTTTCTTTTCTAGGATCTTGACTTATAATTGGATCTTCATCTAAGTCTTAGTCAAGTATATTATTATTTCACAAGTAAAAGATTCCACATGCAATAAAGCTGTCTCCAACTGACCCGGATGGCCGGACGACGAGTGTCCGGCGCTTACCACAGTCCGGAGGACTTGCCGCCTGGTGGGTTCCGCACGCGTACTGAAGTCTTCGTGTCCAGGCCCTCGACCTCTTCTGTAATGGGAAATAAAAGTGTTTTTTCGTTATCTTTACATATTATGTTAATAATATACAAAATTTCATGTAAATGCTGTTTTTTAATACGACTTGGGCAGACAGTCATACGGTCCACCTGATGGTAAGTGGTCACCACCGTTTATGGACATTTGTAACACCAGGGGCGTCACAAATGCGATGTCGTCCCTGAGACGTGAAGTTGTACTAACAGGAAAGCGAGCTCCATCTTCAGTCTCAACTTCTATCAGGTGAGATTGAGGTCAATCGCAATCCCGTCAAAAATAAATAAAATAATAAGCCCCATGTGCCTGTTATTTCACCGGCCCCCTTACCACTCTGACTGAGAGACAGTGCACTGCTGCTTGAACGGCGGAAATGTTCTACTCTAAATGAGTTTTTATAAACATACACACACACAACTTTCACATCTATAATATTAGTTGACAATGGCGTATACTAACGGCTGATGGAGAAGGTAGAGTTCTGCAGGTTCCGCTGGCCAGGCTCGCGCATCTTGCGGCCCGTGGGCGTGCTGCAGCCTGAAGACATCGCCATGTCCTCCAGCTGTTTGTTCACCAGCTTCAGATCTACACGAACAACAGTTAGATTACATTGATGGAGAGGTTCAAATGAGGTGAAGAGTATACAGATTTGAAGTGATTGATTATTAATCACTACATAGTATAAAACAAACTCGCTTTCTCTGTCCCTATATCCCTATGTATGCTCAAATCTTTAAAACTACGCAACGGATTTTGATGCGGTTTTTTTAATAGATAGAGTGATTGAAGAGGAAGGTTTTTATGTATGTGACATGTGACATCCCACGGGAACGCGGGTAAAACCGCGGGGGACAGCTAGTAAATTATAAAATTGACTGCAACCATGATTCACCGAAAGAGTAAAGTATGACGATGTTGGCAGATATACTTACCAGTAGGAACAGATGTGCCGTTGGTGACCTTAACGATGGCCTCCTGCTGGTGGTCATGCTGCGGCCCGTCAGCCACAGACTCCTCGCCAAACACGAACGAACTGTTCGGGGGACTCTTTATGAATCTGCCCAAACCTGTAATAACCACGAGTTCACCATTAATTCATTATTCCTTAATTTTGATGTGCATTAAACTAAACATGAACCTTTCCTTCTTTTTTCTAAAGTTGTAAAGGGAGAATTTTAGCTGTCAGTTTTATAAATACTATACATTTTTACGTTACCACTAAAGGTTTAAAATTTTCTTTCTCTTCATTGTGTATTTTTTATAAAGTGTTTTAAATTTGAAAATAATAATTTCTAATATATTCAGACTAAATTATATTTTTTTCGCCCCACTGTTCTCAGTTAAAGCCGACTTCCGAACCTGTAGCAATTACAACTACTTTGACCTACAGTGCTGGCTACCCTAGTGCCTCTGTAAGACCTTAACTAAATAAATAGCTTTGTAATTGGAATATTTGTGCTGATGTAGAAAAGGATTGCTAGTGGCAATCCTGTGTTTCGGTATTTATGAAACAATAAGTTTATTTTACATTTTTTTTATTTTAATAAAAACACATTTAAATTAATTTAATAAAAAAAGGCCTATTAGCCTTGCTTGCCACATCTAGTTGTGGTTGATCAATGTAATTTGAACTATTTTTGTAATATCAACGTACCCACGATTATTGTATTTTTAGTTAGTTACGACAATATAGAAATACCCACTTTAATGTTAAAAGTAGGAAAACAGTACTTTATTAATGTTTATTGTGTTTAATATTATTTTAAATTGTTTTAATAGCATGTGAATGGTATTATTTATATATGTGATTATTCCGATGGTGTAGCGTTATAAATCTTAGAAGTAGCATCAGTACGCCCTTACATGCATGTCCAGTGTACCTACCAACAACCTAATTAGGTAATTTAGTTATTCTAAGTTCTCATTTAAGTGAATGTATAATTCTTATGAGAATAAAGCATCTTAAATAGAAATGGTACCTTCAGCAACTCTAAGATCTCCGTCATCGAGGCAGACTCGACCGTTCACAATAACGTACTGGGGACTGCCCACCACATGTTGGCCCTGGAATTAAATAATAACTTCATCATCATCATGGGATGGGAATCTGTCAGACTTCCAGACTAGGACAACCCTAATTGACTTCGAAAACATTGGAGCATTTTCCAGACCACAGATAAAAATTAATAGGATGGAGTTTGATGAAGTCCAAGACTATGCAGAGCCTAAAGAGTGCTATCTTACTACCACCAGTAAAAATAAATTATACCTAATAGCTACACTAGAGCCAGTCAGCCCTTCAGCACTAATATCTTCACATATTCAATAAAAATAAGTTCACCTCAAATATGTTAAAGTCGATGGCATGATGATGTTCAGCGGCGGAGATGGTCCTCTCGAGCCTGGGGTCCCACACCACCACGTCGGCGTCGCTGTTGACCGCCACGCGCCCCTTGGCCGGCCACAGGTTGAAGATCTTGGCCGCGGTCGAGCTGGTCACCGCCACGAAGCGGCACGGGTCCATTATTCCTGGGGACAATTTATAGTTTATATTATACTAGATGTCCCCCGCAGTTTTACCCGCATTCCCGAGGGATATTACCTTTTCCCGGGATAAAAAGTAGCCTATATGTTATTCCAGGATATGCTCTATCTATGTGTCAAGTTTCATCCATATCCGTTTAGTAGTTTTTGCGTGAAAGAGTAACAAACATACTTACATACAAATCTTTCCACTTTATAATATAATTATAGATTACTATAGATTAAAATGATGGGATACGATAAGGGTGTATGTAGTTTGGTCTAGTGCCCACCCCAGAATGTTGGACCGATTCGAAAATCGATAATAGCTAAATAACTTCATACAAGATTAACGAAACTTTTGCTTTTTTAATGGGGCCAGGCCACCCAGAAAAATAGCCCCAGACTTCGCCAATGGCTATCTCGTGCGAGATCTCTGGTGAAAAGTGAGCCTTAATCCAGTCCGGATAAATCTGACACCGAAAGTGAAGTCGGACAACTCACCTGTGTTCACTCCTTTTTGCCACAGGATTGCCATGCGGTCTTCGACCCCGTTGACTCCGTTGGGGATCTTAGAGAAGTTGTCCTTGCCAAGCTCCTTGTCCTTCTCGTGGAATGTGCAGTTGTCGCTGGCGATCACTTGAACGTAGTCGCTGTAATTAATTCACATATAATCAGGGCCGGATTTAAATTTGTGCCGCCCTAGGGCACTGAAGAAAATGCCGCCCTATGACTTAAATTTTATTTTAATAGTTTTGATATCTTATTTTTAAGAATTAGAATAACTAATTGATTGCAGGAAATTTATTATGTATTATATAGCATTTATTATACATTATGTTTTATTTATATTTATTCTTTATTTATTCATATATTATTTATTATATACTATAGTAATATAATAAAATATTTGTATTTTTCTTAGAATTATAAGATTTGCACTAAGAACGACTTATATTAGTATTGCATAATTTTTTTCACGGGCAAACTCGCCTAACTTTTTGAATTGCAAACTGGTCGATTAAATCGTCACAATATAAACGTTGAAGCACATCTGATTCTATGCATAGAATAGCTAAGCTATTGAGTCTATTTGCACCCATTGTAGAACGTAAGTAATTTTTAACTCGTTTTTCGATACATAATACTTGAATTATATTTCTTGAAAGATAAAATGTTTATTTAAAAGAATTAGTTAATTATATATTGTATAGAAAATTTTATCTCACTTTCCAAATTTTGCCGCCCTAGAAAAGTTTGCCGCCCTGGGCACTAGCCCCGACTGCCCCTAGTATAAATCCACCACTGCATATAATTATGTATAGTGTTAAAAGTGCTAGCATCTTAAGTGGATCTTTTAGAGTAGTAGAGCTCTTAGTGCAGAGTTCGTCCGGGGAAGTACTACCACCTTACCCATTTCTGCCGTGAAGCAGTAGTGCAATTGTATTACTGTGTTTCGGTTAGAAAGGTAAGGGGGCCGGTGAAATTACAGGCACATGAGACTTAACAACTTCACGTCTCAGGGTCCACAACGCATTGGCGATGCTCCTAGTGTTGCAAATGTCCATAGGCGGCGGTGACCACTTACCATCAGGTGGACCGTCTGCTTGTTTGTAACTTCGTTAGGGAGCGACCTTCTAGGACTTAAATAAGTGTGCGAAGGTCAAAGTTACCACCAGTTCGGCCTTCAACTGAAAAGAACCTACCATATTTACCTGTTTCTTTATGTAAATGTTTTAGCATTGTTTTTAAAATGTTGAACAATACTGTTATTTGTAACAATTCCTTTAGTTGATACTTTTGATTTTCTTTAACTACTTCATTTTATTTAAAATTATTGCTATCTTTGAAAACTAGCCTAAATGTTGGTTTATTCTTGTATCAGTGTTTTGTTTTAGCTGTATGTTTACTAAAATAAATACTCACTCGGCTAAAGCCTCGACCATGGCTTGCGGTGTCTCGGGGTCAGAGCGGAGCGGTGGGGACAGTACGTGGGCCGCTGCGTGACGGAAGCATGCATTCCTGTAGTGGGTGCCTGGAGACGACCATACTATGTTATTAACAAATTTATGGGAATAAGGTATTCTTATGGCCTCGAATAATCACAGAAATTAGCTCCTACGTCTATATAAATAATAATTAAATATTCGATGGTAAGCGCATGTGTGAATGGCTGGACCGGTATTTTTTTAATTAAAATGTTCGTAATAGTTCGAAAAAGGTTTGTAGGGAATGAAAAATTGGAATCGTTGCCTGAAATTTAAAAATTCTAGAATAATTGACAATGGTTTTTCTATGAGACTTTAGTATGAACTCATAGGAAGTGACATAACAACGCATAGGAACATCTAATAAAATACCTACTTAAAAATATGGTTTATTCTGGCATAAACATTTCTTATTTAAAACCAGCTGTCCCCCGCGGTTTTACCCGCGTTCCCGTGGTATGTCACATGTATTATACATAAAAACCTTCCTCTTCAATCACTCTATCTTTTAAAAAAAACCGCATCAAAACCGTTGCGTAGTTTTAAAGATTTAAGCATACATAGGGACATAGGGATATAGGGGCAGAGAAAACGACTTTGTTTTATACTATGTAGTGATATATTATACACTATACTCTGTCTAATTTAGGATGATAATTTTGACAGTTGGGTTTTTGACAACAGAAAGGATGTGGTAGTGTATAATCGATACAGAATCTATGCGATCATCGATTTTACTCTCATAAAACATGAAATCGATATAACTGGGTGGTCTGATTATAATACAAAACAAATTATACTTTTTCTATTAAATTAACAATTTATTTATATGACCGATGAAATCATCGTAAGCCCTCCAACAACGACGATTATGACTCGTTCCTATTTTCCGCCATTTTGGCATTCACGTTCAAAATAATCTTGCAATCGAACCATAAATTCGATACATTCGCTGTTTAAAACAGTCTTTTTAGTTCTTTTTGGCATTGTGTATCCAAAAAAAACAAAAACTCTTGTTGAGTTTTAATTGAGTTGAATTTTAAACAGTAAATAGCAAATACAGTAACTAACAAAAACTGAATGGAGCGTATACAAGGCACTAACGGCGTCAGAACTCGTACTGATTACAAAATGGCTACTGCGTGCCGATACAGTTATTTTTTTTGGAAGGGATTAAGGTGTTACCCTATGATGGCTCTTACACCCTCACGCGGACAATGGGTATAATTTTCGTTTTCAAGATATCGTATATATATTTTTTTCTGAACAACAGCTATGTAACAGCTTTTTTTATACGCTATATTGTACGTATAAAATGTATTTAAATGAAATAAAATTAAAGAAAATTGGTATTAGATATAATCTATATGCAGGAATCTCCGGGAATGAGTGGATAAACCCGAACGTGTTGCGGTTTTCGTGTGGTTGCGGGGGAGACCGCACTTTTTAATAAAATAGAAAATTCACACTTTTCTACACATTTGGGGGCATTACGTCCACAGAATAAGCCCTAGCACCGATTTTTTTTTCATTCATTAGGTAAATAATATTTATTTCTACAAATAAGTAATTGAGCGATAAAATAAATATCAAATAACTTAAGTACTTACCAAAAAATAAAATATTATCTAAATATATTTTTTTTATTGTTTGATTCAGTTTATTTCAAAACCGATTTTCAATACTCTGTTGTTGTTCATTATGCGTGGCACTTCACTAAGTGGGCGGTACCAACCAATGACGTACGACATTATGTTAAGTATCATGTTACCGGAAAAAATACGAAACTACATGTGCGTGATCTGTCAAAATTATCATCCTAAATTAGACAGAGCATAGCTTCTGTCCCGCTTCTTCAACCGAGAGATCATATGTTTAAAAAGAAATGAACATATTCTACATGTGTGTATCTTAATTTCATTAAAATTCGATCTGGCGTTCAGGAGTTAGGTGGAAACAAGGTCACCCCAATTGAAAGTAATTTAAGTTAGCAGGAATACTTAAAATACCTTGTATTGGTACTTACCATCAGTGCCAATTGTAGCAGCCAAAGTCTCTCCATAAATCGGCTGCCTCTGCCTGTTCCGAGCGATCCTCAAAGCTTGGACTGCACTCTTCGACATCATGTGGACGATGTACAGTGGGGAGTTTGCCTGTAATTAAGAAAATATTGTTATTAGACAACTTGTAACGTCAAATCGACGGGCCAGTTGGCTTGATGGTTACCGATCCTGACTGCCGAGCCGCAGATCGCGGGTTCGATTCCCAGCCAGAAAAAACATTAATGTGCAACTAGGGCTTATTATTCGAATACTCGAATATTCCGAATATTCGAGTATTCGCCTGTTTTAATATTCGAATAAGGCAGACACAATTACTCGAATATTACGAATATTTCGAATACTAAATTTTAATTGTACTTTTGTACTCCTGAAATGAACGAACCTTAAACTACGTAAAAAGAAACGTTCACGAGGTGGTGTAAAGTGTGCGACAGGTTGCGGGAGCGTGCGAACAACATTCATTCACTACTACCTTCTGAGGCAATCGGACGAATGATATTATTACTAAAATTTTGGTTGATATAAAAACTTATGTTCACGTACTTGGCTGTTCACAATCCTGCAATCAGACAACCAAAGCTGAGGCAACAAGGCAAGCTGACAATTCGCTGTGCTGCCAAACGTTCCCAACGAGAGGGCTCTATTTTGCATCTCCTCATGTGTCGCTTTTGGGCATCCTTGTACCGGAGGAGGGGACCGCCATGATTCCGCTTGCCCTTCTCCAGTTCAGAGTAGAAGATGCGTTTCGCTACTCTATCCTCCGCCATATGAGATACGTGACCGCACCACCGAAGCTGTCGACGCATTAAATAGGCCTCAATGCCACCTTCATTGACTCGTCGCAGAACTTTGGTTTTTCGCAATCTATCGGACCATCTGGTCTTCATGATGGTACGAAGGCATTTAAGGTGGAAGCGATCCAGAGTGCGAATGTAGCGGCGGTATACACACCACGTCTCACAGGAGTATAGGAGGTTTGGCAGCACGATTGCCATGTATACCGATATCTTTGTGGCCAACTTGAGTTGGACCTTAAGGTCTTGCGAGCAGAAGACCTTGGTACATAGCTTGCCGAATGCCGCAGCTGCGGCCCTCACCCTGCTATTGATCTCAGCATCGAGGTCACACTTAGATGTTACAGTGTTCCCCAGATAGTAAAATTTATCCACGTGCTTCAACACATCCTCATCAAGTCAGTGTCTCGTGACCGTGTATGTCCAGGGACATCACCTCCGCCTTATTGACACTGAGCTTCAGGCTGAACTTACGACGTGGAAACGTGGAATGCAGACATCAGCAGGCCGTCTAGGGATTCTGCTAGGAAGCACAAGTCATCAGCATACATGATCTCAGCGATCAATGCTTATGAGACTTTAGTGCGAGCCTTAAATCTAGCAAAGTTGAAAAGGCTGCCGTCTATGCGGAAACGGATGCGGACTCTTTTAGAAACAGTGTGTAAGACTTGTCTAACTACCACCGCAAAATATAAGGCGAACAGAGTAGGCGCTAAGACGCATCCTTGCTTCACCCCACAGGTAACAGAGAAGAAGTCTGTCTGTTCACCGTCTACGGCAACGCAGCATTGCATGTCGTCATGCCAAGTCATGCGAAGTCTCACAAACTTTTCCGTGCACTCGAGCTTACCTAGCACCAACCGCACGCTGTCAAAAGCCTTCTTCAGGTCAACAAAGCAAAGTAAACCTGACCTTAATACCGAACGCGATCAGTTAAAGGCTCGCCCACCTGCTGCCATAACATATAATTATGAGAACGGCGTACTCACGTGCCCTCAGTGTGCACGGAGTTTCGCCGCGAATATAGGCTACCTAAGTCATCTTCGGGTGCACCAGCGCCATCACTCAGACTAGGGTTCGAAGTGGTTGCCATGGCCGAAATCGGTCGGAACAATCATCATCATCATCATGACACCAGTGCCAACATTACTGACGATGATGAAGACGAAATTTCCCTAATCGAGGTGAGAGAACTGAGAGAACATCAGAATAGCTTACCAAGGAAGAGTATAAAACAACAGTTCCGTCAAGAAATATATGTGTCAATGAGACTGCCGTTTGTGTCCAAATGGCTTCTTTTAATGCTGGTGGACCAAAAAGCTTGCATTTATTGCATGCTTATAATTTATTGTTCTCTATTTCTCCCTCGAGCGTGGAACAGGAAAGGGTATTCTCTTCTGGTATATTATATTTGCTCTCATCTAAGATGCAGCTTCCATGATGAAAGTCACGATGCCTTGTGCTTTTCAAGGCCGCACTACAGAAATTCGTAAAAATAGTTTATTTTCTTTTTTTTAATATTCTTGTGAATCCATGCCATTCAATCATTCATTTGTAAGTTCCTTACTTACTACTATAAGATTATTGAAAAATAAAAAATATAAAATAAATATGTTTACATTTCGCACTAGTAGTAGTAGGGCACACTATACATTAGTAGGTAAGTACCTATTATGATTACGAGCTTATATATCATTGTTTATGCCGACTTATATTACTATTCGAAAACTTCGGAAAATTCGAAGTATTCGAATAGTAAAATTTGTAGTATTCGAAATATTCGAATAGTAAAAATGAACGAATATTGGAAGCCCTATGTGCAACATGTCTGTTTGTTCTGTCTAGGTGTCTATCTAAATATGTATTTAATTTATTGTATATTTTATGTAGTAAATCAGATAGCCGTGTGTAATGAATATTTATTTATTTAATGAAATTATGTAAGACGCCCGGATTTAAAAACAATGTTCAATACGGCAGTTAATAAAGGGCACCAACAGATGGCGCCACTTGAACACTACATTGCATATTTTACTTCTAGCCGTGTTTACGATTTACTGGATCTAGATTGTGAATTTGGACCCAAAACTGAGTAATATATCATTATAAAACCTTTTTGTGTGCGCTTCACACAACATGTGTATGTCGTAATTCCATTGAATCTGTAAACATGGCCGTTTATATGACCCATTTTTAGTGTAGTAACCACATACGGATTCAAGCCTCTATTTCAAACCGAATTTCGAATATCTATATTTTATTATCACGTTCTACAGCTGTATCAAAATCCAAGTTGTAAAAATAAGCAGCTATGAGACAGAGTCAGATACAGTCGCACCATATAGGTTTCATTTAACCATTTTTGTACTGAACCATAAAAATAACAATACTATTATTATTATTATTGTCACGGCTATCAACTGTTTACCTTAACTAAGTGTTAGAAATATAATTCCACATTCACTTTTATTGGCTCTATACTTTTTTGGGACTTCTTACATAACCTTCTATATCCACTAAAGTTTTAAAACACGAAAAGTTACAAAATTATAATAATATCTTTTCAACGACTTGCTAGTGCAAAATATTGAAAATCCCGCGTAATTAAAAAATAATACTTTTAAATGTAGTACTAATGTCGGCGTTCGATGAATCAAAAAAAAAATAATTTCGAAACCACATCATAATTATTGTCAAATTAGCAATTTATTGATTTAAATCTTTAAATAACGAATAATAAAAATAGTTTCCAGTTTTAGATATAAATAATTTCCAGAAAGATAAAAATTCTGGTCCGTTTTAGACGAAAGTTCAGAAATGAATATTATAAATGGAACGCGTCAACAGATGGCGCTACGAGTAGATTAGATCGCACTATGGTTTGGTTCTCACAGTTTCATGACCCCCCAAAGTGATCAATATTTTTCAAAAAATGTAACCTTGTTTGAAATTTTTGAATAGACGCGATACAACATTGTGTTGGTATTGTGTCTCATAAAAACACTGAACTAGAGAAGGAACAGAGATATTTCCTTTAATTCAGGCAGTCAAGTTTCTAGGCTTTCTGAATCAAATGTAGTACTTGGTTAGAATGAAATAAGTGATGTGATATTGGGTTCAAATTTTCGTTTTCCTTTCCTAGTACTACTAATGTCTACTAGGGATTCATAAGTAACTGTGACTACTGTGAGTGATCTAAGAAGGCCTATTTGAATAAATATATATCTAGTATGAAATACTAGGGTAGGTAGAGTCAATCCAATACCAGGTTTTATTTAATACTTGGATGGGAAGTATTCAGTCTAATTCGTAGTTTCGTATGAGTGCTGCTCGATTTTATGAATTATTTTATTTTTGAGGAAAGAAATCATTGCTTCCTAATTCCTACTTTGATATCATACTTAATAGGCCGACTACTATTAGTGAGGAAGAATGGCGCGAAGTAATTAAAAAAAGGCATTCAATAAGCTAAAGTTACAAATTAGAATAGATCTTCTGCCTGCTCTGTTCTCAATCAGATGCGGTCGGCGCAATTTCCATACCGTTGCAATGAGATTTAGCTATTTTCAACAGCCGTCCTCACGCCTGTCGCGAACCCTTCTTGGAAATGCTTTGTTGACTAATGTCTGATGTTGAGTGCACGTGGTCATTACTATAATCTTTAGTCGCCTCTTACAATACCCTAGAGTTTAATCTGGGTAGTAGAATTCGACGCTGCTTCCATGCAGGCAAGCCGATATTATTGAAAGAGATAGACTAGCATATTTTCCCGCCGAGTCCCGTCCGATTACCACGCGCCCCGAAGTATATAGATTTTGGTTCGTACTCGAGTAACTTCGTTCGTATGGACGGAGAAGTCAGTGCCTTTACCATGAGTTTTTAACGTACGTACTCGCTAGCGACGGCGTAAAACATTTCTATGGCAAATGTGTACAGCGCCACTAGCGGTCACCTAAAGAACTAAAATCGATAGTACGAGTCGATAGGTAAAAAACATATCGAAGTATAAACACTAGCGGATAACGTTTTTTAGCCTTTGCTATAGAAATTCGGTACCATGAGTCACAAATTTGACAGTTGCTATCGAGAAATACTGTATCGATAGTAGTTTACTCGCTAGTGACTAAAGTAAGTTTCGATAGCAACTCATGGTAGAGGTCTGAGCTTCGAACTCGCGTTGGAAGTTTTCTGAAGGTATCACTTCTACCGTGTGTAAGTAGACATCACATCACACTCGTCACACTGCTTACCTGATTAGCAATGACGCAGGCCCTGTTTACAGCTTCACCCTCGACTTCCTCATCACGCGAGAGCTGGTGGCCCACGGGCCCCGACACTCCGGCAGCTAGTAGCTTCTCAGTGTTGCGAGCTATGATGTGCCCGTTTTCAGCGTGCACCTGCAAATTAGAACGGATTTTTTGATTAGGTCCTAGTGCGGGTGGTAACTTTAGTCCTTTTGACCTTCTTGACTGGACTCTTTCTATTGTCTAAAGCATGGCATAGATATAATTTCATATTAAAACTCTTATTTCAATCCAAGTTATCGCCAAAACTCGCTATTCGAAGTAGCAAAAAATAGTCATAACCGATTATATTTTCTTTAATGTTTTAAAGGCATTGCGATATAACGTTGTCCATGAGCATAAATATATATAACCGTGGAAAACCTAACATAAACTCACCAAAGGCAGAGCTTTCAACGCCGAGCAAGCTTCAAACACGCAATAAAGGTCATAGTCGTTCAGCATCCAAGAGTCCTTGTAAGCCATGAACATCTTGAAGGAGTTGACACCGTAGTTCTCGGAGACCAGCTGTTCCATTTCCTTCTTCACCGAGGGGGACCACCAGGTCACTCCCACGTGGAGAGCGTAGTCACAGCATACCTGAAAAAAATAAAAAAACAGAATTAGTTCTATTATTCGTCGATAGATGGCAGTACAAGTTATTTTTGCATTTATTAAGTCTTTTGTTAACGCTCTGTCTCTTTCTTATCTTTCATTTCTTCTTTCTCTGTTAATCTCACTGTAGTAGGTGTGATCTAACTAGCCTAGAATAAAAAATTACAAAATAGCACATTTCGTTACATTCTTGCAAAAGCCGACATACTCGTATTTAGGAGACACATAAAATAAGTTTTATGAGTCGTCTGCTTTCATCCTTCCGCTTTTAAAAGTAGTAGAGCTCTTAGTGCAGAGTTCGTTCGGGGAAATACACCACACCCATTTCCGCCGTGAAGCAGTACTGCACTTTTATAACTGTTTCGGTTAGAAAGGTAAGGGGGTTGGTGAAATTACTGCTGAGATTTCACTTCATACTCAGGGTCGATGATGCATTGCATTGGCGATGGCTCTGGTGTTGAAAATGTCCATAAGCGACGGTGACCGCTTACTATCAAGTAGACCCTTTGTCTGTTTGTCAGCTTACATGGCAATAATTCCCCAAAGTTTTATCGTAATCGGATGAACGGTATAAGAACGCATAGAAGACGACCAAACTAACATTTATTTTTGGTGATTTTAAACGTAAATTTCCCCAACTCCATGTAAACATATTGCACCACATTTTTTATACCACATGGCCTATAAACAAGCACACGGTCCACCTGATGGTAAGTGGTCACCGCAGCCTATAGGCATTTGCAACACTAGGGGCATTGCCAATGCGTTGTCGACCCTCAGACGTGAAGTTCACCGACCCCTTTATTAATAATATTGTTTTACTTTCCAGTAAATCATAACTACCTAGGTTGCCTGGAAGAAATTGCTTCAGCAATAAGGCCGCCTAAATTGTTTGCACTTATAATATTTGTAAAACACTTTTTATTTAATTTTCTCTGTATGTGGTGTGAACAATAAAGCATATTTGTATTGTATTGTAGTGTACCTTGTTGTCAGCTTTTTCTCTCCAATTGTTGTATGCTTCAATTAGAGATTGCCCCTTCTGTGGCAGCACGAAGTCAACTGTAAGACAAGAGTTTATTTGTGTTAATCGAATTTCGTTCATAAGGACTTTACCTGAGAATACAATTTACGTATTTGACGGCTTACTGACGAAAACAGTTTTAAAATGATTAAAAAAATATTAACTATACATTTTTACGGCCGTTTATTTTACACTAAGCTTGTCACGAAAGCCCATTGTTGAGTATTCTAGTCAAAACACATTGTAAAGGTGTAAACCCCATCGAGAAACTTCAACTTAAAGTCCATTCAAAAAACATGATTTACTCTATTAGTTTTCTTTTATACAAACAAAATATGGAAAATAATAGTACATGTATGATATATGTGACCTAAACCTATATTTAAGTCACGGTGTAAAAATCACTTAAGTCACGGAGAGGCGTGACTTAAGTGCGGGTTTAAGTCACACAATAAAACAGTTGGAAATTTCGAATCATAAGTGCCTTCCTAAGCCCTAAACGACTATAACTAGGTTTCATCTTAATGTTACTTACTGACGGTGGTGGTGCCCCCAGCTACAGCGGCCCTGGTGCCCTTGTAGAAGTCATCGGCAGTCCTGGCTCCCATCATCTCCAGCTCGAAGTGTGTGTGAGGGTCCACACCGCCGGGCATCACTAGCTTACCGGTCGCGTCGATGGTGCGAGTGCCGCCTGGGATGATCAGGTTACGGCCCACTTGCCTAGAATGAAGAAAAAGAATACGTTTATTTCCAAGAATACGGAACATATTATGTTCTGTGTCTGGGGCTCAAATCTGTAAGAAAAATGACACTAGCTCGGGGATGTTTCGTCGCAGCCTCTATGCTCTGTCACTTTCGCTAACTACGCAATTACGTGAGAGGTAAGCTCTCCGAGGTCTCCGTGATCCGGCTCGCCGGCGAGGTCTGTATTAGCTGAAGAGGACTGGTTGTAAATATCTCTATGTATGTATTTAGAAGAAATAAAGTGATCAGATGACTGTATGAAGAAGAATGTCCCTGGATCTTGCAAAAAAACTAGCGTTTAAAAGGAATGTAAAGATATTCGGGCCTGATATCTACATCTTCACTAATCTATACTAAAAATGAATCCCTATTTCCCTTGGTCACGGCATCACGCATGGACGGCTGGACCGATTTCGCTAATTCTTTTTTTGTTGTGTTTGTTATTGTCAGGAGATAGTTCTTATGAACGAAAAAATTAAGGAAGATGTGCGAAATATTAGAAAATTTATGAAAACATAACGACCATATTAACTTTTCTAATGTAACCTTATGGTGTTTGACATAAATGTCAGTCGTTTGACAATATCGTCTAAAACAGAGGATAATGAGTCGGAACGATAAAATATATTAATTAATTTATAATTTCTTATTGCACATTTCACAGTCGATTCAATCGGAATATTTGTATTCAATATAATTTGTTAAGACAGAACAACGTCTGTCGGGTCAGCTAGTTAATTATAAAGAAGAAAGATTTGTAATTTTGTGTAACGAATAAACTTAGAAATTACTGGACCGATTTCAATAATTATTTTGCCGAAATGAAATATTTTTATTGAAATAGGCCTCCACAGGCACTTATAAATGGTCAGACTCTAACACCGGTTCGGAAGGTTGCTTTTACTGAGAAAAGCCGGCAATAAACTCAGCAATGACTCTTTTCAAAATAAGATTTTGTACATAAAGATGTGTCCTGCTGGAGCGAGCGCTACACCCAAGCATTGCCGTTAAAAAGCTATTATATATATTTAGTTACGCATTTCCCTGAAAGCCACGTTTATACACCATTAACACAACACACATTTCATCGCCTTTTCATATTAATTAATTTGGTTCCATTTTAATCTATAAATTGTTAAACGCAACATTCCAAAGGAAAAAAACTACAAAGAAATTCAATATCAATATTAAAAACGGAATAACGCCGACTCACCCGCCCTTTTAACCAAACAAAACAATCTAATTTAATCCTTAAGTATATTGCGTAAACTAAAGTTATATTGGGGTTAATATTCTATTGACACAAATGGAATTTTATGAACGAAGCGGGAACCCTGATTTGTTTTATTCTCACTTGCCAAAGGAGATTGAACTCTATAGCTTAAAGTCGTTTCGGTTTGATTGATATATACTTAACTAACGACTGCGTCTAAGTCTGATAATATTAATTTATTATACACATAAACCTAAATAATGGTGAAAACTGCAACAAAATCTATAGTGTTGTTGATAAGAAATAAGCACACATACAGACAGAAATAGTGACTTAGTTTTCCATTATTTAGAAATTAATTATTAAAAGGTACAATTTTCATCTTTACCTCTATTATAATATCGTACTTCAGTAATATTATAGTGCGAAAGTGTGTGTGTGTGTGTGTATGTTTATTACTTTTTGTTACACTTAGCTCCGTAACGGATGATCAGATTTGAATAAAATTCGACACACATATAGAATAGGTATTAGGTTTGTTCTGGATTGACAATACAACTCTCTTGAATCAAAGTTGGCGCCATTTTCATTATCTGTAGGTGGTGCACTATAAGACGGCAGCCGTGAATTAAATATATTTAATAGGAATCGGCTTCAACAACGATTCCGCGAACATTATACAATCAGCCGGCTGCTCGCACTCCCCGGTTCATTTAATTGAGTCGCCATCGACAAAGTGCGAACCGCCACCCAGTATGGCACCAGTTATATGGTGACGCGGATGCCCGCTTGTTACCGCATTAGCTGTTTCCGGCACGCGCACGCATTCGAATGTACTCAACGGAACGCGTCTGTATTCTCAATTTGAAATTGTAAATTTTAAACTGCTATTCTATTTATAAAAATTATGCCTGTAAGGAGTTTTATTGGCCAGATACGCGGTATCTGTTTTTAAAATAAGAACAGATTTTGTTTCGTTTTTGATATCGACTATACAACTAATTTACAACTCGCTTAGTTCCATCGACAAAGGAAACATCTCTATACTTCTTTTTAAGTTCTACGACCAACTGTTTTTATTAATTTGTCAAGGAGTATACGATATACATTTGTGTGGATTAACATGTCAGTTACTTTGTCAGGGTAGTTAAGTAGTTTAAAACTAGTACATATAATACGTAAGAAATAGAAAGTTTTACGTTTTCAAGCAAGACTAATGTTATCATAGTTTATATCTTAACTTTTACGATGCCCCCGGGTAATCAAGATTATTCGTATTTCCGAACCGGGGTTTTAATTGCTTTGACCTTCAAAAGTACCTTCTAGTGCGCCTAAACTGAATATAAATTCAATCTCTAGAGACCTTGTCCTCATGTGTAATATTGTTGATAAAATTTAATAGTTTAATGTTTATAGGCACATTTCTTAGTAACACAGGCACTTGCGAAATTTTGTGGCCAAAAAAAGCAAACAGGAGAGCGTGGGTAATAAAAGAACGACAACCCTTTTGGAACCGTTCCTATAGAAAATCAGCGGCTACCTGACCGCATGTTAAAACGGATCGCACGCCGCGCCGCGTCGACAAATACAATTTTACACTATTCCGTCACGGTGTTTTTATTCTACAATAAAAATAGTTTGTATAATCCAAGAGTAGGAGCAATTTTATTAGGTCAAACACCAAGCAAAAGCAAAAGGTAGGGATTACCGGCACAACATCCAAGGGCTCTTTAGTCGAAATGGGGGTACCCCAGGGTTCAATTTTAGGTCCATTTTTGTTTTTAGTATATATAAATGATTTGCCATATGTTGTAAATGACCTCACAGATATTGTCTTGTTTGCTGATGATACATCATTAATTTTTAAAGTTAATAGAAAAGACAAAGATCTAACTAAAGTTAATCATACTATGTCAATTGTCTGTGGGTGGTTTGCTACAAATAATCTATTACTAAATTCAAAGAAAACTAAATGCTTAAGGTTTTCTTTACCAAATGTAGCACAAGTAGATAGCCAAATAATAATAGATGGGAGCCATATTGATCTTGTAAATAAAACGGTATTTTTGGGTCTTACATTAGACAATAAATTGCAATGGGGACCTCAGGTTGATACTCTAGCTGCTAAATTAAGTTCGGCTGCTTTTGCTGTTAGGAAAATTAAACAATTGACGAATGTTGAGACGGCCAAATTAGTTTATTTTGCATATTTTCATAGCCTCTTGTCCTATGGTATTTTGTTTTGGGGAGCAGCAGCGGATATAGAATCAATATTTATTATACAAAAAAGAGCAATTCGTGCAATTTACAGTATGGGTCCCCGTGAATCATTAAGAGATTTATTTAGGGAAATAAATATAATGACATTACCTTCACTATATATTTATGAAAATATAATGTTTATACGTAGAAACATAGGAATGTTTGAGGCAAAATTAGATATTCATAGTATAAATACAAGACAAAGGGAGAAGTTAGTTGTTCCATACTTTAGACTAACTAAAGTTAACAAGTCATTTCTTGGTAATTGTGTTCGATTTTATAATAAGATACCGCTTTCAATAACCAAAATGTCTGATCATAAATTTAAAAATTATATTAGGAAAGTTTTGAAAGAAAAAGCGTATTACAAGGTAGTTCATTATATTGAAGATAAAAATGTATGGAAATAGCTGCTCTCTGCACAGTGCACCTCTAAATCTCTTGTTTAAGTTGTAAGTACCTAATTATTGTTATTTTCTATTTTGTAGTCTTGTCATATTTTTTTTGTTTTGTTTTTATTAATGTTACCTATAATAAGTATCTTGTAATTGTTAAATATAAAATTATGTAAAATTGAAATTATAAAATAGCCAAAAAGTCAGAATAGATAAAAATTTATATAACAAATAAAAAAAAATGTAACCTTGCTGAGTTTCTTGCCGGTTCTTCTCAGTTGAAGGCTGACTTCCGAACCGGTTGTAGCTTCAGTAACTTTAAATTTGACCTTCATAAGTGCCCTCCGAAGGCCTAAACTGAATAAATGGTTTTGAATTTTGAATTTTGAATTTATTACGAAATCAAAATTGGCTTTGAAGCAAATCTTTGTAAAATTGGATCTCATACACGTTTGGGGTTTCTGATTGTGCAATAGGTATACTTTTGGAACGAAGTTTCTTATCGCGCGTTGTGAAAGGGGACTAGACGGAAAAAATTCATACGAAAAGTTGTAACCACACTGTTTGTCATATTGTTACGTTCGAAATTTAAATGATATGGTTTATTATTGGGTTTGTTTTTTTCATAATTTATTTAAAGGCTACATACAACATGTTTAAAATTCTGTTCCATTTATAAATTAGTATAATTAGTAATTATTATAAGAAAAGGAATAAGTTAAAAGTAAATTTTGAATCGCACTGAATTGAAAGAAGCATGTATTATGTCAATGAAAACTTCGTTCCTATCTGGTGTCCCACGACACCATTTTTTTGTGTGGATTTTATTGAGGATTTACATTAGTATGAACCAGATAAGTACAGTAATGTAGAGAATGATATACTGGCTTCAACACCGTGGCTTCACCCACGATAAAGATCTCAGACCTGCATGAGGAGCTAAATGGTACAAACACAGAAAATTGCATCCAAACTAATATTAATAATAGGAATGTTTGTTTATGATAAATTTACAAATACTAGTGTCATGCTCATCGACAGAGAAATTGCCTACTGGCCTATAGCGTAAGACATAATAGAAAGGGGGCCGGGAAATTACAGGCACATGCGACTTAATTCACGTCTCTGAGTGACAACGCTCTGGCGATGCCCCTGGTTTTGCAAATGTCCATAGGCGACGGTGACCATTTACCATTAGGTGAACCTGGCTGTTTGTCGCCCCATGTGGTATAAAATCAACAATCCCGGAATACAAAAGAGCCCTCAGGAAAGCGGGGAGGATTTATAATTTTAGTAAGATATTTCTGCTAACTCTGTATCAAGCTACGAGTAATATAAAAAGCATAGACTTGCTATTTAGAACGTCTTTTCATTCTCAAAGAATCTTTGATGCTTTGTGAAGCTGTAGTGTAGAGTTAATCCAAAGGGTAGCACGTCATCTGACCATCTTGACGGAATCTCTCATCCCACACAACTCGTGCATAATTCTGGCTTTCGGCCAATTTCAGACAAAATAGATCTCGTGATTCGCCTACATTCGCTGAAACTTTGCTTGCTTGCATTCAAAATTGACTACAACAGCGAAAGATCGCCCTATAATGTCGGGATAGGATGACAAAATGTATAGAGATTCTACTCTAGAAGTTGCACAAAGAAGTAGGGCCTCTCTATATTGGTTTATCCAACATGGGCCGACAAACAAGCATATGGTCCACCTGATGGTAAGTGGTTGCTGCTATGGACATTTGCTACACGTCCCTGAGACGTGCAGTTAAGTCTCATGTGCTTGTAATTTTTGTATTATATTTTTAGTAAATTACAGCACGTTTAGTAGTAGTAGCTGTAGCCTGAGATTCGCAGTGTCTGTCATGTTGCGACTTCAAACATTTTCGGTGTAATATGGCTCACTTTACTGAGACCTCTGCCTACCTCTTGCAAGGTGCGAAACCAAGAATAGTGTTATGTTTGTCCGTTACATTCCAGACCAAATTGCTGCAATTGCCTTTTGAGACAATAGGTAGGTAGATTGCAATCGTTTACGAGAAACGTGATGAATAGCCACGCGTTCCATTCCGAGGTAACGTCGAGTAATGCCCGACACAGATCAGTGTTTACAAACACAGCATGTTGTTTTGTAATCAACGACTTCGTGATAGTCGAAATTAAAAACGAGTACATTCTGAAATTAGAAAGAAAGAAAACATTTATTTTGGACTCACACAGCATCAACATAGACAATTTCATTGACATTACGAATTACACATAGATACAATATAGCAATAACAACACAATCATACAGTATGTACACTGTGTGTGGCCAAAAAGGCACCTATCTCAGCATAAGCTGCGGCCGTAGATACCGCAGCGCTGATATTCTGATAGGGCTAGCAGTGCCACGGACAGTTGTGGCACAGGCATAAAAAATAAAATAAATAATATTGGTTTGTAATAATTGGCATGGAGACGAAAAATATACAATTCTATATACTTTATTTGTACAACACTCATGAGAACCTATTTATAACATGGTTATAACTAAGTGTTCACGGACTGTTTTGTCAGCCGGACGGAAGGACGGACAGACGGACGCAGTTAATGTAGAATAGGACGTACACTTTATGCCCTTTTTTCCCGGTCTTCCTGCTAGTGGGGCCATTGGGGACAAAGGACTGTAGCATTACAGGCATTGTCGAGTATTTTGATGCATTATTTGCCCCTGGTGTTGCAAATGTACATAGGCGGCCGGTGACTAAATACCATCAGGTGGACCGTATGCTTGTTCGTCGGCTAAGCCGTATAAAAAAATCCTGGAATGTCACCAAGCAGGCAAGTGGGTTACCCTTTTTTATTAACGATTTTCTACATATACCTTCCCGGTCGCACATACCCCCCCCCGTTTCATTTCAATCGTCGAAATGGAACCTATAGGAACGCATAGAAGACGAACAAACAAACAAATATTTATTTTACTACTACTATAAATGCAAAATTTAGATGGATGTTCGTAACATAATCACGTCCGAACAGCTCTGGATGAAATTTGGCACAGATATAGAATTTTAACCCAAGAAAATTGAGAACGTGGATAAAACCGCGTGGAACAGCTAGTTTTTTTATGAATAAGAAATAGATTGAATACGTCGACTTTTGTTCGTTATACATAATACATGACCTAATTTCATACTTACACGTTTTACAAATCTAATTTTGCTAACGAGTCAATTAGTAAAATTAAATGTATTGCCATGCCTATTCAACATTTGAGGTGCGGTAGGTGACAAATGCTATTGCCTAGTAGGTTAAGTACCTACTACACCCACGTTTACCCGGTTATATTATAGCTACAGGTACAGTCATTTTTTTATAGAAATAATTTCCCCCAGTTTTCTTTTGTTATGTGTTATTGTAACCAGAAGGTTGGCTGCGGAACTATCGCTAAGCATTTAAGTTGGTACCACATTGGCCCTTTGGCCATAACATTTGGCCACTTGCCGTGGTTTTATTTTGGAAAATATACCAAAGCAATATATATTTTTTAAATGCGTAAGTGTCATGGAACCCTCGGTTGGAATGAAGTCCTTTCCTAGTATATTATTATTGATATATGAGTTTGTATTTTGTATTGAGTAGTAGTGTTTTTAGTGCAGAGTTCGTCTGGGGAAGTACCAGCTTACCCATTTCCGTCGTGAAACAGTAGTGCACTTGTATTACTGGTTCGGTTAGGAAGGTAAGGGGGCGGTGAAATTACAGACACAAGAGACATAAAAATTTCCACGTCTCAGGGACGACAATGCATTGACGATGCCCCAGGTGCTGCAAATGTCCATAGGCGGCGGTGAAAACTTACCATCAGCTGGACAATCAGATAGTCGGCCAAATATGAATAGGAAAATTCTTTCAAAACAATAATGATTCTCCTTGGTAACATATTTATCAAAGTTAGTACTTATTCTAACCTACCTAAGATCTAAAAAACAATTTATAGTTATTTTGAGTAGTCTTAAGTTATTTTCATAAATTTTCTTTCCTACAAACATACAGACTTCATAGTTCACCTCATATGAAGCTAACCTTGAAAAACCCCATAAGGATGGGCGAAATAGATAAATTATCATTTTTCTGACGTCATCATTCCATGTTAACCAAACCTACCCAAGAATCTAAAAAAAACTACAGTCCATTTGCGACCAAGATTGTTGTCGATTTAAATGTACGGACGGACTTACATACAATCTAGTACCATCATATATTATATTAAAGATACAAGTCACGTATGTTTTCTTAGTCTTCCATATATGGCGAACTATTCGCATTTACAATTTATATTAAACTGGCCAGCTCTTCAATATAATTACGTAATCAAATAAATAAATGATGATTTAAATGATGGCCAGTGACATTGGCAAAGAACGGAGCCCGATTCTCAAGTTTTAATATTTATCGAAAATAAATGTCACTGAAATTGTGATCAGCAACCTTTTTGTGTAAATAAAAATAAATGAATGATAAACACATCGATGGTATTGTGCTATACAAAAGTGATTGACGAATAATTAAAATATTTCCCTGTAATACAAAAGTTTCACTTCTATCATGTCTTTACGACAAACCCTGTTTTTTGACAAATATAGAACACTAGCAAAACCGCGGGGTACACCCGCGGTTTTACCCGCGTTCCCGTGGGATGTCACATGTATTATACATAAAAATCTTCGTCTTCAATCACTCTATCTATTAAAAAAACCGTATCAAAATCCGTTGCGTAGCTTTAAAGATTTAAGCATACAAAGGGATATAGGGACAGAGCGACTTTGTTTTATACTATGATGATAATATTTAAAACGTGAAAATCTTACTCTTACAGTCAGCCATTTAATAAAAAATAATTTAAGTTGTTTGTAAATTGGTAAATAAAGACTTTTATCAATAACTAGCTGATCCCTAGCCACTGATCATTATTATTTGGTTATCATAGCGTCAGAACCACTCACAAAGTGTTCATCGCTATTGGATAAATAAAATTTTTTACTTATAGAATAAAAATTAAGTGATAATTTTATCGACAAGTCAAATAATATTAAATTTATTGAACAAATCACTTATAAAGCGTAAATAAATGCAAAAATGTAGAGAATTCTGGATATAAATAAATATACAAAGCATTACGATGTGCAATCCGCCTACAGACTATGACTGCATTCGATGATCAAATCATTTCCGATTTTACGGTCCCTCCAGCTTCCAAGATAAATTCCAAGAAGGTCACATTTTACAGACTTAAGAATGAAGGTGTTTATTTAATACTTGGAGAAAGAAGTGAATCCGTATTAATGGAATATTAAGAGCCACTTTTGCCCTAGAGAGAGTACGACAACTGAACGACTTTTAGAATAATAAATAAATATCCCAAGACATTCTTCACACATGGTTACCTGATCCCAAGTTAAGCAGAGAGTACTGCTTGTAGTATGGCTACCAGGTAACTTATATACTACATATACTACTGTTTAAATACATACTTATATAGATATTTACACCCAGACACAGAACAAACAGACATGTTCATGCACACAAATGTTTGTCCTGGGTGGGAATCGAACCCGCGACCTTCGGTTTGGCAGTCAGGGTCTCTAACCACCTAGATAGTATAATTTGGGCCGATCCTGCGGCACAGCAATGCCAGGTCGACCCGCGACGGGAATGGAGCAAGTACATCCCGTCTGGATACAAAAATCAGTGAGGGAACTTTCTGAATTATGCTGAAAAGATTAGATAATTTACTTCAATGTTAGCCAGAAGATCGCCTAATTTGTTTTTATTTTAAGGGATATGCTAACTTCTGATGTTGCGGACAGGTGTAGCTGATTTTGCGAACTCTAATCAAGTCATTGAATTGAACGCCAGAGAATAAAACATCGCGATGTAGAAATTGCACGGGACAACTCCAGGAATTAACAGCGCCATCTGTTATGAGCAGGTTTACAACAACACTGGTGGTGGTGGCGACGGAACTCGACCCCTCTGTATGTTTGTAACCCTTCTTAACTTTGAATAAATAATTAACTGACATAGATAGCTCGCCGACATTACAAGGGTATAGCAAAAAATGGTTGAAGGTATGTTTCACCTGGCATTATCACCCACGTGGATGGAACATTATTATTTTTATTTATTTTAGAAGCGTCTCCAATCCGCTTTTGGATACTGTATTGTTGTGATTTAAAAACCGTCAACAAATGAAAAATTCTACTTTAGGACGTTTCATTGAATTTTAGTCTTCACATTTTTCTTGGACTGGAAACATTAAAGTTGATGACATAATTAGAAGCGTGCTTATTTGGCATGTATAATATACACCATAAGCAAGGGCCAGCTGTGAAATTAACAAAACAGGTCACGTTTTCCTTTTAAAATATGACATTTGTAATATTGACTGATTTTGCTAGCTTGAGTGTTATAGAAAAATGAACGCTATGAAGCTTGCAGGTATGGTTCATTTTGCAATTAACCATTGGATCGATAGATGAACCTAATCTCAAAGACAATAAAGACGTTTTCTTATCTGTCAAAACTGGCCTTTAAAATATCGACTACTTTAGAATCTCCATGAACGGAGCCTGATTCTCAAGTTTTAATATTACACTCGATATTTATCGAAAATAACTGTCATTGACACCCCACCGACTTTTTTTATGAGAGAACTTTGAAATTCTGATGTCATGTTCAATAAAGTACAAACTTCAATTAAATAACATTACGGTCGAATTTCGATCGCTAGGCGACCCACTAGTAACCATGATTGTGTCTTGCTGTAATTTGAATTCTGACCAATTTCACTCTAAGATTATAAAAAAACAAATATCTAGTAACTAATTCCGCTAGATCTCCTACTGTCCATCGCTCGGAGAGGTAACACGTCTGTGGTGCTAGTGCGTCGAGCCGCTGTCACTGAGACAGCGGCTCTAATACGTTCTGAAGATGTTCCGTGTAGAAGCGAAACACGTGTCAGATTTCCTGTTGAGTTTCCTTGTTTGGGACTCAGCAAAGGAAGTTCAGCGGAATTAGTTACTAGATATTTGTTTTTGTATAATCTAATAATGGTCAATTAGTTATCAATTTCACTCTGTTACCTATTTATATTGTTATTCTGTGTTCTAATTCAGTTGGTAACTTGATTTTGATATTCACTTAATAATTATTATTCACCGAATTCCTATTGTGGTAATTCAACATACGGACTTTCGTTCGCACGCGACTGCTTTCAAGGTTTGTTTTTCTATTTAGCGTATGTTTATTAGTAAATCACTCTTCTGTGGTAAAGTAATTGGAATTGATGGTCTCTTTGTGGATGTATAACGAAGAGAGGTTGTCTTTTGGGTAATTAAGTTGTTTTTCTTTATGTAGATTCATATCTTCTTTTTGTGCTGCATCGAAAAATCTTTCTTAATTCATAATATTATATCTATAGACCTTCGACTTTCGCAACACTCGTATGGGGGTGAGAGAGCTCTCACTATCGTCATAATCACATCGGCCCCCTTATTCAGCTAATACAAACTTCGCCGGCGAGCCGCTTCACGGAGGTCTCGGAGAGCTTACCTCTCACGTAATTAGTAGTATTAGCGTAGTAAGCAACAGAGACAGAGCATAGAGTCCGCGACGAAACATCCTCGAGTTATAATCCTCGGGTAATTTTCCTTACAGAATCGAGCCCCAGGAGAGATTGAGGTCAATCGCAAACCCGTCATAAATAAAAAATAAAAAAAGAGAGTGCAATTCATATGATTAAAACTCCGAAACACTATTTGCCGATCGTCGACCGCCTTGGTCGTGTTTCACTTCATTACAACAAAGGCATTCCCACAATATCAGATTTTTCCGATAAGCTTAAATATCAACGAGGTTGTGCGTGACCGTATTTTCTCAAACATAACTGACGTAATACTGAATAGCAAATGTCACGCTAAGCCGAGTCACGAATAGGCATTTCGCCTCTTTCTTAGTTATAAATTGATATGCTCCAAAAAAATATTACATTGCCTTCAATGATATATGAACTATAGATGCGTTGTCTGCGCTCAGAAATGGCAACATAAAATGATGGTAATTGACCTTATTCCATTTAGTCGCGAACCAACCACTGTCGCGAGAGCACGTGCGGCGTAATCTTAACGTAACTAAAAATGTACATATATTCACCTCTCTCTAACAGCAGGTACTTCGTAAGGTGGCATTTATTTTCTTTCCCTTTCTTCGCGCTTTTATATAGCTATTACATAGTAAGATTTTTGAGAGCCGTGATGTTGATGGATGGCGTGTCTTTATTATTATACATCATTGATTGCCATCAAAGATCTAAATCTTTGTTTGGCATGAGAAGGTAAGTTAAGGAAATTGTTAAAGATTTAACAATAGCGTTTACTTATACAATTAAACTGAAAATTACAAAATAAACTTGATTGAACAGTTATTTAATTGCTATCCATTATTGAAGAAACTGAGCCTTATGGCATCAATGAAAAGAAAAATAGTGAAGATAATTAAGTTATAATTAATTATGATTGAGCGGCAGATGCGGGATTAGATAAAGACTTATTATTTATTAACGCTTCTTCGGTAAATAATAACATACCAAATTGAATAATTATAGTTCTTCACAAGGTGATAGTAAAATAATAATAAATGCGTTGGTTTTACATCGTAGGGTTGTCTCAGTTTTTTATTATTGCTGATAAATGTCGCAAGGTATTCTTGGTGTAGTTGAAGATCGAAGAAGGACTTCAGGACTGATATATCCTGAATACTATTAGGTTTTATATTCAATATATGGGCCGATCCCGGCGGCACTGCAATGCCGGGCCGACCCGCGACGGGAGTGGAGCGAGCCCCGTTCATCCCGTCTGGATACAAAAATCAGTTTAATATACTGGTCCCTCAGTGAGGGAACTTTCAGATATTAAGCTGAAAAGAACAGATACTACACTTTGATCTTAGCCAAAAGGCCGAGAAGCGATAACTAAACCAAAGAAATGAGTTCGGGTCATTAAACGCAGGAGAATCTTAACATCGCGATGTAGAATTTAGTGCGAAAGATACAGCGCCATCTATTGGTAAAGTTTCGTTGACATTCATATTGCTATCGTTCTGCCTGGCCTTGGCCTTCGCTTTTACTTCGATAACATTTAGTTTATCTTTGTTAAACCGGAGCTCATTTGGTTTGAAATCTAGTACAGGACAGAAATAGTTACCGTTGTTTAAAAGTACTATTGAACTTGGCTTGGCATCATCGAAGTTGGCATCCTTACAAACAGCGATTCTTATTTCTTCAAATTCAAAACGTATTTCCAATTATTTTTCTTTTACAGGATCGACGAGTTTGCGGAATGTCAATGACACGTTAAACATTTTTTAAATATATTTTTATAATTTAATTTGTCCTTTTGTAGCTTCATTCATAATTATAAAAGTCATTATAATTTTCATTCGATTTAAAAACCAGACGTTTGAACTGTTGGCAGCCCTGCATTGTCAGTTGGCGGGAACAATGAAGACGTCACTAATTGGAGCGGGCAGGTGCTTGACCTGACACTATTGTATTGTGTAACAGAAAACGCACTATGAGAGAAAATAACGATGTAAAGTATTTATTGTTTCATCATCAATTATTACGTTTTCTATTGCATAAGAAATGTTGCCATTCAACATAATTGTATCTTCGTGATGACTTTGCATGAATGAGCCAATTTCTCTAATTACGTTTGTTTGGCTCAACCTTGGAAATTTAGCAAGCCTTGAATTTTGTTGTAATTATTTAGTTGTACTATCACCGCTTGAAACTGTAGTCAAACATGAGTGAAACCAGGTAATTGACAAGCAATGTTAATTTTAAGAAATTTCAAAGGCGTGGAAACTGTAACCTCAAACGTGGAAGATGCAAGAATTGCATCTTTCGTCACTATCTCTTTTAACCTAAAGAACAGGAGTGAACTAAGTATTTTTCAACTCAAAAATAGACACAAAAAACGTCTAGCTGACTGACAATTCATTTTCTGCAGTAATTCAGAACTGGGACACCGTAACACAACCGGACCTAGTTGATACATGTCTTAACAGTAAATAGCAAATAGCAAAATGTTATTACTCATATTTTTTTCAGGTCCATGATGTATGATTACCTTATGGATAATACCATTATTCTTCGATAAGTAAACCCCATGCGTGCAACATATCAACTGTTATACCTTAGAGCACTCACAGACGGAACTGTACGGTAGATATATGCAGTTGTACAACTGCACGCTCATGTCAAACGGTTCGATAGAGACGTGCGCGAATGCGTCTCAAGCTTGAGTATTTTATGCAATTTTGTTGTTATAAGGTAGCTGCTGTGATTCTGCGGTATGATGTGACATCTGCAAGCAACTGCTTACGTTGCCCGCCACAGTTTCTGCATTTTCTGGTCCTACTAGTTTAATTCAGTTTAACTCCAAACTGCAAAATTTACTTGTGTATCTTCGGCTATATCACTTATCACATCAAATTCCCAGCAAAATCGGTGAACTGCACTTGAACCCGTGCAGTTCGGTCAACTGCAAGTCTCCACCTCGTCTGTGCAACCTCTTAAAGCAATCCATCAACTTTACCACCGATTTCTAAGTATTTCCAGCCCAGTTAAGTGGCATACACATGATAACTGTTGATACGGGCTGTTAGTCAGTAAATAAACTACAAACAGTGTGGCATGTGGGCGATGACGAACAGTTCTATGTTAAACACCGTTTAATATCGGTTACAATTGTCTTAGAATTAGATTGTGACCCATAAATATTGTGCTGGTACTCCAGCATCCTTTCCACGCTATTATAAGCGGGGTCATCTATTTTCGACTTGATTACAGATGAAAATTACATTTGGCTATCAGAGGAGGGTATGGGCCGAGAATAATCTAATTTAGTTCCTCATCTACGACGTACGCAAAAGTTTTCGGTACCTACTGATACCACCATTCCACTGATGTTTAGATCAACATGACAAGTGAGTATTGTGGCCGTCTCTCGGGCACATTAAAGACCTCCGAGCACAGGTAGAAATGTACACAGAAAAGATCATGTTTATCAATCCTTTTCAGTGGGGCAGAAATCTTTTTACGTTCCAGATTTACTGGACATATTTTCTAGTGGGTTTATTGAGTGTAACACCCATATTCTAAGACGTTTCCTCATACGTCACTTGACTCCTCGACTGAGGATACCTTAAGCATTTTCTCGAGGAATCCTCAAAATTGATATTCTAAGTTATAACTTGAGCAAAACTCGAGTAATTCCGACTGATGTCGAATCGAAGTGTATTCAAGATAACATGTCATTAGTAACGTCATTCTATTATAAATAAAATATTAATCAAATAAAATAATGAGCTTCAGTAACTGTTTATATAAGCAATAATTGCACAACAATAAACTTCCTTAAGGTTGGTCCCGACGTACCTTGAAGTTGACAGTTGTTTCCTCACCTCGAGTGAGGGAAAGCGTCGAGTGGAGAGATTTTTGCAACTATGAATACCAATATCTTGGAGTGAGGTTCAGTGGAGTCAAGGAATTTTCGAGGAAACGTCTTTGAATATGGATAATACGGTGTAATAAGTCTCAGTTATCATTTACTTTATGCTATAATAATAATAATAATAATTGAATCTGAAAGTATGATACCTTAAAGTTAAATAACTAATTAATCTAATTTTGAAACCAATTTAAACTTTCCGCATTTATATTTCCCTTCCATTACAAATTATAAGTCAATTTCAACTTCGATGAAGTTCCATTTATGGTTTCTGTTTGCTAATGCAATGGCTATTTTTATTACTTTACAGACACAAGTCGATAACTGCAATTTTAACGTTTAAATTTATCTGATAGTTTTTATTTTTCGAGGATAACTCTCAAAGTAGTTCAAACCAATTTTTTTTATGGAATCAGATATGCTAATCAGATACTCTGCAGTTTGCACCTACCCTGAAAGCCACGGTCCTAACAAAAAGCCTTTTATATTGGAGCCAAGTATAATTTTCATTCGATTATAAAATAACAGGAAAGTGTTAAAAATTTAAATTTCACCAAGAGAACCCATTTTTCGAAAATCAGTTGAACAGTTCCGCAACTAAAAGAAACAGTAAGACATCTAAAGAGGAAATTATAAAATGCTTAAATAATAATAATAATAAATAAATATCCCGGGACATTCTTTACACACGGCCATCTGATCCCAAACTAAGCAGAGCTTGTACTATGGAAACCAGATAACTGATCTACTTAATACTTTTTTTTTTCTAAATATAGATATTTACACCCAGACACAGAACAAACAGACATGTTCATGCACACAAATGTTTGTCCTGGGTGGGAATCGAACCCGCGACCTTCAGTTTGGCAGTCAGAACGCTAACCACCAAGCTAACTGGCCTGTCAAGTCTGGCTTGTAAGTTTATTATTTTTCTGTTTGAATTATTCGCTGAGCTGATTTATTCTAATTTTATAATTGTAACTATTTACATGACGATGCTTTAAAAAAAAATAATTGAAAGAAGAAATGGGTTCATTTAGCACCAAAATAAATATTAGATTCCGATCTCTGGCAAAATTTCTTGGCTGAAATTAGAACGTAATGGTATTTTCATGTCAAAAATTGACATCTGATCTATCCATCGTTCCTGTATCAAGATCATAAAGATTACAAATATGCTTAAAAATTTGATAGTAACTATATTATAGAAAATCTATCACGTATTCAAGTAACTCGACATATGAAATGAAATGAAATATTTATTCAAATAGGCCTTCACAGGCACTTATGAATGGTCAGACTCTAACACCGGTTCGGAAGGTTTTTACTGAGAAGAGCCGGCAATAAACTCAGCAATAACTCTTTTCAAAATAAGATTTTGTACATAAATATGTGTCCTGCTGGAGCCAGCGCTACACCCAAGCATTGTCGTCATTAAAATAATCCTTTGTGTAGTAGAAAGCCTTTTAATATCGAAATTTAATAAAATACTCAGATTTAAAAATCCCTTTCTTATCAATATTTCTGATATCTTTAAAACCTTATACAACACATTGCATATGCATGTACTATCATCACGTTGAACACGATAGCGTGTCTGTCGATGAATTAACAAGTTCTTTATCGAAAGTGAACTTGAAAAACATATAGATTTCACTTTTAAATGGTTAGCTATGAAAATCATTGCGTGTTTCCTATCTTGTTTGCATGCGTTCACGCAAACTGTCAATGATTAACTAAAGGAGTATTTACTGTTTAATATTTTTTTTTTCAAAACAACCTCTTTTATGCCAGTTACTCAAAACTTTATTAACAATTATACTTTTAAATAAGTTCTCATGTGAGTTGAGCATATTGTAGAATTTAAAAAACTTAAAAACACGATTTATAGAAAATCAAACTAAAAAATAGAAAATAAATTGGAATTAAGAATAGTGTAAATATTTTTCTTCTTTAAACTATTATTTAGTTAAATCGCTAATCCTGATTTTCCTAGTAAGGATAACGGGCCTAACTGTTTAAAATATTGAATTGTCATCGGTACTCAATAAACTACCAAGTTTGAATGAAATCTGACCGTTTAAAGTCGGTCAAAATCGCGCCCAAAGGAGTCGGTTACAAACATACAAGTGAAGCTAATATAAAGGTGTAAAATGAAATTAAATTCGAAATTCGAACACTATAAAGAAGTAAAAAGAAGGAGGTATGCTTGTTAGTGCCTTTATTTGAGGATTTGGATCGTCCCACATTCGCCACCAAACGAAATGGAAGCCAGACAATTAATATAAGCCGAGCACCCGCGATACTGCAACCGGTTATCCTGACCTACCTCACTAACCAATGTAGATGTCTGCGTCACACATCTATCTGTAGGTTACTTTAGTTTTTGGAACGAAGTTCCTTATCGCGCGTTGTGAATGGGGGTTAGACGGAAAAAATTCATACGAAAAGTTGTAACGACACTTTTGTTCGAAATTTAAATGATATGGTTTATTATTGGGCTTTTTTCATAATTAATTTATAGGCTACATACAACATGTTTAAAATTCTGTTCCATTTATAAATAAGTATAATTAGTAATTATTATAAGAAAAGGAATAAGTTAAAAGTAAATTTTGAATCGCACTGAATTGAAAGAAGCATGTATTATGTCAATGAATACTTCGTTCCCCAATTTGGTTCTTAACTAAAACTCGTTTAAATAATGAAACTCACTTGATAACTCCATCCTCAATGTAGACATCGGCATCCTCCATGCCGTCATCGTTGACAATTTTGCCATTCTTAATTAGCAGACGATTTTGAGAACTCTGTAACAATTAAACAGATTAATTAAGTTTCAAAGTTTTAAATATTAGGCACACGACACTTAACAATTTCACGTCTCAGGGACGTCAACGCATTGGCGATGCCCCTAGAATTGTAAATGTCCATAGGCGGCGGTTACCACTTACCATCAGATAGACCCTTTGACTGTTTTTCCAAAATATATTCTATCGGTATGCTAAATCTCATTCAAATCCGATCAGCCATTACGGAGGTAAATGGTAACAAAAATACACACACATACAAAATTGGGAATTCGTAATTCATTTTATATATATAGATAAACATAGCTTGATATATCCTATACACGGTAAATGAAGCCTTAGATCCATCAATCTATGTCATCATAATAAACCTTAGTGTAAACAAATACGGTTCATTTTCATACGTAGTATCCCTAAACCTGTAAAATTAATTAATCTTGCTGTCGCTGTGAAAGTGGATATGAAATGGTATTAATTCTGTCATGTAAATATAGGCTGCATATTCAATTATAAAACTAACATTTAATTTATTGATGTTTGACAGAATTGTAATCAAATATGACGTATGCGAAGCATCCAAAATAGATGACATTAACATAAAATAAACTCGAGCAATAGAATATTTAAGGATTATTTCTAACTAGCTGTCCCCTGCGGTTTTACCCGCGCTCCCGAGGGATGTCACTTTTTTCCGGGATAAAAAGTAGGCTATACGTTATTCCAGGGTATGCTTTATCTATGTGGCAAGTTTCATCCAAATCTGTCCGGTAGTTTTTGCGTGAAAGAGTAACAAACATCCATACATACAAACATTCGCATTTATAATATTTGTAAGAAGGATAAGCCACTAGCTTTTTGTTCTCATTCACCCGAGTTCCCGCGATTATAAAATTGCCTGTATCCATTTAGGTTAATCTTATTGGATGTAAATCCCTACTAATATATTCTTATATATAAAATTCTCATGTCACAATGTTAGTTACTATACTCCTCAGAAACGGCATGACCAATTTTTAAGAAATTTTATATGCAAACTCAGTAGGTCTGAGAATCGGCTACTATCTATTTTTCATACCCCTAAGTGATAAGGGTTGTCCACCCCTAACATTAATTTTTTGGACAATTTTTTTTTATGATTTTTATAATGAGGCATTAAAATTACATACAACATTCAATTTTCATCCTTCTATCACCAACCCCTATTTTTTAATCGCGATTTTTATATTATCCTGTTCCAGCCACAGATCCGCAATGGGGTTGCAAGATGGCAATCGAATATAATAATTGTAGTACGATACATTTTCATGCATACTTTATAATGAAGTAAATATAGCAAAACAACGTTTGCCGGGCCATTATGAATGTGAATGTAAGTTTGTTTGTTGCGCTTTCACGCGAAAACTACTTAACCGATCATCATGAAACTTTGTACACATATTCTTAAAGGTATTAGAAGTAACATAGGATACTTTTTGTGCCGGAAAAATGTTACATCCCTCGGGAAAGCGGGTGAAACCGCGGGGGACAGCTAGTATCTATATAAATATGTATTTAAAAATGTAGTATGAAATGTATCAGTAATCTGGTTTCCATAGTACAAGCTCTGCTTAGTTTGGGATCAGATGGCCGTGTGTAAAGAATGTCCCAGGATATTTACTTATTATTACTTACTATCTTTAGTTTTATTTAAATCAACGCTAATTCCGCCGTCAAAGTATTGCAGAATTTCGTGAGTTTAAAACTGTAACTTTAGAAGAAGTCATTTGTCATTGTTTTGTTTATTTAAAATGGGCTTGCGTTTGGCCTTTGACAGACCTCAGAGGAGTTACGACAAGGCTGAGAATGTAGCACGCTTACCCAAAAAAATCCTATTCACTCTTTAAATAATCATTTAATTATTATTATTATCCGGAATAATGTACCATTAAAATTGTGAAAGATTTTTTTAATTAAGTGCTGTGGAGCCAGAGACCTCAGAAAATCCCTACTCTCTCGATAATATTAGCATAAACTTTACCCATGGAAAGGTAATCGACAAGGTAGTAAACCTTTGTATCGACAGCACTATGATTCTTCATCATTCATCATCACTGATCATCATGAACTCTGCAAGTAGCTGCACTGCTGGTGATACAAAAATAATAACCCTAAAAGGACTTAAACATCTTTAAATAAAATGAATCACTTAACTGGAAATCTGAAATCGCATTCTAAGTTCAAATCTGATGGTAGAATTTACATTAGCTTCAGAAATTTCTAAATTTGTCGTGGATAAAGGATGCAATACTGCAGACACTGCAGTGCGGTCCTTTTTGCTAAGTAACCGTTGGAATGCGCTGAATTTATATAAGAACTTCTTTTTGTAGCCACATAAATGCCTCTAAAATAAGGAAGAGAAAGGGTACTAAAAGTCTAGATACCAGTACTTATGTTCTACAAAGTCCGGTACTAAAATTAGTGCTGTACCTACGAATAATACGAAAGAAAATTCCAAATCTAAGCTACACAATGTAACTCACTTTGATATTAATCCCAGTAATATTCCTGAGTGTAGTATCAACAGTCATTTTTTCAAAAATTCAAAATTGGAACAATGGAATTCGATTAATCCGATTATGGAATTAATTCGCGATCGGTATCGGCGAGAATGGCGACCGCCACGCCACACGCGGAACACTGACTGAAACTGTAAATCTGATGCCGAAAATAGAAGGTAGCCGCGTCCCCCTCGCTTACAGCGTATGCTTCTATGTGTTTTTATAACTAAAAGAAAGTGATAAGTGATGTGAGATAATGATGACAATGTAGTTGACACGAATATCGTGATGTTATCAAATACAAATCTACAATCGTATGGTCCGATAATTTTGTTGATCTATCCATCCAGCTTGTAGTACAAGCTTTCCCGTATCTTGGCTATTTTAAAAGCAGTAGAACAGCAGTCAAAAATGGAAATTGTCAAGAAACCAGGAGTTGCCTAGATAATTTCCAAATGCATAATTAATTACACTCAGCTTTTACCACGACTAATAAATAGCCAGTTACTTTCATTTTCCATCACATAGCATAAAACTATATAACAACAGTTTTTCAGTGTATTATTGGCACCAAGATTGTAATTATCGATAGTGACACTGAAAGTAATAGAAGATTCCCATAACTAGAAAAACTAGAGCGCAAGAAAAGCGCGCGAAACGATCTCGTGACGCCATTTTGAATCAACTTTCCCAGACGATATACGGTTTCTATGCTACAGCGCTGTCATTTAGATATTTTATTATATATCATATATAACTATCAAACGTCAATTGTTTCTATGCAATTCATAAATTAAACTCTTTCTTAATTGTAAATCATTGTATTTTAGGTCCATGACTTTGTTTTTACGGCATGTGATGAGCAGATGCTTGGCGCGAGTCATAAAACGTATGTACTTCGAATTTATTGCCTAAAACCTTGTGAGTATATCTGAATTTTAAGAAAAATATTCGTTATTCTGCCCACAGCGTGGCGTTTAAATTAAGAACTGAAATGGTTAAATTAAAATCTCTTGATCTTAGAAAATAATGTTCCAGAATCAATCGATCCAAATCGTTGTAAATTTGACGTTTCAGTCAATCAGTCAGGAAAGCCCTTTCATGTATTATATATTTAGATGGTAAGGCATTTCACACACAGATGTGGGCTGTGGTTGCTGTGGTTGACTTAACGAAACTGTGGGTTAAAATTACTTTGGTTAGTTAAATTAATAGTTCAGGAGCAATGTGTGGTTTTCATAAACGGAGTAGACTGTAGTGTGGTAGATAACCGGTTAGAAAAGAGGTTGCTTGGATTCCCGGTTGAAGCAAATGTGTTAAGGTTCAGTGAACTTGACATCATGTAGGTAATACCAACTTAAATCACTACATAGTATAAAACAAAGTCGCTTTCTCTGTCCCTATATCCCTATGTATGCTTAAATCTTTAAAACTACGCAACGGATTTTAATGCGGTTTTTTTAATAGATAGAGTGATTGAAGAGGAAGGTTTATATGTATCTACATTGCACCTGAGCGAAGCCGGGGCGGGTCGCTAGTTATACTATAAATGCGAAAGTAAGTTTGCTTGTTTCGCTTTCACGGCAAAACTACTGAACCAATCTTGCTATAATTTGGTACACACATAGCCGATGGTATTGAGACGGGCATTGGCCACTTATTCTGCAAACGCAGCTAAAACCGCGGGGGACACTTGTATAGAATAAATTTTCCATTTTTAGTGTCAACAGAACCGCATTCTGTATATCATCACTACATAGTATAAAACAAAGTCGCTTTCTCTGTCCCTATATCCCTATGTATGCTTAAATCTTTAAAACAACGCAACGGATTTTGATGCGGTTTTTAATAGATTTGAAGAGGAAGGTTTTTATGTATAATACATGTGACATCCCACGAGAACGCGGGTAAAACCGCGGGGGACAGCTAGTAATTATATGTATATAAGGAAAATAGGGTTCCTTTAACGCACCATCACCTCAAAACTACTGAACATATCGGGATGGGACTGCTACTATTCGACGAGGAATTTTTTCATCATGTTTATAGGCTATATATGATATCCATTAACAAGGGTGAAACCGCGGGGGACAGCTAGTATGCTATATATACAGACAGACAGACTAAGTGTCAGTTATATATCCCTCGCTACTACCGTTATGTTTGTGTTACTAAAAGCGGTGCCAACCTTAGAGGATAATATTTCATAAAGCTGTCCCTTTTAAGAATACCCTATTAGGGTGTCGTGAAAAACATAGATAGGAATACCTGATAGCTACTTGATATATTTTGTGCAATATTTAATTTTTTTTTTTATACCACTTGGGCCGACAAACAAGCGGACGGTCCACCTGATGGTAAGTGGTCACCGCCGCCTATGGACATTTGCAACACTAGGGGCATCGCCAATGCGTTGTCGACCCTGAGACGTGAAGTTGTTAAGTCTCATGTGCCTGTAATTTCACCGGCCCCCTTTCTAACCGAAACACAGTAACACAAGTGCACTACTGCTTCACGGCAGAAATGGGTAAGGTAGTAGTACTTCCCCGGACGAACTCTGCACTAAGAGCTCTACTACTCGAATGGTGAAAGATAAATATAAATAAATAACCAATTGCTTTCTTTAAACATGATCAATATCTATGAATACTATTAAAATCCTATTTCTATTATAAATGCGATAGTTTGGATGTATGTTTCTCAGTCACACCAGAACGGCGGAACTGGATGAAATTTCGCACAAAGTTAAATTATAGCCCGGAATAGCTTTTTATTCCAGGAAAAATCCTTCCTAACATCCATCAGAAATGCGGGTGAAACTGCGGGGGACAACTAGTACCTATATAATTTATAAAAATAATAATAAATATCCTGGGACATTCATTACACACGGCCATCTGGTCCCAAACTAAGCAGAGCTTGTACTATGGAACCCAGATAACTGATATACTACATATACTACTTTTTTTTTCTAAATTCATACATATATAGATATTTACACCCAGACACAGAGCAAACAGACATGTTCATGCACACAAATGTTTGTCCTGGGTGGGAATCGAACCCGCGACCTTCGGTTTGGCAGTCAGAGTCGCTAACCACCAAGCCAACTGGCCAACATACTATAGATACATATTAAATGATTCGATGGATTTATCAGAATGGTTTTACATCAATGCATTGGACTAGAGTGTCTTTAATAACTCCTAGATACGACCACAAATACCCTGGACTGTTTAAAAATGTATAGAGATAAAAAACAAATTACAGTACCAAAGACAATTTCAATTCAAACCAATGCTCCAGAATCAATCGCAATGATGTAGATAAGAATATAGTTACGGCTTAATAAGTGGTTGCTATTTAGAAAACGCTATATCAAGAGGGGATCAAAATCTAATAAACGTGCCAGACCCCTTCGAAGCGATGGAATCCCATCTTCAATATCAGACGAAGCTGCTATAGGCGAGGACATAATAGAATTGTCTTCGCCAGCTATCCCAATTTAAACCTTCGGATAATCTGTTTTGAAATAGGTATTCCAATAGAAGATTTTCTTTTTTATAAGTCTACAATAAACGTAAACTTGAATTCATGTTTAACCTTGGAAGTGAAAGAGAGATAAGATACCGATCAAAGATATGACAGTCATATCATGCGGCATATATATCTGCAGTGATGCAAATGCCATTTTTACTGAGGCTAGACTTGTATTTGACCATAATCCTACTATGGTTAGTTATGTGACAGAAGGACAAAGCAAGGCGTGATGCTAAGATAAGCTACCAAGAAGGAATACCGTTGGGATACTAGCCGGGTACTACGTTCTTTACCACTGAGTTATTTCTTCATGTTATTTTCCTTCGAAACCTTAAGCTCATTATAGGATTCGAACCTAAAACCTAGACGACACTGCCACTAACTTATCATCGCACTACTAATAATAATAAACTTCTTTTTTCAATAATCTTGCTTAGGTTACATATCCTTTTGGGCAATCTCCTTTTAAAGAAAGATTTGCTAGTGTTAGGAGTTAAATTCAATAATCTATGTAGATTTCCTCGGAATCCTGCAGCTTCATTGAAAATCGACAGCACAACAGCTAATCTAAAGCAATGCTAACTAGCTACATGAAAGAATCGCGACTACTGTTAATAAAAATCTAATGTAATCCAGGCATTTCAATTGTACCTAAATAAAACCTTTGAAGGTCATGCCAGTGATACACCTACAAATACAATGCACATCACAATGCCTAACAAATCTATTATGTTCATACAATACCGAGTTGCATACAAACATACAATTTAATAGGTCAGTATGTATATCGCAGTAATCTCGAGTGGACTCCATGGTTACCTAGATAAGGATAAAGGGTTTAAGTCCCTATTCATTTCCTGACGTTGTTTGAACGCGTAACGGTACTGAAGACAGTAAAGTCGGCTTTCCAGGCACTATTGCATAGGTTAGTACGCAAGTGACTGACGCACCGTACTGTTGAATGAAGAATCAATACGATTTATTGCCATTCGAAAACCGCCTTTCCGGTTCAAGAGAAATATTCGGGCAGACGTTAGAAAAACGAACTGTGAGGACACGAAGAAGGAGAAAGAAGAAGAGTGAGAAGATAAGTAGAATTATACAAATTTGTTACCTGAAGAAAGGATTATAAATGATAATGCAAGCAATAAGTGTCCATAGGTAGTAAGGAAAGATAATTTACTGTTTCAGTTTTAAAGATGATATACCTGAATCTTATTATGGAACAGTTCAGAATTCGGAGAGAGCCATAAAATATTAAAATGAAAATATACTGAATTATCATATTCATGAAGCAAATAACTGCGAATATTTTACAAACAAAGATTCAGTTTTGATGCGCTCGAATACAGATTCATCTAATGCTTTACTAATGAAGTATTAAAATGTTTATTATCGAGTTAATCGCTTTCATACGGTTCAACTAGTGTTGATGGAACATGATATGACCGACTTTATTATCAGACCGATAGACTATTTCAAAATAACAGATATTACGCCTACACTCAAGCCCACTACATCATATAAAGTAAACAGAACAGAGAAAGTTGAAATAATGTTGATGAACCAGACATATTTTCAAATTCATTAACACTGGTATAGCAAGCAATCTGCAAATGGAAAATGTAAATAAATCTATGTATGAACTCAGAACATTGTTGCTCGGTTCTTATCGTTTTGTAGGTTATTAACCTTTTCTATTGTTAATCTTTGTTATTTCACAAACAGATTTCAAGCTTCACACCCGACCTAAAGGATCGGTTTATTTACAGTACACCTCACTGAGCGAGTTCGAAAATCTTGTACCACTGTTTACAAATTTATAGATTATTTCTATCTGTAATTTCGTATGTTCAAGGAAGTTAAGCGTTTAGTTTCTTCTTTTATCTTCCTATATGTATAGGGCAAGGATTAACAAGAGAATTTACAGGTTTAAGGTAAAAGTAGACTGTCTCACCATAGTGTTGTCCTGTCTCAAGTTTCACGCGTCCAACCCGTTTTGCAGCAAACACACAACTGGTCGTGAACCGACCTATAGGACAGCTGTAGGTATAATGACTTCATCGTACGTAGGTATATGTTATCTTTTCTCAAGTGTTCGCAAACTTGAACGTTGAAATAAGTACAATTGCTTAATACTAGATAAAAAGCAAATAAACCTTATCATTTATCAAGGAACTTATTTTTTTTACGATTATGTGTATCTTCATTGTAAAACTTATTTGATATTAAAAGCATCTGCAATAAAACTGAAATATAAAGTAACGTAACGATAAACATCTTAAAGACTTGAACTACAAAGACAAATCTGATCATAATCGAAACAAGAGAAAATGAAAGTCATTAAAAAAATTCATGTTAAAATCAAGTTTGAAAAAGCTACTCGGTGCACATTCTTGGTACAGAATTCAACACGATTATTACTTTGTACATTCTCGAGATACGACGGGCTTTTTAACCAATTGAGAGAGATCTCAAGTGTCTAGAATCTCCCATGATGCGGGTCGTTAAATACCACCATCGACGATTTGCACTTACATACTTGTTTATAGCTGTGTGCACTGTAACAAGAACATTTAAAATAGATCTTTTAATCATAGACAGTTTAGTGTTATATAAAAAGAATTTTGGGCTATGGAGACTTTTTTATCATGTTTCTTTTGAGTCTAGCAAGTTGAGTTTTATAGAAAGGTAGAAATACCAAGCGAATTTGAGAGCAATAAAGTCGATATTGGAAAATAAACTTTAGCACAAATAGCTACTAGTTGTGAACAAATTTGCAGATTATAGATTAAACTACAAAGGTACCAATGAAGTGCTTACTATGCCATCTTGCTAAAACGGGGATTATCAAGATTATCTAATCTTGCGCCAACAATGTGGCAAATACTGTGAGAAGTAGGTTATGGATATGCGGTACTCTGGCGTCCAAACATACTAAGGTTCTGACACAATATAATGTTTGTCTTTATCTTTAGTGCTGTCATAGCTTCGGCTTATGAAATGAATATTTTCGTAACAATGCACGTTAATGTATGCAGTAAATACTTAATGAGGACATTGCTTGTTTAACAAATTGCAAATTCTGCTGACAACTCTGACAAAAATGATGTCACTTTGTCCTGATTGAGTGCACCAAAGAAGAAAAGTAAATATTGATCTTGAGACACTTAGATCGCAAAGGATGAAGCTATTGTCGTGCCCTGCGTGCCCCTCATCTGGCACGCCAGAAGACCTGTATAATGCTACAGACGACACAGTACGCCTGGCAGAATTCTGGTCACGCAAAAAAATGCGCTTTATTGCAGGAAGGATGTTGCAAAATGTACCGTAAGTGATATATGAAACGAGTGCAATTAGAATGAAGCTGCTCATTCGTATCCATATTGCACTAGCCCGTGAACAGTATTTTCTCATCGCCCGCAGTAAAAGCCTTTTCAAAATAAGGAGGAAGTAAAAACCCGCAGCGCCATTACAACTCCCTTCTCTGAGTCACAAGTTCACCGCCGCCGTCTAGTCTACGCATTGAACAAGGGGGAATGGAGCACGCAATCATGAAGGAACATCAATAAACGCAGAGCGACGCGGAATACCTACCTCGGTACAATCACTTTGTAACTTTTGCGCCGCTGTTTTATCCAGTACTAGGTAAATGATGAATATTTCGACAATTTTTTACGGAAGGTATAACAACTAAAAACAATCGAAACTCGTGTTAGAGTCTGACTATTCATCAGCACTTGTAAAGGCGTATTTGAATAAAAATATTTTCATTTTTAATTTCCATATATGTATTAACCCGAAACGTACTACGCTTGTTGTCAGCTTTCTACTAAGTACCCTACTCCGATGATATACATACAGTAACCTGTCCAGGTCACTTAGCTCTTAGATTTATATCTTCTATCTATCTATATTATTATAAAACTTAGTAACCTTCGTGCCTGTACCTTGAAAATCTGTCTTGTTTGAGTTTTAATCTCCAAACTATAAAACGAATTTAAATGGAATCTTTACACGTTACTACTCACGAAACAATATCTTGATTTAAAGTTATCATGCGTACGAAGTCGCGGGCACAGCTAGTAATAAATGAAGTCAAACTCCTTTCGTATTCATCGTAAATATTATTCAATGCCTGTTGTACGTCTTACGTGAAATAGTTACGATTATTTTTAGATGTCAACTCGTCAGTAGGGGGTTTATTTTAGTGTAGTATATACAGCATTGTTGACTTTGCAAAATCTCATAATTACAAATGGATGTTAAATATTGAGACATTTTTGAAAGTTTTATGTGGAGACATCGATTCAACAAGCATTATTGCGCTTGTGTGGACTCTCATGCTATCTGATCGATCTGTACTGTATACTTACTGCAGAAATCACAACTATTTTACGCTTTGCCGTAGTCGGGTAAAATTGATGTTGGAGAGTAATTATAATTAGTTTCATGAATGTTTGTGTAACTCACTACTAGATGGCGCTTTATCAATTTCTATACCCTTCAACCAATCCCATTAAAAATTACACTGCCGAAAGTTATATTACGGTTTATTTTTTTTAGCTGGATTACTATACTTAAAGAAATATTCTACTAATGTTATAAAAAAAATAATTATACCACTTGGGCCGACCAACAAGCGGATGGTCCACCTGACGGTAAGTGGTCACCGCCGCCTATCGACATTTGCAACACTGGCGGCATCGCCAATGCGTCATCGACCCTGAGACGTGAAGTTGTTAAATCTCATGTGCCTGTAATTTCGCCGGCCCCCTTACCTTTCTAACCAGAACACAGTAATACAGGTGCACTACTGCTTCACGGCAGAAATGGGTAAGGTGGTAGTACTTCCCCGGACGAACTCTACACTAAGAGCTCTACTACTCGAAAATGCGAAAGATTGTGAAGACGTATGGATGTTTATAACGTTTTCACGCAATACTATCGAACAGATTCAGATGAAACTTGGCACATAGTTAGAGCGTGCCCTGGAATAACATATAGGATACTTTTTATCCCGGTAAAATGTTACTACCCTTGAAAAAAGCAGGTGAGACCACAGGGGACAGCTAGTTTACATTTTTAAGAGAATTTTGATTCATATTGGATATTATTTGAAATTCAATGTTCAATACATTGACCTGCAAGCTAGATTTTTGAATTCACGATGCTATTTCTGATTGGTCGAATGTCTGAAATCTTGCTAATGAACGGTGCAAAGTTACTCAACGCTTACAAGTTAGTTTGGTACTATGACTTCTGACGATTCATTAGGAGCACACTACCGAGAGAAAATTTTAATTATCACATTTCAGTGGCCAAAATACGATAGGTTACGTTTCCACCACAACGCATTTGTGATGCCCCTGGTGTTGCTAATGTCCATAGGCGGCGGTGACCACTTACCATCAGGTGGACTGTCTGTTTGTTCGTCAGCTAATGTGGTAAATATGTTCCAGGTAGCTTTGCGGCGAGTCCGAAGAAGATAGCTTCTTTTGTAGGCTTACCACATCATAGTTCTAATAAAGTGTTTCTACTGGCTCGCCGGTTTTGGTGGAAACGCAGCCAAAACCACGGCATTGCAGTGCTACGCTGAATCCTTTCATTTATTGAATTTCCGGGACTTCCCAGTCGCACGCTAGACTTTTCGCGCGGCCACACCCACCACGTGGCGATTCTGTCTCTGACTCTCTCTTAGGAATATACTTAAAAATGAGAAGAAGCTCCATCTCTTTCAATTGTATGACCCTGTCTCATTGATCTCTCTTCTATTGCTACTAATATTATAAATGCGAAAGTTTGTATATTTGTTTCTCTTTCACGCAAAAACTATCAAACGGGAGGGACAGCTAGTATAACATATTAGGTTTTTCATCATAGATGGTTAGATGGTTCTGCTTGCTTTAGGCACAGCGACATGATTTTTTTTTTATGCTACTTGGGCCGACAAACAAGCAGACGGTCCACCTGATGGTAAGTGGTCACCGCCGCCTATGGACATTTGCAACACTAGGAGCATCGCCAATGCGTTGTCGACCCTGAGACGTGAAGTTGTTAAGTCTCATGTGCCTGTAATTTCACCGGCCCCCTTACCTTTCTAACCGAAACACAGTAATACAATAGCACTACTGCTTCACGGCGGAAATGGGTAAGGTGGTAGTACTTCCCCGGACGAACTCTGCACTAAGAGCTTTACTACTCTGATATAACCTTTGAAGGAATACTCTTTGTATCTGTGTATCGAGAATGAGGTATATGTAGGAACTAGCTTCAACTCCGCATTTCCCAGGGGTCTAATGCTTTCCCGGAACAAAAAGTATTCTGTTTTAATCCATATCATATCTTACCTTAAAATCAGATTAGCCGTGATTGATTGATTTATAAACATATAAACATATAAACATATAAACATATAAACATATAAACATATAAACATATAAACATATAAACATATAAACATATAAATTTTCATATTTATAAGCAGATAGTAGCAGATATTTTTTGAGTAGCAGAGCTCTTAGTGCAGAATTCGTCAGGGTAAGTACTACCACCTTACCCATTTCTGCCGTGAAGCAGTAGTGCACTTGTGTTACTGTGTTTCGGTTAGAAAGGTAAGGGGGCCGGTGAAATTACAGGCACATGAGACTTAACAACTTCACGTCTCAGGGTCGACAACGCATTGCTGATGCCCCTAGTGTTGCAAATGTCCATAGGCGGCGGTGACCACTTATCAGGTGGACCGCCTGCTTGTTTGTCGACCGAAGTGCTATAAAAAAAAAGCTGAGACGTGAGAATATCAATCTACAATGTAGTAAAACCTAAGCTTACTTGATGACAGTAAGGATCACTTTAAAGTGATGTTATTGTTGACAACTCTGTAACAGTAAGTGGCAACTGATGGGGTCTATTTCTGTTTTGTTCTTCTTTTTGTTGTTCTTTGGAATTCAGATCCGCAACCTTTTTGTGTGACGATTAATAAATCAATAACAAACACAATTCTATACAAAAGATATTGATGAATAATTAAAATGTGTAATACTAATGATCCACTTCTATCGTGTCTTTACAACACACCCTATATTTAGGGGCCTTATGCCTTGGTGTTTCAGAGGCCCTGACGGCTACGCCACGAATAACATACCCCAAAAAAATAAAAGAACTGATTTTTATGAATGAAAAATAGAAAAAATATTAAAGCAGACAATTATTAGGTAAAATAAGTACGTAGGCCTTTCTGTTAAATAATCTGGTTCCCTGACATGGTAGCTTTCTAGGGGGAGTTGGCTTTGAAAATTAATTATATTTTTACGGGGTATTTTGTAACATGTTGTACAACAATGTGTGAAATATTAAACCAACGCCACTATAGTGGGATAACGATGGACTCAATCAACAAGCACTCCACAGCGTGACCGAACAGATAAAGTGACATCCGCTCATATATTGATTTTTGCCATGTCTGGGCACTGTCATGGTACCGCAGTTTTTAGATTATGACGATGGCGATTTCAAAATTCAAACAAGTGCGTGTCGGACTCGCGTACGGTTCCGTACCATTATATATTAAAACGGCTGTTGTATGCCCCCCTTAAATATTTATTTTATTCTGTTTTATAGTATTAGTTGTTATAGCGACAACATATACATCATCTGTGAAAATTTCAACTGTCTAACTAACACGGTTCCTGAGATACAGCCTGGTGACAGACAGACAGCGGAGTTGTTATAAGGCCCCATTTAACCTCCTTTCGGCTTTACGGGTAGTTTTGTAACATCCTGTATAACATTGGCTACGTCACATGAGATAAGCCTCATAGTCCTCTCCGAGGCACATTATCAATCTCAGGCTGCAGGTAAATCTATTTCACAGGGCTATAACACCCGATTAAGCAAAGCTTGTACCTGCCCCCTGTCGGCGAGCCGCCGCACGGAGGCCTCGGAGAGTTTACCTCTCACTTGATTGCGTAGTTAGAGAAAGAGACAGAGCATAGATGCGCGAAACATCCCCGAGCTAGTGTCATTTTCCTTACAGAATCGAACCCAAATAGATAACAGATAGATCATAGCTGAATAGGGTTGACATTGCGATGTTACCTTGAGTGACTTATGGTAAAGGCATAGAGCAAACACGTATTGTACAAGTATTTATAATAGAATAGAAATTAAGCGACCATTGTCCCTCATTAGTTCCCCCATATATGCCTACTCTGAATAATTGAGTTAAAGGTTCTTTGAGAAATATTGTAATTAAGGTAGCATTGTAATGTGCTCTCATTATTTTATGGCCTTCAAATATTTTTCGCGGGAATTGTTATAATAGGTTTTAGTCTAGATTTGTAACTTCTTTATTATTATTTAATTATCAACAGGCAGTCCATTCAACTAATAAGAGTCCTATATCCTGTTCTATGCTACTTCTTCTCCTTGAGATGCTTGTAGAGTTTTTGAATTGATTAACATTTTGGGCTGTTACAACGTCTTCTTTTTCTAGCGTAAGAATTAAAAAAATATAACCGGCCCAGTGCGAGTCGGAATAGCGCACGAAGACTACAGTACCATGATCTATAAAAACTGCAAAAATATCATGTTTATTGTATGAGAGCCGCCTTAATTATTAATTCAATTGTTTTTTAGTATTTGATTTTTTTTGCGGCAACAGAAATACATTCGTGAAAATGTCAACGGTCTAAGTATAATGGTTTATGATATACCTACAGCCCGGTGACAGACGGACAGATAAACAAATAGACAGACAGAGACAGACGGACAGTCTTAGTAATAGGGTTCCGCTATTTACATCAATTTAATAAAATCTACATTTGAGGACAAAGGGTTTGGTCTTAACTTCTGAGGACTTGAGAGCCACCTTTTGCCCAGAGACTAAGCTTAACCATCCAACGGCCACGCCGCTAGTCATGTGTACTAAGAACATTAAGGATCTTTAATTCTAGATATCTTTTCGGTTTCCTTATATATAGAACTAGCTGTCTCCGATTTCACCCGCGTTTATCGATCTTATATAGTCTATATCTACGAAAAATTCCGCGTCAAATGGTAGCAGTTCCATCGCGATATGTTCAGTAGTTTTGAGGTGATGGTGCGTCAAACCCTATTTTACATAATATATAGATAGAGATAGAAGATAAAATAGTTTAATTCTGTGAGCGGGATGAATTAATGGTTCTCAATCCTATGTTATATAAGGTAAGACATAAATTTGTTATAAATAAGTTGGTGAAACAGTGATTTTGTAAGACTGACAGATTTTGAAATGATGAGGAATTTAAAACAGGTGGTAAAGCAATATCTTAAGTATTATTCAGGGTCACGCTTTAGGTAAGATTCGTTGTTGGAATAGTAATTTGACTACCGTCATTAACCTACTGTGTGGTAAATTGTACTGTTGTGCTAAAAAGAAATCACCCGATTTGTAAAGAAATTGCTTTGATTGTTAAAACGACATTTTGGTTGTTATCACGTGCATGATTACGCATAACAATGCTGACTGTACAGAAGAGTCAAAATAAAAAAAATTAAAAAAACACGCTTTTATAAATAATCCAACTAAAGCACTTCACGCTTTTTTTTTTACAATAAAATATATATTTTTCATATTTAGGTACACTATTCTTAATTTCAATTTATTTTCTATTATTAATTTGGATTTTCTATAAAAGAGTATTTCTAGTTTATTTAAACTATTATTAATTTTTAATTTTTTTAGTACATCGCGAATCCTGATTATCCTAATAAGGATCTAACTGTTTAAAATATCGAATTGTCATCTGTCCTCGATAAATCTACAGTTTAAATGAAATCTGACCGTTTAAAGTGGGTCCAAATCGCGCCCAATGGAGTCGGTTACGTACATACAAACAAACATACAGGTGAAACTAATAAAAAATGTGTAAAAAGGTGGCCAATTGGAAGTCGGATTCGCACACCTTCGTATACAAAACGTGTGGTTCTGTAACAAAACTAACACCGTACATTATTTAACGAAATGTCGAAAAAAAAACGCGCATCTTGTATGGAGACCCGTTTAATCTCACTAGTATTATAAATGTGAACGGATCTGCATAAAATTTGGCACAGACATAGATTATAGTCTGGAATAGCACATACGCTATTTTATTCCGGGAAAAGTAACATCCTCCAGGAACGCGGTTGAAACAGCGGGGGACAGGTAGTTACTATATTATTTTATTATTTGTTCTCACAACGGCTATATTGGTACACACTATGAAAATTTCAATCGTCTATCTATTAAGGTTAAAAAGATACAGCTCTGTGACAAGACGACCGGACAGCGGATTTTATTACGGAACCCAAAAAATTAAATGATAAGAAACCTTTATCCTATGGAAATATTCCTAAAAAACATGGTCTACCTAATAATAATATAAAAGTTCAACTGTTAAATTTGACCTGCCAAATTAACAAGAATGTATCAAGGCCTAATGAAACAAATCAATTCATTACAGCAAATGGCGGGTTCGTTCATTCGATCAAATTGTAATTAATTGTGATTCTATTGACCTTATTAACATTATAACAGCTGTAGACAGGCATCAACGGAAATGACCGAGCGAGACGACCACTCTGGGTTTGGTCGGAACAGGTAGACTGCTGACCTCGTCAAGGTAGATATGACCGTCTACACGCAGCCATTCTATGTGAAGTCTAGGATTAGAACTGCCTGACCTGGAATGATGATAATGCGACCACCAAAGCATTTGAATAGCCGCAATCTCCAGCTTTTACCTAACTTTTACTTAGTTATGTTTAGCGTACATGTTTTTTAACCGACTTCAATAAAGGAGGATGTTATCAATTCGTCTGTATATTTTTTTTTTATGTTTGTTACCTCATAATTTTGACTGGGCGAAGCGATTTTTATGATTCTTTTTTTATTTTTTATTTCAATGTTGTCCAGTTCCGACAATGGCATGAGAACTATATAAGTCTAAAATTAGCATTTAGTATGTGTGCGACAAATGAACGAGTAACTCAATATCACGCTTACCGATTTCGATGTATGTTGTTGTAAGTAAGTAATGTAACTCCCATGGCATTTCTATAGTTTTTAAGGTGTTTAAATTATATCTATACTAATATAATATTGAGGAAAAATTTGTATGTAAGTATGTTTGTTACTCTTTCACGCAAAAACTACTAAAGGGATATGGGTGAAACTTGGCATAGATAGAGCATATCCTGGAATAGCATATAGGCTACTTTTTATCTCGGGAAAATATGATATCCCTCGGGAACGCGGGTAAAACCGCGGGGGACAGCTAGTAAAATATATTGAACCTGTGATAAATGAATACATAAATAATAGACCTATGAAGCCATAGGCCATATTCATATCAGGTTCATACCGTCATAAACATATAAAGATACACGCTTAAAAAAAATTGACATGATAAAACTATTGCTTAGAGGGAAACATTTTCTTTGCGTAAAAAACCATAATATTTTGGTATAATATTAAATAAAAAATGATGTGTAGGTTCCATAGAAAACGTCGCATAACATCGACGGGTAAAAGGCGACTTGACTCAACCGCCATTTTTGACGAAAGTAACATTTTTCTCAATGAATTATACTACTATGATAATGGCCCATGCACAAATTCGTTGAAGCTTGTATTTAGTTTTAATATTCAACAGCTTCGATGTGGAATGTTAAGAAGTTTTGATGCAGTATCTGTTTTTGAGTTTTAACCTTTTCAAATAGCTCTCCTGTAAAGTTTTCAAAATGGCGCTTGAATCAAGTCGCCTTTTAACCGTCGACATAATTTCGTCCAAAATTACTTATCGTCGAATTATATTTCTAGTTATCACAAGAAGCGTGCATTCACTAGCAAAAACAAGAGAAACGAACCTAGTTACACATTCAAGACACGTGAAACACAATTTACGGTAGAAACATTTGACATTTAACATAAACCGTACAAACATGCAAAGTGCACATTTCCAACTCAACTGTTCTGTGGGGCACTTAAACGCTTTCTCCAAAACGATATAATATTAAAACGCATTTCAGCCGCAAGTTTTAAATAAAGTACCCAGTTTAAAGCTGGCGTAAAACATTATTTACGACCCTTTGTACTGCAAGGGAGAAGGGTCCCCTATATCTATGGTGTAAGGTAAGAATAGATTGGCTCAAGTTGGGGTACGTCGAAGACTCCGTGCCGCGGTAGAAAGTTCTTTAAGCTATTGTGGTCAGTGAAACTAGAGAATTAAGGTTGATAATAGCATGTAGTTTTAATGCTACGATTTAGGAAGTGCGGACGTGTGTACTGAAAGCTCTTGGACGCTTCACAGCGGATGTTGATGTCGTAGTGTTACTGCTAAATGAATTTGAATATTTATGACATCATTAAAATTAGTATACTGTACTTTTAATAACGGTACTGATGAAGTTGGACTGCGGTGTTTTTTAATAATGATAGTTCAGTATTCATACGAAAAGTGGAAGTTAAAAACTTCTAAATCAAAACATTACTAAATTTAACGAGTAAACGAATATGGGTTACATTTGGCACCAAAATAGAATATCTTTTTAAATAGTCTTTATTTTCCAGGAAAAGATTTGCCTCACTAGGTTTATAGTCTGGTTAAAAGTGATTTATTTTTTATATCGTAAAAGAGAGTTTATATATAGGACCAAAGTACAAACAACATTGTTTCGTAGTTTTACAAGGTAATAAACTTCAATCAAAACATACATCTCATGTATAAATAGTGCATTCTCTTCGCCGGAGAGAACATCGTTGAAGTAACGTTGACATGGAATTTGTTGCGGAATATGTCAGTCGTCTGTGTCAGGGCCCAGGGTTCCTAAGGAATTACCAATACAGACAACTTTACAGTCTCCATCAAATACTGGGACCACAAACCCAAGATAGTATGACTTAGCTACCGCTAACTGCTGAGAACTAAGAACAGAAGAATAAATACTTCTTACCAATAAATTTATTCTAAAATCTTGCACACCTCCCTCCACGCTGCTTACCCGCCCCTCTATAAGCGGCCGTAACAAGTAAAAAAGAAGAAAAAAAGATAATCAAAATCGGAACCATGACCACTCGATAACGATTAATCGGTTCAAAAACAATAATATTTATTGTTCACGGATTAAAGATTGATTACAAACAATGGGCGTGACTCAGCAAACCGCAATATAAATTTAAAATCGGAATCAAATTATGAATTGAATTGAATTCATTCATATTCGAATTGAGAACGCACACTGGCTGAATTTTAAACAGGTAAAGGCAAAGGTCTTATATTACGTTACGTAAAGGTTAGTTACCTATGAGGTTTCATAACTAAAACATAAATATGAGTTTTGTTTGATACATTAGCTTAGTTAGCGGTAAAATTAAGGTCGCCTACCCATAAGTCGCTTATAATTAAGCACTGGCTGGTTTTAGGGTAAAGAGGGTTCATTTTATAAGCAATCGATATTTATGATACAAATATGGCGGGAATCTTTGAAAATGACAGTTGTTTTCGGTAACTATCGAGTGAGAAATTGATATCGAAAACTTGAGAATGAGGCTCCGGGTGGCTCAATTTACAGCATATTCAGATTTGATCTTGGCTGACCAGCTTCTTCCCAATTCATACTTTTGATCTACCTTAAGGGGCGTCGTCGTACGTCAGCAGGCGTCCAGGGAGTAAGACCACAAGATGCAAGAATGCTGGACGTGATCCTAGGCTGGTTTCCTCAACGTTTTTAAGATTGTGATTAGGAAACGTACTTTTTTTAGTTACCTATTCAAGCTATTTTATTTAGAGTTTAGGTCGGGGGTGAGAGTAGATGGATACCGACAAATTTATGAATAGAGATATTAGAATAGAGGTCCACGACTTACGACTAAAGATGCGCTAACACAATTAACCTTGAATTAAAATAGCCGTTGCGTTAATAAAGTTTTTGTCTATGCGCATAAACGCAACTATGACAGTCATGGTGTGATGAGCAATGTGTAAATTTACTGTTACAGCTATGTATTTTCCAGTTACTATTATAATTATAACTAGCGACCCGCCCCGGCTTCGCTCAGGTGCAATGTAGATACTAATACATATAAACCTTCCTCTTCAATCATTCTATTAAAAAAAACGCATCAAAATCCGTTGAGTATTTTTAAAGATTTAAGCATACATAGGGATATAGGGACAGATAAAGCGACTTTGTTTTTATACTATGTAGTGATAATCAAACTAGGATATGCTTTTCAAAACATTTGCAGGTTGGTTGATAGATCAAAAGATTTTTGGCTTAGGTTTGTAATTTTGTATTACAGAATATTGTTGCCAATTATTTTGATTTGGCTTGGATACAATTTTAATAGTGGGAAATAACTAGATAACCGCTCCCAATGGTTTGCTATTAGGTTATAATCCGAAGGGTTTCGGACAGAGTTGAATATCGCATGCGCTGTTTCAACTTAGTTTGACACAAAACTGATTGAACGACATATATATAATCTCTTTATTTGGTGCCTATAAAATAAACTACTATAATACAATTCCAGTAAAACGAAATACCTATTATGTATAAAATTTGAGTTCTACATGGATCAGATTTTTGATTGAGACACTAGGATATAAGATAGGTACCCAAATATTACAGTCTATTAAGAGTATCCTGCTATGATACAGCGAGATAAGTGGATGTAGAATTGGCATCACATACCTACCTACCAAGGTATCGATGTTACAAAAGCAAGTGCAGACAGGGTGAGACGAGGCATTACAAAATTCCTAAATAGAGGCTACATTATTACTTTAGAATCGGGTGTATATTGATCTTTAACCCTCACGCAGATTTTATTTTATCTGCAGCAACTGCCGGCAGCAGATGACCGGCAATTATTAATCCCATAGCTTCTGCGCATGTCACGTTCGGGCCTGGCTGCCAGGCTAGCCAAACGCAGCCCGTGGGTTGGTTCGTACGTACAAAGGATAGGTAGGTGATAAATGAAAATGAGGTCATTCAACCCCCGCACCCGCCTTTCATGGTAGGTAGGTATTTATACGAAAACTAGAATCAACCAAAACATTAAGCGAAAATACATCAAAATTTAATTCCCGCCGGGTTTTGAAAAAGTCTAATTAAATAAAAAGTAGGTATGTAATATTTTAATTTATAAACTACATGCGAAATTAAAGATTATAGCAACTTATACCTACTTCTGTTTAATTAATGCTTACTACTACTACACGTTGTAGGTGCCTATTACATCACACATGGACATTTAAATAAGAATAAATTATTCCAACTATAACAAAAGAATTGGTGAGAATCCATTTAGTTACGTATGTTTTCGCAATAACCGCCCGGCAACATAATTTTTAGCAAAATTAGGTCAGACACTTCCCATACGTTGAATTTGGCGAGGAGGTAACTTTTGCTGGTTCCAATATAAAAATGAATGGTGTAATAATATCCCAACGGTCGGATAAAAACACGTTATTCTCAGAAAATCGTATTCAATTATTTTTTATCGAAATTTTAAGCGATACCTACAACAGGTGAGTTCGTTATTTCTTACCTGCAAGTGTATCGGTACTTTTTTCACTGGTGCGGTGGTCATTTTCAATTTTATTCACTGCACTGACACAAATATATTTATAAATAAGGTGTAGGCGTTACTGTGTAATATAAATTTCGCAAATCTTCGGGCTAACGTTTCAATTTGCCTAACAGCAATTCACTCACTATCGACAACAAATGCCAACTGAAATTTACTGATTATTTGATTCCATTGAATAAGTTTACTATGCTCCCCTCCATAGCGCATGCGTAAAAACTCGTCCTTCGCTTTGGTTGGTTGGCGAGAAATCGTAAGCTTGTTCACTAAGCTCTTAGTTAGTTCTAATAAAATCGTACAGATGGCAGTACCAAAAGCTTAGTCATTTCTTACCTTGTTATGGTTTAAATCTTATTTATGTGCTTTTTTTATTTATGTTTCACTAAATATTGATAGTTATAGTTTAAAAAGTTTAATGAATTGAATTTTGTAAGAGCATTTGCTTATATTGTATTATTTTTACTTCAAAGTATCTCAATAAACTATTTTAGGCGTCAAATAGTTCTCTACAGTGATACGAGATGGCGTTGAAAGTTAATTTTATAACGATCATTAAATATTTTTCTCAGTGTTCATTCTTCCTCCGCCAACCAAAACATTCAATCGAAATTTGAAACATGTATCAGGCGCCAGCGAGTTTTCGCGCTTGAATTATTCGCGGTTTAATAAAATATTGACTAAATATTATAAGCAGGAACCTATGTGATGTGTAGTGTAGTTTTTTGGAATATTTGATATATTTGTATCCATGCCAACATTACATCTCAAGCCTGGAATCACGGTAAATATTTTTTTCCGCACGACATTTTCTTGCTTCGACTATAAAAATAGACAAGATTCCCCTCTTGATAATGGGCTCATAGTGAGTAAATGTATCTACGAGGGAAGCTGTAAATAATTATGTGCAATTCCCTTCACCAAAGAAAGAGCAAGGTCCATGACAGATTCCCCGAGATATCCTACCTAATAAAGGTCGTAATTATTTTTTTAATAAAGTTCTAGAACGCAAATGAAGTTCTTTCAGGTAAGATTTTAATTCCTATTGGGTATCTATGGTGGACTGTGAAGGTATAAGCAGATTTCAAACCTGATACCTACAACAAGGAGCTAAAGTAGAATCAATAAGTCTGTCCTCTGTTTATTTCGTAGATAAGAAATGCGTAAAAGATGTTCTAAGTTATTGCCGTTGTGCTTATTGTTATTTATAAAACTATTATAGTATATGTAAAAAACCCGATAAATTGAGATACTTCAAAAATAATTGTTTTGTCTGACTGGACGCCACCGAGTCCGCAGGGTAATTTCGTTCGGTCAATTGTCAGCCCTACAAAACATTAAATTTACTAAATATTTTGAACGTTAATGTGCTAGCGAAAAATAAAACAGAATAGTGTTCTATTTTTCAATTCTCTTTCGTAAAAATTTTTTTGGATTACGGAGTAAGAAAACTCTTTGAGTTTATTTTAGTAAAATAACAAAAACCGGCCAAGTTTAGCCGCCCTAACTAACCTAAATCGTACGCATTTACCTATTATTACTATGTAGTAATAATAGCTCAATGCTCGTACGTACTTAATTAAGGAAAAAACATGTAATTATTTTGTGAAATAAGTACCTACTCATAAATTCATAGGTGGTATAAAATCCTAGTTCTAGCGCTAGTTCGACTCCTGGTGAATTTTTATCCGTCGAAATATAGTAGAAGGTAAGTAAAGTAAGTAGGTAGTGGTAGGTAGGTATCTAATAAAGCTAACGTATTTTTTCAAAAATTCTAATGGCTTTGGCACCTTTAATTTTTTATGTATTTTTTTAAATAATTTATTTAACATTTATTTTATTATTTATTTATTTAAAAGTACAATTTATATTTAGACTGCGATTACAGATTTTCTCTTGCAGAATTTACTTTTTCTTGTTAGTTACGTATTGCTATACAATAAAAAATTACAGGAAAAGTTGGTTGCCTTATAAAGAAGGATAGGAAAGGAAGGTTAGGCTAATTGGCTTGGTGGTTAGCGACCCTGACTGCCAAGTCAAATTTCGGGGGCTCAATTCCCACCCAGGACAAACATTTGTGTGCATGAATATGTCTATTTGTTTTATGTCTGGTTGTAAATATCTATACTGTATGTATTTAGAAAAATAAAAATTAGTATAATATGTAGTACATATCAGTTATCTGGTTTTCATAGTACAAGCTCTGCTTAGTTTAGGATCAGATGGCTGTGTGTAAAAAGAATGATTTATAAGGATAGGATTTTGGACCTTCCCCCCTAAGAGGCAGACAGGGTCTCAATAATAGGTACCTCCTCCAGACATTTTTAAAGCCCCAACATGATGTGAGCATTGTTGCCGTATCTCGGGCACTATACCAATCTGGGCCTACCCGTTACAATTAGGTTTTCCCAACTTTTTGTACGAGAAATGAAGTATATTGAGATCGGAGAAATAACAATTAACAGTATTTTACAAAGAAAAAAACAGCACTTAATTTAAAAAAAAAGCACTTTTTTGGAGCTTCTTGCACAATTTATTATCATTTTTAAAATATACATAGGCTTTCCACTCAGCGGACATAAATACAATATGTTGAATACTTCTTCGAAAAATAGTATAATACTGCTTCTAACAATATAGTCGCGAACCCTAGCTACAAGTAAACATTTTTAATTAAACATCCACCGGGATTAGTAAATAAGAATACCAATACTCTAGGTTTTTATGCTAACCAATAGCATCTAGCCACATTGACACAGGGCGAAATTAAATCATTTGCTTCGTTGAATTTTGCCATCCACTGCTTTTGTCCGACATTAGGTAACTCTATATCAAAGTACATCTTAGTACCTATCATTTTTAAATTTGGAACAGGAAAAGATTGCCATAAAAACAAGGATTAGCAAAAATAATTTTAGTGTGTACCTCAGTGAGGATTTGTGCGTGTATGTATGTATGTTTATGGTAAGAAGTGACGCACAATACTGGTACCTAGTATTCCCGCTACCTTTTAAGGTAGAATGGAGTGACAGCTGCCACATTTGTCCTTGCCAAGTGTTAAGGACAGGTACCATGGTAAAACTAACGTCTACTAAGGCAGGGAATAAAAAAAATCGTTTTTAAGGGCTTTAATTGTTCTTTTATACCTACAATAAACCTTTAAGGTAGTCATCTAGTGTAGTATGTATTGCTATACTCATTATGTTCCATATAACATGTCCGTTTTGACGTCTCAGAATGTCAAAGAAGAATAGTTCCTATTGCGTGAAGGTAAAACTTAAATTGCAGCGTCATATATAATAAATCATTGGGTCAAAATATGATGCTTTGTTCTAAACTATAAAGTATATTTTTCCATGACATTAATAACGACAAAAAGGACTAATATCGGAGATAATATACATTTAACCTCATGAATAAGAATTGATGTAAGCTGGTACTTCCACAGATAGAATTAATTCCAAATAAAGAATTTGGAGCCAATTTATGTTTACTTAATCAGTAGTGTAATATATAGTAAATCCGCCGGTATAAAAAAAGAAAAAAGTTCCGGGACCAAAAGTTTTCTTGGGCGTTTTCTTAAATATAGTACGGTGACACGAAACCCTTAGTGTGCGAGCACTTGCCCGCCTTTTTCTAATGTCATCGTCTTTTCATTTATAATTTGCTCCATTAAATGAAAGTAGGTCAACTTAAACGCCTACGGAACGTAGTGTTCCGTTCCTTCCTTAAGATCCGGAACTGCTCTTTTTTATCTTTTAAATAAATATTCTAGTACATTTATTACAGACGTCCATCTGATCACAAACTAAGCAGAGCTTGTACTATGGAAACCAGACGAGACAACTAATATACTACTTTTAAAATATATGCTTATAAAAATATTTAGACCCAGATACAAAACAAATAGCCATGTTCATGAACACAAGTTATAAATTCGTAAATTTTTTTTTTTTTTTTTTTTTTTATACCACATGGGCCGACAAACAAGCGAACGGTCCACCTGATGGTAAGTGGTCACCGCCGCCTATGGACATTTGCAACACTAGGGGCATCGCCAATGCGTTGTCGACCCTGAGACGTGAAGTTGTTAAGTCTCATGTGCCTGTAATTTCACCGGCCCCCTTACCTTTCTAACCGAAACACAGTAACACAAGTGCACTACTGCTTCACGGCAGAAATGGGTAAGGTGGTAGTACTTCCCCGGACGAACTCTGCATTAAGGGCTCTACTACTCGAAATGTGTCCGTCTGTCTGTATGTTTGTTACCTTTTCACGGCTTAGTGGCTGAGCTGAACTTGATTAATTTTGGTAAGGAGATAGATTTATATTTGGGGAAATGATTCACTTTATGGATTTCATCTAATAGGTGGCCCTGCCCCATTCAGAAATAAAATGATTTTTTATTTTATTACCCGGTACACACAGCCATCTGATCCCAAACTAAACAGAGCTACTATGGAAACCAGCCAACTAATATATATTACTTGTTAAATACGTTCTTATTTGGACCCAGAACAAACTGACATTTTCATGAACACAAATGTTTGTCCTGGGTGGGAATCGAACTCACGACCCGCGGTATGGCATTTAAGGACTCTAACCGCCAAGCCAACTGGCCAGTCAATATGAAATACAATAATGAACAAATCTCTTGGCGTTGTTAATGGAGTATTGTTCAAATCTTCACGCGGAGATTTAACTTGACTTGTCATTTATATGCGTGTAACAAAACTCAGAAAAAAATATGAATAGGAAACTGTCCCTGACGCTTATCTTAGCATACCTAGAGAAATGGTAATTTTGCCGCGAAATATTCTCATCACTGACTTAATTTCCAATTTGTTTGTGTCATTCTGGTAGGCAAAGAATTATAGTTGGTTAATTTTTTGGTACTGTAATACAGGAGTATTTTTTTTTTTTAAATAATATAAACTAGTGCTTGACTGCGAACCCACCTGATGGTAAGCAGTGATGCAATCTTAGATGTTGAGGCGCACTAGTTTATTAAGAGCCTATTCACTCTAGCCTTGAATACACCCAAATTATAGTATCAACATATTTTGAGGTTTGAGACATCTTTATTTGTCATAAGAATTAAATTCACTTACATGAGAAAATAATATTAAAACTAAGTACAAATATATTTGTTGGACGTATTACAAGTTACAATTTTATAATAAATGTTGAAGGTAGTCTTGTAATTTATAATAATAACAATGTTCGTTCGATACTTGCAAATCGCTAACAAAGATCATGTGTAGCTGGAAGTGGCACCCTGGTTATGCGACGAGTTCAAAATGTATTGTTTTTAAGTAACCTTTTAAATGTAATAATAGATCTGGCGTCCTTTATATTTTTACGTATTTCATTGTATATTTTTGGATCCTCCATACATAATTTTTTTTATTTTTCATAATTTGTGCGGGGTAAGTACAAGATAATGTCGTTTACACGTCTTAACTTCCTTTTATTTATTTTCACTGTTTTATTAGAATAGAAGAATAATACCAATACTTTCCCAACTATAGTCCCACTAATATCATATCGCACCCTCAGAACGATAAGGGCTTAACTCAAAAAAACACTTCTGGCATATCTCTGATTGGGTCACTTTTACACTGAGCGGGGAGGGTGGGTCCCGGTGTTAAAGAGGCTGAAGTATCGGTTTGCTTATTCTATCATTAAATTGACTATGTTTTACTATTCATCGGATAGAGCGTACTTGGTTTAGTCTCTATGATCGTAGCTCCATTTCGCAAAATTTTTAGTTAAGCCCTTTTCGTACTCAGGGTGCGATATGTGATTGAGTCACACATACACGGATTAACGGAAGAAACGTGGCAAGAATAATGTATTATGGATTAACACACGACACATTTATCTAGGGAAAACATTAAATCCCTCGGGAACACGAAAAAAACACATTTACTTAAGTATAAGTACCTACATTATCAAGTGCGCCAGAATGTTTTATAAACACGCCTTAAAATACCGATTCGTACAATAATGTTGTGTAAATTTAACAAATTATTTTTGGATGGGAGACAAGGTTTTTGCTTCAGGTGGCTCTTACACCCTTATGCGGACAATCTACTAAACTAACCACCTTCTTCAACCTAACATAGTATTTGTCACGCAGTATGGTGCGTGTGCGTGTGAACTTGACGAGGCCTATGTCGCAAGACAGCCTGACCTGGTAACTGATATTAAATTTTAAGTTATATACATATAGGAAAAAAATAGAAGTAAGCAGAGTATAATTAAGTATAGTTTACGTTATATTAAGTTACGAACTAGCTGACCCGACAGACGTTGTCCTGTCTTCAATCGCGCCAACTGTCAAACGACCGACAATACATAATGTCGAACACATTAAAAAAGTCTATATGTATTGTAAAAAGCGCTAGTAAAGTCGTAGAGATTTCATAAATTTTCTAAAATTGGTGCGTGTCAATTCTGGCAACACTGAAATATAAATGCTGTGTATTGTCATAATTATGTTGTTTTTGCCTAAACGAGAGCTCACTCTTTGAATAAAAAAGTCGAGTGGTTTTGTAAAAGATACCCAAAGTGAATTAATTAAATTCCAGCGTCAAATGCCGGACGACATTTAATAATAATAATAATAATATATCTTTATTTCTCAAAATAATTACACAAGGGTGCAGAAATGTAATGCTATGTAAGTTGTTAATAAAATTAAAATAAACATACTGCAGTTGCGACTACTCTCATTACTAGGCAAAAATAGCCTGTATTAATGAAGAGCAGGCCCATGCCTCTAGAATAAATTGAACACAATACAACATTATATTGCGTATCAGATATGTTTGAATATGTAGATCAGTGAGGGCGAGCAATACCAGTCAAACTCATTTCTAGCGCAGAGTAAGGCAAAAGGATATACCGATTGCTTAGTGGTCAACAAAAGCATACGCAAAATGGAACAGTGCAAGGCATCAGGCACGGCGGGTCCTAAAAATCTACCAAATATTTTATATAATATTATAGACCGCATTGAACCAATCCTAAATGACAGGGCAGGCAGATGATGATGATGATCAGAGGCGGCCTTAGAGGGCGAGCGGGGCAATCGCCCGGGGCCTCGCTCTTGCAGGAGCCTCGCGCAACCCAAGCATATTAAAAAATATATGGAAATCAAATTTTATTTATTTGTATAACTTTAGCATTTCTTGTCAAACATGACAAATACCTAAACCAAACAACCAGACTTACTTTCGCATCACATACTTTTCACGAAGGACAAAGGGCCTCGCAATGACCTGCCGCCCGGAGCCTCGCAATGGGTAAGGCCGCCGCTGATGATGATGATTGCGTCTGTTCGAGATTAATAAATCAAATTGTCAATCTTATAACTATTATAAATGCGAAAGTTTAGATGGTTGTTACTTAATCATGTCAGAACGGTTAAATGGATCTGGATAAAATTTTGCACAGATATTGATTATAGTCTGGAATAGCTCATAGACTTTTAGTTCCACTATGGACTATGTACCATCTCTCGGAAACGGATGAAACTGAGGGGGACAGCTAGTACCTATGTGTTTTCTATACTGTAGTATACTAGTTTGAAATATGCTCGCTTATCACTACATAGTATAAAACGAAGTCGCTTTCTCTGTCCCTATATCCTATGTATGCTTCGATCTTTAAAACCACGCAACGGATTTTGATACGGTTTTAATAGATAGAGGGATTCAAGAAGATTATAATTGAGAAAACAAGAATTTTAAACAATTACAACTATTTTAATTGCGCGCGTTTGACAGTTCGCGTATCCGAAACTCCGAAACGCGGGGGACAGCTAGTTTCGTATATTTGTATTATTAGTATAGCCCACCTACAAGACATATTCTAGGAACTAAACTGAACAAATGGCTTTGAATTTTGCAACCTGGATATAACACAAATTATACTCGGGAAAGCGGGGAAACCGCGGAGAGAAACCAAGTGCTAAAAGAATGTCACAGACTATATAGTACAAATATACCTACATAACTTTGGACAAAAGAGGTTTCAACCAAGAAATCAATATCTGCCTCTTAATGCGGGCCACCGCGTAAAAAAAATCAGGGAGATTTATCAAGTTGAATTTGATACCATTCATACGGTCACGTTCAGTCGAGTCGTTCAGTCGTATCGGTAATCGATAGGGTAAATGAAGTTTCAAGTGCGGTAAAGTGCTTTTGGACCTTGGTGATCCATAGCAGCGATATTATATAAAATATATTATTCAGACTGGAATTTCAGAACATTGTATTGATGTTCTGCTACAATTTTAACGTTGGGATTAGTTAGGCTGCCTTTCCACCAGAGATTTGCGAGATAGCTAAGTTCAATCGATAGCTTTATTAGAGCTATGACGGTCTAAGCTATCAGAAGGTGGAAATAAAATATCTCTGGTAGGCTTACTTCTGTGTCATTAAAATGAGCCTTCAGTATCTTTCAGTGTTGTTTGCATGGAAGAAATTAGTTCTACGATTAGTTATTTCATATTTCTCTTTATATATTTAATTTATCTTGATGGATCCTTCGATAGTAAAGTTTACTAGTTAAGAATTGTTATTATCACTATGTATTTTAAATTACACACTCTTGGAAATTCGAGGCATCTGTGATCAAATCTAGGCTTCGATTCTGTAAGGAAAATTACACTCCATTATATTTCGTCGCGGCTTGTATGATCTCTCTCTTTCGCTAACTACGCAATGAGGTGAGAGGTAAGATCTCCGAGGGCTCGTTGCGCTGGCTCGCCGACGAAGCTTATATTAGCTGAATAGGGATACTGAGTAAATGTGAGAGTTACGACAAAAACAACGATCGTTTGTTGAGATTAAGTCTAGTCTTTACCGTGTCGTGCCAAACTATGTTTGTTAATTCTGCATGTTAGGGACTCAAGATACAGGTCCTAGTTTGGAGTCCACTGCTACATCCATCCGTCTGTCAATTCTGTAAATTCACCAGAAATGTACTAGCAATTTTAAATTTCAGGTGTTTATTAAATAAACAATACTATATAGTAAGATATATACACCTCAATGCTGTAAAAGATAGTGAAAACCGCAACATAATCTGTTGCGTAATTTAAAAGAACTAACTCCACTAAGAGACAGCCAGGAATAGTGACTCTTTATATTATTAAGAGATAGTGAGATGGAATCTCGGCCAATAAGAGATTAACATTGATCAAACTTCTAGAAACTTAGTATAATATATATGCTTTCCCCACTATAATCCCACTCATACCATAAATGTGATTCAGTCACACATACGCGGATTATCGGATAAAAATGTGGCAGGAATATTGTATTCTGGATTTACACATGATACTTGTGTCTAGGGAAAACATTAAATCCCTCGGGAACACGCAAAAACACATTTACTTAAGTATACTATCTTACTACCTTATCTTGGGCGTCAGAACGTTTTATGAACACGCCTTGAAATACTTTAAGGGCGGAGTTACCATCACTACGCGCCTAGGTGATGGAAAAAATAATTAAAATTAAGAAAATCATGCAAAATACAGTATATACAAACGGCCTTTCACTTTGTATGCCCTAAAATACGCTTTCAATGTCAACACGAGTAACCTTAGCAGCGCTGATAAGCAGTATCTTTTATTTGCATATACTCGAATGTGAATGTTGGAGGCATGTGTAAACAGATATTTTAATATAGGCCTATGCTAAAAATACTTCTCGCTGTCGGAAACAGGCGTATCTACTTTGTTTCTTTATTCTTCTCCTTATCGTACCCAAACATACGTATATTCAACCTAAAGGAATCTCCGTTAAGTGTTTTAATAATTTCAAACTTTATAGACTTGTGGGAGCTAGTAGGTTTGTGAAGTAAGAAAGAAGACCCTTTCCCACCATGGCCTTCTTTCCATTGGGCACTCGTGCAAGAGCCCAGCACCCCGCAGTCCTTGGAGCCCGTTGGTTCCTGTCTGATCACCAACCGATAACCGATATTGCGGAAATAATGGAAGGCGTTGGATGGCCATAGGTTACACAGAACGGATACGACAGATCGTGTCGTCAGATCGGATTAATGTGTTACTTTGAGCTGTAAAATTATAGTCATAAGGGTCATTATTCATATCACGAGGGCCTCGAATAGGTAAAAGATGGCCCTAATTGCCACGCATACCGGCATCAGCCATAATAATAATTACAGTTTAAAAAAACAAAAATTCACACGCCTTAGATCGTCGTTACCTAATGTAATGTATCATCATCAGCCTATCTCCGTCCACTGCTGGACATAGGCCTCACCTATGGCACGCCACTGAGCTCGATCTTCAGCTCTTTGTTTCCAACCGCTGCCAGCCAGTTTGTAATGTATAGGTCTCGTCAAAGTAAAGATGAGCTCAAAATCCATGGGGACTCGAGAAGAGTTCCACTAACGCCCTACTGGCTACAACGTCAGATCAGCTCGATTGCACGTATTGTATTGTCATACGGATCCCATGTACTTGCAAAGTTTTATATCGATTCCTCTCCGAAGCCTAGTTGCGCTGGCTCGCGGACGAAATTTGTTTTAGCTCTTCTGTAGTAAAATTCTCCAAATTCGATGAGATACTATATTTTTTTGGAACGAAGTATTATTTACTTATTGAAGACCTAATACTAAAGACGAGAGATTGCAAGCTTTTCTCAACACTGGACCTAAACTCAGCGTTTTGGTTAATTGAATTCGAAACATATTTATAGAATAAGCAGACTGTCCACCCGATGGCAATCGGCCACCGCCGCTCATGGACACCCGCAACACCATGGACACCGCCAACGCGTTCATATGTCTGTAATTTCACGGCCCCCCCCACCCTTCCAACCGAAACACAGCATCACAAGCGCACTACCGCCTGACGGTAGAAGGCCAAGGCGGCAATACTTTCCCGGACGAACCCTGCACTAAAAGTTCTACTACCCACTACAAAATCACTTATAAATAACAATATACTACGAAAGGAACCTCGTTCCAGCCGAGTGTTCCACGACACTCACGCATATATTTTGTTTTATCGTCGGGACTATTTTCAATACTTATCAAGAACTGTAGAAATATGCTGGATGCCACTATATCCGAAGTTGATTTGTCAGATGCTAACTTTACAAGTAAATAGCATAACAAATGATATTGAGGAGTAGAGCTTTTAGTGCAGAGTTCGTCCAGAGAATGTGCAATAAATAAATAAATTAATGTTACCACCTTATCCATTTCCGCTGTGAAGCATTAGTAAACTAGTATTACGGTTTCGGTTATATTAGTAAGTTAACTTAAATTTATAACGTCTCAGAATGCTTAATATTTTTTTAATATAGTGTTGCAAATGTCTATAGGCGGCGGTGACCACTTACCATCAGGTGGACCGTCGGGTTGTATTTCGGCCCAAGTGGTATAAAAAAAGAATTCAACTGTGCCATTTAAGGAAAGCCAAGTCCCATGTGGCCATTTGTTTTAATAATAAAAAAAATAACATACAATGCTAGTGATATTGGTCAGCCATATATATCCTCTATCGATAAGCCGTGCCTATCTGTCGAGTTAATCTCAATTGGAAAAAGCTTTTGCGTCGATTGATTCAGGGACTGTTTGTTTTCTGTGCTCTGTGGATATAGTTATACTACATACTTGTTCTCGGTTTCCATTTCATTTTAGCCATTTTTATTCAGTTTTAAACTAATAAAGTTCTTGTACCATCGGTTATTGAATATGAAACTAATATTCTAATTGTGGATTTAAGCCATTAATATCGATAAGCTTTTAATATATCCTGAGTTTGTTCAAGAATGGGAATTGAATATTGCATCTTATAGATTTATTTATGTAAGTACTTCTGTCGTATTACTTTTATGGTAAAAAAGGGCCATTGGCAAGTTGCATTCGCACATGAAGAATTCCGTAACAATTATGGAGTGTAGGAGTAAAGGAGGACCATCTTGTATGGGGGATTAGTCGAAAAAGTGTCCACTTGTAAACAGCAAATGAGTTTTCGAATTCTCACCGAAATAGCGCTAGTGGAAATGATATGAACAGAGTGAAGTGTGCTGGGTTGGTTTCCGGTAATTCTTGAATACTTTTTTCTATTTGCTATTTACAATTAATTGGGGTACTTAAAAATACTGAATAATTTTATTCCATACTTATGTTTGTCTATATATTATAATTATTTAAAATATGCGCTGTAACAAAACGAAATTGCTTCTTTCCTTTTTTATTAATTTAGCATCCTACTCTAATAATTAGTGGCGCTCTATTTAAAATTCTACCAAAGGCTACAGTAGCGCCACCTTAATTTGCTCCCTTTCAATGTACACTTTTTAGTACACTGAGATGGTCCTCCTTTACTTCTACACTCCATAGTAACAATAAATATTTAACAAAACGCTGAATAACACGTTTCTTGTATCATTTAATTTGTTATTTTATTCGTATTTGTTGTTATAGCGGACATAGTAGTGAACAATCAGTGAAAATTTCATCTCAATGTCCGACGGATGAACGGACAGCGGAGCCAGATTTGGTAACGCAACAATTTTTTTTATACCACATGGGCACATCCAAGCAGGCGGTCCACCTGATAGTAAGTGGTCACCGCCGCCTATGGACATTTCCAACGTTAGTGGCATCGCCAATGCGTTATCGACCCTGAGACGTGAAGTTAGTAAGACTTATGGGCCTGTAATGTCACCGGCCTTAATTTTCTAACCGAAACATATTAATACAAGTACACTACTGCTTTACGGCGGAAATGGGTCAGGTGGTACTTCCTCGGATGAACATATTTCCTATTTGTCAACAACCTCTACAGAGCATTTGAACATCATGACAGTCAGGAATACCAACATTTCAACAAAATAAAATCATAAAATACTTTTTATGAGTTGAGTCCTGAAGGACACTCAGATAATATTTATCCATCGGCCCAATATACAAAAAGACGTAAAAAGTTCTTAATTAAAAAGTCCAGGGACAGGCCTCCCATATCTTATCGAAGCTTAAGTCGGATTAAGGTCTTTATTGACTATACGTAAACAACAAGCCCTGAACCCGCATTATTCATGAATATCTTATTATTGACTAGCTTCTGTCCTACGGTTTTACCCACGTTCCCATGAGAATTGATGTTTTTCTGTTGTAAAAACGTACCTGTATCACTGGGGGATAATGTAGCATTCCATCAGTGAAAGAATTTTTGGAAACGAATAAGTAGTTTCTGAGATTACTTCCTTCATCCAAACTTTACCTCTTTATAATATTAAAGTAGAAAAGTACTTTCTCCACCCACCAGAAGAGCTATCTATGTTTCTATACTACTTTGGCCGACAAACAAGCAGACGGTCTACCTGATGGTAAGTGGTCACCGCCGCCTATGGACATTTGCAACACCAGGGACGTGAAGTCTCATGTGTATGTAATTTCACCGGCCCCCTTATCTTTCTAACCGAAACAGTAACACAAGTGCACTACTGGTTCTGGGTATGGTGGTAGTACCTCCACGGATGGACTGTCCCCAGAGCTCTACTACTGTACTACTCTCTGAATTATAAATGAACGGTTACAGCTCAGTGTCATAACAATACCCTGAAACCTTTCTCAAAGATCTACCAGACCTAGTTTCGTGAAAACATCATCAAACTCCCCAGTAGTTCTTGAATGATAAACTAACTAACAGATAAGGAAGTGCGTTTTATAGTAATGTAAGGATCTCACTGACAGGTACGTGTGTCGATCGATCGGGTCCGTTATAATTAGATCTATGTACATTCTACATACCTACATAATGGTGTCATAGTTTCGCAAATATTTACAGGCAGGTGACGATATTCCATTTGGTAACGTTATCAGTTAAATCCCTTTAGAGCGGGCTGTTTTATGGCCTCTTTATTCTATTCAAGGGTTTGCAAGGTCAAGGTACGGTATATATTGAGTGAGCCGTGAATATAAAATACTGGATACCTTCGGAATCGTTCGGGATTTGTCGGGAGAAAAGAAATTAAACTTTATTAAACAAATCGTTTTGTGTAAACGATTTGTTTCGGCTTTCAGTAACATTAAAACATATCATTTAGCTATTCCTCGCGGGTTCACACGCGTTTCTTAGAGATATTATATATTAGTGGGATAAAAATATAACAGACAAACTAAAATCTGTCTCTGTGCCAAATTTCATCTATATCCGTTAAGCCGATCTGGCGTCATTGAGTAACAATCCGTCTATCTAAACTTTCGTATTTATATTTATACTTAGTTGTAATATAATATAGTAACTAAAATTAATTTAATGACGAATAAAATTGTGTACCTTATTTAATTCGAAAATCTCAAACAATTTCATTTTATCTGACTACTTAATTCTCAGATTGTCGTATAATTTTAGCCCAGACGAGAATATTTGCTTTTTGTTGTTTGAATTTCTATGAAAATGGGTTGGGAATTAGAACTGTATATTGTCTTTACCAACTCGTATTTAGTTAAAGAACTTGATTAATTCGTCTTGTAACTAAAACTTTATCACTCTCATAAATTGTATTACTTTGTACCTTTGAACAGATGTACTGGATGTTTCTCGCAAATTACGCACTAATATAAAAATTTAGGTTAAGATCTCAATAAATAAATAAATATCCCGGGACATTCTTATACACACGGCCTTCTGGTCCCAAATTAAGCAGAGCGTGTACTATGGAAACCAGATAACTGACATACTACATATACAACTTTTTTTTTCTAAATACATACTTATGTAACACATAGATGTTTACACACAGACGCAGAACAAACAGACATATTCTTGCACACAAATGATTGTCCTGGGTGGGAATCAAACCCGTGACCTTTGGCAGTCAGAGTCGCTAACCACCAAGCCAACTGGCCTGTCAATAACGCATTAACTTTTGAGTAAAAGAGCTCTTAGTGCAGAGTTCGTCCGGGGAAGTACTACCACCTTACCCGTCGTGAAGCAGTGCACTTGTATTACTGTGTTTCGGTTAGAAAGGTAAGGGGCCGGTGGAATTACAGGCACATGAGAATTAACAACTTCACGTCTCAGGGTCGACAACGCATTGGCGATGCTTCTGGTGTTGCAAATGTCCATAGGCGGCGGTGACCACTTACTATCAGGTGTGTGTGCCCGTTTGTCGGCGCCTGTAAAAAGAAATACGGCTGAATGGACGACAATGAAATTCGACACACAGATAGAATATATTCTGGATTAATACAGAAAGATGTTCCCCGGATAATTCTTTTCGGAATACCCGGGAGCACCGGTAAAAGCCGGAACGTCACATTATCTACAAAGTCCGTAATACGTTGATAGTTATAATAACGGTTCATGAGGGATAATGATGAATTAATGGGAGGCCCATGTAGTTATTTGACTGTATTCATAACGATAACATGATATGGGTACAAGGTTACAGTTTATTAATTTTAGATTTAATTCCTATTACTGAGTAAGCTGATTTTTGTGTGGCGACGAATACCATCCCAACTCATCTCTAGAGTCTCTAGAGGCGTAAGACGGGGCAGTTGGCTTGATGGTTAGAGACCCTGACTGCCAAACCGAAGGTCGCGGGTTCAATCCCACCCAGGACAAACATTTGTGTGCAGGAACATGTCTGTCTGTTCTGTGTCTGGGTGTAAATATCTATACAAGTATGTATTTAAAAAGTAGTAAATTTAGTATATCAGTTTGTGAAGAATGTCTATGGGATATTTATTTAATATATAATATGTACAGAAAGGACAGTAAGTAAATATGGCGCCAATCTCTAATAAAGTCGCTTGCTCTGCCATGGCCCTAATTTTACTAACAGGAAGAATTTCATAAATTAAACCCACTAATTAACTCACTTCCAGCTTAAATGATAGGTACTAACTTTTCGTTATTAAAATTTAAGAAAAATAGCATTAATGTGAGATTTTGGTACAATCAATAAATGAACAATTGATGAAAGATTTTGACATCAATAGTATTAAAAATGTTCTTTCAAGCAAGCTTTTTCATACCAGCTAGGTGATTGGTAACTACTTTCGGAATCGTCGTTGCAGTCAATATTGTAGTACATCGACGGTGCTACGAGTGTTATGGCAAACTGCTCGCGCGCCGAACCATCAATGTATAATGAAATAGGGTTCCATATTGAACTCGAGAGAGTTACACAATTAGGGTGCTTTGCTGATAACCGTTCCCTTGCAATTGTGGAATTTAAAACGGGCAATCAAAATTAAATGTGTGTACAAAACTTTGTCTATGATGCTGACCGTTTAGGAGTTTCTTCGTCAGAAGCCAATGTTGAATCAATTCATGTTTACCATAAAATGCATTGTCGTTGTAACTGAACTAATTTAAGATTAAAAAAATCTAGTAACTAATTCCGCTGGATCTCCTTCTCTGTCAAATCCTGCGTCGCTTGTACACGAATCATCTTCAGGTGCCCAATTCCACTAAATGCAACGTTCGAGTAGCACGTTTGGTTCGGCAATGGTATGGTTACGATTAATTTCAAATTGAAGTTTGACATTACATAAATATGGTATTCCTATTTCCTACGCACTGCAACCGAAACAAACATATATTTTGACGTAATTTTTCGAACGAATGTGAAACATTACCGAAACACAACCGCAGTTCGATCGTTGGTGTCTTTAGTAGAATACGATTAAACGTCAAAGTTGACATTTGGTTGTGATATGGTAATGGTTTGGTGCATAATATGTTAGTGGAATTGCCCCCCAGGACGTATTAGACCCGCTGTCATTGACTCGAGGCACTAGCACCACAGTAACGTATGTGGTCTTACAATGGATTTCCGTCTGAGTCAATTAGTTATCTGAACTAACTTGTTAAATTTTAGCTCGGTAGAATAAGAGGAAGTGGTTCTAATTCAGCTTGCAAGATGTCCTGAAAAAACTAAAAAACATGCAAGTAAAATAAAACCTTACAAAACTTGTTCGCAAGATTGAATTTAGAATGGTATAACTTCTAGGTTTCTCACTCGAAGTAAGTACAAACAGTAGTAAACTTGGCTTGCTCCGTCATTGCATTGTGCATTGAATCCTACAAAGTTTAAACCTCTATTAATCTAATTTAAGTATACAGTATCGTACTGTTCAGGGTTATTGAATTGGCTTTAAATAACCTATTGGTATACACTTGGATTAACTGGTTTATTGAAAAGTCAGTTTTTACTTGCATCCCCGATAATAATATCATTGTAATAATTCAGGAGATATTCGTCACACAATCATACAAACACCAATTGTACAACCATACAAAAACAATTTTGTCATCAATGGCCTACCTACCGTATTTTGTTTTACTTATTTTTTAATTAAAGAAATGAAAAGCGATTACAAAAACCATATATACAAGTTCTAATATTAAAAGTAAGGTCAATAAAGATTTCATCGGAGCAATTAAAAAAGTTGAAGTCAATCGTATATTGTCTATTGTCTATACTTGGCAGTTATTGAACTGAAATTGTAATATCCAAGTCATCTCCTTTGTAATATGAAGCACCTTTCTAGAGCTATAGGCGCTTCATTTCCTCTTTCTACAACAACCGTTTCACTTCTAATCAGGAATACGCTTCCTCTTCCCAGAGTAGTGTGATGAGGTCATGCAATACTTGTAAGAAAATAAGTTTTTAGAAATATGAAAAAATATGTACTTATTGACCTTACAAATTGAGGTTTATTTTAGAAGTATTAGAGCTCATAGTGCAGAGTTCGTCCATTTCCACCCTGAAGCTTGTATTACTGTTTCGGTTTAAAACGGGCTGGTGAAATTACACGCTGATGAGGCTTAACAACTCCACGTCTCAGGGTTGACAACGCATTGGCGATGCCCTTCGTGCTGCAAAGGCCCATGGGCGGCGGTGACCACTAACCATCAGGTCAGTCTCCCTGTTGTCGGCTTACCTGTCTACACAAATAAACTCTTACTGTTGCCTATTCTTAAAAAAATCTCCTTGCACTATACCTAACTACGGACTAAACTTCCACGAGTACAAAGTACGTTAGATACGTCTCCGTAAGATCAAAAATACAACTTCTTCATCGGCGTATCTAGGGTTATTGTCCAGAGTGACCTGGCCCCTGAGATGCCATGGCCGATGTGATCATGCAGAGTCAACATAAATTGTAATTATGCAGAGGCGGCCTTAGGGGGTGGCGAACGGGGCAATCGCCCGGGGCCTCGCTCTTCCAGGGGCCTCGCGCAACCCAAGCAAATAAAAAAAAAATGGATTTCAAATTTTATTTATTTGTATAACTTTAGCATTTCTTGTCAAACATGACAAATACCTAAACCAAACAACCAGACTTCGCATCACATACTTTTCACGAAGGACAAAGGGCCACGCAATGACCTGCCGCCCAGAGCCTCGCAATGGGTAAGGCCCCCGCTGTTGTTATGTACCTAGACAGTAACGGCAAACTATACGTCACATTAAAAAAAAAACAAAAGTTTAGGTGATATGATTTCTAAATGTCAATCTCTAGATTTATATACCTTGTATTGTGGGCGCAGTTTTCCAAACTAATCGAACTGTTAACAAACACAAAAAAAAAAGTTACATACTTTATGCCAAATTAATAATTTTTTATTTGATTCTTTGGGCCAATCTCTTATCTTTAATAAACGCTTTATAAAGCTCTATTTTCTATTTTAGTCAGACATGTGATCTACACGTAATTGCATTGATGTGTTTATTGATGCATCGCGATGCGTCTGCGCAGATCAAGGGGGTGCATCTAATTCCGGCCATTTCGTATTAATGGCTTTGAAGTGTTTGATGATCGTTCGATTCGATGTTAACGATATTTTTATAGCAGTTTAAGAGGAATTATTTTATGTCTTTATGATTGCCTAATTTCGTCTTTCTTTCAAGATGTCTGGTAAAGAAAGCGTGTAAAATCAATTTAAGACAGAATGGAGATAAAATAAAGCTGGATATATTCATTAGAATAAAGTTAGAGGCTGGTAAGGTAGAATTATCGTTTGTTTGTGGGCTTGGTAATAGTTTATTTTGCAGTAGGGGGAACGTATTCATACTACGTGACTATATACAAGTATATAAATGATACTACGTTCAGGGAAGGGAGGGAGGTTTTCAAAATACCACGCTTGGTCAGAGGGGAGGCGCCTAGGTTATCGCCACTTAGTCAATATCCTCCAGGTCGTTTAGTCATACCAAACCATCTTTTTAAACATTCTATTTAAACAAAATGTTTGAAAACCGTATTTATGACTTACTTAACTTACTTATTATTACGTGAAAATTAGAGGGGGATCCGGGGATGGGGGAGTCTTGGCATATACTACGGGTGGTGACCAAAGGGCGGAGGGGCGGAAACACTTGTAACAAATAGTTCAAGTAGTACGGGTACGATCCCTAGGTAGATAGTAATTGATAACATACTGGAGTGAGATTCTGTTAGGCTGGCTCGATGATGTTTCGTCGCGGCCTCTAAGCTCTGTCTCTTTCGTTCAATTCGTTCCGAGTGCTATAACGCGCGCGGTCCACTCTCGGAGGCCTCGATGCGCTGGCTCGCCGACAAAGTTTGTACCATAATGCAGGGGCTGGTAACAAGTTTAAATAACTTCTTCCTGTCATTCGTTGGTGCTTATTAAGTGGTTCCGTGGTTAGGACTAATTAGTTCTGAAATAAAGGGCTTGTTAGAAGGTTTATGGCCTCGATAGTAATCTAAGTTAGTGCAGGAAAGTGTGACACGCAATTAAACCATGGCACGCAAAGATCTTTCAAATGTGAAGGAAATTTTGATATTTTAATACAGTATGGCGGTTAGTCACGAAAATGTTATGTTGAAGTATATTTCACTGATGAATTATGAAACATTTTAACTTTTCAAAGCTTTAATTATTAATTATGGTTGACTTTTTTTTTCACCACTTTGACCGACAAACAAGCAGACAGTCCACCTGATGGTAAGTTGTAACTGCCGCCTATGGACACTGCAACACCAGGGGCATCGACAATGCGCTGTCGACCAGAGACGTGAAGTTGTTAAGTCATGTACCTGCGATTTCAGCGGCCTCCTTATCTTTTCAATATTCAAACCACTTATTCAGTTTAGGCCCGTGGAGAGCATGTGGTCTTTTAAAGGTTTAAAAGTCAACGTTAATGAAGTTATCACCAATGTATATTCGATTTCTTGATAAAAATATTTATAATAATTAAAATGTTTCCCTGAAATACAAACGTGTACAACACACCCTGTCTTTATTAATATTCAACGCTGTCTTGTTGTAGATGGCTCGCTACAAGAAGACTGGGTTCATGGACGACGATGCTGGAAGCGTCAGCTCCATCCAACTTAACGAGGGTGTCAGGTCTGGAGGCACCCATATACGGTACCATATGGTGAGTAAATCCACCATATATTATACTCTACATTACGTCAGCAGTGAATGACCTGTTTCGCCGGAACACACCGGACGTGCTTGCCGGATTTTTAACTTGCGGATAGTACCCAGCCATACGGGTACTACATAGTTTCCTTGCACCGTGCTATAGTTTCCTCGCGGTGTTTTCCTTCACCGAAAGCTCAAAGTCATTGTAGGAATCCAACCGAAGACTCGTCAGGCTCCACGCAGAACATCTCTGTGGGAAACGCAGCCTTGAAGTTTGCGGACTGAAATCGATAATATTTTAAATATCCACATACATCAGCATACACTTTGAAAATCTTAGAAAAAGATAAGTTAATATTAACTGTCTAAGAAAATCAGTGGCTATGTTTTTAATATTTTATTATGAAACTAACTCTGGTAACAATCTAGCACGGTTTTTCTTTCTGATGAAAATGTAATCTATTTATTTTTCTTCCGTTTCACATAACAAACCCAGCTTAGGCTATGAAAAGTATATAACTATCTAGAAATCTAGTAACCCAGTAATTAACTGTCATACCTAATTAAAACAACCAGCCAACCACACCATTTATATCTCCATAACAATGAAGATAGTAACAATGACCGAATGGACAAATAAAGCTATTCCTACAATAGGATATGAGACGTATTGTCATTAAATAGTCCAGTCCAGCTCGATTTCTATAGCCTATTGAGGACATTGTTGGCGCCTGGACAATGTTGGTAGCAACGGGTCGCCTGAACGCCTGAATTTGTTGCTTTAATTATATTGTAAGGGAATTGTTGAAGTAAAATTATATTACGTAATTGTTTTAGTTAGATACTAGTTCGCGCGTACCCGCGTTCCCGAGGGATATCTCATTTTTCCGGGATAAAAAGTAGCTTATATGTTATTCGAGGATATGCTCTATCTATGTGACAAGTTTCATCTATATCAGTTTTTTATCCTCGACCACATCGGCACTTTCCATCAGGTGAGATCTAGTCAAATGCGCTCAAGTTTTTATATAAAAAAAAAAGAAAAAAAAAGTAGTTTTTGCGTGAAAGAGTAACAAACATACTTACATAAAAATCTTTCCTCTTTATAACATTAGTATAGATATAGACTAAAGGCTTAATAGTCTTTTTTATTTGTCTTTGCGTCATTTGCAAAGAGTAATAGAAGAAAGTCAGAAGGAAATGTTAGCCTTACTGATTCAATTACAGGATCACAAATAAGTAGGTAGATATACAATGGTAAAAAAAACTTGGACTTTTTACGCCATTACATATTATTATATAGACAAGTCATTCACCAACATCACGGCTCTTAAAACCAGCGTAAATACTAAATAGCTAGATACTTATACGTGCTAAGAAAGGTAAAGAAAAATAATGACACCTTACAGTGTAACTGTTACTAGAGAGAGATGAATATACATCGCATACATGCGCCGAGCGTGCCTTCGCGACAGTGGTTGGAGCGCAACTTAGTGGAATTAGGTCAATTACCATCACTTTATTTTGCCATTTCTGAGCGCGGATAATGCATCTATAGTAATACTATCTTATTATTGTAATCTGTTTTGATTCAATCAGCCTAATAGTTATTGTAGGGATATTAACTTATTCCATTTAAGGGTGTGCTAAAAGTGTGGGTTTTCCAATTGTCCATAAGCGTATAATTTGTTTTACTACTTATAGAGACAGACAATAAACAACAGCGACGGATCAGCGGCACAATTGTAATGTTTCTCCATTATTTCGTGTTCGATTTGACCTGAAAATATTCGAATACGGTTTCTCCTACGTAGTACAAAGTAAATAATGAAATTTATTCACAGTTTCGAACCCCGAATCTAATAAATGGCCATTTGGTAACAGCTTACGTCCCCCGTCGGCCCCAACGACTTAGCGAAGGGTATTAATCATAATTTTATTCGGGAAAAGTTTCCTTGCCAGGGTAACATTCCACGGATGAGTTAGTGGACTTTCTGTGTTTCCTTTACCATCATTTTACTTTAAGCTTTTTATGAAATTAATACTTCTTGAGTTATGAGTTAAAAATGTAATGAAAAATTTGGTGCGTAAGATATTTTGATTTTATACCACTTGAGCCGACAAACAAGCTGATGGAAAGTGGTCTCCGCCGCCTAGACATCTGCATCGTCGATACTGATATTAAGTCTTATAAGCCTGTAATTTCATCGGCCTCTTTACCTTTCTAACCGAAACACAAGTGCATGACTGTTTCACGGTGGAAATGGGTAAGGTGGTAGTCAGTGCCGGATTAAGCAAGCGTGGGGCCCGTAGCAAACTCCATCGTGGGGCCTTTGGTCTGTTAGGGGGTGTGACGTGGATTGTCTTAGTCTCAAAAGGTCTTAGTTTCATTTTTTGTGACATCAAGTAAATCAATATAACGTCCTTATAAGTTTCACTCAATTACTCAGGCGGAGGTAATTACCACGTAATTACATACCTTTAGGCCTTACATACGCGGGGCCCGTAGCAATTGCTACTCTTGCTACGTAGTTAATCTAGCACTGGTGGTAGTGCTTCCCCGGGCGAACTGCACTAAGAGCTCTACTACGCAACTGGATGGGGTATTTTTAACATAATTTTTATTCTTGGTTATAGTAAAATGTATGGCAAACCGGATACCCATGTAACGGTATAATTTATATATTCTATATGCATTATCGTTTGTTTGCAAACATAGCTAGAATATAACATGATAATATAGATTAAGGCGCTTGTTCATAAACGGACTTTTTCTGAGTCATACATTTTCATACAGTATTTTAAATGTAACTACACTAGACATGGGACTTTATCAAATCGTTCCCTAGGGATGTAACATTTTCGCGGCACAAACATTATTCTATGTGTTATTCCAGGGCATATTCTATATATGTGCGAAGTGCCATTCAAGTCCGTCTGGTAGTTTTTGCGTGAAAGAGTAACAAATATCCATACATACAAATTTTCTCACTTATAATGTCGCATTTATAATATTAGTAGGATATCTGCAGAAATAAATTTAATATAACTTTATTATATTTAAAATATTTAACATTATAGTGCTTTGCTAAAAAAATCGAGGAAGGCTGGGGCATTGTGTGCACTATGCCTTTTAATCCAAAATCGATTGTAACACACTAATAAGTGTTTTAATTTTAATGCAGGTGTACGTCTTTAAAAAACGAATAAAAAATATCTAAAAAGTAAGTATAGATAACTCTGTCGATATCGATCGAAAAGCCGATGGAAAATTATACTTTTTTATTACGATTTAATACAAGTTACAATATAACATTAATCGTTACAATCTAAAAAACCTCAGTGATTTGTCTCGATTGCAAGTAGCAACATTCTGCAAACAGGCTCACAACAATAATAGTTAAGACTACCCACATAATGAGTAGGTACCTACCCTTCTCAGTAGATGACTTTGACTAAGCGCCGGTCACGGCACAGATAAAGATATCGAAGCAATTTATTTACATACAAAATATTCAATTGACATGCAAATGTTTGTTATACCAATAGAGTGACGAACAGACGCGACTCGCAGTACTCCTATTAGCAACTCGTGTTTATTTAACATTTTAGTATAGATCAGCTTTATTGTTTCTTTAGTATATTTCCATGCGAAACTTAATACTGCTCAGCATCATTTTTGCAAGGCTCCTCTTCCTTCTTTAGGAAGTTTAAGAAGACTTTAACATCCGGTTACACAACCTATAGCTAAATATCATTTGAGGTAAACGTTAAGAGAAACGCAAAGAAAAATGAACGAACACAGGTATAAATCATTCGGTGACAGCTCAACTCCCGTTAAAAATATGATAGCGTTATTAAATAGTAAACTACTAAAATTAACTGTAAATAAATAAAACCGAAACAAATCAGAGAAATAGAGCTCATAGTGCAGAGTTCGTCCGGGGAGTTCAAAATTCAAAAATTCTAAATTCTAAACCATTTATTCAGTTTAGGCCCTCGGAAGACACTTATTAAAGTTACTGAAGCTACAACCGGTTCAGAAGTCAGCCTTCAACTGAGATGAACCGGCAAGAAACTCAGCAAGGTTACATTCTTTTTTATTTTTTATGAAATCATTTTTTATATAAATTTTATCTATTCTGACTTTTTGGCTATTTTATAATATCAATTTTACATAATTTTATATTTAACAATTACAAAATACTTAATATAGGTAACATTCAAAAACAAAACAAAAAATAAAGAAATAACAAGACTACAAAATAGAAAATAACAATAATTAGGTACTTACAACTTAAACAAGAAAATTAGAGGTGTGCAGAGAGTAGCTATTTCCATACATTTTTATCTTCAATATAATGAAGTACCTTGTAATACGCTTTGTCTTTCAAAAACGAAGTACTACCACCTTACCCATTTCCGGCGTGAAGCAGTAGCGCACTTGTATTTCTGTGTTTCGGTTAGAAAGGTAGGGGGCCGGTGAAGTTACAGGCACATGAAACTTAACTACTTCATGTCTCAGGGTCGACAACGCATTGGCGATGCTCTGGTGTTGCAAATGTCCATAGGCGGCGGTGACTCCTTACCACCAAGTTGACCGTATGCTTGTATGTCGACGCTGTGGTATATAAAAAAAAATCTCCGAAGAATATCGCAGGTGCATTACCTAAATTTTAATTATTGGATTTTTTTTATTTATATGTAAATTTGTAAAATTACTCTTTCGACCAATGTTAATAACTAGTTCAATAACTGAATTTGTATGTTATTCGTTTAACAACTATCAATATTGACGTTGACGTACGACAGAAGGGATTATACATACTTCTACGTTTATAATTTACTAGAACTAACTCTTAGCCCCCTTATTCAGCTAATACTAACTTCGTCGGTGAGCCGCTTCGCGGCGGCCTCGGAGAGCTTATCTCTCACGTGATTAGTAGTATTAGCGTAGTAAGCGACTGAGATATAGCACGGAGGCCGCGACGTAACATCCTCAAGTTAGTGTCAATTTCCTTACAGAATCGAGCCCCAGGCTGTAGGGTTCTGTAACTACTTTAATTCCCATATATTTTTGCGTCTAATCCGTTCTCTAATAATGCCTTATTTACTGCACCTTAGATAAAATACTTTTTGAATTCCAGTTGATATGAAAACACGGACTACAGTAATTTTCTTTATATGCTATGTAATTTGTGGAAAAAAGGCGAGATATGAGACTTCATTTAAATGAGGATCTTCCGCCAGTGTTGTTTCTAATATAGTACTCTATTGGTAATAATAATAATTTATTTATTTATTTCATAGGCATATACAACAGATCACAATCGAATATAAATGTAAAATTGAAACAAAAATATTTAGTCTAGATTGAGACCCAAGAGCGTATACACAGAGCATGATAAGCTAAACGTACTACAAAAACAAAAACTTAAAATCTTAACATATTAAAAAAGAAAACAAAAACCACTAAATTATGTATTTAATATTAAATTACAAATAGAAATTAAAATATAGAATCTTATACGCTATGAATATTTATGTTGTTTTAATTCATAGAAATAACCTAGGTTACAATAACTCGGTTATATAGCTTTGAATAAAGCAATAATCTATAAATAAAAAAACTGAATTTAAATTGTTAGAGCTGTCTATGGGTAAAGTGCCCAGAAGGCTGGCTACGTTGCCTCTTTGTATGGCTAAGCTTATTCTCTGACGAAAATACGAGCCAGCTCTCTGGTCACCGGATGACTCGATGAGGCGCGTCGAGAGGTCTTTGAATAATTTACGCGCCTCTGGTTTTGAATTACTTAAACTTCAATATCTCTATCTGTCACGTTACGTTTCATGCACGGAAGAGTGAGACAAAATTAATTCAACTGATATGTATATTAATGGACAAAGATAAACAGTACAGTACCATTTTTTCTTATTTTCAATTTTCCTGTACTATTGACAAGCCTTATTGTTATCAATAAAGAAAATTTGAATCATTTGGTTTTTGTTTCCCCATCGACTGATTTACATACATGCCATCTGAAATTTATATATTTTACTGAAATACTGACATTTGGCATATGTTAGATGTTTATCAAAGCGCTAGGTGTCTCCTAACACAACAGGTAACTTAACAGATTAGTCCGATAGAGAATCAATCTAAAGGATATATTTCTGTGGCCTGGTGCTAATAGGGCCAATTATCAATAATCATTATTTTCAGTAATGAGCGTTATAACAATGAATCAGCATACATAGTTAATATTTAGGTGTTATATTGTTGTATGGCAAAAATATTTTACATTTATTTCATTTATGTTTTTAAGTATAATAAATACTTTTACAATACACTGGCATTACAATCTCGTTTCATACAAAAACGTACTTTGGCCCTTTTAGCACCAGGCCACAGATTTTAACTCCAACTAAACAACATGTCAAATTGTGACCTCGAAACAGCTGATTCGTGAATATAATACTAGCTGTATATACGTTTCAATATTTCATGTACCTCCATCTATATATTTATATACATTGCGAGAGCATTGATCTCTTCAATTTCTTGAACGTATTGAGACGATTCTCAATTATCCTATTAAAATTTCATTATACTAACGACCCTGAAGTACCCTCTTCCAGTAACATATACAAGCTTAAAGAAGATACGAAATAAATCATATAATATCATAACAGTGTACATAATACTTGCGCACGAGCATGCGGTCGATCAAAATACATACAAAATCATTACAGCACCAACACAGTCTCGCGTGAAACTAACACGGACGCAGACGTGTTCATTAGACTAACAACTAAAAAGTTAAAGGAACATTTAAATATATACAAGCAAAATGTACCCTAACCTAATAGGATTTAAAATATGCTTTCACGAAAAATAGTTCAGTGCTAGATGTGATTAAAGTAATAGAGCATGATTATTAATTGGAGAAATTCGAAGAAGCAAAATTAATCGTAATTGTTGAAGTAATCCAAAGTGAACTTGAGACTGAAAATAAAACAAGAACGAGGAACGGATCGGGAATTCATTCTAAATTAAGATATCAATAAACAATTAAAGACGGAAACTGGCAAACTTGCACGATGTCGAATGTCCAACCAGATACACCGACTCCTTCAGAGACTCCAGAGGACACTCCTTCTCCATCTCCTGGCCCCGAAGCTGTCACTAAGTTCAACTGGATGAGGCAAGCTAAAGCGGCTAGAAATAATCCCTTCATGAGATCACGACCATCTTTGACTAGGGAAAGTTCTACGGCGGAGTTATTCTCCAGAGAAAATTCCAGTCCAGATTTCTTTCAAAACTCCAGGTTGAATTTATTCGAAACTGCTCCGAAGCCAGAAGTTAATAATCAAGGTTTTAACAAGGTTAGTCGAAGTATTTTGTTTGCAAAATATTTTTATTTTATGTTTTTTTTGTACTTGCGGGGATAGTACCCATACTTTAGAACAAATTTTACACAATGTTTATTATTACCTAGTATTCAAATATGTATACAGTAGCCGAAATTTCTCCCTTTAGTCCTTTAGTTGTAGTTTTTCGTATGCAAGTAAAATCAAAGAATACTGCAGGTTAAAGGATCTAAGACCAGTAAACGGCACAAAAAAGTTAAGCCTGCTCGTACCTGCTTTGATACTGATTGATTGAACTTAGGTGGAAATAAGTGTCAAATAAAATAATAATACATTTTGAAGTATGTAAAACTTGCAGAGAGCGCATTGAACTCGAGTACAGAGAGTTGCGTACAATAATAATAAAACCAAAATAATTTTGTTAGTATCATGATTTTTTTTTGTATATTTTTAGCTTTTCGGTTTGAATGAATTAAATTAAATTGAAGTACAGATAATCTGTCTGAATTACTCAGATTTTTCGATTACCAAAGTAGAGGAACGGGTATTTTACATAAATGACCATAAGTCAAAAACAATGTGACATGAATTTATTTGAATAAAAATGTTATGAGCAAAAAAATATTTTTTATATTTCTTCAATTAACAGATGCGCACAAACTAGTTAATAACATGTAACTAATCCAGCTGTATCCAGGTGTAATCCAACATACACACAGACGGACACGGTGTCACCATGAGCGTTCCTTTTGTTAGTATTTTGGTACGGATGTCTAAATACTGTGTAATCACCGGCTGTAACGTACCAATTAGTAGGTACCTCGGAAATTAATTGCAAACCCTAACATCAGAATTTTATAGAGATAGGGAGCTTACTATTCATAAATAAATATCCAGGAACATTCTTTTACACGGTATCTGATCCCAAACTAAGCACGTCTTGTACTATGGAAACCAGACAACAGATATACTACTTTTAAATACATACTTATATAGATATTTACACCCATACACAGAACAAATAGACATTTTCATGCGCACAAATGTTTGTCCTGGGTGGGAATCGAACCCAGTAGCGTGATAGTCAGGGTCTTTAACCACTAAGCCAACTGGCCTGTCTCTAACTATTCAATTAATATGATGTAAAACCAGCAATAAGCTGTTCTCTATTAAATGAATTGGCTTCTCAAACACACTGATTATTTTTATGTAGTTCTTTCAGCCAAAAGTACGCGAGCAATTAGTTCCAATCATCTTTAATTAGACTTGTGTCAGATAATGTATGGTTTTAAGACAATCATGTGTAGGGTTTTCCAATGGAGTTCTATTTCAAACCCTTGGCCTAGATTTAAGTTTTTTCTCATTCATCATATTTACTCTAACGTCTGTCTTATTTTTAAAGTTCTCTGTTTAAGCGTCGTTTGAAAATAGTTTGTTTTCTTTACTTTTTATCGGTTTTTCCAAGAAGAATGTTCCTACGACTTTTAGTAATCAATCTTTGCGAGATTTTTTTATTTCTAGGAATAAACTGTGATGTACCAGGGATGTTAATGTCTGCTGGTTATGCTTTCATTCGTTTATTGCAATCAATCAATTTCGGGCCAAAGTTTTAAGATTTCAACGTTTCTATTTTAGCTCGTGCCAAATACTTCACCATATTGTGGTATTAGAGAATCGATGTGTGTGTTTATTTTTAGCCGATTACTCAGGAACTGAGAGAGGCAAGCTTGTAGTTTTCACGCTTCATTACGTTTGTAGAGCTATAAAGTTTGAGTTTGTCCAATCGGAAGGAGATTAGGTTTTTTTACAGAACGGAACAAAATGGGACTGTGGTAGAAGTTATTCTTTCATCTGCACCAAAATTTGGATATGCATAAATATGTATGATTCTTGAGTTGTAATAGAAAAGTATGAGTAAAATTTAGCTATTTCCTATTAACTTGTATCGTAAGAAATTGATTTCACACATTTTCTTTGAATTTCGTTACGGCAGCTAATTTCAAGACTTTACACTGGCAATTGTGAAATTGCAGATAAACAGTAATCCTAGACATAGTTAAATCAGAAACGAGCATGAGTGAGTGGGACCAGAAAACAAATAAAACAACTAATCATTTGTTATGTTTTCAAGACTCCATTTTAAATCCTAAAATCCTACTAATATTATGAATGCGAAAGTTTGTGAGTATGGATGTTTGTTACTCTTTCACGGGAAAGCTACTGAACGAATTTAGATGAATCTTGGCACATATATAGAACATGCTCTAGAATAACATATAGGATACTTTTATCCAGGGAAAATGGAACATTCCTTGGGAACGCGGGTGAAACCACGGGGGACAGCTAGTATCTTATATTTGATCAGGTATTCATGAAATACATGCGGCAAGCAAGTCCTACAACTGCCAATTTTCAAGTTGATAGCATAAGTATCTAGTAGCTAGTATAAGTAAGAATATATTACTCATTTGTAACTTCTTACCAAGAGGGGGAGCCAGGAAGCTCATAGCACAGGGTAACCTAGTTTGGGCTCCTGTCTCCCACAACTAAATGTACTACCTGTTTATGACAAAAAAAAATGTTGTATTTTTTATGTGTGGGAGAAAAATAAACAATTTTTTTTTATTATTAGCTAAAACAAGCAGATTTGACAGACAGAGAGACTAGGATAAGGTATATAGGTCTGGCCGAGATCAATAAGACCGCTTTGATAGGGATCACTCTGTTACTATGCGTTGTCTATTTCTGTTATCTGCATGTTACTTTTTTACAATTTTGTAAGGAACTCTAAAAATAGTTCATGTTGTTTCACAACCAATTTATTGATTATTAAAATTATTATAACGTGTAATTACTCGGCCATCTATTGAAACAATGGCGGACACGTGCTAATTAATGTATTATTCGATCGCACCGTAGCTATTCATTCGAAAATAGCCTCTATGTGTATACAGTGATGGTTCGAACGTGTTTTCTTCCGTTTAAAATAGACTAGATACATCTGTTTTGATTCCTCACGTATAAAATTATAGATAACACGCATTAGTATTAAACTGTGTCGATTTATAATACACAGAGCCATAGTTTGCGTTCATTTGTAAAAAAAATAATAATAAAAAAAAATCATTTACATATTATATTAAAAGTACCGACTGAAGTTATTACAGACTAAATATAATTACTAATCGAGTATATACATAATATATTGATTAATCGATAAAGTTTATGGTCTAGCTAGAGCACCTAGTCAGATGTCTTCATTTTAAAAATAGAACGATTGTGAATGGCGAACCATTAAACTATATCGAAGATATTAATAATAAATGTATCGAAAGGAGGCGGCATTTAATACCCATCTAAGTATCATGCGTGTATTTAAAAAGAAATTTGTATTTTGAATGTGGTACCATATAATATACAAGTATTATTATACAGTTTGCCAATTCCCATAACTTTTCTATTAAAGGCGGAGTTCCCCATCAGTGGCATCTACAGCAGTTCTAACCTTTATAGATACCATTGAAGGGCATCAACTAAATACTAGTTTATGATTTTTTCCACCGACATCGTACCATTCTTACAGGCAAACAATTTCAGTATTATACTTAATATATTAGTTAAACGAGCAGTTCAGCTCGACAATGCTAGCTCATAAAACTATTCTTCAAGAATGGATCAACAATAGAACGTTAGGACCATAAATGTAACAGTTATGATGACGCACCTACTCCTGGCCAGCTTGTTCTATTCACAACTGACGGACGCAGTGTGCTAACGTGCCCCTGTGTTCCTAGAGGAGATCTAATGAAGTATTGCGTGAGTACTAGCTTTTTTGTTAAAAGTACATAACCGTTACATGAAATTATCTGGGTGTAAAAATATCTATATAAATATGTATTTAGAAAAAACAATGTATTATCAGTTACCTGGTTTCCATAGTACAAGCTAGTTTAGGAACAGAGTGTAAAGAATCTCCCAAGATGTATCTATTTAATCTAGAAAAGAAAAGTGCAAAATCAGCTGTTAATTTTAGTGCTGTTTGACGATTTGCATTTATTCCACCGATATAGGAATGTCTAGGAGACGAATATGAAATTTGTTGCTTTTTGTGATGTGGAAAATTTCAATAAGTGTGTTACTGGCGCCAAAATTACTGGACCAATAATAATATCTTACATAAATAATAATGGAATCTATGCAGCTGAAGTAATAAAATATTATGAAAGCAGATCATTGTATTTTATCCAACATAAGATTCCTAATACAATTATCATTCAATAGGAAAATGTAGGTACGTAATACATAGTCATAATATTGTACTTTGCTCCATTATATCAGAGGGAAAACCATCTGAATCCACTTTAGATTTCATCAACAAACCCTTCTTTATATTGAACTGAACGCATGTGTGACTTGCTTTGTGTGAACGGAGGGAATACAACATATGTATCGATTTGATATATGTTCTCTCGTGCATTCAGTTATTTCATTCATCGGGATATCTGATTTAATAACATGGGAAAAGCTTTATTTTTACAAAGAGCTCTCTCATCTAAGACGCCAGTAAAATATTTGTATTATTCATTAGGAAAGGATCTAGCTAAGCTTCAGGTTAGGGTATAATCGAAGCCATCCAAATTACGAATTTGATTTCTGCGAACCTAAAACATAAATTTTATAGAAATAGGCTTAATTTATGTCTTAGCTGGGATATAATAATTCTGTTTTAATGTATTCTACTGATGATTGCCCTTGAATTCTTTAATGCAAACTTCTTTGAGGCCTCTGTGAGCGGACTTCCCACGTGATTGTGTTGATAACGAAAGAGACACAGTGTAGATGTGACAGCAGTGTGTTTGTTTTTATGCGAACTCAATCGAGTGTCCCCCAAATATCGGTCTGTTGTCAAAATACAAGCAATGGTTACTACCTTGATGACTTGACTGCCTAGTGTCAGAGATGCTAATCTCCAAAAATCAAGCAATCGCTTCAGTCCAAAATCTGCAAAAACAAATAAAAGCATATTCACCAGACCTGCAGACGTCAACAACTTATCCAATATGTGACACAAGCTTGTCTTATTTGGTAGTTATTCCATTTAACCAATAAATTCCTCAACACAGGATTTCCTCATTTCAGACATCACCAATTATGAAGTAATCTTTATCAACCGATTTAAGTGGTTTCGGATCATTGTCTTCTAAGCCTCCCGTATCATTGTAGGTACCATTAGTAAATGTGTCGTGAACATAAAGATTTTTATCTCCGACTGTTAAACTTCAAACATCTTTGTTGTTGACGCTATATCTGTCGGCGGGCAGTCAAAGGCAGCAGTTAACAGTCTAATCATAGTAATGCCACTAATGCCTCAGCATTCACGTACGATTGGTTGAACGGTTCGACGGCATATAGGATCAAAGGTTATTCTGTGACGTTAGTATTTGTATTTTATTTGCTGCGTGATAATTCAAATACCTATACACCGAAAAAAGTTAGATTCTTCTTTCTCTCCTCTTAGAAAAGAAATCTTAACTCCCTCTTGAATTCCAATGTTTGACTAGTATAGGAATTTGTAATTCCGATTGTAACATTTCATATTCTCTGCAAAATCAATTTAAATAATATCTAATCGTGATTTTGATAAAAGCAGCCGCGTTATAACGTTATATTGATAGGCGTAGAAGATTTAATCACCGTGGATATAATATATTCGTCTCATTTTGCCTTTGCTAGAACAAAACCAAGCAAGCGGAACGAATCAGTGATAACTAAAATACTTTTATATGTTTAAAACTATGTAGAAGAGTTTCTTTGTCTTTGATTTTATTATCATCACGATGGCGGAAAGTATTTGATCTCGATATAAATTTGTTGGATTTGTGAACTTTTAGACAGAAATATCAAAAGTAGAGAGCGTTACTTGCTCTGAAATCATCATCTCTCTGATCTCTCTTTATATATATGTAGAGTAATGATATATAACTTAAATCCATACTCACAAAGACCTGGTAGATGTGAAAACCACCTTCAAGTTATAAGCAAAGAGTACTACCATATTACCCATTGCCGCCGTGAAGCCGTAGTGCACCTGTATTACTGTGTTTCGGTTAGAAAGATGGTCAGTGAAATTACAGGCACGTAGAGACTAAACAACTTCACATCTGAGGGTGGACATCGCATTGGCGATGCCCTTGGTGTTAAAAATGTCCATAGGAAGCGGTGGGACAGGATTATAATAGATTGGAAACAGCGTTTTACAAATGTATGGAATACCAATGTTAACGTAGACATCCTTCTACTTTAATTACAACAATTTGCTGGAAAATTAACTGTAATTGATCACAATTAAGATCGTGCAGATCCTCTAAAGATACCTGTAACGTAGTATAAGGTTAATTGACGAAGCGTTTCATCGAAGCTCTCCAAGACCAAGTTCAAGGATTCTTGAATTGTCTTATGATATGTCTCTTGTATATGATTATAAGCTGTCCCCCGCGGCTTCACCCACGATTTCGAGGGATGTTACTTTTACTTGAGATGGAGTGTGTACACTATGTCCTAAACTTTATAGAAGAAGCTTTAAAGTTGAATTTCGTGCGTCTTCCTTCAAAGTTAAGTAACTTCCCATTTAAACTCTCTAATTCACCATTAGGGATAACAATATTATGAATGCCGGTGTACATGTACATTTGGTTCTAAGCAGAAGCAGGTATATGAAATTTCGTGATTCTTACTTTGAAAATGACGGACTTCCATATAACCGTTCATCCCTCATATCTTATAATTAATATAATAATTTTGATCAAAGACTCAAATTTTTTGTTTACTGCTAAATTCTACATGTTTTGATTCGAACTCCGACGACCAAGGGAGAGTCTAGAATTAACTAATTTGTGTTCAATCTACTGTATTGTCTACCTTCCTTGCTGTTACTCACTGTTAGTCACTTTCAGCTCGACAACATTAACTGTCACTCAATGCTAAAATACTTCCTGAATAGCGATGCGGGTTCAATCCGGCCCTTTATTTGCTTCAATTACTGTGACTTCAAACAATATGGATGTTTTTCTACGTCGAAAGATTCGATGTTTCTCTGATAAGGTATTGGTGAAGGTGAAAATATCTTAATCAGAATAGACTGAGGTTATTGTGGATAGTAGACTTATTAATTTTATGATCATGACTGTAATTGTAACAACCTTCCGAACCGGTATTAGAGTCAGACTATTCATAAGTGCTTGTAAAGGCCTATTTGAATAAAAATATTTTCATTTCATTTTCATTCGACTTCTATTTGATTATCGTAAGAACTTTGAATAGTCAGATACGTCGTGAATTACTTGGTTCACTACTATGCTCTTTTAACACATATCCAGAGGATGATAGCTGCTATTAGATGGATGGTAGATCTATAGGCACTGGAAACTGCTATATAGCAAACCCAGCAGTCATGAAAGAAAGCAGATATTCACCTGGACTTTCCTTTAATGTCAATGCTATTTTTTTAACAACATAAAAGCTTGCTTTCAGCATAGTAAAGTAAAATTTAATAGTTAGCAAATAAATAGAAATATTTATCAAATATTACTGAATAAAAAGTGTGTTTCATAATGTGATTATCAAATCGAATTAGCAGCGGGCCCCAAACTAGGCAGAGCTTGTGTCGTGGTGATCCATTATGGTACCCCTGTTACAGAAACTTTAAGGGAATTGGCTTAAAAGCGTCACGGTATACAACGACAGGTGCTTACAATTTTAATGTCAGGCAGGCGGGTAAGATGAAGTAACCAACCACCGTGCTATGGTTTTTTCAAGAATTTTCCTTTACTACAACCTCAAGCTCACTGAACCCAAGAGAGTTGCCATTACCTTCACAAAGGATTCGTGTTAGCAATGAGAAAGAAAAAGAAACTACCTGTCCATCCGACAATATTAAATTTACTGCAGTCTACCTAATTCTCATCCTAACAGAGTTGTAGCACAAGTCCATAATATATTACATTACGTTTATTAAGCGTAATGATGGGATTTTCTAGGTCAGAGCGAAGCGGAGCGACTTATATTGAACTTGGAGCATATTTTAAATAGCTATGAGCGTTTGCAAGAATTTTGTGGAGAGTGAAATCCAAATTAGATTATGGATTGTGTTTTGTTCTGTGCAAAGATTGAATTATGCGGCATCTGAAATTTGTTGATTAAAACTTAAAATTGCCGTTTGCTTCTGTTAAATTAAATGATCTTGTACGTTCCGTTATTAAATATACTTCACTTAATATAATAATAATAATAAAAATCTTTATTTGTCACCACAAACCAAAAAAATCTAATAATATTTTTACATAAGCTATGTATTACAATTTTTGGCTGTGGATCGCTGGTGCCTGTGGTAGGTAATAGGAACCTGTATTATAGGTCACCAGGTCTCCACCTCAAAAATAGCATAAATATATTATATGTACATTATTTTTGCATTATTTAGTTAATCTATCTATAAATCTTTGTTAATATAATGTTTATGTTAAATAGAACTGCATTCTAATTGGTCTACTGAGAGCTACGATGCCACAGACAGCTTCAAACTTATGACATCCCTCTTTTTGCGTTGGGGGTTTAAAATCAATAGTAACAACGGAATTCTTCTATAATATTATGAGCGCGAAATTTTAATGTTTATCCCACTAATATTATAAATGCGAAAGTTTGTATGTATGGGTGTCTGTTACTCTTTCACGTAAAATTATCAAACTGATTTGGATAAAACTTGGCTCATATACAGAAAATGCCCTCGGGCTCGATTCTGTAAGGAAAATGACACTCACTGGAGGATGTTTCGTCGCGGCCTCCGTGCTCTGTCTCTTTCGGTAACTACGCTAATACTACTAATCACGTGAGAAATAAGCTCTCCGAGGCCTCCGTGAAGCGGCTCGCCGACGAAGTTTGTCTTAGCTGAATAAGGTTGCTGGAAGTTTCCGATGTGTTAACTTTGGATACTTTTTGTGTTGGGAAAATATTACATCCTTCGGTGAAACCGTGGGGACAGCTAGTAACTTAATAATGCGTAATTAAACTTGCCACCCCGATAGAATTTGTTCTAGATCGACCTGGATATTCTAGAAAAACGATAGATCCCTTGGGAACGCTAGTAACGAAGTGGGACGTATCACAGGTGTATATTTTATTTATTTTTATTTATTTATTTCAACAACAAAACCACAGCTCTTAGTCACTAAAATTTTACATATATGTATACCAATACTATAAAATTGATATTATAAAATAGCCAAAAAGTCAGAATAGATAAAAAAGAATTTAATAAAATAAAAAAGAATGTAACCTTGCTGAGTTTCTTGCCGGTTCTTCTCAGTTGAAGGCTGACTTCCGAACCGGTAGTAGCCTCAGTAACTTTAAATTTGACCTTCATAAGTGTCTTCTGAGGGACTAAACTGAATAAATGGTTTTGAACTTTGAATACGTGAATTAAATGAATGAGTCGTTAAAGATGTTTTTAAAGTGAAGAACACTGAAGCTCAAGGTGTTTTTACTTATTCACGTAGTTTCCGAAATTACTATCATATTAATATTATGAATGCGAATCTTTGTGAGGATATTTAGATATAAGGATGTTTGTTATTCTCTCACGCAAAATCTACTAAATGGATTTGGATGATACTTGGCACATAGATAGTTTGTATCCTGTAATTAACACATTTCTTTTATTCTTGGAAATTGTAATGTATGCAAATAATAAATTACAAGTTTTTAATATTTAAAAAAACATGTTTTTATAACTAGCGGTCCCCCGCACTCCCGAGCCATGTTACATTTATCTGGGATATAAAGTAGCCTATATGTTATTCCAGAGCATGCTCTACCTATCACTACATAGTATACGAGTAAAACAAAGTCGCTTTCTCTATCCCTATATCCCTATGTATGCTTAAATCTTTAAAACTACGCAACGGATTTTGATGCAGTTTTTTTTAATAGATAGAGTGATTCAAGAGGAAGGTTTATGTGTATTATATATGTGACATCCCACGGGAACGCGGGTAAAACCGCGGGGTACAGCTAGTATACCAATAATCCAAACTCGTTCGCTAATTTTTGGTTGTAAAAGTAATAGACGTACATACACCCAACCTCACAGACCTTCGCATTTATAATATTAATAGAATTAATTACATATTTAGTAAACAAGCAAACGCCTACGTAGAACACTCCACCTGAAAACGACGTTATGAATAATTTCGCATATGTATGAATGGTACTCCTTGACGTCAGTATTACACACATTACATGGTTTAATTGACGTGTTTACACGATTATTTTTTGTTTGTTTGATAACTTCGTGTTTTTCGTTATACAATTTGATTTTTAATTTAAGAACGGAAAATATCTGATGAACCATTTTCCTTATTATTGTTAGACTACCCACCCTACAGTTTCACGCGCGTTCCCGAGGGGAATTACATTTTCCCGCGATACAAATTATGTTATGTGTAAATTTAGGTTATGAACTATCTATGTGCTATATTATATTCAATTCTGTGTAGTCGTTATTTCCTGAAAGAGGTACATACATAGTCTCTGAGGAAATCCTTCCATCGCATTTATGATATTTAAATAAACAATATCCTGGGACATTCTTTTACACACGGCCATCTGATCCCAAACTAAGCAGAGCTTGTACTATAAAAACCAGGTAACTGATATACTATATATACAATTTTAAATACATAGATGCTTTAATAGATATTTACACCCAGACAGAACAAACATACATGTTCATGCACACAAATGTTTGTCCTGGGTGGGAATCGACCCACGACCTTCGGTTTGGCAGTCAGAGTCGCTAACCACCAAGCCGTGTCAACATTTGTGGGATGGTAGATTATGTCAGAAATAGGATCAGCCCTTACTTCCTTGGATTCTCAACAGAATAAGCTGGATTAGTCATTCGCTATTCATAGTATTCATGTAGTGTCAAACCTCTCTTTAAGAGAAGGTTGAGAATCATCGAAATAAGGGATCCAGAAATCCAAGGGCTTTCCACTTAACTCTAAGGGGGCTTCCATTAATTACTTGAGGCATTTGGGGGGGGGGGGGGGTTATTAGCAAGAAACAGTGTAAAATTGCTAGAAGAGGGTTATATATATTTATTGGATATGACAAATCAACAGTATACATATTAAGCATTTGCATTTTATAATACGAACGAATATAAAAGTTAATTGAAATAAATTAGGAAAAATTTTAAAACTAAAAGTTTAAATTAAAATCTTAAAACTAAACAAATGGTTTGTTTTTTTTCTTTATATAAAGCGACAATAGAACAATGGGAAAAGCCAAAGTTATGTAAAATTCAATTATTTTGAAATGATTTCAGTATTATACTCCTGAATTTTGGAAGTCACTCATGAAATATGTCGATACCACATTCATGATCGCTATCAATACCGTTATACTCACTACATATACCCTCACAATTGGGGAGTTTAGACCGAGATTCGTTCGAACTGAGGGCGTATAAAAGCATTTGTGTAATTATTTACGAGTTTGTAATGGAAAACTAAGTCATTTAATTTTCTTCGATCACGTAAACAGATCATATTAAAGAAAGCTAGACGCAGATCGTAACTACACCGATGAGAAATACCTTGAGAGATAAAAGCTAGATGTCACGTAAATGTGCGCTGAATGCTCTCTACACGTTGTGAGTGTAGTATTATATAGTAGTAATATGTTTTCACATCTAAATCTAAATTGATACTTATGATAATATCAAATATCACGTGAGATTAGGGTAGGGGAGAGAGGGTTGAGCAAAATCTCATGACATCTCACCAAGGGGAGTGGGGGGGTTAATGGATGCCCCCTAAACCAGGCATATCCTCAATGCTCTTACTAAAGTAACAGCAATAAATATTTTACGATACCGATTGCAATACATCTTAAAAACTTTCAGGTTCGTCTCATTACGTTGAAAGGTTTTACGTACTCATGTGATGGGCGAATTCAATCAAACGAAACGAAATACTCTACGGAGGAACAGCGGATTGAAGAAAATTTGTGGATTTCATTCCGATGTCTGCATAAATTTGATTGATTTACGGACCAAGAATTATAAACCTCTGTGGTCTTTTTCTATGACATTATGCTTTATTATCCCTATGTTCTTTTCTATTTTTCTTTGTTCAATCTATATCTATACTTACTAATAATATTATTATATTGTTTATTACCTTTTCACGCAAAAACTACTAAAGGGATATGGATGAAACTTGCCACATAGATAGAGCATATCCTGGAATAACATACGGGCATATATCATATATAGATATGAAATCAGTCGGTCAAAGATGGGGCAAGAGTCAAGTTCATTGGAAAAGGCCATAAACGACATATTTTTTCATATTAGCACATGCACCCCCCCCCCCCTCCTGTCGCCCATGTTTCTTGATATCCACCAATGCTAGTCTACATCATAACTCATGTATTTCCTAAATTAGTTATGTAGTAACTGTGGCTCGATTTTTGACCCAATTTAGTTCACAATTAGATTTATAATGTCTTCTGAACTAATTTGACGTTGTATCTTTTCCAGGGAGTATCTTTCATAGGATGGCATCAACGCACGAAGTTGGAGCGAGTCCTGCTGGTGTTCAGTGCTGTGCTGTTCGTGGGGATCCTGCTTACCACCACCCTGCTGCTGACCATGCGAGGGCCTTCCTACCTTCCAGTACCTCCTTGTTATCGACCGGAACCTGACGGTACTGCTTACCTCTTTATATGTTCAGTTTTCATAGGTAGCCTTTAAGGCGATGATGATTTTGTGAGAGTGACATTTAATGCTATGGTTGAAGGTTCAAATATGTCTGAGCTCATGATAGAAAACACCTTGAGAAAATCATAGCGTTCTGGCTATTTTTTTTCTTTTCAGTTTTACATTCTAAGAACTCTTGATCCGTTGAACATTTCAAAATTCTTAAAATAGTATGATTACCATACATACTACATCATAATATCATCATTCACCATGATTATTGTGATTAGACTATGCCCTTTATAAATTAACATCTTCCCGTGCTTGGTCAGCTCGATCTTTTAAATTCCTGAAGATACCATTTTTTGTAATTGTTTAATTTTTTTACTTAAATTTAGTTATAATTAGTGTTGCGACTTGAATCACGAATCTCTATTTACTCTATGGATACCAAAAGACGTAAACTTACGCAGTTATAACTATACTACCGGCACGCTATGATGGCGGTTTTGACTTTTCAGATTCTCATAGGAAAAGAAACTGTATTGCTTTGGAATAAGGTTGATTTCCATCATCATACAATTAGCTGCTGGATTAATAGATGCACCTTATTTCCGAAGGAATAAAGATTATTTTCATTGTCATTGTTAAACGTCAAAACGGCCATCATAGCGTGCCGCAAGTTTAAGTTGAAGAACTAGCGTTTGTAATTAAAACCGGTAAATTCAATTATTCACGGTCAATGACCATGCGTCATTACATTAGGTAGCTGACGATGAGCCGTTTGTTTGCCCAACACTGGTTTTATCTTATCCGAGCCTTTATTCATATAGTTTATCAACAGACTACCTGAAACTATTTTACACGTTGTTTAGTATGATGGCGTTTATTTGTGAATACTGAATACCTTTTAAGAAAATCATCTTGAGATTACAAAGTAGAAAATTGGCACATTCAATCCGTTTGGTGGTTTTTTAGTGTAAGAGTTATAAACATCAATACATCCATCCTCATAAACTCATCATCATCAGCCTATCTCCGTCCACTGCTGGACATAGGCCTCACCTATTTCACGCCACTGATCTCGATCTTCAGCTCTTTGCCACGCCAGCCAGCTTGCGTATATCATCGCTCCATCTAGCTGGAGGGCGCCCTACACTATGTTTACCGAGCAGTGGTCTCCACTCTAGAACACGTCTACCCCTACGGTTATCGGTTCTTCGGCAGATGTGACCAGCCCGCTGCCACTTCAGCTTGCTAATCCTTTGAGCTATGTCGAGAACTTTGGTTCTCTGACGAATGACTTCATTACGAATTCGATCTTCCAGAGAGACTCCGAGCTCTTTAGCTCGCTGAGCCTCACAAACTATCGCATTTATAATATCAGTAGGAATAAATGTAACCAGATAACTGATATGCCTACTACATATACTACTATTTCTAAAGATTATGCAGAAACAAATATGTATCTAGTAATTTCGCTGGATCTCCTTCTCTGTCAAGTACCTCGCCGACCGCTGGACAAGACGTACGTGGTGCTAGTGCGTCGACTCAGTGACAGCGGGTCTAATACGTCCTGAAGATGCTTCGTGTAGAAGCGAAACACGTGTCGATTACCTGTTGAGTATCCTTCTTTGGTACTTGACAGATGGAGATCCAGCGGAATTAGTTACTAGATATTTGTTTCTGTATAATATTATAATGGATTTCCGCAAGGTCACGCCTGATTCAATTAGTTACTATTTCTAAATACATAGGTACTTAGGTATATAGATTACAAACAATCAATTGAAATGCAACACTCATTTGCGTTTCCCAGTTTCCTATTTCACACGATACGATATTTCCACATTTAATAACCCCTGTAACTGAAGTCATACAATAGCTTCTAAGGTCACGGCCTAAATTGTTACCTATGGGTAGTTTTATTACCCAGCCGCTCCCATGGCGCCTCTAGCCATAAATTTAAGAGTCTCATGGCACGGTCATATATTGATTAAGCCTACACGTACACTGTTTACTAATACTATCTTTTTTAAACTTTATTATATTTGTGGTAGATGCTATTATTGTATGACTGAAATTCAGACGAAGAGAATTGTGTTTTTAATTTACGTTATTTTCAAATGTTATAATAAATATCCTGGGTCATTTTATACACACAGCAAAGTTTTTTTTTTATTATTTTATAAATTGTATACACATAGTTATAATTATACAATGGAAACAAGATAGCTGATATACTAATTTATTTATTTTTCTTAATTTATAGGTATATGTACTTGTATTGATATTTACACCCAGACGCAGATCAAAACTACATAATATGCACATAAATGTTTGTCCTGGGTGGGAATCGAACCCAAGACCTGTGGTGTAAACAATCCATCCAGGGCTTCTAACCATCACACCAACAAATGTTATTGCCATACCACAAGTGCTTAAGTACAATATTTTCATTTGATTATTTTCAGTTATGGACTTGAATAAGTCAAGGGTCTAGAAGTCAGGTTTTAAATTGCTATGTATCTTCAGGCCAATACATATTTCTCTCAAGTTATAAAGTGCGTAGGTATGCTGTATTTCTATAAGCCAAACATACACATTGTCGCTACACACGAGTATAGTCCGATTTCCTAGTTTCCTTCATATAAACCAAATTCAAATTCTTTTAATTCTTTGCCCTCTTCACCCAACTTGGTCTGGCTACCACATTATCCGAGTCGTCTCTATTGAGGCTCTACCGTTCGGTAAACGAGACAGTAATCATAATTATCCATAAATTTCAGACACCAGCGTCTGCTTATCCAGCTCCTGCATCTACACTGCCAGCGAGGTGATCAGGGCCCTCGATGAGACCAAGAACCCTTGCGATGACTTCTACGAGTTCGCCTGCGGTGGTTGGCTCAGGAATAACCCGATTCCTGAGGGCAAGTCAAGCTGGGGGATCTTCAGCAAGATCGAGTTACAGAATCAGTTGATCATCCGATATGCTCTTGGTATGTATTATTACCCCCCTGCCCTGTTCTTAAACATTTGGAATCAGGTCATATTATAAGGATTTGGGAGATTTTTTGCCTGTCTGACGCCATTCCTCTTTGGGAATGCTTTTGTTGACCACTTGGATCGAGGTGCAAGTGCACGTGGCCATCGGTATACTCTTTAGTAGCCTCCAACTTGCAGCTATAGGAGTTCAATTCATCGTATCCTCTGCTATATAAGCATAAGGAGGGGGGCCAGTGAAATTACAGATAGAAGAGACGTTACAACGTCACGTCGACAACACATTGGCTTTTGTTCCTGGTATTGCAATTGTTAGGAAGCTGTCACTTACCATCTGATGGCCCGTCTTTTCTTTTTAATGCACAGGGACATTTTTAATAATCGTTTATCTGATCCCAATTAATTAGAGTATAATCTAGTACTATGGCAACTTGATAACTGATATACTAATTATTGTCGTTTTTGTTTGTCGGCTGGACAAATTGGAGGTTACTTCGCAAACCTGCTTTTGGTTTTCACTAGAGTGCGTATACAACATGTTACACAAACCCCGTAAAAATATAATTAATTATTAAAGCCAAGTAAGCTGTCGGGTCAGGAAACCAGATTATTTAACAGAAAGGCCTACGTACCTATTTTACCTAATAATTATCTACTTTCATAATTTTTCTATTTTTCATTCATAAAAATCATTATTTGAATTTTTTGGGGTATGTTATACAGCGTTACGGTTCTTAAATATTCTGAATGAACTCGTTATAAGGCCTCATTTAACCTCCTTTCGGCTTTACGGGTAGTTTTGTAACAGCCTGTATTTAAAATCTATGGGTGATAAATAGTCAATTTTACCATTCAATTCTCCGCTCAATTTGTGAACAATAATGTTTGTTTTTAGCATTGTAGGATACTTATTGATGTTTTATTTGCATAACGACCTTTATATACTTTTCAAGTACTGTCACCGACAAAAACCACTAAAATAAGGAAAAAAACGTCGTGTCAATGATCATACCGAGAAATCCACACGTCAAACAATACGTAACGTCAACCATGCCTTATAGAGATACCAGTATTAACAGTTCATATTATTATGCGAAAAGTATTATATTTACTTTAACCAATAATTTATTAGCACGTATCTACTTTGCTTCTCGTTTGTACGCACGCAGACGAATTTGTTTAGTTTTATTTAAAAAAAATACGAATTTAAAGCGATATTCATTGTCTAGAAACCAACCAGAAATATTTGAGCGTATCAATACTATATTGTCATTTCCTTCTTTCAATAATCTATGAGTGTTTAACATCTTCGAAGTTTTCCGCAATAATTCAAATTTATTTTTTATTTTTTAGTTGGATTTTCTGTAAAAAGCGTATTTTTTTAGTTTTTTAACCTGTTATTTATTTTTCATTTTTTTGGTCGAATTTTTTATAAAAGCGTATTTTTTAGTTTTTTTTAAACTATTATTTATTTTTCATTTTTTTGTGATTATTTTAGCGATTATTTTAACGATTATTTTAGTGATTATTTTAGCAATAGCATTATGGTATTAACATCTCTATTAGCTATTGCATCGAAGAGCGGTGTTCCACCTTGACGGTCTCTGCAATTGTCATATAGGTCCTTTATTGTTGGGATTAGCTCCCAATTTTAACAGCTCTTCCACAATATTAACAAAGCCTACTTCAACCGCTGTACGTATTAATATCTTATTATTGACATTTTGATGTTCAATTGTAACACCATATTTAAAATGCATCGCTATAACTTTATTGGATTCATATTTATTATTAAAGTCAATGGTATCAAGTATGTCATGATTATTTTAAAATAATAGTTTTAAATTCTCTGCAGGCAGCAGCAACACAAAGAGAAGAAATTCTAGAATTATTTTCGATATTAACATCATCATGCTGTAATATTAAATCGATGATTGGACGACGTCCTTTTGAAATGGCTAGATGTAAAGCAGTTGACCGTTTTTCTCTTGAGTATTGACATCAGCGCCTCTTTTTAAAAGATGCTCTATCATCCTTTTTCCGTAATTACTGTCATCCAAGATATAGGACCTGGGATATGGTATAAATTATGAAAGAAAGCAGTTAGCATTGGCAATTCGGATGTCAATCAACAACTCCTTTGGTCTTAACGCAGACCTTCCGGGTCTCAGGAAAACAAAAATCGCTGATCCTGATTATCCTAGTAAGGATAACGGGTCAAAATGTATAAAATATTGAATTGTCATCGGTCCTTAATAAGTATGCCGAATTTCGAGTTAATCCGACGTTTTGAAGGGGGTCAAAGATTCCGTTGCATACTAACATACGTCTGAAGCTAAAAAAGCGTATTAAAAGACAGAATAGTTTTCTTCTGTTAAGTGTAAAGCTAAAAAAGTAATTATATAAAACGTGAAATGTATGCTTGTGAATATATATGTACTAGCTATTCCCTGTGGTTTCACCGCGTCCCCGAGGGATGCTACATTTTCCCGGGATAAAAAGTATCCTATACTAGCTGTCCCGCGTTCCCGTGGGATGTCACATGTATTATAGATAAAAACCTTCCTCTTCAATCACTCTATCTATTAAAAAAACCTCATCAAAATCCGTTGCGTAGTTTTAAAGATTTCAGCATACATAGGGATATAGGGACAGAGAAAGCGACTTTGTTTTATACTATGTAGTGATGTTATTTCAGGGCATGGTCTATCTATATGCCAAGTTTAATTCGTAACCCGTTTTATAGTCGTCTGAAAGAATAACAAACATCTCAACATCCATGTTCACAAACTTTGACATTTATAATATTTGTAGCACATATGGACAGAATAATAAAAAACTAACAATAACTTCTGCTACCAACTGTACCAGGTAATTGTAAAACCCAATTTTATTCATACATTCTGCTGTGCTTACATCAAATTAGAGCACCATTGTTAATTCCCAGTTCAGACTCTCGTTTATCATCTTCATATGTGTACTAAATATTAGACCTCCACTTGTACGGACTGTAGGCACTAAATTTATAATAACGTATCTATTGATTGTGCAAACTACTGTACTGAAATGTTATATTCACGAAAATGGTTTTGTTTGATCATAATATGTTAGTTGTTTGTCTGAACTATTTATCTTTTCGCGTAAACTAAACGAAGTGTGTTTTGTAGTAGTAGAGCTCTTAGTGCAGAGTTCGTCCGGGGAAGTACTACCACCTTACCCATTTCCGCCGTGAAGCAGTAATGCAATTGTATTACTGTGTTTCGGTTAGAAAGGTAAGGGGGCCGGTGAAATTACAGGCACATGAGACTTAACAACTTCACGTCTCAGGGTCGACAACGCATTGGCGATGCTCCTAGTGTTGCAAATGTTCATAGGCGGCGGTGACCACTTACCATCAGGTGAACCGTCTGCTTGTTTGTCGGCCCAAGTGGCATAAAAAAAAAAAAAAAAAACCTATTGGACTATGGATTCTTATTACAATCAACAATATTAGTAGCAAACGCAAGCCCATTCTTAATTAAAAAAAATAAAATCTGACAGATTTAAACTTACAAAACTATTATCTATGGCGTTCAAAGATCAAACAGGTGATTCGTCTGTCTATGGATTGTTTTTAGGGTATAGAAGTATATTTAATTCCGAACAGGGGCTCGATTCTGTAACGAAAATGACACTAACTCGAGGATGTTTTGTTGCGGCCTCTATACTCGGTCTCTATTGCTTACTACGCTAATACTACTTGAGAGGTAAGCTCTCCGAGGCATCCGAGCTTGTATTAGCTGAATAAGGGGGTAGGTCATTCGTCTGTCTATGCATTGTTATTAGGGTATTGAAGTATTTTAATTTTTGAACTGTTAAGCTTATTAATGCTTACGTTGATGACTATACCATACTTTACTAGTAATTATTTATCATTATAATTTAGTGAGCTTATAATAAATATCCTGGGACATTCTTTACACACGGCCATCTGATCCCAAACTAAGTAGAGCTTGTACTATGGCAACCAGATAACTGACAAACATCCATATTTTATTCTAAATACATACTTTTATATATAATCGTCATCCAGACCTAAGGAGCTCCGATAAGCAAACTCAATCCCAATTACCAAGGCTTATTCCAGGATCTTATAAATTTTCCAGAAAAAGTCAACATCACTGAGCCACAAGACGCCGAATCCAAAGCCCGAGTATATTACGACGCGTGTATCGATACCAATGAGACCATAGAGAAGCTTGGCGAGAAACCTTTGCTGAACATCATCAAGAAACTGGGCGGCTGGCATATACTGCCGAGTACCATGATCAAGCAGAACAAGTGGGACCTGCAGAGGTTGTTGCAGGATGTTCAGAACTCGTGAGTGACTTAAGAAGTAGTAGTCTCTTTTATCCTATTCAGATCTTTTTTCATTTAGTTTGTCAGCAGACTACGTTGTTTAGAATTATGTCATTTTTAGGTGTTAATGATAATTTTCGGAAAATACTCTTAAGAGTACGAAATACTAGAGCGTAGTAGAGTAGTTCGTCCGGGGAAGTACTAACACCTTAGCCATTTCTGCCGTGAAGCAGTAGTGCACTTGTATTACTGTGTTTCGGTTAGAAAGGTAAGGGGGCCGGTGAAATTACAGGCACATGAGACTTTACAGCTTTACATCATAGGGTTGACGATGCATTGGCGATGCGACATGCTCCTGGTGTTGCATATCCCACCCTCAGTAAGATAAGGGCTTAACTAAAAATTTTGCTATTTTTTTTTTTTTTTTTTTAATGGAGTTACGATCATAGAGAGACTAAAAAAGTACGATCTATCCGATGAATAAAAATTCAAAAAATTCAAAATTCAAAACCATTTATTCAGTTTAGGCCCTCAGAAGGCACTTATGAAGGTCAAATTTAAAGTTACTGAAGCTACTACCGGTTCGGAAGTCAGCCTTCAACTGAGAAGAACCGGCAAGAAACTCAGCAAGGTTACATTCTTTTTTATTTTATTAAATTCTTTTTTATCTATTCTGACTTTTTGGCTATTTTATAACATCAATTTTACATATTTTTATATTTAACAATTACAAAATACTTAATAAAGCTAACATTCAAAAACAAAAAACAAAAAAAAAGAAATAACAAGACTACAAAATAGAAAATGACAATAATTACTTACAACTTAAACAAGAAAATTAGAGGTGCACTGTGCAGAGAGCAGCTATTTCCATACATTTTTATCTTCAATATAATGAACCACCTTGTAATACGCTTTTTCTTTCAAAACTTTCCTAATATAATTTTTAAATTTATGATCAGACATTTTGGTTACTGAAAGCGGTATCTTATTATAAAATCGAACACAATTACCAAGAAATGACTTGTTTACTTTAGTTAGTCTAAAATATGGAACAACTAACTTCTCCCTTTGTCTTGTATTAATATTATGGATATCCAATTTTGACTCAAACATTCCTATGTTTCTACGTATAAACATTATATTTTCATAAATATATAATGAAGGCAATGTCATTATATTTATTTCCCTAAATAAATCTCTTAATGATTCACGGGGACCCATACCGTAAATTGCACGAATTGCTCTTTTTTGTATAATAAATATTGATTCTATATCCGCTGCTGCTCCCCAAAATAAAATACCATAGGACAAGAGGCTATGAAAATATGCAAAATAAACTAATTTGGCTGTCTCAACATTCGTCAATTGTTTAATTTTCCTAACAGCAAATGCAGCCGAACTTAACTTAGCAGCTAGAGTATCAACCTGAGGTCCCCACTGCAATTTATTGTCTAATGTAAGACCCAAAAATACCGTTTTATTAACAAGATCAATATGGCTCCCATCTATTATTATTTGGCTATCTACTTGTGCTACATTCGGTAAAGAAAACCTTAAGCATTTAGTTTTCTTTGAATTTAGTAATAGATTATTTGTAGCAAACCACCCACAGACAATTGACATAGTATGATTAACTTTAGTTAGATCTTTGTCTTTTCTATCAACTTTAAAAATTAATGATGTATCATCAGCAAACAAGACAATATCTGTGAGATCATTTACAACATATGGCAAGTCATTTATATAGACTAAAAACAAAAATGGACCTAAAATTGAACCCTGGGGTACCCCCATTTCGACTAAAGAGCCCTTGGATGTTGTGCCAGTAATCCCTACCTTTTGTTGACGATTTGATAAATAAGATAAAACAAGATCATGAGCAGTTCCACGAATTCCGTAGTAGTCAAGTTTTAGAAGTAGCGTACGGTGGTCAACGCAATCGAAAGCCTTGGATAGATCACAAAAAATGCCAATCGCATCCTGAGAATCCTCCCATGCGCCATAAATGTGTCTCAGCAATGCTGCTGCCGCATCGGATGTAGATCTTCCCTTCGTGAAACCGAACTGATGACCATGCAATATCTTATGCTTAGTAAAGTGACCTAACATTTGATTAAGCAGCAGTTTTTCAAAAATTTTACTAAGTGCTGGCAGAACGGAAACTGGTCTGTAATCAGAAGGATTCTCCTTACAACCGGACTTAAAAATAGGTACTATTTTACTGTATTTCATCAAATCAGGAAAACAACCCTGATCAATACATTCATTAAAAATATTTGACAAAACCGGTGCAATCACTGTTATTATTGATTTTACGATTGTTACTGATAAGCCCCATAAATCTTCAGTACTTTTCATATTGAGCGAATTAAAAGTATTTAAGATATCGCTAGCATTAATATGCTTAAATTTAAAACTAGGAAATATATTATGAATATGCTGTTTGAGTAAAGATTCCGCTACTATAGGACATGATTTAAGGCTTTTAGTAGTTTTACCAGGTATACTCGTGAAGAAGTTTTCGAAAGCACAGGCTACATCTAAATTATTCGTTAAAATTTTATCATTAATTTTAAGAGTTACCTGTTCATTATTATTTCTAATTTTACCAGTTTCCGTATTAATAACATTCCAGACTGTCTTTATTTTATTATTCGCATTACCTATTTTATTACATATAAAGTGAGATTTGATTACACACTAACTTGAATGTTTTTGAAAAGTTTCTAACATATTTATGAAATTCCTCGTTATGAGTTAGAGATTTTAAATGATAAAGTTCATACAACCTATCCCTGCTCTTACGAATACCTTTAGTAGCCCAGTCACTAAATCCCATTTTACTATTTACCTTCACTATTTTAGTAGGACAGGCTCTATTAAAATTATCGCAAATCCCGGACAATAAACCTTCATACAAGACATTGGGCTCATTACTATGATATATTGTATTACAGAGTTTCAGTTCTAAATTATTCTTAAAGTTGTCTAATCTTACCTTAGTAGTAGGTCTAATTACTTTCGTTACTTTAAATACTTGTCTTTTAAATGGCAATTCTATTAATTGAGCCTTATGATCCGAGCGAACACCACTAATAATCGATTTCCCTAGTATACTACTATTAGTTAATATATTATCAATACAAGTAGCCGAAGTGGCTGTAGATCTTGTTGACTCATTAAATAATATATCTAAGTTGAATGATTTGAATAAGGCAACTAAATTCCGACTTTCAGATGAATTACTAAGAGTATCTACATTAAAGTCGCCACATAGAACTATTGACTTGTTACAATTATTAAATAACTTACGAAGAATCTCTTCTATTATAGAGGTAAACAATAAAATATTTGATGCCGGTGGCCTATAAACACATACAATAATATAGCTCTGCAACTCTGCACAAGACACCTCACAAACACGCTCAACAGAGAGGCTGCAAATATCTTTCCGATCCTTGAATTTAATATTATTATTTATAAGAATTATTGTGCCGCCACCTTCTGCAGATAATCTATTGAATATACTAGCAACTGTAAAGTTTTTAATATTAAAAAGCATAGTGCCCGGTTTCAACCATGTCTCTGTAAAGCATAATATGTCTATAGTTATTTTATCTAACAATAAATGAATATCTAGAATTTTGCCAAAGAAGCGATTAATATTCTGATGTATTACAAAAATCGAACTGTTGAGCTTCTCTGTTGTCAAAAGTTTTTGTTTAAAGAACTATTCTGAATATTAATGTTAAAATTACTTATTTTTACTGAGTTATCCCTTATCCTATTAATATTATATGCTACAAGTGACGCAATCAATTTCTTAAGCTTTTTTGGAATAAACAGTGTATCCTGTTTCAATTTTAACTTACTAACAAACTTGTTAGTATCAAAATATATAAAATTAGCACTATGACATGTAACATTATGCATATGGTTATTTAAATGCCAAATATAATTATTCTCCATATCTGAGTAGTTTGAAGAGTATGGGAAAGCACATAACATTATTTTCATTACCCCTAATTTTGATAATGAGTTGAGACTATTTATCAAATCTTTTTTACTGATATTTAAAGCATTGCCAATTAAAATTATAATTATGGTTTGTTCATCAAACTTTGTATGCAAAATTTTATCTACTATTTGTTTGTATGATGCCCCTGGCATACAATAATTCATGACTGAATCAGTTATTTGGTTACTGATTATTGAGCCAAAGTCAGATCCTATTTTATCCGAAAAAACAATTGTCTTTGTGACTGTAGGATTGGATGGATTAGAATTTAATTGCGTGACCTGAACATCAGTCTGTTTCGTTTGAGATATTGGAAGCGATTCACCTGGCCCAGCTGGAGAATGGTCACAATCACATATATGATTACGGGACAGAGATCTTAATGTGTCCTCATTGTACTTACATAAGTCAACCAGGTGAGTCGCCGCCAATATATGCTCATTTATTTGTTTTTGAGCAATTTCATATCTAGAAACTAAGTCCCTAAGACAGATCTCCTTGTGCTCAAGGTCTGAGAGCAAGCGCTGAGTGTCAGTATCATACAATTTTTGACAATCATTTAATTTATTATTGCATTCTTTTAAATTTCTAATTATTTGGATCCTCTCTTTCCTTAATTGAACATTTTTATAAAAACATTTTTGTTTTTTAACTACTGAGTTTACTTTTCTAATAAATTTATTTAATTTTAAATATTTCTTAATTTTATTATGACTTTTTAATTCAATTTTTGTTTGTTTAAAGTAAACAGAGTGATCACTATCCTTGTTAAAAAATGCTTCAGAATTTGCCGGCTGAGTACACAAATCACTCCCAATCAGCTCATCATAGTAAAATATAGTCAATTTAATGATAGAATAAGCATACCGATACTTCAGCCTCTTTAACACCGGGACCCACCCTCTCCGCTCAGTGCGAAAGTAACCCAATCAGAGATGTGCCACAGGTGATTTTTTGAGTTAAGCCCCTATCGTTCTGAGGGTGCGATATGTCCATATAAGGTGGACCGGCTGCCTGTTTGTGAGACAATGTGGTATGAAAAAACTAGAAAATATAATATGTAATCAAGGCATTTTATGATCAATAACATGTTGACATTCGTCGTAATAATTACCTTTAATGCAATATTGAAGCATCTGAAGTCCTTAGGCATCTAAACATATCCTGGAGTAGTTACATTGCATTCCCTATGTCACTAAACTTTATAATAGGATCACTAGTCCCAAAGACCCCTATATTAGTGCACTACAGTTGAAATGTTATATTTCCTATTCTAGATACAATTTGGGTGGATTATTCAATTGGGCAGTAACAGAAGACGATCGGAACTCTTCGAAACATGTGATTGTGGTAAGGCCACAAGAAAATTATGACCTCATTAATTCTTAACGTGTAATTCAAAATATAACAGCAATTTTATTTTGATCAATAACACACTTCAGTTGACAGAATTCTAACTGTTTATAACTTTAAAGGCCTAAGCACGAACATTCATCGCAAGCGTAGCGTCATCGTATCGAGTGCGCCAAAAAGCAGGTTTGTAACGTTGCGCGATGTTCATTTTCCCATTGCATTGGTTTTTGGCGCACTCGATACGATGACGATACGCTTGCGATAGATGTTCGGGCTTAGGGCACAGTACATATACTGCAATATTTAGCCCAAAATCATGTTCCTTCCAGTTGGACCAAGGCGGCTTAAACCTTCCTACACGAGACAACTACCTAAACAAAACAGCTCACAAAAAAGTACTCGACGCATACCTAGACTACATGACGCGCATATGCGTCCTCCTTGGCGCCAATAAAACTGAAGCCAAGTCTCAGATGCAGAAAGTTATACAGTTTGAAACGGACTTGGCCAATATCACTACTCCATCTGAAGATAGGAGGGATGAAGAAGGGTTGTACAATCCTTATACGATTAGACAGTGGCAGAAAGAGGCGCCATTCTTGAATTGGACTTTCTTCTTTAACGATGCTTTTAAATTGGTTAATAGAAGTGTAAGTATCAATAAATTTACTAAAGACAACGCTATTTATTCTGTTCAGTTTGTTTATGGTTCTTTAATGAAAAAGCTCTTTAGTTACTGGTAAGGAATCAAGATTTCAATAGCATGGAAGGGACTAGATCAAAATGTGATACTGCAAGTAAATTAGAACGTCTTCTGCCCCTGTATCTTTAATACAAACATTTTCGATTAGCTGGCGTAATTAGTTCTTTGACTGCGAACCTCTCGCGTGATAACATAGGTAAAGATAGAGACAGAGCATAGAGGCCGCAACTATATATCATACCTACCTTATAGAATCATCCTGAAACTAATTGCGTAGTCCCATCATATCCTCTACTGTTTAGTGTATACTTTACATCTATGATACATTAAAACCATGACACTATAAAAAATAAATTGTCGAAATGTGACACCACTACTTAAGTATCATTAGACCAGTATTAGGCAAATAAAAAATACTACACGTTATTTAAAGTCGGAAGTATTCGTTTGTCGACAACCGGCTTAATCTAGTTAGAACAAGGTATCACTTTCATTAAATAATGTGTTATTAGATTAGGGTGTTAATTTGCATTGTTGTATCGTTTAAGGAAACTAGAAGTAGGCAATTGTGGAAAATATGATTAAAAGGAAAATGTGAGACTCGAGGACAGTACCTCTACCATGAGTTGCTATCGAAACTTACTTTAGTCACTAGCGAGTAAACTACTATCCATACAGTATTTCTCGATAGCAGCTGTCAAATTTGTGACTCATGGTACCGAATTTCTATAGCAAAGGCTAAGAAACGTTACTCGCTAGTGTCTACATTTCGAAAGGTTTTTTACCTATCGACTCGTACTACCGATTTTAGTTCTTTACGTGACCGCTAGTGGCGCTGTACACATTTGCCATAGAAATGTTTTACGCCGTCGCTAGCGAGTACATACGTTAAAAACTCATGGTAAAGGCACTGAACATCGGACTTGTGCTCATGACTGTACTTAATAATCGAATAATAATTTTGTTCTAGATACAAGACACGGAAAGAATAGTTGTTTACGCGCCGGACTATTTCAAAAACTTGACCAAAGTCATAAAGAAGTATAGCAAGTCAGAAGAGGATCAAAGGTATGTCTCTAGCATCCATTTTTTTCGACTTCGATATAGTTCCCGAAAAAAAATTGGGAGTCGAAGCTACTGAAAAAAAAGTACTGTAACCGCTAATAGGAATGTTGACTGATATGTCAAATCAGCAACTTTTTATTAAATGTCAAAACGATCTTTTCTATGGAGTTTTGTATGAAATAGCAAGTTGTGACGTCATAATTGTACTGCATCAAAAGAGCTACTCTTTGTGGTTAGATCGGTACTTAAAAATCATATTAATTATGAAATTTAGATCACGTTTGATGTACCTGTGTATTTTTTAATGTTCAATGCACTGGTTTGTGCTTAATCATTTATCTTGAATATAGGATCCCCATTGCATATTTTTGATACGTGGTCATCAAACAAACATTTTGCAGGGCAGCTTCGGACTATCGAATTTGTCGGATTATAGAGCAAAATCCTATAGACCGGATGTTTTTCAAAAAGTCTTTATAGTCCGCCAAAATACAGATTAAAATGATATGATTCTATCTAAACTACATATAACGACATACGAATCATATTACTACAAGTGAAGATTTGCCAAAATATTGTTTGTGCGTATGTAGGTCAATTCAAAATTCAAAACCGTTAATTCAGTTTAGGCCCTCGGAGGGCACTTTGAAGGTCAAATTTAAAGTTACTGAAGCTACAATTCAAAACTTTCAACAATGATATGTCGCCGGATTACCAGAGGTACACTGTATTTCCATTCTAAACATTATGTACCAATGAATATGGAAGAATATACTATAGCAAAATTTATATTGTACATATAACAGTTCCAAATTGTCACCAGAACCCTGACAAGTTACATGATGTGGCAAGTATCAAGATCTCTGTCCACGTATCTGTCCAAGTCGTTCCGAGATGCGACCAAGATATTGCGCAAGGCACTCTTCGGTTCCGAAGGCACCGAGGAGTCCTGGCGGTACTGTGTCACTGACACCAATAATGCTATTGGTAAGCTATCTAGCCTTTATGAAGATCTTGGGGTTCGGTTCTGAAATTGGTGGTGTAAATCTGAGAGTGGGGTTTACTACTAAAAGTTTTAGAGAAAGAATGTACTAGAGCTCTTAGTGCAGAGTTCGTCTGGGGTAGTACTCTTGTATTACTGTGTTTCGGTTAGAAAGGTAATGAGGCCGGTGAAATTACAGGCACATGAGACTTAACAACTTCACGTCTCAGGGTCGACAACGCATTGGCAATGCCCCTAGTGTTGCAAATGTCCAAAGGGGGCGGTGACCACTTACCATCAGGTGGACCGTTTGCCCGTTTTTAAGCCTATGATACTACATATATTTACATTTCAATTTAGTTTTTAGATCCTCGATAAACCCATTGACTCCAATAGACCGAACAGCAATCTGTATTTCATAAGAAACTTTAAGCGTGGTCCTTAAAGTTCCAAGTCCACTGTTCCAGGATTCGCAGTAGGCGCCATGTTTGTGCGCGAAGTGTTCCACGGCGAAGCGAAGGCCCAAGGGGAGATAATGATTGACAACATTCGGAATGCGTTCAAACGGAACCTGGAGAACCTGGACTGGATGGACTCGGAGACCAGGCAGGCTGCTGAAGTTAAAGCTGATGCTATCACTGATATGATTGGTAAGTGATTGTGATTGGTGTTCTGGGTATACGATGAACTGGTCTAGAACGAGATAATGATTCACAATATTCCTGTGGAACCTTGGATAACCTATACTGGGTGGATTCGAAGATCAGGCAGGCTGCTGTAACTATGATTGAAGGTGAAGTGATTGAAGTGATTGTGGTTGGTTTTCTAGATACATGGTGAAGTGATCCAGGATGAAAAGCTAAAAAATCTTGTTATCATGATTTTTACTACATGGGAAGCCTGCAAGCTAATCCCTAGCTAAGTCTGTAGGAATACAAACCTAAGAAATGTGCGTAAATTCGACAAAATTCTCGTGGATTTATCAGTACAATATCGTCTAGCATCAATATTTTCGGTACAGGCATCTAAATGCGAACAAACGCAAGTTTGCAAAGGACTTATTTTAAATTACCTACTCCATACTACAGCCTTCTTAGGCACAGTTTTATATTTTTTACTTTTTAAATGGTGAAGTATTTATCGACTTTACTGAAATCTAATTTACTGAAACTTACAAACAATTTAATGTTATTAAAGTTATAAGTTTTAGTTAGAGTTATGTTTGCACCGAGTTAGCTTTGTTGAAGGCATTGGTGCAGATTCAATGAAGAGTGAGTTCTGAAAGGCACATGAGCGCGGCTATTGGGATAGTTTTGTTCTACTTCTTGGGTCCTTTAACTCTTCAATTATAAAAATATGGGCGATTATTTTTACACACGACCATCTGGTCCCTAACTAAGCAGAGCTATGGAAACCAGATAACTGATATACTACATATACTACTTTTTATTTTCCTAAATACAAACATATACAGATATTTACGCCCAGACACAGTACAAACAGACATGCACACAAATGTTTGTCCTGGGTGGGAATCGAACCCGCGACCTTCGACTTGGGAGTCAGGGTCGCTAACCATCCAGCCAATTGGCCCGTCGAAGGTTTCCTCTTCTTCCCAACCATTACGATGGCAATAATCTCTGGTAGTTTCAGTGAGTAAAAATCTTAACACAACATACATAACACACTTAAAATGAGAAAGGAGCAATTGTAAACACATATTTAAAAAGCTTTCGACCTATATACCAAAAGATTGTAATTTGTTCCTCCACTCAACAGGATTCCCGGACTACATACTGCACAAAGACGAGCTGGATAAACAATACGAGGGACTGGTGGTGAAACCGAACGAGTACTTCGAGAACAACATCGCCTTCAATGTGTATAGCCTGAAGAACGATTTGAAGAAACTGGACCGACCCGTTAATAAAACTAAATGGGGTAAGTTTAATAATAATAAATATACTGGGACATTCTTTACACACGGCCACCTGATCCCAAACTAAGCAGAACTTGTACTATAGAAACTAGATAACTGATATACTAATTTTCTTAATACAAACTCATAATAGATATTTACACCCAGACACAGAACAAACAGACATGTTCATGCACACAAATTTTAGTCCTGATGGGAATCGAATCCGCGACCTGCGACTCGGCAGTCAGAGTCATTAACCACCAAGCCAACTGGCCTGTCAAGACTATCAAAGACTAAATTAATAAAATTTGTAAGAAACTATCATAACCCTCTATAATAATCATATTTCTCCGTTCAGGAATGACTCCGTCAACAGTGAACGCGTACTACACCCCCACCAAGAACCAGATAGTGTTCCCTGCCGGTATCCTGCAGCTGCCGTTCTACGACGGTGACAACCCTAAGAGTGTCAACTACGGAGCCATGGGGGTGGTCATGGGACACGAGCTGACGCATGCTTTTGATGACCAGGGACGGGAGTATGATAGGTAATGAATAAAATGATGTAATTTGAATATTAATTTTTACTGGTAAACTGGAGTAAACGCTACGAAAAAAGAAAGAGATATAAAGGTCACTAAAACGCTGCCAACAAAAAAACAGAATTCAATGAAATCAACCGAGAAGAGCTGGCAAGAAACTAAGGTTTCCAGTGTGTTCCTATGAAGGTACAATGACTTGTCGCTGATACGTCTAAGTTTAGATTTTTACTCAGAAAATTACACACGAAATCTACTTATCCATAATAGTTCCAGTTGATCTAAAAGCCTACTTGGCAAAATTGCCGAATAGAAAACCTTTTTAGCAACAGTAATTGATCAAATCCGAATCAAGTAAATTTTAGCTACGTATAAAGGGTAAGGGGGCTGGTGAAATTACAGGCACATGAGACTTAACAACTTCACGTCTCAGGGTCGACAACGCATTGGCGATGCCCCCAGTGCTGCAAATGTCCATAGGCGGCGGTGACCACTTTCCATCAGGTGGACCGTATGCTAGTTTATCGGCCAAAGTGATATAAAGAAAGACAATAATATTGAATTACCTGCATTTAGTAATATTGCTATTAGCCATAGTAAGTGACTGTAATAACTTGATCAAACTTGCAGGTACGGAAACTTGAATCAGTGGTGGAACAACGCAACCATAGCCCGCTTCAAGAACCGAACTCAGTGCATACAGCGACAGTACTCAAAGTACAACATGGAGGGACAGACTTTGAACGGGAAACAGACTCTTGGTATGTACATTATTGAATTAAAAAACAGAAAAACTTTGTATCAAAAAGGTTCTTACAATATATCTGGGGCTCGATTCTGTAAGGAAAATGACACTAGCTCGAGAATGTTTCATCGCGGCCTCCGTGCTCTGTCTCTTTCGCTAATGCTACTAATCACGTGAGAGATAAGCTCTCCGAGGCCTCCGTGAAGCGGCTCGCCGACTAAGTTTGTATTAGCTGAATTAGGGGGCAGATATTTAGAGCAAGGTTTCTCAAACTTTTGGCTTATATGGTGCCAAAATTAATATCTTTTTAATATTAATGTGATGGGTGGGCTTGTTTCTTGTCGCAAATTGAGTCTATTAAATATATGGACAATTTTAACCTAAATTCTGACTCGGTATCAAGTCGATTTCTGTATTTAATTTTTATCATGACCATGTGTGCCGCACGTGCCTGCCAGTCATCAAGCCACTATTAAGTGAATCTTGTCGCGAACCTCCTAGCGTCGAATGACGTACCCCACGTTGAGAATTTAGAGAACACTTGCTCGCCAGACAAACTATTTTAAAATAAGTATTATGTAATAAATATAAGTTCGTTTTTTAAAAAGAGTCATTGCTGAGTTTATTTAAAAAAACGTTCTCAATTCGCAGTGAAAAACCTTCTGAACTGGTATTATTCAGAATTGTTTGTACGGTAAGTACCAATCTAAATATATTAAAATAATTATTTCCAGGTGAAAATATAGCAGACAATGGCGGCCTAAAGGCATCTTTCCACGCATACGTTGACTACAGCAAGGAAGCACACGTGAACTTGACTCTACCTGGCTTGAAGTACAATCACCGACAGCTGTTCTTTGTATCCTTTGCTCAGGTAATATTATTTTAAAAAGATATATATATAAATGTATTATATATCGAATTTACACATTACACAGCTATCGAAAGAGTATTATAATCCCGAGTTTTTGTAAATATTACTTTAAAGGGCTTCACAAAATCAGTTTAATAATTATGATATAGTTACTATATTATATAAAGAAATTATAGAAAACAAGCTTCCTCCTCGTGAATTCACTAATTTTCCAGAGGATTCTTATGATTCCCCAAGATAAAAAGTCAAGCCAAATAGATTAGAGATAACAAACAAACCTAAGTTTTGGCATTTACAGTATTAGTAAATTAATTAAAATCTTCGCAGGTATGGTGCTCGGCTATGACAAAGGAATCCACGAAGATGCAAATTGAAAAAGACGACCATACAGTTGCTAAGTATAGAGTCATCGGCCCAATATCAAACCTGAGAGAGTTCTCTGAAGAATTCGACTGTCCTATAGGCTCTAATATGAACCCTAAGGACAAATGCGAGGTTTGGTAAAAGTTCAATTGATATAACATGAAAATTACAATAATACCTCGAAGTAACGCGATGAACTCACATATGGCGTAACTGGTACACTCGGGGTCAAAAGTCAAATGGTTTTTGATAACTGTCGAAATTCTACCATTTTAGTAAAAATTGTAGGAACATGAGTATAAAAGTTTTTTTTTTAATAAATATAATAAGCTTATAACGCAAATTATTTACTTTCAAGTTTGCCATCGTATTTCAAACTACATTATAAAACGTGCACTTGCATTACCCCCGGGGTCTAGGGCTGATACAATTACACATATTATAATTTAGTTACTGGACGAGTGAGCGTAATTCTAGGTATTAATGTAAGCTAATAAGAGCTTTAGTGTCATTTGCATAAGGACAAATGCGAGGTTTTGTAAAAGTTTCATTGATATAACATGAAAATTACAATAATACCTCGGAGTAACGCGATGAACTCACAAATGGCGTAACTGGTACACTCGGAGTCAAAAGTCTAATCGTTCTTTGATAACTGTCAAAATTCTACTGTTTTAGTAGAAATTATAAGAACAGGGGTATGACAGTTAATTTTTTCTAATAATTATAATAAGCTTATAGCGCAGATTATGTACTTTCAAGTTTGCCAACGTATTTGAAACTAAATTATAAAACCTGCACTTGATGAACGTGATGCAATTACACGTATTATAAGTTAGTTACTAGACGAGTGAGCGTAATTCGAGGTATTAATGTAAGCTAAAAAGAGCTTTAGTGCCCTTTGTATAGAGAAGCAGTGTATTTAGCCAATTTTGTAAAAATAGCCTTTTGAAAAAGTGTCGACAAACTCAATACGTCACATAATGGCAGTGTTGCCTTTACATAAAAGGTACCAAAAATAGGGGAGGGCAAGGTTCTATTTGAGCACGTTAGCAAACATAATATATCTGACATATGACATGTCTGTTCAACAAATTTCATTAGTTTATGTTTACAATAGGGTTGTCGCAACCTAAAACTTTTTATATTTATATTATATGTACCTATATATATGAGCTTAGCGGTGGATATAAAACGGGTATCTGGATAGTTTAAATGACGAAACAAAATATTATGATTATGAGTTGTAAATATTAGTATAACGGGCGAGTCTTTACAGAATCATTAGAAAGTGACTTTAAATTAACTACCTCGTTGAATTATAGAGAAATACGGCTAGAAATAAGGGACTATCCTGAAGTTCCATCCGCCTTCCCGAGGAATCCCGGAGAATAGTTCGATAGCCTATGTGACTCAGGAATAACGTACCTCTGCATCAGTGAAATAATTATTGAAATCGTATAACTAGCTTTGGAGATATCATCCAAACTTTACCTCTTTATAATATTAGTATAGATGTAGTTATTGTCTGACGTCATTAAAATCCTCATTCGTATTGCTAATATGTTCCAATTTGAATAAGGTACAATATACTCTGTGCGTGCTAAATTATACTTATATAGTCTTCCATCATAATATATTACCTAAATTTTCTTCCATAAAACTCAATAAGTTCACAACAACTTCCCAATATTTTATTTATTAATATAAAACAAAAAGATTCTGTAAAGTCTCGCAACATCTCCAATTTAAATGTATGCCAATACAAAAGCTTCATTTAATTATAATATCAAAAGAGTCGATATCTAAAAGGTCCGTTTTGACAGTTAAGAATGTAAAGAAAATTCGACTTTATTGCTTCTATCTAATATACGAGTATATTATAATTCAATGGTACAATGCATAATGATTATCATGACAAAATAGAGTTAACTTTTCTATAACACTCTTTGCTGTCAAAATGCACCAATTAGAACTTGACAACTCTAGCATAAAGTGTAGGTAATCAATGTATTTATTGCTTATTGTAGTAAGCAAGTTAGGTATTTTAAAACTATTATGTCACACAGTAGATGGAAGAAATAGTTTTGCTTTCAAAATTCCGTCGTGTGATTCATAAGTTCATATACTTTAGTCGAATGTTTGTAATTTTCGTATAATTTAACCAACCAACTTGTAAATGAGTTGAAAAAGTATTTTTGATTATTATAATGTGGTATTTAAATCTATGAAATTGCCATTTAGTATAAAAATTTTACTCACTAGTCAATTTATAATTTTGGACGAAAAAGATTCAATTTGGATATGAACGAAACAACAATCAAAATCCGTAAACCGATTAAAAAAAAAAATATATCGACACACATACATCTATAAGACTTTGCATGCGAAAACATGAGATAGGTAGTTTCGTGTTGGATTCACTTCTACCGCGTGTGAAATTTTTTAATTCGAGTCACCTGTCATAAATGACATTTCAAGCTGTCAATTCTACAAAATGGCAACATCATAGGTTAAATAACCTATTATTATGTGTGCAATGTTAGACGTACTTAATTTTAAGTGAATTTTAATGTTTTATAAATAAATAGTGCCATTTAATAGTGTTGATAACATTGTAATGTAACAGAATAAATGCTGGTCATTTAACATTCATATTTTTATAAAAATGACCATACGTGTTATGTATAATCATAATTTAATTATTTGTGTGTGATACAAATGTTATGGACCTGCGCTGCGTCGCGATATATATCATTTTTGTGCATTTACCGTACATTTATAACATTAATAATCATATATTGTAATAATAATTTTAAATGTTAATTCATAATCATATTTTATATAGATAGTTTAATTTATTATGGTCAGGATTTCAAATAGCTCTCATAACAAAAAATCTTTGTCACAAGTACAAACAATCTTCACGCCAATCATCCCCAAAGGGATAGGCACAGATGAGTTATGAGTACCACTTTCCAGCGAAGATATTTTAAGACCCAACGTGAAAAGTGGTCATTGTGGGCGTTTCTCAGGTACATTACCAAACAAGGGTTTCTAAACGTTCCCAAGAGCTTCGGGTCTGAACCCGAGCTTCATAACACTCGACCCAAAGGCGATTTCACATCATAATATCATTAATACGTGTAAGTACAGTTATGTACATAACTAATAGGCCCTTTGTATAAAAAACATATTTTTCTATATTTTTTATTGAATTCAAATTCTTTAATTATTATTTAAGGTGTATGTTAACCAATCGTTTATAGATTTTTGATAATGTATTCAGTAGTTAGTGCAAGTGAATCTCGTCGCGAGATTAATGCTAGATTCATATTTCTAGCCGTTATGGCCGTTGATGGGTTTCAACGGTTTTATACAGAAACACGGACTGTATCACCACCTCTTATGGGATTCAACTCGACCTAAACCGGCTAGGCGATTTTGTACTGGTCTCGGAATGGAAATTGAGGCGGATTTGCTACTAGATTTAATGATAGGTAATTGCTATTTCATTCGCACACTTACATGAAGAGGGAGATAACAATAGTAGAGCCATCGATGTGTCGGCAAATCGGCTTCAATTTCGATTGCGACAGCATGTCACAATTTGGATGCCGGGGCTCGAAGGTAAATGACAGTTCGACAATGTTTATCGCGGTCTCTATACTCTGTCTCTTTCGTTAATAACACAATCACATAAGAAAACTCTCCGGCAGAGTTTGTATTACGTGGATAAGGGGACTGATTTGCTTTTCCGTCAAACGACGGTTTTTTCCATTAATTCTGGCGTCTCTTGACACAAAAGCAATTCACTTCAGCCTAAATTAGATCACGTTAAGAGGTGATGATAAATCCCAAGTATAAATGGTAATGTATGTATAAAAACGAAACGAAAGTACATGTTAAATGAAAGAACAAAGTGAAGTCACAATTTGCAATTGCCAAAACTGAAAATATCTATAATTCTTAAAATAAGTATTTATCTACGCTGTTGGAATAGAAGTAAATCAAGTCTTAAGTACATGTCTTAGCATGATGTTAAATAAATAGAAGCTGACTTTAGATCTTGTTTCGAATGATATTTACTAGAATGAAACGTAATCAAATCTCAGAACATACATTTGTATAGAATTGAACTAATATACAGGAATATTTTTTAAGCAATGCGCAAAAAAATTTCGGTGGTTCAGTATCAGTAACAAAACACATTTCCATTATTTGTAAAATAAAATTTGTATTTTTTTTGCGATAAAAACAACAAACAATGGACTCTATCTATTCATAATAATATCAAAGGGCGCGCGCGCCGTGCGCCACACGCGGCGGTAGAGCCAGCTGTTGCCAAGGCCACGGCCGGGGTGGGCGACCGACAGACAGTTGTACAGTAGCCATAATATCAATTTTAAAGTCTATATCTTTAGTTAACGATAACTTTATTTTTTTGTACTAAGACTTATCAAAATAAAAATTAGGTGTTTAATAAAACTCATTTAAGTTTAATTTGTCAAAGTTTCCGCACTGAATAAAAAATATTCCTGTATAATACTTACGTAAGTATGTTATGTACAACGTGTAACATATTATATACTATCTGGGTGGTGATTTATTATGGATTGTTTTCAACATATACCTAAGGTTGGTTTTTGAAAGTGTTGAATATTTTGCACGAAGGAAAATAAATCTGAAAAAGAACTGCCGAGTGCTCGCTTAAAGAAAAATGAATATTACGTAACCGTCCTAACGAATTTTTCAAATAATTTTTTTTTTAAATTGGCAAGAATGTTTTGGCCTCTGTTGTCTATTGCACCTTTATGCGGACAATAATTCTAATAACAGAGTCATACTATTCCATACAGAACTTAGTTGACACTATTGTGGGGTTTTAACTACTCATTTTAGCTAAGTCAGCGATCATAAAATATTTATATGTATTGTAATAATTTGATGCATATGATTAGTCAGTTATCTTTCTTGTATACAACATGCTACAAAATACCCCGTTAAAATATAATTAATTATCAAAACCAACAACCCTAGTAAGCTGTCATGTCAGAGAACCAGATTATTTAACAGAAAGGCCTACGTACCTATTTTACCTAATAATTGTCTACTTTAATAGTTTTTCTATGTCAGTTTTTCTTTTGGTATGTTATACAGCGTTACTACGGTTCTTAAATATTGAGAATGGACTCGTTATAAAGCCCCAACCTCCTTTCGGATTTACGGGTAGTTTTGTAACATCCTGTATATATTATTTTACACGTTGTACATTACATGCTAGTATATATATACTAAGGTAGCAAATGTCATGTAGGCGTGATCGAACAACAATAAGTAAAATAAGACAATAAATCATTGTCTAATTTCCAATACATTTCACAATTTTATACTGAAATCACAAAACTATGTCTAAACTTTTCTGCCAAAATTTAATTAGATTAACGCTTCATAAATAGGCTTAAGAGTATTTGATTTGACTACAAGTCGAATCAAATCAGCAACTTTGTGACGTCATAATAATACAACGTTAGTCAAACAACCTGCTCTTTGTGTTTCAATTGGTATTTATAAATGTTACTGAGTATAAAGCTTAGAACATGTTTGATGTTGTTTGATGTATTCGTGTTTTATGATTTGGATGCGTTTATGTGTATCTGATAATTTTTCTAGTGTACAGGCAAATATCGTATTACTTACCGTAAAACGGGATAAAAAAATATTAATGACCGGCAAAACTTTGAAATTGATTTTATTGTTGATTCCATAAAGTTTGTTGTCAACACGTATCCTTAATTTTTAAGTAAAATTAAATATGAAAAAGAGGTTTTTTTTCCGTAAGAATCTATATTTAATGAACGGTTAAATTCCTTTCTAACTTTTGCCTTTTTTTAATTGACCCTAGCGTCTGTATTCGCCGGTATTTACCAATATATTGTTGAAATTATATAAACAAAACTGAACACTACAAAAATGTTATATACAGCCAGCATAAAACAATATTTGTTTTTATTTGAGAATGAATTAAAAATGACTTTATTAATAGGTATGTAATAACGAAAATATACATTAGACTGTACTTTAAAAATATTTTTAGCACAAGTATTAAAATATATTTATCTAGTTCACCAACTCCATATCATTCTTAAATATAATAGAGTAGTGAGAGACCAAATAAGTAACTAGGTATTTATTTGAATGTTGATTCAGTCAATGGCGTAGCTTGCCTTAGACGGGCCCTGTATCAAATTTTGTTGGGGGCCCTAATGGTTATGGATAATGATTTACAAATTGTTGCTTACGTTCGGGGCCCCTATAGCCCGGCCCAGTATCATCGATACGGTAGATACAGCGATAGCTACGCCCCTGGATACAGTTCTGGTTTCAACAATATTTTTCATAATTTAATAAGATTGCTGATTTACAACATGGATAGAGCAAAACAGTATTATTTAAATCCTAGTTTCAGTATTAATCAGAAATATATCTGCGGATCGGATGAATAAAGTAATTAACGAATATTAAATTATTTCAAAAGTCAGTCGTATATGTTTTTTTATGAAATAACACAATCAAATAATTTAGGGACAAATCATTGTTTTGTTTTGTAATGAATGACTGATGTTTATTTATGTTTATTTTTAAGTACCTAGTTTTATTGAATTATAATTAAAGTTGTGTTTCCATACTTTCCAAAATAATTAATCTGTCGTTTTATTTGATCAAATACCAAGCTCTAGCCTAATGGTTAGCCAATTAAACTGGTAAGTTATATAATTATTTACAGTTTTTTTTTATCACATGGGCCGACAAATAAGCAGAGATGGCATTTTTTATAATTATTATAATATATAGACAAACATGAGTATGGAATAAAATTATACAGTGATTTTAAGTACCCCAATTAATTGTAAATAGGAAATAAAAAATAGTTTTAAAGAATTATCGGAAACCAACCCAGCACACTTCACTCTGTTCATATAATTTCCATTTGCTACACTAGCGCTATTTCGGTGAGAATTCGAAACCTAATTTGCTGTTTACAAGGGGACACTTTGTCGACTAATCCCCCATACAACATGGTCCTCCTTTACTTCTACACTCCATAGTTGCGCGCCCACAAAAAGTGACATGATGAAGTTAGCTGTCATCTGTCTCTCCGGAACATCGCACAAATTGCAGCTTTCAGTGTCAATGAGTGAGTAAAGATGTTATTGTTTAATAACCTAACAACGTCAAAAATTGTTCCGGAGAGACCGCTATCAGCTAACTTCATCCGTGAGAATTTTTTGTAACACTGATGCGCGCGCTTCTAAAAAATTCACTCTCCCCATTTTTTCATAACGCGCCTAAAGAAGTATAACTACAATAAATAATAAAATAAAAAGCCTTGTATTTCTTACTCTACAATGATATCTTTGCTGTCTCCATCCAATATTTTCCAGCTACTCTAATGACGTCATCTGCCCACTGGGCCGCAGGTCTACCTCTCTTTCTAACGCCTGACGCGGTAAATTGAATAATAATTTTTGCAAACCATGTCGGATAAAAGAGCTTGCTATGATTAGTTTTTTTTTTATAATTTTAGAATAAATTGAGTAAGAAAATATGAGATTTTACCATTCTCCCGTAAAGGCCATAAAATAACATGGTAAATACTAAAAATACTTATCGTACGGAACCCTCTTCATGCGTGTTCAACTCGCTCTCATATGGTTTTTTTTTTAATATTAAATTGTATTTCGTATTTATTAAATATAAATTGTTATTTCGTTTTTCCATCTACATACCACAGCGTGATACCAGCCGAAGAAAAGAAAACCACAGACTACCAAGAAGAATAAATAAGAAAACGAAATGTCACAAACGAACTATGTTGTTGAAGTAAAATCGAATCTGATAAAATGGCGGACCGAAACGTTTTGTGCGTATGTGTTCAGAAAGTTGAATAATTTTATAGGATTTATTATCAAGCGTCGGCATTTCATAGCCAATGTCAAGGAAAATAATAATAAATTAAACATTTATTTCCTATTTCGGTTAGTATTTCCAATATTTCGTAAAAAACAATTTTAAATATACATTCAGAATCGTCAATTTCTGCGTTTTACTTCCAAAATAAAGTGTTAGCTTTGCACACTTCGTAAATGCTTTAAAATAAGTTTTATTTTCAAAGTAAAATGTTATTTGTAAATAGTTTTTAAGTAGGTACCTAATTTGCTAATATTTTTGGGGTTAGCTTTGTTTTAAGACAAGTGTAACTATTTTCAGAATAGCATAAGATTGTCCAAAATGGAACAACAAATAGTGGTTAAAACCGAGATGGGCACGAATGGAGAAATACTGTTATTCTATGTTGATGGTAAGTTTAAGAATAAATTATAAAAAAATATTCTATCAGAGGAAACCTGTTATATCCAATATGCTTTACAGAAAATGAAGAAAGCGTCTTGACAGCAGTTGAAAACATGGATGGTCAAGGCATACAACTACAGCAGGATGCTCAAGGTGAATACATATTAGGGGATGCTATAGATATTGAAGATGCTGTTCAAGATGATCAAGAGGAATCTGAAAGCATCCAAGGAAATCCATACACTTGGCTGGATGAGGAAACAAAACGCCTCCTCATGTTTTATAATGACAACAAACAGACATTTTTATCAGGCGTCACACAAAAGGCCCATTTGTGGTCTGTTGCTTGTAAGACAATGTTACTTGGCAAAACTGCTGATTCTTGTGAAGCAGAGTTTCAAAATCTTAAGATGAAATACATTCAAATCCGTGGTCATATGCAAAGGGGCATCTACATCAAATGGCCGTTCTTCGAACAGTGTCATGAGGCATTCCAAGACGATGAATCTATCAAATTAATGTACACAGAAGATACTGAAACTGATCAATTAATAAAAATACCAGCTACACCTAAAACAGTGCCTGTGGTTCCTCAAATAGAGAATGATGGTATTATGGTGGTCAAAAAAGTTAATAGAAATTCTTCTTGTGATGAGAAAGTTGAAATGATGCTCAATTTATATCTCAAATACAAGAAAGATTATCAAAAGCAATATCGGAGGAGAGGTCTGTGGGAAACAATTGCATTAGAATTGGGCGAAGATGACCCAGACTACTGGCACAAACGTTTCTTAAATTTCAAGCAACATTACATTCATATACTTGACAAACGCAAAGAGAGTGGTGATGATACAGTCGGCACTTGGCCATATACAACATTGTTTGATAAGATATTTGAAGATGATGAGGAATTTCAAAGAAAATATGCCAATTCTCAGGAGTCTCAGGTGGTCACAGATAATGTCATTGTCAATGAAAATTATTGGAATGATACTGAATTGACAGTTTTAGTCAAATATTGTTTTGATTGTTTAGATGAGTTCCAAGATAAAACTATACCTAATAATTTTCTTTGGAATGAAATTGGACGGCTTTTAGATAAAACACCTGAGAAGTGCAAGGAAAAGTATGAGGAGCTGAAGAATGATCACCTAGGTAGTTACATAGATGGTGGTTATGTCCTACGTACCCGTAAACCTCTAGCAATATTATTTGATAACATAATATCCAAAGAAGTTGAACAAGAATTGCTTTTTAGTCAAAAGGCTGATCATTATGAAGAGTGGACTAATGAGGAACTAGATGAACTTGTGCATTACTTTTATGAGAACATTGACATGTATAAAGATCCAATATGTTATTTTGTTTGTTGGGCTAAAATTGGAAAAAAATTGCAGCGAAATGTCATAAGTTGTAGAAAAAAGTGGGAAGATCTTAAGTTGTTATACAAATCCATATTAGAGGATAAGAAGGAGAATCCTGATATGGAGATAGATTGGAGATACATAGAGTTGTTTGACAGGATATTTGACTTTGGCATGGATACTACCTTGTTGGCTGGCTATGACACTATAAAAGAAGAAAGGTCCAATAACCTCAACAAAATTGGGGGTAAGTTAAGATTTTCACATAGCTGTATTAATTATTCTTAACTTATGTTACATACAAGCAACTTGCTCTGGCTTCGCCTGAGGGATAATGTAAATGTACATAAATACACACAAACAGACAGCCAGAATAGAAACAATAAGTTCCAGGTTATTGTTTCTATTCTGGCTGTCTGATTGCTTCATATGGGTAGATATAGAAATTCTACATTCCTGAAAATGTGGGTATAGGAAATACAGTGGTGCCCTGGTAATCCGTCAAACGTTTTGCAAGGCAGTGTCGGACTATCGAATTTGTCGCACCATAGAGACCTATAGTCCGGATTTTTTTTAAAAAGAGTACCATTTTATCCAACAAATTACAGATCAAAATTATAACATTATACCTGAACTACAATCATAAATTTTCCAAAATAATGTTTGTGTAATTCAACAAGGATTGGTAGATTGGCAAGTCGATTACAGGGGGCGCCAGATTAGACAGGGGCCGGATTACCGGGGGTCCACCGCATTTTATAAAACTATATTTTATTTTATCATAATTTTATTAAATGGTAATTATACTTTATATTAAATGAAGTGAACTCAACCTGTATGTTTTGAGGATAAAGGTCAAGATTGTGTAGGGCAATTTTTTGTGATCTAATAATTGTGGGAAGATACAAACATGGAATGTAGTATCGAACAATGTAATTTATCTATAAAATTTTATTTTAGTAAGGAAATTAAACATTAAAATGGACAGCACGCCCAAGGCCATTGAGCCATTGCTATCAGACAATGAGGAAGAATCTGAAGACAATGGACCCACGAAACGTGCAAAAGAATATATTGGATCATCAAAAACTGTCAGGATCCTTGAATTTTACCATAAAAACAAGGAAAAGTTCAATTCTCAACCTAACAAATATGGGTTATGGAACATAATAGCGAAACAGCTGGGGGTAACTGCCAGTCAATGCATGAAGAAATTTAAGAGTTTAAAACAACATTACACATCCTATGTACAAAAGGAATTGAACAATGAACCGGTAACATGGCCACATTATGCACTTTGTAAAAAAGTCTATGGCTATCGGGCTATAAGAACTAAACTGAAGGGCAAAAAGGTAGATTGGGAAGCGACAGACTGGTCTGATGTACAAATTAAGAAGTTAATTCACTATTTTGGTAACAATTTCGAAGATATTGACCAAAACACTGATGATGTTAGTAAATGGTCAGTGTTAGCGGAACAAATAAAAAAGTCTAATTATGCGTGTAAGGAAAAGTTTTTGGAATTGAGGAAGTCTTATAGAAAGTTGCGGACGAGGTCACGGAACCCCGACGTGAGGATATCGTGGAAGTTCTTTCAATTATTGGATCAGATTTACAGCGCAAAGGAAGACAATGATCAATTGATGATGGAAGAGCATATTGATGATGTACACAATGACTCTGATTTCCGGGTTGATACACAAGAAGGTAAGACAATTATATAATTTTTGTAGTGTCAGTGGATGTGACGTCAGACACTCTAGTACGATTGTGGGTTCGAATCCTTCAAAAATACACACTACAATCACGCTTTAAATGGGTATGGTGTTTGTACTTTTTACAACATAAATGATTATTTTAATGCAGGACACGTCTTAAGTACAAAAACTTATTTTAAAAAGTGTGTTTACCGTGTTTATTTATTGCCGGTTTTTCTCAGTAAAATAAACCATCTGAACCAGCCTTAGTCTGACCATTCATAAGTTCCTGTGATGGCCCATTTGAATAAATATATTTCATTACATCCCAGATGAACTTTGAGCTCTATTTCGTAAAACCTATTTTAGCATTACGCTATTTTTTTATACCACTGGGGCGGCAAACAAGCAGACAGTCCACCTGATGGTAAGTGGTCACCGCCCCCTATGGATATAGCAACACTAGGGGCATCGCCAATGCGCTGTCGACCCTGAGACGTGAAGTTGTGAAGTCTCATGTGCCTGTAATTTCCCCGGCCCCCTTACCTTTCTAACCGAAACACAGTAATACAAGTGTACTACTGCTTCACGGCAGAAATGGGTAAGGTGGTAGTACTTGCCCGGACGAACTCTGCACTAAAAGCTCTGCTACTCAGAAAACAATATAACTTCCTTATGTAAAATATCTGTCGCGGATAACCTAGCTGTGTGTTCAGGCACCTGCATTTAAAAGGCAGGTCCCTACAACGTTTTGTGGGTTACACATTTGGCCACAACATTTCATATTGTGAGATGATTAATAAACATTTTATTATCTTTCAGATGATGAGTACCAATGCATCATCGTATTACAAGAGGGTCAAGATCTAAGTGACATAAGTGAAAATCAAGTTATCATTCAAAGTAAAACCAATATTCAAGCAGAAGAAATAAATGATCAAGATAATCAAGACATCATTGATGATGATCAAGTTATTGATCAAAATAATCAAGTCATTATAAAAGTAGATCAATTGGCTGATCAAAATAATATCATAAATAATGAAGATCAAGTTATTGATCAAAACAGTCACATGATTAATGAAAATCAAATTGTAGGTCACGGTGATCAAACATATATAACCCCACAGCCAGAGAAGACATTGACAAAATGGACTAAGCAATCCAAGAAAAGACTACTTGGTTTATACATCAATTACTTAAGAACCCATAAAGGCAAAGAGATAAATGCACGAGTAATGTGGAGAGAAATATCATCAAAACTTCAAGGCAAAACACCTCTATCATGCAGGAAAATGTTCGCCAAACTAAATGCTAATCATAAGAAAATAGCCCCTGAGGATATCAACATGAAAAAGACCCCATACTACACATTACTTGAAAAAATACAAGCTATCACACCAAAATTTACCAAAACCAATCAAAATAAAGTGTTGGAAGAAGGAAAAACATACAAAAATGTTCAAATGGATACAAGTAAGATTGAGCAAGCATTACAATACTATCTGTATCATATAGAAGACTTTGCCAGTCCGAGATATGAGAAGAAATACCTATGGACAGAGCTTGCTAACTTTATTTCTGAGCCTGTTACAAAAGTATTTAATAAGATAAATTATTTGAAACAATGTTTCAACAATGACGATCCAGATGATATCGAAATAGGTCCATACAGAGAGGTCTTACAAGATATCACAGCTAAAGAATTAGCTATAAAACTTGTGACTGACACCGTTGTACAAAACGAAGACTTCAATGAAATATGGACAGATGAGGAAACTGAAATGCTTCTGGAATGGTATTTAAGTAATTTAGATAAGTTTAAAAATCCAAAATTCGTCAGGAGCTACCTTTGGGTGGAGGTTTCGAGTATTCTGAAGAAGAGCCCCTTAGATTGTTCAAAGAAAATGGGAGAAGTTAGGACTCTGTATAGGAATATGGTGAGGGAAAATTCAGAGGTATTGAGTACTTGGAGGTTCCATGATCTGTGCCAGAAAATCTATGGTACAGGCAAGAAAGGTAATCCTGCGAGTAATTAGACTTTTAAAGATCTTTAAAGATGCATCCTTATTGGCTTTAACATTCATTTAGAATAGATCAAATAATTATAGCTTGATTAGAAAAACTTTAATGAAAACGAATCGATTCAGGCGTGACCTTGCGGAAATCCATTGTAAGATTTTACAGAAACATATATCTAGTAACTAATTCCGCTGGCACGAGCATCACAGACGTGTTACCTCGCCCGCTGACTTTCTGTCCGTCAGTGCTAGTGCGTCGAGTCAGTAACAGCGGGTCTAATACGTCCCGTGCCTACCATGTTTTTAACGTACGTACTCGCTAGCGACGGCGTAAAACATTTCTATGGCAAATCTGTACAGCGCCACTAGCGGTCACCTAACGAACTAAAATCGATAGTACGAGTCGATAGGTACAAAACCTATCGAAATGTAAACACTAGCGAGTAACGTTTTTTAGCCTTTGCTATAGAAATTCTGTACCATGAGTCACAAATTTGACAGTTGCTATCGAGAAATACTGTATCGATAGTAGTTTACTTGCTAGTGACTAAAGTAAATATTTAAGGCAATAGTGAATAGGCATTACTTGAGTCCGCGTGTACCATCCTCGACTGCATCGTCACTTTCCATCAGGTGAGATCTAGTCAAATGCGCTCAAGTTTTTATATATAAAAAAAAAAAGTAACTTTTGATAGCAACTCATGAGTACTGAAGATGCGTGTAGAAGCGAAAAACGTGTCGATTTCCTTTTGAGTTTCCTTATTTGGGACTTGACAGAGAAGGAGATCCAGTGGAACTTTTTACAAGATATTTGCTCTTGTATAATAATAATAATAACTTCAACGAAATAGGACAAGAGTGCTTTGTGTGATGAAAATTGATAATTCTGAATAAATAAGTCCCTAGTTCTTCATAATATGGACAGCCCCTATTATTTTGATCAGAATAAGTAATTGTTTTGTATGTTGGGCTTGTACTGTATTACTATATTTCTACTTATATGAATTATTGATGTTATATTTTTATTGTATTGTGTATCAATTTAAACTTTTAAATGTTACAGCGGCTATAAAGTATTTTTTCCTAATGTTAAATGTGTACTCTAAAGTATATTTGATTTATAACAAGATGATCTTCTGATAGATGCAATTTTTTTTTTTTAATACCACATGGGCTGACAAACAAGTGGACGGTCCACCTGATGGTAAGTGGTCACCGCCGCCTATGGACATTTGCAACACTAGGGGCATCGCCAATGCGTTGTCGACCCTGAGACGTGAAGTTGTTAAGTCTCATGTGCCTGTAATTTCACCGGCCCCCTTACCTTTCTAACCGAAACACAAGTGCACTACTGCTTCACGGCAGAAATGGGTAAGGTGGTAGTTCTTCCCCGGACGAACTCTGCACTAAGAGCTCTACTACTCGTAGTAGTATTTCTATGACAATGTAATTTTGTCATGATTGTACAAGTTATATTAAAATTATGTAAACAACTATGAAAGTGTTGATGTTTCTTATTCAAAATATACCTGAGTTCATTTCGACAATGATGGAATATTGTTTTTAGAGATAATACTCTAAAATCTATAATAATTTCCAAAGCATTAGATAATAATTATACTAGCAACACCCGGCTTAACCTGAATGAGAAAATATAAATTTAACATTTAATTTCCGGAAGAAAGTAAATAAATAATGATAAATATCCTGGGACATTCTTTTACACGTGGCCATCTGATCCCAAACTAAGGAGAGCTTGTACTATGGAAACCAGATAACTGATATACAATTTTTTTTTCTAAATACATACTTATATCTATAGATATTTACACCCCGACACAGAACAAATAGACATGTTCATGCAAACCAATGTTTGTCCTGAGTGGGAATCAAAACCACGACCCTCTCACGGGTCTCTTATCACCAAGCCAACTGGCCTGTCATCTGTATGATCTATATAAGTGTAAGATATGTATCTAAATGATAATGAAAACCGCATCAAAACCTAAAGCGTAGCTTAAAAGATTTACGCGGTCAAACAGACAGAAGTAGTGTTTGTTTTATACTAGCTAGAAAGGTATATATACAAATAATACTTTGAAAACATTAATGCTACAGGCATGTCAATATTATAGTCTAGAACAAGTCTATCCTTAACAACAAAAATAGTAAAATGTGTGCAGTTAACACGCGGTAGAAATGAACCCTTCGAAAAGTACTTATCTCTTTCTCTCGCAGGCGTTTCATGTTTCCTTTTCCGTATCGTAAAACATAACATCTAAATGAGGGATGCTCTAGTATAGCTACATAATATTTCCAGTTGATACAGTTTCTATCAAATGGTAAGCAGGGTATAGGTAATAGGGACTATCATGTATTCAAGATAAATGATCAAACAATAACCAGTGTATTGAACGTCTAAAAATACACGACTATATCAAATTTGATCTTAGATTTTTAAGTACCAATCTATCCAATAAGAGTAGATCGTTTGATGCTGTACGATTATGACGTCACCACTTCTATTTCATACAAAACTCCATACAATCGTTTTGACATTTAGTAAAAAGTTGCTAGTTTGACATGTCAGTCAACATCCCTATTGTCACATTATGACGACGAATACTCCAACCAGGATAGTATAGTTACCTTTATAGCGAATCGTCAATCTATTTTGGCAGGTACATATCGATATGGGATGTACCTACTTAAGACGAATCGATGTCAAATTGCAACAAGTGGCCCAAGGTCTCGGCCCGTTTGACACGGCACTAGGTTAATCCTGTTATGTGGTGACCAGTGGTAACACCGATATAAATCCAAACGAAGAGTTATAAATTTACTAGCTGTCCCCCGCAGTTTTACCCGTGTTCCCGAGGGATGTAACGTTTTCCCGGCGCAAAAAGTACCCTATGTGTTATTCCAGGGCATTTTTTATATATGTGCCAAGTATCATCCAAATCCGTATCTGAATCTTCTTTCTGAATCGCAGCAAGCTACGTTAAGGCGAACTCCAAATGAGACTTTCCTTAGTTTCAGGAAATTACGCATCAGATGACCATAAATTATCGAATTTCAATAAAATTATTGTGGTAAGTTCTTCGCTCATGTCCTTAGCGACTTTATTTTTTGTTCAGCCCCCTTATTCAGCTAAAGGAGAGAGATAGAGAATAGAGGCCGCGACGAAACATCCTCGAGTTAGTGTCATTTTCCGTACAGAATCGAGCCTAGAGCCTGAAGAGATCTAGTGCATTTTCTATCTTCAAAGGATAATCCCCTTAAATTCCATAGTTCTTAAAGCTCTAATTTCCAATAACAACACTTTATATCTAAGGTTCAATTAGGTATATCGGACGTAAGTCCGCGGTTCGTGTACAAGCGGGTTGAAGGATTTTAGCGATGGTTTATTTTTGTGTTTGAGAATGGGATTTAGAAGACTACTAGTTGTAGTGAAATTACGCCAACATTTTAATAGTAAACTGGCCACAATCTGCTGATGATTTATAGAGCCTTAATCAACAATGGTAGTATTCGATGCTTAAATATTTGTATTGTTTAGGCTAATAATGCCTGCTGCAATGCTGCAATAATGAATTTCCAGGTTGGGACCGGAAATAAGCACAAAGTCTGTTTTAAATAATAAGTCCTTTTAAAGGTTCCATAGTCAACAAGGAACCATACAGTTCCGCCATGTCTGAACTGAAACTGTCATTTGGCAAGGTACGAGAAAATTTTTCGAATTACGAAACCGTTGACAAGTTGTTGAGCTTTAAAGTGGTAATTTAAGTCATGCTGTTGTTTAAAATAAAACACGGTTGCAGTATATACTCGTATAACCAAGCGGCCAGAAAAACACTTGGTCGATTTTAATTGACGTTCAATAATATCTTTGACAAAATAACTTCATCATGATTCCAATAAGAGTCATCTATCCAATAGTATGATGGTGATGACGAATCTATCACGAATCAGAGTATAAAACACTACCTACTTATTCCCCGCTAATCGCTTGCAATCAGATCGCTGCCTTACAATTTCACACTTTCAGCAAAGTCAGTGTAACTATAATCTCTATTGGTGAGCGGACGCGTCTATTTTATAAATTCACAATGTTTTCTTTATTAACTATAACTGAATTATGTTATTGTATAGGAATAAAAGACAGAAAAAATTAATATTGGTGTGTGAGTGAGTGAAATCTTGGTTTGACTCAAGTTTGAAGTATTTTAATTGAGTTATTTTTAATATTTGTGCATAGTATATTAAAAGGAATAATTGTTTAAAAGGGCACATACACCAGCAAAGATTTTAGTTTTATCCTGATGAACATTTGTTTGTAGTCCTACCACCTAACAATAATAGATTTAATCAGTAGTGGAAGTGAGTTCTAAATGATTTATCGGGGTTCTTTTTTGTACTTCATGGTTCTACCTTCCACCACTTTTGTTTGTTACCCAACGGGCCCTTAAGTGATGGTAAATAAGTAGTGTCATCTAGTGCCAAATTAGCATAACTTACAATGGTAAAGTACTGAAGGTGTCTATTTTTGTACCCGATAAAGTGTGACATACACTACATTGAATTCTCTGCGTATTAGGTACTGAAGCCGTAGAGTTGATATCCTCGTACGTACATCAGAGGCGCCTTGTTGAGAATTAGGTGTCGGATACTATACTTATTTCGTTATATTGTAAGATACTGTTCATGGATAAATTGATTGACTTTATATGTAGAAAGGAATGGCGATTTCTTAATTAGGGCGGAACTTTGCAATGATTCGTCAATTTTGTAATTAACAAGTGACGGGCTAACTGGTCGTGAGTTCGAATCGTACCTGAGATAAATATATTTAAAAAAGTTGAAAATTTTGTTGTATATTAATATATATACTAAAACAATGTAAAGTTCGTTAGTAAACGCTTCACTTGAGAACAGCTGGACAGATATAACCAACTATTTTATTGACAAATACAAATTTGGCCGGAAAAATTGGAAAATTGTGAAAGGCTTTTTTCCATGGTATGGTATTTATTATGAACAAAATTAGACAGGACAACGGCGGTCGGGTAATTTATTATAATTATAACTTATAACTTTAACTAAATTCTTTTGTCCAAATTTATCTCTACATTTTACCATTTCCTCTGCAGGCAATGCAGGCAAACTTTGCAGCATTTTTATAAATATTTAACGGAGAATAATTAGGTACTTAATGTCGTTTTAATGTTAGAGCAAATTGAGGGAAACTCTAGGTGTGATATTATTAATATTAGAAGCCTGTACTGTCCCACCAATAGGGCCCTATTCCACTAAATGCAACGTTCGAGTAGCACCTTTGGTTCGGCAATGGTATGGTTACGATTAATGTCAAATTGAAGTTTGACATTTCATAAATATGGTATTCCCACGCATTACAACCGAACCAAACATACATTTTGACGTAGTCTTTCGAACGAATGTGAACCGTTACCGAAACACAACCGCAGTTCGATCATTGGTGTGTTTAGTACAATACGATTAAACGTCAATTTTGACGTTTGGTTGTGATATGGCAATGGTTCGGTGCATAATGTGTTTGTGGAATTGCCCCCCAGGGCAAAGTCCTACCATTCCTATTAAAATTAACTTTTTCATTGTGTTGTAACAAAACTAAACATTCCATAGGCATTTCATACGGAACCGTTGCTATCGGAAAACCTTATAAAAGGATTATACACGGAAGTGTGTAAGACTTCAATTGAAATAAAAATAACACCTTGTAAGCTTGTATTTTAAACGAGAAGGCTGATGTGGGCAGTCGTTTTGTTATAAGACTAGATTACGTTTGGTGATTAAGAAATAAATATTCGACTTTACTTATATTTTTTCACCGGCTCATTAATATAATTAAAAAAACAGTGCCAATTTACAAATACCTAATGGGATTTTTTTTATAAGTGAACAAATCTTTAAGAAAAGGAACTTCACGCCCATCTATCAGTGTTCATATCCAGATTCAACAGAAGTTATTTTACTTCCAAAGGGGTTTATGTTTCCAAATTTCTGAACGAGATACGTCAACTGTAGGTACCTTGCCCATCCTGGGAATCGAACCCTGGTGAGCTGATCATTATACCAATGAAACACCGACGTGATTACAACAAATAATAATAATATTATTGTTTAAATTTGATAGATAACATGAGTCACAATTTAAATGAAAATAACACATAAAATACTAACCGAAGAGTTCAATAAAACAATATATAGCTTCATTTATTAATAACTAGTCGTGCCCCGCAGTTTTACCCACGTTCCAGAGGACTATTTTCTCTCTTCAGAGCGTTAATAACGAAAAATGTTTGAGAAAACCAATTTTCCTATTTAACTACCTGCTATTTGGGACGGAGACGAATCCAATAAATCAAAGCTATGTGAAATATGTGCAGCCGTTCTTGAGTTTTAAATGGTGTAACTAACACGATTTGGTTTTATATATAACCTATAGATTTTATTCAGTTTAACTTCATCTGATCATTTAAAAAATTAAGATTGAAATACAATGATTCTGGAACTTGTATTATAATTCTCCAGTTGTGTGTAGGAGTGAATAGTCAATCGACAGTTAAAATGGATTTACAAGTGATAAAACTGTTTTTAGTGCCAATTATGATATTGTTTGTGAAGTTCTGCGAAGCGGGACGAGTGCAGGCGGCTGTTAGCTTTCTGTAAGTATTACCTACCATTTAATTTATACCCGATTATGGTACAAAGGAGAGACCTGTAAAATGAATATGGTCAATTAAGAAACAGGTTACTTTAAAATCTAAGAAGATCGAGATTTAAAACTAAAGGCTTGTATGATTTTGATCTTCAACTCAAAAAAAAGGTATTGTAAGTTTGAAACTGGTTTCAAATTGAAACTCATTGCAACATTACGTAATAAACCCAAAGTACTTAATATCTTTTTTATTTCTTTAAATTCTAACCACAATAAATCCGTAAGAAACATTTTGTTACCTCAAAATTCAAAAAATCAAAACCATTAATTAGTTTAGGCCCTCCGAAGGCACTTATGAAGGTCAAAATTAAAGTTACTGAAGCTAGTGGACAGTCTTTATTGGTTCGAACTAGCATTGACGCGATGTCAACTCTGACTTGTTATCATCATGCCCTGGCCTGTACCCAATAATTTGGGGTCTGCGCAATATGTTATGTTGAAAAACTCAAAATGGTGGTAAGCTCGTATAAATAAATAAAAAAATATTATTATTAAATGACTAAGTATACGGAACATTACCATTGCAAGAGAATTTCCTTTTTTTTAATGCCTGCTTAAGTTATTTGGTAATTCTTTAATTATGACTCTGTGGCAGATTTCTTCGCCGCTAGCACGTCTCAAAAATTAACCTTTGCCCTATTAAATTTCCAGAACAAACGCATCATACCAAGAAATAGAGCTCAAATCGGAGTCCAGTCTCTCGTTGCGAGACATCCTGCCGGTGAAGGCGAAGTACTACGACAAGAACAGGGCTCCGAAGCTCCTGGGGCAGCCCACCATCGTGTACTTCCACGTCACTGTCCTGTCGTTGGACTCTATCAATGAGGAGAGTATGGTATGTGCCATGGATTGCTTAGATATAGGATTTAAGGGAAACTTGAGCTTCTAACGTAGTTCTATATATCATATACGACTCATCTCATTATTATAATAAACTAGCTTCTATCCTGCTGTTACCTGCGTACAATATACACAAAAAATCATTAAAAATGTTCAGATATTACGGAGCTAACTGTATATGTAACACCATAGAGTTTATTTTTATATAACACGTAGATGTCAAATGCTATAAAACGGACTTATTGGATGGCGAAAACTTGAATGACATGAATCAAGGTTGAATTAATTTTAACGTGTCCATAGATTAAATATCTCCTGGATTTGCACATAAATTTCCGGGAAAATATTATCCCTCGGGACATATATAAGGACTTTACTGATTTCTCAATTAAATGGAGTTAATAAAATAGTATTATAAGTAAAATACAACATAAAACTTAGCAACTCAAAATAGGAGAATGAACCTAGATACAAAGTCACAGATCCCACATATTAATATATAAATTTTGAGTATCACAGCAATCCTTCCATGCTCTATCATCATCTATGGTCAGTCTATGGTCAATTTAATTATGCATCTACGAGTCATGGTAAATTTAACCCGGATATTTTGACCAAAGTGGTTAATGATGATGATGGGTTTCTTCCCCAGACATACGTAGCAGATATATTCCTCGCCCAATCCTGGCGAGACCCTCGGCTCCGCCTTCCAGAGAACATGCACGAGGAGTACAGGATCCTGGACGTGGAGTGGCTCAACAGCATCTGGCGACCTGACTGCTTCTTCAAGAACGCCAAGAAGGTCACCTTCCACGAGATGAGCATCCCCAACCATTACCTGTGGCTGTACCATGATAAAACGCTGCTTTATATGTCGAAGTAAGGTTGTTATTATAAAAGGTACAATTTTTTTACGTTGGCTAAAAAAACTTCTAGCTTAAAAGGTGACGTTGAATGCCCTGATGATGCCTTGACTTCGAATCCTACAATTAGCTTGACCTATCGTAAGGAAACTATAGCACAGTGGAAGGGTACTTTGTAGAACCCACTTGACTGCCTACCATCCGTATGAGTAGCATCATGTATGAGTAAAAAAAGTCATAAAAAGGTACCAAAAAATTATTGATGGACCTTAGTCATTTTTCCGTACCCTTTGAAGTAACCATTTTCATGCAATACGTGTAAGAACTTGATATTGCTTGGATTTTCTTTGGGGTTGAATATAAAAATTGATTTTATCCACAGTTTTTATGAAAGCCTTGAATAAACTCACAACACAAGAGCTACTACATAATTGTACTTTTCAGGCTAACCCTGGTCCTGTCATGCGCAATGAAGTTTGAGTCGTACCCCCACGACACCCAGAGCTGCTCCATGATGATCGAAAGTTGTAAGTTTCTTCTTCACTTCAGCTTCAGTAGGTAGTAAGTAATCATTCTTGCAGTGACGATAATCATGGTTGTTCATTTATTAGTCTTCTAGTCTAGTATTATCTGCCTCCATGGTTTCACCCGGGTTCCCGAGGGATGTAAAATTTTCCCGGGAAAGCCTATGTGGTATTTCCATACTATAATTAGTCTCGATACCAAATTCCATCTAGATCAGGACAAAGTTCTAGCGTGATTGAGTCACCATCCCTCCATCCAAACTATTGCATTTATAATAGTGCCTAGTAATATTATTCTGCTCTTTTCCCAATTATTTGGGGTTCCAAGTATTACGTATTACAAGAGATTTAGTAGATTCTTCCGGCCAGACACCTGTCTGCCGTCAATTCTCTTTGTGAATGCTTTTGTTGATCACTTGGTGCAAGGTGGTCATTGGTGTAGTCTTTAGTCGCCTTTTACGATGCCCTTTAAATGAGTTGGGGTCTGAGAATAAAACAGTGTCATACGTCACAGGTGCCATTTTGAAACCCGAGATGAACAATAAATTCAGGTCAATTTTCGAAATTTAATTTTTCGACTCCATGGTAAATGTTCTCAACGGAATTTTGACATTCCAAATTCAAATCACGTTATTGGCAAGTGGGTTTTAATAGAATTCAGTACAACATTATTGCATGGCTAAACTATAACTGCTATGACTTAAGGTTAGGTTTAGGATAATACGACATAAAAATACGTAATACATTCCCAAAGAGGTAGACAGAGATACCACCATGTACAGGTTATCATCTGTACATCGAAGATAATAAGTTATGCATTCAGGCCATAGTATAATTACAAATGATGAGACTTTCCTGAAAAGCTTTACCACTGAGTTTGTAAACGTGTTTTTAAGACTCCGCTGTCCGTCTGTCTATCTGTCTGTGTGTCCGTCTGTCACCGGGCAAAATAAATAAATAAATTAAAATAAAACAAATATTTAAGGGGGCCTCACAACAACGTGTATTTTTTCTGCTCGTTTTATAGATGGCTGGTAATTTTAAACACTTTACTGGTACTAAATATGTTTTTTTATATGCTTTATTTCCAGTATCTCACACAGTCCACGACCTGGTGTTCATCTGGAACCTGACGGACCCGCTGGTGGTGAACCCGGACATCGAGCTGCCACAGCTGGACATCTCCAACAACTACACGTCGGACTGCACCATCGAGTATTCTACGGGTAAGATATTTTAAGAAAAGCACATTTTAATGTGTCGCCATCTCTGTTCAGTTAGTTAGATAGAAGCACTGAAGAAGGTTGGCGATGAAGATGGTATTTCACGAACATTTTTGCCGAGTCCCTACATATAATGGCTTTTTCTTTACTTATGTATCGATGGAACGGAATCTTTAATCATGATTTTCAACCTTTTCAAAATGTCGGATTATTATGAAATATTCCACAGTTATCAGGGACCAATGACAATGCAATAATTTTAATAGTTTGCCCCATACTCACTTTAGTCTTGGGCCTAGTCAGTCACCACTGAGAGCGCTCAATTTAGTTCATAATCCAATGGCGAACTAGTTCGCTCAATAAGTTCATTAGTTCTTTTTTTGAAATAATTTAGTAAAAACTAAATAAAGAAAAAAATATATTTATGATGATTGCAAGTTCTGTTTTCAAAACATTAGATGTGGATGTGAAGTTGTTTAGTATCGATATCGAAATATTAAGTAGTGCACAGTAAAAGTAAATAACTCGGTTGGTCACATAGCGCCACTATCTAGTAAAGCGGACGCAAAAAAAAATAACAAGAACTAAGAGAGAGATCATCGATGAACTAGTTCGCATAGTTCACCTAAAGGAGCGCTCTTCCCACCTAAGTCGTTCGCGAACTACCCAAGACTAACTCACTTCCCCACCTTCAGGATTAGTATTTGAAAAACAAAAGAACACGCTTTATTTAACTAAAAAACTAAAAATAAATAATAGTTTAAAAAAACACACCTAAAACATAGAAAATAATTTAATATAAATTTAAATTTAAAATTTCTCAATAAAATATTTATAACAAATTGACGCAAGCACGCTTTTTAAGGTTTTCTCTATTAAACAGTGATTTTTTAAGAGTATTATCTTCAAAATCAGTAAACATGCATGCATATGTTTATATTTCAGGTAACTTCACATGCCTAGCGGTGGTTTTCAACCTGCGCAGGCGCCTCGGCTACCACCTGTTCCACACCTACATACCCTCGGCGCTGATCGTCGTCATGTCATGGATATCCTTCTGGATCAAGCCCGAAGCCATCCCAGCCAGGGTCACGCTAGGAGTCACTTCGTTGTTGACTTTAGGTTGTATTTACCATTTAAAAAATTAGGCGTCTACGATCAGAAATGAGGTTAACTGAAGAAGTATTTAAGTGTAGTAGTAGAAAAGATGAGAAGTCGACAGATTACCTGGTTCTTGGTTCTTCTTGGCGGAAACTTGCAAAGTGACGTTGCATAATAGTTGATTTTCATAAAATTGTGTGAGATGTAGTTTTAATTCGTTATTATTACACCTCCCATACTGGGTCATACTTGTGAACAGGTGCTGCTTGTGTGGGCTGGTCAGCTTTAGTTTGTTTGTATTTTTTTTTAATTACATAATCATAATATTATTTTATTGTTCAATAATTCTTCACTTTTGCGATAACACACAGGTATTGTCAGTGAGACTAAATTAATTTTATATAATGAATCTAAGTTCGTTTTTTGAAAAAGAGTAATTGCTGATTTTATTGCCGGGTCTTCTCAGAAAAAACAACCTTCCGAACCGCTGTTAGAGTCAGACAATTCATAAGTCCTTGTAAAGGCCTATTTGAATAAAAATATTTTCATTTTAATTTTAATAAATAAATATGACGGTATTTTATATATTAACAGATAAAAGTAAGTACACCAGTAAAGTGAATCGTACATGAATTGAACATTAAAAAACACTGGACACCGGCTGATATAAGACATATATAGGTGCAGGGTTTTGGTTGCCATCTATAAAAACTAAGAAAGAGCAGAGGAACAGTAAAAAGTGAGATATGAGAGAGAGTTGCGCGAATGTGAATATTACAGATGATCGGTAAAGTAAAACGACATGACTACAAAATCTTAACTAATACATATTAAGTCACACTTTTAGGCTACACTCTTTGGACTAAGTTAAAGTAAAATAATCTCCAAATACTGACAGCAGCTTGGATACAACATTCTACAACGACTTCTCTTTATTCCAGCAACTCAAAACACTCAGTCCCAGCAGTCCCTCCCGCCAGTCTCGTATGTGAAAGCTATCGACGTATGGATGTCCTCATGCTCAGTCTTCGTGTTCCTGTCACTCTTCGAGTTCGCCGTCGTCAACAACTACATGGGGCCCGTAGCTACGAAGGCTATGAAGGGTTACTCTGATGAGGATCTGTCCAGGGATTTGGATGCTTTTAAGGTAGGTTCTAATTCTATTGTATTCTCGTTGCAATCGTTGCGTCGATGTTAGGTGTTCTGGAAAGTAAAAAAAATAAAAAAATTGTTTTTGAATCTACTTACTTGTTTTGGGACTTTCTTTACAGACGACAATCTGTTCAAAAATTAAGCAGAGCTTTACTGCTTGTTCTATGGAATCTAGATAACTGATAGACTATATATACGAGTATCTACTATAAAAATATTATACCTACATACTTACACCCAGACACGTTCATTCATATAAATGTTTGTCCTGTGTGGTAATCGAACCAACGACCTGGAATGTGGCAGATAGGGTCTCTAACCATCACGCCAATTCACCCGCCGACTCTAATGACATTGTCCTAAAATTATCAGTTTGAAAGAAGTTAGAACACTAGAATAACCTACAAAACCTTGCAAGGCAGATCAGGTATAACCGCATATGCAAAATGAGGCAACAAGAGGGGGAACAAGACCTATTTAAAGTAATTATTAATTTATCTATAATTTCAGCACATATTCCCTAACACAGTGGATCCTCGGGCGAGCACGTCTGCATCCATTCCCCAATACGAAACCTTCTGCAACGGGAGGGAGACAGCAGTATACATAGATCGGTTCTCTCGCTTCTTCTTTCCGTTCTCATTCTTTATTTTAAACGTAGTTTACTGGTCAACTTTCTTGTAATTTGTCGGGTAGTACAAAAATGTTTTTATTAAGTATTATTTGTTGTTGAATTGTTATTGTTGAATTAGGTGCTTAGCTCATATTAGTTTAGCTTCTTAAATTATTTGCTAAGAGTAGTGAGTTTCGATAAGTATTTGAGTTAGAATAAGTTATTTTATTAGTTATAGAAGTTGTCTTATGCGTTGCAATGCGCCTTTTTTTTTGTTATGAACTTTTGCAGGTGTATGTAGAACAAACAACTCACTACTAAAGTTCCAATGCTATTAGATAAATAGAAACATTCATTAATATATATACGAGTATATTATAATTATTAATTATACATATATATATGGAGGAGCGAGGTATGAGACCCTCCATTTAAAAGGGAAGATCTTCCGCCAGGCTAGGTGATCCTGGGGACCGCGGTCCAACTGTTGATGTTTTTTTTTAAAAGGACGAAGGTGTTAGCCTCACGCGGACAATAACGGTGAGCGCTTAGGGCTCTCAACCGAAATACAAAAAAATTTAAGCAACAGCACACTGAGGGTGCCCCCTGTGGGGCTCGAACCTCGGGCTCAGGGCGTTGCGTGGGGGGCCTTTTTTAAATCAAAGACTTTACTTTATCTGATTATTAGTGGTTCTTTATTTTAAAAACAATAATAAAACAAAAAACTCTACAATCAATTTATTAAGGAGAGCGCGGTTTCTTACGTCCACGCCGGCGAGGACGGTAGCGAGGCTGATGGCCTTGTGTTTGTGATGGATGAACTCTATCGCGAGCTGCAGATTCGGCTGCAGCTGTCTGTGCTTTGGTTATGTCATCGTCAGACTCGGCGAGGGCGTGCCTCGGTCTGCTAATGCGACTAATGCGGGACGGAGTGTAGGACGCGGCCTTCACTATAATAATATTTTTGTGATTTAGTGCCCGATCGAAATGGCCCAACTGTTGATGTTGGATCCTTGTATATATGTCAAATCCTGAGAGAATCTTGATAGTGCGATGTAGGATTCTCGTGTGTTTCTACTCGTTCATAGATGCCGCCACATCACTGTAGTGCGGGTGGTGAAGGATTGTAGGCGTGTTCATAGATGTCGCCACATATATATTAGAAAACCGTTTGTGTACGTCGTATCTCCTCTTATGGGACAAAATATTTAATGTAACAACAGAACTGGATGGGTTGGGACAGCCGTTTTTAAACTTCTGGGAATTATTATCTATATATATAAAAATGAATCCCTATTTCCGTTGGTCACGGCATCACGCATGGACGTCTGGACCGATTTCGGTAATTCTTTTTTTGTTGTGTTCGTTATTGACAGGAGAAGGTTCTTATGAAAAAATTAAGAAAGTTGCGCGGAAAATTAGAAAATTAAAGAAAACTTAACCACTTTACTAGCGCTTTATTTGACAATATAAACTTTTATTATTGTCAGTCGTTTGACAGCTGGAGCGATTGACAAAATGCGCGCTGCAAATATCGTTTAAAATAGAGGCATGGGTCTTTTTCAATTAATTATATTGATAAAATAATTAATTTATAATTTCTTATTGCACATTTCACAGTCGATTCAATCGGAAGATTCGAATTCAATATAATTTGTTAAGGCAGGACAACGTCTGTCGGGTCAGCTAGTTTAACATATATATGCCGGATATTTGGTATATACGACTAGAGTAGTACTAGAATACCACCTAGAATAGTACCTTTTCTGTTTGATTTGCGACCAAAAATGATACCTATAAAATAATTTTGATATAAGAATGAAGATTTAGTGTATTTATATCAAAATTATTACATAATTGTACTGACTTGGTATGAATCTTAATCCTAGAAGGTCTCAAATAAACGTCGAGATCCTAATGTATTGATTCTGGGTATAAACGTTTAATTTCATTTACCGATGTGAACAGTGGTATTACCGCATACCCACTCGTTATTCGCTACCCACATAAAGAGCGGTAAAGATCTCATAAATCTGAATACTACTTTAGTATTGATTTAATTCAATATGTACATCATTTTACATGATTTCTTTAGTGTGATTTTAGGTCATTCTCCTTGCGAGTTTTGACGAATTGTATTATTAGAGTTTGAAAGGTTATGCGACCTCCTTGCAGTTACTCATTTGTAGTAGAAGCCAGTAATAAAATTGATCTAGTAATAATTGTACAAACACTATAATTAAGTTGTTAAAAGTAAAATAAAAAAATAAATATATTGTTTCATTTTTAAATACCCTTGAATATCCACTAAAAAGTTTGGGTCTATTATATTGAATGTGTCTCCCTTTGCTCGATTATACAGAGTGTTATAAAACTATTCGTAAAACCGAAAGGAGGTTGAATGGGGCCTTATAACGAGTCCATTCACAATATTTAAGTAACGCTGTATAACATACCCTAAAAAAAAAATAACATATTTTTATGAATGAAATTTAGAAAAACTATTAAAATAAACAATTATTCTTTTCTGCTGAATTATAGGAAATGTCAAAAAGTTTTCTGTCTCTTACACTCACTTTTTATTTATTTTAGAATTGATGCAATATATCTATTAATAGGCGTAAACACGAAAGCATGAAGTTAAACCACGTAATAAAAGTGGCACAAAACTAGTTCGTACATAAATTAAACTTAATACGCTACATGTAATTCGTTACGTATTTATTTGTACAATCATATACCTACATAGGTTTGTCCGTCAATATTGTACATAAGTTATTCAACTACTGTCCAATTTGGTCACCAGATCGCAGGATAGACTTTTAAGTCCTAGACACCACTATAGTCTGGTTTCTAATTTGGCGTAGCACTGGATGCCTCGGTGCAAGTCTAGACTTTAGTGTTAAGGTGAAGCGGATTTTTTTTTCTGTTATTTTTATTTGTAAGTCCTGTAGTCAATAGTGGTTAAACTTAAAACCTACAAGGGAATGGCCTTATCCAAAAGCCACCAATTTCGACAGCTATAAAAACTAAAAGAAAAAAATGAGTTCTTTTTTTGAAATAAAGTTCGTCTCGATCAAATGTTTTATTGTAGAATAATGCAGATGAACTCTATTTATAGAATAATAGGGTAAATATTTCTATGACAATCTTTAGCTGTTGAACCGGGGGTTGTAAGCTGGACAATTGATTTTCAACTCTATATATGGTAGTTTTAAGTCGGACAGTTGCTACAAAGTCGGTACGTAGTTACCGTGCTTTGTACAGAGAGTAAATCAATAAATTCTGGGAGATTTTACACACGGCCATCTGATCCCAAACTAAGCAGAGCTTGTACTATGGAAACCAGATAACTGATATACTACATATACAGAGTACCTACGTTTTATATACCTACTTCTATAGATATTTACATCCAGACACTAAGCAAACAGACATGCCCGTAAATGTTCTGAGTGGGATTTGAACCCACAACATGCGGCGTGGCAATCAGGGTCTCTAATCACCAAGCCAACTGGCTTAACAAGAGTATTTAGTAGTTGTTAAATATAAAACCAAATTAAAATTACCTATATGGGAGGATCATATCCAATGCAACCTTGTACAACAGTATATCTACACTCACTTCAACCCTTACTCAATCCTATTTATTGTTTCACCTTTAAAGTTTCTGTTATTGTATAGAAAGTTTGATTGGTGTTATTGTCTGTGTAAGTCTTTAATAAAAGCATTTCTTTGTATTAATCACTACATAGTATAAAACAAAGTCGCTTTCTGTGTCCCTATATCCCAATGTATGCTTAAATCTTTAAAACTACGCAACGGATTTTGATGTGGTTTTTTGTAATAGATAGAGTGATTGAAGAGGAAGGTTTTTATGTATGTAACATTTGACATCCCACGGGAACGCGGGTAAAACCGCGGTGGACAGCTAGTGAATTGATATAATTATAATATTGTCTTCCGCTTAAACATCGCTCATTGAGAATACAAAACGGATTGCCGAAAATCGAATGACAATTGTGTCCATTTGCATACAAGTTGATGCCATTGGTGTTGTCTAGACTCTACGTGACTCGTGATGCGAATGTCTGTCCGTCTGTCCACTCCTTAACTATGCATCTTTTGTTCAAAATGCACTTTACATATTTGGGTGCGATGAACCTTTATATATTTGATGATAACTATCTGAATTTTACATCGGCTTTGTTTGAAATTGTTATATTGTTCGATGCATGTGACTATAGTATGTTATGTATATTTGGTGTGTATGGAAAACAAAGGTGATTCAAGGCGAAGTTATTCTCTACTGTGCCCCGCGGCTACACCCCCGTTGCCGAGGGATGCCCAATTTTCTCGGGATAAAATAATTAATTAATCTAAATGACCTGCAAATCCTCAATTACGTTATTAAAATAAGGAAATAGTTATTAGAATATGTTATACAAAAGTGCAATGTTTCTTAAAAATTAAAAAAGGTTGTATGATAAATTCGGCACCATGGAGGTAGAAGTAAATAGGTTTAATGATGTTTTGAATTCACAAACTTAATGCACACGATGTTCTAAATTCAATTTACTTTATCCTCTAGCGGATAAAAACGTACGTAATGCACTCAGATATCGAAGATTAAAAATATTCTTTCCGAGATGGGGAGTGAAAATGGTTTTTATATATTTTTTTGAACTTTATTGTGTATACAGGCTGTTACAAAACTACCCGTAAAGCCTGAAGGTGGTTAAATGGGGCCTTATAACCAGTCCATTCACAATATATAAGAACCGTAGTAACGCTGTATAACATGCCCCAAAAAAATTAAAAAATCTGATTTTTCTGAATGAAAAATAGAAAAACTATTAAAGTAGACAATTATTAGATAAAATACGACGTAGGCCTTTCTGTTAAATAATCTGGTTCCCTGACACGACAGCTTACTAGGGTATTTGATAATTAATTATATTTTTACGGTGTATTTTGTAACACGTTGTATTATCGAAGACCTTCCATCGGAAACTACCGCCACAATATACTTCATACTGTCAATTTACGTAGCATAGTCAATTGCCAGTGTTCTTACTTAACTTACATCCAAAAGCAAACCACCATTGCCTTCACAATCACTTACCACGGCAAGTTTGTGATTTAATTAAAGTTTGCAAATGTAAAAAATCTAGCTATGAAATATTTTATTCAAATAGGCCTTCACAGGCATTTATGGTCAGACTCTAACACCGGTTCGGAGGGTCTATATTTAATCTATAAGCTCCAATGGTAAATTACGTAGGCAAAGTAAGGAAGGTAAAGCTTCAGTTAACAGCTATTTCAGTAGGCCCTTTATCTGCCTAAGATTTATAAGTCCATGAATCATTTAAACAGAATACGTCGCAGTTCGTAAAGTTTTGAAAGCGACTTTACACTACTACCCTTGTTTACTGCATTTCACTTTTGTGTTTGGTGTGTGGTGTAAGTAAATGAAACTTTTGACTGAATTAATTAATTTATTAAGATCACCATCAAGACACACACTAATACATTAAAAAAAGAAAAGCGTGTGTGTGTACTTATGTCCGCACGTATGAAGTTATAACCGAAATTATCGGTGAGAAAATCTGCACTAAAAGTTGTCTTTACTATTTAGTCGTGAAATTGTAGTGTTCAAACTCTTTGCACCTGTCTGTTAGAATTAGAGGTGCATGCATTAAAAAAGGACAAACGACAGAACCAAAATAGTATATCTTAAAAAAATTTACAACTCAATAAAAATCATAGACGAATTCGATTTTTAAACGTACTCGTATACTACAAATTTACGTCATATAGGATACAAAAAAGGCAATATATATATATATAAAATATGGCAACCAAGGATTTATTTTGGCCAGTGTCGAGTTAAAGAAAGGTTCGAATCAAAGTACCTAGTTATAAATTTTATCTCTACTAATAAATAAAAAAAAATATATGTATTAAATTTAATGTCTGTAAGTTATTTCAAAATGAAACGAGAAAGTTTATGTGATAAAAACTGCTATTAATATCACGCGGTTTCGATTCTTCATACATCACCATGTTTATTATAGTATTCTTGTCTGTCCGTCTATCTATCTAAAAGTTTGTCTCGAATAGGCTTTAAAACGGCTGATCGGATTTAAATGGATTTTTGCACACAGATATTGTCTGGCTTAACACAGGATAATGTTTATCGCAGAGAATATGTATATGTAGATCTTTGGGGAACGCGAGTGGAACCGCGACTCGAAAGCTAACGATAATACTATCCCATCCTACTCCCAACATATCCCTAATCCCAACAAGTATTATAATCGTGAATGTATGTTTGTTACGTTTTCACGCGAAAACTACTTAACCGAACATCATGAAACTTTGTGCACATATTCTTGGAGGTATTAGAAGTAACATAGGATACTTTGTATCCCAGAAGCATGTTACATCCCTGCAGGTTATAACTTAAACACCTTACAAAATCAACTCCTCAGTTCCCTGAATCCAGCTCCAATGACGTTTATTACATCTCACAAACGCTCGAGGGGTAACAAACATGTTAAAGCCCGCGCAAATTATCACTATTTATGGATTTTAGTGGTTGTAAAAGTAATTTCGTAAATATACTTCGCTGTTTGTGCCATTTTTGATTGTTGTTTTTCATTGGAGTCATTCTATAACATGTTTGTAAGGGCTGATTTCGCAAAATATGGTTTTATGGAGCTTATACTATTGGTCAGTGTTTGCCATTTCATCTTTGTTGGTTTGTTATAATCTATGTTTATAAAGTAGGGTAGGAGGGTCGAAAATCTTGGCGTTTTGAGTGTACAACCCGCATATATTCATCAATAAGTGCTGGACTTTTGTGCTGTTATCTCAGACACAAATATATATATATATATAGAACTTATCATACAACTAATATTTTAAATGCGAAAGTTTGTATGTACAGGTCTTTAAACTATTGGAAGCCATATAGCCATGGAGGATAATATAATGGGGCCCCTAAGACTATGAGCGCACTAAGAGCGCGACACAACGTTCCGATTTGACAACACGATACAGATTACATACATTCTGTGTAACCTCTGGCCGTCCAACGGCTTCCATTCCTTCCATAACATCGGTTATCGATTGGTATTGTGAGTTGTGACAAGAACTAGGGGGCCCAATGGATCGCGGGGCCCTGGGCACTTGCTCAGAGTGCCCAATGGAAGAGAAGGCCCTGTGTATGTATGGACGTTTGTTACTCTTTCACGCTAAAACTACCAAACGGATTTATATGCAACTTGGTATATAGCTAGGTAGATAGCGCATATCCTAAAATAATATATAGGCTACTTTTTATTCCGGGAAAATGTGGCATCCCTCGGGAACGCGGGTAAAACCGCGAGGGACAGCTAGTCACTAATATTATTAAAATATAATGCGAATTTCATGGTTTTGTGTCTATGAAGGGTTATCTGCGGAAATCTTGGACCTTTATTAAAAAACAAATGATTCCTCAAATACGCGGTTAAAACTGTCAGACGGCATTATTTAGCATTATCCCTACTAATATTATAAATGTGAATGTAAGTTTGTTTGTTGCGCTTTCACGCGACACCTACTAAACCGATCATCTTAAAACTTTGAACACATATTCTTGGAGGTATTAGAAGTAACATAGGGAACTTTTTGTCCCGGGACAATGTTACATCCCTCGGGAACGCGGGTGAAAAGCTAGTATATTATTTATATAGCATAATGCTAAGAGTTGGTAACAATACCATTTATAAGCCGCATGAAAAGTGTGCAATTTTATCCATTATTATTCTATCCTTTTATACAATTTTTAATATAAAATATTTTAATTATAAGAGCAACATCTAAACAAGACTCCAGACAACAAATTGAATATAATTATAACAACAAACGATGCAATTAATTATTGTTATCACACATCTGTCTGTTCGTCTGTCACTCTGCTATTAACGAACGTTTCTGTATGTCAGAGTCAAGATTGATTATATATTAATAATAGAATCTTTGTTATACTTACATTGATAACGATGTTAATTAAATTGTAAGAGTAATTATTAATAGGTACCTTCTTTATTATATACCAGCTGCGCCCTGCGGCTTTGCCCGCTTTCAATCCTGGTTATAAACCTTCCTCTTGAATTAATCTATCTATTGCTGAAAACTGCATTAAAATCCGATGCATAGTTTACGATTCTATAAAGGACATACAAATATTCATTCTTATTTATACAGGCTTTAAAAAACTACCCGTAAAGCCAAAAGGAGGTTAAATGGGGCCTTAAAACGAGTCCATTCACAATATTTAAGAACATGCTGTATAACATAAATTAAAAATAAATAAAAATACTGTGTTTTATGAATGAAAAATAGAAAAACTATTAAAGTAAACAATTATTAGGTAATATAGGAACGTAGGCCTTTCTGTTAAATAATCTGGTTCCCTGACATGACAGCTTACTAGGGTTGTTGGCTTTGATAATTAATTATATTTTTACGGGGTATTTTGTAACACGTTGTATAGATAGACATTTTGCATATATCTTTATCTTAACTAAAATCGTTTTTTATTTATCTGTGGTTTAGAAGTTCTTTTGGAAAACATTACAACATTTTATTTAACAGTGTGTTTGGTTTAAATATTATAACTGAATTTAAGGCCATAATTGCCTCAGTGACGTCATTCTAAATCCAATATGGCGACGTACTATGGTTTAATTGTCGCTAACTAGTGTAATACAAAAATATCTATAAGTAGACGTATCCGTTCCCGAGGGATTTAACTTTTTCCCGGGATAAAAATATTGTATATTAATTCATGTTTAATCAGCTATTGATGTGCTAAGTTTCATCTAAATCCGTTTTGTAGTTTTTGAGTGAAATCGTAACAAACATCTATCCGATTGACAGGCCAGTTTGCTTAGTGGTTAGCGACTCTGACTGCCAAGCCGAAGGTCACGGGTTTGATTCCCACCCAGGACAAACATTTGTGTGCATGAATATGTTTGTTTGTTTTGTGTCTGGGTGTAAATATCTTTATACGTATGTATTTAGAAAAAAAATATTATATGTAGTATATCAGCTATCTGGTTTCCTTAGTACAAGCTCTACTTAGTTTGAGATCAGATGGCCGTGTGTAAGAGAATGTCCCAGGATATTTATTAATAATATTAATAGCATATAGAACTGATATATCGTAATGACTGATGTAAAATAATGAAATTTCAATTCGATCAATAGTCTTAAAAAGAAATCTGTGTATAGTATAAGAGCTGTCCCCCGCGGCTTTACCTGAGGTCCCGGGGGATGTAACATTTTCACGGGATAAAAGTAGCCTATATGTTATTCCAATATATACTCTATCTATGGGCCAAGTTTCAATCAAATCTGTTGTGTAGTTTTTGAGTGAAAGAGGAACAAACATCCATACATACAAACTATCGCTTTTATAATAGAAGTACCTCAAAACTACTGAACATATCGAGATGGGACTGCTACCATTCGACGCGGAATTTTTCCTAGACGGTTATAGGCTATACAAGTGTTACAAAATACCCCGTAAAAATATAATTCATTATCAAAGCCAAAAACCCTAGTAAGCTGTCATGTCAGGGAACCAGATTATTTAACAGAAAGGCTATTTTACCTAATAATTGTCTACATTTATAGTTTTTCTATTTTTCATTCATAAAAATCAGATTTTTTTATTTTTTGTGGTATGTTATACAGCGTTACTACGGTTCTTAAATATTGTAAATGGCCTCGTTATAAGGCCCCATTTAACTTCCTTTCGGCTTTACGGATAGTTTTGTAACACCTGTATATGACATCGATAAACGCGGGTGAAACCGTGCAGCTAGTATACTAATAAGCTGGAATTATATGGCTAATATTACAACACAAGTTTCACATAAAACTCGAAAAACATTCTCATTCTAATACATATATATATAATATTAATATAATATATTAATAAACCATATATAATAATAAACCAAGCATAAAGTATAGGTTTCTTTTTCGGCATCGCGACGTCTGGCCGCCGTCTGGCCAAGCCAGGAATATGCACAAAAAAGCTTGGGACATTGGGCCTTGAGACACGAATTACCATTGTACACGAGAATGGCATAGCAACTAATACTGCATTAGTACAATGATTGTTTAAAAATGGCACAGATGCGATTAATGGAGATGGGGCAATGAATTGCTATGTTGAGAAGTCAACCTTGAACTAAACGCTAATACAGAGTCGGCGAGCCGCTTCACGGAGGCCTCGGAGAGCTTATCTCTCACGTGATTAGTATTAGCGTAGTTAGCGACAGAGACAGAGCACGGAGGCCGCGACGAAACATCCTCGAGCTAGTGTAATTTTCCTTACAGAATCGAGCCCCTGATTAGGTTGATGATAACTGTTGTTGTTTCGTAATGAAATGCAGATTTTGAAGTGTAAGTTATTATGGATGGGGTTGGAATTCTGATCCGAAACAAAAGTTTCACTTCTATCGCGTGTTTTTACGTCATACCCTATTTATTTTTATTTTAGTGACAGTTTTAAACTTAGTCACACTAAAAATTGGTTAATTTATTAATAATGTTGTCATTTTGAAGGGGGTAAATGATTTTTTTTTATGAATGGAAGGCAATATTTCTTTAATTATACTATAACTAGCTGTCCTCCGTATTCACTCGGGATCCCAACAGATGTCACATAGCCCCGGAAAAAATCTATATGTTATTCCAGAATATTATCTATCTCTGTGGCAATTTTTATCCAGATCCATTCAGCAATTATAGCGTGATTGAGTTACAAATCCATTCATCTATAATTTCGCATTTATAATTGTAGCAAGATTATCAATAGGGATGTTGACTGACATGTCACTCAAAACAAACTTTTTATTAAATGTCAAAACGAACGAATGTATTGTGTTGTATGAAATACCAAGTTGTGACGTCATAAATGTACAGCATCAAAATATCTACTCTTTTTGGTTAGATTGATACTTAAAAATCAAATTAAATATAGAATGTTGCTCACATTTGATGTTTCCGTGTATTTTTGAAAGTTCAATGCACTGGCTAGTGTTTTATCATTTATTTTGAGTACAGAATAGTTACCGATTTTCTGGGTTCCCTTCAAGTTCTGCTTTGTTTGTAATGAGTCGATTATGTGCTGTGTGTAGCTAAATATCAAATGGCAATCACTTTGTAATGAAAGAGTTGTCGCATCTGTAAATAAATCAACATTGATGTCATAATGACAGACGCGCACCCATCACGAATGCTATAAGCTAATCGCACACCCATCAAATGGCAAATGCCAGCTTTGGCAAAGATGACAGATAAAATGTCACCGGCATTTATGGATGGGTGACGTGTTTAATGATTTTAAATGAATATGAATGAGTCAAGTTTTTTACGAATATGTTTTTTAAACGGGTTATTCTAAAATTAATAAAATAATGAAGTAATAACAAATTATAATATATTATGGTAAACTATTTGTCCCCTGCGGCTTTACCCGCGTTCCCAAAGTTTTTTACATTTACCCGAAATATGTATCCAATGTGTTAAGAAAGTACCTAGTTTGAGTTAATATAATTAGCTGCATTTAATAATTATACAGAGTGTTACAAACCTACCCGTAAAGCCGAAAGGAGGTTAAATGGGGCCTTATAACGAGTCAATCACAATATTTAAGAACCGTAGTAACGCTTATAACAAACCCCAAAAAAATAAAAAAAATGCTTTTTATGAATGAAAAAAAGAAAAACTATTCATGTAGACAATTATTAGGTAAAATTGGTACGTATGCCTTTCTGTTAAATAATCTGGTTCCCTGACATGACAGCGTACTAGGGTTGTTGGCTTTGATAATTGATTATATTTTTACGGGGTATTTTGTAACACGTTGTAGAGTCATTTTATTCAGGTATTGATGAAAATATTATTTAATACTAGCTGTCCCTCGCGGTTTCACCCGCGTTCCCGACCGATGTAACATTTTCTTGGGATAAAAAGTATCCCATGTTTTAAGCCGGGTTATAAACTATATACAGGCCAAGTTTCAATAAAATCCGTTTAGTAGTTTTTGCGTAAAATAGTAACAAATACACACCCGCACAAACTTTCGCATTTATAATTATTTATTTTTATATATTTATTTAAGGTCTGCCAACTGTTGTTACAATAATACATATTAACATATACATACATATAAAACTTAATCTAAGAGCACAACCAATTACAGGCAAACACCACATACATATTTGTCTTTTCTTTTTCTGTCCGGGCGCTTTCTGGCCCGGCCTCCACATGACATATTACAATTAGTTAAAAACAAGAAAAAAGACAAAGTAAAAGTAAACACAGCAGTAAGTATGATAAATTACTTATATCTCCATAATAACTGATGCTTTTCAATTTCAGGTAGACCGGAACTTGTAGCAAAGCTGCAACTAAAAGCACTAATATGCCCGCAGAATGACATTTTCATTACCATATAGGCTAGGTCCTCATCCTATTTCTCCATGTCAATACAGCCTACCTCTCTAGGAGCTTACCTCTCACTTGATTGCGTAGATAGTGAAAGGGACAGAGCATAGAGGCCGTGGCGAAACATCGTTGAGCTAATGTTAGTTTCCATACAGAATCGATGCTACGTGAGGCAGCGTGATGTGTGGTCGCCCGCATCCAATCAAGAGTTCCGCATTATTGTCTATGTAATAGGGGTTGTAGACCACACAAGCTTTTGAGGTCCATCTATTATCTGTTATCTATGACTCGTTTGCCAAAGTTTTAGCAATAGTACCTTTAATGTTTTCTTATTGAAACAGTTCAGATTATTATCTATCTAGATGGACGACGACTTCTAGAAGTCTTATGAAATCTATTAGAATAAATTAAATTTTAGTGTCTATTTTTTTATCTCAAAATAACAGTTTTTTACTAAATGCATATGAATGTTTTTATATATAATTTTTTTTTCTGTCTGTCTGTTCCGGCTAATCTCCGAAACGGCTGGACCGATCATGACAAGATTTTCAGTGGCTACTTTTTATCTCAAGAATATGTTAATACCTCGGGAACGCGGAATAATCCGCGGGGGATTAATAGGAGCATAGTAATAATTTTAAAACAAGCATTTATTTAAGTGTTGCTAGAACATAAAACTAAAGTTTGAGTGGTAATTTCCAGGTTTGATAGATGACTTATTAGATTTAGATTATACTATTGGCAACTACTCATGCTCAATATACCCCGTCCCTTTCTCCCATTCATTGCCGCGTTGTGTGGCAGTGGTACGGCAGGAATTAGGTACTTGCGCGCGCGCACCGGACGAGAACATTGTCCTTCGCTAGCCTTGGCTCCGTTTTATCAACCATCTCGCATGCAATCAGGGTTGTCATGCGGGTTTATTGTTTATTTTTCTATGTGAAATTGAAATTTATTATTGTGGGGACATTGTGCGCGATTTTGGATGTGTAGGATGCGGCTGACAGATGTCCGTTAGTGTATATGTTTCTAATATGGAAGAGATAATAATTTGATTGCTTTATTGAAATAGAGTTCGTACTGTCTATTTGAAAAAATACTTCAGTATAATATTTTTGTAGTATATTTATAGACGTTTTTGTAAATAGCACAAAAGAGGAGAGTCAAGTATTAAATTTATGTTTAAAAAAACTATGATTGAACATTTATGTCGAATGTTTAACAACCATACTCAAATTTGCGCATGCGCATCATCAGTATAAATCAATCAATTTCGCATGACCCAAATTTAGAAGTCAACACTCGAAATTCGTCGTGACCCATTTCTTAAATAACGCCCCATCCTGCGCCTTGTCGTTCGCGAAAAAAAAAAAGAAAAAATAAGGTCAAAGACCGCGGCGGTAAACGCCACTGTCATTGGTCGAGTAGCGACCATTTGCAATATTGTTTAACAGCTCCGCAAATGGAAAGATTGAAGAATACGCACATAATTAAAAATGATTTGTTGCGGGAGGGCGAATGACCCTATTTCTTAGTAGTGCTGTGGGAAATATTGATTTAAGTAATAATAATGCTGTGCGAAAAATTACGGAGCGTTATTTCAAAACCGAACCATAATACTCGGTATTATAATATATACTGGCACAATATTTGTTACATCCAAACGAAATCCTTTCTATAATAATTCTAATTTACATATACTAGGCGCAGACACTTCGGCGTCGCCCGGTAATGCTGTAATGACGTAATTCTTGACAACATTATAAATTTTGTCAGGTACTTTTGTATTAAGATAATTTCGTAGATAAGTGCTCGTTTCAGTGAATGTCGTAAGCTTAGCTTTTTTTTATAGAAATACAATTATTCTTTATTCATGTACGCTTTTGTAGACTCTAATATATATTCTCTACATGTGTTTTTTATGTTACAAATAATAAAATAAGTATAAAAGGATGTCAAAGTATAAATAGTAATGTAGATATCTTGTCAAGCGAAATATTCTCTAATAATCTGATTTAATATAGTTGTTACCAATTTTGACTGTCTCTTATTATCGTATTACAAGTGAATAAGAAAATAATGCCTTCAAATGTTTTCTTTTAACTTTAAACTATTCAAAAAACATTTTGTATTGCCATGCCTCAGATGACATCATAACCTCAAATTTAACCCTCTACCTATTACGGTAAACCTGCAATGAACTTTACAGGTATAATTATAAGGTTGTAATTACATTACAATAATAAGATAGGATAACGAATAGCTTAATCGAGTATCGACACTTGCAATCACTAGCGGGTGATCTCTCTGGATATGACCGAGGCATCCGGGCGACGCGCCCGTGGGAATGGGCTCGCTTCCTTCGCGGCCTCACTGCCTCACCGCCTCACCGCTTCACGCCTCATTTTAGCGCCTCAACAAACCTTGCATTTTGCGGGGATGTTAACCTTTCGCCTTTATCATGGGCGGTTTCCGTGTTTTAATTTTAGAAAGATATCTGTTTTCTGATATTTAGTGTATCGGAAATGTTAAATATAAAAACTTGTATAATATTGAAATAATTAAATAGTCAGATTAGATGAAATAAAAAAAAATGTTACCTTACTGAGTTTCTAGTCGGTTCTTCTCAGTTGAAAGCTGACTTCCGAACCGGTTGTAGCTTCTGTAACTTTAAATTTGACCTTTATAAGTGCCCTCTGCGGGCTTAAACTGAATATTCAGTTTAAGGTGTTGAATATTTGCTACAAATATACAAACATTTTTTTTCTCCTATTATTTATAATTATAGAATCTGGAGACTTACCCAGATATTGTGAACTTCCCTCATTATCACAAATCATTGACCGGTGAATTCTTTTTTGGCCGGTAGCGTGGTTTAGAGTTTTGAACATAGTTGATTATGAAACAATTGCCTGCGTAATCATATTTGTATTTATAAGAAGTCTATGAGGTATATGCGTTATTAATATTACAGATTTTTCTTAGTAACATATCTTTAGCCAGATTTCACAATTATAAACTACTAGGTGTCCCCTGCGGTTTCACCCGCGCACAATAAAAAGTATCCTATATGTTATTCCAGGATATGCTCTATCTATGTGCCAAGTTTCATCCATATCCGTTTAGTAATTTTTGCGTGAAAGAGTAACAAACATACTTACATACAAAACTTTCCTCTTTATAATATTAGTATGGATGTATTAAGTTGGTAAGCTTTTTCAAAATAAATTCCTTGCCAATGTTAATCAGTCTTTATTACTCCCTACATAAGTATCAAAGTCCTAACATAATTATACCCAAAATTTGGCCTAGTTTTAGTTCGCAATACGGCATTCCAAGATGTTACGCATCGCACCCAATCATTACATAGTACTATCTGTCAGCGGTGACTTTGAACTTTAGGCATATACACTTTAACCGATAAAAACTACAGTAAAATGCCGTTGTGTATCAACCATGGCTACTCTATTCTCTTAACGCTTAAGGCTCACAATTGCTTGAGCAGTCGTTTATAAGGTATTGTCGGTATCTTGGGTGATACATGCATACATGTAGTTCGCAATATTGAATGTAATTGTTTAATGTAGTCGAAATTTTCGGTGTACGGCGCGGTGCGGGATAGAGGGAGCCGCGTTCGCCCAAACTGAAATTACGATACGTTTTTTTAAACTTCTACATCGATAATCATATCTGGTACATGTTCAGAGAGGTCATTTTGATAATGTATCCACATGGCGTGTATTCTACTTGAGCATTATCTAGCAATGCTAAAAATACTACCAGGAAAATTGGTTTAAAAAAAAAAAAAAAAAAAAAAAAACCTGTTTTAGCTAGTATTAATATATTGAGGCGGGCGCCATGCCGCATGGTTCGATTCCCACCTAGGACAAACATTTGTGTGCATGAACCTGTCTGTTTGTTCTGTGTCTGGCTGTAAATCTATACTAATTTTATAAAGCTGAAGAGTTTATTTGTTTGTTTGAAAGCGCTAGTCTCAGGAACCGCTGGTCCGATTTGAAAAAATCATTCAGTGTTGGATAGTGCATTTATCGAGAAAGGAAATAGGCTATATTATATTTTCAAACAAAAATGGGATCCTTACTAACAGTCCAATAAAGTAACCCAATAATATATAAATGTAAGTTTGTTTGTTACGCTTTCACGCAAAAACTATTTAGCCGATCATCATGAAACTTTGTACACATATTCTTGGAGGTATTAGAAGTAACATCGGATACTTTTTGTGCCGGGAAAATCTAACATCCCTCTTGAACGCGGGTGAAACATATAAATATGTATTTAAAAAAGTAGTGTATCAGTTATCTGGTTTCCATAGTACATCTCTGCTTAGTTTGGGATCATGTTCTAGGATATTTATTTATCTATACTAATATTATAAAGAGGAAAGATTTGTATGTAAGTATATTTGTTACTCTTTCACGTAAAAACTACCAAACGGATATGCATGAAACTTGGCACATAGATAGAGCATATCCTGGAATAACAAAAATGGTACTTTTTATACCGGGAAAATGTGATATCCCTCGGGAACGCGGGTAAAACCGCGAGGGACAGCTAGTTTGTAATAATTTTAAAATAAAAAACCTTTTTTAACCCTATCTATAAAAAGCATTACTTAAAAACGTCTCAAACGATTTGGCAGTTCTTTTTTGTTGTATCATAATTTGTCAGGACACCTGTTTGTATGGAGATATTTTTGAAAACCACTCGATATTTCGGAAATTTGGATAGTATTTTTTATTTATTTATTTATTTAATTTATTGGCTTACCAACTTAATACACATAACATTATCTTATAATACTATTACAGTTACTTCTGCATTACTTCTGCGTTCTCGCATGCATCTAAATTAAAGGAAAACACAGCATTGATTTTTTGTTAAAGTACGAACTTATACATTAAACAATTCATAGGTAAAGTTAATATTTTTAAATAAAGTTATTTATTTATAATCTATGCCTTCAACAATAGAAAAAAAAATGTTATACTATACATTAAGGAATCACAAGCCTCAGTTCAAAACAACGAGATGAGCCAGCGCGGAAAGATGTTAATTTATAAAAACACAATACAATTAATCTTAAAATAATTTATCGTAGAATCTTCGAAGAGTAGAGTACAATTAAAAAGAAAAAAATATAAAGAAAAAAGTTCTTAATATAAAGAATGTGACGGTATGATAGTTCTTTAATAAATACATGAAATTCACTCGGGCGACGCCGGGCACGAACAGTTAGTCTTTATCGGCGAAAAATAATATGCAATCCCGATCGAAAATCCATGGATTGATGAACCTTTTGATAGTAATTTTAATACACGTAATGTCAATATTCTACTTCAATCTTGCGATTTTCGATCGGGATCGTATATTAATTTTGGCCGTATGTCTACCTATATTTATTGCATCCGAATATATGTGACTGAACACCACCTAGATAGACTGGACAAATTTTAATGAAATTTTGTGTGTGACGTTTATTCAAGAATGGTTTAGATTCACTATTGAAACCGGTAGGTGGTAATGCTGTCGAGTTCTAGATAGGCTGGCGCTTGTTAAGTTACTTTATAGCGTAACCTACTGGATGTCATTCTGTAAGGTAAAAAGACACTAGCTCCGAGATGTTTCATCGCGGCTTCAGTGCTGTGTCTCTTTCGCCAACTACGCGGTCACGTGCGAGGTACGCTCTTTTTTTACATCATTTATTTCATCGGAAAAATATACACTATACTGAAGCTAAGGTTTGCCAAACTGCATAATATGTAATTGGCGAATAAAGTACACTCTCATAAATAATTAGCTTATATATATTACAATTTAATTTTAGTGTTATATTACATAGCTGTCCCCCGCGGTCTCACCCGCGTTTCCGAGGGATGTAACATTACCTTATTTTGTTCTTTCTATCATCGATAGTTTTCGCAGCGCATGCGATGTAAGGATTTTAACACCTTGGGTTACATTATTGGAGTTTTAGTAAGGATCCCTAATTTCTTTGAAAATATAATATAGCCTATGTCACCCGTGGATAGTGTAGCTTCACAACGGTGAAAGAATTTTTCAAATCGCAGTAGTTTTTAAGTTTAGTCGTTACATACAAAAATACAAATCTTTCCTCTTTATAATATTAGTGTAGACTAGCGACCCGCCCCGGCTTCGTTCAGGTGTAATGTAGATACTAATACATATAAAACTTCCTCTTCAATCACTCTATCTATTAAAAAAACTGCATCAAATCCGTTGCGTAGTTTTAAAGATTTAAGCATACATAGGGATATAGGGATAGAGAAAGCGACTATGTAGTGATTAGTTACATATTATAATAAGCCGTTGAGAAGGTTAATTTGTGTTTTTTTTATGAAGATCTTGTCTGGTATAAATTTTTTTTTGTTTATTTTTGAAGTACACTAAAAACATCCCTGAGGCCTCGCTACGTAGGGGCTCGATTCTGTAAGGAAAATGACACTAACTCGAGGATGTTTCGTCGCGGCCTCTGTGCTCTATCTCTGTCGCTTACTACGCTAATACTACTAATCACGTGAGAGGTAAGCCCGAGGCCTCCTTGAAGCGGCTCGCCGACGAAGTTTGTATTAGATGACAGATCGTCTGCTAAGTCAGCTAGTATTATAAATACATATCACACAAATAATCCAATTTTAAATATGCATATGGTCGATCTATGACCAATTGTCGTATATTTAATATTTCTAAATAAAAGAAATACTTTATGATATCAGTACATTAGCTTAGGGATATTGAAAAGTAAATTCTATATTTAGACGAGTTCACGGACGAATGAAATTTCCGCAACGATAAGATAAATTTTATAATGTTAAACTCAATTGTTAATTTAGGTACAAAATTTTAATTTTCATATTTTTTATATTACAGGAATCTAAATTATATTTTGTGAAATAAAGAAAATAAATGTAAGTGTAAAGTATAATCCCTACTTATGTATATTATAAATGTGAATGTAAGTTTGTTTGTTACGCTTTCACGCCGTAACTACTTAACCGATCATCATGAAACTTTGTACACATATTCTTTGAGGATGTTACTTCTAAGTAACATCGAATACTTTTTGTGCCGGTTGTTGTTAAATGTTACATCCCTCTGGAACGCGGGTGAAACCGCGGGGGACAGCTAGTTTTTAATATAGATTCGTAATCAATTGTTTTTTATTAATAATGATAAACTGCACGTTAGTTAGGAGCTCATATCACCATTTGATTTCATAATCAGACCCTAAGAACTATTCCAGTTAATAAATGGCAAATGAGTCCAAACAGGTGGACGAATACCGTGACTATGTGGAGAGGACCTCATGGGCACAGAAGCAGAGGGAGACCAGAGACAAGGTGGAAGGACGAGATAGAGACCGTCAGAACAAATAATTGGTCCAACCTCGCAAGAAATCGTGACGAGTGGCAATCTCTGGAGGAGGCCTTCACCCGAAGAGGGGTCCAGATGACAATTATGGTATAATAAAGGCTTTTTTTTATTTTATATATCTTTATTTATATAATTTTAGCTCAATTTGATCTCAGCAAGTGTTTGTAATATAGTTTAAAAGACATACAAACTTGCAATAAGTTTAATAAAGCTTATTTATTACGGTAAAAAAAAACATTTACAGTTCAGTAACTAGTTTTTATAGTTTTTGATGCCATTAAGGTAATTATGTAATTTTAAACTACATTTACTACTTTAAAAAAAAATGTAGGCACACACCCAGGCCGATATTAAACAGATATGTTCAAGGGCACAAATATTTGTCCTGGGTGGGAATTGAACCCACTACCTTTGATGAGTTCATCAATGAAGCAGCCTTTCAAATCTTCATATTCTTGGAGCAATAATGAAAATGTGATATTTTCATCACTTTAAATGTATGAATATCCTGGCCAAATTTTTCTCACAAGGCTACCTGATCTTAAATTAAGGACATATTAGCAATGCTTGTACTATGGGAACCAGATAACTGATACACATCACATACTACTCCTTGAAATACATGCTTGTATAGATATTGACACCCGCAACGCACACACCATGCGGCATTCATATTATTATTCTCCGTCCCCTTATTCAGCTAATACCAATGTCACCAGCTCGCGGCTCATCGAGGCGTCGGAGACCTTACCTCTCACATGACTCCGTAGTTACAGAATGAGACGGAGCATAGAGTCCACGACGAAACAACGTGGAACTAGTATCATTTCCGAAATAGGATCGCAGCCCAGCTCTCCCTATTACATCAAGAAGGATGTTACCACAACTCGATCTATGCGATGATTTATGAGCGTGAATAGCTCAGTATAATTGCGTAACTACTCAATTTTGATAGTAAATATAACCTTCATATGGACTTAGGGTTCTAGAATAACAAGTCTAGATATGAACCTGGTATTGCTTAGCTCAAATTGCCAGGTCTTTTATAAATGTCCTTATAATAGACTTTTTATTTATTTATTTTTGACGTGACAACGTCTAATAAATCGATGAACGCTGACTGCATGCACGAAAGATTGTCCCGTTACACTCATTGTCCCGTTACGTTTATTGTACAAGGTTAATTATTCTTGCATTTAAAAAATCTGATTACTAGTATACTTTCAAGTATTTATTCTTTTATTATCTAGTTAAAATAATTTGTTCGTTAAAGTAATTAACATATTTGAATTAATGAGTGCAAATAAAAGTAAAATTATCAATTAAGTTGTAGATTTCATTTCACTCCTTTTTTTACTACTAGCTGTTCCCCGCGATCCCAAGGAAACTTAGATTTTCCCGATATAAAAAGTATTCTATATATTATGCCAAGGAATTTTCTATCTGTGCGCTAAGTTTCACCTCAATCCGTTTGGTAGTTTTTGCGTGAAAGAGTAACAAACATCCAGACATCTAACCTCACAATCTTTCGCATGTAGAATTAGTAGAATAGAACATTCAGATGTATAACCGAAATATTGTCATGTTTTTACAATTGAAACAACTTTCAAATGATTTCTTGATAGAGTCGGCTTATTTGCCATCGGCTTCTTCCTTTGAAGTGAAACTTCTTTGAAATTCTGACCCGCAACCTTTTTGTGTGACGATAATTATATGAATAATAAACACAATCTATGCTATTCAAAAGTGATTGATGAATAATTAAAATGTTACCCTGTAATACTAAAGTTTGATTTCTTTGAAGTCTATACGATAACCCGTTTTATTTTCATTTTATGGAAGCCTCAGATGGATTATATCCCGTTACGTGAGCTAATGTTAATTCGGTGAGGACCGAGGGAGCAACAAGAGCATTTTTTTTACAAAATGATCAGTCGTAATTTCTAGATCTATATTTTCTAGATCAGGAGGCCTAACACCCATATTCTATGACGTTTCCTCGAAAATTCCTCGACTCCACTCAACCTCTATCAAGATATTAGTATTCATAGATATAAAAATCTCCTCCACTCGACGCTTTCCCTTACTCGAGGTGAGGAAATAACTATCAACTTCAAGGTACGTCGCGACCAACCTTAAGGAAGTTTATTGCATGTAAACAGTTACTGAAGCTCATTATTTTATTTGATTATTATATTATCTATAATAGAATGACGTAACTAATGACATGTTACCTTGACTACACTTCCATTCGACATCAGTCGGGATTGCTCCAGTTTTGCTCAAGTAAAACTGTAAAGCTGTAAACAAATATCAAAACTGCTACGAAGAACTAGGGCTTGATTCTGTTAGGAAAATGCGAGGATGTTTCGTCGCGGCCTCCGTGCTCTGTCTCTTTCGCTAACTACGCTAATACTACTAATCACGTGAGAGGTAAGCTCTCCGGGGCCTCCGAGCGGCGGCTCGCCGACGTAGTTTCTATTAGCTGAATAGGTGGTCTGGTCAACGAAGTTTACTTTCAAAATTGCAGTTATTTATATCTTGAAACTATACAGTTACTACACAGTTATGTTCAATCAATGGAAGACTATTTAGGTATTTCAATGTGAGTTTTAATCCTACATCCCTACTAATATTATAAATTTGAATGTCAGTTTGTTTGTTACGCAGTCACGCGAAAACTACTTAACCGATCATCATGAAACTTTGTACACATATTCTTGGAGGTATTAGAAGTAACATAGAATACTTTTTGTGCCGTGAACATGTTATATCCCTCGGGAACGCTGGAGAAACTGGGGGACAGCTAGTTTTTTCGACAGGCCAATTGGCTTGGTGGTTAGCGACCCTGACTGCCAAGTCGAAGATCGCGGGTTCGATTCCCACCCAGGACAAACATTTGTTTGCATGAACATGTCTGTTTGTTCTGTGTCTGGGTGTAAATATCTATATATGTATGTATTTAGAAAAAAAAGTAGTATATCAGTTATATGGTTTCCATAGTACAAGCTTTGCTTAGTTTGGGATCAGATGGCCGTGTGTAAAAGAATTTCCCAGGATATTTATTATTATTTATTTATATTCCTATATACTTCATCCATAACATAACAATTTATTTCATTAAATCTCACATTTATAAAGCACATAGCGATCAAATAAATGATTAAACTAAAATTATCCAGATTAGGTCCATTTTGAGAGCTAAGAATGTTACAGAAGAATTATCTTTATTGCTTTTAAGATAAAGGTCATCTTTGATCGATCCAATGATTAAGCATAAGCTTTTGTAATTACTGCAAAATAAATAAACATATGATACCATTACTGTAATGTGAATGTTAGCATGATTTTGACCCATAAACGTCTTTAGATGAAACTAGACACACAGATAGGTTATGCCTGGATCTGGATTTTCTTTGATTAGACTAAAATCAAAAAGAGGTCAACCGAAACCACGTCATTAAAAAAAATCCGTAAGAAGTTTCTTCAATATTTTTTACAGAACGAGATATTTTGGTAGGTACTGTCACAGGTAAGTAAGTACTAAGTGCCTGTACAGAATATCAAGTCAAAAGATTTTATTTATTTAGGATACACAATACAAATTACAGCCAAAAGGTAACCACATAATAAGTAATAACACATTTAGAGCTGGGTTGTAACTCAAAACATATGTATACAGAAAAACAAAACTAGAAAAGAATACCAAGACAGATGCGATGAAAGTGACAGTGAGCACTCCCAAATGACAATATAGATAAAAATCTTATTATTTAGAGACTATAAATAAATATTATTTATTTAGACTTAATTTATTAGGGGGAACAGTTAGTTATATATAAAGAGGAAAGATTTGTTTGCATTGAATAGACTCCGAAACCCATGGCGTAAAAAATACCTAAAAAATCCTGACACCGCGTGCACTGCGAAAACTATTGATGATAGAAATAACAAAATAATGTTACATCCTTTAGGATAGTGGGTGAAACCGGGGGGAATAGCTATTTCCTGATAAAATTAGAATTACCGTAGTAACAGCATTACTAAATTTCAAGTCGATAATAAATGTAGTTGCTGTGAAAAGCCGTTTTAAACAGACATACAGAACAATCACGTCATCAGTCAGAATACATTAGTAATTCTTTTGTAAATTATTTATTCCTTTTTAAATATAAACCTTAATCATAAGAAAAATAGTTATAATAACACAAAGACAAATATATTGTAAGATAAATATAGTCTTAAGCGTATCGGCCATCCACATTGCGATCCCAAGAACTCTGGTCATAGTGCAATCACGAAATATCACTAAGGTCATTGTCGCACCGTCCTGTTCCTGTATATTGTAGTGAATGACCCCACGATCAAAACATGCAACAAACATACGTACAAATCTGTATGACAAGTGAAAGATAAGATTTGTTTGTGAGGAACGGCGTCACTTTGTCTCATACTGCGTAGCGTTAGGAGTATCGTTCTGATTAGAGCTTTGCTTCGGTTATCATTTAAAAAAAGAACTTTACACTCAAATGTCACCTGACAAAAAACTTTCTTTTTTTGAAATAAGTTCGAGGCATTAAACAAAAAAAAACTTATAGGCAATTAAAAAAAGTCTATTCCAAAAGCTGTTTAGTCTTCAAAACAAAAATCGTAAAGTCTCTTGATAATGTGTGTTTTTTTTTAATAAATATGCTGATTTCACAGAAAATGTATATTTATCTACGCAGTCAGTCATTCTAAGAGTATTTATTTAGCTCTAGAAAGCTCAGCTTTTTACCACATTGATCACTACACGTACAATTAAACGAATTGGTAAAATTAAAAAGGTAAATTTATTTAGGCGTTCCATTTTTACCTAAAATAGATCTTAAAAATATTGAACACTAAGTTCAAAATCTTAATGCGAGCTATTTAATCGGCTTATGAGTCGAACGTATACCTACCCACGCGTTTTAGTTCACTATAGACTGGGTACATCTACTGAAGGCATCAGTTTAGCATCGGCTTCAACTGGGCGCGCGCGTCCGAATTTTTAAAAATGGAATCCGCGAATTATTTGATTTTTTTTTCCGTAATTTCGCGCCGTTGTCGTTCGAAGTTCAAAATTAGGTGAAATGTGTTTTCGTTTTTATAGTTGCGTTTTATATTGTTTGAGTGAGTATAACTTCAGCCAATTGGTGAGTTTTTATTGAATCTTTCTCAATTTCTTTTACTACATAGGTACTGCAAAAAGGTCCTATGTATTTTTCCTAAATCGTTCAACAAACTTGTGGCGATGGTACAAAGTTTTATTCTTCTGACAATGGACGCAAAATCAAAAGTAGAAATTTTTACAACACAGTCTTCCGTATAAACAGTTATATTTTCAAAAGGACGAATTAAAATCGAATAACAATTTAATACTATAGGAACCTCTTTGGTACCTCATCTACTTACATAAGTCCTTCAATATTATTTACTTGCTCACACAAATGACCATTTAAATTTAAAAATAACTTCGGAACAAAAAGTACTTTCATTACATATTGAGTACATATAAATGTATCATTTGTATCTAGATAGTTCATTTCCCTGTTCTAAACCTTGATACCTATATCTTATAGAGCCACAGATTATATTCAGGGATATTCACAAATGATTATCTGGTCCCAAATTGAGCAAACTTGTACTTGTACTATGGCAACCAGATAACTAATATACTACATTTTAAATACTTACTTATATATATATATTTACACCCAGACACAAAATAATCAGACATGTTCATGCATACACATTATTGTCCTGGGTGGGATTCGAATCTACTACCTTTGGGGTGGCAGTCAGGTTCTCTAACCACTAAGCCAACTAGTAAAAGTCTATGCTAACAATATAATTGTATGATTTTTTTGTGGCTCTGGTTTAAATACCATTTTAGCGTCACTCTAAAAAAAGCTCCCTATTTCAAAATAAAGACATATCGCACCCTCAGTACGATAAGGGCCTAACTCAAAATTTTGCAAAATGGAGCTACGATCATAGAGAGAATAAACAAAGTACGCTCTATCCGATGAATAGTAAAACATAGTCAATTTAATGATAGAATAAGCATACCGATACTTCAGCCTCTTTAACACCGGGCACCCTCCCCGCTCAGTGCGAATGTGACTCAATCAGAGATGTGAGATTTTTTTTATTAAGTCCCTATCGATATACGAGTATATTTGCATCTATTAGACTGAGAGTGCTGGGTAGCTCTAACAAGGTGCTGAAAGCTCTGGCTGGCAGATTTGATAGTGTTCTGCAGAAGCATTGGGTGTCAACCTTGATAAACACCCAGCAAATTTTTTAATATAAACTGATAATTTTGTGTTTGTATTAAATTTATCTTACATGTATAGGTAGTTTTAAAAAATGGATACTTTGTTGCCTAAATAAAACAATTTTTAATTTAATTTAATTACAGTAATTGTATTTTATGCAATGAAAATATTATATTCAAATCACTCTTTAAAAAAATAATCTACTAACTACCGCCTGGTGGTGTTACCCGCGTGGCCAGGATATAAAATAGCTTGTCATTCTGTATTATTGTAATATTTACACCAAGTTTCGTGACAATCGGCTAGTGCATAAGGGTCAATATTCAAAATCATAAAATGAGATATTATTGGAACGAAGTTCCTTATCGCGCGTTGTGAAAGGGGGCTAGACGGAAAAAATTCATACGAAAAGGTTGTAACGACACTTTTTTTGGAAATTGAAATGATATGGTTTATTATTGGGTTTTTTTTCATAATTTATTTAAAGGCTACATACAACATGTTTAAAATTCTGTTCCATTTATAAATTAGTATAATTAGTAATTATTAGCACAGTCTTGATCTTTTATTGAAGACCTAATACTAAAGACGAGAGATTGCAAGTTTTTCTCAACACTGGACCTAAACTCAGCGTTTTGGTCAATTCCAATGCGTATCTTCGTTCCATCCGAGTGTCCCTTGACACCTCTCAATTTTGTTTATTGTTTTGAGTATTATTTACTTTAATTTGATTTCAATGATTCCATAAAAAAGTTTTATTCCAACTGTATTTTTCACCCCTAGAAGTCCTACCTAGGTTAATTATTTCTTACAAGAATTCTAAATCATTTATATGTTTTACAAATACCATGATACAGTCTTCAGAGATCTGGACTCTAAGTCGTCTTGAACAAGGGAACCGTTTTATATGGATGCATAAAGAACTATCGAGAAAAATGTAGTGCTGGACGTATCTATTGATTTACAACTGAGCTTTAGAAATGGATTATTATCTATATTAATATGTCTTCTAATAATTAGAATAGTCAGGCTACTTTTGCTTCACTAAAATAACTTAATGAGCTTACTGTACCATCGAGCTATCATTAGCATTTGAGGTTTATATTAAAAAGGAACAAACTCCATTAAGGGGGTCTAAAAAGGTTACGCAAGTAATATTGTTTAATCATATACAACGTGTTACAAAATACCCCGTAAAAATATTATTAATTATCAAAGCCAATAATCCTAGTAAGCTGTCATATTTTACCTAATAATTGTCTACTTTAATAGTTTTTCTATTTTTCATTCATAAAAAAACATTTTTGTTATTTTTTTGGGGTATGTTATACCGCGTTACTACGGTTCTTAAATATTGTGAATGGACTCGTTATAAGGCCCCATTTAACCTCCTTTCGGCTTTACGGGTAGTTTTGTAACAGCCTGAATGTAGTAATTTTTTTATTCTTTAATAAACGAATGTAATATATCTAAACCATTATGTATGTATGTACTTGTTATGGATTTCGAACTAGTCTTCAATATAATGTAGTAATTGTATTGTTCAATTTTCGAATTGCAATTCCATTTTTAATTAATTTTTACTTAATACATTTTAATAATTGCTGAATCAGGTTTGGAGAATTTTACGGAGTTTGCCTTAAACTTGGGGGAATTCCTCCAGTCAGCTGAATAACTAGTGGCTTTTTACAGTTTAAAATGTTATTAAAAAACACCGTCGCATTAGTAGGACTCGCACTTGAATAGTTCCGTACCATCGTACAATAATTGCTACTAGAAGAACAGGTGTCTTGTGTAAGTAATATTTGTCGGCCATTTATTTATTTATTTATTTATTTTCAGGCTTACCAACAATTCTTTACACATACATTAAAATAAAGATACATTATATGATAAATATGAATAACAGTGTAAGAATTACTTAAAGGTAAGCACCGCATGTACCATTACAATTAAAGAAAACAGTTAGTCTAAATATATACTATTATTACAATTATTAATTAGCAAAACTTACTTAGTAGGTATATAAGGAGAACAGTTACATTAAAAATAAATATACATAAATATTGGTAATTTGAAATTTGCCATATTAATACACTATGTGAAAATTACAGCAATCTACCTCTTTGAGTTTATAAGATACAGCCCGCTGACAGACAGACGGACGGAATGCGGTGCATTTACACAAAGCCAATGTAGAAGAGCCATATGTAATATTATGTAATATATATTATTATGTAATATATTTCGTAATAAGTAATAAAACGGTATGTTTTATTACAATTGTGTGTATTAATTGTGTGTATTAATTGTGTGTATTAATTTTAGAAACTGAATATACAGCCTGTTACAAAACTACCCGTAAAGCCGAAAGGAGGTTAAATGGGGCCTTATAACGAGTCCATTCACAATATTTAAAAACCGTAGTAACGCTGTATACCATACGCCAAAAAAATAAAAGAACAGATTTTTATGAATGGAAAATAGAAATGCTTTGAAAGTAGACAATTATTAGGTAAAATAGGTACGTAGGCCTTTCTGTTAAATAATCTGGTTCCCTGACATGACAGCTTACTAGGGTTGTTGGCTTTGATGACTAATTATATTTTTGGGGACTATTTTGTAACGTTGTATAAATAAATAAAATACTAAAAATGATAATCAAAACGATTTGATGTTAATTTTTTTCAGGACAATTATTGTATTCATCATAAAACTTCATACAAATCGGATAATGCGTGACGGAGTCTCATACATTCAAACATTCCAACATCTACCTACATTATCTCTCTTTGATGTTTATATTACTAGCTGTCCCCCGCGGTTTCACCCGCGTTCCCGAGGAATGTAACATTTTTTCGGTAATTAAAAATACCTTATTTTACTTCTAATACCTCAAACAATATGTGTACAATGTTTCATGATGATCGGTTAAGTAGAAAGCGCAACAAACAAACTTACATTCACATTTATAATATTAGTAGTGATTTTACAAAATTATGTATCGTATTTAGGGATTTAGATTATGAAAAAAAAACATGAAAAAAATTGAAAAATACTAAGTAATGAAAAAATCCATTCTAACTATAATGTGTAGAATGCGCCTCAAACATACAAACATCCCGACATATATACATTTACTTATACTTTCATATACATATATTAATTTCCAAAATCAAAACTAAAACTGCTAAAATTCAAGTAGAGTCTACATTAACATCAAAATTTCGGCAAAAGAAAAATAATTATAAAAAAATGTTCATTAATTTTGTGTGGATAAGAGGCGTCCTGTTTACAAAACTGTTATATTGGGCTTTCCCCAGCGCAAGTGGGCGAATACAAGTTATACTTGTTAATTACGGAAATAGTACAAAATCACACGAAATGGACGTATAAAGTTCCAGTACCTGGATGGCCGAGCATTGCTCGGGATTTCTTTACTAACGTGACTTCTACCGTATTCTCTTCTTTAAAGCACTGTTATATATACCTAGATACGAATTAAATGCGATAATAAAAGGCTCCCAATAACAGTATTTCACACAGAATATGTAACTTGAAAACCGCAGTTTTCATTGCCTAAAAACACGGATAAAACGACATTTTCTGAAAATGAATCCTAGCTAGATCGATTTAACGCCCCTGAAACCCCCTACATACTAAATTTCATGAAAATCGTTGGAGCCGTTTCCGAGATCCTAATTATATATATACAAGAATTGCTCGTTTAAAGGTATTAGCTAGATACTTGTACACTCAGCTACAAAAGTAGCACCTATACCAAATCTAAGTAATGAAATAGTAAAGCTTTTTGTCATTTCGTATATAGATAGATAGGTGTAAGAGAATTTTGTGGCTTTATATTCAGTTACTTATGTTGCCGACTGTACCTGCGTGTCAAATAAAAAAAAAGTCACGCATAATTTCTGACATACTACAGTCCAAAAATATGTTTTTTTTTTATTTATGGTATAAAAATTATTAAAATAATATTATTTTTTCCTGAATATTATTTCGATGTTGTAATAAACGGCCAAGCCCTATCCTACATATCATATATTATTAATGTGTACCGACCACAGCGGGATAATGGTCGTAATGATTTATTTTTTAAATGTTTACAAGTATTAATTATACCCTTAGTTTTCAGGGCATTCAGTTGGAGTTCCTACTATTTTAATATGTAAGAGTAGGAATTTCGTAAGACAATTCTTAATTAAAACTTTGTAAAAAGAAAATCTTCTAAATTTCCAGCCCCCTTATTTAGCTAATATAAACTCCGAAGTTTGTATTAGCAACTGAGGCCGACCTCAGAGAGCTTACCTCTCACGTGAGTGCGTAGTTAGCGAAAGAGACAAAGCTTAGAGGCCGCGGCGAAACATCCTCGAGCTAGTGTCATTTTCATTGCCTAGAATCGACCCCAGGTCCTATGGCTCGTTGCTCTTTTTTATACCACTTGGCCCGACATACAAGCAGACGGTCCACCTGGTGCTAAGTGGTCACCGCCGCCTATGGACATTTGCAACACTAGGGGCATCGCCAATGCGTTGTCGACCCTGAGACGTGAAGTTGTTAAGTCTCATGTGCCTGTAATTTTACCGCCCCCCTTTCTAACCGAAACACAGTAATACAAGTGAACTACTGCTTCACGGCAGAAATGGGTAAGGTAGTACTTCCCCAGACGAACTCTGCACTAAGAGCTCTACTACTCTATAAGATACTCTTCTGCTTAAGAGTTGTGTTTATCACCCTCTTACTTGGTAAATCAGCAGATGGTTCTTCTTTTCAAGACTTGAGGCTTATGTTATATATTTTAACATTATTACCAACTTAGCTATGACAGTCACTTATCTTAGAACTTATCATCATCATCTGCCTATCCTGTCTAAGCAATTTGGTACAATGCTTTGAACACATTTTTCAAGGTTTTTAATATCTTACTTTTAGTTTGAGATATTGCCTGGTGACAGACAGACGGACAGACGGACAGCGGTTTTACTCTTTGGGTACGTAGCCCTATTACTAAGACTCCGCTGTCCGTCTGTCTGTCTGTCCGTCTGTCACCAGACTGTATCTCATGAACCGTGATAGTTAGACAGTTGAAATTTTCATAGTTATGTTTTTCTGTTGCAACTGTTACATCATTTATACTAAAAAACAAAATAAAAAAATATTTGAGTGGGGCTCCTGTAAAACAGACATAATTTTTTTGCCGTTTTTATAGATATTGTTCGGAACCCGTCGTGCGCGAGTCCGGCTCGCACTCACACATACACTATTTTATGCAGAGAGACATAAGACTACCTTTTATCCGCGTGAAACCTCGGGGAACAGCTAGTTGTGAATATAATTGCGTTTTTGTAGATATATTTTAGGAAGATATAAAGGGTCCCCATGACATGCATTTCTAGGGGCCCCGACATAGTTAATCCGGCCCTGGCGGTAACCACACAAAACAGAAGAACTATCTATTATTATTTCTGTGCATCTACCATGTTATCTCTGCATCACCCAAAGGTCGACTGGTAGAAAATGCCTAAGGCATTAAGTCCACCTTGTACATGTTTCTGTACGATGTATAAATAAATAAATAAAAGAACTCTACAGTCGCTTACGACACCCTAGACACCAGTTAGGGAGAGCACGTCACTAAACAGAACGTTTCTTTAATAGTGAAGATAAAACCTTGAAAATATTCAAAGTGATGTCATCTTTAATATTCGACGCCACGTGGACCGCCCAATTTACTTACCTACACTTGTACAACGGCGAGGTATAGGTCGTGTACTACGTTTACTGATAATGTATAAGGACCTCCTTATAGTAACGGACAATCGGCTGATTTATACACAAAGTTTGCTATACCTTGAAAACTAAATTGCGCACTTGAGTTTCAAGGTTGGGGTGGCCTTGTTTTACTGTATATAGATTACTAGCTGTCCCCCGCGGTTTTACCCGCGTTCCCGTGGGATGTCACATGTATTATACATAAAAACCTTCCTATTCAATTACTCTATCCATTAAAAAAAACGCATAAAAATCCGTTGCGTAGTTTTAAAGATTTAAGCATACATAGGGATATAGGGACAGAGAAAGCGACTTTGTTTTATACTATGTAGTGACTAGCTGTCCTCGCGGTTTTACCCGCATTCCCGATGGATGTAACATTTTCCCTGCACAAAAAGTATCCTTTGTGTTATTCCAGGATATTTTCTATGTATGTGCCAAGTTTCATTCAAATCGGTTTGGTAGTTTTTGCGCGAAAGAATAACAAACATGCATAAAAACTTTCGCATTTATAATATTAGAAGCTTTTAATTTGTATGAAAGTTCTTACTAGTTTTGCAAGCAGAATGAATACAGTAATTTTCCATGGTTTTCAGCTTGAATTTCAGGTTAACCTTTTTATGTACAATCTTGAGCTATCGATTGTAGTTTATTTCTTAATTTTACGTTCTTAAGACCAGTGCCTTTACCATGAGTTTTTAACGTACGTACTCGCTAGCGACGGCGTAAAACATTTCTATGGCAACTGTGTACAGCGCCACTAGCGGTCACGTAAAGAACTAAAATCGGTAGTATTAGTCGATCGGGTTCGATGGTCGTTTTCTCGCCAGTGACTAAAGTAAGTTTCGATAGCAACTCATGGTAGAGGCACTGGTGACAAGGTTCTGGTTGTCTCTGTCTCCCAAATGTATTATATTTAAAAGCCCAGTAGATCAGGTAGAAAAAAGACTGACTTTATTTTATTTACACAAGGGAGATAAACGATGGGTTGATCGTTTTTTTTTAATTCTAAGTAATCAGAAGATTTAGACCTGAAACAAACAAATAAAGGCAACACTATTATATTAACCATTACACCGTATTAAATGTTAAAATGTATGGTAAAATACAAAAATAATAATAGTTTAATTTTGCTAGCATAAATAGCTAGCGTAAATTTGAATTGAATTAAATTTGTTTGTATTAATAAATATCATCATTCAATTATTAATTTTGAAAATTAATTAAAGATTAATGTTACAAAATTAATTTAGATTATTCGAATATTACTTTTGGCATTACTTAATACTTATTAATAGGCATACTTACAAGAAAGACGTGATACAACCGTATTTACGGAAGATTCTTGTCATCGAGTTATAGAAAATGCCATCAATATTTACAACGCCATCTCTTGTCAAAAAAAGTAACTAAATTGGACGAATTCAATACAAATATTATGCGGAATTATTACTCTAGTTCTATATAGGTGATACAGATACGGAAGACCAGCCATGATGGAATTCCCAAAATCTGTAAATGTTATCAAAGTTATCTTTTAAGACCTTTGACGCGATAATTCGTAACCTAATACAGTATTTATAGATTACTAGCGCTCCCCGCGGATTAACTTCTGTTTCCGGGGTATGTTACATTTTCCCGAAATAAAAAGTATGCTAGGTGTCAATCTAGGTTGTGTCCTATCTATGAGCCAAGTTTTAGCCAAATCCGTTTAGTAGTTTTTCCGTGAAAGACACAAACATCTATACATCCCACCTTACAAAATTTCGCATTTATAATATTACAGGCACATGAACTTAACTCCACGTCTCAGAGTCGAGAATGCATTGAACCACTTACCATCAGGTGGATCATCTGCTTGTTAGTCGGCCCCTGTGGTATAAATAAAATTAAAGTATTTTTCATAGATTTGCAATACAGCCTAGAACTAACTTACCTATGTACTGAATATCCAATATGAAATTTTTGGACCACACGAAACCTATTCTTGTTATTTCCTCTATTATATTGAGTATTTTGTAAATGTTAAATATAAAAATATGTAATAATAAAACAGCCAAAAATGTAACCTTGCTGAGATTCTTGCCGGTTCTTTTGAGTTTAACTTCCGAACTGGTGTTGGCTTTAGTAACTTTAAATTTGGCCTTCGTAAGTGCCCCGCGAGCCGAAACTGAAGAAATGGTTTTTAATTTTGGAAACTCACTTTAAATCTATATGCTTTTGTCCCATGTCAATTATAAATTCTATAAGGTATTTTGGGTTCCTATATAACTGTCCAAAGACCAAGAATCGATCGATGAGTTGCCGACAAGAATCCCCTTGGCGCCACAGCTTCTGCCGGGTACATTCGTCAGATTTTGTTTATTTGCGCCAGCCCACGTGTACTGTGGGCGTGGGCTTGAACAGCTGGGCTGTTATTTTTACCATGAGCCGGAGATGTATTGCCATAGAGAAATATATTTTAAATTTATTATATAATCAAATACTGTTTCTTTAACTGTAATTATGATCCATTTTAATTAATTGCTTTTGTACGTGGCTTCGACTTTGAATACATAATTTACGTACTTTGGTGTAATTTCGAATATGTGTATATATAAATAAGGAAAATAGGGTTCGTTTGACGCACCATCAATTCAAAACTACTGAACATATTGGGATGGGACTACCATTCGACGCGAAATTTTTCGTAGGTTCAATAGGCTATAAATGATATCGATAAGAGCGGGTGAAACCGCGGGAGACTACTATACTAGCTTTATGAATAACAAATCTGTATAGTCTTACACCATTTTTTTGTGTAATAAACAATGCTATTATTTAATTCAAAACGATATTGGTATAGAAAGTAATCTTAGGAATAAAGGCCATTTAATTTAATTTATTTTAAAAAATTCGGATAACAGAAATCCATAGTGTTAGTAACTTACCTTACATCTAGTGTTTACCATTCCACCGACATTTTTTTTTTGAGTAGTAGAGCTCTTAGTGCAGAGTACCACCTTACCCATTTCCGCCGTGAAGCAGTAGTTCACTTGTATTACTGTGTTTCGGTTAAAAAGGTAAGAGGGCCGGTGAAATTACAGGCACATGAGACTTAACAACATCACACACAAATGTCTATAGGCGGCGGTGATCACTTACCATCAGGTGGCCTGCTTGTGGTCGGTCCATGTGGTACAAAAAAATATTATTATTCCCCTTTCAATCAAAATTCTGGTATCCACGCGCATAAAGCTAGGGCTACATAAAGCGGAGCAGAGCGGAGAAAATTAAATGTATTATCGCCCTTGAATACGTATAGTACTCGTATGTACACAGAAGGTACATATCAGTGTTTACTTATTTCTTATCTGTGCTCAGTAGGACGGTCACGGCTACGCCCACCGAGTGACACCTATCGACCGTCTGGGCTTCGATTCTGTTAGGAAAATGACACTAGCTCCACGATGTATCACGGCGTCTCTTTCACTGACTACACAATCACGTGAGAGGTTAGCTCTCGGAGGCCTCGTTACGATGCCGTCGATGAAGTTTGCATTTGTTGAATAGGGGCTAGAGCCTTTGTTCATATTGTTATTAAGTAATTATCACCTATTTTATTACTTTGCTTCGGCATTATAGGTAGACTATGTTATATTACTACACTAGCTTTCGCCGCGGTTTGTCTTGTGTGGTCGAACATTTTCTTAAGATAAAAGGTATTCTAGTGTTAATCTAGTACATCCTACTTATTAGTAAATGTGAAAAAAATGTCACGTAAAAACTACTCAGTAGTACTCGAACCATACCCTGGATTAACTTAAAGTATAGTTTCTGTTGCGAAGAAATGTAAAATACGCGGGCCAAACCACGGGGCGGATACTAGTATTCTATCATTATAATCCCTTAAGTTGTTATGCGTGATTAAGTAAAAGGTATCTTACATTATATAACAACACGTATAATACATTCTATCCGAGTGCCATATTACATCCAAATAGCACATTTACGGTTTTAGTAGGTGAGATACAACGCAATTTTGTAATAATAACATTTTGAGCTTAAGTCAGAGTCGAAGTCGAAGTTCGCCCTCGCTCTTAGGGGAGGATAGGGCCTCGTGCCCTAGCTGAGGGAAAAGATAAAGGTAAAAACAGCAACGCTTAAAAACCTGTAGCAAATCTATACTAAAACCCTTTCGTAGACCCGTAGGCGTAGTTCGTAGCACGTCTACGATAATCTAATCTCGCGTAGATATTGTAGTTGTTGGAAATATTGTTTGAATATAGTTTAGCTGTATGTCTATGTATTATTGTTTCTTTTTCTTAACCTAACCGTCATTTTGGATATGCAAATTTTATACCAAACATTTTCGTTTCTTACGAGTATAAAAAAATGTTATGTAGCGTGCAATAGCTAAAGATTTGATCCTATTATAGTTGATGAGGTTTCGTGTACGGATAAGCAAAATAGGTACTAGGAGGCACACCTTATAAAAACAAAACAAAATCATTTATGAGAAAGTTACTTAATTTACCGGTTCGGAAGACAGCCTTCAACTGAGAGGAACCGGTAATAAAATCAGAAAGGTTACATTTAAAAAAAAAATATCCCTAACGATATTTAGGAGCGACCTTTTTTCTTTCTTTTACCTAACTCGGTACTGGCCATATGAATTTATTTTTAAATTCTGGCTGAAGGTAAAAAAACCAATAGGAACATATTCTTTATTAAAATTTTTTTTTGTGTTTCTTCATATGTAGTACAAAGGGCCTGGAGCCCAACACTGTGACATCTATTGCCACTGATTTAGTTCAACTGTGCTTATGTGAGTAATATTATTCTTATGGCTAAACTAGCTAGTCTCCAATGGGCGTGGTCAAAAAGCATGCTGTTTCATCGCTACCCGAGCGTCATAGAACAAGTAAAGTGAGACACATAGATTATAGCGCGCAAAATTTATGGATCGACCTTCAGATCAAAGGTGTTTATGAATAAACAACGAAAACGGTTTTATTTTTACAAATTTAATTTGTAATATTTTGGAGATTCGTACTGCATTTATTTATACAATTGAGTTAATTCAAGTCACTTATTATTTTATTAGAATACCTATATGGAACAATATACGATCCCGATCTAAAATCGCAAGATTGAAGTAGAATTTTGACATTATGTATTAAAATTACTGTCAAAAGGTTCATCAATCCATGGATTTTCGATCGGGATCGTATATAGTAACCCGGCAATAGTCAGTCGTTAAGAAAAAGAATATAGATAGTACCTATTGTATATTTTATAAAACCAGATCTGAATAATAAATTTATTTCTGAAGGATTTTGTAATGAGGTCAAAAATAGCAATATATTTAGAATGACTCGCTTTTCTGGTAGGTATCGTTACATTCGAGGAAATAAATGCATAGAAACTATATAAAATTCAATTACGTCATTGATTTTTAAAGTATGTAGGTGTTAATTTAGAATGTTCCAGAATAAAATCGGTCAAGTTCAATTCTATTTGGTTTCGTGTTATATATTAGTATAAAATCCTTGAAGCGAGAACGTATAAATTTTAATTTCTCCAATAAAGATCGCAAAAATTGTAGCGAATGTTAATATGTTTCACGAATAAATCACGCTTTTTATCACAGTTCTCCTCTCGTTGGAAAATTACGGAAAGCTATTGAGCCCGGTGTACTGCCTATTCTTGACAATGAGTGATTGCTAGAAATGCGAGTCTGTTCTTTAGCAACAAACCGAAAAAAGTTAAGCGTAAACAGCCGACGACAGATATATACACAAGCTGTCAAGACTATAAACAAGTGGTAGCTATGTTAGTTTACAAGATATATTGAGGTGTGCGCGCGCGCAGGTGAGGCCGGCCTTCTTTGATTGGATGAACGAACTCTTTATATTTAGAAAATCTGATTAGCACCTGCTCAGTTCGCGAACTTTTACATTTTTCAATCGGTTATTTTAAACGCGCGATCAGCTGCGTGTATCCATGTATCTATATACTACTGGAGGATATACTTACATATTTGTATTGGTTAACTTTTATATGTATATTTTAATGAATTAGATATTCTTATGGCGTGCCAGTTGGCTTGGTGGTTAGAGACTGACTGCCAAACCGAAGGTCGCGGGTTCGATTCCCACCCAGGACAAACATTTGTGTGCATGAACTAACTGTTTGTTCTGTGTCTGGGTGTAAATATCTATATAAGTATGTATTTAAAAAAGTAGTATATGTAGTATATCAGTTACCTGGTAGCCATACTACAAGCAGTACACTCTGCTTAACTTGGGATCAGGTGACCATGTGTGAAGAATGTCTTGGGATATATAAAAAAATAAAGCTAAGTATAGTCATTGAAGAGTTTCTGCCGGTTCTTCTCAGTTGAAGACTGTCATCCAATCCAATCCGATCTTCACACAGTATAGTGGATCTCATCTTTGGTTGAAACTAGTTCCCTCAGTGATGCTGCATCATCATGATAATACCTCATTGGTAAATGAATAGGAATTTCTCGTAACTACGTAATAATAGCTCGTAGAGTCAGTCAGCTGAAGTGAGCAGGCCACATCGCTCGAAGAACTGCTAAACCGATGAGGAAGAAAGGTTCTGGTCAAAGCCGCTGGAAGCCACCAGCATCCAGATGCATGCGGCTCACGACCTTTCGAGGTAGAAATCCAGGGGGAAGGCCTGTGCTCAGCAGTGGGCATCCCTGGGCCGATATGATGATGGTAATGAATTTTACGTAAGCCCGACGCCTCCCACCAACACCCTGATCCAAAGTCCTAGGCCTCTGAGGGAACAACCTCGGCATAGTTGCTTAGATTTACCCTCGGTTAAAAGCTCAGAGGGCACGTTCACTCAATTGTCTGCATAGGGGTATCAAAATCATTAGATGCTTAGTTCCTCCATCACCTTTTCGTTATCGGACTACTAGGCGTGGGGAGAGTTTTCACCCTTATGTTGTAGACATAACACCAATTCGCACGAAGCGCTTTGCAGCTTCCTTCCTCATGCGCACAGCTAAAGATTGGAATTCTCTCCCTTCGTCTGTGTTTGCAGAAACTTACAACTTGGGGCTCTTTAAGAAATTAGTGGATTGGCTACTAACGGGAAAGCGAGCTCTATCTTCGGCCTCATCTTCACTTACCATCAGGTGTGATTGAGGTCAATCGGAATCCCGTCAGAAAAAAAAAAACGCTAACAACTTCTAGTCCATAAAAAAATACCTCAGTGGTAGATCTGAAATATAGCGAATCTTGAGCTTTTGATAAGAAACTATAGTTACTGTTGTAGTTGTAGCTGTGATACCCGATATGCTAGCTACTTCCCTCACTAATCAAATGTGTTTTCCAGCTACTACGTTTCTGAGAATCATTATTTTCAGGGTTCTATACCTAATAGATTCAATGAGACTAGGGTCTCATTGAATTACTAAGGTTCCGCTGTCTATCTGTCACAGGGATCGTCTGTAACTTTTGAACCGTAATGAAATCAATGATTTCAAATTTGCTCATATTTGCCGCTATAACTATCTGTAGCTATCTCTTAATTTGATTTTGTTTTAATTTAGTTCTATATTAATTTTGTTTAATTAGATTTTTCTATTCTTATTTTACCTTTGTCTACTTTTACTTTTGATTGAATTTTATTTCATTTGTATTTTTTTTTATTTTTAATAGATAGGAAATAATTAGTTATAGTTACTTGTGTATGTTGTGTTTGCCTGTAAGTGGATGTCCACCAAGTCTACTCTCTTTGTTTAAAATATGTGTATGTGTCTGTGTATCATCTGTTGGCATCCCTAATAAATAAATAAAATAAATAAATAACAACAAATAATTGAAGGCGGACCTCATACAAGAAACGTTTGTAACGTTTTGTAAAAATATGTACGGAAACCTTCGAGTGAAAGTCCGAATTACACTTGACCGCTTTTTATTATTAGCTGTATGTGCTTTAAAATTTTGTATCTTATCATTACCTATCACTTTAACTTTGGTCGAATCCAAACCTACCCACCTATAAAAATATTATAAAGAGGTAAACTGTATGTTCGTAAGTTTGGATGCTTTGAGAAGGAAATCTCGGAGAATACACATTACGATTTTAATAATTCTTTCACTGATAAAAAGCTATACTAATCTTAAGTGACGCAGGCTATTTTATAATCCTAGAACACGAGAGAAACCGCGGTACGATAGCTGGTTTTCAATAAAGCTACAGCGTGTTACAAAATACCCCGTAAAAATATAATTAATTATCAAAGCCAACAACCCTAGTAAGCTGTCATGTCAGGGAACCAGATTATTTAACAGAAAGGCCTACGTACCTATATTACCTAATAATTGTCTACTTTAAGTTTTCTATTTTTCTTTCATAAAAATCAGATTTTTTTATTTTTTGGGATATGTTATTCAGCGTTACTACGGTTCTTAAATATTGCGAATGGACTCGTTATAAGGCCCCATTTAACCTCCTTTCGGCTTTACGGGTAGTTTTGTAACACCCTGTATATATAACATTATTGCATGCTACAGAATGAGTGTGAAGCACGTGTATGAATAGTTCGCGAAATATTTTAACTGGGACCTTGGGAGCTGCGAATGACTGTATCCATGCTCGTCTTAGCATATCATTGTGATTAAATAGGTAAATAAATACGTAGTGTGTAGGTCAGTACGTTTAAGGAAGTGTGTGTGTGGCGATGGTCGTGACTCTTAATCCTTTAATGAGCTCAGTTGAGTTTTACACCCATATTCTAAGACGTTTCCTCGAAAATTCCTCGACTCCGCTCAACCTCACTCAAAGATATTAGTAATTACAAAAATCTCCTCCACTCGACTTGACATCTCTCACTCGAGGAGAGGAAACAACTGTCAGCTTCAAGGTACGTCGGGACCAACCTTGAGGAAGCTTATTGCTTGTAAATAGTTACTGAAACTCATTATTTTATTTCATTAATATTTTATCTATAATAGAATGACGTTACTAATGACATGTTACCTTGGCTACACTTCGATTCGACATCAGTAAGGATTGCTCGAGTTTTGCTCAAGTTATGACTTAGAATACCAATTTTGAGAATTCGTCGAGAAAATGCTTAAGATATCCTCAGACGAGTTGGAGTCGAGTGCCGAAACGGCTTAGAATATGGGTGTTAGTCTATCGCCAAGCACTTGACGTTTTGGTTCAGGGGCTCGATCTTGTAAGGAAAATGACACTAACTCGAGGATGTCTCGTCGCGGCCTCTATGCTTCGGCTCTAGCTAATACTACTGCTCACGTGAGAGGTAAGCTCTCCGAGGCCTCCGTGAAGCGGCTCGCTGACGAAGATTGTATTAGCTGTATATGGGGGCTGCAGCTACGTATAGCCAACAAGATGTTGAGTTGGAGGACCGATTTGTGTCTATTATGTACCTTTTTTTTTGCAAACTTTTTCGTTTATATAATTTTTTTTTGTCACAAATAAATTAGTTTCTTTCTTACCTCCTTTCTAGATGTAGTTTAGTGGAGATGTATAGCAGTACCTTAATATATTAATATACTTTTATACATTCTAATAAAAATTTAAAAATATATATAATTATTTGTATTCTAAATTGATTAAATTCAGTGAAACCGCGGAGATAAGCACCCAATTATTCATAGAACTCTTCTTCCAAATTTATCTTCCAGTTTGACTTTCGGTTGTTTTCATTTTAGCATAATTTTTGCCTTTTTAATTTCTCGATGGAAAACCAAAGAAATCATGATTTAAAAGGTTCCTTTTGTTAGCTATTAATGTCATAAAAATCATCTTTATTACCTGAAAAAAGAAGTTTCATCTAAAAGTCCAATGGTTAATTGTATGATAATTCTGATGAACCTTATCATGAGGACATAGGATACATTTTTCTATAGCACTCTAACTATATTGGTAGCGTCATCACATGACACGAAGGAGACATAAACATTCAATTGGATTGTTATTTCTTTTTTTTTAATAATATTTTTTATCACTCTTTAATATTCAAATGGTATTTTTTTCCATTTTTTAAATAATATTTTTTCTTCTTTACAGATCGAACTGATGAGCTTCGTGGTACAGCAATGGAAAATAACCACAAGATATTTCATCTTAAATTTAATTTAATAAATAAACATTAGTTATATGTAAATATGAGTAGAATTTTCGAAATAATCTGTTTACTTCTGTAACTACTTCGGACTACTCGACCGATAAGCTTTAAGCGCCTAATTTACGTAATCTCAAAAATACAAAAAAAAAAAAACCCAACAATTACAATATATAAAAACTCTACTGTGTGTATTTTAATTAATTACTTTAACAATCTGCATTTATAAAGGTCATGTGTTATCTTTACATATAATAGGTAGCTAAGATATTGTTGTATTGTAATAAAATTATTCATAAATGATACCTAGAATTTTAAAGGTTAGGTTAAATTTAGCGTTTGACATCATTTCGGATCATCGGAACGCGATTTAAAAAAACCATGGACGCGATTAAAAAAAATACCCATAGACTACCAAATTATAGACATACATGTCTATTTTGTTCCAATTTTAAATATCCACTGACAGATACGTTTCCGATTTTCTTGGTATCACCACAAAATGATTGTGATTGAATGGTGATGAAAGTAGGGGCTTTTATAGGCCATGGGGTGCAGAGTGGCGGCTCTGTTTCAACATGTGTCTATATAAGCTATTATGTAAGGGTGGTGTATGTTTTGTGGTTTTAAAAAATAAATCGGAAGCCATCTTGATTTTATAACGTAGATTGGAACTTTACGTTTTCAAACTTTAAATCTATCGCTAAGATAATTAGTGAAACCCACGGATTTAATTTTAGCTTTAAGAGGTTTAGTTTTTAAGTTTTGACTTTGGGCATCTAGGTAGGTAGTAATTAAGTAACTATAATTTAAATAATAATTAATATAACAAAATAACTAAATAAAAAGTGGTTCTAATATAACGAAATATTTCCCTAACAGATAAACACCGGCACAGTCGTTTCAAAAACCTGAAGATGATTCATTTCAAGATACCAAACAAGGTCCGGCAGAACGAAATAGATGAAGCGGTCCTTAACATCCACCTTCAAGAGCAAGAGACCAGGAACACCACCGTGGACCTCGAAGAGTTCCTGAGCATAAGCCTCCAAGTCAGTAGAGTGACGTGGAACAATCAGAACAAGAAAGCATCCGTATCATACACGGACAACTCAGTGAAGATGACCAGGAGGGAGTTGAGGACGGGCAAATGGCTGAAGATCAATGTGACTAACATGCTCGTAGAATTCTGCAGTCTGCCGCAGGAGAACTTAGCAATAGTTGTGAGAGGACAAGACTCGAAGAACTTGACGAGTTTGGTTATACCCCATGCGAACTCTGAATCAAATTATTCTTTGGTAAGTTATAATATATTAATAAATATCCTGGGATATTCTTTACACACGGCTACCTGTACCTTTACCATGAGTTTTTAACGTACGTACTCACTAGCGACGGCGTAAAACATTTCTATGGCAACTGTGTACAGCGCCACTAGCGGTCACCTAAAGAACTAAAATGCGGTAAACGGTAGTATGAGTCGATCGGGTTCGATGGTCGTTTACTCGCCAGTGACTTAAGTAAGCAGAGCTTGTACTATAGAAATCAGATAACTGATATGCTCCATATGCTACTTTCTTTACATACGCATAGAGAGAGACATTTTTTGTTTGTTCTGTGTCTGGGTGCATGCACACAAATGTTTGTCCTGGGTGGAAATCGAACCGGAGACCTTCGGCTGGGCAGTCAGAGTCGCTAACCACCAAGCCAACTAGCCTGTCAAATGTATTTTAATAATAGATATGTGCGACATTTATTATTCATATATTATACACGGCTCCACACATCTGATACCAAACTAAGCAGAACTTAAGCTATGGAAACCAGATGTGATATGATTTAATCATCTATCTAGTATATATATACTATATATTTATATATTGTATATCAATTATCTGGTATTCACAGTACAACATTTGCTTAGTTTGGGATCAGATGGCTGTGTGGCCGTAATAATGAGCTACGATATTTTAAATTTCTTTATTTTTTTTATTTATCGTTGTCCCGATATACGACCCCGATCTAAAATCGCAAGATTGAAGTAGAATTTTGACATTACGTGTATTAAAATTACTGTCAAAAGGTTCATCAATCCATGGATTTTCGATCGGGATCGTATATAGTAATCCGGCATAAGTCGTAGACTCTTAAATACTTTTTAAAGTCTCATTGGCTCCTCACTAAAAAATTAATACAAACGACGAGTGACAGTGTAATTCTACGTATTGTTTAAATTTAGGTCTATGAAAGACAGGCCCATGTTCAGAGGATAAATATAATAATAATTACTTACTCTTTAAAAGATTAACAATAATACACTAATATAATGAGTCCAAACGATAAAGTAACCAATTAAAAACTCCGTAATTGAAAAGCTTGCTGTTCAATCATAGCGTACAACCAAACATTTTTAAAGATAACATACTTCCTGATAATTATTGAAATGTGACCTCGGATTCACTCAAAATTCGCTTAGTAACAGTTGAAACGCATAATGTCGGCGCTATAATTAGCTCGGATAAGAATTGAGCTGCGCGATTACCGCGCAATACAATAATACTGACATTATGGTTTTTCCAACTGGTGCTCTGTCAATCATTGCAATCACGTGCGTCTTCAGTTCCAATTAGGCCTATAAGGTTATATCTGTCCAACACAGAGGCGTAGCTTGCCTAAATCGGGCCCTGTATAAAACTTTCTTGGGGGGCCCAAATAAAAGATTTATGCCGGGTTTACTATATACGATCCCGATCTAAAATTGCAAGATTGAAGTAGAATTATGACATTACGTGTAATAAAATTACTGTCAAAAGGTTCATCAATCCGTGGATCGTATATAGTAACCCGGCTAAAGGATTATAGACAACGATTTACATTTTTTTGGTTACGTTTGTGGCCCCTTGCAGCCCGGGGGCCCCGTATAATTAATACGTTAGCTACGCCCCTGGTCCAACAAGTAACTGTAGGTTTAATCCCAAAGTATTGTACTAATTTGTGAAATTTAATTCAATTACAGATGCCATACATAGAAGTTAGTCTAATAGACAATTCACACAAGAGAACCAGGCGGACGGTTGGCATGGACTGCACAGAAAACTCGAAGGAGACAAGATGCTGTCGCTACCCGCTCGTCGTCAACTTCGAGGAGTTCGGATGGGACTGGATCTTAGCTCCGAAAGTCTACGACGCGAACTACTGCAGTGGAGAGTGTCCGTACAGCTTTTTACAGAAGTTCCCCCATACGCATTTAGTTCATTTAGCAGCACCCCAAGGCAGTGGTGGACCCTGCTGCGCACCAAGAAGAATGAGCAGCATCAGCATGTTGTATTTCGACAACGAATTGAACATCATCTTTGGGACTATTCCCGGTATGGTGGTGGAAAGTTGTGGGTGTTCATAGCAACTCTCTGCTTATTTAATTAGTTTTTTTAGGCTTCGAGTGTCAGTTTTGTGGTTGGATTTGCATCTGTTATAATAATCTTGTTTCAATTTTGAACCTTAATTACGATACTTTAAACTAAAATTTATGATTTATTTTTGCTTACCTTACCGGTTAATATTCGTCTATATTATATTTGTGACACTCGATGCCCAGTAAGTGTGGTGTCTATCGCTATGTGATATAATCGGTTGAAGACTGCAGACCCTTTGTGTTGTGTGCCGTGCGAGTGGAGAATGTAAATTTATTTTACGTCTGTACCTACAGTATAGTATAAATGAACAACGTTCACCATGTAAAGACTGTTTCACACGAGGCCAGTCCCCAATTTCACTAATTGAGGCCAATGTATCATCAATTCAAGCAATCGTATCTCTATTAAGTTTATTAATGCTAAATTGGGAAGTAATGAACGAATTAGTATTTGTTTATTGTGCATAAATAATAATTGAACTTTAATTTTGTGGTTATTTTAACTTCCACACGTCATTTGACTTGAAAACTTCATTAGAATGACATTTCAGATATATACCTACCTATTTTCGCAGTGCTAAGTTCCATTTTTAAAACTGCTTTTGATTCTGGGATATTTGTATTATTTTTAATTTTGTAATTATAGATAGTACGATTGCGTAGTAGCCTCATTCATTATCTTGATAACTGATTCGAACAAATTCACTAATCCGATTCACTTTCCTCGTGTGAACCATTCAATAAGAATCTATTTTAACATCTCCATTATGTAAGTAGGTGTCACTCATCTTCACTAATTGACTTTAATATAATATACAAATACAACAAAGTGGCATTTTCGATCGACGGGTGACTTTCCAGTTTTGAAATGAGACAAGAGTTATCGAAAGCAAACGTATTGTTTCAATTTCTCAAATGAGTACTCCCAATCAATTGCGTTAATAGAATATTTAAGAATTAATAATCACGAAATATTTTCTTATAATTATATGACCTGTTGACTCCATTATGAAATCCTGATAAGTAAGTTTACAAAGGTTTTCGTGATAAATTACTATCATTATTTTTATATGCAGCAATGAGTTAACAATATAGCAATTGATACGTTTGTACTGAACTGGCATTTCTTTCTTTTTAATAAATGTTTGCACTCATTATGTGAATCACTAATAACATTTTGATACTTTTATTATTAGTTTCCTTTTTAATTGTGGATAAAAAGTAACTTTATTGTATTTGTTACATCAAAATTACCGATTTTGACTGCTTTGTGTACTTCACTTTAAAGTAGTTTAAAAAACAAACATAGCCCATATCATAATAGAATTGAAATTACGCTACAGCGGTACATCATAAATAGGTACACCTAACAAAAAAAGATGTCAACCGAAATAATAATAAAAATCTTATTTCAAATGAATATCGAAACATTTTGAGTGACAGACCTTTTTTTTTTGGACTAAGTACATAATACTACATAGGCATTTAATGTTTGATGACATATTTATCATTAGTCGTTTTTAATCAATTTACCTTTAATATTAGTAACTACATGGTTCAGGTGGTAAATGAGAAAAATATATAAATAGCTGACCTAAAGGACTTCAATTTCTAAATTCCAGAATTATTTTGCAAATTTTCTCTGTTTTAATTTTAAAATCAGTGATCGAGACATTTAATTAGAAAATCCACTTTCTTCGTAATATAGCATTTTTCACCTTATTTTAGAACAACATTTTTACCATCTTTAATTATAAGTAGGTAGCCTTATGTAATTTGATGTTTGTTATACACGTACTTGTAAAATTCCTCTTTTGACATGTTTCGGATCTCGTGCAAAATTATATTTTTTATAAATTAAAATAATAGTTTCTTTTAAGATTCTAGCGGGTGGTGCTTAAATATAATTGATGCTTTATTTATATAAAAAAAAAACATGTAATTGTATCAGTACCTACCCTTATAATTTGTAATAATGTCGTATTATTTTGGCGTAATTGAAAATATTTTTATAGATATTTTTCGTAATGTAAGTTTTAGAAAAATTTTGTTGGGCGTAGAATTTTCAAAAATTAGATCTCATTATAGGCAACTGTTATATTGCGTGCCTTTATAAAAGATCTCCCATAACTTTTGGATAACAGTGAATGAAAATTTTGAATGTTGTTATATACAAACATTTTTGTTTAGTGTTAAGTTACTCGTAAATTGTGTTTATCGTCGTAACTTGATGATTATTGTCGAAAAAATAACTAACATTTTCGTGTTAATGATTTTTTTATGAAATAAATTTCAATCTCTTACGATTCGTATTATTTTGTGGGTGTAGTCTTTTTAAGTATATGGAAATATATGTCTATGAAAATATATGTTATTGTTTTGATTCAATTGAAACAACACAACCTGTTTCGTTCGTATAGTCCTCGCCAAAAGTAGCTTTAATGAATGAATGCTGGGTAGTTTTTGATTTTTCACGGGCATCATTTTTCTTACCCTATGAGTACTGTATTTGTAAAAATAATGAATATACACTTCAACTCGCTAAGAAATTAAGCAGCGGCAAACCAATCTATCTTAGATGCAGATTCTGTAGTGACACTGAAAGACCAACAACGCCTGGGTTTCCTTACTTTTAAGAAATCGTTCCGGATAAACCATTATATCCCAAGACATTCTTCACACATGGTTACCTGATCCCAAGTTAAGCAGAGTGTACTGCTTGTAGTATGGCTACCAGGTAACTGATATACTACATATAGTACTTTTTAAATACATACTTCTATAGATATTTACACCTAGACACCGAACAAACAGACATGTTCATGCACACAAATGTTTGTCCTGGGTGGGAATCGAACCCGCGACCTTCGATTTGGCAGTCAGGGTCTCTAACCACCAAGCCAACTGGCCCGTCAAATTATAAACCGTAATATAGTGCCAATTTAACAAAGACTGTGAAGTTTTTATACTTTAGTTTAAACCTACGATCGTCTACCGGCCGGTGAGGGCACACTTCCACCCAGTCCAGGGGTAACCTTTAATAATGTTTATACGTAGAAACATAGGAATGTTTGAGTCAAAATTAGATACTCGTAGTATAAATACAAGACAAAGGGAGAAGTTAGTTGTTCCATACTTTAGATTAACTAAAGTAAACAAGTCATTTCTTGGTAATTGTGTTAGATTTTATAATAAGATACCGCTGTCAGTAACTAAAATGTCTGATCATAAATTTAAAAAACAAGGTAGTTCATTATATTGAAGATAAAAATGTATGGAAATAGCTGCTCTCTAAATCTCTTTTTTAAGTTGTAAGTACCTAATTATTGTTATTTTCTATTTTGTAGTCTTGTCATATTTTTTTTTGTTTTGTTTTTTAATGTTACCTATAATAAGTATTTTGTAATTGTTAAATATAAAATTATGTAAAAATTATAAAACAGCCAAAAAGTCAGAATAGATAAAAATTTATATAACAAATAAAAAAGAATGTAACCTTGCTGAGTTTCTTGCCGGTTCTTCTCAGTTGAAGGCTGACTTCCGAACCGGTTGTAGCTTCAGTAACTTTAAATTTGACCTTCATAAGTGCCCTCCGAAGGCCCAATCTGAATAAATGGTTTTGAATTTTGAACCAAGCCGTCGGGATAACGAAAAATTAGAGGTGATCAGCAGTTGATTTACCAGGTACGTACGCATTAAATTGTTTCTTGAAGAATTTCTTTGGGATTACTATTCAAACTCATTGTAATAGATCCACAGTGTCACATTCTCCTTTCAATATGGTAATAAATATACAAGGGTACCAGGAGTTCAGAAATACTAAGTAGTTATACTAGAATACCTAAATGGTTTACAATTTAGAATTTGATATTGATATGTGAAATATTAAGGGTAGATCCCGAGATATTAGGAGTTTGATAGCCTTTCAATAGAAAGGGTAGTTTTGATCAAACATCAAAACATTAGGTTATATTTCTAGTTTTATGCCTCTGGTGTTCCCCAAGGTTCACACTTCGGTCCTGTTCTTTATAATATTTTTATTAACGACTTAGTAAGCTGGTTTAGCCGTTCCAAATTACTTCTAAATCCTGAAGAGAGTAAAATATTTCCAAAAATAAAACGTAAAAACAGCTAAAATCTACAAGAAGACTTAGAGCGCCTGTGTGATTATAGTCTGACTTTTAAATTAACGGTTTATGTGGGTACCTAAGTGCTACACAATTACCTTCTCGAGGAAATCTACACCTATTGCCAATTTAAATATACTTCTTATAAATAAAAAAACTGCAGAATGTGATGGAGGCAAAAAGACTTGGGTATACTCGACTATCAATTGATAAAATTAAACTAAAGCATATAGATTGTTAGGATTTATTTTGTTTAGTAAGACTTCTTGAAGCTTTTGCTATCCTAGCACTTATCGCTTGTATCGAAATGTAAAATTACTTATATTTCCCTTTATCAATATTTTTCGAAATATTAGTGTTTTAATAGTTTTAGATTTGAGACTGCCCTCTACCTTTGATTTTTTTTTTCAAATAAATAATTGCCTCGAATTCGAACTTTTTGTTAAGTGTGGGGTATCGTTACATAAAAAAAAATACGTTTCATTTGTGCCATCCTCACAGAACAGCCACTCTTTATTTATATAAACTTTAAATTATTTACATTTTGTTTCTCCTACTTTACATTTAATATACTTGTCAACGTTTTTAAAATACAATACAAAACAAAAAATAATTATATAACAGAAATACACATGACGCTAATGTACATTACATTTAGAATAGTGGGAAAAGATAGATGGACTAGTATACCCAATTAGAAAATATAATTCCCACCAATTTTTATCATGTTATTTTTTTTTATAAAAAGTATTTAATAAATTTTGGCCACGCTTAAAGTATATAAAACGGTTCATAAATTATTGTGTTACACGGTACAAAAATGGCCAAGAATTTATTCAAATACTTCAGTCTAAATATATTGCTTCAAAGATTCAAAATATACAAGAAAAATCAATCGCCGTGTATGTATGTATTATTGTACTTTATCAATTCTAATAAACAATTCCTTATTTATATCAAACGGTACAAATTAAATATTTCATGGCATTTAAAATTAAATCTACACTTTATTGTAGAAATAATAGATTTCTTTACTAATATTTTTTAATCGAGTTATTATTTTTAACACTAATTTCTAATTTACAGAAAAGTGCACAACATCAAATGGTGTCAGTCTATAATAGGTTTGGATGGATTTTTCAAAATTCCTTTGAAACGAAAGATATGTTAAATTATTATAACAAAGCTGCTGTAAGTAATAGTTTGTTAATACTAAAAGTAACTATAGATATTGCCATATTTAAGCTATATATCGGAATATAAGGAGCATAATCGTTATGGCAGTGACGATACATTCAAAATGGCGTACAAGCAAACTTAAACTAAAGCAATACATTATCATTGTTGGATCAACCACCGCTATATAACATAGACTATAATAAAAAATATACCGGAATGAGAATGTAAATCAGATTTATTTGTTATATAGTCTATAATAGAAAATAGTTAAATACAACAATGAAATGAAACATCACAGATCTTCGTAACTACATTAAGTGGAAATGCAAACACAATGAGAAAATGCCATGATTTTTTAAAGAATAGTCTGACAGTAACAATAGTAAGGTCACACTGGAAGTACTAACAGTCTAGTACTAAACGCTAACCGTTGGTAAGTATATACAAAATTGCTAAAATCTCCCGCCATGTTAAAGTAAATGTGGTCGCGACACTGAAACTTGAGCCGTTATATTTAAATAGGATCACAGTGGAAAAAGTGATTTAATTAACGTTTACTCTATACTTACTATAAATATAATTGTTATTTTAAAGTCCATGTTATGGCAAGTTTTCTACATAAAACGCTATCACTTACTCATTCGTGTCACTATAACGACGTCGCTATAACTACGTCCATAGAAAATTTCATTTCGCTAGTCTCTGTACAACACGAGTCCTTAGAGAGTCTATAAAAGTCGCTAACACTCAAAACAAATCTATTGAAACACTTCACTGAGTTCGTTAATCATTGCACTTAGAAACTGGGCTGAGATACAGTCCTAGGGTTGCCACTCTGCGGTTGGTACACGTCGTACGAGTTGTGCGGCTCTAGGTGGCAAACGACGTTGTTCTCGCCGTTGAGCACCGCGGCTAGCGCTCGCATGTTGTTCTCTTGCGGCTGATGGTACGGATGCATCAGTCTGCCGCTCTCGTAATGCCTCGGGTCATAGCGCTCCAAGGTATCCCATTTGCCGTACTTCCCGTAATGTTCCTGCTCGTGATGATGTCTATCACCCGGGCTGTACGAGATCAGCGGCCGATGATCCCCAAAAAACTTGGAGCTCGACGACCCGTGGTGACCCTGAGGTTGCCGGCAATTATCCGGGCCGGAGTTATCGTCGGACATATCCGACATGAGCGTCTCGTTTCTCTCGATCTCCTCGTACACCGGGTCGTCTTGTATGACCCTGAACTCTTGCTCCGACCCTCGCCTATACATGCGACCTTGTTGAGAAGCTATTTCGGAATACGTATGGTTCATGTTCTGGCTCGCATGATGATGGTGGTGCTTACGACGGTCGTCTTTGTAATGTTTACGGAAGATCATCTCCTGGCTGCCAGGGGAGTGTTGGGACATGTAGACGTGAGGGTTTCGGAAGTCGTGGTTGTAGCTTCTAGTCGTTTGGTACCCTTGTGGAAGGTGTAAAGGGCTTTCCTCGTCCTTGATGACGTGCCGCGGGGAGCCGGGAACCATGGGCGGTTCGCATTCGTACGGGCTATGGATGTGGTTCTGCTGGGCCAGCTGACGCGATAATGTGTCGTGGTGAGGGAGAGTCGAGGTGTTGCCCGGGTGGTGTTTAGAAGAAGTGTTCTGTGAAAAGTAAAGTTGTTATAGAACCGTCGACTTTGCTTTAAATGTATCTGTAAAACGATTGAAATTTCAGCTAAGAAGACAGCTCAATTCGATGTCTAGAAAATGTTCATAGTGAATAAATTGATAAACAAAATATTTACAGCATAACAGTAGTAAAATGAGCAGTTCCGTAAATATAGTCAGGTTATGATAATGAAATAAAAATCATAACATAGAATTCTGTGACACAATTCTACTGTAGGCATTCCGACCATGTGGATTAGATGGTCCCCGATAAATTTCGTCATCAACCTAAATAATTGCCAACAGAATTGCGTTCTAGAATCACATTCATGTCCATGTCTTACACTAGTGAGAGACAGAGAGAGAACATACGAATGATGTGCTTGTTAACATAATGCTAGTGCTATCTGATGTGTTAAAGAAGGAGATGGGTAGGGCAGTAGAGCTACTGAAAATACAGCTCAAGTTAGGATGATATCATGCAATGTTCTATTTGGTTATTTTTCATGCAAATTTGATGATCTGTTAACGATTTAGCAAGATCTCTTGGTTCGCAATGCCTTCACCGATATTAGGAGATAGTGAGGTGTTTGTACAGTTCAATAACCAGTCGAGTTTGTGCAAGAGGATACAGCATTTAAGAATTTTATAAAAATCTATCCATACACCTTTAAAAAGAAGAACATTTTTATATACGCTATAATTTACGTTCAATTTGAAAATATTTACATATTTGTAAATAAATAAAGCTGGAAAATTTGGGCGCATGACTCTTACCTTTAAATCTGTTGAGAGGAATGGACAGTGCTAAAAAAATCTATCTATGTTCAAGAAACTATGATAAAAATTAAGAAACCTTGTTATACAATCTACCTGACATGATAATCATAACCTATAAAAAAATACATATGAACTACCCTCACATCAAATTAACATGTTTTTAGACCAAATTATAAGATTTGGACACACAATATTTCACTCCGTTACAGACTCTTTTAGTGTGTGAGACAATAAGATTGTCTCTTGCTACTAGACGAACATCTGCTTAAGCAAAACTGTGATTCCCTAGAGATCTCACTAAAAACGCAAAACAAATCCAAAAGTTCCACTCTAACAGTGCTCACATAAAAGCCGGCATCTTTGTACAGCCCACCCCTCACCTTCCAAACATTGCCACCATTGTTCGCCATCACCGCCCAATCGTTGGCGCCAATCGACGCCGCCATTTTGTTCGAGAAACAAGATGGCGAACGCGACCTTAGGTTCTGATAGTCGTTTGGCACGTCTATATTGTTTCTGTAGCTGTGCATTGACGCGATACTTTGCGTGTGGGACGAACTGTGAGGTATGTTAAGCGGCGTTGGAACGCGTATCGATCTTGTATCGTCGTTCGGAACGTAAATAGGCGCTGTTGGACGAATATTCCACCTCGCTGACTCCGGTTGTAAGTTGTAACTCTGTATATATAGTTCAAGATATATAATCATACATATACATACATGTTTACTTAATATTATAAATGTGTGACATAAATACTGCCTAGTGAAGAAGGAGAATGCATACGCATCAATGTAGAGATAGGATTTTTCTAGAATTTTCAGTAGGTACTTATACTAAACAGATCAAGATTTTCTATTGTTGTTTTAGAAATACTTGAAGCCGTTTAGAGGATGCAGTAAGTACTATACTAAAACCACCAAACCACCAAAAATATTGTGTTAGCGAACAAAACTGAGTTTCGATGTTTGTTAGTAACTTTTAAAAGCGTTAGTTTGAGAAGGAAGACTACAGAGAAGAAGTATAAAAAAACTGGACTTACCGTCGAAAGAATGCGTTTTATCGCAACGCAATATCGGACATTGACAAAGTTGTTAGTGACAATAACAAAACGTATATAAACACATTGAAATAAATTGTTAAAACACAAAACGAACATAAATTGAGCTGTCTTTATCCAATTAGTTACAAAAAGCCGAAGTGGTATATGGTGGTTCTTTACTCAAATATTTTTAGAAATTTTGAAATCCTATCTCTTAATTGATTGCGTACGCACCTTGCTGGACATTTTGTCTGTATCCCTGCGGGTATCTGCCGCTGCCAGCATTTATAGGGTTTCTGAGATGTGCCATCGGAGCGGGAGGTTCTCTCTCAGGTATATTGTGAGAGAAGTTAGCCCCTGTTGCGTTAAGTGTAGGTCCAAAATTGCTTGGAGCGAAATTCTGGTTTTCTTGAGAATTGCGTCTATTTCTGTGTGAGTGGTAGTTGTGTGCGGCAGCGGCTGCGGCCAGCGACGCCACGGCGGCGTTGTTTATAACATTGTTGTTGTTATGGTTGTTGTTATTTACGACAACATTTAAGTTGTTGATAACCAAGTTGTTTGTTGTCGATGCTGATACCGCTGTGCCTGATGTGCTCGCTGTGCTCTGTCGCAGATATTTGTGTGTTGTTTGTATTGTTTTAGAGTTATTTACATATAATTAACTTTTTCAACGCCAATGAAATGATCTTGAACTAGTATTGTTTTCTTGTTGGCGCCAATAAAGTTAATGGTTATTTATTATGGATAGAAGTGGTTAGCCTGCACCAGGGTATACCATGCAAAATTTACCATATTTTTGGGGATGTAGCAGGGTGTGTCAGGGTTTTATTCTATTCTACATTTTAGTGAAATTTACACAATCAATATTAAACTAAACTTAATTTTTATTTTTAAATAATTATGTTTACCTCAGTTGAAAGTGGTCAGTTTCATCTATGTGTATACCAAAAACAAGCAGTTAGGGACTGCATGACAGTAAGTCGTAGCTCTTTATTAAACTAGTTTATATCCGCGGTATTTCTCACAAAATTCCCATACAAATATTCATCATCTAATATTGAATAATTACTTAGGTACTAAGAGTGGATAAAATATAGTTCGATGCCGTTGACAGTTGTCGGAGTGGTATGAAAATGGACGTTATTACTTTTCTGTAACGTTCTATTTTATGGACCCTATCGTAAAGCTATAAGGTTCATTTTCATGTCACTCTGACAACTGTCAGGTTTATCTAGCTATATTTTTTATCAACTGTACACCTAAAAGCTATAAAAAGAAGCTTTCAATATCATGTTCTTAGGACAATCGATTTAGGCTCTATATTGACAGTCAGTCAATCAGTCAGTAAGTCAATCAGCCAGTCAGTCAATCAGTCAATCAGTCAGTCAGTCAATCAGTCAGAACTTGTTCTTTCATTAGAATTACAACCCCGAAAAACGACAGAGTTAACTCCTGAGGATAGATTAGTCTTTTACAGCCAAATATACGGTCTTGATCCAACATTTCTGGATTGATTTAAATTTTTGACATTACATCCATAGAAATTTCTGCTTAGAAGAACATCAATCAAGGCTTTTTGGATCCTGATTGAATGATGTTAGATATGACAATCTGTTGTTTAGGTAGTTCCTCAAGCACGAATTGCCAGGAATATCAGATTTCAAGAGTCATACCAGTGATGTATGAGTATTCTATGAAAAACTGTCCTATGATAATTCTACATTTCACACAGTCCTATTAGTGCAGACCTTAGATATCCTGATTGTAAAAATACCAGTTATCTCATAACCATTGGTTATACTTGGCTTTAAATGACCAGTTATATTTATTCAAATACTTACAGTAACATCAGAAGGTACGACGTCGGTGTGGTCTGGCGCAGGTTGGTGTTGGTGCTGGTGTTGGTGGTAGCGGCGGCTCTTGACGGAACCCTGGCGCGTGTCGAGGTGGTTGGTGTTGGCTTGGGGCATGCTCTCGGAGGGAGCGCCGGTGAAGTGGAGGCAGCAGGACAGCCAGGGGTGGCGGCGGCCGATGCGGGCGCATTCGTTGCGGAACTGAAGGGACAATGAGGGGTGGTTGAATATAGTGTATGGTACACTACCAGGGGGTAGACGTAAGGGGTCGTCTAACTCATCCCGCAATATTGGGAATCCTGTGTTTTCAATCAATAAGACAATGCGTAAAATGTATGCTAGGCTCTTTGCCATTCGGTATATTATAGTTCATTATAATAACTAATCTCACCAGTGTATTGAACATTCAAAAATATACGAAAACATTAAATATGATCAAATTTAATTTTGATCTCATTAATGTGATTTTTCAGTAGCGATCTAATCATAAAAAGTATGTTATTCGATGCTGTACAATTATGACATCACAACTTGCTATTTCATACAAAACTCCAAACATTCGATCGTTTTGACATTTCATAAAGAATTGCTGATTTGACATGTCAGGACACATCACTATTGTTTTTCTCATCTGCCTCCATCAAAAAAATACCAAAAATAAGACAATTATAGATTCCCAATTCATTTGCTGACAAAATAGTACAATGTTTTTAATTTTCTGGTTTCTAGTTAAAATATATTATTTTAAATTATTATGTTAATACAAAATTACTATTATAAATTATTCTGTTAATCAAAAATTACTGTTATAAATTATTCTAATAACTATAAATGCACTATTCTGCTGACTATAATGAATTATATGTTCAATACAAACCTTATCATTTTGCAAGCAATGGAAGATGAAAATGACGAGCCCCTGCAGCGAGTTGAGTATCGTGAACGCGTACGCCATCACCACTGTCTGCTCGTTCAGGTACAGCAAGCCGAAGGTCCACGTCAGGCCCAGGAGGAAGGCCAGCACGAGGGAGCTGTTAAGCCAGACTCTGAAAATTATTATAATTGGATATTGTTATGAAAGTAGGTATGAAGATATCCTGGGACATTTATTCGTACATTTCTCCAATAACTGGATGGTATGACTATTTCAAATCTCTGAATAGTAAAAGAGTTGTTTTTTTAATTAAATGTATCAATAAGAAAATTCTTCCATTTCTAAATTTTTTTGCAGCAAATTAATTTCTTTACACGTTCTAGTATTATACTTTTAACAAATCTCTAGGTTTTACTGTTATTTTGCTTGTCCAAAGACTCTGTATTTATTTTATGAATAATCCATTAAAAGCTAAACCTCTAGGCTTAGCCTAAAAGATATTATATGAGTAATGATTTCATACCTTATCTTGTACAGTTTAGCGTCGTCTTTCGTTTTCAATGCGACGGTGGAATGTGTACACATCATGTAGATGACCATGCTCAGGCAGATCCAGTTGGCCTGAAATTAAAGAGTGGATTTGAAAAATGTTACATCACTCTCTCTCTTTTTTCCTTCTCGTTTTGACTTAGGGCCAGTATAAAACAACAAACATAGCAACAGTCGGTAAAGCGGGTGAAATAGCAGACGGAAACTTGTTGAAAATATACTAGCTATCCCTCATACCATGGAAGGGTATTTTATAGCACCAATTTGGCTGGCTACCAACAAATTTGTCACCGAGCAGCTGCACCTTCGGTTACATCATCATCAACAATACACAGTAATACTGACTAGTAAGACAGCGGCGACGGGCCCCACGAAGCTCATGAGGAACATGCGGTCGGTGGAGAGCCAGCAGTGCGTGGGCGTGCCGTAGCCCGCGGGGAACACGCCGGCCGACACCAGCACCACCAGCGCCGGCGCCGCGTACGCGCCCGCGCAGTACCAGCGCGCGCGCGCCGCCGCCGGCTCGAACACCTCCACCAGCATCGCGTACAGGTGGAACCCTGACAATAATTATAATGATGTTTGATTAAACTTTGATAAACATTTCATCAATTTGATAAATACAATTCGTGAATCACTGCATAGTATAAAACAAAGTCGCTTTCTCTGTCCCTATATCCCTATGTATGCTTAAATCTTTAAAACTACGCAACGGATTTTGATGCGTTTTTTTTTAATAGATAGAGTGATTGAAGAGGAAGGTTTATATGTATAATAACATCCATTAAATAGTGTGGAAATACTGTTATTATTGAGGGCGTTCACAGTTTTTCTGTAGTGTATTTAGTATCAGCATTGCACCCGTGCGAAGCCGGGGCGGGTCGTTAGTTAATAATTGCAATAATAAAAAACGCGAATTAAAATTAATAAAATACAATCATTATTAAAAGCGAAACAAATGACTATTATTAAAGACCTCTTTACAGAGTAGAGGCCACCTCCATTTTCTCTATCTATTGATATTTCCATCCAGTTATTTACTGATTTCATACCCGAACCCTGATACAGTAACCAATATATTGAGCCAATCTTATTTAATCAAGACCGTAGAACACCTGTTCAAATTTACTCAGAACAAAGAAGCTTTAGGAGCTTAATTTTTATGTTTCTTCATATGATCTTATTTTTGTCACCGATTAATTATTTTAACTTCACATTAATCTCTAGAAATTTTAAAGTATTCTAACTTTTTATTGTTTGTTTTTCTAAATCGTGATATGATCTGATGGGAAGAGCAACTTTACTGGGATACAGAGTAGCTATCCATTAAGCGATATAAGCAAAGATCGATCCTTCCATATGAAAATGTATTGATCTACATGAATTTATCATGGATCACTGAATATGTATGCTTTTCAGCCAAATCTGTTAATAAATTCCGAAGTTAATACAAAATTAGCTTTAAGTAAAAGCATCAAAAAGACAATTTCACTTTGACCACTTTATCGTTGTCAACTTACACCGACAGAGTGAGAAAGACAAAAATACCTTCTAAAAACATCCAAGCGAAGGCAGCAAGGAAGAAGTAGTGCAGCAGACCGGCGATGATGCCGCAGCAGATCCTGTTCTGCGTTTTGTCGATGCCGGCGAGGAATATGATCTCGGCGATGAGCAGGCACGCGCAGAGGTGCTTGTGGATCAGAGCTCGGTCAGACTGGAATAAATAAATAAATAAATATTTAGAGACACTTTTCACATATGGCCCCAAACTAAACAGAGCTTGTACTGTGGGTAAAAGCTAACTGATCAACTATATTTTTATCCAGCTACTACATACAACTCTTTTGCCGGCCACTTTTCAGCCGCCTTTAACGACGTCCTAGCTAATACAAAGTAATATATTTTGTATTTAGAAGTCAGCACTTTGAGTAGTAGAGCTTTTAGTGCAGAGTTCGTCCGGGGAAGTACTACCACCTTACCCATTTCTGCCGTGAAGCAGTAGTGCACTTGTATGACTGTGTTACGGTTAGAAAGGTAAGGGGGCTGGTGAAATTACAGGCACATGAGACTTAACAACATCACGACTCCGGGTCGGCAACGCATTGGCGATGCCCCCAGTGCTGCAAGTGTCCATAGGCGGCGGTGACCACTTACCATCAGTGGACCGTCCGCTTGTTTATCGGCCCATGTGGTATAAAAAAGGGAACATAATCACAGACAGTGCAAACAATTGAAACCTGCCTTTTGGTATCGATTTAAAGCTATAGTATGCTTACCTTTCCATTCCTAAAGCACATGAAGACAATCATGGCGGCGGAAAGAGCTACAGTAGATATTCCACATCCGATATATGTGAGGGTCTGCAGAGCCAGCTCGTGGCCGGCACTGAGGGACACCCCGTGTACGTCCATCAGGATCGCGAAGTTGGTGAGATGGGAACATGCGCATCCTGTATGTGTGAGGTTGGACCATTCCACTTGGCAACCTTCGGGAGACCAGCCACTGTGAAGTAAATTTGCATATTAAAACTGCAGTCAATTTTACACTAGGTATTTTTTTAATATGTGTCTCTTCGTATATATGTAGAAATAAAATTATTTTCTTTTTGCATACAACATAAACGCAAGCCCAATTAAAAATACCAAATAGTGAAATAAACTTAGCAAAATTTAACAAGAACATTTAAGTCATGGTGTTGTCATAATCTCTCTTAGATATTTGTCGCTATTGAAGTATTTTTTAATTTTGGTTTAGTTTGCTTTTTATAATGAAGTAATTAAGAAAAACTCGTTTGATTATTTTTTATTAAGGGTATATAATATGCACTAAACCACCATTATCAAGCTATAACAACGAGTATACATACCTCCTCTCTCAAGTACCATTCATCTCTATACTGACAACCTGATGATGTTTTCCTTACCCATAATCAGATACATAATAGATTAAGTACTTACTGTAACGTGTAATCCCAGAAGACGCAGGCAGGGTTGGTGACGTTCTCAATCTTTAAATGCTTCATTGTGAGCCGGACCATTTGTGACAATTGGATGTGACGACCGTTGCCTAAACTTGCTGATATTACCTGTTATCATAACAATGTTGAATAGTTATTGATACTTTAACTGAGAGATACATGCTGACATCTCTTTCTTATTGGACATACTGATAGAGACGCCCTGTTGGGACAGTCAGGGCTCATGTACTTATCAGCAACGTGAAACAGAGTTTTACTAAAGTTTATACACTCGTCAACATTATTTTCTCTACAAGAAATTACACTATAAATGCTTAAAAAAGGATCATGATCGACCACTGGATAAGTGCAAAATTTCATTAAATTCTATCAAATATGTGTACCTGGAATAATGAACGTTTCAATAAGTAAAAGTATTCTTGAAATAGGTGCAGTGGTTCCCAAGATCACCCTCAACAAACTTACAACATCCCTTCTCCTTCATTATAATAATAGTATAAATTGGCTCATAAGGCAGTCGACCTAAGCAGTAAAATCATAATACGCAAAAAAAGAAGAGCCATAAAACCTCTTCAATACTTCTTAAAAAAAAAACCAAAATATTAAATCTTAAAACTAACCTTGGAATTCAAAACCTTAGTAACATTTCTCTTCTCTCGTTCCGAATTGATGCTAGTTGTAGAAGACATGTCAGTTTGGTAGGCGGCAAACTGCGGGTTCTTGCCGAAGGTGGGCGGCAGGATCTGTTCCAAGCGGTCGAACGCGAAGAATACTATGCGAACTAGGTCGTTTTGGCGGTTATCTGTAGAAATAATAAGTATTAAATTTGTCTTGGGTCTCGATGGGTTATAAACAACCTTCCATGAGGTCTTTAAATGGTAACTGGTTTAAATAGTAAGAACGCTGCCATTACAAAAGATCTGAAATTTAAATTCACGCACCAAATCATCAATCAGTGCTACTAACTGTATGCACTATGAAAAACTCTCATCAACGCCGCTTGGTGGCGCGAGAGTAGTACTTGCATCGAACCGAGTGTCGTGAGCGCACTATAAAAAAACTGGAATGAAAATTGGTGATGTGTTTACCCAAGGACGTAAGTCACCGTTCCACCTAATCGTGGATAATAATATTATAGTAAGGCATTGTCTAATGAGGTGAAAGTTAATAATGAATCGTGTACAAACCCAGTAAAGCTGCTTTTGGGATGGTGATGGTATCTTCAGATGATTTCCATTGTTCTTGGGCGATCATTGAAGGGAACGTCTCGTCGCCAACGTTCTTTACTTCAAGAACTCTTACTGATAGACCTGGGACAAATAGTCATGATAAATTTATTTTAGTTGCTGTAAATTTTTCACACTGACATGTCGCAATTTCGTAAGCACCTTAATTTAGTAACAAGACTAAGATGCCCCATGTGGGCTCAATACCTCGACTCTGAGCTTTGTTCAGGAACGTGAGACTGATGAGTTAAATTATTTGGGAATTGTTAACATAAAAGTCACTTTGGGGTAGGCAATAGGTACTTACAGATATTTTTGACAATCTGCAGGATTGTCTTCTCGCTGGTGACAGCATCGGCCAGCAGGAAGGCGTTTTCCTCTAGCTGCGTGAGGAGTGCGCTGGCGACGCGGTTCTGGGCCTCGAAGCTCAGGTCCGCCCACGACGCGCGCTGACTCTCCTCCAGGAGATTTGATCCTGAGGAGATGGAAACTACATTAAATGCTGTTCATCACCTTGATATACAATATAGGCATTAAAAGCTCTCAAATATAAAGCCTGTATTCCTGGTGCATATTTCACATCTGCGCATGCACTGTAATTCTCTATGTAAGAGAGCGAGATAGAAGACATGCCTTCCTTTACACGAACTTCTCACGATAGAATAACTGTTGCTATCGATGATATTATAAAATTAATATTAATGATCTCACCAGTCTTAATAACGGCAAGCAGCATATCAGTAACGAAGGCTTCCCTCTGGCGTAAGTCCGGGAAAGTCGGCACATTTTGAGCTACACGTTGCGCTAACTTCTTCATTATGCTTGTCGTGGTCATCATGTCACCGCCGTATAAGGTCTTGGATGATGTCACCTGATTGGCGGATAAGGTTTTAATGAGTTAATATAATAATAAATAAATATCCTGGGACTTTCTTTTACACACGGCCATCTGGTCCCAAACTAAGCAGAGCTTGTACTATGGAAACCAGATAACTGATACAGAACAAACAGAGATGTTCATGCACACAAATGTTTGTCCTGGGTGGGAATCGAACCCGCGACCTTCGGTTGGCAGCCAGAGTCGCTAACCACCAAGCCAACTGGCCTGTCAATGGAGTTTAGTATGAAATACTAGGAGGGTAAGGTCTAAATCTTATAATCACTTTTGTGAGGCTACAACAGATTTCTACTGCCCAGCATTTGGATCTATCTAGATTTATTTCTTTTGATACTACTTCTAACGAGCACCGTGATCAGCTGTTGCACAAATCTGAGCATGGTATACCATGTTAAGATTATTTTTCTCGCCACTCTTTGATCACATCTCTGCTCAATCATAAGATAGCACAAGTATCCCAAAAAGATGTCCTTCCGCTATCCCTACTGTATTACCATGTACAGAATATTTTAAAATCAAATATTCACCGTTGCCAGATCACTGCTGATGCTGAGTAGAGTCTCTCCTTCACGGACCCTCGCTTCCAGACTGTTGAGCCAGACGGAGCGGCATTCACTTAGATCTGGAGTTGGACCGTGCCATTCTGGGATTGTGTCTGCTGTAGAAAAAGTGTAATTTAAAATCCATTTTTGCTAAACATTAAAATAAAATTCAATTCAAAATTCAAAACCATTTATTCAGTTTAGGCCCACGGAGGGCACTTTCATGAAGATCAAATTTAAAGTTACTGAAGCTACAACCGGTTCGGAAGTCAGCCTTCATATGAGAAGAACCGGCAAGAAACTCAGCAAGGTTACATTCTTTTTTATTTTTTACATATTTCGCGGTTGGAAATCTATATTAAGCATCATGTTGTGTTTATTTATTAAACTTAAATTATTACCGTACACCAATTACAATATATAGAAAATTAAATTAATTTAAACTAGAAATTAAATACAATTAACATTAATAATAATTACACTGTTTCAGCAGACATTTATTAAAATTTTAAACAATACATCGATTGGAATTCTGTTGGTCTCAACTTATATTTAGGAGTAACTTACTGTAAATATAATCGGGGCTGTTGAGTGGGATATGGCTGGCCTGTGAGTCAGGTAACCCACCGCTTCGGTAGTCAATCATATGTTCTGGGATGTCGCCATCACGACCTATAGAAGACATATTATCAAATCATTCGTCCCAAAGTTTCATGACTACTAAGCTGTTAAATGAAAAAGTCGCTGGTGAATAAGTAAGTCTTGCTTCAGTATGCTGTTTTTTTTTTATCCTCTTTACCTTTTAACAAAGCTTCAGAGCCCAGTCTCCTGATCAATTGCAGTTGTCTATCACTGGGCTGGTCGAGCCCTAAATCATGGTAGTTCTCTCCAGAAGGCAGGCCAGTGGCACGCCTTCTTGGGCGATCGTCTTCTGTGTACTGGTGAGGAGTTAGTGTGCATCTGTAACAAGAATTTTGAGACTTTAGATAGTTACAGATTTAAATAAATATCTTGGGACATTCTTCATATTTTGGGCCTTTCATGTGATATTGATAACTGTTACTTTAGTGGTATACTTCTATAATTATGATTTGGGTCAAGAAATCACGCCTTGGTTGCTAGAAATGGTGGAATCTTGAATTAATTACTGACAAAAAATATACCCAACTGTAGAAATAGATTGCCAGCTTCGTGGTGATATTTATATGAGCTGCTTACAGATTAATATAAGAAAAATACTCACTTCCACCTCGCTAAACCTGTAGCACCTCCAGGACAAGGCTGGACGGCGTATGTGCCAGCCAATGTCCAGTTCCAATGGAGACCTCGAGCGTTTATCTGAGGACAGTACGCTCGCCTGCCGATGTTTGGTGTTGCGCTTGTTGCTGTAGAAAACATTCAAATTATTGAATTGCCGTCATAATCAGTTTCCTGATCTGGTAGTGGACCAGTATTGCTAGTGTTGCGGAGCTATTTTGCATCGTGATATGTAGGATATATGTGGATCTGATTTCCGAACTTTTCACTTCAAAGTGGTGTATTTGGTAAGTAGCAAAAGTAGAGAGTTTTTAATTAAGACTTACTAAATAGTATAAAAATTAATACCAACGGCAGCTCTTTCAGAAATGTTAAACTGATGTACTGATGTGAACATAAAGTAATGTTCATTAACAATCAGATCACAACTCCCAAGCTAGCTTTAATTTGGAAGATGTTCTAGCAAAAGGTTCTATATATATATATATAGCAAAATCTGCTATAGTATGTACTTACAGTATATCCTATCGAAGTCATCTTCAGAATCAGTATTGGGCCTGTTCTCCTTCGGCACCATGTGGACTGGTGCTGTTGCATCAGAGTCATCATCCTTTGCTGGCCATTGCATCGTTTCTTCTGTTATAGCTGGAATTAACGATACCATGAACGATGATGATAAAGATCGAAGCAATTATGAAATCGTACGAAATGATGAACATGTGTTTTAGGAGATTAGTCGATGATGATATTTAAACCGTCTTCTGCCAGGGTCTCCTTTAACTTATTCGTGCCGTGTTCGTTCTGGTAAAAATTCCATACCTTTAATTTTACTTAATAGGTATGCTGGTTTCTTCACGATGTTTTCCATCACTGAGGAGCCAGAGGCGAATCCATCCAATACTACACCTTCAAGTACTCACAACTGTGATTCAAGTTTTATTACTTCTTTATACAATAGCGATGCGTCCTGACATGTCAAATCAGCAATTCTTTATGAAATGTCAAAACAATCGAATGTGTGGAGTTTTGTATGAAATAGTGACGTCAAAATTGTACAGCATCAAATAACAAACTCTTTATGATTAGATCGATACTGAAAAATCACATTATTGATTTAATTTTGATCATATGTAATATTTTCGTATATTTTTGGATGTTCAATACACTGGTTAGTGTTTGATCATTTATCTTTAATACAGGACACATCCCAATAATGTACTTATAACAAGTATCTAAGGTTTCTGTGTTTGAATCACTAACATCGAGATTATCATATTTGTAATATTAGTAGGAGTGATACTGTGAAATGTTCTTCAACGTTTTGATACTTACGAATATCATCATCCTTAGCTGGTTTATCATTCCTCGGGTGGCTGTCTGGTTCAACTTTTGGTATTACTTCTTTGACTTCAGGTATGTTGTCTCTTGGACTGGGCGGTGGATCTCTTTCTGATGACGAGTCAGGTTGGCGGGTTGTTGGTTTCTGTAAAAAAGTAAATAAGCTTAGTAAGCCCACTCACCTTTAGGTTATAACACTGTCAACAAAATTACTAAAAACACTGACTGGGGATCATAAAACGATTACTGTACTTGCCTGCTTCTAAAAGGAAATATCACTTTGTTGAACTATTGTACTTACTTACCTTTCTTATGTATGTTTCATTTCTGCTCCTTACTTTTTGTATTAGTTAATATAGGAAAACCTATAATTGGCTTATGATAAGTAATATTTTTGATTGTAAACATGTTCTGTAATATGGCTGTTGGTTTTCTAAATAAATAATTTAAAAAAATAAAATAATTTAAAGTAATAGTTTATTAGAGATGCGAATTCGTATGATTAAAATCCATTGGCCAAAAAAGGTAAAAAGAAAATCAAAGAACAGTAGTTACAAAAATAATAAATAAATTTATTCCTAATGATTCCATTCGTTGTAGGTACAAACATACAAAATATTCAATTTTAGCATTTACTACATTATAACCTTTTGTATCGTGATGGATGCGACTCACCTCTTACGAATAAGTCTACTAATGATTTATGTAAGTAGGTTACTATAAAAAATAATAACCGAAAATATATATGTACAATAAAAATAGCCTCGGTAAGAGATATTTAACATTTGTATATATGGCAATAAAGTAACTACCCACATTAGTGTTAATAATACCTATTATCAAATAAGATGTGTGGGATGGAAAGAAGAATTCTCTGAACAACAATAATAATTTCTGTGTCTGTCCAACCTGAACGAAATATTATCAAAATTTACCTTTCCTTGTAATCCAATACAATACAGAACTAAGCTCACCTTGGTACCGATGTCCCCAAGCTTGACTTCAGGCGGTAAAGTTATATGTGGTCTGAAAGTAGGCGGCGTGATAACAGTAGGTTTTTTCCTCTCGTTTTGCTGTGTTTGAACTGGGTTCTTGGGTACTGGTGCCACTGTTGATCTCCATACGGTTGGCTGGGATGTAATCAGCCATTGCGGAGACGGCCGGTTTGTTGTACTTGTTGTTGACGCTGAGAATTTTAAAAATCGAATGTTAAAAAGTTATAAAAAAAAATACGGTTTTTTAAATGATATTTTCGATATTTAAAATTTTAGTATATAAGTTAGATATTAATAATATTCAGTTAAAAACTTTTGAGATAATTTTTTTGTTATAAAACAAATAAAACTGACGACACGTATGCTGTTTGGCAAACCCTTTCATTAAATTGCCATGACGATGATGAGCCATTTCATGCTCATTAATTAATAAATGACCTTCTTACTCACTTCCGACATATTGGATTTAGAATGATGTCACTTAGCTAATCGTGGATTGTCAACAAAAACTATAGGGTGTGCAAAATTTCAGCTTCGAATAGGGACGTGGTATAAAATTCAGTTGGAATTTGTCCCAAACATACTAAGGTGAAGTTAAATAAAACCTTGTGAAAAAACTAGAAGCATAGTGCGATTTAAAATAGAAGAACTCATTCTATATTTAAAATTTAAAAACATGTTCGAAATTCTTTTTATAAAATTAAGGATAAATTTAAAAAGATGGTAAAGAATACTTTATAATATCAAAAGGGATTTAATATATATCTGATTATTTAGAAGATAATAATCTTTGGCAATGAATTGCTAGCCTGACAATCCATTTAAGTATTTTTATTGTGAATTAATATTTTTTTAATATCTTTGTAATGTTTTTAATATATAAGTCGATATATAAGAGCCTACATGAACAAACAAAAATTCTATTTCTATTTCAATATTTATCTTAAACTTACCTGGTACACATTGATAATGGGCTTCTAAATATTTAAGCGTGTTCGGACATGGGTCGCCAAACATCGTCGTACTGGCAAGTATACTGCAATTTTGGTGCATACTACACCTGAAATAGAAAAAAAAAAAGAAATACAGTCAAGCACCAAATACGATATATGAAAGTCGTCATGTTGACAATCAATTTGGGTGTAATTTGCATGAGTTAGGCCCGGCGAGGGGGCCATGCAGTTTATTGGCAATCTCGCGGGCCTAACACGATAAACTTGGGTGTCGAGAATATTTAATTTTCGGCAATTTTCGTCACACTTCGGGCGGAGTCGGGATAACGTTTTTAGATTACGTCGTGTTTATGCTACATATCTATTTTTCCATAGTTAATCTATACTATAAAAATATTATAAAAAGAAAAGATTTGTATGAATGTTTGTTACTCTTTCACGCAAAAACTACAAAATGGATATAGATGAAACTTGGCACATAGATAGAACATATCCTGGAATAACATATAGGCTACTTTTTATACCGGGAAAATGTGATATCCCTCGGGAATGCAGGAAAAACCGTGGGAGACAGCTAGTACATTATAAAAGGACATTCTGGTTTCCGTAGTAATCAAACCACAAATGATTAAAAATCTTTTAAATTCAGGTTTAAAACAGCAATGAACTCGAAGATTTTAATTAAAATAAAAACGGAAGTCCGGAGACGCTTCATAATGCAATAATAATGTAAATTAAGCGTCCCTATTATATAATTTAAGCACGTGAAATTGAATTTCTCATTATGAAACCAAGAGCGTAGGTAACTGTTCCATTTAAACGATATCAATAAATTTATACCGAAAAAAATGGCGGCGCTTATCGAAATTGTTTTTGTCTATTATCAAGATGATTGTAATTCGACACTAATTGGAGATAATATTATTAACAGAGTATTTCTTTTTCGTTAATATAATAACCTAATTGCTCGTTATGGCTGCAGGCTGTTTTATGTATTTTTTTATTAAAAAATAATTTTGATAAAAGACACAGTTAGATTTTGTCTTTAGTACTACATACTGCCAAATCTATTATGTGCAATATAAGTATGTACTAGTTTCTAGTTCATAATATATATATATATAGTATATATATATATATAGTATGTGAGAAACCACACACATTTCGCCGACCATAAATAATTAGGAACAGTGCAGGTAGAAGAATATGATTACAAAGTATCTTAAAAGGTTTTCATAATAAAACGAGATGTGATTTTGAAAACATATGATCATATTAATATTTGTATATAATATTCATATACACACACTAGTGTTCGCATCCTGGTCGTTATACCTTATATGTATATAATGAAATAAATTTGAAAAAACTATACAAAAAACTGTTCCAACTTGTTTTATTGCTTTCTTGTCAATAGCTAATAGACATGAGGCAAATAGAAAAAGGTACATAGCTATTTTGTCTTCACCTAAAGATATAATTATAAGATATAATATATAAATCTATACTAATATTATAACATTCGTATGTAAGTATGTTTGTTACTCTTTCACGCAAAAACTACTAAACGGATATGGATGAAACTTGGCACATAGATAGAGCATATCCTGGAATAACATATTGGCTACTTTTTATCCCGGGAAAATGTGATATCCCTCGGGAACAGTAAAACCGCGGGGAACAGCTAGTAAATGATTCTTTATATCCATCAATTACTGGGTCCCACAGGAACACAACTAAAGCCGCGTAGTGATACCTACTGCAGTATATATGCGAACAGATTTCAATTAGACGAATTGAATAACAATTAGTTCACAGATAAACCGCACATTGAGGTATTATAAATGAAACCACAACGCGGATAATTTTAGTGCTCGTATAGCCGTTATTTTGGCTAATAATGCTGTTTATTTATGTACTGGACGATATTCTCGAAGCTATGCTATCTTTTGTGTTATTGCGAACATTTGACTGCAGTACCAACCTATGCCTTCTGCTTTGTTTTATATTTTTGGCAACGAAATCTTTTTTTTAAATTTAATATTGGCCAGTGTCGAGGAATATTATATTTTTAAATTATGGTAACACTATCAAAATAATAAGTCAGTCACGGGCCGCGTTTAAATAAGGTTTTGGTCAAATGGTAGACGTTTTACTAAAACTTTCAAACAACACATCATAAATGATAAAGAAAACTCAAGTTACATTAATTTTTTTATGAAATCCAGTTTACGTTTGAAATTTAATTTATAACCTAGAAAGGCACTTGAAGTTACCACATGTTCGAAACTCAGTCAACAACATCTATTCTCGAGTAGTAGAGCTCTTAGTGCAGAGTTCGTCCGGGGAAGTACTACCACCTTACCCATTTCTGCCGCGAAGCAGTAGTGCACTTGTGTTACTGTGTTTCGGTTAGAAAGGTAAGGGGGCCGGTGAAATTACAGGCACATGAGACTTAACAACTTCACGTCTCTATATATATAATATATAACAATTCAAGGTGCAGTGCCTACATCAGCAGAAATAAAGATGCTGACAAAAAAAAGAATGGTTGGCAGTATTCCCTTACCTGCTGTGCAAAACCCTTAAACTCCTAGTTGACATGCAGTTAACACTCCAGTCGGTATTGCCATGGTCGTTGCATATCGTTATCGAAAACCTTCCATAGTTCGCTCTTATCAGGTGAATGACTGAGCCCTCACCGCAACCGATCTTCAGGGTCTTGCCTTCACAGGCGTACGCTGTTTCATATCTTGGTTCTGAAAAAGAAAAAAAAAACAAAATTACTGACAGGAAAGCCAAACGATAATCAGCCCTAATATATGTGCACCATCGACCTAAAAGATATCAAAAATAAAATCCCGACAGGCACCACACTGATTCACTCCGTCATATACAAGACCCTCGCTCATTTCGCGGTATGACGCTGCGAAAACCGCGTAAACGATCTGTCAGTGCCGCCATTAATTTGCCCAGATTTATTATACGCGATCCTTAGAATATGCACACCTTACACCCCGTTATTCTGTCTATTAAATTGTGAAGATAAATCTTCGCGCGGTATACATTGCAGTTTCCCGCCTAATCCAAACTTTGACGGGCGGAAGTTACGCCTCAATGTTTCGGCGCGTTCGATTCACCGTCGACGAATTTAGAAATTGATTATGAAATGTTGAGTCGACAGTTTTCGTTTTGTCTTCGCGCGGTGTTTGCTTTTGGATGAATGGTTCCTGAACGTAACGATCCGATAAACAATATTGGATCCGTTTAATTGGATTTATTTGTGAACGGACGTTCTCGGCGAACGTTGTTTTTCCCATCTCCGTACGAATATAAATGAACCAATTCTATTTATATTATATTAAATATAAGTAACGTCTGTACTGGAAGTTGGCACTGACAAGATTAATATTGCAGTCTCTGTGTTACTTTTATTTGTGATTGGATTTTGCGATGCTGTCAATTTCGGAACGGAAAATGTAGTTCTGAGATAATTTTAACTAAGATTTATGCAACATGACGTAGCAAGACGAAGCCAGTGAAATAAAAATTAAATAACCTCAAAATCGCGGCTTAGAATATGAATTGCAAGCAATATAATAAATACTCGTACATCAGCAAAATCCTATGTTTTAATAAGAAAATATCACCAGAAGACAAACGGCGACACATTTTTCACGGAGACCGCAATAATCGTATGAAAACGTAGCAATTAATCAAAAAGTTGTTGGGCAATTTATTGTCGGTACAGATTAACGATAAGCCTGTTGTCCTCGCAATAAATTGATCCTTTAAACATCGGTTAAACGAGAGTTTCAAACAAAGACCACCCAAATACGAGCGGCAATTTAACAAATTTTATTTAAAAATAAAAAGGCCAATCTGCCGGAAACTAGAGCAACTGTACTGAAATGTTTCATAAAATCATATTTGCAATTCTATGGTAAGTGACAAACCTCTTTTGAGAAAAAAATGCATTTTATCGACGAAGGTTCGTGTATTCGCTATTAGGTGGTGGTATTCGAAGAAAGATAAAACCAAAAATTCTAACATTGTATTGACACGTTTTTAAATCAACTAACCGCCAATCTAAAACACTATCACACTAATAACCCGTATTTTTAGTGACGAGCACAACACACTATGCTTTATCGATAAAATTTATGATAAAATCAACATTTGTATCGTTGAATTTAAAACCATTAATTACAACAATTAAGAAATGTCATATTTTGTAATTGGAATCGTTTCGAATTCTGATTATGAATTTAAACTGTTGGGTATCGCGGTAGCGGTAATGATGGAAAGTGTTTCGATGTAAAATAAAAAATGTTAATAAAATTATAGAGAAAATAGCTTTTATAATAATTTGTCGCATTGCTTATCGTTATGGAAATCGATAGTAAGTTCCTAATATTTTCTTGTTAAATAATATTTATTAGCTAAAGTCTTAATTAGCTCGCTACTCTGACATGATAATGATTTACGACAGAATAAGACTTCAATATTCTAATTTATCGATAACAGATTTATTGATTAAATTATAAGATAATAATATAGTAATCTGAGGTTTTAGTTACTTAACATAAATTAACTTAGAGAAATCATGTTATTTGGTTAAAATATAAATTAAATTAAGCTTATAAGTGACAGTTTACAGAATTTTATAATTAATTAGTTTACAATAGCCTTGTTAGGTAAAGTGCCCTTTACTTGAACGATCGTAAGAAATGCTAAGACCACCATCCTGGCGTAGTAAGAGTATTGATACTAGAGGGAGTTCAGCTTATATTGGTAGTGTTTCCTGTGATGTGCGGTCGACTGTACATAATTAATCTGTATTCAGGCTTTCCGCGAAACAACAGTTACAAAGTACCAATAGTTATAAGGAATAATTAATATGTTAGCATTAGTAATGGAAATTAAATTTAAAAAATAGAACACCGTTTAATGCCGTTGTATATTTTCAATCATCGATATTTATTCGATAATTTGTTTTTTATATTAACTATCGCATCACTACTAAAATGCACACGCAAAACTGCACTTTGTGTCGATATTCGAGATTAGAACGATACGCGAGAAACTATTTTAAATCACTCGAAAATAACAACCCCCGTATCGTGGGTAAAATCGCTAGTCACCCCCCTAATAGTGGGGTTGGAGGGTGTATAATAAAAATGATTTATATGAGATGTCCAGTTAGACCACTTGTTATGAAGGGTAGAAAACAATTTAAGGTGGATATATATATCCAAGAATATTTAAAGTATGTTTTCAGGAGTTTGTTGTATGACATAGGTACTTCTAAAGTGGGTCCTATGTACCTTAACATTTTAATTCCCATATCCACAATTCCACATTCACACACCCACATTATACCTAATTACGTCTGTGTACATTACAATTCCTTTTTCAAACTCAGTAATTACCCCGGTGCGTTTCTCAAATGGATCCCCAACATACTAAAACCAGCCTATGACACCTTATTTGAAAGCACCTAAAGATGAAATTCACTCGCTTCATCTGTAAATGCAAAATAGGTTCACATTATGGAACCTCGTTAGCGAATACATGTGACTGTCATTTGATATTCGACCGCCGAATGGCGAGGACGTCCCTACGCATTTAAATAATATTTTATTGAAAACAAACACTGTACGCCTATGTTATAAGGTTGAGTTTCGTTCGTTTATATTTGGAAGCCACAGATGTAGCAATATAGGTTGGCGGGTGAATTTAATTTTGTCTGTCATTAATTCAGATCAGTAGTGGTCTACTAAGGGATTATTTGGAATTTTATTAACAGAATTTTATTGTGGTTGTTATTACATCTGGGGATGGGGTAAAGTGTCATTGGAAGAATTGCGGCGGCAATTGAAAAGATGTAGGGTGAGAGAGGCAGTTGTCGGCACATTCTGTCGAACTTTATGAGAATTTCTCACTTTTGATTATTTCATAACCGCATTTATTTACTGTTTATGTTTTTAGACAACAGTTTACGGTTCAAGCCTAGTTCTAACACATACTGTATACGCTCTGCGGTTTCACACGAATTCCCGGATCTTACGTATCTCGGGAGAATTACATAGGCTATGTCACGCGGGAATACTGTAGCTTTGTAACATTGAAATCGGATAAGTAATTTCGATACGGAGAATACCTCTTATTTCCAAACATACCTGTCAATAATCATTATATACATAATTCTACTGTGCGTGTGTATGTCACTGAACTCTTCCTAAACGTCAGGATAGATTTTGATGTTTTGTGTGTGTTCCAGTGGATTCGAGAATGGTTTAGATTCATTTGGACACGGTAGGTAGCGCTGCGATCGAATTCCTGCATTTTTGTAGGGACTTATTTCGACAGGACAACGTCTGTGATCACCGCCGCCTATTACACAGGACATTCGCAACTAGGGGCATCGCCAATGCGTTGTCGACCCTGAGACGTGAAGTTGTTAAGTCTCATGTGCCTGTAATTTCACCACCCCTTTCCTTTCTAACCGAAACACAGTAATACAAGTGCACTACTGCTTCACGGCAGAAATGGGTAAGGTGGTAGTACTTCCCCGGACGAACTCTGCACTAAGAGCTCTACGACTCAAACTTAGTTTAAATTATGGCTAACTATAATACTTTTTTCGATTCAATACCCTAATAAGTTTTGAAGAACTATCTTTTCGATCCAATATGCATTTTTTTTGTCCAAATAACACTTTTATTACCTAGGTAGGAAGGTACTCAAGCACGAAGCCATTTATAGCGGGAGATGACAAAATTGAACAAAGTTTTTATAGATTATTTTACGAGGAAGCGAAGGATACGTCACTTCATATATTTGGGCCATATTTTCTAACGCAATTTTAGCGTCAGGTGCTTTTCGAGACTGGGCGTTACATTTTTAACACACCATTTTCTGTATGAAATTCTGAAGTATATCAGCATTATCCTTTATATTATACGACACAGACCTAGTTACTGCATGTCAAAGTGTTGCTCATGTAAACCCTTATATTTATACATAATTACTTTACTAAGCAGGTTTTATACGATACGCCAAAATTCTGTATACCATGGATTTCATAAATTTCTTCTTCTATCTATTAAAAGGCCATTTGTTCATTTAAATACAAAAACAAATGCATATTCTAAATATAAAATTTGATCATAAAAATAATACAGTCAACAGCTTTGGAGCCTTTGGACGTCAAATACGGTCCGCGGATTTCATTATGAGAATTTGCATATTTTTCAGTCTGAAAACTCTCGGAAACAGCCAGTTACTGCGTATTTTAACCTATCTTTTGATTTGTTAATCCACCGTTTTATCAAATACAGAAAAGAGTTTTATAATAAAAAATCTATTCGACAACAAAACGAAGATAAATAAGCCTTGAAGGAAATTCCAAATTTAGAACGTGAAGTCGACTTCCAAATTCGAAATTTAAAAGATTCAAAACTCGAAGTGGCTGTAAAATCGCACACGGGAGCGGTACGTTGAGCCGGCGTGACGTCCAGGAGTCCCGGGCAGCGATCGATTCCCGAACCAAAGGAGATGCTTTTACTACTTGTTTTACGACTTACGGAATCGCACCCCGATTTGTCGGTGTTATGTAGGGAAATCGGTAGGTTACTTGCGGTGCTCTGATAAAAATAAACCCCTTGAGATTTGTAGTTTGGGTATCGTATACTTTTACTAAGCACGTACCTATCGAATGAGGTATTCGAGAACCCTATACGGAATCCCCCCGAGGTTAATTTAGAACTTTCCCGATTTTCTATATAAAATGTAAGAAAAAATAAAAAGTAATTACAAAGGTGTGAACTTCATCCTATTATATTTAATATTTTAATTCGAAAAAGTCTAAATATTAATATACGGATGTTTGGTACGTTTTCACTAAAAAATTGCCACATTGATTTGGATAAAACTTGGCAAACAGATAGCGTATTCACGGAATAACATTTTAGATATATTTTATACCGGGAAAATGTAACATTCCTAATGCTAGTAATATTTTAATTATAGGAAGCATTATTAGCATTTTACATAGGTATATTCGAACCAGTAACAGAAACAAAAAAGATTTTACTAATCCTATTAATATTATAAATGTGAGTGTAAGTTTGTTACGCTTTCACGCGAAATGTACTTAACCGATCAACATGAAACTTTGTACACTTAGTAGTAGTAGAACTCTTAGTGCAGAGTTCGTCCGGGGAAGTACTACCACCTTACCCATTTCCGCCGTGAAGCAGTAATGCAATTGTATTACTGTGTTTCGGTTAGAAAGGTAAGGGGGCCGGTGAAATTACAGGCACATGAGACTTAACAACTTCACGTCTCAGGGTCGACAACGCATTGGCGATGCTCCTAGTGTTGCAAATGTTCATAGACGGCGGTGACCACTTACCATCAGGTGGACCGTCTGGAAGTAACATAGGATACTTTTTGCGCCGGGAATATGTTACATCCCTCGGGAACACGGGTGAGACCGCGGGGGACAGCTAGTAAAATAGTTTCAAAAGTAAACGTAAGTATTATGTTGACAAGAAATAACAGATAAATTTAAACTCTCATCGTACGTTACAGTCAAACTAGATTATAACGTTTGAGTGGACATTGGCACCTTATTCAAGCGTTTGCACTATGTTTCAATTTTATGATCAAGCCATTGGAAAATCAGCACTAGCCCTCGAACTATAAGAATCAATATTGTAATAACAGTTTTATAGATGACGATATAATGCGAAAGGTATGCATCACTTTTTAAAATACAGTAAATAATGAAATTGATTAATTGGTAAAATAAATATTTAGAATAAACCTACTTTCATTCATTATCATGTGTTCCAGTTCCTAGAATTAATAAAATATTTGTGACAATAAGAGAAAAATTCCGAGTATTTTTATTACTTTATTACGAGAAGTTCATTGACACCATGTAACAGAACAGTTTTATTTTAAATTAATTTTTCAGTTTCAATATAAAATTAATCAACTGTTACTCTTCGCTTCAAAATCCTATCGTATACCCATTTACACAAATATATTGGGATAGTAACGATACCGGAGAGCAAGTAGTGAGAAATTTATCACAAATTCAGGGAAAACATTTCGTAGAGAAATATTTTTCTTTTTTATCGAGCTTAATTTAACCGAACAAAAAATAAATACAACTACAATAAAAATTAAACAGACTGCGTTACTGTGGAATAAGATCGTCATGTGATATTTGTAACTTCAGTAAATTGTCCGCGAGTTACGCATCACGTGGGGTCGAAGGGAGCGGAACTAGGCCCTCAGGGCTTTTTTAACAGTTCCACTGTGCAATATATGCACCCCTGGTCACGTAACGTATGAAGTAGCTTCCTGTATAAGCGAATTCATTTTTCTTCTTTTTGCTCGTTTAAACTTGCAAGTGTCAATGGTCTTGTGGCCAGTATTTTTTTAGGGCATACAAAAAATAATAATACCTTAGTAATGCTACTATTAAAATACGTAATATATTTTTATTAATCCTTTAATAGTATAATACAACCAGTGTTGTCTCTGCAATTGAAATAATAAAAAAAATATCAAGTTGAGCTTTTTCAACACAGAATAAAACCTTCCATACTATTCCTCGAATACAAGAATACTATATTACATAAAAGTACAGTAGAATTATCCCCGTAAGTCCAGTAACACTATACCATTTCTAAAGCCCCCCGTACACTATCCATACACTGCATGATTTACCCCGACATGCAGAAAGCGTGAACTGAATCTTCGGGGAGGTGAGAATAGCGGGAGGGTTATCAAATAAGATTTTTTCCTCAATCGGGGGCCGAGCCTGAGGGTCGCTCGAGGGTTCCGTCCGGTTATACAATTTGAGATATGAGGCTTTTATACGTTTCTCTTGACGTAAATGTACGGAGTTTTTCATTTTTGTAGATGATCCTAATCTGTTAGCCAACTATGTTGATTCGACTGATTATGACATTTGAAATAGACTAGTAAATATTAGTAAGGTGTATTGACAACTACCCACGTTGAAACTCTTTACTTTGGCATGGCGATAGTTATTTGTTTTGATAATATTTTGTTGGTCCTTCACATAACCGTACATTCTGAGTAAAACCTACACATTAAATTTGTATAAGAAACCAAAATTGAGCCTTCATAGAAAAAGGTTTCATTTCGAAAACTTTTTAAATTCCTTCCATTTTCAAATATTTACAGGTATTTTTTTAAAATAAAAACCTTATCGCTATCATAACACCCCTCCGTTCCCATTCATTGCGGTAGGTGGTTGAATTATTTTTAAGTGTTAAAGGTTTTCGCGGGATCCCCTAGAGTGGCCATAAATAAGTTGGGTGTTAGGACCTTCCGCGATACAATGTAGTGCACAGTGCACTAAATTCAGTCGGGTGCGCCGTTTGGGGCATGTTTCACCCCCGGAAAGGTGTCAGGGGTCTTTGTCGGCGGAATTGTTGTGAAACAGTTGCACTTTTGAGAGTTTTTCTTGGGACTTTAAAAATGTATAACGATATAAAAATAAAATGCCTACGTCAAGAAACCTGTTTAGCTATATTTACTATAGATACTTAGAGATCCTTAACTACCCTATAGTTAAGTGGTAGGATACTTTGAATTTCGGAAACGTGAGGGTCAGGTAAAAAAGAAAAAAAACAGTTAATACTTCTACTGCTTCACTGTAACATTTCATGCAAGTTTCTGTGCGAATGTGTCCAAAGTACAAACCCTTGTCCAAAGGAATCTAGAGAAGCCAGACGAATGAGTCTCACTGACCACAGACAAGTGTCAGGTCTCGTATTACGTACTCGTGTTGCCAACACTTTTGCGTGCCTTAACTGGTGCATAAAAAATATTCCCATAGACGTCTCGTGTGCCAGTAATTAGTTCTCAATTTAAAATTGCCTCCATATTTATTTCGTTTGAAAATGGAATGGAACCCGTTGCATTCACAATCGTAATCGATTTGAATTTCGAATAATATCAGTAGACATTTTGGAGTCCAATAACTTTTGTAACGTAATGTTGTAATGTGTAGCTTATTCCAAGTAAATGGAATATTTTAAAAGTGAAATTTCTTAATCATTTGTTTGAATTCCAAGAATTACGAACATCAAAAGCTATAGAATAACACCAAATCTTGTTACTCTCTAAGAAAACTATAAAAGTACTTCACGAGAATCAGATGTCAAAATATCTTATAGACTTGAATTGAAACGTAAACCCAGATTATATTGGTTTTTGATTTTACATGATTAATGTAAGAAATAACAGATAGTTTTAGCCTTCTAGGAATCTAAAAATCAAAGTAAGGTTGACTTAATACGTCAATAATTTAGACTATTCGTTAGGTACAAAATAAAGATCTTTAAAATAAATTTTAAGAAAATGCTATTCCGTTAGGTGAGGTTTAAGATGGTACTTATAAATGTCAAAGATCTTCAGCTCAGTAGTATGCTAATTGCAGTAAATTACCACTGGTTTGAAAGTTAACTTTACTGAGAAGAACCGACCAAAAACTCAGCAAGGCTTTTTTTTTATTTTCGTTAACTATTTTAACTACTTGTTAACTTTCTTGTTGATTTTCAAATCATTATAATACAATACAATACCAAACCGGTATTAGAGTCAGACTATTCATAAGTGCTTATAAAGACCAATTTGAATAAAAACAAATATTTTCAATAATAAATTAACCGAAATAAAATACTTCAGTGTTACATAATATCACAAATGAAATCCTACACGGAATTTAATAAGTAATTTTTTAGCTTATTTATTTTATCATTCCCTACAGATTAAGAATCAAATAAATAATAAATAACTTATATATCCAATACCGTTTATTGCAAATAAAGCCGACAAAATAAACGTTTATTTTTTTCACAATTCGATAAATAAAATAGCTTCAAATCTTTACAAGTTATTCCACCTACCGATCACCATAATACCTAATGCTAGGCAATGTTTATTCTCTCGTGAATGTAGTGACGACGAACGAAAACCAGGAAAATCCCGTGGGATGAGGGAAAATAAATAATTTTCCTTTTGTCGCGTCACCGTCGCGTTGAGGACGTCACGTCGTTCGTACTAATGTGTGAAATAATATTTCTCTGCCGTAATAGAGGGCGCCCTGGGCGATTGTCGCAAATATTCCGAAGTAAGGGATTGCCCATAAAATTGTTATAACTAATATTATAAATGTGCAAATGAGTTTACGCTAATTGCTAAAAGACTGAACTGATAGTGCTGAAGACTGTGCCTTATACACGGTATAACTTATGGAAGGAAGTGGTAGATGAGAGGTAGGTTTCTTTTTATGCCAGAAACTCGGGTGAGACCGCGGGCACAGCTATATTATATCACAAATAAATAAACAAGTTAACGTTAAGGCTTTATTAAGGTTTTTTTTTCTTAAAGAGCTGTGCTCACAAATACACTAGCAGAAATAAAATGTTTTTTTAACAATTTCATTAAGCTACTAAAAGAATGTCATGATGGTTTCTGGTAGATACCTAACGTAAGGCACAGCAATCCAGTGTGCCCGGTAATCCAATCCGCGTTACAGCCTAAGGGCATGACGAAAAGTAAAGGTACAAACCCTCCTACATGACACCTAAAGTATATTTATTGTGGGAGCTATCAGATACCTTCCCTATAAATATGATGATAAAGTTGAATTTAGTTAATATACCAACCTTAAACCTCTAGTAATAAACCAAAATCATCAATAAAACAACGTCTCGTACAACAAAGGCAGGACATTGCCAAATGCTTAGACTCTATGAAATTAAATATTTATTCAAATAGGCGTTCACAGGCACTTATGAATGGTAAGACTCTAACAACGGTTCGGAAGGTTGTTTTTTACAGAGAAGAGCCGGCAATAAACTCAGCATTTACTCTTTTCTATGTACGATTGGAACTCTTTGGAACAACTATAAGAAAGTATAAAATTAAAAACCAAATAATTTAAATTTCAAACTGGCAACATTTTATTGGATATTGAATACGCTGTGGTCGTAATCCTATACCTGTGGTCATTAGATATATGCGAACCGGAATCATGTGGTCGGTGTTGCGTGGGTTTCGTATTTTATGTCTTGTAAGCTACAGCACGATATACGTAGATATGAACTGATGATGTGAAAATCCTTTCTTCTTAAACATTATAATCCCTACTGATATTATAAATGTGAATGTAACTTTGTTTGTTACGCTTTCATGCGAAAACTACTTAACCGACCATCATGAAACTTTGTACACATATTCTTGGAGGTATTAGAAGTAACTTAGGATACTTTATATACCGGGAAAATGTTACATCCCTCGGGAACGCGGGTGAAACCGCGGGGGACAGTTAGTAATATTATAAATGCGAAAGTTTATGAGTATGGATGTTTGTTACTCTTTCACGCAAAAACAATTTATCGGATTTGGATGAAACTTGGCACATATATAGTTTATAAACTGGATTAATACATAGGACTATACATATATACTTTTTGTTCCGAGAAAATGTTAAAGTCCTCGGGATCGCGGGTGAAACCGAGGGGCACAGCTAGTTAAGTATAAAATACTACATCTATATACGAGTATGCAACAACACTCAACAACCAAAGATAGATTTATTTTTTTAAACTGTCAAATACGGTTGTCATTTCTTTTAGTAGAGTCATTACGAAAATCGACTCTAAATTGTCAGGGAAATGATAGAGATTACCAATCGCTTAAAATAAACCAATTACGTCCAATCCACTGTTATTGTTTAAGCTTATTTTGAAAGGAGTAATAGTTGAGTTTATTGCCGGCTCATCTCATCTGCAACCTGCTGTACCGGTATTAGAGTCAGACTATTCATAAGTAACTGCCTGCGAGTGTTTATTTGTTATGGTGTTCTTTAGTCATAATTACTTTTATAGTTTTACTAGTGGTGGCCAGCCTGGTAATCGAAATTCGAACGTAATTCTTTATTTTAAAATTTTAAAGTTATTGAGATTTTTTTTATCACAGTATAACCTCTTTATTCTTGGCTTAGAATTTTGTTCTTTTACGCCAGTTGTTAGCGTGTACAAATACGTAAATATATGTTTAACAAAATATGAATATAACAATTTTAAAGCTTTCTGTACTTCTTCGCTGTATAAACAATGTACTTAAAAAGCGGTACAAAGCAAATATAGTTTTTGTCACAATAAATTAAACTTTCACAGATTGCAAGACGTTCAAATAAACGAAGAAAATCTCAGACCTCATTACCTGTACCGCTAACTAGCAAGTTATAAAATCTCTCAGAAGTAATTTCAAAGGATGCAACACGAAATTAGAGTCTCGAAAATTCAATTGTTATATCGTGGAAGTACAAAACCGTATTACAAGCATCCTCATGTAGCGGTAGTCAGTAAACTCGATTATTGTATCGTTTTCAACCGGCTTCGCTCATGGTCTGAAGTTAGTGGCGGAACAGTTCCGATGTTTTCGATTGTGGTAACTCAGTTAACTGTTGTGTGAAACGAAGCTTTCTTTTTGTTTTACAATTGTTTCCATTTTTAAACTGTTTGCTGTAATTAATGCTATTTGGTTTATTGTTCGATCCTGCCATGCGACGACAGCGATGCACCAGTTAATTACGTTCTATTCCATCTTCACATTCGTTCAAAAATAAAATGTCACCATTTATAGTCTAGTTGAGTCCTCACTTAGTAAAATAGCAAATCGTCAAGGAAAAACACATTCGCATCCGAGATTTGTTTAAGGAAACCGAAATACGTGACTCAATCGACGTTTCGTTACACTTGACAAAAGATGGCTTCCAAGATGGCGACATGTCACGTCAAAAAAGGCTGGTAGTCTTCCTTCCACTTCACCCTGCGTTCGTATTTTTTTAAACCGCACACGCAATTTCCTGAGCTTTTATTTTTCGCCAACCATAGCTGTCCCGGCTCCGTTATAAATGGTATTTGCTACTGTAATGATCACTTAATCGAGGTGAAAGAAAGTAATTTGTTTGGAGCGTTGTTTTTTTTTAATTTTACTACGAGGCCACGGCAATTTCTGTTTATGCCTAATGCTAGACCTCTTTGGTGAAATATGAGCGTGATAAGAGGAATTTCGTTCGCTATAATTATAATGGCTGTTGGTTATTTATAGTGAAAGAACTCGTTACGTTTTAATGGTGACCACTATATTACGCTGTGGGCGTGGCTGCGGCGTTATTCTAAAACAACCCTATTTTTATAGTTATTTATACGACGGATTGCATTTAAATGTAGGTGTTTAGTTATTGTAAATTATTATGTTTTTTTCCGGAATATCTGCAACCAAACTATATAATTCTCTTGACTTTTTCAAAGCACCAACTTATATTCTAGTCTAACCGCATACTTTTCCCATGGCTTAGGTACAATAAAGATCTAGTTATCGTCTTGATCTAAACCCCAGTAGCTCAGTGGCTCATTAAACCTGACTACGCTTCTCAGTATTTATTGTTGTAAATGCGTTGTTATGACATAATGGCGTTATTCGTAATGTTTGTGATAAAAGCAAACTTTTTTGTGAAAAACAGAAAACTGAGGCACAGGGACGAATTTGGTTGGCATTTCTTTAAATTCTCATGCACTATTTTGATATTTATCTACATAATGCTACATTATAGACAGGCCAGTTGGCTTGGTGGTTAGCGACTCTGACTGCCAATCCGAAGGTCGCGGGTTCGATTCCCACCCAGGACAAACATGTGTGTCCATGAATATGTCTGTTTGTTCTGTGTCTGGGTGTAAATATCTATAAAAGTAAGTATTTAAAAAAAAGTAGTATATTAGTTATCTGGTTTCCATAGTACAAGCTGTGCTTAGTTTGGGATCAGATAGCTTAGGGTATTTATTATTATTAAGTACTGTAGTAAGGTACTGTAATAAGTAAGGAGTACCTTATTAGTAGCACAAATATTAAAAGCAACAATTCCTTCTTGTTAATGATTACTTCCATTCAAAATTGAGTAAAAAGATCGTTGGTTCGTTGCAGCTTTTATTGAAAGCAACCACTTCTTAAGGCTTTATTTTCCCACTCTAACACAAAAGCCCAACGTCTAAACCTGCCACCGGCCCTGGCGTCCTCTAATGACAACATCGCAGCTCCCGTCACTTCACCACAATCCCGGGGAAAACAGTAATGATCGCTCAGACACTCGGATCCCGCGTTTGATGGCTTTAAAGCTCTTCCACACCGGCAAGTTTAGTTGCTCGCTATCTTACTTCAAGTGTTTTACGACTTGAATTAGTACTGAGTAGAGTTTTGATCTGTTAAGAAAAGTGCTGGGTTTGCATTTGTTTTCTGATTGGATTGATACTGGCAGAAATAAGGCTGTAATTTGTGAAGGAAAATAGAAAATCATCTAGTTAAAATAGTATTAATGTTACCGTTACAAAAGTTTACAAGTTAATTTCAAAGGTTCAAAAAATCCTTCTATCAGTGAAAATATGATTTGTCGTCAATATGAAACGGCATTACAATAAAGTGTATGTTATTTTTCACGCCTAATTTAAAAAAAAATATTGTGATAGCAAGCATTTGTAGAATGACTTTAGTTTTCTTAATTTTTTTTTATATTATCTGTAACAGGTCAAGTTTATTGCACAAACAGCATCGAATACAGTTGTATTTTTAAAATGAAATAATCCTAGTGGTTGTCATCTTAAGATCCTCGAACATCGAAAATATTACGTAAAACCAACCACCAGTAAAAGTGGGAAGCAAAATTTATAGTACAATCCAGTACAATGATAGCGAGATTAGCTTGTCCTTTCAAATCGGATTGGAATACGGAGCCGAGAAATATATCCGCCGAGTTGGCACAAAAGAATTGGCGCGATATCGCTCGCTGTCGTCCTGCGGCGGCCATCTTGACACGACGTTGCCGCGAAAACGTTTGAAAATCGAACATCTCTCTAGAGACGTGTCACTTTTGAATCGCGTTCGGTGTTCTTAGAATATGAACGTTAGTTGCCTGATATTATTCTATTTATTTCAATATAAATGGAACCTTTTTATACGGTTTTATTTAGCTTACCCTGTTGGTTGGTTATTTATTTTTTGGTTCCAATTTATTAATATTAAAATCAAAATTTATAATCGAATTAAAGCTGTAATTATTTTCTTTTATTTGTTAAAAACGATGTTGTCAAAATGTTAAATTTGTGTAAAATACGTTTTAATATGGACATATAAGAAATTTATAACCTTTACACAGTTTTCAAGACTTCGACGGATTGCATTGATGATAAAGATTTGAGAATATCACGATAAGATTAAAGTAGGTAGGTTTATGTACTGCATTATTATATTCTATTCAAGAGAACAAAACATATATATGTGCCTTTCAAAGAAGCCCTCTAATAACAGTTAATTCGTGTATCCAATTTCCAAATAACAATAGTTAGCTTTCACCCTTCGTCTAAGTCTCTATGGCGTCAATAATTTACTAAACACATTGACATCACATCATTTTACCACGTTTTACTTAATAACCGTATTAAATATTAATACTCAAATACTCATTACGATATTTGAGGAAACAAATTAGGTACTTAACATTAATTCTATTTCGGTATAATTTTACTGTGTAGAAGAAAATCATGAAACTCGTATCATTTGAGGTTCTAGGTTCCCACAATTAAGTGTTATAATGGCTGTTTATTTTCGTCTTCATTTTGTTAGTTATTTTTATTTGATATTTGTCAAAATATCATCCCAGGTGTGTTTTATTTATAGTAAAAGCAGTGTCTTATACTTAATACGTTTTTCGGTTTTAATTGTCATTTCAAATGATCTATATATCTGTATCTAAATGATGTAGCTTCATGTTAAACAAAAAAAAATATATTAAGAAACGTTTTTGTAAAATACTTAGTATTATAATTATTTTTTTGGTGAATATATAACACAAATACAATACAGTACGAATATACAATAAATATATAAATATTATATCAATATTTATTGAAGAAAAATGTAACTCAGCATAACACTACTGAATATTTAGTTAGCAGCGCTATTGAATACTCAGATATTTGTATATCTTTATAAAATCAATATAAAAAAACTTTCTCTTTTTTCCAACATGCCAGATCGAATAAAAAAATATTGCATATAGATCTATTTTGAAAATTCGAACATATTTATTTATTTTCCTCCAATTATTCCCAATGGTGGCGGTGTGCAAGCAGCAGGCATCCAAGCAATAGGTTGCCAGTAGCGAATAATTTCTGACAACCCGTGGGAGTGACAATCTTCAGCGACGAAGAAACGATTGAGAAACGAGATAACTCAGTCAAAAGCAGGTATCCTTCGGGTCAAAAGGTGATTCATAGGCGTCCTTCCTGCTCAATACTCCGTAGTGCACCGTTGTTTAACTGGCAATTATCATGACAATTACTAGTCTGTGGGAGTCGACACACACCTGTTTGCTTGGCAGCTCACGCAAATAGGAATTATTTGATTATGTCTGTTATTGTCTTTGAGGACCAAACCGGTTTTAATAATTAATTATGAAAGGTATTTTTGGAAATAAAAATATAGCTGTCACCCGTAGTTTCAACCGCTTTACCGAAGGATTTAACATTTTCCCGGGGTAAAAGTACTTGCCTATGTTCTATTCCAGACTATAATCTATCTCCGTGCCAAATTTCATCAAGATCCGTTCAGCCGTTCTGGCGGGATTTAGTACAAAACCACCCATCCAAACTTTCCCATTTCTTATAGTAGTAAGTTACCTAAAGACGTATTTGTGCAAACTTTATTTAAAACAAATATTTAGGCAAATGTTATAATAAGCAAAATTTTAAATAAATAACAAACGTTGTACATTTAACAGTCAACAGATGTAATACAGCATGGAATTTATGTTCTATGCAATCTGAGCGATAACATTCCTTGGTCATGTTACAGTTTGCGTGACTCGGCGAAATAAAAAAATGAGCCGGCGGGCGAATTTGATACACCGGGTACTTAACTCTTAATATCTTTATCTAAATCGGACCATAAACAAAGAGGACAAATTTTTTCACGGGACTATGGACACGACACGGTCTTTACTCTGGTTTCGTCAACTTTTTTTTGTGAATTATTCAGAACTCTTTTGATGATTCGTACAAGTAAAATGAACCGGTTTAATTTAACTACTGCCAAGCCAATGGTCTTTATTTACTTTTTATTGTGTTTCTTAAATTTATGAACGATGATAAAACGGTTTACGGAGACTGTTAATTTCTTGAAATAGAAAACAAGTATTTTTTTATGAACTCAGAAAAAGAACAGCGCGGTTGACACGAGATCTTAATTTGTTAATAATGTTTTCTATGTTCGATTCATCATCATGATACCAGCCCAAGGATGTCCAGTGCTGAACGTATTCCCCATGTTCAGTTAATGTCATTTAATTTGAATTCTAACATTAGAATAACAAGACCCACTTTCCCATAAACATCTCAATACATCGAATAAAAAAATCGTTTCCCAACACTAATTCACATCGTACGAACATTAAGAGGCGTTTACGCACAACGTTCATCAGATTCCACGGACGAATACTGTTATTGGATTTTTACGTAAATTTCCCCTTTTTATTGGACTCATTTGTGGGATTATGGATGTTAATACACGTTTTTCGGGTATTGCGATTTCCTCACTACGATAAGCTAGTCACAGTGATTTGGAGCAGTTAATTCTACCCACGAAGTATTTTAGGAGCAGTTCCTGTTACTTATTACTAACTAACTTCCGCCTGGTGATTTTATCTGTTACTGAGGAATCTTATATTTTACCACAACAAAGTTTGTGTGAATTTGTGAATGCATTGGCCAATTTTTAAGCACTTAAAATATATTGAAAGACAGTATGCCTGAGTGGTTTTAAACACGAATTATAAAAATACAATTCATACTTGTTTATAAAATTGATATTTTTTTTTATTTTCATCGCATATTTTCGTCTGATATTGCCTATAAGAAACTGCACACATCCCATAATTACCCACAGCATCTTCAAGCAGGAAATTACGAAAAAAACAACAAAATGGCGTCAATACCCGGGCCGCCACCGACAGCGAGCCGTGACTCTCAACATTTTGTCTCTGGTCACGAACATCATAACGCCTTAAGCCGTGCACACACGCCACGACTCCTTTGGTGTGAAAATGGGATATAATTTGGGGGGAATAATCAAAAAAACCGGTTCGCGTGCCCTGCGGACATTACGAGCGGCCCCACCCGAAGCGGCCATGTTAATGTTGCCAGTACATATAAACGCGGTATGTATGTAATGAGCCGAGGAAAATTGTGTTGCCATAAAAATAATTGTGTTTCCTACCACCCCCGGTTACTGTACGTCACTCGATTAGTCCCGAGACTGCGTCGCTACTATCGGTTTTCTTTTCGTATTTTCATAATTGAGTTTTTACCAACGCCAGGTTATTTTAAGTTTACTAGAGATTATGGTAGGTTTTTCTAGATTTTGGTAATGATGGTAGTGATAAGTTTTTGGTTATTATTCAAGTAAGACGGGCCACTTGGCATGGCTAGAGACTGTCACTTAACAGGTCGTGGGTTCGATTCCCATAAATAACAAATATTTGCGTGCGTTACATGTTTATTTTTTCTGTTTCTAGGCGGAAATATCTATATGAGTATGTATTTAGATGAACAAATTAGCATAATATTATTATGAATCATCATCGACAGTCACGACCGCTGTCATCATTCAAAATAAAAAAAATCAAAAGAATTCAAAACCATTTATAAAATTTAGACCCCCGGAGGAGACTTATGAAGGTCCAATTTAAAGACTCCAAATGGTGGTTGGCTCGAAACCTAAGTAACTATTCTACGTCCCAAAATATTTTGAGCACTCATATTGCAAGCGACACAAAGTAGTAACCCAACAGTAGCACTTATAAATGTACCGTTTTTGTTCGGGTTCGATCCTCCAGATTTATGTGCTTGGTTGCTCGCCTGACTTTTATGCCTCCTCCGTTATACTTTTAGCTTTCTCGAGAACAAACGCTCGGCAGCGTTATCGTCATGTTATTTTCGGTTCGCTTGTTTATATTTTTGATTGTTTAGTTAGTTTTAGTAACCGATCGAACGTTTTGTATGTAGTCTGTTTTGTTTCTCAGTGTTATGTGCTGGGCCTGAACCGGAAATGCTCGTTAAGGCCCTTTATAGACGATCGGTTTATAAATTAGGAATATTTTGTGGGTTTTTTCGACGGCTGTGGAGTTTGTAATTTATTCTATTTACTCTTTAGACTTCTGATGGTCGTGTTTATTGTTTATTTTATAAACGATCAGTGGAAAACCGCGATGTTACAATTTCATGTTATTTATAAAATGTTCTGTTATCTGTGGTCGATTAAGCTTTTAAAGTATTTTTCAGAATCATCTTGATCATCATCATTGACAGGTCGGTTGGTGTCACTAACTTAGGTGGTAAACTGCAGGTCGTGGATTAGACAAACGTTTTGTGGCAATGTATATGTCTTCTATGTTTGCTGTAAATATCGTTATCGGTATAAAGTAGTGAAATTTGTATAAAGTACTAAAACCTCAGGATACTATTATTTAAGGATATTTTTTATAATAAGCATTTACCAGAATATAGAAAATTTTCTAGATATCTTATAATATCAACCATAATTTTTATTAGAAATCCGATAATATGTAACCAGCCTTAGCATTCGATAAACTGAACCATCTCGGGAGCAGTTACCGTGTAATCTAGTATTTTCCACCAATTTGATCGCTCCGCGTACGGTCCGCCTAACGCTATTACGTGATGCAACGTGTTAGGACACCCTTATTACGACGTATCAAGTGTATCATCGCACTTAAATATCCTTTAGCTTAGTTATTTAACCTCAATTACCTCTTTATTGTAAACTAGCTGTCCCCTGCGGTTTCACCCGTGTTTATCGTATCATACGAGTATATAGCCTATACCGATCCATCTACGAAAATTCCGCGTCAAATGGTAGCCGTCCCATCCCGATATGTTCAGTAGTTTTGAGGTGATGGTGCGTCAAAGGAACCCTATTTTATATTCTTTTCTTTTATGCCAAAATCTATTCTTCAACAAATTTTTGTCTGAACTCTAAAATTTCATAGCTTTTTTCTTAGCACACTTCTTAGTAATACCTATTCATTACAGCCTGAAGAAAACTAGTTAGTTGTACGACCTAGGCTGCCTACATTAATTTTGGTTATTTGATCCAGACTTGAACTAAAAAGAATTACATCTCTTATGCCAATCTACATTTGAGTAGGATTTCCAGCTTATTTTTTATGGCTTACGTTTGCCGAAGGATTCTACCGATACCTTCTGATGACGAGGTCTAAGGCCTATTAATTAACTTTAACCAGAAAAACCTATAGGATTCAATACCCAAGAATCCGACGTCGGAGGTTTATTATTAAGCTTAAAGGCAGATTTTTAATAATGAAATATTATCAAATATAATATAATATGGTATAAAGAAATTGAACAAAACGCAAAACAATACTTGTAGCAAACAAGCAAACAATCGAAATTAATTTCCTTCCAAATTGGTCAACCCTGTAATGCCGGGCGCGGTCCTAACGACCCGTCTACCAAAACTTGCAATAACCGTAATAAATTACTATCCAATCCAAGTTGGTCTAATAAGACGCCCAGAGAGGATTTCATTGGCGCCGCAGACGGCCAAGACTTCCCTTGTATATATACTTAATGTTAGATAATCATTAATTTAATTGAGTTTGGCAACACTTTGTTGTAAAACGGTGCTAAAATAATGTCTCTGGTCCAGCCAAGTTGTAGCTCAAGTAATAATTTGTTGAGATTGTATTGTTGATACTATTTCAGGCTATAATTCACGTAAAATAACATAAACTCCATCTACCTACACAATATATATCACAAACAACGAACAAACAGAAACACTTGTACAAAGTGCACTGGAAAATAATTTCACTGGAATTATTCACAAAAAACGCCATCAGACGAAAAATTATATCCCTAAAAACCATTACCACACATACTGCGGTGCATTGAAGCAAAGTGAAGTATGGGGGGTGTCGTGAAGTGGGGGGGCGAGACAGGAAAGGGGGCATCCAGACGAAGCTCGAAGGGGGCATAATCCCGTAATTATCGGCTTAACTCTAGACGACATTTGCAGGTGGAAACTGCAAACGCTCAGGTGTTTCTACTAGGTATTTTAGCGTTACATTGACAAATACCGTTGACTGATAATTGATTTATAGGGGATTATGCGGTGCAGTTCGGATTTAGATGCTTGTAAAAACAAAGGGCATTTGAGGGTTCGCTTTTGTAGGGTTGCTCCTTTTGATGTGTTCGGTTCCTTTGAAATATCAATTGGTATTGCTTCCATTTTGTTTCGTAATATTGAGTTCATTAGTAAGTTTTCTTTTATATGTGTGCTATTGATTAACTAAAAAGGTTTATTAAAAGATTTTTGAAGTAAAATTGCTTTGAAATTCTCAATCGCAACCTTTTTGTGTGATGAAATAAATGAATTATAAACACAATGTATGCTTTTCAAAAGTGATTGGTGGATAATTAAAATGTTACCCTGTAATATAAAAGTTTCACTTCTATCCTGTTTCTTTTTTAGGATGGTATATAATAATAATAAATTTATTTCAAAAACTTAGCTTAGGTTACATATTATGATTTTTTTTGGGATCTCCTTTAAAACAAAGATTTGCTTGTGTTAGGAGATCCCAAACTGACAGACTTGTATCTCACCGTGTTAAGTGGCGATGTTGACGAAGGCGCTCAAGTCCAGGCCAGGGTACTACAAAGTACCCTATCGTGGAATAGCTTCCTCATTCCTAACTTTCATCAATGCATTTGGCATCACCACCTTATTCATAGATATTCTGTTCTTTTTTTATTATCTTGACCTGATCACTCTCTATTTAATTAACTTTATTCTCTAAGCTAACTATGTATACTTTCACCTAAAGCACTATGGGCAAATTATACCGACGCAGCAAAAGGAGTGTTTGTGTTTCATAAAGGAAATCTGTTATTTTAGCCGGCGCGTGGGATGGACGGACGTCGGACTGACGGCTTTTGAATAGGGATGTCATGTGGCGGATACGTATCCGTTATCCAAACTTTCGGATACTCTTATCAATTTTGGTACCAGAAATGAAACCTTAAATTCGGATATCCGGAATAGGAGTACTTGTCTATGTTATTCTTGATCCCTAATAAAAAATACATTTACAATTGCTTTGTAGAGAATATAATTAAAGTCCCAAAATCCTAGGTAAAATCATTAAAGACAAGCCTGTTCCACAGATATCATTTATGCAGTGGACCGTACCCAACTCAGGCTGTTTATGAACATCTCAACAACTTACAACATGTTATCTTTGGCTAAAACCTTAAAATGTGAGTCTAACTTGTCGGCCGCTACCATTTGCTTTCGAAGAAAAAAAAAGTAATAAAGTAGACAACAAATCAAGGACATACTAAACCTACGAATAAAAGACAATTGTAATGAAAAACATGGTGCTGAAGTAGAGGTATAAATAATAAAATATTTTTGAATTTCGAACTAACTCGAGATAAATGTACGATTCCCCAAAAATTCACACATTACATCTTCATGAATTTACTAAAATTGGTAGGATTATTAAAAATAAAGTAGCAACACTGAAACGTACCAGTGAAATAAACTCGTGTACTTGTATTGACCATACACTTACTCTATACGGAAATTGCACGATTTTACGAAAACAAATCGAAAATGCAACGTCACTGCAAACTGCCCGCCAAAATATCTAGACGTTCATTGTTAGCGATTGAAAGGGTACTCCATTGTTTCCTATACAAATATACAACTATGCAATTTCCCGAGCCAACTACGAAACCACGATGAGAATATCATCCCCCCAGTACTTATCGTAGGGGCATAATAATAACAATCGTAGGTTCAACAACAAAATAACTTCGTAGGTAAAAGTTCCCAGACTGGCCTGACAGGCGGAATTCGGTTCACAAAGTGAAAACCGCTGAAAGCCGATGTTGTACGAACGTGTTTTTGGACAAACAAAAATGTTGAGTGATGTGATTATTTCAAGACATTTATTTCTATTGTTACGGGAGTGATTTAGTAGCTTTATTAGCTTTAGAATGATAGTATCTATAAGGCATGGCTACAAACTGAAGCTTTGGTAATACGGAGTTATTTGTTAAACATAATCATCTGGTTTAGGTTACTTTGTAGGTAGTTTTTATATTCGTATAGTTATTTTATCATAAAGATTAATTAATAGTATTAAAAAAACTTTAATCTAACACATCGGCTTATTCGATTTAGTGATCAGCGTGTCCTGTGATACAAAGGCCTCTTCCAGCTCTTTCCATCATATCAGATCATAATGTTTAGTTTGTTCTAAATTTGGATTTTATGCAAAACTTAGCTCTTGCATTTTATTTTCTTTTGATTTAACTATCTTTGTGCTAAATTGCATTAAAAATCTTTAATCGTGATTATTTAGTATTAATAAATAAAAAGGAGTTTATCTTTCACACTGGCCGTCTGGTAATTCATTATTGCAATCGAAAATAGATAGACCTATCCGCTAGAGATGTGATCAAGTCACAACATTCCATCTAAATTGACTTACATTGTCGACACCCCGATCGATATGACATACAACACTATCCATGAATTCTATTAAATAAAATGTATTCAGGTTTTAAGTATCAGTCCACAGTTAAAACGATTCCCGTGTAACGTGCTTGGATAACGTATGGTCTATCGAATTTTAATACCGGATTTACCTACTCTACAATAGGGCTGTCAATCTTTCAATTTATTTCACAGGGGTGCGGTGTTTTTCATTCATTTAAATCTCTTTGATGTTTATTATATTGACTTAATAGATCAATATTTGTTTATCTTTTGACAGGGCGTTGGCTTGGTGGTTAGAAACCCTGACCTCCACGCCGGAGTTCGTAGCTTCGATTCCTACCCTGGACAAACATTTGTGTGCATCAACAATAGAACATGTTTGTTTGTTCTGTGTCTAGGTATAAATATCTATAATTATGCATTTACAAGAAAAATGCATGTCCCGGGATATTAATTAAGTAATTTTTATGTTTCGTTAGTTTTATTAGTTTTGTTACAAGAATTCATGACTTCATGAAAAAAACAGAACTATTCGATTGGTTGTCATCCCTAATTTATGAAAACGAAATACATGAACGTGGACAATTTTAAGCCGTAAATTGATTGCGGTTAGGTTTGGTCTTGTTTGATTACATTTGCGTAAGTGTGGTTGGCCTAATGGATGGTATAATTATGCAGTTGCTTTTCAAAAAAGAACCAAGAACTTCATTCCTTTTTCCAGACTCGGTTACGACGTACCTGTAACAAGTAAAAATTTAAATTATTTTTTTTTGAAATTCACTCTAAAACATAAACTATGTAAAACATTTACATTATTATAATAAGTTTACTCTTCAACATAAAATATCTGTTGAATAACATGATGAGTATGTAAATTGATCCAGCAGAAGTGTGGAAGAGGGACAGATAGAATGTAGACGTTTGGGTTTATAAATATTAATAACATTGACTTGATAAACCTTCAAGTTACGCTTTCATGGTAATTACATAAAAACTCCAGATAACTAAATGAATAAATAACTTCAAACTATTTCACCTACAGTACAGTCATCATAAAAAGCGTAATACAAATCTAAAAAGATTTGATTAAGACTTAAAAAAAAAAGAAAACAAGCAGACGGTCCACCTGATGGTAAGTGGTCACCGCCGCCTATGGGCGTTTGCAACACTAGGAGCATCGCCAATGCGTTGTGGACCCTGAGACGTGAAGTTGTTAAGTCTCATGTGCCTGTAATTTCACCGGCCCCTTACCTTTCTAGGTAGTACTTCCATGGACGAGCTCTGCACTAAGAGCTCTACTACACTAAATATTATTATTTATTTTTATACTTATAACTTATACTTAATACATATTTTTCATTTGAATAAGACTCATAATAAATTAATAATACAATCTTATGGTATAATGTAACTTGCATGAATTAAAAGGCTTTTTTTTTATTTATTTATAGTTGATACATTCTCCGCGGTTTTTAATAAGGACGACGGGTTAGTTAAACTTAAAACGATGAAAAACTTTATTTTCTGCAAAGAGTGAGTAAAAAATTATATTCATTGAATTCATTGACTATGTTATGTTGCTTCATTTGAAATCGCACTTCGGCCGTGATATGAATTTTCAAGTATGTACAAAAAAGATGCTGTGAGTGGTACAAAATCATCAGCTAAGCGTCTGATTTAATACTCGGAGATGATCCATTGTTTTGATGTTAAATAAATTTTTTTTTAACAAGTCCAAACACAAATAAAAAAAGTTGACATGCTTCGACTTCAAAAATTATCCATTGTAATCAAATTACTTTAGCGCATTCAAACTGCATGTTCAACAAACTCATTTATATTGAAATGTAATCAAATAAAATTAAACGTGCGACTTGAAAACATTTTTTAATATAAACAAATTAAATACCACTCGGAATTGTAACAAAACATACGCTCGGCGATAAATTGTCGTCTCTAATCCATATTAATGGTTTCTTAAAATAATTAAAACCATTTTGTGTTGTTGTGCTTTTTTGGCGACCGTACATGGACTTGTGTAAGTGGAGGCTGTATATCATAATGATGCATAGCGTCTCCGCAGCTTTCATACATTATTAATTACAAAACGAGTGACAGAGACAACATATATGTGAGTAAGAATCGAGTGAGATAAGGATGGAGAGACGTTGGGATTGGCCAAGTTGCTTAGGTTCCGAAGTTTCGGTAAAGTTTTCGGACAATGAAGGGTAGCAAATGTGTGACAGAGTGTCACACACAACTTGTGACTGCGGTCTCAGTAGCGGCTGTAGGATATTTAAAATTCAGGAATGAATCCATTAATCACGACAAATTCAAAAACTCGAATAAGTTGACAAATTTGGAACAAAATTTTTAATCGTTTAGGAAATGGGTTCGTAATGAATGATAGTTAAATTTAAAAATGGAACTGTCGTAGTTAAAAAACTCGAGTTGAAAACATTTGCTAGATCTAAAACACGGAAAGATTCATCGTACGATCATCTAACGATAATAATGTCATTCGCGTGTGAGCGCTTTCGATCAGAACGAATGATACGATCCATTTGACCATACCATTCGAACGACAAATCGTTCCGCGTATATCCATAGATCGAAACGATTTAAACACGTTTTACGTTTATACACGATCGAAGCTAACGGCAATATTTTAGATGATATCGGAATATCTCTATTATTGATTCGATTTTCAATCGATATCTAAATGCATAATTAGCATAACTAAAGTTACCTCATGTGGCGACATCTATGAACGCGCCTACAAAATACTTCACCGCCCACACTACAGTGATGTGGCGACATCTATGAACGAGTAGAAACACACGAGAATCCTACATCGCACTATCAAGATCCTCTCAGGATTTGACATATATACCAGGATCCAACATCAACAGTAGGACCGCGGTCCCTAGGCATGATCACCTAGCCTGGCGGAAGGTCTTCCCTTTTAAATGGAGGAGTCTCATACCTCGCTCCTCCATAGTGGTGGCCCCGACGTGATATCCATTACTTCGCTTCAAGCTCAGCTGCATTCACACAGCAAGCCAGCTTCGCCTTAATCAGTTCCACCGCAGCCGACTCACCGTGCTTCCTGGTTCTGCAAGGCACACTTCATGCGACAGCACTCATCGCCCACACCACAGTTCACCTGCAGCACACGTCCGGACCTCAGCTGGCTCCTCACTCTCCGGCGTGGCGGCTTCTGCACACGTGGACTACTGTGGGAAGCCTCAACCCATCGCAGCTATCCCGCTCAGTCTCGACTCACCGTAGACTTCCGAGCAGCACTGGCACTTGCAAGCTATCAGCAATGATGCAGCAACAACAGATCGACCTCTGGTCTAGGAAGGGAGTGATGTGGCGACATCTATGAACGCGCCTACAAAATACTTCACCGCCCACACTACAGTGATGTGGCGACATCTATGAACGAGTAGAAACACACGAGAATCCTACATCGCACTATCAAGATTCTCTCAGGATTTGACATATATACCAGGATCCAACATCAACAGTAGGACCGCGGTCCCTAGGCATGATCACCTAGCCTGGCGGAAGGTCTTCCCTTTTAAATGGAGGAGTCTCATACCTCGCTCCTCCATACCTCATGTCAATGATTGCAGTAAAAAGTAGCTTTGACTTCAGGAGACCGACAGGCTGCAGTTATATGACATCATTCTGGAGGCCTGTTTTGATGTGAGCTTGGTGTGTCAATGTTCGTTATTCGAATAAAGAATCGAAGTCATTTATCGGCGCCAATTTTCTGTTTTACGAGAGTCGAGTTTCGAGTAACAATGTGAGTTCTGTTTTTAAATGCACTGTGATGTGAACTGCCAGTGACGTTAATTACACATCATTTTTCTTTACTTTTTTCAGACAGTATTGTAACTTTTTCAATACGGAATATTTCGTCTTCGAATTTTTCATTTTAGATAGAGATTATTATGATCCACACTTTAAAAAAATTATAAGAGAAAATGATTTAGGTACCATCCTTACTTTTACCACTTAGGTTCCTTAGATTAATTTATAATAATTATTAGTATTAATAACTGTGGTATTTCAAGAATAATACTTAAAAAACAGGTATTGTAGCAAAGTTTATTTAAAACTAGCATCTAAAACGAATTGTACCAATTTCAAAACAGTAGGTACTTGCCCATTAAACTTTATAAAAGCTGAAAATACATTGTCGTTTTGAAACATTTTATTCCAAACATTTCTGAACACAATGTAAGAACTTTACAGACACAAATATTTCAAGGAACACGAGAAATACTTACTTGTGTTATTATGTTACCGGTATTTAAAATAAACTTTATGATGTACTATTTTATTTGGAATAGCGTGGAAATATGCAAGTGCCGTAGGAAAGGCTTAATGGCGTCATTATTAAGGTTGAAAATACAAAAATGTGTAAACGAAAATGTGCATTATTTATTGTGAAAATAATGAATACCTAATACATACATTTCGAATGGAGGGAAAATTTTCAATCGATTAAAAACCTCGGATACGCTGTTCGGTTAAAAGAGTATTCTTAATTTAAAACAGCCATAATCTAGTATATGGTTTATTCAAAATCAGACGTATCTGAACGAAATATGTTGTTGAAATAGTAATACTTATTCCAAAGTAATTTGGTCCGAAATCGGTTGGTAGGGATAGTAAGAATAAAAAGAAATTGGAGGTCATTGTACGTGTTTATTTACTACGACAGTAGTCAAATATGTACGAATATAAATCAAAAAGTTTATAATTAATTATCAATTTGAATTTAGAATGACGATGATTTGTTTTTAATGTTTTTATTCGTAATGGATTATGTTGATGTAAACCTTTTTATGGGAGCGCTTCGAAATTCTGATTAGCAACCTTCTTGTGTGACGAAAAATAAATAAATGATAAACAGAATCTATATGCTATTCAAAAGTGCTTGATGAAAATTAAAATGTTTCTCTGTAATACAAAAGTTTCACTTCTATCGTGTCTTTACGACACACCCTGTTTCCTTTATTTAGGAATGTATTTCGAACTTCGATATTTATTTATTTATTTATGGATCTCCAATAAAATATACACGTTAACATTTATTATAACACACTGAATGTGAGGTGGCGTGTTCCTTCAATTAGAGGAGACCACAGCATCCAAAAACATAAATAGACGGAAAATTACAATAATAAAAACACAAATAGAATCATAAATAAAATCAAATACAAAAAAATAAATATAAAAAAATGCATTTGTAATATGTATTATAATGGATAATTCATTAACAAATTAAATTATGATTTTTTAACGAAATACAAAACTAGTACATATATATCAATAATAATTTCCTAATACAGTGTAAACTCTTTATAACGTTATCCTTTATAACGATAAACTCCCTATAACGTTGAAGTGAGCCCAAGTTGGTTGGTTTGTTCACTTTGTTTTGTTTTTTTTTGTTCACTCCATATAACGATAACTCTCTATAACGACAAAAAATGCTCAGTCCCTTGAGTTTCGTTATAAAGAGTTTACACTGTATATTGAGAAAGATTAGAATAACACATCATATTATGTATACGAGAGAAATTCAGCAATTATGTTTATGTAAGTTGGGCAGAACTCGTTGCCAGCTATCTAGCCCAGGGATAGTGTACCGTGCTATTCAATTAGGTTTGGATCCTGGTCCCACATAGATGTTCTTTCCCTGGATGGAATAGAAAACTTTGTAATATTGCATATTACCCGCGTTCCCGTGGGATGTCACATGTATTATACATATAAACCTTCCTCTTCACTCACTCTATCTATGAAAAACTCGCTAATAACCGCATTAAAATCCGTTGCGTAGTTTTAAAGATTTAAGCATACACAGGGATATAGGGACATAGGGACAGAGAAAGCGACTTTGTTTTATACTATGTAGTGATTATCAATTGTTTTTTAGATTATGAAAATAGGCTTACAGTGGTGAAAGAGATAGTTGTAAATCTTCATGTTTCACATCAAAACTTTAACATTTATAATATTAATAGGATAACACTAGATGATACAAAAGAGGATAAAAAAGATACTGTATCTTCGTGCGTCCCAAAATCACTAAACTAGAAACTTCAAGCTTAAAATTGCTTTTTGTATGGTTCCGATACGGCTTTTTTTTAACAAAGAAATACATACAGCCATCTGAAAAATGCTAAAAAAATTTAACTGTTTTTTGATCCCTTATATTTTTCCATTATTCATCGTCTGACGACAACAATAGGTTTAAAAGAAATTGTTAAAATTACTCGAATATCCTCTTTATTCGGAACATGTAACAAATACAAAAAAAAAACAAGGCTAAAAACACTACACTAACTAGCACATCCAGTAAAATCATAACTCTGCGAATTGTATATTTTGATGTTTTAGCTTTTAGCCAAATTGAAACGTTCGAGTATCGGCTTAGGCCTCCGCCTACGATGAGGCCGGCTGGTTATTTGCTTGTTATGCTTTGAGGCCGATGCTGAAATTTGCCTACGCTTCATTTGGTTTGTTTTCTATCTAAAAAGTTTAGATAATCTGATGGAATTATATTATCAATCTGGGAACGTTGTTGTTATTATAAGAGATAACCTTAATTCAACCAATATCATAATACCAGGCTGGATTAATTATTCTAATGCATTGTAGTCACGAAAATAAACTCAAACCCCACCCTATTCTAACCCCTCTACGACCTAATATCACCTCCCATTTTCAATTTAAAATGCAATTTTAAAGTACATCTTCATCAACCCGTGTCACCATAAATTTAAGGGATAACCGCCCTAAAAATAACCGCCGACCTAGGAGCAACATGTTCGAGACATTTCACAGTCGACCTGTTCGGCCCTTCGGAGCCGTTCGGTCGGGTTCGGTGTCCGAAAGAAATAGAGCGAAAAATTATGGTCTTCGAGGCCCGCGGACAATTGAGTTCTCCCATGCGTGCGCGGGTTATAGTCTGCGTTACATTTTTATGGTCCAAGGTACCTGTGACCATTGATAGGGTTTTAATATCATAATTTAAGGGTGCGTTAAAGTTGTTTTGGTTCATTAAGTTCGTTGTTTCAGAGGCTAGAGAGAAAACTGGCTTTTTTATGTTATAGGGAGAATATTTTCGCCGAGCGACCTCGTTTTTTTTTTTTTGGTGCTGGACTTGGCAGTCCTTCTGGACTTTGCGGTCATCCAGACATATCGTGGGCAAGATTATATTTTAACATAGTAAGTTTTGTTCAGTTTCACATGAGACCAAAATAATATTTTATGATTTTACGTAATTAATAAAAACAAGCCCCATTGCAACATTCCTTTACAGTAACTATAATAACCGATATACAACAAATTACAACTACATATTAAAAAAAAATCCACCGCGGTCTCACCCGCTCCCGAGGAATGTACATTTATCCGAGATAAAGAGTATCATTGCGCCAAGTTTTATCCAAATCCATGGAGTATGTAGTTTTTACGTGAAAGACTAACAACCATACATACATCCTATATCATTAGTAAGACAGTAGAATTTCAAATTTATTAATATTGATCTTGTAAATAGTATATGTATATATATTATCCAAAGTATTGTTTCTTCGAAGTATATCTTTTACTTAACTTTGAGATCTACATGTTGTATAATGTTTTGTTAACAGTGTATTGTGTTGTTGTCAATGTAGACTCAATATGTGTAGTATTGTCACAAACCTTTTTGGTTTTTAAATGCTACTATGTAATCATTATTTTATTGTTATTTTGAAACTGTAATAAAAAAAAATTCACAACATACCACGCAAGATACCAACAAAAAAAAACAAGTATCATTAGGGGACTTTAGAATCTACAGCTACACATCATACCATTACATAACCCTTGTTCTAAGACCTCCAAGCCATGCATCATAGTCTCGCGTAAGACAACGTGAGTCGGTCTCGGGTACCTCTGGTACCTCGGGTCTCGCTCACATGAGCGATGATCAGCCGAGGCGCGGGTTACCGCACTGATTTACTACAGTTAAACCGGCCCGCATAGTTTTGTGTCCGTGAACACAGACGCGTGGAATGTTAAGCTTTTTGAAAGTGCACTCTTGTCATGCAAGTTTTGCTCTAGCAAGCGGTGTAGTGTCGGAAAAAGTTGCAGCGGTAGTCTGTGGTGTAGAGGGATGGATTTCAAACCAGGACTGTGTGTCTAAATTCTGTTTTATTTTGAGATCGGATAGCCGTGTGTGAAATATGTCAGAAACTTAGGACACCCCGAATTACCCTGCGTAGAATCTTAAGCAAGTTTTTTTTTGTCGTCAGTCAAACTTGTTATAACATGAGAATAAATGTGGAGTGCAAGTAAATGTTTACTTGAACTGGTAGTAAAGTTGTTATAAGACGGAACACAGAGAATGGTAAGTCAATTGCTTGTACCCTAAACATCCACTGACAAAAACTGTATCAGTATTTATAGACATAGTAGAAAAAGAACCTTATAAACCCCGATAAAAGGATGATTTTAATTAATGACACATTAAAATCAGTTTTATCACAGCACAGGTGAAAAATTTTAATATCGAACGCAATCAAAATAACAACTATCATTCTGAGAAATGAAATCTAACACAATGAAGTTATTTTTATCGCTCTATGCTCTTTAGTGGCGTGTGTCAGATATTTAAGCCGGGTTTAACGACCGCCTAAGCTTTGTCATGAATGCTCGCTGTAAAGTACGTATTGGAAATCGCGTTTCATTGTTGTCCCTTCTATTGTATGTTAACAGAGTAATAGATAATGTTTCAGCCGCTTGGATGCTGTTTGAGATGCGGTAAAGTGCAGTTTTATAACTGTAGTAACATTGTTAATGGGTACCTTAAATAAATATCCTGGGACATTCTTTACACACGACCATCTGATGTTAAACTAAGCAGAGCTTGTACTATGGAAACCAGATAACGGATATACTACATATAATATATACTAAGATCGATATTTACATCCAGACACAGACATGTTCATGCACATAAATGTTTGTCCAGGGTGGGAATCGAAACCACGACCTGAGCTGTGGCAGTCAGGTTCTCTAACCACCAAGCCAACTGGCGCGTTACAATACTGATTAAGTTGTCACTAAGAAGGTGTTCCATATAAATGTGACAATTAAAACTTGACATCTCTAGGGTGTTCTAAGAGGCGACTGAAGAGCATACCGATGACCACGTGCGGTTAACATTTCAAAAAAAGGCCTTAAAAAGCTGTAAAAATTTTGTAATTGAATATAAGAAAGCCTATACCTACATATATGTATGTATATTGCGCCGTCTACTACTATTGCACAAATGCACATAACTCCAACAGTGCAGAAAGTTGATAAAGAATTAGTTATAAGTAATTTAAGTACAAATCATAGAATAACATGAATCACATATGTATTGTATAATTATAAAAACATCATCTAATTTTGATGCTAATAAATAACTAATGTGGGCGCTAAAATATATTTATAACATCAATAAATTCTAAGATAACATCAACCTATTACTAAATAACTAATTAATGTAAGGCACAATCGCAAAAACGACTCTGGAGAATCAATATGTCACAAATAACTACCAGCAATTTACTTGGATTCGATAAATGAGCCAATTACATCGCTCCTTACCCGTAATATAGCCAACTCTTCCTTGAATTTGAGCGCAAACAAATTATAATCCAAAGGTGCCATTAAAGCACCATACGGCAGCCATAACTCCAGAGCTCTAAGGTGTTAAAGACACTAATGAACAAATTAATTATGAAACAATGGAGACGCCATTCGTTACCTGCCTGTTATCAGATCCCATTCGCTTTCAAGGGCTCGGAACAGCCATTTACGAAGAAGCGAAAGTTTTGGCTCAATGCGACTCAGGCGATGTGAATGGCAACGTAGGATTTATGGCCTCTGGTCGGGAACAAAGGGCGTAGGATAAGATACGCCCCTTTGGTTGGGACCTTAGAAACATACGCGCTGGCTTAAATTCTGGTTGGAGATCTATTTGAGCAGCGTTTGTACAAGATTGATTCACATTCTAGAGTACATATAAAGCTTATTAATTCACATGGTCTCATGGCCATTGAAATAACTTCCATGTAAAGACAAAGAAAAAGAGAAACAATACACCAATCGAAACCAATCCAAAAGGCACATTGTATTGTAATTTAAAATTCTTTACAAAACACACGAAATAAATATGCCATATTTGGTCATGTAAAAGCGACGGTTCTGTATGGAAGTGTAAGTGTTCTTTTGTTTCCGAGAGCCAAGTTCCGACCTTTTGGTGAATGCCTTAATTTCCTGTAACATTTCAGGCTCGGTACAAAGATTTGTGTTTAAGAGGTTGGTGATGTTATCTTCATCTTGGGGTATTGTGGACGAAATTGAGCTCTCGTGTTTTTGGATGATGGGGAGTAAAGTTTATGTGAATATCATGTTTTGAAAAGATTATAAGGAATAATGTCGTATTGGCACGGAATACCCTGAAATATAAAATATTTTTTAAAAGGTTTTACTTACGTAAAAGTATGTGAATTCAGCAAATTGTCGTTTAATTAAAATGAGTCTTATGATAACCTTAATTAAGGATCATCAACATTTCCTCCCCTACCAACAGATCCTGCCCTATCATCGCCAGACCTGGGCGTAATATATGACCGACACATATAATCTTTACAATCAATTGGTCTACTTGACTCTTTCACCTCTCCTCATGTCCTCTCTGTATAACAACGAACAGCTCCTTGTCTACTCTGTCACTAATAAAAAAAACCCAAATACACAAACCCAAATATACATGTCCATTGACCAATCAAAAAACTAGATCGGCAATTCGAGCCAATCGTAAAGGTACAAGAATAGCAAAGGTATGAATTCTTTTTCCGAACAATACATTTTAACATATCTGATTCCCATAAATCTGTAGGAATTGTACGATAAAACTCTAAACAGGGTTCTGCCTACTGTAGAAAAGATAAACACTGAAGGTTAACTTAATAGGGTAATGTGAAGTTTATGTACAGTAGCTAACAATAAATCATTGTTAATCATCAGGCATGCTATACCTAGAAACAAATGCTTTACGTAATCCAGCTAAAAATAGAACTTATTTTCTTTTTCTTTAAACTCCTTTTGGGTTGACACTACCTACTTAGATTTTACGAAATACTTAGCAGTAATAGATATTATACGTGACAAATTTAATTGAAGCCATGCAAGCTTTTAAAAGAAGGTACTACATTTAGTCTATCAGTTATCTGGTTTCCAGAGTACAAGCTCTGCTTTGGAATCAGAGGGCTGTGTGTAAAGAATCTCCCAGGATATTATATTTTTTTATTAAAGTGTACGCAATCGAAACCTCTGCGGCCATAATGGCCAGTGACTTTTATGAGATTCCATAAATAATTGTAATAAAAACTCAGCAGTAATCACGTCAATCTTAATCAGCAAAAACTCGATACACTTTTTCTCCAGCTCTTCAAGTGAGGGGTGAAATAACGAATTGCATTCGGTAATTAATCCCAAATCTGCGGAACAAGGAATCCCCGTGCTGGAGGTGGATGACCTCATTTCAGGGTCCAACGAAGGGGCCCAGTTGATTGATTATAACAAGTTTCTTCTCAATATTTGTCAAGACATTTTCCGCGTCGGTTAGTCTTTTTGCTTTTATTTAATCGTTTTATTAATTAATGCTCGGGGGTTGGTTGTTTAAATTGAACTTTTAAATGGCAATACTGTATATCTTTTGACATAAATGGTATTTTAAGTTAGTTTATTTCGCTTAGCAAATTCTAAATTAGCTTTGTACTAACACTAGTTGATAAATATTATTCGACAGGCCAGTTGGCTTGGTGGTTAGTGACCCTGACTGCCGAGCCGCAGGTCGCGGGTTCGATTCCCACCCATGACAAAAATTGGGTGCATGAACATGTCTGTTTGTTCTGTGTCTGGGTGTAAATATCTATTTAAACATAAAAAGTAGTATATCAGTTATCTGGTTTCCAGAGTACAAGCTCTGCTTAGTTTGGTATCAGATGGCTGGGTGTAAAGTATGTCCCGGGATATTTATTTATTATTGTAACTGATTCTAGGAAGCTTCCAATCAATTCTGACAATCGAAGGGCACTTATGAAGAAGAGACTGAAGTTTAGATAAGATCTCTTTAGGATCAGAAGGCGTGTGTGAAGAATAGGCTTAGTTTGATATAACTCAAATTATATATAATTGATTCTCATTTTGCGAGACATAATGATATTATTTGACAGATTGATTAGATACTATGTTAAACCATAACATGGCCTAAGCCATATTCGATTTTGCAATTTAAAACACAATCTTCTTCAATAGTTTAATTTTTCAAATAAATCCCCTCGTGATAATTCCTGTCATGTTCGAACAACCCTCAACATACTAGTTTACAAACGAAAAGGCTTCAAACTAATTGCTCGACGCGTTACCGGCAATGAGGGCATTGCTGGGCAGAGTGGGCAGTAAATATCTCACACCTGGACACTTCGCGTGTTTGTTACCTTCCACTTTGTGACGATAAATCACGGTAACGGTGTGTGTGGAGATGAGTATCATTGCGGGGAATTATTTTTGGGTGTATCTATAGATTTTTGGTCTATGTATTTATTTTTAGATATTGTATTTTAAAATTACGTTCTATGGTAAGTTATATTGAGGTACCAACTAGTGTCCTGGATATCGTACCTTACCATGCTATGACACGTCTCTCGCTCTAAGAACATTGCAACACTTAAGGAAGCTCATACGAATTTGAGCTTTAATACCAAAGCTATACGATAACTTTTCCTTATAGCAATAGTAAGCTATTAGTAACGCCCGAAAATAATATCCACATTGTCATTGACAGATGGAGCCACTGAGAGCGCCGAAAATAACGTCAATATCACTTTACATGTTTTTTTTTAGCCGGTTCAATATAAGTGCTGTTACACGCGAGTTTTATAACCGGCGCGGTCCGGGTAAGCAATTATGACGAATGACCATTGACCGGACGCGTCCAGCAGCCAGCTACATGTGCCCTGTTCACACGAGCACGGTCGAGTTAGTGGAGCGAGTTATTGGAAAAAATATTGATAATCTATTTTTAATCAAGATCCCGTTTAGAGGTAGTTTCAATTTGCTCTTCTATTGGTCGGTCTTTATGCTAGAATATGTTTTTGGGGGTAGCCCTGTATCTAATCGTGGGGGGATTTCACATATAGACTAAAATTACTGAGTTGATGCTGATGTTTTCAACAAAAGCAACCTTCCGACACGGTATTAGTCAAATATGTTATATATTTTTTTATTTTCTAATTGCCAAGCTGAAAAGCATCTAGAAACCGTGGTACAATATTTTTCCTTAAAAATCCGAAATTTCAACTAAATATTTCTTTAAGCAGTAAAGCAAGTATCCTTGAAAGTGTCAATAGACCGATTTTGTTTTTCAACTACCATTCTGTTAGTAAAAACGTAGTGTGTAAAATATTTCACGACGTGACATGAAAGTGCCGCTTTGAATAGTTCCGGGAAAACCACTCTTTTAAATAAAGCTAACTGAATTTCAGGTGAACTTAGGCTTATTCCTGGTGGCATGTTAATGGCTTGACCATCAGTTTTGTTACTTGCCTTCAACTCTTGGCTTTACTTGCTTATCTTGTACTCAGCCTTATTAATATAGCTGTCCTCCAGTTTCTAGATATTTTATATTTTCGCAGGGTAAAAATGTGCCTTTGCTATTCCAGATTATAATCCATGTCTATGCCAAGTTTCATTCAGATCCGTCAAGCCATTTTTCTGTGGTTGAGTAACATACATCCATTCCAACATTCGCATTTATAATAGTAGAAATATTATAATAATAATTAATAAATAAATATCCTGGGACATTCCTTACACACGGCCATCTGATCCCAAACTAAGCAGAGCTTGTACAATGGACACCAGATAACTGATTAAAGTACTATATATACTACTTTTAATTTTTCTAAATATAAACTTATATAGATATTTAACACCCATACATCCCTACTAATATTATAAATGTGAATGTAAGTTTGTTTGTTACGCTTTCACGCAAAAACTACTTAACCAATCATCATGAAATTGTGTATACACATATTCTTGGAGGTATTAGAAGTAACATAGGATACTTTTTGTGCCGGGAAAATGTTACATCCCTCGGGAATGCGGGTGAAACCGCAGGGGACAGCTAGTACTTACATAATTGTAAGAAGATTATACTACCGGCACGCTATGATGGCCGTTTTGACGTTTCAAATTGTCATAGGAAAAGAAACTGTATTGCTTTAGAATAAGGTTGATTTCCATCATCATACAAATTAGCTGTTGGATCAATAGATGCACCTTATATCTGAAGAAATAAAGATTATTTTTCTTTGTCATTATTAAACGTCAAAACGGCCATAGCGTGCCGCAAGTTTAGTCGTGATTTAAATTGTTAGTAGTGTACATAATAATGAAAGGGATGTAGGTTTCTTTAACTTTTAAGGTTTCTAAATTATTATTTTATATACTGTGCCCTGTTATTTATTATTTAAAGCCTATTATATATATGTGATGCAATAACGTATTTGTATAGCCGACTAAAATATGGATACCAATGTTTTATATAACCTAGCATCTAACTAAACTGTATCTAGCAATCCACAAACCAAGTCGTCTCCAACAGACGCTGAAGCACGTATCACGGTGTATCACACTTATCAAATTGACAGCAGCACAGTATCGTTTGCTTGACTAATTAGTGCTTCCAGTCACCACCTTGCCCGCAATCAGTATACTGAGTTGCCGCCTTGTTCCGAGCTTAGTGTATTTGTGGGGCGTGTTATGAGATGAAGCGGGAGCGTGAGCGGTGAGCTTAAAGGAATTGGGTAGGAAAGCACTTGTTACGGAAAAAGTTTTGATCGTAAATAATGTGAGAAAAAATTAAACGACTTAATTGTTTCGAACTACTCTGTAAATACCTTTGAAAATACAGTCAAAAAGTAATTGAGAAAGAGAGAAGAAGATCATGCAAAGAGTGACTGTCTAAATTTATGCAGTATTAACGCCAAATGCGAAAAAATCATCTATTAAGCTGAGAATGCTGGGTAGCACTAACAAGTTGCTGAAAGTTCTGGCTGGCAGATTTGATAGTGTTCTACAGAAGCATTGGGTGTCAACCCTGATAAACCCCAATTCGAAGCAATGTTTTTATATTTATACTAGCTGTCCCCCGCGGTTTTACCCGCGTTCCCGTGGGATGTCACATGTATTATACATAAAAACCTTCCTCTTCAATCACTCTATCTATTAAAAAAAACCGCATCAAAATCCGTTGCGTAGTTTTAAAGATTTAAGCGCACATAGGGATATAGGGACAGAGAAAGCGACTTTGTTTTATACTATATAGTGATTAATAATTTTGTGTGTTATTTGAAAGTATTTATATTATTTCAATAACTTTTACATGTGTTTTAAAAAATGGATCTTTGTTGTCTGAATAAATACATATTTAATTCGAATTAATAAAATCTATTTTTTACACGCTTTATATTAGCTTCACCTGTATGTATGTATGTAACCGACCCCTTTGAGCTCGATTTTGTCCTACTTTGAACGATCAGATTTAATTCAAACTTTGCACACCTGTCAAAGACCGATGACAATGCAATAATCCGATCAAAGCATCCGATTATCCTAATTAGATTCGCCAGGATTAATTAATTTCTTTCCGCATCCTTTGCATGCGAGTAAGAGAGATAGAGCTAGTGCGCGAACTACGCATGCGTGCAGTTCCAGACTTACTCTTTCGGGCACTCAAAAAAATGTATTTAAAAATGAATAATAAATAATAGTAATAGCATTCTTAATTAATATTTATTAAAATTTATTTTCTGTTTTTTAGTTTGGTTTTCTATATAATTTATAGGTTCTGAGCAGATGTCAATGCAATTTAATACACACGTTTCACGTAATATTCTAGATCTATTAGATCTAGTAGCATAAAGTAATTACAGTATTTAAAGCAAATTTAAAAGCTTACAAATAACTTATTACTTAAACCAAGCCCTTAACCTATCTCTCGTCAGACGACACGGAAATATAACTGTCCAAACAGAGCTGATCCCCGACTGCACATTCATCTCGCCCCTCTACTACTTACATCATGAACCGCTGGGGGGTTAGGGGGCTCTAAGTATACTGGTATAAGTATCTTTGATTATCGATGTAGAAATCGGGACGGTTTCCCAGTCTTATAGTTGTTACTGTGTCGCTATCAATCCACGTGTTATGTGAGATATGTTCTAATTGGAGGAATAATGATCTTAATGCAATTAGGATTAGAATTGGAATTTCAACGCTGAGATATTTTGTGTTGATTTTCGTCGGTAGTTCTTAAGATACAATATTGATTAAATGGTTGATTACAACCAATCTGATTATGATATATTTGATAAATATAGATAAAACCATTTCCGTTTGGTCGATGAGAGAGTGAGAGCTACCGAGTGAGGAAATTGTACTATATAGAATTTTTGTTTATATTTAAGACCCACGTGATGTGTTTATTAAAATAGAACTAGCAACCCGTCCTGTCTTCGCGTGAGTGGGATAGTATAAATGTTATATATACATAAACCTTCGCGAAGAAATTCTCTATATGCCAGTGAAAACCGCATCAAAATCTTTTGCGTAGTTCAAAAGATATGAGCGCACAAACAAACAGAAAAATAAAGTCTTTATTTAATGCCATTTAAAAAAAACAAATTCAATAAAGGTCAATATCATTAGCCCCGTAGTTTGTGACAGTTGTATCATAAGCACCTGTCAGATTGTGACGTAGTACGACAATTGGAAAGGAGCTAACCTAAAATGAAATTTATCGTATTTCTGGTAGATAATGTACGAATAATAGACGACCTTCACAAAATGCCGGCTTCACACATGGAGCCTCATAATGTCGTGGTATTTGTGAAGCCTTTAGAAATAGCCTAGTTTGTGAGTTAATGCCTCTTTTTCAATGCATGGCACATAGAGGCACGGAAGTATATCATTAATATAGGTCATAATATTAAGTAAATGTTTGGTATATGCATTCTTGGAAAAGTTAACTAGGTTGGTTGAAGGCCAGCTTTTTGTATGAGCTATTAAATTAATACCTATCTTCTTAAAAGGCAGGGCTTGTTAGGATTTCTTTTATACTTTTTTTTTTAATTATTTTGAGAAAACTTACAGCTAGGTATATAATTGATTGAATACAGACAGAGTATAAAGTAGAAGGCCAATTACAAGTTTTCACGTATTAACAAACAGATATGCTTATGGCACGACAAACAAGCACACAGTCCACTTGATGGTAAGTGGTCACCGCCGCCTATAGACATTTGCAACACTAGGGGCATCGCCAATGTGTTGTCGACCCTGAGACGTGAAGTTGTTAAGTCTCATGTGCCAGTAATTTCCCCGGCTTCCTTATCTCTCTAACCGAAACACAGTAATACAAGTGCACTACTGCTTCACTGCGGAAATCGGCAAGGTAGTACTTCCCCGGACGAACTCTGCACTAAGAGCTCTACTACTCAAATTATGGTACACTAGCTGTCCCCAGCGGTCTTACCCGCGTTCCCGAGGGATATCACATTTTACCGGGATAAAAAGTAGCCTATATGTTATTCCAGGATATGCTCTATCCATGTGCCAAGTTTCATACATTTTCGTTTAGTCGTTTTTGCGTGAAAGAGTAACAAACATACTTACATACAAATCTTTCCTCTTTATAATATTAGTATAGACTGGTGGAGGTTACCCTTCGGTTAAACCCGGCTAGAACCATCAAGAATCATCAGGTATCGTACGAAACGCTTGTTAATAAAACAGTATCATAGTTCGCCCTACATACGGTGCCGGTCGCGAAAAAAGACTCCGCCAAAAATATAATGAGCAAACTTTCCCAATTACTATAGTTTGATGATGGCGAAAAAAACATAACAAAGTTTCGCACGTACAAGCTCGTCTCACTTGAACAGAAATATCTCGTCGAAAATGAAAACGATATAAATAATATTAAACTATAGTTGAATTATTGTTTGATGATCCTGTTAGTTTAACAAGACTTGTCTTTTATTTGTTGAAATAAAGGTTTGTTTTCTGTATCAAATATTTGTTCACCAATGAATGCTAGTAATACTCAAAAATATTATAAGTTGAGTACATAAGGCGTATTTATTGGTAACACTTTTGGTAGTCTGATACTCTCTCATTAAAACATAAAACTATCTCACGATAATTATGAGTACAGCCAACATTTGTGTCGACACATAACAACTAATCCCCACATGGACCATAAAACACTTTCCGCAAGATATAACCCCTAAAGAGCTTTCCCGCGTTAGTTAAAAACTAAATTAATTTAAATATGGCCGACTCGTGGGACTTCAACCGCCACAATTTGTATAACGCGCACAAATTGAATTTAGAACTATAGTGAGAGACAAGATAGATAATCTAACTTAATGTTCCCGGTGAATAAATTTAAGCATGTCACTAAAATAAACGACGTAAGGTCGAATATTGTTATTTTTAATTTTGCGGCCGGCAAAACGGATTGCGCAACGCTTGATTGTTAAGGAAAACACATGGGGTACAATGTCGGGGTTTCTAACTCAATTAATATCAATTTAGATACCCAAAAGAGGGTCCGTGTTTCATTCAAATGAAAGAATGTTTAATGGAATACTGAGGAAAAGAAAATACATTGTTTTTAAAAGCGAATCCAAAAGTCCTCTTGCATTAAATATTACTTACAAACGTCTACACCTTGACTTTTAGCGATATTTAGCAAACAAAAGGTTCACCTCGACGAAACAAAAAAGACTGAGAGCAACGGTGACATTCACGAAGAAATAATTAACAAAACATACAGAAATGAACCAAGAAGAAGTGCGCCGGCGGAATCTAATTATTTTTCCCGCCATGACAGCAAGCTTCCCGCGCTTTTGGCGCGTCCAAAATGGCGGGCGAATGGAGCCCGCGACGTCAACAACGTAGTGATATTATGAAGCGAGGACACGACCGTCGACAGCCACTAAGCCTTCGAGCCTCCTCTTATTTATATTTGGACGCGAAAAATATAGAGGTTTTCAGGAAATTAATTTTCATTTTTTTATACGAACCTCGTTTAGTGAGGCCTTGTTTTTTGTTGACATCTTTGCCAATATTTTGAAAGGAGGCAATTTTCTTTAGCGTTTATAGGCGGACTATTTAAATGTTTACCTATAATTTCAACCTTCACAACATCATTAAAATACAAATCTCATTTAAGTATTAGATCAAGTTAAATTTTATTCAGCAACTACCCACATTATATAAAATAAAGTTCAATTATTAACCTGATAAACCTCCGGCTGAGACACCAAGTTGTGTAAATAAACACAGGGTGTTCAGAAAGCCAGTCGAGAGTCATTCAACGCGTCACCGAGTGTATTAAATATGTATGAGGCTCCCAACCGATTGTTTATCGCGCCAACTTTATAAGGGACTCGTGTGACGATAATAGAAGAAGTTTTGAGAGGCATGAGAGCTTTTAGATCAATACTGTTCGATTATGTTGGTGTTATATTATGTCTTGACGTAAATATCGGTTTTGTATAATTTTCTACAACGATTACACTTATGTTTTTCAGCTTCTTTAAAACTATGGTGAACATAGAGTTGTACTCTCAACCCGATTGGTAAAATACTCGAATAGAATCGTAAGTAACTCTGCAAGTTTCCCAAGCTGTCAATGATATCTAAGTGACCCAACAGTAAACACTGTAACAAGTTCAAAGAACTATTGAGCAATGTTGTAACAATCAATCCGAAACAAAGTCGAAGTGAGCGTCGATCAATCACAGATGTAAGCGTGAAGTACTCCCACAAAGGACCCCTGACGAGCATAATTAGCGCTCAATATAAATGCATTTGAGTCATTTGGTGCCATTAGTTGCCCCCCTACCAAAGGTACTGTTTGCCACCCTGAATTTAAGGTGATTCGAAGTAATGTTCGAGATTTAAAACACCGAGATATATTGGTGGTAATTTTGATGTTTTTGTAAATTTAATAAGGGACTGCCCCCTTATTCAGCTAATACAAACTTCGTCGGCGAGCCGCTTCACAAAGGCCTAGGAGAGTTTATCTCTCACGTGATTAGTAGTATTAGCGTAGTAAGCGACAGAAACAGCATAGAGGGCGTGACGAAACATCCTCGAGTTAGTGTAATTTTTCTTACAGAATCGAACCGCTGTAGTTTGCTTTGCTACAGACTATATTGTGACCGATTTTCTTTGTTATATCTGTAGCTAATGGTGAAGTGAGATTGGAACATTACGTATTAATAGACCTATTATTGGATATAATGAAAATAATGCGATGTTGGGCTTTATACACCTACTGGATAAAATATCAACCAAACTATTCGATTTTTGATCCAGTTTAGATACTGCCAAAAAAATACTTAGAACATTTTTTTTTAAATCATTATAGAATCTGTTCCATAGTAAAAATCCAACTATATAACGTGTTAAAGGTGGTAGGATACAAACTGACATTAAACTATTACATTAGAAATATATATATATTTATGCCACTTGGGCCGACAAACAAGCAGACGGTCTACCTGATGGTAAGTGGTCACCGCCGCCTATGGACATTTGCAACACTAGGGGCATCGCCAATGCGTTGTCGACCCTGAGACGTGAAGTTGTTAAGTCTCATGTGCCTGTAATTTCACCACCCCCCTTACCTTTCTAACCGAAACACAGTATAATGCAGGTGCACTACTGCTTCACGGCGGAAATGGGTAAGGTGGTAGTACTTCCCCGGACGAACTCTGCACTAAGAGCTCTACTACTCAAAAATCTTTAGCTCTTTCTTTTTTTTTATACTATAAAATTTTATGACAGTTTGGCTCATTTCAGGCTATGCGGATTTGGATATAATTTGGCATAGAGATAGAATGCTTTCTGAATAAAGATATATAATGTTTTTTGTCCTGGGAAAGCGTTAGATCCCTCGGGAATGCGGGTAAACCACGAGGCGGAACTTTTAATTTAGATGTAGAAAGAAATCAACGAATTAACATTATTTAAAAATTGTTTCAATGTGGAAGGGTACATTATCGCCGAGTCTCCTATTATAGGACAAGTTTTTTTTAAGTGAAACTATGCTATTCTAAAACGATAAATAAATCATTAAAAAGTTTCCCTGCAATACAGGTTTCTATCGTGTGTCGCTACGAAACACTATTTTTTTACTTTTTTTAAATATTAACCATAGAACATAAAATATGAAAATAATGTTAATTTATAAAAACACAAGATTACAATAGATTTATAACTAACATAATAAAACAAAGTGTACATACTAAACTAATTCAAATTAACTAATAAATAAAGGGATAATTTATGAATAAAAAACTGAATTTAAATTGTTAGAGCTGTCTATGGGTAAAGTGCCCAGAAGGCTGCCTACGTTGCGTCTACAATTAATCTTAAAATAATTTATCATAGAATCTTCAAGGAGTACGGACTAGTCCGTAGAAAATGTAAAATGAAAAAAAAAAAAAAAAAACATAAAATATGAATCATCAAAGACCCAAGCATTGGGACCGTAACAAAAGGAACCGTAACTGTTTCACCCCCCAAAATCTATATCATTCACTCACCCCCCTATAATTAGTCGTGAGTATAAATGCATTCGCCTACTAATGGACGTTTTATGCCACCCCTCTCTACGATTGAATGACCCTGGTCTTTCATTACTGCATTACCTTTCGTTCATTTGTGTTTGAGTGTTTTTGGTGAAAATCTTTTGTCACCTTTGTAAATTACTAGCTGTCCCCCGCGATTTTACCCACATTTTTGAAGGATAATACATTTTCTGGGTATAATAAGTATTCTATGTGTTTAATCCAGGTTATATACTGCTCTGTGTCAAGTTTCATATAAATCAGTTTAGTAGTTTTTGCGTGAAAGAGCAACAAACATCCATACATACAAACTTTCGCATTTATGATGATAGTAGGACCGCGGTTTCACTCGTTATCCAGAGGAATGTTACAAATTTCCGGATAAAAAGTATCAAATAACTTAATTTAGATTACACACTATCTATTGGTACCTCTAGTAAGTTTGTCCTTCATAAGTGCCCTCCGCGGGCCTAAACTGAATAAAAGATTTTGAATTTAGATTTTTTTATGTGCCTAGTTTCATCTTAATTCATTTAGAAGTTATTGCCTGAAATAATAACCAGCATTTATTCATACATCCATCCTCAATAATGATCGTATTTATAGTTTGAGTCGGATTTGACATTAATTGTAAAGGACAAAATAAAAAAAAAATAAAAAATGTTGACAAAAATTCTAAATAAAAAAAGTTCTGACTTTTAAAAAATTTCAATTTGAAAAACAGAAAAAATATCATAGTCATAATTTTGCAAAAAACAAGTCAGAATGTAGATAATGAAGATTTTCATAAAACACGTTTACCGCTACCTCTTATGAGTTGTCACATATCCGGGACCAAAATTAAATTTACGGCAAAGGTAGGCATTGAACATACATATGCATACCCAGTAAAGTGAGTCAATCAAACCTTAACTAACTTTGAATATAATTTAACTAATTCAAGAATTTTAGTCGTTACAACTTGGGGCTAAATTTATTACTCTATTGGTTACGACTATTGCATTCGATTTTAAACCCTATTTCTTGGGTACTAAGGTCGACAGGATTAACTCTCGATAAAAATACAGAGATAGTTTGAATATTCTAGCAATTATTGTTGTAGTATGCCTCAAATGCTTAGTAGCTGTAACCGTGGGGTTACCGCAGCTTTGATGCTCGACGTTGTCGTACTAGTACTACTCTAGTCTTGAAATAAATATCCTGGGACATTCTTTTACACTCGGTCATCTGACCCCAAACTAAGCAGAGCTTGTACTATGGAAACCAGGTAATTGATATACTACATATGTATTAACTACTTCCTTTAAATACATACTTCGAACAAACATACATGTTCATGCACATAAATGTTTGTCCTGCGTGGGAATCTAACTCACAACCTGTAGTCAGGGTTTCTAATCTCCAAGCCAACAGCCCGTCAGTACTTTGAAGTAAATCCGATACAAACAATATAATATTGAAATTCAAATTTTACCCACGTCTTCATTTATGAATAAAACCTTCATATTTCTTATTGCAGTCCAACAATTTCACCGTCAAACAAAATTGATGCTTTATGTAAAGACAAATAGAAACATTTTCCTATCTCAGGGCGAAATAAAATACTGCGGTTCACGTGAAAAGTTTTGAAGCGAGACAACATGTATTTAAAGTATGGAGATTATTAAGCACCTTAAAATTCTCATCCAAACTACAACGAGACCTAACCTTTGTTTGACAGCAACATTTCTATTTTAATTTAACTATCTAATTGTTTAAATTAAACGGAGTCACGACTGGCCCTTACAAGTCCACCGAGTCAAGGTCAGCAGAAGGCCAGGGGTCACCCGATAAACCGATAGGCCTAAATAAACAGGAATCCTAATTTAATTAACTATGGCGAGCAATCAACGATTTGCGCAAGTATTTTAAGCTCAAATTATGTACTGTTTGTAAATATTATCTGGGAATCGACATCCTCCATTTTTTACATCATTATGAACCTTTAAATATTTTAATAGTGTTTAGGATTCTCCTGTTTTGCGTGGAAAAATCTGTCAGGAGATGGGATATCGTTGACCGGTTTCTTACATTGCTAAAGTGAGAAACACTGCCCAGTTCATTCATCTCAAACCACGGTTGTAAATGTCCAAACGTGACATAAAAAATCCTTTTTAAATTGCAATTAAATGACCAAGGTAAATATTACTTACCCTGATGCATTTCAGAAAGAAATAAGCGTCAGTTGTAAACAAGAACGGAGCACAGAACTTATGCCGGCCACACACGCTCCAATCTGCAGAGCCGGACTTAAGTACAATTTAAAAGGGCATGCTCATAAACAGATCGTACAGTAATGTTGAACGTATCGAGATCTTGAAGCTATTAAACATACAAATTTAATAGTTAAAATTAAACTTACCACCGTATAAAATAAAGGCGAGCGAGTTCAAGCCGCGAGCGAATTTTAGTTAAGGTATATACATGCAGGTACAGTCCTTTGGGTTACCAATTTGGCAAAATTTAATAAGATTTCGGTTTAACCTGGGTATATTACTTCGGTAATGTTTAACAGTAACAATTTACCTTGCGACCTTTTCGCTTTCTAGTATTCGAATAACGTCATATTTAGAATTGGATTGAATTCCGATAAGCTTTAGATCATTTAGAATTTAGACCTCTACATTAAAGGGACAATTGTGTAATTCCTAATACTTATTGTGATTGAAAACTCACTTTCCAACAAGAAAGCCTACTTTTATACCAGTAATTAATAAGTCAGCAAACCCATACAAACAAAACAATAGCATCTCAAACTTTTAAACAAATGTCCCTATAAAGCATCACACAAGCAAACAAGGCAGTGTGACCAAACAACTGGAAGTAACGAGACATAATCTACGTATGAACATGTGGCGTGCTCGCGATCTGTCACTCGCTTGATTAATGAATGGCCCCCATGCCCTCTTTGCCCCTTTCCCCCCGCCTCCCCAAGATATCAGATTGTAAGGGTTCGAGCTACCGTTTTGATGTCGGTTTTCAAATTTCCTTAATTATAAGGCGGAATCGGTTTGACACCCCGCTTATGGTGTATAGTACTGAGATTATTAATGTTAACAATATAGTATTTTTGCTATAATTTCGTGATATTTTTTTAAATAATCAAAAGTTTACAATTAATATCGATCTGTCATTTACTATACCAGTATACAAATTTACTTGCAGACTTATAAAGTTTTTTATTGATTCTGTCAAATTTCAGGTCATCAAAAATATGACGGCAATCAAAGTAAACAATGACAGATCGATATTAACTGTAAACTTTTGATTCAATTCAATAATTAAATAAATATCCCGGGACGTTCTTTACACATGGCTATCTGGTCCCAAACTAAGCAGAGCTTGTACTATGGAAACCAGATAACTGATATACTACATATACTACTATTTTTTTTTCTAAATGCATACTTATATACATATTTACACCCAGACACAGAACAAACAGACATGTTCACGCACACAAATGTTTGTCCTGGGTGGGAATCGAACCAGAGTCGCTAACCACCAAGCCAACTGGCCCGTCATTTAGCCATTTGGCCTGATTATTTAAAACTTCAGTTTTAGTAACTGATTACATAGCTCATATTGTTGAAATTACATTCGATTCGCTCAACATATACAACAGATGTGAAACAAAATGTTGAACTGCTGCTTTTAAAAATAATAAATAGGGTAACGGTACCGGACCTCCTGCCCATGACCGTGAGGTAACAAAGTTATCCAGCCCATTATTACAGCCGTGCCACCCTAACGCACACTCAGTTAACTAGTATTCCAATCAGTGTTACCATCGCCGAAAATTGCCCCTGATTTATGTGTCTGCACAGTTTTAACCGGTTAAAACGAATTTAACTTGCCTAACGAGATTGTTCCATATACTTTAACGGTAAAGTGTTAAGTGATACGGTGTAATTTGAAACTTTGCGCAGTTGCACTTTAGAAGTTTTTAATACGTTTTTATTTCACACCTTAATTATTAACAAATGGTGGTGTAAATACCTCTTGCGGTCGTCTATTTCAAATGCTGAATGTAAAGTTGTATAAGTTGTATATTTACCTGAAACATGAAAGAAAATGTTATTAAAGTTATGCATAATATCACTACATAGTATAAAATAAAGTCGCTTTCTCTGTCCCTATATCCCTATGTATGCTTTAATCTTTAAAACTACGCAACGGATTTGGATGCGGTTTTAATAGATAGAGTGATTGAAGAGTAAGGTTTTTATGTATAATACATGTGACGTCCCACGGGAACGTGGGTAAAACCGCGGGGGACAGCTAGTTTATTCATATAAGATACACCAACAGTACACATGTTCCATAGATCAAAACACATAATTAAAATTCAGATATGCAAAACCTATAAGACGGGCGCATAACGTTTCACAGGACAATAACATGAAGTTAACATTTAAAATTGAGTAATTTCCATAACAGAACTAAAAAAACAAGTGAAATAAAGAAAAAAAAAACAGAATTTATAGAGTTGTTAAATAGTTATGAAATAAAATAAACAAATAATTTAATTTAGGTACGAGTATATTATTTATGATTTAATAGTAAGATACCTGTTAATAAACCTTCATTGAGTTGGTCGACTCACGCCAAAGGCAGACGACGAGGTGCCGATCGAATGAAAAAAAAAAACAACAGTAACAGAAATATTACAAAAAAAATGGCGGCGCATCCATCCGGAGTCCGGATATTGGAGAGGACATCGAATATTCTATTTTATATCTATGTTAATTATCTTTGGCAAGTTTCGCGCCATTGAACTACCAGTTTTATATTATTCCTAGTGCTTGTATTGCATTCTATTATTGTGGCTGTATACTTTTATTCCTGTGCTCGAAAATAACTTTTTTTATTTCCTCAATTCGATTCATTCTCTTATAACAGTGCAATGGTTGTCATTCCAAAAAAAAAAAACAAAGCGTTTTTTTTTTAGTTTTTTTTAATTATTGATTATTTTTAATTTTTTAGTTAAATCGCTAACCCTGATTATCTTAGTAAGGATAACGGGTCTAACTGTTTAAAATATTAAATTGTCATCGGTCCTCGATAAACCTACAAAGTTTGAATGAAATCTGGCCGTTTAAAGTGGGTCAAAATCGCGTCCAAAGGAGTCGGTTACAAACATACAGGTGAAGCTAATAAAAAGCGTATAAAAATACTCCAAAACATCCTGTAGTATAAAGAGGAAAGATTTTTAAGTATGTATGTTTGTTACTCTTTCACCCAAAATCTACTATACGGATATGGATGAAACTTGGCACATAGATAGAGCATATCCTGGAATAACATATAAGCTAATTTTTATCCCCGGAAAATGTGATATCCCTCGGGAACGCGGGTAAAACCACGGGGAACAGTCCAGTATAAAATATTCAATAAAATTTTAAAGTACAAAAGAATATTCTATGTTAAAATATCTCTTTACACTTTTTCTACTCATCGTTTATGAAAGTTAATCTGAATATTTAAAGAATTCAGTCCTATTCGAGATCAGCCGACTTGAAAATGGGCTCCGATATTGTTATCGCTGTCCTACTCGCACATATGCGTTTGAATTATACATTACTTACTGACTGTGATTCAATGAACCGATTTATTTGATGCAATAATATATTATTATGTTAGAAATTATCTTTAGGCATTTATATTTAATGAATTGTGACCATTGACACTCATGGTTAAGGTTCAAATTACGTCTGAACATATATTTGTATATGATGATAGTAAATATTTTGTATCTTCAATACTGCAAGTTGTCGCCAACTGTACTAAATTATCTTTTAATATAGATATTTTTTCTATACCCCATGATCCGACAGACATGCAGACGGTCCACTTGATGGTAAGTGGTCACCGCCGCGCAACACTAGGGGCATTCGCAATGCGTTGTTGACCCTGAGACGTGAAGTTGTTAAGTCTCATGTGCCTGTAATTTCACCGGCCCCCTTACCTTTCTAACCGAAACACAGTGCACTATTGCTTCACGGCGGAAATGGGTAAAGTGGTAGTACTTTTTTTTCCCCGGATGACTAAATGCTCTACTACACAAGTAGACTGTAGTATAAAGTAAAATGGCGGTAAGTCAACCGCGTAGTATTTGAACGACATGTAGCGGCCATGTTGCAGGCTTCCTAAGTAACAAATGGCCTTTTGGGGCAATGTCTTAGTGGTTAACTTTAACCGCGACGTGAGCGATTGCTTCGCTGCCAGATTCCTTGAAGATTAATGTTGAATTTAAAACTATTTTTTGGTGAAGTTTAAAATTATATTTTACTGATCATTTTTATAGTACAATAACAACTATATTGATAAGATTGAATATATGATTAAAAATGCAAAATAGTAAAATAGAAACAGGTCCACAGGTACAGGAAATAAAAGGATTATATTCATATTATTAGCTATGCCCCGCGGTTTCACTAGCGTATATCGATATTATATATACATGGACAGGCCAGTTGGCTTGGTGGTTAACACTCTGACTGCCAAACCGAAGGTCGCGGGTTCGATTCGCACCCAGGACAAACATTTGTGTGCATGATCATGTCTGTTTGTTCTGTGTCTGGGTGTAAATATCGATATAAGTATGTATTTAGAAAAAAAAAGTAGTATATCAGTTATCTGGTTTCCATAGTACAAGCTCTGCTTAGTTTGGGACCAGATGGCCGTGTGTAAAGAATGTCCCCGGATATTTATTTATTTATTTATATAACCTATCTATGAAAAATTCTGCGTCGAATGGTAGCAGTCCCATCCCGATATGTTCAGTAGTTTTGAGGTGATGGTGCGTCAAAGAAACCTTGTTTTACTTTATTGCTGTAGACGCTTGTATTAAAAATCATACTTAATAGAGACCAACTACCTTTTGCAAACGATATCATAAAATTAATCTTCTAACAATTAATTAATATCAGATTCAAAACAATCATAGAAAAACATGAACTCAAATTAACCATAGCAAAAATACGATATCCCCCGAAATCGTACAACAGCTTTAATAAAATGGAACTCGATATATGAAACTGGCATTGTGAAGATCTAAAAATGCAGGCGGAGTTTTGTAGAAAGCTCTCCCGTCGTAAATTACATCTGTAATCTAGAGTTTATCTGTGATTTATGCATGTACTGTGCCACGAATCTATCTGGAAATTAATTCAAGACTACATTTCGATTTAGAACTAAATCGAGAGAATACTAAGTGATCTGTTTAAAGAAAAAAAAAATAGAAGCTTTGAAAATTAAATCTATACGTCTATATTTGAGATAGGTACATAGAGATTAGATTATCGAAATAATAATAAAGGGAATTACGAGTTGAACTCACGCACCGAGTGTTCACTACAATAAATATTTTTTTAAACACAAATTTGGTTTTTTAGAATTTCCTTTTTAATTCTTCAAACACAAGAATTTAATTTAGATTAAATTATGTTGGTTGCAATTTGATGGCATTTCTAAGGAACGCAAAAACGGAACAAAAATTGGTTAGTTCATGCTTTTAAATTGTTTACTAACCTTCATAAAATGGCGAAAAGAAGGTCATAATGACACTAAAATATCGAGATGAAATTGGACCGTGGATCCCCAACACCCCACCACACCCCTCTATTACCTAAACCTCAGCATACGGGCACAAAATCGACAAAATAAACACATGTGATACTAATCTCAGCGAATCAAATTGCTTTCTACCTCTCTTGCTAATGGAAAATGATCTTTATTGTAAGGTATTAAGGACCCGGTGTGGCGTTAATGATTGTAATTAGACGGTATATAAATTATATTAATGGAGTTAAACAGTTGGTGCAATAAAAGGGAGATATTATCTCTGTTTTGCCTTAATATCGATAAATAAGTGGAAATAAATGTAGCTTGACTAACTTTTGTCTAATAAGCTTGTGTCCCGTGGTTTCTCTTGAGTTTTTGTGGTCATTTATCGATGTTTTTCTATTACTTTCCAAATTATATGGTGAGATGTTGAGTTACAAATGTGGACCGAATGTTACCTTTACATTTTTAAACTCACTCGTACATAGATCTCCACATGAGACACTAGTTTCTAGAGTTATTTAATATTAAGAATATATACCTACATTTATAAACGATCTGTCGAAATAAAAAAAAAATCTTTTGTACTGAGTGGGAATCGGACACACGACCTGTGACACTCAGGGTATCTAACCACCATACCAACCGGCTTTCTTATCTATCTACCTATACATATCTTCAATTTATATATATATATACGAGTATACAAGCAAAATAGGGTTTCCTTTGACGCACCATCACCTCAAAACTACTGAACATATCGGGATGGGACTGCTACCATTCGATGCAGAATTTCTCCTAGATGGTTATAGGCTATATACGATATCGATAAACGCGGGTGAAACCGCGGGTGATAGCTAGTATAAATATATTGTACTTTTAAGTTTCTTTTGTTTTATATCTCGTTTTGTTTTCTTCTTTTGTTTTTCCCTCTTGATGTTTATACTTTCATTAACACTGTTTCTTTTTTAAATTATTATTATTTAGTCTCTCTCCATAGGCTGTTTATCTTAATAATAATTATAGAGCACTCCTTGTCTTTATACTATTTATAATTATTTCCATACATATATCACTACGAAGTATATAATAAAGTTGCTTTCTCTGTCCCTATATCCCTATGTATGCTTAAATCTTTAAAACTACGCAACGGTTTTGATGGGTTTTTTCTAATAGATAGAGTGATTGAAGAGGAAGGTTTTTATGTATAATACATGTGACATCCCACGGGAACGCGGGTAACTCCGCGGGGTACAGCTAGTTGTAAATAAATGACAGTATGTGCCAAAAAAATAAAAATAAATAGAGCTATTAAACACATACATTTCTATTTTACCTAAATATATAGAATGAACTTAATAACAGGTGCCTATTTAGTGTATAAAGGTATTCAAGATCACGTTATAATACGGCCATTTAAACAAGTAATCTTATTTAACTGCGTACAGGCGTTGCTCGATGGAAATTACATATTCCAGTGTATTCCAGTACGCTGATAATCCTGGACTCACGCATTTTATCACGAAGTCGATCGAAAATAGCGGTAAGGAGACATTCCAGCCGTGTATATATTAATATTGAACTCGTGAGTTTGTTGTCAAATGTCAAGTATTTAGCTTCTGGTGGTCTGATATCTAAATAATAATAATATTATAAATAAATAAATATCCAGGGACATTCTTTACACACGGCCATCTGGACCCAAACTAAGCGGAGCTTGTACTATGGAAACCAGATAACTGATATACTACATATACTACTTTTATTTGTTTTTCTAAATACATTTATAGATATTTACACCCAGAAAGAACAACCAGACATGTTCATGCATACAAATGTTTGTCCTGAGTAGGAATCGAATCCGAGACCTTCGTCTTCGCAGTCAGACTCGCTAACCACCAAGCCAACTGGCCGGTCAAAATATTGACTTATAAGTCAATTTATTTAATGTACTTTGAAGAGTATAAAGTTCAACCATGTATTAAATCACGAAAATACTTCTTGGAAAAGCAATTGTATATAAAAAATACCATATTATGTATATAATAACATAAAGTATGTTATTCTTGTTTCCACGACCGGATATTAAACGTTGAACATCATAGAATTGGCAGTGACATGTCATGTCATGTCGTGGGCGGAATCAAAACATGTTCATGTCAAAGGTCATTGCACTATCGGTCCCTAAAATACACTACAATAACTCAATTCTTAAAAAGTTATGTAAAATATTTAATAACTGAAATTCCGGAGTCTCTTTCTTATGTATGACGTTCCGTGTATGAAAGAGAGAGGCGGAATGTTATTAAGCTATAATAGAATCGATAGATTGTACACAAGCCGAGAACTGACTAGCTGTCCCTCGGGGTTTTACCCGCGTTCCTGTGGGATGTCACATGTATTATACATAAAAACCTTCCTCTTCAATCATTCTATCTATTAAAAAAAACCGCATCAAAATCCAAGATTTAAGCATACATAGGGATATAGACATTTGCAACGAAATCTAGTCGAACAAATCTAGGTCAGAATGCACCACTAAACAGAATGATGTCTCTGTATAATAGGGTTTCCTCAAGCAACAGCGATATCGACATATTTTGTAACAGTTTGTCGCAATTTAAATCTTTCAAAAAAATTCAAAATTCAAAACCATTTATTCAGTTTAGGCCCTCAGAAGGCACTTATGAAGGTCAAATTTAAAGTTACTGAAGCTACTACCTTCTAAAATCTTAAAGTTAAATTTGTAATTGGCTGCCTTTGAATTATAATTTTAAATTGTTTAATAATATTGAATGATTATTATTAACAATGCTTTGATTTATCTTTTTAGTATTTTTGAATTGTTATATTATTATTTTTATCTAATTTGTAGTTAGTGTAAATTTTTTATTTTTTGTTAATATTCTCTAATTTTGATTATGAATAATTGTTATAAGTTGTTTTTGTAATTTTTTTTTTCTTGATATGTAGTTTACTGTAAATGGCGTGCATACCTGTAAGTGACGTATTTACACTGTACTTAAATTATGAAATATTATGTCACTAATAATTAATTGTAAATATGTCATTGGTTTGCCTTATCAATCAATAAATAAATAAATATAGGGACAGAGAAAGCGACTTTGTTTTATACTATGTAGTGATGATATAGTTATAGTCGTATAGGTTATAAAATATGAACCTTCTGAAAAGTATTAAAAACAAAATATTTATGTGAATTCAAGCTACTAATGATAGCCACCAGTTCGAAAGTCAGCTCCCAAGTGAGAAGAACCGGCCAGAAACTCAGTGAGGTAATATCTTTTATAATGTCACTGTTTTGACGCTTTTTTCATACTTAATCACTACATAGTATAAAACAAAGTCGCTTTCTCTGTCCCTATATCCCTATGTATGCTTAAATCTTTATGTATGCCTAAATCCTTAAAACTACGCAACGGATTTTTGATGCGGTTTTTTTTAATAGATAGAGTGATTGAAGAGGAAGGTTTTTATGTATAATATATGTGACATCCCACGGGAACGCGGGTAAAACCGCGGGGGACAGCTAGTAATTAATATAAATAATTATATAAATAATAACGTGAAATTACAGGCACATGAGACTTAACAACTTCACGTCTCAGGGTCGACAACGCATTGGCGATGCCCCTAGTGTTGCAAATGTCCATAGGCGGCGGTGACCACTTACCATCAGGTGGACCGTCCGCTTGTTTGTCGGCCCACGTGGTATAAAAAAAAATATAACATAATTCCAGTGTTGAAAAATACTCGAAATTGATTCTTTTTAAAGCTGACGTTTTTCCGAAGGCCCTTTCATATTAAAATGTTCATATTCAAATTAAAATTGTTTCAGAATGCAAGGAAATATACCCACAGAAGTACCATACCCAAAAAAGAAACATACGCAAAGAATTAAAACCTTTTTTGAGTCGAATACACAGTTAACATCAAATTTAGAACGTTAAAAACATAATAAAAAAAAAATACAACCCAACAATCACACAAATATATTCCAAATTCAAACTTTTTCGAAATAGCTCCCCTACAAAATTAGCTGTTGGCGTACTGTAATCGTAAATGCAAATTGTTAAAAGGAAAAATAGGCATAATGTGAGAGGGACTCACTCGAGAGGGAAGGCCTACAATGGCACCTATTGATGTTCAAGTCTGAGGATTTTATAAGAATTTGCAATGCGTCGTTGGTTGACTTGATTTTACGAGCTATAGGGATTTGGCGGCGCACACTTTCATGAATGATTTTTGTTCAAATTATAGAGTGGAATAACTCAAAGACTTTACGTATCATTATATTTGAAATTTGGCTTGCTGGTTAACGCTCTGACTGCCAAATCTAAGGTCGCGGGTCTGATTACCACCCAGGTCAAACATTTGTGTGCATGACCATGTCTGTTTGTTCTGTGTCTGGGTGTAAATATCTATATAAGTATGTATTTAGAAAAAAAAGTTTTATATGTAGTATATCAGTTATATAATAATATAGAAACTGCTTTTAAATACAACATTTTGTTGAACTCTGATACCCAAAGTAAGATTCAACTTGTGTTAAGATGAACTTTAATGACGTCATTTAAAGCGATAGCTTAGTTGTTAGTGACGTCGAATGCCGCAAGTGGAGTCGTGGGTTCGTATCCTTGAGCTTTCATTTAAGGAAAACTTTCTATGGAATGTTCAAGTGCCTGTTGGTGTGTTGTTCTAGGTTTTGTCTACTTACCACCTTTCACCACATTATCACTTAGCACGGTGAGATTGTGGTTAAACATCTATGACCATGACATTGGTTAAATATATTGTTAATACTATACTATGTATGTATTTATGTGAAGTAATATACCATTTAATAAAATTATTATAGAAAAATTGCTTAATAATTTCTGTGTTCAAATTTTCACGAATGTAGTGTTTCTTTATCTACCCACATGTAATGACGAAATGTTCTAAAAAACATCGAGCTGATCAAGCGCGGAAAGATGTTATTCAATAAAAATGCAATACAATTTATTTTACAATAATTTATCACGAAATCTTTACTAAAACTAGAAGTCCGTAGAAAATGTAAAAAGAAATAATCAAAAAAAAATGTTCTGGGTTTCTTACTATTTCTGTTTGTGTGAGAACAAAATTCCACTACAGAGTATGCACACCATCAGACTTCAGAAAGTTCTATGAAAATAATTTCCATTCCCAACTCTATCAACAAAAAGGAAAACCACGAACGAGAAACATCGGGACAAAGCTGAACGCAGCCGGTCATTTCCAATACATCGACCTTCGACTGGACGGTCGGACGGGCGGACGGACGAATCAAACCGGACAAGCGATCAATCAAAACCTGTGTCTCCTACATTTATCTTCCGCACCGAATATTAAAAGGAAAACCGGGTACACGCGAGGAAAAAACTCTACGCTTCCCAGCAATGGAATAATTCATGTTGGGATATGGCCGTGGAAAAATAACAATGCGATTGTAAAGCGTTCCGTATGAATTACCGTTTTGTTACGAGGAACGAACAAGTTTATAATTATATATAGATTATATTTAATAAGCGGTAATTATGGTATTAGCTAATGAGTAATGAGGATTCAGGACACGTGCCTGCGTTCCTGTGGGAATGTGTTACTCACAGTTTCCTTATACGAGTAGCTTAGTTAATCCAGAATTCCAGATATAACTAGTTATCTATTTACTTATCTACTGCAGAGATAATTTTGTTTCTTTAAGTACGTATATAATTTCCATAAAAATAAACCACTAAAACACGCGCTGCAATGATAGTGAAAAATATTTTATTTTGTTTTATTTAACAGTTTGCACAAATTGCAAGACAAATCTTAAAAAGGGGTTTCTTGCCGATTTCTAAGGATCCCTAAACAATTCAACGCACACACGGTCCGGCGAAAAGCCGTAGTATGGTGTTAAAATAAATATTGCATTTCCTATACTTGTGCGGTTCCAGCGCTTTACTATACCTACATCTACATAAGACGCCATTTTTTATATGAAGCGGGATTTCTTTTCAGATATTTGCGTAGTGACTTTGTATGGGAAAACTTTTGTTTAAAAATATATGAACATTTCTGTTGAATATCTGAGCTACTTCCCTATTCTTGCTTACTAATATAAATTATAATGTAGGGATATAGTGCGTGTTAAAAAAAAGGAACACTGAAAATGTTCTTTTATTAGGTCCTTTTACGCTTAGGTACCTACTTAACAACGTTTATGGTAAGCAATCCTGATTCTTATACATCGATGTCACAACATAAGCTTAAGGTTTAATCACCTAATCTCTAAATAGAGAAAAGAGAACTAAAAATAGATCGTTCAAATTTCATTCCAAATAAAATCGCCCGCAAATACCCAACGTAACTCCACAGCCTACGAAAACCAAATCAAACATTTCCCCAAATCTCGCGCGCAGTTAAGAATTAAGAAACAAAAGAAAAACACCATAAATTGGATTCATTTATGCGTCCCCCGTACCGCCATATCCGTTAAGGGGCAGACACAAAAACGAAACAATGGAATACTAAATTGAGCTTTGGTCTGTGACAGCGTGGTCACAGTTGAAGCCTTCGTTCGGATATCAATCAAAATTGTCCGCAGTCTTTCCCTTAAATTGTTACGGGATTCGAACCTAGCCTTTAATATTGAGTGAATGTTAATCGGATTGTATAGCATTAATATATTACCTACATTGTTGTATAATAGGGCATGGGATAGTTAGAACTGGTAACCATTATGTCACAGGATCAATGCGTGACGAAATTGTCAAGATTGCAATGATGTCATCGAAATTTAATAACGTCTAGTACAATAATGAGAAGTCACAGGAGCAAATATAATGCAATAAACAGTTTTTGATGCAGTAGAATTTTAGTACTGAATTCGTCCGGGGAAATACTATACTACCACTATACCCATTTCCACCGTGAAGAAGTAATGCACTAGTATTGCTTTGTTTCGGTTAGAAAGGGGGCCAGTGAAATTACAGGCACGAGAGACTTAACAACTTCATGTCAACAACAACGTCAGGGTCGACAACGCATTGGCGATGCTTCTGGTGTTGCTAATATCCATAGGCAATCGTTTTCCATAACGTGGACCGCCTGCTTGTTTGTCGGTGTATTGCATTAAAGAGAGAAAGAATGAAAATATACTGATAACTTTCAATGAAAAGGTAACTACGAGTGTTGAATACTTCAAGGCTATTTGTTCGGTATTACTTTTTCACGGTCTAACAAATCCATTTCGGTTTAGCCGTTTGGGACCTAATCCTAATTGTTATTCTAATGTTTTCCACATTTTCGGTACCTGGGGATTATTCCAGTTTTCTTTTTCATATAGGTATTCATTGTTCCCACTATATTGAATAAGGTTTTCGTTTCTTATGAGTATTTTACCTGAAGCTTAAGTATGTCCCTAAGGTATGAAATGCTTTGACAAATTGCTGGGAAAATATCTATAAATTCAAGGGAAAGGGTGGACTAAGGCGGCGTGTAGTCTGTAGATCAAACAAATACTTTGCGAATATTATAAAGTATTTCTTTGTATACCCCACTCTTTAATCTTTAATCACAAACTAGGCAAACCTGTCTTTTTAAAAACTATGTGACTGAAATTACTTTTTTCACAAAGATTCCTGAATATATAGACGCAGTTTTACCCGCGTTCCCGTTCTTTCGTTTTCTTGGAATAATAAGTATCCTACATGTTATTCCAGGTTTTAAACTATCTGTGCACCAAATCGATTCAGGCCTTTTTTCGTGATAGAAAAAGTAACAAATAAACTATGACATTTATTATGTTACTAAGATATTAACACCCAGATGGACAGAACAAACAGACACGTTCATACATAAAAATGTACTAGCTAGATGCTACTAAAACTAGATAGTTTTGGAACCAGCAGCTTAAAACCACACGAGGAAACGCATACACATATCACATCAACAGTAAAGCTAATAATTCCATCCAAGTAATACATTTAAAGTTACACGAGCTCAAGTGCAGGTTTCAAAGTAACAGTAACAGCGTATAAGGTCTAGAAACTATTACAATCCCTTTCTCGAATGCATTCAAATGTCATATTTGACGCATATATATAAGTTGACTCCAACTGCGTTCCTAGATGCGGCCTGAATACCTAATACACACTTTGCATATGCTTATTGCGAATATAACTCGGTTGGTAAAATGGTGGGACCGGGGTAAGACCTGGAAATCATAGATCCGATAACTGTGGCCGGAATACTAAGAAGAACAAATCCTAAGGAAGCTGCGGTAGTTAATTTTTCAATATGTATACGTGGTTCATTGAAGACGAGAGAATTCAAAATCCATAGTATCTTTTTCATCCGAATTGAATTGGTTTACTTTGAGATAGAGTCCATTTTGCACGAGCAGTAAATGCTAAAAATGACAACTGAACTACAACCTTATTAACTAACAACTTTCAGTCTGTATCGCTCTAAGGCATGCAACAATTAGAAATTAGTTTTGAAATGAAAATATGAAAACTTAAAGCAAACATTTTATTTGAAATGTTAATATTCGTGAAGCTTGTAGCTCATGTTACACTTATAACTTATAAGTTAGCATGCGTTTCGATCGTAACTTAAGACTGAAGTACGAACCTACATGTAACTTAACTAATAAATTCAGCCAACGTTCTCGCATTATGAGTTATTTGCGAGTAAGCGGGCTCTGTTTTTTTCAGAGAAATATTTATTCTCAAATGCTCAGTTGAACTTAAATTTAATAACAAAAAATGTTTCTGTAAATGCTAGAACAAAAGACACAGATGCAAAGTCATGTTTAATTTCTTAAATTTCTTCTGCTGTATTCCAAAGCGAGTAAAATAGAACTTAAATATTTTTCGCAGGCCAGCAACTAAGACCATATATTTCAAGTGCAGACAATTCATTTTTCAAATAGCGGTCCACAGTGGTCTGTAAAGTTCCACCGGGCGGACTTTCTAGAAAGTTCTCTATAAACTATGATATTCGTATCCGTTCGACCGATCCTGGTCATGGCTTAAATTTCATAATTCGACCTACTAAGCCAAAATGCTGTTACTTTCCGAATATGTACACGTATTAAGATTGTGCGGTTTCGGGGGTTCTTATTTCGGAATTAGTTTACTACTGTTCTATCTCTTGCTTTCTTATTGCTTATCCAGTTTCGTTAAGTTCGGGTGATCTTTTATGTTAAAGGTACTGGAACTGTTTACTTCAAGAAATAGTTGGAGCGAAAACTTTTGACTCTTGGCTGGATAAGATGAAAGTACACATTCCTTTATCAATACCCACTCAGATTTACAGATGGCAGTGTACAAATATTTTACATCATCATTAGTAAGCTTTTGAACGCCATCGCCATGTCCTGTACGCCATGCCCAACAATCGATAGAAATAGCTGTATTAATAAAACACTTAAAAGTAAAGATTTTATGCTCATTTCATATTTTTATTTTTTTTTTTTTTTTATGCCACTTGGGCCGACAAACAAGCACACGGTCCACTTGATGGTAAGTGGTCACCGTCGCCTATGGACATTTGCAACACTAGGAGCATCGCCAATACGTTGTCGACCCTGAGACGTGAAGTTGTTAAGTCTCATGTGCCTGTAATTTCACCGGCCCCCTTACCTTTCTAACCGAAACACAGTAATTCAATTGCACTACTGCTTCACGGCGGAAATGGGCAAGGTGGTAGTACTTCCCCGGACGAACTCTGCACTAAGAGCTCTACTACTCTGTACTCTTGACGGGCCAGTTGGCTTGGTCGTTAGAGACCCTGACTGCCAAACCGAAGGTCGCGGTTTCGATTCCCACCCAGGACAAACATTTGTGTGCATGAACATGTCTGTTGGTTCTGTGTCTGGATGTAAATACATATCTATATAAGTGTGTATTTCAAAAGTAGTATATGTAGTATATCAGTAATCTGGTTTCTATAGTACAAGCTCTGCTTAGTTTGGGACCAGGTGGCCGTGTGTAAAAGAATGTCCCGGGATATTTATTATTATTATTAATATTTTTCTGTGACCTGTTTATTGTCGAGTATAGCCGACATTGGCGCTCAAAAGGTTGAAAATATAAATTGCTGCTTCTTGAAAAAATGTATCCGCATTCGAAGAGATCTACTGGTTGAAAAGTAATCCATAATTCAATTCCTATCTTAAACCCTACTAATTTTATAAATGGGAAAATTTGTAAGATAGGTGTACAAATGATTGTTAGTCTTTCACGTTTGAAGATTTGAATGAAACTTGGCGCATATATAGTCTATAAGCTGGATTAACATATAGGTAATGTTTCGATTGGCATCCCCTAGTAATCTAGTACATAGGCCAAGTAAAAATCTATTTCAACAGCGAAAAACCTTGTTAATTTTATCACAAGCTTACGAATAAGTCATTACCCTGTGTCAGAGGTGTCTGCAAGTCTGTACATTCATCTAAGCTGGTCTTGTGAGTGTAATTTAATTCCAGGGGAATGTTTCTTGCAACCGCAGTTGAAACGGAAGTAAGGGAGGTTTGCAGCCGCTCGTGGTTTCTGCCGTACCCCAGGGAGCTGTGTTAGGTCACGACATATTTAATTTAGCTAACTAAGAGCTTTTAATGTTGTTTGTGTTTTATGCTATAGGTACTGTGAAAATAATTAAAAATTATATGAAAGCTTTTGAAGTTATACTTCTTTAGGCGCGTTATGAAATATGATGAGAGTAAAATTTTAAGATGCGCGCGCATCAGTGTAACACAAAATTCTCACGGATGAAGTTAGCTGATAACGGTCTCTCCGGAACATAGCACAAATCGCAACAATCAGTGTCAACGAGTGAGTAATGATGTTATTGCCAATAATAACCTAACAACGTCAATCGTTATTCGTTGCTACAGACAGGTGCAAAGAGTTTGGACACTACAATTTTACGACTGAATAGTAAAAAAATGCTTTTAGTGCAGTTTTTCTGACCTATAATTTACATAGTACACACACGTTTTATTTTTATTCAAATAGGCCTTTACAAGCACTTATGAACTGACTCTACTGCCGGTTCGGAAGGTTGTTTGCTACTGAGAAAAGCCGGCAGTAAACTCAGCAATTCCACTTTTAAAAAATGAATTTATATTCATTACAAAAGATTTATTTAGTCTCACTGACAATACCTGTGTGTTATCGCAGAAGCTACTAGCTATTGTTCTGCGGTTTCAACCGCGTCTTTAAAGGATCTGATCAATCCCGGGGTTTACAACATAGGCCTTGTTGCTTCTAGAAAAGTACCTTTCTAATCCCTACTAATATTATAAATGTGAACGTTAGTTTGTTTGTTCGCTTTCACGCCTAAACTACTTTACCGATCATCATAAAACTTTGTACACATAGTCTTGGAGGTATTAGATTAACATAGGATACTTTTTGTGCCGAAAAAATATAACAAGACTTAGGAACGCGGGTGAAACGTCGGTTCAGTAGTTTTTGAGTTTATCATTAAAAACATATAACAATACAATATTTTCACAACAACGTTTTAGTAGTAATGATAAAAGTGAAGATGTGTTTTTGAAAAGAGATTGAAAATCATTTGGAGCCTGATCCGATGCTCAATTTTTAAGATAGCATTTAATATTTTCATATAGCATCTATTTCCAATTCATAGAATGAAAATACTATTACAATAATGTTAATAAAACCAATATTCAAAATTAGATTCCATTGAAATAGGTTCGGTCAATCTCACGTCCTAGGCAGTTAAAGTAAATCTAATTTAGTTTTAAAACGACCCCAATAAATATGAACACGAAATAACTTTTAGAAGGGTATAAAATACTTTAGAGTTCATTTATGTTGATTCTTTCACAAACTTCAGTTCGCTTTTGGTTTGTTTCTAATTCTTTTTTTTAATTGTAACATTAAGGTAAAGAATAAATATACGCAATGAGTTAAAGAAAACTCAATGTCAATTTAAAAAGTTTTTACAACACTTTCAATGGCTTTGTTAGAAAGATTCAATAACATGATTTACCCTTTTGGTATATTTTTTTTGTATAACACAACTTTTGGAATTTAAAAGGTTGTACGGTTTGATTATTGTTTACAAAAAAAAAATCACGTGGACCAAAGTTATATGACAGAAATATCAATTTAAAATGTATTAAAAACACGTTTATAAATAGTAATAAATGAAGGTAATGTACTTATTTGGTGTAAATATCTATATAAGTACGTATTTACAAGAATAAAAAGTGGTTTATGGTATGTACATTAGTTATCTGGTTTTTATATACAAACTCTGCTTAGCCTGGGATGGCGGTGTGTAAAGAAAGAACAAGGATTTTTATTTCTCAGATAAATATTATTTAATAACCCCACTGCTCTAATTAATTTATTTTTAATGTCCCCCGCGGTTTTACCCGAGTTCCCGTGGGATGTCACATGTATTATAAATAAAAACCTTCCTCTTCAATCACTCTATCTATTAAAAAAACCGCATCAAAATCGTTGCGTAGTTTTAAAGATTTAAGCATACATATAGGGACAGAGGGACTTTGTTTTTTACTATGTAGTGATGAAGTGATAGTCCGCTGTGTTTTCCTATAATTGTATTTGCAATCTGATAGTGTTGAGTTTTATGATCTTATTTTTAAAGATGTTGTGAGGTTGGCAAACCTGTTAAATAAATAAATACATGACACAAAATGTTATGAAGAAAAACAAAAATTATCTGTTGCATTCAATTTTGTGCACAAAATGTTGCTTCTGACCTAGAATCCAGATATAGATACTACAGCGTACAACTATGGCTTAGCAACGAATGCATCTATCCTCATGAGGGTTTATTCTCGAATCATCAGCCGACTTAGTTTTGAACAAACCTATAGACGGATTCAACTCTGGTTTTCGTTTGACCTTTTTAACTTAATATATTTATTATGTGATATCGTGTAATTAAGGAAGCACACATAAAGTAGAAGTACATATAAAATTTGCTGGCCGTATTAATTAGCTCAAGGTCACACAGCTATGGAGCTGGCTATGCTCGAAATTTCTCTACGCGACAGGGTAAACGAGGACATTCGTAGAAAAACAAAGGTTTTAGACATAAATAGCTCGTAGAGTCTGCCAGCTGAAGTGGCAATGGGCAGGCCACATCGCGCGAAGAACTAATAACCGCTAGGGAAGGAAAGTTCTGGAGTGGCGACCACGTACAGGAAAACGCCGAGTGGGACGACCTCTCACCAGGTGGACCGACGACCTGGTCAGAGTCGCTAGAAGTCGCTGGATGCAGGTGGCTCAAGACCGTTCGAGGTGGAAATCCATAGGGGAGGGCTATGTTCAGCAGTGGACATCTCTGGGCTGATATAATGATGATAATTAACTCCGCCAATCCGCAAGCCAGCGTTTTCTATGACCCTAACCTCAGTATTGATAATGAAGTCAGTGGCTCAGAAAACTTCATTAAAACCGTAAACTCCACTCACAATTAGAATTATAACATCAAAGATAGTTTTCTAACAAGCAGCTGAATTACAATAAACAATGCATCCAACTGTGTCTACTAAAATTTGATTACAAGCGTCGTACTTAGACGAAATATCACATTCTACGTGTAGTCGTAATTTACCTTAGCTATAAACAAACATAATATATTGTATGTACCTTTCGGGCCCTTTGAAGATCATATACCTAATTAGTATACTGTGATGAATTAATTCACAGCCCGTTGGTTTCTGTAGCTACAACTTGAGTGAGTTCATGTGTATAACTCTTGTTGCTGATAACCTTTATAAATGGTTTTATCATTTATTTAATGTGAAATTTATTCAGTTACGAAGAAATTTACCTAAATATGTTTTTATTTTTAAATAATTCAGGTTTGAAGAAATGTGAGTAGGATTTAAAGATACACGATGGTGGTGACAACGGCTAAGGTATACCCCAAACTAACGATTTGCCAACAGAATAAAATTTAAGCCGAGTACAGTCACATAGATTTCTGTGTGGGTATTTTTTTTTATACCGCATGGGCCGCAACAAGCTGACAGTCCACCTGATGGTAAGTCACAGCCGCTTATTTGCAACACTAGGGGCATCGCCAATGCGTTGTCAACCCTGAGACGTGAAGTTGTTAAGTCGCGGCGGAAATAGGTAAGGTGGTAGTACTTCCCCGGACGAACTCTGCACTAAGAGCTCTACTACTTAGAAATGAAATAAAATTTACTCATAGTCGCGAGGAAAACTTTCCAACGCTTCAAGGAATCACTAAAAGTATCATAAGGCATCATTTTTATAAATTAATTTCTTTACAATTTTGAAATGAAGCATTAAATTTTATTAAAGACTAGACGAACACAAGAGCTCAGATGAATGAATGAATTTTAGTTTCAAGTTAAAGCAAGCGACCGAGTTACTGATGCAAGATAGTATTTTATTGCAGAGTGTACTAACAAAGTCTTTTGAAGTGCGTCGCCAGCGGATGTTTACTGTCCATTCGTTGGGAAATCCTGTTTTTGATGGTGAATACAACATAGTTTACTTGAAAATATTTCATCTGAAACTTCTATGTGAGCTGGTATTGTTAGTGTTGCTGGTTTAGCATTATTATACGATGTGGCAAAATATAACAGATATTGAACATTGCATTTCTCTTGCAGTTTCCAGTCTTGTGCATCTTCAGCAATTGTATTTGATACTGGTGCTATTTCATCTTTATAAATTCACTTGTCATTGAATGTTGTCTCGAGTGCATATGTTCGTTGGAGAGTACCTTCAGATAAACTTTATTGTGGAAGTATAAAATCGTAGTTGCTATGAAATTGTTAGTGTAGGCATATGGCAAATTTTGCTGATTGAATTTTGAGGGGACTTTCACTGGCAGATAATTGATGATAAGGAGAAAATTTTCAACAAAGGTGCAACATTCTTTGATAATGCGGGTGAAGCCGCAGGACACAGTTACGCATTAATATAATTAAGATTTTGCTAAATCCTTCACAAACAGTTAAGCGTGTAAGCTAGCCAAGTTTGGAACTCGTATAATGTATGTTGTGATCAACGGTTTCGGCTGAATACAAAAGGCTGGTGGTTATCTAGAATTAGTTTCCATTAAACTAAACAGAAACTCAATAGAATCCTTACTGGCCAACATTTCAAGAAACAAACAAGAACAAGTTTCTAAATCAGCGTAACCATGCGCGGAACTTTACTGGATTAATCCGGTTTCTATACCAGTTCGTCCCGGTTGTAATCCAGTTCGGGGTGGATCGGTCCGGCCGAGTCTGGACCGCGCCGCTTATATCTGATTTGAAATTATAAGCGAGCACTTTAAGTTCGGACGTCCAATGTTGTTGTGCGAAATTCTATTTCATAAATTGAATGGTTTCCATTGACAATTTACGTGGCAAACAACGGATAACTTTTATGAAAATAAACCAACTACTCTATGAATAGGAAGCTTGTGAAATAGTAGAAAATGAAAACGTAATCACTAGAGATCCACTTTCCTAAGCCGTATTTAGCCCAGCAACATTTCCAGCGGGATCGAGTCTCGGCACTTTTGCAGAGAGCTAAGTACCTGTTAATACGATATTATTAATACTCAACAAGTTCCAATAAGCATGTTCTTGCATCGAGATACCTGTTTGCCAACTACTTAAAGCTATTAACTTAGGAACTCGCATAATCTCGAGTTCAAATGCTGAAGACGCCTCTAATTGAGCGTACCTTGTAATTTTAAGAAGCGATCGTGTTTGCTTATTTATAGTTGTGCATAAATCTGTTTTTAAGATGCTCGTAACGTCATTTAAGACAAATTACTTCGGGTGCTTGTAGGAATCGTTTAGGAACTAATTATGTTATATATATATTTTTAATATAAAATTAATTGAAAGTTCTCGGCGAGCATAAACGTTTTCTTCATAAGGTATTGAACCATGAACCAGTTACCTTCCAAGCTTCGTGTGGTTACTATCGTCACCAACGAACTCATCATCGCCTACGCAGTAATTTTGCCTGAAAACTTTATCTGACTATGTTTTGTAAATTGAATCATCTTCAACTGAAGATAGAAGATCTCAATTTAGATTTATTAGTCAAACAGTATAATCCCATAGTTATTTCAGAGGAGCTAGAATGAAAGAAGTTTGCGACTCGCGCGCCAGACAGACATTCCAGAAGAACTTTTAAAGTGGAATCAAAGTTTTACTTGGATTTATTGGTCAAATAATAAAATATAAATTCTTAAATATTGACTTCTTAGATCTTGCTGTTTTGGATACTGGAATTAGCTATACAGAGTGTTACAAAACTACCCGTAAAGCCGAAAGGAGTTTAAATGGGGCCTTATAACGAGTCCATTTACAATAGTTAAGAACCGTAGTAACGCTGAATAACATACCCCAAAAAAAAAACTGATTTTTATGAATGAAAAATAGAAAAACTATTAAAGTAGACAATTATTAGGTAATATAGGTACGTAGGCCTTTCTGTTAAATAATTTTGTTCCCTGACATGACAGCTTACTAGGGTTGTTGGTTTTGATAATCAATTATATTTTTACGGGGTATTTTGTAACACTGTGTATACAAAACGTTGAATATCAGTAAACTATTACATAACAGGACTTTTGAAGTCAGATTTTACAAAAGGTATTTTGTTAGTATTAAATTAGCTTTAAAAGATAGGTATGTCTGTAGTTTCTAACATAATGAAAACAATACAAGAAATAACTCAAAAACCATCGACCCAGATATCACACAGCGGAATCCTCTCATTTAACCCTTACAAACGGGTCCAAAAATCCTATTAGCCCACCCCATGGGCCATGCGGGCCTAAACAAAACACCTATAGACTCGTGATCTTTTGTTAACTGACCTATAAGATCCCTGGGGTGGTCACAACGATATCGATTTTCTAGATAAGCCTTCATCATTAAAAAATAAAATAGATTATAGTTATACCTATCACTCAAAGGTTTGCTGGTAGAAAACTCAATTTTGAGTTAAGCTCGCCTTTGTACATGACATTTCTTATGTAAGTTTTAAATGTAAATGATTGGTGTAGAATAAAGTATAATAATAGATTTTATTTGCTTGTAAAAAAAAAGTTTTGTGTTTTCAATAACTTCAACAGAAAATTTCAATGTTCAGTAGGTTGATGTTTTACTAGTTCCAGCATTGCCGCCTAGTCCCCAGTTAGAACCCTACTTACTCTAATTACGGGTATCAAATTAAGTTTAGTTCCTTAGTTTCCTAACTGTGAAAGTACTTCGAAGAGACGAAACTTTTAGACACTAGTAAGAGATGTCAACCCTATTGTACTTTGAAACATTTGTTAAAATCGCTTGAGGAATCAACAATGCGCATTATTTATTGAAAATCGTTAATCGATTAGAATTTAAAACAGAAAAAAAATGTGGGTATGTCGTTACACACGATAGAAGTGAAACTTTCATATTACAGGGAAACATGTTAATCATTATGTCTTACTGAACTCCAATACCCGACACAGTGCATCAGAACTTCCCAGACATTAGAAGTTTCACTGCAAACACTCTCATAACAAAAAAATAGATATTACTTTGTATGTCCCATCCAGTATCAATATGTCTAAGTGTGATAATTTAATTCGGGAAGCAGGCAAATCGTGTTAATCCTGCCGGTGATAGAATGCGGGTGTGCCGGCCCCTGTAGGGTCGACACCATTGTTGCTCGACGATATTGCACGAGCATCAAGTCTTAATATCACGCAAAGTCTTTGAACTATAGTGTACCCCAAAAATGTAGTTCTTTTAAACTTTAAAAAATAAAATGGTAATAATATAAAAGCTTAATTATATCTAGTTTTTATTATTCCTCCATTTTAATTCCCCATGCCACCATCAGGTGGTTTAAATTAAAAAACTTTTCGTTTACTTTTAGGGTCCGCAATTTCTATGGACCGATACCGATTGGGACGAGTTAGAAAAAGGTAAAACTTTTTTAATTCTTTTTGATTTCGCTGTTGTCTCCCACGCGTCTAGTTGTGTAGTAAAATAGAAAATAGACTTGGAAATTCTACTCACACGATATATAAAATAAATAATCTACACAAAAAAGAAAAGCAACAATATTGAGTAAACAATTTTTTTGTCAACCTCAAATTACATTGTGAGGAAAATCTCACCGACTCTCATTCCGTATTCGACACTGATCTGGCAACATTTTATTAAAACTCATATATAACCGTCTCGCTCTCACAACAAAGTAAATGACCGGCGGGGAGCAACAACGGCGCGTCCGCTCCTTGAGAAATTCGAGGGAATCTCGTATATAGGGAAATTCAGAGAAATAAACTAAGAGATAGCAGCCGCAACTATGTTAGGAAGCCTTCCAGTCAATATACGGAATCGTAAAAATAAAACGAACGCTCTATATTTACAACACTAGTGGGCATTGAGACGTTTTAGGGCTGGTAACTTACCGACGCTCATTTTTATTAGGTTCAAAATTACGAATTGTATATTTTAACAATGGTTTCCAGGGGATGTTAACTAAAGACTGTATTCCATTGAAATACTACCTACTGTCCCCGGTTTCACCCACGTTTCCTAAGGAATGTCATTTAATCACTCGGGAATATTGTAGCTTTATATTTGTGATTTTTTTTTTATCGAAATAGTTGTCTCGGAGATCCTAAATCTAAACTCACAAACTCTTTATAATATTAGTATAGATTTAAATATACAAATATTCTAATAAAACCAAATACCGGCAATTGTAACTAAAATCGATCAGTAATAAATGACTTGAAATAAATCATCTCAATTCAAAATTACCGAGAAATATATTTTGTATCATCTCCCAAACCTACTGTTGGCTACAAATCCTGACAAGTTAAAAAGGCGTTCCACCACTAAGCGGGGCGGAGGCGTCTATATCTAAAGGAAATATTATTCCCCAGCCAATGCCCCGTGAATCGAACCGAGACGTGCCTCCATTTCCACAAAATCAATAGGTAAGACATTTGAACCTCCACACGATACTCCAGAAAATCGAGATAAATCTGTCGTGATGGATGCGGCTGTAAAATCCACGATCTTCGCGAAATCCTAACAAGTACTCGATGTTTTTATTTATTTTCATATTGAATTGTATTTTCTATGAGGCAGGTAACGAGAATACAATCGTGTTGTCGTGTCTAACCAAGTAAAAGAGACATGAATTTATTCAACAACCGACGAAATTCATGTGATTTTTTAAATTAATAGTTACTGATAAAAATATTGACTTCCCTACGTCTACTTATTATATATTTAGTGAGACAACGTTCACTTATATCATTCACTTTATGTCCATATATTTTCGTACATCCGAACCAATTTCTCACATTTGCTACCTTCTCGATCGCAAGTAAATTCGATAAAAGCAAATATAGACTACAATTTCTAAATTCAGCACGTCTTATTGACAATTTAATGATATTATATGATTAAGTTACGTTCTCTTACATTGTATATTGTAGAATTTTGACAGCACCTATACTGTCTAGTTTTGAAGTATTTTTAGATAATACAGAGGCGTTTCGTTCGTTGTTTTGTACGTTAGAAATATCTTGAATGGTTTCAATTGACTCTTAAAGGAGTCTAGTGTTTCGTCTCCCACCATTACTTATACGAGGGTACTATGTTTAAAATAGCGTAGGTTGTATATTTCAGGGCAACGTACTTCTTATGTCTAATTCAATATATTCCATGTTGAATTTTTTTATGAGTTCAAACTAATACCTACAAACTTCGTCGGCGAGCCGCTTCACGGAGGCCTCGGAGAGCTTATCTCTCACGTGATTAGTATTAGCGTAGTTAGCGACAGAGACAGAGCATAGAAGCCGGGACGAAACATCTTCGAGTGAGTGTCATTATCCTTACAGAATGGAGACCCTGATTTTATTTATTTATTAACCATAAAACTTAGGTCTATCTTTACAGGCAAGCCTAATGCGACAGAGTAGTTGATTTTATCTATAAAAAAAAAGATGTTCTCGAATTAGATTGACCTGTCAATACGTATTTCAGACGATGATTCGTCTATATTAATTTCGCTTATTGTTTCCATTCACGGTGCACTGCCACGTGATTCTGATGTAAATATTTTAGAATATTTATAAACTTCTGCTGGTCAACGCCATGATATTTGTATCAATATTTCATTGGAATACGAAACCAACATTTTAATATTAATGACGGCCATTCAAACAATAAAGTTTGGACGTGTCAGATTCGTTAAAATTGGAAACTATGCGGAATATTAATGGCTTTATGGTTAATGCAAAAATCAAAGTTTAAATCAACGAGCGCGGCATTTTACTGTCGCTGATAAATATCAGTTGTTTTACATCGGCTGTTTAACTTTTTAATGACACATTTATTTATTCGATCGAATCGAATCAAATGTTGGTAAATAATTCATTAAAATTTATATCGAATGATTTAAATTAAATTAAATGATTAACTAACTTCCGGAACGCGGTTTTTACCCGCGTTCCCGAGGGTTATTATGTTTTCCGGCGGAAAAAAGTATATAATGTATCAATTCAGAAATATTTTATCATGGTATTAAATTTTATTCAAATGTATTGAGGCGTTTATGCATGACTAAGACCCAAATATCTAAACCACTTATGATATACTAGCGACCCGCTCCGGCTTCGCTCAGGTGCAATGTAGATAATAAAAGACATAAAAAATTCCCTCTTCTATCTATTAAAAAAAACCGCATCAAAATCCGTTGCGTAGTTTTAAAGATTTAAGCATATATAGGGATATAGGGACAGAGAAAGCGTCTTTGTTTTATACTATGTAGTGAAGTGAATTGGGGACATATTCTAACAGCAAAAAATGACGAATACATTTTTAAATTTCCAGAAATCATTTACAAATATTGTTTAACATAAAATAGAACGGATTTGGATGAAACTTGGCACATATCTAGTTTATAACCTGGATGAACATAGGAAAAAAATTACGTCACTCTGGAACGGGTAAAACTGCGGGGGACAACTAGTAAATAATATATAAAAATGTGACCTTACTGAATTTCTTGCTGTTTTCAATTGATGACTGACTTCCAAACTTCATAAGTCCTTTTAGGGTCCTAAACTGACTAAATGGCATTGAATTTTGTATTTTTTTTACTTTAGACAAAATCGTGTTTCATTATGTAAAAATCCATTATCAATATACAATGTACTCGTATATTCGCCAGTGGAACACTATATTGTATATAAAGTATATGTAACAAAAAGGAGCACTCGTTAGTTAAACAAAAGCAGCTGGTTAGACGCAACTGAGAATAAATAGGTACATCTACATATTTAGTAACATGGTGAGGATGTAGTGACACTAGAAGCGACTACAATTCGTGATATTTTAAAAGTTAAACTATGAAATTACTCTGTTTTAATACCCTGAGTTTTAGATACATGAAATGATCCGTTATTATGGAGGACTAGCTCTCTCCCACGATTTGAACGTCCCTGAAGGGTATTTCCAGGTTAAAATCTGTTTATGTGCCAAATTTCATCCAAATCCGTTTAGTAGTTTATGCGTGATTGTGTAACAAACACCATCTATTCAAATATCCTTCTTCACTTTGCACGTTTTTTGTTTACAGTTTGACTTGTATGTGATTAGTGCAATGACCAGACTACATATATGGCATGAATGTTAACGAATTCATGATTTACCTATACTATAGATCATTGAGTATATAAATACTATAATTATACAACGTGTTACAAAATACCCCGTAAAAATATAATTAATTATCAAAGCCAACAACCCTAGTAAGCTGTCATTTCAGGGAACCAGATTATTTAACAGAAAGGCCTACGTACTTATTTTATCTAATAATTGTCTACTTTAATAGTTTTTCTATTTTTCATTCTTAAATCAGTTTTAGTATTTTCTTGGTATGTTATACAGCGTTATTACGATTCTTAAATATTGTGAATGAACTCGTTATAAGGCCCCATTAACCTCCTTTCCTGGGACAAATAAATAAATAAATATCCTGGGACATTCTTTTACACACGGCCATCTGATCCCAAACTAAGCAGAGCTTGTACTATGGAAACCAGAAAACTGATAAACTACATATACTATTTTTTATTTTTCTAAATACATACATATATAGATATTTACACCCAGACACAGAACAAACAGACATGTTCATGCACACAAATGTTTTGTCCTGGGTGGGAATCGAACCCACGACCTTCGACTTGGCAGTCAGGGTCGCTAACCACCAAGCCAATTGGCCTGTCAATTTCGGCTCGCACAAGAATCTGGATGAAATTTGGCACAAAGATATATGATAACCAGGAATAATACCTAACTTTTTTGCCCGGGAAAATATAACGCAGGTGAAAGCCTGCAGAGTACATCTAGGAGGATATAAAAATAGTAAAAATGACGTATAAAATTTTATTACTTATGATTAACAACTTGCGCTCACTATCTCCCTACCACGTCCACCCTTCCAGTAGCTCTACAGCCGTGTACCTGGACTGCTTGCGTGTTTTCATGGCAAATTAAGCAGACAGCGCAGTGGACTCGGGTTAAGTCGGCTACTAAATAGTTAATGTATTTAGTTAGAATCCAGAGTAAAAGGTTTGAATTTATAATTTCCGGGTATATGTAACGTGAATTCCGTTTCTAGAGGTCTGGGATGCTACTGTTTGAGCGATGATTTTTAATGTCTTTTCGGCAAAAGTCTTTGTATTCTGTTTTTTCCTTATCTCACTCAGTTTAGACGAGTCTAAGTTAGCAAGACTAATTTAATGTAGGTAAAGGCAAAAGTGTGTCTAGATTGAAAATTAATGATTAATATGGATGGTAGATATCTTTATTTCGGAAGTTCCGACAAAATACTGGTTGGAATTCGAACTTCTGTACACTTTTGAGTATAAGTCAAACTTACCACTTTCTGCCGAACCACCACAATTACCATTGTGATCAAATGTGGTATATAATCGAAATCCGCTCGAACTATGGTTTATTAGAAAACTAATAGAGCTCGTGATTTAACTTATCAGTCTTTTTCAGATTATCATTACAATAATATTGGTATTATTATGCATGCAAAATGCATCGCGCAACGTGTGACGGAAATATTTGAAAAGTAATTGACTACATAACTAAAATAAATAGGTAAGTCCTATAAAAAGCCTATTAACGCCAATGATTAAAAAAAAAAGTATGATTGAACTTAGCATATCGTACATTGATTCGATCTATATTTTTTTTAAGTAATTCTAGTGTAGTTAAGATTATATTATGTTATAAGTGATGTGAGGAAAGCGGGGTTAAGTGGTGCAGTAGCTGATTGAAGACAATTTCATAATGAAATCATGACATAATAAAAAAAAATATTGTTGAAAAAATTTGGTAACCAAAGAGTTTTATTAGTCTCTGAAGATATTATGTATTCTATATTTATTGAAATTATAAAGAATAACCCAAGCTGTAATAAACACATTTAGTTATCTAAATCTTCATTAATCATCATATTGTGTAGAAACCAATCCTAAAATGTTAAACATATTTTTCAACTGAAAACAATGAAAAATTCATAATCTTTTCAATATTTTCCAGCGTTTCTTACGGTTGAAGAAATATACAAAAGTACACAATTACGTCAGAGAGATAATTTAAACTAGAATCATCTCCCTACCCATTCCACAAGACCATCCGAACACTTATAACTTAACCCACGCTTAGTTATACTTCACTAAGTTGTAATATTAATGTGCATTTGGCGTGTTACCTCGTGCACGCTTAAACAGAGATTAAGCACACACACATACACACACATAATATAATATGCAAGTGTAGCAGTGTGAAACTTTCAAGGAAAGTGTGATTTATGGCAAAGTGAGATTATGGGACACGATTGCACCTAGTGGACTACATAAAAATCTTTATTGTTGTTTTTTAAGCGAGCGAGAAAGACCCTTTTTTTAAATAATGAGAAACAGTAATGAGTGTTAGCAAAAGAAAAACTCTTTAAAAAATTGTATCGCTTTTTTTCTTTTTTTTGGAAAAGCAATACAAATTTGCAACAAATTTTCCATCCCTTTTTTTTTGTAAAATCCACATACAATGTTTAAAAGAGGCATTAATTTATATAATCACCACGGGAAAGCCTTTCATAGTGTCATAATAAGTCACTCTATTGTCAGGTACAACAATATTCGATTATGAACAATAAATTGAAATTCTAATCAATCGTAAAAGCAATCACACTCCACTTCACCCCAACTTACCCTGCAGCTACAGATAACGTTAAACAAATTTTAATTGCCACTTTTCCCCTGTCTACTCTATAATTATAACCCTTTACCGAACCCTAATGCTGAAGACGATTGGTTCCTTGTATATTGATAGACTGTTCTTGTTAATGACGCTTTCCGTGATACGTTTGGGGATATTAAAAATAAATGATGTACCTATTTACACGATATTCAACTTTAATTGTCAATTTCCATATGAAATTCAGTTGAAAGTTGTATGAGTGTTATTTATAGATTTAATATTCTCTGTAAGGAACACCACGGGTCGTGGGTTCTGTTACTACATAGGACAATCGTTTGAAAAGGAACATAATGTGTTTGTTGCGTCTATTTTATGTTAGGTGCTATATTGTATTTTATAGCACAAGTTTTGCCTTGTATGATATCAGGTTGCTGTACAAACGTATGCCTTATTTATAATACGTATAAAGACCATATTTAGAAATATTTTATAGCCAATTCTCATTCGATATTAAATTACAAGTACCTACCAGCAAAACAAATAACAAAATAGAAAACAATGAAAAATGCACATTCAGATTACAACTGAAGGCAAAACGGAAACAAGGTAAAATACCATCTGCAAAAAAAGACATGAAATACAGGAGAATAATTTAAATATAACCATTAATCTGTCTCGCACATTGCTGTCACAACTAGCTGTACCGTCAGCATAACAAACAATATGATTTTGATAGAAAAATATAAACTTATGCAAAAGCGAAGTTTAAAGATTTTGACATTACACTATCGTGACGGTATGAATAAAATAATCAAATTATAAATATCGATATTAATATACTAGCTGCCCCCTGCGGTTTTACCCACGTTTATCGATCATATATAGCCTATAACCATCTACGAAAAATTCCGCGTCGAATGGTATCAGTCCCATCCCGATATGTTCATTAGTTTAGATGTGATGGTGCGTTAAAGGTACTCCTATTTTCCATTTATATATATATAGATATAATAACCTTCTGAATCACCACTAGAGCCAGACCAATCATAAATCTCTTTGTATTACATGTCGTTTTTGCGGTTGCGCCAAAAATGATTGGGAACAGAGCAGGCGGGTGACGCCTTAAAGGTAATTTACGGTACTTGTTCAAACAACTAATAGTACCAAAAAACATGTCAAGTTTATAATTGTTAACTTCAACTTTAAAACGTCTTTAAATAGGTCTTTATTCACTTGACTTTGAGGTCAAATGTTTTCAAATCTCACACAGTAACATATTTTCATAACAACCTCTCGAATAGCAAACAACAAAAAATGGAGTGTCATTTTTAGACCTACTTGAGACACTGTAAGCAACGTGATACTTGAGGAGAATAAAAGAGAAAAATGTGTAACAATATACTCTGTGAAATATTTTTCATGGGCTTTATTGAAAATCTAGACTGGCCTGGATATAAGAGTTTGATATAAAGGAGTTATTTATTTGGTGAAATTATATGCGCGGGATGAAATGCGTGATATCATACTTATTGATAACTTTTAAGAAACAAGTACCGTAATACGCCTTAATAACCCACAATAATCTACAAATATTACATGTGCTATAAGAGTCAATAAAATCTGTTATTAAATAACTGATATATTCTGTTTTAGTCTATAGTTTTGGTTTATTTATAGTCCAGGACACAATCACTATATAGTATCAAACAAAGTCGCTTTATCTGTCCCTATATCCCTATGTATGCTTAAATCTTTAAAACTACGCAACGGATTTTGATGCAGTTTTTTTTAATAGATAGAGTGATTGAAGAGGAAGGTTTTTATGTATACGGAAACGCGGGTAAAACCGCGGGGGACAGCTATGTTTTATATATTAAAACCTGTCCCAGAATACTATGTTTTTTAAATAATTCTTTGATAAATTTTTTTTTACTATGTTGTACTCCATCTCCATGTAAATTTTAACTATGCCAAATCTTACACTCCTCTGTACGTGCAATATGGATAACATATTTTTTACTCTGTACGATTTAACACTAATCATACCAACACTTACTACGTACCTATTTCTACCATAGCGGGTCAAATGTGACTTTATGTTTCCTGCTTGAATGTATGAAATATGGTTGTTAGGAGGGGAAATAAATAGTATAACTGTATATCAATTAGTAAGAAAAAGTCATTAAGTCAAATGTGCAAAAACAATAAGATGATACGTGCATTTTCAATGCAAAGTTCAAAATGGGTCATTTGACCCGGTTATGGTATGTTTAGTGTTAATATAGTTATCAATAAAAACAAATGATATCTATCCTTTACCACATTGATATTTGACCACAAAGATCATGTTCGACCAAGTTCCAGCTATAACCTGCACATGAATCTTCTAAAACAGCTAACTAAGATTGGATGCCTTTTTCTAAATTCAAAGTTAATAATTTCATTATGGAAAGGATCCTAGAAGGATACTTTCAAGATTAAAGTTAGTTACCGGTTCGGAAGTCAGCTCTCAGCTGACAAGAACCGTCACGAAATTCAGCAAGGTACCTTACCTACCCGATTTAAATAAATATTCCTTACAATTGACAGGCAGTTGGTTTGGTGGTTAGCTAGCCTGGCAACCAAGCAACCTACAGGTCGTGCGTTTTATTCCCACCCAGGACCAACATTGTGTGTGCATGGCTGTTTATTCTGTCTGGGTGTAAATATCAAAGAATGTATTGAGAAGAAAAAACAAAAGTAGTACATGTATATCGGTTATCTTGTTTCCATAGTGCAAGACTTCTCCGTGTAAGAGAGTAAAGCCACCAGAGATAAAAACCGTCGTGCGATCAGAAAAACAAGTAGGTACAAGCTCCGCTTAGTTTGGGATCAGGTGGCCGTGAGTAAAGCATGTCCCAAATATTTTACTTTTTCAAATGTATTCAAAAAAATAAAACATAAAATATATTATTTTTGTGTTCAGTACTATCACCGTCTCCAAATTAAACTGCCTTATTAATAGATCGGAGATACGTCGCTTTTGTCTCTCCTTACTCGTCTCGTGGATTTAATAGAAAATTTAAACAAGCCTCGTGGCTTCCACCCTGATTAAAACGACTAGGCTCCTCGGGAGGGCCAAATTAAAATCTTAGAACGCGTGGTTTAGTACTGTGACACACGGTCGACAGAAATGACGAACAAATTTGATGGCAAGAAAAAATATTATAGCAACACTTTAAAGTATTGTTCTAAGGCCATTTTCTCACTACGTGAAACCAACATAATGTTGTGACAACTCCAACCGCCATACTTATGTATGCGCCGCTTTCTCACACGAGGACAACACAACAGCAACTCAACTTTGAACCAACAATTCGGCTATGTTATCTTGTCCGCTAGATCGGATCAACTTTAAGCAGACATGAAATCAGATAATTTCACAGGATTTAGTTTATGCTGCTTTATATTGATTTCTAATCGTTTTGCATTATTTTGAAATTGACAACGCAAAATCTTGGAAATTTACTAAGAGTGTTAACTGAATAGGAAACTTAAATCACACCTAATAATATGTCAAATTGTATATTTTGTATAAAAGCCGCGATCTAATGAAGAAATATCTATCTGCAAGTGTTACCATTTACAAATGAAAAGAAATTCGACTATTTACGCGAACAAATTAAAAAAATCATATTATAAATAAAGCTCGCTTGCTAAACATATCGGCAATGTGTCTCAAGTGTTAACATTATTTGATTAAGAGATACTCTGTCTTGTCGTTTAGGCGGAATTCTTGCGGCATCATCGTCAATCCGGAAAGTTTGGAGATTGGGGGGATTCCGCACATTTGAAATGATAAACAAAATTAAAATTATGCGATAGGCATTATTTTCCATGAAGCTTACTTACCAACTGAAGTAATAACTTGAAAGAAATGTCGCTTACCTGAAAAATAAAGAAGGGGTAATTATGTAATCGTTTAGTACTAAATATTATATATATATGACAGACCAGTCGGCTTGGTGGTTAGCAACTCTGACTGCCAAGCCGAAGGTTGCGGGTTCGATTCCCACCCAGGACAAACATTTGTGTACATGAACATGTCTGTTTGTTCTGTGTCTGGGTGTAAATATCTATACATATAAGTATGTATTTAGAAGGAAAAGTAGTTTATCAGTTATCTGGTTTATATAGTATACAAGCTCTGCTTAGTTTGGGATCAGATGGCCGTGTGTAAAGAATGTCCCGGGATATTTATTTATTATATAATCTTAGGTTTTATGTTCAAAAGTGAGATAGAACGTGTAATGTTTTGTACACTGTTCCGCACAATATCTGTACTAAGCTACACTATTATTAAGTGAGTTTTCTGGTCTAGAAATAAAAAAAATCTTATCGTAGGAGGGTTGGAATCGTGGGCACGGTCACGTACCAATTTTTTGAGCCTTCTTCATCTACTGCAAATTTTCAGATTTTTTTTTTCTGTACTAAAATGTTAAAATATAATTTGCCTATTTTACGGCACTTCAAATAATATCAAAACCTCATAAATAATAATAATAAATTAAATATCCTGGGAAATTCCTTACACACCGCCATCTGATCCCAAACTAAGCAGAGCTTGTATACTATATAAACCAGATAACTGATAAACTACTTTTTAAATACATACTTAGATAGATATTTACATCTAGACACAGAACAAATTAACATGTTCATGCACACAAATGTTTGTCCTGGGTGGGAATCGAACCCACGACCTGCGGCGTGGCATTAGGCTCTAATCACCAAGCCAACTGGCCCGTCATGGGTCGGGAATCTAAATGCCCAGTTCAAGAAAGGGTAATGTGTTCGATCGATAGATAGAAGGCAAACGTAGTTATGTAAACGACATTTTAATTATAAACGATGACTCATTACTACATATCCTCAAATGTCACAATGTCCGAATGACCGTTTGACATTTTTGAATAATTAATAGTTATTGACAGAGTTCTATTCTTTGACGTTCACGTTTACAACGTAATAAATGTACTTACATAAGGACATCAGGTAATTATATCGTTAATATGAAATAAATACTGTTTTTTGGTTAGCGCATCACTTTGGAACAGCTGGACTGATCTGAATAAGGTTTTCAGGATCCTATGTGACTTGAGCAAAGTCAAAATTCTACTGTCATTCAATTCCAACCCTGGTAGTAGGGATCAGCAGTAGTGTCCTTTATCTGGGTAGTGCTTAAAATCAGTACCAGGTTGGCTTCAGGTTTTTCACACAGTCTAAGGGCGAGAGGATTGCCTTCCACCGCCTATGGATATTTGCAATACTAGGGGCATCACCAATGCGTTGTCGACCCTGAGACGTGAAGTTGTTAAGTCTCATGTGCCTGTAATTTCACGGGCCCCCTTACCTTTCTAACCAAAACACAGTAACACAAGTGCACTACTGCTTCACGGCATAAATGGGTAAGGTGGTAGTACTTCCCCGGACGAACTCTGCACTAAGAGCTCTACTATTCTAGTTTAGTCTAGTTTAATATTACACAGGAATCGAACCCAGGTCCTCTAGATCTCTAGCCGACACACCACTCACTCGATTCATATAAATATATTACGTTTTAAATAAGCTTTCTCTTCATTCAGCCAGGTTAAAGTGTAGTAAATCAAAACGGTAGAATATATGGTGGTATATTTCCCTCTATATAACACCGTACGGCGCATGGGGGATTCAAAATATTCACATAAAAAAGGCATCGCACCGGTAGGAATACTTCACGAAACGATCCAAAAGGTACTTCAGATTATATCGGTAATTTATTGCACGAACATATTAAATTGAAGAGAGTATGGGGATAAACAATTTTTGTTTCAGACGTTCACCGTATTAGGTTATGGGAAATAACGATGATTATTTTCATTTCTGTCAAATTATGTGATGGAAATGAATTTTTGTAAAGTTATGTGAACAATAACATATTTTTTTCCTGTTTTTTTTTATGTTTTGGTAGGCAAACGAGCAGACGTATCGCCTGATGGTAAGCGATTACCGCCGCCCTTGGACACCCGCAACACCAGAGGAGCCACAAGTGCGTTGCCGGCCTTTGAAAAAGGAGTATGCTCTTTTCTTGAAGGTTTGGAGGTCATATCGGTCCGGAAATAACGCAGGCGACAGCTCATTCCACAGTTTTGTTGTGCGAGGCAGATAAGTCCTAGAGAAACGCACAGTTGTGGACTGCCAACCATCTAAATGATGGGGATGGATATGCTGTCGTGTAGGACGGTGGCGAAAAGAAGCAGGTGGTATCAGTCCGAACAATTCCTCGGAACACTCCCCATAGTAAACGCGATAGAAGATGCAAAGCGAAGCCACAACTCTTCGCAGCGCCAAAGGGTCCAGCCGATATGAGATATCCTGGCAGTCGACGATTCGAGTCGGTCTCCGTTGAATCCGGTCCAAAGGGAGAAGCTGGTACTGGGGTGCCCCTGCCCAGAGATGAGAACAGTATTCCATGTGAGGCCTAACCTGCGCCTTGTAAAGTTGTAGGCGGTGGGCCGGCGTGAAATACCGTCTCGATCTGTTGAGCACGCCAAGCTTTTTGGAAGCTAATTTAGCTTTACCCTCTAAATGGCCACGGAACTGGACTTCGCTCGATATGTCGACACCAAGATCCCAATATTGGCTGAGGCATTTATGGGGATGTTCTCAAAAACGAGGAGATACGACCCACGGGAGCTTTTTAGTGGTGAACGCGCTTGTGTCTTTATGGGGTTAAAACGGACAGGTTAAAATTTAAATTATTTATTATAAAATTGCAATGAATATAAAGTACATGTACAACAGTGAATGTATTAAGAAAAAAGAGCGCACCATAGAGCATACACATGAAGGCGCGAAATTTAAACATAAAATTGACATTTTATTTTAACATTTTTACTGATTACACTCAATATAACTAACTGTTACTCACAATATTATCACAGGTAAAAACATTTTCCCTAATCTCACCTAAAGCCATTAAGCCAACGTTTCTCACAAAAAAATATTATATAGCGGTATATATTAATTCATTTATCTTCTGAAATGACATAAAGAAAATCCAGTGACGAATGGTAGGAAAATTTCCATAAAAATTATGAGCGTCTTTGAGACTTTTATTAAAGTGGGACTTTCTAGATACATGGACGACGCCCCGGCGCCGCGTGGACAATTAATAAACAATTTGTTGGCAACCGCTTTCACGTACGTGAGGGGCGTACAAGTCTGAAGAAGCCTCAACAAGTCTGTAACCGTACAGACGGTTTAATTGGAATAATTTATGCTGTTTCCGGCCGTTTTATATGTGAAGCTTTTCCTCCAGTTAAAGTATTGGAAAAGTGTTGGCAAGAACCAGAGATGCAATTGTTTCTCTCTTTGGAGATGGTTGTTACATAAAGAATATTTTTGTTATTAAAGAATCCATTTTTCAATCGAAATAGTTATTTACTTTTGAATTTTTAGTTTTGTGGTTTGTCTTTGCAATTGTCTACTTTTCTGAGTATGCGTTACAGAGTTATAAGTGGAAACTTTGCTGGTTTATGTATTTCAGAACATACTAGGTGCATTTAAACTGTTTATTATACTTTATAAATAAAATAAATAAATTGGTGGACTTTTCTCGACAATCTAATAAGTGGGGTAGAGTCGGGGTCGTACAAAATCTCACGACATCTCACCAAAGGGGGAGAGGGGGTCAAATAATCACCAAAATCACCTCACGCAATTAATGGATGCCCTCTTATGAGGGATCATTTAGCTAAATGACATGATAAAATGACTTTAGGCCTTTATAGATATCTAGAATTATTCCCAACTTATTTACTTAAAAATTTACCCACCATTCAAAATTTCACAAATTTCAAAACAATATCAACAAAAGAGTAAGAAATGCTACAATTTCACGCGACATTTAACAGTTTTCCTTAATTATTTCACGACAAAACGGGGCGTAACAAAAAGGCGTTTACATGAAAATAAAAGACGTTTTAATAGTAAGGTTCAATGACATAGTTAGAAATGTCTGTTGCGGTTGTGGTATGAATGCTTTATAAGTGTTTGGTCCAAGGCACAAGCTGGGGCTCGATTCCGTAAGGAAAATTACACTAACTCGAGGATGTTTTATCGCGGCCTCCGTGCTCTGTCTCTTTCGCTAACTACGCTAATGCTACTAGTCACGTGAGAGGTAAGCTCTCCGAGGCCGCCGTGAAGCGTCTCGCCGACGAAGTTTGTATTAGCTGAATAAGGGGGCTGAAGAGTAAAAGGTAGTTGCTTTTGAATACTAAAAACCCATGATGTCAAAATTTTTTGTGCTAGTGAAGTTACTTATAATTTACTTATTTACTTATAATCTGGTATAGAATACATACTTAACTTGCACTTAAAGTTAAAAGCCAATTTGGTAAGATTCCGGATTTCAAATGTGAGAAAGTCTAGTTAAGTCTGCCTAAAACTAGTTATAAGTATTAGTGCAAATCGCTATTTAAGTCAATTCAAATTTAGAACCCACCTTCAATGGTTTTTCTAGATAACTATATTAATCGTAGCCTGGTAATTCATTCAGTGCACACAAAAACTCGACAGAAAGCAAATGAGATTAACTCGCTTATAATACCGCTAATCGCTTATGACATACAGTCGTACATAGGAAAACAGGCAGTAAAAGACATTTAGTTAAATATTTAGCTTCAGTACTTGGAATAACGGCTGTACTTGACAGCGATTGCTTTCAAATGGAGAAAAAAACTATTCGCTTTTTATAAAGAATATTTTCTAAGACACATTTATGAAGTATTGTGTTAGGTGGCTGGCATTTCTATTTATGTCATACGCGGCGATAGGTCGACGATCTACTTGATGGTAAGTGGTCATCGCCTATGGAAATTTGCACCACCAGGGGCGTCGCCGATGCGTCGTTCCTGAGACGTTAATTGCTTAGCTGTAATTTCACCGGCCACCTTTCATTTCTAATAAAAGTACTGTAGATAATTGCTTCACGGCGTTGTAAATTTAGAAACATTGGAAGGTGGCAAAAAAAAAACTTGTCATGTTAGCTACCTTGCTAGCTCTAATGATTTCAATTTCGGATAGATTATTAAATTGATCTAGTATCTTAAAACTGTTCGAACTTTATTATTTGCCTGGACACATTACTATATATAGGTAGTGTGTTAGCCACGTTAGGAAAAGAAAAAGGGTGACCTTTTTATATTTACTAGTGTCTGAAAATAAATAAATTATAGTCATAGCCATTGGGGCTACCAATCGATTATACATGCAAATATAGCTTTTCGCTCCGTGGTTTCACCCGTTTTTCCGAGATAAGCCGCGTATTTTCATATAATATTTCATCCCCCATTTAGAAGAACATTTTTCGTTGATAGCTTACGTCTCCTATTTATAAACTACTTATTTACCAAATTTCAGCGTCGCACGTCAAATTGTTTTCGAGATTTCGCGATTTATATATTCAAGATATGTATCTCAATACCAGACTACTCAATAAGAAGTCAGTTAAAATGATAATTTTAATAAATTTAATAGCTTATGTTTCCTTTCAGCTATTATGAGATCAAAATAATAATTATTAGCCATTAAAAATGGTTTAAGTATCAAATTAATAATATGATTGCGGTTTTGTAACGCCATTCGCGTATTCGAGATCCCATCCAAGATTAATAAAAATTTTATTGTCCGTTCCGACGGGACGCGGGCGCCATTTTGTTTGGCGCGTTATTAATTCAAAATGGCCCCCATAAAACTGCGTGGTTACGCGCGGCGATGCCCTTAATGAGTGACGATTAAAATTGCTCCTGGAATGGCAATTGGAATGCATTTTTTGCCTAACTTAATTATTATATCATACTCAGGCCTTTTGAGGTCTGACTGCGAGGGCTAACTTTTGTTATACGTAAGTAAGTCGACTGACAAAGTCAGCTAGGTACTTATTATAATTTTTTACCACAAATAGGTATGTAAATTAATGGTGTACGTACCTACATCATAAATACAATAGCCTTAGAACATAGTTAATTAGTTAATAAAAAAATAAAAAAGAATGTAACCTTGCTGAGTTTCTTGCCGGTTCTTCTCAGTTGAAGGCTGACATCCGAACCGGTTGTAGCTTCAGTACCTTTAAATTCGACCTTCATAAGTGCCTTCCGAGGGCCTAAACTGAATAAATAGTTTTGAATTTTTGAATAATATTTATAGATAACGCTATAATAAATAATTGTAAAATTACAGTTCCTCAGTGCCTATATAAAAACTAAATCAGATCAAAGACATATATTAACAGCTACTAGTTATGGAAGCCAAAGGCAGCTCGTTAATAACGATTTTCAGAAGCCTACTCAGTCAAAATTGATTAAGTAAAATATTCACGAAAAGTCGTTCTAAGACAAGTGAATAATAAAGTTTAAAGTGTCTTGAATAAAATTAACTTATTCTTTGACGCTCAATATTTTTTATTAACGTTAATAAAAGTTGATTGACACTTAACTTTCATTAAATTAAATTAAATGAAGTAACATCGTGAAACATATAAATAATGATTACAAAATGTCATTTGAGAAGGGCTAAGTTAATTAGATACTTATGTTCATTCATATAGAGATAAAAGTTACTTAAATGTTAATTTAAATTAAAATCAGTTGAAACGTGCAAGATTTTTTACCGACATTGATTTTGTTTGGAGATAAAATTCATTCATAATGAGTCAATTTGTAATTTATCAAGATCGATAGGTATTCCAAATTCGAATGTCACTTCCGTAAGTTTGTGACCACAGAGCCATAGAGGAATGTAGTCTTCAACCCGAGAATGTGATTTCTCTCACATCCATAGATCTAATAGCAATGATGAAGGTATATTTATCACTCTATGGTACCTTTTTTGGTTCCTAAATCGTAAAAAATATACTGTCTCCCAAACCCAATACGAATCATCTAGTAAACTATAAACACCTTATACTAAATAAAAAAGAAATGACAAATAAAATTTCTCCACGAAATAAACAACATAAGCCAAACAACGCAATATATGACTAAATAAACTCATCAGGGTTGCCAGTGGAATTAAAATTTGAATAAAAATGAAAAGTGCCGCGTTCCACGGGCGTAAATCTTATTACGCCGGCGTGGGCGCAAGATTGATCGCTCAATATGAAATATTGTATCTTGCTACATCGATGCGAGAACTACCATTAATTTGGATACGGTTCTTTAATGTGAACACAATAAAAAAAAATTAAGACTAGTTATTATTTATGTTACAGTGCACATTTTATTATAAATTACGATTTATAATTTAAATAAAAAATATTCATTTTATGTATTGAGTCTCGACTTAGTTGAGTTTACAAATGATTTGTTAACAATAAATTACCTTAATTCATTCAAATAAGGTTCATAACAAAATAACATCCCTCAGAATCATAAAACTTTACGCACTTGAATAAATTATCATAAATAGAACAACATTTTGTTATTTCAATGTCAATCAAGTTAGCAATACAAAGAACAACAATGACAGTCATAAAATATTAAGTTACAGTAAAGGTTCGTGAAACGAAGAAACCTAATATGAGAAATTCAGTTAGTGAAGGCCAAAAACAGAAACTATGAAAAATATTTTATTACTTTGCCTACATCAAGAACTCTAAGAGTCGCTAGATACGGATCTACGTCTGAAGCACAAACATTGCCTATTCCATATGCGCATAATATTATTTGTAAGATATTTTAGAACATAAGCGTTTTGTACGATACTAAATGAAGTACATAAAGTATTTTATGCGTTAGTATTAAGTTTTCATAGTTTTATTATTCAACAGTCATACGGCAATATTGACTAAAGCAAAAAATAACGCGAGATTTAAAACAACATTCGTAAATTAAATTAATCAAAATCTTTAAAAGTCAGTAACATGAGTCACAAAAGTCAATAGAAACATTTAAGATAATAATCGACAAAATCATAAAACACGTCCTTATCTGCCGCCTCCATCGCAATGGCAACACTCATAGCTCCGAGATCACATTAAAATTTCCTACTGTCAACCATAAATTAAAAACCATACTAATGAGTCGGATTATGACGTGCCTCTTAAGAGTCTATTAATTTAACATTGTATGGGTGGTCTGGGTTACGATAATTTTTTTTTTTCTTTTTTTTTTTTTTTTTTAATTTATTTATTGATAAGGCAAACCAACGACATATTTACAATTAATTATTAGTGACACAATATTTCATAGTTTAAGTACAGTGTAAATACGTCACTTACAGGTATGCACACCATTTACAGTAAACTACATATCAAGATATCAAGAATACAAAAAAAAAAAAAATTACATTATTACAACATTTTTGGGTTCAATTTAAAATCTATATACAAATTAGCAAAGACAACATACTTTAGTACCATTTTCCCTTCTGTTTGTGAATCGATTTTGTTTAGTAGCTATTGACGAGTTTCGGTGTTGCAAGTTTATTTTTTTCTTAAATTGTTCATAATGTTTATGGATGAATTTCAACCAGTACTTTATATCATGTGATGATACAAAGGCAAACAGTGATTGTTTAAATTTAGAATTGAGAATAAGGATTGAGTGTGGGTTAAATAAGGGTTGAGGACCCGATAACAAAGGAACGACTGACTAGGAAATATGAAAGCAAGAGGGTGGGCGAACTATATATATCTTAGTATTCAATCTGATACTACATCATCAAATGCTTGAAGAAAAATATTCGATAGAAGCACGAAAATAAATCTTTATAATGACTGTGAAACTATTGTTTTATTTATTAACATGTGATGTAACATTTTCCCGGCACAAAAAGTATCCTATGTTACTTCTAATACCTCCAAGAATATGTGTACAAAGTTTCATGATGATGGGTTAAGTAGTTTTCGCGTGAAAGGGCAACAAACAAACTTACATTCACATTTATAATATCAGTAGGGGTTATTACTGTTATTACTATTATTTTAACTACAACTATACATAAGTCTAAGCCTACTGTAAGCTCGACATCCATATGAATTTTTAACTTAAAAGCCAAATGGCCAAAGTGCTCACTACTCAATAAACCGTAGGAATACAAATAGCTCACCCGTCAAATAGCTCAGAGCGAAGTTTAAGTCGAGACGTAAGGGGAGCTAAAAGCCTTACCATGTAGTGACTATTTTAATGCCGATATCGAGTGGTCGGGACACGAAATTAGCGATAGAATCGCGACACCCCGTCTTCAGACGAGACGAATATGCAATTTATTTATGTGTGGACCGATTTTGTGTTCCAGGCAGAATGGCGGATGTATAATTTCAAAATAGATCCAGAGTATATTGAATAGGGTAGCGGACTGTATTAAAATTAAATTGTAAATTTATCATTCATCAAAAAGATTGTCTTAAAACACCCCTATAAATGTCCTTCAATTTAAATTTTGCGATTACAGCAAATTTTATATTGAAAAAAAAAACAAAAAAAAAAAGTCCAGCAATTGAGTATGAATAATGATGACGTCATAAGTTAGTACTCAGTACATTTTGCATGCAATATTTGGGTTTTGACAGATGATAAAAAGTAACTGATGTGACAAGGCAGTCCGGTACCCTATTATTGCACTAACTAGCTGTCCCCTGCGTTTTCACACGTGTTCCCGAGGGATGTAACATTTTCCCGGCACAAAAACTATCCTATGTGTTATTCCAAAGCATTTTCAACAAACAAAATCTGTTTGGTAGTTTTTGCGTGAAAGAGTAACAAACTTCTATACCTACTTACAAACTTTTGCATTTATAATATCATTAGGATATTATTTTAATGTCACATCTATACAGTGGCAGATAGCAGTCGCCGAACTGGCAATCCATATCAAAATTATCCATAAGTATTATTTTCTATTTTGTAGTCTTTTTATTTCTTTTGTTTTTTTAATGTTACCTATAATAAGTATTTTGTAATTGTTAAATATAAAATTATGTAACATTAAAATTATAAAATAGCCAAAAAGTCAGAATAGATAAAATTTATATAAAAAAATATTGTAAAAGAATGTAACCTTGCCGAGTTTCTTGCCGGTTCTTCTCAGTTGAAGGCTGACTTCCGAACCGGTTGTAGCTTCAGTAACTTTAAATTTGACCTTCATAAGTGCCCTCCGAGGGCCTCAACTGAATAAATGGTTTTGAATTTAATACAACTATCCATAATGCTGACTTGGGTTAAGAAACTATGTATCTAAAAAAAATCAACACTATTGCATTTCTAGATTTTTTTATGATTAGTCTTAATGTAGAGGTGTTTTATAAATTATCACATTTTCCCGGATTAAAAAGTAACCTATATGTTATTCCAGGATATGCTCTATCTATGTGCCAAGTTTCATCCGTATCCGTTCATTAGTTTTTGCGTGAAAGAGTAACAAACATACTTATTTACAAATCCTTCCTCTTTATAATATTACTATAGAAGTATAGATTAAAGATAACTGACTGTACAAAGTTATCTTGCCTTATCAAATCCTACCATTCCAGCGTTGTATCCATTGCAAAATGTGCACATTTTAACTACTATGTATTAGTACAAACAGTTTAGCCACGTAGACATTCTATCTAACAATGACATACAGTGAATGTATTACAATACATAAAACTCCGCTAATAATGTAGTTTCCAACAAAACGCCTAAGCATTGTAAAAGTTTACTCGCATTTGGATGAGTCCATTACCTTCGTACCAGCGCGTTCTAGGTCGAGGCTTCACAGAGTAGGGATTCGAGACAGAGGAGTCTTTAAATTGCATGATTTTTTTATTCAAATCTCAGTTATTATAGGTTTTATAAAGATAAGATCTCCAAATGGTTTCCAAGCTCAAAGAGGTACTGTAAAAGTGTATACAAATGGTCAGTTTAATTCTAACTGAGCTAATAAGCGAGGTTATATGTCAATGATGCGACAGAGTAGTGCAATAATTATTAAGAGTCAGTGATTTCACAATAGTATTCTAATGTAACTTACTTGTTATTGTACCGAAAAAGATTTAATTCAGTGGTTAAAATTAAAACCAAAAACACATTGGAAAATAAAGAAATTTAATTGTTAACTTCAGGTCCTGTTGTGGGACCTTCAGAAAATCCGTATCAATTTTTATTATTTGCGTTTATCCCGGACTACGGTCTCTCTTAAAATCGTTCCTTAATATCTAGAATTCACTGACTACCCTTTAAAGGTTGCTGCCACTCGTTCCCTACCGCCGAGATTTGCAATAATTTTATTTAAATTTTAATCTGTCCGTATATTACTCTATGTGCCGAAGTAAAATAAAACAGTTCAGACCAATAACGTTCATAATGAAGGCGTGAGAACGAACACCGGCGTTGACTCAGCGCAAAATAAATTGAACCTTTATACAATACACACTATTAATACTAACGCATTATTTCTCGCCTACCCTCGGTTTGGAGTGTTTTACCTACACCTTTCTATCTGGAGGGAAAGGGGTAAGCTTGCTTAGCTAAAACTAGTTCAACTTTGGTGAAACATAATATTAATTTACCCAAAAAAACATACAGCATAAATTTATAAGAAGTACTTAAAATACTTGCTGATGCTGAGCTCTTAATGTAGAATTCATCATTATCATATCAGCTCAGAGATATCCACTGCTGAACATAGGCCTCCCCTTTGGATTTCCACCTTGAACGGTCTTGAGCCGTCTGCATCCAGCGGCTTCCAGCAACTCTGACCAGGTCGTGGGTCCACCTGATGGGAAGTCGTCCCACACGGCGTTTTCCTATAGAGTAAGTCGGAGGAAATACCACCAAAACTACTTCCGTCGTAAGAGAGCAGTAGTTCACTCGTATCGCTTGCTAATGTTTCAGTCAGAAATTTAAGACGGAGGGTAAAATTTCAGGTATATAAGACTTAACCTTTTGTCTTAAGGTCGACAATGCATTGGCGATGCCACTGGTATCGCAAATATCCATAAGGCGCGGTTACCAGTTACCAACATATACCGCCTGCCTGTTTTTCAGCCTATCTAGAATTTTTCTAATACAATGAATATTCATAGACATTATTGAATTCAATAGATCAATTAATATAGGCAACACATTTGTATCTCCGGACCACAGCTTAATAATTTACTTTTCTGTACCACTCCATTCCCTCGAGGGTGATTCCCGTATCGGCACGGATCGGTTTGGAACAGATAAATGGTCTCGACTTGGGGTCACAATGATTGTATGGGGTAACTTTTGCTTTATGATTATGGTCCAAGTTCTGACTTATAGTATTACACGTGATTCTAGAAATAAATCAATGAATAAATACCCTGGGACATTCTTTACACACGGCCATCCGATGAAACTAAGCAGGGCTTCAATGGAAACCAGATATCTGATATACTACTTCTTTTTCTTCTAAATACAGATATTAACACTCAGACACAGAACAAACTGCTCATGCACAAAAATGTTTGTCCTGTCAAACTACCAAAGTAATTGGTCCGTCTCATAGAATTTTATACTCGAAATACTAATCTGAGAAACACAATGAATCGGGAATAAATTAGTATACTCCAGGTTCAAACACCAGTAATGTGCTGGGTAGTTTATTGAATGCATTCTCAATTATGCTATAAATTGTAACACCTTTCTATAATAACGTTTCGTAAATAAATAATCAAGAAAAAAATATGGAGAGTAAAACCCACTAATAAAACTGACATCAGTTTACATCACACATATATATGGATAACAAGCCAATCTAAATTCTAAACATTTCGTATTATAAAACTGAAGCAGAACACTATGCAACGATCTTTGCATCAATAAACGCGGGTTAGAATAAAAACCAGTCTCAAAATGCGAGGCGAGTGACCACTCCCGGCGGGGCGATTGCAATAAACACGTTTGGTGTTGTTAGAACACTGGGGGACGAAACGAAAAATTCACGAAACAGAACAGTACTTAGAGGTCTTTGGAATATTTCGTAGTTAGCAAGGTTTTTATTCGTGATCGATGCTTTGAATAATCCTGCAGTATATAAAATTAGGTAAATCTATTAGTAATTTTATATTGAGGTAGATAGAGTATTTTTTGTTTAAGCTGGATAGAAGAAAATACAAATTTTGTTTGTTATCAAATGTCTTTATAAAATTAAATTCACGGGCAAAGAAATAATCATTGAAAGAGACATTTCCATTCTCTTTAATAGCCACTAATATATTAAGCCCGTTGAACTGAAAAGTAAATTATTCCCTTCATATCCAATCTACCAAAAATAAATTCACAATGAAAGCTCGTTTTGTTACTGAAAAAAAGAAAATGTCCATTCACTATTTTATTTCTCGCAGTTCCTAATTTGCGATCTTCATAATTGAATGTTATCAAAATGAATGTTCCCGAGTTTACTTCGAAATATATCTAGTCTGGAACACGACCTTTTAGTTAAAAAAAACCTCTTACATTACGAGTGACAACCGAAATTGAGCTTTAGCTGTATCGAATAAGTCGGAAAGTTGTTTATATCGTTTCAGCGTGATGTATCCGAAGAAAAGTATTTTTTTATTATCTTTCATTATTTCTCGATGTGACGTTTATACTCCATGCAAGGTACTAAATGAATTGTTGTCCAATATTTATTATCCTGTTTTACTACACTTTTACAAAGATTAAGGGAAAACTAATTCACTGAGTAGGTAGTACTTAAAAGAATTACAAAGACGATTTCTGTACGGTTTATCCCTCCTTCTTTTTATAAAAATTCTCACCTAGCTTTTAGGGTCCCATAAATTCTTTAGTCCGGCTAAATATAGTTGATCTAATCAAAGTGAGCATATTTCATAGTAGAAATCTTAACACTGAGTGTAGACGGCATCTTCCATTATCATCCATTTAATCTCAAAAACCTTTATCTTATAGTGAAACTAAAATCCTATTGTGCTGCACATCATACGATTTTATAACCAGCAACTTTTATAATACAAGTTCAATCGAAGATGAAGCTTATAGCCTACAAGTTAAGGCATATAATAGCGAAGCTATAAGCAGGTCATTATCGATGGTTTTCAATTATTAACGCTTCGGGCTATTGTATGGTGTTGTCATCTTTTAAATTATGTCTTTTTAGTTTACCTTTTTTTAATCCAATCATCGAGTTATATGGAATATAAAGTCTAGTATTTTAGTCTACCTTTTCGATAACAAGCTTGAATGTATTGCCCGAATTGGGGTCTAGATTGTTGCATTATTTTATTTTTATGAACCAAAGTATTGTGAAGTCCATATTTATATTGTTACAATAAAACTAATGGCTTTATATAACCTTACTTATTTGCTTACATGGTTGAATACCTTAACTGTTATGTCAAGCGGGTTCGTTTCCTATCCAAGGCTGTCGTTTTTTTTGTTCTATGGCTAAGCATAAATACATATAAATTAAAAAGTAAGTTATTTGGTTACCATAGTTTGAGCTCCGTTTGGATTAGATAGTCAAAAGACTGTCCCGACCTGTATCGGCAGTTCAAATAAAAAAATCTAAATATATCGTTATATTAAGCCATTAATTTAGATTTGATACAATAAGCACATGTGGAGCTACTAGTTTTCTACTGAAAGTCATTACAACCTTTATTGCCAACAGCAATATCATAACGTCCTTGTAATTCGAAACAATTTCCACATAACATATTCCTTTTATCACAACCGTCAATCAAATTCCGAAACGTGAAAATTCACACGTAATACAATCATTGTCAGAATCACCAGTTCCTCGCATCACCATCCTGTTATATCGGAGGATTGCACAAATATTTGTCATGACATGACCCACAAAAGGCATTGTCAAATTCGGCTATTGTCATGAGTGTAAAAAAATATGCTGTTCACAAAGAACCAGGTCACTATTCCATCGCCAGCGTGATCTGTGCCGTAGTGCACCTGTTGTGTTGGAAAAAGGGATTTAATAATGAAAATTCTGGAAAATTCGTGTGACACTATAATGTTGAATTGCAGAATATTTGTTTGGTTAAATTTTAGTTCGCGTAGTTTAAAATTTTGCCTGTCGAATAAATCTATGGCTTTTATGATAAAAAAATAAGAATATAACATATTATCAGGATCGCTAAACTTGGACTTTTTGGGCGTCTCTTTCATACTCTGTCCGAAAGAGACAATAAAGACAAGGCATGGCTATCTAAAGCCCAACGTAAGAAACATACGGGTTCTGTACTTTTGATTTTGGAACGAATAATTTTGAATTCTATTTAGGTAGATAAATATAATTCCAAAGAAAGACAATCAAATACATCTAATCCCCAACAAGTAGATAGGTAAGTATGATAACAAGGAGTATTTGCTAAAATGACGTGTTACCTAATCCAGACTAGGACCAAATAGTCGATCTCTACTTTTTCTTATTCATCTTACAGTCTGAAATTCTGTAATTTCATGATGGAGCGACAGGCGGTCTCGACGTTCATTAACACTGATTGCAATTCACCTGGTGATATTGGGAGGCTGTTTTAGGTATTTAGACCTTAGGGCGACGGAGCAATAGCTGCCTTTGTCTGAAATTTTAATAATGGCTCTGATATCTAAGTTATGAAGGTTAGAAGCAATAATTTGCTCGATTATAACTTTATTCCCACTTACTAGAAATTAATTTCGAGGACTACCTTTAAAAAATTACTTGTCGTTTCCGTTCCTAGATTTAAATATCTAATCTTAATATCTCTCAATAAAATGTTGGGTTTTTCGACACACTTTGTCAGTTCAATAAACTCAGATATTTTTCAGAGAGTTCAAATATTTTGGAATCTTATTACAACAAAATTCTCTGAACACATCTCGAGTCAATAAAAAAACAAGAGAGACAGGATACTTGGAAAATTCTCTTAAAAAAATCCGCCATTACAAAAACCAAAGCACTCATCGCTTCGACACATAATCTTATTAAAGGTACATTTGCGAAATGAAAATGTCCTTAGTTCCTTTATAAAGCGGGAGCTATACTTTTTTTCTAAACGGATAACGGGTAAACAAGAAAAATGGTTTTGTAAATGAAGACAAAGGGATTCCGCGCCAAATGTATAAAAGCACGGGCCTCGGTGAAAAGTGACAAAAATGATATTTGACATCGCGCCAGCGCGGCTATATTCGCTTCATAACTTTTTCAACGTAAGAACTGTTTTCTGTTGCGGGGTTTTCAAGTTTTTAGAACGGGATTTTTATGTTTGTTAAGACATAATTGTTATATTCGCTAAATATGGCTTGGGTCGGTTAGTCAGTGAGTTTAACGGCGATGCAACATTGTTGCAAAGCTACATATTCTGATCGTAAATGCTGGGTGACAAATAATTCCATCTCTACATATCTCAAGGGTTTAAAAGGCGACTAAACAGTGTACCGATGGCCCCATACACACACAGTGATTAACAAAAATATTACGTAAAATATTTCAATATGTAAGCTTCAAAGTCGAATATTTTTGAGTGAATTCCATTTTGAGTTATTTTTACACATACTATTTGACGTAAGCGCTGACTAGTGATGCTTATCAAAAATCAAAACAGCAGATAAGCTTGAAGGCACGGGGTATAGTGAAATGGAAATTCGCTTAGAGTTTCTCAAAGCAAAAGTCACAGAGTCGACCTATATCAAAAATGATGTTTAAATACATTCAAACGCAGTGAAAACATCGTGGGAACACTTCGGAACATATTACCATATCAATACAAGGTTGGGACAGAGTCGACTGCACACCGGCGGGCGGGCCCAAAAGCTAAATGACTGAAAGAATCCATCCAAGTTTCAATTTATCACCGAGAGATGGCGCTGAATGTATGAATGAATTGAAAGTTAGATTACACAATTTAAATTCCCCCTTCATGCAAAATAGGGACGGAAAGATGAGGTCTGGGGGGTAGAATATATTATACTAGGGAACGGTGGAGGGGGGAGTGAAATATTTACCTCCCGGGAGTTTGGAAGTGTGTTCGTCGAAGCGAAGCGAAATCTTAATGGATTATGGTATGATTGGACCACTCGGTTTACCTGCAGATATTTTCGCGCTTTTTTTACAATCCAATCCGTTGTAGATTGGTTTCTATAGAGTATTAAGCCGATAGCGCTGCTGGGACCTTTTTTATTCGTCCCTTTGAACGGTGGCGAGCGAGCAATTAGGAAAATAACAATTTAATTTTTTCCAACGAGTGTCTGTAACTAATCCAATTGGCAGTGTGTTTTTTTCGGTCGGATCGGGAAGGCTTAGCGAATGTATCGATTAGCAACATTAATGATACGTCTATCAAACAGCTGAATATACCATCCTTTTATTTTATGAAGCTCCGATTATTAAATGTAGCTTTATGACATCGTACAGATTCATTTCATTTATTGGTTTTCTGTTCAGCATAGGATTATACAGGATTTATTTAATGAAAATGCATTTCGTTAATAAATTATTACCTTTTGGTATTTATTATTGAAAAGGTTATTACCATTATCAACTCTTTATAATATTTTGTTTGTTAAAAAATAGATTAAATCGGTTCAAAAACTAAAGCTCAATTTCGTAAGATCCACAAAACAGACCAAGTGATAATCAGTGATATTTCACACTTCACTATTTCAAAAGCAATGGCCATTCACGGCGAATGTGTTAATAAGTCTAATTTTATATTAATCACCGTGTGAAATGTGAATCATTCTTATGTAGGACACGGGCGAGACTGCATTCGGGAAGCTAAGAAACATAATAAATCAGAACTAAACAGGCGTAACCGCATGGCATGTTGTTACAATGCGCAGCGTTATGCAGTAGCATTTATAACGTTTCGCGAGAAAATGGCTTTAAACGGCTTGCATTTAAGATTCAGAATAGAATATGGAGAATATTATAACAATTTTTTTAATGCCATGATTCGAAAAGAAACGCTGTTATGGGAATTACAAAGTCACTATAGCCAAAATTTTTCGGTTGTCGTTTTTGAAAATTTTGGCTCTTACACCCTTTGGCCCATGCCCTCAGAAGTGGGAACATCTTAAGCCAGCGATGAAAACACAAACAATAAGTCTTAGTGTTGCTAGTTTGTTCGTCGTCTCCTTTCGTATGTGGTAGCGTAGTAAATTTTGCAGCTCCCGAGATTTTAAGAGGGGTTTTAAGCTTTCGTCGAAAACAAGCCTCACGATTTATAGTCTCTTAGTGGCTGGCTCTAAGTTAGGGAGAGACTCTAAAGCCTTCAGATCTCGGATTAATTAAAGTTACATAATGTGTATAGCGTGTTTTATTATTAAAACTTTCCGTTACCTTGTTTTAGCATAAAGCTTTTATCTAAATGAAAATCAAACATACGCCCTCGATTTTTTGTCGGTTTTTTATTTGACGTAAGCACACGCTTTTTACTGTGGTCTCTGTTTTGCTTACTATTAACTTGGCTGACATGTAATTTTTAAAGTTGGAATCTTAAATACCTAATATACCTTCTTTTTTTATAATATAAACTAGTGCTTGACTGCGATCCCACCTGATGGTAAGCAGTGATGCAATCATTGATGTTGAGGCGCACTAGTTTATTAAGAGCCTATTCACTCTAGCCTTGAAGACACCCAAATTATAATTACACGGGAAGACCACAGCTTTTTTTGTTTCTAGAATGAACTAATTCGTTCTGGTATAACCTGTAGATTACCTACAAAAATCTAAACTAAAAATTCCTAGAATTCTACAAAATTCGACCATTAAGAAAGTGAGATATTACTCAGAACTGTACAAAAGGCACTTAGTCATAATTTCAAGTGTGAATTAACCAGTAAGCTAAACAATGACGTGAATCCTTAAACCGCATGTTTTGTTTGGTTTAAAATGTAAAAACCCGGATTTGTTTGAAACGGTTCATTTGGGATGAGTAAGAGATGACTCCTTTAGAAAGCAGGTTTTTTATTAACGCTCTTCTGACAGTAGGTTAGTTAAATATTAAGACTATCTATACTTTTAATAAGTCTCTCGAAAAGTCGAGTCTGTAATTGTAATTTTTTGAGACAAAATAAGTTGAGGGGATTAATTGAACGATATCGGTCCCTCTTTTGACACCAAATAACCATTCACCTACTAACCTTGCTAATCTAAGAATATCGTTTTTAGTCTGTCGATTTGATAATTGTATAAAAAATTTTTTTTTTCATTTTTCTTTTTTAGGAACTTTGTCAATTTTGACTATGTCGTCCCCGTGAATGTATTCACAATTAAGGCCTTAGGTAAATCAAAATTAAGGTTTCTTTCTTGATACAGAAGCTTTTGGAAGCTCTTTAACTTATGATTTTCTTTCTGTAGGGATCTTAAATTAGTAAATTATTTTTAAAGACACTGACCTGAACTCCTCGCTTCAGCACACATCCGGCTCTCCATTAATACCATCACTAATAACAAAAACATTATAGTTTTAAACCTACTAAAGCACCACCGTCCTCTTCCGGACCACGCGTTACATTTCACAGTATTATTTCCACTAACACTTAATGTTACACCGAAATTAACTTTATTGTCTACTCCATACAGGCTATTATTGCTAGATTTATCTTTTTCAAATACGCTTCGTTTGAATCCCGTAGCTTCATTGCTAACATTACTAGTGTTAATGCCCCCTCTGTCTTCTAGAAGTGATTTGAGATCTTGGAGGCGCTTCCTTTTTGTGGAAATTGTCTTTTCTAGTGGTTCCGAAACGGTTTCATGGTTTGGTTGGCCGATCATGGTTGGTTGGTAGTTGGTGGGGGCGTTAGTCGGATTCATTTGTTCTGTTTTGGTCAAATTTCTGGATCATCTTGGGTTTGCATCTGTAACAAGGAAATATACTTATGAGTTACTGCTGTTAATAACTATTCTACATAAATACACAAACACAGTAGAACAGTGTTGTTTTCAACAGCCTGTGTTTTACTCCACCCATGTTAAAAAAAACAAATATGTAGGTAGGTAGCCTGTACAGCTTTTCATAACAGATCAAATGAATTTTCAATACGTAAAAATTTCCATTAAAACTACAAGGTAACACAGAATATGAGAGTAAATACAAAATTTATTTAAACATGAATATATACTGGAATAAAATTCGTTCGATGACCGGTTATAAAGCGTGCGTTTAAAAAAAATATTAAATTCTCTTTGTGATGTCGAAATAAGAGAAAATCATCATTTTGTGTGACGTGTAATTGAAATATGAAAAACCAATGTAATATGTTCGATTGAGAATTCAATAAGGATTGTGGAAATGGATAATTGTGTTTTTTCGGACAATAGCCGGGGGAAAAATGACAATGAGGTTATATTTACTACAGAAAACTTTATTCAAATCTAGAAAGACCCTCCATAAATATTCACTGACGTCCATTACTTATATTATTGTACAAATAGGTCACAATTCAATTCAAAGACTTGATTGACAAAAACTTTAACAACTTAATAGGGCGACACCGCCAATAGCTAGCCGACAATAAATTCTTCATCACACAAAAAAGAGACAGCAATATTGGCACGAAAATAAGCGCAAAACACCAGCGTTGCCGACAATCTAATAAGCAATTCATCAAGAGATGTGACAGTATGTGTTATCGTACGGTGTTAGCCGGTCTGAGGAGAGGGGAGTGGGGGTGGAGGGAATGCATTGAAGACACCTGCGTCCCACTGACGGAGATAAAGAGCCTCCGAGTAAGATGAACTTGTTTCTTAAAGCCGGATTAACGACTGGTCTAGACTTGTACTAATGAGGAGTTTTGTTCGGAGCTCGTTAGGTTTTTATCAATAAAAAGGGTTTTTTTTTTTCATTTTCAGCGATTCGCATTTCGAACACCCATAATCGGTAATCGTGATTGGATTTGAGAAAAGGTGAACGCTCGAGAGGGTTGCTAATGATGTACTCACTACACCTTTACTGTCTCAGGTTTTTATTGAAAATTCATTTCGCTTTGGAATTTTCAGATTAATATTTTATTATTTTGTGAAATAATCTGTTTAAAAAAGTTTTTTTTATGAAGATGTGACAGTTGACTTGGTAGATATAAAAACATAATTTGGGTATGGTAAGGTCTATAAGTTATTAGTACCTAATTTCATAGACGAACATTATTTTGATTTTAAAGGTAAATTTATTTAAAATAGATGTTTCTTAAGGTCGCCGCTTTCGTTTAGCTACAGAAATACTTAAATTAACCACTATTTTCACATTAAAAACTGAACTACGAAAATTGTAAGTAATCAATTTAAATTTGCTATGATCTAAGGTTACATAAAACACGAAAGAGACAGCGAATTACTTAAAAAGACCTAACATCTATCGTAAAAACGTTTCCTTCATTCCTTTCCAACACCAGTAATTCCTCTGCAAACTTTTAGTTCCCGGTAACCGGAATTCAGTAAACCAATCGAGAGTGCAATCCCCAAACTGCAAGTCCGCCGATATGGCCTCAGGTGTGGCTATCCGGCGCTCAGAGCCCACTCATTAATCTTCGTGGTACCATCCTTATCCCGGTACATTAGCTAGGGCTGCCAGAGTGCGGAATGGATAATAGAATTCTTCGGTTTTGCGGGATAACGGTAAGTAATTTTACTATATTTGATATGGTACTGGATTATAATCATGCAAGTGAATTATAGGTTTGTATTTGGTGTGTTACATTAGCTTCTGATCCGCGGATTGTCCTGCCTTTCCTAAGGCAGGGGTCTAATGTTTTTCCGGGATTAAAGTATTCAAGTTCCAGGTATTCTTCATTGATTAATATTTAATAGTTACGGTAAGTGCCTAAACCACACAAATTTAGTTACTGTTACAGATTTGAGAATTATTGAAGTTACAGAAAAAGATTGTTTAAAAAAAACTACGTGTAAATTTTCTATATTAAGGTCGAAAAAAGGGTAAACGACATTATAATCAGCCCCTTCCTATTCTTTGCCAAAACTAAGAGCAGTTGAAACTATTCCATGAAGTTCAACTACCCGAGATTAAACTCACGTCCCAACGATATTTTTATGCCTAACGACTGGCGGAAATTTGTTCCTACTTGTCACAAGCTAAAGTAGGGGTCCGGTAAAAGATCGTAACTGAAAATTGTTCCAGCCACCCCAGGGGACAGTGGAAGTTCAGCTGCTCGCCCTGAGATCTTTCGCAGGTGTCATGAGTTATCGTGCCGTTGCACCGGTTTTATTGGTCGTGAAAACTGTTTGAACGTTTCCTTTTTAGCCATAACCGGCTTTTCGTTGTTTTGTCCATTTCATTTTTTGGACGTTTATGAATTTTGTGACTGTCATTTGACACTTTATGCGAAAGTTAAACCATAAAAATTAAGACATTCTTTCTAAAGCAATATTGTAACTATTATTAATTTTGTTGCAGAGATTAGAAAAGGACGATGAATTAAGACCTGCGCCAACTCCACTCGAGGCCAAATCCCAACAAAGTCGCTATTAAGTCGACATGCATATTCTTACTTTTAATTAAACTAAAATCACGCGTTCCAGTCCACCTAACACCGAGATTACTGTGGATTGAATTAAATTTGAATAAATGGCTGCAGACAGCTGGTGAGAAGCCGAGAAGAAATATAAACAGTCATTTATCGTAACAATCCTTAGGTCCATTCCTCTTTAACCCTCGCGAGGAGGCGCGGAGGGACGAGGACCCAGGTGCTTTCGTGTTCCCTCCCCGCCCCTCGGTTGGCTTGACGGATTGTTTGTTTTGCTATTTCCAGTCTCGTACCTTGTTTTGGAATGGAATTCGCAGTTGCAACGTGGATGTTGAAAGCAAATAGTGAAAAACGTACAGTATCATCAATTTTCTTGCTAAGCGAGGGATGCAAGTGGAATTCTTGGAAGTGTTTAATACTGAATTCATCTTTGTTTTATATCAAACGAAATTGCAAACAAATATTTTTGTCATACAAAATTTATAAATGTGGATGTTTTGATATTAGGCTTTTGATCACCCAATAATGGCTGAATAAAATTACATGAAACTTGAAGATGTGATGTTGATATCATTGATAACTTTAAGAGAAATTACCTTGGCTTTCGTAATGAAAGTTATGCTTTTTACTACCTTCTAGTATTTCTGTTTTCACTAAATCTTTAGTTCAGTGATATAAAATTTTTGTATATCCTATAAAAATATTCAGTATTTATTTAATTGGTAAGCATTTTCTATGTCATAGAAAAAAGCACTTTATTATGTGTAAAGTAAGGTTCAGTGTATGATAATGTAGATGTACCATATTAAATTCTTAAACATGATGACAAATGATTCAAACTACAGAAAGAACATTCCCCAATAACCATATAACAGAACTCTAAAAAAGTAAGACTTTAAAAGAATTACAAATCATAACAAACCTTTTAAGTGACGTCATTGCCATCAATTCCATTTTTAGAAGCATTTCAACTACTATACCCACACTACAGTCTCTACTAATGGACGCCTAGATAGGCATGTTTAATACAGAAATAAAAACCTGTACTTATCTCCCTGTATTATTAATGCTAATACGTAATACAAGTTGAAATAGCCAACGTTATTCTTTAAAAGGTAACGCTAGTTATGTCCTATCTAAATTTAGAAATGTTGGACCGGAATGGAAGGCACATACCAAGTGACAATGTGGTTTAAGTGTCGAGAGGCTGGCGATAGGAGCGGTTACCTTACTTTGCAATTTAAAATGAATATACAATGGTATTGTTACAATGTATTGTAGTTAGAATTTATTAAAAGTTGTTTATTTTCGATGATAATTGATTTATTTAATACGCAAATTGATTTTCCTTTTTTTTATTTTTATTAACTAGCTACGTCCAGCGGTTTAATGGCATACATGATCTGATGGTATATACAAAGTCTCTTGAATAGCTTACTTTTCTATTATTGAAGCATTTTCAGAATTAGATCTATGGGTTCCAGATTACTGTTATTAATTTCTGGTTGCATTAAAATATTATATGGACTATAAACTGCTAAATGCATAACCTATTAGCTTTGCCGTAGTCGGATAAAAATAGAATTGTCACAATTTTCAGATTGGATTTAAAAACAGAGTCTTATATGAAAAATAAACATAAGGCGCCTTTTCCAAGGTTATTAACTCTTGAGACTTTAACCACACAAATATTATTCTTGCACCAAACAGTAAAACTTGGCGTTCATAGGCGGGGGTAAAATTTCATGGCCTTAAACGGTACTGTACTGTCACAGGTCCTATTCTCTTTATAGGAGAACAAGTGGTGTACTTAACAGTTTTTGCAGTGGTCCTATAGGAAGTCGTTTACGTTTTAATAAGGATCAAGTATCTGTGACAGATCGGGATATTAAATGGGGAAAAAGTAATATTGTATTTTGTTCGGATACCTAGTGTCTTAAAGGGTATGGTTTTAAAAAAAAATTGATAATAGAGCTGTTTAAATATGTGTTTAAAAGTAAAGTTCAACTGAGAGGGACTCAAATTTCAAAATACAAATGTATTTATTAGTTTAGGCCCTAGAATACACTTATGAAAGTCTACTGAACTTACCACCGGGTCGTAAGTCAGCCTTCAATTGAGAAGAACTGGCAAGAAACTCCACAAAGTATTTTTTTTTAATCCGACTTATTTGTCTATTTCATTTTATCAATAGTTTACAATATCAAAGTACTAAATAAATACTTTAAAAAAACTACTTGTATTACTGTTTCGGTTAAAAGGTAAAGGTGTTGTTTACAGGCACATGAGACTTAACAACTTCATGTCTCAGATCTAATAGGGGTCTATTCTTAAATTTTGAGCGCTAAAAGTGATTTGTGAGCTAAAAGTGAATAGAAAACCTAACTCTTTGGCATTATGATCTTTCAATGAACCTTTCATGAGAATCAGCACACAATTGACCATTGGATCAATAGTTGGACTTATCTCAAAAGCAACTAAGATGATTTTTCAATAACATTCTAAAATATCAAAACTGAAACGCCTTTATTCGACAACTCACTAAGTTCATTATGTAAGTGAATGAAATGGCTTGATCGAAAATAAAGCTATTCTTCTCGACTAGCAATAATTCCAGAACAAGGTAAATTCAGACAAATGGAGATTCAGCTGTGTATTTTTACGTGCTAGTGCTATATTCAGACAGGAACATAACGCGGTAGGTGGCACAGTTCCTGATTCTAAGTCCGATAAGCATCTAAATTCTAGACCATTTCCCGTTGGATCTAGACTACACTGCAACGTTGTTGAGTTACGAAACAATGTGGACTGGGCATTTGGTTAATAGCTACATTTATTAGTGTAGTTTTATCTATACTAATACTATAAAGAGGAAAGATTTGTTTGTTTGTTTGTTTGTAATGAATAGGCTCCGAAACTACTGGACCGATTTCAAAAATTCTTTCACCTTTGGAAAGCTATATTATATTATATATTATATTATATATTATATTATATATTATATATTATATTATATATTATATTATATATTATATTATATATTATTATTATATTATATTTAAAAAAAAATTAGGGATCCTTACTAAAACTCCAATAATGTAACCCAAGGTGTGAAAAAATTACAAAACATTCTTGCGCTGCGAAAACTATTGATGATAGAATGAACAAAATAATGTAACATCCCTCGGCAACGCGGGTGAAACTGCGGGGGACAGCTATGTTAAATAAAATAGGTATGGTTTATTTGTTAACTGTTTATTTTAAGGTACTAATTTGAGATAATCAATTATGTGTGTCACCAAAAAAAATATGAATTTGTTAATATATTCTTGAGATTACGAGAAGTTTCAAATAAAATTTTTATTAAACAAAATATTTTTCAACTGGAAAGCAATTCACGTTTTCTCAGCAAATATGAGGTAAACGCGCCAATTGTCGGCCTCAACGTAACTCCTTGTCGGGACAATTTGGCGAATGCATTTCCCCACTAAATCGCCGTTCAACTATTGAGTGCGCCATGAAATTTTCATACCCTAAGTGCCTATTCGCGTGGTGTCTCGTTAAGGCAATACTTTGCTTCGTGTTGCCCTGAAAACCCTCTTATAGGTTATAAAAGGCAATAAGTTACGATAAAGGTGGAGTTTATAAAGTTTCTATCTGTTACGTGTGTAAGTTATTGATTGCTTCCAGTTCCGTTAGACTTCCTCGTATGGATTCTTTACATTCTATCCTTCATTTAGATATCTTATAATCCCGAACGTCGTCCAGAATAATAAATAAGTCATGAACCAGAATTAACATCACAACGTCATAAAAGTTTAAAAATCAATTCAAAAGTAATTAAGTCCCTCAAATTCATTTTCCACACAAAAAACTAATTTGGGAATTTCGTTATCAAGATTAAAAAAGCGAATTAATTCAACCGCCGTCGCACGACACGATTAATGACAACCAAAGTGTAACCCGAGACGAGGTTACGATAACCCGATAACCATAACCTTAACACTTAATAACCTTCCACAGTTTGATATATTATAACAGGAATTTTAAATATGGTTCTTGTATTGACACGAGAATCTGATACTTTTTGACAATTCATTTGATTGATAGCGTTCTCGATTTCCCAATCAGGTTTTGGGATCGCCAATTATTTTGGCGGATGTGACACTGGAATTATGAAGTGGATGGACGTTTTTATACGTACATACTGACACGCGGGTTTTTTTAAAAACACTCACGCCTGGGCAGTTGATTGGTTTAAAGCTTTGAATAAAAAAATAAGATTCTGGATAAGATTCATAGTCCGGGCAAGGTATAGTTAGTGTACTCGAAAGAAGGCTACAAATAATATAAAAGAACTCCCACTGACACGCTTTAAACAAAAATTAATAAATTAGTTGAAAGCCTAAATGTTCTACAGTCTTAATGAATTATGGAACTAATTGACATGTTTTGATTTGTTTATTCTTTAATATTTGTTTTGTATGTGACATGATTGTAGTTTTTTTTTAATTTCACATAACATTGTATATTTGTATTGTAATAAATTGTATTTGCTTGCTTAAGAATAGCTTGATGAGCTGAACCTATTGTAACTTGTAACATCTTAATGTAAAACCACATGTTTAGCAAATAAAAAAATCTCTTACAATCCTCACCACTAGACACCTTGGGACTAAAAATATCCGTGATATTTGGCCCTCAGTACTGAGATACCTATGAGACGCTTATATTTTCGAGGATAATGAAGGAATTGAACATTTTAAATAATGTCCGTATTTTTAAAAATTCCGCTCCAGACAAATATAATCGTTAACTAAAACTTCTTCATACGCTAGTTATAATCATTTTACAATTTTATACCCATTAACACACTCAGAACCACATAATTAACTGAAAATAGAAAAACACCTAAAGCTAGACTCATTAACCGCAGAAAACTAATGGGATTTGATGGAAATGCGGGCAAAAACGCGAACAATTCCCCGAGGCACGGTTAAGCATGATTTATGGTGGCTCCCTCTGGCGGTGCAACTGAAAGTGAATTGTACTGTGACACTGGCAAATGTACGGACGCACCTACAGTTGTTGATATTAACTATTACCGAATTTACCTTGCGTTTAAATATATTTGATATTTACTATCAATATTGTTCGTTCATGTAGTTAATGAGAAATGCAAGGCATTTTCACCATTTCACTGATATTTCGTATTTATTCAGGTTCGGGCTAGGCTTTTAATGTTACCACCGCCGGAAGTCCTTTTATTGATGAGAAACGGGAAGAAACGCAGCAAGGATTATTTTTTTATAATCTGTACTTTTTTCTACAATTTTATAATAATAGTTTAAAGAAAAAACACACTAAAGAAACTATGTAATAAGTCATCTTGTTTCAAAAAACGATTGGCAATCTAACGCCTCACGATTAACATAAAAAACTTCAATATGTAAGCAAATAATTAGTAGTATATGTAAGTAGGAAGTTATTAGAAACAAAAAAATAATTGAGTAAATCAGTAGCAGTACTGCATAAAAAGACGACACAAAAAACTGGAATCTTAATAAGCATACTCTCAATTAAAGAAAGGAAAAACAAAATGAATATGTAACAAGCCCAACGTCATAGCATAATGCATGGCAAACTTATTATTAACATAAAAAAACTAAAATTTACACCGAAGCATCGCACTAAACCGCAGTTGCGCTAAAACTTTATGCCTCACGTAACAAACATAACAAATACATAACGAACATGTTGTTTCCATAGTAAAAACTGGATTGCAGGCTGACGCGGAGAAATGCGGCTTGCTGGGCGAACACCTGGGGGCCGCCCAGTGGAACAACAATTGTGGCATTTACCCAGCGCTCTTGGTCATTTGCGGACGCTCCCGTAAACTCCCGTTCAAACGGAATTGTATGCGAAAATATTAATCAAAGACGGTGACTAGCGTATCAACAATTGTACCGTTCGCCCTAACTAACGTGTCGAGTCATTTGCCAACGTTAAATTAATGTGAATATTTACGAAGCGAATGGCCAACATTAGGCGCGCTTACCCTATTATTTTAGGTAATTTGTAAGTTACAACAAGTATTTGCGGATTGTAGATAGGAATAATTATTCATAAAATATGCAAGATGGTCAACTATTGCAATGTTTCCCTTATTTGCGGGTAGTTGAAATATTTGTGAAAATAGTCAAACAATGCAGAAAGGTACGGCAATTGGCGAGAATGCCTCACTTTCCTGATCGTTTGGGCGCATTCAACAAATATTTGTGATCTGAGTATTGTATTATGCCTTGATAAATAAATAAATAAATATTGAATCATGCATAATCAACTATTTGACATGAGAAATAGTGAAGTAATAATAGATGTCAATTTATTAACAAATATGTTACCTAAAATTGTATATTGAAGAAGAGTTATTTCATAAGCCAGATGGCAGACGACCTGTGAACAGACGGTCCACCTGATGGTAAGCGGTCCCCTTTGCCTAGAGACATTACTAACTAGTTGTCCCCCGCGATTCCAAGAGAGCCGTATTGTTATTTGCTCCCGATCTATACTATATGTAGAAGAAAGTGGCTCTCAAGACACCCTGGTAAATATTCAGCAATTGATATCAACTTGAGGGTTGCCAACAAGATCGGCACTAAAGTACCCTACCACGGTCACCAGTCTATCGGTAAAGCCCTAAGTACTTACAAAAGAACTAAGACTATAAAAAATCTCCCATAACAATTTCCAAATACATTTGTAAGCTCAAACCCATTTATTCACGTACAAAACATAACTTCAATAAAATTATTTTCACAAAAACAATAAATATAATTGACATCAAATGTCTATTCAAAAACTATAACATAAATGTAATATCATTACAAGACAAACATAATCTTCTTATCGAAGATGGAAAAATGGAATAAACAATGTAATATATACTCGTATTTTATGAAATGTTTCAGATGGACAGGGAAATGTTTGAGTCATTTAAATATGTATAAAGTCACCACATCAAACGGTATATCATTTTCTTTTGGGGATCGAAGGACTTAACTAGGGACGTTCTTGAATCTATTAACCATATCCGCATCTTGCGGATATATAAAAGTATGGCTTTTAATGAGGGAATGAAATATTTTTGTGGTAATTGCTTTTTTTTCAAATTTGTTTTAATCTAGTCCCCCGCGGTATTATCATCGTTCCCGAGGGAATAACATTTTCCGAGACAAAAAGTATTCTATGTGTTATTTCAAGGCATGCTTTATACTCGTGCCAAGTTTCATCCAAATCCGTTTGGTAGATTTTGAGTGAAAGATTAACAAACATCCATACACACATCCTTACACAATTTCGCATTTATAATTCGACGGGTAAAAGGCGACTTTACTCAACCGTAATTTTTGACGAAAGTAACATTTTTCTCAATGAATTATACTACTATGATAATGGCCCATGCACAAATTTGTTGAACCTTGCATTTAGTTTTAATATTCAACAGCTTCGATGTGGAATGTTAAGAAGTTTAGATGCAGTATCTGTTTTTGGGTTTTAAAATTTTCAAATAGTTCTCCTGTAAAGTTTTCAAAATGGCGCCTTTTAACCGTCGATATGGGTAAGTTTTTAGATAATCAACATATACCAATTCAAAGTCATACTTTTTCACTAAACTATACGTGTTTTCTGCCCACTATTACGATTATTATAGAACTATAACTACAAAAAACTATATACTACCATCTTAAAGGTTCATATATAAATTCAACGTTGACAATGTACAGCATGATAATGTACCAAAAATATCCGAAAGAATACATCATAATAGAATATCCGCATCCAATACCAATACAGCCCTACTCCATATTTTATAAACGACATTACGTAGGTAAAGTGGATATGGTGGAAGAATGGCATCCCGCAACTGATTTTGATTTGGATACTTTTATGGCGGTGATTTACCTCTTTTTTTAATATAAAATAAAAAATATAAGTTCAATTTTTTTTCGTATAGAGTTATTTTGTACATATTTTAGGAAATAATGTTCTTTTAAACTTTTGAATAATTGTATGGTTAAGAAATGTGTGAACAAAGAATTCCGCCTCAAATTATCACCCTGGAGATAATTTGAGGCGGAATTCTTTGTCGCAAGAGGCGCCTAAAGAGTATACTGATAATCACGTGTACCCTACCCTGCCCTTGCACCAAGTGATCAACAAATTCCCAAAGAAAGTTCTTGGCGTTTTAGACCTGAACAACGCCAAGAACCTGACATAATTAAGAACAGGTCATAAAAAAAACATAAGTTCCAAATTCAAATGTTTAAAAATGTATGAAGGTATCAATTAGTCTCATGGTCAAAAATCTAATGAGGTTTTATACAGAAGACAATAGAAGGTTGATTGAAAGAATATACGTAATTATACAAAGACTTGTAAAGTGAATTAAGTTTTGATTGATAATTACTGTATATTATGATTATAGTGTGGTGAAAACCTTGCTGTAATGTAAGGATCCAGACAATACAGTGTATTCTGTTTCTAAATAGAACGTCAAAAATAGTAAATTAAAAGCGGTCCTATTTAACCATGAATCTAATATAGTTTTTGCCTATCCGGTTCACCCTTGCTTTGTTCTTTAAGGCAGAGGCGACCTTGGTGCGAACGGGGTAATCGCCCGGGGCCTCGCTCTTGCAGGGGCCTTGCGCAAACCAAGAACTTTAAAAAATTTAATTTATTTGTATAACTTTAGCATTCCTTGTCAAACATGACAAATACCTAAACCAATCAACCAGACTTACATTCACATCACATACTTTTCACGAAGGACAAAGGGCCTCGCAATGACCTGCCGCCCGGAGCCTCGCAATGGGTGAGGCCTTCGCTGCTTTAGGGTCATCTTTGAGTGTAATTTTGCTCCATTTCCCTTTCAAGTCTCCATTTATACCACCCTCATTAAAATTCATATATATACGTAGTAAAAACAAAGTCACTATAAACGGATGTAATGTTTACTAAGTTGGCGTTGGTTAGATACCCTGTCTGCCACGTGGTCGTGGGTTTGATTCCCACCAGGGACAAGCATTTATACAGAAACATTTGTTATATATTTGTTTGCATAAAATATATATTTATATAAATAAATAAATATCCTGGGATATTCTTTTTTACACACGGCCATCTGATCCCAAACTAAGCAGAGCTTGTACTATGGAAACCAGATAACTATTATAATGTACTATTTATACTACTTTTTTTTTTGCTAAATACATACTTATTTAGATATTTACACCCAGACACAGAATAAACAGACATGTTCATGCACATAAATGTTTGTCCTGGGCGGGAATCGGACCCGCTTCCTTCGGTTTGGCAGTCGGAGTCGCTACCCACCAAGCCAACTGGCCTGTCATACATACCGCATTAAAAATAGAATTAATATAAATAGTAACATACTGTATACGTTATCTGATTACCATAGTATAAGTTCTGCTTAGTTTGGGATCACATAGCCCTTAGTAAATAGCTCAATCTAAAAAGAAACTAATTACAAAACCCACAGAGTTTGAATCCCTACATCAAAATCATCAATATTCAGGTTAAAACCAACATTTATGAGAATCTTTAGAAGGGAACCAACCCTCGCCATCAAAAGGGATTTTGTCTGAGAACGACGAAATTTGCGAACAATTTCATTCTATTTGCATGAGATAAAAGAAATCATTTAGATACATTATTTCTCTTGTTACGTACAATATGCGGTGTTATGATTTTTTTCGCTACCGATATTATGTCGGGAAATGTATTTTAGCAGACATTTTACTTCCCTTTTTATGTTCCTTCATTGATATACGTTGAGACATTTCATGAAGGAGTGAATACTATAATAAAATAATAAAGTACGCATAATCCTGATGCTGAATAATATTATAAATGTGAATGTGAGTTTGTTCGCTTTCACGGCTAAACTATTGAACCGATTTTGCTAAAACTTGGCATATACATAGCCTATGATCTGGAAATAGACGGAGACTTAATATCAATGTTAACGCGAGTGTAACCGTGGGTGGAGACTAATATTAACAATCAATTTGTTTTGTTTTTATCCGAACTACTTTAATCGCATATCTAGAGCTGTTTATAGTGGAGGTCAGTCATATCTTTAAATTCCATCAACAAGACAGATGACAATTATTTGGAGAAGAATCATCAAAGTCATACAATCATGAGTTACTTCTATCACGCTTCTGGTAAAAAAGAGACCATATGCGAAATACAACTTGAACAGTATAACTAGAATATCAAGCTAAAATTATAATACAACACATATATTACAACACAAACGTACCAAAACCATTTTGGTATACCTTCGTAATTAATCCACAAAGTGGCATTAAATATGCTCAAATGAGAAAATGATTTCGCAAACATGCTCTACATCAACATTTCCAACGAATAGGTACGGCCCATGCCGACTGTCTGTGTTCAAATATTGAAAAAAACATACCTTTGTTTGTCATGTTGGTGACAAACAAGCAAAATTGAATGCGCCTTCAGGCGAGACCGTTGAATATAACGATGTGCTTTTCTATTTGTTCGGTATACACAGCCAATATTTGACGTGTATGGTCAAATGCCTATTCCAATGTTTGGACTGCCGCGTTAATGGAATCAAGCAAGACAGTTATTATGTCAATATTAATGGCCATTTAAATTGGTAAATTTAATTTATAATTGGTGAGCCGTTTTGTTTCTTTAGCATCTAATTAGTGAATGGTCGATATTACAGGCTGCGTTGTCAATAATAGTGTTTGAAACTCAAAATGTTGGTTGTTACAAACTAAAATTTGTAATGCTAATGCTCTAAATTGTTGCATTTCAACGCTCAAAGTTGGTATTCAGTCTATCGCTGATCGCTTATCAGATAATTCAGGAGCATGATTATAAAACGTGCAACGAGAAAATTATGTAAAGCATTAACTTGAAACCAAATAAATATTTAAATATATGGAAAATCTAACTTAGCCCTCTAAAATTTTGGAATCACTTAATCAATTTAACAACGGTATGATAATTTCTCTTATGTAATGCTAATCTTTAGATTCGAATCGTCTAAGGAGTTAGTTATAAATAAAATGACTGTGTGTTATTGTTGAAGTGAAAACGTGTTTAGGCGAGTTGGGCATTTCTCGAGATGTGAAAAACAATTGAGCTCGCGACACTGTTACCGTTACCGACACCTCTGTATATAAGGATCTATGTACATATATTGGCCCCGTTTACACGAGTTGAGTTTGTGTTGAAATACATTGATAAATATAATTATATATAAGATATAATTTAATGTCGGCACTCCCGGAGTGCTATTATATTTTCTGTGACTGTGTATGGGGACTTAGGTATATCAGTTATCTACTATCCATAGTACAAGCTTTACTTAATTTGAGCATACCAAAAAAGGTATTGTTAGTTAATTGTGGGTCCCACGGAACTGTGGTTGTTCCTATATAATTAATAACAATGTACATTACAATCTTAGGATATTTATAATTCATATATTAATAGATTGATTTGTAAATTGAGACAAATTCACTTTATAACATTCTGTAAATTTTCCTAATGAGCAAATATATATCTGGTTACTATAATCTAGCTCTTCATGGTTTGGGATCAGATAACACTAAGAAAAGTGGCCAAGCGGTAGTAAGACTCGTACACGAAGAGCACTGTACATATTCAACAAACTACCGAAACAAAAACACGTCTCATGTATGGTACTGTACCGTACTGTTCATGATACAGACCGACGACAGACAGAGGAACGGACGAAGAGCGGTCCTTAGTAATAAAGTAACCCTCAAAATTTAAGTCAAAGAAACGAGAACAAGAGAGAGAGACAACGTTTATACCTACAACAAACAAATAGATTCAAAATACCTTAAAATTCAAGTATTCAACAAGCTCCCAAGTTACCTGTATAAATGACCAATAAATAAAAGCAACTAGAAAACATTTCTCGTAGTCTGGATTCGAATACATTACCCTGTGATAACGCTGACTCAAACTGGCGCTAGCATTGTACAAAGTAGGAATAGAATAGAATTGTAGATGTTCTCTTGGGAATGTAAAGTGTGAGGTTAGAAACCAGGTTTAATAAATGGTATTATAAGTAAAATTGCTTAAGCATTGAAATGTATAGGATTAGCGATGATGTCTTAGTGGTTGACGTGGAATGATATGAGGGTAGTCGTGGATTCGAAATTGGAATAAAGTTGAACTTTCGGTGCACTTCAAACTGGAGGGCAGAGCCAGAGTACTTTGAAGAAATCCCCTGACTACTACTCTAAAGAAACAAAATGTCCGCAAGAACTTCTCCTCAGTGATCCGGTAGCAGTATTGAGAGCCATCTAAGCCTTTTGTGACTTCCACCTTCATCCACACAATACCTTTACAATACTTACATTTATTTACCATTTTTACATTTTTTGATAGTATTTTAGGCTACTTATTTAGGTTATCATTTCTAAACAAAGAACTATTAATATAACCTTGCCCAGCCCGGGAATAGAACTCTAGATTGGTCTCTAGCCAAGCTTTGAACCAAACAACCACCGAGGTAAGTAATAAATATGAAAATATCCCTGTAATTAATACTAGTTTACGTTCAATAAATCACTCCTAACACCTTCACTAAACAAACAATTAATTAAAAAAAATCACAATTTAAGAACATAGTAAAAACAATAGAAATCGTTTCAGTTCCAAAGCTTACCTCTAAGCACTTACGTCATCCCATAAATTTACCTTTAACGCTTCGCCTAGACGTACGACTAAGCAACCGTCGTTTTATAGGAAAAGAGGAGGTAAAATAAACGATTTGTTACACCCGCGAGCATCTTCGGAATTTTTATGCGAATATAAAAGTTCACTCCGTATTTTTATTTATGCAAGAACATTTGTGTTGTAAATGGCTTCTTGAAATCCAAACGCAATTCGAGTGGTTGATCTTGTTTTTGATGGTTTGGTTTATATTTAATTATGTCTTAAGGTTATTTCAACCAAGTTAGGACGAGGTATAAGAACAACTGGGTCAAATACAGGCAGAAGTTTTAATAAATTTCCAAATAAGTTGAATATTGAAAATAGTTCGAAAGCCGATCGCTTGCAATGAAAATTCAAAAACACTAGATTCGAGATACAATTGTGTTTTTTATGCTCACGGTTTGGTCTCAGTTTCTTACTTATGATGAATTCTACTAGACATTGAAAGCCGGTGGAGAAATGTTGTTTTCAGGTTATTTTAGACACAGAAATGAACACTTAATTAAAACAAAAATATGACATTGTCTATGGCCATTAAAATGCAAAAGCAACAGTATCATCCCTGTTACCTCACAGCAGTGTACAGTAATGGCAACCCTTACACGACAATTCCATTCGCACAGGGCTGTCATGTCACTCATTAGCATATGTAAATAAAGAGACTCGCTCATTGGCCGAGGCCACGCGCCATGTTTGAATGGCAGATATTTTTTGCCGCCATTTTTATTAATTAAAAAACTCCGCGCTTTTTTCCTCTCTCACAGCGCAATTGTTTTGAAAGTTATCTTAATGTTCGCCCGCAGATTTAACAAGCTGACAATATTGTGATATGAATACGTTGTTATAACTGTTGGTTTTAACGAATTTAATGACGTCATGCGTTTCTTTTTAATTTTCAGCCTATGATTGACGCTTTTTGCTTTGCCGTGATCGGGCAATGTGACACGAATTCTGTCAATTCGACCCTTTTCGATACTGTGGATACAAAAACTGAAATATTAACGTCCGAAAATACCCACGTTGATCAATGAACTGTCAATGTCAAAAACATTTTATCGAAGTCTGAATAATAAATCGCCAATTTTACAACTTATATTTTTCACATTGACATTTTTATCATTTTGACATCAGAAGGCAGCACGTAGCAGTTTGGATAGATACCTTAATACCTAAGTTATAAAGTAGGTTCTCGCTTAGTGCTTTTAAAAGGCATCCTCACGTACATTGACTGAATTCATTCATGGTACATCAGTCCGTGTGCAGGTCTAAGCGTACGCGAACACCCACGGGTGTGCCACGTCTGAGGCACATACGCATGCCTCAATGCCTCGCCGTGAGCATCGTCACTTTTACATGTATTAAAAATAAGTTTGAAATTTTGAAAAAAGAACGTAATAATAGTGATGTGACATAGAACCTCTTATTCAACGGTCGCTTTACATTCGCGAGTCTGACGACGGCAGTCGATGCACAAACGCGTCTCTTCGGGTAAATAAAAATAGTTGAATATATTGAAGGCCCAAGGGATGGCCAATAAACTCTGGTTGGATTTGGATCTGTGTACGTATGGAGATTCGGCGCACCGGGTGCGTTTAGACCAATCCCTTTGGGGCTGGATGGACATCGATAGTCGAGGCCAACTCTATTAGGTATTGGGAGACGATAGTGAAGTCACGTAATACATTATGTACTATTTAACTATAGTAAATACAGTACAGTACTCAATACTCAGACTTGAATAACTATTTTTTTCATTTTACTAAATTTTAAATTAAACTACGCATGCTTCGTAAACAAAATAACATAGTTGTTTTATTGCTTTTGCAACAATATCACCCTCAAATAAAGACATATATCACAGCCCTATGCCAATGAAAAATAATTGAAAAAATATAATCATAAAAGCAACCGTCAATTTCCCACCGCCACCTTACAATTTTCTTTATCGATAAAAATGCTAATGCCCCATCCCTACAGGTAAGTCAAGAGAGGGAGCGGGGATGATTGCATTCGATGCCTTTAGCCCGTCCTGAGGCACCCATAAGTAGATTCGGATGCTGAATTCTTGAACAATAGAGCCTTTTTCTTCAAGACTCGACTGGAAATTCCCGGGAAAATTTCCTGGGAAAGTTCAAGTTACGTGACTTTATACATAGTTGCCGGTAACTCGAGGTGAAATGACTTTGTTTTACGACTTAATTTATGAGTAAGTTTTAAGAAAGAAAAATATTTTTATAAATCACTACTTTGTTGACATAAGGCGTTTACAAAGACAGCTACGTGAAAACGTAATAAAATTTTATAACGTTAAAAACAAGTTTAAAAATTTCATCAACCCATAGTAACCAATTCCAATTTAATCGCGTGGAAAATGTTCGAACCTGCGGGTATTGGAAACACGGCCTTCATTTGTTCGATCTGACGAGTCTTCCGTGGATCATCAACATTTACAAAATTATAAACAAACATAAAGTGCATTTTGTTTTGATTAAGATTGATCGTCAGTGAAACGGCACCCCGGTGGGCCATTTCCAAAGTAAGGGACTTTGAAGCTACGGCCAAGTGATCCGTTGAGCCAGGATTAAACCGGGATTAGCGGCTCAAACGGCTCAAATGGCTCAAACTTATGATAATGTTGGCCCTTCGCGGACGTTACTGCGCCGTTCTAAACGTGATTTCGGATTTACCCGATCCCAGGTATCGAGAAGTTTTTGAAGGTTCGGATGCTTTCAGATGCTAAATTCCGAGGGATGTTTTGGGTGACGACATAAATAAAACGTCGAGAATAAATCGACCCAATGCCGACATATAAATAAGGAGACTTTTCTGGCACACTCACTGTATAATTACGAAATAAACTAAAAACATGTTGGAATATTTTTATAGCCCGACAGCAGCTTATCTTCTCTGCTTATTATAAAAAGACAAGGACAAATAGCCTCCAAAACATTTCCGAACATTACCTATCCCCATTTAACATAGGTCATTACATTTTACTGTGCGAGAGCCAAACATAAAATTGGTAAATTCACTGACTACAGAATATGCATACCGAGTTAATGTATGCAAAATAGTAAAACTACGATAACTAGTGTATATCACGCGATCCCGACATTTTGTTAGCATTTATATAACGCTGAAAATACCTTGAAACAGCCTGAAATATCCTACATAACGATCCTTGCAAACTGAAATGATACTTACGAAAATACTGATAGGAGTGTGTTTTGTATACATTTGTTATGAGTTATGCCTTTATATGATAGGTAAGTAATGAATAGCTAATAGTAACAAATGATGGGTCAAGGGTGAATGTGGAAGGAATCAAAGAAAATTAGGACTTTGTATATAATAAATGTGTTATACAAACGTTTGAGGATTTCTGCCTTTTGTTACGGAGTACCCTAACATCACAGTTTGTTCAAAATTCTTATATATTTTAGATTTAAAAGTAAATAATAGTTTTGAAGCCCGCACTCTTCGCTTGCCTGAAGTTTTTTAAAGCATATGTCATATATAATAGAGTACTAGAGCTCTTAGTGCAGAGTTCGTCCGGGGAAGTATTACCACCTTACCCATTTCTGCCGTGAAGCAGTAGTGCAATTGTATTACTGGGGCCGGTGAAATTACAGGCACATGAGACTTAACAACTTCATGTCTCAGGATCGACAACGCATTGGCAATGCCCCTAGTGTTGAAAATGTCCATATGCGGCGGTGATCACTTAACATCAGGTGGACCGTCTGCTTGTTAGTCGACCCAAAAGGTATTTAAAAAAAAAATCACAAATGTTTGTGCTGGGTGGAAATCGAACCCGCGACCAGCGACTCGGCAGTCTTGGTTGCTAACCACCAAGCCAACTAGTCCGTCGTGTAATACTATACTAACATAAAAAGGTATATAAATAAATAAACTGAGACATTCTTTAGACACGGCCATCTGATCCCAATCTAAACATATACCATGGAAATCAGACAACTGATATATTACATATACTCCTTTTTAAATACATACTTATATAGATATTTACATCCATATATGTTGGTCTATTGTAAGGAAATGTACCGAATCATCGAACTGGACATCTGGTAATAATCGCATTGTATATCTAATGAAATTACAAGTAGCTATACCATCAAAAGTAAACAGCCTTTGATTGATTAAGTATATTGATACAAAAGAGGGTCAGTCAAACTTGGCGTGTCGTGCCTCTACGCTCTGAGGTCGCCGAAGTAAGATTTGAAATTTCAATTTGAAAATTAAACCTTTCTTAATCAAATTTTGACTTCAACCGTAAGTCATCAAACGAGCCGCCATTCCTACAATATAATAAGTAATCACAAGTGTCCAAACTTAGTTAAAGTGGGAAGTTCAAAATTTAACTTCGAAAGGTTTTTATTGATAAAGGTGGAGTGTTAGAATATGATTTGTAATTAGTTTTAATTGATTTCAGTTATAATTGTTTCGAGTGGTAAATTTGAAAATAGTTATTTGGGACAATTTGTATAAATACCTATAGTTCTTATATCCTTTATTATTTTTCAATATTTTTTTTTTATACCACATGGGCCGACAAACAAGCGGACAGTCCACCTGATGGTAAGTGGTCACCGCCGCCTATGGTCAATATTGTTTTGTCATAAATGTTAAATAATGCTAGTTTTATGTATATTGCTGTCTTTACGTATAAGAAAATGTTAATCTTCTCTGTGTACATCCATAAAGTTATTTTAACCGTAAAAAGACGACCAATGTTATTATGGTAATACTGTAATTATACAAATATTATTGTGAACCTCACAAATCAAAAGATAATAATAAATAAATATCCTGGGACATTCTTTACACACGGCCATCTGGTCCCAAACTAAGCAGAGCTTGTACTATGGAAACCAGATAACTGGTATACTACATATACTGTTTTTTTTTTCTAAATACTTACTTATATAAATATTTACACCCAGACACAGAACAAACAGACATGTTCATGCACACAAAATGTTTGTCCTGGGTGGCAATCGAACCCACGACCTTCGGTTTGGCAGTCAGAGCGTTAACCACCAAGCCAACTGGCCTGTCATCAAAAGAAAACATTCGAAATAAGTGCATAGGCTAAGTTACATACTGCATTGAGTAGTAGAGCTTTTAGTGCAGAGTTCGTCCGGGGAAGTACTACCTTAACCATTTTCGCCGTGAAGCAAGTAGTGCACATGTATCGCTGTTTCGGTTAGAAAGGGAAGGGCCGGTGAAATTACAGGCACATAAGTCTTAACAACTTCACGTCTCAGGGTCGACAACGCATGGGTGATGTTTAATATTGTTTTAATATAGTGTTGGAAATGTCTATAGGCGGCGGTGACCACTTACCATCAGTTGGACCGTCTGCTTGTTTGTCGGCCTTTGTGGTATAAGAAATAAATAAAGACTGACATATTATATTGCCGACCCTGTCGACTATAAGGAAAATGTAAGGAAGAAGAGAAATTTTAAACTAACATAGAAGAAAATTACGAGAGACAGGATTTCAAGTTATGTCTCGCAAAAAATTTGCCAGCAGAAGTAAAGACACAGACTCCGTGATTTATATGCATAATCGTCAGTCCGCGAGTTTAGCTTGAGCTACCGTAAGTGTTAGTCTAAGTTGTGAGAGAATGCGAACTCTGAATGCAATTAAAATTTTTGATTTCGATGTTTATATGAAATAATAAATTGGTCACCTAGTCATATTTTCAAAATTATTGCCTCTCATTCTCAGTTGAACGCTGACATATGTCTGCTTTGACATAAATAAATGACTTTTGAAGCAAATACTGTGTTAGTTATTAAAAAAGTAATGTGTATCCAGATATTACGCCGATCCCAAATAATTACAAACAGGACAGTATGTTTGCTGGTTCTACTCTAATTTTAATGTACTAACTTTAATAGCTTGTGCTCCCTTCCAGAGCTAAAACTAGATAAATGGCTCTTACTTCGACTTTTATACTAATATTATAAAGAGGAAAGGTTCGTATGTAAGTATGTTTGTTAATCTTTCACGCAAAAACTACTAAACAGATATGGTTGAAACTTGGCACATAGATAGAGCATATCCTGACATATAGGCTGCTTTTTATCCCGGGAAAATGTGATATTCCTCGGGAACGCGGGTAAAACCGCGGGGACAGCCCAGTGCTATATGAAAGCCATTCGTTTTTATTTGTCGCTATGGCATCAGCGTATCATCAACGATCATGCCACTCATGCCTTGTACCACAACAAACAATTCTCAAATTTACATACGAGATTTACTTATCCCTTCGCGTTGATAGTAAGTTTAAGTTTATATCAAGGATATTACAGTCTATTTGACTTGAGATGAACTTACTTTACTCTGTACAGTACTGTTGTTGGTACGGTAATGGTACAAGTTAGCTCGTTTCGGTTTCGTGGACCCGAGTCGCGGGGATTTTTAGTTCGGTCTTTATAAAACGAGATTGTGTATCTGTGGTGTAGCTAAATATTTACTGAATTTTTGTTTATAAAAATGTTTTTTGATATTTTTTACGTTGGCAACACCATTGCAAATGTCATTAGGCGTAGACCATTTTATGATGTTCAATAACTTTGTTGGTTGTCCAATAAAAACGACAAACGCAAAATCGTGCTGCTCGTCCACTTGTAAATTGAAAGATAATTTTTAGCCGTTGCAAACTGCGTTGTTTTTTGAAATCGTAAACTTACCAAGTTCTAATCACGATTAACTTAGGCAATTCACGAAAAAATCGCTATGAAAGAAATAAAAGTTCAATTTTATTACCAATCCACGACACTTGGTACCTGTATTTTTGCTGTTAGGTACTCTGTAGTACCCGGGATGTTGAAAATCTGTCGCCAAGCATATTTAATAATTTTAAATAATAATTTATTTATCTCCCACAACAAGTTACAAAAAAAATATGCACAACTTAATTTACCAAAATTTTACAAAAGCACTTAATTTGCGGGAGACTGGTGCCTAAGTTAGGCAGAGTCTGTATTTCAGGACACCAGGTCTCCACCCCATATAGGGGTGTGTTATATCATGAAAGCTATGAACTGATAATCAAATAGAAAACTTTCCCATTTATGGTCGGAAGGGCCGTTTTCCAAGATCCCACGGCCTAATAAATTCTACTAATATTATAAATGCGAATGTCTGTATGTATGGACATTGTTACTCTTTCAGCCAAAATGTACGAGAGAGATTTGGATGAAATTTGGCAAACAGATAGATCATATCCTGGAATAGCATATAGGCTTTTTATCCCGGGAAAATGTGACATCCCTCGGGAAAGCGGGTAAAACGCTGGGGACTGCTAGTGTAATGGAGCGCTGACCAGCCCCCTTATTCAGCTAATACAAACTTCGTCGGCGAGCCACTTCTAGGAGGCCTCGTAGAGCTTATCTCTCACGTGATCAGTAGTATTAGCGTAGCAAGCAACAGAGACAGAGCATAGAGGCCGCGACGAAACATCCTCGAGTTAGTGTCATTTTCCTTACAGAATCGAGCAACTGCTTGAAACAAATTGCAATACGGGACATTGAAACATCAGTTGTACGTTTTTTACTCAACTCCAGTCATACTAAAAAGGATTATATACCATACTTTGTACATAAAACAAATAAACATAAAGTATTATTATTATTTATCATCATGTCCACCTAGAAACACCATTGGGACAAATAATTTCTACACGTCGTAGACAACGAAAGGCTTTCTCGTATAAATTCTAGGTTACCTAGAACTAAGGTTGTTAGGTCTAGACTTTAGTCTATAAACATTTCTGATAAGATATCGCTTGCATTACTTTATTTGGATTTAAGCTTTTATTTTGATTCAGGTTTTAATTGTAATGATTGTTTTGACTACGTTCTGTTGCTACTTTTAGAAGAATGTATTAATTGTTTTAACTATACAGACAGATCTTTAATATATATTTATATACGTCCATCTACGATCAAAGACACTAACTAAGAAGAAAGTACTATAGTAACCAGATAACTAATATACCAGAAATATTAGATATGACTACATAGTATAAAACAAAGTCCCTTTCTCTGTCTCTATATCCCTATGTATGCTTAAATCTTTAAAACTACGCAACGGATTTTGATGCGTTTTTTTTTAATAGATTGAAGATTTTTATGTATAATACATGTGACATCCCACGGACACGCGGGTAAATCCGCGGGGGACAGCTAGTATTATGTTTGTCCTTGTTGCGAAACAAACTCAGGACCTGTGGCTTGGCATCAGGGTGTCTTCATGGACATAGTTATTTTTAACTGGCAGCTAGTACTGTAAATTCTATTTGCTATTTAAAAGTTTTTACAATGGTATGTACTTCAACCTCTGAAATGAGTACTGTGGCAGAATCAAAAATAATCCTTTGAAATGAAATGAAATATTTATTCAAATAGGCCTTCACAGGCACTTATGAATGGTCAGACTCTAACACCGGTTCGGAAGGTTGCTTTTACTGAGAAGAGCCGGCAATAAACTAAGCAATTACTCTTTTCAAAATTTTGTACATAAAGATGTGTCCTGCTGGAGCGAGCGCTACACCCAAGCATTGCTTATTTGCAAGCTTTTACATAAGCCATTATTTTTCACAAAACAGCATAGTTTTCTACAGAATTAAAAACTTTACGTCACTTTCAAGTTGTCATCAGCCTACAAAAACGTACCATTTGGTATAAAAGGGTTGCCAGCACGAAAGTGACCACAGATAATAAATGGTAGAATTTATTTCAGGGTTGGCTTTATCAAAACCTGTACATAGATATACGCGGTATAGATCCACCATGGTTCACACGAAACACTCAAGGTGTGAATACGTTTAACATAAATTTTACATTTAAATTAGTCAGGGAAATACCTGCTCTCTATTCTGCGAGGTAGCACAAATAAGTACCTAATTCGACGACTGTGTTTTTGGGAACATACATTTATAGGTTATTTTTTCTCACAATAAAAGACTTTACAGCTAAAAGAATACAGAAGTCAAAATCTCTTGTAACAAAGAAAATGTCATCTTATTTTTTTAGTTAATTCATTTTTTCAGGTCTAAATGGAAATAGATGGGGTCCTCAAAAAAGGCGCGAAAACAACTGTTCAAGGTCGACAAAACATTGTTATTCCACCTGGTGTTGCCAATGTTCATAGGGAGCGGTGACCACTTACCATCAGGTGGACCGACTGCCAACGACTGCCGATTGTCAACCTTGTCACATATTTTTAGAAAAGGATATTAATAGTCGCAATGAGGAACCAATTATTTTTTATACTACAAGGACCTAAAAACAAGCAGACGGTCCACCTGATGGTAAATGGTCACCGCCGCCTATGGACATTTGCAACACGAGGGACATTGCCAATGCGTTGTCGACCTTGAGACGTGAAGTTATTAAGTCTCGTGTGCCTGTAACTTCACCAGCGACCTTACCTTTCTAACCGAAATACCCTTTCTAACAGAAACCTATTACTTTTCCTATTGCATATTAGGCTATTCCAAATGTAATCATAACGAAGAAACAAACCTTTACAATTTCCGAGCTAGAATTCTAGACTTCTTCTAAATTCTGTTCTGTAGATGATTCAATTGCCCATACCTGTAACAAAAAATAAAAGCATATTTGTACTCATTCACAAACATTTGATCAATAATTTGCAGAACATTGCCAACTATTTAAGCTTTTAATAACAGTTTTTGCTTTCTGCAAACACTGTTAACTGTCGGTACTTCAAAGGTTTTAGATCTCACCCTATGATTGAGTATGAACGAGTAGACTTCACTATAACCGGTTAAAAAATCGTGTGAAGTCGATATTTTGAAAGGGTACCTATTCAATACCCACAAAAAATATATATTTAAGTAGGTACATTGCTTATGTACTAGAACTATACATGAATAGTGTATATAATATATATGTGAATAGAGTAATAGTGAGGTAGGTATGGTTTTAAACCGTTACAGTATCAGATTTAATTTAGTATCAAAATTATCAAACATATTAAGAAAATTACCTAACTACTAAATCTAAACTAATATTATAAAGTTTGTTTGTTTGGTTGAACGCGCTAATCTTAGGAACTACAAGTCGGATTAGAAAAAATCGTGCACTGTTAGATAGTCCATTTATTGAGGAAGGTATAGGCTACTTATCGTTAATCCCAATGCTGGGCACGATGTAAAATGTAGTTCACGCAGGCAGAGTCGCGGACGGAAATCTATGTAGGTATAAATAAAACAGCTTTTTTTAACTAACTGTACATTGCATTCAACAAAGGAGCTTATTAAAAGCTGACGCGTGACAAAATCGCTCTGGTAATAACCCTCAAATACATTATCATTATATTCATGGGGTCTTTAATCCGAAAAGAAATCCACCAGAATCCTAAATCGGGGGTCTTTTGAACAACTTCAAAGTTAAATAACCCCTCAGTAAGGTCGACGCGGAAAGTCGCGAGCGCAACAAAAATGCACCTTACAATCTCAACAATAAAATATATTTTAGAATCCTTTTACTAACAATTCAAGAAACAAATGTTCAGCCGTGCAATTTAGACTGTATTTCCGGCAACATGAGTTACATTTTAAGTTAACAAATATTTAAATTTATTCATTGGGATGCACATTTGAAAATGTACTCTAAGTCTCGCGCATGTAGGCACGTATTGTCGCGGGGGCCTCGGTGAGGACAAAATCCGTCAGGGGTGCTCAACACGCTGCGATTTTTCACCGCGGCCCGCTGAATGACGTCTGTATATTTTACTAGTTAAGTGACAGATGGGTTAGGGCTGGAAACTATTTATTGTGCCATTACAGCCTGGATGCCAAATGCCGCGATGTGAGAGCTTGGGGCTGACAGTTGAAAATTGCTCTCTCAAAACTACACCGCTTTGTGTTACAGATTATGATACAACTGTATGCGATTCGGTATCTGTTTGGAAAGTTTGGGGAGTCGATATAGCCGTTTTATTTGTTACGTATTGACGGATAATAAAATCGAGTCGGAAAGCAATTTATTTTTATTGTCTCAACCCAGGTTATAAAATTCAATCTATTTATGATGGATGGAGTTATGAAAAAGTTTGTGACAGTTCTTTTATTTTTCGACGTGTATGAGAAGTTATGGTGATGACCTACTTATTTTGTAGAGCTGATAATTGACATAAGACAAGAACACGAGAGAAGCGTAATTATTATGTTAATGCTGTTCTACACAATTGCTTGACAGGGCAGCCTGAACTACATACATATCTTACAAAGAAAACAACCAGTAGTCGTTCAATCTTTTGAAAAGATCGTCAAATGTATAAGGGTTGAATGAGAGGAATTTAGATATATTATCGAACGTGAACAAAAAAGCGACAATAATGAAGAAAATTGCATATTTTTCACCTTAAACAATGTCAAATTAACAATTACAGTAATATGATCTCATTGCCATGCATTAAACGCATTTTACACAGTCATTCTCATTAACGTTGTATTAAGTCAATTAGTCTCTCTTCATGTAGCGCCACTATTAATTTCACAGTTCCGATAAAAAATCACTTTATGCAGGCAGCGTTTAATCGATTTATTAACTAATTGGCCGGTTAATATAACAATCATCGATTATGTATTGTGACAGTGCATAACGAGATCTAATCTGTCGCAATTGAGCTCAATTTTACGTTTATTGGCTGTTTTTCTAGCTTAGGATAGCTACGACCGGTTTTTTTTAATTATTTTTTATTTATTTATTTATAAACTTTTACAACACTAAAAAATACATGTTCCAAGGATACCGTGTTGCTTATTACATTTAGATATTAAATATAAGAGATGTTTACATTTGCTAGCATCGCATCTACATTTTAAAACAATATGTTCATGAAAAATAAACAGTCATTATATTTATCAAGATTTTTGAACCTATTCATTGTTTTTAATTTCCACTTTATTTGCTTAGATGATTAAACACTGTAAATTTATTTCTTTTCTAACTTCGTGCCCCAAGAAAGCCCCCATTAAATGGCCCAGAAATAATTACACCGCGAACATTAATGCCCACGGGAACAATCATATCTACAACTGTCAAACTAGCTGTCAATTTAATGAATGTCACTACGAAGGTAATGACATCGCCGTGCGTTCATTTGGAAATGATAGTGGCAAACAAAATTAAATTCACGCGCCATTTGATCCGTATTACTTTCCAGTAAAGTTTGTTTTCGTTTGATAGAAATGTCACATTACGGTAGCTCAATTGATTTGGCTAGAAGCAATCTCTTCCATTGATTCTTTGAGAGTACGTTTCTTTTGCAAGTAAGTATTTGCATTTGTCTGAGTGTGTACAAAAGGGGGAATTTGCTTCCCTTTGTTCGAATTCAAATAGATAGTAGGTGGGATAAAGAACCAATATTGTTTTCCTGAGTTTCTTCTGTTTTGATGATTTTGCAAACCTGCAGATTTGTTTTCTTATTGTAGTGATCTTGCCCTTTTGTAGACGCTGCTTGAAATAATCGTTTATTGTGATCGCGAATATTGAAAACGGGAAGAAGTAATTTGACTTGTCCTTTCAATGGACCCGATTAAAATGCTCAGCTTTGTTCACTACTTTTTGGAGACATTTGCTGTGGCCTGGTGCTAATAGGGCCAATATCAAACATCATTATTTTCAGTAATGAGCGAACAATGAATCAGCATACATAGTCATTATTTTGGTGTTATATTGTAGTATGGCAAAAATATTTAACTTTTATTTGATTTATGTTTTTAAGTATGTATAATTACAATCTCGTTTCATTACGTACGGTTCAAGCGTACTTTGGCAATTTTAGCACCAGGCCACAGATATCATTGATATGGAAGTGATAATGTTATTTTTTTTAATAATTAAAAAGAGCAAAGGTAATTTCTCGTTTTCATCCACACGAAATTTGTTTAATCAAACTACCGAATGACCCCCATTCTATTCATACGAAATCAAAACGAGTAGTGCCCCATTCAAATTAGTCGCCGGTGATTAATCGAAATAACCACAAAGGGGAAACTATGGCAATGAATAGATTCCGGGTACCCACTTTTAGTTTGTAATATTTGTATGTGCGGTTTTATAATTTGTAAGTCGGTAAATAGGGGATGAAAATGTCAAAAGATAGTTTCTAAACTTTACCTTTATAAATATAGATGGATACAAGCTACTCACCTATGTTATATATTTTTTCTCATTAATGTATCAAAAAATATAGTTTCTTGAAAATATGCATAATATAAATTAATGCGGGCAATAGAAACGATAATTGGAGTTGAATTTGCGATTAAATACATTTTTATTTAATTTTTAAAGTTATTATTATGAATGACGAAAAAAAAAAGGTTGTTAAATTTGTATGCCTATAACAGCTGATGACGAAGCAGAAAAAAGAAAAAGAATATCTGTCTCAGTCTAGCAAGAACCATATTATCGAAAACAACTAAAAAAAATCCCTCAAGAAATTCCACTTGACTTTTCTCACCTTCAAAATGATTGACATAAGCTTAAACATTATCAGTTCGTTGACACCAGAATTTCCAAGCGCTAGAATATATCAAAAACAATCTTAGGACCTCTCAATGGAAACGAGGGTCTTGTAAACCAATTATAACTAACATAATTCAATAATACTGTTGGGAGACGTGTAAACTAATCGATTTGCCTTCATACTTATGCTGTGTTAAACATGTTAAACTGTGCTAGACATAGGCACTTGTCTTGTCTTGAAATGTTAATAATTTATACAATCTATATTTATTTATGATCTGATGAATAGATAAGAAAAAATAATAAAGACGACTTAGATATATGTAATACTAGCTGTCCCCCACGGTTTCACCCCCGTTCCCGAGGGATGTAACATTTTCCCGGCGCAAAAAGTATTATATGTGTTATTCCAGGGCATTTTCTATATTTGTGCCATGTTTCATCCAAATTCATTAGTCGTTTTTGCGTGAAAGAATAACAAACATTCATACATACAATCTTTTGCATTTTAATATTAGTAGGAATATTATAGATAGGCCTAGTTATAATGAGAACCAAATTATTAAAATTAAATGTGTTAATTAATTTAGGTCACCCAAAATACAATAGAGTTTTTAATCAAATTTATTGATGAATAACGATAAAATTTTTCACTATTATTTACTCCTCTAATTAAACAAATTCCATTTTCAAATATTTTAAACGAACCATGTACTTTACAATAGCATTGCGATTAAATAAATAAAATATGAATACCGCTACATTCAATCAACTGTAATCGCCCCAATTTAATTTATTTAAATTTGGAACGTTTAAAATTAAGTTTGAACCATTGAAGCGCAACGATAAAGCGCAAATCTTTAGCTTACCCGACATCCCTTCCCCTTAACGTTGAGCCAATCAGACACCTCGTACACGGTTCGCATACTGATTATTGCAAATTGTATTTGCAGGTTGTTTGTGTCTTATGTGAACGTATTAGCAGTTAGATTTGCTTGGCACAGGTAAGTTTGATTTTGTGTCTGGCAAAGATTAAATGGGAACTGTTATGTTGAGTGCAATAAGTTTAATATTTTATTGTAAGTATAGATCATATTTTTATCAATAACTTTTTAAATCCTCTATTGTAAAGTGTACAAATTTTAATTAAATGAAAAATAAACTGTGAAACCTAATGCTTTTTTTAGTACCTTATTCCATTTCGAATGATAGGAATTGGACCTGTCAATTGAATAAGTTTATTACTATATAGATATTTCTTAGTAAATCTAAAAATTCTACCTCACAATGCTTTCCCATTTCCGCTCTGGTATCCAACCATTCCCTCTACGATAATAGTCTTTGACGTGAAATTCCCTCAAGGTTTCCCGTAGGAGCGGGGACAGTCTAGCAATTGTTGCGTGCTTACGTTTCTAATGTGCCATAGAAAACCAATGGAAATTATTACTGTTATTACATAACATGTGTGCTTTGTTGCTCTTACAATGGTACGACCTTTAATTCCAACTGAATTAGGCTTTATTTGTAGTCACTATTGCGTAATACAAATGACAAAAAAATACCTTATGAAGTAAAAAAAATATATTTGAAATTGGAACACGATGAAAAAGTTTCTATTCTAAATATAGTAGGGTCGTGGAAGAAAACAACGTCAATAAACAATCGAACGTATATTTTCGACGTAGGTTTGTCTATTTTTATTCGTTCTGAAACTTTTATCAGTGACGTCTTTTTTACTTTCGTCCGTTCTATGAAATAGGTTTAATAAAGATCCATATTTACCATGCCTATAATAATAATTTAACCCGATTCTAAAGTTGAACCTGGTTTTCAGGACACAGGTTAAACATAGTTTGAGGCCTAAAAATTAAGAGAGCAAGTTGAAACTTTAAACTCGCACATCGTAACAAAGGGACATTTTTGAATTTTGCATATCCTAATGTACCCTAAAGCTCACAAAACGAGGGTTAACAGCCAGGGTCGTAACGATCCTTTCCGGGGCCATGTTTCAGTCGTTAACAACGCACGTGAATTCGCACGGTTCCGTTTCCGTTACGTTATCGTATAAATTGTTCGGTTGAACACCGTCGCCTCTTGGTTGACAGAATACCAGGGTGTGATATATGTTAGCCTATGTAAAGTCTTTATGTATAGGCTGTTAGTTACTGCATGATTATTGTCGTATTAATTATGTGTCGGGTATTCGTGTATATTCGTAGGTAATTCGGAAACTGTAGATCTTTATCTTTTTGTGTAGGGACAATGGGAGGTCATGAGGTTACAGTTGATTTAGAAGAGCAATTCAAATGTATTGTGTTTAAATGTTTTATTAGAAAGAATAAAAAAAGAAATATGTTTTATTTTTGATCTAAGTACTGCCTTTACAAGCACTTATGATAAGTCACTCTAATACCAGTTTGGAAGGTTACTTTTTACTGTAAATAGTGTTGTAAAATTGTAAACAACAGCTTGACTAAAAAACGGTAAAATAATCATATTTTAATCAAATTTTGCGTATTACAACCAGAAACTTAAATAACTATAGAATGAAAGCATACATTAAGTAGTCATCTAATACTGTCACTGTCAAGTCCAAAGCTAAACGCTCCATTTAAAGTGAGCAAGTAATACAAGTAAGTATGTATGAAGAAATGTGTTACATTTTTATTGGCTCAAAGACGGCCAGTTTACCTTCACACTACATTTCACAGCGCAAATATTATAGTATACCTTTTGAATGAGGCACCAGATGTTCACATGGGACTTCTATTTGCACTGAATATCGTCGACCGGCTACCTATTTCTCTGCCTACTTGACAATAAAGAGCACTTCTAAATTTGATTGTTTAAGGATGAAGCAACGCTGTCGTATCAATCTCCTGTCCTCAGCGGTTTCATTCGCCTTTATCGATATACAGCCTATATGGTAACTCCAGTGACTTTAAATTTGACCTTCATATGTGCCCTCTGCGGGCCTAAACTGAATTGTTTTGAATTATTCGCTCAACCTATACTAATATTACAAAGAAGAAAGATTTGTATGTTTGTTACTCTTTCACTCAAAAACTACTGAACGGATATGGATGAAACTTGGCACATAAATAGAGCATATCCTGGAATAGCATACTAGGCTACTTTCTATCCCGGGAAAATGTGATATCCCTCGGGAACGCGGGTAAAACCGAGGGACAACTAGTTATAGTATATTCAGACTACATACCAATTTTCATCAAGATCGGTTAATCTTTGAGTTATAAAAGAAGATAGAGACGGTCGAATTTTTTTAAATTACATAGAATCGGTATCAGTGAGAGATAAAATGAATATTTATCAAAGTATTGGACAAAAGAAATGTACAAAACATATTTAATAGATTCATAGACTAGTATTATGCTACTCTAATATTATTAAGTTTAGATGTAAACCTCCGAAACTTTGTACTCTCATGATATATATTCAAGGGCTCGAATTGGTAAAAAAAATGACACAAACTCGAGGATGATTCGTCGCGGCCTCTATGCTGTGTCTCTGTCGCTAAATACGCTAATACTACTAATCACGTGAGACGTAAGCTCTCCGAGGCCTCCGTGAAGCGGCTCGCCGACGAAGTTTGTATTAGCTGAATAAGGGAGCTGATAGAAGTCAAATAAATAACTTTGAAAGTAACACGTTAAAACATTGTCTATCCTTCTATAGATTTTACAAATGATACGAATCAAGTGAGCGACCTGAATGTGAAAATTCCTGAAACTTAGTAAGTACAATCAGCCACATAAAACTAGTAATTCATATTATACTTATTACTAGCTGCCCCCGCGATAATACCCGCGTTCCCGAGGGATATCACATTTTTCAAGGATAAAGAGTAGCATATATGTTATTCCGGGATATGCTCTATCTATGTGCCAAGTTGCATCCAAATCCGTTTAATAGTTTTTACGTGAAAGAGTAACAAACATACTTACATACAGATCTTTCCTCACTATAATATTAGTATAGATATACTAGCTGTTTCACCCGCGTTTGTCGATATCATATATAACCTATAACTATCTAGGAAAAATTCCGCGTCGAATGGTAGCAGTCCCATCCCGATATGTTCAATAGTTTTGAGATGATATTGCGTCAAAGGATAGACAGATAGATAGAAAATGACTTTTTATTCATAATTAAAAGCGAAAGTTTGTGATAATGGATGTTTGTTTCACGCAAAAACTACAAAACGGATTTCAATGAAATTTGGCATCGATAGAGCATGCTTTTTTAGTTTGAGAAAATGCGGGATGCGGGAACGCTAGTGAAGGCATGGGAAATTAGTTTAATTTTTAATCAAAAAAGGTAGCTTCACATTTTGATTCGAGACATTACTAAAACCTTTTTTGTTTTAGATTTAAAATTTTTCATCGACTACATACTTTTGCAAGTGACTGTACCACCCACTTCCTAATGCTATGCTAATGCCAGGATCAATCTCCCAGATTCCTAGAACACGTATAGTCTAGACGTGTGGCCCCAGACAATCTGATTTCAACAAATTGGATTAGAAATGAGAAATGTATGACAATCTACTGAGATATTATAGTTTTAACATTTTCTCTTACTTAGGGGGCGTCCATGATTGGCGTGAGATTTTGCTCGACCCCCTCTCCCCGCCCCTAATCTCACGTGAGATTTGATATCATAAGTATACGATTTAGATGTGAATATATATCCCTCTTTTAGCAATTTTACACTGTTTCTTACAAATAAAAAAATTACGTGATATTTGCCGAGACCTCCACGTGAGATTCGGTGAGATTCGGCTTGACCCCCTCACCCACTAAAATGCCTCACGTAATTAATAGACGCCCCCTTATCTAACCCTCGATAGAGGAATAATCTTTCGGATATGCGGGTAGATGGAGGTGTCATCTGATTTCGAGTCAGAGATTGTGTTTTAACCGAGAAGATAGAATAGGTGCATAGAAAAGGGAATGGACGTTTGTTACTCTTTGATACAAAAAAAAATAAAAATAATCATTAAAATCGCTTCGCCCAGTCGATAGTTATGAGGTAAAAAACATTTAAAAAAAATACAGACGAATTGAGAACCTCCTCCTTTTTTGAAGTCCGTTAAAAATGCAAATACAACTTTGCACATATCATTACCGGGGTTAACAAAGGATATTATTTTAACTTAGTAACGTGTAACATTCTTCGGGAATGCGGGTAAAACCGCGGGAAACAGCTATGTAGTATATAAAATTGTTGAAAACCAGTTTTGAGGTTAGGTTAAAATTTAAGTCTTTTAGTATTTTACACACTGGGCCTATCTGAACCTAAAATATGTTGAGCTTGTACTACGAACACCAAACTAGCTATAAATGTATCTATAAATACTATATTTAAATCTATATATTCATCTAGATATTTACCTAGACAGGGCAAACATACCCACATGTGCATACAAATGTTTATCTGGGTTGGGAATTGATCCCACGACCCCGTGACGTGCAGTAAGGGTGTCTAACCTCCACACCACGACGTTACAAGTTCAAAATTATCATTAAAACACATGACATGTTTGTAGGCTTATCCCTAGGGAAGGGGGCTATCTCCCATCACTATAAAATCGAGCAATCCCACCGCACACCACTAGTTAAGTTATAAATTTGAAATATTAGTTACACCTCGAAAATGTTACTATTTAAAATTATAATCACGATTAAAATAGTGCAATCTAAACTAAACTTTACACTGTATAGATATAGGTGAAACTTGTACGGCCAGTGTGATAATAGAGGTTCAATGAACTCAACCCCCTACAATAGGGGTGTGAATCTATTGTTTCGAGGTTTTGATGATATTGGCGGTGAAAATACTAAACTGGATGTTAGTTACAATGATTACTTTGTTATCAAAATATGATACAAAAGCTTTGATTTAGTTTGAATCTTAATTTCAAGTATTAAGAGCTATTTTAATCATAGCTTAATTAGAAATCATTTTACTTCGAGAATATATCAGATAACTGCAATCAAATCAGCGTCAAGCCGATGACGAGTGAACATTAGGCAGTAAACCTAGTAATAAGACAGCTAGTTACTTAAGTCTGTATATCAATCAACATAGATCCCAAGAGTACCAAGGTGTAGTTATCAGCAGAACTTTGCTGAGCTAGTTACCTGCTGGGATCCCAACTTAAATCCCCCGATGTAAAAAATCGTAACAAAATACTGTTAAGCATATGGACGGTTCAACTGATGTTATGTGGTAAATGAAAGGGGAATTGACGTGTTTCCGAGCTATACAAGGCTTACAAGTTGATGCTGTGAGAGCCTGACGATAACAAGGTACCACAAGTGGTCGACATAAGCATCAACGTCAACGGCCGAAATATAATCTTGTTGAGTTTCGTCCGGTTGCCCTGATTTGAAGTTCGACTTCCGAAACAGTGGTAGCTTCAGTTACTTTGACCTTCATAAGTAACCTTCGTAGCGTAGGCTTAAACTGAATACATGGCTTTGATTTGAAATCTCTGAACTGGCGTAGGACCAAGAACGTTTATTTTTCTTTCACAAAAGTTATTAACAACTAAATAGCTTAATTTACATTGCAGAGCTATATCTCTATAAACTTTTGTGAGAGACTGATGCCCGTACTAGGAAACCCTGTTTTGCAGGTTACCAGGCCCCCACCACTAGGGCGTATACTGTTTTTATACCAAAACAAAATGATTGAGAACAGGGCAGTAGATAAGGAGGTTTAAGAGGCAACTGACTCCTAAACGTACCTGCCGGATATAATTGAAGATAGCCAACCGTAAAGTACCCTGGGTACTTACTTATACGACGAAACCGCCATTAGGTACTGTAAGGAAGGACTATGCTAGCGCACTGGCTCTTATTACTGTTGCTGGCTGACGATAATTTCAATAAATAAGTAAATATTCGTTTTTTAAAAAAAGGAAATAGAATGACAGTGCGCGAGCACACAAAATGATTTTTTTTATAAGAATTTGATGGACTAAAAATATTATAATAAATAATGAATATTTGATAAGTGTTTTTTGTAATAACGTACAGTACCAAAGGTACCCTTCGACTGGGGGGTGCAGACGATATTCGTGGAAGTAAAATATTCACAATAGCATCCTTATACGAGCACTAACTCAAAAAAGAAATCGTTCGATTCGTACTGGTTACCTAAAAAAAACTTTTGATATAACTTAATTCGCGCATTCAGCATTTGAAACCCAGTACATCGATGTTTTTCACTTTGCCATTCTCAATAAACGTCTACTTGGCCTTTCCACGCAGAGTTCAATAAAGTGCAGACTTAGATACATTACCCAAATTTGCACACACAATCACAAATAACAAACCCCATAAAGAGAACTAACAAATGCTAAGTAGCTAAAATATTGAATAGGCGGTCCTACGCAAACCTAGACTGTAAATATATACACACAAAGACCAGACACGTCACAAATCAACATCAAATACAGTATTATGAGCAATGCGAATTGGTATTGGACAAATTCCTGGGTTGGTTCTGTAGTGACAAAATATTTGGTCGAATTCCGATATATATCGCCGCTTGCCGACATCGCGCGCCGCGTTACATTCGATGCGCAATTGAATGCTGATGTGCAGAGCTGGGAAGGTATGGATGAGGCTAATTAGGAATTATATTATCCGCTTATATGTATAGTTTGGGATCAGAATGTCCCAAAATATTTATTTCTTAGATACAACGCCAAAATGGATGGTTAACCAATCAAAAAAAGTTTGTCGAAGTCTATGAGAGGTAGAGACGTCGGGCAAGGTACAATTGACGATTCTTTAGTTTGAAGTTGTTCTAAACCACATAACCGGCAGAAAGTCGACATGGTAAGTGGTCACTGTTGCGTTGTCGACCCTGAGACGTGAAATTGTTAAATCTCATGTGCCTGTAATTTCACCGGCCCTATTACCTATCTAACCGAAACACAGTAAAACAAGTGCACTACTGTTTCTCTACTTCCTCCGACGAACTCTGCACTACAATTACTTTTGGTAATGTTATCGAGAAATGTGTCATGTTCACCATTTCACATTAAAATCATAATTTTGTGAGATGTGTCTCTGATAGACTACCCAAGTCTCAGTGGATGATAGACGTGAAAATATATTTTAATACTTTTAATGACGTTTCATAAATTATCCATTTTTTATGGAAAAATACGGATTCCTATTTATCTCAATAATTGGTTTGATATTTACTCAATAAATGCAGCAAATTATGCATAAATCTCTAAACACATTAACTATTTATTCAAATGAAAATACTAATATTATAAATGCGAAAGTTTGTATGTATGGATGCTTGTTACTCTATCACGCAAAAACTACCAAACGAATTTAGATGAAACTTGGTACATTTATATAAAATGTCCTGGAATAAAACAAAGGAGACTTTTTGTGCCGGGAAAATGTTACATCCCTCGGGAACACGGGTGAAACCGCGAGGGACAGTTAGTAACTCATAAACGTGAAGTTTACAAAACGTTACGTGACATACCATTTAAATTCTAAATTCAAAATGTGAATAGCATATTTACAAACCACTGTTATTGTTCACACAACCTAAAATTTATTGCAAATAAGGCTTAAACCAATTCGTGATTTCTCTCCTCAAGTACATATTGCGGTTGTGTAGCAATCTCGTTCAATACTTCCTTACATGTGATCCTATCAGACTGGGAGGAAGATTGGAAGGTCCGTGAGGATAGTTAGTCTATTTTTAATAGAATAGTATGAAGCGTAAATTGTTTTCAACAAACAGGCAGTCAGTCCGCCTGATAGTAAGTGGTCACCCCCGTCTATAGATATTTGTAACACCAAGGGTATCGTTAATGCGTTGACGACCCTGAGACGTGAAGTTGTTAAGTCTCATTTGATTGTAACTTCACCGGCATTACTTTTCTAACCGAAACATACAAGTGCACTACTGCTTCATGGCGGAAATGGGTAATGTAGTGGCACTTCTGCGGACTCTACACTAAGGGCTCTACTACTTCTAAAAACAATGTATATTGGAGTAGCGGCGCAGACTTCGTTAAATCTCGGGAAAGATGAAGACCAGAAGTGAAGGAACATTATGTAGCCTCGGAATGGTCACAGAAAAAGAAAAACTAAAATAAGTCTTCACAAGCATTTATTAATTTTCTGACTCCAATTACCAATCCATAAGGTTGCTTTTGCTATGAATACTTTTTGTTCTATGAAAATCAATTACCAATGTCTGGTTCTTAGCTGAAACCACGTGTTGGAATCAATTTAGATAAATTAATACACTTCGTGCGAGAATACCTGCTCCATAGTATTGAACCTCGATGGTCAAAGGTCAGCGTTAGAGGAAATTTGCCTCTGATATACGTAATTGCACCCCCCGGGCATCGAACTGGCTACTACCGATATATCATTAGTATAAAGCCATTGGCAATATCAATATTCTACTCTATGGTATTATAGATATGTTAGAATTTGTAGGATTTACTGCATTCTCAGTCTGCTACTGACGTATGTCTATTGGAGGCGATTTCCTAAACCTGTTTTGATTTTGACAGCTAAAATTACTATCTGCTCTGTACTACAGTACAATTCCTACGCAACTACGAATTCTTATTTATAAAACTATAGCAAAATGCTGCAAAATAGACCATTTAAAAATATCTAGGACAAAGGACATCCGAATTGTTTGACAGGGTAAAAATAGGTTAAGCCCAGTTAATTTTTAACTCCCACCCAACTCTTTGTGACGTGCAATCATCAAAGTAAATCAATAGCGCAGCAACCCTAGCTGGGCGACAGGGCGGCGCGCTTTGATGTTCCATCGAGTACTGAATTTAGCGCCAAATTGCTCGATCTAGGGCTGACCCCACGCACTTATGTATTCAAATATGTTTATTTAGTCGTCTACAGTTCATTGGGGGGTGTGTTTATAAAAGTGGCTACTGAATTTTGTCGGTGATTGATATTTTCTTCAATAGTTTTATTTAGAACTAGCTACAGTACCGCGGTTTCACCCGGGATATTAAGGGGATTAGAACAAATCCTATGTCATTAACTTTGTAAGATCCCACCAAAAAGTTCCTATTGACATTTATAGTTTTAAATTTAGAACGAAATTAAAAATAATCATTTTAAAGTCAGTAACTAATAGGGTTTAGTGGTTAACATGTTATTCCTCAATAAAAAGCCCTGAAATGCACGTTTTAGATGCAAATAATACATTATTCCCTCACAGTATTATTACCCATTTTCATAGCCATACCATACCATAATGTTTACAATAAAAACAAAATTATTTATACCCAATCTTATTTCTTACAGGAATCCAAACTACGCATAAAAACTGTTCAAACTTATGAAGTTCAATTTTATTCCTTACTCCAATGAGATAGATATTCAATTCCTCTGTAAAGTAGGTAATCAAGGTTCAGTAGAACAATTACTGCTGTTTTTTACAACTGTTTTGTTTAAAAATAACCAAGTTTAAGGGACGACTGTTCTAGCTATTAAAAAGCTACAGTCGTTTATTTTAATCGTAGGTACATCGGTCTTTCTGACTGCACTAGGGTTGCCAGATGTACGATATTAAACCGGATACATTTTTATTACATTTTTTGACAAAACACAAATAGGTTTATGCCGTAATTTTGGCAGTACAATATTTTGAGTGTCTCGACTCGGTGTTATCTTTTAAAACTTAGGGCTACCAAGATACAGTTACAGATACAGAGTTTACCTTGTTTGGAGTCCACAGTCATTCGATAATTTTGATTTAAGAACTTAGGTAGGTCTTTTAAAAAAACATATTCACTACGAAGTTCTTATTTATCAACGCATTATTATTATAATTAGTATATACTAATTAATAATTTATAATACGTATATATATATTAGAGAAGATAATTTATTACATCAACACAACTGTATTTATAGATTTATTTTTTTAAAGGTACATAATTAAGGTTTCAAATAAATATTACTCTAGCAAGCCCTAAAATGTATATGTCCGGTATTTTAAAATCAAATGGCAACCCTGTTCTGTCCCGCTTAAATTAGCCGCGACGTCGCTTGCGGGACATGCGACATGTGACATACATACATATTTTTTCTACTAGTAATACAAATCCCATGCAATATGCAACCTTAAATCTTTAATCATAGTGACACCAGCTGCATATTGCAATGGTAAAATAAATGAGTACTGTTGTAAAGGACAAAAAGATTGACATATGGTCTTTTTTGCAGTCAATCTCTGTACTGTAGTATATTCTGTCTGAGATAATGAGGGATTTAAATATTGTATTTAAGATGAATTCCTTCATTTAATTTGAATACAATAAATTTGTTTACTTATTGTATGCATATTTGTTATAAATATTTAGTTGTGTGGGTGGGTAGTAATATGTCATCGTAACAATGGATTTGTCAATGTATTGACAAAATGTTTTGGTGCTCTCAAATAGAGTAGAGTTGTGATAGCTTAGATAAAGCATTTAATATGGAGATTTTAATATAATTTATTTTATCCCTTATTGGGATTTGAAAATTGTTTTATTCTGTAGTATATAGGTACGTGTTATTGTTATTTACTGATATATTTTGTATAGAGGATTAAAACTATCGAATACGCTAAAACTCGCGGCGGAGGTTATTAATACAAATTATCAAAATCATTTAAATATACCCCTAAACACATCTAATATATCTGAAACACATGAAGTGATTTCATGTTTAAATTTTGGAGGGTGTTGCTCTCAAAAGTTGATAGGACAGAAAAGTTGTAGGGTTTTTAATCAGAGTGTTCCATACGATTAGCCTAATGACACCATATCATTTTGTAACATTCTATATAAAAATCGATGTGTTTATATTTCTTATAGACCCCAAAACCGACACATATTAACGGTATTTTCACTGGCTCCTGTCATCTATATCTATACTAATATTATAAAGAGAAAAGATTTGTATGTAAGTATGTTTGTTACTCTTTCACGAAAAACTACTAAACGGATATGGATGAAACTTGGCATAGATAGAGCATATCTTGGAATAACATATAGGCTACTGTTTATCCCGGGAAAATATGATATCCCTCAGGAACGCGGGTAAAACCGCGGGTAGTAAAGAGTAAAAGAGAAAGTGGGTGAAACCGCCGGGGACAGCTAGTATTACATAATAGAGGCTAATTATGAAACCACAGTTTGCAATGTAATTAACTGGACAAAATCTTATATAGGTTTCCAAGTTAACAATGAAACAAGCATCCATTGTGTGCAAGTACAAAAACTATACTTCAAGAAATTAAACGACTTTCCGAAGCAAAGCCGCAGTTAAAATCTAGTAATAAAGCAACTCGTAATTCCAGTGCACGTCATCTTTGATGTGCCGCCGTGAAAATACTCCGCAAGTGGAACTAATGGAAAAGATGACTTCGTAACAGTAATAATAATGTAAAATGAAGTGTCAGCTGTCTGCTTGTCTGTTACGCAGTAATCACTAACTTTAGTATAATTTTAATCAAGAAATCTCTGTAATCATGTATATTTTATATTGTTGGAATTGCTTTTACCCGAGTTTAGGTAATACTTAAAACCTTTTATTGTGAGAAAAGCGTCAACCAGAGGGACACGTCAAAGACGTGACCAACGACTTGAGAAGGTTGAAAGAAAATGCAAATTAAAGCAGAATCGAACGTTCATTCAATGCATTAATTTTTAAATCAATTGACAATTAACTACTAATGGTTTTCTGTGTTCAACACGTGATCACATGCATTTTGTGAATAAAAAAGAGGCAAGTACTCTCTGAATCGCACACGTACCACCGCACGATATAACACCAAACGCCGAAAAAAACACGTTTCTCGTAAGAAAACACCCCTTAACGTTTAACTTTATTTGTTGTTATAGTGACGATACTTGTACATACTCTGTGGAAAATGTCTACCTTGTTGTACTTGGACTGATGGATAACCTGTTCAATGGACGGACGGACGAACACGGAAGCCGTAGTAATAGGGTCCTGTTGGCACCCTTGAAGAACAGAACCCTAAAAACCATAGTTGTACTGGTCTATAACGACATTTTCATATTAAAATAAAAAAATGTATCTCTACAAAATAGATAAATCATAATAATAAGAACATTTTCATAACGAAAAATATAACTTTCCCAACAATTTTATTCAAATTACACGATATTAACGTTTCATTGTAAGAATGGCCTTAAAAAGGACATCAAATTTGTTGTATAGGGGTCCCGATTGAGAAATATTGCCGGCGGGTCGAATCAAGATAACTTATATAAATGTTATGGGCCCAATACTTTCGCCTTGATAATTTTATTTAGGTACGTTGTTATTAGAAAATACTATGTTTATTGATGACTATGTGGCCTAGTTTAATGTTAGATATTTCTTGGTGTTATTTATAATACCTAAAGAAAATTAAATGAGCTCAAGTCAAAGACAAAAGCCGGTAAGGGTAAGAGGTGAAGCAATCATCTTTTATTATTACAACATCATAAATCGAAGCCTACATCGCGCATTGTTATCAAACTCCATTCAACTAAAAATTAATAAACATTAATTACACCGAACAATCAAAGGCAGAAGCGCCCAATCTTTGTCCCCCACAATTTTAATATTGAATTAATTCATAATAAAGTTTAATTTCGCACCTGTCAGTCTGTCTCGCTCTCCGACAAAACCGCGAAATGTTTCCATTTCCGAAAAACATTTTATTTATGTTTCCCTATTGACGCAGGGATTCGTTTTGCAAAATGTCATTTTAAAATTGTATTTGTTTTGCAAAATGTCATTTTAAAATTGTATTTTGTCTTTCGTGTGAATTCGCGCGTTGTGACTTTCGTTATAATGTTAAAGGAAATGGAATTTTTTAAGGACACTGAAATTGGGACAATGGATGAATGGCAATTTGGAGGATGGCGCTATTGAATAAGCAATTACTTACGGATAAGACATGCGCAGTGAATCAAATATTTTAAGAAAAATACCTGAGGTAATAAAAAAACTGCTAAACAACTTACTTATTATTTTTCTGTAGTATTAAAAACTCCAATGCCATACCTGTGAAAAAAAAAAATCATTAAAATTGTGAAGTATAAAATAAAGACGTTCGATACACGTACCATCTGCAACCACGACTGTACTTACAGTGCATAATGTACAGTTAATTATGCATACAAAGTCCACAATTATGTCATTAAGATATATTAACGTGTTGCACCTTTTTACCCCGCCCAAAGCCGGGAGCTAATGCAATATAATCATACTGGATTATGTAATTACGCGCGATCGCTTCATAATGGCATTAGCTGTGACTGTGTAGGATTTAGATCCATCGATAACTATGAAAGGCAATAGGTATTTCTATTATAAAAGCAGAATGAAAGGGTTCAATTTGTGTGGGAAAGTAAAAAAGAGGACATAAAGATTAATGACTGATGCCTCTATTTATATAAATGATGTTCTGTCTGACTGACTCATCAAAGACTAAGTGCCTAGGAACAAGTAATTCAAACTTTAGTTTACCTCTGTAGCGTGTTATCGCTAAGTAGGAAATTTCAAATACAAATAAAAAATGGTTTTGAATTTCGAATAAATCAAAGAAACATATTCGTCAGGTACTTGAACAAAACTATATAATACCAAAATTAGATTTAGATTCAATACCTTAAGGGCGTTTATTGATTGATGATTTGGTATGAATACGTAAAGTTTCAGCTATTCATTTGCAAAGTTCCAGTAAAGCAAAGTACCAAAACTATGGAATCAAATTTCCATCTACACTGAAGCCCACCAGTCGCCGCCATCCTTGCACCTACGTGGACCATTCCTGCACCAACGTGGACCATCCTAGAACCTACAAAGCCACAACGCACTGAATAACGTTAACTTAACAGAATCAAACTGGAACTAAAGTTTAAGTAAACGCCGTGTGGTGTAACTCGGTAGGAGTTGTAAGAGGATCATAACGTTAGTGAAACTTTGCGGTTTGGATACCGAAGTATTGGGCTTCGGCGTGGATTACACTATGGTTAGCTGAAGTTTGTGAAGGGATCACTGGTTTTGGTTCGTGTAACGGTTTTTTGTGGTGAAAGGCTTCGATGTCGTTACGACTTTTGAAGTCATAGAAATCAAAGCGATAGTATTCAAGTTAGGGATGTATTTAAGACAGAATTTAAGAGTTATTGACACTACAGAACGAAATAGAACAGATTAAAAAACGAGAATGTTACGAATAAGAAAGTAAAAAGCGTAAAACAAATGATAAATAAACTAAAAAATAAAGTAAAAATGAACAGTATTTGCCTTAGAGCAAAATTCAATATTGACAAAGTGAGAATCGAAAAAGGGTTAGAAGGGGAAAAAAGCACCTACGTCGTTTAACATTTACTTCAATAAGCATGTAAGGAATGCACATTAACAAACAAACATTATCGATACCAAAACTCAATACATTTTCTCCAATACAGGGTTCATATTTTAAACCCATTCAAACAAAGAGAACATCCTGTAGGCGCTCGCAATAGACAGTAATGTTGGAGTACCGGTAAGTTCCGGCTATCCATCATCGGTACACGGTTCCTGAACGTAATCGGTAATGGGGGGGAAGGGGGGGGGTAATACCGGAATATACGCTGACGTGGAGTAGGGTTTGTATACTATGTGATTTAAATAAATAATGTTTTAAGTTTCTGTGTTTCTGTCGAATGAAATATTGTATTTGGTGAAATGACAATGATGTTGTTTGGCAGAAACTTAATTGTCAGTTTTGTAATTCCTTACTTACATATTACCTTATAACATGACATATAGGTACATCATCCATTTTTAGATAGCTGGGTAGTAAGTTGAATCCAGTGCTGTTTTTATATCACAGTATATTAAATCGGTAATAAAATTAATTCATATTTCTAGCTATTATGGTCAATTAATTAAAATTGACAGCAATTTGCAAATACGCACCAAAAGGTAATTTCTATAAGATTTATGTGTTTCTACATCCGTGAGGCAAGCATTCAATTAGCATGCGATGCGAAACCTTGTTCGGCAATAATCGGACGGAAGATGATTTGGTTGACTGTACCGCTGACGTCATGCATGATTGATGACTGTTTGCCCCGGAGGGCAATTGAATAATTTAATTATTATTTGTATTTATCTGATGACTTATAATATAATTACGCTGTGATTTCAGAGCTTTGGGAGTCAAAAAAGTATCGATATGTTTCTTTTATTTATTTTACTTGTTTATTGCGAAATATTTTTGTATCCCTTTTATTTGCAAAGCCTGATTAAGTTTAATAATGTATATTCTGAATATCATATATTTAATTATACAGAAATTAACGAGTCTAACTAGCGATTAAACTTTAGTTAGTTGTTCTACGTAAGCCTGCATAAGTTCCCAATTAAAAAAAAAAGAAAGTCACAATGCCGCACATGCCGGGAACAGCTATTAGATATATACATATATCTCATGTGTTAAATGTCCAAAAAAAAGGTCATAATGAATTTCATCGTTATAAATAAGAAATCGTAATATCCAAGAAAAATAACCACTTTCAACATTTCGCTACCTTTCCTATTTCCCATGACGACCCATCATCGTAATAATCAACAGCAAACAATCATAATTTCACAAAGTAAAACTTAAAAAGTAATTTGCCTATTGACAGAGCCTTTGTACTGAGAGAATTAAACTAAAAATAATATGGTATCGACATTGTATGGATGTCTAATTCACAGCACAATGCACCGTTACATTGCATAATTTGTTATTGATATCTGGTTAAGGAGAAGCTTCATAAATCTATATATATAAAAATAAATCGCTATTTCCCTTGGTCACGGCATCACGCAAGGACGGCTGGACGGATTTCGCTAATTCTTTTTTTTGTTGTGTTTGTTATTGTCAGGAGAAGGTTCTTATGAAAGAAAAAATTAAGAAAGTTGCGCGGAAAATTAGAAAGTTTAAGAAAACAACTACTTTACTAGCGTATTTGACAATTTAAACTGTTTTTAATGTAACCTTTTTGATATTATTGTCAGTCGTTTGACAGTTGGCGCGATTAACAGAATGCGCGCTGCAAATATCGTTTTAAATAGAGGCATGGCAGAGGCAGGTTATTTGATTGTAAATCAAATTGTTATTGTAATAACTAATATACAGGGATGACTGGTAAGATGAAAACAGCTATTTTATTGACAAGATATTTACGAGTACTAGAAGAGCACGTTCTTGTGATAATTTTAGTACCTAATTCATGCAATTTAAGATGACTTCGAGTAGTAGAGTTCTTAGTGCAGAGTTCGTCCGGGGAAGTACTACCCCATTTCTGCCGTGAAGCAGTAATGCACTTGTATAACTGTGTTTCGGTTAGAAAGGTAAGGGGGCCGGTGAAATTACAGGCACATGAGACTTAACTCACTTCCCGTCTCAGGGTCGACAACGCATTGGCGATGCTCCTAGTGTTGCAAATGTCTATAGGCGGCGGTGACCACTTACCATCAGGTGGACCGTCCGCTTGTTTGTCGGCCCATGTGGTATAAAAAAAAAGACTTTCTATGATTATAGTTTTACTTATGATATGTTTGTTCATAAAGCATTAGAAGCATGTTAATAAGCATGCTGTTTTTTTTAAATAGAATTGTCAAACGACGTGTTATATTAGATACAATTTACGTGAAAAGTCTGTTTATTTACTGGAAATTATCATTCCAGTAGAAAACCGTTATAATAATAATTTGATATACCTATTAGATTATTTATTGAGAAAAACAAAAATATGAACAAAAAACTAAATTATCTTCAAAATATTTCTCACAAAGAAATGAATCATTCCATTTCTGACACTATACTCAATACGTCTATGTACAATATCATAGATCAATTTGAATAAAAACATATTCAAAGAAAACATTTAACATTCCAGACAGCTAGGTGTCAAATTCCAAATAATTCTAGTTTTTGCAAATATTTATGATGCCTCTCATGAAATATTCGCAATACTTTGCGAAATATAAATGTATTTTGAGTGTAGCTAAAGAAATATTTTCTATTGAAAATAAGACCAAATAACTTATTATAAAAAAATATGTCTTCACAGTACAAAATTATTACTTTTTATAAAATTCATAATTTCTATTCGCGCACAGATTACTTATTACTTAGATCAAACAGACTGTAGAATATATACAGTGTAAACTCTTTATAACGTTATCCTTTATAACGATAAACTCCCTATAACGTTGAAGTGAGCCCATACATATTAAAAATTCTTGTTAATTTGGTTTTTTTTGTTCACTCCATATAACGATAACTCTCTATAACGACAAAAAATGCTCAGTCCCTTGAGTTTCGTTATAAAGAGTTTACACTGTATATGTAAGTAGTCAAAGACAAAATAGTTAAGTACTTTTTCTCTTTTGTTCGAGAATGGATGTGTTTTGTGAATAAAAACTTTTTGGACACAATTTTTTTTCCTCAAATTTTCATAATTTGAATTTCGAACATTGGGCGGACACAATTAATAATAAAAGAATTAAAGTCATTCCAATATACACACTTACCCTTAACAGACATACCTTCAAATGATTCGTTGCAATTAGAAAGAGATTTATTATCATGAATAACGAATTATTTTAATAATAATTACGTGTCGTTATTAACAAACATGAATGGATTCTCAAAGCGTGTAAATTGGCATTTAGACATAATCTTCGTTAGTTTAGTGACAAAGCTGTTTTGTGATAATTATCTATTCTGTGGTAAATGCTAGAAAGCCGGCATAGAATTTCGGCATGTATGGTAGCTAAGCTCTTATTAAATAGCGGTCTTAAGATTTGTAACGCGTATTTAAAAAGGTTTCATAGGATTTTAGGAGATGAAAGATCAGGGGTGACTTTGAATTCTTTGGCTTTCTTGGCTTCTAATCCTATAATGGGTGTGAGTGATGAAACTATAGCATGGTGAAGGGGTACTTTGTAGTACCGAACTGAGGGCTTAACATTTTAAATTTTCGTTAAAGAACCTTTGTACAAGGTACCCATGATGCCCTTGATTAAAAAAAAGACCACAATATTTTGTAATTTCGCGCCATATCCTAGCACTTCGCCGTAATGGCGGCAAGGCGGTTGGTCATAATTATGCAAATTATAACACGTCTATATGACGTCATGTTTATACCGGGGCTCGTCCTCACTTAGCCGGGACTCGGAGGCAGAAATAAGAATATTTAATTAGTTATCAACCCTCTTATGCGGTCTTTATACGACAACAATTTCTCTCGTTTTATAGAGTGCAGGTGTGAAAATTTCAACTGAATTTTTGTGGGCCAAAGGCCGTGAATATAACCTATTTAAATAAATATCCCAAAACATTTTTTACACATGGTTACCTGATCCCAAGTTAAGCAGAGTGTACTGCTTATAGTATGGCTACCAGGTAACTGATATACTACTTTTTAAATACATACTTACATAGATATTTACACCCAGACACAGAACAAACAGACATATTCATGCACACAAATTTTTGTCCTGGGTGACGTATACGGAGCATTGTCGACATCTCTAGGGTATGTGAGCAATCTTGGGCTACAGATCATCATTCCTAAACAAAGAAACGTTATATTACCTTGCCTGACACAGGAATCGAACCCGGGTCTATTTGAGTTTTAACAACTCGACCACCGAGACAATTACGGTAAAGGAATAAAGGATTTTAGTATATCAAGTAATTTTCTGGTCTCCATGGTTACAAGCTCTGTTTAATGTTGGATCAGATGGCCATGCGCGAAGAATGTCTCAGGATATTTATTGTTATTACCTTTAATGTAACTGAATATAGTTATCAATTCTCATTTCCATTGGTTGTTAAAAATAATTCATAAGTCTATGAAATAAAAATGCTATTTCTTAAATTTATGTGCTTCTATTTGAAAAAAAATTCAAAGCGTCATTTGTAAATTGACCCTTCAGGGCATGTCGAGCTAAAAAGACATCATTGAAGAGTTTACAAATGACAGATTTTAAATTTAGAACTATTGAAAAAAAAATACATCTCATTTTTGGATTCATAAAGGAAATGCCATGCCTTCCAAGAATTCAAATCCCGAACATAATCGACTATTCACGAACTAGAACTACGTACCCCAGTTTCCTAGCCGAGCAGTGTCATCTAATGACCAGGTCCCAGGTGTTCCCACCGACCGCACTTAGCACACTCACTCACACTTGTGTATGCTGTATGTGCTTATAACATAATTAATATGTGTTGCGGTATATCTCAATAAAATTATTTTATTATGTAAAAATTAAGGTATTATATATTTTATAGCGTTGTTTAAAGGTTGTTTTTGGAATGGATCATTAGGGTTAGGTATGTTTTAAAGTTCTTAATACGTAATAAGTAATTTTGAAAAATAGTGCTTCATAATTATCAGGCCTATGGTTGTGAGCACTTAACCCTAGAAAATTCAAAGCACAAAATAAATACAAAATGTAGCTGCTCCAGCTGGGTTCGATTCCCACCCACGACAAACATTGTGTGCATAAACAATGAATATATCTGTTTTTTCATTGTTGTAAAAGTAGTAAGCTATATCAGTAATAGGCAGTAATACAAGCTACGTGTAGTTTTGAAATGTAAAGGTGGAAAAAATAACAATATATTATTTACGACGGGCCAGTTGGCTTAGTGGGTAGATACCCTAAATGCCACAGGTCGTGAGTTTGATTCCCACCCGCGACATACGACACACAACATTTATGTATATGTAGATGTCTGTTTGTTCTGTATCTGTGTGTAAATATCAATATATATAATATATTTTAGAAAAAAAGGTGTAGAATCCCCACTAATATTATAAATGTGAATGTAAGTTTTTCGCTTTCTCGCGAAATCTACTTAACCGATCATCATGAAACTTTGGACACATATTCTTGGAGGTATTAGAAGTAACATAGGATACTTTTTGTGCCGGGAAATGTTACATCCTTCGGGAACGCGGGTGAAACCGCGGGGGAGAGCTAATATGTTATATATCTGTTATCTGGTTTCCACAGTACAAGCTCTGCTTAGTTTGAAATGAGATGGCTTTTTGTAAAATGTCCCAGGGTATTTATTATTTAAATTTATTAAGACTATTAAAACTTTATAGTTAGTAAGTTTACATTATGTAATAGACTACTGGTGAACCCTTAATCATAAATAAAGGACTATAGTTGACTCAACATCGCAGTGTCCGGTCACTTTGCATTCATAAACTAACATAACGTGACTTAGGTAAAACTAAACTAATTTCCTAAGTGGTCTGTTCGAAGTTAGTTTAGTAAACATATTAAGTTAGTAATTAGTAGAACTGAGATTAGTACGACTTATCTAGGGGACGTTGTTGTGTAGTATAATAGTATTTTATTTATTTATTCCAATTAATACATTATTAAAATATATTTTATTTAAGTATTTTAAGTATTCGACTCCGAAAACATTATGGGCGACGTCAGAAATTTGATTTTTAATTTGTAAGATTTAATGAAATTTTATAGGTATTGAAAGCATGACCTGAAAAAGGGGTTAACGAACTGTAAAAGCGATATTTTTAGTACTTCAAGCAAATAACAAAGAAATATAGATTAGATAAATAGACACACTCTTTCGAAATATACTTTGAAACGATATTGCTCGGTAATCAAAATAGATCATATTGTGTACAAAATAGGTACCCTCCGTGCGTGAATCCTTTCTGCGATTTTCTTTTAACTTGATTTTATTCATACCAGCTGATTGATGGATCCAAAACCATTCAAGCTATGAAATTTCACATTTCTTTAAAATATTTTGAGAATCCTTTACAAAAACTAAGGGATCGTCCAAGGCATTCATAATTTTTGGCTGCTTTTATTTTTAGTCTGTCGGCCAGCTTGATAAATAGCCTAAATGTTTCTAGTTTCTTTACTTAGAGATAAAGCTGGACAAGACAGTTTTATCTCAGTCTAGCCTCTCAAGAGTCTCGTTAGTTATCTTTGAAATTATAACTGGAAATTGTTTCTGAATAGTAGTAGTAATAGAGTGTGTGTTATTGTGCATATTTATAAAATTTACAATAAAAAAAAAACTAAATTAAATGTGTCTTTGGTGGGAAGCTTCGCCAAAAATCGGGTATCCCAGGTTCGACTCACAAGAGTTCTCTTTGGAAGAAATAACCGAGAGATGGCAAAATGTGGGGAGGCCACATGTCACTTTGGAACTTGAAATGACTTTGGAGTCTTAATCTTAGTCGTGAAGATGTTATTATTATCTTACAATGCAAAAATATGGAATTATATTTTTAATATCATTAAAATGAGCTTTGGTCTTTGTACCTTGAAACGCCTGACGAAAGTTATAAAATCAATCTACAATAAATTAAATTTTAATTTTAGAACGTATTCTCAGTATTCTAAGCAGAATTCTCCAACTTCGAAGTTGAACTCAATGGAACTGTCAAAATATCAAGCACACAATACTCGACCGAACCTAGCTAGGTACCTGCAGGAACTTTTATTGAGAAATTTAAACACCCATTCCAAGTAATAGCAAAAGTTTCACCCTGCTCACCCCCCTTCGTATATAAAGGTAGCATTAATCACACGGTGGCAAAAACTGCCACTAATTTTAACCAAAGTTTTAAATTACATGAATTTTACACCAGTGTGGCGAAGTATTACATTAGTTGGCCAAAAAACTGACCGTTTGCCCGTAAATTTTGCCAACTTGTTCTATTCCAGACATCTGTTGTCTTTGTCTGACTCGTCGAAATTATATATCCGTCTCTAGTTGAAGTTTCTCTGCAAATACGATGAAGGCGAAGATATTTCTAGTATTAAGTTGAGCTGCAGTCTGCATGTTCGAGAAATTTTACTCGGTGGAATTCACAGGAATTTTGAATTTGCTATATTTTAATTTAATTGTTTGCAGAGAAATATTAAATTAGAAAAGAAAATTGTAATAAGTATTTATGATTAAAAAATAATTTTATAGAATTTTTATAGTTCATTCTTCTATAAAAACTTGGATCTTAATAAGTTTTTTATGATTCAAAATTCACTTTATATTTGAGTATCAATAAAAATAAAATAGTTGGCCGAAAATAAAATCGTACAATTGTTGTCCCAAATATAACTTTTTAACACAAATCCAAGTTAAAACTGTTGTTAACGGAATTACATCGTAAAAATTTTACACGACGACGCAATTTCATTTACTTTTTACAGCTGAACGTCTATTTGTTTCTGTCTGAAAAGGAAACTTGCGAACGGAGGTTACAAATGGAATAAAACCTCTCGTAGGAATTACTCTGGTCGGGCAGTTTGGGTGGAATGCACTTTTAGCCACGGTCGCAGGTGACAATGGTGCAGGAACGTGATTTCTTTAGTTTCAACTTTTGCCTAGATCGTTTGTTGTATCGACCCACTTGGCAGTTTGTTGGACGTTTTGCTTGCTTTACGACTGCGATACAATGTTAATATGGGACTTTGTTTAACACTGATAATCTACAGCCCGTTGGTATGTTCTGGAGAATAAAGTAAGCTATATACTAAACTTGCGGCACGCTATGATGGCTGTTTTGACGTTTAACAATGACAAAGAAAAATAACCTTTATTATTTCAAACTTAAGGTGCATCTATTGATCCAACAGCATTTTTGAATGTGGATAGCTTATCACCGAACACATCCATATACAACTTCTTTATTATTCTAAATACATACACACAAGAAGCTACGATCCCACATGTCTAGGCCTTAAAAATATTATCGTTGGATTCTAGGTTTGAATATTGAGCCTAATAATAATAAAAATTGTTTATTATTCTCCCACACATGAAAAATAAAACATTTTTAGTCATAAACAGGTAGGTACATTTAGTTGTGGGAGACAGGAGCCCAAACTAGGTTACCCTGTGCTATGAGCTTCCTGGCTCTCCCTCTTGGTAAGAAGAAGTTACAAATTGAGTAATATATTCTTATTCACGTGAAAAAAGAGAAAAAAGAAGAAGAAACCGACATTATTGTCATGATACAATTTTACCGTTATAAAATGAAATACAGTCGGTTAACAAAAGGAATATAAAAATAAGTTAGCCTAGGGAGATGTATGTATATTTTTCAGCTAATTTTAACCCTAACTGACAAATGTACGAAATTATTACCACTTTCAACTCCGTTTAGTAAAATTACAATAGAACAATTCCAAAACAGACATATCTTACAAGAAGCGTCTGAATTTCGACCTAATTCCAAAGAATACCAGGATCAGAATTGTAGAACAAGATCTTATTTTAAGATTTACAAACAACTGGCATTAAAATACAACGACAGAGGGTTGTGGAACTTATAATTGTTGTCAACGCAACTTAGATTGGCTTGACGAAGCAAAACAACTAGAACAATAACTTAGTGATAACTTCCAACATAGAGTTAAGTACGTTGGAACTTCTTAGAAATGTATTTGAATAAAGAACATTTTTCTCAACCGTTTGAAATGAGAAAAAAATTGAAGGAACTTTTGGAACATGTGTTGTCAGGTTTTTTATGATGTACGATTAATGATATGTTATATTTTAACTAATACTATGAATATAAATGTAAAATATGTTATGTTTGTAACGCTTAAACGGCTGGACGAATTTACATGGAATTTGGGGAAAAGATAAACACGATGGATGCATGAAATCTATTAATTTAGCTTAGTGACGGTCTAGTTGGCTTGGTTAGTGCCTCTGACCATAGGGTCAGGGGTTTGAATCACATCCAGATTTTCCCGTTTGTTCTGTTTCACGGTGTAAATCTATACTAATATTATACAGAGGAAATATTTGTGTTATATAACTAATATACTCTTTCACGCAAAAACTACTAAACGGATATGGATGAAACTTGGCACTTAGATAGAGCATATCGTGGAATAACATATAGGCTACTTCCTATCCCGGGAAAATGTTATATCCCTTGGGAATGCGGGTAAAACCGCGAGGGACAGCTAGTATCTATATAAGAAGTAATAATAGTAGTACCTATATTAGTTATCTGGGTTTGGGATCAGATGGCCGTGTGTTAAAATATTCCAAGATTAATTTATTTAAATAATCTATATTTATTACATGTCACTTCTACAAATAATGAAGTTATCGCTGTTCTATCTGAATAGGCGTTTACTTAGAAATTATTACAGAAGCAGTGTTACAGTAACTTTGTGAATTACGACTATTGGGTTTAGTTACTTGTTCGGAGCATTTTGATCGTTTGACCTACAAGGATTATTATTGTACTAGCTGTTCCCCGCGGGTTTGCGTGTGTCCCGGGGTTGGAAGTACCCTATATGTTATTTTTCATTAAACATGGACCGACAAACACACACGGTCCACCTGATGGTAAGTGGTTACCGCCGCCTATGGACATTTGGAACAAATCGGCATCGCCAATGCGTTGTCGACTCTAAGACGTGAATTTGTTAAGTCTCATGTGCCTGTAATTTCACCGGCCCCCCTACTTTTCTAACCGAAACACAGTTAATACAAGTACAGTACTGCTTCACGGCGGTAAGGTGGTAGCACTTCCCCGGACGAACTCTGTACTAAGAGCTCTACTACTCAAAAGTTATTTTAGGGTATACTCCATCTATGTGCCATCAAAACACTTTACAGCTTACAAAGTTCTATTAGAATACTTTAAAATTAATGGTTTGCAACAATGATTATAGAAAACCTTTTCGGTCAAGCAGAAAGCTCGGCGAGACCATCCTGGGGTAATTCTGTAATGTAAAAGACTAGTTCAACCCTCTATGCTCTGTCTCTTATGTTAACTGGGGAATCACGTGAGAGGTCCGCTCCCGGAGTCCTCGACATCATGAAGTTTGTATAAGCTGAAAAAGAGTTGGTTGCTTCACCCGGGGAAAGGTAATATTGACAATTATTTGTAAAGCATGATTAACTGGATTTTGTCATTGGTCCGAAAGACTGCCACATGTCATGTTGGAACTTTAAAAAAACTGTGAAATATACCTTTAACACACTTCTGCTTTTTCAGTATTTCTTCAGATACCTTCAAAATTAAATAATAACACGGCCAATATAGTTGTTTACAAAATGTGAATAGTTACAATAACTCCCAGCACCGATGAGCTATGCTGTTATTAAGCTTCAAGCTATAAACTAACTTTGTCGATGAATCCTCTGTCCATGGATATTAACGTAGGGACCACAGATTAATAAAAAATTATGATTTTATAAAATTTGAAACGAAATAATGCTATGAAATAAAATAAGCGTAAATTTCAAAAGAAACTAAATTCAATAAGTACAAAAATAAAATATTATTAAATTTTTAATTGTTTGTAATATGTGTATTAGGTTATTTTTAATTGTTTGTAATATGTGTATTAGGTTATTTTTAATTGTTTGTAATATGTGTATTAGGTTATTTTTAATTGTTTGTAATATGTGTATTAGGTTATTTTTAATTGTTTGTAATATGTGTATTAGGTTATTTTTAATTGTTTGTAATATGTGTATTAGGTTATTTTTAATTGTTTGTAATATGTGTATTAGGTTATTTTTAATTGTTTGTAATATGTGTATTAGGTTATTTTTAATTGTTTGTAATATGTGTATTAGGTTATTTTTAATTGTTTGTAATATGTGTATTAGGTTATTTTTAATTGTTTGTAATATGTGTATTAGGTTATTTTTAATTGTTTGTAATATGTGTATTAGGTTATTTTTAATTGTTTGTAATATGTGTATTAGGTTATTTTTAATTGTTTGTAATATGTGTATTAGGTTATTTTTAATTGTTTGTAATATGTGTATTAGGTTATTTTTAATTGTTTGTAATATGTGTATTAGGTTATTTTTAATTGTTTGTAATATGTGTATTAGGTTATTTTTAATTGTTTGTAATATGTGTATTAGGTTATTTTTAATTGTTTGTAATATGTGTATTAGGTTATTTTTAATTGTTTGTAATATGTGTATTAGGTTATTTTTAATTGTTTGTAATATGTGTATTAGGTTATTTTTAATTGTTTGTAATATGTGTATTAGGTTATTTTTAATTGTTTGTAATATGTGTATTAGGTTATTTTTAATTGTTTGTAATATGTGTATTAGGTTATTTTTAATTGTTTGTAATATGTGTATTAGGTTATTTTTAATTGTTTGTAATATGTGTATTAGGTTATTTTTAATTGTTTGTAATATGTGTATTAGGTTATTTTTAATTGTTTGTAATATGTGTATTAGGTTATTTTTAATTGTTTGTAATATGTGTATTAGGTTATTTTTAATTGTTTGTAATATGTGTATTAGGTTATTTTTAATTGTTTGTAATATGTGTATTAGGTTATTTTTAATTGTTTGTAATATGTGTATTAGGTTATTTTTAATTGTTTGTAATATGTGTATTAGGTTATTTTTAATTGTTTGTAATATGTGTATTAGGTTATTTTTAATTGTTTGTAATATGTGTATTAGGTTATTTTTAATTGTTTGTAATATGTGTATTAGGTTATTTTTAATTGTTTGTAATATGTGTATTAGGTTATTTTTAATTGTTTGTAATATGTGTATTAGGTTATTTTTAATTGTTTGTAATATGTGTATTAGGTTATTTTTAATTGTTTGTAATATGTGTATTAGGTTATTTTTAATTGTTTGTAATATGTGTATTAGGTTATTTTTAATTGTTTGTAATATGTGTATTAGGTTATTTTTAATTGTTTGTAATATGTGTATTAGGTTATTTTTAATTGTTTGTAATATGTGTATTAGGTTATTTTTAATTGTTTGTAATATGTGTATTAGGTTATTTTTAATTGTTTGTAATATGTGTATTAGGTTATTTTTAATTGTTTGTAATATGTGTATTAGGTTATTTTTAATTGTTTGTAATATGTGTATTAGGTTATTTTTAATTGTTTGTAATATGTGTATTAGGTTATTTTTAATTGTTTGTAATATGTGTATTAGGTTATTTTTAATTGTTTGTAATATGTGTATTAGGTTATTTTTTAGAATGTTATATAGATATTTAATTTTATTCAAAATTCAAAATCATTTATTCAGTTTAAGCCCGCGGAGGGCACTAATGAAGGTCAAATTTAAAGTTACTGAAGCTACTACCGGTTCGGAAGTCAGCGTTCAACTGAGAAGAACCGGCAAGTAACTCTGCAAGGTTACATATTTTTTTTATATAAATTTTATCTGTTTTTATATATGAATGTTATCTGTATTATTCACCAATAAATAAATAATTATAACCAAATAAAAATAATGAAGTGATAAGTTAAATTACATGTCACAAGTGAGTAATGATTTTCCTTAACAAACTAATAACAGCGAAATCCGTTAACGTAGCCATCAGTATGCTGTCGAGTCTGAAATTTCTCATTTTAGTCTATGACAGATGTCCGGCAAACTATACCCGGTTCGTTACGGAGTAGATTAATATTTCGTCGCAGTAAATACGTTATGCGATGGCGATGGACACTGGTCGAAGTTGTTCAGCTAAATTGTCGAAGTTGCCAGCCCTTGGGACGCGTCCGCTTACGGTAGGGTTGGCAACACGCTGTTTTTTAAACTTCAAAGTGAGACGCCGAATATCAAATGTCAATATCAAAATTAATTTGTCCTCAGAAATCAGAGCCTATTAGAAATACGTAAAGTAAATAAATCTATGTGCAACAGAAATTATCACAAAAGTATGCTATAAGTATCTTACATAAGAAAGGAAGATATCACTTCTTCTATTATCGTCTTCTTTCTTTTTCTTCTTCTCATACTATGTGTATTGTCAACAACAAATACAGACAAAATCGATCTGTGAGGCGACTTTACTTATCCCAAACTACTAAAGTGACAATATTCCGTATCCTGCAGTTTACAAACCGACATCTAATAAACCGCCAACAAATATTTTGTTACGACGCTAAAGGAATTCCAACACCGCAGACGTTGATAACCCTATGCGAAAGACTATATGAAGTGTTACATGGAAGCTGATACCAAATTAATTTGCAAATAATCGCCACACATTGAAAATTCCCCGCAACAATGCACGAAATTTAATTAATAATCATAATGTAGTCGCTGTTTGTAATATTTTAGGCGGGGAACACACGGAACCACAATCGCGCCACTATTTTATCGATATCGATAAATATATTTTGTCAAATGAATTTTGTAAATTCTTGATCATTTCAGTAGAGCGAAGATGCGTCCACAAACGCTCAACGGCTTTAATATCGATTGTTGTGGTGTGCGATGTATCGAATAGAACAATGATGGTTTAATACAGTTTGATGAGAATAACATTTTGGTTAGATAAAATTTTAACGCCAATAGAACATACATATAATATATTATATATACTTCTTATATAAAAATACTAGTTCGCCCTTGCGGTTTCACCCGCGTTCCTGCGCTTTGTTATATTTTCCCGCGATAAATGTGCTATTCCAGAATATAATCTATCTCTGTGTCAAATTTTATCCAGATCTGTTCACCCTTTCTGACATGATTGAGTGACAAACATACGAACATCCAAACTATGGCATTTGTAATAGTAGTAAGAGTGAATTTTTAAGTATTTATAATTTGTCTCTTTCGGAATACCTACCTTTTTATATTAATTCTACCTGTCCCCCGCGGTTTCACCCGCATTTAGTTTGAACTTGCTCAGTACCAATAAAACACGTTGTTCTACACAAACTTTGCACCCCTGTTTTACCCCCATAGGGGGTGAATTTTCAAAAATCCTTTCTTAGTGGTCCCTTACATTATAACAGGAACCCCTGTGCAAAATTTCAAGTTTCTAACCCTTATAGTTTAGGCCCTGGGTTGATGTGTCAGTCAGCGTCACCTTTTATATATATAATATAAAATATATTTAATACATACAATGGTTAAACTTTAAATCAATATAATAGAATAGTATTAGTAGTAGTGTGAACTAATCCTTACCGGCGGCGTACGTGTTCCAAACAGAAAATAATGAATTGTGATCATTAAACAGTTTCCGTTATTGAACGAAATTCCCGCAAATATTATTGTTCGGTAAATCCCGTTTGTATATAATAAGGCTTATGTTGCTGCATTATTAAGTATAATTTTAAATTATTATTAAATTCATTCATAAACGAAACATATTTACGCCCTTTATCCCCGAAGAGGTAGGCAGTCTGTACGAGTGCCACATGGTATTTTAAGTCCCAATGTGGTGACCATAGTCACCCGTCTCGGACAGATTACCAATATTGGTCTTCTGATAATTTATTATCAATTAATACTACTTTCCCCGACCCGGGAATTGAACCAAATCTTCCTGGAGTCTAGCCAAGCTTTTCCACTCGACCACCGAGGCGATTTAAGATAGACAAATATTTCAGCCAACTAACTCAAAATCAAAAGCCTCCAAGAGCGAGTAAGACTTACAAACGAAGGGTTCCGTACCACCGTACAATATTTAACAAAACGCCAAACTACTTTTCTTGGCCATAGTACTGTATGAATATCTACTGAAATATCTATCTATAACGGTTAAAAAAATACAGCCCTGTGACAGACGTCGACAGATGAGAGATGTTTCATACTTCTGTCCATAAGGTCCTTTCTAGTATGGCACCCTAAATACAAAAGAAACCATAGCATTGCAAAACTAAGCAGACATTCTCCAAATGATCCCACAATATTCCACGCTGACTCAATCTATACTTGGAAGGAGTATGGAGTTATATTTCGCAATGAGAAACAATATGTTAGGTATGTGATGCATGGACCACCCATTGTTAATTGCTAATGAGTTTCGTAATTTTATAATTGTTAAACAATATGTAGGTATTGATTACACACAGGTTCTACGTTGTTTCCCGACATCTTTAACCTGGATTTATTCAAGGCCAGAGTGAATAGGCATTTTCTGGGTAAGCGTGCTACATCTTCGGCGTCGTCATTACTCCTTCAGGGATCAGATAAACGCAAGCCCATTCTTATTAAAAAAAAAATTTACAGTACAGTTTTGTACTTGTAAGGACCGCAACAACTTGCCTTGACGTCCTTTTTTTTTATACCACGGGGCCGACAAACAAGCGGACGGTCCACCTGATGGTAAGTGGTCACCGCCGCCTATGGACATTTGCAACACTAGGGGCATCGCCAATGCGTTGTCGACCCTCAGACGTGAAGTTGTTAAGTCTCATGTGCATGTAATTTCACCGGCCCCCTTACTTTTCTAACCGAAACACAGTAATACAATTGCACTACTGCTTCACGGCGGAAATGGGTAAGATGGTAGTACTTACCCGGACGAACTCTGCACTAAGAGCTCTACTACTAGTCCTTTTTGACTATTACAAATGTCAAACAAAAATGTCTTTAAGATAAAGTAAATTTTTTATCCAGTGCAAAATTTTTTGATGATGCAGATGAACCTGTAGCAATAAAGTATGTTTTGCAATGAAAACCTTAATGTTAAAAGGTCTTCTTAAATGAAACAAACATAGATATATAGTGCAATGTTTTGAGCTGTATCTTACAAAGTCTGCGTAAGGCTGTAAAGAGCCACCAAAAGCATATATGTATATTTTTGTATGTAGCTGGGAATTTCATTGTAAAATACTTAGTGTAGTTTCTTGTAATAAAAAGACTTTCTCAAATTGGTAACCAACTAAAACAAAAAAATTGTACCTACATCATTCACATGTACTAAACAAAACAAAGGAATATGATTTTGTTCTTGTAGTACAGTAAATCAAACGTGTACGTGTGTGGAAAGGCAGAATTTATGTGAGAAGCAACATTCAACCTGCTGTGCCGCTGCCGACCCTACTGTGGAAGCTTATAGACGCTGAGCAGTCGAGTGGAAAGTCTCCACCATAGACCATGAGAGGTATAGATAGACGCTCCATAAAGTTACACGTCCCAATGATTGTCGACAGTTTCAGAAGATCTAAATTTTACGACGAAAGAACATATTTTTGTAACCTTACTAAAAATAATAGAGACTGAAATCCTCATATTGTACCTACAATATATGAGTCGGGATTATTAGCATCCTTTCTCTAATCAGTAATTAAAAAGCTATTCAAAAGTCAGAGTTCTTTGTTTATTAAGACTATGAGATGCGTTCAAATCGCGCGACAAAAAATGATATACAACCACTATAAGCATTTCTCATGTAGAAACTCGCGAATCAGACACTGAATGCGGTATCCCACCCTAACCTAGGTGGCCTTGTCATTTGGATGGTACAGCAACGACTCCTTACAAACATGGAACACCTAATAGACATCAACCATAAACAACAACGAGTAGTCTATTGAAATAAAACTCTATGGTCTTCACAATGCGAATACGGAAGCAAAAGAGGGCACGAACAAAACACACAGACATACCTGGCTCAGCTTACATTAGCGATAAAATTATGAAATATGGACGCGGTTGTTCTGTTGCTAGAGAGAAACACCGTGAATCATGTGTAGCGTTTGTGAGTTGCGACGTCTTCGTATTTAGTCGGGTTGCGATCGGGAAGCGTCGGGAAAAGTCGGCGTAGGTGCTGGAAGGAAGGTCAACCATGTCAAAGTGACCTGAATGAGATCAGAAGACATGATTTATTATTCAAAGACTTGCGTTTGAATATCTCAATGCTACTGATGATGTGGTGGAAGGTGCAGATCGACGGCGATTGTGCGTTTTGAGAGAAGTCCATTGGCGGCTATAATGATAATGCTAATAAGGCAACTCTGGATGACAGTGATAAGTATCACTCGAAGACATTTATACAAGACTAGCTGTCGGCCGCGGTTTTACGCGCATTTCCGAGAGATTATATATTTTCCCGAGATAAAATGTCCTATGCATCCTTATATTATTTCAGGGCAAGTTCTAGGGCCAAGTTTCGGCTAAATCGGTTCGTTAACGGTTTTTGCGTGAAAATGTTAGTCTTCCACGCAAAGAAAAAAACGACCTCCATGCATGCTCACAAAATTTATAATAACAAGAGGATGTTTAGTAAATCAAGCTGTCTTAGATGTAATTAATGTAATATTTTGCCCCTGAGATACCATATATTGTTATTTTTACCACCTGTCAACTTTCAGCCAATAATGATGGTTGCTTTTCAAATGCCCGACGCCTGCAACTGGGAGAACACCTTTAGTTTCTTGGTGGAAAGTTGTTGGAAGAATGAAATAAGGAATTTTATTACTTGAACCCCCAATTGGAATACAGTACGACATAATTTTTTTTTAAACTAATTCCTCGGTCCCAGCACGTCTCGTTTCAGGATCGAATCGGTCTCTAAAGCGTCTCGTAGCCTTATGAAGAAGCCTTAAATGTGTTACAGTGTGGGTAGCGAAATACACGTATTTTATATTTGTTTTGCATTTCATTATCATAATTAACTTTTGTTTTCGCCCACTTATATGTGTTTCTGTGTTGTTTACTTTTTAATGTGGGGATTTCCTTTCCTTGCGTTGGAAAGGTCGCGTGGTATTAAATGAGCCGGTGTTTATAGTGTCTTATTATATTAAGGTTTATTCAGACCTATATTTATACTAAAGCAGAGGTCCCAACCGATGGTCCGTGGACCACCAGTGGTCGCAAGAGCTAAAATAAGGTCCGTGAAAAAATTTTTTCATTCTTAAATTATTCCTTGTTCCAAATGAAATTAAACTGTCTACTAAATATGCAATATTTTCTCTAGCAATAAATATAACCATTGAGTTCTTTTTAGATTGGCACAGTGCTCCCAGCTAACAACAATGAACTGAACGTGGTCCCAGGTCCAAAAAAGGTTAGGAACCGATGTACTAATAAAGGATGCCTCTGGATTTTAGATGAAGGATTTAGTATTTAATAATGAGCACAATCTCATGGTAAGTGATGATGCGTAAATATGAATTTGAACATGTGCGAGACGGGAAGCGATGTGAGCGAGCGAGAGAGCCATATTTAGATTTCGAAGAAGTAGAAACAAGTGAATCAAATTTTTCTTATGCTATATGCGCTAAAACTTATGTTATAAAATCATAAATGAATTACGGATATCCAAAATAGCCAAAACTTCGTTTGTACGGTTTTAAATAGCTCCCACTGTTTGATTTCCTGAGGGTTCTCATTATTTAGATTTTGCAGGATTTAAAGTTATTTGCGCTAATTGCCATGCCAGCTTACATAATCGCTTCTCGAGACACTATCCCCCGTATTTATAGTTGATTGTATATCCTAATGTCTGGTTATAGAACATATAATCCTTTTAAGGAGACTAAGTCGTTCGTCCACATGGACTTAGGCCTTTTCTAAAGCCAGCGATTGAGCGGCTTAAGGTTGATGCTTGATATCAAAAATCCTTCTTGGTTCCGACTGAAGATCATTGGGTATTGCGATTCAATTTTGCATCAAACTTAATATGTCACAAATATATGCATCTCTCTTCCACCTAGAGTTGAAAAGTCTAAAGTATTTTTTTTTTAGTCTGTTTAGCAAAAGCAGTATTTAGCCGTACTTATTAGTAGAGATAATTATTGCCATAGCGAGTTTGACAGGACTTAATTTAAGTCAATCTTTCGCTTTTCATTTCATGGAAACAAAAAGAGATGTGGGTACATAGATTTCATTGAATTTAGCGATGTACATCATAATCTACGTTCTCTCAACTATCACTTATACCGGCACGCTATGATGGCCGATTTGACGTTTCAGATTGTCATAGGAAAAGAAACTGTATTGCTTTGGAATAAGGTTGATTTCCATCATCATACAATTAGCTGTTGGTTCAATAGATGCACCTTATGTGTGAATGAATAAAGGTTATTTTTCTTTGTCATTGTTAAACGTCAAAACGGCCATCATAGCGTGTCACAAGGTATAGGTACTTTAAGGACATCAAGAATGTCAGTTGAAACAAAACGGCGGCAATCATTGAAATTTTTTATGTTCCTAAGGTGGCAAAAAGCTTACGCCCTGCCTGATAGCAAACTCCCACCGCAGCCTATTAAGTAAGCATTCGCAGACTTTGACTTAGGCATTTGCAGACTAGCCTAAGGCTTGCAACACAGGGATATCGATTTGTCAACTCCGAGTTACCTCTTTGCTTTTGCGTTTAAAGTTTCAGGCAGTAAAATCATTGACAAATAACGCTGTGATTTTCACACAACAGTTAAACTTATATCTTACTTACATCGATTTAGTATAAGTTATAAGCCCAGGTAAGAGGTAAGCCCTTATAAAGTACGATAGCATACCCTATAATGCGTTTTACCTTTGATATTCATACTGCAAGTAATTTCAATGGTCATGCCGGCTTCCAACCGACATTTGGACAAAATTCAAACGGCATATTGCATTGAAATGTCAATATAAACTGCATCCAGGTAATGCAGCCGTTATTTGGCTTATGTATGGATTTGGGTTCACAATTGCTTTGTGTTTGTGAAAGCTGGACGGGTACATCGTAATCATCAGCTACCACGTTCGAAGCCTTCGCTAATACTGCAGTAATGTAACTTATTTATTATTATCTTTATTGTATTTTCAGAGTTCTTTTTGATGTTGAATATGAATAATATTTGGATACATAATGATTTTAAATCCTTGCTTATTTTAATCTAGCTTAACTAACTTAGTAGTATCACCCGCGTTCCCGAAGGTTGTTGTTTCTGTCCTTAAAGAAAGTAATATAAATAACAAAAAATGTTTGAAAAAAATATTTTTTAATACTTATTCTGCTATTTGGGACGGAGATAAACCCAACAAATCAAAGATCATTGAAATCTGTGCAGCCGTTTTTGGATTATAAATGGTGCAAATAACGACTTTGTTTTAAATAATATAGATATTGGTACCATATTTTTATTTATTTAAAGCTGGTATCTGGCGCATTGTTGCCGTAGATGATTTTTTTACTGTCCTTTGCCTAAATATATTTTTTTGCGAATGCAAGCAATAACTTTAGACTGTTTTATCGCAAATGGATGAACGGTCTTGCAGTGCATATAAAACAAAGATTGCTTTTTATATATTAAATTAACATAAATTTTAACCAATTATCACATGCATTTTTAAATAATTACATATATTAACAATTGTCAAACACAATGCATTTCTCTCCATTATATCCCATTTATACACAAAGGGTTCATTCTAATTATGCACTACTTTAATGAGTCTGCAAATCATTTCTTACACCATAAATTACGTTAATGAACAATCAATTTTCTATTAACAATACACTTGTTAAGTAACTATTGTGGAAAAGCTTAGAGAATTTATGGGAGTTTAAAGACGTGTCTATACTTGATTGGTTTTCAATAATTATTTTGATTTTAACTATACTACTGGCACGCTATGATGGCCGTTTTGACGTTTCAGATTGTCATAGGAAAAGAAACTGTATTGCTTTGGAATAAGATTGATTTCCAACATCATACATTTAGCTGCTGGATCAATATGCACCTTACGGCTCAAGGAATAAAGGTAATTTTTCTTTGTAGTTGTTAAACGTCAAAACGGCCATCATAGCGTGCCGCAAGTTTAGGAACCGAAAGGCTTGAGAGAAACGATTAGGTTTATGACCCCTTTTATTTTTGAAGTGACATAAGGTCTCTGATACGTTTTACAACCTTACAAAGACAATTTCGGCGATCGCATATGGTTCTCAACTGTTTATCTATCTGTTACCTTAGTCATTGACAGGCCAGTTGGCTTGGTGGTAAGCGACTCTGACTGCCAAGCCGAAAGTCGCGGGTTCGAATCCCACCCAGGAGAAACATTTGTGTGCATGAGCATGATGATCGGTTAGGTAGTTTTTGCGTTAAAGCGTAACAAACAAACTTACATTCACATTTATACTATAAATAGGGATTGATTTTATAAATGGATGATTACTAAAAAGTCTCCGAGTAAAATGGCCGTGACAAACATACCAAACCAATAAGAGTTCAAAATTGCGATTCGTCGGCAGATTTGACTAAAAGTTTATTCTTTCAAAGCAATATACATTTTTTACAACAGAAAGGTAATCAGACCGACCGCTATCGGGTCATAAAATCGAAAGAGAGCAAATTGAACCGGCACACGTCATAATATCGATATAAGATGGAGATTGCGAAATCATTTATGATTTTTAAAATCATAAAGTCGTACTGTTAGCTCCATAAATGTATGCAACAGTATTATTAATTAATACTTATTATTAGGTAGATATTGGGTTTCTTTCGAACTTTAAAGACCAACAAGTAACCTTGAAATAATACCTCTAAATGTATTATCATAAAATAATATATCCTACTATTATTATTTTGCGATTGACCTCAATCTCACGGGAACAGCTTCAGTAACTTTAAATTTGACCTTCATAAGTGCCTTCCGAGGGCCTAAATTGAATGAATGGTTTTGAATTTTGAATTTTTTTAATTTTGAACGCGGGTGAAACCAAAAAATGGAATAAATGATTGATGTTTACTTAATTTTCACGCACCATTTATACAAATTCATGTAAAGAAAACAAAAATAAAGTATTTAAATAAAAATTACGGTAGGTATCGAATATGGAATCACTTTTCTCGCCGCCAGTGCGTCGATTTATCGCAAATAAGGGGTTATCGATAAAGCGTTTAAACTCGTAAAATTGAAATTAAATCGATATACAGAAATTAACTGCTGGATGCGTAACGAAGCGAAATTACCACTTTATACAGCTGCCTTTTATTGTGGTCATTGAAGACCATATAGGGTTAGAATTATTTATAAAAATCTGAGAATACCGCTCGTAAATACGGCGGCGGTACGATTCAAGTGATTCCAATTCGGTAGTTAAATAATGTCTCTAGTATATTTAGGTAATAATATAATGGAAAAGTGTCTGATACTACGATCCAATTATTTTTAAACTTTTTTTGTTATTTGCTACTGTATATTGTAGAGAAGAGAGATACTTCCATACAGTCCTGTATGGAAGTAATATCAGGATAAATGGGAAAGGATAAACTATAAACCGTTCCTTATTACGTAAATGAGATTTTTTTTTAAATAGACGTCAAAAAAGTAATCAAAAATCTAACAAGGAGTTTGCACCACAAATTTATAAGTAAACAAAGTTTAAAAAGAAATCCGTGACATTATTACAATTTTAAAATGTCTCAATTTCCAAACAAACACATATCAATCTCAAAGGAACGCGCATCACTAATATCGATTGCAGCAAATCGAATCGAATCGAGTCGCGGCATACAAAAGGCCGAATACAAAGACCATCAAATGACAAATGAAATTCGACGGCCGACCATAAATTGTGACTACGAATAATAAAAGATTATCTATCTCTGAAATAAATACAGGGGGGAGTACAATAGGCTCTTTATTAAGGGAACACCCTATAGACGGGGTTTTTGTCTCCGATTGTGTGGGATGTGTGCTGAAGATTCGTTTAGGATTCAATAGTCGTGGTGTTTTGTTTTTGGTTTGGTTTGTTATCTTTGATTATTGACGCTATTGTTAGGACGGATTAAGGTAATAATTTGTAATTAGCTTTATTTTGTGGCTTTGATTGTACTTGAAGCGTCGAATATAGCAGCTTAATGCTATATAAGCGTCCAACGTAATGTCCGTCTTAAGTTATACACATGCCATCTGAATTTTGTTGTGGTGTTTTTTTACTTCAAATGATTTAATTCAAACCTCCATGATAGAATTCAATTTATAATTTATCTTTATGAGACATTTATTTTTTTCTAGGTATTTTGTATATTGCTACCTATTTTAATAATGATGTATTCATCGCCTTAAAGGCAAATTGTACAATGAATCAACTATAGTTTCTCGTTTTCATATTAAAACAAATAAAAGAATTCTTTTAACATTATTCTACACGTAAGACCGAATACATCATAGAAATCGGTAAAAAATATTTTAAAAAGACCAAAAATTGTACGTTTCAAATTTACGCCCGTTTCCACCACTGCGACGAAATTAGAAAATTTCTAACTAACCTAACAGGAAACTAGGCAGAATTTTTTTCCCACAAATTCACGAATGAAATATGGGAGGCCAAAATATAAAACGATATTCTTGCAAGCATATTGCGGCGCGAGCATAGCACCCCACGATCGATAAAGCATTTTATTCTCTCCATTATAAATCTGTGGGGGAGCACGAGTGGTGTCGCGTGCTCGCTGTTATGCGACTTATGGCTGCATAGTTGAGCCATTAAAGTGTTTGGTGAGGAATTACTGTGTGAACACTCACTAGTGAATTAAATAAATACTAGTTATTCTAACTATTAGACTACCTATTCTACGTATCTCAAATAAAACCAGCATCGATCAGTTCAAAAATAGAATATAAGCTCGTAATATAATACTGGCTTCAATCAATTGTATGTCAGTAAAAGCACAGATAAAAAAAAAGTTATTGCAAATGATCACTAAAAAGCTCCTATGCAGCTTCCAATTATAAAATGTAAAAGGCAATCTATATTGTAGAACAATTGAATAAAAACAACCACTTTATGAAATAAGCTTTTTTAAAAATAAAAAAACATACTATCTCATAGTGCATAGCGTCATCCACTTAGGTGATTAATAGGATTAATATACAGTGTGTAATAGCGAGTTGTGGGGTTGCCAGGAAATAAAAAGGGGAGGTCATAAAAATATATTAACGAAATATAGCCTGATGAATTAGGGGTCGGGCTCAAAGAATATAGTCTTGATACTTTAACCAAGAAAGTGTGTAAACTGATTGATTGATTTGGTTTGGCGGTTAGCGACCCTGACTACCAAGCAGGTTGCGGGTTCGATTCCCACCGAGGACGGACATTTGTGTGCATGAACATTTCTGTTTGTTCTGTGCCTGTGTGTAAATATCTATATAAGTATTAATTTTAAAAATAAGTCATAAAAAAAACTCAAAACCATTTATTCAGTTATTAGTATTATCAGTATTTAGGCCATCGGAGGGCACTTATGAAGGTCAAATTTAAAGTTACTGAAGCTACAACCGGTTCGGAAGTCAGCCTTCAACTGAGAAGAACCGGCAAGAAACTCAGCAAGGTTACATTCTTTTTTATTTGTTATATAAATTTTTATCTATTCTGACTTTTTGGCTATTTTATAATTTCAATTTTACATAATTTTATATTTAACAATTACAAAATACTTATTATAGGTAACATTAAAAAACAAAACAAAAAAAAAATATGACAAGACTACAAAATAGAAATTAACAATAGTTAGGTACTTACAACTTAAAAAAGAGATTTACCTATATATGTTGATTATAAGATGTCTAGTTGCTATAGTACAAGCTCTGCTTAGTTTGAGATCAGATGGCCGTGTGTAAGGAGTGTAATTCAGTGTCAACAGAGAGGATTTTTATGATATAAGATTTGTAAATTGTAGGACAAAATATTTAAAATTTTCGCTCAGAAATTTACAATTCACAGACCGCCGTTCAAAGACAGCTGAGCCTCATAATTAAATCAAAATCTAATATAAATTACCAGCCAAAAACAATTCTTTTCATTTTATGCACAGCGTAATCAAAAATCACTGAGAGAATAATAATAGAACACTATCTTAAAAACATTAAATGCGAGCCCATATAGAAAGTGTTACGTGGTTAATGGCCCATCCCTGGCCATCAATAGATTATCAGATTTGACGATATTGAAACCTTACGGGTGACTGCTCCGAAATCTTTATTATAGGAGATTTATGATGAGCACAATGTGTTTATCACAATATGCGTATAGATCCGACTTCGTATTGTCGTCGAATAGAAAGGGACAGATATATTATTAATAATAGCATGCTTATTATTATATTAAGGTTATAGAAATGTAATTGACTGATAATGCATCGCTTGGATTATGTTTTAGGTTTTTTTGCGTAAATAAAAAAGTGTAACTTAATTTTTAATGTTTTTTTTTCATCTTTTTGCTTGATATTTTTTTGTGATAGTGTTTGACTGTGTGTGATTATTATACATATGTTTTTTTTTTGCTATTGTTTATGGTAATGCTAATACATAGGTATGTACACAAGCAAAATAGGGTTCCTTTGATGCACCGTCACCTCAAAACTACTGAACATATCGGGATGGGACTGCTACCATTCGACGCGGAATTTTTCCTAGATGGTTACAGGCTATATATGGTATCGATAAACGCGGGTGACACCTCGGGGGAGAGCTAGTATCATATATAAACCTCACAACAAAACAAAAGTGCTCTAATCGCGAATAAAACTTCAAGCTCAAAAAAAGCTACAAACTCAAATTACAACATCTGTCTGTAGCATAAAAAAATCTCCATATCAAAGTTATTTTTACCATTTCAACCCCTGTTCCCACCACATTGTATTCAGAGCGGCAAAAGTTGTACTACACCAAGCAATGACAGCACCACTTCAGAAAATATGACTTTTCTCGCTTCCCCACAATAGAACTAGCTAACTGGGTCAGGCGTATGCGCCTGGTTGTAGCTTTTAAGTTTCGTTGCACTATTGCGTGAGATATGCACACCGTGTGTTTAAAGATATGCTAGTCGTGTGTTATGTGTTTTGGATGAGTGACAGTTTTATTTTTTAATATTTTAATTATACATTTATTATTCAATTTTATTTAGGTACGGTATAATGGGAACACTCTTTTTTGCTCTAGAAATGTTGTGATCTCTCTCAGTTAGGAAGAAATAATAGGTTTCACCCGCGTTTATCGATATCATATATAGCCTATATCCATCTACGAAAAATTCCGCATCGAATGGTAGCAGTCCCATCTCGATATGTTCAGTACTTGGAGGAGGAGGAGGTGATGGTGCGTCCAAGGAACCCCATTTTGTTTATATATAGAAGATAAAGATTTACAACCAGCTATTTTTTGGTATTTTTATACAGTTAAGCAACTATCTCAGGCCAAGTGGCTTGGTGCTGGACTGCCAAGTCGAAGGTCGCGGGTTCGATTCCCACCCGGGACAAACATTTGTGTGCATGTACATGTCTGTTTGTTCTGTGTCTGGGTGTTAATACGTATAAGTATGTATTTAGAAAAATAAAACGTAGTATATCAGTTATCTGGGTTCCATAGTACAAGCTCTGCTTAGTTTGAGACCAGATAGTCGTGTGTAAATAATGTCCCAGGATATTTATTTATCATATTTATCATTTATTTATGTCAAAATTTGATCTATTCCACATTTTAATTTATAAATCAACGCCACTTTGTTTAAAAAATCTATGCAAGGTCTTAAGGTGTGGTCTGACTATAATGTTTAATACTATGCTAACCTTGGAACTGATACTGACCAATCAAAGTGTGACCAGCATAAATATGTAATAAGCTAATTCCACATCTACAACATATCGATCGTTTTATTTACCACATTATATAGATAAAGTACAAAAACTTGATTAACTCGGGTTAGTTATAACTCAATTTATCTAACGGTTAACTATTCTAAAGTCAATTACAAACATTAATTTCGGTTTAACAAAACCTAGTTTTCGGGCATCCATGCACTGTGACCTAGTTCAGCAGTTGCAGGACCGTTCATGCGAGAGGGAACCAAACAATACAATCCCATTAACCTGCGCGGTTTGTCTTTATTACTGCTGGCTATTTGTTGTTCAAATTCAGCTTTATACGGTGTAGGAGGGTTTCCAAACTAGGTGTATAAGGTTTTTATGATGACGTGAGATCCATAAAAGTCGGCGCGAACTGTGCTACAAAATAATAAATAATACAACGTAGTAATTTTCTACCTTTTGTGGACGTTTTTCATAATTATATACCGGTTAATTTAATTCTAACTCAGTTGTTGTGTACTAATTACCCTTCACGTTACATTTTATATGGAGGTATATGTTAGAACTGAATTATATATATCTTATCATCGAACAGTCTTTGTAAAAAGGAAAGTGATCTCTAATAATAAGATAAAAGCTTGTAAATTACCTTTTACTATAAAACCACCCTTTTGGTTGTTACATAAAATATAAAAATATTCGTTCAAAAGTTTACATTTAAAAAAAGAACAAGCAAGAGAATCAAACAATAAATAAATGAACTGACTTCATCTTGCATAGCGCTACCCTCCAAGATTACCTCTTACAATATGCAGGACTAAAACTAATACATTGGTCACGTATGCACGTTTGAGTACTACACCTCCGTAACTTATTGGTTCATGTTTATAAAACAATACTCGCGTTACTGTTATTGCAATGAATTATTACGACTGGTGTTTGCAAGAATTTATTTACATTCTTTAGGAATCCAGAATATTGTCACGGTTTGTACTTTTTTCTTTTTAAGAGAACTGGTTCGCTTCGTTTGTGGACTGGTATTTTATTTTATTCGAAAAACCCAATAGCAAAAATCTTATAAATGATAATAAGCTTGGATAGACCTAGGGCTCAATTCCCGGGCAAAGTAATATTCAGATTTTTTTATTTAGAAATGTCAGGTTGGGGTTAAAAATATGTTTGTTGAGACGCGAGTCTCATTACCAAGACCTCTGCCTACCATTTAGGGGATCACGGGCGTGAATGCAGAGCTTGCCTTTGGCCAATACGACGAAAATATTACACGTAGAGTAACCTACCCCTTTTGTAAATAGCACTGTTATATCAGTTAAAACCTCGTTTGATACATAGGTTCGAAACAGTCGACGAAAATTTATAGATTCACACTCATTTGTTGCGATTTCATGGAGTTGGTTCTGTAGTAATGTGTTCTTTGTATATTTTAAAAACACATAGTTAATGTCAAATTACATATGAGGCATAAAAAATATATATTACAAATAGTATGTTCATAGCTTTGTAGTAGGACCTTATAAAGATAGTATAATTAAATTAATTGAGTCTAAAATATAAAACTAATTGACCTTTTTTATGTTAGAATTGTATCTAGTATATGCTTTCCCTTTTAAGATTATTTTACTGACACTAAAAGTTCGTATCTCGTAAAATCACTCTTCATTCTACAATCAAAATCCAAGAACTAACCTCAAAGTTGCTGGAATACCCTGAAATTATGTCCACAATCCGGCTGGAAGGACCAAGTTGGGAACTTCCGGGATCCGCCGCGAGATGGCGCGAACTTCTTTGTTGCAATAGCGAAATTTACTGCAGTAAAGTTTCCAGTAAAAAGTTGTTAGGACGTTTTGATTACATCTCTTGAAATGTGACAGAGATGAAGCGGTAGTTCACATACCTGAAAGAAAGAGAGAGAGAGTGATATTGTTAGATTGCTTATAAAAGGATAGAAAAATAAATAAAAATTAAATTTTAAAGTTATGCTAATACAAGCTCAAATATTACTATCCTACTAAAGTCCTCTAAAGGAAGTAAAGATTTTTGGTACTCTTGTAGAACATGCCTGGAATAATATATTATTATTGTATGTATGATTATTCTTATTTCGAGAAAATGTAACATCGCTTGGGAACGCAAGTAAAACCACAGGGAACAGCTAGTCATTCATAGTAGTGGTCCAAAAATGTAAACTTTAGGCTAATTGAAAGAATTTGTTTTTTTTTTTTTTTGCAACACTAGGCGCATCGCCAATGCGTTGTCGACCCTGAGACGTGAAGTTGTTAAGTCTCATGTGCCTGTAATTTCCCCGGCCCCCTTACCTTTCTAACCGAAACACAGTAATACAAGTGCACTACTGCTTCACGGCAGAAATGTGTAGGTGCGACAGTAAGGTGGTAGTACTTCCCCGGACGAACTCTGCACTAAGAGCTCTACTACTCAAATTTCATTTCCATTCCAAAGGAACGAAATAAAAGAACAAATAGGTAATTTGAAACAAAGTCACATTTGCCAAACATGAGACCGGCAGATTCTAATGTATGGTAATCAACAAAGGAATAGACACCTCGTCTTGTCACATCAATCATCTCTGTCTCGCCGAGCGTCAATGGAATAAAAAGAGACAGACAATAACCCTGGCACACGACCGCTCCCGCCCGCGGCTTCAAGACTATGCTTCTAGTTATTAAACGTCACCTGAATTATTCATAACATGGGGGCAGATCGAAATAACTTTGTAACTCCTTGCCGAATGGTTACAACAAATTTTTAACTCTATCACCAGAAGAGATAAGTCCAATTTGCAAGGGTAACTTTCATCCGAGCTTTTCTTCGGAGATTTCAAATCAAAGGAGTTAAAATCGAGAGACTTAACTATGTTTACTATTGACGTTTTGTGGAAAAAGTAGGTGGTATATATTAACTTTTGTGGATTCCATTTAGTTACAAAGACCCATGAGAGAGTTGTTAAAATGTATTTCTTTTTACATTTTCTACGGACTCTTAGTCCGTACTCTTCGAAGATTCTACGATAAATTATTTTAAGATTAATTGTATTGTGTTTTTATAAATTAACATCTTTCCGCGCTGGCTCATCTCGTTGTTTTGAACTGAGGCTTGTGATTATTCAATCAAAATTTATAATTCTAAATATTAAAGTTTATGCTATTTCGACCTCGGATGGTTTCGCTCCCAAAAGACTCTCCATGTACTGCTTCTCGTTGTTAAAATGTTTTCATGACTTTTAAAAGATGGGACACTAGATTTATTCTTGCATTTATAAGTTTATACATCATAGCTACTCGCGGAATAAAACGACCTTTGAAAGTAGATCAATTGACTACTTTTTTGTGAGTCAAATAATAATTTGTTTTGTCATTATCGTTACCATAAAACCCCAAGATGACTTCGTAAAGGACAAACGCGCCAGAGAAGGGTTGAAACTTATAGTCGAGAAACACCGGGAGTTAATTTGAATTAACTTTTTATGCGGCAATAAAAATCCGGAGTCCACGCTGGCGCTTAGCATAAATCTGCAATATTTAAGGAACTTTCCTACTGGGGAGACAGTTTTAAGTGTTCGAATAATATATTTATGCCTGGTGTATAGACCCCCTTATCACGGAAAGTTTTCGGCTATGTGGTTTCATTGTCATTGTAGGGGTCTTTATTATTGAAGTGCTAGGAATTATACGGTTTTTTTTTACATTTTAAGAGCCTTCATTAAAACCGGCCAAGTTCGAGTCGGACTTGCGCTCGAAGGGTTCAGTACTGTTATCTATAAAAACGACAAATAAGTCATGTCTGTTGTATGGGAGCCCCCTACAATATTTGTTGTATTTTGTTTTTTATTGTATTTATTTGTATTTATTGTTATAGCGGCAACAGAAATACATCAGCTGTGAAAATTTTAACTGTGTAACTATCACGGTTTCTGAGATACGGTCTAGTGACAGACGGACAGACGGACACCGGAGTCTTAGTAATAGGGTCCCGTTTTAGTCTTTGGATACTGAACCCTAAAAAGATGATGTATGCTATTTTAATTATACATAGACCACCTTAGACGCTTATTTACAAATTTCAATATTAAAAAGTAATTAATGATTTCTGAGACTAAAACTAAAAAACAAAGCGAGCAATAAATAACTCCTTATCTTAGTATACTCAAATATAACTAATTTTCCCAGGCAGATGTTTGCCGTATACATTAAACATAAGAGTTATGCGTTTAATACACAAGCTAGGCACGATTGTACAAATAGACCATCACCATTAACATATTCGTAACACTATATCGTTCCAAAAATACATATAAATTAGTACTAAATATGTTACAATATTATTATTATAGTCTTAAAAGTCCATTAGCAGAAATTTACTTACGGATTTACGCATAAATCGGGTAATTAAATTAGCATAAACGTTGAATCTAATTTATTTACAGAAAAAAGTCACTCGGAACGTCGGGTAGACTTAAATAAAAATTTAATTACCAAAACTTTGTGCTCAATGTCTCTTTAAAAGGACAAAGGGCTTAAATGGAGAGGAAAGGGTGATTTCCTTATAGAAATACTATTGAATGACAGGTCATCGATTTTCTGCAGCTTTCGCAGACAAAGGGACGATTGGGAGGTTTTCAATTTGCTTTCATAAGTTTGTTTGTGCCGTTTTGTTTGTGGACACATTTTGACGTCTTTGAAAATTCATTAAAAATATCCTTGTTTTTTTGTATATTGTTATTTATTACAAGGGACTTAAACTCTTATTAGGTAGTACATAATGGTTGTATTCGGTTGGCATTATATAGAATACTGAGTTTTAAGTTTTACAATGTGATGCTGTAATGTGAACATTTTACAATAATTAATGGTAATTAATGTAAAGTAACAGTTATTTTGTAATTAACGAACGTGTTTACATAAATATATTCGCGCCCACTATCCCAAAGGGGTACACAGAGTAATGAGACTTATATTCCACCAAAGATATTTCAAGACACAACGTGATATGGGATGCGCATTGTTGTGTCTCTCTAGCACATTGCTAATGCTCTTGCTCGACTCGGGAATTGAACCCAGGACCAGCGGATCTCCAGCCATACAACAATATATCTAATCCAAATTCCCGAGGGATATCACATTTCTCCGAGATACGGGGTATTCATAGTTTAATCGAGATTTTGCGTAAATGTTAAATTTAGAAAAAAACTAATTTGGTATTTATAATATTACTGGCTATCCCACGCGGTTTCACCCGCCTTTCCGACGGATGTAAAATACTCCCGGGATAAAAAGTAACACATTTGCTATTCCAGACTATAACCTATATCTGTGCCCAAAGTCATCCAGATCGGTTCATCCGTTCTGGTGTCATTGAGTAACAAACATCCACCCATCCAAATACAAACTTCGTCGGCGAGCCGCTTCACGGAGGCCTCGGAGACCTTACCTCTCACGTGATTAGTAGTATTAGCGTAGTAAGCGACAGAGACAGAGCATAGAGGCCAAGACGGAACATCCTTGAGATAGTTTTATTTTCCTTACAGAATCGAGCCCAAGTACTTCTAGTAAGTCAAATATCAACGACACAAAATGTTAGGGACACGGCACAATAAAACATCGGTAAATATCGTTCAGCTTCGGCTCCGGGAGCGGGCGCGCCGCGGCGCCGTCGGGAAGGCCTCACCGCCATCCTAATTAAAAATTTACATTTTGAAAGGATGTTTTAATTCATTATTAAAATTTCGCGGTCGGAGTCGCTTTAACGCGAATAATTCACATAATTCATGTCAAATAACGTATTATCGCGCTAACGTACCTACGTTACCTAGCGACCTACGCGAAGTACCCGACCATTGTTTTATTATGTAAACCACCCGAAAAGGTCTTTTGTCCCTAATTCTTTGGTCGGAATCTTTTCTAACTTTCGCTTGAATTATGGTGTTTAAGCGTAATTACTTTCGACCCCTGACACTTTCAATGAAAGGGCAAATTATTTGTTTTTTTTCATGTAACATGTTATATTGTTTAGTAACAAAAAAGATTTATTAAAAATAAAAAAACGATGTCAAAATATTCTAAGAGGTAGTTTTAAATAAGCCCGACTGAAGGCCGGACATTGTGATTTTATTCATAGATCTAGAATAGGACATCCATTCTATTCTCATTCTTAGGGCTTTGATATTGAAAATACTTTTTTCTTATTTGAAATATTGAATTAAAATAGAATTGTACGTGGGAATTCTTTCACTTGACAATAAAATCACAATTTTAAATGTGTTTTATATTCTTTGTTTCTAACTTTATACGAACTAGTTTTTTTTAATACCATATGGGCCGACATACAAGCGGACAGTCCACCTGATGGTAAGTGTTCACCGCTACCTATAGACATTTGCAACACTAGGGGCATCGCCATGCGTTGTTGACCCTGAGACGTAAAGTTGACCTTTCTAACCGAAACACAGTAATACAAGTTCACTACGGCTTCACGGCAGAAATGGGTAAGGTGGTAGTACTTCCCCGGACGAACTCTGCACTAAGAGCTATACTACTCTAAACGTAGTTAGTCTGACTTTCTTTATTTTGAAAAATATTTGTAATTGATTCCTTATTTTTATTTTGCAGTAGTCTTTAAATAGAAAGAACACACAGCCTTATAATTCTGAGTATTCGCGTGTATTTTTGTTTAAGATCCATATATTAATAAAAAAGCAAATCTGATGGGCGTGTGTCAAAGAATTTCCCAGAATATTTATATATTATAACTTTATCAATTCCGCGAGAAATTTTATTTATCAGAAAAATTTTATGTTTATTTGCATCGTACTCTTTTGAGGTTCTGTCACCAAAGTATATCTCGTTACACAATAAACAGTTACTTAACAGACAAAGGTTCGGTTAAGAATGATTGCAGAGAACAGTGCCGATTAAAAACCTTGCCACAGTATATTTTTTTCACAAAGCACGGTTCACTGGCCGCTTAGAAATTTTTCAGATGAAATTGATAAAAAAAAAGTTTCACAAAAAAAAAGGTAACTGATATCGGGGTAAAACTCATCGGCATGTAGATACCGGGAATATTAATATTGGAATGAGAGCTGGGTGGGTATTGTGGGAACACTCGATAGGTTATCGTGTGCGACTTTTTTTACCTTTATTTGTATAGGCATTTTAGGGTAACGCTTAATTGTCACTATTGTATTGGTTTTGTTTTTGTCGCTAGCGGTTAATAAATATTGTACCGACAATGCGTCGCCATTGTAACATGGTTGTTTAGTTTATGAAACACCCCCTCATCTTCCGTAGATCATTTATAAAGAACTATGATTATAATTTAAATTGCTGGCAGCCCTTAAACAATTTGCAAAACCAATACCAAAAATAAAAACGTACAGCCGGTTCCTATTGAAGGAATTCACAGGACACAAATTTAAAATTTAAATTACGAACAAATTAGGAATGCAATAACACTCCACATGCTTCGCACATCATTCTACTTTCTTTTCACGGAGAGCGATCCTGAAAATCGCCCCCCAAGGCTTACCCCCCACTTGTTAGGGATTAAGGTATCCTTTTGTGGAAAATATTGCAGAAAGTGCGTTTAATCTGGAACGAGAGGAACGCTCCGGTAGCTTTTTTGTAAGGAGGTTTTTTTTTTATTTTTATACGAGATAATCTGGGAGCAATTTCGTCGGCGATCTCAATGTACGTCTGTACCGAAACGGTGTTCTGTTGCAATTCGCTCGTGAATACAAAGCTTAATGAGATGATAACTGCGGAGGGCCAGTGCGCACCTGGCTTAATGTGAGTTCTATTTTTGAATAAATTATTGTTATCTTGCTACATTTTCTGATGAAGAAATAAATTGCGGTGTGTTTTAGATTTTGAATTTGATTAATATTAATAGACCTTACAAGTAAAGTCATAAAGGCTATTTTGTCATACTTTATATACAAATGGTTACAAATCAACCTGACATGCTGTCTGTGATGAATTTAGGTGAAACTAAAAGATAAAAAAAGATACTACATCAACATGACCAGATCAAAAAAAAAAACGATCTTACACCTGAAAGTCGTCTCATATCACAAATAAACAAAAACTGGCAACACTGAAATACCATAACTGCCACTAAAGCCATAACTGGCAACATCAATTCCCATGTGAAATTACATTCCCATGCCATTCCGCGACATAGCCGCAATGATAACGTGTATTAATTTGTACGATTTATCTCACACGATGCCTCAGAGCATGAACATGGGGATATCTATCTTTAGGTAAACGGAAAAGTGAAAAACTCATTATTACGTATTACAAAAGGATCATGAATTAATTTAATAATATCCGCTTTTTAAACAGTATTAATTAAAATACAAATTGTGATGATAAGAGAAAATTACGACAGAAAAATAAAGATGACATGATGATTCAACGTAGACCTGTGGGAACGCTGCGGTGAGACCCCGATTGACCAGCAGATCAAACGCCACAAGTGGAACTGGATCGGCCACACGCTCCGAAGGGACCATGATCACATTCCAAGGCAAGCCCTAGACTGGAATCCCCAAGGAAAGCGGAAACGTGGCCGCCCAAAGCAGACCTGGCGGCGGACGATCACTGCAGAAGCGAAGGCGATAGGAATGACCTGGAGCGAAGTAAAGCGCGAAGCCCAAGACCGTTCGGGATGGCGACGTACTGTGGACGCCCTCTGCCCCATCCAGGGGACATAGGACATTAAGTCAAAAAAGTATTCTATATTCAATTCTATAACAGTTCTATTTTTAATCTTACATTTTCTCGGGATACAAAGTATGCAATATGTTATACCAGAGCATGCTCTATCTATATGCCCTCACGTTTATACCATAAATCCCCCGCGGTTTCACCCGCGTTCCCGTGGGATGTCACATGTATTTATACATAAAAACTTTCCTCTTCAATCACTCTATGTATAAAAAACCGCATTAAAATCCGTTGCGTAGTTTTAAAGATATAGGCATACATAGGCATATAGGGACAGAGAAAGCATATACGATGTAGTGATGAAGCACCTAGAATCTGCAGTCGTTTTAATCCGAGTTGTAGGTAACTAATCATACACAGACATATATAATATTAGTAAGTCCCTAATTGGCTACAAAATTGACTTAATTATCTGAATAAATCAAGATAAAACATGTTCTCTGAGCATACCTCCTTTAATTTATGATCGAGGAGTCGCCGTATCTCATTGAAGCCGTCGCCTTAATCACTGCAATGTCGGGTAATATGTATTACAATTGTCATAATTATATGATGTCCAAGTCATGTTATATTAGTAAATATCTACTGGTTTATATTGAACTAGCTGTCCCCCGCGGTTTCACCTGCGTTTATCGATATCATATATAGCCTATAACCATCTAGGAAAAATTCCGCGTTGAATGGTAGCAGTCCCATCTCATTATGTTCAGTTGTTTTGAGGTGATGGTGCGTTAAAGGAACCCTATTTTGCTAATTATTGATAGATAGAAAATAGGTTAAGAACTATCAAATGTTTCGAAATATCCTTCAGTATAAATTCAACCTTATATTTAGCTAAACGTAAACGAAAGTAAACTATATGGTTGGTATGTAAAAGCAATGTTCCCTTGCATCGTTAATTTTGATTAGTTACTTTATTGATTGATAAATTACTGCCAAAAAAACAAACTGAGAAATTATGTATATCAGTGTACATAATAATGGAATACACACAATGTACCATGAATTAAAGTTCGAATTGTTGGAGCATCCACCGTATTCACCAGATTTGGCCCCCAGCGACTTCCATTTGTTTCCAGAACTCAAAAAATGTATGCGTGGCAAGCGTTTTTCATCAAATGAAGAAGTCATAACGGCTGTTGATGCGTATTTTGCAGACCTTCCGGATTCTCACTTCATGGATGGAATCCACAGATTGGAGGATCGTTGGAGTAAGTGTATTAATGTTCAGGGAGATTATACTGAATAATAAAGTGTATTTTGAACCATAAACATTTGGTTTTTTTATCGAACGACAAAACTTATTGAACAACCTATTATGTATAAATTCAATGTGTATGAAAATATTATTATAATTTAATTATAACTTATTATAGTTTATATTGAAATACAAAGAGAAGGTCAATTGACTCTTCATTATTATGAAATCAGAAACCACTATCTCATACAAAACTTTATACAAAGATGATGATTGACATTTAATAAAGAATTGCTGATTTGACACGCAGTCAATTTTTTTAGTTATTATCATCAAGGTTCGATTTGTTTATAGATGGATTCACTTTGATTTCGCTGTTTCTTTGGTAAGTCTGTGCTCAGTTCTTAATTCAAATTAACTGGCAAATACCGTGGTCTTAAAAAAATCAGGCTTAAAATAATTCAGTTCCCAAGAAACTTCTTATATGTGTACGTTTTTGTTATTCTTTCACGCAAAAACTACTAAGCGAATTTGGATGAAAGTTGGCACAATGATGGTTTATAGCCTGCATTAACATATACGATAATATTTCCGAGACATATTTGGAGATCAGGGAAAATGTGCTCTAAGGAAAAACTTTAGTATTGGTTTTTGTACTATTTTGTTTCTCTATGAAATTTCACAGCAAGGTAATAAATAAAATACAGTAACAGAAACGAAAAATAGTGTCGAATTTCCTTACGAAATAATCAATTCACGAAAGTAACAACGACATTGCAGCATTTGCATTATACCATTCACGCTCCAAATTCAAATTATAGGCGGATACAAATAAATTGAAATAAAATTACCGACAGGCAATGCAATCCGCGTGACATTCCATTTTGATCTTTACCTATTGAACAATAAGAGTTATCGTTTTATAGCGGTTGTTTATGTGTTCTATAGACCAAGTTCACTAAGATACACACGAACGAAACGCCTGTCGGGGTATAGATTCGAGTCTATTGACGCAGTCCCGTCAAGCGTACCTGTCGTCGAGATAAGAACCGTAGGGTTGGCACTTTATACTTTCAGGGTATCACATTAGGGCTCATTTTAAAAACTAGCGTCAGTACCGTGATTTTACTTGCGTTCCCGGAATGAGATGTATATAGTCAATGGTGTAATTTAATTACATATAGAATTTTATTAAAATCCGTTCAGACTTTCGGAGCTGAGAGGTAACAAACACACGAATTTTCGCATCAATAATATTAGTAGATGAGATTAAAATCAGATAATTTGCATCACAACTTTTATTCAAACGTAATTTGTTAACATCGGGCTCAATTTAAAATCCATTCCAATTTTGACATTTTATTTGTCGCTGTCATGATGATGAGGTTGTGAATGACGTTTCCTAAAAATAATTTTATTACCAATAAAAATATCCATTTGAGCAGAATAAAGTAATTTATTATTTCGGGAAACTCTAAAAACGGTGTGTCAAAAACAATGGTAAATATAGGGACTGTTTCAGACATGTGAATAACGCAGTAAATTGGTATTCAAAACGTGAAATACGTTTGCATATGCATACGATGTGCAAACGACTCAAATTTTAGATATTTTATTCGAACTCCGGTAAAAATTGTGACGTGAAAGAAAAACAGTCTGGGCGTGTGGATTTATTTTTGTTCTATTTTGTTGTGCTTATTATTCAATTACTTCTGATTCTCGGATTGATATCGAATTTACTGGGATTTAGGATTGTTGATGTTTCAAAGAAACCAATAAATAAAACCTCAGTTATCAGATAAAAATAGATTAAAAGCTTGGAATATAAATATTATACTTTCAATATAATATTTTAGACAAAATATATTTACGGCCACATTTTTTTGCTTTTAGATAAAAGGCCTTTCAAACTGCTATTGCATGTTGGTGGTAGCTTCAGTAACTTTGACCTTCATAAATGCCCTCTGCGGTCCTAAACATTTTTTTTATTAAAATGTAATTTTTTTCTTTTAAATTTTACAACTGTAATGTGCCAACCCTAAATAGCAATCTAGGCGACTGAACTGGATCTCCGAGACGCGCGCTATAAGCATGGTACATAACGTCATATTTCGTATATAGCAGGGTGTGGTGACGTCACACAACCATGTAGGTACAGTCAGCAGCATAGCAGATAAACAGTTCCAAGTTTACAAAAACAGATCCTTCGTTTTAAAATATTATAGTGGCCTCGATATTTCTTTTTTTAATGTCGAAATAGTTGATTCTCTTAGTTAGATCAAAATCAAGCGAAAGGTAGTCTAAAGAATTAGAATCAAGTTATATTATTAAAATAGAAAGAGATGGAATACCAAATCGGCGCACATATTTGCAAGCCTGTTTGTATCTTTCCGTATTGAGTATAGTTTTAAAGTTTTTTTTATAGTGACTTGATTATGTGGCCGACTGTACGTATGCCTGAGATCAGCTCTATCCACCATTTCATGGTTTGGATTGCGATTTGGATGTTAAGCAATAAAATAGATGTGGAATGGATGTGTATGTAAATTGTGTTGTTTTTTTTACTGGTGTTCTGTAAATTATGTTAGCATCACATTTATCTTTATGCTAGTTTGACGGAGAGAGAAATATATTTCATGAAAAGAAAAAAGCTTTAAAGGATAACATTTTTAAAGTTTTATGTGATTGAGTTGGTAGACCTATCATCTTAGCTGATCTACAAAACACTCAATGTTACATAATGGCATACACACTTATGTACATACATACACGAAAAACACACACAGACACAAATACCCACCCACCCACCCACCCACCCACACACACACACACACACACACACACACACACACACACACACACACACACACACACACACACACACACACACACACACACACACACACACACACACACACACACACACACACACACGCACACACACACATACTGTTCCCTATATACAACTCATATATTCTTGTTTTTATATAATTTTGTATGATAATTATGATTACGTACTGAATACAGTATGGATGTGAATGCATTAAATAAAACTAGGTTAAGAAATCAAAATTTAAATCCATAATTGGCTGTAAGTATTGTACTCGTATATGTAAAATTTTAGTGACTAAGAGCTGTGGATTTTGTTGTTGAAATAAATACATAATTAAAGCCTCTCGATTGAAAGACTATGGTTACCTTGTCGTGGGTTCGAATCCTATATTGTTTTTTTTTAAATATTTTTTTTATTAGACATACAACAGTCAGAAACATAATTTTTTTTGTAGAAATTAATGTCTTATACTTCTTATAATATAGGTGAAAATTTCATGCACTTATAAGACAAGTGACCTATGACGTATGAATACTTATCAATTAGGTTTACGCCATTATTATGCATCTCTTTCAGTCATATATTTTTAGTTTGAACCTTGTTGTAATTCACGATGACTAGGAAACTAAATCAAAACTGGGATACCACTTTCTTGGCCGACCGTATGACCCGCCTGACTGGCTACCATCCTCATATTGAAAATCTGTCGTCAAACACCTGCCAGTGTGTTCCATCAGCACGCGAGAGTTACCTTCTAGGGTTTTGACTTATCACCTTCGACCACATCATCACCATGGTGGGATTGTCAGGCCAAGTGGCTTGGTGCTGGACTGCCAAGTCGAAGGTCGCGGGTTCGATTCCCACCCGGGACAAACATTTGTGTGCATGTACATGTCTGTTTGTTCTGTGTCTGGGTGTTAATACGTATAAGTATGTATTTAGAAAAATAAAACGTAGTATATCAGTTATCTGGTTTCCATAGTACAAGCTCTGCTTAGTTTGGGATCAGATGGCCGCATGTAAAGGTATTTCATAGGATATTTATTTATTATTTTATTGTGGTCAAACAAACGTAAGTTAGTTATATTATAATTCTAATATTTATATGTATTTGTGTTATCAGGGCCCTGAGCAGGTACATCTAACGTAAGCGTATCGTCAACGTATCGAGCACAAAAACCAATGCAATAGGGAATTGAACATCGCGCAACGTCACAGTATGTGCGATGTTTAGTTTTCATACGAACCAGTACTTCTACCATGAGTTGCTATCGAAATTTACTTTAGTCACTAGCGAGTAAACTACTATCGATACAGTATTTCTCGATAGCAACTGTCAAATTTATGACTCATGGTACCGAATTTCTACAGCAAAGGCTAAAAAACGTTACTCGCTGGAGTCGCTAGCGAGTACGTACGATAAAAAATTATGGATAAAGGCACAGCTGTTTGGTGCACTCGATACGATGGCAATAGATATTCGTGCTTAAGTTCACGCAGAAATCGCTCATTTTTGCACATAGACCATAAGAATAAAACAGATAGATTCTCTCTCAGTTAAAAAACAAACTTAACCACCTGTTATTTAAACAACATTTTTGAATGAACGTTCATTGAGATCTGTCAGAATTTAGGAAACGTTAAGAAGGAAGACACGATCCAAATACAGTGTAAACTCTTTATAACGTTATCCTTTATAACGATAAACTCCCTATAACGTTGAAGTGAGCCCAAGTTGGTTGGTTTGCGTTAAAACCCACATATTAAAAATTCTTGTTAATTTGGTTTTTTTTGTTCACTCCATATAACGATAACTCTCTATAACGACAAAAAATGCTCAGTCCCTTGAGTTTCGTTATAAAGAGTTTACACTGTATAATTACAAATGAAAACAACATGAAGTTTGTACTTTCGGCGTCTGAACTGTGTACGTAAGTAATAAACGAAGGGAAAGTTTTAAGGAACTTATAAACGTTAGCTTACGTTGCAGGGTTATACCTGGGGTTAATTCTGTAAGGCACATTTTTTTTTATACCACTTGGGCCGACAAACAAGCAGACTGTCCACTTACCATCAGGTAAGTGTAAGTAACAATACAAACAAAAAAATCTAATCTTTCCTCTTTATAATATTAGTTAACATTTATTTTTATGTCACAATATCTTTCCAAATATAAAATGAGAATTGAACACAATAACTAAATTATATATTATAGCTGTCCCCCGCGGTTTTACCCGCGTTCACGAGGGATATCACGTCCCGGGATAAAAAGTAGCCTATATGTCATTCCAGGATATGCTCTATCTATGTGCCAAGTTTCATCCATATCCGTTTAGTAGTTTTGCGTGAAAGAGTAACAAACATACTAACATACAAATCTTTCCTCTTTATAATATTACTAGTTGTCCCCCGCGTTCCCGAGCTTTGATTGTCATATTTGTTTATATCGAATCAACAGCCTAAAATGTTCCATACTACTTTTCACCCCCCCCCCCCCCCTCAACCCCTTAGAACTCTTTCTTTTTCTTTCGCATTAAAAAGTACCCTATGTCCTTTATCAGGCTCTAGACTATCTGTGTACTGAATTTAAATCGGTTCAGTAGCTTTGACGTGAAAGCTCGACAGACAGATAAGTTACTTTCGCATTTATATTATTAGTAAGGATTAGTATAGATACAGAAGTATAGATATTCATAATAATATTAGCTGCACAATAATAATAGAAACATCACAATCCTCTCAATGTTTACTAAATTGTTAATAGTTGCGAACAAAAGTTCTGACATGGAAAACCTATCAAGCCAGACAGTATGATACATAATGCAAACAGTTATTTTATGATACGTGAGATTTTTTCCTCCGTTAGATATTACAAAGTTTTGGGTTCAATTCCTGTTTTCCATTAGGAAAGTTCACAAGTTTCTAGCAGGTTTCAAGAGAGGATTTAGATGGATTCCGAAAGCAATTTATAATGGGATATGCTGATGAATTTTGTTCTTTGAATTTGTGTGAAATTATTCTTGGTGTACGTTATTTGGAACCTACGTTAAAAAGTCACGGTTTGTCAATGGTCTGACTGAGCTAGTAATGAGTTTTTAGGAACAAGATAGACCGGCTGTGGGAAAGACCAAGTCAAATTGTTAACTTTAAACAATGAAGATTCTTCATTTTTATAAAACACTTCGATCTGCCAGAAAGCATGAAAGTACAGTTCATCAATAAACTGCAATAACAAGAACAGCAAAGCACGAACTCAATTCGAACCCGTCTCACATGTGACTCGTTAGAAACGGAACACTTAAAAAGAATGTCTGACGAAGTGGGTCGATAGTTGAAAGTGTTCACCAATTTGTACGGAAAATACCCCTCGGAAACAATGTAGGGACACAGAATGCCTCAATAGAAGGGAACGCAGATGTAGTACTCCATAGATGGGCCATCAGCGTAGTTGATCGATCTGGCGAGATGGATTAACTTCACTGTTACGTACGAAGCCGATGTGAAGTTAATGGGACGAGCAATATTTTTGGACCCAGGAAACTTCATTTGTTTAGCACAACGGTATATTAGTATAGACTTTAAAACAATATACCAACAACAACAATAACAAGACACACCCACCAAAAATCCATCCACCAGAAAAATATCGTTAAATACTTGTTGAAATTTGGTAAAAGAAATCATAAGTTCCCAATAACAAAAATATTTGTTGGTATAAGGAGAGTCCACTTTTCCATATACATATATTTATAAGTGTAGGTAGTCTTAAAGAAAACCTTAGCAATCGAAATGCACTTTAGATGTCCCTAAAACAGCCATCTTTGGCAGCAAGCCTAACGTTGCTGTGGAAACATTGAGCCTTTCATATTGCATTATCCCTAAATCCTGGATTTGAAACTATAATTGAACATGCTCTGAGTATTCTGTTCTCAGGGCACGAGGTCTTGATGAATCTACGGGATAAGGATTGCAATAAAATTTGAAGCGGTCTATCCAGAATGAATTGCCATCTGTGTCCCTATCAGTAATGAGAGCTTGCCCACTCGTTACACGGCCTCTTTGTGCGTCTGTTTCCGTTTTCAGAGCCTTTGAAAACTTTTTCCTTCCAAAAATATCCAAGTGTAAATAGTAGCCAAGAGGAATTGTGAGAAATCTCGAGTGGGCAATTTTTTTTGGCGGTTCAGCAAATACATTGTCTACTTTGAGCGATATAGACTTTTTGATAATTCGTACTCTTTGTATCTGCTGTCTATTTTATTAATTATGTTGCCGTTCGCTACAGATTTTAATAAAATAATAGAAACACGATGATATTATGGTGAGAGGAATGCAATTTTAATGACATATTCAATAACATGAGATGGTTAAGACCCAAGTTCCATCAGAACCCCAACAACTCATAATGATGACAACTTTAAAAAATATAATAAGGCAACGTCAATATTTATCTACTAAAGCGATATTTACAAGAGTTCTTCCCCTCGTTCCTATTAAATCACCCTTCAGGGGAGAAAGGGGGAGAGGGGATTATTGGCGTAAATAATTTCCGGCTAGATCGAAAAGAGATTGAGATATGTCGACTGAAATAGGACGGTAAAATTTATTTATAATACTTCACATCAAAAATATTGAAAGGATAAAAATTTAAGCGCTTATTTTTTGCCTCGCTTTGAGAATACAGAAGTTGTCTTGCGTAATTCAATACATTGAAACCATCAATATGGGAAATATTTTTGTATGATTGAATCACATGCTATACCTACTTACTGTAAGCTCCACCATCGGCTGATTAAACTTAATTAAGTTGAAAGATTGCCTAATCATTTAATGAAAAACTAAATCTTGTAAGGTTTCTGATTCTGGATTGCGTAAAGTTGTTAAATAGTATTTGCAAGCATTTTCAACGAAATAAGTTATAATCATGGTACTGTAGTGAACGGGGGCGTAATGATAAAAAAACTTATCAAATATTAGTTATTGGAATATTAACTTATTAATTCAAATAATTGTCAGCCAGTTACAACAGTAATAACGGCCAGTGCGCTAGCATATACCTTCTTTACAGTACCATTTGAAATTAGAACGTCAATATTCACAAAATCAATAAACCTCATAAACTCTCAACAAGCAGGCTCCACAGAAAGAGTTCACTGCTGGTTTGTTTGGCAAAAAAAGAAAAAAAAGCACCCGTCAGTCAATCACAGCTCGCTAAAGTGACGGTGCAAATCCGAGCGACCAATAATTGGCATGCAGCGTCCACGCTCCATTGCATGCTGAAGCGAATAGGTGAAACCTTTTTCTTTTTGCTTCCAAAACTAGCAGGCAATGAAACTGAGACACTGGAGATGGATTTGCACCTGAGGGTTCCATTTTCGAATTTTAATGGTCGTTTCGCAGGTTGATTTGTTTGGCTTAGATGAGTCAACTGATCTGTTTGAGATCATGTCTGTCATTCACACGTAAGTCCTTTAGTATCTAGACGTTTTTAGAGGAAATGATCTCTGATTTTATCTCCAAATGTAACACCTGTTGAAACTAGTTAGTTCACCTGTCACCAAATCCAATGCTTCCAAATGATTAATGATCTTTCAGGATATGTCTCAAGAGTCGAAGCATGAATCTTTTTCAGTACTTTCCTGCCATATTTCCTGTGCATGTTATAACCAGATCAAAAATTCCGTCCGTGTTCACAACCTCTTTGGCAAAAACACACGGTTTCAGAACCATGTGCCGTACTGAGTGGTCGACACCTGATACTATGCGAATAAAAAGCAGCACCAACAAAGGGTATCGGAACGCAATTTCAGACACGCCACACCCATTGCAGGACCGACAGTTGCCCGACTCTGAAACTGGGTTGTCAATGGGCTTTTACATTTTTAGGTCAAAGCTTTACTATTTCGAAGGAGGCGAGACTGCTTTAGTCAATATATTACAATCCGCTATTAATTTCGATTAAAAAATTTAGATACGCAGAAATCGACGTTTAAAACTTTTAAACTTCAACAAGTTATGTACAGCAAAGTGACAGTATGCGTAGATTAAGAGGCGAAGTGGCGTCGTGAATCAACTAAAACTTTAAGTCAAATGAGGAGGTCGATGTTTTGATTATGAGTTTCGTATGGTTCTATTAAAGTTACGTGCAACGTAATAAACTTTTATGTTTTCATTAACTCCGCAGTAGAACAGTTTTGGATTTCTGGTCGCATCGTGACGTCACTTCTAAACTTGCCACTTAATTTGTGACGGAGACGTAGTTGTTAAGACTTCTTATAAGTTTTCAACTGTCCAGAGACAGGAGTCGGGAAGTTCGAGAAAGCTGGTTTACGTTCAGCAGTGACTTCAATTGATTATGGAAGTGACCGGTGAAGAATTTTGGGTTGGCTTACCTACCATATTGACAACGTTTTCCTATTGTAAAGAAGGTTTTGTTTTTTTTATCAAGTAGATAGTTAGCCTCGCAGTTTGAAATTTTCTTCCCAAATTGTCTATGGTTCTCGTTATACATATAATATATACCCCAAAATCGCTATCACCATTAGTTTTGCAAAAAAAAGAATACAATAGAATGTTTGTCACACACATGACACTAGAAATGAAGGGTGCCAAAACCAGTATAACTTAGCCCACTCTCCCCATTTCAAGCTTATTGAATAATGCCAAATCTAAGCATGGGATGAGATACCAGAGTTCAAAATTACTTGGACAACAATGGTAGTAGCTATATGGCTACCACGTGTGCGGCACGTGTATGGAATGGAGATAATAGTTCGGGTGTCGGCCGAGCGAACGGTAAGTATCTGTCAAAAAAAATTAAGCGTGAACTTGAAGTTTGATTGTTATTTGTAAATTTGAATACATTTTTTTTATTTTATTTTATAGGTACAGAAACAGACAACAGATTGTGTATTACTTATAAATCTAGATAATTAACATTATATAAACCTGAAGTCCAATTATAACTGTACACATCATCTAATAAGCAAAACATAATAATAACAATAATAAACCATTATATTAGTTAAAAGAACAAATTAAAAAAAATAGAAAAAGAAATACACAAAATAATAATAATAATTAGGGTAAGTACATCAAATTAAATATAAAAAATCTATTCTCTACGCAAATAATTCCTAAAAACATTAAGACTATCATTGAAAACATCAACTTGAGAGCACATGTCATTATATTGACTGCACATTCTATAAAGTGGACTATTTAGGGACACATTATTGTTACTTGCAGGTATGTTAAACAGATGTGGAGTACGCACAGATCGAGTTGGTACTTTGAAGTTTAATTTTTCTATTAGAGAGCTATCAAGTGAGCCATTGGCAATCTTATGCAGAGTGCACAGGTCGCTCACCCATCTTCTCCTATCCAGACTCATCATCTTGAACTTTTGAAGTCGATCGTCATATTCCGCTATTTTGCGCCTCAAACCGTATTTTGTGCATAGAGCTCTAAGAAACCGCCTTTGTATAGATTCTATACGGTCTTTATGAATATCATAAATGGGATACCATACAGATGAACAATATTCTGTTATGTCATCACAAGTAACTTAAAGTACATACATCTTCCACCCCGCGGTTCTGCCTGCGTTACCGAAGGATCTACTGTGGTCAGGATAAAAGTATGTTAATTCAAAACATATTCTATCTGTGTGGCTAACTTTATTCTGTTCCGTTCAGCAGTTTATCCGAGAGTGAGGCATACATTGACAGTTATAAAAATAGGTTTTATTACAACACTTTGGGACTGTAATCTATGAAGTGTGTCAATTGTTTGTCGTGTCTGTGAATATACTAGGATGAATAAAAATATTAAATCAATTCTACTTTCATATCACTATAAATAACAAAATAAATACAAGCTTTATTTTTGAATGTTTGAAACGAGGGCCAATATAATCTGTAAATCTAATTGCGAGCGTTTAAGGTCGTAATTGCAATGACATAACGAATGAATTTCTGCGAAATCTGACAAACGATGCACATGTTCCCATTCCCATTAGCTAATTCAGAGAAATTTGCTTCCATTTTTTTGCAAACTTTGGTCAGAAATACCTCAATAATTTTCGGAGTTTTGTTTTTGTTTGTCATTTGGATTTGTTAACCTTCCATTGAGAGAATATTTCCATGGTTATTTCAAATGTTTGCGATATTAATTTTCTTTGCACATTGTCTTTGAAGGATTTGTGAACCCAATTCCCTTTCATTTCTGATTGAAATGTAAGCAATTCCAAATCAGACGAGAACCAATATAGTAGGTACGATGTTTAATAAACTTCATTATTCATTTGTGAAATGAAATTTTCTATTGTGAAGTCGCATTCGTTCATCAAATCAATTCAATTGTTTTCCTTTTGACAGATTAAAAGGTCTTATAACGGAAAATGGCATTTCAGGAAATGGTCTAAAATTAAACATTAAAGATAAAATTGGAGCTCGTACTTTCCTAGCCCTCTTAAAAGGTAAATACCATAACTTTTCTTTTTGAAGGAACAACGCCCGATTTTTAGTTTTATAAACACTTAATAAAACTACGCACGTAACACGAGCAACGTGAAAATGGCCAAGTCCTTTACACAAACAATGACAGAAAATATAATAACTCTACACCTTTATTTTTTGATTTTTTTAAGAAATAACGCCAATTTTTAGAATTATTAAGTGTTTTCGCACGTAACACGAGCAAACGTGAAAATGGCCAAGTCCTTTACACAAACAATGACAGTAACAAACACATGGGACCCACGCAAAGGGCCAACTGTTTGCACAGAGCGGTATTATTTGTTTTCCGACGAACCCCCGTTGCTCTGTACTCGCGGTTAATGCGGCGCGTGGCTCGAGTGGTGTATAAACGCGTTCGGACTTTCATTTTCATTAGCACAGAGGGCGCTAGTGTCGTAAAGTGGCCCGTGACGGTTACTTACTTACGTGTAACTGTTACAGTTTGGAATAGGAATCGTTTTTGGGCGGGTAAAAGTAACATGTACATGAATATCTTTGGTCAGAGTGTACATACCTACACCCGCTTCATTCAGAATACGAACTTCGTCGGCGCGGCGGTGCAACGAGGCCTCGGAGAGCGTACCTTTCGAGTGTTTGCTTAGTTAACGAAAGAGACAGAGTATAGAATCCACCCCGAAGCGTCGAGCTTTACTCATGTGCCTTACAGAATCAACCCCAGGTTCGTCTATAGGTTATATAACCTGTGTATAATTGAAATTAACCTCACAAACCAATTTGAAGCGTATTTATTTCCACTTAAGATTTTAAATAACAATTACCGAGGAAAGTTTCGAAGCATTTTAATATTTTCGAAAAAAATAAAGGTGAAAAGGAAAAGTAAATGCAAAGTAAAAGCAAAGTAATAATTAACTGAAAATTGTCTTCCAAAGTGATATCTTTGTGAAAGAACTTGGCCGTTGACACAATTAACTAATGATAGGTTTGGTTGTTTGTTAGTTCGTATTTTAGTTGAATTAAGGGTATTTTCTGTTCGGGTTTTCTTGATTCTATAATTGTTTAGTTGTCGTGTATGAAAATAACAAATATTACTTACTGAATTTATAGACAATTTACGACTTCATTGTTAAGAACATTTACAATTATGATTAATGAGTTTTCATTTAGTCACATTATATGATACTAACTGTTCCCCGCGGTTTTAACCGAGTTTTCGAGGGCACAAAATTTCATCCAGGTTAATAACTATCTAAATGCCAAGTTTCATCCAAATCCGTTTAGTAGTTTCTGCTTAAAAGAGTAACAAACGCCTATACATGCATCCTCACAATCTTTCTCATTAACAGTAAGAAGCAGAAAAAGAAGATATTGATTTAAGAAATCCACTAGTAACTCTGCATGTCTGTCTGTTACCGTTACACAACTAAACGCCTAAACCAATTTAGATAAAATCCGGGATATTAGATTAAGGTAAGTACTGTCCCGGAATCCGCGGGCCGGAACCTGGTAAAATATAAATACGCGTGAATAGAACACGTAAACCTAACAAGGGTAGGTAAAAAGTCCAGGACAGGGTGGGACATGTCGGGACAGGCAGTGGGACAGGACAGGACAGGCGCATCGTTACGACCCGGAAAGGGTGCTTCGAATTTAATATATTTCCCGATACTGCGAAAGATATAAAATAATTTTACTGGAAGTGACATTGTATAATTTGGAAGCAGATTGAGTTTTTCTATTATTTGCACTGACATATAACTATAATATAGTATATATATAGCTATGTATATAATAGCGCTAAGAAGAGATAACCACCAAAGTAAATGATTTAATAACCAAATTAAAATTATAATTGCTCAAAGAAATTGAAGTATTTCACAAATAACATTTCGTAATTGCTTGTAAAATTTTATAATAAATACTAGGAAAACGACAGTAATATGGTATAATATAGTATATTGACAGGCCAGTTGGCTTGGTGGTTAGCGACTCTGACTGCCAAACCGAAGGTCGCGGGTTCGATTCCCACCCAGGACAAACATTTGTGTGCATGAACATGTCTGTTTGTTCTGTGTCTGGGTGTCAATATCTATATAAGTATATATTTAGGAAAAAAAAGTAGTATATGTAGTATATCAGTTGTCTGGTTTCCATAGTACAAGCTCTGCTTAGTTTGGGATCAGATGGCCGTGTGTAAAGAATGTCCCTGGATATTTATTATTTATTTATAGAAGTATGCAAAAAGGTGTTTCTAAAATTAAAAAAAAAAACAAAATTCAAAACTATGTATTCAGTTTAGGCCCTCGGAAGGCACTTATGAAGGTCAAATTTAAAGTCACTGAAGCTACTACTATTTAAAGTAAAGACTAACTCAGTGTATTATAAGATATTAACAGTCAACGATCCGATTCCATCTAGTACAAAATACGTTCACCCTTCCAGAACACTATGTCTCTTCCAGGAGCGACAATACACCTACGTTCATAGAGATTATGGACGAAGCCGAGTGAGAAATTTCAAAATAAATTCCGTACAGAACTGGCACTTATTGACAGACCCCTCTGCGCATTAATTTAGCTTATTTTTTGCTTTAAACCCTTCACGTCTGGGCCAAAATGAATTTTAGATAAAAGGTATTTGTACAAATTGATCGGCATTTATTAAATTACTAATCGATTAGAGAGTACAATAAAATTTTATATTTCATTTGGACAATTTTCGGAATTCTCGTAATGTCGTTATTACAATATTTTTCTGAAAGTAATTTTCTCTCCGACGTTTGGATTCTTAGATTATTACGATCTAACTGCGTGACTAGCCTTGGTAGGAGTATTGTGCGATCACAATGCCTATTTCCAATCTACATACCTGATCAGATGATCTATCTCCAGAAAAACATCGATTCCTCAGTAAAACTCCTTAAATTATGTAGATACGTATCCGAATTCCAATAAAATCGCAAGAAACCCACCTCGGAGGCTTACTTCCCTACCAATATTACATTCGACCAATATTTGTCAAAGGTCCAATCACCTCCACAAGGCATGTAGGGCGGGGCAGAGCCGAATTGAAAGGAAATGGGTATAGGTACTTAGGTAACCACGTTTCATACGATTGTGACCTTTATGTTACATACATTAAGTTGAAAATGCTACCAATAGCATGTTAAAGTAATATAAGGCTTAAATTCTAATAACTAAGTTAATCTAGGTAGCGGATTAAGATTGAAGGTAGTACCTAGTTTTAACGAGAACTTTACTTGTTTTTTTAATAGCCTTTTAGATTTAGCCCTACATGGCTTTTAAACCCTTACACGGGCAACTGGGAGGTTAAATATTATAATGATAAAAAAATACCCGAAAATTTGTTTGTATTTTTTTTGGATTATATTAGAATAATCCCGGATTTTTCTCACGTTTTCATTACAGTATACATATTTGGTTTTACTGCATACCTTAAGCATGCAGTATTAAAATTTTACAATTGGTTTCACTTATCCCTTTAGGAAAACGAATGTCATTTCCAAATACTGAACAGACATGCGAAATGTTGTAATTTTAATATTTATTGCATAAAATAGGACCGTGGGAGCGTTTCTGATGGGGGAAACAAGTTCTTGGAAACCATTAATAATATTAGAAGCGGGTTTATTTAACCAGTTATTCGACTGTTATAATGCCCCACCTACATTTAACAATCGTGCTTTAGGATTTAAGTTACACCCTGTTACTGTCTTGAGTGGGGGAAGTTTAGATACGCCCTCTATTACATTAACTAGTGTCAATACTTAGGACTTACATCTGGGGCTCGATTCTGTAAGGAAAGACACTAACTCGAGGATGTTTCGTCGCGGCCTCCGTGGTCTGTCTCTTTCGCTAACTACGCTAATACTACTAATCACGTGAGAGATAAGCTCTCCGAGGTCTCCGTGAAGCGGCTCGCCGACGAAGTTTGTATTAGCTGAATAAAGGGGCTGGCTCGGAGGATACAATGTGTTTTGACTTTAGAGGGCATTCTATGTTTTTTATATTATTTGTAGTTATTTCCCCGGCGTTACCGAAAGTTGTTACACATTCCCGGGACAAATTGATGATGGGGTGATTTTCCAGATTATAATCTATCTCTGTGGCAAATTTCATCCAAACCCTCAAAACATACATCCATCAAGATTACAGAGTGATTAATTAATTAAATTGTATGTGGGTATCTTATTATTGTTGCGAGCCTGTACCCTAATTGTGTAACTCTCTCGGGTTCAATTTGGAAGCCTATTTCATAATAGATTGATGGTTCGGCGCGCGAGCAGTGTGGCACAACACTTGTAGCACCGTCGATGTACTACAATATTGACTGCAATGACGATTCCGAGAGCATTATATAACTACCCTGCTGTTTGCAGAATGTTGCTATTTGCAATCGAGACAAACCTCCGTGGTATTTTAGATTGTAATAAATAAAAAAAATCGCGTTTTTAATAGTAGCAAGATAGAGAAGTTAGGCGCTTTTTAAAGGGGTAGGGGGAATACTTTGTTATTTTATTTGAACTAGTATCGTTATTAAACTATAACCGAACTAATTTTAACGAAACTACTTGTCATGTTTATAAAATAGTCAGCTGTGAATAATTAACGGAAAACCTTGATTTAGTTTTTAAGTAATTATTAATAAATTAAAAAAAATTATAATTATTTGGGACTCCCGGGCCCTAGTGGCCTGGTTTACCCGCTAAACAACCCAGCGGCGCACGGGATCGTCTATGTGGAGAGGAGCTGGGAAACCGGCAGAGCCTTGACGTCAAGCCTGAGTCAATTAGCTACCTCTAGTCATACCAACCAGATATACTAAAACCCCGCTGCGTATCAGCATAGGCGCCAAACATAAATTCTATTACAAGTAACTCAACCAACACATTTACCGAAATGAGAGTTTAGTATGATGATCTAACAAAGCTATTGTAAATAACGTGGAGAAAACCTCTTCCTACAGTCAGGATGTATTTATTGTCAAAGGTCGATCTGAAGCTGAAATAAGACTCATTTCGTATCGGCGGGGGGAGGTGGAAGGGGCGGGGAGGGGCATATTATCACGTAACAAATTGGTTTCTGCTACCGTTGTTCGGCGTCGTCCCAGGCCCTTGGTGAGACGAATGACGATGTAACGATAGAAGAAGAATGTAAATTGCATTATTTGCATATTTGTTTTAACCATTTGGTTTTTTTTTCTTTTTTTTTTTAAGGATCTTTGTAAATTTTGACTATGTCGTCCCCGTGAAAGAAGTATGTACGTTAAAATTAACATACTAATGTACATATTACACTCGATTTAATAACAATAAAATAATAAAGATGTCAAAATCAAAAGTAAAGCTTAAAATGATCTAAAAGTAACTTTGTTACATTGAAATAAGCGCTAAGTAATCAGAAACTTTGATTGGGTTTTTCGAACATTCTAGATAATGTTATTACACCAAAATACAGGTTTTTATGTGAGAATTAACTTTGAAGCGGGGCATGTTTAAGTTTTCGAGTGTTTTGACGGGCTTTTATGCGGGCAACTTTGCCTACAGGTGTGTTTGATGGGACTTCTAAATTTAATCTGTATTATTATGAATATGCGTTAATTATAACGTAAGGAGGGCTTTGCTAACGTCAAACTTTCATATTACTTTGTGTACTAGGTTTCTCCAGGGTTTTGACGCATTTTATTTAAAAAGGTATCTTACTTGCAATAGACCAGCATTATGATCTTACCTGTGAATAGAAAACAAAATTATTAGAAATAAAAAAAAATTAAAAATTACATTAATAATTATTTACACTTTTTTTTATAAAATCGAATCAATAAATATTCTCTAATAATATCACTTTCTTTGCTAACGGTACACAGCTCAAGCCCGCCTTCTTAACATGGAACAGAAAAAGATTCTTTTGTAAGACGCATTTCAAGAGTAAAACCTATTGAGACGCACGGTCCCTTAGTGTATTTACCTTTTTTGTACACCGTACTTGTATTATTGAACCTCGGTTAGGTGGCGATGATTTTATATTTATTTATACGACTTGATACAAATTCTGATTGTTGTGTATTAATGTATTCTTGGGGATTTAAAAATGGATCAAGCTGTTTTAGGGTTAAGTATAAGGCAAAGTTGTCTTGATGGCAATATTAGCAAATATTCCCACGGGATTTTAGCTGATACTTCCCTATTAGCATTTTTTATTGAGTCACGTAATAGGATCTAAATATTTATTTTCTAGAATAGCCGGCTGATTTTAATACAGATTTCGAACCGATTTTCAACCTTTCGGCTTTTATATTTGACTGTCGTTCCCGAGACACTGTTTTCCCAGGGTTAAATCTTAGCCTAATCCACTTTAGAATAATCTAGCTTTCCATATCTCAAATAATTAAAAAAATCGGATGAGTAATTTTGGAGATTACATACCACTTCCAAAGTAAAAAAAATTACCTCCTTATATTATTAGTGTAGATAAAAAACAGTTATACAGACCAATTTTCGCCTACTCAGTCTTAAGCATATTATAGCAAACATAAAGGACAAAAAAGTTTCTTTGATGAATTCGGTAGGTAAAACAGTGGACTCTTCCAGGACAAACACTTGTGTATAAAATATCGATAATCCACCCTATATATCAAATTTCAAAAGTAGTACATCAGCATGGTTACCTTTTTGGAAAACTTTGTCTAGTTTAGGAACAGTAGATCCTGTATAAAAGAAATGGCTCAAGATATTAATTACACATTTACTTCTCTCTCTGATTGATGACAAAGAGCATGATCAATCGAAACGTAACAAAACGAAATAAGAAAAAGCAACTCCCAATCTACAAATACAATCATCCAACATGACCTGCTTTAAACATCAAGTCTAGCAAGGAATCGAATTAATTAAAACAATAAAAAAAAACTAAAGCGTTAACGAGAGGTAGGTATGCTACATACTTCCAAGCTAAGCGATCCTTTACGTCTATTTAAGCATTCCAAATAAGTAGTCGGTCAAAGCTTTGTTGTTGCCTCAATTGGCTTGCGAAACCATTCCGCAGGGATCGGCTCGAACAAATAAATCAGCCGTTCATTCATTCACTCAATCGTTCACGGGTTACTTCGCCCGTTCGACCGCGCCATAGATAGTGACCTGTTAAGTTACATGCTCGCTAGGAAGGGTTAGATTATTTATAAATTAACTAGACATTATTATGGTTAACCACCATTGTTTCCTTGTCATTATAAAGTATTTTGTTTGTCACAGTATATTGATTTAGTTAAAAGGAGAATGGAGTACCACGAGGTTCACGAGGTTAGTATTGTTTGGTTGAAGAACGAATGGCTATTAAAATTGTTCGTTTTATAGCAATTATGATATTTAAGATTTAGAAACGAATGCGGTACTAACTTAGAATGTGAATGTCACAATGTTAAAGTTTTGTGACAAGAAATATTTACTGTTAGTAGTCTCTCTACAGGCGATAGCTAATCATTGTTGCTGCCTTATCCAGAAACTATGTACCATATAACCAAAATTCGCCCAAGTACATCTAATCCAATCCCAACGCCATGTTTAACTACGTAAGTACAAATGACCGCACATATCCCGGTCAGTTCCACCGAGCCGTGCGGAATCATTCACCCGGTCACACGTTCACAGCTCACCCATTCGTTCACTCATTCACTTTGATGTCGTGGCGTTGCTCTGCACGCACTTTCCGCTCAATGCACATTGTTATAAGCATATTATTATGAAATTATCTCTGGTTTTTTTTTCTAAAAATAATAAATAGTTAGTTAAAGAATGAGGTCGTGATGCCTCGTGCTCAACGATTATTAAAAGCTTACTTTTATATTTGAGTTTACTTAGAAAAGATTTTGATCTCGAGAGTAGCTGTCAAAACGCATCAGGTGGGACATCGACAGATTTTCAACTTGAGAGTAAGCCAGGCAGTTGGTAACTAGGAAGCATCCTATCATCATGCTATCCTCTTTCCGGTTTCCTCACACTGTGTTCCGAAACCACAATCTCAAGCTTACGACAAAGGTATATTTTTGTTTTTTTAATTAAAATCCTATTGATACAATAGTCCTTTATCCAAAGTACTTTAATAATAATAATAAAAGTTTTATTTACCAAACGGGATTACACAAAAATGCTTATATTATAATATAATGATATGTAAGTACATACTAGTTTTTTTGTGAAACTGCAATGAGAGCAGTTGCAACCTTTCTTTATTAAATAAACTTACATTACTTATATAATAATTTACGAGAAAATATCACGAGGAAGGCAAAACTTAGTCCATTCATAAGAGCCTGTGAAGGCCTATTTGAATATATATTTCTTTAAAAAAGTACGACCAGAAATATTAAAACAACGGTCAAAGACAGAATCGTTTTTAAAATCATTTTGCAAGAACATTAACGTACAACAGCCAGGAGAGGAAACAAATCTAATTTTACCGCGATTCAATCATATATGATGAAATCATACGGTAATATCTAAATATAGTGTTTTGGCAGAAGATCTTTTTGTATTTACTGGTGATTTTACAGAAATTAGCTGCCAAAACCTCTGTTTCCGTAACAAAATTGTAGTGTTGTAAGATTTACAGATTACAGGCCTTTTTTTTAGTCGATTAAAACCTTTTTCTTGTGAAGTCCAAACAAAAACTGTTCTATATTCAAATTAACAGCCAGGCCGCGTGTTCGCCCATAGAAAAATCAGCCATAAAAAAGCTAAAAAAAAAGTGTTCGCAATGATTCTATTTTCGAAACAAACAGATTGTTAAAACAAGTACTGCTAATACACAAACAATAGCGTGATATCACGTCGCGTGTCGGTACAAATGTTCAGGAAACGTTGTTTATAATATGCCTAATAGCATTCTTTGACAAATGAACTTACACTTTAGACGCAAACGCATAATTAGTAACTGGAGTCTCGTGATTGATATTCATAATAATTTGGGAAATTTAAATTATGATTACCCATTTAGTATATTCGTGGAGCTCGCTTTGTTTATGGTTAGAACTATTGTTTTATAGGATTGCCAATGCGACCTTTCAAGATATATTTACGACTTTTTTAAGGAACCCGCCCGTAGAATACCCCTTTCGGAGAAGCCTTTGTCCAAGGTCCAACAGTGGACTACTGAAGGTCATTACGCATCTGAATAAAACTAGTACATTTTAAATAGCTGGGAAACGTGTGTGCGAAATAAATGTGAATTAAAACAAAATATGTAAAAAGAACCCTCCACCCAAAGATTTAAGGACCATATTTTTCTGTACGTAGATATACAATGTTGGTTTCGCTACTTGTTTAGTTATTCAGTAATTCAATATTAAACTCTAAAACTTGTTAATACCATTAAATCAGCGGTATGGCGGCTCTCGCTTTCCCGTACACGAAAAGTTTAGAGACAGAAAGAGACTTCGGAGTCAAAGCTATACCATCAGCATAACTTTTATATGAATACAAAAGATTATACTCATAGTTATTTCGTAAGAATCTTGAACATTTATGTATCCACGCATGAATTAACAACAAAAACCATGGAATAAGAATAAAGCATAAACTTCACCTTAATATGGGAAAGAAAACTTTTAAATTGTACCTACATAACCATAAATATCATCTGACATCGAAACAACAAAAATACAAGCCATAGTCAAGTATAATTAGCCTAAAATACAAGTCAACAAATCAAACTCACCGCACCGTGGTACAAAACTTGATGTGCGCTGGACAAAATTATTAGATATAAATTATACAATTATTTCTAAACTCGCCGCCGTTCCGAACCACGGGAGCCCATAAAAAGCAGTTCACAATAGACTATAAATATTTTACAAGTAATTATAATGAAAAATTGCCTCAACAGAAACACTAAACGTTTCCGGATAAGGTTTTGAATATAAATTAAATTGTTATATTAAAGTGAGGGGGTTTAACAGAATCAATTTGTAATTGGCTATTGTAGGAGTGATTTAGGTTTTATCATTTAGGATGTCCGGGGTTCCGTGGAGAAATCGATGCATGTCAATTTATCGTCCCACGTACTACATCGATTCCGATTGCGTGGAATTTCGATAAGATAAGCAATAAAGCTTATTTATTAGAATTTTCAAAGCATTCTCGATATCCGATCGGCTTTTGAACGTGTAAATAAGGCAAACAAATAATTTTGTAAGCTCGTTTTAGGTTATTTCTCTATGGAAATGTATTGGTTTTATATTTTTAGACTCGATAAAATACCATAAAGTAAATATAATAAACGTATAAACCATAAATAACTTGCGCGGTATTTTTTTTTTTCATTTTCTGTGGCTATCAAAGCAACACACTTCACGTAAAATATATTTTTATCTTATTTCAAACTGTCAATTGTCAACACTTCACGTGCGCGTTTTTTTCCAAAAAGTCTGTTGACATGAGCACTGTCCTCGATGTTCACTATCACAAGACCATCGTAAATCGTCCTATTGTTTCACCTAGACCATAAACAAGCCATAGACTACGAGTGTGACAGCCAACACGTTAGTGAGATGTCATCGTAACTTCACTTGGGGATAGATAATGTAAAAACTGTACTGCTCAGTTGAGTAAGCAACTGTAAGGTTTGTCTATGGTACAGTCGAAGACACAACGAGAACTAATGTTTCAATATATCCGTGTTGGTACTTTACAGTCATTTTACTGTTAAGCTTCGCACTTATTACCGGTTTTGTTTGGTTATTTTTATGGAATACAAAACAAAAATTTTGACAATGAAATCAGTTTCTTTCCGTTCTCAAAGGGTACAATTTGTCTGATTCGCTTTTCTATTAGCCTAGGTCTGATTTGATATTTGTTTTACTATACAAACCAAGCCACAGCTGTTATTCCCGTTTAATGGCAGTTTCACTATTTTGCACGTGGCAACATTACACCTAAAACATTTAATTATAAAGCTTTTTAATTATTAAAAAATATATAAATATTGTTTTTTAAACCCAGTAATCTCTATAACCGTTCAATTTGACACAAACAATACAAAATCAAACTGATTCACCGTCTAGTACTTGAATGCCAACTGGCAAGATTCCTGGCACCAGCGAGCACTCCAAGTGTTCAACGTATAATTGGCACCAATTGGTTGAAGGCGGCCGAGATGAGGGTAATTAATACGTTGCAACTTCATCATGCAACCCTTGTCTTGATCCAGAGCTATCTATCTAGCTATCTAGTCAGCAATTTGGAGCATTGTCCTCTTTATGTACACGCTATGCCGATGATCTGCCCATCCTAGTATAATTCTTATTCTTACCTTAAATTTCCTTACATTTTTGTGTTTATACCACTACATTATACCATTACGTAATATTTTATGTTTTCTATTATTCTATTTTTTTTTATTATGGTAACTGTATTTTTTTTATATCGAAGCAAGTATGTTATAGATGTAAGGACCGTCTTTTGGGGTAAAAGCCTCTTCCAAACATTGCCAAGTGCCTCTAACTGGTGCCAGTCTGGACCACAAGTGGAAAATCAGTTGTGATTTTAATATCAATGAATCGAAAAAGCGACACTAAGATGAAACAAACATTTACTTCTATAGGATTTAGCCGGCGAGATGTCTATCTCGACATAGTTTTCTGAAGGTTGCACCTTTTATGAACTGCACAAATTTCACTTTTTTATTTTAAAATCCCTGACACACATTAGTATACTGAATTTCAGACTTAGCTATTTTTATATGGTCAAAATGCATTAGAATATTGAAAACCCTATTTGCATTTGATGTCAGAAGAAGTCGCTATAGTTTAAGCTACACACAAACTGGGGCTCGATTCTGTAAGGAAAATGACACTAACTCGAGGATGTTCCGTCGCGGCCTCCGTACTCTGTCTCTCTTCCTAACTACGCGAATACTACTAATCACGTGAGAGATAAGCTCTGCGAGGCCTCCGTGAAGCGGCTTGCCGACGAAGTTTGTATTAGCTGAATAAGGGGGCTGCACTAATATTATAAGGTGAGAGAGCAGTATTGATCAATATATGGAGGTAGCCAGAGCAACTGAAAAACTGAAAAATTCTCTATTTCTAATAATAAAAATGCGAATGTTTGTATGTATCGATGTTTGTTACTCTTTCACGCAAAAACAACCTAACGGATTTGGATGAAACGTGGCACATATCATTTTATAGAAAATGTCCTGGAATAACACACGATACTTTTTGTACCGAGAAAATGTTACATCCCTCAGTAACGCGGGTGACAGCTAGTTATAATATACTACTAGATTTTCTCGGGATAAAAAGTAGCCTATATGTTATTCCAGGATATACTCTATCTATGTGCCAAGTTTCATCCATATCCGTTAAGTAGTTTTTGCGTTAAAAAGTAACAAACATACAAATCTTTTCTCTTTATAATATAAGTATAGATGAAGCTAGTGCGAATGACAAACAAATATGGCCTTTAAAGAAGAAAATCTGTTTTTTTTTTATCGGCCATTTATCTCAGTTTACTTTCCTATTTTTAAATAACCAAAAAGAACCATTGTCTATATTAATGAAATAGTGAGTCAGCATTACCCGACCAAGTTAAAATGTCCAATGATGTCATGATAAAGTTATGGAAATGTTGTACCGTTTCTAACGTGCGAATAATCGATTGCGGTAAATGTACGAACTTTTTATTACTGTGACCAATAGGCGTTTCGCGCAAATCATGCAGTGCACAAGGTTTTATGGGTAATTGTTTGTGTTTTATATTATTTTTTAATATATTATACAAGCTGTCCCCCGCGGTATCACCCGCGTTCCCGAGAGATGTAACATTTTCCCGACAAAAAAAGTACCCAAGTCACTTCTAATACCTCCAAGAATATGTGTACAAAGTTTCATGATGATCGGATAAGTAGCTTTCGCGTGAAAGCGTAACAAACAAACTTACGTTCACATTTATAATATTAGTAGGGATATTGGAAAATCTTAAAAATGGAATAAAACCTACATATTTTTTTATATTTGAAATAAAAAGTTTCTAAACTCAAATAGTAAAAGGTTGCGTAAAAAAATGCCTACATTTGCTAATAAGACATATTGCACATTGCTAATTTAATAATTAAATTTAAACTTAATCCCATTTAACAAAGTAAGCGGAATATGTTCGTGTGCATATTATGCATAATAACAATGCATTATTAATTAGGCTTTGTGCAAGCTTAGTTATTGCATGCAGTGCACATTTTCTGTGAAAAATAACCAACCTATATTATTTTAATCAAGAATGTAAGTTTACAAAGAGAGCGAATCAACGGATGTACTATTTGTATTCAACATGTCTACTTGAAATACAAAAATAATTTAATTATATTTACTCTGAACTTTATACGATTTAAAAACAATTTTATTGTTATTTCTCAGTATTGATAAAGATCTGGAAAACCGGCATACGGGTATTTACTTTATTTACAAAATATGCACAGAAGAACATGTCAGCAATGCAGTCGAGTAATTATAAAATGGTGCTGGTTCAGAGCGACATTTTTACAAAAAAAAACTGTAATAAAAAAAGTAAAAAAAAAAAACAGTGCCGGTCCTCCACATGCCCTCACGTCTGTATATAACGTGAGGAAATGACTCTCCTCGGATCCTTTCTCTACCTCCTTGAGTTAATTAAACGTCTAAGAGACTTGGAGTTTTTAAGGAATTATTAAATGCTAAGACTTGGGAGTGGACGTGGAAGTGCTTCTGTTACGGGGATTTGAGTTTTACTTTAGTTGTTAACGTGTTTTTAGCTGACCTACATACAGATTCTTAACTGAAACTTAATGTTAAGTATTGAACCTGGTTATAATACTGATAGATTTATCTACGATATATTTTTTGTTAATAAAGATAGCAGAAATAGTGATAAAAAAAAATCTTTAAAAACAAAAAAAGGGGGTTACATCTGTCATGAGTAGTGAATTATATAATAGTTTGTAATATTATTTCAAGCACTGCATTCTAAATTCAAAAACTTTTATTCTTTTCGAAAGTCAGCCTTCAGGCGCCTTGTTCCCAATTCAAAAATATTACTAGCAATTCTTTTTAAAGTTCTTTTACCAACATAGATTCCAACTTCCAACGGTTGGCTTAAACCAAATATGAGCCCACGTGACCACACTGGTTCCAATGTGGGGTTCCATCGTTTTACCGATCGCATTCTGTCACGTATGTCGTAAAACTTGCTCTGACAAACGCTCAGCTTTGCTAATTAAGCCTGTAATTGCGCTATTACGCTTTTACGTTCAAATTTTATGACTGACCGAGTTGCGGAGTCGCCCCTCTGTTCTTAGTACTGTGATGCAAAAAGTATGGTATTTTAAAAGCGCATTGATTATCATAATGTTTTTAATTAGTTATAAATGTTTGCTGAACGTTTTAATAGTTAATAGAACTTAGCAGAATATTTGATAATAATTATTTTTCATTTTTTTACATATTTTAAGTACCTAATCCAAAATTATAAATGCGAAAGTTTGTGAGTATATTTGTTACTGTTTCACGTAAAATCTATCAAACGGCTTTAGATGCAACTTAGCACATAGATAGAGCATATCCTGGAATAACATATAGGCTACTTTTTATTCCGGGAAAACGTGACATCCCTCGGGAATGCGGGTAAAACCGCAGGGGACAGCTAGTTAATAATAAATATCACGTCAAAATAAATAATACACCGAATAAAAAATACTTAAAGCCCTACATACTAAACTACTTAAAAAAAACATTAAAAAAATGTGAAAATAAAACTTTTTAAAATCATCGCATAAAATTTGTAAATTATATTCAGTTTTTAAGTTTACAATGTAACATATATGTAAGTTACTAATGTAGATACTTAACGAATAGCTAAATGGTATCTAGAAAGAATCTGTAAAAAGAACTTGGAATCAATTTCACATGCTAACAAACCTGAATTACCATTCTAGGCGTACGTATCCCGCCGAGCACCTTAGCCATTTAATGCCTCCATTTTATACTTTTATTTTCTTTTTCTTTTAGCGGTTATTTTAATATCGGTTTATTATCGTATGGTCTCTCATTAAATTCTTTTGTGCTAATAACTACGAGAGGCAATTTTAAAAATATTCTTCCATTACAACAACCAGCTGCCGCGATTATTTCATCGCTTTCCATGACTTTAAAACGTTAATTTGCGCGATATAAAAACGTCATTAGTCATAAACTAAATGTTTTATTTCGAAATAATAAAGGCCAGAAAGTTGTAATGCCCGTGTAACAACACGATTTGGCCCACTGTGCGCTCAGACATACAACGGTTGTCTTGAATACATTCGTTTGTGTTCTCAGGTGTCAAGTTACACGGGTTTTTTAAAAATTGATGGCGCGTAATAAATGTTTTTGGCTGCACCGATCTTGTCTCGACCCACTGGGCTATAAAGTATTGCGAGCGTGCCGTCTTTTTTCTCGCGATAAATCTTGCGGGTGCGAGCGAGATGGAATGTTACAGATTTGTGATTGTTTCATATATTTTTAATACCCATGTCGATTTGTGTTATAGCGTGTTCAATAAAAGGAGTGAGTAATAAAATACGGAGTGTGAGTGTACTACACACGAGTATGTGTTGCCACAAATGTTTTTGCGGTTTAGTACGAATGCATGTACCTATAAATGATTTAATTCGCATGGAAACCTGGATGGTTAAAATTTGAGTGTAAGAAAATACAGAAACAACAAAAATGTACATATTATATCGATTACAACTTGTATAAATGCATTATGATACATTTTATAACGTTTTGTATACCTACAAGATACCGGCTATTAATAAAAAAATATATATAGCAATGCGAACTCAAGACCATGAGCATATCAAAAGCCCCGAAAATATGGGTTCTCGGTTACAGTAAGTATTACTTTTCAAGACAGAAACAAAAAAGAACCAACGTATTTGTAAGGTAAACCTAAAATAAAACTGTGATGTAAAAATTCAACCGCGAAATAAATTACATATTACAATGCTGCATTTCATACGCAAGGCGATTCCGTACTACGTTTAGAAACAACAATGGATAATAAACATAGTAATATTAGTAAGAAACGTTAACGTCCTGTAGTAAAATATTCAGAGAAATGGTATTAATAAATGTACCGCGCACAGTGGGCCACAAACTGTTACTTGCGGACATAAATAATTTTACTTTGTTTTACGGAAACAATAGTTACACGTGTTGATAAATATGTTTTTTAAGCTTCTTATTCGATATTTAAATATAGTTGTCATCACATAAAAAACCCTGGCAGCTTATTAATAGTGTTTATTTTAAAATGATTTATATATTTTCACGATGTATTTTAAACTGTCCACCATCTGCAAATTTTCATGCACAGACGCACGGTGTACATTATGTACAAAATAATATAGCTTCTCATGAATTTTAAACAACAAAACAATGGTTTCCGTGTTGCAACGTGTGTTGTATTTAAATACGTACAATGGAGATTAAGTTTTAAATAGTTTTGTGATGATGAGGAAAAATATTGCTTTGAAGAATTAATATGTGACAGGAATGCTAGGCTCACGTAATCATTTGGACATTCTAATGGTATAAAAAAAAAAATATGGACCGACAAACAAGCGGACGGTCCACCTGATGGAAAGTGGTCAACACCGCCTATGGACATTTGCAACACTAGGGGCATCGCCAATGCGTTGTGACGCAAACCCTGAGACGTAAAGTTGTTAAGTCTCATGTGCCTGTAATTTCACCGGCCCCCTTACCTTGCTAACCGAAACACAGTAATACACGTGTACTACTGCTTCACGCCAGGAATGGGTAAGGTGGTAGTACTTCCCCGGACGAACTCTGCACTATGAGCTCTACTACTCTACTTTCTTTCTCCTTACAAACTAATATAACGACATAGATAATAGACATGATTTTATCATTTTAAAGTTTGCAGGAGAAAATGGTACCCAAACTAAGCCGAAGCCAATCATAAGAAATAATTGTAAGAAATAGTTTTTTTTTTTATATTTAAACATGCTGTGTTTGCTTTAATATAACTGTACACTAATTTTATATTTAGCGTAAGTGATAATATTTTTGTTTTAATGTACTCTTGCTAGCAAACCTTAATGAAATGAAATATTTATTCAAATAAGCCTCCACAGGCACTTATGGTCAGACTCTAACACCAGTTCGGTTTTAAAAAATAAATAAACCTGTGTTATGGGTAGCCACCCTCTTCCACCACGGACTTATTATAAGAAAAATATCAACTATTAAAAATATAATAACACAATAAAAGCACAAAAATAACACAAAGTTTTTTTCCGTCCGCTCGTTTCGGACCACTGATCTACAAAAATAGTGACATTAACGACTATCCGATTCAAATCTCCATGAATCGATATTTGATACCATTAAATATTATACCAATTTTTTATGGCATAATTAATTTTAGTTTATCGGTAAGCTAATGATTTCAATTTGTAACGGTGTTGAATCTCGGATTCGAACTGGCAAACTAGAATTATAATAATCATTATGCTAAATATCGAAATTTATGCATTAGGTATGTCATTGTTTAAATGCTATTTTGGAAATAAGTACCTGGATGGCCGAGCAGTGCTCGGGATTTCTTTACTATCGTGACTTTTATCGTCTAAAAACACGGATAAAACGACATTTTCTGAAAATGAATCCTAGCTAGATCGATTAAACGTCCCCGAAACCCCTTGCATACTAAACTTCATGAAAATCGTTGGAGCCGTTTCCGAGATCCTATATCCTATATACAAGAATTGCTCGTTTAAAGGTATTAGATTAGATAGATAGATTAGATATTGAAAATGGCGGTTTATGAATTATAATTCAAAGGTAAAAGAATAAACACAAGATCTAAGGACTTTCTGGACTTCCATAGGGTGGATCTTTTAAGTTTTTGGTCCTAAAATCTAAAATAGACAAGCGGATGTAAATCTTATGAGCTAATATTTAGTGATATTTGTTTATTAAGACTTATCACTTTTATAGAATAAAAAAAAACAGTGATCCAATAGGCTAGGACCTGTTCCATTTTATATTATATTTCTTTAGGTTGCTCTTCTATGAATACATGCTTGTAACAGTATAATTGTTATGTTGTATAATCTTGATACTTTCTACATAGTATAAAACAAAGTCGCTTTCTCTGTCCCTATATCCCTATGTATGCTTAAATCTTTAAAACTACGCAACGGATTTTGACGCGGTTGTTTTAATAGATAGAGTGATTGAAGAGGAAGGTTTTTATGTATAATACATGTGACATAGTTATGAATAAATCATACTTTAGTATCAGTACAAAAAATAGTTAAAAGGATCACTCGAGCTGATGTCATTCCTCCTGTTAATGTGATTACAGTAAATTGTATTACGACACACGAGGAAGTCGGAATAACAGGATATGAGCTATTATCACGTGTTATGTGGGTCTTAACACACTTAGGGATATGGAGAACTTCATTTGGATACGTTTGTGACCCATTTTAGATACTACTTATTGTCAAATTTGATTATACCTTGAGGAGTCCCAGTCTGGATATAAAAACCATTTTTTACCTGTAACAAAAAATTACATGATTAAAAAAGAAGAACAAAAACATACATCATTGTCATGTTCTCTTTACATTTCCAAGAAAAAAGCAATGACCCGATTGAAAATAAAACTGCATTACAACATCAGCTAAATCCGAAAGAACGTGACGACAAAAAAAGTAAAGGAACCATCCCAAACACGTATCTGACAAATGTAAAAGACACACATCTCGCTTTAAAAGCGCCCAAAAAATCCACCGACGACACGCATTAATGGATTTAACGACACACCGATTCAGATAACGTTATTAAATAAAATTCTCTACATAAATAACCCCATATGTCGCTCGTAAAACTCCTGATTTTGGCCAACCGTTCGCGTGTCCAGTGATTTTTTAAGTCCAAAAACAGAAAAGTCGGGATGGGCGACACGCTCGCCTCCAAAGAAACCGAATTGCTTTTTTATAAGGTTTTTAAAAGTACAGCCAGTCAGTGTAGTCTCATCGAAGTGTTCTCAAGTACAAATCGTGTTATAGTCATGATACTCGTTTAGTATATCTAGTTCCGAACTGAGATGCCTCACAAATCACAATAAGCGCTCTTCATTATCCGCATTTCACTCTGCCGGGCCGTATCTATCGGAATGCGCCCACAAAGGGGTATCCATACTGAGTTACTAAGTCGCTACACTTTGTCCAACCGGCTTCGCTTCAAACCAGTCCGCCTCGGGCCGGGTTGCCATCACCGAACGCAAAACGGCACAACTACCAGTTGACTGACACTTAAATGCCACTTAGGCGTTGTTCTCTCAAAATTTTATTGGTAATAAGTAGCCAGTTTTTATTTTTTTGTACGTTCACGCTTTTAGGCGCAGTGACTTCTAACCTTTGGATAAACTAATTATATTGCAAAGCTGTCGTCACAAAGTATTATGAATTCCCAATAAGCAAACTTGAATTTTAATCAAAAGTTTCTCTGGAATCACTTAATTCTTTATCGGTTAATTAAAAGGAATACAGTCTATTATCGCTCGTCGCCCGCTGGCATTTACGCTAATGTTGCCCGGACAAAATTCCAAGTAAACCGTCGGGATATTTTAACTCGTATACGCTATACAGTAATTACAGATGTGCCATCGAGGTAAATAGCCTGTGCCCTCTCACTCGCTCCCGAGATCGGCTCGAGCCTGTCATTCGCTCTTTGAAGAACACTTTATTCCCGTAAATATTGAGGGGATCGCCGGCAACATTTGCGGTAGATCCTTTTACGAGATTACGCAGTAACCGATGACCATTACACTCTATGCTAATAGCTTATACCTAGCAATTCACATAATAATACAGCGTCGACTCGAAGATTTCGACTGCTCACGTTATTGTACGATCTGAGGCTATAGTATAATAACTTTATCGCACACGAATAGGTTCTGATACTGTAATAAATTAGAATAATCCATGAATCGTGAAATATTTGTTTAACAAAGCGTTATGTCTACATATTAGTCGGGAAGATCGTTATAATATAGTTAATTAGGCAGTAAAAGTCACATTAAGCGATCTAAATGTTCACGCATCGTTATTCGGAGCTCCGGCAGTAAATATGGCCGCGATTTATTCACTAAGTGCCTTCAGTGTATGCCGAAGATATGAGAGATGGCCCAACAAAGAGCTGAGCGCCAGCCTCTCGTATATTCCATTTTTCTGAAAAATATACCTCCTGAAAAGGCGCCCGTAGGAAAATAGTAATTACAAGTTCTCTTTTCTGGTACCGTGTGGCATTGTGCCTGCCTCACAATGCGGAGGAATCTTTTTGTCCGCGCTATCGGCTGTTTGCACCCACTGTGGGGCTACGAGTACGGAAACATATATTTTGGTGTTGCGAGTTCCACTTGTCGTTTATTGACAACTTTTGTCGAATTTTCGACGGAGAATTTCAACTTGTGGGTGTGTTACTGACGCGATAATAGTTTTGAATAGATCGGAAGGGTTTTATCATTCATTGTAATCTTACACCTTTGAAAACTTCGGATATATTCTTATTTTTATTGAACATTTTATTTTGTGATAGCCTTTTGTAATCTACAACGTATTGTTATATAACTTTTTGATAGAAGAAGTTAAATAATATCTGTGATAGAATCTATTAACAACAACTATCATCTATCAAAGAGAAGGTTTATCAAACAACAATACATTCGAAACAAAAAGAATTTCCAATTTTCTATCTCATTAAACTTTTAAGCGTAAAATAATTAAAAGAGTTTGGGCACATCTACTTCCATCAACGATAAGCGTTTGCGTGTAACATTTATTTTATCTACTAAGCTGAAAATTCCTAAGAAAGTTCCCCTGAGCGAACTTGAACAATCCAGAACAAGCAGTTTTATTAACGCAACTTGTTCGCTTGTTTAATCATTCAGCGTGTAACGTGTAGAAGTTTCTAAATAAATTTACTAAGAAGTAGCCAAAGTAAATTAGTTAGAGTGCCTTAAGGTAACCTCTAGCCTGCAGTCTGCTTCGTGAAATGGATTCGACCCCGAAATTAACTACACCTCAGACGAAATATTACTATTTTGTCCGAACATAATACGTGCATCAACCACTGTGCGATTGTATTATAGAAATCTGAGTCAATAAAAGTGGACGTCGCGTCGGTTCGGGGAAAATTGGAGAGTACACAATTCAAACAAATAGATATGTATTAGCTCTCTGTAATTTAACTCTAGTGCAATGACCTGTATACTTAGTTAAAAAGAAAATTCAACTTTATATTGGAGGGGGTAAATAATAAACTTCTGTGATACTTTTTATTGGTTTTCGTTTAATAGTTTCGTTTAGAGTTCGTCCGGGGAAGTACTACCACCTTACCCATTTCCGCCGTGAAGCAGTAGTGCAATCGTATTACTGTGTTTCGGTTAGAAAGGTAAGGGGGCCGGTGAAATTACAGGCACATGAGACTTAACAACTTCACGTCTCAGGGTCGACAACGCATTGGCGATGCTCCTAGTGTTGCAAATGTCCATAGGCGGCGGTGACCACTTACCATCAGGTGGACCGTCTGCTTGTTTGTCGGCCCAAGTGGCATAAAAAAAAAATACAAAATCAAATAGAGAATTAACAGAACGCAAAACAACAAATTTTAAATAATAATAAATATTTGAAAAATACAAAATATACTTATTTTAAAATTACCAAAAAGTGCCATTCTTTCAATCTAGATATTTATAATCTAATTCTAGTTTATCGGAAAATGGCTATTTTGTCCAGCACTCAGGGCATTGTGTCCCACTAGTATACAATACAAACTACTAACGTGGACGTATCGATAAGCGAACAAAGACATTGTAATATCGAGTGGAATAACTAGACATGGATTATTTCGATCAAGGCACGTCCCTATAAGGCCTAGATCATAAGGATTTAATAGTAGTAATTTATATTAGTAGTAGTAGTTGAATTTAGTCTAAAAAACACATGTTAAGTGTTTTTTTTTTTTTTTTTTTATGCCACTTAGGCCGACAAACAAGCAGACGGTCCACCTGATGGTAAGTGGTCACCGCCGCCTATGAACATTTGCAACACTAGGAGCATCGCCAATGCGTTGTCGACCCTGAGACGTGAAGTTGTTAAGTCTCATGTGCCTGTAATTTCACCGGCCCCCTTACCTTTCTAACCGAAACACAGTAATACAATTGCATTACTGCTTCACGGCGGAAATGGGTAAGGTGGTAGTACTTCCCCGGACGAACTCTGCACTAAGAGCTCTACTACTACTAAAGTGTGTATGTGTATGTGTAGTATTGTCACAAACCTTTGTGGTTTTTAAATGCTACTATGTAATCATTTTTTTATAGTTATTTTGAGCCGGTAAAGAAAAAAAAAGTATATTACATAAGATAGCATACGTAAAGGTTTCCGAATTTACTTTTCGAACTTTTAAAATAATGAGCTCGAATCAGACTTAGATACTTAAAAAGTTCTTTAAAACACTTCGGAACCTATTAACAAAAGTAAAATAAATAAACAAAAAAAAGTATTAAAAACTTTATCATTTTAAATGTCACCGACTTTCAAAATCAAGTTACTTAATAATAACGCGACCAAAACAAAGAGACTATGAAAACAATAGACGGTGCTTGTCGGGTGGTAGTTTCCAAGTTGATCGAACATCATCAGCTGCTGGTAAGTGCTGAAACATTAATTCTGCTCAAGAGCAGCTCCGCTAAATTCGTTTAAACACCCTCCAATGTAATTTACATCTTCTTATCTGCAATAACGCAGGAGGGTAGCTTTTTTTAGGGTACCGCAAGCTGTGGTGTGTAATTTTTTTTATTACAATTACACACCATATATGAATCTGTGTATGAAGGCGGTGCATTCAACGTGAATTCCAAATTGAGTTTCTAGATGATTTATCTAGTCAGTTGGACGAGTGGTTGGCGATCCTGACTGCCAAGTCGTAGGTCACGGGTTCGATATCCACCGGACAAACATGTGTGAACATGTCTATTTCTGTGTCTGGGTGTAAGTATCTATTAATAATAAGCATGAATTTAGGAAATATTAAGTAGAGAAGGTATATCAGTTATCTGGTTTCCCTAGTACCAGCTCTACTTACTTTGGGATTAGATGGCCGCAAATGTCACGGGGTATTTATAATATTTACTATTTTTCAATCAAATTATTCCACATAACAAATAAATAAATATTTATACATTCACATATGGCAACTGTCCAAAATGAATGTCATTGTAACAATGGACACTATATGCAAATAGTACAAAGTACATACGCATATTTATAACGTACTTACAATCGCTTGAATAAATAATTGAAAAACCAAGTAAATTTTGAATTGCGCGTACAAAAAAATACTCAATCAAAAAACTACGGAACCACGTCCATAAATCAACCAAACTTGAACTTGGCCACGTTTTTTCTTCCATTGGCACCACCTCGATAGCCGAGGTGATAGATTCAGGGGCGCCACTGTCACCTGCCGCGACTTGGCGCATAGTTCAACCGTTCCCTGTTTAATTTTGTCATATTTTATCCACTCTGAATATTTAGCGACCCTGTGAGAGGTGATTATAGAAGTTTATCGAAAAATCGGAACTTCCTTGTTCTTGACGTTTAGTTGAAATATAATTTTAGAATATTGACATACACGGACTGATAGTATGTTATCACCACCGCTTATGGACATTTGAAACACCGAAGTGTTTCCGTTTTGTGGATTCCTGTTAAGTAACACTATTCTGCCATAAATACCTATTTTACTAATAAATTTAGTATTACAAAGGAAACTGCTAAAGGATAAACATACATTCTAGGACATTCTAGACACGGTTATCTAGACAGCTGATACTTTTACTTATAAAAATACTGCGGTTTCACTTTCGATTCCTAGGGATTTTACTTTTTAATAAAATTAATTGTTTTATTCAAATCTGTCAAGTTATTTTCGCGTGAAAGAGTAACAAACATTCATAGACACTCACAATTGACGTTTCTAATTTGAAATTTGTTGGATAGGATTTAAACGCAGACAGACGATTAAGAGACAGCAAATACTAAGAGAGGATAAGAGAGGAGAATGCTGTGCACCATACTCATGAACAATTGAAGTTGAAAGATCATAACCTGTCGCATAATAAAGGTGTTGCCACACTACAGTCGGCACTTTATACCAAAATAACGTGCTAAGCATTATGCAGATTATATTATTATAATTCAAAGACACGTCTGTCCGTGTACAAGCCTACGAAATAACTCATTTGCGTGTGTTAATCGTAAATTTTCTTTTAACTTCAGAGTGTTTTATTACCATTTTTATAAATGGTTAAAAAAAATTAAGATGTTTTTTTTTGTCTATTGTTTTACATGATATTTTATGCGTTTCTTTTATGGCAATGAATATTTTAGCATTAATATAATAAATTGGTATATAAATAAATATGGCCGGCGCGAAATATTATACGTAAGGTGTGGTAAGATGTATTAAGACTCGATTATGCTTTATAGTTTTGTTTAATAATGTCCTACTGGCTCATGTTTGACTAAAGAGTTATATCAGCCATATTTGTAAGATCTATTAAAAGCCAATTTATAATGATTTAATAAATAATGATAAAATTATACAATAATCTAGTAACTAAACTTGCGGCACGCTATGATGGCCGTTTTGACGTTAAACAATGACAAAGAAAAATAACCTTTATTCCTTTGGACATAAGGTGCATCTATTGATCCACCAGCTAATTGTATAATAATGGAAATCAACCTTATTCCAAAGCAATACAGTTTCTTTTCCTATGACAACCTGAAAAGTCAAAACGGCCATCATAGCGGTAGTATAATTTCGCTGGATCTCCTCTGTTAAGTCGCAAACAAAGAATCTCAACAAGAAATAAAAAAAATATGGTTTTAAATTATAAATAAGTTGAACTCTATAGTTGAATCGTTAAGGCGTTATCTCTTTTGTACGTGCGATTAAAACTTTACCAAAACCGCTGAGAGATACTCTAGCGAAGATATATGACAATGCAGCTCGCACACATGCATAATCAACTCCAGCCATGTTTGACAAAGCTTGACAATGAATTAGGGACGTAACTTACGTTTAGAATATCGATAAAGTATACCAAACACCAGTGTATTATAAATTCAAAAATACATGAAATTGGATCAAAATACAATTTAATATGACTTTTAAGTATCGATCTAACCACAAAGAGTAAACCTTTTTAACAACTTGCTATTTCATACAAACTCCATACGTTTTTGATCGTTTCGAAAGTTTATAAAAAGTAGCTGATTTGAAACATTCTTCTAATACTGCAGGCTGTGTGGTAACGGTGATGAATATCACCACCTCAACGCATCTCTAGGGTCGTAAGAGGCTACTAAGTATACAGATGAGCAAAAAAAAAATACAAACAAACAGGGTATCGTAAAGATACACGATAGAAGTGAAACTTTTGTTTTACAGGGAAACATTGTAATTATTCATCATTTACTTTTAAATACTCGTAGCATAGAACGATCATTCATTTATTTTTCGTCACACAAAAAGGTTGCTTATCAAAATATCAAAGCCCTCCTATAAGTTGTTTCACTTCAAAACCGCTATCAAGAATCACACTGTTATTTTAAAGTTGTTTCTGTGTAAAGAGCAGTTTAGTAAACCAATTAAAAACAAACAAAAACATTCCCAAATAGAGATTAGATGAGGTGCCAAATAAAATCGATCCATCGTAAAACTATCGATATGTTACGTTACTAGTGGAAATAGATCATATGTCAAGATAATAATATGTAAAGACCGTTAAGACTGCCAGTGGCGCCCCCAGGTATTTAAAATGGAGACTTCATTACTTTAATGATTGCGTCGTCCGTGCGTCGACTTGGGGATTACTTCTCAACTTTGATAGATATTAAATTGATAACTTTACAGTTCACTTATCATAAAGTTAGGGTATGATAGCTCAGTGGCAGCGGTCGTTATGAAGGTCGCAGGTTTGAAACTTGTGAGAAAACCATAGCATGGTTGGCTTGGCTGGCTACCACCAGAGGGAATAGGCATTTTCTGGGTAAACGTGCTACATCCTCGGCCTCGTCGTAACTCTTTCTGGGGTCAGTCGAAGGCCAAACGCGAACCTATTCTAGTACTAGTAACACGTATAGTACGTTATAAATGGAAATGTTTGTATGTGAAAATGAAAAATATGTTTATTCCAAGAAATAAGACAACATTAATTATTTGGCTGCGCTCCCACATTAGGTTACCCTGTGTTGTGGGAGACACGCTCTTCCTATGACCAGTTACAGTAATGGATTTTTTAGTAAAAAAAGAACTTACAAAAATTATGATTGTGAAAGAATGTATGAATGTTCGTTACTCTTTCACGCTAAAACTACCGGACAGATTTGGATGAACTTGGCACATAGATAGAGCATCCTGGAACAATATATAGCCTACTTTTTATCCCGAGAAAATATTACATTCCTCAGGAACGCGGCTGAAACCGCGGGGAACAGTTAGTCTAACCATAAAAATATAACCCTCATTATTTAAAGCCCCATACGATAAAAAGACGAAGCATTGGGATAAAAACATTATCCCAACAGGTTAATAAAAAGAACAATGCAATTAATTATCACATGAAAAGAAAAATGACAATTCAAAATAATAGAAACACAGTTTAAGTCCAGTTTATTCAATACAAGAACCATTATAAAAAGAACACGAAGCCCAGTGGTTCGAAATCGAAACGTCACCGGCAAAACAAGACAAAAGTCCGTTGAGAGCCGACGACATGGAGAAAACCGTTTTGACATGTATTAATGGTGGACGCACAGACGACATAAAGAGATAAATAGTCTACAGCCATTAATGAGATAAAAACGTGACCAACATTATTTTCCGTTATTCTTATGGTATTCTGATCTTGGGCTAATGGTAGAAGATTTAGTGTTGGGTAAGTTTTAGAGTTTTGGCTTTTGGATAATAAAAGATTTAAATAAAAACTACCCCTTTAAGATGTAAGTTGGTTTTATGTATACTACTCTCTAAAATAATTAAGCCTATAGCAAAAGTAATTATAGCTTAGAAATTCCCACCAATTGCCGACAAAAAAAATATGAATTTAAAAGGTCAATGTAGAAAAAACATTCCTACTTTTAATTGCAAATCTAAATTATTCTAAGTAACGAAATATACACTTAAAACTTCTAAGGGAAAGTAATCTACTTTAAGTCTTAAAGATTTTTTTTTATGTAATGCCACAAGGTCGCCGGAGGAAAACCTCAATTTCGTGACAAAGTGCGTCGATTTAACTCAAGTAAAGTGACTGCACGATTTCTTCTATTACAACTTTGTGTAAAAACTATTGGGAGTTTTTGTGCCGCAAAATAGCTGTTTGGTTGACTGGGGACAAACAACGCGGTACCGAATTTTTTGTTATACACTTTTACGTCATCTCTCTCGAACGAGAATTGTTTCCAAATATTCAAATTATAAAATCTAAAAACCTGGCGTTAAACGTGTAACTAAAAAATTCAAAATAAAATTGTAGCTTAAAAAAATTATGGGACTGCGAAAACACCCATTGGCAATATTTTAGTTGCACTTAACATGAGAGCAAAAAGCCGAACATCCGGTGGGTTCGCACCAAAACCGCGTGCAGTCGAAAACGCAGTCAAAGACCCAAACCAAACAGGCGATGCACAAACATGTAAACACTTCCCACCGACCGCGCCGACTGCGCTTCCTGCGGGGTGTGCGGGAAAATAGAAAAAAAGCAACCATAAACAAATTCCTCCCTTCGAAACAACACGAATGAACAAACCCTGAACTAGTTTCAACATCGTCGACAGATGGCTTTATTAAGTAGGGAGAATAAGTCGAAATTGAATACCTATTTTTAGACAGAACTTAATTTCCTTGTAGATATCTGACGTCTACAGTTGGCCTGCGATGCTGAATACAATGGCGATTGAAACCTCTTTACTTTGTAACTTTAAATAGCGTCAGTAATATCTATACTAAAAAATTTTATGGTAGTGTCTGTCTGTGATCTCAAAATAAATGCCTAAAGTAAAGTGAAAACTGCTATTCATACCATGTCTAATCTCAAAGACCGGTTTAGTTTTTTTCTTTTGTCTGAAAGTTTATTCGAAACAGTTTTCAATCAAAGACAGATAAAATGTTTTATAGATTCAATAGTAAGACTTATTGGGAGAATTTAAGATATTTAGAGAACGGGGGAGAAACCAAATACTGTAGCTAGTATAGAATAAAATTAAGTAATGGAAACATCAACGAATATCGACTACGAAAATGAAATCCTTTAAAAATAAAAACAGAATTTCATTAAAATGTCACTGGCCACCGCACAAAGCGTCATTTATTTTTTTGTATCAAAGACCCAATGCACATAATTTGATGGTAACAGGTGGATGCTATTTTGTTCTGCAAAAAATACCCTTTTATGTTTTTATTGAAATTAAAACCGAATTAGAGAAAATCGTTTGGTTAACCGCAAATGTGTTTTATTGTCGGTTCGAATGCGTACCTACAGCATGAGGTAAGTACTCGTGATTGCTTCATTTCGTATTGTTACTATTAAAGTTCGTCGGCCCATTACGTAACATACACTTGTCTGGAGTATGGCTAGATAAAGATTGTAGTTACCTGAACTGAGGTATAATACTGAATCTGATTCGATAGATTTTCTGCCGAAAATTGATTTATTTTATGGTACAACTAGATTGTTTCACGTGATTTTACCTGCGTTCTAGAACGGTATGTGTGTGCCAAATTTCCCTAAGATAATTTAAGTAGTTTAGCCGTGAAAGCGTAACAAACAAACAATATCACTTTCTCGTTTATAATATCAGTACCTAAGGATCCCTTCGACAATAACAAAGCTCTACATAACAATGGTACGAACACAGATATAAAGAGACTAGAAATTCAATTAATAAAATTAAAAAATGAAGACTTACTATCAATAAGAAAGGCATCCGACGCCATCTCAAAGGGAATGCAAAAAGATGAATTCTCTCACAATGGCCGATGAAAACCGTCTAGTTTTTCGTTGAAAAACTATTCATTAAAAGTTGGTGAACGCTCATTATTACTGCCCATTCAGGACAGTCTAGACTGCATCTTGAGAATCCTCTTAGCCTTTTGAGAACTTAAAACAAAGCATACCCGAGTCACAAAGTGTTGTCATATTATTTTTGATGAAATATGCAAATTATTTTCTAGTTAATTGATTAAGAATAATTAATCAAATTCATCAGTGGAGCCACATGTGAGGTCTATTCGGCACATATCACATGAGATTTTCACTCTGAAACCAACCCTCTGAGGACATGCCTTTGTAGGTGTAAAGTGCACGTGTTCATCGTTGTGACTTCGGCACTTCGCCGATGGGTCTATTTTTTGGACTCCGTTGCTGCTTCAGATTAGGCAGAGTGGAGTCAACTTGTTAGGCTCAAATAAAAAAACTTTTTAGTCGTTTACTACAACAACCTAGAGATAAGTTCGAATGTTACATGCATAAGTATGGTTTATAGAACTTCAATTGGTATTTTTTTTAATATTTTACTATTTGTATTATTACAGGTTTTCAACATAATGCATTTAATATATAATAATAAATATAATTTATATAATAATATAAATAATAATGCATTTTTATATAATTATACTTCATAGGTAACTAAAAATGCCTTTATACATATTATAGAGCATATTGTTTCTCTTTTGCATATCTTGACAAGCCAGTTGGCTTGGTGGTTACAGACCCTTACTGCCGCAGGTCGTGGGTTCGATTCCCACCCAGGACAAACACTAGTATATCAGTTTTCTGATTTCCATTATACGAGCTCTGCTTAGTTTGGGACCAGATGGCCGTGTGTAAAGAATGCCCCAGGACCTATTGTCAATGTCACAACTAAAGTGTTTTCTGTCATTCTTCACAAATCCAACATAAAAAGATCAACCAATCAATTTACAAAGAAGAAAACTGAGAAACAAAATATATTTAATAAAGACAAACACTTCTATCCTTCAGCGAAGATTAATATCATTTATTATGTAGCGCCAACCTTGGTAGGGAACTTGGCCAAAGGAAATTGCCACGGAAAGGAAACTAAAGAAACATAAGATACAGACGATGCGCGCGTATATATCAATATAATCGCGTTAACTCATCGCGTATTAAAAGGGCGTATTTCATATTTGGAACGTATCCAAGGTTTCTACGTTCACGACACGTACTATTTGTTCAGACGTATGTAAACAAGCTGTCCTCCCGTCTTCACCCCCGTTTATCGATATCATATACAACATCTAACCATCTAGGAAAAATTTGGCGTCGAATGGTAGCAGTACCATCCTGATATGTTCAGTAGTTTTGAGGTGATGGTGCGTCAAATGAACCCTATTTTACTTATATCTAGACTATTGTCAGCGCAGTTGCACCCAATTCCCATGGGATGTAACATTTTCCCGGCACAAAAATTATCCTATGTGTTATTCCAGGGCATTTTCTATATTTGTGCCAAGTTTCATCTATATAGGTTATGTAGTTTTTGTGTGAAAGAGTAAAGAACATCCATACATACAAACTTTCGCATTTATAATATTAGTAAGACAGAAGACAAGTAAATAAGTGAAAAACAAAGTGATGTACTGATGAGAACTTTGTTCTCAATTCGAAGTTTAAAATAGGGTAAGTTTGTGCTAGGACGCGGTGCATGTCAAAAATATGCGCATAATATTAGGCTACGTCTTTCTTAAAAGTTGGTAGGATTTTCATTATTATGGTAGTAACTCTTATACTAAATACCTATACCTTGTAATTAAAAAAGAGCTTTATTTTTGTTGTTTCTAATCGGATAATTATATACGACCAGTAACATGAATAACTGCATAGATCCTATACACTAAAACTAATTCATAATTTATAAATGCCTAATGCATAAGTCTAGCAATACAAAGAGGTAATGTTGCCAGCCTTCTAGGCATTTTACCTATAGACGGCTTTAATAAATTTAAATTCAGTTTTTTATTTATAGATTCTTATTTTATTACCCGAGTCATTTTTTATTAGTTTAGTATGTAAAGTATTATGTATTATTTTTGTTCTAGACATAACATTGATAATATTAAATTACCTTACATTCAGAAAATTATACTGTAGATATTTTTCGAACCACCTTTACCTTTTGGTTCTATGGATAGTTTTACAGTTCTTCTGTATTTTTTTTTTGTTCAGCCATTTATGTTGCCGATGCTAACACAAAGCACGACGAGTTTGCTGCCCCCTTATTCAGCTAATACAAACTTCGGCGAGCCGGCGCAACGAGTCCTCCGAGAGCTTACCGCTCACGTGATCGCGTACTTAAAGAAAGAGACAGACGCGACGAAACATCGTTGAGCTGTTATTTACTTTACAGAATCGATGCCCTGTAAAGCGTTTACCGACACCCAAACCGTTCACGAAATCACTACAACATATAAAGTAATATTAATGTAAGAAATACCTTGGCTGGCACAGCCCGGAACAGCGGTGGTAAATCACTTGTGTAATTACATCGAATACGAAGAGCGCATAATTAAATTACAACACTCGAAACTTGAAGAGAGGCCCTTGAACGTAGGCGAGCTCGAAAATGTGCGTCCTCTACTTACGTTTAAGTTAATTGTGGTCTAAGTGATAGACGGAAATACGCCTCCGCTCTAATGTTTAAGAAAATGGCGCTTCTAAATAATTCGTGAGAAAAATACGTAATTTTACTGTAATTTTGATGATCCAACTCAATTTATCCTAATAGAAGGTCGAGACAGTTGGTGTGGTGTTTAGAGACCCTGGCTGCCGAGAGAGGTTGCGGTTTCATTTCCACTGAAGACAAACATTTGTGCTTAAATATCTTATAAACAAAAGCATTTTTTTTAACCACATGGGCCGACAAATAAGCAGACAGTTCATCTGATGGTAAGTGGTCACCGCCGCCTATAGACATTTGCAATATAATTAAATAATAAACAGTGGCTGTCCCTGAGATGTGAAATTGTTAAGTCTTATGTGCCTGTAATTTCACCGGCCCCCTTAACATTGTAACTAAAACACCATAATACAAGGGCACTACTGCTTCACAGCAGAAATGGGTAAGGTGGTAGTACTTGCCCGGACAACTCTGCACTAAAAGTTTTACTACTCAAGAAATGAAAGTAATAGATACATCTAGTAAAATCAGCTATCTGGTTTCAGTACAAGCTCTGCTTAGTTTGCGATCAGGTGGCCGTGTAAAGAATGCCCCGTAGCTGTCCCCCGCGGTTTTACCCGCGTTCCCGAGGGATGTCACATGTATTATACATAAAAACTTTCCTCTTCAATCACTCTATCTATTTAAAAAAACCGCATCAAAATCTGTTGCGTAGTTTTAAATTTAAGCATACATAGGGATATAGGGACAGAGAAAGCGACTTTGTTTTATACTATGTAGTGATAATAAAGTCTTCAAAGCCTGAAGGTAACGCAACAATGAAAGAACAAATCAATCAGTCAATGTTGGGACTATCCATAGCCCATTCGTAAATTTTGTGGCATACACCATTTATAGTTCAAAATGGCTTATAGTGTTATACACACAGTAGGTTCTAAAAATTAACGATTTAAACTGAATCATAATTCAGATATTTATTGTAATCCGCCTTCGCAAATAAGCCCACGGGCTTCCGTACTGGCTTTGAATTTAAATGTTTTATTTTTTATAGTCATAAACTCACATTAATTTTTATTTGTTTCATAACTAGGTCTCTTTCATTTCAATTCACATAAATTTATTAGAAATGGAAATTTGAACTTTGTTTCTTCTATGAGTAGGTTTAAATCCAAATTCGAATAAATTGTATAACTTACTTCAATAGAGAAGATAGTAATATTGAATTTTGGGTCAGCAAATACTTTTATAAGATAGTTAAACAAGAAGTACCTAGTATTCTATAAAGCCTTATAAGTCTGCAAATAGAACCTTTTTCATGATATTTATTTTAGTCAGTCATTATAACACAGAAGTTAGAGGAGAGCCTAGAGAGGTGGGAGGTAGTTCTAAAAATAAATAATAGAACATTTACACTACACTAGGTACAGAGGCCTAAGCACGTCTATCGTCATCGTATCGTCATCGTATCGAGTACGCTAAAAACCAATGCAATGGGAAGTTGAACATCGCAGCGTCACGATATGCGCGATGTTGAATTTTCCATACCAACCAGCTTTTCGACACACTTGTTACAATGACGCTACACTAGCGACAGATTGTGCTTAGGGCACAATATATCAAATTTACATTAAACACACTCACCTACATTAAAAAAAATGGAGTAAATCTACGTTTCAAATTAGAAAGGTCAGTTCGGGCTCAAGTATTTTTTTTTATTGCAGGTACTTTAATACACTTGTATAATTTATAGTCTCCGCAGAAGGTTGTAAGGAGCCACCAGAAGCTAACACCTTCGTCTAAACAAAAAGAAACCTATAATTCATGCTTACAATATCCAAACAAGACTGTAAATACGAATTGTCGGTAAATAATAAGCTTAAACAAATCCTATTACCTTAGGCTGAGCTTACATGGGATTCTTTTTGCACAAACGCAAGTAATGTCGCCGCTGCGTGCGATAACGGCCTAACTGTAGTATGACAACTCACAATGCCAACTCATTTGCACTTCACATAACTTCTACTACTAACTCTGAATTACAATCATTTATTAGAATGTATTCACATTATATAGATTAATAACATAAAAGTTTAAAATAGTTACAGAAACTTTAAGAATTTTTAAACATAAAATAAACATAACTTCGCCGCGCCAATTGTCCTGAAAGATATTGGCAGAGAAGATATGTTTTAGACTTGAATTGAAATGAGGCAAGTTTTTTCTCCATCTGTCGGGCACATTAACAATTCCGGGCTACAGGTAATCTATATATATATAAAAATGAATCCCTATTTCCCTCGGTCACAGCATCACGCATGGACGGCTGGACCGATTTCGCTAATTCTTTCTTTCTTATTTGTAATTGTCAGGAGAAGGTTCTTATGAAATAAAAAAATAAGAAAGTTCCGCGGAAAATTAGAAAACTTAAGAAAACTTAGCCACTTTACTAGCGCTTTTGACATTATAAACGTTTTTAATGTAACCTGCTTGAAATTATTGAATTATTTGATTACAGAATGCGCGCTGCAAATATCGTTTAAAATAGAGGCATGGATCAGAATTTCTTATTGGACATTTCACAGTCGATTCAATCAGAAGATTCGAATTAAATATTCATTGTTAAGACAGGACAATGTCTGTCGGGTCAGCTATCATTTATGAACAAATACCCGACTGAAAATCAAACTCAGAATCTTCCGAGTCACTAGCCGACTTTTAAACCACTCGACCACCGAGGCGAGATTTAGTATATTACTTATATGCAAAGTCAAAATAACTTCTCTAGCTAACCTAGTCAGAATGAGACTCGAATGATGACGGCTGACTCCCGAACTCCGATACTATTTAAAAAGAGAAAACTTTAAATACACTAATCTATTCCACGCCACAAACTTCGAGTTAACTAGGTATAGCGAGCAGTTAAGCACAACATTAAACTCTCGTTAAACCGAGCTTAAGCATTTCGTTTTCTCTTCCCAGTTTCACCTTACCCTTCAGTGCTTAAGTGCTAAACATTTGACAGCTTTCGCAAGTTTTCTACTTGATTTTCGTTCTTAAGCTCTGATACAGTTGCTTGGCTAAATTAACGCTGTTACGGTATTTAAAAAATTTAACTTCGGTATTTAAAATTTGGAATTGAGAACGAGGTGTCAGTTTAAAAATAAACTTTGACAGATAATATATTGATATTAAAAACGTTGTACTGAAGATCTCATCTTACGGGCGAAATTAATATTCGAATCTCAAAATTAAAATTCGAATTCATGGCTTGATGTTCTTTTTGACAGAAAGTAATGTCAAAAATCGATTTCTTTTTACCCATAGCCTACTAAAATCATAAGTAAGAAAGATTCCAAAGATGGCAGGATGTTTGTTACTCTTTCACGCTAAAACAACTAAAATCATAAGTAAGAAAGATTCCAAAGATGGCAGGATGTTTGTTACTCTTTCACGCTAAAACAACTAAAGGGATTTGAATGAAACTTGGACATAGATCTTGCCTTTTTATCACGGGGAAAATGTTACATCCCTCGGGAACGCGGGAAAAACCACTAGGTACAGCTTGTTATGCATAAGAACAAGCTTGCTCTACCTTTAAAACGATAGTCTGATTACAGTTTTAACAAATCGATAGCCGAAAACTGGGTTTCGTTAATTCCGAGTTGGACGGTGTTTCGGAAACTTCCTCGCGATTAGTTGTCGGATTTCAACCGAGTTGAATGGTAGACGGTAAACAGCTTTCTAACTAATGTGGCCAATGTTGCACTGACGGGAGTAGTGTGGTCTTTAACTAAAGAGGGGCTACAACATTTTTGGATCAAGTCACAAGAGGTTTAGCTTAATTATTCGCTAATTACATCGTTAGAAAATAGCTTAGTTAAACTAAAACCAAAACAAATAGGTATACCGAGCTTTTTTTTACATTCTACGGACTCTTAGTCCGTACTCTTTGAATATTCTACGATAAATAATTTTAAGATTAATTGTATTGTGTTTTTATAATTCAACAACTTTCCGCGCACGCTCAGCTCGTTGTTTTGAACTGAGGCTTGTGGTTCCTTAATATATAGTGTTACATTTAATTTTTCTATTGCTGAATGCATGGATTATGAATAAATAACTTGAGATTTACTTAAATTTAGTTACACTTATTCATCAAAATTTATGCATTCTAAATATTAAAGTATACAGAGCTTTATAAATCAAATAAAGAAGAAAGAAATAAAGAAAACATTTATTTTGGACTCACACAGCATCAACATAGACAACTTCATTGACATCACACAGGTATGTATTCATCATAAAAGGTGGTATTGATGTCTATAAAACAGTTGCTTTGTGTATAGTTAAGGCTTCAATGATCAACATGTGCTACTATTTTTTTAATCTATGAATATGAGTTTTCTAGCTGATTACCCGATTACGGGAAATCCAAAAGTAGGGTTATGATTTTAGCACTCTATGTATGGTTACATACAACCATCCCCATACATACAGACTTACTCTCTCTCTTTATAATAATAGTAGGTATAATAGGTACATAGTATAGTTATTACGTATACCAGCTTAACTGCAATTTTTTGAAGGTTAACATTTAACCTAAAAATCTTAAACGGATCGGAAACGCCGAACATTCCCGAGGGAATCGGTCGGGGTATAGTATACAAAACTTGACGCAACACTATTAGCCTTCTCGAATGTTTTTTCACCAGTGTTACCAACTCTACTAAAGTTTTCCAATAAGCGAGTTTTTTGTGGATTCTCTCTTTCTATTTGAAGTTTACTGCGAAGTCATTTTAGGTATTGACATACTATTATTTATGGTGCTGATGTGAGGTACGCGTAACTTAGAAACTACCTTTTTTACATATTTTTATAAAGAACTAGCTCCGACCCGGGGTTCACGACGTTCCCAAGATAATTAATGTTTTCCCGGGGTAAAATTTTAGGCTGTATCATTCGGGAATAATGTAGCTTTATAACAGTGAACAAATTTTTGATAATGATTTAGTAGTTTCGGAGATTGTCACCTACATCTTGACTAACAAACTTTAATGTTAATGTAGATAGTGAGCAATATTTTATATAATAGGTTAGGCATAGTATGCACTTTCCTCTAAGGTATTTACCTGCGCATGTTTTATAACTTCTTATTAATAAAAACCAAAGTGAATATGTAACAGGCAGGTAAGAATCGATTTATGATTACACCAACTCAGTTATGTCGATTATATAATCCCCAAAATAAAAAAGAAAATCAATTTCTACATGTCGCTATCGTTGTTACGAATGATTTCCCATGGGCACGTATCGATATTAAATACCAATTTAATCGATACGTCACAAATCGGATTTATAATTTGTGTCGCATTGGTAAATTAATCGAATAATAACGTTCGCTACTTACCGTATTTCGAATCGTTGTGAAACGTTCATTTTTATTTTCATTTTTTACGTTGGGGTAGACATGTTCTAGAGTGGAGACCACGGCTTGGTAAACGTAGTGTAGGGCGCCCTCCACCTAGATGGAGCGATGATATACGCAAGCTGGCTGGCAGCGGTTGGAAACAAAGAGCTGAAGATCGAGCTCAGTAGCGTGTCATAGGTGAGGCCTATGTCTAGCAGTGGACTGAGATTGGTGATGATGATTCAAGACTGGAAAAATATGTTTGGTGAAGCGACATCGAATTGATAATTATCTTCTTCTTCTATCTCCTTCTTTGATAAAAGAAAAATAGGTTTCCTTTGCCGCACCATCACCACAAAACCACTGAACATATCGGGATGGGGCTGCTACCATTCGACGCGGAATTTTTCCTAGATGTTTATAAGCTATATGATATCGATAAACGCGAGTGAAACCGCGGGGGGCAGCTAGTAACCATATATATAGGAAATAACACATAGTTTCACTTAAAATTCTTATTTAAGCCCTTGAAGAGGGCAGTTATGAACGGAAAGCTATTAGAGTTACCATCGGTTTCAGCTGAGAAGAATCGGCAATGTCTCAGCAAGTAGCTCATATACCTTTTACCCAGTAATGGGGACATCCATAAACGATTAACATATATTCCATTAGAAGTATGTTTTTTTTAGATTTAGTAGATCTATGGATTTTGTCTAATGATATATGAATAACATCGCTTTTATCGCTATTAAATAAAAGAATGGCCTTTTCCGTTTAGTTTTTAAGCTGGTCCTTCTATCTAGGAGCACAGTATAACTATTAATAAGCACTAGACTTAAGTAACTAATTATTATTACATTCACATTGAACGATTCGCTATAATTTACCCTCAGTCCTTGTAAAAGAATTACAAACCATTTTCGTATAGTACAACACGTTTAAAACATACGTAGGCACACTATAAAATTTTATTACTCATTTTTTCGCCTATTCAATTATTTACACAAAACACCTTAACGCAAGGTAATAAAGTCGAATATGCCGAATGTATTTCATTATCTCATTATATTAAATGTATGTGAGACGATAAGGCCCGTTGTAAATTGAATTTCAATTACTTCAAGGGCTCAGAGGCAATGGTTTCTTAATATAAATTCTTATTGACGAAGGTTCACGAAAAGATTAAGCTCCATTTTTTTTAAACGAGTGTTGTTAATATAAATTGTACGAGATATTTAGCTACAATATTGTGAATGTTATTGATGTATTTTCAATATGTTTTTCGGACAAATAAAGTAAATACCCCCACAGATTCACCTGCGTTCCCGGGGGATGTTAAATGTTACTTCGGGGTATATTCTATTATATGGCAAGTATCATCCAAATTCGTTCGGTTGTTTTTGCATGAAAGAGTACCAAACATTTATACATCGTCCTTGCAATTATAATTATAGTAGGATATATATAGATCATTACTACTAAGGTACAAGTAACAGGCTAAGGTAGCAAATCCACCAGTAAATGTAAGCAAATTCGTCCATGAGAAAAAACCTGGCGTATTACAACCGTTTAAAATTCCCACACCAACATCGATTCACTTAAATGAGTCAATAAATAACACCTCTAAAGCACCTTGCCCTACAAGTTCAACTATACGGCATAACTGCACTATAACTGTTTGCCAAACACCGCATCAAATTAAGGGGGTCATCCCATGTGACGGCCTGTTTTTTAGGGATTTTTTAGGATTTTTTTTCTACGACCAGTAAATAGATAGAGCTTTAAGTTTATTATCATTTATTAACATATATTTCAACAGTATAAATATAAATTTTAAGCCAAAAATATTGTGTAGAACTTGAGTTACAGCGTTCTGAACACCCCCGCCTCGAAAAAATGAGCTCGCACTTCCTCCACGATTCCGGCTGATTGGCTTATCTGAAAAAAAAAAAAAAACGGCGTTTTAATCTGTAAGCCTAAATGCACGGAATGGACTATTATCAAGTGAATATACAAAAAATTGGACTTTTGGTAGACATTTGAAATAAAAGTTGCGAATTTTGCGTTTTTTTTTTTTGTTTTTTGCTATAAAAAAATCGAAATTTTGGAAATTTTCGATTGATAATAGTCCATTCCATGCGTTTACATGTGTTGAGTGTGCCCTATCAATTTCAGGTCATTCGGTCAAGCCGTTTTTGAGATACGATGGAGGAAAGTTTGAAAAACACAGTTTTGAGAAAAACGCGTTTAAAGTTTCAAGTCCATTTAAAACTATGAAAATCTCAACTTACCCTCAATCGGCGATGCCTGGTCCATAGAGTATTCCTTCCTCTTCCTCTTGAAACTCTTTTAAAGCAGATTGTTCAGCTCTTGAGTCAATTCTGGCTTGTTTAACGACATCACTTACGCGCCGCTCAGAACGTGAGATTCGCTTTTCATCACGTTTCTCAACATACGTATGGGCTTCGCGGCCAATGGGGCATCCCATAACCGACATTACTTTTAAAACACCTTCAAAACCTTCATTAAAGATGATAACTGCTAAGTAGCTAGCAATTTCAACAATGTTGGGGCCAGAATGAAGATGCTTGGGAGCAAAAGTCCAAATCAACGAATTCAAAGATTCGTTATTGTTTTGTGTCTCTGCTCCTAAACAACGAATTAATAATTCGTCTTTCGATAAATCTTCGAAAATCGGTTTGATAACTACTTGTACTTCTGGTATTAGAGGTGGTTTATCGTGATGAAATTGGTCGAGCTCATCCTTAGCTTCTGCCTTACGCCATTTACACCAACTTTCTTCGCCTTCTGGACAAAATTGATGTTGAGGGTTTTCATCTGAAGAACATTTGTGATAATACGTTGCCCAAACTTCCTTTTTCATATCTTCAAGCGAATCTGGATGACGTCGAATAGCTAATCCGTAGAATTTCGTTGTTTCTTGAATAACTTTATCAGTAAGTTTACCTGGTCCTTTTCCACCGATTCCTTTATTTCTTTTATCCTTTTTAACAGCCCGAAGTCGTGTTCCCATTCTCTTTTCTACGTGGCCCACACATTCTTTTTTTGTTACTACAGTATCTCCATACGGTTTAGCATCTAGGATCCCCTTGTAAGTTTTACTGTCACCATCGCCGATGTATGTAAGATACTTTACGCCATATTTTTCCATAGACCTCAAAAACATTTTCGTGATGGCACTTATTTCCATTTTACCGGAACTTCCGGAATGGTTTATGGTGCATTCATCTACATGCGTTTCATACCAAATTTCGTACTCTAAAGGATCCGTTGTTTTTTTACTTTTCCACAAATTACATGCACCACAAAAACTACTCATAACCATGACATCTACAACTTTCCCAGTGTACTTTCCAATCAATGTAGAAACTCCAAATAGAGATGAAAAGCCTCTTTTCTTCCAAGTACCGTCACCTGACACAATCAATTCATCCTGTGGTTTTCCTGATTCTTCATTCATAGTTTTTTCTTGCGTCACAGCGAATGATAATAAAGTTTCGCAGAGTGAAGATGTGGCAATATGAATGTTTTTCAGTAGTGCAGTATAAGTTGAATTTCCAATACCTGAACATATGTCCATGAAGCTGCAGAAAAGATTTATTCCTTCGTGACCAACTCCTAATAATCGCATCACAAATACAAATCGGCGATTAACTTCAAATGCATTCTCGATCAATGGGCCTGAGTTTATAACTGTCTGTTTTTCACACTCACACGATAAAATAATTTTAAAACCTAAGCCACGGAAACTTGATTGCGAAATAGACACATCACTTTTACAAGTTTTACATATTACCATTTCAGAAATAGCAGCGAATACAGAAACAAACTCCAAAATGCAATACGCGAAATTCGAAGCGATGGGAACCTCCATGTTCATGCTATTTTGAAGTTTTTTCGCCGAAGCTGATGTAAATGCCGTTTCATTTTGGGTGGTAAAACGGTTTCCACTAAACTTTCTTTTTTTACTACGACCAGGATGAACATTTCCACTCATACTTCCTTTCCGTCCACTCATTATGAAAAAAAATAATTTGTAGTTGTTGCACTCTTCGAAGTTCAACCAAGACTAAAATAACTTCGGTAAAATATTTAATATCTATAGAAATTTCTGTTTAAGCCTGTAGAAACTTGTCTAAACTTGTATAAATGTATATATGTATAAAAAGGGGGCCAGGTATACAGCCGACGGTACACAATAGGCCCGGACCCCAACTGCCAACTCAGCGCTCCAAACAGCTCTTTCTTCTACCTGCTGTATCTTTAAAACGACTTCGAATTTTCAAAAATCACTTTACTACCGTATTCTAGACATGTTAAGGAAGCAATTTATGAAAAAAAAAAAAAATCGATTTTTTGAACCCATCACATGGGATGACCCCCTTAAGCCCGTTACGAGCCAGCTATGTTTTTGTACCAAGTTTATGGGCACACTTATTCGACTAGTACTTCTGACACTTCAAAATCTTGGCTAATGTATAAAGTTGCGGTGTATTAATGGTTATTCTTTAAATGGCGGGGTAATAGGAGCGGGATCTGATTGATTGGGTATGGTGTACGGTATGGGTAACGATGCTTGATTTATTGAAATTGGTAACACTATGTTCAATTCGAGTAGTAGAACTCTTAGTGCAGAGTTCGTCCGGGGAAGTACTACCACCTTACCCATTTCTGCCGTGAAGCAGTAGTGCAATTGTATTACTGTGTTTCGGTGTGACGGTGAAATTACAGGCACATGAGACTTAACAACTTCACGTCTCAGAGTCGACAACGCATTGGCGATGCCGATTTGTTCCAAATGTCCATAGGCGGCGGTGACCACTTACCATCAGGTGGACCGTCCACTTGTTTGACGGGCGATGCGGTATAAAAAAAAATATCATACAATCTGAATGTCAGCTTGTCTGTCATACTTAAGCTTTCAGTAGAAAAAAGATAATCTTTCATGCGATTGGTCCAAATCTGTAATGTTGACGTTACAGATTCTTAATTTTAATTCGAATATGTCTTTATCACAATTTCTGACCTATTTAAAAAATATATTAGGTGTACAACTTTGCTTCCGCCGTTTTGCAATAGATGGCTGTAGCGGTAAGTGGTAGTCGAAATAAATAGATCGTAGATGTCATACAATAAGCTTAGGCATTTGTAAACATAACGCCATCGAAATATTAGTCGATTTGTGTCTGCATCATAAAGTTATTATCGATTAAACATGTCAGCTTACGAGCCAAATTCTCGTCATTTGCGGGAGGTTTTAATTTTCTGCTTTAATATGAAGAAATCTGCGGCTGAGGCTCATCGAATGCTCTCAAATACCTATGGTGAGGCCGCTATTAGTGAAAGAACGTGCCGAGAGTGGTTTCAACGCTTCAAGAACGGTGATTTTGACGTCGAAGACCGGCATGGCGGTGGAAGAGAGAAGGTTTTCGAAGATGCAGAATTGGAGGCATTACTTGATCAAGACTCGTGTCAAACGAGACAGTAGTGGCCAGCGATGGACAATACTTTGAATCATAAATGTATAACCAGTTTTTTACAATAAAGCCTCGAATTTCGGAAAAAAACGGCGGAAGCAAAGTTGTACACCTATGTAATTTTTCTTTTTAATAACAAGATTTTGGAGTAGAAAAGTAAACCAAACCCATCACAAATTTTTGTACCTAAATATATATATATATATATTAAACAAAAAATGTTTTACAATCTCATTCTAAAGCATATACAAGGCTTTCACGGTTTCAGTCTCGTAGTCTTTAGTTTAGCAATTTATTGCGCCTTAGTAGAATATATTTTAAGTAAAACTTCTTTAGAATCGTTGAGATTTCAGACTCAATTAATCTAAAATGCGTCACGATACAGAAACAAACACATAAATGCATGTATTTATAATATACTAGCGACCCGCCCCGGCTTGTCTCAGGTGCAATGTAGATAGTAATACATATAAACCTTCCTCTTCAATCACTCTATCTATTAAAAAAAGCCGCATAAAACGGTTGCGTAGTTTTAAAGATTTAAGCATACATAGGGATATAGAGACAGAGAAAGCGACTCTGTTTTATACTATGTATTAAGTCGGCGAAAGAATGAAATAAAATACATTACGCATTTTTTTGTAAAATATAGGTACGTATTTCTGACGATTACATCTGCTTTACTCTCACAGCAACTACACCGCTACATCCAGCGCTATACGCTTACTAAACAAACGCCCCAAAAGAAATTCTGGCTAAAGTTGAACTCGAAAAAAGCGCTTCTTAGGTGCTTAATTAATTTAAATCTCTTGAAAGTCGTTTCACAATGCTATTGTTCTTTTTGTGTCGGAAATCTAAGATTACCTTTGTGCCCTTTCTTAGATTCAACTGTGTTATTCTGAGGCTAGACGTTGGAATTACAGGACGATTTGAATCTAGACTCACTTTGTTTTTGTAAAGTTACTGATTTTTATTATAGAAAGTGTCGCTTTTTGTGAAATGCTTGCGCCTTGCTTACTTGTTTGACTCGATTTTACCATAATTTTTATAGTTAAGCTGTACAAAACCTATAAGTTTATGGCTGAGGAGTAATGAAAGCGTTTATCAGGGTATAATGTCATCAAAAAATACAAATTTATTTACTATACCACATTGGCCGACAAACAAGCGAACGGTCCACCTGATGGTAAGTGATCACCGCCGCCTATAGACATTTGCAACACTAAGGGCATCGCCAATGCGTTGTCGACCCTGAGACGTGAAGTTATTAAGTCTCATGTGCCTGTAATTTCACCGGCCCCCTTACCTTTATAACCGAAACACAGTAATACAAGTGCACTACTGCTTCACGGCAGAAATGGGTAAGGTGGTAACTCTGCACTAAGAGCTCTACTACTCGACTACTTACTAGCTGTCGCCCTGCGGTTATGCCCCATTCACATGGATGTTTTAATATTTGTTTGTGTCTAAATCATTTAATATCATACAGAGTGAAGTAATGCAATGTAAGTAAAAATATATGAAAATAATAAGTAAGTAAAAGGAGATACAATTCGTTAAGTCTGAATCAACACGTATAGTTCTTTATATAGCGGGAAAACTTAAGATTTCTTGGGAATATGAAATAATAATTTATGGAACGGGACATTAACAAAAAAATTCTCAATTATTTTCTAAAAGAAACATTTAATGATGAAATTGTTTTTTTCATATTGGAGTCAGCAGTTACATATATTTTTTTATAACTTCCACTTAAACAGAAGCTAAACTTCGTTAATTAAAGCCGTACATAATTTACATTATATAAAAATGCAGACGTTATCACAAAAAGTGGCGATTACAAAAAAATCGGTCAGGTGCTAGTTGGACCCGCACACCAAGGATTCCGTACAATAATAATAAAGGCAACCTTATTTTAGAATTCCTGTGAAATTGTGCTATCGTATTACACATAGGTGCAACTTCAGGTGCTACTCATATCTTTTATCTTTTCTTTATATATATACGTATTGTCAGTATTTGTGGTTTGAGTCAAGATATATTTAATATAAGACCCATATTTATTGCTCCTTATTTACAAGTTTATAGACCGAGAAAAATGAGGCAAAATAAAATGTACATTTTCAAAATACTTTGAACATGTGGGATCGCAGTCAAGCACTAGTTTATATTATTTAAAAAAAAGAACATTTTTATTTATTGTCACAGTAACATCTTATAAACACATATGAAGTAAAGAAATATGTTAAAGAGATACAGCCTGTGACAAACAGACAGAGATGGTCAGCGTAGTTTCGGTAATAAAGAAACCCTAAATAAATGTATTAATTAAATTACAATCCATTATGTATTTGTTAATCTAAGTGAATTAATCAATGTCTGTAAGTGATACGGTCTTGATGTTTCGCTTAAGGTTAAGTTATTTATTTCATTTTTTATTTATTTAGAAAATGAATATAGATTTCGTCGATATTACGTCGAATTTCGTCATTTAACTTTTTAATCTATAAATTAATGTTTGTCTGTATGTCCTTTATAGAATCGTAAACTATGCAACGGATTTTAATGCAGTTTTCAGAAATAGATAGAGTAATTCACGAGGAAGGTTTGTAACTAGGATTGAAAGCGGGCGAAGCCGCAATACACAGCTAGTAATGAAATAAAATAATCACGCGCTTCTTAACACGAGGCATAAAAAGTATAAATACGTCAAATTACACTTTTTTTTAAACGTGGTAAACAAAATATGTTAAGTACGTGCCTCACCTTAACATTAAAAATACAATTAGTGGGCCCCGTATCTCTTAATAACATATTTGGCCGTATGCTAATGTGACTACGCTTTTACGAGACCCGAGACCACTTAGACATACACACTGCTGTGATGTGCTGTGTTTTAGGATTACGTAATTTGGGAAGAAACATGTTACTGTAATAAAAAAAAACCAGGGACATTCTTTACACACGGCCATTTTATCCCAAACTAAGCAGAGCTTGTACTGTGGAAACTAGATAACTGATATACTACATAATTACTTTTTTAAATACATAGTTAAATAGATATTTACATCCAGACATGATCATGCTCACAAATGTTTGTCCTGCGTGGGAATCGAGCCCGCAACCTGGCGCTTGACAGTCAGGGTCTCTAACCACCAAACCTTTGTATGTTTTGGGACTTAAAATTATGAATAAGATATTTATTAAATTTAAATCAGTTTAAAAAAATTTACATACAGTTATAAACTCGCGTGTTGTATGTAATAAAATTCTTAAACATCACAAATGCAAATAAACTAGTATATTTGTTAAAAACGACTCGCACTTAACATAATATTTTATGCAAATTTCAAAAGATAAAGTAATATAAATTATTCGGACATAATAATGGATGTCAGATTTGTTACTTGAGACTTGATAAGGTGTAAGAGGCAGGTATAAAGTGTGTACTGTGCGAAACGAACGTTTTATGGACCTAAATGTAATAAAGATTTCACCGGTTGAAGATAACGTCTGAGTGGTGAATATGGACCTGGATTATTTCGATGTGCATTAAAAACGAAATGTCATTTGGATCCATTTAGTCATATCTATTTTATGGTACGGTGATATTGTAATAAATTCCGTAAATAAAATATGTACATATTTGCCCACTCACCATTACTTTGTGCCTAGTTTATAGTCAGGGCAAGCGGTTTATGTTTGAAACCTGTTAATAGATAGTTAGGTTATTGGAAGGGAGTCTCTTCTTTATACATTTTATCAGATTAATTAAGTATTTAGATCCTTCTACGATTTGATTTTTCAGTAGCAATTCTCATAAAAAAATCCCACGTTTTTGGTTTAGAACTAAGTAATCCTTTGCAAAAGTTTCATTTCATTAATTTGTTTTGATTTTTTCAGGAAAAAAACTACCACGTCTTAGGTTTAAAACTAAGAAAAACGTGTAAAAAATATTGCAGTAAAAGCTCAGGCATTCAAAATGAGTATTAATAATATATTTGTAGGAATGAATTGATATGGGAGATTTTTTTTTTTTTTTTACCACTTGGTCCGACAAACAAGCAGACGGTCCACCTGATGGTAAGTGGTCACCGCCGCCTATGGCACCGCCTATACATTTGCAATACTTGGGGCATCGCCAATGCGTTGTTGACCCTGAGACATGAAGTTGTTAAGAATCGATTGTAGTTGAAACAAAAACAACTGCTAGCCAATAAATAAGATATTGATTACTAGAAAGGCCTTCGTATTGATGGACAAGTGTCATGGTTTAGTGTGAAAGAGATGGATAAATAAATATCTGCTCCTGCAATATCGAAAACGGACCTCCTACCAGCTGATGCAATAAGGCCGCAGTTCTTCGCATCTGCGTGGTAATTCTATAAGGTAAATGTCAATTGTATCGATAATTCAGGGCAGCCTGCATGCTCTATATGTCTTCTTAACATTGCAATCAGGTGAGAAGTCCGTCTCTTCGCAAATAGGTGCCAAAAAAAAATATAGCGAAGTAGCTAATCGATTTTATTTTTATTAACAAAATGAAAATGAAGATCTTTGAAATCTGTTTTTGTTTTTATTTTTTTTATACCACGTGGGCCAACAAACAAGCGGACGGTCCACCTGATGGTAAGTGGTCACCGACGCCTATGGACATTTGCAACACTAGGGGCATCGCCAATGCGTTGTCGACCCTGAGACGTGAAGTTGTTAAGTCTCATGTACCTGTAATTTCACCGGCCCCCATACCTTTCTAACGGAAACACAGTAATACAATTGCACTGCTGCTTCACGGCGGAAATGGGTAAGGTGGTAGTACTTCCCCGGACGAACTCTACACTAAGAGCTCTACTACTCTATGAAAGCTCTCTGTGCAGCCGTTCTTGAGTTATAAATGGCGTTACTAATATCACATTTTATATAGAAGATGTTTTAAAAAGACTAAACATTTGTCAAGATTTTTCACTCAACAGATTACAATTATGTTAAAATCTAGCAAATATTCCTAACAATACATAGTAAGGCGTGGTACATCCCACCCATCTCAAGTAGGTCATATAAATTCAAAGCTACGCTCGTCGGACTCGGTCGAATGGCACGTAAACTCAGCTGCGGACTCCTGGACACTGGGCTATCATTGTAAGGTGGCCATAAACTCCAATGACAATGGGACTAGCGAATTACGGAAAACGATCTACGGTATTTCCGAATCTCAAATTGCGGACACGAATAATTTGGAACATATCTTTTTATTTTAATGACTCGTCTTTATATTAATAAAGTCTATTCCATTAAACATAAACAAACATGGGAAAGACAAATAAAAAGTGTTAAAGCGCTTTTAATTGACCCCTTTTTAGTAAAGAGCTAACTTTGTACGAGAAAGTTTTGAAATTGTCTGAATGAAGTTCAGGTCGTAAACCTCAACAAAAAGAACAACAACTTTTCACCAAAACTTTGCAATACACACGCCGAATTAGCTTTTTATTAAAGGGAACTTACGGAGTGGCCGACTTTGTACAGGAAGCCAATTTTTATAAAACTTTTCATATTTATATTAGTTTGCTTAATCATTTCAATACAGCATAATCGAAATCAAAAGTCCGATTCGAAAAAAAAAATATTATTACATTTTTTTTCTAACTACAGTGTAAACTCTTTATAACGAAACTCAAGGGACTGAGCATTTTTTGTCGTTATAGAGAGTTATCGTTATATGGAGTGAAGAAAAAAAAACAAAACAAAGTGAACAAACCAACCAACTTGGGCTCACTTCAACGTTATAGGGAGTTTATCGTTATAAAGGATAACGTTATAAAGAGTTTACACTGTACTTATAAATAAAGTCCAAATTTATCTAAATTTCACGGTCACAGTAACACAGAGACACCGACAGACGGCATCGTGATGAGCAAAGTTCCCACTGTGTCAACGTCCCATCAGCGAAGTTGGTCGTTCGAACGAAAAACAAATATTTGTGTTGAGCACTTCATCTTCCAGAACTTTGTTCTGACACTTTACATCCTAGAGGATTATGCTTGTAAACCAGCCCTTTGGAACTTCGACACGGCTATAAGAACAAATTGATGGTCGAAAGACTTGAGGCAATGTATATTTTTGACTAGACTTTACTTTTAGTTTTAGATTATATGTTTTTGTTACGAAAGGCTGACAAGCAAGCAGATGGTCTACGTATTCCATAGTAGTTACTGTGGAGATTTGTAATACTAGCGATTTTCCTTGTATTATTTTCCTGTGTACATTAAATTGTTTATTTCACACTCTTAAAAGAACAATATGCTGTAACGTTAAAGGACCTGAACCTTCTTCTTCATTGGGTTTTGATCCGATGTCTAAATAAGTCCTAAGCTTAATAAAGTAAATCCATTTAATGGTTTTAGTACTTTTGTGAGACCTTAAACAGAGAAACATTCTGCAAATTTTTTGTTTGAAAAATTCCTAACCCCAAATCGAGTATTTTTTATAACGCAACTACTACAACTAAAGTTCTATTTGATAATCTTTTTAAACGAAGCGTTATATCCGCCATCTTTATCTCTGAATTGAGCGGTACTCGCCCACCACAGACTTTCATCACTTTACCTTTAAGTCCAGATACCAGCAACCACAAAGAGACTGAGTAAAGGTTAAGGGAATCTCTAAAAACTTAATTTGTCTTGGAATTTAATCAAAAGATTACAATGTAGTTTCAAGACACTGCGTGATTATTAAAACACGGTTTATAACTAAAAAAACGTGCGATAAATGTCTGGCACGTTTTATTTGCTTATGCGTGTGCATTTACATAAGTATAATTTACTTGCTATCCACCTCGTTTGCATTTCCTGAGGAATGTAACATTTTCCCAGGATACCTTTATCCTATATGTTATTCCAGGGCACACTCTATCTTTGTGGCAAGTTTCATCTAAATCCGTTTGGTGATTTTTTATATTAATAGGTTTGTGCTATTACTCATACATACCTGTGTGTATGATCTATGAGTAAACATCAATATATAAATATGCGTTTTATCGTTATGTTTGTAGTTGTCAAGTATTTCCCAACGCTGACTAACCGTGATAATCCGACTCCTAATTGTAATTACTTTATCAAATTCCTAATAATTAACATTTCGTTACGAGCATCAACACTTACAGGATGTTAGGAAAATTAAGACATTGTCTTAATACAGCGTGTCATTATCCGAAACGAATGCCAAACCACTATCGCGTTATAACACAAATCCCTTTTTAAAGTAACAGTTCCCTAGCACACCTATCGAACACAAAAAGACGACCATAAAACCTGTTCCGAGCCCTGCCGATGCGACGTACTGTTCCGGAATTGGGTACACGCATCCGATTCTGAACTTTAGTCGTTACACAATTAGGTGTAAAGTTGGATAAAAATACTCGAATTCCTGGAACGTTCTCATTTAATATGCGACCTTATTTATATTATATTTGGAATGAAAGCTACTTGTATTATTGTACAAAGAACGCGGGTGGTATGGTGTTAATGTAATACGTTTCTGATGGGTTTTTAATTCAGGCTCGTGTGAAACTCCTGCGCAATAATAGACACATTATAATCATTGTTCTTAAAGTTTTGTGGTTTTAAAATAAATACATTAGTTCATTGCGCAGTTTGTTCGTAATGGTTACAATTTGACACTTGTTAACTCGCCATGTTCATAAATTACTTTATTTAAATTGTTATAGTTATTACCGTCCAAAATAAAGCATATGTATTGTCTTAATATTAGATACGAGAATGGATTAAAAGAGGTGTTTTCCATTTTGAGGGTTCTGTTAGCCTTCGTTGTCCGTCTGTCTGTCAGCGGGCTGTATCTCATAAACTATATATAATAGGTAGAGAGTTGACATTTTCAGAGTATGTTGTTATGATCGCTACAATAACAAAAAATAAAAAATCTGATCATTAAGTAATAATAATTAAATTTTAAAATAAATAATTAAGAAAATAACCCACGACATAAAAGTTAGTTATTGTACATTAAAATTACTTACTGTCGACGTAACTTTCGAAGTGTCCAGTTTAATATCAGTGAAAATTACCTGTAACCAATAAAAATATTATTACATATTTCTGAAGTTTAATAGGTAATCCGTAAAGAGAGACCTTCATCGCCTTCCTTGTCTTACGTGTAGAAGATATCTTAGTAGGTAACTCGAAATACGGGAACATTTTTGATTTTTTTGACACTAGCTGCTGTCTCCCGGTTTCACCCACGTTTCCGAGATAATAATGCCTTTATCACTAATATAACATATCATATCATCTTTTCCTTTAATTCCTTGCTTCTTGAATACAAATAAGTTATCTTCAATCCCGCAATTTCTCCCGCATTTACCGGCTAAATAGAAACCTATTAAGTAAAAAAAAAATACTTGAAGGAGGGACTAACAAAGAAACTTTTCAACACATTTATAATTTAGAACCTTAGTAAAACTAGTAGAATAATAATTAAATTCAACCATATTTTCAAACACCAAAAGTTTATCAACTTCACTCTAAAATTGATCATAAGAACACAAAATTCTACCAATAATTAAAAAGAATCCCATGCACCACAAATAGTCAACACAAGTACCGTATCCATTCGAGCGTCCTTATGCCATACGTCATATAGATGTCAATTCGACCAATCAGGAACGACTACCAAGCCGTGATGCGGTTACGTCACTTCTATTTGACAATCAGCTGACGGGTGATGTCCGCTCAAGATAAACGGGTTAACGCTAACTCCACTGCATTGAAAGGTGATTAGATGATGACATCTTTAAGTCTACCAGTTGTATGTCAGTGTCAAAGCAGTTAGCTTTGCTATGTCTAATATGTAGGACGTTTGGAACTTTGCTATTGTATATTTGAAACTGAGTTACTTTTAAACTCCTTGTTTGACTGTAGAGTGGATTTGCCACAGATTTTAGAATAAATATACTGTTACATTCTTTACACACGGCCATCTGATCCTAAACTAAGCAGAGCTTGTACTATGGAACCAAGTAACTGATATACTATAATACTTTTTTAAATACATACTTATAAGGACATTACATCCAGATACAAGACATCCACAAGGTGTCTTAACCACCAAGTCAACTGACCTCTTAAATAAGAAATATTGTTGAAAGGAAGCTGGTCCTAAGACTTCTAAACTATATAAGGTATCCTAATAATGTGCAAAATTCCAATTAATTTTATAATAGAAAAGTCACGCTGTCTTTCGGTCTGTTTGTTCCCATTTCGCGTTGGTAAATAATTACTTTTAATTAATAGAATATGACAATATGTTCTCCGAGTGAAACCGCGGGGGGGACGCAAGTTAGCTTTTGACTCGTTATTTCGTAAGGACTGAGAACAGCAACAATCCGATAAATTCTTCAACTGAACAAATGTAAAAGTATTTTGATAGATCACGTTGTTTTTCCTCTATCAAGAACTTTTGAGCCATTTATTCTGTTTAGGTCCAATAAGGCACTTATAAAGGTCGATCCTGAAGTTACCACTGGTCTGAAGTCAGCCTTAAACTGAGAAGAAAATAAATTCAGCAAGGTAACATTTATATAATCTGATTTATTTGTTTTTTTCCTCAGACTTCTCACACCTTTTGATTTTGGAAGGGACGTTGGTGTTACCCTCTGATGGCTCTGACACCCTTGCACGGACAAGTACACTCACACCAAAAAAAAAAAATACAAGAATGACTGCAACACTTTATGCTTACTCCACATTAACTAACAAAAAAATGCTCCAGAAAATAAACAGGTCCGATCTTCACATTTCAAATTGAAAAGGAAAACCATGTCGCTGATAGGTAATGAAATAGCTTTCGATACAATTGCGTTATTGACCTTTACCGATTACAACCACGTGTGTTGTTCATTCAGTAAATAAACACAGATAAGAAACAGATAAGCATTCTTATCATCATATTGCAGAGCTTAGATGTTATATAAATATGCGGTGGCTCAAATAGTAGTTGGCAAATTATGTATAATTTTCACTTTTTAAACGGTGATTTGTATTTGATTTTACGTACATAAGCTGCCAGTCGGTCAGTCAGTCTGTCAGACCATCAGGCAGTCAATCCGTCAGTTCATTAGTCAGCCAGTACACCATTCCACTCATGGTGTGTCGGGTATTAAGGTATATCAATAGGAAAATTTGGAAATAACAACATGAACATGAACTCGGGAATGAGCGCCTAAACTAGCACTAATACTGTTACTGTACGATACTACAATAAAGTAGAGCTATTATTTTTTCAAATGCAGAGCAAAATTTTTACGAAACTTCCTAAGCGGACAAACGTCTAAATGGCCATCATACTGAGTATGTTAAATCTAGAGGCTTCTTTATATAGACTACGACTCCAACATAATTTATGGAGAAAGCTAATACTTCACTCGAGGCCCCCCAAAACTAAGCTCAGATATTTGAGCCTAAAGTACATCCGAACTGAATGTCTATGGTCGACAATAAACCGTTGTCTATGATAACAGTATGCCTATGAGTGACACAAATATCCCTAAAGATGTGTCCTGTGGCCCAGAGATAAGATAAGCACTCAAATGGAAGAGTTGAAGACCACACACCACGTCTGTGGAGTGGGAAATGATAATCATGCGTGACATGTTCTTTAATTGTCTGGAATAACGACCTTACCACCATAGCTTTAAAGTAACGGTTATAGTAACTAAGGGAATAAGTCATGTGTCCAATAGTCGGCGACAATAATAACAATTATAATTTAATTGGTAATAATTCTCACTACATGGTGGTAGTTTAATATTATCGGTAAAATCTTGTTTTACTGAGCTCTCCATCTTCCTCGTCGGCGATAATGGGCGTGAAGATCTTTGTTTATTATTAAAACTTTTACAGGGTTAGAGATTATTAAGGTCATCATTAGGTACAAAAATCCTGGGGCTCGATTCTGTAAGGAAAATAGCACTAACTCGAGGATGTTTCGTGGCGGCCTCTATGCTCTGACTCTGTTGCTTACTACGCTAATTCTACTAAACACGTGAGAGGTAAGCCCTCCGAGGCCTCCCTGAAGCGGCTCGCCGATAAAGTTAGTATTAGCTGAATAAGGGGGCTGTTACTGGAAGCGATCTAACGTTTTAACGAACTTATTCTTGTCAAACTAGATGTTATAAGGTGACAGTTATCTATCTGTAAAAATGTTATAGTGTATATTTAAAATGTTGGAAAAAAAATCCCTTTTATCCGCCATCTCAGCATTTACTCTTTTATTCTCATATCATGTTTCACTCTTCTTCGGTCTCACTTTTCTCGTATATTCATCAATGTTTTTTCACATGCGGTTCCCTTTCAACTTCTCTATATTACTTAATTACAAAAACAAAACAAAATACAGACCTCAGAACACCTAGCAAGTATGCAAACACTTAGACGCAAAAACGAACTAGCTCTAAAATTGTAAAATCCGCACACAAACAAACCAAATGGATCTAACCGAAAACGAAGGCAATCAAAAGTAAAACGCAAGATAGAGTTTTATAAAGTTATTCGTTAGAAAAAAAAAGCCGGTGGAGGTATTACGGGGAGATTCCCCTGGTCAGGTACAGGCGCTTGAGTGGCGGGCAAACAACTCTGTTTACTTACTAGATTGGGGATTATAGAATGTTCCACGGGGTGCGTGTTGCAAGCGGTGTTCTACTGAAAAATGGTTGGGTCCGCTTAAACAAGATGTTTTGGTAATTTGTGTGTGTAAATTTATCGTTGGACCATGTAAATTGAACGGTTAGAAGCGAGACTTAAAAGTTATTTAATTAAATTATGATTTAACTAACATTGGGGCATTGCCACATGGTTATCTGATCCCAAACTATGCAGATGCTAAACTTTGGAAACCAGATTTCAGAACTTTTAGAAGAAGGTTTGGTTCGTCAAAGAAAGTATCACCATCCCCATTTCCGCTATGACAATGCAGTGCTGACAATGCCCCTGATGTTGCAAATGTCTATAGGCGGTGGTGACCACTTACCATCTGGGTCTTTTGCCTATTTGTTGACATGAACACCATTGACGGCTTAGTCGCCAATTCTGTACCAAATAGTGCAGACTAGAGTTGACAACAATGTTTTACGGATGCTTACATCCTTCACTATAGATAATAATGCACTATTCTCGTTCTTCTACTAAGTTCCTGTTTTATTATTCTGTTATTCCTATGTTCCTCTTTTTGTATGAAGTAACGAATTTCTTAATAATGTGTTTCTATCAGTGAGGACCTCTAAATGGCTCAACAATTTGTTTTGATGGAATTTATCAATATTTTGTAAGCTGTTGGTCCTCCTACAAAAAAAAAATTACGTAAAAGTATTCGAGATTCATAAGGTCCGTTTTGACAGCTTAGTATGTCATAGATAAATAATCTTAATCGCTTTTGATATAAGGTTCATATACTGAACCAAATGTTAATTGTATGAAGATGCTGATAAACTTTGTCATAACTCCATAGGATTCATTTTTCAGTAACACCCTTGGCTATCAAAACGGGGCTATTTTGTCTCGAAATCTTGACATGTACTCTTAAAATCCATATTTTATAGATTCACTAGCAATAGACGTGTTCAAGCTCACAAATGTTTGCCTTGGAAGTGAATCAAGGCGTGGGCAAGCTGGGCAACCTGTGGCGTGTCCGTCAATCCAGGAAGCCGAAACCCGAAGGTCGATAATAGTACCAAATCAAACTACAAATCCCGATATAAGACACCGATAAACTCAAATAAACAAGACAATAAATAACAAGAGGTCATTACCGAATCTTTTTTACAACGAACAAATTACATGTAGTTTACGTCAATCAATGGTGACTCAATAGAAAATATATTTGTGACTAAATAAAGTAAAAATGTCCATTTCGGTCGATCGCATGACACTGCGATCATTATGATTGATTTAACTGTTACTTCTGACAATGGATGTCACGAATGTTGATTTAAATTGTGGTTGTTTGGACGGTCAATAGGATCTGGAGATTTTGGGAACCAATTTGTACGTTTTGATGACAGTTTCAAATTATAAGATTACTATTAGCTATTCCCGTTGAAATGCGACTGTTTTGTTGTTTTGTGCCAGGTACATTTGTAGGCGTACGTAGAACAACTCAAAGTGCGATGATATCGCAATCCAGAGTGAAAATAAAAAAAAAAAAACATATGGTACAAACAAACATTCATTTTTATTTACAGAAGATGAATAGATGATGAGACGATTGTATCCTGTTGTATGTAATGATTAATAAAAGAAAATGGTTATTAATTATCGAACAAAATGTTCTACTACTTTTCCCCTGCGGATTCACCCGCGTTCCCGAGGGATTTTACATTTTTCCGGGATAATAACCCTGTGTGCTATTCCAGACAATTATCTATCTGTGTGCCATATTTTATCCAGATCCGTTCCGCCGTTCTGGTTGATCAAAAACATGAATCTAACCAAACTTTTGCATTTATAATAGAAAATTATATTTTATATATTTATATTTGGACTTTCAGAATATAATTTTAAGCGCACAATTATACTTTTTGGATTTCAATATCAATATAAATTCTATATGATATACCTATTTTTATTTGGCTAATGCTGTACACGCCTCTTATAGGTACGTATCAGAATCAAAATTATATTGTAAAATAACAATAATTGTAGGTAACTACATTCTATTATCGCAATAATTTGATTGACTTATAAGTAGTCTAATAATGCATTAATATTTTTAATAATTTTAATAATAATATAATTTAATAATTTTATTAATTATAATAATATTTTTTTTCTTTTTGGTGCTTATTAGTTTGTTTTGGAATAGTTTCTTTTTGTGAAGTCGGTTTTTTTGTTTGTTAAAATTTTCGTTTATTTTTTGATTTTTAGTGAATCTGAAGTACACTAACATTTTTTTCTGAATATGGGTAGACCTACTAAACGTATGCCTACTATTTAAGGATTTTCCTAAATTTTCTCAGGATTCCATCATCAGGTCTTGTTGTGATCATGGGACCATCTGTGAAGTCTACCCTTTTATAAATGAATAAATCGAAATCGGTTGGCGTGATATTGAGTTACTCGTTCATTTGTTGCACACATACTTAATACTAATTTTAGACTTATATGATTGTCTCATGGGTGCCATTGTCAGAATTGAAATGGGACCATTCGGGAAGCTTTCAAATAAAAAAAGAATTAACGGTAACAAAAAAAAAATACAGACGAATTGAGAACCTCCTCCTTTTTTTTGAAGTCGGTTAATTACTAATGAACGTGGCAATATGTGAGCGGTTGGTGTCTTATAAATAAATAAATAAATGATCATCTTCTTTTACAACTAAAACACGAATTTCTTAGCCAAGTCTTTATAAGAAGCGATACAAAATAAAGTTTAGTAAATGAAAGCTATAAAATAAGCTGCGACACATTTCGACATTAATATTTCGATAGAATTATAAAAGGCACTATATTACCGGCGTCCTTGTCGGACATGCTTTGTGTCAATTGTGTCCTTTATGAGACACAAACTTGCTTTTTAAATTATTACACTTTGCCTGCAAGAACTCTCTCATATTTTGCACATTATTCGGAAATATAAACACAATATTTACTGAAGGTATTCACATATTTTGATTCGCAATTTGAAGCGAAAATGTCATTGGATTCATCCATCAATGTTTTAAAAACATGTATACAAATACGGAAAATTGATATAAAAGCAACTGACCGCGTAAGGTAGATAAAGCATGCGCCTATCGCCGAGGGAGGGCGAAGGGGGTGTGTTATTACTTTAGCAAATTACTTTGTCCCTACACAATGCCCGGGCTTTGTTGAAAGATTCGATTTTGCCACCGAACAATAACTATCTACGATCTTTTGACTTATAAAAAAAATACATTTTCCATCGGTACTTCGGAAAAGCGTTTTATGTAATTTTCCTGAAACAACTCAATATAACAATAAAATTCATGAGTCTAAATAAACCATCTAACGCTTCAAATAGCTTAACTGAAGCACCTCTTACTTTAAAGGTCTAACTTTAGGGTTAAACTATTATGATGGGTCCTACAGAACGCAAAACGGAGTAGCGGCAGACCGAGACGTAGATGGAAGGGTGAGCTTTCGACAACTGGACCACAAATGCAAAAAGCACGGAGGCCTTTGCCCTGCAGAAGGTTTGCTTATCGAAAATGGAAGCCAAAAATAAAACAACAGACATGACATCAGCAAGCACCAACTTCACTGCAACAATAAAATACCTAGCTAAAAATTATAGTAGGAATTGAGCCATAGAAACATCGAGCCGAAAACTGAGGATATCGGCCGGTCATCCCATCCTATAAAACCAGCGGCACGACACCTATAACCTAAACTTTTCCACAAGAACAATGGACGTGCGCGCGTAGGCAGAGCTTCTCAACCTTTTTAAGCACGCGCTCTCTTAGGAGCGAGGGGCTAGGGGTGAACAGAACCCAGGGCCAGGGGGGTGTAAGCGATTTGTAAGAGCCGATGAAAGCTCTCCAGATATCGACCGCTAGGGTTGTCAACGCCTAATGGAAACGCGACGTATTTTTACTAAGACGGTTAATATGGTGGGCTCAGTTTGTAAGTGGTGTGGATTAGTTGTTTTTTTTTTGCTATATTGTACTCCGTGGTTATTCATGTTTGTTGTGGATCAACGGATAATTGATTCGGTGCGCTGTTGATTGTTTTGTGATCTTGTTTAATAAAGGTTCATGTTTGCTGGTGTGTTTTTAATCTATATATTCTACAATAGGTGTTATGAGATTAACCTGAAATTGACACAACTGTTACGTAGTATTTTAATTTATAAAAAAACGTGATTGAAAAAATATTTGAGTGCTTTTAATAAAAATGAGGGTTTATTTCCAATACGATGATGTATTGATGTCATCATACTAATGATACTCCCTTGATTGTGCCCCTGGCACACATTCAACTATACAGGATACAGAAATAACAGATTATTAATACCTACACCTTATTCTGAATCGTCTACATGGTATTTTTAACAGAAGAATAAAATTCATGATCCCACAAAAACACAATAAAAAAAAGAAGGCCAAGTTCTTCAACCTAAAAAAATTACAATAAAAAAAGCAACATTGAACTAACCTAACATTCACTTAACTCCAACCAAACAACTCATCCTTACAATAATCTTTTTCCTTCACCGAATAAACCTAGTCCCGTCATCTATTTCCCTTCGTATATTTCCTTAAATACATCACCCGGTTCTATTCACCGATAAAATCGCATAGCGTGATAGTAACTGTCATATTAGGGTATCAAGCCAATGAGTTTTGGGTAAACTAGGGGTCATATAACTGGGTCAAGGCAACCGAAACTGTTCAAGCTTTAACTGATATTAATTCTGATTTCAGAGTCAATATGGCCTTTGAATTGTACAATAATTTATGCATGTCTATTGTACATTTACTTTCCTGTAAACTGTAGTTAAAGAATTTGTTAGCACTTTGTTAAATTAAAGTTAATTAGTTAAAGAAGTACTGTACTTGATACAACTTCAATTTCAGTGTAATAACCTATTTAGTACAAAAGCAATTTATATCTATAAATATAATCAACGTTACAAATGACTTTGTTAAGGGCATAGACAAGCTAAAGACAATAATTATTGAGTGAGTAGACGCTGTCTCGGCCAGTGTTACATAAATATATTTCTAGAATAACAATTAATAATTCATATTTCGATATAAGTGGCCTCCGTGGTATAATTTTATAATTCTATGTTGGGAATAAATTATATCTATTTACACAAACAATTTTTTTTTGTAAATTCCCGCCTCTTTTTCAAAAAAATGTTTAAGCTATTGTTTGACAGCCCTATAAAAACGACGAGAGGCAAAGAAGAGACCACAAGCCGTGTTCCAACTGCGGTTGCAAAATTCACTCTACAGAGTTCATTCGCCCCACTCATTAAGCGATAACTGCATTCGTGTGACATTACATGACATGACACCCTGACTTTTGTGTTGATATTGGATCAAAAGGAAGGTTGTTCGAATTTTGAATGCAGATGACCTATGATTTGTTTTTAAAATGTTATTCAGTAAAACGGGCCTGACCTATGCTAAGCTCTTGCATAATTAATGTACTTGGCTCATAGTTATTTGATTAATTGTTATTTTATGAATTTATTATAAGTAAGCTCGGAATATATAATAAATATTATGGGTGTTCCAAACATCCAAAGTCAAAGTTCAACGAAGTCTTTTAAAATATGTTATTATAGTACTATAATTATTACATACGAAATAAAATATTAAATTATTTCACACTCCAGTCAGTTATACTAAAAGCGTTTTAGATTCACTAAATCATATCAAAAAAACATAAACTGTCAAATGCCCAGAAAACATGTCATCCGTAACAAAATACGATCTCTAAAAATTAGACGATCCTCACTTAAAAAAAAAGAATAAACATTTTATATGTACGCGTTACGACTGTTCTATTTAAAACGCGATGTATTTCAAAAGTATACGGCCATGCTGTCATTTCAACATCTAAATCGTACGCCCTTTCTCAGTCGGGTATTAATTACAAAGCTTAGCGCATACGCGCGGGCCAACAACTGTAAAACTATTAACGGGGCACACCGAATAGTTTGAAATAGTTTCGCTGGCTCGCCGCCAGGAGCGCTGTATACGCTTGTGATAGATCGCGGCTCCTTGTATTTGACGTGGTTGTAAACAAAAATAATAAATAAAAAAACCCGGCGTAGACCGGACCGGCAAGCATGTTTTGATATATGTGTATTTCATTTTGGTTTATAGCTTTCAGAGCGAGTTTTATTGGTTTTTACGTAAGATTAGAAATGACGTGTCGTGCGTTTTATGTGTGACAGTATTGGACGTTTATGTTGATTGCCAATTCTGATTGTGTTTTCAGTGCTCTCACGGGAGAGATAACGGCCGGTGGATAATTACGGTTACAGGTGTTTTATTATTGAATCGGTCAAACAACAACGATTTTTAATTATTTATCGGACATTTTTTATTCAGATTACTGGTTGTATGTGATAGTTTTGTTACAGTGTAATGATATTCAAAAATAATTTTATTAAAAAAAAGATCAACAAAGTTAAACTAAATCGAATGTTTAACTTATTCAATTAAAGATCTCCAGTTAAAATTTATAATTTGCGTTACTTTTGTCATGTTTTGTAAAGCATTTATAAACATCGTTATGTACTAAGCTTTATGTAACCAGTGTGGCATATCAAGAAGTGTATTCTCAGAGGACCCTAGGGGAAAAAGTTTCACTTTATTGAAGGTACTTTAGTACTTAGTTGGGTCAGTACTTTTAAAGTACTAGACATTTGGAAGCGGTAATTATGTAGTCAGAAAAAAGGGGCCTTTTGAGACAACTTTGGTTATAACTGTTCATTAAATGTCACTCTTTGTGATGTACCGTTTAGGGGTCTTATGCTGGAAATTTCTGACATAATATCTGATGTGAATTTCTTAAAAAAATAAAAATGTAGCTTTCGACTTGAGGTGTTACTTATGTTCCTGGGGTTCTTATGTTTTCCCGGGAGAATATCCTGTGATATACTCAAACATTTTCCATCTTCTTCATATCTTGACCAGTTTGATTTCATTTGATAAAATTTCTTATTTCCCTGTTTCTATATTAGATAATACGTATGAAAATTTTGTTATTTTCCTATTTTTATTTTACCTTTGTTTAGTCTCATTTAATTTCAATAGGAATAATTGCTTTTTTGGCATTTATCATGATATATATAGTTAATATAAATTTAATAAATATCTTAAACCACGCCTAATATGAAGTCAGTTTCTAGTAGTGGTTTAGAAGAATTCATCGAGCATTTAAAATCGAGCTTAAGCAAGTTTTACACTTCCCATTTACTAATGATATAAATAAATGTATGTACCCACTAAGACTAGTCATAAAACATGATAAAACAAAGACAATAAAAGTAACTTTGAACCAGGTCTTATCGGTGAAGTGTGTCCAGCATTGTATATTGTTATAGCCAATGAAATGACGTCATTAAATGGATAAGAAATACCTATGATGACCTAAATTATCACGTAATTTTTTTATTTGCAAGAAACAGTGTAAAATTTCTAGAACAGTAGTAATATTTTTATCTAAATCGTATACTTATGATAAAATAAAATCTCACGTGAGATTAGGGGCAAATAAGGGAGCAAAATCTCATGACATCTCACCAAGGGGAGTGGGGGGTCGAAAAATCGCCAAAATCACCTCACGTAATTAATGGATGCCCCCTAAGTATATATAAAAAAACAATTGTTTTCAATGTAAGCTTTTAGATTTGTCCTAATTTCTTTTTTTGTACTTTTATGATCGCACATTCGTTCCTAATGTGGTAAATACTGTATTATTAATAATGTAATTTTGTATACATATCAGAATACTGTAAATTGTATATCCAGCCCCTTCTCGCGCGTCAGTTTACAAATATGTTGTCTCAATGTTAAAATCTTACATAAGTAACTATTATCATCATCATCATCATCGGCCTATCTCCGTCCACTGCTGGACATAGGCCTCACCTATGGCACGCCACTGAGCTCGATCTTCAGCTCTTTGTTTCCAACCGCTGCCAGCCAGCTTGCGTATATCGTCGCTCCATCTAGCTGGAGGGCGCCCTACACTACGTTTACCGAGCCGTGGTCTCAACTCTAGACACGTCTACCCCAACGGTTATCGGTTCTACGGCAGATGTGACCAGCCCAGTTCAGCTTGCTAATCCTTTGAGCTATGTCGATAACTAGTCACCATATATCACGTTGAGAGTTCAGACAAGCCTTAACATCTTCGATGAAATGTGGGTCGCAATACTGAGACCTCTCCCTGCTTCGGGGATAAAGGGCGTGAAGTTGGAGAGAAGAAAATAGTGGCATAAAAATATAATTGGAATTAAATACAGCACAGATAGAATATATTATCTGTACAACAATGTAAAATCCCCTTGGAACGCGGATGAAACCACGGGGCGAACCCTGTCTATATAAATCTACATTGCTCCCTCCCTGCTTGAATGCACCAGTGCATTTGAACGCTTCTGATTGGATAGTTTAAGGTGTTAGTACTCTACTATGTCTACAATTATGGTCTAAAATACTTCGTCACTTCCATTAATAATTCTTAATATATCCGACGATGTTCGTAACGGTCATGCTTAACAAAAACCGCTTAATTATAATTTTATGCCTACACCCTAGTTACTCGAGATTTTTGCCCTCTCTGAGGTCGCAATATACTGTGATTAAATACAATTTGGTGCGGTCCCTCGGTGCCTCCAGCGCTTCCGGGAAGCCTAGCGACTTCCGTTACCCGACTTCCGGTAGGATACCGCGCGTTATTTCGTACTTTTTTCAAGTGCCTGTGACCGAGTGGCTTTTTGTCGTGGAATAAAGTTTTTCAGGCTGAAATGTGATGAACAGCCACGAAAATGTAGCTGTGGGATTATAAATTATAAAATAGCATAGCTTATTTGTGGGATTGTAGGTCGAGGTAATGCCTGTACATTCATCAGGTTTTTTGGTGCACTCGGGTTTTGTATTTGTCCTTAAATATTTATATAAATAAGGATGAAATATGCGCTGGTATACAAAGCATGCAATAACTATTTTTGGAATCGTATATTTACACACAAATTTTCAGCCAGTAAACAGTTGAATAGATTGATTGGCCAGATTTTAACACAAATATTTATTCGAGCTTACAGCTGAAATTGTGTAATCAAACATTTAAATTATCTAAAAACACTCAATTTTCCGTGCCATAATATCAGGAATGACTTTATTTTTAAGTAAACATTGTTTACAATTTAACAGTGTTAAATCAATAATTTTGATATTGGATTGACGTGTTAATTTTCTATTTATTTTAACATCAGAGATGATTAACACTCAATATATCGCACCCTCAGTACGATAAGGGCTTAACAAAAAAATTTTCGAAATGGAGTTACGATTATAGAGAGACTAAACAAAGTACGCTCTATCCGATGAATAGAAAAACATAGTCAATTTAATGATAGAATAAGCATACCGATACTTCAGCCTCTTTAACATCGGGACCCACCCTCCCCGCTCAGTGCGAAAGTGACCCAATCAGAGATGTGCCAAAAGTGTTTTTTTGAGTTATGCCCATATCGTTCGTATCTAAAGCCAGTTTTCTCAGTTATATGCTGACTTCCAAACCGATAGTAGCTTCAGCAACTTTAACCCCCAAATACAGCCTAAAATGAGTAAGTAGCTTTTGATTGATTCTGTCTTGTAATGACTATCTTACCTTTGAAGATCAATCAGTCATTTTAAATCACTGTCATCAATATACATGAAGTAAACATCTTGTGTCACGTAACACTAAACGAAGCACCTCTTACTTTCAGTATTGCACTTATCCCGACAAAAAATACCTAAAATCGGTTTACAAACCTCGTTACAGGGTCCGCTGATTGATTAACGAACGAGAGAGGATAAAAAAAGAATTAGTTAGCACCAGACTGATGTTCAGTTGTTTCTTGTCTGTCATTGTGCAGACATAGACTATACTAACGAATACAAACTTAACTTTACCGTCCATCAAACGTAATGAAACCCTTAAGTCATCGCTCAACCAATCAAATTACAATAACTCCACACATTTCAACGGCAAATGAAACGTTGTCGAACCAACGGCCCAATTTCACGAGAGCAATCAAACTGTTTCCAACTTTATGTCAAGGTTACAAATGTTAATATTGATTGTGGTTAAATAAACAGTGGCTGCGACCACATGGTAGTTTAGTTAACAAAATATATGAAGAGGATTTGTTTATAGGACATCCTGTTGATAGACATTGAGTGTGGATAAGCTGGAGACGGCTTGTCTTGGAGCTTGAAAAAATATATTTCGTGAAGCAACTGTCGGCACATTCGAGTTACTGGCTTTTAAATAAACCTATGGTGCTTATCTTCTTAACTTTGTATGTAAGTAGCTCTTTAGAGCACTTAACTACACTGCAAGTTTCAAACAATAAATCTTTAGTATTTTTAAACAATGCCACTTTTCATCCGCATCTTTGTGCGCTTATATCTTTTAAACTTTGCTATATAATTTGATGTAATTTTTACCATAATTTAGAGATTTTTTTCTGGCATGGACATCTACACTATTCGGGTAGGGGTCGCTAGTAATATATTAAAAAAAACTATTTTTATGTGTATGCAAAATAGATTAAAGCTAGCTTTAACCATTTACATCAAAATCATAATAATCGAACAATCAATCAAATGATTTGTGGTTCGACGTATCGCTTAATAAATTCGCGCCCTAATATTTAACGATAAAATTTTGAAATGCCTTAATTGGTAGGGATGTAGTACATGCTTGCTAGTTAGAAACTTTGTTTCGGATATCCGCATCTACAATAAAAGCATCGAAATATCTCGTCTGCATGCATTACCTGTTTAAACTGGTATTTATGACAGCGAAGAAGAACTAGACTGCCCGTTTACTATTACTGCATGGATTTATGGTATTACCTGAAAATAAGCAAATTCATGTTTTATTACAAAAGTGACAACAAAAGCACATACACAGAATATGAAATATGAGTTATTGACTTAAAATAAAAACAGCATTCACAATTTTTTTTATATTCTCGAAATATACTGAAAAAAGTTATCTAGATAACATTTATTATAATATTTTAAAATTAAATTATAAACAAATATCCTGTAACTTTTTACACACGACCATCATCCCAAACTACCGCTAAAACTACCATGGAAACCAGATAACCTATATAATAAATACATACACTACTTCTATGTCTAAATTCCAACTTATATACGTAGTTATTTACATCCATTCATCGTTTCTAACTTTCCATGAAATATTCAGAGGAACGCATTTACGTAAATTATCCGCACCGAATAAATTACATAACGGTGCGGACAAAGCATATCCGCCCGCGATAAATCCCATCCCTAAAACCCGCCTAATTGGTATCTCAAAACTAAAACTATTTGGAAATATCAAGTTGCAAACATAAACCGACGTAATTGTAGCTAGAAATTAACAAGTCTGGGTTTCAAAATCAAGATCTAGACAAAATAATTATGCTAATATTGTTACTGAGTAAAATACTAAGTTGCTTTGAAGATGTCGGGGATAAGGACTGAAGTTAGTATTAGGGATTCAGGGCTGGTGCTTCGAGAATTCATGGTTTTATCAACGAAGTTTTAATCTTGTTATTTTATATGCTTAACCCTTTGTTGCACTAAATACGCTATAAAATCCCGAACTGTTTTGTTATTCTCTAATGTTTGGGCTTTAAATAACCTTTGTAAGTTATTTATAGTGTTATGAAATTCTTCAATAACATAAGGCAAGATAAATATAAGTTTTCGAAGCTGTATTAATACTAACAAAGTTTATTTTTGGAAGAAACGAAGGTGGACGTTTTGGATATCTACTAATCTAAATAAATACTATAGAATAAGTAACCGCTTGACATAAACAAATTGATAATTAATTAATTTAATAACAAAGCTACAGCCTACAGTAACACTTTGGAGCTCACCTTGAAAAAGTCGAATTTAAATCTTCCTAAAGCCTAAAATCTGGTCAGAATTCAACTCGGCATATCTGAATGGAAAAACAAAATTTCAATTTATACCTTAACCAACCCACTTGGAGCCCTGGGTCCGTCCGGGTCTCAGTCGCAAATCCCACTTTGATCGACTTCTCAAGTACTTTCTGGATCCCTCAGTTTCGTTGCGTTAGGTATTCAGACCGCATTATTGGCCGACCTTAAATTACCATAGAACTAATAGTTTTCCTTGACTGTTCTGATCGCACCCTGGACGTAGATCTACATTGCCCTCTATTGGTCTTAACTAGGGGTTCTCAAATTCCTGGGGTGGTTAGGGGGGTACCGCGAATAGATTGACGGTACTGACCTGAACTGACCAAAGTTAGTCCTTATGTATCCTTGCGTTTTTTTCCCTCAGGTCGGGAGGAATGTAAGGAAGGTCTATGCTAGCGCACTGGCCGTTATTACTATTGCTGACTGACGATAATTTGTATAAATAAGTAAATATTCGTTTTTCAAAAAAAGAAATAGAATGACAGTGCGCGAGCACGGATAAAGATGTTTTTTTTATATAAAAATCGAATGGACAAAAATAAAAAATAATATTTGATAAGTTTCTTTATAATTACGCCTCCGTTCACTTCAATATTGACCTGAACTGACCAAAGTAAGTCCTTATGTAGGGACAATTCGAGAAGACAAGCCAATTCACGACAATATAACCTATTTATCTATATAAGTAACTTTAAATTTGACCTTCATAAGTGCCCTCCGAAGGCCTAAACTGAATAAATGGTTTTGAATTTTGAATTGAATTTTTTGAATTTTGAATTTTAAGTATGTATTTAGACGAAAAAAGAAGTATATTTAGTTCATCAGCTATCTGGTTTCCTTAGTACAAGCTCTGCTTAGGGGATCAGATGGTCGCGTGTAAAGTACGTCCCAGAATATTTATTTATGATAATATGTACATATTTCATGTTGTCCTGAAGTGTTATATATATATACTACCTGTCCCCCGCGGTTTTACCCGCGTTCCCGAGGGATATCACATTTTCCCGGGATAAAAAGTAGCCTATATGTTATTCCAGAATATGCTCTAACTATGAGCCAAGTTTCATCCATATCCGTTTAGTAGTTTTTGCGTGGAAGAGTAACAAACATACTTACATACAAATCTTTCCTCTTTATAATATTATTTTACCCGCGTTCCCGTGGGATGTCACATGTATTATACATAAAAACTTTCCTCCTCAATCACTCTATCTATCTAAATAAACCACATCAAAATCCGTTGCGTATTTTTAAAGATTTAAGCATACATAGGTATATAGGAACAGAGCCAGCGACTTTGTTTTATACTATGTAGTGACAACACGAGTTTTAGCTAGTTTAATATATTTTATTTTATAAAGGGCTTCGTGGAGCCAAAAGTTTGAGAACCACTGACGAAACTAAGACAAACGTAAGAAACCCAGCTACATTCAAAGATGATAAATCAAGAAATTACGAAACCAGACCGACAGAAATCAGGACATAGGTTATTAAACTTAATACGTGGTACATAACGATAACTGCACCATCGACAGACTCAAACGGCTCATAAAAGTATAGCGATGCTTGCGTAGCGACATAAAATCCAACCGTATTGGATATCGGAGGTATATAGGTATCTCATGAAATGGCAACTTATAAAATTGAAGTTTTTAAAGCTATATCTTTAGTGTTAACGGTACAATTAGTGATCGCTTGTGAACAGTTTACTTTTGAAGTATTCGTTCAGTCCCTCTGTTTTGTAGTTTTAGATAAAGAAAAAATATTTACTAAGCAAATAAATTTAAATATAGTGTATTCAGTTTTGTTGTGTGTATATAATTACAGGGTTCCGAAAGGGTTATTTTTTTGATGGTAGATGTTACCAAACCTTATTCGGTACTAATATCTTAAAGAGGTAAAGTTTGGATGAAGGAGATAATCTCCGAAACTACTCGTCCGATTTCAATAATACTTTCACTGTTAGAACGCTACACTATTCCCGTGTGACATAGACTATGTCATTATCCTAAGATATACAACGTGTTACAAAATACCCGTAAAAATATAATTAATTATCAAACCCAACAACCCTAGTAAGCAGTCATGTCAGGGAACCAGATTATTTAACAGAAAGGCCTACATACCTATTTTACCTAATAATTGTCTACTTTAATAGTTTTTCTATTTTTCATTCATAAAAATATTTTTTTTTTTTTTTGGGGTATGTTATACAGCGTTACTACGGTTCTTAAATATTGTGAATGGACTCGTTATTAGGCCCCATTTAACCTCGGCCTTACGGGTATTTTTGTAACAGCCTGAATAAGATTCTTAGGGACCGCGGGTGAAGCCGCGGAATCTGACGTTGCCGTGGAAGACTTAATTATGAGGCTAATAAAGTTCAAAGTCGTATACAGCTCATCCAACTGCGTTATGTGGAACAATCAATAGTGTTCCAATGTTGCAGCTCTTGCTCAGTTTTTGGCATAAGCTTGATTATAAGCAATTGGTAATTTCTTATTAGATATAATAATACTAATAAAAAAGCTATATAACATTTATTACAAAGTTATGAAAGACTTTTAATTTAAACCTGAACATAAATTTGTTTTACTTACTTAAGTAAAGATGTAATTACCAATTTTAAAATTTAAATTGCGTTTAGAATGTGTGCATGTGCGTTGTTACTTTTCTCCTTATGGCTTGACGGATTTTGATATGTATTGACTTATTGACCCAATGGTTAAATCTGGTAGGTGTCCTGTTGTCGATATCGGTTTTATTTTGATCCAGGATCCGATAGGTGGCGCTGCAGTGATGTTACTTTTAGCTCATGACCTACTGGCCAGAACAATGTATACCGAGTCAGTTAGTATTATTGGAAAAATGTCTAAATAAAAGTAGCAAAAATATTTCAATAATTTTGTCCCAAGCAATCACGACTTTCAATAACATCCTTTTAAGATCCAACACAAATTAATAACAAAGTCTAACCCTATAAAATAGAATTGCAATCACACCTGAATAACGTCCAATATCAGCACTTTCCGTTAATTAAATTTCAAATCTCGCGTCAAGCTAAAGCGCTTAATTTTTCCAAAGCGATCCACTCCAACGGAATCCAACACACCAATTATCGTGGAGGGTCCATTCGACCCACCTCAGTTACTCATTACATTTCCATTAACAAAATGCAGGGTTACTCAACAGTTTCGTGGCGCGTTTTAAAAGATAGCCAACCTTTAACCCGTGGACTTTTTGTGGGCGTGCCTGTGCCATTGTAGCACTTCTGAGCTATTTCAAGTGTCAAATTAATGATCCGAAACAGTGAGGCGCTAGTTGCGACCTCGTTTTGTTACCTCCTCGGCGTTTTTATGTTTGGTACGAGTTAATAGCTTTTGTTATTAAATTTGTTTGTAGTAAACGTTACATTTAATGTACACATTCTCAATTGAGCAAAACTAGAATTGATAGTATTAATCAAAAAACAGAGTTAAAGTGAAATTTCTTATGGGAGGGCTTTGAAATGCTGATCCGCAACCTTTTGTGTGTAGAAAGAATGATAAACACAATATATGCTATTCAAAAGCGATTGATGAATAATTAGTGTTTCCCTGTAATACTAAAGTTTCTCATATATCGTGTCTTTACGACACACCTGTTATATTTTAATGTGAAAATATTTTCGCGGGCATAAAGTGTGGCTTAGACGCGGCATTACCTGCAGTTGCCCGGGATTGACGTTCACTACATGTCACATTGGTGGGACTTCAAATATTTTTGGTTGAATGCGGGTCTCAGTACTCAGACCTCTCCCAACCTCTTCGGGGATATAGGGCCTGGGAAATTAAGTATAAATTCGACCATAAAACAATTAAATTAAATTTGCATGTAAGACTTCGAGGATAGCTACAAAACAAAAAAAAATACGTTTCACAAATAGGGCGAGAATGGTCTGCTCTTTTTATAGAGAAAAAAACTCAATGCTTAATTGATTCACTTTATTTTTTTATTTCCTCATATCGCTCGTCGCTCACAACTTGTTTCAAACTCCAATATACGCCGTACTAGTATTGTGCAATAGATGGTACACAGATAATCTAATCGTTACAATACATATCTTGAACTTTTACACGAAGAGTTACGATATCTTAGTTGTTGGAGCAGTTCAAGTGACGTGTCTCACTTGTTTTCTCTTTTGTTGGTGTGTCCATTACTTTTAACATGAGTAATGAGCAAATGTTAAGTAATGATTATGAATGTGAGGAATTCTTTGTCGACCTCGAATTTCATAGGTGATTCAGACTATCTATCCCCAGCAGTTTCATTCGCCAAGGGGTGTTTGATTTTCCGGGTAAACCTAAGTAACTCTTTATAACATTAGCTAGGTATAATGAAGGTCCTGTGAAAATAGGTCTAGGCATTTCAGAGATTAGGCGGAGAAAACAGACAATTTTCTTTTAATTGTTTTTTGTTATACGGTAGGTATCTATTTCTTTCCGGGACTTTGTAAAAAGTTGTTGTTCTGTCATTACAAATAGAAAGTTCAATCTTATTTAGGTATTTGTATAGTTTTATATTGCCATGCTTAAAAAAGTATACCAGTTGTGTAATAGCAAGTAAACCATGACGTTATCTCGTTTTTACTCACAACATTTGACCGCAAAGCATCATAACTTACCAACTTGACAAGTATGGTTAGCAAAGAAAAGTGTAATAAATCCAAACGGACAAAAACGCCTTCGATTGACAAAAACAACAAATTTTAGCAGAAAGCCCACATTGATCTGTAACAAACAATCTTACCGCTGCAACTGGCTATAACTCAAAACGCTCCTGCAGCACAAAATCCGATAATTTTAAAATGAGATATAAGGAGCAGGTGGCCTATTTTGAGGTATCCGGTACATCGGTACAAGATAGATTACTGGGACACTGTAGCACGTTCGACCCCAATTCTAAATCTGCCCCAGCCACCACCAGCCGGCCCGAGAGATTACGTCACATTTCAATTAGAAACAGGTATCTATCAATATTGTACATGTATTTCTATCGGTCAAATCGTACCAGCCGATCGACTGTGTAAATATCCTCGCGACATTGTAAGGGTTAGGTTAGGTTATCTGTTGTTTTTATGCGTCATTTTTTGTTTATTTCAATGGCGATTGTTTTGAAGTGACTATAGTCATGAGGTTTTGTCTAATGCGTGTATTAACAAAGCTATTTAACAGTTTTATGTTTCAGTTATTAAATCTATCAGTGACTTGTGGCTTGAACATCGCAGTTAGCAAGTTAAACAGTAAAATTATTGTTGTCCAGTCGTAAAATATACAGTTAGATGCTTAGAAAACGCACGGCCGCTTAGAAATAACGTGCTTTTTATGAAAAATAATAAAACGTAAATTTAATTGCCGGTCTAAGATACCTCTACGTTTATACAGCTCTAACATGGTGCATTTGAGGGTTAATAAATAACACAGTACCTACATAATAGTCGCGTCGAATCTGTACAGATTTCTACCTTATCTCAAACCGTCCGTCGGCGAACCTTTGTGATGCGTATGCGCAACGATCGATGCGAATTGACTACAAAAGATTTACGACCTCTCCACTAAAAGCTGCGTAAATTATCCCTTTGTGTTTTATCTCGCTTGCTCACAGAGTATATGGGAAGTAGAAAAGAGACGGACGATGCTATCTTGCGTTCAGATTGTGCCGTTTAATGCTACTTTGGCATGAATGTGAACTTTGGGAAAGTTCGAGGAATTCTATGCGGTGTGCACGCTTTACTCGTGTTTAAATAAATAGGAAAGTAAACTCTATTTAGGCAAGAAACTTTTAGGAAAACACACATTAAGCACCTATTAATAAGTACCTAAGTTATTAAATTACGGGAAATTACGTTTCACAGAGTAAATAAGTATATTTTTTTGGTTTCTTGCTTCATAATATCCTAATTCATAATATCCAAAGCCATTACAGTCTATGCGGAAATTACAATATTAGATAAGTTGAAATTAATATTTCTTTTACAATACTTACCGACATATTTCGAATAAAATATGAAATGATATTACCAGTGACATTGTATGAATAAGTTAAATGGGTCAGTACATATAGGTACCTACTTAAATATTGTATCTAATTAGGTCTGTAGGTAATTTAATTCAATACTTCACATTATTGTGTCATATGTCACAAGTTCACAACACTGATTCATCAATATCACGCATGGGTATTAATAATAAAGGTACCTACCAGTAAAGAATAAAATAATATGTTCTGCGTGAGTCACTCGGCAGCGATACTTTTCGATAATCATGCAAATTTTACCAACGACATGTCGGTACTACCGAATTTAAATTCAAAGGGAATTTATTTAAAAATTGAACATCGAAGCCGAATACACACCAGATGGCGTTAATAGTGGGTTAACTTTGGCGTATATAAGTGACATTTCCGACACTATCACTTTCGATGTAATAATTTAGCTTTGGGTTCAGCTGTCTCAATGTGTAGTTGATATTAATACAACTTTTATAGAACTTACAACGCTATTAGTATTATTATTTGGTCGAATTTTCTTCGCTTCAAGTGATACAATAGAAATAAATCCCACGCCAAATACTTAATTAGAACCACAAATTCTAATGCAACATAAATCTTCTTGATTTTTTAAATTATTCTAAACACGAATTTGCATAAATACTTCTCGGACGTTAATACTTAGCTACAACGGGTTATCTTCTAATCTTATCTAATATGATAGAACTTGAACTTGGTGTCTGTCTGTGTGACATGATTATGGTTTTTTACCTACTTACAAACGAATGCAATCCGAGTAAGCGTGTAAAAGCCATCTAACATCATATAATGCTTAAAAAAAACTAACTAAAAAGCCAAAAATATAATCATCTTACTTAACTGACCTCCTTCCATTAGCACCTTCCTGTGAGTGAAATTCTATTGATTGTAGTAGTCCATTTTCAAACCTAGTCACACCATAAATTTGCACTGCTTCTTCAAAAGCTATACAAGAAAAGTCACGGGTTTTAAATAGCATGTTGCTGCAGAATGCGTATTATCTCAAAATCGAACTTCATTCTTTCGTGTGAACACACAATTGTGCAATTTGTAGACCGTGTACACACGCACACTGGTACTTTTATATGTGTTGTACCGTGAAACTGTGTCTATGCGAAATGTGGAGGTTGATGACAGTTAAAACCAGGTATATGCTTTCGGAACTAGAAGATGTTCTAAGCAGCCAAGGCGGTGTTCTGTTACACCTCTTTTAAACTAGGATCAATCATTTATAATTTTATAGATACAAAATGATATCAACAATGACAAACATTTCTAGTCATCGACATATGTCGAAATGAGACAAAAATATATTTTCTCCAAAACCAGTTACTGAGTTATTCAACACAGCAGTATTTTGGCGCCAGAATGCTTTCCAAAGATAAATTCCTGCTAACAATCGTTTAGCAAAAGGTGCGGGACAATAGCGACTGGACGCCACCGTAAGGTGACGCTGAGTCAGCTGTGACTGGCGAGCACCAGCCATATTGGATTTTTTATTTTTAAATTGCAAACACAGACGAAGTGCTCGATCGAGTTCGAATTTCGATTTGTTTTTTTATTGCCAGTAAGAAAACTAACATTTGAAAAGCGGAGCTTTATGTCAGTCTCTGTTTATTTGAATTAGGCTGATTGAACCGTATTACCATTGATTTTGATCTAATTTGATAGGTACATATTTCATTTTGTTTTTTTGTTGATTGTAGTGGGAATTTGATGTTCTAGTCTTTATTAAAATGAAACCTTTTTGTCTTAACGTTGACGGGAGTATCCACTAAGTTTGCATTGCCAAGGGATTGCCAATGTGAGTGAGTGTTGCCAACTAATACAAAGCCTAGAAAATAATCACCGGCCGGAACACAGCGGTAAGTAGGTGTTTGGTGACAGATTTTCAACTTGCGTCCGTTATTGATTTGAAGAAAAACATTAGTTTACTTTCCAAAACAAGTCACACGTGCGCTTTGAAATATAGATAATAAATCAACGTCGCTGGCGGCGCATAAAAAAACCCGATAAAGCGCGAAAAGCAAAACGCTAAAATTGCCAAAAATTCGCGCGGGCCCAGTAAAAATCACCGCGAGAATTACGCCAGCGAAACTTTTTTAATAACGCTCACCGATTCAATCTCAATCGAAAAATCCCTAACAAAAAAAACTCTCTACACAACAGTAAGAAAAATGTATAAACATGTCAGGGGACTGGTTCAGGTACGCCATTTTTTATTGAATCGAACACCTATGCCCGAAAGGGACGCCCGCCGTGCTTCCCTACCTTTTCAAGCGCGGCAACAACCACAAGCCGTAAGCGGGACCCGAATATACACCCGTCCCACTCGGCCCTGCATTCATGAGGACAAAGAATAAGTAGTAATAAAGACGTGACATTCGTGCAGATGGTTGATAAAACTTAATACTTGGCAGTTTGTCCGCTCTTGGGCTATTAAAAGGCAACGAACAGATACGTTGTTACACGCTCTTTAGTTCTCGGGACTCATGAAAACATTAAAGGAAATGGTTCTCTTCGGCGAGGTCGTATATTGCTTTCCATGTTGGTGGTATCGGCGAGCCTTTTTACATTTGCTACTGGCGCGAAATTGGAGAGAAAAGAAAATGGCAAACATTCAATGTCTCAATTTAACTCGGAGGCAGAAAAGGCGAGCTTGATTGCGTTTAAAGTATCTCGAGTGCTCGGAGATAGAACCTAAATAGAAGACTACAATTATTTCAGACGTGCCTAATTTCTATCAGCGGTCCAGCTCGGATGCCAGTTAAATGTTTTTAAATGACAAATGATCCCTCGGTCCATCTGGTTCGGGTTTCTCGGTCTTAGTTGTTCAGTCTCGAGCCAATTTAATAAAAGAGAGGTCCGATATACCTTTCCCGGCGCGAAGGGCCAAGTTAGTACCCCAATTTTTACCTGCTGTTATTCCTAGCGTTGACAGTGGTATTACAAGGGTCGCAAAAACTCGATACTTTGTAATTATTTCATGTTATTATGCTCTGATGATATTTAATAGGATTTTATGAATGAGATTAGAGTTCTTGAGTACCTTTCTTTGTGATAGGGTGTAACGATTTAATAAAACTTACGTTAAATGTAAAAGCAAAGTACATCTCAATACACATAGAATTGCTGAATCACACAGCGACTTTTGATGACGACAAACTTCCTAAATGAGTTCCCGTAAATAACGTTCAAGTAGAATAACGATAGTAGGAGTCATACAAACCTCGTAAAACTCTGACAGCTCTCTCGCAGTCTTGACTCACCACCGTTCCCTAATCTTACTCTTCCATAATTTTACGATCGTGTCGCTGTTATCGTTACATTCCTCCTTCGACAGGCAAATCCAACCGAATTTATATAGGGGAAAGTCAGTACGTTGCAAATTTCTGCGTTGGCAAAATCGTCGGGTGGTTACATTAGATTTTTTGGTGAAGGCAACTCGTAAAACGGTGTTACGTAAATCGATCGTTTGTTCAGCTGATTGCTAGATTGAAAAGCTCGCTTTTCGCTTTGTAATCTCGCCGGCTTATAGCCTATACAAACATCTAAAATAACCCCGTCAATTTTCCGGAAGTTTTTATGACTCGATTCTCCTTCTGAAATACGGTGTTGAACATTGATTGACAAAGACTGGAGCGACTGGAAGTTTATAATTTTGAAACAATTTCAATTCACAATAAAGTTTCGACTCGAGAACCTAACGGCGACCGAAATTATTTCCGAGCTGAGCCTCCGAGACAATAAAATAGCTTTCTTATAACGATTCCGGCCCGAAGCTATCCCGTAATGTTACTTCCTTACGCACTGCTTCGGCGCCCGAGTGTAATAAAACAATAAAATGTTGCAAAACTTGCAAGATTACTGTTCTTAACAACAGCTCAAGGTGGGAGAAAAAAGGTGTAAAGGCTGTCGCCCGGATGACGATAACTCGGCTCCCAAGTCTGGATAATGCAGTTAAATGCAGTTCCAATGTGCTCCAAGCGAGTTTACACGTCGCCTACAGGTAAGCTAAAGTGATTTAATGACTCTGGTATTATTATAATGTTGATTGTTAGAATAATCGGCGGTAATGTACAAAACAATTTAGTAAAGCGTGAGTAGAAATAAGATACTTTGATGCTGGAAATCAATGGTCGTTAAAAGATAATGAGATAGATAGCACAGATTGTTGCGGATAGAGAAAACAGCACGGAAAGTAAAAGCTTTTGAAATTAATAAAAATAATAGTTTCAAACTCAATTTTAATCATGTTAAACTTGCATTTTCGATAACACTTAGAAGAAATTAATTTTGAAAAAGAAAGGACAACACTTGAGCTAAAATTTGATAGTGTAAAGTCTAAAGCAATCATATTAAATAAAAAAATATTGGGTATACCAAAATTCCCTTCAAGATTAGTTTTTAAAATAGGTGCATTTCAAACGAATGAGTCGACTGAACATCAAAAACGATGGCATAGTAAAAAACTAAAAGCTTTTACATCGGTTGACGTAGTTTACTTAATTATTGAAGCGACTGTCTTGTTTATGGTTGTTTTGACACACTTTTATCTGTAACATATTATATTACACATGAACTATGACCGCAGTTGGGATTTTATCAAACGAATCGTAAATATAGGTTCTAAATAGGAATGAGAGAATGCATTTATCTCGTTTTACCTTGGTTCAATATCATATCATAATTTTTTTATATTTCGCGAACTAAGTTCCATAGTTTTATTAATAGATTGAAACTCGATTTGCGTGAAGTGGAGTTATGAGAATATTGTTCAAACGAATCTGGACCTTTTGATCTTGTTACAAAGGAACTGAATTCTCTTAGAGATAAGAACGCTATAAATTCTATTCCAACAGTCAATTATGCAGGTCACTCGTAAAATAATTACTTCATTTACAATTATATCTGAGTATAACCTTAGAGGTTCTTGAGATATCTCCACGACTTAATAAACAGGTAGAAAGCCACTTTACTCCAATTGAATGACGTCCATCTTGAAAATTTTAACAAATTTATTATACTGGTCAAATGCGTTAACATGACCGTGTTACAGTGCGCATAAGGTTTTAAATGGCATGAACCATTATTTGACAGCTCTAGAGTTGAATTGTAAATAGATACTGTACTAAGACATAAAAGAAATATGTTTTTTTTGATGATGAGTACTGTCTCAGTTTCATTTGTTATAGAAAAATTTGGTTTTTACCATTAGCCGAATACTCAAGGTGAATGTATTTGTAGTTGAAACTTTTTTTATGACATTCCGTCCATATACGTGATATTTTTTTTAAGGATTTAGGTTCAAATACATCATTATTCAAAGAGTTGACTGCACATTAACACGGATTCGGTCTAGTCTTTAGTCTTTTTGTGTAAAAGTATAAGGTGTATGTAAAGTGTGCCAAATATTATACCTAAAACAAATACTGGAGCATTTACCACTATCAAAATAAAATAATCAACAGAATGTGTCGTAATATCACACGATAGAAGTGAAACTTTTAAACAAGAAAACATTTAATTATTCATCAATCATTTTTGAATAGTAAAAATTGTTTATCATTCATTTATATGCCGTCACACAAAAAAGTTGCTAATCTCAATTTCAAAACCCTGCCGAAGTTTCACTTCACTTAAAATTATAGGTACATATCACAATTTTGACGTTACAAACATCACATCTACAATTCATTACCTTATCATTGACACGACACGAATACCATAGATTTTCGTCCAGCCAATGTCACAATGGCTTGTCAAACTTAATTAATCCGAGATCAAATACAGTAATACTTAACTCTTATTATCCACAGTAGTACCAAGAGTAACGGTAACAGTCTGGTCCAGTATTTTTAACTGTTAAACGTCGATAAGTCGATGGTTCATTTAGATTGCGCGTGTGTCTGTGTGGCTCTCATCGAGAGATCAAACGGGTCGCCAGATTAGCACTAACGCATAATGTATTAACATTACACCACATACTTTTTTAACGCGATCAGGAATAAATCGTTTTATTCTTAGACAAAGGCATTTTTTTATTTGCCGCATATAGAAACACATAATAAATTAAAAAAAAGGGAAATTTTCAAATTTAATAAAAAAAACAATTACTTTTAATAATAATAAAAATAAATTATAATAATTTAAAATAAAAAGGTTTTATTAGAATTTAAATACAGAAGCTGTGATGACTTTGTTTAAGGCTCGTTAATTAATTATACAGGATCTAGAAGGAGACTTATAAAGTTATCGGTTCGAAAGTCACCGATACTGTGATGTAACGGAAAGAAACTCTTTTAAACTAGGTACCTGAACCTGTTTTTTTGTTTATAGTGGTTGGTTGTGGTTTTTATGTAGGTTAGATACCTACCCAAACTCCTTTTATTGCTAAAAGAAAGATTCAAACTATGCTTCAACAAATAAGAAGTTAGCCACTAACAAAGAAAAGGACCTAAGGTTAAGGGCCAAACTGGTTGAAGTATTTCAGGCAGATTTTGGGAAGGTAAGTAAAGGGAAATTATAGGTAGATGTATTCTTAATTATTTGTAAGGTTGGTGTTATTTAGATCATATATGATGTGAAATAATTTCGTGGAAACCTACCTGCTATAAAAAACTAACTAAGTTGTTTACGTCGCACTATGTAGGAACACGTAATTTAAGAATAATTTAGGTACATGGTTAATTTTTTTACCAATAGATACGTAGGTACACATTTTTTTACTAAACTACATTATTCAATGGAAATACAGACGCAAAAAAATTTATGTGACAAGTTTTACAGAATGCCTTTACATATACAAAAACATCAGAAACACTCGAGTTAAATCATCAAATAGATTGTTCCGAGAATAACCTTAGCTATCAACCTTGAATGGTTACCTACAGCTAGGAAAAAAAGTAAAATAAATCAAAGTTCGAATTTCGAACACACCCCGACCAAGGAATGTAACAGAATGCATCAATCGTACCGTGCCCCGTACAACTATGAAAGTGGAAACGGAACGCAACTCACGTTTTTCCCTAGTCAATTAGCCCACGGCGGCGGCGGCACTCCATACAGCCAGCTCGACACATGTCAACATCTGTTCGACAACTACCGATGTGTCACGCACGTTTCCGGACTTATTCGAGATTTTTTACGCTGTAAATTAACGCTTGAGGGCTCTCAAAAAACCGATGCGACACGTGCAGTCAAGAATCTGAAATGAACATTGTGTCGATTCGGGCGCCGAGAATGTCATCCAAATTTAATTAATATCGTATGTATAAAAGAAAATAAAATAGGTGTTGTTTAACGTATAAATAAAGGTTATTATTCAAAATCCACAACTTTATCTTGCACACACGAAACCGCTATCAATCGACTTTACGACTGGGTTTACGACTAAATCAACGGTTTCATCTTGTAAATGTAGCCCTTAGAATGACAATAAATTTATGCTATTCGATGTGAGTTATACAAATATGTATAGTTAATAAAAACAGTAAAATAATATTTTAATCCAAACAAAATATTAAAATGACTAGGTAACTACTATAAGGTAGGTATGTAGGTGCCCATGTGAGACTAATTATCTGCTGCAGCAACACTTATTCTTTAAGTTATATACTTAGGTTAATAGCCAAAAAATAAGTATAAGCCCCCATTATAAAGTATAATCTCGGTTATAATTATTGTTTTGTTTTTCCTCTAACCAATATGTACCTACGGGCAAAAAATATACAATCCCGATCTAAAATCGCAAAATTAAAGTAGATTTTTGACATTACGTGTATTGAAATTTCTGTCAAATATTACATCAATCCATGGATTTCAGATCGGGATTGCATATTAATTTTGGCCGTTAGATAACATAATAATAAAATCGTTATTTTTAAAGTAAGGTACCTACATTTTTGAAAACCGAACGGTCAGAGTTCTTTTATTGACAGTATATTTTTCCTCGTAGACGCAGTTTGTGGGTGCCAGTGATAAGTGTAAATAAAGTTAAAATCTGTTTTAATTCTACATAGACAACAATAGTTACTAATATATTTAATTTAGGTTATGAGTAATTTGTCCAAATCAACAAAACCAAACACAATAAAAGGTTCAGCAATGCAAATTGTATGTTGTTACACTGGTGAAATGCTCGCGATTTCTGTTTCGGCGAAATCGGGTTAACAAAGCTATCTATTATGTTGTTTCATATAATTAGCAGTAAAGATTCGCCCCCAAAACTGTTGCCTTCCTATAGTCGTGGAAACTCATTGTTTAACCACAGCTTGCGCCATCTAGCGAGCGGTGGTTTGTAAATGCGTGATTTTATAAAAATAACACGGAATAAAAATCTTGTGTTTATTTTTAATTAATATATTTTTTTTAATTTAAAGATTAAATTACATTATGGTGAAAATCACAAATTTAGACAATAATGGACTTGCTTTTCGTTTCGGGTAAGTACATTGGGGTTGGATGTCACTGCAATAAAATTATTGACATCTGTGTCAATAAAGAAACAAATCGTTTGTCAATCACACCAACAAGTCATAACATGGAAAAAAGCTGTTATTAAGCTCAAATTATAATCGAATCGACGAAAGTCCAACAACAAAAGTTATCAAAAGATCGTTAAGTTGCCGGCACTGGCTAGTCGTACCGTTATAGTGAGTTGTCTAATTAATACTCGCCCACTCGCACCTCAGCCCAGACTCTGATTCCGCCTCGGAGTCGAACCCGTTCCACAGGCATGCAGTGTTTACTGCACACTGCAAGCCGCGCGCATCTACAATGCAAATCCACAAACACCATCCACAATCTGCGATTCAATATCGACGCATTACAATTTACATCGTGCTGAGCTTCCTTTAAGGAGCCACACTAAATCGAATCGAGACTATCGATCTAACTCTACACGAGGGTCGTAGAAAGAATTCCTTACAACAATGAGCCGGTGTAACAATAAATACCTTAATGATATCCCGAGATCGGAGAAAAGGCGTCCGGCGACGGCAGGCGGAACCCGTCCCACTCTTTTCAAGAGAAATCCACTAAAACATCCCGTACGGGCAACATCACAATATGAAACGACACAATCTCACACGTTCACTATAATAATACGAATCCACAGCACTGGTTTGGTTTTGGTACAAAAGATGTTTTTTCGTAACACAACGCGGCGTGGACACTTCCTCCGCAGGACAGCCGACGCGCACGGCAGCCGGGCACGAACTGAACTGGTTTTGCTGGGTGCGAGGGCGCGGGGAGGGGTGGACGGGTGCGTTCGGTTGCTTCGGTTCGCTTTTATGAAAATATTTCGTGAGTAATGCACGTGTTATGTCGGCGAGTGCGTCGGCCTACAGCGGCCTCAGATCTCTGATTGAGGTGCACTGCACGCCGCGCACGGTGCGATAGATAAAGATAATGAAACAGAATAGTGTCGCATCGGACGCAGTACCCGCGACGCGAGATGTGGGGTCTTTGTCTCTTACGCTTTCTATTCGATAAAGGCATAGCTTACCCGGGCTTAGCTGTTGCATTTCCATCCACCTACAATCAAATTTACAACGGTCTGCTATCCGTTTGATATTACGTTTTATATAGCTCGTACCTTCATTATTGGGTCTTTAGTGAAGGATATTGCATTGGATATCCTTAAGTAATCCAAGAATATGATGGTTTGCGGTATCTTTCTGTGAATAATGTAACATATCACTTGTCATTTGGAAAACAGACAGAACAGCACGGTAATTTACATAAAGTAATATCTTTATGAGATTTTTGCTAGTAATGATGAAGGGGTGATAAAACGAACTGATCTTTTAAATTACAACTTTAATGCAAACCGAAATTGCACCTGCAGAATATACTAAAGGCAAAATGCACGCTTGAGGGATGAGCAAGATGTTTTACGATACTAATAAACTACTATTAGCAGACGGGACGGCGCTAGAACAGCTTATCCGAATTATGTAATGTTGATCCAACATTTTGTAACTAGATTAGATTTTGACCTACCACTATTGATTTTTTACTGTCAGAACTTTTCTGAAGCTCTAATTCAGTGATAATTCCTGGCAGAACGCTTAATTAATCGAAAGCTTCTATAACCTATAATATAATTTTAAATCGTAACAACCACAGTAAACTCGTATGCTAATGTCACATGTCACTTATGACATTTCTGGACGAAGTTTATAAGCCCTCTTTATTGGCTAAAAGACAAGCTAGCTAGCAAGATAACTTCTGATACAAGATATAACCTACTAATCGATAGCCCAAGACGTAGCGCAATTATCTTACTTAATTAATAGGATGCGAAATATAGAGCAAAGGCGGAGAAAACGAACCCTAGAAAGAGCTGAGATAACAAGATGGGGAAGCTTTTGTACCTTTGCAATAATCCTTTGTCCTAGCGCTAAAATCGCAAGGCCGATCGTGGAAGATTAGTTATGAGTGATTATCTTTGCTACTTAAAACCGTTGATAGGGACGCGTTTCGATTTTTAAAACCATATTTAGGTACTTAAGCGAAAACTTTGAACCCCTTTAAGAAAATTGCACGAACGGATGAATGTGAAATTGACAGTTAAAATTTATTTGAAGAAGAAGTGCATAAAGCATTAGAAAAATATATTAAAACTAGCTGCACGGACAGACGTCGTTCTGTCGAAATAAGTCCATACAAAAATGGAATTCGCTTGCAGCGCCACCTACAGGGTCCAATTGTGAATCTAAATAATCCAGGAAACCCAAACGCATACAAAAAAAATCATTTAAATCGGTCCAGCCGTTTTGTTGGGCGTTCACTGTCAACACACGTACAGAAGAATTATACTCGTAACTATATATAAAGATAAACATAACAGACACATATTTTACAATATAAATAGCTTACGTTCATACAGCCAATGTCAAACACATGATGACGTATTTGTTACATTCTCCAAGCTGACGTAAAGAAAGAAAATTCAAAAAGTTCTATACAATGTTCAAAGAGGTTATACACTGACAAAAAAACCTGAATAAAGTTCAAACTTAAAATGTGGAACTAGCTGTTTCGCTTTATCCGCGTTGCCGAGGGATGTCGCATTTTCCCGGGATAAAAAGCAGCCTGTATGTTATTCCTGGATATGTTCTATCTATGTGCCAAGTTTCATCCAAATCTGTTAGGTAGTTTTTGCGTGAGAGTAACAAACATCCACACGAACATTCGCATTTATAATATTAGTAGGATTACGGTCGTAGGCGACTGATATTAATAAATTTTCCTGCATAAAACCTCATTCTGCGCAGTCGGATAAAGTGAACCCTATATAATACTTCCACCAGGTTCAATTTATTGTATTGGGCATGATATGAATAGGCTCTGAAGGAGTGGCTAAGTAAGGGTATGCGGATTCCTATACTCTGGCATATCGAATATTCTAATACACACCTCCATGATCCACCTTGCTGAATAGACGCTTCCAAGGGAATCGCACGAAAGAAATATAATGGACTCAAAGCGGCTCGAGAATGATGTGACTTATATACAACAGAGAATAGAATAGATTTTTCGAGTAGTAGAGCTCTTAGTGCAGAGTTCGTCCGGGGAAGTACTACCACCTTACCCATTTCTGCCGTGAAGCAGTAGTGCACTTGTGTTACTGTGTTTCGGTTAGATAGGTAAGGGGGCCGGTGAAATTACAGGCACATGAGACTTAACAACTTCACGTCTCAGGGTCGACAACGCATTGGCGATACCCCTAGTGTTGCAAATGTCCATAGGCGGCGGTGACCACATACCATCATGTGAACCGTCCGCCCTAGTGGTATAAAAAAAAAAAAAAATAGGGGGAAATTTTAGAAGAAGATTACGTAGATGCCACCATCTTCTATATCTCATACAAATGGTAGGAAAATGGAGGTAGAAGATGTTACTATGATTGTTCTTAAAATCTCCGTTACTCTTCTTTTATATTTTAGTGCCCTTTCAGATTTGTGGATCTGTGAGTAAGCTGTGCCCTTACCATGAGTTTTTAACATACCTACTCGCTAGCGACGGCGTAAAACATTTCTATGGCAACTGTGTACAGCGCCACTAGCGGTCACCTAAAGAACTAAAATCGGTAGTATGTGTCGATCGGGTTCGATGGTCGTTTACTCGCCAGTGACTAAAGTAAGTTTCGATAGCAACTCATGGTAGAGGTACTGGTGTATCTATATAGAATATTCAATTGATACAGAATATTGTGATTTAAATTCTTGCAATATTATTAATATTAATTATTAATACAAAAAATAAACAATGTAAATTAGACACTACGTAAAGCAAACCTTTAAAATAATACCTTCGTTTGTTTTATTTATTTAATGTTTATTAATAGACAAACATTGTGAATATTCAAAGTCACTTTTAAAGCCTTTTAAAACGTAAAAGTTCAATGCATACTATTGAAAAGGCTTTGGTATCATAAAAACCTGTATCCCACTTACTTTGAATATTGTAATCACAATGATGACGAATGTATTGAGTAGTAGAGCTCTTAGTGCAGAGTTCGTCCGGGGAAGTACTACCACCTTACCCATTTCTGCAGTGAAGCAGTAGTGCAGTTGTATGACTGTGTTTCGGTTAGAAAGGTAAGGGGGCCGGTGAAAGTACAGGCACATGAGACTTAACAACTTCACGTCTCAGGGTCGACAACGCATTGGCGATGCCCCTAGTGTTGCAAATGTCCATAGGCGGCGGTAATCACTTCCCATCAGGTGGACCGTTCGCTTGTTTGTCGGCCCATGTGGTATAAAAAAATAAATAAAAAAAATGTTGAATATACTTGATTATCGTCAACAAACTTCTTATGTAACCAATTTGGTTTTACCTGCAAATTTAATTTTCCGAAAGTAATTTGAAGTATTACATATTATTATATGATAAGATACTTTAACATCTTTATTCAGCTTATCCCGCGAAATGACCTACCTACCTCGTGAAACAAGATAGAAAATCGGCTGAGCCGCTGAATTTTTAGCATCCGCAATCCACCAAGGAAATCTTTGTCATCAAAGGCGGTATTTCTATAAAAACGCATTTTATGAATTGCGCTGCGGCCCTTTGAAGTTAATCCCTGGATTTGGGCTTACCTTTAACAGATATTTCTGTTTGGTTATCATGTAAATGTTCTGTTTGCTGTTTACCTTCGAGAAATGAAGCACATCCTACTGGAAATAATTGCTCGCAATAATTACTGGCATTTTAATTGTTTTGAGCTTTTGTCCAGCTTCTGTATTAAAGTGTACGCGAGGAACGTCAATGATATATATACCTGTAGATGCGATAAACGCGCTCAGAAAAAGTAACGTAATATTATGGTAATTGACCTAATTCATTTTAGTCGCGTACCAACCACTGTCGCGACGGCATGCGCGGCGCATGCAACATTGTATCTTAAAGTAACTAACGATATATCTGTACCAGGCGCGAATAGGTTGATGAATCGAAAATGCACACTTGTTAGAGCAACCATTTTTGGGTTTATGTTCTAAGATTAAAATAGAATATTAAGATTTAAAAAAGTATATGCTAGTCGACTTATCAACCTATCACGCCTGGTTGATATATATATATATCTATGTAATAAGAGAATTACACCGTAAGTTGGCATTTATTTTCATTCCCTTTCTCGTAAGGTATACTTATACAGTATTACGCTGTTTTTGAGAGGCGTAATGTTCGTGGATGACGTGTCTATATAATAATAGGTCATTGGGGAGCTTGGGGTCAGATGTAACTGGTCGCACGATTCCGCCAGTAGCGCCGCCAATCGGACGGGCGTGTAATTATACCCGGTGCGGTTCAAGTGACACCGTTACGTTCGCGACGACACGTCAAGTGGATCGTCAAAAACTCGAAAATTCGAATCGGTTTGATCGTTATTCGTTTTGTTCTATATTCGAACGCGGATGAGGTGCGTTCATGGCTATACATGTACTGTATTGAACGATTTCATTGTCTGTCTGGTTTAGTTTTAGGTTCTGTGTTTTTTTTTTTATTTTACCCGATAGAAATTGTTTTTGAAGTGAAACTTCTTATGGGCTTTGAAATTATGACCCGCAACCTTTTTGTGACGAAAAATAGATCTATACTATTCAAAAGTGATTAGATAAAAAAAAATATCCCTGTAATGCAAACCTCTTACTCACTTTTTATTTCTATAGAAAGAAGAAGAAGAAAGAAAATACGTTTATTCGTGGCAACACACAACATTACAATACATTAAAAACAAAATAATATGAGAAAAAAAACTATAAACCAAACGTTTTAAAAATGAAGCGTGTTGAGTGATGCCAGGAATAGGTCCCGACTCAGCAAAAAGCTAAGGCCTATATGGTCTTAGCTGACCTAGCTGTCCCCCGCGGTGTCACTCGCGTTCCCGTGGGATGTAACGTTTTCCCTGCCTAAAAAGTATCCTATGTTAATACCTCCAAGAATATGTGTACAAAGTTTCATGATGATCGGTTAAGTAGTTGTCGCGTGAAAGCGTCAAAACAAACTTACATTCACATTTATAATATCAGTAGGGATAGAAGAATATCTATACATGAGACTCCATTTCTAATTAGACGATCAAAATTATGAGTGTCCTTTAGACTACCTTTAAGCACTAAGCTAACCTTAATACAGGTTTATCAGGTGCGGTTGGCAGGTCACTTAGGGCGCCTTGATAAGGTCACTGGATCTTTGTATTGTTAACGCTTTGATCAAGACATTATGTTGCGCCTTAGTATAATGAAATCCTTACAAGTGTTAACATTTAATGATTTGTTATTTAATCTTGTTATGTGTTTCTAATTCTAAGTGAAGATATTTAATTGCTGCGTTTTCAACAATAAAGTTTATTGTTCGTGGTAATCAGTAACTTTGACCTTCATGAGTGTCCTCCACGGGCCTAAACTAGCGTTCGTTTGTCTATCTCCGAGTTCCAATCTACTCCTCTGCCAAATTTCATCAGATACGATTTGGTTTCGAAATTAAAATAAAGCATACTGGTCTTAAGGCCAAAGGTTATAAAGTTCATTATCTTATTGTTTTTTAGTCCAAGTATAAACTAAAGGAGTACGCCTTCAAATCAAAACTTTTTATTCAGTTTAGGCCCGCGGAGGACACTTATGAAGGTCAAATTTAAAGTTACTGAAGCTGCTACCGGTTCGGAATGCAGCTTTCAACTGAGAAGAACCGGCAAGAAACTCAGCAAGATAATTTTTTTTATATAAATGTTATCTATTCTGACATATAATTCCTAATTCCTGATACTAAAGCAAATCTCGAGTAGGTAGTTAAAAAATCAAACTTTTGTAAATAACCTCTTATTATTTTGTGTCATAAATACGTCAATGTGTATTTGATATTAAATTGAAGCTTTTTGACGTACTTATGCTTTAATTAAACTTTAACGACGCCAAATCTCAAACTCCTCCGTACACGCAATGTTCTAAAAAAGGTGTACAAAGTTTCCTCTTCACGTATTAACTCTTAACGCGGGGAAAGCTAGTAGGCATATAACCTACTAGCTTTCCCCGCGTTTTCACCCGGGTTTATCGATATCATAAGCCTATAACACCGCGTCGAATGGTAGCAGTCCCATCTCGATATGTTCAGTAGTTTTGATGTGACGGTGCGTTCAAGGAACCCTATATTCCTTATGTAAATATATATATATTGCTCATAGACAAAACAGAGTGAGTCGTAAAGATACATGATAGAAGTAAACTTTTCTATTACAGTAAAACATTTTAATCATCAATTCATCAATCACTTTTGAATAGCATAGATTGTGTTTATCGTTCCACAAAAAAAATTCGGATCACAATTTTGAAGCCCGTAAGAAGTTTGTGACACCTGATACTCATATTTTTGATAATATAACTTGACACATCACTATCTCTGGTAGTATTGACGTATTTTGCTTACGCGAAATCGGACTTTCCGAGTAATATTAAAAGTAATTCTTCGTCTCCAACCAGTATGAAAGAGGCAGTAAACTCGGATCTAAATAACATGAGAAATAGCTACATTTCTTGTTGGGACTAAGTGAATCGTCCATACGACATAGTACTTGGCGTCTTGGCACGGAACACGATATTTTTGTCACTTGGCAACCTTGAATGTCTTGTTGTTATCTAAATAATATTCTTACGTAGTATTCGTACAATTGGCATTATTAATCTCTTTTTTTATCATCCTATGGATATATGAAATATTTATTCAAATGGGCCTTCACAAGCACTTATGAATGGTCAGACTATCACCGGTTCGGAAGGTTGCTTTTACTGAGAAGTGCCGGTAATAAACTCAGCAATTACTCTTTTCAAAATATGATTTTGTACATAAAGATGTGAACTGCTAGAGCGAGCGCTACAGCCAAGCATTGTCGTCATTAAAAAAAACATTTATGATGAAAGCCTGATGTACTAAAACAATCTTAATTCTTTCCTAAAATGTTTGTAAAGGGGAATCTAAAATTTCAGCAGCTCAAAAATGTTGCAAGTCCTAAAAATGAGCCCAGCACTTTTTGAAGTTATATAAACCTTCCGTTAGATATGTCATTATTTTTCCAGTTAGACAGCCCTGACTATTTCAGCAGCACTGGTCGTAGGTTCAATTCTCACTCAGGACACACATTTAGATGTAGTTGAAGAAACATCAAGAAAAGTGTTGATTTCAAACATTTCAGGTTTTTTAATTAAATAATTTATAATATAACGTTTTCATAGATAATCCATGAAAATATTTTACCATACCAAGCTTTAGTCAAAGAAATGAAATATAATGAAAGGCAAAATAGTACAAGGAAAATCTTAATACGAGGTATATTCAAAGGATCAGGTTGACTGTACATAATTTGATATGGAATTTGGCTCAGACAAGGATTTTTCATGTCTGCCATTCAACGTAGACTGTTATAAATAATATTATCCAGCATACAATCTGCTCGGTAGGTAACAGAAATGAAAATCTAGACCTTTTTATTTACCGTAGGTCTGAGAGGTAACTAACGGAGTACGCATACTCATTTAAATTTATTTTAACGGTGTAAGGTAAATAATAATGAATAATTAAATATCATGGGACATTCTTTACACACGGCTATCTGATTCCAAAGTGATATACTAAATATACAATTTTGTTTTTTTTACACGCTCTTTATTATTAATGTGTAAGCTGCATGTTTGTAACCTCTTTGTTCAAAACATCGGATTAACTCGAAATTTGGCATAGTTATTAAGGACCGAATTTAACAATTAGACCCGTCATTTTAGAAAATTGAACTAAAAAATTAAAAAATAAAAACAGGCTTTTCTTCAAAATCCAACAAAAGAATAGAAAATACTTTTTAATTAATTTGAATTAAGCATAGTGTAAATAAGAAAAAAATGTATATTATTGTACAAAAAGCGTGGGCTCCGTTTTAAAATATTATCAAAAATAATTCATCTACTCATATCTGTCAATAAAATATTTATAACTATTGACACCATGCACCCCACGCTTTTTTTACAATAAATATTTTTTTCTAATTTACCTTATTCTTAATACAAAAAATAAATTTTTTTTAGTTGGATTTTCTATAAAAGTGTGTTTTTTTAGTTTGTTTAAACAATTTTTTCTTAATACATACTCACATAGAGTTTTACACCCAGACACGGAACAAACATATCCATACACACAAATGTTTGCCCTGGGTGAGAATTGAGCCCGTGACGTGTGGTTTGAAAGTCAAGGCTTCTAAATATCAAGCTACAAAAATTATCTTATTATTTTTATTTAGTCTGTAACTAATGCGCGTTAAAATTGATATAAAAAAATAAAATTACAGCAAGAACCGTTCAGTCGTTTAGCCGTGAAAGCGTAACAAACAAAAAAACAAACTAACTTTCGCATTTATAATATTAGTCCACTAACGCAGTTTATTGTCTATGCGCTATTTCTTTTTAAATCTAGATATCTACTCAGAGGTAGTAGTGCTCTGCAGACTTCATCCGAGGAAGAACTACCACCTTACCCATTTCCGCCGTGAAGCAGTAGTGCACTCGTATAACTGCGGTTTGGTTAGAAAGATAAGAGGCCGGAGAAACGATAGGTACATGAGACTTAACAACTTCACGTCGCAGGGTAGACAACGCATTGGCAATGCCCCTGGTGTTGCAAATGACTATAGGCAGCAGTGACCACTGACCATCACGTGGTCGGTCAGCCTGTTTCCTGGCTTCTTGGTATGAATAAAAGCTTGTGTAATAACATTCCAATTTATTCCTATGCCAAATTGAACTACAAAACTTCCATGTCTATATCTATACATAGATGTAAATATCTATATAAGTATGTATTTAAAAAAGTACCATATTAGTGTACCATGTAGTATATCAGATGTCTGGTTTCCATAGTACAAGCTCTGCTTAGTTTGGGATCAGGTGGCCGTGTGTAAAAGAATGTCCCAGGATATTTATTATTATTTTTACACAATAAGAATGTAAAAGATAGTCCCCAGCGGTTTTACCCGCGTTCCCGAGGGATATCACATTTTCCCAGGATAAAAAGTAGCCTATATGTTATTCCAGGACGCGGTCTATCTATGTGCCAAGTTTCATCCAAATCTGTTAGGTAGTTTTTGCGTGAAAGAGTAACAAACATACTTACATACAAATCATTCCTCTTTATAATATTAGTATAGATTTAGATAATATGATAAGTTTCGGTGCTCGACCACTGGAGTTTGATTCCCAAGTCGGATAAGGTACAATTAATTATTTGTTAGAAACGATTACATGTAGCTTGTCATTGGTAATGTCAAGAGAAACATCTCAGTATTGTGAGGTTGTTTTTTAGTATGAGCGAAAAATTTTGACGTGGCCTCAAAGGCCATTCCAGTAGAGGTTTTCTTTTCTTTCATCCGAGATTGGAAGGTATCTATACTAATAATATTATAAAGAGGAAGGATTTGTATGTGTGTATGTTTGTTACTCCTTCACGCAAAAACTACTAAACGGATATGGATGAAACTTGGCACATAGATAGAGCATATCCTGGAATAACATATAGGCTACTTTTTATCCCCGGAAAATGTGATATCCCTCGGGAACGCGGGTAAAACCGCAGGGACAGCTAGTTTCTTATAAGATAAATAGATCGCGTTACAGAAATTAGCACATAGGTTAGTATGTCATTAGGGGTGATCAATTTACGTCTTATGATTTTACCAAACATCTTTGATTAAGTGGCCGGTTTGACGTTTAACAATGACAAAGAAAAATAACCTTTATTCCTACGCATATAAGGTGCATCTATGAATTATTAAGCAACCTTTGTGAAAGAAATAAATAAATATTATTATTATCTATTGATGATATCTAATTGTATGATGATGGAAATCAACCAATTCCAAAGCAATACAGTTTCTTTTCCTATGACAATCTGAAACGTCAAAACGGCCATCTTAGCGTGCCGGTAGTATAGTGACTATAATATTCTTCGGACGTTTCAAACAAGTATCTACTTACTTTGACATATTACGTATTATGCCGTGTTCACGTGTTCTTTTGTTTAAAAATTAATTGTTTCTTTTTTTCTAAAGCATTCCATTTGAAAAACCGAGTTGAAAAGACGTGGGTTTCATTATTACCCACTTTTAACAACTTTAAACAGAAAGTTAATGTCATGAATTTCTTTTCGCACATAATTTCTCAAACAAACACAGTCTACACAGTACAATTATAACAGTAGACATAGTTTGGAACAGTATAAACATGGCCTGCATGTCTGAGGGCATCTGGAAGGCGTCCAGAAACTCCATTCAGCTAGTTGCACTTGAATTAATCAATTGTTTTAATCCACTCGTGAAGGCAGCTGTTGACCGCTCGCTAACTTATCTGGTGGGGACACATTTGATAGGAGAGCGGGAGGAGAAATCGCTTAAGCGCATGAAAAGATAAAGATATTGAATTTACTATACTTTTCGATGTTGTTCATCAACAATCCCTCTTTATCAACACTACCGTTATTGTTTGTGGTGGCTTCAGTAACCTTAAGTGCCCTCCGGGGCCCTAAACAGAATAAATGGTTTGAATTTAGAATTTTGTCATTTGGGAATAATATAATACAATTTTATTTTTAACGTTTTAGTTGCAGTCTACATAAATTGCTCTCGACTGGTATGAATCAGCTTTACTCATTCTGAATCGCAATATTACAGCAAACGATTTAGTATATCCAATCGGATCGGTCTGCTTGTAATCAGATGAGTACTTCTTGTCACTTTCTGTCACGATTGATTCATTTCAACATATTTTTTTTACTTTATTTTTACTTTAGCCGATAAACAACCAGACGCTCCACCTTGGTAAGTGGTCACCGCTGCCTATGAACATTTGCAACATGAGGGGAATCAACATTGCGTTGTCGTCCCTGAGACATGAAGTCAAGTCTCATGTGGGTGTTATATCCATATAATATGTTAATTACCTCACAAATCTAAATTTCCATGTGAGCACAAAACTCTTGTTGTGTGTACAGTTCACAATCGCTCCCGCTACCTCCCATACAATAAGACCGCACCAGAAACGTCGACAAGATCTATTTATTGTCGGAGCACGTGTTAGTTTATTTGACATAAATTGCATTCTAAACGGCTCGTTAGCCGGTACCAGTTAGGAACATTTTATTTAGGCATTCTTTGATCTGACGCATTCCTTACCGTAGGTATTGAAAGGGATTTGTATCAATCCATTGTATTTAATAAACACTATTTGAACTTAAACGCATATACCTTATCTATTTAGCCACAGAAATGTTACAGTCAAATAACCTAAACCAGACTGAAAGGACGTTAAATACTGTGGATTGGGAAGTCGTTCGAGATCTTTGTTGGGTGGTTCTAACAATAGTACGGTAGTTCTACAATAGTTTATCTATAAGGTAAGCTGGATATAAACTGTATTAGGAAGGCCTTATTTGGCTTCTTGCCTGTTACCTTTCAATTTGATTGGAGATATTTGAAGTTAAATACAACTATTTTAGATTTACAAATAAGTGGTGCATGAACCTGTACCATGAGTTGCTATCGAAACTTACTTTAGTCACTGGCGAGTAAACGATCGACTCATACTGCCGATTTTAGTTCTTTAGATGACCGCTAGTGACGGTGTACACAGTTGCCATAGAAATGTTTTACGCCGTCGCTAGCGAGTACGTACGTTAAAAACTCATGTTAAAGGCATATGTACTATGAATCTAACATTTTTGAACACAAAACCTTGACTAAAGTATGATAATCAGCCGCCAAACACCACTATCGCCTTCCTATTCTATCCATAATAGTAAAAAGGAATACCAACTTTAAATGTCTACATCATACACATCTACACATAGAATTGATATAAAATTATCCCGTCTGAAATAAAATAATTCAAAAAGCATTTATTTAGAAGTTCCCGCTTTCAGACTTTAGGTTGAATTATGATAATGAAGACGCAGCTCTATAGGGGTAATTTAATGCTAATTAGTAAGCTCACATCATAACATAATTTAAAATTCAAAGTCATCAATTAAGCTTTGAGGGAAGGGCACTTTTGAAGGTCATATCTACTGAAGTGATGATAAAGGAAGTCTTCTTAAACTAAGACACAGTAAAACCGTCTTTGAATACATCACCGTAATCCTGTATCTAGTTACGCAATTCTAGCTCAATTTAAACCATTTGATAACACACCTGATAGTTGCAATAAGGTTGGTATTTGTGTGAGTGAACGTATACGCATACAAGTGTAGGGAGTATAGGAAGCTGATGCTATGCGGACATGCGAGATTGAAACGATTGCGTCGAAGTTATATTCAGATTATGCGTCTTGGTGGTCAGATTGTAGTTTTTTTTGGTATGAGTTAAATTGTACTTTGGTACAAGGGCTTAAGATTCAAAATGATTTAACAAATTAGTTAAAAATGTACCCTTATTATCCACTTGCTCATAAAACGCAGATTTACTGATACAGTCATGGAATAGTTATATTTAAAGACAATGATCGGAAGGTGGTTGAAATGCACTGCGTTTTTTAAGTAGGTAAATGTATAGATTCAAATCAATGTGTTTTTGGTGTTTTTGTTGTAACGTGTAAAGTTAAACAGCTGTTTCGATAAAAACCTTAATAATTGCCGTCTTGCCTGCACCCCTTCGACTCGATAGACAATATATCCAGATTATATCGGTTTTTTAAACTGTCAAACACAAATACGTATTTTACTAATAATTGTGAATCATATTTCAGATTTACGATCAATTATTTTGCAATCAAATGTATATATAGATGCTTTATTATTAAGCATTTTCGGGTATCCCAAAATATATCAAAAAATTAAAATAGCTTAAAATATTTTTTTATTATCGTTCGTCCGGATATAAACATCAAGAATGCAGTGCAGAAACGTAGTTACATTGTAAATTAGATGTCTTACTGCAAGTGCTCACTCCATGAAAATGAAACACGCTATATTAATTATTTTATTGTACCTTGTAACTATTAATAATTTTGTAAATAATCGTGGACGACTGTAATAAAATCTTAGGTCACGGAATTATAATTATTCGGACATTCTTTTATTGCGCTGTGAATTTTATGGTTATTATAAAAAGCCTACTAATATTATAAATGCGAATGTTTGTATGTATGGATGTTTGTTATTCTTTCACGCTAAAACTACTCAACAGATTTGGATGAAACTTGGCACATAGATAGATCATATCTTGGAATAACATAGAGATTACTTTTTATCTCGGGAAAATGTGACATCCCTCGGGAAAGCGGGTAAAACCGCTAGGGATTGCTAGTTGTACATATTGGTACATTCAAGAATATAGTTTTGGCATGGAAATCTAGAAATGTTTGTGAATATGCATCATGGCTTTAATTTTATGAATAAAACTAGCTGTCTCCCGCGGTTTCACCCGCGTTCATACAGCTTATAACCATCTATGAAAAATTGCGCGTCGAATGGTAACAGTCCCATCCCGATATGTTCAGCACTATGGAGGTGATGGTGCGTCAAAGGAACTTTATTTTCCGTTTACATATAAAGAAGATAGAAGATATTATACTGTTCCAATTTCAATACATACAATGCTATCACAAACAAATATAACCCTAATTCTTATCACAATAAGAGACACAAACATTTACTTATATCGTGGGAATTAATGATAAGAGCGAACGCTTCGAGGCGAATATTGTAGACCTTACAATAGATTACCTACCAAGCTACCATCATCAGTGCAGGGCATCGACCTTTAGAACTGAAAGAAACTTGGACAAAAGAGCTCTTTATAGGTACTTGACTATCAAGATTCAAAGATCATTAACCCGATATCTTATAATAGGTAAAATTGATGAGTTCATTCCTCTGAAACTATTGGGATTTTGAGTATGGTGGTCCATCATAATCAAATCAACAGCTTGTAATAATGTAACAGGGTAATTAAGGTCATAGTCCTTCAGTCCATTGCGGGTTGGTGTAATCCATGTGATTCTTTTATACTTTCAACTAGCTGTCCCCGGCGGTTTTACCCGCGTTCCCGAGGGATGTCACATGTATTATACATAAAAACCTTCCTCTTCAATCACTCTATCTATTAAAAAAAACCGCATCAAAATCCGTTGCGTAGTTTTAAAGATTTAAGCATACATAGGGATATAGGGACAGAGAAGGCGACTTTGTTTTATACTATGTAGTGATAAACGCCAGTGACTTTAAGAAGAACCAGTCACTAACGGTCTTAATTATTTATCGATCCCGATTAAAAGTCGTTAGATTGATTAACTTTTTGACAGGCTCAATGCAAATGTCAAAAATGTATGATTTTAAATCGAGATCGAATATTTTTGGGTGTTGAGGTTAGATAGAAGAGTAAGTAAATAATTACTCCATAAGATTTTCATTGCGAGGTGGTCAGGATTGTTAACCAAAATACAATATGCAGATTGACAAATGCTATTATAATATCCAATCTATACTAATATTATAAAGAGGAAAGATTTGTATGTAAGTATGTTTGTTACTCTTTCACGCAAAAACTACTTAACGGATATGGATGAAACTTGGCACATAGATAGAGCATATCCTGGAATAACATATAGGCTACTTCTTTATCCCGGGAAAATGTGATATTCCTCGAGAACGCGGGTAAAACCGCGGGGGACAGTTAGTGCAATATATTGTAATACATAGTTCTTTAAAGAAATAAAAAAAACTGAAAGACATAACATTTGAAGTGTTTTTTTATGGTTATTTTACTCTCACAAACTGTTGTTCATTTTTATCATAGAAATGAAATTTGTGGAGATGAATAAGAATCAAAATTATTATTATTTATTACTAGCTGTCCCCCGCGGTTTCACCCGCGTTCCCGAGGTTCATTTTCCCCATATAAAAGAATCCTATATGTTATTCTATGGTATACTCTATAAATGTGCCAAGGTTCATCAAAATTCGTTCAGTAGTTTTTCCGTGAAAGAGTAACAAACATCCATAGGTCCTCACAAACTTTCGCATTTATAATATTAGTAGGTTTATAGATAATGCCTTTACTTATAGTGCAGATACAGTTTTTAAGATCCCTTCCCATAGGAACCCTATTAAAAAGCCTCCGCTGCCTTTCTGTCCGTCCATCTGTCTATTACAGTCCTGTATTATGTAGACTCTTGAAATTTTCACAGATTGTGTACTACTATCCCCACGCACACACCCTATATAATAATAATAATTTATTAAATTTATTAAATAACACGCCTATCCCAACGGTTATCGGTTCTACGGCAGATGTGACCAGCCCACTGCCATTTCAGCTTGCTAATCCTTTGAGCTATGTCAACGTGTTCCAGAGTGGAGACCAAGGCTCGGTAAACGTAGTGTAATACGCAAGCTGGCTGGCATCGGATCGAAACAAAGAGATGAAAATCGAGCTCAGTGGCGTTGCATAGGTCTATGTCCAGCAGTGGACGGAGATAGGCTGATGATGGTGATAATTAAATAACATAACATAACATAGTAAATAAGTACAATGTTTTCCATAGGTTTAATTAAATACAACCACAGTTAAAGTCGGACTCGCACATTAAAACGGCCAAAAAATCATGTCTGTTGTATAGGACCCCCTTAAATATTTATTCTGTTTTATTATTTGTTGTTATAGTGGCAACAGATATATATCATCTGTGAAAATATCAACTGTTTAACAATCACGGTTCAAGAGATACAGATTGGTGACGGTGACAGACAGACGGACAGCGGCGTCACTAAGCCAATTTTCGGTACCTATGATACATATACGAGTATGTTCATTTTAATAAGTATAGAAGTACTTTACTTCACTTTACGTGACATTATAATCATCCTGTAAGTGACCAGGTTACTAAGTGCAGTCGCAGGCAAACACTAGTGTAGATAATCTGACCATTTACATACTGAATACCTAACTTAATCTAGTTATGCAGGCTAGAACAGGTTAACTTGGCAGAGCTGGAATCATAGATACCAGCGTCTTGTAGGTTAATATGCCTTCTTGTGGATTTGCTCTAGTTACTGCAACGTCGGGGGAACTTTTGTTTTCCCGCGAGAAGTATCGTAGTTTTTATTTTGAAATCTTTTGTTTCGATAGTTTATCATTTAATAAGAATAGACAGTTAAATATAATAATAATAATAAATATACTTTATTGTACACTGAAAGAAGTATGGTACAGAAGTTGATACTTAAATAAAAGTACAATTGGCGGTCTTATCGCTAAAAAGCAATTTCAAAAAGTTAAATATAATTACATATAGATACGTTACTCATTTAAGGCGTTTTTAGTATTGGTACTAATTACTGTTTACTATTACTTATGGAAATAGTAAAGTTCATATTTCAAAGTATACTGCATACTAGCTGTCCCCCGCGGTCTCACCCGCGTTTATCGCTATCATAAATAGCCTATCTAATATATAAATAATACCTAAATAAATAAATAAAAAATACATAAATATATCCATCTACGACAAAATCCGCGTCGAATGGTAGCAGTCCCATCCCGATATGTTCAGTAGTTTTGAGGTGACGGTGCGTCAAAGGAACCTTTTATATAAGAAAGAAAGATACATATGTGTCAAATAAATAGTGTTTTATATATAGAACATCCTTTGGGATAGTATTATGAGTATTTATATACTATACTTTTCACAAATATTTTCTACGCAATCCAAAAGCCAGTTATAATCCAAAAAGGCGGCAATTTGAACATTTAACTGACATTTCTTGTTTTTTTTTAAATTCGAATTAGCCAAAGCGTTGCCAATAACACTCAATTAAAAATATTGAATATCTAAGGATAACCTGAAGTGAAGTGTTTAACCAAAGGATCTAGACGTAAAAAGTGGAATCATCTCATTCGCAACACATCGTTTCTACTTAATATCAGAGTTTTTATTCATACCTATCATGTGACAAAGATTAATAATATTTAGACGCGACAAGCTATTGAAGGCTGTTTCGTGATTCTTAAATATATTTTTTTTAAGTGAAACGGCTTTGATATTCTAATCCGTAACATTTTAGTGCGAAGAAAAATAAATGAGTGATAATCACAATCAATTTTAGTACTATAAACCTACTCCACCGGTTGCATTTGTGAGGTCACTTCTGGGCGCTAAATAATTACCTTTAATTACATCATAGATTACCACTTATGATGATTTTTAAACGCTATGTATCACAGAAAATGATTTTCTTATGTGCAAATTCTGTAATCGTGACATAAAACACTTATTATCAACTCAAAATCAAAAATAAAATTTTGTGATCAAGATAGGCACAAAATAAAATTTTGCGATCAAGATAGGCATAAAACGAAGCGATACGGAAGTATCACCTCCATTCATAATCTATGTGATCGTTTTTGCTGTACCTAATACTATTCAGGCAATTTTTTGCTGACGTCATTAGGCTTTGTGCTCACTTTAATTATTGTATTCCGATGTATATCTCACAATTCCAACATTGTTCACTAAGACTTTGATTTCGATTTATTACCGCTTTAGAGGTGTTTTTGCAGTTTGAGAGATATCATAAAATCATCGCGCGAAGGTCGGAATGAAGTAATTTGAACGTAATTTAATATGTTGTTATGCTTGTACAGTAGTTCTTTATGATTCGTATTTTAGACGGATCAAATGTCCGTTGTGTCATTAAAATATTTAAATTTATATTCGGAATTTTGTTGTGAGGAAATAACACGCTGTTATTTTTTGGCCACCCACAAGTTGAAAATCTGTCAAGCACTGGGGCTCGATTCTGTAAGGAAAATGATACTGACTCGAGGATATATGCTCTGTCTCTTTCGGTTACTACTCTGATACTACTAATCTCGTGAGAGGCCTCCGTGAAGCAGCTCATCGACGAAGTTTGTATTAGCTGAATAAGGGGGCTGGTCGTGTTAAGGCGGCTGTTCTTAAGAGTCATGTGCTCTCCGGGTTTTTATGTTTACCACCATTGGTTTCTTATCATGATGATCATTATTTTAATACATTTTTAGTGTCAAAAAAATTCAAAACTCAAAATCATTTATTCAGAAATTTAAAAATCAAATTTAAAGTTACTGAAGTGACTAGCTAACTAGCTTCTCCCGATGGTTACACTCGCTTTCCCTAAGTATCTAATGTTCGTCGCGGTAAAATGTGCTATGAGTGGTCCCAGTAAATATTTTTACCAATTTCCATTTGAAGCCGATCCGTTTCGACATCTCTGCGAGGCCTCTTTCAGACAGAGAGCCTCAAATCATATAAACGGCTATTTTTGATAAGTAGTATATTTTATAATTTTTCTATCTCCATATATGCATTATCATGCTAAAAATTCAATATTACCTTTTATTTTTATTTTTTTATTTGTCATATTGTGCCTCGCGGATTCACTCGCATATAAAAATAATACTCAAAAAACTTATACATAGTAGCCCATCCTTAAAAATAATAATAATATACAACAAACATAGAATCACAGCTGAACTTGGAGTATGGTATTTTATTAATTGGTATATATTTATTTTAAACAGATATTTTATTCAGAACAAAGTAATATACCTACTTTAAACCAACTTTTACTTAAACCTTAACATCTTAAGTAAGCATTTCTTTCCTCCGCTGCGTTCACCTAGTCGTAACTTTCAATTTGCTTAGCATTATATAGGTGGCGCTCTATGTACTTTGTACACACTATGTAGCTCCCAGAGAATGTTCCTACGACCTAGATACCTAGATAGCCGCAGTGTTTGTTGAGGCCGTACCCAGCTTCCAAGGAAATTGCAAAAAACTCCGCATTTAAAACTTGATTTCTTTTTTATTGTCGAGAGACGTTTTTATAACAATTAAGTTGGTTTACTTCCCTTGAGGTTATTAGTTCTTTATATTCTTGAAGAGTCCCTGGAATGCTTGTAAACTTAGCTATTTCTTGTGCCATAGAAAATATTTTCACGAGACTTTCGCTTACCGTATTACAGCAATTGAGTACTACATTTTTTTTATACCGGAGTGGCCGACAAACATACACACGGTCCACCTGATGGTAAGTCGTCACCGCCGCCAATGGACATTTGCAACACCAGGGCACCGCCAATGCATTGTCGCCCCTGAGACGTAAAGTTGTTAAGTCTCATGTGCCTGTAATATCACCGGCCCCCTTACCTTTCTAACCCACACACAGTAACACAAGTGCACTACTGCTTCACGGCGGAAATGGGTAAGGTAAGGGTAGTACTTCTCCGGACGAACTCTGCACTAAGAGCTCTACTACTCAAACCTTCAGCCACTATTATCCTTCTTATATTATAAATGTGAAAGTTTATTAGAATGTATGGATGTTTGTTGCTCTTTAACGCAAAAACTACTTAACGGATTTGGATGAAACTTGGCACATAGATAGTTTATAACCTGGAGTAACATAAATGATTTTTATACCGGGAAAATGTATCATCCCTCGGGAACGCGGATAAAACCGCGGGGGACAGCTAGTCTTCTATACTTTTATCACTTATCACGGTGATGATAAAGTCTTACGTCAAACGAAGTGACATTACAAACTATACTTACATTAAAATTGACGAGAGAAGTTTAAACTTGTTTCAAAAGAAATACAACCTTCCAGAAAATTACACATACTAAACAGTAATTACAACATTTCTTGAAGAGAGAAGTTTAAACTTATTTTTAAACAAAATACAACTCTATAAGTTCCCAATAATAGATTTCAAATTCGCGTGTTCTGGATAAGGACTATCACACCACTATGATACAAACACATTCAGATATAATTAATAGTGCATAGCAGTGCAAATGTATCTAAATGGTTTCGGCTTTTTTAGACTCGCATTCACAAACCACTTGTGTACTTAACATTACATATTATGTATAGTTCTATTGTAGATGTTTTAGCTACCAATGTCGCCGACTGTACAGGGATCAGTGCCAAGCAACCGACACAAGCAAGTCTAGTTATTCATTTATGTTTATTAAAGCTTTTAGCGGCCCTGTAATGAATTCAGCTTTGATGCATTGCTTTTACTTAATTTAACGCACACAATATTATCTTTTAAGTGGTAAAAATGTGTTGGAGTAATTAAATGATGACGTTGGCTGGTGACTGAACTTCTCACGGGGTTATCGGGACAGTGGAATTGGACTGAAGGACAATGTGGTTAATAGACTACCCTAATTACAAAAGCTACTTGTAAATATAAGTATTAATCTAGATCATAACACAGAACAAACAGCCATGTCGATCTGCATAAGTGTTTGACCTGGGTGGGTGTCGACCCTACGACCTGTGACGTGGCAGACAGGATTTCTAATTAGCCAACCGGTTGGCGATGTGTTGCCAACCTTTGCATGAAGTCCTCATAATAATTAAATATCCTGAGACATTCTTTTACACACGGCCATCTGATCCCAAACTAAGCAGAGCCTGTACTATGAAACCAGATGACTGATATACTACATGTACTACTTTTTTAAATATTCTTATTGGCGCAGAAGGACCTTCTTCAGAATTGATTGTGGCGTAGAAATTTGAGAACTGAAACTAAATAAATGTCTTCTTCTGAACTCAAACCGTTGTTATCTTCTTGTAATTACAAAAGTATGGCTTCCAATATGTCAATCTCATTGAGAAAATCAATCAAAATAAATTTGATTGAGGCGATGTATAGCGATTCGTCGTAAATGTGGTGCGCTGGCGGTTTCCGTTCAAAGAGTGAGTCTTCAAGATGGCCACCTCGCTTCCATCGACACGACGCTCCGCTAGAGTGACATAAACCATAAGTCACTCTTGACATTGACACTTCAACTCGCCGACATACTAATATTAATATTTACGTCCAGACACAGAACAAACAGACATGTTCATCCACACAAATGTGTGTCCTGGATGGAAATTTAACCCACGACCTGCAGCATGGCAGTCAGGTTTTCTAAATAGTCAACCAGTTGCCAATGTGTTGCCAACCTTTCCCTAAATCCCCTTATCTACCCTTTTTGAAGAATATTATCGAAACATCAAGCTTAAACACTCATCTTCCATAAAAAACCAAGCAGAGCAGAATAAAATACGTGTCTAACAACAATCACTTCGCCAACTTCTCAATTCAACATACAAAGTCGTATAGTAACAAAAGGTGATCTAAAAAATGTGCTACGAATAAAAGTACCAACATAGCAATGAATGTTCGCTTAATTGTGGATAAATATCATTTCGATCTGAGTTTACCGTGGTATGGAGCGAGGCTAATCCTGCAGGTCATTTATTATAAGCCACCTTTGTAGTGGTGATGTCATTTCTGTTATATTGGGCAGGGATCCGAAAGTGTTTGGATTGGTTATTTGTATTTTTTGGTTTTATTTAATATTTACTTCATAGATTGCATATTGATATGATTATGTATATTATTAGCTGTTCCAGCGGTTACACCCGCGTTCCCGGGATAAAAAGTAGCCTATATGTTATTCCAGGATATGCTCTATGCGTGTAAGAGTAACAATCATACTTACATACAAATCTTTTCTCTTTATAATATTAATGTAGATATAGACTCGCTGTCCCCCGCTGTTTCATCCGCGTTCCCGAGGGATATTTCATTTTCCCGGGATTAAAGTATCCTGTATGTTATTCTAAGGCATGATCTAAATATGTGCTAAGTTTTATCCAAATCCGTTTAGTAGTTTTTCCGTGAAAGAGTAACAAACATCCATACTCAAAAACGTTCGCCTTTATAATATTAGTAGGATTCAATTATAGCATATATTCGAACCATCTAATCTATTTGGTTTAAATAATAATGATATAATATTAACCTGTAAAAACGTTGCCTCATTTCGCTACGTTACTAGACGTGCCAATTAGGCTGGTGGCATTGCCACATCGGATATCCGTTGATATGAGTAAATAAATCTTAAATTTTTCACCTTAAAAGACTTTACCGGTAAGAACTTACCAAATATGTTTACATATTTATGAATTTTTCAATTAAGCTTAAATAATTCATATTACAATATATATATTTTTGAATTCTCTTGCCTATCCAATAATTGCATAGTCCATGTATTAAGTTCCGGTCAGTCCCCGGGTATATCGATGATTAATCGATACATCGAGACACCGCCGATCATCGGCCGGTCACGCTTTCAATCCACGTGGGAGACATAACCGATTCATTTCTATCGATTTTTCAATTCGATTTACTTTTTGATAATTAGTAATCGAGTTCGGATCACGACCGATGTGCAATCGTTTTATCGAACCTTTTATTAATGAAAGGTAAGTACGTCGATTTATCTAAGTACTTATTATGAGCTATATATATCATATACATCTATACTAGCTGTGCCCCGTGGTTACACCCGCGTTCCCGAGGGCTGCAACATTTTCCCTGCACAAAAAGTATCCTATGTTACTTCTAATACCTCCAAGAATATGTTTACTAAGTTTCATGATAATCGGTTAAGTAGTTTTCGCGTGTACATACAGACAGAGTTACTTTCGCATTTATAATATTAGTTAGGATTAGGATATAAGCAAAATAGGGGTCCTTTGACGCACCATCACCAGACTACAGAATATATCGGGATGGGACTGCTACCATTCGACGCGGAATTTTTCTCAGATAGTCAAAGGCTATAATATGATTTCAAAAAACGCGGGTGCAACCACGGTGGACAGCTAGTATCTATATACATTCAATAATATTCTTATATATTTTTACTGAGGCATTAACCTTTAATTAGGCGCGCGGGGTCGCCACGACCCCTAGTGATCTTCAAGTTATGTTATTTTTATACCTATTAACGCTGTCAACCCGAATTTTTTCTAGCTTCCTAACCCTCTAGTCCCATAGTTCTAGATCTAGTTTCTAATTTTATACCTATCAATGTGGTAACTGCAGACCCCGCGCGACTAACAATGTTAGTTTATTGGCGCGCCTAATTAAAGGTTAAGAGATAAAAAAAATACGCTTAAAAATATAACCCTAACGCTTAAAACGCATTAAATATTTACCCAATTTAAACTAGACATACAAACTAACAAGTTTTTTGAGAAGAATTTAATTATATAAGCTGTAATTAAACAAATGCATATCTTATCCAACATAATGCTTTACAAACAAGATCGCAGGCACAATTTAAATGATTTTACGTAATATTCTCCAGGCGTGATGTTTGCCAAAATGTCGCCCTTCACCTTTCCACCAACCTTTTGTCCTAAAAGCTAAGATTAAGTTATAAGTACAGAGGGGTAATATCGTTAAAGTAAACACTCTATATACTTAGAGAGTGTTTATGACAAGGCACACTCTGAAATCATGGTTTATTTTGAAATTAATTATTTTTAGCATAAGTTCTACTGAAGAGCAAAGGTTTCTCATCCCTCTCTTTTACCATAGAAATAAATAAATAAATAATAAATCAATATCCTGGGACATTCTTAACACACAGCCATCTGATCCCAAACTAAGCAGAGCTTGTACTATGGAAACCAGATAACTGATATACTACATATAGTATTTTTTTCTAAATACATACTTATATAGACATTTACACTCAGACACAGAACAAACAGACATGTTCATGGACACAAATGTTTGTCCTAGGTGGGAATCGAACCCGCGACCTTCGGTTTGGCAGTCAGAGTCGCTAACCACCAAGCCAACTAGCCTGACAAAATAGAAATTTTGTTTATCCATGTAGGTCTTCACAGGCTCTTAAAAATCGACTTTACATGGTTTCTTAAAAATATTACAAAGAGACAGGAAGAGACCTAGTAATATCTAGGAGACAGTAGAGCTCTTCTTTCCGGGGTCCAGGTTTTATGTGGTATTTTGAACCTGCAATTATTCACAAATGATTGAACCAATTGTTGGCTCTTTAAATATTATGTTTTATGTGGTATTTTGAACCTGCAATTATTCACGAATAATTGAACCAATTGTTGGCTCTTTAAATATTATGTTTTATGTGGTATTTTGAACCTGCAATTATTCACAAATGATTGAACCAATTGTTGGCTCTTTAAATATTATGTTTTATAACTTTAGTACCTATGTTATTCATTTAGTTGGCTTGGTGGTTAGCGACTCTGACTGACAAGCCGAAGGTTGCGGGTTGGATTCCCACCCAGAACAAACATTTGTGTGTATGAACATGTATGTTTGTTCTGTGTCTGGGTGTAAATATCTATATAAGTATGTATTTACCAAAAAAAAGTAGTATATGTAGTATATCGGTTATCTGGTTCCCATAGTACAAGCTCTGCTTAGTTTGGGATCAGATGGCCGTGTGTAAAGAATGTCCCGGGATATTTATTATTTTATTTATTTATAATATTTCAAGCAAAAGCTACTAAATGGATTGCGATTAAATTGGCGCAGTTTCGAGTAGTAGAGCTCTTAGTGCAGAGTTCGTCCGGGGAAGTACTACCACCTTACCCATTTCTGCCGTGAAGCAGTAGTGCACTTGTGTTACTGTATTTCGGTTAGAAAGGTAAGGGGGCCGGTGAAATTACAGGCACATGAGACTTAACAACTTCACGTCTCAGGGTCGACGACGCATTAACATATAGAATACTTGTTATCCCGGCAAAATGTTACATCCCTCGGAAATGTGCGTGAAACCGCGGGAAACAGCTAGTCAATTGAATATCGACCTTAAAATATGTATTGACTTTTCCGTCGTGATCTAATAAATCAGCTTAAGCACGAACATCTACCGTAAGCGTATCGTCATCGTATCGAGAGTTGCCAAAAAGCTGGTTTGTACGGAAAAGGGAACACCGCGCATACCGTGACGTTGCGCGATGTTCAATTTTCCATTGCATTGGTTTTTGACCCCATCGATACGGTGAAGATACTACTAAAGATGGTGCTTAGAGCATAAGGCACTGGTCCCTGACGCACATAATGCGCTGCCGCCTATAGTCATTTGCAATACCAGGGGCATCGCCAATGCGTGGACCCTGAGACGTGAAGTTGTTAGGTCTCATGTGCCTGTAATTTCCCCGGCACCCTTACCTATGTAACCGAAACACAGTGGGTCTAGTGCATTATTGCTTAGAAATGGGTAATGTGCTAGTACTTCCCCGGACGAACTCTGCACAAAGATCTCTACTTCTACAAATTTATATTTTGACATGCCGGTTGGCTTAGTGCCACCCTGAATGCCATCGCAAGTCGAGGGTTCGATTCCTACTCAAGACAACCATTTGTGTGCATGGACATGTCTCTTTGTTCTATATCGGAATGTAAATATCTATATAAATAATGTATTTAAATAAAATGAATATGTAGTATATAAAAAAGCTCTACTCTGATTAGTTTGGGATCAGATGGCCGTGTGTAAAGAATATCCTAGGATATTTATTTATATAAAAAAATATATCGGATAAAAAACATATTATTTATAATGAAATTCGATATTATCTTGTGCCTTTACTTAACTTCATCATCTACACCAATATAAAGAAAATGTAGTTTGAAACTGAATATAAAGTAAACAGACATTGGAAATCAATGCCACAGCCACAAACTGAACCACAAATTAGTCCCCGGGGCCACTAATTACAAAAGCTATCACAATTATAAGACAGATAATGATAACGTAACAGTACCCTATAACAATATAGACACACAGTACATAGACGAACAGTATGACTGTTCCGTAATGCTCACCCAAATCGCTGCCAATGATGCGAGTTTAAATCTTTAAAAAAATAGATCGTTGTTGATATGACATTGACAACTTTTTACAAAGATGTTTAATCTAAACAGAAAAAACATTTATTGTTGTGTATTCCAAATATTTTGTCGATGAACAAGAATTTAGTTCTTGAGTACAATATAAAAAAATAAATAAGACTACCTATGCTACTATCTTCGACTAAATATATTAGACAATAATGATAAAGCTCTTATAATAGGAACTTATTTACAACATAACATAGCTATACAATATTAAATATATAAAAACACACGTAGAAGGCAGAGATCAGGGCTTTGATTCTGTAAGAAAAATGACACTAGCTCGAGGATGTTTCGTCGCGGCCTCTATTTATTTATTTAATACTTTATGTACAGTGGTGTACAAAGGCGGTCTTAATGCCAAAGGCATTCTCTATCAGACAATCTATGCTCTGTCTCTTTCGCTAACTACGCAATCACGTGAGAGGTAAGCTCTCCGACGCCTCCGTGGGCCGGCTCGCCAAACGAAGTTGGTATTAGCTGAAAAGAGGGGCAGCCAGTACGAAAAGGAAACTATGACTTGAGCTACTGTAAATCATAACGAATGAACTGGGGCACAGGTAACCGCCGCAGGTCTCCCTATGTAAACTGAAACCTGACTGTCAGTATGTAATATAGAATGTCCACTTGCGTTCAATGACCGATAGACAAACACTTTGTTTTTTCTAAACAATTTGCACGTGTTATGGAAAAATCCATTTTTGTTATTAGCGAGATCAGTTTTATGACGACGCTGAAGGATCTATTTTCAAAGCCTGGTAGATATCAGAAATAAAATTTTTCGATAATACAAAGCTTCTTTACTAGCTTATGGAAAAGACAAAGCCTAAAGACTTCAATAAAAACTTTATTTTTGTACCACATGGCAGCCCATAAGACTTAACAACTTCATGTCTCAGGCTCGACAAAGCATTTATCACACAAATAGTCAGCCGGTCCACCTGATGGAAAGTGGTCACCGCCGGCTATGAAATTTGCAACACCGGGATCATTGCCAATGCGTTGTCGACCCTGACACGTGAAGTTGTTAACTCTCATGAGCCTGTTATTTCAGTTTTACAAGTGCACTACTGCTTCACGTCGGAAATACATACTTCCCCGGGCGAACTCTGCGCAACTCTTCTACTTCAAACTTAGTACACGCTTAGCTTAAGAATTATTCGATCCCGTTCTAAAGTCATGATTAAAATCTCTTAGGCTGATTTAAAGGAAAATACTAACAGTCATACCCACAAACAAGCTCACCCCAAGCGCATATAACCATGTCGCTCCGGCATAGATATCAAAAACAATGATGACGTAATCTAATTATAAGCACGTAATGAAGGCACGTATGTAACTCTACATTTTAATCCGACTGGGCCGGCAATAAAACAACGGATTAACACTTGTATGTATTCTACTACACTATTACGGCGGCCAGACATAAAACAAATGACTATATACAAGATACTTTATAATTCGCTAAAGTTAAATATACCTAGAAAGACATTTATCTGTTTCATTATCTTTAAAATAATACTCGTTAATTTACAGCGGCTTATTCCAGTATGGTCCGGCAACGGATCGTTTTCCTCAACTTTATTTAATTATCTACTTAAGATTATTTTCTACTTTACTATTTCACTGTAATCCAGAACTGGATAATTTTATTTATTATAAACTAGCTGTCCCCCGTGGTTTCACCCTAGTTTCCTTTATCATCAATATACCATAGCCTATATCTAGCCTTACATACCAGGCCCATAGTTACCTTTTGGTAACTACTCATACCCATGAGTCCCGTTGTCTCACCCCGCCCACCTATCAAGCAAGTTTCACCCTAGAGACCCAATATAGTTTCCTTCCATATTGGGTACAGCCCTTACGTACCTAGCGTGATCTGCCTTTGGCTGTATCTTTTCAATAGTGCAGACAGAGTTAGTATCCGCTAGGTGCACATAGCCCAACACATTAACGTATCATTAAGGGGCCTCTTTATGTTGGATCTGTATGCCCACACACGCTTTCCAAAAGGGCTGGTCTTGGGGGACGAGAAATCCAAATAGGTAAGATACAAATAATAATAAAAAATAACATTACAAAAAAAAACAAATATCTAGTACCTAATTCCGCTGAACCTTCTTCTCTGTCAAGTCCCAGCACTTTTGTCCCAGGGCGGTCAGCGAGGTAAAACGTCTGTGGTGCTAGTGCGTTGAGCCAGTGACAGTGGCTCTAATGCTTCCTGAAGATGCTTCGTGTGGAAACGAAACACGTGTCAATTTCCTGTTGGATTTCCTTGTTTGGAACTTGACAGAGAAGGAGATCCAGCGGAATTAGTTACTAGATATTTGTTTTTAGTTAAATCTTATAATGGATTTCCGCAAGGCCGCGCCTAAGTCAATTAGTTATAATAAATAACTCTTCAATTCCACTATGATTCATGGATTTATCATTTCCACTCATGTTCCAAGATGACGATTCATCGATGAATAATTTTCCACTCTACTGCTTATACCCTAGTTTTAGCATGTATCTCAAATAATTTACTCGCCTATTCGTGATTTTAAACATTATGGCTCAGATCACCCACGTCATTTACCACGAAATGATAACGAGAGACGGAACCATCTTCAACGAAATGCGGATTTCAGGACGGAGAGCTTGGCCCTACTACTTTGGCGCTTGCATAGTATATCGATGTCTGTGTATGTTCCCTATAAACTCCGAAACGACTGGACCGATTTCGACACGACTTTCACTGGCAGATAGCTGATGTTATAATAAGTAATGCAGGCTACTTTTTATCCCGGGGAAAATGTAAAATCCCTGGAGAACGCGGGCAAACCGCGGGCTACAGCTAGTTTTTATATACAACAATTAACCTCGTATAAAAATATAACGTGACTTCGGTTCATACATCACTCACGGCAGTGTCATGTAAAGTTTACACAACTTTTATACTGACTCATACAATTGGTAAACAAACGCCATGTGGGATTATGACGGCTCTTTTCATAGAGACAGCTTGTTGTGTAACAATTTTTTACTATTGCATTTTGAATCTACACTGCATTTCTTTTTACGGATATAGGATGAATGGGAGAAGTGTAGACTTTGTGCCGACCCTAAATAATCGGGATGATCATGATTTTTTATGAGAGGAAGTGTGAAAGAAACCTCTCTGGGATAGAGATTAAAAGCCTGACTTAAGAATAGAATTTAGAAGAAGAGCTCTTAGAGCAGAATTTGTGCAGGGAAGTACTACCACCCATTTCCGCCGTGAAGTAGTAGTAGAACTTGTGTTACTGTCACTGTGTTAAAACGCTAAGGAGGCCGGTAAAATTACTCCCTCATGAGACTTAACTTCACGTCTCAGGGTCGTCAACACATTGGCGATACCCCTGTTACAAATGTCTATAGGCCACGGTGACCACTTACCATCAGGTGGACCTACTTGACATATTTATATATAGGCGTTACCTGCAGATTGTAAAACAGCTCATAATAGTCTGGTTAGCTTTTAATTTTATTGTCATTTTTCGGAAATCGGACGAGTAGCTCCAGATTACCGCCAACATCCAAACTTTACCTGATGACAGGTCAGTTGGCTTGGTAGTTAGAGACCCTGACTGCCAAACCGAAGGCCACGGGTTCGATTCCCACCCAGGACAAACATTTGTGTGCATGAACATGTCTGTTTGGTCTGTGTCTGGGTGTAAATATCTATATAAGTATGTATTTAAAAAGTAGTATATATAGTATATCAGTTACCTGGTAGCGATACTACAAGCAGTACACTCTGCTTAACTTGGGATCAGGTAACCATGTGTGAAGAATGTCTTGGGATATTTATTATTACCGTTAATATTAATAAAGACGTGTGGTAGCAACAATGCAAACCCAACTTATCTGTAACTCAAGAGTATACCAAGAAGCTAGACAAAACTAAACCTGCCTAATCCCTAATATGTAATCCACGGCATGGATAGAAAGTATAAATGTTACTACGCCGATTTCAGAATAGAATAGAAATGTTCTTCATTCATGTATGCCTTCACAGGCTCTTATAAATCTTTGTAACGTTTATGAAATACAGGATATAAATAATAAAAATACTTAATGTATAATTTATAAGACGTCTTCATTGCCAAATTAAGTCCTCTAGATCAGTACTTCCCAAAAAAAGGTAAAAGGTACGTTTGCATTTTCGAAAAAAAAGCGAGAAAACTAAGAAATGTATAAGCAATTAATGATTTTCAAGTGTATTCGTTTATTAAAAAGGTGTTTCTTATTTTTGTTGAAATTTACTGTTAAATGCCTTTTGATATAAAGTATTCCTTCTCAAAAGATAAACACGGCAATCAGATAATGATTAGAACTTAACCATGAAGAAACCAACCAACCTGTGTTAAGGTTAGAAAGGTAAGGGGGTCGAGGCACATGAGACTTAACAACTTCACGTCTCAGGGTCGACAACGCATTGGCGATGCCCCTAGTTGCTAGTTAGTCCATAGGCGGCGGTGACCACTTACCATCAGGTTAAAAAAAAAATTATGAACAGAAATAATTAAAAATATTCTAGGCTTACCAACTAGGTAAATTTTATACACAGTGACCTCACGTTACACATAAATCCTTTAGCATTTATGTCAAAAGTATACTCCAGTTGTTACAAGTACTGTAATAAAGCACAGAATATGCAGAGTGCGTCCTACAAGTAAATATTGTGACCACGTGTGTTCACGTGCCAGTTGCGTAAAGAACGTCGGGTAATGGAAGCTTTAAAATTGTTTAAAAAAAAAGAAATGGGTTAAATTAAAACTTTTTGCTGGTTGTAAGAAGAAATTTACTGGTTTGTAAGAAGGTTTCACCACGTACACGCCAGTCTGAGGATTTTGATTTTCGAATCAAAGCATGTAGATTTGTTTGGCTCAGAAATATATTGCTTCATGCCTTTGGTATTGATTTCTGGGCTTTCAACATTTCTTCATCGATAGCGAATTCATCATAAAGTATCAAAATTATTTACGATTGTGTAAATTTTGATATGTTTTCAAACTTAAAAAAAAACTATGTCCTTCTATTTCTTTTTTAATGAATGATGACTGTCAAACTCGCTTTTGCCATTGTTTTTTAGTGGTGACGTCTGCTCGTAGGCATAATAACGCGTAAAAAGTCAAACTGTCACAATTGTCAAAATTTCCTTCACTCTTTTTGACTTAAAGTAAGGAAAGAGAGGTAAGATTTTAGTTAACTTTATTCTGATGAATATACAAAAACAAATATCTAGTAACTAATTCCGTTGGATCTCCATATCTGTCAAATCCCAAACAAGGAAACTCAAAAGGAGTTGATGGAGGATGATTTCCTGTTAGCTAATTAGGTACTAGATATTTGTTTTTTGTATAATCTTATAATAAATAACCGTGAGGCTACTCCTGAGTCAATTAGTTATTTTTATGCTCAATTGGATCGGCACCAATATTACCTACATTCTTCGAGTAGTAGAGCTCTTAGTGCAGAGTTCGTCCGGGGAAGTACTACCACCTTACCCATTTCTGCCGTGAAGCAGTAGTGCACTTATGTTACTGTGTTTCGGTTAGAAAGGTAAGGGGGCCGGTGAAATTACAGGCACATGAGACTTAACAACTTCACGTCTCAGGGTCGACAACGCATTGGCGATGCCCCTAGTGTTGCAAATGTCCATAGGCGGCGGTGACCACTTACCATCAAGTGGACCGTCCGCTTGTTTGTCGGCCCATGTGGTATATAAAAAATTAATAATTTAAAAGGTCAATCAAATTGCCAAAAACGCAGCTACAAGTTATTTTAATAAAGCATAGCACTCACTACACCACAAGTCTAACTAAATAATAAAGCCAGCGCGTCACGCGCACGCGGTTCCATCTCATTACGTTAAACTGTTTCTGTTAGCTTTAAATAGACTTCATCGGCCGCTCGTGTGTACCAGGCTTTATACCCCACGGGCTAAGACATCATGTATGCTCTTAGCTGATAAATGTGTAATTTTCCATTAATTTTATCTAATGAATAGCTTATATCTTTGACGTATCTTAAGTCTTGGTGGCCTTTGGCCTTTGATGATTTATCTAGAGATTAAAGCTAATTTCTAGTATAATAGTTTCAGAATTGCATTATGGCTAGACCTTAGACTTGAAGTTGTATTTTATAATTAAGATATTACAAATTATTGGAGGTTCGTGACAGGTTGTTCATTGTCTTTAAAGCTCAACTTAAATACTCGTATATACAACAAGTTACAAAATACCCCATAAAAATATAATGATATATCAAAGCCAACAACCCTAGTTAGATGTCATGTCAGGGAACCAGATTATTTAACAGAAAGGCCTACGTACCTATTTTACCTAATAATTGTCCACTTTAAAAGTTTTTCAATTTTTCATTCATTAAAATCAGTTTTTTTTAGGGTGTGTTATATAGTACAGCGTTACTACGGTTCTTAAATATTGTGATGGACTCGTTATAAGGCCCCATTTAACCTCCTTTCGGTTTTACGGGAAGTTTTGGTTACAAAATATTTTTTTTATGTATATACAGAATGTTATTCTGTATGTACGTAGTATATATGTAAAAAAAATATATGTTTATATGTATATAATAAATTTGTAACCCTATGCTTTCTTAAGGTACCTAATTATCTGACAGCGATGCAAACTTTCGTGAGTACGCCGGCGAAGGTTCCTGACACAAATAAAGCATTCCGGGAATAGCTATTAAATATAAACGTTGCATTTTTTCTAATCTATTATTTTTTAATAGTTTTGGATACCACATCTGCATCGGTTGCTCAAAGAGGTCCCATATAGTCTAGTTGAGTGCACTCGTTGACAGAAGAGCTGGTAAATACTTTTCCATTGCCAAGATTTGCCATTTAGCGTGGCAATGCCTTTTTGGCACGCTTCGGCGTGGCAGCGATTTGGTACAGATTTTATACTAATTAATAGGTGCTTACATTTTTTAATGAAACTTTTAACTTGAACTAAATCAATCAAAACTAATAAGACTATATTAAAATCAAGAATGAACTCTTACTAAAGACAATAAAAAATAAATAAATTTATATGAACAGCAAAATTCCAAATTTAAATTCCAATATCTTCCGTCACACGCTTATCTGTCTATTTTCACACAATTTTTGACAGTTGGCGTGAGGTCAACGCACTTGACGCCCCTCAAACAATAAAAGTGATCAAGTTTTATTACATGTTTACATTAATTTACGGCGTGACCGTGTCTACGCCGCTTATTGGACGTACTCTGTGACCGTGTGTAGTCACATACTAAAAATAGTTTTTTTTTGTTTTTCTTTTCTATGCGACTTGGTCCGAGAAACAAGCATACGGTCCACCCGATGGTAAGTGGTCACCGCCGCCTATGGCCATTTGCAACTCCAGGGGCATCGCAAATGCGTTGTCGGCCCTGAGACGTGAAGTTGTTGAGTCTCATGTGCCTGTAAATATCACCGGCCCCCGTACCTTCCTAACTGAAACACAGTTATACAAGTGCACTATTGCTTGGGTAAGCTGGTAGTACTTACATGGACAAACTCTGCATTAAGAGCTCTACTCTAACAAGTAGAACAAAGTTACTATTACTATTTGATACCAAAGTCTTTGCTAAAAATAAAATACCTATATAGAGAAAGGCTTGGGTATGTAGTCGAGATAATTGTCATGTTGAAAGGTCATGGGTTTGATTCCCACGTCGGGTAATTCACTATTATTTCACTCGCATTCCAGAGGAATGCAGTGTTCTCGGATGAGCTTCAACGCGTGTTAGGAATTACTTGTATATGTGACCAAGGTTGGTTTTTTTCTAGTGTAAGTTTTGAGTACCTGGATGGACTAGCTTTGCTCGGGTTTTCTTTACTAATGTGACTACTGCCGTATTAAAAGCACTATCATAGTCATAAATACGAATAAGATTCGTCATAAAGGGCGTACCTATAAGTATAAGTGCTTTTACCTTCGTATTCTTATTGTATTGTAGCAGTTTTCATTGCCTAAAAACACGGATAAAACGACGTTTTCTTAAAATGAAACCTAGCTAGATCGATTGATCGCCCCCGAAAACCCCTGCATACTAAATATCATGAAAATTGTAGCTGTTTCTGAGGTCCTAATTATATATATATATATATGTATATATATACAAGAATTGCTCGTTTAAAGGTATTAGATAGATAGATAGAAATAAGTAATACTTTCTTTAAAACAGTGTTTCCAAAAATAAATTAACAAAGTACAATGACATAATTTATTTTTAATTAAAAGAACAACTCTGGATTCAAATCAGCTTTTCTCTTTAATTAAAATAGTTAGTTTTAATTAAATTAGACCTAATTTTGTGACTAAGATTTATGTGGGCAACCGTAAACCATGTGTCTTGGATGGTACCTTGTCTTAGTACCTTATTTGTGTACATGTATGCAAGCAGAATATAACTTCTGTGACTATGAAAATAAGGGTTAGATTTCATGAAACTCCGGGTTAATAATTTAAATTATCTTTGATTTAATAAAAATAAACCTTGTTGTCATGAAATTAGATCTCAGACTGGTATGTCTATATTTTATCGATTCATTATCACTCTATATGAAGTTTTATGGTGAAAAAAAGCGTTATTATTTTCATTAAAATTGTGTTTGGTTATTGATGTGCTATTTTCCAACACGTGTTGTTTGCTTTCGTACAATAATTAATAATTTAACAGAACAAAAGATTAAATATTGAATTACCAAAAACTTAATAAAGTTCATAAATTTTCATTTTAATTTACCTTAAGCGACATACAATATTCTAAAACATATATTCAGAAAGGGATGAATAATTTAGCGTACTTATTTGATTAAATTTTGAATTTTGTCCCTACGAGAGTTTCCTTCAAATATAGCTAATTCAATTACCGGTCCGTTCGTACGTAACTTCGAAACTTCTATTTATATATCTTTTTACACCCTGAACATGTAAATTTAAAATTAATTAAACGTGGCTCCTGGTAGGTGGCAACCCTGCTCAACGATGATTAACAGGGGCGCACTTGGGAGATTAGGACTTTGTTTACTAATATTTCTTTTTCCGTAGAGATTATAATATTAATATTTATGTTATATCTACACTATACTTGTAAGCGTCACGCGTTCTACTAATATTATAAACGCGATAGTTTGTATGTATGGATGTTTGTTCTTCTTTCATGTAAAAACTACCGAACGGATTTCAATAAAACTTGGCATATAAATAGAGCATATATTGGAATAACATAAAGGCTACTTTTTATTCCGGGAAAATGTTATATCCTTCGGGAACGCGGGTGAAACCGCAGGGGACAGCAAGTCTATATTTTACTTAAAATGCATATGGATTTTTCTTCGTACTTTAAATCTAAATGAAGCAGGAAAAACTGCAGAGCGGAACACAAGAAACGATAATTATTCTTACCTCACTCTAAATTTAACACTATATGCGTGTAATTAATACAAAAGTTTAATTAAAGTAAATAATTTGGAATTATGTTCAAATGTGGAGATCCCGACTTCAATATGATAATATAAGGAGTATAGATAAATAAATTGACCTATATACTCCAAGTCCGTACCTGTAAGGTGCTGACTACGGTATGTCGGTCATTAGACCGCGAAATTAGCCCACGCAACCTCACACACACCGCCATACAGTCGCATAGAAGTTATAGTAGAGCTATATAGTGGTATGGTAGCTATAGTAACGTTGTATAATGCTAATTGTTATTATTGTTTGGGTACCTGGCGCGGTGGAATGCCACGTATGTGATACCGACACGCTTGTTCGCAATGTTACAATTAAGGTTGGTCTACATTCAAGTTTTAGTGTAACTTTGTAAAAAAACAGGCTTGGTGGCTAGCGACCCTAACTGCCAACTCGCAGGTCGCGGGTTCGATTCCCCCCAGGACAAACATTTGTGTGCATGAACATGTCTTTGACGTTTGTTCTGTGTAAGTATGTATTTAGAAAAATAAAAAATTGGTTAATGTAGTTATCAGATATCTGGTCTTCATAGTACAAGCTGTGCTTAGTTTGGGTTCAGATGTCCGTGTGTAAAGAATGTCCCGGCATATTTATTATTATTAATTCAGCTGGATCTCCTTCTCTGTCAAGTCTCATACAGAAAACTCAACAGGAAATCGACACGTGCTTCGCTTCTACACGAAGCATCAGGGCGTATTAGACCCGCTGTCACTGACTCACGAGCACCATAGACGTGTTACCTCGCCGACCGTCGGACAGAAAGTGAAATAATGTGACAATTTCTGTTTAGTGTAACTGTTAAAGAATGAGTTTTGTCATAATAATATATAAATAATTTTCCGAACCGGTGTTAGAGTCTGTGATGGCCTATTTGATTAAATATATTAAATTAAATTAAAGTTAATACGTATTATAAGGTAAATGTAAATTACTGTTTCATTCGCTTTCTGTTAATGAAAAATACGATAAGTGATTTCAAAGTAAAACCGCTAAAATTCTAACTGCAGTAGTAACAACTAAATAAATCACTTAAAACAGCCTGAATTTAAATAAAATTCCGTAAATACAACTTGGATTTTCAGAAAAATTGCTGACTTCAGAAATCTGTCTAACAAACCACTTCAAACGTTGGGAGTTTGTGAAACCTATTCCGGTTACATCCGCAGTGTGCCCCAGCCTTAACAAAAGTTATGCCGCCGTAGAAATGTCAACTATTTACGTGATTACAAATTGGGGATGTTTAAATTGGGTCTTTTCATTGTTACAACAAATATAATTGTTCAAACATGACACATGCTTTGTTACATACGAGTGCCGGAGATTTTGTAACTTGATTTGTCGTTTGCGTTACGTTTATGGTTTAATTTTTAAGTCTTTATAAGTTTGCGTTTCGGAGTAAGTTCGAAATTTATGGTAATGTTAGAGATGTAGTTAGTTGTTTAACGTGTAAAAGTAACTATTTAAGTTACTTGAAGTAATACTGGGGTTTTTGATGCCGCTACAACAATGGTAATTATTCTAATGTCAGATCAGTTTAAAGTATCAAGAAGTTTAAGTTATGAAAAAGTATCAAGAGAGTTTAGTGTAATGTATAAAATAGATGTAAATTATGAATGAATGTGTAAATAATAATTTAGATATGCAAGCTATATATACAGCTTAATATCAAACACACTAAATTCACTTCTAAGTAGCAACCATACAAAACTTCCCGCAATTTGCAGACAGACTCGTAAAGTTCCTATAGGATCTCCCACGTTTCAATTTAAAAGCATGATTACCTGCTGAAGAAAATGGAGAAACAAAAAGTTAATCATCGAAGCTCAATCTTGCCAGAGACAATGGATCCAGCCTATAGGGATGGGATAATAAAGTATTGAAAACAGCAAGAAAAACTCCAATCAATATCTCGTGTTCCCTCGGGATTGATACAGTGCCGACAAGTTTAGACGTGTTCCTGGCTACGGTAGGTTTTTGTTTGTAAATATAACGGTGGAGTTTGGTTCTTGTTTAATTGTTTTACAGCTTCCCCCCGCGGTTTTGCCCGTGTTACCTTGTAGTCTTAAATTAGTTCGGGATAAATGTATGCTAGAGGTTGTTACCGCAAATAATCCACTAATAAATAATAAATAAATAATAAATAATAAATAATAAATATTCCAAGGCATTATTTACACACGGCCATCTGATCCCAAAACTAAGCAGAGCTTGTACTATGGAAACCAGGTAACTGATATACTTCATATAAAACTTTTTAGTTTCTGCGCGAAAATAACAAACATCGGAATATCCTGCCATATTTATGCAAGAATATGAATGACGCCTATCCTTATGAAAAAGCACAGTTCCTTTCTGGGGCACAAATGGTCTAGGAATATCAACTGACGAAGTTATTTATTATCGTTAAATTCACAATCAGTTAATTTTACCAGTATTTATAATTTTAAAATTGTATGTATTTTTTCGCCATAGTCTGTATGATTTTCATTAGCGTGCAATATTTTAAATTTCGAACGTACCACACCAAAGTTTTTCATTTGAGAGGCCAGTTGGCTTGGTGGTTAACGCTCTGACTGCCAAACCGAAGGTCGCGGGTTCGATTCCCACCCAGGACAAACATTTGTGTGCATGAACATGTCTGTTTGTTCTGTGTCTGAGTGTAAATATCTATATAAGTATGTATTTAGAAAAAAATACTATATGTAGTATATCAGTTATCTGGTTTCCACAGTACAAGCTCTGCTTAGTTTGGGACCAAGATGGCCGTGTGTAAAGAATGTCCCAGGATATTTATTTATTTTATTTATATATTAATTTAATTGAAAAGCTTACATTCTCTAGTATTAAACCTCCTCAGTCGAACTACCTTCGAAGTATCAAGTACCACGATTTGTCAATCGACATTCAAAGCTCGATTTTTTTTACCCACCATAAATAGCGAACTAATCCCTGTTTACGATTTCATTAAATTCCAAATGAACGCGCCCGACCATGCATAGCAAAACGCCAATAAAACCAACTGATTCACATTCCATGGTCGTCTGTAATGTCCCGGGTAACAGTCGTGAAGATTTTGAGTCAGATTTCTTTTATCAAAGCATGATGGCCAATCACCTTTTGCATTCTTTAACTTCGTCAGTAAACCTTATCGAGGCGTCAGAGAGTAGACCTCTCACGAGATGGCGTAATTAATGAAAGAGACGGAACATAGAAGCGGTATTGACACATCTTTGAAAGTAACCTTATTTTTTTATTTACTTATTTGTATTTGTTAAAAAATAAATAAAATAGTATTATTGATATTTTTTACCTACCAGTAGGGATAGCGCGGTAGGGATAAGTGTACCACCCGACATAATCGAACCCCCAATGTTAAGTTATCACTGCCTATAGATAAATATCAATATATATAGAAATAAATGTAATAGTCATTGCCAATAGTTTGCTCACATATAAAATGACTAAAATCGTCTCAATATAATAGACCCATTGTAACATGAAACGATTCATCTTTTCATCATTCAATTAATCATTAGACCAATACATGAATCTTATTTTAAAAGGAGTAGAGTAAATTTTTCTATGATTATCGTGTCAATATAGTCCTAATGCGGCAGTATAATTATTATGTTTTTTAAACCACATTGGTCGACAAACAAGCAGATGGTCGACCTGATGGTAAGTGGTCACCGCTGCCTATACACATTTGCAGCACTAGTGCATTGTCGACCCTGAGACGTGAAGTTGTTAAGTCCCATGTACCTGTACTTTCACCGGCCCCCTTACGATTTCAACCGAAACACAATACAAGTGCACTAGGTACTGCTTCACGGTGGAAATCGCGGTGGTAGTGTTTCCCTGGACGAACTCTTTAGTAAAAGCTTTACATTTTACTACTTTAAATGTTTCTATAACTAGGTTACAATGTAACTAAATAACTAACCTAACAGTATTGTTTAATCTATGTATATAAAAGTGAATGTCTGTATGTCCTTTATAGAATCGTAAACTATGCAAAAGATTTTAATGCAGTTTTCAGAAATAGATAGAGTAATTCACGAGGAAGGTTTATAACTAGGAAGCCATATAAATAAAAAATAAAAATATACTTTTAAATTAAATTTAATAACACATGTGTATCGTCTACTTCTTGCAAACAGCCATTACAATTTTCTCACATGGAACATGTGACTTTAAATGTCATCAATCTGAAGACCTGCACAAGGCACTGCCAGCTTGACAATACACAGGACAGCAGACAAATGATAGTTGGAAGTATAATAATATTAATAATAATAATAAATGTATTCTTTTTCTCCTTGCAAACTAGTATAACCTACTTAAAACGTAGGCAACAGAGATTATTTGAGCCTTTTATAGTTTGTAGGAGAAACTGGTATCCAAACTAATCCGAAGCCTGTGTTATGGATAACCAGCCTCTTCCACCATGGACTAATTATAAGTTTTACATATTAGGGATGTTGAGAAAGATATTAAATGTTAGAATCTAAGTGCAAAATTAAAAGTACGACAATTAGCTGATATATAACTTAAATTACAACAAAATGAGAAGTATAGTTGAAGGAAATAGCACTTCATTGTAGTGTTCCTTTCATAAAATATACTTCTGCTTATCTGTCTATGCGCTTAGTTCTCCTAAATCACGCAGTAGATTATAATGATACTAACACACGTTAGTAAAAAAAGACAGGCATAATGAAACAGTTGATTGGTAAAGCGTTTACAAAGTAAGAGAAAAGGCAAAAAAAACTACTTTTTTGTAGAAGTAAAGGCTACACTTAATGGTAATTGGTCACCGTCACGTATAGATTTAGTGATACCTGAGAAATGGTCAATGTGTTGCCAATTAATACAAAGATTAAATTATGGCTCTTAATAACTCATAAATTTCTTCCAAAATGCTCACTAAAGTACTAAAAATGGATTTTAATGTTCGGTACAGTAACAGATCGACAAGGATGAGGATCATCATCACCATCATATCAGCCCAGGGATGTCCACTTCTAATGAAGTTCTGAACATGGGCCTACCCCATGGATTTCCACCTCGAATGGTATTGAGCCGCCTGCATCCAACAGCTTCCAGCGACTTCACCAGGAGGTCCGACGGGTCCACCTGGTCGTCCCACTCGGCGTTTTCCTGTACGTGGTCGCCACTCGAGAACTGAACAGACCGAGAACTGAGGATGAGGATGGCTTTAACCTACTTACCCTGCTTCCTACTAATGTTATAAATGTGAAAGTAATTTGTCTTTCTATCTGCCTTTTTACTATAACCCAAATTTCATCAAAATCTATTCAGCTAATACAAACTCCGTCAGGTCGCGGCGCATCGAGGCTTCGAACAACTTACCTCTCACGTGATTGCTTAGTCAGGGAAAGAGACAGAGCATAGAGGCTGCTACGAAACATCGTTGCGCTAGCTAGTGTCATTTCAGATTCTGTAAGGAAAATGACACTAACTCGAGGATGTTTCCGTGCGCTGTCTCTTTCGCTAACTACGCTAATACTACGATTAGTAGTGAGAGATACCTAAGGTATCTGAGGCCTCCGTGAAGCGGCTCGCCGACGAAGTTTGTATTTTAGTCCAGGAGGAATCGGCGCATGAGTACCGAAAACTATTCCACCTCAATTTTTTTATGCGATCCTCTTTAAATTGTCCTACTGATGATATAAATGCATGTTGCCATGGGGCAACCCCGTGCCATATTGTTTAAACTGAAATTGTTTAAACAATTGTAAGGAATTGTTGTTTTTCAACCGGACAAATTTTTTTTATATTCTTTATTGAAATACGAATAAAAAAAGTCCTATGACTTTTCACGATAAAGTTAATATTTTTAGAGATATGAATTTTTAAAGGTTCGAAAAATCTCAAATTTGGGTACTTTTGACCCATGAAAAATATATTAAAAAAAAAAAAAAAATATAAATAATATTTTTTTTTTAATTCTTTATACAATAGTTAATAATATTCTTAATAGATACTTTTAAAAATGTTATTGTTTATACCTGTTTCATAATTGTTAATTTCACGCGCTCACAAGTATGCGCCGCTTACCTTTAAGTATCGCCGTCTCTCTCTGACTCATGCGCTGCATCGGCCTCTCTGTGTCCTGAATCATTATTTATCATTTATCTTAAAAACTATTAACTTTATCAAGATTGTTAAGGAGAGCAATGTTATTAATAATTAAATTGTCTACAATTTGTTTTCTATAACATTGCTCTCCTTAACAATCTTGATAAAGTTAATAGTTTTTAAGATAAATGATAAATAATGATTCAGGACACAGAGAGGCCGATGCAGCGCATGAGTCAGAGAGAGACGGCGATACTTAAAGGTAAGCGGCGCATACTTGTGAGCGCGTGAAATTAACAATTATGAAACAGGTATAAACAATAACATTTTTAAAAGTATCTATTAAGAATATTATTAACTATTGTATAAAGAATTAAAAAAAAAATATTATTTATATATTTTTTTTTTTTTTAATATATTTTTCATGGGTCAAAAGTACCCAAATTTGAGATTTTTCGAACCTTTAAAAATTCATATCTCTAAAAATATTAACTTTATCGTGAAAAGTCATAGGACTTTTTTTATTCGTATTTCAATAAAGAATATAAAAAAAATTTGTCCGGTTGAAAAACAACAATTCCTTACAATTGTTTAAACAATTTCAGTTTAAACAATATGGCACGGGGTTGCCCCATGGCAACATGCATTTATATCATCAGTAGGACAATTTAAAGAGGATCGCATAAAAAAATTGAGGTGGAATAGTTTTCGGTACTCATGCGCCGATTCCTCCTGGACTATTTAGGGTATTTTATTTATGCGACCGCATTGTGGTGTTACCCACATTATTCAGGTACCAACAAATAAAAGCAAAATCATATTCAACATATTCAACAGATTCATTCTCATTCTCATTTGCATTTTAAAGCATCAATTAGAAATATTCAGGGAAAAATGGTAATAGCTAACCTTTTCTACAAGACGATCTAAGTACCATACCTTCAATAAATAATTAAAATTTCAAGCCCTTCATCTAAACTAACAGGTAAAGTTTGTAAGTTTAGATGTAGGAGGTAATATTTGTAACTGCTCGTCCGATTACCAAAAATGTCTTCACTGATTGAAAACTACTTTATGCCCCTGTGATGTAGGCTTTATTTTTACACCAGAAAAACATGAAATCTCTCGCGAACGTGAGTAAAACCACGAGATGAAAGCTAGTCGTTAGTAATATAAAGAGGTAAAGATTGCAGTACAATTAGGAGACATAAGATAAAAAATAAAAAAAAATATATGAGGTAACGTTTGTATGTGTGTTAGTTTTATGTAGGGTGTGATCTCCGAAACTAATTAGCCGATCTCCAAAATTATTTCATGGATAGAGAGCTACACTATTCCCGACTGACATAATACTATATTTTAGTCAAAGGAATCACTTGATTCTTCAGGTTTGTGAGTGAAAACCTGAAGTGGAGAATAGTTTAAAATAAAGATGGCTGCCATCCTCTGTATTTCCCTACTCTATGGCACAGTCGAGTTAGCAAGTCTAGGGTCATCAGTTATTCAATGAACTTCGGACGGCATCGCGAGTCGCACTGCTTTGTGTAGCAAGTTTCATCCAAGATCACTGCTTAAATGCTTTTTGAATTAAATATACACATATAAAGTAGTTAAGTATTAATTTAGTTACGTATTTGTTTGGAAATCTCGTTTGACCTTTCAAAGGATTAGCATAGAGTTCAATATTGTATGACTTATTAATTATATTACATCAAATAACTTGTATATCACTCTTTGTACGATTCATCATCAGCCTATCTCCGTCCACTGCTGGACATAGGCCTCACCTATGGCACGCCACTGAGCTCGATCTTCAGCTCTTTGTTTCCAACCGCTGCCAGCCAGCTTGCGTATATCATCGCTCCATCTAGCTGGAGGGCGCCCTACACTACGTTTACCGAGCCGTGGTCTCCACTCTAGAACACGTCTACCCCAACAGTTATCGGTTCTGCGGCAGATGTGACCAGCCCACTGCCACTTTAGCTTGCTAACCCTTATATTTTCCCCTTTTACGGTTCAACTTATAACCCTATCAAGTAAATAAAAGATTTTATGAAATTCGGAAAACTATACCAAATACGTCGTTGCACCAATTCCATTCAAGCGATATACATACCTAAATGTATTATCTTTATGTAATCTAGTGATCAGGTGTGCTCCAGCCCTGACCACGGTTGGTATGCGACCACAACATACCGGCTGCCCACAAAGTGACCGAATTTAGCTATACGTTGAATGACATGATATTAATATTCGAGAGTCAGCAACGTGATTGAATTTCAGAATTGACCGCTGAAAGTTGCCGCCATTTTGTTTTCACTAATGAATTAAGTGATAATGAGTAAGGCCCTTTAATAGCTTGATTTTACTTTTGTTATTTGTTGTAATAGCGGCCACATCTGTGACCCTACACACTCTGTGAAAAATTCAAAGTCTACCAGTTCATGAGATTCAGCCCGCTAACATACAGACAGACAGACGGACGGACACCTTAATACCTGTATCTCGTTGGCACTCTGTAGGTACGAGACCCTGGAAAGTAACAGAGTGACAGGTAAGTGAAATATCACAACGTATCCTAAAATTATACAACTATCTTAGAAAGTGCACTCTCTAAGTACGTATGACTAACAGAGAATTTCATAGAAAAACTAACATGATAGCATTTGAAATCAGGTGCATAATTTAAACTATATTATAATATCATAGGGTTTATTTTTCATTGACATCCTTAAATGACAAAACGGCCTTCATACCGTGCCCTTAACTTAGTTGCAGAATAAAGTATAGTGCACGATTTAAATGTCAATTTCATTCTAAATTTATATTACCACAGCTCTTGAAATCAATTCAAATACATAACCACAGAGTAATGACTTAAAATATCTGCTATTATCGTTAATCCTACAATAAAAATTAAACGCATCAGAGCTCACAAGTAATGAGTTCTACAGAAAGTAATTACCGAATATAATGGAGGGTTTAAAGGGACCTAAATGAGGGGGATTTCTCTGTATTATTATATTTAAAAAGACTTCACATAAGATATATATACGTATCATACGTATGTTAGAATGTATGTATGTATGTTGGTATGTAACGGAAACTTTGATGATTTCCCCCCTTCAAAATGTCGGATTAACTCGAAATATGGCATAATTATTATGGAACGATGGCAATTAAATATTTTCAGCAGTTAGTCCCGATATAGAAAAATCAACTAAAAAATGAAAAATAAATAATAGTTCAAAAATTACCACTTTTTTTTACAATAAAATACATTGTTTTCCAATTTACAGTATTCTTAATTCAAATTTATTAATATTTATTTTCAATTTTTAATTTGTTTTTTTTTTTCACAATAATAACATCTCGATCATACTTGCTGAAAGTTCCGATTTGTACTCTCTCAAACCACTTGACAAATCCATTGATGGACGCTTCTGAATAAAAAGGCATTTTCCAAAATACCTTCAAATTCCGCGTCCATATCTTGTAACGTAGTATTCTTTTTTACTAGCTATCCGCCCTGGCTTCGCATAAATTGAATGTAGTTACTAATAAATATAAACCTTCCTCTCGAATCACTATCTATTGGAAAAAACCGCATCAAAATCCGTTGCGTTTTAAAGATCTAAGCATACATAGGGACAGACAGACGGCGAGAAGCGACTTTATTTTATGCTATGTAGTGATAGCATCACAATCATTTTTTATGATTCTTTCTATTGCCATTTCCATGGGGCAAAATTTTTCCGTTAAAGAAGTATAACTTTATACGTGCGTACATAAGTACACACACACGTTTCTGTTTTTGCTATGTATTGTAAGCACAAAGTTAGAAGAGAACTGGCTATCAAGACCAGCTATGGGAGCTTTTCAACTTGACAGGCGGGTAGCACCAAAATAGCCAAAGGTAGTAACGTACAAAGCCTAGCTCTCAGGTACAACAATCGGACGTTGACAAAACCAGACCGTATCATAAACTTTCTTTTAAGTTATATGTACCGCTCCAACTAACCTAGTCTAAAATTTTACTTACACTATTTCGTTTTTGTGTTGCCTTATTAAATAAATGTTATTATTATTATATTAAAAAGCCCCCTTGCTTTTTAATATAATAATAATCAAATATTTTTATATTTAAATTCAATTATTTCATGACATTCATATCCAATGAACGATAAAACTAAAGATAAGATATCAAATCAAATAAGATGATACACTTAAAATTGTAATGGCAAGTAATATTTTTCACGTGTAAGTTGAACATTTTCTTGAAAAGTTAACTGCCCCACAAAAGAGATCTTGAAGAAAACGTGAATTCGTCTTTTCTAATGCCCTATAAATAAACATACGGCTCGGCCGTTAGGGTGCTTGCACATTACTTTTCATCAAATCATCATAATTTTCTTTTCAAATCTGTTATCAAAAAAATACTATTAATAGTACTAATAATTAGTCATTAGGAGAAGACTACTTGATCTGCCATTAGTTGACTTGATAATAAACAAAATCTGTTTCAAATATCAAATATTTTTTAACAATTTTCATCAAATTCAATTCAAATTAAGGTTGGAACCTTCTTTTAAGTACAGCAATACTTGTGTCAGAAGACCCCGCTCTTCAATAGCCATAATATAAGGTTAACACATGGTATTATAATACATTATTTATAATACATAATACATATATTGTATATATGAAACAGGATACAATATTTATCGTCTATCTATATATATAAAAATGATTTTTTGTCTGTATGTCCTGTATCGTATCGTAAACTACGCAACGGATTTCAGTAATAGATAGAGTAATTCAAGAGGAAGGTTTATAACCAGGATTGAAAGCGGGCAAAGCGGCAGGGCGCAGCTAGTTTTAAAATATAATTCAGAGCTTTCAACAGTACTATGCGTATTGTAAAATAATATTAATTTGATAATTATTCAATAAAATCATTGTGTTACTGAAAATGTAGATTATTTATTTATATTAAATACATTTCCATTTAAAATATTTTATTATCAACACATACTTACATAATATATTGAATAAAATAAACACCTTTTAAATAGGCAGAATTATAGAAGAAAAACTTTCAAACTTTGTTTAAAACTTTTATTTTCAACTAGCTGTCCCCCGCGGTTTTATCCGCGTTCCAGAGAGCTGTTATATTTCACTGGATTAACAAGTATTCTATGTATTAATCTGTTTTAATAACTATCTATGTGCCAAGTTTCATCCCAATCCGTTGTGTAGTTTTTGCGTGAAAGAGCAACAGACATCCATTCATCCATACGCACAAGCTTTATATTTTTAGGGATCAGATATCTGTGTAAATGATGTTTTGTTTTAATTTTAATATGTGGAATATATTGTACAATAACAAGACAATTACATCAAAATTCGGAATCCGAAATAAAATGTAAATAAAACAAAAAAATAATGCAGATATCAATCCGATATTAGTTTAAAAATCAACAAAAAAGTTACTAAACTTGCGGTACGCTATGAAGGCCGTTTTGACGTTTAACAATGACAATGAAATATAACCTTTATTCCTTTAGAAATAAGGTGCATCTATTGATCCAACAGCTAATTGTAAGATGATGGAAATCCACCTTGTACCAGAGCAATACAGTTTCTTTTCCTATGACAATCTGAAACGTCAAAACGGCCATCATAGCGTGCCGGTAGTATAGTCATTTTAAATTAGATGATATGGTATGGTAGTATTTTAGCTACCTTCCTACATCGGTAATCATAAATAATATTTATGATTTTATTTTTGACGTACATACATGATTTTACCCACATAAACCTGAAACACCCATCGCGAACAATTCAAAACGATTATCCAATGGAACTTAAACTCCCTTAAGGTCCAGCAAATGCCATGAAGTGTAAACGGTCCTCTACGGACGTTCCCAGAATGGCTTATTGATGTTGTGAGCCTTTAACAATGGTGACGTATAATCTCCTTACTAACTGGCTGATAGTACTTCATAATGTAATACCAGTTGTCATCTTTGATTACTGTTGTCAATCTATTGTAATATATATTATTTCTATAGCTTTTGAAAATAGCTAATTAAAGCCAAGTTTCTATTGGTTTATCTTTCATTACGTATGTATCAATTTAATTAGCTATTTTAATTTAATATGTCGAAGAAAAATGCAGAAGGTGAAGAAGAGCTAGGAAAAAAAAGCTATCTAGCCAGATACCTTCGCCCGGAAAAATTTGACGTCGAGACTAATGCTTCCGGAGCTGGTGAAAAATGGCGACACTGGTTTCATACCTTTACTAATTTTCTAACAGAAGAAATTCCGCACGGAACTAACAATGTAATAAAGCTTAAGTTACTAGCAAACCACCTCACTGCTAATATCTTTACTCATATACGAGACTGCGAGTCTTACGATGATGCCGTATCTATTTTAAACAAAACCTACATTACGCCACAAAATGAGATTTTAGCCCGTCACATTCTTGCTACACGAAAACAGAAAAGTGATGAGACGATTTCGGAGTACTGCCGTACTTTAAAACTACTAGCACAAGACTGCAACTTCCAATTGGTCTCGGCACTAGAACATAGAAATCAAGCGATACGTTGCGCCTTTATAGCAGGTATTCTATCACCTAAAATTAAAGAACGTTTATTAGAAAATACCTCTATACCCTTGGATGAAGTTCTTAAGCAGGCCGTAACCATTGAAACAGCTGAGAAAGATTCCGCCACAATGAGCGTTAGTATCCCTAATACATTAAACGCTCTGTCGACGCCTGCTTTACTTAAAGAAATCTCACAACCGCAAGTCACACCAAGTTCTAGTGCTGCAGTATCAGTTCCTCTGACAAGACATCAATCAACAAAGCGCTGTTTCTTTTGTGGTGGGAATCTTCATCAGAGGTTTAAGTGTCCTGCTTTCCATGTTTCTTGTCAGATATGTTCCAAAAAAGGACACTTTGCGTCAGTTTGTCGGTCACAGAGCTCCACCACTAACAATGCCATATCCACTCCTATAAACCCTACTGTACCACAACCAAAGTCTATCAGCACTGTATTTTCAGCTGCATCGCCGTCTACTTTAAAACAAGCAACAGTTGCCATTACAGTAAATGATATCATCGTAGACGCTCTCATAGATACAGGAAGTTCTGTGAGTTTCATCGAGAAAAATATAGCTCATATGATGAAATTGAAAGAAAGACCATATAAACAAACCATTAATCTGGCATCGCTTAGCCACACATCATATGTCGATGGAATATGTTTTGCTACTCTTATTATTAGCAAACATAAATATGTAAACCGTCCCCTTTTAATAGTGGACAACTTATGCGCAGATGTTATAATTGGACATGATATTTTGAAAGATCATTCTAAGCTTGAATTCCAATTTGGAGGTACTAGAGAGGCTCTCCAAATCTGTGTAATGGAAGCTTCTGTACCACCAGCCACCATTTTTACACACCTGTCTGAAGACTTAGCTCCTGTCGCTATTAAATCTAGACGCCATAGCGAAGAAGATCAAGAATTTATTAAGATAGAAATAGCAAAACTCTTAAAAGATGGTATAATAGAACCAAGTATATCTCCATGGCGCGCTCAGGTCCTGGTTACTGGTGGTGGAGGACATCGCAAGCGCATGGTCGTCGATTACTCCAGAACTATCAATAGGTTTACATGCCTGGACGCGTACCCACTTCCTAACATAGAATTGATTGTTTCAAAGGTAGCTAAGTTTAATTACTTTAGCCAGATCGACTTGAAGAGCGCATATCATCAGGTACCGATATTAGAAAGAGAAAGAAATTTTACTGCGTTCGAGGCTTGTGGAAAACTTTATCAATTCACGAGAATACCATTTGGAGTTACCAATGGTGTAGCCGCCTTTCAACGAACTCTTGAATATATTATCGATAAGGAAAAGCTACAAGGAATCTTCGCTTATCTCGATGACGTTACTGTTTGTGGCAAAAACAAGGAGGAACACGATAGAAATTTGCGACAATTTATGGCCGTAGTGAAGAAATACAGACTAACGTTAAATGAGCAAAAATGTAACTTTAGCAAAAGCACGATAAGCCTTTTGGGTTACACGATTACAAATAATACGATTGAGCCTGATAAAGATCGACTTGTTCCTCTTATAAATTTGCCGCTACCATCTAATGCCGCTGAACTCAAAAGAGCACAAGGGCTGTTTGCTCACTACGCCAAATGGGTCAACAAATTTTCCGAGAAGATCCAACCGTTAATTAATGCAACCCACTTTCCTCTTAATGAGACTGTGCAGAACAGCTTTCAGCAACTAAAAGCAGACATACAGGCAGCATTGGTTGCTATTGATGAAATGGAAATATTAACAGTTGAAACAGATGCTTCCGAGTTTGCTTTAGCCGCGACGCTTTCCCAAAAAGGTCGCCCCGTTGCATTCTTTTCAAGAACGCTATCAGACAGTGAACGCAAGCATGCTTCTGTAGAAAAAGAAGCTTGTGCCATCGTTGAAAGTCTCAGAAAATGGCGGCATTATCTACTGAATAGACATTTTATTCTTATCACAGATCAGAAATCCGTGAGCCACATCTTTAGCCAAAGTCATACAAGCAAAATAAAGAACGACAAATTTGAAAGATGGAGGCTAGAACTATCATGCTACAAGTATGACATCATTTATAGACCAGGTAACGAAAATGTTGCAGCTGATGCCCTCTCGAGAGTTTGCGCATCCATAAGTAACAACAAGTTATATGAACTACATGATGCCCTTTCTCATCCAGGAATAACTAGAATGTACCACTGGATTAGGCAGAAAAATATGCCCTACTCTATCAATGATATTAAGCAAATGACTGCCTCATGTCCAATATGCGCAGAAATTAAGCCACGATTCGCAAAATCCAAAGGAATACTTATTAAAGCTACATCAGCTTTTGAGCGACTGAATATTGATTTTAAGGGTCCTTTGCCATCAAATACTAAGAACAAGTATATACTCACGATAATAGATGAATTTTCACGGTATCCGTTTGCCTATCCTTGCGCGGACATGACCTCTGTGACTGTCATAAACTGTCTCAGAAATATATTTTTTGAATTTGGTCAACCCCTATATATACATAGTGACCGAGGTGCTTCCTTCATGTCAGAAGATCTGCAGACCTTCTTACGAAATTGTAACATCGCATCTTCTCGCACAACGCCGTATAATCCGCAAGGAAACGGCCAGGTAGAAAGATTGAATGGAACTCTTTGGAGAACAATACAACTTTACTTACGTTCAAAAAATCTACCCATTGAAAATTGGGAGCAAGCTTTAAAACCGTCACTACACTGCGTACGCTCACTTTTGTGCACATCGATAAATGCCACTCCACACGAGAGACTATTTAACTTTCCTCGAAGAACACCTGTTGGAGAATCCCTTCCATCGTGGCTCGTTCCAGGTCCAGTATTGTTAAAAAAATATGTACGAGGTTCAAAGACTGATCCCTATGTGGAGGAAGTTGAGCTCCTGCATAGTAACCCAAGTTACTCGTACGTGAGACGCAGCAATGGCCAGGAATCGACGGTGTCTAACAGGCATTTGGCGCCGCTTCCTGTTACGTTGGTGGATGAAGCTGAGATAAGATGTCGAAATACGGAAAACAGAAACGATCATTCAAACGATGATGAAAATAATGAAGAAGAAATTATTAGAACTCCTGAAGCCGATAACAACGGTGCCGAACTACCTCAGGCCGTTCGTAGATCAGCAAGGTTAAGGAGACTCCCAATTCGTCTAAATGATTACCTCCTCGATCAAGAAAACATAGAGGGGGTGAATGACGTATAATCTCCTTACTAACTGGCTGATAGTACTTCATAATGTAATACCAGTTGTCATCTTTGATTACTGTTGTCAATCTATTGTAATATATATTATTTCTATAGCTTTTGAAAATAGCTAATTAAAGCCAAGTTTCTATTGGTTTATCTTTCATTACGTATGTATCAAATGGCACAGCTGCGGCGGAGTGCTGTATACCCGCGCCACAGATAAAAAATATATTCCTACCCTCACGTACTGACATATATTTTTCTTAGCTATCGACGAGAAATATCGAAAAAATAGGTGTTGAAATTATTATGATGGAATAAGTTGTGTTAAAGGAGGCATTACTGAGGTAATGCCGCATTTACTTGTCACAAATTAAATAGTAATATTTTTCTATGTTACATTTGTTATTTAAACTAACGGCAGGCTATATAACTTGTGATGTTTAAGAATGTCAAAGAGAAATAGTGTTTATTGCTTCTGAAATAAGACTCATCAATTGATCAAATAGTGAATTGCTAGATGATGTGCATAAACCTTATCATATTATATCAAAAGGGGTACTTTTCTATAAAATCCTAAAATTAAAACTAGTTAGCTCTTACCGTTAGGTAATCCTCACCTGCGTGAATCACACATTTTTTTAATGTTATATGGTGCATTATTGACGACTCCATAATAAAAAGCATTAAATCAAGTGCAAACAAAAGCACAAATTTCGAAAATTTCATGTCACCATTAAAACATAAACTAATCGTAGCGTAAAGATCATATACAAAAACTAATCGTAACATAAATATCTTAAAAAAGGAATCGTAACGTAAAGTTCATAAACAAAAACGAATCGTAACGTAAAGTTCATAAACAAAAACGAATCGTAACGTTAAGATCATAAACAAACTTTTTAGCAGTCTTAAGCTTTTATTGGCTTCGTATAGTTTTTAGTGCAAATGCAGCAAATCCCTGTCAATTATTTGAACGGCCCTCAGTCGCTGTGTCATTAATTCAAGTGCCGATGTCAACTAGGCGCATTGGAGTTTCAGTTCATTATACATCAAAAGCTGTGAAAAATTATGATTCGTAAATGAAATTTCAATGTCGAATCCATTTATTCGATTGGTTTTAGAAAGGGACAACTAGGCTGCAAAAGTACAAACCGAAAATCATGTGTTAATTAAAAAATATACGGCTATTAAATACCCCCTAATATTTGACTTGTCATGTACTGTTCAAGATTGTATCAGAAAAAAAGAGAATTCCCAAAAAGATGATATTGATAAAGCATTGCCATATATTGGATTATATGGAAGGATTGTAATGAAAAAACACATGAAACTAAATCTAATATTATTTTAGATTTCAAATCACAATTTCAACATAATCAAATGTATACTTCTAAAGCAGTCGACCAAAGCAATATGTAAGAACTATTAAACATATACGAAGACACACCAGGTATTGCTCGTTTAAATTTCAACTTTGTTAAAAGCTATCCTTACAAAATTATCTAGTACAGAACAATTTAAAGGCAAAATTTCTCTTGCTAGCTTTAAGAGGCCCCACACAAAACATCTGCTACACGTTTAAGAACAATGTATGACATCAATAAGCCAGTCAGTACAACACTTGCCCTTTATTTTAAATGAAACAACAAATCTGTACCCATCCTTCTCTAATTCGCACTAAATCGCATAGTTCCGTCTCCTTCAAAGGTCTGGTAAAAGTTTTTCCATGCCGTTAGTCGGTTCCCTTGTGAAAATGAGAAGAATATATTTAGCGACAAATGAAATCATTTGTTTTGATCTACGTATTACACAGAAAAGCTTTTTGATGCGATAAAATATTAGGCACTAGACTAGTTCTTTTGGAAACCACGACAAATATTGTTTCTTAAAGTAGTTTGGTTAACAGGCTTTTCTAACGCTGCAACCTATATAGAAAATCGGGATATTTTGGAAACATAAGACTTTTTGAAGAATAAATAAAATGTTATAGAAGTAGGTAAGGTACCTAGCTTAAATGGTCGATTGCCAACGAAAGAAATATTCCAATTTGAGATCAAATTATAAATATTATACTAAGTTACATCTACCGGTGATACTAGTTCTTATACGACTAAAATCATCAGAAGTACGACAGTTTCATTAAAAAAAACGTAAACTTTGGAACTTTGTATATAATAATTTATATATTGTATATGTAATATTCAAAACTATTTATTCAATTTCAATAACTTTTTCACTGGTAGATAGCTATACAATAACAGAGTGACATAGGCTTTTAATAAAATCAAAATTTAAAACCATTTATGGCCGTGGAGGGCACTTATGAAGGTCAAAGTTTAAGCCACTACCTTTATAATCCCGGTATACATTAAGGACTTTGGGAACGCGAGTGAAACCGCGGGACGGAAGTTATCTTTTAAATGCATGTCAATTGAGCAATGCAGCGTAAACTCTATTTTTGTTTTTTGTTTTTTATACGATTTGTGCCGAAAATACAGGTAGATGGTCAACCTGATGGTTAGTGGTCACCGCCGTCTATGGACATTTGCAACACCTCGGGAATCGTCAATACTTTGTCGTCCTTGAAACGTGAATTTGTCAACTCTCATGTGCCTGTAGTTTTGTTTTATTTTCATAAATAACCATTGAGAGTTCGGAAATAGTATCTGGCACCCTCAATCAAATTTAACAGTACTATTACCTACTACTTACAGCGACAGTTTTGTTGTAATACCTACTTATAGTTATCTAAAAAAAACAACTACGAACATCGCCGATGCGTTGTCGACCCTGAGACGTGAAGTTCTTAAGTCTCACATGCCTGTAATTTCACCGGCCCTCTTACTTTTCTAACACAGTAATATAATCTGTAGAATTTAATCTCTGGTTAGTGTAAAAAAAAAGTTTTCAAGTTGCGTAACAAAAGCCTGATAAATATTAATGTTATTTGCAGACCTAGAAAATCCCACAAACATAAATTTTCGACGCGTCAAAATTTGATATATATCTTGAATTTATTTTGCGTGATTAGAAAATTGTGAATTATGATATGTGTATTTGCGTCGTTACTTTAATAATTCGGTAAAATGTGACGTGATGTATTTTTATCTGGTACAGGTGTATTTTTAAGTAGTAGGTAGATATCCCCTGTCGAAATAATATAAATAGTACATAAATATTAAGTAAGTACTTTCTTCAATGCAGAATTAAACGAAGATTTTATGCAAGTAATGGTATATTATAATTTAGTTGCAACGAAAACTAAATTCAGACATGAGCACAAAATCTAATTAATGCCTATTAATCAGAAACTACGCGATAAATACTCCTAATTAATTAACAACCATGACCCTTTATTTCTAAATACCCCATGATGCATTGATTGATGGCCATTTTCCACGTCATCCGGTGGAGTTCAAGGGAAACTGCGGCGGGCGGCGGTTGGTCCACCGACATGTATTGATGACGTCATCACTCAGTGCGCCAATCCACGCTCGCGCCCGTTAAACTGATTTCAGTTTGAGTTTAGTTCCAAATTCGAATTTGTTATGTGCCAGTTACTCTATTGTTTAACACAGTAGTTTGGTAGAGTAGTAACCATTGATTTATTGTTAGTGAAGGTAATCGTGAGGAAACCTGCATGCCTGAGAGGATTTCCGGAGGCATTTGTTACCTTCAATCTAAATCAGGACCGTGTTGTTAACTGTACGTCTATCCATTTATAGGGAAGCTTCTGACTATGAGTTAAATGTTTACTGATTAGATAACATATTTTATACTACATATCGTTAGTAGGACCAGAAGAATACTACATACTCCCCGTTAAATTAAGGTTATTGCCAAGATGCACCTAAAATCTAAGAAGTCGTTAATTGAGTTTAATATTAACTAATATTTTAAATTTGAAAACGCTTAGTTAAGTCATAATACAACCGCTCACGTCCGGTTAGTTGCATATTGATGACGTCATCACTCTCCCCGCCAATCAGCGCTAATTCTGATGAATCGCCGTTGGCTTCTGTTTCAACAGTCATGGACGACTGCATTTTGAATGTAGATATGAATTGTTAAATCCAGCTATGATAATATTTGTGATTGTAGGATTTGTCGTTTGATTGGTAAATTTTTAGAGAATAGTTTTATTCTATTTGAATAATAATGGTACTTATAATTTTTTTGGCAGCCATGTTGTATTAACAAAAAACTGACGCGATTTCGGATTTTATTTCATTTATACAGTTGAATTTTTCAGGAACTTTTTATATTCTTTTCAAAAGGTTCTTTCCATAAAATTGGAACTGTCTGCTATAATACCCTTCTAATTTTAGCCAATAAATTTTCTGTCTTAACCATCGCCATTTTAATAAAAAAAAGAATCTAACACATGAGGTCCTCAATGAGTTTGATCAGGAAGCCTGCGTGTAATTCCTGGGTCAGCCTGGGTTTTTTACAATTCTATTAACAGCTATGATCTAATGTAACATTTCTTTATTTAGAAATAAGAAATCTGTAGTCCGAGATTGGTAACATGCCTCAGAGATTACAATAAGCCAGTTAGCTGGACCGTATAAACCAAAATCTAACCTAGACAAAAGTTAAGAATTAAATTTCAGGGCACACGAGTATAGTTTAGTTAGGGTTAAGTTTCCATTTAAAACAAAACAAGCACGCCGTTTCCGCATAGCGGTAGGTCAGTAATTTATACTAGCGGAGTTCTATGTCAAAGTTACAGTTTAGTTTTACCAACATTGTTATTAACGTTAACCCGAGAACTAACTATTGAGTTGGGAAGCAAAAAAGTTTAGCTATGTCGTTCAGAATAGAGCGGGCGTAGCTATTCATGTACCTAGTAGTTCTTTACTGTGATACATTATTAGTTAAAATAAAGTCAGAGTTTATTTAATGAGATTTACATATAAAAACAACACAATTTCATTTTGAAAAATTACAATTTTAGATTAAGGAAAAAATATTCGAAATAATAATATAATAGGGTTACGAATAAGCCCACGTTGGGCGCCAATGAGACGTGAAATGTGGATGAGATTCTATCTCACATTATTAAGCTAAATATAAAAATCAAGTATCGTATATTTGATTCACAACATCTTCAACTAAAATAGTTCGTAAAAATCTATTTATGGAATAACGTTGGTTGCCAAACGATGTTTTTATATTTAATTTTATTTTATACATAAGACATATTTTACAGATTAGGTGTATTGTATTCATATACAAGTACCGATAGTGTGTCACTAGCATCAAAAGTCTCACGTTGGGTGCCAATAAAAAAACCCTTCACTAAAAACAAAATTATTATTATATTATCAAATTAGTTTATTTTGCATATTTTCATAGCCTCTTGTCCTATGGTATTTTATTTTGGGGAGCAGCAGCGGATATAGAATCAATATTTATTATACAAAAAAGAACAATTCGTGCAATTTACGTTATGGGTCCCCGTGAATCATTAAGAGATTTATTTAGGGAAATAAATATAATGACATTGCCTTCATTATATATTTATGAAAATATAATGTTTATACGTAGAAACATAGGAATGTTTGAGTCAAAATTGGATATCCATAATATTAATAGAAGACAAAGGGAGAAGTTAGTTATTCCATATTTTAGACTAACTAAAGTAAACAAGTCATTTCTTGGTAATTGTGTTCGATTTTATAATAAGATACCGCTTTCAGTAACCAAAATGTCTGATCATAAATTTAAAAATTATATTAGGAAAGTTTTGAAAGAAAAAGCGTATTACAGGGTGGTTCATTATATTGAAGATAAAAATGTATGGAAATAGCTGCTCTCTGCACAGTGCACCTCTAATTTTCTTGTTTAAGTTGTAAGTAATTATTGTCATTTTCTATTTTGTAGTCTTGTTATTTCTTTTTTTTTTGTTTTTTTTTTGTTTTTGAATGTTAGCTTTATTAAGTTTTTTGTAATTGTTAAATATAAAAATATGTAAAATTGATGTTATAAAATAGCCAAAAAGTCAGAATAGATAAAAAAATAATTTAATAAAATAAAAAAGAATGTAACCTAGCTGAGTTTCTTGTCGGTTCTTCTCAGTTGAAGGCTGACTTCCGAACCGGTAGTAGCTTCAGTAACTTTAAATTTGACCCTCATAAGTGCCTTCTGAGGGCCTAAACTGAATAAATGGTTTTGAATTTTGAAGGTGTCTCTTGTATCACTAGCATCAAAAGTCCCACGTTGGGTGCCAATAAAAAAACCTTTAATTAAAAACAAAATGACAAAATTATGATTATATTTCAATATTATTTTATTTTATCAGCAACTAAGACGTTGGGCTTGCTTAGTTTAATTAATCCCATAGACAAGGTGTCTCTTGTATCACTAGCATCAAAAGTCCCACGTTGGGTGCCAATAAAAAAACCCTTAATTAAAAACAAAATGACAAAATTATGATTATATTTCAATATTATTTTATTTTATCAGCAACTAAGACGTTGGGCTTGCTTAGTTTAATTAATCCCATAGACAAGGTGTCTCTTGTCAAATCAAAAGTACTACGTTGGGCGCCGAAATAAAAACCCCTCAATTAAAATAAAACTATACAATTATTGCGAATATCTTTGAAAGACATCGGAGTCACTTGATAAATCTCAGTTACGCAATTACTCAGATTAACAAAAACAGTTTAAATTTTAGATTAACAATCAGATACCGCAGGTAGTAAGTACTACTAGATTCTGCATCCTAAATATTTAAATTGGTTAACATAACACAAACTGAATAATGACCAACTCCAAAATTGCTTTGTATTTTGAACAGTTGTTGTTGTTTGTGTTTTCTAATACCTTTTATTTGTATTACTTCATCCAATTGTAATTTCTCAAACAGATTGCACCAACTGACAAAACCCTTTACAGTGCATCTCTGCATCCACTTCACCTTTATGTCTACTTATAGATAATCCTTTTAAAATTAAAATCCATTAAAAGAAATACTCCAGAGCCAATAAGTCATATCCACGCATAAAATTTAACAGCGAAACAAATCGTGCTTATTATGATTAACTCATTTAAAATAGACTATTTTTTTCCAGTCTAGACACAATTTGATTTAATCGTCCATTTCACTGAAGTCCATTCCAGCATGTGAGTTGCTGCACATAAAAATTATTTAACAAGTTTTCTCCCCTCGCAAAAACATAAAAGAAGTTAACCACTACTATGGAGCCTTTGAAATTTTACACGTGTACGTAGAAAAATATTAAAGTACCTAACTGATTATTTAAATATATTATATATATTACTAGGAACATGAACAGTTTGCTAATGATCAAAAATATCTTATATCTTGGAAAAGGTTTCATTAAAGAGGAAGTATTTTGGTCTGAAGTAAAAAAGCTAACTTACGCTTTTTATATTTAATACTCAGTAGGCGTTTTGTATTTTTACATAGGATCATTAAGAAATATTTTTTTAGGGTTACAATACTCTTAACGAACTGGTTACTCACTTAAAAATACACTAGAAGAAGTCTGTTTTTAAAACGGATAGTAGTGGCTTAAACCAAACAGTCACACTGGCGTCTCGCCAGATACTATTCATCTCCATTAACGCTTTCAATGAATGCGACTAACGCAAAAAACTTTATTTGCCGGCAATGTATTTAAAACACAGATAAATCGCATTACGCACGGCAGGGGTGTGCGTTAAACTAATTTCGTTTTACTCAGTTACGTTGCACTCTGATGTATTACGGGCAATTGTATTAAAAGGGGCATTATGTTTATTTTAATAAATCAAATGACGAGATCCTGTTTGAAAAACATTTACACCCATATTTTGTAATGAAATGAAATCAATGATCAATGAGCCAACTGGCTTGGTGGTTCGATTCCAACCAGGACAAACAGTTATATGCATCAACATGTCTGTTTGTTCAGAGTCTGGATGTAAATATCTATATAAGTATGTATTTGAAAATTAAAGTAGTATGGCAGTTATTTGGTTTCCATAGTACAAGCTCTGCTTAGTACGGGATCAGATGGCCGTGCTTTAATATCTATGGAAGATCACATTATGGTTATCTTGACTACCTCAAGTTACCTGTAATAAAATAATGTGAGTCAATTTTCTTCGTTGCAATTTCTTTGACATTAAATTATTGTCTTATGAAAATGTCAACGAGCTTTCTAATTAGGTTAGCCTAGAAATAAGGTAGAAAGCTAAATAGGTCAAGTACTTACAGACTTACTAGTACCTAATTACTTTGAGTATAGATAACAGATCTACCACAGATAACGAACGTCTGCCAAATGTCACAGGTAAATTTCCACCGTGAAGCAGCAATACACTTGGTGTTTCGGTTAGAAAGGTAAGGGGGCCAGTGCAATTACAGGCACATGAAATAACATCCTGACGTCTCAGGGTCGACGCATTAGCGATGCCCCTGGTGTTGCAAATGCCCATAGGCTGAGGTGACCACTTACCATCAGGGGGGGGGGGCGTCTGTCTGCTTGTCGCCCAAATTGATATAAATAGGTAATGTTTATTTTTCTTCATACCGTATGGGTTGACAAACAAGCAGACGGTCCACCTGATGGTAAGTGGTCACCGCAGCATATGGACATTTGCAATACCAGTGTCATCGCTAATGCGTTGTCGACCCTAATACGTAAAGTTGGTAAGTCTCATGTGCCTGTAATTTCACCGCATAATAACAAAGTGATGGTTTTATACTATGAAAAAAATATCACATTAATTGTCAATTAATTAATCAAAGCCCACCTGGTGACCCATGACCCTAATTATTATGCGGTGCTTGTTACGCTCTAGGGAGACACATTTATATATGTTTTTGGAAATCTTGGTAGGTATCTCAATTAACGTATACTTCTTATTAAGCTGACTTTTGAACCGATGATCATTTTAGCAGCTTCTTTATTTATTTATTTCATAGGCATATACAACAGATCACAATCGAATATAAATGTAAAATTGAAACAAAAATATTTAGTCTAGATTGAGACCCAAGAGCGTATACACACAGCATGATAAGCTAAACGTACTACAAAAACATAGAATCTTAACAAATAAATTAAAATCTTAACATATAAAAAAAGAAAAAAAAACCACTAAAATATGTATTTAATATTAAATTACAAATAGAAATTAATTATATTATCTTATCAAACGAGGATACTTAGGATACATTTTCTGAATGTATGGTGGTGATAGTCAAATATGTCTACCTGTCCGTTTACGGCTGATAAATCATTGTATGATCTGCACATTCTTATTAAAGGATTGTAATATGAGGTGTTATTAATATATACTTGCTTCTACCTTTTGTACGTTTAAAATGCCTTTCAATTTTGGCAAACACCATAAGTAGAATATATCGCACCCTCAGTACGATAAGGGCTTAACTCAAAATTTTGCGAAATGGATTTAGGATCATTGAGAGACTAAACAAAGTACGCTCTATCCGATGAAGAGTAAAACATGGTCAATTTAATGATAGAATAAGCATACCGATACTTTAGCCTCTTGAACACCGGAACCCACCCTCCCCCCTCAGTGCAAAAGTCACCCAAAATAGATATGTGCCAAAAGTGATTTTTTGAGTTAAGCCCCTGTCGTTTTGAGGGTGCGATATAGGTATAGGTCTCTATTCTGTTTCTCCGAATTATCCCAGAAAAAATGCCAGTCAATATCCTCTAGTAACGCCTGACAAAGCTTTTAATCGGATATTATATTCAACAAGAATCAGTTAATATAAATTTCCTACCCCCGACGCATAAATCTGACCCCTAGTTTTCGCCCTAGGTCCTCAATTTAAACCGTAGGGCCGTACTAATGGGGTTGCCAAATTACCCATCTATTTAATTTCCCGAATGGGTAAACGAATTAGGCTGGCAACTTTGAAACGAATTAAATTTTCGTCGGTTGACTCATTGTGTTACCGGTTGGGGTATTGCGTTAAGGATGAGTGTGTCATATACATGGCTACGTGGCTAAGTGGGTTATGTTTTGTAAAATTTAACCCTACTAATATTATAAACGCGTTGGTTTTTATGTATGGATGTATGAATGTTTGTTCCTCTTTCACGCAAAAACTACACAACGGATTTGGATGAAACTTGGCACATAGATAAAGCATATATTGGAATAACATATAGGCTACTTTTTATCCCGGGAAAATCCATCCCTCGGGAAACGCGGGTGAAACCGCGGGGGACATTTATTAATAGAACTAAAGAGTCCAATTTCAAATGTGACTGTAGGTAACATATAAGTAATGACTTCACACGACACTTCTAGATTTCTGGCTTAATATTTTTTCTTTTTCATTAATGCTCGTTGCCTACATACATTTACTGAAGGACTGCTAAGTAGGTATGCGACCCCATTTAATTCAAAAACATTTCTTACTGTAAAAACCATAACTCGTGATTGCCGCGGCAAGAAAGACGCTTCTCTTCTTCCCATGCAAAGCTGAATTAAAATTTAAAGCCACCTAAACTGAAATAAATGGATCCCGACAGACCCCTTATTTTGCGAGAGGGATTAAAAATAAATTTTAAACAAATCCCACAAAGATATTGGTATAAAGTGATTCGACGGTTTTCACCCCACGCCCCTCGCTCCTTGCCCCATCACGTCACATCCGTTACTCCTGAATTCTGAAACAATTCAATTTGTACGCTGACATTTCAGAAATTTTTCAATAACATTTACCTACGATACATTATTTATATATACTCTTTACGAGGGTTCATGTTGTTTAAAAGTGAATAGTTAACACTAATCATACCAACACTTGCTACCTATTTCTGCCATAGCGGGTCAAATGTGACTTTATATTTCCTGCTTGTATGTATGAAATATGGTTATTAGGAAGGGAAATAAATAGTATAACTGTATATTAATTAGTAAGAAAAAATCATGAAGTCAAATGTGCAAAAGCAATAAGATACGTGCATTTTCAATGCAAAGTTCAAAATGGGTCATTTGACCCGGTTATGGTATGTTAAGTGTTAAAACAAATAAAAATAATGTTGTAGGTCACTTTTTGACTTTATCCCCCCGCCCCCTAAATACTAGTGTGTTTTTAGCAGTGTCTCCTGAGTACCGGTTTATCTTCTAAGATATATATGTGTCACATCTAACGTTGCCAAGAAATAACAAATAAATAAATTAAAAGTAAAAAATAAAGATCAAACCCTATGCCATATCTATTTAAAGTACATTTTTGAAGGGTACATGGGCGGACACACATGCAGACGGTCCACCTGATGGTAAGTGGTCACCGCAGCCTATAGACATTTGTAATACCAGGAGCATCGTCAATGCGTTGTCGACCCTGAGAAGTGAAGTTGTTGAGTCTCATGTGCCTGTGTTTTTTTTTTTTTTTTTTTTTTTTTTTATGCCACTTGGGCCGACAAACAAGCAGACGGTCCACCTGATGGTAAGTGGTCACCGCCGCCTATGAACATTTGCAACACTAGGAGCATGGCCAATGCGTTGTCGACCCTGAGAAGTGAAGTTGTTGAGTCTCATGTGCCTGTGATTTCACCGGTCCCCTTACATTTCTAACCGAAACACAATAATACTGCATATATGCACTACCGCGGAAATGGGTAAGGTGGTAGTAATTTTTTCTTACTAAGAACTCTGCACTAAGAGCTTTAGTACTCAGACCTACCTAATCATCTCTGAAATATTTTAAAATGACACCATAAAAGCCTTTTTTATTGCTAGTAAAGCACTTAAAAGATAATATCTCTTACCTAGCGTTATTATGGAGGGTCATCCTAAAATCCCTCTTTGGCCTCGAGGGCCATTGTAATAAACGGCCTCGTGGAAAAAAATGAAATGAACGAAATCTGTTACACTCTGTATACGTATAGAGGGGTAATTTTTTGGGTTCCGTACCGAAAGGGCAAAACGGAACCCTATTATACGAGACTCCGCTGTCCGTCTGTCCGCCTGTCTGTCTGTATGTCCGTCTGTCACCAGGCTGCATCTCATGAACCGTGATAATTAGACAGTTGAAATTTTCGCAGATGATGTATTTCTGTTACAACAAATAATAAAAAACAAAATAAAATAAATATTTAAAGGGGCTCCCACACAGACATGATATTTTTGCTGTTTTTATAGACAATGGGACGGAACCCTTCGTGCGCGAATCCCACTCGCAATTAACCAGTTTTTTATGTAACTGCTTAGTGAAGTGGTCAGGATTTTGTAATCATGGGCCGGAATTGGCCCTTATTTTAATAGTACCCAACTAATTGTTTCTCTTCTTCAAATCACAAGTAAATAAATTCTTGCTGTATTTTTCTTTTCATTGTGCTTTTATTCAAAACAAGAATAAATAAATAAATATCCTGGGACATTCTTGTACACACGGCCATCTGACCCAAAACTAAGCAGAGATTGTACTATGGCAGTCAGATAACTGAAATACAACATTTTTAAATTTTCTAAATACATACATATATATAGAAAGTTACACCCAGACGCAGAACAAACAGACATGTTCATGCACACAAAATATTTGTCCTGGAATCGAACCCGCGACCTTCGACTTGGCAGTCAGGATCGCTAACCACCAAGCCAACTGGCCTATCCATTTTAGAAAACGATCTCATACAACAAACCAGTGTTTTAAGCTGAGAATTTTCAACAAAACAACAACAATAAATCGAAGATAATATTAACAGATCAGTCAATGAACTCTTTTTTATTTAAATCAAAAAACCCGACTACAGTTAAAATGGATTTTTAATTACTCCGCACGAAGTGATATTCATTATTTTGTAATGGATATAGATTTTTCATCCCCCCCCTGAGTTTCAAACAAAGAGAGAAAGTAATCCGATAGGCTAAACAAATGGGCGCGGTGATTGTTAGCCTAATTAATTAACTATCATTAGGCAAACTAATTAAGGACACTGTATTCGTACCTTAAGTGGCGAAGGTCAATAACCATTGTATTTTTTAATTAATCTCTTTTATGAGAACAATCATTTTATGTCATAGTTAAAAGACGGATTGCTGTAGCTATATTGGATAAAGGTAATATACCAATATTAAAATTAAAAAAAAGTGACAGGTCTAGGCGATGGTGTTAATTATTGTTGGAGATTTTACTTAAAATACTAAAATAGTAATGTTAGACAAGGTTGACTGCCAAACCGAAGGTCGGGGGTTCGATTCCCACCCAGGTCGGTTTGTTCTGTGTCTGGCTGTAAATATCTATATAAGTATGTATTTAAAAGGTATATGTAGTATATAAGTTACCTGGTAGTCATACTACAAGCACACACTCTGCTTAACATGGGATCAGGTAACCATGTGTGAAGAATGTCTTGGGATATTTATTTATTATGAACCATTTAAGTGTTTTTAGACCGGGGTTATGTCCTAGTTGTGGAAAATAAAAACATACATACATACAAGCAAGTAAGTAGTAAAATAAATAAAAAAACAAATGCAATTGAATTATGTGTCAGATATTATTTTCAAACTCTCAATGGAAATATATAAATGCTCGCTACTGTACCTACTTAAGGTACCCATATTTTATATCACTTAGCCAAAAACACTTTTAAATTCCATAATGAGAACTCTAGTACCTGAAAATCCATCTTAAACCCAGCGATTATTAAAAAAAGATACGCGTTTTTATGTTGTAATTTTGTCGTGTAATGAAGTTGGTGGTAAAAGGGCCAAAGGGCCCGCAATTTCGCCCAGTTTTTATCTCAATCCAGTTAATTACTGGGCGCGATTGTGTCGCAGACTAAAGGGCTGGATTATTTAAACAATTATTCCAAATTAAACGGATTATCGCACGGGGCTCATAAATTTTTGCGCTCTATTTTTTTTTTTGGTCGGGTTCTCATGGTCTTTCCATCGTTTAATTAATGAGTTTGAATAATAATTTTATTTGTAAAGCTTTACGTCTATTATAAAAGACAATTATTTGTATAAAAATAATAAATGTCTACTGAATAACAGCCATCATGAAATTAGCATTCCAGAAAAAAAAGCTGTACCTCGAAGATGCTTTTACGAAGGCGAGCAAATTTCCAAAATCTCTAGGACTTCAGTTCCATGTACAGTGTTTAAGAAGCAGTTCTTGCTTGTAATATCTTGTAGGTACTATTAGTATAATATTTTTTTATACCACTTGGGCCGCCAAACAGGCAACGGCCCATCTTATGGTAAGTTATCACTGCAGCATTACCAGGGGCATCGTCAATGCATTGACCCTGAAGCGTAAAGCTGATAAGCCTCATGTGCCTTGAGCCACATCTCGTGACACAAGACATAAATGCCCAATCGCAATAATTAATTAACCAATTAAAATTGATACTTATTGCAGTAAACTTACGTAATATATCCGCAGGACTGCGTCCAGGTGGTCTATTCCCACATGGCTGGTTATAAATGAACATAATCTAACAAGTATCAATTATGAATAAAGCAATTTCTTGATTCCTTAATACGAGAACTAAGAATAAATCATCAAAGAACTTTTATCACTAAGTGTACTGTGTACTGACACGGAATTAATTGCATCATTAACTGTAATTACCATAATCTACATTAATTTGAACTTACACAAACCTGTCGATACTACTGTAAAATGCTATCAAACAATTAGATAAAGCTTGTTCTGTTGATGTAAATATCTTAGTCGAATTTAAGTTTTCTTATTTAATTTTGTTCGCGTCTTTTTAGTTAAATTTTGGTTCTTCATTACATAATCTGTTTGCCACTGTTGTTATTAATTTCGGCTCTGCATACTATGTTAGTTTTAGGGTTCTGTACCTAAAGAGTACAAACGGGAGTCTATTACTAAAGTTCCGCTATCGGTCTATCCGTCGGTCTGTTTTTTTTTTTTTAAACCTGAGCGCATTTGACTGGATCTCACCTGATGGAAAGTGACGATGCAGTCGAGGATGGTACACGCGGACTCAGGTAATGCCTATATATATATAAATATATATATATATGTGTCTGTCTATCTCATGAACCGTAATAGTTAGACTATTTTACTTTTAGGTAATTTTCCCAGAATGTGTACTGCTATGGCCGCTATAATAACAAATATGTAACAAAAATAAAATTAACATTAAAATTACAAGAATTCGATTCGAAAAAATACGTATCAAATATTGAAATACAGATAAAGTTTGTTTGAATAATCATGTGCATAATGCCATCATGCTTTATTTTGTCTGTATTTATGTATCGACCAATCTAACCTAATTCCAAACACCATGTAATCACTACATAGTATAAAACAAAGTCGCTTTCTCTGTCCCTATATCCCTATTTATGCTTAAATCTTTAAAACTACGCAACGGATTTTGATGCGGTTTTTTTTATAGATAGTGTGATTGAAGAGGATGGTTTTTGTGTATAATACATGTGACATCCCACGGGAACGCGGGTAAAACCGCGGGGGACAGCTAGTAAATAAATAAATAAAACAAACCAACATTTTATTAGCGAATGCACAATTATCGGTTTTAATTACGCTTTAATCGTTTCTTTTCAAGCATAACATTATATTTTCTACTTGAATAAAGTTTTCGCGTCGGCACACATTTGAGATAATCGTGGAAGCGATCGTTTGGAAAAATAATTATGATTAATTACTGTGTGTTAAATTGTTTGTAGAACCGATCTGTGGGAGCGAGATAGGAAGATAGATATATGGTACATTTGAAAACTAAGAGGTACGTTGGAGAAATAGGTGACAGTCATGAGAAAAAATTACTACCATAGAAGTTCAAACGTAGCGTGAAAAAGCATATCGGCAGGCCGACAAGGTGACGCTGATCAGCGTTGTGACTTCGGCACTTCGCCGATGGGTCTCATTTTTGGACTCCATTGCTGCTTCAGATCAGGCAGGGTGGAGTCAACTTGGTAGGCTCAATAAAAAAAAAGTTAATTTCCAATTATGATAATAATTGGAAATTGACAATTCTAAACTTATTTCGAAATTATCAATATCACATCGGTATTCTCAAATTTCGTGTCGAAGCAATACGTTCTGTCCATTTTGGTGTATTAGAAAGAAAGAAAGAAAATACGTTTATTCGTGGCAACACACAACATTACATTATTATTACACAACATTATTACGTTATTTGGCACATTTTGTGTGACGAAAAATAAATGAATGATAATCACAATCTATGCTATTCAAAATTGATTGATGAATAATTAAAATGTTTTCCTGTAATACAAAAGTGTCATTTTTATCATGTGCCAACCCTCTTTGGGAATGATTTTATTGACCACGACAAGGTGAAGAGTACATGGAATCAATGGTATTTCTAGTCGCTTCTTACGATACCCTAGAGATGAGTTGGAGTGTTAAGATTTCATTGCTATCATCATTAATATCATAGCATCATTAATATATATGTATATATAATATATAAATTCACTTACACCATCATGCCCCAACACTGCCACAGCCACACCCACATCCAAATACACCTTTGCGTTGCCTACCTTATTAACTAAATTTTATTTAATTTTATTTTTGCCATATTTATGTTTTGCTCGTAGTTTGCAAGTAAGTATTTAATAAACAGTACATATGTCCGCGGCGTGAGGTCCTGGTGACCTGTAAAACAGGGTATCCTAGTAAAGACACCAGTCTCTCACAAAGGAGTAGCGTTGATAAACTATGTAATGTTAATTTTAACTACTTACCTAGATATTAAGAACCTTTGTAAAGAGAGAAAGAAATATATTATAATTATTATTATTGCCAAAAAGCAGAAACTAGGCAGATAAAGCATGGAAATATGATACAAAATACTTTTATATTCAAATCGACCTTCCCAAGCACTCATGAAATTACTTCCAGCTGAGACTACGTCGGCAGAGTAATTTTACAAAACAGAAGTTACAGTTGATTTAAATGTCTCGAAGACATGAAAACATTAGTTCATAATGGATAATACGTACAATACAAATATAGTTTAACAGCCCAGGTCATGACCTGCAGCGGTACACTCTGCATACATTAATCTATGATTTTATAGGTCATCAGTTTATTGCAGCAGTAAAACGTAACATCGCTGCTTCGTAGATAATTTTAGAATATTTAGGAGATGCAGCAAAATGTACACGAGCGGGTAATATGTTTCCTGAAATAATATTATAATACTGTCATCAGATACCATAGTCGACTGAGTTTGAGAGCAACTAAAATTAGCCGAGACTAAGTGGAACTGATGAATAAACTCAACCAGTATGCTAGTTCTTATGGACTTCTTAATTGTGGAATGTTTTTATTAATTTTTTTATTTGTGACGGGATTGCGATTGGCCTCAATCTCACCTGATGGTAAGTGAAGATGAGGTCGAAGATGGAGCTCGCTTTCCCGTTAGTAACCAATTCACTCTTTTCTTGAAGTGGCCTAAGTTGTAAGTTTTAGGGAACACAGACGAGGGGAGAGAATTCCAATCTTTAGCTGTGTGCATGAGGATGGAAGCTGCAAAGCGCTTCGTGCAAATTGGTGGTATGTCTACAACGTAAGGGTGAAATCTCCACGCCTAGTAGTCCGATGACGAAAAGGTAATGGAGGAACTAAGTCGTGAAGTTCCATAGCACTCTCTCTAAAATGCATTCGTTACTCATTACTGTTATACCTCAGTGCTATGTTAATGGTTCTTCGAAGAGGTTGTGGCGACATCTATGAACACGCCCACAATCTTTCACCGCACGCACCACAATAATGTGGTGACATCTATGAACGAGTAGAAACACGCGAGAATCCTACATCGCGATATCGAGATTCTCTCAGGATTTGACATATACTCGTATACAAGCATCCAACATCAACAGTTGGACCGCGGTCCCTAGGCATGATTTAAATGAAGGAGTCTCATACCCCGCTCCTCCATAAGGTCGTATTAATGCTATATCAGGTCGGTAACCCATCAATAATCCACCAGGCTCCGCAAATGTTATAGACTACTGGTCAAAAAATACTGTGTTTAGGAAGATTAAATATAAGGAACTTTTTTTGGCAAGGTGTACTTAGGCCAATATTTTGATTATTGGTCCTAAAAGAACGATGTCGATTTGATGTGTAGTTATTGATAATGAGTTATTCAAGTTGATTCCGTTCTTCATGCTTTTTTTAAATCAATTAAGATATAAATACCCGAGTGCTTAAAAATAAAGACACACGATAGAAGTTTTGTATTACATTAACATTTTAATTATTCATCAACAATAGCATATATAGTGTTTACCCTTACCACTTTTTGTCACACAAAAAGGTTGCATATCGAAATTTCAGATTGGAAAAACGGATTGAATTATAACCACACCACACAAAGTTGAGAAAGAAATCTTTCAAGCTCAGCTTAAATATAGCCAGTGGAACGGGTAGCGTTCACTATGGTTTCATAACGATGTTTTCCTTTATACCCAAGCTCGCTATAGGATTCACACCCACGTCTTTCCTCAACTCATTCGACTCAACAGAGTTCTCATCTCCTTAAAAGACTACGGTATTTTTCTGTATTTCATTTTGATTCCTTTTATACATTAATCTAATGTGAGCAAAGCCCGTGGCCATCTGTCTAGATGACGTCACTCCTGCAGGAAATATTTCTTTAGTTTTAAAGTATGTCCTAGTTACAAGAGACAGGGAAAGATTGTTAGCGCGCCCGCTTTGTGGAAATAAACAAATCTTTTTTTTTATTAAAGTTTGTTTTTTAAGAGAAAACGCTTGTACCCTCAGAGAGTCTTTCTAGGAATTAGTGAGACGGTGCATTTCGTTTAAGATTTCAATGAAATTTATAAACTTTTGCATAGACATAGACTATAGATAAAGTAATATTATTTAATCAATTATAGTTTATTACTTCATCTAATAGCTCTGTATGGATCTGTGTGTCACGTTTGTTTTGTAGCCACTACTTATACTATCAACTTAAAATAGAAAAAATTCTATACTTTTTCACACTAGTATTTTAAAAGGAATTTTACGATTCAAACGTCGAAATTTTATCAAATAGGGACTTAGTCATTCGAGCAATATTTATAGGGTACTTATTTCCAGATATTGTAGAGTTTTACTACAGTCATGTTATCTCTTATATCACATTTCTCATTTCCTCGAAACCGAATCAAGCCTTTTGCTATTCCATTTCGTAGAACTGTTCATGGCACAAACTCGCCTATCCCACGATTAAGCAAACTATATAATGAATGCAGTGGGTCTATGGATTTAGATGTGGATATATTTAACTCAAAATGGAAATGGGCGGGTCATATTGCACGTATGGACAAGGAAAAATGGACACAAAGAGTAACTACCTGGCAAGGACCAACAAACAAAAGGAAAAGAGGTAGACCAAAAGAAAAATGGGTCGATGAAATAATAAAGCTGGCGAAAACTGGTACACAAAGGCAAAAGACAGACAAACGTGGAGAAAAATGGAGGCCCCTTGAGGTGTCCATATTAAAATACGACATGAAATTGTAAATTGTTTTGAAAAATTTAATTTATTTAACATTTTAAAAATCCAATAAGTAAGAAATGAATTTATAAATTTAGAAATTATTTGTTATGTAAATCAATTAATTATGGAAATAAAGAGCCTATAATAATAATAATATTTAACTCATGTCTTAATAATGTCCGGAAAAATATAATATAATTTACGCATTAAAGATTATGTAAGGTTTGTGAATTACACATGCTGTGTTTGCTTTAACACTAATCATACCAACACTTACTAGGTGCCAATTTCCACCATAGCGGGTCAAATGTGACTATGTTTCCTGCTTGAATGTATGAAATATGGTTGTTAGGAAGGGAAATAAATAGTATAACTGTATATTAATCAGTAAGAAAAAGTCATGAAGTCAAATGTGCAAAAGCAATAAGATGATACGTGCATTTTCAATGGCAAGTTCAAAATGGGTCATTTGACCCGGTTATGGTATGTTTAGTGTTAATATAACTGTACATTTAGTTTTATATTTAGCGTAAGTAATAATATTTTTGATTTAATGTAGGTACTCTTGCTAGCAGACCTTAATAAATAAATAATAGATTTTTCGTAAGTCGCGAGTCGTAAGTCAGGTCCATTTGCACACGATGTAGGTCAAAAACAGATATTTTTATGGCTTCAATAAAACGGTGAATTTTAAGTGCCATGGTGGATATTCCGTGATAGTTTATGATTTCATTTTTATGGTCTATTTATTATTATAACGATTTTTACGAAGCAGTTTTCGTTCGCCAAATGAATAAAAAATATTATTTGGTTTTACACATTTATTGTTACTGGTATTTCGCACCCTCAGAACGATAGGAGCTTAACAAAAAAAATCACTTTTGGCACATCTCTGATTGAGTCACTTTTGCACTGAGCAGGGCCACCCTCCCTGCTCAATGCAAAAGTCCCGGTGTTAAAGAGGCTGAAGTATCGGTATGCTTATTCTATCATTAAATTGACTATGTTTTACTATTCATCGGATAGAACGTACTTTGTTTAGTCTCTCTATGATCTTAACTCCATTTCGCAAAATTTTGGGTTAAGCCCTTATCGTACTGAGGGTGTGATTTGGTGTCAGAGTAATATAAATAAAAAGAAAATGGGACATTATTTATAAACGGTTATCTGATCCCAAATTAAACAGAGAGAACTACTTGTACTATGACAACTAAATAACTGATTTACCTACTACTCATATAACTTTTTTAAGTAAATTTCTTTAGCAGCGTTGACCACTTCATGGAATGGGTATAAACTGTTAAACTCGCGTCAGCACACGTGTCCTGATCGAAAATTCGTAAGACGGTAAAAATGCACAACGTTAATGTTCAAGTTTTCACTTCTGCAGGCACTCCCGGAGTGCAACCCGTGCTTTTTTTTAACCACATACACCATAACACATACTACATCCAGACACTGAATAAACCAACGTGTTCATGAACACTAATGATTGTCCTGGGTGGGAATCGAGTCATCATCATATACCCATTGCAAATAAATGAAAATTAAAAATACACCTACTAAAAATACTGACTTAACTACACAACCAAACAGAGAGAACGCACCCGCGGGCGGAGCTAGTCAACAAATAAATCGGAATGTTTACCTTACAACGTGATTGTTTAAACAATGTAGCGAATTTACGCAACAATAATATCAATTGCGATAACTCGACTGTTTCAACTGGCAATGGTTTGCGAAATCCACCTAATTTAACTAAAACACGGCGGGAACTATCAATCAGCCTTTGTTCCGAGTAATTTGGCGTTGGAACTCAGTTTATTTGGCGTTAAGTTCCGGGCTTTGTCCACGTAAAATCAACATACGGTCTTTCCGACTTCAACTAATCGGTTCAAAGGTTCAAATTAAAAATGCTCGAATAACTTCACTTTTCAGTTCTGTTTGTTTGGTGAGTTCGTTTGTGAACGGTGAAGGTTAATTCAAATTAAAGTACCTACTTATTTCGTACCATTATATATTTTTAGGTTTTTTTTTTAAATAATATAAACTAGTGCTTGACTGCGATCCCACCTGATGATAAGCAGTGATGCAATCATAGATGTCGAGGCGCACTAGTTTATTAACAGCCTATTCACTCTAGCCTTGAACACACCTTTTGAGATGTGGTTATTATATACTTACATGGAAGCTATAACGAATAAAAGAAAGAATAAAGAAACAAAACGGTAGCTTCAGTAACTTTGAGTTCGTGGGCCTAAATTGAAAAAGATTTATTTTAAAAACTCGCGGGGATAAAAATACCCGACTACGGCAAAGGAATGGTAATGATTTTAGCAGTGTAGGTTTCAATAAAAAAAAATAATAGAGAAGTATAAATATAAATAGCAAAGCTATAAAAAAATCAATAAAGAGCTAAATATCTTATGCATAATTTAAAGGTTGAAAACCTTTTTTTTTTACCATCGAAATAAAATTTAAAATAAAAACAAACCGTACCTAAAAATATGCGTCCATTTAAAATTCTGATGTGAAAACTTATTATCAGGCACCGAATTAAGTAACATCAGTATTAAAACATTCCGTACAATATTAAAAATGCAGGGTACAATGTACCGAAATACACTAGCGAAAGGGTTATGGGGCGGTTCTCTGGTTATATTCGGCTTTTCGCATAATATAACGGGGATTAACTGTAATTGGAGGGCTTTTTTAAAATTTAGATTTGAGATAAACGCCTTTTTACGTTGGACCGTTATCTGTAGCGATGGAAATGATGGGATGGCCCGCGACTCTACTTTATACACCTACTAGCTGTTTCACTCGTATTCCCGTGGAATGTTACATTTTCCCGGGATAAAAAGTACCTTATATGTTATTCTAATATATGCTCTATCTATGTGCCAAATTTCATCGAAATCCGTTTGGTAGTTTTTGCGTGAAAGAGGAACACACAACCATATGAAATGAAATGAAATTTTCACTCGCATTCCCGTGTTATGTTATATTTTCCCGAGCAAAAAGTATTCTATGTGCCAAGCTTCATAAAAATCCGTTTGGTAGATTGTGCGTGAAAGAGTTATAAAACATCCATGCATACAAACTTTATAATTTATAATATTAGTAGGATGTACTTTTTTTGCCGTGAAGTTGTTAAGTTTCATGTGCTTGTAATTTCACCGGCCCCCTTACCTTTCCGAAACACTGTAATACAAGCACTACTGCACGGCGGTAATGGGTAAGGTAGTAGTTCCCCGGACGAACTCTGCACTAAGAACTCTGCTACTCTAAAATCTACGTCAGGTACGTTAAGTAACAAAACAATATTCCTACAGACTAAATATAATCTATAATGAATAAATTTAACAGTGTAGGGTATTCCTAAAATTAATTCGCAAACTCCTGATTAGTTTATCGTTTAAAAAAATATATACAATGCAACCTTTCTGAATTTCTTCTCAGTTGAAGACTGACTTACGAAACGGTTAAAATTTCAGTAAATTTGACTTTCATAAGTGGTCTCTGCGGGCCTAAACTGAATAATAGTGGTGTGTAAAGAATGTCCCAAGATATTTCCTGGGACATTCTTAAGACACGTCCATCTAGTCCCAACCAAAGCAGAGCTTGTATTATAATAATAATAATTTTTATTTGCAGTAATGTACACAGATAGATGTTACAAAAAATAATTAAGAGTGGTCACATGAGCCAGAATTAACGCATGCAAAATTTACAACTTTAAATTTTCAAATAAAATGTTAATAGATTAATTAGAAGTATGTCATTAAATATGTCAGTGTGTTAATATTCAGCGTACTACTATAAAAAAATTGTGACTAGTATCTTTCATGCAATGTGTAAAGTATTCAGTAATGGAATAAAAATTGTGGAACAGAAGCCAGTTCCTGAACGTTAAACTTCGTCATAGGCAATTCTTTGATGAAATCTGGATGATCATTATAAATCCTAATAGACATTGCGTAGCAGTTCCTTTGCAAAAATACTGTAGAAGCTTTACGCGGCAAGACCAATTTGTTTGCATTTCTTGTACTAAATAAATGGATGTTACCTTTAAGAAATTTACATATATTGCCATATAGAAATCAGATAACTGATATTCGGGAATCCAAACCACAAACTGTGGCATGACAGACAGACTCTCTAACCAAGCCAACTGGCTCGTCTAATGATTCTGATCATAATTTTTTTTTTTATTGTGGTTTTTGTAACTATGAATGAGCTGGCTTGGTGGTTAGGGACCTGACTGCCAAGTCGCCAGTCACGGGTCCGATTCCCACCCAGAACAAACATTTGTGTGCATGAACTTGTCTGTGTGTTCTGTGTTTGGGTGTAAATATCTATATTCCCAAATGTTTTGTTCCCAAAAGGCTCTCCATGACAACTGCATCTCGATGTTTTGTGATGATGAGGTAGATATTCAAGCTATCTCCTCATCAAATATCAAATTCAGTTATAGACATTTCACTCATACACGTAAGTGGCGGGACGTGGCTCTCTATCCTTAAACTGCGATGATGTTAACTTTTACATTGTCTTGTCACTTAATTCCCATTATGAGACATAGGTTTATTGCGACATAGTCATATCGCTAAATGCTCATTCAGAGAAATAGGTTTATTGTGACATAGACGTATCTCTAAATGGGCAATATGAGGAGTCGAGAGGAACACCAACGCGGACAAAGAAGTTTCTTTGAAGAAGTCATTTCTTTGCCGCACCTCAAAAAAATGGAATTCCCTCCCTGCACACGTTTTCCCTTCTTCCTACGACATGAGATCCTTCAAACGAGGCGTGAAGAAGCATCTTGCGGGCCGGCAGGGTGAGGGCGGCTAGTGTTGTACACTCCTGTACTGGCACTAGCGGTTCTCGCATTTGGACTACAGTTCTACTTTACATCAGGTAGACTGCAGTCATCTGCTTTCTCAAATATAAAAAAAAAGATGACCTATAGCGACATAGACAAACATACTTAGACCCAACGCATATTTTAAATGATATTTTGTCATAACGTGAAATTGGCAGACTGCGTTTTAGGTACTCACCGACTAAAGGATACAATGTACAACAACTATTATTTATAATGTATAAAAATAATAGAATGTCGCCGACTCCCTTTGTGACTATCGCCATACTGTTGTATTTCACATTCATTTGTCAAAGTCAAGAGTTGGATTTATTACTATTTATGGTAGTGGCCGCCCCACTGACCTCACACCCAGATATTATGGCGGTCTTTATAAACTTAATGGGAAAGAAAAGGTCAGAGTTGAGCTACTGTGCTGTTAACCGACTATAAAAAAGAGGAAAAAATCAAAAGTGACGGAGATGTATGTTACTGTAGTATTTTGCTAACTTTAAACAGTTCTAAATTGTTGTAGTTAAATTAGATTTTGTTATTTTAAGTTAAAGTTATTATTTTCTGTAACTAGCTGTCCCCGTGTCCTAGATGTTCATAGGCTATAACTATCTAGGAAAAATTCCGCGTCGAATGGTTGCAGTCCCATCTCGATATGATCAGTTGTTTTAAGGTAATGGTGCGTCATTGGAACCCTATTTTACTTATAATTTTTAACTAGATAATAAATAAGTCTATTTCAAGTTAACCTTAAAACTTTTTCTTTTTTTCCTTTTATTACAGGCTCAAAATAACAAAAAAATTATTATTACATAGTAGCATTTAAAAACCACTTAAAAACTATATTGGTTTATTTTAGTTTTAATAAATTCATGTAGTTAATGATTACAACCCTGGTATGCAGGGATATCGCTCCAGCCAAAACCCTATTTTGGAAACCTTATGTGCTTACTTCATTAGATAACTTAAGGGTGTGGATTGACATTATTACTTAATTATTACAGTACCTGGATGCCTGGATTTTTGGTAAATTTTGTAAGTTTGATTATTGGCTTAGTGTTGCTTAACAGCGCCATCTACTGGATTAGCTTTAATATTGTTGAGTCGTTAAAACAGCAAATGTCAGGAAGTCATTTTTTTCAGGTTATGTTTAAGTCAATTATCGATAAAGTTGATCATCGAAAACACGGATTAACGACATTTTCGAAAATGAATCCTAGCTAGATCGATTTATCGTCCCCGAAAACCCCTGCATATTAAAGTTCATAAAAATCGTTGGAGCCGTTTCCGAGATCCTAATTATATTTATATATATAATATATAATATTCCTTAATATATATATTATATATACAATTCTTTTATATATACAAGAATTGCTCCTTTAAAGGTATTAGATTAGATAGTGAACTATTTACAGTAACTTTTTTTTAAGGGTGACGCAAATATGCAGGGCTACCTTATGGTAAGCGGTCACCGATGCCAATACCACTGAAATATCAGGGGAATTGCGTTACCGACTTTGAGTAATTCTTTTTCCCCCAGTTCCTTCCCATCCATTCATCTTCATCCAGCTACCCTACTCTGGATACTCTTTTGAGAGCGTCCAACAGAGTATTTTTAGAAGGTAACCCACAAAACACCACCACCTGATAAGGCTTCCATACGATCCTTTAGGTACTTCTCAGAAAAAAACCAAATGTCATTCAGCGGTGAGCCTATTTCTTAGTTTTACCAAACAAAACCTTTAGTGGTATGTATGTATTTTTTATTACCAATAACTTGAACAATATAGTCCTCCATTGATAATTTTCACGCATAACAAAAAAGTTTCCGTTTACTAGAAAAAAATAAAGATATAATATTTTAATAAAAAAAATAACTTTTTAATAATTCTAATCATTTAAGAAGGTACCGTTTAAGCTACAAATAAATGAATATTGTTTTGTTTTTAAACAAAGCACAAATGCAGTAAAATAAAATTCAGAACACTTCTGTTTTTCAATTGTACGCAGTATTATACGGTTCGTAAATTAACAATATGTGCATACAGTTTTCCCTCACCATTAGCAACTCTTTATTAAATCTATTTATTAAAAGGCTTACGAACTCCTTTATAACTCCCTGTTACATATAGATGCGAAAACAATATTACCACTCATGTTTATGCATAAAAAGAAAATAATGTGTATTTTTACATACGGCAACATTTGTAGCAATTACACAGCTGTCAAAGGCATGACGTCACGCGCGCTGACGGCCCATCGCAGGCTGAAAGGGTTTCAGTAGCCAGTGGCGCGTGAAACACTGTTTAGAACCGTTTTGATTGACAAACAATTATGTTTTCTACAAGCTTGATCGATGTTCAAATGCCTTGACTCTTGTCATATCTGAATATTAGGTATTTTTCTACTTTGAATATTTCGCTCGTTTTATATTTTTTCGCTATAGATGCTCATGTATAGAAGTGAAATAAAGCGGACTATATAGCCAATCCGCATGTTCCATGATACCCATGCGTTCCCCCATTGGAAGGTTAAGCTTAGTCTTTAGGCAATAAAGTATCTGGCTCACAAGTCCCCAGGGGCTAAGACCAAACGCTTGCCTTTGCCCTTTAAGGTAGATTTTCAGTCAGTTGACCATGAGCCGATAGTTTCTTCCGTAATCGCCACGGCCGCTCCGTTAGACGATATCGGATAGGAGGCGTGGGAGCGCAGGTAAAAAACTACAATGTAATTTTTTTCGGAATATATATATATATTTTTTTGTCACTATCGCTCCAAAGATGATATTAGAACGCATGGTTAACTTAAGTAATAAAACAAGGACTAAGTAAGTGATTAAACCTATCTATCATCATCATCTGCTGCCAAGCACGGCGTTTGTGTTATGCTCTCGGAATCGTCGTTATGGGCAATTTATTATTACATTGACGGCGCTACGAGTGTTGTCCCACACTGCTCGCGGACCGAACCATAAATCTATTATGAAATCGGCTTCAACATTGAATCCGAGAGAGTTACACAATTAGCGTGTAGATCCCAAACATTTGGGATAAGCGGAATACGTATGCTTTTTGCCCATTCGGTGCATCACGTATTATGCAGACCCAATTAACATGACTAAATAACTGCTGCGGCTTAATTTCATTGTAATTTCAACGTATCCGAACACTAACAGGTCAGTTGGCTTAGTGGTTTGCAACCCTGACCGCCAAGCCGCAGGTCGTGGGTTCGATTCCCATCCTGGACAAACATTTATGAGCATGAAAATGTCCGTTTATATTATAATGTGTGTTCATTAAGAAAAAAAAACAACGGATTGCACTCCGGCAGAATTGAAAACTTGAAAATTAACGTTGTGCATTTTTACCGTCTTACGAATTTTGGATCAGGTCACGTGTCCTGACGCGAGTTTAACATTTTATACCCATCCCAAGAAAGTGCACAACGCCGCTAAATAAATTTTCACTTCAAAATTTTGAAAATGTAATATATCAGTTATCTGGTTTCCATAGTACATGCTCTTCTTAGTTTAGGATCAGATGGCCGCGTGTAAAGAATGTACCGAGATTTTAATTTCATTTTATTTATTAAATTTTGTAGCCATTACCGTTTTGTTACCGTTACTATACATATATATTGGTAAATGAAAAATATAATCCTAATACCATGGGCCCATGGTCATCTGACACAAAATGTGCCTTTGAGGATATAGGCAAGCGTTTGGTCTTAGCCTCTGGGGACTTGAGAGCCAGGGACTTTTTTGCCCAGAGACTAAGCTTAACCATCCAACGGGGCAACGCCGCTAGTATCATGGGTACCATGGAGCATTTAGAGGACCTTTTATTTTAGCAAAATTTTCGGTTTTGTTTTATTAGTGTACATAATATAGTATCCTAATATATTGTGAAGGAAACTGTATATAAAAATGTCTAGGACAGGTGTCTTTATTATAGACCCATTTCAAATAATACACTTTGAAACCGACTTAGATTTGTTAAAAATAATACAAGGTATTTTCTTTATTTCTGATGGGATTGCGATTGACCTCAATCACACCTGATGGTAAGTGAAGATGAGGCCGAAGATGGAGCTCGCTTTCTCGTTAGTGGCCAATTCACTCTTTTCTTAAAGAGCCCTTAATATCACTTATTAAATAAGTAATTAAGTAAAATAATTCATAGTTTGAATTCGGCATGCAATAAAATAATAGTGACAATTAGTCACTTACATAAAATCTTTTAATTAGAATACAAATAAAATATTTATAACTAAACCTGTTTAGGTTTTCAATTTCATTTTGCCACTACCACCTACTTATATATAAGACGGATCAAAATAGAATCACGTGAAAGATCAATCATTAAATCCCCAAACAATGTGATTGATATACTCGTATTTCTCCGGATTATTTACACGTGCTGTCGACGGGGACCATAAGATTTGAGGTTACGTAAACTTGAACCAACTTGGAAATATTATTGGGAGATTGATTATTTCCACAGGATCTTCCCCACGGTACTCATTCTCAAGGAGCTAAAAATCCCAGGCGTTCCGCCTGATGGTTAGTTGTCAGCGTCAATCTATGGACATACGAAATCCAAGAGGCATATCGACCTAGCCTACATACTTCAGTAGCAATAGAAAAGCTAAAAAGTATTGTAGTTACCTGACAGTTAGGAGGTTATCTAGGCAAATATAAGGAATCTTAATCAATCATTTAATACAAACATTAAGCCTATTGTCTTCAACACACACACACAACTAATTAAGCTATTAAACAATCCGCTAAATTTGACATCGCATCAATCGGCACAAAGGCAGGGCTGTACTCGTGCCCCGGTCGGGCATCGGGCATCGGGCTTCGGGCAACTCAAGGGCGCGAGTGCGACCGACAGTTTTACAGCCCTGCCTAAAGAATTGCGCATTTATTATTTTTATTTGCCACGCACCATTGTAGAACCCGAATTTTTTTTCGGTCCGTTTATATCTTGTATTGAGCGGCCGGCGAAAACATTTCTGAAATATACGTGGAAAATATTTTATTGTCCGAAAAGTAAGGGTCGGTTTTTGAAAGCAAAAGTTACCAGCGCTTTATGATTTTTTCGATAGGCTTATTGGATACAAATAAGTTATTTATTTTGTTACAGTTAACCGAACCTATAATTGTCAATTTGACATCTTCATCATTTGGGGTCAGGACCCCTAATTAGCTTCAAATTCTCAAGTCTGTAAGCACTTCGATCTAATTACCTTCATATATTTAAGTCAGTGTATTGCTGGTTTGGTACTACTTCGGTTGGTTCTACTAATATGACTTACCAGCTTTACAAGCTTTTATATAACTTCACTTGTTACTATGTTTGGGACAAATCCTGCAACATAATTTTAGAGCAGATCCTTCAGCCCAAATTTTGCACACTTTCTTTTTTGTTCTTGTTGACATTGCATGATTAGCTAAGTGAAGTAATTCTAAGTCCAATATGGCGGACGTGATAAGATGGTCATTTATTAATTAATAAGCCACCTCCATATTATGATTATCAAATGAAAGGGTTTGGTAAGCAGCATACAGGTTGTTTTATATTATTACTAGCTGACCCCCGCGGCTTCACTCGTGTTTATCGATATCATATATTAGCCGATACGAAAAATTCCGCGTCGAATGGCAGCAGTCCCATCCCGATATGTTCAGTAGTTTTGAGGTGATGGTGCGTCAAAGGAGCCCTATTTTCCTTATATATAGATTTTATGTCAAGTGGTCGACAAACTGTCAGACGGGTCACCGCCCCCCATAGACATTTGCAATACTATAGGCATCGCCAATGCGTTGTCGACACTGACACATGAAGTTGTTTAGTCTCATGTGCCTGCAATTTCACCGGCTCTTACCTTTCGAACCGAAACACGGTAATTAAAGTGCTACTACTTCTCGGAGAGAATATGTATGGTAGTGCCTCCCCGGATGAACTCCGTAGCAGCTTTATTACTTCCACATGGTTACTTCGAGGCTTAAGCTTCCTTCCAGCTTTTCGATCATGCAATGCTTATGTATGACATGTTGACTATCAAACGTAACTCGTATAAGGATAGAGATCTTCCATGTATCACCGGCAGCAACACGCGTTCCCATTTTCCGGCAAGACGGGACTGAATATGAAAAATAAAATGGGGATATAAATCATTCACAGGCCAACGCATCGGTCGGGCATCGCTGTCTCGCTCCAACCGCGATTCAAGGTCGGCTTCGTGCGTCCTTCGGGAGATTTATCAGTGGAACTTATGATGTTTTTATGAATATTCGTAGGATTTCTGCCTCAGTTCGCGTTTGGCTTCCATCGTTCCTTCGATATGGCTAAGTTGTTTGAAAATGTTTTGGAAAACTATTGTGGTAAATTTAAATTACTTTTTCTGAGAAGATTATTAAAAGTCCCATCAAAATGAAAACTGATAACTTTACTATCACTAAGAAATTGGAATGATTAATCGAGCGTTCTCAGACTAGATTTCAGGGTTCTGTACATAAAGGCTAAACAAGTTGGTGGGACTTAGGGTCTGACTGTTTATCTTAGCTACCTCAAATACTAACGACTTGAAATCTTCCATTGAAATTGTAGATATTTATAAATAACATGTACTTAAGAAGTAACTTACCTTTACAATAGGGATGTTGACTGACGTGTCAAAATAGCAACATTTTATTAAATGTCAAAACGAACGAATGTATGGAGTTTTGTATGAAATAGCAAGCTGTGACGTCGTAATTGTACAGCATTAAAAGATCTACTCTTTTTGGTTAGATTGGTACTGAAAAATCATATTGTTTATAAAATTTTGATCACATTTGATGTACCGGTGTATTTTTGGATGTTCAATACATTGTTCCCTATTCCTTTATTTTTTTTTATACCACCTTGCGCGAAAACAAGCAGGGGCAACAGAGTAAGTAGTCACCGCCGCCTATGGATATTTGCAACACTAGGGGCATGGCCAATGCGTTGCCGATCCTGAGGCGTGTAGTTGCTAAGTCTCATGTGCCTGTAATTTCACCGCCCCCTTACCTTTCTAACCGAAACACAGTAATACAAGTGCACTACTGCTTCACGGCGGAAATGGGTAAGGTGGTAGTACTTCCCCGGACGAACTCTTCACTAAGAGTACTACTTAAAATTTTAAAATATTGGCTACTCAAAACAGGTCGTACAGCATGTAAAGATATTGTTTGTTTTGTTGACTTAAACGAACATGCCATGAGCGAGGACATCTCACAATCCTTTTTATTAATGACAAGAACCAATATAGGTTTAAAAATAAAAAATAAAATCATGTATCTAAAGCAAAATCCATATTGCCTTGTGTAAGCCATAAGACATGGTCGAGTCTGTCAATATTTGGGGCTGGCAAACATTGTTGCAAGGCCCATACCTACCTAGTTTAATAGAACGTACAAAGGGGCCGGTTTACGCAAAGTTTCCGTCGTCTTTGGGCCCAGAATATTAATTTACAGTCGCAGTAGAGGAAGCGCTGAAGTGCAGCAGATCCATTCACAAGTTGTAAAAGTTGCTGGAATTTTGAAGTTCGTAATGTTTTATCAAGGCTTTTGACAGGGAATTGGTAAGAAGAGATAGAGGGACAGAACATTTTAATTTATAAATATTATCGTTTTTTTTTAAAACAAATGTTGTTTGAATTTAGAAGTTTGGAAGGTTTTTGAAGGCTTTTGATAGAGAATTGGTAAGACCGAGAAAGAAAAACAGAACATTAAAATTTTAAATATTTGCATTTGAAATCAATGATTGCAATTTTTATTTAAGAGCAGAACGAATGCTCTATTTAGTAAAAACGCAACAAAATTCAGAAAGAATCTCTTGATATTTGTCACTGTTAAATATTCTGTATTAAGCTTAGAAAACCATCACGTTTTTTCGTATGTGAAAACTTAAATGACAGTATTATGTACCTAAAGTCCTACCAGTGTAGAATCATATTTGCGTGCAAAATACGTAAACATTTCTTACACCAAACAAACTCTTTAGTTTAACAAATGACAGTAGCAGGTCAAACTGCAATAATTATCCCAGCAAAATTGATTCCAAGAATCTTTTGATACCGGCCATCCAATAAATTACCACCTTAATCCTTTCACGTAGAGTTTGTATTCCAGCAACGAGGTATTGTGGCCAAAAACCCTGCTGACATTGCTTGATGAAATCCGAAACAACGACATGAAACGAACAACCTAGCGAGACCCGTAACTAATGGTTATAATACCCGTGAGGAGCCTCAAGGAAATGGTAAGAGGGGGGAGCGGAAGGTCTAGTTATGGTGGTTTTCTGACCACCCGCGGCGACCTCACAGCGGGATGGTAGACAGTGAGTCACTATCAAAGGCGGAATGAGACGTTGTGCCAATAAAAATAATCATGTGGGAATCGAGAATCAGCATTTAAGAATGCAAGATATGTTTTGAAGAGTTCAGATATTTCTTGTAGACCACCAATGGGATTTTTATGGCCCTAATTCAGATGTGCATCATACTATACCTACCTTAAGCTCCTCACCTTTATCTACCTCTCTTTCTTTAGCTAAACTTAAAAAGAGTGCGGGAGAATTTCATTGCGCTATTATAATTCATATAATAAAAACACTAAGGGAAAAGTTACTTTGACAGGACTTAACCAAATTAAAAATTTCCTTCTCTTTCCATTTTATTAAAAAAGAAAGAGATGTAAATGATTTAGTACAGTAATGCTTTACCATTATGGAGCACTAGCTGCCCCCTACTGTTCCCGAGGGATGTGACATATTCCCGGCATAAAAAGTATCCTATATATTATTCCAGGGCTTTATCTATATATGTGCCAAGTTTCATCCAAATTCGTTTGGTAGTTTTTGCGTGAAAGAATAACAATCATCCGTCGGTCATCAGTCATATTCATAGGATTTTCTTGAATATAAGCGGAGAATTAGTGCAATGAAAAAACAGTAAATAAGTATTGCATTGTAAAAGTATATTCAATTGTTCGTATTTACATAGATTTGAAATACTGTCTGTCCCGATCTGTATCGACAACGACTGATATAGTTTTCGCATTTTTGCATTGCAATGGAATCTGCGGGAGAGATGTGTGCGAACTTTTGCTCAATAAATTGTTGTTTTCAGTGACACATATTTTGATACACCAACGTAAATAATTTAAAATTCGAATGTCACGAATTTCTTCCTTTTTCAAAATAAATCTAATCTATCACACTAGAGCGAGATGAATTGTTAATGTTACTGTAAAATCTACATTTACTCGTTCATTTTAAGATTGACTAACATCGGTATAGTAAAATTAAGGATAACATTCACCAAGTGAATGATGGTCCGTTTATGATTATTACAGAGTAGTTTGCACATTTACCGATATTAATTGGTGAAACAGCGAGCTATGGACAGAGCTCGGTGTCTCTCTGAAGGATCGTATTCATAATGAAGTCATCCGTCAGAGAACCTATGTTATCGAAATAGCTCAAAGGATTAGCAAGCTGAAGTGGCAGTGGGCTGGTCATATCTGCCGTAGAACCGATAACCGTTGGGGTAGACGTGTTCTGGAGTGGAGACCACGGCTCGGTTAATGTAGTGTAGGGCGCCAGCTAGATGGAGCGATGATATACGCAAGCTGGCTGGCAGCGGTTTGAAATAAAGAGCTGAAGTTCGAACTCAGTGGCGTGCCATAGGTGAGGCCTATGTCCAGCAGTGGACAAGAAAGGCTGATGATGATGATGATGAATTGGTTCCTGAAAAAAATAGGATTTATTGTAGTTCCGCTTTTACATAGTACAAATATCACAGATGTATGGAACGTATTGTACAGCAGCTAGCATCTTCAAACCAATTCTTAAAAAATACTAAAAACACAATTCAAAGCGAAGCAGTCTACCAGAGGTCTTCTGGTGGTCTTCTATTGCCTTCTAAACCTGTACTTAGAGAAGGTAATTCGATACGGTTACCTATATTTGTTTCTATTTCTAGCGTGCTAAAAGCAATTAATTAGATATTCACAAGTTAAATCATTCCAATAATAATTGAGGAACACTTATTTGACGCAAACCTATGTTTTGGCAGTGCAATCAGAATGCAAGTTTGACGCTATGGTGTCAAACTATTAAGCCGGGTCACGCCATCTAGCGGCCCGCAGTCACGCCACCGGAGCCCCTACCACATACACCTGAAGAACGAAAGTACCTAATTTTTGATGTGAAACTTCTTACAGGACAATGAAATTCGCACTGATTAGCAACCTTTTTGTGTGACGAAAAGTAAATGAATGATAAACACAATCTATGCTATTCAAAAGTGATTTATGAATAATTAAATGGTTTCATTGTTAAACAAAAGTTTCACTTCTATTGTGTCTTTACGGCACACCTTGTTTTTGTTTAATTTGTTGGCAATCGTCTGTTTAAGCGATAGCCCCCCTTTTCAGCTAATACAAACTTTGTCGGCGAGCCGCTTCACGGAGGCCTCGGAGAGCTTATCTCTCACGTGATTAGTAGTATCAACGTAGTTACCGAAAGAGACAGAGCACGGCCGTGATGAAATATCCATGAGTTAGTGTCATTTTCCTTACAGAATCGAGCCCCTGTATCGTAGCATCGTACGTTTAACAAAACGCCAAAAAGTATTATTTTAAGTGCTAATGAAATATAGTTAAATATAGAGAGTATTTCTGTCGACAAATCGTACTGCGGTTTGACAGAATGTTATTTTATGTTTATTAGTTATTAATACTTTGGTAAAATAAAATAAAAAAAAAAATCTTTCAACTTATTTATGTAAAAATTGAGGCCGTGAAAATTTCAACAGTGCATCTATTACGGTTAATGAGATTCAGTTCGCTGACAGATGGACGGGCAGAGGGACAGGACGTTGGCACACTTTCGGTACGGTTGCCTAAAAAAGGACTAAGATTTTGATAATGACAATTTAATTATAAGTTAAGACCTTTAGCACGGCAACTCTCAATTAGGCATATGGTCCGCCTGACGGTAAGCGGTCACCGTCTTTTCTGGACGTTTGCAATACCAGGGGATTAGCAATATAATAAAATAATAATAAATATCCCGGGACATTCTTTATACACGGCCATCTGATCCCAAACTTAGAGCTCATACTATAGATACTAGACAACTGATATACTACATATAATACATTTTTAATTACATATTCAAATAGATATTGACATCCAGACACAGAACAAACAGACAAATGTTTGTCCTGGGTGGGAATCAAACCTACGATCTGCGGCGTGGCAGTTGAGTCTCTAACCACATAGGCCCGTCAAATATGCACCGATCTTGAAGAGCTCTTTTCTTACTAGATCTGGGCGTCGATTCTGTAAAGAAAATTACTAGCTCAAAGATGTCGGGGTCTCTATTCTCTGTCTCTTTCGTTAACTAAGCAAACACGTGAGAGGTAAGCTCTTCGTGGTTTCACGACCCGACGAAGTTTGTATTAGCTGAATAGGGGGTTGAGACCAATGGTAATGGTGTCAGCACGTTCATAGCTGCGTCGGCCCAATTGAGTCGTTTCCTGGTACACCGATTGAATCATTACATTTTTAATAAGAACTTCTAACTAGGCTGCTGAATGCACCCGATTATAGAAACCATAATTGAAGTCTAGAACTACCATGAAAAATTGTTTCCGAAGATATATTATATATAACTTTTTTCCTAGGAATTAAACTTACCTAACAGTATTTAAATGTACGTAAAGCCTAGCCGAAGTAATGAAACGAAATAAAAATATATTGACAGAAACAAGGTACATTAAGATGTTGGCGGTTAATAGAGAGCTACATGTTTCACCTTCGAATAAAATAAATTCTAATAAATGCTTTTAAAAAAAATATATACATTTAATTATTACCATACATAATATTTATGTGTTAATTTAGAATGGTCTGTAATTATCTTCATCCGTCATTTAACGGATTGGATGAACAACAGCAATATTTTATTAATGTTAATAGGATAGACAAGAAATGGATTTTTAATATACAATTCCAATCCGGTTTAAGACATTTCCAAAATGTCATCCGCAAGATTTTAATAGTAGCCTTAAGTATATAAAATACAAGATATAAAATACTTCTACGATAGATGATCTATAGACAAATATACCACTTCTATTCCAATCATTTATATTTCTTTGACCCAGTAGTCGGTTACGCTTTAATAAAACATCTGTTTTTGTTACCGCACGCGATACCGGGCGCCATCGACGACTGTTTGCTTAATAAACTATGAGCCAGACTTTGTTTGAGAGCTAATACTGTTTATAGACTTTCATGGAAGTCTTAGAGTTGCTTAGAATTCATTTACTTACTTTCTACGTCAACTAGTTTGAACCAGAAATCATTTTGTTAAACATGGTTACTTAAAATGCAATAGATCTATTTTCACATTCCAGTATTATTAGATTTTGTAAATTGCTCTTTGTGGAGATTTCGTCCAGGGAAGTACTACCTTACCCATTTCCGCCGTGAAGCGGTAGTGCACTTGTATTACTGTGTTTCGGTTAGAAAGGTAAAGAGGCCGGTGAATTATAGGCACATGAGACTTAACAACCTTCCGAACCGATATTAGAGTTAGACTATTGATAAGTGCTTATAAAAGCCTACTTGAATAAAAATATTTTCATTTTCACGTCTCAGGGTCGGCAACGCATCGGCGGTGACCACTTACCATCAGGTGGACCGTATGCCTGTTTATCGGCCGTCATGGCACAAAATAGAAAAGTAAATAATCTCAAAGAAAAGAACGAACAAAACAAAATAATGCAGCCAAAATTAATCAATTCTTCTTGTTACATTAACAAAACTCTTTCTTTTACGCCTCACAAAGTATTATTCAACGATCGACGGCGCCATATTCCGTAAAATAAAAGCCACGTCCGTCCAACACCTCAAGAGTAGGTATAATTGAAGGTGAGCTCGTTACGATACATTGTTGTACGACAGGCGGCTCATTAGTCGTACGACTAGTGTTTGCGGGCTCGGTCGACTTGGGCGTCGCGGGTTTATGATTCCAGAATAGCCGCCTTAAAAACTGGCCACTTTGATTTTTACTTTAGTGATGCGATGGTTTCATATCGATATTTTTCGTTTTTTTTGGACATTTTAAAATAATATGAGTGACGAGCAGTAAAGAGGTAAGGTATCATGATTAGCTCTTAAACATTTTAACTCAGAAGACTCCATTTATTTGTGACATGACATATTATTAATAAAATGGGCCTTCGCAGGCACTTGTGAATGGTCAGACTCTAACGCCGATGCTCGTCTGTCTGTTTTAAAAGATAAAACGAAAACATTGAAATAGTTTAATAAATATGCTACAAATCAAGGATAAAAATAAAGCGTGCTCACTGAAGGCTAGTCTTGTTCCATTTTTAAATAAAATGATAATTATTCATTTCAGTTTTCACACTTGACGTTGCGTGCCGGCGACTATCACTTACCGTATAGCAAGTACTTTATCACGCGAGAGGTAATTGCCAACTGTTCCCACCCTTTATTTATTCATTCCTAGTGTTGCCATCGTGATTCTATTAGCCTAGTTTTAATATAAGCGCGCTAATGATAAAGAAAATCTGTGAAATAATTTGTTAAAAACAATAACGTGTTGAAAATAATACTTATTATACAATATAAGCTTATACCATTACTCTCTTCTCTAGTCCAAAGTAAATAAATAGGCTTTACAAATTCCTACCACAGTTTTCTCGATCATGCAAAGTCCCACCGTCAATTTACAGCTAAACTTTTGCATGGTATTAGGTCCTTACATATGAAATTGGCGTTTTGTCAAACTGGCCACTTTGATCTCAAATATCTGGTGTTTGGTTTGGAATTCCAAATTCAAATTTATAACTAACTAGCTGTCCCCCGCGGTTTTACCCGCGTTCCCGAGGAATGTTACATTTTCCCGGCACAAAAAGTATCCAATGCTACTTCTAATACCTCCAAGTATCTGCGTACAAAATTTTATGATCCTGGGTTTAGAAGTTTTCGCGTGGAAGCGTAACAAACACACTTACATTCACATTTATAATATTAGTAGGCATGGAAGGACCTACTTACAACAATTATTATTATTATTATTATTATTATTACAATTTTAAATAAAACAAAATAAAACTTGAATTATCGATATCTTATAGTTTTCCCATCACTACGCGCTCAATTGAGTCATTAGTACAACACCCTTAAGGATCTTTTCATTGTTACGAGCAATTTCCTTGTAAAATTATTATAAATAAAAATATAATTTATCAGCACCTTTTTAATGGCTGTTCAAATTGTAAGAAAACTTTAATCGTTCTATGAATGCTTCAGTTTCGTTTTTACAATGCAATTGGTCGAGAATGCTGCTTTTTAAAATATGACTGCTTATAAAAATTGCTGTCTTAACTGCCATGTATGTATGTATATGTTTCAAAATTTTATAAAAATCCAACACCATTAAGTATGTTTTTTTAACAACATGATATAAGTAGGTCAGTGGAAAAAAACTCCCAATTTTTTTTTTATATTCGTATTGTATTGTACATAGGTGACAAACAAAATGAGATTAAAAACAATATTCTGTTTTTCAAATATCGAATTTAAAGTTGTGTAGTACCCATCTCTACATCATATACAGAATGTTACTAAATTAGTTGGAAAAACGGTCAAGGGCAGGTACGGTAAGCAAAATAAGTATTTGAAAAAAAAAACTACATTTATAAAACACCTGTAACATCACAACAACATCACTACTTAATATTATAAATGTGAATGTAAGTTCGTTTGTTACGCTTTCACGCGAAAACTACTAAACCGATCATCATGGAACTTTGTACACATATTCTTGAAGGTATTAGAAGTAACATAGGATACTTTTCGTGCCGGGAAAATGTTACATCCCTCGGGAACGCGGTCGAAATCGCGGGGGATAGCCAGTTAAATATAATGCATGCAAGAAAATGTATTTACTTCATCGTTGCACCTATTCAGCGACTAAGTTACTGACCGTATGAAAAAAACAAAAAAGATATTGTATATGTATAGGACCTCCCTCTCCAAAAAAAGTTAAACTACACGTTTTTTTCCAAATTCACCTTAATTGACACCACAAAGGTGGGGGGTGGGGGTGACACCTGACATTTGGGGTAGGTGCCCAAAGAATGCTGTAATATCGGTGATCTGCCCACTTGCATAACGAGCGGACGCGATAGGCATTTTTAACATTCTCGGAATGCATGATGCGGTGTCGGGAAATAAGTCTATTTTTGTGACAGGAAAATCACTTTATTGAAAAATAAATAAGATAAATACAATAAATATCCTGGAAAATTCTCTACACACCTCCTGCAAGATCCCAACCCAAGCAGAGCTACTATGGAAACCAGATAACTGATATAGTACATAGTTATATATGTAAATATTTACACCCAAAACAAACAGACATGTTCATGCACACAATTGTTTGTCCTGGGTGGAAATCGAACCCACAACCTGTGGAATGGCAGCTAAAATCCCTAACCACCAAGCCAACTGGCCCATCGTTTGTTAAACACTTAAAGTTAATTGCAGAAGGGTAACTTTTCTGATAGAATGGAAATACAAATTAAAATAATATACCTACACTATATCAAATATTTATTTAAATTAGAGGGTCCAAAACAAAAAAATAAATAAAAAAACCTATTTGAAATATCACACACAAACGTAATTGGACTATTGGATCACGAGGGAATCTAGACAACGCTTTAAAACCGTTTCTACACATCACAGACTCATAGTAGGTACCAACATATCACGAATATACGACAAAACATTCCTCTATTCACAAATCACTAGCCAGTATCCCTGCAAAGCCAATTACGCCAAACAACTTCACAATAACCTTTTTGTAATATCCGAAACGTCCATGTAGCGGGAGTTTTATTTAAAAACCAATTTAGCCGGTGAATTAGTGCCTCCCACCTCGCAGCCTCCGAGAGGACACTGGAATCTGGAATTAGATGTGGTGTGGCCACTTTTATATTTTCATTTGCGAAAATTCTATTGTAACCTAACGTTTCCTGGCCAGACGATTTCAATTACAGCACTGAGAGGTGGTAACTTGGTGTGGAGATCACTTTTGCCGAAATGTATTTTAAATCGATTAAAATAGAAGCTGTTTTCAATAGAATAACAATTACTGCGATAATTCAGGATCGAAGTGGGTTTTTTTAAAGACTTTCTTTTATTATTACGGTCATATTAGACGACAGCTTCTGCAATAAGGCCGCCTAAATTATTTACACTAGTAGAATACTCTATTTTGCATTTTCTTTTTTGTGGTGTGAACAATAAAGTATATTTGTATTGTATTGTAAATGCATACTTTTATACAATTAAATGGTTTTTTTTAATTCCATATGGGCCGACAAACAAGCGGATGGTCCACCTGATGGTAAGTTGTCACCGCCGCCTATGGATATTTGCAACACTAGGGGCATAGCCAATGCGTCGTCGACTGAGACGTGAAGTTGTTAACAATGCACATGAGACCATGTGCCTGTAATTTCCCTCCCTTACCTTTCTAACCGGTTAACAGAGTAATACAAGTGCAATACTGCTTCACAGCGAAAATGGGTACGGTGGTAGTATTTCCCCGGACGAACTCCACACTACGAACTCTACTACCCAAATTTATGTCAAAAGGTTGAGAAGCATGCTGAGGGTCCATCAGATGGACCTCAGGGACCCTGGTCATCAAAACGTAAATTTTTTTAATGACTTTAATACTTACGTCAAAAACCAATCAAACAATAATAATAAATATCCCAAGACATTCTTCACACATGGTTACCTGATCCCAAGTCAAGCAGAGTGTACTGCTTGTAGTATGGCTACCAGGTAACTGATATACCACATATACCAATTTTTAAATACATACTTATATAGATATTTACACCCAGACACAGAACAAACAGACATGTTTATGCACACAAATGTTTGTTCTGGGTGGGAATCGAACCCGCGACCTTCGGTTTGGCAGAGTCTCTAACCACCAAACCAACTGGCCCGTCAAACAAAGCCAGCATTAACCTAAATATTGGTATTTATTGCCGAATTGGCTGAATGCGATGACGAGCTGAGGGAGATTTTTATTTTACTATCCAATCTTTTACGACTCGTTTGGATCTTAAGCAAAATATTAAAAGATACTTAAATAAATTTATATCTGCTGTAATAAACACAAGTTACCTATTTTTTTTTTTTTTTTTTTTTGCCTATAATAGTTGGCTACAATATAATTTTGTAATAGAGCTAAATCAAAAACTGACGGGCATACATACCAACTTTCGCATTTATAATATTACTAGCTGACCCCCGCGTTCCCGAGGGATGTAACATTTTCCGGCCACAAGAATTATCGTATGTGTTATTCCAGAGCATTTTTTATATATGTGCCAAGTTTCATCCAAATCCATTCGGTAGTTTTTGCGTGAAAGAGGAACAAACATCCATACATCTATACATCGATACATACACACTTTCGCGTTGATAATATTAGTAGGGCAGTGGGGACTACTAGGGGCCCGGCTTTGCGTCACTGGAATGATATACAATGTGTTACAAAATACCCCGTAAAAATATAATTAATTATCAAAGCCAACAACCCGAGTAAGCTGTCATGTCAGGGAACCAGATTATTTAACAGAAAGGCCTACGTCCCTATATTACCAAATAATTGTCTACTTTAATAGTTTTTCTATTTTTCATTCATAAAAATCTGTTTTTTAATTTTTTTGGGGTATATTATACAGCGTTACTACGGTTCTTAAATATTGTGAATAGACTTGGATAAGGTCCCATTTAACCTCCTTTCGACTTTACGGGTAGTTTTGTAACATCCTGTAATTACCAACATATAAATCTTCCGTCATATTCTGAAAATAATGATGACCACAACATCATTCTCAACTGCGTATCTTAAAAGATTTTATGTATTTATATTGTTAAAGTGCCCTTGTTTTTTATACTACATACAGAAGTTACAGTAAAATGAGTTACGATTAGAATGTAGTACTAGATTTATTCATGATTGTACCATGTTTGATAAAAGTCTGAGTAGGTACGCCAATTCCAGGCATTGTACCTATTTCTTTCTTAATAAATATAAATATCCTAGGACATTCTTTACACACGGCCATCTGGTCCCAAACTAAGCAGAGCTTGTACTATGGAAACCCGGTAACTGATATACTACATATAATACTTTTTTTTCTTTCTAAATGTATACTTATATAGATATTTACACCCAGACACAGAACAAACAGACATGTTCATGCACACAAATGTTTGTCCTGGGCGGGAATCGAACCCGCGACCTTAGGTTTGGCAGTCAGAGTCGCTAACAGCCAAGCCAACTGGCCTGTCGAACTTAGGACTGATAGTTTATGTCAAATTTGAATAACCTACTCCATACTTTCCCAGCTTCGGAAAAGAAGAGTCCGGTAGCAAAACGGCGCACTACATAAATGATACGACCGGCAGAAATTTAAACATGCCTCTCATTTTTACTCGAGAAAAAAATACTATTACACCGTCACAGGAATTTAAATATTTATAAATAACTGCTGAGCTGTAAGTAGTCAAGCGCTGTTCCACACTATAATCTATCACTGTGCCAAATTTCATTCAGATCCATTCAGCAGTTCTGGCGTGTTAAATAAATAATGGTTAGTGAATAATAGAATTAAGATTATGATGTCATTTTCCACAACATAATATTACGCTTATTAAAATTTCCTTTTAATAAAAACCGTTCGTCTGGCGGTAAGAAAAGACTTCATGGCATCAGAAATATTCGGAGTACTACCATACCCATTTCCACCGTGAAGCAGTAGTGCACTTGTAGTACTGTGTTTCGGTTAGAAAGGAAAGGCGGCCGGTGAAATAACAGGCACATGAGACTTAACAACGTCACGTCTCAGGGTAGTTAACGCACTGCGATCCCCCTGGTGTTACAAATGTCCATTTTCGGCGGTGACCACTTACTATCGGGTGGACCGACTGCCTGTTTATTGGCCCTTTTGACAATAAAAAAAAATTATAGAATCAAAAAATAAAGCACTTTTTGGATTTTCCAATGTTTTACTTGTGTTTGGCCATATCTCATCTTGTTAAGTGGTGGATGGCCGAAGGTGGTTACCAAAAAGCTTGCGTCGTATATTTATAATAAAAAAAATCGTTTATTTTCTCCAACATAAAAAAAATATATCAATTTTTTTGAAAAACAGTTAGCTACATTTTGTTGTGGAAGACAAGAGCCCAAACTAGGTTTCCCTGTGCTATGAGTCTCCTGGCCTCTTAGTAAGATGTAGTTACAATTGACTTGTAAATTTCTGTTAAAAAAGGCTATGTTTTTATCCATAAGGCCATTGGAAACGCAGGTGAAACCGCGGGACGGAAGCTTAGCATTAATTATTCACAGCAGAGTCCACAGTCCATCGAACGTGTAGTAAAACAACCGTGGTCATTTGGTACTGTCCGTTAATGGCATCGCTATTTCGTGACACGAATGTACATTGCTGTACTCAACTTTGATCGGATAAGTAAAACATTATATTTTGCATCTTGGTAATGTAAGTAGTTAATTTGTACTAAATTTAGGTTTAGGTATACATAGCTGGGTAGGTAGGAAACTCGGTGTAATAGGTACTGTAAGGAAGGTCTATGCTGGCACACTGGCCGTTATTACTGTTACTGGCTGACGATAATTTGAATTTATAAGTTAATATTCGTTTTCTAAAAAAAGAAATAGAATGACAGTGTGCGAGCACGGACAAAGATGTTCTTTTTATTTAAAAATTTGATGGACTCAAAATATTAAAATAAGTAATAAATATTTGATAAGTTTTTTTTATAATTACGCCCCCGTACACAACAGTACCTACCGACTGAGTAAGTAGGGAACTAGGAATAATTTAGTTCAATAAATATTTTGCCTTTACTTGTACATCTTTTTACCTTGGGTTTGAGTAATCTCTTCACCTTCTTCACTTCTTCTTCTCTGAACAGTCATTTGACAGGCCCATTGGCTTGGTGGTTAGCGACCCTGACTGCCAAGTCGAGGGTCGCGGGTTTGATTCCCACCCAAGACAAACATTTATGTGCATGAACATCTGTTTGTTCTGTGTCTGGGTGTAAATATACGTATGTATTTAGAAAAATAAAAGGTAGTATATTAGTTATCTGGTTTCCATAGTACAAGCTCCGCTTAGATTGGGATCAGATGGCTGTGTGTAAAAGAATGCCCCGGGATATTTTTTTTATCGTCACTTTCCACGGTGAGAATCTGGCTTATTAAAGGACTAGCCAATATGCCGCGGATTTACTTGCATTCCTAAGGTATCTAATGGATCCCAGGATTATAACAGTCAATGCAACGCGCGAATAGTGTAGTTTACTATCTGTTCAAAAAATATCAAAATCGGATAAGTATTTTCGGAGAATACATCCTAAATCCAAACTTACAGACATACACAGTTACCTCTTTATAATAAGTGTAGATGGAAGAAAATGATGAGTAAACATGCACAGGTGGAAATAAATTCATATATTTAATAAAAAAGAATCATATAAGATTTGTGGTTGATTGGATGCAAGTTTCGTTTATGAGTAAAAATTAAAACCACGAAGTCTCGGTTTACAAACAAAACAATCGAAATCATATTATATTTAATGTGTAAAATATAATGTCCTCTTTTTTGTGTAGAATATCTTAAGTATATCCTTTATTATGTACTTTTTAGAGTAGTAGAGCTCTTAGTGCAGAGTTCGTCCGGGGAAGTACTACCACCTTACCCATTTCTGCCGTGAAGCAGTAGTGCCTTGTATTACTGTGATTCGGTTATAAAGGTAAGGGGGCCGGTGAAATGACGGGCACATTAAACTTAACAACTTCACGTCTCAGGGTCGACCACGCATTGGCGATGCCCCTAGTGTTGCAGATGTCCATAGGCGGCGGTCCACTTACCATCAGGTGGACCGTCTGCTTGTTCGGCCCAAGTGGTATAAAAAAAAATCCTGCAGTTTCACCTATGTTTCCGAAATATCTAATATATTCCAGGGTTATAACATAGCCAAGGTCATTCGGGAGTAGTGTGGCTTTCTATCAGTGAAGTAAAAGGAAACAATCCTATATTTAAGATAAATTATCAAACACTAACCAGTGTATTGAACGCCCAAACATACACTGATACATCAAATGTGGTCTAAATTTCATCATTAATATGATTTTTAAGTACCGATTTAACCACGAAGAGTAGATCGTTTGATGCAATACAATTATGACGTCACAACTTGCTATTTCAAACAAAGCTCCATATATTCAATCGTTTAAACATTTAATAAAAAGTTGCTGATTTGACATATCAGCAACATATCTATTCTCCAATTCGGTCGAGTAGTTTCAGAGATTGCAGACAAACATTAACTCTTTATAATATTAGTAGAGATGGCCATGTATTTTATAACCTCCATTTAATTCAAGGAAAACTTAAAATAAACAACGCCAATACCACTTCATTTAGATACCTTCCGTCTTGTTTATTCTCAGCACAATAAACAAAATGTTAAAAAAGCATCTACATTTTTCTGTAACGAAATAAATTGATTGTAGCTTCCCAGTTGAGTGGAGGAAATCCCATTATTGCAACCTTGTTCATGTTATTGAATTATGGAACAACGTCAGAGTCTTATGGATTCTGCTACTACTGTCTCACCTTATTTTTAAAAGACATGAGTACTAGAGCTCTTAGTGCAGAATTCGTCCGGGGAAGTACCTTACTCATTTCCGCCGTGAAGCAGTAGTGCACTTGTATAATGTGTTTCGGTTGGAATGGTAAAGGGGGCGGTGAAATTACAGGCACATGAGACTTAACAACTTCATGTCTCAGGTTCGACAACTCATTCGCGATGCTCTGGTGGACCGTGTGATTGTCGGCCATGTCGGACCAAAAAAAATTGGAAATAAAAAAATATGGAAAGGAAATCGGAGACGTAAAAAGGTTGGTGACGGTGAGATGGCGTCGTGGGACTTGCCAGAAATCTATCTGACTGCTTGTTCCATTTGCACGGTTAATTTACTGTTCTGATCTACCCGTATTTGACACTTACATAGCGTACGTACGGTGGGACACCTAGTTGTATAAGATGGACCATTTTGGATCAGTTTAAAGACGGTCATAAATCAATTACAATGGCCATTAGACGCACAAGACAATGCCATTTATTCAGTTTGAGACCCAGAGGGGGGAGGTCTCTTGTGGAGGTCAAAACTAATGGTCTTCAACTGAGAAAAAATTGCAAGAAACTCAGGGAAGTTATAATTTACTCTATGTATATGTAAGCCTAAACGAGCCTAACTAATAAACAAGTGACAGAATGAAAACGTTAATTTTCAACCACACCACAAACTCACTTTCACGTCGGTCTATAAGGCTGACAATAGTAGGGCCGACATTAGCCAAAGCATTAGTCAAACTAAATTAGTGCATACTATACTCTAATAGAGCAAACATCACGATTAAGTAACTAATAACTCTGACGACACTTAAAAACTACAAATAGGTTATTTATGTAGCTTCAGTAACTTTAAATTTGACCTTCATATTTTTTTTTCAGAATTTTATTTATTTATTTTTATCATATTATTCAAGAAGACCCCAACAATAATCAATGATGTGACGTGACTGCCACGCCACAGGTCGTTGGTTCGATACTCAACCAAGACAAACATTTTGGTGTTTTATTTTTCTGGATGTCAAAATTTATTTAAAAGAAATATTTCTTACATATGTAGTATAAACAAATATATAATAAATATCCTGGGGACACGGCCATCTAGTCCCAAACTAAGTAGAGCTTGTACTATGGAAACCAGATAACTGATATAATACATTATACTACATTTTTTTTTCTAAATAATACTTATAGATATTTACACCCAGACACAGAACAAACAGACATGTATGCACAACAAATGTTTGACTTGGCAGTCAGGATCGCTAACCACCAAGCCATCTGGTCTGTCGTATATTAATAATCTAGTTACCATAGTACAAGCTCTGCTTAGTTTTAAATCCGGGTGACCGTTTGTAAATAATGTATCAGGATATTTATTTATTTATAATTGTATTTAGAAGAAATGTGCAGTAAATCAGTTATCTGCTTTTTTTTTATATAAAAACTTGAGCGCATTTGACTAGATCTGACCTGATGGAAAGTGACGATGTAGTCGAGGATGGTACACGCGAACTCAAGTAATGCCTATGATTCGTAGTAGCTTAACTTAGTTTACGGTCTAAGACATTTATTTTTCAAAAATAATAGAAATTAACTTAATATGAGAAATACAAGGTAATTTTAAAACTAGATATAAGAATTACTTATAAAGAAGGTAGGTTAAAAGGTAGGTAAATAAGTAATAGTAGTAGACACTGGACACAATTTCTTTTTTTTTACAGTTTTGTGAGTAAAAGGAAAAAGTGAGTGTGCTATTACATATCGATTCTTGAAAGCAAGTCAATAGCAATTACATATTGAACTATTTATATGTAATACATTGTAGGTATCCTAGTTAGTTTTATACTTAGCAAATTAGTAGATAATAAAAAATAATTATCGATAACTTACTAAATTAATTTTTATAATATTTAAGAAAATATTTGTCACTGATACAAAAAAAAATATTTGTTACGATGTTCGTGGAGTGGAGACCTGGTGTCCTGAAATACAGGCTCTGCCTAACTTAAGCACCAGTCTCCCGCAATGTAAGTGCTATTGAAAAATTTTTGGTAAATGAAGTTGTTCATATTTTGTTTTTGTATCTTATTGTGGGAGGTAAATAAAAAAAAAAAATTATGTATATGTAAATTAAATGAAATAGTTTGGGATCAGATGGCCGTCCGTAAAGACACTGGACATTTATTTATTCAAGCCTCTTGCTAGCATAAAAAATACTGAAGCTAAAGTAACGGTGTTGTACTAAGCCAATAAATTAGGTAACAATTTAATAAAATGTCAAGTGATGTATACAAATATTGAGGCGGAGTGAACAGGCGGTAACAATAGGTACACGTTCCAATCAACGGTGACAGAGTACCACTTAATGTCAATGTCACAATTTACAATGACCTACGTAGATGGATAGGTCACAATCACTGACAGGTTTGAAGATAGTGAATATACATTCAGAGACATTTGAAACACGGCCATTCCATTCTAAACGAAGCACCGCTTTACTATTTTTAACTGTAGGTAATTATAAATTAGTCGATATGAATAGTGGAGATCTTAGTGCAGTTCGTTCGGGGAAGTAGTGCATTTGTATTACTGTGTTTCGGTTAGAATGGGCCAGTAAAATTACAAGCACATGAGCCAGCGCATGGGCGATGGCTGGTGTTGTAAATGTCAATAGGTGGTGGTGATCACTTACCATCTCATCGGCTGGACCGTCTGCTTGTTTGTCGGCTCATGTGGTATGAAAAATAAAAAAAGACAAAGTCTAAAGTGTCAGAGTATTTAATCACCACGCAAATAACCTAAGAGTCAGTCCTGCCCCCTTATTCAGCTAATACAAACTTCGTCGGCGAGCCGCTTCACGGAGGCCTCGGAGAGCTTACCTCTCACGTGATTAGCAGTATTAGCGTAGTGAGCGACAGAGATAGAGCACGGAGGCCGCGACGAAACATACTCGAGTTAGTGTCATTTTCCTTACAGAATCGAGCCCCTGATATTTGGCAAAAGCTTGATTGCTTTTGACGACTTGAGTGACAGCCAAAAAGGAAAACGATTATGAAAAAGTATTTTTCGTCTTCAATTGTGGATATGATAGAATTTCGAGCGTCAATACCCTCTATTCAGTCTTTCATTCAACAGACAACATTTTCCAGGCTGATACTAAAAATTATATCTTTAGCTTACATTTCTGATGTGTTTGTTCCATACGAACATCTAGAAATTACCCCAGCTTCTTGAGTTTTTTTAGTTTTTTGAGAGATTTTCATAACTCCTTTCTTCCCTATGTGGAATCCTCAAGCCAAATTTCAATTATTATTTTTTTCTAGCGTGGTTTCGATTGTCCTCGTTCTCATCTCATGTTAAGGGAACATGAGAGCGAAGATGGAGCACTTGTATTTGTAACATTAATACTTTTTGAGATTTCGTGATTAATCATATTAATAAGTATTACGGTTTCATATAATACTAGCGACACATCCCGGGTTCGCACGGGAGAAATAAAGATAAACATTTCTCTTGATTCGTTCTATCAATTCATGAAAACCGCATTAAAATCCGTTGCGTAGTAGTTTAAAAGAAGATCTAAGTCTCTGTCAAACGACTGACATCTGTCAAACAGGTTACATTAAAAAAGTTTATATTGTCAATAGTAAAGTGGTTAAGTTTTCTTAAATTTTCTAATTTTCCGCGCAACTTTCTTATTTTTTTCTTTCTTTTGAACCTTCTCCTGACAATAACAAACACATCAAAAAAAGAATTAGAGACATCGGTCCAGCCGTTCACGCGTGATGCCGTGAAATAGGGATTCATTTTTATATATACAGATTAAGGAATCTGAATACTAAATCAGAGACCTCGTATACATAGATGAATTACAGTTCTGCACAGCTTCACTCTACGATATTTACAGTCTATGACATCACTCCCAAACATTCCAATCATTACCACAGATAATGATAAATGGTTATCAAAACAAACGACCATTTCATTTCTTTCAACAAAACAACTGAACAATACACGCAAAGCAACGCAAGGGCTATTTGAGTAACGAGTCCGTATCCCGGATAAGTGAAAACAAAGCCCCGGGTATCGGCCGGCCATTGTTATCCGGGAGAAATCCGCAAACAACCGGCTACAATGGCCAGTGGCGTCCCCTATAACGAGGGGGTGCACTTTTCGCGCGTTCGGAAGGATTTGCCTGCATGTTTGATCGTTGCGGAGCCGTTTAGTGGTTTTAATTGACCACCGTTCGTTTTTCGAATTTAGAATTTGTGTACTGGTTTTTTTTTATTTTGTGTTAACCTTTGTTTATTGTCTTATCACATTCAATACGAAAAGAAAAAAGAAACCCTTTGGTGCTAATGTTATACATTCGAAATTTGTGTTAGTTTGTTTGTTTTTTAGCGCTTACACGGCTTAACGACTGGCCCGATATTGTTGTGATTTGGCACACACATAGCCTATGGTACGGAGAGTAACATAGACATATACATAACATATTTAAACCCTAAAACGCGGGGACAGCTAGTAAAACCATAAGTTTTACAGACATGTAACTCTCAATTTACACTTAAAAAAAGATGTAATGACACAAGCGCTTCAACTCATAATGTGTTGAAAAACATCCCTTCAGCCACCCTCGTAATTAAAGGCAAATGATGTAACATCACTGTGGGCCCTTCAGACGGCCCCATATCGAAATGATGCCGGCACAAAGCTGTCTGCACTCTGCCTTATTGCTGTGTACAGGTTGTGCAAAAATATTGCCAAAAAACGAGTGGTATTTTTGTAGCTTTTTATTAACAGAGGCAATATTTGAAATATGTTAGGCATGTTAGACTTTTTTATTTAAAACAAAATTACTTCGACATGGTTTATATTAAAATTTATACTTTTATGGAGAAGTGAGGTAGGGAAGATCTTGCGCCGCTAGGTGATCGTGCCTGGAGACCGCGGTCGGACTGTTGATGTTGGAAGCTTCTATATACGTTAAAATCTTGATAAATCTTCAATAGTGCGATGTAGGATTCTCTCGTGCGTGTTCATAGACTTATATATGTCGGAAAAGTCATTAGTACGGGTCATGATTTGATCAACAACGGAACGCAAGTGTGACGTTAGCGCGCTTCGGCAGAGTCTGGCATAACGTTCGTGCGAGGTAGGCGAAGTTTGACTGCGCTGATGCGAGCGGTCACTTCTCTTCGAGACTTCGAGCGAACAACTTTTTTCTAAAAACTGAATCACGTTTCGTTGTGTTTAGTGTGATTGTATTAAAGTAAGCAAGTTAACCTACCCACGACTTTCATTTTTCTCATAAGAAATATCTACGCCCATATTAAGTCTAACGGTGATGATCGTACCTATGATCGGCCTCATATCCCGACATATATATTTATGTTTCAATAAAAATGACATTAACTTTTTAAATAATAAACTATCGTCAAACTGCAGTTTGTTACGCTGTTGAAACATCATAAAAAAGAGCATTCTTATTTCGAAAACATTTAAAAAGCTTTTGTACATTAAAATTCACGCTGTACAAACAGTAAATGCTCAGTGTCTATCACAGGCTAGGCACGATGCATGCCTTGTGGCTTTGTTGTGCTTTTAAAAAAAGGCATAGCGGGAACAATGGGCGTTCAGACTCCTCGGTAGTGTACCGACTACTGGTACAGGTACATGTCCCGTCTCAGACTGCGGTAATAACGTATTATGAGGGTTGCCAACGTATTTGTGGGTATACGGCACGACGGTGCCCCGCGCCGAACAGTCTCGCATTCAAAATAAACTATGTTCTATTTTCAAAAAACTAATTTGAAACTATTTCTAACATATGGTAAGTGTAAACTTTTTTCGCTCAACCTCTTTCCAAAACTGTATTGTCTAGCCTTTTAAAAAGTAAAAAAAAAGAAAACAGTTTAAAGGAACTCAATTCTCTCCTAAGTGTTGAAAAGTAGGTTGTATATGCTTACGCAATAAAAAAAGTAAAACATTACCAATAAAAGTTCGACAAATGAGTAGCGGTATGTTTCCATTATATTTCTCATCACGAACTAAACGCTGATTGTTGTACCAACATAGACTTTTTGAATTGTTAATAGTCAAATGCAATTCTTGTAACTGCTTGTAAAAATAGCCAACCATTTGAATAAATAAAAGAAATGTTCTGACTTTAAAAAAAAATGATTCTTGCTTTAATGAGTGATTTTGCGCACAGATAGAACATATATATGATACTTTTTGTCCCGGGTAAACTTAAGATCTCTCGGGAACGCACCCATTTCCAATAAGATAAAAATAATATAGTTTATTTGCACCTTGAATTTATAAATATGGATTTACAATTTAAATAATCCTTAAGGAAAATAAAGTTGTATGATGCAGTTGCAGCCAAAACCCAAACTAAGATAACTAAATATCTTGTAATATAGGTATCAGCGCCCACCCTCGTTATATAATAATATTATGTAATGATGTAAATGTGCCTAGTTAGTACAATATCAAGTATACATGATTAATATAACCCTAGCAGCAACACACCGCCGCATAGGTGGTCAATAAGGTATACAATATTAATAATACAGTGAACAAAAGAAGTTTATAATAGTTATGTAGTTATGATGTCTCCAGTAGGCAAAGATAGTATATAATGCAATTATTTCAGTATGCAATAGTGTAGTAATGTGTTGAAAGTGTCTTCAAGGCTAGAGTGAATAGGCACTTAATAAACTAGTGCGCCTCAACATCTAAGATTGCATCACTGCTTACCATCAGGTGGGGTCGCAGTCAAGCACTAGTTTATATTATAAAAAAAACATATTTCTTTAAATTTTAACTAAGCACAGGAAATTAGAACATCTTAAGTGCAAATTAAAACTAAAAGAAAGAAAAACCATAAAATCTAAAATAGAACAAAGAGAATAAACTAATATTACAGAGTTGACTTCATAGAAGAACCAACCGTGAGTACTTCCTCTTAATTATAAATAGGCGTATACATATAAAGTCATATTCCTGCCAATACCAATCTCTATCTATGAAAAACAATTAGTAACAGAAATAGCTCAACAAAACTGTAACAAAAGGTAAATACTACAAAAAAAATTAGTTCTATACTAACGCAACAATACTTGAAAAACTCTATTCAGTAGTCGAAGTAATAAGGCAATGTAACGCAGTCTTGAATTACTAACACTTCTTCGCCACAATTGATTAAAAATAGGTCGTCGATCGATGAACTGAATGTCTGATGTAGCTTTAAGATACGGGTGTGAACACACGAGAACTTTAGGACTGAAAGATAGTTCTAATACTGCAATTTTAAGCTAGAGAGAAGTGGAAGAATAACTATCAATTTATTAACTAAATAATTGAATAATAAACACAGTTATTTTTAATAAAAAACGCAACACCAAAAAGATATACAGTGTAAACTCTTTATAACGTTATCCTTTATAACGATAAACTCCCTATAACGTTGAAGTGAGCCCATACATATTAAAAATTCTTGTTAATTTGGTTTTTTTTGTTCACTCCATATAACGATAACTCTCTATAACGACAAAAAATGCTCAGTCCCTTGAGTTTCGTTATAAAGAGTTTACACTGTATTATAAAAAATCTATTTTGGTGTAAATTTAATTTTTAACATAAATATTGTATAAATAATAATAAATTCTGGATTGATTTAGATTTTTGAAATTACCTGCTTTGAAATTTCTTCAAAAGATTACATCCATAGGGGCTTAATATAAATGTTGCCTGTAATAAGTGTTATTTTCCAATTTACACGCTCACACACAAAGGACTGGTCCCTTTAGATCTAATCAAAATCGGTCCAGCCGTTTCAGTGTTAACAGCTGCCTGTCAGTTAGTCCTAGCTAATAAAATAAATATTTTTGTTTTAAGTACCCTATTGACGGGCCAGTTGGCTTGGTGGTTAGGGACTCTGACTGCCAAGCCGAAGGTCGCGGGTTCGATTCCCTCCCAGGACAAACATTTGTGTGCATGAACATGTTTCTTTGTTCTGTGTCTGGGTGTAAATATCTATATAAGTATGTATTTAGAAAAAAATAGTAGTATATGTAGTATATCAGCTATCTGGGTTCCATAGTACAAGCTCTGGTTAGTTTGGGATCAGATGGCCGTGTGTAAGAGAATGTCCCAGGATATGCATTTAATAAAAGGCTGTCAATTAAACATATCAATTTTATTTATTTATATCAATTTAAAGTGCTTATCCTTACACATATAACATCCTTACCATATTAACTCCTTACAGGTTAATTTCGGAAAATTATACGCTATGAAAACATAATTTATAATACCTATACTACCGGCACGCTATGATGGCCGTTTTGACGTTTCAGATTGTCATAGAAAAAGAAACTGTATTGCTTTGGAATAAGGTTGATTTCCATCATCATGTAATTAGCCGTTGGATCAATAGATGCACCTTATCTGTGAAGGAATAAAGGTTATTTTTATTTATCATTGTTAAACGTCAAAACGGTCATCATAGCGTGCTGCCAGTTTAATTAGCTTAAAAGTGACAATATCAAAAATAAAATCTTTTAAAAAATTATTAATAAAAAAGAAGTCTGATTCTGACTATTCTAATGGAACTTGAAATAACAATACTGAATAAAACAGCCCGGTATATTCCTTCCATCTACGGTAAAAGAACTGCGCCGCTAAATTCATTCTATCTACTGCTAAAATTATTTCTAACATTTCTATTTCACAGAGAATTGTATTTTTGCAACGGATTTAGCATTATACTGTTAATGATACGTCAGTGGAATAAAGGCGAGCACAGGCCGGCCGATAGTGACTGACAACTACAGCGCTAAGCACTCCGACAAACCGGAGAAAAACCAAGAAATATGTTCGTGATGTGTGAATTTTCATATTTTATGTTGCGGCAACATTTTTACCGATGTGAGTGTAACCATTGTACATTTTTGATGAGTTGATGATTGGGCGGATATTAAAAATTGTTTTTTTTTAGTAATTCTGTGTTGGCGTATTTAAAACGTCTAAAAAGGCTTTATTTACTGCCTTCAGATGGCGGTAAAATTATATCCTGGCAAGTTAATTTTTTATTGTTTTTTTATTGTCACTTTTGGAGGGAAAATTATACATAAACTATACATTGATTATTTTCATATTAAGAAAAATACATATTGAAGTAGATTTGCCATAAAATCGACGCGGCGACGTCAACACAAAAAGGAGTAACATTCTATGACTATAGTTTATAGTGGTTGAAATATGTACTTGTTCAGTTGGTTTTCGATTTACTCTCAAATAATTGTCTAACGATTATATTGTGGCTCACTATGAAACTAGAGTTATAAAATGTAAGTCTCTGTTGAACAAAAAGTTATATTATGTAAAAAAAACGACTCGGTAATAGCTGTAAAACGATCGGTTCGGGATTGGATACTCCTTGGTTCGATTCACAGAATATAATTGACCTTGCTTTGTTTGAAATTTTTAAGTCCCAGAACCCTGACATTGAAAATATGCCATAATATGTCATGTTACTATTACTATAACATATATGTATATGAATTCTAAAATCTTTTAAATATAATAGATAAAAAAAAACATGGAAAGCGAACCTATGCCAATTTTCCAAATTTAATTTTCGAACCCATCAACAACTTTTCCCACAAAAAAAAGGTAACGCACCAAAACTTTCGGCACATTTAGAATTCAAACAGCGGATGTAAGAGGAAACAAAATGGCCGCCTTCCATTGGAATAAATTTTAAAACAAATCCCAACTTGGTCTGTCACCGAACAAGTGAGTGAAGCAAAACAAAAGATTTACGCGTAAACTTGTGTCAGCTTAGAATTAGTTACCTCCAAGTATTTAAATTAACTGCAAAGTTTATTTGTCTGCGATACGAACTAAAAAAGCTGAGAGGATTGCCTCACAAAGCCAATAGTAGCACAAAGCAACACCAACGGATAAAAATAATAAAATATACTAGGGTTGTGCGAATTTCCAGGGGTGTGGTTCCGTAAGCTAAATTATATTAGCTGGACGAAGAGTTTTGTCCTCTTTGCTTTCGTTAACTACGCCATCATGTCAGAGGTTCTTTTTCCGAGGCCTCCGTGCACCAATGAGGTTCAGGTTTATTAATAAAAAAAAACAGGTGTGTCGTAAAGACACACGATAGAAGTAAAACTTTTCTATTACAGGGAAACATTTAAATTATTCATCAATCACTTTTAAGTAGTAGATCTATTAGTGTAGAGTTCGTCCGGGGAAGTACGACCTTACCCATATCCACCGTGAAGCAGTAGTGCACTTGTATTACTGTGTTTCGGTTAGAAAAGCAAGGGGCCCGGTGAAATTTCAGGCACATGAGACTTAACAACTTCACGTCTCAGGGTCGACAATCCCTCGATGCCCCTAGTGTTCCAAACGTCCATAGGCGGCGGTGACCACTTACCATCAGGTGGACCGTCCGCTTGTTTGTCGACTAAAGAATAGCATAGATTGTGTTTACCATTCATTTAACACAGGCCAGTTGGCTTGGTGGTTAGCGACTCTGGCTGCCAAGCCGAAGGTCGCGGGTTCGATCCCCACCCAGAACAACCAGTCAATATCTATATAAGTATGTATTTAGAAAAAAAAAGTAGTATATGTAGTGTATCAGTCCGTGTGTAAAGAATGTCCCGGGATATTTATTATTATTTTATTTATATTTATTTTTCGTCACACAAAAAGGTTGCGGATAAGAATTTCAAAGAAGTTTCACTTATTATCAAAAATAATGTACCATTATAAGTATACGAAGTCTTTGTAGGTACATACAACATAAATACAAAATTCCCCTATTACACTGTTTGATTGAAATTGCGTTCCACAATAAACATTTTAACCGTTATTACAAAACAAACAGAGCATTCCGTGACTGTTATTAATTCAAAATTAGTCTCTGTACATGCCTAATTTAGTGGTATTATTGTCGTAAGAAATATTGACGATTCACCGAAGAAATAACCCACTTCCGTCCGAACGATGTGGCTTGTCCCCCGAACAAAGATATTACTAGATCGTCGCTTAAAATGTGCCGTCAAAAAAAATTAGGCTTTGTTAACTTATTAATTTTATTGTTTCTATAGTTAACTATAACACTGTTATACCATAAATAGCGATGAAACCCGCTGCCCCGATGGGTCTGATGTTTTCCGGGATGAGTACATACTAGCTGCCCCCCGCGGGTTTACTCGCGTTCCCGAGGGATATTATATTTTCCCGGGATAAAAAGCCTATATGTTATTCCAGGATATGCTCTATCTATGTGCCAAGTTTCATCCATATCCGTTCAGCAGTTTTTGCGTGAAAGAGTAAAAAATATAGTTAAATACAAATCATTCATCTTTATAATTTTAATATAGATTAGTATAGATGTACGTAGGTAGTCAATCAGGAATAGTATAGCTTGCTATCACAGAAATATTTTTTGAAATCGGTCGATTATTTTGCAGATTTACTCCTACATACAAACATATAAACGCCACATGTCACATATAATATATGTATTTAATTATTATTTCGGTGGAGATTTCGTTTATTATTTATCCTAATGTTGTCCATTTTGTTACATAATCAGTCCGCAGAAGATCAATGGGTTCGAATAAAACTTTGGACATATAGGTATAAACGAAACACTCCATAAATAAATATGCCGGGAAAACATTAAAACCCTTGGGAACACGGCTAAATCCCGATACGAAAGCCAGTCTTGTATTTTTTTATCGGAGAACTTGGCGATTGTTAGCATTTTCAAACCAATTTGACGTTGACTATTCGGGCGCCATTAAAAATGTAAATACGTATCAGAAATTACACTTGTTGACATTTAATAGGTATGTTATTAGTAAATAATATATTAGGTTGGGGAAAAAGTCTTTTGGCATTATAGTATGTATGAACTTGTAATAAAATCTCTTTGGCTATACTATATGTATCTGGCTGGTTTTGGTATCATTGAAAAATAAATTTCAAAGAACATAATTCCAAATTCAAATTAGGAATAGCTGGCTACTAGCTGTCCCCCGCGGTTTCACCCGCGTTCCCGATGGATGTAACATTTCCCGGCACAAAAAGTATCCTATGTTACTTCTAATATCTTCAAGAGTATGTGTACAAAGTTTCATGATGATCGGTTAAGTAGTTTTCGCGTGTAGGCGTAACAAACAAACTTACATTCACATTTATAATATTGGTAGGGATATATATTATTTAACTCATATTGTTTTCTATTTGTTACGTATGTTTGTAACTGCCTTTATTTTAGTGGCAACCTACAGCCAGCACAGAGTGGCTTCAGGAAATAGAAATATCTTGTCTAAATCTAGTCTCTCTATCTTAATTCTTTGAAAGCTTATTCGTGACTTGATTTTTTTTTCTTTTCCTATATTTAAAACTTTGCACTGTTAACTGAAATGTCACCTTAAATAAGTATAGTATACGCAGCACGGTTTCACCCGCGTTTTCGAGTTTTCTAACATTTTCTTTGAATAAAAAGTATAGGTGTTTTATGTTATTCCAGGAGATGATCTACTGGACAGTACAATGTATGCCAAATCAACTATTTCATGATAACTTTTTTCTATTTTCTTTATATTATATATTTAATACTAGCTGTCCCCCGCGGTTTCACCCGCATTCCCGAAGGATGTAACATTTCCCGGCACAAAAAGTATCCTATGTTACTTCTAATATCTCCAAGAATATTTGTACAAAGTTTCATGATGATCGGTTAAGTTGTTTTCGCGTGTAGGCGTAACAAACAAACTTACATTCACAATTATAATATTGGTAGGGATATATAAGTATGCATTTTGAACAATAAAAATAAGTTTATGTACATCAGTCATCTGGGTTCCAAAGTACAAGCTCTGCTTAGTTTGGGATTAGATGGCCGTGTGTAAAGTATGTCCCAGGATATTAATTATTTATTTGTACATGCTGTTTTAACACTCTTCGTTATAGAGAAGCTGGATTATCTAAGCTGTACCACATTATATATAAATGTACAGATATAACAGAAAGAGAACATCCATAAACCACGATGTTTCATATTCAGCGCTGAAAGTTGTTGTATCAACTCAAAGTACTATGTTATTTGTACCTTTAGTTAATGTTCTTTGTACTCGATACACTTTGTAAGCGATGAGCTAGTTTTAATATCAAATCTAGTTTATAACTAAAGAATAAATTAGTATTTTTATTAGAAAACTAGCTGACATACCGTGGTTTTTACCCGCGTTCCCGAGGGATTTAATGTACCCCAGAATTATGACATAGCCTAGAGTATGTAGTATATCAGTTATCTAGTTTTCATAGTACAAGCTCTGCTTAGTTTGGGATCAGATGGCAGTGATTTAAATTGTCTCTGGGTATATAATATTAATATTAATTATTTACTAGCAGGAGTTGTCCTGGCTTCAATGAATATTGAATTCGAATTGGTATCATTAATAAAAATAAAATACTTAGACAAAGTGTTTATTATTCTTGAGAACTAAACTATTAATATTAGGCGTGATGGCGCTCTGAAACTAACCGTGATGAACAAACTCTTCTTAAAAACCGTGACCAAGGGAAATAAGGATTCATTTTTATACACAACGTGTTACAAAATACCCCGTAAAAATATAATTAATTTATCAAAGCCAACTACCCTAGTATGATGTCATGTCAGGGAACCAGATTAATTAACAGAAAGGCCTATTTTACCTAATAATTGTCTACTTTAATAGTTTTTTTTATTTTTCATTCATAAAAAAACAGTTTATTTTTATATTTTTGGTGTATGTTATACAGCGTTACTACGGTTCTTAAATATAGTGAATAGACTCGTTATAAGGCCCCATTTAACCTTCTTTCGGCTTTTCGGGTAGTTTTGTAACATCCTGTAATTACCGACATATAAACCTTCCGTCAAATTCTGAAAACAATGATGAATACCACATCATTCTCAATTGGGTATCTTAAAGATTTTATTTATTTATATTGATTGTAACATCCTGTATATAGATAATTTTAACTTGATTCTGATTATTTCAAATTAAACCAATCTCTATATATCAACTCAACTAACTCAATCTATAATCTTCTATCAAGTTCACAGGCTCATAAGAACCTCAGACTCTTACACCTGTTCACAAGGTTGCTTTTGCTGTGAACTTCCCTACTATAGTTACTACTTTAACAACTTACTTACATATTTCATAAAAAGAAATGATCCCATCTTTACAAATTGAATTAGCCATTCTGTTTACTTTGCCAGTTTATTTACAGCAAAGAATAACATAATCTAGTCTAATATCATAGAGTGGTCTTTTGTGTGGCATGTAATACGATATCTTATGTACAGTGCGATAACACCACACGTAATTCTGTCAATAGAGCCTACTTTCTGATAAAGGAATAAACACATTTGTTGCTATGTCACCCGTATGTACATTTATATTATAAAGAGGTAATGTTAAACAATTTCGATTTCAAAATTCGTTCACTGATAGAAGGCTTTATTATTCCTTTGTACTATGGAAACCGGATAACTGATATACCTACTATTTTTTTTTGTTTTTTTTTCTAAAAATATACATATATAGATATTTACACCCAGACACAGAATATAGTCTCTTAATGATAATGAAATAACGAAGTTAAGAAGAACTAAGCATCCAATAAGATAGACAGAATAATGACTGTGTAAAAAAAAAATTAAAACTATTTAGAACTTAACTGTATGAAGGTACTGATGAAAGGGTACTTTGTAGTACCCGCTACCAAGCACCTACTGGTGTGTTCTGACAGCTGATCTTGAAGGCCAGTTCCCTTCTGGGCTAGGCTTGCCATCTTCACCCCTATCATCATTGACCGAACTCTCGGTCTAGACATAGTAAAAAAAGTCCTCTGTACTTTCCCATACTAAGACTGTAATATCCGTCTATTTATTCGAGCATCATGTGAAAACTACTATACTTATACAATACTGTTTGATATGCTAAGGTTCCAGAAAAACGAATCGTCCAGTTCAAGGACCATAAGTTAGTAGAAACACGGTCGCCGCCGAATGGGAGCTAACTAACTAGCGGAGAAATATACCATAGGGAAGGTTCTCGTAGATTTATATTCAACGTACTGTTACAAGAATTATCATTTGACCATACAAAGTTACATTCCTTTTTCCACCCTTTCAAGATTCTGTTTTTAAATTGTACCCTTCTCTCCCCCACGTGAGATTGGGTGAGGTTTCTTACAAATTTCATCAAGATCCAGGAAAGAAAGCGTAACAAACGAACAAACAGACAGAGTCACTTTCGTCTTTATAATATTAGCATAGACCAAACAAAAATAAAATAGTTTCTGCTACATAAAGTAGGTTCTGGAACCCAAGGAAAGTGTTCTTAGGAAATTTATGTAGACATTCGTCGAGCGACATAAGGGACACCTCACGTACTCTAAATGTGGCCGTGAAAGGGACATAGTGACGTCATCAATCGAGTTAAATGGCCCCTGGACGTGTGTAGATAGCCGATAGAGCCTTCTGTAGAGATAAGGCTGTTTCAATGAGGGCCATTGGATTAACGCTTCAAGGATGCTTCAAGGACAATTTCTAGGTTTAAATTTAGGTCCAAGGTAATGTCGTTATCTCATAATCTAACAATTGCCGGGCCAGTTGGCTTGGTGGTTAGAGACCCTGACTGCAAAACCGACGGTCGCGGGTTCGATTCCCACCCAGGACAAACATTTGTGTGCATGCACATGTCTGTTTGTTCTGTGTCTGGGTGAAAATATCTATAAGTTTGTATTTAAAAAGTAGTATATGAAGTATAACAGTTACCTGGTAGCCATACTACAAGCAGTACACTTTGCTTAACTTGGGATCAGGTAACCTTGTGTGAAGAATGTTTCGGGATATTTATTTATTATCAATAAGCACCCACCGGAGTGCACCGGTGTACATGTGAGAGCCAATTGCTTGTAATAATAAATGTCTAAGGATTTTTCACGCTCGGTCATTTGATCACAACAAAAACAGACCTTGTACAATATAAGACATCAGAGCTATATAAACTACTTTCTAAATACAGGTTTATAAAAATATCAGAACACACAGCCATGTTCTTGCACTAAAAATGTTTGTCCTAGGTGAGAGTCGAACCCCTGTCGCCAAACTTGTACTAATAAGAAAAATAGGTCTAGCGAATACCTGATAAATATAGGAATTATTAATGATATTTGAAGGTAAGTAAATGTACCTATAGATAGTAAATAATTCCAGCCTGGTTTCCAAAGAATCTATATATCTAACAACGCAGATGCAGTAGACATCAATTCCTTATTTTATACAGGAATTGATGCATCATATCTCAACTGATAAATAATATGCATGTAGCTGATCTGAGTGGTGATTGTCTGAGAGCAAACTGTGTTGAGGGTTTATACTCTTCATTTTACTATACACTTCTGAGTAATAGCCTGAGTCAATAGTTTATGGACTATTTTTAAGTCGCGTCCGCCACCCCTTATAGCGACCCCTTTCCTCTCATGTCCATCTCAGTTTACCTGAGTAATATGACTGGCTAAGTATCGAGCATGATCCAAAGATCACCTCCTTCTCCATACCAATGTATGTCTAAGCATCGGAGCATAATCCAACGATCATCTCCTTCTCCATACCAACGTATGTCTGAGCATCGAGCATGATCCAACGATCACCTCCTTCTCCATACCAATGTATGTCTAAGCATCGGAGCATAATCAAACGATCATCTCCTTCTCCATACCAACGTATGTCTGAGTATCGAGCATGATCCAACGATCATCTCCTTCTCCATACCAACGTATGTCTGAGTATCGAGCATGATCCAACGATCACCTCCTTCTCCATACCAATGTATGTCTAAGCATCGGAGCATAATCCAACGATCATCTCCTTCTCCATACCAACGTATGTCTGAGTCCACCCAAATGATATGTCTGTCTGTGTAATATGAATAGCTGAGTCTCTGAGCATCATCCAACGATCACGTCCCTACTAATATCCATCCGAGGCAAGCAGGCACATCCTACTATAGCAAGTAACAACAACCGTAAGTACAAAGTTTCTGAACCGCACGCTCGAATGTCAACTAGGTACTTGGTATTACAATCAACTAAATCTAAAGCGCTCACCTAGGCCTCCCGCAACACGCGCACCCAGGTTACCACACTCACATCTCTCAATCTCTGTCTGGATAGTTAGTTATTTGCTTTGTTCACACTTTATAATTGATTTTTTATTTATGTGGGTAGCAGTCGCGAGAAAATGTGTCAATGCCGGTGACAGGACTTTTTGGGTTGCCAGTCTTTAATATTAACAAGGTTTGATGTTTTAGTTATTTACAATTTATGGTACATTTCGCGACGTAGTTCGCGACACTCCCACCGGGGAAATGTTGGAGCAATGCTACAAGTTTCTATTATGTGTCCACTCCCTTATCTTTTCAAGGGCACGGGTGGCCGCAGTCCTTTTTGTCGAGCTACTTCAGGTTTTTCAATACGCTCTGATGTCTGTACATCGTTCTCAGTAAAATTTTAAACTTTATCCAATCTTACTTTACGTGAGTCCATATCTCTCGTATTATCATATATTGATTCTACTACAGGGACGTCGCTTAGTAGGGTCTCAGGCATAGGCACATCGATAGTATCATGAAAAGGTGTGCTTCCTATTTGTGGTGCAAACTGCGGTATTGTTTCAAATATTGTTGCTTCGACAATTTACTCTATAAGATCTTTATTAGTATCCTCAAATTCGAGGGGATACATATGAGCGATGGATTTTGTGTATACCGTATTTCCGGATATGCCCAGGGATACTATGCAAAGACCATCTTTGCTTTTAAAATGTTCCACTATTTTCCCGACGCTCCAGTTCTCTCGATATTTCGAGTCTCCTTTAATTTATACAGTCTTGCATTCACTAGCAAGGCTCACATATATCACTCTTGGCTATTTGTTTGCATTCCCATACCGTTCTTCCAAGTCTAGTGGACACCGATTAGCGAATATATCTTTACATCATTTAATCGTTTGTTGCAAGGTAAGGTTTTACCCATTGATAAAAATCCAACGGTTTCAATATATGACCCACTTCAAAGTCGACGTAGGTAAGTGGTCAGGTGTTAAGAACCGCTTCAACTTCCTCTATTGTTGTGAGCAGTTCGTTGTTTCTTATTAATTGTGACTGAAGGGTTCTCTTCTAACAGTAATCTTATCTGTTAATGTCTTTGCAGCGTGAAAGTCCATCCACATCAACGGAGTTTCAAATTTCGACAAAATTTTGCCCCCATGCCACAAGTTTCCTCCGGGTAATATTCCCGTTGTATATTTCTTCCAAGTTCTTGTAAGGAATAATTTTCATCCACAACATTAACTTCATTTTCATCTTAAATTCTCATGTGTATTACTAACACTATCATCTTCTATATCTTTGTATTTATAAGGTCATCAGTTTTCGATAGATCCTCCCCAGCGAGAAATGAGAGTTCATTATATGGTTTCAGTTTTACAAAGGTGATACATGATTGTAGCTTTCAGTACAAATGCACTTGATATGATGCCAAATGGTACTCTACTGAGCCTTACAAGTAATAAATTATTTTCTGTCATCGGTTGATTTGTATCCTTCACCCATAGAAATTTCGTAAAATTTCTATCCCTTCTATCAAACCAATCTGTAGAAACGCCTTCACGATATCTGCTGATATTATAATCCAGTGAGATTTCAATCTTATAATTCTAATAGGTTTTCCTAATTGTGTCACACTATGATGTGGTAGGTACTGTAGAGGATACTCTTGAAGATTATCCGTAGTACTATTACAATTATTACCTTTCCTAGTTGTTCTTATAGTTTTTGATTATACGTGTACGTGCCTAGCGTTTGAATGAAATGTAATGAAATTCGGGCTTGATATTATTGACTACGCACTTACTGAATGTTCTGAGGCATGTTCATACACCAATAATTTCACATCACACACGTTTGAGGTATTTTCTTCTTAATGGGGTTTTCGCTGCCGGCTGGCGTGAGAGTTCTGCTTGCTGTGTACTGTATCCGGTGGCCCAAAACGATGATGCTGATTGGCGTCGAAATACCTTTTTATTCCACAGATTATGTATGTTCGTGAATGTACGTAGCCTTTTTTGTTAAGGCCCGTTTAAAAAACCCACCAATAGCAATGCTTTCGAATCTAGGTTTCTTATCAAATTGACCAAACGACTAAAATGCCAGGCCCAACAAACACAGCAACTATTATTCACCAATACTGCAGTCTCACTCAAATTCTTCATTGCCTCCTCTTACTGATCCGCCTTAGCTGAATCTATGACACTTATAGATTCCAGTCCCCAAAGAAATTCAAGACTCCCATCATCTAATGGTAGGTCCGGCCGACCAAACCCGTACCGAATTGAGAATAGATAATCGCAGTACTCAGTAACCACAACAGTTCCTAATAGATAGCCTAGTTTAGAATAGACCAAAACAAAATCTCTTGAAGCAGTACTTCCCTTTTATACACATCACTGCATGATTACCAATAAATATGTTAACTCTGTCAGACAAGGAACCATCTGCACGAGTATAGGGATCTCCCTCATTGCAGAACCTCTGCTTAGTATATGGAACACTGAGAAATTTATTTATTTATTATGGTTCACCAGCAGTTGCTACACTATTACATACAAATCTTAAACTAAAACTTAAACATAAACACTAAATGCACAACCATTATAGGTGGACACCTCTTGCACTAACACTTGATACAGACCTAATATCTATACTAAACCATTATGCTTATCACTAGAACAAAAAAATCACCGACATAAACTTGCAGATATAGTTCGAGTCCCAACTCTTCGTGTTTAGAACTTCACCTCTACCATTGAGCCCCCATGGATCTCTTCTGCTATTAAATGATCAAGTTCCTTGGCATTTTTTGCGCTATATAGCCGCACTGACTACTAGAATCTATAAGACTACGACATTGTAAGATTCAAGCAAGAGTAAAGTTTTTAGTGACTTTGCACGCTCACAATCGCCGCACCACAGTCGATGTATTCCCTGCGTTGGCTGAAACGCACTTGATGCTTCACTCCTGACTGGAAAAATTCCGAGACATAGAGCTCCACTATGACCATCGAATTCCTATTACAATGCACACAAAGTCTCTCCCAGCAGCAACTCATACTACTGTGTCCCAGGCGAAAGCAACCGCAGCAACGATCAGTCCAGCCTTACCTTCTACAATTGACTCTAACTCAGCGCACTCTTCATTAAAATGGGAATCTCTAAAAATCAGACATTACTTTATCTTTTTCTCCTCCAACTCGTAACTTCTCTCCTGACACGGCATCTCTTCTCACTTCTTCATTTCTGATGCTTGATCTTAACGGTATTTCTGTAATTTCTGTTGTTCTATGATCGGATCGACCAAATTTCCTCTTGAATCTTAAATTTCCCTACTTCTTCTGTAATTTGTAGTTCCGTTGTTTTGACCGTTGTCGCTATGTTTTGTTTCTTGATACATCCTTATATATGCTTATAGATATTTACACCCATACACAGAAAAAACAGACACGCTCACGCACAAAAACGTTCGTCCCGAGTGGGAATCGAACCCGCGACCCTCGGCATGGCAGTCAGAGGCGCTAACCATCAAGCCAATTGGCCGGTCAAATGAGTGGAAAGTTGCTACCGTATTGTCTTTTAAGTTAAATGGGAATCCATTTCTTGTACCAAACGACTTGCTTCTTCTCTGGCTGATAAGGTATTCTCTAATACGTCTCGTCTCTCAAAAGCAATTTGTCTACGTCGGGTTAATCACGTTCATTTATATTCGATGCAAACCCAAAATACTTTCCATTGTAAAATATTTCCATCTTATTCTGGCAATGTTAGTTTAGGTAATTCCTTGGAAAGAACATTGACATGTTTAAATTCGCACCCTTTCATTTGTTTGACTTTTAACGCTAATTCAATATGAATTTCTTTAGCCTGTAGTTGTACCGTGGTGAAGTGGGAAACATCATCAGCTGATGGCTCCGAACTCAACCTGAAGTAAATTTCGTGATAAATATCTCTAGCCTTTTACAGACCATTTTAGCGTCCTTTGTTTCATCATCATTGAAATTACATATTGATTTCAATTTAACACCAGCTTTCTATTATCATTGCGACGTGCAGGAGTTCCAAAGTCTATTTAAACGAGACAATAATGACCGTCTAAGGGGCCACTGTCTTAAATTGAGCACTAGTTTCTCAAACAACAACCCTCACAAATATTCCCTAAACAACAGAGTGGTCAAAGCTTGGAACAAGCTCTCAGAAGACGTTGTAACAGCTCGAAATGTTAATCAATTCAAAAACCGACTTGACAACCATCTCAAAAAGAACAACAGGATACAGGCACTCAACAGTTGAATCAACTGCCTGTCTGATAATTAAATAATAATAATAATAATCTGTTGCAATCGTCTTATCAAAACACTGTCCATTTTGATAGATAATTCTTGTTTCTTTTAGCCTCTGATGTTCATTACCACTTCCAACAAGTAGCAATTAATATTCATAATTTTACATGCATGATAACTTTAATAATTGAATCAAGGCATTGACTCATCAATGACTTTAAAAACCTGAGGTAAGCTATTTGACCACTAAGCCACACAAATCATTTATAATTTGAAATCAATTCTCAGATACTGTTTATCTGGACATTGAAAATTCAGGCATTAATTAGGCTTGCATATTGTAATCCCCACAAGGAGTCAACACTGACAATCAATTGCATTTTAAATAAACAGCAAAACCATCAAGTGTACACGTTTCCTATTACTTTCCACAACAAACTTAAGAAAGCATGTTTGTCCCAACCATGCCAGGAAATAAGCACAATAGGCCCTTATACTTATTTATCAATCATTACCTTTGATGATTCACCAATGTAAGGAAAGCTTAATATAATTTGCTGTATTTCTTATTATTGTATATTGTAAATTTTTGCACCTTTGTTATATATGTTTTTACCATCTCAACCTAGTAAATTTCATTAGTAACCTTTGTGTATAGGTGAAAGCATTTCAATATTATTACTTAGGTATTCTATTAATTAGAATTCTATGTCATAATTTATTCTCATAATAAATCAATATTTATAATTATATTCATAAAACTCCCCATTGCATGACATCAATAATAAATTATATTACCATTTAAAGATATTACTTCTCAATATCCTTTTAAAGCTTTGTATATATTAATTTGCTACAATAAGCATGTAATGCATCCTATATGCATTTATTCATAGAAACCATGTAACATATATTTATTCATATTCATTATTATTTATTCAATTTTTGTTTTTTTTTTGCCTTTATTCTCTCACACATTATTTTCTTAGTAGATCTCAAACATCCTTATTTAAACTTGATTATACCGACCAATTTATTAGATAAGCATTGTTAAACAACATTACTTAATGTTGTCCCTACAAAGGAGAAACAAACCAAACATCTCCAGTATGCATGACCATTGCAAGAACTGTTGCTCAACAATATGTACCTATTATACCTACAGAGGACAAATACACCAGACATCTCCTATATGCTTGACCACTGCAAGCACAATCAGCAATCTATCTTACTTCATTGTAATTAGTTATGTAATCTGGTTTATTTTATAACCCATATAAATACCCTTTTTTTATAACTACAAAATTTTCATAATAATCCATCATGTTAACCTGTTAACTGTAGATCTCTATATGTTAACATAAAAGAGGACATACCTATTCATTATTACATTATTAATAATCTCATATTAGGTATTTCTATAAAAAGTACATAAATAAGGTTTACCACTGAGTTTTGTAACCTCTATATTATGCCACAAGCATTCTGATTTTCTCTTTTTTTTTTCTTTTTTAATTAGTGTTTATCATTGCATTTTTTTTTTTGTAGATAATTGCTTATTATTGTTGTTGTTTATAGCATCATGAGTATTCTATATCATTGTTGTACCATTAGTAATACCTTGTAGTATTACACATAACCTTTTAAACAGTAGGTATTTCTTTATTTTCATTTCACATACAACTATTATCCTGTAATATTCTGCATTCCAAACTTAATGAATTTGTGTGCTTGTTTAAAACTATCTCACCATAGTAACTTAACTATAATGTTATCTTTAATTTCAGATGATTTATTCAATTGTTATACTCATAATCCTCACATTCATAGTTTTAATTATAATTCATTTATTACCTTAATATACTAGACAATAAGGACTTTATAGTATATCTTAATAGTCTTACAATCACTCAAGACCAAGGACACACCTCATATTTAACTTATTAATATTCTCTTATGATATTATGAATCAGCCGCTGAGTTTGGACAAACAGGACTACTTCCTCAAATACCCGGCGCCTCCACCATGTCGCCAAACTTGTACTAATAAGAAAAATAGGTCTAGCGAATACCTGATAAATATAGGAATTATTAATGATATTTGAAGGTAAGTAAATGTACCTATAGATAGTAAATAATTCCAGCCTGGTTTCCAAAGAATCTCTATATCTAACAACGCAGATGCAGTAGACATCAATTCCTTATTTTATACAGGAATTGATGCATCATATCTCAACTGATAAATAATATGCATGTAGCTGATCTGAGTGGTGATTGTCTGAGAGCAAACTGTGTTGAGGGTTTATACTCTTCATTTTACTATACACTTCTGAGTAATAGCCTGAGTCAATAGTTTATGGACTATTTTTAAGTCGCATCCGCCACCCCTTATAGCGACCCCTTTCCTCTCATGTCCATCTCAGTTTACCTGAGTAATATGACTGGCTAAGTATCGAGCATGATCCAAAGATCACCTCCTTCTCCATACCAATGTATGTCTAAGCATCGGAGCATAATCCAACGATCATCTCCTTCTCCATACCAACGTATGTCTGAGCATCGAGCATGATCCAACGATCACCTCCTTCTCCATACCAATGTATGTCTAAGCATCGGAGCATAATCCAACGATCATCTCCTTCTCCATACCAACGTATGTCTGAGTATCGAGCATGATCCAACGATCATCTCCTTCTCCATACCAACGTATGTCTGAGTATCGAGCATGATCCAACGATCACCTCCTTCTCCATACCAATGTATGTCTAAGCATCGGAGCATAATCCAACGATCATCTCCTTCTCCATACCAACGTATGTCTGAGTCCACCCAAATGATATGTCTGTCTGTGTAATATGAATAGCTGAGTCTCTGAGCATCATCCAACGATCACGTCCCTACTAATATCCATCCGAGGCAAGCAGGCACATCCTACTATAGCAAGTAACAACAACCGTAAGTACAAAGTTTCTGAACCGCACGCTCGAATGTCAACTAGGTACTTGGTATTACAATCAACTAAATCTAAAGCGCTCACCTAGGCCTCCCGCAACACGCGCACCCAGGTTGCCATACTCACATCTCTCAATCTCTGTCTGGATAGTTAGTTATTTGCTTTGTTCACACTTTATAATTGATTTTTTATTTATGTGGGTAGCAGTCGCGAGAAAATGTGTCAATGCCGGTGACAGGACTTTTTGGGTTGCCAGTCTTTAATATTAACAAGGTTTGATGTTTTAGTTATTTACAATTTATGGTACATTTCGCGACGTAGTTCGCGACAACCCCGATGTGACTGCCTAACAAACACGCCAATCGGTGCATCTAAGCATAGGCTTTATAGGTATAAGTTGGCAACACATTAGCCCCAAATGTTAATATCATCTGTAGACAAATAACCATCAGGTTGTACAACGAACTGCTCGTCGACCTCCTGGCATAAATTGGAAGTTAGTTATTGCCAGTATCTAATTACATCATAAGCTCAAAAACAAAGTCGAGTTAGTAATTGAAATTGACACTAAACACACGTCCACGGTGCGATCTCAAAGGAATTTCCTGCTGCAACGATTGTAGACAGCTTCTCACCGTGGTTTTCCCATGTAAGTACAGCATGGGGATCTTTAAATAAGATATGAAGATATTTTTGGAGGGTTTGTAAAGCGCAAGTGATACGTGGTATAGCAAGTGTTAGTAGACTGTGGTGGCTGTTTGCCATCAGGCGGTCGGTCAGCTAGTTTGCCACCTTAGTAACGTGCATCCATTCGCTACATTTTACCCTTTGCTTCTCCTGCTTTCTCTTTGTCTTTGCCTAAGTCATATAGGTACAAAGGTCATCATCCCTGCAGAACAAAACTAAGTGCTCACAAGAAAAGCGCAACGTATAAGTACACATTGACATTGATTTACGCGACTCTATTCAGTGCGTAATTGCACAGTGGGTCAAAACGTTATCTCTCAGACAAAATCGCTGGCTACTAGAAAACGAATGAAGAGAAAGTGCCCAATACGATTCCCTTTACAAAACTTATTTTTCTTCGATTACAAAAAAGCCATTTGGGGTGAATGCGTCCAGACTCCAGACAATGGCCGTTTAAAGGTTTTTGTTAAAGAATATGACATTATTGCTAATGGTTTATGTTAGTCACTGAATAGCCTAACATAGGCTGTGATTTTAACTAACCCTCTGACTAAATGAAGTGAAACTGTGACTCATTTATTATTATAAAATCAAGCTGTTTAATTACATACTTTTCATCTATGTTCACATACGAGTCAATAATAAAATCACTGACTTGCTCCTATGTGTTTAGTCCATAGCTCTTGTTTCCTGTAGTCTATGACAATGTTTTATACATAAAAATCGTTCCAGAAAAATTTGCAGTCCCATAGTAAAAACTGAAAACCCTATCAAAATCAGCTCAGTAACTTTGAAACTGTTGAAAATACATTTTCAAATGCTGATTATCCTTAAATTCGATTTGGACGTTGGCTTTAAATTTTAATATTTACTTTTATAAATGCGAAAATTCATAATGGCTGTTCAAATTTTCATAAAAATTTGGTGTTGGTAACATACTTTAAGTCATGAAATAGAACATAGGTACTTTTCCTGCGATCGCAAGTGAATTCGCAGGGCAAAACATGTATATAATAGAGCAGTTGAGCTTATCACATTCTTAATTACCCGATTAAGTTTATTGAACATTAGTCCATGAAAAGTAAATACTTTTTATCGTATTAAAGCGGGTGAAACCGTAGTAGACAACTAGTACATTAATAATCAGACTACTGACTAAGATATGATAACTCAAGTGTATCTATTAAGTTACTCGCACATACCCAAGTTACAGCTTGCAACTTGATCGATCTCTGCATTGCCTGTCTGTACTTGGTAAGGTGCCTTTCATACTGGTATATGTAAAACGCAACTTTTAATAGACTGGCAGGTATTAAAACAATAGATGAAATAAAGACATACAAAAATAAATCAATTCTCGTTTAATATCCCCGAAGAGATGAGCATAATTTGAATGTTATAATAATTATTGCATGTTCGATGTGGACAAGATTGTCGAAACTCGTAAAATGTACATACAGTTTATTCAATCAATTGTTTCTGATTCGCATTATGGGAACCGACTAGATATGTTTGAAGTACCAGAGCTCTTATTGCAGAGTTAGTCCGAGGAAGTACTACCCATGAAGGCCGTGAAGCAATAGTGCACTTGTACCACTGTGTTTTGGCTACAAAAGTAAGGGGGCCGGTGATATTAAAGTCACAAGAGTCTTAACATCTTCACATCTCAGAGTCGACAACGCATTGGTAATGCTCCTGGGTCTCGATTCTGTAAGGTAAATGATACTAACTCGAGGATGTTTCCTCGCGGCCTCCGTGCTCTGTCTCTTTCGCTAACTACGATAATACTACTAACCGCGTGGGAGATAAGCTCTCCAAGGCCTCTGTGAAGCGGCTCGTCGACAAATCATTAAGTAAGTTCAAATCATTGATAGACATTAGGCTAAATGTCTATATATTGAAATTAAATTAATAAATTAACAAAGATCGAATATTAGGCAACCAGGGGTCTACCAAAACTCAAAAAACCAACTGTAGTGGTCTACGAAACAATTAAAGAGACCTCTGAATACCTACCTTGCCAGTTTACAAGAGCAAATCGCAGCTACAATAGACGCGTGATATGAAACACCTTTATCATCCATAAACACAAGTATAAACGGGGAGTGGGAGGTAAATTAGATTCAAATCAGACGAAAGGTCGAAGGAGCGTTCATTATACGAATATGAACGGAGGAAATTACCGTCTGGGTACAATTTCACAATGTTCTTATTGTATTGTTAGAAATAAAATGGAGAATTGTACCTACTCGATAAGAAATAAGTTTAGGACATTCAAGAAGTAATGACACTTTGCGATTTCTTTATTCGGATTGGATTTTTGACTCCTAGTGTAGAGTTCGTCCGGGGAAGTACTACCACCTTTACCCATTTCCGCCTTGATGCACTAGTGCACTTGTATTACTAGTTTCAGTTTGACAAATGAGAGAGCCGGTTAAATTACGGCCAATGAGACTTAACAACTTCACATCTCAGGGTCGACAACGCATTGGTGATGCCCTGGTTTTGCAAATGTCCATAGGCAGCGGTGCCCACTTACCATCAATGGACCGTGTGCTTGTTTACCGGCTCATGTGGTACAAAAAAAACTCACAGAATAGCTTATGTGTTAGGGTGTTTGTTGTAATTTGCTAAGTAAGGGATATATAAGTATGGATTTTACTAAGAGTTGAATTCCAACATCTAACTTAGATAGTACACCACAAAGGATTCAATAGGGTTCACAAGTTAATAGCATTCAAAATGGTTTTAAGAGACCTTAAAGTACGAAAGAGAAATTTGCTCTACAAATATGAATAATAAAATTTGTCTTAGTTATAAGTTAAGTACTTATTAATTATTCCAATTTTTCTATTGTTGACGTTTTGTGTCCAAAAGAATTAGAGATGATCCTTATTTCTAGGGTGTAAGAAGCTATATTTGGCTAAGCCCTAGAGTTACTCTTCAGGATAAATTTCAAACCCATTGTAGGATTCGAACCCACTCTCTCAACGAGGCATTCGATGTTTCTACTAACTGAGCTATTATCAGTCCATTTTTTATAAGCAATTCACATTTTACCTTCCAACATGTATAACAATGTGTCCAATTCCGAACTCCCATGCGCCAAGCACAATAAAAACGCATACTGCTCGATTATATTTGGAAAATATTTAATGCCCTTGATTTATAACACGATGTTATGCTGTACTAATTGGGAGGTATGCAAGCCGGACCGACGGGATCGTCTCGGGTCTCAGTTGCACAGTTATTCCTGAAATGCAATGCTACACGCAAAAAACACCCCACGCGACTATTGACAAACTAACGACAGAGAATGTAACTTTCCTAAGTCTTTCCTAAATATCGTTGGAGATACGTGTTTCTAGTCACAAAGTCCTTTTTTCCTCATTGCATCTATCACCTTCCTTTATCTTGTAACATTGATATTAATAATTGTAAAGAAATAAAAAAGAATACCACTTAGGCAAAGCTAAAAAGAGAGGAGATTTTAGTAGTATATATGGGTATGTATGCTTGTATATTTCTTGCTGCTTTATTTCTGCTTGTATTTCACGTTTCAAGTTTCATTATCCTTTCACTAAAGATTTGCTATCTAAATGTTTTGCTAAGCTACGATTGAAAATGAACTTTAAAGTAACCCTAAATAGATTTGATGACCGGACAAATAAAAATTAGCCATCCTATTGTCAAGCATGTAATTTGACTATTTTCTAAAAGCTTTCAAGATTGAAATACTCTACTATTTCGGTTACTTAAACTGAAATCTCAGCCAGTGCCTGCCTCAGGCGAAAATGAACTGTAAATAAATAGCTATAGGTACCTATTTACAGGGGTCACTAGACTTAGGGACGTGACACAAAAGCCGTAGGTCTGCGTCAAGAACAGATGCCTTGACCTAATTGTCTGAGGAAGGAAAACGAAGAAACATCAGCCCAAACATTCAGCTAATTCAAACTTAGTCGGCGAGCCGCCGCAACGAGGCCTCGGAGAGCCAACTTCTCATGTAATTGCGTAGTTAGCGAAAGAGACAGAGCATATATCCCACGATGAAACATCCTCCAGTTAGTGTAATTTATCTTACAGAATCGGACCACTGAAAGTGAGACGGTTCGCTTCGAAGGAGACAAACTTAGCTAGTGTTTTACATATGTAAGTGAAAATGTTGTTTGTGTAAGTGTTCTTAACTATGTTGGGATCCCTGGAATTTGTTATGTTATCTGTGGTTATCATGCTTCATGTAAAAGTAGGATATTTTTTAACAGCTTATTCTTACGTGAAAGCTTAATGTACATATTCATCTTCTTTCTCTTCTATCTATCTTTATCTATATACCTACATAGGTATAACCTAAATAGGGTTCGTTTGACGCACCATCACTTCAAAACTACTGAACATATCGGAATGGGACTGCTACCATTCAACGCGGATTTTTTTGTAGAAGGTTTTTGAACGGCTGTGGCGACATCTATGAACACGCCTACAATCCTTCACCGCCCGCACTACAGTGAGGTGTCGACATCTATAAACGAGTAGAAACATGCGAGAATCCTACATCGCGCTATCAAGATTCTCTCAGGATTTGATATATATACAAGCATCCAACATCAACAGTTGCACCGCGGTCCACAGGCATGATCACCTAGCCTGGCGGAAAATCTTCCCTTTTAAATGGAGGAGTCTCATACCTCACTCCTCTATACGGCTAAAACCGCGGGGGACAGCTAGTAATAAAATTAAATTTTAAAAAATACCATTAGTTTGACCGTCTGCCTGTTGTGTCTAAAGAACAGACAGATGTTCCATCCATGTGTACAGAAGTTATTCCTACCTGGGAACCCACGATCTGTGAGGAGCCAGAGAATTTAACTAGACCAACTGGCCCGTCTAAATCCCATTATAATACAATAAAAGCTCATTGCTTGCATAGTAATACTACCCTCTCTGTTAGCAAAGTCAATTCAGGGCATAGTATTCCATTACATAGCTAAAAAGCGTTGACCCGTTTTTCTTGGCATTGTACCAACTTAATCAATCTCCCTCCAGCTTTTACAACACTACGTTAACGGCTCAAAGTGATATCAAACTAGATTTGCAATTACATTAGTTTTTTTTGTAGATTTTTTTGGGATTTTACATTTCTCTTGTAAGTTGATACTTGACTAATAAGAAAGAAGGTTTAATTTTCAAGTACGGATTTAAAACGTGCTTCTAAAATTTTTGATTCGAAGGTTTTATTTGTTTGTCTCAAGAGTAAAAGTAGCAACTAATTGACTTGATTTTTAACAGGTCAAGAAGAACTGGGAACACAAATGATCCGAAGAAGTAGAGTTCTAAGGTTTATGTGGGATCTTTCAGTCAACACTAGGTCCGCATTTTGGACTAGAACCCGCCTATGAATCCTCACTTTAGCCATTGGAAGTAGAAACCTATGTAAGGACAAAAGTGGAAATAAATTTACTTAATTTTGAACACGCTTTTCTTAGCTTGGTATGCACCAAGTATAACAGTATTAACGGAATCTTCGAACGTGATTTTGACCCACTTCTAAAAGTAGTATTTATTTGAAACTTTGCACATGTATCAAGGACCGATGACAATGCAATAATTAAAATAGTTTTAAATTAAAGAGTTAGTAGTTTTTTACTTAATTAATTAGTAGAAAATAAATTTTAGAATTTAAATGAAGAAAGAAATTTATTGAAAATTATGTTCTACTTTTTGGTTTGGTTTTCTATTAAAGCCTATTTTTTGTTTTTTTAAACTGTCATTTATTTATTGTCTCTTGATAAAACGATGACGTCATAGGTCAATTTACATTAAAATTTCTCGACTAGTACATGTATGTTTACATTCTCAGTCCCTCATGACTATGGAACGGTTTTTCTCGTCAGATGGAGACATCTAAGGCACTCGTCAGCACGATCCGACTTTAAGCCCTAGCGCAGACTAGCGCAATCAATCATTGCTTCAGTTAATCAATCACTTGTCAATCTGTAAGTGTGTTAATGCCCTATTATGCATCAACAAGTTACGAGCATAGTTAATGTTTGAAATTATTGAAAACTGGATTTGTATGTAACTAAAGATGTTTGACTGTTGCTGTCCCGTTCGGTTTCACCCGCGTTAATGCGATAAAAAATGTCTCATGTCAATCATTCAAACAAATGTTACTTAGAAGACTTTTTTTTTTTTTTTATATTACTTGGGCCGTCAAACAAGCAGACGGTCCACCTGATGGTAAGTGGTCACCGCCGTCTATGGACATTTGCAACACTAGGGGCATCGCCATTGCGGTGTCGACCCTGAGACGTGAAGTTGTTAAGTCTCATGTGCTCATAATGTAATGTTATGTGTACTACATATTATAATCTAGTACAATCTAGTTTCAATCGTGAAATTACAGGCACATGAGACTTAACAACTTCACGTCTCAGGGTCGACAACGCATTGGCGATGCCCCTAGTGTTGCAAATGTCCATAGGCGGCATAATTAAGTGTCTGTTTATGAAAACAATGTAAAAAAAATTGTCTGTCTGTCAGTTTGTTCCGGCTAATCTCCGAAACGGTTAGGCGAAATTTGACGGGACTTATAATAAGATATGAAAATCCCGGGAAAATGTGACTTCCCTCGGGAAGACGTTTGCAACAGTGGAGATAGTTACTATTGTATAAGAAACAAAAACTAACAGTATACAGCTTCATAGTGGTTTCACGAATGACAATAGGCAGACAAAGACAATAGCTACGTCCGTCCCGCTCACACACCAGGTCAAAATGGCATGCCTAATTAATTATTTAGCGGAAATTAAACACAATAGTGACAAAGAAATTCTCGTTCGAGAAGCGTGTATTGTAATGGGAATTCTAACAAAATTCTATAGACATTTTGTGGGATACTTTTGAAAATATCTCCGACAGTTTTGAGGAAGAATTTTGGATGGATTTGGTTTTTGAATGTGATGTATGAATATTGATGAGGGTTTTTGAGTTACCAAATTCCAATATGATGGTTTCTCAAGACGTATTACTATGTAGAATTTTGAAGATATTTTTGACGTTTTAAATCATTGAGCTTTTGTATAAAATTGTTCGCTTAATGGATTTTTTACAAATACACTCTACAAAAATTTGTATTCAGTCGATTTGTATTTTAATACATACTTTTATACATAGTCTGAGTCAAGCATTGTTTAAACACCTATATTAATAGACCGTTTTTATTAATAGAAGTACCAGAAATAAAGATTTTTTTATAAAATGCAGTTGATTTAATTAAGGCAGGTTTGCAAATATAGGTGGCAGTGTAGTGTTGGTACATTAAGGTACTATTTTTTTCTTACAATTTAAAACCTCTAAATATAATTTTAATCGTTACAATCTGAAAAAAACACGGAGGTTTGTCTCCATTCCAAGTAGCAACATTCTAAACAGGCTCGCAACAATAACAGTTAAGACTACCCACATAATATATACTCATAGACAACAAGTTTCCGCCCCGCTGGTTCATCCGCGTTTTCATGGAAAATGTATTCTGAGGCAATAACTGTCCATTTGCATGTACCTTTTATATAGTGAAAAAAAATTCAAATAGGTCAGTGGTTCCGAAGATTTTCCTCGATATATAAACAATAGCTGTCCCCCGCGGTTTTACCCGCGTTCCCGAGGGATAACACATTTTCCCAAGATAAAAAACCTATATGTTATTCCAGGATATGCTCTATCTATGTGCCAAGTTTCATCCATATCCGCTTAGTAGTTTTTGCGTGAAGGAGTAACAAACATACTTACATACAAATTCTTCCTCTTTATAATATTAGTATAGATATAGATACGCTCTCTCTCTTTACAATATAAGTAAAGTAATGAAGTAGTATATTAATAATCCTTGTTTATTTACCACTGTTATTGACTCAGTCTTAATTACTTTTTCAGCAGAAATACTGATAAATATTGTCAATGAAACTAGACAGTGTTATACAACGTTTTACAAAATACCCCGTAAAAATATAATTAATTATCAAAGCCAACAACCCATAAGTAAGCTTAAGCTAAACCAGTAAGCTGCCATGTCAGGGAATCAGATTATTTAACAGAAAGGCATACGTACCTATTTTACCCAATAATTGTCTATTTTAATTTTTTTTTTCTAATAATCAGTTTTTTATTTTTTTGGGATTTGTTACTATGGTTCTTAAATATTTTAAATTGACTCGTTATAAGCCCCCATTTAACCTCCTTTCAGCTTTACGAGCAGGTTTGTGACACTCTATATATAGCAAATCAAAGTTAGTACAAAGAGAGTAATTGCTAAGTGCCCAGCTCTTCTAGCAACAATATTAAGAAGAATTCAGAAGCAACCTGCCGAGAAGTTACCTATTTAAATTAATCGACTTTATAAAGGTAGTTCTGAGTCTGCCCCGTATGTATGTATGTCTGTGATTTTTTTTAATAACCTTTGATTCGATTTGGATAGGATTTTTGGAAAGGTTTTAAAACATAAAAAAAAGTTGCCAGACATAAAAATTCCTTGCCGATTATTTCTTTAGTGATTTTAATGAGCTCACATCAATAGGGTTACAGAAGAGTAGATTTTTAGAAATTCATAGGTTCAATGGCTTACCTAATTGAGCTCTACTCTTCTTACTCCCATTTACTTGCCTTAGGCCATTTTTTTGGCTGACAAACTCATTGCATTTCGGCATTGATAGATTTAGAGGCCACTTTGGGAATGACTGTCCTTGACTTAAAAAAACAAAGGTATGGACTAAAACATAATATGTACAGTTGAAGTATCAAATAGGCATCTGACATTTAATGAAAAAAATCGATGTTTCTTTTTTTTTATATTCAGCGATTTGTCAAAATTGAAATAAATAATCAATTTCTGTGAAAAATCGTTTTTTTTTTTTCATTATTAGTATAAATTAGGTATTAAGGCGTAAGTCGGTTCATTCGGCCAAAAATATCACTCTTAAATCCAAACTTATTGATTGACAACAAACTTTTTTATTAACAACTTTAAAACTTGGGACAGAGAGGTTTTAGAAATCAGCTGAAACCACAGCTGTAGCATAATTACAGACAGATGCAGCACTTCGTCAGCAGTAAATAGCCATGATAACTACAATGATATAAAACCTGTAACGTTCATGAATATGAAATGAACCGGTGAGCCTGCGGCACCATGCATTCCACCATTATTCTATGAAAATATAACTATGTGTATATTATTAACTTACCTATGTAGTTCATTATGTAAATTAACGTCCGTGTAAGGGTGTAAGAGCCACCAAGGCCTTAGTACCTTTAAAAAATATTACTGGCCAGTTGGCTTGGTGGTTATAGATCCTGACTGCCGAGCCGAAGGCAGCAGGTTCGATACCCACCCAGTACGAACATTTGAGTGTATGAATATGTAAGTAGTTCGTGTCTTTTTTTAAAGTTAATGTAGTTTTTCAGTTATATAGTTACTATAGATTGGTCAGTTGACTTGGTGGTTAGAGACTGTGACTGCCAAGCCGAAGGTAGCGAGTTCATAAGTATTTGTGTGCATGAACTTGTCTGTTTGTTATTTTATTTTGTTTTATGGGTACAGAAACAGACAACAGATTGAGTATTACTTATAAATCTAAATAATTAACATTATATAAACCTGTAGTCCAATTATAATTGCACACAGCATCTAATAAGCATAACATAATAATAACAATAATAAACCATTATTTTAGTAGAAAGAACAATTTAAAAAAAAATATTATAAAAATAGAAAATGAAAAAATATAAAACGTGTTCTGTGTCTGGCTGTATCTATATAAGAATGAATTTATAATTAAAAATGTAGTATATCAGTTACCTGGCAGCCATAGTACAAGCATTAAACGCTGCTTAATTTGGGGTCAGGTAAATATGTGTGACGAATGTCCTGGGATATTTATTTATTTATATTAGGCATAAGTTCTGCTTAGTTTAGGAATCGGAAAACGATGTGTGAAGAAAAACCTTGTAAATAGATTAATTTATACATTTTTATTTACAGACAACTACTTGTCTTCAATTAATTCAGTATTTATTGAAATCCATATTCTAATTCGAAATTCCATTTTGATTAAATTATTGTTAAAGGTTACAATTGCAGGCTAACTTATAAAAACATCTACTAGGTACCAAGTTAAGTAGCACACACATTCCAAAAGATAACAAGTGAAAGATGAATAAATGGCAATCTCCTGCATTTTGCCCGGTTTCCTCTACAGCATCAGGCATGATCGCAATTAGTATAATGGTATTATTGGTGGGTTGTCGGAACGCGTCGCGCGTAGCCGATCGGTAATGCGGGCTTCGGATGTTGGAACAGAACTGTTAGTGGATGTGGTAACGATTGCTATCCGTTTCATGGACGATCCTCGTGTGGCTTAGAATTCTGCAAAGCTGAGAACTTGGAAGAACGTTAAGGTATCCAACAGCAAGGTAATTTAATAACAAATAAGTTAAATAATAAATAAATTAAGATGTGGTGGAGCTCATTATTTGTCCGAGGAAGTACTGAAAATGAAATGAAAAGACAGACTTATGAATGTTCAGACTCTAACACCGGTTAGGAAGGTTGCTTTTGGCTTTCTTTTGGAAGAAGAGCCGGCAATAAACTCAGCAATTACTCTTTTCAGAATAAGATTTTGTACATAAAGATGTGTCCTGCTGGAGCGAGTGAAACATAACATCATTCACAAAAAGCCACTGAGGTTATTAAGAGGAATGTGTATGCTGTGTTACGTTAAGGAATGTATGCATTGGCGATGCTTCCGGTATTGCAAATATCCATAGTCGGTGATCACTTACCATCAGGTGGACAATCTGCCTGTTGGATAAAAAAACTTGATAAGGAAGCAGCCGGTTCATAATGTGATGTTGTTAAGTCTCATGTGCCTGTAAGTTCACCGGCCCCCTTACCTTTCTAACCGAAGCACAGTAATAGAAGTGCGCTACTGTGGGGTACATCTCCAGACGACTTGCACTAAGAACTCTTCTACTCTAAAGCTATACAGAAACAATCGACATTTAATACCTCCTCCAATGGACTTTCAATCAATATGAAAATAGTAGCTCGTGTGTCGGCTATAGGAAGCTGCTTTAGCTGCAACCCCGCCGGCCTCGATTCGTTACGTATCCACAACTACATTTAAACTACTTAGAATACCTAATAGGTACCTATCAATCTACAATCTAGATAGGTACAGAAAGCACCTTTTAAACTACCTCTATTTATTACTTTGAGCAACCTTTTCTTTCACAAGGAATTTAACTGTTAAATTCCGCGTGTAATGGTGTTTGTGATAATGGAGAACGGAGTTTAGTTTTAATTACAGTTTTTTCATTATTATTACATTACACTACATTACAGTTCTAGTTTTTAGTCCTATCAAAACATAGTCTTACATTGACATAGAGTCATATATTTTTTTTAAAAATCACCTTACTTCCTTTGTTACTTCTGGTTAGAGTAGCTATATAATAATGAAATAATTATTAAAATCGGTCCTGCAGTTTTTGAGTATAACCATTACAAATCAAAATATTTTTTTTATTATTATATTAGTTTGGATGTAGAATAGGTTACATTTAGGACGAACTTATTTTGATGTTAGGGAGTTAGCAGTCCAAATAATCATCATCATCATATCAGCCCAGGGATGTCCATTGCTAAACATAGGCCTCCCCCATGGATTTCTACCTTGTATAGTCCTGAGCCGCCTGCATCCAGCGGCATCCAGCAGCTTCCAGCGACTCTGATATCGGTCCAAATAATGCTAGTAATGATTTTTCATTTATATTTTAGAAGCAGTAGAGATCTTAATAGGTACTGTTGGGAAAACTTCTAACAAGTTGTGAGCATTGTCTGTACAAGACAAGTAATCGCATCAAAAACTCACTGGGGGTGTCGAAAAATAGCCAAAATCACCTCACGTAATTAATGGATGCCCCCTAACAGGTAATCTCCATAACTACTCATCCGATTTCAATAATTCTTTCACTGATAGAAGGCTACTCAATTTTCAAATGACATACACTATGTTATAATACCGGGATATATTAGCTTCCTCGAGAATGCGGATGACACCACGGGAAGCTAACTATACCGGCACGCTATGATGGCCGTTTTCACGTTTCAAATTGTCATAGGAAAAGAAACTGAATTGCTTTGGAATAAGGTTGATTTCCATCACCATACATCAATAGATGCACCTTATGTCTGAAGAAATAAAGCTTATTTCTCTTTGTCATCGTTAAACGTCAAAACGGGCATCATAGCATGCCGCAAGTTAGTCAATGTTTTATGTCAAAACACATGGATTCATTGACACGTGAAGTGATTTTTACGTACAGAGAATACTTACAATAGCCAAGTCAGTAATTTTTTTTTTCCGACCACCAATCGTTTACGTTCTAAAAGTTTATATTTGTAATAAAAACCTATGATTAATTAATACAGCAACAAATCTTAGATTATATATTTATTCCTGCAATAAAAGTACATGCGTTCACACAAGTTGCTTATTGTTGATTTAAACGTGATATTTCCAACCTTATAGCCTTTGCTGTAGAGTCTATTGTGGACGATACGATTAAACCGTGATATGGATGTCGAGTTTTGTATTAGTAGAGTGCAAATTGAGAGTATGGCGATGCGATTGTTTCATAAAGAATTTTCGGACTGTAATAAAAAAAAATCACATTCAATTTTTAGTCAAATTGACGATTAGGGGGTTCTCATTTAAAGAGTAGTAGAGCTCATAGTGCAGACTTTGTCCGGGGAAGTACTAGCAACTTACCCATTTCTGCCCTGAAGCAGTAGTGCACTTGTGTTACTGTGTTTCGATTAGCAAGGTAAGGGGGCCGGTGAAATTACAGGCACATGAGACTTAACAACTTCACGTCTCAGGGTCGACAACGCATTGATGATGCCCCTAGTGTTGCAAATGTCCATAAGTGGCGGTGACCACTTACCATCAGATGGACCGTCCGCTTGTTTGTCGGCCCATGTGGTATAAAAATGTATATATATCAATTTTTTTTTTTTATTGATTGATAGTTAATTAAAAACATACTACTAACTATAATCTTAAAATATTGCAATTGCAAAAATGCAAAAGGAAGACATTGAATAAATTGAATTTAAATAAATATTTAAAAATCGCATGAAAAAAGAAAACAAAGAAAACGCTTAATAAAAGAAAATGTCTATGATACTTATTTAATATTTTTAAATTTGAGTTATGTTGACAACAATTTCAAATTGGTAATTTACATTATTGGAGATTGAATGCAACTAAACCTACATAGATATTTTAAATTTGGAATACAAGAAACAACAACTTTAATGACTGCCCAATTATACCAATAGTGCCTGTGAAGGCTATATTGGGATAAAAACTTTTAATTGAATAATTAAGAGACATTTTCACATAAAAACACCAAAGCTTCGCATCACCACAACAATTTTGCCTTTATTATGCGTAACTGGTTTGGCGACTCCCGCCGTGAGAGCGGGTTCGATTCTCGCGTGTTGGATCTCTCAATAAATAAAATTAAATAAAAATAATTAGTTTTAAACCCTTCGCCGCGTGTTATGTTGGCATAACACGACATTCTGTTGTGGTGTTCAATTGTACTTTTTAACTTTACCGTAGACATGTGACGATTTATATATAGAATTTAATTAATTATTGTTAAGATAAGATAGTGGTCTGTCACGCCTTAATTGAGGTCATTTACACGTGCTATTGGCTTATAAGCCGAAAGAATAATAACTATTTGACATTATTATGAAAGTGGTCTCGTACGTTGGATAAAATATTGTTGTGTTGCACACACTTTTTTTTATTTTTTTTTATATACCATACGAGCCGTCAAACATGCACACAGTCCACCTGATGTAAGTGGTCACCACCGCCCCTGGACATTTGCAACACCAGAGCATCGCCAATGCTTTGTCGAGCCTGAGACGTGAAGTTTAATCTCATGTGCCTGTAATTTCACACTTACCTTTCTAACCGAAACACAGTAATACAAGTGCACTACTGCTTCACGGCGGAAATGGGTAAGGTGGTAGTACTTCCCCGGACAAATTCTACACAAGAGTTCTACTACTCAAAACTAATCATTTAACAAAAGAAAAAATCTGTAGTAATTTTTTTATAATTCAGTGTTTACCCCCACCACTTTTCGTCACACAAAAAGGTTGCGGATTAGATTTTCTAAGCCTTCCCATAAGAAGGTTCACTTTAAAAAAAGAAGGTTATGATATTTGGGAGAAGGACGGATATACAGTTATTTAATGAGTCACTCCTTAATTACTTTTATTTTTGCTGCTACACGCTAATATCAACTGTAAAGCGACTTTTCGGACTCATTTTGATACCGATAGGTATCTAATGAAGCTGTTTTGTCGAACTCCCTTCAAAAAAGTTTGCGTTCATTTGGAAAACTTAAGATAGTACCTGGATGCTGGATGGAGCTTTGCTCGGTATTTTTTTTTGGTAAATTATGTAAAGTTGATTATTGGCTTAGTATTGCTTAATAACGCCATCTACAGGAGTAGCAGAGTAGTAGAGCTCTTAGTGCAGAGTTCGTCCGGGGAAGTACTACCACCTTACCCATTTCCGCCGTGAAGCAGTAGTGCTATTGTATTACTGTGTTTCGGTTAGAAAGGTAAGGGGGCCGGTGAAATTACCGGCACATGAGACTTAACAACTTCACGTCTCAGGGTCGACAACGCATTGGCGATGCTCCTAGTGTTGCAAATGTCCATAGGCGGCGGTGACCACTTACCATCAGGTGGACCGTCTGCTTGTTTGTCGGCCCAAGTAGCATAAAAAAAAAAAAAAAAAGCTTTAATGTTGTGGTGTCGTTAAAACAGTTAATGTCAGGAAGTCATTTTTTTCAATGTTGTATGTTTAAGTCAATCATCGATAAAGTTAATCATTGAAAATACGGATAAAACGACATTTTCTGAAAATTAAACCTAGCTAGATCGATTTATCGCCCCCGAAAACCCTTGCATACTAAATTTCATGAAAATCTACTAAATTTCATGAAAATCGTTGGAGCCGTTTCCGAGATCCTAATTATTAGCATTATGCAAGATTTGCTCGTTTAAAGGTATTAGATAGATAAAATTTGTGGTTACGATGGAATATAGTAATAAATCTTTCTAATAATCCTATTTTGATTAAATACATACTTTTGAAACTACATAATAATGATACTTTTAAACCGAGAACAATAGCTTGAAAATTTTATTCGAATAATTTTAGTTTTTCAAAGTTGTATGTGTACATAGATATCTCTATATCTATACCAATAATAATATATTCTTATCATAATCGACCGAAATTAGTAAAGAAGGAAGCAAAAAAACACCAAATGCTTGATTGTCAACAGTAACCATCTAACTATGGAATTGTGGACCCCAATGTCCAGCGGCGGCCTTCCCCATTGCGAGGCATTTGCTTGGGTTGCGCGAGGCCCCTGCAAGAGCGAGGCCCCAGGCGATTGCCCCATTCGCCACCCCCTAAGGCCGCCTCTGCCAATGTCAATAAAACAAGCTTGAGTTTTCGGCGAAGGTAGTCATCGTAAGGAAAGCCATAGCATGGTAATAGGGTACTATGTAGTATCCGGGTCACCAGTTCATCACTCACAAGTTGTAAATTTATCGCCAAGCACTAACTGAGCCAAGTCCTTAACGTCCTCAGTCGACGGTGTCTTACCGTTAGATGGACCGTCTGATTGCCATCGGTCAGGATATCCTATAATCGCATCCTACAATAGCACATTAATACATAGTTACATTTTTATAAAACGTCTATTAAATCGAATAAATGATTAACACAAGCTTTTAAAGCGGTGGTTTATGAATGAATTACCTACCGTCTACCCTCTTGACGCGTCCGCCATATTAGTTTTAGAATGACGTCACTTATCTGATCGTACATGTCCTGGGACCCTTATTCAGCTAATACAAACTTGGTCGGTTTCCGGCGAATTGAGGTCTCAGAGAATTTACCTCTCACATTATTGCGTAGTTAGCGAATGAAACAGAGCATCAACAAAACCAGCGACATGATAAGTGTACAGTTGTGCCACAAAACAAATACTTAGGTATTCTTTTGTGGTTGTGCCGTCTACAAATGAGAGAGAAAGAAGATAAATTAAGGAATGAATCACGATAACAGATTTAATTGTAAAAAACTCAGTGGTTACATTTATACTCATGATTCTAAAAGTGAAATCAAATAAAAGCTTGAAAAAATAGCATGTAAGTACTTAAAACTAAGTAATCAAAGCAATGGCGTGAATCTAACAAGTTATTTGGTGGCATGACAGCGGTAACCGCGCTTCAAGAAGCATGTAATGCAAATAATACACAGTCGCGTTTTCGGAATAGTTAACAAATTACAGCATACACAATCGGATAACTTTAAATGTATAACATGGATTCGAAACATTCGATCATTCGTGGCTGAGGCGATGCCTTTAAAAATAATATAAAAGGGTTTTTGTATCGGCGGGTAGACAAGTGCTTATGCAGCTGAATGCAATTATGATCAAACATTTTGAAGTTTGCACAATAGATGGCGCTATGTTACATAACACAAGAGTGTTGTAAATTACAATCTCCAAAAAAAAACCCCTTCGTTTTTTTAATTTATTTTATTAGATTGCTTGTTTATTTATTATTTTTTCTTTATTATTACTCCATGTAAATGCAAATAAAAGTTAGAATAGATATAGTGATAATTCTTAACTCTAGTCAGCCGCTTTCCATGTTAATTCCCCTTGAAATGGGTTATCAGTGTGGGCAACACAAATTGACAGATTATTCTACGGGTGTTAAACTATAATCTATGGAGCTAGAATGACATGAAATGTAAAGAGCCTAATTAAGCCTTCGCTCAGTAAAAAGATATTTTGAAAAGTTTCTATTTACATATTTATACTTCTAAATTGGCCACATAATAAAGGGTTAATATTTTATTTTATTTCTGGCAGACTATTGACGGGGACTAATTCTAATATCCGTTTCAAGATACTAGCATTACAAACAAGCATACAACTAAAACCAAAAATAAAATATTGTTTTTCAGGAAAATAACTACACATCATTAGCCAACATTAATCCGCCATAACAAGCAAGTTGATAACACCCATTACGACTTATGTATTAACCCATATTTTATTCCGACATATTACACTAACCTACCAAAATACAGAGCAATTCTAAATATTCATGGAAAGTGCCCATTACAAATTTGTTATTATAATAAACTTATGTACTTCCATAAATCTAACATAAGCTGTACACTATACTTAATATTTACACAAAGTCACCTTAAACACCAGACCTGTTTAGTTAGAGGTCACGGTTGACCTTGAATAATAAAATACTATAGCATAGAATAGATAGGTTATGGATTTACCTTTTTTTTACGTGCACGGAAATATAACCTATAAAGGTACGTGTTATAAAATTACAAGTTAAGCTTTGGAAATTAAGTTGAGAAGAAAACTCGGAGACAGCTTCACTTCGTTACGTCACAATGTAAAAGGCACAGTTGAAAACTTCATCAAAATATCAACTCTATAACTTTGTGATAAGGTTTATATGCATCATCTTATTTTTATGACAGTATTAGCTGTCAAAACGGAGCAATGAGAATATCACGAAGTTTTCAAGGTATCGCCCTACTTTTTTGTCACGAAGCCTTAGTTATCCAAAGCTAAAACATTAACTTATACAGGTCAACTTAGCCAGTATTTTTCATCAGTAACTTTCTTTTTTTCCACAAATGGCTAGTCTCTAATACAAAAATCTCCCAACGATTTTCGTCTTCACGCAACACACCACTCAAATCAAGCGTAAGTACCAACCTAGCAACAAACTACACATAATATAAAATGTTAAGGAAAACATAAAGCGATTCTGCTCCCGCAAATGACGCGTATTATGAGCTAATACTGGCTGCCAGAAAAATTAAGCTAAATCACTTTTAGTTGCGCCTGTACCCTCGCGTGCCTGCCTCACATAAGGCCGGTACACACGCGACTCCGATGTTTTACAGAGCTCGCTATAAAAAACGACATCGCGGCCTCAATTGATATTTTGTGCAGGTTACTACTGTTTCATACGAGACGCCTGTGAAATATAGTTGCCAGTCGCCACTCGCCTGTGTGTGCACGGATTAATTTTTAAAGCATTTTTGTAGGTATCAATATGGAACTTCAATTTTGAATTGTTTTCGGTATTTCAGAATTTGATGATTATGTTAGAAATTGAATATTAGAATCGTAGATAGAATGCTGTATGTATAAAGACGATTGTTCGATAATTAATTAAAAATACTTTCAAACTAAGCAGAGTTTCGAGACACTGTGCAAACTAGATAATTGATAGACTAAATACATAACTTATTCCTAAATAAATCCTTGTGTAGATATTACACCTATACACAGAACAGACATACATGTTCATGCACACAAATCTTTGTCTTGGGTGGGAATCGAACCCAGGACTTGCGGCGTGGCAGTCGGGGAATCCAACCAAGGCAGGCCCGTCATCTATCAGAGGTCCGGGAAAGTTATTGGAAGTGAGATCAAATTAATGATAATGAGGTAGACTTAGTTTTGTGGCGTGCTAATATAAATAAAATCCAATTGCCGCATTTATAGAAGACCCTCACTTGAGAAAAGTTCAACCGATTTGCCAGTTTTTGTTTCATAATGGCCAGTACTAACTTTATAAGAAATATCTTTTTTAAATCCACCGGAAATGCCGAATATAAATGGTATTTTTGAATGAAACTAAACTTTAAATAAATGTGACGTTCCGTTTGACATTTCGGCTGTCATATGTTTTCATAACCGAGCGACAACGGGCACGAACAGCCAGTTTTTAAATAAAGAACCCGACGTCACACCACGTCATTTTCTGAAACAATTCTAACGCTTAAATAAGGTTGTTTGTTCATACAGACAACGAAGCTACAATTTTACCAAAGTATTGTCTATGTGCCTCATAATTCCTTCATACACGCAATGTATCCCAACTAATAACAACATCAATAAGATAAATAACCAACAACTATTAAAACGATACAGATACGGCTACGCGGGTAAAATCAATTTACACAGCTGTTTACACTTGGATCTACGAGATCTATAGATCAGTGTGGTTTAATTACAACTATAAAACAATCGCAGAGCTCTCGGGCAGCGTCTTAAATGCTCATTAAGTGCCATTATGGCGAGAAATGGCGGCGGGATGGCGATAAATGGCGCAGAATGGCGGATAGCGAGGAGCGGGAGTGGCGAGTTCTTACAATGACATTATATCGATGGTTTGCGATTCGATTCGATTTTGTGATTGTAACCCGATTGTTTATTGGGATATATCGGTTTGGTTTGCGGATGACGTGTTATGGTTGGATGGTTTTATTAATTTTAGCTGGTTTTTAATGGGCTTATTGTCGATTGTAAAGGTTTTTAAGTGCAATTGGATTTGAGATCAGAATGTGGCCAAATTGTGGTTCTAAATTGAGTCTGATACATAAATTGCTCTCAATATTGGTGGATAGTATATTTTTGATACTAGATTTTTTTTTATTCATTACAGGGGGTTGCGATTGACCTCATTCTCACCTGATGGTTAGTGAAGATGACGCCGAAGATTCTCCACCATCGCTAATATAAATATAAAAAGTAAGAAATAAAAGCGCAGATTATTTTAAGATTAAAAATTTAATATTTCACCGCTTTAAGCGCACAACGTGACCTCACGACCTTTGACCTTTAACGAAACTTTTGCCTGATTTAATTATGCTAAAACCTTCAACTGTCTCCCAAACCATACAAAACGTAGAACAATATGTAATTACAACTAATGTCGGAGCTAAAACCATTTTTCAATTGTCGAGTCAGATGAACGTTGATTTTGGTTCGTTGGTTCACTTACGTGGACTTATTTTTGTCGCAGACATGTTATTTTGAAAGTGGAACACAACCGTCTAGATTTAGCCAAATGTTTTGAGAACAGAAAACAAGTATTTTAGTAATCCAAGAGACATACCTACTTACTTATAAAAAAGTAATTTAAAAAATTACCAAGGAGTTTTGCTACCTGGAGTTTGTTTAGGTTGATTTTTTCTTAAAACCACGTAATGGCTACATGGATATGGATGATATCTATCACATTTGTATAGTGGTCACCAGGAGTTCGATTCTGTTAGGAAAATGACACTTACTCGAGGATTTTCCGTCGCGGCCTCCGTACTCTGTCTCTTTCGCTAACTACGCTAATACTAATCACGTGAGAGATAAGCTCTCCGAGGCCTCCCTGGATATTTCTTTATCCCGGGAACACACTAATTCCCTCGGGAAAGTGGTTTTTATCCCTGGAGTGGATGTTACTTGCGTTATAAGTTTGTAACTCACAATGTAATTTTATAATCGTAATCAATAATGTGCCGATAGCTTTAATGTATATCTTTCGGCAACTTCAACTATTCTTAATACAAATACATTTCCTCATCCATTATCGCTAAAGATCTCACAAGTCTAGACCGCGAATATTACACCGAAAAAATTTTAAATTTCAAAATTACATGCGTTGATCATCATTGCCGTCTCTCGGTCACATAATGAATCCTGAGCTACAGGTTATCAGAGAAACGTCAGTTATAGCTTGACCAACCCAGGAATCGAACTGTGTATCGGTCCAGCTTTAACAAAACTACTAAATTCCGAGTATGTTTGGAACTAGCTAACAGAGCTAGCTGGGCTAAGTGATTTAACCAATTATAGGCTGTCCCCCGCAGAGCAGCTTGGGCCTGACATTAAAAGAATTCCACTACAGTGATATACGATATGTCTAGATGTACTATGAACGTACATTTAAAAGAGATCTGAGCGTAGTAATAATCTATAAAGTTTTTATAAATATTGCAACATACCCGCGTTCCCAAGGGATATTACATTTTCCCGGGATACAAAGTAGCCTAAATATTATTCCAGGGCATGCTATATTTATGTACTAAGTATCATCCAAATTTGTTCGGTAGTTTTTGCTTGAAAGAGTAACAAACATCACATCCATCTCACAAATGTTGCATTAATAATATTAGTAGTATTAACACACATTTTAAAACCTCGCAGTGGACCCTGGAAACAAGTCTGATAGACTCAAGGATGTCAGATGACATTTTAGGCTATAATAGGGATGTGTCCCGACATGTCAAATCAGCAATTCTTTATGAAATGTCAAAACGATCGAATGTATGGAGTTTTGTATGAAAATAATTGTACAGCTTCAAATAACATACTCTTTATGATTAGATCGGTACTGAGAAATCACATTAATGATTTCATTTTGATCATATATACGTATATTTTTGGATGTTCAATACACTGGTTAGTGTTGGATCATTTATCTTTAATACAGGACACATCCCAATTGTTCTCAGTGACAAATTTTAGAAAACGTGGATCTAGAAAATTATTATGCATAGAAGTGATGTTATCTGAATTGATACTGAAAAATATTTTCTTTGACATATTAGTATTTATCAGTCGAGTGTACACCAGTTTGGCCGCTATAAATGCCACTTCCATTAACCCTACATCGACACACCATCTCACCATGTAATACCCATTCAAAGAACATTTGACATCGTGATTACGGTTTAAATGTTCATAAGTGTACATTAAACGTGCCATTAGGCATTACAACAAATACCTACCTTACCTTAGTACATGATGTTTCGATCAGCCCACTTTGATGGCGTAATAGACCCACAGGTGTTGAAAACAAGGAGATATACTAAACTCAGCTCATAAATCACAAATACACGACACATAATTAGCACGCTAAGGTTGTTTCTTCTATATCGATTTGTTGGTAAATGAAATGAAATATTTATTCAAATAGGCCTGCACTCGGACTTATGAATGGTCAGACTCTAACACCGGTTCGGAAGGTTCTTTTTACTGAGAAAAGCCGGCAATAAACTCAGCAATTACTCTTTTCAAAATAAAATTTTGTACATAAAGATGTGTCCTGCTGGAGCGAGCGCTACACCCAAGCATTGTCGTCATTAAAATAATCATTTCTGTTGTAGAAAGCCTTTTGTACTAACAGTCTTAATTCATTCCTCAATTTTTGTAAAGGCAAATTTAAAATTTCGGCAGGGATTTTATTATAGACTTGCACTTTTTGCAGTCTATATGCAGAAGTGACAAGTATATCCATTCATATGATTAGGTACATGTATTACCATCAGATATCAATTCTGTAGATAGTTTTTTAATTAAGATTTCTTTAAGCTCACTCACAGTAGGATTCAATTCATAGCATTGGTTTGAGCATCGGTAAAATCTGTCCTGATGTAACGCCCGATCATCAGTTTAATATATTACTTTAAATCGCTACACATTACTGTGAAAAATGAACTCTTAATTTGTGATCTGTGGGTTAATTCCGAAGCTGTTATTAGAATGCGTGTTTTATCTAAAGAAAGTAAAAACATTTATTTAAGGCAATTAGCAAATAATAACAATCAAATAACATAATATAAAATAAAATAACTAAAAAATCTAAACATAACGATCGCCATAAAATTAATCTATATTACAAGTTTAATTTTGCGATATTTACCTAAGTAAATATACATAGATACATCTATTACATAAAACAGCAAGTCCAATGAAAACTAACCGCTGGTCACAGAGAAGCATGACATTAGGAGACTTTCAGTTTATAGCTTAATTGAATCTAGAAAAGAATTCTCACAACACTTGTGGAACAAAAACCCGTTTTTTAAGTTCTTTTCTGTACGAGAAAAATATTATAGTTCAACCCTATTGATTTATTTCCTACTAGCTGTCCCCCGCGGTTTCACCCGCGTTCCCGAGGGATGTAACATTTTCCCGGCACAAAAAGTATCCTATGCTACTTCTAATACCTCCAAGAATTTGTGTACAAAGTTTCATAATGAACGGTTTAGTAGTTTTTGCGTGAAAGCGTAACAAACAAACTTACATTCACATTTATAATATTAGTAGGGATGGGTACATCAAATAGATTCTAAGCAAACATTTTACAGAGTTTAGAAGGGCCAACAGCCCTTTGTTGCCGGATCACAATTTCCTAGAAGCATACATCCTTACAAATGCCTGGCAACTGACCTTAATGTATGTAAAAATTAATTGGCACTCCGGGTTCCCTGGCATATTGCAAAGGAAACCGGTTGACCGATTCGTCGCGCGACCCGTCCGCCCATTAGTCGCCCATTAAATTAGCTACAGGCAGCATTAAATTTGTTCGAGAGAGAAATAAAATTGCCACACTGGCTTGGCACTTATTTAATCGTTATTATTTTTATTTTTATGCACACGCCCTGTTAAGGTCATATTTTTAAAGATTAACGTGTAGGTGTACCAGATTGTTTTTAAATTTAGAACACATTTTTGTTTTGTAATTCTGTTTGTTGCAAACTATTTTGTATTTTTACTATTTATAAGGCAGGCTTGATGTGTTGACCCTGACTGCCATGCCACAGGTTCGTGTGTTCGATTCCCACCCAGGACAAACATTTTTGTGCATGAATATTTCTGTTTATTCTATGTCTGGGTGTAAATACAAGTATAATAAGTATATATTTAGAATTAAAATATATGTAGTTTATCAGTTAGGTATAACAACAGGCTACAACAGGCTCTGCTTAGTTTGGTATCAGATGGCCGTGTGAAGAAATGTCCCAGGATATTTAATATTATTAATTAATTTATACTAGATACTAATTTTGTTTTGATTTAAAAATAAAAATAAATATATCAAGTGTGTCGGAACCTTAGTTTCATATGGCCTATTCTTTCCTCTTGCTTTCTTTTTATTTTATTTTTATTTTTCTTTATTTGGGACAGCAACAGTCTTAAACTATAAAAAATTACATGGTTTGAACTTATAATTATGAGACCAATTACAGCTATCCACGTACTAAAATGGAATTCTTACCAATATCTTACATAACACTAGTAATAGTTTATCGCTACATTCCTTAGCATTTAGTCCTACGAGCCGGGTTATGTCATCAACTTACCACACTCACAACCCCGTCAACCCACTGCTACGGAAATAGGCATTAAGTTGTAGGTATTGTTTTCCGTTTATAATCTATGGGTTAAGAAAACGGTATTTAATAAAGCAACCAACGATTGTGCAATGATTTTTAATCTTACGTAATTTTATCAAAATTAGTTACCTACAATAAAAATTCTAAATCCATTTCGAAACGTCTCAAAACCGTTACAACACGCGACACTAAAACATCTAAATAATCACAAGTAGAAAATTCTTACAGAGTCAAGATTAGTAAAACACAATTTTTAAAGCTAGCAATACATTAGAATTCGAATAAAGCTACTGAGTATAATAAAATAAAGATTTCCGAATGAGCGCCGAGATAAGTTCACTCGTTCATTCGGTCGTTTGCATTCAGGAACGATTTATAATTGATTTACACTATCTCAATGTACGGAATACATTAAGATGTAATTGATACACGGACAGCAGTATATTTTTTAAATTTTAAGGTTATACCGCGAGTTTATTAATACATAAGAAGTATTATAGAGGACATGAGAACTTATTGATGGGCCAGTTGGCTTGGTGGTTAGAGACCCTGACTGCCACGCCGCAGGTCGCGGGTTCGATTCCCACCGAGGACAAACATTTGTGTGCATGAACTTGTCTGTTTGTTCTGTGTCTGGATGTAAGTATCTATACAAGTATGTGTTTTAAAAGTAGTATATGTAGTACATCAGTTATCTAGTTTCCATAGTACAAGCTCTGCTTAGTTTGGGAGATGGCCGTGTGTAAGGAATGTCCCAGGATATTTATTTATTACTTATGTTTATGTATGAAGTATGTTTAAACACGCTATAGTTCGCGGTTTTGATTCCAACTAAGACGAACACTTCTGTGCATGAACAGGCTTGTTCTGTGGCTTGATGCCAATCTCACAGATTCGTATATGAAAATTAACCCAAGAAATTTATTAATTAAAAAAAATTAAAAAAATTGTTAGAAAAATCGGTCGTAATTATTACATACCTAAGATGCCAATTTGAAATACAATCTTATTCACAAAACATATGGTTGTTTTAAGCTGTTGTCTCCTATCGTTCTCTGAAAGATTGATTTTAATCTATATTTCCCGTCATTTTGTCAAAAATAATCCATGTGAGACATATTTATTTTATTTATTTTAGTTTATACCTTAGAGTTGGTACCAATAAAATAAAATAAACCTGCCCACACAATTACATGCAGAAAGACCATGGGGAGCCAAACAATTAAAGAAAACCCGTTACCCGTCGCTCTAAATCAATAGTACAAATCGATACATTCACTTTCACAACAGATACATAATTATTTTTATTGTACAACAATAAACTAACAAAACCATAATCACCCACGCGAAAACAAAACTTTTAAATATCATGTTACGGCGGATTAGAGCGCAAGTTATAAAATCTCACAAAAATAATCCATTCGATAACAAACCTTGAACTTTTTGGTATAAAGATGAAAGTAAAACGTACGTTTAAGTTCGTTTACTTACTTGGGAATGTCGTATCAACAAAATATGCAGATTCTATACAAACAGCGCGGAGTATGCGACATTTTATTGGCTGTCATCTCGGTCATTCATTTTGGTATTCGACGCCGCGCATTCGACGAATCGAATTTGTATCGGTGTTGTTGCATTTGAAATTTGGAATTTATGCTCCATCCATAACGTTCGGAAATCAAATACATTTTATAAATTATTGCAGTTTCTGTTTGTTATCTGAGTGATCGGAACTATGCAATCTTTTATTACATCCGATGTAAAGAAAAAGAGGTTATTGCCCATAACCAATCGTAGCTACTAATATTAAAATTGCGATAGTTTGTGATGACGGACGTCTGCTAGTTTTTCACGCAAAAACTACGAAACGGATTTAGATGAAACTTAGATAGATCATAACCCGAATTACCCATAGGTTTGGTATGGTACAGTGTTATTCCTTCTGACTGAGAAAATTAAATGTTATTTTTTTTAAAACCCATGTCAATTTTTAGACCAATAAATAATTATCCAGGGGCTTTATTTACACACGGCAATCACTTCCCAAATTGAGCAGAGCATTAACTATGGAAACCAGATAGGTAACGGTTATTTTTTTCATCGATAATTTTTCTTCTAAATAGATATTTACAACCAGGCACAGAACCAACAGACAAGCACACAAATATTTATCCCAAGTGGGAATCGAACCCGTGACCTGCTTAAACATAGGTACATACCAAAGCTACGCAATTAATAAGAAATACCTTGCTTCATCTAATAATCGCAGTTTATAATAGGCACAACATTTTTTAATAATAGCACTTGTATAAAATTGAAACGTAACATTTTGACAGGAGTGTACTTAATGTCATGTCATGATGGTCATGAAAACTTTTTTATTGGATCCAAATCAATTTGTTATTTTAGACCTAATGCGTATATAGAATAAAGTACAATCTTCTCCAAATTGGATGGTAAAACAGAACAAATAAGTTTGTTATAATAAGATGTTAAACAAATGAAATAGAAAGTTAACATAAGTCAGCCAAGTTGATTGCTTAATCAAGATGATTTCCAAAGTTCTGTTACCTGCGTTTAATATTAAGGCTTACATATATTTTAATGTTTAATTTGAAAGCAACATAATCGGTTACTATTAAATGTCAATGCAAGAATGACAGCTGTCACAATTACGCGGGAAAATTTACGTTACGAAATTGACTAAATGGTAAATTGCCAATGTGTAAAATCATAATTCCCATGACTGTGACTTATTTCCCTTGACTAAATTACAACTTATACGGAAAATGGAATATAATAAATGGAGGTAAATCTAATAATCATCAGGATCCTTTAGATTTTTAAGCGCTCTTAAAAACCGCTGATGTGTTACGCAGATATGTAAAAATGTCGGCAAGTCCGGCCACCTCGGCCACCCCGGACACCCGGACGACCGGCCAACCGGTCGCACATTCGTTCCGGGCCTAATTGGCAAGCCTCGTGCAAGACCGCATTCCTAACACCTTCGCGACGGTTAGCGATGCCCCGACGAAATTGCATATTATGCCTAATTAGTAGAAAACTATAGCGGACGCCTTTGTTCAGTAGTGGACATCCCTGATATGATGAGTGGAAACAATTGAATATTTAGGAATTGTTAATGTCGCCCAGTGAGTTATTGAAAAGATTATGCTTCACAAGATGTCGTCCGTTAAAGAGCAAAGTAAGGTAAATGACGAACAGCTTCACGGTGAATCAGCGAGGGGTCCATGCCCTATCAGAATCATGGAAATGCATAAACAGGACAGAATATTGGTTATATAGAATACACGTCATGAGTCTCAATAATCAAGTCCGCATCGAACATACAATATTAATAGATTTTATTTTTAATATTTACAATAATTTCATAAAAATTTTAATATGTTACCACAATTAATTTTCAGTCGAAGACTCGATGTCATAACATTTTTCTTAAACCATGTCAAATGAAAACATTAAGAGACTAGCTGTCCCCCGCGGTTCACCCTAGTTCCTGAGGGATGTATTTTCCCAGCACCCAAGTACCCATAGTATCCTATGTTACTTCTACTTTCATGATGATATGTTAAGTAGGTTTTGCGTAGCAAGCGTAACAAACAAACTTACATTCACATTTATAATATTAGTAGGGACGAAACACAAATGGAATGTACATTATCAACAAAGATATTTGATTTGTCAATTTAATTCTGTCAGGAAGATATTCATTTATTGTATAACTAGCCGTCCCCCGCGGTTTTACCCGCGTTCCCGTGGGATGTCACATGTATTAAACAAAAAACCTTCCTCTTCAATCACTCTATTTATTAAAAAAACCGCATCAAAATCCGTTGCGTAGTTTTAAAGATTTAAGCATACATAGGGATATAGGGACAGAGAAAGCGACTTTGTTTTATACTATGTAGTGATAACACATAAATGTCAAAAAATCGTTCAATTTTCTTTTAAATGTAACGACTCTCTCGTTAACGACACAATCAGACGAGTAGTTTGTTGATGCTCAGATGAAAGTTGATTGAGACACGAGAGGCAGACCTAGACAGACTCACCTTGAGAGAGTCCAGCAGTGAGCTATAAGAGGCTGATGATGAATGTGGAATACGTGGTTTTGATGAGGAGTTATATACCTATGCCCAGCACTCTGTTTGTACCCAACATAATGACAAATATTGTTGTTTTTGTTTTCATTTTTGTTTGCCTACTTGTTTTTCTCATTTTGGAATCGTTATGGTTCTTTGCTGTTTAATTGTTATTTAAAATACAATAGTAGGTATTGTAGTGATCCTGCCGTGTTTTTACTTGCCGGCCCCAACGGAAGATCAGCGTTGGCTATACGTACCTACATTGGCACGTACAGCCAACCACATGCGGACCGATTTGTGACAATTATGTACCTCGTTTCTTTTTGTTAACTTTTTCATTGGTATATTTCCCTTTGTCACAAATAAATTTGTTTCTTTCTTTCTTTCAAAAGTGCTTGCTACAAAATCGAAAGTGGCAATATATATGGCTCAATACCTCTTCGAGCTGATCATGGTAGAAATCTATTGGAAAGACGAACATTTTAAAGCTGTGACATAAATCGGGATAACAAATAATTCAATGAAATAGAACCAATGCATTAAGCTGAGAGAAGTCTAGAACTAAAATGGTTTTTGTAGGAATGTGAGGATCGATCGATAAATTATTTATACTTAAAGTATTCGTTGCAAATATCTATATAAGTACACATATATATAAAAGATTGAGAAAAAAGTAGCATGTGTCACCACTTATCCGGTTTTCATAATACAAACTCTGCTTAGTTTGGGATCAGGTGGCCATGGTGGTATGAATGTCTCAAAATATTAATTTATTTAGGTCTTACATGGTTTTTATCTAATTACAACAGGGGCCAACAAACAAGCACACGGTCCACCTAATGGTAAATGGTCAACGCTGTCTTTGCAACACCAGAGCATCGCCAATGCGTTGTCGACCCTGAAGACATGAAGTTGTTAAATTTCATGTGCCTGTAATTTCACCGGCTCCATTACCTTTGTAACCGAAACACAGTAATACAAGTGCAATACTGCTTCACGGTGGAAATGGAAAAGGTGGTAGTACTTCCCCTGACGAACTATGCACTAAGAGCTCTACTACTTAAAAAATCATGTTTGTTTAGATACACGAATAAGATACTTAATTCGCTTCGTACTTGAAAACCAGCCCTGATTTCATGGACAGCGAGGCTTGCTTCAAAAACATGACTATTACGTTGGTATTTAAATCGGTGTGTTATTTCAAGAAATCCCTAGGAATGCTCTTGGTTAACATTTTATTTCAGTATTCCAGCCTTATCCTATACATCTGAGCGTAAGTATTGTATGAATATTTATTTTTATTGCCGCAAAAATTACGATGCATGTTGGTTTTCCATGAGATCGCACTAAGCTGGGACATTAAATGACTTCTGGACAATATTTTTTTGGGGTGACAATGTTTTATAATATGGTCTTATGGGTATTTTTTTTCCTATATTTTATTTAATATTTTTCGTATGCTAACTAATTACTGTAAACAGTAGGTAGGCAGTGATTCAAAAAGTATTTATTATTTTTGTTTCTTCCACTGCTCTTCAAACAATTCTCCAATCTCCTTAGTTTTGGAAAAGTCAATAAGGGTGGTGACCATCCTAACTAATATTATAAATGCTCAAGTGTGTTTCTTTACTACGCTTTCACGGCTAAACGACTAATACAATTTTGCTGAAATTTGGCTCAAACGTAGTCTATGGTACGGAGAGAGACTTTGTTCCAAATTTAACGCCAGTGAAACCGTGGGGCGGAAGCTTGTTTATATTCAGTTAAAAGCCTATTCGTCAACTTACTGACTTACAACAGCTGTCATGCATTGACAGCAAGATGTCAAGTGTCACTTACCTGTCAAAATGATTACATGCTTGTTACAGATTTTATATGAGGACTAATATCAATGTAGTCAATTATTTTTTAATAATAAAATAAGCCTTCCAAGAATTTAAGGTCGAAAAGATCGTCTTTGCCATTTGACCATCCTTACGCATCAATAATTGCAGGTTATATTAACTCTTTAAAAACAGCATTTAAACCACAAGAACAATTTAACTGTCAGCTTAAACGTTATCTGCGTTGGAAACCGTAAAAAACCCATTTAGCTATAAATCGATCGAATGGAGCGACTCGGGGTGAACTTAAAACTTAAATCGTCTTAAAATTGAAAATGCAAACTAGTTTCCGGAGTACTTCCGAATGTCTCGACTCCGCTTTGTTTTCGTACCCCGGGAAAATATTTGTGCAAGACTGACTTTATCATAATAAATTACATTGCAGTACCATGCGTGGTATTACGTCACACATACGGTAACAAAGCGGAATAATGTACGAAAATATCAATTACCACGGTATTTTCCAAAATTGGGCAAGATATTTAAAGGCGGGAAGACAGAATATTAACCATATTTACTTCCATAACTTGTGGTTCTTGAATCTTAGTGGAGTATCTACTGAGGTATGTGGTATTGATGTATCTACATAAGGGGGCATCCATTAATTACGTGAGGTAATTTTGGCGATTTTTCGACCCCCCCACTCCCCTTGGTGAGATGTCGTGAGATTTTGGTCGACCCCCTCCCCCGTCCCTAATCTCACGTGAGATTTGCTAGCGATGAATATTATCATAAGTATATGATTTTGCCACATTTTCTTGGAAAAACATTTTTTACTAAATATATAACCCTTTCCTCGCTATTTTACACTGTTTCTTGCTAATAAAAAAAATATGTGATATTTGCCGAGACCCCAGCCTCTCCTCCACGTGAGATTCGGCTTGACCTTCGGATCTGAATTTCAAAGAAATAAGAAGTTTCAGTCCAAAAATCAAATTATTTAGAAGGCATGGTCACCACACACCACAAATGTGCATAAAAGGATCATCTCTGCAGTAACCCGACCCTGGTTTGTGAACGCAGGTATAATGAGCCACAATTAATGATAAACGTCATAAGATGCAAACAGGAGATTAGAGCCTAATCCGACTGTACCTCCAACTTTTGCTTGAAACTCGTTGGGATATTTTTTTAAAGCGATGAGACTTAGCTTAATGCCTTAATTTCATCAATTAGGCAGCACGAAAATAAATCAATCCATTTTCTCATTTCGCCATCTAGCTTGTAGGTGATAAATTTTAAAACATTTAACTACAGCTGCTGTCATCGCACGAAAACTAATTGGTCGGTGGCAATATCTAAAATTAATATCAATTTGATAGTTTTAATGAAATGCAAAAAAGGATCACCAAAATAACAAGATATCTACAAGCTAAAAGGCATTAACTGCGGGTAAAAAAAAGTAAAGGGCGCGAAAAGGTAAAAAAGAGCATACACGGCTGGCAAAACGCGTTCCCAGTGCGTTGAGTTTCTAAAAAAATAATAAAAAGTCAGCAAGCGAGAGGTGTGATTTGTGTACTTTTTCGCACTCTCCGATAGCGTAGAGATGTCGATTAATGATTCATTGTAGTCGATATCGATTGAATGTTGTGTATTTTATCAATAAATAATATCAAAGCGTTCAGGTATTTGCAACATTAATCATAAAAAAGACAATCAATCATAGACAAAATATTGCAATTATTTAAAATCAGAGCCGTGGGTGATTGGAACATCTCTACCGACCCGACCCATCTGTAGTGTATCGTTAGAGGCGACTTCAGATCATTGCGATGACCACGTATACATTACAACTTGGAAGTAGTGCTCAACAAAGTCTACCAAGGAGGCTTGACATGTAGTGATTAAGACTTCTGTTAAAATTCTACCAAATTTCCTATCTAATGTGTAATGTTATGTAATGCACCGTAATAATGCTTTTTGCGCCAATCCCCAATTGATGTTTTCTAGAGACCTAGAACCAGAACAATATATTAGATATAAAATACGTTATCAATGCAATTTTCGTGAATATATTATCATTGAAACACACGAAAAAATGCAATACGAGACGTTTGGTCTCATGAAGTATCGATACGCCCCCTACTAAAGATGACCGCGAATATGCCAATATATTCAAGAAACGAACACCATAGCCCATCCCTCTCTCACCCGCCTAAAAAATAAATTACAATGTTTAGCGACAGTGTAATGGAACGGAATAAGAAACGTTTCGGCCTTCATATTTAATAATTTAAAGTGTTATTTATGCAGTTTGTAAATCATTGTAATTATAATTTGCTAAGAGGTCGGCCCGCCCACCGGACGGCGAGGGATATACCGCTATTTTTGCTTGCTTATAAGATTATCTTGAAAGTATATTTGTATATTTATCAAGATAACACGAAAGCTCGCACTGTAATGCCCAATAACTTATATTTATAAATATTTACCTTTATTTTAAGCAAACAAACATTTAATACCGAGTTTCTTTTAAGCGTATTAACAGCAGCTAAGTTTAATTTTATTGATCATAAGCGCATTATATAACAAGCATTTCTCAAGAAAAGCAATCATATCTCAGATCTACGATATCTGTCACATACCTATCTATTAGAATGCTTTGAATTTATTCAGATATGTTCTGTGGAATATAAATTACAAAGTGATAAAAAATGTAACCGAGACAAGTAGATGTTGCCTTATCAAAAAAAAGAATAGAATTTCGCAGATAAATTGTTTATGGTCTCTTTAAATAGTCTTACGTCAGTCTTCAATATTTGTTTATTTGAAAATCGAGCATAATTCGAAATTTGAATGTCATCTTTGAAAAGAGAACCATCTTGATTTTCCTCCACTCGATACTCGAAGCAAGTAAAGTTTAATCGGTAAATCGAATACAAGCGGCTATCATCACACCGTAACGTGTATTTTATGCATGAATATATAATTTAATTATTGCTCCCGACCGGCGCTCGCAGTGAAGCACTGATTGGATGACATTTGTTTCCACTCTAGACATTTTTATTTGAGGGAATTTTCAGAAGTCGTAGATCGGGCGAATGTTTAGATTGTATCTGTAAAGGGATGAATAAATTTGTCATTATTTATCGGAGGAAGATTGCTTTCAACAACGTTCATTATTACTCACTTATTTTTGGTGTTGCGGGTCTTTTTGCGATGAATAACCGAGATTTTGATAATTATATTTGCATTACTATAGATTACAACTATAAATGACATTGTCTTAACTAGAATAGGGTAGATAATTCTAGGCCATAAAACAAGACTATTAGATAACATCAACATTTATTGATATACTTGAAATTATAAGTGATTTTGGAGAATATAAGGGCCGCGTTCAGAGCTCATATAAATATTACAAGAAGAAGCGTTATGTGTTCGTTAAAAAACATTAAAGGTCCCAAAAAGCACGCAAAACAAACAGGGTCCACTTAAAAAGAGAAATCACTAAAATTACAAGCATTTTGTTCGAGATCCTTATCCGAGTGCTATAAATTTGTCCTCCTACGGGTCTTATGAAAATGCTGGCGAGATAGCGAGAGCTATGTCAAGTATTTGATGCGAAAAATATATATTAAACAAAAAAGTTTTGTTAAAAATTATTACCGAAATATGGACATGCGAAGGTTTGCCTTTCGAATGGTTTGGGTTCCGGATATATGGACATGAAAATAAAAGGCCTTTTTAAAAGTCCAAACTTATTTAACCCTGAAGTAAGTACCTTTTCAATTTAATAATAACTAGCTGTATCGCTTGCGTTTATCGATATCATAGCATATCAGTCTATATTCGTCAGTATATATAAGTGTCAGATCAGTAGAGTTGATTTAGAGTTATAAAAGGACTTACAGACAGATCCTACAGATAATATAAAACTATATTCTTGATGTAAGTAGTAACATTTAATGTGTAAGTGTAACTTCAGACTTTTTCTAAAATTGATTATTTTTTAAAGCATGTCGCCAGAAAGTCATATTATTTGCGAGATTTTCATAAAAAAAAATTTGCGTGTTTTTCTATTTAGCAACGCTATAACGCGCAATAGCATTAAAGCATCCTTAATTAAATGCCTCACACTGTTATTAAATGTGAAAACGCTTTGTCTTTTTAATGAAAAAACGTACACAGTGCGGACAGCCTATTAGCCGAAACACAGCGGCGGTTGTAGTACTTTTAGTTATCTTCGTTCTTGTCTAACGTGCAATGGAATTTAATAATCGAATTTCTTAAAATTTTAATCTCCAGTAGGTATTTTTAGATTTCAGTAACATTAATTTAGAGTCTAAAAATAATCGGTATACACGATTTCTATTCAGATGAGTACCTCCTATATTGAGTCGATAAATTGATGCGTAGTGTTGTTAAGATTCCGGTATCGATAAACCACAAATAATAGATATCTTGGAATATTATGTCATTATAGAGTATTTGACAGCATGTCAAATCAGCAACTGTTTATTAAATGTCTAAGAGTTAGCTTTCTATAGAGATTTTTAATTATTGCGTTTTACCGTCTTATAATGATCAAACTACTCTTTATATTTCGATTAGTAGTTTGGATATTTATTTATAAAAGATTTAAATATCATATTAAATCAAGAGATCAAAAAAATGTATCATATAATTACTAGGTAGCTGAATAAAGCGTTTTTTACTGTTACTGCTTGCCAGAAAAAAACTACTTTTAAAAGTAGGTAAAAATTACAAATAGTGCATGCCGAATTTTTTAAAAATCATCGACGTCGATAACATAATGTCAAAATCCCGCAGCGTAACGATGTCGACTGTCACTCGTCAAAGATTTACAGTCTCATCAGATGAGGGAGGACATCTTTTATTCATATTCATATCGGTAGCCGGTAAGATATCGACCTAATTGGACTCTGGTCTAGCAAAAACGTCATTAACCCTGCGTCATATTGTATTAATTGTCATTCGGGATAATGTATTGATGATTATTAATGTTCCAACATCGACATCTGCGACCGGTTGCTGCGATGCAAAAAGATCGCATATCTCTCAGTCGACATACTTGAGATGGTTCCTTTTGTAAATGGCTTTTATTTTTGGTTCGTATGCGGGTAATGTCATTGTTTTTCTGATTTATACCCTCACATAGACATCGCTTACGTAAAGAGTAAAATTTCCGTCGCTTTCACAGTTAAAGAACAGAAAATTTTAATCAAGTAACGTTAAATGTAGGTAAACATATAACAACAGGCTAGTACAAAATTTATCGCACAAAATGCCACGGGGAGATTTAGAAATCATAAATTCACAAAGTATAAGCCGCGAGCGCTCGCTAGCAAAAAGTAAATACATTGCCATTATAAATATTAAAATTCTGATTAAAATATATGACAATCGACATGGCGGCATGTGATTTATGTTCACTTCACAAAAAAACATACATGTGCTTATCTAAACTTGATTTATACGATTATAATCTAGCTGCCGTGTTACAAATGAAAAAGCGTTCAGAAACTTTAAATTAATTTTGAGATTAGAAAAATGGGATCGACATTTATCATCGGCTAATTTTATTTTTTTGCTCTTATATTCGGTTAAAGCTTTGCAAATCTTGAAAAACATATTTTAATGCCAACTTACTACATTCAATGAGTCATGAAAATCAATTATAGGTAACCAGCTCTATCAAGCCATTAAAGCTTACTAGTTATACTACCGGCACGCTTTGATGGCCGTTTTGACGTTTCAAATTGTCATAGGAAAAGAAACTGTATTGCTTTGTAATAAGGTTGATTTCCATCATCATACAATTAGCTGTTGGATCGATAGATGCACCTTATGTGTGAAGAAATAAAGGTTATTTTTCTTTGTCATTGTTAAACGTCAAAACGGCCTTCATAGCAGTAAGTTTAGTTAGTACAACCAAGTAGATCGTAGTTACATAATTAATTATAAAATTAAGAAGAAACATTTGTATCTGGAACCCAACCTCATCTATGCCTTTAAAGCAAAATGCTAACTCCTTTAAATTACTAAAATTAATGAGTTAATTAACTAAAACTGTTAAGTCCGGAACAAAAAGAACAGATCGTAAGTACCATCTCGTAAGTAACATTCTCAGCAACATAATGAATCAAGACACGGATTTAAGTGATAAATTATGTACCTAAAACACTCGGAATGACAGTTAAAAAGAGACAGTGAAATCAAGCGGACGATGGAGCAAATTTAACTAATTAAGCACAAACACTCGTACAAGTTCCCGGCACTTCGTCTGGACAATTCCCGGAGTGATAACGGGAATTCGGGTGTCCTCGACGTTTCCGGCGAGCGACTGGGACATTTAAATATTTAGCTCACATCACTAATTAAGAAATCTTTGCATGCTAAAAGTTGTAGGTTTATTAGTGCATTTTATCGTTGGATGAATGCAAAAACAAAGGCAACTGACATTTCTTTGGTTTTCTTTTGGTCTCGAGGAAAATTTGGATGTGTCCTGTATTAAAAATAAATGATCAAATACTAACCAGTGCAATGAAGATCCAAAAATATACGAAAACATTAAATATGATCAAAATTAAATCATTAATGTGATTTTTCAGTACTGATCTAATCATAAAGAGTATATTATTTGATGCTGTACAATTTTGACGTCACTGCTTGCTATTTCATACAAAACTCCATACATTCGATCGTTTTGATATTTCATAAAGAATTGCTGATTTGACATGTCAGGACACCCTATTGGCTGTCAGACATTTATCTACTGAAGAAACATGATGATTGCACTTTAGCCAATTATGTAGCTATCAGGGGTCCAGAAACTATCGTAATTTATGAATTCTTATTTATTCATTCAAGTCATTAATATATTTGAGAATAAATAAAAATAAGATACTATTAATATTATAAATTCAAAAGTTTGTCAGTATGGATGTTTGTTACTCTTTCACGCAAAAACAATTTATCGGATTTGTTTTGTTCGGTGTTGTTTGTTTATAGCCTGGATTTACACATAATATATTATACTTATCCCAGGAAAATGTAAAATCCCTCGGGAACGCGGGTGAAACCGCGGGGGACAGCTAATAATATATATATAAAAATGAATTTTTGTCTGTATGTCCTTTATAGAATCGTAAACTATGCAACGGATTTTAATGCTGTTTTCAGCAATAGATAGAGTAATTCAAGAGAAAGGTTTATGGTTAGGATTGAAAGCGGGCAAAGCTGCAGGGCATAGCTAGTAGATAATAAAGATTATAGAGTAGTAGAGCTCTTAGTGCAGAGTTCGTCCGATCGGGAAGTACTACCACCTTACCCATTCCGCCGTGAAGTAGTAGTGCAATTGTATAACTGTGTTTCGGTTAGAAAGGTATGGGGGCCGATGAAATTACAGGCACATGAGACTTAACAACTTCACGTCTCAGGGTCGACAACGCATTGGCGATGCTCCTAGTGTTGCAAATGTCCATAGGCGGCGGTGACCACTTACCATCAGGTGGACCGTCTGCTTGTTTGTCGGCCCAAGTGGCATAAAAAAAAGATTATAAATTTAAAACAATTTCAAACACTAGAATATCACAACCCTGCTTCAGTGACTCATGAAACTTTTATTTAAAAGCCTACAATTTTTTCCAAAACTCACTTTGTCAAAATTATATGAAATCTTTACGAGGTTAAGTTATCGCATTAAATAATTGCGTAATGAGACGAAAATTTTATCAAAGACAATGAAGATCAGTGACGCTGCAGAATAGAGCTATGAATTATTATCTTATTATCTAGGCCGTAGGCATTTCTGTAAGACTGGATGATGTGGATGATTAAGAAGTTTAAAGGCACATTTATAGTCAAGGTAATTTCGGAGACCGGTACTTTTTATACTTCTCTCTACCAGCGGACGGTCTTCGCCATTTCGTCATCCTATAATTTCATTGGGAAATTGGGAACTTGTCTAACCCAAAATAAAATTTAAAAAATCTAAAGTTCTAATGTCAAAAATATTAGTAATATTGTGCACTGAGCGTAGTTTTTAGTTGACTCATTTTTTATTTTATCTACTTATAGCTTAAGCGGCTGTTATCTTGTATCTTGACGTCACGGGCCGGTCCCAACGGAAGATCAGCGTCGGTTTATAAAAAACCTGCAAAATGCTGCGTTTGATAAAAATTTCTTTAAATCAACTCATTTTACTTTGTCACAGAATCCGAAACGAACAAAATTAAGGAGTAAAACAATATTTTTGGCTTACACAACTAACTGCCCTGTATGTACACTTTTTCATGTCACATGCATCGACAAAACGCTGCTACCTAAACTCTTAAACCGTGGTATTAGCATAAAAATTTAATCACCATTTTATTATTATTGACCAGTTATATTCATTAATCTCAAATTATAATTAGGCGAAACTGTGAGGCAGATGTCTTGATAACTTAATGATTATTCATAATTTATTTTAAAATATTGCTAAAATTTATTTAAATTGGTATAATTATGACTATATTAACCTGCACTATTCGTTTTGATCACATTTAATGGTAGTTTTATTAATTAATAAAACTTTATACGGAACGCAGCTGAAAAAGAACAAAAATTAATAATTATAGAGAGATGTGCGTGACGGGGGGCCGATATCGACCGTTGGGATGAGGATTATTTACTGGAGCTTGATCCTGTAATGACACAAGGTCTAGGATGTTTCGTCGCGGCCTCTTTGCTCTGTCTCTTTCGCTAACTACGCAAACACGTGAGAGGTAAGCTCTCCGAGGCCTCCGTGCGGCGGCTCGCTGACGAAGTTTGTATTAACTGAATAAGGGGACTGTTCTCAATTGCCAAGAGTGATGGGCTTGATGTTTTGCAATTATTATACAAAACTAAATACCCTGCTATGAAGTTAAAGCATTATGTCGCTATTACAAGATACGATAAATTATCTAATGTAAATTGGTTGAATAGATGTACACCACTCATTAGATAATTAACAGTAAAGTGGTCCACAACATTCGGACAGTGTCCGACCACAGCATCTAGTATGCTTAGCTTAAAGAATATCGTATAAGACGTTCAAAATTCAAAACCATATATTCAGTTTAGGCCCACGGAGGGCAGTTATGAAGTTCGAATTTAAAGTTACTGAAGCTACTACCGGTCCGGAAGTCAGCCTTCAACTGAGAAGGACCAACAAGAAACTCAGCAAAGTAATTTTTTTTTATATAAATTTCACGATATCACAAAATCAGAACCGAGTGTGTTGGAGCGATAGTATCGCATTTTTTGGTAGTGTATAAGATTTATTCGAGCCATTGTTCGGGGATGTTTGCTCGATGACCTTAGGGTGCCTTCTATAGGGCTTCTACAATACTACCCACTGACCGTGAAGCATGGGAAGTACTTCAAATGCCAGGTAAGGCTTTATTTGCGAGTATATATGTGAAAGGTGACTTATTCAAAATAGGATCACTTGAAAAACGCGATATCGATTTTTTTTTTCAAACGGCTTTGAGCATGAATCGCCTCTTTATCGATTCAAAAAATTAATATCAGCCGAAAATATATCGGTAAATGAAACTGGGGAGTTCTTGTACTCACACTAGGAAAGGGTTTGGATGAAAACAAATGAATACGACGCATTGCCACGAATGCCTGAAAAACCTAAGATATATATAAGGATAAGAGATAAATAAGACCTCATTACAAGCTCTACACATTTTAAATTTAATAAGATTGTAACCTATACCATACCACAAATGAATACGGATTAGTTTATGTTAAATTACCTACTTTACTAAAGGGGTTATTTCGTCGCACCATCATCTCAAAACTACTGAACATATCGGGGTGGGACTTCTACCATTCAACGCGTAATTTTTCGTAGATGGCGTAGATAGGATATATATATGATACCGATAAACGCGGGTGAAGCCGCGGGTGGACTGCTAGTATAGATATATATTTAACACTGTATTCATATTACTCAGATGATGTACCTAAATAATATAGAATTCACCTTGTAACTAGTATAATTGTGATAATTGCATCACTTTTAACTAAGAATGCGTCTGCCAACAAAACAAATGATCATATTGCAATCCCCACATAATATCTCGAATAAACAAACGAATAATCAGGATAATTATAAATATTTCCACATTAATTATATTGCTTAAGCTCCATAGGAAGGTAACGTCTGTCACACGTCGACCACACTTTGAAGTTCCATTGGTTAACGTCGTTAAAATTAAAATATTTTTAACATAATAAATCGCGGTGTCTCTTGATGACGCGAATAAAATCTCTTTGGTCTTATATAAGGAAAAGATGCGAAACTTGTTTTGTTACTTTTAATATACTAGCTGTTGCGGCATGCGTGGCAATCGGTTTCTTTTGCTTTTCGGTTTAGCATACTTCTCCCAAAAGTTTCATAGCCATCGGCGCATTTTGGTACATCCATAGAACCTCAGAGTGCATTCGAACTGTACAAAACGACCAATTTGTAGTCAAAACGCGTAAAGTTGTAATGTTTACGACAGCTTCAATCACGCAGCGCTGCGGTGAATTATTTTACATTTGTCACGCATATTTATTTTGTAATTACGTTAACATTTAATGTTTTATTGAAGTTTTAGTCTTTATTCACATTATGGTTTATGTTTGAGAATTATTAATTATACTTAAAGAATTTAAGTTTTCAAGTTTATACATTCGATAAACTTTTTGAAGTTATACTTCTTTAGGCGCGTTATGAAAAAATTATGATAGTGAAATTTTAAGATGCGCGCGTATTTATTTATTTATTTATTTAATACTTTATGTACAGTAGTGTACAAATGCGGTCTTAATGCCAAAGGCATTCTCTATCAGACAACCTTTGGGTGATGCAGAGATAATTACAGGTAGATGCACTAAGAAATTATGGGAGAGATTTATAGTATGGAAGACAAAAAAAAAAAAAAAAAATATATATATATATATAATTATATAAACTTACATAAACATACTATTTAATATATTATTTACATATATAAGCTTAATAAATAATTACATACATATATATTTATATTAAACAAAGGAGTAAAATTAGAGCCGAGATGAATCTGCTAACGTTGTAGTGAGTAGGTGTTTCCGTACTTTCATCTTAAAACAACACCGACTGTTAGTCATCCTGATTTCAAGAGGGAGCTCATTCCATAGTAGAATAGACTGAATGAAGAAAGTAGAATGAAGAAAGTCAGAATGATATGTGGGACATTGAAGAAGGCGATTATGAGAGGAACGAAGATATTTATTATGGTTAGAAGACAGAAACTGAAAGTGAGAGGATAAATAAGACGGAGAACTGGGAGAGAAGAGTATAGAAAACAAGGTAGTGCTCTCATGTTTCTGCGCTGACGAATGGGCAACCAATTTAACTGTGATCTATACGCAGACACATGATCATATTTCCGTAGGTTGAAGACGAATCGAATGCAATTGATGACAAGACGGTCTAACTTATTGAGTAGATCTGCATTCAGGTCAAAGTAGCACACATCACCATAGTCAACTATAGGAAAAATTAGGGTTTGCACAAGCATTGCCTTGGTATGAGACGGGAGAAAATTTTTGAGTCGATAGAGAGAGCGCAGGATAACAACTACTTTCTGGCTTACATTTGCGACTTGGGATCGCCAGTTAAGTAACGGGTCAAGATGCAAACCAAGATCCTTGACGTTAGAGCTGAAGGAAATTACTGATCCATTGAAGATTACGGGTGGAACAGTAGTACTGCCCACCTTGCACATATTGCGATGGCTCCCCAAAATAATTGCTTGGCACTTACTGGGGTTAACCGTCACGCCAAACTTGTCCCCAATTCTTTAATACATCCAAGTCTTGGTTCACAGCATTGACTGCATCGGCTAAATCCTCAACTTTAGCTTGAGAGTAAAGCTGCAGGTCATCGGCATATAGATGATACGAACACTGAAGGTTCGTATCTGTGTAACACAAAATTCTCACGGATTAAGTTAGCTGATAACGGTCTCTCCGGAACATCGTACAAATCGCAACTGTCAGTGTCAATGAGTGAGTAATGATGTTATTGTCAATAATAACCTGGGGCTCGATTCTGTAAGGAAAATGACACTAACTCGAGGATGTTTTGTCGCGGCCTGTATGCTCTGTCTCTGTCGCTAATACTACTAATCACGTGAGAGATAAGCTTTCCGAGGCCTCCCTGAAGCGGCTCGCCGACGAAGTTTGTATTAGCTGAATAAGGGGGCTGACAACGTTAAAAATTATTATTCGTTGCTACAGACAGGTGCAAAGAGTTTTAGAAGATCATACTATCACTATTGGATTTCTGTGTTGCCTTATTAAATAAATATTATTATTATTACTAACACACCGTGTGTCTAGATGCAGTTATATGTTGCAATGACTCGAATGATTTGGGTAGGCAGACTATGATTTATATAATACTACCTGTCCCTCGCGGTTTTACCCACATTCCCGTGGAAAATCACGTTTTCCCGAGATAAAAAGCTCTATATAAGATATGCTCTATCTATGTGCCAAGTTTCATCCATATCCGTTCAGTTGTTTTTGCGTGAAAGAGTAACAAACATACTTACATACAAATCTTTCCTCTTTATAATATTAGTATAGATGTAGATTCCATTAAGGCATGAGTGAAACTCCAGCAAAAATGCATTTTATTACCGTCTCGTTTCATACACGTTCCCAAAGTATCTTTAGATTGTAACAAAGCCACAGACTAGCCACCTGATGGTAAATAGTCACTCCCGCCTATGGACATTTGCAACACCAGGGGCATCGCTAATGCGTTGTCGACCCTGAGACGTGACATTGTTAAGTCTCTTGTGTCTGTAATTTCTATTTGTGAATGATTTTTTTAAATAGCCAGCGGTCTGGAGATCTCACATTCTAAGATTAACATTGGTTAATATTATAACTAAACTTGCGGCACGCTATGATGGCCGTTTTGACGTTTAACAATGACAAAGAAAAATAACCTTTATTCCTTTACTCATAAGGTGCATCTATTGATCCAACAGTAAATTATATGATGATGGAAATCAACCTTATTCTAAGGCAATACAGTTTCTTTTCCTATTACAATCTGAAACGTCAAAACGGCCATCATAGCGTGCCGGTAGTATAGTCCTATTGCTATAGTGTTGACAAAGTTTCAGCCAAACTGAAAGTCTCGTTTTTAGCCCGTTTGAGGCTAGCTCAGCTGGTTGCTCTGTTAGTAATCAATTAGTTTTATCAAATTTCTTACTTTATACGCCATCAGTGTAATTGTTTGTTGTCCTAAATAAAGTGAAAAAACAGCTGTTCTCATTCATAAAGTGGTTTAGGTTTTTTATTGTTTACGAAACTTCCACCCTGAGTTTTATTCGCGTTCCCGAGGGATCTAAGGTTTTCCCCGAGTAAAAATAATATTCGGTGTTCCTCTCCATTGTATAGACTACGTGTGTACCAAATTTCACCACGATTGGCCGTACTATAAAGTATGGGCCTAAGGCAAAATATAAAAAAAAAATATTAGTATTTTTGTCAGAGAATATAACCCCTATGATAATGGAAAATATGTGTGTAATGTCTATTTTAATAAATTTGTAACACTAAATATTTATAAATTTAAGCTTACTGCACTCCTTCTACATTTAAACTTTAACCATGCCTCCGTGTGAGCAATATGCTTAAAAAGTGTCAAATGTTTTCGCTTCACGTATTATTATATAAATTATCACAGTAGTAAATAATGCTCGGAGTCTCTCTAAAGGATCGAATTCGAAATAAAGTCATCCGTCAGAGAACCAAAGTTATCGACATAGCTCAAAGGATTAGCAAGCTGAGGTGGTAGTGGGCTGGTCACATCTGCCGTAGAACCGATAACCGTTGGGGTAGACGTGTTCTAGAGTGGAGACCACGGCTCGGTAAACGTAGTGTAGGGCGCCCTCCAGCTAGATGGAGCGATGATATACGCAAGCTGGCTGGCAGCGGTTGGAAACAAAGAGCTGAAGATCGAGCTCAGTGGCGTGCCATAGGTGAGGCCTATGTCCAGCAGTGGACGGAGATAGGCTGATGATGATGATGATAAAATAATAATAAAATTGGAAAAAGTGTATGTCACGAAACTTCATTATATAATAACAGAAAAACAAACCAACAGACTAAAATATCCCGATTCAAAATCCATGGATTGATTTAACTTTTTGACAAGTAATGTCAAAAATCTACTTCGAACCTTCTTTTAGATTTTTAGATCATCATCGGATATGATGTAAGATTTTTGTACGTAACTAAAACTTATTGCGACTTCACGATTACCCTTGCGACAAAACAGTATTCTCTCAAAATACATAAATAACCAATATTGTCACCGGAGCTCTAAAGCACCAACGCTATCCATAATAAATCCACATTACATTAAAAACCGAGATAAATCCCTTTACGAAAAGAATTGTGATATTGTCAGCGATCGTCTTTCCAGCGAATTTGAATATTAATTTCACGTGTATCTTATATCAGGGCTTTTGCTTCAATATACGGCATACCTTCAGCTTTTGATACGTCAATTTATTGCGGACGGCCATTTTTATTGAATTCCCGCCGGTGACGTCACTCTGACACAGAGTAACTACAAAGAGGTTGGATGATTTATTTTAAACGCACAGAGTAATAAATATTCCGATCGCTTGTATTTTCTGCACAATTTTTTATGCTTCAATGTATGGAGTGTAGAAGTAAAGGAGGACCATCTCAGTGTACTAAAAAGTGTCCCTTGAAAAGGAACATAATAAGGTGGCACTGCTGTAGCAAGTGGATGAATTTTAAATAGAACGCCATTGCACATTAATAAAAAAAGAAACATTTCCGTTTTGTTACAGCGCATTTTTTATAATTATTATAATATATAGACAAACATGAGTATGGAATAAAATTATAAAGTGATTTTAAGTACCCCAATTAATTGTAAATAGGAAATAGAAAATAGTTTTAAAGAATTACCGGAAACCAACCCAGCACACTTCACTCTGTTCATATCATTTCCACTTGCTACACTAGCGCTATTTCGGTGAGAATTCGAAACCTAATTTGCTGTGTTATTTTTGAGTTTACTAGTTTCTTAAACATAAGACATGTTCTGCTGAATTATATAAGACTAGCTGTCCGCCGCGGTTTCACCCGCGTTCCCGAAGGATGTTCCTTTTTCCCGAGATAAAAGTATCCTACATACCTACCTATATATGTTATTCTAGGGCCTGCTTTTTGCCAAGTTTCATCAAAATCCGTTCAGTAGTTTTTCCGTGAAAGAGTTACAAACATCCATACTCACAAACTTTCGCATTTATAATATTAGTATAAGTATTATTATATAGATTTTCAAAAAAAAACAAAAAAACATTCGAGTATCTAAAAGCACTAGCACAAATTACAGTTCCTTAATAGTTATTGCGTGCACTAGTCTCTACGTAAAGTGCAACATTAAACAACACTAAAAAAGATATAGCATTATATTTTCATCGAGGGATAATGAGTCTTTTCTCGAATAGTTTCAAACAGATGACATCTCAAAGTATACAGCCTGTATTAGTCAATTGCCTCCTATTTGAATTACCTAACTGCATCTCAGCTCATACCAACTTAGTCGTCAAGCTGGCAACGAAGCCTTAGACCTCTCACGTAATTGCGTACTTACCGAAAGAGACAGAGCATGAAAACCGCGATAATACCTTACAGAATCAAACCCTGATACTTTGTATACGTCCGCCTTCGTTGCCATAACTCGTAGGTTTCTAAACCACGGTGTTTATCTCTGATAGGTCTGTGGGATCGTCGCAACACGTCCTAGACGGACAGTGGGTGTTCAATATTACATGACTATCATACTTAATGCTTTGAGATGCTGTTCGATTGATTTAATCTTAAAAGCGCAGCAAATACTAGCTTTTGACTTATTTCTGGTTTGACATAAGTCTTAGAGTAAGATTTTAGATTTACTCCAGCACTATTCAGCTAATATAAACTTCGTTTGCGAACCGGCGCATCGAGACTTCGGAGAGCTTAGATAAGCTCTCAAGTGATTGTGTAGTTAGTGAAAGAGACGGAGCATAGAGGTCGCGACGTAACATCGTGGAAGTAGTGTCACTTTCCATACAGAATTGAAGCCATGTTTTGGCTAAGCTACTAGTGGTTTCGTTAGGTATTTCGCAGAATATTACTCAAAACAGAGGCGGCCTTAGGGTGTGGGGAACGGGGCAATCGCCCGAGGCCTCGCTCTTGCAGGGGCCTCCCGCAACCTAAGCATTTCTTGTCAAACATGACAAATACCTAAACCAAATAACCAGACTTACTTTCGCATCACATACTTTTCACGAAGGACAAAGGGCCTCGTAATGACCTGCCGCCCGGAGCCTCGCAATTGGTAAGGCCGCCGCTGACTCAGAACTTAATCGGTAGAAAGATACTGTCAACAATCCACGCTGTATCAAAATCACAAATAAATTGAAAGTACCTACATATTAAGTTAATCCTGATCCAAAAACAGCGCACCAATCTATCACAAAGCTCAATAAGCAAGCGAGACAGCACGCCTGTGCGAAAGGGATGCAAAAGTCACGTTTTGTAGTTTACCGCGCGTCGATTTAGAGTTATAGTAATGAATATGATATAAATAAGTTTTGTACAGTGCTCACAGCGAAGGGAGTGAGTTGTATCAATACTGCAATTTATTATACTGTGGTTAAAAGACCGGATGCGGCTGTCAATTTGGCATCGATGGTATTTTTTTACCTAAAAGGCGATTTCTTTTTTAAATGTATTTTTTATCCATAGCCTTGGGTGTGACTACAATCTTTTCATAGTGAGGAAAGTATAATTTATTGCGTTAGTCCACAATCTCGTTGTGGTAGCTTGTGGTAAATGATTATGTGGTATGAGGTTATCACAAGAGATGCCTAATGTGAGACAAAGGTACTACTAACACTCTATTTCATATTTGTGATACTTTCTAAGTTATTTTCTTTAGAACACAGACGAAACCACGGGGCGATGCCTAGTGTGCCATAAATGGTAATAAGATGGTTGTAAATAGTAATATTATAGCATTGAGTCGTCTCCAAGTAAAGTTTGTTCTGAGATGGGAATGCGGCTCGGCGACCCAAACTCGCTCCCGCGGGCCCTTCCAAATGTCCTGTTCACAATGCAACTATGTAATATTAAAATAATATATTATTTACTTGCAATCTATATCTATATATCTTAAATTGAATAAACAATTATAGACCCAAATATGTGAGGAGGTTTAAGTTGACTTATGTTAGAGAATGGAGACGTTGTTGTCTCACGCCATATTTTGGACGTGTACTTGGCGCGAGACACGATTGTGTCTCCGTGTACCATTTATACAAATAAAAAATGTTTTTAAAAAATTAATATTAAAATGGCAAATATACTAATATATACACTAACTATAGTTATAAAAGTATTCTATATATTATTTATATTAAAATAAATAAAAAGAGATTACACAAAATAATTGTATAGGAAAAATCATACCATTTACACACAAACATAAAAAAAACTTATAAATAGGCTACCACACTCAAATCCCTGTGAAGTTTAGTGCCCTTAAAGAATACTGGCGACGTTTTTGTACCCCTTTCTCTTATTTTACACCTAGACTTTGACCAAAATTCAAATTAAAAACCATTTATTCAGTTTAGGCACGCGGAGGGCACTTATGAAGGTCAAATTTAAAGTTAGCTCACTGTGGCAATAGATGTTTGGAGGAGCGAGGTATATTTAAAAGGAAAGATCTTCCACCAGGCTAGGTGATCATGCCTGGGGACCGCGGTCCAACTGTTGATGTTGGATGCTTGTATATATGTCAAAATATATGTCAAATCCTGAGAGAATCTTGATATCGCGATGTAGGATTCTCGCGTGTTTCTACTCGTTGATAAATGCCGCCACATCACTGTAGTACGGGCGGTGAAGGATTGAAGGCGTGTACATAGATGTCGCCACAGATGTGACGAAAGTGGTTAACTAAAAGTCCAGCGTGAAGAAGAATACGGAAAAAGAAAGCGAAAGAACGCTTTGGTTGCTACACGATGCTTTTCCTTCAGCAAAAGCTTATACTCATACAAGGGTTCCACACGAATTTAGCTACAGTATTCATTACCATGAATCAGCCAGCGCAGTCACTATTTCAATAATAACCGGTCCTTTCAATATTGCAATAATTATAAAGATGCATAAATATAGATAAAGACGTTTCCAAATGCATTAAGTATTACCTGAACCTATTGTCTTTCCTTCCTAAATTGTATTGGTTATGACCTTAATCTATATATACAGTGTTACAAAACTACCCGTAAAGCCGAAAGGAGGTTAAATGGGGCCTTATAACGAGTCCATTCACAATATTTAAGAACCGTAGTAACGCTGTATAACATACCCCAAAAAAATTAAAAAGTGATTTATATGAATGAAAAATAGAAAACTATTAAAGTAGACAATTATTAGGTAAAATAGGTACGTAAGCCTTTCTGTTAAATAATCTGGTTCCCTGATATGACAGCTAACTAGGGTTGCCGGCTTTGATATAATTAATTATATTTTTACGGGGTATTTTCTAACACGTTGATATAATAACCCAACAATATTGTGTGTATGTTCGAAATAGACTCCTAAATGGCTGCACCGATTTTGACAGGACTGGCAAGCAACAACCGAACAGCAACCGGAAAACATTTAAAATTTCAACATTCACACAACAAATCCGGTCATGAACAGCCAGCTTAACGAAAAGGCAATATTGGCCGGCAGATAACGTTGCGGCGCGTTTGATTTGTTATAAGAAGTATTAGAGTAAAATCTAATGCTGTTTATTGCTCCCTTATTAAATGGACATTGTAATTGTTGTTACAAACATGTCTGTGGTAGTTAGGCTGTTCTGGACCCGGTGAGCACAGCCTCTTGGATGTATCTTATCTTTTGATTGCTAATTTCATCTGCTACTTTACTGGTAGATGGTAAACAGTAACTCTGATAAATATGCCTTAGGAGCTGTTTGTAAGGTATTTAAAGGACATTGGTGATTTGTGATATAGGAATATGATTTTTAACGGGTCTTTGACGATTTATATACCTACATATATAGATCTACCTATCTATCTATATATATAAAAATGAATCCCTATTTCCCTTGGTCACGGCATCACGCATGGATGGCTGGACCGATTTCGCTAATTCTTTTTTTGTTGTGTTTGTTATTGTCAGGAAAAGGTTCTTATGAAAGAAAAAAATAAGAAAGTTGCGCGGAAAATTAGAAAATTTAAGAAAATCTTAATGACCATTTTAACTTTTCTAATGTAACCTGTTTGACATTATTGTCAGTCATTTGACAGTAGAATGAATGCGTGCTGCAAAATAACGTTTAAAATAAACGCATGGGTCGGAATTATATTGACAAAATAATTAATTTATCAATATACTTATTGCACATATCGCAGTCGATTCAATAGGAAGATTCGAATTTAATATTCGTTGTTAAGACAAGACAACGGCTGTCGGGTCAGCTAGTACGAGTATACGAGTATACTCGAATATATAAAAATGAATGCCTATTTCCCTTGGTCACGGCATCACGCACGGACGACTGGACCGATTTCGCTAATTCTTTTTTTGTTGTGTTTGTTATTATCAGGAGAAGGTTCTTATGAAAGAAAAAAATAAGAAAGTTGCGCGGAAATTTAGAAAATCTAAGAAAACTTAACCACTTTACTAGCGTCTTTGACAATATAAACTTTTTTAAAGTAACCTGTTTGACATTATTGTCAGTCGTTTGACAGTTGGCGTGATTGACCCAATGCGCGCTGCAAATATCGTTTAAAATGGAGGCAAATAATTAATTTATAATTTCTTATTGCACATTTCACAGTCGATTCAATTGGAAGATTCGAATTCAATATTAATTGTTAAGACAGGACAACGTCTGTCGGGTCAGCTTGTATATGTATGTATAAGTATAAATACTAGCCCGCGGTTTCATCCGCGTTCCCGAAGGATCCCGGGTTAAAATGCATTCATTAGTTCATATGTGCTATTCCAGACTATAATCTATCTCTGTGCCAAATTTCATCAAGATCCGTTCAGCCAATCTATTAAATTTTTGTATTTATAATAATAGGAAGATGCCTTTATATACTATCTACTAACTATCTGATAACGATGAAACTTTTGTGAGATGTTTATTTATTAGGTCTATTACACTAATTAATGTTATTCTAATTACTTAAGGGCTAACAATGTACCAACAAGAATAATAAAACAATCTCAATAATAAATGTACGCCTGCAAAGATTCCTGACACACAAAAAAAGTCGCGTAGCAACGCATGCCGCGAAAAGCTAGTAATAAATATGTTTTTCTTTCCTTCACGACGTTATGGAGTAATTGATTGACTAGATTTTTTCGCCGAGGTAGTTGCCAGCTGGTAAAAACAGTTTTTTTTCTCCGAAGAAGGCGGTTAAAACTGCGGACCGAAAGTAGTGTAGTACTTTTTTAACATAATGGTTCTTAAATTTGATCTTTAAAATCGATTAAATATTCGATAACCAACATTATCGTCGGTCATCGGTCACTGTCATCGATTCATTCTATCCACTATTCTTTCTAAGAACTCAATGTACACCAATAAACCAGAATTCCTGAACTTGTAAAATCGAATGGTAACCATAAAATATGTGTACACGGTACACGGCATCGAACCGACTACAACGGCTTATAATTCTGGCGAGAATGGGGTACAACCGCTAGACTCCTAAATTGGCCCGATAACTATCTAGGCTTTATCTTAGTAGGTAACTTAGGGCTGCTTAGTTAAATTAGATACATATATGCAATTTTTTAGATATGAAAATATTTATTTATAACTAGCTGCCAACCGCGGTTTCACTCGCGTTCCCGAGGGATGTAAAATTTTCCCGGCACAAAAAGTATTCCATGTATAATACATCCAGGGCATTTTCTATATATGTATGTGCCAAATTTCATCCAAATCTGTTTGGTAGTTTTTGCGTGAATGAGTAACAAACATACAAACTTTCGCATCTATAATATTAGTAGGATTTAAAATCAAACAATGAAAGGTGCAAAAACATACATAAAATATATTCAATAAAAAGAAAATAGGAAAAAAGGTAGATCAGCTGCTAACAGAAGGAACAGCTGATCTAAATCGTTACTGGTTGCTACATCAGCAACCAGTAACGATTTAGATCAGCTACCCCAAATGGCTGAAATATGTAACCCACATCATGAGATATTAATAAATTATTTTCTTATAGGAAAAAGTACTTATCTCCGGCACCATAAGCCAAATAGAGCCAGATCCCAGGGCCACCAGACGTCTCTTATTATCTGAGAACGAAATGTGTGAGATTGAATAGTGTTAGTATGTACCTATAAGTATTATTATATTTTAGAGAGCTAGGGCTTAACGGGATTTCCCGTTCGAAATTTGGAGCAGCCCGACTGGGGAAGTACCTCCACCTTACAGCAGATCGCAGCCAAATAACACTATATGTAGACCATGTAGTGTTGTGTTCCTGTGGTGAGTAAGGTCGCCAGAACTCCGCGAGGAGGCGCTGTGCTGGCAGTATGAGGACCACCCAAAAAATTATAGACTTGCAGAAACCAGCATGCTCTGCAATGCGTCTTTGAGCTGAGAGTTATTCCTCTTGGAAAAAAGCACATTCATTTTTTCCCGAATTTTTCGATTTTCCGGGCAAATTGGTATAAGTTCCATCCAGATCCGTTGTGAAGCTTTAGCTTGAAAAAGTAACATTCCCACATCTATCCTCGCCAACGTTTTAATGTTTGTAGGAAGGTTATGAAAGTAAGATACATATATTAGCTCAATAAGTATCAATAATACCTCATTATAATATTAGTAGCATAGAATAAGATTGGAAAGAATTGTTTTTATACCACTTGGACCGACAAAGCAGACGGTCCACCTGATGGTAAGTGGTCACCGCCGCCTATGGACATTTGCAACACTAGAGGCAACGCCAATGCGTTGTCAAACTTGAGACGTCAAGTTGTTAATTCTCATGTGCCTGTAATTTCACCGGCCCCCTTACCTTTCTAACCGAAACACAGTAATACAAGTGCGCTACTGCTTCACGGCAGAAATGGGTAAGGTGGTAGTACTTCCCCGGACGAACTCTGCACTAAGAGCTCTACTACTCTAGTATGATAGATATAGCTCAATAAGTATCAATAATATACCTCATTACAGGCTCAGTCAACCCTGCGTGTGCGCACCGTTAGCTGTATCATGTATTAATCTTATCTCTTCACATCGCGGGGTCGCTCTGTCGTGACACCGTTTTGGCTTTGAAGAATGTCACAGAAAAAACAACTTTATTGCTTTTGTAATTAGATGCATCTATTGATTCAATACTTCATTGCATGATTATTGAATTAGGCCTTATTTTTGTGCAATAAGGTTGTTTTTGCGGCGGCGGTGACCACTAACCACCAGGTGGACTGGCTGCCTGTTTGTTGGCATACAAATAAAAAAAAAAAAAATTTATACATACTTACATACACTTTTCGCATGAAACGTTTAGGTCTCTCTCGCGGGTATAAATATGCTGGGCGGAAGTAAGGGCAAAATTAGGTTGTGAGTTAGATACTTGGTGCAGTAGGTACTGTCAGCAACATAAGCAGCAGAACAGATTAAAAAAACGCCTGTACACTGTATCTATCCATTATATTTAAACTTAAATTAAAGAAGTATTTTGAAAACATATTTTAACAAAAACCTGTGTTATTACATTTCTACATTGTGGATTGAAGTCTATCTATGTTGCTGACTGTACAGTTAGTTACAGTATACAGTAACATATTAATAAACGTAAGTAACATGTTCTTCTAGAATAAATTAATTAAGAAAATATGAAACTATGTCCTAAGGGATGATGTTGCCCTTGAATTACGAACATTTTGCCAGAGGTCATAGCATTATAACGCTTAGTAATAAGGTTGCTTTTTGATTGATCATTCTCATTGGTTTCAGACTACCGGATGAAATAATAACTCGTTCAATCACTTTTGCAAAAACTAGTGTAATGAAGCAAGACTAAAGTAACAAGCCTTCAAGTATGCATACGAATACCTACCTTATCATTATGAATTCAAGACAGAATTTTCCTGATCATCATCTCTAATCGACTCTGGTTCCGTTATTCATTGAAACCAGCGAGGCGATTGTGTATGGCTCTCGGAATCAAAGTGAAAGATAAATTGCTACTAGATCGATAATTGGGTGAGTGCCATCCCTTTCACACACCTGCGCGACAACATATCGGCAAATTGACCCCTACTTCGATTCCGAGAGCATTATACAATCACCCCGCATTTCAGATACTCCATTGTCTTCTTTCCTACGAGCAAAAATAAATTCATCGTCCCTCCTTTGGCCTCATTACCAAGTCTTGGTAGTAAGGAAAATTACACTAGCTCGAGGATGTTTCATCGCGGCCTCTATGCTCTGTCCCTTTTACTAACTACGCAGTCACGTGAGAGAGGCTCTCCGAAACGTCCTTGCGCCGGCTCGCCGACGAAGTTTATATTACATTAATTACAGAAATTACACATGAGACTTAACAACTTCAGGTCTCAGAGTCGACAACGCATTCGTGATGCCCCTGGTGTTACAAATGTCCATAGGCGGTGACCACTTACCATCAGACGGACAGCATGCCTGTTTGTGGGCCGGGTTGTACTCCGGGAGAGTGATGGCAGAAGTGAAAACTTGAACATTAACGTTGTGCATTTTCAGCGTCTTACGAATTTTCGACCACGTCACGTGTCCTGACGCGAGTTTAACATTTTATACCCATCCCAAGAAAAGTGCTCAACGCCACTAAAGAATATAAGAATAATTTGCTGAATAAGAAAGCTGGTGGCCGTAGACTCTCTAGTAGCGATTGAATTTCCTCGAATAAAGTTATATAGGATGTAGCACACGCATATTTTAACCTCACAATAGTACAGTTAGGGATCTTATCGCACGGTGGAGGTATCGGTAGAGGTCGCGCGTTGTGCGACACTGCGCGGTAGTAGCAAGTGACGTTATGGGACAAGTGGACAACGGACCGGCACACGTGGAATGTGAATTTAGAGCCTATTAGCTACCGTGGATGTCTAGCTTAATAATCTAAAAACTGAATATCAAATTAGCTTTGTTCTGGGTTTTTGAACATCCGACTCAAAAAATGTATAAATTTGTACGTATGGATATTTGTTCCCCAATCTCATAAAAATGGGTGGACGGATTTAGATGAAATTTGGCGCACAGATAGTTTATAACCTGTATTTATAGTACCTACTTACTTAGTAAGTCTTTGCTTACAACATAGTATTATTTTTATCTCGAGAAAATGTAAGATTTTTTGGGAACTTAGGCGAAACCGCAGCCAGAAGCTAGTAATATATTACTTAATACTATGAAACAAAATCACTATTTCTTAGTAGTAGCATAGTTCTTTTAAATTACGCAATAGATTGTATATGCCGTTTTTACTGTCATTCAGAGAATATCTTCAGAAAACTGTACGTGTATGCGGTGTATGATACATTAATATTACACTCTAGCAGAAAAACTTTTGTTGAAATAATATTATACTGCTTCAGTAAAATACGATTAACCTATCATTTTTTTAATTAATATTGACGATATTTGTACTTGGTAATTAACTGTAATAATCACACGACCTCACAATTTAAATACATATAAAAAAATCCCACAAAACTAAACTTTCATTTACTATAATTATGTACAGCAAATATAAAGCTATGTACACACCGCCGCGTCGGCCGCCGCTATCGCGCGGTTATCTCAACGGTATCTGAGTTAGGAACACAATCGAGTCTATGTCAGAGCGGACAAGGGCCGGCCATTTGCGCTGAGCGGCCCGCTCTCACAACATGCGCTGCTCTCAGCCTGACCTAACCACGCAAATTTATTACTACCCTTCAATTATTTAAACTGGGGTTGTTTGTTGTCAATTGTAAGGATTAACGCTATCTAAAGTAGCCATAGAGATTTAAATTGTCTGTGGAAATTACTTAAGTTTTTAATAGTCTCTGCCTTAGTTCCAAATGTAAACAAGGGATTTTGGTTGTCTGTGGGAATTACTAAGGTTTTTGTTCCAGTCTCTGCCTTTGTACTTATGTACATGAGTTCAAGTGTGGTTACTTCTAATGAAAATAAAATATTGTTTTAGTGAAGAGTTAGTAAATGAGTTTTCAAATGTTTTACAATAATCCTGAATTAACCCTTATTCAGCTAATACAAACTTCGTCGGCGAGCCGCTTCACGGAGGCCTCGGAGAGCTTATCTCTCACGTGATTAGTGGTATTAGCGTAGTTAGCGAAAGAGACACGGAAACCGCGACGAAACATCCTCGAGTTAGTGTCATTTCCCTTACAGAATCGAGCCCCTGACCAATTCGGAACAGAAGCAATCATTCTCATAATGTCTTACACAAATTTTAATGGATGTAAATACCTATTTAAAAAAGTATTATATGTAGTAGAAATATTTATTGTTTGGTTTGTAAAAAAAGTACCAGGATAATAATATATAATCCCTACTAATATTATAAATGTGAATGTAAGTTTGTATGTAACACTTTCATGCGAAAACTACTTAACCGATCATCATGAAACTTTGTACACATATTCTTGGAGGTATTAGAAGTAACATATGATACTTTTTGTGCCAGGAAAGTGTTACATCCTTTGAAAAGGCGGGTGAAACCGCAGGGAACAGCAGTTATATGATAATTATTTATTATATTTTTTCTAGTCTTTATGATCCCACGGCTGGGCAAATATCTCCGCCATCTGTTACATTTATCATTGAAACTCGAAGTAAATCAGCCACTTCGTCACTTTGCACGCTCCTTGTCTATGAATTTAAAATATACCATAAAATATTCCTAACTTGGTCCTAATAATCTTTACTATAGTAGTTTCACTCTAACCTTTGCGTGACCTCAACTACTTGCTTAAATAGACCCACAGCCAGTCAATACATTCACATTCTTAGATTGCATTCATTCGCTTCACATTGTAAACCGTATTAGGCAGAACTATTCCCTATTTCTCACTATCAACCACTTAAAACAACATCAAAATCATCTCAGCCACCCTCTGAGATCTAACATTAGATCTGCATTTGGTGACCGTGAAGATAAGTGGTCCAAGTATTTTTTTTGTTAAAATTAGTTATAACTTTGTCATTTCTTACATAAAGTGCTTAGTTATTTTTCTTTTCTAAGAATTAACCTTTACTTAAGTTATCTACTGTATCTGTATTTCTTTTCTTAGAATTTAGTGTCTGTAAATATATATTTACTGGAAATAAAAGACTTTTTATTTTATTTGTATTTATATAAGTGTTTTCATACTTCTACAGGTATTTATGCGTGCTTACATATAGAATGCAGTTATCTGACCCCATTACAGTTACATATTATTATTATACTGATGAAAGCGAAATAAAGGGGTAATTATCAAGTCACAGTATCATTTCAATCTTATTTGATCGTATAATGTTATTTGTGAAATGGTAATTATAGGACAACTGTTATATTATAAATAGGTATAGCTTGTAGGCTTTTTTGTATACCACATTAGCCGACAAAAAACTACACGGTCCACCTGATGGTAAGTGACCACAACCTATGTACATTTGCAACACCAGTGCATCGCCATTGCGTTGTCAAACCTAAGACTTGAAGTTGCTAAGTCTATAATAATTTCACCGGCTCCCTTACCCTTTTAACCGAAACACAGTAATACAAGTGCACTACTGCTTCACGGTTGAAATAGGTAAGGTGAAAGTACTTCCCCGGACAAACTCTGCACTAAGAGCTCTACTACTCAATGCTTGCTAGTTTGTAAGTTTGGATGTAGGTCATATCCGAAACTAGATAGCCATTTAGAGAAAATACACATATAAGTTTCCACTATTCCCTAGTGACCTTGGCTATTTTATTATCCCAGGGTACATTAGATCCCTTGCGAACGCGAGTAAAGCCGCCGGTCATTAGTATGATAGCAATTTTTATAGTAACTTGATATTATCTAATAAAAAACACTGGCACCAAATTCTCGCAATTTTGAAATTAACATCGCATTCGAGATTCTTATGAAAAACATGGCATAATAAAAATTTCATGGAACCAAATTAATTAAACAATTTCCGAAAGAGACATCCGAGAATTGAGTCCTAGGACTTTATAAGTTTTTATTTATGATTCAATATTTTTAATGTAAAATGTACTTAGACCAGTTGTAATAGTGGTATATGTATCCCGATGCGCCCGCGCCTCGCCATATAATACGACCTTTAAGGATAAAGCCAGATTAGATGCTCTCGTGGAATACCATATTTAGATTATAGTAGGCTTTACTGCGCCATATTAAAATTTAAACGATTGTTAAAGCTTGTATCACTATCTAATAGTCGCTGTCTCGAGAAACAAGTCTATGTTAACTTTTGTCATTGCTTCTTCCTTATGTTTATTATGACTATATTTAACTACTTCTTTTTTTTTGTCATATAGGCCGATAATTAGACGATTTACCTGATGGTAAGTGATCACCGCCGCCTTTGGTAATTTGCAACACAAGGGGCATCGTCAATGCGTTGTCGACCCTGAGACGTGAAGTTGTCAAGTCTCATGTGCCTGTAATTTTATCGAAAGGTAAGGGAACCTTTCTAATAGATACACAGTGATATAAGTGCACTACTGCGTCACGGCGGAAATGGTAGTAGGTACTTCCACGGACAAACTCGGCACTCAAGAGTTGTACTACTTTTCAATAATTTTTCATTGTTGAGTACTTATAGAGACTTATAGAGTATATATAGTAGTAGAGATATATTAAGTGTTAATTGTGCCTTTATTTTAAAAATAGAAGATATTAACCGATTTTCAAAAAAGGAGGTGAAAGCCAATTCGACTTAAGATTGCTTTCGATTGGTAAAATGTTGTCTCAGAATTTTAGTATACCTACAATACTTTAATTTGAGTAATATAATAGTTTTGTCGATCGCCGCCGTGGTTGAGTGGTACAAAGCTCGCGTAGAGACTGAAGTCCTGGTTTCGATTCCCGGGTGGGGCAAGGTGATGAGAAATGAGATCCTGTAACACGGGATTCGTAATGTGCCTGAAAGATGGCGACAATTCACAACACATGTCTCGTTTCTACTTTAAAATTTCGGTCGAATGTGAGTTTTGCCAGTATTTGGCAAGGAGTAAATAAATAAATAAATATCCTGGGAAATTCTTTACACACGGCCACCTGATCCCAAACTAAGCAGAGCTTGTACTATGAAAACCAGATAACTGATATACTACTTATTTTTTTTCTAAATACATACTTATATAGATATTTACACCCAGACACAGAACAAACAGACACGTTCATGTACACAAATGTTTGTCCTGGGTGGGAATCGAACCCGCGACCTTAGGTTTGGCAGTCAGAGTCGCTAACCAAGTCAACTGGCCTGTCATAATGAAACTCAGTATGACCTGTTTCTAATTGCTTAATCAATCTCTACGTGCGTGCGACTTACCTAAATGCGTACAATTATGTACCATATGCTGTCGCTACACGTGCTTCTTTCCTGTGATCTCTGCATACTTCTTCGGAAAAAGGGCGTGATGATATTGCACCTGTAATTTAAAGATGTGTCTTCTTAAGTATAAATAAAGTGGTTTTAGTCATATATAACTTACTAGCTTTCCCCCGCGGTTTCACCTGATCGATATCATATATAGCAACCATATACAAAAAAATCTTCGTCGAATGGTAGTCCCATCGTGATATGGTCAGTAGTTTTAAGGTGATGGTGCGTCAAAGGTACCCTATTTTCCTTATACATATAAATTTAGATAAAGATATATCATAAATAGATTAAACTAGAAAGTTATACATCTAATAATAAAGATATATCATGAATAGATTAAACTAGAAAGTTATACATCTAATAATTCATATCATATAAAAGTATCTACGGAGGCTAATTAATAATTGAAATGACATTAAAATATACAATAAAAACAGAAAGGTAAGAAAAGTTAGATCAGCTGCTTACAGTAAAACCGCTGATAAAATCGCTGCCGGTGGGAAGCGTGCCCATCACTCACATAAAAAAGAAAGATTAAACTAAAGCTTAGGTATTTCCACCATAAATGTTCGCAAACTTCAATACACTATTAACATGAATTTATATAATAAATGCAACAGTATTAACCTTTTGGTGCCCACATAAACACTTAACATTCTATAGTTAATAGCACAGATAATAGTCATAAAGTTAATGTTACGTATTCAATCGAGAAAAGCTACCAGCTTCTATAATACATCTTTTCTAGCCACGTAAGTAACGGGTACAGTTGAGCACTAAATATGTAAAATTTATTATTATTCTAACGTATTAAACAACCACTGAGCTCGATCTTTAGCTCTTTGTTTCCAACCGCTGCCAGCCAGCTTGCGTATATCATCGCTCCATCTAGCTGGAGGGCGCCCTACAGTACGTTTACCGAGCCGTGGTCTCCACTCTAGAACACGTCTACCCCAACGATTATCGGTTCTGCGGCAGATGTGACCAGCTCACTGCCACTTCAGGTTGCTAATCCTTTGAGCTATGTCAATAACTTTGGTTCTCTGACGGATGACTTCATTACGAATACGATCCTTCAGATTCCGAGCATAGCTCTCTCCATAGCTCGCTTAGCGACTTAAAACCAGTCGCACATTGAGTATCCACGTCTCGGCTCCGTAAGCGTGGCGTGCCATAGGTGAAGCCTATGTCCAGCAGTGGACGGAGATAGGCTGATGATGATTATGATTTAACAACCAATGTCAGCGAAAGGACGAGAAGAAAGGGATTAAATATCCTGGGACATACTTACACACGGCCATCTGATCCCAAACTAAGCAGAGCTTGTACTATGGAAACCATAACTGATATAATACTTTTCTAAATGCATACGTAAAACTACAGTTCTGGGCAGAACCAATAATGGAATCTCATGATAGAGAAAATTGGGAACAGTTGGAGGAGGGCAAGGAATTCACAAATTGGACTATCTGCTTAATTGATGGAAACTGTAAATACTATTAATATTATCTATACTAATACTAATCTATACTAAAATATTATAAAGAGGAAATATTTGTATGTAAGTATGTTTGTTATTCTTTCACGCAAAAACTACTTAACGGATATGGATGAAACTTGGCACATAGATAGAGCATATCCCCGAATAACAAATACTAAATGATAAAGTTTGTAAAGATGGATGTTTGTTACTCTTTCACACAAAAACTACTGAAAAGATTTGGATGAAACTTGGCACATATATACTTTATATTGTGTGTTAACACATAGGATATTTTTTTCCCGGAAAAAGTTACATTCCTCGGGAAAGCGGGGAATAGCGGGGGACGGCTAGTAAATATACATATTACCTACTAATACATACAGCTCAAATCCCTATCAATTGCACAATCATTGAGTGTCAAATTCATAATTGAATGGATCTCACAAGGATGCTATCCATTCGATTATCCTCAAAGGACCAAAAGGTTTTTTTTAATCAGATGGTAGAAGAGAAAATGCACGACATCACATCACATTTCCTCGAAAATCCTTTACCGATACCAAAAAAAACACAAAGTAAATTTCGCGGATGACGGGCTTAACATTTTCGAGGAACCTGTCCGAAACAACATTTTTTATTGATTTTAATGGAAAGTTCATTCACTTTTAATTATGTAAAGAAATACTGTTTCCCTTTTGGAACTTTTTGCTTATCTCATATTCCAGGTTAATTAAACACCTATGCAGGGGCGGCCTTAGGGGTATCGCCTGGGGCCTCGCTCTTGCAGGGGCCTCGCGCAACCCAAACAAATTAAAAAAATGTATTTCAAATTTTATTTATTTCTGTAACTTTAGCATTTCTTGTCAAACATGACAAATACCTAAACGAAACAACCAGACTTACTTTCGCATCACATACTTTTCACGAAGGACAAAGGGCCTCGCAATGACCTGCCGCCCGGAGCCTCGCAATGGGTAAGGCCGCCGCTGCACCTATGTAATTATCAAAAAAAAATTAACGACGGTTGAAAACGAGCCAATAAAGTACCAAAAACATTCACAAATTCATCAAAAACACAATGTCCATTTATTTTAACTTGACGACTGTACAAGAACACGCCAACATTTACACCATCCCAGGTCACAGTGTCACAACAATATCATTAAACCTAACTCGTATATTTACTGCAGCTTTCAGTAGATAAACCAATCCGATAGTTGGCTAATACCTGCGCGGGAATCGAACCGACGATGTCGCAAGATAGGCACCGTTATTAACTGTGATCCGCATGTCGAGCTAAGCTTTATTAATGAAACAAGCTATACAATCTTATACGGATTTTCAGTTTAGTGCGTATTTGTCAAGCGTAATTATCTATTTATCTATAAAACAACACACTACAGTATACTCTAAAGTGTTAAAGTTCGTAAGTTTGGATGTAAGAGGTAACCTCAGAAATTACTCATCCGTTTCCAAAAATTCTGTCACTGATAGAAAGGTTTTAGGCGTTATGTGACTCCTAAAACTAGTTTAAAAATAAGTGTCGGAACTCATTTACTTAGGGGCTATGCAATGGTTAGTCAAATTGGACTTAAGTCTACTTCTAACTTGACAATTTAAATTAAACACAATTAGTATTATCTATTAACTCACAAATAAGTGAGTACATTTTGAAACTGTATTAAAAATTTACCAACTTCTCACTGCCTAATCAAAATAAGTATTAAAAGAACAGTGCCTTTACCATGAGTTTTTAACGTACGTACTCGCTAGCGACGGCGTAAAACATTTCTATGGCAAATGTGTACAGCGCCACTAGCGGTCACCTAAAGAACTAAAATCGGTAGTATGAGTCGATCGGGTTCGATGGTCGTTTACTCGCCAGTGACTAAAGTAAGTTTCGATAGCAACTCATGGTAGAGGTACTGTGCCTTGTGCACGAGCATCAATCGCAAGTGTATGAACATCGCGCAACGTCACTGTATGCGCGAAGTTCTATTTTCTAAACCACCATATTGGTCGATACCATGACGCTACTAATACACGTTCGTGCTTATGCCTCAGTTCAAGATACTATTTCAACGAAAATATCAATAAAAACTTATATAAATGCAGTTTCCAGAAACAACAATGTGTGGTGGAATTCGGTTACCTGTTGAATTGGAATGAATCATCGCAAACACCTGGCATTTGATAAAACACTTATCCATATGCAACAATGTATTAAACGCTTGATATTCTGTAATGCTGGTTTAAAATTTATAAATCGTTTGGCCTGCTTAGATTTTGTTTGATAGTTATACATGAATTCATATATACTTTGTAATTATATGTCGGTTTGACGGTTTTACCCGCGTTCCCGTGGGATGTCACATGTATTATACATAAAAACCTTCCTCTTCAATCACTCTATCTATTAAAAAAAATCAAAATCATTTGCGTAGTTTTAAAGATTTAAGCATACATAGGGATATAGGGACAGAGAAAGCGACTTTGTTTTATACTATGTAGTGATTATTTATTGATTAACCATAAAACTTACGTCTGTCTTTACAGGCAAGCCTAATGCGACAGAGTAGATCTTATTATCTATCTTAAATCTAATCTATACTATTCCTAATATTACATACAGTTTAAGTTTTTCCCTACAATATAAATTAGACTAATTTAGGTACTGCAGAGGTAATAAGCAGCTTTTGTAAGTTCGTTCAGTGAACATTTGAATAATAAATGCAACACTTGTTTCGTGAAACTTGTGTTAATCTGAAATCCTAAAAAGTAAAGAAGAAATAGAACTCTATAACTATATTTTTTGCTATAAAAATAAGTGTAAATATACTCGGCAGTCGAGTGGTATAAAGGTCGATTTAGATCGACGAATAGTCCTGAAAACTCCGGGTTCGATGCCCAGATCACAAATAATAACCTGTAGTCTGGAATAGGGAACTGTCCTGTATTAAACATAAATTAAAGTATTAAAATAAATAAAAAAAAAAAAAAAAATTATCAACAACTAACCAGAGAATTGAACATCCAAAAATATAAGAAAACATTAAATATGATCAAAATTTAATCATTAATGTGATTTTTCAGTACCGATCTAATCACAAAGAGTATGTTATTTGATGCTGTACAGTTATGACGTCACAACTTGCAATTTCATACAAAACTCCATACATTCGATCGTTTTGACATTTCATAGAGAATTCCTGATTTGACATGTCAGGACACATCGCTATTTAGAGAACATCAGTTTAAATATTTCACTGTTTGGTAGTAGGTAGTAATATCCTAATAATATATAGTACCTATAGTACCTGTAGTATATACTACCTATATAATATATAGTAGCTATAGTACCTGTAGTATATACTACCTATATAATATATACCGGAGTGTATACACGATTGAGTTTTATAGAAAATCTCGTAGATCGTTTTGACATTTCATAAAGAATTGCTGATTTGACATGTCATGACACATCCCTATTGGTAATGATAGAATCTGGTCATTACTGAGACCACTGTCTACCTCTTCAGGGATAATATATATATATATATATATATATATATATATTTTATATATAAACTTGAGCGCATTTGACTGGATCTCACCTGATGGAAAGTGACGATGCAGTCAAGGATGGTACACGCAAGAAGATGTTATGTAACAGTCGAAAGAAAATCTAGCAGCTAACATTGTGCCATTTGAGTGGGCAGAAACCATAGATAAGTATGAGAAATATCGATGATTGGAATGTTAATCCATCGTTAATCCCCACCATGCCCACACGTGAAAGGGAAGGTAAGCAGTACTTAGATACTAGTTACTGACAAACGGTAAATTGCACACCTTAAAATTGTGCAATACACGGCGTAGTTATTATTGGCCTTCTACTATACCTTTGGATAATATCAGTCATGAACTAAAGGGCATTTTTTTATCTCCTTACTTTCATCATCAGCCTATCTCTGTCCACTGCTGGCCTTAAGCCTCATCTATAGCACGTCTATTAGGAAGAAAGGTTCTCGTGTGGCCACATACAGGAAAACGCTGAGTGGGACGATCAGATAGACCGACGACCTGGTCAGAGTCGCTGGAAGCCGCTGGGTGCAAGCGGCTCAAGACCGATCGAGATGGAAATCCAAGGGTGAGGCCTATGTTCAGCAGAGGAAATCCCTGGGCTGATATGATGATAGCATCTATTATTAATATGTATAGCGATAGAATAGATTTACACCACGATTCTTTTGCCAGAACTAAAAAAGATATCTTAAGGGGACCCGGTGGTCTAGCAGCCTAAAATTTAGGCTATTTTTAAAAATTTGACAGAAATGACTAAGGGTTTTAATTTTTTTTAGGCTTATTTTATTACTTATTAACAATACAAAAATGATGGTAAACACAAAATTTTTTTTTTTTAATTCCAAAAGTGGCGCTGAAGTTCCCCTCTCAAAAAAAAAGGACCTGGCTGCTGAAGGAGGTTTTATCTCTCCCTTTGATCAGAAATTAAAAAATAAGACGGATTTTTAATCAGTATAAGTATAGTTATGGCGGGGACTAGAATAAAAAAAAAAAAAATTGACAAAATGGTGCGTAATTCAAAGTACGAGTCTGAAAACGACTCTTTTTTTGCAATGTTTTTTTAATAAAGAAAATAGAAATACTCAACAGAAAATATTTTTTCTAGTCCCGGCGAGAGCCAGTACTATTTAGAATGACCTGTTAAAATTTCAGACGAATCGGTCGAACCCTTTTTTTTTTTTAGCTTCAGTAGACCAAAAAAAGTAGTTTCGAGATAAACGCGTTTAAAGTAACTATATTCTCAAGAAATTGTATTGAAATATGCACTTACGATTAATCGGCGATCCCAGCACCATAAAGGATTCCCTCTGTTCTCTCATAGTCTTCATTTTCTTGACTCTTGGATTTTTTACGAGCAGTTCTTGCCTCTTTGGAGTCACTTGTGCTTTGACGATCAGCCTTATAGATTCTTCGCTCATCACGATCTCGGGCTAGTTGATCGGCGTATGGGCCGATTTTAATACCCATTACGTCCATCATCTTTAAAATAGCTTTAAAACCTTCGTTAAATGTACAAGCAGCACAACATGCAGCGATGTCCACAATTTTTTTTCCAGAAAAATTGATGCTTCGGTGCAAGTTGCCAGACGCAAGAGTTGAAGCTTTCATTGTTATTTTGAGTGTTATTTCCGAGACATCTTTCTAACAGGCTTTCATCCGTTAAGCTCTCGTAAACTGGCTTTAAAATAGCTTGAGCATCATCATCCAGAGCAGGGGAATGCTCATAGCTGTCCAAAGAACCCGCAGCTTCACTTTTACGCCATTTACACCAAGACTCAGGACCTATTGGACAATAGGAGTGTTGCGGATTTTCGTTTGTTGAAATATTGTGATAATACCCCGCTAAAACTTCTTTCTTCATATCTTCAAGAGAATCAGGGTGCCGACGAATTGCTAAACCGTAAAATATAGAAAGTTCCTGTAATAATTTATTTGTTAATTTTTTCGTTTTGACAGCATCTTTACCGAGAGAATTTTTTCGAGTTTTCTTGGGTTTTGCATCTTCACCAGCGATCTCATCTTTACTAGCTGCTTTCGACATTTGTAATTTCGCTTTTTTCAATTGTTCATATTTTTTTTAGCTTCGAGAACAATCGAGCCCAACTCACCGATCGTCTACCTGACATTGTAATGGGTTTTAAATATAGAAATACTCGGAATTTTGTCACCAAATTTTAACAGTATATTTTTGAAATACTATACTTTCGAAATATATAAAAAAAAAACGATTTTTCGAAAATTCTAGACCACCGGGTCCCCTTAAGCTGCTTGTCCAATTAAATTTCAAATTACCAATGTTTATGTATATTTATTTTTAATGTAACTGTTCTCCTTATATAAGTAAGTTTTGCTAATTAATAATAGTATATATTTAGACTAACTGTTTTCTTTAATTGTAATGGTACATGCGGTGCTTACCTTTAAGTAATTCTTACACTGTTATTCATATTTATCATAAAATGTATCTTTATTTTAATGTATGTGTAAAGAATTGTTGGTAAGCCAGAAAATAAATAAATAGTACGCCAATGAGCTCCTTACTTTACCTACCTTCAAAAAGTATTATTCTTAAACATAGAAATAGCCGTTAGAACTAGCAATATACAACACAAAGGACACCTCTACAAACCAGGTATTTACAGAACAGAGACATTATCTTCTTTCGAATATAAGCAGAAGAAAACATGTCATACTGTTGAATTAGTAGACAGTGCACCTGATGGTAAGCGGTCTCCACCGTATATAAACCCTGAACCATGATATTAAGTCTCATTTTCTACCGGTCCTTTACATCTCTAACCAAAACTCAAGTACACTACTCATCTAAAGTGGAAATATACATATATAATGGTATTACCTCCCCGGATTAGTACTGTACTAAGAGCTTTACTACCTACTGCTTAAAGTACAATTTGCTAAAACGAAATACTCAGCACATCGCCCAAGTATTAAGTAAGACAAGGTTCTTCAAATGGTATTAAACCTCCATTTACGAAAATTAAATTTAAATAAAATTATTCAAAAAAAGAATAATCATAAACTCTATTTATTTTTAAAAAGTGTGAAGCTCGTACATTTATCAAGGGACCTCTGTGGAGTAATAAGACCTTGTTGTTGCAGCTAAGGTTATTCCAGGCCGAAGTTGTAGGCCTAACCGCAGACAGCTTTAATGAAAAATGTGGCAACACTGAACGCTAAGGTTACGAAAGTCGTTAGAAATTATGAATGTTGCTATAATTAAAATATATCGTTTTAACGCCCCAATGGACTCATAACTTTGCATTAGCAAGTAACTATTTTTTGTGGTAATAATTGTTAATCTGAATATTATAGATGAATATGGTTTAAGATATTTAAGTTAGAAAGTTAAATGAGATTACCAAAAGCAAAGAATAACTTGAAATTATTTCTTCATCAGCGGCTTAATTCTGTAAGTAAAATGATAGCTCAAGGATGTTTCGTCGCGGCCTCTATGCTCTGTCTCTGTCGCTTACTACGCTAATACTACTAATCACGTGAGAGGTAAGCTCTCCAAGGCCTCCGTGAATCGGCTCGCCGGCGAAGGGGACAGATCTAAGAAATGACCTAACATAACCAATTATGATTTATCAAAACGAAATTAAGTTTCATTTATGCTATGACCACTTTTGGTACAGTCACTATCTGAACAACCAGTTTTTATTGTTTGAACCAAACAATAAAAAGATAAAGAAAACTGGCTTTGTGTATCTGTCTATATAAAGATGCGTAATATTAAATTTCTAGATTACAGATTAGTTTTGTAAATTTGGAACCAACTTTTGTTGCTGACCGTACTTAACCAAATGATTTCACAACTCATTGTCCATTGTCTAACTAAATCTTACAATGTCCAAACGCAAATAAATTTCTCAAACAAACGTAACGTTAGCAAAATACCCATGTTTCCAATTTAATTTAAACCTTAACTAATAATTAATAGACTTGAAAGTAAGCACCGCTTTCCATAAACGCGTTGGACTAAATCAATATGTCCGCTTTAATTATGCTGAACAATATCTTAATTATTACATTTTCTATCTGTTTTGTGCCGGTTTCCCAACAATCCATTTAAAACGGCGTAAAGCCTAACATAGTAATAATCCCGCTACAATCTAATTCCGATTGTCAATAATTACACTTTCTAACAAAATAATTGAATCCTCTATAAAGAGGAAAGATTTGTATGTATGTATGTTTGTTACTCTTTCACGCAAAAACTACTTAACGGATATGGATGAAATTTGGCACATAGAGGGAGCATATCTTCGAATAACATATAGACTTTTTATCCCGGGAAAATGTGATATCCCTCGGGAATGCGGGTAAAACCGCGGGGGACAGCTAGTACTATTATAATCGAGAATGTTTGGATGGATGGTTGTTTTAATTACGCCTTACAGTACGCGTAAATCAATTAATTTAATCCAACTAAAATATTAAATGCGAAAGTTTGTCAGGATCTATGGATGTTTGTTACTCGTTCACGTAAAAACTACTAAACCAATTTGGAACAAACTTGGCATAAAGATAGTTTATAAACTTGATTAATACACTTTATCCCGAGAAAAAGTGACATCCCTCGAGAACGTGGATGAGGATACAGAGTGAGGAGTTGAGGTTAAAAGCCTGAATAAATTGGGCCTGAACGAGTTTTAGGTCCACTACTGCCACTGTACCAATTTCTGCCGTGAAGCAGTAGTGCACTTGTATACTGTTTTGGTTAGAAAAGTAAGGGGGCCGGTGAAATTACAGGCACATGAGTCTCAACTACTTGACGTCTCAGGGTCGAAAACGCATTGGCGATGCCCCTGGTATGTCATTAAATCCATATTCGGTGACCACTTACCATCAAGTAGTCCGTGCCTGTTTATTGGTCACAGTAAAAAAAAATTGTACGTCAAAAAACCTGCATTCGTGAAAAATCGTGTCATGAAAAGTCAACGCTAAGTTGATTTAATAACACAATGTTACTCAGATACCACCTTCAATACCTTTCAATCGAATTTAATTGAATAGCTCCGATACCAGCTTATTATGAGGAATCCAATAAATTTAATGTGGAGATTAATCTCTCGTAATTCTGTTGATTTATTACGATCAATGAATCAAAACAGTGTACAATTTAAATTGTCCTTCAGTGTATTTACCGTCATACCATTCCCGCCCAAGTATCGTGCGTTGACATTTGATAACTATCCGCACTATTGCGAAATAAACGCACTTTCTCGCTCACACACAGTGAAATCCATTAGAATAGATAGAGACAAGACATCTTTCATTGGCGCAACCTGCGCAGGAGTCGATGCGCATTTACGATATTTGCAACTAGGGTTACCAAGTATATAGTGGTATTATGGACATTCCGAATGCTGGTATTTTAGATACCAACAGAATCCAACTGCTATTATAAATGAGAATGTATGTGAGTACCTATGGATGTTTGTTACTCTTTCAAGCAAAAACTACTGAATGGATTTGGATGAAGCTTGGCATATAGATAAAGTATGCCCTGGAATAACATATGGGCTACTTTTTATCCCGGAAAAATGTAACACCCCTGGGGAACACGGGTGAAACCACTGGGGAGAGCGAGTATAATAATACAGTACTCATTCGTGGATTTTTGGGTTAGTTAGCTATATCGTCTAGCTTTGATCTTTGATGATTGACTCCAATCAATAGCTCTACAATATCTAAGTACTACAGAGTATTCCTTAAAACCGCATAAGTAACATTAATTTCTGCCCGTAAGTTATGATTATAAAAACAGTCTTGATTCAAATTATATGAAATACCAACTTTCACGTTTTGCTTAAATTTTTTAAGACTTTTCTTTAATAAGTAACTCGAACTCTTCTTTTTCTCTTCTTCGTTTCAACAGCAGGTGGCTGTATCCTATATTTTTATAATCCATATCAACCCTACCGATATACCGTCGCAATTGTAATGCAAAGCCAGTCTTTAGCTAAATGCGGTTAAAATATTCGCGATTGACATCTGTCTACCTCCCGCAAGCACTGTTGTAATGATACCTTGCGATGCACCTCATGGCCATTATTATTAGGGTATCCACCTGTCGCTATTAAGCTGGGATGTCCCACTTTAAGTCGTAGTAAATACGTTCTTGTATCGTAATCTTGAAAACGCATGGCGCAACATTTTTGAATTACCCATTTTGAACTATTAAATTTATGTAGTTTCACCCGCGTTCCCGAGGGATGTAAACTATTCCTGTGATATAAAGTATCATATATGTTAATCAAGGTTCTTAACTATCTATGTGCCAAGTTTCATTGATATTTGCATAGTAATTTTTGCGTGATAGAGTAACAAAAATTCATATGTATGCATAACTTACGCATTTATAAAATTCATTGGATAGTAGGATTTTGAAGGATATCCTATGTTATATTTATGATAGCATAACCAAGTGAGTTCTTAAAGCTTTGAAAATCTTATTTTGCTGATCAAAGACAATTTCAATGTCAATATCCACGTAAGATGATAAATGTATTTGCGACCAACACCTTCAAGACAAAAAAAGTTTCATGTATAAGTAAAAAACTTTAAAATTTTTGGTGAAGAATAAAGTAATTTAAATATTTTATGAGTGCACTCCTTGTGTATTCAAACGTAGGAAATTTTGATTAAACAAAAATCATAATAAGAATAATATTCAAACCTCAACCTTGACCTTTTTTGAACATGCAACACTTAGCTACGACTATTTAACATTAAAATAAATATCCCAAATATGCGTTAAAAGTTGGCCACCCTAAACAGTAACATTGTAAGGCATATCATTTACGACATCTTTACAGATGTTTCATTTTAATTAACGTTTATTATGTGATTACTAAGTAATTTCGTATCGAATTGATCTGATTCGATTTAAACTCTATTTTAAGAACTTTATTTATTTTTATACCATCATTGTTTACTTTTTTTCTTTTATAAATTTCAATTTAATTGTGTTATGTATAAAATATTTTTATTAAGCTAAGAAAGGTATAAGTTGATACAGGAAAGGTTATGGGACGTGTTTATCAAAGTACGAATTAATAAAGAATTCTGCGGATAGAACTCTGCAGTCTGTAGTAGTAGGTACAAATAGAAACTAGCTGTCCCCCGCGGTTTCACCCGCGAGGATATAATCATACATATAAACCTTCCTCTTAAATCATTATTTCTATTGATAAAAACCGCATCAAAATCCGTTGCGTAGTTTAAAAGATCTAAGCGTACAAACGGTAGAAGTGACTCTGTTATGCGTGTATCGATGAATGGATGTTTGTTACTCTTTCGCACAAAAACTACTCAACGGATCTGAATGAAATTTTACACATACATAATTTATATCCTGGATTAACACATAATATACTTTTCATTCCGAGGTAATATAAAATCCCCCCGGAACACGAGTAAAACCGCGAGAAGCTGCTACTTATAAATAAACTTACTCCATTAGGACACGACAAGTCTTTTCGGGGAAAAGAAGAATATAAAACAAATATAAAACATTATGACCAGAAGAAAAGAGTAGAATTTAATATAAATTTTTTATTAAAACAAATAAAACATACAATGGAATACTTATTAGGTAATAATAAATAATAATAATAATAAATATCCTAGGACATTCTTTTACACACGGCCATCTGGTCCCAAACTAAGCAGAGCTTGTACTATGGAAACCAGATAACTGATATACTACATATACTACTTATTTTTCTAAATACATACTTATAAAGATATTTACCCAGACACAGAACAAAGAAACATGTTCATGCAAACAAATGTTTGTCCTGGGAGGGAATCGAACCCGCGACCTTCGGCTTGGCAGTCAGAGTCCCTAACCACCAAGCCAACTGGCCCGTCAATAGGCACTGTATTTACTTACAGTGCCTTTCGAATTACCTAGCTATGTTTAATTTTACTTTTAAAAGTAATAAAATGTTAGCGCAGAGAATATCCAATAAAAATTATAAAAAACAGAATCCTGCTCGAAATGATTTCCATTTATCTTAATTGTATTTAATTCGAATACTCAACCTCGAATTACGGCAAAAATCAAGGTATCAGTTATCTGGTTGCCATAGTACAAGCTCTGCTTAGTTTGGGATCAGATGGCAGTGTTTAAATGTATGTTATTATTTTTAAAATGAAACTTTAGTCGCGATATGAGAGGGAAAAAGTATTGGCGTTCCGAATTTTGAAACCGATGTAACGTTTTGGGGCTGGCGAAAATGGTTGGTCAACATGGAGTTTTGTACTAAACGAATGCTGCCGGAATGTATACGACATACTTTTTTTAAAGTGAAACTTCTTATGTGAGAGCGTTGAAATTCTGATCAGCAACCTTTTTGTGTGACGAAAAATAAATTAATGGAAACGGAAATTTAGGTTACTCAAAAGTGATCGATGAATAATTAAAATGTTTCACTTCTATCGTCTATCGTTAGCGGTTCGAAGGGTGGGGGGGACATGAGACCCCCCCCAAAGAGCACGTTGCATTATTATAAGTGACCTCCTCCAAAATTTCAGGCTGCGACCGCGCCTGGTGTAGCCTGAGAACAAGGCTTCTGCTCAACCGTAAGTACCAAAGCACTAATAATATGTATATATTGATTTAAAGTGCAGCTGTTTTACGTCAAGTTACCAATTATTAGAAAGGTAACAATAGTAACAAAATTCAGGTCATTGACATCACCAAATCGACACTTCGAAACGTGAACATTCAGAAATTTCTATAATTACATACGGATACCTTATCAAAAACATTTGTAATAAATTAAAATGAGACAAGTAGGTGTGCCCTAAATACAAAGGTCGTAGTAGGCACAGTAAAGGGAACTTTAAGCTATATAACAAATTTGACTAATGCTGTAAAATCCGTAATTGTCGCTTGAAACTGAGCTTTATTCCAACGCACTATGGGCGAATTATATAGGCTTTTATTAGGAAAAGGAATGGTATTGCCTGTGAGATTCTAATATAAGCTTTGTCTCAATAAGTAGGCGCATAATTCGCCAAGAGATTAGTAATAAATTTAGAGAAACATATAGCTCGCCGATATAAATTGTAGGCCGTAGGGCCACGTTCGCCTCGAGATTTCAGCCTGATTACGCACTAAGATTTAGGTCCGTAAAAACATTTATGAATGTGATTTATCAAACTTGTTTTTGCGAAATATTCTTTGTTAAGTTTTTATGAAAGTGAAACATTTTGTTTAGTGAATAATGACATTAAAATGTTTTTTCTTGACGTCATCTGAAATAGAAATAGTTGTTTTTCATTTAGGCCTTCACAGGCTGTTATAAATCTTTACATAGGTGGATCTATCAAGTAATATAGCGTAAATTGTCATTAAAGAAAGCAAGAGGAATGATAGCCGACCATTTAAAACAAGCTTCTGACATAACTGAAATATATTTATTTTTAAAACAAAACAACAATAAAAAATTAACATATAACAGCGTGTAAGTGTGTAACAGCATTATCAACAATTAATAAATAAATAAATATCCTGGGACATTATTTACACACGGCCATCTGATCCCAAACTAAGCAGAGCTTGTACTATGGAAACCAGATAACTGATTATGTAGTATATCAGTAACTACTTATATATATATATTTACACCCAGACACAGAACAAACAGACATGTTCATGCACACAAATGTTTGTCCTGGGTGGGAATCGAACCCGCGACCTTAGGTTTGGCAGTCAGAGTCGCTAACCACCAAGCCAACTGGCCTGTCAATTCTTTTAATACGTGCCAGTGCTTTGATCATTGAGGGCCATGCGGGAAATCTTCAACTCCATAGAAAACTCCACTGCTACACAGTTATATGAAACTAGCTGTCCCCCGCGGCTTCGCCCGCGTATATCGATATCATATATAGCCTATAACTATCTTGGAAAAATTCTGCTTCGAATGGTAGCAGCCCCATTCCGATATGTTCAGTAGTTTTAAGGTGATGGTGCGTCAAAGGAACTCCATTTACCTTTTATATATTTAGATTAATAGATTAATGACTATAAGATTTGAAAAATCTCCTAGGGGGCGTCCATTAATTACGTGAGGCATTTAGGGGGGGAGGGGGTCTAGCCTAATCTCACCAAAGCTCACGTGGTGGAGAGGGGATGTCTTGACAAATATCACGTAATGTTTTTATTAGCAAAATATATATGACCCAAAAATCACAATTTTCCCAGAAATCTCCCACAATTCAGTTCTAAAACTAAAATACTTAGGTAAATTATTAAACAAATATGTATAAAAGACTGTCCTAAAGTACTTATTAATATAATAAACCTGTCTACCAGTAAACATCTTTATAACAACAAAATGATAGTTAATAGCATTTCATAACAACTACGTTTAATAAACCGCAATAATTGGCCGGAGATTAACGCGGCCATGTTGTGACGTCACAACACAATCGAGCCGCGATGTGGCATAGGGCTCCGCATAGCGATTGTGTACCTCGCTACATTATCTGTCCATACAATGTAACCACCTATATTTATAATGAGGTAGTATTGAATACTAAGTATATATTAACAGATGATATAATATTCTCAGGACCAGCGGCGGCCTAATCCATTGCGAGGCCCCGGGCGGCAAGTCTTTGCGAGGCCCTTTGTCCTTTGTGGAAAGTATATGATGCGAAAGTGAGTCTGGTTGTTTGGTTTAGGTATTTGTCATGTTTGACGAGAAATGCTCAAGTTATACAAATAAATAAAATTTGAAATACATTTTTTTTAATTTGTTTGGGTTGCGCGAGGCCCCTGCAAGAGCGAGGCCCCGGGCGATACCCCTAAGGCCGCCTCTGCATAGGTGTTTAATTAACCTGGAATATGAGATAAGCAAAAAGTTCCTAAAGGGAAACAGTATTTCTTTACATAATTAAAAGTGAATGAACTTTCCATTAAAATCAATAAAAAATGTTGTTCGCCACCCCCTAAGGCCGCCACTGCTCAGGACATTCTTCACACATGGTTACCTGACCCCAAATTAAGCATTTTGGAGAGTAACTTCACGACTTAGTTCCTCCATCACCTTTTCGTTATCGGACTACTAAGCGTGGGGAGAATTTTCACCCTTATGTTGTAGACATAACACCATTTCGCACGAAGCGCTTTGCAGATTCCTTCCTCATGCGCACAGCTAAGGATTGGAATTCTCTCCCATCGTCTACGTTCCCTGAAAATTACAACATGGAGCTGTTCAAGAAAAGAGTTTCATCTAAAAGGGGTTGCTTTAAAAGGTTACAACAGTATCTGTGAATAATAAAAAAATCTCCCAAAATAAAAAATACTTTCTAATTGCTTGACTATTCTAGCCTTAACTTTACAGTTATGAACTTATTTTCACTCCAAATTATATTTGTAGATTAGGTTCCAACCCGCGGTTTAATCCGCGTTCTTAAACAATCTAATATTTTTAAAGAATTTAAACATAGCCCATAATACTTGTGAATAAAGAAGCTTTCTACCAGCGTAATACTTCTTCTAATCGGTTGAGTAGTATCGGAGATTTACATCCCAACTTACAAACTTTACCTCTTTATATTTTTACTAGCTGCGCCCTGCGGTTTTGCACCTTCAATCCTGGTTAAAATTCAAAATTCAAAACCATTTATTCAGTTTAGGCCTTCGGAGGGCACTTATGAAGGTCAAATTTAAAGTTACTGAAGCTACAACCGTTAGTTATAAACCTTCCTCTTGAATGAGTCTATCTATTGCTGAAAACTGCATTAAAATCCGTTGCATAGTTTACGATTCTATAAAGGACGTAATACAAACATTCATTTATATATATATAGATGGATTATAGACTGTAGGAGGTACATCCAAACTTTACCTCATAGAGTCTTACGTAGAATACCCTCCTTGTTAAATTACTATCGATTTAACTCATTTCATCATCAAAAGCAATAAATCATTCAACAAATGAATACCATTGTCGCAATATAGGCGCAGAATAATTATCAATCAGCAATTACTGATTCTCAAAAGGCCAGTTACCGCCAGATTCCACCAGTCCACAGAATTAGCCCTCCGCCTTCGTTAACGAGTTGTCGCGACACAGACGGATTGACAATATAATGACCACTGGAAAAGCTATTTCGATCGACAGTTGTTTCTATGAAGCAATTAATTGACTATTTCCTAGAATTAACGATTGTTCTGCTAAAATGTTCAATTCAATGGAAATTTCATTTATTTAGAGTATCTAAATAATATTTACGAAAAGCCAAAATTGCATATGGTATATCTAATTGGAATGTTGGTCGGAACGATTTTAATTATATAAAATTAAGTTTTTTCTCCCAAAACATAAAAATAAATAAATATAATGATTCTGTATCTGTGTGTCATGAAAAGACGACTCAGCCTAATGTTGAAGTTTTACCAAAACGCTGATATTTGTCGTCACCTGTGAGCATCACGAATATCAATGAAAAAGATGCACATACATTCCTTGGTAAAGAGTATTATAATAGGTTGAGGAAAAAGTTCCTTCACATTTTTTAAGAAAATTCAAAACATTTTTAATATAGTTTATTTACATTTAACTAAAGTATGTAGGTACCATTTTGTTCGATAACTTTTTGCCATCTTGTAGGTAGGGACATGATCCCATTGCTATCGAAATTTTGGGACTTCTGATCAAAATACTGCGACATGTGGTTTTGACAGTCCTCTCGTGATGTTAACCTGACACTGCCTAAAGAATTCTGAAGAGACCGAAACAGGTGGAAATCTGAAGGAGCAAGGTCAGGACTATACGGCGGATGCATAAATACCTCCCAGCCAAACTCTCTTAATTTTTGCTGAGTGGCTAAAGATGTGTGAGGTCTAGCGTTATCATGATGAAAAACCACACCCCTTCTGTTGATTAATTCCGGCCGCTTTCTCTCAACTTCTTGCTTTAATCTCATCAGTTGTTCGCAGTAGAGTTCAGAATCGATGGTCCTGCCTGGTGGTAACAGCTCATAATGAATAATGCCCTTCCAATCCCACCACACACACAGCATCACCTTGTTGCGAGTTAACCCGGGTTTCGCCACAGTCTGTGAAGCCTGACCGGCCCTTGACCACGAACTTTTTCGCACGTTATTGTCGTACGTGATCCACTTTTCATCACCAGTTATCAGCTTCTTCAAAAATGGTTCGCTTTCATAACGTCGTAATAAAGAATCACAAATGAGTACACGGTTCATCTTTCAGTGAGCTCGTGAGGTACCCAAATACCTAGCTATTTTGTGTACCCAGTTTTTTTCAAATGCGCCAAAACTGTTTTGTGGTCAATTCCCAGTTCTTCAGCTACGTCGTAACTACTGATATGCCGATCTTGCTCCACTTTTTCAAAAATGGCATCCATTTTATCCGTAATGGGGCGACCAGAGCGACTTGGATCTTTGACACCAAAATTTCCGGATTGAAAACGCTTAAACCAAATTTGTGCTACTTTCACAGACACTGCACTAGGTCCATAAACATCGCAAATTTTTTTCGCGGCTTGCGTTGCATTTTTACCTTTTTTGTACTAACATTTTAAAATGAATCGAATTTCTTCATTAGATTCACTCATCTTGGCGGTACGAAAAGCAAATGCAAATCACACATTTTCCTAATTTGAATTTGGAATTATGTTCTTTTAAATTTAAACTTTCAATGATACCAAAACCAGCCAGATACAAATAGTATAGCCAAAGAGATTTTATTACAAGTTCATACATACTATAATGCGATAAGACTTTTTCCCCAACCTAATAATATCAATCACAAAATATAAAAATATGTAGTACTAATTATGTGCAGGTTGCACTTCGGGAAAAGCATGGACATATATATCAAATTTGATAATATTTTCTATGTCAGGTGGTACAATCTTCACAGCCCCCTTATTCAGCTAATACAAGCATCATCGGCGAGCCGCTTCACGGAGGCCTCGGAGAGCTTATCTCTCACGTGATTAGTAGTATTAGCGTAGAAAGAAAGAGACAGAGCACGGAGGCCGCGACGAAACATCCTCGACTAACTGTCATTTTAATCGAGCCCCGGTGGCCCTGGAAATGTATTATTATAATTACGCATCGCACCAGCGTAACTAACTTTAACATCTTAAAATGATCGTAGCAATAATGCTAACAAAGAGGATTTATTCTCGTATATATTCTACTAATAGAACATTCTCAACACTACGGCTAATACGTATCTATGTACCGCAGCATTAAACTACACGTATAGAGGCCGTATATCAGCAAGGCATCAACATCTGGGAGCGGCGGGCCCGACCCGGTCGCAGTGTCAATCACTACATATCTGTATTGTGCAAACTCTTGCTCATTGTGCTGATACGCTACAAGTGCACGTTTTATTGGCCATTGATAATGTTAAAAGCATTCAAAACATTCTAGAACACCATTAAAAGCATTTAAAACATTCTCGGACACCATTAATGAAATTCCAATTTCAAATGTCTGCAAAAAATTGGCATGACATTCACTATAAATTCGATGTCAATTATTAGGTTCTCGTTGGATATGTGGTTGTCTATATGTATTTGTATGTATGGATGTTTGTTACTCGTTCACGCAAAAGCTACCGGACAGATTTGAATGAAACTTGGCGCATAGATAGAACATATCTAGAATAACATATAGGCTACTTTTTATCCTGGGAAAACGTTACATCCCTCGGGAACGCGGGTAACACCGCGGGGGACAGCTAGTAGGGTTATATTGCTTTAACAACCCTAAATCGTTTGAATTCTCACTTTACTGCGATATCCTATAAATAATTGGCTTTAGATATATAAGATAGATAAGACTATGTAACATTAATAAAAATACTGACAAGACAGGCCAGTTGGCTTGGTGGTTAACGCTCTGACTGCCAAACCTAAGGTCGCGGGTTCGATTCCCACCCAGGACAAACATTTGTGTGCATGAACATGTCTGTTTGTTCTGTGTCTGGGTGTAAATATCTATATAAGTATGTATTTAGAAAAAAAAAGTTGTATATGTAGTATATCAGTTATCTGGTTTCCATAGTACAAGCTCTGCTTAGTTTGGGACCAGATGGCCGTGTGTAAAAGAATGTCCCAGGGTATTTATTATTATTATTATTATTACTGTTGGATATCCAAATAAATAGAATAAAAAAATTAAAATTATAATGCTTAGTTATATATTATTAACGAAACAAAAATAACTCCCATTAAATATCCAGTGTACATTAAAAGCGTCATCAACTGCGGAAATTCGCGAAACTTCGTTAAGGCGTTTTAAGAGATGGCCAGCACTAAGAGCGGCCATTTCTCTAAATTCCACCGAAACTTTTTCTCATCAATGTTTTCAAAATAACTACAGTTCAGCCATTTTATTCTTTTTCAGTTTACGGGGGCGCCACTCCTTCACAAGGTTCGAGGTAACTTGTACTCTTATTCAATGGTTCAACTTTTTTCCGCGCGCACAAATAACTTTGTACTTTTAGACGGAAAATGTAAGCGGAATTATGTGTTTTCAAAATTACTTTCTTTTTACTTTTAAGATGAAAATTGTGCGGTTCTTAATAGATTCAAAATATTATTATGTATACAGTTTGGGCTATTGTAATTGCTATTCAGCTGTTAGTCTTATTGTTAGTGCTATAACATTCCCGATTTTTATATCCTACCGAAAATATGAAATAAATAAATATCCTGAGACATTCTGTTACACACGGCCATCTGATCCCAAACTAAGCAGATCTTGTACTATGGAAACCGGATAACTGATATACTACATATACTACTTTTTATTTTTCTAAATACATACATATGTATAGAGATATTTACAACCAGACACAGAACAAACAGACATGTTCATGCACACAAATGTCTATCCTGCGTGGGAATCGAACCCACCTTCGACTTGGCAGTCAGGGGCGCTAACCACCAGGGCAATTGGTCAAAATAAAAATACATTTATCCGAATAAAATTATAAATGCAATGGTTTATGATGGATATCTGTAACTCTTTCACGCAAAGACTACCGAACAGATTTGGATACAACTTGGCATTTAAATAGAGCATGCCCTGGAATAACATACAGGATATATTTTATCCCGTTAAAATATAACATACCTCGGGAACACGAGTGAAACCGCGGGGGCAGTTAGTCTATATATATAAAAATGAATCCCTATTTCCCTTGGTCACGGCATCACGCGTGAACGGCTGGACCGGTTTCGCTAATTATTTTTATGATGTGTTTGTTATTGTTGGGAGAAGGTTCTTATGAAAGAAAAAATTTGTAAGTTGCGCGGAAAATTTAAGAAAACTTAAAGAATTTACTAGCGCTTTTGACAATATAAACATTTTTATATTATAATATAACCTGTTTGACATTATTGTCAGTCCTTTGACAGTTGGACATCCTTTGACATTATATTGATAAAATAACTCGATTTCAATATTCATAGTTAAGACAGGACAACGTCTAACGGGTCAACAGTAACATATAAAAGTTTCTTGACTTGGAGCGATTTTCAATATTTAGCAACACACTTTTCAAAACGATCGCAAAGGCAATCCATCTAGATTCGTTAGTAACGGAATCCTAACAGAATGTACGTTTATTTACAAAACGGTATTTTGCAAATGTGTACTGTCACAGTATATACATTATCAGCATCAGTAATCCGACGTCGGTTTGTTAAATTGCATAAATCATGCGTGCGACCGCTGTAATCTTTCGCGACATTAATCCAGCGCAGATGGCCAACCTATTCTAGGAGTCGCTCGATAAAATATCGCACGGACTGTAACCAATCTATAAATTGCAAGTAATGCAAAATTGTACACGCTTAATCTGATTGCGACCTCATTTTTTATAAGCTTTAGTGAATGCAAAGCTTTTTCATGTTTAAATTCGCAATAAATAAACCTGCAGTAATATTTTCAAGTAGGAGCGTTGAATATTAGTAACAAGGATTATGATAGTGGAACGTTTATAATATTTAAAGCATTGTCTATTTTACATGAAGCTCTCTAGGCTTTACTTTAAATCTGGAATCTATTGGATGTTTGCGCCAGTAACTTTGACCTTCATAAATGCCCTCCATTGGCCTAAACTAAATAAATGGTTTTGAATTTTGAATAAATCTATATCTATATTATAAAAATCTGTAGAATATTTCTGTCTGTCTGTATGCCCTTTTATTAGATTTGACCGATGTTGATGAAAATTGGTGTATAGTGAGAACATGTGATTGCGCGAATGAGAGGCTATATATGATATCGATAACCGCGGGTGAAACCGCGGGGGACTGTTAGTATAATACATTCTTATTCAAGTAGGTGGTCGTAAATATCTCCAATTGTGAATATTTTAACACTAAACATACCATAACCGGGTCAAATGACCCATTTTGAAATTTGCATTGAAAATGCACGTATCATCTTATTGCTTATGCACATTTGACATCATGACTTTTTCTTACTAATTAATATACAGTTATACTATTTATTTCCCTTCCTAACAACCATATTTGATACATACAAGCAGGAAATATGAAGTCACATTTGACCCGCTATGGTAGAAATTGGTACCTAGTAAGTGTTGGTATGATTAGTGTTAAATCGAAAAATAATAACTTATGTATTCGAGTTTATCGTTTATCAGGTTGCTATAGAACTGTGCTTAATTTGTGATTAGAGTTCCAAATTGAACAATTTAGAGACACTATCATATATGGACCATCTATACAATAGATATCTAATTTATTTATCGCATGGTTTTAATAATAGCATGTTTATTTTAGCGTCCGCAGGCATCGATCACGGAGGATTTCACTGTGAAAGCTAAGTATTGTTTTATGCCAAACTGCTCAAATATTGTATTTGCTATATTTCACATATATATCGTCTCACGTTTGGTTAAAATAAACTTTATTGGTTATTAACTTTAAAACTTACGTGTTCAAACTATCAATATATCAATGTAATGTTTAAAAATAACAGTGAATTTGGTATACGGTACAGTATACAAAGAAACTAAACTAATCTAGTAAAATAAAGTAACTTTAAGGTATAAATGATTATATATCTAGCTGCACCCGCGACTTCGTCCGCGTTATAACTTTATATGAAGGTATCTTTTTTTTTTTAAATCGATTTGAAGTAAAGCCTATATGTTGCCGCAAGCTACCCAAGCCAAGTTACCTGTGAACTCCCGATTCAAGATCGTCTCAAATTTTCGGAGAATAGCGTATTCAATCAAACAGACAAAGTTTTCAAAAATGATCTTTTTGTATTCTGTTACACTCCCTATCAACCGCAAACTGTTTTTGGCAAATATTTTCAATGTACAGGACGATTCTACAGTTTTATCATAGTATCGTCACGCGGTTTCGTCCGCGTCCCGAGTTTATTACCCCTCTAGGGGTAGAATTTTCAAAAATCTTCTCTTAGCAGATACCTAAGTACTTCCTTTGAGGTATTTACCTGCAAAATCTCAAAGTCGTAGCATTTATACTTTCTGAGATTTCTTAATTAATCATTGAGTTGATAGGATATAGATAATTAGAAGAACTCAGAAGATGTGCCATGTAAAACACATCAACATCTCTATAAATTCACAACAATAAGGCGGCCTTGACGGGCGTCCATATTCACAGTGTTGGTACCTTGTATATTTCCAAGGTAGAGCCGGATAATCCGGAACACGAGACCCGGTAAAGGCGTCGTTTTATACAAGTTAGCAAGTCGCGGGAATCGCGTCGCGGGCCGCGGGTGTTGCGAGACGCAGGTAATAGCTTTTGTTACTGCTATCGCGGTGACCATTGTATATTTATATTAGGAGACTGTCCTTATAGTCCTATTAAAGTAATTTTAATAAATTTACTTGACAGGCCCGTTGGCATGGTGGTTAGCGACCCTGACTGCCAAGTCGCAGGTCGTGGGCTCGATTCCTACCCAGGACGAACATTTGTGTGCATGCACATGTCTGTGTGTTCTGTGTCTGGTTGTAAATATCTATATAATCAATATCTCTATCTTTGTCCGTCTTTATCATTTAAACTACGCAATAAATTTCAATGCGGTTTTAACTATCGTTTAGAAAATTAATTCCGAAAGGTTTATGTGTATAATAGATAATGTATCTATATTAGGCACATGAGACTTAACAACTTCACGTCCTGTTAAACAATACATTGGCGATGCCGCGATTGTTGCAAATGTCTATAGGCGGCGGTGACCACTTACCATCAGGTGGACCGTCTGCTTGTTTGTCGGCCCAAGTGGTATAAAAAAAAAAAAAAAAAACAAAATAAGAGGCAGGCAAAACTCAGGCAAACTCGGGGCGGGTCACTAGCAAAACCTCAATAAATACTTACTGGATTATTCAGTCAAGGTCATCGTATCACAAACTAAGCCAAGCTAGTAATCTAGTAACCAGATAAGTGCGATAACTGGTAGGCTACCTAGTGGTACCTACCTTCCTGGCTGGCTAAACATATGCTGGTGTGATCCAGCAGCTTTACTTGAGAGCCTCTACCTCTTGAGAAATGTTCTAGGCTGTGAGAACCCTCCACTTGAGTATGATTGTAGTCAAACAGTACCTTATACATTAATTGTATTTTCCCCCGCGGTTTCACCCGCGTTCCCAAGGGATATAACATTTTCCCGGCACAAAAAGTATCCTACGTTACTTTTAATACCTCCAAGATTACGTATACAAAGTTTCATGATGATCGGTTTAGGTAGTTTTCGCGTGAAAGCGTAACAAACAAACTTACTTTCACATTTATAATATTAGTAGGGATATGTACATACATCTACATTATGTATACGATTCCAACAAGAATTTACCCGGACAAAAAAAGATGTCTTTTTTATCTAAGACTATCCTAACCTTATCTAAAAACATGGCCCCAAAACAGCGGTAGTCGAAGCAGTTACGAACGAAATGGACGATCCAGCCCAACCGAGCCGGCGACTGTTTAACGCAGCGTCTTCCCGCGTATTATTTTATGCATAGCTTCCATTCCCGCCTCCAATACAGATTTTGTTCTTAAAAAGTTTCTAGTTGATCGCAGTTGTGTTGTTTTGCTAAGCGGCTGTTACATTGTGGTTGTTGTTAACAATGCATGTTGCTGTCGCTTCAATTTTGTTACTTTGTGTCTTGTGTTGCACGGTTGTGTAAAAATCCAAACAAATGAGTGAGCAGGTAAGGAATAGGTACTCTTCAAAAATACAGTCAATTCTCTATTTCTACAACCTTGTTTTTTAAGTTTAAAGTCTACTAACAAGGCGGGAAAACTGACTAAGATAACCAAAATAGCATCCTGATAGTGGCCCATGATTTCGTTAATCATCGTAAGAGTCCCTTCTGATGATATCATGAATTCATTCAAAAAAAGAAAATACTAAAGTCAGATAAAAAAAATATTTTAAAAATGTAACCTTGCTGAGCTACTTGCCGAATATTCTCAGTTCGAAGGCCAACTTCCGTACCGTTGGTTACTTCACCGCGTGCTAGAGCATGTTTTAATGTAAAGCTTAGTACTGGCGAAAATTTAAAGCAAAACTGGTGAATAGTGACGTCAGCTCGACAAGGCTCCGTGAACAGTAGTGATGCGACAGTCGGGCGCCGGCGCCGCGGCGTGTGCAGTGCTCAAAGTGCTCGTCCCGCACTGTTGACCCACTTCCCTAATTCCCGCTAAATTGTTGCTGCCTCACAACTCCAGCTACGTAGGGTGCATTCGACCTTATTTTTAACCCTAATGTTAAAGTAGTAGAGCTCTTATTGCGGAGTATTAACACAATACCTATTTCCGCCATAAAGCATTTCTATTACTGTTTCGGTTAGAATGGTAAGGCCGGTGAAATAACAGGCACATCATACTTAGCAACTTCGTATGAGGGTCGACAATGTATTGGCGATGCCCCTGGTGTTGCAAATGTCCATAGGCGGCGGTGACCACTTACCATCAGGTGGACCGTTCGCTTGTTTGTCGGCCCATGTGGTATAAAAAAAAAAAAATAAAAAAAATATAGGTGTAAAAAAAACAGTATTCTTACTAAGTATTAAACTGTTGCGAATCATGGAGCTGGGTAACTCCATCTATACAGGAATATTTTTTATTCAGTGCGCAAACTTTGACAAATTAAACTTATATGAGTTTTATTAAACATCTAATTTTTATTTTGATAAGTCTTAGTACAAAAAAATAAAGTTATCGTTAACGAAAGATATAGACTTTAAAATTGATATTACTACTGTACGACTGTCTGTCGGTCGCCCACCCCGGCCGTGGCCTTGGCAACAGCTGGCTCTACCGCCGCGTGCGGCGCACGGCGCGCGCGCCCTTTGATATTATTATGAATAGTGTCCATTGTGATTTTAAAGTTGAAAAAAAAATACAAAAAACAATTAAACAAATAATGGAAATGTGTTCTGTTACTGATACTGAACCACCGAATTTTTTTTGCGCATTGCTAAAAAAATATTCCTGTATATGTAGGTATTTTTTGTGTACTAACTTACCTGTATTAGTTATGTTAAATCATAAATTACATACAAAGCGAACTCGGTTATGTAGGTACAAGTACATAATTAACATTTAAATAACGATTTTAATATGGAAAATAATTTAAGCAAAGATAGCTTTCTTACCAAATTTTAAAAATATTTCTCTTTCGTAAGTACAAAATACTAATTATACAAACAATATAAATGTAAATAGCATTAATGTAAGTACAGCGGAACGTTTTCGTCGCCTGGTTCCGCCATTTCTAAAGTTTCGCGTTCCACATTCAAATTTGAAGTTTTCTTCACAACCATTCGTGGAATCCCGAACGCGATCACAAGACGTCTTGTGTTCGGAATTTGAATATTCTTAGGGATATATTTTACTCTTAATTTTATTAAGCCAGTAATCATATATAATATGACAGAAATATGGTTTAAATTATGAATAAATTATTGAAAAACTCTTTTCTTCTGACGAACTGTGTCCTCTTGAGCACGGTTTTCCGTAACACAGGAATGCGTCGGTAAGTTCTAACGGATTTGGCCTACAATATTCTACAGTCTTCAAGGAACATTTTTGGAACATTTCAAGCCTTTTCAAACCGTTCAAACATTTACAATATTGTCATCGCGGCCACTGTTGCCTTTTACCTAAATTTAACAGGAGAAATTAAATGAAATACATATAGGCAATATAAGAAACCTAAACGATTAAAACGCGTATGTTCCCGAGGGATGTCTTCGGAGACTACCTCCTACATCCAACCTTACAAATTTTACCTCTTTATAATATTACTAGCTGTCCCCCGCGGTTTCACCCGCATTCCCGAGGGAAGTAACGTTTTCCCAGCACAAAAAGTATCCTATGTTACTTCTAGTACCTCCAAGAATATGTGTACAAAGTTTCATGATGATCGGTTAAATAGATTTCGCGTGAAAGCGTAACAAACAAGCTTACATTCACATTTATATTATTAGTAGGGATTATTAGTATAGTTTTAGAACAAAATATTTAAAAAGAAAACTATTTTAATTAGCACTAGTATTAATTATCGCATTTTTGCCTCGGAGCTACCAGAGGAACAAGTTCCTTTGCCTCTAATCACCTGTGGCTGTAACAAAGTTACTTAATAACTATAAAAGTACAGAGTAAGAAAGAAAGAAAGAAAATACGTTTGATCGCGGCTTCTATCTGTACATTTTATCTTTTATTACGAACTAGCTGCCCCCGCGGTTTTCCCGCGTTCCCGTGGGATGTCACATGTATTATACATAAAACCTTTTGTTTTCTTTTTGTTAAAACTGTTTAATTATGTATAAAAAAAAATTTTAGTTCTATACTTGGGTAAAAGCCCTTTTTAGCCCTGTATTCAATTGCATGCAGTGGCAACCTGTTACTATAGCAACACTCAAGATTCATTTCTGTATTGTCTTAAAATTATTTTGATGTATCAGTGTATGTTTTGTTGGTTGTCCTATAAATAAATAAATAAATAAAAACCTTCCTCTTCAATCTATCTATTAAAAAACCGCATCAAAATCCGTTGCGCAGTTTCAAAGATTTAAGCATACATAGGGATATAGGGACAGAGAAAGCGACTTTGTTTTATACTATGTAGTGATGGTGTACAAATCGAATATAGTTCTCATTACATCTTCAGTTGGAATCGCCTTATCGTAAATTGAGCTTTTTGTATAAGCTTTACTGGAATCGGCCTGAATTTACTTCGTTCGCAAATAAAGCCGTATTTAAAATATTATTGATATAGTGTGTTAAATAGGTTCTATTTTAAAGTAGATTATTTAAGTAGGTCTATAAATAATTAATATACTGGGTCATTATTTACGGGCCATCTAGTCCTAAACTAAGCATAGCTCGTAGCATGGAAACCAGATAACTGATGAACTACATATTCTACTATTTTTCTTATATTCATACTGAAATGAAATGAAATGAAATGAAATATTTTATTCAAATAGGCCTTCACAGGCACTTATGAATGGTCAGACTCTACCACCGGTTCGGAAGGTTGCTTTTACTGAGAAGAGCCGGCAATAAACTCAGCAATTACTCTTTTCAAAATAAGATTTTGTACATAAAGATGTGTCTTGCTGGAGCGAGCGCTACACCCAAGCATTGTCGTCATTAAAATAATCATTTGTGTTGTAGAAAGCCTTTTGTACTAAAACAGTCTTAATTCTTTCCTTAAATTTTTGTAAAGGCAAATTTAAAATTTCAGTAGGGATTTTATTATAGATGCGTGCACTAAGTCCTAAAAATGAGCCTTGCACTTTTTGCAGTCTATATGCAGAAGTGACAAGTTTATCCTTATTTCTAGTATTGATGGAGTGTATATCACTCTTTTTGACATAAAGACTAATATTTTGATGTACCTATATTATGTTTGCATAAATATACTGCGATGCAACTGTGAGGATATCAATTTATTTAAACTTTTCTCTGAGGGAAGCTCGAGAACTCAAATTATAAATGGCTCGAACAGCTCTTTTTTGCTTTTTTACTTATACAACGTGTTACAAAACACCGCGAAAAAATATAATTAATTATGAAAGCCGAAAACCCCAGTAAGCCGTCATGTCAGGGAACCGGATTATTTAAAAGAAAGGCCTACGTAACTATTTTACCTAATAATTGTCTACTTTAATAGTCTTTCTATTTTTCATTCATAATAATCAGTTTATTTTTTTTTGGGTATGTTATACAGCGTTACTACGGTTCTTAAATATTGTGAATGGACTCGTTATAAGGCCCCATTTAACCTCCTTTCGGCTTTACGGGTAGTTTTGTAACACTCTGTATAGATATTGCTAGTGCTACCCAGACACAGAACAAACATGTTCATGGACAAATGCTTTTGTGGGAATCGAACCCAAGGCCTATGACATGGCAGATAGAGTCTCTAACTATCAAGACAACTGGAAGGACACGTTCAAAAGTAAAAAAAATCTTGTGATATTTACCTGTCAAGTATATCATAAAAATTTAAAACTGGTAAATAAAATGAATAAATATCCTGGGACATTGTTTACACACGGCCATCTGATCCCAAACTGAGACCAGATAACTAATATATTACATATCATAAATACATACTTATATAGATTTTGAACAAACAGACATGTTCATACACAAAAATGTCCTGGGTGGGAATCGAGCCCACGACCTGCGACGTGGCAGTCAAGTCTCTATCCACAAAGCCAACTGGTCCGTCGACAAATAAAAAATAATTTAGTACATGGTACACACAAACTATTCGTAAGAAAATATTTTAGTATTAACTAGCCACCTGCCCTGGTTTTGCGTAGCGAGAAAATATACAAATACCGTATAAATACCTATTCCGTAGCTTAAAAGATAAAAGCAAAAAGCAGACAGACAGACTAGCGGCTAAGTTTTAAACTATTTAGAGATAAAATACCTAATGGTATTCCAATCATAGATAAAAAAAGGAACCAAAAGGACATCTCAAAATACTCCACACAAGTACATAAAGCTACAATGTTTTACTTAAAAGGATACCTCTAGTAGCTATAATACTCACTGCAGGTTCAAATGTACGCAGGCCTGTAAAAGTTTGTGAACTTTGTTGTCAAAACGACTTCCAACCCGGCACGTTTCAAAATCTTGTTTCCTTATGATAATGTCGAATGAAAGGGCTACTTCGTTTTGTAACCGCGTAAATAAGTAGAAAAGTATGAGGCCTTATAGCGAGTTAGTTGTTATTTAAATTAATTACAACCTCTTTGTCTTAAGTTTAATATAATATTACTTAAGTTAAAAACTAAATCATTCTGCATTGTATTTTAGTAGGAAGGAAGAGCTAAGAACAAATTTTGACCCAAAGATGTTTTGAGTTGTATGTTCGATTCAAACAGTGATACAATTTCAAACAGATTTAACGGCTTTTCAGTTTTAGGCAACCATCCTGGAAAGAGCTTACCTCTCACGTGATGGTGTAGTTAACGAACGAGACAGAGCATAGTGGCTGCGACGAAACATCCTCGAGCTAGTATAATTTTTACAGAATCGAGGTTCTGATAAGTAAAATGCAAGGTCATTAAAGAAAAGGATAGAAGGTATGAGCTGATGACGATTGCAATCAAACAGCTGAAGAGCTACATACAGTAAGATATTTTAATCATTTTTTTTTTTTTTACATTTTCTACGGACTCTCAGTCCGTACTCTTTGAAGATTCTACGATAAATTATTTTAAGATCAATTGTATATTGTATTATGTTTTTTATAAATTAACATCTTGCCGCGCTTGCTTAGCTTGTTGTTTTGAACTGAGTCTTGTGCTTCCTTAATATATATCTAGTGTTACATTTCAGATTTACTTCAATGTAGAGCTCTTAGTGCAGAGTTCGTCCGGGGAAGTACTACTACCACCTTACCCATTTCCGCCGTGAAGCAGTAGTGCACTTGTATTACTGTGTTCGGTTGGAAAGATAAGGGGGCCGGTGAAATTACAGGCACATGAGACTTAACAACTTCACCTCAGGGTCGACAACGCATTGGCGATGCCCCTAGTGTTGCAAATGTCCATTGGCGGCGGTGACCACTTACCATCAGGTGGACCGTCCGCTTGTTTGTCGGCACAAGTAGTATAAAAAAAAAAATTGTTACACTTATTCGTCAAAACGTATAATAGGTTGGGGAAAAAGTTTCTTCGCATTTTTTAAGAAAATTCAAAACATTTTTTAACATAGTTTTTTACATTTAACTAAAGTATGTAGGTACCATTTTGTTCGTTGTTCGATAACTTTTTGCCATCTTGTAGGTAGGGACATGATCCCATTGCTATAGAAATTTTGGGACTTCCGATCAAAAGACAAGTGGTTTTGGCAGTCCTCTCGTGATGTTAACCTGACACTGCCTAAAGAATTCTGAAGAGACCGAAACAGGTGGAAATCTGAAGGTTCAAAGTCAGGACTATACGACGGATGCATTAATACCTCCCAGCCATACTCTCTGTATTTTTGCTGAGTGGCTAAAGATGTGTGAGGTCTAGCGTTATCATGATGAAAAACCACACCCCTTCTGTTGATTAATTCCGGCCGCTTTCTCTCAACTTCTTGCTTTAATCTTATCAGTTGTTCGCAGTAGAGTTCAGAATCGATGGTCCTGCCTGGTGGTAAAAGCTCATAATGAATAATGCCCTTCCAATCCCACCACACACACAGCATCACCTTGTTGCGAGTTATCCCGGGTTTCGCCACAGTCTGTGAAGCCTGACCGGCCTTTGACCACGACCTTTTTCGCACGTTCTTGTCGTACGTAATCCACTTTTCATCACCAGTTATCAGCTTCTTCAAAAATGGTTCGATTTCATAACGTCGTAATAAAGAATCACAAATGAGTACACTGTTCATAAGGTTTCTTTCAGTAAGCTCGTGAGGTACCCAAATATTGACCTTTTTTGTGTACCCAGTTTTTTTCAAATGCGCCAAAACTGTTTTGTGGTCAATTCCCAGTTCTTCAGCTACGTCGTAACTACTGATATGCCGATCTTGCTCCACTTTTTCAAAAATGGCATCCATTTTATCCGTAATAGGGCGACCAGATAGACGTGCATCTTTACCATCAAAATTACCGGATTGAAAACGCTTAAACCAAATTGGTGCTACTCTCACAGACACTGCACTAGGTTCATAAACATCGCAAATTTTTTTCGCGGCTTGCGTTGCATTTTTACTTTTTGTAGTAAAATTTTAAAATGTATCGAGTTTCTTCATTAGATTCATTCATCTTGACGGTACGAAAAACAATTGAAAATCACACATTTTCCTAATTTGAATTTGGAATTATGTTCTTTAAAATTTAAACTTTCAATGATACCAAAACCAGCCAGATACAAATAGTATAGCCAAAGAGATTTTATTACAAGTTCATACATACTATAATGCGAAAAGACTTTTTCCCTTACCTAATACATTCTAAATATTAAATTTGTTTAAGTTATTTCGGCCTCGGATGGAGATCTAACAAATATTAATATACTAATAATACATGCAACAAAATACATTTTATTTATCCACTAAGCCTACTATTGTAAAGTCTTATAAGTTTTCATATTCTAATTTTATGTTCAAACCTAGTTTTTAGAAAAAAAAAACCCTTGGGAAAGCAAGAAAACGTTTAGATATAATAAGTTATTCATATGACGAGGGTTTCTAACAAAAAATGATTTATTGGGGGCGGGCTACACTTTCATTACTGGAATAGTTCCCCTCTAATGTTTCCTCTTTACCGAGTGAAAAATAGGTAGAACGGTCTTTCATAAGGAAATTAAGTTAATAACTGCTAGTAATACTTCTGCACGTTCACTAAAATTATTTTATTGAACATTGCTTTACAAAATCAGCGGATCTACACTCAAGTTGAATGCCCAAAATTTACCAATAGATCTCAGGTCACCGGCACGCTATGATGGCCGTTTTGACGTTTCAGATTGTCATAGGAAAAGAAACTGTATTGCTTTGGAATAAGGTTGATTTCCATCATCATACAATTAGCTGTTGGGTCAATAGATGCACCTTATGTATGAAGGAATAAAGTTTTTTTTTTTTTTGTCATAGTTAAACGTCAAAACAGCCATCTTAGCGTGCCGCTAATTTAGTAGGTAATAGACTATTTTGCTAGGAAAAAATGATTTTTACTTATTGTCCTTTTTTTTGTTTAGAGAAATGTTATTTCCTCCCCAGTTACATATTAAAAGATGAACGATAAAAACCATATTTCCATATCGACAAATAAGTGCTGCAACCACAATGGCCGACAGTTTGGCGTGCAGTTAATTAAGACGTTGCCTTTGTATAAAAAGTCGATAATTCATTTTATATAATGGCCAATCGCCCACGTTGCAAATCATACTTTTTTATTCACCATACAGGTACCGTATCGTGAAAATTACGTCGGATCGGAGTCGAATCGTGAGTTGTTAATGGGCTTTTACAGAGATGTTCTGGCTTGGGTAGGCAGACTTGTTATGCTCGAATGTAGAGAACACACTATATCTCAACGGCTATCCGCACTCAATCTCTGGAGCAAACAGGGGCCTTAATAGACCCTTGACATGCGACTGGCATCTTTGAAACGGGTACCAAAGTAAAGTTTCAATTCTTATGTTTCTCTGGTAATAAGGACAGTCACGGACATAATTTTACCCATGGACAATTCGGAAATAATATCTGACACCCTTCACATAATTCAACAGTACTGTTACCACTTACAACGACAGAGTTGTTATAATAGTCGAGCTGCCACAAATGAAAGAACAGAAAATAATGAATAAATCATTAAATCAGATCCGTACCAGGCGTGAATAGATTTATAAGTTGTTTTATGATAATTACAGTACCTAACTCCTAAAATATTTTTAGGTTGTCTGAAAATTCCAATCAATTTATTCACATTCAGGTAAAAACGTAATTACGTAACATACAAATAGAATTTTCTGATAAAGCGTAAACATAAAAATGGCTACTCTGAAAAGTGTACATTCTCGACTTATCAACCTATTCACACCTGGTACGGAGATAAATTGCATGTCCATGGTTATGTTTTTAGTTCTCTTGACTAATTTGGATTTTAATAAAGGCTTTTAAACTTTATGCCTATAGGTTTAAAGTTTATATTAGTCGAAATTCAATGTGCAGAACCAAATCGTGTCGTGCCCGCATCGCAACGACTCTATAGCCGCGGTAAGTATTTAGCTACAAGTGAGGTGTAATTTTAACATCTCTAATAGCCAACAGGCGCCTTCTATTACGTGTAATCGCCGGCCTGGCCGACCGCCGGCTAACTTGTATAGATCTAAATCACCTATTACTGTTGCGAAATAACTGTATACTGCACCTAAATACTTATTAAATAATAAATCATTTATTCACACACTTACATATTTTGAATTCCGTTTCAGTAAATAACAGTTTTATAAACATCGCTGTATTCCGTTATTCTTTGCTGTTTACTTAGATACCTGTAAGAAGGACGTGGTTTGATCGTCTTCTGTTTATTTAATTTGTAGAATTATTATTTATTTGCATCCCGTTTGAATTGCAGTAGTTTACTAGGAATCATGCTGTCAGGCATTTCATGTTAAAATTATCGCGAAGAATCAAATTCTTAAAAGTGGTATTTACTCCACGACTTCCTACTTTTAATGCTTCGAACATTGATGCATTATAAAATGACCAAATGTAAATCTAAGTAGTCAATATTAAAAAAAATATTATACTTCACTTTCAGCTCTTTCAGGTGTCTTGTATGTATTTTACTTATTTATAATATCGCCGATGCGACTGCAATAGCGCGTAAGAGCAATTTGCAATACCGCGTATTTACAAAAATCGCAAAAATTCGTTATTGCGCCATCGATTTTCTATTGACCGAGATAATCAATTATTTCTTCCTCCTGAAAAATTGATAAAATACTGATACGCGGTATTGCAAATTGCTCTTACGCGCTATTGCAGTCGCGTCGACGATATGAGAAATAATTAACATAAAACTTCGAACCCATAATCTAGTTTTAGTTTCGGTATTTATAAAAGTTACCACAAGTTTGGAACCCAGCCTTCAGCGCAGAAAAACAGAAGAGATCTTAAAGCTGACTTATATTGCTAGTTTTCTTATGTTTCAAAATACCTAATACATGCAATAACTATACTCAATGCTCCATATTATTAAATACATAGTTAATGGATTCTAAAACGTATAATTCGAGAGTAAATAGGTTAGGCAACGCAAACTTGTGATTATTAAATTATAGTAAAGGCTTCTAATACAACGTTTGAATGCTATACCGTATGGATTAAGCGGAGCAACTAATTTTACCTTCAAATGAACATTAAATAGTGCTTAGAGTGGAAATTGATCGTAATATAGGTATTTTCTTAATTATACGCTGTTTAAGGTGCCATTTAAGGTTTACTTATTATTTATTATCTGTGATAGACTATGACTTCACCCTAATTTGCTATTTGTACATAACTAGGTGTACCCTGCGGCTTCACCCGCGTTTTCGAGGTGTTACATTTTCCCGATATATAAAGTATGTTATTCCAGGTTATCTACACTAATATTACAAAGAGGAAAGATTTGATTGTTTTTTTGTTTGTTTGTTTACAATGAATAGGCTCCAAAACTACTTGACCGATTTGAAAAATTCTTTCACTGTTGGGAAGCTACACTATCTCCGGTGAACATAGGCTATATTACATTTTCAAAAAAGTTAGGGATCCATACTGAAACTCCAATAATGTAACTCAAGGTGTGTAAAAATTACCAAAAAACTTTCTTACATCGTGTGCGCTGCGTAAACTTTTGATGATAGAAAGAACAAAATAATATAACATCCCACGGGAACGCGGGTGAATCCGCGGGGGACAGCTATTCTAACCATTATTTTATTTTACTTTAGTTACATTAACATTTTTGTTTGTATTAAAACAGTATACGGCCGAGTAGTGGGGGCCTGGTAACCTGTAAAACAGGGGTTTCCTAGTACGGGTACCAGTCTCTCACAAAAGTTTATAGAAATATAGCAAACTCTACAATGTAAATTAAGCTTTTTAGTTTTTAAGAATTTTTGTGAAAGAAAAATAAACACGTATTATTAGGGCATGCTATATCGAATAGCCAAGATTCATCCCAATCCATTTACAAATTTTTACATGAAATATTAACAATCATTCATCAGCCATACATTTATATACCCACACATACATACATCCTCACAAACTATCGCATTTATAATATAAGTAGGATTGGTGTGTACCCTAGAGATACGTTTCTGCAAGTCGTGTACCCAACATGGCAATATTTACGATAAAATGGTGAAGAAAATGGCGGCTAACCTTAGCTCACTAAAATGACTCCTTAATATTGATATACCGATTCAAGCATCTTATTATTTAAACTTATTTAAAAATACCTTTATTTCACTAACTAGTCGTTATTATAAATTAAAGGAAATTAAATAGGGGCTCGTGGGAATGCTTGGGAACCCCTGACTTAGAGCAACTGATTTCAAAGGTTCTTTATTCGACCATTGTTTAATATTATCAACTAGGAAATATACACACCTATTCCTCACTTTACTTTATGGTATTTCTTTGGTACTGTGGTACTTACCTTTCTACTTTTATCTTTGAATAAAAGCTTTGACACCAGTGAGTTCTCTAACACTACATACACTCTTCTACAAATAAAATGTTACTATATGTACTTACTATATTTTCGTTCACGTAACAAACATGGTACGTTAAGGTTTCCTTTTTATGAATACACTAGCTGTCCCCCGCGATTTTACCCGCGTTTATCAATATCACATATAGCCACCATCTACGAAAAATTCCGCGACGAATGGTAGCAGTCCCATCCCGATATGTTCAGTAGTTTTGAGGTAATAGTGCGGTAAAAAGCTGTGTGGAAATTGGTACCAGTAAGTAGGTAGGTACTAACTTTGATACTAAAGCGAACCTTAAAATATCTGTATCCACATTTTCTCAGCACTAATGTAAAGCTGAAAAACTAAAAGTTATTTACAGCGATATATTCACGTTAACTGAGAGGGATTACAAGGGATTCTTACATCGCCGTTTAAGATTTATTTAGCGCTGTTTTTGCTGCGATAAATTATGGTCAAGAGGGTTAAGCGGTTAAATTAATTATTATCTAAGACATAAATGACTGCAGCTGTGACTATGGGACTCGACACAATTTTGCAAGAAGTAGGTACCTATAGTCAGCAACATGTACCTGAAAAGACGCAATAGGGATGTGTTCTGACATGTCAAATCAACAATTATTTATGAAATGTTAAAACGATCAAATGTATGATGTTTTGTATGAAATATCAAGTTGTGACGTCATCATTGTACAGCATCAAATAATATACTCCTTGTGATTAGATCGGTACTTAAAAATCCCATTGATTTAATTTTGATCATCATTTTGGCTTCATAGATAGATACGAGAGATAAGGTTTTATTAAATACATTAGGTGTACCCCGCGGATTTACCCGCGTTCCAGAGGGATGTCACATTTTCCCGGGATAAAAAGTACCCTATATGTTATTCCAGGATATGCTCTATCTATTTGCCAAGTTTCGTCCAAATCTGTCGGGTAGTTTTGCGTAAAAGAGTAACAGACATCCGTACATACAAACATTCGCATTTATAATATTAGTAGGATTCTCAAAAAAGACAAACTATCACTTAAATGAAAACTTAACATTACAAGTGACTTCTAGTTATACAAGTTAGTCATTCATATGATTCTGCTTTTCTAATGCATTATTTTTTAGATATTTAGTTATATTTTTGACGATTTTTGCAGGGTCGGCAACGCGCGTGTGATACCCATGGTGTTGCAGGCGTCAATAGGCTACGGTGCCCGTTTACCATCAGACGGGCCGTCAGCTTGTTTGCTACTTAAGTAGTACCTATAAAAGAATATTCTATAGCAGGGAGAGAGGGTATAAATGAAACTCACACAATTTAAATGTAGGTAAGTGTATTAGCAACGTTGGTACATGAGATTACTGGATAATACTGTCGTGGAATATTGTAATACCGCGATGTCATCAGAACACCACCATTTAACAATTAGTGTCAGTAAATACAATTAGTAAAAAAAGGATTTTATATCACCGTATAACTGTGCGCCCCTAAATGCAACTTACAGTCAATACAACGTATTTTTAATTTACTCGTCTATTACATCTAAAAATTTAATAACTGTTTTTTTTTTTAATACATTAAGGTTACTACTGATAATTATATAAAAACGTGAGCATTCATACAGTTAGGAGATTTCACTTAATATTAATTTTCGTTACGAGATAAACGCTTCCATTATGTTCGATTTCGTACCATTACATAATAAATATAACAGATTAAAAATCAACTTCCTACTATAAATATATAGTTTAATATTACTACAACAGTGTCTAATACCCAATATCGTTATTCGGTAAAAAAATTATCTAATTAACTAGAAAAAAGTAAATCTACCCGAAGAATGTAATGAGTTAACGTATATATGGCAGTCAGTCTAGTGGGAACAGTGCCTTAAGCACGTATCGCTATCGTATCGTCATCGTATCAAGTGCGCCAAAAAGCTGGTTTGTATGGGAAATTTAACACCGCGCATACCGTGACGTTGCGCGATGTTCAATTTCCGATTGCATTAGTTTTTGTCGCACTCGATACGATGACGATACGATACGACAGATGTTCGTGCTAAAGCCTCTGGCAATTCAGTATACACCAAAACTGGCTTATTCTATGATTAAATAAAAATCAGGGCATGAACCTATCGAGTCATATACAAAATCGATTTTTTGGTCGATTCGATCTTTGCAACATCAATAAAAAAAATCATACAATAAAATTGTGTCTACCGATCTCCAACCGAGGAGGTCCGAAAAAATACTAATGACTGTCCATACATTTAACTTCTATTAATTGAAATATATCTTGGTAGCCCCCTCTGTGTAAACGAATCTAAAATTTAATTCCATTATAGTCTCGTTCAGTGATACGCAAATCCATATTATATTTGCTCTAACATAGAGCTCGTTTTCCAAAATCAACAAGTCAATACTTATATACTGACTTTAATACAATCACATAGGTCCAAAGTAATAAGTAAATAATAATCAATATCTTCATTCAGGACATTCTTTTACACACGGCCATGATTCCAAATTAAAAATACTTTGTATTATGGAAACCAGATAACTGATATACTATATAATCTCTCTAAATACATACTTATATAGTATAGTAGACCCAGACGTAGAACAAGACATGTTCATCCACACAAATGTTTGTCCTGGGTGGGAATGAAACCTGCATATTATCTTTAGAACGAATATGTTCTTAAAACTCACAAATTAAAAACACAGAACAAACAGACATGTTCATTTACAACAAATGTTTGTCTTAGATGGGAATCGAACCCACGACCTGTGGCATGGCAGTCAGGGTCACTAACCACCAAGCCAATTGGCCCGTCAAACACATTATATCTATAAAAAAACAAAGATAAAACGTAGTATTGCCAACAAAAATACCAACGAAAAATATGGCGACACTACAATTTAACTTTTTAAATAAAATTTAAAAATAAGGAAAATGAATATAAAGAAAACAAAATAAAAAAATCATTCATTTAATTCTCTGTGATAATATAATAATTTCTTTAATCATAAGTATCTTTATGTAAGAGACAATAATGTTCTAATAAAAACTACATACAACATGACATTTTTAAGACAAACTCATTTTCACTACAGCTGCCCATAGCTTCCGTACCTTTAATATTCTTTTGTCGTTACCAAAAGAATGTCCGCGATTAAATAAATTTTCTCAATATAAAATTTTAAATAAAATATAAATAATCGAGTATTACTTTTCCAACAACTCTACAGTCTGTGGTTGACCATAGACATTTAAAATATTCTTATATCGCGTTGTAACACTACTTCATCATGGTGACACTACAGAAACTTATTAAATAAAACTTGAAAACTTAGAGATCTGCGAAATGGAAGATATAAAAATGACAAAAGAAAAAAAATATTTTTTTTCCATACAAAAATTTATACAAGCTCTACAAATAGATGATTCTTATAAAATTTATAATATAGACAATAATTAATAAATGGTATATATGATATTTTAAACAATACCTCTAATAATGCCTACAATTGTCTAATTCTCTTCTAAGAACGATAAATAATAAAAAGATGATTAAATAATATTTTAAGACTAATCAAACCTTAGCGAAGGATAGCTTTTTCCTGTAGAAATTATATTAAAATACATATCGCTTCATAGAAGCGACGTTGCCCTGGCAAGCCCATATTGTAATTAAAAAACTGTTGTATAAACGCTTACATTTGTTTTTTTTTATGATAAAAATATTATACAAAACTTACATGGGTACTTAAATCATTATAATGCACTGGGTGAGGGTAGTTTGTACCTGGTTAATCAGTCAACACCATTCCGACAGTCGCGGACGTATCCAAATGCATTATTGTGCATATAAAATATATCCAAAAGAAAGAACAAAAATACATCCCCACAAAAAGCGCTTATTGTTAACCCTATCATTTAAATATAACCTTAATTAATTCTGATATAAAATAAATAGTTACACTATCAAATTAAAATCGAGTTACGGAGGGAAATCAAACCGAGAATAACTAATTTAAAGCTGCCCCTCGTTCTATATGTCCAAAGTGATGCGGCTGCTTTTGTAAATTCTATCAAAATCTGTCGTTTTTATTACCAGAGAATAAAAGTATATAATCGTATATACTAGTTGTCTTATTGCTATCTATTTATAAATAGATGTCTTGGGAAAACAGGTACAAATATAAGGAAGAATATGAATTGTGTTATATTTATTTCTGAGTGATGAAATTCGTCTCAGCAGTTCGTGATGTCATGGAATTGAGCTCCGACTGAAAACCAGCGCGAGTGCTATCTTAATAGCCCTAGCTTTATGCTGAGTCGGGACCCATTCTGAGTATCACGCCACATTACCTTCATTCAACATTTCTTGTTGTCTAATTTTATTTATTTAGTTCGTATTATGTCGCTTTTTATGTAATGTTCTTTCTTTCTTTAGTTCTTATCTATATTCTTCATTATTTTTGTTACCATTCTTATAAATGTTAGTATACCGACAAAATTACGAGATCAATAACATTTTATAGCTGTCATGTTTTATATGTAAGTATATGTTACCATTATTTTTAATAACGCAACAAAACGACACCTCTGTAATTGTAAAATTTGGTAGTTTTTGATATCTTGGTAGTTTTTAATACCATATTGGTAGAAATTCAAAATCGTCAATTTTACCATAGATTCAACTGTGACTTATTTCTGATTCATAAAACTCAAAAATGGAAAAGAGGTAAACTGAAAATTACGTCACCAAGTCATTCGAATGATTTTGAGATATCTGCCTTAATTATTCAATACGGCCGATCACCTTAATATTTGAGAATAGTTCGGTGGCCTTTCCAGATAAATCAATAACATATCTTTGCTACATTTATTAATTATAATAAACATAATTTGAATAAAACATAAATTAAGGATTATAAATTGAAAAATTATCAATTGAGTAGTGTAGAGTACTTTAAGATCTAAAATTAATTACAATCACAGAGGCAGTTGCAATATAGTCCAAAATAATATCAACAAATGTAAAACAAAAGTGTTTATAGCTACCGCGAACGTCGCACGGTGTATGCATCTTACATCTAAATATAAGACGGATATCCCTTACAATATTATTAGAGGACAATAGACACCTATATTACAATTACTCATAGAGGGTTGTGGAATGGATACAAAATATTACAAAATTTCTATATTTATTAATAATTATTAAATACTATACGACCCTATTGCGGTATAAATCGTACAATGTCGTACGATTCATATAACTTTAGGACCACGTGCGTGTCTACAAAACTAACTGTTATAAATAATAACAATAAATATTCAAATTCCGAATATTTGAAATGTTTACCTCAATATAAATCGTTACTTCTATTATATGGTTAATATAGCATAATAATATGGTATACATTGTGTTATTTGTTCTCAAGTACATTCGCTGATTTTTGTCAAAGCGTCGATGAAAATTAACAACATAATGTATCCCATCGAATCATGGTGAGCCTCAACATTATATAGAAAAATTCAATACACAACACACCTACACGAATCCTCCATTAGTTTATTATAATAAATACAGAAATGGCACGACTATATACATTGGAAATTGACATGGTATCTTTATAAATAAAGAAAATGGCGCTCACATCCATTAATGCTGCAAATTTTAGGCCTTACGGCAAAAAATAAAAGCGTACTGTCAATCAATTCATTCATTTAAAATAAATTTGGAATACCTAATCTATTTAAATTAAAGACTGAGTTTATATATGCCAAGTCTCATAAATTGTGCCGATTGGATTGTTTTAATATATTTGACATTGACAGAGATTTCACTTATTGGAAAATTCCCAAAACATAACATCTTTCGGTTCGTATTTATAAGACCGATTATCCATCGTTTTTTTTTTTAAAGAGACACGACAGAATAGCGTATACCACATTCATTAATCAGCAATCACTACATTTTTAATGATTATTTTTAAACATAAATAAATGCTTGTGCTCTTTACCTCTCGTTACTATGAAATAATAATAAATATCAACTCATTACTGGCTTCGTGAGAATCGTTATGTTCCAATCATTCATAATAAATAACTTAATAATATTAATTGTTTTTTTTTTAATTCATTCATTCCATTTTTAAATAATTATCGCCTTGTTTTCGTAAGGTGACGAGAAAAATCAAGAGGTACTATGTACACTCTTCATTGATAATATTTAAGTAACAATGTGACACAGTGTGAGCTTATGTCGTTTATAAAATGATGACCAGTTACATTAATAAAAATCATCGGCAATTTCAATCAACGTCATTTGCAGCAAAAACACAGATTTTCATGACCAAAAGGCAATCCAACATTAAAAAAAACTTACAAGTCCCACGAAGCCAATGGAAACCCTATGCGTGGTGTCGAGGCTCACCGCTGGGCAGGGCCGGCGCCGGCTAACGACTGCTCGGCGGCATGGGCATCTGAGCCTGCACGCCCTGCAGATTCATCGGCCGCCCGTTCGGGTTGCCCATGCCGAGCCCGTCCTGGTAGTTGTTCACGTCCATTGCTGGCATGTCATCGGTCTGTGGAAATTTTATGTTTTAATAAAAATTGTTAGAACACCCATGTAGATATAGTGGTCAAACTCAAACCTAACCAAAAAGGAAAAGTGTGGTGTGCATTTTATGTTACACCTGAGGCCTAACCACGAACATTTATCGCAAGCGTACCGTCATCGTATCGAGTGAGAACCTGGTTAGTATAGAAAATTGAACACCGCGCACACCGTGACGTTGCGCGATGTTCAATTTTCCATTGCTATGGTTTAATGAGCACTCGATACGATGACGATACGCTTACGATAGATATCGCACTCAGGCCTCTGGTGGACATTTTTTTTAAACCTAAGTCTGTCGTCATACAGAACAAAAACCTTTCGGTCATTCAATCATCCTAGCTGAAAATAAGTTTTTCGAGTGTTCAGTATGACGAAGCCAGATTAGACTTTGAAAAAATGTCGCGCCATCCTCTTCATCTGGTAGAATACTGTATGATACTATACCATACTGTGTGTAAGCATGGTAAACCTTTAGTAAGCAGATGATTGTCTTACGATCCAAAATTAGTATTCGATGCCGATCCGGTTTGATAGGTAATTACGGTGTCAAAAATCGACATCTATCTTGATATCTTGGTTTGGAATCGAATACTAATTGTTACCAAATAAAGCACAATTCACAGAAACACAACTCATTTATTTTCCGGAATGTCTATACATACACCAAAGTGAACTGCATATACCATAGCATACAATTCCCGACAACCAGTGACATGTGATGTTTGGTGACAGATTTATATTAATTTATTGTGCTTTTAGTGCATGATGGTTACCAATGGTAACGGTTAGGGACTTACATACCTTTTTGTCTGCTGATCTCTTAACTAAGTCTATGTTGTTTCCTAGAAATAAGGACAGAAGTATTTCTCTTTGGGAAATATTTAACAGTATAGAACGTATATTAAAATATGTCCATTAAAATTACACTACAACTTTATAAAAACAAAGGAATCAATTATCCCGGGACATTCTTTACACACGGCCATCTAGCCCCAAACTAAGCAGAGCTTGTACTATGAAAACCAGATAACTGATATACCACATATACTACTTTTTTTCTAAATGCATACTTATTTACACCCAGACACAGAACGAACAGACATGTTCATGTACACAAATGTTTGTCCTGGGTAGGAATCGAAACCGCGACCTTCGACTTGACAGTCAGAGTCGCTAACCACCAAGCCAACTGGCCTGTGAAATTGAAATAAAATAACGAATAAACCTACTAATATTATAAATGCGAATGTTTGTATGTACGGATGTCTGTTACTCTTTCACGCAAAAACTACCGGGATAGCAATGGATGAAACTTGGCACATAGATAAAGCATATACTGGAATAACATATAGGCTACTTTTTATCCAGGGAAAATGTGACATCCCTCGAGAACGCGGGTAAAACCGCGATGGACAGTTAGTATTTAATATTGTTTTCCATAATACATAACATTTATTTGAGTATTTTACGTTTATCCCCACATATTCTCTGACAAATCATATCTACTGCTAGTAACAAAATACATTCTTAGTCGGAATTATGAAAGGATTTTTAAAGTCAGTATTCAGAACAGCTATCTATAGTTATCATCAACAGTAATTTGCCGTTACTCCTGTTGATATCTATCTACAATCAGTTACCTGTTACAATTATTCTATCTAGCCCCCTTATTCAAATAATACAAATTTCTAATGCAACGAGGCATCGGAAGCTAACCTCTAGCGAAAGGGACAGAGTATTAAAGCTGCGACGAAACATTTTCGAGCTACTGTACATTTTCCTTACAGAATCGAAGGCCAGGACTTACCTTCAGTTGTCTGTCAAATCATTAACACGTTCTACTCCAGCATTTTCATAGCTATATTCATGAAGCCGTTGATTCGTAAGATCTTAGCAAAACGATCCAGTATCTTAACTAGGACAGTAGCTCTTGAGAGGAGCAATGATCTAGATCACCCAAAAAGCTTATTATGGCAATGGTTATATCTTATAATAAGTGTGTAGTTACCTAACGATGCCTGGGCATAGGCCAGCTATTGTGTGGTGGTAAAACGTTAAAGGTTCACCATTTTTATTACCATCGTGAGGACCACTGCATAATACTTTAAAACAGAAGTTGATGTCGATTTGTTGTCTCTCTCACATGCACATATGTTTCACATTCGGATGCCGAATTGTGTCTCTCAGATTCAATATTTCATAATAGATTCACCAAATTTTAACAGTATATTTTTGAAATATTATACTTTTGAAATATGTAAAAAAAAAACGATTTTTCGAAAATTCTAGACCACCGTATCCCCTTAATAGATCGATGCGGGAGCAGTGTGTGATAACAGACGTACCACCGTCAATGTAATACAAAATTGACTGGAACGACGAACACAATCGCCAGGCGGATGAAGGTCCAGTGAGGTCGTCAGCTGGAACAAGTCCTGGGAGGGAAGAATAGTGGAGTAAAATAGTGTAGTTACCTCGCGATGCCTGCGGATAGTGCGGTCCTCGTAGCGCGTGCCGCCCGTGGAGGCCATGGGGCGGCTGAGCGTGCTGTTGGCGTTGCTCGGCGAGTGCGGCGCCGCGGCCCCCGACGACGGCGTGCCCTGCCCTGCTGTCCGCAACCACTCGCGTAAGCGTATGTACAGTACAGTACAACACGACACAACACAACCGGGCTATGTCAATCTTGCCTTGTATTATGTTTTTATGATTTCTAGTTTTAGATTTTAATGGTATGGAACAAATATTGCTTTTGTGTGTCTTAACTGTTGTGTATGTTTTATAGGACACTGCAGAATAAGATTTAACAACCATCCCTTGTACAGTTTTATCAGTTATGAGTAATTTACAAAATATTATTTATTGTAATCATATGTTCGGCATGACAACATAAATGTATAAAATGAGTTTTTTTTTTCGAAATGAGATCTTATTATAAAACAGCAAGCGAAAGATTAACATAGCGTTATTGTGAGCGAGACAATGTTTACATAACATACACGATATACACATTTACACAAATGTATGTACACAAAACGGACGATATTTACAACGCTTACAAAACAGCTAACCAAAATCTATGGTGGATGTGAATTTGTGTATATTTTTTGTGATTCATTATATGTAAGCGTTATCAGATGGTTCAGTTACTTTCTATGCCTTCTTATCATGAATTTATGAAAGCAGATTACTTGATACAGGCGTGATTGTTTTTATGAAAAATCGTTCGAAATATCGCCTATAAAGTTTGTAATTTCAGGAGTATTTATGAGGAAGGCCATATTGTAGCTTAGCTGGCTACAAAGTGATTGTAGTGAATGTGGCCATACCGCTGGTGTTGGTGTTGGAGTTGGCGTTGGCGTTGGCGGAGGCGCGCTGGTGCTGCGCGCGCGCGGGCGACAGGAAGTCGGCCTCGCGCCAGCCGTGCTTGCGGTACACCTCGCGCAGCTCCGCGTGGCCCCACATCGTCATCAGCACTTGTCCTGTACACACCACATGCGTTAGCTCAATACAACATTATAACAATACATATAAAAAAAAAAAAAAAAAAAAAAAAAAAAAAAAAAAAAAAAAACAATACATATCATGTCACATTTCCTTGCACACGGCCATCTGCTATAAAATTAAGCAGAGCTTTTACTGTGGTCACTTAATATATACTTACATATATATTTCCACAGAACAAACATGCACACAAATGTTTGTCCGTGGTGGGAATCGTTTATACGACCTATGTCGTGGTGAAGGTATCAGGCAGCATGCAAACTCGCCCTTCAAACATGGACAATGAAAGGGGAGGAGGCGACTGTCGCCATCTCCGACCAGTATTTAGTAGTTCGAATGGTAAAACGGTTGAACTGACTGTTAGAGAATAGCCCAGGATCCTAGCCGAATTCCCATTTAACATTCAAACCGGTAGAAATTTCAATAGTCTTCAACAACTTTATACCCTTGTATTCCAATATCGGAATAAATGTCCAAAACAGGTCAGCACAGTTGAGTACGAACCCGCAAACTTGAGCACCCTGGGCGTGTGCCGGTGGCGCTGCTTGGTGAGGTTGAGCAGCCGCTCCACGCCGCCCGCCTCCAGCAGCGAGCGCGAGAACTCGCCGCTCTTCTTGATCACCTCGTTCAGCGTCGCCAGCACCGCCGCGATCGTGTCGTCCGACGTGCCCTGCTGTACAAATTACACATTAAAAACACCTTACTTGTACGATACTATTGTAACAAAGTGTTTTTCGAAGGTAAAAGCTGTAGAAAATATATCTTTAGGTGTTTTGCAGGATTGTACAATGTATTTTTGATACTGTCTGTTTATATACGTTTTGTACCAATTACATTTTACAGCCGCATCAGCTCATATGTGTCCACAGGCGCACAGCTGATTGCTTGAGAAATCAAATTTTAAAAGTCACTTTGCCCGCCTAAGAATCGTGATTCTCGTAACGTTATTCGGGAACGCTTCGCCCTATCAATTTATAAGCTGTAATTGAATTATATTATTATGAAGGGATTTAAACTGGCAGGATTCGTTTCACGTGACCTTAACCAGGCAAGCAGAGTTTGACTGACTGCACTTTTATTATGTTTACCAGTATACTCATAATAGGAGGATATATGTAAAAAAGAAGTGTGCCGAGATAACGGATAGTAGGGCTGAATGGAGAAAGCATTCACATTCTGGTAGCTTCATTAACTCTGACCTTCAAAGTGTCCTCCACGGGAAAACTGAATAAATGGTTTTGATTCTTTTGAATTGCGCCGACCTCTATCTGATTGGGAATAGGGCAAGTAGACAGAAGAAGCCTATGCTCATAATATGCCCCCAGATATAACATAAGTTAGAGAGAGTGTCACATACCTGGTCATGCTGTTGGTTCCCACTTGGTAGTTTCTGGACTAGGTCCCGCATGGCGTACTTGCCGATGAGCTCCTTATTGCGCTGGTCGATGGCGAGGTTCCGTAGCGCAGTAGCTACTGCACACACTACTCTGTCTACTTCCATGCGCAGTAATTCCACTAGTATTGGAAGACCTGGAGGATGAACAGTCGAATAGATTTAGGGTTAGTATGCATGGAGTCAACAGTGATACAATAATCACGTAATATATTTCATGTAGCTTTTATCATATTTACATAGTATAATTGATGTTTGAGCATCAATAAATATTTTCTCTTTTTCTTTTTTTTTATACCTCTTGTGCAAACAAGCAGACGGTCCACCTGATGGTAAGTGGTCACCGCCGCCTAAGGACATTTGCAACACTAGGGGCATCGCCAATGCGTTGTCGACCCTGAGACGTGAAGTTGTTAAGTCTCATGTGCCTGTAATTTCACCGGCCCCCTTACTTTTCTAACCGAAACACAGTAATACAAGTGCACTACTGCTTTACGGCAGAAATGGGTAAGGTGGTAGTACTTCCCCGGACGAACTCTGCACTAAGAGCTTTACTACTCTAAAAAAGTTACGTTCCTTGCTTTCAACGTGTGTCAAATTAATCCTTATGGAGAAAACCGGGGGTTCGATATTGTCCCACCAAGGCGAGCAAGCACAGTCATATCATCCTTTTCTCGAAGCGTGTTTCGACCGTGTAACTTCGTTGTGGATAAATCTAGTAGCCTGAATTTTCAGTAATACATTTATTAAAATGTTAGATTTGTACACCTGGTTGGCTACCATCCAGCTGTTAGTTTGTTGCGATAGTAGTCATCGCGTAGTGGTGACTTATTATTTATTAGGTAACTACTTACATTTTTATACTAATCTTAAAATTAATTTAACTGTATAAAATTAACTTTTTTTTTTTATTAACTTTTTTGTACTCATCAGATTATATGATTACTAACATAAATAGTGTATTGTAATATCTCACGTAAGTGAATTTATTTGTAATCTTGTGAGAAATAAATGTTCTTTAACCCCAACAGAAAGAGAAGATAGGCACTTAGAAACAAGTTGCCATCAATGTTTTGTAGAGGCCGGTTGCACATTGGCTATCGCCCTGGCATCGAGACCAAAAAATGTAAGAATACAACGTAACTGTGTAATCACGAAAGGATTTAATTTTAAAACAATTTGGTCAATCACCTTTCTCTTTCCTCACAGCAGCCCGAATATCAATGGAAGGTTGCCAATAACAAGCGGCGAGGTTCTGTAGCGCGCCGGCAGCGGCTTCTAGCGTCTCAGGGTTGGAGCATGTTTGTAACAGCGCCATGTATAGTGGTACCACCTGAATGCACAAATATATCATTAAACTCTCCACTGATTAAAAAGAAATAAGGTTGAATTAAGTTCGGGAACACTGGCTAATTCCTTTTACAGGTTAGTCTTTATATTATTCTGTGTTATGATTTCTGATTAATAGTATATCGCTATCAATTACGCATCGAACGAGAATGGTAGATAGAGTAACTTGAATTGGGAATAATATAAAATATATAAATATCTTAGGACATTCTTTTTTTACACACGGCCATCTGGTCCCAAACTAAGCAGAGCTTGTACTATGGAAACCAGATAACTTATATACTACATTTACTGCTTTCTTTTTTCTAAATACATACTTATATAGATATTTACACCCAGACACAGAACAAACAGACATGTTCATGCACACAAATATTTGTCCTGGGTGGGAATCAAACCCGCGACCTTAGGTTTGGCAGTCAGAGCGTTAACCACCAAGCCAACTGGCCTGGCGCTGAGTAACTAACTAAGAATATTTATATGGCATCTTTACATACCTCAGGCGACCATAATGTCTCTGTGCCTTTGGGTACGCTGTAGCCAAGCTGGGAGGTATCGCTGAGCGGCTGTGTGTCCGGCTCGCTCTTGCCGAGTGGGCTCGTCGAGTTCGAAGATGATGAGGACTCCTTTTTCTTTTTACTACCGCCGAAACAGCCTAGGTTTTCGCCTGGGAAATAATATATTTATTTTAATCCATTACCCGCTTAGTAGTCGTAAAGTTAAATTGAAAAATTATAAGGAATATTGTTGTAGCGATTGCATACGGGCAAGCATTACTTGCTACATAAATGAAGGATATTTCTATTTCAATCTTTCATTCATTAGACGGACTACATACATAGATAACCTACAGAAAGTAGGGAGATAGCTGCAGTACATGACCATTTTTAGATGATGAAGTTAATATTTTTAACCGACTTCAAAAAAGGAGGAGGTTATCAATTTGTCTGTATTTTTCTTTTTTTTTTTTCTATGTTTGTTATCTCATAACTTTCGACTGGGCGAAGCGATTTAATTCAATACCTTTAGAAGCGCTGGCCTGTATCCTGGCTTGCCCCGATGACTGTGTGGGGGGTGCTCTCGTGTCGTAAAGTGGATCCTCAATTTCCTGACACCTGTAACATAATAATTTAAATAAATATCCTGGGACATTCTTTTACACAAATAATACATAGTAACTTCTGGTCATGTGTAATAAACGCTTCGAATAGGCTGTAGAGCTCCATTTTATGGTTTATTGAATAGCAAAAGTCATTATCAAGAGTAGAATAAGAATTAATGCCATCTATGTGATGTTAGCAAGTATGACAAGTACAATTTTACATTTATTTTATAAATTTTAATAAAAAAAAACGATATTTTGAGTGCTTGCCTTAACATATGCTCATCTCATGAGCGATAATAAATATCCTCAGAGATTCTTTACACACAAGGATCTGATCTCAAATTAAGTAGAGCTTGTAGTATGGAAATCAGATAACTGATATACTACAATAAACTACTCTTTTTTCTAAATACATATTTATATTAACACTCACTCAGACACAGAACAAACAGACATTTTCATGCAGGCAAATATTAGTCCTGAGTGAGAATCAAAACATAACATGTGCCGTGGCAGTCTCTAACTACCAGGACAAAGGGCCCGTCAATAATATTATTCTTACGAACACGTTGAAATAAATCAGTAGCAATATTTGTCACAGTACTGTTCGATGCTGAAATGTTTGTCCTGCAGGGCGATTGTGTAATGCACGGGCAATCGAAATTGAAGCCGAGTCATCAATACATTACGTATACGTGTATTTCCCAATCGCTAGGTGGGGGGTGATAGGTACTGTACCTATGGAGGAGCGAGGTGTGAAACTCCTCCATTTAAAAGGGAAGATCTTCCGCCAGGCTAGGTGATCATGCCTGGGGACCGCGGTCCAACTGTTGATGTTGGATGCTCGTATATATGTCAAATCCTGCGAGAATCTTGATAGTGCGATGTAGTATTCTCGCATGTTTCTACTCGTTCATAGATGTCGCCACATACCTGTAGGAGAGGTTCCTCAGCACGCAGACGCAGTTCTCGACGATCTTGGTGCCGATGGCGTTGGCGCGCACGGCGGCGCGGACGGCGTGCAGCAGCGCGTCGGGCAGCGCGGCCAGGCAGCGCAGGCGGCGGCGCGCGTACTCGCCGGCCGACGACGCGTTGCGCAGCACGCCCGACGCGTTGCGGAACACTGCGCCGGGAGAGACCGTTTTTTTTTTATGTTATTTTTTTATTTATTTAGAAAACCAACAGCTATATTACAGAACATATTTACAATCAAAAGTACAACTTATCATAAGCCAATTATAGGTTTTCCTAGATTAATTAATACAAAAAGTAAGGAGCAAAAACGCAACATACATAAGAAAGCTAAGTAAGTACAACAGTTCAACAAAGTGATATTTCCTTTTAGAAGCAGTAATCGTTTTATGATCCCCAGTCAGTGTTTTTAGTAATTTTGTTGACAGTATTGTATAACCTAAATGTGAGTGGGTAGTATGTGGGATTGTGTAGGAGTATTAGTAATAGTAGAGTTTCACATACATATATCTATTTACTAGTTTTCACCCGTGTTCCCGACGGTATAAAAGTATCCTATATGTTATATGAGAGCGTGCTCTATGTATGTGCCAAGTTTCACTCAAATCCGTTAGGTAGTTTTTGCGAAAAACAGTAACACATACTTGCATTTATCATATTAATCCGCTTTGGTAGGCCGCCAGTAATATTTTCGAACAAGACTTAAAACATTTTTAGTGAGTAAGTGAGGAAGGAGTAAGAGGAGCCAACTCGAGTCAGACCGAGCAACATATGATAATTAGTCAAATATGTACAGTAGCGAACAGAATAACTACTTCAATTTAATTCAATTTGTAATAGGGATGTGTCCTGACATATCAAATCAGCAACTCTTTATGAAATGTCAAAACGATTGAATGTATGAAGTTTTGTATGAAATAGGAAGTTGTGACGTGATAATCATACGGCATCAAATAACATACTCTTTGTGATTAGAACTGTACTTAAAAACCAGATTAAATATTTAATTTTGATCATATTTGTTACTCTCGTATATTTTTGGATGTTCAATACACTGGTTAATGTTTGACCAATTTATCTTTCATGCAATTTTCCCATTTTTTTTTTTACATTTATAATATCTACTATACTTATTAATATTGACTTCCATAGACAAAATTAAGCAAATATTTAATACCCACTCACCAGTAGACCAATACGTATCGCCAGGATTTGTAGGATGCCACCCCGAGTGAGGTATGATGACCTTATTGACGATCACTTGCGCCGCGTCGTCAATGATAGACTGTTTCAGGTCTTCGCACGAGGACATGTTCCATATGACGCCGGTAACTAGCTCCTTTACCTGACGCAAACGGGTTTTGAGTTATAAATCGATTTTATTATGTGTCGGCGATAGTTAATTTCATTGATGCCAAGTCAAGCCATTATTATATAATTTTTACTGTTTTTATTATGTTTATGTATTGTAATGTGTTATATTGTATCATAGATTTGAGGTTTGAGGGTACATTACACATTTACTTCCAAATATTTTTTTTTTCCATTGTACTAGTACCTAGTACACACAGAGAAGGTACAGATATTTTGCGTTTCTGTGTATTCTGTATATCACCCTCGTATTCATAAAAAGGTTATGCGGCAACAAGTAGCCGGGACTTTGATGTTTGTATCTATCAGCAAGGTTCCGTGTACGAAAGAGGGAGACAGAGCACCGATTAAGAAATCGTCCGTATTACATGAGTATATATTTTTAACCGACTTCAAAAAAGGAGGAGGTTCTCAATTCGTCTGTATTTTTTTTTTATATTTGTTACTTCTTAACTTTGGACTGGGCAAAGCGATTTTAATGCTTCTTTTTTTCTAGGGTAAATGTAGGGAGTGACCTCGATGTCCGTGGCGCGGCAGAGCAGCGCCATGAGCGCGGGGATGCCGGCGGCGTCGCGGATGGCGCGCTTGTTCTCGTCGTTCTGGCGCCCGTACGACAGGTTGCGCAGCGCGCCGCACGCGTTGCGGCACACCTCGGGGTTCTCGTGCGACACCAGCCGCACCAGCGGCGGGATGCCGCCTGGGGAGAACACCACAAACCATATCAAACAATGTCAATGGGACAGCTGACCTACCGAATCAATTGTTTTTTACTTAAACTCTGTTAGTAATTAATAAATTATTATGGACATAAAATTTACCAAATATTCTATGTTCGTATATTTTCAGAGGCTTTATTAACTGGTAAGTATTTGATTGTTCATCTTGTATACTGTATACTACCCAATTATAAAATTACTTGTAACATATTAAAATTATATTTATATATGTTGACCGAAAATAAGCACTAATGGAAGGTTTAAATAAGACTTTTTCTCCTCCAAAAAAAATAAGCTTTAAACTGCAAAATTATACCTTACACCTGACATATTATAGTCCACATTACCTAAACTCCTCGTCTTCTGTTTGTTAGGATCGTCCATGTACGTGAGGTGTTGCAGATAGGCGGCGGCATTAGCTTTAACGACGTCAGAGGGGGAATTAAGGAAACCGATCACTTCGGGTAAGTTCGGGTCTCGCCATTGAAGACCGCCACCGTCTTCACGACCACTAACACTGCCATGAACTGAAAAATTGTAATGGTAAGTGGTAAGCATTGCAAGAGTATACTATTAACTTATTTAATAAAATTTTGCCACTGTACTACAGAAGCCTAACGTCGCTAAGCAAGCGTAGCGACATCGTATCGAGTGGGCCAAAAAGCTGGTTTGTATGGTAAATTTAACATACTGTAATGTTGCGCGATGTTCAATTTCCCATTGCATTCGTTACGCAGGCGCACTCGATACAATGACGATACGCTATCGATAGATGTTCATGCCAAGGCCTCAGGGGGTAAGTTATTAGAAACAGATATTTGTGGGGGTAATTTAATTATACCAATTTAAAAATGTACTGTGGTTGACTAATTTTATAATAGAAAGAATGGTTACCTAGTGCCATTCCAGCCATTTGTTTCTGTAGTTCCTCTTCATCGCCATACATCGATTGTCCCCCAGCGCTTCCCAAACTTAAACCGTTCTGTGAATCCTGTGGACAATGTTATATTCAGTAAACATGATGACTGTGGGAACACATACAAATTAAACTCAAATGTACAAAGATTTAAGCGCTCACAATAACTAACCCACACAAATAATAATTTTACTACAATATTAATATTTTTCTTAGCACAAGTTTTATTGCATCTTGTTTTCATGTTTTTTTAAATATTATTTTCATTAATATCTGTTAACATTTGCTTTATGTACACTATAAAAGAGACACATTGCTACAAACCTTATCGTTTCAAAATTTTATTAATGTTTGCATAATTTGAAATATAAAGAGGCCACAAATAAATAACTTATAGTTAGCTTGGTGGTTAGAGACCCTGACTGCCAAACCGAAGGTCGCGGGTTCGATTCCCACCCAGGACAAACATTTTTGTGCATGAACATGTCTGTTTGTTCTGTGTCTGGGTGTAAATATTTATATAAGTATGTATTTAAAAAAGTAGTATATGTAGTATATCAGTTACCTGGTAGCCATACTACAAGCAGTACACTGCTTAACTTGGGATCAGATAACCATGTGTGAAGCATGTATTGGGATTTTATTTATTTATGTAAGTTACCTTGAAAGGCGGCGCCTGGTGTGGTTGCGGGTCGTACGCGGCCGGGTAGTGTTGGTACCCGTACGCGTCGGGCGCGTACTCCCCGCGCGGTGACGTCACGCAGTAGTGCCGCCCCAGCTGCTCTAGTGATGCGCTGTCGTACCTGCATCATACGTATTTCACAGTAAATAAGACAACCGAATCTTTAAAATATTTCCTTTCTTATCATGATTATATCACTACTAGCTATTACCCGCGGATTTACCCGCGTTCCCGAGCATGTTACATTTATCTGGGATAATAAGTATCCTTTGTTATGCCGGGTTATAAACTATCTTTGAACCAAGTTTCATCCAAATCCATATAAAGTAGTTTCAGCGCGAAAGAATAACAAACAACCAACGACACAAACTTTCGCATTTTTTATATCAGTACGGAAGATCTCACGGAGCAGCAATTTTGGTTATCACGCCAAGCGTGTCCGACCTCATAGATCCGCTGAATAAAGTTAAGTAGACCAATAGAGTTTTTTTTTTACATAAGGTCCTAGATATCGTTTGGCAACATTATTAAATATTGGTCATAATCATCTATTATCTTTCAACAGTTTTGTTTTTTATAAAAATTCACTAGATGAAAGTAAAATATAAGAAAACAATAGCAATAGTAAAATAAACCAACCTCTGTTGTAGATGCAAATTGTGTTGTGGTAAAGCGCCGGGGGACGCGCTCCGAGGCGAGGCACTGCCGCCGCCCTCCGCGTACTCCTGGAATATATATACTAGTTAATACTGGTTTATACTGGTATTACATTTGTATCTCTTCATTGTATAATGTTACAAATACAAAATATTAATAAGGACACTTATGATGGTCAAAGTTACTGATTTTTCCATTGGTTCAATCTAACATAGCATAAAAAGGGTGGTATTTAGTAATATTGACCTTAATAATTGACCTTTGCAGGCCTATAATGAATAAACGGATTAGAATTTTGAATTCTGAAAAAAATATTTAAGTCTGACTACATAATTGTTCAGGTTAATTTAATGTTAAACAATTTTCAATGACTAAACATGATGAAGATTATAGACTATGAAATCAATAAGGCGTTGAGAGCTCAGTTGGTAGTGACGACGACTGTTATGACGAGAGTCGTAGATACGAATCCTACAATGAGCTTGAGCTTTCGGTGAAGAAAAACATCACGAGAAAAACATAACCCGAGGTAAGGATTGTAGTACCCGCCTCGCTGACTACCCTCAGTACCTACAATAGATACCACGGTATAGACAAAGATAGAGGGCTTCTAAATATTTTTTTAAATAGTAGGTTAAGTATCGAAACTCTCTGCTAACAATTTCTAACATAGAGTATGACCATTCATAAGTACCTGTGAAGGCCTATTAGAACAATATATATAATGATTATCGACATAGCTCAAAGGATTAGCAAGCTGAAGTGGCAGTGGGCTGGTCACATCTGCCGTAGAACCGATAACCGTTGGGGTAGACGTGTTGTAGAGTGGAGACAACGGCTCGGTAAACGTAGTGTAGGGCGCCCTCCACCTAGATGGAGCGATGATATACGCAAACTGGCTGGCAGCGGTTGGAAACAAAGAGCTGAAGATCGAGCTCAGTGGCGTGCCATAGGTGAGTCCTATGTCCGGCAGTGGACGGAGATAGGCTGATGATGATGATGATATTAAATGGTACAGGCACACATTATGAATTACTACACTATAACATTATCATATCAGCCCAGGGATATCCACTGCTGAACATAGACCCCCCTTGGATTTCCACCTCGAACGGTTCTGAGTCGCCTGCATCCTACACTTTAACCACGGTTTGAAAGTAAGGTGCACAACCTGTGGCATATACTGCGGCACCTGCTGCGTGTCCACCATGTAGGCGGCTTGCGGCGGGTAGGCGGCCCCGTAGTGCCCGTAGGTGCCGTAGTGGCCCGCACCGCCAGCCCCTCCCCCGCCCCCGCCGCCACCGCCGTAGCTGCCGCCCCCGCTCACTGACACGTTGTCCATTACCTGGATGGGATTAGTATTTATAAAGTGTAGACTATTTTGATTCAAAAGTAGTACAACCTGTAGTTACCTGAAACTAAAAATGCCTGCACATTCCACTAGATTCTTTGACCACTCAGTTACTGTACAGGCTGTTCGCTTGTGGAATGCTTTACCTGAGAATGTGAGACATGCTCAGACACTGGCTACATTTAAGAGTATGGTCAAAGAACATTATCTTACTCTCTAGTCGTTACATAGCTGTTCTTTTATATTATTATATTATTGATTAATTATATATGTATCTATATTATATATATATATATTTACATAAGTATATATACATATATATTTATTTATTTTTATATTTTGGTATGTATATACATATATAATTTATTTATATTAAGTTATTATTAAGTATTATTTATAGTATATCATTGCAATATTGTTTATATGTATTTAGTACACTGCTAACTACCCTTTACATTTTCCTATGTAATTCTTTCCATCCAATGGTTGTCTGGAAGAAATTGCTTTTTAGCGATAAGACCGCCAGTTGTACCTTTATTTAAGTATCAATTCTGTACCATACTTCTTTCAGTGTACAATAAAGTATATTTATTATTTATTATTATTATTATTACAATAAAATGTTATCTATTAAATAGAAAAAAAAATGTATTTTTGATTAAAAACTGGAAGGATATTAATAATTCTTTCACTATTAGAAAGCTACTTAATCCAGAAATAAAGTAGGCCATGTTATAGTTATAATCCCTGGATACAATAGATCCTTCTCCCCTCTTCCTAGATTAGAGGGTGAAACCTCAGGACTGAAGCTATATTGTTATATAGATGCTGTATGGGAGCACCATTATACTATAGTTTCTTGCAGACTGTTCAGCCTCTAATTATCCCTTTTTAGACAATAATTGATATACGAACAGGTACCTAGTATTTATAGATATTTGATTCTCTTAATGATAATTATATCATTATGTTCCCAAAAGGTGAAACTTTGTGGAGTTACCATACCCAGAGTCTTGCGGTTTTAATATCTATATAGATATAATACTTCTACTATCATACCATTGTTTTCTCTGTACACTTTGAAACAATAAACATTTTGGTAAAGAGCCAAGAACTATCGGTAAATAATTACCACAATAAAATGCCTTTTAAGCCTGCCAAAGAAGAATATATTAAATAAACAATAGACTCACGTGTGGATATTTCTGCGATGGCGCCATTGTGAGGTGACCCATGTGGTTGTAGTGCGCGGCCGGTGACGACACGTACTGACCGTAATCCGGCTCTACACCGGGGCCCACTACCGGGTACTCGCCCGCCTGTGGCACAATAGATTATGGACTGTTTATTTTAGGTAATAAAGGTGATTATATGATATATCAGTGCGCAAGCATGTGTGAACACAATGATCTCTAGATCTTCTCCTTAGTCATGTCCTGGCGTTTACCAGAGTCCATCCTTATATCGTCCACTTTGCTCAAGTAAAGGTATAGTTAATTTGGCTTACATATGATCTCTACACTCTCTGTCTCACTCTACAGTCTCTGGACATATGGACCACATCAAGGTCAGTACATCGACTGTATATTGTTTTCGCACCAGCTTAAATGAACTTGTCAATAACTTATTTGGTGTCACTTATGTCTGAAGTTCACACCATCTCCCACGCCTTTCGGGACAAATAAAACCATCGAACCATAAACAATTGTTTACCATATAGTTAGCCTCCAAGCTATTGACCTGCATCGCGAGGTGGTGTTGGTGCGCGAGCGCGGCTGACAGTTCGGCGTCCTCGGTGGACGCGTCCGAGCGCGAGACGGGGCTATGTTGCGGCCCGTACGCGCCCTCCACCGGACCGTTGCTGAAACAACACGTTGGGCATTTAATAATTATAGTAGGTACATGAAATATTTTCATAATTATCATAAAGGTATAATCATACATTGATTGCTCGAAGAAATGCTAACCGATGGGGAAGAAAGGTTCTCGATTGGCGATCACGTACTGGAAAACGCCGAGAGGGACGACCTCTCACCAGGTGTACCGGCGACATAGTCAGAGTCGCTGGAAGCCGCTTGATGAAGCCGGTTCAGGAAATAGGATATGATGATGATAGTGAATTGATAAGTATGATCTGAATCTTGGATGTTTACGATTAAGTTTCATTCGAAATCGCATCTGCAACTGCAAGCAGTGTTTGATTTTATATGGAAGCAACTTTGAGATTGTAAATTCATTTAAATACGAGCCGTTTATAACATACGTCATGTACATACAAACTCCTAGTGAACTAAATTCGACATAAACGTTAATAAATATGGTGACATAGGACATGTCTCCTCTTAGGACTAATCTCAATTCATTAGCTAAAACAACTATACGAGAAGGATCAGGCCATAGAAGTGAGGCGGCACACGTACCTTTATCTTCTATTAGCAAGATGGGGTTCCTTTGACGCACGATCACCTCAAAAGTACTGAACATATGGAGATGGGAATGCTACCATTCGATGCGGAATTTTTCCTAAATGGATATAGGCTATATATGATATTGACAAACGCGGGTAAAACCGCGGGGAACAGCTAGTTTTAACCATAAATTAAAAAATTATTCCGTCATCCCAACAACATTGCATAAACACATTCAACAAATAGAACATAGTTATCCAAACTATTTATGTTTGCTATTGATATCCTTAATTGGTGAACCGTGGCCTTGTAGCTTCACAATGGAAGAATAACAATGTGCAGTACCTATTTATATAACGCACTGCAGTAATCATTATTCAACTCGGACCCTAATTGCCTTACAAATCTACCTAAGCTACAGGTAAAATATGTGTACCTTACAGTTCTTGCTGGGATTTTGTACCTAGATGCAGATTTATCAAGCTGAGGGTATTTTTATTGTTTCCTCCATGCAACCGTTATACAATAAGGTTTAATTTTGATTGCAGTGTAGTATGTACCACCTCATTTATCTTTAGGGTGCAGTAAGAGGCAACTATAGAGTTTACCGATGTCCATGATCAACGCCCTGCACTGCGTTACCAACAAAAGCATCCCGAATAGATAGGACATCGGCAGCCGTAACAATTACATTTCTTGGAATGGAATGAATGATGAAAGAATTGAGATAATCGGCAACAGGGCAGGCAGATTAAGGTTTAATTTTTATATTACAGAATACAAGTAAAATTAAACCCTATTGCAATTTGTGCCCACCACTTTATGTCGATACTGTAGATTTGGCATTCCTCTCCCGCTGTTAGTCTCAAATCCGAATAACCAATTTAACCAATCCGATATATAAAAAGGTATTCATCATTTTACAATGGACAAAAACCAATTCAGGATATATTATTAGAATAACCACATTAATAAATGTCTTGACGACATTCACGAATTGAAAGAGAATAATCATAACCGTACATTATCTAACAAGAGACACAGAACGAGGAAAAGTCAATAGGAAATGTGCTCGTATATCATTGACGATATTCTCAGCATTATATTGAGTGAAATAAGAGAAGGCCTATTGTGTAACGCATATATACTTATAAGCTATGTTCTTATATGACAAAAACTTTCATCACACACAAAATCTAATAGATATTATTCAATATAAGCTCAATAAAAAGCATAATTTTAGAAGGTAAAAAGAAAGTACTACCATAATTTCCGCCATGAAACAGTAGTGCACTTGTATTACATGTATCGGTTAGTAAGCTAAAGGAGCTGGTGAAATTACAAGCACGTCAGACTTAACAACTTCACGTCTCAGGGTCGGCAACGCATTGGCGATGCCCCCAGTATTGCAAATGTCCATAGGCGGTGGTGATCACTTACCATCAGGTGGACCGACCGCTTGTTTGTCGGCCCTTGTTGTATAAAAAAAAACATGAGACTTAACTACACGTCTTAGGGTCGACAAGGCATTGACGATGCCCCTGGTATTGCAAATGTGCATAGGCGGCGGTGACTTCCCATTAGGTGTGCCGTTAGCGCATTAGTTGGCATAAACAGCACCCTTTTTTAGTCAAGTAAAAAGAGGCACAATGATAGTGACCACAATTTGAATCATCACAACCACAGCAATAATTAAATCACGTTACAAAACAATTGAGTAACAGTAATGTCAAAGCGTCAACGGTTAATCATAAAATGTTTTTTTTCTATCCACTATGAATCGTAAAATAAATAAACAGCTTCAGTAAAAGTGCATCAAACATAAACATAGCTAGACCATTTTCAATTTAAAACTATAATCGATCAATAAGCTTCCGTGACCAGACGTTGGACGCACTCGTCGGTCGTAACTTGGCAACATGTGGCCGGTCAAATAAAAAAGATATACAAACACAATAACCGCACGGCAGACAGTTTGAACTCACTTCCCTGCCAGTTTGAATTGTGATAGACGTTTCAATTTAGGAACCGCTGTCAGCAGATGAAATGGAAGAGATGTGACGATATGGCAATATTTAATCTTTGTTAGTTTGATCATTACCACAGATAACTAAATAGTACATTTGGTCAATTACTTTTAAGGCGATGATGGCTGTGATTAATGTCGTAGGGAATTTAGAATCAGATGCCATGTGTTCAGAATTTTCTAGTATATGTATTACTAGCTGTCCCCTCGCGGTTTTACCCGGATTCCGGGGGATGTTACATTTTTCCGGAATAAAAATTAGCCTATAGGTTAATCCAGGGCATGCTCTATCTATGTGTGAAATTTCATCGAAATCAGTATGGTAGGTTTTGCGTGTAAGAGTAACAAACTTCCATGGATCCTCACAAACTTCCGCCTTTATAATATTAGTAGGATATTAATTGACTGAATCAGCTCTGAGGTATACCTTGGGTATAAATAAATCCATCTCGCTCTTTCGTACGGAACGACATAACATTTCAGAGTTTTTGCTATTCCAAGCGGCATACATTTTTTTATGAATACGCGGGAAACGAATCAAATTGTAATAAACCAATATTCATCATATCTTGTACGATTTCTTATCTAGCTGCCATCATATTTTGCACCTAGAGTTCAAATTTAATCTCGAAATAGGAGTGTTAATGTCAATTAAATTTTGAGAGCACCAATTAACGAAACATCAGAGGCGCTTAGTGTGCACCTAAATATAGCCGCGGAGGCCGCTGATATATGATTAATTTAATGAGCTTCCATCAGGCATGATGCAGACGGCGAATTGAATTATTAAACACTACACACACAATCAAGAGCTTGGGTAAATAGCTAAGTTCAGGTAGCAGTTCGATAATTGAGATTGATATGCAGAATATGTATGGAATATCATGATATTCCATACATGCGAGAACTATTTAAAAGCTATGAAAAGCCATCGGTTTATTTGTTAACTAGCTTTCGGTAGGTTTCACCTGCCTTGACGAGGGATCCAATATCACGGGATTATAACATACCCTATGTCCAACCGGAATAATTTTCCATTCATATGGTGAAGGAATGTTTCTAATAGGTGCCGCGGTACCGGATATTACTCATTCATCATTCCCAAAATTAGTATAGATTGTGATTTTTTTTTTTCAAATTTACAAATCTAACTTCCTGAGACCTTATCTCACGTCATAACATCTACATTGCAATTGCGATGGCATTTATAACTGACAGATCAATCAACCAGGTAAATAAAAAGTTTGGCTACGCTTTGACAGATACTGTCAAACTAACGTGCTACCAATTTGTTTAATAAAGTAGTATACTTAAAGTACCTAGGACCGATACTATCTCCCTACCATTTAAGATGTTGGATTAACTGTGCGGAATACATTAAAGAAATATATGGAAAACGTGTGCAATCCACAAGCAGTAGAAGTGATACCTTCAAAAAACGAAGTCTACATATCACATTCTTTCGCAGGCTTTTCGAAGAAGTTTTCACTTTAAAAACCCGATAATTTAACCTCTGACAGTGCTGGCAGGCAAGATATTCACATTATAAAAGAATTACCGCTAAACATCTGAAACATTATCCAACTGCTGTGCAACAACTTTAATGGAGACGCCTGCGGGGAACGAGCTCGCAACTCCTAAACCAAATCTACATAATAATGTTCACTGGCATCCACTAGTTTGCTACAATGCATTACTATGATTGAGTTTATAGCCGTTGAGCGCTCATTGGGGCCTATTCACACCCGAGTGACTATACGTCGCAGGTTAGTCAAAACGCTACCAACGTGTGCCGGGCTGGTAATGACATTATCTGTGTTATTGTCGTTGAAACCAGGGCAGTATTACGTGGTTGTTGGCATTTACATACGGCTGTTGGAAAGTGTAAAGTACGATAAAATTGATACACATCATCGTATGACATTCTCTTACACATTCATCCAACGATGTATAGTACCGCGAGACCGAGGGATTTAACATTTTTCCGAGATATTAAATATCCTATATGTTTTTCAGGGCATGCTCTATCTATGCGCCAAGTTTCATCTAAATCCGTTCGGTATTTTTTGCGTGAAAGATTAAGAAACGTTCATACTACCCTCCTCACAAACTTTCATTTATAATATGTATTTATAGTAGGAGCTATATCAAACGGATTCAGCACCAGATTCATTAAATTGCCAACCTCTAGAGCCGAAATTCTTTTTAAATTCGTCATAACGTTTTCAATATAAAAACCGCAACTAGTTCTCAATTAATAATTATTTCATAATATTATGGTATCCAATCCACATTCCTTCTCCATTAGCCATTCTTTGTCTGTCACAGCTCCAGTATGTCCAGACCCTAGCTTGGGTACCGTAAGTTTTAGTCTCGAATTAGCCGCCTCACATGCGTAGCGAGCGCTAATTGTCGACTTGTGTGCAAATGTAATTTAGGGCTCTGTGTGTAACAAACGAAACGCCGCTATGAATATTACAATATCCCGGATTCGCTGATTTACAGCATTAATCGACGCGCCATCGCGCCGCCGTGTTTCTGTCACAGATCGGTTGACAGGTCATATCCAATGCAGGATGATCCTCGATTTAAAACTGCTGAGCTGAAATTTGAATTTCTGAAGTTTGGAATAGAATATCGCGGCACATGGATATGGATAAACAACCCTGAGTAATTAAATTAGGGATGCGGTTTCCGGTTCTAGGAAAAAAAGGCTAGCAGTAAATTTTTCCCTGCATGTTACTTATGACGTCATCGTGCATCGTCCTGGCTCATTGCATTCTGCGGACACATTCTTCACAATGTGACGTCATCGGGCGCATCGACCGACAATAGCTTTTATCCTAATTGTTTTTTACTTTGTTTGGGGTCTGCTCAATTTTAATATAAAGTTTCAGTAAGGGTCATCTGCGAGATGAAAAAAGGGTATCGTCATAATTTCTGGTACTCTTTGCGAAATTGGATATTTTTTAACCGACTTCTAAAAAAGGAGGAGGTCATTTACTCATCAGAAATTGGAGCAGTAAGTTACCTTTGGCATTACGATGCTTATCCCACTAATATTATAAATGCGAATGTTTGTATGTATAAATGTTTGTTACTCTTTCACGTAAAAGCTACCAAACGGATTTGGATGAAACTTGGCACATATATAGGAAATGCTCTGGAATAACACTTTTTGTGCCGGGAAAATGTTACCTTTCTCGGGAACGCGGGTGAAACCGCGGGGGACAGCCAGTAACTACATATATTTGTTGTTTTCAAATAGTATACGGTCCATAAACATAAGTATACAAAATCCACGTTTGGACACAACCAGCGCTCCGATGGGTACTCATTACGCTATGATTAATAACAAACATTACAGTAAATATGCGTATAATTTGAAACTGCCTATGGAGCGTTCTAACGAATAGTCACATAGTCATAATGTATTTGCTTTTACTATGGTTATAGTATCTATCAGGCAGTACTATACGAGTATATTCAATTACTGTAAAATATTTAGTTAATACCACATTTAGATGTAATAATCTGATGTATTTTTTTTGGCAGCGACGAAGGTGTTGGCCTCTGGTGGCTCTTACAGCCTTACACGGACATTGCTAACTTATGTAAATTATTATAATACTTAACAACTTGACGTGTCAAGGTAGACAACCCATTGGCGCACTGGAGTAGCCATAGGAGGCGGTGACCACTTACCATCAGGTGAACCGTATTTTATTAAATATTTTATTTCATAAATCCACCGTTAATCAAGCAGAGCCACGGTGTGAGCCAAGTGCTACTTTCTGCCATCAGTCATTGTCACGTTAAACATTAACGGCTCACGAATGGAGCTCGTATCAACGTGGCGATTATTACTGGACAAGAAACACTTTCCCATTGCTTATGACAACTTGTGATAATTTGTCTCAGGGGTATGTAACTTTATCCACTGTAATTATTGGACTTATATAGCCTATGTAGGATCTCGGTGAGCGTCAGGACAGTACATGGAAATACAGATACAGAATAATAGTGAAACTACAGGGTCATGAGACTTAAGAACTTCACGTCTCAGAGACGAGAACGCATTGGCGATTCCCGTGATGTTGCAAATGTCCATTGGCAGCGGTGACCACTTGCCATCAAGCTTGTACGTGGGCCAAAGGAGTTTAAAAAAATATCATAGTTTAGGTTAAGTTTAGTCCAAAATGTGGTTGGGCAATGGACGAGCGGGAGTTTATTTCTGCTGTGGATAACTGTCTATTTGACCTCCATCACACCATAGCAAGGAACAGTCGGATTAATCAGACAGGGACAGGTGCTTTGTCAACTTGAAAGTGGTAGTCAGAGTGCTATGATTTCCTGACGATGTTTTTCTTTACCGAAACCTCTAGACCAATGTAAGCCCACTCGCCTTATATGGTCCTATCTTTTTATAGCTATTCTGAGAGAACGCTTACCTATATTATAGTCTATTGACGTGTTAGTTGAATTTGAAATGGAAAATATACAAACATCCAATATTTGTGTCCATTTAGGTTTAGTTTCTTATATTTAATCCTAAGGTCACTGATATCTCTTGGTAAGTTTCAGTGCAAAATAATACTAGTGTACTAATCTATTTTATAGCTTCGTTAAAGTATTTTTTACAATTAATCTAGATACTTACGCAAATGTACTGTAGGTATGCAAATTTATACGTAAACGGCCTGCGTTGCGGTCATGATCAGAGTGCTATGTAAACGGGACAAAAACACAAATGACCACACTGTAATGACAAGAGACCTCTATCTATTTCGAATAGTACAGTAATAAACATTATAAATGGTTTAAAATTTCTCGTTTGTATTCAGATGAACCCGCTCTTCTTTGAATTATGCAATTCCTTCTATCAGTACCAAAATAAAAAAAACCCGATCTTCATTTGTTCGTTTTGACATGTATGCAAAAAGAGCATTTTTAGATTAGGTAGGACCGTAGGCAAAGTGGATCAAATACATTATAGACGAATTCAAATGTCAATATATTTACTATTATATACATATTACAATTATATTATACTATTATATAGTATAAATTATATACTATGTAATAGTATATAATTGTATATAATAGTAAATATATTGACACATTCACGAAATGACTGATGTTGGCTCTGATTTAAGAAAATTTAAATGTGCTTTCTCAATTTTCCACTTCAAAGTCTATGCTAATAAATTGCGCCTTAATACAATGTACCTACGTACCAAAATCAAATGATCCGATATCACGAGCAACATAGGAAGAGACGTCACTACAAGACCTTTCCCAATATGTGCCAAAACATCCGGCCATAGAGCATCCGGCCCTCCGACCGCTGCCAAGCCAGGCATGCCACATTTTAGAACTAAACTTCGCCTTATTAAGAAAATCTTACTAGGTCGTGCTAAAATATCAGTAAATTTGAGTAACGGGATATGCTAAACGTTTTGATAATGTCTTGGAATGAAACTAGCATCTAAAGTACAGCCTTAGTCTAGTTTAGAAGCTAATGATAATTAAAAAAATATTAAGATTTATAAATCCATATGAAAAATTATCAATCAAAAGAGGGTTAATGTAATAACGAAAACGTCACAGTGTTGTTCTATCGAAAGCTATTAACTTATTAAAAAAAATATAGAATAAAAAGTAAATGAAATTCTAAGCAAATATTGGTTAGTCCCGCTCCGTTTTCGGATCATCTGCGAGTCCGCAAAGTTTCGAATACCTTTATTCAAACCGTGCAATCTAATTTGAAGTCATCACCCCAAAGGCAAAGTTGGCTAAAACTCCAATATTATGCTGATTTTTACATTCGTATAATATTTTTTCTAAAACGGATATGCAAATAGCCTGTATTTGTGTACTAATAATTTTTATTACACATACATTTCATAAGTACTTACCTATTTATTTACTACTAGGTGACTCCCGAATTCCCGAGAGAAATAAGCTACATATAAACCTTACTCTTAAATCATTCTATCTATTGATGAAATCCGCATCAAAGCCGTTGCCTAGTTTAAAGACCTAAGTGTACAAACTGTGGAAGCGACTTTGTTTTATACTATAGCTAGCTGTCCCTCGCAGTTTCACCCGCGTTCTCGAGGGATGTTACATCCCGGCATTTTCCCGGCACAAAAAGTATCCTATGTTACTTCTTATACCTCCAAGAATATGTGTACAAAGTTTCATAATGATCGGTTAAGTAATTTTCGCGTGAAAGCGTAACGAACAAACTTACATTGACATTTATAATATTAGTAGGGATTTGTGTATATACAGGAAGAAATTGGAATTTAGACTATGTTCCTATATCAAAAAGACTATAATATTCGAAAAAAGGTTAAGTAATGTTAATATATACGGCGTAAAATCTCGCATGCTTTAAAGCAGTGCTTGAAATTAAAAAAATACTTTCACCCGTCGAAAAACACTCAATGTTTGAACGCCAACTCATTTACACTCAGTTCAGGCCACTTTCTTCGACAACATCATAAATGTACTCACAAGTTATGTCATCATGTACAATTTACAAACAACACGTACACGATAACACACGTTGGATGACCTCAAACAAACTAAGCTGGGGCCGAAGTTCACATCGATAACTAGTTGAACTATCAACTATAATAACTTATTGATATGGCTCAGAATCGAATGTGCCTTCACACACCTGTAACCCTATCAAAGTATATACAAAACTTTAAGTAAACACGTGTTATTGACAGCCACACCATACACAGCAGCGTTTAATATCGCAAACTAGAGATAAACTTTGTAAGAAAACGCACATAGGTATCGTTTTCAACGCTTGAACAATAAACGTAATTGTACTTGATACGCGAGTAAATAATGTTCAGACTAACGACAAAATCGATTTAATCTAAGAATAGATTCACAAAAAGGTGGCGAAGCACTTTAAAAGCTAAGGAGACGGAGCCGCGGAGGCTCTACAAAAATACAGGATTCAATATTTGATCAAGAAAGTTATTTTACGGGATGTTCTTCTGAGAACAAATGTAATAGCTGAAAAGGATTAATTTATGTCAAAAGTTATAATTATGTAGCTAATAACATTAAATGACGCGTAGAAAGATAACGGAGAAAAACATCTTAATGGTACGTAAGAAAGTTTGGAAACATGTGATGGGTATTAACCTAATCCTTGTTACTTACATAAGTTATTGTCCGCTTAAGGGTGTAAAAGCCATCTGTGTCCAACACCTTCAAGTCATTTAAAAAGAAAACTTATATCTAAGTGACAGTACACTAGGTGCTTCGGTCAAGACGTTAATAAAATCAAATATTTATGTACGAATCTTCTCTCGTAGCGTAGTCCGAATTGAATCCATGCCGGTAGAAAATCAGATTAAGGAAATACAAACACTCCAGGGTGAATATTGTCTGTGGTTGAATTATACGAGCTCGGTAATACAACTCTGTAAATCCGGGTGATCTTTTACGTCACACGCATGATCGAGTACACTGTAATGGATATGCTGACAAACACCAACATATCTGACTTTATTTTTAGTCATGATATGTAAATCTGAGGTACGACAGGTGTCAAAAGAAAAAAAATATAACTTTGCCGTTGGTAAAAAACGAATGCAAATTGTTTGAATAAAACATGACTTACAAACTCTTACGAGTATTACGTGAAAACCTCACAAATACACAAACTTCGACCAATTATAGGTCAAACTGCCATATCAATGCGCTGAATTGAAGCCAGATAAGGCTTGCAATCCAATTTCTTAGTATCTAATCAAATCGATATCGATAGACATTAAAACACGTAATGCGAAGCTATTGCAGTGCTTTACGTAAACTCAATTAAATGTACCAACATCACGACGTAACATTTAAGTAAATACTTCTCTTAATTGATGTAGTTAATACAAATTCTACAGAATTTGCCATACGTTGGCAACTGGCGAGAAGTATGGAGTATCGATTACATTCTAATGCTTGGGACTTGGCAGAACAACAGCCGCGGGTAGAATTAGAGGTAAGAGACTTAATACACCGACCGAGGCATCCTTATTAAATCGAGACAACAAAGCAATCTTAACGAAATATAACGTTCGTTGTATTGTACACTAATGAGTAACAGATATGGTTCTGAAAACCTGATGAACAGTACAAGTACTTATTGTGATAACAATTACGGACATTGTTAGGCAGTGACGGAGCAAATGGTTTAGTTTTGTGATCAATTCTGTAGGAGCACTGGCCCCTAGGGTACAAGTATTTGTACTTAGATTAAACATTAACGGACTACACTAATGTTTAAATTTACTATATATCTTTAAGAAGGTATCTTTGTATGTTAAACACTTTTATTAGCTTCACTACAGGTATACTAACAATGTAATAAAATCTTGGAAGTCGATTTTAGCCCACATCTAATTGTCAAATCAATTTGAAACTTTGCAAGCACGTAGAAATCAGATGACGATATAATAATTCGGTCATTAAACTGATCTGAAGGAGTCAAGAGGTTATGGAGGAGGGTATGAGACTCCTCCATTTAAAAGGGAAGATCTTCCGCCAGGCTAGGTGATCATGCCTGGGGACCGCGGTCCTACTGTTGATGTTGGATGCTTGTATACGAGTATATATCAAATCCTTGAGAGAATCTTGATAGTGCGATGTAGGATTCTCGCATGTTTCTACTCGTTCATACAGGTCGCCACATCACTGTAGTGCGGGCGGTGAAGGATTCTAGACGTGTACATAGATGTCGCCACAAGGTGGTTAGAAGAACTCTTCAGTGGCTACTAACTAATGAACCCCTCGAGTTTTGGCTGTTTTGTTTTGACAATTCCTATACGTTAGATTTGGGAATTAAGCTAATAGCGTGTTTTTAAGTCCTGTGTAATCGCCAATATCTGTTAAATTTCTAAAATGTTCGTCCATAGAGTACATACATATATCGCAAATACAATAATTCGATTCTCAATCCCAATTTCGAGCTATATCCACAATCTAAATCAAGATGCACCTCGCGTGCATTACATGAACGCCTTGCTCTTTCTTTTCGCCTCGAATCTTTCTGAAACACCCTAACTTGCTCTGCACGTAGAGTTGATTTACTACCACCCCTAACTGGTAATCTATTAACTCGTTCCAAGGATTTTACTTAAATTTTCAACTCGTTTAAAAATAGCTGGATATTTTTTTAAGAGCTTTATCATCTACAATCAATATTCTGGGTTCGATTTTTCCTTATTAAAAACTGTTTCTTTTTTAATAATACCTCACAAGAAGTTATTATTATAACGATAAACAGGTCAACGGTTACGGAAATAAAGAAATACTAAGGAATGGACTTATCAAGGCACAAGAGAACATAAATGTTAATTCTATTTGCGTAAAATTTGGTTGTATAAAGTGTTCTATATTAAAATCTAATATATCCATTGAAAACAAATGATCACCCTCACAACCCACTCAATTTGAATTACATAATAGTAAACACATCACATTGTTACCCCCTTCACCCATTGTCACACCCGACTGAATTTGGAATTTGGAACGGTGTCAGGTGATTTTTTATCTAAATTTAGAACGGGTTCCAGTTACATCACGTACGTTAGTTTCCTATTAACGGGAACTACTGGCATAATTTAGTTGTTATAGTTGTCGACTTTCTAATATTTGCATTCATTGTTATTTTAACCACAACTAGATTTACGGCCAAAATTAATATTTGATCCCGATCCAAAATCATCATCAGAATTTTGACATTACGTGTATTAAAATCACTATCAAAAGGTTCATCAATCCATGGATTTTCGTTCGACCGACAACGTATAATGTGCGTGATTAGTTAGTTACTGTAATCAACGTATATAAAAAAACCCGGTAGAATATTCGCCATAAAGCCACCAAAAAAGACTTCCTCATCCGGAGTTTTATTGTTAAAAGTTTGGTCCGGTATATCGATCAGGAAAACTACTTCTATTCTGAATAACATGTTTGAACAACCATAGAAGATATTCAAAAGTTTTGATGGAAATATCGAAAAGGGGCCAAGCGAAAGGAGACTGGAAGAGAACATGATGACGTTTACCTTTTTTAGTAAGTTCAATGGAATTCAGAACAAACCCGAACGAGATTCATGATTTTACAGAACAGTCACACAGTTATTTATAGGGGGCGTAAATATATCAGAGCCAGAAGGATAGACGACCACCAAAGGTAAAATAAAAACTACAAAAATAGTAGCGATTCGCAAGTTGGTACATCCAGACGCGTACCGCCACTAGGGGCTTCGTCGTTACAAATACACAAATGGGTTATTTTTAAACTTCTCGATTTCTTCCTTGACTGTACCGCTATCGCGAATGTTGAACTTTTTCGCCACTAAAAGTTGTACATGTCTGAGGAAGCAATTTTGAGCGCATCTTTGCTATGTTTACATTTCTTGTTTAAATCGCCAACACCCATATTTCTCGTAGAATTACTCGAAAGAACTTGATCATAAAATCAGTGGACGTAAATTAGGATGTTCAGAAACCAAAACAGTTCATATTACATTTTCCACCACCAAAAAAACTGATAAATTCATTAACATCCAATGCGCTATTCCCATCCCGGGACATACATAATTCAGATATCCCTCCAATTATTGTTCGCTTAATAGGATAGGATAGGTTGTCCGGTAAAAGCGTCAAATACCAATCTGGCCTGCGGCTTGAATGGTGTCATGTTAACTGTTCACGAGGGCGAGGTGACCTCACTCCACGAGATGGCTCGGTAAATGGAACACTGACTATCTGTGCGGCCAGTTATTGTTTTTACTTACAAACGTACATTCAAACCGTACGTTGGTTTAATACACAACAATAGCCCATTGTGGTTTGTCCTGCGAATCTATGCGGGGGTAAATTCGTGATAGAGAATTTATTTTGGTGTTCTATCTTTAATTCAAGATGGTTTTCAATTTGTAATCGAAAGTTAAAGTTAATTAAAATATACTAAAGAAAATCTAACGAATTTGGTTTAGTTAGAAACCTGCAAGTATTCATCTTCTATCCGCTTTTATCCCAAAGTGGGGACTTAAGATGTTTTTTCTCGCACTTCTCCTACATACCAAATTCTAGCAAGCCTTTATAGACGTATCTAAAACGATTACTTTGGTCACTTTTCACGTATTTACGGCCAAGCAATTATATTACAAAATAATCGAACTAAGAGCATCTTTTATTATTAAACATTTTTGTTTTAAGTATTCATATATATCTATATATATTATTACGATGGGTTGTTTCTATGTCGTGTACATGTAATCCTTCATTGATTAGTCAGTTATGAAAAATCCTTTAGTCATAAAAGTACTGAAATCAAACATGATACCTACCAACTAACTAAGTAATATGCACGAATGATTCCGATAACAAAAAATATATTAAAAGTTACAATTGTTAGAATAAAAAGCTTACACAAGTATCAGAGTGAAATATATTTTTATCTACGGAACGCATGCTTCACTTGCTTACAAATATAAAAGTAACGGACTATGCCCCGTGGTTTCACCCAATATCCTTTACTTATCAGGAATTCAACAACCTCGTTGCTAATTACCTATAGTCTTCACTTTCACATTTAAAATCAGAATGTTAAAAAAAAATACAGACGAATTGAGAACCTCCTCCTTTTTTTTGACGTCGGTTAGAAATTTTAATCCACACAAACACAATTCAAACAAATCATGGCACTTAAAGTTAAGACTCTAGATTTGTTTACCCCAAGAAGTTAGCACCTAATTAAAACTAGACCTCATAAACTATTATTCAGTTATGTCTCTCGTCTTGTTAGAGCGAGATAGGCCAAACTCAGCAACTTGTGACGCGGACTGAATACGTTCGGCATCTATTGAAATGCCAGCCAAAGCTTTCAGCGGTTACTGTACCTTTAGAATAGTATAGACGAGTTATGCCATTAATATGTATTGTATGTCCGAAGGTATTATTGGACTTGACGAGGATACAACAGTAAAGGCGTAGTATATATTAATGAGCTTATATCCCTCTATTACTCAACAAGCTTTATTTTTATATGACTTGAAATCGCAATTTTGCTGGAGGTTCTAAATTTTTTTTTTTAAATGCTATACAATTTATCATAGAATCTTTAAAGAGTATATAATGTAAAAATAAATAATAAAAACATACATTCTAGATTTTTTTTACTGTCTCGACGCGACTGGTACTTAAGTGGTTCACAACTAGCGTGTTAGTGAAAAGTTTCGCAGTAGATGTGTTACCGACTTATCCTATCATGGAAGACTTAATCTTTGTACCCAGCAAATAAAGACTCAACTGAACAGCTAAAAGATCGCTATAAAATTCTGCACTCAACAGACACCTCTACTTTTATATTTGCTAAGATAAAAACGTTAAGTAAGAAAACTCCAACAGACACCCATTGCCAACTAGTCAGGTTTCAGCTATAACTATTAAGACGTGAGCTAAACAGAGCGCATATAATGATCATAAATAACCAGGATTCCTGTCTGAAGGAGGTTCTCGAGGAAATTAAGCACAACGCTATAAAACAGAATAGAGCTGCTTAAAGAAGTAAAACATAAACTTCAGTTAGAATCGAGACAGAGATCGAGAGATCACACTATTAGAGATCAATGATGATTTAATGGATTCAGATATCAGTCTGAACTATTTTTAGCGCAAATGCATAACAGACTTGATACGATGATCCAAAGCTGTGCGCCTGTTCACTTCATAAGAACGAAGCCCAACTCCCCTTTCAAGGCAGTGCTTATGATATTTATAAAAGTAGAAAATAAACAGCCAAACCTATCAGTAGGATCGCTATAACGGGTGTTATTAAAAATGTTATCAAATTCCAAAAACTAAGCCCAAGATTCGACTGAGAATGAGCTTGAGAACTGATTAGAGAGAGACTGAGAGACTTGATGGATTATCTACGAAAAAAGAACTAAATTGAAATGATTTAAAAATTCACCGGCAGGAAGGTTTGGTAAATACTAAAAAAGATTATTTACATTACTTCCACCTTACAGACGTAAGTAAATTGAAATAGGGTTGGAGTAAATTGAAAAATAAAATCGACATCAAAAGCAAGAAATGAGGAAAAATTAAAGCCTCGCCCGCTACTCTACTTCCGGCGTTAATTTAAATAAATTAATACCCAGATGAGGTGCTTTCTTTGATACCTTTTTCCATGAAGCGTAGCTTCAAGTGCGAAAACGTTTGCTATAACGAGACTTATATTTAAGTAAAGATCCACCAAATATAATCTTCCTGCATCGATATCAATCAAAAAAAAACTTGCTTATTAAGATTAAAATTTTTCGACACACAACTTTTTCAGTTGTTATAATCAAAAAGTATTTTAATGTGACGTTTAACCTACTTAGTCGGTAGAATGAGAGGTACCAGCGTCATATTTTCGTTAAAAAAGTTAAATGACTTTTTAATATAATATATCATCGGTAGTGTAATACAAAATTTACGAACGGTGTCTGGCAACCCGATTATAGGAATGTACAGCTTATCGTGCTTATCAGCAAACATTTAAAGTCAAACGTCACGAATAACATGGTTTGTGCTACCGTCTGCAATGGGGATTTGCGGTCCGAAACGGTCTCCTGGGAACCATTGTGATTATTCAATCACTGACTGTATCTACATTATAGATATGAGATTGTTGGAATTAATAACGTTATTGTCAAATACATCGTGAATTATAAATATGCGTTCAAATCATTCTGATTAAGTTTTTGAACGAGAAGTAAAGTAGTAGTAAAAAAAATCTATTTAAAATTCTCAGTAGGCCAGAAATACTGGCCAATTATAATAACCTTCTCCTAAAATAGGGTTCCTTTGACGCACCATCACCTCAAAAGTACTATACATATCGGGATGGGATTGCTACCATTCGACGCGAAATTTTTGCTTCATGATTATAGGCTATATATGATATCGATAAACGCGGGCGATGGCTAGTTATATATGAAAATATTGTGAGTTTTTTTAAGGCATTTCTGGAAAAGTCCTGAGAGTTTTATTGCAGAGTAATGTCCATAAAGCACGTTGCAAAAAGCTGTTCGTAAGTCGGAGTATTATCGGTAGCTGGCACTCTTATGTAATCCAAGTGGGAGCTTCTATTACTGCGCCTTTGCATAATTCTGGGAACTACGGCTTTTGCCCCGCTTAAGGTCTGCGCCTTTTACCAATACCCCACCCAGGTTCCATTTATACTCCGATTTGTATTATGAGATCGTAATTTGGATAGGTCAAAGCTAATTGTGTCAAGATATCCAAGTTTAAACCTTATTACAACAATGCTTAATGATCTTTTAATGGTAACACGTCAAACTTATCATTGCAAACTTTTTCTATTTTGGTATTATAAAGTTGTCATACAATATTAAACCATAAACACTGCTCTTCCAGAAATGAATTTGTCTTGACAACGATCACTAGTTGTCGCAAGTATAGAAAAAAGTAACTCACCGATACAGGGTTCCCGAATGTATTTTCTTCACGCCGTCCATGTCTGTTGTGGTATGCTTATCATGTCTAAACTTCCCGGTAGATACCTTAATGGCTAGTTAATGTATTAAAAAGTAATGTCATTATGAGCTGCTCTTGATAATACTGATGTAGTTTTGGCTTCACCTAGAACAAAAAAACACGTAATTCAATAATGCAGTTTTTGTAGTTGGAGCTGGTAACAGAGCTAGCAACTAGATAATAATGCAGAACATTTTCCGCGGCTTAACTAACTTACATACTTTAACCATAGAGCATCATAGTGGGCTAGTGTTTAACTAAATGCGAAGTAAGGTTTACAAACGTGGTCCACTGACATAGTAAAATTAAGAAGTAAAGGTCGAACCATAATAGTTTTTGTAGTTAGGTTTCCCAAGTGAGTGTAGCATGGGATTATTCTAGAATAGGTAAAGAGATTTTTGCAGGGTCTGCAACGCGCGATTATACCACTGGTGTTGCAAGCCTCAATAGACTGCGCTGACCGTTTACCATCAGGCGGGTCGTCGGCTTGCTTGTCACTTGTTATTAATTTGATTTTTTAGGATATCAGTAAAGGCTGAACTTACAGATAGTTCTACCAATATTACTACTACTGATAATTTATAATGATCCAAGATCGAGTATGGAATCGCTCTGATATCAAGGTGACCTAGGCTTCATAGGCAACCTTTACACTCCAAATTCAGAATTACTACCGTTTTTAGTAACATTTACATAGCTTGACAGTTTAAGGACGGTTGCAAAATCAACAAAGATTATTGAAAAGGTTGCAATGTTATCGGATTTGATATCCTCTTCAGATAATTTCACCACTTGGCAAAGATTAGATGGTTCTACATTATGCTTTTACTTCTCTGAAGCTTACGCAATACGCATAAGGGACACATTAGCTTGACACGAAAACTACACTTACGTCGGCGAAAGTATGTACTTTTGCGACTGCCTTACCTTACAACCTTGTCATCTAACTGGACACTCCATAGGGTAAAAGGTATAAAGGTCTGATTCATTCATTCATTCTACATTTATCAGGTAGATAACAAGTTATTTGTCCATAATAATCAAACAGGCCTTGCCTGTTTAACATACATCATTTGGCCTAGATGTCTCTTTAGGTGTCATATCTGAGATGCAGTGTCGAATTTAAAGAACACATCCTCCAGCTTGGGTATGCAATTAAATTAAAACTTACTGAACTATAAATAATTTACATAACAGATTAGACAATATAATTTATAATTACTTAGATTGCTGGCTATCATAACTTTTTAGTAAGACAAAATATTGAGCGTTTAGAATGTTATTTTTGATTATTATTTTTGTTTCTAGGAGCAGAACCACAATAATAAGGTCTGTACAATGATAAGTAAAAATTAACAAATTTCAATAAAAAAATCATATTATTTGTAAGTGGATTCCAAGCACATAATCCCACAATAATGGAAAGTATAATAATTGTCCATTGTTAATCTTTGCAAGAAGCAGTTGGTGTTTGGTGCATTCACACTTCTTGCTTTTATCGGGGTTAATTGCCAAGGCAATTAACTCAGAAGTGTGGAGGCAAAATATTTATGATAGGACATCCAAAGCATGCGGAATATGGAAAGTTTGTAACCCAAGTTTTTACATTTCGCATTGTCATTTGCAAAAATAAATGACCTAGTTTTTACTAATGTTTGTGAGAATAATCAAGTGCAAGCTCTTTTATTCCTTACACATTAAGATGTACTCAGATTCAAAAGTAAGCATATTTATAATGGATGTATTTATATTTATAAATTAAAAAATTCTTTGAAATATATATAAATCTTTGGACATTCTTCACACACTATCTGATTCCTACGGAAACCAGACAAACTATTAAAACATAAACTGATTATAGATATGTACACCCAGATAGCAGACATACATGTATCATGCACTCACAACACAACCTGTAGCATAGCAGTCAGGGTGTCCGCTACACCAACCAACATGTCACAAACAGAAGATTAACAGATTCTTTGGTGTTATGTAAATAGTGTACATGAAACTGGACTTTAACCTATCATTGTACTGTTACTTAGTTGTAGATTAGTCACACAATTGTGACCTACAAAAACTGTTAGGTAATTCATTCACCACATGCAAACATGTTTAAAAGAAACCATACACACTCTATTTTTATGAATGGAGGCCCAACTTATGTGTGGAAAATAGGGTGTGCTAACCAATTGTTGGCAGAACATGTTTATTTAACAAACTGCTTTCAACGTACACAAATATATTCAGAATTGCTACTTCAACATTCCAGTTACTCTAAAACTTGCTGTTTTTGTATATTATGTTGTTAACTGATTATTGCTTTGATAAACAAAATATTTTCATCATCAATTTGTAATATAATGTGTGCATGTCTTGCATAAACTTATGAGCTACTTAAATGGAAATTACATTCTGGATAATTGGAGTACACAATATTTTGAAATCCAATAATGATGAGTGAGATTTGCTTGACTTTAAGTCAGCATTTTAAGAAGCACAAATATTATTTTGTCACATTACTTATTCTGGCAATGAGAGTTAATATATGAGACTTAAATATAAGATAGATAGGAATGTTGATACATAGATTATATCTCATATAAAGTTATTAACAAAGTTCATAATCCCTCAGCCATTACTGATCCAAACACTGACCATTTAACCAACCACACACTTCACATATACTATAGTCTATCAACAATAAGAAGTCTCTTTTAATGTTTAAAACATCATTGGAAAATCAACTTTATTTGTTTAAAGATAAGGTTTATCTATTGAACGGTTAAATGTATGATCATCTTAATGACACTTATCTCAAAGCACAAGGAGACATTTCTCTATAATATTCTTATATTTCAAAGGGGACTTCTTATATTGGAAAGATTATAAGTGTTGAATTGAAAATTTGAGTTATTAATTTTGGTACCCTATAAGTAACACTGCTGCCCTGACAAGAACCCAGAGTGATAACTAAAAAAGTTCCTCATAATGTTAAGTTTCACAATTCATTTAAATAACTGTATGGATAGTTATAAAACCAAGCATGTAGGTATAGATATATAAACAAATATAGGCTCTTTCCTAACTTTTAAGCACACTAAACATTCTTATCTGAACCACCATGAGAAAATCTGATTGAACACATTACAGTTTGTAGTGGGAAAATATAATTTTGTGCCTTAGATATTAGTACAAAATATGAAATAAATAATATATGTGTGTGGTAAAAATTAATATATTAATATTCTAGTGTTTCATGAGATTTGTAACAATAAAATCTTTTAGATCTTAAAGAAAACTGCAGTCTTGGAATTCTAAGTAGATTAAAAATACTATGTTGAATGCAGAGTTTAAAGTCTGCACAGCCTGTATTAAAATGTAGAGCTACATTAATAATTTAAGTTAACTTTTATTCTCAATTGACTGTAGGAGATCACCACTACTTAACTTAGATTATCGTCTCAGTCGACACGTAAATAGCAAAATGTATGAGGACTCACCGAAAATGGCTACAAACTTTGTAAATTCACTGAATCGACAATCACCTTATAAATGGAACGTGAGATAGTTTTTTATGCCATCAGTTTCCCGTATGAATACACTTTCCAACAGCTTTTACTATGACGGCCCCCTACTAATGCAAGTAGGTAGTACAAACAGGCACGAAAAATACTCGATGACTGACTGACGTACTATTCTACGCGTAGGGAGCGGTCGAATTGTAATCTTTGACAATAAACAAGCAATGGGGATTGCGATAAATTTACACTTACACACAATTAAAGCACCAAATAATGTCACTTATTTCAATCCACATCCGAAGATCTTATCACGAATCACCATGAAATTCTAATTTGGGCGACAACGAAGCGAAATCTTCCCTCCTCCCTTCACTCACCGTAAATCAATCATAGACAAATGTTCATTTTTTTCAATAGCCTTCGAGTCGGCAACGGCCATCATTGGTTAATCCATGGGGTAGTCGTTATAAACCAACTCGAATTACATAAACTATTCGAATATTCGATTAACCAATTCGAGCCTGTTTCAACATTCGTGAAATTTAATTCAAACTGTGTCGGTCGCGGTATTATTTGGTTAATGGCTTGAATGTTCAACCCTGGTTGAAAATTCATAAAGAAATGTTTCATAAAGTTGCGAAAAGAAAAAAAATCAGATCAAGTAGTTTGGTACTCTTTTATTCAAAGAAAGTACCTTCTCTTTTTTTTTACTGATTGTGAGATGATGATGATCATAGAATAATATAATAATGCGAACCAATTACCGATACCTTGCCCTGCTAAGTAACAAGCTATATATAAAATTCTTATAAATATTTTATAGATTGTTCCATCCACCCTCGGTAAGACCGAAACAGTAGTGGAGTATCAAGCTACAAGATACTTTATTATAAATTCCAGACGTTTATTTATGAAATAGTAAATGGATTAAGCCGACAATTCATTTTTGTGATGGTCGTCATCGTAAATCCACACAAATGTAGAATCGTGCTGTAGTGATCAACTTTCTTCTCTCTCTTTTTCTCTTTTTTTTACCAACTTAGAGTTCCAAACTAATTATAATGATAAAACAATTGGGCAATATACTGCCAAAAACTACGATATGTAAATGTATATTAAAACTATAGATTCATTTCAGATCGATAATATAAACCTATTTAATGACATCGTAAAATCTTTAAAATAGTGTTAGTAATACTTAATACTAATTTATTTTATTTTACCATCCAAACTAGACGTTGTGTAAATAAATGTTTTTCCTTCTTGCCTTATTTATCTATGATTACGCTGGTACCCTGATCCGGCCTGTACCTATCAAATTTGCTACCTACTACCACAGAGTACTACTAATAACTAGTATACCTATGGATGTATATCCGAATGTATATTTTCCATGTCTGTTTAGTGGTGTTGTCATAAATTATTCAATCTACCGAAAATTTTACTATATTCAACAATCATATCAATGGAAAGTAAAGTCGACTAATTGCAAGTTATTTTCATACAGTTTAGATTTTAATGTAACGACCAAATACATAACTATGTAGAAGGTAATTTTATTTAAATGCATAATTATTTGGGTTCTGTTATTATAACATTAGATAGGGTTGTAATTTATTTTAATATGTGATGATTATATATTAATCCCTATTTCTGGCCTACCTATAACCTATTAAACCATTTAACTTTTCGAAACAAAATACTTAGTGGCGCATGACGGGCTGCTTATGGGCATTGTGATAACAAACTGTAGACTTGAAAGTATTAGTTTCTAGCTTTTACACATTACCACGTAGACAGGAATATCCAAGTGTATTTATTTAGCTTGAATTTATAAATATCTACCATTGGGATCAAAAATGTGATATCAAGTAATAAAATTAAAATATTCGACTAACTTATAAGAGTTATCGACATTGCCCATCGCTAGTGTTGTGCGCATATATGTATGTTGTGTTGTGTGTGCGTGGTGATTTGTGTTAATGCTGATAGAAAGAAATTAATAAAATCAGGTATATTTTGAAGATGAAACTTACATAAATGTGAAGAAACGCAGTGTTTTGTGTTATCAAGTGCTAGTGAATCCGTCGGGAGGCGGTAATCGTGTACGTTTTATACGCTATTTGTGGATTCTGGATCTCGTCGATGTACCTACCATAAACAAAAATGTCAGCGATCCCGATTTTTTGTTTCTCGCTGCATACCCATCGTTATACCCTAATTAGATCACACGAATGATATAAAATAATGTTAGACGCTTTCTCCAACGGTATCATCTTGCTCGGACGGCGTTCCCGAGGCAATAAATCAGCCATAGTAAACGTGCTTCTAGTGTGCTCGCGCCTGTCTACACCCGACCTATCTCATTGTTTATGTATGGAGAATAAGACAGGAATTTTTATGGGGTTTCGCGGTGTATTCTCGTTTTAATTGAATATCTGGATACGATCAGGGGTTAGCGGCGTCTGGCGGCGGTGGCGGGGTGGCTGCGCGCCGTCGGCGTCCCCCCTACACTCAAGGTTTTTCGAGATCTCTATTTATAATAATCTCTCGATCATTTGGTGCAGCATAATGACATTCTTGTAATGAAGTGCCGTACTGTGGATTCGTGGGACATGTGCCAATTTGTTGTACCCGTGACGAAACCTCGTCGTGGATTAGTTTTGTATGTATACAAATGCATTGCAATGGTGTTAGTGTGTGAAAGACTGACATTCATATGGAGTCCTGAAAGCTAACAACATTTTGTGATGATATACAACAGCCCATACCAAAATAATCTTGATTGTGACTAGTAACCAGGTTAGAAACTATTTCAGTTCCTAAAAGCAATAACTGTAGTAAACTTAAATCATGCAGTGCATCCAAGGGTTAACTTGAAGTAATATTCACAGATATCCCTTGTTATTTATGCTAAACAACTATTGTCACATGGATTTGTTTACTGAGAAATATTGATCTGTATAAACCTAATTTTGTACTAAATTAGGTAAGTGGATAAGTTAATTTATTGATATGAAACTGAAGAAGTTCATTTCTTCAGATCATGTTACTGAAAAAAGCAAAGTGAATCCCAAAATTGAACCTTATTTCAACCAGGTATGCCTTCATACCACAAAGCTAGTCATTAGCTGTTTTTTAACAACATACAGCTGATTACCTTGTGTTGTTTGTGAGATTTATTTTGCATTTGGCTACATATATTCATATCAACTGATGGTAAGGACAAGGAAATAACACAAACCAACCATGTCCTCGGTATTACTTCTATGTTCAGTTTATTTGATTACATCATTACTTATTTAGTGCTTGAAGTCTTTGTTTCTTAATATACAAATAAACATATTTTGATTTTTATTCTATATCTATTAATCAAGACAGGAGGTTGGCATAGTGGCTATGTAGTAGCCAGTGTAGGTGTCTAGGGTGTCTTCCCTGTCTGTCATGCCACAGGTTGTGAGCTTTATTCCCATCCCAGATAAACATGTATGCATGAACATCTCTATTTTGGTTCTATTTCTGGGTGATGATGACAATATTAAAAACCCCGTTTCTCTTGAGATCAGTATCACAAAAAAAAAAACAAATTTAGCAAATGGCTTGTGTAAAGAGAAGTCCCTGGATATTTGTTTCAATATTTGTGGATATATGAATCTAATGCAGTGGAAGCATGGAATAAGAATGAGAATAAAACTTTGTTATTAATCATCTGAAAATAGTATTAATTATATTATTATTACACTTACATAGAATCCATTCTTTTACAGATATAAATTTATTGCACTAATTATAAATTACAGGCACATGAGACTTAACAACTTCATGTCTCAGGGTCGAAAATGCATTGGCAATGCCCCTAGTGTTGCAAATGTCCATAGGCGGCGTTGACCACTTAGCATCAGGTGGACCGTCTGCTTGTTTGTCGGCCCAAGTGGTATAAAAAAAAAACTAAAACATAATATGGTTTAATAATAATTAACTTGCAGAGAAAATGTCCAAATATCAAATTCTTGTTGTGTCAACAAAAGACAGAAATTTACTCTTAATTGCATTACATTACGATACACTTTTGCAATAATTTTTTTTTTATTGTTTGTCTTCTCATCTCATTTGTACATGGGAAATATTAATTGTTTTAATTTGTGTGTACAGTCAAGTTGGCGAAGGCACGCAGGGGTATGATCAAGGAGAAGGAGAAGGGCGGTGGAGCCCGCCTCAAGGACGAGCCCAGTGATCCTGCTGAGCCTGGTAAATTCAATATTTTGATTACTTAGAATCTTAATTCAACATATCTAAATATTTGCAAAAAATAGATTGCTCTTGCATCTTAAGCCTGTATTTTTTTTTTTCTAAGTATTGTCCCCATTTTTCCTCTAAATATAACAAAGAGTATTTCAATTATAATAAAACCAACTTCATTTTATATGCAATAAATTAGAATACGTATTTTTTTTATTTCTGATACATTTACATCTATATTTCCGTAAAATGTACATGTATTGTGTTTCATTTATAAGTCTGCATTATTTAACATATTTCGACTTGCTGAGTTAAGGGGAACCATATTTTTAGTATTTTTTTCCCACAATATGTTAAGTGTTCAGGAGTATGTAGTACCGAATTTTGACCCCACATTCCAATATCCTAGCTGACTCTCGCGGTTTCACCCGCGTTTTCAAGGTATATATAAACCTTCCTCTTGAATAATTCTATCTATTAATGAAAACCGCATGAAAATTGGTTGCATAGTTTAAAAGATCTAAGCGGACAAATCTTGGAAGTAACTTTGTTTTATACTATGTAAGGTGGATTATTAAATTTGATGTGGGTGGATTAGTTGATATAGGAAGTTCTACAAATGTGCCTAACAGACAGTTAATATTGCACCTTAAGTGTACCTTTTTTCCATCTCAGTAACATACTCCTGAAATACAATGAAGTTAACTTGGTAAAAATTTTTCAATCAGACAAAATTGTAATATGTATTATTGATTTCCATACTCACCCATCCACAATTCATCTTAAATGTTTGGTGTTCTTAAGCCATTCATAACAGAAAAACAGCACACCCATGGGAAATCCTTTAGAGTAAACCTACCTTTCATATTCTTCACAGCAAAAGCAACCTTCGGAACCGCCGTTAGAGTTTGACAATTCATATGTTCTTGTGTTGGCGTATTTGTATTTCATTTTTAATTACATAGGTATATTGACTTTTTGCCAATTGTACAAAACTTCGAACGCAAATGGTGGAATATACAGATTGATAGATTTTAAACTTGAGGGTGGTTACCCAGTCAGCCAGGTACTACAAAGTACCAAACCACTGTGCCTAGCAAAATCCGAAGCTCATTGAAGAGTTCGAAATCACACTCGGCGTCTTGAAACATCAATAAATATATGTTTTGCCCGCGGCTTTACCCGCGTTTCCGTGGGATGTCACATGTATTATACATAAAAACCTTCCTCTTCAATCACTCTATCTATTAAAAAAAACAGCATCAAAATCCATTGCGTAGTTTTAAAGATTTAAGCATACATAAGGATATAGGGACATAGGGACAGAGAAAGCGACTTTGTTTTATACTATGTAGTGATATTTTACAAACAAACTTTAATAAAAGTGAATATACACGACAAATAATACTATCTACTATAATACTATCATCTAAATAAAATTGATCAGAAAAAAAATTATGGGTTTTCATACTGGCTTCAATTGTTCAGTACTATAGGGTTGTCAAATAATGGTTACTATATTATGTATATTGTTTTTACTTTATTCTGTAACCAATATGTTAAAACCTTGAAATTAATGTGCTAATTGTCACACTTTTTTTTGTTGTTACAATTAAAGTTTAAATTATAATTTTAAATATGAAGTATCACATTTTTTGTGCTGTGGCTTGTGATGTTTTAACACTTGGTTTAAATAGTAATTTGATTTAAAATTATTTCAGTGAAGTTAATTGTGATTTTAATAGTTTTAATTGTACATGAGATGCAACCCTGACTGACAAGTGTTTGCGAGGGTGAAAGCAACACCACATATCAAAAGTAGCGGTGCATGTAATGCATTCATCTCATTTATTATCTTACAGTGAACGCTGTTTGACTTCAACACGGTTAATTAGCACTGGAAAATTACTATGTAGCCACTAATCACTTGGTTACCATTAGAAAAAACGCATTTACGAACATTGTAGTGCATGTATATGTAGTGTGAATTATTTAAGTTTGCCCATTCATATTTAAATTATTCATGATGGAAAATATTTCTTGTTGTCATTCTAAAATTAGCAATGAATTATTCAAAAATATTTATTTTTCTATGAAGATTACATCTACCTACTAAATAAAGATACACAGACTGACTGACATCCAGTATTATGGTTATACTATTGGGTTAAAAGTATAAATGTTTGCACAGAAGTTTTCCCGATATTCGACCCATATGGAATAAAAGGGATAATATAGTGTGTACGAGTGTAGGTGTAAATATTGTTTGAGACAGATAATAATTTTTTTCTTTATCAACCCATTATGGCTGGAATAGGGGTAAAATATATAGAAAAAAATATTGCACTGGTCAGTCTTAATTTTTAATTAAATTCATTAGGTATGTAATGTACAGAAGTATGCTTAAAAAGGTCTGCCGAAATTGGGCAATGAGGAAGAATTTAACGTTAATTATGTATTTTTTTTATCAACCTGATGATTTTCATCGCTATACCTGATAAGGCAAGGACATGGACTACTTTTTATACTGAGATCACGGATGAAAAGCGGGTCGATAGCCATAAATATAGAAAATATTATCATAGCCAGTTTTCTTTTTCTAATATTTCAATTGACTATCTGTCTCCCGCGGTTTCACCCACGTTCCCGTAACATACATTTTACCGGGTTAAAAGTGGCCTATATGTTATTATTAATATTTATTTATAGTTTCTAAATAATAAGATTTTTATCTTTCATCGCATTTGTCTTGGTATTCATTTCTAGTTTTGTTTTTCTGTATACATATGTTTTGATTTACAACCCAGCTCTATATGTATTATTCTATTATGTGGTTACCTTTTGGTTGTAATTTGTATTGTGTATCCTAAATAAATAAATTATAGTTTCATCTAAAACCAATCCGTAGTTTTTGCGTGAAAGAGTGTCCTTACAAAGTTTCGCAATTATAATATTAGTAAGATGGCCTAAAGATTTTAATAATCCATACTGCTTTATGTAAAAAATTGTTATATACGAACTGACGTCCTGCTATAGTACATTATCATCATTAACATCGCCGTAATGAGGCAAATAGCGGCATAAGACAGGTTTTTATAACATGAAACTCGTAATAGAACGACAGTAATTCGTACGTTTGATCCGATATCTTCTGGACTGGCCCTCATTCTTAACATGCACTGCTCGGTCTATGCATTATTGATGATCTTATACACACGATACTACCACCGAGTTGTATAGCTATACGATTTTATGTTATAATCATATTGTAGTAAGATTTATTCTTCGGTACATTTAAAATTAATAAGCCTTTTTCTTACCTTGGTATTTTAATATTTTTATTAAATAAACAATCATTATTTGTATACCCATATGACTAACTATATTCTTAAATGTTTGTGAAGCATATTATATGCATAAATAAGGAAATACAGCCTATATTATCTACCTTTTCGGATACATAATAAAGTTTACTTCAAAAGCTTATAATTTTTCATCAGCAGTTTTATTAATGAAAGCAGTAAATGAGTGTCTGAGGTATGAGTATATGGGAGCAGACTCCATCTCATACTTACGTACACGTCTATTAAGGCGTCATTTTCTTTTACCCTAAAAAGAGGATGATCAAAGTGCTTCCGATGAAATTATAATTATGTGATTGTATCTCAGGCCATGGGTCGCGGCCCCCGTCAGCGTCGCTGCCCACACCGGCGGCGCTAAAAAAGGAGCCCGACGAGCCCCAGCACCGGGTAAAGCTGGAGCCCCACAGCCAGTCCGGAGGCGAGGACTCCACAGCCGACCTCGGCGTTGACGGCATCAAGACTGAGATTGACGGCCTCATGGATAGTGACGGTATGATTGCATTCAAATTTGTAATCATTTTTTTTTATTAACAATTCTAGTATATATTAATATAAATCATATCCTTTTTGTTGCCCGCAAAATTAAGCCACCACTCGACAACAAATTTCTTTTTTGAAATATTAATAATCAAATAAATATCTTCACGCCTATAACCCCTAAGAGGTAGGCAGATGCCAATGTGATTTGTGGGGAGCATTGTTGCCGTTTATTGAGTCAAGGGTATTGTACAAGCACTTAGCATTAATTTTTTATTTTCGATTCGTTCTTTATATTATCTTTAGCAGGTATATCTTGATAGTGTTAATTTATGATGATTATGATAATATTATTGACGTCCAGGCAAAGTTAATTGAAAGCCAAGATATTAGTTATTTTAATTACAATTTAACAATTTGATTAAAACAGGTGACCCCACAAAATCTCCGTCTTGTGAACTGGGCGGGCCGGGTTCTTTGAAATCAGAGCGTCTGTCTTCCGACTCCAACGATATATTGGACCCACAGACTGGCCTAAGGGGTTCTTCAGGGAGTCTACAGGTACAATATAACAATACAATCTATACATATAATAAGTGTGTTGAAAAGTCATGTCTGTTTAAAATTTTTGGGAAAACATAAGTGGAGTGGATTGATTGAGCAACGCTGACGCCCACTTTTTTAAAGGTTTTGTGCGTTATATCTGCTGGATGAATGTCTATGGAATCTCTATCACCTTTATCTCGTCGATACAATAATTTTTATTAACCGACATCAAAAAAGGTTCTCAATTCGTCTGTATTTTTCTTTCTTTTTTTATGTTTGTTACCTCATAACTTTCCACTAGGCGAAGCGATTTTATTTCAATGTTTTCTTGAAATAGTACATTCTTGGTAAGTGTCCTTTGATCATGATTGAAAAGAGAATCAAATTATAAACTGCAAGTAAAATACTTTACGCCCCACCAGAGGCTTTATACACCAAAACTATGAACCTTGCCTATTATCAAAGTACAATGGACTTCACACTGCAGAACCTTTTTTGTTTTTTTTAGTAGTTTGTAGCCCGACTAACCGGCAGACGGTCCACCACCACCAATGCATTGACGACCCTGGGACGTGTAATTGTTAAGTTTCACCAACCCCCTTACCATTCTAACTAACACAGTAACTCAAGTTTACTACTGCTTCACGCCGGAAATGGGACTCCACTAAGAGCTCTACTATTTCTGGAGCTTCCTTTCACTTTATATGTTATTCTAGGATGGTAATCCGAACTGCCGCAATCCTAACGGTGGTCCAGAGACAATGGGATCGTGCCGTATGGGAGGTGGTGGAGGGCCTATGGGGCCTGGTGTGTCCATGGGGCCTATGTCCGCCAGTGAAGCACAGACCTTGCCTTCCAATGTGATCAGCAAGCAAGCTGGCAGTATGGAGGTAACATTGACGATAAGCCCAATTAAAGACATAATACAAAAACATATCATCAGAATTTTTTTTGGATTCAAAATTTACTGTAACAAATTGTTTTTAACTCAGACGTGGCTCATTATTAGTTAATGATCTTAACACTTTAAAACAATATTATAAATAATGCTTATAGAATAGTATCTATCTTGAATATGATAAACATTTCGAAAAAGTATTTTAATTGGTTTACGCTTTGCACTTGAATATTATGTTGGTTAATTTTGATTTCAAAGATTTTTTTTATTTAAAAAGCATATATAGTGTAACAGTTATCTGGTAACCATAGAAGCTTTGCTTAAGATCAGATGACCGTGTCTGAAGAATATTCCAGAATATTTTTCATTTATTATTATTTTCTATGTAGGCAATATGGCCGTTATTGGTTTGTGCTAATATAAAATATACTAAAACGTCGATGTCTTCTAGCAGCAAAGCCAAATCTTCGTGTTTTCGACACTTCTGGCAAACAAAGGAGCTGAGGCAGTCATCTCTGGGCAGCATCACTCCATAATTGCCTATCATTGCGCACAGCCAGGCACAAAGAAATATTTGGAGGTAAATATTCAACCATTTCCTTATTGAAACTATTATAATTATACTTACTTGTTAATGGTGTCTTTCGTTACAAACATAAAACAAAAAGCCTGGAACTTTTGGAGAAAAAAATTGGTAACATTTAGCTTTGCGATTTTATTGACTGTATTTATAAAATTACTAGCTGTCTCCCACGGCTTCCCCCGCGTTTATCGATATCATATAGCCTATACCTATCTACGAAAAATTCCGCGTCGAATGGTAGCAGTCCCATCCCAATATGTTTTTGAGGTGATGGTGCGTCAATGGAAACCTATTTGCTTATATGTATTATAGTATAAATGCATATAGATTAAGGTTTTAATGATAAATGTCTTATTATTTTCTAGAAACACCCACTCAAAATGGGCCAATTCAACAAACAAAGCCCTGCTCAGTGGCTCAACAATCTCGCAATGGCCAAATCCCGAGGAGCGATGCGTGGCGGGCCTAACATGATGGGAGGGCCTAACCAAATGGGTCACATGATGGGTGGACCCATGGGACCCAACATGGGCCCTATGGGTCACGGCGGTATGGGACATATGGGGCCTAATATGATGGGACCAAATAGAATGGGCGGGCCAGGAAATCAAATGATGATGATGAAAGGTGGTCCCGGCCAGATGGGTCAGATGGGACCCGGAATGGGCCCTATGGATGGGTTTCCAGGGGGCACCCCGTCCTGTGGTGTCATGGACGGCCTCGGTGCTGATGGTGAAATGCCCTGGGACACCGTAAGTATAGTTTTACTATCTCCATCTCATCTGTTCAATTCCTATCGCGAACTATAAAGAAACAGGAAATGACAAGTTTATGTAATATAAAATGAAACATTAATAAAATAGTTTCTACTATTATATTTCGGTGTAATATAGGTATTTTATTATTCACTCTAAATAAGGTTGAATTCATTTTTAAGTTACCATTACGTTATATGCGTTTTATAATATACATAAATAATCTTCAAGTAAACAAAATACGCTGCTATGCTAGTTAAAACAACTATACAAGGGCACTGGCAATTTTTTACTTTTAATTTACAATAACGAAAATCTAATTTTAATTAAGAATATAATCATAAATCTCAATATTCTAGTAAATTTGAATATAGTTCAATCGTTTACAGAAAAACCCCTCTGTAATGTCTAACGGCATGTCGAACGGGCCGCAGCTGCCGGCGTGCTCCGAGGCCGGGCCCGGGGCGCCGCCCTCCGACCCGCCGCAGGGCCACCCGGACTCGGACCAGCCCTGCCAAGGTGGGCCTAAAGGTACACCTACACATGACACGAGAACCAGCCGCTGGCTCAAGGGGGTACATAAAGTATCCGGCCGAACACACACGAACAGTACGCTAATGAATTTGTAATTTTTCCTATAAATTTATTTGTGTGTTCTTTCCTGGGAATATATTAATTTATTAGATACGAAAGTGTCGTAAGTAAGAATAATACATTAACCATTATTTAGGAACATTTAATACCCACACGTTGATTGCCAAGCTTTAAATAGTTACATTGTTAAAATAAATATTTATCTGACAGGTGTTAAAATACCAGATGAGAATCTAACACCGCAGCAACGCGCACACCGCGAGGAACAACTCGCCACGATACGCAAAATGCAACAGATGCTGTTCCCGGAGAGTGGTGGGAACAACCCCAACCAGGGTGGCGGCGACGGCTCGCAACCCCCAAACGATATTAACCCGCCAAACTCCACTGCCAACATGAACATGTCTTTCCCCCCCATGTCCGGAATGGGACCAAACGGACCCATGGGTTCGGGCCCTAATGGACCCATGGTCTCCATGTCTAACAGCATGAATTCCGGACCCAGTTGCACAATGGCTGGCCCAATGGGACCGAATGGACCTATGGGTGGACCCATGGGCCCTGGACCGATGGGTCCAAACGGACCTATGGGGGGTCCTATGGGAGGTATGGGTGGGCCGGGAGGGATGGGCATGGGTGGGCACGGTTCACTAGGTCCTAATGGCATGATGGGTCCAAACGGTCCTATGATGTCGGGAATGGGTCCTAACGGGCCTATGGGTCCGATGGGCCCGTGTGGCATGAAAGGGATCAGAGGATCGTGTGGTGGTCCAGATATGAAAACTATGTGTACAGATATGCATATGGGAAGAGGATGTGGAGGTCCTATGGGTGTAAGTAATCATTTCATAGATTTATTAACTGCATATAAATGAACTGTATTCTATATTTGCACTTCGCACTCTCAATCTAATTGCTACTGAGATTAACATATTCCACTGTACTCTGAGTGAATTCACAAGGATAGCTACCAAAATATTATGCTTTAGGAATATATAATATATTGAAAATATAGAAAATAAGTTGTCGGCACTACTGTATTAGGTAAGTATCCTGTAAAAGTAGTTGTAAGTGAGGATAAATAAATATTGTATTGTTATCGTTCTAGCGGATGCCAAATCCAATGGGAGGAATGGGTGGGCCTAAACCGTGTATGATGGGTGGACCTCACATGGGACCTAGGATGATGCCGGGACCCAATCTGAATGCTATGAATGGTAACTAGTTTTTGTCATATTATGTGTAGATTATAATTCCTTTTAATTTGTGTTTAATTCATTTTTGTTATGTGTGAAAGAGTGTAAGTTGTGACACATATTACTTTGGACATATTTATCGCAAACTACGAAAGACGAGACGTATCATATATTTTATACAATATGATGATGAATGATTTGCTTATCTCCGGTTGTGCCTTTCTCCATTAATAAAAACTGTATGTTTGTGATGGAGATGTATTAATGAAAAACGTCTATTTTATTTGGTCATATAGGTGGTATTATGATGGATGGAAGTATGCTGGGCAGCATGGTGCACGGGGACTGCGGGCCGGACCACCACGGCATGCCGGTCAACGGGCCCATGTGCGACGAGTACGGACGGGGACGTAACGTGAGTCTATCTCTCTCTTATTGTGTATCTCTCAATGGACTAACATTTTTATATTGATATTCGATATTATATGTAACTTTGTCTCAGAAATTATTTAAAACCACACATTGACTTCTAAAATTGTTTGCAGCGTCAAAACTAAATTATGTTATATGTATACCAGATGGGTCCAGGCGACCCGGGTGGGTTGGGTCCGGGTATGGGGCACAAACCGGGGCTTCGCAGCCCCAAGAGTCCAGCCGGCGCTGACATCGACTGGCAGAAGATACACCACCAGTTCTTTGACGACCCCAAGTCTATGGACACTGACATGAGTAAGTTTTACAATAAATTTTCTATGGAATATTATTGTTTTACAGGTGGGTTTCTGAGGGTACATATACATTGAGTATCCTTCCCTAATTCAAAATGTTTCTCTAAATCTTTTGAGCTTTAACAGAGTGATTGAAATATTAGTTGAATAAATATTAAAATTAATAATTTTTACAGGTACACAAGTAAAGTCGCCATGTTCAGAGAGAGGCGGCTGCCTCCCACCTCCGCCTTATGGTGCTTCGCCCCTACATCGTTCCGCCTCTGTGCCTATAGGTATGATACCTTAAGTCTACATGATCCATGGTTCTTGTCCATTTTCTATTAACGTAATTAAAGTTTACAAAGCCATTACTTTTCACCTTCCACACATCTATAGATACTTACTTGCGGTTATCTAATATATCACTTATATAGGTTCAGTGGCTTGTGCGCAATAACCCTGGATATCGCCGCAACAATTGCGTAATATCCGTATCTGTATGATTTTCTTTGTACGCTTACCATTTATTCTGTAGAGTACTTCTCGATTTCCTATAGACAGTTTCATCTGAAATAATCAGGTTAAATTATTTGACAACATTTTCGAAGGCCTAAAAAGACTCGTTAACTTAAAGACCCGAGTTTAAAATAGTACATTAACCCGTACAGCAACCCAGTCCCCCGGGCACGGCACGGTACAGATGCCGATGTCCGCGGAGGCCTCCCGCGCTGGCTCCGGCCTCAACAGCCCCGCGCACTGCAAGCAGGGGCCCAAGCAGGACGCGCCAGGTTGGTACAACACCACACTATGCTTCACTCGTAACCTCTAGCCATACTGACGAATCCCGGGGGATGAATTCAAAGGACATTAATATGGGATTAAAAACTGTTTGATAAGTAAATCTGGATATAACTAGTTCAATTTATTTACAATATTAAATTATGGATGGGATTATAAAAACGGATGAGAGCGTATAAATCAGGTAAACAATACAATGAAGATTAGTGTCTCACGCACATACACGCTGTTTACAAAATTGTTTGAAATAATGTTAAATAATGTTGGAAGTTAAATGATTGTCCTTTAAATTCATAATTATACTTCATTGATAGCGAAGGTTGTCGGTAAGTTATTTAGATAAAAATGTCGCATGTGATATTCACTAGGAAGCCATAGAAGTAGAAAAGCATGCAGTTTTTGATCATCTGTGTTAGACATTTTCCCAACCACAATAGAAATTTTGTTTTTTTTTTTTTTTTATTTATTTTTATACACTTCCCATCTAAATCGGATGCGAAATGTAACGTTTTCTTTTTACTTTTATTTTGTTTTCTGTAGTTGTAATACGTATTTTTTGTTTTCCCTCCCCTCCCCCGCAAAACGCTTGACGCTTGAAATCCCATCGTGTGATGAAATAACAACGAATAACATAAATTCAAAACAATTCGGACAAAAATACATACAAAAATGAAACGTACACCCTTGACTTGTGACACAATGTGGTTTGACACATCACAACTTGTACCAAACATTGGATCGAACAAGAAATACTAGAGAAACTAGACGACGGGGTGTTTGTCCGAACTCTCCAATGTTTGGCGGCGCAGCAACAGAAGAACCAACAGGCCGGCTCGCACGGCAAGGAGCCCAGTTTGATGCCCGTGCCGTCGCCGCAGCAAATATCCTATCTCAACCAGTTCGAAGGTAACTAACTTAATTGGATGACCCTCGAAATAATATAATGAGTGATTAAATCGGGGATACACTTGCCTTGGCAATGCTGTAAGTTTTTACTTTGTAACTATTTGACAGACTAGACACTAATGAATGTACTTCATGCATTTCATTAACATATTAATGAACTGTTTCCATTAAGAATAGAAACAATGTAAGAAATCGTGAGGTAAAATAATTGACCTCCACTTTGTTGCAATAGTCACTTTTGTGATACATCAGGTACTATAATGGTGATTAATATACATAACTTTGTAAGTATATTGTATATATAGTACCTTGTTAGATGTAGCAGTTTAATAAAAGAAAATATTTCGGTATTAAAAGTCACATAAACTTTCAATATTTCAAATAATTTTGTCAAAACCCTTATTAAATTCAGTCCCAATGATAAATCTTATTAATATTATGGCTCCCAAGTGTAACCCCGATATATCCCAATTATTTCTGTTCACAAATCCAATTAAGTGTACTGTATTTAATTTCGCTTCTGAATGTTTACCTTATATTAAAATTAACTTAAGGATTACCGAGATTTCGGTATATTAATGCACTTGTTTGTCGTTGTGTTTCCCTTATGAATCATTATCCCGTTTTTATAACTTTTAAAAGAATCTGCATAAATATCTGTCTGTATCACTTAACCACAGTCCCTTCTTTATGTGATGATGTAGAAAGGGGATATTATAATAAGCTTAGAAATGACTGCCTCTCAAGTGTGTATCAGAAACTTGAGGAACAGCATTATATAAGAATAACATTATTAATGGAGTCATTTCTTGAATTCATAGATTCCATGGTAAAATGTAATTATACAAGGTATGTTTACTGTGGCTCGGTAATCTTTTAGAGTTATAATATAATTAACACTTTCACTGCCCTATTAATTAAAATCCAATCAAGATCCTGGGCACTATAAATGTTAATTAATCCATCATACATATTCTGGGCTTTAGCACATTGTATAAAATACACTTATAATTATGTGAAATTGCTCTCAAAATCATTTTTCTACAAATATGCATTTTGCTGTAGTTTTGTGTCTGTGTGTGCGTGTTATACTTCTGTATTTTGTATATTTTTGTTTTTTTGGTGGTGGTTGGTGAAAATGTGCTAACATTGTACCTTCATACTCTATGGCTAATTCGTTCTTTCATCTCACTTTGTTTCGTCCGGATTGTCTATGGTTATTTTATGCTAATAAATATATTTATTTGAAATCAGGTCAAGAGTTAACGATACAGAAACAGCCAAACACGTCGTTAAAAGACAACGGGCCCCCGTCAAACAATGGAGGGCAAACGCCACAGTCAAATTCAAATCAAAAATCACCAGTCGGGTATGTATTTTAGCCTAAAAAGCCGATGATGTGCGCTGCACGATTTTAAAATAAATTGTTTTATACTGATCTCAGTTTCTACTGATATTCTACAATTATCCAGAAATACTCATATTTTCTTTACTTTATGTACTTAATGTCTTATAAAATACTAATCCCCTTATCTAGTTTGGACATAACTACTTTTATAATATATTTGTCTGTATTGTTGAGTGGCATCCATGTATAAGAGTTTTGAGCAACGTCTATACATGGATATTCATGGAATATGATGAGTATGACATCTTTTGCTTTAGCTGACAGGGTAATATTTGTATTTGTATGTCCAGCATGATGCCAGGCACCCCCGAGCCGCACTCGTCGCTGTCGGAACAGCGTTCGGGAAGGTTCTCAATGGAACAGAGTCCCAACTTCAACAATCCGCAGACTCCCACCTCGCAATCCTCCACTAAGTGTGGACAAGGTTTGTCTCTTTACCACTGTATTCGTTTAAATTATCATATTTTTGTTTGTGTCTTTATAGTTACATGGTGATACATCCATAAATAGAGGCTGTTAAAAGTTTTTTTTTTATATGGCATTTATAAATGTCAGCACAATCACTAAACTGTCATGTGTCTAGGTCCATGACACAAAGGTAACATTTGAGACTCACTTGTAAGCTAAAATTTAAGGTGCACTTGCGCATGACGGCAGAAAGTAGCTAGTGAGTGCGCAATATATGGAATGTCCTTATGAAATAATGTTACTAACTTAACATTCCAGATGAGAAATCAAGGCCAAGCCCATCATCAAACCGGTCAAGTCAAGACAACGCGTCAAAAACACCGCAGCGGGATTCGAACCTGAACCAAGGGCCTTACGCACCGGCGTCGTCCGCCTCGTCCTGCGCGGGGAGTGTCAAAAGCAGCTGCAGTGTCGCATCCAGCACTGCGGCTACCACTGCCAGCGGCTCTATGGATGATAGTATGGCGGGCAACAATGAGGTAAATACAATATTGACTCTTCAGGTTATGGTAAGGATTTGTCTCAATTGGGAATATTCTATTTAAATGTTTGTGTATAGGAATACTGTCACAGCCGAGGTAAAATTATTTACGATGAAACCTTTTCTTTATTGGCCTTTATTTTATGATTATTCCAGTTATAACGACGACGTGTTATTAAGAGGTAGTCCATAGCTAGTTGTAGGTACACTTCAAATAGATAGAAACTTACAGATATCGTTATCATTCCAGACGACACTATCAGGCGGTCCAAACAGTACGTCCCTGCCTGGCCCGTTCCCCGGCCCCTGCAGTATGAACCGGCCGGACAACATCCCCATCAATCCGAACCAGGGGCCCAACGGACCCATGACTTCCACGTCTTCCTTTGACCCCATCTCCTCACTCGCACAGATGTCGCAACAGTTAACAAATACGGTTGGCGGTGGGGGCCCGGGGCCTGGGCCCATGGGGCCTAACGGCGGCGGGATGGGGCCTTTCGGCTCCGGACCGCATCACATGCAGCATCACCACTCGATGCATCCGCATGGACATCCGCACATGATGATGAATGAATTAGGTTTGTATATGGTTATCAGATTGTTTTGTAGACATTACATCAAATTAAACGATTATTATTATTTTGTAGTATTACATCAGTAACTTTTTTTACAGTTCTTTAAAATATTTTTTTGCTCCTTTCAGGGTGCCATATGGATAACATGGGAGGTCCCGGTATGGGCGGGCCTATGGAAGGTATGATGGGCGGCGGGGACTTCCCGCCCGAAATGAACTTAAGTCCAAAAATGGGAGGAGGACCCATGGGCGGGCCTATGGGACCCATGGGACCCGACGCGTCGATGATGGGTCCCCGAATGGGCGGCGGTGGAAAGATGCCGCCATTCAACGGTGCTAACGTACAAGTTAAAGCTAGTGCGCCCAACACGATACAGTATTTACCGACGAGGCCTCAGATGCCGTGCAACTCCGGCCCCCGCGGGCCCCCCAGCCTAGACTTCCTGCAGCGCGTAACGAACCCCATGCAGATGGACGGCGGGAAGGGTGGAGTGGCATACTTCCCTCGCGGCATGGACATGGAAGGCGGCATGCGCGGGGTGATGAGGGCACCCGGAATGCTCCGGATGCCGCACCATTATCCGGCCGGCTTCAATTCCCCACCCAAGATGGCCGGCGACCCGTTCGGCCAGCCCGGACCCAACCCCATGTGCGGGCCCAACTTCCGTGGCGTGAAGGGGGGCATGGGCCCGGGCGGGCCGGGGGGCCCGGGCGGCGGCCGCATGGGCCCGGCGCAGGCGCTGCCGGCATCGCTGGGCGGGCCGGGGGCCGGGTTCAAGGCGCAGGGCTTCGCCGTGCCCTCGACGCAAGACCCCAACTACGCGGCGCAGTTCCACAACTTCCAGCAGCAGCTGTACGCGACGGGCAGCCGGGGCCAGCCGCACCAGGCATACCCGCCCTACCAGCCGTCCAAGTGATGCCCGCCCGTCGCGACCCTGGCCTCTGCCGCCGTGTAGGGCTCCCGTCGGTTACTCTATCGTTTCGTATCGCAGACTGATCGGTGGTCCCTTGTGTTTAGTCGGTCGCGAGAGACGTGAGCGTACTTAATCTACCACTCGTACCCCAGTGAGACGAGAGATCGAATATTTTGTTAGTGATTTTTCGTTAGTCCGCGTATTATTGTGAGATTTTTTCGATGTTGTGAAGTTTTGCAATTTAATTTTATTATGTTTACTATCGTATTGATTTTCTAAATTAGGTCGTTTTACTAGGTTTCTTGACTGAGCGTGAATTTATGTTAGCGAATGCGGATGTGTTTGTACAAATTGTACAAAAGTTAGACGTGTTAACGTGTACTCTACATAATTTAAAGTACAGTTGTAGACGTAATTTTTTGCTTACGGCAATAGATTAGTTTTTAGATGATTTTTTACACAGACATGCCAGAATTTCAGTGTATCGGTTCCTTTACTTAGCTATTTTTTATATACGATTCCTATGCACACAGATATCTAGTCAATTTTGAAATTAATGGAGCCCGACCCTGTGTTAAATGTAATCTTTAACGATTGAATCCGCACTTTGGTTACTTTAATCACACAGAAGTACATAACTTTATAACTATATGTTTTGTCCATTTTAGTTTAAGATTAATTAATCTTATTAGTAAAATTGGTTATTATTATTTTGGCTTAATGGCCAGTATTACTCGGAAATTGATGTACCAGTTTATTATAACGAATGTTTTCTTTTTTTGATCTGATAGCAATGTTTTTCTGTCTTCCAATACCTTTACTAGGCTCTTAAAGGTTACAATAAAAGTAGGGAAGAGTACTACAATAGTTATACTCTACTGAAAGTGCTTCGCTCGCTGGCAAGCGAGTAGAGGCGGTCCTTTACTTTTAATTATTAAAAGTACTTAAAATCTGATGCCATATTATTTGCCACATGAATTTAATTTCGTGATATTTTTAACCGTCTTTTATTTTAATTTATTATCGTCTAATTCTGTACGAACAATGTTAACATTATCCGAATGCATCACAGTTTTTATTTGTCATAGTACATAGGGCATATTAATATGCTAGGCTAGTAGTCGCACATTGTGGATGTCACAGTGGCCTTGGTTAAGTAATGCCTTGTTTATAAAGCAATGAACCCCGGCGGATGCGGACCGGACCCACTCAACTTGTGTGTACACTGCGCGATGCGAACTAAGAACAAGCTATTCGATCATATATTATAATAATATGCACAGATTAATTATGCTCACTTTAAAAGTTGTGCTCACTCTACTGGTTTGTCAGTTGCCTAATTTAGGTCGTCGCTACAAATTGCGTTACGAATATAACAATATATAAATATAATTTGGGTAAATGTTAACTAAAACTAGTTAGTGATTGTTTCTATCAATCCTTGTTTTTTTTATTTTTGTTTATTCTTATTATTGTAGTAGGTATCGGTAATTGCATAATAAATATGCAATGAAATAAATCAAGGCAACGAACTAACTTCGTAAGTTTTACGTTTTACACTTTTTAATTCATTTAACACGTTTTTTAATTACTTTTTTTGCAGTTTGTTTATTACAATCATTCCAAGCTGTAGTGTAGATATGAAGTAATAATAATTTACACACATTGTTGATGTTATTTCATGGTTGTCCCTTTCATTTTAGTGAAAGTATTACTAATTTTACTTTTATTTATTTAACCTTAGATAAACAAGTATTGATATATTTCCGTATATGTATCGAGCAGTGTGCATGCAAATTAAGATCTCGAGATTACAATGGGCAAAGAATATAATTGTTGGAAACAGCACAACAGTCCAATAAGAAACCCGCTAGCAATTAGATAGTCTTAATTTAAATGTAATTATAATTATAAGGTAAAGAATGGTTCTTGTTCTAGTATAAGCGAAGAGCAATGATATAAAATAGTTTGTGTAATATTGATAAGAGATGAAATTAAGATGCAAACTATTGGTTGTGATTCTGACACAATTTGTTAAGTTGTTAGTAGATTTGTCACATGGAGAATTGTGGAAACTTACTGACTTCACGATAAGGCCCTTTTTAATTTTTATTTAATATTTTTGTTTTTGATATTTTTTACTTGTCGTTCTCGTTTGTACATCGCTAACAATAATTGTACAGAGTACTTTTGGACTTAATTTAAGGCAATAAATGTATTTATTTTATAACTTGTGATGTAAGAATTTATTCTTAATTATTATTAAAAAAAATATATAATATGCTTGTATACTCATGTTTTATTTTTTACCCAGTCGTATCTAATCATACATTCTGAGATACAGCCAGCGCTCGAGTTACATCAAACAATTTTATGACAATATTCTTCAAGCATACGTCAATTGTTTCGTTTTGTTGTGATTCACTATCAGTGTTTTTAAGACTTATGATAACAGGAATAAAGTGGCCTACTACGTGTCGAACTCGCACACGAAGGATTCTGTCCCATGCTGTACAATATTGAAATATTAAAAAAAACCAAACACTTTTCGTGTATGAGAACTCAAATTTATTTTAATTTTATTATTTGTTGTTATAGCGGGTATAGTAGTACAGACTAAAATTGTGTGTCTACCTATTACGGTTCAAAGGATGACCGTACAAAAGTCCCTGTGGCAGGTTACCAGACGTACAGCTAAGCTTTATTGTCTGAGAAAAAGTGTAAAAGACATCAGAGGCTAACCCTAAAAATAAGTGAATCAACTTAGGTTTTTATTGATTGTTTCTTCATTCTAGCCGAACATTTAATTTATTTACTTTTAGTAATAAACCATTTTTTCTTTCAATAAATCCAGTTTTATTTATAAATGTATGAAAAAAGAAGCGGTCGACACGTCGTATTTGTTTCAAGTATTATGTGAACTCGAGAACCCAATAAGCAGTAAGCACGAGGACTGTGTATACCCTAATGCAATTTATGGTAGTAATTGAATGATTTACGTGACAGTATTGGATTTAATAAAAAGCTGTGATTTATTATTACAGTGATAGTAATTTCTCGCACACATAAATCACGTTTTGCAAGGAAGTTCAACTAATCATTTGAGTAACAAAACTAGTCCAATGAACTTTGCCACAATGTTACTGTGTGAAAATATACTATGATTGGCAGTACAGTTTATTACTTTTTGGACGTTTAAATTCTACTTTACTATACTCATTAAAGTAAAAAGTCTTCTTTTAAATTCTGATTACCTTACGTGTTTAATTTAAACGTAGCATGCATGAAATATTCAAGATTGCCGCCTAGCACCCGGCAGTGTGCACCAGTGCTACCAAGTCTGAAAACATATTTCCCCCTAATTAAAGCCAAAAACCCCTAAAATCGTCACAGTTACACAACAAATATAAAAACACTGTATGATGATTGAATTAGTAATAGTTAGTAGAAGTTAGTTTTGTATCAAAATTATCCAAATATAGCCAAAAAATATATAGCCCTAAAAGAATCCTAATTCACTTATTTACTCCCTAAATTTGGGCAGAAAACCTCTAAGTTAGGAACCCTGATGTGCTCCATGGAGTAAATGGAGTGTAGAAGTAAAGGAGGACCATCTCAGTGTACTAAAAACTGTCCGTTGAAAGGGAACAAATTATGGTGGCGCTACTGTAGCAAGTGGAAGAATTTTAAATAGAGTGCCGCAAATTATTAGAGTAGGATACAAAATTAATAAAAGAGGAAAGAAACATTTCCGTTTTGTTACAGTGCATTTTATAAAATTATTTTAATATATAGACAGACATGAGTATAGAATAAAATTATACAGTGTTTTTAAGTACCCCAATTAATTGTAAATAGCAAATAGAAAATAGTATTAAAGAATTACCGGAAACCAACCCAGCACACTTCACTCTGTTCATATCTTGCTACTTATACTTGCTACACTAGCGCTATTTCGATGAGAATGCGAAAACTAATTTGCTTTTAACAAGTGGACACTTTTTCGACTAATCCCCCATACAAGATGGTCCTCCTTTACTTCTACACTCCATAGTGGAGATAATAATTGTGCACATACTATTGGAGTTTTATAGTCTGTTGTTCACTACGGAAGGAATGTGCCGCGCAACCGGGCGTATCAAGTTGACGACGATCTATCGTGTCGGACCAAGTCTACTTTTGTAGGTACCTACCAAAACATTTTACTTTTATATGTGACTGATTCCTACCAAGCACACACATTTGTGTGCATGAGCATATCTGTTTGTTGGAAAAATTAGAAAATTTTCCCGCAAGAAGAAAATAGGCACGTAATTTGTGGTGTTAAATAAATAAAATTTTTATTATTTTAATATATTAATATATTCGTCGAAAGTCTTACTTTCTTAATCTCACTTTGTACGGATTACTTAGAAAGGGTAGCATAGTATCATAGTACCTTTATGCGTCATTTTTGAAGTAATACTTCTTTTGGCGCGTGAGGGAAAAATTATGAGAGTAAATTTTTACGATACGCCCGCACACCATCACGAAATACCGACACTCTGAAGTTAGCTGATAACGGTCTCTCCGGAGCATCGCAGCAAAGGGTTTGGATACTACAAAAAATTATTTAACGACTGACTGAATACTAATATTTTCTCAACAATAATTTCGAGTATAACTTCTTACGTGTGTACATAAGTTTTTTTTATATTTTTACATCCTCGATGGTAATCAGAAATAAAATTTCCCAAGTTCCCGTCTAAACAAAGCATTAAAAGATTAAAAACTATACTGCAACCAGACCTTCTATAGAGCGCTTAAATCGGAATAATACCGTTGCCTTAGTATAAGTTTTTAATTCTTGGGCGATTCCTCAAAGCCTTAAGGATGTCAACAAACCGTTCCTGATTTGTGATTGGAGGGTTACATAACAATTGTCTATAGTTTTATTAGAAGAACCAATAAGCGACGACAATAAAAATGAGTTTTAAATGCTTCTTGGTGCTGCCACATTTTAAATTATTTATCTATCAGTCAGTTCACTCAGGTTATATTATATAAGCTTGCACTCTCTTCACTTATTTATTTTAAATTAAATTATTTATCTCTTCACATTATATAAAATATAATAAAAAAAACATGAGTAACTTTTTCCACAGTTAGAGAAAGTAACATCCTTGACAAAAGTGGAAAATTATTCAGTAGGTATTCAAAATTAAAAAGTATATGAACTTGTCTATGGAAAATACAGAACGGAATCTTGTAAAAGATTAGGCCATTTCATAAAACAAATGTATAGTAACTCGCAGAAAATATCTTCGGGACAGTTGTATTTATTTCAGCTTTGCATTTTAATTTAAATTGAATCGTGAACCGTATTGTAGGTCCATTGAAAAGGATTCATCTTTGACTCTCGCGGAAGGGTTAGCAGTTTCTGTTCTGCAAAGAAAAGATTTGCATTGAGAGGAGACGTAAGGTAAACATCGATTTTAATTTTTTTCTCTTGAAATGAAATCGTAAGATGAAAATGTATTATAAAGTTTCTTGGGCGTAAAAAGTTGTGCATTAAGTGTTTATAGTGTATTTTTAGGGTATCCTTGTACGAAATGAAAGTTTGACTTTTGCCACATATTCTTTTGAATGGCAGCTGACGGACGTACATCTAGTTACGAGAGTAGCTATAGAATGCAACGTAAACTGTTTTTATAACGTTTGATGGTCTTAATTTAAAAAATTGTATGTACGATCATAAGGTCAGGATGGTTTTCTGACGCTCATGGTTTTATAGGTTCAAACTGTTTTTTCGTAAGTAAAATGTCAAAATGTTGTCAAAGCTGGGTTGAGTCATTGTTGCGATTCGATTATAGCTCGGACTTGAATGTTAAAAAATCCATAAAAACTGTTTACCTGTACCCATCACGATATCTCACTGAGACCATTTCTAAATTGGATATTTTCTTGCTTTTTGTTCATTAAATCATATTTTGTTCAGTGTATTGATGTCACAACCAACCTTTATTGTTGTATGATTCATTTTTATGAACAAAGTAATTATTAATAATTATTTCACATTACTAAGGGAATACCATAAGGTTTGTCAGTTTGTTGAAAAGTTCTTTTGTTCATCCAATTCTTAAATTAATACTATAACATGATAAAATTATAAATTTATTGGGATTTAATACTATTTACTACGATTTCCAAACAATAAAAGTTATAAGATCTGTTTGAAATTGCTGTATCTACTATAAAGCAAATGTGTACACACACTTCATAGTATTTTAACATATGTTTGTTTGAGGTTTACAGTTATAAAAAGTAAAAGCGACCCACATTCTGTGTTGTTAATATTTCAAGTTACAATGATTGTTTTATTAGACATATACTTACATATGCAATGTTGTAACAGTCTTGAATACAATAAATCATTACTGAACACATTTCCCATCAGTGTATTTTGATAAGATTAGCAACAAGAGATTATATTGTTAACCTTTGCAATTGTCAATCGGATAGATTCAATCATCGTACAGGTTACTGGTATAGAGTGTATACATGACTTTCTAAAGGCTTATTGGATTTTCAATTTAATGTTATTGAAGATTAATTGTGGTTTTCATTGTAATGGTAAGATAGATACCTAAAACAAACATTATAATTATTTGTGTTTAAACTGAAACTTATTTATATCTTTTGTGCAATGTTTTAGCGACAACCCTTTTTTTTATTGCATACACAAACATATTAGAAAGATGAATTGGTATCTAAACTCATTTATAAAAATACTTTGTGAGGCTGTTTTTTTGGAATGTGCATGTCTTATTAATATCTAGTCTAAATAAATTTCTTAACAAAAAAGTTTTCTGAGAAAATATGGGATGAATGTGCTAATTTGGACAGGATATTTGCTGTGTGGTCAACTGGTAGTTTATAAATATAACTTTAAATGTGTTTTATATGATACCAGTTGTCTTACCCACATTCCCGTGGGATGTCACATGTATTATACATAAAAACCTTCCTCTTCAATCACTATCCATTTAAAAAAATGCATAAAAATATGTAGTGTAGTTTTAAAGATTTAAGCGTACATAGGGATATAGGGACAGAGAAAGCGACTTTGTTTTATACTATGTAGTGATTGGTGACGAGTTAAAGTAGGCATACTTATCTAAGAAGCTTGTGAGTATAAATAATTGCACAAGATTAGGAAAACAATACACTACAATATTTTTGATGATTAATTTGAATATGTCACCATATATCTGCCTTTTCTAGAACTGGAGAAAACAGTAAAGCAGTAGTAACTATAGCTACAAGGATATCTATACTTATGAATGAATGCAATGCTTTGTTGTACACAATATAGTAAAACAAATAATAGAATACAATATGCTCACCTTATCACTGAAGTGATCTTTTCCAGGCAACTGTTGGATAATTAGAAATTAATAATAGTGTTAGGTGTAACACATGTACCTACTAATATACAATATAGATATACAATTAGAAAAATACTAAAATAACTGACTGTAAAGGCCTATTTAAATAAATATATTACATTTCGTCCTTACATAGTATAAAACAAAGTAGCTTCTACTGTTTTTATGCTTAGATCTTTTAAACTATGCAACAGATTTTGATGTGGTATCATCAATAGGCAGACTGATTCAAGAAGAAGGTTTATATGTATTTGATAATCACTACATAGTATAAAACAAAGTCGCTTTCTTTGTCCCTATATCCCTATGTATGCTTAAATCATTAAAACTACGACACGGATTTTGATGCAGTTTTTTTTAATATATAGAGTGATTAAAGAGGAAAGTTTATATGCATTAGTATCTACATTGCACCTGAGCGAAGTCAGGGTGGGTCGCTAGTATATGACATAAATACATAATATGCAAAATAATAATTAAGGATATATAAAAGCCATGTTCTATACTTGATTCTAATTTCAAACTAGCAATCCTATAGCATGCTTGTTTCTTACACTTGGTCACTGTGTTAACATATCAAATCTAATGTTTTCCTTATACAGATATTACAGATTTAATATGATAAATCTTAATGTTGTGATAGGCTTTATATAGAAATTAAATGAAATTTAGTACAACTTATGTCCTTTTTAAAAATTTATGATAAATTGTTTTGACTCCTATCTGGATTTATTTTAGGTCCATATTACAAATTTTGGTTCAGGACTGCATAATACATTGCATTAATATAAATAACCCTAAAACAAAGTTACAGAGATCAATTTGATTTGGCAATCATAATTAAAAGTATAAAGTATATTCAAAAAAGATATATCTGGGAACATTTTTACCCACAAATTTTCAAGATTGATTTTTAGATTCATCAATCATGAAATACAGGCCTAGGCCTGAACCCAGAGTCAGGGCCAAGTGTTGTTTTTTTTAATCAACTTCCACAATAGGATGAGGTTCTCAATTTGACTCTGTATTGCAAACCAATTATTTTTTTTTATATAATAGTAATAATGCGAATATCTTGTCATCCATTTTGCATATTCTAGTAAGCAAGAAATACATACAAAGACATTGTCCATAAATAAAAAAATTCCCAGAATATTTCTCTTTTCATAAATGTTATAAAATCATTTAACTACTACAAACAATCTATATAGATAATATTTTTTCTACAACATATAAATATACCGTTATCAGTTCTTAATTCAATACATATAATTTATCAAATGGTATCTGTAATATCTGTGGGCGTATATCTACATAGTGTTTGCATAATAAACAATATTGTCACTTTATTGACAAATTAAGAAGTTGTCATTTTAATCAATAACTTGGGCTTGATTGTGGTCATTAGAATAAGTCGAATAGTAAAGCTTTACCTAAAATAAACATCAGAATTTATCAATGAAAGGACTTTCTCATTAACTGTTGAACTCATTAAGTATTAGTCAGCATGTAAATCATAATACACCTGTAACATCTAAGTAAGGATTCTTATTCACAATTAAATGTATATTACAACAAAAATAATAATTTATTATAATTAATCTTGAATGTCAATAAAATTACATTTATGTAGAAAAGATAAATAATAAATGTAAATACAATAAACAATGTTTACTTTTACACAGTAACAATTTGTGTTAATTATATTATCATGCAAAACAAACATTTTTATATGAAAAGTTATAGATTGGGTTGTAGTGTGGCCATCATTCTATATCATCAACTTATATTTTCGGATATTGGTATGTAACACTGCTCTTCAAAATATGCTAATGAAATCCAATATTTTTAGCCAGTAATATTCTACTGATTTTACTAAGTCACTCACAATTTTTTTTGTTGAAAATTTTGATTGTTTTGAGAGAATTTTATATTTGCATGAATATGTTATATGTATAGATTTAAATGACAAATCTAGTTAATTAGCCTATTAACCCTTTTTTTTTAATTTCACTTTCTATTCAATTATTGTTTCTGGGTTTAATTAAATACTTGTATACAAAATTGCTTGATCATTTAAAATTAATTGCCTACTATCAACTTGACCTGATTAGGAAGTACAATGGAGACACTACAACAAAGTAAGGCTATGTGAGGTTTTAAATCTTTAACATAGTATTGAGGTAGGTCATGTTAACCGACGTATGCATGACGTCATTAGTGCCATTTGATTTTAAGCTGAATAAACTGTCTAAATGCGTCATTTCAGTACTCGATATGCATATTTCTCAATTAATCTTGGAGAGAAACTTCGATTATACTACCGGCACGCTATGATGGCTGTTTTGACGTTTCAGATTGTCATAGGAAAAGAAACTGTATTGCTTTGGAATAAGGTTGATTTCCAACTTCATACAATTAGTAGTTGGATCAATAGATGCACCTTATGTTTTAAGGAATAAAGGTTATTTTTCTTTGTCATTGTTAAACGTCAAAACGGCAAACTAAGTTACTTGTATGCCTGTTTCAAATTTGAATCTAACAGTTCTAATGACCGAGCCCCACTAGTATTTGCCAATTTTTTTTTATATCAGATGTAAAAAATTTCGATGCCAGCCAGGGTCAATTTCAACCCGTTTTTATTATTTTTTTTCCAAATAATTTGTTTTTATTTATTACTATTATATTAACTGTATTTCTGCGATTTAATATCTATGATATAAATCGCGACTTAAACATACGCGTTGAGTTAAGAAATCCATTTTTTTTAGCTGCCTACAAAGTATGTAATTGAATGTAAATTATATATCCATTTGTGTTAAAATGGTTTTGTCATTTTAATAACTTGTGAATAGAAGTTCTTTGATAATAATTTTATTTTATGTCTAACTTACTCCATCAACATCATCAGTGGTTATGAAGATTGTGGTCAGTTTAACCGTACGTACGTCATATACTTAAATAAAAGTTGCTTAATAAAACAAATTTAGCCAAAACGATCGACACGCAAAAAAAAAAAAAAGTGCTTGTTTACAAAAATAAAACTACCTATGTACAGTATACATGTAAACAAATACATATATCTATGCCATAATGATTCATAAGTCTATTCTATTGTATGTAATATAAAAAAAAAAACAGTTACATTTGTGCTTGTTGGTAAGCATGTATGTAAAAGTGTTGACCCCCGGTCAGATATACCTTTCTAATATTTTGTTGTTACATAAGTCTCATCACTGTTTAAGTGTCTAGTATGATTATCAAACACATTGCATTGATTTAATATGGCAGCGTTGTAAACTATTTATTTCTTTTTATTAACATTACAATGTGGTTTAATTGGTTTATTTGTAAGATTACATCAAATGTAATTCTTTTGTGTTATCCACATTGTATGTTTGTTTGAGTAAGTCACAAATAAGTCTTATTTATATAGGACTAAGTGACTCCGCGATTTTATGCTTAAAATTTTCCCGGGATAAAAAGCCTATGTTTTTCCCGGGCATGCTTTATCTATGTACATTTCATCCAAATTCGTTGGGTAGTTATTGCGTTAATGAGTAACGAACGTCAAGACATCCATACAGACATCTTTACTGCCATTCCCACAAAATATTGCTATTATAATATTAATACATACAGTCTTAGTGATATAAAAAAAAATATGACGTTTGTTGGTAGCGCATGTCTTGATTGATAAAGCCGAATAACGTATTTTAGGTAAAAATTCATTGGAGAACCGTTTCGGGAAATTGGGGAAAATATAAAAGTGCTTTTTTGTCTCAAGATTCGATGACGCGTGCCGTGAATAACTCCCATTTCCCATTAATAATTAATTTACGGTCAGCAACACAGTAGTGTTGCGTACAAAACATCTGTACACTCAATGTAATCCATACTACGGCTGTAATAGTGTAGGTTTTTGTATATTTTATATATATTTACACAACAACAGTTTACTTTAGCTTTCCGCATTGTGGATAGTTGTGTACAACTGTTTTGTTAATTTCGAACTGTTCAGTTACATATGTTACTGACTGTACAAAGCAGGAAGTTTATTGTATAGTATCAGCTATAATCGGTCAGGTTGGGCTTTGTAGTGTCGTGTCAGATATACCTTCGTGCTTTGTGCGATAGAGATGAGGCGCTACAGTTATTACCGTTGATTATCTCTTTCTTAAACGCGATGTTGTGAACTTAAAGCGGGGTAAAATTACTTTTTGATTTTAAGGTCGGAAATTGCTTGAATTGTCGTCATTATAGTCTACAGTTATGTCTCTCGTTGACAAATTTGTGACGATAGTAATCTGAGTTATTTCAAGATTGGCAAAGTTTATCATATTTAAGAAACTTTAAGTCGTTCAAGAATGTTAAAGAAAATGTAACCTTTTTGCTACATGTTTAGGGTAATTTACATCGTCATACAATTTACCATTGGATCAATATATGCACCTTATTTTAAAACCAATAAAGTATTTTTTTCTACGAAATTCTTCAACATCAAAAGATGTTTCTTTTATTAGAAATATTATACGTGACACATACTTTTAAGAATATTGACATTCATTGAACTAGGTATCTAAATATACTTCTAGGGTTTCCTGCTAATTAAAATACTTTTCCTCATTTCAGTCGAAGTTCAAAATTTGTTTAAATATGATGGCCCTTTATTATCATGTTCATGCTTTGTTCTCAGGTTACGGTAGAGGGTTCTAGTGTTAACTGACGTTGTTCAAGTTCACTAGAAGCTGCGGAACCATTGGCTCTCGGGAATGTCAGTGCTGAATCAGAGTGGGGAAGAGCAGGTAAACCATGTAAATAACACTTTTATATATTTTTTAGTTTATAAATAGTGTAAGGCTTGCTTCATAAGGGTGTCAAAATATTATGCTATTTATATTACCAATAATAATGTATAAGTGATCACAAAATACGAATAGCATCTTTAATTAAATTAATTAAGTTTATCTATTTGGTTAAAGTAAAAAAAAATATTCTAATGAGGCCATAAGTACTCTAATATCATAATAATATGAAATAAACCAAATGTCTCCTCAAAATTTATAATCTGATTTATTATTTTTACTTTACTTTATTTGTACTTATCAGAAAAAAAAATTGTCTTTGTAAAATTAAAGACACCCTAAAATCGCTATGATATGTCACTGGCATTGAAAAATGCAAGTTTCACATAAAAACTAATAAAATAAAATTAACCATAAAAATGCAATAATAGTAACATTATTTCAATGATGGTCACAACAGGTGGTTGGTGCAGACCATGTCAGACAGGTTCGTGTCCAACAGTAGAGTAAGTAGGCAAATACAATAGACGCACCTTTGCGAAATACCAACTGAAATGGATCTCTGTTGCAGGTGGAATGTCCACTATGTATGGAACCGTTGGAGGTGGACGATCTCCACTTCTATCCGTGCACATGTGGATACCAAGTAAGTGTGTCGCGTGTTTTTTTTAAATTGTTGTCATCAGCAGTAGTAAACCCATAAAGCGGTGAGTTTTTTCTCGTTTACTCGATTGTGTGTGAGTGAGATGAATATAGTGAATTTACTCTTTTCTGCCAATGGCTTATTGGGTAAGGTATGAAGTTATAGTAAATAGCTTAATCTAGTTATTCGGTCGCTTTGGTGAAGGAGATTATTTTATATTTATCTCTGAAAAAATTACGATCTACAAATATCATATTACTAAGGTTAATATACAAATTCTAAAGATGTTTAATTAGTCGTGTCTGCTTTTAGATTTGCCGGTTTTGTTGGAACCGCATCCGGGAGGGCGAGAACGGGCTGTGTCCCGCGTGTCGGAAGGCCTATCCGGAGAACCCGGCAGACTTCACTCCGCTCAGTCAAGAGCAGGTAAATAGATTTACCTATGAAATATAAAAATAACTGCGAGCGGACATAGTCGCGTAGCACTGTAAACTTGAACATGAAATCAAATAGTATGGGGAGTTGTTAGAAAGTATATAGTGACTTTGATTAATCCGGTTCTAAATTATAGAGGAGTACTTACTAGTTATACTCTATGAAAGCATGAGTTCATGGACTATAACAGGTGCCATTAGAACAGTTGTGCTTTTAATACTTAGAGATACCCCTTTGATTTAAGTCCACGAAACTATGGTCACGTATTTACCGATCATCTCCCTGCCAGTAGCAAACAGACCTTACTGTGATCACCAAATGAATAGAGTCGTGTGTCGTCCCGAGCAGGTGGCTGCGATAAAGACGGAGAAGAAGGCGCGCGAGCAGAAGCGACGCAACAAGACGCTGGAGTCGCGGCGCGCGCTGGCCAACGTGCGCGTCGTGCAGAACAACCTCGTGTTCGTCGTGGGCCTGCCCGTGCGCCTCGCCGACCCCGAGGTATACACATATCAACTGTACCTCTACCATGAGTTGCTATCGAAACTTACTTTAGTCACTAGCGAGTAAACTACTATCGATACAGTATTTCTCGATAGCAACTGTCAAATTTGTGACTCATGGTATCGAATTTCTATAGCAAAGGCTAAAAAACGTTACTCGCTGGTGTTTACATTTCGATAGATTTTTTTACCTATCGACTCGTACTATCGATTTTAGTTCTTTAGGTGACCGCTAGTGGCACTGTACACATTTGCCATAGAAATGTTTTACGCCGTCGCTAGCGAGTGCGTACGTTAAAAACTCATGGTAAAGGCACTGTATATATTCTAAACTAGCTGCTCCCGGTATGCGTTGCTATGCGACCTTTTATTTTTGTCAGACCCTGTACGTAGGACTACACACCAAAGTTTCGTTATAATCGGATGAATAGTTTAGCGAGTGCTTTCATTGATCTTTAAACATATAGCTGGCTTCCGTCTCAGTCGTGTTCCTCTATCTAATTACCAACCACCTTGTAAGGTGACCTTATATGTAAAAGAAATATATCATCAAAATCGTTCAAGTCAATTTCAAACAATTAAAAATAAAAGTAACCAATAAGAAAAAGTTTAAGCCACTAACATAGAAAGCGTTTAAATAATATTTATTACAATTAAATAAATTGAATACTTTCAGATTCTCAAACGGCAGGAGTACTTTGGCAAATATGGAAAAATTCACAAAGTAGTTATAAACCAAAGTACCACGTATGCAGGATCACAGGTAAGGAACCATTAAATTTTCATTTTTATTAGATTATAAGATTTTAACATATTATTGAGGGAATTATGGCTCAGTTGGTAACACCTAGTGGGTTCGAATCCTACAATAACTTGAAGGAAACCATAGTTTGTTGGTACTTAAGTACCTGATTGTTCAAAATCTTTCCATCAACTATCTGCCAGGGTGTTCCAAGTGCAACTTCCGTTCCAAGGGCAGCTCCCTGAGAGACAGTTTCCTCCTTCCTTCCTCACCTTCGGCCACATCACTTACCGTGGTGAGATTGTGGTTACACAGAAAAAAAAATTATATCTAAGTCAATGATGTATGTTGTAATATAAAACGAAAATCCAAACGTTTTACCTCTCTATTATAGTCATTTACTTTCAATCAATCAAACAGGGCAGGCAGATGATGATTGATCATCTGTCTACCACATTCCATGTTTTTTGATAAGTTTTAAGAAGCAGAACTAATTCTCGATAATGTATAATGTAGGGTTTATGTCGGCAGGGTCCCTCGGCGTCGGCGTACGTGACGTACGTGACGTCGGCGGACGCACTGCGCGCCATCCAGGGCGTCAACAACGTGACGCTGGACGGCCGCGTGCTCAAGGGCTCGCTCGGCACCACCAAGTACTGCGCCAACTTCATGAAGAACCAGCCCTGCCCCAAGCCAGACTGCATGTATCTGCACGAGCTAGGTACGTTACAACTATCATATATTATATCTTAATTTAGTTAAAAGTATTTGTAAAATTACTTAAGCGTAACAAATTGCCATTGGGAATATAAAAAAATTACCAATTAAGGCCACTATAGTTTAAAAAATTACTAATAGCTACTATGGTTAAAAAAAAAATATTTTAATAATTAATCATTGTAGTAAAAAACTAGTAGTTCCTACATCTAATTTAGACATTTATGCAGTCGTTTTGAATAAATGTTTCTTTAAAAAAATCTTTTTAGATGAGCTGAAGTATTAGTACCAAATCATAATACGCTTCATGTGGTCGATAGTAAATGTTGTGTTATGTTCCCAGGTGATCCCAATGCGTCGTTTACGAAAGAGGAAATGCACGCGGGCCTTCACCAGGTGTACGAACGCAAGCTGCACAATCAGCTGCTGCACGCACCAAGGGAAAAGCCTGACGACAAACAATATAACGGTGAGGACCAACGCCGCATCGAAATTACAGTCGTCACAATTTTGAACTGTTTTGACAGCAAAATATTTCATAGAAAAATCTACTTCTCTTATACTAATCTTATGATCTAATAGTTCATTGTATCACAAAGTTATAGGGTAACCTTCTTAATGACATTCATAACTTTCGAAACGGGCTTTTTATACTGTGGCAAATTTAACAGTATTAGCGGACCAATTCTCGTGTCTCTGACAAATACCAAACATTAGGACAGATATCTAAGAAATTAAAACCATATTGATAGATATTCGCTATGTATTTATAAATTTTACACTTTTCCAATCCCGGTCTACAGGTAATAGTAGTATTTTTAATAATAAAACGTCAACTATTACTTGCCTGACAAATACCACTCGACAATTGAGACGATTCTAAAAATGAATAAATATTCAAAATTAAATAAATAATTTCAAACTCGCAGGTAATCCTAGTACGAATGCAGAAAAGAGCAGTTCAAAAGATGGTAAGTATTATATAATCGATTTTATATACATTTATTCCACACACATATATACCTAATTAACCGAATTTCACTTGTTTCAGGTAATCAATCGAACTTTATACCGACAACAGTGGTCACATCGTCACATATAAACGTAGTCAATTCGTCTAAGTGAGTACCATTACCGTAATAAATAGCCACTGTAGAACGGTCTCGTCATTTGTCACAAATTTTTGACAACATCTAATTAATTAAATGAATAAAAATAATGAGAGGCCTGGAGTTCCTAAATACAGGCCTAGGCTTAGTTTGGATTCCAGATCTCCCTCAAATTTCAAATTTTTTCCATCATTTTGTCAGCAGTATTTTGTCGTAAAGTCCGGTCGCGGAGCAGAAAGAATTTTGTACATTAACCTGATATTACCTGTCTCTGTCGCTCTCGCGTAAATATAGTGTGTTGTGCTCCCTGAGTGCCGCCGTCATTGGATCTGTGCGAGCGTAACGCATTAGACAGGCCAGTTGGCTTGGTGGTTAGTGACCCTGACTGCCAAGTCACAGGTTGCGGGTTCGATTCCCACCCAGGACAAACATTCAACAAACAGACATGTTCATGCACACAGCATGAACATATATGTTTGTTCTGTGTCTGAGTGTAAATATCAATTTAAGTATGTATTTAGAAAAATAAAAAAAGTAGTATATGTAGTATATCAGTTATCTGGTTTCCATAGTACAAGCTTTGCTTAGTTTGGGAACTGATGGCCGTGTGTAAAGAATGTCCCGGGATATTTATTTATTTATTATATTTACGCGAGAACGACAGACCGGTAATATGAGTTTAATGTACGAAATTTTTTCTGCTTTGTTTTATGCTCTGGAGTTTATGATGTGATTTGTGAGATAAATAAAAAAAAAATCATAAGCCATCCTTTCTGTGTTCCATTCAATTGAAATATATTTTCTCTAAATCTTAATTTCGGAGAACGTGAAATGATGTCACTTATACTATGTAACAGAGAGCGCGTACAGTGACGAGTCATTGTCTTGTATGTTTGGTATGGAAATAGTTTTGTACAAGACACACTGATTTCAAAATATACGGTTCCATATTTTTGCATTTAGGACAATTTAAGATACTTGTTAAAAATATGATATGTTTTCAATTCCCATCCATAATGTCGATTGCGTAACACTAGAAGTCGATTTTTTTTTTTTTTTTTTTTTTTTTTATATAAAAACTTGAGCGCATTTGACTAGATCTCACCTGATGGAAAGTGACGATGTGGTCGAGGATGGTACACGCGAACTCAAGTAATGCCTAATGATGATTTTCGATATGCTATCTCACTTTGAACTACCGAGTATATCCGACAATCTATTAATATTGTTTGATTTCGTATTTGATAATGTATAATATAAAGACCTTACCGTCTGGTGGACGCCCAAAGGTCCGACGATATTGCCCTTTCCTAATATCAGACTATGTTATTTCGTTACTAAATCAATAATCATAAGTTTTACCTATAAGAAATTGACTTCTTATTGGATGATTATACAAAAACAAATACAGTGGACCCCCGGATTCGGCCCCTGTCTAATCCGACGCCCCGTGAAATTCGACTTGCCAATAAATTGATGAATGTAGGTACACAAACATTATTTTGGCAATTTTTCACTGATGTGATTTGTAGTTCAGGAACAATGTTATAATATTGATCTGTAATTTGTCGGATTACAAGGTACTGTTTTTAAAAAAAAAACCGGACTATAGAGGGTTGTAGGCAGTACTCTATAGTCCGACACTGCCCTGCAAAACGTTTGTCGGATTACCGGGGGTCCACTGTATCTAGTTAAATTCGATGTAGAAGCGAAACACGATTTTCTGGTGAGTTTCCTTGTTTGGGATTTGACAGAGAAGGAGATCCAGCTGAATTCGTTACTAGATATTTGTTTTTGTGTAATTTTACAAAGGATTTCCGCATGGTCACGCCTGAGTCAATTAGTTTTCTTATTGGGTTCTAGTATTTGATAACGGTAGTGTAAACCTAACTCTGGTTAGAATTTATTTTTTACAACCATTCATATATCTGCATACTTCACTACATAGTATAAAACAAAGTCGCTTTCTCTGTCCCTATATCTCTATGTAGGCTTTAATCTCTAAAACTACGCAACGGATTTTGATGAGGTTTTTTTAATAGATAGAGTGATTGAAGAGGAAGGTTTTTATGCATCAGTAGCTACATTGTACCCGTGCGAAGCCGGGGCGGGTCGCTAGTTCTATATAAAATGATTATATGACTTACTGATGAGTCAATAACTGATTAACAATCAATACACAGCCTAAACAAAATATAGAAACGTGAATCGTAAAGGGGATGTCCCCTTTTAAAATATAATATATTAATATACTGGCTCAATAAGCAGTTTATGTCACGAACTGTTCTTGACATGACATTTTGTAGAAATATTTCGGCGCGCCCACAAAACTCTCCAATGTTTCATCGCGATTGGAGAAATGGTATATAACCATGTAATGGTAGAACGCCCGAATAGAAGTCGAACAAATAAACAATCCGATTTAAAATCATTTAATTAGCACTATAAACTTCAATATGTACCGCTGTATGAGCTAACCGTACAAACTAACGGTGAAAATTAATATGCAATCCCGATCGAAAATCCATGGATTGATGAACCTTTTGACAGTAATTTTAATACACGTAATGTCAACATTCTACTTCAATCTTGCGATTTTAGATCGGGATCGTATATTAATTTTGGCCGTAAATATATTACAGATCTAAAAAAGAATCATCGAACGGTAGCGCGGGCAGCAGCATCAGCAGTAGCAGCGGCGGTGGGGGCAGCACCGGCTCCGGGACCAGTTCCGGGACCAGCTCCAGCACCAGCTCCAACAACGGAAACGGTGGCGGCAAGGAGGCGTGGCCCAGCCTCGGTTCCTCACCACCATCAGATAGTCCCGCCAGAAAACAACCCAGTCCTAAGCCACAACAATCTACTGGTGTGTACTAGCTGTCCCCCGCGTTTATCAATATTATATAAAGCCTATAACGATCTACGAAAAACTCCCGTCGAATGGTAGCAGTAACATCCCGATATTTGCAGTAGTTTGTTTAGCATTGAGGTGATGGTGCGTCAAAGGAACCCTATTTTGCTTATATATATATGAAAATATTATATAAACCCACTATAACTATAAATCGTTGTTTTTTCAAATTTTCGATTGATTAAATCTTGAGCTGGTTTTTACGAGTCTTCTCCTCGATCATCGAGTATCGTAATATATAATTCGCTCGTATATAACATATATAAATAATATTTGTTTATTTGTTACAGTTAAGTCACAAGAAAACGGCACATCAGAATCTTCCAGTCCCACACAACTACAGGTACAACAGGCTCAAACGAAAAACAAAGACACACATACAGAAACCAAAACGAATAGAAGCAATAAAGATACAAACAGCACAAATGGCCAAACGAATAAGAAAAGCAAATCAGAAAAATCAAAACAGAAATCTAGCAATAGTATTAATAATGATAATAACGAAATGGAAGTAGAAACAAAGGCTGTATACAACACTCAGACACACGGCGCCTCAGTGTTCGAACACAGTGTTAACAATGATACGGAACAACAGAGTTATCTATCGAACGAATTAGACGAACTGGAATCAGATAGACACAGTTTGTTGGAAAACCACGATTTGTTAGACAACAGTGATCACAGTCTTTTAGAAGATGACAATACACATAATCTATTAAACGATGCAAATAACGAAGTAATGATGTTGCATAATCACAGAGAAATGCTGGCAGGCCTAGTTGATAATAACCCCCTACAGATGAAGAGCCCACTAGTTAATGGGTACGGACTATTAGACAGAGATACAATGAGTTATTTAGGCAATGATAGGCAGATTAGTCAAATTAGCCAAGGTCAGAAAGAACTATTGTTAAGGGAACGTAGCCGGAGCGAAATGTTAATGAGACAGAATGAGTTATTGGCGAGACAACACAACGTTATGGTTGAACCGAAACATTATATGCCCACGGGTAGTATAGGACTCGAGTCAGCTAGTGAATTATTAGGTAAGTCCAGTACAAATGATTGAATGGATTTGGTCTTATTTATTATATGTTATAATAGCTTTGGAAGTTAATTGGTTACTCATTCGATAAGACTAAATGAACAAATATGAAACAAATTCATATTTACGTACTTTTCAGGTGCTAATTTTTTACAAAATCCAAATATGCTTCCACCGTTTGGTATGCGCATGGACAACTCTATGGGCGGTAGCTCTATGGCAAACTCTATGTCTTCGAGTTCGCTAGGCGGCTCAATGCGCGGCGGGTTCGTGTTACACACTCCACAAATGTTGCAACAGATGCTGCAACCCAAGCAGCAACAGATGCAGCAAACGGGCCTTGTGAATGGATTTGATAACCCACAAACTACGGTAAAAATAAAAACGCTATCTATTTTTAGTTGATTGAGACTGAATTGTTTGGCTCCTTTACGCTGTTTTAAGAGTTCCATGGTCAATAAGGAACCCTTATAGTTTCGCCATGTCCGACATATTATTAACGACAACAATTTTGTCAAATTATCCATGAAAAAGTCATAATTCTATACACGACCAGTATTCATATCAATTACAATTCTTATCATTTAAGTATCATTTGCATATTTCGACCCTTATGAGTATAAGAATTGTCTTTACTATGAACAAACATGCCTAAAGTATGGACATAAAAATGGTATGTGTAATAGCAGTCCTGATTACAAAACAATTACGTTGTCTATTAAAAAAAACGCATTGCACAGAGCGCATAATTTACTGTTCTAGTTTAGCTCAATTATATTATGCTTCAAGCAACTATCATCATTAACTATTCGTAAAGTCCCCTCTGCAACTGCTCCCCGAGGTATGCTTGAACCATAAACTAATCAAAAGCCCACCTGACCCGCAGAACGAAGGCAGATACCTAGCAGAGAACATGGACAAGTTCTTCACAGACTTCCACAAGGCTCAACAGATGCGGCTGCAGGTGTCCCGCGCCGAGCGGTTCCCGGAACCGCTGCACTTCCCGCACAACATGCTCAGCGCCGAGAGGCTTGAGATGGAGCACAAGCAGAGGTATTACGACTTATCATAGATCTCTTACTATGCGTATTACTTTTGACAAAGTGGTTGTCATGATCTGTGACTTGTGGCCTAACTTTTGGGTACAGACGATGTTGAGACGTTGTTATTGCAGCTTTAATTTGATCGGTCCATCTCATAGGTGATCTACCATATCATCATGATCATTATTATAAGACTGTATCCTTAAATTGTAACAATTTATACACAAACTGTTTAAACAATTTGTAGTAAAAAATTTTACTTTTTATATTTCACACATAAATATGCTTTCACCATTGAAACTTTTAAAAGTTACCATATGGTGTTCACATTCGTTAGTAAATTTAAAACAAATTCTTATTGCAAACTTATATAGCCTAATGGATGTAAAACTTCTCTTTTTACATGGTGGGTAAGAGCAAAAATATATATACTATGATAAAACATAACAATCTCTATACATATTTTGGAAAAAGTACTTATGTAGATGTATTATTTTGAACTATTTTGTATTTTAATATTTGTTTATACAGTGAAATCAGAATCTTTTTTTTTCATTTTTAAACTCAATGGTTTAAGCGAAACAAGTGAACAATACAATGAGATACATACTGAACGCAATAACTGCAGGCCTACTATGAACTCTTATTGCGATTCATATGACGACCTAAAATAAACTGCCCCGCTATTTCATACCACGACGTCATTAACGCGATTCAGTTTAGGTTGACGCCAAATCAAGTCTGCAATTGGATGGCAAACTGTTTTCATTCGTTCATTTTTCGTACCATGAGGTGACATATCAACCTAAATTGGATAGTTTAAGTCTCAAATTAAGCGATCCAATAAAAGTTGCTTCTTTCTTGGCGTGAAGTGAGTCGTTTTGTTAATAATTTTTAAAAAATAGTGAAAATATACGTAATTCAAGGTATTTCAGTTGAATATTTTGTGTTTCTTATGTGTTAATGTAAACAAGTGATTTTTAGAGCATTTTTTATTGTAGATGTCTGACGAATTAGTCCATTTTGAATTCATGGAAAATGATAATGAAATAAACACAACACGGCGACAAAAAAGACGTCTAACACGGTAACAATCGGACCCCTTTTATTTGGAAGATGCAGAATTCATAAAGAGATATCGGTTGTCTAAACAATTGGTATAAGAACTGTGTGATGAACTGAGGATTTTTTATTAAAGCCCGTTGCTATGTCTTTATTTCGGTTCAGAAATTCCCAAAGCTGCTCAAGTTGACCGAACGTTACTCTTCGACGCGATTCATCACTGTAAAAAAAACACTTAAAATACATTGGTACTTAAGTTAGGTACGCGTTTGAGATAAAGAAGTTTGTAAGTTTACATTATGAAAATATAACATTATTACACAAACTACACAAGGATACTTGCGCCCTTATTCGTATTACCAATTATTTTAAGCCAGTGAAACGTTAAAACACTTATATAATAAAATAAATATGTACTAATAATAACACGTAATTTTCTTTCAATAATAGTTACGAGATACCTACTTTCAAAACTCTAAAAATCTCAACAATAACAACCGCCTGCTGTCAAATCCAACATGAGTGGAGGCGCGCTCTAAACTCGTCATAATCAATTTATTTTTACGACAACACTAAACAAACCTTTAAATTGTAATGTAAAAAATTATATAAATTACTATTATTTATTAGTACTAATTAGTAATTTAGTACTAAGAAAGCCTTAGTGGTATTTAATTTTATGCTCAATAGCGCAATTTTAAAATATATTTGTTGTTATTTTTACATATAGAAACCGCTAAATCATATCAACTAGGTTTCGAAACGCAACACATATGGTTCGAGTAAAAGAGATAGACTTATGCAACGACGGTATAGCGTTATTCTTTCTCACCGCGGACCAGAGACAAATTTCGTTCGTTCATTCCTCCGTGAGCGATTCAAACGCCAGTCAGCAAAAGGCACTTCATGGTACGAATCTTAGCGATTCAGTTTAGGCACCTTTCGCGCTATTCTGCATGGAAAATCAATAACAACAATTTAAGACCAAGCCTGTTTTTTAACAGCAATTGATCAGTACTCACCTCTGTAACATGTAATTAAAATAACGTTTAATTAAAGTAACGCTTGTAACGTAAATTTGCAGAATGAGCAATATGGCCCGTAACGTGGAGAACTCGGGTTGTCGCGCGGCCGGTGACGGGGACGATGACCTCGACTTCGATCCCTTCAAGGAGACGCAGAAGGCTTTAGCCGAGCTGATGGAGAACGAGATGATGCAGAACAACGTCTCTAGCGGGTTTGGATTTATTTAACTAAGGATCAATTCCACTAAGCTAAATAATTAACAGTATACTCTCGTATAATTTCGATTGCATGTTAACGTCAATCAATGTAGATTATGGGAGTGCCATTTACTATGTTGATCATATTGAGACTAGGATGAAACTGTGATATTATCTACTGGGAAATCATTATTTATCAGACATCATATCAATCATCCGCATTCAGCACAGTCTGAGAAACTTTTTAAGGTCATTTGTTTGACGAGACCACCAGCTAGAAATACTTGTATCTTGGGAGCTAAATTGAATGTTATTTTACCCCTAACAGCTACCACGGGTGAAATCCTGTGATTTCTGAATAAAAAGTAGCCTAGTGGACTACTATAATCAACAAACTTAATCAAATTCATTATTTTGTATTTGTTTATAATTTAAATGTTTTGTTGTGCAGTGACTCTATGGACCGCGTGCGACACTCGCGGCTCGCTCCGCCCGGCTTCAGTCACATGCACGCGTTCGGGCTCGGCGGCCCGCTGCCCACGCACCAGACCCATCAGACACACCATCAAGGTACACACTGTAATGTCAAACAACATATCATATATTATTAGAGTAGAGTAGTTAGTTGGTGAGTACAGCATGGGGTTCTTCAAGAAGGGTGTGAATAAATTTTTGCAGGGTTGACATCGCGCGATTATCTATATCTATTGAGCGTCAATAGGCTGCGGTGACCGTTAGCCATCAGATGGGCCGTCAGCTTGTTTGCCACCTTTGTAGTTGAAAAGAAAAAGACAATCAAGTGGAGTAGTGACAGTATAATTTTTAAATACTCTTCGGCTGACTGCTCAGGAGGAAATCATGCCAAGAACTTAACCATTTAGATATAACATATTTAGTATTTCGAATGACTGTATGGTATCAAATTGTTTTTAACGCTGATTGTACCTTGTTGTTTTTCTATGGTTGTTTGAGATTGTTTAAAAAGATCATCAAAGATCTCAAAAAGTGTCATCCTCCGTTCCCAGATTGGACTCAGATGGATCCGGCGATCGTGTCAACGTCAGTGAACTTCGGCAAGGGCTCGCAGCCGCAGCCTCAGCAGCAGCAACAGCAGCAGCAACAGCAGTCGCAGCAGCAGTCGTCGCAGCAGTCGCAGCCACAGTCGACGCCAGTGACGACCGCGACGGGCAGCTCGCTCAGCCAGCAGCAGCAGGAGCTGTTCGCAAGGTTCAATCAACTGCAGATGCAACCCAACGGCGTGAAGGCCCAGCTCCACGCGGGCTCGGTACCGCAGTGGGCGGGGCACAAGCTGGGCTGGGGCTCGCCCTCGTACGCCGGCATCCCCCTGCCCCCCGGCTTCGCCCCCGCCAAGCCCGCGCAGCACCCGGCCGAGTGCATCGACGCCAAGTAAACGACAGTGCAATTCGACGATGACAGCGGATATTATATTTTCTATTTCAGTAATACTATTGTCTCTTTCCGTTGGTGATGTGATCGATAAATCTTTGTATTAAGAAGAGCATATTTTAAATGAGAGAAATATGATAACAAAGGAATTTGTAAAATAAATTAACCTATTTGTTTTATTTAAAAAGTTTGATTTATTTACATTACTTTATTTTATTTTTGTTCGTTCGGCTCGCTGTCTGTCTCCGGTATTCGACTTATCATATTTCTTTAAACTTTCTTTTGTTCTCTAGTTCGTTTCATTACGCATGATAATATGTATATTCGTTCGTTACATCTTATATATATATATATTTACTAGAATCATATCGCTGTTATGACAGATTATATTTTCTATATTAAAATGAGATGCCAATAACTCGCTGTTCCATTTGTACCTTATTGAGCCATTAACCAAGAAAAGATCATTGAAATTAAAGCAAGAATTATACATACATTCTTTTAATACCAGACCTTCATCTATCTACAGACTGTTACTACCTACGTTAAATACTAAAGGATTTAATCTATCAATTACAGAAAATTATAGAAAACGCAAAAGATATTCCGTAGCAGACAATATTAATTTCAATGTATAGAAAATTATTTTAATAACTGACAATCAAAAGTTAAATCATGCATTACATTGAGTTCTCAATAAAAAATAATTAAAAATATAACGATAAGTAACTGTATACTTAATCAGTAGAAAATACTCAGTCATCAAACAGTATTTCATAGCAGTCAATCTTCGATTCAAACATTTCATTCTGGGCTGTCCATATAATTTTCAAATCAAACATTACAATAATTTTAAATCAACTGAAATCAAACATTCCACTCAGCATAATAGCAGAAAAAAAACTAAACATTTCTGGGTAAAAAAACGGGTTTATTATCGCACATCTATAATTTAATTCCATCAATATACACTCTAGGGTCTGTTCCGTCCCAGGGCACGGTGGCTCCGCTGTGCCACACGTATAGGCCTCCGCCCTCGGGCTCCAGCGCTAGTCGCAGCGGGTGCTCCGCTGCCTGCGCCGGTGTCACCGAGCCGACACCTTTTGTCATGTCTGATATTACGTAGCCAGGGTGCACGCAGTTTACTTTTATATCTATAAATGGAAGAGGAGCAAAACTTAGGTACTAACAAAATCTTAATTTTGCTATAAAAATCGATGTCAAAATGTGCAAAATTGTTTAAAAAACTAAGCAGACTATGAGAAAAAGAAAAGAATTAAAAAACAGTAACCAGACTAGGTTATAAAGAATGTCCCAAATCGGGTTGTAAAAAAAAAAACTCATATTTGCATATTAGGGTTACAGCTGCTAATCTTGCTTTTTTATACTAAACTCTTCGTTTTAACCTTTAATGTGAAAATTCAAAGAACGAGTGATATAGTAGTGTAAATACATAATATATACTCAATCATTTGACATCGATTCAATGCGAATGCAAAAAAACATCCCTTATTGGATGTCATTGATTTCAATGGTATAAAATGTACTTTTGTCATCCGGACCATCGAATCGCTTGACACCTCATACATCAAAATCGGCTCAGTAGAGTAGACGCTATGCTACAAACATATACTGCTAAAGTCATAACCTTTTTAACTTTGCCGAAATCGGATACAATTTTTAAAATGATCAATAACAGACTTAAAATGAATGAATATAAAAATAATACATACCTCGAGAAGATAACCTTCGGTGCAACAGGAATGTAAAAGCGTTGACTCCAATTTTCGAGACAATGTAAGGCGATTGACCCCAGCCATCGGTTACCTCTGAGTCTCGCTTTACGGATTCAATGAATGTATTCATTAAAACCTTTAAATCATCAGAAGACAAATCAGAGCTCAACTTCTGTCTCAAAGCAGCCGAAGGTATACGAGATAAATGGCCAGAGGAACTTGAAATGTTAACGATTCTCCCGCCGTTTCTGACCAATGGTAAAACAGCTTCAGTGAAGTCGACCAATGAAAAGAAATTGACTTTCAAAGTTTGCTCCGCTTGATACAATTTTGGTTCTGTAGCGTCTTTTAGAAACAGCAATCCGGCGTTGTTGACTAATATTTCCACTTCTTCTCCCTCATCACGAATATGGTTCACGAATCTTGTTATACTTTCATGATTTGTAACATCCAATTGATAAAATACAGGGTTAAGTCCTAACCTAATAAGCTTATCACATGCTTCTTGCCCTCTTTTGACGTCTCTGGCGGTAAGGTAGACTTTTCCATCGTATTTTTCACATAGACCTTTGACGATTGCACAGCCTAAACCTTTATTAGCTCCGGTAACTATAGCTACTTTTGACATTATTAAATGCAAATAAATTTTATGAGCTTACGCCACTAGGTCAAACTGTTTGACAGGGAGATAAAAACTGTTTAGCTTTACTCCGATAACGGTTATGTAATGTGGGTAACGTTCATGCCAAACATACAAATATTAAGAAACAAAGACGTAACTCGGTAAAGTAGTTAATCAAAAAAAAGGAATCGATGAAGAAATACAAATTCAAACGCGCTATCTCTACATAGGCATAGGCCAAAAAAAGGTTTATATAAACTAGCTTTAAACTTGGAACTCCGTTTACTTTTCTTTTCTTTGCTGCTGTTTAACATTCGAGGTCATCGAGTCTGTATTACACCTTGTATAGTAGTGGCTAACCAATTTACGTTAGGTATTGGTCAAAGTCGTTGGTGGGGACAAGTAGGTACTATTTTACCATCTCACACGATTCTCAAGTTTTCACTTTCATATTCACGCCTGTATTATTTTCCCAGTTTGACATTTTGATTTCACTGACAGATGCTGTTGTAACATCATTTTTACTGTAGACTTAATTAGACTCTAGGCTAGGACATATCCTAATAATAGTGCATACACTACACTGAGATTGAAGTAACATCAAAATGAATGCAAGTTAGATTACATAATAATATAGTTAACAAATTAAGGGGGCCTTCGATAAAAATACATATTCAGATATCAACAAGATGAGCCCAATGTCTTGTATGAAGGTTTATTGTCCGGGATTGGCGATAATTTTAATAGAGCCTGTCCTACTAAAATAGTGAAGGTAAATAGTAAAATGGGATTTAGTGACTGGGCTACTAAAGGTATTCGTAAGAGCAGGGATAGGTTTGAGTTACAACCCAGCTCTATATGTATTATTACTTATTATGCGGTTACCTTTTGGTTGTAATTTGTATTGTGTATCCTAAATAAATAAATAAATTAGAATAGAGGCACTATCTACTTACGGTGTGATTATCCTGTGAGTTAGTGTTAAATGATAGGGGTACCAAGAATGTATGAATGATAATGAATGAAGGTAACTCAAACTGTTACGGAACGCTCGCGAGACGTGATTATAGTCAGTATCTTTTAAATAATAAGTTGTTGGTGTGGCAGTAGCTCCTAAGTTAAGCATTGGAAGGTAAATAAAATGAGCTTAAAGGTCTATTTATTGTTGGTACTGTTTATTTAATATCAGCATAACTTAATTGTATATCGTCATCGTGTCTTTGACGTCTCGTCGTGTATAAAGTGGCCTTATCTTAAAATTTTATGTGACATGACATTGGTAAGTGACAGAGACAACAAATTGTTTTGGGAGATTGAAATCGCATGCTATCTTTATCTACACTGAAATACCAAAACATTACAAACAAGTTTTATATTTCAATCACTGTACCTGCGCGACTTCGAGCGTATTGAATGATTATTCTAGAATATTAACGCGGCACAATGTTGCAATTGCCCTCAATTTCACCACCTATATTCGCCGACGAAATTGTTCTACGTTCGATTGATTGGTTGGAAAACTTTCCTTGGAGGCAGGGTAACACTGTCAAATCTGAATGTGATAAGTACGAGATTTCCTTGAACGTTAAAGACTTTACGCCGGAGGAAATATCAGTGAAGACGAGTGAGGGGTTCATCGTGGTGGAGGCGAAACACGAAGAGAGGAAAGATGACTATGGCTATATTTCAAGGCAATTTATAAGAAGATATCAGTTACCTGAGTGGTGCCGTGTAGAGAGTGTAAAGTCCATGTTGTCTTCTAATGGAATGCTCAGCATCAGTGCTACAAGGAAGCGTGTTACCAAACAAGAAACAAAGATTCCAGTGGTACATGAGGGTTCATCAAAATCTAAACTGTGATAATATTCTGTGAATGTTTAATTTTAAATGTGTTTGTTAGAGTTTACATGATTACTTATAAAAAAATATTTTTTTAAACTTGCGTAAATATAAAAAAAACCGGTTAGTGAATATGACACAGACTACCTTGATGTATGTAAAGTATTATATAATGTATATTAAAGTGTGTGTAAATTAGTATTTATGTAAATAAAATTATTTAAATAATATTAATTACGAATTTGATTACGAAATTAATTATGAGTCTCCCATTCGATTTTTAAATCCAGATTATCTCTATAAAATATCATGATTGATAACGAACTTTTTATCGGTCAGACGCAGACGGTGCCGTCCTTAGTAAGCTGTTGAAGGGTTCCGCACCAAAAAAAAAAGAAAAAATATGTCAGTGCTAATAAAAAAATAGTAATAAAGAAAATAGTTTTTTAGTTATACGGAAGGAGGTCAAACTGAAATGAGGTGGCGAAAATTGAAAGTAGGGTTACTAGAGCAAGTGAGGTGTCAAACAGACTTTGTTTACACATTCCAAAGCTATGTTGTTCATATTTTTACCCGACTACGGCGAAGCCAAAGGAGGGTTATGATTTTGACCGGTATGTATGTGTGTATGTATGTTCCTCTGTTCCCTCATAACTTTTAAACTACTTATCGTAATTTGGCAAACGAGGTATCGTTCGAAGCGTTTGATCGTCTGCTGGTTATAGGATATGTGACGTCACAATAAATTAGATATGGCGCTCTCTACAGGACATAAAGGCATTAACTATAAAAATTCTTATAAGTGACACGATAATGTTTATTTATTGTTATAAAATCTAAATAAAAAAATGTAAACCGAATCTGCTAATACTTTATTACGAAATTATAACCCCAAAATAATTGAAATAAAAAAAATAAGTTCAAATGAGCCATATGACCATATATGAGGTGGCATACAACCACGGCTATCCTCTGAACATCACTATGAACAGGTATTAAATACTTTAAAATATATTATGTGTGAGTTTTTTATTTAATAGACAATAAATATTGAATAGTTTGTATATAACCATTTCACATGAGAATATTTTCTTGTTTCATACTTTTTAAAGCGTAATTTTTCGTAGTCGGGTTTTAGTTTTTTTTACTGATAAAATATATTTCTTTTTGTTAATAACGTGATGAGGCTAAAAAAAACTTTAAAAAATGTGCTGGGACATTACAGCCCGTTCAATATAAGAAACCTCTTTGACCTTTACGTAAGTTATGGAAAAAGTTACTTAAATTTATTTGAAATAAGTTACATTTTTAGGATCTGGCGATACATAACATTTTTTGTCCAATTTTGAGATAAATATTCGTTTCAATTTTATTCTGTCTGTATGTCCTTTCATAACTCAGAACGATATCACAGATCTTGATGAAACATGTGATTGCGCTAATGATAGGATATATATGTTATCGAAAATGAGGGTGAAACTGGGGGGGACAGCTAGTTCCTTTATAATACTTATATAATAATTCTTATACGTCAAAAAGAGTCTTTTATATTTGACAAATTTTATATCCAATCGGCCACTGATCCCAAACTAAGCAGAGCTTGTGTTATGTAAAGCCAGATAACGGATTACAGATGAATGATTACTACACTACTGTACAGTATTAAATCGCTGTCGGTGGAAATGGCCGAGAACGCTGGCGGTATCGCCACGCGATATGCCAATGCTCAGCCTCTGGCCAAGGTATTCACCAGGCGCATTCTGCAAGGAAAATTACACTAGCTCGAGGATGTGTCGTCGCGGCCTCTGTGCTCTATCTCTTTCGCTAACTACGCAATCACGTGAGAGGCAAGCTCTCCGTGGCTTCCGTGTGGTATGGCTTGCTGACGAAGTTTGTATTAGCTGAATAAGGGCGCAACCCTCTAGTCAAGGGAAGCGTCGACCTGGCGCTAAGAAATGTCACGGAGGATGCGATGAGTATCTAGCTGAATTTGCTTGAATACCTATGTAACCCATCAAGGCTGTATTTGCGCCCCTTCAGATTTTCGACGCTGGTGGTCGCACCACCGACCCTTTTGACGGACTGGAAGGTGGGACGTTACGTAACTACCGACACATGTTACGTGCCATACGGCTCCCTAACATCCAAGGCATCAAGGTCCTTTCGTCAGTTCTCGTATCTTCGTCCCGCATCAAACCATTACCGGTACGCGGACAGCTGAAACGTGGGCGCGGGTAAAAGCGCAGTGGATGGCGTTTTAAGCAAATTAGTATGTAGTGGCTAAGCTGGTCGACAAGGGTCCCGGACTGGCAGCGAAGGGGTACATATACAAGTTCACCAAAACATGAATATGATGGAAACCGGAAAGTCGATAAATCGAGAAACGTTCTGATGTTCGCTGGCGGAAGTGCTGATTCCCGTTCTAACGTGGCAATGAGACGTACTTTATATAGGTACTTACAAACATATGCACATAATTGTGTCCAGGGAATCGAACCCACGAGTTGTTGCGTGATTGTTACAGTGTTTTACCACCGTCAAATAAATTACTGTTGAAATCAAGTCTACTTGAAATAAGGCTAGATACAAGAACATATTAGTAGGTACAAAGATACTCAGAAATAGATTAAAAGAGGTGGGTATTTGTAAAAGAATACAAATTAAGGAACCAAACAATATAACATCAATTGACGTCTGTCATTTATAGGAAATCTGGTAAATTTGTTCACGTTTATTTAAGTTGTTCTTTATTTCAACCCAATAAGGTGTATAATGGATTGTATTTGTCTGTGTTTGATAGGTAGGTAATCTGTTAGCATGATTTTGATTACGCTCGAAGGCCAGTTCGCCGGTAGCTATGAAGTAACGAAGGCGTTTCGGACACAGAGGAACAAGTTTGGGTATGTACAATGTTTTAAACTTCTATTTGCGATAATATAAGGTCTAATGTCCCTAGATCGTGTTGATATATTTTATATTGCGCTCTTTAAACATTTTTCTATGGATCGTACTGGTCTAAGTGGGTCTAGGTCAACTGATGCAGTAATTTCTTATGGAAATAACTGGTTGACATAGGATTTTAGACTCAAATGAATAGGATCAAATAATAATTAAAATAAAATAAAAAAAAATCTGGGACATTATTTTCATTTATGGATCTTTCAATTAAGAATTTACTTCATTTATACATACAATATATGGACATTAGTAACAGAATCTCTTCCTGTATAGTAACACGTTTTCTGGCCCACCTGAGTATAATCCGCTTGATATTTGACAACAGTAAGCTCTCTAAGAGGGTTCTTCTAATATTTTTTGACTTACACTCAGAGCCGCACAATCACTTAGGTACCACGTTGAAATTGAGGTCAAAGACAACGAGATAGTTTGAAAAACGGGCCATCTGTTTGTCCAGCCACGCGCAGTGCACCCGTATTATACAAGTATTTTCTTCTATATCACCTCAAAACTACTGAACATATCGGGATGAAAAATGCTACCATTCGACGCGGAATTTTTCCTAGATATGATATCGATAAACGTGAGAAACCGCGGGGGCTAATATTGTATAAGTTTGTCGACTATTACTCGTTTACTTGTAAAGCGTACTTCGTGCTATTTTCCTTTTAATTTCTATTATTTATAATATACTAGGTACTACATTAATTTTTTTACACTCTTTTACAAAAATCTAAACCATATTTTTGGGACCTAGACTCAAACTAAATTGACCTATTCAGATTCCTGAATCGAAAAATGTACTTGTACATACTCTCAATATTCTTCCTACCTATCTAACTACACCTTAGAGTTCAAAAAAATTCAAAATTCAAAACCATTTATTCAGTTTAGGCCCTCAGAAGGCACTTATGAAGGTCAAATTTAAAGTTACTGAAGCTACTACCGGTTCGGAAGTCAGCCTTCAACTGAGAAGAACCGGCAAGAAACTAGCAAGGTTACATTCTTTTTTATTTTATTAAATTCTTTTTTATCTATTCTGACTTTTCGGCTATTTTATAATATCAATTTTACATATTTTTATATTTAACAATTACAAAATACTTAATAAAGCTAACATTCAAAAACAAAAGAAATAACAAGACTACAAAATAGAAAATGACAATAATTACTTACAACTTAAACAAGAAAATTAGAGGTGCACTGTGCAGAGAGCAGCTATTTCCATAGATTTTTATCTTCAATATAATGAACCACCTTGTAATACGCTTTTTCTTTCAAAACTTTCCTAATATAATTTTTAAATTTATGATCAGACATTTTGGTTACTGAAAGCGGTATCTTATTATAAAATCGAACACAATTACCAAGAAATGACTTGTTTACTTTAGTTAGTCTAAAATATGGAACAACTAACTTCTCCCTTTGTCTTGTATTAATATTATGGATATCCAATTTTGACTCAAACATTCCTATGTTTCTACGTATAAACATTATATTTTCATAAATACCTATATAATGAAGGCAATGTCATTATATTTATTTCCCTAAATAAATCTCTTAATGATTCACGGGGACCCATACCGTAAATTGCACGAATTGCTCATTTTTGTATAATAAATATTGATTCTATATCCGCTGCTGCTCCCCAAATTTATATAATATAGTATTAGATACAGTATTATCCACCATTTTATCAATAAGAGAGAGAGAAAAAAATACATGTCACCTAAATAATCTACTAGTAGATAGAGGGAGCGAACCATGTATAGACAAATGATATTCATGTAACGGTTTAGATAATCGAAATCGAATTGAAATAATTCATAAGTGTTCAAGACATCCAGACTCAATGTCAAGATAATTTAATATCATATTACCTAATGAACACCTGTTCGAATAGATTTGATACGTTATCAAACAAAATAAATACTTTTATATCTAAATTAATAATTCTTTGGAATTTGTCTCGGGCATTTATTTTAATATTTGTTTTTTTATACTAGCTGTGCACGACATGATCCACTTTTTCATATTTCCGGGCATCTTTTCCAATTATTCAAATTAAATAAAAATTATTTTTGCAAGACAACAAGAATCCACTTCTTAAAACGACACATGTAAAAGTTATTGAAAAAAAATTTTTTTTTGGACCACTTGGGCCGACACACAAGCAGACGGTCCACCTGATGGTAAGTGGTCACCGCTGCCTACGGACATTTGCAACACTAGGGGGATCGCCAATGCATTTTGGACCCTGAGACGCGAAGTTGTTAAGTCTCATGTGCCAATAATTTCAAAACATACACAGATTTATTAATTAATATAATAATATTGCTGGGAATTGGAGTTTATCACGGCTGACACCCAAGGCTTCTGCAGAACACTTTCAATTAAGGCTTTATTGCCGTGTTCCGTTACCAACTTCATGCCAAACAAAATTTACTTTTTAATCAATGTGTATCAACAGCTTGTCCCTCGATAAAGGCTTCCTCCAAAGACTTCCACTTAGAAAATCACGATACTGGTCCTAGCTGGACCAGGAACTCTTTAAAGATACTTTTAAGATCATCGTCGCGTTTGTGTTTGTTCGTCGTTTTCTTTGTCGCCCCTTTTTTATACCACTTGGGCTGACATAGAAGACGGTCCTCTTGATGGTAAGTGGTCGCCGTCGCTTATAGACATTTATCCACACACAGACACCCTGAGACGTGTAGTTGTTAACTGCCTGTAACTTCACCGGCCCCCTTATCTTTCTAACCGAAACACAGTAATACAAGTGCACTACTGCTTTACGGCGGAAATGGGTAAGTTGGTAGTATAGTAGTAGAAGTCCGGGGAGCCCGGACTAATCCTCATGAAACTCCTTTCTGTCTCTTGTAACGTTGAACACTCTGTTGTCGTTTGAATGCATTTCTCATTCACTCTAAACATATGTCTTGTCCAATTTTTACTTGATATTTATTCAGACTATTTCAAAACATTTCCCAATCTGTCTATCCGTTCTCCAGTGATGCACTTACTAATTCAAGAGCATTGAATTTTTATTCCGTTATATAGATTCAGGTTATTAAGTATCAGGTAAGAATAATCTACAATTTCAAGGAAACGGAGCAATATTTGTACAAATCTGTTTACTTTTGCAGGCCAGTGGATACGAGATTATTCATAAACCATGTTAACACCTTAAATAGATTCTGTTTGACCATAGATACTACTGATGTTTGTTTCCGACGGGTCAGTTGGCATGGCGGTTCGGTAGACGTAGATCATGGGTTCGATTTCGACCCAGAACAAACATAAATGTGTTAAAACACTAGATTAAAAATGTATACTGATTAAAAAGCCTTTCATTGACCATGCTACATTTCATCTTGGCTACATAATTTACTTACAGCTTGCTAGTATGTATTTTTTTTTTATGCCAGTTGGGCCGACAAACAAGCAGACGGTCCACCTGATGGTAAGTGGTCGCCGCCGCCTGTGGACATTTGCAATACCAGGAGCATCGCCAATGCGTTGTCGACCCTGAGAAGTAAAGTTGTTAAGTCTCAAGTGCCTGTAATTTCACCGGCCCCCTTACCATTCTAACCGAAACACAGTAATACAATTGCACTACTGCTTCACGGCGGAAATGGGTAAGGTGGTAGTACTTCCCCGTACGAACTCTGCACTAAGAGCTCTACTACTGTACACATACTTTAATTTATCTTTCTATTAATACTAAATGACTTATTTCTAGTTATTTTATTTATATGCATTAAGATAGGTCCCCAGGTTGGGCGAAGACTTCTTCCAAAGTTGCCCACTTCTCTCTATGCTGTGCTATTTTCCATCAGTTTGAATATGTATATGTTACGGTTAAAAACAGTATATAGATAGAACGCGTTTTTCCCAGTTAGAACTAGTTTTTACTATATGCCTTTGTTAAAACTAAAATTAACTTTGTTGATGTTACAAAAAAGAAAACGACTATTGTGTACTTGTGTTCATATTAAGTATAATATAAACAGTTTTAACCGACTCGCTAAGGAAAAACGTGTTTTTTGTAGTAAGAGCTAGTTTTAACTGATATTCAATTTTGAGCATTAGTTAATTCTAGTTTTAACAAAGGCATATAGTAAAAGCTAGTTGTAACTAGGAAAAACGCGTTCTATCTAAAATCTGGTTTTAACTGTGACACAAGTATATATTTAAAAAGTAGTTTAACATGTTATGTGGTCATAGTAGCGCATCTTAGTTTGGTATCTAATAACCTTGTATGGAAAATAGGAAATTTTCAAGTTTTTTTGATAATACCTACCTTTTTACCGAAGGCCCAAACTGAATAAATGGTTTTGAATTTTGAATTTTTAGTTGTTTACAATTCAAAGCGCTTTTTTTTTTCTGAAATCCTTTGCATACATATTTATGTCAGTTAGAGATTACATCATTCATGATATTCAAGACAAAGGGGTATTATACGAAGTATTGTTCGCTCAGTGATCTAATATCGAACCTAATCATTATTGAAAATTTGAAGACACATTATATTATGTATTGGCATATTAAAAATAAACTATATCCAATTTTTTTTATTGACAAAAAAAAATAAAATTAAAAACAATTCACAAATAGAAGAGGAAACGGTAATTAACTCTTTTGTCTTTGCCTATTTATATCTATATCTTTCAAATAAAATTATAACAGTTAGGTATATTGCTGGACTGAAATATGAAGTAGTAATATGAACTTTGAATTTGACCTGATTTGATTGAAATTTGAGTGGAAATGGATTAGGTACTAAATATGTCTTAATTGAATAGGGCCGTTTTGAAAGCTAAGAATGCTATAAAAAAGCAACTGTATTGCTTTGTAATAAGGTCTGCATTATCATACCGTTAGCCATTGTATCAGTGGATAAATCTGAGAACCTTAAAGCAAGGTATGAACGGTTATTTTTTTATTCATTACTATTTTCGTTCTTATTATCATTTCGAAATAATCAAGACATTAAGCAAAATTAAAATATAATTTGAGTTGTGTGGATGATGTTTGGAATCAATTTCGTTTATTTATTTCACATTCAATCATCTAGACGGACAGACAGTAAACACTTGTTAAACAAAACTAAACCATAGTTTACATCGCAATAGAGGTCATTATTTTCTTTAACGTTAAAATTGCGTAATTAAATTTTCAGGGCAAAATGAAGGTAAAAACAGAGACATGGGCGGAGTATATTGTGGTGGAGTTCCGATGGGTGCTTGTGATCGTCGCGCTGCTGCCTCTCTCCGTGGTGTGGAAGGTGTGGTCCACCATCAGGAACTATGTAGTGTTCAAAATGAACAGCGCGCCCAAGATGCATGATAAGAAAGTTAAGGATGTTCAAAGACAGGTGAATAAGCGCAATTTTTGAATTTCTAAAATTAATGGTAAAACTTATCAAATAAAATCATTTATCGACCTGAGGATCATCTAAATGTAAATTATTATTAAATCATTTATGTTCTAAAACGAAAGTGTATAATATTTTATGGAGTACTGCTTCCATAACATCGCGCAATGTCACGATAAGTGCGATGTAAAATTTTCTATACAAACCAGTGTGGCAAAAAACACTCGATTTGATGACGCTATGCTTGCGATAGCATCTGCCTCCTTATTCAGCCAGTACAAACTTCGTCGGGGAGTTGGCGCACGGAGGGCTCCGAGAGCGTTCCTCTCACGTGATTGCTAGTGAAAGAGACAGAGCACGAGGCCGCGACGAAACATCTTCAAGCTAGTGTCATTTTACCTTACAGAATGGCACCCATGAAAAAAAAAGTTACGGTTTGGTCCACACCTCGCTGAAGCAATTATGTATACTAGCGTACACATAATACGTCGCTGATAAGAATTGAACATTAATTCAAATCAATCAATACTTATCATTCCACAGATAAAACAATGGTTGTCAGGCGACCGAAGCACCCAGCTATGCACGGCGCGTCCAACTTGGCAGACCATGTCCTTTAGACAAAGTATCTACAAGAAGACGTTTACCAACATCCATGTGGATCTCGTGGATGTTCTCGAAGTCGATACCAATAATATGGTGAGTTTTGTATGAGGTAAATTTGAGATACTCGAAGAATTAGCCCCTGCTTTATTTGATAGATACCTTGTCGATGAGTCGATAAGGTCGACAAGTCGAGGCCTGGAATCAGAGAGTAAACCTCTCACACGATAGAGTCAGGTCATTAACCTTATAGAATCACACCCCAGGCGACCCCATTGCGACAGGCATGAAAATATTTAGATTAGAACAATCATATCGATCATGATGATCAGCAATGCACTTGGTCAGTCGAGTTGGTTGTCCTATACAACCATTCAAGCAACAACCACCGCATCAGAAGCCCCATGTCGTATCCGACAGAGCATTGTTACCGTAAGACACTTGAGCCGACAAACAAGCAAACGGTCCACCTGATGGTAAGTGGTCACCGCCGCCTATGGACATTTGCAACACTAGGAGCATCGCCAATGCGTTGTCGACCCTGAGACGTGAAGTTGTTAAGTCTCATGTGCCTGTAATTTCACCGGCCCCCTTACCTTTCTAACCGAAACACAGTAATACAATTGCACTACTGCTTCACGGCGGAAATGGGTAAGGTGGTAGTACTTCCCCGGACGAACTCTGCACTAAGAGCTCTACTACTATATATATGTAGTAATAGTGTAGTAATATCCCTTGCAAATACACTTTGTTTGGCACAATAATAGACATTTTCAAATCTAATAACAAAAATCTTAGTAACATAGTATACAACCACGTGGTATAGTGAACTAACCATACACTGAATTTTATGGTTACATAGAGTACTTCCTTGCAGATGCGTTACCATTCGAAATTCCATCCACGGAGTACTAGTACTATTACCATATTTTATGAAACAGCGAGAACTTATATAATTGAAATAAATACCCAAAATCATGGTGGCGTTTCATATGAAAAGAAATGTTTCTGAATTGAGTAGTAGAGCTCTTAGTACAGAGTTCGTCCGGGGAAGTACCTTACCCATTTCCGCCGTAAAGCAGTAGCACACTTGTATTACTTTTTTAGGTTAGAATGGTGAGGGGGCCGGTTAAATTACAGGCACATGAGACTTAACAACTTCACGTCTCAGGGTCGACAACGCATTTGTAAATATCCATAGGCAGCGGTGACCACTTACCATCAGGTGGACCGTCTGCTTGTTAGTAGGCTGAGGTGATATAAAAAAATTACGGTAACAATTTTTTATGACGTTGCAAATTGAAAATCAGCCTGAAATAAACTGATTCACCAAATATAATGATCGAGCATTTAATATTCATTTTAAAGAAATACACGAACAAATTCATAAAACTGTTTATCTAAAACTACAATATTGTTATATTTAAATAAACCTAAAAACTAATCAAATGACAATCTAAACTTAAGTAAAATAATATCTAAATTATTAAATAATATGCTATTCACACATGACTAATGTTAAGTGTAAAAATATAACAAGAATCTGAGCTTTAATTACATACAATATGAAATGTTAAAGCAATTTGTATTTGTTTTAGTGTTGAAGGTACAATACCAGTGGAAATATTTTTCCTCTAAAACACTATGATATCTTATTTGATTTTAATTGAGTCTTTTTCTTTCCAAACATTTTCGCGTCTTGTAATATCAAACCTTGATCTATAATTCGGTCAATCATTGTCATTTCTGTACAATATGTGGGCATGTAGTTTCCCTCAATCACCACATTAAGCAAGCCCTTTGGCTTTCTATCCATAAGCTTCTGCTCAACCAACACATTCAATAGCTTCTTCACACAGAAAAAGCTTAGACTATTATACGCCACATTTAAATAGCACATGGTGTTGTTCCCGCAACAATAGACTACACCATCCCGTACAACGGTATTTTTACTACTAAACGGATCCTCAAATTCCCCCCACATATTATAAGCCATAGCCTGTGCTTTCTCGTACCATAGTGATTCAATATTGTTTAAGCTCTTCGGGTCATGCATATTTTTAAGAGACACGTCCTTTTCTATACCTTTTAATTTCTTCGGGCTTACCCCAGGTGTAACTTTCATACTCTTCCTTCTTGCTGCTTTTCTATCAAAGTCACTCGCTCTTAATTCTATTACCAGGCGGTCTACCAATTCATTACGCTTTTTTAAATAGGTGATATGTCTAGACCTAGATGCGAGTAGTTCTTCCGATGTCAAGGAGAATTCTCGTAAGCTATTCAGTATACTTCCAGCTCCATCATCACCGATCATATTACCGGCTAAGTTTAAGTAAAACAGTTTTCTATTGGACCTTAAAGCATTCCCTAAGAATTTGGCCCCTAAGTCTGTGATTCGATTTGATGACAAGTTAAGTGCCGATAGGGAACCTGGCTGAGGATACACGAGTTTCGAAGCTATATTCTGGCAGACTCGATCATTGATTCCACATCGCGCTAGTGAAAGCTGTCTCAATTGACTTTGTGTCTCTAACAGAATTTCATAGCTAGCTTCTGAAAAAAATGTGTTATCCAGACAAACGTCCGTTATATTAGAGAAACCTAACCACTTCTGTAACTCATAGATGACAAACTTATCTATGCCCCTATTTATAGTGACTGCATTTAAATGTTTATGAAATGGCAATATGAGACCAATAATCTTTAAGATGACCCTAGGTACATGCCAGTTCTTCTCGAATTTTATTTCTATCAAATCATTGTTACTGTTGTAATAGGCTATAATTTTTATAATTCCGGCGGATTCCGTCGTTTGCAAAGCTGAAGTACTTTCGCTGATAGCTTTAGGTTCTAGATCAGTTACAGAGAGCGTTGGCTTGCCTCTGGCTTTTGCTCTAGGTCGGTCCGATTGGGCGGCACCAACGTAATCAGCTGTAACAAAGCGATTATCATTATTTTTTATTGTTTTGTAATATATCGGAATCGAATCTATTCGATTATCATCGATGCCGTGCCTTATGCTCCTAAGAGTACTAATGAGCTGTTATGCGCCTCTAAATTTTAGACACTTGAACATACCTCGAACCACCCTTACGACAATAACGGTTGCATTGACCTGATGCTGCTGGCACGCCCAGGGTAGAAATGTATCGAAATCATCAGGCTTCGGCCGATCGTCATCTCGCTCCTCGTCATAACCAACTTCATCCATTTTTTGTAAATAGTTTTAAATATGTAATGATTTGTATATACTTTGAGAACTTGTAAAAAGTTTGTGTCAAAATAGGATTGGCAGACTGTCATATATGGAAGAATTATTAATTTTCGAAAGTGTTTTTTTCTTTTATATTTTTTATTGGTTTTACTCATCGATGCTAAATTTATGGTTTTACCTCTAGTACCTTTTTTGATCTTTACCAGTGAAACCTTATGCCTCAGCTAAATTCGATCAAATCAGATCTTCTTTTTAATCTTTTCTCATATTTCTACACCTCCTAATATAAAATGCGCTTTTTTTTGCGTGTCGATCGTTTTGGCTAAATTTGTTTAGACTAGAATTCTGCCAGACGTACTGTGTCAAATGCGCTGCAGAACTACTACGGTTTCTAAAATTTTAACTATGAAAAGCGCCAGTAGTAGCAGCTTTTTAAAAATCATTATTTCATTTCTTTTCCCAGACTGTTCGCTGCGAGCCTCTGGTAACAATGGGCCAAGTGTCCCGTACCCTAGAGCCTCTGGGGTTGGCCCTGGCCGTGGTCCCAGAGTTGGACCAACTCACAGTCGGAGGGCTGGTCATGGGGACTGGTATAGAGACATCATCTCATGAGTACGGACTCTTTCAACATATATGTCTGCAGTATGAGCTGGTGCTGGCCGATGGTTCCGTAGTTACTTGCAGTAAGGTAATTCACACTTGTATTACTGTGTTTCGGTTAGAAAGCTAAGGGGGCCGGTGAAATTACAGGCACATGAGACTTAACAACTTCACGTCTCAGGGTCGACAACGCTTAGGCGATGCCCCTAGTGTTGCAAATGTCCATAGGCGGCGGTGACCACTTACCAACAGGTGGACCTTCAGCTTGGTCGTCAGGCCATGTGGTATAAAAAAAAAATACAAGATCACCGCAGAGGTCAGCCGGTCATCTTGGGTGCGATTCCCATGTTGCGCACGGTATTATTACACAAAAAGTAAAGTGCCATGTTGCCAACATGACATGTTGGGACTTAAAAATATCTTCGGTTTAGTGTGAGTTGCATTACTGAATACTCTCCCTGGTTAAACCTTTGTGTTGTAAATAGAAAAAGTTCAGATTAAAAAATAGATAAATAAATATCCTGGGACATTGTTTTACACACGGCCATCTGATCCCAAACTAAGCAGAGCTTGTACTATGGAAACCAGATAACTGATACACTATTTTTTTTCTAAATACATACTTATATAGATATTTACACCCAGACACAGAACAAACAAACATATTCATGCACACAAATGTTTGTCCTGGGTGGGAATCCAACCCGTGACCATAGGTTTGGCAGTCAGAGCGTTAACCACCAAGCCAACTGGCCTGTCAAATTTACTGTTTTTAATGTTTTTTTTTCAGGATGAAAACGCAGATCTATTCTACACAGTTCCTTGGTCGTATGGCACACTTGGCTTTTTGACTTCCGTTGTCATCAAAGTGGTTCCTGCTAAGAAGTAAATTAATATCCTTTAAATTTTTAACCAAAATTTTTACTTGAACCTAGATCATACACCTGTCGTTGATGATGATGCACATCATCTTCATCATCCACTTAAACACTTACATACAATATAATACTAATATAATACAAACAATTAAATTATGATCTACAGTCACTTGGCAAGGTTGTATATTTTTTTCTTTATGAATCTTATTTTCTTTTCTCTCTTCAGGTACGTGCGTGTGAAGTACCATCCATACAACAGTCTCTCGGATCTCTCGAAGCGCTTCAGCCAGGAGGCTCTGAAAGACAAGCCGCACCAATTCATCGAAGCGCTGTTGTATACAAAGAATACAGGAGTGATGATGACTGGCGATATGGTCGATGAAGTTGGACGGGATGGAAAGGTTATCTTATGTAGATGAGTGAGAGGTCATTTCTTTTAAGGGAAGGGCAATATTTATCAGGAGGTATTATTTTACCATTATGACGGTTAAAAAAAGCAGGGTGTGTTGTGAAGACACGATATAAGTGAAACTTTTGTTTGACAAGGAAACATTTTAATTATTCATCAATCACTTTGGAATGGCATAGATTGCGTTTATCATTCATTAAATTTTCGTCACACAAAAGGTTGCTGAATTACAAAGCTCCCATAAGAGGGTTGACTTAAAAAAAATTAATTGGTCAAAATAACGTGTTTCGATTGTGACCCTCGGGGGGCAATAGTACCTGTTACCCCCAGCACTTGAACCCGCGTCTTTTACGCGACATATTATGTCACTTCTTACTAATTTAGCTGTAAGAAGTTAAGACAAGCTTATTCAACGAGATACATTATGTGAAGACCATGTTTTTCACCAAATGCAGTTAATCTTTGGAAATCCTTCCTAAATGATAGCTCAGTGGTTGTGATGTGGAGTGGTGTGCCGTAGGTTACTCGTTGGAATACTACAATTAGCGCTCGTTTCAGATGAAAGGGAAACATGCTGGAGGAGACCCTATTAAGCTGGAAGTGTTAAGACCCTTAGCTGATATTTTGTTACTTAGCACTTAGGTACTGCTTGTGAGTTAGAATGAAAATTGTGTGATAACTACTTTCGACAGTTCGACCACATCCTCCCATACCACATGAAATTGTGGTGAAATATAGCTTGGCCTGTACTAATATCAAGGTTTTAAATTCGTGAACTGATTGATTCCAGCTAAACCCAATTGGGAAATGGTACTCGGAGTGGTTCTACAAGCAGGTGGGGAGGCATCTGAAGAAGAACAAGGCGGTCGTGGAGTACATCCCACTGAGGGACTACTATCATAGACACACAAGGAGCTTGTTCTGGGAACTGCAGGTATGTAGTTCAGAGGCCCGAAAAGGGGGTAGTAAGAATAGTAGAGCTTTTAATGCAGAGTTAGTCCGGGGAAGTATTACCACCTTACACATTTCCCCCGTGAAGCAGTAGTGCACTTGTACTGCGTTTCGATTAGAAAGGTAAGGGAGCCGGTGAAATTACAGGGGATGAGACTTAACAACTTCACGTCTCAAGGTCGACAACGCAATACCGATGCCTGATGTTGCAAATATCCATAGGTGGCGGTGACCACTTACCATCAGGTGGACCGTCTGCCTATTTATTGGCCAAAGCTAAATAAATCCTACCAATTGTAAGATTATCTCAGTATTTTACTGAAAACCTAAAAACAAGGAAGGAATCAACTGATTGCTCACACGATCGAAAACAAAGAAGCAGCCTTTATGACACCGGATAATGCGGTTAGGTGGCGGGTTCGAATCCCTAAGCTTCTCAAGCTTTTGGTGTAAGTAATATTATTTTATTATTACTTAATTATCAGGCAAGCAGTTGTTTCAACTGATATTTGATTATATCCTGTTGTTCTTGTGGTTCTAAATATAAATGCACTGAAAAACAAAACAATTACTTAATACATCTACATTTCCGCATTCTATTATTTCTCCCTATATTAAAAAGTATATTGCATTTTACAGGACATAGTCCCTTTCGGTAACAACGTAATATTCCGTTACCTTCTGGGCTGGCTGATGCCTCCAGAAGTATCCTTACTGAAGCTGACGCAGCCAGAAGCTGTGGCCAAGCTGTACGAGCGAGCCCACGTCATCCAGGACATGTTGGTGCCCGTGGAAGACCTGGAGAAGGCCATTGATGTATTCCACAAGGAGATTGAGGTGAAGTTTATTATTAGTAATTTAAAATGATTGTATAAATAATTTTATGAAATCTTCAGAATAAAGTCGACCTGCACTGATAGGAATAGCAATAAAAGATTATAATATTTTTTTAATTATAAATATCCTGGGAAATCCTTTTACATCTTGCCATCTTATCCCAAACTGAGCATAGCTTCTACTATTACCAAAATTTAAGGAAATAATTAAGACTGTTTTAGTACAAAAGGCTTTATACAACACAAATGATTATTTTAATGACGACAATGCTTGGGTGTAGCGCTCGCTCCAGCAGGACACATCTTTATGTACAAAATCTTATTTTGAAAAGAGTAATTGCTGAGTTTATTGCCGGCTCTTCTCAGTAAAAGCAACCTTCCGAACCAGTGTTAGAGTATGATCATTCATAAGTGCCTGTGAAGGCCTATTTGAATAAATATTTCATTTCATTTCATTATGGACACCAGACAACTGATATACTACATATGCCTTCAACTTTTTTCAATGAATAGGTACATAAATAGATTCTTACATCCAGATATAGCAAACAGACTTGTTCTTATTTGTCCTGTGTGGAAATCGAACTCACGACCTGGGGCCTGGTAGTCAAGATCTCCAACTACCAAGCTAATTGGATCGTCGCACAGAGTGATTGAACTGAAAAAGACTTGATATTTCAACGTTTTGGTGACTAATGTAACAGCAAATGATATCCCAAAAATTTTATGTTTCCCTTTTGCATAATCACATGGAACACCCATTACTGAAAAATCATCAAGTTGATTACAGGTTGACTGCAACAACCTTCCTCTTTAAGGCACGCATTCTGATTCCAGGTGTACCCCATCTGGTTATGCCCCTTTAAGGTGTTCAATAACCCTGGACAGCTGAAGGTGAAGTCCGGCGACTGGCAGATGTTCGTCGACATTGGAGTTTATGGAGTGCCGAAAGCTAATGGATATGAGGCGGTAATATGCTTTACAAGTACTTTTTGGCTGTGGTGAAATTTTACATAAATGTAGATTTAAAATAGTAAAAAATAGGAAGCTTTAGAAGAAAAATGGAAGCATGAGAAAGGGTCTTTCTCATGTCTGTTTTCAGGCGTAATTTAATGTTTATAAATTAATTCTTAATCGACAAATATAAAAGCAATAATAAATAGCAGCTAAATTGCTATTTTGAAAGCGAGACTGGATACCAAATTTATTAAATGAAAATAATAAATGCGAAAAGCGACGCCCAAAAATTATATCGATCGATAAATATTAGGAACAAAAAAATCAGGGTACACGGTCATTGGCCTGATTCTGCTGGGCATCAAACCTAACTTAGCTATTTATGAACCTCTCATTCTTTTCCTAATGTTAAAGAGGGAGGAAAATTTTAAGGTCTATCAATTTGATTAAATAATTTTTACGTTGTTTTGAGGTAAATCTACACACGTTTCCACAAATTAGGAATGAACATAATTTAAGACTGTCTTCTCTTTTAATTTAATTAAAATATAAAGTAATTTTTCCTTATATTTTACAAGGTAAAGGAAATAGCACTTGATTACTCTGAGATACTACACTAATGCCTTATGAGACCTTTTTCTGTCACGATATCCCCATATTATATCGAAATAAACATAAACCACTCAGAAATCTTATAAAACACCATATGTCACATATTATTTTGTCTATGGTTAGTTTGAGATTTGTTCACCGAGTGAGCTATGAATATTTCTTTCAGGCATCCTCAACACGTCGACTAGAAGACTTCGTGATAAAGCAAGATGGTTTCCAGATGCTATACGCAGACACTTACACCACACGCGAAGAGTTCCGAAGGATGTTCGATCACACGCTATACGACAAAGTGAGACAGTCCCTTCCCTACTGCACGGAAGCCTTCCCAGAGATCTACGGGAAAATTAATAAGAATGTTAGAAAGTAAACGTATTATTGTGAATAAATATAATTAAATTAAATAAAATTATATTTACAATTAAATTAAAATATAATTAATTTTAAAATTTTGGTTGCTGTTTGATTGATTGACTTCCCCCATCCAATTTTGTTGTATAAGTACAACTATCATGTACAAGAATCATCTATGCCTAGACATGGGTAACTCAACCAAAATGCGTGAGCTGCGGTTTAGGTGACGGCTCACAAACGGAGCTGCGAACCGGTTCCCAGATCAGCTCGAGTATTGTAGACCGATCACAGAGTCTCTACGCCGCTGCCGCGCTGCAGTTCGACAGCGACACAATATGACAGAATAGATCACAAATTGTATACATACTGTAAAATAATGAGTGAGCCGTGAGGTGTTTAGTTTGCGCTTGAGCCGCAGCTCGACACTTCAAGTAGGTGTGATCTGATCTGTTGAATCAATTTTGAGTAGTAGAGCTCTTAGTGCAGAGTTCGTCCGGGGAAGTACTACCACCTTACCCATTTCTGCCGTGAAGCAGTAGTGCACTTGTATTACTGTGTATCAGTTAGAAAGGTAAGGGGGCCGGTGAAATTACAGGCACATGAGACTTAACAACTTCACGTCTCAGGGTCGACAACGCATTGGCGATGCCCCTAGTGTTGCAAATGTCCATAGGCAGCGGTGACCACTTACCACCAGGTGGACCGTCTGCTTGTTTGTCGGCCCAAGTGGTATAAAAAAAAAAAACAATTCATAGCTGAGTTACACATGCCTATTAGGCTTTCTGTTGCTTGGTTTTACAATAAAGTTCATTAAAGTCAGTATTCATAATTCTAAGTTCTATTATTTTCATAATTATTAAAATAGCATCTTTCCTCTGGTGATAATATTTTGAAACCAAAAGCCGCATTACATCATTAGGTATTGAATTATCATTTTTGTTAGAGTCCTGTGTTCAGCGTTGTTGAATATGTGAAAAAGTTCACGGTAGTAGTATATATAATGGACATAAAAGAAAATCTGACACAGCTATGTAGGCATTACAAGTTCAACGACTTGTAGACGACCATCTTATAAAATGTATACCTACTACATAACTTATCAAGGCTGCTTTTTTGCTGGTTTTTTTAACCATTCGTTTCCGTAATATCTTAGTTAATATAGTTAATATAAGGTAATTTATGTAGGTTTGTTAACTTATAGCTTTGGCAAAACATGCTGAACAAAAACTTCAGTGGCCCTAGTCGTAAATAAAAACAGTTTGTGTTCATATTCGAACTACTGCTACAGAAAACCTAAGCATTAATTGAGCCAAGCACAAAACTCTCAATGGAGTTATAAATACATTTTTTATTACACTTTCCACAACTGCCGCTATTCCTTATTTTATCCGAGCATATTTTCGTTGACCGTTACGACGACATTTCCTAATCATTAACATTTCGAAATGGCCACTGAAAGAGCGTATAAACATAAAAATGGCCGTAAAGTCTATCTGTACGACCGCAAGCGCTACATAGGCACTTCTTGGGACCCACTTTGGTTGTATAAAATTCTTTTTTTATATCAAGAAATGTGGGTAGGTACGTAAGTACTAGTTATTTTTTCATAGAGGTCGTCTGTAAGTCATTTCGGGAGACGCAAAAAGACTCCTTTGACTTTATCTTATAAGTGGATGTACCGATTTAATCATCTTAAGAGAAGTAGAGCTCCTAATAGAGAGTTCGTCCGGGGAAGTACTACCACCTTACCCATTTCCGCCGTCAAGCAGTAGTATACTTGTATTACTGTATTTCGGTTAGAAAGGTAAGGGAGCGGGAGGGGTAAGGTCACGTGAGACGTAACAACTTCACGTCTCAGGGTCGACAACGCATTGGCGATGCTCTGGCATTGCAAATGCTCATAGGCAGCGGTGACCACTTACCATCGGGTGGATCGTGTGCTTGTTTTGGGAGGGCTTTGAAATTCTAATCTGGAACCTTTTTGTGTGAGGTAAAGTGGTGGGGGTCAACACTGTGTTGGGTAGAGTGGGAGCGTCTTGCCTTCGGATATCGGAGAATATAATTTCATGTAAATAAATGAATGATAAACAAAACCTATGCTATTCAAAAGTGATTGATGAATAATTAAAATCTTTCCCTGTAATACAAAAGAATCACACTGTTTGTTTAATTAGAAGCTGGTTTAGTAGGGATGGTAATGAAAAGCAAAGTCGTTTGTAAAAAATTCAGGTTTAAGCAAAGAGGTACCACATATAGCTATAGGTTTTGTAGTCCTTTGAGTTTAAATCCAGATGTTATTTAAGTCTAGAGGTGGTGGGAGGGGGCGTGGAAAATCTCAACTCCCTAACTATTCCCGAATGTGGTAGGGTAACTTAACATAAATCGGATTATTTAGATTCAGAAATGCCCTAACTAAATCATTCATTATTTTATTTATGCATTGCATTTGCATGCTTTTTCATAGCTTTTCTGTTGGGGGGGGTTTTTATTTATTCCATATGGGTCGAGAAAAAAGACGACGGTCCACCACGATGGTATGCGGTTACCGCCGCCTATGGACATTTGCAAGACCAGGGGCATCGCCAATACGTTGTCGACCCTGAGACCTGAAGTTGTTAAGTCTCATGTGCCTGTTATTACACCGGCCCCCTTACCTTTATAACCGAAACACAGTAATACAAGTTCACGACTCCTTCACGGCTGAAAAGGGGAAAGGTGGTAGTACTTCCCCGGAAGAACTATGCACTAAGAGCTTTAGTACTCAAGCTTATGTCATAAGGACGTGTTGATGTTCTATTCATGTTGTTCTATTCATGTTGTTCTATGAATGTTTGATTTGGACCTTGCTTTCTTATACTATATTTTATCCAAAAGCGATGAAACTTTTGTATGTTGTTCTACGTACTCCTGCGAAGATTCCTGACTAAAAACAAACAAATGGCGCATAGCAATGGATGCCGGGAACTGCTAGTAAAGTATAAAGCGACTATAAGCATCCCTTTAGAATGACAAGGTCATTGGAAGGTGCACGGAGTTGGAGACAACATGTTGACGCCCTATCAGGTAGTATCTCAAATATTAGGTTGGGGAAAAAGTCTTTTCGCATTATAGTATGTATGAACTTGTAATAAAATCTCTTTGGCTATACTATTTGTATCTGCTTGGCTGTGGCTGGTTTTGGTATCATTGAAAGTTTAAATTTTAAAGAACATAATTCCAAATTCAAATTAGGAAAATGTGTGATTTGCATTTGTTTTTCGTACCGCCAAGATGAGTGAATCTAATGAAGAAATTCGATTCATTTTAAAATTTTACTACAAAAAAGGTAAAAATGCAACGCAAGCCGCGAAAAGAATTTGCGAAATAGGAAATTTTGATGTCAAAGATGCACGTCGCTCTGGTCGCCCCATTACGGATAAAATGGATGCCATTTTTGAAAAAGTGGAGCAAGATCGGCATATCAGTAGTTACGACGTAGCTGAAGAACTGGGAATTGACCACAAAACAGTTTTGGCGCATTTGAAAAAAACTGGGTACACAAAAAGCTAGATATTTGGGTACCTCACGAATTCACTGAAAGAAACCTAATGAACCGTGTACTCATTTGTGATTCTTTATTACGACGTCATGAAACCGAACCATTTTTGAAGAAGCTGAACGTGCGAAAAAGGTCGTGGTCAAAGGCCGGTCAGGTTTCACAGACTGTGGCGAAACCCGGGCTAACTCGCAACAAGGTGATGCTGTGTGTGTGGTGGGATTGGAAGGGCATTATTCATTATGAGCTGTTACCACCAGGCAGGACCATCGATTCTGAACTCTACTGCGAACAACTGATGAGATTAAAGCAAGAAGTTGAGAGAAAGCGGCCGGAATTAATCAACAGAAGGGGTGTGGTTTTTCATCATGATAACGCTAGACCTCACACATCTTTAGCCACTCAGCAAAAATTAAGAGAGTTTGGCTGGGAGTTATTAATGCATCCGCCGTATAGTCCTGACCTTGCAACTTCAGATTTCCACCTGTTTCGGTCTCTTCAGAATTCTTTAGGCAGTGTCAGGTTAACATCACGAGAGGACTGTCAAAACCACTTGTCGTAGTATTTTGATCAGAAGTCCCAAAATTTCTATAGCAATGGGATCATGTCCCTACCTACAAGATGGCAAAAAGTTATCGAACAAAATGGTACCTACATACTTTAGTTAAATGTAAATAAACTATATTAAAAATGTTTTGAATTTTCTTAAAAAATGCGAAGGAACTTTTTCCCCAACCTATTATTTATATCCTTATAAGTACGCAATTTTTATTTGTACTGAACGTAAATAGCTTTAACGAAATACATAACATTGGTTTTCTTTCATCATCAGCCTATCTCGGTCCACTGCTGGACATAGGCCTCACCTATGGCACGCTACTGAGCTCGATCTTCAGCTCTTTGTTTCCAACCAGCTGCCAGCCAACTTGCGTATATCATCGCTCTATCTAGCTGGAGGGCGCCATACACTACGTTACCGATTTTCTTTATCGGCGTTGTAAAATAGTGTTTACTTATTTGGCTTGAGTGAAGAGATGGCTTGGTGATTAGATACTCTGATTGCCACGCCACAGGTCGTGGGCTCGAATACAATCCAAGACAAACGGTGTTTGTGTCGGGTGTAGGTAAATATCTATATACCAATGTATTTAGAAAAACAATGGTAGTTACCTGGTTCCAATAGTACAAGGTCTGCTTAGTTTGGAATTAGAAAGCCGTGTGTAAATAATGTCTCAGGATATTTCGCACCCTCAGAACTATAGGGGCTTAACTCAAAAAAAGCACTTTTGGCACATCTCTGATTGGGTTACTTTCACACTGAGCGGGGAGGGTGGGTCCCGGTTAATGAGGCTGAAGTATCGGTATCCTTATTCTATCATTAAATTGACTATGTTTTACTATTCATCGGATAGAGCGTATAGTTTCTCCGTAGTTACTCCGCAAAACGTTGAGTTAAGCCCTTATCGTACTGAGGGTGCGATTTATTTGTTTAATTACGCAGGTACAAAATAATGAAGCCTATAAAATTACTCCCACATTAAAATTTGAAGATCTTCCGCCGCTATGTACATGCGCGGATTCAGGTCACAAAAAATGTTGAAGTCATATCCGTTAATCAGCCAAGTCTTTGTCTATTTTATAATACCAATTTTATATATTTTTATATTTAACAATTACAAAATACTTAATATGAGAAAGCTTCGATAGTGGGATTAAGATTCTCGCGTGCATGTTCTTCGATGTCCCTACATTACTAATGGCAGCTAAACCTTTCAAAACAAGTTATTTTAGCAATAATCTCCATCAATGTTATCTGCATCATTTCTCGGAAGATTATCACGCAACACTCATATCAGTTACATAAATCTGTTTCTTTACCCAGGGCCGGATTATCCATTCTGCCTAAGGGCCCCGCATCGGTAGGGGTCTCGCAACTCGAGAAAAAATATTTTGGAACATTATTTTTTTCAAGTCAATATCTTATTTCAAAATTTCTATTTAATAAAACAAACCCCCAATGCTAACATAATTGCCTTATTTTTTTTAATTATTAATGACTTACTTAATTTTTTTACTTTTTGGTCCAAAAAATGGTACGTTAAATATTTTAGGAAGTTAGAAAAGCGTAAAGGGGGCCCCGTGGCATGCATTGTCTAGAGGCCCCGCCATGCTTAATACGGTCCTGTCCTTACCAAAGCAAAGTCTCACACTGTTAATTTCTCTTTTTCTGGGAAATGCCATGATTCATTGTCGATGTATCATACGTTTGTTTTCCATGGTATTGCATATGCATGATCAAGTATTGCTTCATAACAAATATATAATAGAAATTATGTTATAAATCCTAGTTTTACAGCACTAATGTGCATTCCCGTAAGATCTAAACTAAGGGCTAGTTGTCCCAGTTGGGTCGTTGGTTTGATTCTCACATAGGACAAATATTTACGGGGATGGAAATATTTGTCTCAATTATCTGGGTGTAAATATCTATTTCATTATTATTATCTACTAGTTGTTCCCCGCGGATTCACCAGCGTTCCCGAGGGATGTAACATTTTACCGGCACAAAGAGTATCCTATGAGTTATTCCAGGGCATTTTGTATACATGTGCCATGTTTCATCCAAATCCGATTTTCGTTTTTTAAGCGTGAAACAGTAACAAACATCCATACATACAAACTTTCGCATTTTATATCAGTCAGTCTAGTTACATATCAGTTATCTGGTTTCCATAGCACACGCTCTGCTTAATTTGGGATCAGATGGTCGATTGTATAGAATGTCCCAGATTATTGATTTATAATTATTTATAACTAGCTGACCCGACAGACGTAGTCCTGTCTGAACTATGAACATTGAATTCGAATCTTCGATTGAATCGACTGTGAAATGTGCACTAAGAAATTATAAATTAACTACTTTATCAATATAATTCCGACCGCCACCTCTATTTTAAACGATATTTCCAGCGTGCATTCTGTCAATCGCGCCAACTAACAATAATGTCAAACAGGTTACATTAAAAAAGATACATTGTCAAAAGTGCTCATAAAATCGTTAAGTTTTCTTAAATTTTCTAATTTTTCACGCAACTTTCTTAATTTTTTCTTTCATAAGAACCATAACAAAACAACAAAAAAAGAATTTGCGAATTCGGTCCAGCCGTCCATGCGTGATGCCTTGACCAAGGGAAATAGGGATTAATTTTTATATATAATATATGGATATAAAAATATGAATAATTACATTTTAGTTATGATAATATGACCACACTGATCATACCACCACACAAGCACAGCACTGGTCACCAAACTTCGCATAAGAAACCTATACTATTTACTTCTCTGGCAGTATGTATACTTCTTATGATGATATCTTCTAAGAATTTTAACAATTTCGCAGATAGCTATTTTCGACTAATGAATGACCGAACTGATAACGTGCTGCGCGATAATATTGGGAATATTTTCGTTAGTTGGGTAACTGTGAACTCGTTGGCATTATCGTGCGCACTTGACCCAGTGGGCGAGCTCAATAAGGCTCAATTTCACGATATACTGCCGTGTAACACGTTCTAATTGGGATCCAATTCTAGTCTATGGTTGTTTAGGGCGGCACCTTTGTGTTACGGAAATAGTTTTTTGTGGAATCATAAATTACCTCTCTTATTCTCTCTGTCTCTTACACTCTCGTGTAATAACAAAAACATGAAATAAACTCAAATCTCTTTCGTACACTTAATTGCACAAATATAATTAAATTATAATAATATTATATTCTGATGGTTTTTGTGTTAGTCTATCTCCATAATGGCTGCATGGATTTGGATGAAACTTTGAATAGTAATAAAACGAATTCTGGAGTGTCATGATGCTTTTATACCGGGAAATAATTATCGTTCGGGAATGCCAGGGAAACGGTAGGATAGAAGCTAGTTTAAAATTATAGTACCTGGATGGCCGCGATTTGCTCGAGTTTTCTTTACTAATGTGACGTATTCTCTTTTTTAAAGCACTGTCATATATACCTAGATATGAATTAGATGCGATCAAAAGGGCGTAACTTTATGTGTAAGTGCTTTTACCTTCGTATTCTTATGGTATTGTAGCTTTCATTGCCTAAAAACACGGATAAAACGACTATCGAACGACTAACGATTTATCGCCCCCGAAAACCCCTGCCTACTAAATTTCATGAAAATCGTTGGAGCCGTTTCCGAGATCCTAATATATTATATTATATTTACAAGAATTGCTCGTTTAAAGGTATTAGATAGTTAAGGTTTTACAGACTTTAAATAAGATTCTTAAATCAATAATGATACGTATTTACCTAACTTCTAGTATGTTGTGGGTTCTATAAGCGTCTGCTGAAGTCGACTGACATTTAATAATTGTATAGGATTCCTGAAATCGCTGAAGCGGTATAAGGGTGTTGTTTTAAAATAGGATGCGATGTGTCTTTACAGAGTTGCATTTACCTTTAAAGCTTTCAATATGTTTTACTCAAATTTTCAGAGGTATTCATATATACAACGTGTTACAAATTACCCCGTAAAAATATAATTAAATATCAAAGCCAACAACCCTAGTAAGCTGTCAAGGGAACCAGATTATTTAACAGAAAGGCGTACCTATTTTACCTAATAATTGTCTATTTCAATAGTTTTTCTATTTTTCATTCATAAAAATCTGTTTTTTTATTTTTTTGGGGTATATTATACAGCGTTACTACGGTTTTTAAATATTGTGAATGGACTCGTTATAAGGCCCCATTTACCCTCCATTCGGCTTTACGGGTAGTTTTGAAACATTCTGTATGCACATAGACTTTTACTCCGCGAAAATGTAACATCTTTCGGTAACGCGGGTGAAACCGCGGGGGCAGCTATATAAACATTAACGATGCTATGTCTCATACTCCTCAGTGCGGGATTTTATGATTTTTTTATACATATTTGTTTGTGCCATCTCGACGCCACTTTTGGATGACCGTAGATTTAGATAATAAATTGAACTTTTGTCCCGGGAAAAGGTCAGATCCCCGGGAATGAGGTTTAAACCGAAGGGCGGATAATCTAATATAATACATAATCATGTATGTAAGTATATTCTCTATTTTGTTTTCGCAGTTTTCTTTAAATTTAAGGCAGATTGAGCAGATTTTTCCCTGATAGGGTGGCGAAATGCCAAATTGGATTGGGAATTTAGGACTAGAACTTAATTTGGTAGCAAGATTTTTTACCTTGCCAAATTATTTGACTAGAATATTAACTTTTTTTGTACACAACCGCAACTTTTTTGTGTAGCGAAAAATAAATGAATGATAAACACAATCTATGCTATGCAAAAATGATTAAATAAAATGTTTCCCTGTAATACAAAAGTTTCACTAATATGTGTCTTTACGACACATCCAACTTTTTTTACTACAGCTTCTATTATAAACAAAGCTTTTCCAGTGAAACCTGCGTCACTAAGTTACTTCCAATTTTTTTTTTTAAGTTATACTTGTTTCGGCACGTTAAAATATTATGATGCGCGTGCACACCGTCAGCCAAAAAGCGACATGATGAAGTTAGCTGATAACCGTCTCTCCGGAACATCGTACAAATCGCAACTGTCTGTGAGTAATGACAATATTGTCAATCTTAAACTCAAAACGTCAAAAATTGCGTGCTACAGGTGGAAAGAGTTTAGACACTTCTTACAAAAATCATATTTACGACTGAGTTGTACAGACAAATGCTTTTAGTGCAGATTTTCTCACCAATAATTTTGAGTATTACTTCTTACGCCCATACATAAGGTCAACACGTTTTTTTTTAACTTTCTTGCACGTTCAATCAATAAGATACCACATAAAGGCACCTATATTCTCACGCGGCAGCCATGTGAGTGCTTCCTCTTAATATTAATTAAACCCTTCTGTTACTAATTAGCACGTACAGCGGTGGTTCCGTACTCTATATCCGTTGATTTTACACATGTACACTTGCTGCACCTATAAGAAATAGGAGAAATGTACATTGTCTAAAAAAAGTTTGTTTGCGTATGCGTTCCTATACCATTCATTTGATTGAAATGAGAATCTGGCGAGTTTATGGCATGTAATAGGGCAAAGCATCCATTCAGAAGAGTTAGTGACACGCGACTCCTAAAACTGTCCTCATAAGTGATCTAAGATGTTTTTCCGACTCACTGCATTTTTACAAACATAAACATCAAATCTATTTTTCGATTAACGTTTACGTTACGATTACGTGAAGTGATTTTTCGACCCCTTCTAGTAATTTTACACTGTTTCTTGCTAAAAAACCTCAAAAATAATACTCCTCCACGTGAGATTCGGCTTGACCCCCTCTCCCCTTAAATGCCTCACGTAATTAATGGACGTCCCCTAAGACAATAATTAATGATAATTACGTAAATTCAATTAAATATTATTATATTATCTTTTTCTCGTTTTAGCATTATTTTAAAAACCTGATTTTCTGAATTATGCTACGATTTTTACTGTATTGTTTTCGCACAAGTTTCGATCTTTTTTTTTGTTGTAATTGTGTACACCTAATAGGTGCACATTCACTGAAAATAAGACTGTGTATACTTTTTATATGTGTACTGTTGGTGTATGTAAACTTAATTAAAAAAAAAAAAAAAACTAATGGATAATGGGTAATTTAATATAAGACATTTCCCTAGACTGTAGCATTATGAGCTGTGGTGGTAATTATTGGTCATATCGTAGGCATAATTTTACCTTAAGACACAACATCTGGAATGCATTGAAAAAAAAAATTTAAACGTTAAAACTTATTCTTTTGATGCCAAGTAGACCGACACGGCATCCGATCCACCTGATGGTAAGTGGTCATCGCTGCCTATGGACATTTGGAACACCACAGGAACCGGTAACCTGTGACGTCAAGTTAAGTCTCATGTGCCTGTAATTTCACTGCCCGACCTTTGTAGCCGAAACCTAGTAATACTACTTGAGGGCGGAAATGGTGGTGGTAGTAGGTACTTTCCCAGACGAACTCTGCACTAAGACCTCTACTACTTCTAAATAATTTGCTTCCGCACGACTTCATAACGTCCGCAGTATAATAAGAATTAATAATACTAATGGAGCGTATGACTTACGAAGGTAGTGACCGTCGGAAGAAATAAGTACGGGAAAAATTAGCAATACTTTTAAATAATAAAATATCCCAAGACATTCTTCACACATGGTTACCTGATCCCAAGTTAAGCAGAGTAAGCTTGTAGTATGGCTACCAGGTAACTGATATACTACATATATTACTTTTTAAATACATACTTATGTAGATACACCCAGACACAGAACAAACAGACATGTTCATGCACACAAGTGTTTGTCCTGGGTGGGAATCGAACCCGCGACCTTCGGTTTGGCAGGGTCTCTAACCACCAAGCCAACTGGCCCGTATACTTAACTGGTACCCACTGATTTAGCCAATGACTCTACAATATGGCTAGCGAAACACTTGATATAATGTTTAGGGATAGACTTTCATGTACCCTCAACATGAAAGCAAAAAAAAAATATCCTTGATCATCATTCTCACACGTTTTTTTTATCCCAAAAGCAGTGCTTGTACTGCATTTGCAACCAATTGTACCTAGATATACCTTGCTTTTTTTTTACAAACAAATGTTTGCCCTGGTTAGGAATTGAACCAAAAACCTGCGATGTATAGTTTAAAGTATCTATCCACCCCCCAAATGATTTATCAAAAATACTCTTCCATACCATAGATACATAAATGTTATTGTTCAAATTCTTATTTACATGCAGTATAAAGTCCGTTTTACAGTGATTTAATTTCTTCTGTGTTTTCCCAAAAAATAGGTATGCGTTTCATCCCAGGCGTACTTGTAGCAATAAACAACATGGCATGCGCAGAAACGTTATCACTATGTCTGACCTGCGTATCGCATATCATCACTATTTAGTAAGACAGTGCTAAGACTACGCGTGAGCGGACGCTGTACACCGAACAAACTAAAAACCTTTTAATAATGACAATAATAACGAAAAAAATGTATCCTACATTATTTTAACTGATATAGTTCTAAGTGATTAAAAAGACTTTATTCTAAATTTGAAAAAATGAAGATTTCTCCTGTGTTACAAATAGTGTTGTGCGCGGTTTACGTGAGTTTCATAAATGGTAAGTTTTTTTTTGTCTTCAGATTGTTTTTGTACATTTGTTCAAATATGGAATGTAAATACAAATTCAAAGGAGGTTGTTTACTTTGGTTGTAAAATTTCGACATTCTTAAATCATCCATCTGTTACCGGTACCGACTCTTAATATGAACTCCTATAATCAATTAAATTGGAGGGAGAAATATATATTTTTATTTAATTTTAAGATTTTAAGTTATTCTCTTGTATCTGTCCAAGGATCAAGATAAAATAATTCCACCATTGCATATTCAAATGTTTACCGCAAGCTCAAATTATAATATTTTTTTAATAACTGTGAATAATGATTGATGAAGAGTGATACTTATTTAACTTAATCCCGTTGTAACGAAAGAACAGAGTTGATCAACCCTAAAAATATATTTTTTTTTGTATTCCTGCTTGCGTGCCAGTACACCTTTTAACACTGATTTGACGCGAGTCTATCAATCCATCAATAATTTTTTGACAGATTTTTGACTCTTATTTCCCACCTAGGTACTTAATACTCTGCTTAGTTGGGTAGAGATTTTTCAGCGAGACCAAAAAATATTCATTAGATATTTATTTCAAAAATTGTCATCATCATCTGCCTGCCTTGTCCCCAATTAGTTGGGTCGGTGCAATATATAGGTAGGTTTGATTTCGCCTTTCTGTGCATTTCATATTACGAGAGATTTGGCACGGATGACTGCCTGACACGAACCTTCACGAAAAAAAAAACAATATCTTATTATTATATTATAATAACAATATTCTAAGTGTACATACATTTATTGTTACTTAAAAAACAGGATGTGTCGTAAAGACACGATAAAAGTAAAATATTTGTATTACAGGGAAACATTTTAATTATTAATCAATCACTTTTGAATTTAACTTACATTTATTATCGTCACACAAAAAGGTTGCTAATCAGCATTTCAAAACCCTCAGAAGTTTCACTTCCAAAAAGCAAGCTCAACCATGTATGGTTTACCATGAAAATTTTATGACAGAAAAAAAAAAATTTCTTCATCGAAAAATGGACATGAAATAGAATGATTCATTAAAAACTATATTTGAATCCATTCTCGTAAGTACATTAAGAAACAAGTTGCTATAAAGCGTCGTGACCCGGTGACGTCACGGGCGGATAACCCGGTCACTTGAACCCATATAGTAGTTGTTTTTGGCGTATCGTGTGTCTAATCTGACATTTAACACGTCAACTGTGTGATGGTTTATTGGAAAGTTAATTGGGTGTATGTACAATTAAATTGTACTACCGTAGGTACTTCCACTAAAGGGGAGAAGATAGAGTGGTCAGGAATATCCTTATATCAACATAATCCATGATCAAATTGTACGAGTGGATGGTAGAGTAGAAATGAAGGGAGGAGGGGGGTAAGGTGAATGGAAAAGCAAATTAAAATATTCGTTAATATTAATAGTCGCCAGAAGACCTAGTACGTCTGGCAGAATTCTGGTCTAAACAAATTTAGCCAAAACGATCGACACGCAAAAAAAAATATATTAATATGTAATAAATACCATATTATATCCCGTTGGAACTTAAAAGATCGTCGGTGAATTGTGTCTCAAACTGTGATCTATGCCTCTCCTCTGGGGATAATGGGCGTGTAGACTGTTTTTCTTATTAATAAGAGTAATGAGTGACCCATACGGTACACCCATATAAAAGACGACTCACATAATTTTTCATTCCCTATAAATCTTATTCTGTACAGATACACGATAAAAGTGAAACTTCTGTATTACAAGGAAACATTTTAATTATTAATTAATTACTTTTGAATAGCATAGATTGTGTTTATCATTCATTTGCTTTTATTCACACTAAAAGGTTGCGTATCAGAAAGTCCTCCGTTAAGAAGTTTCATTTCCAAAATAATAAGCGAAATCAGTCGTTCTCAAGTAATGCGTTACCAAGCGTAAACCAACGAATAGCACATTAGATCATTTGTCAATTATATCACCCCATGGATGTCTACTACTAAATATAGGCCTCCCCCTTATATATAAATTTACATATTTATAGATATATTTGACCTGATACCTACGATAAATAAAGAATCAAGTTAAGAATGTTAAATGTAAAATAAAAGATACAAAAAAGTTTACATTGTGTTCATTTTTCATTTTCGGGTAGCACAGCATTATTTCGCGAGCTTATTAAAGTAGCTACAAGCAAACCACTGGTAGGTACAGCTAGAATTATTCAAAAGTTAATTAAATGCCCAACCACCGCACGGATGGGAGAATTTCGTGCAAAATGAGATAAGTAAGTAAGGCTTTATGCAGTTTGCCTTTGCTTAAAACCTTTATGATGAACACAGAATATAATCTCTGTTATACTTATTAGAAATGTAAAGCTCTTTTAGGGACTAAACTGACTAAATGGTTTTGTATTTAAATTTAGATAAACGGTTATGAATGAAATATGTGACATTGATAAAACTTGTCTTGGATCAACATAGAATACTTCTGATCTCGGGAAAACGTCAGATCCCGCGGGAAAACGGGTATAACTTCGGGGTGCAAGCTATTATAAGATATAATAAGTAACTAGAGCAAAGTGTAGCTTACAATTTGGAAGGGGTTGTTCAACAGAGCATGAAAGCGTTATGAAGCCTGTGTTTGCTTAACCCAGAAAAGTTACAAAAAAATATACGTATTTTTAATGGTTCCACTACTGTGCGACACAAAACTCATTAATTTTGATAACAGTTTCCCGTCTTTTTAAAATTTTAGGGAATTCTAAAATAATAATGGCTAGTTTGAAGTTTCTTATTTTTCTTAGAAGCAGCGATGTAATCAGCTGTACCTTCCTCCCGAGCCACCAAAAATTTAAGAATGATTTTCGTCATATCTCATTGAGGAAAAGAAAGAAATCAAGGTGCCTGTTATTTTATTCAGAATCAGTGATGAATTTACTCTTAAAAACAACATTTTAAAATACATAGTTTCCTCTTTAGTCGAAAAAAATCGATCAATAACTTCATCTAAGTAGGTTAAGCAACAAGCTAAACTTAATTATTATCTTCCCAATAGTATCAATATGATTCAGTAGCTAATAGAATAGTTATAATCACACATCCGCAATATATCAGGGCCGGCCTGCATCTCTGTAAACTATGACAGAGGTCGGCAAGATTATCAACTCTACTTGCGAATTATATAAACAGCTTTTTAACAAGCCGTCGTTATGAAGGCGGGATTATAAGCGAAAAACAGTAAACATTTCTTGGAAGTTTGGATGAGCAACTCTGATGTGTCACTCAAGGCTACGACCCCGAGACCTTACGTACGGTTTTATCGGGAAAAAGGTATCGGTAATGTTGTTCTATTTGCCACCATAACCACAAGTCACCTCGTAACACAAATGGTCAATTCAAATTTGACGACCCACAAACAAAAAAAAATTTGGAGAAATGAATATCCTTTTTTTGAGAGTGCCAATGGCGCTGTACGTTTTGTAATAAGATAAGCTTCTACATGAGCTAGCAATGTGACTACAGCCTTACATCTAGAAATTCTAAGGATAAACACATATGATGACGAGCTGGAATTGTTTATGTGACAATTTTACATCGCGATCAGACTCCCTATTCAGCTAATACAAAACTTCCTCGGCGTAACGAGGCAACGGAGAGCTTACCTCTCACGTGATTGGGTAGTTAGCGAAAGAGACAAAGCAAAGAGGCCGTCGTTGAGTCATGTCATTTTCCTTATAGAATCAAAACATTATACTTGTTGTATGTAATTGGTAATTACTATACTCTGTTGACTATTTCAATAAAATACTTTGTGTAATAGGTTCTCGATTGTTTCTGTTTTGCTCTTTAAATACTTGTTTTCTGTTATAAAATCAATTTGTATTCAACATATTATGTAACATATGTCTAGGCTACCTAACTATGCCTACAATAGACGGGTCAGTTGGTTGGGTGGATTGATACTCTGACTGCCACGCCACAAGTTATGGGTTTGATTCCCATCCATGGTAATCTTTTGGTTTATGACACGATCAAGACATGTTTGTTCTGTGTCTTGGTGTAAATGTTTACCTATGTGAGTATGAATTTAGGAAAAAGAAGGAGTAGGAGAGTTTGTGGTGTCAGAGACGTCGGGGGGGGAGTTAACACCTCACTCCCCCCCCTCGACCAGACGAGGCCCGCAGTGGCGGGCCAGCACCAGCCGGGGGTTGCGGAAGCTCAATACGTGCCCGCGACCCTCGGCACTCAGGTCTGAGAAGGAACACCGGAGGGGTTTTGATGGGTAGGCTCCCCGGTCCCATCCCATTCGGGGAAGGGTCCGGGGTAAAGAGTCCCACATAACCACCGCGTCTCCCCAAACGGGGTGGTATGCGCAAAGCATTTCCCCTCCTAAAAAAAAAAAAAAAGGAGGAGTAGGGTTTGTGGTGTTGATATACCTGCCCCCTTATTCAGCTAATACAAACTTCGTCGGCGAGCCGCTTCACGGAGGCCTCGGAGAGCTTTTCTCTCACGCGATTAGTAGTATTAGCGTAGTTAAAGAGACAGAGCACGGTGGCCGCGACGATTTAGTGTAATTTTTCTTACAGAATCGAGCCCCTGGTTTCCATGATACAAACTCTGCTTAGTTTGTGATATTAATTATTCTTTGCCATTGCTCTTGGATTGATGGATTGGTCTGTTTATATCTTATTGTATTTTGTTACTCATTAGTATCAAAAGCAATTCGAAATTATTTTCAATGTACAAACACGACGGTTCTACAGTATTATTACAGTATCTATAGAAAAAGATAGAATCTTTATTTTTACCTAAGTGATATTCGATAGTCAATTGTTTTATTTCTTCTATTAAATTTATATTTCAAAGTAGATTTCATAGATTTTTAATTAATAGTTTAGTTGAAGATTTGAATACAGGTTCAATGGCACATCTCTTTGTTCGTTCACTTATGTTTTTATCATTCGAGTTTCGGTGAAGAGAACCATCGAATGGAATCCTGCACTGATGACCGAGAGGAGGTAATATTCTTCTTTCCAGATCCCGTGCATTCGTGATGCCCGAACGTCGTGCACTCAGTAGTGTCGTATGCATAACTTGTATTTGAATCCTTGACCGTAGAGTCGTGGGTTTATAGATACTGATTTTTATCAGTAGGTACATTTGTCCGCCTCCACTTCTTCACGCTTATTCCTGCAGATTGGATGATTTAACAATTCAACACCTACATAACTATATTTAAACTTATAAGTGCCACAGATGACACAAATTGATAGTGACACTTAATTATTCCATTTGTCAGCAGAAATGTAAATTGTGTTTATTTTTTTTTTGGACAAATCTTTATGCAACATACTTTGCAGCTGCCAGTTGACCTGCTACGATTTTAGCTGTCCCAGCTTTTAACAGATACTATAAGCAAGCTCTGTTTGGATCGATCCTCAGTATCTCATATTGACAATGATAATACTTTAATAGGTATTTGTTTAGGTGTCATGTTCAGTTTGTGTATATTCAGCCGTTATAATTATTTTATTACGATTTCTTTCGTAAAAATACATATAATCGATACCTACTATATATATAGGAATGATGATAATGTCAAATTAAAGCTTTGAGACTGGATATAGAATAGACAAATAAATTTACAAGCCACTACTTAATCATTCACACCTTTATTAACATCATCACCATCAGCTTTTATCTTATTCGGGCTTAATTAAATAATTTCCTAACGCATGATGAGCTATCCTGTAATTGAGAAAGCACTATGAATAAAACACAACTGTATGATTGTATACAGAGGTGTCTCTAGTCCATGTTGCGCCCGTGTGCTATCATTACCCTAGCTCTAGTAAGCACGCGTACAAAATGGAATAGGTAGAAATGTTAACATGTCTATATAAATGTTATGTCAATGTTAAAAATTTAAATTAAAAAAATACGACTTTCATACTAGGCCGGTTTAAGGGGGCCGGTGAAATTACAGGCACATGAGTCTTAACAACTTCATGTCTCAGGGTCGACAACGCATTGGCGATGCCCCAAGTATTGCAAATGTCCATAGGCGGCGGTGACCACTTACCATCAGGTGGACCGTCTGCTTGTTTGTCGGACCAAGTGGTAAAAAAAAAAAAAAAAACTACGCCCACTAAAACCGCTGCGCCCATGTGCAACGCACACCCTGCACCATAGGTAAAGCCGCCTTTGATTGTATAGCACGTATTTTATGCTGAACATCGAAATAAAATAAATAAATAATCGAGGTCATCGACGCCCACAGCAGGAAACTCCTCCATAATATGTCCCTCATCCCCCTATTCTCTCTCTGTGTTCCATTGGTCATCTAACCACCAAATTTAGAAGAGTTCAGCGCAATGTGTGGTCTCCATTCGAAAAGTAACTACTATAAAAACTAATTGTCACTTCCCCAGCACTAACGTCAGACGAAGTAAAAGATGTAACAGAACTATGCTGCACCCAAGGGGAGATCTTCGCTGTAAAAGCAACGTCATGCTCAGGGATTGCCCCCCCTGATTACCTCGAGCCTGAGGAGGTGCCCACGTGTGTCACAGCATTGAAGAGTTGCTGTGAGAAGCAGATGCTGTAAGTGAAATGATTAACAAGAAAACAGAAATACTGCGTTGTATCTTATGAAGTCTTCTTATATTGGATAAAAGTGACAGGCCCAAAACTGAGCAAGATATACCCTCGTGGATCTATGCGGTAATGCCTATGATTATCGTAGTGACAGAATTTCCATAATTTGTTATTAAAAATATGCACATACATCGCAAATCACCTACTCTTCAAAAATATTTTTACCGACTTCCAACAAAGGAAGAGGTTATCAATTCTCAAATAAAGTATTACTCGCCGATTGCGTACCATTATAGATAATTAATGAATCTGATACATCATTATTTCCCATTTCAGAGAGAAGAAATCTTGCGCCGCTGGAGTAAAGTTATCGCCCTCAAAGCAATGCAGCGCAGTCGATACTGATATTGGAAAGGTGTGTAATTTGCCGATTTTAATCTGTTTTACTATGTACCTACATTAGGCATATCATCATCAGCCTATCTCTTTCCTCTGCTGGACATAGACCTCACCTATGGCTAGTCACTGAGCTCGATCTTCAACTCTTTGTTTCCAACCGCTGCCAGCCAGCTTGCGTATATCATCGCTTCATCTAGCTGGAGGGCGCCCTACACTACGTTTACCGAGCCATGGTCTCCACTCATTAAGCTTTTGCATGAATTCTTTTAAGATCTATTTCAATGATCAGACTCTAATGCCGGTTCGGAACGATACCAATGTAGTTGCGTTAAGTTTTTAAAACATGAATGTTTCGATTGAGCTGTCATAATTGATTTATGCGAAGTAACTCTGTTAACTCTAAATGTGTTATTTTTCAGTCATGCTGTGATTCGTGCTCGTTTGGACAATTGACTGGTGAGTCCCAAGGTAAAGCAGGATGTGAACCCCCGGGTGAGGAGTACGATCCCGTCACAGCTTTGAAGAAGAACTCCTTTTACCAGTGTTGTTTGGTTAGTTCTAGGCTAAGTTTGCTTAACACCAATAGCTACTTATAGCTACCTACCGCTACCTACACTAGCTTTGTCTCTTACACGAGTCGGGGTTTTGGTCATTAGGTCAATTGTACTACAGACGTATTCAAACTGTCGATAGGATTCGACATTGTCCTGAAAAACGCTTCAACAACTGAAGTAACTACATAATAAATACAATTTATAAATAGCTTGATAGAACAGTGTCAGCTGATCAAATGGGGGAAAAAAGGTTCGATACACGTAGATAATGTACTAGCGAATATAAACTAAACGAATCGAATGCAAAAAATCCAAATTAACAAGCAGCTTCGGTAATGAATATTTAATACTTATGTTAAGATCTCCCATTTCAGGAAGCAGCAGAAAAACCTGAAACGACAACGGAGAAGGAAGTTACGTCGACGACGGAGAAGAAAATAGAGACCACCACAGAAAAGATTGCGCCAACCACAACAGAAAAGAAAATAGAAACCACGACGGAAAAGAAAATTGAAACCACGACAGAAAAGAAAATTCCAAGCACGACGGAGAAGAAAATAGAAATCACGACGGAAAAGCAAGTGGAACCAAAGAAGAAGTGTGAGAAAAATTCTTGTGAACACATTTGTAATGACAAAGATGGCCTAATTGAGTGTGCATGTATCAAGGGGTACAAGCTTCAGGATGATTTGAAATCATGTAAAGGTATTGTCATCAGCCTATTTTTCGGTGCTGGGTAGGTCTATAATTGCGAAATTTTGAGAGTTAATTCTATTTTTGCTTGGATCATCAAACTCAAGCTTGGTGCTAGATGAGGGAAACGAGAATGTTATGTTGTTTGTCAACCGTTGTGAGAGTCTGGTGAGGTGTCCTGGGGTTCCTTTGAAATACACGCTACAAGGGCTGATAAAAATATAGCTAATTATGCTTTTTCAAATATGCTGAAAGGGTCCAGGTAAAAAAATTGGGTAACAATTTACAAATGAGTAATTGTTCTCGTTTACGCATATTTTCAGATATAAACGAATGTGCAGAATCGTTAGACGACCTCTGCTTGGAAGAAGACACAGTTTGTCACAATACAGAAGGTGCCTATAAGTGCGTGTCTCTTAAGAAACGAGATGTAGGACTCAGCTGTCCACCTGGATTCAAGCGTAATGTTCAGAACCAAGTTTGTGATGGTGAGTAGGATCTTAGCTCTAAATTGACCTGGGTATACACGGTCTTACCTGTAAGGTTGTAAAGACCGGTCAATTTTAGAATCTAATATGTAGTACCTAGCTTAGATTATACGAACAATCTGGCTTTATTGGCAATATACGATTAAGATTTACAGATCACTGTTTGATAACAGTACCAGAAAGGCTAAAATTAATGGTTTATTTATTGTTAACTCAATTAATCAAGAGCTCTTTGAACTTCACAGATATAAACGAATGTCAACTGCCTCGACCGCCGTGTCCGAAATACATCTGTGAGAACACAATAGGAGGGTACAAATGTGCTGGAAAGGCTGGGAAGCCTTTCGAAGAGGCAGTACCTGGGGCAGTAACCGAAGCCTCATCATCTACCACTGCTGCCCCGAAAAATGATATCTGCCCTCCTGGGTTCAGGGCTGGACCTGATGATGACTGTTTAGGTAAGTCTCTGTGCTATTTGATTTGACGATGATTTTTTTTGATGAGTGTGATAGATTGATTCCTAATAATTCACCACTTTTCTAATTTCTAATTCACGATTTTCATAGACATAGACGAGTGCGACGAGCGCCTGGACGACTGCCAGCGTCTCTCGCAGCACTGCATTAACACACACGGCAGCTACTTCTGTCAGGACCATGTGTCCAAGCGATGTGCCCCTGGCTTTAAGGTTAACGTCGCTACTGGGATCTGTGAAGGTAGATAAATAACTTACTATCCACGACATATAATATGAGAAATTGGTGCCATCATTTGAAACCCTTCATCACAATTGTTGAGTGTATAAGTAGAGCTCTGAAAAGTTTTAAATGTCACAAGCTAGGAGAAAAGTATTCAGCGTTACCTTTTGTAAAATTCTTTATTAATATAATCCCAAGATTGAGTTTGGATCGGTACTCTCAATAAGACTGATCCTTGACATAACATTCTTTCTTAAGCCGAGGTTAAATGAATGAAAATCATAGAGTTTGCAAAGTTGAATACTTCATTTATTTCTAGATATCGACGAATGCGAGGAGTCTTCTGAGGTGTGCAGACGCTCTGAAATATGCGTCAATCTACCAGGCGCTTACAACTGCAAGTCCAAAATAAGTACATTACCCAAGTAAGTGTCTTTTGATGAATAAAACGAAAATTTTGCGTGATTTAATCAAATCTACTAGCAATGAGTATTCAGTGCAGAAGAGGGCAATGGTAGTATGTGGAAGCTGATCTGCCAAGCTAATTATTTACGAAGTCACATGTTTATACTTGATTCTTCCGTAAAGCGAACATCCGAATAGGTATTAGAGCCAGGCTAATCATTAGTGCTTCTGAAGGCATATATTTTCATCACCGTACAACTTGGTTATAGATTCAGGTACTTGATTGCTCTGGGCCTCATCAGGCTGTCATACTTGCTAAAGTTGAAAAAGATTATGTCTGCTCCAGTTGTTATAATCCGTAATTCTTTGTTTTCAGACTCGCCACAAAGAAATGTCAGGAAGGAACCCGATTGAGAGTTGGTGGATCAATTTGCGAAGGTAGATAATGCTATAAGAAAAAATCTGCTTAAATGACTATTTTTTGACAAATAACAGTCTTGATTATTAGCCAATTGTAATATTTCTGAAGATAAGGTCTTGTTTTCAGATATAGACGAATGCCGCGAAGGCACACACCTCTGCGACCAGTTCCAGAACTGCATCAATACGTTTGGTGCGCATGAGTGTCGCTGTAAAAATGGATTCGAGTTGGATTCCTCTTCAGGGTCCTGTGTCGGTTAGTATTAATTTTACTTTCTATTAGGGATGATACATACATAAGAGACTTAGAAGTGCTAAACAAATGCAAAATTTTAGTGCAAAATTTTAGTTTTAGTGGTCACAGGCACTGGGAACTAATGGAGACTTCTAACTTCAGGATTGCGTTATATTTCCCTCTCGTATGGGTGATAGCTACAGGTAGCGACAGTAACCACTTAATGATCTACCATAAACCGCCTGCTTACATTCCAACAAACACAAAATTGGGATATCGTAAGGAAGGGAAATAAATTCCTTATCAAGAAATGAGCTCAGTACATTTTACACATTATCTACATAAAATTGAAGGTTTTCCATATTTCTATATATTATTTGAAATTATGGCTTGTAGGGTGAAATGGACGGGTAAGGGTAGGGGATGATGATAGCGATGAATCTCTTTATTATTTGGTGAACTAAAACGCTATAAATCTATGTTGATCACCTGCCTTCGTTACACTCTTTCCATTTTGATCGTTAACTTTAAATTTCACCTTCATAAGTGCCTTCCGAGGGCCTAAACTGAATAAATGGTTTTGAATTTTGTTTTTTTTTTTAAATAAATAATGTGCATCCTTTACTTGTATGCATTCAGTCGAGTAAATCAATATTCATCAAATCTAGAACAAATTGCTTTTGCCAACAGACATCGACGAGTGTGCCCTGAAGCTAGACAACTGTTCTCCTGGCTTGCACTGCCTCAACGTCCTGGGTTCCTTCACCTGCACCCGCCGCGTCCTCACCACTTCTACCACCTCTACTACTACCGCTGCCTATGAGTACGAGTACTATGATTCAGAGTAAGTAATCAAACCAATTGGTTCATACCCAGCAGCTAAATTAAGTCTAAATAAATAATATTTATTTATAGTTTCTATATAATAAGATTTTTACCTATATTGAAATTTGGGAGTGCTCACTTGCACTTTCATCGCATTTGTCTTGGTATTCTTTCCTATTTTTGTTTTTCTGTATACATATGTTTTGAGTTGCAACCCAGCTCTAAATGTATTATTACTTATTATATGCTTACCTTTTGGTTGTAATTTGTATTGTAATAAGATCAATTTTCACTCTTTATTTTAGAAGTTTTATTATTTAGCCTGCGTCATCCACAGATAAATTTACAGACAACGATACCATATTATCTATAGTATTAAAGAAATATCGGAAATGCTGAAATAAATCTCAATAGAATAACATTGCAACTACTCATACAAAAAATATTACAGAGAAGAAACCACAACCCCCAAGCATGTCAATCGCAGACCTGAACCTGTACCCACCACTTCAACAAGTACCACTACAAGCAGGCCAACAACCCCCTCTACCACTAGTACCAGCACGAGCACAACCACATCTAGACCACGACCTAGATTCCCAGACAGATCTAGATATTACACTACTAGTTCAACAACAATTGCACCGAGAAGACCTGACTATACTCCGAGAAGACCAGATGGTTATCCGAGACGACCGGTAGAATATCCTAGGAGGCCAGAAGATTATCCGAGGAGACCAGAAGAAGCAACAGAACCAACACCTAGACCATATAGGCCAGAACCAACCCCAAGAAGACCGGAATACACCCCAAGACCACCAACTACTCCTCGTAGGTATGCTCATCATTGTATTTTGGACTTTAAGTTTACTTCTTATTTTATATATGAAAATTGAAGATTTAAAATCCGCAACTAGAGCTCAAAATTCGTATAACGACTTAGCGTATATCTTTAAAAACGAACTCCATCCAAGATATTGGTGAATAACGTAATTTTTTAGAATATATATATTGAGTTTCCCATTTCAATTGACTTTTAACTTTACAGGCCAGAAACGACGCCAAGAAGAACAGAAGTACCAGTGGCAGTGACTACTCCTACTCCTAAAGATCCAAATACAGATAATGATATAGATAGGGAACCACCTTTCGATTTTAATGACCTACATTGCTTGAATGGTTTCCAAAAAAACGCGTATGGACAATGTGTCGGTAAGTCTTTTCGAGGAAATATTTGGGGGCTATACTTACATATACAACCAATTTTACGAATGCTTTAAATGGGATCAGAAAGCCTAGTTTTTGAATCCCTTTTGCCTTGTCTCGATATCAGTCACCTGGATGCCATAGTGCAAGCTTTGCTATGTTAGGGATCAGACGACTGTGAGCAAGAATTCCAGGATGTATTCAAATATTTTTATTGTTTTTTGCACAGACATTGATGAATGCCAAACCGGGCACCACATCTGTAGCAATATGGAGGTATGCTTGAACCGAGACGGTGGCTATACTTGCGAGTGCATCACTGGATTCCAACGAGACGACTCCGGCTGGTGCGCGGTGGCCACAACCAGCTCTACCTCTACCACGTCTACCACGTCTACCACCTCCACCACCTCTACCACCAGTATCCCTAGCACTACCACGAGTACTACCACTGCGAGACCACATGCTGGTAAGAGTATACAAATAAATGTGAAATGTCAAACCCATGTAAGGAATTGGAAATTAACTATTAAGACTATTCATAAACACTATGATATTTACAGGCTTTACCTTAATTATAAAATATATTTGGGAAATTGAGCCTTCTCGTTCTTCCTTTTCGTTTCTTCCTCCATCGCCGTTTTTTCACACTGAACGTCTTTCAAGACTTTTACAATAGCTATCACTAGTTCGAAAATCCTTCAGCTGATATTGACCATTGTCATTTGTTTCCTATGAATTACAATTAAATGTTTTTGCTTTTTCCAGTGTCTACTCCTGAATGGCCGTATATTCCATCATTACCTCGCGGCAATAGAGTATACCCTCCGATTATCTGTGAAATGGGGTACACTTACGATGATGACTTTAAAAAATGCGTTGGTAAGGAGATTGACCTGTCCCTTCCCTTGATTGAACCCAAGTGCGTCTCATATACTAAGTCGCCTGTATTTTTTGCGACATGAAGTTAGGGCCCTTGACAAAGATTATTGCTATTTCACCGCAATATCATAATATCATGGAAAATTCTTTACACACCATCTGATGCCAAACTAAGCAGAGCCTGTGTACCCTATGGAGACCGTAAAAAATACTGTAGAAATTTACCTCGCTCAGAATTTCAACAGGTCAAAAAATTCTGTTACATTCGGACATGTCAGCTTATACATTAATGATTTGACAAATGATTTTTGTATTGACAGATATCGACGAATGCCGTATAAACCAAGCGACTTGTTCACCGCTGGAGGATTGCGTGAACGTCGAGGGCGGGTTCCGGTGCGTGTGCGGGCGCCGGTGCCGGGCGGGAAGGGATAAGCCCGCTCCTACTACGCCGAGTGAGTAATTCAACCATTAGGGTGCGTTTCTACTGACGCGGAGTTGGGCGGAGTGAAGAGGAGAAGACCAGTGAAATGTGGCAAGTATTTGTTCAGTGAAGATTTAGAGCACTGTGATTGGCCATTTCACGGACCGCTGCTCTCCTCTCAGCCTAGCTCCGCGTCAACGGAAACGCACCCTTATTTAAGCACCTTATTTAAGCTGAACCCTACTGAAATGTATCAACCAATTGTCGCAATATCTGGGCTGGTATCTTAGCAAGAGTAGTTCAAAATTCAAAACCTCGAAAAAACCGTTTAGGGCCTAGAAGCCTTTGAACTTCATAACTGCTCACATATTAAGTTCAATCTACTGAATGTTATCAACATCATACATACCGGGAAATTTTGGTCTATTGATGAACTAATATGACAAACTGTTTATTTATTTAGTTTTAAGCTCATGTCCAAAAGGAGTAAGTAAGTTGTAGTAAGTACCGTCAGCGCTGTCAAGTCTTATTAATGCGCTGGAAAACTAAACCTTGACAAAATTACGTTAACATAAAATAACTCTCAATAAGACACCATTAAAAGAATTTTCACCATCTCTCCCTAATATAGGACCAACACAGCCAACACAGCCAACCCGGCCAACAATCCCCAGCACTGGTACAAGTGTTGGTTCCAACAGAGGTGGAGGCGGCAATGTGATCACAGTGGGAGCCCAGTACGGCCAGCGAGGATCGTGGTCCCCCAGGCCAACCTACACACGGCTACCTGACTCTGGTGCCGTCGTCACCTCTTGCCCTTGGGGGTACAAGCTGACACCTGACAAGAGGTGTTATGGTCAGTACTATATTTATGATCACACTAGAGAAGCCAATAGCTGAACTAGTTGTAGCATCAGCCCCTTTATATATGTGGCGACATCTATGAACGCGCCTACAAAATACTTCAACGCCCGCACTACAGTGATGTGGCGATATCTATCAACGAGTAGAAACACGCGAGAATCCTACATCGCACTATCAAGATTCTCTCAGGTTTTGACATATATACAAGCATCCAACATCAACAGTTGGACTGCGGTCCCCAGGCATGATCACCTAGCCTGGCGGAAGATCTTCCCTTTTAAATGGAGGAGTCTCATACCTCGCTCCTCCATATATATGATCACTTTGCTTAGACGCTGAGTGACACGTAAAGAAAATATTTTTTGGAACTGTCTGTAGTTCGACTTTCTGCGAATACTGCCTTCTATTCTTAACGATTCTCCTAGAAAGGAAACGCATTTAATATGTAACATTAAATAATGTTCTGTCCATATTTATTTAGACGTTGCAATATTGCAACGGAGAACTACTATTCACACTACTTTTTATTCACGTCAGTAGGATGTGTGAGAATCAGCTACCGACCATGCCAGCCAGGATATCTAAAGACCACGCCTACCAGAGGAGCTGATTGCCCAGGCCGGAATGTGATGTGTTCAATGCCATATGGCAGCAATTTTTTCCACAGATTTGACAGTTATTGTGTCTCAACACCCTTACCCAGAAATATGTTTTCTTCAAAAGCTAGAACAATATTAATCTTCTGTTTGTCATAGATATCGACGAATGCGAGCGCAACGTGTCCGAGTGCGGGCCCCAGCAGAAGTGCGAGAACTTCTACGGTGGGTACTCGTGCCAATGTCCGGCCGGACACAAGCTCGTCGGACAGAACGGCTGTGAAGACATCGACGAGTGCATGCATGGCAGTGTAAGTCCGTTTGTTCTTCTCCATTATCCATATCTCCACTAATGTTTCGAATGCGAAACTGACTATATGTCAGCTTACTTTATCAGCAAACAAACCAAAATTCAACCAAAGTAAAATTCCAGCCATGCTCGTACAACGCCGAATGCGTGAACTCAGTCGGTTCATATCGCTGCGTATGCGGAGAAGGGTTCCGTAACGCGGCAAGCAACGACAAGGTGTGCGTGGACGTCGACGAGTGCTCGGAGACGCCACAGGTGTGCGAGCAGGGCTGCGCCAACGCCTGGGGAGGTTACCGCTGCTATTGCAAGCGGGGGTATCGGCTCGATAAAGATAACAGGTACAATTTTAATACAGGACCTTAGCTACATGATCAGTTTGTTACAGATGGAAAAGTTTATTCATATTATGGTGTTGGAGAATTCTGGAGCACTGATGTTCATTGTCAAATGTATCAAATCATAAAAATCCACCATATATCAAGGATAAGAAAGTGGTGAATTTCGCAATGTCGCAGTCGGTGTTTAAGTCTATTTAATCTAAGCCGATTGGAGTACCATAATAAATCTGAAAATTCTCGTGCACCGAACTGACAGCAATCATATAGAGCAGGCGGTTCCTGTCTTAATTAAAGTGAGGCGTAACGTCAGATTTAATCCCCAGGACATGTGTTGACGTGAATGAGTGCGAGGAGTGGTCGGCGGTTCGTCTCCGCGGCAAGATCTGCGGCGGCACGTGCGTCAACGAGCCCGGCTCCTACCGCTGCACGTGTCCGTCGGGGTACAGGCTGTCGGAGGACACGAGGAGCTGTATAGGTGCTGTAGCCATGGTTTATTTATAACATGCTTGGAGAGACTTTGCTAAGGTTTTTTTGATCTTTCGTTACGTTTAATACTGAAAGCAACATTTATATTTCACCAACTGACCCTACAGACTCAACCCTGCCCTTTGTTCATACAAAAATAAAGAGAACTTTTATTTTCCAACTTTTCTTTCCCTAAGACCTTACTCAGACTATTATCATCATAAAACATATACCATATCGGTCCAGGTGAAGTGATGCGCATACCAATGAATATAATTGAATTTTTTTTAAAAACATTTATCGACAAGTTTCTATTGAGAAAATCAAATCTAAGCCGAGTAGAAGATAAATGGGTAGTAATTGCATTGGGTACAACTGAATAACCTATAGATCACCAATAAATTATGAATGAACTACAAGATAGATAACCCTTGAACACATCTTCACTTTAATCCTCCACAGACATAGATGAGTGTGAGACAGGAGAAGCAACATGCGCGCGAGCTGCTGACTTGGGTGAGGTCTGCCAGAACACGCGGGGAAGCTATCATTGCCACCAGATACAGTGTCCTCACGGATATAGGCTGGAGTCTAAGCAGTGAGTCTCTTAATTTATTATTTTTCGGGGTTTTGGGATATGCTTTAACCCAGCAATACATGAAGCCTAATACACCTTAGCAAACGCGAGCGTAGGCAAATTCATACAAGGCGAGTCCTACAGTCTACATGATGGTCAAGTTCGAGCGAGACCAATGCCAACTGTACGCGAGTTCTGTGGAGCTATTGAACATGTTGGCTATAGGTACTCAGCCGAGTATAGGCGTGCCTTCCATTTGTGAAGCCAAAGCTGGCAAATGGGCAGTCTATACGTTGGATCGCAAGCTATAGCCCACTGTATTGCCGGATTTAATGCATGGGTAGAATACACACGGATGTGTTTAGTAACTGCACTTAGTATGTTTATTTACCAATTTCAGCCAAATTAAATTTGATCTACCAAGGTATGATTGTGCACAGTGTAGATATGCATACAAAAGAGACGTTTGAATTCGTTCACAGTAAGTGCAGCCGCATCCGGCGCTCGTGCCCGGTCTCCGATTGGTCGTGTCTCCAACAGCCGAGCACCTACAGCTACGACTTCATCACCTTCGTCGCCAACATCTACCTGCCTACGGGAAGCGTGAGTAACCAATAATCTATTATCGTTTTGGTTTCCTTGGGCATGAAATTCTTCACACACGATCAACTGATATAGGTGCCTACTATTTTCATTTATAAAATCTATTTACAATACCCATGTTTATCCTGGGAAGACATCGAACGCGACATAAAGAGTGGCAGAAGAGTATCTTTATCAGAAAAACCGTCATATGGAAGGCATATTCGTATCTAAATTTTTCCACTTTTTGACAACTATGTTTTTTTTTAATCAATTCTATATATATCACTCTTTTTGGTCTCCTTGTTCCATCATCACACAATCCATCTTCCGTTAACGCTAATGACGCCGCATGACTGTTCCCAGGTGGACCTGTTCACAATGCACGGTCCCTCGTGGCAAGAGTCCATCGTGAGCTTCGAGATGAGAATGATCAACGTGCAGGCTTCCGTCGGGGTACGGCCTGCTGACTTCAGATGTTTTGAGTAAGTGCTATTTCATGACTTTGATGAAATCGGTGGACCTTATTTAAGGTTAATGATCTGACTATGCATTCATCAATGTAATAATAATAATTTTATTTAATAATAATTTGCACAGACACTTAAAAAGTTAATATTTAATATAATAATAATTAGGATGGTAAAGTTAGGTTAGGTTAGTGTTTATTGAGCTCTGGAACTCGCGGCAAGAATAAACTTGTGTTGCGAGTTCCAGCTCTCGCTCCAGGTTTTATGCGGTTAACATAATCAGATATGCTGCAAGTGCTTCAAGTATGAGCTAAAATTTAATGTAATGTAGTAATAAAGCTAAAAGTAAATGTAGATGGATAGTTAAGTTTCTACAACTGACTGCCAATTTATGAGTATGAAGATTTTTATGACTTACCAGTCTAGTTAAGCTTTGCACTAACACCAATCATTGGTCCACAGCATGCGTCCATCAGGCAACATCTGCGTGATATCCCTCACGTGCTCGCTGGGCGGCCCCCAGGTGGTGGAGCTTGAGCTCACTATGTCACTGTACCAGCGAGGGCAGTTCGCGGGCAGCGCTGTCGCTAGGGTCGTTGTTATAGTTTCTGAATATGACTTCTAGGTGTTGAATGAGTTTCCATTTGGTTTGTCCAAATAAATATACTGGCCTATTTCTTACTTCTACAAGCTCAGTAAAGCTGGAACTGTGGTAACCAGATGACTGATACCACTCAAATACGGTTAATAACTCTTTTATATTAAACTACTCGAACTACAAAAAACAAAAATGATCATTGCTCCAGGATAGATATACGACAATATTAAAATGGAAACATTAATTTCTTCACGTTAACATATCAATTGGTTTGTTCTGATGTACAGCTTGTGTGGATGCACAGTCTGTCATTTCGGCACCTACGGCCTAATTTGCTCTGTATGAATACCTTGTAAATAAAACAAAAAAACATTAAATTGGAATATATCTTTTTATTTTCATTAAGCACAAGCGTTCCCCACAACGTGGTATCACTTCGTTTAAATACATAAAGTATAATTAAACTGTAATAGTGCATACATTAGTAACTGATTAGATCTTCAGATCACAACATAATTATTATAATATCTATTAAATTATAAATTTACAAACTATATCTAGACAACAGATTGAAAACAATGTACCAACATGAATAACTACTACGCTCTGGTCCCTTTATCCACTTCGCCTCCACACCAACATAAAACGTAAATATATCATACAAAAATATAATTTCACAAAACAATCTATTATTTGTACGCTAACTGTACATATAAAGGAATCTTTTGAAATAAATGATAAGAAAAGAAGCAATAATCTATATAAGTACATAATCATTTTATTTTTAAAAATAAACATTAAACAAATAAAATAATTCGCTGCCGATTGCACATAATATTGAAAGAAATTATAAAAATATATATAAATTTTAACATCATGTAAATAATTCAATGAACAATAAAGGCATGTTAATATACACAAAACAACCATGTTGTGTTGCATTTGAAACTACAGTATATCAGTTCAATACAAAAAAAGAGATTATTTTTAACTACCTTACCATTTTTGTTAGCTATAATTAGGAAATTAATTCATTAGAAAATAGGTTACTAAAAAAATGGGTTTGTTGACTCACGGATAACACCTAAACTAAATGAATAGAGAATACTGCAGTTTCAAATAACAATCTGATTCAACCTTTTCAAAACAACAAATACTTGTTTATAAATATAATATATTTTAATTAGCCCACTCTTTCAGCTGCCGCACCCAAAAGCGTATACAATGTCACTATAAACTATACTGTACTTACAATTAAAAAGCTATAGTTGTGCCGTTTCTCTCAAACATAGACAATTAAAAGTTCAGAGGAACTTTTATAGGAACTTCATAATAATTACACAATAACATTTAAGAGTATCTACCAATACGACAGATACTAGAAATGATCTAATTCTAAACTATGGTATTTGATTTCACTAAATGTAACTATCCTCTCAGATTTTACAATAGTTATTATATATATATTCAACATATGCCTTTTATAACATGCATACTCAATAGATTACATTGTAAGTACAGTATCAAAAACAATATAAACTTTTTTTTTACTAATAAAAATGGCATAGACAGCAGTCTTCATAACACCTAACATATACGCATATACTATACATTTGAGTTGTATTTTGCTATTTATTATGAAACAATCGTGTACAAATCTGATATGACACTAAATTCGTACAGTTGCGTACATTTTTACCGGAACATTTACATAGTCTGTTTATAATACAGTCAAGGCAAAAATACTTTAAAATAGAAATAGCATATAAACGGTGATTCGTATCAATGTTATCAAAATCTCGACTATAAAAACTTGAAACAAACACAACCGATGTAAAAAACTAGTAAAATTTCCGCCGTGACTGTACTGTAGTAGTTTGTGACGAATTCATCAGTAGATTCGAGAACTAACAACATTTAGACGCTTTAAACGATCTAAAGCTAATTTAAATCAACTATTTATTTATCTAATATAATCACAAAACATGTTACACAATATTTTGTGACTGCAAGTACCGATGTATTTATATAATTAAAACTGTATGTAAACTGTATATTACTTAATGCACACATAGAAATAAAGCGAAATCTATTAGACTTAAACATAAAATATATTTTAAAATTGCACTGAAATTAAGTTAAAACATTCGTTAATATTCATAATCAGTTAATAATATTGATACTGTATTATTTAAAAATAGATTTATCAACATAAAGTACCTCTAGAAATCTCAGTGTACATCATGCTTTAATATGAAAACTATGTAAAAATAAGACCTACTGGTTTCGAATAAAATCTCACAATTCTATTACATCATTTACGCAACTAGTGAAACGAAAATGTAGCTAATAGGTAAATAACAGAAAGCTCAATAAAAGCTAAAAGAAAATGGCATTTTTCATAATCACTTAATAAAAGTTAATAAACTACAAAAATATTTCTTCTTACATATATTACTGATCAACTGATTGTCTAATGTATATATAATATGATAAATAAATGTACATATTTTTCACTTTCGGGTGTGATTTTTGCATAACCGAAGATGAGTTTGTTATGGTGAACAACTCTTTAACATGGAAAATCCATCAAAAGAATTTTAGTGATGGCATTTTATAAATAGATCCATTAGAACAATGTACGAATGTTAACAATTATTTTAGACGTTTCTCACGAACCCAACAGGTTTCAAAAAGAAGACTTTAATAATCATAAAAAAACGACAATATTTTATTAGGGGGGTAAACATATTAATATAATATTCGATCATTAGTCAATCAATAGACCTGTAGCCTAAACATTAATTCTACAGTGTATACGATAACGTTATGAGATTATAAACAGAATAGGCTCACCAATCTGTCAAATTCAAGACATAAATAGCATATAACACACAATCTATACATCAAATTCGCCGATCGAAATATTTTGACGGTGTCTTTTAATGCAGTATTTGATATGAGTTCAATAAAAGTTTTCAGTCAGGAATTTTTGCGTCTAAATATATCGATCAACGTAAATACAACACATATGTGCCTCGCACATTATATAACTATATGAACCTTAGTGCAATCGTAAATACTCGACTGACCGTCTAAGATTCACGAAGATCATTTCTTCTTAACGGTCGAACTACTCGCGCAACTACTCGAGCGAGTCTGCACGCCATCCTTCTTTATTAAGCTGACACCGAACGCGGGGCATTTCTTTCGCAGCGCTTTTATTTTATATAATTTATTACCTTGGGAGTTGTTCGTTTCCTCGAAGTTATCAGGCGTGACGTCGGCGGTGATCACCGAGTTAGACAAACAGTCCATCGGCTCTGGACTGTTTGATTTGTCCCTTTTCCGCCTAAATCTAAATGGGGTTTCCAACGAGTCGGCAGAAATGTTTGTGACATTTGTATCACTGGAAGACAGATCTTGAGCAGACTCCAATGCCGTTTTAGGAAGATTGCTCTTCGGTAACTTTTTACGGGAATTTGAATTCGATCGAACGATTAATTTCTTACGCGAATTCACGTTTGTAGCCGTCGGTTTTGCCTGTGTGACTTTGAGATTCGGTTCGGACGGAAGGCGATTTTTGCCGTTCAAATGGCAGTTCTCTGTTAAAGCCGACAAGGTTGAAGTTACGTTGGTAATTGTATTGACAACGGGTGTATCGTTTGAAGATATTTTGCTGACGGTAACTGTTTTTCTCGTGAAAGTTTTCAGTGGACTAGCACCGTGGGTATATCCTAATGCTGGCCGAGCTAGGTTGGCGCGTTGGCCGTGGAAGCTATTTTTACCTGTGAAAGGCTTGGCGCCAATTGTCAACTTATTGGCTTGGGAGTTGGCACTTCTCGTTGGCGGAAAAGTAGAAGTCTTGGATGCGTAGTGAGACTTGAGCGTGGAGTTGATTATCCTCGGCTGTTGCTTCAAGTTGGTGTTATTAGCGTTCCTGATGTTGTTAGTTGGCAACATGTAGCTCATTTTAGGAGTGAACACAGTTTTAGTTGGCAGCATTGGAGTGGGCGTGGTCTTGTACTTGCCGATGACCGTCGTCACGTTGTTCTCAGAGTCTGTCTCGTTCGCGTTGAGTATGTTTGCATTGTCCAGCTGGAATATCGATTGTAATATTAGATTTTATGTACTAATACTACTTGTTTTCACTAAAAGTTTCGTCATAACGAAAAGTTCTAAGCACTTTATACAAAAAGCAACAATATCCATACCTTGCCAGAATTTTTATTGGCATGCAATATGGTCTGCAGCGACACTGGTTTGTCGTCGACAGGTTTGACGGGTGGTTCTGGGGGCAGATCGCTGTATATACCGCGGGTGCAGACGGGGAACGAAGTGATGTTGTGGCGTCGACGGTGCGCCTCGCCTTCAGCGTGCATCCGGGGTTGGATGCTAGAAAATAAAAACAATTGAGTTTATAAATGCTTATGTTTTCATGATGGTCCATTATAATGGCCGGGTGATATGAGCGGGTCACCATTTGCTTGGATCATCAAGATTAAGTCTCAAGCAATAATTTACCTTCCATACCAGACAGAGTTACTCAGTGATTAATTCGTGTCTACTTTTCTTTAATGTTAAATGCCGATTAACAGTCAGACGGGCCACCTGATGATAAGTGGGTCACTTATGGACATTTAGCTATTGGAGCAGCACAGGGGCATCGCTAATACGTTGACGACCCATACTCGTGAGGTTGTTAAGTCTTATGAGCCTGTAATATCATCGGCCCTCTTAGCTATCTAAATGAAACACAGTCTTGGAATGATCCTTGAACATAGCAGGTGCTTGTTGTTTGGTCATATATTTTCAATATTGCAGGAAGTTGTAGTAGTATACCATTAGTTAGTATAACTTTACTGTGCTTATTATACCTTGTCATGTACAAACCTAGTTTTTATGATTTTTTCATGTTTTTTAGCAAATAAAGACATCGATACCAAAGTCTCTGACCAAGAGTCAGAGGTTAGCTCGCGGGCCGTACCAGATAGAAAAAAAAATATTTCGTAGATTCCTTACTTGCTTACTCACTTAAGGTATCTAAAATCATCAATCAAAGGTAAGCCGCTGGGGCAGTAAAATTCTATGAAGACACAAATAATAAAGTTTTGTTCATTACTTTTATTTTATTATACTTGATATAGACTGTTCTGGTTGTTCTGTTAGAGATCGGTTCATCAAAAAGATCGCCTAAATCGTACCGATATTATATATTCACCATTTCATAATTACTGATGTTTGCTTTGCCATTTTATTTTACAAAATCTTTATTGTGATACTGTTGGTTTAAAATAATTATGTACGCACGTAAGAAGTTATACCCGAAATTATAGATGAGAAAAACTGCACTAAAAGCATTTTTTACTATTCTGTCGTGAAACTGTAGTGTCCAAACTCTTTGCACCTGTCTGTACCAACGGATAACAATTTTTGACGTTGTTAGGTTATTATTGATAATTATAATACCATCATTATTTACTCATTGACACTGGCAGTTGCGGTTTGTGCGATGTTCCAGAGACCGTTATCAGCTAACTTCATACGTGAGAATTTTATGTCACACTGATGCGCGTGCATCTTAAAATTTCACTCTCATCATTTTTTCATAAAGCGCCTAAAAATTGTATTTCTTTCATGTGTTTTGTGTTGCAATATAGAGTATTGTATCGTTTCATATCGTGTAGTTCACAGCTGGTACTAACTTCTCTAGGAACCACTGCTGGTGGCCGATGACGGAGCCCGGGCGACACACGCGCAGCCAGGCGATGGCCTCGCGCGCGCTGAAGCCGTGGTGCTTCATCATGTAGCACGCGATCAGCGTGCCCGTGCGCCCTAGCCCCGCTGCGGACAAATTACATTACATTACATTATTTCTCCCATACATTTGTGGCGACATCTATGAACACGCATGCGAGAATCCTATCGTAATCGCACTATCGAAGTATTCTCAAAACTTGACCGTGTCTAGAAGTTTCCAACATCAAGAGTTGAAGATGTTCCCTTCTAAATTTAGGAGTCTCACACCTAGCTCCTTCATACATCCGTTAAAGCCCTTGGAGGTAACGAAACTCATCTTGAAGTCGGATTGAGAGTTAAAGAAATGAGTACGACCTGTACTCATCTAATGAATAAGATGCATTCACGAAACGAGAACATTACAGATTTATTCGCGTCCGGTACTTATTGTTAATTGTGTCTATGTCTTTAAGGCCATGGTAGCTTTGTGGACTCGATGGATGTGGGTAAAATCGAAAATAAGCAGTGGGGAAAGGTTACAACTACTGGCAGACTACCACACTTAAGTTGAAAGATCCTACCACCTATAGGTATCTTCTAGCCAGTGTGCTCACCACCTTTGGCCACATCATCACTTACCATGCTTCCCACAATGAGATATAAAAAGTAAAATGTGTGCATTTCACACGTGGTAGAAATGAAACCTTCAGAAACCTATTCATTTCATTCTCTTGTAGTATAAACTCTATATGTATGTGTTTGTCTCTTTTTTGTGTCGCTTTTTCGTTTCGAATTTCAAACCACAACGGTGACAAAGAAGTTTTCAATTAAAAAAACAAAACCAACCTTTACAATGAACAGCGACAGCACCCTTAGCAGCCTCGGAGATCCTTATAAACCTGTTCACGATCAGATCGGATGGCACCGATCCGTCGACGAAGAACAGCTCCCGGTGTTCGAAGCCGTGCGCGGTGAACTGCCTCGCGTCGTACGACTTCTTGTTGAGTCGCACGATCGTCGTCACGTTGTACGTGCGGAAGTACTCGTGGTAGTGCTCGGGGCTGTGGAGCGGGTAGCCGCGGTCGATCCGCGACCGGTGGTGGGGGCCGGAAAACGCCAGCATTTTGCCGGGGACTATCCAGTTTAGATCGCCGTTCTCTACTTTCTGTTTGGGACAGTAAAACGGTTGTTATATTTGATTTATAATAAATTATGAGACAGATTTTACTTTTGACTTAATTTTGATCAGATGATAAAATAACATTTTGGTCATCAAATTTTGACGGGCCAATTAGCTTGGTGGTTAAAAACCCTGATTACCACGCCGCAGTGGGTTCGATTCCCAACCCGAATGAATATTTATAGAGCATGAACATGGCCGTTTGTTCTGTGTCTGGATGTAAATATCTATCGAAGTACTTATTTTAAAATGTTGTATATACTCGTATAGTATATCCAAAATATGGTTCGCAATGTATTTAAAATGTAAATTTGAAATTATTGCTTGTCGTTACAACGACGAAACATGTATTGTACTTATATTCGAAAACACCTTTATGTTCACCATGCTTCTAGCAAATAAATTATTCTTCTTAGTTATCTGGTATCCATAGTACAAACTCTGCTTTGTTTGGGATCTGGATGTGTAAAAATTGAAAATAAACAAGATAGTTGACAGTCCAGTGGGCTTATCGGTTCTCTAACCACGAACCACAGATTTCGGGTAAGGTTCTCACCCTGGACAAACAGTTGTGTGTATGGATAGGTCTTGGTGTAAATATATATTACATGAAAATAAAGTAGTATATATAAATATCCCGGGACATTATTTTACACACGGCCATCTGATCCCAAACTAAGCAGAGCTAGTACTATGGAAACCAGATAACTGATATCCTACTTTTTTTTTCTAAATACATACTTATATAGATATTTACACCCAGACACAGAACAAACACACACGTTCATGCACACAAATGTTTGTCCTGGGTGGGAATCGAACCCGCAACCTTAGGTTTGACAGTCAGTCGTTAACCACCAAGCCAACTGGCCTGTAAAACAGAAAACGTAATTTTGCTTATTTCAATAAAACACCACAAATGTCCAATAAAACAAAATATCTCAAAATAAAAAAAAACATGATCACCCCACTGCTTACTTCATAAAACAAATACTGTTCCTCATCAAAGTGTTCGAAGTCGAAGAACCTGGCATCATGGGCAACCTTGATACCGTGCAGGACGTCCAGCAGCGATATGTCGAAGAGTGGAGGCCCACCTGAAGCATCCCTGAAGGTCAGCAGCGACCAATCGGAACCGTCTGTCAACTGCTTATACACTGCTGCCGGGCTTGCGTTCATGTATATTACCTGAAATTGTATGAAATGGGAGACATTTTAGAGCAGGAACAGGAGGTTGGCATTTTAATTAATCATCGACAGGCACATAACTATTAACAACTTCACGTCTCAGGGTCGACTACGCGTTGGCAATGTCCTTGGAGCTGCATATGGCCATAGGCGGCGGTGACCACTTACCATCAGGTGGACTGTCTGCCTGTATATCGGACCATGTGGTAAAAAATTTAATCTGCCTACCCTGTTACCAATAATTTCGGGTCGGCGCAATACGTATGCTTTTACTACCTAAGCTAAATAAACAGGCGTATTATAAATTTACATTTTTATAGGTCATTTAGAGGATTCCTTTATAGAGTTTCAGTCAAGGAGCGTTTTAGAAAATGTCTAGAATATGTGTGTAGCTCCCTTTTACTCGCCACATGCATAGTATAATTATTATTTAGTGCTTTAGCGCACGCATACGCCACGGTCCGACTGTTTAAGGTCAGGGTAGTTTCCATTCTGTTGTAAATAGATATTTTGTGGGTTACTGTGGACTACAAGATGATTGAAAAAGAACTTCTAAGGATGGGCTAGTGATAGCTTTTACCAAGACTGTGTTATTGCATTTAACTTTAACCTACTGCCCCCTGCCGTTTCACCCGCATTCCCGAGCGATATAAGCATACATATAAACCTTCCTCTTGAATCATTTCTGTCTATTTGTGAAAACCGCATCAAAAACCGTTTCGTAAACAAACATCTAAGGTACAACGGCGGAAGCGACTTTGTTTTATGCATTGTAAGGTACAAACCTCAAAATGGCTAAATATTATCTTTGAGGCATCCTTCCCATTTAACAGAAGAAATTGAAAGAAACGAGCGTACCCGAGGGACTAACAAAACTTAACTTAAACATAACTAAGGAATAATTCTGCACTTTTGCCATAACACACAGGTATTGTCGGTGAGACTAAATAAATTTTATGTAATAAATCTAAGCTCGTTTTTTAAAAAGAGTAATTGCTGAGTTTATTGCCGGCTTTTCTCTGTAAAAAAACAACCTTCCGAACCGGTATTAGAGTCAGACTATTCATAAGTGCTTGTAAAGGCCTATTTGAATAAAAATATTTTCATTTTAATATACCCTCTTTACCAGTCAAAGACTTTTTGTTATCAGATGAGTAGCTTTAAAGGTACTACATCTACCTACATCCAAACTCACAAACAATACCTCTTCATGATATATTAGTAAAGACAAATCATTTACCTATAACTTACTTTCATCGTTAATTTAAAAGTATTTCGAATCAACATCAAAGGCAACAAATATACATGTGGTCAATTTCCCAAGCGTATCCGCGGCAAAAAGCAATTCAACATAAAGATATATCGACATAAATAAACAATAAAGGCCGTGGTGGATATCTAAGCCTCACCTAATTGGGGATTACGCGACGGACAATGGATTCCCACGCACACATTATACAATAATGCCACGTGAGCGAGCAGGGAAATGTGTTGGAACACATCGCGTGGGCGCATTTCCCACTTACCTATGGTAGCTTAATATTATTATAGTTGATCTATTTATATTATTGATGTGTAACTTCTTATTGGCTTTGAAATTCAGATCCGCAACCTTTGTGTGACGAAAAGTAAAACTCAATTCAAAAAATTCAAAATTCAAAACCATGTATTCATATTAGGCCCTCGGAAGGCATTTATGAAGGTCAAATTTAAAGTTACTGAAGCTACAGCCGGTTCAGAAGTCAGCCTTCAACTGAGAAGAACCGGGAAGAAACTCAGAAAGGTTACATTATTTTTTATTATATTATATAAATTTTATCTATTCTGACTTTTTGGCTATTTTATAATATCAATTTTACATAATTTTATATTTTACAATTACAAAATACTTATTATAGGTAACATTAAAAAAAAAAAAAAAAAAAACTGACTGATAAACACAATTTATGCCATTCAAAAGAGATTGATGAATAATTAAAATATTTCCCTATGAACAAAAGTTAAGTTCTATCCTGTGTCTTTTCATGTGTTTAACATTTAAAATATTTTATGTACGAGTATAATGATATATATACTGTCCTAACTTGATGACCGTTGACGAACGTTGATGACGATTCTCTATTCAAAATTGATTACCTATAGACCGAGATAGGTAATTTGCCCGTGAGACATCGTCAATGTACACCACATGTGAGGACACTTGGACTTTATGCTTATAAAAGGTGATGGTAGAAACCCAGCTAACAACTTTAAATTTATATACATAAGGCTGAAAATGCCGTAAGAAATCAACTGACCTGATAACTCCCAATAAGATATGCGGCGTTGAGCCGAAGAGTCTCGTTATTGCTCGTGTAAAATACGATCTTCTTCTTCGGATTCCTGTCCAGCTCCGCATTGAGTTTGTTGCAAAACTGATACAAATGGCACAGGTGGTAAGGTCCAAAGTCGAAGTAGAAGTTCTCGTAGATGATGTCATCTTCTATGTGAAAGTATTTGCTGTTTCGCGTCGGCTTCGGTTTGTAGCCGGTTTTTAGGGTTGCGAAGTACAGTCTGTCTGAAATTAAATAAAGTATGGTCATTAATCATCCTTTAGAACCGATAACTGATATAGATTTTAAGCGTAATAGAGCTCTTAGTGCAGAGTCCGTCCGGGCTAGTACTACCACCTTCATCTGCGCCATGAAGCAGTTGTGCACTTGTATCACTGTGTTTCAGTTAGAAAGGGCCAATTACTGGCATATAAGACTTAACAGCTTCTCGTCTCTGGTGTTGCAAAAGTCCATAGGCGGTGACTACTTACCATCAGGTGGACCGCTTGCCTGTTTGTCGCCCCTTGTGGTATAAATAAAAGACGAAAGGATCTCGGATGACGACTACGTACAGTCAGGATCAGAAGTACATCAAAGTACACCTGTACACCAAAACGAATCCATAATGTAGAATAGTAATAGTGCAGGTTTTTAAAGACAACAGATTACAGGTGTTTGTCTGTCCAGCTTCTTATATAGCTCAGTTATTGAGGACCTGGTTAGTGTTACAGGGATCTGGTGATGTCAATGACCAATCAATCAATTATTTTTTTAATAATCATGCGGTTTCGCCCGTGTTCCCGTGGGATGTTACATTATTTTGTTCTTTCTATCATCAATAGTTTTCGCAGCGCACACGATGTAAGAAAGTTTTTTGGTAATTTTTTCACACCTTAGTTACATTATTGGAGTTTTAGAATGGATAATTTTTTTGAAAATTTAATATAGCCTATGTTCACCGGTGATAGTGTAGCTTCCCAACAGTAAAAGATTTTTCCTATCGGTCAAGAAGATTCGGAGCCTATTCAATGCAAACAAACACAAAAAAACAATCAAATCTTCCCTCTTTATAATATTAGTGTCGATGAACTCCTTAAGACTTTTTGTTTAAACACTACCATTTGAACCCAAACTAAACGGAGTTTGTAGGTACGATGGCAATGGTGCCATACCTACAAACCATTAATAGTATTCATATACTTTACTGTGGTATTTCTGACTATCCCCAGGGTCTCATCCCCGTGTTCGAGGTAACTTACATTTTCACGAGATGAAAAGTGGTCTATATATGTTATTTCAGGGCATTCTTTATCTATGGCCTAAAATTCATCCAAATCCGTTAGGTAGTTACTTCGTGAAAGAGTAATAACCTCCTCAAAATGTCGCATTTATAATATTAGTACAATTCATTGTTTTCCATGCAAAGCATTGCATAGTACTTACCTACCTAACCGTGCAGTATATAGTTCATACAATTGTCAAGAACAGATGCTGACGAAACATTAGTACTAAAACACAATCTTTATAGTTTAATTCTATTGTACGTGTGTTGACAGTGAACTCCTAAACGGCTGGACCGATTTGAATGATTTTTTTAATGCGTTTGGGTGCCCTGGATGGCTTAGATTCACAATTGGACCCGGTAGGTGGCGCTGCGAGCGAATTCCTGCATTTTTGTATGACGACAGAACGACGTCTGTCCGGGCAGCTAGTATCATATAATTTTCGATAAATCGACAGCTTAATCATCATAAGTACATACCAGATAACTTTTCTTTCAGCAAGAAACCAAAAAGTCCGAATCTGGCATTTGCAAACAAAGCCACACAAGACGTTTTACCACCGCGTTTAAATAATCGCTTAATGTTCAACATTTGATCCATAAATGAGCGCTTGTTATCGATTCCTAACGATTCAACGTATCTAGAGCGTGCAGTCGAAATCAGATAAAGTAGCTAAAAAATGCAGCCGTATCTTTTCACGAAAACCGATCTTCAGATACGTGGAAACAACAAAAAAAAAGTTAAAAAATAAAAAAAGTACTCTAAAATCTACACGCGAGTTTATCCCTGTATTTGTTATAACTTCACAACTCATTCACCGAACCGATTATGATAAATTTACTCAGAAAAATCACTGGGAAATCGGAATAGATATTCGATAATATTATCATGATTTATAGTCTTCAGTCTTCTGAAACGAGGCCGAAACTGAATGGCAAAACAAAACAAGAAATCAAAGGCGTAAGTACTATCTAAGAATGTTTGTCTACAACGACCTTTCTGTTCAAAACAGATAACGCGACTATCGATTACTATCGAATTAAAATCGAATGAATCGACATTTGTTATGATTATTATTATCAATCTGTTCACGAGAAAGCATTAACCGATTAATATTATCTTCTTATCAATGTTTGTAAGAAACATTACTCACAAGGAAAAGGGGTTTTATAAATATTATTATGGACTTCTGTAAACTACAATTTTGCAACTGATTAAAAACAATAACGTAAATAAAAATGACAAAATCCCACCTGCTTATGCATAACTCAAATAGAATCGATATTTTTTTTCGCGACATAATTAATTAACCTCGCACAGTTAAGACAAATGACACCTCATTTGTTATAATCTATAAAACAGTTTAACTACCAGATCATTCCAATGAAATTTTAACTAATCTACTCAAGATCTTTCCTACGATATTTTTAGCATAATAATAAATATCCTCAGGACATTCTTCACACATGGTTACCTGATCCCAAATTAACCTTTAATTAGGCGCGCGGGGTCGCCGCGATCCCAAGTGATCTTCAAGTTAAGTTATTTTTATACCTATTAACGCTGCAAACCCGAATTTCTTGCTAGCTTCCTAACTCTCTAGTCCCCTAGTTTTGGGTCTAGTTTCTAATTTCATACCTATCAATTTGGTAACAGACTCCACGCGACTAACAATGTTAGTTTATTGGCGCGCCTTATTAAAGGCTAAAGGCGGCTTGTACTATGGGTACCAGGTAACTGATACATATTTATATAGATATTAGCACCCAGACACAGAACAAACAGACATGTGCATGCACACAAATGGTTGTCCTGGGTGGGGATCGAACCCTCAACCTGCGGGTTGGCAGTCAGGGTGTCCAACCACCAAGCCAACTGGCCCGTCGAATTAACCATTGCGGTTATTTCAATAAACCAACCATTATGAATAAAACTACTTGTTTTGTACGTTTCCAAATATTAGTTTAGCTTGATGTAGGCAGTAGGAGCTAGTGGGTTGGATGAGATAATGCATTTAGGCGTTATTTATTACTTTTTACAAACCAATATAGCCTTAGAAGACATTTGACTCCTTATTTTCATATCCTATATATAGCATTATTTTTATAAATGTAACGAATTAATTTACCGAAAATAAATTATGATAAGAAGATTATGAAGATAATCAAAATGAGACTCTAAAACAATAGATTTAATACTTGGAATTGGATACGTTGCCACGGTAGTTCGCAATCCAAGCCAAATTTTATGTAAAAGCGAAAGTTCAAAAACACTATAACGATTCGAACTCTTAAAAACACACATATATTGTCTGGAACTAAAACATCCAACCCCAAATCACCCCTCAATGACATTCGAAACGTAAACTAGAATAAATCACACAACATTGTTAACAAGACAAAACAAGAATCTATTAAAACATGCCCATTTAACATTAAATTAATAACTCGAACATTTCAGAATGCATTAAACACGGTATTCATAAAATGGTGAATAAATTGTGACAAGGGTACGCGTCTTCAAGCTTGCATGCTAAGTAGCAATCAACTATTCACTTCTACACTGGCAGCCAGCCCCTCGACATAGAATTTTTTTTCATTTATAAAATTTACATCATAACATTAAAATTACTATAAACTTAAATCGTAAAACTGAAACTAGCTTATACAAATACCTTCATAAATATGGTAATTCTATATGAGTTTCAATCACTACATAGTATAAAACAAAGTCGCTTTCTCTGTCCCTATAACCCTATGTACGAGTATGCTTAAATCTTTAAAACTACGCTACGGATTTTGATGCGGTTTTGTTTAATAGATAAGAGTGATTAAAGAGGAAGGTTTATATGTATTAGTATTTACATTGCACCTGAGCGAAGCCGGGGCAGGTCGCTTGTTGTATATAAAATATTTTTGCGACTTATATTGATTGTTCTGTACAACATCATTCTCCCGCAAAATTATTTAAATTGAACTTTGATTACATTAATTTTTAAAGGCCGTTCCGAAAGTCGATCACCGACCTTAAACTTCATCAATATATGAAAGACTCTGCTTTACATATAGTATATTATATTTCTACGCTATCTTACTCACACGTAATCACGGAAACGACTAATAATTTTTTTTGATCTACAATAAGAAAATAGAAAACGTCAAGCAAAGCTCGCTCGCCTAGGTACTTATTTATGATATTCAATCAGACGGTTTTTGATTGTAAATAACAAAATTCGGAAGCTATACATGTAGCTGACTGATTCACTTCATCTTTGATTCTCGATGCAAGATAAAAATAAGTTCACGGTCTCATGTCCAAAATAATATTAATCTGCCATCTGTCGATATTGTCGCAAGTTAATGACCTTAACTGATGACTCCATCATCCACGTGGGTTTAAATAATAAGGCTCAAGGCCAAGGGCGAGTGGTTTATAGCCCTTTTAATAAAAAGGTCACTTTACTTTTTACAGTATAATCTATGTGTTGATTAATTTAATCTGTATCCATAAATTTATTCCAATTTCAACTTCAAGGTTTACCAAAGTCTTTGTTTTTTGTGACTAACAGTAATATTGGTCTGAATGTGCGATAGACATTCAATCATCTAAACAAACTTTCGCATCTCTAAATAAGGAAGGATTATCACGAAGCCTTTGAAGGTGAACCAACAATACGTGCGTGACGAAAGCGTGTATGATATGAATCTAAAACATTACAACAAACTTCACAAATAATCACTAATAGCTGTTAAACATCAATAAATTAACACTTTCCGCCAACATGCAATAAAGCTTTTAAATGCGCAGAGCTTAAAATAAATGGTATGGATAGTTAAAGCGTCGTTTTATCACGGCATAAGACTTTTAAGAGTGTACATTAACTTCAAGTATATATAATTGCCCCTTCAGTTCCAAGTGTTACGTGCAACGGACTTGCGATACGACCTGTGTTAAAAACGTTTGTGTCTATTAGTTATTTCAATTTTCATTTTATTAATACACCAATATAGACAAGAAACAAAAAGTGACCTAAAATTGCCTCTTGAGGAACTTCTATTTTATCTAAAATTAATCGATCAGGCTGTAAACGTGTTTGTTATAACCGTTGCCGTTTACTAAAATAGAAGAACGACTACATTGCAGTAGATATTTAAGAGTAGTTAGCAGCTATAGTTGGTAGAATTTGTCCTAAGCGGGTAAAACTCCACTTACATGCTTGTGAAAATGCTTTCCCTTACAACAATGCCAATATTTCCACTCTCGGTCTTAGATTTAGTATACTGATTCTAATAGGGTATTTCACAGTTTATAGAATAAATAAGACCAATTATTTTATATCACTTTTGATACTGTCATGCTGGATAGCAAACCCGCAAACGCTTTAATTTATACCACACCCCAAGTTTGCATACGCTTACGTAACACCAAGGTCACGCTGACACTTGCGCCGCACCTTCATTGCATGTGTTCAGCTCGAATAGGAAATTACAGTTATTTCAGTCCAAGTCTAGGTTTAAGGGCACTTTTCCCCCCTTCTAAACCACCCACAAGAATTATGAACTTTAACTTTCTTCAATAGGAAATAAGTGGTTTAGTCTTTGGAATCGATTTCTACTTTCGACGCCAAAACCAGCTAATTTACTTTCTCTATTCTGGGTTGCATTTCCTATCATGAAGTTAGCTAACTAAAACATGGTGAATTTACAATTACTTGATCGTAGCAACTATTTGGATCTTAATTGATTTACCGATGGCATTGAAAGCCTAATGGGCATTGAATTGTCACGGCCACAGCCTTCTAAAGCCGAAATAAAAGTCCATAAAGCCAAGGACATCAGTACGATGGCTGTCATAATCTCATTACTTTCCCACAGCATTAGCATACCGAGAAATTGGGGCATACTTTTATTTATTGAAATACTTTACATACATGCTTGGGAAATATTTCGAAGTCTGAGTTAGTACCTTTCACGTTCCGTAGTAAATATGGTATTCAAATAACTTAAAATGGATTACTGAAAGGCTATGAATAATAGAACGATTACAGTAAGAAATCGACGAGAAAATGATAGAACGCTGACTGAATGACTGAGTATCAATAAAGTATTTTATTTTACTGTCTTGCCTATTATTTTACTGAGTTATTAATCCGCGTAGGAGCTTCAATACACGCATATACAGTAAGTAATAAATTTACATTACAAATATCTTGACTGAATTTATTTAATGAAATAATCACAAAAAGATTGTGTACACAGATTGAAAATATGTTCAGTCCATTGTGCATATAAATCAATATATCTCATTGTTAGAGAAATAACTTCTATGGCTACATCTATAAAGGGAAATGAAGCAAGACAAAAGGAAGCCATCGAATATTCTAGACAAGGAAGTTTCTAGATCATAAGACTAGACGGCACACTAAATTATATTGTGTTTCCTTGGAATCCTCACAAGTGTCTAGCGCAATAAAAGCGACCGTAAACGTGTGCGTTACGAGATGTCCGCAACTCCACGACACTTGCTCGAGTAAATCATCGTTATTACCCCTGTTATGAGTGTCGTTTATAATTGTAATGTTTATTGGAGGACGTGAACAATTGTGATTGAAAACCTGACAAAGGTGATTCCAATGTTTCACTTGTGCAATTTGTATTTCCGCTGCAGAATAAACATTTAAATAATGCAATGTCTTTAGTTTTTTTGCGAGAAATTGCAAATTTCTGGCGTATCTAATAAATCCAGATAGATCCTGATAGATCCAGTTTTTTCTTCAGAGTTACGAATTTGATCAACTGGATTATACTTGGGTGCTTACCGGTGAGTGATATATTAGAAGACTAAGTAGCTCAAGCCTAAGGCGGCAAATTCAGGGTCCGATTTATTTTGTATTATCTGACAAAACACGAAAATAAAACAAAAATTGAAACAGATTGAATTCAAAGGTAAGAGGCAATATTGCACAGCCGTTACTCGGAAAATGTATCAATCCGTTTCTAGTCCTTACAGCGAAGGATTGAACCGCGCACAAAGGTGACTAAAGCCTTCCATGAAAAGAGACGCCAGCTGAATTGAATCTCAAAGATCATAAAAGAAAATTGTGAAGAATAGATTTTATATAAACCATTCATAGAATTTCTAGAAAATTATAAATTTACCTGCACTTCCGGATAGAAAAGGATCAAGAATATGTGTGTGAACTACTATATGTGACTAAGACCAGTAATATGGCAACACAAGACTACGGTGATGTAAGAAGTATAGAATGGCAACTGTGTGAGCGAGAGTTTTGAGACGACAGATGGACCAACAAAGAATGGTTGAGCTTTGTAATGAATTAAAATAAAAAGTTTCTATAGAATTATCACATATGTTCACTATTTTCATGACATTTAATTTAACTATGCTTGTCACTACGTGAAGTGCATGAAAATTGTTATTATCTAGATTAGGCATATCAGATAAATTGAGGCTTATTTTAAGTACGGCATGATTAAAATTTGTAAAACAACCGCGTAATATATTACAACACAAAACAAAACATAATGCTTTCACGTCACGGTCTTACGGTTTAGTAAGCTGCACATGTATGCAACACAAATTTCATCTTATGCATGCGAAGTTTCCACGAAATGTTTCCTTAATAGCCAGGGCGACTCAAACTCCTACTCTTAAGTAGCATTTCCAAGAGTGGATTCTATCATTACTGTAAATACACAAGTATTATACCTCTAGCATAGGAATTACGTAATAATTGTGCCTCCGGGTTACCTGAGATGGAAATCGTTGCAAACTACATGAATATTTAAGAATGCAGTATTTTTAACCTGTTCTTGTGAGTTCCAATCTCTGGAGTTTATATAATGGGACAAGGCAACTTATCTTGCAATAAATTTTTCTTCGGATTTTCTCAGATTTCATAGAGAAATGTATTTTTCCATATATTGCTTTTTTACCACAATCTGACAGTGTTAAATTATGTGACCGAGGGAAGTGAAGTACAACCTAAAAGGGAATTGGTTTTCGCAGCTATGAGAACATAGCGACATGATAATGACGACAGATTTTTGAAATAATGGTGGAAGTCACCCATGCGAGCACTAAAAAATACCCTACTTCCTTGCAATGGTTTCCTAACGATGCTTTCTTTCAACAAAATCTCAAACTCACTGTAGGATTCATTATGATAGCTACAACGTATCTACCAATTGATACAATACCTCCTTACCCGACCCGATCTTCAGACATACTGTAGCTCGATGTATAAATTTATGACATGACTGAATAAGCACGCTTGTCTAGAAAATTCACTGCAGCTTAGCTACTCTTAATGTGTTACCCGGATAAATATAAAAGATAACACTACTACGTGGATGTGTATGGATTTATAGCTCAATAACTTATGAACTCTTAATACTGCAAGCTGTTCCTGTCAAAGTAGAGCAGCAAAGTGCTTCAAGCCACAATATAAACAGAGATAACACAGGACGGAAAGTCAAGACGAACCTATTGTAAGACTGCTCGAAGTTCGCAAGCCTATTGAAGCTGAAGATCTGAGAGAAAATTGTTTATGAACTACTTTAACTCATTTTCTAATGAAATGATGAATTGTTTAAGTTTCAGAGGGTGAAATGGAATGCAAAAATGGAATTTAAATGGTGACCGTTAAAACACTCTGTTCCTTTTCAACAATTTTGTTCTTGTTTTAAACTACGCTATTTTAATGATACCAAAATTTAGGGATTCCTTCAAAACGGTTTGTATGTATGATATATTTTTAACAAGATCGTTTTGTAAAGGGCAATTGCTGTATTTATTGCCGGTTCTTCTCAGTAACAACAACCATTCAAACCGCTATTAGAGACTTTTCATAAGTGCAGCGGCGGCCTTACCCATTGCGAGGCCCTTTGCCCTTCGTGAAAAGTATGTGATGCGGAAGTAGGTCTGGTTGTTTGGTTTAGGAATATGTCATGTAGGACAAGAAATGCTAAAGTTATACAAATAAATAAAATTTGAAATTCATCTTTTTTTTAATTTGCTTGGTTTGCGCGAGGCCCCTTAAAGAGCCAGGCCCCAGGCGATTGCCCCGTTCGCCACCCCCTAAGGCCGTCTCTGCATAAGTGCTAGCGGCCTTTTTTTCCACTTAATAACCCACTGAGCCAAAGCCAGGGCTGGTCGCTACTAAAACACTTTTATTACTTTTTAATGTCAACAAACCGGCGGAAATACGCCAATGTAAATTAATATTTACAAACGTCCAAAATGACATAGTTTTCTTTAGTTATTTGTTATGTAATTATAATGTTAAACAACGACCGTGGACACGGCTACACGCACCCTCAGGGAAATGTTCGTCCAAGGTTTCATGTCACATTTCTGTTATAATATTTAACATAGTTGAATTATTTTTGGCAAGCTCAATACACTCGGATTCCAATAGGAAAGAATACGAAAAAAAAGGGATTGTTGCCAAAAGGTATACGGTAACAATCAAATACATTTCAAGATAGTTTTTAGCTCTGAAAATTATACTAAATGTATGTTCTATAGAGGTGTCTTTGCATGTTGTCTTGCCACTGTTGTGATAGCTCGTGGTTTCGTTTACCAATTATTAGATTATACAAAAAACAAACATCTACACGTGTTTCGCTTCTAAGTGCACGAAGCATCTTCAGGGGCTTGATTCTGTAAGGAAAATGAAACTAGCTCGAGGATGTTTCGTCGCGGCCTCCATGCTCTGTCTCTTTCGCCAGCTACGCTAATGCTACTAATCACGTGAGAGATAAACTCTCCGAGGCCTCCGTGAAGCGGCTCGCCGACGAAGTTTGTATTAGCTGAATAAGGGGGCTGGACGTATATACGTAATATTTGACTTGACATGACTTGATATTTGTATAATGTTATAGCTCGAATCAATTAGTTATTTTTTATTTTACCTATTATGTTATTACTAGCTGTCCCCGCGGTTTTATCCGCGTAACATTTTCCCGAGATAAAAACGACCCTATGCGCTATTCCAGAATATAATCTATCTCTGTGCCAGATTTCACCAGGTCCTATCAGCTGTTCTGGGGTGATTAAGCTATTATAATAGAAGTAAGAATATAACGATTGGAACTAGAGCATTAGACTAACTACTTTATTTAATTATGATAATGGCCTATGCGAGTGTAAACAGATAATTAAATAATTTAAAGTATCGAGTGTTTGTACGCAACAAATAACTCTAATTACAGACCATTTAAGGTCTTAATTGTATCGTATCATCTTAAGATGCAAACCAGATTTATAAACAGGGGCCTTGCGATCCAGTACTGGTTTTTATGTCAAAGACATCAGAATGTACGTTATAAAGCGAGCAAATGCGAGTCGGGATCGCACATGAAGTGTAACACCATACAAAATTTAACAAATCTTGTATTGGGACGCCCTTAATTATTTTATTTTTTTCTATAGTTGATGCTATAACGAACCATAGTCGTACCACTGTAAAATTTTCACGTTTCTACCTATTAGGGTTCAAAACATACCCTGTGGCAGACGGACGGACATAGGAGCCTGAATAATAGGGTCCAGTTGGCACTCTTTGTAAATCCTTTCCACTCAAGGCATCTAGACACATTTTAAACCACGCTAAGTAGAGCGAAAACGGCAAAAGTGATACAAAACGCAAAAGGCGTGGTGTCATAATTCACAGTGGATCAAACATGAGTAAAGTGTGAAGGTCAGACCGCTCGGAGCCAATCGTTATTATATTATGTACCTTATTTAAGGCACATGCCAGACCGTGAACGAATTGCGAGTTGGTCGCGAAAGTAATGGCCTCGGATTATTATTTTTTGTAATACAAATTCAATGTCATTTAGTTTAGGCACGAGGAGGGCACTTAAGAACTTCAAAGTAACTGAAGCATTTTTTTTTATTAGCTACAATAGTCAATTGTTTTAAATCACATTAGTAATACTCTAAACTATGGAATTTAGCAGGCCCTTTGATCAAGCGAGGAAACACGTCAGATTTTACAATCGACTGCTGCATATAGGCATTTCTAAAGCCGACCTTTGTGCTAAACGATCTTTGCAGCCCATTCGACTTCTCTGACGTCATTTATATAAATATTAACATAGTATTAACCTCCATAAAAAAAATATTTCTCACCACAGACACAATAATAAAATTACTAATTTAGAACTTAACTATATAAAATTAACAATAAATAATTATATTCTAATTAGTCTAGTGTGGTGGCAGCGGATAGTAGCACTAAATATGGACTCTATCCTCTGAACTAGGCAGGAGCCTGTATCTCAGAGGATAGATTCATGTCACTTATAAATAAAAAAAAACATCTTACGAACGTATACTACCGTCAGGTTTTGATTTGGTTTATTGAACAGTTTCTATAAACTAATCAAAGTTTTAAATGTAAAAATTACAAGGCATCTGATTTTACGTTGGCAACTCCCCGAGTAAAATAATAATAGCTCGTAATCATGCCTCAGATTCTATTTGAACTTTCTACTTTTTATTAATTTCGACCATATAGCACAGTGTCGGACTATTCCATGTACCTAAAGGCTGCCCTTACTTAGGTACTACATTGTAAATTCCATTTTTGTTTGTTGTTCGTTGTTTTTGAACAGCTACAAAAGCTATTTGAAAAAAGAAACAATAGTCGCTAAAATCTGCCGCTCGGCGCCCTAGGCTAGCCTACACAGCCTGTTAGTAAAGCCGCCACTAATATAGAAGCCGAGAACTAACGCTTATTCGCCTACAGTGAGCCATATGCCTTAGAAGTAGATACAGTGTAACGTAATGTGTAAATAAACTTGGTGCATTGATGTCATTCTGGTTGGTCATTTGTTGCGACACCCACATGCATGTTTGTATTAGGTAAGATAATCCTTTAGGGCCGGTAACTCCCTCTGATATTACATATTTATCTGATAAACGTGAGCTTGGAAGTGGGTATTGCAGGTACAGTCGCTAGCATAAATATATAACCATGGACAGTTCAGAAATACAATCAGACGCACATTTGTGCCCTAAGCACGAACATCTATCGTAAGCGGGACGTTATTGTATCGAGTGCGACAAAAACCAATGGTGTTCCATTTTCCATACAACCCAGCTTTTTGGCGCACTCGATACGATTACGATACGCTATCGGAAGATACGATGTTCTTTAGGCCTCAGATAATTCAACCGTAATGTTACTTACAGCGACAGAATTAATATTTGAGCCGCCTATAAATGAAAGAAGAGAAAGTAATGAATGATCATATTTATGCCTATGACTGTACATTTTATGTTAGGTATGAGTTAAAGTACACAAAAATCAGTTGTATCAATAAAAGCTACGTTAACCCATCGGTATTAGAGTCTGACTATTCATAAGTGCTTGTAAAGGCCTATTTGAATAAAAATATTTGAATTTGAAATTTGAATTTGGAGGTCCTGGGTTCGATTCCCAGGACCGGCCAGGTATTGTTGATGGTTCTGTGCCTCAAATACTACATAGGCCAGGATTGGTAATGTGTCCAAAAGACAGCGATAAGAATCACCACAAATCACGTTAAGGCTTAAAATATCTTCGGTGATATGTGGTCACAATATTGAGACCTCTGCCTAGCTGTTCAGGGATATGGCCGTACAGATGATTTAAAAGCTATATTATTATTATTGTCTGATATAATTGTTGTTGGAGTTGTCTTGTCATAAATCTTTGTTTAACACTTTGGGTGCTCAGCAATTTGTACCACATATTACTAATAGCTGCCTGCCGCGGTTTCACCCGCGTTCCGGAGGACTGTAATGTCTACTCTACTCTCTGTCGGACAAACTGACTAACGCGCTCAGTTAAAATAATTGCAATTCATTTAAATTCTCGCCTTTTCTCTACAATATTATGCATGTATTATAAATATAAAATTTCCTCTTGAATCACTCTATCTATTGAAAAAAACCGCATCAAGATCCGTTGCCTAGTTTTAAAGATTTAAGCATACATAGGGATATAGGGACAGAGAAAGCACCTTTGTTTCACACTATGTAGTGATGATGAAATTGTGATCATTACCACATAACATACTAATAAGTATAAATAGTTATAGATTACAACTATTTAATTAATTAACAAACAATATTTTAACCCTTTTATCTTATTTCTATGTCAAATAAGATAATAGCAATATTTATAAAAAGGGTCTTCATACAACCCAATAGATAATAACATTTTAAAAGTTATTTGTCTGGCTTTTGATTTGTGCCGATAGAAGTATTTTTCTATACAGACAAGAACATATTTAAGTCTTTTTGAAACTGGACAAAACCAGTTTTGGCCCTAAGACACGAAGATCAAACCTACTGTAATTACCACCCATGCAGAAAACAACCTTGTGTTATTTGTATTTGGGTTACAATTAAAACTGAAACACTTTCCACAGATACAAGTTCTGTGGTGTTTCCAGAAAATTTGCTTTGTTATGATTAATTAGCTGTCCCCCGCAGTTTCACCGTTCCCCAGGGATGTTACATTTTCCCGGGATAAAAAGTAACTTATATGATATTCCAGGATATGCTCTATCTATGTGCCAAGTTTCATCCAAATCTGTCTGGTAGTTTTAGCGTGAAAGAGTAACAAACATCCATACATACATACATTCGCTTTTATAATATTAGTGGGATAGCCCAACTTATCCCACTGCTGAGCAAAGGCATTGAAGCTTACCTTTTATTATCTCGGTGGATGATATAATGACATCATTCTCATCCATCCTTGATTTGTAGCACAAAAGATTCGATGATTTCTTGATTTTGAAAGATTTTCAACACCGTCTCAGCATTTCTTGTTTCTCAGCAATTGTAGCTGCCCTCCGTTTTTATACCATCTTGTACTGTTAGAATAACTATTGCAGAGCCTTTCAAATGCATCTGTAAAAATGATGATGTTGGATATATTTTTATTCCTCCCTTATTTATTCCCCGTCTGAATCTGATCTTTTTAGAAATAAGTAATTCCTACTACATTATCTAATTTGTTTTTTTTTATATTGGTTTATTTAATATACTGTACAAAGCACTAAAACGTACAGGTAGCCACATAATGCAAACCTCAAGGGGTTTATCTGTAATTGGTGAGGTTGTTCGTTTGTATAAAAAAAGAAATACAAAGGAAAAATTAAATATAAATACTTACTTATAATTTAAGTTTGTTTTAAGTTTTTTTTTAAATTAATAAAATATGTAAACACACTTAATTAATGTTTAGAAAAGGTTTTAATAGGAAATGTGTACAATAACATGCCAGTGCATAAAACATATGTTACCAAGTCAGTTCTAAGCTGACTTTCCTAAAATGATCACAAGTTAGAAAGTGGTTTGATTTCCTTCATATGTTGTGTCATATTAATCCCTGCTTGAGGCTTTGAATAAGATAAACATTTAACAAAATAAATGTATGTTTTCTTAATAAATCATTTTAATAAAATTATAAGGGAATAAAGAAATTTAATCAATAAAAATTAAATATGAAATTAAATGTAAATAATTTAATTTAAATGTAATGTAATGCTTTCATCTGCAAATATATATAGGTAATAAAAAATAAAAGTATGATAACAGCTGCTTTATTCTAGGATTTATTTATTTGATACACAAAGCAGAATACAATCAAAATATGCTTTAGACCAAGCATTTGCAACATCATAGTTTACTAAAATTATGTAATTACTAAAACAATAAAAAATGTTAAAATGTTCAAAATCATTTATTCAGTTTAGGTCCATGGAGGGCACTTATAGGTCAAATTTAAAGTTACTGAGCTACCACCTACGATGGTAAGGCTTCCTAATTTGACTTGACTGTAGCCCACATATTGAAGTAAAAATGTTGGATTTTTAATCTTAAATTTAATGTGTAGTGTATAACAGTCTATAAGAGTAAGAAAGAAGAAAATTTATTTTATTAAAACACATTAACAATAGCAAACACCAACAACTAATTTTATTAGCTTTCTATTGAAGTCAATTAGCAAATTGACAAAAAAAGAAAGTTGGTAGAAAACAGAATATAGTAATCAATTTTTTATTAAATAATTAGTAATTGAAATAAAAATTTGTGGGTTTTAGTTTCTATTACCATAATCAATGATTTTTTTAAAAACTGCTTTTCATGTTAATCTATCACTTATAATTTTTATCTGAAATTTTAAGTTGTTACTTTATTTTCTTTTTGGAATTCATATAGACCAAGTAGGAAATCTAGGTATATTCTAGTGAGAATCTTGCTTTATATTTAAACAGACGAAATTAAAATATTGTCATAATTAGTTGAGTCTTGTATTAAATACTAAAAAAAAATGAAATACTTGAATGATGAAAATACTCATTATATTATTATAAAATATTTCTGCTAATAAGATATTTGTTTAATAAATTCTTACCAATTAGTATTGAAAGTAGTAGCAGGTTTTCGCGAACAGCAGCCTTGATTTCTGACCGAATACAACAAATATTTGAACAGCTTAGTTTCACGAATGGCACCTTCCGTTTCCAACACTATAGCACATTTTATAGACAAATAATCACTTTAACTTAAGGAGATCGATGCACAGCAGTAACTATCGAGGCGGGAGTAATAGTATCTGGTAAGATTTCGAACAATAAAGAGTTTAAGACGACGCAGTTGGTATCAATTGAGCCGCGTAGATGCCGCGTAGGAGTTTCTTTATTAATCGGCGTGGGTCGATTTCTTTGCTCAACATAAGGTCAACTATCCTCGCAACGAAACCGCGGAGTCTTCACGCTAATAGAAAATATTTGCATTCTATTTTTATTTCTAATAAGCGAGCGAAGAGCGCGGCGGACCGATTGGATTTCAATACACTGCACTGTCAATAGATAACATGTAAACAGAAGCGGAGCACCGGGCGTAACAACACATTACAATACAACACAATTGGTTGAGGCGACACAAGGTCGCGGATTCACGTTCAGGCTATTGCAATTTTAATTCAATTCAATCTTCTCCATTTAGGTGTGACGTTTCATTTTATTTTATTCACTAGACGAACCGTTGAGGAAGACAAAAAACCCGTTTTTGAATGTAAAGCACAAGCCACAGAATATAAAAAAAAGATTGTCCTGGTGACTTTAATTTATGAATTCTCTATGGTTTCTCATTTATTAGAGGTGTATTATTTGAGACCTAAAACGGTCTATGGTAAATAGTAACTTAAGCCCAAGCTAGATGGCGCTGCTAGCAAAATTTTAAATAAAATCAACGTCAACATTAAAAGTGGATATATACCATTTTAGTTTCTTTGAGTAAAGCTAGATGGTGCTATCTTAAGATCATGGGGTAAATGTAAGCGTAATATCTGAATAATATAAAAACAAAAGAAAATATTGTAGTATATGTATTTTTTATGATAATAGATTCTTTACAAAAAAATGTTATCGGGTATTTATTTATCACTACAAATGTTTGAATACATTTCGCATATTGCAGCATTTATTTCGATTTTCCTACTTATTTAATTGTTCATTCACTATTTTACATCTATCAGCGGCAGCTTTGACTGCCCCGATGATAGTGGACCGGAAACCTGAAAATATGGGATTGTTTAAATTAGGAATTTATATTGATTGTATTCATGAGTACACCAAGTCAACCAATGGCTGGACTGAGGCCTCCTCCCCACCTGGCCCACCTTGACATAGCGCCCAAACATAAACACCTAATCAATAATAATAGTGTTACCATGGTAAAATTGTGATATATCGTCAACAAGTCAGCCTTAAAAACAAAGAAACCGCCAGTGCTTATACTGGCATCGTCAGAGCCATGTACAATTATGCCTGCTGCAGTCAAAGCTGCCTAGAGAGTATTTATATTATTAGATACTTAGATATATTTAGAACTGAACTGATCTGTTTAAACTTGTTACCATGTTGTTCCAAATGATAAGTCCCCTCGGCAGTGGAACCAGCTGGGCTGGTGACATTATCCTTCAAAGTCGCAGGGTGCACGCCCGTCCCCAACATGGCGGCTGATCCAAGCGTGGTCTGTGCTGCCAGGCGAAGAGCCAGGTCACGAGGTAAGCCGCATCGCACGCCGCCGTCAGCTAGGGATTCTATTAGCATGTAGACCTGTGGGTAGAAGGAGAGGGGTGCTTGGTAATATTGAGTGCTCAGTGGTTTGATACCCTGACTCCCATCATACCGTCTTAGGTTGGATTCCCAGGAAAAACGTGTGCAATAAATAACATGTCTGTTTGTTCTATGTGTGGGTGTAAATGTAAAATAAGTATTTTTATGTTCAAAGAAAAAAGTAGAAAACGTTACCTGGTTTCCATAGTACAAGCTCAGCTTAATTTGGGATCGCATTTGGGCACTGAATTAATACCCAGGATTTAACTCTTTCAGTCACACATGTAGATACATAATAATGCCAATATTTTAGTAATGACTTTATGCCGATGTGCGGAAAAATGAGTACCCAGTCTTTGCCAAGAAGATTTGTATTATCATGTAAGTGCCACTTAGAACCGAAAGAATGCACTGTTTTTAATTAAAACATTTGGAAAAGGTGGTTAGTGACACTAACTACTGAAACTGGAAGAGTTAGGACTGAGAGAGTGGAGAGTAACTGGAGATTCGCCGTCTGCAGATCTGGAAATCTTCTTTAAACCTGTACAATTCTAAATGAGACTTACATAAGCCGGTCCACTACCACTTAGAGCAGTAACAGCATCCATTTGGTACTCGGGGACCTCATCACAGGTACCGACTGCTCGGAACAGCTCTGTTGCGAGTTTGACATCGTCAGCGGTGGCTCTAGAACCTCGACTTAATGCTGCAGCTCCTGCCTTGACAAGTGCTGGTGTGTTCGGCATTACGCGGATTACTCTAGCTTCTGATGGTAACACCTGGACAGAAGACCTACTTGTTAATAATTCACTATAGATTGATTCAAATTTTAAAGGAGAGCTTATATAGAGAAAGAGATATTAAACAATTAAATCGATGTATATTAGGTCCAAAGAAATTGAATTTAATATAACTTATTTTCTGTTCCCAAGATAGTTGGTATTATGTATTGTTTTTTTCAAAACATTGTGTTGCTTTAATCTCCATTTTTAACCGACTACAAAAAAGGAGGAGGTTATCAATTCATCTGGTTAGTAATGGGGTTTTATATTTCGACCAATTCGAGATATTTTAGGGAAAGATATTAGATAAGGCCACTCGAATAATTTAGCTAAAACTGATCAGTTGTAAGATTTGATAAATTGCATTGGATGTCCTGTGTATTTGTTTATAATAATAGGAGGTCAATTGTACTATATTTCCCTGGTGGATTTTAGACTTGTGTAGGTGGATAGACTTTCATTGTATTACCAGCCGTTCAAAATCATCATTGTAGTCCTGTAATTAATATAATTACTTTCTCAACAGCAGCAATGGTGATACCCATAGCTACGGAAATAAACAGCTTATTCTTCGAGGCTGGAAGGTCCCTCAACTCCCTGAGTGCTGTCGTCACTACCTCTGGTTTTACCGACACTATGACTACTTCAGATCTCTCCACAACTGGCTTGTTCTCGAATAAGGCTGTAGCTCCTAGACCCTGGAAAGAAATAAATGGAGGTTTCTATCAACCAAACTATTTTGCGATATCAAGGATTGTGCGTACTTAAGCAAGTGGCGTAGCTACCGGAGGGCTAGACGGGGCAGTGCCCCCAAGCTCAGGGGGCCCCTCGGACTCTGACATACAAACAGTGGCGTAGCTACCGGAGGCTAGACGGGGCAGTACCCCGGGGATTTTAAATAGTTTAGTTGGGGCCCTACTAATTTTTTCGCCCCAGGGCCAATGGTTACTTAGCTACGCCACTGACTTAAGCATGCGTATGTGATATGGAAAATAACTACTTTTATGATGTTCAGATTGCCAGTAAACCAATTTTTATATGATAATGCTTTCTTACATATTGTCTAATATAGATACATAATGATGTAATTTCTTATCTGATTGTACAATAGTTGCAAAGTCAAGGTGACGTGAGGAGGTTCATTTAAATATTTTAATTATCTTTAATATGAAAGTTTGCTTGTCTTTTTAGGTTATCAAGTTAACACGTTTTTTAAATGAATGTGTTACAAATAGGATTACATTATTGTGTCAATATAGCTAAATAAATAACCTAGGACAATCTTCACACAACGCCATCTGATCTCATACTAAGCAGAGCTTGTACTATGGAAACCAAATAACTGATGTATACATTACTTTTTAAACACATAGATACAATATATAGTATAGAGATTTACATACAGACACAGATCAAACAGACATATTCAATTGTCCATGCACACAAATATTTGTCGAGCTATATCATATATTATAGCTCATGTGCTTGTAAACGTGCACTCATCCCTGCCAGTAGGGATAGCTTGGCAGAGATGAGTGTACCAATCGGTAAGGGGAAGAGCACCTATCCCTACCGGTAGAAATAAATTTACAAAAACGTGCACTTATTCCTACCAGTAGGGATAGCTCGGTCGGGATAAGCGCTACTCACGCGACGAATTATCAAACTATTATGAAACATTGAATCAGCGAGTTACATAAATCGGGTGCGAGGTAGGCAGAAGAATCACACGTCTCGTTAAAGTCATCACAAACTAGCCCCGTTTTGACAGTTAAGAATGTCATTGAAAATTCAGTCCTATTCTTTTACACTAAGGGTTAAGTCCATCAGCAAACAATTATCCGTTGAACCTATAGATGAGCCTTATTTCAAAGGCAATTAAGTTTATACTTGTATGACATTGCTAGCTGTCAAAGAGCTATGAAACAGTATGGTGGATCGGATTAATGATTAATGTATAAAATGAGTCGCAATCCATCGCAATAGCAACTTACATCAGTAAATAGAAAGACAATACACCTTCAATAACAATATAATGAGTTTTAAATTATTATTATTGAATATTTTAATGCGGTAAGTTTTACCTTAAAGGCTTCAGCGCTGACTGTATCTGATGGGTGACAGCTTGCAGTGATTTCATCGGGTTTTGCCAAACCTGAAATGTTTGTATATTATAGTACACTAGCTGTCCCCCGCGGTTTTACCCGCGTTCCCGTGGGATGTCACATGTTTTATACATAAAATCCTTCCTTTTCAAGCACTATATCTATTAAAAAACCCCGCATCAGAATCCATTGCGTAGTTTTAAAGATTTAAGCGTACATAGGGATATAGGGACAGAGAAAGCGACTTTGTTTTATACTATGTAGTGATACTGGACATTTCGCACCCTTAGTACGATAAGGACTTAACTCAAAATTTTGCGAAATGGAGTTACGATCATAGAGAGACTAAACAAAGTACGCTGTATCCGATGAAGAGTAAAACATAGTCAATTTAATGATAGAGTAAGCATACCGATACTTAAGCCTCTTTAACACCGGGACCCACCCTCCCCGCTCAGTGCGAAAAGTGATCCAATCAGAGATGTGCTAAAAGTGATTTTATGAGTTAAGCCCCTATCATTCTGAGGGTGCGATTTGTTACTGTAATTTACATTATGTATAGTACATTTTATACAGTAACAAATTACCAGTATGATTGATAAAATCCCTACTAATATAATAAATGTGAATGTAAGTTTGTTTGTTACGCTTTCAGGCGAAAACTACCTAAACGATCATCATGAAACTTTGTACACATATTCTTCTAAGGTATTAGAAAAAACATTGGAGACTTTTTGTGCCGGGAAAATGGCCGTCAACATTATAATCAAACAATATACCTATTTGACAGTTTATTTTCATATTACGGTATTACAGAATAAAAATATATTTGTTCAGATTTGACGATATCGATCAAGCCGATTCAAAAAGTATCAAAACATATTTTTGTTTGACAAACGTATCAACAACAGGCGAAGAATATGGATACAAGATAAGAATTGCGTCATCTCAAACTCTACGTCAATCTAGACCACAGAAGTCAGTTTATTGAATATCATTAGAAGTTGGTGCCTTCGTGGTCTACCTAGGTATTAGAAATACGTTATAAATACGCACATACACACTCACACTCACACACACACATACACATAGACACAAATACACAACACTTATTACTATTATTACACATTATTCATTTATTTACTATTTATCTAACTACTTACTTGACAATTTGTGACATTAGAGTTTTGGGGGGCCTGGAGTGCTAAAATACAGGCCTAGGCTTAGTTTAGACTCCAGATCTCCCACAAATTACAGATCAAATTTGTCATGGTTTTCAGAAATGCTAAAAATAAGTACCTACTACCTAAACCTACCAATTGTAAAACTCTGCTCAATTTTTGTATACCTAGTGTTGTAATTTGTGGAGATGAAATAAACGCATTTTATTATTTATTATTATAATAATGGAAGGAGAATGTTAGGTGCGCAAATGGCAATCTGTGGTTTCTGTCTACCCCAATAGGGCAGGTGTGACGAAATACCACCTATACTGTATATTGTTATAGTATTATTACAGTCAGTCAGTCAGAAAGACGTAAGTACCTCTTTGGGAACGCTTTTGTTCCCATTTTGGTGCAAGGTGAAAAGTGCCCGTGGTCTCCATCGTTGCTACCATACATTTTTGGTTCCTATTATTTTACTAACAGGGCCTTCTTTTCTATTTGGGCACGCTGAGCAAGTGCTCAGGGCCCCGCGATCCCAGGGGCCCCCTAATTCGGAAACAATGGATAGCCAGAGGTTACAGAGTATGCGACAGATCGTGTCGTCAGATCGAATCAGTGTGTCTAAGATTATTCTTAGGGGCCTCTTATGGTCAGGGCCTCCAATAGTTTAAAAACGGCCCTGAACAAAGTAATAATATGAAAGTACCTGCTGAAATAAATCCGTTGGCCAGAGCGAAGGCTAAGCGGCCACCACCGATGAATCCGATCTTCATGGCTTCACTTAATGATACTGCGAATTGAAAACAAAACAAATAGTAAGTATTATATTGGTTTTATTGTTGTTTTATTTTAATTATTTTATTTTATATATTTGTGTATTGATGTGTGTGATAATATTTGTTATTAATGGGTGCAAATTACCTGAATAAATGAAATTTATTATTGTTATTATTACCTATTAAGTATGTACTTTATCGCTTAATATTTATAAAGTAGGTAGTATTGTTATGAAAGCTTTCTAGAGGTTCAAAACTAATACCTCATCAGATATCTGCAATAATGATATCAAATGATAAATGCTCATAAAATCCTTAAAACATAATAGGAATATGTCAATATATAAATATGTGATTTAAAAATAAATGCCAAATAAGTTAAAACTGCTATTTATACGAGGTTCCAAAACTTCTGAACGGACCCAAAAAAAAAGAATCAACACATAGAATACATTGCAGAGTCTATACGATCCATCAAAAAACGAGAGAAACCGCGGGCGCTAGAAGATCAAAATGAAAGCTAAGTAGAAATTTCATTTAATAAATAAATACAATAATTTATCCACGTGGTTATAAACTAGTATATCCTCATTAGAAGATATCAGAAGTAAAGTCACAAAGTTACAAAAATCTTTGTAAACAGAAAAGGATATTGGCAACACATGTACCTACTTAATAATAAATGACATTATATTCCCGTAACTTAAAAAAAATAATTAAAAAAATAACTCACAGTTACATAAGCTGAACAATAAACCCTCTACGGCGACGTACAAATACCAACTGAATTGTAAATAATTAAGACACAATTTATTGCTGCATCTCTCAGGGTTATTGTTATCTCTCTTATCAAACAGAGACAGTAGAATAACGATCGATATGTAGAATGTTCCACTTGTTAATATGGATGGAACTGAATCGATTTTGTTTATTAGTACAGAGGCTGTACTGTCGCTGTGCTGTACAAATACAATCTCGATTGAATCAGATACAGAGAGGGGGGGGGATCCCCTCTATGACTGACAAACAACTTCAAAATTCACTTGTTTTGTTGTTGTTTAGATTAGTAGAGCTGTTTCAGCTCTTAGTGCAGAGTTCGTCCGGGGATGTACTACCACCTTACCTATTTCTACCGTGAAGCAGTAGTGCACTTGTATTACTGTGTTTCGGTTAGAAAGGTAAGGGGGCCGGTGAAATTACAGGCACATGAGACTTAACAACTTCACGTCTCAGGGTCGACAACGCATTGGGGATGCCCTTAGTGTTGCAAATGTCCATAGGCGGCGGTTACCACTTACCATCAGATGAACCGTCCGCTTGTTTGTCGACCTATGTGGTATAAGAAAAAAAGAGGAATTTCTGAATGTTTGGTTTTATTAATTACACGAACATTATTCAAATATAATTTTTCTTTTTGTCTAGATTAGAATAGTACTCTGGTCCTCAACCTTTAGGTACCACTGTCGCGCCTGATATTCAGAAATCGAAGTACTACATTTTTGTCGTTTATTTATTTGTACTAAAAAGTACTAAAATGTGCGGAAACTTAGTATTATTATTCTAACTAGGTTTTTCAAGACTAACTCCCCTTTTGTACTAATTGGGATGAGTCCTGGATTAAAGATAAATGATCAAACACTAATACGAAAATATTCAATATAATCAAAATTTAATTTCTAATGTGATTTTTCAGTACCGATCTAACCATAAATAGTATGTTATTTGATGCTGTATAATTATGACGTCACAACTTGCTATTTCGTACAAAATTCCATACATTCAGTCGTTTTGACATTTCATAAAGAATTGCTGATTTGACGTCAGGACACATCCCTATTCTTTAGACTACGATTAACATTTAAAATTAATTAAAACAATTAATATTTAAAATCTTGAATCGTTTTATTTATCTCAGGAATTCTTTATTAAAAATAGTATTCTAAAGTATTTTATTCCAAAAATGGACTTAAGTCTTGAAAATCTACCAGAATAACGTACGAGTATGTTTCGGCACGAATTTTTTACTTAGTGCTTTGTAATAACGACTGCGACATTAACTCAGCTATTAGTTGTAAAATGTATATATCCTGGGACATTCATTGACACATGGCTATCTTCCAAACTAAGCAGAGCGTGTATTATGGAAGACCATATTACTGATATACTACATATACAACTTTTTAAAACATACTTCTAGATATTTACATCCAGACACAGAACAAACAGAGATGTTCATGCACACAAAAGTTTGCCCTGGGTGGGAATCGAACCCACGACCTAGTCAACTGGCCCGTCTACTTACTAATGACTGAACCTTTACAAGGTAACATGAAAACAACATTATTGTACAGTCCGTAAATATATTGACAAGGTACATTACATAACATTACATAATTTAAAAACAACATCCATAGTTGACACGTCAGTCGGCTTGGTGGTTAGCGACTCTGTCTGCCAACTCGCAGGTCGCGGGCTCGATTCCCATCCAAAATAATCATTTGTGTCCATAAACAGGACTGTTTGTTCTGGGTGCAAAAATCTATATACATAAGTAGGTATTTAGAAAAAAAAAGGTAGAGTGTAGTATATCAGTTGTCTGGTTTCCATAGTAAATGCTCTGTTTAGTTTGGGATTCGATGGCCGTGATCAAAAAGCAAAACCATTTATTCAGTTAAGGCCTGCGGAGGGCACTTATGAAGATCAAATTTAAAGTTACTTTAACTACTACCACATATTTTTTTCTTTTTACGATATATAATAGTTCCCACTCCCCATTATTGCCATCAAATAGAAGTGAAGCGAAACGTCTCGTGTCATTATATTAATAACGATAGGCGATCACTTGCCGTAATTGCCTCCATGGATTCAACCTTGTGGATTGTTTGCCGAGAATTGCAATAACTGGCAATTGAAACAGCCTACATTGCTGACGTGTCCATTGACATGTTACTAAAAAAAAACAATTGCTTGCAAATATCTTTAAGTGATTTGCGAAGCCATAGAGGACGGTTTAATTGACCCTAAGTCATTCCGCCAATATGTCGTCATAAAGAATGGTTATTCCAAAGCAATTGTTAACAATTAACACGCACATTTCGAGTTCGTGTTATATCTCGTATAGTTAACTAGCTGTCCCTTGCGATTTCACCCGCGTTCCGGAGGCCTGTAATGCGCGAATTGTCAAACAGTTATATAGTAGTAGAGCTCTTAGTGCAGTTCCTCCGGGGAAGTACTACCACCGCACTCATTTCCGCCGTGATGCAGTAGTGCACTAGTATTACTATGTGTCAGTTAGAAAGGGCTAGTGAAATGACTGGTGCATGTATTATAGATATAAATCTTCCTTTTGAATCATACTGTATATTGATGAAAACCACATCAAAGTCCGTTGCGTGGTTTAAAGATGGCGGGATCGACTTTGTTTTATACTATGTAAAGCTGTGGCTCAGATTAGTGTCAGTCTATCGTCTCAATACAACGTAAATTGACCACAATATCTCGTAACAAATAAACCTTGAACTTACTCGACTTGCATATAATAGTTACCTATAATATGATCGACAGAGCCGCAAGGCACTAGTACCTCCATGTTACCATACCTCGAGTTTTAGTGCCCGTTTTAGAAAAATATGTAATCCTCATTATTATCGGCGACAGAGGGGGGCCGTGCGGTACTGACACTTGTCAATTTCGATATCGACCCCTACTGGCAGGGACAAAGTAATGGAACTAAACCAGCGCAGCTCAACGCTAACGGTTTGACGTTTAAGATTATCAAAGAAAAGTGAACCTTTTTGGTTTATGATAAGGTCTATCTGTATCATCATACAATTAACTTAATTGGATCAATAGATGCACCTTAATTCGGTAGCAATAGAGCTAATTTTCTAGAGCTTTTTAGTGCCGCTGACCTGCAAATGACCAGCATATACTACATTTACTACGCGTTAATTAGTAGTTAAATCAGCCCCCTATTCAGCTAAAACCACTTTATCGACGAACCACCGCAACGAGGCCTCGGAGAGCTTACCTCTCACGTGTTTGCTAAGTTAGCGAAAGAAGTAAAGTAAAGTAAAAATGTATTTAACTTTTTACATAAAGTACTTAATAATAATAAATATGCATCAACAATTTAACATTAGCAAGACAGTAATAAAAACTTATTGACCAGTTATACTGTATTACAGAGTTATTTAGACATGAGACAGAGCATAGAGGCCGCGCCAAAATATCGTTGATCTAGTGTCATTTTCTGTACAGAATCGAAGCCCAGAATATGCAGGTGGCCGTGCGTAGCAGAATCACGTATGTCAAATCATTTACGTAGTGCACGTCAGTATTATAAATACATTGGATAAGCTATCGTATATCGATTTAAATAGCTAATATTGGACATCATGGAAAAATAAACAAACAACGACCCAGAGCAACGGTTGATATTGGGCTTATATCTAGTTATCACAATATTTTACGCTAGCTTGAGTCCCGCGGTTTTATCCAGGGATCACGTTTTGACGTCTTGTCTGTAACGCAAATTTATATTCAATCTGAGCACCAAGATCGTCTAAATTCGTTCAGTAGGGTTGATTTCATTTAATAATGATCTTATCCCTCAAATCAATATAAAAGGCTTGCAGAGAGTACATTTCCTTCACAAAAGCCTTTAAAATCTGTTGATGAATACTTGCGTTACTATTACTATATATATACTATGCTTTTATTTTTTAAGGTACACAGGCTTTAGCTTCTTTTGGCTCTTACACCCATATACGGACAATTTATGGTTTGGGTTAATAAAACACGAGTTTAAATACCAAATCAGCAACTATTTAAAAGAAAAAGAAATGTCTATGATGTGAATAGTATTATTATCTGTGACTAACTTACAAAAGGCCTGTTAATGAAAGATATTTGTTTTAAGATCAAGATACATAAATATTGTCTATGAATGGTTATTTTTAGCCACAGTGACGTTAGAATAAATATGTATATGTCTTTGTTTAGTCCATACAGTAGAAAGAAAGATTTATAAAGTATCTAGTTAGATGTACATTTATACTATAGGTACATAAAGCAAGGTTTTCGTTATATATTTATACTGATGACTATTTACATGTAATTAAAAAAATATATTTATTATTATACACACATTCCTCTTCTAACAATTGATAAAAATAGCATAAATATATGCCATTTTCCTTTGAAGAATTGACAAATAAATAATATTCATTTGTTGATATGCATTTTGACAGATGTAAATCAGTCTATATAAGAATTTAGATACTGGTTATTAGAAAACATACTTACACTTAATCATTTTAATTTATTATAACACACACGTTAATCCAATTTACTTATTAATTAACTTTTCTTAAAAAAAACACTAAAGAGTTTCAAATTCGATCACAAAAAAAGTTTATTAGCACAAAGGTCGAATCTTCAACACTTTTTTTTTAATAATTTCTTTTAAATTATAGCAGAATAAGCTGTAAACATTTTAATATTTAATTATGACAGTAGGACGTGTTAATCAAATGGACACCAAGTGCAATACTAAATGGAATACACATCGAGTCGACCGTGTTCTAATACCTTTACAGTACTGATAGGGAAACGGTTCATTTCAGCTGATAATATACATATATATGTTTAATATAGTATGAGGAAATTGTTATAATGCCTAAATATATCGGTTATGTACATATTTTAATGACAAATAAATTTGGAGATAGTTCTGCTAATGAGTTTTTAATCGTTAGTTTAATCATTACAAATAGAACTTTAAGCCTAGATATTATATTGTTGTGTCTAAATAACATTAGGAAATATTAAATAGAAGTAGGTAAAGCTCGTGAGTTTCGATGTAAGAGGTAATCTGAAACTGTTAATTTGATTAAAAAAATTGAGTGATAAAAGATACATTAGAGAAAAGAAGTAGGTAATTGCTTCAGCAATAAGGCCGCCTAAATTGTTTGGACTGATAACGTTTGTAGAATACTCTATTTTATTTTCTTTATTGGTGTGAACAATAAAGTATATTTGTATTGTATTAAAATCCCGGTATTTAGTTCCCACGGGGATACGGGTGAAGCCGGGGGTCGGTAGCTAGTTTCTATTAAGGATAATGGTAGTTTAGGGATTTATAAACTAGATTATATGGCGTCAGATAACCTAAAATCAGCAATAGCAATAGCGGTATACTTGAATAATTTTGGATTACTTAAATATTTTATTTATTTTTAAAAAATAAATATAATTTCTCGTGATTATTCCTCTGAAAGTACATAACTATTGGTGTACGAGATAAAGTGCGTTATCTGAGAATACCACGTGTCCGGTAGGATATGAACTCTGTACGAGGCCGATGGGCGTTCATAGCTTATCTGCTGCATAGCTGTTTATAATGCGATACGATTTTGAAGTCGTATCGTTAACGTTCCGTAATATGATTCAGGTTTTCGGATCGTTCGGTCATTCATTGACTTGTTATTGTGACATTTATGTGCAAAACTCTAGCACAATACTCTAGCAGATAGAGTATTCAAAATGGGCGTTTATTATTTTTTATTCCTCATAGGCATTTTTTTATACAAATAGACAGACTATCCTGAAGGTAAATAAAAAACGGTATGTGGTCATCGCCACCTATGAACATTTGTAATACCAGGGGCATTGGCAATGCGTTGTCAACTCTGAGACCTGTGGTCTAAGCACGAACATCTATCGTAAGTGTAACGTCATCGTATCGAGTGCGCGGAAAACCAATGCTATGGAAAAATGAACATCGCGCAACGTCACGGTGTGCGCGGAGTTCAATTTCTCATACAAACCCGCTTTTTGGCGCACTCGATACGATGTCGCTACGCTTGCGATAGACGTTCGTGCTTTTAGTTAGTTTAGTATTATAACAAAAGCATGTTATTAGGTAGTAGCATACTGAAATAGAAAATACGAAAAAGGCTAATAAGGACGATAATTGTTTGCAGTCTCCTTGAAAAGTTATGTTGAAATTGGCGCATGTCTGTCTGCGATGTTCAATGTCGTACATTGATTATGACGCATCGGATATTTATTCCGGTACTTAAAAGATAAGTGTAAGAATGTATGTATATCCGATAGTTATTGTAGGGACACTTAAGATATGTAGATATCCTAAGTGTAACATTAAAATTTTGTATGCTATCGAAAACTTGTATTTATCAAAACACGCGTATCGTTAACAAACAAAATATAACGTTTTTTGCTGATATTTTAATAATTTTTATTTCCTGGCCCTACGGGTTAGGCTGCCGAATTTTCCCGGATAAGTCCTAGTGAACCAAATGTCCAGAATTATTAAAATCTTCCTCCTTGGTTGGTCATTCAAGAGCTTAGTAGTCGTGTACTTACATACAGCCAATACATATTTTATTTTAATACGTAGCGCGATCTGAGAATAGCTCAATAATTTTTTATTTATTTATTTCACAAAATCCACAGATCTTAAATCTATTAAAAATAGTGTAGGATATATAGATACCATTCAAGAGGCTAAGTGCGGAGGAAGCCTTGTATAACTAACTAACTAACGCTAACATTCAATTGATGAAATATTTATTCAAACATTACTTTTCATTTCATACAGAGCAGACAAACAAAGAAAAGTTACCAGTTAGAAGTAAGGATTACATTTATACAATTTAGAAATATCAACCATTAATAAAATTCATAATACAAAATAGTAAACATCCACTATGGATAACACTGTATCAAAATAACATGAATTACACAACCCACTTCTATCTTTCAAATAGCAAACAATTATTGTACGTATAAATAATAATTTAATGCTTAATTTCGCCACCTCAATCACATCTTCGGTAGTATAGTGGTAAGTATCCCCGCCTGTCACGCGGGAGACCGGGGTTCGATTCCCCGCCGGAGAGATATCTTTTTGTCAATGATAAAATGTTTTTATGTTAAAATAAAATGTATAGAGAATTCCAATAAGTCTTATTATGTCTTTATTTTTACTTAATAGTCATGACATTTTTTCCCAGCTGTAAGCAGTGAGTAAATGCATGAATATTTAAAATAATATATATTTGTGATGGCTTTTTAATAGTTAATGAAGCCAAAACCACATCCTCATGTCATGGTCCTATACTTTCGTAAGTAACATTGACTAAGGTTTAGGATTAACAAAGCAACGTACAATGTTCTATAGAACGCCATCTATTGGAGTGAATTGTAACGATTATTGTTAGTAAGATATAACTCCTCTCCCTCCGCCCTTCGCGGATCTTAATTGAATAAATAGTTCAGAATTTTTGATACTACGAAATCCAGTCAAAATCAAATAACATTATTTTACTTTCTATTATTTTTATACACCGCCATCTATGGAAGTGAATTGTAATTTTAGAGGCAAAAGGTTCTGTGAGAAGGCGCCAGAAAATAAATTTTGTTTTGGGTCTCTAACGATACTCGTGTATCCACAGATATTAATTTCAGTCTCTCAATTACTCTTGTATTATTATTTTTTATTAACAGATAGGTGATTTAAGTTTGATTGCAAATTATTTTTAATAATATGAAGTATTATTTCAGAACATGAGCATTACACAATTAATAATATAATTAAATAATTTTTTATCTGTCATACAGACCAAAGTCTATGCTTTCAAAACCGTCTACATAATATCTGTGGAGGTTGTCTGCTGATGACATTTACGTCACTCACTAAGAGAAGCGGGAAAGTTTGTAAATTGAACAAAGGTACTAAAAATGTACGAGATATTACAGTAATTTACTTTGTTTGTTTTATATTTATGTAGGTATCAAACAGGTACGGGTGCCCTAAAGTATATTTACTTTTCTAATAGCGAATAATATGATTTAAATTTTCACCTAGCACGAGTAGGACGCAAGAAATCTTGCATATGGTCGAATGGTTTATTTATTAGATAAGATATTTGATTTTTTCCTTCCCGGGGCTACAAAAAGGCAACGGCTGGGTTGGTTCCCCTGGATTCCAAGCCTGGATTATTCTTGATTGGCTCGCTCTCTCTCACTGGCGACGAACTAGTCTGTCTCATTTTTCTTTTCATTCGCGCTCAATGCGTCGAGCACTGCGACGCGTTGTGGGTTGTGTCGGGCCCTTGTCTATGGGAGTGTGCGCTCGTATTGAATTTGTGAGAAATAATTTCATGTACAGTGAAATCAGGGAAATTATTACTTTACTCGCATGACAGTGAATAAAATAACCATTTGAATATGGCGTTGGAGGGTGTGAAGTGTGAGAAAAGTGAGGAAAACAACGGCAACGTACCAGACGGCAAGGCAAACGGTATCGACAACAAAAGTAAACAGGTACCAATCACCTTACTATTTTTACGTTTTTTTCAGCAATTTTCCTTATCCTGTTAACTCGTTAGTTGTCCTCCGAGCCGGATAAACTCTGTGATACCTGGTTGATTTTTTGAGACACTCATTTTTGTGTGTTTGCTGAGAAATTTGCAATCATATTCGTAGAGCGATTTCGCGCAGTTCTCCGTCATGTGTAGAACTGGGATAGTCTGGATAGGCTGGTCACTAAACAGGGATATGACCTATTTTGGGCGTATGCGTCGTTTTTTTTTAGGTTAATGATGATTTTTACTACATTGTGATGTCACTGGTCAGAGCTGTGGATGATTTTGAAATATACTCTATATTTAGTTAATGTTAGTTTTGGATAGTTTTGTAACTAAAATGTCTGCTTATTCATAAATAGGAATTTAGTCCAAGTATTCAGATTTGTATTTCTTCAGGATTATGTAGGGGTTAACAGTTTACTTTCAATTCTAGAATTCATTCAATTTTGTGATCTCCTTTCAATTATCATCATGTCACATGTCGAAGCTATTGTTGCTATGATGCTTGTATCTACTTATCAGTGTAGGTAATATCTACTTGTTTGGCCTTGAAAATATTATAATATATTATTTATCTTTTTTTTATAAAACAGAGTAGAGAATGTGAATAAAAATAAGATAACACAAGAATATGCTATTTCTTATCTGTAGAAATTATAATTAAGATTAGTATATAACTAACTAATCATTTAAACTGTACCTGTATTGCAATTTTAAATTGTTATGTTTGATCTTACCTAACCTACCTACTTCTACTTATTGTAGTACTTACTTAATTGAATTTCCACTTTATTGAAGCACCTGAGCACTACTTTCATTATGCAACAATTTGCAAACATGAATAACATTACCTACAATATTTTTCATATACTCTATTTACAAATGTATACAGATGTCATAAAATATCTAATCTCTTTAAAACATATTTAAAATTTAATATAGATACTAATATCTCTATATAACACTTAAAAGCAATTATTCTTCGGCAAGTGCTTATAAGGCCAGTTTAATTGACCCAGTCTAGTGACCCAATTAAAAACTCTGGACTCTCAATGCTTCTACTTGTCAAGTCACCCACCGCCTATTCAAACCTAGATCGCTATAGGTACCTTTTTAGTAGGCAATTATTACCATTATGAGACTACTGTTTATTACCTGGAATTATTAAATCTACTATAAAAAAGTATGATTAACATGCTTGTTGTATTTTATTTAAAAAAAATAATGTCTATGATTTTTTAACCATATTAGGATATTGTTACTACCAAGGTAATGTGATTAAGCTAAAAAAAAAATACACTAGCAATGAATGGAACTCTACCATGACATCACTCAAGTCTGTCAGCATAATAGTGGACCTTGATGTCATATATACCCATACATACTTAACTATAATGTATTATAGGTTCATCTATCATGCATGACTATTGATTCCTTTATAAATTTAAACCCACTACCAAAATGTAGCAACAAACTTCGAAGGAATTAAAAGTCCATGTGCAGAATAAAAAAAAAATTCAACATCTGCTGCATTGTTACAACATTTTTACAGTGACGCAATAGAGCCATCGCCCTAATTCGCCATTCACCCTGTTGAGATATAAATCGCACATCATTAGTTTGACTAGCATAGACAGTGCACTGGCGACCTTGTTCCCATCCTGCAACATTTTATTTGGGCATCCTATGGCCATATTTGATAGCCGGGCGTAAGTGGGATTTATTGTAATATGCAAGATTTGAACACGCTCCAATTTGATTTTAAACTACATGCATATTTCATATGTGATAACCAACTATTGCAGCTGCGGATTTCTGTACATTGAAATATTGGATATGAAGTTGCTTTTATCTCGGATAATAATGGGAATATTTTTTGCAAATCGAAAGTAAACTATTTCAGAAAAATTATGGTCTTACTACCGATAGAATCGACCCCTACTTGCTTTTGTTATTTTCCTTGTGCTAATGACATAAAAGGTACCCCCACCCGGTCCCAAGGTCGAGGTCGCTGATAACGTAACGACATGATAGGTACTGTGGGTACTTGAGGGCGTGGTCAACCCACCTTGCGGTTTATTCACTGGAAAAATCGTTACCAGCCATAATGGATGCTAAATAATCGTGGGTTAAATTCCTTCCCGACATTCTCCAAAAGCTTAGTCCAAAATGATCTTAAAGAAAAGCTTATTGATTTACCGTCACACCAGACATTCTCAGACCAAGTAGCCATTAAGAATTATTTCACAAAGCTCTCTTAAGTTCCGACATAATATCGTAAGGAGCATTACGTGACCTTGTGAGGGTTTGCCGATCGACATGACGTCATTTCTCAAGGGGAAAAGATCGAGCCTTCGTACCATTTCATCTTCTATGGAGGCGACCTGTAAATGTAGATCTGCGGGATTTGAATGACTATAACATCCTACATTACGTTTTCATAGCGGTAGGGGAGGTCTCGGAAAATTGGCTTCGAAAATATTGTTCCAGCAAAGCACGTAGAGCCATGACCTAATGGAAATCAAGAATTGGAGGGTCGTTTGAATGTATTCTTTGTGAACCATATCAAAATTCGTTGGATTTTTTGAAAATAATTATAACGGTTAAAGACCTAAGTACTTTGCATGCTTCCTTGTTTTGAATACTGAAAGGAAATTAAAGTTCCTTTCCCGTAACTTGACGACGTGATCGGAAACCTTAAAAATGTTTTAGGAAAACGTAGGTTAAGTTACCAGTGCAACCTTTTATGGACTAACGTAACCCTTGCTAGTACTATTGTCAAGTTTTGTTTACTAACAGGTTGTTTTCAACCCCACCCTTTAACCCCATGAAAGGTGTTTTTAAGTAGCGATGAGTAAAATTGTAGCGTGAGTCATTTTTATTATTCCGCAACTATCTACTTACAAGATACTCCTCTGCAATGCGCTGCTAAAATTCACGCCATTTGGTGTTGCTATTAGATGCTGACATCGGTCTACGTAGCTAACATTTTATTTAGAATTGACTAAGAAAGCTAACATTATAAATAACTTTGATAAAAGTTTCAAATATGTCCTAAAAATGGTATAATCATTTTAGTTTTCAGTATTATTGGAAGACACACTGCGTCCTGCTCAGTATTTGGGCCTGAGTATCTTAATCTAGTGACTGAATATCTATATATATAAAAAATGTATGTTGGTTTGTGTACGCTTCAAAAACTCAAAAAGTTCTGCACCCATCGAGCTGAAATTTTAGCATCAAGGATTGTTTTTATCTATTTTTTACATCAGTCACATATCCGCGACCGTCTTTGTTTTGTTTCTCATTTCTCAACCATTCAATCACAATGTGCCACAGCGAAGTGTGGCAGGGTACAGCTAGTATAGTATAAATGTCCTGAAAAGCTACTAATATCTAGTGTTAAATAATACAACAGTTCTCTTACTTTTGTAATAAAAAACTAATAAAAATACATGGATATATATTATTGTCACCTTCAAACAACAACATCCTTTACTGTCAATAGGTAGCCCACTTTAAACGATTTATTATTACATGGTCGTAGATTGGTGATGTACTAGTAGCAATTTACAATGCGTAATAGTTTAGTTGAACGGTAGTTATGCATATCAATTGATTCATTGAAGTCGTAACCAGAATGTAACACAGCACTCTGATCGATAGTGAAGCCATTGACAAGTTTACTTAGGGCAATGAAATGCTTCTGATGCGTTATAAGTGACAAAGGTCAAACTTGGTTCACTAAAGGAATAAGGCATTTATTTGTTTTAATATGTTTTGAGACTTGTTTTGGAATACAAATAAAGCATATAATAAGAGTTATGAACAATTAGCGTTTTTGTTTTGTGTTTACAAATGACTTTCCCGTGGTGGTGCTGGATTTGATAAAAGTGGTTTATAATGCCAGTAAAATTACTGACAGGGCCCGTTGGAGGCTTTTGTTTGGAGTTTTATTTTATTTATTGTGAACGTATTCATCTGTGATTAACAGCGTTATGTTTGCTCGGAGTGAAAGTACTCTTTGTTCTGACATTTCGCTATTGCCGGTCCAGTAGATGTTTATTTATAGTACTTAATGAAAGTAAAAAGCTGTACCTGGACTAGATTACCAAGTGGCATTTAGGAAATGTCGTCGTTAGATTATCTACCCCTTTTCACGTTATATATAAAATTCAGTTTAATTCAGAAATGTCAGAACAACTCTAATGATTGCTCTCAAAGAAATTTTCTCGTGGAAGGGCTTTCCTTAATCCGTAATCCTTCTTATTCCTCAATGTGAGTGAGTAGTAAGAAAATAAGTCCAGGTTATTGTATTACATTAGCAAGCGGAGTCATAAAAAAAAACTTTATTATTCATAGGAGTAGAGTGATTGTAGCTTGGAGAGTGGTTGGTTGTTCGTAAGTAGACAACCAAACACCACGTCTAGTAACAAACAGAAAATGGGTAAAAGCTTTTACAATATCACTAATTTAATAATTCACCATTCTCTTTTTGCACAATGGACGGACAGAAAATTCCTCAAGGCTCAATGAAGTACGACGGAATAAATCGATCGCTTACGGATAGGGGTACGCCTGCACAACAAGTGGAGTTTATTTCGGTCGAGTTATCTAAACATGTACGTTTTCATCGGCTACAAGTTGATTTTAATCACCTGTTCTGCCCAACATGCTTTATAGGCGAAAAGCGCCGTGTTGGCTTAATGAAAAAATATATTTATCCCTTGAGAGTGCGTGTGCCACGATGTTAAAACGTGCGTGACCATAATAGTCCAAGTCGACATTTGGGCATCACATCACGCTTATACAAAAACCATTGAATAGTGTTATGTGGTACTATTTAGTTTACTGCGACGAACCATGCGCATACATTCTCTCAAAGATTTTACATTTGGACTAATCCCACTGTGATCTTCGCCTGTTACAGTGTTGCTGGACAATTTAGCTTCTTTAACGACCGGTTTGTTTACATTTTTACAGACGAGGAAAATAGTTTCTTGTCTACTGACCTACTATAGATAGATTATATTCGAGGTATTCGTGCATAAGGAAGCTGATTGTTCAACAAAACTTTGTTCCGGATAATCTTACACTTCAAAATGTATCATATTTTTGTGGTGTTAAACTAATTGAATCCATTTCAGAAAATACCAGTTGGTTTTGTATCGGAGCTCGTTAGTGGATCATCTACATCTTCGTGTAACTCGACACTGGCAGTTATTGGAGCCTACACAGACAAGTGGATCTCTTGTTAGCGATACGAATCAATTTTGGTTGGAGTGATGTCTGAGCTGACAATTTGTGTCCGGTTTAATAATGGATACAGTCCCAATAACGAGAACAATTTTATGAAACACACTTGCAGATGATATTTTGCTGTCAGTGTTTAATAATAAACATGCTTCAGCCTAATATTTTGGTCTAGCCAAATTTAATTTTAGAATGAAAACGTCCTTTAGAAGACAGATGTTAGTCGTGTGTGCGTGTAACCAATGCCAAATGAGGGCGTTAGCTCAGTTTGGCCATGACTGCATTGTGTCTTAAGGCTTTGAAAATCGATTAGTCATGAGTGCTAACCCCTTACATTAAGTCACAGGTATATCTTCGAACAAAAGATTGCAAAATAATGTTTGGAAAAACGATGCAATGGAAAGGGATTTTAATACATCACCGTATAATTTCCATTTTCTTAGTATCCGGAGCTCTGTTGCGGTCAGTCCACTTGTTCCATCGGAAGGTGGCAGTGCGTGACGTCATCAGATGAGTAGCCAAGTGGAAACAAAACAATGGTCCATGGCTTCAGTAGGCCCCACAGATATGAGCCTTTGTTTAAAATTATTTAAACTTTGTAATTCCTATACTTTGTAGTGTCTTCTTAAATATTTATTAACTTTTCGGTTATTTGGAAATATATTTTTTTTATGAAAATATAATATAAAATAAGGCTTGCGTTTAGCCATTTTTGGCTACCACCACTTATCTGGTCTACTTTAAGTAATGTATAAACGTCTACCGATTTCTCGGACTACATTATGAATCAAAGTTTTAAATACTTATTAATGGTATTATTCGTCACTTTATGTGTTTACTAGATTGTACCCAACGATGCCAAATATTATTTCCGTGCGTGTACGTAAATGTGATTTGAACTAGTATTTTATGCATTTAATACTGTGTTTATTGCTAGGAATAGAAACATAGAAATAGTTTAGGACTCTCTCTGCTCAGTTTGGGATCAAATGGTCGTGTGAGAAAAGAAATGACAACGCCTTGTCCCTAATTTAATATTTTCTCCTATCTGTATTTTCTCGATGATACTGTTCTTTTTTATTCTGGGCAGTTTCGGAAGAGATAAGACCCACGAAGATAGTAAATGTTTAATGTCTAAGTAGTTCTCAAGTTGAAACCCCCAAGCAAGAATGTTGCGAAAGCCAGTCACAGAGCTTCTACGAGCAATAACGTAAGCTTAATAAATTATGCATTTTCTTAATGTCAAATGATATACGTATATAGAAAGAAAATATGTTTATTCGTAACAGCACACAACATAACATTACATAAAATAAGCGAAAACAAAGTCAAATGAATTACATATATTTAAGAAAGAAATATTAAAATCCATTGCATCACAACAGAAGTCTGATATTTCAGCATACAAAGCGCCATGTCTCTTGACTTGGAGTAAAGGTAATATTACAACGAAAGCATCCTCAAAGTGCAATGAAACGTCCGCCAGTCACACCAGTCGCGTAATGCCTTCCGGCCTTCTCTAATAGAACTTTACCGTTGTGTATACCTAATAGTAGTTTATTTGTTTCCATTAAGTCGTGTTCTAAATTGAACCGTTGTTATTGTTTGCTAATACAATTTGGTACTGTACGTTAGCGATACTGTTCAAGTGCTATTCATTTTCATGTTTCAGTTTGTGTTTAGATTTACTTTCGTTATTAAAAGCAGGGTGTGGCGTGATTATGCAAACGCTGTAGTGCGCTACAAAGCGCATTTGTATATCATCTCAAAGTTTCGGTTTAACTCGGCTCCTCTATACCGTCAGTTTTTTATTCATTAATGTTTAAGTCAAACTTTTTGTTACCCCAATAAAATTGTGGTTAGGTGGGTAGGTAAGTCAGTGATACTGCGCCTGTCTCATTAATTTAACCACATAATTGCGTTTGTGAATTCGTCGACACTCCCTTTGCGTGTAAATAAAGATTTGCGGCCTAGTAAGAGAACATTCCATATTTTTTTAATATTTGTTTGCGGACAGTCGACGTATGAGTTCATAATGAAAAAAATAATGCATTGCTTTGCTCATAGGTACTAAAGTAAGTATATTATACTTATTATATGGCGTATACGTAAATTGGATGAAATGGGACATTGAAGTTGACCTTATTTTGTGAAATAGACTTTGTTGTTCATGTTTTTGCGGCTGTGTATTCCCTTTTTATGAAGATAAATCGGCCGTGAATAGAGGCTGTGTGCTCGAGATACTTTAAATATGTACCTAATAATAAATTTAACAAGACTGACCCTGAATTTGGTTTGCTATAATTTCTGTACTCAAAAAGTCTGAAAAAATCGTTAAAATTATGAGCGGTTTATGAATGAGTGGACCTCTGGCAGAGTTCGTGACATTGCATGTGTTGGAGCAATTATAATACGGCTTAAAGCTAACTAACTAAACATCATTAATAACCCAGCTCCTTGCTTAGACACGTCAATGTTATAAAAAGCTGTAGTATTTTACCCTTTTTAATCCCAAACAGAATTGTGGCGTGCAATTCAATTTGCATAACAACAGAGACAAATGCATTTTGATTTAATAAAATTCTCCGCGTCAGCTCCGACCAGTGAACAATGCACTCGTTGGAATTCAAAGAGGGTAACTCGTTGGTTATGCGACAGTTATTCACAATAAATTGCTCTAGATTTGGCCGGAAATTAACGAAAATCACCACTGTGGGAGGACAATAAATCGACCCCATCATGTGCTCGATCATAAGAAAAATTATTCCTTCCTGTTACCCAGTCTGCGTGCAATGTTCTCGTTTTATTGAAGAGGTTTTGAACTTAGCTGGATATTTATGCATGACTCATTACTGTTTTAAGGGGAACAAGCTTTATGTTGTTGATTTTTCAGAAACCCCTTGATTTATAAATTAACGGCTAAGGCAGTTAGTTTTGTAATTACTCTCTTAGCTATTGATCGAATGCCGCTCCAGCTACTTTATATGTAGATGACGGGTTACTGGCGCCATAACAGCGTCAAAGTCGTCGAAGTTTAATCAAGGAGCGGATATTATTGTGTTGCCATGTGAAGCAGGTTGCACTGAGCTACGTGTTCATATATTGAACTTAACTGAACTATTGAAACGACCCTTGAAAGTTGAGTATTGTAGAGACAATGTGAAATTTAATACTATGACGGGGTATAATAGAATATTGATGGTAAAAGTACCAAATAAATAACCAATAGATATTATATTACAAATTAATGTAATTTTAATCATATAAGTAGTATGATTGCCTACATTACTTCGGGCAATTGTATTAAATGACGTCATGGGCGGCGTCCGCGCAGCTCAACCAGCCACCAGCAGTTCGGCCGTGTCAAGTCCGCAAATAAACTTGTGATGCAATACTCGTTCAGAAATCAGAACTTACACATGCATCCGATGGATGAACCTAATATTTGTAACCTTTACTAATTATATTTAGATATATTGTATTATGTACGTAGTACATGTTCTGTTCTTTAAGCCGTAGGAGGACCTAAAACTAGCCCGAATCGTTTATTTGTCTCGTTTAAAGTTAAATACTGTAGTTTTTGTCGGTTTCGCAGCAATGCAGATTTGAATAAATTACGATACCAACCAACAAGGTCGCCCACATCACTTTGTACCTATTATTTAGGCTCTATGGCAAATGTCTCTGAAATAAGTCGAATTATTTCTGGTGATGACTTGAATGATTCTGTTCATCATTGTATTATGTATTTCGAGCGGATGATGTAAACTTTTTAACATAACCGGTTGTGCTACGGTCACCGCAACGTAATGGCTATGGCGGTGCCAGTTTCTCATGTGAAAAGGTTACATTTGTTACTTGTATGATTTTTAACGATTGCTGTTTCTATTCCGTAAGACCGTATTTGCAAATTGTTTAATGTCACAAATCATCGTTATTTGCAACTTTCAGGAGTACGACAATTAATCCTCAATATGTCATTAATAAATATTTAACGATACTAATGTCAGTTTTCTTTCGATAACTAGATTCCTTCGTGATTACCAGTAATAAGGCAATATACCATAAATTATCATACCTAAGGTATGCAACATGAATGCATTTTCAAATTTCACATACGTTGCCCAATGGTGTGTGACAGCTGCCACAACTGCATGGAACCGCTTTATTGTTCCATGCAAAATAATCGAATATTGAATTTATGTTGTCACAGTCTAACGCACACCATTATCGGGTGATCATTTGTCATGGGATTTACTGGATCAAATGGCATTCTTATAAAAGTGGGGCGATTCGTTGAAACGTGAGAATTTGTCCAGATTCATGCGGATTTGTTATTCATGCTCTCACAAAATATTCTAATTCAATTTAAGATTTATTAAAGTATTCCAGACTCATTCGCCACTCTCAATCTGGAAAGTCTAGACTTACCTGACTAAAGTGCCTGTGATAAAACTGTTTTGTTTTCTCTTTATTTATCAGTATATAAAATGAATACAAAAATATAGAAAGCTTGCAGTCTTAGTCATTTCTAAACGAGCCAACAGGATATTTTTAGCTTACTATAATTTAGTTAACACTTAAACACTTTCCTTTCATTAATAACATTGAAAGCGTGCACATTTCTTGAAGATATTAGAACACTATGTGTTGGTAGAGAGTATTATTCGAAGTTTCAAGCTTGAGTCAGCTCGACTAGTCTTCGACCCGTATCGGCAACATTGTAAGCACCTCACCGGTAGGCAACTGTTTATAATATTAGCTCCATTGCTATATGAGGCCAAACATAAAAAAAAATATTCAAGGCAGATGAGATAAAAGGAGACGTGGCAGTAAAAACAGGGACAAATGCTATAAAAGAGCTAGACACACACGTAGTTTGACGTCGTATATCATCGATAGATGTAGAGTTGTATTACCCACAAATACAGCCACCAATACACACATTTATATCCAAAACTTACCAATATATTTCCATTCTCCCGTCACGTCTATGGAGCATGGGATATAATCTCTGCCTACAATGCCTTTAGTTATAAAGGTAGTTATAAAAGCTTCTTTTAACCTAGTTTTTCGTATCTCAGCCCAGAGAAGATGCCAGCCCGTCGCTCTCGACTCGATGGTCGTTGATGTGACTAGATGTGAATAGGCCTAATCTTTGTCGCAGGCCTACGACTTGCAGTTGACGCCGGACAGCTTTAGAAGTACATTTTCTGATGCGTATCTGTAGTTTATTGCCAACAACTAGCCTCTACCCTATTTTATCATTCAATTTAAAAGTTGACTCTGGATATCATAAATTTCAATCTACTAGAGATCTGGGAATACTCACAAATTATATTTATTGTCCGAGAGTTGGATATAACGCTATAAAGAGCAATAAAATCCCATATATGGTTTGTGTATGACATGTTGGCTATACTTTCAAAGGTACAATCAATACACGTCTCTTATTGTATGTAATCCGACCTTGGTTGGACGTAGGTCAATAAGATTATCTCGATTCCCGAACACATCTATCAAATTATCTTACGTTGTTTTCTTTGGATACTGTTTCTCATCTGACGGCATTGATTAATCGTTCGGTGAGGTTTTATTTGATTCAAACTAAATTGGTTGAATCACTACTGTATTTTTTGAGATTTGTAACATTAAGCAGTTGGTTTTAAATCCCAGCCTTTGAATTCTCATCTGATGGCGTTTACGCAAATTTTCTAAATATGTATATTTAACTTCAAATACAGACAAAAGTAAACAAAGAATTTTACCCTTGGCTGGAATGAAAACTGAAGATGGAAAGGCATTTAAAATATGAAGCATCTCGTGAATATGCAAGTGAAACTCTGATATTATATTCATAACTGTATTCGTCGTTCACACTGGGAAAAATTACCCTAATTAACCATGTAACAGCAGCGAATTTGGGAACCGAATATAACAAGGTGAATTTAAATCATAGGCCCCAAAATTGTTACATATGCGTTCTGAAAGCGAGCTAGAATATTTTATTAATTAACGAGAAACTATGATCAGAATTTTATAACCTTATAAACCGAGTATTTTATATTCAAGGCTGTTATTTACAAACTTTAATAAAACAATTACAATATGACTGACTCGCTAAAAGGCGCATGGTCTTGCGTAACAGCTCTTCCTATTTTTATTTCCCACACGTCAAGTTGATAATATTCGTGCTGTGTACACAATGTAACTGAATAACTCGTCATTGTCATATTGCTACTCGTGCTACACTATTTTGTCAGACAGGTTAGAGATAAAATATGTTCGATTATTAACTTTTGCACGTGGGTTCTTTAAGACGGGCTAGTTGACGCAGGGATTAGATAGACTCGGACTAAAGCGCTGGTTGATATTGTAGTAATATTATACAATTATACATAGTAGTATAGGGTACTCATTATTAATACCCGGACCTATATTATAGAGCGATTTTAAAAATGACTCGTAAATACTTAATGGCTAAGATATTATGAAGTTTGTGACTCAACACGCTGGATTAACACGAGTACTTTCATGCTAGGAGAACTAAGCTCTTCCGGAATGCGGTTGAATGTAAACATGGGGGTAGTACGAAGGAGGGGTACTAGGTACATAATTAATTTGGACCATACAACTTGCATAATTTGTAACAGGATCCTCACCTTCTCAAGTTATGATTGTGGCATAAAGAGTTGCGTTTACTTTAATAAATTTAGTGAATGGGTTTGTAACAAAAGAAAGATTAATGTTAGTTAGACGCTACGCTCCGAGCTACTGACTAAAAGAACAAAGATTTATTTTTTATAATGGCGAAAACTATTTAATAGTTCAACGAACCGAGTTGAAAAATTCCTCGTTTGTTTGAGCTTTTATTGAAATTGGCCGCATATAATATCAAATCCACCGTGAAAGAATGTAGCATGTTTTTAATTTATCGATTCGAAATGACATTTATTAAACGGAGCTAAGTATGATATTAACGGTGGTTAAGCGAAAGACTTCCACCATTTGTATTGTGAGTGACGGCCTTGTTTGCGAGGTACCGTCATCTTATAGTTTCAATGTCTACGTTCAAGTTTAGATAAGATATTATCTGTTTGCTATAGAAAATTAATCAAGCGTAAGATAGAATTTATGTATTATATTATATACTTTTTTTTATCGTGACTTGACCATATATGATCCATGTGGTTTTTGGGATCAAATAATTATATAGTATTTATCATGTAGGCTGAAAAATGGATGGTCCACCTGATGGTAAGTGGTCACCACCACCTTTGCAACACTAGGGCCATTACCAATACGTCGGCCCTGACCGCTGACTTAGCCGAAACACAGTTGTCTTTACTGCTTCAGGCGGGGATGGGTAAGGTGGTAGTAGTTCCCCGGACGAACTCTGCACAAAGCGCTCTACTACTTCTGATATTTATGATAACTGGGTAGAAACGAGTAGGTACCTAATGTTAGGTACACGAACTGAATAGACTGATTCATGTAAAGTAACACAATACCTACCTATTCTCTGTGCTTACGTCTGAAACCAATGATTAGCTAAGGTAGCAACAAATATTTTGGACTATTTCCAAAAACTGTAAGTCTTATGATCCGTTTAATAAAACAGGTTTGAATGCAACAAAAACCTGCTTACGCTACAGATACTCAATTTACTAATAAACATTGACCATTTGCGACCATGCCAAGACATGCGCGGTGTGGTGTCATTTATGGCGTTGTCTGAGAGCGCATGCTCTATACGTAAGTACGCGAATGTAGGTTGATGCGTGCACGCAGGCCGCATTGCGGTCTTTTGAAGGAAATGGTAGGCCGTTAAATTTTTATGTGCGCTTCGATAATGTTTCGTTATTTCTTTTAAGTTGGACCAGTTTTAATGTCGATGACAAAACTGTAACGCCTTTTAAATAATTATCTTCTTGAAGGTTTAATAAAAGATGTGTACTTACGTTGGTATATTGCAGCATTGAGCTTCTGCGGTATATACTATGAAAGATCAATATCTCTGAGGTAATATGTCGTCTCCATCATCTGCTGCTTGGTGTGTGGGGTCAGCGCAATAAGTATATACTTAAATTCCCTATACGGCCGCTTGCCTGCCAATCTATTTTTTTTATATGAGAACTTGAGTGCATTTGACTGGATGTCACCTGATGGAAAGTGACGATGCAGTCGAGGATGGTACACGCGGACTCAAGTAATGCCTATTCACTCTTGCCTAAAAGAAAGGTAATTATAAAAAAAATCCTCGACGTGATTGGTCCAGCAATTTGTCAGAGGAATGCATATCGTCCCCATCCCGGTCTAATGTACATAGATTATGTACACTTCATTTAGCTTATTATTTGTTCAATGGTATTTGTTTTTCGTTTTATAAAATTAATTAATCTATGTACACTGTAGTCATGATCATAAATATACATACTGCAACTACGAACAGTTCTGCAATAATTTCATGATTAATTAATTAATTTCTCGTCTTTAATTTGTAGATGGCTTAACTATTATAACCATTTTGTCGCTGTATGTAGTAACAGTTGCCTTCATTATATATTTATGAAAATATAATGTTTATACGTAGAAACATAGGAATGTTTGAGTCAAAATTGGATATCCATAATATTAATACAAGACAAAGGGAGAAGTTAGTTGTTCCATACTTTAGACTAACTAAAGTAAACAAGTCATTTCTTGGTAATTGTGTTCGATTTTATAATAAGATACCGCTTTCAGTAACCAAAATGTCTGATCATAAATTTAAAAATTATATTAGGAAAGTTTTGAAAGAAAAATAGTATTACAAGGTGGTTCATTATATTGAAGATAAAAATGAATGGAAGTAGCTGCTCTCTGCACAGTGCACCTCTAATTTTCTTGTTTAAGTTGTAAGTAATTATTGTCGTTTTCTATTTTGTAGTCTTGTTATTTCTTTTTTTTGTTGTTTTCGAATGTTAGCTTTATTAAGTATTTTGTAATTGTTAAATATAAAAATATGTAAAATTGATATTATAAAATAGCCAAAAAGTCAGAATAGATAAAAATGTATTTAATAAAATAAAAACGAATGTAACCTTGCTGAGTTTCTTGGCGGTTCTTCTCAGTTGAAGGCTGACTTCCGAACCGGTAGTAGCTTCAGTAACTTTAAATTTGATCTTCATAAGTGCCTTCTGAGGGCCTAAACTGAATAAATGGTTTTGAATTTTTTGAATTTTGAATTATGTGAAGGGTGTCTGATATTATTTTCGAACAGTCAGAGGTTACATATTTATGCTCATGACTGTACTATCCATACTCTCATCAAAAAATATGATTTTAGCATACATAATTTGTTTTTGATGTTATTGCTACATTTATACTTGAACTTTAAATGTTGCATATCTAATATGTTAGGTACTTTCATTCAGCCCCCTTATTCGAGCCGGCGCGGCGCAACGTCGCCTCGATTACCTCTCACATGATTGGGTAGTTAGCGAAAGGGACAAGGCATAGAGGCCGCGATAAAACATCCTCGAGTGAGTAACCTTTTTTTAGACAAACAGACAGACGGCCCACCTGATAAGAGGTCACAGCCGCCTATGGACATTTACAATACTAGGGGCATCGCCAATGCGTTATCGACCCCGAGAGGTGAAGTTGTTGAGTCTCATGTCCCTGTAATTTCGCCGCCCCCTTTACCATTCAAACCGAAATACAGTAATACAAGTAGACTACTGCTTCATGGATAAAAAGGTAAAGTGGTAGCACTTCCCCGGACGAACTCTGCACTAAGAACTATACGTATTTTCCTCCTAGAATCGATTTCCTCCTAGAATCGAAGCCCAAGTCACGACATCTACGTTACCCTAAGGACATTCGCATATCGATCGCGGGTGGTTGCATTCGTATGCAAACTGCATAGAATGAATCACTTTTAGTCACATCTGTGCATATGAATGAGAGATTACCATTCTAAAGGGTTATTCCCTTCAGAACCGCTAGCCTCACTTGAGGAATCGACCGCCTGGTGAGAAGAAGTTCAATTTGTCAATTTTGCAGCAATGGCACCTCATGCCACCGTGTATTTAGTCTTAATTTGAGAGGGATAGAGTGTAGATTGGGAAAACAATTATCTAAAACTAATTATTAAGCATGATACTTCCTTATGACGGACGTTGATCGCGACGTTTAATAAATTCTTGTATATTCAAAAATCGAATTATCATTAAACATGGCCGAAATGTGTATCATCAAGAGATTATTCTTTTAAATCGTTTTTTGCTCCTTGTTTCCTCTATTCCAGATGAGTCTTGAAACATGTTGGTTCTATGACGGCAGTGTCTCTGACAAAAATAAATTAAAAGTGACGGTACGTCATGTCTCATGTGGCAGTATTTCATCGCCTCCATTACAATCAGGCTATAATAAGAACCAGAATAATACTTTTGATATTTGATCACGACAAGCCCAAACACAATAATCAACAAATAACCATGACAACCAAATGGGAAATGCTTTAGTAGATTTTATGTCTATTGTTAATATGTATCAATTTAATAATATCCGTAACGAGGATGGCAGAACATTAGATCTTTTACTTAGCACGTTTACTAATATTAATATATCCGAACCCCTAGATCACTTGAGTAAGCTTGATCTAAAACATCCGCCTTTATTATGCACCTTGGTAAATAGTCATTGTAAATACCTCCGCCCACTGGACAACGAATATTTAAATTATTATAAAGCTGATTACATAAGTATTATTAAGGATTTAGGTGGGATTGACTGGGACGCAGATTTTGGCCCATGCCTTGATGTGGATTCGATGACTTCTATCCTTTATAACAAGCTTAAGGTTATCATGGAGCGACATATACCGAAGCGTAGAGTCAAAAATACGAATCTTCCGCCTTGGTTTAGTAAATCACTTTCTAAAATGCTTGCTGAAAAGGAAAAGATACGGAAAAAGTATCGGATGTTTAAAAATCCACGCGACAAGATTGAATATGATATTATACGCGAGCGTTGTCAAAAGTTATACAAAAGCCTATACTCCGAATATATAGCTAAGAACATAGAACTAAGAATCCCAGGACTTTTTGGCAGTTTATCAAAAGCAAACGACAAAGTCGTTCTTCTTTACCAGCTGAGATGCACTTGGGGGATACCGTTGTAGACACTGGTCCTGACATTGCTAATCTCTTTGCAAAAAGCTTTCATTCTGTGTTTGCATCCAGTATATCGTCAACTGCATTGCAGCGGTTGGATAGTCGGCACCACGTCAGTGGCAATAGTAGCAGTTGTTTGGGATCGCTATCCTTTACCGAGAAAGATGTTGGAAACAAAATAAAACAATTAGACATTCTTAAGAGTTCAGGCCCAGATGGTATCCCACCGCTGTTTATTAAACGTTGCTGTTCAGTTCTGACACTCCCTTTAACACTCATTATAAACCGTTCGCTTCAACAAGGAAAATTCCCTGAGGAGTGGAAAAGAGCTCGAATCATACCACTTCATAAAAAGGGAGACCTGAGCAGCGTACAGAATTATCGACCCATATCACTCCTTTCTTGTTTTTCTAAATTATTCGAGTCGCTCGTATGTCCTATTTTAACTAGACACGTCGATCATCTTTTATCCGAACAACAGCAAGGTTTCAGGAGAGGTCGCTCAGTGGAAACTAATCTGGTCTCCTTTATCTCTGAGATATCACAGCTTGTCGATAAAGGGTTGGAGATTGACACAATATATACTGACTTCAGCAGCGCATTTGACAAAGTCAATCATCCACTACTGTTGAAGAAACTTGAGCGAATCGGCATTCACGGATCGACTCTTTATTGGTTTAACTCTTATCTGGTGGGCCGTCCACAGGCTGTGGCCATTAACGGATTTGAATCAAATATATATATTGCCGAGTCTGGAGTTCCACAAGGATCGCATTTGGGACCAGTGCTATTCTCTATTTTTATCAACGACTTGACCTGTTACATAAAGTACTGTAAATTCGCACTGTTTGCCGATGACCTAAAAATATACAAAGTTGTCAGTTCCAATCAAGACATAAATCTTATACAGAGTGATATTGACAACGTAAAGCAGTGGTGTGATGAGAATATGATGATTCTTAATGTGCGTAAATGCTATCATATCAAGTATACCCGCAAAAAAGTGACACTGAACTCTACATACAAATTAGATGGATCAATATTACAAGAGGTTCCAGAGATAAGGGATTTGGGTGTGACTGTTGACCAAAAACTAACTTTTAAGTCTCATATCGATGCTATAGTAAAAAAATCCGGCCAAATGCTTGGATTTATAAGACGGAATACGAAAGCATTTAGAACTACACACACCAAAATTCTGCTATACAACACGCTAGTACGAAGCAATCTTGAGTATGGAAGTGTGGCTTGGTGTCCATTCTATAGCATACACTCGCAACGAGTGGAAAATATACAGCGATCTTTTACCCGATCCTTAGCATTTTCAGCGTCAGGAATATCTCACAGAACTTCGTATAACAATCGCCTGGCTCATTTTGGGATGCTTACTCTTCGGAATAAAAGAAAAATAAGGGATCTGTGCTTTCTGCATAAAATCATCCATGGCACAATTGACTCTGCCTTTATTTTGAAAAATATTATGTTGCATATTCCTTGTCACTATCCACGGCAAAGAATATCCAAAGTCCTGAGTGTGGCAAACTGTAAGACTAATCTTGGCTTAAATGCACCATTTACACGAATGTGCCGGACCTATAATGATTTGTGTGCCCTCATAAGCGATCTAGATATTTTTTCGGATTCGCTGCATGTTTTCAAGCAAAAACTTCAAATCCATTTTTCGATTAACGACGTCATGTAAGTCAATAATTAGTAATATGTAATTACGTAAATTTAATCAAATATTATTAGATTATCTTTCTTTTTTTTTTTTTTCATTTCGTTTTAGCATTATTTTAACAATCTGATGTTCTGCCATTCGGCTACGAATTTTACATTGTTTTATTTTACTGTATTGTTTTCGCACTAGTTTTGCTCTTTTTGTTGTAAATGTTGTGTACACCTATAATAGGTGCACATATCTGTACATTATGATAAGTTTTGTCATAATCAATGAAAATAAGGCTGTGTATATTTTTAATATGTGTACTGTTGGTGTATGTAAACTTAATAAATAAATAAATAAATAAAACGTTGAAAGTATTTTTTGACAAGTTTTATGATCTGATAGTCTTATAAATACATTAATTTTAATTATATGGCTAGTGGTTAATTAGGGATAATTATAATTTGAGCGGTCTAGACTCTCTAGTAACGCTATCTCTCATTACCAAGGGAGAACTGCGAGCCTTCACATCAGATAAACATGATAGATTGTTATTGCTAACCCTGGTTTGCACTTTCAAGCTGACCATTCGTTAGTGCTTTCTCTTTTATTGTCTTACTGTAGATAGCGATTGTTTACTTCGCAAGAATCTTAATCGATTGGATAGGATCGTTTAGAACCTCCACTTGAAGTGGCAGGATAACAAATCGTGCAATCAATTCAGTTGAAACTATCGCATTGTGTTTAGTTTCTTTGACTTTTAAACTTATTTTTTTTTTTTATATTTGTCTACTAAACAGTAGAATCATGTAAGCTCCAACGTGCTTAAACTACAAACTACGATGGTACAGTTATTTCAGTGAACAAACTAAAACACGAACCTTGTTAAAATTCTGAATACAATAATCTGTTTTCACAGAATTCTGTCAGAGACAGAGTTTCATGCTCGACAGGAGCGTGATATGCGTGCAAATTACATGCTAATTTACAATTATAAACTTGAATAGATAACATTATGATCATAATTTACCTGGAATGACTAGAATTCCACAATAGATTTATCAACACCATATTTCTAAATGCTGGGACTGATTAATAGCCTTAGAATACGTGACAACGCTGGCTTGTCAGTTGGGATTGTTGAACTTCAAATGTAAACATTTTTGGGGGATACCTATTACCTACATATAGGTTTTTAAGATTTTTCAGTCCAAATACAAGCAACTCCAATCACACTATGGTAGTGAATATGTGTGTAAAGGTGGTAAGCAAATATAGCCTAAAATGGAACTGTCTATGATGTGCAACTGCCAGAACACACTGATAGATGCTTGGCGAAAGAGATTCAATTTGTAGGCGGTAGCCAGACAAGTAGATACTTTACAGTAATACCCTACCGTGCTATGGATTCCTTACCATGTTTTACTTCAAACTCAAAACGACATGAAAGTAGTGAATTTGCTTAACTCAGATACTGCAGTGTTTTACCAGCTATGATTATTGCATGCAACAACTAATTATGTAGTAATTATTATTCTCGGTGAATTAAATGCTGGGAGTCAGTGAAATTCGACCTTTTACAAATTCACGGGCTTGGTACACAGCCTGTACGGAGCACAGACATATACAGAAAAACGGGCAAGCACTTTCGCTGGTTGAAACACTTTCGCCGTCACTTGGATAGATAATAACACAGCGTGACTCACTTCATTGGGCACCATATCGACAGTGGCCGACGAACCACCTTCGCACAAATCAACACGAACATTATTGTACACCGTTTTGAGTCTCAGAGAAAGCTCAGATAATATATTATATTGGCTAGCTCTAGCATTAGTGTATTATCAATGACCTAATAATTTATGCTTTTTCAGAAATTAATTTTCAAATACTTAATGATACATTAGCAAAATTTCAAATTCCTATTTCACAGTCATCTTGCATAAATAACACGCAAAGTGTATTGAACCTCACAGAAAACACATATTTGTTGAATGGTTAAAGTTCATACATTATTCAATGCGCTCGCACCTCCTTCGATGCGTTATTGCAACATTATACCACCTTAAGAACCGATCCTCCATGGTCCATTAAAACCTGTATTGAAAATATGGCATCGTATGAGGTACAGTTAGCTGCCAGTGTTATTGCGAGAGCGTAAGACTCATGACATGACGTTTCCTTTTCAACCCTAATGTGCCATACTGTCATTGAATGCCATCAATTGTTTATATGTCAGGTGTCCTACATTACAGGATTGTTTGGACGCATGTCACTAAATGAAAAGGGAGCACAATTTGTACTACCATGTTAACAGCAAATTCATTAAGGTCGAGTGAAAGTGCTAATTTAGTTTTAAGTATGTGGGCTTCAAAATTATAATGCCTATCGAAAGCTATCAGTCAAACGCCGTGCATCATCTATCACACAGACTTTGACGTTGAAGACTGATGGACTGAATAATGCAACTTTCTAAATAGCCTTGTGTCAATTTCTAGAACCTGCCGTACTGATTCTTGATGCCCACTGTAATTTAATACAGAAATCCTTGTCGCCAATTAAACCTCAATCAAAAGATCCCGCCCTTGTATCAATAGTGTCGTTTGTGCCATTTGTCTTTCATTGTGACAGATCAAACTTCATTCGTGCGGCCATCATCGATAATGCCTGTTGACCCTAATTATTATTAGGTCAGTTACATTTGAAATGTGACTTTATTGAGCCGTGGAAATACCTACCTAATGTAAAAGCAACATAGCAAGGTTTTCCAAAAGTTATCAATACATTTGTAATGTTTCAATTGTCTTTGTGTTTGTTTAATTGTCTAACGCCTCTGATTGATCAAAACACGTTGTTAATTTAACTGTGGTCTGTGATGCCGTCTAACAATGTGTCGGTAGTTTACTTGATTAGACCGAGTGTCGTTAAGAGTTAAGGCTTCATTAATGTTAACTGCAGAGTTTATTTACTTTCCTCTGTGTTCTACATAGTTGATGCAAACTTTATAAAACATAAAATGCTATTCCATTTTTAAAATTCGTGTAATAATCTAATTGAAAATTAACTGCCCGCTTCACATACATTCTTAATTAAAGTTTGCGTGACTCGCATTTATGTTAAAAAAAAAATGACAGGAATAGGTCAAGGCTTTGTCGCTTTCATTCCATTACAATTTACAGTTACTGTACGCTATATTTATAGGACAGCAATCGTGATATCGATATCGACGACACATTCATCCGGCCTATTTGAAGTACTATACGTGGTCATTCAAGACGTGCACCTTTGTGGCATCTTAAAAGCCTGATTTGAAAGGAACTTGGAGTAAACATAGACACGAACTGTAAGGAAAGTCGTTTCACACAACACTGGATTGTGAAAGGGATGTTGCGATACGGAACAGAAGTCGGAACAATTGGAACAATGTACATTTCCAGGCTGTCCATTCCCCGCATCCATTATTTCCGATGCAGGTGTGTTGGATATAAAAGAACACGCACTAAAGCAATGGTGACGTAATCCACAAGCCCGTCCATGGGAATTTTTAAAGATTCCAAAAGGTTGTACAAAACATACCTCCCATTAAAGTGGCCCACTATTACACAAACCCTTTTTTACATCTCAACCTTTTGATGGTCCCTAAGATTATACTCACCTATGCTGTTAAACATTAATTACAATATGAATTAGGTACCATGATGAAACGTACAATATGATGCGAACTTTATGCTTGCTAAAAATCAACATTGACTTTCAAACTTTTTATATCCTCGTTGCCAAGACAAATATTACATAAGTGTTAGCTATTCTCTATTGTAACATGAACAATGTCTTCATAATCGAATTGTACATTTATGTCGCGTGTAGCGTGTCCTATGAAATCGTTTGTTTGTAAATTTTATGTTCGGCTTGGTATCTTTACGTTTGTTTACTATACTTTTCTATTTGTTAATTCAGATCTGCATAAAGACTAAAGATTATGATGAGAACGGCTATAGCGCTCGCTATTCTAATTTACAACTATTTTGTTCAACCGGATTCATCTCTACCACACACGCAGCCATATAACGCATGCCGGTTTCATAAAATGTGATAATTAATAACTTGAAATAATGATAAAATACAACAGCACCAAAGCGCCATCGGAATTTCTAAATTGAACATGAAAACTGCAAAGTTAAAGTTTTCTTGGAAATATTATTTGTAAGATCGCACGTCAGAACACATTAGTCTGAATTAACAACAGACACGAACCTATTCGGTTTTATGGGTTCACACTCTTCCCAGTTAATTTGATTCCAAATGGGATCCATTATGTTGGATGTCCGCGGCGGCGCGGCATGTCGCGAGCCCTTTTCATTTTAAGGGCCATTCGAGCGTGTCCCTTCGTCACAGGCATGTTATTTCTCATCACGTTTTATGACATCATCCTGATGATTGAAAGGCGGTTTAAAACGTTAACTAGGATGATTGTCACGATAAAGTTGAATTAGAACGTCACTTGCAACTTTATTGTGCTATTAATGTCGACGTCTGAGATTTTTCTTTGAAAAAGAAATTAAGAAATCTGTTTTCGCTCGAACAAAAATTGCTATGAAAGGAATGAAATGTTATTGTCTGCAGAGAAAAGGGGAATAAGTTGGCGATTTTATATGACTCAGCTATGTAAATTTTGTTGCAGAATTTTAAATGTAAACACATAATATTTCAATCGATCGACGTAAGACAGCATCTTATTATAATAATTATCTGTACCTCGATTATGTTTACAATAAGACAGTGACTGTTTCATGACTACATATTTGGATTTACCCAGAACATATTACTCTAGTCTCTACATACCGCACACGTGCAATATCCTTGTCCACAAATAAGAATCGTGATCGAGATTTCTAGATACGTTAGACGTTGCAGTGTTTCTAGAACAACACTATTTTATAGAAATGGACCGTTTAGTTTCACGATATATTTTTCGTCCTAGATTTAATGTGGGCCAAAGCTTTTTATCTGTGCGAGTGCTCTAGCAGGTAAGTAGGATAGAGGATTTATGCTTTGAGTACGTACGCATGTAAGTTTCTCTTTTCCTAATGGTCTTTGATCAGTATTGTAAAGGGGTGCAATGAAATCGGAGAGATTAGATATTCTTAAATAATCCGTACACATTTTATACCAAACTAATAAGCTTGCGGTATGGAATCAGATAATTATACATGGTACTAATCTCTCTCTAAACAAAGTCACTATTTCTGTCTGTGTGTTTGTTTTTTTACCGCTTAAATCTTTTCAACGACGCAATAGATTTTTCTGCGGTTTCCACTACAATTTTGAGAATTCAATTCGGAAAGATTACGTGTATAGTACAGTTATATTATCGCACTTAGGCAATGATGGGACGGTCGCTAGTTTCATATACCTATATATATTTACACACGGACATATTCAGGGTATCCTACTACCAATCCTACCCTTCTGGTCTAAAACAATGAAATTGTCCTTAAAAAAACCAGTTGCAGATTATGTCGCTCTTTTTATTAAATTCTTATCTCAAGTGCTATCTAATGACGACCAATAAGAGAACAAACAATTAGCATACGACTGCCTGCATTCGATTTGTTTTTTTAAACTTGTTCTGTTTGTATATCCGTTAGCTTATATGGGTTTGGAGAACTACTACAGGTATAAAACAAATAGCCATCTTCGCTTCGTCTACAGCCTGGGGCGTGGGCAGACTGGTCCTATGCCGAGTATGGCGGTGACTCAGCCATGTACGGACTAATCGTCACGAATAATAATGTAATTCTAGAATCAAACCACTTTGTAACTTGAAATCTTGCTGTCGTAGATCGGTTTCACTCTATTTGCCATCTACAACACGATTGTTGTCTTTAGTCTAAGTGTCGGTGTGGGCGTACTTCGGAAGTTGGTTCAATTACTTTCCTACTCCTTGTATGAAGAAGAGAGAGTCCGTAGATAAACTAGAATTGGACATTTAAGCCATAATCAGACACGTTGTTATGATGACCGCTACAGTTATGATCTCAAAACTGGATCTAAAAGAAAAAAAGAAAATATATTATCTTGTAAGGATCCTGATAGATTTGTGTTGACAGGTGTCTACAGGTCCAACGCTACAACTTAAAAGGTAAAGGTAAGGCTTTTATCTAAGTTCGTGGCTTTAATGTGACCAGAAGAGTTATCGATTAAAGATTACGAGTCATAATGTTTTAGTGAGTTCTTAAATGAGTTTAAATGATTGTTAAGCTTTGACGATTCTGTAAGTCTTATCGCTTTAAGTGACGTCATGGTGCATACTGCAGCAAAGAAAGTACTGGATAATGAACATTCGTAGAGTCTAAAGAAAGCAGTTTAAATGAATTTGTAAATCTTTATCGCTTGTGACGTCATGATGCATACTGCGCCAAAATAAAGCTCTGTATGACGTCATACATTCATACTCATTTGTAAATCAGAGGGGAGTGCTGTATGATGTCACCAGGATGACATTGTTTTGAGGTGCGTAGTTAGGTAGTAAACTGTACAAGGTCTCTTGTAAGGATTTACGATCTACCAAAATAATAACCAAAAACATCTGCGTAGTACCTGGTCGGAAACTCCAGTATTTAGCCCAAAAGAAAACTGTCCCTCCTTACATGTCGTCAAGCTCGACGAAATCCGGCAGACTAACTAAGCTAGGCTATACGAGTGTTACCTACAATTTGGTATCGCTCTGGAGCCCAGTCCCTATAGCCGTAACACAACTTCATTTCGTATCCTTTAATTTACATTAAAAACCAGCTCCCAAGTACGCGTAAAAGCAGACAGACGGTCCACCCGTTGGGCTCATTTGCCATTGGACATTTGCAATACCAAAGGTATCCAATGCCTTGTCGACCCTCAGCCATGAAGTTGTATCTCATCTGTTATATAACCGGCCCCTTTTACCTTTCTACCCGAAACACAGTCGTACAAGTGTACAAATACTTCACGGCGGAAAAAATCAAGTCCACACTAGGTCGGTAGTCCACCTAGAATAGAGAGTAACCTTATAGTCTCAAACAGATAAAACATAGTTTTAATGGGTCAAAATATACATAGTACCATCAATAACATTAATAGCACATCAAAGGCTTTCAAGTAACGTTCAGCGTGGGCGGACGAGTCTGAGGGTGGAGGGGGGGTGGTAGAGAAATGCGCCGGGGAACCGGTTCCGGGTGGGCCAGGACCGCATACATCCGCCACGATGGGCTTGTCCTGCTAGCTGAGAGCTCAGTGCAAAATAAGAGATGAAGCGGAGTTATTAAAGCTTTGAAGAAGATCTGCATAGGGTAAGATCAACTTGATATAAAGAAGAAATTTGCATGGACATGTGTGTTTGTTCTGCGTCTCGGTGTAAATACCCATATATAAAGTAAGTAAAGCTAGTATTATCCGCACTATCTGCAACTGGCATCTTTAAGCTAACTAAAAAGATTAAGTGTAGGACAAACTTGGACTAAGAAGACTGAGATACTTGCAAAAATCTGTACCCGTATATCTGTTCGTTGTACCTACTATCAAAATTTATAAAAAAGCTAAACCGAAAAATATTATTTAACCGCTAAAAACTTACACATAAAAAACAGCTCAATCGTTATAAATTTGAGGAATAAACCAGAAAGTAATAGCGAACTTTACTAGCTTTCAAATGACCGTATCCGATTGTAAAACACGATATAGTGGCCTTCATTAGTGCAGTGAAATTGTTAAAAATACCTTAAATCGCTCATTCATTTGAGATGCAATTAAAATGAACGTTGAACAATGTGGGCCGGAATGATTTGTAACTTCAACAAAAAAAGGGAATGGATTCCAGGCGTAATCCTTTTATGGTTTTTTATAGAGATTTCTGAACCAGTTGGGAGTTGGAACAATGCTTTTAGGATTTAACATCCAACTGCGAGAAACGTCATACGATTACCGAGTAACTTGTTACGTAGTTGGCTCTTCTGTTAAACTATGAGAAAATGTCTAAAAGCACTGTCCAGATAAGCTTTGAGACTTGTTCTGTTTTCACTGAAGTATTTCCCTATTGCTGAGTGTTAGGTTCATTAATTAAAATATGTAAATTCTGATTCTAAAATTTGCAATGGCGACGGGCGAGGCTTTCTGGGTGCGCGGGAAATCCACTCATTGCTGAATAATATATTTGGCTTGCAATGACGCTACAAATGATTAATAATAAACTATTCGAGTTTTCTAATATCAACTAAAAACGCATTTGATCGTTAAATTGTTCAGCTTTTCCAATATTATTTTTGGCACTTGTTTGCCTCTACTGAGCTCTTTGATGCTATAATCATGATTCAATACAACCAACCACCACCTGTTTGGTCTGAGAATAACAGTTTCAGCGCATTTGGTCAATTAAATTACATATTCAGTTGCTGTAAGCCCAACGGAATAGGCTGAGTTGCGACTACACTAATCTATAGATTCTGCGCAATGGATGACTCTAACATAGGTATCCACACATTGTTTTAAAGAGCGATAAGTGTTCGAAATAATTAGGGCAAATGTTATTGTGCAAAGTTACCATGTTAAGAAACGCAAGCTCTAGAGTAATACAATTTTTTGTTGTATAATTAGGAACTTGCAAATAATCAAACTGTAGATACGAAACTCAAAAGTATCGCGGAAGAAATGTTTTGGGAAAAAGGAAAAAAATCTTGAATTGTGAATCTTGTTGTCGAATTTATATCATTTCTTCCAATAGAGTTTCTCAAGTCTCCTTGAAGTGATAAATTTCTCAGACATAAGAGCTATTTTCCCGCAACCGAGAGATTTAATACTAACAGAATGAAAGCACAAACGAGAACAATTCTTAGGGGCCTTGACGTTACTAAGATATATGTGGGAAGATTTGTTTTTCCCTCACAAACAACAGCTGACGAATGGTTCTCTGGAAAACGTTCTGTAGTTACAACTTATGATTTGTAGTTGCGATTGAAGATCCAGACGATAACATGGAGTATTACCATGCCTAGTTGATTTGATTTACTTTTATTTTATTATAATTGTACCCATAATACCAAATGTCAGACATTAGGTACAAATAATTATGGATAGGTATTACCTAGTATTATTTTTAAACAATCGAGTTTTACGCTCCCCGCAGCTGTATTGTCTGGGCATAATGTGCAAAAAGTGGGGCAAATCGTAATATTCAGAGAAGCGAAATAAATGAATTTTATCGTTCGCTTTGATTGGTTTTTATGTTATACTAGCTGACCCGGCAGACGTCCTATCTTCGACGAATATTTAATTCGAATTGGTATCATTAATAAAAATAAAATACCAAGTACATAGTGTTTATTATGCTTGACAATTAAACTTTTTATAAAAGGGTTGATGGCGCTCTGAACTAACCGTGATGAACAAACACTTTTTAAAAAACTCACTATACCGATTGAATCGACTGTGAAGTATGCACTAAGTAATGATAAATGATTAAATTCCGACCCATGTAATTTTATTTTAAACGATATTGTCAAACGACTGTCATTTATGTCAAACAACATAAGGTTACATTATAAGAGTTTATATTGTCAAAAGCGGTTACATTAGAGAAGTTAATATGGTCGTAATGTTTTCTTAAATTTTCTAATTTTCCACGCAACTTTCTTAATTTGTGCTTTGATCAGAACCTTCTCCTGACAATAACAAACGCAACAAAAAAATAATATATTCGCGAAATCGGTCCAGCCGTCTTTGCGTGATGCCGTGACCAAGGGAAATAGGTATTCATTTTTATATGTAGGTATAGATAGAAGATACGAGCTTCCAGCTGAAATGACCACAATTCCTCGTCCTAGTTTTGCTGGAGTTCTAATCGTACCAACATAAAACTTCAAGAGTTTAAGCATTATGTAACTTGCCATTCCCTAGTTCCAAGTGGGTCGTTGTCTGGGTGCGAGTTGCGGACGTAGGCAATCAGCTATTGTCTTATATTTCTCTTTGCTTTGTTCCCAGTGACCATTGAATTAGATTCTAGAAAAGTCCTAGTACCTACCTATAATGTTAAATAATGAAAAATATCATAGGTCATTCTTCACGCATGGTTACTTGATCCCAAATTAATCAGAGTGTACTGCTTGTACTATGGCTACCAGGTAACTGATATTCTACATACACTACGTTTTAAATACTTACTTATGTAGATATTTACAACCAAAATTGTTAAATTTTGTGAAAAGATTATCTACTTGTTGGTAACCTTCATTCACTTTTAAATTATCACTCGAATCTCCATTAACTGCTCTAAGGGCTAGGGGTTGTCAAACCTTTTTCATATCCCGGATGGTTGGTTTATACTCTCCTTTCATGTTGGATTTATTTTTATCCCGTAATCTCTCCAGTCTCATCCAGTCTTACTGGAATACTGAAGAAATTTTATGAAATCTCATTTCATTTATATCTAGTACAGATAGTGATCATTATTGCTGCGTTCAAATTAGAATAGATATTATTGTGATCACTGACCTGTCTCGGGCCATGCTGATTACCGTCTACCTACGTTCTTTAAAGGAATGTGTCATTGGTATTCATATCATAAATACATTATTCAAATAAAAAAGTAAAAAAAAATACGTAATAAGATTATTATTTTGTCATCGTAGTCGTATTTGACAAAGTAATATGCTAAGAGCTTTTAAGTCGAGCTTATTATAAGGTCGAACCGGTTGGATCACAGTGTGTTACCATGCAGAATGGTTTTACGGCTCGAATAAAAAAAATGATCGCAATGATAGTTGAAATTCACTTTTAAATTGGTGTTCGATTTTTTCTTATTTAATGCAAGGAGTTGGTATCAAAATTTTATTTAGCCAAACTTCAAGGATGAGAATTATTTCTTGAACTCATTTAATAAAATTCGCTTGGCAATTTTGTGGCGTCCGTTAATATTGATTTTGATTGAACGCATAAGTAGAGTTGTGCTACTGTAGCTACTGGTACTGCAACGCAATCAATCGTAATTGTTAGCGCGTCAATCGAAGAAACAATGTGTCATTGCCAAGGTCGCAAATGCAACCGCTGCCACTGTTACGAATGTAGTAAACAATAATGAACCTTGAAAAGGTTATGTAATTGTCCGAGTTGCATCGCGATTCGTGACTAATGCTACGTTAATGGAACCATATTAGTTCTTATGAACATGATTGTGATGTAAGTTACAGATGTGATGTTAAAAAACACTTATGTTGATTAATGAATAAAAGTTTCTATAAGTAAAATTATGTTTTATGAAAAATCACCCTATTAATCCTAGAAAGAAATAGGATATGTATACCTATAATATCTTTCTAAAATAGCCAGATATCAGAATTGAAACCAATTTTAATTTATATTTTTTAATCGAGAATGACGCTAACTGCAAGTATAAATAATGAAATGATTTGTTTGTTTGTTTGATCTACCTTTAATTCTACATATACATTTAATAGGGTCGATTTTGGGTTAAAAAGACAAATACAGAAATGTAATAATATTTTATAAAGTAGCTTACTAAAGTTAATTAAATTCATATTTTAGCTTATTCATATGAAAACGACAATCCAGCTCATATGAATTTTAAGCGATTTAATATGCTCAAAGCTCTGCAGTGGAAGCGGTATTGGATTTGGCACCCAACGTGGGACTTATGCCTATGCAATAACTGCGGACGAAGTTATTTCATTCAGTTACGTTGCAATTATTTTTAGAGATAGAAGAGTTATATAAAACCAACCAATTTTTGTATTTCGTTAAATTATACTCAGAGAAAATAAAACCCGTCAATCCCTACCCCATCATATTGGTTTTGTTATTAATTCTATAATATGTTACAAGTTCTCACTCTATAAGTGATTAAAGATTCAAGCTTTGATAATAAGCGAGTCAATAAGAAATCACTATATTTAATATTTTTTTAAATCTCATAATGCTTCCGAGAGTCGTTTAGAAGACTTACATCCATTAGATGTATATTATTATGTACCATAGTTAGCTTAATAAACAAATATTATTCTCTCTCTTACTAATCCTTGATAATAAATGAGGTGAAATCCCGACTCCAGTCTTACGCAACGAAATCCTTGAGTGATGTTATTTCCTAATAAGTTATTTTGGTGGTTAATCTAAATCCGTGTGTATTGGTCAACAACCAAAGGGTTATTGGTTATTGGTGCACGTGTGGGTTGGGTTACTTACCTTTTTAAAGGGTTTCTATTTACGTTTTCATTCATGTGTTCATAAACTTGAGCATTGGTTACTGTTTACTGATAGGCATCTTTGTGGATCAATATTTACTGCCATGAAAAAGTTGAAGATGTTTGTTTGCGACTTTATGATCGCAGGGAGCAAACACGACTCAAGAAGATATTTAATATGACTAATATATATTATTTAACTACCTATCCCTCGCGGTTTTGTCCGCGTTCCCGAGGGATGTCGCATTTTCCCGGGATAAAAAGTAGCCTATATGTTATTCCAGGATATGCTCTATCTATGTGCCAAATCTGTCCTGTTGTTTTTGGGTGAAAGAGAAACAAACATGGCCAGTTGCCTTGGTGGTTAACGACTCTGACTGCCAAGCCGAAGAAGGTCGCGGGTTCGATTCCCACCCAGGACAAACATTTGTGTGCATGAACATGTCTGTTTGTTCGGTGTCTGGGTGTAAATATGTATATAAGTATTTAGAAAGAAAAATATTATATGTAGTATATCAGTTATCTGGTTTCCATAGTACAAGCTCTGCTTAGTTTGGGACCAGATGGCCGCGTGTAAAGAACGTACCGAGATATTTATTTCTTATTATTATCCTTACATACTCACAAAACTTCCGCATTTATAGTAATATTAATCGGAAGTAATGAGACTTTTAGTATGTTTTGGATAGATTAGGTAATTGTGGAGTTTATTACCTCTTTTCAGTTACCTCACAGACCGGTATTAGAGTAAAATTATTCATATATGCCTGTGAAGGGTCATTTTACTATCTGATTGGTGCTTGGATCCGGCCAAAACCTCTCGCTGTGACGGACCCTCGCACCTATTACTGACAGTGATTGTTCAGTTTCCCTTGTAGATTATAATCTAATCATACTATAGGTACTTCACTATTGTAGCAGTCAGACAACTTCCCACGACAAATAGCAAAAAGAAAGTCAAGAAATCCAAATGCAGTGCTAGCAATATATCCCAGAGAGTTGTGCATGACCTGACCCAATTACTCGGCTTTTCACCAAGCCGGGCTATAATATCGTTAGATTACTCGTGAACCCGCTTGTGATATTATCACTCTTGCCTGATTGTTGATCTTTGATAAAATCGCACTTGGATTGTTATACGATTGATCTTGTGCTTGTAGACTTAATTGATATGTTTCGTGTTTGTAGTTTCTAGTGACATGCCTGGTAAATTTAATTTATTTAAATTTCTTTATTTCAATGATTTACCTCTTTTTAAATTGCTAATCTATACTAATATTGTAAAGAGGAAGGATTTATATGTAAGTATGTTTGTTATTCTCTCACGCAAAAGCCACAAAACGGATATGGATGAAACTTGGCACATAGATAGAGCATATCCTGGAATAAAATATAGGCTACTTTTTATCCCGGGAAAATGTGATTTCCCTCGGGAACAACTATTAATAAATAATGGTGACAATGATTTAATGTGGTTTTTAATTTTTAAACCCTGTCTTAACTTAAAGATTTTGGAAAGCTTATTTATATAACCTTTAACACTTAAGATCGTAGGGTTGTTTCGGCCGTGTGTGGCCTCTGTGGTTTATGTGGCTTGGCAAATGTGGAACGTAATTAACAACGCTAATTGCCACATGCATACCGACAAAATATATTATTATCACATCAGAATTGATGCTAGATGTAACTAGAAATGCAATCGAATGCTACTCGTAACATTTTTATTAGATAGACTATCTTATTTACGATTCTGTTGTGGTAGTCAGAAGTGCCTAACCTAAAAAATAGTTTTGAATTTCGAATGTACATGCATTTTGAAGATGTGAAAACGACGCCATCTTGAAACTCCACTAATAAACCTTTCACATCGAAATCGATCAGATGTATCTAACACAATTCCAGTGCCCTTAATGTAGTATTAATAATATTATAAATAAACTAACTTTGTGCCACGAAATCATCTGCATTCGGCTTGATAATAATAATAATAATAATATTTATTTCAGCAAAAACACACAGTTATTACAAAATTCAACAGTAGTATAATAATTAAGAGTTTTGCAGATTTAAACTAACAAAAAGATTTTCTATTAGTTTCCTCACTAGGCAAGCCTGTATCGAGGAAACCTAATACTCCGATTATTAATTAAAATAAGACTAAACCGCTCAGAAGACATAGACGTATTAACTTATAACCTATAATATAATAACCTATTACAGTACATACATATTCTTTGGCTCCACAAATATCCATATTAGCCTTGTGATCGGATTGTGTGGATGATATTAAATATTCATGAATAGATTTCGTAAGTATATGAGATTGTTATAATAATTAAATAAATTAATTCCTAGCGCCATTACTTTACTATGTTACAAAGATCATTCTTTTATTCCCAACGCCTACAAAAAAGCTAATAGCAATCGACATGAATAGCAGTTATAACTATCAACGCGTAGGCGTTGCCGTACTATCAATTGTAAAGGCTTATGTACAAACCAGCCCAAATTGTAATAAAATAAATTCTTTTTTTTGACATGGCGATATTTTTGTGACATTATTACATAAATTCGTTTTTCAGAACAATAACGCAATCGCACTTGTATTATATTATGACTCTTGGTTCACGTTACCGGATACATGCAGGTGGCAATCGATACTCATGGGACGTAATGCGATGCTGCTACTACCAAGGTGAGCTCGACTAGCGGTCCGTATCCTCACATTGCAAGTTTAACTTACCTTCGTGCGATGATCGCCTTTATAACTATACCAGGGTGATTCAAAATTAGAAAGGAGGTTTCAAAAGGATTGCATTGGAGCGTTCTAGAAATCGCTTTGAGGTTTGCCACAATTATGGCATTAATGTGATTTTGAATTTCATATAATACTTAATGGATCCGTTTGCAACTAGCCCACGACCACTTGCATAGACTAACGATAGAATACTCTCCATCGAATTGATAGCTTCTCTCGTTATGGAGTATGGTCCGGCAGCTTTCGGACTGCATGAGCACAGTAGGTATTTAAATTCTTCTGAATTTATCCTGGTTCTATATTGGTTATGTTGTCAACCACAGCTTTTATTCTGCCATCTGTCGCACAATTTGGTCAGTTATTTTTGGCACTCAAGTAAACAATGTTTAGAAAAATCTACGCATTTGTGTTGTCTCATTCAGGAAACGTAGTAAGTAGAATGGCACATTAAATAATAGGTCAACTGTTCAATTGTCGCTTTAGAGTATTTATCCAATTGGTAGATTGCTTCCTTGAACTGTGTTCGTGCACAATCTATTGTACGAATCACAGACTGGATGCGTGGGTGTGTCAGTTTGTCACCTAATTATTTGCACGACGCTATCTAAAATATACCTACTCTGTATGACCACAATATCTATTGCCTAGTTATAAAGTGGCAGAAGGTGTCAGTTGATCCTGTGACTCATCTGAACAGACCAATATAGACTTTATCGAACTTACAGCCTTTTTTTTATTACAACGAAACTTTCCCAGTTATTCGACCAAATTGCGTAAAGCCAAGCCCTGCCCATTAAAATCAATACTGAAGGTACCGTAATCAATCTGTAACTAGTATTTAATAACAGTTCGCGTGAGTGGAATCACGTTGAAATTGCAATTTGGTGACAAAAGTTCACGGATGAACGAACGGCCAATAACAATTGCTAAAAGAGTTGTTTTGTTGTTCGGGTATCTAAAATTAGAATACGGTACAAAATCAATGGATCGTTTGGTATTTTAAACCCGACGAACAGTTGCTACGTTTAATCAAATACATTTTGCACGGTGGTGGCACCCGCTTGACTAGCTTTTATGTAAATGGATAGAAGGTGTTCCGTGAAGATGGTTTTTACACCCACTAGCGGGCAATTCGGTGACGAGCGCTGAGGGCGCTCAGCAGAGGGTAACTTAAGAGTAATTAGTGTAGTAGAGCTCTTTGTACAGAGTTCGTACAGGGAAGTTCTACTACCATACCCATTTTCGCCGTGAAGCTGTTCACCGCCCCCCTTACCTTTCGGTTAAAAAGGTAAGGGGGGCGGTGAAATTACAGGCATATGAGGTTTCACAACTTCACGTCTCTGAAACAACAACGCATTGGAGATGCACTTGGTGTTGCAAATGGTCATAGGCGTTAGGCCATTAGGTGGACCGTCATGCCTGTTTGTCGCCCCAAGTGGAAAAGAAAATAATAAGAAAAGTACGCTGAGGGTGCCCCTTATTGGTTTCGTAGCACTCACGACGATTAAAACCTATTAGTGTATTTCGGAAAATGCATTTGAGAGTTTGTTTCCTTCAAAATTTCCCAATACACGAAATTGACTCAATAGTTCAAACTAATGCCAAACAACTTTAACGCGAAACATAGCTCTTCTTTCGCATTAGTTAGCAACTGTTTTCATGAGGTAACTCGATGACTGTATAATACAAGAAAGTAAACGCTTACCTATATAATATGACAAAGGACTTGAACAAAGCTTTTAAGCCGTTAACGGATTAGCACTTAAACCTATCGCTGACCTCGCAGTAGCTAGCCATTCATCATGTCTTATGCCTATTATACGTCTTAGAAACCTTTAAAACTGCTGTCACCGGATACTATATGAAAGTACATATTATGTGAATTTTGCATATTACCTTGAACAGTTATAACTGGGAAAATTTTAAGGAATACAGTATTTTTTTTTTTAATTACCTCGTAGATTTCTCTTCGGAAAACCCAAATTTGACAGTGAAATTAGGTTATAGTATTACTAAGATATAATATAACACTGATATTACAGGAATACCAATGAAACACTGTTTGGGAAGTTGTGCATTAGTGAGCAAGATAACTAAAAATGGCCACTGTGTACAAGTGGTATCAAGCTCAGTGGCGTAGCTACCAGAGGGCTAGACGGGGCAGTGCCCAGGGGCTGACGGCCAAACTATTTTAAATAGTTTAATAATAATAATATTTATTTATTTCTTTCACAAAGGTTGCTTAATAACTAGATGGAACAGAAATAATAATACAGTTTCCAAATATAATGTCCTTTGTGAGAGACTGGTGTATGTACTAGGAACTTGCCTGTATTACAGATTACCAGGCTTTCCCCTGGGAAGAATACTGTTTTATGTGACAAACATTTTATTAGTTATTCAGTTAGTTATTAGTTAGTTTAGTTGGGGCCCTACTATTTTTTTTTGCCCACTGATCAAGCTAATTTAGAGACCTGGAGGTACTGGTTTCAATTCGCCGGTCAGGCATGGTAATAATAATAATGTAATCATTTATTATTTAGAAATGACCAGCCCAAGATTTAAATAGTACTACACTATGGTTACCACATGTCCCGTTGGGTCTTAAAAAATATCTTCTATGGAATGAGGGTCTTAATACTGAGCCCTATGCTTACCTCTTCGAAGATAATGAGCGTGTAGATAGGTAGATATTTTTTACTGCGACTGTCACAGTCAAATCCAAGACTTATCGACCGGTCTTTAGAAGGCCTTATTCAGCAATGGATCGTGGAAACTGTAACCAAGCAACGTAACTAATTGAGAAATGAATGCGATAATGGTAACTGAAATCACATAAATTTATGTGAAACAGGCCGTGGGTCTGATACTGTTATCAGCATCTTGATAGTCACGCTTCATTGCCACTTGGCTCTCCAATAAGCACCTTGATCCAATACAACCACGACTACTACTTTGACAGGCTTCGAGGGTTCGATTGCCACCTAGGACAAACATTATACTACCGGCACGCTATGGTTTCGACGTTTCAGATTGTCATAGGAAAATAAACGGTATTGCTTTGGAATAAGGTTGATTTCCATCATCATACAATTAGGTGTTGGATCAATAGATGCATCTTATGTCTGAAGGAAAAAAGGATATTTTTCTTTGTCATTGTTAAACGTCAAAACGGCCATCATGCGTGCCGCAAGTTTAGTTATGTGTAGTATATTAGTTCCCTGGTTTCCATAGTATAAGATCGTTTAGTTTGGGATCAGATTGCCCTTTGTAAAGAATGTATTTGATATCCTTTTATTAATTTACAGTGGTAATGAATCAGTAATTGAACGTTTTTTATTATCTGTATAATTCTGTTTATTTGAATATCATTCGAAAGGAACCAATGATAATTTCGATAAACGTTGGCTTTAAATTCATTCTAAATTCAAATTTAAATGTGATATAACACGGTGGAAGACTTCTTTGATTAACCGCCTTGCTGACTCCCAAACTCCAGATAAAAATTTGTCGTCATGCACCTACAGGAAATCCAAATCACCAAAACATTGCCCAACAAATTTTTTTCCGACTACATCTCACCCGAACATATCTGACCAAAACAAATCAAGAAACACGATTGCCGAGCAAACTATACCGTGGTCCAATTGAAAAAAAGCCATATCGGATGATGACAAAGCATTTGTCATGTACCTACAACATCGAAACGAACAAACCGTCGAGACACTGCCCTGATAATAAGGGCTATAATTGTATTAAAGTTATCCAATCGAAAGTTTTTCTCTCCGCTAACGGTTCATTGCAGTAGCTGGCCATTTGCTGTGTTTTCTTTCTTAGACTCACATTTTTACTCTTTATAAATTGTGCCATTAATAGGTACCTAGTTTTCTTACGGGAAATCCTCATTTCTCAGTAATGATCGGTTTGTGGGAAATTAAATGTACTGTCTATACGGATGAGTATCTGATTACTTTAATTAATATTAGCTTCAGTTTGAGATCTGGTATTAGACTCAGCCATCTGCTCTTGAGGGTATTCAATCTGATGGTCTGCACCTTTTTGCAGATTGTTTTTTTTTTGTTTTATTTAAATTCAAATAGTAACTTCAATAAAATGTCAATGTTCAAAAAAAGAATTAATTACATTGATAGTTTTAAATCTTTTTCTCATTTGTATTTGACGTAAGCATTATACTCTCTTTTGATGTTAAACAAATAAGGATATTATTATTTACCAAGTAGTTCTTGTTTTGTAACTTATTGTAACTCAACTTCTATTTTCGAAAGTCAGTTCCCCTTTCTTTAACTATGTCCCCTTAGATTATGGCTAATGCAACAATAACAGACGTGCTGTCAATCAAATAAACAGAACCCTGATTTCCCCCTATGTATGCTGCAATACAATTCAAAACATCGTCGACCCGTGTCTCTTATTACAGTGCTTTCTAACTGCCTTCACCATTTTCTATAATGATACATGTTTCTATTCAATTACATGTTTTTTCGTGTACCACGTCATCAATTTCGGTATAGCATTTCTATATTTAAAATGATTGCAGTGGAATAATCGAAATGTTATTGTTTCCTATTTCGACATGATGAATTTGAAATTGCTTCTTGTTTTGATCAATCTTCGTTAGTTAGGAACCACACTCTTGTCACATCGACTAGAGGCTTTAGATTTGTCTTATTATCCTGATTAGCTTTGATTTTATTTTTAATACTAGCTGTCCCCCGCGGTTTCAGCCGCGTTTATTGATATCATATATAGCCTATATCCAGCTTCGAAAAAATCTGCGTCGAACTGTAGCAGTGCCATCCCGATATGTTCAGGAATTTTGAGGTGATGGTGCGTCAAAGGAACCCCATTATGTTATAAACATATAGATTAGTTTCTTATATGTACTTCACCTTTGCTTCCCAAAACATCCTACTGAAAATTAGGGTACCGCTGTGCTTATGAGATTGTTTTTGGAATGTCATTAAACACAGCAACTTAATGAGACCAACAGTGATAGAGACAACTAACAATTTCCTCTAAACACAATATAATTTTTACATCAGTAAGGCAGAAAATTTCATATATATACAACCAATAGCATATTTTCATCATGACTAAATCGACCCTTAAATGTGCCAGTGCCTTAAATGTGTGTAAATACAATCTTATCAAGTAAAATTGTCATTGACGAAGTAATTCAACCAGACAGTAAAGGCACCTGAAAGCCATTCGATCCATCTCAATTCCCCGTTAACACGTCCCGTTGGAGCAAGTCCCTTGTCTCCAATTACTCTATTGCTACAGACCATGGCGCTGAACGATACCATCCGTTATAATTACACCTCGATACAGATCAGTCGCACAATGTTGCGTGGCAACCTTGATTGTTTTTGCTAGTTATGAAGAAGTACCACGTAACGAATTGTAATTTTTTACAATAACATTATTCTCACGTACCAAATTTTAATGTCTTGATTCCTATAAATATATATCTTCTTCTCACGATGTGTTCGACTCTAATCTCTGCTTTTGAAGTTTGCTGTTCTGTTGTCATAGCAAATTGTTGTTTTACTGTTGATTTTCTCACGAATCAATAATAAAATCATTCGGAATTCTTAGTGGTCATTACCTATAAAACACATGTCCAGTTTAACTACTGCCAAATGTAGACACGCACTATAATTGCATGTCTTAAAGAAACAATAAACCGCGCTAGGAATCCCTATGCGTGACATCTTTCATTTAACAAGAATAGTTTGGATGCCATGCACTTACCAAAAAAACGGCAATTAAATACACCTGATAATAGAAAATTCGCGTACTCACGCTTTCACAAGGAAATATTGATAAGAGGTCTCCAATCCTTTATTCCAAGATACAGCCTCGATTACCATAGTCCTAGTCGCGGTCCACGTCCAGCATTGTTGTTTATTGGTTGTCACCTGGGATTGCTGGCGCGTGACGCCTGCGTCGGCGCAGCCAGTGCCGCCATGGCGGTGTGGTGTGGCGCGCGCATTCGGCCGCTCGAACGTCGCGTCTACTCCATTACTTTAGTGGTGGGTTTTGTGAATCAAGGTTTTTTATAAGTGTTTGTGGTATAAAACGTGTGCTGTATTGTTTCCAATTTCAATGTTCAAAAAATATGACGATATTCCTGAAGTTTTTTCAGGATTTTATGTCACAATCATGACAGTGTTTTTTAAAAAAATATTGTAGCAAATTTTGTTGTCTCAAGTTAAAGAAATATAACTGCTCTAGCAATTCTAAATGCGGAATTCGATGGTAGAGATCGTGTAATAAAAAAACTTTTATGTATCTTCACCAATGTTAGCGAAAATTCCAATTTTTATACTTTATATATCGTTTTGTATAACATTGAATGGAATTGATCGGAGAGCCTTCAGTTACGGTCACGAATTTATCTCTGTCGGATCGATTGACAAGCTTACGGAAGCTCGTCTCAGATATCTTCGATATTTGGCTTAAGTCACGTTTCTTCGGAATAAAACTTTATGCCTCAATTCTGAAGATACACTTTAGATTGCCAAATTAAATGGTTAATGTCCAATAGTTCATCACTCCATTCTTACTATTCTCCACGAGAATACAACATGTTTTATTGATAGTGTTGTACGAAAAGCTGTCAGTTTCATAGTCACATACTTAACAATAGTTCCGTAAACTTACTAGGTACTAGTCTTTTGAAACAAAGATGATTAAGTCATCAATATTCGCAGGAGAGTGTTTTCAATAAAGATAACGCCAGAATACTAGGTACTAAAGTATTCAATCTCCCATTTGTTTAATTAAAAAGTTACCAGCTCGGGTATTTGTATAATTTGCAGCTCCATTGTCACTTTCATTACGTTAAAATTAATTACAATCAAAAATCCTTGCCGCTATGGATGGCGTATTTTACATACAGAATAATTCGCCCGAATAAAATATACATGAATGCATTAATAATTATTGCACCCAGTTTTCCTCTTATAACTTGTTTTTTATTAATTCAACATTCAAATTGTGAATTAAAAACAATGTACGTATGCATTTTAATGTATGCCAAGTGTGAATCTTTTTTGGGGTCCATACATTAATAATTGTCAATGGGGCCGGTGAAATTATAGGCACATGAGACTTTACAATTCGCATCTCAGGGTTGCAAAGCATTGGCGATGCCCTTGGTGTTGCAAATGTCTATAGGCGGCGGCTTACCATCAGTTGAACCGTCTGGCTGTTTGTCGGCCCAGGTGGCATAAAAAGCAATACAGAGGACTAATTTTGTATTCCGTTCCTTATTCGCATTACTTCTCGACACCATATCTTTCGTCACTTCTGTTCAAAATGATATAAGATTCTTATCGCAATTACTTACGAAGAATCAAAAATTATAACAGAACTAAACATCTTAAATTAACTCATCTTTATATTAAATACAACTGAAGCCGTAAGAGAAACACACAGTAAATTCAAACCCTGTTAGTTAGTTAGAAGGTAAGTTGTGATTTTAGTAAAATATCCATCAAGACTTGCTTTGAATTAATTATCTCAGTGTTATTTTTAAACTGATTGTGAACATTATTTTCTTTCTCTACCATCTCCATTTTACTCTCTGCTATGACAATGGCGGTTAATTTACTTTTTGCTATAACTCCTTTAAATGTTTCGCTGAAATCTGGTTTTGTGTCGTCCATTATTGCTTATTACTTTGCCGAGTTTTCATAGCAGCGTTGCTTTTAAGATAATTGGTTGTTTACCATCCTTCCCCTGTTTCAATACAATTAGTACATTGCCCTCATTGTTTTTATTATGTTGTTATGGCGTGAAAGGTAGGGTAAGGTATTTCTGTAATTTTTCAATTAGTTACAGTCACAGAACAAATAATAGTACAAACCACGTAAAGTGTCATTGATTAAATAAGCGATGTACCGCTTATTTATAAATGGTGTACTATTCTATTTCTGATTGTTGTTCGAATGTGGCTTTTGAAGGCTTAAAGAGACAGTATTTTTTTTAGCTGTGTCAGTTATCTCTCAATTTCGATTAGTAGAGCTCTTAGTGCAGAGTTCGTCCGGGGAAGTACTACCACCTTACCCATTTCTGCCGTGAAGCAGTAGTGCACTTGTGTTACTGTGTTTCAGTTAGAAAGGTAAGGGGGCCGGTGAAGTTACAGGCACATGAGACTTAACAACTTCACGTCTCAGGGTCGACAACGCATTGGCGATGCCCTTAGTATTGCAAATGTCCATAGGCGGCGGTAATCACTTACCATCATAGACCGTTCGCTTGTTTGTCGGCCCATGTGGTAAAAAAAAAAAATCTAATACAAATAGTTTTGCAACCAATAATGCAAAGAACGTTCCGTTAGAATTCGAATAAGTCAGGGATTTCTAATCGATATATTACACCGGTCCAGTGATTGGTTGGTTCTATGATATATTTATATACTGATGCGAATTTCGAGTATTGATTTTGATCTACTTGAATCTGCAGTTAACTTAACAGTAGTATGAATCCCAAAATAACGGCTCATGATAAAATAAGCCCTTCGCATAAAGCAATTGGAGCAGCAAAGAAGAATTTTCCATTGATCATCGTATTAGCTATCGGGCCGGTAATCGGGCCGTGAAATCCCAGGGCACGACTGTCGTCGAAATCCACGATATTCTGTGATACGTTTCTTTACCTTAGAACCTTGATTGACTTCATCATACACTGTGGACGGATCAGTGACATTCTATGGTATGAATAAAAAAATTGGAATTGTTTTAAAACCGCGGCCAAGTGCGAGTTGGAATATCACACGTATTTTCAAAACACGGAAAGAACAGGATTCTTATGCCTTGTAAATCCACTCAAGAATTTTAATTATTTATTTATTGCTATAAAAATACATCTTCTTTATTGTTGTCGTGTACTTATTTTATCACATGGGCATGGTTTCCTCAATCATTATAACGAATGGAACTCTTAAAATCCAGGCGACTAAAATCTCTTTTTTCTTTTTCCAGATAGACCCAAATACAGCATTCCTGCGAGCAGCTCGCGCTGGGCAGCTAGACACAGTCGTCGACCTCCTCGACTCAGGCGCAGTTAAGGATATAAACACATGTAACTCGGTGAGCAACTTTTATCACCCTTAATTCTATAATAAATATATTTTAAAAGCGGTAGGTATAATATTACTACACTCGGGGTGACCATTCTGAATTACCCCGTGTTTAATATTGTTTGACGGCTTCCCTAAATATAATAAACTGTTATTTTGCAATAGGGCTGTTGACTGACGTGTCAAATTAACAACTTTTTATTAAATGTCAAAACGAACGAATGTATAGAGTTTTGTATGAAATAGCAAGTTGTGACGTCATAATTGTACAGCATCAAAAGATCTACTCTTTTGGGTTCTATTGGTACTTAAAAATCAATAATCATATTAATTTTAAAATTTAAATTTATTATATATATAAAATTAAATTTGATGTATCCCTGTATATTTGTATGTTGAATACACTGGCTAGTGTTTGATTATTTATCTTGAATACAGGATAGTTCCCTATACACATGAGACTTGCTAAGTTTTTAGTATTACTTTGCTACAAAAAAGACAGTTAGCTTAAGAATAGTGTATGTCCTTCCAAATTTGCATTATAGAAAAATATCACTCGATTCTACTACTTTGGGCTACGGAATATTTTTGTCTCTACATGTGACCCGCGAAGTTCTTAGTGTCTGTTTGAAACAAAAAAGGTTAGATAATAAATAGTGCCTATATGTCAGTATCCAAATTTTTTCTTGTTGATTCCACTACTTTGGGCTACGGTGGTGTATTTTTGGTCTCAACATAGCTAAAACTCCCTTATATAAGTTTCCCGGAGCTCGTATCCTCCATCATGGCCGCAGATTACCACGGATGTCCTCGTTACATGCACTCAATCGTGACATTGCACTTCCACTGCAGCGGATTTGACGCAATAATCCCGGATGTGCCAATTTAAGTATTTGTAATTGTCCTTTTTGAATTGTGGTACATATCTGAATAAATAAGGTTCAAAATTTATTTATTTCTGAAAGATTACATAAATCACTTAAACGAGAAACAAACTGAATATAAGTACAGTAAGTCCAGAGTTGCAAAAGTACAATTAAAATTAAATGTTATAAATCTATAATGAGTTGAAAAGATTTTGTGTACTCATCGGCCGGTTCGTGTCTAGGGGTCTCCGAGCGCTTCGCACTCTTATCGCGATTATTTTAAAGCACCTAAATCTACTATACTATCTGACGCTACGAAGACAACACGGTTTTGTCTCACGCTGGCAAATTTAGCGGGTACACCAATTCCTATTATGTCTGGATCCCTGGTATTTTAGAGAAGTTTTCTAACGGTTTTTTGGACCATAACTCCTGATGATGATTGCCCCATACTGTAGAGACCTGCATGATATATAAGTCGTTACTACCATATATACATCAATGCAATAGCATATAATATCGGTCTATGTCAAGTCCCCAGTGATTTCAGAACTGTGTTACTATTACATTCCGCACCGTAATCTCTTGGGTGTTGATTAATGCAACGGTAACTGCGCAAATTGAACGGCAACCTATGCGCGTACGCATTTCATGATCATAGGTGGTGGCGCCATCATTCTTTAGAATTGCTTTCGTTGACCCGGACGTGCTCATTTCAAAATTTATCAATGAAGAGGCCAGTTGGCTTGGTGGTTAACGCTCTGATAGCCAAACCTATGGTCGCGGGTTCGATTCCCACCCAGGACAAACATTTGTGTGCATGAACATGCTTTGTTCTGTGTCTGGGTGTAAATATCTATATAAGTATGTATTTAGAAAAAAAAGTTGTATATGTAGTATTAGTTATCTGGTTTCCATAGTACAAGCTCTGCTTAGTTTGGGACCAGATGGCGACACGACACGTATAATATAATACGTCCTGAAGATGCTTCGTGTAGAAGCGAAACAAGTTTGTTTTTGTATAATCTTATGATAAAAATATTTATAGGAACATTGCATTTAACCTTTAATTAGGCACCTGGGGTCGCCGCGACCCCAAGTGATCTTCAAGTTAAGTTATTTTTATACCTATTAACGCTGTCAACCCAAATTTCTTGCTAGCTTCCTAACTCTCTAGTCCCCTAGTTCTAGGTCTAGTTTCTAATTTCATACCTATCAATTTGGTAACTGCAGACCCCGCGCGACCAACAATGTTAGTTTATTGGCGCGCCTAATTAAAGGTTAAAAACAAATCTATTTTATAGGAGCTTTTAAAAAGAATTTTGTACTAAGAAGTAAAATTAAAGGAATTTTTAAATAAATAAATAAATAAATAATAAATAAATATCCTGGGACATTCTTTACACACGGCCATCTGGTCCCAAACTAAGCAGAGCTTGTACTATGGAAACCAGATAACTGATATACTACATATACTAATTTTTTTTTCTAGATACATACGTATAGATAGATATTTACACCCAGACACAGAACAAACAGACTTGTTCATGCACACAAATGTTTGTCCTGGGTGGGAATCGAATCCGCGACCTTCGGTTTGGCAGTCAGAGCGTTAACCAACTAGCCAACTGGCCTGTCGCTAAATGTTTTATTTTACCAATGAACATTGTCAAGAATCGATCGATGTTATTCCCTTAGTTATTATTCAGTATGCAAATAGACGCAATCAAAATTAAAACTAAACCATAACTAAATGGTACCCAGTCATAAAATTTGCAATCTATGGTCAACCATTCATAGAGCAACATAATATATGTCATCAGATAGTACACATAGTTGAGGACATCCTGACAGGTGTGGTAACTGATGAAAAGAGGCCTGACCATGCGTCATATCTATCTAGGTTTTATTATGCGGTTCAGGGTCGTGTTATACTTTACTATGTGCTTGTTTACCATATGTAGTTCATCTATGATATGCATTATACGTGACTCGATTAGTATTCGCAAAATGAGTTCTTTTCTTTCTTTAAATACGGTTTTTTTTTCGTCACATGCTGTACAAGATGCCTTTGAAGGAGGTAAGCTATGCTCGTAGTAGAACTCTTAGTGCAGAGTTCGTCCGGGGAAGTACTACCACCTTACCCATTTCTGCCCAGGCCATTACAGGCACATCACACTTCACGTCTCAGGGTCGACAACGCATAGTGTTGCAAATGTCCATAGGCGGCGGTAACCACTTTCCATCAGGGGGACCGTTCGCGTGTTTGTCGGCCCACGTGGTATAAAAAAGAAAAAAAGCACACAAAGTGTAGCTACTAGAATACTCCGGCAGGTAATGCTTTTAAACTTGAGGGTAGTAGCCAGCTTAACGGTTACTACAAAACAGCCTATCACCTTGTTATGGTTTCCTCACGTTGTATACCTTCACCCTAATCTCAAATTCATTGTAGGATTCGAACTCACGATCATCCCCAAAGCATCCGAGGTGACTAACACTGAGCACCCATCGCCTTCAACCTTTGCTAAAGTTTCCAAAAACGGTATTGGCAATTCGGCCCATATTGGTAGATCCCACAAAGAAAAAGTAATGTTTTTATTTGTGACTATATATTAACCGTAGAACCACAATCTGTAACTTGTGTACCAACGGTATTTTTACAACGAAACATATAAATGAAAATGAAATCCCATAGAGCGGAAATAATTCGACCCAATTACTGTATACGCGCCGTAATAAAACTGGATATGTTTTTAAACAATGTTTTAAACCTCATATGAATTTGAAGAAATAATTTCGACGATTCTGCGATGGATTCGAGACGAGCCCATGTCATGAAGGTGAACAAACATGATCGCCAGGAGATTCAGAATATAGGAAGACCTGCCAGTGGCGTAGCTAAGTAACCATAGGCCCGGGGCCAAAAAGTAAGGCTCCAACTAAACTATTTAAAATCGTTTGTCCCCCAGCCGAAGCTTGGGGGCCCCGGGGCACTGCCCCGTCTAGCCCTCCGGTAGCTACGCTACTGAGACCTGCGCTTTATATCGAGTACTTAATAGATAAAACCGTAAAACGGTATTCATTCGGAGTCAAGTAAGTCGCTGTTAAGATGCTTGATTCAACCTCGTTCCGTCGAAATTCAAATTCAGAATAGATGAAACCAAAAGACCTACCATTCTTTATTAATCCCGCCTAAAAGACATAGCAAAAAGACCTTCCACTACAACACTCATAATTCAAAATTTTGCGTCAGATTCATAATAAAAACTTCAATACATACCAAGCAAGGGTTCTATCATTACGCTTTTGTGCTTGCTATATTTAGTTTGTTGTTATAGAAAACGACAGTAAAAGCTTCTGGAAGCTATAAAAATCCCATAATAGGCGTTGCAAAAGTGATTACTGTGGACATGCAAAATATGGTAATTACAGAAAGCGCTGAATCGATTCGTCAGGTACTTTCACTAACGAGAGTCAGGGCTTTAAACTGTCAAGTTAAAATTGTGGCTAAGAATAGTAAATCTAAGTTTCTAGATAGTTGTCTGCCAGGTTTTATCAGAATAACTGATTCATGCTCTCAGTTGAAGATTGACTTCCGAAACAGTTGTAACTTCTAGTAAATAAATAACATCATGGGATATTCTTTTCACTCGGCCTTCTGATTCTCAATTTAGCACAGCTTAAACAATGGAAACCAGATATATTTATCCAGATATAGATTTAAGTAGTAGAGCTTTTAGTGCAGAGTACGGCGAAATACTACCACCCTACCCACATCCGCCGTGAAGCAGTAGTACACCTGTATTACTGTGTTTCGATTAGAAAGAAAAGGGGGCCGGTGAAATGACAGGCTCATGAGATTTAACTACTTCATGTCTCAGGGTCGACAACGCATTGGCGATGCCCCTAGTGTAGCAAATGTCCGTAGGCGGCGGTGACCACTTACAAAATCGGCCAATGTGGTATAAAAAAAATAAGATCACTGATGTAGTTGTTTTTTTTAGAATTTTTGTTAGATCTAGTTGCTTTGTCGTATAAGTTTCCGTCCTCCTAGGGCCTAAATAGAACAGTGTCCATTTTCACTCCGCATCTCAAAAATTACAATTTGATTAGGTATTTCTCCCTAGACAATTTGAAAAGGATTAGGTTAGTTTAGTGATATTGGACATAAATGGTTATGAATTTAATATTTCTCTTATCTCCAATTCTTTTTCCAGTTTATGGTTATGAAAAAGAAAATCTAGTTTATGGTTATGAACAAAAAGGCAGTTTATTTTGCCCAAAAAAATATTAACATTTAAATATTGAAAATGTTATTTTTAATTAGCGTACAACAAACAATGCTAACAAATATGTTTTAAAAAGGCATTACCTTAGCTAATTATTTTAATAAAGAAAAAGTGTTCAATTTCTGCTTAAACCAAATTTGATACCCTGTAAGCGCCCACGTTTCTTGTACAATTTAATTAATCTCCAAACCCTAAGGCTCTTGTGGTATATGAACTCCTACATAATATCGGGCAGGTTAGATAAAACAAGTTTTTATTCTGTTAGATATAAAACACAAATTGAATCGAATTGGCTTTTTTCTACGGTCATATAAACAAGTTAAAGTTGATATATAAATTATTTGCTGCATCATCAGGTTATTAATTTTTCGTTTGCATCAATCGTCATGTCAAAAGAGAATAATAGAGTCAAATGACTTTGAGGTTCGGCTACAGTACAATCAAATACTGAATAAAATATATTTCGGAGGTGTCTGCGGTTGAGCGGAATTTAATATTTTCGGTGTTCTATTTTGACTGAATCTTGTACTACCTTACCAACAACATTTGTTATATTATAAAAATGAATCCCTATTTCCCTTGGTCACGGCATCACGCGTGAACGGCTGGGCCGATTTCGCTAATTCTTTTGTTATGTTTGTTATTTTCAGAAGATAGTTCTTATGAATGAAAATATTAAGAAAGTTGCGCGGAAACTTAGTAAATTTAAGAAAACTTTGCCACTTTACTAGCGCTTTTAATAATATAAACTTTTTTAATGTAACCTGTTTGACATTATTGTCAGTCGTTTGACAGTTAGCGCGATTGACATAATGCGCGCAGCAAAAATCGTTTAAAATAGAGGGCATGGGTCGGAATTATATCGATAAAATAATTAATTTATAATTTCTATGCAATCAAGTACACATTTCACAGTCGATTCAATCGAAAGATTCGAATTCAATATTCATAGTTAAGACAGGACAACGTCTGTTGGGTCAGCTAGTTTGTTATATTAGGTAGCATATAAGTTAACAAATTGAAACTCTACTTTTAAATAGATAGAACTCATATTTGTATAGCATAGCTTGTACGTCAATTGAGGGTGCCACATGAGTTTATCTTACATGATATATCAGCAATACTGAGTGCTGAGCGATGCATTATGCTGAGTGGCTCCAATTAGATTACATTACATGTATTTATAAAAGAATTCCCATATCTATTGTAAATCCCAAGTAATATTATAATGTGAATGAATGTAAGTTTGTTTCTAACGCTTTCACGCGAATACTACTTAACCGATCATCATGAATCTTTGTACACAATTTTATTTGAGGTATTAGAATTAACTTTGGATGCTTTTTGTACCGGGAAAATGTTACTTCCCTCGGGAACGCGGGTGAAACCGCAGGGGACAGCTAGTAATAAATTTATTTATAAGGGAAATAGGGTTTCGTTTGACGCACCATAACCTCAAAACTGAACTTATCGGGATGGGACTACAACATTCGATGCGGAATATTTCGTAGATGGTTATAGGCTATATGTGATATCGATAAACGTGGGTGAAACGGGGGACGGCTAGTAAACAAATAAATCCTAATGTGTTAAAAATCAAATGTTTCTTCCTGCATTAATTCTAAAGACGGAGTTGTTCACCCCATAGACTCCAATGTAATCAGTTCTAGAACGGCAGTTTTACCACTTGCACGGCCAGCACCATGTAAATATTAGTACTAGCGAGCACTAAATCTCCTGTTCACTTTATCGTTCCATATTTTGAAACGTTGTAGTATTATGTTATGAAGATTTGTTTTTTTATTGAAGCTACTTGTGTGACTAACTGTACTTTTCGTTTCGTATCTTGTTGCTAAGAGTACTCATGAATAGGTATTATTATAATTGTGCGTACATTGTCAATTATAGAAACTCTTTACAATGATATCGATATTGTCCAGTTTAAAAAAGTAGTCGGCCTTCAGCGCATGCGTCTCGGTTCGCTGGTCAGTAATCAGGATCATTTTACTTGATAGCAATGGGCACTTATTCTAATGTACCTTTCAGCCTATACAGGGTGTTACAAAAGTATCCGTAAAGCCGAAAGGAGGTTAAATGGGGCCTTATAACGAGTCCATTCACAATATTTAAGAAACGCAGTAACGCTGTATAACCAAAACCCAAAAAAAAACGATTTTTATGAATGAAAAATAGAAAAATTATTATTAAAGTAGACAATTATTAGGTTAAATAGGTACGTATACCTTTCTGTTAAATAATCTGGTTCCCTGACATGACAGCTTACTAGGGTTGTTGGGTTTGATAAATTAATTATATTTTTACGGGTTATTTTGTAACACGTTGTATATTAATTCTGTGGCAGACTAAGCGTATCGTATCTCCTTCAGAAGAATGATGCAATCAGAAGTGTTCAAAGGTACTTGGGATTTTCCTTCCAAGGCACAGAGATAAGCTTAAAATTAATGCTACTTTCATAACTCTTGATGTAACTGGGAGGATATCTGATCTTTATGTTACTTCCCAAATATTTAACCAAAAATATTACCCTTCTTCTGGGGAGTCAGGTAAAAGGCACTATGGTGAAAACAACACCAAAACATTTGTGTTTTAAATACCTCTCTGTATAAAATTATAAAGAATTTTCTGTACAGCATGTGTTGGTTTTTTGCATGCAACGTACAATGATTTGCATTTCATATTATTTATGAGACGGCTCCGTAATAAACAACATACACATGCACACAACTATTTTACTTAAATTCCTTTACAAAAAAGGGCTTTAAAAGCGTTCTCAGAAATCTGTGCTATAGAAGTTATAAATCCCACTGCTGCAAAAATCCCATTTTCATCCTGATTTGAAAACATTACAGAAATAATAAACTTCACGTCCATTATCCCCGAAACGGCTCGCAGTTCAGAAAGCTCATTCCTTACTTCGTTACGTCTGACAGCAAATGTATGAGATAGATGCTGCGTTACAAAATCTACTGTATCTCCGAAAATAATTCGAATTTTGAAAAAAACATTTAAGGACATGTTCTTAACGATCTAAACTTTAAAAATATGCAAAAAAAAAACGATTTTTTCAAATTAAAGAATACCTCCTTAAGATCCACCGACGTGACATTAGTGTCGCCGTCTCTTGGATACATTACCAATCCCAAGCGAAAGGTAACCATTTCTACAAATAACCATAGTTTATGTTTCTCAAATTTTCGTCCTCTCCACAAGGTCTACCTTGCCTGACCAATGAATCCACTCCAAGACCTCCGGTTTCCAAGCCGACCTTTACACCGCCAGGCCACCGAGACTCCTTTTAAAAAGGAATCCCATCAAAAACTCGTACAAATTCCATTCGTAAAACTTTTTGTAACATGACAATAGGTTAAACTTTTATATTGCGAATCAGTAATGTGCACAAAGGTCCACATCTGTCGCAATAAGTTCCCAGAAATATGGTAATGTTGTTATTTCAATGCTCAGACGTAACACATGATTGGAAGTTATTGCAAAGTTAATATACTTACCGTTTTTAATCAATAGTGGTTAAGTCACAGCTATACCCTTTGAATTTGTAATCTATCTATCTAATACCTTTAAACGAGCAATTCTTGTATATTCATATAAATATATAATTAGGATCTCGGAAACGGCTCCATCGATTTTCATGAAATTTAGTATGCAGGGGGTTTCGGGGGCGTTAAATCGATCTAGCTAGGATTCATTTTCTGAAAATGTCGTTTTATCCGTGTTTTTAGGCAATGAAAACTACTACAATGTCATTAGAAGGTAAGGTTTTCAAGTTACATCTTTTGAGAGAAATACTGTTATTTGGACCCCTTTATTATCGCATCTAATTCATATTTAGGTATATATGACAGTGCTTTAATAAAGAGAATACGGTAGAAGTCACTTTAGTAAAGAAATCCCGAGCCATGCTCGGCCATCCAGGTACTATAATTAATGTGAAAAAATATAATTAAGTTGCTATAATTAGTAACTTAGTAAGTTGTAGTAATTTAGTATCTTAAGGACTGAATATTGAATAAGTTATTCCTCTTATAAACCTGTATTGTATTTTGTGAACGATATTATGTTTTATTTCCTTTGTTCAATTAAAAATAAAAAAAGAACCATCAATGTAAAGCAATACATAAAAATAGGCCATCCAGTTTAAGAGGCAAGACCGACTAAATTAAGCCTAAAGGCATCTAGAGCCGAGAGGGACCTATTAAACCTCAATAAAAACGTAGCGCACTCATTAAAATATTAAATAAATAGTTTCATGAACATATTCACGGTCATTATCCCGAAGAAGTAGTCAAAGTAATGATACCCAGTTTCAACTGCAGATTTTTAAGTCCCAACGTGAAATGTGGTGAGCGCCTTCTCACCGGCAACAGGTAATTTATCAATCATTTGCGTGACCTGGTAATCGAACTATGGACCTGCGGGTCTCTAATTGAGCTTTATACCACTCTACCATCGCGGCAAGCGGAGTAAAATCATACGACGTATTTCTACTTTCTATATAATTAATCTTGGCACAAAACCTATTAGTTTTCATCAAAATTAAAGCCAAGCACCTAATTTATCGTAATTAAAAACAAAAAATATATAACGTCTGTAATTTTTTAATGTCGTCACAAATTGATGTTCGTGATTTTAGTTACCGCATAAAAATGATGATAAAATGAGCATGGACGTGCGGGGAAAAACTGAGTAAACGCATACTAGTCCAATCGGTATTTCAATTAATCTGTGTAATTGAATGTATCAATTTGCATTTATTTATCGGAAACAATGTTAGGGTGCTCGCACAGTGTGTAGAAAATAATCAAAATCAAATGTAAACTACGTGATTGCAATCATCAATGAAGTTTTTAATTTCACTACACAAACATAAATTGAGCTGGATTTGAGAAGTAGCCAGGTTATAAACTGTCTATATGCCAAGTTTTATTCAAATTCGATCAGTAGTTTTTGCGTGAATGAGTTACAATCATCCATTCACACAACTTTTCGCATTTTTAATATACTAGCTGTCTCCCGCGGTTTTACCCGCGTTCCCGTGGGATGTCACATGTATTATACATAAAAACCTTCATCTTCAATCACTCTATCTATTAAAAAAACCGCATCAAAATCCGTTGCGTAGTTTTAAAGATTTAAGCATACATAGGGATATAGGGTCAGAGAAAGCGACTTAGTTTAATATTATGTAGTAACTAGCTGTCCCCCGCGGATTCACCCGCGATCCCGAGGGATGTAACATTTTCCCGGCACAAAAATATTCCGCGTCGAATGGTAGTAGTCCCATCCCGATATGTTCAGTAGTTTTGAGGTGATGGTGCGTCAAACGAAACCCTATTTCCCTTATAAATATATGTATTACTAGCTGTCCCCCGCGGTTTCACCCGCGTTCCCGAGGGATGTAACATTTTCCCGGCACAAAAAGTATCCGATGTTACTTCTAATACCTCCAAGAATATGTGTACAACGTTACATGATGATCGGTTAAGTAGTTGTCGCGTGAAAGCGTAACAAACAAACTTACATTCACATTAGAATATTAGTAGAGATTGGTAGGGAAGTAGGGTAGGATAGATAACGGTAGACCCTTATTTCCAAAAAAATGGTGTCGCGGGACACCAGATAGGAACGAAGTTTTCATTCATATAATACATGCTTCTTTCAATTCAGTGCGATTCAAAATTTACTTTTAACTTATTCCTTTTCTTATAATAATTACTAATTATAGTAATTTATAAATGGAACAGAATTTAAACATGTTGTATGTAGCCTTTAAATAAATTATGAAAAAACAAAGCTAATAATAAACCATATCATTTAAATTTCGAACGTAACAATATGAAAAAAAGTGTCGTTACAACTTTTCGTATGAATTTTTTCCGTCTAGCCTCCTTTCACAACGCGCGATAAGGAACTTCGTTCCAACAAATAATTCGTGAGTGGATTGATAATAACCTCCCATTTCTTCACACTAATCGTCAAGCATAGAGTTAATCCTATTTATTATTGCGGGTTACAGACACTAACGACATTAAAATCCCTAATTCCACTTGAAACTTGTTCAATTTATTCCTTAAGTAAGGATTTAGCACTAGATATTACCGTGGGAATGAACTGGTTGGTCTCATGGGAACCATCATCATTATGTAGAATGCGATTTTAACAATGTAAGTAACATACATAAATTCTATAATAAAATCTAGCTTGTAATCTCAAAATATCATGAGTTCTTTAAATCTATCATTATATCTATATATATAAGTATGTATTTAGTATAAAAAAGTAGTATATCAGTTGTCTGGTTTCAATAGTACAAGCTCTGCTTAGTTTGGGATCAGATGGCCGTGTGTAATGAATGTCCAGGATATTTATTATTATCATTCCTATAAATAACTACTTATTACCCCTACTTATTACCCTTTTAAATCCCTTACAAATTCTCGTTACATTTACGGAATATATGTCGATAGTTGGCTTCAATCAACACTATTTTACGATATATATCCGGTATGTTTGGAGTAGATCCAAATTCCTCGTGATTTCAATAAAATTATTGGTTATCAGAGCGGAATTGCGTTCGATGGAAGTGCGGATGTTGAATTAGTTACATTTGCATGCGCGCAAGATTTAAACTATGCGTGAAACTCGAGCTCCAGAATTACACAATTTTCATATAATTGTACAGCAATTTTAAACCTTATTACCTTGAATTATATGCATCGTTTTTGTTATTTACAGAATGGCTTGAATGCTTTACATTTGGCAGCTAAAGATGGACATATATCAGTAGTCGAAGAGCTACTGAAACGAGGCGCGACTGTCGATGCATCTACTAAAAAAGGTAATTTACACATCTCAGTTTTCTTGTGTCCCGAGGAAGGACATCATTTAGGCTTTCTCCTCCAAAAATATATGTATCTCTTAAGTGTGAGTGAGTCGGCCTATACTTTCTGTCAATTCAGCGCATTACATAATAGAATAGACTTACCTATTAGGTATTTTACTGCCTGCCTCGCAAGCCTGTTTGAGAATACGTTGTTTAGAACACTTAGTTAAGTATAGCTGTACCAACTATTATTACTTACAATGTGCAATATATTTATTTATTTAATTGATACTGATTAGGACTACTAACCCTAGAGATGACGCAGGGCAATAGTGTCAGTCGCAGTTACCAAGCAGCATTCTAGAAAAATATTCCATGGAACATACACGAGTACAGAATGGGGTTCTTAAAGAAGGGTGTGAGAAGATTTTGCCAGAGTTGGCAACGAGCGAGCCCTTGGCGTTGCAAACATCAATAGGCTACTGTGACCGTTTACCATCAGACGGGCCTCGGGTCAGCTTCTTTGTCATCGAAAAATAACATTCTTTTTTCTCACAGGCAACACAGCCCTCCACATAGCATGTCTTGCCGGGCAAGAGTCGGTGGCCCAGGCGCTGCTCACGGCAGGCGCGAAGGCAGACGCGCAGTCCGCTGCAGGGTTCACTCCGCTGTACATGGCAGCGCAGGAGAACCATGCGGGCTGCGTCAAGATGTTATTGGCTGCTGGGGCTAGTCAAACTCTCGCCACAGAGGTATGATAGATACGATATTAAAAAAATCTGTATCAAATCCAAAAACTGTAATTAATTATTGCAGGGATTAGAGAGTAAGCAAAATGCCCACTTGTCTTGCTTACAGCTAAGCAACTGTCGTTTTTAGTTCTAGAAGTTATTTTATAGTAGGTACCTTTGACCATTGGTGTGTGAAAATCTAGTGGAACGAAGAGGCCATCTGAAGGTAGCTAAGTACATGAAGCCGAGGAGGGAACTCGTTCTTGAGTGTAGCTGACCTAAATGCTTGTCTACAGATTTATTAATACCAGTGTTTTTTCTCATACGACTCCCTAGAGATGAATTAGAGTGGTACTATTCCTCGCTGTTACCACACATCAAAATAAGTCTGTTATTACGTGACCAATTGTGATGATCCCTACGTTTTCCCTTCCAGGATGGCTTCACTCCACTGGCAGTGGCGATGCAACAAGGCCACGACAGAGTGGTCGCAGAGCTGCTAGAGTCCGACACCAGAGGCAAAGTGCGGTTGCCCGCCCTACACATAGCCGCCAAGAAAAACGATGTTAAAGCTGCCACTTTGCTTCTAGAGGTAATATTTACTAATCAGATCATGCGAAGTGAGGGTTACACTACCCAACTTATTTTGATAAAAAATTAAACTCGAACAAACAGGAATATGCGTAAAACCGTGACCGAAGTTGGTACTGTTCCTGAAACCGCAATTTGTGATTTATAATCAAAAACTACTGGCATCTATTATACCATATCTACGAAATTTAACCCTAGTTTTTAGAAACCAGGTCAATGATTAACTTCTGATGAAAAGTATACTGGTATAAAAAATACTATAAATGCAACTCGAGAATAGAATAGACCTATACCATTCACATTAAATCAATGTTCAATATAAATGTTATTGAATTTCCAGAACGAACATAATCCCGACGCCTGCTCGAAGTCCGGCTTCACCCCCCTGCACATAGCTGCCCACTACGGCAACGTGGGCGTGGCGAAGGCGCTGCTGGCGGCCGGCGCCGACTCGGGCCGCGCGGCCAAGCACAACATCACCCCGCTGCACGTCGCCAGCAAGTGGGGGCAGCTGGCCATGGTCGACCTACTCGTCGATAATGGTCATTATTTACTTTATTATATTTTAAAACCATTTATGGTGAGCAGAAGGGCATTAGTAAAACTGTGTTTTTGGGTCAGTGAAATTAAAAGCACTTCAGACCTAACAACTTCATGTCTCAAGGTTGCTAACGCATCGGTGATGCCCCTGGTGTTGCAAATGTCATTGGCGGCGGTGACCACTTACCATCAGGTGGACCGTCAGCCTGTTTATCGGCCTATAAGTAAAGTAAATGTGATCCGAAATGGTCTACTAACACTGTCATTTTCAATATGTCCATCATTCAGTTTAACTTCAACTACTATTATTCTTGTATTGGATCGAAGGTACGGAAACTACCTTCTTATCATCCGTAAAACCAGTACTGCGGCTTCCGACGTACTACCGACTAATATCACTATTAAAGAAGCAGTAAATCAAAGAACGGCTACGCCATACTAATCTCTGTACTAAAGTAAACAATAAGGCTGACTTCTTCATAAATGCCTTCTGCGGACCTAAACTAAATAAAGTTACTTTTTTTACAATAAGACTTCGCCTATTTAAAACATTTTCGTTTCCAGGTGCAAATATAGCCGCCGTGACCCGCGATGGGCTCACCCCCCTCCACTGCGCGGCGCGCTCCGGACACAGCAATGTCGTGTCGAGGCTGCTGCAGCATGGCGCACCTATTACCAGCAAGACTAAGGTAAAACCGCGGAATAATTAATTATTTAATAACAGGACTAATCGTAAAAAACCTTAAAATGAGATTTTGAATTTTATGTGTCATAAAAGAAATGCTATTTTAGACTGAACTTCTGAATTCCTTTTTGAATGGAATGGAGAGCTTTGGAATTCTCATCTGCAACCTTTTTGACATAAATAAAAACTATGCTATTCAAAAGTGATTGTTGAATAATATAAATGTTTCCCTATAATATAAAAGTTTCACTTCTATCGCGTGTCTTTACGACACACCCTGTTTTTTGTGTTAGGTGGACTTTGAACAATAATCCAAAATATCCTAAATTAGACCACCTAGTCCACCTGTTAGTAAGCGGTCACAGCCACCTTAAGAACATGCTGCGTGTCGACAACAACCTACAACAAGCAGAGTTTATTATGGAAACCAGATCACAATGAAATATGAACTTACTAACGTTTCAGGCATAGGGTTCACTTCACAAATCATCTTACCGGACTGACATATAGAATATTTACGTTTTCAGAACGGTCTGACTCCTCTCCACATGTCCGTACAAGGCGAACACGTCGAGACGGCCAAAGTTCTGCTCACAGAGGGCGCTCCCATCGATGACGTCACCGTTGACTACCTCACCGCACTTCACGTCGCCGCACACTGTGGACACGTCAAGGTGAAATATACTTTATCACAATTGTATTGGAGTTGATTATAGTTTTGCATATAAACGTGTTAGGACAATTATGTTAAAATACAAGCTACTGGCAACTATCAAAGAAAGTTTACTATTTCAAATTCTATTACACGTACTTATGATTGACTTGTCAAATTATTTTGATAATAATACTGTGTTAAAATTACAATTACATGACAGGATTCATGTACTCTATATTTTTTTTAGGTTACAATCACGGTACCCTCTGAAACTTAGGTGAAACGACAAGACAGTAGTTTGCAATAAATAAATGAGAGATTCACAATTTTATCTGGTTATTTTACAGGTAGCAAAACTTCTACTAGACAGAAACGCAGACGCAAACGCGCGAGCCCTCAACGGATTCACGCCTTTACATATCGCGTGCAAGAAGAACAGGCTCAAAGTTGTCGAGCTACTGCTCAAATATGGAGCGAGTAAGTCATGAAAACAAGCTAAATTATTTAAGTGAAGTAACTAAATAAATAGGACATTTAAAGGGGGTAGTTATCAGCCAAACAATGTTTCATATGGTGAATTCTTAATTCTGTTTAAAATTTTACTGTCTGAATAATATATATTGAAAAATCATTTTTTTTTTTAAATATGTGCAGTTCAAGGGAGACAAATATTATGTGATTATCTCATTCTCTCGTAAGCTAAATTCTATACATGTAAATGTTTTTCTTTTTTAGTGTCGCTTTTTCGTTTCATAGAGTTTAAAATCACAAATCTAAGGAAGATTTCACATGTTTTTTTTTTGTATTTAAAACGCTTGTGGTTCCGTTTCTTAATTTAAAGTTTGCGTTTAATTTCAGCTCATTAAATCGGTCCAAAGATATGAAAATCCTAATTGTTATCACTTTATACGCGCCCTTTTTTGTTGGTCGGTATTACTTATACCGCGTGTGACCTCAGCTAAAGTCCGGTCGTGGGGCAGAAAGAATTTCGTACATTAACCTGTTAGTCTCGTGTAAATATAATGCATCCCGCTCGCACATATTCAATGACCGCGGCACTCAGGGATTGTAAGCGAGCGTGACGCATTATATAATGTACGAGATTGTTTCTGCCCCCGACCGGACTCTAGTTAAGTTCCTCCTTTTCATTCTGTGGTCCTCGCAGGCAAGTCGGCGACGACGGAGTCCGGGCTGACGCCGCTGCACGTGGCGTCGTTCATGGGCTGCATGAACATCGCGCTGGTGCTGGTGGGCGCGGGCGCGGCGGCCGACGCGGGCACGGCGCGCGGCGAGACGCCGCTGCACCTGGCCGCGCGCGCGCACCAGACCGACCTCGTGCGCGTGCTGCTCCGGAACAACGCCAAGGTTACCAAACATTCTATGTCTATATACGGCCGCTTAATCAGCTGGGATACTAATGAAATTCAAGCACATTGAGACAATTTTGGTTAACCTCGGCTCAAGTTTTAAGTTAGGAATTTCTTCAAAAGCAGAGCTTAATTTTGAAAAATATCAAGATTAAACATAGATGATCTATATTTTTATACACACCTTATTAAGTCACTTTTGACGCTATGAAGGTCGCCGCCTGATCGGCTGACATATTTAATGAAGGTAGTGTCACCACTGTTACTTGAAATAATGAGTACGAAATTTGCTATGACGATAAAAAATGTTCAAATCATACTATTTTGGAACGCTAAAGACAATGATATACGTCTCCAGGTGGACGCACGAGCTCGAGAGGAGCAGACCCCACTGCACGTAGCAGGGCGGCTTGGGCACGCCGACATCGCCGCGCTGCTGCTGCAACACGGGGCCGACGTGGCCGCCGCCACCAAGGACAAGTACACGCCGCTGCATATTGCTGCTAAGGAAGGTACCTACCTATAAACCTTCCGTCATTATATATATCATCTCGAATCAACAAAATAGGCGGACTGGGGTTAGTAAGGAGTTCCGGCTGTGAACTGATAATGGTAAACTTTAACTCTTTCTCACACTTCAGCGTCTCCTACGAACAAGTCCACCTGGATAGAGAGTCTACACGACAATTTTTACTATGCGTACCTTCGTGCATATTTTTTTATACCTACATGAGGAGTCATCTTTGATTAGTGATAAAACATCGTTCGGATCTCCCCCAGGCAAGGAGGAGGTGGCAGCGATCCTGCTGGAGAACAACGCCCCCATCGAGGCTGAGACGCGCAAGGGGTTCACGCCGCTCCACCTGGCGGCCAAGTATGGCGACACGGCCGTCGCGCGGCTTCTGCTCGCGCGGGCCGCCGAGCCCGACGCCCCCGGCCGCAGCCACATCACCCCCCTGCACATGGCCACATACTACGGCCACCCGGATATCGCTCTGCTCCTGCTTGATAAAGGTTCCTACCATACTTTGTATATATTTTTTATATGTGGCTAGGAACTGTAAATTCTTTGATTATTAATTCGCACTTCTTTTTATTTTTTATATGAAAATTTGGTCTTCTACAATCTCAATATGTAAAAGTTATACTGTCGGTGTCAAACACTTTCATTTTGTATAGAGTCCAATGTATGCTAAAAAAAAATTTACAAGCCACCTTTTCCACACTCTTTTCCAAAACTTTCTGCCTCACTTCCTAGCAGCACTTTATCTACATTTTATACTGCGATTAGACTGAGCTAGATACAGTAAGCTAGACATTCTCTTGTGTAGGAGCGTCACCACACTCGCTGGCGAAGAATGGCCACTCGGCGCTGCACATCGCTTGTCGACACAACCATCCCGACATCGCCTTCGCTCTCCTTGAACACGGTAATTTTTTTGCTATTATTATCTCTATAATTGCAGAAACAACCCAATTCGGTATACAATGATATATTCTCGCTTGTCACCAATGTTTGTCCCATAGTTATGTAACTTGTGTCGATTGGTTGATAAAGTTGGCCCTGTGTCTATAAATGGTGATAATAAATGTCAGTTTGTAGATTGATTGTATATTAATGAAATGTCTTTAATTTAACTAATTTAATAAGGAAAGTTTAGCGTCCATTTACATGAGTATTATATAAAAAAGGCATGTTTTCAATGGAACCTCGGACTTGTATCGTATTATATTTGTATGGAAAAGGTATATTAGTTATTAGACATTCCTTTTATATGTTAACTATCGGCCAAATAACTATAACAAATAGACTGGCAGTTTATTTCAACCTGAATAAATTATCATCTGTATAGTTAGGATCATCTCAGGAATCTATAGAGTACAAGTAACATGCTGAACCGTTATCCTGACAATTTAAGTGTACCTGTAAAAGCCTATTTTAAAAAATAATAGTATTTTTTTTAATTTTTATTTACGGCCAGCGTCATAAGCAGCTTAACAAATCCAAAATTACAAAATCCCTGAACTCTAAAATGAATCCATAATATAGATATGTAAAATTGTTTTTGTTGTCAGATATATTTAGTAAACTCCTAATTACTTTATCTTTTGATATCATGGATAGATACGGAGAACAATTGTTTTGTAAACTGCGTAAATGTGTGTAATGTACGTTCAATTACTATCTTTGGTCAATTATTGAAGTAAATTGTTAAATATCCCTTCCCCTACAGACGCTGATCCAAGCGTAAAATCGAAGGCTGGTTTCACACCTCTTCACATGGCGGCTCAAGAGGGCCACGAAGACTGTGTCGAGATGCTTATTGAAAGGGGAGCCGATGTCAACGTACCTGCTAACAATGGTCAGTATTTATTTTATGGATTTTATCAATAAATGCCGTTTCAAAATAGAATGGCTTGAAAAGGTGGTGATTCACATAACACTCAAGGAGAACTGATTCACTTCTTAAGTGAATAGGCTTTTTTCTGGGTAAGCCCCGTAAATGCGAGTTCTCAGTTATGGAAAAACATTTTTCATTTTGGAACTCGTAACCAGACAATAGACAAGTTTTTACAGACATATTAATGAGTTGTTGGCACTAAAATCCAAGTATCGTCTGCAACAGTGAACTATCACTACTCCTGGTAATTTTTGAAGAGCTGCATGGTCTGCACCAGTGGCCTATCTTAACTCCTAGTAATTTGAAAACTGTATCGTCTGCAGTGATGGCCCATCGTTACTCCTAGTACTTATTCGAGAGCTGTATCGTCTGCAGTAGTAGCCCATCACTACTCCTGGTGATATTATCAAGCTCCCCCCCTCTCTTCGTACACCCAGGTCTGACCCCGGTGCACCTGGCGGCGGCGGAGGGGCGCACTGGCGGGCTGGCGGCGCTGCTGGCGGCGGGCGGGCAGGTGTCGGCGCGCACGCGGGACGGCTACACGCCGCTGCACGCGGCCGCGCACCACGCGCACCTGGCCGCCGCGCGCACGCTGCTGGCCGCCGGGGCCGACGTCACCGCCACCGCTGCACATGGGTATGTACACCCAGGTCTGACCCCGGTGCACCTGGCGGCGGCGCTGCTGGCGGCGGGCGGGCAGGTGTCGGCGCGCACGCGGGACGGCTACACGCCGCTGCACGCGGCCGCGCACCACGCGCACCTGGCCGCCGCGCGCACGCTGCTGGCCGCCGGGGCCGACGTCACCGCCACCGCTGCACATGGGTATGTACACCCAGGTCTGACCCCGGTGCACCTGGCGGCGGCGCTGCTGGCGGCGGGCGGGCAGGTGTCGGCGCTATTGGACCACGATTGTTTAATCTCAGGTGTTCCAGGTGTTATTAGGACAAAATAATTTAAAATGCTGTAGACCGTTACTGAATAGGATGCGTAGGACTCGCCAAAACAAAACACATGAGCCCAAACTTGATGGGTGAACTAGTAGCTACTTAAGAGCCCCTCTATCCCCCTCCTGGTTCAATCTTCAGGTCCTTGATACGAATTGTAATGTATAAGACTCGTCAAAACAAAACAAATGAGCTGAAACTCCATCATCAGGCCAGCTCGAATGCATCTAATTATTATTGTATCGTCATCTAGATTTCACGTACTTGACATCCACGATTTTGTAATTTAATTATTTACAATAGCATGTTAAGAAGGAAGCATTTCCAGGGAAAATAATTTGTTCTGCATCGTCTCTTTCCATCAGGTGAGATCCAGTCAAACGCGCTCAAGTTTTTATACTTAAAAAAAAAAGAAAAAAAATTTATCTGAGTAAATCACTAACTAAACCAGCCCAGCTCCAACAAGCACCATCTGTTGACAAATATGTCCCATGTGGCAGTCATCGCCCTTGTCACCATATTGTAAAGAAGTGAGCTACACGAGCCCGCCATACGATGCCGCCGCAATCAAAAGCATTAAAGTGAACCGTGCGTGATATTTTTCTCCTCTACAGGTTCACTCCACTCCACCAGGCAGCCCAACAAGGTCACACGCTCATAATCCAGTTGCTTCTGAAACATAACGCTGACCCGAATGCATTATCCGCTGTAAGTACTTTTTCATATGCATCTATGATTTCTTCCTTGGAAAGCTTTCGGTGGTGTAGTAAATTTCAGATGCTCTAAATAGATTTGATTACGATTTGATTTTGGATTTGATACGCAAAATTCAAAACCATTTATTCAGTTAAGGCCCGCAGAGGGCACTTATGAAGGTCAAATTTAAAGATTAAAGTTACTGAAGCTATCACCGGTTCGGAAGTCAACTGAGAAGAACCGTCAATAAACTCAGCAAGGTGACTTAGCAAAGGATACGGAGTTATATCTTTTTTTTTGTTTTACCTTTATTCACATTAGTTCTACACTTGAATATAATTTAGTTCTAGAGTTATTTCACTGATTAGTTTCCCTTAAATTTGGTTAACCCTTTCACGCATCATTGACATATTTTTTTAATTTAAATAGAACGGCCAAACCGCGTGCGCCATTGCTGATCGACTCGGTTACATCAGCGCTGTCGAAGCCCTTCGTCCCGTCACAGAGAACACGCTCAGTCAAGCTGTTGGTGACACTGGTAAGTCTACATTTAATAATATAATATTCTGTGTATTTACACTTTGGGAGAGGTCCAGAGGTCCTGATCCCTTGGCAGTGTTTAGCATAATTCTTTCTCAATTAGATGGCTGCATTACTTATTTTATAATACCCATACGAGTGTCATGAATGATAGTTTCACAGGTGAAAATGAGGAACGTTATAATGTTGAAATAATTTTAATATATCGGAAGGCAAATAATAAAAACGAATACAAAACAAAAGAAAATGTAGCTTTATTTACGGAGGTGGCGTTAGGTCACGCTCAACTAACAGCTCTTGAAGTACGGTTTTAGACAACTGAATCTTGAATTCTAGAAAGACTGATGATCATGATGAATGCACGCAGGAGACTATTGTGTGTCCCTCTCTTGAACACCGCAATCTGGTGAGATGTTCGGTATCCATCTGTTCGAGGGATTACTCGATTGAGTTTTCGTTAATGAAAAGCTCGAGAAAAGCGTATTTTAAGATTGTCTCGAGGCAATATACCTATATTTTTAAACATAATCTAGCTTCCGTCCTACGTTCCCGACGAATGGATTGGAGTCTGGGATAATAAAGTAGCCTATGTCAGTCGGGATTAGTGTAATTTTCTAGTCTTGAAATATTTTTTTTGATATGTGTTGTGGTTCCGGAGATCACCCTCGTAAAAACTTGTACTCTCTTTATAATATTAGTTAAGATATCAAGACTAAGAAAACTGCAACAGAAACAAGAAAAAAATAGTAGAAATTGACCAACAATCCTTCTAATTACGTACAATTTTTCACGGACCAACTTCATACTACGTAGTCCTTTACATACCAACATAACAACGTGAACATAGTAAAAATGACCTCCACAAATACGCCGGTACACATAGCACATACGTTCCACGAAGTTATTAACACAGCATTCTATAGCAGTGACCATTTGTTTTGAATTTTGATGTATTCGACCATGAGTGAAATATTATGAATGCCGCTTGCGAAACATGAGTAATCCGATACCTGTGCCGACTAACAATTAACCTATTGGCGTATTATTTACGGTGCAGATTGACTCACGTGCTAACTTTGTGAGAGAATGCGCATTTATGTTTTTAATCGTTTGTTATTTAAATTATTTATTCATTTGTACAGCTGAAGATTGATTTTAAAACTGGTAAACGAACATGAGGCGACAAGGTAATAAGGTAGATACAGAATGCAAGATTAATATCTTCTCGAGCCTGGAAGAGTTTACGTGCAGTTTCACCAGCGTTAAAATTGGTAAAAAAAGTAGCCTATTTCCCTCTGACCATAGACTACGCGTGTGCCAAATTTCAGCATGATAGGTTTAACCGTAAATCGTAATAAACAGACACAGAGCAGTATAATAGGGATGTGTCCTAACATGTCAAATCAGCAATTCTTTATGAAGTGTCAAAACGATCGAATGTATGGAGTTTTGTATGAAATAGCACGTTGTGACGTCATAATTGTACAGCATCAAATAACATACTCTTTATGATTAGATCGGTACTGAAAAATCACATTAATGATTTAATTTTGATCATATTTAATGGTTTCGTATATTTTTGGATGTTCAATACACTGGTTAGTGTTTGATCATTTATCTTTTATACAGGACACATCCCAATTTTCGTATGAATGTGGACATGATATAAAAATGATGTTGACTGAGAAACGGTGCGGTGTCAGTTCAACTCTCTGCCTATCTCTCCGGGGAGGATGCGTGTGAAGATATTTGTTATTTATAGTAGCCTTGCCATAGATATTATAATACTTCTCGTAACATTTTTCTCCCCGGAATAGTTGTGGTGGATATGTACTTTTAATACTCAAGTGATTCTATTGCACTCGGATACAGCTCCTAATTTATTTTTAACGGTTTCCTGCACTTTATACGACATAACGTATATTCTTTCCATCACTTGGTCTATGACGTTAATCCTCGTCTACCCTTCTCCTTTACTCGCATATTAAATACTCCTTAATTAAATATTTGACGGCAGTGCATGTTTATGCAGTTTAGAACGTAGGTACCTAGTTGGCGTTCGTCCAGTTTTCGAATTATGCACGTTTTGACGGATATCGTTAAATTTAGTTACGCTTGCGCGTTGCGTTCGTGTACTTATTTAGATCAAAGTTCTGCTTTTGTCGCGGTTCTTGTTTACTTCGTGGCTTGTTGGTGTACCTTACCATATAATGATTGGAGATGATTGAGTAACTATCTGAAGTAATAACAAAACTTGAGTTTTAAAAACATCGCGAGGGAACTATAGCACGGTGGTAGGGTAGTTTGTAGTACCCGCTTAGCAGGCTACTACCCTCAATTTGAAAATCTGTCGCCACATTTGATGAGTTCCGATTACTGCAATCGAACATCATCACTTACCATGATGACATTGTGGTCAAATAACCCTATAAGAATAGAGTAAAAAGGTAACTACTAACTTATTTATGGCAAGCGATATGTTTAGAGCTGTGCATGGGTGGGCAGGTTCAAGGTACTACTGCCCAAGCATGAATAAATAAATAAAGTTAACAATAAATAAACAACTCCTTTTAGTAGAAGGCGAATCCTTTGAAGGAACTCTTTCAAAACAAATATAGCTACTTACATGTTTATTATGCTTATTTTTATTGGACTTCCTACTTAAATATTGTAATAATATAAAACGTTTTTTATTACATTCCTACAACGTATGACGTCATCGATATCAATGAATTGCTCCAGCACAAGGTTAGTGATGTCATTCTTATTAAATGAATAGTTTCATACGATTAGAAACTTTATGAAGTTTGAATGAAAGTTCAAATTGGTACGGTTAGTGCTAAACGTCAAGGAATTTATTCCTAATTAGTTTCATGTTACGAATTCCCTTGAAGAATTTCATTGTGAAGTCTGGTAGAGCTAGGGCTGGCAGTGTTAAAAATCTGGTGATTTTGTTAGTTCGAAACTTTAAATAATATTGAAGTACTGAGAAAATAAAAAAAAATGTCTGCTTGTATTACCGAATTGATTTCCTAGACGAAAAATAGCAAATGGAGGGTTTGGACCTCAGATACGAAACTTTTTACCCCAAGACCACTGCATTTTGTAATTCTCATTTCTACTTCAGTTTCGCACAAGCTTTAGTTTTTTTATTATTATGAAACAATATAATGCAGATGACAAGCTATTATAGTGACATTGACTTATCACTTATACTTATTTCCGTTTGACAATGTATTCAATTAATTATCATAGTTTACTAGAGACTCGCCTGGCTTCGCTTGAGTGGGGTAATATGAATGTATTATTAAACTTATTACTAAACTGTGACGGGCCAGTTGGCTTGGTGGTTAAAGACCCTGACTGCCAAACCGAAGGTTGCGGGTTCGATTCCCACCCAGGACAAACATTTGTGCGCATGAACATGTCTGTTTGTTCTGTGTCTGGGTGTAATTATTTATATAAGTATGTATTTAAAAAGTAGTATATGTAGTATATCAGTTACCTGGTAGCCATACTACAAGCAGTATACTCTGCTTAACTTGGGATCAGGTAACCATGTGTGAAGAATGTCTTGGGATATTTATTTAAAAAATCTTATAAATGGTCCCGAAGATATAATGAAAATTATGGTAATCACCGCATCAAAATGCCATAAAACGGCAGCTCAATAAAACACATAGAAGTAATGATTCAATATGCTTATTTAGTATTTTTCTGTGACCTGTTTATTGTCGAGTATAGACGACAATGGCGTTCAAAAGGTTCAGAAAAGAAGCGCACTATACTACCGGCACGCTATGATGGCCGATTTGACGTTTCAGATTGTCACAGGAAATAAACTGTATTGCTTTGGAATTAGGTTGATTTTCATCATCATACAATTAGTTTTTAGATCAATAGATGCACCTTATGTCTGAAGTAACAAAGGTTATTTTCTTTGTTATTGTTAAACGTCAAAACGGCCATCATAGCGTTCCGCAAGTTTAAGAGACATACATTTTTATTATTTAGAGATTACAAGTTTTTTCATACGGAATACTTTTGTGATTTATCATAGTTCGTATTATACTGATCGCCAATAATGAATGTGCCATTGTAAATATCTGCGGTCTCTTAAGTACATATTGTCAATTTATGTACATGGTGACAAGTGTCTCACCAAATCAATAAAATCGATCCGAAGACGAAATGTTTGCCACAATCAAAAATAATAATAAATATCCTGGGACATTATTTACACACGGCCATCTGCCCCCTTATTCAGCTAATACAAACTTCGTCGGTGAGCCGTTTCACGGAGGCCTCGGAGAGCTTATCTCTCACGTGATTAGTAGTATTAGCGTAGTTAGTGAAAGAGACAGAGCACGGAGGCCGTGACGAAACATCCTCGAGCTAGTGTAATTTTTCTTACAGAATCGAGCCCCTGGTCCCAAACTAAGCACAGCTTTTACTATCGAAACCAGATAACTGAGAAACTACATGTAACTAAAAGAATATTTTTTTCTAAATACATATATATATTTATAACCATAAAAAAAAACAATTTATTTAGTTTAGCCGCGGAGGGCTCGAATGTAACTCTTTGGTTATTTCATTTAAAATTTTTTAGCTTTTTCAAAATACTTAAAAACAAAATACAATCTGAAAATTTGGCCTACCTCTAATTGGTTGTACAACATACAAAAAACGGGACAAACATCAAAATTAATCATACGATTGTTGTGTGCAATGATGACTAATGATTTTTAGTCACCTTATTCAATTTCATATCCATTTGTTATTCAAATTAATACCTACGCGTTCTTACCTACGTCATTTTAAAAGTTCGTTCATACTTAAATGAATATATTAAGATGCATATTTTAATTTAAGAAATATAACTACACTAAACTTGCGGCACGCTAATCATAGCTAATCATCAGGCCCTTTGACGTTTAACAATGACAAAGAAAAATAACCTTTATTCCTTCAAACATAAGGTGCATGTATTGATCCAACAGCTAATTGTATGATGATGGAAATCAACCTTATTCCAAAGCAATACTTATTTTCCTATGACAATCTGAAACGTCAAAACGGCCATCATAGTGCGCCGGTAGTATAATAGAGGTTGTTTGGTTTGTATGTAGAAGGTTTATCTCCAAGATTAAGTATTATATTTAAAAAAAAAAAACACTAATAAAAGGCAGCCTTATTCCAGGCAAATATTCCTATATTACCTCCCTAGTGATATTCTGGTGATATACGTTTTTATTCTGGGAAAACATTACGCGCCTTCAGAACGATAGCGGCCTAACTCAAAAAAAGCTTTTGGCACATATCGATTTTGGGTGACTTTTGCACTGAGCTGGGAGGGTGGGTCCCGGTGTTAAAGAGGCTGAAGTATCGGTATGCTTATTCTATCATTAAATTGACTGTTACTATTCTTCGGATAGAGCGTACTTTGTTTAGTCTCTCTATGATCGTACCTCCATTTTGCAAAATTTTGAGTTAAGCCCTTATGGTACTGAGGGTGCGATGAATTCTCTCGGGAACTGGGTGAAACCACGGTGCTTTGTGAATCAAGTAATTTGAGGGAGGGTAACTGAATCTACATATAACCTTCTTAATATTCTACTATCGTATTAGACTATATTACTTATTTACAAACAACCGATTTATCAAATAAACAGCATCAGAATTCAATCAATATTATTTTCAACGTCTATTGTAACCAAATCGATAAATATTCGTGGACAATATCAAGTCTCTGACAATAGGTAACATATACATAATGCATACGTGTTCAATCTTTTATTGCACATAATAAGCTTGATTGATGTACTGAATACAGTATGTAACAAAAACCCTGTTATTCCTTTTAGGAATGTTATACATTACCTACAAGCACACCATTAATGATATTAGAATTCAACAATTATAAACATTGGCTTGTACAAAGGTCAAATACAAATAACTATTAAAATTGACACATTCAAAAAAATGTTTAGATTATCTGATTTTACAAATACATCTTTATTTCGCTAAATAGCCTACGAGCTCGGCGGCTTTCTTTGATGCGACAGAAGATGCCGCTAAAACGTAGGCACGTGCCTCGTATCCCTGCCACGTGCCTTCCTACCCCTTTACCCCACCACCCGCCGCCCTGCGAATCATAAGCGAATTTCTCAGTCTCCCGCGCAACTTACTTTCGAACGGTTGTTATTGTTGACCTAGTGAGTGACTTGTGTTTTGTTTACGTAAGATCACCTGATCTGACGCCCTTCGATTGTTTGCCTCTGGGGTACTGTTAAGCAACAGGTGTTTAAAAAACCGTGTGATACGCAGGTCGAAATGCGTTCACGCATAGTAGCAGCATTTGACCACATCAAGTTCGATAGCATCATTTTACAAAGCGTACGTGAAAATATTATTAGGCGTTGCAACAAATGTGTCGAGGTACAAGGTGGTCATATTGAACAGCATCTCCGTGGCCGTCTAGTAGACATTATAATAAATTAATACATTAAAATGCAAGTAGGTACTTAAGGTTTTGTGTGACAGACGCGGGGACTTTATTTTGTTTATGTAAAAGTGTTAAATGTACTTATAACAATTATCAATTGTGCATAAAAATATCGTGTAAACCAACATTTTCAAAGATTCATTCGTTAAAGTTATAAACAACAGCCGTAACAAAGTCGTGAACTTGTGTAGAAAAAATAGGTAGATAACCGGCGCGGCGCGGCGCGGCGGCACCGACAAAGAGAGGCCACTCTCTTTGTCGGGTCGGGTAGAACTTCTTCCTATTATTTGTGATTTCGGGTCATCGCTTCATGCAGAGGTAAGATATCAGAATAACATTACAAATATTAATAATTAAATATTTATTTTAATTATTTGTGTTTACAGTTTATTATAAATGACTTCCTTTATTACGTATGTATACCGATTCTTAAAACGTAGGTAGAAGGAACAACAGGGTTTTTGTTACATATTGTATACAGCGTGCAGTGTATTATGGTTCCATGTTCTTTATTTTGTGTAGGGTAACTGTGAACACTGTGATATTTGGGACACACTTAAAATTAAAAAAATTGGTAATTGGTATACTCGAATACAAGTCTGAAATACGTATTTTATATGGCTTTGAATTTCTGATCTGCAACCTTATTGTGTGACGAAAAATAAATAAATGATCATCTATGCTATTCAAAAGTGATTAACGAATGTTTCCCTATAATACAGACGTCTCACTTTTATCGTCTGTCGACACACCCTGTTTTTAAAATTAAATGTAGCTTATTTTCATTTTAATTTTTTTCATTGCTTTTTAACTAAACAAACTGACAGATTAACAAAATACCTATATGAATACAGGTTCTATCTACGCTCATTTTTAACTTAACGTTTTCCTGATACTAAGTTGTAAAATTCTTGTTAGCCTTCAACTTAATTATTTATTTTATGGTGAGCATCATATTTTGCTCATCTTACCAATAATTGGTGTTCTAATCTCTGGGCAGTCGGTATCGATGATTATTTCAGCTAATTACCATCTTACCGAGGTAATGATGTGTGAAATCGGTTTCTGATAGCCAATTAAAATTTAATTATTAGCAGTTTTATATCGTTTGATAAATACGATCGAGAGTTTAAAATTATATAGTTTAATATAGCCTTCATAATACCAAATCCTATGAGAAATCAAACTTCAACAAGTAATTTGATCTTGCGTAAGACGTAATTTGTTGTATGTTCTTAATAAACACATGAAACCGTCCTTTAAAACATCTACCTGTCTCAAACGTTGAGATAATTATATAACTATATCTTATCATGTTATGGTTAAAAAAAGCAACGGATTGCACTCCGGGAGTGCCGGCAGTAGTGAAAACTTGAACATTAACGTTGTGCATTTCTACCGTTTTACGAATTTTCGATCAGGTCACGTGTCCTGACGCGAGTTTAACATGTTATACCCATCCCAAGAAGAGTGCTCAACGCCGCTAAAGAAGTTTTCACTTCAAAAATCAGAAAGAAATGATCATCAGAAATCTGGAAATCCGGATGATACTAGTTCAAAATTTGACCGTAAGTGAGAGAAGGGGCAAATTCTTGATATACCAAGGGTACCCAGAAATTATTATTACCCTACGTTTAAAGTGATATCAAAACCATGGCCACCCTATGTTAATTCGATTCGACTGTACGCGCCGCATGCTCGTGCGCATCTGGGATCCAATTGTCATTATCTAATCAATGCACAATGGTCGACAAGTCACTGTGCCAATGCGTATTTAGATCTGTTGTAGTATATTAAATATTATACATTAATATTTTCATCTAGAATTTATTTTTTTATTTATTAAGGTTTGCTAGCAAGTGTACATAAAAACAACAATATTATCACTTACGCTAAGTATAAAACATATGTTAGGTTATATTATAGCACAGCATGGTTAAATATAAAAGGAAAAACTATTTCTTACAATTATTACAAGTTTTAATTTATAAATATTGACTAATTTCTTCTAGCGTATTACAAGGTAGTTCATTATATTGAAGATAAAAATGTATGGAAATAGCTGCTCTCTGCACAGTGCACCTCTAAATCTCTTGTTTAAGTTGTAAGTACCTAATTATTGTTATTTTCTATTTTGTAGTCTTATCATATTTTTTTTTGTTTTGTTTTTATTAATGTTACCTATAATAAGTATTTTGTAATTGTTAAATATAAAATTATGTAAAATTGGAATTATAAAATAGCCAAAAAGTCAGAATAGATAAAAATTTATATAACAAATAAAAAAGAATGTAACCTTGCCGAGTTTCTTGCCGGTTCTTCTCAGTTGAAGGCTGACTTCCGAACCGGTTGTAGCTTCAGTAACTTTAAATTTGACCTTCATAAGTGCCCTCCGAAGGCCTAAACTGAATAAATGGTTTTGAATTTGAATATCGAAACGAGGAATTAGTAGAAGAATGCCAGCTATATAGTTCGTAGAGTCAGTAAGCTGAAGTGGCAATGGGCACATCGCTCGGAGAACTGACTGCTGATGAAGTAAAGGATCTCGAGTAGCGTCCAAGTAAACCGTCAAAGCCATTGGATGCAGGACCGTTCGATATGGAAATCCATAGGCTGTGATGATTGCTTAATATCTTCAGAGCCAGAAGTTTTAAACTTATTGATTGTTGTAGTGTCTTTCAATCGGAAAGACAAAGCAACTCACATTCTTTTTAGTTACGTATATTTTTGTCGATGTAGATTTTTTGTAAATCTATTTCTTTCCACATTTATCATTTTCTGTTTCTTACTTCATATATTCACGTATCTTTCAATTTTCAACCATGAAACATTTCTCCAAAGTGAATTGTGATAGAATAGTTCGGAGACGCCTGCGTCAGAGCCGGCTAGATTCTGGCACTGTGCCATTGTTAGTCAGGATCCGTAGAGAGGTGAGATGGAAACACGCTGAGGTAATAATCATAGGCGGATTCTTATTTTTAAGCTTTCATTCTGAATTTATTTTGGGGTATGCTGGTTTGAGATGTAAAAATATCACGTAACTAAGACTTTTCTAACCAAATACCAAAACCGTAAACAAATACTTGCTTTTTTGTTCGATTTGACAGTGAGCCTTGGGGTGGCCCGTTGAAATAAATAAATAAATAAAATTCCTTGGTTTATATCCCTCGCGGGAATTTGTAAAATGGGCCGTTCCACCTTCGACTTGGCGTCGTTTGATCTGTGGTTTTTTTTTGGCTAAATCTTTCACACTTCATTAATTAACATAATCATTGTTTAAAAATGTAACTAACCTTTAAAATGTAAAGCAAAGGTCAGATTTATTATTTGATGTTTTGAATATAAACTATTTGATATAACTTTATCGTTAATATTCGTCTGGCAGATTAGACAGGTCAAATGTACTTGTCAATCAACTTTGGGTCTAGAAATCACTTCTAGGCAAGTGACATACTGATTTGGCGGCAAAGTGATGAGTAGAATAATGATGGGGTCTTATAATATGACATCACTAATGACGCTCATTACTTCATTGACCCACTTTTAACAGAAAGTATTGTGTCACTTTAAAAGAAGTGGAATTGCTGACAAGTGTTTGAGAAAAATCAAGATTCACAAAATAAATTATTATTTGACATTTCTAATATATTTATAATATGTTTCCACGAATCAGTAATACCATTGGGTCATGTTTAAAAATAACAAAACACGTGTCTCGATGAATAATAGTTTATTAAAAAACATAGTTGTATCTATCACGTCACTGATATTTCTTTCGCGAACACGACGTTCCCGTAATTAAGTATTTTTTTTATTTCCCTTCTTTCGACACTGTAGAGTTAGGAACATGAGACTTTTTGCCGTGTCATCAATTTTTTCTTTAATCTTTTGGGACCAGAAATATTTCTACAAAAGTGACATTTGTATGTATGTATGTACATCACTTGAGGTCAATTATTCATAATTTCTGCAAATATTATATGTATTTGAAGTAGTTATTTACTAAATTAAGATGTCAATACATAATTGAATTTATTTTATTCCAAACTAGCTGTCCCTCGCGGTTTTACCCGCGTTCCCGTGGGATGTCACATGTATTATACATAAAAACCTTCCTCTTCAAACACTCTATCTATTAAAAAAAACCGCATCAAAATCCGTTGCGTAGTTTTAAAGATTTAAGCATACATAGGGATATAGGGACATAGGGACAGAGATAGCGACTTTGTTTTATACTATGTAGTGATAATAAAATAAATAATTTACTTTGATTTGTAAAACCACATTAGATTCGTATAATGTGAGGAAAAATCTCACGAATACTGGTTTAACATATGGGATGTTTTTTTCGATAATCCCAAGCTTGTTAACCATCACAGTTAGTTCATACTTATACTTTCGATGGCCTTGCAAATATTTGTCCAAACATCAGTTTCCCAAAGTGTTTTAGCACACTCGTCCCCCCATTTTGGTAAACTACAATGACTTACAAGTCAATACGTTTCAGTGAATTGAGGAAAATTACTGTCTACAATCGACTGAGTAAATAACGTGCCCATTTGTTTCTCATGATTGTAAATATAGTAGCTCATTGTTAGTATTATCTGTGTGGTGTGCAGTGCAGACTGTTGAGGTAACTTTTCTTTTAGATCCTTAACAGTAGAGTCCAACAAGAGCAATCCAGTAAAAATTTAAGCATTTAGTTTTATATCGCGTATTGTAGTGTTTTTCGATTTTGTCTTTTATCATCAGGAATCGTTAATAAGTATTCCTTAGCTGACGTTTCCTTTACAACTAAAGCCTTAGTCTACTACGTAACTTTTATTTGGCAGTTTCCCGTTCGTTCTTATTACTTCTTGAGCAGGTCCAAAGGGTTTGATTCTACAAGATGAATTAAACTGACGATGTTTCGTCACAACCTCTTTGATCTCTCTATCGGTAACTACGCAATCGTGAGAGTTCCTGAATAAGGTGGCTGGTCTCCTCACAGTGTTCTTAAAAGCCAAATCTACAGGCTGGGCATCTTATAAAAGTGTGCAACCATTTTGAAAAGCATAAGGTCAAAGATAATCTTTGGATTAGTGCTCTATGAGATTCACAGCTCTGTGTAAAAGTTTTTTTGCATGCAAACGCACGTGAGCTGAGCCGGCGTCAATGATACAGCGGGCGGGCAGTCGCGCCGCGACCTCTCTACGCTTATCACGACGCACAACACTACACAATTCAATTAACCAATCAACTTAATCCAATTCAAATATAGAACGTCCCTCCGACTCCGGCACACGTCGAAAAATTGACATTGCTCTTGCGCTACAATTTGTGCGTTTATGCTAATCATTCTTCCATAGTGTTGGTGTACGGGTTGTTAATTTCCGCGAATATTCGATGATGTAACTGTGAATCGCTGAATGTTTCCTTTGTTTGATGGTACGAGTGCGGCCTCAGTGCTCTAAACAGTGCGTTCTTAGAAGAAACTGAAAGTGTATTAGTGACACGCTAAATACGGAATACTTCCTGCTGTTTACTGCTCCCCTGGTACGTTTGTTTCATTAATTATTATGTGGGTGCGGAATCTTATAATCCGCAGAAACATTGTTATTAATTTTTTGTGTATATGTGTCTAGTAACACATGGTTTGTGCTTCGGTGGCGTATCGCCAAAATGTATTATTAAACCAGTGGTAGGAATTTTAATTTTACCCGACTCAAGGCTATTTTAGCGACAGTTATGGTTTCCAATCAATGAGTGTAAATGCGTCCTTGATATTCCATTATCTTTTGATCGTTACTACCATTTTTTAGGTAGTTGCTTACACCGTTAAAGTTTTGTGGCAGTTACCATGGTTTTGATTGTTTTTTTTTCATCCTGTTATTTAACGGTAATCGAACAAGTTAAACAGGCCGTTGAACATTGATCATAAGGTTGAAATTACTATAATGTTTTAATATGTACTTGAAGAATGTAATATAACAAGATAGAATATTGTATACTCGAAAATCCAATCTATATGAGTCTTCTAGAAATCATATTAGTCACGCTAAAGCAGATCTCAGGGTAATTCATTTTTCTTCAAATTTCCGAGCCAAACGCTGCTCCATCCAGGATTCGGCGACATGTAAACAAATTAAGGCAATGAAATATTATTTTTAAACTTCCAGATTTTTCTGATTCCAACAGCTAAAATCGAGTCGTTTGTTAAAAAAACACACTGACCTTTCTCAGATGCAATTATCTGTGAAGGAGAAAAGTACATTTTGAATTCAAAAGCAAAATACATACACTGATATTAAAATTTTAAAATGCTTTTCGTCGCACATTTACGATGTTTTTGAAGATGTCACATTGATGTATAATCAGAAATATATATGTGTTAATTTAAAACCGTAATCATCACTAGAACACTTATTTAAATAGTAGGTATAGGGATAATAAACTATGACCGACGATAGCAATAGGGAAAACATTAATGAGAACAATACGTCGCTAAATACGTTATAATATTCTTATAAAATAATTGTATTGTTAAAATTTTATTAGCTTTCTATCTCGCGGAATTCCTACGCTAACTTACATCTTATTTAAGTTGCAGAAGGGTTTAATTTAGAAAAACAAAACAGCTCTTTAGTCTTCTGTAATAAAAGAAGCTACACAACAGATTATTAAATAGTTACTACGTGCTACACTCCACATATTATGTTCCTATAACTAGCGGTTTCTCTGCGTTGTTTTCTCAGTAAATCAATCAGATAAAATATGATAAACAAACTAAAAAAGGTTTTATAAATCACGGTATGGACCCCTAAAAAGTTGATTGGCCTCTACGGCACGGCGGTTGTATAATTTCCGACGGCTATGGTTAATAGTTATTGAGTGATGTAATATCTACTCCACGGCCATTTTGACCTCAGTTGTTTGCGTGTATGTGAGTTATCGCATATGAAACAGGAACCTGTTCTCATGCCTCAATGTTGTAGATTGTGACTATATCATACAGTATTTTTAGAATTAATGGAGGCTAACCCGAGAACAACCTTATGTTTAGCTGCTTGAATAAATCCTTTTAGATATAGAAATAAAATGACCTTTTATAATCTGTGGATAAAATTCTTTTTACGTATTTTTATAAATATCTTGACGGCCATCTGATCCCAAATTAAGCAGAGTTTGTGATGCTTGTTCTACGGGAACCATAGATTACAGATGTACTATATTTTTATTGTGTGTCTGTAATTATAGGGCAGCCTTCTGTCATAAATCAAGAAGACAGACCATCCTTCTGATGGTAAGTGATCACCGTACCCAATAGATATTAGCAATACCAGGGGGAAATGTTACTGATTTACCAATACTAAGCCTAGGTATCTGAATCTCAAGTGGGAATTGCCTTAAGACATTGCTCTTTGCTTTGGCAACCAATTATTACCACGGCAATAACAGCATTCCCTGTTCTCTCACGTCTCAATTTTATATATATTCACACCCATTATTTACAAAGATTTCAGTAAAAAGACCTACATTCCACCAAAGATATTTCAAATTCCATCGGTGAGGGTTGTTGAAACTGGGGTTGTACTAATCACAAAGAACAGGAAATAATGTATAAATAAAAAAACTTTAATATAATGTTGCCCGGCTATCCTATCCAAAACTTCTAAGTCTGTGTCCGGGCTTTAAACCATCAAAGCGATCAAACATAGGTACAGTAAAGAAAGAAAGAAACAAATTTACTTGTGACAAAAGGAAAAAATGTCTACTAAAATAAATGAGTTACATAATTGCCACAAATCGGTCCTCCAACTCAATATTCTTAGCAAATAATCAATTAAAACCACACTAAGGCGTAATAACAATTATTTGATGCGCTTATTTGTGCAGTCAAACAAACAATGTACAAATGATTTTACAATTCTTTGTTGTAACTATTATAGTTTGTTTACACGAACGGATAAAGAAGCCTTATCAGTGTTTCTATAATCTCCGAAGCGTAGATAGAACAAGGTTCTGTTGACATGAAGATTGCTTGTGTTTTCATATAAATTATGTTATAAAATAACTTTTCTCTCAATCACTCTCTTGGCTTTCCATTTGCAATTTCTTCACGGGAAATTGATGTTTTCTATATGTTACATCCTGTTTTTATTGGTAATCATAATAATGAATGAATGTTTGCCTTCCTGTACTAATTTATCCGCTCATTATGAAACTTAAGTTGTTCAATGAAATAAATTTTCTGATTCGAAAAAGAACTACTCATTGCAACGCATACCGGGATCAGCTTGTTGTTCATTAAATCTAAAGTTCTTCCTTCTTTAGTTTAAAGTATTGTAACAAATCGTGCGTGTATTTTTGCCAGTATCGAGTACATTTCAGTTTCAAGTGGTATTAATTTAAAGTTATATATTTATATAGTTAAATAAAAGTTAATATTCAATTTATTATCTCCTTTAGCTAGTTAGAAAGACCCACCATTTGATTTATTTATTGCAACCAATTCTTTTTTATCAGTGTATTTTTGCCAGTGTCGAGTATATTTTCAGTTCAATCCACGATTAATTAAAAGAAAGTATACATTAAAATAAAAATATTCTCTCCTTCAGCTAGAGACCCAATAATTTGATTTATTTAGTGCAAAAGAATTGCGTCTCATCTTATTTGACTGTACTATTAACAAAAAAGTTGTACTTACTAAACTAGTCCATTAAATTTGAACGAAGGTAACAAAATTGCTCGCGTAATTATTTTAATAACACTATTTATTTTTTACTAACGTTGGCTAATCATCTGTTTGGGTATAATGACACTTTTTTGTTAGGTTTTTTATATAATCATCATTTTGTGCGTAGTTTTTTATTATAATCCATCCAAAGTGTTGAAAATAAATACTGTAATCTATATAACATCACGCTACGACCAATAGGAGCGGAGCATCAATGAAAAATATGGCAAAAACGGGATAAAAATATTTCTTTTGAGAGGTTTGCGCGCGTTTGACAATTCGCGGATTACAGTCTTCCGGAACGTGGGTGAAACCACGGGGGACAGCTAGTAAAATATATATTTGGATCAGCATAATAAGCTTCTATAATTTTAATAATGTTATGGATATAAACTCACAATTATTAAAAACTTATTCCTTTCCTTTACAACCTCCTTGGTAATGCTAAAAAAAAACAATTTCCATTCGAGGAAGAAGCTAAAGACCTCTGCTGAATTAATGAAAAAAAATAACCTCTCAAATTAAAGGCTCTAGCATAAATATGACTACCTAGTCTCGATCTAGACTAATGACTCTATAAATCATTCCTAATGAAAGTGCCCTACAACTTGTGCTAAATATTGCTCACCTAGTAATATATTGGCACATCTGAAAAAAAAGCGAAATAGAGTTTTTGCGGGTAAAAATGAATTTATTAATAGAATATAAATTTATATTGCTAATTAAATAACCTATTAATCCTCCTACTAATCTTACAATAATAAGTATTAATTTTAAACTTAATGGTAAATAAATTATAGTATAAGGATATAGTTAAAAATAATCCAGTTAAAATTTGAACAATTAAACATAAAGCAAGTAAGGATCCGAAATTTCATCAAGCTCTAATATTAGGTGGGGTTGGTAAGTCAATTAATAGGTGTTCAAAAGTGCATAATTTATTATTTTATAAAATCGATAAAAAAAACGTAAACTGAACCCGTAAATTTTATTCAAACATTTTTTAAATCTTTGATCCACGATTCCCTAAAATATATTACTATATTACTAGGTGAGCGATATATAATCTGTAGACATTATATCAAAATAGAAACTGAAAGTCATTAAGAGATATAAATGTCAATGTCTCTGCAAATAAAAATAGATTAGAGATCTTTGATCGCATATTGCGTAGAGGGCAGGCGAGTCGCGTTGCAATTGGGACTGATGTAAATATAAATTTACAATTTGACGGGCCAGTTGGCTTGGTGATTGGAAGCCCTGGCTGCCACGCCATAGGTCGTGGGTTTGATTCCCATCCTGCCAAACATTTGTGTGCGTGAACATGTCTGTTTGTTCTGTGTCAGCATGTAAATATCTACATATAGTATGTATTTAAAAAAGTAGTATGTGAAGTATATCAGTTATCTGGTTTCCATAGTACAAGCTCTGCTTAGTTTGGGATCAGATAGCTATATGTAAAAAAAATATTAAAGGAGTTCGTCCGGGGAAGTACTACCTATCACTATAGCAATTTCCGCCGTAAATATTACTGCACTCGTATTACTGTGTTTTGGTTAGGAAGGTAAGTGAGCCGATAGAATTACAGGCACATGACAATTAACAACTTCGCGTCTCAAGGTCGAGAACGCATTGGCGATGCCTCTAGTGTTGCCTGGCGGTGACCACTTAACATCAGTACCTCTACCATGATTTGCGATCGAAACTTACTTTAGTCACTGGCGACTAAACGACCATCGAACCCGATTGACTCATACTACCGATTTTAGTTCTTTAGGTGACCGCTAGTGGCGCTGTACACAGTTGCCATAGAAATGTTTTACGCCGTCGCGGCGTCGCTAGCGAGTACGTACGTTAAAAACTCATGGTAAAGGCACAGGTGGATACCGTCTCCCTGTTTATCGGCCTATGAGGAATTTAAAAAAAGTCATAAAAACATCAAGTCATAAAAACATCAAGTCACTGGTTCGACAACGCACCGGGGATGACCCTGGTATTGCAAATATCCATTAGCGTTAGTGACCATTTGCCATCATGTTGACCATTTGCTGTTTTGTAGATCTACATGATGAAACAAACTTCCGAATTATGTATGGCAATTTAATCAGACAGTTAGTATGTTTGAAATGCTATGCTTTATTGACATTATTTTGCAGTCTCGGCTCCAATGTGGAGTAAAATATTTAAAACTCACCTACGAGGTACATTTTTAAATGTCATGCTCGCGTGTCCAGTCAATAAAAATAGCTGGAATATTACAAATAGCAATAGAAAATCTTACGGAAATCATCAGCAGTAGTTAGTAGGGTGTGACAAAAAGTTCATTTGGACCAAAAGACAATATATCTTGGACGGTCCAAAGCCCGGCCCGGATTCAATCGTGCGGCCCAGTTTTGATCACCTCTAATAAGACAATATAGTCCTTAGACACGCACTGCGTCTGACCTGAGAACTGTTAGTGATACTGATAGAATTATAAAATGTTCATATCCCCATATCATTATTTTATCTTTATACAAAAACTAGCAGTCCCCCGCGGTTTTACCCGCGTTCCCGAGGGATATCACATTATCCCGAGATAAAAAGTAGGATTTCCAAGATATACTCCATCTATGTGCCAAGTTTCATCCATAGTAGTTTTTGCGTGAAAGAGTAACAAACATACTTATATAGAAATATTTCCTCTTTATAATATTAGTATAGATTTAGGTATATATTTCTGCGGCCCTCCAATCTATTTAGAAATTTGTATAAGCCCGAGATCGTATTGTTGATATACCCCTGATTTAGGGCTTTACATATAAGAAAATATCTCAGCAGAAAGTATCAGCAGTATCAGTAACAGCCAAGGTTCTCCGATCACCAATCTGCTGACGCAGGCGAAGCTTTGAGCTCTTATCCTAGTTGGTATTTAAGTCTTTAGGATAGCAGAAGATATTATTGTTCCCAATAAATGCATTCATCTTATAAAAAAAATTTTAATAAGTAGTAAGCACAAAAAGTAGGTGAAAATATATGTATCCTCGTTTATCAATAAAAAAAATATGATTAAGCAATAGTAAACGCTTAGTATGAATAAAAAGTAGTTAAAAATAGGAAGGAACTGTGGTTTTAGAGATTAAAGGAAATTGAACTTAATTGAATACCGAAACGAATGCGCGTTACACACTTCTGACAGCTGGAAGAGGGCCAACGTGTGCCATCACCACTATTACCAAACTCACCACAAATATACCACATTTTATGACCACTCAATTTCATCTGTGACAACCTTGTTACTTGCTTATATAGGTTGATTACTTTAACTGGTATTATATAAACGTATACGTACGATAGTAATTAAACCAAATATATAAAGCCATCTAAGGGTAACACGTTCTATTCCGTCCTAAAAAAAAGAAAATAAAACTAATTAATCTGCTTGTATCGTTTTCATCTGCAAATAAATCATTCTTAGCTAAAGATACGTCTTGGGTTCGATTCCTTTGTCAAATAAAATAATATTAACATTTCTTTGTATAGAAATAATTACTTGTACCCTGCGATTGATAAACTGCGTTGCGACTTCGAATATCTTAGTTAGAACGTTGGTTTTATTACTGATACCTCTGCCTACATCTACGGTAATAATAGGCGTGAATATATCTTAACTAAACTAAAGAGTGCTAATAAAATTGCTATTCAGTAGGTCGTGTTATCAAAAGTGTCACTAATAATATAATGCAATATAGAAATGTCAATGGATTAGTCGACGACTTATCTAGAGTTCATCATGACGCGCACATTGATCGCCTTGACATCTGTTATTTGGCGCCAGTAAATGCAATTGCCACTTGAATGATCTAATTAGAGCTAGTGAATGAGTTTTTGACGAATTACGTCGGTCTATATCACCATGAATCATTCTGTCTCATCTGTCTAAGTAGCTAAGTTTTTAGCGCTACAAAGAACAATAATCATAAGTTTTAATATTAAAACAGCCTGTTGTGTAACATGAATATCTCATTAGGGCAGTCACATGCGAGAAAAGCAGGTTCATAATTATGCCACTGGTTGTAATTTTAGTATCTATGGTTTTAGGTTATCGATAAATTAAAATGAATAAATTTGATTTTAGTTCTAAACAGAATTTGTAAACGCAATTTAGGTGTGTTTAATAAATATAGGCAGCTTGTCAAAAGCTCCTATTTATCTAAAGTACCTAGTTACCTACAGCTTAGGAATATGAATTTTGTAAATACTTAGATACAACATTAATGACGAACAACAAGAAAATTCTCACTCTTGTAGGACACTTCATAATCTTATTTTGAAGTAGAGTGAGAGCGTCTGTGAGGTGGGAGAGCCTGTGGGGCTGTGAATAAATATATTTCATATTCTATGAAATTCCCTAACCTTCTCGATTCTACAAAAATAATGAATACATAAGTTTCCAAACAGTGCGAAAAAGTTTAAAACCGTGCTTAGACAGTCCCGCCATCTAGTGGAGGAAATTCAGACTAATTGGTCTGTCCCTAATTAAAAAAATATTTAACCTATTATTACATAAACCGAAAAGGATTATTTTGTCTTTTCTGAATTATTTAATGAAACTTGAATGTATTCGTAATTAAGAACTAGTACCGTTGCTTGTCAATAGGTGGCGCCAGTCGCTTCCTTTTACAGATTGGTATCAGTAAACAGAAACTATCACGCTCAATAGAAATTGTTTTGATATCAATTGACTAATATTGACTTTATATAAATAGAAATAGGTTTATTTACAAAATTAATGCGTTTTCCTGTTGCAACATAGGTGCAGCGCCTAGAAATAACTGATAATTTTCCTTGTGCATTATGCAATTTGCCTATTGGCAACATAAGCTGCTATAGAAACTATTTAACAACCACTATGCCCCGTTTTCATATAAAAACGTCAGCCTTTAACTGCTGATGTCCTTATTTATCACGCGTAGTTCTGTAAACGGAAGAGCGAGAAGGATGCCGACGTTTATAATTACCTGATAGCTAGACAGATATTGCTTTTGATTTTATGAATAGAGCCACGACAGAAAATATAACCCTATGACATAAAAACATTTTTAGAAAATGGAAAATTGTCTCAACCTACTAGCGCCATCTAGGAACGATCTGCAGAACTTAAGCTTAAATCAAACCTTTATTCGAACCATTTCTAAATCCTTCCCTTTCATATTCCTTTTCTGAAACTGCGAATGTTTATTTGGATGTCAATCTCTCGTTAGTTTCTGGGATGATAGAAAAGGTTATCCAATATTTATAATTAGGAGTATATCGTCTGAAATAGAGAAAACATATAACCATCTTACAAGTAGGATAAAATATTTTTTAATATTAAATGAGCATGCGTCTGACCTCAGACTCGCTCACTTATACTACCGGCACGCTATGATGGCCGTTTTGACGTTTCAGATTGTCATAGGAAAAGAAACTGTATTGGTGTAGATTAAGGTTCATTTCCATCATCATTCAATTAGCTATTGGATCAATAGATGCACCTTATTAGTGAAGGAATAAAGGTTATTTTTCTTTGTGATTGTTCAACGTCAAAACGGCCATTATAGCGTGCTGTCAGTTTAGTTCAGAGCGATGACGAAGCCGATGATTTTACACGCTTGTTCAAAAGATACCTATTCACTCAAGCCTTGAAGAGCGGGTTATAGGTGTCAGAAAACAACCGGAAGTATGTTCACTCCTTTACTGTTCCAATTGTGAATGTAAAGGAACGTACGGCTGGGAAATAACCCGGGGCTCGATGTTCCTTACTTAGGTTGGCTTTGTAATTGACGTTTTTTTTTATATTATGTTCTTTTTTTTTCCTATACATTTGAATATAAAGATGCCTTAGCTATCACCAAAATCGGCAAACTATAAAAAAGCGGCTATAGACCGCACCTAGCAACAGCTAACAGCTAAATAAAGTTATGCAAAGAACACAATCATTAAACCGCCTTGGTAACGTAATTTTAACTTTTTTAGGTTTTGCCGTTTTTCTCCTAAATTAGGCATGAAAATAATCGAATCGAGATTTTTTGTCTAACGAATTATGTCTCAAATTGCTAGTACACTATTAAATCTCCATTACATCATACTGTCTTTGGCCTTCCTCTTATTAATTACTAAAATTATTGAATTTAAAAATAAGAAAATAGGGACATTAGTTTATCATTTATAGGAATTAAGAACCAAGTGGATCACCTTGTCTCATGCAGATTTGCAAAATTTGCAGCGGTCAGCAATTACTTACATAGTGACGATTCATATAATTATAGTTAGTTCACATTCAACATCCATACCGTGTACTCACATCCTTTTTAGCAATAAATTGTTGAAGATATTAAATAGTATCCATTTAAAGAGGTTTTATTATTTCAAGCAACCAATGTACCTTGCTGGTATATTGGTTGCATAGCGGTATCCAGTGTCCAACCAAATGTCATAAATCACAATCGCATGCAGATACATGACATTGAATAGGATCGCGGAAGCCAAGCGGCTGTAATTCATAACCGACTTAAATCGACCGTGACTAATACGCTTTTAAACGTATGTACTACGCATATGTTATGTTGAGTGCTGAGGATTCACGGCTACACGTTATAAAACCTTGATGTGATTGTAGATCGGTGTTGTAATCGAGAATGTAAGCTGCGAATTTGAATATCGAATTGATTCTTTTTTGTTTCGAATTTGGTGGGATTTGAATCTAGAGTTTAAAGTTGTCTATGACGAATCATTTTATTTTGGGAGTTACGGGTTACAAATGTTTTGATTTCTTCTTCTTTGACGTCCTTCTCTTGACAGAGTGGTCATAATAAAGAGTTATTTTCTCTATTATTCTCTATGACTGCTGCCCTCTTGGCACAGTCGTTGATGGAACCGCCTATTGCAGCTTTAATTTGGTCGATCCACCTCATACTGTGATCTACCACGCACTCTGATGTCCTGGACTTTACTCTGTACCACCAATCGCTTTGTGGAGACTATCTCCTTCTACAAAAGCAAAATTTAAATAGTTTTTGTGTGAAAGAGTAACAAACATTCTAATCCATCCTTCTCACAAACTTGTCATGCTTTTGATCGATTGATTTAGGACAAAACCCATGGTAATTTTCCCATATAGAATAAGATCCTTCGATGACGTCAGTGAGGCGTTCCATGTCTATTTCTAGTCAGATAGCTAAGTAACTATGAACCCTATTTCATTGACCTATATTGGGAATTAATCGGTTATCTTAAAGCCACGTGGCCTTTCAAATTAACATAAACATGAAAACACGAACGTCCTCGCTCGAACATGACTGAATTTTAACAAAACAAATATTGACTCATGATATTTTAGCATAATGTTGACTCCGTATCTTGTCAGTCATGATTTAGTTGAACTTGAACGTATTCTAATCATAGATGTAGTAAAAGTGTATCAGTAGGTAGGTATTATGGATCTAATACGTGCAAATTAAAGAGCCATTACTTCCTAATAAAATCTTCGGAATGGATACCTAACAGTAATAGTTGTAAGATTGATACAAGCAAGTCACGAATCCCTTGTCTTTAGTTGTTCAGTAGCCAGCCATTCGCCCTTGATGTTATGTTGCTGCCCGTTCTATAAATATAAGCTAGGCTCACAAAACTATTGATTATCGCCCCGGATGTACATTCTTTTGAACCACAACACTTCAGCTATCAAAACGGACGGCTATATTCCCATCCTTCCCGAAACGTATCCCCGAATAATATCCAACAATAACTGTATACATAATTTAATTGTCGAAGGAGTCGAAGGACCTCCCGAAAATAATAAATAGGAGAAATTAACATCATATTTAGGAAGTAGCCACAGACGGAATATTAATCCTCACATTGGCCTTGATTCCCAATCGGGCGTCCCGATTTGGCGGACGAGTGAGCTCACGCGCCGCACCTCGTAGTCGTAGAGCACGACTGCTGGCTGAGTGGCGACTGTCGACTGGCAAGTGCCGTTCATTTAGGAAGCTCCATTGTCGGCTGCCAGTATTTCCTTGCTCGCACGCGAATGCAGTTAGCGTTGCTAGTCGCCGCACTAGTTTCCGAACGCACATCTGCCGAACGCGCGCCTCCCGCCGAACCGCGAAAATTTAAAAAGTTAACAAAAATCGGAAAGCCCGCGCTTTCCCCTGTTATGAGAAATGGGTGTTGTGAAAAATCAAAAGAATAAAACGAAAACCGATGTGAAGAAAAAAGACATTGCTAATGGGAAACCAAAAAATGATAATGGAAAAGTGAAAAAGAAAAAGCTTGTGTCGTGTTTACAGTGCATCAAGCCGGTTGATGATGGTATTATTATTTTTTCTTTTTTCATTTTTCATTTCCATTGGTTAGTGCATGTAAAAAATGGCGCGTGAAAATTAGTAATCGGAAAACAAATTGCATATTGGCAATTAACTACAGCCAGTATTTGAATTGTGTTATTTGTAATCGTTTCATTTCCCGTTTACACACAAATAATTGGTCCGAATCTGTAATGAAAATAGAAAACAAGTCACATATCGACTGTTACAATTTCCAGTATTTACGATTAATTTTGAATCAAAAAGCAATTAAATGAACCTAATGAGTTCCATATTAAACATAATTGAAACAAGTTACTTAAATCGTTGTTTAATTGTTATTTTATATGCATCTTAACATATTTTATTATAATCCTACCAATAAACGCAACTGTTTATATGTATGGATGTTTGTTACTCTTTCACGCAAAAACTACCGGTCAGATTTTGATGAAACTTGGCACATAGATAGAGCATATCCTGGAATAACATATAGGCTATATATATATAGCATCTCAGGAAAATGAGACATCCCTCGGGAAAGCGGGTAAAACCGTGGACAGCCATTTTAGTATCTATGTACATACAAACTAGTAAAAATGCCGTAAATGTCATGTTATCAACGCAACGTATTGAATAAACTTTTTCATCAATCATAGATGGTAACAATAATTTAATCTCATGATTTCCTGTCTTCCTCTAAATCATTTGTTAAATGACTTTTGTCATTGGGTTTGAATTGCTTTGACAATGTTTTTATTTGACTTACGTCATTTACATTGTGTCCACACAGGTACTTAATTGGACGATTTTATCTTCACGTTTTTATCGTTACAATGACTTAGTCCATAGATTCCATTTTTGAATGTGTTTGAACCTACCCTTATTAAACGCGTGAAAACTGGAAGCTATTGGAGGCTTTTGCCAAAGAGCACACAGATAAGTTAATTTATTAAATAAATTTAAAAACATAATGTAAAAATGTTATATCTGACAGTAGCTATTTCTTAGTAATTATCTCTGCATCATCCAAAGGTTGGCTGGTAGAGAATGCCTTTGGCATTCAGACCGCCTTTGTACACCACTGTACATAAAGTATTAAATAAAAATAAATAAAATAGCTATAATAAAATAAAATAAAATTGGTTAATTACTATTTTACTTACCAAACGTCGAAGCTAGTGAAAATAAAATATTCGTACCTATTATTTATTTATTAATTTAATGTACGCCACAATTATACGATCTATAGGTACATAAAGATATTAAGTCAAAAAATTACATTATTATTTCTCAAAAAATAAAAAAAATATGCAATATTAAATTGGTTGATTACTATTATAATAATCATCGAGGCTAATCAAAATATTTTATTTGTACCTATTATTATTATTTTTATTTTCTTAATAGGTATACCAATAAATAAGTGCACCACAATTGTCTATATATAAAGTTATAAAATCTAAAACAAACATCATTTCTGAGAATAAAATATAGATGACAAAGAGAATAAGTATGCTCCAAAAAACTCATGACTAGATGTTATTTTTTGCAAATCAATGAAGACGATTACAGCGTTTTTTTTTTGTAGCACGCATCAATACTGATCAGTTATTATCCGAATCGTAATGCAGGCGAAATCGTGAACATTTGCCCATTTGTCTGTATCAATTGTACTTACTTATGAGGAGCCTTATTTCAAGAAGTCTGATATCTTCCTCCAGCTCTAATTGAAAGTCATATTCCTTAGTTAACCTAAAGCTGAATGTTGGAGCTAAGTTAGCTTTCAAAGTCAAAGTCATTGATTAAATATAGACACTGAGTTTACGAAAGTCGCTAGTAAAGTAACCGATACAAAAATCAAACTTATATAATTTAAACTTAAATGCATAGGTTATAGAACCGCTTCTTATCCACCAGTTTTGGTGCAGCATCTTTGTTATATAGGCTTACTGCCTTTGCCCTTGTCATCAGAAAGTGGAACATTTTTTTTTTATTTCCTTCGCCACGTTTTATTAACATTTGATTATGATCGGCAAAACAGACGGGATTAGCGTCATTACGACCTACATACCGATGTTTACGTCCCGAATAGCGTGGATTTCGTAAGTTTCCCGCGAGGGCCACGACTCGCAAACATTCAAAAACATGGCATTTTTAAACAGTGTTACCAACATACCAAATAAAACTTTAATATATACAAGCATGATTTTTAATCTGTGTTGTTGTAGGTAGAGATATGGTTTATCTATTGATCCGATGGTTAATTTTATAATGATGGTGATGAAGATGAACCTTATTGTGAGGGCATAGGGTTGATATTTCTATAACACTCTTAGCTGTCAAAACGGACCTATTAATTCTCGAAAACATAAATGGTGTTTATTTAGCCTTCGACCTGCTTTAAATTATAACCCATCATTACCCCCAAGATCAATTGTAAATGTCTATGTATAAATGCCCACAAACACCTGTTACACAGTAAAAAAAAAAAAAATTAAAACATTAACTCGTGGAAATAAAATATGATTGCAAATCCATCATTGACTATTTGGATATTATGACGGACATACTTCTAATAGACATGCATCAACGAGCGAAGGCAAAAACTATGATGCTATGTCTAATTGACCTATAATTTGTTGCCGTCTCTAAGTGTAGGTAACAAGCTTGGCAGGACTAGTTTCCCTTCGAACTCAACTTGAATTTCTTGATATCAAGTGGGGAAAAAAGAGTCTAGTAAAATACTCGAAGGGATATCGCAGTTTCATAAATAAAGGTGATATTAAACAGACTTCGGCACAACTTCTGTCTAAATTATATCTACAAAAAGTACAAAATGTTTTTGATTGAAATAATTGCATCATCATGAAACCTCGTATGTCCAATGTCTTTAATAACATGAGCTTATCCAGGATTAAAATATATTTATGCCAGTTCTTTTACGACTCAACCAAAGCAATATGATTTAGCAACAGACATCACACAGTTTCACGTTTTTATTAGTTCGGTTATGCAGAATCCAGCGTTCTAAACTCGGTTTACTGTTCATAAAAAGAGGCCCCTAATCTGCTCCACCACTCAAGGTTGCCTGAATGTTTTGGTTTACATCATCGTTACCGCATTTGGACACAGATGACTGACCGTGGACCAGTCTGGTGAAGTGCCCGAGTTATCCATAAACAAAAAATATATACCAATGAATCACTGGCAGAAACATTCAGTATCTTGTGAAATTAAAATCAGGATGTGGTGTTTAACGCTAATTTGCATGGTTATGTAAGAGATGAGATCATACAATGTGTACATTATATATCAAATAAGACGCAGTATCAGTTGTTGTTCATTAGTCGTAGGTCTTCAAGGGCGTTCATATTTAGGAACGAAATCTATGTAGCTTTAGTAACTTTAAATTTGACCTTCATAAGTGCCCCTCCGAGGGCCTTAACTAAATAAATGGTTTTGAATTTTGATTTTTTTGAATTTCTATACTAAAATGTTATAAACTTATATTCACTTTATTCAATTTTAATTACCTTCTAATAAAACTAACAATGTGCAGAACTTTAATGGATAATATTGATTTAAAACTAAGACATGTCCTTGGGGATTTTGGTGCATTACATTGCAGCTACATTAATTATTACCTAGTCTAAGATATCTTCGTCAAATACTATCTTATATTAACTTAGCTTTGTGTCAATAAACATTATTATTATTATTTATTATCACTACATAGTATAAAACAAAGTCGCTTTCTCTGTCTCTATAACCCTATGTGTGCTTAAATCTTTAAAACTACGCAACGGATTTTGATGTGGTTTATTTTAATAGATAGAGTGATTGAAGAGGAAGGTTTTTATGTATAATACATGTGACATCCCACGGGAACGCGGGTAAAACCGCGGGGGACAGCTAGTTTATTATAAAGCTGAAAAGTCCGTTTCGTTTGAAAGCGCTAATCTCAAAGATTACTGGTCCGATTTGAAAAATTCTTGCGCTGTTAGATAGCTCATTTATTGGCGAAGACTTTTATCCCACTGCTGGGCACGATATAAAATGTAGTTCACGCTAAGCCCACGTAAAGCTAGTCCTATTATAAAACTTGTACCAGTTGTTAAGTTTGAGCTTTATAATATTATAGAATAGCTGAAATGGAATTTTAATCAGTCGAGCACTGCCCGCAAATTCAATAAAAAGTGGTTTTAGTACGTTCATGATAGGTATTTAAAATCAGGTATTTGTACTTGTAAAGGTAACTAAATCCGCAAGTTAATTATATTACACTAGCCGTCCCCTGCGGTTTCACCAGGAATCCCAAGGGATATAAACGCGCAAGCGTTTTGTTCATTTTTAATTATCTCAAAAACTATGCATCTAAATTGTATTGAAACGGGAAATATTATCGACATAAAAGTACTTTGGTGATAACATCATTTTTGTAAGAATCCACAGACTGTACATATGGAGTACGAACACCTCATACTTTCAACCCCTTTCACGATTATTTTTTGAGACAAAAGTCCTATGTCCTTTCCCTGGATATAATCTATCTCCTTGGCAAATTTAATTACGATGACATCAGCCATTTTGTTATGAAAAGGTAACATACAAGCAGAGTTGCATTTCGATTTATAATATTACTAGCGACCCGCCCCGGCTCGCACAGGTGCAATGTAGATACTAATACATATAAACCTTCCTCTTCAATCACTCTATCTATTAAAAAAAACTGCATCAAAATCGGTTGCGTAGTTTTAAAGATTTAAGCATACATAGGGATATAGGGACAGAGAAAGCGACTTTGTTTTATACTATGTAGTGATTATGGATTAGGTATCTTTCTTAAATATTCTACTTTTAAATCCCTCCTCTAAAGATCTCTATCAAAGTCTTTTACTTAAACAATCTCAATTTCTTTTTGGTTCCCAGCCAGATTACCACAGTTTTCTACATTTAGTCTATCCCTATTCAAATCTTCATTAATCACTTTCAATTCTGCTTCATTGTCGTTTCTTTTGCCAAATGCTTTGAATTCAATGGTTTTTAATAGTTAAACTTGGCCTTCATATAAATACGTTCAGACTAGGTTCAGCTCGGCGTAACGATAAAAGCGTTTGGACGAATAAAGATAGTATCAATCGTGACAATGGAATAATTTGTAACAATATGAGTTAATACACATGTCCATCATCTGCCATAGAATGTTTTACGATTTAAACAATGTATAGCACACCATTGTCATGATAAATGTTAGTAGCGTGACATTCAGTAATACAGTAGGTTTTATCGATAGGTTTTTGATCGCGTTTGACCACAAAGCAAAGTAACGATGCGGCAGATAGATACCTGACCATGCTATGGTTTTCGCGGACTGTTTTAATATACAAAACATAAAAAAATTAATAAAAAAAAAACATATTACATAAATAGTAAATATGCTGGAAAAGCAAACTAAGCTGTGCTTGTAATTGACAGGCCAGTTGGCTTGGTGGTTAGAGACTCTGACTGCCAAACCGAAGGTCGCGGTTTCGATTCCCACCTAGGATAAACATTTGTGTGCATGAACATCCGCGCCTGGGTGTAAATATCTATATAAGTATGTATTTAGAAAAAAAAAAAGTTGTATTTGTAATATATCAGTTATCTGGTTTCCATAGTACAAGCTCTGCTTAGTTTGGGATCAAAAGGCCGTGTGTAAAGAATGTCCCGGGATTTATTTTATTTATACTATGGAAATCATATAACCGATATACCTACCACATATACAACCGTTTCTTTCTCTAAAAACATACTTAAAAAGATATTTACATCCAGGTACAGTACAAATACACACAAATGTTTGCCCTGGGAGGGAATTGAAATATCTCTAATCACCTAGCCAATTGGCTTGACCATAATTTGGCCCAAAATTAAAAAGCACACAGCCTTGAAAGAATCTGGGATCGGTGTATACCACGGCGGCAGATTTAAACATGAGGTGGTAGACAGATTGGCGGTTACTACAAAGAATTCCACCACCGTGAAATGTTTTTATTTTCTTTCACAAAAAGTTCAGGCTCATTGCAGGGTTCGAACCTACGAATTTCGCGACGGGATTAGACCAGTGGCGTAGCTACCGGAGGGCTAGACGGGGTCGTGCCCCGGGGCCCCCAAGCTCAGGGGGCCCCTTGGACTCTGGCTTACAAACAGTGGCGTAGCTACTGGAGGGCTAGACGGGGTAGTGCCCCGGGCCCCCAAGCTCTGGAGGAGGGGCGGAATAAACGATTTTAAATAGTTTAGTTGGGACCCTACTTAATTTTTTGCCCCAGGGCCTTTGGTTATCTAGCTAAGCCACTGCATTAGACGTCTACTACTAAGCCTCAATAGTGTATTTTATTTGACCCGAGTTGACTTTTCCCACTCCACACTGTATGAGAGCATTTAATTAATGTTTCCTAACCTAAATAGCTCTTAATTACCGCTCGCCATGTTTTATTAAAGTTATATTTACCTGCAGTAAAAACTGTTACTACACGCTCTTGTGCTATTGCTATTCGCCGATACGTCAATCTGTTGTAATTATTAGTATTTTACATGATTGTCTGTTATGTTTGTTCATTGTATAGATGGTTCTGTGTTGGTGATGTATCCATACTTCCTACTAATATTGTAAACTCGAAAGTTTGTATGTATGGATGTTTGTTCCTCTTTCACGCAAAAACTACCCAACGGATTTGGATGGAACTTAGCACATAGATAGAGCACATATTGGAATAATATATAGGTTTTTTATCCCGGGAAAATGTTAAATCCCTCGGGAACGTGGGTGAAACCGCGGGAGACAGCTAGTATATTATAAACCTGAAAACGTATCTGTTTGATGCATTAAGTTTTCACAGCTAAACAGCTGAATCGAACTTGCTGAAATTTGCAGCACAGTTAGCCTATACGTAAGTACGTAGGCTACTTTTTATCAATTTTAACGCAAGTGAAACCACAAGGCGGAAGTTATGTTTTCTATTAAAAATCTATATAAATAATATTTTAAGGTACTAAATATATTATATGCTACCACAGAAACAATATAATGGATATTCAGGAAGTGGTAGAATGTTACTGCCATCAACCACTTCCTTTAAAAGATCTAAATACGATTTTAGAACTATTAAGTGGGCCTTTTCCTCGTTTAATTTTTTTTATTTTTATTTTTTAATTTTTCTTTATTTGGGACAGCAACAGTCTTAAACTATAAAAAAAATTACATGGTTTGAACTTATAATTATGAGACCAATTACAGCTATCCACGTAATCTTGAGGACATCAGTAATCCTTGATTGTATTCCCCTGGCATTAGCTATCATCATTAAGATTCTAACAAGTCACGGTGAACTATTTAAGGCGATGATAAATCAGGGGTAATTATGTCGTGATATGCAGAAAGTCGTCGCTTCGAATCCTACAAGGTCCTTCCTTTAGCTTTTGGTAAAAGATAACATTTTGAGTAATCCATACGGCTAACACCTTTATGTTGAAAACATGTGGATGTTTTGGCAACTGCACTTCAGTTACCATAGTGGGATTGTAATCAAACAAAAAATACGCAATTAAAAATGGTCAGTCCATTATCACGCTTTACCACAGAGTACATCCTCCCGTTATCGTTACTCTTTACCTCAATCGTTCCTGGCCGAAGATATTCTAAACGTTCCTTATTTAAAGTATTAGAAATGTCCAAACTATTATCACGCTTTACCATAGAGTACATCCTCCCTGTATGGTTACTCCGTACCTCAATCGTTCCTTGCAGAATATAATTCTAAACGTTCCTTATTTAAAGTATTAAAAATGTCCAGTCCATTATCACGCTTTACCATAGAGTACATCCTCCCTGTATGGTTACTCCGTACCTCAATCGTTCCTTGCAGAATATAATTCTAAACGTTCCTTATTTAAAGTATTAAAAATGTCCAGACCATTATCACGCTTTACCATAGAGTACATCCTCCCTGTATGGTTACTCCGTACCTCAATCGTTCCTTGCAGAATATAATTCTAAACGTTCCGTATTTAAAGTACATATTAAAAATGGCCAGTCCATTATCACGCTTTACCATAGAGTACATCCTCCCTGTATGGTTACTCCGTACTTCAATCGTTCCTGGCCGAAGATAATTCTAAACGTTCCTTATTTAAAGTATAAGAAATGTCTAAACCATTATCACGCTGTACCACAGAGTACATCCTCCCTTCATCGTTACTCCTTACCTCAATAGTTCCTGAACGAAGATAATTCTAAACGTTCCTTATTTAAATTATAAGAAATGTCAAAATTATTATCACGCTTTACCACAGAGTACATCCTCCTTGTATCGTTACTGGCCGTAGATAATTCTAAACGTTCCTTATTTGAAGTATTAAAAAAATTCTAACTCTTTGATTCGAATTTCTATTTTCAAATTAGATTTTATCAAGTTAGCGTCCCAGATACACAATAGTACAGGTAAAGCATCTCTACTAACAGACCTAACAGTTGCGTTAGCCGACCTTTAAATCAGTGGTGATGTCAGCCGCCGCTCCTCGGGTAAATAAAGTGGCTTTATGTGCCTGCCCACGTAACTACTTACCCTTATTAGTTGGAGGATTTTTTTAGTGTGGCCTTTCAGTTGTTTATGTTTGTTGCATAGGATTTGTTTGGATTGAAGGTCTGCTTACTGTCGTTATTGGTTATTCTAGTCGATAAACTTCCGGACGTTGGTCTCTTGATATTTTACATACTATTTAAGTTTGTGTCAGTTTTAGACTCTCCCAAAATTTCATTATTTTTGAAATCAAGCTGACTAGTTCTTCGGTGGTTTAGTAGCATGTCAAAATATCAGCTCTTCTTAAAAAAATATAAATTAGACATGTGACAAGAATCTTCTAAATTCGACAGTAGTTAGTGCAATTGTGCATAAATGTCACTTATTCTTTATGTTACTTCTCAGCCATTGTAGAAATTGTATCTGCCTACATATGGACGATCGTTAAAATGCCACTTTATCTTGATAATTCTCGTTTTTGCCATTCGTACGACAAAAGGCGTATAATCTAGTCATCTTGGTACCTATCAGCGATGACTGCATAGTCATTTTCTGAACGACTGATCATTGCGTTTGATGATGACATTTTTATAAATAGCAACACAATAGTGTCGTATTTACATCGGGGACATTCGCACCTTCCGTCAGACTGCATCCGATCATTGCCAAGATTTTTCGCTTTCCAAGTTTCCGACATATGCATAAAATTATTTTTAATTTATACCAGATATAGCTCTGATTCATAAAAGTACAAATACAATCGTGATATGTATGCAAGCACTTTAATATAATTGCGCCGTAAAATGGTATGCTCCGTTGAACGTTAAAAATCGATTTATTTATTGATTGTGACCTTACTTAGCAGCGCTTGGATAATTGAGTAGTACTAATAGTATTTTATAGCCGCGCTCTATTTATTGCATTCTTTTAGACAGGCATCACCTTTCTTCCAACATTGTTGTTGTGGTACTCTTGGAAGTGAAAATGTTGCCAGGTGTAAGAATGTATAAGTTCTACCATTTATGAAAAATCATTTGGTTTTAAACAATATTTACTATGGGCTTAGTCACCTGTTTATAATCTGTTATTTCTTTGAAATTTATATTATGGATTTCATACTAATGTATTTTCTGTTTAATATTAATATCCATTACGAAATATTATTTTCTAGAACCATTGCTTATTCTGTGCCTTAAAGACTTGACTAATCAGACAGATAGATATAAAGTCTTGGCACTGTCTCTACCTAGATAAACATACATGAAAGTTCCATGAAAACATTCTACATTTTGAAATTTCCCTAGAGACGACTGGCGTGCTAATTAAAGTAACCTTAGGATTCTTGATACTTCCAATGTGACAAACCATTGCCAAGTATTGTTGTAGAATTTATAATGTCATATACTTCTACAGAGATGAAATTAAAAGTACCTCTGTGGTATTACAAGCCAAGTGCGTGTTAGTCAGAATTCAAATAATATATTCTAAAAATAAAAATATTTAATGTGGAAATATTTAAATACACTTATGTTCATTACAGGGGTTACAAGTGTTAAATGAATTATTTATCTTTGCTGAAAGCTTTTAATTCTAAACGAATCATTCTAGAAGCTAAGAAAGTTTCTTCTTGAAAAGCTTTATTAGTTCAACTTGCTACTGTTAAGCTTTTCCAGTCGCGTTTCCAAAGGATCGAATGTATCTTGGATTTATAACATAGCTTATGTTAGTCAGGGAAAAGTGTAAAAAAGTTTAAAATAGGTAGTGATTCCGACGATTACCCTCCACTCATCAAAATCGCACTCACGCTTTAAAATATTGGTAAAAAAGTTAAGATTTGATCATTCGACGGAAAATCATAAATCACCGTAGCCTTAAATATGTTTTCCAAAATTATAACTCTGTCCACATATTTGTTTGTATGTTTGGAAAAATTCTTATAAAATTCACACGAAATTATACTAAATCTTAAAACAAACTCAACAAAATTTTCATTGCGAAATCAGACAAACTCATTCGTAAATCACCACCCACACGAGTCCGGAATTTTGGGACAAGTCACCTGACCCTTCAATTATATTAATCAATGAGTAATAATCACTTGTCAAGCAAGGGGCAATTTCGTCATCACATCCGATAAAAAGATGTGAAGTCATATGTCAGGTGATACCAAGAATGGAGTCAATTAGTTGGCCCTTGTGAGAACCCACGCGGCCTGACATGCGCATACGACGATTCGATGACATCACAACGCGCGTCGCGTGCTACAAATTGACAGCTAAACTTGCGGCACGCTATGATGGCCGTTTTGACGTTTAACAATGACAAAGAAAAATAACATTTATTCCTTCAGACATAAGGTGCATCTATTGATCCAACGGCTAATTGTATGATGATGGAAATCAACCTTATTCCAAAGCGATACAGTTTCTTTTCCTATGACAATCTGAATCGTCAAAACGGCCATTATAGCGTGCTGGTAGTATAGGTAATATTGTTTCGTGAATGGGACACAAATTATGGATGTTGGATTCTTTCGGGAGCAATGAATTCTCAGAGTTTATAGTTCGGTTTATACTCTGTGACGGGACCACATTAACTAAATAAATAGGCAGGAATAAATTCTATTATAGATCTGTCCCCTTATTCAGCTAATACAAACTTCGTCGACGTGATTAGTAGTATTAGCGTAGTAAGCGACAGAGACAGAGCATAAAGGCCGTGAAACATCCTCGATTTAGTGTCATTTTCCTTACAGAATCGAGCCCCCAGGAAAAAAAATGTTTTTTTTAATAAATATGTTCTATACATTTACGTGAATATATTTAGTGTGTTCACAAGATAATAATAAACATGGAAATTAGAACAATTTCAATACCAAATACCTTTTTACCAATTTGGAAACTTGTTTCTGATTATTATTGTATGCATACTTTGTTTCCGCCATATTAACTGTGATCTCACTTCTGATTTCGGAGTTTTTTACAATCTTTATCAATAGCATTTTTAAATACCTATGTACAGTGTACGCAAATAATCAGTTTTCTTCTTTATGCGTGTGACTCTATCACGCTACGCATTGCGAATGTAAACCATGTCAGGGGTTTATTTATTATGAGCCATGAATGGTCTGACCTATGATTTATTGCAACGTCCTGTGAAAATGTGGAAAATAATACAACTGAAGTTTTGTGGCTGTTTGATAAATTGATATGATATCACTTCTTTGTGGTAAATAACTCCTGAAAACCATGTCGGTGATGGGATCTACGGAATGGAAAATAAAAATTGTGTTTAAGTTTTAGGTATTGGTTATTTTATTAAATAACTAACTGCGCCTTGCGGCTTTGCCCACTTGCAATCCTGGTTATAAACATTCGTCTTGATTACTCTATCTACTGCTGAAAACTACATTTAAATCCGTTGCATAGTTTACGATTCTATAAAGGACATACAGACAAACATCCATTTTTATATACGCGTGTTATCGAAGGATTTAATAATGTATCTTGGAACTAATATATAGCCTTTCGAAGTAGTACCTATAGCTCTTAGTACAGAGTTTGCCCAGAGAAGTACTGTTTTGTTTAGAAATGTAAGAGGGCCGGTGAAATTACAGGCACATGAGACTCAACAATTTGAATTCTCAGGGAAAACGCATTGGTGTTGCAAATGTAGTCAGCGGTGACCATTTATCATCAGGTGGACCATCTGCCTGTTAGTCTGCCTACTTGACACAAAAAAAGCATACGTTACTTGGGAATCGCGTAGCTTATTATCAGTGATAGAATTATTAGATAACGGATGAGAAGTTTCGATCTTTTTAATACAATTATAGACATAACATCCTTATAATTTGCACCCTCAGAACGACAGGGGCTTAACTAGAAAAAAAACACTTTTGGCACATATCGAATTTGGGTGACTATCGCATTGAGCGGGGAGGGTGGGTCTCGGTGTTAAAGAGGCTGAAGTATCGGTATGCTTATTCTATCATTAAATTGACTATGTTTTACTATTCATCGGATTTCGCGTAATTTGTTTAGTCTCTCTATGATCGTAACTCCATTTCGCAAAATTTTGAGCTAAGCCCTTATCGTACTGAGGGTGCGAATTATGAGCGCAGATTGATGAGCGCCTTCACCTTCTAAATATTCAGCCCGTGTTATATGTATCTATAACAACAAAAATGACGATAATGTATATTCATAGATAAAATGTTATTGATGGCTTTTTTTAATAAAATAAATGGATATACTATTTTAGCTGTCAGTGACCTTTAACTGTACATCACCTGACAAAATGCAAACCGATGCATCGGCGCGCGCGTCGCATGTCACCCAAATAATTACAGAAATCGTCAAGTGTGACATACTTTTACTTAAAGAGTTCCGTATATTACCCATTGTTTATTTTAGTCCTCTGCGGTAGCTTCAGCGTAACTTTAAATTTGACCGTCATTAAAGCCCTCCGCCGGGCTGAATGACTTTGAATTTGAATTTAAGCTGGATAGAATTACCACGGTCTTATGTCTATCTAAAAGATATTAGTCTTTTTAGAATAACGTTAAAAATTGAGCTTGCCTATAGGATTAGGATTATCCTTGGATATAGGAGAAGGGTATTCTGTATTTTATAGTTTGGCATTTTTTGGATAACTTTACACTCAAATTACACTCACCCAAATTGAATAATTAGGTAAGCGCTCTCTCAGCGCTTCTCCCACTGAACCGCGCATAGATGTACTTAAAGTCCGTCTGCGACTTCAAGTCCCTTTTTAACTGCCCTAAAAATAACCAGGAGGTTCTCAGTTCATCGGATTTTTTTTATTTTTTAAACACATTATCATTAGCTACATATACCTATAATGTAGACCGGTCCGCAGACAAAACCCGCGCCCGTGCGTGGCGTTAACAATAGCTTTCCGTTTGAACACTTCCGACAGGGAACCCTAAAATGGTGGGACAGCTATAACAAAATCATAAACAAACAATATAGCCGTCCCTTTCGCACGTGTTTATTAGTTGTTACCACAAATGATTTCGTATGCATAGGAGAGTTAGTCGTTTGCCGTGGCCAAATCCATATTGTAATGTTCATTATACTTCCGTACTCTGGCATTGGACACTTTCTATGGAAAGTTTGTACTTAATACATAGTATAGTGTATTTGCCACGTAAAATATATACACGTGTTGAAACAGCAGGCTAATTATAGTAGCACTTAAGGTAATAAGTAAACATATGTGTGGAACTTTGTGTTTGGCAAAAAGGACTGTTAATTGTTATGGTGTGTAAATATATTAATTGGTGTTTGTTACTATGTTACTTCATCAGTGTTGCCAGACTATTTATTTATTTACTCTGTTCTGACATTTATCGCTCAATTAACTTGAATAAATACACATAAAACTGTGGTCAGTCTCACAATGCTAAGTTTACTAAGTATAATTATAAGTCGGCCATGTTGGTTTTTTTTTTGCACCGTGAATAATTAAATAAATGAATTGGCGATGCAAAAGCAATTTAATTGCTGAACTTTTTTACTTCAAAGTTATTTACTTATCTAGAATCTTCCATTTCAGTAACATTGCCATAGTATTTAATTGAATTAATTAAATAAGTAGGTATAACCAGGTTAGCCAACCCAAATTTTACTCGATCTATAAGCCTTCTTGTTGTTTGCTATATTAATTTATTCCTTATTGACATTGTTTCAGGTGGCTTGGAAGGCAAATATCGCGTGGCGGCACCTGAGCTCATGCAGGATACATTCATGAGCGACTCGGAAGACGAGGGAGGTATGTAATAAATGGCTCTAGTTTCATTTAAAATTTAAGCACAGTGGCTCTCAAACATTTTGATATGTATATTTGAAAATTATAGCATGATGTTTAACATTTAGTTTAATTACTTTTCTTTAGTAAAAAATGAACATGCTTTTTAATATCTTTAAATAATAAAACATTGCATATCCACGTATATTCTTGCCTGAATACTTTATGTAGAAATAAAAGGATTTAAATTTAATAAGATACTCAAATAGCTACTTTATCAGCGTTTAGTGACACTCCATTTATTGCCTGTTTATATCAATAAGAGGAAACTTCTTCTATTTATTTTGGAGACCTTTATGCATTCTACATTATTTTTCTTTTTTGTAAGAGATGTAGGTCCCTCTTGTGGCTCTTACTCCCTTTACATAGGCAAGAATTATTGCTACAATAATCAAATATGTATTTAATTCATGTACAATAGTTTGAGAGCCTCTGATTTAGACAATTCAAGACCAAGTTCATATAAATACGACGCCGGCTTACTGCAATTATCCGCCAACGCTGCAGGAATTTAGATTGTGCGAAAAAACGTTAAACAGATGTTTCTATTGCAGACGAATGTTTGTTCAAATAGCAAAATATTGCTTGATACCATCAAAATAGTGCGCTTTATCCTCTGTCTGTTTGTTGGTAATTGTTTGGAAATACCGAGTTAATTGTAATCGAAAGTATTGGGATAAATTCATTTACTGAGATCTAATCCAATTGATTCCGTGTGGTAGCTATTGCCGAATCCGATCGAAATGGATGCAAAGATGTCTATAAAGTTCTTAATTAGTCTTTTGGTTTCCATATTACAAGCTCTACTTGGCTTCGGATCAGATAACCACGTTTGAGGATGTCCAGCCCCCTTATTCAGCTAATACAATCTTCGTCGGCGAGCCGCTTCTTGGAGGCCTCGGAGAGCTTATCTCTCACGTAATTAATAGTATTAGCGTAGTTAGCGAAAGAGACACAGCACGGAGGCCGCGACGAGACATCCTCGAGTTAGTGTAATTTTCCATACAGAATCGAGTCCCTGGTATATTTAAATTCATATTTCAAGTCTCTTTTAATGTATCAGTGCGCCTTACGAAAATATTATAGCAATATTATACTTCTGATGGAATTAAGTTTATTAGTTTTCTAATTTCCTACTTCTGATCTTTGCGAGATATATTTTAAATAAACAAGCTTAGCAACAATATTAGCTAAACAATTTCTTAATGAAGAATTGTTTAATTTAGGAAAAGGAGCCCGTAGATTCCACAGGCATCTCATTATCACAGCTTCCAAAGAAGCATTTATTAATTGACCCCACTTCATGTCCCGACCAAACGACTAACCACCCTGACCATTACCTCATCAATTCCCAGGCGAGGTAGAGTGCCCGATACAGCAGCAGCAACAATACCGCTACATGAACAGCGAGGCGGGCACGCTGCACCGGGCCAAGCCGCTCGAAGACAGCGTCACTGATGGACACCTGTGGCCCAGTAATAATGACAGGAAAGTCGCCACTATCGAACGCCAGCCGGTTGACATCGGGTAAGTTGCTAAAGCTTTCAATATAGATATTGGACTTGATTCCTGCCTAGTTTCCTATGGGATCAGACTGCTGCATTCGTACACCAGTTCTGTTCTAGGCTATTATCCAAGTTTGGCATTTGCCATAGAGAGGTTACGGTCAATTGAAAACATCAACAACGCTTCTAAAAATAATGATGTGACAAAAGCTTATTTATTACCACTTTGATCAACGTTAGGGAAATTTATAAGGCAGAAACCTTAATACTATTGCTTACTAGAATTATGAGTATTTGCACATTAGACAAGCTTGTTTTTGACCACAATCTTATCGTCATTAATGTTATGTACGAAGGTTGTAACTACTAAATCTAGAAAGGTACTTCGAGAGAAGTGGTAATCCATATTTAGGAGTCATTTGAGGTTGATAATGATGATAATAAGCGACCTTAAGTCGGGAAATTGTTCCTAAACTTGTTAACTTACCTAATAACAGAATAATCAATTTATTTGTCTTACCAGCTTCCTGGTTTCGTTCGTGGTGGACGCGCGCGGTGGTGCCATGAAGGCAAAACGCCGCGGTGGCGTCCGAATCATCGTGCCGCCTGCCGCCTGCGCAGCCCCCACACGAGTCACGTGCCGGTGAGATTTTCCTCTTATTCGAATAGTAGTAAGGATGAAATTCCTTTACTAAAACAAATGAAGTTATGCTGTCACCTCCAATATTGTTCCTATTTGGTAGAACTATGTCGTCATACATTTATGTTCATGTCTATGTTTAGATAATAAGACATTTTTTTTGCGAATGGGGGCGTAAATCTGTTAGTGATATTTATGTTACCTTGAATAATTGAGTTAAATTGAATAAGAAATATAGCACTAGGTTATAAAGGAACGGGGTACAATGGCTATTAAAGATGATCTTATTATTGGACATTTATAACGTAAATAGTCGGGTTTGTACCACGGGACCAGCTTGTTCCTTAATTCACTTTGACCCAACACCATATCGAACTGAATTATAAAAATAATGATATTGATAGGTAATACACTGATCTGTACTGTAACTTAACAGTAATAAGGTTCAATTTTGATTACTGCAAACAACCCGGTCCAGGCTAGCTTGTATTAGAAATTGTGTGTAGAACAGCTTTTGGCAATCAAAGGTTTTTCAATCGGTTTACGTTTAACAGAATATTATATGGAGTAAACTAATACAAATAATTTGAAAACCTCCTTTTTTTAAGCCGTCAATAAGTTCATGCTTAAAATAATTATATATATATAATATTTGGCAAACAAGGCATATAGACTGAGCGAAAAGGCTAGATTTGTTTAAGGTCAAGGGAAACTTGTACGAGTGAAAATGAGTATAGACAATAGATGTGGCTAAAAGCTTTTTTATTTGCTCACTATATTGTGTTGATATTTGGTGCTTATTGATATGGAATTCTTTGGATAGCAACACACTTGCCTAATGACACTCTGAACTATATATTTTTTACCTATTTATCAAAAAAGGCCACAGTTTAATTTATGTTTTTTTTTCAATTCAATATCTAAGTGCTGAATCTATATTGTAAATTACTAGTTTAGTTTGTTCTCTTTGATCTTATTTAAGTATATTTTATTCTGATTTTATTTATTTAGTATAATTTTGTAATTTTATCAATTTATTTGTTATTGTTTATGTTTTTGATTGTTGTCAATATCACTACATAGTATAAAACAGTCGCTTTCTCTGTCCCTATGTATGCTTAAATCTTTAAAACTACGCAACGGATTTTAATTTAGAGTGATTGAAGAGGAAGGTTTTTATGTATAATACATGTGATATCCCACAGGAACGCGGGCAAAACCGCGGAGGACAGCTATATAAAATAAACATTACATTTAAAGTAGTAGAGTCAGACTATTCATAAGTGCATTACATAGCCTATTTTAATAAAATTATTTTTATTTCAGTAAGCATAATGTTTTTATTAATAAATAAATATTACTTTTAAGTTATAACACCTGTCACAAAGTGACCAGGTGATCCAGGTTTCTTAATCTAACGTGCGCTTCATTGTAACTTTTTCTTACCCATCAATGTCTGTCAGGAATAGAAAATGTAGTCCTGCCCGTAACCTTTCTAATTTCTCAGCTATAACGCCGGACGTCCTCATTAAGTATCATATGATTAAAACACCAATTAAAGCCCTTTCCATAGCCCGTTAAGTAGCTTTTTAATAATAGCAATGATAAACTGCTAAAAATGATAATGTCTCTGCATTCTTCATCGTCTGATGCGCGCACGCACAACCAGTGTCTGAAAATTAACTGATTTATGTTTGTATTTATAAATACAATGTTTGTTTAGTACCACGCTGTGTAAATACTGACAATTTTAGGTGAAAATGTGTTAATTTATATTTTATTATCAACTTTATTGCTTTGTATTATAATTTATAATGTAATTGATAAACGTCGAGACTCTTTTACTATTCCAAGATGAAGTTAAAAGATATAAGTTGTTTTCATAAATAAAAAAAAAATCAAAATTCAAAACCATTTATTCAGTTAAGGCCTTCCAAAGGCACTTATGAAGGTCAAATTTAAAGTTACTGAAGCTACTAGTACTACCGGTTCGGAAGTCAGCCTTCAACTGAGAAGGCCCGACAAGAAACTCATCAAGGTTACATCCTTTTTTATTTTTATTAAATATTTTTTTATATGAATTTTATCTATTCTGACTTTTTGGCTATTTTATAATATCAATTTTACATAATTTTATATTTAACAATTACAAAATACTTATTATAGGTAACATTCAAAAACAAAACAAAAAAAAAGAAATAAAGTTAAATTATCAAATAGAAGTATTAAACAAATTAGTTCTTTCTTCTCATTAAATTGAACTTTAATGACCTAATTATTATAGTTCCAAAACATCACAACCATCTCAAGATTGTGACATCTGATTCATTAGCTTTTAAAAGTAGGGCATAGTACACATCGTAGGATATTTTTATCACGAAACAAAGCAACAACCGTTCTTGTAATAACCCAATAATAGTTATGAATCACACTCCCAAATCTCAGCTATTTCGGAACTATAATGCCGAATAGTTTTGGTATTGAGTGAGTAATATTTTTTTGAAGCTTGCTAACTCTTCCATCCTTGTACAGGTGCTTTGTTTATATTAAACACGTGAAAGTGAGTCAGATTGTATGTTTGCTGGGTTTACTCGACTGTACTACGTTTTCAGAGGCATCTTTTAGTCCCCTGAAGATTGGCATAGCATCGGGTATTTTAAATTTGGGAAAAATCACGAATTACAGCTTATTGTACTAGTATTAATACTTTACTTATTTATTTTTACTAGGATCCTGTGCCGGATTAAGCTACCGTGGGACCTGTAGCAAACTCTATCGAGGGCCCTTTAGTCTGCTATGGGCTACTATCGCACCTAAATATGACTTTTTGTAGAATTTGTGCAAGGTAATATTCAATAAAACATCCTAATTTCACACAAAAAAATACGCTCAGGCGGGAGCCTTAGACACGCGGGGCCCGTAGCAAGTGCTACTCTTGCCACGTGGTTAATCCGGCACTGCTAGGATCCTCATAACTAAGATGCAGATGCATCAAGACTAGCCTTTCCAAACTAGCGCATTTCAAATCCCAAAAAAACTACTGTATATGAATGGTTTATGAATACTTAACTTCTTAACTACATACTATCATTACGAATGCGTTTGTTTGTCTGCAACAATTTGACGCCTCAACGTCACAATCAATCGTAATAAGATTTGGCACGCACGTAGTCTATGTCGTGAAGAGGAACATTCGATACTAATTATACCGGGAAAACAATGGCTCCCCGGGAAAATGTTTGTTCCCGGAAAAATGGGTAAATCCCGGAAGCTGGTAGAATAATATAATAAACTTGAAGCGTTTGTCTTAACAGAGCGGCCACAAGGCGTGCGCCTGCTGCTGCTCCCCCGCCGCTGATGGAAGGTGAGGCCCTGGCTTCTAGGCTGCTAGAACTACAACCACAGGGTGCTAAGTTTTTGGCGTAAGTATTTTAAGTTATCTACCTTAGCAAATTATCTGCTCCATATTAGCTAAAGTACCTGATTGGAAGCGATTTAGACAGAGGGAGAATAAAATCGATTATTTCAAATTTGAAAAGTAATCTCCGATTTTACCGAATCAATGGGGATTTTATATGTAAATTCATTTTAAAATTTGCTTTGAATAAAATATATCCTAATTAAACAGAAATGCCATCTTCATTAAATATGGACCGCTTATGATTACTTGTACCGGCTATGAAACTATTTGATCATACAGTTGGGCGCACAATTTTTTAATAATTGTAATTGTTTTATGAAAACCACACGAGCACAGCCGCGTGGGAACTTAGTTACCAAAAAAGTGGTTAAATACTCAAACTCAATAGGAAATTCATTTGGGTCCTAACAGTGAAATATTAATTCAGCCTTCTTTCAAACACATATTTTATTATTATAATGTTGCAGGCCAGTAATAATAGAAGTACCAATATTCACATCCTCGTGCCGTGAGCGCGAGATCGTGATACTGCGCTCAGATACTGGCGAGACTTGGCAGGACCACTACTTGCACAACAATGACAACCCTATGATACAGGTACGTAAATATTTTGTTGCAGACATGTTTCAATGTGCACTCAAGTGTGTGTAATCTATATTTTCGATTTCAAGTCTAGTCAAGCGAATTTCGTTGGCTTGAGTGAAACTCCGATAGTAACAGGGCAATAACCAACGACTATTTAATTATAATGGCTTGATTCAGCCGTTAAATGACAGGGGAAAGGTTCTCGGATGTTGACCTTAACAAGTGAGCGCTGCGATCTATAGGACTGGTTAATCTGTAAGTCTTTTAATGACTCCGTTCAAGGGTGGACATCCTCGAAATATTCCGTATCATTTTCGGCATTAACCTATATCAATATATAAAATTCCCCCCTCGCACCCCCAGGAAGCCTTGCAGCGCGAGCGCCAGGAGCACGGCAACAGCGGGGAGGCGCTGGGCGAGAGCGGCGAGCGAGTGACGCGCATCATCACGTGCGACTTCCCGCACTACCTGGCGGTCGTGTCCCGCGTGCGCCAGGAGGTGCACATCATCGGGCCCGAGGGCGGCACCGTGTCCAGCGCGCACATACCACAGGTAAAACAAAAGTGATTTAGGATCTAATATGAATGAATGCGGGATGTGCAGCGTGTAATATATGGACGTGTGTTGTGTACAGGTGCAAGCGCTGTTCCCGGCGCAGGCGCTGACGAAGCGCATCCGCGTGGGGCTCCAGGCGCACGCAGCCGACGCGCCGCGCGCCCGCCGCCGCCTGCCGCGCCACGCCGCCGCGTCGCCCGTGCTGACGGTGGAGCCGCGGCGCCGCAAGTTCCACCGCACCATCACGCTCACCGTGCCGCTGCCGCACCCCGCCGCACAGGTACAACCCACTTCCCGATCCACCCGCGCCACGCCGCACAGGTACAATCCACTTCCCGATCCACCCGCACCCCGCCGCACAGGTACAACCCACTTCCCGATCCACCCGCGCCACGCCGCACAGGTACAACCCACTTCCCGATCCACCCGCGCCACGCCGCACAGGTACAACCCACTTCCCGATCCACCCGCACCCCGCCGCACAGGTACAACCCACTTCCCGATCAACCTGCGCCACGCCGCACAGGTACAACCCAGAACCCATTTTTTTTTTTTTATTATTATTAAACAAACATAAATACATGGAAAATAAAACATAATCATTCACAAAAACCTCAGAGGTTTATAAGAGGAATGACTTATTCAACAATCAATCTTTAAATTACTAAATTTCCTACAAATTTCTTTGAGGTAGATACATAAATACCTACTTCCTCACATACCATATTGATAAAATATAATTATAATAAACAGTGTGAGGGTAGTGAGAATAAAAGTGGATAGACCTAAAAGTTTATATTTAAAAAGTAACCCACTTTATTTTATTAAACGAATCCTTGTTAATCAAATAAATGCCACACAAATAAAAGACCATAGCATGGTGGTAAGGTACTTTGTAGTACCCGTAGCTAAATACCAATCTCTAAGTTTTAAACTGAAAATGCAACTAACATAATTTTCACCAGGGTAACACCCACGAGAAACCGTCGACATCAAACCTTCGTCTCCTGTGCTCCATCATGGGTGGGCAGGCGCGCGCCGTGTGGGAGGACGTCACCGGCTCCACGCCACTCACCATTACCGACGACTGCGCTTCCTTCACCACCACTGTGTCGGCTAGGTAAGACAAGTACCTACTATAATGACAGTTCTATAACACGTGTCAGCTGTTAATTACAAATTGTTCGTCCGGGGAAGTACTACCACCTTACCCATTTCCGCCGTGAAGCAGTAGTGCAATTGTATTATTGTGTTTCGGTTAGAAAGGTAAGGGGGCCAGTGAAATTACAGGCACATGAGACTTAACAACTTCACGTCTCAGGGTCGACAACGCATTGGCGATGCTCCTAGTGTTGCAAATGTCCATAGGCGGCGGTGACCACTTACCATCAGGTGGACCGTCTGCTTGTTCGTCGGCCCAAGTGGCATAAAAAAAAAAATTATAAGACAGGATTTTGCGTTTTATTTTACTGTGAAAAAAGTAGTTATACAAATTGATCTCAAGTAATAGCTTTTACAAAACAATAAGGGTTTTCATCTCTTATTTTACAGCAACATAATGGACGGACGAGTGACAGAGAGAGACAGTAACTACTGTAATCGGAAAATATTCGTATTTTCATACTTGACTTTTGACGCCTACATATTTTATGAGATACTTATGTACCCATTTAAAATATTATTATCGTTATAGGTTCTGGCTGATGAACTGTCAAAATGTCAGCGATGCCACCAAACTGGCAACAGAATTATACAGGTAAGAAACTTGTTAATCAGAAATGTTTATTATGCGATCTTATAGCCAAAATCACATCTCGATTAATCCTGATAATAATGATGGTGTATAAAAGAAATATTCTGATATTTCTAATTCTAATCTAATACCCAACCAAAAAAGAACCTATATTGGACTATGGTTTCCAGATAATTGATATTCTATCTACAATACTTTTAAATATATATATTACCTATACTAGCTGTCCGGACAGACGTCGTCCTGCAGAAATAAATCCATAAAATAATGTAGGAATTCGCTCACATCGCCACCTACCGGGTCTAGTTGTGAATCTAAACCATTATTGAATCCACTGGAACACACAATTTTTTTTATCAAAATCTATCCAGCCATTTAGGAGGAGTTCAATGACATACACACGTACAGTAGAATTATATATACATATCACTACATAGTATAAAACAAAGTCGCTTTCTCTGTCCCTATATCCCTATGTATGCTAAAATCTTTAAAACTACGCAACGGATTTTGATGCGGTTTTTTTTATAGATAGAGTGATTGATGAGGAAGGTTTTTATGTATAATACATGTGACATCCCACGGGAACGCGGGTAAAGCCGCGGGGGACAGCTAGTAAAGATATATTATGCACCCAGCCCATTTTTGCTGAGTGTGCATTCAACAACCTGTGGCTTACCAAGTCAAAGTACATTACTACCATGTTAATTAGCGTGAAATTAATTAATTAATGATGTAAATTATTGATTAACCTATGATATTACAGGGACATGTTGCTAGTACCGTTCGAGGTTCGGATCGTGATTTTAGGCAAGCGGCTGGACGCATTGGAAGGCAGACTGCTCGTCATGTACATCACCGACAGATACGCTTATGAGACGTTGTTGCAACAGGTATACGTTACTTCTTCTATTTTCCCTCCACGTCTATCAGAATTAGGCGGATATCGTTTAACATTTTGGTGTAAAATAAGACGTAAAGTTTGACTTCCTGTGACTTATGCTCTGTAAGCCTTTCTCTGAATTATTAATATAAGAAATATTCCTTAATAGATGGACCAACATATTTCTCATTTAAATTTGTGTATCATCACTACATAGTATAAAACAAAGTCGCTTTCTCTGTCCCTATATCCCTATGTATGCTTAAATCTTTAAAACTACGCAACGGATTTTTTTTAATAGATAGTGTTATTGAAGAGGAAGGTTTTTATGTATAATACATGTGACATCCGACGGTAACGCGGGTAAAACCGCGGGGGACAGCTATAATTAATAAAATATTAATTTAATCACTCAACTAGGGATTTACTGCAGATATTGATATTATAGTCTGTTTTTACTTCCGTGATAAAAGACACCAAATAAATCAAGGTATTTAACGACTTAATTAATAAATTACCAGGCATTATGGTATCTAATCGAATGGCACCAAACATTTTTGAATCGTGCAGAATTTTGTCATACATTTATATTTAAACATTGACCCATATCGATATCCTAAAATTACAACGTCATTCAGTCTCAAAATATCTGTCTAGATCGATGTTGTAAACACGCTCTGAAATCACAAGTAAATATAAACGGTTATAAATCTGGCAAATCACTGTCATGTTTTTTAGTACATACGCTAATACATTATGACAATTAAGTGCAAGTATTGCATCACCGTGTATCATACTTGCCTCAACATAGTAGGGATGTATACGTGTATACGAAACTTTCGGATATTTAAATGATATGTTTGTTTCTTGTATTTGTTGATTTAAGAGCCTTGAGTGCTTATAATAAATAAATATGTAAATATTTAAAAGTAAAAAAAGTTTTCTTAAAATATATTTTGGAACTAACCTAACTGTACAAGGTTTAGTTGAAAATCTTATTTTGAGAAGAGTAATTGCTGAGTTTATTGCCGGCTCTTCTCAGTAAAAGCAACCTTCCGAACCGGTGTTAGAGTCTGACCATTCATAAGTGCGATGGTCTATTTTAATAAATATTTCATATCATTTATTAAATGTCAAATATTAAATTATTAAAAATTATATTTTGTTGGTTGCTTCAACCACAGATTACTAAATGTTACTAATTCCAAATACAGTGGTAATAAATACAAAATATAAAGTAAAGTACCAACTTTTTTCTTCATGAAATTGAGCTCGCTTCTAGCTTAATATATCCGAAACTATACCTGCAATATCCGAACTACGAACATCACTATAAATAAACTATTATGTCACTACCAGGAGCATTACACTGAGGTGGCGCATTCGACATCAGTTCGCTTCTTAGACACCAAGGAGGTGTACTTGGAGTTCTCCGGCAACCTGGTACCTGTCACCAAGTCTGGTAGCCAGCCCATGTTTACTTTTGAAGTGAGTACCAACCTAATTTGTACTGTAATACATAATTAGATAAGTGTGTGTTTAATAGGTCTAGTATTTAAATAATTAATTATTGAATCATTTAATAAAAAATGAACTCGTGTATAAAATCTATACACTTTGGTGTGGACAACCTAACATTTATAAAGCTATGATTAACAACAATAAATTCGATAAATTATTTATTTTATATATTGAAATAGAACTATGTGCAATGCGTAAAACAAATATAAAAGTACACCAGGAAGCCAATAACAGGTCTTTACGGATAAATTAAAGTTAAGCACTTTTTTTTTTCTTTTTTTTTATTTATAATAAAAAAATATATAAAAGAAAGATTAGAACTAATCCCAAATATTTTTAAACAATAATAGTATTCGATATTAAAGCAAAACTCCTTACTTATCAATACAATTGAATTATGTTGCTCTTTTCAGGCTTTCAAAGACAACAGAGTAGAATTCACAGTGAGAGTGAAACATCACGAGGAAAGTCCATCAGGCAGAGTTTACTTCATGAATGAACCTAAGGTAAGATATCCATCATTTTAAATCTGCGGTCTAGCAAAAGTTTTGACACTAACCTTGACTTGACCTTGACGAATGTTTACGAATCAATATCGATTTTATTTGATCGATGGTTTTGCATATTTTATAACTTGAGTCAGCTTTAAAAATATCCAATCACCACTTTAAGTGTGAGTGCTTAAGTGCTTGTTTTGTAAAACGATTTATAATTGTTATGTAGGTACCGAAAGGCGAGCAGTCACAGACTCCCGCCTGCGTTCTAGATGTTGAACTACCAGATAGAATCGTGCCCAGAGCCGGCAAGAGCCAGGTCGACTACCTCAACCTGGATCAGTCTGGTAAGTTTATAACCCTATTCCTCTACTATAGTTACGTATATAAAATAAAATCATACATCGATACTCCTTAAGGGGTATTCTGGTCTAGAAATTAAAAAAAATCGTTCATTTTTTTTCATATTTTCAAAGTTTAACTATTTAAGAATATGTCTACGAGAGGTTTTTTATTTATTTATTTATTTATAGGACAACCAACAAAACATACACTGATACATGAAAATAATTTTAAGACAATACAGAAATGAAACTTGGGAGTGTTGCTTTAGTAACAGGTTTTTTCAAAATTCTAATTATTTTCGGAGAAATAAATATTTTACTGAGCTGGGTACTAATGCTACAAATCTATATTAAATTGAATAAGGAGATAGACGAAAGTTGCTAATCTCTGACACTTATTTGAAAAATTCTCGCTATTTCGAATTAAGAAACTTACTCAGTTTTTTTTTTCGACGTGTGAACAATCCTGTATACCTAAAAATGCTTTAAATAGTGTAAAACCGGCCCAAACCTGCTTTTAAAGCAAATATCTCATAACTGTTGTCTCCTTTCCGTCTACCGTATATTAAAATAAATTCCACTGTGTTTCTAGGTTTCGACGCATTGAAGGATGAACTAAGCTTCAACTGGGGCGATCACAACAATAGTCTTGGCCCTGCATCCCTGCCGTACCACCCCGACAGACAAGTCAACGGACATGTTAGTGATTTTGGTTATTATGAGATACAATTAATGTATTTAAAATTAAACTGTCTCTTCTGAGTTTACATTACTTGTGAAGTAACTATCAATACCAAAATCTTACTGATCTATTATTATTTTTTCCAGGGTAAGATTATCACAAATGGTGATGTCAAATACCCAACTAAGGACACTGAAGAAAAGGAAAAGGATCCTAAGCCTCAAGGTAATTTAATTTATCCGACGCTTTAACAAGAACATTAATGTTAGATAACCTTTTGATTTTATTATATTATTTATTAATGTTTCAGTAAATGGCGGAACACTCCACGTTGATTCAAACAAAGTGAAAGCGACATTCGATTCTGATGAAGACAAAACGCCTCAAAATACTCTGGAAAAGGGCAAAAAGAAACCCGAAAGTGGCTTCTTCGGAGGTCTCGCAGACAAAGTTAAAAACGTGTTCGGACACAGCGAGGAGAAGGAAGAAAAGGAAGACGAGAAAGACAAGAAAGATGAAGACGACAAAGAAAAAGAAACATCACCTTCACCTCAACCCAAACCTAGAGACACTAAAGAGAAAACCCCACCCAAACCCGCCCCTAGAATTATAAACGAAGACTTACTAGGCAAAGTCGAAGATATGTTCAAAGACTTAAATCAAAAACCACCGAAAGATGACGATGACCTCAATAACCAAGTATACGCAACAAAACTAGTTGTAGACGAAGACGAAAAGCCGAACATCGAAGATAGAACTGAGGAAATCTATGATATGTACGCAAACATGCAACCAGTAGATACTCCTTCATGTAAGAAGGCTACGGATCCTTTCCAGTTCTATGTTGGGTGCTGCGAAGGCAAATTTGCAAAGGGAATTAAACATAGACATGATGAAACCTCTAATTTACTGGATAGGATCGAACAAGTCAATTTCACTACACATGAAACCCTCCAAGAAGTAGCAGATAAGGCAGAAAACGAAGTAACAGATGGTTTGAATAAATTAGAAAAGGGTAAAGATGACATTAAACAGAAATCTTGCGCAGTGATAGAAGAGGTTTTTGAAAAATATGAAAAACCTAAAGTGGTCTTTAAGGAAGAAGAAAATGATTTAAAATCAGATTTGCAAGTATTAAAGGATGCTGCTAGTGGTAAATGGGAAGAAGTTACAGACTCTACTCACAAAGTTCAAGGAAACATCGATGATAAGGCGTCAGAAATAGAATCCAATGTGGCAATTGGAATTCAGAACGTTAAGTCATCGGCAAATGATACTTTTGACAACATTGCAGAATCAGCAGGTACTTTAAGAGATGGTTTGAAAAACAAAGCGCATGAATTTGACTTTGCTGCCATGGAAAAAGCTGAAGAACTAAAGAACAGGGGACACGAGAAATTAGTGCACTTCGAAGGTGAAGTTGATAACAAAGCAGACGACCTTAAACACAAAGCTCATGAAATGGAATTAGATATCAAAGATAAAGCTAAAAGTGGTGCTAATGCAGTGGTAGAATCTGTTCACAATATACAGGACAATTTAAACCATAAGGCGCAAGATATTAAGGCAGGTGCTAAGGAAACAGTCGATAACGTAAAAGAAGCGACGAGTGAAGAGCTCAGTGACCTAAGTGAATCTATAGAAAGTGCTAAAGTAAAGTCGAAAAAGGCAAAAAAGGAAGCGAAAAAGAAGGCTAAGGAAGGTAAAAACTTTTTCACAGGTCTCGTACATAATATCTTCGGCGAGAAAGAGAAGTTAGAAGATGAAGTGAAAGGTAAGATTGCTGAAACTAAAGATTCAGCCAATGACTTATTAGATCAAGCGTCTGCTAAAAAGAACGAGATCGAAAATGATGTTGCTAAGAGTGCGGATAACGTAGTTACGAGTGTACAAAATAAAAAAGAAGAATTAAAACAAGCAGCCCACGACAAAAAGAATGAAATTGAGAAGTCCATTCATGATAAGGCGGACGAAACCAAAAAAGCTATTGAAGAAAGGTCAGATGCAGTAAAATCAGCTGTACACGATAAAGCAAGTGAAGTTAGAGATAAAGTGAATGAAAGCCAAGACGCTGTTGTAAATAAGACAAATGAAATTAAAGATGCCATAGTGGATAGAACGAGCGAAGTTAAAGATGCTGTAAGCGAAACGGCAAGTACGGTTAAAGAATCCGTTCATGATAAAGTTTGTGATATCAAAATTGCTGTTCATGATACATCAAATGACGTTCAAGATGCCATTCACGATACTACTACAGAAGTAAATGATTCCATTAATCAGAAAATGACTGAAGTGAGGGATGCTGCACAAGATAAAGCAAATGATTTCAAAAGTGCGGTTCAAGAGAAAGCTAGTGAGGCGAAGAATGCAATCCATGACGAAACAAGTGAAGTTACAGGTGCCATTACAAATAAAGTGTCTGAAGCCAAGGATGCTATCCATAATAAAACAAGTGAAGTTAAAGATGCTGCTCACGACGCAGCATGCAAAGTCGCAAAGGCAGTTACAGATAAAACTGAGGCAGTTGGCACAGCAATCCAATGTAAAAAAGATGACCTAGAACAGTCAGTACATGACAAAAAAGATGAAGTACAAAGTGAATTAGACAGAATAAGGCATGAGGCTGAACTCACGACTGAACAAATAAAAAAATCTGCGGAGGACACAATAAACGCAGCAGCTGATAAAAAAGCAGAACTTCAATCGAACATTGGCAACAAATTTGCCGATTTAAAGCAATCTGGTAAGGACGGCTTAGAGAGTATACAAAATTCAGCAAGTGATAAAGCAAATGACCTACAGAGGTCGTCAAAACAGGCGTTCGATCACGTACAAGATTCGACCTTGAGTACTTTCGATAGGGTCGAAAGTTCAGCCAAGGACAAAGTGAACGATGCTGCAAACACCTGGGAAGATTTGCAGAGTTCAACGCGGGATACATACGCGGATATGAAGGATGACTTGCATAGTGTTGGAAATTCGGCGCAAGATACGCTACATAGCTTTCAGAGTTCCGCAGGCAATACTTTCGATAGCCTGGACGATTCGGCTCGTGAATTCTTTGGTAATACAGAGGCTGGATCGAAAGAGTTGTTTTGCGATGTGAAAGGATCGTTTGAAGGTTTCCAAGTGTCGGCTGATAATCAACTCGAAGATGTAAAAGGGGCGGCAAAGGAAAGGCTTGAGGAAGCGGGGGTGAGGCTCGGAGAGACAACAGAAGGTTTGAAGGAAGGTGCGAGGGAGACAGAACAAGCTGTGTTTGATACAGTCGCTAATGAGGCTGATAAGTTCACGAGCAGTCTTAATGATTTGGGCAATTCTGTATTTGGATCTTCAGGCAAAGGTACGTAACATTAAGTTGCAATTATGGGTTATAATCTTTTTTAAAGACCGAAAATCTAATTAGCATAAATTAAATTATTAAAAGCAAATGCATTACTATTCCTGACTCGCAAAAAAAATATTGTGAATATTCTAATAAATAAATAAATAATAATAAACAAAATGTTACAGGATTTATGAAGGATTCGAGCACAAAATTATTGGAGTCAGAAAAATCACAGTCTTCACCACACAAGAAGAGTTCCGGGTAAGTTACTTTCATTTTTTTATTATTACTTATAATATATTTAAGACAGGCCATCGAAAAGCGTACAGATGTAAATAAAGGCACGTAACGCACCAACTAATTCACAATGCCATTTCAACATGAAAACATTGTAATTAATTGCATTCCATTTTACTGTGAAACAATTTAATATTGTTAGGAACACTAACTATAAGATACACAATTTTTTTACTTACTCTACTTACAAAATAGGAAAGTAATCTAAAAGTAGGATCTCATTATAAAACTTCTCAATCGCTTTAAAAAAACATCAAATGAGTTTTTCGATAAATATAACATAAATATCCGCTTTAATAAATTGCTAAGTAAATAGTTAAGCTTATTCGCATTTATTTTTTGAAGGAGGCCAATTGGTCCAATTATTTTGATATTTGAGAGTCTGTAACTATAAAATATTGATCGTATCTCACTGTTCCCCTTAATTTTTGAGTGAATACAAAAAAGTTTCAGTTCTAAATGTATTATAAATTCACCCATTTGCCTGCTCTAACTCCACACGCACCGCATTACAGAATACCGAAGTTAAAGAGGAAGAAATAAATACCGGCGAACGAACAACGAACGCTGAATCGATGTATGATATAGTTGTTTAGTTTTACTATTTATTATTGTTACATGTTTCCAAACAAAACGGTTGTTTCAACACATTTACAATTGAGTTTTGAGGTTAGAATCCGAAACAATTTTTGATCTCCTTTTTTATTTCAATTAAAATGCTATATTTAAAAATTAAATTGTTGTTTTAACTCAGTTCAAACAACCGTTTTGTTTATAGTATATGCACTGTAAATGTGAAGTATCACAATGTTCCAGTGAAATTATTCGATCTATATATAAAAGAGATTAATTTAACTGTCGTACGATCCGTCGTATCGTGTACCATAGAGTACAATTATTTTTACGTATACGTGTCAAATTTATTTTTTAATACTTTGACTAACACGTATCGATTTCAAAGAAATCAACTCTATTCGATGTTAATTTACAAAAAATAATTTAATGTAATAAACGTGTTTTAACAATTTATTTAATGTTTTATAATTTATATAAGATAATCATTTTATATAGAGTTATTACGTGTCTATAATCTTGCCTATAAATGGATATTATTTCATCGAATAACATAATCGGATCTGTATTTTATTATTGGACAAAACTTTTGTTGCACTTTTAAATAAGATTAATTTGCATTTTTTAATTACTTATAGTATTTATAATGAAATAGATGGTCACTATCAGTGTTTTTGTGTTGCATAATTTATTGTATTTTAAATGTGTTTTCTTATAATAGTTTACACTGCTTTGTACAGTTTTAAGACCTATATATAGACACTATAAACGCATGTTACTACACGCCTCTTTGAGTAGAATTTATTAATAGTCATCGCATCGTTTATTGCCAATATCGATATTATTATCAACGTCGAGCAATTAATATTTTAATTTGTAGTAGTTTCGTCTACTTAAATAGATCTATTAGTTTATTTATTTTTTAACTGTATTGTCACAAGCACTATTATGTACATGTTTGATGATTAAAACAATTTAATTGTTGATAAATATATTATTAATAGTACTTGTTAATTTTTATTCGTGCCCCCAAACGACAATCCCCTCATATTTTATGTTGCATAAGTTAAACTCGCATATCTGTCATTTATAGATTTTTTAAATAATATAAGACAATAAATATTCTGTTAAATATAAATAATTTGATATGCACAAAGCACTTTGAGCACTGTACCTGCTACATACAAGTACTATGTGCCTACTGACGTATAAATTCGCACTTCATGTATCCATAGACCATGGTCTTGCACTATTTGTATCACAACTTCACAAGCACATTGAATGATTCACATCACTCTGGGTAAGTTTTACTTTGCCGCATTTTTCTTATGTTGCTAAATACTGTTTCATCACTCTATTTTTATATTGAGGTAGTTACATGTTTCGTCTTTTGCTTCTACATCAACCAATCACTTTCTGAATCATTTCAAATTTTAATGTTATTATTAGCCTTGTTCTGAAATTTTACAGTCTAGTATTTAGCTATAATTTTTTTGGTCAACATTTTACAAAGAGTGATGAAATCAGAACATTGTACAAAACAATTAATGAATATTTGTTTTACAGATTTTTCGCCAAATTACGTCGTAATCCATGAAAATAAATCCACGGATTCCACGCATCGCTTCAAATCTACATTATCAAATAAGTGTAGATTAAAATGTTAGTGCATATTGGAATCATGATACCCGTCTAATTGTTACTTTACGGTCATATTTGCGAGATATTTTAAGGCAGTATTCAATAATATAATTTTAAATATGAAAATGCTATGACATAACTATTGATGATGTGCCCGAGAGATGGCGGCAAGGTTAACCACAGAAAATGTTATTGGAACATCGACTTGCTCGAAGATAAAACTACCTTAACGTAATGTTGCGTTCAAGTTATTCGGATATCGGAAGGGATTTGCAAGACAGTGCTATGGAAATAAATCCAGTTGCTATAAATATAGGCTCCTTTTCCATCCTGAATATTGTCGCAGTACAGTGTGTTCTATTTGTTTGTCGCTTCTAGAACTACAATGGGATGGTGTAAGTTACCATAGGTGACATGTAAAAGATTTTAACTTTGAATTGTTATGAAAATTAGAGTAGGTAATCGTCTAAAAAAGCATGGCTAACCAGGTGCAATTTCTTCATTACAACTTTAGGTAAAGTAGGTAGTTAGAGACAAAGTACTCTAGCGTTTTGTTCCATTCTAAGGACTAAAGGATTGCATTGCCCCATGTTATTTCGAAAACAGTTATAATATTCTTTAGATGCCTACTTGAAACTTCTTTAAATCTCTAATAGTTAGACATTCTGGTAACGAATATTTAGAGGTGCTTTTCGTAATGGTGACCGCAGATAACATTATATTGTGTCTAAAAGTTTGTAATAAGTACAATGTAGGCGCTTCCACCACGTTCTTGAATCGATCACTCTGATATATAATCGAATCATCAACAATCGTTAAATGGATTTATAAGGAGAAACGTATTTACATTCTTTCAAATCGTTATAAAAATACAATATCATACTAACACCTTATTTCATCCCAATATCCTTGCACCAATCATTAGTAAGATTTTATAATAAAATAATTATTCATATTACAATTTATTTTAGATATTACGTCATGTTTGAGATACTTTATTGTGGATGTTTTATATGGTAATATTTATATTCTGATTGTAATTGCATTTTTTATATAGATTTGTGAATAAGTTGTCATTTAAAATTTTATCTATTAAAAACGTATGTCTTCGATCAATATTGTAGGTGTGTGTCAGAGAAAAATTTGAAAATATGTTAACAAATTTTAAATCTCTCCTGTAACTTCAAAAGTACATTTATCTCGTTGAATATTTCTGATTGTATCTCTTCGCACCTACATTAAATTCTGAATGTACTGTGATGCCAAATATGAAGATTGTGTGTAAAGTTTAACAAATTTTGTTAATTTATTGATAGAGTCTATGTTCAATATATTTATTGCTTTATAGTAAGTAATAAAACAATAATTGCAAAATACTGTTTTTCTTTGGAAATCTACCTTTAGTCTTATGCTGATTAGGTGCAAAACCCTTTGATAGATAAGATTGACTATAATCCAGGGCCTATCTTCATATAAGATCCTTCAGGATAGCAGTTAAAGTGGCAATGTGGCAGTTCGATTTAATAATACAAAATAGGTATTCTATAAATAAAAGACACAGGAGGACTACTGTAACAATAAATAAAAAAAACCAGGTGAGGTGCTGTGCAGATTTTACAGGGGAATAGTAAAAATAAACCAATTTTCAGGGCTTATATCATATATTCAAATAAATGCTTCTCTTATTACTAATATACTAATAATACTTCATATAAGTAACACATAATAATAAGGCATTTGTTGAATATAAATACAAATGCAATCAATTTTCTCCATATTACAAGGCTAGGTTTGATATGATTAAAAATTACACATATAAATATTGTAGCGTATCGAGTACCACCAACAGATCTAGTATAATTTTCTTTAGGCGGAATTGTCCTTATAAACTAAAATAATGTAAATAAAATTTATATGGCGTATAAACGAGACTGTAATATATGCATACTCGTACACTGGAGCAGTATAAAAATAAAAATCAACTAACTTTTTCTATGTTACAATCCGTACTAATTTCTTTATCATATTTTATAACACTGGCACAATCTAAGTAATCCATTCCAGTCAATTGCCGTTTGATCATAAGGTGAGGTGTTTTCTTAACTCTTTTCTCTTTCAGAAACTTTGGAATCATCTGTTTCCCTTCCATCAGGTACTCAATAACCACTCTCTCGAATAACAAAGCAACGACAAAATTAATGAAAGCCAGTGCTAATATCAAGTAAGAAAGTAAAGCATCTTTAGGCATTTTTAATTCTAGGAATTCAGCTAGATAATCCTCAGGCCATATGGCTATATGGACACACATACCGGTCATTATTAACACAATAATCATAAAAGGTTTGTTAGTGACCACAGACCGTCTATAAGGCGAGCCATGGTTAAATACTAAAGCAAGAATTATATATTGGAACATGGAAACCGCATAAATCGCATAGTTCTCCCAGCATTCGTTCGTTTTGTGGCGATTCCTAACGTACCACGGGAACAACGTTAAAGAATAGTAACATAAATATTGAGTCACCCCTATCAGTACAAGTTGTCCAACGAGCGAAAACAGCGGTATGAGACCGAGTAAAGAAGGGAGCGGAGGAATCTTATATAACAGTCCCATATACGCTTTTGTGTTACCGAAAAAGAATGCAAAATTGATTATAAGACCAACATCAATGTATAGGAATTGAATATCAGACAAACTCGAGTTAAAGTAATATAAGATTGTGACCGAAAAAAACTTGCTGAGGGCATAAGCGAACATGAATTTGAAGATGCCAAAGCTGGTCGCTAGAGCGGCTCTTCCTTCGTGTAGTATTCTGGATACGCATTGGATGTCAGGGTTGGATGACGTGAAGGTTGCTGCTACACTACTTTCTAGTCTTGAGAGGGAGATTCCGGTGTGGGCTGCTCGCAGGGCTCTGCAGTCGTTAGCGCCGTCACCACACATACCTGTATACACATTACAGTTGATGTCTAAATAAAAAACAATGTCACTATTACTATCGTCAGTCTGTTCCTCCCCCTCCCCATAGAGGTAGCAAAATTCCTTGAGTGCTACACCACATGTCGTGGGTTCGATTCCCACCCAGGAAAATCATTAGTGTAAATGTAAGATGTTCGGTACCTGGGTTTATCTACAAAACTATATATTATTTGGCTAACATGTGCCAGCTCTGCTTCGATTGGGGCCGGGAAATATTTGCCATTTATTTTCAAAAAGGTACGACAACACACACATTGAAGTTATTACAAAGTAATTTTGATTAAATGCTATACAGTTTGATGTGTCTGCCAATAACAGACATACAGAACGTTAATATAGTGATAACATTATATATAATATAAAAAGAAAACCGTAACTATAATAAAATATCAAATAAAATATAAAAGTATAAATAGAAAAATATTTAAAAAAATGCCATGATTTTTTATTAATGACTACCTACCCTCTTCACATAGATCCGATAAAGTACTTACCAACATAGTACCCCAGTGCTTGGTACTCCACAATGAGCTGCTGCTTCTGATCGGACGACATCCGCGCGAACACCGCCCCGCGCTCCGCCACGGCTCCCACCATGTGCGGGTAGTGCTCTCTCAGTACCTGGAACAGATACTTTATTGGTGTACACGCTCGCGAACAAGACGCTAGAAGCACTCTTCTACACTTTCTTCACCATGTCCTTATTCATCCATAAAATATGTCCGCGGACAGTCAGGCTGACAGAAAAAGAGTTTGTCTTTTTCCCTTTATTGTCCAACATAACACGATTGATCAAGGGCATTTCCTATAACTCCAAGGTCATCAGTGGATTATAACTTGTTCCAGAGACAAGTTGCAATAAGCTGATAGTGCAAATTTCTCGGGTTAAAAGTTGAAGAAGTTGGACCTCAGGGTTGAATTTTATGGCCATTTTTGTTTTTCGTATATGTAAGAAGACCCATAAATTGGCCATTCGTTTTTATGATTATATTTTTTTATGAGAATTGTGCTGCGGTCGTTTTTCGAATAAAATAAAGTAAAATAAGATATGTAGGTAATTTACCAATTGTAGTAAATGGACTCTCAGATATAGTCTTCTTTGCTGACGATACATCATAAAGTTGATAGTAAAGACAAAGGCCTTACTTTATTATCCTACACTTACCCGCCAAGTATCACCAGTCATGACGATATTGTACCGGGACTCTCCCGGTGGTGCCTCTTCACTATGTTGCGCTGAACTGGGACCAGAGACTGAGCTCGCACTACAGCCGGAACCAGATCCTGAGTTGGAGTCTGATAATGAGACCGATCCTGAGCAGGTACCCGAAGTGGAACCCGATAACGAACCGCGCCCACTGTCCCAAGAACGCTGAAGAGGTGTACGACGACCTACTGGCGCCTAGGAGACAGAAATTAAAGAAATAATAAATATAAACATTCGTAACGGAATCATACAAAGTCAGTTAACTGAGAATAGATTTTCCGAATAAAAGATACGGTCAGTTTTCGAATACTTAGTTTCCTTCAAGAATATGTAAAACTAGTATTGAAGCCAAGACGTGTGAGATTGTTCAATGACTCGGGATAGAAAAAATAAAGATGCTGAAATGGTAAAAACGCACAGTTATGCATGTGGATCAAATGTATCCCAACATATAATATTTCTACCACTGATTGATACCACTCCACTCACCCCATGCAGTGTACTCTCGCAGTAGACCACTGGATTGTTCCCCTCAGCATCAACATGCAGCTGGACCACTCTCTCCCCGCTGCACAGGATGCCGCACTCCTTAGCCACGCTCACCGCCGTGTATATGTTGTCACCTACACATATAGTGTAACATTCACTCCACTCTACTCACTCCATACAGTATACTCTTCTATTGTACAACCGAAAAAGAGAATTTAGGAGCTTTATAATTTTGTTAAAAAATGTAAAAACCACAAAGAGAAGAACTAGCAGAGAACATGGTATAGCCACTTATCATTTGAATCAACTCCCTGCCTCATAAATAAATAAAACAAAAATAAATAATAATACTTTTGAAAGCTTACCAGTGACCATAGCCACGTGTATGTTTGCCTCTCTTAGTTCCCTGATGACTCCGTTGGTCGCTCCATTCAATCGGTTTCCAAATATCACCAAGCCCAGAAATTCAAGATCACTTTCAACCTTCAATTAAAAAAACCTTACATTAGATGCTATCACTTTTCCCTTGCCATTATTACTATAGTTTATAGTCGTAATAACTTCATTTCAGTTTTTCTGAGACTTTCAGAGTCTTAAATCCTAGCAATGCCAAGGCACTAACCTACAACCATGAGGAGTATAAACTTACACAGGGATACACTTGCTTTTGGAGGAAATCATTGTAAAGATACCAAAATCCGTTTATCGAATGGGCCCACTTCAGTCCATCAAGTCATCTACTCCCCCTAGATGTGAGAGAACTCAAGACCGTATTGTAATGGGAACGAGTATGAGCCATTAATGCACGACTTATATTATAGCTCCCATTAAATTCCATTGCAGTTCCATTAGCTTACAGTTGTTTACAATGGGACCGGATTCAAAATGTACTTTAGATCATAGGCATAAGGAGTTTAATCCAATGTTCACCCGAAGGGATCACATAGCGTTCATAAAAGATACAGAATATATTTTAGATTTAGTAATAGGAGTAAAAATACCTCATCTCTGGTCATCTTCTGCAGCTGCTTGAAAGTGGCTTCAATGACTCGCGTCGACAACGCGATCACCCTGTAGCCCTTCTCGGCGTAGGAGTTGAGCACCTCGTTCAAGTTGTCGGGAACTGTAAACAGGCGCGGTGAGTGGGGGGTGCGGCAGCGTGTGGGTGGTGGGGGTGGGGTGTGGGGGAGGGCTGGTACCGACCGGTGGGCGGCGCGCAGAGCGTCTGCAGCATCTCGGGCGCGCCCTTGCAGTAGACGCGCAACACGTCCTCGCCCAGCAGCCGCGCCACCACGCTCGACCTCTGCAGCGACGACACGAACTGGTGCTGCTGCACTATGCCCACCTCCAGCGGCATCTGCACATCATGGACTTATGTTCTAAATATTTTAAATTACGGTAAAAAATAGCTTCAGCACCTCGGTTCTACCCATGTGGCAAATTTCGTTGAACTTCGCTGTGCCTGAGTAACTCATAAAACTCCAAACATTTATAATAACGATGATTTACGTTTTAATTGAAAACTGCCATTACCAAAGTTTCTGTTTTATAATTTAATACAATAGACTGAAACGGATATAAATTTATTTAGTTCATCATAAAAACATGCTTAAAGGTCAATTTTATTCCAATTTTAAATATTTAAATATTGTTAAAAGGCTCAATTAAGTACGGTATTATAATGACAAGTAATTCAGAACTTACATGTTCATCATCGGAACTAATATTCAAATTACTAGGCTTCACAACTGTCAATATCTCGCAATTTGATATCCTTGGCATATCTGGCTCTTCCAATGTCCATCCGGTTGATTCGAACATCTGGAAAGCGGAAAACACTTTTCATATGTGTGAATCAAAACAACAACTTAGTTAAAATTATTCCAATTAGATGATTCTAACTTCTAGATATACCTCTCCTAATAAAGCTAAGTGAGTAAGGAAATAATTGTTTTTATATAATTTTGTATGATATATTTAAGAACTGAATACAGTATGGATGTGACTGCATTAAAAAGAACTAGGTTAAAAAATCAAAATTTAAATCCATAATTTGCTGATACATAGTGACTACGAGCTGTGGATTTTGTTGTTGAAATAAATAAATAACATAAAATACTGACCCAAAATCACTGATACTAAGAATTAAACTGAATTGAAAGAGATATCTTTAAATACATAAATATACATATTTGTCGACATAAATCAATTATAAATCAAATACCTTCAAGTCGAGCGGAGCTCCCGCCAACTCAGTGTCCAGTAGCATAAGGCTGTGGCAGGCGGCCATGCCGATTTTGAGATCGTGCAGGTCGTTGAGTAGCCGCGGGTCACGCTGGGCTCGACCCAGCCGCGGCGGGGAAGTGGCCGCGCTCACTGGCACCACGCCCCACATGTCCAGGCCGTTTTCTGTCAAGGTGCCAGTCTGGGAGAGATCAGTTATATTTAATTATAAGTCTAAATTAAAGATCGATGAAAGCCTGACATACATGAAACATGCCAGTTAATAAATTAACATAGATATGCGTAGTGTCGATTAATATAATAATAATTGTATGTTATGCTGAGCAAACATCACGCTTCAATAACTGCAACAATCCCACGCACCGCAGGTCGATACCCGCAACAGAACACAAAATACAATAGGGACAAATACATATCGCACCCTCAGTACGATAAGGGCTTAACTCAAAATTTTGGGAAATGGAGTTACGATCATAGAGAGACTAAACAAAGTACGCTCTATCCGACGAATAGTAAAACATAGTCAATTTAATAATAGAATAAGCATACCGATACTTCAGCCTCTTTAACACCAGGACCCGCCCTACCCGCTCAGTGCAAAAGTCACCCAAAATCGATATGTGCCAAAAGTGATTTTTTGAGTTAAGCCCCTATCTTACTGAGGGTACGTTATATCTATCTATAACAGATAGGCAAGTAACCTTCTATAGTATATTCTCTTTGACTTCATCTCGATGTGTCATGTTCATGAACCATCATTAAAACTCCCTAAAAATATATCCTCCTAAAAACACCTTTAAAAAACCTAAATATTACATTAGAACGCAGTGTAAAGAGATCCAAAGAGTACTTTATATTGTTCATCTTTGACCAAACATGCGTTATAATGCGCATAAAAGACTAGTTATATTAATAACGTAAAACGAAGACAAAACACAATAAATGAACCCTGGAAGGGCGATAATTAACATTAAGTGATTTTAGTTGCTTCATAAATACCACTGTACCTTGTCAAAACAAATACAGTCCAAGTACCCGCTAACATTGACAGCCCGATTGTTAAGGCATGAGATGCTAGCTCGCTGCAGCCGCGCCACTGCGTACAGACGGCCGACTGTCATGGCGGTCGGTAAGGCCGGCGGGATGGCAACCGTGATGATGTCCAGAGCATTCAAAGCCACGATCTCAGGAGAGGATTCTCGGTAGGCCTAAAGTATTTTACCTTGCTTATAAATTTTTTTTAAAAACACTGTTTATGTCGACACGTATTAACTGAATACATCTCCGTCAATGTCAACGATGTAACTGACGATTACGGGATTTTTTTAAATGTAAAGTGAAAAGCGTGTGTCGTAAAGACATACGATAGAAGTGAAACTTTTGTATTAAAGGGAAACAGTTATATTATTCATCAATCACTTTTGAATAGCATAGATTGTGTTTATCATTAATTTATTTGCGTCACACAAAAAGTTTGCAGATCAAAATTTGAAAGTCCTCCATAACTTATAGGTTTTGACAGCTAAATAAGTGTTTTAGAAAAATTTATCCTATAGGGTTACAATAAGAATCAACATCAATATGCATGACAAAGACGAGTGAATATAAATATGTGTAGCCCTACCTTCAAAGCCATGGTATAAATGAGTCCGATCACGGCGCAAGAGGCAAGTATCATGATGAACTTGTAAGAGTCCCAGTCTAACTTCAAGTCAGTTGGTACTGGGTACAGGATACTGCGCACCAGGTGACCCTTCCTTGTATTGTATCCGGTGCGGAGGACTAGAGCTCTGGGGGAAGAAAGTTACGAGAGATTGAGCAATTTAATAATTTTTAAGACAATAAATCATTGTGACTTGCGCTTATTCTGCAGTATTAATGTTGTCTCAAGAAATACACGCGAACGGTAAATTTAATATTTTTCTGTTCCGATATTTTCATCTGGTTCATTAACACCAAGACACCTTTACAGTAGCCACTAGGCTCATAAGCTATTAAAGTGGTTTATGAGCTGCAGCCGAGGGCCTCGCAAATATAGGGGGCCCTTTTTTTTTGATAAGGTGGAAAATGCGTTACACATTCAACCCCCGCCTTGGGAGCGGCGGGGGGATATGTGGGACTTACTTCGCCTGTCCTTCTCCGAGTGAGAAGGAGTAGGGAGTGCTACATACTAAAAACCAGCTTGGCGTACCCGCTATCCGGTTTTGTTAGACATCGTGGAACCCGCGAAGGCATTCTCCACGACTTCCACCGGTCGCCCCGGCCGATGCCAGGGCTTCCCGCGCCGATGGGGAGATGGCCGTGAACGCGTGACTCTCCCAGACCACCCAGTGACTTGTCACGGCAGACACTAAGGGTTGAGGCGTGCGGCAAACTGCAGGCCGTCTCAACCCATGCCCCCCTGGGCTGCCTCCGTATTCTATGCAGGTAGTGACCGAAATAGCCGTGTCCGGTCAATACCTGCACGAGCCGAAACGACGTAGCGCCGACTGCCCTCTCCCACCATTGATCAATCACATCAATCGATGGGAGGATCGCCCCTGTGGTACGAATCCCATAAGGAGCGTCCTCCAGGATGGACTTCCAGCGACCCCGCAGTCGGCGCTCCGTCACGCGACGTGAGGCCTCTACCTCCACAGGGTCCGGGCGTTCACGTCTTGCCCGGGCCCTGGACCTAACTCTGAAAGTCTCTGCCTGCACCTCTGCGTCCAGCTCCCACGGGGGGGTGCAGGTGAGTGGGCAGGCCGCTGCGTGCGCCAAGATAAGCTGGGGTCTTCATCCGGAGGTAATCCGTGTTGCATCTACACGGTTAATCTCGTACGCCTCCAGCACCTGGGCGCCGGTCACGAAGAAACTGGGAGTGCAGAGACAGCTGAACCCGGTCCAAAGGGGATTCGCCCAGAAGCTGTGTGGGTCCTACCGCACTGTCTCCCTAAACGCGCCTCTCGACCTCAGAATCCAGGAGGCAGCCGCCCTATATGAAGCGAAGAGAGGAGTTCCCCTGGCAGTGCTGGGCGATAGGGAGGTGGAACGCGGCGTGGCCTTCACTGAAGCCCCGCATCCAACAGAACATATGCGCCTGGAGTTCGTGTGCCTGGTGGACTAACAGATACCGCGTTAACCAAGCGGTCTCAATTTACACCGATGGCAGCAGAATTCAGGGCCGGGTCGGAGCGGCACTTTCCTGGTGGATAAGTGGCGCTGAGCCCGAGGCCCACAAGCTTAAGCTGCCATCGCACTGTAAGGTCTACCAGGCTGAACTCCTGGCCATATGTAAAGCAACGAGGTCGCGAGCTTACGGGTCCTCAGCGACTCGCGTTCCGCGCTGGAGTCCATAGTCAGCACAAGTTCCCTCCATCCCCTGGCAGTAGAGGCCCGCACTAACAACAAGGGTGCCATGCTCTGCCAGGCACACGCGGGTCTGGAGGGGAACGAGCGGGCTCGAGAGCTTCGCAAGCAATCCCCTGACGAGTGGAACCGGAGATACAAGGCGGGCGACAGAGCGGGAGTCACGATGACGTTCTTCCCGGACGCAGTGGAGGCGTACAGGATAGTCCGAAAGCTCCGCCCAGCGGGAGCTGTCACGCAGGTGATGACGGGGCACGGTGGGTTCTCCGAATACCTACACAGGTTTAAATGTAAGGATGACCCATCGTGCTTCTGCGAACCGGGCGTGAGCAACCCAATCGGACATATTCTCGGCGAATGCCCGGCGTTCGGGAGGGAGCGCTTCGAGGCTGAAGCTCAGCTCGACAGCGCGATAACATGCCTGGAAGAACTAATGAGGGACAAAACAAAGAGAGGCGAGGAAAGTGATAGAAAAGAACAAATGAGGAATGGATGGACGGAAAGAGGGAGGGATGAAATGCGCCCCTCAGCACCCAGTCGTATCCGATGTTCCACAGGAGCGACCCAAGAACCGAATCCTGTGGAACACCGCACGACATGCGGCGCTGGTGAGCGCCATCAAGTCTTCCATGTAGGTGAAACACCTCTCGGACAAGTAAACCCCAACGATGCGGCGGGGGTAGGGAGGCACTCCATGATATCTAAGTGCCTCTCGAATACAACTCCAGGGTAGGGTGTTGAACGTGTAGCGGCGCAGCGACCCGAGTGACGTCCTCGCGCATCTTCGGATGTTTTTGCTGCGACCGGGCACATCGGTTTCCGTTCTAATTGTCGCATTTAATATAATAATTTCGCTCAAATCTGTATGCTTACCTTCCTACGGTCTTCTACTTTGTTCTTCCGGCTTCCTTACAAGTATCTATTGTGTTTGAAGAGCAGTGCTAACCTAATAACTCACTTGACCAGTTCATTGTTGCAGTAGCGCGTCTGTATGACCTTAGTGCCGCAGAACAGTATGTTGGACGCGTGCTCCTTCATGTCGAACGGTTTGTCCGAGGGTTGGAGGGCTGTTTTTCTTATAAGGACGGAGTCTCCTGTTGCAATGAAAATATAGTCGATTATTCCTCAATGACACTGATTGCAATAAGTACCTACCACTATAAACTAATTTGATGAATACTTTAATATGATACAATTGTTTTGATAATCAGATAAACTGCATATTTTTTTTTTATGTTTGCCCAAATATTTCAAACCCAATTCATCCCTGTTTGTACTAGTAAGTATAAAAATCCGGGATGTTGAGCATGCTCTCTCACATGTTTCGGCTGTCTGCCGGCTGCCCGCCTCATAGCTCTACTGAATCGTGGGCTTCTACCGTCGCTCGGAGGTTCTGTTGGTTCTATGTACACACAACATACCGGTGAGCATGCTCTCGTTGAGCACGGCGCTGCCGGTGAGCAGCACGAGGTCGGCGTGCAGCGTGCAGCCGCGCGTCGGCAGCACCACCACGTCCCCCGGGCACATGTGTCGGCTGTCTGCCGGCTGCCCGCCCCATAGCTCTACTGAGTCGTGGGCTTCTACCGTCGCTCGGAGGTTCTGTTGGTTCTATGTACACACAACACATAAACACATAATAAGATATCATAGCTGTAAAGCAGATCTCAAGCCGAAGCAGCAATCGTCACGATGTTAAATGTTTGCAATGAGGTATATCAATGTAAATTTAATTAAATAGGGACATTGAAACATTGGCGAGCGATAATGAGTTACACACAATGATAAAATAAATTGAAACTTCGGATGAATAGTAGGGTAATCGTTGCCTCATTTGCCCCACGCCTGAATCTGATCCTGCCAGATTGTAATCTACTAGCCACTAGTAATCCACAATCTTTACAAAACACATTAAGCCATTACATTTCGAAATCTCTCTAAATAGAATTAGTAAAACAAATACCTTCCTAGTCAGTATAACAGAAGAGGCAACACCGAACATGGTCATTAAAATGACCGCGATACAGTAATAGTAGTAGGCCTCCGCTAACCAGACGGCTATTGTGAACAGTTGAATCGAATAGCACGGGTTGCACACCTCCATGAGAATCAATGTAATGATGGACTCGACAGGCACTTTGATCTCATTGGGGCCGTAGATGTTCAACCTGAATGAGTAAAAACGTTAATTATGGGTTAGCAAGCTTCTCTCATCTAAATATCGATATGCTTGATTTAATACGCTGGTTACTTTAGCATGATAAGATAATTGAAAAACAAATATCTAGTAACTAATTCCGCAAGATCTCATTTTCTGTCAAGTCAAACAAGGAAATAAAACAGGTAATCGACACGTGTTACGTCCTAAAGATGCTTTGTGTAGCCGTATTAGACCCCCTGTCACTGACTCGACGTTCTAGCACCACAGACGTGTTACCTTCCCAACCGCCGGACAGAAAAAAAACTCTTTCTGAAGCGAAAAACCTGTCGATTTCCTGTTGAGTTTCCTTGTTCGGGACTTGACAGAGAAGGAGATCCGGCGAAATTAGTTACTAGATATTTGTTTTTGTAAAATTTTACAATGGGTTGCCTGCTTCTAATAGTTACTATAGCAACCTCAACTTGAAAATATGTCGCTAAGTAACCGACAGTTAATTGTTGTGAGGCGACATCTATGAACACGCATGCAAGAATTCTACATCGCAATATTGAAGTTTTCTCAGGATTTAACTACAAGCTGCCAAAATCAACAGTTAGACCGCGGTCCCGAGGCATGATCATCTACCCTGGCGGAAGATCTTCCCTTTTAATTTCATACCTATTTCCTCTATAGTAGCAGCCTTTATTTAAGACCACTAGAATAGAATGAAACTCTGTCTTAAACCACCTAGTTAGGCAAATATAAAAAAAATACTGATTAGAATTAATTTTACGTAAAATCTCACATTCTCCTTCTTTCTGCGCTAGATGGCGCTCTAGCCCCCATAGCCTGCAACTGTGCGCAGGTGGCGCCACACTCGATGCCGGCCAGTCGCGACCACGTGAGGCGCGAGGTGTCCCATATCATCGTCTGCTTCTTGTGACGGAAGTAGCGGAAGTTCTTAAAGTCTGGGTCCAAAATAGAGATTCTAGGGTAAACCTTGGGAAACCTCTCTGCAGTTACATTGGTTGAGAGCTTTAGCACTTACCATATTGTCTTCATAACGGTGTTAAACCTAAACAGCCTAAAAAAATATGTGTATGTACTCACTTAAAGAGCTGCCATTATCCAAGTGTATGGGAGTATGGAAAGCATCAGAGCTGTCTGCAAGCTCTGGCTCTCCACCAGATTCAACTTGGATTGGTTTATTTGATAACCTGCTGAAGTATTTATATTACCTATTATGTGAATGTGGACTACAATTTATACAATTGAGTAATATTATTTTCTTACTTTTGTATGCATATATAATATGATCAAATGTGGCTAGCAATAAGTTTATTTTCCCTTTTCATATCAGAACAGAATTGATATGAAATTTTCTGTTAACAAACTTGGAAATTGGGGAGAGTACAAAACCTGTTTATATGACACCTTAATTGCTGGAGTTACGCTTCTTTCTAATAGAAATGTTGCCTTATTTTAGATGACACAGACTCACCATAGTTTTCTTTGGCATTTCTTTATGGAACATGGAACCCCAAGAAAGTTAAACCCTTTAATAACTACTTATTTAGAAGACAAGTTTTGAATCAATTTTGTTTATAAATATCTCTCCAATAATAGCACCTTTAATTTTTATTTACTTAAAAGTACAGGGTGCGCCAGAGAAACATACTTATTTGAAAAAATTCCCGCGCGGTGAGTTGGGCGGGTAGAGGGACAAGAGGGGGCGCATCTGGAGGGGGAAGTTCCCAAGTTTGTTTCTCCGTCCAGTCAGTTGCCATCATGCTCTGGTCTAGAGAGCAGCGGGCCTTCGCAGTTGAGAGCTTCTTTTCTAACGGTCGCTCACTTGTTGCTACGCAACGTGCCTTCCGCGCTCGCTTTTAAAATTCCTCCTCACAGACTCGTTCCTGGCCGTAATTCGATTCTGTCGTGGGTTAACTCATTTCGGGAGTGTGGAAGTGTCGCTAAACCCAGAAATGGACTTCAACGGACCATCAGAACTCCGGAAAATATCGAAAGAGTGAGGCAGTCAGTTGTGCGTTCTCCCCGGCGTTCGGCTCGCAAACACGCAGCTGCTATGGGAATTTCTGATACCACTGTTCGACGAATTCTCCATGAAGACCTTCAATTTCATCCCTATAAATTGGCTGTTGTGCAAGAATTAACTGAACTCACTGACTCAATGAATTTGTTGCGACAACATTTCCCCGACCACCTCATCTCTCTCAGAGGCGATCTCCAATGGCCGGCACGCTCTCCAGATTTGACTCCATGCGATTTCTTTTATGGGGTTATTTGAAATCCCTGGTTTATGTCGATCGACCACGGACCATAGCACACCTCAAGAACAACATTCGCGACGCCATTGCCAACATACCGATTGATATGCTGCGAAGAGTGGATACGAATTTCAAAAATCGACTTCATTAGTGTATGCGCAATGGGGGTCGCCATTTATCCGATGTCATTTTTAAGACTGCATAAAAAAAAATTGGGATATTGTATTCTCAAATAAAAAAAATTTTAAAACAATAACTGAAGTACTTTTTTTTTATTGACCTTTCAAATAAGTAAGTTTCTCTGGCGCACCCTGTACATTATGTTATTATTTATTTGTATATCAATTGTCTTACCTTGTGTTTGTACTATCTATATTGTGTATGTTATAATATTTCCTTTTATTTTTATAAGTTTCCTGGAAACAACCCAAAATAGTAAATTAATGTAAAGATAAATTGTGACATGAGATTTGTATATAAGTATAAAAATGAATGATGATGATGAATGAAACAATATATATTGTTGATTAAATAAAAGGAAATCGCAACACAATTAAATCATCATCAATAAAAATAAAATTAATAAATATGTCAAGAAAATAAACAAGTGTTGCTATTTAATTCACATAAAAACATCACTTACAACCACAACAACCTGTTCCGCATCCTGGAAACAGCATCTGACATGTGTAGTGTAAAGGAACCAGGTGGGACACCAGTGGAACAGCAGGAACGGTAACCCACATGTCATAATAGATGAAATATTTACCAGCTTTGTAGTCCAACGGTTTTTCTTGTAGCCATATATCACCTGGAAGAAATCGGAAAATTATAGCAAGCCATGTTTCTAACATTAAATAAATTATTTATTTTATAATTTAAATTACCAAAATCTTTTAGGTGTTTATGCTGTGATCGATATACGTAACTAACTGTTCCATGTATGCATTGGTATGCTTTTTTGTATCAGGAACCTACGCTGGCATGTGCGGAACAAATCCCAAAAGGTTAATTAACATCGGATGAATAGTTTAGGAGTGTATAGAGGTGTACATACTTACAGTGATTTTTATATAATATGTAGATAAACAAAGAATGTGGATTTTGTTTCTAAGTACTGGATAACTTTTTGTTAAACAATTAAATTTTACACATTAAAAAAACACAATAGTGTATGTATACTCCAACACTGTCATATCACTAGAAAATCTTTTTCACAAGCAAAATTGAGCTCAAATCCATTGAAAATACAGTTTATAATCATAATAGTAGGAGTGAATTATGTACAGGAAAGTCCCTATGAGAAATACTGGAGAATTGATTCATCCTAAACACTTTGTTATTATTTAGGTATTTGGTATTAGGTTCAAGATTAGATTACAAATATCTAAGTATGCAGCACCAGTGTATGAGCTACCTATTATTAAGGCCTGTCCATTATTCAAGTCCACTAGGACAGGTTGTTCTTCTCAGGCATTCTACCTCACAATGTTCTTCCTTCACCAAAGAGCCTGTATGACATTTTTATTTTATTTACTAAATTAAAATGTGTAAATAAGTTACCTGTTCAAACTCAGGGCCTGTACTTAAGTACTGTGCAGAAAGTTCGGAGTTTTCTCTACTGGATTCTTCAGGATTGACTAAGAGCTGACCGTCATCATCGGATTCCATGACGGTGATTTACAGGACCGACTTATTTTAATACTATTTCATGAAGTTTCTGTATGTTGTTTCTGTATGTTGTTTCTGTTCAAAATACATGTTTTATGTTGGGGGTTTAGGTCCCGTTACATTAGATTGAAGTTACAACACCAAATTGACAAATCCGTAACAATATTTTTTTTTGTAAAAAGTTCGCACCACCACAAACAATCCGAATCAATTTGTTTGTAAACTTTTTTTTAAACATGTATGACACACAGTATACGCAGTACACACACAGAGACATATGATATGAATGGAAGGATGACCAACATGTACACAAACTATATATTGAACTTTATACAGAGTGCAGACCTGCTCTAGGTCAAACAAATTTCGGTTAAAAAGTTTTGATTTTTACTATACTGTAATTTTTTACCTCATAATTCGAAAATTATAGGAGTGACCAGTGCCTTTACCATGAGTTTTTAACGTAAGCACTCGCTAGCGACGGCGTAAAACATTTCTATGGCAAATATGTACAGCGCCACTAGCGGTCACGTAAAGAACTAAAATCGATAGTACGAATCGATAGGTAAAAAACCTATCGAAATGTAAACACAAGCGAGTAACGTTTGCTATAGAAATTCGGTACCATGAGTCACAAATTTGACAGTTGCTATCGAGAAATACTGTATCGATAGTAGTTTACTCGCTAGTGACTAAAGTAAGTTTCGATAGCAACTCATGGTAGAGGTACTGGAGTGGGGGAACTCAATATATCTTTGGTTTAAGCCCTAGGAAGGCACTTATTCAAAGCTACTAAAGCAAACGTTACCACCGGAAGTGGGCCTTCAATTGATATGAGTAGTAGACTCGCTCGGTTACTCACCCCAAAACTCAGCCCGTACATGTGTTTTTTTTAATTATTTGACTTATTTGGCTATCTTTAAATTATTTTAATGTTTAACAATCAAAGTGTTTAATACAAACACATGAAACATAACAAAGAAAAATAAGGAACTTCGTTCCAATACGTTGGTTTCTATTTGATTACTATTGGCGGTCACAAATGTGATAATGGTGGCTTTTTGGCGGGAACTTGCAAAGTCGCATTGCACTTATAATTTCCTAAAATCGTTTTAGATTCGAGATTTATTTTATAAATTTGGTGTAATTGAATAAATAATAATCTTACCGAATCAAGCCATGGTATGTCTAGTACCACAGTAAGTACCTAATAAATAAATGAATATTCTATTTAATAAAATATATATTGGTCAAAGATCCAAAGCTTTAAATCAAGTTCGCGCGAAAGTATTTCTTAGTTTAAATAACGTTCTATTTCATATTTAGGTACATAATACATGATTTATTAAATGATCACCTATCTCAAAATAAATATACATCCTCAAAGTCGTCATAGATTTATTAATATTTAAAATACTTTTGCGTTATTATTGTTAGGGAACAATAAAATAGGGATGATTTCATTAAAAAGGTGTAATGGAAGTTATTCTCTGTTCACTTACCATAAACTTCAAATTAAAATAATGTTCTGTACAATAGGAGGTTTAAATTTTACCGCTTTAAATTTGTTGATATAATATAAAATACTACTTTATTGTTCCTAACAAAATAATCTTAATGCTTTGCTTCCCCAGGGACTTAATATATCTAGGGCTTATAAGACAAAGCCAGTCTCCAGATTTTTTTTCAAATTGATGTCGTGATTTCGGCGATTACCCTCCACATGTAAACAAACTTTCAAAATCGTCTCTCCAATTATAATATTATTATAGTATAGTATGGAATTATGTATACTTGCTGTCCCTCGCGATTCCACTCGCTATTTGAAGATAAAAAGTAGCCTATGTTCCATATGTCTCCATACTATAGGCCATTTGTGTGCCAAATTTCATTAAAAACGTCTCAGTCGTTTAGCCGTGAGAGTGTAACAAACAAACTCACTTTTCCATTCATGCAAAATTTGTATAAAATTATTAAATTGCACCAAAATTCATAGTAATAAAACTTTGTAGAAATCCTTAGACGGGATCACTGGATGATGTATGAAAAAAAACAAACATGTAGATAATATCATATTATATTATTTTCATCTCATAACTATAAATAAAATGTTATCAATTCATATGATACAATATATAAATATCGTAATATATTTAAATAAGGCCATTATGATAGTAATAAAGAATACTCAAATATCGTATAACTTTTACATCATATTGTTCCACAATCATGTAATACAATTATTAATTAACTCAGTACGTACAATTCTTCCTCTACGAAAGACAAACTCACTATAAATCAAGCATCAAAATATTAATAAATAAATAAGAAATGAAACAAAATGTTTCTGTATGTCCTTCATTGTCAAATAAACAATTTTTTCAAATACCTACAATATAATGCAATTAATGATTGACGCTAATGCAATAGTAACATTCTCTAGTCACAAAACACACTCGGATCTGTTACTTATCTAATTTTGAATACAAATACGTATTTCAAACATTTTAAACCAAACTGAATTATTTAGGATTCAGCTTATACATTCTATTTGGTATAACACAGCACCTAAAACATTGCAATTTGATTGGAATGTCACTTAAAACGATAATACGAGGCACTTGTTACTTGTACATTTTATTTTATCACAATTGTGCTTAAACTAATATAAATATTGGTAAAAATGTAAATAAGGTCATTCATAAGTAAAAAGTTTTGTCTAAGAATTGATTAAAAAGAAATACGAAATATATCGAGTCCATTATTTTATGATTTGATAATAATACGTAACGAAAGATTATTATGCATCTCTTTTACGTTACTTACATTTTATTTTATTGATTTTCCATTCAATATACTCCATTAAGTTTAGATGTATGTATATATTAATAGTTAATAAACTAAATATAATAATTATGATTTAATTACGTACATTATACACTTGGCTAATTATGGACATCGAGACAGCTTAACATATTAATCTGTAATATTAATATAATTCTCAAGCCTATGGCTAAGTCAATCAATAAAAAAAATACGGAAATATAATTATAAATTGATATGTAGGGACTGATACCTAGTATATTACTTGTTTTTATTTACGATAAGCATGGCAACATTTTAAATTCTACATAGATAATAAAAAATTATGTCATACAAGAATTAATTCGATATATTATTACAAATCATGTCTTTAAGATATTTGATATTTTAAAATAATCATATTAATCTGGTAATGGCGTAATAACAGACACTGAAAGTGTACACGATAAGTAAAAAGCACAAAAAATGCATTTCTTAATAAATAATTAAGATATTTACACTAAATGTGACCTATAGGGTCTAAAATATTTGTCAATAAAACAAAAAAAAAAAAACTTCATCTCAGCTACCTTTTTCGGAATTAGAATCCGATATACCAATGTCCTTATCATACTTTATACCACTATTACAATCTAAATAATCAAATTCGGTTAATTGCCGTTTGATCATCAGGTGCGGTGTTTTCATAACACGTTTCTCTTTTAGGAACTTCGGAATCATCTGTTTCCCTTCCATGAGGTACTCGATTATAACTCGTTCAAAGAATACAGCAATAACGAAATTGATTGACGCGAGAGCCAAAACAATGTAAGCCATTAGAATGTCCTTAGGCATCATCAATTGTAAGAATTTGGCTACCCAATCTGCTGGCGATGTGGCTATATAAATACATATTCCCGTCATTATCAACACACTAATCATTAGATGTTTATTAGTGACCACCGACCGTCTATACGGTGAGCCATGACTGAAAACTAATGCCAGAATAATATATTGGAACATGGAAACAGCAAAAATCACGTAATTCTCCCAGCATTCGTTCTCTTCTTCTCCCTGATACGTATGTCTTTCGTACCATGGGAACAGCGTCAAAGCGTAGTAACATAAATATTGGGTGATTCCAATCAGTACAAGTTGTCCCACGAGCGATAACAGCGGTATGAGACCGAGTAAAGAAGTGAGAGGTGGGATTTTACATAGTTGTCCTGTATACGCTTCTGTCATACCGAAGAAGAATGCGAAATTTACAATAAGAGCGACATCGATGTAGAGAAATTGGAAATCGGTCAAGTTCGAGTCAAAGTAATACAAAAAGGCGACAGAGAAAAACTCTGTGAGGGAATAAGCGATCATGAATTTGAAGACGCCGAAACTGGTCGATAATGCGGCTCTACCCTCGCGTAGCACTCTGGATACGCATACTATGTCAGGATTTTGTGAGGTGAAGGGTGCTGCTACGCTGCTCTCCAGCTCCGAGAGGGAGATTCCAGTGTGGGCTGCTCGCAGGGCGCCGCAGTCGTTAGCGCCGTCACCACACATACCTGCAGATAAGGAAGGTTTACAGTTACATCAATTCAGGGTTCCTTCATACGTTTCTACTCAGTGTTTTTCCGGTTCCTGTGTTTATATTTTTATATTAGGCATGGAAATGATTGCTACTTTTATTTCATTTCATGAAATTATTTATTATTTTCACAATGATTTCACCTCTGAAATATCACAGCCAATGATTTTTTTTCGAAATACTCTAAAGTCACACTTGCTACCATTTGCTACTGACAATGAAGAATGAATTATGATCAATGGCGCTGGTGATGAATAAGACCATTAGCTTTTTGCGTGTTCCCCGCAAGCAAGATCAGTATATATTCTTTCTGACGTCGTCGTGAGTCGTCGGTGAAATACGATGATATCCGAATGATATGCGGTGTGCGATGTATCATGTAGGCAAGGTAGCATAGTGATTTTTAACAGACGACGTCAAGGCAGGTAGCAGGTGTGACATATGAAAAAGTATTGCATATGATTTTTCACAAGCTACTTGTGAATCATGCCATGCCTACTTTATATATAACCAGCGCCGGCTTCGCCTGAGTGGAATAATATTTAAAACCTAAACTTTCCTGAAGAAATCCTATAAATGATGATGAATACGGCATATAAACCAATTTCGTAGTTAAAAGAACTAAGCGCAAAAACAAACAGAAATAGTGACCTTTATATTATACTATTTAATAAATGAATTTGACTGTTTATCATCCTTAATTTTCAACTATCCCTAGAACTAAGCATTTGCGACTTACCAACATAGTACCCCAGTGCTTGGTACTCCACAATGAGCTGCTGCTTCTGATCGGACGACATCCGCGCGAACACCGCCCCGCGCTCCGCCACGGCTCCCACCATGTGCGGGTAGTGCTCTCTAAGCACCTAGAATATGAAAACGTCAAATAGTCAAAACAAGTGAGACTCGCTTAGGACGGCAACTACCTTGCAAGCATTCTGAGAGCAATCGGTCCAGTCAATAACAGGTCCAATATGCCGGGTAATTCAGATTCGTATTCGTAGAGTACATTTTAGTATTATACCGTAATTATAATATAATGATAAAATATTTATCTATTTTACGAGATGAAATAAAATTCTGACTACAGATTCAAATTCAGTGGAATTTAGTACTTCTTTAACAGTTATACTAAGTTGTGCCAGAATCAAAATAGAAGGACATCAAAATGTCTTCCGAGTTTCCTGAACCTTGTTTCATGAAAACACTCACCCGCCAAGTATCCCCAGTCATGACAATCTTGTACCGGGGCTCTCCCCCCGCTGTCTCTATATCTAGCGAGGCGGAGCCCGAGCCAGTGTCTGAGCCCGAAGCGGAGTCCCGCCACGAGCCGTGGCCGCTGTCCACACTGCGCCAAGACCGCTGGAGAGGCGTGCGACGACCTACTGGTGCCTGGACGATCATAAATAAATCCATTATTACGAATATAAAAATGAACTGCTCATGTACCACTTTAGGAGACCTCTATCATTCATGGGATTTTTATCATTATGCCGGACTTGTAGCGGCTAATAGAAACCGCACGGTGGTCGCCATCTGCGCAAAGAAGAGAGGGGCCCGTTTCTGATTTAGAATGCGTACCAGCGGCCCTTCCACGCGCTACGTTGAGAGCCTCTTCCAAGGAACCTTGGAGAGCACGGTGTCGCACGATGGATCAAAACCACAGAGACCCATCTTCTACCTCGGGGTCGCTTCCGGGCGCTGAAGGTGCACGTAGAGTCGCCTCAAACAACATGCAGGGGAGCGCCGTAGCTCCTATTCTGAGCCCTAGTTACATGACTCAATTAACCTAACCTAACCTAAAAACTAGTCGAAAAAATATTGGTACCGCTCTCCTCAGCCACTCCGCCGTGTGGATGTTGTCATCTTCACATATTATATACCTGTCACTCCACTCCACTCACCCCATGCAGTGTACTCTGGCAATAGACCACTGGATTGTTCCCCTCAGCATCAACATGCAGCTGGACTACTCTCTCCCCGCTGCACAGGATGCCGCACTCCTTAGCCACGCTCACCGCCGTGTGGATGTTATCACCTGCAGATATTATATAGTAATTCGACATTTCTACTTATATCAATATGGACAGCGAACTAAAGATAATTGTCCTGATCATCATCAGACTCCTGAGTTCAGTTTTTCCTATGGTAATTTGTACCTTAGCCAAAAATATTACAAAAATAATAATAACACAATACGTGTACGAAAAAATTTATAGCTCTTCAATATTTTTTTTAAATCTTAAAAAATATGAATTATTATTGATATTTACGAAATAATGGGGATTTTTAATGTTAGCTGTCCGAGAATCCGAAATCCGAGAAAAAATACTTAAAAAAAGTACTTAAAACTTTTGAAAAAAAAACAAAACGTTTTTGGCCAACAACGGGAGCTTTTTCTCGTTTAAAATACAAATAATTTCATAAATGTTTAACTTATGTAACATTAGGATTTAATCTTATACAAAAAAAAATTATATGTACTAGATATTCGAAATCGGGACCATTTCTCGCAGAAAACGAGAAAGATAAAGTGGAAAAACAAAGTAAATAGGTGTTACGTAAATGTGTCTAATAACACCTATTTACATAACATTTTTATTTTAGGTACAAGTTTTAGTTTTCATATATATTTTAAATTTAGCTCTGTTCCTTATGTTGCTCACCGTACATGAACACTTATCATGTTTAGAGATCTAAAGAACTAACGAACCAACCAGTAGTGCAAACATGACAGTCCTTACCAGTGATCATCACCACGTGTATATTCGCTTCTTTCAGCTCCCTGATGATGCCGGTCGTCGCTCCCTTCAGACGATTCTCCATGATGACCAAACCGAGGAATTCTAAATCACGTTCAACCTGCAATGCAATGTTAAAGTAAGTCACACTACAACACAAATGACGTGAGAAATGGCATAACGATCATTAGCTGTACTGCAAGTGTAGGACAAGTGTTACATAGTCGATTTCAATGCAGAAAAAGTCGTCCGCTCACTTCCATCATTATTTCTGAAACAATACTTTATGATATGGTATATTCATAACTATTCAATAATAGGTAAATAAATTACCTCATCTCTGGTCATCTTCTGCAGCTGCTTGAAAGTGGCTTCAATGACTCGCGTCGACAACGCGATCACCCTGTAGCCCTTCTCGGCGTAGGAGTTGAGCACCTCGTTCAAGTTGTCGGGAACTGTAAACAGGCGCGGTGAGTGGGGGGTGCGGCAGCGTGTGGGTGGTGGGGGTGGGGTGTGGGGGAGGGCTGGTACCGACCGGTGGGCGGCGCGCAGAGCGTCTGCAGCATCTCGGGCGCGCCCTTGCAGTAGACGCGCAACACGTCCTCGCCCAGCAGCCGCGCCACCACGCTCGACCTCTGCAGCGACGACACGAACTGGTGCTGCTGCACTATGCCCACCTCCAGCGGCATCTGCACATCAGGAGATTAATCGTATTTTGTAAGAATTCTGTTTTGTTGTTTGTTGACATGACAAAATGGTCATTTATTAATTCATAAGCCTTGAGCATTGAGCAAGCATTGGGCATCTAAAGAAAGAGTTAACCAAACAGCATACGTGAGATCAGTTTTATTTGGATTATGGCTTAAATACTATAACAGACCTAAACTACACCGAGAACGCCATGACTATTCTCATAGGGAATCTCCTTTGAGAAAAGCTGTGAAAACCTTCATTTGAAATGACTAATTTACAAAACAAAAAATAATAAATGGTTTTCAATACATACATGAACATCATCCACGTTGATATTAGCTGTCTTCTTAGGCTTCACAACGGTCGGTGTCAATATCTCGTAATTGGATGACTCCGGTACATCTGGCTCTTCTAACGTCCACCCGGTTGATTCAAACATCTGAGGTAATTAAAAAAATTGTAACAAATTTGGACTCCATAGAATCTAACACAAGCTACTTTTGAGTGAACAGTGGATCTTATTCCGATGACCTGGAGTCCTTTTTGGCTCCAGTCAAAAAGAAAAATAGTATTTATTTAAAGTGCATGGTGGTTAGCGACTCTAACTGCCAAGCCGAAGGTCGCGGGTTCGATTCCCATCCAGGACAAATATTTGTGTGCATGAACATGTTTGTTTGTTCTGTGTCTAGGTGTAAATATCTATATAAGTATGTATTTAGAAAAAAAAATACTATATGTTGTATATCAGCTACCTGGTTTCCATAGTACAAGCTCTGCTTAGTTTGGGATTAGATGGCCGTGTGTAAGAGACTGTCCCAGGATAATTATTTATTTATTTATTAATAATCAAACTTAAACAGTCACTCTTATCTAAGAACATTGTATGTTGCAAATGTATCAACATATTGACAAGTACCTTCAAATCGAGCGGATCTCCCGCCAGCTCGGCGTCCAGCAGCGTGAGACTGTGGCAGGCGGCCATGCCGATCTTGAGATCGTGTAAGTCGTTGAGTAGCCGCGGGTCGCGCTGGGCTCGACCCAGCCGCGGCGGGGATGTGGCCGCGCTCACTGGCACCACGCCCCACATGTCCAGGCCATCTTCTGTCAGGGTGCCAGTCTGAGAGAGAATATAACACATTGTTAGAAAATAAATACTCGTATAATTAATAAATAATTAATTTGTATAGACATCATTTTCATGGTGGTCCATAAAGGGATATATGTACAATATAATATTTTTTGTAAATGTTAAAAATTTGAAAAAATAAATCTCTATTTAACTTTGCTGAGTTTCTTCTCGGGTCTTCTCAGATGAAGGCCGTCATCCGAAACGATGGTAATGAAATGAAAATATTTTTATTCAAATAGGCCTTTACAAGCACTTATGAATAGTCTGACTCTAATAGCGGTAGCTTAAGTAACTTTGACCTTCATAAGTCACATAATAATATAAATGAATGAATGATTTTCAATAAAATTTCTAAATTTAAGTATAAGTAATTATATGTAAGGGTAGTAGTTTATTTGTGGCTGTACATTTATATTCGAAAGACAATTCTGACAGAAATAAATGTACAATATCTTTCGCTAACATACCACTTTATAAATTATATAGGTACCTTATCAAAACATATGCAGTCCAAGGAGCCGCTAACATTAACAGCGCGTGTGTTAAGACAAGCGATGCGTGCTCGTTTCAGTCGCGACACTGCGTACAGTCGGCCGACTGTCATGGCGGCGGGTAGCGCAGGGGGGATCACTATTGTGATGATATCCAAGGCTTTAATAGCTATGTCGCCAGGTTCGAGCAAACGAGCCGCCTAGAAATAATTTAAAATAATTCTTAATTCATTAGACTTAAAAAATGGGTAAGGAGCAATTCGAGCATGTTTTAGAACTAATAGAGCTCTTAGTGCAGAGTTGGTCCGGGGATGTACTACCACCTAACCATTTACGCTGTGAAGCAGTAATGCAATTGTATTACTGTTTTGGTTATGAAGGTAGAGGTGCCGGTGAAATTAACATGAGACTTAACAAATTCACGTCTCAAGGTCGAAAACGCATTGGCGATGCCCCTGGTATTGCAAATGTCCATAGGCAGTGGTGACCACTTATCATCAGGCGGACCGTCTGCCTGTTTGTCTACCATGAGTTGCTATCGAAACTCACTTTAGTCACTAGCGAGTAAACTACTATCGATACAGTATTTCTCGATAGCAACTGTCAAATTTGTGACTACGTTACTCGCTAGTGTTTACATTTCGATAGGTTTTTTACCTATCGACTCGTACTATCGATTTTAGTTCTTTAGGTGACCGCTAGTGGCGCTGTACACATTTTCCATAGAAATGTTTGACGCCGTCGCTAGGGAGTACGTACGTTAAAAACTCAAGGTAAAGGCACTGTTTTGTAACTACAAAACGAGCTGGGGTCGACAATTTTCAAATATGAGACTACGATGTTGGAGTCGGTGCGAACAAGCTACAAGAACTGTGGTCATTGGTTGATGTCGGGATTATGGGTGTGGTCAGGTTAGACCTGGATTTTCCATAATGACGCTGCCCCTCATGTAGGACATTATAACGCGCTACATATTATGTCTGATAGATAGAATTAAGTTTACATGGCCCCAAAATATAGAAGAAAAATGCGACCTTGTACTTGAATGCCCGACCCCAAAATCTAACGAGCATTTAAGTCATACGACAGATTTAATTACTGAACATTCTAACTGACTTACCTTCAAAGCAATAGTATAACCCAGTCCCAAAAGAGCCAAGAAGGCGAGTATAATGATGAACTTGTACGAGTCCCGGTCGAACTTGAAGTCAGCAGGTACAGGGTACAGGATGCTGCGGACCAGCTGGCCCTTGCTGGTGTTGTAGCCGGTGCGGAGGACTAGAGCTCTGGAGGGGAGAAACGATCAGCTGAGCCATCTTTTTCTGAGATTCGGTCCTTAATTTCATATTGCGGAGGCTGTTTCAAAACGAGTTAGTACTATGATTAATGGCGACTAAGCAAATGCAGAATCTGCATTTTATTCCGCAAATTGCAACAAACAAAATAGAGGACACCTCTATTTTGTACCTCTAACAGAATTTGAAAGAAAAAGGAAAACAAAATTCTCGTGAAACTAAGTAAACTATCATAGGTTCTTAAGTTTGATACACGATAAGTAATGGCAGTCAAAAGGTTTTCGGTTACTTATTAGCGTTATCATTGTTCACGTATCACGTTAGTCATGTTGCATAAAACTCACTTGACCGGTTCATTGTTGTAGTAACGCGTCTGTATGACCTTAGTGCCGCAGAACAGTATATTGGACGCGTGCTCCTTCATGTCGAATGGTTTGTCCACACGTTGGAGAGCTGTTTTTGTTACAGGGACGGACTCACCTATAAAATAACGTGAACATGCCTTGATATTAACAAACAGTTATTTCTTAACTTCCCGAATAGAGACTATCATGAGTAACGAAATAGTTTGCTATTTTATAATTACATGCTTAAAATTAAGCGCCATCGCAAAGTACACTTAGCTTATCTTATTTTTGGCGTTCCTAAACATAGATCAGCAATTTATCTTTATACGTCCCCCGGCCACATGTGTCGGCTGTCTGCCGGCTGCCCGCCCCATAGCTCTACTGAGTCGTGGGCTTCTACCGTCGCTCGGAGGTTCTGTTGGTTCTATGTACACACAACATACCGGTGAGCATGCTCTCGTTGAGCACGGCGCTGCCGGTGAGCAGCACGAGGTCGGCGTGCAGCGTGCAGCCGCGCGTCGGCAGCACCACCACGTCCCCCGGGCACATGTGTCGGCTGTCTGCCGGCTGCCCGCCCCATAGCTCTACTGAGTCGTGGGCTTCTACCGTCGCTCGGAGGTTCTGTTGGTTCTGGGTAACGAGATAATAATATACATGAAGCATAATCTAGACTGATTGAGCGTATAAACTGAATTTTAATCTAAGCTATATGGGGTTCTAGTCTGGAAACCTTTGCCCTTTCCTCCTTACCCACATTCCCACCCTGACGCTCAGATTGTGGTATGTGAAAATCTGTACTAATAAATGTATGATTACTCTATAAAAACATTTCATCTAATATTTAATCCACTCACATTTAATTAATGTAACAAAAGAGGCTATTGAAGTTTATTTTTTTAGCTGAGGTGGCATATCTCTTTGATATGAATAACTTACTAAGAGACAAAAACGCCAAATTGAATAAAAATTATACTGCCTTTTCAGGTTGCAAATTGACTGAAGCCACACCAGATTTGTTGGTTTACATCTCTTGAAACTTAGAGTATAGGGATCAGTAGAGCAGCAGTCAGATTTGGTCTTAAGTAGCTGCCAATAGTTTTAAAATTAGGTGAAATCCCTAGTAGTATCCTTCTCACAATACCGGCGTACCTCAGGGTAGTATTTTTGGTCCAACGCTTTTCACATTATATATCAACGATATTATAAGGAGCCTTACAATGATGGTCACTATAACATATTTAAACCCTTTACTTTTCTCATTCCACTGTGAAAACTGGGGCCACAAGTGTACAACCGTATGGAAGAGCTTGTTTACATTGTAATTTGTTAGATAGTAATGTTTAAAAAATAAACGTACCTTTTTAGTCTGTATTACAGAAGTGGCAACACCGAACGTAGACATAAGCACGACAGCTATACAGTAGTAGTAATAGGGCTCCGCAAGCCACACGGCTATTGTGAACAGTTGGAATACGTAGAACGGGTTGAACACCTCCAAAACAATCAGGGTCATGATGGACTGGACTGGGACTTTGATCTCATTGAGGCCGTAGATGTTTAACCTTGGAAAGGAAGAACAAACACAAGTGACATTTTATTATATTATAGGATGGTAGGACCTTAAAGTAAATACAGAGGTAACTTACATCCGCACTCTCTTCTCGCTAGATGGCGCTCTAGCCCCCATAGCCTGCAACTGTGCGCAGGTGGCGCCACACTCGATGCCGGCCAGTCGCGACCACGTGAGGCGCGAGGTGTCCCATATCATCGTCTGCTTCTTGTGCCGGAAGTAGCGGAAGTTCTGAGCGTCTGAAATTATACTGATGACTTATATTACAGTGCACGAGAATTCTTCATAACAATTTTTTGAATTTTCAGACATTGTGGCTGACATCTGATCGGTACACAACACCTGTTTTTGAAGACTGGGACTGACACAGCCCCCGCAATTTATTTTTACCTATTGAGGCCGGTTTAAGATTTTGTAGCAAAAATGACGAATAACAATACTTTTAAAGTACTCACTCAAAGTGCTGCCGTCATCTAAGTGTATAGGAGTGTGGAATGCGTCAGCGCTGTCTACGAGATCTTTCTCCCTGCCACTTTCATCCAGGAAGCCCTCGTTTGATAACCCACTGCAATATAATACAAATAAATCAATAAATAGCAAAATATAAACGAAGAAAAAGAAGTTTTCAAGAACAATTTAAACTATGTTTTCATATTGCTCATGGTTTCCAACAAACGTCACAAAATGGAAAAATCAATATGTATTCTATAAACATACCTTGTGTCTGCTATATTTTTGTTTTCAATTTTGTGTATATAAAAACTTTTGCATTTCTTTTGATATGTTTCCTGTAAGACAAATCAAAATTTTCATCATTACCACTATATTTCTTCTTCTTATATTTACAATAGTAATAAACACATTACCAATGTAAATGACAAAACAACTCAAAAACTAGTGCACTAATTTTAGTAACCCTTTCTCCATTATTAAGTTACTTCATCCAGAGTTAACATAGGCTTTGTTATTATCTCCAGTATACATAAGTTCCTTTGGGAAGGGGGGGTGAAACAGCAAGTTCACTTACAACAACAAGAACTTGGTCAGCGTCCTGGAAGCAGGACCTGACATGTGTAGTATAAAGGAACCAGGTGGGACACCAGTGGAACAGCAGGAATGGTATCCCACATGTCAGTACAGATGAAATGTATACAAGCACTGTACGCCAACGGCTTTTCTTGTACCCATACACCACCTGGAACAACATATTTTTTATATAGAAAACAATACAGGCATTATTTTTAAGAATTTGATATTAAGAGTAAAATTAATACGAAGTAAACAAATATCCTGGGACATTTTAGCACAGCCACTATATTGGTATTAGAGTCAGACTATTCATAAGTGCTTGTAAAGGCCTTTTTGAATAAAAATATTTTCATTTCATTTCAGCGTTTCAAATTAAGCAATTCTTATACAACAGAATCTTGATAACTCATATTATAGTACATGAACCTGAGTATTAAGATCTTTTTTTACACTTAGACACAGAACAAAGAGACATTTTCATAAACACTAATGTTGGTCCTGGATGGAAATTGAGCCCATTACCCATAGTGTGGCAGTCAGGTTCTACATATAACCAGCTAACCAACTGGCCAGTTAGCAATGATATACCAGATTTATAGCATCTCCATTTAAATATTTGAAATGAAAAACTAAATTTTTATACCAAAATGAGATTAAAAAAGGTAATTTAATTTATAAAGACCTGCAGCATTGAAATGTATGTAATCTACCTTGACACAAAACACATTTACTGATTGTGAGTCATAGAAGGAAATGACCAAGAATATACATTGACTTTTATCGTGAGACATGTTTTAAGAATATAATAATGCCAACTGCATCAATGTCACATTTCAACCTTTTATTATAAACAGCTTACTCATCCAAGTCCACCAAAAAAAATGGCTTTTGTACTTAAATCTAATGGACAATAATTGCATGACTGATTAACAGTTACAAATTAATTGAATAATTATAATATAAACATTTTATTACATAAATGGATGTTATGTTGTAAACTAACTGATAAGGGGATAATGTGTTGGGTTTATTCATAAGTGGGTGGTTTGTGATGAACAAACTCTAACAATGATAAACTGTTGTTAGGCACGTTTGTTACAGTATAAATGATAATAAATAACAAAGAATCTTTATGATAGATTTATTCAACAATTTGAATATGGTGCAGAGACATCATTCTGCCACAGGCTTCACCCATGTTCCTAAGGGACTCAATGGTTTATTAACATAAAAGTATCCTATATAGGTATTCAGGGTGTTACTCTGTTATATAGGATGCCTACATAGTATACTTGGCTCATATAGATTGATACATCAGTATGGGCGGACAATCTGCAAAACAGCAGGTAACCAGTGGTTGCAAAGAGCAAGGAGCTGAAGTTATGGCACATGATTGAGATTGTCTATATCCAGCATTAAAAGTCTGCAGCCTGTGGTTCCATCAAAAATAAATAAAGTGTTAGTTACCTGATCAAACTCAGGGTCTGTATTTATGTACTGTGCAGTCAGTTCTAAGTAGGTATCTCTACTGCCTTCTCCTTCATATTGGATTAGTGGCTGAACATCTTCCTCCCACTCCATGTTTTAAGAAAATATCTTATTCAATAAAACATGTAAATTTCATAGCATATGTGGTTTTATTGTAGGCATCATATTTCATTGTTCTATGACTAATAATAATTTTATAAAAGGAATAGTGCTGTAACCACATTAATGATTACCCTACTAAGGAAGTTCTACGTATTTTCAAACCTTTTCATTGTTTTGTCTATACCCACATACTTAGGTAAACAATTAGATCTAAGTTACGGAAATTTATTCAAGGCAATTTCTACAAACAAAATTATAAGACCTTGAATGAAAACTTTGTCTGTACTGTCATTATTAAGTTTCAAAGGTCACCGGAACTATTTAGATTATTTCAGATCACTGAAACCCATATGTATTTCTTTCGACATATTTACAATATGTATCTCCGTTTTAATTAAGGTTTTTCCGCAAAAGCTGCATTATTCTTATGACCTTAGATAAGAAGTTATTTTATCACTAATTTAAGTTATCCAAATAGTATTTATATTTAGATTTAAGTACACCACACGCGACACTAACTCATTTCTTCCTTCCTTCACTTCTTGTGAATCAATACATTTACATTACACTATTGTGATTCAGTCACAATTCAGCTGTGACTGACTGGCTATGAGTCGCAAGCCCCACTGTCAACTTGACATATTGATAAAAATAAACGAACGGAGGCAGCTGTTTGTTCGTTCGTAAATCGCTTGCTCTATGACGAAATCTATTAGTTTCCAAAAAAAAAATTAACGGTCCCGTCCGCCCGACCACCGGATATGCCTGAATTTCTTATATAAAATGCAGTAACACTGAGGGTCTGTTTTTTAATAGGTTCTGTATCTCTTATACTGAGTTTAGGAACCATCGAATCGTCAAAGCAGCGATTTTATTGACCTGTTTTTATGGCAATTTAGAGTAAATTTATGAATAAAATTTAAACAGAATCCTTGAATCATTTTTTGTATGAATATTTATGATAAGATGTTAAAGGAGATTTCCAATCATCTTAACAGTAGCTTCAGTAATTTTAAATTTGACCTTCATAAGTGCCCTCCGAAGGCCTAAACTGAATAAATGGTTTTAAATTTTTTGAATTTCTTATCGTGGGCTCTCGAACGATCCAAAGACATACATGCTTTGTTAAACCATATATCTATCTAACTATAATATATTTTTGATTCAATTCTACATACCATTTGACTGTCATCAATATTGATATGTTGCTCCATGCTCAGCGTCATATTTAGGAATGTACTGTGGATCTCGTTTCACAAAATCTGGAACAAAAGTTTTAGTTTTGTTAATTATTTGTTACATTTCTTAATACTAGCAACATTTTTGGTACGCTACTAAATTCGTTACCGAGGTGGCAACATTGTAATGTGAGTCATGCACAAATGTTCTATGGTCATGCATGTCATGTCAAAAATGTCAATCGTTCGTTTTTATTGTATTTGTAGTTGGTATTGATAAGTTAGAAACACTTGAAAACCATTATTTAAAGGCTTCTGGAACGCTACAAACTATTTAAAATCTGCAGGGATAGACTGTACTTCAGATTAAACGTAAGAATTTATGTCATATTCATGTTAGATTCCATTTTGTATGTTAGTATAACCTAAAAGTTTTGTTGTTCTTTTTCACGCCGTAGTTGTTGATGTTTGTCTACTAAAATCTGAACTTATGTTTGGTCTTTACTCTTTATGACATGCTCTGACTATACTGTACTTAATACCTGTTATGTTCAACGAAATGTAATCTTTGATTTCAGAGAACTTATCAAAATGATCATACCTGTGCGATGCTTTACATGTGGGAAGGTTATTGGTAATAAATGGGAAGCATACCTCGGTCTGCTACAAGCTGAGTACACTGAAGGGTTTGTAATTATCATCTACTTTTTCTGAAGAGAATCAAACTTTTAAATTGAGCTCCAGCTTCTTTATAGTTATTCCAACAAATGAATTCCATTTTTGGCGTTTAAAAATGCTATAGAAAAATTAACCTTGTAGCTTCAGTAACTTTAAATTTGACCTTCATAAGTGCCCTCCTAAGGCCTAAACTGAATAAATGGTTTTGAATTTTGAATTTTTTGAATTTTGTTCACATGATTATACAATTCACCAATTAAATTAATAGATAAACCTCACTTTAAAAGCAATAAATTTAATTATTCTATTCCATTACATATATTATCTATTCAGTGTCAGCAGACATATAATAATTATTGTACATGTATCATAATCAAGTGTACAATCTTGACAAAAGAACTATAATTTTGATTGATAGCAATTTTCTATATAATTTTAAAATGTACAATAATTTTAAGGCACTGGTACAATAATGATGTTTCACTCGTCTGCCAACACAGTATCTATTACATATATTTATGTTTTTACTTAGTAATAAATAAGTATCTTCCATAGCAGAAAAGCTGTATGAGCATGGCTCAAGTCAGACAGAAATGGAAATAGATGTTGGAGAAACTATCTGTATAAACTCTTTAGTGGTTAGTCTCACTAACCACCTTTTCCAGATGTTTTTAATTAAAAACATCGCTTTCTTTCAGTTGTTTGTTACACTTACACATCTTCTTTGACAAAGACTGAGCACTACATTTCTCCGCACATCATTCATAAAGTCATTAATATTGGTATTGCATTTTACATGCATAATATGTGCGAAGGAAATAGTTAATACATATGATTTAGAATATAATTTTACTACAATAAATAAAGCTATAATAATAATAATCTTCTAGAAGACCTAACTCAATTGAACAAAAATTAAAATATGATGTCGCACCTTTAGAATTGAAGTGGCATAACTCAAAATTTTAAGAAAATGACTTTTGTACATGGAATTACTTATAAACATGTATTCTATCAGTTTATTATAAATAAATAGATTATTTTAGTCCAGAAAAGGACAAACGTGCTATTTCCGTCTCTTTAAAATCACGCGGTTACCGCGCATCCCTCTGTATTGAAGGATCTCATTCAAAGTTGCGTCAACAGTGCTAAACGCTGGACGTAGTGCGGTTGCTCCGTAAAGGGCGGAAACTGTAATCTGCAGTTTTAATACTAAACGCAAGGTAAGTTATTTCTTCGATACATATTTTTGTAATGACTCATTTTGGTTTTGGGCGTTTCAATACTAAATGATTATAATATTGTGGTGTCGTATTAGTACTGCCGTCATTTTATTACCAAATATTGCTTAAATGATCGAGCCTTATTTTATATTATTGCTTTACTTTACTACCAATTTTGTGACTACGGAGACGTATAGGTAAATATGTTTATTCTTTACTGAATGATATGAGACTTAGTGAGCTTTTTTTTGAGTTGAGTCTTTTTATTTTTATTTCAGTTAAAGTTTGAGATCAATAATGAATACGTCGATAATCAGGAGTGAGAATAGCGTTAATCCAATTATCAAAGAACAAACATCACAAAACATGAGAGATCGATCCAGTAGTACATCATCATCCAGTTCTGTTGTTTGTTTGTATTATTATTATTATTTTTTTTTTTTATTAGTTATTCATAATATTATATTATTGTTCAATAATTCTTCACTTTTGCGATAACACACAGGTATTATTAGTGAGACTAAATAGATTTTATGTAATAAAGCTAAGTTGGTTTTTTAAAAAAAAGAGTTATTGCTGAGTTTATTGTCGGCTCTTCTCAGTAAAAAACAACCTTCCGAACCGGTATTAGAATCAGACTATTCATAAGTGCTTGGAAAGGCCTATTTGAATAAAAATATTTTCATTTCTTCTGTCATCATCTTCAAGTTCCAGCACCACGTCGTCGTCATCAAAGTCTTTTACATAACCGAAGCAAAGCTGAGACGAAATGAAAATAAATAGCTCACCTTCTATCATGTCAGGTACTCAAATCGATTACACGAATATAATTTGTGCCGAGCCCTCAAATAGCAAAATACGGTTAGATAAAGACATAAACTACCGTCAATCACCTGTGCATTCTTTGCAATCAGAAGTCGATCTGAGTGACGCTTATCCGACTTACAACGATTCATCGCTACGACGCTCTTTCAGTTCATCAACCAACACGTCTGACAGGGATGGGGCACATGATGGTGACGATGCAATTGTTTCCTCAGAATAAAAAATCTAGGAAGCGCCTGCGCAATCCGTCTCAATGGAAACAAAATATTGTTAAATCTCTTCGAAATACCGGAAAAGCCTACCAATCACTTTCTAAATCTAACAAAGTAATTGTGTTTGTAGACTTCGTTGTTCTGATAACATAACCCCTGAGCGAAATATACGACTATTATTGGCAGCTAAGTAATTTTGACTTGAAGCGATCATTTATCAAGGCATGCACGATGGAGGTGAAACCAAAATATCAGTACAAAAATGCTGCCCATCCTCGTAAACCAAACACAGCCATTTATTTTACAGCTGATTGCCAAAGAATTCGCGTTTGTAAAACCTTTTTTTATCAATACACTAGATACTCGTATTACAGAGAGACAGATAAGAACTGTGAAACTGAAAACTAATGGCCTTGTGGAAGATCTTAGAGGGCGTTCTAGAAGCCGAGCCCCGATTAACCCAAGTCTTGTACAAGATATTAAGGACCATATTAATAGTCTACCGCGCATAGAATCACATTAACTAAGATCTTCTACTTTAAGAGATTATATGGATGGCAGCAAGAGTATAAAAGAGATATGTAGGGACTTTAATAATAATCAAAACAAATCTCACGCCCGTACTGGGTTTTTTACTTAATATTTACAACTGAAATTAATATAAGCTTTTTTTAAGGCCAAAAAATATTTATGAGACTAATGTACAAGATATAAATACAGTGTAAACTCTTTATAACGAAACTCAAGGGACTGAGCATTTTTTGTCGTTATAGAGAGTTATCGTTATATGGAGTGAACAAAAAAAAACAAAACAAAGTGAACAAACCAACCAACTTGGGCTCACTTCAACGTTATAGGGAGTTTATCGTTATAAAGGATAACGTTATAAAGAGTTTACACTGTATATGAATATGTATTATTAACAAAACTAAATGTGCTGTTTATGATCTCGAAGCTGCAATGTTTCATCTTTTTATTATAGGTCAAGACTTAAATGTTATAATTTTACAATAGTTGAACTAGCTTCTAAATCAAAACATAATAATAAAAAGAAAAACGATAGTGAACTAGGTGCATATGAAGAAGTATATTGCTACTTTTGGAAAAGAAGACATGGTAATAAAGGGGCTATTGAAATAGGTTTCTGCGTTTTTGATTACTTAAAGTCCCATCAGTGAAAATAATGCAGACAAAACTTTAAATCTAATATTTTATTCAGAAATTGTAATGGTCAAAACAAAAATAAATATATTGCCAGTTTATAGCAGTTTAGGCCACTGCATAAGACAGTGGCCCATTTTGACAACATTCAATCAATAACGAATTACGTTTGCGACAGCCAGAAGATTGAAAAAAAACCAAAATGATTTTATTACTTTAATTAAAATAAAAATTAAATTACAATTAAGTGCCTACTGAATAAATCATTCCACTTCGAAGTAGGAATATGGAATGATTATTCTTACAAATAAAATGAAAATGAAACCATCGATTGACGTCAATGCTGAGTCGGCAATCTGCTGTTGGTATCCATCGATGCAACTGCAACGTCGGCGGTCTTCCTATAGTTGCACTACGTAATTCCTCCACCCTTAGAACGGCGACTATTTTAGCACGTTGAGTGAAAATGTTGCCGGAACATTGTCGTCAGGTGTTTCATTCCTTTTCAGGATTGTAGATGTAGATGGTTGATCCTTCTTCAAAGCATTCTTGCATTTGCATAGATATCGCCGGGTCATTATGACGATAGTGAGTATGCCCGCACACAATAGTATAGCATAAAAGGGAATTGTAGTATTATAGAAAGTATCTGATTTCGCATTATGCATTTCTAGAGAAGACTGCATCATCAGCTTATCTTGAATGCTGTGTAATCCTTGAAGATCAACGGAGTTCAGATTTATGTGTGTCGCTGTGATAGATTGTTTCTCAGCGTTATATGGTATCTTCATAAGTTTCAGGGGATGACCATTGATTTCATTATAGTCGTTTGCGATGGTGAATTCTTCCGATTTCAGGCGACATCCAATGGGAATCGTAGCGAGGAAACTTCCTTGGAGCGATGTATAATCCTTCTGGTTACAGGTGAGTTGTACTTTTGTTTGCCTTGGGAAGGATATGACGTAGTGTTGGTCGTCTAGTTTCTCCATGGCTTCTCTCAACAAGTTGACCGTTGTAAACTGGCAGGATTCCTGTATAACTTGGTTGGTAATTAACTCCTGGATGCAGTCAGATTTGGTGCGGATCTGATGGGTGATTCCCTTTTCGCAGAGATACCAGTTTCTTAACTTCGGGCATTCAGCCTCTATGTACACGAATGACATCTCGTTAGTTGCTAGGAAAGGGAAGGATGGGATAAGAGCCTGCCCGTGTTTGTTAGGTACTACTGATAATCTATATAAATCATAATTTGCTTTAGAAAAAATTGGAAATTTAAAAATAAAAACTATCTGTTTATCCACATAGTACGATCCTGGTTCTATAATATCGTAGTATTCTCTGAGCTCTAAATCTAAAATCTGTTCTGTACTATAGATTATTTTTAATTTCTTAACCATTGATTCTAATATTTCTATATCTATCATAGAATGATGCGTACTAGAACTACGAATAAAAGCTAAACTATTTTCTATTCTAAGTAATTCTTGAGTAAGGTCCTCAACATTTTCGCTTATTACTTCTAAAAGTTGTGCAAATTTTGCGTATTTTATCAAGCTATTTTCTTTTAATGCATCACTCTTTAGTATTAATTCTAAAGTACTATTAATTTTACTTTGGTTATCTACTATTTGTGCCAGTACGTTACTATGTTTGAACATCCACTCTTTACTCATACTAATGTGATTGTTGACTTCGGTTACTATTTTATTCTGATTGGTTTCTAACGTTTTAATTGCCTCATTGTATCTTAAGGCATCATTATGATCTAGGTTTCCTGTTAAACTTTTTATAATTGATCCTAGTCCGTCTACAAGACCTCTTTTAACTCTATTGGGTTCCAAAGATTGTAATTGTTTTAGGATATTGCCAAGCTTACCAGTAAGATAATCTATTTGAATTTCGTAAAGAGAGTAAGTGTCATTAGTCATCTGATTTCGACAATTAAGTAATTGAGTCTGTAGTGAATGAACGTTACTTTCGATGTTATTCAGTCGTACGTACTGTAGAAACGTATGATGGTGAGTAGTAAATCTCATGAGTCCAAGTTTGTAAGGTAGAAGTCCTGGTCCGTCATCGAGACTTTCAAGTTTTATCTCCTGAGGTCGCGTCATTGGGAGGATGGTTATTAGTACGATTCTGTAACAAATTGGCAGCTTTAGGAACACGTTTAAGTCTGGATTTTGCTATAGGTCCACGCTTTTTAGATGTATATATATGGATTGGTAGGTCAGCTAAAACTGTGTCTTGCGTATAACGTGGGGCAGTCTTTTGTCTACTAGCAAGAGGGTTCTTTACAAATACTTGCTGTTGAGGTGCATATTCCTTTTCAGGTTCGCGAGTTTTATTTCTATTATCAATTAGCGCTGTACGGTTACTAAGTGATGAAGAGTTAATTATGTCAAATACTTGTTTCATTCGGTCTCTATGAGCTTGACTGTACTGCTGTAATAGTTGTTGTGTTAAATCGATGTCCTTGCAGTCTCTAGGGTCAAAATGTCCATTCAATAAGTCAAAAGGTCGGCACCTTGTAAAACTATGTATAGAGCTGTTATAGGCTATAATGGCATAGGGCATAAGATTAACTATAGGTTCATCTCTATGCTGTAACTTAAGAATTCTGAGGTGTTCTAGAATAGTTAAGTGAAATCGTTCAATATTACCGTTATCATTTGGCGAGTGAGCTAATATTCTATGATGGTTGATCTTATGGAGACGTGTAAATTCCATGAACAACTGATTAGTAAATTCGGTTCCATTATCTGTAATAATAGTCATAGGGACGCCATGATGGGTACAGTAATGCAAAAGGGCTTGTAATATACTAACAGCCGTTCCATCACGAAGGTGATAAGCTTGACCGTATTTAGTGAATACATCAATGAAAGTAACGTATTTTTCACTATGCACAGTAAATAGATCCATATGGATTATTTCAAATGGTTTGGTGGCTGGGGGTACAACATTAAATTGAGGTCTGACCGGATTTCTATCGTACTTGGCTTGACCGCAGATGGTACATTCATTTATGAACTTCGTTATTTGGTCTTTCATTTTCGGCCAATAATACTTATTAGACAAAGCTAAATAGCACTCATTAATTCCGCGATGGTTAGTCTTACCATTATGATAGTGGCAAATAATTTCTTGTTGCCGCAGATATTCTTTGACATTCTCTAACTCGGATTTGGTTAAAACAAGATTCAAAGATGAGCTTTTGAACTTGTCCTGTATGATGGGAATTATTGAATACATAGCCAATGTAGGACTGATTAAGATAGCTGTCTTAACCTTGGGATTAACGTATTCTTTTATGGCGTTAATCACATCATCCTCCAGGTTATTTTGGGAAAGTTGAATACTGGTCCGTGTGTGAGTGTCAAATGGTTTAGTTACTGTCGGTCGTCTTTTTACGTCATTAACCACTGTAAGATGTATTTGTCGATGGAATTTATTGAGTGGTTCGTCAGTTATGGGAATTTCTAAAATTGGGTTTTCATTACTTGTATGTACCGTTTCAGTAGAGGAAGTTGCTTGCACAGGAATCGTTTCAGATGGGTTGCCCAGTAAAGAATTTAGTTCGTCAATTTCATCAATCAGAGACATAGCTTCTTTAGTATGAATTTCAATACGTGACAGAGCGTCAGCATTGGTGTTTGATTTTCCTTTTTTGTAAATTACTGTAAAGTCATATTCACTGAGTCTGAGTCGCCATCTTGTAAGACGTGAATTTGGTTCTTTTAAATTCATCATCCACTGCAATGGTTTATGGTCAGTCAAGATTTTAAATTTTCGTCCAAATAGATAGGGTCTGAAATATTTTGTGGCCCAAACTATGGCAAGGAGTTCCTTCTCAATAGTACTGTAATTTATCTCGCTTTCATTTAAAGTTCGAGATGCGTAACAGATGGGCTTGTCCGATCCTATTGGACCTTGGGATAGTATAGCTCCAATGGCTACATTTGAAGCGTCAGTTGTTAAATTGAATTCTTTACTAAAATCGGGGTATTGTAAAATGGGGTCGTTAGTTAGAAGAATCTTACATTTCTCAAAACAATTTACATATTCGGTGTCAAGAGTGATCTTCCTACCTTTTTTCAGACATTGAGTAAGTGGTTTGGTGGTACGTGCAAAATCTGGGATAAATTTTCGGTAATAACCGAGAAGGCCAAGGAATTGCTTAATTTCTTTTGGAGTTTTTGGAATAGGGTAGTTTTTGATTGCAGAAATTTTGTCGGGGTTCGGTTTAATACCGTCTTTACTAATGATATGACCGAGATAAGCTGTTTCAAGCTTCAGAAACTCAGATTTGTCCATCTGGATCTTAAAGTTGGACTCTCGAAGTCTTTGAAATACCTTTTCAAGGTTAGTCATATGCTCTTGAAGGGACGTGCTAAATACTATAATGTCATCCAAGTAAACTAAGCAAATGTCATTTTGAAGTCCTCTAAGGACATTATCCATCACACGTTGAAATGTAGATGGAGAATTTTTTAGTCCCATCGGCATTCGAAGAAATTCGAAATGACCATGCTCAACATTAAACGCGGTCTTTTCGATATCCTGGGGATCCATCTCTACTTGATAGAACCCACTTGCCAGGTCGAGGGTTGTAAAATATTGGCATTTCCCTAATTTGTCAAGTACGTCACTAATATTTGGAATGGGATATTTGTCGTCCAATGTCTTTTCATTTAACTTCCGAAAATCTACTACTAATCGCCATTTTTGCTTTCCAGAGGCATCAATTTTTTTTGGTACTACCCAGATGGGGGAGCTCCATGCAGATTCCGACGGTTGTATGATACCTTGATCTAACATTTTTTTTATTTGGTCCCTAACTTCCTGTCGATGAATGAATGGATACCGATAACTTTTAGCGTGCACTGGCACCTCGTCAGTAGTCCTAATACGGTGTTTGATTTTATTAGTGAAAGTTAGTCCCTCTCCTTCAATATAGAATACGTCTGAGTAACGAGAGCAAATAGTTATGAGGTTAACTTTTTCCTCTTCGTTTAAATGATCAGTCCGTAAACGTGAAACCACATCTTGTACGCGTGTCGATACTTGTTGAGTACGAGCGCACTCGGTATTAAATAATTCCGCGTGTGCCGGACGATCAAGTGAAAATATTACGTCGTTTGGTGTTGGGTTCTCAATTTCTAAATATCCACGGTTATTAGTTACGGCAGTAATGCATTCGTGAACTATACAGTTACAGAGCACTTGTTCGCAAATGAAAGCATCACCGTCGGTAACATCCACAGGGATACGAATAATTTTTGAAGTCCGAGCCGGAATAATATCTTCGTACAGATTTACATTACATGAGTTATACATTCTTATAGGGTTAGACGCAGTTCGGGTCAATAACTGACCTTCTCTTAAATCTATACGGGCTTCCCAACTAGTCAGTAAATCTAAACCTATAAGTCCATCGAAATAGTCATGAAACCGATAAATGAATAACTTCATACTATCAGCGTCATTGAATTCTGTGAAACATGGCAAAGTAATAGAATAGTCATTCTTACTTGTCGCGTGTATGTTTGTCACCTCAAACGGATCGAAATTGAGAGGATATTCAGCAAAGTATTTCGCGACGGCCTCAGGGCTTATAAAAGATTGATTGGCACCCGTGTCTATCAAAAATTTCAAAGGGGGGTCCGCGATTTGAATATAGGGTAGTTGTCTCTGCGTCTGAAGATTTAATTCTATTTTGGTTTTGGTAAAATAGGAACCTCCTGAAAATCCTGTTCAGCATGGTTAGATACTGCCTGTGGCTGAGAATCAACGAAAAGTTGGTTATCCATATTCGTATTATAATAATTTAAATCACAAGTGAAACCGGGGGTAAAGTCAGTATCCGTATAGTCGGTGTTGTAATTGTACTCCGGTTCTAGATAATAGCTGTAATACGAGTCATCGTAAGCCGCACATTCATTAAGGTTCATTTCGCGAGTTTTGAAATAATTCGCTGGCGGCGGGTTCCCTAGCTTATTCCAATCATGGCCTGTTACCATATTGGTTGGGGGTAAAACCTTGGGAGTAAAGCGTTGCACTCCACTCATAGGCTGAGGGCCTTGTGGTAAATTATTTCGGGGTGGTAATCTAAAAACATTACTACGTGGGTTATAGTTAGGTGGCCGTGCACCGAACATTCTCTGTGTGTTCGTAGGCATGCGATGTTGAGATTGAATCGGTTCATTAAATTTGAAAGGTTGAGGCGGGGGCCTCATGGGGCGTTGTCCTACTGGAACTGGCCAGTTAGGAGCCGGTAACTGAAAGTCATGTGGTCGTGGAGGAGCATAAGCAATTGGTGGTAGTGAGGGGGTGACCTTAGGGGTCGACTGTCCTTTTGGGGGCTCGTTACGTTGCTGCAAATACATAATGTTTAATTCTTCTTGTACATATTCAAGAGCTTTTTCGATAGTGATAGGCCGCATACAACGTATACGGGACCCTAATGGTTCTTTCAAGCCTCGAACATATGCTTGCATGGTGACCTTTTTGTATAACTCGCGTTTTGCTTCTATAGTGGTCGCTATGGTCTCATGTAAAGAAACATATGTCATTATCGTACTAAATAAAGTTTGGCAATGATCATAAAATTCTTGGGGCGTTTTACTACCCTGCATAGCCATAGAAAGGTCATTATATAACGCTGTCTCGTCGCGTTGGTCAGAAAAATTATTTACTAAGGCAGTTCGAATGCCTAACCAACTCTCTGGTATCCCATTAGAGTTAATAGTACTCGCAGCGGTTCCGGTTATCTTATTTAGGATTCCGTTCAACAAACACAAATTCGAGAGTTCACTACCGGGCGTTTTACTAAGGTATTGTGTCACTAATGAGTCACAAATTTTTATAAAACGTGTGAGCACGTTAGGGTTACCATTGAACTCTGGGACAAGGCGAAGGGCCTTATAAATGACGTCCGGTTCATGGGCCATGGTTACGCTAAATAAATTGTCTAGTTCTAAATTATCTAATTCTAAATCCCTATTACTATCTACTGTTTGTCGACGGGCCTGATGCGATTCAGGTTCCCGCGAACTAAAGGCTCTGGGATGGTAAATCTTGAAGTTTAAGATTTCAATGGGAGCAACACGAGAATGATTCAAGTGTACTTACAAGTATTTCATCTCTGGTTTCTCTCCGTGAATCGATTTCTTGATTCTCCTTCCGGTCTGCAGCAGGTCCGTGAGATTAGGATATCCGAGATGGTGCTTGATAGCCACCCGGGCGACTCGTGACGTGATTATCGATATGAGATAGGTCCCGACGTCTCCCGCGAATATCCTACCGACTGCGCCAATTACGTTTGCGACAGCCAGAAGATTGAAAAAAAACCAAAATGATTTTATTACTTTAATTAAAATAAAAATTAAATTACAATTAAGTGCCTACTGAATAAATCATTCCACTTCGAAGTAGGAATATGGAATGATTATTCTTACAAATAAAATGAAAATGAAACCATCGATTGACGTCAATGCTGAGTCGGCAATCTGCTGTTGGTATCCATCGATGCAACTGCAACGTCGGCGGTCTTCCTATAGTTGCACTACGTAATTAACGCATAAATATCTAATTAAGGGACATACACAGAAAGAGCGAGACAATGCACATAGTTTAATTGAAAAGAAATAAAGAGAAACCTAAGATCTGGTCCTATTGACAAACCGCAACAATATATGCCTTTACTAAGAGGTGCTAGAAAAACTGGCACCCCAATTAGAGTTAAAGAGTTAAGGTTACAATTTTTTATAGACTTAAATGTGTTACAGAACGAATGGGGGTATAACTTTATTTAGGATGTTGATAAAAATGCAGTGGGTTTGAGGGACTTAGATAGCGAGATAAAAGTGTTAAAATTTGTTAAAGACGAGCTATTTTTATTTTATTATAAAAATACATATGCTGAAAAAGACTTTAAGAAATAAAATGAAAAAAGCGTGTGAAATTACAATAACGAATGCTTATAGTCCAAAATGGTGCTTGCAGAAAATAAAAAAAAGATCTGAATTATCTTATAAGAACTAAAGCAATCCCTAGTATCTACGCCTGGTTCTATGACTCGCGTTTATAATTATTTTTAATAAATTAACTTAATGATCTATTTTGATCTCATTTTAGTGTTGAATCCAGATATGTTATTTTTGCTGTTTATTTAAAAAAAAGTGAATGGTTGATTATGTTAATTAGTTGAGTTTGATAAAAGTATTTTTAACTCGTAAATTCTTTCTTAGACATTTTTATAAATATTTTTTGGCCAGTTATTCAAATATAACAAAATGACTTTTACTTTATTATTTTTCTACTCTATTGATAAGAAGTATTTCATTGTTTTATATTATTTTATCGAAGGTTTACATAGTATTTGGAGATTATTTCAAACCATTGATTTTTATAAACTTACTTTAATTGAATACCAGGTGCTAATGTTATGTTGGTAGCAGTACCAGTAGATTAGTGTTTAATGATGATTAGTGAGGGAAAATTTCAAAATACACGATTTTGAAACCAAAGTCTGTTTTTCACTTTCCTTTAATTTAACTAGTCTACAATAATTAAACTAGCATATTGAAAAATCTGTCACCATGTTCAAATATAACATTAGAAATTAATCGCCTCTTTTTTAAATAGGCACAATTTGTTTATGTATCGTTAAGTAAAAAATGGACTCAAAGTCAAATATGCCAATAATATTAAATTGATTTCGGAAAATAAGTGTCATTTTTTTTTTAATGACTAATTAACAAATGTTCTAATTAGTTATACGTAAAGGTTTAGTGTCCAATCATTAAAACAATTCCTACCCTACGGTTAATAACAAAAAAATTAAAAATAAACGCTTAACCTAGAGCAATAAAATTGAAAATCTACAAAACGGCTAATTCTTCTATTACATTTTTGGTGTTTACCAAAAAACAAGAATTTTGGATTAAGCCACTTCAATTCTAAAGGTGCGATGTTCTATTCTGAAGCAATAAGAGCCTGTCTATGCCTAATACTCTATAGAGAGTATTTATAAGTCATATTTGAAAAACAATATTTTTATGACATTGATAAGGAAATGTGGAAAGTTAAACAATTTTTATTGTTAGTCGTACAGTTTCTGTTTAAGTACGGAAAGTTTATCTTTCAGTGCATAGACACACTTGGGTTGCTAAATCCTTTTTTGTTTATGACAACATCATCATTTGTTGTGACCTGTTTTCTATAAACCTACTTTAGAAATAAAAACTAAATGGACAGTCCAACTCACAGCTTATGTAGTATAAATATTGGAAACCAATTACTTACCTCTGGTAGGTAGTAGTAAATGTCTTTTTTAAGGTCAGAATCACTGCAATTCTTTTAGCATTGTGCGCGTCTGGACCACATACCATCAGATGGGCCGACTACCAAAATTTTTATATTCATACTTGAAAAATAACTATCCAACTTAAAAATAGTTTGGCATGGTTAAATGCCCTGATTATCATGCTATATGATGGTGGTTCGGTACCGAGGATAAATATTCAGTTTCTTGTGTGACTCAGTGTAAAAAATCTATTTGCTTTTTTTTATGACGTAATTTATTTGGTTACCATAGTATAAGCTAAGCTTAGATTGACATTGGATAACCATGTGTCAAGAATGTCCTGGGACTAAATAAATACCTACAAATAAGTGTAATTAATTTAATAATTGTAATGCTTAGTAATAGTAATAATATTTGTCTTGGGTGGGAATCGAACTAGGGTCTCTAACCACCAAACCGACTGGCCCTTCAAAAATATTTTTATTATTATAGTTCAGGGATAAACTACAATGGTGTAAATCAGCTATATATTTGGTTAATCTTTGATCATTTTTATTAGCAGAATAGGCTAGTTACTGTAGCTTTGTGCTCCAAAAAACAAGATAGTGAGATAAATTACATGTTATAAATATGTATAGTCAAGTTTTAGTGTTGCTAATTGAGTCCCATACAAAAGTGGCATTGTTTCTGTACGAATTACGACATTTATTGTGTCCGGCCCCTTAGCGCGATTAATAGTTGCTTGTTCAATATTCCGGGACATTCTTTACACACGGCCATCTGATCCCAAACTCGGCAGAGCTACTATGGAAACCCAAATCCAGAATTAAGAGAAATGACCATGGACACAAATGATTGTCTTGAGAACTGACGAGTTCAATGTCAAACCCAACTGAGTAAAGATAGTATATTAACTCTGTTAAAATCTAATTTCGCTACTGAGATTGAAAAATGAGTAATCCTATTTTTTGAGAATCAACCAATGTCCGATTGACCCGACGAGGGACACGTCAGGTCCACTAAGTATTAACCGAACTGGCACCTCATTAAAATTATTAAGATTATATTACATATGTCCCCCGCGGTTTTACCCGCGTTCCCGTGGGATGTCACATGTATTATACATAAAAACCTTCCTCTTCAATCACTCTATCTATTAAAAAAACCGCATCAAAATCCGTTGCATAGTTTTAAAGATTTAAGCATACATAGGGATATTGTTGTAAGAGACTTTGTTTTATACTATGTAGTGATTTACACTAGAATCTCACTAATCCGGCACTTCAATAAACTGACACGTCCAATAATCCGGCACACCAGTAACAGCATTTAATTGTTTCAATACCTGGATAACATATCTGCTAATGATGTTATAATAATGCTTTATTTCATTTATTATGATTTTTTCTATACATCTACTACCAAACATTCCAATAATCCGGCAACCTTTGGTTTTTAATTGTGCCGGATTACTGAGATTCTACTGTAATACTAAGTCAGCATCGTCAGTTGCATCCTTAATGACAGATAACAGAAATCATTACGCTCCCACGTGATCCCACAAAGCACTAATAGTTTAGTCACGAAACATTCATAAAACACATTCGCTTATCTCGGCTGTTGTTTGAAAACATTACAACTGGTGTTAAGGAAAACTCCGTTATCGTCTGTGAAGGGAAACGCTTTGAGAAAATCGCTAATTATGGCTGTAGAGGTCGGCAGTGACGATTGAAGATAACGAGGTCGCAAGATGAGGCTGCTATTGTCATTAATTTCTTGATTATTATTTTTTTTTTCGTGGGAATCTTTTTTTTTGTTTTCAACGTCTTGTTTGTTTAACACTGTAGTAGGAACTTCTTCTTTAAATAAGGAGAAATAACCTCATATATCTGTAACACTCTCATTCCTAAGAATTGTAAGTATCCGGTATTTTCATCATGCAAGTACCGATCCTTACAAAGATTTGTTTATAGTAAAATTCATACATAAATATTACAACTAAAAGTTTGTACCCGCATATGGTAGGTAATTGGAGAATTGTAATAGCTCAATTATGTATATATTTTGTATGAACAATATTATATTTCATTATTTTAGCGCCATTACCTATTTTAAAATTATTTTATATTAACCAAATAAATTTTATTGGGCAGTAATTTTGTAGAAATAACACAGAACCTGTTCCGAAACAGGTAAAAACCGGACATCAAAATTAAAACAACCCGTTTGATAAATAAATTCTGAACAAAAAATAAACAGTGAATATTATTACCTCGTTCATCCAGTCATTTTGCAAGACTTAAGAAACACATTTATAATAAAATGATTTGTAAAGAACTATTTCATGCATGATAACTTTGTAAGGTCTTTAAAAAAAAAGCGTACATAATTCTTTGAGTTTAAATTGTAAGTCATTTACATCTTCTATGTACATAGTTACGTTTACAGCAAATAGGACCTCATGTAAGTTTAGTCATCTTCCTTCAGAACGTGAGAAACGTGACTTTATCTATATGATATAGTAGTAGTAAAAAAAAAACCGTCAAGGTGAGAGCTATCATGCCACAATGCTATGCTGGCTGCTGGGATGATGGCCATCACTAGGGGACTTCATTCACTGCTTAACATCAGGCAGCATGGATTCAATTTGGGAGCAGCAATTAAAAAAAAAGACTATACTATATCATAGACTAAGGAAACTTAAACTTGAACTATTAGCACACTAATAAGACCGTCTTGACGTAAAATAATGCCAAAGGAAAATGAACATTACTGCTTTTAATATTAGGTGCATCTATTGATCCAATACTTAATTAAATGAAAATACTTGTCATAAAGCAGCAAGGTTTATTTTTCTATGAAATTTTTAAACAATAAAACGGTCCCAGTGGATCAGATCCACCATCATTTCAATAACAGAATAAATATTTGTAAGTAAGTATATCACTACATAGTATAAAACAAAGTCGCTTTCTCTGTCCCTATGTATGCTTAAATCTTTAAAACTAGACAACGGATTTTGATGCGGCTTTTTTAATAGATAGAGTGATTGAAGAGGAAGGTTTTTATGTATAATACATGTGACATCCCACGGGAACGCTGGTAAAACCGCGGGGTACAGCTAGTTAATTAATAAACTACACCTTCCAATGCTGACTTACAAAAATCACTAACTAAAACGTGTTTTCAATCGTTTCGAACCTAAACTTAGTCTGCAACATGCATTTAACTACTGACAGAGCTATTAACAAGATACTAACATTTGCATATCCTTCAACCAATACCAGTGGTCACTTTAATAAGTCGACACTACCTTATGATTGCAGCAGTCAAATTGCTGGTTTCTTCACTTTAATGACTGTCCCACTTCATATTATGTTGCGGTTTTAAACTTAGGTTTAGTACCGTGACAAATACAAGGAAATATAGGTGAAGATGCGCGTTATACGTAAGGCAGACTTTATGTTTCTATACTCCATCATCTTCATCATTACCTTGCTCATAAAAGTCCCTAATGCACGAGAATGACCAGCCCCAACTGTCAGACACCTTTAAATTCTTCTCGTACATGCAAGACAAATGAAACTCACGAAATTTTCTTTCTTTGAAAGGGCATTGATTATTCGGTATATGCCAGGATATTCCACGTGACTGTCGAATATTTATTAAATGTTATGGTTTTACCTTGTGGGTAGTATTTTGTACAGAACACATCAGCACTCACATTGATTGTTCCAACTTGATTTTTCAATTGTTTAATACACGCTTTTCTCGTTCGCAAAAAATTTCTATCCTCTTTGGCATTATCAGGTTTATGCACTGCCAGTATATCCTCTAAGGTACTTACTTATATAATAGCGCCTTGTGTCACCTCAACTTTTCTCGTTAAGTCCCGTACGGTACATAAAACTTCCCTAAACACTGTAATCAGTTTAAAAACGTCACTGTTGTTTGAGTCATGCATTAATTCCTTATGCATTGCACTCACAGTGATAATAAATTGTATGATATCGAATAATCTGACTCCGCCTGTGCCGCATTGTTAATCAGAATTTTAAAATGCGAGTGCCCGGAGTACGCACTTTCTCCGAGCTCAAAATAATCTCCGAGAACCGGATCTTTGAACCTCGCTTTGTATTAAGTCTGTTATTAATCCTGCTACAAAAAAAAGATAAATACTGTCTTGGACGATAAGTTATGTATTTTAAACAAGGAAATTTGGCAAAGCTTACTTTAATTTCAATATGTATGTATAACAAACCCACTGCTGAGCATAGACCTCCTGCACCAATAACACACTTATGTCCCGTAGCTCTAACAATGTCTTCTAGCCATTTATATATTTAACAGCATTGGTCTATAAATTATAGCATAAACTAAGACCTAGGTTCCCTTCGGATAGAGGGAAGACCAGCAATTATTATAAATACGTGTCGCCTAGATTTCGATCATTTTCCTTTATTCTCTACTAGCTGTCCCCCGCGGTTTTACCCGCGTTCTCGTAGGATGTCACATATAGTATACATAAAAACCGTCCTCTTCAATCAATCTATCTATTAAAAAAACCCGCATCAAAATCCGTTGCGTAGTTTTAAAGATTTAAGCATACATAGGGACAGAGAAAGCGACTTTGTTTTATCACTATGTAGTGATGAAAATTCAACTATCCCACCCCAGGAAGTCTAAAATCTTTTTTTTTATTTGTTTCAGCGATGCCCTTGATGCCCTCGGCTTGAAGAGATACTGCTGCAGACGCATGCTACTCGGGCATGTGGATCTCATCGAGAAACTTCTCAATTATGCGCCTTTGGAGAAATAAATCATTTGTTTAAATAGATATAAGTATGTTATCTTTTAAGGAAGTAATTTAAAAAAAAGTAATTTTTAATCATTTAAGTTCCCATAAGGTATTTTTGATGTTATATTAATGGTATATTTTTTGTCTCTTTATAATACGATACATTAAAAAGGGATGATGAAACTACACTATATTATTTTAATCATTTAAGTTCCCATAAGGTATTTTTGATGTTATATTAATGGTATATTTTTTGTCTCTTTATAATACGATACATTAAAAAGGGATGATGAAACTACACTATATTATTTTCAAAGAAATAATGAGTAATTTCTGCGTAAAATTCAAGCGATATTTTTCATTCTCTATGTGCTGATAGGATTAATATAGTTTGAATAAGAATAATATAACTACTTGAGATAATATGACTCTGTAAAGACGTGTAGATAATAAAGATAAGGTTTCTAAACTATTTACTATGTTTTATTTCATTACTATTGTCTGATTAGGATCGTATGAAAACTTGTTTGGTTTGTTTTTACAATTTAAAATTCAACCATTTTCCTGTGATATTCATTTTAGTTGAAAAGGTTAAAAAATATTTACCTCTTTTGGTTATACAAATTTTATTTAACGAGACTATGGTAAGTGAATCATTTCTTGTAGTACTAAAATTATGTCTTGTATTTCCAACTTAGATCAAGTAAATAGCACCTACTACACGTGACTCAGAGCGATTAAAAACTCCACGTGGTTTCCTATAGCTACGGCAGGTATTCTGGCCCCTTATTCAACTAATAAAAACTACGACGTCGAGCCGGCTTAACTCTCTCGTGATTGCATAGTTAAAGAAAGAGACAGAGCATAGAGGCCGCGACGAAACATCCTCGAGCTGGGCCTACAGAATCCAAGCACAGGGGTGATTTTCTGTAAGATTAATAACAGACTACGTAAGACTAGACCTACGCAATAACATGAGATATCAGCTCTTTGGGGCCTTTTGCCCCTGCTCGCTGACGAAGTTTTTAGAAGCTAAATATGGGGCTGCACCAGTCATTTCATAGGATCAAGTAATCGGACTAGAAAAAAATATATTGTGACTTAAAAGACATTTACTGTAATAGGTACTTATATACCGACAAACAGGCAGATGGTCCTCCTAATGGCAAGTGGTCATGGCTCTTCTCACTTCTTACTTCTCCGCTCTTCTCTATACAGTTTAAAAACCATAAGTACTAGGTAGCGCCATTTTTATTCGAACTAGATCACCGTGATAGGGTGAGTTGTATTTGAATACTAATAGTATTAATAATTTGCAGTGTTGTCAAAACTGTATTTCTGATGTTTATTTCTTACTAGCTGTCCCCCGCGGTTTTACCCGCGTTCCCGAGGGATGTAACATGTATTATACATAAAAGCCTTCCTCTTCAATCACTCTATCTATTAAAAAAACCACATCAAAATCCGTTGCGTAGTTATAAAGATTTAAGCATACATAGGGATATAGGGACTTTGTTTTATACTATGTAGCGATGCTAGCTACAAAAAAAGTAACGGACACGCAAATTTTAAACGTTTAAATACAAACAGGATCTTATTTTATTTTTGTTGATGTTCCAGAGGTTCTTGTAAGTTTATTATTCTACTATAAAATAAGTGTCTAACTTTGTAGACATGCACCTAAATTCTGCAGTAAAACGACGCTTAGACTAAAGAATATGACTACGGCAAAGTGAACTCTGATATACAGACTGACGAATGATCTGAACAAAAACTAAGGGTCCCTTCGTTTTGGCTTCGAACCATAAAAAATCATTTTATACGTAGCCAATGTCATCGACTCCGCAGCGCCCTTGTAACGGTTTCGATGTAGCAATACGAGAATTTTAATTGTAAGCCAACACGCCTTGACTACGCTATAGCCTAATCCTTATAACACTCTTAATTACATTAAGATACATTCCATCTCGTGGTTTGAACCTCATTTATATGGGCGTTGGCAGAATTATATATATGTATATATAGTTTTTTTTATGCCACATGGGCTGACAAACAAGCACACGGTCCACCTGATGGGAAGTGGTCTCCGCAGCCCATGGACATTTGCAACACCAGGGGCATCGCCAATACGTAGTCGAACGAGACGTGAGGTTGTTAAGTCTCATGTGCCTGTAATTTCACCGGCCCCCTTACCTTTCTAACCAAAACACGGTAATACAAGTGCACTACTGCTCCACGGCGGAAATGGGTAAGGTGGTAGTACTTCCCCGGACGAACTCTGCACTAAGAGCTCTACTGCTCTGAAAAGGCAGGTGAGTGCGGAGGGGTGGTTTCCCAGCTTTCCGAATAGTAAAACCGTATTAAATTCGGTTTAGTAGGCTTTGATACTTGAACATCTACACATAAACATGCTCTATACCAATTCATGAATTATATTATTACTTGAAATTATAAACAGAATTGTATTATTCTACGAATATTAAACATAACAAACATGTTATATGAATATTCAAAATTCAAAACCATTTATTCAGTTTAGGCCTTCGGAGGGCACTTATGAAGGTCAAATTTAAAGTTACTGAAGCTACAACCGGTTCGGAAGTCAGCCTTCAACTGAGAAGAACCGACAAGAAACTCAGCAAGGTTACATTCTTTTTTATTTGTTATATAATTTTTTATCTATTCTGACTTTTTGGCTATTTTATATGTTATATTTTACCTTATAGAACACTTTTTTTCAAATATCAGTCATTTTTACGTAAACGTAAACGTTTACCTTAACTTTATACCCTTGAAATAAATTCACAAGTCCTTAAACATTCGAAAAAGACTCTGGTAATATTTTGGTGATCTTACAAAGTTACAAAGGCGCAGGTTTCCCTTAGATGATTCGATCGATCTCAAGTGTTGGAACGCAAAATGGCTGGATCGAAGCGAGGATATATCGAAATGAATTTACATTTGCATCTGCAATGCTCTCGGCCACTGTACCGCTTGCCAAACCTGTTGTGGGACTTATAGAATGCTTAAGAACCACCCACTTTTATTTAATACTGGGAAAAGTGAAACATATTTAAAAGGAAATATTAGGTAGTACACACATTACCTATATAGGACAAATTTACTTTCTATACTTATAGACTTTAAGAAAATCCGTTTAAGCAACATTCGCATTAATATTAAATAGTAGCACAATAAAGACAGAATAAACGGAATATTCTATTAAGTTTGACAATAAGGCGCTGTTGTCAAGAGTAGAGACGCTTACATTTACTGATATACTAGAGCTGACAACGTATCGTGAAAGATTTTTACATCAGCAGCAGCTGGCTTTTGATACTTGTCAATTTCTTATTTAAATTAGGTAGGGATGATGTACACCTGGCACCTGGCCACGGTTGCGTTTAAGTACCTCCGCGCATCTTCTCTCTTCTAGTAATAATAGGGATATGTCTTGACATGTCAAATCAGCAATTCTTTATGAAATGTCAAAACGATTGAATGTATGGAGTTTTGTATGAAATAGCAAGTTGTGACGTCATAATTGTACAGCATCAAATAACATACTCTTTGTGATTATATCGGTACTTAAAAATCACATTAATGATTTAATTTTGATCATATTTGATGGTTTCGTATACAGTGTAAACTCTTTATAACGTTATCCTTTATAACGATAAACTCCCTATAACGTTGAAGTGAGCCCAATTTGGTTGGTTTGTTCACTTTGTTTTGTTTTTTTTTGTTCACTCCATATAACGATAACTCTCTATAACGACAAAAAATGCTCAGTCCCTTGAGTTTCGTTATAAAGAGTTTACACTGTATTTTTTAATGTTCAATACACTGGTTAGTGTTTGATCATACCGAGAAAAACATGCTTAATTACGGAGATATTAATTTTTCTGTGAAAACTTAAAGTGTCCAACTTTTACGGTTCAAAAGATAAAACCCTGAAGCCCTGTGACAAACGGACTTTAATAATGAAAATATATCTACTTTTTTACATTATTAAGTACACACAGGTATTGTCAGTTACCCTAAATAAATCTCATATAATAAATATATAAGTTCGTTTTAAAAAAGTTATTGCTGAATTTATTGCCGTCTCTTCTCAGTAATAACCGGTCCGAACCGGTGTTAGACTATTCATAAGGGTTTGTAGAGGTATATTTGAAAAAAAAAGTCCTTTTCTTTTTTATTTTATTTTATTAATAAGTATATATAGTATTTTTTATAAAATAATAACTTCCTAAATAAAACGTGACTAAAACGTTCGTAACAAATACATATTCTTAACTAATGTTTTTTTAATTGGAATTCTGCTTTATTTAATTTATAATTCTAACCTAACAATTAAATGATGCATTTTCAATGTCATCACCGTCGTCACTCCCTGTGGTTACTCCTATTATCGTTATCACTACTGTTGTAATTATCATTTATATCAGATGATTCCTAGGTAATGTCTAATCATGAAAAAAAAATCATCATCGAATATTAGATAGTTGACATGTATTTGTTAAGAATTTTTCATTAAATAAAATAAAAGGTATATAACCTTGAACTACAATTCTAGCAACACATTAAGGTTACTGGTCTCCGAGGAACCCCACAAAATCACATTGATTTTAGGATTACTTGGATTATACTCGTAGCAGTATTAGATACCGCGCTCTTTCTATTAACCTTTGTTGTCGGAGGTTTAAATAAGTCTGGCTCTTATTACACATCCGAGTTTTTAATGAAATAAATGTACATTTAAATAGATATATTAAGTAAATAAATAAAATAACCTCTATAGCTGTTTCCTTCCGTACAATTAATATTAATAAATGCCTACTTACTAAAATGTAAATTGATTTATTTTTACTTGCATTTGGGTGATCGGCAACTGGATGTTTGTGTGGAACAGCTTGTCTGTCGGCAATAGCCTTCTCCAAAGAGTTCCACGTATTTCTGTCTCTTTCTAAACGGGTCCATACAGGAGCAACTATTTTCTTGATGTTATCTTCCCACCTTTTGATTTGTCCGTCTCTATTTATTTTTTTTTTATCTTTTGTATACTTATATAATACTTAATTTATGTAAAAATGATAACTTAGTTTAAAAAAAGCTGTCATTTTGACATATATTAGAAACATTGCTCAATTCTTGTAATTTATTTTTTCTTTCTTTTGAGTCATTATTGAAATTTCAGTATCAGCCAATCATTATTGGCATATTTAATTTTTACTTCACAACGCATATGTAACGCTTATTCTTGTTGCATGCATATTTATTATTTGCATAAATTAACAAATTAAATGCTGTAAAAAACTGAAGAGCGCAACAAAATATTTTAAGTAGGTAATTACTTTTGTGATAAAACGGAGTATTTACGTAGCGTTGTTGGTGTACGTTGATCTGTTTGATCTATTGAACCTGGTCACGCCCCTGTTCGGTTAAATGATTGAAGGTTGAAGGATAATGCAGCATCATTAACTGAAATCGCGACCGGAACGATTTGGGAAAGATGAATACGGTGTTTATTTGAATTGGTGATCGACAGGCCGGCGGACTTGGTGATTAGGTACCCTGCCACATCACAGGTCGTTAGTTCGATTGCCTATTATAAATTTCCCAAGACATTCTTCACACATGGTTACCTGATCCCAAGTTAAGCAGAGTGTACTGTTTGTAGTATGGCTACCAGGTAACTGATATACTACTTTTTTAAATACATACTTATATAGGTATTTACACCCAGACACAGAACAAACAGACATGTTCATGCACACAAATGTTTGTCCTGGGTGGGAATCGAACCCTTCGGTTTGGCAGTCAGGGTATTGAATTCGAATCTTCCGATTGAATCGACTGTGAAATGTGCAATAAGAAATTAATTATTTTATCAATATAATATAAAAAATATAAATTCCGATCCATGCCTCTGTTTGAATCGATATTGTCAAACGACTGTTATTTATGTCAAACACCATAAGGTTACATTATAAGAGTTTATATTGTCAAAAGCGGTAAGGTTACATTGGAAAAGTAATTGTGGTCGTTATGTTTTCTAAAATGTTCTAATTTTCCACGCAACTTTCTTAATTTTTTCTTTCATAAGAACCGTCTCTGACGATAAGAAACACAACAAAAGCGAATTAGCGAAATTGGTCCAGCCGTCCATGCGTGGTGCCGTGACCAAGGGAAATAGGCATTCATTTTTATATTTAAAGATAATAATAACTTTATTGTTCAGAAAAAAAGATTTTGACATGGAAATGAAGCGCTGCATCCTGTGTCTATAAACTCAAAATTGACAAACCTGACAGTTTATCAGTTATCTGGTTTCCATATTACAATGTTTGCTTCGTTAGGCATAAGAATGTCACAGCATATTTATTTCCTTGCGATACCTACAAGAATTAATAAAATAAGATTATGACGCCAATGGGTCTGTTACTTCTGCCGCTGAGAAAAAATTGGGTTACTTGTTTCTCTAACTCAAAGGCTCGATGGAGACGATATTTTAAGAGGGCAAGTGTATCTTCACTGAGATAGTCTTGACCACCGTCTTACTGTTGATATTCAAATAATGTAAAGTATAAAATCAAATATATTTAATTCAATTTCGTATTGAGGTAACTGAGTAGATCTAAATGCACAAAACGCAAGACGGGCCATTTGGTGTGGTAGTTATTAACTCTGTTTATCACGCCGCAGATCGTAAGTTTGATTCACATCCATGATAAACATTTGTGTTCATGACCATGTTTGTTACCTATTGTATACCTATGTAGTTATATCAGTTATCTGGTTGCCATACTTCAAGTAGTACAAACTCTACTTTATTTGGGATCAGATAACTGGGTGTAAAAATGATCTAGGATATCCATAATGTTGCAATAGTAGATCCTACCTGTAGAAACCTACCTTTGTCGGTTTTTGAGGACATATTTACAAAATCAAATCTAAATACATACATAAATTTTATTGAAAGAGGCTTTCACAAGCACCAGTCTAACTCTAATACCGTTTCGGAAGCAATTACTCATAGATTTATAACATACAATTTTCAGTTATAGCGGATGTTAATAAATAAAAATATGTATAAATGATAATGGGCACCTGTTGACAAAACATACCTCTATATTTTTTTAAATGATAAGTATGCTGACAAACAGGCAGGCCCCACCTATTACTAAGTGGTCGCTGCCATCTATGGTCATTTGCAACACCAGCAATGCCAATGCGTTGTCGACCCAGCCCCATATGCCTGTTATTGTACCGGCCACTCTTACCTCTCTAACTGAAACACTGTAATACTAGTGTTCTTCTTTTTGTCTGAAAGATGTCGATTTGGGTCCGACTGATTGGAGTATGCCCATATAAGATCCTTCAGCAACGTAGACAAAACCGCGGATTGGGCGCTGCTTAAATATTGAACATCCTGGGACCTTCATCATAATCGGATATCTGATCCCAAATTAAGCAGAGTGTACTACTTGTACTATGTTAACAGATAACTGACATACTACCATACATCCTACCATACATCCTACCTACATATACAATTTTTTTTAATTGGTACATACTTATGTAGATATTTACCCAAACACATAAAAGATATGTTCATGCACACAAATGTTGACCTATGACTTGGCACTCGGGGTCTCCAACAACCACGCCAAAACTGGCCAGTCATACTAAGTTTTATTAATTTTTATTTATTTTATTTATTAACCATAAAACTTACGTTTGTCTCAACAGGTAAGCCTAATGCGACAGAGTAGTTGATCTTATTATTTATCTCATATCTATTCTTAAGTTACAAATATATCAGCTGAAAGATGCGTGTTCCGATAAATTTACAAACAAAAATCTACAAAACGGATATAATACCGTCCTACATATGCATAAAAGTTAGAGGCCGGTCGTGACTAGGCCCAGACGGTTAAATAGGGGGACGTCTGGCGGGACCTTGAGCCCCCCTCTGCCTCATCGCTTTTGGCTCTAGGTGATTTATTGCGAATATATTGTCTAGGTTACTGTTACTACGTCTGCCCTCTGCTACCATGAGTGATTGAAAAACACATTTATCCTGTAATAGGAATTTAGTATTCTGTAACTTTTATATTATTGACAACTTTATTGAATCATTGTCTCGAGTTCTCACAAAAATGACATAGAATAAAGCACTGGTTTTATTTTTAATTTTTAATTTTCCTAATTTTAAAGGAGTTGTTTCATAGAACATTCGATTGAAATAGTTAACTAAGGAGCCGCTGGATATTTTCTGCTTTCTTCAAACATTATCTCATGACTTGATATCTACAATATTTCATACTGTTTAGCGCGTAACGTGTTGTGTATTTTCCGAAAGAATATTAAAATACTGATTAGGTATTATTATGATAACTAATGAATTTAAATGCTTTTAATTCGATTTAGACGAATAAATACATAAGCTATGATATTCTCCAATCAAACTCGACGATGATTTCACGCAATGACTATTCCCTGTCTCTTTCGTGACTCCGCAATTAGACGAAAGGTCCTCTATACGCGTGTTCACTTGAGTGATCACTCGGTGAGTTTTGGTTTGTGAATAGCACGGCAGTATCGCTACGAAACAAAGAATAGTACAATTCAACGTAATCGTAACGGCGATAGCACTTAGTCCATTTCTTCACACTTTCATAGATAAACTCCTATCTTTATAGGTTAGTGAGTTAGTGTATGAAAGGTACTATTTTCAGAGCCTATTCACCCATTTATGTTATCAGTGAGACAGTGATTATATAGAAATGGGTTCAGACCAACTGACCAGTCGTAGTGGCTCTCAAACTTTAACAACTGTAATTTAATTTTCTTGATTGTATACTGATGAGCAAGTGCACTTTACACCTTGCAGAAAGTGGTCATCAAGAATCAAGTGGCTGTAAACACTGCCAAATCTCTTGTAATATTAAAACTGCCTAATAGGCCGAAAGCGCCGTCACCAAATCATTGAGAACATCCCCCTTATTCAGCTAATACCTCGGCCTGAGGCCCAGAGATCAAACCTCTCACCTGATTGCCTAGTTACGGAAAGAGATCACGACATAAATTGTCAAACTAGTATCATTCTACTTACAGAATCACATCCAAGGACAGACAGATGCAAGGAAGAACCAAAAATGCATCCCGCATCTCTATGGTAGTTTATATTAGTAGGTACTGCAATCAACTTCACAGTTTCAATTTGAATATCAATCCAGGAAGTATTGTATACTTAGATATGGACCATCCAATTGAATTTGCGAAACTGTGAATGTCTGTCTATTTAGTTGTTTACTGGGTATGTGTTTTAAAAGACATCTTCTCGTTTTCCATTAATATTTACTGAATATTTTCTAGAATCTCAGTCGGCAATTGGAAGAAAATACATTACTACTTATAAACAGGGATAGAAATACAACAAATGAAACTTAACGTAAACTAAATCATAGAAATCATTATCAGAGGGCCAAGTCCCCAGGCATTGCCACTTTGGATGGCAATGCTTTATTCATTGACCAAGGTTTACACCAGCATTCTCTAAATATGCTTACAAGGTGGGCTGTCGACCCCAGAAATATGTTATCTATACTAATACTGATAATATTATTTATTTATTTATACCAAAAAACTTACAACTATCATTACAGGCAAGACCTAATTCGACAGAGAAGCATATCTTAAGCCCTGTAACATTAAATATATAAAGAGTAAAGATTTGTATGTAAGTATGTTTGTTACTCTTTCACGCAAAAACTTCTAATCGGATATGGATGAAACTTGGCACATAGACAGAGCATATCCTGTAATAACATATAAGCTTTTTATCCCGGGTAAATGTGATATCCCTCGGGAACGCGGGTAAAACCGCGGGGGACCGCTAGTTATATATATCTCTAAATAAAATAAAGAAGGCCACTCTTTCTGTCTATCTTTATATATTTACTTTATCCCACTCAGGCGAAGCCGGGTTGGGTCGCTAGTTATACATAATCGTCATTTGAGATCCACAGTAGTTTTTAAAAGTAGGTAAACAATTGTTAAGTATTAGAATAAGAGGTACTCAACTTTAATGCACTTGCTAAAGAGTATCTTTTTGGTTAAAACATATTTTTGAACTATATCGTTCTGAAAACACCGACATCTATACCACGAAGTTGGTTGGTAAATGACTCTCACGTGTTTCATATCAGTACGAATAAAATATATTTTTAAAATATAATCATAAGTTTTTAAATTTTTTTAAACTTCAGAAATAAAACTTTTAATTTCAACTTTGAAGTACTTTTATCGATTTGAGTTTCATTGTCGGTATTGGTCACAGGTTTTGTTTGAATTAAGTTATACTTCTTTTAATATACATTCCATTTTTTTTAAATTACACCTTTATGAAAAGTATTGCCATTATTTATTATTTCATAGTTTTTTTTACGTCGCGGCCTCTATGCTCTGTCTCTTTCGTTAACTACGCAATCACAGGAGAGGTAAGATCTCCGAAGCCTCATTAAGCCGACTCGCCGACAAAGTTTGTATTAGCTGAAGAAGGGGGCTGCATTCTCTTAATTAAACTACGTCGACAAGCCGGCTGATGGTGACGGCACATGGCAGTACAGACCTCTCACGAGATTACGTAGTTAATAAAAGAGACAGAGATAAGCATGGCACACTGATACGATTTAAAATGTCTGTTGCATGTGGTGGCCTTCATATTTCTATGAACATAATATTATGGTTAACTCCAACACAAAATAAATTTCCAGATCGTTCCACATAAAACTTATGTTGTTTGCAGCGGTAACTAATAAGTATTGTACCGGATCGGACCGTTTTATCTTATTAGTTGCGGTGCATTGCAGAGCCATTACATATTATATTGAGAAGGAGTGTCAAGTTCAAAACTATGTGTATTATAGTCTGCACCTGATTTGTGTAACTCTCGGATTCTATTTGCAAACCTATTTCGTAATAGATTGATGGTTCTGCGCGCGAGCAGTGGGTCAACAGTCCACCGCCGTCAATGTAATACGAAATTTACTGCAACTACGATTTCTAGAGCATTATACAATCGCCCTGCTGGTCGGGAAGTCCAGTCTGGAAAAATCAATTACTCCACTGAAGTTACTCTGTTTTAGGGTTATGTAGTCAACCCATGATTTCACTATATTCGTCTGTCTGCGATAAACTCATACTCTTAGGTACTAAAAAGCTGTAATTTGGCATGGTTATACATAATAATCACGCCGACAAAGTGTGAAACAAAATATTCATAAAAAAATTGTCCACCTATCCAAAGTTTTCAAAACTATTGAATATTTATTGTATATCATACACCCCATGAACATGATTTTTTTCTGTTTACGAAATATTCAGCTTTAAAGTGATAATGTTTGTAAGAGTTAAGTTAGTTGCGATGTATATATAGAAGTTATAGAGGATACTATCACATCTAAATAGATTTTACAAGATGAGTAATAGTTGACCAACTTCTAAAATGAAAGTACTCGGATACTACCGAACCCTACACTGATTGTGGTCCAATAAGCACTTGCCTTGTTTCCTATAGTGCTCGAACTTGGTTCTAACTGAGCATGCCTTGTTGGGATCTACATCTTACCTCTTTGGGGGTAATGGGCATGTATGTATTTATTTAATTTAATAATCTTTAACAAATTTACTAGGACTCGAAGACACCTCTCGGTGCTGGCTGCATACTGGGGCCCGATTCTGTAAGGAAAATGACACAAACTCGAGGATGTTTCGTCCCGGCCTCTATGCTCTGTCTCCGTTAAGCGGCTCGCCGACGAAGTTTGTATTAATTAGCTGAATAAGGGGGCTGTAACTGGATATGCAAAAGTAATAGTCGCGTGCGTATCTATGCCAGGTTGAACGGTCAGTGACACATTCGCCTCAAACAATTTCAGCCAATATGACGTCAAAAATACCAACACAATAAAAAGGTTCTCTAATGAGCCTATTGTTTACGGCCCATGGAATTTTATGCATTAAGTATTGTTTGTTCGACAACTTGAAAACAACATGTCCGTTTTGACACCCAAGAGTGTTTTAGAAAAATGTACCCTATGACGTTGTGATTAGGGTCATCAGCATCGTGATACAATTAACCATTGGATCAATATATTGTAAACCTTATCGCAAAAGCCATAAAGTTGATTTTTCTATGAGATTCTTTGCTGTCAAAACGGGCCTTAAAGATCTCTAATAAACTCTCAGTTTATTTCACTAAAGACGGCTATAGCCTCTAGGCTATAGGTAATAACGGACATATACTCGTAGATGGTTGTAGCAACAAAGCAGTTAGAAATACCAGGTATATTTAGTAAAATAAATGGATAGGCCGCTTGATGTAGATGTGTCATACTCACACACAAAGCAAATGCACATATTTGTGTATTAGTTGTAGCGGCGACTAGAGAGTATGTTTACTGATGGCGACGGTTATCTTTACGCGGAGTGGTCAACAAAACAACTGCAAAAGACCAGCCGTAAAAATTCTCCCATCTTACATGTACAGCATCGGACGTCAAATAATAATAAATAAATATCCTTGGACATTTTTATACGCGGCCATCTAATTCTAAACTATGCCGAGTTTGTTATATAGAAACCACCTGACATATACTTTTCCTACATACTTTTGTTTTTTATATACATACAGTGCCGGATTAACCACGCAGCAAGAGTTGCAATTGCTACGGGCCCCACGCAAAAGGGGCCCCGCGTGTCTCACCTCTGCTTGTTTTGTTTTACCACTTTATGCTTAAGAACCCATAACAGACCAAAGGCCCCTGGAGAGAATTTACGGACCCCGCGTATGCTTAATCCGGCATTGTATACAAACTAAGATAGATATTTACGTACATGCAGAACTAACAGACATATATGCATAAAAATGTTTGTCCTGGATGGCAATCAAACCCACGACTTGCGGCGGGCAGTCAGCGTCGCGTACCACCAAAACACCATCAATAAATATTGCACCAACCAAATGGAGAACAGGCCAGGTAGACATGATTGTTTGAACTGTCTGAAAGAATAGTGTCTCTGATACCATGTGATCATGCATAATATACTCCAATTGATGACGTAATTTAAACACACATTGGAGAAAGTGTGGTCTTCGACCTCAAGAGGCAGATACGACTAAACACACTTACATAAGTTGGCGGACCAAACCAAACAAAATTACGGCATTCTTTCTTCTATATTCTTGTTATAACATTACTCCAATGGGGCATGAGATTTGTAACCAGTTGTACTAATATTATGCCTACGACAGCCTTCTTGTAATAAAGCGGTTGTTATAAATAACAAGGATTGCAAACACGATTTAAATGTTATTATGGTTTTTAAATACTTCTATCTAAGAAATATAGGGCTCCACAGCAAAACTAGAAGTAAGCCCTACATTACATTTAAATGGAGTTTTAAAAATGGAGACTACTCGCTATTAAAGCAAACTATAATTAGCTAGTCCCCGCGGTTCCACTGGCATTCCAAAGGGATCTTAAATTTTCCCGGGATCAAATCCTGTCCAGGTAAACTAGCTATTTGCTAATTTTCACCTAAATCTGATAAGTAGTTTTTGTGTGACGAGTAACAAACATTTCCACCATCCTAACAAAATTTCGCATTGATATAATGTTAAGTATGAGGTAAGATATGATACATAATTTGATTAGCTTTTAGTTGCGTCAAGAGTCCCGGTAGATTCCCGGTAGATTCCCGATATATCTCGGAAAATCCCGTGATGAGATATCACGTGCTATGTTACCGACAATAATTATTCAACTAGGGTTGTTAACTCTCCGTCGAGCGTGCGTAGCCTAGCTGCCTAAGTAAGATTCGATTATCAACCTAGATGAAATGAAATATTTTATTCAAATAGGCCTTCACAGGCACTTATGAATGGTCAGACTCTACCACCGGTTCGGAAGGTTGCTTTTACTGAGAAGAGCCGGCAATAAACTCGATCTAGGGATTTTCTAACAAAAGAATCACTGTGGATGGAGTGGACACAAGTTTTCATTATTTGCTTTGTAAGCTGCTGTTTGCTAAGTATCATTTATACATTTTTCGCAATCCGAAAAAAATTACCACTGTTAAATATAGGAATGAATTAAGTACAGATTTAAATAAAATTATATAAAATACTAGCTGTCCCCCGCGGTTTAACCCGCGTTCCTAAGGGATATCACATTTTCCCGGAATAAAAAGCCCAAATGTTAGTCCAGTATATGCTCTATCTACGTGCTAAGTTTTATCGTAGTTTTTGCGTGAAAGAGTTACAATCATACTTACATACAAATCATTCCTCATTATAATATTATTAGTATACTCGTAGATTAATCCAGAGAGAATATCCAGTTCTTAATCAATTGGAGTTGGTCGCCACAATGGTTCTACGTGCCTCTTGGTGCAAAATTTTAATATATGGAAAGATGAGATGGCCATGTGAACTTAACGAAAGAGTGTACTGTATACTCTTTTCTCGTCTCCTACGACACAGTTGCTACCTCACAGATAAGATCTCATTCATCCTTGAGTTATTTTTTAACAGGTACCTAACTCTCGTCTGATTCTTATCTGTCTGATTTGTTATCTAACGGAAATTGGTTTGATATAAGTAGGTTGCTGATAAATTTGAAAACATATTACTATATCTGGTTTTGTAGTCATACCCGATAGACAAGCTCCTCAGGCCTATCAGTTACTACGTAACTGTGTTTCGGCAGCTGCTGATTGCCTTCGAAACTCAGCACAGTTTCTGAAGACCTGAGAACTTAGGCTACAGATTCTTATCGTGCATCAACTCAGATCAATATATTTTCGGACACATTACACGTTTTTGGGTCTGCCTCGAGATGAAATTCTTTTGCTAATCCCACATCAATTGTGGTCAACAAGTAGTTGCATTGTTTGCATTAAGATTTGCCATCCTTGTTGCGATCTCACAACACCTACGACTCGCCTCGATTAGTTGAAATACCCACCGCTTATTCTTCCTTTTAAACTTCAATTGGAAAAATGTATTTTTAATAAGATACGCGAGGCATTGTTATGCTGACTTAAAAAATAATAGCATGGCTTTCAAATTGTATGACATGTATATTCAGACATGTCTCTGACCGAAAATACAAGGTGTCTGGAGTATCAACCGAATCTCATTTAAGCAAAGTCATACAGTATGTTGTTAATATTAAACACTAGCTGGCTCCCTGGTTTCACCCGCGTTTATCGATATCATTACGAAAAAATCCGACTCGATTGGTAGCGGTCTCATCCCGACATGTTCAGTAGTTTACAGGTAATGGTGCGTCAATGAACCCTATTTCGCTAATATAAATGTATATACATAGATAATCTTTAATAGATCCATCTCAATTTCCAATCAATTTCTTTATAATTTCAAACGTAAATGAACAGTTAACTTGACCTATTGGTACGATAATACTTTCGCTATGTCGTCAGACTTACCAACCTATTCCGTTGCTTCGTTAGTACGTTTGTTGTTCGTATCGAATCATTAATTATTTAGACATCATTTTTAGATCATCTGCGAAGATAGCTGAAGTATTGACGTCGAATGCTGATGCGATGGTCGTAGATTTGAACGAATGTCCTGATAATTGTAATGAGCTTTCTATGACGGAAATCATACAGGAAACCATATTAGTACTTTGTAGTATGCGCGTGTACCATGCTGGGTACCATTCTCTTTTTGAAAATCTGTTTCCTTCAACTGTGTGTTGCACTCTTGAGTCAGTTATAAAATATACCTATCCTATAGTGTATTTGTGTATACGTACGGGTTTTTTCTAAAACCTGCATCAGGCATCAGCTCTCGCAAAGGAGTTGTTTATTTTTGGCGCAATTGTTTTAATTTTGAATTTTTCCTCTTTGTGTATTTTTTTCTTCGTGTAACCGTGTAAACACTTTGTGAGAGAAATAATTATTTTATATTATAGAGCTCAGTTTGTCGGGGAACTACTGCCGCCATACCTATTTCCGCTGTAAAGTTGTTATAAATTGATACAGTCATAGTAAATTAAATCATAATGCGAAGCGTTGTCCGAACTTTTTTTTAAAACATAAATTACCATACCTACATGTCACATAAATAAATGTCATTTTAAATATATGAACATGTTCATACACAACCGGTTGCTACTTTTTTTTTGTTGCCACTGTCATTAATAATAAATGCGTGTGACAAAAAGATTTATATAACAGACCTAGACAATGATTTGTAAATGGAGCACAGAGTATAAACTGACAATTGTATTTAGGTGTACAATGTAGCTTTGTATAATTAATAAGAAATATATTAATGAAATAAGCATTTGTTTACCATATTATCTTAACAATTTATAATTTGATTATATACATTAATTTTAGTTCGCTAAAGTTAAAAAGTGAAATTACTTTTGATATAGTATGAAAAAAAACTATGCGATTATTAGACAAGCGAAATGTTGAGTCCCCTCTAGTAGGATTGATTGATATACTTACATACCTACTTGTATAATATTAACTAGCTATATATCATAATATAAATATTATCTGTTTGAACGAATAATTTACACAGGTGTATTGAAATATTCACACACAACTTATTAACTTAATAAACATTAAATTATATGTTAAAAGAATAAAATACATTTAAAAAAAAGATTTTCCTCATTTTTTTTCGAACCGAAAATTTCCCGGGAGGTAAAAACCAGTCGAGTAAATATCGATAATCGTTCCTCTCAAGTGTAAACATACAATCGACTAAACAAACGAAAACAATATCGTATTTTTACGAAAACAATTGAAATCATACGCAACCCGTGCAATGAAAGGAATTTATAAACAAAGCGTAGAGATTTTTTTTACGTACATACCTACTGTAGTTGTTTGCTTAACATTTTCATTATCTGAGATTTGTAAATGTAATTCTATGGCCCTTTGAAATTATAATGCAATAAAATAATAATTACAAGCCAAGTTATAAGTATTGTGATACGTTATCAGTTCTAATAAAGTGGGAAAAACTCATGATTAGTCACATACTGTATTTCATTGAAAAACCTTAATGTACTCAATATTTAGTTCACTTACATTTTTTGTATAATTCAGGGTTCCCTAGTCAGAAGGAACCCGTATAGCTTCGTCATGTCCATATGATTGTCAAGGCCAATCAACTCCGAGACTGTCGTGTTAATTCTGAATTTCAAGCTATTTATTTATTTTTATGATATCTTAGTTCTCAAATAATAACGGAAAAAATCGTTGAGGGTAGGTAATTTTGCATCAGCCTACATGGAAAGTGTGGGCTAGGTTTGCACGCAAAGAAAAACACCCCATTTTCAAACTACGTGTTTGATAAAAATAACTTAATTTTTTTTGGGAAATATTCACCTACGAAATATGTAAATGCCTAAAATATTTACAGCAGAAGTTGTTTTTTTTTATTATTAATGATCAAAATAACAATATAGGTACATAGTTATCGTTCTTATACTTAAAACCATAAAAGTTGCAATAGTAAATAACATTAAAATTAAGGAAAATACGATCGTCAATAAAATTAGGCTTTACTAGTTTACAAGCAAAGCAATAGTTTGACAACTTATATTTCAAACGTAACGTCGCGTCACGCGTCGTAAAGAACATAATTATAAGATCCTTTATCTATCTATACAATTTGCATCAACTTGTATTGTCAGCGCTTTTGTTATCATGATTTTACTGAAATACTAACAGAAATAACTATTATGAATACTTAAGTAACCCAACTTATGCATTAAGCTTGACCTGGCCCTATATACAAGATCAACCTGTTCCTTGAGGCCAGGAATAGACCCTAGTGGTCTGTAATGCTGCCGATACGTTTGTGTCCCTAAGGTGTTATTGCCTCGTTCCTGTATTGTACTACATTATCCACAGCATGGTTACACAGGACGAACATATTAAACATTTAAAGCTTAGTTGAATATCTTTTAAATCTTCAAATAAATAAACACTTATCTTTACAAGTAAGGCTTTGACGTACATGGCTTTATGAGTAAATTTTTAAAGTTTGTTATTAAAATATTTCAGGTTTTCGGTGCAATAGCCTTGTTTCACAAAGGTTGATGTTGAGTCATTGAGGATAAACGTATTCGTCTGATCAATTATAACCTTAACAATATTTAATAAAGTATGTTTTGCCTAACCAATTTTTGAATTGAGGTGCAAAACGGGACATTCCCAAAGCATAGTAAGTTTTCGCGGGCGATGCGGTATTTTTTCATGGAGCACAAGTTTTTTGACAGCTAAGAATCCCATAGATAACATATATTAAAGTTCATCTGTATCATCATTCAATTAATCATTGGATGTATAGATGTACCTTATTTCATATGCGCTAAAGCACATTTTTATCTGCCATGATATATTATTAGATTATGCCCACTTTAGTAAGTGTAGGGTTAAGTTTCGGTATATCACCCATCAGCGACTGCACCAGGGGGACAGATAATTAAGAGCAATAACTGTAATGACGCGACGCGTAATCGATTTCCGACTACTCTGTCCAAATTGAAAAAGTCCCTAATAAAGATAACTACTCTATGGAAAAGGAATAATTTAAACAACACCTTTATAAATAGGAGCAATGCGTGTATATGAGACATTTTCGCGAAGCGTAAATATCCTTTCTCGGATTCGTAAAGACGTACGTAGACCTACAGGCGCATGCAAGGTAAATAGTATCTACATTTACAATTCTCCCAAACTATTAAACATAGTAATAATATTTTTTATTTACTAGCATTATTGCAGCACCTTAAAAACATGCAAAAACTAGGTTATTAAAGTGGTTCAAGGTATTTTTTGATCAATACTTTTTACAATTTAGATACCTTATACAATGTAGTACCCAATACGAATAAAAATATATATTAATTTATTTAAATACCAAGTGCAATAAATATATTGGATAAAAACATTCCGATTAAACGAATTTGCGTTGAAATTGTTAATGTAATGACAGTTAAATTTATAGATTTTTCTAACAAGAGCGGGCATGTTAATCAACTAATTAACTTTTTCACAGCGGTATTTAATGACTCGATATTTAAACGAATACCAAAAATATTTTTCAGTTCCGAATTCCATGAGTATCAGCCAGCATACAGTGACCAAATTTAAAGAGAAAAAAAATATCCACATGTTTATTTTTATGGCATGCATACATCATCAATCTTCATTTATGATTTATGATTCCAAATTCAAATATAATGAGGTACCTGAATGCCCACAGTATTTACCAAAAATACTCACTCAATAACGAATTCTGTAAAACCTCCACTTGAATGGGAATGAAAATTAACAACTAAGTACTATAATTTTTACAACAATACATGAAAAATCACACCTTAGTTCTAATGAAAGATCTAGATTCAATAAACTTTGTTAATATTTAAAGCAAATACCTAACTCGATACAGGCAGAGTTATTGATCCTAAGCCCTCAACTAACTTGAAGGTTTATTGTTAAAAGGTGTATTTTTAAAATTATTGTTGATAATTCTCATTTACCGACGTAACCCCAATACGTTTTGACTCCACCGTTAATGGATTCCTATTGCTAGTACCTAATGTAGGTAGCATTAGATAATATTAAAATAAAGAATTCTAGTCTGACTCATACCGATATATTACAGGGAAATTTCAGTTCAGAGTTAGGTAGATGATGAATTTATTAGGCCTATTTTGAGGACACGAGGAACGCAACATTTTCATGATTTAAAAAGTATTTATTGAATGTAAGAATTGTAAATTTAACCAGATATATTATCTCCAAAACTAAAAGTGAACCACAAATGAATATGCTAATGTAGCCTACTTGAATAAATAATTTTTTGTAACAAGATTTTTAAAAGTTTTAGTTTTAGAGTAATTCTTTGAATTTTTCTACAATATTAAAGATGAACAAGAGACTTACCCAAATTAAAATGTAGGCAAGATGTATGCCTAACGTTATATCTAGAATGTCACTATTCACATTTAAAACACTGACCACAGACACAATACTAAAAACTTTGTTAAAAAAAAAGTAGTTTTGCGCGCGAACGCGTTGGCGCGAGGTGAGCCCGAAATTGGCACGTGAAGTAACAGTGGCAGCGGACGGCACGGGACTGTCGCGTTAGCGTCAAGCGTGCACCTAACGAGAGAAGGTCGTAGATATTGAATCGTTGCATCGCCTCTACAGATAAAATGTAAAGCATTTGCATCATAACAAAGTGACGAAACGGTCGGTCGGAAACGTAGGTAAGCCATTGTGGAAATGTATTTGTGTGTATACCAGATAAATAACGAGTTCAGTATAATTTTTACACAGGTATTTTGTTGAGAAAAGAGGATGTAATTTTTGGTTTCGTTCCTGCGAAAACGTAAACATAGTCTAGGAGTTTACTTACAACTCCTTTAAAAGCTATCTTTTAGTTTTCGTTTACTCATACATCGCAACTTGATGTCAATATCGTTGACACGCAGAGCGACAACCGCAGCTCTACACTATTTTTACATTAAACCAGAAAAATATCCTTCCCTAAGTAGACCCATGGTTCAACGTAAGTTAGGTGGCTAGATACCCTGGCTGCCATACCGCAGGTCGTGGGTTCGATTTCCACCCAGGACAAACATTTGTGTGCATGCACAAATATGTTTGTTCTGCGTCTGAAATAAGTAAAATGTATGTACCATGTCATTTATCTGGTTGCCATAGAACAAGATCTGCTTAGCTTGAGATCATATGGCCATGTGCAAAGAATGTCGCAGAATATATGTTTATTTATTAGTTTAATAAACTGTATATTAAATACCTTTAAAACATGGTATTAAGCCAAAAATATCTCTAATATATGAATAAACTGATACAATCATGACTCTGTTAAAAGATATGAACCAGTTAAGCTTTATTTAAACCGGAATTTACACGACGAAGTTACTTCTGCAGTTACACCTCAATGCACAAATGACTGTTTTTAATCATTTTTTGATTTTTTACACTTGTGAGCGGAGTTTGTAAGCTACAAAATAGAATTTAGGCGACCATATACCATATTATTTTTATGGCTTGAAAACTATAACCAGTGACCTTGATTTTTTTCCTTGTAACAACAGATATTATTAATATATACTTAGTGTTAGTATATACAGAACTGTATTTATGTTAAGATTTTTTTGAAATACTTTGTTGCTGTCGAAATACTGCAGATTGTCCCAAAGAACACGTAACTGTGACATCCAGCTACAGGCAATGGGTTAACGTAAAAAACATCTAAAGATACTGAAAAAAAAAGGCAATTTACTGATCAGCTTTCATTGAGGTCATTGAAAAATTCCGGGGAATTCATATCATCTGTCAAATCGCTTATGGAAACAATTTTGATAAATAGCGTAACTTTATCAAGTGCCGAAATAATCGTGATAAAACCAATTGTGAAGGATAAGATCTTAAGTATTTCAGAATACGTGTTCTAACGCATTATTTAAATAATTCTGTCAATATCTGATCATCTTGTATTATTTTAATACACACAGATAAATATCAAATGCAGTAAAGATACCTGGTGCTGTTCTCATGATTAGGATCAGGGAGAAAATAATACAAAACTAATTTTATTTATTTATATAATTCATTTATTTAAATTGTATAGTATTCACATTGTCGCTACGAGTTTCAAAGTATGAAACACCAGCTTTACATACAAAATGAGAACACAATTATTTCACAAAAAAAATAACTAAGTATAAACAGAAATGCAGCGATCCAACGAAAGCTATAATTAATTATAGTAACTAGAGTTGCTGCTATACGTTATTATATAGCAAATTATACCTTATAATTTAACTAAAATGTACTTGGCAGTTGTCGAACACTTGAAGGGATGAAAATGATTTAATACTGATCATTGCCAAGTCGATAGCTTATGCGAAAAGTCAACGATTATGAAAAATACGTAACAAATGAAACATGATACATAAGCTATCACAATTTGAAATTCAAAGCTGAACAGAATTTACTCGTGTCAGCCGTCGTTTTTGTAAAATAAAAAAGCTATACAATAATTGACTAAATACCTTAAACCGCTATTCGGATTAACCTGAGTGCACACGCAAGAAAACTTATTTCCAAAATAATTGCATTGATGACATGAAGTTTTGAGATATGAGATAAAACAGATTGAATGAAAATAGCATCATCATCCGCATCATTTCAATAAATTTAAATATAGAATTTACCACATTTTATTTATCCGTTACAAATTCCGGTTCTATCCGAAATAAAGTGGCTAAATCCGGAATAACTATGCGTGCACACTCACGTTTAAAAATAAACTAATGTCATCGTAATTTGTCAATACCTAATCGAGAAATCCAGACTACTAAGACATTAAACTATTATTGAGCATAATAAACGAAAGGCAGTCAACTTAACACAAACATGGATAATAAAAAAAAAATGCTATTTTGAGTATAGTGAGATACCGTCAAATAATAAAATTACGTTTCGGGTAATTCAACATGTCCATAGCTACAACCCTTTCTATGCAAACTAATACTTTTAAATAGTTTCTTGTACACTGCCATCGTAATAATGTATGAATGTTTACATTTACCGGACTTTTCCATACTGTAGTATTTCAAAATTAATAAATTATAAAGGTACTGATATTAAAACTTAGTGCAGCAAATAACGGGCTGATTATTTTTATCCATCTAAAATCTTATTGTCAATTAATTGATTGTATTGTCATTAAGGCTTTGAACGATTATTTTTCTGCTTGCCTTTATTATCTCAATGTTTTTTTTTTATATTCCTGAGTTTATATAGTAGGTATAATCAATAGGACTATAGTCTGTCAAATATAAGATGTCCCCTTTGACATTTATAAAAGTTATAGTAAAATCAACCCTTTCGCTTAATGATAAGGTATATTTACATCATCATGCCATTAACTATTGGATCAACAGATGAACCTTATTTCAAAGGCTATAAAGTTAAGTTTTCTATGACATTCTTAAGTGTCAAATGGGACTTCTTATGTTGGGTAGGCCTTAGCATCACCACTAGTATATCATCTAGGTTAAAATCCGGTAAATGCGTTCAGAAACTGAAATTCCAAAATATGGTTTAGTTAGCTCTGAACGTGAAAAATCACCCAACGGTAAGGAAAAGCCACATACATTCATTTCATAAAAAAATCATAATACATTTTTGTATATCATAAAGAACAAAAAATATTTATAACCTAGTTGAAAAATAAAAGAAATGCTAATTGAATATACACCATAGGCCTTTTGTAAAATGTTACAAAATATATAGGAAGACAAATAATAAAATGTTTATTCTGTATGTCAAACATATTGCACTTATGACATTATTATATACTATGGTTCGTCGCAAGCGTTCGCATATACGAAGTAAATAAATTGCACCATTGTAAATGACAATAATTATAGAAGACGATTTACGGATCGATGTCAAAACTCATTTTGTTTTTTTATTGATATGTTTGACGAAAACTTTTGAAAATAAAAGGCATTAAATTAAATCGTCTATAGTCAAAATGTTAAATATAAAAATGCTGACTGAATTATGTACCTTATGACGCGCTATTGAACAGTTATACAAACGTATGGCCGAGAATACAGTTTTTTTATGTCCACATAATGTGAGTAATATATATAAGCGCTTTACAAATCAACATGTATGTACTTATAAACCATAAACCATTGCATCACAACATCCACTATGCTATATTCACCAAAAAAAATCGCATAGCTTAGCTCCTTAAACTAGCTTAAAAGGCCTTGTAACTCTAACTACCCTTAAATCCTTTAAGAATTCCGATTATAAGGTCACCATTTTGTTACAAATACAGCGTCACTATATCACTTGAGAGATATTAAACTAATTACACGAGAATGAAACTTATATCGAATTATTAAATTATAATTAAACGAAAAAAATATTTGATTCTGTAGAAAATTGTTACGTTATTTTAGTCACACACATGAGTTCGCTTAATCTAGGGCTTCGAGAGGGAATTTTTCAGCGCTTTTTATCTTAAAAAAAAAGTCGCTCGAATGCTCGATACGTCAACATCGGACCAATAACATTCCGAGTCGAGCGTTTATTTTGGCATGACGTATCAAAAAATTCAGTTAAAATCTTGTGTAAATGTGCTGCAAGATTCTACGAATTCCGAACGCATTCACTACGAAAGGAAGCATGTGCGAGCGAAAAAAATTCTACTCTCGTAAGCTCACAAGTCGTTTTCGGTAAAATGATCAAAGTTTCATTTCTATTCATTTATGTGGTCGAGGTTCCCTAACTCTAAACCAGACATAGTAGGCACTAACACCGACACATCCGAACATCCCCACTTTTACGTTACATGTATAATACATAGAAAACAGTAAAACACGTTAGGTTACTCGCACAATTCCACTAGATGTCCGTATAACTTATTTCATAGTCTTTTATTTTATTTATTGAGATCAATTTTGCCTCTATGCACTAGATTGATTCGGACGCTCGCCGCCAAACGAGACTGTTCCGCGCCTGTCTCAGGTATACCATACGCTAAATAAACGACACGTTTCCAACACAATATACTACATAGGAACATGAAAAATGATTGTGCATTCGTTACACTCCATGATTCTGTTGAAAGGACACATAGGGAGTATATGGTCAGTACTAAATAATTTGTGTCGATTTAAGAGAATCATAGTTGTTGGAAAAATAATACGTTCGGTAGGGAATGATTGCTCGGTATGACGCGCTCACATTATAAAAACGTCTATAGAGCAATTATTCGCTTCAAAATCTAACAGTATTGAGACAGAGGCGGAAGAAAACGGGCTCACGACGCCGCTACGCGCTACACACTAAATGCTTAGCTTAAAAATATATTTATTGTATCAATTGTATTTGCTGATCAATAGTTTTATGACGTCACAATTATAAAAGCTAAGTTTAAAACGATATATCATTAAAATATTTGGTCTATTTTGGAATATTTCGATACCATTTTATAATAGAAATATCATAAATGTAGTATCGTTTGAAACTTAAATATTGCACAATTTTAACGTTACAAAACTATTGATGATCATCGATTCGATCACGCTTCACTTAAATCATATTATAATAATTATGTGTAATTACCGGAGTGAAAGCGGAACATAATCGAACCGAATATCGTCTATCGAATTTGAATACAATCAATAAATTTTCAAACACCACATCGAGAGCTCAAATCATGACGTCACAACATCAACGCACTGAATGCCCCGCGGGCAACGGTGGGGATCAGTTGCACCGATGACGTCACCACATGACAGACGTATCGTCGCTGGGGCAAGTCCCATGGGCGTCACGCGAACTGACCCCTTCGACGAGATGGAAGTCGATTAGAGTACTCGTTACGATAAACACTTCATAAAAGAACCTAATTATCACGTGACTACTTCCTCCTACTAATTACATACAAAAGTAAGTATGCTGAAGTGATATCTCTATAAACGATACGCGAATCGATTTCCATCACGTCCAACGGTCAGGTTCAACAACAGGCACGCTACCGACGACACTAAACCACTACACCTGCTGGGCGGGTGGGCTTTGACGCCACAACAAAGGTCGGGCGTGAAGGCTCCAGCCGAAGCTAGTAGAACAGCTCGGCGCCCCAGCTGTAGGCACTACCGCGTGACAGTAGTAAGTCACGGATGGGGCCGACGGGGCACAGAGACGTTCTGCAGCACGGGCAGGTGCAGTTGCAGGTGTATCAGACACGGTGGTCGGCGGCGTCGAGTGACGCGATGGAGGCGCGGCCGGCGAGCTCGCGCTCCAGGTCCAAGCTGCGGCGCTCCAGCTCCAGCCGAGCCGCGCCCCCGCTCCCGCCCCCGCCGCCCCCGCCCCCGCCCACGCACCGCCGAGGAGCCTCTAACGAGGATACCTGGAACAAGTACTGAGATATGACAAGGCTGTACGGCTTAGTTCCTTTGCTTTTCTCGCGTAACGACATATAAAAGACTGAGACAAATGATGGCCTATTATCAAAAATGTCGGCACGCGCACGTAACTTAGTTCAACTAATCTTCTGTGACATTTTATGATGCTGAGAATGTGAGCAAATGCAAGGCTGTAGGTAACTTCATAAACAAAACAAGAAGAGCTGTTATTTGGAGATGAAAAAGCTTAACATATAATGACATTTATTTAGGTAATAAATAGTGTTTGAATAATAAGTCTGTGTAGATATAGAACAGAATGAATATACAATAAATGAGTTAAGATCTGACCTGGTTAGTGTGGAATGAATGACTAAGGAATTAATTACACTCGCGCTGGTGTGGTAGTGATTAATTTTGGACGGAAACGAATGTGATGCGGAAAGTAGATAATGTGTGACTGTTAAGTTTATATGGTAGTTACCTTTGCGAGGCGGCGGGCGGAGGGCGGGCGCTAGGAGGGCGCAGGCAGGTGGGGTAACTTGGCAGGGGGCCAGTACCGTGACCCGCACCCCGCACCCGAACCCACCCCAGCCCCACTCTCCTCTGATAGCGCTGCCTGTAGTTTCGCTTCTGAAACAATAAAAAAAATTACATCAGAATAGTCAACATGGCTGGAGCAGTGGCGTAGCTAGGTAACCAAAGGCCCTGGGGCAAAAAAATGAGTAAGGCCCCAACTACAGGTAGCTACGTCGCTGTTTGTAAATCAGAGTTGGAGGGCCCCCCTGAGCTTGGGGGCCCTGGGGCACTGCCCCGTCTAGCCCTCCGGTAGCTACGCCACTGGGCTGGATACGCAATGTGAAGGGTCAGAACATATACCAATACATTGACGGACATAGAGCACACTTTAAATTTTTTGTAGGATCAATAATTCCTTCTGAAACTTTAGTGGGTTTGATGTTTCTAGGTTTCCTTATAGAGCTAAACTAAATTGATGGTTGGGTATACATATATAATTTCAAAACACCAATGATCATACTTCCGTTAAGTACCTACCTAATTTATTTCCTTTTCAGCCAATTGTAAAATGTTTTCGACTTCTAAACTTAATAATTATTTAAATTTAATGAAAATCATTAATATGCTGCTTCGCTACCATTACATGATCTAAAGTATATATTGGCAACAACCGGCCCGCGGGCTGGATCCAGCCCGCTGTAAGATATGATCCGGCTCGCGAGACATTTTGAAAAAACCCAATTAAATAATATTATATTTGGTACTTATACTCACTAAGTACTGCAGTAGTAAATGCACTAAGTACTTTTAAACGCGGCCTACGAACGTATCTGCACGCTTAAGTTTGGCCCTCAACATGTCAAAGGTTGCCCATACCTGATCTAAAGATGTTCAACGAATTTGCTATGAGTGAAAATTTGGGTAATTGAGTAAGTGTGGTTACTAACTGGCGACTTGCGAGGCGTTGAAGGTGACGGGCGTGCGTGCGAGGGGAGTCCGCAGCGAGCCGCCGCGCGCGCCCCCGCTGCCCGCGCCCGCCCCGCTCACACCGCTCACTCCGCTCACCCCGCTCAACCCGCTCGTCCCGCTCGCCCCGCTGCTCGTCTGTTACGCACACACAATAACATACTACTGTTAGTTATAAATCACCTATTTGTCAATCGTTATTGTCATTCGAAGGCATCAATTTAACCTTGCTGAGTTTCTTGCCGGTTCTTTTAAGTTGAAGGCTGACTTTCGAACCGGTGGTAAATTCATAAGTGCCCTTTTAGGGCTGGACTGAATAAATGCTTTTGATTTTGATTTCGTAGGCATTTTGAAGTGAATCAAACTTTTTTTATAGTATTAGGTTTTTTTAAATATTATACAGTTTCTAAGTATCGAGTTATTTTTTGGAAGCTGGTGCTAGTATCTTTTACAACAAATTAAAGCATTTGTGCATACAATTAACAATGAAGTACAATATGTAGGTACGTACGTTAATTATTTAATGCAGTAGTATCGAACAATAGAAAAGTGGAGCGACATTGATATCAATTAAATGAATGCGCATTTATTGCATTTCTTTGTTTACAACATGCGATACTAATTCTATTAACATACCAATAGACCAATGACAAGTTAAATTAAAACATTATTAATTACAACCATTTACGCGTGTCTTTGTCCGCAACAGATTAAAAAAATCGTTATTAAAGCAATCGGTATCTGATAAAATTATTTGTAAACAATAAAATGTAGAAATATGTAAGCAAGAAATAAATGACATTCATCTGCAAATAATAATGTTTTGTCATGCAGAAGAATTAAGCAATTTTATACGGATAGAAGTGAAAAACTGAAATCATGACATTTTGCTATACCAATCAGAGCAAACAGTTATACGGAAATGTACTTTAAGCGCTTATTAATAAAGTTTACATTGACACAAACATACACCCATAAAGTACTCACATTCATCCCGATGAAATTGGTATTGTTAAAAACAGAACAAACTTAATTATAATTGCAAAATAAAATCATACTTTTACTCTGCTTGTGGTGTGATAGTATTCATTTTCTCAGTTCAGAAATTTCATTATATTTATAACCTTCCTGATCTCCATATTTTCAGACCCGCGGTTTTACCCGCGTTCTTCCCCTTGCAAAAGTTCTGACGATCTGTTGCTCCATCACAATGTGAAGGATAGACAACCAAACAAACTCATTTTCCTATTTAAGTATTATATCGCAATTACAATATTCTTCATATTTAACCCTCATAATTATTATGTTATCTTGATATCTCTCACATTTTTTAAATTTAATCACAATAACTGTTTAACAAAAATGATATTTATTAAGATTTTAAATAAGAATCAATTCAGAACAATTTTTCAGTTGATGCACGTAGAACATAATATTGGTATATGAGCTATTGGTAAGGTATACCTTTACCAAAATCCACCACAAGCACTTACCCACCCAAAAAAAAAACAAACCGAAAAAAACAAAGCAAACAAAAACAAACCTATTTATCAGTGCACTTGGTGGAGGCTTGGCGCTTGGCGTGGTGCGCGATACTAACGTGCGTGGGCGGCAGCGGCGGCGGCTCGTCGTCGTGCGGCGGCCGCGGCAGGCGCCGGCGCAGCCACGCGTGCCGCAGGGCTGCCACCGGCGATAGCCGCTTGTCCGGGTCCCATTCTAGGCACCTGGACGACAGACATATATCAATTATTACCTTCATATCGACTATAAGAGAGAACGTTATTGATGACTTTCACCTAACGTGTCATATTGTATTTTTATTCATGAAAACAACACCACTTAAGATTAAGGGTAAAATTCAAGCTTAAATTTGTAATACATTGCCTACAGTAATAAATGTTTATTCGCAGTTCGATATGATTACATCGAGCGCCATTGCCACTTTACCGTAGTTTTATAGCTCGTACATTATTAATCTGAAGGACCATTGCCAACCCACAATAATTTAAGATCTTAGCATCATGTTTAATTTTAAAAATTTTAAGTTATTCGAGGAACAGTTATTTATCAAACAAAATGGGTTCTAAAAAACAGGAATGCATTTGACCTTTATCCTTACAAAATGTGAAAGTTGTCTGACCGACCAATAACTAAACATTGGTTGCACATTCAATAATAAAAAGTTTCATCAATCAATGTTATTCAGTTAAAAAAAACAACACGAGGAAATCCGAAAACAATAATATTTTTTTTATTATAACATTAGAGGATGTATAGCAGAAGTTTTACCGACCAGACACTTATTAGTCACCTTTTGAATAAAAATATATGTTTCCGTAGTTTTTGCTGCAGTACGCAGGTACTGAACACAAGCCTTTACATGGCCACAATAAGTCCCGAGATGTCTAAAATAGTCAGTTTCTAGTAATCCTAAAATGGTTGGTAGTAGCCTAACCGCAGGGCCATTATGCAATGCTGTAGGTATCGTTGTCGCAGTAAATTTTGTATTACATTGACGGCGCTACGACTGTAAAGGCTTTCATTCCGAGAGAGTTGCACAATTTCACTGCTGGTCGGTGAAAGATCGTCAAATGTCTCATAATTGCATCCTGTTAGGGTTGGGGTATACAACAAAGGCAATTTAGGGGGTAAACTTGAAATGTTGTTAGGCTCAGGATTTTTTTTATACCACTTGGGCCGACAAACAAGCAGACGGACACTAGGGGCATCGCCAATGCGTTGTCGACCCTGAGACGTGAAGTTGTAAAGTCTCATGTGCCTGTAATTTCATCGGCCCCCTTACCTTTCTAACCGAAACACGGTAATACAAGTGCACTACTGCTTCACGGCAGAAATGAGTAAGGTACTTCCCCGGACGAACTCTGCATTAAGATCTCTACTACTCTAAAAATTTAGAACACTAACTATTTGCTTTAGGGTAAGCAATTTTTCAAAAGTTTATTACTCACACAGCGAATAAAAGCCTTCTCCTTTATCATGCGTTAAAAAGCGTCATGATAACTTACCGTCTAATGAAATCAATAAAGAATTTGTCCTGACATCCCTTGAGGGCTGTGACGAAACTCTTCGACCCGGGAGGTCCTCGGGGCTTGCCTCTCCTTGACATACCTGAAATTATTACATTACAATATTTTTAATGGGTGATTTACAAATGATACGAAATGATTACTGTCTCATCCCTAATCCATAGACAATTATACATCATAGATTTGATTTATACAGTGTTGATAAATTAATTTAATTGACAGCCAGTGTAGCCTTGGTAGTTAGAGACTCGGACTGCAAAAATTTGTTTGCATGAACATATATTTTTGTTCTGTGTCTGGACGTAAATATTTTTATAAGTATGTATTAAAAAAAATAGTACATGTAGTACCTACATCAGTTGTCTGGTTTCCAGAGTACAAGCTCTGCTTAGTTTGCAGTCAGATGGCCATGTATAAAGAATATCCCAGAATATTTATTTATTAATTATTACTAACATCATAGTCTATATATAGGCAATGCTAGCCTTAGGGCCAGTTTTATATGCACCATGGCATCATCATCATAATAAAAAATAAAAAAGTCTATAAAATTATCCGGTTTCCAGGTACATCTAGACAGTAATTTTACGATCACCCATCTGTCTGGGTTAAACCTATTATGACTCAACGGTAACCCCAACATATCTAAAAAATAAATCCTAACCTAAAACATACAGAAATTTCACACCCTATTTGCAAAAAAGTGTATAATTAATTAGTGAGCGATAACATAAATTCGCGGAAAAATAACACCGAATCCAGTGAGACGAAACTATATAGGATTATCTAAGTCGTTACACATTTGGCGGCTGACCAAAAAGTTCAGACGGTTCACATATCTGCATAATTAAACGTGTGAGTCTGTCCGCGTCTGAATAATCTATGACTCAGCGTGTCATCAAGTCATATCATGTTAAATAGTTCGGCCACATATCATTTTGCCAGGACCATGTACAGAAAAAAGGATTTCAATTTCGGATGAAATCAAAATACTGGCAACACTATTAATAAAAAAGAGTTTTAATCTTAAACATTTTTTTTTGTTTTTTACCATTTGGCCCTCTAACAAGCAGACTGTTCTGATGGTAAGTGGTCACCGCCGCCTTTGGACATTTGCAACATCAGGGGCATCGCCAATGCGTTGTCGCCCTGAATCTTATAAAAACGTACTAACATTACTTTAGGTATTTAGTCAAATAAAACGAGAACGTACATATTTTCTAACCATTTTGAAATACATCAAACAATACACAAGCCATGTTGAAAGATACCGATGTTGATTTAAGATTGTATTTTGAACAAAATCGATTTCCTTACCAATATTATCCAAAGACAAATTTTAGGGCAAACTCCCAATATTTACTAACTAAAATATGTGATTATTCTTCGGCTGTAATAAGAGAGGTATTCGTGATTCACTAACCTTATGCATTCAGTGACGATGATATTTGGTCGATGCATTACGTGTGAAGGAATTTAAGAAAACACTGTGACGACTCTGATATTTTTAGTTAGTTTATCATCAATGTCTGGCGTTGATAGCATCTACGCGTGAATACAAAATTATGAACACTTTGTACACAATAAATTGGTATCAAAGTCAAGATTATGTAATTTATCACGTATTTAAATATTAACGGCGAATTAATTGCGCAAGCTTTCAGTTACTTATTTACATAATTAAATGGTCACATATTTATTTCTCGCATCGCAGATCCATTGAAGTATTCGTTTGATGTGACATCACGAGCTTTGATTAAATATTTTTTTGAGGTGAATAAGATTTTTTCCAACCATTGAGCTTATAATGATATTGATCATCCTTTCTCTGGCACCGAAGTCTTCGTTATTGACTATTCCTCTCTCCCTCGTTAAATTGATTAACAGGTGCAAATTAATTACAAACCTCCACTTAACACCGTGGTACCATCAGCGAGTGTGGTCGCGGTGCAGTACCGTGGCAGACCCTTGCTGCTGATGAAGTTCTTGGAGCGCTTGCCCTGCTCGATGAGCTTCTGCGGTGGCATGCCGAGGAGTTCGATGATGCATGCCATCTGGTCCGCTTCGTCCTCGCCGGGCAGTAAGGGGAAGCCTGCAATGATATGGTAAGTCTATTAAACATCTATGAGTCGGTCAATGGATCAGGTAACGCAGAGTTGATCTCCGCGGTGATCGTGGGATAAGCTAGAATAATACACAATCCAAACGTCTCTGATCGGCCAGATTGGACTGAATCTGTCTCTTTCAGTATGTCGACAATACTGAGGGTATTTGGCGTGGAAGCCTTATGCGAGACTATCGCTATCTCACCCGAGCTACAGTGGGAATCATATGTAACAATGAAATATTATTTGTACCTAGCCAGTACCCGAGCTTCAGAACCAACCAACGAGCCGATAAAAAAATAACAGCAGCAAAGTTGTGTAAAAAGAAGCTACTCAAAAAAATTCAAAATTCAAAACCATTTATTCAGTTTAGGCCTTCGGAGGGCACTTATGAAGGTCAAATTTAAAGTTACTGAAGCTACAATAATGTGTAATAACTACAATTACAATTAGGAACAACAATCTAAAACAATAAAAATTAAGGGCACATAAGATTTTGTGCAATTGATGAAATTACACGATTTTTTTTTATATTACGCATAATTATTTTTTTACCTATGGTAACATTATAAAAACCTATATTAATAATTATTATTAAGCCTTTATTTCTGAAGAACTAAACGCAAATGTAAGTGTATTTAAAGAACTGTAATCTAACACATCGGGATTTCCGGTTTAGTGATCAGCGTGTCCTGTGACACATAGGCCTCATCCAGCTCTTTCCACTCATTTCTGCCTCTAGCTTTTCTAGACAAGGTAGCTCCTTCAAAGTTTCTTAAGTCATCTATTCATCTCATTAAAACCTGTATGGGTGTATTTCTAATAAACGTTGGGTCCCAAAATGAAGCAAATGTTTTTTATATTCAAAGTGGTGTTTAAACTGGTCAATTCGCTTGCCTGACTTAAACGGTCAGCGTATTTGTTTTTTCAACGTCTGCGAAGTTGAACGCAGAGCTAAAGGCTTTTAAATTCCAGTTATATTCTATTTCAGCACGGAATATTTCAGAATATATGAATAGGGTGAGAATAAGGCTCTAAATGTGTATGATTAAAATAAGCTATTCACATAATTTAAGGTTATGTATCTACTTTGCATTTAAAGTTTTTTTAAATATTACAGAAAAAAATTGTAACCAAAGGTTATTGTACTTTGCTAAAGTCTCTTGCCGGTTCTTCTCAATTAATGATATTGAATCTGTGGTAACTTCAGTAGAATTACCCTTGATGAGATTCTCTTTATACGAAAAACTGAATAAATGTCTTTCAATCGAATATTTTACACTTGACTAAATTACTCAGTGTAATTAATATAGCTTTTTTTAAATAACATTCAAATAAAAAAACCTTTTAGCAAAACCTTCTGATTCACATTTTCCAAGTCATTGGTTTTGTTGATAAAATATGAACACATAATTGAAAATGTAAAACCGACCCTGGCGAGGGTATCATTCCACTCAGACGTCCTTGTGACGTCAACATGTTACGTATTACATAAATTCTGAACATTTTCTTTGATAAATGTTACGTAATTGAAATGTCTACAACGTACCAAATAGATTTCTTTGATAAAGAAATAAATTGCACTGAAGTAGCTATTTATACTCGTATGTATATCTGTACAGAGTGTTACAAAACTACCCGTAAAGCCGAAAGGAGGTAAAATTGGGCCTTATAACGATTCCATTCATAATATTTAAGAACTGTAGTAACGCTGTATAACATACCCCAAAAAATAAAAAAACTGATTTTTATGAATGAAAAATACAAAAACTATTAAATTAGACAATTATTAGGTAAGGTACGTAGGCCTTTCTGTTAAATAACCTGGACATGACAGCGTACTAGGGTTGCTGGCTTTGATAATTAATAATATTTTTATGGGGTATTTTGTAACACGTTGTATAATTATGTACTTAGAAAAAAAAAGAAGTAGTAGGTATATGTAGCATATCATTTATTTGGTTTCCATAGTACAAGCTCTGCTTAGTTTGGGATCAGATGGCCGTGTGTAAAGAATGTCCCAGGATATTTATAATATAATATGTTGGAGCGAGTCAACTGATTCAAAGATCTGATGGAGAAAGCTTTGAGTAATTTCTAACTATCTTATAAAAGTCCCTATGACAGTCGATAACTATTTGATCTCTGTCTTGGATCTTAAACTTTGTAACCGAACAAATAAAGTCTAATATTCACCTGTGAGTAGCTCCGCTAATATACAGCCCAGGGACCACATATCGATGGGCATGCCGTACCGCGCACCCATCATCACCTCAGGCGCTCTGTAGAACCTCGACTGGATGTACGTATACACCCGCTGGTGCTCGTAGCATGAGCTGCCGAAGTCTATCACCTGGAAAGAGATAGAGATATCTATTAGTATCGATGGAGTAAGTGAGACATATATATGTTGGTTGGTTACTCTTTAGTAAGCAAATGTTTCATCATAAACCTAATAAACTAAATTTTCGACACACCAATGGTATTGATATATTGGTGTAGGTACGTCTAGAGAATAAAAAGGCGAAATGATTTTCCTTTTATTTATATTTTGGTAGCAATAAAATAAAATATTCCTTCTCTTTAGGCAAATGTCAGCTCCGTTGTTAAATGCAAACGATTTTTGCGACAAAGATATCAAAGGAAGGAATATCAAAAAATCTGATGGAAGTAATTCGTTAAGACCGAGAAATGGTATCATCACTAATAATGTTTAGTGTTCGTCCATTTCCAGGTAGAAAGCACCCCGTTTAATAAATAACATTCGATATAGGAATGTTTGATGCGTTATATTTTTCATTCCGATAAAAAATACACAATACGGAGAAATTCTTCTGAAAACATTCCATCATCCATCCGTTCGTGTCTCTCGTTAGAAATTTTCCTTATGGTGTTTAGTTTCTACCGTAACATCAAACGGGTCCATACAAACTTTAGTGGATAGAGCGACAATAATATACGATTCGTTTTTATTTATTCCATATGGAATGACTTTTTCAACCATAAAACCTGGCCGATCTTATCAAAGGACTTCTACTTGCGTAACAAAGCAATGTTTTTTTTTTATGAAGAACTAGCTGTCTTCCGTAGTTACAACCGCGTTCTCGAGGAATGTTACATATACCCGGAATAAAAATTACACTTATTCCTATTCCAGACTATAATATATCTCGGTGTCAAATTTCACCCCGATCCGTCAAGCAATTTGCGTGACTGAGTAACAAACCTTTGCATTTTTTATAGTAGAAAGATATTAGATTTCACTTCATTCAATTAACAGCATAGTTATAGAGATAATAATAATATTTAAATTATTATATTGAAAAAAAATAAGCCTTACTTAAAGGGGCATTATTAATAAATTGAAGGCTATGAACCGTTTAATATTCTGCTAGCCTTCTGGTAAATGCGTCCTTCGCACCACTCGCGCATAACGCCACTGAAGCAATAAAATTGTTCCCCTGACCTTAACCCGAGAGCACGTGGATACTTGGAGCACGAGACGATTGACGCGATCGTTTTCAACTAAAGAATTCAACAATTCTGTTCTTATTGTCTTATCCAGCTTTCAATTCGGTTACTATGCAGCTGTCTTTGGCGTACTTCGAAGATAACTTACTAATTAATGCCGATTCTGAAGACACCTTAAGTACAACCTAAGTAAATCAATGTACTTCTTTCTATTTTTTTTTTTCAAATGAAAGGGTAAGATGTCCATAAATTTAAACCCTATCAACCTCGCTTGTGACTTAAGTGTTTTAGTGCTGAAGCGTGCTGACGTGTTTTAAAAAACATAAAAATTTATAGCTTTAAGCTTTGTTCAAACCGATAGTACTAAAAATTCACGCACTCTTTTTAACTTTAGGAAAAGAAAGAGATATTAGTTTCGAAACTTCTCTATCTTCACAACGATCTCCAAGTTTTAGGTTTTCGTTAACAACCTAACTCATTAGTGGAAATTTACTAGATACAAACAACATTTTTCTGACTGAGTATTTTACAACTTAAAATATCGCAGTACAGATTACAAGAGCTATTTCCACATATTGTGTACAGCTGACAAAACATTGTTTCAAACCCTATCAACATCAGATTATTAGTATATGCGTAATATAAAAACAGACATACCCCTTTTTATTTTATAACAAACAAATAAAACAACGATCAGAAACATTGTAAACAAAATTACATTTACTAATGAAGTGTGAGAGCGACTCAGCATCTGTACATATGTTTTTAATATTTCCATCAATAATATTTATTTAATCCGTTCCGATTCAACCATTATATTTCCCATTCTCGACCCGACCACTGATGCGTTAAGGGGGTCATTTTTGTATTAAATGAAAGTGATTGATCTATTTACAATCTCAAGTGATGATAAATATATCTGGCACAATTTTTCTGTTTACATAATATTGTTAACACAAATAATACTGGCGAGTAAACATACATCCTTGAAAATGATCTTGTATTATAAATTTCGAACAAAGAAAAAGAAATATGAATATAATCATTCGTCATAATCATGAAACCTGGATGAAAGCATGGTTTAGCTGGACACAGCAAGTGGATAATGTAATGGGTGGTCTAAAACCTAAATAATCTGTGTGGCATAATTTATGAATCACCTTTATAAATAGGTACACAGTTACAGTGTCACAAGAGCCGAAGTGTAAGCCTGTAAGCCTTTCCGACCATAAAAAGCCTTTTGAAATGCATAAATGCCCATAGAATTGTATTACCACAGTATCAGATGCCACATCTACATAAAGAAGGCAAGTTTATGAATCCTTCCTTATTCTGTAGCTAACACATTTCTCCTGTGTTTATTTTCAAAATATAAGATAAGCTAACCATGGCATTACGATACTCAATTTTTGAAATAACAAAGAGTTTCAGATGAATTCGCTAACTCAAAATAAACAAATTTGATTTGAAATCTGGTTAAACATAATACTTGATGGACTTATTCTGTGAAATCGAGAGAATTAGATTATTATCAGGAATAATACATTTTTATTCACACACATAAGAAAGAAACCGGAAAACATGGGAACGATATCGATGTAGATTTATTTAGCAGAAAACCGCATGTACGCTTGCACTTTAATGTTCAACCAATTAAATTTTGATTTAAGGCATTTATTACCATAATAAATTTTGCAGCTGCAAAGTAATCACCAATACCACCTTTAACTAGCTCAACCGTAACATACAATAGAAATCGGTAACCTAGCAACGGGTATCGACAACAAATACGTCGCACGCGCACCAATCCTGCTCCGATTGACGCACGAGCGTTTCCGATCAATGTCTCAATAGCCCATTGTCTCGCTTTATAGCCACTAAACATCGCCAAGGAATTGGCATTTCTGATAACGATTGCAGAATTGGAGGCTTTATTATTATATCTTTGTTTCAAAGGCTTGCCGTTGAAGATTAATAATAATTTGTTTGTAATTTGGGCCAGTTAGCTTGGTGGAGGAAAAACATTTGTGTGCATGAACATGTCTGTTTGTTCTATGTGTGGATGTAAATATCTATATAAATAAATATGTATTTAAAAATAGTATATGTAATGTAAATTATTTAACTTATGCTCTAAAAGGCTACTTCATCATTACCTGCCTGCCCATTTCCTCAATTACTTGTGTTCTGCCTGATTCCAACACTGTTGTTGACCACTTTGGCAAGGTGTACTTCCATAAGTAAATACTGAACACTAGAGCAAAGTTACTATCGGTTTGGAATACCTAGTTGTAACACAATTAGTAAATACAAAAATAAAAACCCTTAACGATGCCAACGGACAGCCCTACGCACATCTAAATGTACTAATCACTTCTTCCCTAGAAAACTGTATGGAAGTACCAAATGAATCGTTCTCAATCTGCAAAATGAGTTCTGCGAAGCGCCGGCGCATTGGCAAGTGCCCAAAGATCATCGTCACATCATCGTCACTATGATTTATACATTTGAGTAACTAAGGATAACTCATAGTAACAAAATACTGTTATAAATGTTTAGTCATAGTTAAAATACATGTTAGTTCATCTTACACATCCTACTAATATTATAAACTAGCTGTCCCCCGCGGTTTCACCCGCGTTCCCAAGGGATGTAACATTTCCCGGCACAAAAAGTATCCTATGTTACTTCTAATACCTCTATGTCATTTGTGTTTTGTTATTCCATGTCAGATGCGTTTTCTCTTTGACGTTTTATGTCACGTCAGACGGGAACGCGATCAAACGGGATAAAAAGTACCCTATGTCCGTCTCCTGGTTCTAAGCTATCTACCCACCAATTTTTAGCCAAATCGGTTTAGCCGTTCTTGAGTTATAAATAGTGTAACTAAGACGACTTTCTTTTATATATATAGATGCGAAAGTTTTTATGTTTGGATGTTTGTTACTCTCACGTGAAAAGTAACAAATGGATTTAGATGCAACTTGGATCATAGATAAAGCATATCTTGGAATAACATATAGGCTACTTTTATCCCGGGAAAACAAGACATCCCTCGGGAACGCGGGTGACAGCTAGTTCAAGATAATATGGAGCATACAAAAGCATAATTAAAATAGATGTACATAGTAGCATCTAGTGTAAAGACTTGGAGAGACTGACTGCAGTGACACAGGTAATGTGTTTCGTTTCTCATCCAGGGCAAATATTTGTGTGCATGAACATGGGTGTTCTTTCTGTGTCTATATAAATATGTATATAAGTATGTAGAATAGAATCTAGGATATAGTAGGTATATTAGTTATCGAGATTCCATAGTACGAGCTTTGGTTAGTGTGTGCGAAGAATGTTCCAGGATATTTATTTAAATTAATAAATAGAGTCCTTCTTTTAACTCTGATAATGAGTCACAAAGATTGCTCAACATAGGGAAACAGTCTACCACCCAGACACAACAAAACAAAAGAAATCAAGCAGCTGCATTCAATAGACGGGACTTGGCAATGAAAAGTAATTGAGTGAGTGGAGTTGGAGATCGTAGGCTAATACAACCAGAAAGTATTCTGCGGTTCCGTGGAACATTTTAAATCATGTTTTCCTTCTTTTTCAGTGTCGGTTTTTAACAAACTGGCTTTTTTTAATCCTATTAACAACAAAGAATGAATATTTTTTATCTCTCTTCATTAACATAATATCAAACATTCTCTATCGGATACCTTCTAGTAACGTGATCTTTCTCTCTCTTATCATATGCATGAGGGGGAGCTCCGTACGCCGTAAGGGTCACCTTCGTACTCCAATTTTTAAACTAGTTAGCCTCCGCCTCGCGGTTACTAGGCAATACCATAGGCAACGCGGGTGCCTAATTTAAACAAGACCGGTTCAGTCGTCTAGCCGTGAAAGCGTAACAAACTAACGCATTTTCGCCTTTATAATAGTTAGGATTCAGATCTTAGGACTGCGTCACATTCATCAATTTCAAACAGACAACAATTTGGTACAAACAAAAACTATTCTGAGTTTAATATATTATGTATTTGATAATAATTTAATTATGGTAAGTGATTATGTGCCCAAAGGTGGTAAGCACACCAAACCTACAAAGGAACTGCCCAGTTACCAACACACCAGGTACTCCGTGGAAGAATGTCATCAAATCATATTTTATTATTATTAGTGACCCCCTCCAAAATTTCAGGCTGCGACCGCGCCTACCCGTGACCTTCGTAATTACTAGCTATCATCTTCACAGAAAGGTATAAACAATTCCAGTGTATAAGGTATCTAGAAAGCCAACCTTTTTGGAATTCAACAAATAGATTTAGGTACTTCCCGACTCCGGAATGAAGGATAACATAAACAAACAAAAAGTTTGCAAATATTGTTGTAGCAAGAGTGACCTCGTCAAAATATGCAATAGATCATAGGCATACATCATCACAGGTTTAAATTATGATTATTTTAAGGCGTTTATTTATACGAAAGTCGAAACACATTTCAATATTTACTCACACACGCCTACATTTGCGTACGATGCAATTGCCGTCCGACTTTTGGCAGATTTCCTCAAACCGCTAATTAGCCAGTAAATAATGTATTGATGGACAGCTCCCTTCTAGGAACTAGCCTATATTCCAGGTAAATATAGATGTTGGCATATATATTTCTACCTATATCATCCATAGACAACAAAGAAATACATCCTACCTGCATATAAACTGTTATTTTTAAAAGAACACATTAGCTATTTTATTGCACACAAAATAAACTCCAAAATAGCACAGTGATTGCTTGAGTGGTCGCCTAATAGAGATGGAAGGTGCAACCCACAAACCGGTAGAATGTCAGAACATGCAACGGGAACGTCAGAATTTAAGGCCGCACAAGCGTGACGTCACAGGTCCCATGTTCGCGTGAACGTGATATGAATCAATCAATTTGGCGACGGGTTCTCAATCATTGAACATTGAACTGGTGGGGTAATGTGGGTAACTCCTCAAGTTAGAACAACTTTCCAATGTAATTGTAAGTGTCATCGTAAATGTCACATTCCAACCAATTTAACATCGGTTTTTAAGCCTACGTTTAAAACTTTATGATCACATAAAATGTTAAATAGATAGTTCTAGTTCAGTTTAATTCAGTGTCCTAGTAAAACTGCTGGCTGATTTATAACAGAGACTTAATTTTGGGTTTGACTTTTATAACTTGTTATTTATTTTGGTTCTGAATGCCAAATATAAATTTAAAATATGTAATAAAATTTATTGTTGCTTATATTATTATAACAGTCACTAATCGCTACTTGGGAAGATGCCTAAAAATAGTTCTGGGGAATTTTTTTTATTGATATCAACTTGGGTTTAACTTTACAAGTAGCTTTGTCAAAACCCTGAAGTAGCTAACAATATAAATACATAAGGTAAATTATATTTCTATAACAATAAACGTTACGATATATTTTGAATACTCAAAAAACAGGGTGGAGTCATCTTGTTACGGTCAAATAAAAAAAATAAAAAAAGAATAAAAATTCGCGAATTTTATTTCTATATTCTACAGTAACACCAGAAAATGAAAGAATTCTCTCTAATACAAATCCCACGCAAACAGTTTTCCTCATTCAGTAATTTTACCAGGTGGTGTGTGGCTCCACTTGAGCATTAGCGGCGGTTTTACAATAATATTCTCTATTTAGTACGTACCAAGTCTTATTTTCATACTTACAAGATAAGTGCAAATAAAAATTCCAAAAAGGTTTAATATCAAAATCTTTATTGATATATTTCTATGTTCAATTCATTTCATAAAAGATTTTGTAACCCGCAAAACGCTACAAATAATCCCCGCCTTTACGTAAAAAAATCAATTTCTCAAACGTTTAGCATGCGTAGGTGCATGGACTCTATGTTCTCTGGAACTTGATCATTTATAATCATTAAATAACTCAGTCATAGCGTAAAATCCACATTTATTATTATTAAACAAGGGAATTTCATGTCAAAATACTTTGGTTTTTATGACTTACGTATTTTTAATGATTCTGTCCAACAGATTTAGCGTCATCCATACTCGCCAGGGAGATCGGACATCTGATCCGATGTTTCTCTGGCGCCTAATATTTTAATCCTTTTAGTTTATTTCCATCACTCTTTTCATCAGAACATAGAATATATGATCTGTAATATTTAGACAATTTAAGGCGTTGATAAAATTTGAAGAACTGCTATTGATTTATATGGATAGTGAAATAGGTAAAGCCATAATAGTTCTGTAATATTCTCTCTCCTTGTTATTCTTTAGTGATATAAATTAAAAAAAATATGGAAACAGCTTCTCTTTTCATGCAAATTCATGTGTTTTATGATTATGCTCGAATTTCGACCAGTGGGCGAACACTATTTTAATTTGTCCATTCGTTTGAATTTCATTATTTACAAAATGAGAGTTAGTAATAGTCGTAACGGAAATATGAAAATAGCCTTATTCAAAACAATAAATAAAACGCTCCGGTACAATGTTGTTCCTCCGTCTTTGTATAAATAAGTATTGTTTTTCATATCATCAAAATATATATATTTTTTTTTTTATATAAAAACTTGAGCGCATTTGACTAGATCTCACCTGATGGAAAGTGACTATGCAATCGAGGATGGTACACGCGAACTCAAGTAATGCCTATTCACTCTTGCCTCATTTCTTTAGGTAAGACTAAGACTGAAGTCATCAAGTGAGAAAAAACGACAATAAACTATCATAAAACTTACCTGTTTAAAATTAGTATGAATAAATAATTCAGTTGAGAAAATATGGTGTTATATCGAAACTGACTTTGGGAGAAGTACCATCATCATTATCAGTACTGCTTAAGATAGCGCACAGCTAAAGTTTGGAATTCTCTCCTCTCGTGTGTGTTCCCAGAAACTTACAACTTGGGGCTCTTTAAGAAAAGAGTGAATACGCTACTAACGGGAAAGCGAGCTCCATCTTCGGCCTCATCTTCACTTACCATCAGGTGAGATTGAGGTCAATCGCAATTTCGTCAGAAAAAAAAAACTTCTCAATAAAGGATCCTCATTGAATTTCCGAACCTCATTAATAATCATCATCGACCTTGAATTAAAATCACAATTCACAATTTCTATTTATACAAACCAAAATTGATTATCGAATCAATAAAAGCGTTAACATTTTTAGAATGACACACCCATAAAAGATCCCATTCAAAATTGCGAATGAAAACGAATATATCCGGCCATTACGTTCAAATCGCGATCCGTAACACTTGCCCACACGTACGGATTCGGTTCCTGTCAATCATCACGCACCGAGATACAGAGTGCTTCCGAAAATTGTTAAATAGGAGTTCACCTAATTCCGAGAAATGACGCACACAAACCGTTACCAAATAGATTGTTACGGAAACTGTACATCATAATAGCATTTTTGTATTCGGGTCAGGATCTGTATTTTGTGTAACTGGAACCAATTGTTTGCGAAGATTGTAAACAGTTATGTAACTGAATCTTTCAGGACTAACGTAAGGATCTAGGTCGTGAAAAAAATAGATAAATATAACACCATAGAAGTGAAACTTTTGTATTACAGGAAATCATTTGAATTATCCATCAATCGTTTTGAACTGTATATATAGAATTTCAAAGCCCTGTCATAAAAAGATTCACTGGGCAATAAACTAGAGATCTTGTATATCCAAGCAAATTTAATTTCTAGAACAATAACTACAAGGAAACATAGTAACCGTCACAACTCTGCATTATTTCCCCCCGTCACACATCGCTCAAACATAACTCTACCATCTCATCTCCGTAGAGCACAAATTGACCCGTCATTACCACACCTGGGAATGAAGGCACGAAGGTGCGTGCGTGACCCTGAAGGTCTCGGCTAATGGTGAACAATAGCACCTGCATGAACTGGGCTGGGAGGCTGACGCGTAACTGTACTTTGTTCTATGACTGAGGTAATGTCGGAGACGTAAGGTCGTATGTTGCTGAAATTAATTATGTATTTAACAAGATTTGTTGATTTGTTAGCAGACTACCGAACTTATGTTGAACCCACAATTTGATAAACTCAACAAGATGTACGTACATGCTTAACACAGGGTTTTTAATCCCGAACGATGTGTTCAAAAACGTTAAACCATAGATAAAACCGCGCGTTTACACAGATGTCAACCGACGGTATTTTTGCAATTTGCGCGGTTGTAAATTACAAAATTCCCGCGTGTCTAATTAATCTATTGCGTCAGTTTATTTTAACAAAGAAACCGGGTCAAGAAAATCAAAACCACAACAGAAAAACAGTCTACAAGTGTGGCATAACCTTCGCAATCTGCGTAAACAGAGACGCGTTACGAAGCGAACGTAATCACTACACGCGAATATCATGTTTTTTTTACTTCGCACAGAGACAATAAAGCATAAAATCCGTTGGAAATGATTCACAACGTGGAAACATAATGTTATGTCAGCAATCAACCGACAGATGTGGGCTACGGCCCCGTTATAAGCGTGTAAAGATACGGTTCGCAATTAAGACGGCTCCCGAGAGGCGGGCCCGTGCCGCTAGTGAAAAAAAAAAAGAAAAAGAACTTACAATTTTCGCAAGAAGTACCGATTTCTTATTTTGAATAATTAATGCCGTCGCGCGGATTCTGCGAATCACCCGCGCGTAATGGGCGACACTCGTCACGCTTTTCGAAAAATCATCTGTAGCGAAAGTGTAGACAGGGAAATCGCAAAAGTTTTGGAATTATGCCCGTTGGTTGGGGGGATGGGCTAGTTTCAGAAATGGTGATTCGATGCCCCCTTCCTTGTAAAAGCGATTCTGTAGAACCGATTTTGCGGTCACTTTGCGTGAAAAATTATTTTAAGATATGCAGATTTTTTACTTCCTTGAAAGTAATGTTCAATAATAAATTCTCAGCACAGGCTCCTCTTGTGTCCTTTTCCGGGAAATATTATTTTAATTTAGATTAAATGGAAATGAATGTGGTAAATTACTACGAAAATAACCTCCGACTTTACCGTTTTTATTTCCTTTCTTGTGTGACTAAGTGCTTTATTATTCTAAAGATAAAACATAAAAAAAAAATCCTACTGCGATGTTCAATTTCACAGTTTACTATTACAATTAATATAATGAAAATATATACATAAAAAAATATTTTATAAAACCATGAGTGTAAGAAAATATCAATAAAAAGAAAATTGCTTACAACCAATAATAATCTCCGAACATAACACTTTTAAACTTACGCTCATTACAAACAACACCTAATTTTCTCACGCCCATATCTCCATATAATCAAAGAAAACGAGCGCTCCATTCGTTACTCTTAGACGTAAAATTAACAATTACAATGTCATAACACACAAACATACGACATGTGTAAGGTTTACGCGATAACAGAGACACGTGCCCACGGGCAGTGTCCCGCGGAGTTACGCAATGTGTCACCGGACGTAACCGTGACGAGACTTTGTCACAGATTACTAATATAGCTTATGACTTTTGTATCAATCTATACTTCTATATCACTACATAGTATAAAACAAAGTCGCTTTCTCTGTCCCTATATCCCTATGTATGCTTAAATCTTTAAAACTACGCAACGAATTTTGATGGGGTTTTTTTAATAGATAGTGATTGAAGAGGAAGGTTTATATGTTTAATACATGAGACATCCCACGGGAACGCGTGTTATTAATATATAAAGAATATAGTTGAAAATTGCTGAAGAGTTTGTTTGTTTGCTTGAATGCACTAATCTCAGGAACTACTGGTTCAAATCGAAAAAATATTGTGTTGAATAGTCCATTTATCGAGGAAGGTTATAGGCTACATAACATCACACTACAAGCAATAGGAGCGGAGCATCAATGAAAAAAATTGCAAAAACGGGATAAAAAAAACATCCCTTCTATTCTGTTACAGTCTTCCGGAACGCGGGTGAAACCGCGGGGAACAGCTATAGTAAAATAAAGGTATGCTGTCAATCTTAATTCCAGATAGATCGAACATTTGTCGACGTTGCTAGGTTATGGTAATTCAACCGGTATGAATATAAAAAGTGGCCATAAGACAATTTACATACGTATCCGAGCCCAAACTTGATACAGCTGCAAAAACTCTGTTCTATTGTTAATTAATTTTCTAGCTCAAAGTTTACATTACATTTTTGTCCAAATATTATTGATCACATTACTACCGCTCATTAGTGTTAATAATTGGACTATCGAAGAAGTATATCGATTATATATGATGCTTACTTCTATCACCATCATCTGTCTAACCTGTCCTGTCTCACAATCTCCTGGAGTTGCCGGAATACTGTATTACAATATTTTTACGGCCGGCCGCCTGCCTGGCTTAACACTCTTTGGAAATGGTGTGGTGTGGAATAGAGGTGTAAGTACACGTGGTCATCGGTGTAGGCACTCTATAGTCGCCTCTTACGACACGCTGGAGATTCACCTCGGCTGAAAGCCTTTTGCGCTCGCCGAACTCGTGTCAGTGTGAGGGTGTAATAGCCATTAGAGACCAGAAACAAAAAACCCAAGAGATTCATAATTTCCTTAGGTTATTTCTTCTAGCTGTCCCTCGGTTTACCCGCGTTCCCGTGGGATATCACTTTATCCCGGGATAAAAAGTAGCCTATATGTTAGTCCAGGATATGTTCATCTATGTGCCAAGTTTCATCCATATCCGTTTAGTAGTTTTTGCGTGAAAGAGTAACAAACATACTTACATACAAATCCTACCTCTTTATAATATTAGTACAGATGATAAAACAACCGAGAACTCAAGTCATCAATTCGGTGAAGAAATAATCATATGTCAAATACAATCGACTATCACACAATCGATATTCGATATTTAAGTTTACAAACGATTTAAGAATGTATGCGACGCAAAACAATATATACCGCCTCTATACGTCACTGATACATCGATCGTAGGTACATGTCGTGTCGTGTCGCAGTGATTGATACACTACGTTTTTATTTAACAACTGTTTACTATTTACTGTTATTTACGGTATTTATTCGCTGCACATGGCACCTTATGACATTTAAATTGCTGTATATAACTTATACAAGTAACAAGATTGACTGATGTCGTAAACAATTATGTTGTAAGTACATTTCCTACTAATATTATAAAGGCGAAAGTTTCTATGTATAAATGTATGGATGTTTGTTCCTCTTTCACGCAAAAACTACCCAACGGATTTAGATGAACCTTGGCACATAGATAGAGCATATATTGGAATATCGTATAGGCTACTTTTTATCTCCGGGTAATGTTACATCCCTTAAGAACGCGGGTGAAACCGCGGGGGACAGCTAGTTATACATACGAGTAGGATAGTCTCGTCCTTCGGAACGTACTATAGTCTGTCGATTAAATATGTTCACATGGGAAAATAATAAGGACTTTGAGAAACTATTCTTGGCAACACTCAAAAGAGTATGGTATCACTGACAAATCTAAATACTTGATCTAAAGATCTTAAGGTTTTATTTTGAATTTTTTGCCTTTAATATTTATATGTTACTAGCTGTCCCCCGCATTCCCGAGGGATGCAACATTTTCCCGGGCTTAAATGTAGCCCATATGCTATTTCAGGACATGCTCAATCTATGTGCCAAGTTTCCTCCAAAGCCATTCGGTTGTTTTTCGGTGAAAGAGTAACCAACATTCATACATACTCCTAACCTTTCATATCAATAACCCCTACTAATATTATAAATGTGAATGTAAGTTTGTATGTTACGCTTTCACGCGGACACTACTTAACCGGCCATCATGAAACTTTGTACACATATTCTTGGAGGTATTAGATTTAACATAGGATACTTTTTGTGCCGGGAAAATGTTACATCCCACGGGAACGCGGGTGAAACCGCGGCGGACAGCTAGTATTCTATATAGTAAGAATCTACAAAAAGAATGCACGAATTGAAACGACGAAGTACACATAAATATACACTTCCGTATTTACAACATTTGAATACACTTAAAAGCTTAACTTTACAAATTAGATTAGTAAACAACGTATCAAAAATGAATGATTTGAAATCGATAAACTTATTATCAGAAATAGCACATCGATTCAATCGTGTTTATGTTTTACAGAAAATCGCAGCTCTATTTTTCAGTTGTTATTAACTCATTAAGAATTTTTAATAGATCTTAGATACAGTTTGGTTTTCGAGTTCGACAGGGAACGAGGACGAGCGAGAACAGCCAGACGAAACTGTTTTTAATACATATTAGAACGAAAATATTTTGCTGTTTGACCGAATATGTAATTTTATAATAATCACGCAATTATTTTAGAGGCTCTGTAGTAACGATACGAAATATTTTTCATCTGTATTCCGCACCATGGTTAGTACTATTTTCAAATTCCATTCAAATCCGTTTAGCCGTTTCTGCGTCAATAAGTCGAAATTTACAAATAAATATTTGTGAAATTAAATATTATATATTTATTATAATAATTAAATAATCAGTAATAATTTTATTTATTATTTTATTGTTACCTTCAAAAATGTATTAAAGTTATTTGGTAAGTTAAACTAATTTATAATTCTGTTAATTTTATAGCGGCAATAAAGTTCAATAAAATTTTATATATGATAATTGAAAATAATTAAAAAAAAATTATGTATGCATGCGTTTCGATATAATCTGTGGTAATATTTGCATGAGAATTGAAGAAATCCGAGCCGAGTTGAAACCGGAATAGATTTAAGCGGAAACAGATAAAACCAACACATAAATTTTCGTACCTTTACATAAATACAACGTTGAAAGCCAATTGTGGAAAATATTCCCGTTTAGAAGCTTCACCCGCCAGATGTCAGTATCAAACCTCAATTTAACCAACAACTTCATAAACTTTCCAAGAAATAATGACTTAACCTCAAATTTTAACGTTTCTTGCAAAAACTATAAAACATCTTGTTGATTTTTAGGTTTATTGATTTATCCTTTAAAAATAACAAAATATAAATATCGTTTAATATTTCCTTAACCATTTACTTAACCGGGTTTTTTAAACTAACATAATCTGAACTTAAATACTTAAAACTCCCTCACGTTTTCTTATCTTAAGATTTGTAAACCAAATGAGAAATTCATTAACGAAAATAAAAAAAAAACTTTTAATTCATAAAATTTTAGACTTAAAATATATATGATGAAAGGTTCAAACTAAATTGGAGTTATGGAAACCGCACAAATGAAATTTAAAAAAAAACAAACAAGTATATCGAAAAAGGATTTCACGCACCGCACAAGACACAACCGTAAAGCGTATAAACAAACAAACAAACAATGTGCACTTAGCCGCATAAGGGGAAAATATCAGGTTTCAAAATAACCACATGTATGACAGATAAAACGCGCCAGTGTTCCGTTTATTATTTTTCAACATCCTTTGACATGAATCAGTTAAAAAAATATTTCAAGGAAACGCTCGTAAAATGTCGACGGTGCGATCATACATTCCCAATTTAAGGTGACAATGATCAAATATTATTTCGAGATCACCTGTTACAAGAGGTTAATCCAACCGTATTGTTATAAGGGCATCGCCGAAAAACTTGCACTATTAACTTGTCAATAATTTCAGGTCATGCTCAAAAAGGGTTAAAGGCATAGCCAAATAAAAGAGCCTGAGAAAAAAAAAACATCATGTCGTATTGACAATCCGTCCGTTTTTGGATGTTGTTAAAACATATTCTTCATACGCTTTTGGTTGGGACTGAAAATAATGAAATTGTTTTCGTTTTGTTCAATATCTTGTTAGTGACGTTTTGGGAATTCCGCTTAAAACAGCTCGAAGAAGTTTTCGGCAACTTTATGAGGAAAGTTTTCTAAAATTTAACATGACATTATTTGTACGCCTTTGAATGTTTTTAAGTTAAATCGAACTGCCATAAAATGACAGAAGTTTTTTATGGTTACATTCTGACTATTTTTAGTTCAAAAACTTGTTATGATATTCAAAATAACACAAAAATGAATAATAATCCACTGAACAGAGAGAGAGAGCGAGCTGGTTCTTATAAAAAATAAAGACGTATAATAAACTAAAATAAAATAGTTGAACTTGACTAAGATATGGTAAAAACTGGATCTGTTTAAAAGACCTGCAGTGATCTTTATACCAATTAATAACACTAAAATGACAAGGCAAATGCCAATCGATTTGTTTCCTCAACTTTTATTCTAAAAGCTTCTACATTTAGCCATATCCATTACAGGTCATTAACCTTTATGAAATCAGAAGACAATAGCGTTTTTTCAAATTCGCTGTTTCATGAGCCTTTTTGTACTTCGAAGGATACCATAATTTCCGCATTCTTTCTCCAAAACTGCTGCGCGAGCCAATAAAAATACAAGGAAATGCGTGTTAGCGAAGTGTTTGTGGTTATAAAACACGTAATTGTGATTGAACGAGAGCAACCACGCTCTGGTGGTCGCGAGGAACGGTGGCACAGCTGATCTGATGTGAATCATTCTTTGCAGGGTTGCCAGCAAAGTTATTGGAGCATTGTAATGTTTGTTGGTTATTTTTTTTATAATTTAAAATAAATGCATTTTTTAAACTTTCACTTGTGGCCAGTATTTTGAGAAAAGAATCATTGTTTATTTATCTATTGACGCGTATATCAAGGGGCTGTGTACTAACGACATTCAAATGATTTACTTCGGAATAAGTTACGGGTCACACTTACATTTCCAATGGCAATGGAAAATTAGGTAACATCACAAACGCAGGTTACCAAATCTGAAAGCTTAATTAAAGTTCGTTAACCGAGCAAAACATTAGCATATTAAAATAATTTATATTTATTTAAACTCTGCGGCGAACGCACCTCGTCGCTCAAACGTAATTTTATACAGAATACGTCTAATTAGCAAAGGAACTGTTCCGTGAACGAATAAAAACTGGAAATGCACCCGGGTTTCCACGGTTCCAACTCTGGATGGACAAAGGCATGACGTTTCTAATGATATGGTAAGAGCCCATAGATACAGGAAATCCGCTGCGCTATAAAAAATTATTTCAATAACTCAATGCCAAGGGTTCAAATCTGACTGTAGGTAGGTATCTAAGTAAGGTATAGGCAAGTATGGTAGGTAAGTAAGGTAGTTAGTAGTTCTCGCTTGGCTAGTTTCTATCCTTAAGTTTAAGATCGGTTGCCAAACACTAATTGTTGTTTCCAGCAGTTGCACTTGACACATTGGCGATCCCTTTGGTATTGCTAAAACAACGGTGACCACTTACCATCATGTAAATACTCTGCCTGCTTGTCAGTCTTTTGACATGAAAAATGCGGGTTTTTGATGTAATTAATTGATGATGCAAAAATTTCAAGAAATTACACATTATTTAATATCAACCACATCTATCTATTTTATTCTAAAGTATCATAATTCACCTAATCTACACTAATATTATAAAGAGGAAAGATTTGTATTTTTGTATGTAACGAATAAACTCAAAAAGTACTGGTATGATTTTAATAATTCTTTTTTCATTAGAAAGCTACATTATCACTGAGTAACATAGGCTATATTTAGTACTACATAGATTAGTATAGAAATCTTTAGAAATTTCTTTTAAAAAAATTAGCCATAAAATGTCTTTCATCGCATACGCTGCGAAGAGTATTAATGATAGGACAAAAAAATGTTCGACAATATTATAGAATATATCAATATCTACAAAAAGCTTCGCGAGACCATATGTCTAACTATTGTAATTACGTCACTATATTATTAATATACTAAATGTTATTGTAAGTTTGTTTGTTACGCTTTCACGCGAAAACTACTTAACCGATCATCATGAATCTTGCTTGATAGGTTTGCCTTTTACCACAGAATCGCCCGAAGTGCGAGGACAAGGCCGAACATGGAGGTTGAATCAATTTTAATGTACATACAACCTTTTTTCAAATACTCTAATGAATAATATTTTTTATGAAGATAATTTGTATGCATGTAACGACATCCAGCGCGACATCCTTCCTTACATTGTGAGCTTCTAATAGTTGCCATAACAATCTTAAAAGTTGATAAGATTTTGTATAATAAAAATGCCTATTAAATTTGGATGCAATTTATATTTATAGTAGAACCAGGAACAATGTCAGTTTTATCTTTTTGGGGATTATCCGAAACGGTTTGGCACGCGTTACTATGTAATCTAAGAAATAAGATATAACACATCATGTCGGGAATGGAGAGCCCACGTAACAGGAAAATTGAATTATAATTTCCCCATAACTTTTAAGAACAATATATCATTACAATTGGCAAGGAAACAAATTGTATACAATATTGCCAATCAACAATCACATAATAATCATTTCATCATTGTTTGAAGAGATACCGGACATCATCAAAGAAATTGAACAATCAAATATTCCATAGACAAAATTACAGCAATCAATCATTATGAAGCACTGATGTTTTCACTTAGAATAAATTAAAGATGATTAATTCTGAGAATTATTATTCCCAGAAATTCCCATTATTATTCCCATCTAATAAAACAGAGTTGTAATGTTAGTAAATTGTAACGACCGCCAATTACTAAATGCGATGGAGTTGAGGCGCATCTCGAATTTACTACTCTTCATAACGGATTCCGCGTTTTACAGCTTTGTTCAGATTTTTTAATCATAAAAAAAAGCACCAAAATATGAAAAGATCAGTATATCTTCTTCAAACAGTTAACAGTGAAGTTTAAGCTGTGACTAAGAGGGCAACACAAAGCAAACATGTATAAAAACTTAATAAAGATTTCCGCAAATTCTCGACGCATTCGAATCAGAGCAAATTAAGAAGTGTTGTAAGTTTAAAAGACGTGAAGAAAAATTAATTTCGTTATAATTGTACGGGTAACAGCGAATTTTCCGGTTTAGTTCACGGGAAAAGAGATCAATGTGTAAAGCGGTTGAATGATAGTTTGGAAACATTATTTTCTCGGAAAAAACAGCTCTACTGAACTCCTTTCGAAATTTAAACAAAAAAAATCAGTTTCCTTTTTGAGGTTTGTAAAAAAAGTGACGTAAAAAAATCTATCCACTAAAAAGATTTAGAATCTCTTATTTTTTGTAACTGGCCAGTTATTGACATTTGTTTTTCTCGGCTACAGGCAATCTAAATGAGGTTCTATCTCGAGCGTAAAAAATGAGCCTGATTGTATTGTAGGTAAGGAAAGCGCGATGAAAACAAAACCATAGTGGGTGGCATTTACACGGGTTGTTAGTATTAACCAAGTTAATTGGCCGGTTGCGGGAAGAGAGCGTGACAGCTAGTCTCGGCATCGCAGTGGTTTGTAGAGTCCATTGAAAGTCGAGCACGTAGCACGTTCAACTACTCGAAACATCTTCGGAATTCTGAAAGCTCTCCTTTATTTTTATGCTCGTAACTGGCTGCTGAATAGCTGGCGATGATTTCATATCTCAGTGATATATAGTATTAAAAATAAACCGTACTTTATGTCACTTTCTACATTCACCGTCATATATCGATTAAGGTGAAATCCAATCACATTCCTGTGTATAGAAAATACCGCAAGAGAAATATTATCGATTGAAAAAAATTCAGTCATCGAGTTTAAGTAAATAACCAGCAAGCTGATGTCATAGACAGTTACGACAATAAAATGGATACAAAAAAAACTTAAGGCTTGCAGTAATGGTTGTGCGATTTAGTAAAGTTCAAGGGAAATTCTCAGTCGTAAAAAGTTTGCTCAAACTTTTGTGTTGTTTGTGTGTTGGCTCACATCTCCTTCCAATTATACAATACTTGTTTATTGTCCAATGAGAGTAGAATACGTAATTTGTCTTGTTGCAAACGAGGTCGGAACGAGAACGCCACAAATTACTTGCTTCAACGAATTTGATCTATAGATGGAAAATGGGACATGGTTTCCGGAAGAGATTAATATTAATGAACATGTCCAAAAGCTAGGTGAACAAATGGGTCACAAATGCCCACGATTGCGTTGACCCGACAAGTGACATTGGCTAATTTGCCCTACAATGGTTACGTAGAAATGCTGTACCGAGAAATGGGACATGAAATTAAGAAATGTAAACATAATTTTTTTTGATCGCTTTCATCTTTCTCCTACTAAATTACCTAATTATATTTATTAACCGTCAACACGTTACTAGAGCAGTGGACGAATATAGGCTACACATAGGGAGCGATGGCCCCGCCCATGTTACGAAACGCTCTGTCCCTAACTCTGGTTTAGAACCCGTAATTTTAATGGATCCATCTAAAATAAACTACCTAGTTCCAAAAAAGAAGTGAAGAGATCGGTCTGTTTCGCTGACGAGACTGAAAATGCAACGAATGCAGGGTTGTCACCCGCAACCTAAATTCCGACAATCCAAAAATATCGCTCTAAAATTTTAAGTGATCATTAACAACTTATTGGAAAACCACAATTGGCTTTGTGCCCCCTACAAATCTAGGCAAGTGAATCGTGGCTGGACGGTCTCTGAAGTAGGCCGATACATTATTTATAGGCACCTACGTCATAGCTTACAGGGTATTACAGACAGGTCCCGATCTGCAACACGTCGATTGAACTTTTCTGTAAACAAAGCTGCACAATGTCATATATCAGAAGCAGATATGACAGTGTTTGTGTTGTGCGATGAATTATTGCATGTGCATTTCACAGTTCACGTTCATCACGGGTATGTGTTGATTTCAACATAGTGCAGGGGGCTGATTAACACTATAACAACTCCACTGCAATTTTAGAACTACAAGGGTATTTAAAACTGACTTACTAGTCACGTGACCTTAACCAGGCAAGCAACGGGGATTGGCTGCGCATAGACAGAAGCTATCAAATAAACTTAGTCCTATACCGGCTTGAAACAATAATGTTTAGTAGTACACTCGTAATAAGGTCCAAATTTTGGATTTACAAAATATGTCTAAGACCATACAATGAAAGGTCTTAAGCTTAGGTTGTTACAAGTTACAATGGTCTGTCTGAAGAACTCAAAACACATCAATGTCAAAACTTAACAATATCCATTATTTATATTAATTACAAGTATTCTATAACCAAAGCTCAAAAGACAATGAGACAATATTACATCCGATTACAAAATAACACTTATAACGATGAAGTCATAGCTTTGAACAATTAACTTATTAAATAACGTAAACCAAATTAATATCTCATTATAATTATGCAATAACGACCTATATTGGATCTATTCCAAAGGAGTTAAACAAAGACCGGGTTTATGAACCGATAAATCATTCTTTGTGTTGATTTTATTGTTATATGGGAAGGCAGAGCTTCTTGCATTATAATTTACTGTCAGATGTGTGATTCTTACGCAGAAAATTGCGTATACTTGTCTCATCTTCTCGTTCGCAAAGCTAAGTATGGCCTATGGATTCTGTCTAGTAACTCTTTCGTCTCGACCTGATTAGGGGAGATTTAAGGCCTAAATCACCTCGTAATCCGAGTGTGAATCGGCTTTAGTAAAATCGGCTCATGTTATATGTTTTATAGAGCTTACGAGATTACAACAATACAGATAAGCCGTATTACGTAAGATAATTATATGGAAAGTAGACTTTTCAAGTGGATATAAACAGTATTACCAGAATCAGGCCGAGGCTACAAAATGTTCTTAGAAATGCGAATCAAATTATACAGACGTCCAACCTGACGGGATTTTTGAATAAATATTAGAATAACTCTGCGCGGTGCGGGCGGTAACATTTTAGCTATTAATGGAATTCTCCTCTAGGACTATTTGAAATGGTTAGGAATGTATCTAAAGTTAAAAGTTAAACTCGAGGTACCCTGTAGTACACTTATTATATCTTTTAAGTCGGTTAATTTAACCATGTAATGTAGGTCTTCAGATTCCCACGAATCATCAGCGAGAATGCACATTATTGATAAATGAGTAAATAACATTAAACAAATGAATACCACATCTGCATAGCGTCGCGTCATTGCTTATTCTTGCTATTAACTCAAACAGGTATCTATGCAGGTGCACCTACAGAAATAACTTTCATTCAGGTCTGATGATGCAAGCAATATGTACCTACTTCATTAAAATTATATAGATAAATAAATAATATGACGCGACAACTGTCTTTGTATGTTTATTCGTTGTTATACGGCTCGAAGGACCATTTATAAAGGCTTTTGTTGATACAATATATTGCGCATGGTGCGCTTAAGCCAAATCCATTTCGAAGGTCAAAAGCTCTTTGTTGCAATAAAATATGATAACTTTGCTTTGTTAATATTTATGATGCGCTTAAAACAAGTTTTACAACTTTTGGCTAGGCTGCGAAGGAAAACGTTGCGTGTGGAAATCTGCATGGGAGATGGAAACTTTAGGCTACACTTATAGCTTTGATATTCTAAGTATCAAAGATAAGATTTCAAGAGTATCTCATTAAGAAGACCGTAATGTTACTTTAAATGTGGAGCTGTAAGCAAAACATACAATTTTCTCTTTGAACTTAAAATTGGCGCCCAAAAAACAGTTTCCTCGAACATCAGAGCACGCTAAACACAGCTGATATCAGTACAACGTACAATAAAACCTTTAAACCGAATCCGGCGGTCGCAGGCCCGCCGTAATAGACCGTTACAAGCACCATCGGTGCACAAACTATTTGCAGAGCTTGAAGTTTACAATCTCCGCGCATGTAAAGGTTCAGAAACGATGCAAATTGCTGCCAGCCGGTGACGTCAATGTGCCGTATAGTGATGTATGGCTTAAAACAATCGTGCATGGAGACAGTTCGATATTTCTAGATCGATAACACTTGTCTGCCTCTTTCAGACTACAACCTAACTATTAAACATTATGAAAATAACAATAGAACTCCTTGAAAGAATTATTTGAAAGAGTTGAAGTGCCAGCGAGATACAAGACCGAGAACAATTCTTAAATTCAAAAAAAATTCAAAATTCAAAACCATTTATTCAGTTTAGGCCTTCGGAGGGCACTTATGAAGGTCAAATTTAAAGTTACTGAAGCTACAACCGGTTCGGAAGTCAGCCTTCAACTGAGAAGAACCGGCAAGAAACTCAGCAAGGTTACATTCTTTTTTATTTGTTATATAAATTTTTATCTATTCTGACTTTTTGGCTATTTTATAATTTCAATTTTACATAATTTTATATTTAACAATTACAAAATACTTATTATAGGTAACATTAATAAAAACAAAACAAAAAAAAAAATATGACAAGACTACAAAATAGAAAATAACAATAAATAGGTACTTACAACTTAAACAAGAGATTTAGAGGTGCACTGTGCAGAGAGCAGCTATTTCCATACATTTTTATCTTCAATATAATGAACTACCTTGTAATACGCTTTTTCTTTCAAAACTTTCCTAATATAATTTTTAAATTTATGATCAGACATTTTGGTTATTGAAAGCGGTTAAGAGAAGTTAGATTTCAAGATCAATGTAAATGCAGGAAATAAATTAACAATCGACAAGTTAAAGATGAAAAGAGATAAGGTACATCACTAGTGAGTGGCTCCAAACTCGAGTGCACCGAATGTACATCACTTTAAACCAACTCCCTAACGACTGACCAATACACTCATAAAGAAGGCTGTAAAACCAAATTCGCGGATTACATCGAAAAGGTCAAAGGATTCAAAATGGCACGTTATTTCCAGTCCTCTTTTATTAGTATCGCATTTCGAATGCCAACAAAGCTGCTAATAATCTGAAAAATGGAATCGATTTGACATTGATAAGTTATAAAATATTATCGAATATTTGTGTTTGTCCATAAGCAACATCGGAAAGGCCTTTTCGATGTTTCTCAATCGTTTTGACTCATAAAACAATGAAATTGTCGTTATGCGACTGCCTTGACTTTTAAATTGATTTTATTTATGTATTCTTAGTTGCCAGTTAAGACATATTCCTAGCTTCGATTGCTTTTGCTTGTGACTTGAAAAGCGCTACAAATGATACTTAATTTTATTGATGCATGTTATTGTTTTGTAGCCCAATGAAGCTATTATATTAAATTGATTCATTGTGTATAGCCATCCTTTCATAACTCGTTTATTATAAATATATCAAATGTGTTCCAGGAATTGTACTTAAGAGCTAGTACCCTTTTAGGCCTTGTGTACTTACGACCTTTTGCTACATTATCCCTAACTTCAGTGAGATTGTGGTCAAACACAAGCAGAATATATCCGCTATTACTTGGAAGCACTCGGAGCTATGACCACTTCGGAGAAACATCATTCACCGTATCCTTATGCCTCGCATAGAAAAAAAAAGGAAGGTATATCCAACGCCTCAAACACCGGTACGAAATTAGACGGGCTTCCCCGAACTATATTACATGTACCTTAAAATACTAAGGCGGTGACTACGTGTTAAGTGGAAGATACAGCCAGAGCGTCTTCCTGAAAGCCGCCCTCTTTACTCCCGCTACTATAAATATGAATCTGAAACGTCCACGCTTCAGTCGTTCAGGAAAGCTCGAAGAGAACACTGTGCCAAATTTCTAAACTCCCCAGTGACAACGTGATCACCGACGCGTATCTACCATAAACAATTTTATTTATCTATCAGTGATTTCGTAACTTTGGCCGTATATCAAAGGGAACATAGTGTGTTATTGGATTTTTATCTGTGAAGGCGAATTTTGTGCACCGAAGATGTTGGACAAGTCGATCTTGAGCGCTAGTTGGGAAAGCGTGGTAAGTTATTAATCTTAATGATTAAACTTAGTATTGTATTAGCCGTTTATTATACTGAGAAAAGTGCCGCTACGATAATCGAATCGGCCCTACGTATTTGGATTACGGAATACCGACATTGTGGACGGCAGTAACTATTACGCAAAGTGCATGGCCAGTTTAATGCGCTTAAAAGGCAACTGACTTGTCTATGGTCGCTGTCATTGAACTGCAGCGCGTGCGTGCTCCGTGTTTGAATATGGAATTACGTTCTTTTTGTGGTAAAGCTCTTGACATTGCCGCGTTTCACGGTTAGTGACTCTTGGTGCGTTAAATATTAAATTTATCAACGTCAGAAATCGATCTAAAGTAACTGATTAAAATGTTTGAGATTAATCACAATGATTACTCCCATCAGAAACGATTTGTACGGCTGACTAAAGGTTATCAGAACGAGTTAATTGAAAGCCTTGACAAATTTTAGAGCTTTGAGCGGTTGTAAAGTAATACTGAAATCCTAATCGAATCCTATAAAATGTATAATTTTAACATAATATATCAATATCTTTGATGTCACTAATGGCCAGTTCCTGTGGACATCAAAACGGAAACGAAGCGCTCAGGAAAAAACAATAACGCTTTGTCCACGGAAAACTCTCACGCGAACATTGTTTTGTAAATGGAATTGTAATTTAAACCAAATTTCACCATAACATTTCACAAAATTCATCAATTGCCAAAAATCGTTTCTAAATACAAAATTGTTTCGAAAGCATCTGTCAAATAATACAAAGAGCTGTCATAACTGGCAGAGTTCGTACCTCCGAATCAATACGTCGCTAGTGTTGTGCGATGTTTTTAATTCACGGACCGGTCTAAGCTAATTTCGTTCAAATACTTTCACCGGAGCTTTGGTGTAACCAAACTTGACACGGCCAGTATCCTAGACATTTTCGTCGCTGTTGTAACAATCTCTTAATAGCTGTCATTCGTCCCCCAGTCATTCCGGTTTATGGTTTCGAAAGTGGAGAGCTAGCGACCGGTGAGATCTGATAATGACAAATTACGATTTAAAAATCGAATGCGTTTGAAAAATACATCTAATATATCATCGCACCGTTCCCATTAATTCATTCTAATATACGTTAATTAAATAAATAATTCACGAATTCACAGACATATTTATAAAAATGTAACAATTTGTCAACTTTCAAGAGAAACCGATGCATTATTGCCACGGTGGAAAATAATAAATAAATGTTGACAGCTTCATTAATTTTATTTCTATTAGTAAAAATAGAAATTCTGTCCCCATTATTACAAAATTTCAAATGATTAAATGCACAGGATGTAAACTATTTCCATATCATATTTCATTACAGCGTTTTGTAAGAAATTTAAATCAACAAATATTCGTATAAATTAAAGCTTAAAATGTAATGCTTGAGGCCTCTACCAATAAGGTGATACAAACGTTTATTTGATTTTGACAGATCATAATAACAGTATACAAACATTCATGTCATTAAACCTGAGGTCATTATCGTTAAAACCGTCTGACACAGTATTATGGTGCAATACGTATGAGGCGTGAAAAAAAAAATTCGATTACTCATCAAAAATTAGTTATGTGGGAAAAAAGTGCGCGTGGATAACTTACTGTTAGTCATATCGATACGTCACGGCGTAAGTCACGTATTAAATATAATTGTCGCGTTGATTAACGAATATCATTCGATTATTCGCCTAGTCGATTACATCGGTTATTAACCTTCGTAAATTGCATACTACAGTACTTATCCCGAGCGATTCTAAGAATAGTTGTCTATACTTGAATCGACTGAAAATAGAATTGATTGTGTTATATCGAAAACAGATCGCTATAGTTTACATACGTGGTTCTCTTCGTATTGAGGACGCGTTACTTGTCTATGGACAGAAATAATGCATCTATTCTTATACCGCTTTACGTAAATTTTATGTAAACAAACTCTTATCGAATTTTACGTTTACTAGAAAGTTTTCAAACAATTGAAAACATCGATTTCTCAGAATGTTTGATAAAATAGTACTTCATAATACCTAATCCGATAAATAGCCGCAAACAATAAACTGATGTCCAAAAATACACGTTTAGTTCAAAACAATACGTTAGTTACAATAACATTTATCCCGTTATAGCAACTGAAATAACAGTTTGTTGCCATACGGATTATAAATTCCACTTTTGATCGCAAAAAGTCTAGTCCAAACACTGTGGCGCGAAAAAATTAGACGATGAGTGCGTATAGCTGTAAATTTGTGAGAAAAAAAATATGTGTGCCACGCGCGAATGTAATGTATTGCACACATGACCTAACGGTATCCAAATACTGGCTGATTTGCAATTCGAGAACAGAATTCCATTTTCAAATTGTTGCAGAGATATCCGAGACATTTTTTTAATTTACGTAATTAGAGCTGATATTACAGTATGCCAGTATTTAACAATGACATTAGACAGATTCAAATAGTCTTATGAAGTCATATAAAGATTAGGTTTCATTGAAAATCTAAGACGTTCACGTAACACCAGATAATAAAACCAATGTAATATACTAGACAATAATAGAAGTTGCATTGAACATACACAACACAAGTGTTGTCGAAAATAACCCGTGACAAATTTAACTGCACCTTTTAGCGTTATCACCTTCAGTTCTATAATAACATTCACAAATAACACGAACTATGCATGTCCAGACAGAAATAGGATACACGCATTTTGACGCAGAATTACAACATGGGCGCTTCAAATGGGATTGAGTATACACAATGAAAGAATAATATGGACACGCCTCACTCACCGACCACTGACTCGTGACAGCCACGAGACGTGCGACAGCAAGAAAAAATTACCTGAAAATAAAAAAATACAAGGTTATTTCATTTGAAAAATTGTCTAGCCTACATTTGTGAGGCTTAATTTACCGTTTTAATTAGAACGTGTTAACTTACACTAATAGAACAACTATTTAAAAGTGACCCATTTTCAGTTGCGACCCGAATTCGCACAGTGCACTGTTTTTTTTCCACAAAACCATTAAAAAAAATGTTACACAACCGGAGCTGTCAAAATACGAAGTCAAACAGATTTGTCGTGTCAGTGGCGGCTGACTTTGATATATTTTCGTTTCGTAAAGTTGTTACAGTTAGAATGAACAATATTTAACGTAAATGACTTAAGTAGAACTTTCCAAAACGATAGTAAAGTAATTTGACATTTATAAATCGTAAACAAAGTTAATCGACTGAATAATATTCATGAGTCCATAAAGAATTAGCCAACGCCACTTATCGGGTAATTTATTGAAAATAATGTAATTTTCAGAAGGGAATCCACATTATTCTGTCATCTCGACTACACCATGTTCTAATGAACTCCAATAATAAACCGTCTATTTCTGCGTGACCCATTATTTGACCACCGGCCGTCTTCGTCATAACGTGGAATTTCAAGAAAACCTCATAAAAATATTGCACAATATCAAAGACACTGAATTAAATTACAACGTAACAAATATTGTGAAAATTTCACTCGAGTCTTGCGCAACAGTCATTCAACGAGAGACGGGAGCCGTTAACACGAAAGCTTTTAAATTCTTCAAAAGATGCATAAACAAACAAAACAAAATAATTTTACGAAGGACAACGCAATAAATTTTACACTTTTTAACGGCCGGCCCTTCCGAAGTTTTATTTATTTTGTTTGATTCATGTTTTTCTTTAAGGTTGCTCGTATGAGATATATCGATGGACCTTCGAATGATTAATAAATCGCCGTAAAAGATAACCCTCAATATTAAACTTCCGAGATAGTTCAGGGTAAAAATTAACAGTGCCAAGAAGCCGTAGAGCGAACACATGTGGCTAGCTAGTGTGACAGGTGGTGGTAGACATATGGGCACCGCTCGAAGGGCTCGAATGACGAACAAGACGGAGATGGAAAACAAATCCATTGGAGAAGGAAAGGGACAACTGCCCTTTACATACGTCCACAGCATCACGTACGAAAAAGATGTTATTATAATCCACACGATCTTTCGTTGTTTATGGGACAGACGGGGAGATTAAAACTGTCACTAACATAAGATTTATCTCATTCCAGGTGTCGCGAGACGACTACGAGATAGACTACAGCCCGAGCCCGAGAGGGTCTCCGTTGAAGGACACATCCAACATCCAGGATGATCAGGGTTTCTGCATCAGCCGCCACAATCCGAACAAGACCTTCCGCCGTGAATCCGTCATCGCATCTTGGAAGAGCTTGAAGAAGGAGAGGGAGCAGGCTTTAGGCAAACGTATTATTTACGTCGACGCTGATAATTACCAAGATTACTACGGCAGGAATAAGGTGAAGAGATGTAAGAGCGATAGGACCGCTACCACTACCACCAGGATACCCAAGAAAGTGAAAAGAACTTACTCCGTTCTGTACAGATACGATGCTAATGAGGAAAAGGTCGTGAAAGAGTACAAATATCAGGTACCTAGAAATAATGAAATGCCAACTCATCTTACCATGCAGAAATCGCAATCAGAGCCATTCTTGCGGCCTGAAGCCGTACCAAAGAAGAAGGCCAAGAGGTCTTTCACGACCCTGCTGAACATCAAAACGAAGTTCCTCAATATATTCACGTCAAAGAGTTAAGATGTAGGTTTAGATTTAATGGGATTAATTGCTCAATTCAATGCATTTTCTTTATGAAAGGCGATAATTACATTTTTGATTGGATCAGAATTTGTAATAGCCATATCTAGTCAAAATTCTAATTCAAAGGTATTAGAGGTATCTGGTAATATATGCTTTATAATAAGCGTAGATAAATTTAAATTGATTTAAGATATACCAAACCTACTTTCAATCAAGTGTCATAATCACCTTTGTATTGATTTTTTAAAAGATTATAGATAATATAACTAATTCAAAAACTATTCTTATTTTTATAATTATCATAATCAATGTACCGATTGTATTCATTTAATTGTATTTTGTGATATTTTTGTGTGTTGTGATAGATAGAGTTAGATGAGCTTCGATAATGTAAGCTATGCTTATGTTATTAGATGGCAAATTACAATGTTTTCTGTAAGAAAAGGTTTATTAAGTAAAACATTATTTTATCAGTAAATAAATGTAATTACTATATAAATAACAAACAATAATTTAATTGGAAAAGAAAAATATTCTTACAAATTGTATGTCAATAATTCTTTATGTTTATTTTCCAAAGTAAATGTAAATGTAATTATTATTACATAATTTATTGTAAATTGTAACATTGGCTGTATTGCATTTAACATAAATTATTTAAAATACCAATGAATTTATTTAAAAACATTATAAAATAGGCTCTGCCACCAATATATATAATTCTTTATATTTAATTAAGTAAATATAAATGTAATTATATTTATCAATAACTTATCCAGACATCAGAAAAGTTAACATAGAACATCTAGAGATTTTTGAATGAATAACACGCGCAATTTAGGATTTTAAATAATTTTAAAATTAATTTGTTGTAATTCTTTATTCAATAATATGTTAAAAAAACTTTTTGGTGTCAAAGATATTTTCATAGTATTCGCCTTCACCATGAAAAAAGTAAAATTGATAAAGATACATGAAGTGTAATTAATAAATTAGCCAATATTACTAAAATAGAATTTGCTTAATTTACGGCATTAAATTCTTTATAATTATTTTAACATTGAATAAATATAAATGATATTGCTTAATGTATGTTTTAAATTTGTATTATCTTTGTTTTCATTCCTATAATAGTTTATTAAGTTAGCTATATATAAATTTAAAACATATTCCCTAATAACTTTATATTTAAAAAAAAAAACAATATTAATCCAAGTTTTTAAGGAATTTAAGGGAATAGTATTAATTTAAAAACATATCAATATTTTAATAATAAATATAATAATAAGTTTTTAATTAAATTAACAATTTAGAATAAGATAACTATAATAGTCAATTATTATTTAATATTGTATGAATTGTGAATAAAATACATTTGTATGACTTATATTTTTTTATTGTGCATTTCAACTTAAATTATGCGAAACTAAGTATTATTTGTTAACTATATACTATATACAGTCAATGGATACGAACTTAGGTAATATTCCAACACTTATATCTCGGAGTCTTTAAGGCAAGAGTGAATAGGCATTACTTGAGTTCGCGTGTACCATCCTTGACTGCATCGTCACTTTCCATCAGGTGAGATCCAGTCAAATGCGCTCAAGTATTTATATAAAAAAAAACAATACAATGCAAATATGCTTTATTGTTCACACCACATACAGAGAAAATTAAATAAAAAGTGTTTTACAAACATTATAAGTGCAAACAATTTAGGCGGCCTTATTGCTGAAGCAATTCCTTCCAGGCAATTTAGGGTAATAGGAAACAAATAATAATAACAATATTGAAAAAAGAAATAATTCGACAATATTTTATAAACATGTTACAATATATAGCAACAAAATATTTCAAATAGCTTAGATTGTTATCGTAAACAATGTGAAGTTTAATCAATGAGCCCGTATAAATTAGATTTTATTATTAATTAACAAATAGACTAAAGCTTACAGTTAATACTGTTATTGTGACGATACCACTATCATGCGGGACAGGCTACGGAGATCAGGTTATATTGATGCCGGATTATATTGTTCAATCCGGATTAATTAGCGAAATGAACGGTATTTAAGCGGATCGTGCGTATGCTTGGTAATAAAAAATATATTCTGCTCTCTTATTAAGGTAATAAACCATCAGCCTCGGACCGAACCACTCACGCAACTGTCTTGTCAACGAAAGAGACCGCATAGATGCCGCGACGAAACATCGTCAAGCTTGTGTCATTTACTTTACAGAAAAGAACATCAAATATTACTAAATCTTAATCTTAGGTAAGATTTCCTTATCATTAATTTCACATATATTCATCTATACTTATTACTAATATAAAAGCTGACGTCTTTCGTTTGTTTGGTTAATCGCGCTAATCTCAGGAACTACTGGTTTGAATTGAAAAAATTGTTATGTGTTGAATAGTCCATTTATCGAAGAAGGCTATATATAACATTACACTACGACTAATATAAGCGGAACATTAATGAAGAATGTCGAAAAATCGGGAGAAAATTCCTTTTGAGAGCTTCCCTTGCGTGCGCTGCCTAAACGGTTAATATATTATATAGAGATTATATTAGAGTCTAGAATAACACATTGCCTTCTTTTTATGCCGGGAATAAGTAACATCCCCCAGAAACGCGGGTGAAACCGCGGGGGACAGCTATACACAACAATCCTTTGTTTCAATTTACAGTACCCGAATAAACTAATAACTAACTGAAAAGCTTTAACGGCGCTTATGGATAAACGGGCATATTAGCATGAAAACCTACTTCGGCAGAGTACTTTTAGAAACCATATCGCCAGGTCGATAGGGTAAGGAGATGTAGGGTAATGATATACAGAGTTAGCCCTAAAGTAAACACGAGCGAAGTTAAACGAATCACCTTCGTGTACGGACAGAGTTGAGCTATACCGCCGAATGGGACAGAAGATACGGGTAATGGGGAATGTCATAGATAAGCGATATTGACTTTTTCTCGAAATCACTAATCGGTTGTAGTGATTTCCGAGTAAACGTTATTTTATGCTTCCAGGGGCCCAATTCCACTAAATGCAACGTTCGAGTAGCACGTTTGGTTCGGCAATGGTATGGTTACGATTAATGTCAAATTGAAGTTTGACATTTCATTAATATGGATTTCCTACGCACTACAACCGAAACAAACATAACAAACCCTGATCTTCCTTCTTTCACTGATAGGGAGCTAAACCCTTCCCAAGTAACATAGGTTATGTTATAATGCCCTGGCATCCTATAATATGCTGATATATTAGATCTTTCGGAAATGAAATGAAATATTTATTCAAATAGGCCTTCACAGGCACTTGTGAATGGTCAGACTCTAACACCGGTTTGGAAGGTTGCTTTTACTGAGAAGAGCCGGCAATAAACTCAGCAATTACTCTTTTCAAAATAAGATTTTGTACATAAAGATGTGTCCTGCTGGAGCGAGCGCTACACCCAAGCATTGTCGTCATTAAAATAATCATTTGTGTTGTAGAAAGCCTTTTGCACTAAAACAGTCTTAATTCTTTCCTTAATTTTTTGTAAAATTATGAATGCGGGTGAATCCGTGGGTTGGTTTGGTCACCAATAATTAGATCAAAAGATTGCAACATAGAATTTCCAACAAAATACGCAGCACCAGCCAGGTGTAGCTGGGAGCGACCAGGCAGTGCCTGGCGCGGGCCCGTGGGAACCGTGGGACACGCTTCAACTACTTGTACCGAATTTGAATAAACAACGTCGGCTAATAGGGCTCGCTGGGGAACGTAGTGTTTCTGTGTTTTATTTTTTGATGAGGTCAAAGTGTGATGTTGTGAGTGATTTGAATTATTAAATGATGTGTTCCATGACATGATTAGGGAAACTAACATTTTCCAAATTCCCCGTTTGATGTCATTTTTAACAGAAATTTCGCAGTAGAAGAGCTCCTAGTACACCATACCCATTTCGATGGTGAAACAGTAAGCAAGTATTACTGTTTACTGGTTTGTAAGGGGACCGGTGACATTACAGGCACATAAGATCTAATAACATAATAATAATTCTTTTAACTAATATAATGGTTTATTATTGTTATTATTATGTTTTGCTTATTAGATGCTGTGTACAGTTATAATTGGACTTCAGGTTTATATAATGTTAATTATCTAGATTTATAAGTAATACACAATCTGTTGTCTGTTTCTGTACCTATAAAATAAAATAAAATAAAATAAAATAAGTTCCTGCCTCAAGGTCGACAATACAATGCCTCTGGTGTTACAAATATCCATAGGCGGCGGTGACCACTTACCATCAATTGGATCATCGGCACAATAGACATTTAAAATTGACTAGAATCCAGCCATAAAACAATTCAACAAAAAGTTTCAAATAAAATTCAAAGGCAGTTTAGTCTATCGGCCTCTAACAACAAATACTTAAATCTCTTCACGGTCGGCGCGCCACGCCAACAAAAATGAGAATATTTTCTATTTGCCTAATAAAAAATAATGGCTGGCTTAGAAACGGTCCCGCTAAGTGCAAAGCGCGGTTATTTCTAACAATAAAGCCTCGGGTCGGTTCTCAGTTCGGACTGGATATTACTGCCACATGATTACCTCATGAAGTAATCATACCACAGATCGTAAAAGCCGCCGATGAGGTTGGCTCTTTATTATTTTAGGCACCAACATTAAGGTACATAATGAAGTCAATTATCTATAACTTTCATGAGTGGCAAATATTATCGCAATTAGGTAAGGGACATAATTGTTCGAACACCAGTAAATCCTTACAAATATTATGAATGCGAATGTGAGTTTGTTATTTTTTTACAGCTTAATAGCACAACTTACACCATGATGAAATTTTGCTCGCACGTAGCTTATGGCCTGGAGAAGGATATGTAATATCTACTTTTTTCTCGGGCATACATTAAATGACTCGGGAACACGAGTAAAGCCTACGGCAGACGCTAGATCACAATAATAAACCTAAAGTCCAAATCCTTATCACAATGCAAAGAAAACATTCCAAGAATATAACATTTTTGAACATAACAGTAAAGATAGTGTTACTGAACGCCCATCGAGACATAATGCCAGCCAACATCAGATGTCCACGCCCGAGGCAAGAAACACCGAAGCCACCAGGGGTCACGACCAACGAACGGGACCTTCAACTTAACTGTAGGCAACCAACTGATTTATAACTTAACCGCGGCAGCTTGATTACTTTGATTAATAGTCCATTAGAGAAATTAATTGCCTCCTCACTTATCTACGATTAATGTACTGATGTCAATAAAGGGTTAAGTGTCGATTGACCGATAAGGTTCAATATGGTAGATGATGGATTTAAAGATTCACCGCGAAATTGCCGTGATATGGCGTGGAAGCCAAGTTTGGATGTAACCGCCTATAGTCGTAAGGTTCTATGCTAGACATAATTGTGAAATCAGCTTAAGATAAGCAAGGAAGAAAAACCTCAAGAGGAACGCTTAAGTAAGCTCAGAGTAATAAAAGTAGAGCACCTTTCTGGATCAATAATAGGATATAGAGACAGCAAAGTTTAATTAAATACCATGCACAAGAAATCGCAAGAACTTGAAAATGTTCTGCAGTTCATCTCTGATCTAATTTAGCCACTACTAACTCCATCTATCGGGATTTACACGAACTCGGTCATCGTCCAGACAATGACGTCGTCACATTACTTAATATAACCTTACCTACATAAATCACCGTTGTTTGATTTGGCAATGTCAGGTTATCCGATATATAATGATACCACATTAAAATAGCACTCTAATAATAGGAAATTTATATTAGATATTGCCTATTATAGCGAATAGCTGTACATTGAAAAAAGAACTTATTAAAGCGGAAAGTAAGTGTGCTTTTAGCTTCCAAGTCGGTTTAATTAAAACGGCAAAATAGGTACCTATTTAATTTATAAGGGTTCGCCAAAGGGAAGCCCTTAATCACATATAGCCTTGACCGATACGTTGTTGCCTCACAACATGATTGATCAATTCAATTATGCATAACTCATTTACGTATACACATTCTGTTCTAGGTTGATCTCAGTTTTAGCTACCATCCTCTCTCGGCGTAATTTTCCTGTTCCTGTACGTTCTGTTTTTATTGCATATCTATGTGTGTACGTTGGAATTTATTACAACAGCTTCCGCCCCGCTGTTTTACCCACGTTCTTAAGGGTATTTCTAAATCGAGGTATATGATCCAGGATATGATCTATACATCGTACCAATTCAGTTATTACAGGGTGATTGAGTAATAGAAACAAACTAGCATTATAAATAATAATAATAAATATCCTGGAACATTCTTTTAGCACGGCCATCTGATCTCAAACTAAGCAGAGCTTGTACTATGGAAACCAGATAACTGAAATACTACTTTTAATTACGTACTTATATAAATATTTACATCCAGACACAGAACAAACAGACATGTTTATGCAGACAAATGTTTGTCCTGGGCGGGAATCGAACCCACGACTTGCGGTGTGGCAGTCAGGGTCTATAACCACCACGTCAATTGGCCTGTCTTATCATTCATTGACTATATTATCAAGTGGAGTTAAATACCTATCTGCCAATATTCTTTTCTCTAAAATAATTTTGTGCCAGTGCCTTTTTTTTGCCAGTATGGTGTACGTATATCGAGTAATTTTCATCTCTCGATCAATTCAAAATTGAATGTTGAAGATTATTCAAATCGCATTGATATTAATAATGATCTATGCAACAGATATATGCCAGCAATTACGAATTAATTAAAATAACAATAAAGGTCATGGTGCGACCTCAACACGATATGCTCATTGTGATATTAAATGATCATGCAATGATACCAGACAGATATATCGTTTAACGGTTATTCGTTCGATTAAAAGGATTTTTGACACTGACAACACTGAGTTATCTGACCGGGATGGTTTTGTTTTAGAGAATTAATTACTAAATGATTAAGATAAACACTAAAGGTATGTGCATCTTAATTATCTATAGAAATAAATAAAATTCAAGTGACTGTTTGTAATGTCAAAAATAACAGTGTTTTTTTATTAAATGCATATGAAAGTATTTGTTTGTTCCGGCTTATCTCCAAATCGGCTAGACCTATTTTGATAGGACTTTTTCTGGTAGATAGCTGATGTTATAAGGAATAACTTATAATCATTATAAGACTTATCCCGGGAAGAAGGAATGTCCCTCGGGAACGCGGGGAACGGCTAGTGCCAAATACGTCATAAGCTTATGAAATCTAGATTTTACCATATAGCGGAAAAAACGTATAACACATTTTTTTTTAAATAAAGCTACCGACGGAATTCCTTTCCCGTTTAATTGTTGCAATTGAATTCATGAAGTAACATAATTTATTAGCACGTTTTCATCGAGTTACGGCATTGGCCCTAATTATTGACAGGGCCGTTGATTGCATATTAAATTAAGGTTTCTTTATTTCTGCAATGATTATACAAATATAGATTTTAACCCCAATCCAGTATTCATCACAATTTTATAAATGTCAAACTTTTTTTTAAATCAACCTCTGGCTCAAAAGACCTCGCTCCAGTTTTATATTTGGGTATTATTATATAATCCGTATACATCATGGTTGACATTTTTAAATTGCACAGGCGACGTTACCAACAGCCTTTATTGTTATTTATCTGTGCACTAACACAAATTGCTTGATATCCAGGCCTTGCCAGTGACATTGGCTTCAATTGTTAACAATACAGGCTCATAGTGAAAAGATTTAACCTTGGTTATGATTATAGTGACACGATTTGAAGATTAAGCAATTGAACATTGACTCTTTGTTACGGCAATCAAATACCTAATCTTTTCTTGAGGAACCTTTTTAATTATTTTTTTGGTTAGATTATAAATTACAGGCACGGGGTCGACAACGCATTGGTGATGCCCATAGTGTTGCAATAGGCGGCGGGTCCACCAGGTGGACCGTCCGCTTGTTTGTCGGCCCATGTGGTGCAAAAAAAATTGGATTGCTATATTAAAGTGTTATTAATAATTAAGAATCAGTCGAACAGAAGAATCTCGATTCAGAATAATAGCACTACATCTCTCAGCTTTTGTGAAATTGGAATAATTTCAAATCACAAATATCAGCTTACATCTTAATAACTGTAATCAACTTATAAGCGAATATAGCATTTGTCACTCAACAAATTACAGTATAATATTGCGTGTTGGTACATAAATACACAACATCAAAAAAGGAGTGAAATATATGAGATACCGAATACAGTTCACATATAAGCAATAAAATTAAACGTTCTCAATATTTTATTACAACTGAGACAAATATGGCGGCGGCTGTCATTTGGTGAAATTTTCCCGCCATTTTAATTAACATTATGGAGTAATAAATATTTTTTTATGATGCATAATATTAGTCGGGAATAGATAGCGTTTTGTATTAAGTTTGACATCACAACGTTTTAATCAGTTTTATCTACCTATCCCATCTGGTAATCAACTAATAAACCACAAGCAATAAGGCTGGCTGCCATAAAGAAGAGAGATGAGTTGAGTTAATTGCGAAGTCCAAAGTGGAGCGACTAGCTTGTTAATATACATTAGCGGCCGGTAGCAATGGCGAAGTTGTGCTACCAGGGGCCCAATTCCACTAAATGCAACGTTCGAGTAGCACGTTTGTTTCGGCAATGGTATTGAGATTAATGTCAAATTGAAGTTTGACATTTCATAAATATGCTATTCCTACGCACTACAACCAAAACAAACATACATTTAGACGTAATCTTTCGAACGAATGTGAACCATTACCGAAACACAACCGCAGTTCGATCGTTGGTGTGTTTAGTACAATACGATTAAACTTCAAATTTGATTTCTGAATGAGAATTTGATTCAAGTTTGGTTGCGATATGGTAATGGTTCGCTGCATAATATGTTAGTGGAATTGCCCCCCAGTTGTCTAACTTCAAGAATGAGTTGCTTTTACGAATATTAACTTACCAATTTATTAATATTTAATCTTCACGTTCAGTCGTTGATGCGAACAAAAATAATTACCTGCAAGCAAAGAAAAATAACATTCAAAATATATCCTTACATTTCAAACAATAAAGTCTTGATTAGGCTGTCAATCAAAATCGCAATTAATCAATGGTGCTAAATAAAGTCCAGACTTTAGTTGAAGCTAAACACTGATTTATTACTCCCAACTTAAGATATATACAGCCAATGGTAAAGTCAAATTTAATTATATTGATTGATAACTCAAGTTATGTGTTGGGTATGCAGAGTTAATTTTTCCCCGGAATTGCAACTCGTTTCGGGTCCGGGCAGATTACTAAACTTCAGACTGTTAAAACACGAGCCTTATAAATAATGAAAAAAAAAATAGACTTCCTTTATTAAAAGTCCACATTGAAATTGAAGCAACACCACACAAAAAAAAAGTGTTAATAAATATAATAAAAACAGCATAAAAAGTTTGATTGGAGTCTAAAAATAATACTAAATTCAGTAGTCTATCATTAATAAATGTTTATTATTCATATCTTCATATTTTTTATCTTCGCAGCTACTGTATTTTATTGCTCTCGTTAAGGCCAACAAAAGTCTATTTTAAGTAACAATTCTGTTCATAGTTTTTTTTAAATTCATGACAGGATATCAATTGACCTCAATCTCACCTGATGGCAAGATCTTAGCAATATTCTGTAGGGGTGTCTACCAAAACTTTAACAAAGTATATTTAATATGAAAACACGTTTCGCCTCCATATATACTCGTACATATTTTTACTCTATTATTTGTGTCTTAAAACAACATCTATGTATATAAAAATGAATCTCTATTTCCCTTGGTCACGGCATCACGCATGAACGGCTGGACAGATTTCGCTAATTCTTTTTTTGTTGTGTTTGTTATTGTCAGGGAAGGTTCTTGTGAAAGAAAAAAATCAGAAAGTTGCGCGGAAAATTAGAAAATTTAAGAAATCTCAACGACTTTACTAGCGCTTTTTACAATACATACAGACTTTTTTAATGTATTTGACATTATGTATTGTCAGTCGTTTGACAGTTGGCGCGATTGAAGACAGGACAACGTCTGTCGGGTCAGCTAGTCAATTATAAAACAAACAGATCATTTAGCTATTTATTCGTACAAAAGGATTACAAAGGTAAAGCAGTGAATCAAAGTTTTACGACAATGTAGGATCAAAAATAACGACTGTAGCTAAATACTTACAGTTCAAAAAGTTTACAGTAACACAACTCTTTCTTCAAAACAAGCAATAATTCCAAAATAAAATTTATTATTATAATAGTATTTTATAAAACAATAAAAATGATTGAAGATAACTAGGAACAATAAAATGTAACTATTCATAATAAATTAAAACTATTTATTTATTCAGATAAGGCCCTAGAAGTGAAAAAGACAAAGCTACTGTTAGATACCAATAAAAGTATAGCCAATCAAAAAATAACGAGATAAAGATTACATTATAAAATGATAACAATATTAAAATAATCTGTGTGTCTCCTGTCTCTGTAAAAACTCTTTGGATTAGAAAAAAAACTAAACTGACCTTGAACAAGGTTAAGACAAGGAGTGCCCATACAAATAATTTCAAGGTACATCTACTGTTATAACACTGTAGTCAAGAGTCAAGTAACTGTATCGCGTGACGCTATTTCTTGCCTTGGAGACTTAGGGCGCCGCCATCAAGTCTACCGCCGCCTACAATGCTGTATTGTAGAAATAACAACTGGCTGCCATTGCCATATCTTAACTGTAACTTATAAATCACTTGTATTCTTTATGTTTGACTCGTACAGAGAGTTATGGACTAATTTATTAATAGTTACTTAAACATCTGAAGTGGCATTACATATTTATTCTTTTAAGAAAAACATAGCATATCATTACGCCCATTATTTTCGAAGAGGTAGATATTTTTAAGTCATTGCCCCCCATCTATCGAGCCCTTTAAGGACGGGTTACAGGTCATTTCTAAACAAACAACCATTAATATAAACTTCGACCCGGAAGTCGAACCCAGGCCTTCCTTAAATACTTTACTGAAAATCTTCTTGTTAACAAGTATTTCATTAAAATCATAACACAAATCCCGTCCTAAAAGAACGCAATAACTCTAAAACTAGTCATTCATACAAATAGCTATAAAATATTGAACAGTTTATGCAGAATCTAGCACATAAAAGACCGCGACACCGTACATAAATCTATGCTTTTTAATAATAGATCTATATAGATAGAAGACCAACCTCAGTCACTGCAATGACAAACAAAAACCCACCATTTCACTATAACACATCAGTATCGAAATTGCCATTCATCTCATACATTTCTAAAATGAATCATCCTTTATTTGTAATCTAATAACACATCTAACGAGATTTCAATAAGGTTACAATTTCCACACACAACTTAAATGTATTTTCCGGGTAACTTACTTGACCACCAAATAAATATCACATTAATGGAGATATGAGATTTCGTGAGAAATAACTATTTAGTGAAACTTACTGCTTAGACAAAACTAAAACAATACAACAAATTAGAAAAGAAACCTGACTAAAGTTTGAAAAGGTAAGTACACTTTTGTAAGATAGTCTAGACTGCTAAATAACATTCAGGTTGGCGAACGACCTGTAGGTACCTAGATCTGGTTGGTAGCCAGGTAGACAGCCAGGTGACAAATGCTTGGGAAGTTTATATTATCCAGGCAGATAAGATTTGTGGTCCTGGAAAAACGCGGTGCAAAAACGAGCTTTTTAAGGTAAATGATATTATGATATGAAGTTTGGAATACATTGGTTATATTTCTTAAAATGCCGAACTTCGATGCTACTCATAAATAAAATTCAACGAATAAAAGTTAAAATGCTCTCTAATCTCAGGAAATCCAGAACAAATGTCCATCTGATCAAGTCACCAGATAAAATTTCTGTAGGCGTGACTCGAATCACAATATAGCTCAAGTTAAAAACTGCTGCAAACACAATTAAGTTACTGTCAATCTATCAACATTTTTTTAGAACATCCCTTGGAAACGAGCTCAACAGGTATTTGATGAAGTTAACTGTACGACGGGTGATCTGGTTACAAATTAGCATGACAAAGCAGCAGCGACACGACGCCCGACGCTGGATCAGCGCGTTTCAGCATTATTCCCCCTTTGTTGCGACGACGTCACGGCAATTTTATCATCGTGTACACTTTCTGCGTCACGGATTAATTAATACGTAGAATAGAATATTTTAATATATTATACTGGAGAATTTGCGTGCATTATAGAAAGTACCTATAGTTTATTGCGTCATTTCTGTTATGGTATTTTTAACCGACTTCCAAAAAAAGAGGTTATCAATATCACTATAGATTATTTGCTAATGTTAATTATTCTTTGATTGATAGAGTAAACAACAGATCAAACAAGCTACTCCAAAAAATAACGATTTATTTAGTGTAAATATTAAATAATAACAATATTTTATGATATAATTTTCGTTCATTTCATTTTTGTTCACAGCAGGGTTTAGAGTCATTCATCAATACCACCATTTACTCCTTTAAATTACACGAGCCTCCTCTCTCAACAACGATGGGGGATTATTCAGGGTCTGTCTGTGTCTGCAATAAGATATCAAACAAGACAACGTTCTTAAACAGCTTGCACTGCATCTGCACGTTTAATATGAAATAGGTAGTTCAACAAAGCTAGCTCAAACAAAGGGCAAGACGGACAGACAAAGACATGTCTGGCGCTGGACACGTGCCAAGCCCACCTGAACCATTTAGTCGTCATTGTGACTCATATCATATTTACAATTAATTTATAATACGTACATTTTATTTTAATAAATGAACGAATTCATTAATGCATCATCTCTCTGCCCTTTTCCTCATCATTTGGCTTGCAATATGCATTTTACATACGACTGGCTATATATAACTTTTCTGACGTTTTTCCTTTGATAAATCCTATTCTGACCACTTGGTGCAAGGTAAGTGCACGTGATCGTCGGTATACTCTTTATTCGCCGCTTACGAGACCCTAGAGATGAGTTGGGGTGGTAGTGTTCGTCGCCGCTACCATAAAATAATCGACTTCTTGTTAAAAGTATAGTAAACTCTAAAATAGCCCTACAGAGAGTAGAAATTCCATAAGTAAGTATAAATAGTTTCAGAAAAATCACACTCATAAATGAGACTAACTTTTTAAGTTTAAAAATGTAATAAGTACATGGATTCTAAATCTCCGCTCTCTCCCCAATAAGAGACTTGTTCTTTTCTTCAAATTACCCTCAGAACTTGACCCCTCTTACCCTTGGTTGAGTGATTTACTAACATCATCTGCAAATGATTAAAGTGTACGTAATCAAAATAGATGAACGCAACATTAACCACAAGAGCCCCCTATCCCGTGGGAACAAGCTGGTCTCCATTAATATTTCGAGAACCACTTACGGAATATTGCCTAATATTTTGTATGCTTTTTTATCGAGTACCCAGTACCCACTGGCACCCTTTTCAATATTGTGGGGGTACAACATAGAGGGTATTAGCGTAGCGAAATTTTGAACGTTTATGTGATAATAAAACGAATTCATGATAAATGTCTGACTTTAATTTGGAGTCTATTCACTCCTCTTTACTAGCAACCATATCAGAATTATTATTATTTTTGTTTTTGTTCCTAATCATGCGATCAGCCCTTTTGGATATAAGCAGATGTGATGGTGGTGGTCTTTGAGTAGGATTGTTGTGAGACTTTTGTGTTTGTTCTTCCTTCACATCGACCGAATTGATTTACAAGGGAATAAGTGACAAAATAAAAAAAAAAACCAAATTCAAAACCATTAATTCAGTTTTATGAAGGTCAAATTTAAAGTTACTGAAGCTACAAGGGACAGGAGGTTAAATCCCTCTAACGCAGATAAAACCGCGGGATAGAAGCCAGTTCATAATGATATCCAGAGTAGCAGTATAGCTTAATAATGGAAAGCACATCCATTAGCCTTGCAACCGTAAAATCCCGGAGGTTACAAAACGTTACCATATTCAGCCTGAAATTATAATGTGGGGGTAAAAAGTAGGGTTGCCTGTTCTAAAAATAAAAATAACAATTCACCCGACATCTATACTACTATAAAAACCTGTAGGATATGTGTATGTGTGTCTGTATGTCATTTTATAACACAAGAACGATTTGACCGATCTTGTTGAAAATAAATAAATAGTCAGAACATATGATTGCGGGAATATATGATATCGATAAACGGGTGAAACCGCCGGGACAGCTACACTGAATATAAAATATTAATCATACATTAATATTAAACATTAATAGCGATTGTTTGATAATAGTTGCACGAGAATATTGCAACCGATTGCCTCACAGCTCGTGTAACGAACAAGTTGTACACGTGATAAACGTGTTAAGAAAACAAAGCGATATTATAACTGTACATGTTAACATTAAACATTTTGTTGTAACTAAACTAGGTAGGTTTATTTATGTTGTAACACATGAATACAACGGTGAATAGTAGACTAGGTTTCGCCCCCTTCTTTAACCTGTGTGTTAGACCTGTATTGCGAACGGGGTATTAACTACAGTATAGTAGTAGTGGCATCGTCTCTCTCGAGCTCTTACGCTTACCGTACACGAAACGTCAACTGACAGATAGAGACTTCATAGTTTGAGCATTGATTTGCAATTTTTCATCATGATATCGGCTTGGCTTTGTATCCAAGAATGTTACATGATTGACCTACGGATCCTTTGGTCCCAAACATGGATGAGGATGTAAATTGTACAGAAGTCAAAATGTGTCAAAGTAACAACATTTACAGTAGGTTATACATATGTGTATGTTTATCATAACTTTTCATCCCAATCTCTGTTAAAATGTCAGTACCTACCTCGCACGCCCTCCCATGTGCTCATTATGACTCAACCGCTGTTAACCCTACCGTTAATGACCGGGTGCATTATACCCGAGTTTATCTAGAACCACGTTAATTTTGGGGTTAGCTTTGCCCTTTAAAAATCATACGGAATTCAGTACGAAAAGCTGTCAGTAATGATGATTTTAATTACTACTGAGGTATTCCACTTAGGTTTAAAGCTGCTACCGAAACGCTTGAGTCAGCAATCTGCACTTGAGTCGACATCACTAGCGTGAGATCACAGGAAAATGTTTTTTGATACGTTATATCAAAAGTCATTTTAACTAGGTACCTACTAATCTTTTTTATTGAATTTCACCAAAATAAGGTTCATAAAAACTGTTTCCAATAATGCAAAACTTAATTATTAATGAATAATCGATTACCAGACAGGATTCCATGAAGGCCGACATCGCGCCGATGCGCGCGCGCACCTAAATAAGGCGACCCTTTGTTTCCCTTCACATTAAGCCTGCTTACGCTTCGTCTCTTTCTAGATTATGCAAAATGAAAGGGATATCATACAAACGTTTGTTCAAACATTGGATCAGTCAAGTATGACTTACGATCAGTAAAACGTGGCATGTTTCGTTTATCACAAGAAAATGTTTTGTTTGTAACCAATTGATTTATGTTTTAAAATTATTCATTGGTATAGGGTTATTGAGATTGTTAATAAAACATACAGTCATACGGACTTATTGTATTGACATTTAATTTATTGAGTAACCTTTGGAACCAGTAAAAGTAATCCGTAGTAAAATAAACTTAAAACTTTATTTGCAACGTATTGGGAAATACGTAAAACCACTGGTGGCTCTAATAAATCAATTGATTATTGTACAACAATGGAAAATGAATTTAAACATTGTTAATCCTTGTTTTTATTGAAATAAGATACATTATTGAATTTTAACCACAATTTATTTATAACTACATCTATACGTGAATCATATCCTATTGTCTGTACCTTCACAGAATGGCGTAGCTTTACAAGTTTTCTGCTATATAGCAAGATCACATATATAACTAAACATACCTGTATGTCGAAAGTATTTGTTTTTAACGCTTTCACCCTCGGGCCCGATTATCTGTCTTTTTTTTTTATTAAAAATGGAACTCTCTCCGGCTGGATGGGTGGAGTCAATAACTTTACCAATGTGTCAATGGCTTTTAGAATATCTAATAAAAATCTAGTAAGGTAGCTCATAAAGGATTTAAACTGGTCGTTATTAACTTAATCTTAAGCTTCTTATTCTAATACATAAAGCGAGAGTGTGAATATTGTGAGTTTGTGTGTACGGAGAAGGTTATCAACGGAACCACTGCATCTATTTGACAAACTCTTCCACTTATAGAAATAGGGATGTGTCCTGACCTGTCAAATCAGCAATTATTTATGAAATGTCAAAACGATCGAATGTATGGAGTTTTGTATGAAATAGCAAGGTGTGACGTCATAATTGTACAGCATCAAATACCATACTCTTTGTGATTAGATCGGTACTTAAAAATCACATTAATGATTTAATTTTGATAATATCTGATGTTTTCGTATATTTTTTAGTGTTCAATACACTTGTTAGTGTTTGATCATTTATCTTTAATACAGGACAGTTCCCTATTCCCGTTTCACATACAATATGTTATAACCCCGGTATACTTTAGATACCTTAAAACGCGAGTAAAACCACGGGACGGTAGCTAGTCTATACTAATATTATAAAGAGGAAAGATTTGTATGTAATGTTTGTTACTCTTTCACGCAAAAACTACTAAACGGATATGGATGAAACTTGGCACATATATAGAGCATATCGTGGAATAACATATACGCTACATTTATCCCGGGAAAATGTGATATCCCTCGGGAACGCGGGTAAAACCGCGGGGGACAGCCAGTCCATTTTAAAACAAGACCCAATATCAATAAAACATCTCAAACAATATACCTACCCGTATAATCATAAATAATGCCCTCAAAATTACATTGAGCAGTCCATTTATCACCAGGACTTAGACTCGGAGGGTGAACAATTCAAACAAACAGTCTCACCCTCTTTTTATATGTATTGATTTTAATTTAGTTGCGTATCGTGACACCTCTATAATCTATAATGGCCGCCCTTATGCATGCACAGTGCGAATGAATAGAATGTATTGTGTTAAGTATGACAAAGGAAAGTAAGTTATATCATTCTTTAATATTCCTCTTTACACGTTTTTTGGGTTCTAATGGTAAAACAGGAAAATGACTGCGTTTGTATATCTGTCTCAGCTATTTTTTTACTTGAAAATTAGATCAGTACTAAGATCAAAGACCTTTGATGAAAGGCAGGCCAGTTGGCTTGGTGGTTAGACCCTGACTGCCAAGTCGCAGGTCGCGGATTCAACTTTTTCCACCAATTCCCTGTATTCAAAATAAAGCTAGCACAAATTCAAGAAGCAAGCGTTTCACTTGTCACCGTCCATAACACTTAAACTTGCGGCACGCAATGATGGCCGTTTTGACGTTTAACAATGAGAAAGAAAAATAATCTGTATTCCTTCACACATAAGGTGCATCTATTGATCCAACAACTAATTGTATGATGATGGAAATCAACCTTATTCCAAGGCAATACAGTTTCTTTTCCTATGACAATCTGAAACGTCAAAACGGCCATCATAGCGTGCCGGTAGTATAGTTAAATTAATAGACAATAATATTATCTAAATTATACAACAAACATTTGTCTGTCCTGTTTTTAGTTCAAATAATTACAATACTGTTAATTGGGTATTATCTCGACTTAAAATAAAGCTAATAAAGACTGCTATAAAATATTCGTTGGCACAAGAAATCTAGTAATATTTCCTAAACTTTCATATGTAAATCGCATCGAAACATTAATTAAAAAATATGACATAATACCGTGTAAAATAAGGAAATCGATTAGTGATTCGTGCTTCGAAAACAATTAAACCAAATCACATGCAGACATCGATTACGCGACTCGCAGATTGGATCCCATATAGAATCAAGTGTAGATCCTTAAAGCTGGTGGATTTAATCCGCCCACGGAACGATGCCTGTTGTCGACCGTTCATACTGAGGTCAACCACACGCCTTCTCAATTTGTCCACGTTTTAATGCTGACTCCTTTGTTGTCTCGATTGTTCAATTAGTAGTTGAATTGACAACGATTTATGTCGATTAAGATATAAAATAGGGAGTAGCTATTACACAGTGAATGAAGATGCCTTCCGAGACGTATGATCATTGCTAAGATGATTTGATTTATTGACCTAGATCTGTATCACTACATAGTATAAAACAAAGTCGCTTTTTCTGTCCCTATATCCCTATGTATGCTTAAATCTTTAAAACTACGCAACGGATTTTGATGTGGTTTTTTTTAATAGATGGAGTGATTGAAGAGGAAGGTTTTTATGTACAATACATGTGACATCCCATGGGAACGCGGATAAAACAGCGGGGGATAGCTAGTAACTAATAAAATATTGATATGAAGTGGAAAAACTTGTAATATAATCTTTACGATTTTTATGAAGATTTCTCTATACATACTTTCTTTTAGATCCCGAAATGATGGTAACAAAGGCAGACCTAAAAACCCACACTATTATCTACGAAAACACATTTGATATCCATTAAACACCATGCCAACCTATATTTGTTTACCAATTTTCCAGAAACAACAAACAAAGTGGAAGCAAGTTCATACCTAACTTAGGTGATTTAGGGCAACAACGTGTCCCTTAAACAAAGGAAGCATTACCAAGAAACATGAGAACAAAAGCTTTTGACGTTTTTGCGCTTCGCAAACGAACTGCCAGTGATTCGTCTCATCTTAACCCGTGTCCTGTTACAGTAGCTGTTAGACCTGTAGAGGATAAACAGCTTTATAATTAAGAGCATAGAATACGGTTTTGTGGTTACGTCAGAATAAGGAAAACAAAAATGTCCCTAATGTAATAATTATCTCATGGCCACCACAGAAGCGTCGACAGGGTTATCCTGTTTAATGTTAGCTTGGAAGTGCCTAATGTATGAAACATATTTATTTCTATGTTTGCGTTAATTGGAATTACTGTTGACAGGTTCATTATCTTAAATCCCGTATTTAGTTCGACAGCTGCAGTGAAACATAATCGCCACAATAATAATATCTCATATTAAAGTTTTCAAGATGTAATAGCCCCGTTTTATCAGAAGTTTTTGTAGGAAAATAAGCCCTACGTCAAAATAATAAGGTTTATCAGTTAGTTAGGTAGTTATACTATCAACCAATGAATCAATAGATGGACCTTATTATAAAAGCTATAAACATGATTTTTGTATGACAAAACATAAGTATTTGTTTATTAGTTTAGTCTGAAGGGTACCCATGTATGAAGATTTATAATTTCTTTTAGAAGCAAATTACGTTTCTCCGAAGCAGAAGAGAACATTATATTCTATTGAATTCCAATAATCTTATCAAAGTTGCTAACTTCAACGTCAGACTCGACTACTCTCAACAAGGCTACATTTTTGATTGTATACATCTTAATTGTAAATTACATTACCCGAAGCTTGACAGTATTTCGGAGAAAGTCAAATTAAACGACAATACTATTATAATTATTCGTGTACGTCATACGACATCATCTCAGATTCTCCTCTCAAAAGAATAATACAAAATTATGACGGATACCATTTCTCAAGTGAATCCATCTTTATTGTTATAAAACAGTTTTTTATAAGGTTTTATATTTTTAACATTAATTACAAACTATTCACATAAGGGAGATGTTATCTACATGCATATAAACTATTTGATGATATCTTTTGAACTGATGATTGACCTAAATCATTAATAAAATATAAATATTAAATTGTAAGGTAGGTTCCAAATAATAAACGCACCAAGCTACACAGTACACTCGATAACGTCTATAACTAGGCAAACAAATTACGAAAAATTGATATACAGTGTAAACTCTTTATAACGAAACTCAAGGGACTGAGCATTTTTTGTCGTTATAGAGAGTTATCGTTATATGGAGTGAACAAAAAAAAACAAAACAAAGTGAACAAACCAACCAACTTGGGCTCACTTCAACGTTATAGGGAGTTTATCGTTATAAAGGATAACGTTATAAAGAGTTTACACTGTATTTTTAATGTTTTTTTATACCACTAGGCGGCCCAAGTGGTATAAAAAAAAATTATATATATAATTTATACCACTTGGGCCGACAAACAAGCAGACGGTCCACCTGATGGTAAGTGGTCACCGCCGCCTATGGACATTTGCAACACTAGGGGCATCGCCAATGCGTTGTCGACCTTGAGACATGAAGTTGTTAAGTCTCATATGCCTGTAATTTCACCGGCCCCCTTACCTTTCTAACCGAAACACAGTAATACAATTGCACTACTGCTTCTCGGCGGTAATGGGTAAGAAGTACTTCCCCGGACGAACTCTGCACTAAGAGTTCTACTACTCTAGAGAATGGAATATTTCATAAATTCGTAAGTTATTTTTTTATCACAAACCTGGATTAAACAACCAGGATATAAGTTTACCTGTCGGTTACGTAATCTGACTTTAATATTTGTGAGATAATGTCGCCATAAGAGCACACGGTGCGACCACAAGCCTGCGGCTGCAGCGGCGGCCACTGACCTGTCTCCCGGTAATTGGGCTATATTGCAGCTGAATGCATTCTCATCTAGATCGAAATGTACAGATTGGATGTAAAGCGTATACACCTTCCACATATGACGAGGTATAAACAGTTCTGCAGCAATTCGTGTTTTGGTAGGTAAAAGAAAATAATGGTTTAGTTTGTATTTTGAATACACTACATGATATCAATGATTATTAACAGATTTTCAGGATGAAGTTCTTTAAGGTTCCAGCCTCGATAAATCTAAGTTCATAATTATTTTATTTTCATCCATTTTTTGCCGGGATAAAAGTATCTAACTAACCTAGTAAGTACCTAACTGCTAATTCAAAACGATTTCTATTTGTGTATCAAATTTCATCCAAATCCGTTCGGCCGTATACTTAAGTCAGTTAAGTACGAACATCCAATATTTCTCATTAATAATATTCCTTGTATCTATATTTTAATGTGCTAAAACATTTAAGTTATACTTTAGAATAAGTTGGTTCTAAAAAAAATCGCACTCCATGATCATTCATCAAAAATTAAAACAATAACGTAAAAAAAGCAAAATTAAACAAGCTAGACATCACACCTGACCTCCATAAATTATAACTGTGTATAGAAACGTTGGATAATTATTTTAATAATTAATTTCAATTTGATAACACCAATTTCCCTCAACAAACTCGTCGATGCCACCATAAATAAAGTTCGGATACACCATTAATTAAATGTCAATGACATCCCAGGTCAATGAACCGGTCAGCTGCTCTTGTTTATCGCACGGTCGCTATATTATTTACTGGTGGTCATTAACTTATAAAACTTTCTCCACTTAATAATTTCTTTGATTCGATTAAAATTATTGTAATAAAAAATAAATTTTACATTACTTTTAATTGTGCATAATTGTGTTGTAACTAGTCATGTGTGTAGTTCTTATTTGTAAATAATAAACTAAAGAAGGCACCTAATTTATTTGTTTAATTAACTCTACATGGCTGTTAATTAATAATTTAGTGCTAAAAAGCATAATTTTCACACCTACAATTTCATGCCCACGTTAATTGTATACAATTTATGAGAACCTGCTAATTTAAAAATTGAATAGCTTTATTTTCTTGCGGATACATGCATTATGGATAGTTAGCTAACTATGTAATTATAGGCTTATTAAAAAAAAAAAATTACATTTTTTATATTTTCATTTGATTGATGCAACCTTTTCCCCAGTAAGATCCTACATGCAAGTCTTTAAAAAGCAGTTTTATCATATTCTGGATAATCACAACACCAGTTCAATGTTGTTACTCTCCCAAATAACAATTCAGCTTTTCGAGGGCTATTATTAAAATTGTTGCTATCTCTCTTTACCACCGTACAATCGATCTATTTACAAATTGGCTGGCGGGCATATTTATCATCATAGATAATAATTCGTTTTTAGGTCACCGTACGTTTAAAACCAATTAGAGAGCCTATTCATAATATCGTGATAGCTCTTCATTGGCCCAGTCGCGTGCACCACCACGATAAAAGAAGTTGACAACTCTTATAATTAAACCTAATGACAGAATTAAATACACAACCATTTATAAAGGAGAACGTCCATTTCAAACGCATACAATAATCATCTTCAATTCAATTGTAATACGGGTTACAGTTGCTTAATTGTTCAATGATAATGTTGTCGTGTTTTAACATAATTTACGGAGAACGAATGGAGACACGAGTAGTGTTATGGACTTTGAGAGTTTAAATATATTCAAAATAGGCTGACATCACTTGAGGAATACATTAATTGATTACTTTAAATATTAAAGATATAATGGTATAGGCCTATACTTTGAAATTACTTCTAGATAGTTCATAAAGCTTATGATGATAATCTCAGGACATACACCTATCAGTGAGTTGCGGCAGCCACACTTGAGATCCCGCCTTCAAGCATTTGTATGCTTCGATCCTAAAAGGGTATCTGTGGTGTACTTCCAGCCACATCATCCCTTACTATTGTGGGCTTCTATCTATATCATTGGAAACTAAGTATGTTGTGCAAGCACAAGACAAGGGTAGTCTTGTGCTCAACAAACTTACTCGTGAGCCTAATCAGAACCAGAACCAAAAAACAGAGACTTTTCTGATATTCGTCATGTTTTGAACAGCTCCTTAATTGTGAACTCTTTCGGATTCTACGTGGAAGCTTATTTCATTATTGGACTTTAGTAAGGATCCCTAATTTCTTTTGAAAATATAATATTCAAATCGTACCCGCGGTTCCTGAGATTTGCGCGTTCAAACAAACTCTTTAGCTTTATATTAAATATTAGTATAGATGTAATTGACTCTATGAAAAGTTTCACCATAGGATGTACAACACTTTATTATCATGTTAAACGGAAGCAGTTGTTGCTTACAGGCGACACGCGACGTTGCGCTTGAGCTAACATAATGTTGCCATGCGTACGCGCAGGATATAAGGTTTACGGAAGAGGTTAGCAGGTATTACACCTATAATTATTGCTACTACGCACAAAAAAACGGCCACTCAAGATATTCTACGGCTTAGTTAAATAAAATATATTTAAAAATAGGATGTGTCGTAAATACAAACGATAGAAGTGAAACTTTAGTATTACAGGGAAACATTTTAATTATTCATCCATCATTCTTAAACAGCATAGATTGTTAATCATTCATTTGTTTTTCATCTACAAAAAGCTCTCCCTCCAAGAAAAGTTTCACTTCAATAAAATCATAACGCTATCTTGTTCAAATTATATTTTATTTTTAAGCATAGAACAAATGTTTTAAAAAGAAAAAAAAATACAGATTTTCCAAGTGAACGCAAACTTTTGTTGTATGTATGTCCGATAAAGACATTTGAACATGATGTCATATAAACGGAGGATCTCGGATGTTGGGAAACGACGAAATCAAACGGATATTACATGAGGGCATACTAGTCAAACAACCAACTTCTCTAAAATATTAAAAGACATTATGAATTCAAAGTGCTACTTAATTAAGAATCTCCTTTAATTATAAAGCACCAGCATTAAAAATACGATAACTGTTACCTTTCACCAATTATACACATTTTGAATGTATAATTACAAAATTATCTTCAACGGAAGAGTTGTAATATTTGAAATTAAACACTTTACTATGCCATAAAAGTTTATATAAAAAGTGAAATTTTAATGGCGCCGTTCTTGGTTTCCAGAGTTTCATTACCAAACAAACGACGTACGATGAAATACGTGCGATACAAGAGACGGTCTATCCTCGCAGCTGTTTAAAATACTCCAAACAACAGTTGAGTCGTTAAAACAGAATTAAATAAGAACCACATAAAAGCTTTCGTCCCTAATAAGTTTTCGACAAGAAGTATGTCGGATACTTCTTGTCGAAAACCTTTAAATGTTGGACGCCTTAAATGCGGAGTGCATTTAATCCCGAATGTAATACACGTCGGTTTCCAAACCAGCCTCTACCCGTCAATGTACAATTTCCGCTGCATCTTGTGCAACGCTAAAGTGCTTCTAAACCTGGCCGTCTAATAGCGACGATGCAACATTTCACCCGCCGCAAAAAAGGCAAATTAAATCTGGCATCACAAGGACAGGTTTAAAGACTCTAAAGCGAGATAGCGATATCATCACTGATGGAATCTCGACGAGTTAAGGCGAGACAAATCGATTTAAGCGCAGTTTGTTAAGTCATGAAATCGGAATGGAAAGAGAGATGGAGCTATGCGAGTTCCTTAGGGAAAAAAGCGAGGCGAACCTACAGCTTTCGTGCGCTCAGGAACGAGAAAGGTCGTTGCCATACAAACAGGAAAAAAAAAATTAGATCTTTTGTAAGAGATTAACCACCGAAAACAAGGAGTTGGGTTTCGGTAAACAACGTCTGGGTAGACACGTAATAAAAGGTAGACAGTGATCATTTTTTCTCTGAAAAGCTTGAGGTAAGCAAGAATCAAGATTTTGATATCATCCTCGGAAAGAGTAAAGTCCCGTTGGTGCTATATAGAAGCGCAGTTTAATGTAGACTAGGGAGACCATTAAGTCGAAAACTGTCGGACAATTATACAAAATACATTCACGCCCTCGCTCGTGGAATACGGTCCTCCCTAATGGGGTTTGCACGCCATAAACGATGGGGACAGTGATTTGAAGGGACAGTAGGGTTCTCTGATCGATTTTTACTAAGGAATACCAAGTAGTCTGGAAATTTGAGACTCGGTATGTTGTGTGATAAATATCGCGCGAAAACTGTAATGCATTTTGTGTTATAGAAGTTGGAAGGATGTATTGGAAGGAATAATTGTCGGCAGAAAATATTATCTGGAGTTACGTTTGATACATTAGTTAAAGTAATATAGCGTTAAATTTTAAGGTCTGCACTTTTAGTTATCATTTTATAATAAAAAATAATCCTCGAAATATTCAAGTAAATTTTATCAGTCAAGCCAAATTATATGGTCTTTACAAATTTTTTGATTTTCATAATTATGCACGGCACATCTTTATTTAAAATCAACGCCTATAGCGTAAACGTATCGCCGCGGTGCTTAAAAATGATTTGTCAGATATAATAAATAATAACCGGGTTTTTGCAGGTTAGGGATCTGGATGAAAAGGCTCCTATCTTACGAACCACGCTTGCAATGTGTGTATGCTATGAAGTCTCGTGAAATACTAGGCTAGTGTATCGGCACACGTGATTTTTACGCGCACTATTTATAAGTCGGTAACTGCGCGGACGCAGCGCAGGCGGGGCGTTGTGCGAAAATAGATTGATGCAGTAGTGTTGTGAGATTATCGATGGAAATAATAAAATAAATTTTATCAGGGTTTATCGTTATTTGATAGTAAAAATGGAGGTAGTTACTTGTTACAACCGAGACCCCATTTAGCGAATATTACTAGTTACTATTATTAGACATTGAGAGCACAAACTTTTTGCACTATTAATTTACTTGACGTTGACGTATGGCGTCGACTGGTATCTGTAGGTATCTGTAGTAACGTACATGTTCTATTTTAAATAACATATCTACTTGTGATTCTTTAATTTCGGTTAACAACTTCATAAGTTAAAAAAAATTAATAGTAGTATTGTTAAATGTAATCAAGACCCAATATAGAAGGACCTGATATGATCCATTATTGAAGATAGCACTCAAACAAAAGTGAAGTGCAGCTACCAAAACACACCAGTAGTAGCTGACGATAAATTTCCAACTTGAGGGTACAACAAAGTAACCTAACAATGTACCTTTTAAAAGCCTTTGAACTTTCGATATTAATAATACAAAAAAAATACATTTTGGTCAGCGACATTTTCCACCACACATTTCGTATTCAGCTTTATAGACGTTTAACGCTTGTTAAATTTTTTGTTAACTTTATTTTATGAAACGGAAAGGATACGAAGAAAAAGGGCTAACAATGGTGGGTTGCTAAAATCACTTAAATGGTTTACCATAAATGGAATTCAATTTTCACATAAGTGTATTTGCATTACCATAAGCCAAGCAAAGCGTCCTGGAAGTGTATGTATGCTTTAGACCTGTTAACAAGTTTTAATCGTAACACATTGCTAGGCACTTTATCAAGATATGTACCTCACAGATCCGATCTTTAATCACCAACCAGTGTACAATTTTATTTAACAATACACCATTTACTACCGATTAAAAGTTATTAAACATCAACTTGATTTAACGATTTTTTTTTAAGTCAAAAAATTATAAAGGAAATATCCTAGGGCAATGTACCCGAGATAAAGGAGCCGGCTCAAGGCCAGTGTTACAATGGTTGTCGACAAAAAATATAATAGCTAAGATTAAATCGTGCGTGACTGAATTTATCGACATGAAACATCGATAGTCGGTTAACACTAGGTTTGAAATTACCACCAGTCTGCGAGTAGTGTTTGCAGAGAGCGAACCTGTGTTTGTCTGATTTTATTCCAGTTTATTAAGTTTACTTTTAGAGTAAAGTGTGATTCATGAACTTGACGTATGCGCTCGCCGCTTTGCAGTAACTAAATCGCCAATTAAATATATTTTTAAAAGAATACGAACGTACTTTGAGATCATCGACGTTTGAATACTTTTTGAATAAACATTTCGACTGACTTTAATCCGGCCTTTGTGTTAAGAATCAAGCTACTCGGTTAAATCATCTTTTGAACAATTCATAGTACTTTTTGACAACAGAAAAAATATTGTATATAAAAAAAAGCTATTATGAATAAAGCTTTTGGAACAAACTTTTATCTAAATCAGTTTAACAAATCATCATCATCATCATCATCACGCATAACAGATTTAAATGGAATTTGGCACATAAATATAATATGTTCCGGATTAAAGCGGAATCCTTTTTACCGCCATATTAACAATTACTGAGCAATTGAAAAAGTGTTGACGAAGCTTAATACGATTGCACTCATTGTACGAGTCGAAGCCTTCTGGTTTATTTTGTTTTATACTAATAAGGTAACATACAAGCTGACGGCCCGTCTGATGGTAAACGGTCACCGCAGCCTATTGACGCTTGAAACACCGTGGGTATAACTGGCGCGTTACCGACCCTGCAAAAATCTCTTCAGACCCTTCTTGAAGAACCCGATGTAATGAAATACAATTTTTTATCTATAAATAACTAGCTGTCCCCCGCGGTTTCACCCGGGTTTAGTTTGAAGTTGCTCAGACCAACAAAACACGTTGTTACATACAAACTTTGCACTCCCGTTTTACCTCCTTAGGGGGTGAATCTTCAAAAATCCTTTCTTAGTGCTCCCCTACGATATAAAAGTATTTCCTCCCTTATAGTTTAGGCCCTGAGTAGATGAAATTTTCATGTAAATACGTTCTTTAAATAACTATGACATAAATCGAACTGACACTCTCACATTTACCAGTATTATATTATTAGTAAAGAGTAGAAACACCCAATGAATCATATGTAATATAAACATAATACAAAATAACTATGTTTATAACGGGAAGTCCATTAGTTTAATCCAGTCGTTTTAATGATAAGAGTAGTTACGATAGGAGAATATACAATGGATGACAAATATAACCAGATGGTGAACCAAATACAGTGTCGCACTGTTTCTCTCTCATCTTTCTGTCATCTCTGTTATCATGCAGAAAAAACTCATACACGAATTAAAATTTTGTGTTTCCGTCCCACCGTATAATATTGATTTAAATGCCGAAAAGAACACCTCTCTTGTATTATTTAGAGGCCATAATAGTACACGCAGTGAAATTGTCAAGTGTCTGCCTATATCGGTTGTGAGGGCCCTGTAGCACCCTTTGATTACGAAGCCTTAAAAAAGTGTGTAAGATACCTACGTAATGGATAGTCAATTGTAAAGTATTGATTGTAATTATAAAAAAAAACATTCGCACTAAAAAGCGAAAAATAAACTTAATTAAACATTTAATTCACTAACCTACTGATTTCTTTGAAGTCGGTGCCAAATAAAAGAAGAATCATCAAATTCGATTTGTAGTTGGCGGAATGATCGTGTAACAAACATACAAAAAAAAATACAGTCGAATTGAGAACATCCTCCTTTTTTGAAGTCGGTTAAAAATGACAATATTTCAGCTACAAATTTGGCAACTTTAACCCTGTGGCGATTCTCATGTCTTTTAAAAACTCCGACCTGCACCCGAATTGTATAAACCTCTCTGGGATTCAATGTTGAAGCCTGTTTCAGAATAGATTGACGGTCTGCCGCGTGAGTAACGTAGCACAACAGACGTAGCGCCGTCAATGTAAAACAAAATTGACTGCAAAGACAAGAGCATTACGCAATCTGATCTATGAGTCGGTATTCGAATAGAAAACTGCTCAATTGCGTGTCAACCTCGTATTTGGAGAATCAATTAAAATGATATTGTATGTAACAAGTAAGCCACGAAACAAAGGGGCTGTGTGTACCCGTTTGATGTCCATCAGTTATCATAATTTCAGTCCTTATCTACCTACTGAAAATAGCCTATCATCACGTTAGAATGTATTTGTTACTAACTTCCGCCTCGCGGTTTTACCCACGTTCCTGAAAGATCCCCTAGGGTTATAACATAGCCTATATAATATATATATAATAACTTGTGGATTAAGTAGCTTTGTAAAGGTGAAAGAATGATTAAAATTGGACCAATAGACAAACAAGCAAACGTTCCACCTGATGGTAAGTGGTCACCGCCGCCTATGGATATTTGCAACACTAGGGACATCGCCAATGCGTTGTCGACTCTAAGACGCCATAGTTTTTGAATTGTTCATTACAAATAAAAATACAAATCTTTTCTCTGTACAATATTATTGTTTATAGGCGTCATAATCATTGCCAGCTCATGATGCTCATTGGTGGGTCGATGACAGCTATAAATGTTCTTTTTTAAATATGATTTATTCTAAAATGTTAAGCAATTTTAATGTCACCACATAGTTCGAAATTAAGAATATATTGTGTAATAAATGACATTATTCAACGATTCAAGTCGTAGATAAGAGGAAATGCAATAAGTTAGTTAGCATTTCAATAGATTAAGGTCCAGTTTTACAACTTCCTGATAATATACCGCATGGTTTACCCCATATCTATGTAAGGCATAAGTAACTAATTGCTTTATCACTAGTTCCTGATTGAGATGTCTAGAAAAATCTATATTAAAGCTGAGGACAAATTAAATTATATAGAGATATGCAAGATCTATCCTTTCAGAGTATAACAAACATAACTTAATCTATCTATAATACTCACTGGCACAAATTTTTGGTATTTTAATGATATCTCGTCAAAAAGATGTCAAAATATTATATATAATATAATTTTGCCTGAAATAAAATTTTAATAACGATCAATGCTGCATGATATGCCCACATAACTATAACAGGTATTGTTACTGATCGTAACTAAAAATGAAAGAAGGCGCTGGATTGAAGCCACAGTTTATATTTTAAATTAATTTACAAGACCAATGAGAAAACCAGCGAACTTTTCTAATGTAATAACTGCCAGTACCTTTTGAATTTAGAAGACAAAATAAAATTCCAAAAAGGTGATGTAAATAAGTTCGGTTGGCAACAGGTATAGCATACAGCATGTTTGTGGAGTAAATCAATTTAATATTAATAGCCCTATTTCTAACCTGACAGGTGGAGAGAATCATGACGTGGGGCCACTTATCAGCTTAGCAGAAAAACGAGTTCAATTACCTGAAACAAAAACAATGTATGGTTAGAAAAAATCTATACGCACGTATTGTGGGCTGAGAAATGTTAATAAGTTAGGTTTTTTATTACTAGTGCTATATGTTGTATTTAAGTGGAAGTACAGACAGTATATAAGAACCTTGATTAGATGCTTATTGCTCGACCTATTTATATCAGAGCTTATTGGATAACTATGTTATTAAGCTAATAAATTCCTACTAATATTATAAATGGCAATATAAGTTCCTTTGTTCAGCTTTTACGCGAAATCTTCTAAACCGATCATCATGAAACTTTGTACACATATTCTTGGAGGTATTAGAAGTAACATAGGGTACTTTTTGTGCCGGGAAAATGTTACATTCCTCGGGAACGCCGATGAAAGCGCGGAGGACAGCTAGTTAATAAATAAATAATTAAAAAGAAAATACAAAATTAAGGCTCTCTTAAATTACTAATATTTTGGGCCATGATTAATCTCATATATCCTGAATACAGCCAAAAGCTAGACAGTATAAGAAAGATAGACAATATACGGTCTAAAATAACAATATTTCAACACACAGTTTTCAAGAATAACGTACAATTCTAGAAGAATAATCGCTGTTCCCCACGTATTCCCCAAAGACAAAACAGAGTGCAACAAAATAAACACAATACTTCCTATGATTTCCCAACGCGAACTAGCAAACATAAGCGGCCGACTGTACCGTACAGGAAAAATCATTACAAATTTGCACGCAATAAAAACTGAATAAATTGTTCCGTCACTACATTAGTTTGAATTGTTAACTAGACGAGACTGGGATTAGTGTACACTGTGGTACTATTCCATACAATATATTGATTGGTCCACATTTATTTACTGTCATTATTACCAACTATAGAAAAAACAATTTGAGGAAATCGGATGACCAAGAATATTTCCTTGTAGGAATGGATTCGCCCAAGCTTACTAATCCTTCGTTGACTTACAAAGAGAGCTAGGTCTCGTGACATAATTAAACTAAAAAGAATTTCCATTTTTTTAAATTACCTATAGATTGGTTTCCCGACTGTATGTTTACTCTATGAAGACTACCATCGGATACTCCGGGCACTGAACCTGCGATATATCGGTACACAGCCGCGAAACCACCAGGTGTATCGATCTGCGGTCGAGAATCAAGATGCAATCATAGCTCATTTGAAACAAGATCGTGATGACATTTGGCTGTCAATAAATAAATTATCTTCTAAGCCCCATTCCCGGAGGGATGTAACATTTTCCCGGGATTAAAAGTATCCTAAGTTTTAATTCAGGTTATAAGCAATCTATGTACACAGTTCCACGCATATCCGTTCGGTAGTTTTTGCGTGAAAGAGTAACAAACATCCATACATTCAACCATTCAACTTCCGGACTCATTATATTTGTAGGATAGTATAAAACATAATCATGAGTCAAGTCGAAGTCAACCAGAAATCCAGTTCAAACTAGTATTATTTCCGAAAGGCGTAATTACCAGATTAAACAAAATTTGAACGAGTTCAACAGTTTTCGAGTCTTAATAAAATAATCACCGGACTGTACATCGTATCAGAAACCAATCAGCTACGCAATTTGGGATGTAAAAAAAAGCAAGATATATCTTTGGCAGGTTGTAAAGTCATCAAGTCTAGACTGGCCCATCGCAGGCACACTGGGCATCGACCTCGTAGATATTCACGTCCTTACATCTTGTAGACTATAATTTTCTTCTATATGATATTTTATGGCCCTGTTTGTCTCTGGTTTGTAGCTTCGAATATGTGGTTATAATTTTATAAGTATATTTGGAGTAAAATTTAATGGCTTTTGCAATAGATAACGGGAAATATTAGTAGTAGATCACTGCCCAAACACAGAGTAATGTTTTCCTTACCCTGTGATACAAATATCGTTTTACCTCATAGCCGTTATGCCTAGGGTAAATACGCACGGTTCTAGATTATTTACACTTATAAGCACATAGCATAAGTTATCCTAAATCAAGCACTTCCTACTAATATTACAAGTGTGTCTATAGATGTTTAAGTACCACAATATGGCATAAGCCGCGTTAGTGAGGGAAAACTCTAGATCCCCCGGGAATACCGAGAGGAAGCTAATATTCTACATCCGTAAAAATCCGTAATGATCGTATTAAACAATTGTAATATGTAATGGCTCGTTCCATAAAGTTGTGTGACTTCAAGGAAATACATGTAAATTCTGTACGTTACGATGATTGACTCTTCAAGCAATATAATGTACTCATATAACTCATTGCGGCGCAGTTCCATCAGCTACCGATCGTCAATTGTTTATTGCCACGCAAAAAATCAACAGTTACACGGAGATTCTTGACGAATGCGTGGGCCCAATGTAAACTATCAGGTCACTTGTGTCAGGACAATAAACCACGGACGGTGCGTCGACCTTAGCTTACAGACAATTATGGTAATGGCAATATTGTCAGCGTTAATGACTTTAGAATTTTCCATGGTTACTTTTTGACGACCATTTGTTTTGTTAAATGTAGCTAAATAGATGTTAGGCTAAATAGCTCCTGTTCGAGGCATCAGAATCAAATTAATAAGTATTGCTTTAAAATTCCATGAAAGAACAACATCTCATATTTAAATAATAATTAAATGATGGCCCAAGTTTTGTTTCATGACATTTTATTTTAAACACCTTCTGGCTTTGAAAACAACATTACGAACTAAACGTTTCATTACACAGACTATCATCAAAGACTGAGCGAAGGTAAAGGTCGCCGACGGTAGGACATTGCTCCGATTTCTGAGTTCAATATTCGTGGAAGACAGCGTGAATCACAGATGATCTCCAAATAACAGGTACGTACTTGGATAATGCAATGTGGTGAGAATTGGCGAAATATTCGGGGGGCTAGTATCTTATTGGACCTCTGCGGGCTATCGCGTTAGGAAATGGCCATTGGGTATGTTTGGCTCTCATTTCCTCGAATACTTTAATATTTGAGGATACGTGGATTACTAGCGGAGTCAAGAAACGTCTTGAGTGTCTCGTTTAAGCTCCACGTGGCCTGTAAATATAAAATATTTCATGAAGATAAGAGTCAAATTCGGATTCATTACCATTGTCGTACGCGCAAAACACCACAGCTACCTGACATTTTAGAGAGTATAAATTGGATTTCGAGCTAGCTCTCCTTTTTTCAGCACCCGCTAAAAAGTAAATACCTTTATTTTCGAAAGCAACCGAAGTCATAGGTGAAAACAAAAGACGTACGTACTACGTACTTCGCCTTATGAAGGACGTCCGAAGGATATTCGGGACATTGAAATGCGTCACAGGATTGTAGTGTACATTTACGATGTAGCTGTTTGTATAAATAATAAAAACATTGTGTTATTATTAAATGAACCCAAAAGACACAATGTTTTACATTTGTAATCAACAGTTTACAAGATATATCTCTTGAGATAAAAGCCTTCGCTTATCGGTATTATGGAGCGAATTCGATTGGCAGTTACCTTTCAGATTGAGATCAAGGGCGTTGGGAACTCATCAACTTCTTATCTAGCCATGTGGACGATGGTAGCGAAATCCCCAGAAGTTTATCTGTTTATGGCGATGATAGCTCAGTTAGTAGTGAAGAGTCGTGTGTTGGACTCCCAAACGAGGTTGACCATTATGTGATAGGAAACATTGAAAAGGTAGCAGGTCAAAATCTATCGCCAAGCACGTGCTGGTTTCGCACCAGCAGGATACATCTTTATGTACAAAATCTTATTTTTAAAAGAGTAATTGCTGAGTTTATTGCCGGCTCTTCTCAGTAAAAGCAACCTTCCGAACCGGTCTTAGAGTTTGACCATTCATAAGTGCCTGTGAAGGCCTATTTGAATAAATATTTCATTTCATTTCGACAGCCTAACTTGAGAGCCAATACCCTTCAAGGCTTTGTGTGATTACCACCTTCGACCACATCATCACTTAAAGTAGTATTATAGTCCATCACAAGCCTATACGTATTTAAGGCATACAAAATTCTGTCTGATACATCTCACCCTTCTCCGCCTGCAAATCACTCACCATCAAAATCAACGCCATTCATTGTTAAACGATTGTTCGCCACACTTTAGTTTTCCATCTGTCTACAATTCGACACAGTTTCACCAATAATGAATACAATACAATAACACAGACAAGACACGGCCAATAGATATTTGACAAGTCAACACCTACACGCTGACAAGCAAGAGACGAGAGAAAGTTCCGCTTAACTTTATTGGTATTTTAACCTTTGAAGCTAGACTGAGTAAACCACCTGTTCTCATATTGAGAGTGCTAGTGAAAACTGCGGATAAACAAAAGGCCTATTGAAGACGTTTGAAGATTTAAGAGCTGGCTAATGAATGACAGAATGAGTAATGATGAACAAATTTCGCTCCTATTGTGATAATATGACGAAATTAGGAGCTCTGTATTGCGCGTCGGGTGATGACTGCGTCCAACAGTAGTCGAACATAGTAGCTGATGATGAACCACTAAAGTAGGTACTTCTAATACACATTCAGAGTCACGAAATTTCAATAGCGATAAAAGTACTTCATTATTAATTTACCCATGTAGTGTTATTGATTCCATCGAAAGTTATTAACGCTGAAAACAATAATTATTTATTTTACAGGCAATCAACCGTCCTTAAGCCGCGTCTGTCTGTATTAACCGATATGTACCTAATGATGCGCGACGAACATCGACCGGGCAATGTAGGCAATGTGGGCCACGTGACGTCACGTGTGTACCGCCCGTTACACACCCACAATGAATATGGAGATCGTATTGTACGATTGTCGATGTTTTTCAGCTACGCAACGCTAGTGGCTAGGTACAATTGGTTCGCGTAGCGGTTTAATGTTTGATTTAGTCGGGATGCGGTGTGAATGGCAGCGAGGGCATAGGCGAAGCGGGTTATTAATTAGCGGGTAATTATATTTTAAAGCACACCGGCGTGTGCTTTCAAATAAACCGACGACGGTCCACCTGACAGTAAGTGGTGACCGCCGCCTAGGGACATTTGTAACACCAGGAGCATCGCCAATGCATTGTCGACCCTGAGACGTGGTTGTTAAGTCTCATGTGCCTGTAATTTCACCGGCCTCCTTACCTTTCTATCGAAAGCACAGTAATACAAGTCATAGTTATACATGATTGCAACCTCTGGTACTGTCAAATGAAGTAAATTATAAATAACCAAAACAGTTACATTATGTCTCCTGTAGTACCGAGCTAAGAGCACTCCACAACACAAACTAATCAAATTACAGCTCCAAAAAGTTTCACGTATCCATCATTTTGAGTTTAGTTTAATTGGACAGCTAATCTTCGTTAATCGTACTTACATAAGTCAGGTCGGTCAGGTTTTAACGGCGTATTATGTAACATTAAAAAGTTATGCTAATTTGTATAACCATCCATTCAATTTCTAATTTGGTTTGCAAAATTTCGATTATTAATTAGATTGGTATTTGTATTTCAAATCAGTTGCTGCATACTAAACTTGAGTCAAGCATCAAGATTCATGGTCGTGTCATTAGATATTTTGTCCGCTCTTAAATAGGCCGCAGCTTTATGGACGTAACACAGTAGACAACTTTTTGTAAATCCCAGTTTTAGTGATTACAGATATGAGAATTGTTGAAATGACAAGTGTTGTAACGGACTTTTGGCGTTTTGTGAATAGAGTGCAGTGGGTTAGTCATTACGGAAACTGGGTTTTAGTTTTATTTCGCTCAAAAGGATGTTAACCGTTATCTGTATTGTTATAAAGCTATTTGAAAATAGAGGTTATTTACAGTGGGACTTTTGGATACCGTTCAACAAAAAAAAACAACAAAACTTGTTTATCGACATTATCGTTTGACATAGGCTAGCAACCAGTTACAATCGCTATCGTGTAAAATGAACAAAAAAATCCGAAGAGTCCGCTCAGTAATTTTCCAAATACAAACAACAACTAATAACCACAATTTAAATTATATCATTAATTAAACAAGGTAACGAATATCATAACATAAATAACGTATGTTGTCTTTGTCTATGCGCACCCGTTCGATAGCACAGCGGGGAAGTGGGCCGGTTGCCGACCTTATAATCCCAGCTGATTATTATGTCAACACCAACAGCTAGGTAACGTAATGTAGGACATTTACAGACGTTCAACTTTGCGATAAGATTCGCAAACGCACCTTGGCTATTCTTCTGTTTAGTTTAACATGATGTAAACAATATTATCAGTGTAAGTTTACATTGTGGTGTTTTGATCTCGATTCTGTAGGTTCTTACACTTATTGCACACCGGATACCCTATATCCCTTCTGTAAACGCACATCTATACCTTGCAATAATTTTACTTGAATCGCTTGTCATTTGTTACGCGGTTCACAAATACTATGGCGATTCTGTTTTACTTAAAATTATTTTTCTGCCGACTTTACTTTTAAAATCCATTGACGCTGAATATATTCTGGACTTCAATTGAGCCGATCGCTGCCAAATGACGATCATTTACATAGCATTTATTTTTGATGACATCGAGTCGTTAAATTGTAACATCGCATTCTAAAAGCGTACATGAGTGTAGGGCTCCTCACAGAACGTCTATTAACATATTTACGTATTATATAATGCATACTAAAGGACATTTACTGTATCTACGTCGACATTATTCATGTGCCGTTTTATAGCGTAAGTCAAGTTCAATGTATCCCATAAAGTTTTAACGATTGGTACATTTAAATAATGATATAACGATCGCTTTGATTTCTGGTGGTGGAATGACCGTTGGCGCAAGAACTTTACTGTTGTCAACTTTCATCATGAGTTGATTAATTGTTGGACATAATACCGAGCTCAACAATGCTGGTTATCATTATCATCAACAGTAAATCGGATTTTTCTCAGATTTAAAGAGCTTTAGCCTTTATAACTATACTTCTAAAGCTTTAATTGAATTAGACTTCAATACTCTCCGGAATATGTTAAGCAGTTAAAACGGTGATTGACCTTTTGATGGTCATTAGCTCTTATTTTCTAACCAATACCTTGATGCTATCTAAAAAAGTATTTCAAACGGAAAATCACCATAATCATAGTCTAGACCTGTCATACTTAGAAAGCTTATAAGCCAATTAAAGAAAATAGAATCAAGAACTTCCATTTCCTTCGCAGAAATATAATAATTTATGGTTTTCATTAGTCTATCCGGCAGTTATAGTTGACATCATTATTGTAAGGCGACAAACTAGATTTAATGCGAGGGAGTAAAATGCTGCTGACTTGAAATTGCGTTAGTATCATATATCCAGAGAAATGAGGTGATTGCTTATTTATTGCTTGCAGACACGTTAACATTCATAGCTATATCATTGGAGAAACGACTAATAAGACATTTATTGACAACGAAGATCATTCTATCTTTATAGATGATCTTAGTTTGGAAAATTGTAATAAATCAAATGATGTTAAAGCGATGAAAGATTTTTTATTTGTCTTCAAAACTGAGTACCTACATAAAAACTTATTTATTAAGCATACTAATTTAAAAAAAGAATTTAAATGTACTCTTCTTGACATAGGCACAGGCTTACCATTGTTGGTATAAATACAAAAACAAACTGATAACTTACTAAAAACTTAACAAGGGTAAAAAGTATGAACTAAACTTGATTACAACATAAGTTCCCGACAAATAGTAGTCAGAACGTTATTCCTTGCATTAAATGAATATTAAAAACTACTGTCCCCTGCGGTTTTACCCGCGTTCCCAAGGGATATCACATTTTCCCGGGATAAAAAGTAGCCTATATGTTATTCCTGGATATGCTCTACCTATGTGTCAAGTTTCATCCATATCCGTTTAGTAGTTTTAGCGTGAAAGAGTAACAAACATACAACTTACATACAAATCTTTCCTCTTTATAATATTACTATAGATATAGATATCCCACATCTCTGTACTCCATCAGATACATCAACGAATATAACGAAGCTAAGGTCAACGTCCAACGCGGAAGTTGCGTCACAACTATACTAAAGCTCGTTTACAGTGGGAACAATTTACACCGCCACCGTCCAGTTACTGCTATTAATATTACGGGTTAATCTCAGGCACATACATCAGTATGTTATAGATACGTTTATCGTTGCCAGGCGTCCGGATAAAGCCGGACATAGTTAGGTTTTATATTGCGTGTCCGGTCAAAATAAACGGTGTCCGGATCGTCCGGGTTTTGTTACGCTTTTTACATTTCGCAAACGAGCTGGTGATAATCAAAGCAGATATGAAATGAAATGAAAATATTTTTATTCAAATAGGCCTTTACAAGCACTTATGAATAGTCAGACTCTAATACCGGTTCGGAAGGTTGTTTTTTACTGAGAAGAGCCGGCAATAAACTCAGCAATCACTCTTTTTAAAAAAGGAACTTAGATTTATTACATAACATTTATTTAGTCTCGCTGACCTGTCCGGCCAAACTGACTGGTCTGTCCGGCAATTAGGTTTGGCGACCTGGCAACCCTAGATGCGTATAACGATCTGCGTCATACAGAGATCGTAATGGTATCATCTAAATACGATAACACTGTTCCGTACAGTGTTCTGTTACAATTCATTATTCATTGATGTCTCTGAGAGTAATGTCATTATAACAAACGTGTAGTCAATTTGAAGGGATATATTAACCTTTTTATTGGTTATTAGTTATCTCTCAGTTCAGTCCCTTTTATTATCTCTAATGGCGTAGTTGGTACTGTAGTAAAACTGATCTTTTCGATCGCCGTTTAAAATATCACATATCTAAATTTATCATGTCTTGTTAATGGATGAATATTATGTTCTAATCCAGTACAATATGTAATAATAATAAAGAAAAAAAAATATCCTGGACATTCTGTTACATACTATATGGAAACCAGATAGCTGATATACTACATATACTATTTTTTTTTTCTAAATACATACTTATATTGATATTTACAACCAGACACAGAACAAACAAACGTGTTCATGCAGACAAATGTTTGTCCTTGGTGGGAATCGAACCCGCGACCTTCGGCTTGGCAGTCAGAGTCGCTAACCACCAAGCCAACTGGCCTGTCAATGTGTCCTATGTCCAGCCATTAAAATGTGATTGGATTAAACATCTAAAGAAACCATTTCAGTAAAACATGATTTATTTGAGTTCTTTCGACCATATTTCAAACGGCAAGTGAATCCAGCTATTAATACACTAACGATGCTCTCTGTTGGTGATCGTTTGTTACCGGAAACTGAAACGGCGATGATTGACGCTGTGATGATGGATAGACCGACGGACTAACTTTCTACTTCTCTATAATCAGTAGTTAAGGAGATGCCTTGACTGTAGAATCTAAATATGTAAATTGAATTAGATTACGTGAAATTTTACTTCTTAATGATAAATTTTTTTTTTCTTTTTTATACCACTTGGGCTTCTGCACTAAGAGCTCTACTACTCTAACTTCCTTTGATTAACATTTGGTAAGATCAAATTCATATCCATTTCTATAGTTTAGGTTTACGATTAGGAAGTCCGGCTTCAACTGGCAAGAAGTTCAGTACGGTTACATTTAAAAACTAAAAATATTTTAATCATGAAATATAAGGTAAAGCTTGAGCATAACTCGTACTTATTTCCTCCACCGAAAGGTCATCTCCGCCATTAAAGTATACGAAATAACTAGCAATATCGCTTTAAAATTACTACCACATATTGAGAGATTGCAAATTCAGAAGCTCTCCTTAAAACTAACAGATGTTCAATTGAAATAGCGTTTACAAACGATCAAATTATTAGCAATAAAGCAATCGGCTTGTTTACACTGGCGGAAGTTGCAACAACCTTGCGATTATTGCACGATCGGTTGTGCAAGCGATAGGTGCAAGCGATAAGGATCCGATAGGTCAAGTGCCTCTTGTTTCCTTGTGGATGACACTAACTTCTATATTAATGTGTGTTTTCGAACAACGGCTGGGTTTTTATGTTTTATAAGTGGAAGTTTTTTTTAAACACAAAACCAGCTGACGGCCTTGTGGTAAACGGTCGCCACAGCTGATTGACAGTTGGAATATCAGGGATATCACTAGCCCGTTAATGACCCTGCAAAAATCTCTTCACACCCTTAAACTTATTTGAAAATTATTTTGTTAACTTTAGATGTAAATATGTTAATCGTCTCTGTATTGATGGAACTCTGGACTTAAGTGATCAAGCTGATAATAAATTTATTTATAATTAATATAACAGTGCAAAGAAAATCTTTACTAGGTATATAGCTTGCATTGGATGCAACGTTGTAGTAAAGACTCCCGCATCGCAATCTTGCACATAAATAAAACATGTCATTGTCTCCTTTATTAGGATACTTCATTAAGAAAGTGGTTCGGCAAATAAATTCAAAGTAAATCTTTCGTAGCCCTTATAGTATCGTCAATTTATGGCCCTATAGAACGTTCGGCTGATCAAACTAGCATTGGTATTGGTTCATCTTTCTCCAAACCACACTCGTCAGGTCATCAATCCTAAAGCCCACATAGTTTCCATACTTGGTCTCCACTCAAACTCACTTACCACTCAACCGTCATCAATTACCGTTTGTACACCACAAAATGTCATTTACCTATGTTAATGTGTTAAGCACAAAGTTTCCCTTTCAAGACAATGGAGGCAATGACTCATAGAGATGATCACGGAATTAGGTTGGGCTCAGTTTATCTTGGAGTGTTCGCGTACTGACAGTGCCTTCACCTTTGGTCACTGGATAAAGCAGTTTAATGCTAATGATATGAGACATTATTGAAGCCGCTTAAATGACAGAAATTCTCTTCTTGACACGAAATTACAAAGAGTGTAAAAGATTGTTGTAAAGCCAAAACTAACGGACCAATATTTAAGATCATACCTAATCAAGATTGATGATCCACCTATGTAGCTTAAATTTGAAGTTTCCTTAATTAACACCATAAAGAGACATTCGTTAATGAATTTCATGTGAAGTAAGATATTAATAAGAAAATACTTATAAGGCATCATATAGCCATTAAAACACAAAAGCATGAACATTTCTAAATTGCCTCTATAATTGCTTTTACATTGCTTATCTCCTAAACAGGAATGTAAGCCATTTATTTGAATTCAATTAATAAATGGAGAAAAAACTCATTCGCCCCACGCATAGAGTTAACGAGCTAAAAAAACCGTAAGATTAATTCTACAAGTTACTTTTGCTCACACGAATCTGTTACTTGTAGAATCGAGTATGCGGAGGTGAAAATGAGGTAACACGCTGAGAATGAATAAACAAATACTTTATTGGAGCACGTTTCATTAGAATACTTGCTTCTTTTGATTTGATTTCAGAATTTGGATAAATATCTTTTTTCTTAGCATTATTATTATAATTTTTTTGTCTAACATCTGCTCCATGGCAATCTGTTGTACTCAACGTTACTATTATTATATATTTTTAACTAGCTGTATATTTTCTCAACACCAGCTATGTGCTAGTGAAAGTCCAGTCAAAATCAGTCTAGCCGTTTCGGAGAGTAATATGAAAAATAGGAGCTATTATTTTGACATCACAAACAGACACTAATATAATAATAACAGTACGGATACTTCTACAGTATAATAAACATACATAGCTCTAAATCAAGGCCTGTGCTGCACAGACTGTCTGTGCCAAAATTTTTAACACAAGCCTCGAGAGTAAGCTTTAAATCAGACTAACTTCACGAATAAAACTGCTGAATTACGTTACGTTACAGATAAACTTGCAGTTTCTGAATCTGACTTAGTTTAGACAGCTCTCTGTAGGCAACTGCAGTGTTATACAGTTAGTCGGCGCTAGAAATATTCAACAAACTTTACAAGATAATAAGAGATAACCAAATAAGGAACGTCGGTGTTATGTAGCTTAGATATGATTAAAAATAATATGAACCTGTTAAATATTCATGGATTAACGTGGATAAGCATAAGTTATGAATAAAATTACAACGCAATGTAAATTATAAAGCGATTTATTCAATTAAATGCTTAGTTCCTTGTTATAATTATGACATGATTTATAATAAGGGATGCTGGTTGCTGCTTACTATATTTTACTCAATGTAAGCAACTTAATTTTTCCATTCCCGGATTCAGCACTTATATTACTTAAATGGCTTTTAACAAGCAGCCCTCATTTACTTACATTGAAGCTCAAAACCATGTCTACAAATACAGCGACTTTTTAAGGGCCCGGTGCGTTGACCTCCCTACGGATATTCGCATTGTTGCACAACTCCTGCGCATCCAATTTGTTACAGGGGCCACTAACAGTAATTGAGTCTATTTTAGATCGATAAAAACCATTTAAATCGTCTGGTATATGATATATGATGTTGCAGACTCAATACAGCTGATGAAAATGTCATTGACATTTTTTATCTTTTTATTAGCTTTAATGATGTTCAAAGGAGTTGAATCTAACATATGTGTTCTTTGTAAAGAACAGATTATACTGAATCGTTTCATAGTTTACATGTTCGACTGAGTAAAATACATGTAGGAAAAATGATGATAAGGTATCTTATCTCATTCGCCTATCGGTTACGAAGTTTATCAAAAATAATCACACAGAAATCTTTCTAAATTTATCATAGCAATAAATTACGAGAAAAAAATAATTTCGAGAGAGATTAGAATTACATGAAAGATAAATGACCATAAAAGACAAAAGCATCAACATTCTACTAAGATTGTTGCAACAAAACACGTTTAACTTGTTTGGACATCTCACAACTGTGTTGAAGCATACAGATAAATTGGAGCCGGTATAAAAATGCTAATGCAGGCATCTTGTCCTGTGTCTGAGTACATTTTGCATGCGTCTGGCGAACCGTCAGGGCCAACTGCAAACATTTTCACCGTTACAGCCGTTTTGATTGGACGACACGACTACGATTTATCGACGCCGATGTGAGCTTTGGGTGCAATACAAAGTTCAGGAATTGCTTAAAAGTGTAAAAGAACGTTATAGAATACATTCAACCCACGATATCCGTGAGAAGACGATGTACGTGATGTCGTTATAATGTCGTCTAGATAAAAAAAACCCTTTACATACAGTGAATATATGTTCTGAGAAGTTTTGTATCAGTAGCTTACAACACTTTTTATAAGCGGATGCAATTAACTGGCATTATGGTACATATTAATTTATATCTAGAGACGAGATATCGTCCCTTCCTCTTCTATCAGTTGACAGTTTTATTTACTGCTTCAATATCCAATGAAGTTGTCTGTCCTATTTTTTTTTAAACTGGTTTTAGTTACTTGTGGTCGTATGAGTATTGTCGTAAAGCTCTGCTCGATTTATTTATTACTGTATACTTTTAGGTCTCTTGTATAACGGGGATCTGTCTGATTGGAAAATCAATTCATCACGCCTCTTTTAATTCAATTGGCAATGGCCCTGCGGTTGGACTTTTAGGACTTAGTTACAATCAGCATATTCTGAGTTGGCGTGTAACTGAGGCCAAACGCAATAAAAAATATATAGGACACATACAGTGGACAGTTAAAGTTCGTTTTTATCATTCCGTCAAACAATTGATGTTCCATGACTTATCACACGCCATTACGCACGTATCCATTTCATAATTCCTCCATGTGTTTAAGATGACACACATCCGTACCGTACATGTGTGAAGCTCGTGACTATAAACAATATAGTAATGTAAATCCACTATTGCCTTATCATATTGAAGCAATAGAAAACAGAAAACCAGCCGTAATGTTTCCTCTATTACTTAAAGCGGACGTCAAACTGAAGGAAATAGTTATTGACATTACCAGTATTAGTAGAATTTCTAAACCATTGGCGTAAATAACATTGCAATCGGTTCAAAGGTTTCCGAGTTTATCACAATCAGACAAACTTTCACATTCACAAGATACACAGATACCTCCTAACAAGACTTCCTTCACATAAATTGGTAGAAAGCGTTCTACAAAGGCTCATTGAAGTGATCTACAGATCAAAAATATTCACACCATTCCCTTTGAAGATTTATTTCTTTCTTGTTTCTATCCTTAATTTTGGTATTACGGTACGCAAGACATCCTGTTTACGAGCACTTTTATATCTCGACTTGGATTACGATGTAATTAAATAAATCGACATCGGTTTCCTGCAAGACTCGTTTGGAAAAGTTTTGGGATAGCTCTTGACAGCTTCGAAATAGGCCATAAAATTTCACTTTAAAGACAATTTATTTTCTTTTATATTCACGCGCCGTGAAGTTTGTTTACATAATGCCACGGGTAACATAACAGATAAACAATCTAAACGACTGCAAAAATATACAGTATTATTAAAACAATGGAGATAGGAATCTTCGGTGGTTTAAATGAGATTCATGCGTGCATTCATACTGCAATTATTTCCAGCTTACCTTTTCCTAATTAATTCTGTGAAGACAATCTGTTCCAAAGAAATTAATTCTCCAAGTTGTAGCGGTTACCCAACCGTCCTTTTTGAAATTCCATTTTCGTTGTCTTCACAAGGCGACAGTGACGTATTCGCCAGACGTCTGGTTTTATAGTTTCTTCAACCTAAAAACTTCAAAAGCCATTTTCATCGTTATCCTGAAATTAACTTGTCTTGTCTTTCAGGTCGATGACAGAAAACTAAGGACGCTCAATAAACAAAGAGATAATTTCTTCAATTCTGCTAACGGTCTAACTTTCGATGTCATAGTGTTAATTGCAGTCAATAGCAGCATAAGGAGTTTAACGACCCATTCGAGAGTGATCCACATGTGACAAATGCTAGACACAAAGCTCTGACACATATCCAGTTTCCCGCCATTGAATGCTCGGGCCGTTATGGCGTCCATTGTTTTTCTTCGCGCCAAATTCGGCGGGCGCGTGTGGGTGCCTTTTTTTATTCGCACAGTATTGCGATTGTAATGACGAATTGATTGGGCCAACGTTCTCGCAACGGGGACAGTGAATTATTGCAAATGTGGGTGTGCAGGCTAATGATTCAGAGGACGGCTGATACGAGGATCAAAAGACCGTTGTTTCGGCCCAGTTCTCTTAGACGGGTCGCATACAATGTTACAAATTGAGCGACGGCCATGTCAGATGGATTAGGCGATTACGGGGCGTTTTAGGCGAGTAATTAAAGGTCAAGAGAGATTATGGGGAGCTTACAAACATGACTGAGCGATTCATCAGTGTATGCGGGTGTGGTATCTGCGACGAACAAATATGTTCTATTTCCTAATGTCGCCTAACCTATTAAATCTGATGGCTATAGTCTACGATGTAACCATACAATATAATGGATTGCAAAGGAAATGCATGATTAAAAATTAATAAGGGACCAGAACGTGTATTAGACGTGAATACGTAAATGTCTTATTTAATCAAGCTTTGTAATCAAGCACGATACAGACACAACAAGTTACGAGTAAATACAATGCAGCCGCAATCAGAATTACAATTATTGTCCACTAAATGCATGGGTCATTACATTTAGCTTACGGTCCTTAATTAGTCATGTAAATTCTTAGCAAAAACAGTGATTTCATTAAGTGTTTAAATGCTTCCGTGTGACGTAAGAAGTATACCGTTTGTGTTTTTTTACCACATGAGCCGACTACCGAGCACACGGTCCACCTGATGGTAAGTGGTCACCGCCGCTTATGGACATTTGCAACACCAGAGCATCGCCAATGCGTTGTCAACCTTTAGACGTGAAATTGTTAAGTCTCATGTGCCTGTAATTTCACCGGCTTCATTACCTTTCTAACCCAAACACCGTAATACAAGTGCACTACTGCTTCACGGCGGAAATGGGTATGTTCTTTCAGAAGTTTCAGTCCTGTACCAATTCCACATAATATTTTTTTATAAGTACATACAATTAAAAGTGAAATACGGAATAGTTATTGGCATGCAGACACAATTGTACCAATTTTTATGAAAAAATATTATACAATAGTTTCACTTTTTCTTACTTTTGCAGAAATTATATACATTGGTACAAGTTTTTCATGAAAAGGAAATAACATTGAGCTCAGCACAGCAAATAATTAACGGTAAGCGTCTTATGAACTATGAAAGGTTATTACTTAATCAAGAGCACAGTTTTTTGGCTATCGGTACTACAGCAATGATAAGGTAATTCAAAATGGACATTTACGCCATCAACCGACCCTCTCTTCATAACTCATGGCCTGGAATTAATTCGATGTGAGTTGCGATCGTCCATAATAATGCATGTATTTTTACAGGATCATGCGAGGAAACCTTAGTTTGAAGTGGATATGTAAAGTAAACCCTCGCAAGGGGAGAGCCTAAGAAAAGGAAAATTGGGGTTGAATATGACCAAGGGCAGTAAATGTCATACACTGGCTATCATACAATTTTGTTATCTAATTAGTATTAATAAGTGAGGTATTCCAATTAATGTGCTAATGACAAGTATTGTGTAGTAATGATTACCAAGAATTTTGTATATTCATTTTCAATATCCACTTAACACGTTATTACAAACGAAGTTTCTTGATTGAGCGGCGCTGATAATTGACATAAAACCTTAAGTTACTTTTCACTGCTGTCGTTACAGTTGCATTAGTATTTAGGCCAAGGTTCCGTTGTTTACATTTATCATACCTTTTATGGAAAAACCTTTTTCCGACACCGTCTACATCATTATCCGGAAGTCATCAATCATTATCCACACTTCCGATTAGTCATTTCACTTGAATCATTTGTTAATCATTAACATGATGAGCGGATGCATTATAAAATGCAAGATTACGAACTTGCGAATCACGTTTTTTGTTCATGACCTATCTCGATGAATGTTGGTTGGCACATCCGTGATCTCGCAAGTATAGCTTATCTTAATGTTTCAAAATATGCTATCCGCGACATGGTGCAGCTGGCATGTTATGAAAACAGAATATTTTTTTATTAAATGTTATCTGTATTAATTTGTAAACTATTGGAGTGTAATGAAAAAAGAAACCAGAGCTATTGAAATAAATTGCAACGCTGTTTTTATCTATTGGTACTAGACTCAATAATCACTAGACTTTATCTAGATTAGTCTACAGATCAATCAAGAACCTAAAAAAAGCCATCATGGACTATTTCAACAGAGAAGGAACTAAAAATCCAAATGTAAGTAAGCCAGTTTGAAAGGGTAAACATTCAACAAAAAAAATTGATGTCGTGAAAACAAAACCATTAAATTCCGATTACAATTGCTATAATAGGAAATTACTTATTGATAGAGCTCATGGCATGTAGTTACAGAACATTAAGGATGAACACAGTATAGAAACTGACGCACTTAATATGCCGTTATCACACGTATTATTTGCTCATCGTATGTAATCGAGGGCACAGTCTGCTGATGGTGCCAAAACTGATATGATAACGTTATATCATTGTTATTGATTTGATGCTTCTCTGCATATCTTTACTTTTATACTTTGCGACTAAAGAAAATAGTGAATAGGCTACTAACGGGAAAGCGAGCTCCATCTTCGGCCCCATTTCACTTACCATCAGGTGAGACAGAGGTCAATTGCTATTCCGTCATATATAAAAAAAAATGATTAATCAAAAATTCAAAACCATTTATTCAGTTTAGGCCCTCGGAGGGCACTTATGAAGGTCAAATTTAAAGTTACTGAAGCTACAACCGGTTCGTTAGTCAGCCTTCAACTGAGAAGAACCGGCAAGAAACTCAGCAAGGTTACATTATTTTTTATTAAATAATTTTTTATATAAATTTTATCTATTCTGACATTTTGGCTATTTTATAATTTCAATTTTACATAATTTTATATTTAACAATTACAAAATACATTAGGTACTTACAACTACAAGAAAATTAGAGTTCGATTTAGAATCGATTTAACTAATCCATTAACTGAAGTCATAAGATCTGTATCATTTAGTTAGATGTTTGTTATTTATCAGTTGCTTTTTAAGTTCGGTTTAGAGAAAGGCAAAAATTTTAACAATGATATAATGAAAACTAATCAAACAATGAGTTAAGTCAGACCTTGCGCAATCATCGTCAATGCATATATGACAAAACAAGGTCAAGGTTTCGCATTAGTGTTAACTTTCTCAAGAATCAAATCATTTGAAATCACTTTCTAAAGGTGATATGTTATTGTGTTGACAGAGGGACATTAATCTTGAAATACCGACGTATGCGCAGTATTGCTTTCGTACACGTGTGGGCGCGTTTTAATGTCAGTTTGTGTAACTTACCCAATGTCAGTTTGACACCTCTTAATACCATTATTTCTTATGTCTGCAACTTTCTCATATATATTAGATATATTCAGATGTATGGAAGTATCCATTGTTGAAAGGGATAATCGTGTTTCATTATATTACAATTTGAAATTTTCGAGCGTCCAATTACAAATATCTTCAGCTCATTGCGACTAAGTCAAGAAAAAGACTACTGTTTTGCCTTCTTGTCTTTCATCTCCCACTGTATTTTATTCTGCAGAGATAAAAATCGACACAAATAGAGTTAATGTCGTTATTTAGCATCAGAAATAACCGCAGTAATCCACGTTGAGCTCAAATGACACACCGGGTCTCATCAGTTGATCCACTTTGGGAACCGAGGGATTAGTATTCTTTGAATGTTTCTCCTCGGACGTTGCAGCTGTGCAGTAATACCTACCTGCTCGTCGAATAATTTCAATAGCATATGAAATACAGTTTTTCATTGTTGTTTCATGATTAAAATTCAACAGAAATCCAGCTTAAAATATCGCAAATATTCTAAAAGTCCATAACTACATTAACAAACTAGGTCAGTAGGTTATACTTCAGTCAATTACATTGTTGCAAATTTTTAGTTTATGAATTATTGAATGAAAATGTTATGTAGTAGATGTCAAATGTATTGTTCTCTGTTTGAGGGTTCCAACAACAAATATAACAAGTGTTTCTCTTGTAAGACAAGTATCTGAGGCTTGAATCGTTGTTCAGTTTATTTTCACTATTGGAGCATATTTCTTTGTGACGTATCCGTCTTCACTACAAAAGCAGAGTCTCGGATCGATGATCATAGTCTGGTCGTTGGTCATTAGCATTTTCCATAGTTGCCAACATAAAATATTCATGGCTTTACTGTATTCTAGTTTTTTTTTATTCGTGAGCCTAAATGTTCACGAGCTTGCTTTGTGTCATTTCATTCTGTGACATTTAACACTATTTCCGTACATTGTGAATGTTTTCATATTAAATATGTACATACGCTTATGGGAAATAGTCAAAGAGTTTAATAGAACTTATTTAGATTACAATTATTCTGATTGAATTTACTTAATTATAGACATATATGTGCAGAAGCCGTTGCTTTGGTTAATTAAAGCCCCAAGCTTATAAGTCGATGGTATTGAACCAAAGACTTTGGTGCTGGCTAATATTTCTGACAATAGGAGTACCAATTGGCCGCTTTAAACAATAACGTTGTCAAATAAAACAATGCATATCTAAATATTAAAGTCACGTAAGATAAAGTCAGAACGCGGCAACAATACAAACTAAAATCTGCATTTAGTCTTTGTATCGGTGCGCTGTACTTTAATACCGAGTTCCAGGTCAACGTATTCGAACAACATTTCATTTTAAATATACTTCAACCTCACGAAAGTAATATAGCACTGCTTTCCCTACTCGGATGAAATCATATTCTCTACAGCGTGAAAAGCAATCGACACCAGCCGGCGATAACGCCAGCGATGAATTATAAACTATAAAATGTTATGAGGAAGATTTAAAATCGAATGTCGGGTCGTATAAAGCGTGTACACTTCTATTAGAGTTGGGGAGGCGAAAAACTCGTGTTTCGACGCTCCGTTGCATGCGTGTATTTTATCCGAGCAAATCTAAAGTATAGCCAAGATATTTACGCCTTCGGAGACTTCGTAAGCTGCATTACGGCCTGCACAATTTCCTCGTATTATCTTAGAACTTTGTATTTGATAGAGAAACTATTGCGCAATGTACAAGTTGAAACCTGTTAATCAATAAGAACAGACCGAGGATATAAATCTATCACTCAGGACATTTATGCAGCTTGAAGATATTATTTATTTGTTTGAGATTTGAATCGGGTAAACCCGACCATTGAGTTTAGACTACTTTAATCGCAACCGGTACAGAGATCATGAATGCATACCCGTTCTGGTACCTTGCCAAATTCAATTCACTTCCACGCTGATCTCAAAAGTATTTTAAAAGGTTGGCGATGACGGAGATATTACCTAAGTTATGAATAAACTGTTAAATCATACCATCCGAAAACAATTCGATTCGCCTGTCGTCAAGACAGATATGGTCCAAAGCACATTAAGTCTGTTTCCATGCCAAAAACGCCAGTCAATTGTCGTCCATACAGCCTAAGATGGAGACCAGTCCACCTTGAAACTTCCTAGAACATCCAAAGATAGCAAAAAAGCCTACTTGCCCGTTCAGTTGCGCGATAAAACGCCCACTTTCTAGCCGTGCGCGGCACAATGCGCGCGCGCGGCGCAGATGATCTCTCGCTTCATGCGCCTCTTGCGCAAACCGGATATCATTTTGTCAGGCCATCTGAACGGATCGACATTTTGAAAGTTACCATATTGCACTGTAACGCTACGCTGAGTGAAATTGTGACTGGCTTTGCAATTATTATAATATTTCATATTATTATCAGCTCTTTCATCGTTTTTTTTTGCAGCCATCATATCCGCAAAAGATACACTTATCGAGTTCAATAATAATAATCCATGTCGCCGTATTGAGAGTGGGTTAGTTATATCAAAGAATCTGCGAATTCAAATATCTTATTATCTCTGTAAATGGTAATGTTTAGAATAATTCAACCATAATTAATTTAACTATTGTAACAAAGAATGATTCATTGTTAAATTACACCACGATTTCCTAGCATAACTGGGTCGCTGACCTGAATAATATTACCATAAAATATATACTCAAGTACACTACAGGCCAAACATGTGTCCGACTTAATTGTCTTTAGACTACGCCCAAAAAATGATATAAAAAACCTTACAATGAACAAAGATCCATGTCCTCATTTAAAGGGAACTGGTTTAATTAAACTGGGCACAATTAAGACTTCCTGTGTACAAGGCAACTTTACTGAGCTGCAAGGGAATGCTGTATGTACGAGTAACTTTAACAACCACATAACCTATAAAGATATAAGTAACGAAACTATATCGGAGAACAAAGCACATCAAAAGATACACTTATCTTTTAGTTGTATGAAGCTTTGAGTGAGACAAAATAATTCTGAATTAGTTTTGCACTGTCATGTGAGCTTGCTTAATATTCAATTAATTTAAGTTATTACTGGATTAAGATCAAGGTTGCTGAACGAAATATGAATATCATTCAGGGAGATAAAAAACTTGGTGATTTTATCATTAGGATATTGACATGGTGCCTTAACTTCTAGACTTTGAACTATTTTAAACTCATAACAACACATCCGGATCCTAGTTTTGAACCCAGTTTGATTGCAGCTAATAAACCTGATATTTCCAGTTGGAATTTTGATCACCCTCACAGGGCTATGGAAATAGAACATTCCTAATATTACGATGTCAAAACCACCATCAAAAGTGCATAGTAATAAAAGATTCATCCTGTAATAAAATATGAGAGCCACTGAGCCACGTATTATGAATCACGTGTTGGACACATTTTCACGCGTTAAAAATAAAAAAGGCCAAAATGTATTTCTCGCGTTGAAACAATTAACTGTCCAACGATACTCTCGCATGCAGCTGCGTGCATTATTATAGAATTAACAATAATATTCCACATCCTGTACAGGTGTGCGGTAAATGCTTTAGAAATAGTAAAGATAAGTGACATTGTTTTGACAGAAGCCGCGTAAGCAGAACGTTTACTATTGCATATAATTGCGATCTCTATTTTGCAACGCAACATAGCTACTGAGATAAAAATTTACAAGCGCATTCGTCTTGAAATCACGACGTCAATAAATCAAGATTATTTCGAATAATAAAATAAATGAAAGTGTAAAGTCACTCACACTAACTAATAAGTGAGGTAAAGCTTTCACTCGAAAAATATAATATTATATTTACATCTTCGCATTATTGATATAGCAGTGGATTTTTTTTACCGATCATAAAAGAGTACGAATCGTAATTCATACTTTGGAATACTTTGGATATGAATTGAGTACTTACAAAATAAAGGCGAAGAAAGTGCCGAAACGTGAGACGGCCTTCCTGTTGGACCGATGACCTGGTCAGGGTTGTTTGAAACCGCTGTAAGCTAGTGGACCAAGACCCAGACAGTTCGTTGAGGAGATCTATAGGAGGGGGGGGAAACCTGAATATAATGATGCTACGGCGCCGAATAAAAAAATAATAGATATACTTAACTATAACAACTCTATATGTACGTTAGTTTCAAATCAGATTAAATGAAAGTGTGTGATTAAAATGTTTTCATATTCATACGTATATCGACCTTGGAAACATGTCGCTAGGCGTGTTGGCGTCGCTCAGCACTTCAAGACCGGCGACATCGTGTTTTTTAAGGTCATAAAAGCGAAATTTCACATCCATCGCTCATTCAGTGTCACTAAAAACACTTTCGCTTGGAAATCAACATGCGTGGCCGTTTTCAAAGGCGTTTTGTAATAATAAACCACCATTTGAAACGTAACACTTCTTTTGTTACAACGTTACGTTATGCCTATTAGGTACTGCGGTATTGTTATTGATTTAAATGGAAGAAAACTTTTTTGATGACACGTCCAAAAGGAACAACTACGAAAATTCTATTGTATTGTCGTGTTACGTTTTATGTAACGTTTTTTTTTTTATTTAAGCATTTGATGTACTTATTTATCTTACTGGATGGCAACCGTGTAAAGGAAACAATCATGAACATCATTGAATTTGTTTTTTTTAAACCATATGTAATGAGTCGTAGATTGAGCGTGCAACCAGAACCAGATACAAAAATAAGCGATCAATCAAATTTTTATTACAATGGGTTACAGAAGTTGTTGTACCTTTAGAAGCTAAGAGTTCATCGGTTATTTATTACTCTGGAACTACAATAAAAGAGTTACAATACGTAGGTTACTCAAACTCTGTTTCGGCCATCGATCTTGATATTTCGAGGCCTGCCATTGACCTCTGTTTAGGTCGAATGGAATAAAGAAGTGGGCACGAAATACCTTGATTGATGGATTAGTATTATTTTTAGAGATACTCGACGTTGGAATTCGATTAGCTAGTGAAATAATTAACTACCGACTTACCTACTTCTACAAAGGGGTTTCAAGGTTTTCAATTTATATGTAAACTAGTTATTGTCCCGTGGTTTCACCCGCATTCCGACGCGAAACTCAAGTTTCACACAAAGAAATTCAATATATTTTTCGTTTTTTTTTTATATACACATTCGAAAATTTTACCGAAGATTATCATGCACTTAAACCCCAATCTATTGACAAATTAACAAGAGCTTTCCAAGTGGGGTATTCGTTTTTTAATTCTGGACATTAAAATAAAGGTTTACTTCTGTATAGATAGAACAGACTTCTAAATAATCAAAATTTTAATCTATAATTGGCTGTAAGTATTGGTATACATATATGTAAAATTTTAGTGACTAAGAGCTGTGGATTTTGTTGTTGAAATAAATAAATAAATATAGAATAGACTTGGACCAGCGTCTCTAGTGGGATACCTTTGAAACTAATTTCTTCCACACGAAATACACAAACGGAATAGTCATTCTTCTACATATTAATCCATTTACTTGATAGGACAATTCTGTAAATATAGGTAATAAACTACGAAACATAACGGGATGGGACTGCTATCATTCCACGCGGAACTTTCCTAGGTTATATATGATATCGATAAACGTTGGTAAAACCGCGGGAGACAGCTAGTTTTAATATATAAAGAAAATAGAAATAATAATTTCAAGATATTTTAGATGCCTACCTAAATATTCACGACTTTGGGGTGAAGCCTTGAAGTAAAAGCAGACAAACACTTCTTGTAGTAGTAACGATGAGCAGTAAAACGCCAATAAAATGGAAGTTCTGCTTACAATGTCTGTCGCAAATAGCATTGTTCTAGAAATTGTTGCGGTTTATTGCGGTTTCGTGTGAAAGTTTATACGCAAACTAACTTGTCAATTGTAGTGCTAATAAATGAAAATATAGGCAAATATTAAATGTAGTACCTTTCGAAAGAAAAGCTTTTACTACGGGAGGCTGCTAAGTGTATTTGTATATCCAGCAATGAATTATTGATGGTAGATTAGTGATTTTAACACTGTGTTGAACCAACAAAACAGACAGTGTCATTTGGTTTTTATTACAGTTTTCTCGTTAGTATAGTTTGATTACTCTGTGTTTAAAAGGTAATAATAATAAAACCATTACGGTTTCTAATAGAAATCACGTTAAACTAGCCAAAGACTTTATATGAATTTTATAAATATTTAAAATACATAGGTACTTACATAGTTCGAAGCTATTTCATAAATATCAACTCATCTCTAGTAATAGATTTCAGAGCATTTTTTAAATATTTTTCTCAAAAGTCAAAAACTTCATCAAACACTAGTTTTGGAATGGGTTATCAAAGCCAGTAGCCTGTTTTGTAGTCGCTAAGAATAATAGTGTCATACAGGCAAACCGATATCAACTCACCATAAGGGCTCATTCGCCTTTTAACTATAATATATTATATTATGATTCAAGCGCCATTTTAAAAACTTTACAGGAGAGCTATTTAAGAATGTTAAAGCCCAAAAACAGATACTGCATCTAAACTTCTTAACATTCCACATCGAAGCTGTTGAATATTAAAACTTAACGCAAGCTTCAACGAATTTGTGCATGGGCCATCATCATAGTAGTATAATTAATTGTGAAAATTTTTACTTTCGTCAAAAATGGCGGTTGAGTCAATTCGCCTTTTACCCGCCGATATGTATATAATGTTACGTAACCCTTAACAATTTATCTCTGACCCCTATATATTAGGTTGGGGAAAAAGTCTTTTCGCATTATAGTATGTATGAACTTGTAATAAAATCTCTTTGGCTATGTTTTGGTTTCATTGAAAGTTGAAATTTTAAAGAACATAATTCCAAATTCAAATTAGGAAAATGTGTGATTTGCATTTGTTTTTCGTACCGCCAAGATGAGTGAATCTAATGAAGAAATTCGATTCATTTTAAAATTTTACTACAAAAAAGGTAAAAATGCAACGCAAGCCGCGAAAAAAATTTGCGATGTTTATGGACCTAGTGCAGTGTCTGTGAGAGTAGCACAAATTTGGTTTAAGCGTTTTCAATCCGGAAATTTTGATGTCAAAGATGCCCGTCGCTCTGGTCGCCCCATTACGGATAAAATGGATGCCATTTTTGAAAAAGTGGAGCAAGATCGGCATATCAGTAGTTACGACGTAGCTGAAGAACTGGGAATTGACCACAAAACAGTTTTGGCGCATTTGAAAAAACTGGGTACACAAAAAAGCTAGATATTTGGGTACCTCACGAGCTCACTGAAAGAAACCTGATGAACCGTGTACTCATTTGTGATTCTTTATTACGACGTCATGGAACCAAACCATTTTTGAAGAAGCTGATAACTGGTGATGAAAAGTGGATCACGTACGACAAGAACGTGCGAAAAAGGTCGTGGTCAAAGGCCGGTCAGGCTTCACAGACTGTGGCGAAACCCTGGTTGACTCGCAACAAGGTGATGCTGTGTGTGTGGTGGGATTGGAAGGAAATTATTCATTATGAGCTGTTACCACCAGGGAAGACCATCGATTCTGAACTCTACTGCGAACAACTGATGAGATTAAAGCAAGAAGTTGAGAGAAAGCGGCCGGAATTAATCAACAGAAGGGGTGTGGTTTTTCATTATGATAACGCTAGACCTCTAAAATTTCTATAGCAATGGGATCAAGTCCCTACCTACAAGATGGCAAAAAGATATCGAACAAAATGGTACCTACATACTTTAGTTAAATGTAAATAAACTATATTAAAAATGTCTTGAATTTTCTTAAAAAATGCGAAAGAACTTTTTCCCCAACCTATTATATTCACATATGCAGGCAGCTTAATGTTTTTGCAATCATTGCAATTTTTGTTTAGCAGTGGCAACCCTATCACATTATCATAACCATTTTCTCTCTAACATCGTCTTCAATGAAATCTAAAACCAACGTTTTTCGTGTCAACACGCCAACTCGAGGGTTCGAACAAAAAACGCTTCAGCATTCACACGAAAACAAAGTTACGAATAAAAAATTGAAGCGAAAGTAAAATTTTAAAGGTGATAAAAAATATGTCTGAATTAGAATATCATAGACACAGAATATGATGTTGTGCATAACAGATTATTGCAAACTTACGTGCTTGATTTTTTACCGCTCTTAATTATTGAATATTAATTTAATTGCAATGCTTTATAACAATGAAAAGGTATCGATATCACACAATTATCATAATAGTTTTATCATATTGACACGAATAAACCTGAATAAGTTTTTAACACAGCGTTCTTAGCTAATATATAATTTTTATAAACAAACTAGTTCTCCTATATTTCACCTTCGTTACCGAGTGATTATACATATTCTAGGGATAAAATACTTATGTGCTAATCCGGACTATAACATATCGCACCCTCAGAACGATAGGGGCTTAAATTAAAAAAATCACTTTTGGGACATCTCTGATTGGGTCTATTTCGCACTGAGCGGGGAGGGTGGGTCCCAGTGTTAAAGAGGCTAAAGTATCGGCATGCTTATTCTATCATTAAATTGACTGTTTTACTATTCATCGGATAGAGCGTACATTGTTTAGTCTCTCTATGATCGTAGATTTTTAGTTAAGCCCTTATCGTACTGAGGGTGCGATATATCTGTGCCAGTATAACATATATGTGTGTCTGTGACATGTGCCATCCAGATCAGTGCCCCTAGCACGAATGCCTATCGCAAGCGTATCGTCATCGTATCGAGTGCGGTCAAAAACAATGGAAAAATGAACATCGCGCAACGTCACCGTGTGCGCGGTGTTCCATTTTCCATACAACCCAGCTTTTGGCGCATTCTATACGATGACGATACGCTTGCGATAGATGTTCGTGCTGACACTGTTCTGTAGTTCTGGCGTAATTGAGTAACAAATATCCATCATCCAAACTTGCATATTTATAATATTAGTAAGATTAGACGTAGAAAGATTTATATGGCTTTTGTACAATTAAGATAGTGGCAAATATGATTGACTAAACTAACCAAAGTCAAAAAGTTGAAAAACAAATGTCACCTAACGAAACATTCTAAGGTTAAACGACGGCACATTAGTTAAGCAGATAATAATTATTGTTTACAAATACTTGAATATAACTAGCAAGATGAAGTGTAATGCTTTTCTTAGCAGTAAGCGAAATATTTTATTTTTTGGTTGACTTTTGTCCTGCAATGAACTATGTAATGCCAAAGTTGATAATCGTTTAAGGTTATTCTGATATACATATGATCCCCTATCATCATGATCTTTATGAACTTGGCGCCTGACTTTGGAAAACGTTATCATTTTTATTTTATTTATATAGATATTAGTATGTATCACAAGTGAAGTTAACTCAATTGATTTAAATCATTCAATCTCACACATCTTTTTTGAATTGTTATATTATTATTTTTATCTAATTTGTAGTTAGTGTAATTTTTTGATTTTTTGTTATGTATGTAGTTTACTGTAAATGGCGTGCATACCTGTAAGTGACGTATTTACACTGTACTTAAATTATGAAATATTGTGTCACTAATAATTAATTGTAAATATGTCGTTGGTTTGCCTTATCAATAAATAAATAAATCTCGCGGAATATAAGAGCTGAAGTATAACATAACTTGCTGTCCTCCTCGGTTTAGCCACGTTCCCGAGAAATCTAACATTTTCCCGGGATAAAAAGTATCCTATGTGTTAATCCGGATTATAAACTATGTACGTTTTAAGTTTCATCCAAATCTGTTTAGTAGTTTTTGCGAGATAGAGTAACAAACATCCGTACACCCATCCTCACAAACATAAGCATTTTTAATATAAGTAGGATATTAATATTGCTAGTTTAATTAAATCTATCCTTCAAATGTACAGGTAACATCAAATGAAAATAAAAACCAAGTAAAATCAATACTTTGTTACATGAATCACAAATTTCTATTATTATATAAAAAAAAATCTGAAATATCGTTAACATTGGTGTGCAACAATTAAACGCGCGGTCGAGTGCAATTAGTTGCGGTAACACGTCAAAATATAACACCTGGCTATTCTCCAAAAAAAACAGAAAGAGTATCTTAATTTTTTGTGTTTTATCAATGTCAATATTTACTGTGTTTATTTGACTCTTAGATGTGGTTTTATTTTTATTTTACACTACCTCTTTTTAGTGACGGACGCCAACTCTGGAGTGTCCTAAGAAACGACTAAAGAGTACCATGACCACAAAAATGTACAAAGAAGTTTGGCGTCAGGGAGTCGGTCGGCCGTGAAAATGCTGTAAAATCGACACTCGAAACTGATATTGTAAAATAGAGCCATGCTCTCTAAATATAACTCTTCAGGTATGAATGTCAAAGTTACTGAACCAACTGTTCGGACGACAGCCTTCTCACCATATCCCTACAATCCACAACGGATTAAGCTCAGAATGGCATTTCCAAAGGGTTATCAAAGTCCAAAGGTCGGGGTAATCTTCACAATTGCAAATGTCAGTGTGTGTAGATGTCACTATAAATAATATTCAATCAAACGAGCATTAATGCAAAAACCTGATGGCTTGGTAATACATCGATTGTTGCGTCTGCATTCTTACACGGTCGGTTAAATGAGTTATTGTTAAAACCGCATGCTAAATCGTTAATATTTCACATGTCACCACTGCACCATTAATTAGATAAATTATTGCAAAGTAACATGCAGTAAAGTTATTTGTCTACACGCCAAACATAATTAAATCACATCCTACAGTTTGTACCGATACTTAACACGAACTTGACAGGAACTTTAATTTACGCCGCCAAAAAACAAGCTATTACCGGTAACTATAAAACTCATGCGACCAGCAATGTTAAACCTTCCGTTCGGTCTAACGCTAGAGACGAAATAGGAATAATGCGCACAGTAGAAGCAAAAAGGCGAGTTACAAATCGTACAGACTAGATACAAAATGACCAATGATCATTCAGAACTATCACTCTTGATATAATCTTGCAGCAACCAATGATGCAACATCACTTTGTAACGTTCTATCAGCTGGCATCTGTTCATTCGAAATAGGTCACTAATATAACTTGTAATTTATCATCATACGTCGTATTGAATCCTAAAAGCCATATGATTGCCTCGCGTGTCAATATGCACCCAGATTGTGCAATAAACGATTTAAATTTTCCATGAATCGAAAGTGCACTGGTAAACAATTCTGAGCTGATTAATGTAGACTTTAAAACTAAAAGTAGGTGAAGGACAAAACTGTTGACTGGGGGAACTTCGATTATCTTCAGTCTTCCAGGTTATTTATAAAGGTTCGGCTTGCGTTAAACCACAATCTAAATGTAGAAAGCGATGATGCGGCCGAAGATTAGATTTAAGTTCAGTAGAAACACGGTGGTTTTTAGCTTAACCAGCCAGACACGGATCATGTACCCAACATCCGTGCTATGGTTTCTTGTTGAGGTTTTCCTTCAGCAATGGCTTACTTAAAGTTCAAAGTGGGTTATGATTAAAACATAACTTAAGTGGCGATGGGGATTAAGGGGCTATAGATAAATAACCGAGACAGGCCAGTTAACGTCGAGGAAATAGGCCGCGGGGGCACTATTTCTGTACGTCAAAATGTCACGCAACGTTTGCGCAAGAGCATGTCAGTTACGCCCTTCTATAAATAAGAGTTGGTGGCTGATACGACCACGTACATTGTAAATTCGGTTTAATTCTCGATAATGGCTTTGCTCTTGGAGCAGGAGAAACAGAAGCGATAAATAATAACGTCATTCCTGAGAATGCGTCATGGATATGTCTATGACATGGCCTAATATTATTCCTGTAGGTAGCTATATCCCCCTTTTATTCCAGTCTCAGGAGCCATTTTTTGGAAATTAACACCTATATTCTAAGACGAGTCCACTCGACTCCAACTCGACTGAGGATACCTTAAGTATTTTCTCGAAGAATCCTCAAAATTGGTATTCAAAGTTATAACTTGAGTAAAACTCGAGCAACCCCGACTGAGGTTGATCCGAAATTAAGGCGGGGTAACACAACGTGATTATATTATAGATAAAATATTAATAAAAAAAAATGAGTTTCAGTAACTGTTTACAAGCAATAAGGTTAAGCTTAAGGTTGGTCCCGACGTACCTTGAAGTTGACAGTTGTTTCCTCACCTCGAGTGAGAGATGTCAAGTCGAGTGGAGGAGATTTTTGTAACTATGAATACTAATATCTTTGTGTGAGGTTGAGTGGAGTCGAGGAAACGTCTTAGAATATGGGTGTAGGTAAGTCTTAAAAATCAAAATGGCAATAAATATACTCTTTCTATAAGACAGTGGTCTATTTTAAATTAACAAGCGCATACGACTTTCTTACACCGACGTTAAGCAATAAATAATAACTAGATTAAATAAAAGATAAAGAGAATCTGATATAGAGAGTAAAGGCTTACTAATGTTGTCGTAGTGTAAAATGGAAACATACAATAAATAGCTACTATGAAACTAACTTTATTCATTTTTAAACATCTACATAATTCGTTTGCGAAGTAAATGAAACAAGGAAATAATATCTGTATGTATAAAGTTTTTATTTGAACGATATAATCAGATAAATGAGTAACCTTGCAAATTATAAAATAAATAATAAGAAAAAAATGTTTATACGTAACATTACCGCGACGTAGTTACATCAAGATAAAGGGTCAAAATGATAATATAACCGCAACAACCCGATATATAACCAAAAAGAAACAAATTGGATTTTTGTAACAAAGGAATACAGATAAAAAAAAGTATTACATAAAATGAATAATGCATACACCGACCGAATGCCATTGTTCCCGTAACGAAGTAAAACAGATAATGATAAGAACTATCTTTATACCAACGTTACATGGAAGAAAGAGACGACGCACGTCAAGAATGGTACGGTATAGAAGTCTGGACCATGGCGACAGTGTCTAGACTATACAATGCTAGATAAGATCTTTGTACCTAAGATACCGTGTTCAGAGAACAATATGCACGCATAATGATGTTCACGACATAAAGGTAAAGTAGTACACTTATATGACTTACGAAGGGCCGCTGGTAAGATGTCAGCTGGTACATACCTGGAACAAAAAAATGCATTTATTAGTATGAGTATCGAGTTTAACGAGATGTTTTTAATTTACAGGAGTTTGATACCTATTTCTGTTGATACTTTAATGATATTTTCGATTATCAATTCTGATCTACGAGGAGTCAAGGGCAGTACGATAAAGTGGGCAGTCTTATGCAAAAAATATCCAATACGTAAAAAGAACTTTTTAGAACGGTGCACATGAAAAAATTAAATCCTGAGAAAAGAACAATTTATGTTTTTATAAACCTTTTTTTACTAATGCAAGATACGATCAAATTTAGCACAAGACAGACAAGATAGAGAACGTTCCGTTTTATGCAAAAGAAATTCAATACATCATAAACATTTGACAGCTTAATGTAATACGATGCTCAAAATAAAATGTGCAAAAATAAGGTTAGTGAAACACCTAGAAATGGTCAGTTCAATAGAGACAACTGCCTATTAACCCACTAAGATAACGGAACGACTTTGTCAATAAACACAACAACGTTGGAGGACATAAATCCTATCATGTCAAAGATCTTCATTATTGTGCCGACATTTTATTTTAGAGATTTTTGTAGATCCTTATGAGAAGACATCAGAAGTGACTTTTAAATGAATCAAAAACTTTCCCGTGTCTCATTTTAGCAGACTTCCACTTCAAGCTCAAATCTTCAGTCGGGTCAGTAGATTAGGCAGTCCGTAACGTAAGTTTCAAAATGTTGTCTCAAATTACCAGAAACAATTTCAGCCAGACATTGTTACCAGCACTTTCCTTTTGCCGCTCGTAGCCCGTGCGAAACGCGGTCTATTCAACTACTTCACGATTTGATCTAGATTTTAATTTTTTCAAGTATTTGGCTACCAAATTGTATTGTAAATTACTGAAATAATGAGCATAAATACAGTACACAAAATATGCTAACAGTAAACTGTTTCGGTGATTGTGGTGATTTTTGGTCAAATTATCATAACTATTCCGACTTTCCACCTAATTATTATATTTTCGTAGACAGAATAAGCAAATACAGACGGATCAATTAGTAAATTAGACCGTCGACCGCTATAGTGATATGAATAAGTTCAAAAGCTTTGTTAAATTATAGGTCAAATTCACTCAAAACACAAACTGGTCAACGACTTGCGCCACGCAGGTTTTAAGCCTAAGATTAACGACCTGACCAGACCAGATCAGTGTCTCGTCTTGCTAATTGATATTGAATTGGAGAGAGAATTTGAAAACGTGAACTTGAAGAGACTTCGAAGGGCGTAAGTGAAGCACGTAATGCTCCCCTTTGAAGGTTTGCGCAAATCCTGTCGATTGTAGAATAGCCGTTGAGGCCTAAAATAGCCGTGTTACGTATCCCTAGCCCGGTTACCAGGCCGAGCGGAACGCCTAATAGCACGCGATGGTCCGAACGTCAAAGAATAAAACACCATTTAGATTTTTCATAACAGGAAATGCGTTTCGGATTACTAAAGCAATGTAAAATATAAATCTTAATGTATTAAAATATCTAACTATTAAAACATCCAGCTAAAGCCATTTGCATAAGTTGTTTCTACTTTCTTCCATCCAAAGCTTAAGCTTTAATAAGCTCGTATCGACTTTACAGATCAACGTTAACCTATTAGCGGATTTTGCAACGAGGAACTCAGATAGACTTTACATGGAATTAAATTAATATTCTATTTAAATAAATGTGGAAATGGAAATATCAAACTAGTTTGTGTGATACAAAATCGTATATACGTTTAAATGAGTAGTCGAATAAATAAAGGGCTCGATTCGTTATCATGGATATCTTGACCTAGAACACGATGCGTACAAGGATTCACGTACAGTCAACATTTCCTACTTCGAAAATAGTTTTCGTGCAAACATTTTGGAACCATTGAACAAACATTGCGTACAAATTACCTACCTGTTTTTTTAACCGACCAATTCCTTATGAGGACTATAAAGACTATTCTAAAGTGTACACAGATCATCGCGTACAAAGAGCATATGCAAATGGCTATCGATCAATGTCCTCCTGCGGAGACATGTAAGGAAAATAACGATATCCGCTTCCTCTCATCATGCTTACGCACATGTGTACATAAACAATGACCTCTGCTGTCAAACAAACATCGAATGTTGCGTGAAAGTGCTTATGCTTCCCTATTATATTAAAAGTTAATACATTTTTAACCGGTCTTCCGCATGGTAGACCTAGAAAAGTTCCTGCTTTTTATACAACCATAAAATTTCTTATACTAAGAAAGCATCAAGCGTTCAATGTTGGCCACGATCATCAGTTGTGAGGTGCAGAGAAGTATAGAATGCTCGTGAATCTAGTCTGGACGTTTCAAATCTAAATTCTGGTTCTCGTACAATCTTATCTAACTTGGCTCGACTATCAGGTCCAACCAGCGCATGGCGTGCGCTTTTCAATCTTCCAATTCTCTGAATCAAAGCAATTTTAGCAGCAGGATATCTAGGCAAACGTTAACAATTAACTAAAACGATTCCGGCTATTGTTTGTCCGGAGAAGCGACCGGTAACAATCACCGGAAGGACACTTTTCCGAGACCAAGTGCTTGTCTGTTGGGGAACGGTGATTTGTCAGTTTGACTTTAGTAGTTTATTGACTAGGGAATTCTGGATGTATCAACACAAAACAAAATTGTTGATCAAAAGTTCATTGTATTTGTTGCCCTTGCCAAACGTCTACTTAAAGAGGTGTTAGCATAATGTAAGCTTGGCGTTAGATACGTAGTTTTCCTAGTGATGTATTGCAACAATAGAATATTTAGTGAAAAAGTGGCGTAAGGTAAGCATAATTCTATGGAGTCATAATCATAACCCTTCATCCTCTCGTTAACTTCGCCTTCAAATGATTTGCATTATCTCCAACTTGATGGACAGAACAACAGAATCGATCAGACCACTTTTCGTAATCGATTCGAAGTCTTTCAATCGAAATGACTCTTTTAGCTCTGGTCGTGACTTGCTCCTAATATTGCGGTCAAATATTTCATCACGCGGTCAATTCATAACTGCTAGTTTGGTTTGCCGCATATTAAGTGTTGATTCACCAAATCCAGAACCTTTAAGGTTCAAATTGGATTTAGATCGAGATGAACATAAAATGGCGCGGTAAGTATCAATGTTCTCTGATTTGAAATGACACACAACAAGTGCGGTCAATTGAGATGTGAATGAAACTATTGTGATTGGAATACAACGTATCGTTTGAAGAGAGTTATTACATACTGCGAACATTGGACCCATACGATCATTTCTGTTGAGATTCAACTGGCAAGATAACATACAGATTTAAACGAGCTCTACGTGATTTCCGAAGTCATTGAATCCAGCATGAAGTAATTGTAGCTGTAATCAAAGAAATTACATTCAGCCTTTATACAAGTTTTTGCAGCAAACTACCTAACTATAATTACATTTCTGGTTACCCATTTAGTTAGGACCTTGAGTTGCCTGAGCCGGTCGTGACTGAACGGATAGGTATAATAAATATAAGCATCATGGCTATTGAGATGGTGGTTTTCGATTATTGACGCTCTGCGGCTATTTTAGTAGCCGAATACAGATGAGGAAACAGCAAGACATGTTCTGGTACCTTTACTTATTGGGATTGAAATAATTGATTGTTGGAACATATCGTGACATTCGTGACCATAAGATGCTGTTTGTTAACAGCTCAGATACGATCTCAGACCGTCTGAAATAAATCTTTGAATTATCTATGACCAGGGTTGATGGTTGGATTTATTGATCTGTAATTAAAGTGACAAGTAGGTTTACTAGATTAGATACGCTTATTGTTTCATAAAATTTTAACCATAGCTAAGCAGAGCTTCAGAAATATGACCCTGTCAATCAATCAGTCATAACTTGCATTAATATATAAAGGAAGAGTTATTGATTGTTGTGACGTGACGACATGAGCAAACATAATCGCATGTAGCAGTTAATTTATTAGATTAAATTCTTGAAGAATAACATTCTCTCTACCTGGCTGTTCTAGATTTTGAATACTGAAAGTGGGTGACGTTCTCGACATAAGAATGGGATCAGGGCAATTAACTGCTTTCTTTTAATGTGTTTTATGTGTGCAATTACAATATAGTTATGTTTGTGTGTGTAATTGTATACAAAAATTGTTAACCCACGCATAATGCGAGAGTTTTGAGTTAACGGTCCGATTGCCACATCGGACCTTGATTTTTATCAGCGCTTGATTAATTGCATTAAAATGATGACAGATGGTGATTTCTCAACGGGATTTATTGGTTTTGAACAGACATGTTATAAACCTTTTATAAATAGGCATAATTCGAGTCGTTTTGAATTTCGAAATCACTTTGGAAGTTTCATTGAGTTATTTTAGTAAACAAACTGTGTTAATGGGACGAGATGGACCGACGAATACGCTGGATCAGGTAGCAGAAAATAATCAAATAACGTTCTATAAAATTAACACCAGGTAAAAGAACCTACTTTATATAGTACAAGTTTTATATAAAAACAAATTCGCGATCGTACACATATTCTCAACTATTATGTAAGTGTCTGGTAGTGGTACAATTCGGTACGTGTTCAAACAATAGTGCCCTGAAAGACAAATGGAGCGAGACGTACCGAGTAGGTATTGATATAATAAACTAATGAAAAACTCGCAATTCGATATGGATGGATTCCATAGCGGAACAGTCGGAGATTGTTAACAGGAATAAAAAATATGTTTAGCTCATGTCCAATTAGGTTATCATTACAAAATTTTGGAAAGCCGAAGGGAAGGGAATTGTTAAAGGGTGTTGTTATTTGACAAAGCTTAAGGGTGCCATGACAATGGAACGAAAGCCGACATTTTCTGTAGAAGCTTGCCATTGGCCCCATTCTAGTAGTCCGGTTACATCACGTATCACTCTTACTTTTATAACCTTCAATAGGAGTAATAAAGACAACGGTAGGGTTAGCCAGGGGACGTATGTCAGTCAACCGTGGTGCACAGGTCGTGTGGGCTTGGCAATAACCCACTTTCCGAAGCCCGTGGGAGGCCGTTCTAAAATTAAGAAGAAAAAGAAACCGCCTGTTTTGTTTGCAATGCGCATACGCAATCACTGTTACAACAGTTTAAGAATAAACGCTAAGTGCGGCATTGAAAGTCTAGATTGAAATAGCGTGGTAAACGACTTATGAATTGTTTGAATAAATCTGTTGATGAATTTATGAAATGAACAGACAATTTATAGAAACATCCGGAACTGAATTCCAGACTTGTTTAACGCAATCCAATGCTATAGTTTATAAGAATTGCAACGATGTGTTACTGATTCCTTCGAGGCATTGATTTTGAACTGACCACACAAAAACTGCAGTGAATCATATACTTTGAAAGCAATAGCCTTAGTAAAACATAAAACCATTTAATAAGTGGTCAGTGATTCCAGTAGCACTGTGAAATAGAAAGTAGGGTAAGCAATAACAAGCATAATCTACGTTGGTAACATTTTTCCGCGAAAGCATTCCTACATGGTTGGAATTTTAAAACAATAGTTCCAACTATTGAAAACGAAACCTATTTTTCCAATTCGTTACGTAAAACTATGCAAATTTACAATCAATCCAATAGCATATGAATTGTTAGAAGTACACAAGAACTGAAGGATTGAACGGTATTTTTGTTACTACTTTTGTCAAACTTAGTCCACTGGTGTTACGCTCTTTTTTAAATACAGCGTACCTACTATACTTCTTTACTGCCATATTATAATATACTCTTAGTTCTTCTACGCCGTGAAAAATAGCACTATGTATTGCAGCAATATCGCCTGCATTTATATCTAGTTCATTATCAAGACCAGTCTTAATATATATCAGAATGTACGTTAGCGGTCTCCGACGCCTTATTATCTACAACAAAAGGTGGCTTTCCATTGTTGAATTTTAATTCTTTTGTATTAGTCTCGACTCGAGTCTCGACAGTGTGAGCGAGCACTGAGCCGCGTTTGGCGGAATTCCAACAGCCTTCAGGGTCTGGTGCAATTTATAAAATCTAAACGAATATTTATGCTGCAATTACTATTTCTTGTTTTTTTATGCCGCTAAATAGAACATGTTTTTTCCATTAATTACAAATATTCTTTCTTTGGTTGTGTCAAACAACGGAGGATTTAATCTTCTTCTTCCTCTTCAAAGAGATTTATTACTTAGAAATATCCTAAACAAATGCATTTCTGTGCGATCGAAATTAGAACTGCCATATCATTGGACTTTTATACTTCTTCTATCTTGGACCAGATACCGACGGCTACAGCACAGACAGGGAAGGGCACTCATGTGCACTTGCGCCTGAAGAGTGAAGTCCCGTCGTTTGAGCATAAAAGTCGATACCTGCTGACCACTTATCGCAATTGGGCCCTCGCAAACATTCATGTTTGAACGCATATCCAATCTAAGGAGTTACACGAAACTGGGTTATCAAATTATATAGAGATAACGGTACCGCTTGTGTTTGCTTTAAGATTGTATTTACTGTTGCAATATGACTTGAATCTATAACTCAGCAATAAAGGAGTGTCGAAGCATTACGAATTGTTTCGGTATTTCCTTTCGTCAAATGATTCGTCTCTGCCAAATATTTCTAGAACGTTCACCTTTATATTTTCAATAGCGACGCGTAAAAATACTGTTGGGATTTAATATGACTTTAGGATAATGAAAGACAAAAAATGTCGGAAAAGTTACGCGAATTGTTGAATTATAGATACGCGCGAGCGTCACAAGCCTCGTAAATAAAACGGAACGGCACGATAAAATACGTGAAATCGTGTATGTTTTATACTAAACATTAGGTAAGCGGGAAGGGGATTTAAAACAAAGCCTACATTTAATCTAAATAAACTGTATAAAAGGACAAACAAACTTAATCCCTTTGTTTGTTTCTGTCAAATAACCTACAGAGCCACAGATTAAATCGTATTGAGCTTTCTGTAGTGGCAAGGGTTGGCTTCGAAACAAATTAGAGGAACCTTCATTACGTCGAAATAGAATGCATCGTCCAAAGAATGCTGGAATCATTATAAATCACGTCTTCTTGGTATGGATTAACAGTAAGGATCAATCGGTAACTTTTCGACAACTTGCCCACTATCTCACCGGCCTTCAACGATGAGTAAAATACGAATATGTAAACACAAATTATTTGTATAGCATTAATTATACTTGTTAAGTTTCTCTTGCCTTGAACATTACCGGAATTAGTCACGTATGTAACATCGATGAAATCATGGTTAGGCCTCGCCTTAGTGATGCTAAAGCAAGAATAAAGTCTTTAATACCGATGATAAGTATTCACCAGCAGCTGGCATTCCAGCCTTTCATATTCAACGTCCATAGAACAAGACAGGGTAAATACAGGTAAACACACAGTAAAAAAAAGGTCATAGCGAATACAGTACGGCATCATATTTCGAAACACCAGTTCCCAAATACGTGAGTACAATAAAAAAACAAACACAAGTGCAACAACCTACTCGATATCTCGTTGCGTGGCCAGCAATCGATCGCTCCTGAGCTCCCGTCACTCTGTGACCTACTTTCGTACTCGTGTCTGTCGACTGCTCCACGCTATACCGAGGGATACTGGTTACGCATTTCGACAAGTGACTTTATCGGGTCATCTTCGAATGTTTGCGTGACCGATCTGCCTTTAGGGAATGATTCTTTTTATAAATTGGATTGTAAGGATTTGATTCCCCTTGGGACTCGACAGGGTCTTGAATAGGTCTCATTACGTGACCCTATTAAGCTGTTGCTATGGCTTTGTCAATTACCTAGATAAAAGATTCTAATTCAAAAGCTTTACCTTTTAGTAATTACTTGAGGTGCAGACAAGATAATTGTGCTTTAGGTTCCACATTGGCTTTATGTATCATTTATCTTCTTGATTAAACTAATCATAGATAATTTTCTACACATAAATACGATAGAAGCTATCGTCTCATTTCTTGACTCCAAAGGCATTCAAATGGAATAATATTACGTATTCAGATCGCGATGTTGTTTAATTTCTCACGCTTCAGTGACACGCAGCAATGGCAGCCCTAATTGGCCTACAGGGTACGATTACAAGCACATCGTTGCGAGTGTCAAATGCACCAATCATTGTACTAACAACAATGATTCTGCTACTTGATAGCTTGGTTGATTTTTACTGTTATTCTAGTTCTTTGATTATTGTAGCTTTTTGATATTCCTTTTATGACTAGCATTCACTTTGGAATGTGGATTTAATAAAAAGGAGGAATAATCTCACCACCTTCCCAACATCACTATTCAAGCAGCGAAGCTCGCCAGGCAAAGGGGAGCACCATACGTTGTCTCCTTTTAACCCTAAATGAAGGTGCACGACTCTGTTGTACTAACTCTCTTGCTTAATATATCATGGAGGCCACATAAATGCGATTTCGCCAGCTAGTTCCTCCTCTTCTCAGTAAAAAACATTTGCTTACAGTGAAAAAAGTATCTAAAAACAATTAAGCGACTGCAGCTATAAATAATAGTCTGAAATTATTACAGGCCACTACACCGCTTAATTAAAGCGTCAGCTACTCAGAAAGGAGGTCGCGGAAATTATCCCCTGAACACGAGAACTTGATCATTAAAATTATAATTAAAGCAGACAATATATCTGTAATAATACCCAGAGGTATCACATGATAATCTGAAACATTCGCTGGATGAATGTGCAATTAGAACAGCAATAAAAGTCCACAGCAAAGACTGGCAAGTACGCAATTGAGCCCAAGGCAGAGTGCCAGGCCACTGTAGTGATCTTCACTTGAAACCTTTGAAACTTTGTCGAGGGAGCTAGTTGCGACTACGGGCGAAACTTCAATTTAAACTGCACCTAAATAGCAGGCATTTCAGCTTTTAATTTAGAGACTGCAATAAGAGATTGTAATGCACTGATTCGATACGACTATTTCTTGATTCTTAATTACTTCTTTATCAATTTAACCACATGCCTCACATTATATAATCGCTTTGTCGGTATAAACGAATGTATGCGTTAATCCAGGTTATAAACTATCCCTGTGACAAATTTCATCCAAATCATTTTAGTCGTTTTTGCGTGAAAAAGTAACAAACAAACAAACACCCTAACAACCTTTGGCATTACTAAATGGTCAAAACAATATACGCAACGACAACTAAGCAACAAGATGCAAATAATATTAACCATCCAATCAAATCTACGTAGGCTAACAAAATTGCACATTTAGGATTGATCGATGTAGTCTAATTGACGTACTACGAGCTTCAGTGAGGGCGTGGCGTTTCCCTGGCAGTACAAAGCAACGAACCGCGCTGCTGTCTGTCCACTCTGACCTAATTACTGTGAATTCTCAACGCTCGTTGCCGTGTGCCTGTGCCTGTGACGCACTTAGAATACTCAATATAAGTGTTTAGGATACAAAAACGGTATGCTGTTGTCCTCACTATTTGTCGTATTATCTCGATCTAGTTTAGATATCAATAACGATTCACCAATTAATCTGAGCATGATTTCTAGAAAGCTTTTCATGTTTGAACAAAATCGATTGTTTCCATTAAACATCGTCTAGAAAGTGAACAACAACAATGGTTTCACATTAGTAACATTTAGAAGTTAATATTTGAAGATCCTCTGTGAATGATAAAGCAGCTGTTACTCAAAACTTAAACAAAAGGCCCCTTGTTACAACTAAGTACTATTTCATATTAAATTCAGCTTTTGCAAGTTTACGTTTCAACAGAGATTGTCTACCTAAACTTGGTTTAAGTTAGCCACGCAAGCGATTTATCTTTTTTACATTAAATATTTAGTTGTTGTTTTTGCTAAGTTTCAAATCTTCGTTCAATGGTTCGGTTACAGATTCTCTATATAGATCTATACTAGTATTATAAATTCAAAATTCAAAACCATTTATTCAGTTTAGGCCCTCGGAGGGCACTTATGAAGGTCAAATTTAAAGTTACTGAAGCTACAACCGGTATAAAGCGCGGGATCGGATTTTGTTTATATGTCTAGGCTAATTTCTTGTACCACTGCACCTATTTGAAAGGTACATTATTCCAGGCAATGTTATATAGTTTCAATTTTCGACATTTATAACGTTAACAATTAAAAAATAAACCTAAATAGAAAAAAGGCAATTTCGAAAGTAACAGTACATATTATATTTCAGACAATAATATCTCAATTGATTAAAATACAATTTTGTTGATTATCCGTTAAGGGATCAAGAGGTAAAAAATAAACAAACTCAGTTTCATATATAAGTTATTACAGAGACTGTTCTAGGTTTCAGTCTCAAATGATGGCAAAGCAAGAAGCTTCTCACTTGAGCCACAAATACAACCACATCAATGGTTTGCGTAAGATGGCAAAATCGATAGCAGCCGTCTCGACCATATGACCCAATTTTATCTGGAGTCAATGTAAGGACTTTGCTGCGTGTGAAATACGTAACAAACATTTCATAATATGACGACTACAGTGTTCTCATCATATTTAACATCTAATATAAATAAAATGATATTCGTTGATAGCGCATCACTTGAAGAGGGCTGGACTTATTTGGCTCTATTTTTTGAATAATCGTAATAGTCGGACTTAGTTTATTAGGGAAAAATAATTGCATAATGTGCCCCAAGAAATTGGGCACAATTTAGAAAAATATAAAGACCTTTTTTCTTTGTCATTTTTCAAAGTCGCATTGCAGCGCATGCCGAGAACAGCTAATATAAATTTAAATTAAATAAACTTATTACGACAATTTTCCACATATTCAAATGCATAAAACCATTTTGATTCTATTTAATGATCATCTTGCACCTAGAAGAGAACATAAAATCCACCAAGGAAGGCATTCACAAGGCTCAGACGCCTTTTCTAATAGGTACTTAGCACTAAAATGTCTGACATTTACGTCTATCTGTACGAAGCATATCATTAACGCCTGATTACATCTCGATAAGGTTATACACGACTCTTTTTGTTCTTGGACTTTTTGCTGGGACTTAACCTTGTTGAGGTTAAATTAATGTAATTAATGTAATTGCTTCTTTTTCCTGTATTGCATTGTTTTAAAATTTTACCAATAACAGGAATCAGAGACAATATTAAACACAATATGACCACACTAAAGTTCATTTACGACCTATTCAAAGTATTTAAAAGGTAAATTGTGTACTAAGAACGACATTACATGACAGTAGAAACTGCGTATTATAATAAAGAGAAGTAGTAACAAATACAATTTGCATAGTAGCTCATTAAAATTAAAGAGGTGTTCTATTTGTTTATTCTATGCAGCAGCCCTTGGAATGACAAACAGTCATTACGTTCTTCGTTTGTTTACCTGTTATTAATAATATAATTTAAACAGAGCAGAGCTATTATAGGGAACATCTCAATTTTACGAGTATACTACGCATGTAGCATACCCGATAAATTCAGATGTTTCTTACAGTTAGCTTGCGGTTTTTAATGTCTTCTTTTTGTTATATGCAATATACTATATATTACCTTCCTAACTCCTACTTCCTTAAATATTACAAAAAAAAACACATTAATTTAAACGAAACTAATTTAATTTTAATAATTGTCGAGGCTAGGCATATAGTTTTAATCAATAATAACTTAACACAATAATTATAGCATTATCTGCTTAATATGATAATTATAATAATACAAATATTGCACCCAAATGGCTTGCGGGAGTTGAAACATAATTCTTACAGTGACTAAGTTACTTGTCGCCAAACCTAATGTTTAAACATAATTTGAATGAGAATCAAAATAATCCAAATACAAGTCGACAGAATTTCTGTCTCAACTGTAACACCCAGAGGTTTTACAAAACAAGGTTTACACAATTCTTATTCTTGACGACACCTGTGTCTTTTGGGAAACGTCCCCCGGCTTTATGGGACACGAACCTGCTCCAACAAGGTCGGGTTTTATTTATAAATTTACCTGGCTGGCACGCAGGTGTTTCGCTCTCGAGGTCGCTGCACATCCCGGGACGTCGTTTGTTCCTTGTTGGTAGCATGCCCCAGTATACATTTTTTCTGTTGACACCGGTTGTGTCTAAGATCTTTTTGGCCTATTTATACTTTGCTGTTTTCATAATAGTTTCAAAAGGACTTGAGTTTTATTAAAACGTTTTATAAAACCAACCTGCGATCTATTGCGTCAGTGAAATTATGTTAAAATGCGTTTTAAAATAAGTAATACCACTAAAATCGTTTACGTGGCTAGCTCGAAGGATTAGCATCAACGTTTTGAACGGTTGCGTGACTGACAAACCGCAGAGTAGCAGTGACAAAACGCCAGCATGTCAGAAATAGCTGGCTTTGGTCGCGCTCGGGCTGATGCGAAACTATCTAGCAACCGAGTGGAAAATTCACAAAACAGACAACTAGACAAAGTTAAACGATAGGTTGTCGCTTAGCGTTCGAATTACGAAATGTGTAAAATAAAGGCATTTGACGGCATTCCACTCTTCGCGGTATTCAAATTACGATTAATTGAAATCTTGACCTTATTTGTATGTGGCAATTAAATTGACATTTCAAAAAAAAATTATTCGAGACTTATGATCGAATTTTCTTGTTGCATGTTATTTATTTATTAAATAAGATTTATAATTAGGTAGCTCAAGCTTCAGTGAATAATCAGTGAGCAGTCAATTATAAAGTAGCCGTGCTTGATGTTTTTTTAGAACAGACACGTCCGATCCAATCTCTAGGTGCCTAGTTAGTTCTGGCTGTGAGTAGAGACTGTAAAATAAATATCTAATTGAAGGAAATATGAAGCTCTAACGTGTGGCAATCACATTCAAATTAGCATAATAAATAACTCCATAATAACCTATTTTTAACGCAAAAATCAAATGAAGTGCATTGCACCCAACATAACGTTGATTATGGAATAATTTAATAACCAATTAAGACTTTTAAGGCAGAATCTGCCAAATAAAGTAACGCAGCTGGTTTCGAGTTAAAACTACCGCTAGATACCTACCTACTAAATAAGCAAAAATGTCTGGCCACAACAGAAGGCTCGCTTTTTTATCTGTTAGCTAATAATTAGATGTATTCAAATGGAAACACAGTTTAACAAAACGGCTTACATGTAGTTACCGTTAGGCGCATGCGTAGAAACAATACGTTTTGAGCGTTTATCTTATCGACTACCTGCATATCTAGCGAGCCGGGGCGGCGATCTAGGTCCCACCTGATCAAACATCAAACAAATGTTACATTTCACACACAGCAGGTAACGCGACTGAGAGCGTGCGTATTTCAGACGGTTAATAAGTGAACAAAAATGTACGTAGGTATCGAACCCACTTGCCTACGCTTTATTTAGGTGCTGTTGCGCTTATTCGCGTCATTTTGAATACAGTGTCGATTATACCTAACACTGTTAACCTAGATAAATGAATTACGTGTGTCTTTGTAATGCTAATCTTTTTAATAAGTAATTGTCGTGCCGAATATTATTTAAAAGTAGAATGTTATTATCACGGCGAGATAACGTTATAAGATTCTCGACAAAAATTTCGACACCTCGAGTGGCGGCCAAATCGACAGTTTTGTAGGTCACACTTTTTGTTCACGAGTGAACGGTTGAAGGTTTCACGTGTTTTTGCTGTAAATTGATGCAACATCGTTCTGACATTGATTCTCCCGACTCGATTGTAATGTATCGATAAAAGTAAATCATGTTTCGTGTCGCCTTCACGCGGATGTGTATTGACGTAAATAACCGCCTAACTAACATCACATGGCGGGAGACCGAGTTACTGAATGTATCGGGAAGTTTTAAAATAGAACGCGGCCGTTCGTATGAGCGACTCGAATGCCGTCCCGAAGATAACGTTTATCGAGATGGCTTGCGTTAAAATACCTATTCGTAATAAATATTGATGTATCACGCTTTATCGGGGTCCCGAAAGTCTTCTACGAAGATTTTATTCATTCACACACACATCATTTATTAAAAAGGTAAGCATAATCTACCTTTGAAGTATAGACTATAAGGGTGGGGGTGTGGTCAGCTGATCGAGTTCGCGCGCACAAAGCATTAATGTTTACGAGAAAAATGTTACAGTAGGCAACAACAGCTTATTGATTTAGCCGACGAACGCTGAACGCATGAACAGGTGTTTGAGAGCCTGTGATTGTTATTCGTTATACCAATGGGGATTTCCAACTGGACATAGTCCAGGAGGAATCGGCGCATGAGTACCGAAAACTATTCCACCTCAATTTTTTTATGCGATCCTCTTTAAATTGTCCTACTGATGATATAAATGCATGTTGCCATGGGGCAACCCCGTGCCATATTGTTTAAACTGAAATTGTTTAAACAATTGTAAGGAATTGTTGTTTTTCAACCGGACATTAATAATTAAATTGTCTACAATTTGTTTTCTATAACATTGCTCTCCTTAACAATCTTGATAAAGTTAATAGTTTTTAAGATAAATGATAAATAATGATTCAGGACACAGAGAGGCCGATGCAGCGCATGAGTCAGAGAGAGACGGCGATACTTAAAGGTAAGCGGCGCATACTTGTGAGCGCGTGAAATTAACAATTATGAAACAGGTATAAACAATAACATTTTTAAAAGTATCTATTAAGAATATTATTAACTATTGTATAAAGAATTAAAAAAAAAATATTATTTATATTTTATTTTTTTTTTTAATATATTTTTCATGGGTCAAAAGTACCCAAATTTGAGATTTTTCGAACCTTTAAAAATTCATATCTCTAAAAATATTAACTTTATCGTGAAAAGTCATAGGACTTTTTTTATTCGTATTTCAATAAAGAATATAAAAAAAATTTGTCCGGTTGAAAAACAACAATTCCTTACAATTGTTTAAACAATTTCAGTTTAAACAATATGGCACGGGGTTGCCCCATGGCAACATGCATTTATATCATCAGTAGGACAATTTAAAGAGGATCGCATAAAAAAATTGAGGTGGAATAGTTTTCGGTACTCATGCGCCGATTCCTCCTGGACTAACAGGGTAATACAAGTGCAGTTCACACACCGTGAACAAATACCTACTCGCTGAAATGGACTAAGGATTAAGCGTAGGTTACGTTTCCATTTAAGATTATGTTACAGAGTAAATTGACTTGCGAGATTGGAGGAATGTTTACATATCATCTGGTTACATTGTTCACTAATGCAAGTTACTGACCTTAATGCCAGAGCGCCCCTGTTGCTTCAGCAGCACATTCTCCGGCTTCATGTCGCAGTGTATGATCCTGTTCTTGTTCAAGGCGTGCAAACATTGCAGCAAGCTGTGCGAGAACTTGCGGACCAGCTGCAGCGAGAACCCCTGGAACTTGTTTTTCTTGATCAGCTCGTACAAGTTGATCGAAAGCAGCTCAAAGGTAATGCACGTATGGTTCCTGAATGTAAAGGAGTCGAACATGTGGATTACATTCATCGTGTTGTCTTTGTCTTGCTCCCGCAGGTGCTCCAGGATACGAATCTCCTCCTGCGCCTGTCTGTGGAAGCGCTTCTCGTTGCGTACCATCTTCAGCGCCACGTTCTCCCGTTTCTTATGGTCATACGCCTTCACTACCTGTCCGAAACTACCCTTTCCTATCACCTTGAGCACCTCGTATCTGTAAGCTATGTGGTCGTGCGGTATGTGGATATATGACCCCTGCTCGTTGTCGTACTCGCAATTGTTCGGGAACCCGACGAGCCCGGGCCGTTTCTTAGCGTTCGCGCCTATGAAGTACACTTGGGGGTAGTCGAATATCTCTCGGTGTTCGTAGGGGGTAAGTTTGTTCATGTATAGCTTCATGACCTGGTCGGGGCTGGCAGCGGGCCCCGGTGGGCGCTTATCGGGCGGCTGCGCGTTGGCCGCAGGCGGCGCGGGCGGGCCCGGCTCGAGCGGCGGCAGCGCCCCGTCCCGGAGCAACGCGCGCCCGAACGCGTGCGCGCTCCCTAGAGGCATGTCGCCGGTCATGGCCGCACGGCCACCGCCACCTCCGCGCACTTCGCTCGTCGTGGCCGTACCGACCCACGCTCGCTCGCACACACCACTGCACCTCACTGCACTTGCACTCGACGAAGGCGCCACTCTGGTACACTACACGACATTTCCCATCGACCGGGAGGAGCGAAACCCACGCTTCCACTTATGCGGGCACATTCCGTCTCGGTAACGATACGATAGAGCCGCGGCCGCAGATGATACCGTGCGTCGCGAACGTGAAACGCAAACAAAGACCCCCTTCCTTGCGGGCCGACCCGACGACAGAACCAGAGAGAAAATAGAAACGGTCGCCAAAGTCATTGAACCGCTAGTTCGCCCGAACTGCACGAGTGCGATAGGGATAGAATGACATCGCGACTTTTCTCTGTGCTGCTGTAGATGTCGCTTTCCTCTATAAATTTTGCGAGTATTGGATCATTGTGAAAGACCCAAAAAATACGGTAATTTAGTGTGAATGTTCAAGGAAGTGCACATGATTCACAATTGATTGACAGTTTTAACATTCTCGAAAAATGTGTTTTAACAATAGATACAGATTACAAGGAAATGTTAGACTTTTTAGAAGCTTAAAAAATATTACACTATCCGGTGAAACATTTTACCAAATAAAGTTTATTTAGTCTGTTATTGAAATGAAACAACAATCCATGTAGATTATAAAGAAATGATCGGTTCCGTTTTTTAAATTATCCATGGAAGTTCATTCAAGCTATGTGACTCCCAGTTAAGGCACATTAATTAATAATTCTTATAAGACAATACAATGGTTCCACAATAAACAATATGATAAATATCTGGTTAATAGATAAAAATACATAATTAGGGAAAAAAAAGTTTTTCTTAACTGAATAGTTTTATTTTTCAATTCAATATCAAAATGGTATAAAAAACTTGATATATATCAATTTTATTCGGTCTTGAACAATACTTTGCGTAAAACTTGTCTTTGGAAATTGCTTCTGACAGCAGCGCCATCTACCGAATGATTAAGAGTTGTACTTCTATCCAACCTTAGCACACGTCTTTTTCTATTCCGCTGTTTTCTGTCATTTATTACAATCGTAATCTTAAATAAAACGTATTGTGGAGTTTAATTTTTCATGGAAAATACTATAATTAGAACTGTTCTGTAACTAACAAACCAAGTTTAATAATACAAGAAGATAGTGATGTTAAGAAATCGTAAGTAAAGTGTTTCTTTGAAAAATCGTTTGCTGCGATTACTTTTTTGCTTTTATTTATAAAAAACCTGCATTGAGTTGAGTAATTTATAAGATAAGCGGCTTTATAAAGCAAATTTAAAAATATTAAACAATGCGATATCGATAAACGACACTGCTCTGCATGTCAGTTGCCAAGTTCCGAATGGTAACCAATCAGAAAAGATTCTATTGTTACAAACTGGAATTCGGTCTGTAAGTATTGTAATTGCGATATTAATTTCATTATCATGAGTACGTGATAGCATGTGTTACAATGGAAGATACGTCACGATCACGGCTCGATACGTGAACCTTTCAAGGTAACAATAAGGCACCAGTATGGGTCGGCACTTGCTTATTGTATTGGTTTAGCATCTACTTCCTCGTTCGACCGACTTGTCAGGAGGCCTATGTGTGCGAAGTATCGTTCACGTACTCTTGGCTTGATGCCAGTGCATAAAACAACTACAAAATGCACTTTATGTGTGGCTAAATGAGATAAAGTAATAATTTTATACTTTGTTTATTTTTTTTTCTCTGCTCAAGCATGAGTCAGCTTCTGTATCAGGTAGTGGACTTAATGTAATCTGTGAATGAATATCTGAGTCATAAAGAGGTATTTGTAGTGAGCATAAAGTCATTAGGAACTGTATATTAAATTTAATTGCTATGTACTGATAAACAAGATAATTTAATATATAACTGAGAGAAGATGTAAATTACAAATTTGTAAATGGTACTTTCCTATCACAATCATTCATAAAGTGCTAATATTGAAAATAATAAGTTATTTCAGTGAAAAAAGAAAAATATTTTATTACTGCAAGACAAACATAAAAGAATGTGATCCACATAATGCTTTCAATAAAGGATAAAGTTGACATTAAATAGGAACAGATCATAAACAAAAATACATTATTTCTCAGATAATTATCTGTCTAGAGCTGCTAGTATCTTAAGGATTTAAATAAGTATAAAGAACAATTATAAAACTTGAACATAAATTATAAAATAACAGTATTGAATAAGTGTTATCAGTGTTCAAAGTTAAACAATTGAATTATACACTGAGATTGTTACAATATGTTAACGTAAACAATACAGTGATTCATTGTTGCACTTTGATAATCTGTGGTCACAGGAGGCAGTTGCAACAACAGTTGTGTCATATGGTTTTTTTTTATGTTAATATTTGGATATCAGATTCCAAACCAGGCAGACCTACACTATGGATATCTGATAACTGTAATGATGATATTATATAAATACTACCTACTACTTCATTAATATAATTTATCTGCTACACTTAACAAACATACTTTCCAGAATATTATAGAGAATATTTGGGGTGGTTGTCTTTCTTTTTATTTCACTTTGTTTGGCATTGTGGTTAACTAAAATCTATGGCTTTATGTGGCTTACATAGAAGGGTACTACCTCCAAGTGCAGCTAACATCAACGGGCCCTTCAATCTCTGGATCATTGATTTTTAAGACAAAGAAGGTTCTAATAATGAGTTATTTAACCACTGATTTCAATGAATGTAAATTAATATTCTAAACATTACTGACTAATCTCATAGTTTTTTTAACATCTTTTTATTACATTTAGCATTGAAACACTTTGGATATTGGCTTCCTTATCTAACATTATGTTTTTTGTATTCAAAGATTTGTTTTATAGTTACAAGACAAGACAAGTAATTATATCTTAGTAAAAAAATTAGGCAATAATAAGTTTAACTGTTTTTTACCTACCATCTTCCGCCCGCGGTTTTAACTGCGTTTTATATAAACTTACGAAGGCCTTTAAACACCCTTATTTCAGTGTTGTCACAGAATCAGTTCGTAGCTAATGTTTCCTACCTATAAACTAGCTACCTGCTTTCGCTTCATATTTGCCGTAGTTTTCTAGTTTTCGTATTCGTGATTGTGTGAATGAATGAGTGAGTCTCTTTTCGCTTTTATATCTATATATTAAATCAAAGTTGCATACTAATTATATTTGTGTATTTTCAAACAGAGATTGTATATATTCAAGGTATTGTGTGATTATCATAGATATGTCAATTATCTAGCAATCATACCTATTCTGAAGAAGTACTAAGTAGTCTATTTAATGCTAGTGTTATCTTTTGGTGAAATCTGCTACCTAGTTCTAGGAATGCTCTAATAGTATATCAATATCTTCTATCAACTTAGGCATCCACCAGACTGACATATTTTTTGCTTAATCCATTTTTATAAAGCTAAAAATATCATAAGAACCTGCCTACTTCTTGATAGAAAAAATAAAATTGTCAGTTTAAAAAAATATTGCTTTAGGTCTCAAGCTCTATAATAAATATCAAACACATCTAAAAGGCCATATTTTACTTGCTAACTAGTTATTTATAATGTGCTTTAAAAACTTGTTTGTTATGAATTCATTATGAACATTACCCAGCAGTCTTTTTTCATAATATAGTTGGTTTAGAACATGTAAACCTTGGTTTTTTATATGTTACCAACATAACTCCTTTGTCTTAGTTGAGTTGGCACAATTTTGCCTCTGGCTTGCTTATGATTGAGTAATATTAATTGTTTTGACTGAGAAATGCTTTTTTTTATCTGGCAATAAAAACATTACTTATATCTTCCAAGGATATAAGGGAAAAGGTAGTATAGTATAACAGAAAGGTATATAGACCTATATACATACTACAGGTAAAGATTTTTGCTAGAGACACTATTCATATAGAATATGACACTGTTAGGTAACATCAAATGAACTATTTTGGCTCTAAGCCACTACACACACTATGTGAAGTATTTCAATAATTTGATTTTATATTAATGCCTACTTATTACTATAAAAAAATATAATAAATTGTCTTTTAGATGACACTGATCAGTTTTTCTACATCCCACAATAACTGGGTGACACACTGATCTTGAATAATATAGTGTTATGAAAGCTCTGTCTGTATTAATTTGATAACATCGGTTTTGCTTAGCCTCTGTGAAGCGTAAGGAGTTGGGGCTTAACACAATCAGTACTGGGAGATCCTTTCGCATTGTCTCTTTCGTACGCCCGCAGTATATTCATACTGACTATAGGTCCTTTTGTCGTTTATGACAACAAAATGTACTTTATTGCCGTGTAGTAAAGATCATCTATTGTTCCAATGGTTAATTGTAAATTAACTTTATGATAAAGCTAAAAGGTTTATTTTTGTATAACATTCTTAAACGTCATGTGTTTTCTTATATCGGACAATCGATACATGATTTGTTGACGTTATAACTTTCACATTCACCATCACCGAACTATTAATCAGTCTTTGCTCGCTGGTCGGTTTTATTAACGACTAACTGTCCCCTGCGGTTTCAACCGCGTTCCCGGGGGAAGTAACATTTTCCCGGCACAAAAAATTGTCCTATTTTATTCCAGGGCATTTTCTATATATGTGCCAAGTGTCATTCAAATCTGTAAGATAGTTTTTGCGTGAAAGAGTAAAAAACATCCATACTCAGAAACTTTCACATTTATAATATTATGCTACCGGCACGCTATTATGGCCGTTTTGATGTTTCAGATTGTCATAGAAAAAGAAACTGTATTGCTTTTGAATAAGGTTGAATTCCATCATCATACAATTAGCTGTTGGATCAATTTTCTTTGTCATTGTTAAACGTCAAAACGGTCATCATAGCGTGCCGCAAGTTTAGTAGGATTAAATCTTGCATAAATCGTTGCGAATGTCAGTTTTGATTCACTCGGTACCTCTTTTGAAGTGAAGACTGTACTCGGTTTAATGTCATGATATATTTCAATTTGCCTTCTCAACTTTGCTATCTGTCTCACTCATGATCCATTCCAATTCACTTTCATTTAACATCGACTATTTTAGTCGAACAATGCAGCCATTCTAATAAATTGCTTTTTCTACTTAGAGGTTGCACGCAAAACCTGTCTATATCATGACTCCATGAGTCATTCCGCTAAATTATACACTGTATTAAGACCTTCGTAGAATTACGACTGATATACCATTTGTCGGCCATTGTATTGTATTGATAAGATATTAGCTGTCAATGCATTATCTCGAACAGGTTTTTGGAAAGCTGATATGATATAAATGCTTTATTGTTAACTGGCTTTATGAAAGTTAATGATTCTATGGAATTACAACAATGAGGGAATTACGCGCAATCATAGTTTACGCTTGAGTAAATCGTAGAAAACGATGAGCTATGTAGATATCGTTGAATCGTTTAGCCACGACTTTTTCGTGTTAGTAGATTTTTTTGTAAAGTAGCAACACTGAATGACTGACGTATTTTAGAATGGTATGTTGTGTGGTATGGCCATTAGCATATCTCTGTGTATGCGGGTCACTGATTACAGAGCCCTTCGCGCTGATTTGCATCTAGTAGGTGGTTCGCCACATTGAGTGCCCTAGGCTCTTTGATAGATCAAAGATACGCCAACGACTATCGATTTTGTCACGGATAGGACATGTCTAGGCTTTTTACCAAGTTATGTTGTATCTGAGCAAGGCCTTACCGTTTCAAGGTGGTAATGTTGACATAATTCACGTTTTTTTTACATGAATCTCATGAGATGTGAATCTTAAATACGTCACGTTAAATCTACGTCACATAATGTGTTTATCTGGCACGAGAATGCTATTAATTATTAACTCAGAGTGTCTCATCTTGTTGTTTGACGCTTCGGATTTATTTTCTACACGCATCGCGAAAATATTGTATTATTTTCCATGCATTATTGGATATGATTTAGCCCTAAGAGAGTTATATATATCAGAGGCAATACCATTTTTTTGAGATTTTTTCATTTTTGAAGTTATACTTCTTCAGGCGCGTCATGAAAAAATGATGAGAGTGAAATTTTAAGTGCATCACTGTAACATACAATTCTCACGAATGAAGTTAGGTGATAACGGTCTCTCCGGAACATCGCGCAACTGTCAGTATCAATGAGTGAGTAATGATGTTATTGTCAATAATAATCTAACAACATCAAAAATTCTTATTCGTTGCTACAGATAGGTGCAAAGAGTTTGAACACTACAAGTTCACGACTGAATAGTAAAAAAATATTGTAGTGCAGTTTCTCTCACCTATAATTTCCGGTATAGCTTCTTATGTGCGTACATGAGTACAGACACGTTATTTTTTTTTATAATACTTTTTCCATGTTGATCCGTTGCAAGTCATACTCGATTACTTCATCCGTGAATAAATGTAAATACCCAAATTCGTAGTATTTTTCCTACAATGTTTTAAAATGTATAATGTATATTTGCCGTAGTTATATAATAAATAAATATCCCGGTACGTTCTTCACAGACGGTCATCTGGTGCCAAACTAATCAGAGGTTTTACTATGGAAACCAGATAACTGATATACTAGATATACTACTTTTTTTTTCTAAATGCATACTTATATACATATTTACACCCAGACACAGAACAGACATATTCATGCACACAAATGATTGTCCTGGGTGGGAATCGAACCCGCGACTTTCGGCTTGGCAGTTTGAGTCGCTAACCACCAAGCCAACTGGCCTGTCTGAATCTCTGAAATCACTTACCGGCTATTACTTAATCAGAAGTGTAAATCGATACAAAAGCTAATATATTATTTACGACTCCCAAGAACTTGAATACTTCAAGTAATTTATACCCAAGTATCCCTATATCTAATATATCTTTGACTGCATAATTATGAAGGAAATATAAATTAGTTTATTGATTGCGAACTAATAAACTATCTCTGGAACTATTAACCTACATGAGGCGTGCCAAATTGCTCTTTGTAAGGTGCCATTAATGTTTATTATTATTTTAGTTATTGAAATACTATATATTCATTTAGTTAGATCACTGTTATATATAAAGTTTTCAAACGGTTAATATATTTAGTACCAGCTGTCCCCCGCGGTTTTACCATCGTTCCTGAGGGATCACGTTTTCCAGGGATGAAAAGTAGCCTATATGTTATTCCAAGATATGCTATATCTAATATGGCAAGTAGCATCTCAATCAGTTTGGTAGTTTTTACGTGAAAGAGTAACAAACATTCATACTCACAAACTCAATATACTATAATATTAGTAGGATGTGTATGTAACTAGAGAGTGTGGAAGTAGATGTACTTAAAATCGAATATCTTCATTCAAATTTCAAAAAAATTTCACTAATGGACAGCTACACTATTCCCGAGTGACATAGACTTTGTTCTAATAATCCCGGAATACTTTAAATCCCACGGGAACCCACGCGGGGCCGGAAGCTGAATTACAAAAAAAAAAAAGTGCCCAAATAAATAATAATTATGCTGGAACATTCTTCACATGGTTATCTGATCCCAAACTAAGCAGAGCTTATACTATGGAGACCAGAGGCCTAAGGACGAACGTCTATCGCAAGCGTATCGTCATCGTATCGAGAGCGCCAAAAAGCTGCTTTGTATAGAAAATTGAATACCGCGTATACCGTGCGTTGTTCAATTTCCCATTGCATTGGTTTTTGGAGCCGATGATACCCTTACGATAGATGTTCGTTCTTAGGGCACAGATAACTGATATACTACATATACAATACATACATACTTATATTTTTACATCCAGACACAGAATAAACAGGCATGTTCATGCACACAAATGTTTGTCCTGGTTGGAAATGAAACCCACGACCTGCGGCGTGGTATTCAGGGTATTTAACCACAAAGCCAACTGACCCCTAATACCTTAAGCGCTGTCAGTTCTGTACGTCTGTAGTTATGTCGAGTCCTGTGTAAATCATGGATTTGAATCCTATAATGAGTGTGACCTGGCAGCTGTAATTGGGAACACCTTGGATTCACCTTCGGCCACATCATCACATTCCACCCCTAGATTATGGTCAGAAGGAACCTATTGATTTACTTCATTGCAGAAACATAATAATAATAATAATATTTATTTATTTTGCCTCACATAAAAGAAAAACATACATTGTATTAACAAAAAAAATACTCATTTGGCTGAAAAATACAAGCACCCAAGCTAGAAAAATCTGTATTATGGGTGCCAGTGATCCTCTGTACGACAGTAACCAGTACCTAACTAACATAAGCTAATATTATAATCATGTGTGGGTGTGTGTGAGGGTTAAGTATGGGTGTGTTTGTGTTATGTTAGGGTGTGTAGTGTGTGTGAAGGTATGTTGTGTGTGAGTGTGTGTTGGCTTCTTCATCGCCTAAGTACCAGCTACCAATAATACAGGCGATTAAAGATAAAATACCCGTTTTGTAATTACGATACTGTTTATATTGAGTCGGTCAATAATATCGGAAAGTTACCAACAATAAAAAGTATTTCGGGGTACCGCCATGTGGTTTCTTTCATTACAAACCTCGCATAATATGTTTGGAGTTTCGAACGTAGGGGCAACTTATTACAAAAGAGTTTGGAAACGTTTCTTTGGCTACTGTCACCGTCACTATAATTACGTCATTTGTAAACAAACTTTGCAAAAACGAACTTAGATGTTCGTGAATAGAATTTCTGTGAAATAATTTTATGTCGCGAAGTTGGGGATTTCTTTTATAACTTACTTTCTTGATTAATTTTAGATTGGATTTATTTTTAAATTAATGGTATAAATTGTGGTTTGATAGTTACTCCACGAAACCTTTTGTAGATGGGTGTCTATTTATTTGTTACCAAGAAGACTTACAGCAAATTGAAAAAAACATAATTACAACTGCATGATTTTGACATTATGTCATATTTCCGCTATCATCTATACTATCTATACTTAATATTATAAAGAGGAAAGATTTGTATGTAAGTATGTTTGTTACTCTTTCACGCAAAACCACAATACGGATATGGATGAAACTTGGTACATAGATAGAGCATATCCTGGAATAACATATAGGTTACTTTTTAACCCGCGAAAATGTGATATCCCTCTGGAACGCGGGTAAAACCGCGGGGGACAGCTATCTATTATATGTATGGAATATATTTCTATGCGTAAATGCCGGATATTATTATAAAAGCGAATGTTACTCCTAACTATACCAAATACCTAGTATGTATAGATATAAAGCAAGGGAACCTTTGTTCTTCCCTCTTAAAGTTGTCAAGAATTAATAAGTACGTTTGACAGCTTAGTGTGTTACTGAAAAATGAACCCTGTGCGGTTATCATAAGGTTTATCAGAATAATCATACAAATAACCATTGTATATAGATAAACTTTATCTCAAAAGCAATAACAATGATTTTCCTATGACATTGTTAGTTGTCTAAACACAGTAACTAATATTTCTAATCAATAAGTTTGATATAAGTCATTGGAGCTTGATACGTCTATTGTGTCTGTTCTATATTCCGTGACCCGTTAGGTACGTCTATTTATTTCGTAACCCGATGTCCAATAATAAACAAATCGAACCCAAAACTCCTACAACTCCATATTGAAGTTAAATATTGATAATAATGTCGAGTTACATTACATGCTGTCGTATTTATAAAATTAGGGATGTCACACAGTTTTGGTATTATTTATTTCACCCTGACAATAATTAATTGTCAGCCAATGGAGTAATTTATTTATAAGCGTTTAGATTCCCGTTATTTGAAGTATTTAGAAATAGATATATTATTCGTTATAGAATTATGATGCTTTGTTTAGTTTAAGTTTTTTCGTCGTATAGAAAATTATGAGGTTCGTAGCTCAGTGTTCATCTTTTGAGGTACCGAACCGGGTTGTTAATTCTGTGGCTTTGTCATAAGTGCCCATAAATAAATAGCCAAAGAGATAATAGTTTAGAACCATTATCTCTTCTGTTTGGGAATAATATTTTTTTAACAAAAAAAAAATGTAACAAGCAAATATCATTTATTATGATTATAGGTGAATTTCGACCAGTGGTCATTTATAACTTAAACGCGTTGGCAACGCTTTTTTTTATGTGGGGAAATCCTCTGCCGGATACCGCGGCTCCTGACGGATCGGCCGGGTTATGTCAGACTCCTACTGACTAAAACCCCACAGTGCTTCTATCTGTCGCTGCTGGCTGGGTAACGGGAGCACCGAGGCATTCGTCCGCGTACCCAGCAGGCGTTGGCAACCCTTTTTTTTTTTTTTTTTTTTTTTTTTTTTTTTTTTTTTTTTTTTTTTTTTTTTTCGGAGGGGAAATGCATTACGCATACCACCGCGCCCGGGGAGAGACGCGGTGGTTATGTGGGACTCCCACTCGCAAACTCCCCTTCTCATATCAAAAATGAGAAGGGGCCCGAGGGTATACCCACTAAAACCCCTCCGATGTTCCTTCGCACACTTGAGCGCCGAGGGTCGCGGGCACGAATTCAGCTTCCGCAACCCCCGGCTGGTGCCGGCCCGCCACCGCGGGCCCCGTCTGGTCGAGGTGGGGGAGCGAGGTGTTAACTCCTCCCCCCCCGACTTCTCTGAGGGGCGCGCGTGGAACATCACACGCGCGCCGCCACCTCGGGTCCTTATGATGTTGTGGGGCGACAGACGTATCCCCGTGTCTGACGCCCCTGGACCCATTTAGGGGGGCTGGAAGAGGGCGTTGTCCGCCCTCCGCCGACGCCTGGTGCGTCTGCTGCGGATCGGGTGAGGGGTTGAAATCTCCCTCTCCCTTTCCGCAGCCTCCTTCTGCGAGATAACCGTCTCGCAGAAGGTTACCACTGCGTCCCAGGCCTCTTCGCCGCCGACCATAGACTCGATCACGGCCGGCAGCGAGAGGTCCGGGCCTACTCCGGCGATGAGGGCACGGCGCGGCTCCTCCCAAGCGGCACACTCTGCCAGCGTGTGCCGCGCCGTGTCCTCCCGGCAATGGACGCAGTGGTGACACCGGGCGTCCGGCTCCCTGTTTATGCGACACAGGTACTTCCCGAAGCAACCGTGCCCCGAGAGCACCTGCGTCGCCCGAAACGACAGGGAGCCGTGCCTCCTCCCGAGCCAGCGCTCGAGCACCGGCCGGATCGCCCCGACTATGTCGAGGCCGGCGGTAGGGCGCGAAAGCCTGTCCCGCCATTCCGCCACTAGGACCTCGCGGAGCTGAGACCGACGCAGCTCGACTTGACGCTGCATCGGTCGTTCGCCCCGCTCCGCCTCTTCCTCGCGCCACTGATACAGCGACGCGAGTACTTTGGCCTCCAGGTCCCAGGGCGGGGATCCGGCCAGTGCACAAGCCCCCTCATACGAGATCGTGCGATACCCCCGTATGACTCTGACGGCCATGGCTCTTTGCGGTTTCCGAAGAACCGCAATCGAGCCGGCCGTCAGGTCGTGGGCCCAGATCGGGGCCCCGTACAGGGCCATGGATCGCACGATACCCGTATAGAGCCGTCTACAGACGGAGCTCGGGCCCCCCAGATTGGGAAGCAGCGTTGCGAGCGCTCCCGCCGCGCCCAACAGCTTGGGCGCCAGCCGTCGAAAATGGGGTCCGAAGTCCCACCGGCTGTCGAGCACCAATCCTAGGTACTTCATGGTGGGCTCGACAGCGATTCGGACCCCCCCGACCATGATGTGTGAGTCGGGCGGCGGCGCCCGCCGGGGGCCATGGAACGTCATGGCCTCCGACTTGCTGAGGGCCACCTCCAGGCCCAGGCGACGGATGCGGCTCACCACCTGTGACACCGCAGCCGTCGCCAGCAGGCGTTGGCAACCCTATCCGAACATAAGATAGTGGTCGGATGAGTCAATGCCTCTCCGCAAGTTCTAATTTCCTGTGTAGATAGGCAATTATAACAGTGCATCTGTTATAATGACCGGCACTGGATGATTAATAGGTTATTAGTTATTTTTGACCCGTTTTACGAACGTGTTTACATTTCGTATCAAACCTACGAGTTTGAGTGGTTACCACATCGTTCGTATTTAGATTTTAGACTCGTTTCGAGAGGGCTTTGCTTATTTTACTTTGCTCATTTACTGTTATGATTGTATTCAATGTACCTAGATGAATTGAGAATTGGAATGGAATATGTTTTATCATATGCGGTTTTTTAAATTAGATTTGAAAATGAAAAATATGTATTACTGCAAAACGACGTGATCCACACAAAGCTGAGAAATATGGCGCTATACATTGCAAAGGGACAAAACATAATGTGAAATACGTTATTTATTATCTATCTAGATTTGCTAATATCATTTTAATAGCGTATTTATTAGAGTTCAACTTTCAAGTCAGATAGGCCAGTTGGCTTAGTGGTTAGCGACTCTTACTACCAAACTGAAGGTCGCAGGTTCGAAAAAAAATTATTAAAAAGAAGTAGGTGAGACAAAATACAAATATTCTAGTCTAGATTTTGTAAACTTAACTAGCGACCAGCCCCGGCTTCGCTTACGTGGAATAATATATTATGAATGAATTCACATATGAAACTTTCAGAAGAAATTCTCTAAACAATGGCAAAAACAGCATCGAAATCTATTGCGTAAAGAATCCTTCTTCCAATTTAAGCGACCTTCTAAACTTCTTACTCTTTAACCCAATTTTTCAATTCGACTTTTAACTTCATTCATTTATTAATATCCAGACGAACAACCCTGACCATCCGACCTTGTGACCCGCTTAATGAAAGACAATCCATTAAGGAATATAAGAAATTTGAGTCGCATGGCTACTGACAGTATGCAGTTGTGATGAATACACCTGCTCTTCTAATCGTTTCTTACCCTGTGATGGATACAGGCTTTCGATTCTTTGCTTATTCATTTTGATTGATTTCGGAAATTTGCAGATCTAAATAAATAAAAAACATGGGACATTCTTTACACACGGCCATCTGGTCCCAAACTAAGCAGATCTTGTACTATGGAAACCAGATAACTGATATACTACATAAATGTACTACTTTTTTTCTAAATACATACTTATATAGATATTTACACCCAGACACAGAACAAACAGACATGTTTATGCACACAACTGTTTGTTCTGAGTGGGAATCGAACTCACGACCTTCGGCTCGGCAGTCAGGGTCGCTTACCACCAAGCCCACTGGCCTGTCTTGATTTTTATAAAACTACTAACTGTCTAAATGTGCTAATTCAGACTATAATCTATATCTGTGCCAAATTTTATTCAGATCCGTTGAGCCGTTCTTGGTGATTGAGTAACAAACACACATCTATCTAAACTTTCCCATTTATAAATACTAGTAAGATTAATTTAATTATTTGTTGGTTTCCAGCTTGCTATGAGCTACTAAATTCATGACCTTTCACGACCCCTAAAGGTTATTATGATTCAAATAGGTTTCCATTTCCATATTTTAGAGATAATAAAATGAAATAAAACCTCAAACAGATATGGTTAATAATGCTATCATTTGTTTTCATACAATTTTCAACTAAACCTATTAATGTTGCTAGTTAAAGAATTGTCTACCATTTCGTTTTGTCAGATGACTTAAAAATTAGTTCACCAGTCTACTAAAATTTAATAGCTACCATAACATAATAATGTTACAGTGCTAATTCCATTAAATCAGATATTTATCAGTTGAATATTGCTTATAAATAAAGTGAGGCTTGATGTGATTGACTGCCAGTTATAAATATCAGTTTATAAAATCAATAGTAGAACTTATTTCGAACAATACCCCATCAATCCGAAGCACCAAACCCCATAGAACGGGCAGACAAATAAAATATTCACAGCTTGTTAGCCACTGTAATCTATTTACGCTTTCATGCTGAAATATTTCGCTGGAAACATTCAAGCAATAATCGACTGTAATCTGAAAATATAGAGTATAAAATTCCATGAAGCCTAATGATGGTTTGTGGGAACATTGTGGCCAGACTGTACCTAATTAGAGGCATACATGGACAGGATGGAAAACGGTATAAAAGATCGTGATACAATGAGATATGATGAATAAAATATGGATATAGTTATAACGTTATATGGGCGAATAACGGAAAATACTCTTGGCATACTACTAATATTATAAATGCGATAGTGACTTCGTTTATCCTTTGTTCGTTTGAAAGGAGCAATATGGCGTTATAGCTCATGGGTGGGAGAAATCGTAGTACATAAAGAACGCGGGTCGAACTGAGGGGTGGAAAGATGTAGGTAATAAATACTCAGAGTTTGGGTAAATGGTCATTGAGTTTAGTGTGTTTATAGGGAATAGTTTTTAAACGGACAGAGCTCTATTCCTTAAGTACCACCTAACAAATTATAGAGAAGGCTTTGCCTATGAAAGTTGTGGTAAGCCTTTTTACAAAGGATTTTCATGAAGGACATTTATGATTTATTACATAATTATGTTGACAATGATCCAATGACAATATCCATGCTATATGTAAATTGCAGACACATACTGAACCTTGTATCAGTATTATATAGAAGTACTGTATACACGATAAAACCGACAAAGATTTTTAAAGGGTGCTACAAAAACAAGTGACCCATATCATCAACACTTCAGAGCCACTCAAAAAAGCGTCAATATTACGTCATGAATAAATCAGAACAACCCTGTATTCTAAGCTATAAAATTATGTGCTTCGAAGGTCTTGGATTTATATAAACGAATAAAAAAAATACCGGCCAATGAGGTGGCTGAAAAATAAATTAACTTTTTTTTATCGTAGCTAAGGCTATAAAATCTTTGCGGTTGTTTTGAGTAAAAACAGCTGCAGTATGCATTTTACTTTACTTTACTGTTATTGCCAATGGAAAATTAGTTTTGTTCTTCCATTAATCCTCTTTGAATAAGGTTTACTTTATGGACCCACCTCAGATCCGCGAGCTTTAACCAGTTTATCCGGATTTTAGTGAGCGTTTCAAAAAGTAATTTTCTCTTGTTCTCGAAAGCTTAGTCCTACAGTTCTCTTTGACAATATTTTTATAATTATTAAGATTTTATATAGATTATTATATAAGAAAAACTTTCTATCTCAGGTCGAAATATGGATGTTTTTTTCAGTTAATATTGAATATATGTTATTATGCTTCCCTTGGGTACACTTAACATCCACATCCGCTTCCAAAATACATCCTCTAGGAGTAAAATGCCTATTTTCTACGTAGACGTCACACTTCAGTAGTGTCGCATTGTTTCTCAAAATGCTGAAAAAACACGTAAGAATTCGCTGCGTAAGTGATCATAATCCTATTGAAGGATAATATATGGATGGATGCTTGTTGCTTGTCTTTAATACAAAAATTGCTTAGGGGATTTGGATAAACTTGGGACATATATATACAGTAGAATCTCACTAATCCGGCACTTTAGTAGACCGACACGTCCAATAATCCGGCACACTAGTTACAGCTTTTGATTGTTTCAATACCTGTATAACATGGGCTGAAGAAAACGGTGTATCTGCTTAAGTTGTTTTAATTCTACGAAACATGCGAGAAAAGGTTTTTAAGCAAGGATTACGACTAGCACAAAAACATACCTCAATATATACCAAATAAAGGAATTGTGAGATATGTTACAGTTACAAAAAAAACGTGTATACACGGAGTTTAATTTTATTTATTATGATTTTTCCTATACAATCCAGTAATCTGAACATTCCCATAATCCGGCACCCTCTGGTTTATAATAATGCCGGATAACTGAGATTCTACTGTATATACATTTTGAAAAGAATATTTGCCGAGCTTATTGCCGGCTCTTCTCAGTAAAAGTTCTTTTAAATAAATAAAATCAGAAAAACATAATTTCAGTTATAATTTGCCAACTCGTGTATTAGAATCGTACGGAAATAATAATTGAATGCACATATTCGATGTATCACTGATAAACATAAATAAACAGTGGATTTTACCCATACAAAGCGATTGGCAAACAGCCATAAACATCTCTGAAATCCCATAACACAAATGCATATGCATTGACACAAATTAATAGTCTCTGAACATTGCTCAAGCGAACACCTGGGTTACGTCCATTGCAGTACGGCTATGAATTCACTGTGATTCCCTGTCCCTTTCGCACCTTAAGAATTAGAGAGGACCGCTAACCACGTGTTCATCTGAGGGATCACTCGTTCGAGTTTTGGTTTGAGAATGGCACAGCTAAGGCCTGAGCTCCAACATCTATCGTTATCGTATCGATTGCGCCAAAAAGCTGGTTTGTATGTATAATGGAACACCGGGCATACCGTGACGTTGCGCGATGTTCAATTTCCCATTGCATTGGTTTTTGGCGCACTCAATACAATATGCTTATGATATTTGTTCGTGCTCAGGGCACTGGTCTCTGATAAGCCAACAATCTAGTGCGGACTTAAATGATATAATATGTTATATGTATACACTATCGGTATTTATAAACAGCGGCACGTGTTGTATTTGTGTCCAAAAATGTAATGTGGGTACAAATTAACTAGTTACTTTTTGTCATAAAATAACAATGTTTTCCTGTATATAAAATACAGATCCTATCAATTAATCGTGTGGTTTCCAAATACTTATTTGTGAGACGGTGGCGTAGGGGATATAGGGAACTATAGGAGATAGAAACAGCAACAAGCCGTTTATTCAGTTGAGGTACTTACGAAGGTCTAATAACCAGTGGTTCGGAATTCAGCCTTTAATTGAAGACTCAGCCAAGTAACATTTTATATATTTTTTAATCTAACTTTTTGGCTGACAATTTTTTAAATGTTTAAAAAAAATTCAAAATTCAAAACCATTTATTCAGTTTAGGCCTTCGGAGGGCACTTATGAAGGTCAAATTTAAAGTTACTGAAGCTGCAACCGGTTCGGAAGTCAGCCTTCAACTGAGAAGAACCGGCAAGAAACTCAGCAAGGTTACATTCTTTTTTATTTGTTATATAAATTTTTATCTATTCTGACTTTTTGGCTATTTTAAAATTTCAATTTTCACATTAAAAAAACAAAACAAAAAAAATATGACAAGACTACAAAATAGAAAATAACAATAATTAGGTACATACAACTTAAGGGGACCCGGTGGTCTAGCGGCCTAAAATTTAGCCTATTTTTAAAAAAAAAATTTGATATGACAGAAATGACTAAGGGTTTAAAATTTTTTTAGGCTTATTTTATTACTTATTAACAATACAAAAATGATGGTAAACACAAATTTATTTTTTTTTAATTCCAAATGTGGCGCTGAAGTTCCCCTCTCAAAAAAAAAAGACCTGGCTACTGAAGGAGGTTTTATTGACTCTCCCTTTGATCTGAAATTAAAAAAGAAGACGGATTTTTAATTAGTATAAGTATAGTTATGGCGGGGACTAGAATAAAAAAAAAATGACAAAATGGCGCGTAATTCAAAGTACGAGTCTGAAAACGACTCTTTTTTTGCAATGTTTTTTTAATAAAAAAAATAGAAATACTCAACAGAAAATATTTTTTTCTAGTCCTGGCGAGAGCCAGTACTATTTAGAATGACCTGTTAAAATTTCAGACGAATTGGTCGAACCGTTTTTTTTTTTAGCTTCAGTAGACCAAAAAAAGTAGTTTCGAGATAAACGCGTTTAAAGTTTTAAGTAACTATATTCTCAAGAAATTGTATTGAAATATGCACTTACGATTAATCGGCGATCCCAGCACCATAAAGGATTCCCTCTGTTCTCTCATAGTCTTCATTTTCTTGACTCTTGGATTTTTTACGAGCAGTTCTTGCCTCTTTGGAGTCACTTGTGCTTTGACGATCAGCCTTATAGATTCTTCGCTCATCACGATCTCGGGCTAGTTGATCGGCGTATGGGCCGATTTTAATACCCATTACGTCCATCATCTTTAAAATAGCTTTAAAACCTTCGTTAAATGTACAAGCAGCACAACATGCAGCGATGTCCACAAGTTTTATAAAATTATTTCACTCGATATCACTATAAAATTATTGATGTTATTATAAAATTATTTCTGTAATATTATTACACTCGATGTTGCTGTCGCTGAGGAAGACGTTAAACTAACTGAACAACTCTTAAAACTAAAATATTTCCCGTTAAATTCATACAATAGTCTAAGTCAGGTATACGGACCCGAGCAGCTGCAATTAGCGAACAATGGAGCCCAACTCACCGATCGTCTACCTGACATTGTAATGAGTTTTAAATATAAAAATACTCGGAATTTTGTCACCAAATTTTAACAGTAAATTTTTGAAATACTTTCGAAGTATGTAAAAAAAAAAAACGATTTTTCGAAAATTCTAGACCACCGGGTCCCCTTAAACAAGAGATTTAGAGGTGCACTGTGCAGAGAGCAGCTATTTCCATACATTTTTATCTTCAATATAATGAACTACCTTGTAATACGCTTTTTCTTTCAAAACTTTCCTAATATAATTTTTAAATTTATGATCAGACATTTTGGTTATTGAAAGCGGTATCTTATTATAAAATCGAACACAATTACCAAGAAATGACTTGTTAACTTTAGTTAGTCTAAGTATGGAACAACTAACTTCTCCCTTTGTCTTGTATTTATACTATGAATATCTAATTTTGACTCAAACATTCCTATGTTTCTACGTAGAAACATTATATTTTCATTAATATATAGTGAAGGTAATGTCATTATATTTATTTCCCTAAATAAATCTCTTAATGATTCACGGGGACCCATACGTAAATTGCACGAATTGCTCTTTTTTTTATAATAAATATTGATTCTATATCCGCTGCTGCTCCCCAAAATCTCAACTCTCTCGTCTCAACATTCGTCAATTGTTTAATTTTCCTAACAGCAAATGCAGCCGAACTTAATTTAGCAGCTAGAGTATCTGAGGTCCCCATTGCAATTTATTGTCTAATATAAGACCCAAAAATACCGTTTTATTTACAAGAACAATATGGCTCCCATCTATTATTATTTGGCTATCTACTTGTGCTACATTTGGTAAAGAAAGCCTTAAGCATTTAGTTTTCTTTGAATTTAGTAATAGATTATTTGTAGCAAACCACCCACAGACAATTGACATAGTATGATTAACTTTATTAGATCTTTGTCTTTTCTATTAACTTTAAAAATTAATGATGTATCATCAGCAAACAAGAAAATATCTGTGAGGTCATTTACAACATATGGCAAATCATTTATATATACTAAAAACAAAAATGGAACTAAAATTTAACCCTGGGGTACCCCCATTTCGACTAAAGAGCCCTTGGATGTTGTGCCGATAATCCCTACCTTTTGCTGGCGATTTGATAAATAAGATAAAACAAGATCATGAGCAGTTCCACGAATTCCGTAGTAGTCAAGTTTTAGTAGTAGCGTACGGTGGTCAACGCAATCGAATGCCTTGGACAGATCACAAAAAATGCCTATCGCATCCTGTGAATCCTCCCATGCGCCATAAATGTGCCTCAGCAATGTTGCTGCCGCATCGGATGTAGGTCTTCCCTTCGTGAAACCGAACTGATGACCATGCAATACCTTATGCTTAGTAAAGTGACTTAACATTTGATTAAGCAGCAGTTTTTCAAAAAATTTACTAAGTGCTGGCAGAACGGAAATTTTGCGATATCATAGTTCGAAATTTAATTAAAACAAAAAAAAATGAAGATAATTAGAATTATCAAAAGGGTGTATCGTAAAGATACACAAAGACACACGATATAAGTCACTTTTGTATGACAGGGAAACATTTTAATTATTCATCAATCACTTTTGAATAGCATAGATTGTGTTTATCGTTCATTTATTTTTCGTCACACAAAACGGTTGCGGATCAGAATTTCAAAGCCTTCCCATAAGAAGTTTCACTTAAAAATTTTTGATTTGATTGACAGTTCTAATCTATATTATACTAGCTGTCCCCCGCGGATTTACCCGCGTTACCATGGGATGTCACATGTATTATACATAAAAACCTTCCTCTTCAATCACTCTATCTATTAAAAAAAAACCGCATCAAAACCCGTTGCGTAGTTTTAAAGATTTAAGCATACATAGGGATATAGGGACATAGGCACAGAGAAAGCGACTTTGTTTTATACTATGTAGTGATAAGCAAAATAGGGTTTTTGACGCAGCACCACCTCGAAACTTCTGAACATATCGAGATGATACTGCTACCATTCGACGCGGAATTTCTCCTAGATAGTTATGGGCTATACATATATGATATCGATAAACGCGACATGCATTTATTTTTCATCACACAAAAAGGTTGCGCGTCAGAGTTTCAAAGCGCAACCAGCTTTTAACTTAGAAGTGTTCGCAATTTATCGATTGACTGGCATCGAAAGCTTGAAATCACTATTGAGTCGGTTAATTCGAAGCAATTGCTATAACAATCGAGCTCCATAATTTCATAACGACATCGGCATCGTACGTTATTAAAGTATAATACATACTCCCCCCTTAGTCAAGTGGTCATCGATTACTGTATTGTTAGAAGATGTTGACTTTAAAAAACGACTTCACCGTTCAAGCGGTTATATTCTGTCCTATTCTATATACATACTAGCTGTCCGGACAGACGTTGTCCTGCCAAAATAAGTCCATACAAAAATTCAGGGTTTCGATCGCAGCGCCCCCTACCGGGTCCAATTGTAAATCTAAACCATTCTCGAATCTCCACGAACACACACAAAAAAATTCAAAAAAAAAGTCCAGTCGTTTAGGAGGAGTTCAGTCACATACACACGCACACAAGAAATATATATATTAAGATAACCAAAAAAGGGTCCCTTTGTCGCATCATCACCTCAAAACTACTGAACATCGGGGCGGGAGTGCTACCATTCGGCGCAGAATTTTTCCTAGATAGTTATAGGCTATATATGATGTCTATAAACGCGGATGAAACCGTGTGGGACAGCTAGTAATATCATAAATGCGTAATTTTATGAGGATGAATGTATGAATGTTTGTTACACTTTCATACAAAGAGTACCCAACGGATTTGGATGAACCGTGCCACATAGACGGATTAAATTAACACATTAGATAATTATTATCTCGGGATAGTGTAACATCCCTTGGGAATGCATGTGAAACTAGCTGTACAGTGTTCTATAAAAGAAACACCAACCTGGAATCCCTGATGGGGTAAGCAGAGGTATATTAAAGTGCGGACGGCGCAATGCCGAAGATAGCGATCATTAGTGAGTATTCTCTAATTGAAGAAATATCAGCAATCTCTGATCATTTCTAACTTCATATAAATCTTCCGCTTTGCTTTGTCAAATTCAATCTGCACTTACATATAAATAAAGAACACTATAAACATTCAGAAACTGCTAGGCAATATATTAACTCTAGAGGCGTTGTCCGAGCACAGAAATGGCAACCTAAAATGCTGGTAATTAACCTATTTCCATGTAGTTGCGCTTAATCTTAACGTAACTAACGATGTATATCATGTCTCATGTCTCTCTAACAACAAATATACCTATAAGGTGGCATTTTCTTTCCCTTCGCGCGTATAAGCCATCTATAATGCGCTGTTTTTGAAAGCCGTGATGTTGGTGTATGTATTCATTAACTACTATTAGAGAACTGTTCTCACTTTAAAATAAAACCACGAAATATTCACACACTACGTGATATATTCAAAAATCTCGTAGACCTTAATAGCTGGAATAGAACCAAATAAAATCGTGATCAGCCCAGGGATGTCCACTGCTGAACATAGGCGTCGTCCTTGGATTTCCACCTCGATCGGTCTTGAGCCGCCTGCATCCAGCGGCTTCCATCGGGACTCTGACCAGGACGTCGGTCCACCTGGTGGGAGGTCGTCCCATTCGGCGTTTTCCTGTACGTGGTCGTCACTCGAACGTTTCTTCCCGATTGGTTATCAGTTCTTCGAGCGATGTGGCCTGTCCATGCCACTTGAACTGGCTGACTCTACGAGCTATGTCTAAAGCATTGCTTTTATCTACGAATATCCTTGTTTAGAGTACCCCCTACCGTAGAGAAATTCCGAGCATAGTCCGTTCCATAGCTCACTATAAGGTGTCTATTATAATACGTCAGTGTTATTAGGTACTTAAATTAGAATACGACTGCACTGTGAGATAAATAATTGTACATTTCCTGTAAAGTATCCAGTTCCGGGATCAACTTTATTGCAGCCAGCTGCGGCAAAATAATTCAGTTTTATCTGTTTTTGTAATTATGTTTAATATCATTTTAATTTATGTTTATGAATTTTGAGCTGAAACTGACGTCAGAACGTAGTTCGTGTGTTTATGCGGCACTTTTATTATGCTTTTACATTAGAGTTTTTTATTTGATGGCCGTCAGCGAAGTTGTTCATAATGAATGCAGCGTTTTTAAAACTCAAGTGCAGAAACATTTATTTCTATTGCTTTTCTATTATTAAAAAAATAATTAAATAGGTAAAGAATTTACGTAAAAAAGGTACCATATTTGGAACTTGGCAAACATACATTCTTCTTCAATGGTATATACAAAGCTAAAAAGCCAATATTAATATCTAATCAGGAGTATACCTGTCTCTATCGATCTCGTATAAAATGACAATGATGGCAATAGTTTTGATTATAAATTCATCATCATTCTGACAAAATTAAGTCTATGTAATAAATATCCTGTACCATTCTTCATACTCAAATGAAAGAAAGTACTGCTATGTCAATCAGATAACCCAAATACTACTATTACATAGATATTTACACCCGGACCCAGAACATACGAACATGCTGTTCATACACACAAATGTTTGTCCTTTATGGGAATTGAAACCACAACCTGTGGCGGGGTAGTCGCACTTTCTAACCACCAAGCCACCAGCCCCGTCAAATAAGAATTGACGCTCGTCCTTTATTAAAATATAATATATATAATATAATATAATTATATCCTTTTTTAAAAAAAATTCAAAATTCAAAACCATTTATTCAGTTTAGGCCTTCGGAGGGCACTTATGAAGGTCAAATTTAAAGTTACTGAAGCTGCAACCGGTTCGGAAGTCAGCCTTCAACTGAGAAGAACCGGCAAGAAACTCAGCAAGGTTACATTCTTTTTTATTTGTTATATAAATTTTTATCTATTCTGACTTTTTGGCTATTTTAAAATTTCAATTTTCACATTAAAAAAACAAAACAAAAAAAATATGACAAGACTACAAAATAGAAAATAACAATAATTAGGTACATACAACTTAAGGGGACCCGGTGGTCTAGCGGCCTAAAATTTAGCCTATTTTTAAAAAAAAAATTTGATATGACAGAAATGACTAAGGGTTTAAAATTTTTTTAGGCTTATTTTATTACTTATTAACAATACAAAAATGATGGTAAACACAAATTTATTTTTTTTTAATTCCAAATGTGGCGCTGAAGTTCCCCTCTCAAAAAAAAAAGACCTGGCTACTGAAGGAGGTTTTATTGACTCTCCCTTTGATCTGAAATTAAAAAAGAAGACGGATTTTTAATTAGTATAAGTATAGTTATGGCGGGGACTAGAATAAAAAAAAAAATGACAAAATGGCGCGTAATTCAAAGTACGAGTCTGAAAACGACTCTTTTTTTGCAATGTTTTTTTAATAAAAAAAATAGAAATACTCAACAGAAAATATTTTTTTCTAGTCCCGGCGAGAGCCAGTACTATTTAGAATGACCTGTTAAAATTTCAGACGAATTGGTCGAACCGTTTTTTTTTTTAGCTTCAGTAGACCAAAAAAAGTAGTTTCGAGATAAACGCGTTTAAAGTTTTAAGTAACTATATTCTCAAGAAATTGTATTGAAATATGCACTTACGATTAATCGGCGATCCCAGCACCATAAAGGATTCCCTCTGTTCTCTCATAGTCTTCATTTTCTTGACTCTTGGATTTTTTACGAGCAGTTCTTGCCTCTTTGGAGTCACTTGTGCTTTGACGATCAGCCTTATAGATTCTTCGCTCATCACGATCTCGGGCTAGTTGATCGGCGTATGGGCCGATTTTAATACCCATTACGTCCATCATCTTTAAAATAGCTTTAAAACCTTCGTTAAATGTACAAGCAGCACAACATGCAGCGATGTCCACAAGTTTTATAAAATTATTTCACTCGATATCACTATAAAATTATTGATGTTATTATAAAATTATTTCTGTAATATTATTACACTCGATGTTGCTGTCGCTGAGGAAGACGTTAAACTAACTGAACAACTCTTAAAACTAAAATATTTCCCGTTAAATTCATACAATAGTCTAAGTCAGGTATACGGACCCGAGCAGCTGCAATTAGCGAACAATGGAGCCCAACTCACCGATCGTCTACCTGACATTGTAATGAGTTTTAAATATAAAAATACTCGGAATTTTGTCACCAAATTTTAACAGTAAATTTTTGAAATACTTTCGAAGTATGTAAAAAAAAAAAACGATTTTTCGAAAATTCTAGACCACCGGGTCCCCTTAAACAAGAGATTTAGAGGTGCACTGTGCAGAGAGCAGCTATTTCCATACATTTTTATCTTCAATATAATGAACTACCTTGTAATACGCTTTTTCTTTCAAAACTTTCCTAATATAATTTTTAAATTTATGATCAGACATTTTGGTTATTGAAAGCGGTATCTTATTATAAAATCGAACACAATTACCAAGAAATGACTTGTTAACTTTAGTTAGTCTAAGTATGGAACAACTAACTTCTCCCTTTGTCTTGTATTTATACTATGAATATCTAATTTTGACTCAAACATTCCTATGTTTCTACGTAGAAACATTATATTTTCATTAATATATAGTGAAGGTAATGTCATTATATTTATTTCCCTAAATAAATCTCTTAATGATTCACGGGGACCCATACGTAAATTGCACGAATTGCTCTTTTTTTTATAATAAATATTGATTCTATATCCGCTGCTGCTCCCCAAAATCTCAACTCTCTCGTCTCAACATTCGTCAATTGTTTAATTTTCCTAACAGCAAATGCAGCCGAACTTAATTTAGCAGCTAGAGTATCTGAGGTCCCCATTGCAATTTATTGTCTAATATAAGACCCAAAAATACCGTTTTATTTACAAGAACAATATGGCTCCCATCTATTATTATTTGGCTATCTACTTGTGCTACATTTGGTAAAGAAAGCCTTAAGCATTTAGTTTTCTTTGAATTTAGTAATAGATTATTTGTAGCAAACCACCCACAGACAATTGACATAGTATGATTAACTTTATTAGATCTTTGTCTTTTCTATTAACTTTAAAAATTAATGATGTATCATCAGCAAACAAGAAAATATCTGTGAGGTCATTTACAACATATGGCAAATCATTTATATATACTAAAAACAAAAATGGAACTAAAATTTAACCCTGGGGTACCCCCATTTCGACTAAAGAGCCCTTGGATGTTGTGCCGATAATCCCTACCTTTTGCTGGCGATTTGATAAATAAGATAAAACAAGATCATGAGCAGTTCCACGAATTCCGTAGTAGTCAAGTTTTAGTAGTAGCGTACGGTGGTCAACGCAATCGAATGCCTTGGACAGATCACAAAAAATGCCTATCGCATCCTGTGAATCCTCCCATGCGCCATAAATGTGCCTCAGCAATGTTGCTGCCGCATCGGATGTAGGTCTTCCCTTCGTGAAACCGAACTGATGACCATGCAATACCTTATGCTTAGTAAAGTGACTTAACATTTGATTAAGCAGCAGTTTTTCAAAAAATTTACTAAGTGCTGGCAGAACGGAAATTTTGCGATATCATAGTTCGAAATTTAATTAAAACAAAAAAAAATGAAGATAATTAGAATTATCAAAAGGGTGTATCGTAAAGATACACAAAGACACACGATATAAGTCACTTTTGTATGACAGGGAAACATTTTAATTATTCATCAATCACTTTTGAATAGCATAGATTGTGTTTATCGTTCATTTATTTTTCGTCACACAAAACGGTTGCGGATCAGAATTTCAAAGCCTTCCCATAAGAAGTTTCACTTAAAAATTTTTGATTTGATTGACAGTTCTAATCTATATTATACTAGCTGTCCCCCGCGGATTTACCCGCGTTACCATGGGATGTCACATGTATTATACATAAAAACCTTCCTCTTCAATCACTCTATCTATTAAAAAAAAACCGCATCAAAACCCGTTGCGTAGTTTTAAAGATTTAAGCATACATAGGGATATAGGGACATAGGCACAGAGAAAGCGACTTTGTTTTATACTATGTAGTGATAAGCAAAATAGGGTTTTTGACGCAGCACCACCTCGAAACTTCTGAACATATCGAGATGATACTGCTACCATTCGACGCGGAATTTCTCCTAGATAGTTATGGGCTATACATATATGATATCGATAAACGCGACATGCATTTATTTTTCATCACACAAAAAGGTTGCGCGTCAGAGTTTCAAAGCGCAACCAGCTTTTAACTTAGAAGTGTTCGCAATTTATCGATTGACTGGCATCGAAAGCTTGAAATCACTATTGAGTCGGTTAATTCGAAGCAATTGCTATAACAATCGAGCTCCATAATTTCATAACGACATCGGCATCGTACGTTATTAAAGTATAATACATACTCCCCCCTTAGTCAAGTGGTCATCGATTACTGTATTGTTAGAAGATGTTGACTTTAAAAAACGACTTCACCGTTCAAGCGGTTATATTCTGTCCTATTCTATATACATACTAGCTGTCCGGACAGACGTTGTCCTGCCAAAATAAGTCCATACAAAAATTCAGGGTTTCGATCGCAGCGCCCCCTACCGGGTCCAATTGTAAATCTAAACCATTCTCGAATCTCCACGAACACACACAAAAAAATTCATCCAAATCGGTCCAGTCGTTTAGGAGGAGTTCAGTCACATACACACGCACACAAGAAATATATATATTAAGATAACCAAAAAAGGGTCCCTTTGTCGCATCATCACCTCAAAACTACTGAACATCGGGGCGGGAGTGCTACCATTCGGCGCAGAATTTTTCCTAGATAGTTATAGGCTATATATGATGTCTATAAACGCGGATGAAACCGTGTGGGACAGCTAGTAATATCATAAATGCGTAATTTTATGAGGATGAATGTATGAATGTTTGTTACACTTTCATACAAAGAGTACCCAACGGATTTGGATGAACCGTGCCACATAGACGGATTAAATTAACACATTAGATAATTATTATCTCGGGATAGTGTAACATCCCTTGGGAATGCATGTGAAACTAGCTGTACAGTGTTCTATAAAAGAAACACCAACCTGGAATCCCTGATGGGGTAAGCAGAGGTATATTAAAGTGCGGACGGCGCAATGCCGAAGATAGCGATCATTAGTGAGTATTCTCTAATTGAAGAAATATCAGCAATCTCTGATCATTTCTAACTTCATATAAATCTTCCGCTTTGCTTTGTCAAATTCAATCTGCACTTACATATAAATAAAGAACACTATAAACATTCAGAAACTGCTAGGCAATATATTAACTCTAGAGGCGTTGTCCGAGCACAGAAATGGCAACCTAAAATGCTGGTAATTAACCTATTTCCATGTAGTTGCGCTTAATCTTAACGTAACTAACGATGTATATCATGTCTCATGTCTCTCTAACAACAAATATACCTATAAGGTGGCATTTTCTTTCCCTTCGCGCGTATAAGCCATCTATAATGCGCTGTTTTTGAAAGCCGTGATGTTGGTGTATGTATTCATTAACTACTATTAGAGAACTGTTCTCACTTTAAAATAAAACCACGAAATATTCACACACTACGTGATATATTCAAAAATCTCGTAGACCTTAATAGCTGGAATAGAACCAAATAAAATCGTGATCAGCCCAGGGATGTCCACTGCTGAACATAGGCGTCGTCCTTGGATTTCCACCTCGATCGGTCTTGAGCCGCCTGCATCCAGCGGCTTCCATCGGGACTCTGACCAGGACGTCGGTCCACCTGGTGGGAGGTCGTCCCATTCGGCGTTTTCCTGTACGTGGTCGTCACTCGAACGTTTCTTCCCGATTGGTTATCAGTTCTTCGAGCGATGTGGCCTGTCCATGCCACTTGAACTGGCTGACTCTACGAGCTATGTCTAAAGCATTGCTTTTATCTACGAATATCCTTGTTTAGAGTACCCCCTACCGTAGAGAAATTCCGAGCATAGTCCGTTCCATAGCTCACTATAAGGTGTCTATTATAATACGTCAGTGTTATTAGGTACTTAAATTAGAATACGACTGCACTGTGAGATAAATAATTGTACATTTCCTGTAAAGTATCCAGTTCCGGGATCAACTTTATTGCAGCCAGCTGCGGCAAAATAATTCAGTTTTATCTGTTTTTGTAATTATGTTTAATATCATTTTAATTTATGTTTATGAATTTTGAGCTGAAACTGACGTCAGAACGTAGTTCGTGTGTTTATGCGGCACTTTTATTATGCTTTTACATTAGAGTTTTTTATTTGATGGCCGTCAGCGAAGTTGTTCATAATGAATGCAGCGTTTTTAAAACTCAAGTGCAGAAACATTTATTTCTATTGCTTTTCTATTATTAAAAAAATAATTAAATAGGTAAAGAATTTACGTAAAAAAGGTACCATATTTGGAACTTGGCAAACATACATTCTTCTTCAATGGTATATACAAAGCTAAAAAGCCAATATTAATATCTAATCAGGAGTATACCTGTCTCTATCGATCTCGTATAAAATGACAATGATGGCAATAGTTTTGATTATAAATTCATCATCATTCTGACAAAATTAAGTCTATGTAATAAATATCCTGTACCATTCTTCATACTCAAATGAAAGAAAGTACTGCTATGTCAATCAGATAACCCAAATACTACTATTACATAGATATTTACACCCGGACCCAGAACATACGAACATGCTGTTCATACACACAAATGTTTGTCCTTTATGGGAATTGAAACCACAACCTGTGGCGGGGTAGTCGCACTTTCTAACCACCAAGCCACCAGCCCCGTCAAATAAGAATTGACGCTCGTCCTTTATTAAAATATACCTTTTCTTTTTCAGTTGCACTGCGTAATGGCGACAACAACCGATATATACTCATCAAAACCGCTCTGATTAACTAATCAAGAAACCAAAACCACACATGTCTGTTATTTTGTTAGAATTGTGACATAGTATAATTTTATGGAATTATGGATACGTTACACGTTACCCATGGGCATAGCAAGGGCTCGAGTCGGAGCCAGTCGCCCTCTACTGCTGAACTGTCCAGGGACCCTGCAGTGTTGACCGATGACGCTGTCATCAGATCCAGAGTGCAGTCACCATCGACTGTTCATCATGTTGTTAGTGTAAGTATTTTATACAATCGTCCTTTTTCATTTTCCGGGAATGTAATTTTTCCCGAGATAAAAAGTATATTTTGTCGTACTCCATGAGATTGGCTAAGTGCATGGCATGTTCTATTAAGTTATAACAATGTGTTACAGTTTTTAAGCGTCAAGTGGTAACAAACATTAGTTCAAATGACTATTAAATAACGCGATTGGGGTATAACTAAACATTAAATAACAGATTTATAGTAAAATTTGTTAAAGCAATAAAACCAAACCTAACCAGTATAGATTCCCTTATTTTCCAAAACATGGTAAGGTTTTTTCATGATCAGTCTTAAAATAAATTTTATATTTGTACATGACATTAATTCTTTTGAATTACTTTCCACTCGTTATTTATGAGAGAACTCCGATTTAAAAACACCCAGACAATGAGGTATTAATATTTTATGATGCGTAACATCAGAATTTTGCAAAAAGGTTAGCTGAGGGTCAGCCTAAATGAGCTTTTTAATTTCAGCCAGAAAATACTGTATTTTATTACCTACACGATAACAGAAGCACTTCACAATCATAAACGTTTTATTGAAACATCTGCCCTTACAAAGCTTCAAGAATTCAATTTATTTTTCTATACACACATAATATTATTTTTGTGTTCACAAAACTTGTTCCCCAAACAATTTCTTTTTATCAATATAACAGATTGTGTTTGAATTATTTTATACTTTCGAATATATGGTATTTTATATGCTGTTGTGTCTATTGAAATCGAAATATTGATTGTACGAGTATGTACAGTGGACGACAACAATTCGTAAAAAGGTTTTAACAGCTCTATACTATTGGTTGACTGTTGCAGGGCACGACAATAGATGTGCCATTGTCTGAGGGGAGGCGCCGCAAGTGCACTGGTTGCTATTATGTTACTTTTATACTTTTGTTATTAAACATACCATATTTATGTATCTCTTTAGGGTTCGATTTCAAAATTTGTAAAATTCAAAAAAATTCAAAATTCAAAACCATTTATTCAGTTTAGGCCTTCGGAGGGCACTTATGAAGGTCAAATTCAAAGTTACTGAAGCTACAACCGGTTCGGAAGTCAGCCTTCAACTGAGAAGAACCGGCAAGAAACTCAGCAAGGTTACATTCTTTTTTATTTGTTATATAAATAATAACAACAGAAGCATCAATTGGTGAGGTTTCAACGTCTGACTGTCGGTTACTACTGTTTTCCTCAGAAACATATCACCAATGTTTGTAATCCGGGCGATACCTATATTTTATAGGAGAAATAAATAAAGTATCTAATGAATTGTTTTTGAGGAATATACGCCATTATAAAATCCTATTAAAACATTGACTAGTCAAAATAGATTTTATTTGATTGAAATAAGGTTTATTTTATAATAGTACTAGCTTCCTCTTGTCGTTATACCTGGATTCCCTAGGGATATTATATATCCGGGGATAAATAACATAGCATATGTCACTCAGGAATATTGTAGCTTTTTATCAGTGAAATAATTTTTGAAATCTAATGAGTAGTTTTGGACATTACCTTCTACATCCAGACTAACAAAACTTTTTCTCAAGATAATAATAATAATAATAAACATTTATATCAGACCATGTCCATATTTATATTACTATAGTTTTGATAAACCTTTAACTTTCGAATAGTATGTAACACAAAAGAATACAGATAAACTAAACTGTTTTAGTTCAATGTAACAAGTTCAAAAATTCAAAATGCAAAACCATTTATTCAGTTTAGGCCCTCGGAGCATTTATGAAGGTCAAATTTAAAGTTACTGAAGCTACAACCGGTTCGGAAGTAAGCCTAAATCAGTTAAATAAAGTGTCGAAAATCACAAGGTGGGATGTATCGCCTTTAATCTGCCAGAGTGAGAGGATACAATATGTTTATTAATATCTGAGCTAGATTGAAGTTGAACATGTTGCAGGATACTAACGGATTTCTTATTGTAATCTTGTTATTTTTGTAAAATTTGGATAAATCATTGCTAATTTAGAAAAGTGCGTTCGTCCGCTTAAATGTATGCAACATGATAGTTGAAGCAACTTTATTTTCTTCAAAATAGAATCGAATCTATTTGGATTTTTGGTGGCTATCCGTGTGCAAAGCAATTTACCCCAGCATCTTATCCTTACATACTAATATTTATTACTGCAAATGTTTGTGAAGTTGAATAGATGTTTGTTATTCATTCACGTTAAAATTATTAAACTAATTTGGATGAAACCTCGCACTTAGATAATTTATAACCTAGCTAGGTTAACACAGGATACTTTTAATTCCGAGGAAATGTAATATCAATTAGAACGCGGGGGACAGGTAGTCTTTTAATTTCCAATTGGCTTGGTGGTTAGCGACCCTGACTACCAAGTCGAAGGTCGCGGGTTCGATTCCCACCCATGACAAACATTTGTGTGCATGAACATATCTGTTTGTTGTATGTATTTAGAAAAATAAAAAAATTGTATATATATAATATAAATATATAAACTAATTTATATATATATATTCCATAGTACAAGCTCTGTTTAGTTTGGGATCAGATGGCCGTGTGTAAGAGAATGTCTCAGGATATTTATTATTATTCAATATTCAAGCATTCCCTAGAACCAATTAAAATTTTGTCACTTTTTTGTATTTGTATTTTTTGGTCTGATAAACAAGCCCCCGGTCCACCTGATGGTAAGGTACCAGGGGCATCGCCAATGAGTTGTCGTCCCTGAGACGTGGAGTTGTTAAGTCTCATAAACCTGTAACCGGCCTACCTTTCTAACTGCAACAGTAATATAAGTGCACTGGTGCTTCACGGCGGAAATAGGTAAGGTGGCAGTACTTCCCCGGACGAACTCTGCACTAAGAGCTCTACTACTCTAAAAGTAGAGATTTTGTCGATGACTGTGGTTGTAACTATGCTGATTAAACTTGCGGCATGCTATGATGACAGTTTTGACATTTAACAATGACAAAGAAAAATAATCTTTATTCCTTCATACATAAGGTGCACCTATTGATCCAACAGATAATTTTATGATGGTCGAAATCAACCTTATTCCAAAGCAATACAGTTTCTTTTCCTATGACAATCTGAAATGTAAAAACGGCCATCATAGCCTACCGGTAGTATAGTATACCGTGCCTCAACCTAGATTGTTCTATAAGCTTCACTAACGCTCCGATGAGCAGAATCGATACCCATTTAATTATACTAATACATATTAATGCTAGTTCGCTTTTGGGCTGGACTGTCTGATCATGTTGATTTCTATACCATAGTTGTAACATGATCGTTATGGATTCAGAATATAATATTGTTTTGTTTCTCAAGGATTGTTTGACGTAATTATTTGTTTAACAGCATATAATAACTAGCGGTTTCACCCGCGTTCCCTAGGGATGTCACATTTTCCCGGGATGAAATGTAGCCTTTATGTTATTCCAGGATATCCTCTATCGATGTGCTAAGTTTCATCGATATCTGTCTGGTAGTTTTTGCGTGAAAGAGTAACAAACACCCATACATACAAACATTCGCATCTATTTCATTAGTAGGACGATAATTTAAAATTTGAATAATATTTTTTTAAGTGAAACTTTTAATGGGAAGGTTTTGAAATTCCGACCCGCAACCTTTTTGTGTGATGCAAAATAAATGAATGATACACACAATGTATGCTATTCAAAAGTGATTGATGAATAATTAAAATTTTTCCCTGTAATACTAAAGTTTTACTTCTATCGCGTGTCTTTACGACACAGGCTGTTTTTTTTTTTTTTTTTTGAAGAGGATAGTTATCCATATCTATATTTTGGTAGATTAAGATTGAATATCCTATAAAACATTTATTTTATTTATTTATTTATTCATAAGGAACACCCTCAACATACATATGAAATATACACGATACAAATTAATTATCACCATCAGTAAGGTTCTGATATGTATGTCTCTTACAGGTGTACACAACATTCATAGAACTAGCCTAAGTTCTAAGTACAATTAAAATAGAAAACACTAACAATAAATTATTATTATTTGTATATGTTTAATGAATGTATTTACAGCTCAAATTGTAATTTATTTAATTAGTAATCACTAAATTAACAGTTAATATACGTAATCGACCATTACCGTCGTTAGAAAATTGGTTGGCAATTAACAAATTTTACTAATTATTGTAATTGTCCAGGTCATGGCTTCGAGCTCTGTTTGGGGTTAATAACTATTAGTAGTATTATATTCTGCCCTTCAGACTCACCCGCGTTCCCGAGGGATCCAAAGATTTCCCCGTAAAAAATATACTGTGTCAGCACAGTGTTTAAATGATGTCCAAATCCGTAAGCGTTATGCGTGATAGAGTCACAAAAACATTCATACTTTTTGAATCATAATATTAGTGGAATTATTAAGTCTTATTCACCTTATCCATTTCCGCCGTGAAGCAGTATTGCATTTGTATCACTATGTTTCGGTTAGAAAGGTAATCGGGCCGGTAAAATTATAGGCACATGAGACTTAACTTCACGTCTCAGAGTCGACAACGCATTGGCGATGCCCTTAGTATTGCAAATGTCCATAGGCGGCGGTGACCACTTACCATCACCAGGTGGACTGCTTGTCGGCCCATGTGGTATAAATTAACATACTATGAAGCTAATAAAAGCGTATACATTTCTTGTTGTTTTATTGACTAGAAGGACATTTTAGCTGAGGGTTTTAAACCGAGTTTAAAAATGTAAGATATTATTTTGTCAATAGGAGCCATCTTCGAGTTCATCTTCCCGCCATGGCGAACGGTCTCACCACGTCAAGTCACATTCAAGAGACTTGGGCAACAGTCCCCTGTCTGCCAACACCACCGGTAACAGTTCCAGAGAGTAAGTAACCTTTCACCTCTTTTAAATTCGTAAAAAAATAAATGAACACCATGGAGGTTATTGGTATTTATACCATAGTATTTAAGTATACAAGGTCCAAGATTAAAACATGGGAATACTCGAAACTTAATAGTTTATAAGCGGAGATATTAACCGTATCATAATACGTCATAATAATCTTTCATTTTGGGATAAAGAACGCTTAGTAGAATATTATCTCCGGCCAGGAACTATTGAGGTAAAGAGTAACGATAGAAGGAGGGCAGCTTCATTATTATTGCCATTTCACTCACATTACCAACTTTTACACACAACTACACAGTTCAAAACTCTTTGTCTCATATACATTTGAGAATAGATAATCAGTTATTACGGGTCAATAAACTGAACCAAATTAACTGGAACACTTAATATCTATTTTGCTATAAAGTTTATAGGCTTAGTAAATATTTATAATGGTGTCGTTGCTGTTGTGTATTTCTTAACGTAATAAAATCTGTTATCTTGCTCTATTTTAATATCATTTCTTCTCTTATAACTGCTGTATTTAGTGGTATGTAGCAAATTACATTTAATTTTGAATATTTACAAAATTATCGAGTCTATCTCAAGATAAGGGAGAGCCCTACCATATCTTCCACTAAGAGGTAGGGATAGAAAAAAGGTACTCTCCTCAGTTGAGTGAGAGTGAGTGAGCTTCAAACTTAGTTAAGTTGTAATACCTAGACGGCGTAAGCTTAGCAAATTTTAAAATTATTTTTTTCAAGGTGTCTTTATTTCACAATCTTTGTAAGCTATATTTATGATGTGTCAAGTCTGCACGGAAGCCTCGTGGGCTTAGGTATTTGTGAAGGCGGTCGTCGCACCCACCCATAGGTACATAGATATTTCTACTATGCACCACAGTTGAGAAACTTTGTGGAAAATAAACATTAACTTAGAGTTTCATAATAATCAATAAACATAACTTTACACCTCTTACAATAACTTACACTATTTATTTTTATGATGTCTTTTACACCCTTACACGGATAATAATTACTTACTAGATTAGGTATAATAATACAAACAATTTGATTAGAAAACTTATTAGTGCCTAAATTTGGCAGGTCGTATATTTTAGGACAACAGTGCCTGAGTACGAACATCTATTGGAAGCGCAGCGTCATCGTATCGAGTGCGTTAAAAAGCCCCATCGTAACGTAACAAATTTTACTTGCATTATCTGAAGGGACCACAAAATAAAACAAGAGCATAATAAAATACAATATAAAGTGACATGAAAGAAGTTAGAAAAATAAACCACATCGTTTCAGCTTGGAAGACTCGCCGCAAAAGAAGATGCTGTCCGGCTTAATAGGCCCTGGGGAGTACGCCGGGGCGGTGTACAGTCCCAACGTATCCTACGCGCTCTCGTCTGCCGATGAATATGGATCACCTGCTTATAGAAGTAAGGGGGTAATGCCGTAGCTGATGTCGTAGGATGGTATCCCAACAATATGAGCTTTTAAGGAAATTATCGTGAACAATCATTGGCTGGTGGTAGATTATTTTAAAAGCTGACTGGTTACCATTACATTAAAAAAAAATGTCTGTCACTAAGTATTGGTGTGCTTTGACCGATACCCTAGGGTATTTTCCGTGTGTCTAAAATTTTTATGGTGATTGTTTTCAAATTCAGTTACAAATTCGAGTAGTAGAGCTCTTAGTGCAGAGTTCGTCCGGGGAAGTACTACCTTACCCATTTCTGCCGTGAAGCAGTAGTGCACTTGTATTACTGTGTTTCGGTTAGAAAGGTAAGGGGGCCGGTGAAATTACAGACACATGAGACTTAACAGCCCCTAGTGTTGCAAATGTGCATAGGCGGCGGTGACCACTTACCATCAGATGGACCGTATGCCTGTTTGTCGGCCAAAGTGGTAAAAAAAAAACAATATTAAAAAACGAATGATAAAAAATTCAATTATCAAAGCGATTTATTGATTTTAGGCCTACCAAGGCAAAGCTTCTAATTTTGAAGATTTGTGTAGCCCGCGTAGTGGGTGAAGGTAATAGCTAATGATTCTGTGGAGAGTAGCTGGTGAGCTACTCTCCACACTCTCCCTGCTCGATCATAATATAGATCGAAATTTTGTTACAACGATATTGAATGATGGTTTTTATAATTTCAGGTCAAGATGGCGATTACTCTAATCAAGGTAATTTTTTAAAACATAATATAAGCTAATATCGATATATAACATAGTTAATTGTGGATTGTAACACAATGGGATTAACTAAGACCATAAATATATGTTATCATCATATTTCATTAAATTTAAATAGAACTGATTTCATAACATTGAACATTTCCTCTTGATAAACGTATTGTGAACTCATTTTCCTGTTGTTGTTATATCAGGTGTCAATGCAGTATTTAGTATGATGGAATTTTAATTACCAACCACTCGTGTTTTCCTTTTAAACCACAATATCATAGATTAATACTACAGAGGGTAAACATGATTTTAGATGAAAGTGATGGTGCTAACGCGACATCATCGAAGGCTTTGGCGGCTATAGCGCATCTGAATACCAAGATTGAAAGAACTAAGGACTTGATTAGGCTTGAACAGACTATTAGAGATGGTAAGATTTAATTTTTTTTTTATCACAATAAGTCACACTCTTTATTATATTCAAGTTAATCTGTTTGAAACATAGATTTGTATAATGAACGGCACACATAAGTGGTAAGGTAAATCTAATGTTCAAAATAGCCTCATGGATTAGATCCTCTAGGTGACTGGATAGTCTTTCCTTAACCAGTTGCAACCGGATATTCCAGTAACACATCTTTCACATATGCCTAACTCCTGTTATGACACGTTTCATTTAACGAAGCCCATTTTGAATAAGCAAATTGGCAACTTTTAATATATAATCATATAGATGTCAAAATATTGTCTACTAGCTGTCCCCCGCGGTTTTACCCGCGTTCCCGCGGGATGTCACATGTATTATACATAAAAAACTTCCTCTTCACTCTATCTATTAAAAAAAACCGCATCAAAATCCGTTGCGTAGTTTTAAAGATTTAACCATAAATAGGGATATAGGGACAGAAAAAGCGACTTTCTTTTATACTATGTAGTGATTCTTCCATAAATAATAATAATAATTCTTTATTGTGACTAAATAAAGTAACTCGCTGCTTCTCGTAACAGACAACGTAAACGAGTACCTGAAGTTAGCCGCTAATGCGGACAAGCAACAGCTTCAGCGCATCAAAGCAGTGTTCGAGAAGAAGAACCAGAAGAGCGCACTCTGTATCGCGCAGCTCCAGAAGAAGCTAGAAGGATATAACAAGAGGATCAAGAGCTGGGAAGTATGTGTTGCAAATATCCTTACTAATAATATAAATGGGAAAGTGAGTTTGTTATAATGTCACGACTAAACGACTGCACTGACCTTGCTGTAATTTGGTTCACAGATAGCCTATGGTATGGAAAGTGGCAAAGGCTTTTTATAGCTAGTAGCTATATTATAGGGCGATAGCTAATAAAAAAATTAAGAGGGATTATGATATGGGCTTGAACACACTAAAGAAAAATGCATTATTCAAAATGTGCTTGGGGTTTTACAAATTCAAAACAATAAAAATATAGACAATGTTGTAAATAAAAAAGGCCATAAAACCACAAAAAACTAAAAGAGACTCCACATGTTCATATTAATTTGTTTTGCTACTGATTTAAAAGTTTCCATGTTAATGCGTAAAACAGTATTTAATGTGTTCGCAGCAACACGGCACGAGCGGGCAGGCGCACAGGCAGCCGAGAGAGGTGCTCCGGGACATGGGACAAGGGCTGAAGTGAGATCATTTTCATATACCTAATTGTTACATTACGTATGTATGATTCTTAAACAAGCATTTTTTTAGCTCAAATTCTTTTCTTATCCGTACACCTGAAATATAAGTTTCTAGGTTCCAAAAATACTTCTCTTCCCTTGTGAAAACTTATGAATTGAAACTTGATCAAACGAAAAAGCGATACTAAAAAGAGATAAATATACATCTCCAAGATTTTGCCTGCGAGGGAACGAGATAGGTAGTTTTCTGAAGGTCTCACTATTACTTTTAATCTAAAAGTAAAGTATTATATATTGCAGTATTGTTTATTTCCCTGACTACTCTGTTCTCGAAATGAGCTGATAAGCTTAATTCCCACTTTAAATCTACATCTGCCATCTCATTCTAACAGTATGTGTACTCACCAGGAATGTAGGGGGCAACATCCGAGACGGCATCACAGGACTGGGCGGGAGCGTGATGGCGGCGCCTCGGGAATTCGCTCATCTCTTCTCGCGCTCGAACCGCTTCGGCTCAGCCGACAACATCGCTCAACTGGCCGGTCTGTATCATTTAAAAGTTTATTATTTACATTTTAGATATTTTCGTAAGTATTTTGACAGATAAAAAAAAATTAAAAATAATCATTATTGTATACAGAGTTTTTATTCAAATAGATGGAAAGCTGCTTCCTTCGAGCTCTTGTAGTAATAAATGGAATGGGATATTCATATATTTAAAGGCATCTATTCTTTGCTGTATGCTTCTCATACAATCCATTTCCCATTGAAATTTGATTTTTTCTTCCAGCTTTTATCTACTACAGAAGTATTGTACAGTGTTTAAATAGCTTATTTCGTTGTTCTTTACAATATATTCGTTGTTATTTATAACGTTTTCATATCATTGGTTGTATAACGAATATGTATTTTGTCTCACAGAGAACACGGGTCCTTGTGAGTATATCTAAGTTATGTAGAGTTTGTCTAACTGAATCATTCATTCCATTGTAAATAACGTGTTACAAAATACCCCGTAATAATATTATTAATTATTAAAGTCAACAACCCTAGTAAGCTGTCATGTCAGGGAACCAGATTATTTAACAGAAAGGCCTACGTACCGTACCTATTTTACCTAATAATTGTCAACTTTAATAGTTTTTCTATTTTTCATTCATAAAAATCAGTTTTTTTTTTGTGGTATGTTATACAGCGTTACTACGGTTTTTAAATATTGTTAACGGACTTCGTTATAAGGCCCCATTTAACCTCCTTTCGGCTTTACGGGTAGTTTTGTAACATTCTGTATAACTTTTGGATATTCTTTTATCAGATCACTAATGGGAAGGGACCTTTTTTTTATTAATTATATATCTGTTATCTAAATATGTAACATATTTTACTAATTAAATTATAAAAAACATACTTGACACTGTATATAACAGTTTTATGTATATAACAAGAATCAAACAATGCATACTAAAACTCAGAAATAAGATTGCTTAGTATCACTGATGGAACTGATCCATGTGGTATTTTACAATGTTATTTTTTTAAAAACTGATCACAAAATAATATTAAGCGTATTTTTTACTTTTTTTTTACGTTTTTTTTTAATTTTATATAACATACCTATATCTTTTTTTACATGAGATGATTTCATTTGATATTTATTATTCTTATCTAGAATAAAATTGGAAATCTTTTTGAGGGTTAATTTATTTTTTTAAAAACGTCTTATTTGTGTATAACATCATACATACATTTTGGATAGGTGTATATAGAGTAGACTTGCCAGATATTAGTTTTTTTTACATTCATAGTAGTAGTAACTTTATCTCTTAAATTAGGAATGTCTTTTACATTAATTATGCTCTTTACGTTGCTAATTGACATTGTAGATATTAGTTTCTATTAGAAATCAAAGCAAAATTCTGAAGTATGACCATCATTATTAAGGCTTGTTCATTAACCTCACCGTAAAGCGATGAGATTTGATTTTTTGTATAATTTTATCAATTAGTTACATTAAGTATTGTTGGAATATATAAAAAAATTGCGTTTTTGCAAATTCTTCAACTATTTAAGTTATTTTAGATTATTTAAGAGAATTGGCCCAAAATCTATCTAAGGAGAGAGTGCGAATTTAGTTTTTGTATTAATACTATAGAGTACTGAAAAGAGAGAGTGCCTAAATGATCTATATTAATATTTTAAAGAGCGCAAATTTTGTATGTATTAATGTAGGGAAATCTCTGTAACCACCGCACTAACTAGAACAATTATTTCCTCATTTGAAAAGTACATTTTTATTAACTTTTTTATAAACACTTGAGCGCATTTCATTGGATCTCACCTGATGGAAAGTGACGATGCAGTCGAGGATGGTACACGCGGACTCAAGTAATGATAGTACATAATTAATAAATTATTCCAAATAGAAGACATTAGACCCCACGGGAATTAAAACCGTATGTAAAAAAAATAATCATATGTTTTCGAAATCTAAAGGTCGGCTAGCTATAAATAGTATGCAGCTAGTATTATTTTCACGGCCACGCGACCCCGGTAATGATGTACGATGTTAGATAAGTCACACGGTACTTGTTCTGGGTTGACTTGATACAGCGTTTACCCAAGCGTTATTATCTTATGTGGAGTTATTTTTATCAATGTTTTTTTGATAAATAGACGTAGATATCACGGTAATATTAGAATGTGGTATTTTATTAAAAGTATGGTTCCGAAATGAAAGATTACGCTCGCGGTTGTGTCCGCGTTCTCGAGGGATCTTACATTTTCGCAAATCGCAAGATTGAAGTAGAATTTTAACATTATGTGTATTAATATTACTGTCAAAAGGTTCATCAATCCATGGATTTTCGATCGGGATTGCATATTAATGATCCACAAAACAAATTCTTTCCCCAACCACACTATTGTCTAGAAGAAATTGCTTTTAGCGATAAGACCGCCAATTGCACCTTTATTTAAAACTCAACTTCTGTACATACTTCCTTCAGTGAACAATAAAGTATATTTATTATTATGATTATTAAACTATCAATCAATACAAAAAGATAAGCAATCTTTATCTCCCATGTAATCGCGCAAAATATATCACTGAATATAGATATTACATAATATTACAAACCATTCTAACTTGTTAACGCTTAGCTTACACACGGTTATGAGTCAGTAACACAAGTTATGTCGACCGTACAAGTGTTGTGTGTTGTGATTGTGTATTAAACAACTATAATGTTGTTTAAAAAATGCAACAGATGCAGAAGGAAATGTAATTGTTATTTTATTATATGTATATTAAAAAAGGAAGGTAAAATGATGGAAATAAATGATTTATGTATAATACGTTTTGTGTGCAAGGACAAAAAAATGACATCATTTGAGCAGGTTCATATTTTGACCTATTGTCTATTCAGTTGTTTGGTATTAGCTATTGTAGTATTTTGTTTAGGTTAGTCAACAACTGCTAAGAATGTGTGTACATCTTAAAATACTTGAGTGAAGTTTTTTGTATGTAGTATTAACTGTCCCCCGCGGTTTCACCCGCGTTTATCGATATCATATATAGCCTATAACCAACTCTTGAATATTCAACGTCGAATGGTAGCAGTCCCATCCCGATATGTTCAGTTGTTTTGAGGTGATGGTGCATCAAAAGAACCGTATTTTCCTTATATATAGATATTACTTCCATTGAACAAAATATTAGATAATGTACATCACCAATGTGTCATTCTTACAAAAAGTAAACAGTTTATATTATATCTTCAACTGACGTGACGTTGACGAAATCGTGCTTAAAGAAACAGTCGCCATTAAAATAAATCTGAGAAGAAAATTTACATATTTAATATATGTAAACTTCAAACAAATATATTATAAGACTACCTGCTGTCCCCCGCGGTTTCACCCGCGTTTATCGATACAATATATAGCCTGTAGCCATCGACGAAAAATATCACGTCGAATGGTGCAAGTCCCATCCTGATATGTTGTTGTTTGTAGTTTTGAGGTGATGGTGCATCAAAGAAACCCTATTTTCATTATCTATCTAATACGTTTAAACGAGCAATTCTAATTAGGATCTCAGAAACGGCTCTAACGATTTTCATGAAATTAAGTATGCACAGGGTTTCGGGGGCGTTAAATCGATCTAGCTAGGATTCATTTTCAGAAAAGGTCGTTTTATCCGTGTTTTTAGGCAACGAAAACTGCTACAATGTCATTAGAAGGTATGGTTTTTATGTTACATCTTTTGTGTGGGAGCCCTTTTATATCGCATCTAATTCGTATCTAGGTATATTTGACAGTGCTTTAAAAATGAAAATACGGTCGAAGTCACGTAAGTAAAGAAATCCCTTGCAATGCTAGGCCATCCAGGTACTATATATAATATAGATAGGTAATTCTAATATATGTTATCTTTTATAAGTAAGCGAGTACTCAATCATTGTGTCGAGAAATTCAATTAGACAAATAAATTTAAGTCTAATTTTATTACTGTACTTTATCTTCGATTCCAACGTAGCATAAGAAAATAACACAAATGTCGCTTGTCATAAAGCTTTTAATCATGTGCAATTGTACTCGTGAACTTGCAATAATGATATATTGTGTTGCTTATCATGCTGTCTCCTTCTTGCACGCCAGCCCCACCACACGCGGAACTGAGAGGTAAATACGCTGTATTTGTACTATGTTAAAGTTTGTTTATATCAAAAACACATAGTTACCTGCAGAAAAAGGAATGCGTTGTTTATTTATTTTATTTTCAACAATTTTTTATTATTTTGTTTAAAATATATTACTTTTATAATATATAAAAAGTTGCTTTCAAAAGCGGTACTTTAAGAATTTAATGTTCATTGTACACAGTCACTATAACTAGTCCTTAAGCTCAGCATTAATCGACTTATCGTTAATTATACTTCGAGAATAATCGATTGTAATTTTTTTTTGACGGACAGTCAATCTATGTTTTTAAAATCGATCTACATTTTTCACACTGATATATCATAATTCATTCAATCAATAATAGTTTCTAATATATATTATTTGTGTTTTAGTTTCTATTTATTTACTAATAAAGGTTGCACTACTGCTTTATTGCTCACTATTACCACATTATTTAACTTGTATGAAAATAATGTACTTATTTTGCACGAATTTAATTCGTTTTTAAATTTCAAAGATTATAATGCAAATATACCCAAAGTAGCGTATATTCAAGATCTACTTTGCAATGCTCTTCCAAAAACTATACCATACGGGTGATATTTGCGTCGAAAACGACAATCAGCCATTTTGACGATTATTCATACAAACAAATTAGTCAATGTAGTCTATCCCTGTCACTACGAGTCGTGGGTTCGATTCCCACTCAGGAATAAACATTCGTGTGCATGATCTCTTTCTTTCGTGTCTGGGTGTGTGTCTTTATAAATATGTATTTAAAAGTAGTATATGTAGTATATTAGTTATTCTGTTACCTTAGTTAGGCATTAGATAATTTCATGTATGGAATGTCGCAAATGTTAAGTGTCACTTGAAAAAGAACATCCCCAGTATAATATAAAATGTATTGAGTATGACTACAACGTGGCAGCGAACGCGTCGTCGGAAGGTTCCCGCGCGTCGGAGGCTGGCGAGGCGGCCCCGCGCGGCTCCACACTGCCGCGCGCCGCGACGTCGCCCGCGCCCAAGTACTCGCCCGACGCCGACAACGATGCAGACGCCTCGCCCAGCTCCTCCATCACCAGCGAGGGGGGGCCGTACGTACTACTTCATTTTTATTTACAAGACAGTGGTTTAATTCGCGTTGTCTGAATGAAAGGTCCTCAAAAAACCTCAAGTTCAATGAGCTGGAGTAATTAATAATATATGTACCAAATTTCATACAAAACCCTGATGAGCTAATGAGGCCACACACACACACTATCACATCCACATACTCACACACTAACACTCACACACTAACATTCATACACGTACACACACACACTACTAAATAGCTGGAATAAAAAACATGTATTTGCACCAGATACCCAACGCAAGCGGGCTCGAACAACTTATCGGAGACCACGTTCACCATCAAGCCGATACTAAATGAGCTGCGTGAGCGTAGAGAGGACTATGAGCGGTTAGCAGAGAAGATAGACGCACTTAAGGTACATAATATCCTAATTTTGTGACTAGGTCTGTTCTTGCTTTTCGTAGTCAAAAGCTGACTTCCGAGTCGATAGGTTTAGTAACTTTGATCTTCATAAGTGCCCTCAGGCCAAACTATTTCACTTAACAGCTATAAAAATTTACAGCCTTGTGTTTTTAGATACTTTGTAGTTAAGTAGACTTTCCTGGTTGAAAATCAGTCGCCAAGCACATACCGGTGTAATTGGCACTTGGGAGCCAGACGCATCTAATTTGCGTTGTTTACTTCTTAGAATAGAATAGAAGTTTTGTTTATTGTCTTTACATGGTCTCATGGGTAGCTTGTCAGGCGAGCAATTCATTGCCAAAGATTATCATCTTCTAAATAACCAGATACATATATTATAAAATCCCTTTAGATATAAAGTATTCTTTACCACCTTTTTATGCACGGGTAATTCTTGTATGTTTTTAGGTAGTCTATTAAAGAAACGTATACATTGCCCTTTAAAAGATTTTTTTAGTTTACTGAGACGAGTTACTGGTACTTACTTCATAATTACTCACCAATTTTTAGATTACGGTTTAAGACGAGCTTTATTATTAATGGTATAATTGCAAAGGTTTGTCTGTTTGTTACCACTTAGCTTTGTAACGGGTAAATAGATTTGAATGAAATTTGACACACCGATAGAAATTATTCTGGATTAACAGGATTTTAGCATAGGTTTTTTTTTTATACCACTTGGGCCGACAAACAAGTAGACGGTCCACCTGTAAGTGGTCACCGCCGCCTATGGACATTTGCAACACTAGGGGCATCGCCAATGCGTTGTCGGCGCTGACACGTGAATTTGTTAAGTCTCATGTGCCTGTAATTTCACCGGCCCTCTTACCTTTCTAACCGAAACACAGTAATACAAGTGCACTACTGCTTCACGGCAGAAATGGGTAAGGTGGTAGTACTCTACTAAGAGCTCTACTACTCTAAAAACTCATTAAAACCCTCGGGTGAAGCTAGTATGTATTAAAAAACAAGTATTTTTAATTTTCAGAACTTGTCACAAGAGGTCTCCTTCCTATCGGCGGCGCTGCAAGAGGAGCGCTTCAAGACGGAACGGCTGGAGGAGCAAATCAATGATCTCACTGAACTGCACCAGAACGAGGTATGTACATAAACAAATCTTAACTAATAGTTTAGAACCGCTCGTGAGTTTGTTTGTTATTTTTGTGACGCTATCGACACTTTGCCTATAGCATAGAGGGTTATAAGCTACTATTAACCTAGGAAATCATAAAATTCCTCGAAAACGTGGGTAAAACCGCGGGGCATAAGGTAGCAAACAAACGAAAACATAAACTTCTTGTGATGTCTTTCCTTAAATTTAAGACTAGAATTACAAGTGCAAATGTGATAACAAAAGAGTAAGATAAAACCTAGTGAAACCATCACAATGACATACGTATGTTTCTTTTCTTTAAATACCCTGTTTTGGTATAATATATAGTAGAATAATAGGGAATACTATATAATATGTACATATTATTATATACTAGCTGTCCCCTGCGGTTTTACCCGCGTTCCCGAGGGATATCACATTTCCCGGTTTAAAAGATGCCTATATGTTATTCCAGAATATGCTCTATCTATGTGCCAAGTTTCATCCATATCCGTTTAGTAGTTTTTGCGTGAAAGAGTAACAAACATACTTACAAATCTTTCCTCTTTATAATATCAGTCTAGAAGTATAGATTAGTATAGATATATTCCACAGAAGTAATGAAGAAGGTTCATTAATTAAATTTCAGGTGGAGAATCTTAAGCAGGCGCTCACAGACGTGGAGGAGAAGGTCCAGTACCAGAGCGAGGAACGAATACGAGATATACACGAAGCGCTTGATCTCTGTCAAACTAAAGTACGTGTTTTTAAGTTTTCGCATCCAAAGATTAAAATGACAGTCTTATTTTGTCACTATGTTATCTGTCTGTATTTGAGTTTCTAGCTCGTAAATGGAATGAGTTATAGGGCTGGTTGATAGAGTCGTTGGTCCAAAATCAAAACTCTATTTTTCAGGGGTAATTTTAATTACCTTTAAACCTTATTTTCTTTTTGGGGTATATCTAAAGAAACCCTCGCGGCAGTCCTATGTCTAGCAGTGGACATTACTGGGCTGATATATTATAATAATTGATTTAACATAAACTGTATTTAAACAATGAAAGAACGAATCCTTACTCAATTTTTGTTATTTTTATATTTTAGGATACACAATAAAGTATTATATCGCCTAATTATACTACAATCTAGCCTAGGTAGGATAATAAGTAGTTTAAATCTATCATAAACTTAATTCTTCAAATCCTTACTCAATGACGCTCGTTATATTATAGAGCCCTATCGAACCATCCACGATCCACCACCAGTTTGTGTAACTTTTATCACTCTATCTCGGACTATAAAAGTCAGTCGTCGGTCGGCAGATCAGCAAGCTGGAGCAGTGGACGGCGGGCGGCGGCGGCGGCGGCGGGCCCATGGGCGGCGCGGAGGCGGGCGGCGCGGGCGCGCTGCCGCCGCGGCTGCTGCTCGTGAAGCTGCTCAACGTGGCGCTCACGCTGCTGCAGCTGGCGCTGCTGCTCGTGGCCACCGTGGCCGGCGTGGCCATGCCCTTCCTGCGCACCAGGTCGCCCCACACGCGCTATACTTTCACGATCATTCAATAGAATAACAGTAGTTACATTTTTTGTATCCAAGCTGATAAATTTACCGTTCCTTTGTGAATTTGAAACGGCTGAAAATTTTATAATATTTTAGTCCGAGTGTTGCAAATGAAAATAACTTCACAATTTTTGATGTAGACCTCGAGGAACGTTTTGCGCCTGCAACATACTCCCTCAATAATGGTAATAGTGTCCACAACCGTAAATTTGACGCTTTACAGTTCAGATTAGAAAACTACACTAGCTCCTAACTCACATTTTCGTAGATTTTCGATATAGAAACGTAGACGTAGAAACGTTGTAACTATATTATCTTCAACACTGGACACCTTCTGGAATTCTGTCTCTCAAAGTTTGGGAATTAATGTTTTATTATCCTTTATAAATATTCCAGGGTGCGAGTTCTAACGACAGGTGTTGCATTAACCGTGGGATTGATCGTACTGAAGCAGTGGCCAGATGTTACCCAGCTATCGGAACATTTGCTCAGGCGGCTAAAGGAGTACCTGCTCGACAAACACCACGACAGGTAATGTGGGTAGCGGGTTCGATGCCGCGCGCATCTGTGGACATGTCTGGGATTGCATGACAGTTATGTGCTTTTGAAATGGATAAGGAATAATTTGCATGTATAATTAACACTTTCCTAACTATTATTGGAATATTCTAAAATGTTGAATTATTGTATTATATTATTCAATATATTTCTTAATTTATATATAGGTGTGATACTTTCTGATGGTTTTTAATATTATTTCAATTCTGAGATAAAAAAATGTATTGTTGCGATAGAAATGTGAACGTAGGTTTCGTTAACAATACATCTGTATATCTGTCAGTATATCTTCGTAATATTGATTAACAGAACCTACTAGTTCAATTATTTGACAATAAATTACTGATAAGTAGATTGAATTGTGGTACATTACATACTTAGTAACAACATACGCCAGGCATATCCACAGATAAGTAAAAGTTAAAATGTACCGGTCCAGTTTGTAGATGTGTATAATGTTGCAACATTAAATAATAGTTACGACTACAATATTTGATTGAAATATATTAAGCGTAATGTAGTCTTTATTGGTGTTTACAGATTTGGGCTAAATATTGGGAAAATATCTAAACGCTTGAATTATATGCGAATTTAAATAAAATAAAGAAATTGAGGAATGGGCTTAATTTGTTCATGAATAATAATATAATATTATAAAAGACGAAAACCTAATAATCTCAAAAAAATGTGACATATTGACTATTTAAAAAAAAATGCCCATTGATGTACATGATACACGTTATCCGTTGTTCCAATCACAATTAATTTTAAGACAAAATTTAAGTGATACTTATAACCATACAAATTCATACAAAATATTATCTCATGTATTCTGACATTAAGGTGGAGAAATAATAAATTAAATGTCGCGTCCGCCATGTTACATCTAGAATGACGTCACTCTGCTGACGTCACCCAATCATACTAACGATTGAAATAAAATAACCTGGTACAGTCTTTTTAATTACAGTGCTTAGAACTACTTCAATATAATCTGGTATTTGCCTGTTTTCAACATACACTATCAAACACTAACCAGTGATTAAAGATACATAAAGTTTTGCTCTCTATAATTATTGTTGATATTTTATAACAAATTGCTGATTGGACAAATACTCAATTGTAGCGCTAATTCTATTGAAACTCAGAAGTACATATATCAATCTCTTATCAATTCTGTATAAATGACAGAGGTGACATTAATTTTGGCCATAGATTATCTATAAACTTTCAGGAACTGTCAGTGACTATTTAAGCTCATTAATGAATACCGTCTAAATCTGTAAACAACAATATTATGCAATGTAGTTCACTGAATAGTGTTTTTGTATTACTTCAAGCCCTGCTGATATTTGTAACATAGTTTCATAATATGAACAAACGCTTTGTTATGTACCTATTGTATATGTATGTATTATAGCTTAAAATCATATCACTGTTTGGGATGTATGATATATATATAGCAATGTATACTAACAGTTTAAGGCGGTATGTATGTGTATATTGGAATTATTTGCGTTAAATTTTATCGCCCTTTTTAATAATAAAGTTGTAATGCTTCTTAGTCAGACTTATGAAGTCTGTCATCGTGAAAACGAAAATAAAACGAGACGGCAAATTATATGTCAGGGATTTTGTAATAACGCGTTTATAATTAAGCGCAAGTCCAACATACACTATCTGGTTCTTTACGAACTACAAATAATAACAATACTAACAAATAATTTTAAAAATCTTAACCTACTGATTAAAGTTTAGTTTATATAACTTAGACAATATATTGAAAATAACAATGGTCGAGTCTAATGTCAAATCATACTTAATTTCATTTAAGATAAAAATCATTTCTAACTCTAACAAAAGGTTTTTGTACAGACACTTATTTAGTGATTTAGCCGTGGGCATAAACTGATTCACTCATTGATTGTCATCAAATAATTAATAAAAATATTATACCATCGTTTTGTAAAAGGACTTAATTGCAATAATTTAATTGTTTTATGTTTAATTTATTTTTTTGTCTGTTTCCCACTCCAGGTACGAATGCAAGTCTTTGTGTGGTTGATTTTTTTTATGGAAATCGGCGCCTTTAGCGGAATTTTAGGATGGTATTGCAATTTTGTCCACAATATCACCGAAATACAAATATGTTGATTGTATTTGTGGATCGGACATTAACAAGGTATTTATTACTTGGTTAAACTAACTAAATTACTATTATTTATTAATTCTTTTAATACTTTCACAATAAGATTTGACAATTTTAGTTGCATATATAATAATTATTTGTAGTATGATCACTATACCATACATACAAAAATAATATAAGTGTAATGTGCTCAAATTAATTAATTGTTACATAAGTATGCAAGGCAATATGACTTTAGTGCAACTCAAATTGTCATAATTTTCCAATTTCTCTATAACTTTTCAAAATACTATTCTTCATACCAATTGACTGATACATTTTTATTAAAAGTTAGATCATTTTGTTAGTTTGACTAAGTTGTAAATTAAACTTTGTCATGATATTTTGTTTGCCATGAGATATTGTCTGGATATGTGAGAAGGATTAGTACTGAATGTATGTTCAATATTCTTGATAAATATTGATTTTGAACACTTAGCAACACTGAGAAATAGTGTTCTGAGCTCATGGCAGATTTAACTAATACAAATGTAAGTGAACTTACTTCAGTACAGTGATATTTCTTAACATTTAAGTTATGTAAGACAGGGTGAAGTTATATTTGAGAAATCTCTTTTTTTATATTTACACTGAAATAATAAATCAAAATATGACTGACTTACTTGAAAATGGAACCAAATTTTTTTAATGCGTATTTTTTATTGCCAGTTATTGTACAAATTACGTCAAGTTTAAAGTAGGTTTCTCAAATCATATCTCGCCCGTTATTTTAAAATGGTGATTATAATTTCATGAACAATAAATTAGGGCTGGGCCCTCCCGATAATGTATGATTATTTTTTAATCTTAAATTCTCAACTTGTTACATAATTCGTCGTTGATTCGGTATCTTCGGTTTTTAAATTAGTTGGAAATCTCGAATTGTGAATGGAATGTATACTATGAAATGGTTTAGGTGATGGATATATTTTTTTTGATACGAAATGTTGCCTCTTTACGCTATTACAAAATGTTTATACGATGGCAACATACTTATTTTTCAAATAACTTTATTTCTATTTTGCGACTTTACATAAACTAATGTTCCTTTACAAAAATATTGTATGATTGAAAAATAAAATTTGTTTGTCATCGAATAAACATTTTCTACAACCACTCGTTCATTGGTTTATTGCACATATTGTTATTTTAAAATTTGTTGTGTTCTATCGCAATTTTAGTTTTTTATCTGTTCATACATTAGCCGATTTAGGTAGGTTGGTTTATTTATTTGACAAATATATGGTGTTCAAATATGAAACATTTTCTATGAAAAATAACTTTAAAGATTACTTTAAGGTATGAATTCATCGAATGCACCACCTATTTAATCTTGCTTGTGCTGTGCACAAATAATAATGTCTTATAATTTCCAAAGCAAATGGAAACAAGACTAAAGGAATGAGGACCCAGTGCACAATAGCTTAGGCGACTTTGTATTTGCTCACTGATTTAAGCCTTACCTGTATCGATGAGTTCTTAACTTAAAACTGATCAATATCTACACAAATAAGAATATAAACAGTATTCTATTACTATAGCCTATCTCGCTCTCAGCGTGTGCGCCAAGTGAGAAGGGTGCTGTGAAAGGTTCGCTATTGGCTATAGAGGTTATGTTCCAAGCTTGACGAATGAATCCAATTTCATTCTTATATTCCGCAATATAGAGTTATCTTTTATTATGCCATCCAAAATGGGCTTCCCTAAGTTAGTAATTTTTTTTTGGTATATAACCCTCTATGGTATAGAAACCCTTCCGCGCCGCGCGTTACTACCGCAAGACGGTTCCTATTTGAGACAGCTCTCAGCTGCATCTATATAACGATTTACAAAAGAATTGAGAGTAATCTCTCTAGTGCATACTGTAAATTTTTACTCGATTAGGTTTCATAAATTTTTTACGATGGAATAATGTTAACTATCTTCTCATCTATAAATTAGTTTGGCTAGAATCTATAATACTATTTATATTATTGGTACGACATATTCGAATTGGTACATTTAACTCAGGTGAAAATAACGTTTATTTTTATTGTGAATACATTCCAAATTTACTTAACACTAGTTAATGCTTGTTGTGACGCAGAAATACTGGTAATGATCACTTGATTTGTAATCAGCTGGACTGATTACTAATAAATATAAAAACTACCAATTTTATAATAATTTTTAAAATATTTAAATCTGTTTTTTTCTGATAATGTAAAAGTAATAATTGAGATAGTGATTCCTTACAGTATTTCGTTCACACAAGATACTATACTAAAATGTAGAAGTTAGATTGTACCCAATATGTAACCCGCCCTGTTTCTATACAAATACGTTGTAAGTACAAAACAAAACTTAAAAGCCTTGCATCTTTTCAAAACGAACGTTGTTGTGTATATTATTGTAAATATTTTTTTATTACAAATGAAAATGTACACCTGTACCTGTAAGTTAGTCGAATTGTGAAATGGTCGAATTTGAATACTCCTTATGAAAAATGTCAGGAATATTGTCAGTTAAAAATAATGATGTGATTATTGTGTTTCTCCGCAGACATGTTAAACTTAATTTTCGTTGCCGGCTATGGATTGAATTAAATCATCACAATTTTATTCACTTCTGTGTTTTATTTCTTTTTGCTTGCACTATAGTACATACACATTATAATAAAAAATTCTTCCTCTGAAGTTTCACCCCGACAACATCACCTGCGGTGTAGGGCAGAGTCGGCAGTGTCATGATTATTTACTATCCTCAATTGTTATAATTTTATTTTGTGAATTACTGGACATCACGTAGAAAGAGGAAGAAATGGACATATGGCAGACAATACGACAAATTATGTTCTTTTTTATGATACTGATTTCTGTACTAACATCATGACGTCACCATCAGTCCAAAGAAAGATCAATTCTGCAATACCCTGAGTAGGGACAGATTTATTACATTATAGGTATACACAATCATTATATATAGATTAGAAAACAGACAATTAAATACAATGGTTTTTAAAATAATTATTTTAATAAAAATAGTCCTATTACATTACGCAAATAAAAAATATAGTAAAAAAAAATCGGACATATACCTCATCTAAAATGTCTCATTATCCTATGAATAAATAATAAAAACAAGAAAATCTTTCCTGACAATTCTTTCTCATTGCAGTACAAATAAAATTGAAAAACAATACCTACGCTAGGTAGGTTACCGGAGTAACCTGTTTATTTCATATTTGGCGTATCTATCATGTACTTAAAACAGGGTTGTATTAAACAAACTTAAAATCTATGGTATGTTACTCATTATTTATAGATATGGATCTAGGGATTGTCAAATTCTCAGGCTTTGGCGGTAGTGCTGGCTTCTCCGAGATCTGTAAGCTCAACCCTGAGTCGTCCAGGTCTTCAGTAGACTCGACGACGTCAATTGCTTCCGTAGATTTGTACACGAAATCTGTTGGCTCTATCGTGGTCCTATAAGACATGATCAAGTTTCAAATGATAGTTTTAACATATCAATTTATAATAATTATCATATTTATTTTATTGAACACTAAAACCAATTGGGCGAGTGCCTTTATTAAACCTGAGTCCATATTTATGCATAGAATCTTTGTTGATTAAAAGTATCGATAGAATTTAAGTAACGGCCAGTATAGATTACACCACAGAAAAGTTGACGTTGAAATCCTTCACCAGATTTAGGAACAACAGATTAAGTAACTTGTGCACCCAAAACCAAAGACAATGAGAAATAGACGTCACATTACATACAAAAACATTGAGTAAAATCATACTTACAGTCTATTCTTCCACCGTGACTGATCAACATTCACAAATACATATATGCTATGAAATAATTTGATAATATGTACGTAGAGCTCAAAAGCTAGTTTGTGCGCAAATAATACAATAATGTTGCATAAATAGTGCAAAGTTCTTATATGAAGGGGAATAAGTAAGAAAAGAAAAATACTATTTGTTTTACCAATTCCGTTTTATTCATAGGCTTACATTTGACCATAAACATTACTGACAGCTAGCGTACATTACTAAATACAGTGTATAGTGTAATATCGTTAATAATTATAATTTGTATTCTAGCCACAAAATTATATGATTATGTTAAAAATTTAAACTTTTTAGCGATAATCATTGTTCATCATTGACAATCATACGTAAAATAAATCCAAAAAATCACGTAGTAGATAAAATTTCAATAAAACCTTAAATTGTCTAACAAAATAAAAATTTACAATTAAAAAAATATTATAAAATGTAAAATATATCGTTGTTTATCCCTCAGGAATGATTTCTTATAATAAAAAAGCTCTATAAAAATATTTCACAGTACTAACTTAAATAATATGAGAAATATACATTTCTTTAACTAAAGAAGGTAAATTATCCTGTTATATAAATGCCGATATGGGGAATGCCGAATATTATGAGGAATGTAATGCGTGAATGTACATACGTATATAATTATATATATATTTCTCGGTAAAATGGCGTCCCTTACTCAAATTATCACATGAACAATTCCACACAAATGTTATTGCTAATTCCCACACTAAGCAATCGATAAATATTATACAATAATATATAAACATTAAATTCCATAAAAAGCACGATCAAATTTGATTTCTTTAAAATACACCTTTTTAAGAATGTCAATATAATTTTTGAAAGCATTATTTTAAAATACAGAAGTGGATACTTTTAGAGAATGATTACGTAGGTAGTAATTAACATAGTCGAATAGCGTTGATTACTTGCGAGCGCACACACGCGGCAGCTTCATTTAAGTACCTCAAAATTCAATCATCCGATCAAAATATGTACGTAAATCTAAAAAAGCATGGTACTTTTGCGGTACTAACTAATATTTTTTACAAACTATCTAATCTAAAAACAATAATATTCGTTGTAAAAATGTATAAAAACATTGACACATGTATGTAATACTAAACTTTCATAAGTACAAAGTGTTATTAGCGAGTTTATAAAATGAATGGTATTTTTATTAAATACGTTACGTTATTGATTTCAATAAAGACCTTATAAATGAGGGTGCCTCTATAATGGCGTATGCTAGATGACAGAGAAGCGGAAAGCAGGTTCGATATTTCAATTTAAATGTGTCTTATTTTGGAACTGTCACTGGCAGTGTTGTCAAATTCAATTATTTTTTTTCATTTCATATTGTGATAGTGTTTTTTAAAAAGAGAAAGAAGGTTTCATGTCACTATGAATACCTAACTTTTTAATCCAGCAATTTAGTATTGAAAGTGTCATCTAGTCATGACAAAACCCCTCTTTGCTAGACGCATTAAGCCCTAAATTATATTAATAAGTTAAGCTTACACATTATTATTACGTACACAATTATTGTTACAGTGTATAATGATTGTTGTATAGAAATATGAATAAATACATTATTGATTTTCGGTTACAAATTTTGACGAGACTAAATCAATTCGATACTTTTTCTTGATCTTGTAAATGTTCTTTTTTTGTTAGTAAAATTTTGGTCAATATCGATCAAGCTAATAATGATCATTGAGCATACAAAAACGTGTAATAGGGGATATCGGAGTCTTAATCAATAACCTTCTTTATTACTTAACAATGTAAAATCCATATTTCTATAGCATAATTAAAATCCCACCTATCTAGCGACGTTGCTCATTCGAGACATCACAAACATATACCATCACCAAAATTACTATACATTATGTAAAAAATTTGGAATGTAGGATATTCAGTCGTTGGAAAAGCGATTTTAACAACATTGGAATAGAAGTTAAATTCGCTTGTATTGTGGAATATCTTAGATATATATAATTGTACCAGTAGGTGGGCTTGTCTTATAAGGATATATAAATTACCATTATAAATACATACGATATAGTCTTATTATATCCCACAAACATTACAATCAGACCCTTTCTTTAGGCCTCTTACTTATTTATTGAGTAAACATTTGGAGTAAGTAATATTTGTGAATTATTTAATTTCAATAATTTCAAGAATCTAAAAAAATGTTATGGCTTATATCATAAATACAACTCCCTCAAATGTATATAAAATCACTCAATAGACATGTGAAAACACAAACGCCTCTGCGACGGACTTAAACATACTTATTTAGGGTAAAATGAGTTGAGCTGTGTCGATAGACAAACCATAGCTAACTATCCTATGTTTACATGGATACATGACCCGTGCACAGAAAATGGCGCCTGGACATTAATAAAAAACATGGAAAAGGGCATCTCGTGCCAAAATTTTGTACGTTACCCTTAACCTAGATTTTCAAATTGATGCATGTAGTCGTTAAAATGATATCTGTGTCACAAATGGATCACAGTATTGCAAACTAGGTGATGAAACGGCACGTCCATCGCCACAGCCCAAGGCCATATAGAAGCACACTTACGCGTTGACGGGCGCGTCCATGGCGGGGATGTAGTCTAGCGCCATGAGACAGGCGAACACCGTCATGATCATCTTCGGCTTGCGCTCGGTGATGTCCTCCGGCAGCGCGTACACGCGGGCGCCGCAGCGTCGGGCCATCGACACCGCGTACTTGGCGTTTGCGAGGGCCTCCTGTAATGTTCAGAGTTTGTTTGATTAGTTCACATTTTAGTTTGGCTATTTTTACTACTACTATAGGATAGTAAAAATCATATAAACTACCTAGAGACATCAAAGATTTACCCGTAAATAAATAAAAAACCGTACAGAAAACTTGCTATCAAAAGGGCATTTATAATATGTACTCGTATATCGCCCTACTTGGAGGATAATAAACCTTTGAAATTAATTGCTTAATTTTTATTTTACAATTAAAATAAAAGACAGCTTGTGAAAGCCTACATAAGTTAGGAATATTTAAATTTTGCGTCTTATACAGGAAAATAATTATACAAGGTAACAGGATCGGAAGAAATGATCAATGTAAATAACGAATACTATGAAGAAACTTCAAAATGGGATGACATAATCATACTCTTAAACAAAAGTACGATAACGACTCGACAAAAATATATGAACCTGTTGATATTTTTTTCGCGATTGCACAGTTTCTGTCAATGTTACTAAATACGTAACTCAAAATTCAATGTAATACTATATATTAAGGAACCACAAGCTTCAGTTTAAAACAACGAGCTGAGCACGCGCGGAAAGATGTAATTTAAAAAAAAACTTTACAATTAATCTTAAAATAATTTATCGTAAAATCTTCAAAGAGTTACGGATCGTAGAAAATGTAAAAAGAAATAAATAAAAGAAAAATACGTACCTCCTGGGTACCGCCAGGTAACACGAGGTCGTAGTTGATAGAGCCGGGTTTGATCGCGTCGATCAGGTCTAGCACAACCTTGCCGTCAGCCAACACTTCATCCTGAAAAATGGAGGCGTTTTATTGACTATTTAACAAAATACTAAACTGTTAAGGCGCCGATAGCTGAGTTAGCGGCGATTTTAGACACAGCTTTGAGTAATGTTGACACAGTTTTGGGAATAATTTATTTTTAAGGTGATTCAAATTCAGTTCTGTGACGAACTTACCCTTACTAATATTAAAAATGTTAAAGTCACGCTGTCGCTGTTTATTACCTTGTCACTTTTAAATTAAGTTCGGTAGGCACATAGCTTATTGATTTCTTACAAAACTACTTAAGTAGTACATATACTCGTATATTAATACAGTACCTGGAAACTCCTGATGGAAGAAGTCTTCCCTGCCGTACTGAGTTTATTGTTGACCCATTGCACGATCTCCTTCTCGATGATGGGGTTGCCAGTGTTCGCCAGCCGGGTGAGCACGGACAGTGTGTATGCACGCATCAATTGCCAGATTAGAGCTGGGAAATTATATATTTTGAAATATTAACATTTATCACAGTAACTATTTCACCTTTCGCTTTTAATATTGTCAAATAGTTTTAGGCTTTTTTTAATTTCTACGTGACATGCGGTTTGCACTGTCCATGTCACGTAGGCACTTTACCAATCACAGGCTGTATATACTTCTGTAGACAAAAATTTAAATACCATTTCGTTAGTATTTTAACAGAGAAAAACGATACAGCTTGAAGACGCAGGGTTGAGTGTATTACTATATCAATATTTGCAACACTAATTAAAGTGTAATGTGTTACCTAACGTGAGCGTGGCGTTCCCCTCGTTGATGTCGGCGCCGGCGATGCCGACGAGCGAGAAGCCGAGCTGGCGGCCGAGCTCCACGGCGTAGTTACAGTTCTCCAGCCGCTCCATGAACTTACGCAGCTTCGAGAACTGACGGTGCACCTGGAGAATAATAAACATAGTTACATTATTATATCCTTACTATTACTATAAATAGAAATGTTATTTATTTGTTTTTGACACTTTCATTGAAGGACCGTTTCTGCTGAAATTTGGCACACTTTACTTTTGATCCCTGAAACGCGAAAGAAGCAATAGACAACAGCTAGTAATATATAACAAATTCACTATTTCTGTTTGTCTTTCGCAATATATTTTGATGCGGTTTTCAATATCATTTAGAGAATATCATGCAACAAATTATGTTATTATCCCAATCGGGCGAAGGCGGGGCGAGTATCTAGTATATTATAAATATAATCATGACGGTTCTATATCCCGGGCAGAAAAAGTTCATTCTTAAACTTTTACGACGCCGCAAAAATATTTCTGCAAGAAAATTACATAATACCCAAATACAAAACATAACTTATTACTTTCGATATCGTAGTGAATGACACACGATATTTATCGGAATAAACTATAAATTTTTATTAATTTTTCGCCATGTTTTATTATTAATAAAAGATGTAAGATTGTTATATGTACTTTGGATCGGGTATTTGGAAGATTCTTCGTAGCAATAAAATCGCAAGCTAAACATACAAACGCTGCAACATACCTTCTTCCAGTTAACAATGCCAGGTTTGATGATATCGTAGAGCTGGAAGATGACGAGACCGTCGGTGAGGTCAGAGTACAACCAGTTCACGTGCGGCGCCACGCCCATCGAGTTCATCCAGTTGCGGTACGCTGGGAACATACAGTTTTAATTAAAACACACACATTAGCACACTAAGAAACACATAAACAAGTTATCGTTCAAATATGCGTGTAACTAATAAAATTATTATTTAAATTGATGTGTAAATAACGAGGTCTTGCCACTAGTACACGCGAGTTGAGACTATAAGTAATGTATTGTCTTAGGTCATAATTAAATAGGCCGCTTCCGCTATTCTGACCACAATATGAAACTGAACCAATGCACAACATCCGTGCCAGATACATGCTTAATTGGACTCAATTGCAAGTCATTTGGAAAAACAGATTGTAACTTCATTTTTATTTTTGCTATACCATAGATTGGTAATCTAAAATTGAACAATATTTTAGGTTTGAGTCCGTCATATCGAGTGCGCCAAAAAGCTGGTTTGTATGGGAAATTGAACATCGCGCATACCGTGACGTTGCGTGTACAATTTCCCATTGCATTGTTTTTTTGGCCCAGTCGATACAAGTCGGTACAGATTTCTTGTTTAAGTTGTAAGTAATTATTGTTATTTTCTATTTTGTAATCTTGTTATTTCTTTTTTTTTTTTTTTCTTTTTTAATGTTACCTATATTAAGTATATTTTAATTGTTAAATATAAAATTATGTAAAATTGATATTATAAAATAGCCAAAAAGTCAGAATAGATCAAATTTATATAAAAAATAAAAAAGAATGTAACCTTGCGGAGTTTCTTGCCGGTTCTTCTCAGTTGAAGGCTGACTTCCGAACCGGCAGTAGCTTCAGTAACTTTAAATTTGACCTTCATAAGTGCCCTCCAAGGGCCTAAACTAAATAAATGGTTTTGAATTTTTTTTTAATGACGATACGCCAAGTTAAGATAAGTCGCCCAGTATCTTACCATGTTTCAATAAATGGCTTGTTCCGAACCAGTGGTAACTTCATTGAGTAAAGCTCAATGAAGTAGTTACCTAAGTTCGTTATTCAGTTTATTCGCGCGAATTTGGAATTGTAAATAACACAATACTAACTCTTCTCCTCCCTAGTCTCGTCCAGCTGGTGGTACTCCTCAGTCTCGGCCCCGCTACGCTGCAGGCCCGGGTGCTGGTTGAACAGGTTGGCGACGAACGCCAAGTTGAGCTTGTAGATGCCGGCCACCACGTCGGCGGGCGTCACGAAGGCGCGGCAGCGGAGCTTGGCGGCCTGCTGCAGCATCAGCTCTGCGCGGCGCAGCACGTCGCTCTCCTAAATGATAAAGAACCAGGTGTTATATGTGAATACTTCAATTAATTAGTTAAGATGGCCTTAACTTATAATGCGATCTAATTCAAGATGTACTGAATTATTTTGTGTCAAGTGACGTTAATATTTATGGAAGAAAGTGATGTTTGACAGAAGAGCAAATCAGTTTTAGTCAAGTTGAATCGTAATAGAGGTATTGGGCCTGGGCTCCTCGTGTCTAATGCAAGGTCTTTATGCAAAGCACTTTATCCATTTCATTTTTAATTTATAATATAATAATCCGCCATTATCCATCTAACTGCGACTTTCTTTGCTTGACGATTCAATTTTCATAAAAATCTTGGGGTGTTGTAATGTAACATGATATTTTGTGAAAATTTGTTGTATGTTTTTGAAACAAATATAATTGTATGATTTCTCAAAATATATATTAAAATAATAAACCACAAACTCAATATTGGTCGATAAAACCATCTGCGTACTATATGCAGCTAACACTTTCCGAGTATATTAAAAAGAAAAGTACATATACAGTGTAAACTCTTTATAACGTTATCCTTTATAACGATAAACTCCCTATAACGTTGAAGTGAGCCCAAGTTGGTTGGTTTGCGTTAAAACCCACATATTGAAACACTCTTTATAGCGATACGCCATTCTCTATTACGAAGAATTACGAAGAAATGTGTTCATATTTTTAGACAGTAAATATTTATTATCGGTATTATTGTTTATGTTATGTTATCAGGTAACAAAAGACTTTGAAGCTCCGAAACATCCGAGGTCGGTCTAGCTTTTGTTATCCTTAATTGCCTTGAACACGTGCAGTATGACACATTGTTTTCTCGGAAGTGATGGTCTTCGACCAAGCATACTGGGTACCTATCGTATTATCAGTCGTAAACCTACTTTGAAACTGTTAACATGGCCAGTAAACGGAAAGCGATTAGTGTTGACGAAAAAGTTTGTGCTGAAAAAAAAACAGCGGCCACTATCCAACATTCTTTTCGACATGCTGGATTATGTAGTAGCCAAGAAACGAACCAATTTGACAGTGAAGACAATCTACCACTGAGTGAATGGATAAGCCAGTTCAACATACCAAACAATTTTAACGAAGATCTACAATCGTACGAAAATATAGATGAGAATGTAGCCGTAACTGGTACACTTACAGATGAACAAATTGTTGATTTAGTGTCAAAAAGTCAGGAAACACCCGATAATCAAGATGAAGAAGACGATCAAGTGGACAAAGCCGAATCACCACCAACAATTCAACAAGCCCTAGATGCCGCTAAGTTGGTAGAAAAATTTTTGTTGTTTTATCAAGACGATTCCACCACATATCTAGATATGAATAGAATACATAAAATAATACAAAACAAGTACTGGCATAGCAAAAAACGTCAGACAAAGTTATCAGACTATATGTGTAAACAATAATTTATACAAGCATTTATTATCTAAGACATACATATTAAAAATTCTTGTTAATTTGGTTTTTTTTGTTCACTCCAGATAACGATAACTCTCTATAACGACAAAAAATGCTCAGTCCCTTGAGTTTCGTTATAAAGAGTTTACACTGTATATCATAATGTCGCTTCGTTAATTTCCGTTTAATTTGCTCAATATAACACATGACAGAATTATGAATGGTTGGTGTACTAGGTAAACTACGATTTATAACTAATATTTACAAAAATAGCAAAATTTATAAACTTTGTAATATGTAAAGCCATGTCTAACTCACCCTGAGCGCGTCGAGAGTGACTCCGGCATCGGAGGGAGCGATCTGCTTCAAGAGATACGAGTATATCTCTGAGTCGGCGACGTCCTGCTGGAAGTTGGTGCAGCGCCGCGTGACGCCGGCCGACTGGAGCTGGTGGTTCACCCAGCGCAGCAGGATCGCCTCGGGGCTGAGGGCCAGCAAGTCTTCGATGCGCTCCTGGAATAACAGTTACCGGTTTAGTCATTGAAAGTTTCTGAAGAGCATTCTAATAAGAACAAATTGTTGTATATTGATCTTTGACACGGTTACTTGTCTGGTTAAGGTTACCAGACAAGTTACTTGCCATTTGGATGTGTTCGTTGGTAACGAAATTATAGCAGCAATTATGGAAAATTACAGAAAAGCAGTAGTATGACGCCGTCAACTGCCAGGAATAAAGGCTCCAGGCAGAGGACACCTGCGCTGAGCAAACGTGAATGCATAACGCTCAAAAATGAGAAATCTAATGCAGAGATTCTCTGGAATGAGGAATAACCTAAATCTTCCACTGAAATTGGCATCTATTGAAAGAATTTTCTCAGCAAAGGCTATAAGAAACTTTCTTTTATTTGAACTTTACCTGGCTGTTACATTTTTGTATGCCTTGGCGTTATTTTTGTCTCATTTGGATACCAATTGGAAGCTGTATTCATAAAGATTTATGTAAAAGTAAATCATAATGACCTCATCGTTAAGCAGTTCAGTGAGACCGGGGCAGTGCTCAAGGGTGATCTGGTTGAAGAGACCAATGCGGATGATCTGCCAGAGTAAACCCAACACTAAATGGGGTTTGCCTGGAAACAATACAAATCATTTAGTTCACAATATCTCTTAATTAATATTTGGATATTTAATTTTAAACAGTAGAATAAATAATATTATAATTAAAATATATTTTCCAGTTTTAAATTTCCTACACAAAAACCTTAAATACTCCAATAATATTTTTAATATTAGTTTATAGTATAGATAGTATAAATTATTACACGTGTATATATATTATATACAATATTATAAGTGAGTGTAAAAATGTGTGTGTGTTTGTGTGTGTGTGAACTCGTGTGCGACTTCGACTCTAGCTATGAATGTAAGATAGTGAAAAATCTATGCATAGAAAAGAATGTTTAGGATTAATAGACTTCGATACCATCTTAAACCCAACCATGAAGGAAGGCGATATTTAGGTTTTATGCAACTCACTACTAGATGGCGCTACAGTATATTCTATACCGTTCAACCGATGGCCATTAAAATTAGTATACATAATTATTTAACCACACAAATTCAACATCTGCCGCATTTTGGTTGTTCCATATATTGGTCTAAATAGTTGGGTTTTTGTGAGAGGTGGACACACAGTCAGATGACTGTGTGTCCATTATTATTAGTATTATTGTTATAAATTGTATATAATTTCTAGTCTATGTAAATATAAATAAAATGCTGTTCGTAGTGAGCGCATCACATGATAACGAAGAGAAGATCAGGTAATTTATTTAATCAAAATGATCTTCATAGACCGAATAAGGTTTTTAGGGAAAAAAAGTTGCCAAGAATTTCTTGGACAATAATTGAGAGTGCTTTTTCCTATGAGATATTTGTATAAACTGACAATTCAAAGAACAGGAACAGCAATTTATAACAAATGAAATTAAATAGAATTCGAATGAGTGTACCTTTGGCGAGGTCATGTGCGTCGATATTAACGATGTTACACCCGATGGCCTGCGAGGAGACAAGTGCCAGAGTCAAGTTCTCGTGCTTCGTGTACAAGGTGAGGTTCTTCTTGTTGATCGCGCGCTCATCTATCGTGTCGGGGCACGAGTGGTTTATCACTTTGCTGGAAAACAATTTAAAAGATTAAGGTATGGGTAATTTTTTTATGATTTTACATATATTCCAGAAATTTATTCTATGCAAAAAAAATAATCTGACATTTTATATCGCAACCCCCTTCCACAGAGCTGTTTTATAATTTTATTAAAACTGAACACAAACAAAAATTTACTACGTAAAATCTATTTAGTGTCACTGACAACCATGTAGTAACACTGAAGGCTGACTTTCGAACCGGCGTTGAGTTCAGAGGCCTAAGCGAACATACTGTGACGTTGCGCGATCCTTACTTGTTACTTTGATCTTTATAAGTTTCCTCGATGGGTGGAACTCAACTAAGTGTAGAAATGAATTTTGAATAACTAATTCATTGAAGAATACTCACCATAAAATAAGACCATCCTTCAGTTTCTCATAGAGCTGTTTACCCTCATGGTCGATGGGCAGGAGGTGCTGAAGATCAGGGTCGTGCTCCAAATTGCTGTTTATCCACCCGGAGAACGCCATCTGTTCCTCCAAGCGGACCGAGTGGGTTGTGCCTGAAAATATTTGTTGTGTAGTTGATAAATTTTAAAGACAAATCATGCTTTCTGCTAACAATAATAAATAAAAAATATCCTGGGACATTCTTTACACACAGCCACCTTTTCAGCGGCGGCCTTAACCATTGCGAGGCCCTTTGTCCTTCGTGAAAAGTAGGTATGTGATGCGAAAGTAAGTCTGGTTGTTTGTATTTGTCATTTTTGACAAAAATGCTAAAGCTATACAAATAAATAAAATTTAAAATTCATATTTTTTTTATTTGCTTGCGTTGCGCGAGGCCCCTGCCAGAGCGAGGCCCCGGGCGATTGCCCCGTCCGCCACCCCCTAAGGCCACCTTATCCCTAACTAAGCAGAACTTGTACTATGGAAACCAAATAACTGACATACTACAGACACAATTTTTCTAAATACAAAAATAGATATTTACACCCATAACATAAAGCAGTGTTTTGTTTGTAGCATGCATAATGATCATCAGTCATGTTATCAAAATTTGGGGTTGACGCAATAGATACCTATGTTTCTTTTATACATTAATATCATGATATTCACAGAAATATATTCATTTCTTTCCTTTTATCCTAAATCATAAAGTTAAATTCGAAAAGAAACCTTACCATCACTGGAAGCTTCACTCATGCCGCCCAAGTGCTCCAAATTCTCTTTTTTACTAACTGCCTGTTTGAACGTGCTCGACACCTGAAAAATTAATAAACAATAATAATAAATTTATTTTTCACCATGGTTAATCAATATGATTTATAAATGTACATTTTATAGCATATATCATAGGAACTCAGGATCCACTGTTGGCATTTAATTCTATCAATATCAATATATTATTTAAACCAATATATTCGTGTCAAAATAATTTTAAACTTGGTTAAACTTTCTCAGTCTTTCGAAAGTTTAGTTTATGACATCGAATAAGGTAACGAGAGTCGTCGGTTCGAACTTAGAATTCTTCAAAGAGTTCCGAGTTTTAGAGTTTAGATTTTAGAGTTTTTAAAGTCAGTTCCTTTCTATTTTTACCACCTGCTACCACATCATAATTTACCATGGTGACATTGTGGTGAAAAACAAGTATATATGTAAATGATTAAAGTATTGCCTTCACAGTTATTTGTCGAGTATGTGGGCAGAGGTAAACTAAACAGTATTGATGACTCGTAGGCGATACTTGAGTTAGCGCGAATTCGTGATCAAGTATATAGGTAGGTGGTTGAAGCACTTAATATTTTATGCATAATTTTACCTGTACAAATCTACTATATCAATGGTACAGTCAGTAACAAAAGTAGTGGAAATCAACAATTTACTGTTCACCTGTACATACTTAACAAAAATGACAACAATCCACGATATTGAAAGATAAAGTAAGCAGGTGTCTCGATAATGTGTCTATAAAAACCTACAATGTTACTACGGATTAGTTTCTGTGTACCTACTGATGTCCTCAAAATATATTCTGTTTTTATTTTAACCAAATAGAATTTACTTTACTAAAACTACAAATGTTTATTAGATGCTGGCCGTACCCATTTTAACATTAAAAAAAAAGCACCAAAGTAATAAAGATTAAAAATTATATTTTTTAATTGCTGCACGATTATTTTATTTATTAATAATTTTGTGAGCACATCGGCATACAAATATGAATGTAATATCACATAAGTGAACTGTTTGTAATTCTTGTAAGAAATAATAAATACTCTCTTTACACCAATACTTCTAGCTTATCCGAAGATCTTAGCTTAACGCAATAGCTTTATAGAATACAATATATTTTGTTTTTATTTAAAAAAATGAAAATATAAAAAAAAAATATTATTTGTTTTTGTTTAAAAAAATATTTTCAAATGAAACCTCCATTGAATCTGTTTTGGATTCTCAAACTGTACACTAAACTACGCTACGCATATTCTAAAAATATCACATCCCGTTGATTAGCACTCTAACAACATACACAATTGCTTTGGACAATAACATTATGAATAATTTCACTGTGTGTCAAATGACGTCACATATTTGACCTCAATCATTTGAATTTATTGCTTTATTGACTCTTGTCAAATATAATCTATTGGAATTAACAAAGCTAAATGCACTGTGTTAAGCCATTTACATCTGTGGGGTCAACTTAATTGACACTGAATTTATATATGTATATAAAAGGAGAAGCTGACTGACTGGCATATCAACGCAGGGCCTAAACTATAAGGGTTAGAAACTTGAAATTTTGCACAGGGGTTCCTTTTATAACGTAGGTACACTAAGAAAGGATTTAGGAAAATTCAACCCCTAAGGGGGTAAAACGGGAAAGTTAATATGGAACAACGAGTGTTCTTGGTTTGATCAACTTCAAACTAAACGCGGGTGAAACCGCGAGGGAAAGCTAGTCTATATATAAAATAAATTCTCTTTTAATCATAACAACAAATGATCATGATTTTGGTTTTCTTGATTGCTAAAGCAATTGATTTCTTGATAGCATTATATGCTCTAAAAAGGAAAATAATGATTTGGTATTGGAAAAGTATATATAGTTTTTGAAGATTCAACAACACGATTGCATCTCATTACTATCTCCCATTTCACTCTACCTAAGGACTTTCCAATGAGCGTAAATGAGATGGAGAGATGAAATAGACAGACGCAAGTACAGCTCTTCTTGAATCCGATTTATCATTTCTCAGACATGTTTTAGAATAAATAAATAAATATCCTGGGACATTCCTTACACACGGCCATCTGATCCCAAACCAAGCAGAGCTTGTACTATGGAAACCAGATAACTGATAAATTACATATACTACTTTTTAAATACATACTTATATAGATATTTACACCCAGACACAGAACAAACAAACATATTCATGCACACAAATGTTTGTCCTGGGTGGGAATCGAACCCACGACCTGCGGCGTGGCAGTCAGGGTCTCTAACCATCAAGCCAACTGGCCCGTCTAAAGAGTAAAGAACTGCTACTCTACCTGTTGAGCCTTAAGGTTGGCGCAAAGATCTTCGAATTCTGTCAACGAGATGCCATTCTTGGGTGTGTCTCCATTGAGGTTGCCGTTGACGCCGCGACCGTGTTTGTTTCCATTGTCGTAGTATTCCTCTATCATGCACCGCACCTGGAATACAGAGTTAAGACCTGGTAAAGTAAATGTTTCACAAAATATGTTCCCGCAATGCGTTTGTGGCGAGTGGACTAGCGCGTGCCGCACGTGACTAGATCAACTTAAACAACAAACACCGCGGCGTGTTTAGAGAGTATAATATCCACATTTCACTTATTTTTAGAACATTTTTGGTCAAAAATTAAGCACCTAATTTTATTACATCATTTTAACGAGAATCGAGTACCGAGTACCCTCCATAAGTATCGAAGGCATCTCACCAGTCACCCTGTATACAAGCATCCAACATCAACAGTTGGACCGCGGTCCCCAGGCATCACCTAGCCTGGCGGAAGATCTTCCCTTTAAAATGGAGGAGTCCCATACCTCGCTCCACCATACGTGGCTACAGTAACCGGGGAATTATTCCATTCCCAGAGTTTATCGTATCGAATGAATTGTACAGGAACGCATAGAAGACAAACAAACAAACATGAGCCCACAAATATGATTAGATATTATCTCACTGAGTGAAAACATTGTTTACTATGTACTCATACTAATTGACTTAGAATTCAACACTTATTATAAAAGTAATTAGATAAAAGTCGTTTATTTTTATGTCAAAAAAATCCAAACGGCACACGCGATATTCAACTCTGTCCACTCTCTCCATTTGGGTTATAATAGCAATCCATTGGTACCGATTAAATCCACGGCTTGCTTACCTCTCTGTGGATATTGTGCATGTTGATTGTAGAAGTAACTTTAGTTTTGACAAATTTTTGGTCAATATTGTTTCAGTATTCAAGCGTGACACGTGACCAAAATCTCACAAATCCAAACAGCATCCCTACAAATTCTTTATACGGTCCACCTGATGGTCAGTGGTCAGTGCCGCCTATGGACATTTGCAACACCAGGGGCATCGCCAGGGCGTTGTCGACCCTGAGACGTGAAGTGGTTAAGTCTCATGTGCCTGTAATTTCACCGGCCCCCTTACCTCTCTAACCGAAACACAGTCACACATACAAGTGCAACACACAACTGCTTCACGGTGGAAATGGGTAAGGTTCCCCGGACGAACTCTGCACTAAGAGCTCTACTACTCAAAAACTATAATTAAAACAAATATGCTCACCTTCCACTGTGGAATTTTGTATCCGACGCTGTCGAGGGCATCTTTCAGTTCCTTCAGGTCTATGAAGCCGTTGCCGCTTGTGTCCAACTGTAACAAATGAAATAGCATAATCTTAATATGTAGGTATATTTAATTCTTCTGTTCGTATGTATGTTAGTGAACTCCTAAACTCCTGGAATGATTTTGATGAATTATTTGTGTGTGTTCCACTGGATTCAAGAACGGTTTAGATTCACATGTAACCGGTAGGTGGCGCTGCGATCGAATTCCCGCATTTTTTTATGAATGTCTTGTATGGACTTATTTCGACAGGACAACGTCTGTCGGGAAAGCTATATAGCACTATACAGAAGTGCTTTTAGGAGATTATAACTAAGTGGTTATGTGTTACTAGGTGAATCCGTTACGAAGGTCCTAATCCTTCAAATGGGCTTTCGGGGAAGATTTGTCGTCAAGCACTTATGAGTATGCTTCACCAGCTGCACTCAATAGCCAGTTCCCTGATATTTGTGAACTTTCTATCGTTGACCACATTATTGTGAGATTAAGGTAGAAACCAAGTCTACCCACAGTAAAAAAGGATACAAGATATAAACTGCCAAAATAACCAAATTCACATTTAAAATGAGAGTGAAATATATTTATATTCAAACTCTTGATTTTAACACTGACGTCCGTAAAATTGTATAAATTTTAAATAGCATGGTCATGTTCAGCGGGCCGCCATCGCTAGGGCTGTCACTTACCCCTAAAGGTCCTAGTTTCCAATCAACCAGCTACAAATATACGAAATGGCAAGAAAATTTAGTTTTTTTAACTTATCAATATAGGTAATTTGCATTTCAATTAATTGAGTAAATTTGATAATTATAATTTGCATTTCTTAACATAATTACACACCACGTAATGTACAAGATTTATTAACACATTTTTGTAGAGACCTAAATGGCTTATGAAAAATACATTTCTCCCCTTCTCCCTTCTCACCCTAATGACGTTACCCTTTTTTGTTACTTATTATCTGGCACGTGTCAACCCTATTTCGGGGTGCAAAATGAACAGAATCGACCACCGGCCGTACCATAGCCAAGGCAAGCATTGTAGACCTTGCAATACCTTTTTTGTTGCAATAATAAAGATTCCACGACACGCGTATTTATGGTAATGTGAGGATTCACAACGTTTTTGTTGAAGGTGAAATACTCTTCTCCGGGGGAGATTAAACAGATGGTCACAATACTTTACTTTACTTGTTAAGATAGTATAACATAGATATTTTTTATACTACATAGGCCGTCATACAAGCAGACGGTCCACTTGATGGTAAAGACATTTGCAACATCAGGGACATCGCAAATGCGTTCGCCTAAGATGTGATGTTGTTAAGTCTCATGTGCCTGTAATTTCATAAAATATTACTGTAAACCAAGTACAGTATGAGTATAAATAGATAAAATATGACCAATGACGTCAGCCACCAACCGTAATTATACCACCATAATTCACCAATAGTATAAATATAGTTATTCAAAATTCAAAACCATTTATTCAGTTTAGGCCTTCGGAGGGCACTTATGAAGGTCAAATTTAAAGTTACTGAAGCTACAACCGGTTCGGAAGTCAGCCTTCAACTGAGAAGAACCGGCGGAATTTATTTAGTCCGACGACATAATTCCCCAATAATATGAAAACCATACCAACAACATTTATTACAGGAAAATAACAGCAAAATATTTTTTTTATTTTAATTCTAAATTCAAATGCGTGCTTTACCTACAGATTAATTTAGGCCAGGATTTTCATTTTTGAATTTACTGTTGTTTAAGAGGTCGACAGACAGTTAAACCGCAGTTTCCACCAGAAATATGCAAAGTAGCTATATACCTTATTGCTGGACTATAAGGTATATTTCATCATACAGTTAACTATTAATAAACAAATTGCTATGTGATTATTCCTCCTACTAATATTATAAATGCAAAAGTTTGAGTATGTATGGATGTTTATTAAAACATTAGGTCATACAGTCTTACAACTAAGGTTGCTTTTCCAACAGTGATATACATAAAGCGATGCTATTGGTAGACTCACCGCATTGCTCTATTATAAACGCAACCTTATTTCTAAGACTGTAAGACCTGTTTTGAAAAGTAAGTATTTCAAGAAAATCAGATTTTCAGAAGAAATTTTGTACATCTGTTCACTAAATAGTAAAGGGTATGATAATGCAAATAAACCTTATAATACAGGCAATAAAGTACATTTTCCTATGGCATTCTTAGCTGTCAAAACTAAAGTGAAAAACTAAACTGTTCTAATGAAAGTGAATAAAATAGCCCACTATCCAATATGTTACAAATACATGCAATAATTTTTTTTATATGGCCCCCAATAACAGTAGAACTAGTAATAATGATCACTGACAACGGTCGTGAATCGTGGCCGCAGTAATAAGAATAAACTATTGATTGAATTCGATTGGACAATCAAACAATCATAATGTTTATCTAATATTGATTCAATCATTGGAGGTCTGGCTGTTAGTCATTGTTAAATTAAATACTTCCAAGCGATTTTGATGATTTGGTGTGAAATCATTATTATCACAGCGTGACTTGGCTAATAAAATTTTATAATTTTTGCTTGAGCTTGGAAATTGAGCTTTCCACAGTTGAATTTAAGGCATTATAACGAAAAAAATCTTTTTTTACACCGCTTGGGCCGACAAACAAGGAGACCACCTGATGGTAAGTGGTCACCGCAGCCTATTTGCAACACTAGGGGGATCGCCAATGCGTCGTCGATCCTGAGACTTGAAGTTGTTAAGTCTCATGTGCCTGTAATTTCTAATAATCACTATCACTACATAGTATAAAACAAAGTCGCTTTCTCTGTCCTATGTATGCTTAAATCTTTAGAACTACGCTACGGATTTTGATGCGGTTTTTTTTTAATAGATAGAGTGATTGAAAAGGAAGGTTTTTATGTATAATACATGTCACATTCCACGGGACCCCGGGTAAACCGCGGGGGATAGCTATCTGTCCATATAAGGATAATAGGATGTCTTTGACGTACTATCACTTCAAAACTACTGAACTTATCGGGATGGGACTACTACCAGTCGACGCGGAATTTTTCGTGGATGGTTATAGGCTATATATGATATCGATAAACGCGAGTGAAACCGCGGGGGACAGCTAGTAGCTTACATTATCGTTTATCGTTATTTCACAACACCAGTTTTAAATTCATATGTAAAGTTAACGATGTCATGCTCTGTTTACCGACGAAATGTAGAAGCAAGGTCGGCCATTACACGTACCGCGTAGACAAATGTTTTAATTATCACTAATTATAATTCAAAGAATTACGTTTATATAATCATAATCGTCTACTATCTCTAGATGGCGAGTCATCGGTGCGGCAATGTTATATTAAAATTAATTTCTTTAAGTGGCATCTCAATGCATGGCTTTGAAAACTATAAAAAAAACAAGATCATTGTTCAAAGTGAGTCTTCAAAAAAGGAGGTTTTAAGAAGAAATTTAATATAAAAACTTGTCCTCTGGTACTTAGTATGGGTAAAGACGAAATCTTCTTTTTTATATTATACTACAATAAAGAGACAATCACACGTTTGCTCGACGTGACCAAATGCTTTTCAGTCCCACGCTCTATAAACGAGGAGGAGGTGCTCAATTCCTCTGTACATACATATAATATATTATAAAAATCTTATAATTCATAAATCATAGTATAAAGTCATTGCTAAGTTTCCTGCCGGCTCTTCTCAGTAGAAGCAACCTTCCGAACCGGTGTTAGTCTAGTAGTATTTGATATAAATTTATTCAAATAGGCCTTCACAGGCCTATTTGAATAAATTTATATCTATTTATATTTGCCATGACCAATAGGAGAACAGCCAAGATTGTAAGTATGAGACGTCAAAAATCATGTCTAATGCAATCTAATTTGTAAAAATAGCTTATTAACGAACATTAATTTAATAACTATCTAAATAGCTATCCACGCTATTAGCAGATAGCCGTTATAACCATATAAGCGTCATATAAATTTTATTATTACACCTTTATATGGTAAATTGGCATATAGTTTGTTAAAAGCGATATCGTATTAATAATAATTACGTATATTGTTCCGTGAAAAGGTTAATGAATATAATTAATTGATAACATCCACGATAACAGCGTTCATTGTAAAGTGAATTGTGACCTTTAAAAATAATACAAATATATATGGTAATACTACTTACTAATATTATAAATACGAAAGTTTTTGAGGATGTAAGGATTTTTGTTACTCTCATGGAATAACTACTGAAAGGATTTGGATGAAACTTGGCACATAAATAGTTATTTACAATCATGAAAATATCTCGCAAACAAAACAGTTACAAATCAAACCAGGGTACTATTATCGGTACGGTACAGAACTCACCCGGGCCAACCAACGACAGACCGGTTAAGCTTGTTTCTATCAGTTTTCTGTTCAGTTCCGATTGCTTCTGATAAGCCTGTCAAGTCCAGCATGTCCGTTACATGTTCAGACTTGACATATCCCCAACTGAATCTAGACTAGGACTAAATAGAGCAAATGTATTGCAAAATATTGCATGAGATAATTTTATATAACTAGTAATTTCATTTCTATGCACCCAAGGAACGAATATATTGTAGGAAGCATGAAAATAGCTCAAGTTAAGGAAATGTTTGAGTCCATGGACTATCATGGAATGGACATTTTATGGGATGAAAATCGAGAGTTCTAAACATGCCGTTTGATGTTTATAAGAGTAAAGGAAAACCGATATAGATAAAAATTTAATAAACGTTTTTGGACATTCATTACACACGGATATCAGATCCCAAACTAACACGATCTCTTACCAAGGCAACTGAAGGATGATTGTGTGATAGGAATATATGTAAGAATAAATAAATAATAAAAATTATTTATTTCTGTATCCAAGGTTTACAATTTATTGAGATTTCCTTAGAGGTTATTGACTACATGACTCCCCTGTGACTAAGCATGGCATTCCATAGTATAAGCTGTGGTATTCGGAAGACCTCCCCTCCCCCCCCCCCCCCATCCCTGAATGGGTTACGTAACATGGGTACGTTCCCAAAGGAGTGATAACTGAAATTACGGCTGACAGAAATAAATGAAAGTGGAATATATGGTGCGAAGCGAGATGGGGTGAAAGAATCAGCAGTTTTATAGTTCTCAAATTGTATGTTTTAAGACTACATTGAAACTGTCCAAATTTCCTATGATGGGTTATAATGGCCATTTTAACTTGATGAGGAACTCCAAAAAGAAATATCTTTAGATATAAATTACTGGCTTTCGTCTCGCGGTTGCACCTTAATTAATAAACGTTGTTTTGTATCCCGCTTTTATAATATAACATAGCCTATGTTACTTCTGGATAAAGTAGCGTGTTATTGTGATAGTGAAAAGAATTACCAAAAATTATTCAGTATTTTTGAGGTTATTCAACAAACAAAATATTTTCCCTATAGATTTTTTTTTATACACATTTTTTTTTTATATTTTAGGATACACAATAAAGTATTATATCGCCTAATTATACTACAATCTAGCCTAGGTAGGCTAATAAGTACTTTAAATCTATCATAAATTTATAAATTCAATTATTATATTTATTATTAATACACTATTTTGTTGACTCGAGTCTCGGCGCCTTTTCGTTACATCAAAGCAGATTACGATCAAACTGCAATCATACATACATCTCAACAGCTGTGAAGCAATATAATAATTTCATTGAATGCTCCATATCTAATCAACGAACCTGTTGTAGATTACTGGTGTTCGAATTCTGATGTCATAATCAAATCTAGAAGTATTATAATTTTGATAATAAAGTGGAAAACCTATAGGCTATGTAAAAGGATAAAATGGTGTTCGTTAGAACTAAAACTGTATTTATTAAAAACCTATAACTACATCCGTCTATTGTTTAGAAAAGTTAATATCCCTACCAATATTATAAATGTGAATGTAGGTTTGTTTGTTACGCTTTCACGCGAAAACTACTTAACCAATCATCATGAAACTTGTACACATTCTTGGAGATATTAGAAGTAACATAGGATACTTTTTGTGCCGGGAAAATGTTACATCCCTCGGGAACGCGGGTAAAACCGCGGGGGACAGCTAGTATAAATGGGAATGTTTGTTTGTATGAACGTTTGTAACTTTTTCTCGCAAAAACTTCTGGACGGATTTGGATGAAACTTGGCACACAGACAAAGCATATCCTGGAATAGCATATAGGCTACTTTTTATCTCGGGAAAATGTGACATCCCCCGTGAACGCGGGAAAAACCGCGGGGGAGAGCTAGTAAATGAATAAATATGAAATACCTATAGCATCAAAATCATGATACAAATAACTTCACAATATTGTTATTTATTATTCTATTATAAATAGTGACACAATAAAATTAATAAAATAATAACATTTTAACATGAGACTACTACATACCTACTATGTTTACAATTTCCATATCAAATGCCTGTATTCTATATCTAGATTCTAGATGCTAATGCCTTCCCAAGATATTATTAAATAAATATCAACAATATTTTTTTAATCTGTAGAATCTTATCATAGGTAATCTTAATATTTTAAATGCCAAAATTTCGTATGTTTGCTTGTTACGACTTAGCTCCGTAAAAACAGGTCGTATTATAATGAAATTTGGCACACAGATAAAATATATCGCACCCTCAGAACGATAGGGGCTTAACTCAAAAAATCACTTTTGGCACATCTCTGATTGGGTCGCTTTCGCACTGAGAGGGGAGGGCGGGTCCCGGTGTTAAAGAGGCTGAAGTATCGGTATGCTTATTCTATCATTAAATTGACTTTGTTTTACTATTCGTCGGATAGAGTGTACTTTGTTTAGTCTCTCTATGATCGTAACTCCATTTCGCAAAATTTATCATACTGACGGTGCTTTATTTTCGATTACCTACACCTACCACTTTTGATAGGATCCTTCGAGGAATCGGGTCAAACGGTTAGTTATACAAACATATCGTTATTCCAACTAATCGTACGTACGGACAATAATATACATTATGTGTTTTTGCTACTATCAGTATTTTAAAATAAATATGTTGTATAACATTTCCCAAAAAAACAATGACAATAGGGATGTTGACTGACATGTCAAATTAGCAACGTTTTTATTAAATGTCAAAACAAACGAATGTGTAGGGTGTTGTAAGAAATAGCAAGTTGTGGCGTCATAAATGTACAGCATCAAAAGATCTACTCTTTTTGATTAGATTAAAACTTAAAAATTATAATAACAAAATAACTTTGATCACATTCGATGTATTCGTGTAATTTTGGATGTACAATACACTGGCTAGTGGTTTATCATTTATTTTGAATACAAGATAGTTCCCTTTTAGACAGAAAAACAGGTAGAATTAACAGTTCCCAGAAATTATACACAAACTAGCGATTTACACCATCAAAAATACAAAAAATCCTAGAAAAATGTGTCACATCATCATCAACATCTAAGTTGTATTCGATTGTAGGCAAAACAACAATGTAATATTAGGAATAGTATAGATTTGATATAAGATAGATAATAAGAACTACTCTGTCACATTAGGCTTGCCTGTAAAGGCAGGCGTAAGTTTTATGATTAATAAATAAAAAATAAAAAAACAATCCTCATTTTTTAAATTTTAGTATTATCTTGCTATAATAACCATTATGATTCATTAGCAATACTAGTACCCCGAGTTGGGTACTTGGGGTACTAGATCGCATCAATCGTAAATCAAAACAAGAACATTAAACGATGACACTTGGTACATGAAAACAAGTAACCTACACAATATGACTCATGAGGTGATTCACTCACAAACGCTGTTTATATAATTAATATCCTTGTTATGTACATTATGACTTATTTACATATGTATATATTTACATAATGAAGTATATTTTGATATTGTTGCGGCCAAATTTTATGGTATAGATCAGTGATGGGCCAAGTACGGCCCGCGAAAGAATTTAATCCGGCCCGCCGAGGGTCCATCGACATTGATAGTATATGGCCCGCTTTAACTACGTTTTGACGGTCGAGAAGTATAAAGTAGATTCTACTATAAGTGAAGCTAAACTAGTAAGTTGAGTAATACGGGGCGTAATAATTCTGGCCCTCCTCTAGAATTTCTTAAGCTTTGTGGGGCCCCCCAATAACAGAAAAGTGAAAGATATTATCGATATTAACGATCTATACAGTATGATCAAAATAACAATATACATAATTATCGTTATTATACAAAAAACCACAAAAGCCTTTATGGGGGCTTATATATGGCTAGTGAGTTCGGATAAGTGGAATTATAAATATTTTAAACCGTAAGTGGAATTGTAAGTTTTACATTTAAAAATGTTAGTAAATAGTAGGCTTAACTATACTAGTTCATTCCGTTGCAGAACATGCTTTTTTAATTTACATTTTGAAAACTTTTGTCTGAAGGGAAACATAAAATACCTCTGTTACATGGGTGAAACCACGGGCGGAAGCCGCTAAATAATGTAAGGAAAGCTGCAGTGCAATTATAGTTGGTAACCTATATGTATATTGGACATCCTGTTATAGTATTTCCTCTTAAATATAATAATGCTAACGCCCTATAAGGATATTTAATGCAGTTATGGCAACATACTCGCAATAAATAAATAAATAATAGTAATAATGAGGAATATATGATGGCAATGCGCGTAATTGTAATAATTTGACGCTCTAACTGTTTCGATAGGTAGTTATTTTAACCATTGGACACAGTTAAAGCGCTATTGATCATGAACAATTCCAAAGGGACGAATTGGCTTGGTGGTAAAAGACCTTGACTACCACGCCGCAGGTCGTGGGTTCGATTCCCTTCCAGGACAAACATTTGTGTGCGTGAACCGTTTTTTAAATTAAAAAAAAGTAGTTTGTAGTATATCAGTTCTCTGGTTTTCGTAGTACAAGCTCTGCTTAGTTTGGGATCAGAGGGCCGAGTATATAGAATATATTACCAGGATATTTATTTATAAAAAAATTTAAATCACGATTCCAAGCCACCAAGCGTTTAAAGTCTGTTAAGGGTGTAAAAGACAGGGTTGTCTAGCTTGAAGTTTGTTGACTGTATATCCTGCAAGAAGTTCTATACTTGGCGAAGTCAAAACACTTAAGGCCTCAATTCATCTGAACATTTGAGAAACTTTGTGGTCATCTTTTACTACAGACACAATTAATATTATACTATGCTGAAACCTCATTTTGAACCCTATTTGAATGAAAAAGAATCTAAATTTGCTTTCAACAGTTCTGTTATCCAGAAACTCTCGAGCCTAAATTCTCAGTACATCGTCACTGTACATAGACACTAAAGGCCAGGTCAAGGACCCCAGTCGATGCTTATGCGATTAGGGGATCATTGACCCGCGAACCACGATGTATTTGATTGAATGTCGCATTTGGCCAAAAGCGAGCATTGGAACGTTTCATCACTGTCTGCCTTTATTGGTTACTTGAGAGGTGGAGCTAATATCTCCTGTCTACATACTGTTACATGTTTTTTTTTTTTTAATATATTAAATAATAGCTTAGGTCTTATTACATCTATACTACTATATAAATCAGTAGTGTAATTCTACTATTTAAAATACTCGAAAGATTTGAGCGATCTCGATGAAAATTGGCATATAGTTGGAACACGTGATTGCGCATTGATAGGATATATGTATATAACGATACACGCTGGTGAAGCCGAGAGGATAGTTAGTAAATATTATTACGAAAGTGGCTGATATTTTAAATAGCTAATCCAATTAAAACCTTGATATGGTATAATTACATTCAAAACCCAAGGAAAGCGTATTAGAAAGGGCAGTAATCCTCAGGATATTCAAAAGTTTTGTAAAGTATTATAAATAGCTAGAAACTGTCCTTAATGCCACCTATTTAAGGTACATAATAGCTAATAACCATCTATCTTTTATTTTTTATTAATATACATGAGTCACGTAACACAGCACCTACAATGAAGCGTAAATTAGAAACCCTACAACACAAAAGGATCAAAGTTCAAGCTTATAACTATTACGGTTTATGGTTTGACATGGGCATTATACCATTTATTTTATGGGATAACCTGGGTGTCGTAGGTAAATACAGAGCGTTACAAAACTACCCGTAAATAAATAAATATCCTGGGACATTCTTTACACACGGCCATCTAGTCCCAAACTAAGCAGAGCTTGTACTATGGAAACCAGATAACTGATATACTACATATAATACTTTTTTTTTCTAAGTACATACTTATGTAGATATTTACACCCAGACACAGAACAAACAGACATGTTCATGCACACAAATGTTTGTCCTGGGTGGGAATCAAACCCGCCACCTTCGGTTTGGCAGTCAGAGCGCTAACCACCAAGCCAACTGGCCTGTCAAGCTAATAGGATGTTAAATGGGGCCTTATAACGAGTCCATTCACAATATTTAAGAACCGTAGTAACGCTGTATAACGGACCCAAAAAAAAACCTGATATTTATGAATGAAAAATAGAAAAACTATTAAAGTAGACAATTATTAGGTAAAATAGGTACGTAGGCTTTTCTTTTCTAATAATCTAGTTCCCTGACATGACAGCTTACTAGGGTTGTTGGCTTTGACAATTAATTATATTTTTACGGGGTATTTTGTAACACGTTGTATATTGTAAGAATGTTTTTTGTAGGACGTATCCCTCGCGGTTTGACACACGTTCCCGAGGGATGTCACATTTTCCAGGGATAAAAGTAGCCTATATGTCATTCCAGGATATGCTCTGTCTATGTGCAACGGTTCGTCTAAATGTGTCCTGTAGTTTCTGCGTGAAAGAGTAACCAACGTCCATCCATCTACAAAAACACTCGGATAATATAAGTATGAAGTAGGATAGTTATAAAACAAAAGGAAACGATTGAACAGAAAAACATTTAGAGGAAAAATTACGCATGTTTTCCTAGACTTATATAGAATTATTTTTTTCCAATAACGATATGAGTCATAGAGATAACTTTCAATTTCATAAATAATCATTATCTATGATTAATGATAATGCGACAGATATATGTAAGCTTAGGCGTTAGAAATCATTCATGACGACATCATTTGAGTTTCTATCATTACTACATGTTTTGGCAACGTGTCATGAAATCTTTTACGTGTTGTCAAAGTTTTCGGGATCAAGTGTCATCGTGTCATAGGAAAATAAACCTTATGAGGTTATGTTAGGGTTCATCAGCATTATCATACAGCTAGTTATCCCCCGTGGCTTTACCGGAGGATGTAAACCATCAGAAAATCCAATGATAACATTATGGAAGTCGTAAAAATAAACAAAATAACAAGTCCAAATATAAAAATAAGTACAGCGCTTCGTAACACCGGACGCGAGCAAGTGGAGTACTATCACAGAGAGGAACTGACTGCTTCCATAGCCATTAAGTCCTTATTGTAATGGACAATACAAATAGACGAGACAGTGGTATGGGAGAACCAAAACAAATTGATAGGAAGACGAGAAAATTTTAATAATTTTAGGACATTCTGGTAACGATTTAGGTTCTCTTCTCCGTACATTAAATGAGATAATTAAAATATCTACATTAAATAAATGTAATAGTCAGGACGACTTATGGATTTAAAGATTCTTGGAATACTTATAGACTAGCTGTCTTCTGCAGTTTCACCCCCACAAAACAGACAGATAAAAATAATACTTTCTTAAGTACTTATTAAAAAGCTGTTATTTCGACATTACAAGCAAACATTTCAATTTTATATACATAAAGAGTCCGTTGAGTTGAGTAGCCTTTTGTATAGTTTAATGCAGTCAGTTAACAGACAATATCATTCAACTCCTCCCGGATTCCATCAAGATCTGTCACACGTCAAAGGTCAGGTCGTCGTATTAGCAAACAATTGCATTAACCATGCGAAGCAGAGCATGGGAAGTTAGCGGTAAACATCGGCGTATGATTATGAATTAAACCTGCGCCCGTGCACTGGAAAGTTCGCACGGAATTCGCTGCTTGGTGTTAATGACGCGTGGAAGATTCGTGAGTGGTTTTTATATGGCATTCGAAGGGATCTTGGCCCTGAGACGAATGAATTTAACAGTAAAGCAACTATATAATGATTTAGATGATAATTTACTACGTGGCGATGTGACGACAAAATAAGGTAATGTTTTTAATAGGCATTACCTTATGTATTATAATAAATAGTGTTGCTTAAACTTTTTAGGTTACTTTACTAGGTTATTGCACTGTTAATAGCATTATTTCGATTCCCTTATATTTTCTTTCCATTTTGATGTACATACTACTACTAGTACATTACAACATGAAGACCTACAATAGCCTTTTATTTCTATGATAATTATTATTCACCAGCATTCCCGAGGGATGTAACATTTACCCAGCACATAAAGTATCCTATGTGTTATTCCAGGCCATTTTCTATGTATGTGTCAAGTTTCAATCAAATCCGTTTGGTAGTTTTTGCGTGAAAGAGTAACAAACATCCATACATACAAACTTTAGTATTTAAATATTAGTAGGATAAGAATTGTGCTGTTATCCGAATAATTTAAATGAAAATGAAAAATTTATTTATTTCAGCAAAATGCACATCAATATAGATAAGATATTAAAAAATAGAAAATAATATGCATAATGTTGGAGGTTTTGTTCTTAGTGTGAGTTTATGACCTTCACACTAGGCAAAGCCTGTAACGCGAAGGCCGAAAGTATAATTTGAACTGTCCTGGTGAAACCTCGGAACAAAAGAATACAATTTAAGAGAAAACAAAATTGACAAAATAAAAATATTATATTAAATCCAAAAAACACGAAATTATATATTAATATATATTAAAACGACTTTACTCGATTGAACGAATATAGAAGAATGAGAAAAAATATGCAGATTACACAGAACATTTAGTTTGACAACAGAAGACTTACTCAAAACAGTAGACAATGTCAACAACCTTACACCATTGTATACTCTATCTACAATCATTAATATGCATGATAATGGCGAATTAACATAAACAGACATACAATAACGAAAATTATGATGGGTCTCCTAAGAGAAATGATAAATTTTTGGACAACTAAAAACATCTCTTAACAAAAATATTTAAAAAAATATAGTACAGGAAAGTAGAGCTGTCTCCTTAGAGACTATCAAAATTCAAAACCATTTATTCAGTTTAGGCCCGTGGATGGCACTTATGAAGGTCCAATTTAAAATTACTAAAGCTACTACCTCAGTATTGATAGTATCAAATTATAGTTCAGGGTTATAAAAACGATAATTTAACAGTTTAACGCACGCCAGTGCAACTTTGTTGTGCAAAACAGAGTAGTTACACCATGTAGATTAAAAATAAGTCGATTAATATGCAACTTTGGCATTTTTCGTTTAAAATTTCGTGTTGGATTTGGACTTGGTAGTTGGCGTGTGTTGCGAAAATTTACGTAACAAGTTTGCAAGAATTGTAATATGTAATTTCTTTTTTCGCATTGTTGCAAATTTTGTGCACCACTTATTTTGTGCAACATGTGCACTCTCCTTGTTTTGCATATTAATGTGTAATGCATATTATAATATTTGGCTACATTTATATATTTTTTGTATTTATATTCATTAATTATATGGCTGTCTCTTTTACTAAATTGTCATTTACATTGATGATTAATATATTATTATTTTTTTAATATTTTACATTTTTTGGCTTTGTGACAGACATTTGTGTTTCCATAGTACAAGCTCTGCTTAGTTTGTGATCAGATGGGCGTTTGTAAATAACGTCTTAGAATATTTATTTACACAATCTTAGAAGTCACACTTCACCAATTCCACTCCCAATTTGAAGGTTCAATTACATGAAACAGTTCAACTCCATCCCTCAATGATTCTTTTGTGTCCAGCACTAATGAAGATAAAGCGATATTGCAGCTGTAGAGGAATTTATTACATCTAGTTAATAATGTCCTTCGATATTGCATAATGATGAGATATGAACTATAATGTTATCAGCTGATAGATAAGCTATTGATAGAAAGTATGAATTCAATATATGAAGAATGTACTTCACAACCGCTAATGTTTCTAGTTTGAACAAAATCAATATATTCTATAATTGGTGACATAGACTACTTATTGTGTATATAAAAGTAAGGTTTCTGTCTAATAAGCTTTCAATTACTAATGAAATAAATAAAGATATTACAGTAGGGATTCAGTTACCACATCAAATCAATATGTTGGTAGGAGAGCGATTAAAAAATATAATAATAATGTAAACACATATGACTAATGACTAATGCCTAGTCACGAGATTGAGGTCAAGCATGAACCACGTCATTGGGAAACAATAAAATAAAAAAAAACATTTTCTATGGCTAACCGCAGCTAATCTAGATTTAATAATCAAATGAACAAAAATCGAAATATGGATAAGAACCATTAGGTACACCATAAGGACAGGGAAGTCCCTGATAGTACTGGTATCACAGAGCTGGCTGTGGAGTGACTGGAACATCACTTCAGGGATGAGATTCAGAAAACGTGAGGTCGAGGCATCGGTGCTCCTCATATATACATGTGGCAGGTCACCAGGTGGTGGGTAAGTGTGGTGTAAGAACCCCACATAATCCAGGTTTACGGCTAATCTGTATCTTCAAAAATATACATACAAGTTGGGACTACTGAGGAACTAAAAACTCGATCTGAACCAATAAAGTTCAAAGGATTTCTCACGATTATAAATAAATGTTTTTTAATACTCTAATGAATTAAGGCAGTGGGTAATAAAGCCTAGACTAGAATTGTCCACAGATTCACAATTTTTATTTTTTATTTAATGACGGTCTGCGATTGCCCACCTGATGGTAAGTGAAGATGAGGCCGAAGATGGAGCTCGCTTTCACGTTAGTCGCCTATTCACTCTTTTCTTGAAGAAACCCAAGTTGTAAATTAGTTGATATTGACAAGAGCTTTGAGATCATGATTATCTCGCTCTTGAAAAATCTTTGACCCAGTATTGACGGTATGCAAATCATTCGATAATGACATGACCATATTAGGCATCGTTCATTTCACTGATCCCAATGATGTTATCATCAAAGTCATAAACGGTAGGCGGACACGGGATGCAGTTAAATGATAACGTGAACAATAAATGGTGAAACAACAATTTACACAACTTTAATACATTCATCATTGTATGTTAAGTTGGAAAAGACCTACACACCATTTAAGGAGAATTTATGCGATCAGAACGGTTAAGAACATAAATACAGCAAAATATTAATGCTTTACTGGTAATGAGATATAAAACCACGTCATAGTAGTATTAAGAAATATCATTGAATATGCGGTATAGGAACTGGTAAAATCCCTTTGTTTGATTCATAATAATTCATTTAAAATAAATGAACAAATAGCCCCTCTAAATGAATCAGCAATTATTTATGCTTACGAAGTCCTATAAAAAGCTTTTCATGCTGTATTTTCCTTCAGACTCAAAATTTCATGACGAAATACGAATTCATGAGTCTAACAATAGGACACCGAACAAGAATACAAATCAAGCTAAAATATACTTCCAATAAAACGATGACACTATACGACAACTAAATGTGACTTTGTCACGGCCTACAAACAATACAGTTAGGAGTCTGGTCGCGTAGGGTTTCCTCATGAGCAGCATTAGCCAATAAGCGTGGCGGTTTATTACACAGGTCATTGGGATTTCCAAGATTTCTTGCCAAATACCCATCGCTTCGGTATTGCAGGTTTTCGGTATTGCAAAATGAACCCACCCTGCAAGTGCATCATACAAGACAATAGCCCTGAAAACTATGTGAAATTTCTTTTCAGTTTCATCTTGTAAATGCATTTAATGATATCCATACATGCAGTTTTAATTAATAAGCCGTGTGGAGCGAGGAAAGCGATACGGGCGAACGGACAGACGGACAGAGATAAGAAAGTTATTTACAATATTTGCATTCGCGATGTGCTCTGGTGTTGCGGTGTTCGTTTAGAAAACCATTGAAAATATTGATATTACAGTATATGCTTTAGAGGGAGAAAGGAGAGAACTAAGGAAAATGTCTCTTTCAATTCCTATAGTTTAAAAGAGTAAAGGAGCTTTATCGTTCTATCGGTGGATTATAATCCATTCCAGCATTTAATAGCACTGACTTTAAACCTATTCTCTCTACTCTCTTCTATCATCGAGAGATGTGCATTAGTTCAATTAGGTGTTGCGATGCACAACAGAATCAGTACTACATATTAGTATATTTTCTGATTTGACATCGTCAACGTTTGCCATGTCCGGTCAGAGCGTTGTCTATCTTTGTATATTGACTGTCCTTCCATTTCTTCCAATCTCCTGATCAAATCCTCATTCAACCTTACTCTCCAGTATCCTGAGCACACTTCTTTAACATCTGTAACCAGACCTTCTAAAAACCCTACTACAATACCTTTAGCATTGTCACCTATTTAATAACTTGACAGCTTAGGTAAGGAATGATCCAGATTTTAGAAGGTCCATTGTTTAACTATTGTGTCGCAAGATTTGAACGATCCGCCTACGCTATACAATAGGTCTTTAGGTGCCTAGGGGCAAAAACCGGTACCAAAACAGAACTTCTGTAGTATTATTCTAATTGATTACGGTTTGATTTCACCATTGTTTCAAAATACTTCATCCGAATACCAACGGTAAGTCGTATGGAACTAACATACAAAACAACATAAAATGCATTTATAACAGTAACAATACCAAACTGGAAATGCAATTAACAGCAGAAATGGATAAGTTCCACTAAGTAACACGGCTTTAGAGGCATGCGAGTTATTTGTGCACCAAACTTGACCGGCGCACGCGCACCGTTTCCGCAATGACGGCATAGTAAAGAAAAACATTCCAGGAATTTTATTTCAACATTTATTACGTGCACAATAAGAGGTAGTTTCGCTTGAATGAGTAATATGTACCAAAAAGATAAGGTGTATTTCCTTATTGATTTCGAGACTAGTTCCATAGTTTATGGTGTTAAAACATGTCTGGTTAGTTTGTTTAGGCTCGGTTTAAATGTAAGTCTGTCTTATCTCGATCTCGGCTTAAGTTATCGTCTGGTTTAGAGCACAGCTTAAAGAAATATCTTTTGTAATACGTATGCCGGTTCAACAAACGAAATAGCAGCCTATTCTCGATGGTTCTTTTGATATTTTCAACCGCTTATTGTGTGTTATTACTTTAATTTACGGCTACACACACTCTCTCATCCCCTCACCTTTTAGTGTAAATGCGTGAGTCACCGTGTGTTGACCTAACCGAAGAGTACAAAACGATCCGTAAGGTTCTTTGTATGTGACTTATAGCCAGAAAACACATGTGTCCTTGTGTGTGTGCCACGCCAATATTACTCTTTGGAATTTATGCGGTCCTGGTACTTAGCAACCGTATGACTGAATGAAATAAATTTTATTTTAGTGTTTTTATTATGTTTCGCGACATCACGATTGATAGCAATATCAAATTCGATTTACGATATTTTTCGTCACGATTATTTATCGCTGGCTATTAGCTTTCTGAGAATCGAGTATTATTTTTAGGACAGCAGTCCCATTGGTTATCAGAAAGGTATAATCAGTCATCTTCTAACAATATCTCAATTTGCATCTCTACAGCATTTACATAAGTAACCTATATTTATTCCATTCAACCATGTTTATTTATGTTGCCTACCTCAGTCGGTTTCCCTTCGTTTCTTTCACATGTGGCGTACGCAATAGTCCATATTGATTATTTAACCCCTTCTAAACTAATCTGCCTATGAACAGCCGTACCCTTACAAAAGTTGAGTCAACTGTCCGTGTTTGCGTAACCGGTACGGTAGTATCATGGCGTTGTATTGGTACAATTCCTAAGCAAGTTTGTGGAACAATGACTCATAATACAACAGAGCCCTGTTGGGAATGTAGTCAAATATTTGTTGCGTCAAATGTTGAGAGTCGTGTGTCCACGGGTGTATCTATGAATTGACCAGAAGATCAATCTGACAAATAAACAACTAAATATACCTTTGGTATAATTTCATTTCGGTTGATTTTCATTTGCATGTCATATCAATTTGGAGGCCTTACCCTTACGAGAATAAGAAATGAAATATTTTTATTAAGATAGGCCTTCATAGGCACTAATGAACGATCAGATTATAACGCTGATTCGGAAGGTTGTTTTCACTAAGAAGAGCCGTCAAGGTTTTATACATTAACGTTTGTCCTGCAAGAGGGAGCTTTACACCCAAGCATTGTCATATTTGCCCTTCTTTTCTTCTGTCTCTTTACGCGTGCCCTATATCTGGTTCCAAGATTCTGGAAACTCCTAGACATAATTGTCAAAGTATTAATATTGGTCTACAACTAGAAGAAAACATTTGTCGCAACGGACTTATAATGTCAAAATAGAGCGGAAATGCTCGAAAGACTATGACACTGAAAGTTGATAAGCATGCAAATAAATGTCTCCATTTAAGACAGTCTACCTTGTACTAAATACTTAATTACTGTAACGTTTTAACTTCCAATAAGTATTGTCAATTATATACCATGGCCATCAGTAGAAAGTAATCAACACGTGCCGGTCGAAAACAGAATGTTGAGGTTCCGTTCAATTATATGGTAAATTATTTTATTACCCAGTCTTTGATCTTCCCCCCATTTTTAGCGCTTTTATGTATTTGGATAAACAACAGAAACAAGCTAAGAAGTTTTTTCACAACTATAGTTATATAATAATTATTTTATAAGCTTATTTTCTAATACCCTTATCACGAATACATAACATTTCAGACATTGGGTAGGCAACTGAAGTACTACTTACAATTTATATTATACTAACTAACTAAATATATAACACTATATGTGCATTTACTTATTATGTATGTCATAAAGCCTATAGTCGTTTACAAAATAACGATAAGCTCAATTAAAGGTCACGAACATTTTAATAAACTAATCAAATTAATCGATTTATCGCACCAATTCCGGTAATCATAAATTACGCGTGTACCACATAACGCTTATCTACGAATTTCGCAATATCGCATGCTCTTATCAATCTGAAATTGTAATTTCACTCAACACTGTGTTTAATTTATTGGAAAGTACGAATATTTTTCACGTTGCATGCAAGCGAAATCAAATGACGGAATAATTTCTGAGCAATAGAGCATTTGTTAGTCGATATAATGTCATGTGCAGACAGACCGTATAAAAAAGGCAGCGTAAGCAATTTCTAAAATTGATGAGTCATAAGTCTCCCGCAGAATCGCAAAGAAAAAATAAACTAATTACAATGTAACTGTTCTATCAATGAATCATACACAACAATCATTAAAATTATCAGCTGCTATTTCTAGAAAAATAATATATAATAGACGACACCGTACCAGTAGCCAGTAGCGGCACAATTTGCGTCATCACATCACGAATCGGTTACGGCAATCACTGAATCATAGGTTTGTAAAATACCGCAAGTTTCACTGAATGGCTGTTTTCATATGCTGCGGTTCGGGTATGGAAATAACACTGCAATGGGCAGCACCCCAAGAGCCAAAAACAAAAAAAAACAATAGCTAATACCCACATCTTCGTCCTATTTAGCAAAATAATAAAGAACAACGGGTTGCACTTCGGGAATGCCGGCAGACATGAAAACTTGAACATAAACGTTGCGCATTTTTACCGTCTTACGAATTTTCGATCAGGTCACGTGTCCTGGTGCGAGTTTAACATTTTAAACCCATCCCAAGAAAAGTGCTCAACGCCGCTATAGATGTGTTAATTTAAAAAAGGTAAGCCAAGGTATATCCAAGATACATTATAACTTTCATTCACCAATTACAGAACGATTGCGCATCTAAAATGTATACTCTTATTTTTTATTATTGGGATAAGTAAGAATTATAATAATCATATTATTTCATTGAGAAAGGACCCAGATTTTGTATAATCGGAATCACCAGTAATCGCTTTACGGTTATCGACATATAATTGCCGTCCCGTAACCTAAAAGCAATGAAGTCTGAAAACAGCCCAACACGCCAACCGTAGGCTGACTATATTATTGTTTGTAGGCATAATCGTTCGATTGATTTGTTTTCCAACCGCAGTGGTTTGTGCTTTGTTGACCATTAATTCAAACTACTAATAATTTCTCTACTGCCAATTCTTTTGGCAGCACTTTATAGGCTGGCTGGTATTGTGGTTTGACTATATAGCCAATCTGCTACCACGCTGTTGCATGAACATGATATATGTATGAATAACCAAGTTGTGTGTCACCATCATCAAATTTAATAAACGTTTCCAAGATACAGGCAAAGTTATGGAAAATTATATTTAGTGTGGAGAACTAGTTTAGTTTATTTTAAATTGAAAGAACTTAAGATAAAAGATACCGATCAAAAAGAGTCACAAATGCTAGTCCAGTATAAGACCAAAGTAGGTATCGAGCGTAGGCGTTACCCAACGTAGGTACTTAAGCACAGCTGAAAGTCTAGACGCTTGTACGTGCATCTATATAAATACAAAGGGCATGACTTCATAGAATAAGTTATACAGATTCAGAAAACTTTTACTTCTACTCAGGGTACGTCAAGCTTGACAACACACTTCTCTCTTAACAGCAGACGACTGACTTGTATACTGTATTGATTCAAAGATAAAAAAACATAGTAATACGTGTAATAAAAACTTTATAAGTTGACGAGTGAGTCATTAAGTTTGAATGAGATTGAAATATACAAACGTATCTTACGTCTCATTATGAGTAAGATCAAACAGGTATTAATTTGACGGGTGACCTTATATGGGCATCAACACCGCCCATGGGCAGGGCCGAAAATACCGATAACCTTTTGCGGTTAATCGAGATTAGCTTAGACAGTGGAATACATATGAAATGCTTTCGCGAAAAAAATTATATATCATATCTTTTTTCAAGATCAAATAGTTATAATCCGTGTATGCGTTCTTCAGTTAACTATATCTAGAATTCTAGATCATATTAAACAGTCGATTTGTACAAATAACCTTAATATCTATATACCTACGCAGATATAAGATTTAAGTATTAAATATTAGCTAACATTATAAAGTTACTTAAAACTACGTCGCGAGTTCGCGGTCATTGCCATTTGAAACTGTACCGGCCAGAGTAACATGGTCCTTCGAGGTCATTCTCATCTGTACTCCTCCAATTCAAACTTGTACAAAGTAGTGAACGAGACGGTCAAATTTACGCTGGTGGGTCGAAGGCTTTCTTTGGCCAAACTTTTTTATTGGCGTTTTTTATTGATTTTAAGTCAACATGTCGTGAAAAATAAAGGTATGTTTATAAAGTATCGTACTGACAGAAGGGAGATAAATTGGTTGTCGAACAAAAAATAATATAAAAAAAAATATAAAAAATAATAATTATTGGCTGTGAATGTTTTAGGTACGACACTTATAAAGTATAAACCTTGAAATGTTATCTTATTTCATACTAAAGAAGTAAAATTGTATGTTATACGACATAACTTTATGCCGTCAAAACTAACTGGGGATAGCACAATGGTACTTTAATAGATACTATTTATGTTGGAGCCCAGCCTACTACACATAGGTGAGTCAAAGATCTCTTCATATAATAGTCCTTAACACTTAAATAATAAGGTTGCAAAAAGGCGCGTGCAGGCGACCACATTCTTCGACCAAGGTCGATGCACAGTCGACCTACGACTGAATGTCGTGTTAAAGTGAGCAAATAAAGAACATAAATTATCACTGGGTGCAATTAAAAAGTAACTAACATTCATTATCTTACTGTAAATAGGAACATCTTTAAGGTTAAAAGAATATTCTTAGAAATAAATGAACTAAAGTTATCCGTTCGGGAGCAATAATAAACTAAAGTGGGAAGAGTAACTAATCACAAATATTTAAAGTAAAAGTTACATTAATTATTCTGGACTAATACTATCTACTACTAATATCTTCCGTTTATGTTCTCCGAAAAGAAGGCAATGTCATGAAGAAAAAATATACAATACATCAGACCGAGTAAAGAACATCAAGTTCTAAAGGATAAAACTAGACACGACTTATTCAAACTGCAGGCTAAAAAAACTTCAACAACCAACCCATACATAGAAAACAGTCTACCAAAAAACATACGTGTAACGGTACACCAGACTGGTTTACCTTTAAAAACACGTCGAAAGACCATGAGGCAATTATTATATTTTTGATGGCTGTGCGTCATACAGCGGAACCGCAGCCCTATGAAGGTCACCGGTTGCTCTCAACAAAGCATTGTTAAGATAAAAGCCAAGCCATATTAAGTTGAACAGTCTTGAACTCTAGCCAACTTTGTTGTTGCATTCCTGGAGCCTTACCTGAACTCTTACAACTCAACCTTCAGATTGAGGGACGTTCAAAAGAGTTTTTTCAGTTTAGGTTATGTTCTCCAATGCTTGTATATTTATCGTATACCATTTAACACCCTTTATTCCCATTGATAATCACATTATTTTGTCAGAGGAGTCTGGTGGTTTTATATACTTTAGAAGCTTCAAAATCAGCTTGAGCTAGATAAGAAGGGTCATTGTGGCTAGTTCAGCCACAGGCACGTAGAGGCTCAGTTTCAGGGCATGATCCCTGAGTTTTAATACAAATTTCCGCATCTGTTTTATTATTTTCAACGAAGTGACTGCACTCGACCAGGTATATCCGAGTGTATTCCGATATGGATCAAAGGCAATAAACGTAAACATATTGAGAAACGCTGACAGCTTTATTGTGAGATCGGACATAAGTGCTTAGTGTTTATTATTGAACAAGTATGCATTTCATCACGCCTCTTAAGTTGGCGGAATAAATATTGCGAGCTATAACGTTGCAATTTAATTAAATGGGAAATAAACTTTATATAGAAATAAAGAAAATATTGCAAGAGAAGCAGAACGAATATTAAGATAGATTAAGATTTAAGGTAGGTACTGTCAAACTTCTTTAATCTTTTCAATTCGAAGTGAATACTTTTCTTCATCTTATTCTATATTTTTATCATAAGTTTTTAAAGGATGATACGTCCCATATAATAAAAACAGTCTGTCCATGGACTTTGAGAGAATCCTTCACGGTGTACACATCACGAGTATCGCGATAAAACTATTAATCTATTAGAATATCTTTTTTTAGTGAAATATTGATAGATATTAGACACACAAAATGTTAACTATTTACAGTGTTCATTAAATAAAAGAAGAATTCAACTATCACAGTAAAAAAATGACAATATTACAGCAACTCCATACCTCTGGAACATTTGACTATCAGATGCGAAATGAGAGGTTGTGAATTTGATTCCCATGACATCCAACAACAAATTCATGCTTGGAATTCTTAATAAAGCAGAGTGATCATCATATTATCGTGCGTAGCATCAAGATTAAAACGAAATTCTTGACTTCTATCTCCTGATTGGTTCATGAAGAAGAGGATCCTACAGGAATATGCGTTTTCACCACAGGGTGCTTGTGGCACTCATCTGGGTGGCTGCCTGTCTTCAAGGCTATGTTTGTTCCTCAGCAAATAATTGAAATATTAAAAAATATAATTTTTTATTACCTTACATCAATGCAATAAGGTTGCAAATCACAGCTCAGCTTGCAGCTTGTTGAAAGTAAATGAACTGTGATCACCACTCATTTATTTTATCAAAGTACATATTTGCACAAATAATTAATAATAAGCTTATTTATTGAAAAGCTGATAAATAATGTACATTTTATACAAGTTAAGACCTACTTTCATCGTTTCCAATAACAAATTGCAAATGTAAAATGGATGTAGTCAGTATGTATGCATTTAAGAGCAAATTGGTCAATTTACTAATAGACATATTATTGACCTGAATTAAGTCCATAAGGCCTGAATACATTATCTTGTTCTGCACTGAGTAGAGCCATACATTCCAGTAAATTGTTGTTAGAAACTTCTTCTAGTCTTGAGCAAAAGTTAATGGGGTGTTTATTAAAAATAAATTGCCGTAATGAGTAATTTTGCATTAATTACGTGAGGCGATTTTTCGACATCCCCTGTCTCCTAGATGAGATGTCGTGAGATTTGGCTCGTTCCCCTTACCCCGCCCCGCAATAAATATAATTATGTAAATTCCCCAGCCATATTTTAGTGGAGAAACATTATTTTATCAATTTAATTTCTTGCAATTTTATCCTGATATTTGTTGAGTTCACCCAATCTCAGAGACCCCCCGTCTCTTGAGATTGGGTGAGATTCGGCTCAACGCTCCCTAATAAGAGTTAAAAATTACAGGTTAAACTAGTTATAAAACAAAACACATTTCAAGGATACAGACATCCGATGTACAATGTCCCAGACAAATTACTGATTTAGTAATCCAATACCTGTGTTAACTTTACATCCAAACATGTCAAGGCAACATATAGCTGGACGTATTGAGAATACTAAAACATGTGCCACGTAAAATGCCTCTTGGGTAATGTTAAATGACGCACGCGCGACATTTCTATGTACCTTAGCATGCTTGCTATGACTAAGCTCTGGTTTAACATTTAGGTGCTCAGTTTTAGTTCTAAATATCTATCCTCTATATCCTATTAATATTATAAACACGAAAGTTTGTATGTATGGATGTTTGTTCGTCTTTCACGCAAAAACTACCCAACGGATTTGGATGAAACTTGGCACATAGAGCATATATTGGTATAACAAATGTATATGCTACTTTTTATTCTGGGAAAATGTTACATCACTCGGAAACGCGGTTGTAACCTCGGGGGACAGCTAGTATATACATACATGATATACATCAAAAGAAATAGGTATAGAAAAAAATGCAGATAAATCAAGATTTAAAACCATTAATTCAGTTTAGACCTGCATCAGGGCACTTGCAAATGTCAAAGTTACTAAAACTACCACCATTATGTAATAGGAGAATGTATAATTAACATTAAATGAATACCAAAATTTCTAAATTGGGCACTTAATGAATCCTATTTTAAATTTAATTTTAAATGCTTCATTAGGCATTTTATCAAACATTGTAACATTAAGCTTAATTTTGCAGTGATAAAGTATTTCATTACAGCAGTTTAGTAGTTTGATTAGCATACACAATCAGCATGCTCAGTGCATTGCCCTCTGAATCACAAATGAACTGACAATGCATACTCCAAGTTCAATGTATATACTATTGCATAGGAATGCAATATTTAAGATTTCATTAAAAAAATATTTAAATTTATTATGAATAGCTGCACCCTGTGGCTTTGCCCGCATTCAATCCTGGTTATAAACCTTCCTCTTGAATTTCTCTATCTTTTGTTGAAAACTGCATTAAAATCCGTTACATAGTTTACGATTCTATAGAGGACATACAGACAAACATTAATTTTTATATATTTAGATAGATTAAATAAAGATGCATTTGGGCCCTTGCAAGGCAATACCTGGACAGTCTTGTCAATCAAGAAAACTTCTAAGAATCATTGCTAATATTATAAAGAAAGCAAGAGCATTTAGTAACTATGTGTATATGTGCAGGGTTGTCTTTGGAATCACAGTACCTATAACAAAAATTCTTTCAATATTTGAAAGGCATATTATTCCAGATAGATAAAGGCTATGTTAAAATACAGTGATGCATTTAGGCCCTTAAGAACGCAGAAGAAACAGTGTGACCAAGTTAGTTTATTAAAAAAAATCAATTCACATTTGTACCTAGAATTTAAAAAAAGGTTTCACAACAGCATAGTGAGGTACAATATATCCAAGGTTTATACTTCTAGGTTTCACCGTTCAGGTTATACATTGATACCCTAGTCAGTTATAGAATAGATACTAATGACATACCTTAAAAAAATACTTCAAGTAATTTTTTATAGTAACACCATTCCACTGAGATTTATTAATGTGTTTGTTGATGTTTAAGACTGAATAAATAACTTCCTACTAATATTACATATGCGAAAATTTGGCAGTATTAATGGATGTTTGTTAATCTTAAGAAATTTTAAAAAGTAATAAATGGATTTGCATGAAACATGGCAAATATATAGTTTATAACCTGGTGTAACACATAGTACATTTTAACTCTGGGAAAATGTAACATCTCTCAGGAATGTGGGTTAAGTAGTCTATTTGCAAATTAGGTTAAGTAGAATAAACTCTGCACATAGCATACTTTTTATTGCAGACAAACATTTGATCCAATTTGAAAGCAGGTACAACCAAGAGGCAGAAGCCAATGTTTTTATAAAAGAATATTGCACTTTACAATCAAACCAACAAACTTATCAATTCATCATTGATAAGTAGATTCTGGATCAAATTTTATCTGTGTTTTACACAATGAGGTGATAAAAATAATATTTTAATGCATTTTCACTTTGAAACTAAAGTAAGCTTTGTTCAACTTGTTTGTAATGTCTTTACTTTCATTGTGTTGACTTCTATTCTTCTCCAAGCTTCATCTAGTAAATCCTCGCAAAAAATATTTTATACAGCATGGACCAATAAATAAGCACACCTGATGGTAAGTGGTAACTGCCGCCTATGGACATTTGCAACACCAGAGCATCACTAATATGTTTTCGACCCTGAGACATGAAGTTGTTAAGTCTTATGTGCCTGTAATTTCACTGGTTCCCTTGTCTTTCTAACTGAAACACAGTAATACAAGTGCAATATTGCTTCATGGCAGAAATGGGTAAGGCACTAGAGATACTTCCCTAGACAAACCCTGCACTAAGAGCTCTACTAGTGAAAAGAGTTACACTGGAGAGTGATCCTATTATGATTTCATATAATGTCTTAATTTCCTCTATTTTTACTTACCATATTCTTTTACACATTTATATTCTTATATATTCCATATTTTTCTTATTCCATTATCCATACAGGCATATCCTGTGTTATGGAGCGACAAATCAGTTTTATTGCTCTCTGCTAAATGATTTTCCCAGCACAAAAAGTACTCTATGCATTATCCCAGGGTATTTTCTATATATACAAACTTTTGCATTTATAATATTAGTAGGACATATCTAAGCACAACTTAATAAATAGTATTAATTACAATTCCTAGAAATCATCCCTAATGAGTAAATATGACGCTAATGATGCACATTTATAAACAACTCATTTAAGTGTGAATTATTATCTGGTCAGCATGACAAGGTCTCCAACATCATCATGTCAACAAACAAAGCCCCAATACATATTGATTCCTTGCTTATATCTTTGCTGCATTATCAACTCTATAGCTTACGTAATAAGGTTGAGGACAGATAAGGGCTGATAATGCGCTTTAAGTCTATATTACACTGAAATATCACATTAAAATCAATATCAATAATTTTAAGTACACATTGAGAGATAAATTACAATACCTACGTATCATGATCCGATTATAACTACTATCAGATTAAATGTAGTGACTTGTGAGTCATTTAAAGATATTTGTAGAGAAAAATCTGTATATTGATCGAAACCTTTTAGTTTTTAGGGATTCAGACCACACGCGTTGTTTAAAACTTGTCATGTTTTGCATGCGTAACATTAATTCTAAGTAGAAATTATTATTACGGGTTTACAAATTCATGATTCGCAAATAAATTTGTAATAAATATGCACTTAGGTTCTGAAAAAAACAGACAGGAACCGGTATGAGAAATGTTCAATAAATAAATTTTAGCATTGAAAATACCTGCGCAAACTGCTCCCGGATGTCGGTCCTCTCTTCATCAGTCAATTTTGAATTGTCTGCCATGATCACTTGTGTAAAATCACAAAAACAAGGATTACATCGACAATGCCGCAACTGTAAATGGTTCTCGCCGTTTTTTCACTGTTCACTTAAACACTGTACGCATAGAAAAATTATTGGAATATAAAAATCACAGCACACTCGGCAACTATTTATTAAGCTTAATATAAAAATACGCGCTCGCAGTTGTTATATTCGCAAAGGACGCACTGTGAATTAAAAACCACTCAACCAAGTTTTGTTCCACGATACAATTCACGAGTGGAGTGCGTGGTACGAACGATTGAACGATCGAATCAAATAAAATACAATACACGTCAATTATTAGACAGACAGATCAACAATGCTGCCAATAGAAGTTATTATTTACCCCTTAAATTTACCCTTTAATGAAATAATATATATTAAACATTAATAATAATATAAATATCTAGGACTATATCTACATCCTACGACATTTCTTACATACAATTATCAAAAAACAATAAATGTTTTCTTTTTTTATTATTATGACATAATTAATACAAAGTGCTTATATATTAATAAATTGCTCAAATAAATTAAATTCAAGTCCTATAAGTTTATTTATGGATATATTTAGCTTAAAATACAATTGGGGAATTTATGTTTATTGAAAAAAAATATACTTTGATTAAATGTCTAATTTTTACATAATAATAACGCAATTAATATAAAAAAATAATTTTATAATTAAATATAATATATGTATTCTTACACGTAAATTAGAAAAGCTGTATAGCATACAGAATTAGCATTGTAACTATTTTTATGTATTATATTACAGCTATCATTTTAGACATAAATAATTTATAATTTGAATAGAATTGTTAACAAGAAATGATATAGAAACTCCATAAAATAAATTTTAATATGTACTTTTGCATCGAATGCTACAAATTTTTTCCCCACAATTTGGGAACTCCTCGGTTGTAAGTAGCACTGCTACAGTCCGCTTTATGCACGTAACAGTTGACGCAAGCGCGCGCCAAGCCAATCCTATATAGTGATGTCTAGTTCGATTATAAAAACCAATAAGAGTCGATAATGTTTCTGATGATAACTATTAGAATCATATATATACCATCTATATAAAATAATTCTGGATGGTAATATAAAATGACAGTCATCAAAAGGAAAACGTGTATATTCTAATATTAAATGTACATTTGAATACTGACTTTATTATTGACATTTAAAATAAAACGCAGTGTGCATTGAACTGGATTTTTATAATAATTGAATGCTATGAGCATTATTAAAAGTGCTGTGTATACAGATTGCCGGGAAATAAAAATGTATCGATAAGCCTTTAAATCGTTTAGCTTTTTAAGAAATAATCGGCGATAAAAAATATCATTTAACCCTACAATGCACGATTTTTTTTGCTATTCGAAAAAATATACATACATGATTCTAAAGGCCATTTTTATACATGGGAAAATAATAAAAATAATCAATACGCATTATTTATTGAGAAATATTGTTTTTTAGTGAATGTGCCTAATATGTCCCAAACAGCATTAAGGCTGAAAAAGTATTATGTAGGATACTCAGCAGCAATTAAAGTAGTATATAAAAAAACTTTTATGAAATTAATAATAAATTTTAATGAAACTATAAACAAACTTCCTCATGCGCACAGCTAAAGATTGGAATTCTCTCATCTCGTCTGTGTTCCCAGATACTTACAACTTGGGGCTCTTTAAGAAAAGAGTGAATAGGCTACTAACGGGAGAGCGAGCTCCATCTTCGGCCTCATCTTCAATTACCATTAAGTGAGATTGCAGCCAATCGCAATCCCGTCAGAAATAATAAAAAAAAAACATAATGAATGAATGATTTTCCCTTACAAGCTCGTAATTTGCAACGTTGTCTAGCAGTGGATCATAAAGGGAAGTGTTCGATGCCATCAACTCTAGCGTATTTAGGTAGTACTACAGCTTTTGGTTTTTTCTTTCTCCTTTCCTCAAGTATATCGGTAACCAATGATGGTCTTCCTCTTTTGCGTATAAGTGAGGGTCCAGATAGACAAAGAGCTTTTGCAACTTCCAATCAAAATTCACGTAGTTTTATTTTTGTGCTATTTTGTCTCTGCTGTTGATGGATCGTGGTATTGGTAAAACTTCAGATACTGAAGGAGCGCTGAGATGACTAGAAATGCTGGGTTGGCGTTGACTAGTACGATTATCAATAATTGCTGACAAGATATCTGCTTGAGAAGGAAAATCATCGACTATATCATTCAAAATGTCAGTCTGCAGCAGTTGAGGTGTTCTATCTATTTCCTTCATCACCAAATCACTGATTTTAATCAGGTAATCATCACTGTCCCCATCAGATGATTCAAGATCATCTTCACTCCCCGATGGGACATTAAAAAAGTGTTCAATTTCTGATTCTGTTACCGATTTGTAAGGTTTCAACTGAAATAGAAAAAAAGTTTTATATTACCCATATTGCACGCTGTACCACAATAGGCACATACGATAAAACCCTCGATAAATAATTGATTTATTAGAAATATTGTAAATAAAAGTAATTCACAAGACAATTATAAAATAAACTTAACTCCGGTAATTTTATATGCCCAAAATACAGTACTTTCTATTTATTTTGTCGGGTCGAAACTCACGTAATTGAACTTTTTCTTAACTGCCTGCAAATTCTAATTCATATTCACCTCGTGAGTATAAATGTTCTATGATATTTACACCCTACCCTTTACCGCCACCGTGGCGAAAAAGGTAACCTATTTTATACTTCATTGGAGTGTGAAGTTATCATTATGATTAGATGGCGCATAACTATGTATTTAGAGCAAAATTCCTGTATGGCCCATATGTGGCACAATATGTGCTGTAGGGTTAAATATAGTGGACGAATATTGCAAGGGAATATAATCACTACATTTAAATCCTAAAGTTACAATCTTGGACCCTTCAAAAGTCTAATACGACTGCCATTCCAATCGGGAGATCAATTAATATTGCTTATTGTGCTGATGATGTTGTAGTCGATTTTTTTTAACTGGGGTCGTGTTATGGTCGAATGCCCTACTCCAATTGGGAATAAGTCAATAAAAAATAGCAAGCCTTACAATAAATTAGAAGAGCCGATCATCAGTTTATTACTCAAATTTGTATAAAGCTGAATAAATCGTGATCAAATAAGCGGTTAAACATAACTTCACCACAGAAACAGCCAAATTTATCTACGATTGAAAAGTCGATTTAACAGACATAGTTACATATTTTACCGACATCTATTAAAAATCTTATGCAAACTATAACGAGCTTAATAACATTGTCAAAGATTAGTAGTAATTGCTACTCCTCACTAGATGGCAGTGTCTTGTATAAGCTGAAAGAAAATTCTAGAATGTTCTCGATATGAAGTGCGCCAGCTAGTATTGAGTAGAGAAAATTCTAGTGCATTCTGTACAGGGTTTACCAATCTTTGGGCCGCAAAAAAGGGTAACGATAGAACTCGACGATTGAAAGTTGTCCCGAGCATGTCTATAAAATGTGTTTGTGTATATATTAATATATTTTATATATACTATTATAATTAAACTAGCTGCCCGCGCGGTTTTACCCGCGTTCCTGCATATATACAAACCTTCGTCTTGAATCATTCTGTCTATTGATGAAAACCGCATCAAAATCCGTTGCGTAGCTTTAAAGATCTAAGCCTACATAGGGATAGACAGACAGCGGGAAGCGACTTTGTTTTATACTATGTAGTGACGATCTATACCGAAACCAAGATCGCAAAAATGTATCAATGTATTTTTAAATACATACACAGAACACACAGACGTGTTCATGCACACAAATGTTTGTCCTGGGTGGAAATCAAACCAACAAGCCAACTGGCCCATCGAACAATGAAAATTAATTAATTGATATTACAAGTTGGTAAGATTATTAACACTTCGTCTGCAAACCTGAGTCGTTCGTGTCCGAGCGAAAACAGTTTTGGTTTGTACCGGGAAAATAAGGGAAGGGCGGATGCTCCTCTCTGTCTGTAAAAAAAGTTATATAGGAAGGGGATCTAATGCCCAAGTTTCAAAATTTTAGTGCCTTCCAGGTAGTAGTGACGTGTGCTCGAACTTTGCAGAGGACACGAAAGACCCAGGTTTGCAGACGGCGTGTAGTAAATAGGTACATTCGTGAAAACATTTATTTTTTGTTCTACGGTATTTTGACATCAGTGACTAGTCAGTATGCCTAAAAAAAATTCTGGATACATTTTTAAAAACTCTGGATTTGTCGCTCATCAAACCGCACTTGCAAGAGCGTGTAAGGCGGCCTGGATTGCACCGATCATTAGTTACTAGTATCCGCGAGATCTTTTCGGCGACCGAAATCGAGGCAAGACCAATGCTCGGGTCGGATAAAATGGATAAACGCAAGTGATGTTATTATTGCAAAATTGAAATAGATACGAAGACGCAGTACTGCTGTGTAAAATGTAAGAAACCTGTATGCGAAGAACATCGCGCCGTATGCTGTTTTCAATGCGGGGAATAATTAATGATCATCAATAACAATTCACTGTGTTGGATGAATCATAAAATGTAATAATATGATATCAGAAAGTATTTTTCATTGCCAAAAAATACAAAAACAATTTTTTTTGTTAATAAAATGTGTGAAAACCAATATGCATCGTACTTAATTTGTTGCCTTTTTTCATGTCCAAAACTAAAGCACTTTGCTTTGGATAAATAAAACAACATATCTTTTTTCTTGAAGCAGGATTTTTACCTTTAATTTCCAATTTGAAAAACCCCGGTATCTTAATTTGTTTCTGAGTTATAATTTTTTTTGTAAATCATTTTTTTTTTCAGAAATTCTTCATTTATTTAACGAAATATAATTTTATACAAAAATAATGTAAAATGAATATTTCGAGAAGTAGCATGAATTTTTTCAGAATTTTCTTTTCTTGGATTAAGGGAGTGAAATGATGGCCGGACGCGAAAGACCCAGGTTTGCAGACGAGGTGAGGAAAAAACGTTTGCAGATGGAGGGTTAAAATGTATCTCAGATTTTTATATTAGTATAATAATAGGTATATTCTTAGTTTAAAGGTATTTTTCACCAGAATTCAAGAATAAAATAAGGTCTCAAGCAGGAATTGATTTGTTATTGCACTCAATTGCTGTTTAGTCATCTCAAAATATAGTAGTAGGGCAACTGGAACCTTTTGATACAATAATATAAACTGAATACTAGTATCTAATGAGACTGGTTGTTGAAAGATTAGTCAGAGTAAATGTAGTTCTTCGCTAGTTGCCCTTAGCCCTATTTAACCAAAATGACAACATTCAACCATTGTATCGCTGCTAAAGATATGCGGCCCTCAATTTGATCCCCACTGGATGGCGGGTTTTCACGAAAGTTCCGAATCTTTCTAGTAGATAGCGGCACTGTTTAAATATCTAGGGGCGCGCGCATTTCGTCATCAGTATTCAGTTGTATCTGAAGCGAAGCAGTTGATCGCGATTCACATTTTCCAATATCCACGGAGAATTTGAACATTTCGTCGAATTAATTGCAAAATCGCTAACAATTTTCCATTGGAATAAGAAGAAAAACAAACAAGAATAATGTCAATGCCGCCATTTATGTGGGATCCGGATTTAGATCACAACCACCGTATGTTTGATCAGCATTTCGGTTTGGGGTTGTTACCTGACGATATGTTGTCTGGGTTCGGTGGGCCCCTGATGAATAAGGATTACTACAGGCCTTGGCGTCACCTCGCTGCTTCTTCTCGGGACATGGGCTCTAGCATCAAGACCGACAAACATAAGTTCCAAGTTAATTTGGATGTGCAGCACTTTTCGCCTGACGAGATCTCTGTGAAGACCGCCGAAGGGTATATTGTGGTGGAAGGGAAGCACGAGGAGAAGAAAGATCAACACGGGTATGTTACCCGGCAGTTTACTCGTCGCTACGCTTTGCCTGAAGGGTGCAACCCCGAGACGGTTGAATCTCGGCTTTCTTCTGATGGTGTGTTAACTGTGGTTGCTCCGAAGGTGCCGCCGGCTGTGCAAGGAGAGAGGCAGATTCCCATCGCTCAGACTGGGCCAATTCGCAAGGGAGTGAAGGATCATTCCAATGGTGATAAGGCCTAAGAGTCCTCAATCGAGTACAACCAGTGTTTTATTTATATTTTTTAGTCATTCCACAGTATTCTTCATGCATTTATTTTAAGACTGATTTGTTTTTAAATTATTAAATACTCACTTTCTATAATGAGTTTTTTTGTTCATAGATTACAACATATACCTACCCCCTTATTCTAAAAAATGCTGATTTTAAATTAGGTAGGTATATTTAGGGATGCTTAGCTAATTATTAAAAGGTCCTCAGGCATTAGGTATCTAACATCCTCCCTTTCCCTTCCTGCCCACTGTAGTAGGCACCTATTATATGTTAGAAAGGGTAATGTTATGGATACAGTATTGTCACATGAGCAGATATCCCAATAGAGTTAGTATTGGCTCAAATAATAAGTAACAAACAACTGATTCTAAATTATTCAATGCCAGGGGCATCATACAAACAAATAGTAGATAAAATTTTGCATACAGAGTTTGATGATCAAACAATAATTTTAATTGGCAATAGAAATATAGGTATAAAAGATTTGAATAAATAGTCTCAACTCATTAACAATATTAGGGGTAGTGAAAATACTGTGGTGTCCCATACTCTTCCAACTACTCAGTTGTGGAGAATAATTATATTTGGCATTTAAATAACCATATGTAGGTATAATGTTACATTGTCATAGTGTTAATTTTATTTATTTTGATACCAACAAGTTTGTTAGTAATTAAAAATTTTAACAGGATACACTGTATATTCAAAAAACAATAAAGTTATGGATTGCTTCACTTGCAGCATATAATATTAATAGTTTAAGGGATAACCGTTTAACATGTTTGTGCTTTCTGTGATGTCCTGTAATTGAAGCACTAGGTGTATAAATGATATTATTATTGTTTTAAATGTGAGGTGTATACTTTGATGGACATCAAAATAAAATAAATAAAACAGTAAGAATAAATAATTTTAAATATTAATATTGAGAATAGTAGTAATGACAACAGAGAAGTAATTTTTTTTTTACATCAAAATATTAATTGCTTGTTTGGCAAAATTCTTGATATTCATTTACTATGAGATAAATAAAAGATATAATGCTTATCAGAGACATGGTTGAAACCAGGCACCATGCTTTTTAATATTAAAACTGCATTATGCACATGGATGCAATTGGCTTTTTTTGTCTTTACTATCCAAGGCTTTTGATTGCATTGACCACTGTACACTAGTTCTAAAACCTGACTACTACGGAATTCGTGGAACTGCTCATGATCTTTTATCTTATTTGTCAAATCGCCAACATAAGGTAGGAATTACTGGCACAACATCCTACAAGGGCTCTTAAGTCGAAATGGGTACCCCCATTTCCCAGGGGTTCAATTTGGGGTCCTTTTTACATATAAATATTTTTATAAATCATATGATATTTTCTTGTTTGCTGATGATACATCATTATTTGATAGTATGGAGTGTAGAAGTAAAGGAGGACCATCTTGTATGGGGGATTAGTCGAAAAAGTGTCCCCTTAAAACAGCAAATTAGGTTTCGAATTCTCACTGAAATAGCGCTAGTGTAGCAAGTGGAAATGATATGAACAGAGTGAAGAGTGCTGGGTTGGTTTCCGGCAATTCTTTAAAACTCTTTTCTATTTCTTATTTACAATGAATTGCGGTACTTAAAATCACTGTATAATTTTATTCCATACTCATGTTTGTCTGTATATTATAATAATTATAAAAAAATGCGCTGTAACAAAACGGAAATGTTTCTTTCCCTTTTTATAATTTTTCTATCCTACTCTAATAATTTGTGGCGCTCTATTTAAAATTGTTCCATTTGCTACAGCAGCGCCATCTTAATTTGTTCCCTTTCAAGAGACACTTTTTAGTACTGAGATGGTCCTCCTTTACTTCTACACTCCATAGTTGATAGGTAAGACAGTGATCTTACCAAATTTAATAATACTATGTCAATTGTCTGTGGGTGGTTTGCTACAAATAATCTTTTACTAAGTTCAGAGTAAACTAAATGCTTAAGGTTCTCTTTACCAAATGTAGCAAAAATAGACAGCCAAATAATAATAGTTGGGATCAATATTGATCTTGTTAATATTTAGTTGTTATTTTTGGGTCTTACATTAGTCAACAAAATATTGGAGGGACCCCATGTTGATAATCTAGCTGATTATTTAGAGCATAATAACTTTTGGCAATGATTTGCTCGCCTGAAAGTAAAATATATAAGTGACTATCCATTTAAGTATTTTTATTGTGAAATTAATATGTTATAATATCTTTGTGGGTAATATTTAAAAAAAATCATGTAGTCGATTTATAAGAGCCTGTGAAGGCTTACATGAATAAACAATGTTCCTTTACTATCAGTGCAGTGCGTCTCTGGAATTTTCTCCCACACTCACTACGCGACAGCCCCTCCCTGAACGTGTTCAAGAAGAGAATAAAGGACCATTTCCTCTATAAATAACATTGTAGTTATTTCTTTATGTATAAATTTATTAAGGTATATTTATTTATTAATATATTTATTTGTGTATGTATATTTATATTTATTTTGTATTAAATAGGTTTATGCACAGTATTCATTTAAATTGTACACTGGTTCTTACCATCAATATATGTAGTTATCTCTATCACTCAAAGGTTTGCTGGTAGAAAACTCAATTTTGAGTTAAGCACGCCTATGTACATGACATTTCTTATGTAAGTTTTAAATGTAAATTATTGGTGTACAATAAAGTATAATAAAAAAAAAAATCTATTCTATTATATAATTCCATTCTATTCTTCAATTTCGTGGAATCCGTTATTTTTTTCTTCTTTAATATTAAAGAATAGATTTGCTTTTAATGAAAGCATCAATAATAACCAAACAATTGTTTTTACGTTTTAAAGGGAGCCTCGATTATATCCGCAGTGTCTGTAGCCAAGAGTGTGCTACGATAATTAATGAAATCAAATTAACGATAGTAATGACTTAAAATACTATTGGTAGTCTCGATAGTATTTAATTTACTATCGCAAAGGCGATACCTACTATTGGTACGCTTATATTAGGCGCTGCGCAAAGGTGAATACTTTTGTGTCTTGTGTCGGATACAAGCTACCAATAAATATTTGATATCTATAGAACCAGTATGAAATTAGCCACTCCCTGCGCAGACGTAAACATATTTTGTGTCCAGTTGCTTCCACTTTATACATACTTGTGGAAGATCAAAAGTGTTCAATGACGGTATCTGGAAAACGACGGAAAACAAGCAACGAATTATACCAGTAACCAGAAGTAGCAGTCCCCGGGGCCCCCAAGCTCAGGGGGCCCCTCGGACTCGTGACTTATACACAGTGGGGTAGCTATCGGAGGCCTAGACGGGGCAGAACCCCGGGGTCCCCAAGCTTCGGCTGGGGGACAAAATATTTTAAATTGTTTAGTTGGGGCCCTACTAAATGTTTGCCCTGGGGCCTACTGTTACCTAGCTACGCCACTGCGTGTTGGTAACAAAAAGTGTCTACGTTTGCGCAGCCTCTTAACTATTGTCTTGCGATAGTATCGATAGACTATAATATTTTATACTATTTCGTGCACTTACTAACAGTAGAAGCAGCAGCAGTAGGTATGTGGCACTGCAGCGCTAGCCCTATAGCCCTTGTCGGTGGAGCGGGATTGTCTTTCGGCAACCTTTAGTCGAATCTTTCTTCATCTTTATCTTTAAATCACGTAAATTGTATTTCAGTCTAGTTAAATAAATAACTTTCATTGGACAAATCCTCATTTATTGAAGTTAAATAAAGTTGCTCTAAATATAACACTTGTGCTTTTTTAATATAAGCATAGTTCCTACCGCTATGTAATTAATAATTTATTTTGTCGCATTGTTGTAGAGGTTCCTCAACCGATTATTTAAGCAATAGGATTCTCATTCATGTTTCAGTGTTTGCAGTTTGCGGACAGATTGGGGGCGACCGCATACACATGTCGCTTAGTTGCATTAACAAATCTAATTATTTTCTCCATTTTCTTTGTTCAATAAGTAATAAAAAAAATTTTTTGCTGCTCTGCATGAGGAATATCTAGCGTAGAATCCACAATAATACCAAAGTACTTATCGGATTGCACTTCATTAGAAATGAGTTCTAACACTTTACTTTGAATTAGTTCTGCATAGATTATTTTTGATAAGTACAATGTATTGCCACGGATCGAATTCAGCCGCCAGAAGTTGCGAACATTTTGCCGGCCCTAAAATTATGCCACCCTAGGACCGGGCCTCACAAGCCTAGGCCTAAATCTATCACTGCATATATGGAGTGTAGAAGTAAAGGAGGGCCATCTTGTATTAGGGATTAGACGAAAAAGTATCCACTTCTAATAGCAAATTAGTTTTCTAATTCTCACCGAAATAGCGCTAGTGTAGCAAGTGGAAATGATAATATGAACTTAGCAGCATAAGCAGTTACAAACAGAGTGAAGTGTGGTGGGTTGGTTTGCCTATATATTATAATAATTTAAAAAAATGCGCTGTAACAAAACGGAAATGTTTCTTCCCTTTTTTTTAATTTAGTATACTACTCTAATAATTAGTGGCGCTCTATTTAAAATTCTTCCACTTGCTACAGTAGCGCCACCTTAATTTGTTCCCTTTTAACGGAGACTTTTTAGTACGCTGAGATGGTCCTCCTTTACTTCTACACTCCATAACTGCATACACACCATGTGCCACAGAATAAAAAAAGAGTAGGTTATTTGCACTTTTTATAAATGAAATTTCTGTTTTAAAAAATTAGGATAGGAGACACTAAGAAAGATTTAAAAATGAAAAGTTTAGCCCCATGAAAATGGAAATAAAGTATTCAGGCATGTATATGTACTTAAATCTATCATTACTAGATTAAACGAAATAAAAAAAAATACAAGATTTTATGAAAGTAAAACGAAACGCAACGTCAAGTAAGTACGCAAGTACCCGCCAAATCTACTGTAGTAATTTTGTAAATTTATAGCAAATTTAATTTATGAGTATAAAATCAAACAAGCATAAAATCATAAAGGTTTGTAGCAATGCATTTCTTATTTAGTACACAGACAGATAATTAATTAGGTACTTGTGTTTTTGCACAAGAACGTTGTTGGATAGTTTTTAAGTAGGTACTTGCATCCAACGATATATAAACTAAACGTCATCGCTTGCTTGCACTTTATCTTTTAATACCTACCTCTGTTAAGTATACACATATTAGTGTACAGATTAGTATGTAAGTATGTTTGTTAGGTACTCTTTCACCCAAAAACTACTAAAAGGATATGGATGAAACTTGGCACAAAGATAGAGCATATCTTGGAATAACATATAGGCTACTTTGTATCCCGGCGAAATGTGATATCCCGGGGACAGCTAGTCAATAATAATCTCACAACGTCAATAAATGTTATTCGTTGCTACAGACAAGTGCAAAGAGTTTGGACCCTACAAAAGATTCAATTTCACGACTGAATAGTAAAGACAAATCCTTTTAGTGTAGTTAATATTCTGCTTAATGGAAGGATCTTCAAAGACAACTTGTTTGATTTAATTGAGATGGGCTCAAAACTGTCAAATTGACCAACTACTTCTTTTACGGCCACCTAGCTACACGTACCTCCCGTTACTAGCCAAAATATGCACGATTAGGGAAAAATGGCTAAAATATCTATTATGCAGTAGGTAATGGGAAAGCGAGCTCCATCTTCGGCCTCATCTTCACTTACCATCAGGTGAAATTGAGGTCAATCGCAATCCCATCATAAATAAATAGATAATAATAAAATATTTGTATGTTTTATGTATCCGATGTCTAATTATTATGTTTATTAAAAATAAGGAGGTATTTTTTCGGTAGGTTTGTCAGATTAGGAAGGGTTTTTGTAAACATAATAAAATTGTGAATATTTAATGAAACTTTATCGGTTGGAAATCGAGTTTGCCGACTCGGTTCAAAACCGGTCGCCGATATTTTTCTCATACTGTTCTCTCTCATGTTACAGTGCGTGATTTAAATCCAGACTTACTAGAATATTTACCAAATAGGTTAGGTGGTAAAATAGTTTATTACTTCTATTTTTACGAATTTGATGTCGCTTGAGTTTTAAGCTTCACCATTGCCTTTTTGGTGAAGGAGACCTTCCTGGTTATATCAGTACGTTTCTACGTTTTTTTTTTCATTTTGGCGACAAACCTAAGGAGGACCGAGCACCTCCTCTTTGTGTCCACCTAGAGACGTAAAATTGTGCAGTCTCATGGGCCTGTAATTTTACCGGCCCCCTTACCTTTCTAACAGTAATACAAATGCACTACAGCTTCACGGCGGAAATGCGTAAGGTGATAGTACCCGGGACGAACTAAGCACTAAGAGCGTCTACTACAAAACCTACTCTGAAATTCCCAATTAACAAGTGTGGTGAAGTCAGTAATATAGGGTTTAGTAATTAACAAATTAAAGTCAATTTTCGCTTACAGGAGTAGCTACTTATAAAGTTCAAAGCTATTATAAGTTACCACGGGTTCTGAAGTCAGCTTTCACATGAGAATAACCGGTAAGAAACTGTAATATTATGTATGCTTTTTGAACACCGTGGACTCGTTGTTAGAGAAGGGACGTGTTGATTATAATCTATACTAATATTACTAGCTGCCCGGACAGACGTCGTTCTGTCGAAATAAGTCCATACAAAAATGCAGGAATTCGCTCGCAGCGCCACCTACCGGGTCCAATTGTGAATCTAAACCATCCAGGGCACCACCCAAACGCAAACAAAAAAAAACATTCCAATCGGTCCAGCCGTATTAAAAAAGAAGAAATAATTGAATTTCACGGTATTTCGTTTACTACAAAATAAATTTAATTTATACATTAGCCTCAATAACACGTGGTAATCATGATATTGAATTGTAGCTTATATGACACGTTCGTAGATTTACCATAGCAGCGCCATCTATTGATGACTTACTCAACCCAGTCGAAAGGTATCGACATCTCTTAGAATCATTTGGAGTTAACAGATAATTGTGACTGTCAAATAATAACAGACAAATAATTAGCAATAAATTAAAATTGCGACTATAATTTGAGATTTAAACTATCCTATCTCTCAAGTTGGATCGAACTGCACATGGTGTGCGAATTTTATTATAATCGGTTAAGTGGTTTAGGAGTCCATTGAGGACAAACATTGTGACACGAGATTTATATATATTAAGATAAAGCTGAAGAGTTTGTTTGATTGTTTGAACGCGCTAATCTCAGGAACCGCTGATCCGATTTGAAAAATTCTTTCAGAGTTGGATAGTGCATTTGTGCCTAGGAAGGCTGAGGAAGGCTATATGCTATGTGCTGAATGGATAAATCAAAAACATTTTGTATAAAATCTGTTTTCGCACAATGACGCATGCAACAACCTTTTATACCAGCCCCCTTATTCAAATCCGTCGTCGCATCGCAACGAGTCCTCGAAGAGCAGACCTCTCATGGGATTGCATAGTTATAGAAAGAGACAGAGCAAAGAGGCCGCTAAGATTACTGGCATTTAACTTACATAATCGAATCCCAGTTCATAATTATATATTGGCCAGCATATTATATTCAGTTTGAGTTAAATAACACATGAGTGAACATCTTTTGTGCGCAATTTTTTAAGGCTGTGATTTTTAACTTTTATACGGACAATTGTGTTACACTTACAGTGTTTGTTGTAAAGTATCACATAAATGTGTGTTTTTACTAATGGTTTTTTCATATGAATAGGAAATGTTTAGAGTGGTACTTATGATAAATAACCAAAGGTGCTATTGGGGCTATATTAAATTAACACTAAACATACCATAACCGGGTCAAATGACCCATTTTGAACTATGCATTGAAAATGCACGTATCATCTTATTGCTTTTGCACATTTGACTAAATGACTTTTTTTTACTAATTAATATACAGTTATACTATTTATTTCCCTTCCTAGCAACCATATTTCATACATACAAGCAGGAAACATAAAGTCACATTTGACCCGCTATGGTACAAATTCGTACCTAGTAAGAGTTGGTATGATTAGTGTTAAAGTAAATAAAAAAAAAATTGTTAAATCATACATTTCTTAAAACTACCAAGAAATGTAAAAGGTATAAAATAAATAAATTTCATACATTAACAAAGTTATCAGTTTATACAAAAAGTACTACTATTAATATCACTAAGGCTGCGAACCGTAATAGGTAGGGTGCTTAAACAAAAAATATTAAAAAAAAAAAGATCTTAAAAGAAACCAGTTTATTCGGCGTTTTGTTAAATATTGCTCGGTGGTACGGAAACCCATTGTGCGTGTGTTCGAATCGCACTTAGCCGGTAACATGACACGAATAACGGTTCAAAATTATGTTATGTTTTGGAGAATCAAATTCCTATAGTAATAAGGTGTTCTGGAACATTTCTGCACACATACTAAACTTATAAGCAGAGGTTTTGGAAAGGGGATAATATAGTTCATTGTAATGGGTTAAAATTTAAACCTTGTAAATTTTCGAAATAAAAAAATGTTACTTAAAAAAAATATTATGATAAAGATAAATTAATAATTTATGAAGGTAGGTACTAAAAAATAATAAAATTAATTAAAAAGTCGCAAGTAATCGTGTTTCTTCGTAACAAAATAAAAATAAGTATATGAGAACTTACATTTCTAGATCTCGTCGTAGAAAGCATAAGCAATTATTCTTTTTAATAATCTAAAAGTCAACCTTGCAATAAAATACTTTTATGTGAAAGCGTATTGAGATACAGCGTGACAATGCCGCCAGCATTCTGGGCACGCTTCCCACCGACAGCGATTTAGATCCACCCCCTTATTCTAATACAAACTTGTCGACGAGCTGCTTCACGGAGGCCTCGGAGAGCTTATCTTTCACGTGGTTAGTAGTATTAACGTAGTTAGAGAAAGAGACAGAGCACGGAGGCCGCGACGAAACATCCTTGAGTGTCATTTTCCTTACAAAATCGAGCCCCAGCTGTTTTTTACTGTAAGCAGCTGATCTAACTTTTCTTACCATTTTGTTTTTATTGTATATATTTTTATGTCATTTTTGTTGTGCTTGCTTTTAATTAGTTGAACATATTAATTTAGGTTTTAAAATAGATTTGGTTTTGTGTAATTGCAATATTGTGAAAAAGTGATTTACCAAACATGAACATTTATTTAAAAAAAATTAAAATAATGCCGATCAACGCGATCGAAGTCGTGGCCCGAAGATGTACATCCCTTCATATATACAGACAGGTAATTTAACCTTATTCTATTTCATGGAAAAATTCTTGTAAATAAAGAACACGTTTTCAATAATTATGCGAAATTATGCGTAGTAGGAACCAGAATGATAAATTGATTAGAATACCTAACAAATAACAGTAGTACTTCCTAGCATTTATAACTAGCTTCCGTCCCGCGGCTTTACCCGAGTTGCCGATAGATTTTCTGTTTTCAGGAGTAAAAAATAGCTTAAGAACATTTTCTATCCATGCGTCAAATTTTATTCAATTCTGCTGTCTTATTCAGCTAATACAAACATCGTCGGCGAGCCGCTTCACGGAGGCCTCGGAGAGCATACTTCTCACGTGATAAGTAGTATCAGCATAGAGGCCGCGACGAAACATCCTTGAGTTAGTGTCATTTTCCTTACAGAATCGAGCCCCTGATCTGTCATAATTATGTCAGCTTCTACATTAATATTATAAAAATAAAATAAGTAGGTATCTCTTCTCTGTCTATTTGTAATGAATAAATAAATAATGAATATCATGGAATTTTTTTTTACACATGGCCCCATATGATCCTAAACTAAACTTTATAAGAAAATACTTATTTATATATTTGCAACCAGAACAAACAGACATGTCCCATGTGTAGGTACACTCAAATGTTTGTCTTGGGTGGATATCGAACCCACGACTTGCGGCATGGCAGTCTGGGGGTTCTAACCACCAAGCCAACTGGCCAGTCGAACTCAAAAACTACTGGACTGATTTTAATTATTCTTTCACTATTAGAATAAAATATTATTACTTAATCCAGAAGTAAGGTTTTGGTAGTTAGTTAAGGGTCCCCTTGACATGCATTGCCTAGAGGCCCCGACATTATAATCCGGCTCTGATGGCCTACCGCATTTTCACGTCTCAGATGTACTGTGTTTTCTCAGGTCATAGCAACAATAGCAGCATGTCTCCTCTCAGTATCTGGAGGCCTTACCTTTGGGTATACAGCAGTCCTGCTGGCTCAGCTCCAGGCAGATGATAGCTATGAATATGACGAGAGCTATGACTCTTGGATTGGTATGTTTACACATCTTTACAAATTGTTATCTGCTTCTAAACTCACTGCAAACTGCAAGGTAGATAATGATATGAGTGATTTTCTAATAAAACCCTTTCGAAATTTTGACATAAAACTTTTTGCAACGTGTAAAATGGTAATCCTTTGTAAAAACTATAAAATTTGTGAAATATAGCTCTGTCCAAATTATTTCATTTCTTTTTTATTAATTTCACATTATTTTATTAAACAAAAATATGCATTATTATTGAAAGTTTAAGGTATACTTTTAATTGTATCAATTTTTGTGAATCTTGAGAATTTTCAATAAAATACCAAATTACACAGATTTGTTTTTAATATATTATGTTGATTTAGTAAATGATGCCGAACAACGTATATTCGACATTCTACTAATAGTTAAATTAAGGGTGCGGCTACCCTTACGCTAACAATGAAGTTTTCTACTACATCCCTACTAATATTATAAATGTGAATGTAAGTTTGTTTGTTACGCTTTCACGCGATAACTACACGAAATTTTGTATACATATGCTTGGAGGTATTAGAAGTAACATAGGATACTTTTTGTGCCGGGAAAATATTACATCCCTCGGGAACGCAGGTGAAACCGCGTGAGACAGTTAGTATGGATATAGATCTTATATTCAATAAGTATGGTTCCATTCCTTGAAATCGCAGGTTTTCTGAAATTACGTTAGCAATTTATGTAATTATTATTACTTCATTTCCAGCCTCAATCGCTCCATTGGCCATGATGCTCGGCTGCTTATACTCTGGTCCAATTGCCGACGCATTTGGCAGAAGAACTAGCCAGATGATGATCGTCTTCCCTTTCATAGCTGGCTGGTTCATCATGGGCTTCGCAAATGGCCCTGCAGTCATGCTACTTGGAAGGTTTATCACTGGTCTGTTTACTGGAGCTGTAAGACCTACAACCATGGTTTATATTGGGGAGTCTTTAGACCCGAGGTATAGATCGATTGCATTATTCTCCCCATCAATGGCTGTCCATGTTGGATCATTTATCAGTCACACAGTTGGCCAATACGTTTACTGGAGGACAAGCTGCTTAATATTTGCACTTCCAAATCTGATGTGCCTAATAATACTCATGCTCTTAAAAGAAAGCCCACTGTGGCTGATATCTAAAGGAAGAATAGATGAAGGAGTGCGTGCTTTCAAACTATTTCGTGGAGAAAGTGAACTAGCTGATAGGGAGCTAGCTGCTGTATTGGAAAAGCAGAATGAAAAAACAGAAAAGACTACCTTCAGAGAATTAACGAACATAGTATTAAGTAAAGCATTTATGAAGTCAATTCTTACAGTTTTCCTTTTATTCGCAGCTGTACAATTATGTGGAATCAACATGATTTCTTTCTACGCTCAGGATATATTCAAGAAGACATTCTCTGGTGAAATCGATGCGTATATGTTAATGTTAGTCACAGATTGTATTAGAATTGTTACATCTTCTGTTGTATGTATGTTAGCTAAGATTATTCCGCGAAAATTATCGTTTTTGATATGTAGTTTTAGCACCACTTTAATCCTCGTTTTATTAGTCATATACCTATATATAAGTCCTGCTGGCTTAATGGGGTTAGCTATAGCTCTCATGGTAGCATATATAGCAATAGCCAGTGCATTGACTAGTTTTTCATGGTCATTTGTATCCGAAATATTTCCTGGTAGTGTACGGGGATTTGGTTCGGGCTTGAGTTCAGCCATATCCTTCATATTGCTGTTCATTTCTGTTAAAATTACACCGAGCATCATGGCGAACTATGGTGAAACGGTAATGTACTCCAGTTTTGCAATAGTTACGTTCGTGGCTTCATTCATTTTGACCTTCAATTTTCCTGAGACCAATGGTAAAAGTTTACAAGATATAGAGAATAGTCTGTATAATAAGGAATGTAATACCGCTGAGAACAATCCTATTTAATCTATTTATAAATAGGTAAGACTGCTGATTATTTATAAGTATAATGTAACTTAAGATTTTAATGTACCAAACGATTAAAATTCTCATAACTTTGGAGAATATGCTATAATACTACTACCTGTAAATCCTTGATTCTATCCAGCTGCCCCAGACGGAGGATACTCTACTAATAGTCGAAGGGGTGAGCATACAGAGCCATGAAATTAGGTGATTCAAGGCAGACATTAGGGCTACAAAATACTCTACAGCCGTGCAATCTTTCTCACGATTCTGCATAAAACTAAAATATTGTTAATCGGAAGTATACACAAAGGTGGTCTTATAGACCAAGTGTAAAAAACATTTGTTTTGTTATGATTTTATAACAGCGCGTACTTTGTTAAATAATTTAGAGTTTATTTAATCCCTAAATATCATTCTGTATTCAAGTCTTTAGTTGGTATAGGTACTCTATTTATGGAAACTGCGATAGACATCACGTAAAATTATAAAATTCCCAATACACAAATCAAAAATATTAAATGCTTATATAATGTACCAAATAGACACAAAACCAATGCCTTTATTTTCTTAACCTTGCCTTTAAAATGTATTTATTGAGGTCAATACTCAGATAAAGTGTAAAAAGTGGTTAAACTGTGGAAACCAGTTTATTATTTATTTCAAGGGTTATTTGACGGTTATATAAACATGTAGATAACGTCACTACCACTGCGGTCGAATAAGACCTACCACATTTTTTTTATAAATACTTGAGCGCATTTGACTGGATGTCACCTGATGGAAAGTGACGATGAAGTCAAGGATGGTACACGCGAACTCAAGTAATGACTATTTAGTCTTGCCTTAAAGACTCCTAGATCGTATGGCTTGGTGGTTGGCGACCCTGACTGCCACGCCGCAAGTCGCAGGTTCGATTCCCACTCAGGACAACCTATATGTGAGCATGAACATGTCTGTTTGTACTGTGTATGTCCGGTGTAAAGGTAAATTCCTACAAATATTATAAATGCGGAAGTTTGTACGTATGGATGTTTGTTACTCTTTCACGCAAATACTACCAAAAGGATTTAGATGCAACTTGGCACATTGATAGGTCATATCCTGGAATAATGTATATAGGCTACTTTTTACCCGGGAAAACGTGACATTCCTCGGGAATACGGGCTAAACCGCTGGGGACAGCTAAATATTATTAAGAAAATATAAAAATTGTATATGCAGTACATCAGTTATCTGGTTTCCATAGTACATGCTCTGCTTAGTATGGAATCAGATGGCCGTGTGTGAAGAAAGTCTACAGATTGGAATACAAAAATGTTATAGTTACTAAACATTAACCAAATAATATTTACTCTAACCAAAAATCAAATCTGCTGTACTTTTCACAATTCAAAACGTTGAAAGCCGGGTTACTATATACGACCCCGATCGAAAATCCATGGATTGATGAACCTTTTGACAGTCATTTTAATACACGTAATGTCAAAATTCTACTTCAATCTTGCGATTTTAGATCGGGCTCGTATATAGTAACCCGGCATAAATGTTCACTTGAGGGAACTCAGATTGCGGACCTCTCATCAGTTTTTGAGAGAGACTGAGATATAGCTAATATCTGGATTCAGCGTCGAGTTTAAGTACGGAATAGCAAAGCAGTTCGGCCACATCGTAACAAAAAAAAGCAATGAAAAATAACACTATTTATTAATAGCACAATAACTTAAAAAATGCAAGTCTTTATCACAAAAAGTTTTTTTATGCTTGAACATCACTTTTCACTGCTTCTTCGACCTTCCTCACAGGTCCTGTATGTGTTATGGGCACTGATCTTTCTCCATGAGCTAATTCTACCTTCATCGGAGCTACAACACTGAGAACACCATCGGAAGACAGCTTCGATTCCACACCATCAGAATTAATGTCTTGTGGCAGTTTGAATCTTCTTACGAACTGTCTGGATACAAAACCATGTTCATCTTTCTTCTCTTCGTGCTTCGCTTCAATCACGATGTATCCATCTACAGTTTTTACAGTTATTTCATCGGGTGCGAAGTGCTGAACGTCAAGATTGATCTGCCATTTATCCTTGTCAGCTTTAATTGAAGATCCCACGTCGTTCCTCCACCACGGTGTGTATCGGGGAACGATCGGGCTGGTCGCAGCCGTCACAAGGTCACTCGGGGTGATTGCCAGGCCGAAGTTCTGGTCGAGGAGTCGCCTTGGCCAACGTGGGATGTCGTAATCGAGGAAGTAAGGTAGAGACATTTTGATTGTGTTGCCGGCTTGTGTCGCGAATAAATGCAAGCATTCGAAGTGTGTTCCGTTTATATATTGGGATGCGTCATGTCTGGCACTGGCTATCCTATTTGTATTTAGACTTGGGAACATTCTGGATCCGTACCTATAGGTGGGTTGTAGTTGTGTGTATACAGAATTGAAGGTATGTATAGGTGTGTTGTTTTAGTATGTATGTAGTGGCAAAAGTGTATTGGATAAGATTATCGTAATAAATGGCGATGTAAATATTTTTTGAATTTTTAATATTGGTCAGTGAACTAATTACCCATTTCAATCTACTACTACAAAGCCCTTAATTTACGCCTTATGGCTTAAAAAACTTTGTGCGTCTATAGGTTGCTGGTACTCAAAGGAAATCCGTGATTATGGTCGTAAGTGGAGTCCGAAAATCATTGCAGCAAAATGGCACACCACAGTTTTTAGATTTTCAAGCATGGAAACGTAAATGTCTCAGCAGACTGTCTGAACTAGAAATTAAGGACCTGGATACTGTAGACTTTTTCAATTATTAATTACAATGGAAAATTGATTCATACAATACATACGTAGACATGGCGTTTCTGTACATTGAAAAGTTTGAACTACTGAGAGGTGATAACTAATAGAGCCCATTTCAAATATTTTTGGACTTTGGTCTGTTTGTCTACGGTTCAGTTTGTATGTGCATGCATCACATGAAAATTACAAGTCAAATTGAAAATGATTTTACCATTTGATAACTTTAAGAGCGGTGCAAAAAGAAAATAAAATAATAAAGAATGTTAGCGAAAAAGCAATAGCACGGATTGTCGCCATTTCCTAGACATTTTATCTAGGCGTGAAAATACATAGACTGCCTTTTTACCTCTAAAGGAAAGGCGGGTGAAACCGTTCGTGCTAGCTAGTATTTATATGTAGGAATTAGTAAATAATATGTATTTCTACGTTATAATAGGAACGCTTGCTCATTGATTATCTTATTTACGTTGCTATTTTTATCTAAATGCGCCCACGCAAAATTACTCTTGAAATATTTTTGACTCACACTTCAATAACGTTTATTTTGGTATCTCTTGGTCGTGACTTATGTACGTTAGGGGAACAAATTGCCCAGATTTGGTTTGTTTGAATGAACGCAACTAGTTGATTTCATAAGCACAGGGAAGGCCCTAAGTTACACATTCTTTACACACGATCCCAAACTAAGCAGGGCTTGCACTATGGGAACCAGATAAATGAATTACTTACACCTAGACACAGGACAAACAGACATAAAACACAATAATATTTGGCCTGGGTGGGATTCGAACCTACGACTTGTGGCGTAGCAATCAGGGTCTCGTAATCACCAAGCCAACCGGCCCGTTGTAAGAAATCATCCAAACAATATAACATAACATATATATACATATATATATATATACATATATATCTATATACATATATATCTATATACATATATATATAACATTTCATACAACATTTATACATATAACCTTACCCATTTCCGCCGTGAAGCAGTAGTGCAATTGTATTACTGTGTTTCGGTTAGAAAGGGGGCCGGTGAAATTACAGGCACATGAGACTTAACAACTTCACGTCTCAAGGTCGACAACGCATTGGCGATGCTCCTAGTGTTGCAAATGTCCATAGGCGGCGGTGACCACTTACCATCAGGTGGACCGTCTGCTTGTTTATCGGCCAAACTGGCATAAAAAAAAAAAGTCTTGGATGAACAAATCATTAAAATGCTGTTTATAATGCAACATCACGCTACGAACCTTAGCATAATAAAAAAAAGTCTCAGAGAGCGCTAATGGCAAAGGGCGCTGTGACGCAGTGGGTCAACCGTGGCACACATCTAGAGGAATCTCAGTCTAATCCTGAAGTCTGTGCGAGCTAAGCCACGTGCAAAAGCTAGGACAAGTATAAAGTAAACAAGTATTATGTAAATGCGTCAACATAATATCAAAGTAGACAATGGTCTGGTAAATATATAAATATACAAAATGTACCATTGCTGAACATTGAACTATTGATACCATGAAATACAAAATAAATTCAGTAAAATATGTAATAAATTCCTCAAGATTAGAACAAAATTCTTAACAAGAATCTGGTTTTTTCTCTCCAGGATCCGTAGATTTTGTTGGCACCAAAGTTTCACACGGAAGATTGATATCACAGAAACTCCTTGGAGCTGTTATAGTAAGTATTCCATTAGGTGATAATTTCGACTCCATATCCTCAGGATTACACCCAGGTGGTAACTTGAATTTTCTCACGAAACGTCTCTGAACATAACCTTTGTCAGTCTTCCTTACGTGTTTTCCTTCAATTAGTATATACTCTCTTCTCGCTTTAACTCTTATTTCTTCTTTAGTAAATTTATGAACGTCTATTATTAACTGAAACAGGTCTTTCCCTATTTTTATTGATGGTCTTGATTGCCTCAAATTTCTTTGTTTCAACAATGAATACACTGCTGGTCGTAAATGGGTTTTCATTAGCGAACCTAAAAGCATGTTTTTGGTTTTAATTGACACAATTATTTATTTATTAAAAAAATATTAGTTTGTATTTCCTGATCACTGTGGCCATGACATATGGGTGACATGATATTCTAATATGATCTTGTATCACAGATATTTGTTTTCGTTACAGATAATACAATTACATAGTGAACCTGATGAACTATTGTATTTTATATATATTTTTTGTATTTTTAGACACTAACAAGGTTTGATACCTACCTAAGTTTTATGTATTTTTTTTATTTGATACACATTGAAACAAGTGTCCAAGCTTAAAACAGATAAGTATCCAGGCAATGTTTTCTTATTAGGTAGGAAAAAAAATCCCGGGTGATGTAGTAGACTTTGTTGGAAAAAGTTTAGAATAAAAACAACAAAATATTAGATTAACCAAAACATTTATTTAAGATAAATAACTTAACACATATTTGATTACCAAAACCAAATTCAGTCTCACGTGCCTAATACTTTGGAATTAAGGAAGGTGCTTAAAAATATAACAAGCTTATTAAATTAATTACAAACAGTTCACTTCGTATCTTCTTCGATTTCGTTCTGATCCTTGATCTCCTTGCGCACGGGTCCCGTCTGAGAGATGGGCACCGACCTCTCGCCATTGATGGCGTCCGGAACCTTCCGTGGCGCGGTGATGGTGAGCACTCCGTCCGAGGACAGGCGGGACTCGACGGTGTCCGGCACTACGCCCTCCGGTAGCGCGTACCGCCGCACGAACTGCCGCGAGATGTACCCGTGGTCGTCCTTCTTCTCCTCGTGCTTGCCTTCAACCACGATGTACCCGTTCGCCGTCTTCACCGAGATATCTTCAGGCGCGAAGTGCTGCACGTCCAGGTTCACTTGGAATTTGTCTTTGTCGGCTTTGATGCTGGAGCCGAGGTCTCGTGTCGCAGTGGCCAGCTGTCTCCACGGTCGGAAGTAGTCGTCGGAAAGTACTGGGCAAACAGCAGCGGTCAAGAGATCATCTGGTGTTAGTGCCAGGCCGAAGTCCTGGTCGAGAAGGCGGCTGGGCCAGTAGTTGCTACGATGGCGCGGACGAGGGTTTTCGTAACCGAGAACGAATGGTAGCAGAGACATTTTGATGAGTTTATTCGTGTTACGTATTGTAGGTAGTTTGCTTGAGTTGAGAACACTGTCAGCTGTTAGCGCTTCGATTGCTTGTATTCAAATATCATACTCGCGTTGAATCGCCGCGCGTATTTATACCCGCGGCGCAGCGACATCTAGCGTTAAGTAGAAAATTCTCGAAGTCGCTACAAGCTATCGTACCTACCTACTCACACTACTACACAGATAAACACGGTGTGTCATGTATGATTACGGTCGCTGGACGTCGACTTGTCTGGAACGTACTGGAACGATTGTTCGTTTGAAGGTCATTCGTATTTTGTAAACAAACGAATTCTAACGTAACCATGATGAAACCATTTTTTTTCATCCATAACCTATTGAAAGACTGTCTTTTATGAAATAACATTACAAGAATGATTTGATAATCTGAAATCAGTGGGTAGGTGGTTTTTTTTGTTATAGGTAAACAGGCGACGCGCACCGGCTTCGTAGGGGTTCGTTTTCTAGTCCTATAGGTACTATAGGTCTAGTATTATAGGCTATCAGCAGTCTGAAAACGGTGCACCTAACAGTGTTAAAGGAAAATGAACCTTATGGCGTTCGTATAAGGTTCATCAGTATCAGTATACAATTCAATATTGGATCAATAGATGAACAGTATGCACGCATGCACCTACCCTGCCCCCGCCTGTCACCGCCCCGCCACACCCCACCCCGCCGGCCGGCGTCTTTCGATATTATTTTGTTGCACGAGTTATTTTGATTCTTTAATATTTCCTAAGATAGTCATCTAAATTATGGTGGAAATGGAAATTTTGGTCTGAATGAAATACTTTAAATGACTAATATAATTATTACGATGAAGATAATACAATGTGTTCTCAGTAAGGACGAGTTTTTCTAACTTAATGAACAAATATCATCATTAGTTTCCACATTCCTTCCTTCTTAATATTCTTAAATTATAAAGTATGGACATTGGAAAATATCCTTGTCGACAAAAGGGCAACATTTTAAATCAATACATAAGTTATTAAGAAAAAAAAATTATCTACTTCAGTACTTAACTGTAGTGAACTAAATAAAATATTAATACAATGTTTTAGTCTGCTCTGGTGTTGAACTTAAACTTCTATAGGAAGCCTTTGAAATTGTAATCCGCAATATTTTTGTCAGATAAAAAATAAATAAATGATAAACACAATCTATGCTATTAAAAAAGAATTGATATATAGTTGGAATGTTTCCCTGAAATACATGTTTCACTTCTATATGTGTCTTTACGACACACCCTATTTGTATAGTCTAGAACAGTGTTGGGCAAAGTACGGCCCGCGGGTCAACTCCGGTTCGCGAAAGTATTTAATCCGGCCCGTCGAGGGTCCATTGACATGGATAGTATATGGACCGCTTTAACTACGTTTTGACGGTAGAGAAGTATAAAGGAAATTCTACTTAGTGTAAAAATAGATGCATAACCTATAAATGAAGCTAAACTAGCCGTGTACTTTATATGTTGCGTAATACGGGGCGCTGATGTTTTTATAATTATGATTAAAAGCTTTCACAAAATGCATTTTTTCTATTATTCTCGCCCACTTCTAGAATTTCTTAAACTTTGTTGCCCTCCATTAAAAAAAATTGCCCACCACTGGTCTAGAACCTAGGAAAATGTTTTATACAAACATTCGCAGAAAAATATGCAGTCTATCTAAGGTCTGAGAGACAGGTCAAACAGAGAACCATACATTTTTTGAGTCAAAAAGGTTATTTATGGTTTAAACCCCAGACCGCCTTTTAAGAAAATTTTCCGTAATTTAAAATGCCAATACCTTCATCCCTAGTACCTACCTATATTTTTGTATAAACGTGGTATTAAACCAAAGGTCCCTTCCAGAAGGGTCTAATACATAGTTACTGGTGATACAAAGAGGTTCCAATTATACCTTTCTATCGGCAATTTTTAATAATTTAAAAAGATGATTAAAAAAAAAATAGCTATTCAAATTATCATTCTATTATTTTTCGACTTACAAAAAGGTTGCGGATCAGAATTTCGAAGCCCTCACGAAGTTTTACTTCAAAAAGTTTCAAATCCATCATATTTTAGTAATAATATGAATAATAAAAACATTCATCCCCATTGTGCTATTAAAATGTCGTTACCTACCCTTTTTTTGCTTAATAATAATAGAATCAAGTATGGAATATTCGCGAACTGCACTGTTTATCGACATTTTCGAGATACTTCGAAACGCTAGCGGTCATTGTACCAAGATGTGAGTGTGTGCGTGTGCAGCGGTGTTCAAGTCGCGGCCCGCATTCGGGTATCCTTATCTTTGCGTATTCAATAGAAGATAAACTTTCTGTTTCAGTACTTGATAAGATAGATGTATACATATTTAAATTTATATGGCAATATAAACGAAATAATCTTGATAATATTACGTAAGGCAATATAATAAAATCTAATTTGTAAGCCATTTACGTGGCTCTGCTTATGAAAGTCAAATTTACTATATACTCGAACATGCTTATTATATTCAGTTAGTTTCGTAAACGTTGAGAGAATGAAGTGGCTGTTACAATCAATAACCTTAAAATAACACAGACAGCAACGAAGATAAATCTCATTTTGAACACTAGAGATCAAAGTAAAACGTTCCGACCTTATATTATTTATCGAAACCATCATTTATGTTTGGCATTATGTATATGTAATCTAAATGTGACATATCGCGTTCGTAATATAATCAACTAGTTATTACATAAATAATAATAAAGAACAGTAATGTTATATTTCACCAAATAAATAAAGTAAAATATATATTTCTGTATCCGTGCGGGCCGTAAGGTTTGACACCACTGGCAACAGCTGTTCTTCGAATTGGATCGTTCGAGAATTTTCCAGTCGATACTAGAGGGCGCTGTGTTGAATATAAAAGCCGATCGAACCGCGCCAATGTCAGTTTGAATTCAGACAGCCAAGCGATTATAATAAAATATTTTATTTCTCTGTGAAATATTGTAAAGCGATTTCTGCTCATTAACAATTTCATTTCACTGTGAGATACAAAACGATTTGTGTTAAATAATTATTACATCAAAATGTCTCTCATCCCATACCTATTCGAAGATTTCGGCTTCAGACGCCCCCGTCGTCTTGCCGACCAGCACTTCGGCCTGGCAATTACTCCTGACGACCTGCTTAGCATCGCCACTGCTGGACCAGTGATGAACAGAGATTACTACCGCCCCTGGAGACAGCTAGCCGCCGCGACACGAGACCTCGGCTCCAGCATCAAGTCCGACAAGGACAAGTTCCAGGTGAACCTAGACGTGCAGCACTTCGCGCCTGAAGATATCTCGGTGAAGACGGCTAATGGGTACATCGTGGTGGAAGGCAAGCACGAGGAGAAGAAGGACGACCACGGGTACATCTCGCGGCAGTTCGTCCGGCGGTATGCGCTGCCGGAGGGCGTGGTGCCGGACACCGTCGAGTCCCGCCTGTCCTCGGACGGAGTGCTCACCATCACCGCGCCACGGAAAGTTCCGGACGCCATCAAGGGCGAGAGGTCGGTGCCCATCGCTCAGACGGGACCCGTGCGAAAGGAAATCAAGGATCAGACCGCTATGGATGTGGAGAACGGTGATAAAAAATAAGCTAATTCCTGCCTACGTTTACTTTTAATTTTATTCCAATTCTTAAATTAAGTCTGTATTGTGTCATGTGAGACTGATTGTAATTGTGATTTTTAATTTTAAGAAATAAATGCATTTACATTATTTGTCGTTTTATATTATACCTACTACCCACATTAGACTATTAGCTAAGCTACCTTGCAAAGTTATTTCTTTCTATCCAGATATTATAGGTACTTACCTACCCTCATTCTATTCGAATATAAAAAACTATTAATAATTTGAATGGCTAGTAAATCTGGTTCCACAGGCTGCTTCCGCGGCCCCTTTATAAGTAAATTGCTTATTTTAAACTTTTTTCACTTGTGGTAAAATTTCTAGGAGCTAAATATTGTGATTTTTTTTAATTGAAGTCGAGTTTATATATAAACTTCATAGATACCTTAGTGTGGTTTTACAGTGACGCTTATCGTCTGCGGGGGTGGTAAGCGCCCGTAAGCCATACACGACTGTTGGTTAAACTATGTAACGATCCAAGAGACTCAAAAGCTCGTGGCCCGCGACGCTTACCAACCGCACTGGCGAAAGCGTCACTGCAAAACCACCCTTAATCATGTCGAATTTTAAGTAGGGTAATAATTTGTAGTCACACTTCATGCTGTCCTCCACCTGCAAGCATCTTCTGGTGCACACGTGGGGGGTCTACTCTTATTCAACTAACAACGAAGTTTAAATTCTCTATTGGAACCGAACATAAAGTGCGAGCCCGCAAAAGTGTTAGGCTGTGTACCTTAGGCCACGCTATCACTTGAAATTTGCAAATTGTGGTCAATCAGAAAATAAACTGTTTGTAGTACTATACCCATATTATACTAGGATATCATTAGGTTTTTTTATGTTATATTTTGCATCAATTGTAAACCATTTGCACACTCAATATTGGAACGAAGGTAACTTTTAAACGAATGTACCAGGATATCTTAATTTGAAGGAGTCTAGAAAAAGGATACTATTATTTGAAATATAATATCCTAGTCAATTCTTAATCTTCTATATCACCATGATCACCTCAAAACTACTGAAAATATCGGGATGGGACTGCTACCATTGACGCGGAATTTATCGTAGTTGGTTATAGACTATAATAATATGATACCGACAAACGCGGATGAAACCGCGGGGGACAGCTAGTGTATAGATATAGATCCCGTCGTATTTACCAGGGGCTCGATTCTATAAGGAGAATGACACTAACTCAAGGATGTTTCTCCGAGGCCTCCGTGAAGCGGTTCGCCGACGAAGTTTTATTAGCTGAATAAGGGAGCAGGTCTACCTATCACAGTTATCTTTGGGGCTTGCTACCGCATTGGAATATCCCGTCGGACATCGAGAAAAAAAAATGCCAATAATTTTGTACGAATCTTTATTTAGCTACAACAAAATGTCACCGCCATCAGCAGATGGTGGCTCAAACAATACAATTATTAATAAGTAATGTTTATGTAAGTGTAAAAAACAACTGTAATCGTTTAGAAGCTCCGTTACGCATATCACTACAGTGCTGTGTATTCACATTACTTTTATCTTTTTAATATAAGGTTTATTATCGGCTTGGAAATTCTCGGGATCGTTTTGTATTTTATATAATTTTTAGGTTATTTTACCATGCAAGATAGAAATTGATCTACATAGTTTTAATTTTATTGTTAATATTGAATATATGTATGTTTAAATGTAGATAAATATGTATTTAATATAATTCGTAATACACAAAAACCAAACGTTAAAAAAAGTTTTAAAAGTAAAAATAAATCAATTTGTAATACTCCAACAAACTGCATTATATGGTGTAATGGTTAATATTTTTTCATTTTAAATAATAATAATACAAAAATATGATATTTCCAAGCCGATATGAAACATACTCTACATTAATTAATATTGCTATACATTGAGTCTACTTAGACAGTAGCTGCAACGGTTCACTAACACACAGTTTTAAAAGCGACCTATGGACGTTAAACATTAAAAAAAGTCGTTATGCATCGTCCGAAGAAAATAACAAAATAGTACCATAGTTTTTTTTACTTTTTATCAGTTATTATATAATATTTTCTGCCATTATTGAAAAAAGAAATGTTTAAGATGATATGTATGACATTTTTAGAATTATTTCTCTATATTTTTTAAATATAAACGATACATACTTTATATGTGTGCTTTTGTAGAATATTATTCCACTTCATTTGGTGATTCATGTTTTCTTATAATAATTTTTTTATTAATCGTTACTTGTTGAAAATTTTTATAAAACGAAAAAGACGACAAAAATAAATATATATCAGGTGTAAAGTGCAATATTATTAAATTATATATTTTCACCAATATTTTATAGTTACTGTTATTTTCTATATTTTATTTTATTTATTTTTTTATTTACATGGAAGGCATGAGGCATGTGCACAAATTTTATATTTTTTTAATGCTTTTCAATTATTGTAATGTGAAAAGGACGTTTATTTTCCAATTACCGTTGAATATTCTAAACAATTAATAATTTCAACATCATCAAAAAATTGAAAAACTTTTCAAGTACATACATATAAAATTTTAGCAAATACATAATAAAAAAAAACTCGTTAATTTATCGCGACACATCTACAAACAGAATTTTAACATTCAGTTTAGAAATATTTTTCCCTATTTTCTTTTGTAAATTTATTTTATTATACCTACGTTTCCTCTAATATCTAAGCTACATAAAGACGTACGCGATTTTTGCTTTGCAACATCTAATGCTAGAAATACAATAGGTACAAAATTGAGCTTTATTGATATGTATTGTAAGATTAAATTTCGCTGAAGATTTTGTGTGTTTGAGTGAATTTATATTATTTTTAAAAGATTATTTAGTCAAGTTTATTTTGCAATTAAGGAAAAAAGAGGTTGTTTTAAAGTAAATTTGTGCATAAGTAACAATTTTGCTGACTGTATATATTTGAAATGCATTACCAATATTGGTTTTAACATGATCCATTAATTTTCATTTAAAATTTATATTAATAACAAACTAAATAGTTACAATATACGTTATCTTAACGTACGAGGAATATATAATAAAATATTTACTTAAGTATACAACGTGTTACAAAATACCCCGTAAAAATATAATTTATTATCAAAGCCAACAATCCTCGTAAGCTGTCATGTCAGGGAACCAGATTATTTAACAGAAAGGCCTACGTAACTATTTTACCTAATAATTATCTACTTTAATTGTGTTCCTATTTTTTATTCATAAAATGTTACACAGCGTTACTATGGTTCTTAAATATTGTGAATGGACTCGTTATAAGGCCCCATTTAACCTTCTTTCGGCTTTACGGGTAGTTTTGTAACACTATATAAAAAAAAAATAGTTTAAATATTATGTGGTAAACATATTTGTGTAAATTGATAAATATTCATATATAATCCTGATTTCAGGTTGATTTAAATTATTTATTTTAGGATAAAAACAATTAAAATATATCTATAAACATTGAAGTATTTTATATAATTATTTCTTCGTATAAGCTCAAAGAAAAAAAAGAAAATCTATCTTAATACCATAATTATTAACGAAATTTTTCATTTTCTAATAAAATATATATATATATACAAAGTACAATTTTTTTTACAAATTTTGTAATATAATCGATAATGTAGTATTATTTTTATAATTCTTTGCTTATTATTTTGAGATGGTTCAGTTAAAATTAATTAGGGTTAGAAAACAACATTTGAATATGAATAAATGATTAAAAAACATAAAAAAATAATATTAACACGCCCCTGAAGATGTAATATTGTGTCAATAATATTCGTGTCAGTTTGTTAATGTAAAAGCAATGTTTTTTTTAAACCTAGTAATAATATTTTTTCAAATAGTTCCAAATATAACAACAACATAAAACTTAATAGCAACTAGTATTTAATATAATAACAAAATAATAAAAAAAATAAAAAGTTTTCAAAAGTACCTTCTATTCAGTAGATGTTATCGAAGGTTTAAATCAGTTTTTAACACCAAGAATCATGAAAAACAAAAGAACATATATTTCTAACCACAGCTAATATAATAATATTCGTTCAAAACTCTCATAGAACACAAGAATCTATAGCTACTTCAAATTAAAGCTTCTTTCTTTACCAATTTAATACATTATATATATTCTAAATCATGTAGTTACACAAATACATTTATCTAAGTGTCACCTAACTAACATTAATTAAATAATGCGGTGTGGACAAAATAATACAAGTTATACAAGTACTACTTACTATCGAAATACAAAGAGGACGGCTGTCAATATAAAGAAAAAGAAAATAGAAAAGAAATTAATATAATCTCGACCCTGGACCTCTCAAGTGATTGAGTAGATAACAAAAGAGACAGAGCATGGATGGAGGCCGAGACGAAACAGTGTAATAGTGTCATTTACTGAATCAAACTTCAGGTAGAAGTCGGAATTACAAAAGTTTCTGGCATCAAGATGATACCAAGAAGATATATTTCCAAATAATTTTTGTACGCATAATGTATTAAAAGTAAATAAATATTATTTACACGACAATAATCCTTGAAGTAGGTAAATAGGTATATCATAATAAATGATTTTTTGTAGCATTTTGTCCACTCGCATATTTCCTAATAGTGCATTCACAATTATGAGTAACTGCTACTTAACAGTTCTATATAACAGAAAGGCATATTTACCACTACGTCAGAACTACATTAACATTGTAAAATGAAAAAAAATGCAGCCACAGGTACAGATAAAAACAAGACCTGGGAAATCCAGAATACGTCACCGATGCCACACTTCCAACTTAACTAATGATATGTATTTTTGGACACAGTTGATTTTTCACGAAATACTGCAACCTGTCCTAATTTTGACGTATTCATGGATTATCCCAAAGAATTCTAAATGCTGGGAGATACAACAATAGATGAGTTAGTACTTCCTATATCTGCAGCATGAAATAAATAACCTATAGAGGAATAGAAAGGAACATTTAACAGTGTAAAAGGCGTAGTACACTTATTTACAAAACCCAGCCCTTAAGATCGACCTACAAGCACCAGTTCTAAGTCGAAAATAAAACGAAATACATTTATATATGATATGTATAGTTCATCTCAGTCTTCAGACTACTACTAGAGTCAGTCCTAAGCTAACGGATTTTACAATCCCATAAGAAGAGGACGCGATATTTTCAAAACGAAAATCACCGAAAAGCTTCGTCGAATCATAATTACAAGTACCATCATAATACACATATCTAGAAAAATATTTAGGTATATATGCATCAGCAACAAGTTCATTAAAATTAGTATATATTGTAATACTCACAGCTTCTATGATATGTTTTATTTCCTTATAATTAATTACGTCTAGATAACTTATATCTACTTTATCATCGGTGATATGTCCAGTTTGTGCGTTACCTAAAGCGAGTGCATCGTGCAAAGTGTCTGTGTAATTTACAACAACTACAGTATTATTAACGATAAATTCATCGAATATATATACAAAATCGTCATTTTCGTCAGAAAAATATATCTCACTAGCAAAAGGAACGATGTCCAACGATATATTAGAAGAACAACCTTCTGCAATACTTATCTTACGATCGAATAAATTCGACAAACAATTGACTACATTCTTGATGTTGGAGAAAGGGAGGGATAGATTGAAGTTGTAGAAGATAGTGATAAGAATGAGGATAATGTAGAAGATCTTGTTAGGGCCGTGGCTGGTGATGGCAGAGCTCGGAGGCGCGGGGTACACCACATCCACTTCAGCTATCTTGAAGATGGAGAGAAGAAGATGAGAGGAGATGTCCTCATGTTGGGAGTTGATGCGGGATTTAACAACCTTCAGGACGTCAATGCACTCCTCCTGAAAATGTTTTAATACCATAGCATTAATAAACAAAAGTGATAAATAATATTTTTCATTACAATTTCTAGTCTAGTAATTTTTATTTTCACAATTGCTCCTCATAAGCTTCATCTGTTGGAATTTGCAATTTGTTTAAGTTATAGTTACTCCATTGACTCAGAAGATTGCATCATTCTCTTTCAAGATATTAAGGTTATGGAAAGGCATATTAAATCGTTGAGTGGCAACTTTAAGAGCTATATCAACGATTTAAAAAATCCCAAGGTTTATGAGACCCTTATTTGTATAAACGATTGACTCTGACAAATAACGAATTTCTTACCTTCTCCCTATCAAGCAAGGCCTCTCCAGCCTCCTTCAGAGACTCCTGCTCCTTCTGCGGCACGCTCGCGGATATGATTACATTCTCGTTGCTTATATTGAAAAGCGTCAACGTACAGTTTGTCTGGAAACATATTCATTATTTATTACAAACTTGTCAAACAGTATTAAATTTTTACAATGATGAATTTATGGATCATTCATTAAATTTATGGACTCAGGTGGATTGACCAATCCAAGTTTAACTTATTTTTTTTATTGTACTCATCTTAATTTTAAACATATTTACTGATCTCTTTTAGGATTATATTGGCCTCACACCACATGATGCAGATAGTCCGAATTTTAAGAACTAGTGAACGTAGATCATAAAATTACGGTCTGCTTAAGTTACACAGACAAACTTTGTAATTTATAATTCTAACAGGATTGGAGAACAGGAAAGCAGAAATGTTTTCATTACTGTCATCAATTACTGCCTTTCTAGTGTCAATGCTGGAATCCTTACCCCCTCACTGTGGACTGTGTGCATGTACTGTTGGAGCAGCCTCACGGCGTCCTCGGCCCCAAGCCCGGTGTGAGGCCTCAGTAGAGCTTCGTCTACTGCGCTGAAGCCTAAGAGCAAGTACACTCCTTCGGGAAGCTTGTATTCTCCTGAAAATGTTTGTCTTCCTTTAGCTTGTATATTTTAGGTTTTTTTTTATCGCTAGCTTCTTTGATTCACAGGGTTAATTTACGGTTGCTGCCGATTTAGGTTGCGTAGCTGATATAAAGTTTAGTTATACTGGTACCGTTTTGACAGCATACCTTCCGGTGACGATGTGTTTATTTATTTTATAACTATTATGTGTCTAAGTCTTAGTTCCAATGTATTTGTGCTTTCGTTTTAAATTCTTCTCTTCCAGTTAATGAAGTACTTTGTACAACAATAAAATCGATTGAAAGCAGTAATCTACAAACAGCACCTACCTGGGTTAGGCCTCATGCAGATGAAGGAGCCGGAGTAGCAGTAGCAGCGGCCCCGGTAGGCCTGGTAGGCCGGCGCGGCGTGCGAGTAGTGCGCCAGGCGCGAGGAGCACGGTGCGCGCGGCACGCACGCCACCTTGCACGACACCTGCAGCGACGCCTCGCACACGCACAGGTCCGTGCACTCCGCCAGCTCCGCTGACCGGTACAGCTGGAAATATATGAACAGAGCTATGCTTGGAATTTCTCTATGCGACAGAGTATGATGAAATGAGGACATATGAAGAAGGAAGAACTGTAACTGAGCGATGGCATTCCTTTTCAAGAAAGGGTATAAACTGAGCACATTGGTAAAAATATTGTGCATAGCTAGTAGTCACTCAAGTGATAATGCAAGCTATATTCTTCGATGGTAAAGTATGACTCAAACAATAGGATTAGCTCAATCAAAATAATGTTACCGTATTCGTTTAACTACTACCTAAATACTCGTAGAGTGGTTTTTATTATGAAAAGCAAAATAATGGTTCAACTCACTTAAATGTGATTTCATCAAACAGACAAATTATGTCTTTGTCTTGTTTGTGTAACTTTTAGCAAATTGATTATTCTTGATGATGATTGGCTTTGAGTATTATTTCGATTTCTCAAATGTAGAAAGATACACACCCGTCTAGTTTCCCCCATTTTGATGTACTGCGCCTGATCATCACTCTCAGGTTTCTTCACAATGCAATACTTCGTAGGCTCCAGCGTCGTGGTCGGCTTCGGCGTAGTAGTGGTCGTTGTTGTCGTTGTGGTTGAGGTGGTGGTCGAAGACGTGGTTGTAGTTGCGACCGTGGTCGTCTCCGTGGTGGTTTCGACCACCGGCTCGGATATCTGGGCCACTTCGTTGGGAATGACGGTTTGTTCGGACATGGTCGTGATAGGACTGTGATCTTCACGGTGCTCCTGGAAAGTTAGAAAATGATTTTGAATTTTGGGTTATAAATATCTTTACGCCTATTATCGAGAGGAGATAAGCGGTAGGCAAAAGTCTCTGTTTTGAGATCCACATACCACCGAACATATTTTAAGTCCCAGCTTAATATGCCAGGAGTTGTCGCTGTCTGTCAGTTGTCACTGAATTGAACTCAGGTTACGAGCATTATTCTGCTTGACTACAGATATTTTTTTAATTATGGATTAGTTTGTCTTAGTCTTACATCTCAATTTCACAGTGGTGAGTCACGATGTATCCGAAAGTGGGATAAGAAAGTAAAGAGTTCTTTTTTTTGTTTATATTTTGTGCTTTTGAGTTTTATGCCGGTTCATCTCAGTTGAAGGTCTACTCCCGAACCAGTGGTAGCATCAGGGGCTCGTAAATTACCTGCATAGCATCGACTTGCGAGCTCCCATGCTGCGTGGTATGCCGGTGATGGTGAGTGGTGGTGCGGTGGTAGATCGGCGACTCTGGTGCCACGGTGATGTACCTGATGCCGTTGTCGAACGGTGTTGTGGTGAGGAGAGACCCGTATGTCTTCACGTGGTAGTCGCTTTGAGATTCCACTGGAGTTGACAAAGTTTTGTTTTCAATATTGACTCCAATCGAACATGCCAGTATTATAAGCATATTTTTTAACTTAAGACAATAAAATACAGTGTGTTTCGTAACGACACACGATAGAAGTGATGCTTCTGTATTACAGGGAAACATTCTAATTATTCATCAATCACTTTTGAATAGCATAGGTTGTGTTTATGATTCATTTATTTTTCGTCACACAAAAAAGTTGCGGATCTGAATTTCAAAGCCGGACCAATAGGAGCTCTTCTACTTCTATACTACATATATCAATCTTGATTGCTCACCAACACAAGGGTTCAGCCAAAGTAGTCGCTGCCAGCCCAGGCAGTCATATAGCTGAGCGAAGTCGGTCCCACGGCATGCGCAGGCGGCGCGCAGTTGAGTGCCGAGCACGGCAACCACGGCAGCCCGGCAGGCGGCAGGGGATCCGGCACATCCTTGGGTGACGGCATCTACGGCGCACCATTGCTCGTAGTTCTCGAGGCGGATTCTGTGGAAAATTGGGGAGTATGGACACAGTTGCATTGGTAATTTTACACAGCATATTTAGGTTCGCAATAATATGTATGCATAGTTTTAAAGTCAAAATCTACACACATAATATGAACAGAAAAGATTTATTATTCATGAAGATAACTAAACACTTCACTGTTAGAAAGCTACTTTATTCAGAAATGAAATAGGCTACGTCATAATCCCGGACATAAGACCCTTTAAGAACCCGGGTGAAACCCCAAGACTAAACTAGTATAATATATCTTATACTCGTATATAAAATTCTCGTGTCACAATGTTAGTTACCATACTCCTCCGAAACAGCTTGACCGATTTTTATGAAATTTTATATGCATATTGAGTAGGTCTGAGAATCGGGTACTATCTATTTTTCATACCCCTAAGTGATAAGGGTTGTCCAACCCAACCTTTTTTTTTAAATTTTTTGGACAACATTTTTATTATTTTTAAATGTGGCATTAAAAAATACATACAACCCAAAATTTTCACCCTTCTATTACCTACCCCTTCTTCCTACCTTCTCCTTCTGTACCATCCACAGATCCGCAAATCGCAATAGGGTGGCAAGATGCCAATCGAATATAATAATTGTATCTACTACGATAATTTTTCATTTATAGTTTATAATAAAGTAAATATGGCAAAACGTTTGCCGGGTCAGCTAGTAATATATAGAAGAAATGAAAGTTGGATGATGAGACTTTGGCGACTCAATCGTGCATAAAAAAATTAGATTTAGCACTAAGACAGAAAATAACAGAATGATCACAAGATACTTTGCACCAGGGAATACATGAAATCCCCGGGAACGTTCCTAAACTCTAATAAACAAAACAATAAACACATAACGACACACAATCTTCATCGAGACAACGTTTGAACACGCTTTATCAAATAGCTTTACAAATGGATATGTTAGATCACAACACTAGGTTCCATTGTCCTGGTACAGTCAGCAGCATGAGTAGCTGAACGGATCGAAATTTACAAAACAACCACACGTCGCATATACCCATGATATACAACGTGTCCCAGAAATCAACGTCAAGCCAAAAACGGTAAGGCCAATTCGTGACAGTTATTAGAAAAATATAAAAAAAATCTTGGTTATGTACTTTTCAAATTTTATGGATTAAAAAAAAATCTTATAAAGTGACACCCTTGATGATCTTTCAAGCCCTGTGATTACAAATATAATTTTTTTTTATTTTCAAAAAGGTAGGTATGTCAACAGTATACCTACACATTGAAGTAATTGCAAAGTAATTTTGTAGATAGTCTGATGTGTGTGCCAATTACAGACAAACATAGCGTTAATACAGTGACAACATCATATATAAAAAAAAACTCCAACTATAACACAATATTAAATAAAATATATGCAAACAAATAGTAGTCTTTATGTCAAAAGGAGTGATATGCACTCCATCAATACTAGAAATAAGGATAAGCTTGTCACTTCTGCATATAGACTGCAAAAAGTGCAAAGCTCATTTTTAGGACTTAGTGCACGCATCTATAATAAAATCCCTACTGAAATTTAAAATTTGCCTTTACAAAAATTTAAGGAAATAATTAAAACTGTTTTAGTACAAAAGGCTTTCTACAACACAAATTATTATTTTAATGACGACAATGCTTGGGTATAGCGCTCCCTCCAGCAGGACACATCTTTATGTACAAAATCTTATTTTGAAAAGAGTAATTGCTGAGTTTATTGCCGGCTCTTCTCAGTAAAAGCAACCTTCCAAACCGGTGTTAGAGTCTGAAATATTTCATTTCATTTCATTACATATAAAAGTATACATACAATAATATAAAAAAATTAAACACAAGGGTATGTACAAAGTTATCCAATAATTCTAACTGTTATATTTTATAATAATACTAATATTTATTATGTCACAAATATTGTACAAGAAACAAAATTCAAAAATTCTAAATTCAAAACCATTTATTCAGTTTAGGTCTTCGGAGGGCACTTATGAAGGTCAAATTTAAACTTACTGAAGCTAAAACCGGTTCGGAAGTCAGCCTTCAACTGAGAAGAACCGGCAAGAAACTCAGCAAGGTTACATTCTTTTTTATTTGTTTTATAATTTTTTATCTATTCTGACTTTTTGGCTATTTTATAATTTCAATTTTACATAATTTTATATTTAACAATTACAAAATACTTATTATAGGTAACATTACACAAACAAACAAACACCTTTTACATCTACATTATAATAGAGTTAAATTTAAACAAATAAATGTTTATTAGTTGAGCTCTGGTACCCAAAATAAGATCACACGTGTGTTATAGATAAATTTTTATTTTAACTTTATACCTGAAGAACTAAAAACAAAGTGAACAGGTGTTTAGTAAATATGTGTCAAAAACCTACGCTATTGCATTTATACTTTAATAGCTGTCCCCCGCAGTTTCACCTGCGTTTATCGATATCATAAATAGTCTATAACTATCTACGAAAAATTGCACGTCGAATGGTAGCAGTCCCATCCCGATATTTTCAGTAGTTTTAAGGGTTAATACATAGATCCTCAAAAATGTAAAGATTGATTAATTTTAGAGTACAGGTGTTTAATAAGTTTGTATCTATTAAGCTATTTATGTTGCTAACTGTACATGGAGATTAGGCAGCTCGCACATACCTAATCTCCGATAGCATGTGTGTAACATAAGCTGGAAATTAGTGCCAGCGATTCAGTCTGCGGTCGCCTGAAAGTCCGATAGGGTTCTGTACTATTCCTGATACTGTACGTAAATGTACTGTTGGAATAGTGGACATTCATGAGATTGAGTGGATCTCTAGGTATACTTACTATGATAAATCAGGTAAGTAGTAGTAAAGTACTTACAAAATATCCCAGGACATTCTTCACACATGGTTACCTGATCCCAAGTTAAGCAGAGTGTACTGCTTGTAGTATGGCTACCAGGTAACTGATATACTACATATACTACTTTTTTAATGCATACTTATATAGATATTTACACCCAGACACAGAACAAACAGACATGTTCATGCACACAAATGTTTGTCCTGGGTGGGAATCGAACCCACAACCTGCGGCTGCGGCAGTCAGGGTCTCTCACCACCAAGCCAACTGGCCCGTGAAGCATAATTATATCGCATTTTGGGATATTTTGGCCCTATTGCTTGCAGGGATGACAACAATTTGGAACGACTGATGGTTATTGGGAGGGTGGAAGAAAAGAGACAGAGAGGCCGGAGCCCCAGGCGGTGGGCAAACCAGATATCGCAGGAGCTGGAGATGCCGGTTAGTGGTGGAATGCACCAAGCAACGGATCGAAACTGTTGGAGACAGCTGGTTGACAAAGCCACGATCCTCAGATGTGAGGGATACGACTGGAGAGAGAGTAGTAATCGCTTTGGTGTTCGTGTTATAATGGATTAGGTTCGATTTCCGCGCTTTTATTCGCTTGGTTTATGTATGTATGTAACGGACTCTTCGAACGTGATTTTGACCCACTTGGAAACGTCGAATTAAATTTTGCACATTAATCAAGGACCGATGATGATGTAATAGTTTAAATAGTTTGTCCCATTATTACCAGAATCTTCAGGATTAGCAAATTTGAAAAACTAGAAAAAAAACACGTTTCAACGATTACCTGAACAAAAGAACTAATAATAAATAACAGTTTGAAAAAACAAAAAAAACATGCTTTAATAGAAAACTAAACTAAAAAGTTGAAAATTATATTCAATAATTTAAATTAATATTAGTTTGACTAATCTTTATTATGGCTTTTTTTAAAAAGGTTTTCATTTTTTTTTATTTTGTTAAGAAATGATAACTAATTCTCACAACATTTTACGTCAGGCCTTAAAATATCTTTGAACGAAGTCGCAGGCACAGCTAGTTAATAAATGAAATTAAAGCGTCCCAATTAAATCCACGAGAACTGTGTTTTATTGCATTTCATAATAAAAATAAAACAAATCACCGTATTGCAACGCTTATGGTAGACAAATAAACCCAATAGCCCGAAGTCATCACGGCCCATTGTGTATTACCACTATTATAATTAATTAGTGATAATTACCGATCAAAATTTACCTGCACTGAAATATCAACCACAATACAGTGTGGTAAAGTTGATAATACCTTTGATAGTGTACGTAGCCATCGGCTGATTGAACTTAGTGAAACAATAGTAGTAGATATCACGTAGTTAAGAACAACTACATGGGTTTTATATTGATTTTATGTTTATTGATAGGCAATAGAGAGAAATAGAGAGAAAGAAGTTGATACAATTGAGAACAGAGATTGTCGATAAATAATAATAAATATCCTGGGACATTCTTTTACACACGGCCATCTGATCCCAAACTAAGCAGAGCTTGTACTATGGAAACCAGATAACTTTTTAAATACATATTTAAATAAATATTTACACCCAGACAGAACAAACAGACATGTTCATGCACACAAATGTTTGTCCTGGGTGGGAATCGAACCCGCGATCTTCGGTTTGGCAGTCAGAGTCGTTAACCACCAAGCCATAAAATCTAGGAGTCTTTAAGGCAAGAGTGAATAGGCATTACTTGAGTCCGCGTGTACCATCCTCGACTGCATCGTCACTTTCCATCAGGTGAGACCAAGTCAATTGCGCTCAAGTTTATATTAAAAAGAAAAAAACCCAACTGGCCTGTCAAAAATATCTACTCCTTTCCATACTAATATTATAAAGAGGAAAGATTTGTATGTAAGTATGTTTGTTACTCTTTCACGGAAAAACTACTAAACGGATACGGATGAAACTTGGCACATAGATAGAACATATCGTGGAAAAACATATAGGCTACTTTTTATCCCGGAAAAATGTGATATCCCGAGGAACGCGGGTAAAACCGCGGTGGACTGCTATAGTTATATAAAATAATACTTTTGAAAGGTAATATTTGTACGTTTGAATGTTGAAGATATTAATTCGACTTCAAAACTTAAAACGACTTCGTGAAATATAAATCTTTTACTTATAGAAAGTAATTACCAAGTGACCTAGGCTATGTTATAATCCCGATATATAATACATATATTAGATGCTTCGTTATCGAAGTTATTATATAGGCTTTGAGGTAGAATTGAAAAGCCTAACAATTTAATTGGCATTGGCAATTAGTTCTCAGCATAGAAAACTATTGATTTGTTAACTATTAATAGCTTTTTTTTTACTTTTAGAGGCTTGTCTTTGATCAGTCTCACTTTGGTAAGTGATGATGTAGATGAAGGTAGTAAACACAAAGACTGACTCAGACGTAGACTTGTGAACTGGAATGTAGTTTAGCAAAATTTTGGCATATTGCATCAAAATCGGCTAAAGGTTTGTTCTCGTGTTCTTTAACAATAAGAATATTTAGGGTTTAGAAGGGTTCACCTCTCTTCAATTTAGGAAGTGTTACCTACACTTGATTAATGAAAAATGGGGGTCAAACCATGAGTACTTATTTACTAATCCACTTGTGTTACTCAGACTTACACCCATATTCGAAGATGTTTCCTCGAAAATTCCTCGACTCCACTCAACTTCACTCCAAGATATTAAGTATTCATAGTTTTCATAAATTTCCTCCACTCGACGCGTTCCCTTACTCGAGGTGAGGAAATAACTGTCAAGTTCAATGTACATCGCAACTAATGACATGTTACTTTGACTACACTTCGATTCGACATCAGTCGGGATTGCTCGAGTTTTGCTCAAGTTATGACTCAGAATACCAATTTTGAGGATTCCTCGAGAAAATGGTTAAGGTATCTGTTACTGTTCGTAACTATACGAAATGAAAGATATGGCGCTGGATTGAACCACAGTTTATAATTTAAATTAAATTAACAACAAAAACGTGAAAACCAGTAAACTTTCCTAATGTAACTAATTGTCATTACTTTTTTGAATTTAGAAGACAAAATAAAATCCAAAAAGGTGATCCAAAAAGGTGATACAAATGAGTTCAGTTCGTAACAGTATCCTCACTCGAGTTGGAGTCGAGGAATTTTCGAGGAAACGTCTTAGAATATGGGTGTTAGACACCTCGTAGTTTTTACTTCATCTGAGACTTTGACAGTTGTCTTCTACTAGCCTAGTCATTGCAGTCAGCTCCAACCGTACTATTACTACTAGAATAAGTACTAACCTGCACTCTGGTTCTTCACGGCAGGCATGGGCGAGGGTGTGGCAGGCAGGGAGGGGGGAGCCCAGTGGTGGACGTTGCGCACACGACGGATGCAGCCGCTCCTGAGCGTTCATGCACGAATCTTCGCGATTGTCAGTTTTCCTGGAAACATTAATGTTTATGCTAGGAATATGGATAATTGAAAAAATAAACCGAACACACCTTCATATAATCAATACATAAGTAAGCAACCTTCCGAATCGGCGTTAGAGACTGACCATTCATGGGTGGCTGTGAAGGCCTATTTGAATAAATATGTTTCATTATTAGATTTCACCCTGAGAAATTCTTTACCCACGGCCATTTGGGTTCCAATTCTGTAAGGAAAAATGTCACTATCTCGACATTTCATCGCGGCCTCTATGCTCTGTCTCTTTTACAAACTACTCATTCACGTGAGAGGTAAAGTAAGGCGACTAGGTTTGTATTAACTGAATAAGGAGGCAATCCTTGTACTATGGAAACTAGATAACTGATATACTACATTTACGACTTTTTTTTTAAAATACATTGATATATGTATGATTCTTCTGTTTGTACGTGTGTATGTCATTGAACTATTATATATACTGATTAAATATTTTGTTTGGTCCCTGGATGGTTTAGATTCATAATTGGACACTAGGCAGCGCTACAGTCAAGTAAGTTTTAGCTCATAGCGCCACCTTCTAGTAGAACAACGTCTGCCGAGTCAGCTAGAAATTATATAGATATACACCCGAAATTCAAAGGCATCTTTAAAAAAAAATGAAGTACATATAAGTAATAACTTCGGTTGGCGTTTAAGAATATTATACAAATATAAACTCTATTGCTTAGGAACAAAGTTAGTCGGGATCATCCTACAATCAACCATTAGATCCACTGTCTACAGCTACTATATTAACATATTATACTTGTAGTCTGTATATCCACAAGGAAAGATAAAAATCAAAATAAACCTGAGACATTTTTTACACAGCCATTTGATCCTTAACTAAGCGAGCTTGTACTATGGAAACCAGGTAACTATACAACGTATTACAAAATACCCAGTTAAAATATAATTAATAATCAAAACCATCATCAAAGACAACCCTAGTAAGCTGTCATGTCAGGGAACCAGATATAGTTTTTCTATTTTTCATTCATAAAAATCAGTTTATTTTATTTTATTGGGGTATGTTATACAGCGTTACTACGGTTCTTAAATATTGTGAATTGACTCGTTATAAGGCCCCATTTCTTTCGGCTTTACGGGTAGTTTTGTAAGATCCTGTATAATATACTATATAGTTATAACTATAAATAATTATACTAATATAGATAATATGCCGTGTGGTAGCGGCAACGACCACAATCAATGCATCTCATCTATAGGGTATCGTAAGAGACGATAAAAGAGCAAAAAGATGCACCAACTCTTGCAACTGCTCAATAACTGCATTCCCAAATATGATGACTTCCAGCAGGTGACCGACCATTGAAGCATTGTCGTGAATGGAAGAAATGAACATATGGCGCCGACCCCAAATAACTGAGCAGGGCAGGCAGATAATGAATTATACCAGGCAGACTCCACTTACTTGCAAAGACAAAAAGCGATCTCGGTATTCCAATGTACCCCTGTCTTCCTGTAGAATCCCCTCAGAGCCGTCATGCAGCCCTCTCTATCACAGTCGCTGTTGTGGCACTTCTGCAGCACCGGGGTCAGTGACGTCACACACTCGCTGTCCTTGATGCACGCGTCCAGGGCGACGTGGCACGTAGACTGCAGCGCGACTTTCTCATCACCTGCTTTACCGTTCTCTTTGCCAATCCTCTCTGTTGGTCGTTGTTTGTGTTAGTTTGTTGTGTCATGGTTGTCGAGTGTGTGCTAGGTTGACAGTTGTTGTTTTTTGAGCCGAAACTAAAGGGTGCCAACCCTGTTCCTAAGCTTATGCCCGTCAGGGCTGTATCTTCTTAACCGTAGGATCAAAGAACGCGTTATCGTGGTAAATAATAAAGTTTAAACACTAAAATACTAGTAACCTGCAGTGTATTTAAGGTGTTGAGGTCACCTCTAGACACGAGTCCCTGCCAGGACTGCAGCTGAGAGTACATGCCACGTTATTGATTGACAAAAGATTCTTGCAAATCTTATGATCTGTCTCTTGAACTGCAAGTCGACTTTGTTTGTGTAAGGAGTTCCATTGGTAAACTTTGTGGCGATTTGCATTGTACTCGTTTAACAAAGTTTGTAAGAGAGTGAATAAATTGAATAGTGTTTTTTTCACTTTGGAAATATAGGTTTATGGTCACAATCTCACCATGGTCAGTCATGATGTGGTCAGAGGTGGTAAGAACACAGAATCGTGAAGGATTCAAGTAAAGGGTACAGTAAGGTTCCCGCAAGTAGCGGGTACATTCACATATGTAACCACGGACAGTTCTGTAATACTACTTTTTCTAGATCTATTCATTAAATTCTCTTCTTTTATTTGTAGATGGCTCAACTGTTACAACAACTCAGTCGCTGTAGGTAACCGAACATTTCCGAACTGTTCATGGTTATATATTTATGCTCGATACTGTACTACAAACCCTACCACCTTGCTGCGATTGGTTATTGTTTTGCCTCTAGACCACATTATCCATAACTATGAAGAGATTATGGTTAACACACAAACATACTTACATAGTAAAATATACACAAACAGGCAGAGAATTTGTAATTGTAGTGCTTAAAATTCTTATAGGAAGTTACGACTGAGCATCATGTGGACCTTCTGCCAGCTGGTCAACCAACCAAAGTGGTAAACTTTAAAAGTAATGCCTTTTCATTTACCACGATGAGTTCCCAAGTGAAATCTAAGTTTTATATCAATTTGTCTCAAGTGATATGATTCGATTTAACAACACAATTGATTATAAAAACAGTTATTGCGATTATGTGATTTGGATGTGTGTGCGTGAGTGTGTTGCAATTTTTAATAACATTTATGTGTTTCACATCAAAATTAATAACACATAATTAAGTACGTAGATGATTCTTAAAATTTAACTTACATTACTTTTCAATTAAACAAGTATAGTCCATATAGAATATATCCGCATTTTGACGAAAATAATAATAAAAAAGTTGGTTTCAATTATACCATAAATAAATAAATAGATAAAGGATAACTGAAACAATAAACAATATTAAGTATAATCTAATTAAAAAAAAACATGTTCGAACGTGATTTATTTATGAAATATAATCATGCCAAGACAATTAAAAATTTACATATTGTGTCAAAGTTTATATGATGGAGACAACTTGTGAGGAATCAGTTCAAAACAATACGTGGTGTGGTCAAAATGGATTGCCAATGATCTTAAAAACTCCATGAGAAACTGTACTTTAAATACAAGCAATAATTGTTTATACCATGCTTACGAACTGTTTATTTTCTTATAATAAACTCCAAAAATGTGTGTTCGATCAAAAAATTGTAATAAATATGCATAATAATAAAGCTCTCGTTATTCATTAAACGAGAAAAACTTCGGTAAACTGGACATTCAATCCGATTCACCTGCTGTTTAAGCTATCAGATCAACAAAATCTGTAAAAATAACCGAGAATATAATATTCTTTCGAGCGCTTATCGAATTGCAAAGTATCGCGGAAATCTTTCCATTTTAACGCCTTCAATAAATCGATTTGTTTCAACTAAACCGTCTACAATTTGGAACAGGAAAAGGAAGCAGACCTTTGGGGCTCTACAGCGTCAACTAATTCCCTATTAAACGTCTACGCAAAGCTTTACTCTGTTGAACTTCGACAAATAAACTATCAGTCCAAACCTATGTCATAAACAAAACTGTGGGAGATCTAGATAACTAAAGTGCTCAAATTACTGGGGATGAAATAAATAAGGGCTTGGAGCATGAGCACTTGGAGTAATTACATAATGATAGGTGCTATATAGTTAAGAATGAATCGAATCGTTCGTGTCTCGATGGTTGTACACGTTCCTTCTAGTAATGTACAGTAATGAAGCTCGAAATAAGTGAGTGTAACTTACGATATCTATGGTTAGTTGTTCTGTCTGTTTATTCTAGTGTAAAAATCATTTTCTGTACCACCTAAATCTTTAATTGTGTCGACTGATCTTTCTTCTTTATCTAACAAACTAATATCGATTCCAAAATTTTTATCGATATTAATCGTTTTTGAATTATTTATTTTGTTCTAAAGTCTAAAAAGATTAGTCGGCGTTCCAAAAAAATTAACCATACGTACGGTTTTCATCAATGTATCCTGGGCCGTAGACTGTCTTGGTGGCATAGAGGGGGTCTTCGCTCCCCCCTGGTTCATGGTTCCATCGGTGGTAATGGTGCCCGTGCGGGTTGTAGTGGGGACTCGAGTATCGATGAACGTGGGTCATTATTTTGTCCGGAGCGATCAGGTTTCCATCCTGTGTTATCGACATACCGCCGATCCATGACGTCACACCGGTTCCGTTTCGATTCGCGGTCCGTCCGTCCGACATCAGCTTTACTGGAATTTCATCCATCATCGCTTAGCTCTGGCAAGCTAGACGACCGAGCCATAGCGCGACGGGACTCCGAGATAGTAGCATCAGAGCGATCGCGCCGCTCGATCGATTATAGACAACGATCATAAAACTGACCCTACTGACGGTAAATAGAAAAACCACAATCCATACAATCAACAACGTTACGCAAACGTTACGACATATATCGGGCAAGAGGTAAAATTTTACGATTGTTAGATTTATTAAAAAAAATAGTCCCGTATAGGAAATGAGAATAGCAAAGCCTTCCTCGAATGGTAGTCCCGCTCGAACTATTTATCAAAGCCAAGTCTATGCCGCGCAGTAACCATAGAGATCGTAGAAAATAGAAGATGCAGAAAGTACTCATGCAAACATGCACATTTCAAGTGTGCCCAATGTAGACTTTCAAACGTTGAATATAATAAAACAACTTGCGATGAAAGTCTACACTGGTCTTAAGGAAAGGGAAATAGCAGTAATCTAAAGCATGCAGGCATAAAGTAGGAGCGAATATTGGATAAATGGTTTTTAACGATTTATAACTAAAGTCCTAAAAATATCGCTATGTAGTTAGTCTTGAATTGTGCTAAGAATCAGATTATGTCCCCACTTCAACTCTCATAGAGGATACTACCTACGTCATAATATTCTATTTAATATCATGATTGAATAATAAAGAAGTTAAGCCGTTTTTAATAAAAAGCTAATTTGACTATTCCGTGATTTATTGCATGTGAGAGTTGTTGAAATTGCTGATAAAAAAACCAAAAAGTTATAATCCAGTCAGTTCCAACGCTCGGAACTCGTTCCACGCTCCTACCTTATGAAGCGTAGTGCGAAGCGTGCAGTGCGAGAGGCGACGGAATCCGACAGAGACACATAGAGAGAGAAGATGAAGAGAGGGTGCGGCGGCGGCTCACCGTGGCGGGGGCGAGGGGGGCGCGGGGAGAGGAGGGCGGCGCGCAGGAGGCTGGCGGCGGCAGCACGCGTCATCAGCCTGGTGCCGTTCTCGGTGAGGAGCAGGATGGTACCGTCGGGCGCGGCGTACCGGGTCAAGGACGGGGCGCGCGCGGCCGCCCGCCGGGGGGCCTCGAACAGCGCGCGGACCGCCGGCGGGCAATCGCCCCACGTCGCCGCTGCCCCACAACACGTTACCAAGAACCACCCACCACCCGTGCTCGCGAGCCGCACAACGAATACCCTCAACAGATCTCAGATCCCTTGAGAGTACTCTGCAGAGACAAGGTAGTCGCGACTAAGGTTGTGTTCGCCGCCCGTATAGATATCGTCGACAGTCTAAAGACCGAAGGCCGAAGGTGTCGGAAGCCAAGAGTTGAGGTAACTGCGGGCATTTGTACGGTGTGTGAGGTCAGGAGTACACTAAAAAGAAGCTCAGTGTCCAGTGAAACATAAAGTCAAACAGCCTTGTGTGGTAAGTAGTGAACTAAGTCAATCCTAAGGCCTAGGCATCTAATCGTGTTAAAACAAAATAGGCACGTATAAGGAAATTAAAAGAAAAACAAAAATAAATACGTAAAACAACTAATTTAACACGTTGACGGCTATTTGAAAGTGAGTCTAGTACTCCTTAGAAGCGTTTTTTAGTGTAATGTGTTGTGTTTTGATGAATTTGATGTATTGTTTTGGCCGTACGCTTTGTAGAACCATGTCGTATCGTTAAAAAACGTTATTTGGATTAGTAATTGTTAATTATACATTACAACTGGCGGCGTTCCGCAAGGCACGATACTGGGGTACAATGTGTTCGTCAGACTTAAATATAATACAATTATTACGTTTGTTACATTGAATAGTGTTATAAGTTCGCGTGTACCTATGCGTTGAAACACTTAAAGCTATGCTATATAATATTATAATGACATGGGTTTCACGGGTTCTGAGTGAGAATAATATAACAAAAGATTTAAACTGATTTAAATACAAATAAAAGTAGGTACTTAAGGACTAACATCGTGTAATTTTCAGATTACCACCTGAACATAACAGCGGAGTTTTGAAAAGGTATTTTTCAACGAACACCTCAGCTCGGATATTTTTCCTCGGATTGGCAAGTTAGAGAAAGTAATTTGAACAGTTGTATGTTCCCACGTCGTGAAAGCAAGCCGGGTGAGGTTACCATGCCGGATTTAAAGTGCGGAAAAATAATACTCCGCTTTTATTAAAAATCCTTTTAATGTTCAATATATTCTGAGATATATTTCGCGCAAGTTTAAAGTAAAAATTTGAACATTGGTGGGTAAAGCTTTAGCCAATCTCTTAAGAATTGTGATTGAACTATGTTAAAACAAAATTCCATATTAAGAACTAATTGATTCAGGCGTGGCTTTGCGGAAATTCATTGTAAGATGAACAAAAACAAATATCTAGTCAACAGGAAACTGAGTGAGAGTTCCTTGTTTGGGACTTGACTGAGCAGGAGATTTAGCCGAATTAGTTACAAAATATTTGATTTTTGTGTATAATATACAAATAAGTTTCTATGCTATGTTTTCTAAATTCAACTCTCTTGCTTAGCTGGAATTTCCACCTACCTTGAGAGTTGAACTAAGCTCATTGTTCCCGACAACTTTACCAAGACCTTGTTTGAACCATAAAGACTAGAGTACACATCGGGCTTTCATCAGCGTTCACGAACCGTGTACTCTTCAGTAGGGATTAATGTTCATTTTCCGCTTCCCCTTATACCTTCACGTTAGGTTCGAGAGTTATTTTCCTCAGAAAATCGTTACAGAAACTAGTAGCAGGAAGGTTTGGACACCCTTCCGTAACGGGTGAATGGGTGCCGCGATTCGGGATCATTGTTCGACCAATATTCTATATGGTATTGTTGGAAACTAATGTACCCTGGAAACTGGTGACAATGTTGTTTTAAACTTCACTACTGCACAGTTTGCTTTTGTTTCTACAACAGTAAAACTATGTTGGTGAACTACGACCTTTTGTGAAGTTCGGTTACAGCGTGTAATTTTATGTACGAGTTTATTTTAGCGAATCGACATTTGCAAATTCACTTATATTACAGGAAGTTTTAGAATAATACGGAGCGGTTGGGCAACTATGTTTTAGTCCAATCTAGGAGAGTAAATATTGTCCTTACCAGTCGGTTATAGAAACTGATCGTTTTTTGAGCGAAAGATAAGGATTCTCAAAAAAGGAATATACAAGCTTGAAATATAATAGGTAATAAACTTAAACCTTGCCCCCTCACTATTACCATAACCTAAGGAAACAGTAAGAAAGACCGCGTCAAAAGAAAAAAAGAGAAATCTTCAAAAAGATTTTCGTAGGCTCCGTCCTCAAAGTGCCCTTTGCACAAAGGGTCGGGTTGAATGGATTCCTTCCTTTTTGTTTCGGCATTGTATAGGTGCTTGACTTTTGAAAATTAATATTCGATTGAAGTTATTGGCACTTGGAGAATGTGGGAAGGGAGCAAATAACTTTGTAGTGTATTTTGGTTGAAGGAATTCTGTAATTTAAGGCAAAGCTTGTGTGTTTTATTCACTTAGAAATTATCAGTTGAAATAGCTCCTGAATTTATAATCCGGAGTGACTAAGGGCTTGTTGAGATCAATTGAAATTATTATTTGAAGTTTTCATTATTCTAATTGATTTCAGGGGCTCAAACTGCTACTAGTTAGCTCAGGGGCTCGATTCTGTAAGTAAAGTGACACTAACTCGAGGATGTTTCGTCGCGGCCTCCGTGATCTGTCTCTTTCGCTAACTACGCTAATACTACTAATCACGTGAGAAATAAACACTCCGTGAAGCGGCTCGCCGGTTGTATTAATTTAGTTAGTGGGCTGAAATCGGTGATATTTTTGTAGCGAGCATACATTCAATAACTAAGTATTTTGTACCCTAGCAACAGTGGTCATATTCTAAATATTATAAAAAGAAAAAGGGAGATAGCTATTGGGCGTTCTATCCACGTCAGTCGACAATTTGTTATGTAGTTAAAATATTATAAAGCTGAAGAGTTTGTTTGAACGCGCTAATCTCAGGAACCGCTGGTCCGATTTGAAAAATACTTTCAGTGTTGGATAGTGCATTTAACGAGGAAGGCTAAATACTATCACGCTAATACCAATAGGAGCGGAGCTCCAATGAAGAATGTTTCAAAATCGGGTTTTTTTTAACCTTTTGAGAGCTTCCGCTTCGTGAGCTGTTAACGGTTAATATATTATAAAGAGATTATAGTCTGGAATAGTACAAAGCCTCCTTTTTATTCCGGGAAAATGTTACATCCCCCGGGAACGCGGGTGAAACCACGGGGAACAGTTAGTGTAGTTAATGAAACAAATAAATAAAAGTTTGTGTCCAGCAATTACTTTCTATTTAATTAGACCAACAGCAAACTACAGTTCACATGAAATTAAACACTATTGGTACACATCCTTAAAGCCGATTTTCTCATCTTCTAGACTAGACTCATCGATTACACTGATTTCGGAACAAAATCCTATTAATATTGTAAATGTGAAATTTCGTGAGTATGGATGTTTGTTACTCTTTCACGTAAAAACTACTGAACGGATTTCGATGAAACTTGGCACAGATATAGAGCATGCCCTAGAATAACATATAGGATACTTTTGTCCCGGGAAAATGGAACATTCCTCGGGAACGTGGGGGACAGCTTATATGATAGAAATTTTACGAGATGTAAAGGTCCGTTTCGACAGTTAAGGATGTCAATGCAAAATCATCTTTATTTGCACTAGGGATAAGATTCATCTATTGATCCAATAGTTAATTGTATGATGTTGATGAACCTAATCATAACGCCATACGGTTCATCATTATATATAAAAACCAAACTAAAAAACAGAAAATAAATTTTAATAAATATTTGTGTTTTCTAGTTTTTTTAAACTACATATTATTTATTTTTCATTTTTTAATTAATTTTTTTTGAGTGCCCGAAAGAGTAACTCTGGAACTGCACGCATGCGTAGTTCACGCACTAGCTCTATCTCTCTTACTCGCATGCAAAGGATGCGGAAAGAAATTAATTAATCCTGGCGAATCTAATTAGGATAATCGGATGCTTTGATCGGATTATTGCATTGTCATGCAACTATGTCTATGCAACGGATTTTAATGCAGTTTAAAGCAATAGATAGAGTAATTCAAGAGGAAGGTTTATAACCAGGAAGAAAGCGGGTAAAGCCGCAGGGCGCAGCTAGTTGTTCAATAAAACAAGCTGTCAACAAAATACAGAGAACAAAATGTGTATGGAGTACAGATAAAGTAAATTATTTCTAACCAAAACTGAAATTTGGTATGTGCAAATGTTAGTACAACGGAATTGCCAACGGTCTAGCGTACACAAACAGGGGTTTCGTTCAGGCGTTTAATTTATGGAAATTACGCGAAAACAAAAAGAAAACAGCAACTTTAGTACATTTTAATTATAACGTCTGATATTTTGTTTTCTCTTTCATTTCATTTTTATTTGTACCATCTTGTTTATATGGATGTAATTACTTGCTTATCTGATGGTTTTTTGGGAAGATTTATTTATTACATGGCAATGTTATCTAATGTCAAAACAGCAACTTTAAAAGATGTAATAATAATAGCCTTTACTAGCGGCCCACGGAGGGCCGTGGGCCTAAACTAAATAAATGGTTTAAAATTTTGTATTTATTGAATTTAGAATAATATTATAATTATACGAATTTAATAGCTTCTATTTTTGAATATCTAAAATCCCTTAAAATGAGTATTCGAAATAGCACCGACTCCCTGCAGTAATTTGTTTTTCTACCGATCGGAACGGCAACTGAGATTATCCAGACTTTAATACACTCTACAGGTACGAAGTGTATGAAATATTATCGTAATCAAACAAGTGGTTAAACATGAAAGCGCCGACGTCATGACGATAAAATATACACAAAAAAATATTCAGAGCTCACTTGGAGACTAACTGGTTGCGTACTCTGAACGTGAATGTTGCCATTTATCTCAAGCAACCCGTGAATATGGGAGTATATCTATCTATCTAATACCTTTAAACGAGCAATTCTTTTATATATTTATATTATATATACGGTATATAATAAGCATATAATTAGGATCTCGGAAACGGCTCCAACAATTTTCATGAAATTTTGTATGCAGGTGGTTTCGGGGGCGTTAAATCGATCTAGCTAGGATTCATTTTCAGAAAATGTCGTTTTATCCGTGTTTTTAGGCAATGAAATCAGCTACAGTGTCATTAGAAGGCAAGGTTTTTATGTTACATCTTTTGTGAGCAATTCTGTTATTGGGTGCCCTTTATTATCGCATCTAATTCGTATCTAGGTATATATGACAGTGCTTTCAAAAAGAAAATACGGTAGCAGTCAAATCCCGAGCAATGATCGGCCCTCCAGGTACTTTCTGTTTATATGTCTACACTACTTTCATATCTACTGAATAATAATAATATCCTGAGACATTTCTTTTATATACGGCCATCTGATCCTAAACTAAGCAGAGATGTACTGAATATACTACTTTTAAATATTGTGCCGGGAAATTGTTACATCCCTCGTGAACGCGGGTGAAACCACGGGGGACAGCTAGTTATTTTATAAGTAAACATATAAAAAAAATATCCTGGGACATTCGTTTACACACGCCCCATCTGATCCCAAACAAAGCAGAGCTTGTACTATGGAAACCAGATAACTGATATACTACATTAACTTTTTTTTTCTAAATACATATTTATATATAATAGATATTATATATATATATATATATATTGACACACAGACACAGAAGAAACAGATATGTTCATGCACACAAAATGTCTGTACTGGGTGGGAATCGAACCTGCGACCTTCGGCTTGGCAGTCAGGGACGCTAACCACCAAGCCAACTGGCCTGTCATGACTAAAGATTTAACTTGAAGGACTTAGCATTTTAAACCTAAGAGAAGTAAATTAAATAACTCCGATAAATCAACAAAAAAGTTTTTATTCTCTTTTCAATTTGCTGATTCGTTTACATTTATCGTACGGTTTGTTGAAGGGCCTCCGGGAGGTCCACGGCGGACCCTTCTGTTTGCTGACGCTATTTGGTCTAGTTTCCTTAGCAATAGTTTTTCTGGGATTCATTTTGTCTATTGATTAAATGGAATGATGGGTCGGGACGATTCCGTTTTTGTAACCTCAAATAGTATTATTTTTGAAAATAATAATAAGGTTTTGCTATTTAAAGCTTTTTCGGCCATTATTAAGCACAAATAAGAGATGTATGATAATATTTTTAAATTTAGTTCAAGACTTACTACAGCGAGCTTCAGTGTTTTTATTAACAACTAACTGTCCCCCGCGGTTTTACCCGCGTTCCCAGAGATGTTTCTATTTCCTGGAATAAAAAGTATCCTATATGTTATTCCAGGGTATGTTCTATCTGTGTGAGGAGTTTCATCTAAATCTGTTTGGTAGTTTTTGCGTGAAAGTTTTTTTTCTTTTTTTTTTATGCCACTTGGGCCGACAAACAAGCAGACGGTCCACCTGATGGTAAGTGGTCCCCGCCGCCTATGGACATTTGCAACACTAGGAGCATCGCCAATGCGTTGTCGACCCTGAGACGTGAAGTTGTTAAGTCTCATGTGCCTGTAATTTCACCGGCCCCTTACCTTTCTAACCGAAACACAGTAATACAATTGCACTACTGCTTCACGCCGGAAATGGGTAAGGTGGTAGTACTTCCCCGGACGAACTCTGAAGTGTAACAAACATCCAGACATACAAACATTGGTATAAAGATAATATAATATAAGATTATATAATAGAAATTGCTTAAGCAATAAAGCCGCATAAATTGTTTACACTAATAATGTTTGCAGAATACTTTTTATTTAATTTTCTTTTTGTGTCGTGTGAACAATAAAGTATATTTGTATTTTATCCCTACTAATATTATAAATGTAAATGTAAGTTTGTTAAGCTTTCACGCAAAAACTACATAACGGTATTAGAAGTAATATAGGATACTTTTTGTGCCGGAAAAATGTTACATCCCTCGGGATCACGGGTGAATCCGTGGGGGACAGGTAGTATAATCACTACATAGTATAAAACAAAGTTGTTTTCTCTGTCCCTATATCCCTATGTATGCTTAAATCTTTAAAACTACGCAACGGATTTTGATGCGTTTTTTTTAATAGATAAAGTGAGTGAAGAGGAAGGTTTATATGTATAATACATGTGACATCCCACGGGAACGCGGGTAAAACCGCGGGAGACAGCTAGTGTAGTTATAAAAACAAGCTGTGAAAAGTTTACGTTAAAAACAAAACAAATAGAAACAGCGTAATTACAGAACAATTTGAGAATATGAACCGGTCGGCGCTCGCTAAACGATACGTTAACCTTAAATGACATGATATTCCACTCGCATTATGATTTGTTTGTACAATTGTCATTATTTTAACTGATATTTGGATGGTCGTTATTAGTTTTGATTGTTTTATAAATGTGACAATATTTCAAATGAAATTATTATGCTAAAGTTATTCATTCGTTTATTATATTACATAATCTATTTTATTACAGTTTACTGCTATTCTTACTGGTAAAAAAAATATTTTATATTATATATTTTTATTTATCTCCTCAAATTACATGCCCGTTGACAAGAAGTTTGGGAAAATTTAGCAATTTGTGGGAGATCTGAAGTTGAAACCACTTACCAAGTGTACTGTCTGATTGTTGGTCTATTTGGTATAAAAAAGAAAAAAACAATGTAAGGTCATCAATTTTTCAAATTTCGAAAAATTCAAAAAATTTCAAAAAAATCGAATTCCAATAGGTATGTATAAACTTAAGGCTCGCGAATTCACTTTCCGCTTTGGATGTTTTTACAACTAAGAAAAACTCGGGTCATTTTATAATCTAAATATTCTATTAGCAAAATAGGGTTTCTTTGACGCACCATCACCTCAAAACTTCTGAACAAATCGGGATGGGACTGCTACCACTCGACGCGGAATATTCCTTAGCTAGTGTAAAAGACTGTATGCGATATCGATAAACGCGGGTGTAACTGCGGGGGACAGCTAGTTGCTGTATAAACTCTAAATAAATCTATTCCATACAAAAATGGTTCCAATTCCAAATTAACGACCTAACTGGCTTATGCAAAATCGGGCTAAAATAACTCAATTTATTAATGTTCGTATGTAAAATGACTTCTTTTACGGTCCCACTAGGGAAGTGGGAGATTTAAATTACGTTTCCTATTTATATTTGTTTGATAAATCCTGCTAATCCTTAATCCGACGCTTCGCGTTACAAGAACTCCTTGAGGAGGGCTCCAAGGTGAGAGCAGAACGCGATTATTAGGGTGTCGTACCCAAACGGTGCCAACGGGACACTTAGGCACCGCTGTCCGTCTGTCTATCAGCGGGCTTTAAATCATGTACCGTAATAATGAATAAATAAAATAAAATACGGGTGCACTTCGGGAGCGCCGGCAGAAGTGAAAACTTGAACATTAACGCTGTGCATTTTTACCATCTCACGAATTTTCGATCAGGTCACGTGTCCTGACGCGAGTTTAACATTTTATACCCATCCCAAGAAAAGTACTCAACGCCGCTAAAGAAGTTTTCACTTAAAAAAAAGGTAGACTGTCGAAATTTCACAGTGTGTGTATTACTATGGCCGCTATAACAACGAATAAAAATAATTTCGAAATTTTATTAAATACGGTACTAAACGCGGGTAGAACCGCGGGGGACAGCCACTAATTAATAAAACGTTAAACTTAATTTATGTAAAGTTGTTATATTTGAAATCAGTGACAATTTCAACTGTCTACCAATTACGGTTCATGAGATACAGCCCGCTGTCAAACAGACAGGCTAGGAACTTAGATTAAAGTAAGATTAATGGTATGGCCTACATTTGTGTCCCCGCCCGCGCTCGCACCTTGTCCCACAACTTTATAGATCCGGTGAAATTCAAACATTCAGTTTTTCTCGCAAATCAGACTTCCCTTGGATTTACACGACTGGGACTGATGAGATTACATTTTACTCTTATTCGTTTCGACGGATTTCTAGTGTCAGGCCATTATCGTAAGTGAAAAACGTTGCTTTCAAATTATATCTTTGTTTTCGACTGTTTCTTTGACATTTCTTGCGATATTTACAAAATTATATTTCTCCGCGAATCTTTGGAACTACCATCTCTCATAGATATCTATATTTAATTTATTTGAACTTTATAATACTACTAGTTGCCCCCGCGGTTCCCGAGGGATGTCACGTTTTCCCGGGTTAAAAAGTAGCCTTTTTCTTATTCCAGGATATGCTCTATCTATGTGCTAAGTTGCATCTAAATCTGTTAGGTAGTATTTGCGTGAAAGAGGAACAAACATCCATGCATACAAACATTCACACATATCTAATACCTTTAAACGAGTAATTCTATATATATACTATATATATATAGGTATAATCTGGATCTCGGAAACGGCTCCAACGATTTTCATGAAATTTAGTATGCAGGGGGTTTTGGGGGCGATAAATCAAAGGTTTCATTTTTAGAAAACGTTGTTTTATCCGTGTTTTTAGGCACTGAACTGCTACTATATGACTAGAATTAGAAGCTAAAAGATTTTCAAGTTCCTTCTTTTGTGAGAAAAACTGTAGTTACATTAGCAAAGAAACCCCGAGCAAAGCTCGGTCATCCAGGTACTAATATTAATAGGATAAAGAGGAAAGTTTGATTTTTGTTTGTTTGTTTGTCAGAATCATATTTTACTGAAACCTACTGGACCGATTTCGAAAATTCTTTCACTAATGGAAAGCTACATAATCAGCAAGTCACATAAAGCTATATTTGACCCCGTATTCTCACGAAAACTGGAACTACACGGGTGAAACCACGGGGCGCTACTGTTACATTATAATTTTATAGCTGTCTCTGCGGTTTCCCACTCGTTCCCACGGGATGTTACATTTTCCCTGGATAAAAAGTAGCCTATATAGTGCTCCAGATTACAATATAACTCTATGCCAAATGTCATCCAAATCCCTTTAGCTATTCTGGTGTGATTGAGAAACATATATTCATACAATCCAACATTCCATTTATAATAGTATCTAGTAAGATAATAAATAACTAGCTGTCCCCCGCGGTTTTACCCGCGTTCCCGTGGGATGTCACATGTATTATACATACATATAGGCGGGCGGGGACATAAATGTAGGCCATAACATGTAATCTTACTTTAATGTAAGTTCCTAGCCTGTCTGTTTGACAGCGGGCTGTATCTCATGAACCGTAATTGGTAGACAGTTGAAATTGTCACTGATTTCAAATATAACAACTTTACATAAATTAAGTTTAACGTTTTATTCATTAGTGGCTGTCCCCCGCGGTTCTACCCGCGTTCCCGTGGGATGTCACATGTATTATACATAAAAAAATTCCTATTCAATCACTCTATCTATTAAAAAAAGCCGCATCAAAATCCGTTGCGAAGTTTTAAAAGTTTAAGCGTACATAGGGATATAGGGACAGAGAAAGCGACTTTGTTTTATACTATGTAGTGATAATGAATAAATATCCTGGGACATTCTTTACACACGGCCATCTGGTCCCAAACTAAGCAGAGCTTGTACTATGGAAACCAGATAACTGATTCTACATATACTACATTTTTTTTTCTAAAAACATACATATATAGATATTTACACCCAGACACAGAACAAACAGTCATGTTCATGCACACGATGTTTGTCCTGGGTGGGAATCGAACCCGCGACCTTCGGTTTGGCAGTCAGAGCATTAACCACCAAGCCAACTGTATCCTCACATAATATAACTGGATATATATTTATACCAGGAACTGGAACAGTAAAACCGCAGAGACAGAGCTAGTTATAAAGTTGAAATTGCTTTGAACTTGTATTGAGTAAGCAAAATTGTTTACTCAATACAAGTGCTACTAAATTGTCAAACTGCTACTGGTTAGCTCAAGGGCTCGATTCTGTAAGGAAAATAACACTAACTCGAGGATGTTTCGTCGCGGCCTCTTTGCTCTGTCTCTGTCGCTTACTACGCTAATACTACTAATCACGTGAGAGGTAAGCTCTCCGAGGCCTCCGTGAAGCGGCTCGCCGACGAAGTTTGTATTAGCTGAATAAGGGGACAGCAAGGCTTTAATGAGAGATTACGTCATGTTTGTCTATCAAACAATAGCTTTTTTATTGACACATAAATAACTTCACGCCCTTCACGTCCTCGATCAATACAGACAACGTCGTCTTATTAATATTAATTACGTTTACACTTTGTATAACCTGGAAATCGAACTGAAGACCTAATAAACAGCTTTTTATCAGACAGTACTTTTAACTAATAAAGGTGTACTCGTATATTTGTAGTCTGGGTGTAAATATCTAATTATTATTTGAAAATGAAAAATTGTATGTCAGTTTACTGGTTTCCATAGTACAAGCTCTGCTTGGTTTAGGATGAGCGTGTGTGAAGAATGTCCCGGGATATTTATTAATTATATTTTTGTAGAATAGAATAGTAAGGTACTGTCAAATAAACAAAAAACGAATGAAAATTAAATCTAAAAAGTAAACGCTAAGTAGGTAAAAATCTGGTACTGTCCTAATTTAAAGTTTTTTTTTGCCAAAAACGTGAAACTTTCCATGAAATGAAAATTAATGACTTTTTTATATTAGATTCGAGATGACTTACATTATTTCTGCAAAGACTCTTACAAATAAAAACAAAACAATGAAATAACAGAAAAAAAATAAAAACAGTCACGATCAATTTATAGAATTAAAGGTCTTCGAGGAGATTGAAAGTTGACGCGTCCTGCGCCGGGATGATCCCGGGATTACCGCGGGATTAGGATCCCGGCCCCCCGGGACTCTGGGCACTCGCAATAAGAACTCTGCCGAGATTATAAGAAATGAATCAAACGCTCTCCTATATTGAATCATAGAATAAAACTCAGATGGGCAGTTTTGATAAAGTTTCTTATATATGAAGTTGACCTTTGTGATTACTTCAACCCCAATTTAAAAGAAATAGGTTCAATTGTATTCGTTTTGGATATCAATGGATAGGTTTATCCTGTAACCCATAGATGGGCAACAACCGGCCCGCTATAAGATATGATACGGGCCGCGAGTCATTTTTGAAAAACTCAATTAAAAAAAATATTACATTAAGTTTATACTCACTAAGTACTGCAGTAGTAAATGTACTAAGTACTTCCAAACGCGTCCCGCGAACGTATTTGCACGCTAAAGTATATATAACTATACTGACTCCTGAATCTTTGGCGTAAATTTTTGGTCAGAACGAACTGACCTATCTGTAACAAACAACATCTGTGTAGCACAAAAGCGGTTGTATACACCTATATAGGTTTCCATTATATTAGTCTGTCGAGTGTTTATCCAATGATACTTGTGCACAATAGCCTGTATTGATTTCTGCCGGTCAGCTAATGAAAATAGTTCGCAACCTCTGAGCTCGCTTGATTGCTGATTTGAAAGTTTTGTAAGCGGCAAGTCGAAGATATGAGTTAGTTGTTAATTAACTTTGTATGAAGTTTAATGAGTTTATAATTTAACATGTAAGATGTTGTAGTTTATACCTCCTATTTGTTTTGTTTAAGTTTGCATCCAACTTATAGTTACATGTTAAAAAATCTCATATACGAATGTTATTGGTTTACGTTTGACTAGCGACCCGGCATGGCTTCACCTGAGTCTAATAACATAAACGTGTCATAGGCACTAACCTTCCAGAAGAAGTTATCTAAACGATAGTGAAAACTGCATCAAAATCGATTGTGTCGCTTGAAAGTTATGAGCGGACAAAAAGAGAGACAAAAATAGTTACTGCATTTCATACTATTACATAAGAGAAGAGACTAGAGACATTAATCTTGCTAAGTACCTAAGGTTTACTATTCCATAGCTATAGATCTATTTAATAAATTAATATTATATAATATCTAATGTGATTAACAGGTAAGATGTTGTAGGTTATATCTCCTATTTGTTTGGTTTTATGTTTGCATCCAACTCATAGTTTAATGTTCAAAAAACTCACATATTAATGTGGTTGGCTTACGTTTGACTGACTTACTATGTGAATAAATAGATTTATTAGGTAACTACCTTACATTTTTATACTAATCTTAAAATTAATTTAACTGTTTAAAATTGACTGTTTTTTTTTATTAACTTTTTTGTACGCTCATCACATTTTCTGATTACTAACATAAATAGTGTATTGTAATATCTCCCGTAAGTGAATTTATTTGTAATTCTTGTGAGAAATAAAAGTTATTTAACCCCAAATGTAGAGGATATTTGTTTTTCACTAATTGTGTCAACTTTAAGTGTAATATTGGTCAGTCCAGGGTTATTATTCTATAGCATAATTGACCTCATGCTGTATCGTCACGCCTCTTTATTCTGTCTTTTTCCTCTACTACGCAATCGTGCGATTTTCTCTCCAGTGATCTTTGCACCGGCTCACCTACGATGTTCGAAGGTAGATCTTGCCACGTACCTCTCATGCTCAACTAAGGTATCCCCTTTTTAAACGCTTTAGAAATGAAAATCTTTAATTTGCTATAGTCATGGGTAACTCAACCAAAATGCATGAGCTGCGGTTCAGCTCACAGCTCACGTTTGTGAGCCGGAACTGCGAACCGGTCACAGATCAGCTTAAGTATTGCATATCGATCACAGAGTCTCTACGCCGCTGCCGCGCCGCAGTTCGACAACGACACAATATGACAGAATAGATCACAGATTGTATACAGACTATAAAATAATAAATTAGTCGTGAGCTGTTTAGTTTGCTCTTGAGCCGCAGTTCGACAGTTCAAGTAGGTGTGATCTGATCTGTTGAACCGGTTTTGAGCTGAGTTACACATGCCTAATTTGCTATAATATTCTTATTATAAATACTAAACATATTAAAAAGAGAATGTATTTATGTTAGACTGAAGAATTATTTCACTTGAAAGCTACTTTATCTAGAGGTAACATTGGCTATATTATAATCCCGGACTACATAGGATCCTTTGGAAACGCGGGTGAAACCGCGAGACGATAGCTGTTGCTAAATATATATAATATATAATATATATATATATAATATATATATAATATATATATAATATATATATAATATATATATAATATATATATAATATATATAATAAATATCTAGAATATTTCCTCACTCAGAACCCGCGCACACAACGAGCGATCAGCGCAACATAAAGGTGTACTCACCGACGCAGGGGTTATGGTTGACGACGGCGAAGATCCTGTCACAGCGCTTCTTCATATGCGTGTTCGGGCAGATGCAACCGAAGAGTGGTGAGAGACGTAGCCCAGCCCAAGCTTCGCGGCAGGATTCCCTGGGGTTTTGAGGATATATAGCAGTGGTGGCGAAGGAGTATTGTTGTAAGGATTCTACATGAAAGCAGATGCATTTTGGGAGTGTTCTACTTTTGGACTGGTGTGTAAGGCTGAGGTCTGTATATACTTATACGTTATTAGGGCAAGTTGGAGGTTCAGTAGTGGAGACAACCTATGTACCTAGATGTGATTGATTTTACTCCATACCTCAAAGAGAATTAAGTGAATGGTCGCCATGTTGTGGGGTCTTAGTGAGAAAGATTGAACACCTCACGCAATTAGTGTAGCTGAATAGTATTCAAGTCAGACCATTCTAAATTAAAGCAGAAATAATACCAGATAGTCTGGTAGTAATCCAGATAGTAAATAAATAAGAGAAGTAGTAATACCGGTCTTCCATACGACATTCTCCATCCCAGGCCTTGCAAGCGTTCTTGAACCGGTCGAAGAGTACAGAGCAGGCTTTCTCGTTGTGGCAGACGCTCAGGGCATAAGTGCAGGTTGGCAGGGTCTCAACTGGGTACGGGTCTTTCTCTATAACAATATCTTGAGGTTATCATTTAACAAAACGTAAAAACAAAACGTAAACCTTAATTTACATGATGTCCTAAAATTGCATGTGGTGTTTACCTGTAAAGATTGTGCAGTAAGATTTATTATAATTTTTCCTTCTGTATAAATTGTGTATGTAAGACTGTAATTATAGTTTGTAAACCTTATAAATAATGAAATTAAATAAAGTTTTGGAGTATGGAGACAGATCTTGGTAAAGTAAAGGATAGATTTCGACAGTTGGAGTTATTGTCGGACTGACTGTAAAAAAATTCAACGCCAAGCAATTTTTTCAAACTTAGACCCTACAAGGGCAGTTATTAAAGTCGAAGCTACTAAAGCTACCAGCTGTTCAGAAGTCAGCCTTTAACTGAGAAGAACGAATCTGGGAGATAAGTCATCATCTTTAGCAATTATTTAATGCTGAGATTTTATAGGGATCTTGAGTCTCTCTACCTATTAAAGGGCCATCAGAGCTCCAAATCAGTGTGGTTTATGACATCTCTTTAGTACGTTTCTTCACTACATGAGGAAATGTATGGGAATTGCGTACTTTGTATTATACACTACCAGCATTATTACTCTCAATAGAAAGTCCTAGGCAATGAGAGCTAGCCCATCTTGGCTTTGTGTGCTAATCACCTCCGGCCACACCAGCACTAACCATGATGAGATTGTGGTGAACTGTCAGTTCTATTAGAAATAAGATACCCACCCTTCTTCATGACAAACACGCAAGGATGATCAAACAGGAAGTCTCGGAAGGAGTTACACTCAGGATCCACGTTCGGTTCTCGACAGAGACACGTCGGCTTGAAGAACGGGAAGGCTTGCAGGGTTCTGAGAGCAGCTTGGCACTTGGTCACCGTTACCGTTGAGCATGCCACTGGAACAATTATCATAGTACATAAGATTTACAGGATCAGTAAGAACTGAAACAAAGAGCTGAAGATCGAGCTCAGTGGCGTGCCATAGGTGAGGCCTATGTCCAGCAGTCGACGGAAATAGGCTGATGATGATGATGATGAAGAACTGAAACTGGAATCGTGGTTTTGGTGAAGGTAAATTTCGTAAGGAAACCATAACGCGATGGTTGGATACTTTGTGGTCAAATTTTTTGGCTACCACCATCAAGCAATTATTAGAGGTCAATCAAAATTGTACTTTGTTTGTTATGCGACTTAATGGATTATCTGAATGACCATTGGTGTGTTCCGGCATCTCCCTCTGAGAGGAAGATCTTTTGGGCTTTGTAGGCTACCTTTAGCCACATCATCTCGTGAGATTAGGGTCAAAGACATGTCTAGTATCGATAGCAATAAATAAAATATGACGAGAAATTCTGTATGGCAGGAAAATCAAAATGCGTCAATAATATTAATAAGTAAATTATATGAATTCCTTCTAACGCATGCACAATTAAAAAAATATGTTAATGACATGATTGCGGATGTCTGTGATCTTTGATATTTATCTAAATCTATTTAAACTGTTTTCTTTTTTTATGTTTTGTTCACATTATTGTTAATATTTTGCTTATTCACTTGTTAATCTTGCCATGTTTAGTACATTATTTTGTGAATAACGGTGTTGGTTGTGCAATTAATTTTTTATTTATATATAATATTGTTACATAAGCTTTATTGTGCAATTGTTTGTTATTCTCAATAAAGGAAAAAAAATTAAACCTTTGTACTAGGACATATTTCGAAGCTTTCCAATTCTGTCTTAAAATAATTTGCAAAGGACTTGTGTATTATTTTAATGGTAATTAACATCAATTGTTTATTTGGTAAACAATATATTTCTTTGGAGGTTTAAGGAAACTAATTCAAAGTCTAATTTTAGAAACAGTTTATATTGTTTGAAAGCCATACGCCTCATCTATTTATTCAAAACAGTTCCGTGATGACTGAGTGAGAGACAACGCTGTAGCTGAAAATAGAAACATAAGGGCGTCCCTTATGTTCAGCGGTATTTCGGTACTTGTATCCTAACTAAAAGGTATTATACATACAAAAGTTTCTCTAAGTGTGTGTATGTTTTGTTACCGCTAATTTGTATGATGGATTTAAATGGATTTCTGAGATGAATTAGCCACACACTTTGTGGCGTATAATACATAAGATATTTCTTTCATTGGGAACGCATGTAAAACCGCGGGTTGAAAGCTAGTTTAAATAAACTAAGTAAAGTTACTTTTCGAAACACATCCACTCTTATCGTAAACTCAATTCATATAGAAACGATGTATTTCTCTACGAAACTCTCCGATTTACGGAAGTCCCAAAGGTCACAAGGCCCTAGCAAGCCCTTAGCTTTGTCTCCACGCCCTAACACGGCCTCACAAAAACCTGAAGAGAACAAAAAGTACCGCACACGATTATCTCACGAATTAGAACGGGTTTTTGTGTCACGACGACATTAGGGAGTGACCGGGTGACAATATTAGATTTTTTTTCGTCTAACTGTTTAGGAGGACCCTTTAAATGAAACGAGATTCTGTGAGAGATATGGTATTTGATATAGAGTAGCTGAGTAATTTTAATTATCAGGTTCTTCTCATGTTGAACATGTTGATTTAGTTACAGATATACTTTTGTTTCATTGTAGCCTTGGAGCCTTGGTTCTTAGCCTGTAAACTTGGAACATAGCTGAACTACAAGTGGTCAAAGTATCTTGATATCATTTAAGAAGAGGAGACATCGAGAACGTCTCATCTGGGCTTTGTAGGCCACCTTAAGCCACACCATCTCGTGAGATTAGGGTCAAAAATAAATCTAGCATATAGAAATAAACAAAAATTATGGCTAGAAATTCTGTATGGCAGGAAAATCAAAATGTGTTAATAATATTAATAAGTAAATTATATGGAACTTTGTTCTTGGACATATTTCGAAGCTTACCAATTCTGCCTTAGAATAATTTGCAAATGATGGAAAATGATTTACATTCGAAGTAAACTTGGTACATAGCTGAACAAAAAGTGCTCAAAGTAATACTCAAAGTAAAATCTGATAACATTTAAGAACAGGAGACATCAAAAATGTTACAGCTTATAAATCACAGCTGGTCCCACGGTTTTCCAAAAATGGTTATTTAGTGTCACATAAGAATAATGGACGCGATAAAAAGGTTTAAACAGCGCGACTAGAGTTATTTGATTATTAAATTCGAAGCGGCGTCATAGATTGTGAAGTAAAGCTGAGTCGACACTCTCGTCATTATGTCCCCGTGACGAGGGTAGACGTCTCTCGCTTTATCGACGCTAATGCCTAAAAATTTTCTCAAACATTCCTCTTAATTTGCCTCTTGCCCTTTTTAGCTAGTGAATTATTGCCAGCAATTTTTCATTCGCAAAATCTCTCTGCGTAGTTACGTTTACTGTTTACACCAATAACGTTTTAAGTGGGTATTTTTTGCATTATTTATACGATTCGTTTCAGAAATTGAGTAGAATGACCGAATAAAATAAAAATATTTTCTGTTTATATTTCTACTGACAAGGTTTTGAACTAAAACTATGCGTTGACCACGTTTAGAAATGTTAACATAAAATTCTGGTAATTGACCTAATGATATTTAGCCGCCATACAACCACTGTCGCAATGGTACACAACGTAACTCTTTGTCTATATTTATTAATATAACTAACGATGTACTCGTATATTAACCTCTGTCTAATAAGGTACACGGTAAGGCGATAATTATTTTCTTTCCCTTTTCGCGTGTCTAAATATCTAGTATTTACACTGTTTTTCAGAGCCGTGATGTTGGTCAAAGACATGTCTATATTATAATACTAGCTGTGCCCCGTACTTTCACCCGCGTTCCCGAGGATAGTTAAGTCTCTGTTCTCAGAGATAGCATCGATAAAGAATTATTTTTAAGATAAATATTTTTCGTAAGAACATTTTTGTTTTATTACATTTTCCGCATTTTACACATTCAGCGATAAATCCAGCAAATCAAAGATCACTAAAATCTGTGCAACCATTCTTGAGTTATAAATAATTTAAAAAAACACGACTATGTCTTATACGAGTATATACATATAGATGACAATGGTGAATTTAACAAACAAAATATCAATCCCCAATCCATGGGACAAATAGCACACCTAACAGATTAATGCAGGCTACGACAGTATCCCAGGACGCCATAAATTCTCGACAGGGTAAATTTTAACGTGGAACAAAGCAATCACACCTTCCTTAACATTCTGAATCCCTTCGGGCGCGTAATTAAATACCCGGAACTCATTCCCCTGGCGTATAACTTTGGCAGCGACACCCAATTGTTTGAAACCGATGTAATTAAACGTGTATACGCAATGCCTTTGAAATGAAATTGTATATTAACCTATTGATTGTAAAATAATTTATAGATATTAAAATATTCCATTAGTAGTATCCATAGTGTAATTAGGGATGCCATCACCTAAATTTGCTAATGCCGGACAAAAAAATTTTAAACTCCGGACATTTAGGTGAAATTGGATTTTTTTCCGGAGACGCCTTAAATTTTATTTTAACATTTTCTTATCTATCTATCTTATATATTGGGATTCCCCTGACAAAAAAAGTGTCTTATTTTGAAAATCCCATCCGGACGCTCCCCGGACACCTCCAGAACAAATCCGAGGAAACCCGGACGGATGGCAGACCTAAGTGTAATGAAAATGAAACGAAAATATTTTTATTCAAATAGGCCTTTACAAGCACTTATGAATAGTCTGACTCCTATATCCTGGGATATCCTGGGACATTCTTTACACACGACCATCTGATCCCAAACTAAGCAGAGCTTGTACTATGGTAATCAATCAATTGATACATAGCTTTTTATAATACATACTACACTAATACACATTTACATCCAGGCACAGAACAAACAGACTTGTTCATGCACACAAATGTTTGCCCTGGCTGGAAATCGAACCCGCAACCTGCGATTTGGCAGTCTAGCTCCCTAACCACCAAGCTAACTGGCCCGTATATAATATTATTTCTATAGTAGAAGCTCTGGTTAGTTAGGTATCGGATAGCCGCGTGTAAAGAATGTCCCTGGATATTAAATACTGCATCTCTGTTTTTAGATTACACTATATAAATCTGTCAGTGTCTTTTAAATATTTTATGTATTTTTTTTAAAACCACAGGGGACAACAAACAAGCACACGGTCCACCTGATGGTAAGTGGTCACCGTCGCCTACGGACATTTGCAACACCAGGGCATCGTCAATGCGTTGTCGACCCTGAGACGTGAAGTTGTTCAGTCTCATGTGCCTCTCTCTCTGTCTGTTTTGTCTCCAGTTTTTATTATTTTGGTGACTCTTACAAATTAAATAATACAAACTCAATTTTAAATATTCCAGCAAACATTAATTATTTCGTACTCTGTACAGGTAATGTAAAGTCACGAACAAAACCTATTATTAAATTAATAAATCATTAACTTATAGTAGTTTCTCAAGTCTCAAATACCATTAATTTGTGATGGCGTACAAATATTGTTACTTAGAAGCTAATCTTCCATTAATCAATGCTAATTTCCGACTTTCTTCATAAAGTCTGATGCACAATGGTTGCTTTTATCGCGGCGTGACTTGGCGCTTCCTTTATGTGTACCCACCCTTATAACCTACTTATAATTTATAACATTGTTATAATCTAATAACTAAACGGGGAGGAAGGGTTTGTTTTTTATTTTTAAATACAAGATAACATTGTAACCTAGTTTAGGGTCAGATTTAATGTCTTGACACTGATTGCCATGCAGGTCGTGGCTTCGATTCCCACCCAGGACAAACATTTGTGTTTATGAACATGTTGTTCTGTATCTGGATGTAAATTTCTATTTTAGTATGTATTGACGTGAAGTTGTTAAGTTAAATTTTTTATTATAACCAGAGGCCGACAAACTAGCAGACGGTCCACCTGACGGTAAGTGGTCACCGCCGCCTATGGACAATTGCAACACTAGGAGCATCGCCAATGCGTTATCGACCCTGAGACGTGAAGTTGTTAAGTCTCATGTGCCTGTAATTTCACGGGCCCCCTTACCTTTCTAACTGAAACACAGTAATACAAGTGCACTACTGCTTCACGGCAGAAATAGGTAAGGTGGTAGTAGTTCCCCGGACGAACTCTGCACTAAGAGCTACTACTTCCTAAAAATTCCACTAATTCTAGTCAGGTTTGGTCCAGATCGTCGAGTATTTCCTTAATACTATTGAACAGGTACACAAAGACCACTGATTTATAAATCATATAACAGGTACATAGTTGTCATAAAAGGTATGGGATATTGATGTATATAGAACAGTGGTCTTTGTGCAACTAGTTTAGGCATCAATGGTCAAAATGTGCTACTATTTTATGTATACTGAATAAGAGCAAACATGTATAATTTTACTACTTTTTTGAGTCAAAATAAACAATTATTATTATTATTAATAATATTTGTTTACTATAACGTAGCCCGGTATCCGGTGAACAGTACCCTGGGGTATTTACTCACTCATTTGTGTAGAGCGCACATTAAATTAATTACTTTGTGCGTGAAACTGACGTATTTGATGCGAGGGTTACGTAACATTACTAATATATAAGTAAATACAATAGAAAACTAGGTTACATAGGAACAGCATATGGATACAGACATGGTGTTTTTTTGCGAAACTAACTAATTGGGTGTCCTACCAAGGTTTGCGTTTGTATTAAATTTGATGGCAGGTTAGTTTGTTGTTGTAAATATTCCTGGGAAATACTTTACACACGGTCATCTGGGGCTCGATTCTATAAGAAAAATGACACTAACTCGAGGATGTTTCGTCGCGGCCTCCGTGCTCTGTCTCTTTCGCTAACTACGCTACGGGGGCTTGTCCCTAACTAAGCAGCCCCCTTATTCAGCTAATACAAACTTCGTCGGCGAGCCGCTTCACGGATACCTCGGAGAGCTTACCTCTCACGTGATTAGTAGTATTAGCGTAGTAAGCGACAGAGATAGAGTACGGACGTCGCGACGAAACATCCTCGAGTTAGTGTCATTTTTTTTACAGAATCGAGCCCTGTATTATAGGACAAGCTCTGTTTATTTTAGCATTGTAACAAAATGTCTCAGGATTTTGATATTTAATTTATAACTTTATAAGTTTCTTCGCGGTAGCATTCGATCGCTTACTAGCAAGTGGTGAGACATACCCCAAAAAGGGGGGATTTTGAAGGCATTACGTGTGACAAAACGGCGTTGTGTCAAAGGTCAGTACAGTCCCTTGTCACTGGCGGTTTTATTGTGTGTGTCGTCGCCGTGACACAGATCCCGGTAGTGGGTACCCCGCTTTATGAGGTGTGATCCTTTTTTAGATTTTTGTATCCGTTGTGACTTTTATGTACGGCCTTGCGACACATCCTTGAAGGGATGAAGCCCGGGCAAGTAAAGCTGTAAAGTTGACATGGGAGCCAGTTTACTATAAGTGACTAGGATGAGAGATGGGATTTGTCTCAAAATAAAGGTAGATTCTCATAATTTTGATATTATAAAACAGACACATATTGTCTTCGGAATACTTTTCATTTGACATCATATAACTTACTTGTGATTAATGGTATTAGCGTAGTTAGCGAAAGAGACAGAGCACGGAGGCCGCGACGAAACATCCTCGAGTTAGTGTCATTTTCCTTTCAGAATCGAGCCCCTAAAGTACATTTGATTATAAACTAGAACATAGGCGTGAAAAAAGTGACGATAAAATTTTATGACATAATCAAGAATCCGAATAGAACGGTCACCAATCAAGTTTCCAGCCGCAGCTAACTTACTGATTGTTGAACCTAATCGAACGTTCAGTGTGGTCGTATGTTGACTACTTGTAATTTCATTGTTCAATTTGCCCTTGCAAGTGGCATGAAATCGATTAGAATTTAGATTAGAATTAGCATGGCAGTGAGGTGCTTTGTAGATACCCACTTGACTGGTTACTATCCTCAAACTGATTATCTAAGTAGCTAGTTGCTTTCTAAGCTTTGTATAAGTTGGCAACACTTAACAATCCTTATCGAACAGGTAATTGAGGTGATTTTCAAATATAGGCACGATTTTCTTGATAATGCTAATGCCTTCAGTAATTTTGATCTTTAGTATAGTCCCTCTAAAACTAAATTAATAATTGAATTTACTGCTTTGGAAAATATATCAGAAGAAACGAAACTTTTCCCATTTTTTTTGTGTTGGCAACATTGATAGTTCGGCCATCTTGTTATTTGGTCCAGAGACAAAACATAGAGTAAGAAGGCCGCGGCGAAATATTAACGAAATACTGTCATTTACTGCAATTACATTATGGAAATTGCAGGCACATGAGACTTAACAACTTCACGTCTCAGGGTTGACAACGCATTGGCGATGCCCCTAGTGTTGCAATTGTCCAAAGCCGGGGGTGACCACTTACTATAAGGTGGATCGCATGTTTGTTTATTGGACCATGTGGTAAATAAAAAAGTTGAATTGAATACCCCTAGACCTGCTTTTTTTTCTTCTATTATTATTATTACTGTTACTCTAGCGGTAGTAATTTTGGTATAATAATATATATTTGTAATATTGTATCGTAGCGCGAGGCTCATTGCTACGGCGTAGTAACTCTACGCGATAGTGTTAGGAGAGTTTCTATGCCCACTATAAGATATATGCTAGTGCTAGTAGTATAAATTGGATTGAATTTTCTTATTTTTTCATATATTTAGAATAATCAGATTATGTAGATCGTTCGATCGGTATTAAGATCGTTTTTAAAAGAGTAATTGCTGAGTTTATTGCCAGCTCTTATCAGTAAAAAACAACCTTCCGAACCGGTATTAGAGTCTGACTATTCATAAGTGCTTGTAAATGCCTATTTGAATAAAAATATTTGAATTTGTAATAAAGGTATAAAAGGGGGTTGACTGAATCATCAGCTTGAATATCGTTACTTCTCAATATAAACTTTTATATAATAACCGATCGAGGGCTGTGATTCCGTGAGGTAAATAACATGAGGTTCGACTACGTATCACGGCCTCTCTCTCATTAACTACGTAATCACGTGAGAGGTGTGCTCTCAAAGGGCTCGTTGCGTCGGCTCACTGACGAAGTTTGTAATAAAGAATATAGGGCTCGAGAAGATTGCATCTTGGGATTCGTAACACTGATTCTATAGCGTAATTTGAGCAAGTGAATAGGATGTACCAGCTACCACTCGATCTAATGGTATATGGTTGGATGTTGTTTTAATTTCTAAGTCAATTCCAAAACCAAATTATGTAATATTTTAAGCAGAGCTTGTACTATGGAAAACAGATAACTGATATACTACTTATTTATTTTTCTAAATACATACATATATAGATATTTTCATCCAGACACAGAACTAATAGACATGTTCAATTCATATATTGTCTTGTTATTATATTATATTGGCATACAAATGTTTGTCCTGGGTGGGAACCGATCCTGTGACCTGCGACTTGGCAGTCAGGGTTGCTAACCACCAAACCAAACCAGTTGGCCTGTCAACCTGAATATCAACATAAATTATTATTATTTATTCTTACCACAAACATAAAATTAACAATAGATATCCACTTAAACCACAGCTCGACTAAAAACTAACACAATAAACATAGTTTTCGAGAAGGAGGTCGGGCTGTGTATGTACGAAACCCTTTGTTTCGTTTACCATTGTTTAATATCAAGGTTACTGTACCCTTTAGTATTTAAATATGTTTTGTTCTAGAAACTACGCTTTCCGGAGTACTTATATACTCTCTGTCGACTCTATTTACTTATAGTACCTAGATGGCCGAGCATTGCTCGGGATATCTTAACTACGTGACTTCTACCGTATTCTCTTTTTTAAAGCACTGGCATATACAATATGTAACAAAAACCCTGTGGTTCCTTCTACCTACGTTTTAAGAATCGGTATACATACGTAATAAAGAAAGTCATTTATAAAAAACTGTAAACAAAAATAATAAAAATAAATATTTAATTTATTAATATTTGTAATGTTATCCTGATATCATACCTCTGCATGAAGCGATGACCCGAAATCACAAATAATAGGAAGAAGTTCTACCCAACCCGACAAAGAGGACCTCTCTTTGTCGGTGCCGCCGCGCCGCGCCGCGCCGGTTATCTACCTATTTTTTCTACACAAGTTCACGACTTTGTCAGCTGTTGTTTATCACTTTAACGAATTAATCTTTGAAAATGTTGGTTTACACGATATTTTTATGCACAGTTGATAATCGTTAAAAGTACATTTAACACTTTTACATAAACAAAATAAAGTCCCCGCGTCTGTCACACAAAATCTTAAGTACCTACTTGCATTTTAATGGATTTTTTTATTATAATGTCTTCTAGACGACCACGGAAATGCTGTTCAATATGACCACCTTGTACCTCGACACATTTGTTGCAACGCCTAATAATATTTTCACGTACGCTTTGTTAAATGGAGGTATCAAACTTGATGTGGTCAAATGCTGCTACTATGCGTGTACGCATTTTGACCTCCGTATCACACGGTTTTTTGAACACCTGTTGCTTAACAGTACCCCAGAACCGAAGGGCGTCAGATCAGGTGATCTTACGTAAACAAAACACAAGTCACACACTAGGTCAACAATAACATCCGTTCGAAAGTAAGTTGCGCGGGAGACTAAGGAATTCGCTTATGATTCGTAGGGCGGCGGGTGGTGGGGTAAAGGGGTAGGAAGGCACGTGGCAGGGATACGAGGCACGCGCCTACGTTTTAGCGGCATCTTCTGTCGCATCAATGAAAGCCGCCGAGCTCGTAGGCTGTTTAGCGAAATAAAGATGTATTTGTAAAATCAGATACTCTAAACATTTTTTTGAATGTGTCGATTTTAATAGTTATTTGATTTTGACCTTTGTTTTAATTTCTAATATCATTAATGTTGTGCTTGTAGGTAATGTATAACGTTCCTAAAAGGAACAACAGGGTTTTTGTTACATACTGTATACCTAGATACGAATTCGATGCGATAATAAAGGGCTCCCAATAACAGTTTTACTCACAAAAGATGTAACTTGAAAACCTTACCTGTTGATGACATTGTAGCTGTTTTAATTGCCTAAAACACGGATAAAACGACATTATCTGAAAATGAATCCTAGTTAGATCGATTTAGCGCTTCCGAAACCCCCTGCATACTAAATTTCATGAAAATCGTTGGAGACGTTTTCGAGATCCTAATTATATATAATATATATGTGCATATACAAGAATTGCTTGTTTAAAGGTATTAGATATATACTCTCAGTCGACTCTGTTTACTTGTATAAGTAGAAGGGAGATGGAACTCTAAAGCGTAACACACACGATGAAGATACGACTTGGTGGTTAGTGACCCTGGCTGCTATGCCGCAGGACGTGGGTTCTAGGTTATGAAAATATATATTATAAAATAGCCAAAAAGTCAGAATAGATAAAATTGATATAAAAAAATATTTAATAAAAAATAATGTACCTTGCTGAGTTTCTTGCCGGTTCTTCTTGAAGGCTGACTTCTGAACCGGTAGTAGCTTCAGTAACTTTAAATTTGGCCTTGATAAGTGCCTTCCGAGGGCCTAAACTGAATAAATGGTTTTGAATTTGAATTGAATACCGACTTGGTTTAGTGGTTAGTAAGATTGAAGTTACTTTAGTACGAGTATGTGAATGTAGTTTGAAACGATTTATAATCATGAAAAAAATTACAGACACGTTGTAATGACAGGCCAGTTGGATTGGTTAGCTTCATGACTGCCACGCCGCGGGTCGTGGGTTCGATTCCCATCCAGGACAAACATTTGTGTGTGTGAACATCTGTTTTTTCTATGTCTGGGCGTAAATATCTATATAAGTACTAGCTGACCCGGCATTCGTTGTTTTGCCATATTTACTTTATTAACTATACATGAAAATGTATCGATGGCCATCTTGCAACCTTATTGCGAATTTGTGGATGGAACAGAATAATATAAAAATCGCGATTAAAAAACTGGGGTTGGTGATAGACGGGTGAAAATTTTGGGTTGTTTTTTTTATGCCACATTATAAAAAAAAAAAGTTCTGTCCAAAAAATAAAATTTGTGGTGGACAACCCTCATCACTTAGGGATATGAAAAATAGATAGTAGCCGATTTTTAGACCTACTGAATATGCATATAAAATTTCATAACAATCGGTCAAGTCGTTTCGGAGGAGTATGGTAAGTAACATTGTGACACGAGAATTTTATATATAAGATGTATTTAAAAAGTAGTACCTATATGTTGTTACAACTTTTTCTGCGGGGAATAAAAAAAACAACAATTCCCCGGTTCAAAAGAAAGTTTATTAAAAGAACTTAAATTAATTATGTGGTACAAAAAGCATAAAAATTAGAGCCAGCTAGACTCAGCGCGTAGGTCTGGAGTAAGGTTGTGTTTTGATTATTTAATAAGAAACTAAAGTTGAGCGCCACTGACAGGAACGGCTGTCAGCCCGTTAAAAAAAGTTTTAAAGACAATTCGTGATTAATGTTCAGAAGGAACTATAGTAATATATTTATAAGGGGTACCGCTACAGCATCCTTCAAGCGAAGCAAGAACAGCGAAAAGAAGCCCAGCGAGCAAGCAAGGCAAGCGCCACGTGTCCGGCTTCCGCTCCACACGGCACAACCCGTAAGCTGTCCTCACGGCCCGCACCAAGCGCGTCACGACCCGCACCGCAACGCTTCGCGGCACTCACCAAATACTACACGTACTTACAGTAAGTTCGTACAGAACTTTACTGCCCGTACAGAACTTTTACTGCCCGTACAGAACCTTACTGCCCGTACAGAACTCCTCCTGGAAATTGGAAATATTGTGCCGATTAGTAAAGCTTGCATGACCCGAGCACAGGCAAAATGGTGGACACCTACCCTCGTGTCACCCATGTGCTCACCACCTACCGAAAGACCGGCCATGTGGTTGGTCATACACCACACGCGACCACACAGAATCCAATAAGAAAAACCTAATCGGTAATCCCAGGTTAAATTCGGACAAGCGGCAAACCATATTTTTACCATACGTTTGTCCGTCCGACCAGGCAACACCAAAGCAAAATAAGCTATTCATTAGCGTGATGATTATAAAAAGGACGCCATAAATACCTTGTGGAGGAAAATGTTCTTGCCCTTGGGAGTGATGGGGAACAATGTCTACTCCGACTAACACGCGGAACACCCCCCGCGTGTTCGGCAAAATCTTCCCTTTATGGTTCTACAAAAAAAATGCAACAATTAAACAACGTTACAATAATATAATACGACAATAACTTATTGTCGTGTTGGCTTTATACTTACTAAGGAATGTTTGATAAAACGCGTGGCGTGTCTGGCTCCTAGTCCAAGACACGCACCGGTCGTTGGTCCACACAAAACTTCTGAAATAACCCAAATCGAATCAGCCTACGTTCAATAATCACAAATAAGAATCCAATTGGAAAATAAAATGAGGTTATACTTACAAAATTAAAGACGCACCGGGGCTTAGTGCCAAAGCGGCGCACGCGATTCCGAAGATCGAAATGAAAGAGTGTTTTTTTTTTTTTTTTTTTTTTTTGAATGGACGAAGGTGTTAGCCTCAGATGGCTCTGACACCCTTACGCGGACAATATCGGTGAGCGCTTAGGGCTCTCAACCGAAATACAAAATTTTAAGCAACAGCGCACTGAGGGTGCCCCCTGTGGGGCTCGAACCTCGGGCTCAGGGCGTTGCGTGGGGGGCCTTTTTAAATCAAAGACTTTACTTTATCTGATTATTAGTGGTTCTTTATTTCATAACAATAATAAAACAAAAAACTCTACTATGAACATATTAAGGAGAGCGCGGTTTCTTACGTCCACGCCGGCGAGGACGGTAGCGAGGCTGATGGCCTTGTGTGTGTGATGGATGATCGCGAGTTGCAGATTCGGCTGCAGCTGTCTGTGCTTTTGTTATGTCGTCGTCAGACTCGGCGAGGGCGTGCCTCGGTCTGCGAATGCGACTAATGCGGGACGGAGTGTAGGACGCGGCCTGCACTATGAGGGGATTTTTATGGTTTAGTGCCCGATCGAAATGGCGGCGACAAGCCCTTTTTATAAATTGCCTGATGGTCGGCAAACCTAAGTCCATGTGGAGATTGAGATTACGCATATACCACGGGGCACCCGTGGCTCTGCGCATGAACTTATTTTGGAGGACTTGGAATCTCTGGATCCGCTTGGGGTCGACGTGTGCAAAAGTTACACACGCGTACGTCATTATGGGGCGTATACACGCGGTATACAGTCTGATTTTGCTTTTGAGGGCCAATTTAGACCTAGCATTAATGAGGAAGTGGAGCCTGCCTAACACGAACGCGGCGCGGTTACGCACCGCGTTAATGTGAGGACCGAAGGAAAGTCTATCATCCAAAGTGACACCTAAATATTTGGCTTGCCTCTCCCAAGGGATAGGCGCGCCGAACATGGTGATGGGTGACGCGGGAAAGGGTCGGTAAGATTCGCGGAAGGCTCTATAAAACAGGATAGCCTGACTTTTGAGGGGATTGATTTCGATTCTCCATTTGTGGAACCACTCGCTTAAGGCGTTGGCTGCGCATTGGAGTCGTTTGCAAAGGAGGGAAATGAAAGAGTGAACGCCCAGAACCAATATATAGTCTCACAGGGATGGGATAGTCCTCGCTTTGAATGATTAGCGGTGACCGATCTCCCACCTTCCTTGACAGGAACATTCGACTAGCGGGTGACCGGTAAAAAATTATCTATAATACCGCCGCGCAGGAACATCACTCACACACGTCAAAGTGACATTAAATGAAAGATCGATCAATCAGATCGATCGATGTAAACAAACCATTTCAAAACATAATTAAATCCAAATTATGTGCAATTATGGATGAAATGTTGTAAAAAGGAAACTACGAAATCAAAATTTAATGTATTGGAATTGATGGTAATATTGGAATGAGCCCACAGGAACCGTAAGTACAGAAATTTTTACGGTGCCGAATTTTCTACGTAACAATGTAGTATTAGTTATCTGGTTTCCATAGCACAAGCTCTGCTTAGTTTGGGACCAGATGGCCGTGTGTAAAGAATGTCCCAGGATATTTATTAGAAAATTTATCTTAAATCCAGGTGAGAAACCGCCATTTCCACGGCCACGATGCGCAAGCTCGTCTACAGAGAACTATTTAAAGAACTGCACTGCTGCACTATTTCTAACATTTTCAGTTTGCACGAACAAAACATAAAGTTGTGGAATGCTTGAGGTTTTGTGAGACGCTAGAGTGACAGTATTAGTTTTTGTAAATTTATTGATCACATTTATTGTTATCCTTTTTTTAGTTGATATGTGTAATTACTGTTATTGGTGAAAACCGTTCTAATTGTTAAAATAAATAAAATAGAGAAAAATCGCTAAGCCACAACCTTTTTAGAACTTAGGTACGTCACAAAACACCGTATTATACCGAAATAATGTAATTCAATAAAGTCTATATTACTTTACATCAATTAAGATTTAATTGGTTTTCTTTGTTCAATAAAAACAACTTACCTGTAAGCTTCCATTAATTAAAATCCAGTATATAGATATCGAAAAAGGGAAATATTTACGTAAAGAAATATAATAACAATCGCCCAAGACCGTGGTCGTCAAATTTCATGGATGGAATTGAAGTGAAGCCCTCTCACCCTCTCAAGTGCCACTTCAACATCCTAAGAATACTCCAAATGTTATTTAGAACAAGATTGTGGCATAGAAACAGATTTCATTATTATATACGTTGATAAAATACGGGAATTTTCCACGAAGCAACCTCGCTAATTTCAAATGTAATTTATTTCCCATTGCTACTCTGTTTTTCTGAGATTTTTGTGTTGTTTTGATGTTTCTTAGACTTTCTTGGTAACACAAAAACAAGTTCACAGAAAAAATATTATACATACACTAGCGGTTTCACCCGCGTATATCACGTCGTTGTCTTGTCACTACTAGTCAGTAGTACTATGACTACTAGTCAGTGTCTAGTGTCTAGTATAGTCACGTCTCAGGGTCGACAACGCATTGGCGATGCCCCTGTGTTGCAAATGTCCATAGGCGGCGATGACCACTTACCATCAGGTGGACCGTGTACTTGTTAGTCGACCCAAGTGGTAAAAATTTGGTGCGTAAAAATTTTTATAATCAGCCCTTCACTACCGTGTACTTCACACTAAGCGCGTTTTTTTAATTAATTAATTATCCTGGAACATTCTTTACACACGGCCATCTGATTCCAAACTAAGCAGAGCTTGTACTATGGAAACCAGATAACTGATATACTAATTATTTTTTCTAAATATATACTTATATAGATATTTACACCCAGACACAGAACAAACAGACATGTTCATGCACACAAATGTTTGTCCTGGGTGGGAATCGAACCCGCGACCTTCGGTTTGGCAGTCAGAGTTGCTAACCGCCAAGCCAACTGGTCTGTCAATTAAAGTATTCTTAATAATAAAAGAAGTGACATGTAAAAATAAACCAGTCCCCTTATTCAGCGAATGAAAACTTCGTCGGCGAGCCACTTCGCGGAGGCATCGGAGAGCTTACCTCTCACGTGATTAGTAGTAATAGCGTAGTAAGCGACAGAGACGGAGCATAGAGGCCGCGACGAAACATCCTCAAGTTAGTGCCATTTTCCTTATAGAATCGAGCCCCTGATACAAAATCTGCTCTCCTCCCCGAGCCGGTCTGCGTGAACGGAACTTTAATGTTACTTTTAATTTGGAAATACCCTTAGGATATTCGAACTACATAAATATTCGAATAGTAAGAATAAATTGTTAGTCGAATATTAACATCAAAATGGGATTGCCAACAGCAATATTATTAAACATAAGAAAGATTACTTTAGATTGGTTTGTATTTGACCACAATCCCACTACGGTAATTGCTTTTGTGGCAAAAGTTGACAGACAACGTTTCGAAGAGAACAAATAGGTGCTTGGAAACAGTTTTTTAATTTGACAGTGGTGGCCATCCAGGTGAGATTACAAAGTACTCTAAAGCTACTCGAAGAGCTTAATATCTGACAAAAATATAATCAACCAATTAATATTTAAGCCCACTCGACTAATAATATCAAATAATCGAACCCAATCGAATGATTCAACAATAAATGAGATTGTTCTCGTTGACAAATCGTTTTAATTTCAAAGGACTCGATTTGGAATAAACGAAGTAACACCGAATAGGGATTCGAGGTTATCCCCCAATAAAATCGGTAAAATCGATATTCGATTTCAAGTTTAGTCGAGTTACTTATCGCATCGGTGACCTCCTTCCCCCATTGTTAGGCTCAACGTCCACTTACACATGTATAGTATACTTAATGTGACCAGTTGACTTACTTTTTTAAGGACTGTCTTGTTGACCTCGGAATATTTATTGTTGTTCATAATGTATAGAGAATCACAAAGAAATGCGATCGAGTCAAAGAAGTGATTATCTAGGTCAATTCACAGTCACTATTCTTGAGCTAACAGCTCAATAGGAAAATATTTGCTCATCAATTTATAAATCATTAGGTGGTAACGAGTTGTTGCCTCATAAGAAGTAGCAGTAGAAATATCGTTTGAAATTTGTAAGACTGATTTTGTGTAATTTAGAATGATAAAAACATTAATTTAGTTTCATTGCGATAATTAATTCAATGGTTGTAATAGAATATGGAAATAAAAAAGGATAATTGTACTAAACGTAAAACCTAGGCAAGTGCAAGCAATAAGTTGGCAAAGTTTTATCGCAATCGGATGAACGATGTTGCATGGTATAAAATACGTAAAAACATTGATTTTTATATTTTAGATACTATTTGAATGACTAAGAATAGTCCTCTCTGCAGGCTATTTTCAAGTATTTAGATGTTTTTGACAGCTCGAATGGTAGAGTGCGGTCATATGTGAACTTTATACGACAAAAATATTGCATGAAATCGAATCTAGCCGGAGACCACTACTTGTACTAGTATGATTCTGTTTGGCGGTATAATCGACATGAAAAATGTGCACATACCTTTTGTTTGTTATTTTATTTGCTTTATTTTACCAAACATGTAGCATGAGGTAAACTGCTTTTGAATGTATTGGATTACAGCTTGACAATATTGTCATAATGGCTGAATTTGGGTAGAAACTCACTTGTAAGACGGTATATTGCACCTTAATTTATTTTAGCTAAGCCTAGCCGTTCCCGGCGTGCGATTTAAAGAGTCCTATTTTTTTTCTTGTAACCATCCATAAAGTGTGCGTAATCGTAAATATCATATAGCATCGCATAGAAGACGAACAAACCAAAAAACATACATTTAGATATATTAAAGATACCAAGTTTATATGTTTTATTCATATTATTCTTCCGCTTAAATAATTAAAAATGAAAGTCCACTTTTTAACGTTTAATTTGGTCACCAGAAGAATAATATACACACACGTGTACACTCCTTCTTCTACGTGGAATGTCGGCCACCTTTTGTTGTGTCCCTTTTGTTATCATCACTTGTTGGTTTATTTCTTTTTTTTTTTTATATTGTCTATGGCGAAATTTAGGCCGTATAATAAAGGATTACTATAAATCAAAACTGACTTTAGTGGATCGTTACTGGGTAACGTATAAGGGTCCTTAGATGAAATATGAATTTCCTTTTAATAAACAGTGTTTTTTACGAAGGCTTTCTTAATATCTCTATAATTCATGTTTTCCTTATTTTTACGATAGTCCAACAAATGTAATAAATCAAAATTGAGTCTGTTTATTTATCCTTCCTTTACATTTAACATTTCAGAAGTAGTAGAGCTCTTTCCCATTTCCGCCGTGAATTTGTATTGGTATATAGAAGGGGGCCAGTGAAATTACAGGTACACGAGACTTTCAACTTCACTTCTAAGGGTCGATAATACATTGCGATGCCCTTGGTGTTGCAAATGACCACACGTGGAGGTGACCACTTACCATCAGATAGACTGTCTGCCTGCATGTCGGCCAATTTAATAAAAAAAACATAATAACGAAACAACGTATTATTAATCGATTATGTATTAAATCGATCACGTGTCGCATCCCTACCGGCTACTCACCGCACTAGTGGTGAACTGTCAACCAACTAGATCTACCCGTTCCTCGCTAATATGAAGTATTGTTTAAATTGGCAATTATTTATTCGTACTTTAATAAAAGGCATTATTTTACCAGTCTAGCAGTATCGAATTGATGGTGAGTTTGGAAAATATATGCTGTAGAAATTAATTTTATCCTAGGATGCGGAAGTTACTGTGACTTAAGCCTCTGAAAGCAAAGCGAAAATATGATTTTCGAAAATTTTAATACATTAATACTGAAAGCATTTCGATTATACAAATAAAGGTAAATGTAATAACGTTATTTTCAAGTAATATAATAACTTTTGTATATCCTGTATTTTTTTGTCATATTCCTCGGTATTCCTTAGAGTTTTAGCGAAGGTGTAATATTCAGACAGAGAAGAAGTAGTAGAGCCAATTTCCGCCGTGGAGCATAAGTGCAGTTCTATTAGTTCGTTTCAGAGAGAAAAGTAAAGGGGCCGGTGAAATTACAGGCACATGAGACTTAACGCGTTGGCGATAACGCTGGTATTACAAATGTACATACACGGCGGTGACTATTTACCATCAGGCAGGAGCATATACATTTATCGGCCTTACTTGATATAAAGAAAATAGTGACAAACACTCCCATGGTTTAGTTTAAGGTAATAATAGTAGAATCAAATAGGTATTTAAAATAGGAATTCCTCCGGCTTAAAGTAATTAATGTTTTGAATAAAAAATGGACGTAAAAGTGTTTCACTACTTTACGAATTTCCATGAAATTGAACAGAGAGGTAGTCTGGAATCTAGAAAACTACGGCTTACTCTTATAAACTGAGAGGTCCGTTGAAATGGTGATGAAAACATAATGGTAAAACTATTTAGCTAATACACCTAGAGGTTTCTAGAAAAGTTTTCAAGTTTCCTAACGCTCCAAGTATTATGAAAGTCCAGTATTAAAGCTCAACACATCTAAAGCTCGGGGTATGTGTGAAGCTTTTTTAACTGTAATCATATGAAGCAGAAACTCGTAAACGCGTAGATTAAGAAAAAGTTTCTGAAACTTCTTCGTTTGGATTAAAGTTATTGCCTACTTCAAAATAATACGTGACTCGGATGGTATTGTAGTTGGACCAAGTAGGCTATATTTCTTGTTTCTTTCTTTATAAAGTTTATTTTATTTTGTAACTAGCTGACCGTCGCGGTTTCACCCGCGTTCCCCACGGATGCTACATTTCAATGGGCTTAAAAGTAGCCTATATGTTATTCTAGGACATGTTTAACCATGTGCCAAGTTTCATCCAAATACATCCGGTAGTTTTTGCTTGAAATAGTAACAGACATCCATACATACAAACTTTCGCATTTATAACAATAGTAGAATTATTCTCTTAAAGACCCTTTGTGTATTTTAAATTCATATATTTCTATTTTGATGTTAACAAGCTTAAGTTAGTCATGCTCACTTAAATGCCTTTGCTTGCGGCGGCGTCATGTGGCGCTCAGTTCCCTACAATATGGCGAGGAGGGCGATGGCTGCCACATGCGTCATGCATGTGAACAGGTGCTGGTTGTGGGGCTTATTTTTAAAAAATTAGATATTAATAATATTATTGTTTAATAATTCTTCACTTCTGCGATAACACACAGGTTTTGTCAGTGAGTCTAAATAAATATTTTGTAATAAATCTAAGATCCTTTTTAAAAAGAGTAATTGCTGAGTTTATTGCCGGCTCTTCTCAGTAAAAAACAAACTTCCGAACCGGTATTAGAGTCAGACTATTCATAAGTGCTTGTAAAGGTCTATTTGAATAAAAATATTTTCATTTTCATGGTCAAAGAGCAAATAATGTTGTTGTTTGTAGTAGCAAGCTATGTACTAGGCTTTCGTCATATTCAATGTTGAAAATATATCGCTAATTACCAAGATGGGCCAGGTGCCTTCATGGTTAGTGACCCTGACTGCCAGGCTACATGTTGTGAGTCGATTCTCACCCAAGGCAAATATTTGTGTACTGAACACGTCTGTTTGAGTGAAAATATCTATCTATGTATGTAACAATGGTGTATGCAGTATATCAATTATCTTGTTTCCATAGTGCAAGATCTGCTTAGTCTGGGATCAAATGGCCGTATAGTTATATTTTTAGAGTAGTAGAGCTCTTAGTGCAGAGTTCGTCCGGGGAAGTACTACCACCTTACCCATTTCCGCCGTGAAGCAGTAGTGCATTTGTATTACTGTGTTTCGGTTAGAAAGGTAAGGGGGCCGGTGAAATTACAGGCACATGAGACTTAACAACTTCACGTCGCAGGGTCGACAACGCATTGGCGATGCTCCTAGTGTTGCAAATGTCCATAGGCGGCGGTGACCACTTACCATCCGGTGGATCGTCTGCTTGTTTGTCGGCCCAAGTGGCATAAAAAAAAATAAATATATTTTTTTAATATATACATAGCAATATTTTTTGTTCTAGTGGCCTGCTGAGGGCCCACTTCAAAGCATCATTATTAAATACGCCACTGTTCCTGACAATTTGTTATGTGTGAGACATATTCCGACAAATATAAGCCCATTCGACATACGTTTGATTATTTGATGACGTTTTACTTAGGCGGCAAGCTTGTGATGTTTTATTCCCTTTTGTGTGTCGTGAAAGGTCAAAATGCTTGATGGTGGCCATTTACACCGTTGTCTGTAATTATTGTAATTTTCTGAACAAAAATTTCTTATGGGAGGGCTTTGAAATTCAGATATGCAACTTTTTTGTGTGACGGCAAGTGGTGGGGGTAAACACAACATGTAACACAAAAGTTAACTTCTACAGTTCAGTTTCACTTTTATAGTGTACACATCCTGTTTTTTTTCAAAACATGTCTATTTCAATAATAAAATGATCGATTTCTCAATCGATGTATAAACCTTGGATACGCTATTCCTTTGATAAGTCCTGGTTAAGGAATGCAAAGAGATTTTCAACAACTAACAAAAAAGTAAATTTGTTGCCTTACAAAATGATTTTATTTAAGAAAAAAGATGAAACTGAAGAAATCTCTGAATAAGTAATATTCCAAAATTAATGTACGTACGACTGACATTTCACCGTTCTTTTGAATTAAGAATAGCTTTTGGATAGACTTATCAAAGGAATGGCGTATCCGAGGTTTATACATCAATTGAGAAATCAACTTCTTTTTTATATTTATGATTTATCACTGACATAGACACAATATCTGCTAATTGTCTTGTTGCCATTATCAGTGTAAAATTTTTCGGCTATAAAAATACAAGTACATCGTGTTCCTAAATCAGACACACATAAACGTCGATTACACTACGGTGTGACATGTTGCCATAAGTTCTTTAAGGGAGGACGTCGCGGTTAGACTTTCGTATATGTTCTCATGCATAATAGCTTTTACTTAACAAAAGAAACGGTTTTTACATCGTATTTTTCTTTCAAAAACCCATTGTAAAGAAAGCTTCGAAAGCTTAACTGGGAAACTTTTGCTATTGTGTGCAGATATGTTTTTTAACGATGTCAAACAACTCTCCATTCATATGACAATGTAATATGCCCATATTTTGAAGCGCTGTTGACCTTTGAGGATGTGTAGGTAGTGTTAAGGAAAAATTGGATTATCTGCGTGGCTGGATTCTTTGACACTCTTGAACATAATCAGTTTTCTTCTAGGCATTGTGTGCTTTCCACTTTCGGCCTAATGATCTCTTACTATGGCAACATTGTAGTCAAATATAAAAAAAAATAACATTATCTCCTCAGATATTTCCTATTTTTGTTCTTTCCCAAGAATCTAAAGGAAACATTTTGGTGTGAACCTTTTTTGGAAGCAATATAAGTTTAGAATTATTATAACGCGACTAAATGTACGACTCGATACTGGCAAATAAATAAGTCAAGGTAAAAAGGATTAGGTTGCCAAACATAGACTGAAAAAAAAAGTTATACAATTACGCAATTTAGGATATTTATTTATTTATTTCAACAACAAAATCCACAGCTCTTATTCACAAAAATTTTACATATAATGTACGAGTATACCAATACTTACAGCCAATTATGGATTTAAATTTTGATTTTTTAATCTAGTTTTATTAATGCTGTCACTTACCGAGTTCAGAGCCACAGACGCGCGGGATGATCTCCAGGATTGCAGAGCAGGAGGCGTCTTCGAAGCATAGCTGCCGAGCGAGCAGGCAGTTGAGGATTGCCATGGTGCCCTTTAAACCAGGCCCTGGGGAGGAAAATAACATTTTAAGTATTTTTTCTATAGACGCGTATAATCTTTAGCATAAAAATCGATGTATGTATGTTCCCCATAGATATCAAAACGGCTTGACCGATTTTCATGGGATTCTCACTGGCAGATAGCTGATGTTATATAGAGTAACTTAGGCTATCACGGGAAAATATAATATCCCTGGGGAACGCGCGGGACAGCTAGTTGTAAAAACGCATGATGTCCATATAGATTCACATCAAACACGTACAAATAGTCACATTTTGAAAGTCCATTTGGTTTATTCGGCCGTCCAGTTTTAGCTGGCATGCCGTCACGATATAATAGGGAGCTTTCAAACACATTTCAAACCGTTTTGAGCTACATTTCGAACAATGAAAATCAAATTTCGTGAAAATCCGTTCAACTCGTAGAGGGTAGACAAAGAAATTCACGAAAGCGAATTGGTTTTGTGTGCAGTAAATAGTTGATATATAAATTCTATACGTCGCCTGTTATTCATAAAAATAGGATAACAAATATTAATTAACTAAATTATTTTTAATATATATATAAGTAATCGATAAATTGTTGTTTGCATTTGTCCATGTAAGTATGTAAAAGCAAACAAACTAACGCTATTGGTCCATTAAAAAACAAAAAAGTTGATTTGCATTCCAATGGTGAAGTCTTAGAAATTGTATTATTTACCAGCTGTCCCCTGCGGTTTAGTGAAATGTCATATTTTCCTGGCACAAAAATCCCATGTACTATTCTAGGGCATTTTCTATATATGTGCCAAGTTTCATTCAAATCCGTTTAGTAGTTTTTGCGTGAAAGAGTAACAAACATCCATACATACAAACATTCGCATTTATAATATTAGTAGGATTTTGATGCATCCGGTAAATAACGGGGTTGGTCTAAAAACTATTTAGACCAAATAGTCAGAAAAACAATCCTACATTCGCAATTTTAAAGGTCTATCACGCATCGACGATTGAACGGGATTAAAATCTCCTTTTCCTGGCTCACGCCAAAAGAAAACCTGAATTTAAAGTTATCACACGTACGTAATCGCAGGCACAGCTACTCTCTAATATATTCCCCATTAACACACAGAATTGTTCCTATCTCGGGATAGCATTAGATTCCCCTTGAACACGACAGAAAATCCTGTGAGGGAAGCTAGACATAAATATAAATGTTCTGGGACATTCTTTACACACGGCCATCTGATCCCGAACTAAGCAGCGCGTGTACTATGGAAACCAGACAACAGATATACAATTTTTTTTCTTTTATATACATAGGTACTTTTACTATATATACCACCCGCGTTTATCGATATCATATATAGCCTATAACCATCTAGGAAAAATTCTGCATAGAATTGTAGCAGTCACATTCCGATACGTTCAGTACTTTTGAGGTGATGATGCGTCAAAGGAACTCTATTTTCAAAATTAAATCACCTTCAGTACGATTAGGGCTTAAATCATTTTTTTTCAAAATGGAGTTACGATCATAGAGAGACTAAACAAAGTACGCTCTATCCGATGAATAGTAAAACAAAGTCAATTTAATGATAGAACCTCCCCGCTCAGTGCGAAAGTGACCCAATCAGAGATGTGCTAAAAGTGATTTTTTGAGTTAAGCCCCTATCGTTCTGAGATTGCGATATATAGATTTATATCCAGATACAGAAAAAACAGACATGTCATGAACTCAAATGTTTGCCCTGGGAATCAATACCGCGACCTGAGGCTTGGTCAGTGTAGCAAACTACACTCAAGTGGCATCTAAGTGAACCAAATCTTCAAATATAATTAAAAAAACTAAAAAACATGATTTTATAGAAAATCCAACTAAAAAATAGAAAATAAATTTGAATTAAGAATAGTGTAAAGAAAAGAAGGAAAAAAATATTGAATTGTCATCGGTCCTTAACAAATTTGCCAAATTTCGAGTTAATCTGACGTCTTGAAGGGGGTCAAAATCATGTTCAAAGATTCCGTTACATACTAATATACGTCTGAAGCTAATAAAAGCATATTAAAAAGAATAGCAGGTCTTATAACTATAGCAATCAAAAATGGAACATTCCACTCAAGTGAACAACCCTCGAATAAATAGAAGTAATTGTAGTTATCGGATTTATCTGGAAATATCTCCAGAGCCGAAATAGCTTTGCAAATCTGTATACTATTGATCGGGCCACGGATGCAACTCCAAATGCTAGCCGGAGCGCGATGTTACGTAACTGAGGAGGTAATTCTGTATCCTAGTTATTTATTCTGGTATTTTGGTCACAGTATTACTGTGGATATGCTTGTCACCAGAATATCATGGTAAGTGGTCATGATAGATGGTAAGCACACTGATGAAGGGATATAGGATTATAATATAATATACTAGCTGCATACTGCTTTGCGAGCTTTTGATCCTGGTTATAAACCTTTCTTTTGAATTGCTCTATCTATTGCTGAAAATTGCATTAAAATCCGTTGCATAGCATGACATACATAAAAACAATACATACGTATAAAGGACATATAGAAAAACATTCATTTTTATATTTATAGATATACAATATAGCCTTGCTGAGTTTCTTGCCGGTTCTTCTTAGTTGAAGGCTGACTTCCGAACCGGTAGTAGCTTCAATAACTAAAACTGACCTTCATAAGTACCCGCGGGCCTAAACTGAATAATGGTATTTTTTTTACTGTAGACGATGATTGTCACAGAACATACAATTAAGTAATTTTTACGTAGGTAGGTAAGTGGTGATTAATGTTGGCTGGTTAACTATAGACCAATGACCATGGACATTGAGAATTCAGGTATAAGAAATAATCTCGATTTTTATATAAGTATATATATATTATATATTATAATATCTAGTAACTAATTCCGCTGGATCTCCTTTTCTGTCGTGTCGATTTCCTGTTGAGTTTCCTTGTTTAGGACTCGACAGAGAAAGAGATCCAGCGGAATTAGTTACTAGATATTTGTTTTTGTAGAATCTACAACTGAGGTAAAACTATGTGATATGAGTGAAATAAACGATGGAAAATCTAATTATATTTTTAACGAGAGAATCCAACAGAATACGAGCACAAATGCCAGAGTAAAACCATCTATAATGTATGCCGCAACTCAGGCAGAATGTTTTAGCCACTTTTGATGGCCTAGATGTGGTATGAAATGGCTAAAAAGTTTAACTGTGCACGGTTTGTGTTAAATTGAGTAATATGTCGACTGTTTTGTTAAAATTTATGATATCAATAACCTGCAAAACTAGATACTGACTGACTAGTTGTATAGTGTGATTGTTAATTTATCAACAGCGACTAAAATATAGTATTTATCTAAACTAATATTATAAAGCTGAAGAGTTTGTTTGTTTGAACGCGCTAATCACAGGAACCACAGTCGGATTTGAAAAATTCGTTCAGTGTTGAATAGTGCAGTTATCGAGGAAGGCTATAGGCTATATATCATTATGCTACGACCAGTAGGAGCGGAGCATCAGTGAAAAATGTAGCAAAAATGGGAAAAAATATTCCCGTGAGGGCTTTCGTTGCGTGCGCTGCGTAAACGGTTAATATATAATAAAGAGATTATGGTCTGGAATAGCACATAGCCTTCTTTTTATTCCGGGCATATGTGGAACGCGGGTGAATCCGCGGGGGGCAGCTAGTCTTTCCATGAAGCTATGAATGGTGATTCATATCTAATATTAATAAACTAACAATCTTACCAACAAACTAATAAATAGGTAAAGCTAATAGGATGTAGAAGGTAATCTCCAAAACTACTCCGATTACAATAATTCTTTCATTAACACAAAGTCATTTCCGAGTTTAATAGGCTGTTACAAGGTAGTACCTGGATGGCCGACCATTGCTTGGGATTTCTTTACTAACGTGCCTTCTACCATATTCTCTTTATTAAAGCACTGTCATACTCGTATATACCTAGATACGAATTAGACGCGATAATAAAGGGCTCCCAATAACAGTATTTCTCACAAAAGATGTAACTTGAAAACCTTACCTTCTAATGACAATGTAGCAGATTTCATTGCCTAAAAACACGGATAAAACGACATTTTCTGAAAATAAATCCTAGCTAGATCGATTTAACGCCCCCGAAACCCCCTGCATACTAAATTTCATGAAAATCATTAGAGCCTTTTCCGAGATCCTAATTATATATGTATATACAAGAATTGCTCGTTTAAAGGTATTAGATAGACAATATACATAAAGTCCCTCGAAAATGCGGCTGAAACCGCGCGAAACCGCTAGTATTATGACAAATCTAACTACCAACCCTTGAATTTGAATAATCGATACAATATTTGAACCTTAGCTTATTCCAGACTGCAGTTCAAGACATGTTTTAAAATGCAACCCGCACGTTTGAAAGACCTCTGTAGAGGCATAAAGTTGCATTATAAAAGTATACTCTAGTTTGCTGGGAAAGGTATTAATGATTTAATATCTGGCTCGGCCAGCTGCGGTCGCTGCGGGCGCTGCCAGGGACAACAACCTTCACTGAAATAACTGCATTTTGTTTCGACACTATACTTTTTTAGATTGGTATTTTATGGAGGGAACAAGTGAAGGCAAACTGCGGTGAACCAGGTGTTACGGTAAAATTGGGGAAGGCAGTGTTCTGCAGTGGACGTTTCTTGTATAGATATTACACACGGCCATCTGATCCCAAACTAAGCAGAGCTTGTGGTATATAAACCAAATTACTTATACAACGTGTTACAAAATACCCCGTAAAAATATAATAAATTATCAAAGCCTGCAACCCTAGTAAGCTGTCAGGTCAGGGAACTAGATTATTTAACAGAAAGGCATACGTACCTATTTTTTTCTTTCATAAAAATCTGTTTTTTATTTTTTTGAGGTAATGTTATACAGCCTTACTACGGTTCTTAAATATTGTGTATGGACTCGTTATAAGGCCTCCTTTCGGCTTTACGATTAGTTTTGTAAAATCCTGTATACACTGCTTATATGTATGGGTATTACGTTTTTCTTCTAAATATATTATATTATACAGAACAAAAAGACGTGTTCGTGTCACTGTCCAGCGTCCAGTATATCAATGTTCACCGGTCACTTAAGTAATTTCAAACTCTATGTAGGTATCTTTATGGTTTGATGTTCTGTAATTAATCTGTCGTAACATATTTATCCTGTGGCTTCAATACTGAGAAGTTAATTAAGAAGAAATTGAACCTCTTGATGGCCTGCCATTTTCCATCCTGTAAATCTGAAAGTAATAACAAAAGGTTGTGCAAATTGTAACCCAACAAGTTGTGATATAAATGCCCAAAACTGTCCAACTGTCAAACGTGTAATAAAAGTAAAAGAAAAACCCAATAAAAGTCTGGAAAGTTCGTTTGATCGACAAATCCATAAATATTTGAGTGCAACTAAAGTTTGCGTAGTTTTCGATAAATGTTCTCGCGATTTGACAGACTTCAATATTGATCAAATACTTGAGGAATTAGCCCGTGAGCTATTTTACGAGTTCTTTAACCCTGATTGATGTGGCAGACATGATAGGATTCAGGATTATTATTATGCTTGAAGATTTATCTGAGACAGTTTTGAGATCGTCAACCTTTTGAGTCTGTAATAACAATTTAACAGAACTTCTACCTTGTGCCTTTACCATGAGTTTTTAACGTACGTACTCGCTAGCGACGGCGTAAAACATTTCTATGGCAAATGTGTATGTGTGTGTCACGTAAAGAACTAAAATCGATAGTACGAGTCGAGAGGTAGAAAACCTATCGAAATGTAGACACTAGCGAGTAACGTTTTTTAGCCTTTGCTATAGAAATTCGCGGGTGGTACACTTATCCCTACCAAGCTATCCCTACTGGTAGGGATAAGTGCACGTTTTAGTAGACTTATTTCTACCGGTAGGGATAGGTGCACTACCCATTACCGAGTACATGCACATGAGACAAATATACTTTGTATATTCTTTAAATTAAATTATTAGTAACAAAAAAATAAGATTTCATTGATAAAATAATTTATAATTTAATAAATTTTTTTTTTTCTTATTTACCTATATGTATCTGTTAAAAAATTACTAAAATAGTATTATTGATATGTTTTTTCCCTACCAATAGGTATAGCTTGGTAGGGATAAGTGTACCACCCGGAAATTCGGTATCATGAGTCACAAATTTGACAGATGCTATCGAGAAATACTGTATCGATACTCGCTAGTGACTAAAGTAAGTTTCGATAGCAACTCATGGTAGAGGTACTGGATAGAAGTGGTAAGTTTGGATAAACTCTGACCTTAGATAAATCGATTGCTCTGTGTTATCACTTAATGATTATGTAGCTGATGATATAGGTATCCTACTAATCCTACGATGTTGGTGATGACGACTCTTCCTCGCAAATACTTCCAAGCGAATATCTGCGCTGATATGAATAACTTGGCACATCGCTAGTTTATAACCTGGGGCTCGATTCTGTAAGGAAAATGACACTAACTCGAGGATGTTTCGTCGCGGCCTCTATGCGCTGTCTCTGTCGCTTACTACGCTAATACTACTAATCACGTGAGAGGTAAGCTCTCCGAGGCCTCCGTGAAGCAGCTCGCCGACGAAGTTTGTAGCAGCAGAACAGCGGCGGCCCTACCCATTGCGAGGCCCCGGGCGGCAGGTCATTGCGTAGCCCTTTGTCCTTCGTGAAAAGTATGTGATGCGAAAGTAAGCCAAAAGAAATGCTAAAGTTTAACAAATAAATAAAATTTTAAATCCATATTTTTTTTTATTTGGTTGGGTTGCGCGAGGCCCCTGCAAGAGCGAGGTCCCGGACGATTGCCCCGTTCGCTACCCCTTAAGGATACTTTTTATCCGGGGAAATATTACATCCCTCGAGAACACGGATAAACCGCTTGGGACAGCTAGTAACTTATAATTGCTGGTTCTTACCTCGGACAACGGATTATATCTAGGTAATGCTGCCTTCTGGGCACATTACCACGCAGCTACCTAAACTCAATATTGAAGCTATACCTAAAGCCGCGAAAATATAATAAAAATAAAAAATCTTTTGTAAAAACCGTCTTGGTACAACTAAACGAAGAATAATCTATTTATAAAAAAGGAGAAGCTGACTGACTGACATATCAACGCAGGCCCTAAACTATATGGGCTAGAAACTTTAAATTTTGGACAGGGGTTCCTTTTTTAACGTAGAGGAGCAATAAGTAAGGATTTTAAAAATTCACCCCATTCAAGGGGGGATAACGGGGGTGCAAAGTTTGTATGGAACAACGTGTTTTCTTGACCTGATCAACTTTAAACTTGACATTTAAATTCTTTAAAAGATTTAATTAAACACGTGTTTCATCGTTTTCTAATATTCATATATCCCTCGGGAACGCGGGTGAAACCGCGAGGGATAGCTAGTCAGACATTTTTATGAACACGAGTGATAATCATGGATGCGAATCGAACTAAGGCCAGCAGTACCAGTCAGGCTCTCCAATCACTCCACAAATGCTCGTCAACCCATTTCAGTCATATCCCGCAATAATACAAATAACGCATTACGCAAATAGCATCGGATAAATTATTCAGAGTCCGTCGGCGGAGTGCACTGCAACAAAGCTACTTATTTTAAGCCCGTCTGGACCAGACTGGCTGGAAGATCGTAACTTATGGACTACGGTTGACATTTGCCTTTCAGCTATGAATAACAATTTGCTGAGCGTTTTGTTTAGGAGACAAAATGGTTTGGAGGCTTTGTGACGTGATGAGAATTTTAACTGTGTTGATGCGGTAGTGTTTGACGTCTGTAAAATTATAAAGTTTGTAAGTTTGGATGTTGTTTCACAAACTTTTGATGATGGTAAGGTACACTATTCCTGAAAGATATGGGCTATGTTATAATTCCAGAATAAATAGATCCTTCGGAAACGTTACTCTGAAATATATTTATGGTATCGATCTATAATTCTGTGGCTTGGTGCTAATAGGGCCAATATCAATAATCATTATTTTCTGTAATGATATATATATTTTTATATATATAGTAAACTTTTACAATCTCGTTTCATACAACTACGTACTTCGACCCTTTTAGAACCAGGCCACAGAATTAGGTTGTATCTAGGAATATAATAGAACTGAAAAGCCTCAACGCACAGTCAATATACTCGTCTACCCCAAAACTGATTAGAGGGTCCGATTTCCGGGAACGCATATTAAACCGCACAAACCACTCATACGATAGGAAAATGGTTTAGTTGGCACCTATCATTAAACAAAACTTCTACAATCGGTGGATTAGTCCAGATTTATCATGTAGCCGAGGTTTGATTAAACATTTAGGTAACGGTCACTCCTACGTCCGTAGTTACTGAAATGAAAAGGAAACCTAGTGATATGATCGTACGGATTAATATATATTTAATCAGACGACAGACCTATAAATATACTAATACCTGTAAATAAAAAAATAAATAAATATAGGGTTAAAGGAATATAATAGAAAGATAAAATAAAAAATACACAATATAATATCGCAAGTCTTAACAAAATTAAAGGTCTAGTCTCCTTCGTCGCCACCTTCTTCCTCCTCGTCAAATTCACCCTCCTCTTCAGCCGTGGCATCCTGGTACTGCTGGTATTCCGACACTAAGTCATTCATGTTGCTTTCAGCTTCTGTGAACTCCATCTCATCCATGCCTTCACCAGTATACCAGTGCAAAAATGCCTTGCGTCTAAACATAGCAGTGAACTGTTCAGAAATTCTCTTAAACAGCTCCTGGATGGCCGTTGAGTTTCCAATGAAAGTGGCAGACATTTTCAATCCTCGAGGAGGAATATCGCAAACGGCAGTCTTCACATTATTCGGAATCCACTCGACGAAGTATGAGGAGTTTTTGTTCTGTATATTCATCATTTGCTCGTCTACTTCCTTCATAGACATGCGACCTCTGAAGACAGCGGCGACGGTCAGGTACCTTCCATGGCGCGGGTCACATGCAGCCATCATATTCTTGGCATCAAACATCTGCTGCGTTAACTCTGGGACTGTCAAAGCGCGGTACTGCTGGCTGCCTCGAGACGTCAGTGGCGCAAATCCGGGAATAAAGAAATGCAGACGAGGAAATGGCACCATATTGACAGCGAGTTTCCTCAAATCAGCGTTTAACTGTCCAGGGAACCGAAGACAAGTGGTAACTCCAGACATTGTTGCGGATACCAAGTGGTTCAAATCGCCGTATGTTGGTGTGGTCAGTTTCAACGTTCTAAAACAAATATCGTATAGAGCTTCATTATCAATGCAGTATGATTCATCTGTATTTTCTACAAGCTGATGTACGGATAGCGTCGCGTTGTAGGGCTCCACAACTGTATCAGATACTTTCGGAGAAGGCACGACGCTGAATGTGTTCATGATGCGATCTGGGTATTCTTCTCGAATCTTTGATATGAGCAAAGTTCCTAGGCCTGCTCCCGTACCTCCTCCGAGAGAGTGTGTTAACTGAAACCCTTGCAAACAGTCACAGCCTTCAGCCTCTTTCCTGACGACATCTAGCACAGAGTCTACCAGTTCAGCACCTTCAGTGTAATGACCTTTCGCCCAATTGTTACCAGCTCCAGACTGTCCAAAGACGAAGTTGTCTGGTCGGAAGATTTGTCCAAATGGCCCCGAACGAACTGAGTCCATGGTTCCAGGTTCTAAATCGACCAATATGGCTCGTGGAACGTATTTGCCACCGGTAGCTTCATTGTAGTACACATTGATGCGCTCTAGTTGGAGATCGGAGTCACCGTGATATGTGCCAGTGGGATCTATCCCATGCTCGTCAGATATCACCTCCCAAAACTGAAAAACATTTTTTTTTAGTTTGACAGATTGACAGCAAAAGGTGACGGCAACCAATAGCAATAACTTACCTTAGAAGTTTGACAGATCGGATGACAATATAAATCAATGTACCATGAAGAGTATCAGATCAACATCTAACTAGGTTAATAATATTAAAATCAGAGAGTTACACACACCTAGTAGGAGTGAGGCTTATGTTTACGATTTTTTGCCTATGTTTAGGTTTGTTTGTCTATTTAAGAGAGGCCGAAGTTGGCCAGAAAGCCTAGAAGGAACATGGCTCAAGTGCAGCTAACAGACAGGTGTTTAACGACATATTTTCAACTTGAGGAGTCTAGCTAGCCTACTAGACTACAAAGAACCCCTTTACCATGCTTTCTTAAGATATTTTACTACAGAGATTCTTAGCTCCACCTCAATTGTAGGATTCGAATCCACAATTCTCACTAAACTCAACTTTTAGGGGAGCATTAGCTCTGTATCATTGGTACTTCAGTGATCATTTGGATATACGCTTTTGGCTACTCGAGACCATGTAACAAGACAAATACGAAAATTAATATAACTCTTACCTTAGCACCAATCTGGTTACCGCATTGCCCTGCTTGTATATGCACTATTTCCCTCATAGTTATTAATTAAGCTTGATAATAATACTTAAACAAAACTGCCTTAAGAATCACCGGCTAGAATACCGAATCCGCGACCTACTAGACAGACTGACTTAAAACAAATGCGCCTTTTCCTATATTTTCATGGGTAACGTTCCAATTTTAAATATTCAAATAATAACGTTATTAATCATGTTTCCTTTATTTTCAGCCATGATGATTCCATTTTTGTTTATGATTACAGTATTGTTTGTGATTTTTGGATATTCACGATAAAATCGAGGGATATTCACGACACTCATGTTTTAATAATATTGCGCTGTATTAAAGCCCATGTCGGTAGCGTTAACAACTCTTTTATTTGTCATTATTTTAAATTTTTATGTTTATATCTTTTTTTATAATATGTGTGAACTAGGTAGTTCTTCAGCAGGGCAGATAATGAATATGGAGAACGATTTATTTTTTGCACAACTTACAGTGGCATGGTATCATTAGTAGCGACACCAGGTGGATTCAGAAATTTGGACCACAGACTTAATAATATTCGTTGCAATATTTTTGACAATGTGTTCATTTGAATAAATCAACTTGTAAAAGTATGTGACGTAATAATACATTTATAAAGTATACATCGTTACAAAGATTTAAATCTTCGCATCTATATTTCATTTTTTTAAGCATTGGATACTCTTCCTGCCTCGCCATTATGTGGTTAATGAAGTGAAGCTGCCGGAACACCTTGGTGACTTGCCAAGTGTCTAATGCAAAGTACCTTAAGAACCTATGGTTTCCTCACGTTATTCACTGCCTTTGAAAACTCAAGAAATTATGGCGTCTGTAGTCACTATATAGCTACCCCTGGGAGCAATCAATGCTCCGAGAGCTACCCTTTAACCGTCTCACGTGGTACAGACACCTAACCTTATTGATTTTTGATATAGTGACATTACTAAAATATCTATGATATATATATGATATATAAAAATGAATTCCTATTTTCCTTGGTCACGGCATCACGTGACTGATTTCGCTAATTCTTTTTCTGTTGTGTTTGTTATTGTCAGTAGAAGGTTCTTATGAAAAAAATATTGGAAAGTCGCTCGGAAATTTAGAAAATTTGAGAAAACAACGACTTTACTAGCACTTTTGACAGTATAAACTTTTTAAATGTAACCTGTTTGACTTTATTGTCAGTCATTGAACACAGTTGGCGCGATTGACAGAATGCGCGCAGCAAAAATCATATAAAATAGACGCATGAAAATAGGCACGTCGGAATTATAATGATAGAATAATTAATTTATAATTTTCTTATTGCACATTTCACAGTCGATTAAATCGGAAGATTCGAATTCAATATTCATAAGACAGGACAACGCTTGTCGGGTTAGCTAGTTTGTCATAAAAACAATCTTTGAAGTACTTGAAGCTTTATAATCAGTCATTTCACTATAAAATTTACAAGGGCGTTGTACATAATAAAATAACACTCCTCTGAGTTCCACAGATAGTTGCATCGATGGAATATCACGGCGAGAAATTTGTCATTTGAATTTCGTATCGCACAGATATATTCAGAAATTCCACCATGTGCAATCGTGCAATTGTCCAGCTAAACCGACGCCGCCCGTCCGCCTCATTTGAGCTCATATAAATGAATTTCAAACAATATCCCGCTGAAAGCTTTGTGAAATCAGTATGTTGTGTTAATCTACATTAATAGTGGTTGATAATGGATAGTGTTTTTTGTTTGTCAATGATTGAATTTGATAAAAAAACGATGTTTTAAGACTTAAATGTATGGATCGGCTGATTTGCAATGGTACTTGGTAAAGGCTTCATGGTCAGTGATGATGTGCATGATGGTGACTGATGGCGGAATACTGTGGCGACATCTATAAACACGCCTGCAATCGTTAACCGCCCGCACTACAGTGATGTGGCGACATCTATGAACGAGTAGAAACACGCGAGAATCCAAAAAAAAAATTCAAAATTCAAAACCATTTATTCAGTTTAGGCCCTCAGAAGGCACTTATGAAGGTCAAATTTAAAGTTACTGAAGCTACTACCGGTTCGGAAGTCAGCCTTCAACTGAGAAGAACCGGCAAGAAACTCAGCAAGGTTACATTCTTTTTTATTTTATTAAATTCTTTTTTATCTATTCTGACTTTTTGGCTATTTTATAACATCAATTTTACATATTTTTATATTTAACAATTACAAAATACTTAATAAAGCTAACATTCAAAAACAAAAAACAAAAAAAAAAAAGAAATAACAAGACTACAAAATAGAAAATGACAATAATTACTTACAACTTAAACAAGAAAATTAGAGGTGCACTGTGCAGAGAGCAGCTATTTCCATACATTTTTATCTTCAATATAATGAACCACCTTGTAATACGCTTTTTCTTTCAAAACTTTCCTAATATAATTTTTAAATTTATGATCAGACATTTTGGTTACTGAAAGCGGTATCTTATTATAAAATCGAACACAATTACCAAGAAATGACTTGTTTACTTTAGTTAGTCTAAAATATGGAACAACTAACTTCTCCCTTTGTCTTGTATTAATATTATGGATATCCAATTTTGACTCAAACATTCCTATGTTTCTACGTATAAACATTATATTTTCATAAATATATAATGAAGGCAATGTCATTATATTTATTTCCCTAAATAAATCTCTTAATGATTCACGGGGACCCATACCGTAAATTGCACGAATTGCTCTTTTTTGTATAATAAATATTGATTCTATATCCGCTGCTGCTCCCCAAAATAAAATACCATAGGACAAGAGGCTATGAAAATATGCAAAATAAACTAATTTGGCTGTCTCAACATTCGTCAATTGTTTAATTTTCCTAACAGCAAATGCAGCCGAACTTAACTTAGCAGCTAGAGTATCAACCTGAGGTCCCCACTGCAATTTATTGTCTAATGTAAGACCCAAAAATACCGTTTTATTAACAAGATCAATATGGCTCCCATCTATTATTATTTGGCTATCTACTTGTGCTACATTCGGTAAAGAAAACCTTAAGCATTTAGTTTTCTTTGAATTTAGTAATAGATTATTTGTAGCAAACCACCCACAGACAATTGACATAGTATGATTAACTTTAGTTAGATCTTTGTCTTTTCTATCAACTTTAAAAATTAATGATGTATCATCAGCAAACAAGACAATATCTGTGAGATCATTTACAACATATGGCAAGTCATTTATATAGACTAAAAACAAAAATGGACCTAAAATTGAACCCTGGGGTACCCCCATTTCGACTAAAGAGCCCTTGGATGTTGTGCCAGTAATCCCTACCTTTTGTTGACGATTTGATAAATAAGATAAAACAAGATCATGAGCAGTTCCACGAATTCCGTAGTAGTCAAGTTTTAGAAGTAGCGTACGGTGGTCAACGCAATCGAAAGCCTTGGATAGATCACAAAAAATGCCAATCGCATCCTGAGAATCCTCCCATGCGCCATAAATGTGTCTCAGCAATGCTGCTGCCGCATCGGATGTAGATCTTCCCTTCGTGAAACCGAACTGATGACCATGCAATATCTTATGCTTAGTAAAGTGACCTAACATTTGATTAAGCAGCAGTTTTTCAAAAATTTTACTAAGTGCTGGCAGAACGGAAACTGGTCTGTAATCAGAAGGATTCTCCTTACAACCGGACTTAAAAATAGGTACTATTTTACTGTATTTCATCAAATCAGGAAAACAACCCTGATCAATACATTCATTAAAAATATTTGACAAAACCGGTGCAATCACTGTTATTATTGATTTTACGATTGTTACTGATAAGCCCCATAAATCTTCAGTACTTTTCATATTGAGCGAATTAAAAGTATTTAAGATATCGCTAGCATTAATATGCTCAAATTTAAAACTAGGAAATATATTATGAATATGCTGTTTGAGTAAAGATTCCGCTACTATAGGACATGATTTAAGGCTTTTAGTAGTTTTACCAGGTATACTCGTGAAGAAGTTTTCGAAAGCACAGGCTACATCTAAATTATTCGTTAAAATTTTATCATTAATTTTAAGAGTTACCTGTTCATTATTATTTCTAATTTTACCAGTTTCCGTATTAATAACATTCCAGACTGTCTTTATTTTATTATTCGCATTACCTATTTTATTACATATATAGTGAGATTTAGCTTGATTACACACTAACTTGAATGTTTTTGAAAAGTTTCTAACATATTTATGAAATTCCTCGTTATGAGTTAGAGATTTTAAATGATAAAGTTCATACAACCTATCCCTGCTCTTACGAATACCTTTAGTAGCCCTACATCCTACATCGCACTATCAAGATTCTCTCAGGATTTGATATATACTCGTATACAAGCACAAGCATCTCTACGCGGTCCCCAGGCATGATCACCTGGCGGAAGATCTTCCCTTTTAAACGGAGGAGTCTCATACCTCGCTCCTCCATAACACTAGCAGGTGTTCAGCGACATATTTTTTTAATTTTGAGCGTTGTAGCGATGCAAGCCAATGTGCTATGGTTTCCTAACGACGTATTTTTTTAGCAAAAACCCAAGCTCATTGCTGGATTTGAGCTCAGTTGCGACTTTCGACACGGCATTGGACTTGGACGTTCTAACAGAGCAATCATCGTCTGAAGTTATAAGTAAATTCTAATCAAAAATTAAATAATAAGTATGTACTTAAACACTTTAATACCTTAGTACCAATACTAAAATTGTAAAAGTCGACCCTCATATTAAAACTTTTCAAATAATTTGGGATTAAATATTGATTCTGGAAAATTTGGGTTAGGAAACTTTCCAGCCGAACTTGGGCGGCTGAAGAGAAACCCTTTTAACTTTTAGGAGGTTGTAAAAACAAGTTATGTCCCTACAGTGTTATAGTTAAACTACCATATTAACCGAGGAAGATGAATTGACGCGATGGTATCCATTAGAACCTCGTTTACGGGCTTTTAATGATAAACATTTTCTGTTTTATAGATAACCTTAGGTGTGATGTACTGTGTAGTAGCGATGTCAAATACTACGACTTACTCATCTCTAGGGTGTCGTAAGACGCGACTTAAGACATTGACGACAATTTGCTCCTTACACCAACAAAAAATGCATTCTCAAAGAGAGTCCACTATTCAGCTCAAACAAACTTCGTCGGCGAGTAAGCTCAAAGAGGCCTCAGATAGCTTATCTCTCACGTGATTGCGTAGTTATCGAGAGAGACAGAGCATAGAGGCCGCGATAACATCGTCGAGCTAGTGTAATTTCCCATACAGAATCGAAGCTCAGTACCTATTATAAAAAGATAGTCAACATTTTGCTTGTACCTATGTAAGCTAATAACCGGAACTACAGAACCTACGAGTATTTGAAAAAATATTTTTCCATTTCTAAGGGAAATTATTCCGGATTGACATACGTCTATCTTTATAATTCTTCTGTACGTGTGTTGACAGTAAACTTCTAAACGGCTGGACCGATTTGAATATTCTTTTTTTGTATGCTTTTGGGTGGTGCCCTGGATGGTTTAGATTCAATTGGACCCGGTAGGTGGCGCTGTGAGCGAATTCCTGCATTTTTGTATGGACTTATTTCGACAGAACGACGTCTGTCCGGGCAGCTAGTTATACTCGTATATATATTATAATCCCGAAACACATTAGATTCCTCGGGAACACGGGTAAAACCGCGGCACGGAAGCGAAGGCTAAGTATACACATGCACAGACACCAAAAGATTGGCTGACAGATGATGAATATCCTTGGTTATATCTAGTAACAAAATTGCGGGTCATAAAACATACAGGCTCGGATGGTTCGACTCACAGAGCTAAGGTTTACATTTTCACAGACCAAAACCTCACATTCGTATAAGCTCGGAAAACGTTTGTACTCCATATGGAGGTCTACGTCTAGTCGAAAAAGTTATCACTTGACCACTCGGGTAATTATTTCTTTATGTGGTACCTGTAATGTATTACATAAAAATTTAAGCTTATGTTCTTTTACTTAATGAGTTTGTTATTACTTTCCTATGTTGCTATTTTTTTAATTTGATCGCAATATCGTTGTGTTTATCGTTCAATACTAACTCTTATTTCGACAATAAAAACGTATATTTTACTAAAATTATAATTGCGATTATTTGTTTGTGTGTCTAGGTACGTACCTATCAGGCCCCTTATTCAGCTAATACAAACTTCTTCGGTGAGCCGCTTCACGGAGGCCTCGGAGAGCGTATCTCTCACGTGATTAGTAGTATTAGCGTAGTTAGCGAAATAGACAGCACGGAGGCCGCGACGAAACATCCTCGAGTTAGTATCATTTTCCTTACAGAATCGAGCTCCAGCTCCGTAGCGGCTGAACGAGTCTGTACACAGTTTGCAGTTTCAACGATATTATTACTAATAATGACATCAAAAGCCCTTCCATAAAAACAAACAAACTGAAACAGGCAGAAATTGTGGCTTTGTTTTGACAGGCCAATTGGCTTGGTGGTTAGCGACCCTGACTGCCAAGTCGAAGGTCGCGGGTTCGATTCCCACCCAGGACAAACATTTGTTTGCGTGAACATGTCTGTTTGTTCTGTGTCTGGGTGTAAATATCTATATATGTATGTATTTACAAAAATAAAAAGTAGTATATGTAGTATATCAGTTATCTGGTTTCCATAGTACAAGCTCTGCTTAGTTTGGGATCAGATGGCCGTGTGTAAAAGAATGTCCCAGGATATTTATTATTTATTATTATTATTTACTATTTAGAGGTGTACAAGATTCATATTCTAAAGCGACTTTGACAGAGTTCTTGCCTTGACCGCCGTTGAAGATAAAACGCTTGCACTGAAATAGCCTATTCATAAGATTTGAAGGTCTCCAACCAACTCTAAGAAATAGCTAACGTTCTATACGACGGATGAATAGGCATAGATCATTTTCTAGGTCTTCATGAGTAGGGCGCACAAGAAGCAACGCTATGGCCCCAATGTTGCTGTCAATAAAACTAAATCGGACCTCTCTTTCCATTCCTAAATTTAAATAGAGTCAGGTATGTTTTTAGTACTGTCAGTTCACAAGTTAACAATGACAGGCATAAGCTAGTTTTTTTTATATCACATGGCCCAACAAACAAGCAGACGGTCCACCTGATGGTATGTGGTCACTGCAGCCTATGGACATTTGCAACTCCAAGGACACCCCTAATGCGTTGTCGACCCAGAGACGTAAGTTGTTAAATTTCATGTGCCTGTAATCTCTAACCGAAACAGTAATACATGTGCACTACTAGTTACTAGTTTGACAGAATTTGACTTTCTTTCTCTTTTTATATTATTAAAACAGAAAGAGACTTACTACATGCATTTATTGAGTTAACGATTCACAAAAGACTGCAGTGTTTTTGTCTCCATGCGAAAAAAGCTTTTCTTTCAACACAAGACAAATCCTGAGACACAAGCATGCCATTAAAATAAAGAAGTCTCGGAAGACGGGCGATTAACATACAGAGTGTCTCTTGAAATTTTAAAACGAACAATTTTGCAGTGAATTAGTCGTCCGAATGTAAGAGATGCTTTTGAATAGTATATGAGTGTCCGCAGGCTGGGTGACTACCTTTTGAGCCAGCCGCCCCCTCCGCGGGACCTGAATAGAGTGGATAATACCCCCTTGTAGAATAATAAGATTTGATTCACAATGGTTTGTGACATTTAAGTTTCATATAATTTATGTAATAAAGAGTCTCAATGTAAATGTTTTTTGTTAAATTTCTTTGGATTAGATAATATTTAATTTAATGCGATAAATTTATTAAAATGGTGACTAAAGTTGTGCCATAAATGCGTTTATAAATTGAAAAAGAGACATATAGATTTTATTATTTGATACGTTTGGTCAGTATCGGTTTTTTCATTATAATATTGAAATGCATTAAGGATATATTTTATAATTTTCAATTAAGGTCATTAAGCTAATGTAATGTTGACCAATTAGCAGCTCCATAAATTTTCTCAATTACTCGAGTGGGCAATTTCAGAAGGCTGAAAGTCAGCGGGTCTCGTGCAAAAGCCGCTCATCTGATGTGGAAATGATGTGCCAACAACCGTCCCTTTCTCACATGTGTCGTCTCAGATACGTCCATTACTCTCGCACACGCTTACCACATGACCTTTTCACCAGGGTCGCAATTCATAATGAATTATATAAGGTAACAGAGGGAATCCTTTAGTTCAATTCACTGTATAACTTTTAATAACCCCGCGAGGTACCTGGTAAACTTTTTGACGTTTAAATTGTCCCCCTATTTTGGTTTGGTCAAATTTGAAGTTAAATTGTTGTGATTATTTGTGATGTCGAAAATGCTTTGATCCAGTAAAGGTAGGTAAGAAACTTTAAATATTGGATGGGATCAAAATGCCTCAAAGGGTACCTAAGGTCATTTTTATTTTGAGACTAGCTGACCCGACATACGTTGTCCTGTCTTAATTATGAATATTGAATTCAAGATGTAATCGACTGTGAACTGTGTTCTTAGTGTGTACTTAGTTATAAAGAAATTATAAATTAATTATTTTATCAATATAATCTGTATAATTGCGACCCATGATTTGCAGCACACATTCTGTCAATCGCGTCAACTGTCAAACGACTGACAATAATGTCAAACATTGTGTAAACAAACAATGTAACCACATTAAAAAAGTTTATATTGTCAATAGCGCTAGTAAAGTCGTTAAGTTTTCCTTAATTTTCTAATTTTCCGCGCAACTTTCTTAATTTTTTCGTTCATAAGAACCATCTCCTGACAATAACAAACACAACAAAAAAAAGAATTAGCGAAATCGGTCCAGCCGTCCATGAGTGATGCCGTGACCAAGAGAAATAGGGATTCATTTTTATATATATAGATAATAACGATAAGAGTTTGAGGTAAGTACCTAGATGGTTTAAACAGTATTTACCACAGGGATACGGTTTTACTTCCGTATCCCACATACTTGCAAAGTTTCCAATTTATAAGACTGGCTTCCTATACCGCGTTCCCTGAGGATCTAATGTATTCGGAGCCTTTGTCCAACTTCTATAGGTATATATAAAAAAAGCCGTGTTAGTTACACCATTTATAAATCATGAACGGCAGCACGAATTTTAATTATTTTGATTCATTGGTTTTATCTCCGTCTCGAATAGCAGAATCCCTACTAATATTATAAATGTGCATGTAAGTTTGTTTGTAACGAATTCACGCGAAAACTACTTAACCGATCATAATGAAACTTTGTACACATATTCTTGGAGGTATTAGAAGTAACAATGGATACTTTTTGTGCCGGGAAAATGTTACATCCCTCGGGAACGCAGGTGAAGCCGCGGGGGACAGCTAGTAAGTAATAAAAGAAAAATTACGAAAATTTGTTTTTTTTTAATCAACGCTATCTCTAAGCACAAACTAGAATCCTTCGAATCGCGGGTGAAACTGCACGATACAGGTAGTTTCGAATAAAGTACCTTACAAATCGTGAAAGAATTTTCAAATGGATAGAATTAACTAATAGAATTAGCACTCTCGTCTTACAATAACCAATGAATTAATAAACAACCTTATGTCAAAGGCGATACAGTATATTTAACAATGACATGCATAAATGTCAAGCAGACTAGTAAAATATTAAAAGGCTTCATTTTCTTGCACATCTTTATCCATGAGCTGGTTACCAAATGTATAAAGAGATTGTTATTGAAAAGCCCATCAGAAAAGCGTGGTAAATATATTAAAAAGGGATCGGTTTAACCTTGAGAGAAAGTGTTCGATCCTCGAGGGCTTCATGCATCTCTTTTGGGTCGTTGCTTGCTTCGCAGGCGCTGGTCCCTGAAGGCCAGACTCCATCCTATGCTTTTAAACGGTTAGGTTAACACGATAACTTTAATATACAGTATTCATTTTTAGTTATTTACTAGCTATCCCCCGTGGTTTTACCCGCGTTCCCGTGGGATGTCACATGTATTATACATAAAAACCTTTCTCTTCAATCACTCTATCTATTAAAAAAACCGCATCAAAATCCGTTGCGTAGTTTTAAAGATTTAAGCGTACATAGGGATATAGGGACAGAGAAAGCGACTTTGTTTTATACTATGTAGTGATGATGTAAATCTCACTAATAGGTATTATAAATGTGAATGTAAGTTTGTTACGCTTTCCCTCAAAAACAACTTAACCGATTATCATGAAACTTTGTACCTATTCATATTCTTGGAGCTATTAGAAGTAACATAGGATACTTTTTGTGCCGGGAAAATGTTACATCCCTCGGGAACGCGGGTGAAACCGCAGGGGACAGCTAGTATCTATATAACTATGTATTAAGAAAGAAAGTAGTGTATGTAGTATATCAGTTATCTGGTTTCCATAGTACAAGCTCTGCTTAGTTTGGGATCAGGGGCTCGATTCTGTAAGGAAAATAACACTAACTCGAGGATGTTTAGTCGCGGCATCCGTGCTCTGTCTCTTTCGCTTACTACGCTAATACTACTAATCACGTGAGAGATAAGCTCTCCGAGGCCTCCGTGAAGTTTGTGTTGGCTGAATAAGGGGGCTGATTTTAAACTAAACAAGGCTTATATGAACTAGGATAAACTCATGATATACTAACAAATATATTAAATAATGATGTAGATAGTCCGAAGTAACCGATGTTATAAGGTATTCTAACAGCGCAAAAAAAAATCACAGCCCTATTTGAATTCTTCTTTGGAAGTTAATGTTAGATAATGTTAAGTTAGAGTAAAAATAACTCCATTTTAAAGACTATTAAAAATGGATACTTAAACAAACAACCGAACTCATACAATATTTTTCAACTATTATTTGATTGAATCAGTTACAAAGTGCTTATAGTAATGGATGAACTCCAATATTTAATTTTATAGAGGTAATGCAAATGCATTTGAAACCTAAAGTTTAAAAAAAGTAATAAACGTGTTTATGTACTTATGTACGCACGTAAGAAGTTATACCCGAAATGATAGGTGAGAAATACTGCACTAAAAGCATTTTATTCAGTCGTGAAATTGTAGTGTCCAAACTCTTCGCACCTGTCTGTAGCAACGAATATTTTTTTTTTGACGTTGTTAGGTTATTATTGAATGTATGGAAATAGTTACTCTATGCACAGTGCACCAAAATTTTTATGTAAGTACCTAATTATTGTTATTTTCTATTTCATAGTTTTGTTTTAGAATGTTACCTATGTTAAGAATTTTGTAATTGTTAAATATAAAATTATGTAAAATTGATTTTATAAAATAGCCAAAAAGTCGGAATTGATAAAATTTATTTAAAAAATGATGTATTAAAAAATAAAAAAAGAATGTAAGCTTGCTGAATTTCTTGCCGGTTCTTCTCAGTTGAAGGTTGACTTCCGAATCGGTTGTAGCTTTAGTAACTTTAAATTTGACCTTCATAAGTGCCTTCCGAGGGCCTAAACTAAATAAATTCATAAGGCGCCTAAAGAAGTATAACTTCAATAAAAAAGGAACAAGGCTGTTCAAGATCTGAAAAGCGTCGTAGTAGGTGGTAGATTTCTGATCCCAAACCAAGCATAGTTTATTTATACTTGTAGCTCTTCCTGGAACGCAAGTTAAGCCGCGAGTTTAGACAATTACTCATAAACAATGGAAACATATAAAAATATCAAATTAATAAACTCAAAAATTACTGGATCTATTTCAATAATTCTTTCACCATTAGAAAGCTAAATTATTCAGAAGTTATCTTATAATACCGCGATATATTAAATCCTTCGGGAACGAGGGTTAAAACCGACTGATGCTAGTACCTAATAAATGTAAAAAGTACTATATATTTGTAAATTTTCCCTCATTTTCGGGAGTGCACTCAAATTAAGGACTTTTGTTCTATTTTGTAAACCCAGTCGTGTGCGTTTGTGCAACGATATCAGATTAATTTCACTAATGTAGTTCATAAAGAGCTGGTCACACCGAACGGTTATAAAGCAGTGTTTTATCAATCCTTTGATGATGGGTAGATAAGTCGCTGATAAAAGTATTTGTATTGACACGCATAAAATGGTTTTTTAGGATGACATATTTCGTTTTAAACTTGACGTTCGATAATTAAATTTCTACGAATGCCATAAAATAAAATTTGCTTGTTCTTTTTTAATGATTTTAATGGCGCTGTTGCCAGCAATATAATTCTACAAATGTCATGTCAATACAATGAATACTTTTTTATGTATTGCTAATGGGTGCTGGCTGAAAAGGAACACAGGAAAAAAGGAAAAATTCCTTATTCATTTCATAAATAGTCTATCTGAGGGCACTCCCATAACTTTCTTTTGGATATTAGTTTGTCATTCCACCTTTGAGCTATTTTCTCCTACGGATCCGTGAATTGTAGTATTATAGAGAAGCAGTGTGTGAGACTCTACCAAATATATAATGATATAGCTGTCCGGACAGACGTTGTCCTGCCAAAATAAGTCCATACAAAAATTCAGGGTTTCGATCGCAGCGCCCCCTACCGGGTCCAATTGTAAATCTAAACCATTCTCGAATCTCCACGAACACACACAAAAAATTTCATCAAAATCGGTCCAGTCGTTTAGGAGGAGTTCAGTCACATACACACGCACACAAGAAATATATATATTAAGATAGAACTGTTAAGGAAAGAACCTAAATTAAATAAAACATTGTTAAAAACTAAACTAAAGGATGTAATGCTAGGCAAATGTGACACTGTAATCAGTGAGGTTCATTCCTGAGATGCAGTGGACACAAACTGATCTTAGTATATATAAATAGAGTTAAGTACCTACATTAAATATATAGTATTGTTAACGAGCGTATCTTGCCAACAAGCTATATAGCTTGGCAAGGAAAATTGTATGCGTAATTTGTTATTTTTTACTTTGAAATAAACGATTAAAAAACAAAATATTAAAAGGGAAGATCTTCCGCCGCTAGGTGATCGTGCCTGGGGACCGCGGTCCTTCTGTTGTTGTTGGAAGCTTCTATAAATGGGCAAATCCTGAGAAAACTTGGATATCACGATGCTGAATTCATAGAAGTCGCTACTGTATATTGGATAAATAAACATTGTAACATTTAATAAATTGCTAGTAAGGTTATCAAAGAAAGAAGAGTCTTTATATTTACTATAACAAGATTGATAATCACAATACTGCGAATAAAACCAATAGGTACACATCATTAGCCGCACAGGAATATCATTCAATAACATTTCAGTTTGTTTGCTTTATCAGTTATCGGCATGAATGGACAACGGGCAAGCCATTAACAAAAGCAATTTAAACGGCAATGTGGCGTTATTGAAACAGGCTTCGATGATGAAAATTATCAGGAAAATATTATGAAAAGCTGGATTTATAAAACTTTTAATGGAACCTTGATGTTTGGGAATTATTTAAGACATATATTTTTATGGGTACACCGTATTTGTTGGAACGAAGTTCCTTATCGCGCGTTGTGAAAGGGGCTAGACGGGAAAAATTCATGCGAAAAGTTGTAACGACACTTTTTTTCGAAATTTTAATCATATAGTTCATTATTGGGTTTGTTTTTTTCATAATTTATTTAAAGGCTACATACAACATGTTTAAAATTCTGTTCCATTTATAAATTAGTATAATTAGTAATTATTAGCACAGTCTTGATCTTTTATTGAATACCTAATACTGAAGACGAGAGATTGCAAGTTTTTCTCAACACTGGACCTAAACTCAGCGTTTTGGTCAATTCCAATGCGTATCTTCGTTCCATCCGGGTGTCCCTTGACACCTCTCAAGTTTTTTTTTATTTTTATGTATAGGGCGAAGGTGTCTCTGGCTCTTAGGTACACCCTTATACGGACAAGAAGGTACACAGTAATTTGACAGTCCAAAAGCAATACATTTTGATAAAACATGATACATAAAAAATATTCATGTTCTAAGGACTTAGTAGGTACAAGCTCTGCTTAGTTTGGGATCAGATGGCGGTGTGTAAAGAATGTCGCATGATATTCATTATTTTAATTAGAAAGGAAAACGTGTACGAGTATAATTAATTTATATTATTCTACTTAGGCGAAGTCGAGCCGGGTCGCTAGTATAATATAAAACCATTGCTGACTTGTTACCTATAGACACAACAGCTCAATATTTCGAATCATTATAGTGTGTTTGGTGACACACAAACCAAGTGGTACCTCTTACAATTTACCTCCAATCAGATAAGCACAACGGTCGATAAATCAAAGAATACTGCCGTTTGATTGATAATCCTAATTATTATATATGGTTCGATCAGATCCTGACTGCAGATAAGCAGCTCCTTAATGTTTCTTTGGCGTGCCCGGGGTTATATTACAAGTTCCAACGCCTACTAAGTTCATTATAGCTGTACAGTGTATATTTTGCGGTTCAAAAACATGTTTTATAATCATATTCATAGCCTTTATTGTAGCTTGCAAGAAAATGTGTTTATCAATCGATTTTTTACTGTAAAGGTTGGTGTTTTTACAATGGGTTAACTTGTGCTTGTCCACATTGTTACCGTGGTAAGTAAACTGAAGAATTGGTTCTTTTTTTTTGTTATACCACGTGGGCCGACAAATAAGCATACGGTCCACCTGATGGGAAGTGGTTACCACAGCCTATGGACATTTGCGACACCAGGGGCATCCCCAATGCGTTGTCGACCCTGAGACCTGAAGTTGTTAAGTATCATGTGCCTGTAATTTCACCAGCCCCCTTACCCTTCTAACCGAAACACAGTAATACAAGTGCACTACTGCTTCACGGCGGAAATGGGTAAGGTCTACTACTCTAAAAGTGCAACTCTTCGAACACAGATACAGTTGCTTGGTGACAGATACAGTAGGGACACATAAGTTGTCAGTGGCGGTCAGTACAATAAATAGCTGAAGAATTCCAATCGCATTAATAATATTAGTAGGACAAATAACAAGTAGGTTTCTAACCAAGTGAAGTAAAATGTGTAAATTATTTAATAAAAAAATGTTTGTATTTTATTTAAGCGTTATTGAGGTTATTCTGTCAAGGAGTTCTATAAATTACTGTTTTAAAATATGTTTAATTAATTCAGCTGCGAGCGTGTACGTGCAATAAATTAATTACCTATGGCATTATGTGTTTGACGTTGGCAACAACTATTTTTAATTTTTTTCCAAAAAGGTTAACTTTGCACTAATTCTTCATATTCATTTTCTTAAATATCTAATATATATACGAGTATATAAAAATGATTCCCTATTTCCCTTGGTCACGGCATGACGCATGGACGGCTGGACCGATTTCGCTAATTCTTTTTTTTGTTGTGTTTGCTATCGTCAGGAGAAGGTTTTTATGAAAGAAAAACTTAAGAAAGTAGCGTCGATAATTAGAAAATTAAAGAAAACTTAACCACTTTACTAGCGCTTTTGACAATATACACTTTTATTATTGTCAGTCGTTTGACAGCTGGAGCGATTGACAGAATGCGCGCTGCAAATATCGTTTAAAATAGAGGCATAGGTCGGAATTATATTGATAAAATAATTAATTTATAATTTCTTGTTGCACATTTCACAGTCGATTCAATAGGAAGATTCGAATTCAATATTCATTGTTAAGACAGGACAAAGCCTGTCGGGTCAGCTTGTTCCAAATAAAAAACTCCTCCGGGCGCGCGCTATGCTTCAAAAGGAGTAAAAGTTTCCTCTTCAGGTATTTATATATAGATTTATACTTTATCAATTTGCCACTGTTCCTGGCAACACTACCACGTATCATTCGTACGGTATTTTACTCGGTAAAATGGAATTACTTAGCGAACTTTATTCGAGCTGCTGCCACAAACTACCGCTGTATACGATATTGTATGAAAATAGTAAGGTAAAAGTTTATAGTCCGACATGGGCATGCCTTTATAGTCATGTATGAATAATGATAGATTTATTTTAGCTGGATTATTTTATTTGATGAGCTGTTGACGTAGATGACTTTTTTATTTGGTAGAGTAATACCAAAATGGCCGCAGTATAAGAATGAAACATGCTATTGAATCGGACATAGATGGATGACATTTGACAGTTACGCAGATATGTATTAGGTTGGGGAATAAGTCTTTACGCATTATAGTATGTATGAACTTGTAATAAAATCTCTTTGGCTATACTATTTGTATCTGGCTGGTTTTGGTATCATTGAAAGTTTAAATTTTAAAGAACATAATTCCAAATTTTAATTAGGAAAATGTGTGGTTTGCATTTGTTTTTCGTACCGCCAAGATGAGTGAATCTAATGAAGAAATTCGATTCATTTTAAAATTTTACTACAAAAAAGGTAACAATGCAACGCAAGCTTCGAAAAAAATTTGCAAGAAAAGTGCAGCGTCTGTGAGAGTAGCACAAATTTGGTTTAAGCGTTTTCCGAACTTTTTCCCCAACCTATTATATGGGGTGCGATTCTGTAAATGACACTAGCTCTATGATGCTTTATTGCATTTATGCTCTGTCTGTTTTGTTATCTACGCAATCACGTTAAAGGGCTCTTTGAGGATTTCAAAATTCAAAATTCAAAACCATTTATTCAGTTTAGGCCCTCAGAAGGCACTTATGAAGGTCAAATTTAAAGTTACTGAAGCTACTACCGGTTCGGAAGTCAGCCTTCAACTGAGAAGAACCGGCAAGAAACTCAGCAAGGTTACATTCTTTTTTATTTTATTAAATTCTTTTTTATCTATTCTGACTTTTTGGCTATTTTATAATATCAATTTTACATATTTTTATATTTAACAATTACAAAATACTTAATAAAGCTAACATTCAAAAACAAAAAAAAAAAAAAAAAAGAAATAACAAGAATACAAAATAATTACTTACAACTTATAGCAGCTATTTCCATACAGTTTTATCTTCAATATAATGAACCACCTTGTAATACGCTTTTTCTTTCAAAACTTTCCTAATATAATTTTTAAATTTATGATCAGACATTTTGGTTACTAAAAGCGGTATCTTATTATAAAATCGAACACAATTACCAAGAAATGACTTGTTTACTTTAGTTAGTCTAAAATATGGAACAACTAACTTCTCCCTTTGTCTTGTATTAATATTATGGATATCCAATTTTGACTCAAACATTCCTATGTTTCTACGTATAAACATTATATTTTCATAAATATATAATGAAGGCAATGTCATTATATTTATTTCCCTAAATAAATCTCTTAATGATTCACGGGGACCCATACCGTAAATTGCACGAATTGCTCTTTTTTGTATAATAAATATTGATTCTATATCCGCTGCTGCTCCCCAAAATAAAATACCATAGGACAAGAGGCTATGAAAATATGCAAAATAAACTAATTTGGCTGTCTCAACATTCGTCAATTGTTTAATTTTCCTAACAGCAAATGCAGCCGAACTTAACTTAGCAGCTAGAGTATCAACCTGAGGTCCCCACTGCAATTTATTGTCTAATGTAAGACCCAAAAATACCGTTTTATTAACAAGATCAATATGGCTCCCATCTATTATTATTTGGCTATCTACTTGTGCTACATTCGGTAAAGAAAACCTTAAGCATTTAGTTTTCTTTGAATTTAGTAATAGATTATTTGTAGCAAACCACCCACAGACAATTGACATAGTATGATTAACTTTAGTTAGATCTTTGTCTTTTCTATCAACTTTAAAAATTAATGATGTATCATCAGCAAACAAGACAATATCTGTGAGATCATTTACAACATATGGCAAGTCATTTATATAGACTAAAAACAAAAATGGACCTAAAATTGAACCCTGGGGTACCCCCATTTCGACTAAAGAGCCCTTGGATGTTGTGCCAGTAATCCCTACCTTTTGTTGACGATTTGATAAATAAGATAAAAAATGAGCACAAATGTGCATGCCCACGAGGTTTGGATTAGAGTACGTTTGACGAGGCACTCTCCTGTTTTTACTTTACCTTTGCATACTATAACTAATCAATACAAGATATGATGTTGAGTCCTCCTTCGGACATCTGGGAGTATAAATAAACTGTATGGAATATTTTTATGGACAGCCATGGTCATTTGTAATACTTGAGGTATCGCCAATGCTTTGTCAACCATAAGACATGATGTTGTTTAGTCTACTAAAACACCTATAAGGGCACCAGAGAGATTGCACTAACTAGTTACTATTTCCAGACGAAATCTCGACAATGAGCTCTACTAATTCGTAAGGAGAATCCTTCCCTACCAATATCCTTCTGCAATAATATGTACCTACCTATATGGCTTTTCTAGCTATGCTTTTATGAGTACTAGCTGTCCCCCGCGGTTTCACCCCCGTTCCCGAGGAATGTAACATTTTCCTAGCACAAAAAGTATCCTTTATTACTTCTAATACCTCCACGAATATGTGTACAAAGTTTCATGATGATCGGTTAAGTAGTTTTCACGTGAAAGCGTAACAAAGTAACATTCACATTTATAATATTAGTAGGGATATAAAAGAGAAATACACGAAAATTTATATCTTGTTTATTATATCAGAACAGAGACGACCCATCTGGCTGGTAAGTGATCCCAGTCACATATGATAAAATTCAGCAAAAAAAAATGTTGACTCAATTCTAATAAAATTCAACTAAGTAACTAAGATCCTGAGAAATTACCAGAATACTTTAGTGAACGGGGGCGTAATTACAAAAAAAAAAATCAAAAATCAATTATTTATTTTAGTATTTTTAGTCCATCAAAATTTTACATTCATCTTTGTCCGTGCCCACGTACTGTCATTATCAATTTCTTTTTTAAAAAACGAATATTAACTTATTAATTCAAATTATTGACAGCCAGCAACAGTAATAACGGCCAGTGCGCTAGCACATACCTTCCTTATAATACTTAGCCGCGTTTGTTTCACCAATAATAAATATTAAAAGAAAATCACGTCCAATATAATTTCACACCGAAGGTTGTTTACTGCTTTTACTATACCATTAACTTTGATACTAGACTAGTACTAGAAAATATTTACACAAATACAATTTTAAGACCTATTAAGTTCCCTAGAAATGCTTTTAAGTAAGTAGAGTGGATACTGAATAATAAATGAAATCGATAGAAGCTTTCTGTTTAAAATGCTTCACGATAGTATTGTTTCTAGTTAACCTTCAAATAGATAGAAAATATAGATATAGAAATCTAGAAATAATATTGTTTAAAGAGTTTATTGGAGTTTTTAAACGGGCCAGTTGGCTTGGTGGTTAGTGACCCTAACTGCCAGTCGTGGGTTCGATTCCCACCCAGGAAAAACATTTGTGTGCATGTATGTACATGTCTGTTTGATCTGTGGCTGAGTAAATTTGAATCAATCGAAGTATCTACCTTTTTGGAAAAAGTACTATATCAGTTATCTGGTTTCCATAGTACAAGCTCTGCTTAGATTGGGATGAACATGTCTGTTTGTTCTGTGTCCGAGTATAAATATATCAGTCTAAGTATGTACCTATTTAGAAAAAGTAGTATTTATAGTATATGAGTTATCTAGTTTCCATAGTACAAGCTCTGCTTAGTTTTGGATCAGGTGGGGTTTAATGAATGTCCGCGGATTGATTTTTTAATTATGGCTGTTTAATAACTGATTGGCATGAGACCTTGACTGCAAAGGTCGTGATTTCGAATCACCCTTGATATGTATGAACATATATGTTACTTATATACCAGCCCCTTATTCAGCTAATACAAACTTCGTCAGCGAGCCGTTTCACGGAGGCCTCGGAGAGCTTACCTCTCACGTGATTAGTAGCATTAGCGTGATTAACGAAAGAGACAAAGCACGGAGGCCGCGACGAAACATCCTCAAGTTAGTGTCATTTTCCTTACAGAATCGAGCTCCTGGTAGTTATAATCAATGTGAGTGTATTTATCATCTGACACAGGATATATGTTTTCTGTATATTCGATGTATTAAATATTTTAACGGCCGGTCTTCCGACGCTATACTTTTGGTGGAACCACAGTCGCCTATACCGTATCGTTTAGCCGTAGCTCTAGTTGTAGCTTCAGTAACTTTAAATTTGACCTTCATAAGTGCCCTCCGAAACGGGCCTAAACTGAATAAATGGTTTTGAATTGTATTCTGGATGCCGTTATCACCATTTATTATTGTTTATAGTATTACACTTTGCGATTAAAACATGCGAGTATGCCATGAAACTATATGTAACATGAATAAAATAATACCAGTGGCTTGATTCTGTAAGGAAAATGACAATAACTCGAGGATGTTTCGTCGCGGCCTCCGTGCTCTGTCTCTGTCGCTAACTACGCTAATACTACTAATCACGCGAGTAAGCTCTCCGAGGCCTCTGTGAAGCGGCTCGTCGACGAAGTTTGTATTAGCCGAATAAGGGGGCAGTCCTTGTACGGTGGTCTGACAGTTTAAGATTTTGGTGTTGCCAATATATTCTGCCCAGGAAGTTATGTACTCTCTTTGGTATTCTCTTGTTTACCACTTAGTCCAAGGTGTAAAGAGCAAGTAGTCATAGGTATAATCTTTAGTCACCTCTTACGATTAATTGTGTATTTATTTATGTATAAATTTATTTAGGTATATTTATTTATTAATATATTTATTTGTGTAAGTATATTTATATTTATTTTGTATTGAATAGGTTTTTGCACAGTATTTTATTAAAATTGTACACTGGATCTTACCCTCAATAAATGTAGTTATCTCTATCACTCAAAGGTTTGCTGGTAGAAAACTCAATTTTGAGTTAAGATCGCCTATGTACATGACATTTCTTATGTAAGTTTTTAATGTAAATGATTGGTGTACAATAAAGTATAATAATAATAATAATACGATACTCTCGAGATTTATTGTGGAAGTATTTGTTATTGCGTTATCACACAGTATACTGTTTTATTCAGGTTGGGATATGTAGCATGAATTATTATAAAGGTTTAGTAAGAGAGTTAAACCTCTTTATTAAAGTACTTGCTGTCCCCCGCGGTTTTACTCGCGTTCCCGAGGGTAATCACATTTTCCCGGGGTAAAATGTAGCCTATATGTTATTCTAGGATGTGCTCTATCTATGTGCCAATTTTGATCTATATACGTTTAGTAGTTTTTTCGTGAAAGAGTAACAAACTTACATACGTATCTTTCGTCTTTGTAATATTGGTATCGATAAAAGTTAATTATTGACAACCGTAGAATGATTTTTATATTAATTACTTGGCGGTTACTGGTTTAATTAAATACAGAACAATCTTAGAGAGAGATTTTTAGCGAGAATAAAAGTGTTACTTAGAATTGCAAACAGAACTTAAATATCTCCGAAATTTTGCTTCTAATATATATCAGTGCTATTTATCCAGTACCTAGATTTATATTTTATTTGATCAATTCAATGTATTCTTACTTTATAGAACACTTCTAATAAAATACTAGAAACGGTACCAAAGCGACATGCCCCCCATCATACAATAAAACTGGCCAAGCGCGTGTCACACCACGCACAGTGTATTCCGTATCCGTTTCTTAGATATCAGCCAAGAAAGCATAAAATAATAACAAACCATAACCTAAAATAATTCATGTTTTTTATAAACTTTTTTTTAAGCCACGTATTTAAGACGTAATCTTTAATTCCCTTACAAATGTAAGGATATCCATTACATGGAAATGGTTTTAGAAGTAATAAATTACCATCTTATCATCTTTGTCATGTTGATCCTATGTAACATATAAACATACATACTCACATTCGAATTTACGATCTATTACGACTGTCGAAAAAGTAACAGTAACTACAGGCAGATAAACACCAATAAAAATTAATAATAATAAATATCCCGGGACATTCTTAACACACGGCCATCTGATCCCAAACTAAGCAGAGCTTGTACTATGGAAACCAGATAACTGTAATACTACATATACAATTTTTTTTTCTAAATACATACATAAATAGATATTTACAACCAGACACAGAACAAACAGACATGTTCATGCACACAGATGTTTTTCCTGGGTGGGAATAGAACCCGCGACCTTCGGTTTGGCAGTCAGAGCGCTAACCAAGCCAACTGGCTTGTCAAATGTCTAATGTCTAAGAGTTCATATCAACATTCTTGTAAGGAACCCAAAAAACAATATTTTCGCAAATCCAAATCCATAGATTACTCAGTAGAGCCACACCTGCGGATTGAGTTAAATTTCGATAGCTACCCACCATTATAGTCAGGTTTCGGATAAAATCCCTTTTTTCACTCCCTTCTCCTATATAAATCGGGGTCCCACACAATTTTCCTCAAGGGCGCTTCTTTAGGACACGTTTTTCGAATGCTTAAATATTTAGGAATGTGTTGGGTGGCGTGTTAAGAGAATTAAAGCGTTATCAGCTGTTATAAATAAAATTAGAACACAAATCATTATGTAGTTGTTTGTTATTCCAAATAAATCAAATTATAAGTAAATCAATATCCCCAGGACATTCTTCAAACATGGTCCCAAGTTAAGCAGAGTGTTCTGCTTGTACAATGGGTACTAGGTAACAGATATGCATATAGATATTTACACCCAGACACAGAACTGACATGTCATTGCACACAAATGCTTGTCTTGGTTGGGAATTGAAATCACAACCTTCTGCTTGTCATGGTAACTAACCACCAAGCCAACTGGCCCGTGAAAGTAAGTAAGAACTAAAATAATAAATCAAAAACTACTATTTATATAAATACTAGCTGTCCCCCGCGATTTTACCCGCGTTCCCGTGGGATGTCACATGTATTATACATAAAAACCTTCCTCTTCAATCACTCTATCTATTAAAAAACCGCATCAAAATCCGTTGCCTAGTTTTGAAGATTTAAGCATACATAGGGATATAGGGACAGAGTAAGCGACTTTGTTTTATAATAAGAAAGCTGTGAAGGCCTACATGAAAAGACAATATTTTATAAACCTCAAATGTCTAAAAATATTACAGGTTCAATAAAAGCTTCGACAAATAATTCCGACGATAATTATTTTCATTACTTTGTTAGCTTTCTGTCTCTTTGCAATGTTTTATTGGACCTTTTATTCTTAATTTTAATAAAGTTAGTAACCATATAAATCTATACTAATAATATAAAGCTGAAGGGTTTGTTTATTTGCTTGAAGGCGCTAATCTCTGGAACTCCTTTTTTATACCACACGGGCCGACAAGCAAGCGGATGGTCCACCTGATAGAAAGTGGTCACCGCCGCCTATGGACATTTGCAACACTAGGGGCATCGCTAATGCGTTGTCGACCCTGAGACGTGAAGTTGTTAAGTCTCATGTGCCTGTAATTTCACCGGCCCACCTTTCTAACCGAAACACAGTAATTTAAGTGCACTACTGCTTCACGGCAGAAATGGGTAAGGTGGTAGTACTTCCCCGGACGAACTCTGCACTTAGAACTCTACAACTCAAGAAATCAGCGCCGGCCTTACCCATTTCGAGGCTCCGGGCGGCAGGTCATTGGGAGACCTTTGTGAAAAGTATGTGATGCGAAAGTAGGTCTGGTTGTTTGGTTTAGGTATTTGTCATGTTTGACAAGAAATGCTAAAGTTATACAAATAAATTAAATTTGAAATACACATTTTTTTAATGTTGTTGGGTTGCGCGAGGCCCCTGCAAGAGCGAGGCCCCGGACGATTGCCCCGTTCGCCACCCCCTAATGCCTCTGAAAGAAATTACTACTGGTTCTACTAATTGAAAAATTATTTGTTTTATTGTATTGTTGTGTACATTTATCAAGGAATACCATAGGCTATATAACATTACGCTACGACCAATAGGAGGGGACCAACAATGAAAAACAAGGCAAAAACGAGATACAAAATATTCCTTTTGCAATAAAATTCACGCATTACAGTCCTCCGGAACGCGGGTGAAACCGCGGGGGACACCTATATATAAATTCTAAATTTGGTAACTTAATTTTCAGTATTTAATAAAATATTGAAAAACCTTTTTTTTGTAGAAATTTGCTCGTGATTTTAATTTATTTATACGTAGTAAGAATAGAAGCAATAATTGCTCGTTACATAATTAAATTGTAAATTTGTGTTGGTTATAAATAAGTTTTCAACTCATAATGATAGTTACGTAGCGTAAAATTAATGAAGGCAACGAAATATTATTGGAGAATATATTTGTTCTATTTTCAGTACGTGGGTGGAATCGATTTCCAGGCAGATAATAATTATCTCTAGGTACACATGAATAAGATTGAAGTTCGTCCGGAGTAGTACTACTTACCGTACCTATTTCCACCTTGAGGTAGTAGTGCAGGTGTATTATATTGTTTCGATAAGCTAAGAGAGCCGGTGAAATTACCGGCACATAAGACTTAACTTCAAGTCTCAGGGTCGACACGCATTGGCGATGCTCTGGTGTCGCAAATGTCTATTGGCGGCGGTGACTTACGTGCACTTACTATTTCGAACCAACTGCTTGTTGCCGACCTGTACTTAAGGTTTAAAAAAATATGTGATTATTTAAAGAATTAAAAAAAACAGGGTGTGCCGCAATGACACACGATAGAAGTGAAACTTTGTATTACAAGGAAACATTGATTTTATTCATCAATCACTTTCGAATAGCATAGATTGTGTTAACTATTCATTTATTTTTCGTCATACTAAGAGGTTGCGGATCAGTATTTCAAACCCGAATATGAAATTACTGTGAAATGTTTTAATTGGTAATAAAATTTCAATGAATAAACTTTTCCTAACTCAAATAATAATAGGGATGACATGTCTACTCACATGTCAAATCAGCAACTTTTTATAAAATGTCAAAACGATCGAATGTGTGAAGTTTTGTATGAGATAGCAAGTTGTGATGTCATAATTGTACAACATTAAATAACATACTCTTTCTGATTAAAGCGGTACTTAAAAATCACATTAATGATTTAATTTTGAACATATTTTATGTATCCATGTATTTTTGGCTGTACAATACACTGATTAGTATTTGATCATTTATCTTGAATATAATAGTTTCCTATTAGATATATATTACACAGGTCGTATTGTCGTGGAATAAGGGCAGTTTTGCCTTGACATTCTGCAACGTCATCCCGGTCTTTATGATGTAGGAAATATGAAGTTCTACGTATTAAGTTTACGATTTCATAAGTAAGCTCTAAGGTTTCTAGTTGGATAGATAAATTTAGGTGCATTTTATAGTTTGCGGAATTCAGTCTAGAATAGAATTTCAACTGTGAACGAGGTTGTGGCGTAATTTATGAGAAATAGCGATTTGGAGGCGAATAATTTGTATATGATGAATAAGTATTGGAGTGGAATAATAATACTAGGTTATTGAAGATAATAGTAAAATAAGGAAGAAAATATAATAGCCTAGCTTCAGAAACTTTGACCTTTATCAGCGCCCTCCGCGGGCCTAAACTGAATAAATGGTTTTGAGTACATACAAAAAATTATGTTGAAAAATCACTTATTATTGCCATGTAAAGGCTATGCCCATGCAAGTAACATACGCACATACTTCCAAACGTTATGGATAATGCAAACTAATGTCTACTGGTTTTTCTTTGTCAATTATTCAAAATGTCAAATTCGTCTCTTTACTAGCTTTCTTTCCAAAATCCAATCGATCTACGGATAGACAATTATTCCCAAGCTTTTACTTTTTGAAGAGATTTACAAGCCACCCAGCAACTTAGCATGGGCTTATATCCTCCAAAAAAAAACTCCCTGAGTAAAAGCAACAAGACTGTGGGCAAGGGACTTCTAGTTTGTTTCCTAATCCACGGGGAGTCAAAGTACAGAGGCTGCATTAATTGATGGGTCTTGCGACTTCTATCATAAAAAAAACAAAAAAAAATCAAAATTCAATACCATTTATTCAGTTTAGGCCCTCGGAAGGCACTTATGAAGGTCAAATTTAAAGTTACTGAAGCTACTACGGAATCATTAGGAAATAAAAATTATAATCACACGTCTCCTATAACCGGGACCATACAACACCAACCGTCCAGCTTCCTAGCGAGGTTTGAAGCCAAATTGCAGCATCTATATATCTAGACTAGACGTTAGCCTGGATAGGCGACCTACTTGTGGATATTTTAGGTATCCTCCAAGTTTAACTTTAGCCTTTACGTCGATGTATCGAGATATATGTTCTTGTAACTATACGACATTGTTGTTGAGTTTGGAAGTTTAGATGTCTTCGGAATTTAGTTTCATGGATGGGTGATGGTGTTCAGTTGATAATGTACCTTAAACTTTTTGAATTAAGATAAAAAATTGTTTGGTTTTAGAGGTTGCCTCAATTTTTTCTGCTATCATACTTACGATGTGCTTGTACATCGGTAGTTTTTTGTTAGTTTCACCTCTACCATGAGTTGTTATCGAAACTTACTTTAGTCACTAGCGAGTTCTTTAGGTGACCGCTAGTGGCGCTGTACACAGTTGCCATGGAAATGTTTTACGCCGTCGCTAGCCAGTACGTACGTTAAAAACTCATGGTATAGGCACTGGTGGAGGTAAGTTACTGTGATTGTCACACCAAACAGGTTACCATAGGTCGTGATCACACTCATGTCTGTTTAAATGTTTACTACTATGTCAGGGTGAAAAAACCTTTCCTCCAAATCTTACAAATATTATAAACGTGAAAGTTTGTGAGGATGGAAGGATATCTCTTCTTCTCATATTCTCTTTCATGTAAAAACTACCGAACGGTTTTGGATGAATTTTGCCACGTTTACAGTTTATAAACTGGAATAAAACGGATACTTATTATACTGAGAAAATGTAACATTTCTAAGGAACGCCGATGAAACCATAGGGGACAGCTAGTATTGTTATATATATGTATATATATAAATGTTTAAATAATTTATAATAATAAATAATGGTTAATCAATCACTTTTGAAAAGCATAGGTTGTATTTGACATTCAGTTATTTTTCGTTACGGAAAAGGGTTGCAGATTAGAATTTCTAAGATCAAATTATAAAAACAAAAAACTTGTGTTTGTGTATTAGTTATCTGGTTGCTAAAGAACCAGCTAGTTTGGGCAGTCAAGATGGCAGTGTGTGAAGAATGTTACAGGAATCTCTGTGTTCAGCAGTGGACAGAGTTGGGCTGATGACGATGATGATAAACCTATTCACGCCTGGTACGGATATATCATAAGCCTAAAACATAAATGAAAATACTAAAAGTACTCGTTATTTCAAATACATATTTGAGAACAAATCCATGGAGCATCACTAGTATTAGCTGGAAAGTAAAGTTTGCATAGAAAAGCGGCACTTACACCGGAATGATTGTGGAATATTTACTTACCTTTCAGGGTTCAGTGGCTTTGTTTGATTCCAGACGTGCTGGGGTGGGGGTTGGGGGGATGGAAAAATGGATTTACTTTGTTTATGTAACTATTATTGTAGAAATGATTTAGGGGTTAGGTTTATAGAGGCGTAGTTTTATATTTTGCGACCGCCCCAGCTTATATGAGTACTAGCTTTCCGCCCGCGGCTCCGCTTGCGTGAACTACATTTTATATTGTGTCCAGCAGTGGGATAAAGTAATCAATAGCCTTAATAAATGGGCTATCTAACAGTGCAAGAATTTTTTAAATCGAACCAGTAGTCCCTGAGATAAGCGCGTTCAAGCAAACAAACAAACAAAGTCTTCAGCTTTATATATTAGGAAGAAAAGAAGAATAGATTTTATAATATAAATATATAAACTTGGTGCACAACCACTTATAGACAAACACAACATATATTCATTACAAATTAAAAAATAAGTTATTTGTCTTTATAATATTAATGCAAATTAGATTTTCAGGGAACACAAATAAAGCTGCGAACTGTAGAAGTCGGTTGAATTAAGTTATAGACAGAAAATTCCGATATCATACGAAACAATTAAGCAAATATTCGCGTTAAAACCGCGAGGCAAAACCAGTTTATAATAATATAGAGTACCAGGCTGGCATAACAAGTTGGCAGCACGTTGTTATATCAATGGTCATAGCCAGAAGTCATTAGTAGTCGGGTTGTGAGATACTATTTGCATAGTCTGAGGTTACGCACACAGGTATCCTAGCCTTGGCTTGATTTTAGATGTCTCCGTATAATTTATGTATTCCTGGTACTGTTGAATTCTATCTACTATTTTGCAGCTTTGCAAAAACTCTCTGGAAATTTTTGTGAAACGAGTTTGATTCTGTTTGCATATATTTTGTAGTGCTATCATAAACGATGAATAAAATTATAAGGCTACTCCGTTTTTTTGAAGATTTTTGTTGTGCATTTTTAGGTTTTTTTTGGACACATGCAATTTGCCATTAAGGATGTCTGTCATATCTTTTAAGCCTCTTAAATAGAGTTATGTTGTTTTTTACCTATTAGGAATTCTTTTGGAAACATGCAATTCTTCCATAAGGAATTCTGTCTTATATTCAAAGCCTCTTAAAATGAGTTCTTAGACAGTTAAAATACCTATTCAAAAGACTACTAAAACTAACTCTATTGGAAGCCGCTATTCGATTGTGCAAGGATTTAGCACATGTCTTATTATATTAAACAAGACAGTTGAATCTAGATACTTCATATACCTAGGTAGGTATAGATTTGAGTTTTCCAACCTATATAATCTAGCTAGCTAGGAAATACTACCACCATACCCATTTCCGCCGTGAAGCAGTACTGCATTTTTATTAGTTTCAGTTAGAAAGGTAAGGGGGCCGGTGAAATAAGCACATGAGACTTAACAGCTTCACGTCTCAGGGACGACAACGTATAAGCGATGCCTCTAGTATTGCAAATGTCTATAGGCGGCGGTGACCACTTAACACCAGGTTGACCGTATGCTTGTTTGTCTGCCAAAGTGGTATAAAAAATCAAGCTATAAAAGCTTAATTATAAATTACCTTCACGCCCTTTAACCTCCAAAGGTCAGAAGGACCATCTCGGGACTAATATCTAAATGAATTCATGTAGCAACAATCTAAGTGCTAGATTGTTATAACAGAGCTTCAGTTTCGATTTAGCTGAACCATTGGGGATATGTACAAAGATGGCAAACCTGTCTCAGGGGTATGGTAACTTGGTTATTACACAATCTGCATCCACAGCAATGCTCGCTTTGCTAAAGCTCTTGTGTTGTGCATGTTATGGTTTAAAACAGACTGCAAATACAAACTAATGACATTTTTTTTATCTGATTTTGATATTGGTGGTCATTAGGTGCCAGCTATTACAACTAATATTAAAACAGTGTTACCAATGAGATATAATGAATAATCCGATATTTGTTGGTGTTGCCAACTTAAAATAATACTATTATTTACTCATATTTACGTGTACAGTTACAAACGATGCAAATATTGATTGTGTTTTTTAAGTGTGTTCTCTTAATATTTAGATATTTTTTGAAGTGAAATTTCTTATGGTATGGCTTTGAAATTCTAGTCCGAAACCTTTTTGTGTGACGAAAAATAAATTTATTATAAAAACCCAAACTCTGCTATTCAAAAGTGATTGATGAAAACTTAAAATGTTTTGCTGTAGTAAAAGTTTCATTTATATCGTGAATCTTTACGATACATCGAGCTCCGTCATAACTTTAAAGTCTGTTAGATCATGATTTTTTAAATGGGACAACCTGTTTGTCACTTACATTGAAATGTTGAAATCGGAACAGCCCTCTAATTCAGCTAATACAAACTTCGTCGGCGAGTCGCTTCACGGAGGCCTCGGAGAGCTAACCTCTCACGTGATTAGTAGTAGTAGCGTAGTAAGCGACAGAGACAGAGCACGGAGGCCGCGACGAAACATCATCGAGTCCTTACAGAATCGAGCCCCAGATTCGACAGTTATGCAGTAATATACCTACCCAAAAACGACTCCTCCTTTTAAAGCGTTTATAAAAAGACTTTCTAAAATAAAATAACAGGAACACTAAAGACTAAAATATTGGCTCTATTATTAGCCGCTCTTAATTTCTGAAAGATTCAATGAATTCTGATAAATTTAATCTTCCTCAGATTTGCGTAGAATTTATTTGAAATGAATAAGGAACAATCATAAATTATTCATTTGGTACTACAAATAGAGAAAGCTTTAGAATAACCTAAAATATAGGAAGTTCCCTTGAAATGACCTTAGGGGCCACCCATAAATTACATCACACGAATCCTATAATTTTTTGACCCCCCCCGTACTTGTCACAGATGGTCAAATTTGTTAGACCTCCCCTCTAGTGTGACGTCACATATTTTATAATTTTTCAAACATCTAAAAGAAGATAGAAATATAACAACAATTCCTATATCTACCTCAAATCTTGACCATAACTTGGCTTAGGCCCGTGATGGTCAAAATGGTACACCAGCTCAAAGCTGAGAAAAAAAAAAAAAAATAGTAATAATGTTGATTTTGACTACTGAGGGCCATTTGTTATTTTTACTTAAATTACTTTCTTAAAAACTATATTAGTAACTAAGAAATTATTACTATTTGCAATTTGTACACACTATCACTTATTATTATGACCCCACCCTCCCCAATTTCCACACTTTGTTGACCCGCCATCAACGTGTGACGCAATTCATGGATGACCCCTCACGGTTGAACAACGTGAACACACGTCTTGAATGTTTCAAAGCAAAAGTTATTAGTTCCAAATCGATATGCATCAGAAGACAGTTAACAGAAATATACACTTATATAGCACAATTGCAGTTCCTGTCTATAAATCGAGACTAGCAGCTTAACTGGGTACGCTCGAGTTGTGTGCACTCAGACTGCGATGTACAGTACTATCTAGTTACTGACTGTTTGGCAAGGACGCAGCTTGTCGGAGTTAATAGCGTATACGTTTATCGGTTATTATACGTTTGATGGTGGACTATATTGTCTTTTGGGCTAGCTTGGTGGTTAGAGGCGCCACGCTAGAATTACGAATTTTACACAGGACAAACATTTGGGTGTATGGGATCAGTTCGGGTGTAAAGAAAAAAAGTTGAAACTCTGTTAATTCAAACCCACTACTCTAGTTAAGGGATTCAACTTCACTACCAACAGAGAAGGAAGCTCAAGCTTATTATAGGATTCAAAATCACTACTCTAGTTAGGGGATTCAACGTCACTACCGACAGAGAAGGAAGCTCAAGCTCATTGTAGGATTAAAAGTCACTACTCTACTTAGGGGATTCATCGTCACTACCTACAGAGAAGGAAGCTCAAGCTCAGCGTAGGGTTCAAAATCACTACTCTAGTTCGGGAATTCAACGTCACTACCGACAGAGAAGGAAGCTCAAGCTCATTGTGAGATTCAAAATCACTACTCTAGTTAGGGGATTTAACGTCACTACCGACAGAGAAGGAAGCTCAAGCTCATTGTGAGATTCAAAATCACTACTCTAGTTAGGGGATTTAACGTCACTACCGACAGAGAAGGAAGCTCAAGCTCATTGTGAGATTCAAAATCACTACTCTGCTAGGGGATTCAACGTCACTACCAACATAGATGGAAGCTCAACCTCAATATAGGATTCAAACCCACGACTCTAGTTAGGGGATAGCTAGATAGGGGAGCTATCCCTCCTACCTTAATTACATTATCCCTGTTTGTACAACTAGTTCTTCTACAGTTCAAAGGAATTATAAATCTTTGTTCAACTATTCAAACATAGGTTCCTTTTAGTTAGCTCCAATTAGTTAGTAGTATTTTCTTTTATCGTTTGAAGCTGTTTTGCGAACTAGCGATAGCTTTAGTAGCTTAAACCTTTATAAGTGCTCTTCTAAGTCCTTAATGGAATCGAATTATTCTATCAGCTTTCAAAACAATGACCCTATAAAAAATTTTTGCTGCGATGTGATGATGTGATAATAATAATAATAAATAAATAAATATCTTGGGACACAGAACAAACAGACATGTTCATACAGACAAATGTTTGTCCTGGGTGGGAATCGAACCCGCGACCTTCGACTTGGCAGTCAGGGTCGCTAACCACCAAGCCAATTGGCCTGTCATATGATGTGATGTGATGTGATCATGTGATGTGTGTGTGTAAATGGGGTTATTAAATTGAGACATTCATAAATATGTACTATACTCCAAGTGTAAGCTATTATTCATCAACTTATATTGTACCATGTATAGACGTTGTTACTCTTACACGTAAAAACCACTAAACGGATTTGGATGAAACTTAGCACATAGATAGTTTAAAATCTGGTTTATCACATACGATTTTTAACCCCTGGAAAATTTTACATCTCCGGCTAGCATTCAATAATATATGAACAAACATAAATAGTATATCAAAGTACTATAGATGGTAGGACGTCACGAGTACGAGACTCAATTGGCCTCCAATTCCACCGCCATGCATATGTAAACAGTTCTAGTTAAGGGGAAGAGCCGTTTAAATAAAGGCATAAATGGTAAGATTAATAATCTGTGGAAGGAAATTATAGAGAATATTAATCTATCTAATACTTTAAACGATCAATTCTTGTATATATACTCGTATATGATTAGGATCTCGGAAACAGCTCCAACGATTTTCATGAAATTTTGTATGCAGTGGGTTTCGGGGGCGTTAAATCGATCTAGCTAGGATTCATTTTCAGAAAATGTCGTTTTATCCGTGTTTTTAGGCAATGTCATTAGAAGGTACTGCTACAATGTCATTAGAAGGTAAGTATTTCAAGTTACATCTTTTGTGAGAAATACTGTTATTGGGAGCCCTTTATTATTGCATCTAATTCGTATCTAGGTATATATGACAGTGCTTTAAAAAAGAGAATACGGTAGAAGTCACGTTAGTAAAGATTCTGCTTTGACAATTAAAGAAGGCCAAAATCAGATGGTCAGAATCTTGACAGAGTTTTTATATCACTTGTTAATTTTTTTAAGGTTCCGAACCCAAATGTCTATATAGGCCTGCAAGACCCAATTAAGGCTCCGCTGACCGTTTGTCTGTCACAGGGCTGTATATTTTGAACCTTTATAGGTAGACGTTTAAAATTTTCAAAGTGGCTGCTATAACATCAACGTAAGGCTTGCATTTGACCACAATCTACTATATTTCTTAATTATAAAGGGCAAAAGTGGTAAAGGACTTAAAGCCTAGAAGGGTGGGCAGCAGCCTTCCCCCCTCCAAGTGGTCGCCAGGCACTACATGGGTATTTCAAATTTTACAGTTAGGTCTCCATAGTTATCGATTTACTTGCCCCTGTAAATACTTTTTGTAAGTTATTTTCTTGTAATTGTTTAGTTTAAGAGTGTAGACGTAGAAAACAGACCAACTATTAAATAACTGTGGTTATAAGAAATCAATGATAACCTTCAAATGTTTAAAATTAACAAAGTACTAGCACAAAAATTGGTTTAACATCGATATATCTTACCCCTTAACAACAAAAATGGAATGAGTTAAAAAGTACTACGACTCGCTACCGATATCTATTTCAAATGAATAGTTTTAAACTAACAATTACAGGGTATTTTTAGATTTTAGAAATCGTCACTTTACTAAGGGAAGGTCATATAAATTTAACAAATTATATATACTGAGTGTGAATAATTTTTTTGGTATTTCCGTATACCAGTTTTACTTGCGATGTCGATTGATTTAATATTATCTCTATATACAAATATTCTATATGGGACATGTCCCCCCCGCCCCCCTAAAATAGAACATGTCAAATTGAAAAATCTTCAAAAAAATTTACAAAATAAAAAAAAAACATTTTGTATTATTATTAGTGACCCCCTCCAAAATTTCAGGCTGCGACCGCGCCTGGTAACACACACATACAAAGTTGTAATTTATTATTAGATTTCTATGATTAAATAATAAATTATGGCAAATAGCAAAGCTCCCGAAGTACAATATTATAAAAAGAGTGAAGGGATTTTGTGTGTGTTTTTTATATTTGAAGAGAATTACTGAAAGATTTTGAATTTTTTTTTTGCACTATTTGAAAGGTACATTATTCTATGTATATGGACATAGGATATGTTATAATACCGGGACACATAAAGTCGTTCAGGAACAAGTAAAACCACGGGACGTTAGCTAGTTATATAAAAAGCTGTAATAGTCTTACGGTCATCATTTAATAACATCACTTCGATGGCAAAGACTATTTTCATGAATAAATGAATATTGAAAAAAATCTTTTAAAAATTTATTTAATATCCAATTAAGATTGGATTTCTGTAACCCGAAAATAATGGCGGGTCTAAATTAAAAACTGGAAACCAAACAGATGGTTCATTATTTTTTTATATCATGGACTTTGTGTCTAGTAATCCCATTAACAGGGGTAGATGATTTTTTTAAATCAATCTATTCCTGATTTATACTGACATTCTACCTTCCATTTTTTTTGGAAATGGCTTCTAGCTTAATCGTAATTTTACATCCTCATCTTTACTTTTTATTCTTCTTTACGACCTGGTTAGAGTCGCTGGAAGCCGCTGGATGCAGGCGGCTCAAGACCGTTCGAGGTGGAAATCCAACGGGAGGCCTATGATCAGCAGTGGACATGCCCTGGCTGATATGATGATCTTTTTTTTGGAATAGTCTTGGTGGTCGATGGTATACAGCCAGGCTAGAGACCAGAAAGTCTTGAGGTTGACTCCCGTTATCATAGCTAGCTAGCTTACCTTTAGCTCGTGATTGGACAGTGCTTAAGTTAAACTTTGTCGAGGTGGAAGACATAAGCTTAGGCTGGAGCTTTGAAAATCATTTCTAGAAGACCTTCAGTTATATATGTAGAGTAAGTCCTAAATAGATCCTGCTCCCATATTGAGCTAAAACAAACATCGTCGGCGAGCCACCTACTTACCTCTCACGTGGTTGCATAGTTAGCGAAAGAGACAGAGCACGGAGGCCGCGATAAATCCTCGAGCTAGTATAATTTTCGTTACAGAATAGCAGCCAGCAACATTTACCAGCAGCTCGACTCAATAATTTCCGAAGCCCATCCACCTAACGGCTATGGGTTTTTTTATAGCCAATTTCGGCATCAGATCCTTTGTGAAGGTGATAATGGACATTTCTAATTAATTTTTAATCTACCTTTTTTAAATGGAACACTGGTTTTGTGGATATTATGTGTTTTAAGGGGATTAGATGGTGTGAATTATGATTTTTGATTTTCTTGCTTTGTTTTGAGGTTTTGCTTATTTTATGCAATCAAGAAAAGGCTGAATGGATTCTTTTTATATGATTTGAGTTTTGAGAGAAGTGTGTCAGTATCTTATTAATATGAGTGTTATAATTATTAAAAGAGCGCTATTATCGCCAACAAACTCTTGTACAGTTTAGCGATTTTTGTTGTCCACGTAAACTGTATGATTTTTATTGAATAAATGAAAAAATATATGAAGTTACCAACTTAAGAATAAATCTAACGTTGAGAAATACTCTGATGATAATATTGGGGTATGTTCTTGGTATTTCGGACCCTTTGGTTTAGGAAAACCTTTTCCATTTTATATAATTATCATGCAAGCTTCATCAAATTAGTTGTTACAATGTTTCGGTTTTTATTTACATATTGCACACACTTTTATGAAGCCAAAATTCGTGGAAACCTAATGTCGACCCTATCCAGTACGTGATTAGCACGATAATACAATAGAAAGTAAAAAAAAGTACCTGCTTTATTGTATAACATCAATGACTGGACGACAATAAATTCAACTCGCCATTAAACTATCTATAAACAATTGTAAATAATTAAATTACACCATTTGACCTAAATTACGCTGGTGTGGTCCAATTTAATTGAGGCCTTGTTAAAAATGCATAGACTCACAAATTGCTCGCGATTGACTGTCGGCTCGTTAAAACTTTGCTGGCGATCGGGAATTTTGATGGACTATCTCTCTTAGCCCCGGAATATGGCCCTGCGGGAGAGCTACTTGCGGAGTCGAGTCGGTCCGAGTGCAGCCGATTGCTTGTCATCTACACGAACATAATGACTGCTATTTGGTAATCTGAAATTTTAATTTGTTTTGAAGTAGTTGATCAGTACGCGACAGACAGCATCAGTATTGATTTCTTGCAATAATAATGTTCCTACCGATCGGAATGGCAACCAAAAAAACTTTAAGCTTTTAAATTGTGTAAGATTATTTATGTGAATAAATTTATTATTATTTATTATTTATTGTTTATTATTATTATTATTATTAATCTGTGTCTTCCCCCTTTTTTGTTTGTTCATACTGTGATTGCATACATACGAGTACACCGCTCCTCGCACAACGCTCCGATATGCCAGAGCCTTTATTTAGATTTCGTAGAAAAAATGAATAAAGTTGTGTGCTTTTTAATTTCGCCCCCTTAATTTGCTTGTCACTTTTCTCAATCCAGCCATCGCTTTTCCAAATACGTATTTTAATATAGACACCTCATTTACCAACATCTAGGCTCTAACAAACAGCGTAAATACTAGATAACGACTTATTCGAAGAAAGGGAAAGACAATAAATGTCGCGTTACTGTGTACTTGTTAGAAAGAAACGAATATACATCTTTAGTAACGTTAAGAATGAATGCTGCATGCGCCGCGCGTACCGTGGCGACAGTAGTTGGTGCTCGGCTAAATGGAATTAAGTCAATTACCATCAAGTATTTTGCCATTGCTTAGCACGAAAAACGCGTCTATAGTTTATATATTAATGTATCTATCTACATTTATGTTCAAACTGACACATGTCAATACCATGACAGGTCTCTCAATCAATTTGTAGAGACTATCGTAAATAATGAATAGGACGTTATTTTATTGAAACCACGATATGGTTTTCCTCTTGGATACCTTTATGTAGTTTTATTTAATGAAGGCAGGGGAGTAAATTTCTCTTATTTTTACTGAACAACGTCGCAAAAATATAAATGTGAATGTAAGTTTGTTTGTTACGCTTTCACGCGAAAACTACTTAACCGATCATCATGACACTTTGTACGCATATAATTGGAGGTATTAGAAGTAACATGGGATACTTTTTATACCAGAAAAATGTTACATCCTTAGGGAACGCGGGTGATTCCGCGGGGGATAGCTAGTCAATAACATAGACTACACTACCTAATAATCATGACGAATTAAGTGTTATAAACTAAATTACTCATCGTAATGATTTTAAAAAGAGGTTTTTTTTTAACTAATAAAATTTATGACATTACCATAAATGTTCGAATATTACTTGACCATTAAAGATTCTGTCATACACGTTAATAGGCCGCAATGCGGATTTATTGAGAGATTGATGGAGAATAATAGAGCTTATGAAGTATGTAATAAGGTCGCGGTAAATCGTGTAATGTAACATTTTTCTGTAGAAGTTGTTAAAAAACAAAAAAGGTCAAGTCACGCACCATTCCGTGACGACAACATAGGGTTGGCAAGCGGAAGTGTTGATATAAACAATAATAATTTAAATACTTAGCTTTAACCTGGCGTTACTTGCAATCAACAAAAAAGGAAAGGGACATTTGGCGAAAATGTTGGTGGTCTTCAAATTATTTATTTATTTTAACAATTAGAACGGTTTTCACCAATAACAACTAATTACACATATCTGCTAAAAAAGGATAACAATAAATGAGATTAATAAATTTACAAAAACTAAACCTGTCACTCCAGCGTCTCACAAAACCTCAAGCATTCCACAACTATCGTCTGCCATCCGTCCGCAGATCACATTCAATGAAATTCAATTCACAAAGGACGAAAATCAAGGTCAAATTTAAAGTTACTGAAACTACTACCGGTTCGGAAGTCAGTCTTCAACTGAGAAGAAACGACAAAAACTCAGCAAGGTTACAATTTCGATGTATACCTTAATAGTTAATATCTATCATACAAGAACCGCCCTACTGATGAATAAATTGCGACATATGACAGAATTACCAATATGAATTACCTCGCGTTTTCGAAGTTTTCTCACGGCCTCGCAAACTTTAAGTTACTCGGTTCAGGGCCTTTGCTAGCGGCGGCGTCGTGTGGCGCGCTCGTGTCACTCACTTCCCTACGATATGGCGATGAGGGCAATGGCTGCCACATACGTCATTCTTGTGAACAGCCCTCTTATTCAGCTAATACAAACTTTGTCGGCGAGCCGCTTCACGGAGGCCTCGAAGAGCTTATCTCTCACGTGATTAGTAGTATTAGCGTAGTTAGCGAAAGAGACCCGCGACGAAATATCCTTTTGTTAGTTTCAGTTTCCTTATAGAATCGAGCCCTTGGCTGCTTGTGAGGGTTGGTCTGCTTTTGTTTGTGGTTTGTATATTAATATTATATTTTTTTTAATTTCCGCCAAATTTCTCACAAGCAATTATTGTTATAATCTTTATCACATAGGATGAGTTGTGGCAGTTGAAGGTTTTTTACCCGTATCTTGTGAAATAGAACTTGATTACTCTGAGATACTACACTAAATGCTTCATGAGACCTTCTGTTACAGTATCCCCTCATTATGTCTAAATAAACATAAACCATTGCCTTATAAAACACCATATGTCACCCAACACTTGCTATTCTTCTTCGCTATGCGTCTTCCACACCGGTATTAGATTCCATTAATGAGTGCCTGGGAAGGCCTATCTGAATATTTTTTATTTTATTTTATTTCATTGCACTATTAAGGTATTTGTCACACACGAACCACTCGCGAGAACTACAATATAATATCAAATATTTACCTAAGTATGAGTGTGATAAAATACTCTTTGATTACAGCTGGTGGTCACTACTGACTTAAATCCCTTCAAAATATATTAAATATGTAATCTTGTCGCAAGTCACTCGTGAAGCTTATATTTTCAGCAAGGCCATAGAATATTTTTTTATCGTAGATTTATAAAGAAATTTTCTCACGACCCTAGAAGAACTTGTTTTGGTATTGGGGTGTAATTCTGTAAGGTAAATGACACTAGCTCGACGTTGCTCTATCTCTTTCATTGACTACGTAAGTATGTGAGAGGTCCGCACCTTAAGGCGTTTGTAATAGTTGTAAAAGGTAACTGATGTGGTATGCCCGACTGAAGGCTAGAAAATAAAAATGAATAGGAATAAATTCTATAGTTCTATGTAGCCAGTAATATTTACCAATATATCATAAGCAATGAAATATGAAAATAAATTGGTAAACACAAATAATAGAGCTGGAAAGCTAAATTGAACAATATTGTACAATTTGTACAAATGGATTTTGATGTGGAAAATTCATTTCCGTTTACTGTATCTCTCTCTATCTGTTTTTTTTCTGTTTTGGAAGACAAACGAGCAGACGTATCGCCTGATGGTAAGCGATTACCGCTGCCCATGGACACCCGCAACACCAGAGGAGCAACAAGTGCGTTGCCGGCCTTTTAACCTTTCTTTTAACGCATCATCACCTCAAAACTACTGAATATATCGGGATGGGACTGCTACCATTCGACGCGGAATTTCTAGATGGTTATAGGCTATATATGATATCGATAAACGTGGGTGAAACCGTGGGGGATAGCTAGTTATATGTATATAAAATACATCCCCGGGAATTCTGATGACGCGTGGGACGGCAAAAATACTATGTTAAATAAAAGTGGTCCCATATGTTTTTAATCAGGGGCTCGATTCTATAAGGAATATGACACTAACTCGAGGATGTTTCGTCGCGGCCTCCGTGTTCTGTCTCTATCGCTAACTACGCTTATACCATTAATCACGTGAGAGATAAGCTCACCGAGGCGTCGTGAAGCGGCTCGCCGACGAAATTTGTATTGGCTGAATCAGGAGGTTGGAAAAGATTAGGTCATTAAACCTTTTAAGGTTTATAAAGTAGGCTTTAACCTGTTACAAGTTAAAATACACTTGCAAGCTAACGGGTTTTAACCTCCAGTACGGTGATTACGATTTTAAAAGCTAATAACATGTACTTTGGGTTATTTATGAACAATTGTTATGATTTATTAATGCATACCAAATAGCTAAGGGCTGTGGTTCAAGGAACGCTTAATTGGTGTTATATTTGTTGGAATTATTTTGTTTGTTTAGGAGTATTTACGTTTCGAACAATATTCGGATGTATCTGGCTTTTAGAATAATGTTTCCTTTGTCATTTTTTTAAGGATTTGTGTTGTTTTTTGGTAACATCCGGCTCGGAGGACCATAAATGTTCCAGCAAGTTATTAATTAATGAAATTATAGAGGATATTATATTCTGGACTCTAGTTGTTACTTGAATTATAGTTAGATGGTTATGAAGATAGTATGGTTGTTGTATGTCAACTAACTTACAATTACCCTACTAATATTATAAATGTGAAGTTTGTGAGTATATGTTTGTTACTCTTTCTCGAAAAAAACTACCGGACAGATTTGGATAAAACTTGTCACATAGATAGAACATATCCCGGAAAAGCATATAAGATACTTTTTATGTCGGGAAATTGTAATATCCCTTGGGTACGCGGGTGAAACCGCAGGGGACAGCTATTCTATTATATATAAGGAAAATAGGCTTCCTTTGATGCACTATCACCTCAAAATTACTGAATATATCGAGATGAGACTGCTACCATTCGACGCGGAATTTTTCCTAGATGGTTGTAAGCTACAATGATGTCGATAAAAGTGGCTGAAACCGCGGGGGAAAGTTAGTTATATATAAATTGTCGCTACATTAAGAAGGATTCTGACCGCGGCAAGTGCATCTGCATCTTAGTACTTTGGTGAGAAGAGGCAATATCTCTCCAAACTCCTTATCACAATTTAGTCGCATGTTTCCTTTTAATTACTATATGATTGCATTTGTGCGTGGTAAATAACGTAAGTGTATTCTAAATGTTATAATCATTTACACTATTATTACAGTACATCTTCACTGCCTACCCTTTGACGTTTTATAATGTCAATGAAAAAATAACTTTATTGATTGGTGTTTAGGTTCATTTAAGTAATGATGACAACATGACACAATCCGCTGTCGGATCAATAGAGGAACTTTATTTCAAAAGCAACAAAAACGATTTTTCCATGACAAAAAGTTCATTTTAGTCGACAACATTAGTGTTAGGGGCACTAGTCATAAAATGACTGCATCTCGTAATATTTCCAATAATATATGCTATTACCCTCGTTCCCGTGGGATGTCACGTGTATTATACATAAAAACCTTCCTCTTCAATCACTCTATCTAATAAAAAAAAAACCGCATCAAAATCCGTTGCGTAGTTATAAAGATTTAAGCATACATAAGGATATAGGGACAGAGAAAGCGACTTTGTTTTATACTATGTAGTGATAATAATAATGCAATGATACAAAATCTACAATTTGAACGAAATATGTATTAAGAGAGAGTGTAGAAAGCTTACCGACTTACTCACAAAAACATACAGTTAAGTAGAAACACACACATATTAAGTTCATTGGAGCATGCCATCGCTTCCCGTTTCATAAGTACTATTCTACCATGTTCTATTCGTAGTGATGGGACACGCCGGGTATCGATATGCAATAAAAATATTAATATAATTTACTGCTTATGATGACAATGATTAGAAATAATTGGGTAGTTTATGTATTCTTCTAGTAGTACGGTTATTTTGACGCACCATCACCTCAAAACTACTGAACATATAGGGATGGGACTGCTACCATTCGACGCGGAATTTTCCGTAGATGGTTATAGGCTATATATGATACCGATAAACGCGGGTGAAATCGCGGGGGGCAGCTAGTATTATACCCATTATATAAAAGATCGATTTGAGATATTTGGTGTGGTAACTTTGTTGTATAATGATGTTGATGATGAAGTTTTTAAGGCCAAATAAAATTTTGAATCTTCTCAGCGACAAATTTCATCCGTATCCCACTAGAAATAGAGTTAGAAATTCTTCAATCGAGATAATAACAAATTGATTTATTCGAATAATTGAAAGATCGAATAAATAATCGATCGAGTCTTTCCCAACATAGATTGAAAGTTAGTTAAGAACTCCGGGGGTGGAACAAACTTCATACAATTAATGCTCGTGGCAGTGTTCCGTTCTTCCACAATCACAACTTAGGTAATGAGACAGTCGCTAATGTTTGTTGAGATGTCGATGTGGATGTAGATTATCAAGCAAGCTTCAGTCCTGCGGTTTTACTCGCGGTAATTTCCAAGAGATCTATTCTTTTTCCCGGATAAGAACATTGGCTAGAATAGTGTACTTTATATCTGTAAAAGAGATTTCAGAATCGAATCATTCGTTTCAGAGGTTAACCTAATTAAGAGATTTACAAACATTATCTCGTTTTAATATCAGTGTTGTAAACTAAAGGCCTGAGACTTAATACTGTGAGTTCCTGTCTTGGCTAGGACAAGGCGGTATGCTTTTTTTTTACTATAGCCTGGGAAGATTAAAATAAAAAAAAAAAAAAATTTACTACCATGGAATGACTGTACATAGTGACTACAGAATATTTTATAGTAACTGAATATCACCATTGAAAACTTTCATATGCATCCCAATAAACAAATTCAAGACAACAATCCGATATAATTCCAACATGTAACGGACCATACTTGGGCCCAAATCGCGGACACTCCAGCACGTAGTGGAGAGCGCTCCGCATAATGCCCTAATTCGATGGTTCGAGCCTCAAGCGGCGCTGTAGGCCTTACTGAAGGGCTATTGTTGCATTTAGTTAGGCCTTTGTGACGCTTAGATTTTGTGATAACGTTTTAAAGTTCAGTTTATGGATGGTTAGATATAAATGATGGTTAAATAGATCAGTGGTGGAATTGTAGCCAAAATTTACTATTCGATTTCGATCCAAAAGATTTAACCTTTCTGAAGGAAAACATCGTAAAAAACATTGTCTGGTTACCTTCATTTTGAAAGCCTGTGATCGAGAAACCAAGAACCTGTTCTCTTACACCTTCGACTACTTTATCACTCACCAAGTGAAATTATGATCTAACATAGGCCCATCCATAATGAGAAATATGTAGCAACTCAGAATTATCCATTAGGAACCAGTATATATTCTAAGATCTCAAAGAAGCGTAGCACACAGGGTGAAGACCCCACAGGCAATTAAGAAAGTACTCAGTTGTTGGTCAGTTTAAGCACGCTTGTCTTAACATGTTTCCGTTTGACGAGCTTACAAACACTTGCTGGGAACTCTCTGTTATGTTCTCAGATTTAGGTTGCTTTGAGTGTCAGCGTAGCATTTTGGATAGTATATCTTCAGTACTTTTGAGACTTATACCTTGTAAAATTAAGAGCCATACCAAAAGGCAGTTAGGTTTCAGCTTTGAGTGTTTAAGAGATAATAGCTTGTTAATATCCGATATCAGATCGCAAAAAAACTACTAAAGTTGGCCAGGCTTGTTAGAACACGCCTTAAAAAAGAAGAACCATGAGTGGCCCTTTAAGAGGTTTAATCCTACAATAATTTTCAGTTAAGGAACATATGGCGGTATCACCGTGTTTAGAAGTGAGGTGTGAGACTCTTCCATTTAAAATGGAAGATCTTCCGCCAGGCTACGTGACGTTGGTAGAGTAATTTGTAGTTCGTTGGCTACACACACTAAACTTGTCAGTTAGTTCCAGATGCAGCCTGATAGCCAGTCGCTCATGACTCTCACTAGCGACCTGGATTATCAAGAGATCGCAATTACACTTCCATAGCACGTTTGGAATAAATCCAAAACGGATGTATCGCCCCACATTTGGAACTGAACCCGTTGACCCAGTGACGTCACACCACTAACCCCACCGCTGGGAAGCTTGCCAATCGCGATCATACCCAGCCAATTAAAAAACAACAATTTCGAAATGGAATATATGGTTGTAAAAGGATTTTAGTACTGCTGATATTGATTTGATTGTCTCTTGTGTTCTTTATTGTAGTTACTTAGAGAAGGGTCGCAAACGTGAGCTAACTTCTGCTATTTTTTGGTTTATCCAAATGAGCAAGACCAAGAGCAATAAGCAAGAATTTGAGGTCTTAGTCCTTCAATATCATTCTTGCAGGCACATCTTGGCTAAAGTTGCAGCGGATCAAGGGAATAAAATATAAAGCAATCGCTTGAAGAACAACTTCGCCTCGTGATCCAAAGCATTCTCATTAATATTAAAAATGTTAATGTATGGATACTCAATCACAAATGGGTGAATTCGGATGAAATATGGCACAGAAATGATTCTTTTTTATCGCAAAAATATTAGATACTTCCAACACAATAGGGTGGATACTAGTTCAGTATAAAACTTCTACAAGTTCGTAGTTATTAAAAAAGAAACACCTCCTATATTCACAAAAGCAAAAACATACATCATAATTTAAGTTGAGTAAAGAGTAAACCAACTCACTCAAACTCTCAACCTTTCTTGAGAGGGAATATAAAAAACTTTATGAATATTTGATGGCCGCTTGATTGTGAACGCGACCGATGCGGCGACCTAGGTCACGATGACGTCACTACCACTACCATAATACCACTACCACGTAGAGGAGCTATATATGGACTTTCTGAGAACCTATTTATGGGGCTAGTTGGTTTTGATGTGATGTTATTTACAGTTCAAAGGAATTGATTGTTTGGTATAGATTAGGGAGAATAACTAGGTTAGTTTTAAATAGGACAAGCTGAACCCCGGGCATACATGATATTTTCTTTCCCAGGAGTGTACACATAAGGGAGTACCACTCTTTTTAAATAAAGTGACCTTTAGATATGACCCCATGACAGCTCACCAAATATATATTATAAAAAAAAAAATAAAAAAAATATTATATTATTATTATTATTTATTATATTGTAAAATGTGCATGAAATATAGGAATATTTTTTAATGTTTGATTGATATAAATTGTTCTGTATGTTGACGGTACAGTGTGGTAAGAGTGACGAATACCATCATCCCAATTAATTTCTCAGGAGTCGTAAAAGGTGACTCAGAAGTATGATGGCGTCCTCTTACATCTTGCACCAAGTGGTCAACAAAGCATTCAAAAAGAGGGTTTGCGTCAAACAGGCAACCTTCCGTAAGAAAACATCTAAACCTCTTGTGATTCGGAATTCACCGAATGGGCGGAATGGCCTCAAATGTTAAGGCAAGATAATGATGACAGAAACCCATATTTGTATTTACTATAGCTTTGAACCTAGTAAGCTATGTTACCTCATAGAATTAGGCTGGAAAGGTAAGGGGGCCGGTGAAATACAGGCACATGAGACTTAACAACTTCACGTCTCAGGGTCGACAACGCATTGGCGATGTCCCTGGCGTTGCGTTAGTCCATAGGCGGCGGTGACCACTTACCATCAGATGGACCGTCTGCTTGTTTGTCGGCCTCAAGGCATCAAGTCAATGGCCGTTGTACTCAAGTACCAGCTCAAAAATATTTTGCTACACAAAAATAATCAAAATGTTTACGTAAGAGCTAATCCATTACTTAACATAAGTAAAACTCAATTCTGTGCACCAGCGGTCGTTGTGAAAGTTCGCTTCTTAAAGAATTCAAAGGAACTATTCACATTAGCGACATCTCTCCGTCCCCTAACTGGAGACAAATCCGCGAAGTTCTTAGTCCCCCAGCCTTTAACCCCTTTAAGGAGGGGTTCACACGGAGCGGTTTGTAAATACACGGTGACAAGATTTTGTATTTTTTTTTACATAAGTAAATATTTTCTTGTCCATTATTGTTGAAGATCAGGACAGGGACTAAGTCTCAATGTTAAAAGTTTTTCGCCTTTTTTCTCCTAAGTGAGTCATAATTTCTATTCATCAATTGCATCCTGTCTAACCAGTGATCAAACCTAGGACTTTAGCTCTATATCCAGACTTGCAAAATTTTCCACCACAGCCGGTGTTAAGTCTCATGTGCCTGCATTTTTGTCGGTCTACCATACATAAAAAAAAAACAACTATAGAATAAATCTTATCCTTCAAGTTTTTATAAGGATCAATGGATTGATGGATGTTTGTTTCTCTTATTCAAAATTCAAAATTCAATTTATGAAGGTCAAATTTTAAGTTACTGAAGCTACAACCGGTTCGGAAGTCAGCCTTCAACTGAGAAGAACCGGCAAGAAACTCAGCAAGGTTACATTCTTTTTTATTTGTTATATAATTTTTTATCTATTCTGACTTTTTGGCTATTTTATAATTTCAATTTTACATAATTTTATATTTAACAATTACAAAATACTTATTATAGGTAACATTAAAAAACAAAACAAAAAAAAAATATGACAAGACTACAAAATAGAAAATAACAATAATTAGGTACTTACAACTTAAAAAAGAGATTTAGAGGTGCACTGTGCAGAGAGCAGCTATTTCCATACATTTTTTTCTTCAGTATAATGAACTACCTTGTAATACGCTTTCTCTTTCAAAACTTTCCTAATATAATTTTTTAATTTATGATCAGACATTTTGGTTATTGACAGCGGTATCTTATTATAAAATCGAACACAATTACCAAGAAATGACTTGTTAACTTTAGTTAGTCTAAAGTATGGAACAACTAACTTCTCCCTTTGTCTTGTATTTATACTATGAGTATCTAATTTTGACTCAAACATTCCTATGTTTCTACGTATAAACATTTTCATAAATATATAGTGAAGCTAATGTCATTATATTTATTTCCCTAAATAAATCTCTTAATGATTCACGGGGACCCATACTGTAAATTGCACGAATTGCTCTTTTTTGTATAATAAATATTGATTCTATATCAGCTGCTGCTCCCCAAAACAAAATGCCATAGGACAAGAGGCTATGAAAATATGCAAAATAAACTTTCATGCAAGAACTTCGAATCGTATTTGGATGAAACCTGGCAAATAGAAAGTTAACATCCTGGATGTTAATCCATGATATGTTAACGACACGTAGGATACAAATATATATAACGTAATTGTACCCCGGGAAAATGTTACTTCCCTCGGGAACACGGGTGACATCGTGGGGGCACCTCGTCTTAAATACAACCACACAAAATTCCGCAGCAAAAAACTATTTCACTCATTACACATGAAACATTCAAAGTTTTAGTCCTAACTTTGTTCAACAAATACTTTGCAATGTTATTTTAATACCCAGCAATTTGCGGTAACTGCTAGCGGTTTGCGGTTATAAACCGCCACGTCTGTTATCGGCTTTACACTTTAACTCCAGCGCATTCCGCATAAATTGTGGATTCAGTATGGATAGAGCTTAGGTCCTGTCGGTCACGTAGTATGAATGGGAGATGGAAATTACTGAAGGGAGTTAAGAAGATTTGCATCACTAAGTTTGAAAAATAATTTATCTTAAGTTGTTCTTTATGTTGTACTAGCTGTCCCCCGCGGTTTTACCCGCGTTCCCGAGGGATATCACATTTTTCCGCGATAAAAAGTCTATATATAATTCAAAGTTTCATTCATATCCGTTTAGTAGTTTTTGCGTGAAAGAGTAAAAAACATACTTATATACAAATCTTTCCTCTTTATAATATTATTACACTTTGAGTTACATTATTGGACTTTTAGTAAGGATTCCTATTTTTTTTTTAAAAATAATATAACCTTTAGCCTTCCTCGATAAATGCACAATCCAACACTGACAGATTTTTTCAAATCGGACCAGCGGTTCCTAAGATTAGCGCGTACAAACAAACAAACAAACTCCACAGCATTATAATATTTGTATAACATAGATTACACAAGCTGTCTCCGCTTTACGAAGGGACATAATATTTTCTTATTATTCTCAATATTTACCCAGATTATAAACTATCTTATCGGGCCAGTAGGCTTAGTGGTTTGAGACCCTGACTCCCACGTCACTGGTCGTTGGTTCAATTCCCACCCAGGATATTTATGTAAAATTTGTGTTCATGAACATGTATGTTTGTTCTGTTTCTGGGTGTAAATATTTTATAAGATTATAGAGTAATAAACAGGTATTTTAAATAACTTAATTTTTTATATTGCTAAGTACGTATTTAAAAAAAAAAATTGTTTGTAATATATCAGTTATCTAGATTCCATAGAACAAACAATTGCTTAGTTTGGGTTCTAAAGGCCATGTGTAAAGATTGTCCCGGAATCTTTATTTATTTATCAACATGCCAAATTCATGCATCACTAACAATGGTACGATTTTCTTAAAAAAAATACCATAAAATAATAAACATACAAACAACCAAAGGCTCATAACTCCCAATTTTCGATCAAAAAGTACCCATCATGATGCTGTTTTTCTGATTGAAACGCTAAACCCGCTTTGTCGTTTACATTTTCTCCTAACAAAGACAACATAGAATTCGCAATTTTATTAAATCCCTTTGTTCTCCAAGACCCAGTGCCTCCACAAAACCAAATAACAGAGAAACGAGCATCTTCTAAACATGTTGCATAAACATAAGTACCTACAGAGTTCTCTAGCTCGGGTCGAGTTAGAACTTGTTCTAAATTTACTATCATTGGACACGCTTCTAGTTTGCCGTTTCATTGGATGATACTCATCCGTTCTATTCTATATCTAACTCCATTATTTATTTTATCTCCTAAGGCGGTTGAACCTAATTTTATTGGAATAGAATTACTGTAGGTATGAGTTGTGGTTATATCCTTTTATTGCCCTTAATATAGTTTAATACAGATATGCTTAACGAACAAATTTAACTGTTCTGTGTGCCAAATAAATAAAAACATAAAAAAATTATACTACTAAGTGTAATGTTTGTTCTGTGGTTTTGCCATAATGTGATCTAAAAATTAAGAATATAGCAACATTAGTTATTTATAGATATACCAACATAAAATAACAGTAAATCCTAAAAAATGAAATGCAAAACAAAGTTTTATTGTTTTTTTTTTAATAATATTAAAATCAAACTAATATTACGAACGCGCAAGAAAATTTTGTTTCTTACGCTTTCACGGCAAAACGACTGAACCGATTGCTGAAATTTGGCTCACACCCAACCTATGGTATGAAGAAGGATAGGCTTTATGCCGGGGAAGAAAAAAGACACCAGGGTAACTAGTTAAATATATGACACTACCTCGACGATGTTTCGTCGCGGCTTCTATCTCTTCCTCTTTTGGTAACTTTCCAATCACGTGAGAGTTCCACTCTCCAACGGAGGATTTTAGTCGAATAAGAGGTCTGAATACGGGTTTTTTTCACACGTCCGTCACACATATTTACGTACATACAAAATATTATGATCCATTTTTGAAAAAGCATCACTCTGGTCTTTGTAGGTCACCCTGGTATTACATGTAACAAAGCACTAGTGACCAGTGAAGTATGATTATATAAACACGTCATTCACCAACATAACTGCTCTAAAAAACAGCGACAATACGAGATAGCTATTTTTACACGCGAATAATGGAAAATAAATGCTACCGTGCGTTTTTACTGTTGTTAGAGAGAAATAAAAATAGATCGTTAGTTTCGTTAATAAATATAGTAGAGTTACGTCATGTACAGTGGTTGGTGTACGACTAAATGGAATTAAGTCAATTACCAGCATTTTATGTTGCCATTTCTTAGCGTCGACAACGCATCTTTATTTTATATATTATTGCTAGTGACAATAAAACTTGCAACCAATAAGGCTGATGGACCTGCATACTGGCAGTTATTCATAGAATACCTAGATCTAATCTACGTATATAAGTATTGCTTTGTGAAAATTATTAATTAACTTTTGTGTCGATGGTCTTTTGTTTATTTTCTATCTCACTACTATACATGACTGTAGAGTGAGAAGATGTGGGCAGAAGTTAACTGGCTTCCAACAAGCTGGTGGAACTGGTAGGTCATTGGCGGGTACCACATCAGTAATAATAATAATAAATAAATATCCTGGGACATTTACACACGGTCTTCTGATCCTAAAGTAAGTGGAGCTTGGTCATCTTGTACTATGGAAACCAGATAATTTCTAAATAAATAAAAAAAAAATTAAATAAATAAAAAAACTTTTGGTTACTTCTAAATACATACAGACACCAAACAGACATGCTCATGAACACAAATGTTTGCCTTTGGTAGGAATCGGACCACCAAGCCAACTCACATGTCACAAACCTAACATACAATTTTATTTTAGTTATTGATATAACTTATTTTACAACAGACCTTCATAAGTGCCTTCCGAGGGCCTAAACTGAATAAATCGTTTTGAATTTTGAATATCCCTTCTCACACACTGGCGTAGGCTTTAATAAAATTATTTGAAGGTACATTTATAATTTACAAATAAACATAGTAAAATAGGTTTCAAACAGCAAGTAGGTCGTACAAAACAAACAAAAAAAAAAAAGATTAAAGAATTTGTTCGTAATATTAAAAAATAAAATTATCTCAGTACCTGGCTACCTGCTTCTGAAGCTGAAGCTAAAGCACTTACTTTAAGATTAAAGAGAGTATTAAATGTATCTAAGTTTTACGCCGAGATTTTACGCTATGAAAAAAATTACAACTCATGAATGAGGTGCTCGTAGGTGTTGATTATTTTGTGCATCAAAATAAAAAGTTATACAGGATCTTACAAAACTTACCATAAAGCCTGAAGGAGGTTAAATGGAGCCTTATAACTTGTCCATTCACAATATTTAAGAAGTAGTAACGCTGTATAACACACCCAAAAATTAAAAAAAAACAGATTTTTATGAATGAAAAATAGAAACACTATTAAAGTAGTCAATATTAGATACGTAGGCCTTTCTGTTAAATAATCTGGTTCCCTGACGTGACCGCTTACTACCTTTGATAAATTATTGATTATTATTTTTATTGTTTATTTAATTTTGATTAAATTTGGCTTTGATAAATAAATTATATTTTTACGGGGTATTTTGTAACACGTGGTATATATGACTGACGAATAAATTAGCTTATGAATTAAATTTACTCTGCTTAAATTAGGATCAGATGGCCGTGTAGAATTCATAAAATTCTAAATTCAAGACTATTTTTGGTTTAGGTTAGGCACGCGAAGGGCATTCAAAAGTTACTGAAGCTACTACAAAGCGTTTCGGTACTTGAACCGGTACAAAGAAGTTCCCAGGACATTTTATTTTTAATATTTTTGATAATATATTTGAGGTACCTACATCGTTTCGTGTCTGTAGGCCCACAGAATAAAAAGAAACACTAAAATAACATGTCCGTCAGGCTGGCCCAGTCCCGCGACTATTGACTTAGCTACATCAAACGTAGACGTGTTCTAGAGTGGAGACCACGGCTCGGTAAACGTAGTGTAGGGCGCCCTCCAGCTAGATGGAGCGATGATATACGCAAGCTGGCTGGCAGCGGTTGGAAACAAAGAGCTGAAGATCGAGCTCAGTGGCGTGCCATAGGTGAGGCCTATGTCCAGCAGTGGACGGAGATAGGCTGATGATGATGACATCAAACGAATGTACTACTAGAGATTCACATGTACGGCTTTATTTTTCAATGTAGGTAACACACGCTTTGAAAAAAAAATTTTAGGGAGCCGGGCCTGCCTGGCGGATACAACATAACTAATTTCGTCTACTTATCCAATCTTAGTTATGAATGACAGTAAAGTTATATAAAAGCCTACGTCAACTAAATATCAAAATAATTTACAGCACTTAAATATGATAGAGAACTATTGTTGAGATTTTAGATACTTTTGGGTGATGAACCGATTTTAAAAGTGTACTTATACTAGCTATCCCCCGCATTTCCGGGGGATTTATTCTTTATTTTATGATTATTCCGGAATACGCTCTATCTATGTGCCATGTAGGTACATTTACATTCGGTAGTTTTAGCGAGAAAGAGTAACAAACACTCGCATTTATAATATTGGTAGGATACTTTACTAATGCTCAATCAACACTTTACAACACTTATTATCGAATTTAAAATGTTTCACTGATAGATATTAGCTATGTTATAATCACACAACTTCGAGAAGAAACCTCGCAGAAGAGTACAGCTAGGGTGGGCAGCATTTGGAAAACGTCGTCGAGTCTTTTCATCGCCCGTACCCCAAAGTCTGAAGACGAAGTCTTTAACGAGTGCGTCCTACCTGTTATTACTTACGGAGCCGAGACGTGGACACTGACGGCGCGACTGGTTCACCAATTCAAAGTCAGCGAGCTATGGAGATGGCTATGATCTGAAGGGTCGTATTCGTAATGAAGTCATCAGAGAACCAATGTTATCGACATAGCTCAAAGGATTAGCAACAGCGCACATAGCAGAGGCCTATGTTCAGCGGTGGACCGAGATATGCTGATGATGATGATGTTATAATCCCAAGACACATAAGAACCCTCGGACATGCGGGTGAAACCGAGGGACGAGCTAGTTTCATACAAAATTCCACAAAATAAGTTGAATTGAAATATAAAGAAATGTAAGTGCATTAAAAATGATTTCGTACCCCTGAATGTTACATTTGCAAGTAAATAAGGCATTACATTCTCGTAAACCTACTTATTCTGATTAGTCTACAAAACTCGAAGATGTGGAGCTTCGAATAACATTAAAATTGTGTTCGACAAGCAGAGGTCCTATACGTTTTTGTACACTGACATTTATGTTTTACATTATGCTGTAGAAAAGTGTATATCGAAGTAAGGACATTTCAAATAAATGAAACACTTGTTATAATGCAGCGAAAAATGTTAAACAAATATTATTCTTTGTACCTCCATTGCTTTTGGATTGTAAAAGCTTTGAAGCTGAGATTTTAGAAGCCATTTAATACTTTATCTGACCTCTCAGTTGTGTGGTCACTACTACGTATTTGCCACATCATTTTATTCAAAAAGATTTAACTTCAAAAAGCATAAGGTTTTTTTATTGAAAAAGATCGTGACTTTTTAATTTTATATATTTTATCCTGACACATTTACAGAATAGTAAAGCTCTTAGTGCAGAGTTCCGGGGAAATACTACCACCTTACCGATTTCCGCCGTGAAGTAGTAGTGCACTTGTATTACTGTGGTTCGGTTAGAAAACTAAGGAGGCCGGTGAAATTACAGGCACATGAGACTTAAGGACTTCATGTCAATTTAAATAATAATAAATATCCTGGGACATTCTTTTCACAGGCCATCTGATCCCAAACTAAGCAGAGCTTGTACTATGGAAACCGGATAACTGATATACTACATATACTTATTTTTTTAAATAATATACTTATATTATTAGATATTTACACCCAGACACAGAACAAACCGACACAAATGTTTATCCTTGGTGGGTATCGAACCCGCGACCTGTGACTCGGTAGTCAGGGTTGCTCACCACCAAGGTAACTGGCCTGTTAAAAATAAACCTTAAAATAAAATCCACTAAACACATTTTACAATGTAAAACTTATTGTATTTACGATTATTTTAAATTAGAAAAATCGGTACCCCAAACAGGAACGAAACAGCGAGAAAATACTGGAGCCAGTTTATTGGAACCAATAAAGAGGGTAGCAAAATAAATCAGCAGCAAGAGGTACGGGAGAGAGGGCACCCGGTTGTGTTTAACAGCTATCTGGGACTTTTTAGGGTTCCCCAGTAAACATGTACTGTTTACCCACACCCTTTTTTCCGCGTCGATAGTTCCTGCTTTAGTTCCGAGAATGTATTCAGTGTAAATATGTAGTTCATATATTATAGCTCTAAATATATATAACGGCGCGTTACATTATTCAATAAATTAATTTTGAGGGTTATGATTAATTTTGTTATTTTTTTAATCGACTAATCGTTTTACGGTAATTTTAATTAAGAGCGGGTAACACCGAATGGAGTTGCGTTTCTCATGGCGGGCGAACGTAATGTCATTCCGTTTACTGGTTGACAGCGATCGCAAGTTATGGTCATTCGCAAACACATTGGCTCTAACCACAATTTATTTTTGTAATCCCTAATTGATTGTGAAATTAAGAGTCCTTATAATTACAATTGTGAGAAGATAAAACTAAAAGCTTCTTATTTTAACGTTTTCCTGGATATTAACGCCCACCATGGATTCACGTGCTGACGAGTGCACTCAGAGTGTAATCAGCAAGTGGAAGATTCCGCCCGGCTTCCCAAATTCCCGTTATATATACGAGTATAAATATGTATTTTAAAGTAGTATATCAGTTATCTGGTAGCCATAGTACAAGCAGCACACTCGGCTTTATTTGGGATCAGGTAACTATGTGTGATTTCTTTTTCGTCACATCACAAAAAAATATAAAAAAATAAAAAAAAAGCGGACAGGACAAATGGAGCAAGATTGTGACGCAATGGTATCCTAGAGAAGGAAAAAGGAGAAGAGGCAGACCACCGAAACGGTGGGATAACGACATTAGACTAGTGGCGGGAGTGTCGTGGATCGGAGTGGTTCATGAGAGACACGAATGGAAAAGGAGGGGGCCTTTGCCGACTGGCAAACAGATTTACAGAAACTAAGGAAGAACCAATTATTAGACTAAGTTTTCTATGTTTTTTAAGCTTAATATGTTTATAGTTAGGTATAAGGTAATCTGAATAAAGGCTATTTTATTTATTTTATTTATTTTATTTATTTTATTTATTTTATTTATTTTATTTATTTTATTTATTTTATTTATTTTATTTATTTTATTTATTTTATTTATTTTATTTATTTTATTTATTTTATTTATTTTATTTATTTTATTTATTTTATTTATTTTATTTATTTTATTTATTTTATTTATTTTATTTATTTTATTTATTTTATTTATTTTATTTATTTTATTTATTTTATTTATTTTATTTATTTTATTTATTTTATTTATTTTATTTATTTTATTTATTTTATTTATTTTATTTATTTTATTTATTTTATTTATTTTATTTATTTTATTTATTTTATTTATTTTATTTATTTTATTTATTTTATTTATTTTATTATTAACATTGTGTGAAGAACAAAAGGTATCCTATGTGTTATTTCAAGGCATTTTCTATATATTGCACCTTCAGGACGATAGGGGCTTAACTCAAAAAAATCTGTCGTAGGTGTCCTCCAAACGAGGCGTGAAGAAGCACCTTGCGGGCCAGCAGGGTGAGGGCAGCTAGTGTTGTACACTCATGTACTGGCAGACTGCAGTCAACTGCTTTTTCAAAAATAAAAACAAAAAAAAACTTATTAATGGAACCCAATTCATAATTCAACACTCACAATTTTCTTTTTTAAAGTCCTATAAGGTAACATTACGGATATTGGCTTGTAAATCTAAAGATTAACTCAACGTGCGAATGAATGTGAAGCTGTTATTCTAGACTTCTAATCTAGATTATAGGCCGTGAGTTTATCGCAAGTACATAAGGCTTTCTTTTTGTAATAAATTACTCGTACAGGCTTTATTTGTTCGCCGAGTTCTTTTTTTAGATTTGGAATAGTATGCCGATCTTAGTATGTGTATAAATAATTGATTATTATTTAGTTTATATCTATCATGTTATTTAAATTTCCTGTAATTGATATAAGTATCCGTTTACAATTATGATTGCTATAGAGTATATATATATATACCAATAACCACATGCACTTTACAACTTGCACTAAATGGTCAACAGAAACTTTCTTTTATATGGTTGGCGTCAGGCAGACTACTGATCAAATCTCTAGCAATAACGACTAGTTACCCACCCTAGCTTTGCCTGAGTTACACCCGAAGTTACCCGCGAACCCCAGGGATGTAACATTTTCCCGGGATAAATAGTATCATATGTATTAATCCAAGTCATTAACTATCAACGTACCAAGTTTCATCAAAATCTATTCAATAACTTTTGCGAGAAAGAGTAATAAATATGCATCCACCCTCATCATCATCATCAGCCTATCTCCGTCCACTGCTGGACATAGGCCTCACCTATCCACCCTCTAAATTTCGCAATTATAATATTACTTCAGACATTTCAAATCACTCTCATTCACAAATGAATCATCGTTCAAATTTAAATGCAACTTTATCCTGATTTCAGCAGTTAACAATTAACAGGGCCAATTGGCTTGGTGGTTAGCGACACTGATTGCCAAGCCGAAGGTCGCGGGTTCAATCCCCACCCAGGATAAACATTTGTGTGCATCGACATGTCTGTCTGTTCTGTATCTGGGTGTGAATATCTATATAATATTGTGTTTAGAAAAAAAAATTGTATACGTAGTGTATCATTTATCTGGTTTCCATAGTACAAGCTCTGCTTAGTTACGAATCAGATGGCCGTGTGTAAAGAATATCCCAGGAAAAAACAAAAGAACAAAGTTAGTCCAACAGAAAAGTAAATATAAATGAAATACAATCGTAACAAGCACAAATAATTACTTCACTCTTACATATCTAAATGACTTCATGATCCAGTAAACAGATACTTACCTCCCGGAGCCGACATAAACAAACAAACAATAAAACAGAGAGAAAAAATAAAAATAAAACGTACAAGTCTGCCCCGCTTTGTATTCATGACTTTCAATAAATAACGGTTCCACAACGGTGTGAGAAAAGAAAATCTCCTACTACGGACTCTTTTATGTAACTCGAATCGCGCCGAAACTCATGTTTCTGACGAGTAAAGAATACAAGTAATTCCATAGCTTTTCTTATAATTTTTTTTTATGTATACCTAGTAGGTACCCCGGTAAACATTGGTCCATTTGATAGTAGGTGGTCATCGTCGCCTATGGACACTTACAAAACCAGGGGCATTGCCAATGCGTTGAGAACTCTAATACGTGAAGTTTGTTGAGTAGGAATTTCACCGGCCCCCTTACCTTTCTAAACACAGTAATACACGTGGAATATACCTCCTCTCACGCCGCCTCACGGCAAAATGAGAGGTCTACTACTCCTAATTATACATATAAAATAAGATGTAGATAAAAAAATATATTTCTCATAAAATGTTTACCCTTTTCACTTTGCATATTATAAAGATAGTAAGACCTGAAGCATATTCATGAGTATTAATGGTAAAATTACTGTAACACCTTCAGAAAATTCTGTTTTTTATATGAAATAAAATAACTGTTTGAAGTATTAAAATTACTAGTCTTCAATAAAAAAGTAATTTAAAGCGAAACATAAGTGAGTTTTTAATGAGAAACAATAGTAATAACGCTGCAGAAAAGTAGGGTATAAAATTTATTTAAGGTTTCCTCTCGATTTCGATTACGAATATATTTTAAGAACCTTGCATTTATCTATTAGGTACTTTCTTTTGATTATATTTCTGTAACACTTAAAATGTAAGAACAACCGATTGCAAATAAAGAGTCGATTTTATTTTTATCTCGCCATACTTACTGCTACTTACTTTCCATGATCTCTAATCTCTATATACTGAAAACTTACAGGCATCTACACTCATATGAGTCCTTGCGGTATCATCCGCGTTCACGGGAAATCTAACATTTCTCCGGGGACTAAAAGTATCCTATGTAATAATGCAGCTTATAAACTATCAGTTTGGCAAGTTTCATCCAAATCCGTTAAATGGTTTTTGTGTGAAGGTGTAACAGACATGCATCCTCACAAACTTTGTTGCCGCGACGAAGCATAGTCCAGCTTATGTAAACTTCTTTATAAAATCAAATCCCCAATTGGCGCTGCAGAGGCGCGGCATTTTAATATTGCGTCTTGGCATATACTTTAAATGATCGGACCACAAAAATACGTATCTACCACGTTAGTTACTCAATTGCTCACGATTTAGTAGGGCTTTTAATACCAATAATCTCTTCAAAAACTAAGTGAGGGATCTATCACTAATTTCAAGTAGATATCTCACCATTAACCAAGGTGTTACAAAAGGAAGGTAACGCTTATCGATAAGTAAGGATGTCGATAAAATATCGACTCAATGTCGGCGCCGCCTACGTGCCCCGATGCTGCCCCGCGGAGCATGCTAATGAGCCTTGATTTAGGCTGATCACAGATGCCCGATTTGTCTTATTTGTCGCACGATTAAGTCAAATGGTCGGTCATCTCCTCAGTTTTATTACAGGGAGGGCGTGATAGGTTAAAGTATTAAATTCTTAATTAAAAAGTTACCTTTCTTACCTATAAAGTATATCTGCGTTTCTTTATAATATAATAAATAAATATCCTGGGACACGGTCATCTGGTTCCAAACTAAGCAGAGCTATGGAATCCACATAACTGATATACTACATATACTACATTTTTTTTAAATACATCCTTACTTATTTCGATTTAACTAGCTCTCCCGACAGACGTTGTCCAGTCGAAATAATCCATACAAAAGTTCCATAAAAAAACAATGCAGGCATTCGAAGCGTCACCTACCGGGTCCAATTGTGTAAACTAGTGCACCTCAACATCAAAGATTGCATCACTGCTTACCATCAGGTGGGATCGTAGTCAAGTACTAGTATATTATTATTTAAAAAAAATGTGAATCTAAAGCATTCTCGAATCCGTACTAAAAACATTTCATCAAAATTATTCCAGCCGTCTAAGGGGAGTTCACTAATATATACACAGATAGAAAAATTATATATATATTAAAATTATAAAGAGATTTATAACAACGACAACTACTCTACGACTCTATAGTCTTACTGTACCACCGAAATCATATGACATTAATTAAGTATGTGTGTGTGTGTGTGTTAAGTAGGTTATATGTGTTTAGATACAGCCCCCTTATTCAGCTAATACAAACTTCGTCGGCGAGCTGCTTCACGGAGGCCTCGGAGAGCTTACCTCTCACGAGATTAGTAGTATTAGCGTAGTTAGCGAAAGAGACAGAGCACGGAGGCCGCGACGAAACATCCTCGAGTTAGTGTAATTTTCCTTACAGAATCGAGCCCCTGTAGACGTTGAAATTTAAAAGTACAGTTCGTGCTTAATAATAATATGAGTAAAAATGTCTCGCCAATAAAACTAAAGGTATTTTAACCGACCCTCATTTTCTTTATAACGAACCTTTAGCCTTTATGGGCCTTATCGACACGTAACTGAGGAAATTAATCTAAGGACCTGATATAACTACGGCAATAATCATTAAGTTTTAGGTTATGTATATTAATACTGACTTGGTTTAGTGGCGGGTCAGTTTGAAGTTACTTTAGTATGGAAATGTAGTTTGAAACGATTTATAGTAATAGAAAAACTTACAGTACATGTAATGATAGGCCAGTTGACTTACGGGCAAAATTAATATGCAATCCAGATCTAAAATCAATGGAATGATGTACTTTTTGATATAAATTTAAATACACGTAATGTCAAAATTGTAATTTAATCTTGCGATTTTAGATTGGGATCGTATATTAATTTTGCCCGTTATGGTTAGGGATTCTGAGTGCCAAGCCGAAGGCCACTCGTTCGATTCCCGCCCAGGCCAAACAATTGGGTGCATGAACATGTCTGTGCTGTGTCTGGGTGTAAATATCTATATAAATATGTATTTAGAAAAAAAAAAGTAGTAATGTAGTATATCAGTTATATGGTTTCCATAGTACACGTTCTGCTTAGTTTTGGGAACAATAAAAAAAAAACAAACGTGCGTTTTAAAATAAATTTTGAAAATCGCATGCTTGTAAACGCCCTATCTCATTTATATCGATCACGCTTCGCCATCGACAGCTAATAAATCGGTTTCCAAGAGAAATCGCTTTAAAAAAAGTTAGTTTCAACTCCATTGAACTGAGGAAAAAAACATCTAATAAAATAATGAGTTTAAAAAGATCGAACCTGTATTTAAACCCTGCATCTCTATTTCATTGCCAAATAGAGTTATCGATATAATCGTATCGATAGTTTTAGTGAAGTTGAATTTTCTATGAACATCCGTATTATAGTTTAAAAAATTCAGTCACCATAATTCACTTTATATCGGCTGCGACGAAATATGTAAGATGATCAGGGGCTCGATTCTGTAAGGAAAATGACACTAACTTTAGGATATTTCATCGCGGCCTCCGTGCTCTGTCTCTTTCGCTAACTACTAATCACGTGAGAGATAAGCTCTTCGAGGCCTCCGTGAAGGGGCTCGCCGACGAAGTTTGTATTAGCTGAATAAGGGGGCAGATTGCTGTAATTATAAGTATCTATCGGAAATTCTTTACAAACGGCCAAACTACCTGGCTGCCAAACTAAGCAGAGCAAGCTGTCGTGTAAGGGTGTAAGAGTCATCACGGTCTAACAACTTCGTCCATGCCAAAAAAAACCCTTTTATTTAAAATATTTATCCTTATACATATATATAATTCTTCTATACCTGTGTTGACAGGGAACTGCTCCTAAACGGCTGGACCGATTTGAATCAAATTTTTTTGTGTGTTCAAGTGAATTCGAGAATAGTTTCGATTTATAATTGGACCCGGTAGGTGGCGCAGCGATCGAATTGCTGCATTTTTGTATGGACTTTTTTAGACGTCTGTCCGGACAACTAGTATAGGTATATAGATGTATTTACATAGGTACTTCTATACACTAAAAACACACAATATGTTCATGCACATAAAGTATAATAGTATAATTAGTTTGTCCTAGGTGAGCATCGAACTCACTGTGCCATGCCAGTTATGGTCTCTAACTAACTCTCTCCTAAATAGGTGATGAAGAGTTTTACCCAATACTACAGCAGATACCGGCATAAATTATGGTTAAATAAATAATAAATATCCTGGGACATTCTTTACACACGGCCATCTTGTCCCAAACTAAGCAGAGCTTGTGCTATGGAAACCATATAACTGATATACTACATATACTACTTTTGTTTTTTCTAAATACATACTTATATTATATATTTTTAGAGTAGTAGAGCTCTTAGTGCAGAGTTCGTCCGGGGAAGTACTACCACCTTACCCATTTCCGCCGTGAAGCAGTAGTGCAATTGTATTACTGTGTTTCGGTTAGAAAAGTAAGGGGGCCGGTGAAATTACAGGCACATGAGACTTAACAACTTCACGTCTCAGGGTCGACAACGCATTGGCGATGCTCCTAGTGTTGCAAATGTCCATAGGCGGCGGTGACCACTTACCATCAGGTGGACCGTTTGCTTGTTTGTCGGCTCAAGTAGCATAAAAAAAAAAAAGATTTTTACACCCAGACACAGAACAAACAGATATGTTCATGCACACAAATGTTATCCTGGGTGGGAGTCGAACCCGCGACCTTCGGCTTGGCAGTCAGAGTCGCTAACCACCAAGCCAATTGGTCTGTCAATTATGTCTGTTATGTGTAATCATTGTTTTGATATTGCTTTGGAAAGGAACACTAATTATAAGATAAGCTTAACGGGCCTGTTGGCTTGGTGCTTAAAGACCCTGACTACCAAGCCCTAGGTCATGGGTTCGATGATGGGATGGGTGGGTGGGACCCAAAACATTTTTGCACGAAAATGTCTAGATGTAAATATCTATATGTGTATGTTTTTAAAAAAGTAGTGTGTGTAATATATCAGTTGTCTGGTTTCCATTGTACAAGCTCTGTTTGGGATCAGATGGCCGTGTAAAAAATGTCCCAGGATATTTAAGCTTGAAAAATTCAGGGTGGCAGGTCACCTGACCTTTGTTGCCGATTAGATCGCAATGCGATCTTTACGTGACTATAAAATTGAGTGAGTGGTCAGCACGAATGTAACTGCTAAGCGACTGCGGCTTTTGTGAACACTCTACAATTGATTAATTTCTAAAAATGAGTCTTTGGAATTTGAGTTCGTTTAAAGCTTGTATTAAACGGAGACATTAGAAATCTCATTTTATGAATTTCCTGGACTTTTAGATAATTTTTGTTGGCATTATTTATTACTCGTTCCTTCGCTCTAATAGAAAGCTCTGCTTAATGCAAAAATATTTTTAAAATGTTTATCTAGAGACATTTTTACATTCTTCTCTCTGATTAGTTTTGGATAGTAAAAAGAAAAAAAACAAAAGAAAACCTATTATGTAAACCAGATAACTTTTTCTTCTAAATACATACATTTATCATATTTTAACAGTCGACCTTCTTGCTCTCATCTTTTTAAATAACCTCTTGTCTCGGTCTATAATAATTGTTACCAACGGCTTCTTACATAATAAATATAATAGGTTGGGGAAAAAGTTCCTTCGCATTTTTTAAGAAAATTCAAAACATTTTTAATATAGTTTATTTACATTTAACTAAAGTATGTAGGTACCATTTTGTTCGATAACTTTTTGCCATCTTGTAGGTAGGGACATGATCCCATTGCTATAGAAATTTTGGGACTTCTGATCAAAATACTGCGACAAGTGGTTTTGACAGTCCTCTCGTGATGTTAACCTGACACTGTCTAAAGAATTCTGAAGAGACCGTAACAGTTGGAAATCTGAAGGTGCAAGGTCAGGACTATACGGTGGATGCATTAATACCTCCCAGCCAAACTCTCTTAATTTTTGCTGAGTGGCTAAAGATGTGTGAGGTCTAGCGTTATCATGATGAAAAACCACACCCCTTCCGTTGATTAATTCCGGCCGCTTTCTCTCAACTTCTTGCTTTAATCTCATCAGTTGTTCGCAGTAGAGTTCAGAATCGATGGTCCTGCCTGGTGGTAACAGCTCATAATGAATAATGCCCTTCCAATCCCACCACACACACAGCATCACCTTGTTGCGAGTTAACCCGGGTTTCGCCACAGTCTGTGAAGCCTGACCGGCCTTTGACAACGACCTTTTTCGCACGTTCTTGTCGTACGTGATCCACTTTTCATCACTATATGTTCATCAGTTATCAGCTTCTTCAAAAATGGTTCGGTTTCATGACGTCGTAATAAAGAATCACAAATGAGTACACGGTTCATTAGGTTTCTTTCAGTGAGCTCGTGAGGTACCCAAATATCTAGCTCTTTTGTGTACCCAGTTTTTTTCAAATGCGCCAAAACTGTTTTGTGGTCAATTCCCAGTTCTTCAGCTACGTCGTAACTACTGATATGCCGATCTTGCTCCACTTTTTCAAAAATGGCATCCATTTTATCCGTAATGGGGCGACCAGAGCGACGTGCATCTTTGACATCAAAATTTCCGGATTGAAAACGCTTTAACCAAATTTGTGCTACTCTCACAGACACTGCACTAGGTCCATAAACATCGCAAAATTTTTTCGCGGCTTGCGTTGCATTTTTACCTTTTTTGTAGTAAAATTTTAAAATGAAATCGAATTTCTTCATTAGATTCACTCATCTTGGCGGTACGAAAAACAAATGCAAATCACACATTTTCCTAATTTGAATTTGGAATGATGTTCTTTAAAATTTAAACTTTCAATGATACCAAAACCAGCCAGATACAAATAGTATAGCCCAAGAGATTTTATTACAAGTTCATACATACTATAATGCGAAAAGAGTTTTTCCCCAACCTAATATTTAATATAATTGAAAGTCAAAATTACTGTAATAATGTACTTTAATAATTAACAAGTGCGAGTATTGTTCATAACCAGAACAGTGAATTAATTTAAGACAACTAGCACTCCTTTTCAGCTAACACAAGCTTCAAACAAAAAGCGGCGCAACGAAGGCTTGGTGAGCTTACCTCTCACGTGCTTGCGTAGTTAGCGAAAGAGACAGAGCATAGAGGCCGTAACTAAATATCCTCGAGCTAGTATGATTTTCTTATAGAATCGAAGCCCTGCCTAAAAAAAATCCAACCATGTGTCGCTGCGTTAAGACGCCAAGGCTGCACAAATAAACTTAATTTTTTTATACCACGTGAGCCGAAAAAAAAGCACACGGTCCACGTGATGGTAAGTGGTCGCCGACGCCTATGGAGATTGGCAACACCAGAGCATCGCCAATGCATTGTCGACCCTGAGACATGAAGTTGTTAAGTGTCATGTGCCTGTAATTACTAAAACGTAATACTTTAGTACTTTTTTTAATACGTAAACCATTATAATTAAAGAACCGTATAGGAGCAGTGGCGGTTAAAACAAGCGCGGGTCCCGTAGCAAATTCCATCGTGGGGCCTTTGGTTTGCTATGGGTTCCAAGTACATATAATGTGAAAAAAAAAATACTATGCGACGTGAATTGTCTTAGTCTGAAAAGGACTTTGTTTCACTTTTTTGTGACATCAAGTAAATTCAATATGAAATCCTTATAAGCTGCACTCAATTACTCAGGCGGAGGTTATTACGACCTTTAGGCCTTACATACGCGGGGTCCTCTTTTGCAATTGCTACTCCTAGTTAATCCGGCACTGTATAGGAGGTAAATATACACTTGTATAGCCAATTGTAAGAACATCCTATAGAAGCGTTGATATTATCAATGATAAATAGACGTAGAGCAATATTTCATTGTGATTAATTGATCCCAAACGATGACTATTCATTTTATAAAATGCATTTTCAGTTTTTTATGTTTCCCAATTGTCGCAACATTTATTACCGGTTCGTTTTTCGACGGAATCTATATGATTCCGCTCGCTGTTTTAACCGCTTTTAAATTGATAGAATGTGTCCTCCTATGTCCCTCCTCGTGGCATACGTTTCGTGTGTATAATTTCAGCAAAAACGGTACAGTCGCTTTGCCTTAACAACGTGACAAGGAAAAGATAGACAAATACACTTTCGAATTTATTATATTAGTATGGATAAATTATTTGTTAATTTAAAATGAAAAGTTTATAAAATAATTACACCTGGAAGTTCTCATCCATTTTTATCTACTATATACTATAAAAACAATATATCTGACAGCTTTTGACAAGAACACACGTCCATATTATCTCGTCCTTATTAAAAAAATATTTTAAAATAGTTGGAAGTGCAAGTGGGGTTTCTGGTCCTAATGGTGTAATAAAGCCCCAATTTTGTTTGCTGGGCAGTGCACGGGCCCCACAATTTGAAAATCAATGCGTTTCTATTGAGCAATTTTAACATAATTCTTTTCTGACCGCGCCGGTGTCAAATGTGACGGACACGAGATCCACTTTGTTGTTGCCGTTGCCAAGCCAACAGCTGTTTTATTAAATACCATTGGCCTGCGAGTTTTCATCACCCAGGCAACAAGACATGCGCAGTGTTTATGTGATACCGTTTTTTATTCTGTTTATTGTGTTTTTATGCTAATTTGTATATTTTTCGTATGTAGGTATGTAAGTAAACTACCGAGATACAGACATGGTATTGTCCAGCAGCCAAGCAGCTGCAACATCCGAAAATCTCGTGCAGTGCTCACAATGCTCCCAACCGCGTCTCTTTAAAGGCACAAGAGGCCTGCGCATCCATACCACCAGATGCCATCAGGTTACACATACGGGTACACACGCGGATGTTGCTTCGAACCCTTCTATCACCTCGTTAACCAATTCTCTTGTGCCTCGCGATGTGAGCGCAGTATCTCAACCATTTTGGAAAACTTTAAGTAATTCAAAAAACACTGTACCGATTTTAAAGCGCATTCCACGAGGTGCCAGAACTTTAGTAGCGCAAAAGCTTACTGAAGTTATCCGCCATACCCTCAGGGATAACTCTAAGCAGGCTTGGGAGAAATTGCTTACATTCCCCTATAGAGTACTGCACGTTGAAAAAGACCCTCAGTCTAATGTCTCTCTCACTATTCGCGTCAAACAAAATTGCTCTACTTATTTACTACATAAAGGTCCAAACAATATTTCAAAAACATTCTCACCCAACATCTTTAGGTCAGTAGAAAATAAACTAAGTGATGGAGATATTAAAGGTGCAGCGCGTCTTCTATTTTCCGATGATGCGGTTGCTCCGGATACCCCAGAGACTCTCGCTGCCCTTCGTGACAAGCACCCTGTCGCTCCTTTAGATTATCTGTTCCCAGACGCCCTTACTGCCGAGGATCCATTACAGTCACTATCAACATCTGCTGATGAAGTGCGCGGCGCAATTTTATCCTTTCTGCCGGGGTCTGCCGGTGGACTTGACGGCCTATCGCCGCAACACCTTAAAGACCTCACCGCTGCTTCTTCCGGCAATGCAGGGGAAGCCTTACTACTAGCTTTATCTTCCTTAGTTAACGCTTTGTTAAGCGGCAGGGTGCTCTCTGAAATTACAGATATTTTGTACGGCGCTAATTTATGTGCTTTAAAAAAAAAAGGTGGCGGGATTCGACCCATCGCAGTTGGCACGACCTATCGGCGACTTGCAGCAAAAATTTCGTGCCAAGCCATCAGTGGCAAGCTCTCAACCTATTTTCAGCCTCTTCAACTGGGATTTGGTTCCAGAGGAGGTTGCGAAGCTGCTGTCCACTCCTTACGGACTTTTTTAGAAAATAAGGGTGGTGAGGTACTGCTAAAGGTAGACGTTAAGAATGCTTTCAATTCCGTCGATAGGGCCGTTCTTTTGACCCAAATAAAAAATCATATTCCTGAAATTTTTAACTTTTTGTGGCAGTGCTATAGTACTCCTTCTAAATTACTCTACAAAAATAATCTTTTATATTCATCTGTAGGTTGTCAACAGGGCGACCCTCTCGGTCCCGCTATCTTTAGTCTCGCAATCCACCAAATCATACAAAAACTAAAATCCAAATTTAATGTATGGTATTTAGATGATGGGACCCTAGGAGGTGATGCGGCCACGGTTCTATCAGACCTTCGTTTACTCATTTTAGAATTCCGAGCTATAGGATTAGAATTAAATTTCAATAAGTGTGAGCTTTTTATTCTTGAAGGTACTGCAGACCGGGATGCAATTATATCACAATTTAGCACCATAGCTCCCAATATTATTACAGTGAATCGTGAGTCTCTTCGTCTTCTGGGTTCCCCTATTCTAGACGAATCGCTTCCTGATTTTATTAACGACACAATTCTAAAATTCAATGAAACGTCTGAACGTTTACTCAAAATTAATTGCCATATGGCCTTTGCTATTATTCGTTTTTGTCTTTTCGTACCAAAATTCACGTATGTCTTGCGGTGTTGTCAGCTTTGGAAACAACCAAACCTTTTGACAAATCTCGACAACACCCTAAGACGTACTTTATCAACTGTTTTTAATATAGATTTAGATACGCGTTCTTGGGCCCAAGCGACCCTACCGGTCAGATTTGGTGGATTGGGTATCCGAAACACCTCAGATGTTTCCCTTCCAGCCTTTTTGGCTTCCGTCCATGCCACGCTCCCTCTTACCACAAAAATTTTAGAACCTTGCAAAATTACTGAGATTTCTTTTTTGACGGAAGCCAAAAATGCTTGGTGTGCCGCCTGCCCTAATACCGACCCCCCCACAAGTCTTTGCTCGCAGAGGCTCTGGGGCGAGCCGCTCTGCAAACTAGTACGGAATAATTTACTTGAAACGTCTAGTAATCCCGCAGAACGTGCTCGTCTCATAGCCGTAGGAAAATGGGAGTCAGGTTTATGGTTACAGGCACTTCCATCTGGAAACACTGGGACTCTTCTGGACAATACAACTTTCCGTATAGTTACATGTCTGCGTCTTGGTGCCCCTATCATCATCCCCCATACTTGTCGCTGCGGCGCTGCCGTCAATCGTTTAGGCCAACATGGGCTCTCCTGCTCTAGGAGTGCTGGCCGTATACCGCGGCATCAAAATATAAATGATGTCATACGTCGGGCTCTTGCCACCGCCGGCGTGCCCGCAATTCTGGAGCCCAATGGATTAACACGCGATGATGGCAAGAGACCAGATGGTTTGACTCTTGTACCATGGAGGATTGGTAGGGCATTAGTGTGGGATGCCACGTGTGTGGACACTCTTGCTCCATCACATCTCCATGGTACATCGACCGAGGCCGGCGCAGCAGCCAACAATGCAGAGAACCTCAAACGGCACAAATATAGGGTAATATCGAGTACGTATATATTTGAGCCATTTGGGGTTGAAACCTTAGGGCCCTGGGGTCATCGAGCCCACCACCTTTTTAGAGAAATCTCTAAGCGGTTGGTGGAAGCTACGCGGGATCCCAAAGCTGGCGGCTACTTAGCCCAAAGAATAAGCCTCGCAATACAGCGAGGCAATGCCGCAAGCATTCTTGGTACTCTGCCACCAGGGGAGGAGTTAGGGGAGGTTTTCTATTTATAATAATTATAATTAGGTTAAGCTCTTGTTTACTTTTATTTCATGAAATCCAGTTAATAGTAGTATTTAATCTTATTATATTAAATAATTATTTAGTGTGAAAAATAAAACAATATCTCTCATATAGTATATATAATAGTAGTATATTACTACTAAAAGAACTACCTATATACTAACAAAACTGTGAAGTGTCTTAAAAATATTTGGCAAAAACTGATTGCGGTTGATGTAAGGAGCATTTTAAAAACTTTGCCTATCTGTTTGAAGAAGTTAATCTCCGAAATGACCAGATGAATCCAAAACGTGGCTTGGAGCAACATTTAGGTTTAATATCATTAAAAATCGGTATACGACTTAAAAAACCTTAATTTTACGCGTACAATACTAGATGTTGATTGGCAGTTAAGTTATTAGTTTACCGTTCATAAAAAGATACTTGCAATGTTGACTTTTGTGATGTCAAGTGATCAATTGATGACAACGTAGCGGCTTCTCATATACTTACTTATAAGCCGCCAGTTTGTGTAGTTAAATACGTCACTTACCTGTAAAAAGAAAAATAAATCATGAAATAATATTTACGATATATTTTCAAAAAAATTAAATATCTATAATCTATATTCAAAACTATTTATTCAGTTTAGGCCCACGGAGGGCACTGATGAAGGTCAGTGCCTTCAACTGGGAAGAACCGGCAAGAAATACAGTATGGTTTTATTTTTGATTTTTTGTATAAGTTTTATCTAGTTCGACTTCATGGCTATTTTATATAGGTATTTTTATATTTATCAATTACGATATAATTAATAAAGGTATCAATTAAAAACTAAAAGAAATAACAAGATAATAATAAAAACAGATACATTATAATAGCCCAAACAAGTAAATTAGAGGTTCGAATTAAAAACTCGGAATTAAAACAAAAGTTTCTTTGTTATCATTAGTGTAAGGCTTATTTGTTACCACTTTCATTCACATAAGCACATACTCGTATACGGTGAGACAAAAGTCAACACACAAACGAATTTACAGTAGGCAATACATCTATCTAATATAGTTAGTGTGACTGACTAGCTGTTGTTATGATTGACTGTATGGCGAATTTCGTGGCCTCGATTATAATAAATAATAAATAAATATCCTGGGACATTCTTTACACCTGGCCATCTGATTCTCAACTAAACAAACCAGATAACTGATATACTATACATACATACATAAATATATATTTACTTCCATACCAAGAGCAGAACAGACTTGTACTATGGAAACCAGATAACTATTAATCTACATTTTCTTCCTCTTTTTTCCAATTTCTTTTCTAGATAGTCATGCACACAAATGTTTGTTTTTAACACTCTTTGGAACGAGGGTGAAACCGCGGGGACAGCTAGTATTATATAAATGCGAAAATTAGTGAGAATTGATGTATAGATGTTCGTTATCCTTTCAAGGAAAAATCAACGGATGGATTTAAATGATACTTGGCACATAGATAGAGCATGCCCTGGAACAACATTGTATATACTTCTCATCTTGGAAAAATGTTAAATAATAAATAATAAATAAATATCTTGGGACATTCTTTACACACGGCCATCTGATCCTAAACTAAGCAGAGCTTGTACTATGGAAACCAGATAACTGATATACTACATATACTACTTTTTTTTTTTTCTTTTCTAAATACATACTTATATAGATATTTACACCCAGACACAGAACAAACAGACATGTTCATGCACACAAATGTTTGTCCTGGGTGGGAATCGAACCCGCGACCTTCGGTTTGGCAGTCAGAGCGTTAACCACCAAGCCAACTGGCCTGTCGATCCCTCGGGAATGCGGATGAAGCCGCATAAATAACACAATGGCCAGTGTCTATTAATATTTGTTCTTTGAAAAAGGAAGCTCTTGGAACAAGCTCCCAGAAGACGTTGGGACAACCATCTCAATGAGAACAACAGGATATTGGCACTGTTGAATCAGCTGCCTGCCTGATAATTAAATAATAATAATAATATTCTTCAAAATTTTCTATTTCTCATTTAATTCGAGTAGTAGAGCTCTTAGTGCAGAGTTCGTCCGGGGAATTACTACCACCTTACTTACCCATTTCTGCCGTGAAGCAGTAGTGCACTTGTGTTACTGTGTTTCGGTTAGAATGGTAAGGGGGCCGGTGAAATTACAGGCACATGAGACTTAACAACTTCACGTCTCAGGGTCGACGACGCATTGGCAATGCCCTTAGTGTTGCCAATGTCCATAGGCGGCGGTAATCCCTTACCATCAGGTGGACCGTTCGCTTGTTTGTCGGCCCTGTGGTATAAAAAAAAAAAAAAAAAAATTTATGTGTTGTACAAAGTATTTCGCATTGTATTACAAAAGGGAACAGCAATGCTCTAGTTTTTCATAAGCCAGGTCTAGAATACTTTAAGTATAACACGAACGCACTTCAAGTTGTAAGTAGGGATGAGCCAGGTCTTCTTTAACTTAATTCCACTCTCTTTAACTCAAAGGGGACTTGAATGTTTCTCGAGAATCACTTGCGCTTACATTACGGTTTAGTTTGTGAGTCAAGTATTTTATTATTGATCAATGTGTTTCTCTAGTCTCTATTGTATGAAACAATGTTACGATTTCTGTATGTTTGTTTGTGCGCTCATATCTTTTGAAGCACTGTATTGATTTTGATGCAGTTTTCATTATCAGTTAGGATATTTTCTCTGCAAGGTTTATGTATAATTTATTTAAGTTATTCGACTTGGGCGAAACCGGGCGGGTGGCTAGTGTATGACACAATATTAATAAAATTATAGTTAGTGTAGACATAAAAGTCTGTTTTCTATGGACTCCATTACAGCTGGGCCGATTTCGACGGGATCTTCATTAACAGATAGCTGATGATATTAGGAGTAACTTAGGATACTTTTTATCTCGAAAAATATTTTTATCCCTCGGGAACGCGGGTCAAACCGCGGGGGTTGCTAGTGATATATATAGCTAACAAACTTTTGGGGTCGGCGCAATATGTATGCTTTATCTGTCCATTCGGTGTATTACGTATTAAAGAGATTTCGAAGTTTTTTACTGCGAAAATGGGTTGGTTTCGAATTCTGACGTGACGTCTACCCTCTTTGGGATTGCTTTTCTGACAATTTGGTGATAGGTAAAAAGTGAGAAGTCCGACAGGTAAGGTACGGTTTCGGGAAAGTACCCCGCAACGGTTCTACACGATAATTCACCGATAGCTCAAGTAAATTCCAGGATTCGAACTCACGACACCACCACTGATGACCTTGACCTTCATCTTTTTAAAAATCTTTTTTACCTATTATGAAATATTTTTACTAAACTAGACTTTTATTCATTTAAATTTATTCATTGACGTTAATTATATTTAAAAAACATAGCTTTATTATACTCTCTAATAGTTTTTAAATTTATTTCAAATTACATAAAAATATATTATTAAATTCAATTACCCCTAAACACGTTTCAAGTAACACTACAAATCCACAAAATCCACGACACAGCAACCCTTGCACGATTTAAACTACCACTCTGTATACGAACAAGTCATAAACATCCTGTATCAAGGGTATATCGTCGTCACGCCATCAACCAGGCAGTATGCCGTATAGTTTCTACACAGCTCCTAGATTTGATGGCGAGATAGATGACCGATCCCCAGAAAGGTCAGAAGGTTGTGCTAGTGGTAATAAAACAAACACTTATACAGCATTTGATGGCTGGGTTTCATGCAATATTTCGTTGAAGTATATTAGAAACTTTATTTTTAAATTATTTAAGCTGAACCACGTTAAACCACCCTTGTGGCCAGCAGGGTAATGTTTGTCTTGGAGACTTGAGTTCGATACCCGGGTCGAGGAAGGTACAGTTGACGTTTCTTTGTCAGAGCCCAAAACTTAGCGACAATAAATAAATCCAAAGATATTTTTTACACATGGTTACCAGATCCCAAGTTAAGCAGAGTGTACTGCTTGTAGTATGGCTACCGGGTAACTGATATACTACATATACGGCTTTTTAAATACATATACTCGTATGTATATTTACACCCAGACACTAAAAAACTAAAAAGTATTAAATTTGTACCCTCCCACAAACAAACCACACAAAACTCATGAAAACTACACTTATTTTATAATTACTGACGCGTAGCTTCTATACGGATTTCGAGGCACTCGCCGCGCGGCCACTCTATATGTGCTAAACGTCAGACGTCAGTAGCGTTACACGATATATACATATATAGGCGCGCGCCGCAGCTGCCACATTCTATTTTTTCACGCTTTATACTATAAAACGTCGCTTTAAACGGCACTGTTTTTTTACTGATAGACGCTACTCAAGAGTGATATCATCATTATCATCAGCCTATCGCCGTCCACTGCTGGACAAAGGCCTCACATATGGCAGCTCGATCTTCAGCTTCAGTGGCATAATGTTATAATCCCAGAATACATTCGAAACCTAGGTAAAGCGGGTGAAACCGCGCATGTAGCTAGTATAATATAAAGTCTAATTTAATATTAATTATCCAAATCCCGTAAAGTAAAAGATGAAAGGTTTCCTTATAATTACACAGCAACTGTAAAAACTTAGTTTGTATTATGCGAATCGTAATAACAAAGAGATTCCTGCCGCGGGGCTATTTCCGCGGTGAACGGAGATTGACTGTATTTAAGTAGCTTTTTTATTTCTTATTTGCTTCTATCCATCGTTTAGATGTAAAACAGACATTGTTTTACAGCTTTAGGTATTTAATCGCCTCGTGACTGTAGCAGTTATTAAAGCCAGTTTAGGTGTACGGCATTTATTATTATGTTGACGTTTGTTCGGAAATTACTATTCAACTGAGAAGAACCGGGAAGAATCTCGATAGTGTAGTTTTTTTTTGTTTCAACTAAAATTGTATGTATTTATTTTAGAGTGAATAACTTTTACATTGTTACACAAATATTTTAAAACTTTACCGTGAAATCAAAATTCTTTCAATATAACATAGATATATTTATTTAAATAGGCCTTCATAGGGACCCATGAATAGTCAGACTTACGCCCGTTTAGAAAGTCACTTCTGATGAGAAGAGCCGGTAATAGTTTAAGCAATTACTCTTTTAATCAATTCAATATTTTCCTTAACACGATGTTATAGTCTAGTGTTATGTATAGTTGTCCGCCGCAGTTTCACCCGCGTTCCCGAGGAATGTAACGTTTTCCAGGGATAAAAAAACCATATGTAATTCCAATATATGCTCTATCTATGTGCCAAGTTACATCTAAATCCGTTGGGTAGTTTTTGCGTGAAAGAGGCACAAACATCCATACATACAAAATTTCGCGTAATCGCGTTATCGCGTAATCGCGTTGGCCGGATAATAATAGTATGTACAATACTATTATTATCCGGCATATATTATAAGCGCGAAATTTTGTATGTATGGATGTTTGTTCCTCTTTAAACAAATATCTACCTTCAGGACTAAACTATGTACTTACTCGCTCTATAGGTACCATTTAAAATGAAGGTAGAAAATAAAATTAAACTACATTAAAATGAGCGGAGAAAATAAACGAGCATTTTCATAAAGAAATGCTGTAGTTATTCACACAGGCTATTTATCAGTGTTACAGTGTGAATACTAGCACAGGTAGCACAATTAATATCAAGATAATTATGCTGAGAATACAAAGCATTTACATTATTTAATGTGGACCTTAATGTGAGATTATTTGTCTATTTTAATAGGCAGTGGTTCTCAAAGCGTGGATGCTCGAGGTTTTATGTTAACGTTTATTAAATAAATCGATCTGATTGAAGGGCTAAAGTTTAACTCTTAGAAATCTAAGACTAATAACACAAACAAACTCTCACTTAATATCCTCTAAAAGGAAAGCGAAGTTCTAAATATTGAGAGCCACAGACTATATTTTATGTCTCAATGCGAAAAAAATGTTATTTAGCTGGGATCGATATTGATTTAAAACGATAAGTAAGTGAAATTTACTTATAGATACGAGAAGAAACCCTGAAAATAACTTATTAGGTACATACCAGCACAATTCAGAATATCTAATAATTCCAACTTCCCAAACACATTTTCGACCCTGTCTTAATAAAGTCGTAATTTACAATAAATTACCAAAACTCCAGCCTCCGTGTCTAAAATATCCACAAAGTAGGATTTCTAGTGACTCAAGCGATTAATCTGTATCGGGTTTATTAAGATTAACTGAGTTATTGGAGCCGTCGCATTAAATAATTACGCAGTAGCTATCAAAACCGAATTATCTTCAAATTTCGCTAGGTGGAGGTATCCAATCGATTGACAGGTTTATTTCTGGATGTATTCTGCCTACGCTTTTGTTGTCTCAGAGAGTATTGTCGATATCACACGTGACGGCTCGTTTCCGAAATATCTTTCCCGTGGACGACAAATAATGTTTAGTAATAGGTATCGTATTTAGCGTTACGTGTATTCTTATACAATTTACGAAAATAGCATCGTCTTGTTTTTGTGGTGAGGTAGTTACAATTATAAATAATACACACAAAAAAAAGTGTGATTGCCGTGTTACCGTATACATGCTCAAATATTTAATAAAGATGTGTAAGACGTGGAAAAAATAGTCTGCATTTCACATGCACTAATATGAAACCTTAAAAAAACTACCTTTTTTTTAAAACGACATGGGCTGATAAACAACGTCTAGGGCATTGCCAATGCGTTTTCAACCTTGAGACGTGAAGTGTCTCATGTGCCTGCAATTTCACTAGCCCGTACTTTTCTAACTGAAACACAGTAATAAAAGTGCACTACTGCTTCACGGTGGAAATGGGTAAGGCGGTAGTACTTCCCCGGACGAAATCTGCACTAAGACTACTACTCATACTATCTGATTCGTAGGCCTGGTTCCATAGATATTAATGTCTGTCTGTCTCTTTTTAGCGTCACTTTTCCGTTTCATCAAGTTTCAATTCACAACATGGTTTCAACACAACATTATTGTAATTGGTATTCCACCGTTATATTAAAAGTAAATTAAAAAAAACAGTAAATGGTAATGCCTACAACAGCCGACCTCTAAAACACTTTTTGTTAATACATTTTATTTGAGCAAAATAGGTACAGTTTGATGTCTACTTAGTCTATGGCCGGTGGGAGATAGGGAGGCGTTCCGGGATGGACTTAGAAAGTGCCGATCTCCAGGATTGTATTAATAAATCCAACCTAATTGCAAAGTTGACAATCTTCCGTAAACTGAATATTTCATTAGTCCCAACGAGGACTGGGAATGGTCTGAACACATTATAAATAAATATATTTTTCTTACATTGTTTGAAATGCGGTGAAGTGAGAGTACAATATTTATCATTTAACAAAATGCCGAATAATTACATGTGTAATGTGTTGCAATATTTAAATTTCGCGCCTTCTGCACAATTGACATGGGCTGTCATTTTATGTCAAGCTTTCTTTCCTTTTACTCTATACTCTGTGAACATTACTATCCAGCACATTGCATGTTAAATTAAATAAAGAAATTGGTATTTTTCTATTCAAAACTACTTCGTTTCATTAAATATTATCATAATGAATACTCTGAGCTTAATAACTCTTGTAGATTGTAACAGTTAAAATAATTTTGTAAGATGTTTTAAATTGTAATAAATAAAAGTAATAAAAAATATATATACAGAATGTTATTATATATTTTATTGTACGTACACAAGCCTTGCTATCTAGAATATATGTTTTGGGTTTTACTTGTTATCCTAAGTTATATTACACTAGTTATACTAAGCAATTTATTATATCACTACATAGTATAAAACAAAGTCGCTTTCTCTGTCCCTATATCCATATGTATGCTTAAATCTTTAAAACTACGCAACGGACTTCGATGATGTAGATAGAGTGATTAAAGAGGAAGGTTTTTATGTTTAATACATGTGACATCCCACGGGAACGCGGGTAAAACCGCGGGGGACAGCTAGTAATAATATAATTTAACCAACACGTTTCTTGTATTGGGAAGGGCCCAATTTTTAACATAATTTTAATAATTTGATATTTAAGCGGTCATATTAGAAAACACAATTTAAACAGTCTACCTATTACGGCTTATAAGATAGAGCCCGCTAACAGGCAGGCGGACGGCATGAATAGATTATGAATAAACCTGTAGAATCTGTCTACATTCATTTGTTTCCCAAATTTTATCATAAAAATTATTTTATGACTTACTGACGCCAATTCTAAAATTTTAAAAATAATTGTCTGTATTATATTGCCTTTTATAACTCAAGAAGGATCTGATCGATCTTGATGAAAATTGGTGTATAGTCAGAACATCCAATTGCGCGAATGGCAGGCTTATATGATATCGATAAATGTAGAAGAAACCGCAGGGGGCAGCTAGTATATCTATATGGCTATCGTGCTCATTGTCAACAAATTCGTATAACATTTCATATTTGGAATACGAACACAACCTTACAAGCACGCAAACATAAAAATCACGTTCATAAATTAAGTAAACATGCCCATAGCATACTTCAGCTAACATAAAGTAATTCACGCAGTAATTTACAATATACCACTGGCCGGTGGAGCTGATCAATTATTCAGTATACTATGTCGGGTACTCGCAAACTACGTAGCAGGTCGTCCAAGGAGGTGAAGCGAGGAAAAATATATGAATGAGCTTGTAATATGGATCATGTAGAGTTAGAATGTAGTAAATAAAATGAACCGGCAAGTGCGATTCGGACTCCGCACGAAGGGTTCTGTACCATGTCCCAGGATAATGATTATATATTAATTATCTATAACAATGCCCAAAAAATCAAGTTTGTTGGAGCCCTCCTTAAATGTTTGTTTAATTTTAATTTATTTCAAATATTACTAAATATTCTGTGAATATTTCAAGCGCAATTTCAATATCGAGCAAAAAACGTACGACATATCATATAATATACCATATCGTAAAATAACGTTTGGTGTATGGGAGCCCCCTTAAATATTAATTTTACTCCGCTATTTAAAAAAAAAATGAAAATTGAAAATTTACTTAAATTAATATCAACTGTCTAACTATCACGGTTCATGAGATACAGCCTGGTGACAGACGGACAGTGGAGTCTTAGTGATAGGGTCCCCTTTTACCCTTTTGGTAGGGACCCCTAAAAATGTGACTCATGATAGTCGACTCGGGTGTGCTGTATTTGTTATATAAGATAGATATATACAGGCCTATTGGCTTGGTGGTTAGCGATAGGCCAAGTCGCATATCGCAGGTTCAATTAAGGACATACAGACAAACATTCAACTGGGGTTCAACTACCACCTAGAATAAACATTTGTAAGCATGAACATGTCTGTTTGAACAATGAACAAGAAAAATGTTATATGAATAACAATTTAATTACTTTATAAAACATTTCTACCAAGAACCTATGTTTATCCTTATTATTTCTCTCTTCTCTCTCTCTCTTTTAATTAAGCAATCTATCTTTCTATAAGTACCGGAGCCAATTTTTTTTTATGGGTCTAAGGTGTTCTTATCCAGTGGCTCTTATACCTTTAAGCGGATAAGCCTGGACCCATATTCCCATTATATACCCTATTTCCATTTGAACACAAGTAGATGCAGGCTAGTAACTTCTACAACTGCGGCAAGTTTCAATTTCGCTTGACATGGATGAGCGGAGTCTCCTAGCTTCAGTATTTCCTATACTTAAAAGGAGACTGCAGCAAATTATATTGTAATTGTAGAAGATAAGCTACTAAAATAAACGTAATTTTTGAGTTCTTTTTGTCTTTTTATTATTATTTTTTTACATTTTCTACGGACTCTTAGTTCGGACTTTAAGGATTCCGTGATATATTATTGTAAGATTACATTGTAATGCATTTTTATAGATTTACATCTTTCCGCGCTTGTATAGCTCGATGTTTTTAGCTGAGGCTTGTGATTCCTTTACGATATATTATAGTATTATAATTACATTCCTTTTTTTTCTTCGAGTTTAAAAAAATCTAAAATTGGAATTAATAACTTACTTAAATTAATTATTTAAGTTTCAAAGGATGGAATTTGTAGTGGCTGAGAAAAACAGTCACGATAGATAGACACCGAAGTCACCATACGACCTTTTTTACCATTTTACTTATACTAGTACTGTAGAAGAAGAAGCAGAAGAGAAGAGTAGTAGAGCTCTTAGTGCAGAGTTCGTCCGGGGAAGTACTACTACCTTACCCATTTCTGCCGTGAAGCAGTACTGCACTTGTAATTACTGTGTTTCGGGTAGAAAGGTAAGGGGGCCGGTGAAATTACAGGCACATGAGACTAAACAACTTCACGTTTCAGGGTCTACAACGCATTGGCGATGCTCCTAGTGTTGCAAATGGCCATAGGCGGCGGTGAAAGCTTACCATCAGGTGGACCGTCTGCTTGTTTGTCGGCCCATGTGGTATAAAAGAAAAAGAAGAAATACCAGACACAACTACAATTCGAAAATAATAGGCAAAAAAATAACAACATTTTACCTTCAAAGCTAACCCACTTATAATGCCACAAATGTTTATAAGAAACGCATACAGTGACGTAAAGGAAAAAAAAACATACCTTTGACCTATTTCCCCTGCCGTAAATACTTAACGACGCTTTTGATTGGTCAAATGTTTGTGCTGGTACTACGTCACCACATAAACCGTTTAGATTTCATTGTTTACCGGATACACAACTATAATACCTTTTACAAACATAATAAAGTTCTGTTTAGTTTACGTGATTTCAGTTTAATTTTCCATTACAGTTTTGTGATTTGGAATTGTTAATTGTTGTACAGAAAAGTGGATGATTTATTATATTAAACACGAGCACAAAGCCTTCTGAAGTCATACCTAAGTGATATCATTCAGAGATAACTGATTGACTCAGGCGTGACCTTGCAGAAATCCATTCTAAAATTATACAAAAACAAATATCTAGTAACTAATTCCGCTGCGTCCCAAACAAGGAAACTCAACAGGAAATCGACACGTGTTTCGCTGCTACATGAAGCATATTCAGTACGTATTAGACCCGCTGTCACTGAGTCGACGCACTAGCACCACAGACGTAATACCTCGCCGACCGATGGACAGAAAGCTCTTTCTGACCGCGAAACACCGGTCGATTTCCTGTTGAGTTTCCTTGTTTGAGACTTGATAGAGAAGGAGATCCAGAAATTAGACCTGCTGTCACTGAGTCGACGCACTAGCACCACAGACGTGTTACCTCGCCGACCGATGGACAGAAAGCTCTTTCTGACCGCGAAACACCGGTCGATTTTCTGTTGAGTTTCCTTGTTTGAGACTTGACAGAGAAGGAGATCCAGCGAAATTAGACCCGCTGTCACTGAGTCAACGCACTAGCACCACAATCGTGTTGACAGTTGATGGAATGGAAAGGTACCCCCTGGATCAATAGTTACGATGGGGTCCTACAAGGCTCTATTGTAGGACCTTTACTGTTTCTGACATTCATTAATGTATTACCATATCTTGTATACAAAAAAAACATATGGTAGTATTGTTCGCTGATGAAACTTGACTTGTACAAGTATAGTACAGTATTTCTAGGTATCTCTTTAGATGTAAAACTTCAGTGAGACCCTCAAACTTCTCGTTCGGCGTACAGGCTCACTTCTGCTGCATACACTGGTACAGTAATATCTTTATATTAGGTTGGGGAAAAAGTCTTTTCGCATGTATGAACTTGTAATAAAATCTCTTTGGCTATACTATGATGAACGTCCGTCTGGTTGCCCTATTATGGATAATGTATGGATGCTATTTTTGAAAAAGTGGAGCAAGATCGGCATATCAGTAGTTACGACGTAGCAGAAGAACTGGGAATTGACCACAAAACAGAACCATCGATTCTGAACTCTACTGCGAACAACTGAGATTAAAGCAAGAAGTTGAGAGAAAGCGGCCGGAATTAATTAACAGAAGGGGTGTGGATTTTCATCATGATAACGCTGGACCTCACACATCCTTATCCACTCAGCGAAAATTAAGAGAGCTTGGCTGGTAGGTATTAATGCATCCGCCATATGGTCCTGACCTTGCACCTTCAGATTTCCACCTGTTTCGGTCTCTTCAGAATTCTTTAGGCAGTGTCAGGTTAACATCACGAGAGGACTGCCAAAACCACTTGTCACGGTATTTTGATCAGAAGTCCCAAAATTTCTATAGCAATGGGATGATGTCCCTACCTACAAGTTGGCAAAAAGTTATCGAACAAAATGGTACCTATATACTTTAGTTAAATGTAATTAAAGTATATTAAAAAATGCGAAGAAACTTTTTCCCCAACCTATTATATAATTTAAATTCAATTTTTTCATTTTATTTCAGTATATTTAATAAACTACCTAAAGACTTACAAGCCATTCAATTCTGTAAACGATCCAATTGGTGACCCAAAGGGATGCGCACCTGAGCTATTAATTGAATAACCCTACAGGTTCTATTATACCTACCAGAGTAACAAAAAATATCCAGTAAAAATCTTTTTTAAAACAACCTTTTTTTTAAATTCAATTCAATTCAATTCAAAACCATTTAGTCAGTTTAGGCCTTCGGAGGGCACTTATGAAGGTCAAATTTAAAGTTACTGAAGCTACAACCGGTTCGGAAGTCAGCCTTCATCTGAGAAGAACCGGCAAGAAACTCAGCAAGGTTACATTCTTTTTTATTTGTTATATAATTTTTTATCTATTCTGACTTTTTGGCTATTTTATAATTTAAATTTTACATAATTTTATATTTAACTATAAGCTATAATACAAATAAAACATTACGCTTATGAGTTAATAAATAACTATCTCTCGTCCGCCATATTGGATTAACAAAGACGTCACTCAGCTAATCTTTCAATGTCAACAAAAACAAATGGGTGCGCAAAACTTCAGCTCGATCAAATGAGGGAAACTTTGCTGAGGACCCACCGCACGGAGAGCTCACCTCTCACGTGATTGTGGAGTTAGCGAAAGAGACAGACGCAACGAAACATCCTCGAGCTAGATTAATTTTCCTTACAGAATCCCTGGTCTAAAATTCAGATGCAAGAATTTTTCCAAATATATTAACAGAGTTATATAAATACATATTAGCCTGTACAATACAGTAGCGCTTTCCGAAAAATATTGTTTATTGATAGTTAAATGGCTTTGTAAAGGTGTTCACCGTGATAAAATTAACTCAGAAATATCCTTTGAACAATAAAATCGTGATCCGAGGATACCCTCTGACTTTTCCAGTCTCAAAACTTACTGATCTAATTTACCTATACAGACGACCTTGCTTTAAGCAAAGCTTTAAGCTTTATAGTATAGTGTCTGGGTTGAAACGTAATAAAAGCTATTTTTTACAAAATTATATATAATGGAATAAAAAAAAAATATCTATGTCAACGTCTATGATTTTCACCATAATCACTATAGTGGCGAAAATAGGTACATAATAATTACTACTCATTTCTTAGCCCATTGAAACACCATGAAAAGCTAAAATATTAACGCATGCGTAGCAAAAGCTACGTCGTAGACTCTCGTAGCCGTGTGTAGCGCTACGAGAGCGTAGTACCGTAACTTATTGCATTCGAATGTGGAATTTATACCTTTGAAATAAGGCTGGAAATTACACGTGAGTTTCATTACACACGCCCTAATCCTTAAGTAGTTCGCCAACTCAGTAGTCTGTCCTAAATTATTCAACTACCCACGTTCTGTTTTAATATTTTCCGATTTAGGTTGTTTATTTTGTATTGTTGCTACAGTTTTGGGGAAATGTAAAGGTTTACTTTTGTAAGCTTTTGTTAAGTAGGTGTAAGTAGTTTTTGTCAATATTTGCTAAATTAATTTCCACCTTATTCAAATTTAATCGTCCTTTTAGCCAATAGACAATAATCTTGCGTTGTAGAAATGAAATCCTAATATTTAAATCACAAAATGAAGGTAAGTAGCAAAATTGTCACACGCCCTAAATCCTGATCTACACCTTTTATCTCTCACGTCACTCTTCATTGTGGATAAAACAAAACATCTTTAAACATGTTTACATTGCACGACACGACACGATACCGATAAAGCATCATGACATCGCGTTAAAAAAATTCGAATCTGAAATATCATTTAATTTACTCTATTGATATGTCTAAGTTAATGAATTTATTATTATGACCAAAATATACCCTTTAAAATCTCACTTAGCGTCAGATATTAAACTTGAACGGAAGCAGAGGTACTTTTTCGATGATAACAAATCAAAGCCACAACCAAAAACAATACGTAGAGCACATTTCGTATTGCGGTAATATTTTAAAAGGAGGCTTTATTATCTAGAAGATATGTTCTAGCATTTGCATTGAGAGCGGTTAAAAGCAAGCGTACCCAGTCACCTCCACGCCTCCTAGAAGGAGTGTGAGAAGACCTCTTTAGCATCGCACGCATCGGATCCTTTTATGGCAGTACAACCACTGTATCCGCAGATATTGAAATGCTGACGCAAAATTACGTCGTGATTGTTTGTTTGTTTCCAGAAAAGGTTTGGTTCACACATTATCAATCCGTATGACGTCATCAGGCCGCTTCGCAAAAGTTGCCCCTTTGAGAAAACACGTCGTGATTGCCGACACGCCGCCGCCCCGACGCATGTGGTCCGTGCGATGGGAATCAGTGAATGGAAATGTATGACTTTCTATATAAAGAATATTAAAATCCATTTGTTACGATCTTAAACTGTGGAGGCTTACCTTTTTTTTTTTTTTTTAAGAGGGGAAATGCTTTGCGCGCGCATACCACCGCGCCCGGGGAGAAAATCTTATCCTATATAATCTGTCCTCTTTTAGCAAAGGTTAATCAAAACCAAAAACGTTCCGTTCAACATGACATTTACGAACACCTTTTGCGAATCAGTGCTAGGAGTTGTATATTCCATATTAAAATCCATTTGATATGATGCGTCAGTTGCATGTGGTACTGTACTGTCCACAGTTCAGTATCACATGCAACCGCTTACCTTAAAACTAATTATAAAATCCTCTTTTTGACATCATTTGAAGCAAAGCTCATTCCGTTACGTTCCGTTCTACGTGACATTTAGCGGAATCGTTGATCTCCCTATCTATTGATCGTGTCGTGTAAAGAACGCTCTATTAGAGATACATCAATCACACAATACTCGTATACAGCTATAATTTTATATAGTCACTGTATACGTGTTAAAAGCCGATTTCTATGTAGGAAAAATGGCTTTTTGTGAAAAATTGGTAATTATTCATCGAGTATTTTTTTTTAGTTTTAAGCTTGATCACAATCGTACAAAGATAAGTAATGAGGAGGTTGGTGTGATGACTGTAGGTGACCATATAAAGCCAAGAAGGGAAGTTACTGACAAGTGTAAACGACAGAACACGCCGACAAAGGCCTTAGCACGAACATCTATCGCAAGAGTATTGTGGCAGTAGGCTTAGGGCCACAGAAGAATAGGGGGGTCAACTAAACAATAATAACGAATATACGTTTATTAGTAATCTTGTTTCCGCCTACACGAGGAATGACCCAAAAAGAGGTAAACTGGCCTGAAGGTGAAGGATAGGGACACAATTGTAAGCCGAATGAAACTTAATTTTATAAATTTATTATAAAAATGTAACGTATAAATAATACAACGTTACAGTATCGTCATCGTATCGAGTGCGCCAAAAAGGTGGCTAGTGAAGAAAATTTTACATCGCGCATACCGTGACATTGCGCGACGATAAATTTCCAAATGCATTGGTTTTTGGCGCATACGATGACGATACGATGACGATATATGTTGGTACTCATGGCACAGGTGTACCGCGACTTTTAACGAAAGACTGTCGCCAGATCGTTGTCACTACAAAATACCCAAGTTCAGTTTTTTCCACCAAAAAATTCTAGGATTCATCGTGACGTCACTACCCAGTGACATTATCAGCCAGTATTGGGAAGTTAACCTCTTTAATCATACAGATGCCGCAGATAAGCCCCAGAGGCTTTCCTGGGAGTTATATAAACATAAATTGTACTTATTTACGAGTATATTAGCGTAAAAAAAATATTTAAAGCAAAAAGTTTGAAACGCTTGAACAGATAATCCTGTACTGATACTCACCAGCTTCACGTCGTTTTGGATTTATTTCTTTTTGTTTTTAGTGGAATGTCAAGCGTTCTATATAATCTCATATACCTTTAAGCTATAACTATCATTATTGCGACGAAATAAAAGCTATATTGGAAGCAATATTACTAGTTGACAGCGTCATAACAACTGCATTGCAATTTCGGTTTTACGAGGGCATTTAAAACTGGTAGGTTATCACTTGACCTTAACCAGACAAGCAGTTTGATTGACTGCGCGATGACAGAAGCTGTCAAATAAAACCTATACGTATGTAGTATGCTCGTAATATGGCTCCAAAAGCTACCCACATTAAGGTCGAAAATAAAAAAAAATAATAAGGAGGTCACAATCCACAATTTTTTCGAACAGAAGTCGTAATTCGCCTGACAAAACTAATTTAAACTTAAAACAACAATAAAAACCGCAGCAACATAGAAAACACGTTCCACACACGCAAACATTCGTTTAGACTCGAAAATGGGTATATGAAGATATATCACTGCGTATAGATAGGCCTAGAAGTTATTGCTACACGAAACTCAACCTTTATGTTACTACGATACGGTACAAACGTTAAACACCCGAGATGAATGTCCTTGCAAACAAATTTTGACCTTAATTTCCTATGCCGAAAGTGCGATTTCGTGGGAGTTATGAAATCCGCATCGATGCGCATCTAGGGAATGCAAGCAATTATGTACTTTTCATATTGCGGATGTTCTCAATTTAAAAACATAGGCAAAGTAAACTTACCATCCGTCGTAGACGTTATATTCATCTTGACGCGATGAGGAGCCTTTTTAACGTGACACAAACTCGAATTAAAGTTTGGAATTAGAATTCAAAATTCAAATCACAGTTCCAAATTCAAATGTTTATCACTGTTATCTGTGAGGACCGCCCCGCTCACGAGATTTGCCGATTGCCGCACGGAGGACTGCGGCTTTGCCGTATTGCAGATAACCAAGAACCTGCACCCGATAAAAAAATTCTTTACCTCAAAACACTTCACAAAACAGTTTAAATTCACACTTCGAACACTAAGTTTCAAATGTTTAAACGTTCGAAAGCACGCGGTCAAACGTCAACTATTGGCGCGAACACTTGACAGATGCCTGATTGATTCGCACGTTCGGAAACAGGTAAACACTGGCACTTTAGCTGAATCTCTCCATAAAGGGCTAGAATGCGTTCAGAAACCCAACAATTAGCGAAGAAGATGCTACTATGCTAGCAATCCGAAGCTTTTTGATAGTGTAACGACAAAACAAATAGTCCGGAATGAGTGAGGCCCGGACATGCGCAGTAGGGATTGCCGTATGCGTACATTGTTAAGCCGCGTTATCAAATTTGTAGGCCTCGGTTAAACTTTATTTATATTTAAAAAAAAAAGATTAAACCGATTTTCTTATTTACAAATTACATTACTGTACCTTACACATTAGTAAGAAATATTTTGCACAACATTGTAAAAACTTGTTATATTTTGACATTAAAAGAAATTTTACAATTTTTTAATTATTTTCTTTTTTTTCTTTTTCGAATACATTGATACTCACATATGGCTTTAAATGTAAACAGACGTAAAATTAATAGATTTATTAGTGCCCATGTCCGAGGCAAAAAAACACCTCTAAATTCAAATTTCGAAGTATATGATTTTTTGAATTTAGAAATTTGATATTTTTATTTTCAAACTGGCAGTACTCAATCCCGCGTTGTGAACGTATCCCTACATCTGCAGCGAGCCCCGTCGGCACGTACCGCGCAGGGTTCAACTCTTGAGATATTTATCCGCTCGGTGACGGATACCTGACTTACATACACACATTTGCATATTTTTCAGCTGGGCCGAGTTATAGCGCTTGCGTGTGCGAGTGTAGTTTATTGGAATGTGTTTGTGTCTGTTTAAATTTCGAATTCAATTTTTTTTACTGTCGTTCAACGCAACGTTTGAATTTTATCAGTTTGGCAGATAACGGTTACTTGATAATGGCGTATTTTTCACATCGTATTACTTTAGCGTATTGTTGAAATATTTTTAATAACTTTCTCTATTGCTCTATTACTGTTTTTTTAATGTTAAAATATTAATTTCCTAAAATAATGTTATGTATTCAATAGATAACCGCGCAGAGCCATCCCTAGAGATATTTATCCGCTTCGTTATGGACACTTGACATTTGCATATTTTATAGCTGTGTTGTCTTGTCCACTTTATTGAGAATAATTTTCAAGATATTTCAAATTCTATTGTTTGTGGCTGAAAAACTGTGATAATGCTCACAATAATATTCAGTACCGAAAATAAACTTTCAGGTGTCTTGTAAATTTGGCCAGTACCATACGTAAGCTACTTATGTTAACGGTACTTGAGGCTTAAGCACCAATATCTATCGTAAACGTATCATGATCAAATCGTCGCCAAAAACCAATGCAGCTTTTTGGCGTACTCGATACGATGGCGATACGCTTGCGAAAGGTGATCGTGCTTAGGCCTCGAGTTGCCATTCTATAGTCATTCTTCTCCGTTAGTTATCAAAAGTCTATGTATCTCGAACAGCGTGCATACCGTGACGTTGCGCGATGTTTAATTTTCCGTACAAACCAGCTTATTGGCACATTCGGCGTGATGACGTTACGTTTACGATAGATGTGTGTGGTCACGGCACAGCTCTATAAAAGCGTTTTATATTGCTGGCCAATAGAAGGACATTCTACCAGGTGGTTTTGACCGTTAGGTATTAGACGGCGCATGTGTATTGGGGCAAAAATTATAAAAGATTTCGACCGCGTTCCCAAACTATCAATAGTTTTCGCAGCGACGTAAGAAAGTTTTTGGTAATTTTTTCACATCTTGGGTTACATTATTGGAGTTTTAGTATAGATCCCTAACTTTTTGAAAATTTTATATAGCCTATGTTCACCGGAGATAGTGTAGCTTCCCAACAGTGAAAGAATTTTTCAAATCGGTCAAGTAGTTTCGGAGACAATTCAATGCAAAGAAACAAACAAAAAAACAATCAAATCTTTCCTCTTTATAATATTAGTGTAGATTTATAAATAACACCTGAATTTCACGGAGTATTTGGTTGTTAATTTGAATTAATAACTGTTTTTAAATTGATATTTATTCATATGATTATATATATAAATATTCTATTATTGGGGTTTTAACCATCAATTGAGAAATCGACCCTCAGAGTGTTATTTTATTTAACGTCGACTTCAATAGAGTCTGACTGATAGTTTGGTTAATGATCTGAATAATAACTAAATAGATTGTATCTTGAAGAAGGACTTAGGCTCAAAAATATTCTTTATTCTTTATGAAACCGCGGCGCGGAAGCCAATAAGTAACTAAAATAAGTTGGAGTATAAACAACTTTTTAAACCAACATAAAGGTTGAAGTTGTGAAACTTGTGGATGCTTTAAAGTTTAAAGAATACTCAACTTATACACAAGTTTTATTTGGTCCTAGTTTATAGCACATAATATTCTGTGTCCAAATGTTCAATGAACTCGGAAAGCTCAGAACTACTTCCCGGATATTTTTCTTCTGTAAGTTTTCTCTAAAACTTTAAGTAATTGAAACATTTGCCTTTTATATAATGGAAGTCAAATAAATCAATCAATATCCTTGGGGCATTCTTTGCACACGGCCATCAGATCATAAACTAAGGAGAGAAGGTACGGTGGAAACCAGATAACTGTCATACAATTTAGTTTTTTTTAAATACATAATTATATATATTTTTTTTGGAAGGGTCGAAGGTTTTAGCCTCATATCGCTCTTGTGCCCATATTTAAAAGAGAAGATCTTCCGCCAGGCTAGGTGATCAAGCCTGGGGACCGCGGTCCAACTGTTGATGTTGAAATGATATGTCAAATCATGAGAGAATCTTGATAGTGCGATGTAGGATTCTCGCGTGTTTCTACTCGTTCATAGATGCCGCCACATCACTGTAGTGCGGGCGGTGAAGGATTGTAGTCATGTCCATAGATGTCGCCACAGGCTCATATAGTATATTTTTATTAATTTAATCCCTCAGAAAAGCTTGTGAATCCACCAGGCCGGAGCTAATTTGTGAAATTTACAATACTCTTGTTTATCCAATAATGTTAGCATTCAATAATATAATAGGATTATAGGACAATGAGGATGAAAACGAGGCTGTGAACGAGGATGAAAATTAAGATGAGTTTGAGGATGAGAATGAGAGCACATAGACCTTTTATACCGGGAAAATGTAACATTAGGAACCGGGCAAAACCACGGATAGTTATAATAGACTATAACTAAATAATAAACGGTTCTTAAGCTCTTAATCAATGTTACGTCGTATCCTTGAGTAGGTAACATTTCCACACCAAGTTGGTTTCTATTTAATCACAAGTTAACCGATACGTCTTGTTAGTGGTAGACGTTAATTAATTAAGGTTTAAAGTATCTCTCAAATAGCAGACATTTCTCAACCATAGACAATTTAACAGTTTCTTTTGTGGTTTCGCTAATCTGTAATCAGATTACAATGTTATTCCATTAGTATTATTATGTTAACTGTTAAAGTTTGGAGTTGTTATGTGTTTATATGAAACTAGCTGTCCGCCGAGGTTTCACCCGCGTTCCCGAGGGATGTAACGTTTTTCCGGCACAAAAAGTATCCTATTTTACTTTTAATACCTCCAAGAATATGTGTACAAAGTTAAGTAGCTTTCGCGTGAAAGCGTAACAAACAAACTTACATTCACATTTATAATATTAGTACCTGGATAGCCGAGCATTGCTCGTGATTTCTTTACCAACGTGACTTCTACCATATTCTCTCTTTTAAAGCACTGTCATGTATAAGAGTACCTAGATACGAATTAGATGTGATAATAAAGGGCTCCCAATAACAGTATTTCTCACAAAAGATGTAACTTGAAAACCTTATCTTCTAATGACATTGTAGCAGTTTTCATTGCCTAAAAACACCGATAAAATGACATTTTCTGAAATATAATCCTAGCTAGATCGATTTAACGCCCTCAAAACCCCATGCATACAAAATTTCATGAAAATCGTTGGAGCCGTTTCCGAGATCCTAATTAAATATATACAAGAATTGCTCGTTTAAAGGTATTAGATAGATAGATAGATGAAGTAGGATATGACATCTATTAGTACTAATATATAATAAGGAAAGATTTGATTGTTGGTCCGTCAAGCTACACTATCCCGGGTGACATAGACTATATGATATATTTTTTAAAATTAGGGATCCTTACTAAAACTCCAATAATGTAACCCAAGGTGTAAAAAAAATATCAAATAATTTCCTTACGTCGCGTGCGCTACGAAAACTATTGATGATTGGAAGAACAAAATATTGTAACATATCTCGAGAACAAAGTTGAAACTATTTATATCTACTAGACGCTTTAACTGATTTCAATTAATTTTGGCACACAAATACATTCGGCGGTTAGAGGCGACTTGATTGAAGCGCCATTTTGAAAACTTTACAGGAGAGCTATTTGAAAATGTTAAAACCCAAAAACAGATACTGCATCTAAACTTCTTAACATTCCACATCGAAGCTGTTGAATATTAAAACTAAATGCAAGCTTCAACGAATTAGTGCATGGGCCATCATCATAGTAGTATAATTCATTGAGAAAAATGTTAGTTTCGTCAAAAATGGCGGTTGAGTCAAGTCGCCTTTTACCCGTCTATATGTTCTGGATTAACAAATAATGCTTTTAATTCGGGCAAAACATTAGATATCTCATTAGCGTAATCTCATTATAGACTTCAAAATCGTGACACTATTACTATTTAGCATCAGCGCTTCATAAATGTGACACGGGCAAAAAATATTTCCGCAACGATTTCCTTAAACTATAGTAACCTATGCGTAAGGAACTCGACGATCTTTCGTCGCGGCCTCAATGCTCTGTCTCTTTCGCTAACAACGCAATGAAGCAAGCGGTCCGCTCTTCGAGGCCTTGTCCCAGCCCGTCGACGAAGTTTGTATTAGCTGAATAAAGTGGCTTTCCTAAATATGGTTGTCATCTTATGTCGTTACAATATTGTAGGCGCATTTTAACAGATAGGGTATCATTGAAAATAAAACTTTATTGCCCTAGAAATAAGGTACATCTATTGATTCAATGGTTAATTGTATAATGTAGAATATGACTTATTATAGAGCAAAAAGGTTCATTTTTTTGTGGCATTCGTAGCAAACAAACGGGGCTGTTGGACTTTAGTTATACATAGCGTACCTGATTGACTCTACCACCTTCAAGGTATTATGCATATCTGAATCATGTTATAATTGTAATATATTATATGAATTATACCCAAAATAACAATATCATTTGAGTAGTGGATGCTCTTACTGCAGAGTTCGTCCGGGGAAGTACTACCTTACCCATCACCACCGAGAAGCAGTAGTGCACTTGTATTACTGTGTTTCGGTTAGAAAGGTAAGAGGGCCGGTGAAATTACAAGCAAATGAGACTTAACAACTTCACGTCACAGGGTCGACAACGCATTGGCGATGGCCCTAGTGTTGCATCCATTGGCGGCGGTGATCAGTTACCATCAGGTGGACCGGCCGCTTGTTTATCGGCCCATGTGGTATAAAATAAAATTACTTATTAAATGACAAAAAGGTACAAGTCAGGATTGCGCCTCTTAGAACGAAGAACTAAACCGAATAAACAATAATTCAATAAATTTACCTAAATAAGAACCACATGATGGGAACCCTAAAAAAAGTAATTACAGAGGCGCCATTCCACCCCAGTGTGGCGTACTCGACAAAAGCGCGGACAAAATATCCAAACAACAATAGCTTCCAATTTAACCGCGCTGAACTAAGAAACGCAACCTCTGTTCTAGAAGCAATTATTTAATCTATGACTGTGCACGCGATCAGAACAAGCTGATCGAGTTTGATGTGTCGCTTTTGACCTGATTGGTTTAGATTTGATATTCGTATAACAGTTTTGATATAACTAGTGCTCGCCTACAGGTCGAAATCCGTCCATAATCATTAAAAATTTTATGAGAACAATGAAAAGTTTAGATTTTTTTTAAATGGTTTTATAGCTTAGTTAGTACATATTTGACAGGCTATGGTTTGGTGGTTAGCGACTCTGACTGCCAAGGCGAAGGTCGCGGGTTCGATTCCCAGGACGTGTCATCGCACGGACGGCTCGGAGAGCTTATCTCTCACGTGATAGCGAAAGAGAAGCCGCGACGAAACATCCTCGAGCTAGCTTCATTTTTTTTTACATCATCGAAGTAATAATCTGTATTATAACGCAAGTCCCGCTTAGTTAGGGATCGCATAAGCGTGTGTATTTACGAACACCTATCATTATAAAGCCCTTTTTCATCGGCCGTCAGATCTCAAGACCACGACATAATAAGGCCTTAAAATGTGCCCCTCAACCAGCTTTTAGCCTTTACCCTAAATCACGGCTAAAACACTACCTAAAAACTAACCTCAAATAACCATTTTATATAAACCTCATAATTTGCATGTAAGATAAAAATTTACATGGCACATAAATGATGTTAAACTAAAATTCATGGTCGAGACTCGAGTTACCATAGTGGCGGGTTTCTTTTTCTTTTTCTAAAACCGGCTTGTAATTAGCTATGAAACGGTGCCGTTCGCGTGTAACAGACGATTTATTAGAGTGCCAAAGCGTTATTAACTTCGAGTTTCATGTCAAAATGTTGCCAGTTATTTATGAGTGTGTACTTATTAAAATCATCGATAACTTTTGCTTTTTCTCCTTCTTCCGAGGATTTCTTCTAGGAGCAGTTCTGAACTAATTTACTTGATGGTATTGGCTCGCCCGGTACTTACTTGTGAGGATACTCACACTTGTATACTTGTAAATAGGTTGGCTACATAGAAACTCTACTTAATTTTATGATTTTTGTATGAAATAGTAAGTTATGAAGTCATAATTGTACGGAATCAAAAGATCTTTGTAGCTAAATCGGTACCTAAAGCTCTAACTATATATATAATATGTATATTATAAATGCGAAAGTTTGCATGGCTGAATGTCTGTTACTTAATCACATCAGAAAGGCTGAACGCATCTAGATAAAATTTTGCACAGAGATAGATTATAGCCTAGAATAATACATAGTCAACATTTCATCCCGGAAAAATGCAACATCGCTCGGGAAAGCGAGTGAAACCGCGGGGGGGCGGCTAGTATTCGATGTATGCGCTTTTTAACACGATCAATATTCTGGTTAGTTTCTGATCATCTTGAAAACTGGATAGTTTCCTAGTTGTCTAGTTGGATTAGTGGTTAGAGACCCTGACTGCCAAACCGAAGGTTGCGGGTGCGATTCCCACCCAGGACAAACATTTGTGTGCATGAACATGTCTGTTGGTTCCGTGTCTGGGTGTAAATATCTATATATGTATGTATTTAAAAAGTAGTATATGTAGTGTATCAGTTACCTGGTAGCCATACTACAAGCAGTACACTCTGCTTAACTTGGGATCAGGTAACCATGTGTGAAGAATGTCCTAGGATATTTATTTATTTATTTATTATAAGAGTTAGCAGAACTACTAGGACTTGCAGGCTGCCCGACTCCAACTCTATCTGGTCATACTTGATGATCGCTAGATGTATGATGTAAATTGGTGGTCATTGCTATCAAGGTGGAGTTGTAAATGGTATTATTCGCCACTACCACAACCATTTGCGTTACCACAAAGTTAACACACATGACCTGTCCAGATCAACACGTAATTAAGTCTCAAACAATATTATCCTATCCTTTAATAGTTTAAACTTTTAGGCATATAGATAATTTGTAAGCTGGTTTATCACATAGGATACTTTTTTGATTCCCGGCAACAAATATAATATAATGAATATGTATCTCGGATATATTTTTTGGAACGGACGAAGGTATTAGCCTCAGATGGCTCTTACACCCTTACGCGGACAATTCCGGCGAGCGCTATGGGCTCTCAGCCGAAAGTACGCAGCCATCAGATCCCAAACTAAGCAGAGTTTGTAGTATTGAAGCCAGATAACTGATATACAGTGGCGTAGCTAGGTAACCAAAGGCCCAGGGGCAAAATGTAGGGCCCCAACTAAACTATTTAAATCGTTTGCCCCTAGCCGAAGCTTGGGGGCCCCGGAGCACTGCCCCGTCTAGCCCTCCGGTAGCTACGCCACTGCTGGTATATTACCTATAACATTTGAATACATACTTACTGGCACATCGAATCCTATAAAAACGCGGGTGAAACCGCAGAGAACAGTTGGTAATTAATACTATTAGTAGCATAGTGTTAAGACCGCAACAAGTGTTTAATTTCCAGATGTGGCGACTTCAAGGGCTAATTACTATGGCTCATCCATATTCAATGGCATAGCTTACCTCTAAATAGATATCTCTGTACCACCAACTTAAACTTGATACTAACTTATGCAGGAAGGTGTACTGTCACCAGCATAATTATCAGTCACCAAACCTCGTCACAAAACAAGCTACAGTTTTGCGATTTACCAGCATTCCTGATGGATCTAATGTGGAATATGAAGGCTAGGTTACTTCTGGATAAAGTTGCATTCTTATAGTAAAAGAATTATTAAAATTGGACTAAGTTTTTCTTAATTTAAAACATTTTTTTTTTTATTTTATAATATTATGAAAAGATAAAGTAAACGCATGTTTTGTAAATACATATACTATTAAATCACTTAATTATGAATTACTTTAGTGAACAGGTGTTTTGTAAAGGATCTGTTCATGTACTTATGTTGCTAACTGTACATACTTAAGTGGTAGGACTTCAAGAATAGGTTTCTAGGACAGTTCCGTGCATAATACATCAGGAGTTAAGTTAACACGTATCCCTTAAGCTGAAGGCTGTGTATACTGAGGTGTGATTACCTAAAGCGAATTTTATGAGCTCGATGAGGTATCAGCGCGGCGTCTACGCTCTCTCTCCCGTTAGCTACGCGTTGTGAGAGGTACGATTGCTGGAGCTTTGTTGCGCCGACTGAGATGAGGTTACAGAATCCAGGGGCTGATTAATTCATTCGCCGAGACAACCTTTACGTCCTCTATGTCACAATGGTAATAACGGTTCCCTGTCATCGCACAGTGGTGCGAAACGATATATTCTCGGGTATAAATTACATTTATTAAGTTTGCTCGTATATGCGTAATCGAGTATAATTGAAAGTCGATGGTTCAAGCAATTTGTGATGCAAATGCAATACAATACAGTGTATTTTTCAACTGGAAAAATACCAAAATTTCGGAAATATTTTGAGTGGGCCTTTGCTTATGTGTTTAATATTGAATTGATTATTATGAATGAATGATTATATATAATAATATATATATAAATTATATATTATATAATAATTTAGAAATGTTAAGATTATATTCTTTAAGTAAAGCATGATTAATAAGACTAGCAGCGGCGGCCTTACCCTGGCGGCAGATCATTGTGAGGCCTTTTGTCCTTCGTTAAAAGTATGTGATGCGAAAGTAAGCCAAGAAGACAATAAATGCTAATGTTAGTCAAATTAATAAAATTTTACATCCATATTTTTTTTAATTTGCTTGGGTTGCGTGAGGCCCCTGCAAGAGCGAGGCCTCGGGCGATTGCCCCGTTCACCACCCCTAAGGTCGCCACTGAAGACTAGTTATTTAGTTAGTTAAAACTAAGACATGTCCTTGGGGATTTTGGCGCTGTATGCTGTAATACAGGCTTTTTCCCTAACTCAGCAATAGAGGGTAAGCTACTTTAATCTTATCTAGTCTGAGATATCTTTGTCAAACACTACCTTGTATTAACTTAGCTATGAGTCAATAAACATTATTATTATTATTTCTTATTTCCTTTTCAGTTTAGGTCTTCATATCTATACTTAACATAGTTAAATAAAATTTATGTATAAAGCTTAATTTGTAAAGTGAGATGAAATTACAGGAACATGAGACTTAACTTCACGTCTCAGGGTCGACAATGCATTGGCGATGCATTTGGTATTGCAAATGTCCATAGGCGGCGAAGACAACTTACTATCAGATGGGCTGTCTGTAAAGTAAGATGAAATTACAGGAACATGAGACTTAACTTCACGTCTCAGGGTCGACAACGCATTGGCGATGCCCTGGTATTGCAAATGTCCATAGGCGGCGAAGACAACTTACTATCAGATGGACTGTCTGTCTGTTTGTAGCCAGGTGGCATAACAAAAAATAAATATAGAAAATTAGATTTTAAGGGTTAGGACAGAGATAGTATATACATATGTTCTCTTCTTCTCTCGTCACTAAGGGCTGAAACATCTAAAATCAATTAAATAACTGATTAAACGATAGTCATATTATTTGATGCCTCGAACATTTATGATTTTAGGATTACTTTTCCAGTTAATAAAAAAATGTATGTAGCATTTTTATTTTGGTTCCGTTCGTCAAAAGTTAAAAGGGACTCTTATTGGATAGCCATGTTGTCCGTCCGTCTGTCAAGTCCCCATTTCTCTGGAATTTTTAAAAGCATCAATTTGTAATAAATATCACATACAATATGGCTTTGATTTCGAAATATCTTTTCATTGAAGGAATGTTCGATGCATTCATAAAGACTTGATTCCCATACGAGTTTGTTGGGAATCCTCGGGAATGTTGGGTGGGTGAGCCAGATTCGTACTTGACCGGTTGTTTTAGGGTGTTAAATCAGTATAAATTGATTGATTAAACCTTTACGTTCTTATAGAATATCTATTCATCTTTCGAGAATTTCAAGCTCCTCAGTAAAAAGGATTCCAAAATTAATTATTACGAGGAAAGGAAAAACTAAAATATCTGAACTTCAAAAGGATTTTATAATTAATTCTGTTAATTCTGAGAATCTTAAGATAATTAAATTTTGCTATTAAAACTGGTAGCAAATCAAAGGATTCTCACGAGAATATAACAATGTCATGCGTAAAAAGCTTGTTAGTTTCATTTCATAATCATTTTGATTAATATTTTAATAGTTATTAAATAAATTAAATATAAAATTCTTCTTTGGGCCAGCTCTAACACCGTCCTGGCCATGATAGCTAATAAGTTAGATTGTCCCTATATCCGGCACTGCTGAGATAGGCATACTACTTGCAGTGCCGGATAAAGCGGCTATATTATGTATATTTGTGTGTGTGTTTTATGTCTTTTTCTGTATTTATTATTAATGTGTTATTTGTTTGAATATTTTTGTAATCTGTGGGTCATGTTACTTGCAATAAAAGAATTTGAATTTCAATTTGAATACCTACATTGACTCAGTGATGGGCCAGTTGAGTTAGTGGTTTGAATGACCGCGATGCCACAGGTCTTAGGTTCGATTCACAAACAGGACAAACATTTGTGTGCGTGATATTAATCCATACTTATATAAAAATGCAACTTTTCACAACTAAACGGCTATACATTCATAATATAATTTGGAAAATACAACTGTAATTATTATTTTTTCAAACTTTACCTTCATTTGAAGTTGTATCGCTACCGAAGGCATAGCTAGTGTTAAATATGACGTATTAAATTAAATTAACCTTCGAAACCAGGACCTGATCTAAATAAATGACTTTGACTTTGCACAAAAATTTCTTAGACAAAAGTCGAAGAATTTCAGAGACTAACACCCATATTCCTCGAAAATTCCTCGACTCCACTCGACCTCACTTCAAGATATTAGTATTCATAGTTGCCAAAATCTCCTCCACTCGACACTTTCCCTCACTTAAGGTGAGGAAACAACTGTCAACTTCAAGGTACGTCGGGACCCACATTAAGGAACTTTATTGCTTGTAAACAGTTACTGAAGCTCATTATTTTATTTGATAAATGTTTTATCTATATATATAAAAATGAATCCCTATTTCCCTTGGTCACGGCATCACGCATGGACGGCTGGACCGATTTCGCTAATACTTTTGTCATCAACTTAATAATCAATCTATTTAAAGGTATTTATTTATAAATTATATTGTTATAAGTATATTATAAGTATTATGTTCAAAATAAAAACTAATTATTGTTAACATTTAATATTATCAGAATGGCGCTGCAATTCCTTTAAAAGAGTCACTAAACGTTAATTTTAAAAAGTGAAAGTTATAACGTCAGCCTATAAAAGGGCTTACACCGCCATTTTATAGCAGACTATAATCTGTCATCAGACAATACACATCGTGTTCTTAAGAGTGTTCTTATAAATTACAATTATTGTGCTATTTCTAAATCCTGTAAGTATTCGTTTAAATTGAAGGATATTATATTGGATAAAAGTGAGTACGCTGATGTTTTATTTTATCTTAATATTAGTCAAAACCCCTTTTCCCCTTAGTCATTAACATCTCAGAAGTGGGATAGATTTCACATAGTACCCACATAAGTGACGTTTATTAAAAATGTTATGGATTAAATTCTTTTCGTTATTTTTTTTTAATTTCTTTGCCCTTTATCTTAATAAATATACCTTTAACAAGACACCCTGACAAACATCAAACAATCGAAGGTGTTGTTCTAGATTCTTGTATAGTGACACATTTTAAGTGGTCAGTAGTTTTAAATTATTTTTACTAAGCTAGAATAATGCGATAATAATAATATTGATAATTACCCGTCTAAACCAGACTTTTGTAAACCACCTGCCACCTTGGTGGGCTTTGGTGGATTGTTATATATTTGGATAGAAATTGAATTGACTACACTTATAATTTTTTTTTTATGATTTAAGTACCTACATCGGCATTCTATTTTTCATTGGTATTTTGTTATACCGGTAAGTTGCTACTATTTGTGTCTAGACTCTGCTTGGTACGCGTTAAAGATTTTGTGTTTCAGTGGATACAATTGAACAGGGCGTTGGACTTTATTCACCAACCCATCCGACCGAAATGGATCATCGTTCTCGTGACAGGCAAGACAATCTTTCGCCGATACTGTCAAACCTTCAACGATCGCGACAAAAAAACCCGCAGTCGATCTGCAGGGCGTAGTCCCCGAAGTGCAAACAAGGAATCTGATCGCCAAAAGCATCAATCACGATGCAAGGAGAGGAGTCTACGAAGTCCAAGATCGTGCAGACAAGAGGACCGACCGTCAAGCAGCCGGGTAGACCATAACATAAGCAGCAGATCTGACCGCCGCTCACGCAGCCGAGTTGACCGCCACCGCTCGCGCATCAGACCCGACCGCCACTCACACGGCCAAGCCGACCGTCACCGCTCGCGCGGTGGACCCGACCGCCGCTCACGCAGCAGCGTCGACCGCCACCGCTCGAACAGCAGACCCGACCGCCGCTCACGCAGCCGAGTCGACCGCCACCGCTCGCGCAGCAGATCCGACCGCCGCTCACGTGGCCCAGTCGGCCGTCACCGCTCGCGCAGCAGATCCGACCGCCGCTCATGCAGTCGAGTCGACCGCAACCGATCGCGCAGCAGACCCGACCGCCGCTCACGCGGCCAAGCGGGCAGTCACCGCTCGCGCAGCAGACCCGACCGCTGCTCACGCGGCCGAGTCAACCACCGTATAAACAGCACAAGTAGGCAGGAGGATCAGCTAATGGGTACGTCAATTACACCTACTAGTCTCGTTAAACTATTAAATGCCCTCAAAACAGTAAGTCACACTGAATCATTAGATAAACTGGGAAACATGCAGAATACTGTCCCTGAATTTGACCCTGTGAGAAAGGAACAAACCATGACACTGTGGCTTCACAAAGTAAACGAGTGCAGATCAATTTATGGATGGAACGAAAAACAATTAATTCATTTTGCTCTGCCTAAACTACGTGGGGTGGCACAACGTTGGTATGAAGGTTTGTCGTCTGTCCTTTTTTCATAGGAAGAATGGCAGGTCAAATTGTTAACAGCTTTTCCATCCGACGAAAATTACGGGCAAATGCTAAGTGACATGTTAGCTAAGCGCGCTCGATCCGGAGATTCACTCGAGACATATTACTACGATAAAATTGCTCTAGTAAATAGGTGTGGCATAGAAGGACGACGTGCCGTGGAGTGTGTACTTCACGGAATAGACGACCGTTCGGTTCGATTAGGGGCTGAGGCGGTTCAGTATGATAATCCTGATAAATTGTTAGCGTATTTGAGAAATGCTAGAAACATTCGTCCCATTATTGAGCGAAAGCAAATAAAAGGACAAGTTAATAGTAAAAATCCAGATTTACAGTCTAAACCAAGTTTTAAGGGATCCCGCTGTTTCAACTGCAAACAAGATGGTCACACGGCTCCTCAATGTCCCCAACCAATTAAGAAATGTGGAAAGTGCAATAAACTAGGTCATGACACAAATCAGTGTTACTCCAAACAGCTCGTACCTTCCGAAAAGTCTGTAATGGCTATTTTCAATGGATTTGAACCTGGGGATAAATATTTTAAAATAATAAAAATTAATGAGATTCCGTTTGAGGCCTTTATTGATTTTGGGAGCGAATGCTGCATGGTACGATTGTCAGATTTTCGTAAAATTTCTAGTCACTTTGATGTTGGTGAGCTCCCCACTCTTAAAGGGGTTGGAAACTCAGTTGTTCAAGTATTAGGCAAACTTTGTGTCAACATAGTAATTGATAACGTTAGCGCGGATGTAGATATATTGATTGTACCGGATGAGGCTATGCGTATGCCGGTCATGATAGGACAATCATTTACGGACACACTGCAAATGTTACAGACTAGTTATGATATAACACCAGCTTCTAAAGTTCTCTTGTTTATTAAAGAAGACATTACACTGTCAGGAGAATCGATTATTGACGTTTATACTGAACCTGTTATGTCTGGTGATGTATATGTCGAAGGGGGTATTCGTTTCATCTCTGATGTCACATTCTCTGTAGCATCGGGTTTGTTTAGTATAAACAACGAAGGTGTTGGAAAAATGGTTTTTAGCATACCTGACAATAAGTTCGTTACATTTAAAGGGGGATATATGGTAGCACGTGGGCGTAAAGCTACGGAAGATTGGAATTCATTGAAACAGGTCATGCAGGTAATAAATCAAACATCTGGTCATGGGTCACTGACTGATGCCGAGATTAAAATCGGTAATGGTATTTTACCCGCACAGAAACGACAATTGTTCTCACTCCTTAACAAATATAGAAACTGCTTTGCTTCTAGTTTATCGGAACTTGGAACCACTACTGTAGGTGATATGTCTATACCTCTTCATGATGAGATACCAGTAGTCTACAGGCCATACCGATTGTCAATGAAAGAGAAAGAAGTGGTAAGAGATATGATTTCAGAATTGCTGGAGAACGGGATTGTTCAACCCTCCACTTCTTCTTATGCGAGCCCAATCGTGCTTGTTCGTAAGAAAACTGGTGAATACCGATTATGTATCGATTACCGCGCTCTTAATAAAAAGACTATCAGAGAAAACTATCCAATGCCCTTAATAGATGATCAATTAGATGTTCTAGCTGGCCATCAGTTTTACACTACTCTTGATCTTGCATCCGGTTACTATCAGATCCCCGTTTGTCCAGACGACAGGTTCAAAACAGCGTTTGTGACTCCGGATGGGCATTATGAGTTCACGAGAATGCCTTTTGGTCTCGCAAATGCCCCGGCAACTTTCCAACGTATTATGAACCAAGTGCTGGGAGATCCCAGATACAAAGAAGCTTTGGCTTATCTGGATGACGTAATTATTCCAGCAAAAGATTTTGTAGAGGGTTTAAATCGGTTGGAAAATGTTCTCAAATTATTTTCCGTGGCGGGTTTGACGCTTAATGCTTCTAAATGTTTATTTTTTGGGCATACTGTGGACTATTTAGGCTTCGAGATGTCAAAGGATGGCATAAAGCCAGGCTCAAAAAAGATAGAGGCAGTTGAAAAATTCCCTGTACCACAAAACCAGCACAATGTGCGACAATTCCTTGGTCTAGCAAGTTTCTTCCGGCGATTTGTGCCCGGTTTCTCCGTCATTGCAAAACCTCTCACTCACCTTTTGAAAAAGGATATTGCCTGGATCTGGGGGTCTGAGCAAGAAAGGGCATTTAGAGATCTTCAAATGAAATTGATAAAAAAACCCACATTGGCTTTATATGATCCACAGGCTGCTACCGAACTGCACACCGATGCTTGCAAAATCGGTGTAGCTGGTATACTACTCCAGCGTAACGAGGGTGGTGTCCTTAGGCCTGTGGCTTATTTTAGCCGACAAACTACCCCTGAGGAACAAAATTACGCATCTTACGATCTGGAAACACTCGCGGTTATATCATCTCTTCAAAAGTTTAGAGTATACCTCGTTGGTTTAAAGTTTAAAATTGTAACGGACTGTAACTCGTTGCGCGCGACATTTCAAAAGAGAGATATGTTGCCGCGGGTGGCCAGATGGTGGGAGCAAATGCAGGAGTATCATTTTGATATAGAGTACAGAGCAGGTACCTCTATGGCTCACGTCGATGCGCTTAGTCGAAATCCCATTACAGAAAATTCCTGTAATGTTATGGACGTTAGAAGTGTGGGTGAAGAAAGTTGGCTTGCAACTGTTCAGCTCGCAGATTCGGAAATTCAAAGGATCGTTAAAATTCTTAATGACCCTAATCTCAATGATGTTATTGACATAAAAAACAATTACATATTAAAAGGTGATAGATTATTTAGGATTACATCCGATGGAAATAGGTGGGTCGTACCTAAAGGAGTCCGTTGGCAAATCGTGAAGATGAATCATGACGATATAGGTCATTTCTCAGTTGACAAAACTTTGGAAAAGGTTAAGTCTTTGTACTGGTTTCCTAAAATGCGGAATTTTGTTAAGAAATATGTCACTTCCTGCCTCGAGTGTACCTATTCTAAAGCAACTGGGGGTAGGAAACCAGGATTTCTTCACCCTATTGAAAAAGTAGATATCCCTTTTGATACTCTGCATATTGACCATGTTGGTCCTTTTGTCCGAAGCAGTCGAGGTAATATGCATATTCTTGTGGTAATCGATGCCTACACCAAGTATATTTACCTCAAAGCTGTCCGAAACACCAAAACAAATACAAGTATTAAAATACTCAGAGAGTATTTTGGTATATTTGGGGTACCTCGGAGGCTTATTTCTGACAGAGGGACCTCATTCACTAGTTCTTCGTTCCAAAAATACATGAGAGAAAAAGGCATCAAACATATTCTCAATGCAGTTGCTACTCCACGGGCAAATGGGCAGGTAGAACGTTACAATAAAGTGATTGTTGACGCTCTTACAGCCAAGTCCATTGGTACATCAGATAATAGATGGGATGATCACCTACCCGAAGTTCAATGGGGTATTAACAATACGTTTAACAAAGGTATCAACCGCACCCCTTCAGAAGTACTTTTTGGACTAAGGCTATCGGGATCTAGTGAGAATAAGATACTGTCAGAACTAGATAATACAAACATAGACGTTTCGCCAAATATGGATAGAATAAATATACGTCAAGAAACCAATGCACATATAAAATCATGTCAGCAAAAACAGAAGGAATCTTTTAATAAAAGGCGCTGTGAGCCAGTAAAATATCATGTTGGAGATCTAGTAAGGTTAGAACGACAGGTACCTTCTACTGGGCAAAGCAAAAAAACTTGTACCAAAATTCCAAGGTCCTTATAAAGTTGTTGCCATTCTTGATCATGACCGTTTTCAAGTGGAAGACACACCACTCACTCAAAAAGCGGGAAAGAGATTCTCCACAGTTGTAGCAATCGATAAAATGAAACCTTGGCTCAGTTTTAGCAGACCGCACGAACACGATTTAATCACTTCTAGTGACTCCTCTGAAGAGGACTCATGATGGTTCTGAGGTCATAATCAGTGAGCTTAGTTTGCTTAATTAAAATTTGGAATGTATGTTTGGACATCCCTGGTCCAGCAGACATAATCATTATGGGACATCCCTGGTCATCAAGTTGATCTATTCAATAATATACCTAGACATCCCTGGTCTATATAATATATGTACTTTAGCAATGTTTGTTTGGACATCCCTGGTCCAGCAGACATAATTATTTTGGGACATCCCTGGTCCTCAAGTTGATCTATTAAATAATGTAGACATCCCTGGTCTACATAATAGTTATATGTACTTTAGCAATGTTTGTTTGGACATCCCTGGTCCAGCAGACATAATCATTTTGGGACATCCCTGGTCCTCAAGTTGATCTATTTAATAATATAGACATCCCTGGTCTATATAATATATTAATAATAGGGACTTCCCTGGTCCCATAATCATTATTAGATTATAAGTAACTAGTACGAGGTCGTACTTCATAATTTGGATGGCCGACTGTCATCAACTTAATAATCAATCTATTTAAAGGTATTTATTTATAAATTATATTGTTATAAGTATATTATAAGTATTATGTTCAAAATAAAAACTAATTATTGTTAACATTTAATATTATCAGAATGGCGCTGCAATTCCTTTAAAAGAGTCACTAAACGTTAATTTTAAAAAGTGAAAGTTATAACGTCAGCCTATAAAAGGGCTTACACCGCCATTTTATAGCAGACTATAATCTGTCATCAGACAATACACATCGTGTTCTTAAGAGTGTTCTTATAAATTACAATTATTGTGCTATTTCTAAATCCTGTAAGTATTCGTTTAAATTGAAGGATATTATATTGGATAAAAGTGAGTACGCTGATGTTTTATTTTATCTTAATATTAGTCAAAACCCCTTTTCCCCTTAGTCATTAACACTTTTTTGCGGTGTTTGTTATTGTCAGGTGAAGGTTCTTATGAATGAAAAAATTAAAAAAGTTGCGTGGAACATTAGAAAATTTAAGAAAACATAACGCCCATATTAACTTTTCTAATGTAACCGTACCGCTTTTGACAATATAAACTCTTATAATGTCACCTTATGATTCATAGTTAAAACAGGTCAACGACTGTAGGGTTAGCTAGTCTATAATAGTATGACGTAACTAATGACATGTTACCTCGACTACACTTCGATTCGACATCAATCGGGATTGTTCGAGTTATAACTTAGAATACCAATTTTGAGGATTCCTCGAGAAAATGCTTAAGGTATCCTCAGTCGAGTTGGAGTTAAGTGACGTATGAGGAAACGTCTTAGAATATGTAAGTCATGTATGAAGGAAGTCTACCAAATTGCACGGGGCCCACGTTCAATAATAATAATAATCATAAAATTCATTTATTCAGGCAACACAGAAACCCAATATTTTTCGTAAGATTTTTTAGAGTAGTAGAGCTCTTAGTGCAGAGTTCGTCTGGGGAAGTACTACTACCTTACCCATTTCTGCCGTGAAGCAGTAGTGCACTTGTATTACGTGTTTTGGTTAGAAAGGTAAAGGGGCCGGTGAAATTACAGGCACATGAGATTTAAGGTAACTTCACGTCTCAGGGTCGATAACGCATTGGCGATGCCCTTGTGTTGCAAATGTCCATAGGCGGCGGTGACTACTTACCATCAGGTGGACCGTCTCCTTGTTTGTCGGCCCAAGTGGTATAAAAAAAAAGATCTTAAACTATGTTAGTTTGAGCGCTACATAACAACAATAATACGAAGACAATATTTGTTTTCGTCCTCTGTGTGAGTTTCCACATCAGAGGACAATCCACCTTATTATCAATGCCTGAGCCTACGTATCAAAGCAAATCACAGCAATCCTTCTTCCTCCATTCCATTGCCGATAGCGTTTCCATAGATATTGTCATTTGTATGTGAAACGTCGCCTTCACTAAACATCAGACAATCAGACCGGGCTACCAGCGGGCCAATCATTAGGGAGAATTGTCGCCGACGAGGCGCGGCCATGTTTACTAATCAGAGTAATCAGACGAGGACGAGCCAGACCGCCTAGCAGTACTATTGGTGTTGTCAATTTATTGCCAGCGGTTCTCAAAGTTAGCTATTTGTCCCCCTGTAATTATTAATTTGATTAACTATGAAAATGTTGTTATGGTTCACTATAATTCGCATGCGGCTTCTCTCGCTTTTGAAGCTGTTTTGTGTTTTGTTACTGCCAGAAATCATGCTTATGTAGAAATAGTTATAGATATTTTTCGAATGCCGACTATATACTTATAAAAACTGCACAGCTCTTTGGGAGATAAAAATGCAATGTTAAAACCAATAACTAGAAAGAAGAAGTAAGTATTAGTTTGAGATTTCTTTATCAATTTAACGAGTGTCGCAAAAGTGAAACTAAACTAAGTCATAAAAGTTTGAGATCGACGAGCTTATTAAGAATGAGAATACTGTAAGTAAATCTACATCTTATTCTTCAGAAATAAAGTTGTCATTCCATTGAAGATTTTAGTTACAAATAGGGAGTGCGTCTTTTGTAATCAAGCACGAAATTAGAAGCCACAGACACAAATTATACAAAGGGAATTTATTTTCATAGCTAATTGTTGTGAAAAAAATACGTTATCTAATTTAATCCAAGTTTACCAAGGAGAATGATATCATTATTTAAAAAAAGAAGTAATTCGAGCCTTACTCAGATTTTATACTATCAAATCTCCTCTACCTTTACATGAATTGAAATACTTAGTATCTAATTTATCATGAATAACCCATATATAGGGATTCTCCAACCCCTAATGTGGAATCTGAGTCACCCTTTACAAACAAGTCAGTTAAATTGAAGCCAAGTAATTTTTTTTTTCAAATATAACTGAAATGGTAATGATTTACAAAATTTTGCATACAGTTTTTCCTCGTGGGAGACTTATAAAGAGGATCTTTAAAATATAGAAGTGCCTCGATAACTTTGCACCCCAAAATTTACTTCACATCATTTTTGAATGAGTTTACTGAGTATCTATGGAAACCATAAAAAGGCTTTATGTAGTACTGAGAAAACCCTAAAAATTCTTCCAGTCCAAACTGTACCTACCGATTAATAAAATTCGTGAATAACCAAAACGAGGTCAGGTCATGTATTCAGCGTAATCAACCCAGCCTTCGGGCAATTGCGCCCAATTGTGTCGCATCGATCGCAGCGACGATAGCTACACTTGTAAAGTGTAACAGAACAATAGCGGCAATGTATGATAAACTATTTTATTCTGTAGTAATTTGTGGGTTGCTCGGTAAAAGGATAAAGGTATTGCGTGATTGACCTACCGACTACACTTACAAGGGGGATGGGTAAAAATAAAGTATTTTTATTTATACAGCTCATATTTTTGGAACAATAAAGAAAGTTTGCCGACTAATAGATTGTTGCCAAATTTATAGTTGGCGAATGTCATTCGACCTTTTATATTGTGAAGATAGATTATGATGAGAACCGAATTCTTTCCAACTTTTATAAAAAGCACTAGCTCCCACTCACGGTTTTAACCATGGTTTTCCCCTGAATCGTGTTTAACAAAAAACACATAAAGTTTATAAAATAAATTTAAAAATATGAAATAATTTCTCATCATTATAAACAATACGTGGTAAAATAATAAAATAAATATTTTGATCCACCACTTTCACTTTCGATAAAATTTTACCATACGATTTGCTTTAGTCACTTTTTTTCGGAAGTGGATCTTCTTTTTTAAATTCTCTTTTTTTAAAGGACTTTCTTACAACGTCAATCCCATAGTATCTACTCATAAATAACCGGATCGCAATAAGAGTTGATGGTAAGCCCCCTGTGTGCCAAATCCGCTCAACCGTTTATACGTAATGGAGTCACAGATGCTCAAACTTTCACATTTATAATATTTGTGGGGCTTAGATTTAGGCTCGCTATTACTAAAAGTTTAGATAATCTGGTTTCTTAGCATACTTTATTATATAAAATTTCAGTGTGCATGACATCGTAATTTTTCTTCTCTGGATCGATTTTTATAGTTTTTTATTTCTACTTATGAGGTCACCTTGATGGTTCTTACGTATAGTCGAGCCCGGTACTGGAACTGTTCAAGATTCAAAGTGAAACCGCGAAAAACCGCTGGTAACTAGATAAAAAGACAGTGCAAATGCAAACCAAAGATATTTGGGCACGTAACTTGCAACAAGGGATTATATGACTTGACGCAAGGTACAGTGGAGGGCAAGAGATCCTGCAACGTGGAGACTACCACCAGGTCGACTCTGGACATCTATGACCCACTCTTTCAACCCCCAATGTAATAATCAATTGAAATAAATTTTGGCAACAGGGGTGTTGCAAATGTGCGTAAGAGTCAGTAAAATGTAGGTTTGTTATGTGTCCGGGTTCAAATCTATAATATAAGTAGATACCTATGTATTAAGAAAAAAAAGGATAATTTGTTGTATCTATCGGTTATCAGCCCCCTTATTCAGCTAATACCTACTTCGTTGGCGAGCCCCTTCAGAGAGCATACCTCTCACGTGATTAGTAGTATTAGTGTAGTAAGCGACAGAGATAGAGCATAGAGGCCGCGACGAAACATCCTCGAATCAGTGTCATTTTCCTTACAGAATCGAGCCCCTGGTTACCATAGTACAAGCACTCCAAGCTCAGTGGCGTGCCATAGGTGAGGCCTATGTCCAGCAGTGGACGGAGATAGGCTGATGATGATGATGATGATGAAGCACTCCTTAGTTAGGGATCAGATGGCCGTGTGTAAAGATTTTTTTTTTGGAAGGGACGAAGGTGTTAGCCTCTGATGTCTCTTACATCCTTACACGGACAATAACGTGTGTAACCAGGGTCACCTGGTTATTTATATATTTATAATGGTAGATATTAATTTTTATTCCTAAAGACAAAAACTTTATGTAAAAAAGGGTTTTATACCTACAAATATAAGGCGTCTAATCGCATGTATTATAAGATCACTAAGATCAGTGACAGAGGTAAGAGTAATCCCCGTAGAGGAAATTTGTCGCCTCCGAGACAAACTAGCAAACTGTTGTTGACTCCGACAACAAACTTGTAAGATTTGTTGTTGTTTCACAAACTTTGTTGTCAAAACAAAAATGTTGACCGCGCCGAAGTAATATTCGAACTATCTTCTCAATATTGGAAGGGAACTTTGGGATATTTAAGGAGAAATAAGGGGCTGAAGTTAATTTCGTTGTCTTGATTTTTGTCCAAGGTCCTTGGTTACTTGAAAGTATAGGTCGTTAACTTGCCTGGTGACCAGAGGGATGGTTTCTTGGAGACTAGTCTAGTTATCTAACGAGGTACTACTGCCTACCTTCTGAGTACATATCTACTTAAAAATACTGGGTCAATCTTTACACACGGCTATCTGATCCCAATCTAAGCAGAACTTGTAACTATGGGAACCAGATTACTGATATACTACTAAAACCATTTTTTTAAAACACAGATTAAATATCATGTCTGCGAAGTGAGGGTCTCTAACCACCCAGCCAACTGGCGCGTCAACAACAATGGAATAGATGTACAATATATATGTAGATATACAACGTGTTACAAAATACCCCGTTAAAATATAATTAATTATTACCAAAGCCAACAACCCTAGTAAGCTGTCATGTCAGGGAACCAGATTATTAAAAAGAAAGGCTTACGTACCAATTTTACCTAATAATTGTTTACTTTAAAAGATTTTCTCTTTTTCATTTATAAAAATCAGTTTTTTTTTATTTTTGGAGTATGTGAATGGACTCGTTATAAGGCCCCATTTAACCTCCTTTCGGCTTTACTGGTAGTTTTGTAACAGCCTGTATATAGTGAAAATTCATTGTCATAACCTTCCTTGCTTTCTCGAAACATAGGATACTGTCCATATTTAAAATGGAAGTAGGTATTTCTTTTTACTATGTTTTTTTTAGCTTACCAAGGTCCATCCATCCGCCTATGATAACACGGGCCGCGACATATAGGTAACACGTGGTAGCTCCAATCCTAAGAACTAAAGCAAACAGAGGCTGAAGTAACATGTGCGTGGGCACGCTCATAGTTTCGTATAGACATGGCCTTTAAAGTAGGACTCATTGTCAATTCCCTATATCCCCAAATCCCTAGATTTTCAAGTCCCTTTTAAGGATAGTTAAGAATGTCATTCAAAAATCATCTTTATTACTTCACGCATAAGGCTCATCTATTGCTCCAATGGTTAATTGTATGATGGTGCTTATGAACCTTATCATTACGCCATAGGGTTGATTATTGGATAACAAGTTTGACGTCAAAATGGGCCTATTACAAAAAACTCAAACTAGACTTCAAGCAACCTTAACCCTAAGCCGTACCACTTTATTATAACATTTATTCACCATTAACGATTGTGATTGGTTGTTGAGATTGCCTCACACACACAAGCAATGTTTAACCTACATTTGTTTATCAGATCTAAAGCTCGTGTGCCTTGTAAGTTTTCTGGGACGGTGCAGGCCGCGTGCACACTTGCGATTGTAATGCTGTGATTATTTATAAGTAACAAATTATTTTAATTATAATTTATGAGCGTTCCCGAGGGATGTAATATTTTCCAATTTTTGGCACAAAAAATATCCTATGTGTTATTCCAGGGCATTTTCTATATATGTGCCAAGTTTCATCCAAATACGTTTGGTAGTTTATGCGTGAAAGAGTAAGAAATATCCATACATACAAACTATCGCATTACACATAGTATAAAAAGTCGCTTTCTCTGTCCCTATATCCCTATGTATGCCTCAATCTTTAAAACTACGCAACGGATTTCGATGCGGTTTTTCACAATAGATAGAGTGATTGAAGAGGAAGGTTTATATGTATTAGTATCTACATTGCACCTGAGCGAAGCCGGGGCGGGTCGCTAGTTTATAATATTAGTAGGATTTTTTATACCACATTGGCCGACAAACAAGCAGACGGTCCACCTGATGGTAAGTGGTCACCGTCGCCTATGGACATTTGCAACACCAGGGGCATCGTCAATGCGTTGGCTAACCTGAGACGTGAAGTTGTTAAGTCTCATGTGCCTGTAATTTCAGCGGCCCCCTTACCTTTCTAATCGAAACACAGTGTACTACTGCTTCACGGTAGAAATAGGTAAGTTGGTAGTACTTCCCCGGAAGAACTCTACACTTTAAGCTCTGCTACTAAAATTCTTTTAATTTCTTTTTTGACATGGATTAGATACCCTGACTGTCAAGTTGCAGGTTGTGGGTTCGATACCCAACCAGAACAAAAAATTGTGCAAAGACATGATCTGCTTATTTCGATCAGTTAATTAATGTTTAAAAATGGCGTAAACTCGCCGTACCTTATTGGCGCGATTGCTTGTTGGCACCCAATGTTATCAAAAAGGAATTAGTATGGGTGAAACTCTATTGGGAGGCGCTAAGTGAACTAGATGGAAGATAAAAAAAAATAATTAAGTATTAAAGGTATAAACCAGCTATCAAAAGACCTTCCTCTTCGTGAAGATCATAATTCTCATCATCATTATATCCGTCCAGGGATGTCCACTTATGAACATTGGCCTCCCCCTTGGATTTCCACCTCGAACGGTCCTAAGCCAGCATCCAGCAGCTTCCAGCTACTCAGATCAGGGCGTAGGTCCACCTGGTGAGAGGTCGCCTTACTCGGCGTTTTCGTGGTTACCACTCGAGAACCTTTTTTCCCCATTTCTCAGCTCTTTTATAAAAATTAAAAAACTAAAAAAATACGCTTTTAACAGAAAATCCAACTAAAAAGTAAAAAATATTTTTTTTTAATTTTAATTAAGAATAGTGTAAATAAGAAAAAAAAATTTTATTGTAAAAAAAGCGTTATTTTTTAGTTGGATTTTCTGTAAAATGCGTATTTTTTTAGTTTTTTTAAACTATTATTTATTTTTCAGTTTTTGGTCGATTTTTTTATAAAAGCGTTTTTTTTTTGTTTTTTTAAACTATTATTTATTTTAAGTCTGTAATCATCCGATAAATAAGTAAATCGAGTGCCTGGTGCCTTCCTTCGATGAAATAGGCGGTTCTCAGGTTCCCTCTCCGAAAATTTTATTTTTGAGCACAGTCGGTAACTTATCCTGATTATCCTAGTTAGGATAACGGTCTATAAAGGTTAAAGGATATCAAAATGTTTAAAATATTGAATTGTCATCGGTCCTTAATAAGTATGCCGAATTTCGAGTTAATCCGACGTTTTGAAGGGGGTCAAAATCATGTTCAAAGATTCCGTTACATACTAACATACTTACATACATACGTCTGAAGCTAATAAAAGCGTATTAATAAAGCAATAAATAAAAAAACACGGTATTCATAAGAAATAAAAGTAAGTATGTAAGAAGCCTTAGAAGATATGGTAACAGTACCATGTTTACGGAGAAACTTATTACTTACAATGTTTAACGAGTTCGCAGCCGTGAGCCAAGTTAGGGATAAGTTCTGCCGTACACTATCGACACTTATGTGCTCCTCCTTTATTATATTATAACCTTTAAGGCGGTGAAAGCTTAGTGGTAGTGTGAAAACTGAGAGCCGCGGTTTAAATCCAACAATGAGCTTGTACTTTGAGCTTTAGTGAAGGAATATGTCGTGAGGAAACAATATCATAGTTAGAAAGGAGCTATCTATGTTGATAGACAATTTCATTGACATCCCAAACTACACACAGATACCATATAGAAAAAACTAACAATCATACAGTATACACTGTAGACAGACCAATTGGCTTGGTGGTTAACGCTCTGACTGCCAAGCCGAAGGTCGCGGGTTCGATTCCCACCCAGGACAAACATTTGTGTGCATGAACATGTCTGTTTGTTCTGTGTCTGGGTGTAAATATCTATATAAGTATGTATTTAGAAAAAAGTAGTATATGTAGTATATCAGTAATCTGGTTTCCATAGTACAAGCTCTGCTTAGTTTGGGACCAGATGGCCGTGTGTAAAAAAAAAAAAGAATGTTCCAGGATATTTATATTTATATAGGAATCATATAGGAGGCATATATCAACTACAGATGCGTTGACCGGCCAGTCGGTATGGTGGTTAGATACCCTGCGGCGTGGTAGGTCATGGGTTCGATTCCCATACAAGACAAACTGTGTGAGGTCAAAAAGGCACCTATCAGCATCAGCTGCGGCCGTAGATACCGCAGCGCTGATACTTTGATAGGGCTAGCGGTGCCACGGACAGTCTCGGCACAGGCATAAAAAAAAATTATAAATATATGATAGACATATTTTATATACAGTAATTTTAGTTGTGGTGTTATTGTTTATAGTATTCCTGGTTGGCTATCCCTCTTACACTATTTCATTCTCACCTTCTATTAAGTTGCAAGACCTTCCAACGAGGCCTCGGGGATCGAGTCTCTTATGTGATGGCGTTGTTAGCGAAAGAGAAAGAGCGTAGAGGCCGCGCTTCTGTCATTTGCCTTACCGAATCGAAGCACAGGCTGCCATGGTTTCATGAAATCGTTACGAGAATATTTTTATTAAGCGGTGATAATGATGAGCTAATGATGTCATGAGATTGTTCTTCCAGCTTAAAACAGTAGGTCAGTCGCCATAACATCAACCATATCGCGAAACCACTATGAGATCCTGAAGTACCTATTTTTGAGAGACCCAGTCATAGCAAAGAGGCCGCGACACATCCTCAAGCTAGTATTGTTTACTTAGCAGAATTAAGCACCTGGTTTTGTTTTATGTTCTAATCTATCTATGTCTAATATTAGTATATACTGTCCTATATTTATATATAGTAATATATAAATATAGGATCTGTGTATAGAATGTGATAGATGTGACTCGGAAACGACTGATGAGGCCAAAAAAATTTGTCTATCTGTGTGTCTATATGTCCTTTTATAATTCAACAACGATATGACTAATCTTGATGGAAATTGTTATATAGTCAGAACATGTGATCGCATGAATTAAAGATTATAGATGATGTCGATAAACGGTACAGCTCAATATAAAAACTCGATAAATGAGTACACTAATTATGTTTTTTTATTGATATCCTGGGACATTCTTTACACACGGCCATCAAACTAAGCAGAGCTTGTACTATTGAAACCAGATAACTGATATTATTATACTACATATACTATTTTTCAAAATACATACAAATATGGATATTTACACCAAGAAACAAACAGACATGCTCATGCACACAAATGGAATTCATGGAATCAAAATCCTGACCTGGGACTTGGGAGTCGGGGTCACTAACCACCAAGTCAACTGGAGTGTTATGATAGGAAGTAATAAACATTTCGATTACATTGTTACCTCTCTAATACATAAAAACGAAACAACCACTTAAATATAAACCCATCTAAATCCTACCAAATTGCGTTTATAGGCGGTGAATAGTAAAAACTATAATAAATACAATATGACGATGTAATAAGGCAAGAGACGGCACGTGGAGTCCAGCGCCATGTCTAGCATGAGAATGTAAGACGTCGTCATGGACGATTGGCTACTGGATACGACAAGAGCGTTATACTTAAATGTGTTTGCGTCCCTTTCTATTCATAAACTCGCTATCTCCGGCGGTTTTACTCGTATTTATCGATATAATATATTGCCAATAACCATCTACGAAAAAACAAACAGCTACAAACCATCGTCGAATGGTAGCAGTCCCATCCCGATATCTTGAGTAGTTTTGAGGTGATGGTGCGTCAAAGGAATACTATTTTATAAATATATGTATAAGGTTTTGTTACATTCGGCCACACTTTGCTGTGCCTCAGTCTGATATTCATTATTATTATATGTTAATAAAATAATAATTTGACAAGGGTGTATTGTGACAAAGCAAACCTATTACAAAGACTCCGCTGTCTGTTTTTCCGTCTATCACAAGGCTCTTTCTTTAGAAGCTTATAGAATTATAAAATAAAAAGAAACCATGTGGGACAGCTAGTATAAGAGCAAGGCAGTTCAAATCTATATATATATATATATAAATTAATCCCTATTTCCCTTGGTCACGGCATCACGCGTGAACGGCTGGACCGATTTCTCTAATTCTTTTTTTGATGTGTTCGTTATTCTCAGATGAATGTCGGAGCGTCATCACGCCTAATATTAATAGTATGATTGTCAAGAATAATAAACACTATGTTTTTAGTATTTTATTTTTATTTATGATACCAATTCGAATTCAATACTTAATGAAGACAGAACAACGTCTGCCGGGTCAGCTAGTAACTTAATAAACATGCATGTCATCACTTTTTACCCAATTATTATTATTATTTTATTTTATACCAATTGGGCCGACAAATTAGCAGACGGTCCACCTGATGGTAAGTGGTCACCGCCGCCTATTGACATTTGCAACACTAGGGGCATCGCCAATGCGTTGTCTGAGACGTGAAGTTGTTATGTCTCGTGTGCCTGTAATATCACCGGCCCCCTTACCTTTCTAACCGAAACACAGTAATACAAGTGCACTACTGCTTCACGGCAGAAATGGGTAAGGTGGTAGTACTTCCCCGGACGTACTCTGCACTAAGAGCTCTACTACTCTAATAATCATAATTATATTTTTAATAATCAAAGTATTTAACGACGATAAACTAACTTTATTTGACACTTAAATAGGGATGATCTATTTACCAATATTCATATAAAATTATATAGTAAAACATCAAAACGTACATTTATACATACTCCAATAAACCGATATCATATTCAAATAAAGTTATATAACACAGATCCAATTCCGCAATGATGATTGGTCTATCGAAGTAATACCAATTTTTACGTGTGTCCTTTCCATTTGAGTGCGGTATATCTGTGATGGGCGAAACGTGGAATGGCACCCTTGAAATTAGCAGAGGCGTCCACGTTCATGCTTTTTTATTGCAGACCTCTTAACGGGGAGATTCGGCTCTTATAAGGATTGGACACATTGGAGACGTATTAAAGAAAGCCTTTCATCTTTTAAAAAAAAAATCAAAATTTCTTTATTACATTACAAGTACAGTAATTACATGGGTTGGGGCTCCCCTTTTAAGTTTTTATAAAACCTGGATTAGGAGAGACCCGGTCTTCCGATATTTATGATTATACTTGTATACAAAGTAAATGTTATGTAAATATAAAATGAAATAATCTTTAAATAAGATGCGTAAATAAGGTGTGAAATGGTAGGGTGTGTAAGGATGAGTGTGGAATGTATGTGTGAGTGTGGGAAGTGTAGGATGTGTGAGTGTATGTGTGTATAATTATGTGAAGGCTAGGTAATATGATGATAATCTGTGATTGTAATAATCTTTGGAAAATTATGGTGATTAAAGAATGCGTAGAACTTCATTACAATTTCATGTCCTAGAGTCGACAATGCATTGTCCATGAACCTGGTGTTGTAAATGTCTACTATGGTGATCACTTACCATGAAGTGGACCGTCTGCATGTTTGCTACTTGAGAGAAAAGGTGAAAGTATAGGATAGTGGAAGCCAAGAAGTCCATCTTATTTAGATAAGATTTATTATATACAGTAAATGATACTAGCTCGTGTTTCATCGCAGATTTTATGAATTAGACCGCATTGTCACTGCTCGTCAATGAAGTTTGTATTTGGGAATACAGGAATTTAATGGAGACTTCAGTAAAATCTTGCTATTAGTTTATTTTAAGGTTTTATGATTCGATTACACCTAGCAATGAACTGTCATCCGACAAATGTAAAAGTTTAAATGCTTGTCTCACTCAGGCATAAACGGCTCAATGGATTTGGATTAAGGGGACCCGGTGGTCTAGAATTTTCGAAAAATCGTTTTTTTTTTTTTACATATTTCGAAAGTATAGTATTTCAAAAATATACTGTTAAAATTTGGTGACAAAATTCCAAGTATTTCTATATTTAAAACCCATTACAATGTCAGGTAGACGATCGGTGAGTTGGGCTCCATTGTTCGCTAATTGCAGCTGCTCGGGTCCGTATACCTGACTTAGACTATTGTATGAATTTAACGGGCAATATTTTAGTTTTAAGAGTTGTTCAGTTAGTTTAACGTCTTCCTCAGCGACAGCAACATCGAGTGTAATAATATTACAGAAATAATTTTATAATAACATCAATAATTTTATAGTGATATCGAGTGAAATAATTTTATAAAACTTGTGGACATCGCTGCATGTTGTGCTGCTTGTACATTTAACGAAGGTTTTAAAGCTATTTTAAAGATGATGGACGTAATGGGTATTAAAATCGGCCCATACGCCGATCAACTAGCCCGACCGAGATCGTGATGAGCGAAGAATCTATAAGGCGGATCGTCAAAGCACAAGTGACTCCAAAGAGGCAAGAACTGCTCGTAAAAAATCCAGGAGTCAAGAAAATAAAGACTATGAGAGAACAGAGGGAATCCTTTATGGTGCTGGGATCGCCGATTAATCGTAAGTGCATATTTCAATACAATTTCTTGAGAATATAGTTACTTAAAACTTTAAACGCGTTTATTTCGAAACTACTTTTTTTGGTCTACTGAAGCTAATAAAATAAAAACGGTTCGATCGATTCGTCTGAAATTTTAACAGGTCATTCTAAATAGTACTGGCTCTCGCCGGGACTAGAAAAAATATTTTCTGTTGAGTATTTCTATTTTTTTTATTAAAAAAACATTGCAAAAAAAGAGTCGTTTTCAGAATTACGCGCCATTTTGTCAATTTTTTTTTTTTATTCTAGTCCCCGCCATAACTATACTTATACTGATTAAAATCCGTCTTATTTTTTAATTTCAGATCAAAGGGAGAGATAAAACCTCCTTCAGCAGCCAGGTCCTTTTTTTTTGAGAGGGGAACTTCAGCGCCACTTTTGGAATTTAAAAAAAATAAAAAATTGTGTTTACCATCATTTTTGTATTGTTAATAAGTAATAAAATAAGCCTAAAAAAATATAAAACCCTTAGTCATTTCTGTCATATCAAAAAAAAATTTTAAAAATAGGCTAAATTTTAGGCCGCTAGACCACCGGGTCCCCTTAAATGCAGCAAACAGATAGATATTATAAATTATTTCATAAAAATAAAAGAGAATGTAACCTTGTTGAGTTTCTTGCCCGTTCTTCTCAGTTGAAGGCTGACTTCCGAACCGGTAGTAGCTTCAGTTACTTTAAATTTGACCTTCATAAGTGCCTTCCGAGGGCCTAAACTGAATAAATGGTTTGAAATTTTGAATTGAATTAACACGCATGATATTTTTTAGGGGAAAAGTAAGAATCCCCAAAAGGCAGAAACTAGGCTCCATTTAATGACTACGGGTTATTTCTAAACTCTTTAACGTCTTCCCAAGGTCCCGTATGTTTCTAACTCTACAGCAATTCCTTACAAAGTACACAAACTCAAGTGTGACACAACTCTTAGAGCATTCTTTAATTCTCAACACGTACTGACAGCGTTAGACGTCGATTTTAGTAGGGATTTGTCCTCGACGAGATTATTTCCCCCCTTCGCCGCTAGAGGGCGCCTAATCGAATCCGTTCCTTCATAGTGACATCAAGATAGCGGTTTTCTTAATTAAGCTACCTCACCTTCGCTGATATTTGCATGTACCTTTTACTAGTCGTAAAATTGCTATACCTATAAAAATATAACTTTATAGTGTTTGTAATAAAGTTAATTAATTGATTTGATAGGCCAGCTGACTTGGTGGATTTAGCCCTGACTGCCAAGTTGCAGGTCGCAGGTTCGATTTCCATCCAGGACAAACATTGTGTGCATGAACATGTTTGTTTGTTCTGTGTCTAGGTGTAAATATCTTTATAAGTATGTACTTAGAAAAAAAAAAGTATATGTAGTATATCAGTTATCTGGTTTCCATAGTACAAGCTTTGCTTAGTTTGGGATCAGATGGTCGTGTCTAAAAGAATGTCCCAACATATTTATTATTCATTATTATTGATCTAATAGTTAATTATTTGATAGTGTATTTAAACCGTATTACGAAACAAGAGTTAGTAGTTCTATAACATTCTTAGCTGTCATGGGCCTATTTGGTTGTGACGACTTTAATAAGCTTTATCGGAAACGTGTTAGTCTGTGATTGTAATGTTGAGCGTTACCAAGATAGAGGGAAGTTTTGAGGAGTTTGTGGTAGGAATGGAAATGTAAATAAAGATAAGTGGTGAATAATTTTAGCATCATATGAATTATTATATCACTATACAGGCTGTTATAAAACCCGTAAAGCCGAAAGGAGATTAAATGGGGCCTTATAACGAGTCCATTCACAATATTTAAGAACCGTAGTAACGCTGTGTCATACCCCAAATAAATTAAAAAAACTGATTTTTATGAATGAAAAATAGAAAAATTATTAAAGTAGACAATTATTAGGTAAAATAGGTACGTAGGCCTTTCTGTTAAATAATCTGGTTCCCTGACATGACAGCTTACTAGGGTTGTTGTCTTTGATAATTAATTATATTTTTACTGGGTATTTTGTAACACGTAGTATATTATTATTATTATGTAATCACTACTCACTACATAGTATTAAAAAAAACGTCGCTTCCCGCTGTCTGTCTATCCCTATGTACGCTTAGATCTTTAAAACAAGGCTTTTGATGCGGTTTGTTTCAATAGATAGAGTGATTCAAGAGGATGGTTTATATGTATTAGTATCTACATTGCACCCGTGTGAAGCCGGGGCGGTCAATAGTATACTTATCTTATCTTTGACGGACCAGTTGGCTTGGTGGTTAGAGACTCTGACAGCCAAACCGAAGGTCGCGGGTTCGATTCCCACCCAGGACAAACATTTGTGTGTATGAACATGTCTGTTTGTTCTGTGTCTGGGTGTAAATATCTATACAAGTATGTATTTTTTAAAGTAATATATCAGTTAACTGGTTTCCATAGTACAAGTTCTGCTTAGTTTAGGATCAGATGGCCGTGTGTAAAGAATGTCCCAGGATATTTATTTATTATACAAAAAATAAATATCTTGTGGCTAATTCCGTTGGATCTCCTTCACTGTCAAGTGTCAAACAAAGCAACTCAACAGGAAATCTAAACCTTCCTGATAGAAGATATTTGTTTTTTGTATCATCGTCACTATCATTTCAGCCCAGGAATGTCCACTGCTGAACCCCCTTGGATTTCCACCTCGAACGGTCTTAGCCATCCATCGGCTTCCAGCGACACTGATCAGGTCGTCGGGCCACCTGGTGGTGATTTTTGTATAATCGAATAAAAAAATTATCAAATAGAACAAAACAAAAATTAAAAAAAAAACTTTCAAAATTTATACACCAAAATTATTAAATAAAATAAATGAAAATAAGGAAATAAAAGTAGATCCATTAAAATAATTATTTTTTAATAAAGTTTTGAATCTCCATAGAGGTTATTTATGAAAGTCAAAGTCGAAAGTCAGCCTCTAGCCGTAAATACGTCAAGACTATTTTCTTATTTATTTGCTACTATACATTACTATTTTCTCTACAAAACCGCACCGCTGGCGCCCGCCTCGCTAAATGATGTTAATTGAATTTCTATACCCGAGGCTATGTTTTAATACTCCAGGCAACCCACAAACTGTAGAAAATTCAATATTTTTATAACAGCTTATGTTACTGTGTTGAACTCGCATCATTTATTAAGTTTCTTCTAAATTTCTCTATCTCTAGTCAGTGGAGCTTCTAACTCCTATCTTTTTTTAGAGGCTTTTTGTGTTTTTTTGTGCTACATGAGCCAATAAACAAGTTGAGGACTGGTGGACCCTGGTGGTATGTTGTTACCGCCGCCTATGGACGTGGACTGCACATGCACTGCTGTTTCACCGCGGAAATGTAGTTTACCCTTGGACTTTTGTTTCCTTTCCTACATTCATTGTCAAAGTTATAGAAAAGTCTATAACTTTTCAAAATGATATGTCATTACGACACTGAAATATGTTGTTAAAGTACTATTTCTGAGTAGTAGAGCTCTTAGTGCAGAGTTCGTCCTGGGAAGTACTACCACCTTAACTTAATTTAAATTATATTATAGGTACATGAGACTTGACAACTTCACGTCTCAGGGTCGACAACGCATTGGCGATGCCCCTAGTGTTGCAAATGTCTATAGGCTGTGGTGACCACTCACCACCAGGCGGACCGACTGCTTGGTATAAAAAAATATAATTCTGAGTTGCTATTGTAACTTAAATTTTATAATGTGTATGAACTAAATTTAATATTAGATGATAGCGTTAGAATTGGCGCTAAGTATAAGTTCGTCGAATCGTATAAAAATCTTTACCGTTGTTTTCTATTTCTATAATGTTTCTATGTTCTTGGACCCATTTTAAGTTTAATTAAAAATAGGTCGGTCGGTGGTCGAGCGGTATAAAGCACGTTTAAATCTGGGTCCTGGGTTCGATATCCAGGTTGGGGAATTTACAATTTTCTTTTCACAATGGGAAACTGCCTTTTTAGGGTTCCATGCCTCAAAAGGAAAAAACGAAACCTTTAAAAGATCACTTTGTTTTATTTCAGGTAGATCCATCGGGAAATCTGACTACTTTGACATATGTACTCTAGGAATCTTCTAAGCGATACTACGCGTAAGTATAACACTGTTTAGTCTACTACAAAACTTAATATATACATTAAACTATTAGGTATGCGGCTGGTATACAACAAAATAACGGATTTACCAACCAAACTACAAGTTTAGCTTGTAATAACTTAATTCTTACTACAAATAACTTAGGTTTACTTAGTTAGGTCAAAGCTAAGTATTAAAGTAAACAAGGGTCGGACTGATGACTATTTAAGTGAGCTTACTTATAATTCGTCTTTATTACTTGAAAAATGGCAATTGGAATTTACGTACTTAGATGGGTGAATCATAAGTACAACATTTTATTTGGAACTAGTTATACCCGCGAGCTTCAGTAACTTTAAATTTGACCTTTAAGTCCGAGGGCCTAAACTGAATAAATGGTTTTGATTTTTTTTTTATTTTGTACGCGTGATAGCTTTAAAGTAAGGATACTCTTTTTCGAGTAAATTTTATTAAATAAAACCTTTATATTGTCCTAAGTTACGTTCCAATTTCCTATGAAAATCCAATTAAAATTCTTTCAGTAGTTTCGGATATTAGTGTGTTCAAACAGACAGATAAAATTATCAAAAATGGTTTTATTGTATTCTGTTACAGTCTACATCAACTGCAATCAGTATTACATTTTTCGGGGATGAAAAATGTTAAACATAGAGCCTACTAGCTGTCCCTCGCGGTTTCACCTGCGTTCCCGAGGAATGTCATATTTTCCTGGGATAAAAAGAACCAAAGTTACTCGGACATCAGCTTTATGTCAGTAAAGCCTTGCGGCCCCGCAGAGTGACGGCGGCTCGTGTTGTACACTTATGTACTGGCACTAGTGGTTTTCGCAATTCGACTACAGTTCTACTTTACAACAGGTAGACTGTAGTCATCTGTTTTCTCAACTATTAAAAAAAAAAGCTCTGTCGAAATCAGTCCATCCTTTGTCAGACGGAATGAACAGACAGATAGGCAAACATTTAAAATGTCTTTTTGTTATAAGTACCGCATAAACTGTCATATGCATTTAGTAGAATGCTGTTTGACTTTACAAACATTCACTTAAATTTTATAAAAACCCGATTAGCTATTTTGGAATTTAAACGAGACAAACTTTCAGACAGAAAGACCAAAATGGCAAGTCTGTAATTTATGATTTGGCATCGTATAAACAGTCATTACTTTTTTTTTTTTACATTTATTTTGATATTACAAACAGCCCCCTGATCGGAGGTATCGGAGAGCTTATCTCTCACGTGATTAGTAGTATTAGCGTAGTTAGCGAAAGAGACAGAGCACAGAGGCCGCGACGAAACATCCTCGAGTATATGTCATTTTCCTTACAGAATCGAGCCCCATTAAACCCAAATATACCCTCTATTTATTTATTGGCATAGATAATTAACTTAGAAACTGCTCAAATAAGTCCCCATTGGAAATGCACGAGCCTTTACGTGTTGGGACCTACTTACGTGGAATCCTAAAGTACATCCGAAACGACCCTATAGAATTCATCAAAAATTCCATACAAATATTTATTCTCGTGTCACATCTGTGTAATCGAATCGTTGATGGAGTAAATGAATACTTGAGTGGAGGAAGTGCCCCGGTGATCGACCTTAGGAGTGGCAAGCCGTGACTTTGTGAGCAGTTTGTTTTTTTGGTGTCGACTCGATATGAGTTCAAAAGTGCAGATGATAATTGCGTTGGAAAACCTTTTGAAAGAGCTTTTTTGATTAAATAATGCAATAATAAAAAGGTTTGATATAAAAAAAGTTTTCTTAACTTCTGTGTATGAAAGTGTGATGGAGATTCTATGCAAAAATGAGTTAATAAATAAATATCCCGGGACATTCTTTACACACGGCTATTTGGTCCCAAACTAAGCAGAGCTTGTACTATGGAAACCAGATAACTGATATACTACATGTACTACTTATTTTTTTTTCTAAAAACATACTTGTATAGATATTTACACCCAGACAGAGAAGAAACAGACTTGTTCATGCACACAAATGTTTGTCCTAGGTGGGAATCGAACCCGCGACCTTCGGTTTGGCAGTCAGAGTCGGTAACCACCAAGCCAACTGGCCTGTCTATGATTTTTAATTACATGAAGACCCAACAATAATTAAATATATTAATTATATTATTAGTTTCCGTCCCGCGGTTTCTATATAGGCTTACAATATCCTGAGATAAAAGTTTGCTATAAATTTGCTTGAAGGGCAGTCACAATCAGTGTGCCAAGATTCATTTAAATCCTTTTATTGTTTTTTTATGAGAAAGAGTAACATCATCCATAGATCCTCACAAGCCTTCGAATTTATAATTTAGTAGAATACAACATGACTTAATGTCGAATTAAAAAGCTATGATTTGAATCGCAAATGTCAATCACCCACGCTGCAGTTGTTGTCAGAGTTCAATGACTGCTCCAGAACATCTGTATACGAGTATATTAATATTATACTACACCTACATTCTAGTATAAAATTTACTACTACCTTAGAACGAAACCTTAAACCAAAGCAATTCTTGCCGAATAAAATATTTTATATAAAAATCACCACAGGCAAATATTTTTTCATAACTCAGTCATAAATTCCTAAGTCGAGATAAGCCAAGCGGCGTTGGCTCGGCCTAGGAGACAATTCAGCCAGACTGCGAGACAAATGAAACGTACATAGACCGCGACCCGAGTTTGAGCGCTCTCCAAGCTACGTGCTAGTGAGGTGATAGTGTCGAGGAGTTGGATGATGTCATATCGATAAAGGTTCAGAGGTTGATTCGGTTAGGAAAATGATACTAGCTCGAGGATGTTTCGTCGCGGCCTCTGTGCTCTGTCTCTTTCGCTAACTATGCAATCACGAGAGAGGCAAGCTCTCCAAGGCTTGCGTGCGGCGGCTCCCCGACGAAGATTGTATTAGCTGAATAAGGGGGCTAGTTTTAGAACCGCCAAATATATTGTGAATATTCTGTGAGTTATTAGTGCACCTGTTGGGATGTATATTTAAATTATGTATAGAGGAATTCATATCGGATTATGAAAAAATTGTCAAGGAAATGTCATCATAATATGACTTTGTTGGTATACTGTGAGAAAAAGGGGCCTGGGCCGTAGTAAATAAAGTAAAATCAAAATCTGTCTACGTGTCTTTAGTACTTCCAAGAACCAGACACCAACATCCAAACCAAAGAAAATAAAACATCAAGAAAAAAAAAATGCAAAAACAACCAAAACATTACAAATATACTGGATTACTGCTATTATAATATTTGTTTAATTGTAAAATTATAATATAAATTCTTAATTGCCTGTAAGTTTTATATTTCATAATATAATTTTTCTCATATAAAGATCTGTGAATTTTGTACCTAAACTTTATAAACTAAATCAAACTTACCTACGGCACTAAATCAAATAAAACTGATACATTTAATTAATAATCACATAAATGTAATTAAGAAAACAAATAAACAATATTATCCAAACTATCGACAAACACACATCACCAAAGCACATCACTAAAAGGAGGTATACACGAATGCATAGCAACGCACAGACACAAATGCATTCGGTCTCAACACAACGAGGTATAACAAACAATACGTAGGTGTACTACAGAGAGCACGTAAGATGCAAGAAAGAACGCTTCTTTAATCTTATTTCAGCGGGATAACAAACCTATGTAGCTATTAACTGCTTTAGGTTGGATATGAATGTTATTCGTTCACAATATGTAGCAATGATTCCAATTTTGTAGTGCACTAGCTGTCCCCCGCGGTTTTGCCCGCGTTCCCGCGGGATATCACATTTTACCGATATAAAAAGTAGCCTATATGTTATTCCAGGATATGCTTTATCTATGCGCCAAGTTTTATCCATATCCGTTTAGTAGTTTTTGCGTGAAAGAGTAACAAACATACTTACATACAAATCTTTCCTCTTTATAATATTAATATTAATATAGATAAAATTAATATAAATTAATATAGATACAAATTTAGATGATATAAGTTAAAATACAAATCCATTTATGAATTTTTGGCTCTAGAGGGTCTCTTATGAAGATCAAAGCTACTGAAGTTACTACGGGCTAGATAGTCTGCATTCAGCTGAGAAGAACCGGCAAGAAACTCAGCAAGGTAAAATGTTCTTATAAATATAATATAATAATATAAATAATCTTATTATTTTGGCTTTTTTATTTTTCAAATATTTAATTACTTAGATTTAGCTACTAAATATGAATACTAAAAATAAAAAAAAACAACGGGTTGCACTCCGGGAGTGCCGGCAGAAGTGAAAAGTTTAACATTAACGTTGTGCATTTTTACCGCCTTACGAATTTTTGATCAAGTCACGTGTCCTAATGCGAGTTTGACATTTTTTACCCATCCCAAGAAAACTACTCAATGCCGCTAAAGAAGTTTTCACTTCAAAGGTAATTAGAACAATAAATAAATTAGACTTTTATGGGAATCGAACGGATGCAGTCACGGTTTACCCTTTTACATACTCCGGGGCTTCAGTGTGAAAAAACAAAAGACCTATATATAATTGGTTCTAATTTCTCTCCAATTCTGAATTCAGTCCACATGGAACTTTTACAAATCAATACAGCCATCTCATTTTTATTTACTTATATATGCAACGCTTAAATTACGACTGTATCAATCACAGTAATTGCTGAGTTTATTGCCACTTCTTCTCAGTAAAAAAACCACCGTACAACCTAACGTTAACCTGTTCAAGTCAGACTATTCACAAATGATTATAAGGCCTTTTTAAATAAAAAAAACATGACAATCTAAGTAACATAATATGGATATAAATTTTGGAAAAAAATAAAGGTTAAAACTATTAATAACAAATTAAATTTACAATAACATCAAAATAAAAATCAACTGAATTTATTAACTTTATTTATATTAATCCCTTGCCTCATCCACATGCCGGCTTTTAATGTAAAAGCATCAGATAATGAAGCCATAATTAAATTATGCTTATTAATATTAACTTACTAGGTACCGCTGCCCAGTGTGTCATGGCAATATCATTTTTGCCGTGATTTCAGGGTCCTATAGTTAAAAGTTGTTCAACGTGACAGATGCGACAGATTTGACTATAACAATATTATATACATTGTTTATTTATTTATTTACGTACATATTAATGTACCTCGAAGAGGTAGGCAGAAGTCTGAGTAATAAGTCACACATTTTGTCGATAATATTTTTAATCCACACATGACATGTGTTGCCGTCTTTCGGCTACATTATTAATTCCGGTCTACAATTAAATAACCTTGCTTGCCCCGGGAACCGAATCCAGGAACTCCATTCCAAGTCGAGTTTTATACCACTTAATCATCAAGGCGATGAATTATTAGAAAATTCACTCTAATTTATGGACATCGAATACCGGTACATACAAAGTATGTACTAAATCGGCATCATATTCATTAGACGTTCCATGATCAGTAGATTAGTTTCCAACTCAGTATATATTCCTGAGTATATAGCGTTTATTGATCACGGTAAAGGGTAAACACTAATAATTTTACATACAGATGTAGAGGCCTTAGTGCAGTTCGTCCGGGGAATTACTACCAGCTACCCATTACCGTGGTGAAGCAGTAGTGCACTTGTATTACTGTTTCTCTTAGAAAGGTTAGGAGTCCGTTGAATTTAGAGGAATATGGAACTTAACTTCATGTCTCAGGGACGACAACACATTGGTTAGCTCCTGATGTTCCAAATGTCCATTGGCGACGGTTACCAGGCGGACCGTCTTCCTATTCGACGGCCTTGTTGACGTAATTCTTTATCTGTTATTGGACATTTCATTGCTGACCGTACCTGTCTCTTCATCTGCTTAATACCCGGTTATTATATGTCCCCAAATTATACTGTACATAATGATAAAGTTAGTAGAATAAAAATACTATTACAAAAACATTTTGATTCCGCAAGAAAAGAGTCGTAATATTATTATTACATACAAAACGGTTGCGGGAGCGAGCGGCAACGTCGGATATTGTATATATTTTATACCGATAACATTTTATCGATACATTGTAACAACTGATTTGGCTTTAGAATTCTCGTAAAGAATATTACGATTACGATTATGCGAACAATGTCTTGTACATGTGAATACCTGATGTAATACTTACTTATTATAATTGTGTATTTTATTCAATTTATTTGATTTGTTTCTTATTTTTACAGGAAGTATAAGGTGAAATATTGGGTGCTTAGGTCCAATGGCCCGGATTTTCGGGCTCGCGCGCCCGGAGGCTAATAATCTTTTTTAAATGTCAAATCGTACTGTAAACGATAGTGTTTTTATAGTTTTGGTAATGATAGCTAGAAAAGTGTTAGATGGATAATTCCATATATATTAATATATAAAAAAGTATATTATATACTTGACAGGCCAGTTGGCTTGGTGGTTAACGCCCTGACTGCCAAACCTAAGGTCGCGGGTTCGATTCCCACCCAGGACAAACATTTGTGTGCATGAACATGTCTGTTTGTTCTGTGTCTGGGTGTAAATATCTATATAAGTATGTATTTAGAAAAAAAAAAGTAGTATATGTAGTATATCAGTTATCTGGTTTCCATAGTACAAGCTCTGCTTAGTTTGGGAGCAGATGGCCGTGTGTAAAAGAATTTCCCAGGGTATTTATTATTATTATTATTATATCGCACCCTCAGTACGATAAATAAAAAATTTGAGAAATGTAGTTATGATCATAGAGAGACTAAACAAAGTACTCTCTATCCGATGAATAGTAAAACATAGACAATTTAATGATAGAATAAGCATACCGATACTTCAGCCTCTTTAACACCAAGACCCACTCTCCCCGCTCAATGCAAAAGTGACCCAATCAGAGATGTGCCAAAAGTGTTTTTTTGAGTTAAGCCCCTATCGTTCTGAGGGTGCGATATGTCGACAAACATTTGTGTACACGTGTAACTCAGACTCATTAGTCAGTTACAATAATAACAGGTGGGTAACTGAGGCGACTAAAAGCGTTATTTGATTGACCTTACTTAGTCTAGTATACTAGACAGACGATTGGGTATGTGTGGGCACATCCCTACTAATAATATAAATGTGAGTAAGTCTGTTGAAAAAAAACAAAAAAATATGAGAAGTATTTGGCTCTTACAAAAATTATTTATTATTAAATTATTGATATTGGATTTTGAAGCATAAAAAGACTTATACATGGATTAAAGTAAAATAAATAAAAAAAACACTGATGACTTAACACGGATTTACTTTACTTATGAAAAAAATAAACTGATGACTTAACACGGATTTACTTTACTTATGAAAAAAATAAACTGATGACTTAATTTGGAATTTTTTACTTATGGATAAATATAAAACTAAACTTGCGGCACGCTACGACGGCAACTTTGACGTTTAACAATGATAAAGAAAATTTTAGGACTTTAACTGGACCTTGGTGAACAAAAAAATTAAACTGTCAAAAAAAAAACGAACTGATGACTAGGCAGCATTGTCTCTGACCCTAGCCTGTTCCAAACGAAACAAAAGCAAAAAACAAAATGTAAGTCTGTTTGATACTACTACTAAAACTACTTAACCGATCATCATGAAACTTTCTACACATATTCTTGAAGGTATTAGAAGTAACATAGGATACCATATGTGCCGGTAAAATTTAACATCCCTCGGGAACGCGAGTGAAACCGCGGGGGACAGCTAGTTACCCTAAGTACAAGAGGGGTTAATAAATCAGTAAACACTTTATCGAGGTCAGGAAGACCTGTATCTTTCCATCGCATCGATCATCGACAGACATTCACGCCAGTCATCCAGGCTACACTTATATTAGTCACTAATCGATATAAGTACCAAATACTGAAGTTTAAATTAAATATTCAACACCATGAAGGTAAACGACTTTTAGAAAATGGATTTTTCGATTATTCTTTCTGAAAATTCTAAATCTGTTAATGTAGTATTTGTTTTCATATAAAGTGTTTCTTTAAAATAGGGCGAGATGGCATTGGCGATGCCCTTAGTGTTGCAAATGTCCACAGGTTACTAATTGACCACTTACCATCACGTGGACCATCTGTTTGTAGGCCCATGTGGTATGAAAAAAGAAAATTAAATAAAAAAATGGGTCATTAAAATTCATAAAATATATTTCAAAAATAATTTTAACAAAAAATATATTTGTCCAACGAGACACCAATACACACTTAACCTTTAAATTAGAAATTAGAATTGTTATCCAACGTTTACAGAAACAGGAAAATACCTTGTTTTTTAACTAATGGCCATAGAAATGTGATCTGATTTCCTTTTCGAGCCTCTGATCTGTCAGGGAAAATTGTGAAAGAAAATAATAAAATTCACGTGATTTAAGGATTAGTATCCGGGCCACCGAGTTTCGTTTGGCATTTTTTCTTTTATAAAATCGCGTTTTTTTCAGGAAAAACACCTTACCTAAATAAACAAATTTACATCCAAATTGTAAGAGCCGTTTCTAAGATACTAATGTTATAATACATAGTATATATATTGAAGAAATATTCGTTTCCTGGTATTATACAACGTGTCACAAAATACCCCGTTAAAAATATAATTAATTATCAAAGCCAACATACCTAGTAAACTGTCATGTCAGGGAACTAAATTATTTAACAGAAAGGCCTACGTATCTATTTTACCTAATAATTGTCTACTTTAATAGTTTTTCTATTTTTCATTCATAAAAATCAGTTTTTTTTATTTTTTTTGGGGTATGTTATACAGCGTTACTACGGTTCTTAAATGTTGTGAATCTCGTTATAAGGCCCTATTTAAGCCCTCCTTTCGGCTGTACGGGTACTTTTGTAACATCCTGTATATTTAATAACCCTCAAACTTCCATCTAGGTTTTACCCACGGAGATTCAATTTCATTGATTTTTTTACCTTATGTCTGAACTGTGGTAAGTGATCATGTGGTCGTAGGTGGTAACCACAAGGCCTAGAAGGGGAACTGGCTCTTACTAAATAACACACAGATGTTTGGTGACGTGTTAGCTTGCCATGATATTATACGTAGCACAATATATTCAAAATTCAAAAAATTCAAAATTCAAAACCATTTATTCAGTTTAGGCCTTCGGAGGGCACTTATGAAGGTCAAATTTAAAGTTACTGAAGCTACAACCGGTTCGGAAGTCAGCCTTCAACTGAGAAGAACCGGCAGGAAACTCAGCAAGGTTACATTCTTTTTTATTTGTTATATAAATTTTTATCTATTCTGACTTTTTGGCTATTTTATAATTTCAATTTTACATAATTTTATATTTAACAATTACAAAATACTTATTATAGGTAACATTAAAAAACAAAACAAAATATATCATATTTTAGTCATATTATTTATAGGTATTATTCTAGGACTATAACATATATCTATGTCACTAGGGACTAGTGTTCCCATTAGAGTTTTTTTTTTAATGTATAAGTTGTTCAGAGATTACCTCCTATATCCAAATTTACAAATATAGGAACTTACAAACATTACCTCTTTACAATATGAGTAGGTATGGAAAAGGTTATCTTTTTTAAAAACTTTGTTTGCTGATGGGATAGATATGTAATTATCAACATTAAAGTCTTAGTGCAGAGTTCGTCCGGGGAAGTACTACCTTGCCCATTTCCGCCGTGAAGCAGTAGTGCACTTGTATGCATGTGTTTCGGTTAGAAAGATTAGGGGGCCGGTGATATTACAGACACAAGAGACAACATCACGTCTCAGGGTCGACAACGCATTGGTGATACCCCTGGTGTTGCAAATGTCCATAGGCGGCGGTGACCACTTACTATCAGGTGAAACGCATGTTAGAAAACAAAGGAGTAGGTAGTATATTAGTTATCTGGTTTCCATAGTACAACCTCTGCTTAGTTTGGGACAAGATGGCCGTGTGTCCCAGAATGAAAGAATGTCCCAGGATATTTATTATTAATAGCTATCTAGTATTTACGGTGTTTTTGAGGGCCATAAAGTTGGTGAATGACGTATCTATATCATAATATGTCATTGCTTTCAGTAGCTACTTATTAAGGCTTACATACTTCCCAGAAGTTTGAGCAGTACTTTAATAAGCTGATTGACAATAAAGTAACAAGAGAACATATAAAAGATGTAAATGAATCGGAAATCATGTTTGAACAACATTTATTCGTCAGACAAATCGAATGACAATATCATTTGATAATGTGTTTAATATTCATAATACATATGTGTGTTTTATTATTATATCAATGATGTTAACTTCAGGGTAAAATTTAATATGATAAGTATAATATATATTTTTGCTATATTTTATTTTCCTTAATAAGTTTTCACGGCTCTATGGCTGAACGAATTTTAACGAAATTTTGGAAGGAGATAGATTGCATCTTAGGGACGGGTATGGGCTAGGTGTCCCTTTTGTTTCTATGGCACTTTTTTTGTTGGGATTTTTGTAAGAAATTGTAACAATTAATCGATTATTGATGAAATGTGATCCCTACCGAGTATTACATTAGGTTGAGATTAGATTACAAAGTAATTTCCATCCCAGGAACGCGGGGCGAAACCTTGTTTCTTATAATTGCAGTAGTATAGTATCTGTCTCGCTCTAACGCATACGGTACGCCCCGTGACAGATAGAGGCGTCCAAGTTTTAGCCATTCAAAGCTGGATAATATTTTTATTCAAACGATTCTTTTTCAAGTAGGTAAATCTAGTCAAAGTCTTCGTCATTTATTCATTTTAAATCCCTACGAGCACTTATGATGGCCAAAGCTACTGAAGTTACCACCGGTTCGGAAGTCAGCCTTCAACTGAGAACCAGTTTGAACCGCTCTGACATTTATTTATATACTTGCTGTCCCCCGCGGTTTCACCCGTGTTCCCAAGGGATGTAACATTTTCCCGGCACAAAAAGTATCCTATGTTACTTCTAATACCTCCGATAATATGTGTACAAAGTTTCATGATGAACGGTTAAGTAGCTTTCACTTGAAACAGTAACAAACAAACTTACATTCACATTTATAATATTAGTAGGGATAGCTCATGTTCCCCCATTGTTCGAAATTCGATCATTATCATTATTAAAAATTATAGAAAAACTTATATGAATTTTAAAAAATCTTGATTTTATAATTGATTTATTTACAAAGGAACATACACACTATACAAATACATATAACATACAATTTAATTATCACTAAAACTCGACAATAGCTTCTGAACAAAAATACACCTACTTTTAGATATACAAATAGAAGAGAAAATGGTACTATATATACAAAACTTATATATATTATGTACATCCTTACATAGTACATGAAAACAATGTCGCTTCAGTTGTTTGTACGCCTAGATATTTTAAGCTAAGCAACGGTTTTCATGCGGTTTTCAGATTTTGACAGTGTGGTTTAAGATGAACGAGGAGTAGCTTCAGTAACTTAAAATTTTACCTTCATAAGTGCCTTCCGAGGGCCTAAACTGAATAAATGGCTCTTTTTTAATTTTGAAGGTTTATATGTATTCCTACATCCGTCGAAAACGCGAGTGAAACCGCGGGTGACAGCTGGTATGGAATAAAATACATGCGATTGCTAAAATCGAGTCAGAGTGAAATTAAACTTAAATTAGGAAAGCTTATAAAGCACACAATATGCTAGTTTTCACATCAAAACTTTATATAAAAATACATGGCCTATGCTACAAAAAAGAATAAAAAAAACCTCTCAGAAATACAGACGAATCCTAAGCAAAATACTATAACATAACAACCACAACAATAAGAAATGTGCGTATAATATTTTCCATTCATGTCACATAAAAGAATCGGTACAGTCTTTGTTTTTCAATTTTTTGGTTCAATGATTAGGTACAGAAATAAAGAGACGTTCCTGATATACGGATAGACAACTGATTGTTACGCGAGAGTTGCTTTTTATATAAATACAAAAGACTGTGGGTGTACCACATACTGCCACAATAAATAAATAAATAAATATCCTGGGACATTCTTTTACACACGGCCATCTGGTCCTAAACTATGTAGAGCTTTAACTATGGAAACCAGATACTGACTACATATACTACTTTTTTCTAAATACATACTAATATAGATATTTACACCCAGACACAGAACAAACGACTGTGTTCCCAGATACTTACAACTTGGGGCTTTTTAAGAAAATAGTGAATAGGCTACTAAAGCGAGCTCCATCTTCGGCCTCATCTTCACTTACCATCAGGTGAGGCTAAGGCCAATCGCAATCCCGTAAAAAAAACAAACAGACATGTTCATGCACACAAATGTTTGTCCTGGGTGGGAATCGAACCCGCGACCTTCGGTTTGGCAGTCATAGCGTTAATCACCAAGCCAACTGGCCTGTCTAACATCAACATAACACTGATAATGGTGTCATAAACATAAAGTGTTTATTCATAATAGAAATTTCAATATGACATCTCTAGGTACATGGTGACTAAAACAAAGTGACTACCTGCCGTCTGTACGCATAGATCTTTTAAACTATCCAACGGATCTGGTTGCGGTTTTCAGATTTTGACAGTATGATTTAAGAGGAAGGTTTTGTATATTCCTACATCCCTCGAAAACGCGAGTGAAACCGCAGGGGACAGCTAGTATGGAATAAAATAAATATAAATATCAAAACACCTCTATGCTATGCGATTGCTAAAATTGAGTCATAGTGAAATTAAACTTAAATTAGGAAAGCTTTATATTAAAAATTAAAATCACATGGCCTATCTTAGACATCAATAGACAGAATGATACAAGATAACAGTTTATATGTATGATACATGCATATTACAGCAGATAAAGGGCGAGAATTTCAAATAATTGCGACAATTTTAACTGCGTGCGTTAGACAGTTCGCATCACAGAGCTCAGGAACGCGGCTGACACTGCAGGGAATAGCTAGTCTAATAGATAGATCTAAAATTTGTTTGTTCGTTCGTTTGTCTTCTTAGCGTTTATATACAATTCGTCTGATTACGACAAACTTAGTTAAGGCAAACATTTGTATTCGATCCCCACTCAAAACTCTCTATTGAGGTAGAAGGGAGTTTTCTACCGCGCACGCTTAAGCTGTGGAATGAGCTCCCCTCCGTGGTTTTCCCAAGGGAGTACAGCATGGGGTTCTTCAAGCAGGGTGTGAAGAGATTTTTGCGGGGTCAGCAACGCGAGTTCTACCCATAGCAAGCATCCATAGGCTGCGGTGACCGTTTACCATCAGACTGGCCGTCAGCTTGTTTGCTACCTTAGTAGTATAAAAACAATATCATTTCTGACATTGCACTGCAGTGAAATCTCTATCAAAAGGTACTTGAATTCAACGAGTTAATGTGGTTAATGTGGTATCAGTATGTATCTGTATTAAGTGTATTTAGTGTCATAGTTTTAAGGTTCTTGTTATTATATAGTAGGCTAATAATTTAATATTTAAAAATGTTATTCACCTGCGCGACTTTAAGTGCATGCTGTGTTCTTCTTTAAGTAATGTGACACTTAGATATATAAGTTTGGCTTTGTTATTGTTTATCTTTGTAATGGTGTACTCATTGTTGAAGAACCAAGTCGAAGAATAAATAAAAAAATATGTTTTGGGCTGGTATAGAAAATTCTGTCCAAAAGACCTAGTGCGAGAGCCAGTAAACGTTTTAGAAGAAGAAAAAACCAGAGTTCTCTTGAAGTATCTACGTCCGCAGTCTATGGTATATCTAAAAGGAATTAATATAAAAATGAAATATGAAAAAATAAGAATCACAACTAAAGGTATCGTAAAAACGAAACCATGCCAGGTTTTAGGTTCATTATCTGTTTACGGCAAATAGGTTTCTGTGTTGAGGTGCTGAGTGATAAGCGGAGGCGATTTATATTCTCTAGCAAACTTATTCGCGCCGACGTAGTCACTTGTGCGTGTAAAGGTGAAAGTAACATCGTCACTTTTAAAATAAAAACTGTGTAATCATTTATTTTGTATTCGTACGTGATTAATAAATATATATAAAAGGAAAAACTGACTGACTGACATGTCAACGCAGGGCCTAAACTATAAAGGTTAGAAACTTGAAATTTTGCACTGGGGTTCTTTTTATAACGTAGGGGAGCACTAAGAAAGGATTTTTGACAATTCACCCCCTATGGGGGTAAAACGGGGGTGCAAAATGTGTATGAAACAGTGTCTGTGAAATTTCTTGGTCTGTTCAATTTCAAATCAAACGCGGGTGAAATCGCGGGGGACAGCTAGTTTAATTATAAATTAGCTTCCGTCCCGTTGCTTCACTCGCGTTACCTATGGGATTTAATGTGTTCGGGACACAGGATTTTAGAAATAGTTGCAATGGTTGCTCAACATACATATAAACAAACTAACAAAAGCTGCTCTCTCTCTCTCTTTTTAATATAAGTATAGATTCCCTTTTAATTTTACCTACATATTATATTGTCATTACCGTTTTCATAACCAACAGTTTTACATTTATAGAATTCACAGGGCCAGTTTTTTTTTATTTTTTTTTTATTTGTTTATTTATTTAAGTATTGGCTTACCAACTAAATACACTCTTAACATTATCTTATAATACTATTACAGTTACTTTTCTCGCGTGCAACTAAATTAAAGGAAAGCACAGCATTGTTTTTTTTTGTTAAAGTATGTATGTATTTATTTGTTTATTTATAACATAATATTTGTTTGATATTCCTTTAAAAATGGATCAAGTATTCATCGGAATCTACAAAAGAAGGACCAATTTTCAACATTTCATAATAAAATAACAAACATAATGATAAACTTATCAAATTTCGTTGAAATGGTTGCATAGAAAAATTCTTTGATGACGCGGTGATCGCATTTACGTACGGTTTATAATTGAATAACTTTATATTCTCATAAGTATTACAAAGACAATACAAAATAAAAACAATACCAATTAAATATTTAAAATTGTCCTTCCTAGTTCCCGAAATCTTCCCGCTTTCGCTCATCCCTTACTCCACACTCCATTCTCTATTAGACCACCCGACAAATTTCCCCAGGGTACAGCTGTGGGGCCCAGTGCGACCGCTACGAAAAAACCTTCCCCTATGATTTCATACCGGTTCATTGCCACTATGTATAGGATTTATTTAATTTTCCCACTTGTTTGTGACTAAGATACCAGGTTAGTAAAATAGATCATGCTATCTATTTCATATTGACAGGTTTAAAGCTTTTTTACCCTTACACCGTGCTATAGGATACTCATGCTGTTCTTCTTCACTAAAGGTCAAAGTCATTGCAGGATTTGAATCCACGAGCTTCATCACTGCACTTTTGCTACGACTAAACAATCTTCTTCAAGAATTCTATTCTTCGAACTAAACTTGCGGCACGCTATGATGGCCGTTTTGACGTTTAACAATGACAAAGAAAATGAACCTTTATTCCTTCAGGCATACGGTGCATTTATTGATCCAACAGCTAATTGTATGATGATGGAAATCAACCTTAGTCCAAAGCAATACAGTTTCTTCTCCTATGACAAACTGAAACGTCAAAACGGCAATCATAGGGTGGCGGTAGTATCACTACATAGTATAAAACAAAGTCGCTTTCTCTGTCCCTATATCCCTATGTATGCTTATATCTTTAAAACTACGCAACGGATTTTGATGCGGTTTTTTTAATAGATAGAGTGATTGAAGAGGAAGGTATTTATGGATAATAAATGTGACATCCCACGGGAACGCGGGTAGAACCGCGTATTATAAATTACAAAATTTCTTGAGGATAGATCTATCGATGTGTGTAATTCATTTACCCAAAAATATTAAATTTTAAATATTAAATTACTTAAACGATTTGGATGTAACTAGGCACATAGATAGTTAGTAACCTGGATTATCACATAGAATACTTTTTATCTGGGGAAAATGTTAGTTGTCTCGGGAACGCGGCTAAAATACAAGGGTCGGTTAGTAAAAACTTACTGGGTAAACTCCGCAAAAACTTAATTCTGATGAAATATTTCGTACTGCACATGTGAAGCTGTGTATTTGACATCAGATCATACGAGTGGCTGCATTTTTATTGTGCGGACGTGATGTAAAATACACTCTTTTTATTCTCTACAGACGACACGATACTTCACACCGCATACCACATTCAAATGTTTCATATTTAAACAGAGATATCTTTTTTAAACATTTTGTTTTTATATGAGGTTCTGTATATCGTTTAGGAGTGAGTTGGTATCACTACATAGTATAAAACGAAGTCGCTTTCTCTGTCCCTATATCCCTATATATGCTTAAATCTTTAAAATTACGCATCGGATTTTGATGCGGTTTTTTTAATAGATAGAGTGATTAAAGAGGAAGATTTTTATGTATAATACATGTGACATTCCACGGGAACGCGGGTAAAACCCCGAGGAACAGCTAGTTGTACATATAAACCGTTTAGGGAATACGATCTCAATTTTTGTTTGGCCAGTAGGCATGGTTTTTGGACACTCTAACGGTTATGAAGAATGTTCGATTCCTACCTGAACAAATATTTGTGTCCATGGACAAGTGTTTATTTTGTGTCTAAATGTAAATTACTATAAAAAATTGTATTTAAAAAGTGTAAGTATATCAGTTATCTAGTTGCCATAGTACCGGGTTCTGGTCATCAAGTTCTGGTTATTTTGGGATCAGAAAACCACGTGTGAAGAATGTTCAAGAATATATTAATTAACAATGGAATGTTTCGTTTTCAGTTTTAGGTGATAGCACCATCAGGTAGGAAGAAGTGGCTTCTACAATAAGATTAAGCTTTTGGTATCTTAATGAAAGGATTGGGGTCGATAAATATTTCTTTCTTATTTGCATAATTAGTCCCGTAGTTTAATGAGTACTTCCCCAGAGACTTTGTGGACTCAGATATATATTTTTTATACCACATGAACCGAAAAACAAGCACACGGTCCACCTGATGGTAAGTGGTCACCGCTGCCTATGGACATTTGCATCCACAAGGCATCGCCGTCAAGAGACGTGAAGTTGTTAAGTCTCATGTGCCTGTAATTTCGCCGGCCCCTTTCTAACCGAAACACAGTAATACAAATGAACTACTGCTTCACGGCAGAAATGGGTAAGGTGGTAGTACTTCCCCGGATGAACTCTGTACTAAGAGCTCAGTAAAAATCAGATCAATCATTTTGTACATAACTGGTAAGATACCTAAACTCACTAGATATGAAGATTTTACGGGCCAGTTGGGTTGTTGGTTAGAGACACTGACTGTGAATCCGAAGGTCGCGGGTTCGATTCCCACCCAGAACAAATATATGTGTGCATGAACATGTCTGTTTGTTCTGTGTCTGGGGGTAAATATACTAATATACAATTGAAATTCCAACATGTATGCGCTCAGTCTCTACTTTAACTAATTCTGATTTGGTGTTTTTATGTTTCATTTTGTATTTGATTTTATTTGTGGTTCTATTTGTGATTTTATCTGTGATGGTATTTGTGATTTTATTTGTGATGGTATTTGTGATTCTATTTGTGATTTCATTTTAGATTCTATTTGTGATTTTATTTGTGATTCTATTTGTGATTTTATTTGTGATTTTATATTTGATGTTATTTGTGATTCTATTTGTGATTTTATTTGTGATTCTATTTGTGATTTTATTTGTGATGGTATTTGTGAATTTATATTTGATTTTATTTGTGATTCTATTTGTGATTTTATTTGTGATTCTATTTGTGAATTTATTTGTGATTCTATTTGTGATTTTATTTGTGATTCTATTTGTGATTCTATTTGTGATTTTATTTGTGATTTTATTTGTGATTTTATTTGTGATTTTATTTGTGATGGTATTTGTGATTTTATATTTGATTTTATTTGTGATTCTATTTGTGATTTTATTTGTGATGTTATTTGTGATTTTATATTTGATTGATATTTGATATTTATTTCTGTAACTTTCAGTCTATTTATGTTTTTGGATGCCGTGGTCTCCTCTAATTGAAGGAACACGCCACCTCACATTCACAGTGTGTTATAATAATGTAACATTAGCGTGTATATTTTGTTGGGGATCCATAAATAAATAAATATCTATATAAGTAAGTATTTAAAAAGTAGTATATGTAGTATATCAGTTACCTGGTCGCCATAGTACAAGTAGTACACTCTGCTTACCTTGGGATCAGGTAACCAAGTGTGAAGAATGTCTTGGGATTTATTTATTATTATTCATCATCAAATAGAGACGAAATAAACCCAGACTACATCAGAAACGTATTTTTAATTGACGTAAAAACAAAATGATACCGTAATATAATACCTTGGCCCTTACAGCCGTGGCGACTGATGCCTAATTACTAAGGGCGCAGAGGTACCCCTTTGATGCCTTGTAATTTGTAAAAGGGTCGTAATTATTTTACTCTCCAACTTTCGCGCTGTTGCTATTAAATTCCTTTTATTTGTTGACCAACGTGTATATTGTAGCTCTCTTTGCCGCGGTTAGTTGCATGGGTGACTATTTTATTTGGTTTTAGAGTTCGATTATAAAGAAAAATAACTCAAAACCCCCCGACTTAACCCAATTATTATGTACCGAAATATTATAATAGACGTATTTGTATTTTATGTCGTCGTTAAACATCTACAATTCTTTAATAATTGTATTCACGTCACTAGAAAAACTTTAGCTGGGTTAATGGCAGCCCCCGACGGATATTCCTCGGTTATGTATTATGGTAAAATTATTATCTCTACATTTAAGTATATTCGAGAAACAGACACGTTAGGAAAAAACTGTAAACATCGATATTCATTGTTTAGGTACTTAAGTATATCTATTACCGATTTCTCGAGATATCAACTCTTTTTTTAGAAAGTATTTTTACGTCTATTATAATATTTCGGTACATAATAATTGGGTTAAGTGGGGGGCTTTGAGTTAATTTATTCTTTTTCGATGAGATTTTTACCGTCGTGGGTTTTTTTAAAAAAATTTAATTTTGCTTAATTTTATTTCAGACTTTTTAGTGCACTAATATTGTAACGCCCTTTAGTGAGTTTATAATTAATTAAGTATATAATCGTAATTTTTATTATTTGGGAACATGCATTAAGCTACCACGTACACATTGCTGAAAACAGACTTGTAATCGGACATTTCGTTTTGATTATATTGCAACATTGTTTTGCACTAATATTGTGGTGCCCACTAGTAAGTTACAGTCATGACACCTGTCTAAGAACATGAACTCATCAAACACAAACCCGTTATTGAAAACCGCATCAAAATCGGATCATTAGTTTAGAAGATAGGTGGGAACATTACCTTGCACAAACGCACAAACATCTCTCACCCTAAACGCATATACCTGCTCCGTTCCGTCGTGGGTAAAAATGACATTTACTCTAGGATGTTACGTCGCGGGCTACATGAGAGGTAAGCCCTCCGCGCGCAAGCTCGCGAATGAAGTTTGTATTAGCTGAATAAGAGGTTCCAAAAGATGGAAGCAAGACCAAGCGTAGGGATTTTATCTATCTGTCTGTCATAGGGTTCTGTAGTTACAAGCATAAACATGTTAGCATGGAGAGTTCAGCAATAATATCTGATTTCATAACGTTCATTTTATTTCTTCTTGCATTTGTAGATGGCTCAACTATTACAACAATTCTGTAGCTACATTTTATGTAAATATAGCTACAGTACCTTCAGTAACTTTAAATTTGACCTTCATAAGTGCCCTACAACTCAAACTGAATAAATGGTTTTGAATTTTAATTTTTATGACGATATCCAATAAAGTCTCTGAAATTTTCATTTTTTCGAATGGGATGTCAAATGAAATTTAAATACCGACTAATATTATAAATGTGAATGTAAGTTTGTTTGTTACGATTTCACGCGAAAACTACTTAACCGATCGTCATGAAACTTTGTACACATATTCTTGGAGGAATTAGAAGTAACATAGGATACTTTTCGTGTCGGGAAAATGTTACATCCTTCGTGATAATGAAACGCGGGTGAAACCGCGGGGGACAGCTCTTATAAGAATATACCAAGCGAGAGAAAATTTATGCTATCGACGTCAACGGTTCACATTTATTTTTGTCTATGGAACCCTAAATTATGAAGCCAGCAGTCCTGGGGCTCGATTCTGTAAGGAAAATGACACTAGCTCGAGGATGTTTCGTTGCGGCCTCTATGCTCTGTCTCTGTCTCTTACTACGCTAATGCTACTAATCACGTGCGAGGTGAGCTATCCGAGGCCTCCGTGAAGCGGCTCGCCAACGAAGTTTGTATTAGCTGAATAAGGGGGCAGCTTACGTTTCTCGGCTTTGAAAATGTCAATACTTGTTGGTTAATTATGATAATGAATTCTAATTATGGAAAACAATGAATACTTATGCAACGAATGAGTTTTAATGGAGAAAATAATGAATTGGAATCTAAAAATAAATTGTCATTTGCTTTTGACAGTATGTTTTGTTGTACTCTCTGTAATGATTATGCTATGTTTTTTTCTATAGTTTTTTTTGTATAGTTTGGAATAGTATATAGGTAATTTTATCCCGGGAATATACAAACAAACGCGGGTAAAACCGCGGGGGACAGCTAGTAATGTATTATAGTGAAAGGGCGGATTTTCTTTGTTTGTTTGTATGTCTCCTATACTTTTTTTTTTGGCTACCAAGACAGCAAACAAGCTGACGGCCCGTCTGATGGTAAACGGTCACCGCAGCCTGTGGACGCTTGCAACACCGTGGATATCACTCGCGCGTTGCCAACCCTGCACCTATTTGAAAAATTTAAAATTAAGGTAATTAATTGGAAATCTTTACGATTTGTTACATATTGTGCTGAACCCTTCGTGTGCGACACCGATGCGTACTTGACCGCTTTTTTTTTTCATTTATATTTATCGTTGATGCGTTACATTAATTTAAACATAAACCTTGGGAACTAGGCACTCACTCGAGCTCATTGCGTAACGGTCAGATGTCGCAATTTTACTGTCGAGCCCCGACGCGCCCGTTTTACGGCTTCATAAATTCCCCAAACTTTGACGAGACCATGTATGTGTTGCTGGCAATGTGTGAATATCAGCATTATTTGTAATTACTACCTTTTCTTTAATTTCACTATGAATTGATGGATAAATTATAAATTATCAATGATAAATTCATGATTGAGGTCAATCGCCATCTCGTCAGAAATAGAAAAAAAGGAATTTTCTTATTCTTTCCTACTAAAGTTCGTGAGGGTGGACATATTGAAGTATGTTACTCTTTCACGCAAAAACTACCATACGGATTTCGATGAAACATAGCACATAGATAGAGCATGCCTTAGAGTAATATTTACAATACTTTTTATCCCGGGAAAATCGAACAACCCTCGGGAAACAGCCGAGACAGCTAGTTATTCTTAAATTCAAATTTAATTTACTACTAACCTAGATTACCTAAATTACTATTCGAAAGTTGAATAACTAACTACAAATACAAGGAACTGTAAATAAATTCGGATACGAATCTAGAATGTCGACAAACTAATAAAAATACATACAAATGGAATGGAAATGCATTTAAAACAAGAATAACCTCGATCAAATTGACATTTTACAGGCTCTAGCCTGACCTACAAACTAAAATACTATTCTATTAAATATATAGTGAGGGCTGACGTCCGATCATTATTTGTCTAAATTTTGCTGCGAGCTTTGCCTGCAGAAAATAACAAAATGACAGTTTTGCAATTTTACCAAACTGTGTTATATATTTTTGGCAGTTTCATTTGGAACAGCTGTCAAATGAAGTTTTAGTGATAAACCTTTTTGCGAGATGATAAATTTATTAGAATTTAAAATAACGAATTTCTTTTTAAAATAGAATAGGCGCATACTTTTATCCTAATCCCTACTAATATTATAAATGTGAATGTAAGTTTGTTTTCTACGCTTTCACGTGAAAACTACCTAACCGATCATCATGAAACTTTGTACACATATTCTTGAAGGTATTAGAAGTAGCATGGCATACTTTTTGTGCCGGGAAAATGTTACATCCCTCGGGAACGTGGGTGAAACCGCGGACAGATAGCAATATTATAAATGTGAAAGTATGTATGGATGTTTGTTACTCTTTCACGCAAAATCTACCAAACGAATTTGGCTGAAACTTGGCACATATATAGAAAAAGCCCTTGAATAACACATTGGATTTTTGTGCCGGGAAAATGTTAAATACCTCCGATCGCCGGTGAATCCGCAGGGAACAGCTAGTAAATAAATAAATATCCTTGGAAATTACACACCATATTTTTTTGCCGGGGAAATTGTTACATCCCTCGGGAACGCGGGTAAAACTGCCGGGGACTGCTAGTTTTAAAATTATTCTGAAGTCTAGAACCTACGAATCATAAATTAAAAAATACTGGACGTTTTAGCAAAAATCACTTTTTTACAAATAACCAAAACATGTGAACCTACGCTCAACTATATCAACGAGTATGTATGGTAATTTTACCATAGAAAGGTTAAGGGCTTATTCACATGTAAGTAAAACTAATTGGTTGTAAAACTACTTATATCGTATCATGGGTTATATTTTTTATGTGCTACATATTAATCTACCTTTTAAATGTGTTTGTAAACCCTTGAACACTAAGTAAGGGTGGTTATACATGTAAGGTGTACATTAAATCTATATCTATACTAATATTATAAAGAGGAAAGAACTGTGCGTAAGTATGTTTGTTACTCTTTCACGCAAAAACTACTCAACGGATATGGATGAAACTTGGCACATAGATAGAGCATATTCTGGAATAACATGTAAGCTACTTTTTATCCCGGGAAATTGTGACATCCCTCGGGAACGCGGGTAAGACCGCGGGGGATATTATTCTATAAGAATTATGGCTTTCTTTAGGAACGCAATGGAGTGCAGATATGTATTTATGGAGTTATTTGTAATATAGAGCCAGGATTAAGGGAGCAGACTGCTTGTTAGTTAAAGACGCTGACTGTCATGCCAGAGGTCGTGGGTTCTATTCCCATTTAGGACAAAATGCCAAAATTGCGTATATGAACTTGTATGTTTGTTCTGTGTCCTGGTGTAAATATCTACAGTCAACTCTCAATAATTTGACACTCGTTAATTTGAATCTCTTGATATTTTAAATTTTTATCCCAGTCCCTTGAAAAATACTCGATAAATTGAATAAAATCAATATTAATGGTCCCCTCGGTAATTTGAATTTAAAAGAATAATATCTTGCCTGCCAACATGCAGTAATTTGAAGTCCGGACTTCCATACTCTCTATAATTTGAAGCGTTTGTGGTCATCTGTTAAGTCGATTGCTTACGTAGGTACATGTAAAATTCATTGGACCATGATAGACTGAAGTCGCTATCTCAACAGAAAATTACGGACTACTTTTCAGTAAATAATCTTGATCATAGTCTTGGTATTTTGATTATTTGAATTTTTTCTTTTGTCCCTGTAGTTTCAATTTATCGAGAATCGACTGTATTACATTGTAGCGCGCGTGTTCATAGATGTCGCTACCAATCGAATCGTAAAAGAAGATAGCTGCATTCAAAGAAGAGCAAATTTATCAACAAAACGACAGTACTTACCGTAAATGAAAACGATAAAATACTGTCAACAAATAAATACATTTTTAAATAAAAGATCTTTACATCAAAAGGTACAAGAGCCTGAGCTGTGACATTAGTAAATGACACAAACGAAATGGAACTTTATTCGTGACACGAAAAAGTGAAATTTCGTTCGATGGCAGCATATGAGTAATTCAGACAAAGGCTACCCGCGGCTTTTATACTAAAAGAGGTTTTATTGGAAACGGTACGTTTTTGTTTATTTATGTTTCTTTATTTTAAAGTAACGCTTACAACCACATAGGGACGTCTATAAGAGTTAAAAAGCAATAAAATATCTCCGTTTTGTTTTATTAGATTGCAATAGAAAGAGACAGAGCTAGAGTCCAATATAAGTACTCTTTTTGACGTTTCAGAATGCTTCACGATAAGTTTAATTTATATCATTATACAATTAACTTATTTTATTAAGCGATGAACCTTATTTCTAATTACGTAATGTACATTTTTCTATGTCATCCTTAAATGTCAAAAATGTTCAATCAAATGTATTCCATGCCGACTTACACTGAATGGTGCTTTAAAAAATCTTTCAGATATTTCAATACTGAAATTTTATTATATAATATATATTAATATATTTATTTGTAGGAAATTGGAAAACTGCATATTGATTTAGTAAATTTTCATATAACATAGAGCATGCTATAATGGTTGTCTGGAAGAAATTGCTTTTAGCGATAAGACCGCCAATTGTACCTTTATTTAAGAATCAACTTCTGTACCATACTCCTTTCAGTGTACAATAAAGTATATTTACTATTATTATTACTTTACTTTAAATATTAATTTTAAATTTATCATATCAGGTCACTTTTTTCCAACACAAGACCAATTAATAAAAAATAATTCACCCCAAATGTGAATTTAACAAACTTAACACGTAGTTAAGTAAGAGATTAGCTAAAAGCACTTTGGTGGCAACCATTAGATGGAAGTGAACCGCAGGAGCCACTGGGGGCCACTAGGGGCCACTAGGGGCCACTAGGGGCCACTCTCATTTAGGGGAACGCCACTAAGCATTCGTTATAGTGACACCTGTGAAATATTGTTTGGTCCGTTTGTGTAGAATCTGTGCAAGTCTCGTGTAAGGAGGTTTACTTGAAGAGGCCGTTTTATCCACTGCTTTAGATTTGAGTACAAAGTAGTTTTTATGTAAACTAAGCGAAGCTTGTACTATGGAAACCAGATAACTGATATACTACTTATACAACATTTGTTTTTTCTAAATATATACTTATATCGAATCGAACCCGCGACCTTCGGCTTGGCAGTCAGAGTCGCTAACCAACAAGCCACCTGGGCTGTCAAAAAAATTGTTTTTGTTTGTCATTATTATGTCATGTGTATTGTCATTTGTTTTTCCTCAATACATACTTATATAGATATTTACACCCAGACACAGAACAAACAGACATGTTCATGCACACAAATTTTTGTCCTGGGTGGGAATCGAAACCGCGACCTTCGGCTTGGCAGTCAGAGTCACTAACCACCAAGTCAACTGGCCTGTCAAAAAAATAGTCTGAAAATATAAGGTTGGGGAAAAAGTCTTTTCGCATTATAGTATGTATGAACTTGTAATAAAATCTCTTTGGCTATACTATTTGTATCTGGCTGGTTTTGGTATCATTGAAAGTTTAAATTTTAAAGAACATAATTCCAAATTCAAATTAGGAAAATGTGTGATTCTCTTTTGTTTTTCATACCGCCAAGATGTGTGAATCTAATGAAGAAATTCGATTCATTTTAAAATGTTACTACAAAAAAGGTAAAAATGTAACGCAAGCCGCGAAAAAAATTTGCGATGTATAACCTAGTGCAGTGTCTGATAACCTAGTGCAGTGTCTGTGAGAGTAGCACAAATTTCGTTTAAGCGTTTTCAATCCGGAAATTTTGATGTCAAAGATGCACGTCGCTCTGGTCGCCCCATTACGGATAAAATGGATGCCATTTTTGAAAAAGTGGAGCAAGATCGGCATATCAGTAGTTACGACGCAGCTGAAGAACTGGGAATTGACCACAAAACAGTTTTGGCGCATTTCAAAAAAACTGGATACACAAAAAAGCTAGATATTTGGGTACCTCACGAGCTCACTGAAAGAAATCTAATGAACCGTGTACTCATTTGTGATTCTTTATTACGACGTCATGAAACCGAACCTTTTTTTGAAGAAGCTGATAACTGGTGATGAAAAGTGGATCACGTACGACAAGAACGTGCGAAAAAGGTCGTGGTCAAAGGCCGGTCAGGCTTCACAGACTGGCGAAACCCGGGTAAACTCGCAACAAGGTGATGCTGTGTGTGTGGTGGGATTGGAAGGGCATGATTCATTATGAGCTGCTACCACCAGGCAGACCATCGATTCTGAACTCTACTGCGAACAACTGATGAGATTAAAGCAAGAAGTTGAGAGAAAGCGGCCGGAATTAATCAACAGAAGGGGTGTGGTTTTTCATCATGATAACGCTAGACCTCACACATCTTTAGCCACTCAGCAAAAATTAAGAGAGTTTGGCTGGGAGGTATTAATGCATCCGCCGTATAGTCCTGACCTTGCACCTTCAGATTTCCACCTGTTTCGGTCTCTTCAGAATTCTTTAGGCAGTGTCAGGTTAACATCACGAGAGTACTGTCAAAACCACTTGTCGCAGTATTTTGATCAGAAGTCCCAAAATTTGTATAGCAATGAGATCGTGTCCCTACCAATAAGATGGCAAAAAATTATCGAACAAAATGGTACCTACATACTTCAGTTAAATGTAAATAAACTATATTAAAAATGTTTTGAATTTTCTTAAAAAATGCGAAGGAACTTTTTTCCCAACCTATTAGATTCTTTAAAATATGTACAATGGTTTATTATTTACGTCGATTACTATGGCTTTGCTTATGAATTTAAATACTGCTTTGATCATTCGGTAAAATAACATTGCGACCATAGAGCGGTTGAAGGGTAAGACTTATAAAATAACTGTTGTAAGTAACTAAAACTTACACTGAAACATACGTTCACTACACTCAACAGTTACATTACGCTTCGGTACACATCTTACACTCGCACTCATTATATCGTTAGGAAATAACCTAGTTAACCTTAAACCAAATTGAACAGGTACCAAAGATCACTGATTTATAAATCAAATAACAGGTACATAGTTGTCATAACAGGTATGGGATATTGATGTCTATAGAACAGTTGCTTTGTGCAACTAGTTTAGGCATCAATGGTCAAAATGTGCTACTATCTTATGTATACTGAATAAGAGCAAACATGTATAATTTTACTACCATTTTGAGTCAAAATAAACAATTATTATTACTTATAGAGGAACTAGATTCCGCCCTGTAGTTTTTAAATTGATAAATAGTACCTTATGTCCCTCTCCTACGCTTCGTGTGTTCCATGTTTGTGCAAGATTGGTTTAGCCATAAACGTAACAAACTAACAGATTATCTTTCAAGTTTATGATATGTTTTTTTTATTTTTTTTACGGGATTGCGATTGACCTCAGTCTCTCTGATGGTGAGTGAAGATGAGGCTGAAGATGGAGCTCGCTTTCCCGTTAGAAGCCTATCCACTATTTTCTTAGAGCCACAAATTGATATTAGTGAGGATTACGAAAAAAATGTTTATGTTTAACATGTTAATTTCGCAATGGCGTTACCTATTAGGCCATGAGGCATACAAATCGCAAATCAGTCAAACATGGGGCAAATAAAAAAGGCAGGCGTGTGCGGGGCCAAGCGGGGCCGTAACGTGACAAAAGTGACACACGGCGGAATGACGTGATGGGCGTGCCGGGCTAATGTCGGTGTTTGGGATAAGGTATTACATGATTGCGATTTGGGCAATCACAATCAGGGTCGGCAACGCGCGCGTGATACCCACGGTGTTGCAAGCGTCCATAGGCTGCGGTGACCGTTTACCATCAGACGGGCCGTCAGCTTGTTTGCTACCATAGTAGAATAAAAAAAAAACAATTTAAGAACTTAATTTGTTTAAGTATACATATTGAAAACGGGTTTTTCATTTCTTTTACACTTTTGACCATTAAACTTAAGTTCTTAAGACTCACATAAAAAAGGGTTCCGTAGCACCGTAACAAATCAGGCACGGATCCAGCCCACAAAAAGGGTTGTTGTCACAGCCATCCGAAAATCGATCAGATGCGAATAAGAGTATGAACACGCTTATGATCGATATAGTGCATAGGAACCTTATCACTCATCACTGTCACAAAAAAAAACTACCGTGAAAGTATGACGTCACAAGTCTATTAGGGTTGTGAGCATGCCCATCGTGCCCAGAACGGTGGAACCGCGCTTGCTACCTATAACGGTTCAGAGGATCTAGCCCTGTGACAGTCGGACAGACCAAACGGCTATTCATCATCATCATCATCATCATCATCATCATCAGCCTATCTCCGTCCACTGCTGGACATAGGCCTCACCTATTAACGGCTATTAATTAACTTAAATTTATTACTTAAGTATCTGGCAGTGAAGTTAATACAGCCAAGATATGAGCGAGCCTATCACAACTCCTACCGATTACCGAGGGTCTTACTTACTGAATCATTACGTTGCAAACGTGTGAGTGAGAAAAGTACGTTAATTACAATTAGCGACAATACGTCATTACCGATTGGCGGATTTAACACCGCTGTCGCTACCTTCCATCCCTTGCGCCTTACCCAAATGACGGCTCGTTTGTCTGCAGCTATCAAATTAGCCGGCAGATTGCCCCTTTGGCTCGCTAACTGAGCTTAATGTGCTGTGGCCGAGTTTACGGCACGTTTACTATGGCATAGTCATAGCCGTTGTCTCATAGACGCCATTGACAAGGATTTCTTTGGTCACACGCAATATGATTGACGTTAGGGTTTGTCTTGAAGTTCAGATAATAATAGAAATTTTAATATTCTTACGCTATCATAAATGAATAAATAATAATAAATTAATTATGGGCATTTGTAGATAAATGTTCCATACAAAGTTTCAGAAGTAATAGAGCTCTTTTTGCAGAGTTCGTCCGGGAAAGTACTACCACCTTACCCATTTCCATGGTCGACAACGCATTGGCGATGCTCCTAGTGTTGCAAATGTCCATAGGCGGTGGTGACCACTTACCATCAGGTGGACCGTCTGCTTGTTTGTCGGCCCAAGTGGCATAAAAAAAAATATATTTTAACCTGCACATATTTTGTAAAATAAGTTTAGCGATGGGAATTTCATTAACTTCAGAAAATTAGTTTATAGTTAAAACTGAAAATAGGTCACATAAATTCTGTAAAGTCTAGCTACAGATTTATCTTTTCATACCAGAGATTATTAGAAACTAGCGACCTGCCCCGGCTTCACTCAGGTGCAATGTAGATACTAATACATATAAAAAAAACCGCATCAAAATCCGTTGCGTAGTTTTAAAGATTTAAGCATACATAGGGATATAGGGACAGAGAAAACGACTTTGTTTTATACTATGTAGTGATAACATTTACTAACATTCAGCTGCATGCAGTTGCTAAAATTCAGCGAATAGAGTGCGTACTAACAATTTCTCCGAATTACTGCAAAAACTAGCGTACATTGACTTAAAAGTAAACAACTGCCAATATAAACAAAAATATTGGTTTTATTTTATAACAGAAGCATATTTTAAATTCCCGTATATTTAAGTAATTAACTCAAGCGTGGTCTTGCGGAAATCCATTAATAGTACACAAAAAAACAAATACCTAGTAAGATTATACAAAAACAAATATCTAGTAAATAATTCCGCTGGATCTCCTTCTCTGTCAAATCCCAAACACTGAAACTCAACAAGAAATTGACACGTGGTTCGCTTCTACAAGCATCTTCAGGACGTAAGTCCTCTGAGTCCTCTAATTTCCTGTTGAGTTTCATTGCTTGAGACTTGATGGAGAAGGAGATCCAGCGGAATTAGTTACTCGATATATTTTATAGAAGCGACATACAATCTTGTAATAATAATAAAAGATTTAAAATTTCTCGAGATGTGAAAACCTTTTTTTGACAGCTAAGAAATTCGTAGAAAAATCATCTTTATAGTTTAAAACATAGGGTTCATCTATTGATCTAATGGTTAATTGTATGATGGTGTTTATGAACCTTAATTGTAGCAATTTTATATATATATATTTTTTTTATACCACATGGGCCGACAAACAAGCGGACGGTCCACCTGATGGTATGTGGTCACCGCCGCCTATGGACATTTGCAACACTAGGGGCATCGCCAATGCGTTGTCGACCCTGAGACGTGAAGTTGTTAAGTCTCATGTGCTTGTAATAGGAATAGAGTTCATTTTTCTACAACAACTTTTGTCAAAACGAACCATACAAATCTCGAAAATTTTAGTTCCAAATAGTCTGCTTGTAAGCGCCAAAAGTTGTTGTAGAAAAATGAACTCTATTCCTTTTATTCATAATGTATCTTGTTTCTATACACTCCATTTGTATATCATTCTATATCTTTGAAAATATTACATCCCTCGGACAGGCGGGTAAAATCGTGGGGTATAACTAGGAAAAAATAAAGATATCTGAAACAGGTCAAGTGTGCGAGAATGCGCTTCTCCTAATTTAATTACCTCTACTAAATCATGATTTAAAAAAATCTATTCGATTAGAAATTAAATTAGAAAAAATCAAATATTTGTTGTCTCATATAAGGCAGTAATTCAATTACGAAGTCTGTGGGCTACACAGCCACAGTTACTGCAGACCGAGATGCAGGTGGAAAGACCATTCATACCTAATAAGGCAAAAAACAGAGACAACTGGACAGACAAGGTAAAAAAGGATAAAGGGACAAAGCAGAGATAGACCGATTTCATTATAGATCGATGTTTTGCAACGCACGCAAAGCGAGCCACCAGTCGTGGCACCAGCAATATATTAAAAACACTACACCAAACTACTGCTTCATCAGGATTCCGAGGCTGGGCTGTTAATAATAACTTTGACCCTACATTTTAAGCCGCATAAAATATAAAGCCCGCCTCATAGCGATAACATTCATTTCATTAAGGCAAAAAGGCTCTAAAGAGGGGGTTACAAGTGAAATCCACCTTAGTTGTTCCCAGCATCATTTCGTTAGAGATGTCACGAGTGTGTTATTAGCCTTAAAACGTCACGTTTTCGTCGTAACAGAGGCTTAAACTACTTACTAGTTTGTTGAGAATAGGCCTTTTGTCCTCACGATGTTATGGAGGACTGTTACGAAAGTAAAGAGGACTCTTTGCTTTCAAGTTAAGTTGTTTTGTTTTCTTTATTGTTATTATTTGGTTATAGGTATTATTGTAAAAGTTGGACATTTAATGAAGTACTTATTGTTTATTCAAAAACATTATGAAAAGGCGTGCAGATACGTCTTATGTTATCCAAATTTCATATATTTTAAAGAACTTGGGGTCAATTTTAATGTTACCTATTTATATAAAAATGTATCCCTATTTCCCTTGGTCACGGCATGACGCAGGGACCGATTTCGCTAATTCTTTTTTGTTGTGTTCGTTATTGTCAGGAGAAGGTTCTTATGAAAGAAAATTTAAGAAAACATAACGACCATATTAACTTTTCTAATGTAACCTTATGGTGTTTGACATAAATGTCAGTCGTTTAATAATATCGTTTAAACCCATACCTCCGTATGGGTCGGAATTATATTGATAATATAATTAATTTATCATTACTTAATGCATATTTCACAGTTTTTGGATTTATCTTTATTAACCATTTCAATTGTAAGTAGTAGAGCTCTTAGTGAGCTAGTAGTCTGCCGTGAAGCAGTAGTGCACTTGTATTACTGTGTTTCGGAAAGGTAAGGGGGCCGGTGAAATAACAGGCACATGAGACTTAACAACTTCACGTCTCAGGGTCGACAACGCATTGGCGATGCCCCTAGTGTTGCAAATGTCCATAGGCGGCGGTGATCACTTACCATCAGGTGGACCGTCCGCTTGTTTGTCGACCTATGTGGTATAAAAAAAAACATACCAGTTCGAATTCAATATTCATTGTTAAAACAGGACAACGACTATATCGCGTCAGCTAGTAGTTTTATATTAAATACTTTATTTAGTAGCTTTATGTATTATATAATGGCATACGCATACATTCCTAAGATTAAATAATTATAACAGTTGTGCATAAACGACTGGTCAGATTTTAATGAAACTTAAGACACAGATAGAAAATATTCTGAATTAACACTTAGAATAATACTTTTTATTCCATTTTATCGGGAATGCGGTAAAACTACGGGGCAAGGGCTAGTTACATATTACTTTGATACCCCACACTTTGGTAACCACATAACCTTCTTTAGTACAGTCAATTAAAAAATATAAATAAAAACCTAAGTAGCAATTTAACTGCCGGTCGAGTCACCCCAAGATATTGGACCTATTCGATTTTTATTTATTATATTAAAAAAAATAAAAGATCTAGGATACCTAGGTACCTCTAGGAACTAACTTCACACAAGATTAACGAAACTGTGACGCATAGTTTCTCGCACCTACTGATCACATCGGCCATGGCATCTTAGGTGCGAGCCCATCCCCCATCCCCCAAAGCACAAATTAAAATATTTCTATTTCTTTGTACGCTTTCATCTTTTAAACTACATAATAGATTTAAATGCAACTTTCACTATCATTTAGATAATTTCATCCGGAAGATAAAGCTATGTTTAATATCCCAGGTAAAGCCAGGGAGAACTAGTATAATATAATATTAAAACCAGCGAACCGTTCGCGTCAATGGCGCCGGTCAAGGCCTGAACAGCTTTTCGTGTGTCCCCACTAACTAAAATCGTTCGCGTAATGGGTTTCGGTCGCAAACAACATAAAGTCGCTAAGGACAAGTAGGTAATTACTGTACCTACGTACCTAGCCGTAGTATGATCGATAACCTTTGTTGCAGGCGCCGGTAAGTCTGAAGCCTGTATATGTATGTGTATTGTGGTTTAGTTGGGTTTTTGAATACTGTAGACAAACCGTACTGCTGTTTGACATAATGTTATTTTATGTTTATTACTTATTAATACATAGGCAAAAAAAAAGAAAAAAAAATTAGGGATAAGGTGTACTGTTAATCTATGTACTATATTGGGCTGTATTTGGGCTAAGGTTTGATCTTCTCAAGGTCTTTCAGTTTGTTCTTCCAATTGAATCTTCTGTAGAGAACACATAAGCAATATTGCTGAATATACTCGTACAATGCAATTATAAAATAGTCTGGACACTCTTTACACTGTTATCAAATTTAAACTAAGCAGAAAAAAAAATAGTATTTATTGTTTTTCATAGTGTTTACAGCGCAAAATTGAGGCAACCCCGGTAAGTTATAGGTAGACTTGTGATGGGGTTACCTCGCAACTTCCCATGGGTTACCATTAACAATGTTGAGACCAAACTAAACTAAAATGAAAAAAATATATATATTAAATAAAATAAGCTAAATTTAGGTTACAAGATCATTACATAAATTATACAGCAGAGCATTTATAGCAACTAAGTGATACTGTACTTTAAATAGATACTTCCTTATATAAAACCACACTTTGAGACACAGAATAAACAGACCTAATATGTCTGTTTATTATCACACAAATGTTTGTACAATAAAAGTCACCGTGCTTATAATCAACTAGCTGTCCCCCGCGGTTTCACCCGCGTTCCCAAGGGATATAAAAATATTAATAAAACAATGAAACGCGTGTTCAACTAAATCTTTTAAAGAATATAAGTTGCTCAATCCTAGAAAACACGTTGTTTCTTACAAACTTTGCACCCCCGTTTTACCCTCTTAGGGGGCGAATTTTCAAAAACCGTTTCTCAGTGCTCCCCTACGTTATAAAAGGAAGACTTGTGCAAAATTTCAAGTTTGTAACCCTGATAGTTTAGGCCCTGCGTTGATATGTCAGTCAGTTTCTCCTTTTTTATACATATATTATAGAGTTTATGTATTTCCCGATATCACAGTAATCGATATCCAATCAATCGAAAAAACATTTTAAAATCAACAATCAGTCAATTGTATTCAAAATGACTTAAGATAGTAATATGTCGTACGCTATAAAAATTTTGGATGCTAAAACAGAGAGAGCAAATTGTGTGACCCTTTATTTATGCATTTCGTAAAATAAGAAAATTAGCCAGTATCAGGCATCTAAGCCCTGATATTTTCATTGTTAATTTGAATCAAGAACAGATTAAAAAAAATAACCATTTCCGAGGTTTATCCATCGATGAAGAAATCGACTTAAAACTATTTTGCTATATAATTTAAAACATTTCATCTAGATACTTAGCTAAACTAGTTAACTATGTGAATTTCAACAAACGTCAGATTAATTCAAATTTATATTGCCTGTTATGGTATAGATTATCTATTTGTACTACTTGCAAGGTGAAACGTAGCTTTTTTTATTAACTGATTAAGGGGGCGTTCAGTTAAGCAAACTTCATCGTCGGGCTTTTTTTTTTTTTTTTTTTTTTTTTTCGCTGGGAAAAATGCGTTCCGCAATGGGGGGGCCCATTGGAGGATGGGGGGGGTATGTGGGACTCCCGGACCCTAGTGGCCCGGTTTACCCACTAAACGACCCAGCGGCGCTCAGGCATCGTCTATGTGGATCATTGATCTTGAACCCTAACTATTGATTATTTACTTTCAACACTTTTATGAACTCTACCAATGTTTTCTAGAAACAAAATCAATGTATTTTTTAAAGTTATACTTCTTTAGATGCACGCGCATCAGTGTAACACAAAATTCTCACGGATGTAGTTAGCTGATAACGGTCTCTCCGGAACATCGCACAAATCGCAACTGTCAGTGTCAATGAGTGAGTAATGATGTTATTGGCAATAATAACCTAATAACGTCAATAATTGATATTTTTTCGAGATTTAATGAGAGTCCGAGGTTGAAGAGACTGGTTTCCATAACACAGGCTCCGGCTTAGCTTGAAAACCAGTTTCTCCTGCAGCTGTTATAATATGACATATGGCAGATTTGATAGTGTTCTGCAGAATCATGATAAACCCCATGCCTAGATATTTATTTATATTAATTGATAATTTTATGTTTTTTTTAATGTATTTATTTTATAACTTTTACATGTGCAGGTAGTTTTAAGAAATGGATCCTTGTTGTCTGAATAAAATAATGTTTAATTTAATTTATACCTAGTTTATAAGGAGAAAGAAAATTAACATTATAATTATCTTTGTTTTTTTTTCTCGTTTCTTACTATACATTAATATATAATATAAACATGGTTATTTGCAATAACTAGGGCATAATTCATGTGATAAAGATGCTGAAATACTCACTTGGGTTTTAAAGGGTGACCTAAGAATCCGAAGAGCGGGACTTACCTGAAAATAAAAAAAAAATATTAAAAAACTTAAAATTACGCTAAAATATATCACTTAATTTATCACTACATAGTATAAAACAAAGTCGCTTTCTCTGCCCCTATATCCCTATGTATGCTTAAATCTTTAAAACTACGCAACGGATTTTGATGCGGTTTTTTTAATAGATAGATTGATTGAAGAGGAAGGTTTTTATGTATAATACTTGTGACATCCCACGGGAACGCGGGTAAAACCGCGGGGGACAGCTAGTATGAAAAATCATAAACGTAAAATTAAAGTTTACTTTAGTACGGGTCGTTGTTTGTGGGTGTGAATCCTAGAAAGAGCTTGAGTAAAGGCAAACATCGTGGAGCAATAGCACGAGATATAGTTCTTTGTAGCTGCCTATCTACTCTCAAGTTGAAAATCTATCGCTAACAGTGATTCCAGCTTCTAATTTAGGCTTTGTATTCGTTGGTAACACAGCTAATTATCTATCTATTCTCTCTGACAGTGACCATAGTGAATATAGTATGTTGATGTAGGCAGTGTACAAGAGTACCTAACATTTTAGAAAACTTTGTCAATCTGTCTGTTTGAACGCGCCAATCTCCGAAACTATGATAATTTTATGAGATTTTGCACAGGTGGAATGTACCTTAGGGCAACATATACCTAGACTTTATTTTGTAAAAATCTCACTTATACGAATTCGCGGGCAAAACTAAAAAATAATAAATGTCTTAAATTTTAACTCAAATTATTGCTAAAACAATAAAAATTATATTGCCCCTAAAAAATTTTAATAGCAAAGATTATAATTTGACCGAATTACTTAAATATTCTAATAACCTTTAGATGTAAGGTGACTTGAAAAGGTTGAAACTGTAATTTTTATAGTCGTAAAATAAAATTGTCGCATTAAAAATATATCGTCAGACTCGCTAAGTTCACCTACAGTTAGCTTTCACCGTCTTAATACCTGATGAGGACATTTGGAGTACCTATATAGTCTTAATGTAGAAATACACATTACAAAAAAGATTGTGGTTTTGGTAAAATATAAATAAAAAGCTCTTTAAATGCTGTCTAGTTTAAATGAGTACCTTTTAAAATACAAATTGAAATTATTATTTTGTATATTTAAACAAAAAAAAAACGCATTTTTTTTTCCAAGAATGTGTACACAACGTTGATAAAAGCGAGAGGCATTAAATGAAACCACATATACTATACATGCTTACGATTAATTTTAAACTAAAAAAAAAAGTTTATGCGAAAAATACGAAAAACTTTTTTCAAAGAAATTAAATAGCTGAATAGTCAAAGTAAAACTTAAACATCCTTTGCAAAAATGTCCTCTGACCTACGTATCGGAATGGCAACATCGCATAGCGTAGCGCCTTGTTTGCTTTGGGAACTTATGATGAAGAGCGGCATCGTCGCGTGAATTTTGTCATTTTAAGGTGAATGACTGCTGTAGCTATGCCAATGTTCTTGGTCAGCTGGTAGGGAAGATACATCGTGTTTTATCTAAAAAAAATCTTTAAAAATATCCTGTGGCTAAACTATTGCTTCTATTGCTCTGATTTTTGGTGTGTGGTTTGAAAATGATACAAAGTATATGAGGTTTCATTTAATGCCTATCGTTTTTATCAACGTTGTATATATATTTAGTGACTGTTGGAAAAGGGGCTAGTTGGCCATCCACGTAGACTGACGATCTTGTTACTGGTGCATAGAGCTGACGGTTTCGGTCAGTTTTATTTTAATTATAAATTATCTAGAGCTGCTACTGTAACTTATCAGTAGGTGCTTGGAGACATGTTTTAATTTTGATGATGCTAGTTATTATTTAATTATTTATGTTCCATGCTGTACTAATATAACCAATATTAATGTAACTTTGCCGACATTTCCAAACATTTTAGATGTTCCTACTGCAGATTCCTGGAAAGTACTACCACCATACTTATTTGCATTGGTTAGAAAGCTAAGGATGCGATGAAGTGATATGCACATGAGGCTTAACTTCACGTCTCAGGGTCGATAATGCATTGGCAATGCTCCTGGTGTTAGAAATGTCCATAAGTGGCCGTGACCACCTGCCATTAGATTGACCGCCTGATTGTGGGCTACTTATCTTAACAAGATGAGTTCTGATTAAGTTTGAGTCTTGACAAATATAGTCAAAGTCCATATTGTGTTAGAATCAAAGCCAGATATCTATCTCACTCTAAACTTGTCAAATTGAGATGACAAAAAAGGACCTTGTACTACACTCTTGTGAACACTCGAATGAATAGTCTCATTGGAGTACACCCTAAGCCTTTCTTACCTATTGTCAAATATATGAAAATATATTATATTATAATAATTGTATGCCCGTATGAATAGACCTTTTGTATTGAATGGAAAGTTAAGTGGTTGGGTAAAAACGGGATGACAATGAGGTCCGGAGTAAGGAATGGGCAATATGGGCTAAGTGAAGTTTTGTGAAATAAATAAAATAAAACTTTAACCCAACAACCGTTGAGGTGATGATAAACAAAAACACCGTATTAGTATGCTATGATATCAAAACTCTATAACCGATAAATAAAATAGAAGTGTATGTCTGCAGTTTAAAATCAAATTATTAGTTAGTAATGGTTGCCTACTTCACAAAAATAAACAAATTTTGGAATTTTTAAGTGTCGGTCTCAAAGTATTTTTTTTACACCCCATGGGCTGACAAACAAGCGGACGGTCCACCTAATGGTAAGTGGTCACCGCCGCCTATGGACATTTGCAACACTAGGGGCATCGCCAATGCGTTGTCGACCCTGAGACTTAAAGTTGTTAAGTCACATGTGCCTGTAATTTCACCGGCTCCCTTACCTTTCTAATCGAAACACAGTAATACAAGTGCACTACTCCTTCATGGCAGAAATAGGTAAGGTGGTAGTACTTCCCGGGACGAACTATGCACTAAGAGCTCGACTGGGAACGGAGTGAAATAAATGATAATAAAGAGTATAAGTAAATCAGGAATTTCTGCTAACTGTGTACGTATGTTTGTTATTCCTCCGTATACCCGAACTTGAATAAGTCAAGAATATAAATAATTTAACCAACCAACATGTCACTACTAATTAATTAATTACATGTGACAACGTAAACAGTACCATTCGTCCAAGTCCCAAAATCAAATCAAAAACGACTGTTCGATATCTAAGGAAGGTTATAGAAAACTTGTATCCAAGAAAACATTTGTTTACCCACCATAGCGCAGAATAACCCTTAAGGGAGGACATGGCAATTTAATGAATAAAATATAATAAGAAAATGGAACGCATGAGAAACTGCGGGGCAAAAGCGGCAGACAATAACCTAAAACGTTTTCTTTACTATAAGATTTCACCACAGTGTTTAGGTTATGATCAAAAACGTGCACACAAAACTGCCCCCTTATTCAGCTAGCACAAACTTCGTCGGCGAGCCACTTCACGGAGGCCTCGGAGAGCTTATCTCTCGTGATTATTAGTATTAGCGTAGTAAGCGAAACATCCTCGAGTTAGTGTCATTTTCCTTACAGAATCGAGCCCCTGATTAGAACATTAGTCACTTTGACACTAAATAGAATTAAAAACCACAGAGAACCTTCAAATATTATTAACGCAACAATACCAAAGCGCTTTGAATTGAAATTCCCATAAATTATCACTACTGAAGCCTTCTCCTTCATGCTGATATTATTAAGCATTAAATCATTTGTGATATAAATATAGAGTCGTCATAACCTCCATGAAATATTAATTTTTGTTTTAAATTTGTGTTTTTCGGTAAATAATATTTTTTATTAAATCTTTTTCTTTAAGTTTAGCTTGTTGTCCCCCGCGGTTTCTCCAGCTTTCTCGGGGATGATACTTTTTCCCGAGATACAAAGTATCCTATATGTTAATAAGATTATAAACTATCTACGAGTATGTGCCACGTTTCATATAAATCCGTTGAGTAATTTTTGCGTGAAAGAGAAACGAACATTCATTTATGCCCACAAAACTTTACATTTATAACATTAGTAGGATGGGATTATGACATAAGTGTTACATCCATTGTTTTATACAGTTTCAATGGAAGAAATCGTTGTTAAGGGGTTTTGTACCGAATGTTGTTTTTTTTTATGAGTGCTTAAAATTTCATATTAAGTGAACCATGAAATGATCAAAGTTTATTTATTAGTATTAATGGTACATTAAATGTATTAAAAAAAATTGTTGTTGTTCTTACAAATAAATCTACAAACTTCAGTTTATGAAAGGCTTTTAATAAAAAAACGCCAGCCACTTAATTCTGACTCTCAAAACATTTCAAAAAATAGCATTCCAAAACTAAGAATACTAAATAAAGGAGTGGATTCACAAAACGTCAGGGCAGCTCAAGCTGCGACTGTTGGGAGATAGGCCGCAAACGACCCACCAGGGTAAGGAGACCTCCCTCATCCCCCTGGGCACATTAACAATATTACAACGCAGGGGACAGGCAATCTTTTTACAAGGATCTGTTGAAATTGGTACCAGATACCGAACCTGACTTGCCCGGGGAAGGAAGGCAATTGCCTGCCAGTTTTCCGCGCTGTTGATTTATTTCCTCATTACGATGGATATAGAGTAGCTATTACCGCACATTTATTTTAACTTTACACTCTAGTGCTGTGCCGCTGTCCCCTTTACATATTTTATCGTGTTTTATTTTATTCATTGTGTAGTAGGTAGTAAAACTATTTCCCTGCATTTTTTGTAACATTGCATTTTAAAAAAAAACGATTTTAAAAATGATTAAATAATAGAGAAATTTGCGTGATTATTTTATGAATCATATTTATAGTCAACTAGTTGTTCTCGGCATGCGTTGCATTGTTTTTTTAACCCCCGACGCAAAAAGAGGGGTGTTATTAATATTTTAATTTATTTATTATGATTAATATAAGTTTGACGTCGATGTCTGTCTGTCTGTGGTATCGTAGCTCTCAAACGCCAATTTCGAAGCGGATTTTTGCATTTAAAAGCCAGTTTCCTTGCATGGTTCTTCTTTTTTCATAAACCGTATTCGGATTATTGGTTTAGGAGGGTTTACAAACAAACAAAAAAACATTTTATTTTGCGGGCTGAAAGTCTATTTGTTTGAAGCAACATTTTAAAAGAAGATTTAAAGTTTGGAAAAAAAATCGTCATGATAAAACTACTGCTTATATTTTGGAAACATAATCTTGCGTAAAAAACCCTTAATATTTTGGTATAATGTTAAATATTAAAACGCTATAGATACCATAAAATTGTCGAATAACTTAATATCATCACACAAAAACTGTCAGCATATAAAACACTGTCTTTGATCCATCACTATTTTGTCATAATGTCCAAATTCTTTGCTACGAAACATTAAAATCCCATCTTATCTATGTATATATATAAGGAAAATAGGGTTCCTTTGCCGCACCATCACCTCAAAACTACCAAACATATCGGAATGGAACTGCTATCATCCGACGCTGAATTGTTCTTAGATGGTTTTAGGCAATATATAATATCGATAAACGCGAGTGAAACCGCGAAGGATAACTAGTTATTCTATATATTTAATACAAAATCCTAGAGAGGTTTCTCATTGAGGTTTCTATTCATAACAGCTTACTCATCTAAGGACCATTCTATGAAAATAATAAAAAAATGCAAAAAAATCTACTTAGTTACGCACGACCTATTCGGAGTCGCCCAAAACCTCCGACCTAAATCAAACTCTTGCCCTATCTTAGAGCACTTCGCCAAAAGTCAGGGGCAAACAAATGAAATTGGTCCAAGTAGTCGGTAACTGCCGGCGGGCACGCGACACCGTCGATACACCGCGACATTGAGCCAGGGGACTGACAAATTACCCTGCCATTATCAGTCCATAGGTAATTTTTTTTGCGATTCCAGTGTGACCGCTTAGGTTTTGGTGTGACAAGTGAATTAATGAGGGAGTGAGCTCGTGTTTTCAAGTACGTAATTCAAGTTTAAAGTAGCATTAATATTTAAAGGTTTAAAATAGTTCAATTAAAAGTGCTAATGCCGTAGAGGAAGACAGAGATGGTCCTCTCATGGAACTCATGGCCCATATTCCAAAGAATAGATTTTAAGAACCATTGTGACATATGATGGGCCTGGTCACTGTCTTTCGGACACCTTACCATAGCCGCGCCACAAATTACTTCTGTAATTTATATTAGACAACATTAATTAAACATTAATTGTACCGAAGTTTTATACCGTTCGACCACCGAAGTAAAATTCCTACTAGTATTATAAATGTGAAATTTTGTGCGGATAGATGGGTTTTTTTATACCACATGACCCGACAAACAAGCACACGGTCCACCTGATGATAAGTAGTCACCGCTGCCTATGGACATTTGCCTCACCAGAGCATCGCCAATGCGTTATCGACCCTGAGACATGAAGTTGTTAAGTCTCATGTGCCTGTAATTTGGATGCTTGTTGTTTCAGGCAAAAATTACATTACGGACTACGCTGAAACTTGGCCCATATATACCTAGTTTATAACCTGGATTAACACATTTAACATCCCGGAATGGCGGGTAAAACCCCCGGGGAAGGCTAGTAAACCATAAACATTTAAAACAAATAAACCTTAACACTTACCATTCAATAAAATCAAGACCATTCCCAAAATAAAATAGCCCCGGAGAATAAAATTGTACGGGTGTGTTTAGTAAATCATACTAGACTAAATACAAGCCTTGAAATTTTCTAGGGTCCAACAATTCCTCTGGGGGCATGATCTGTCCCGAATCGAGATACAAACGTCGGCCCAACTTGGGACGAACTAAATTATTCTACCGGCCGACAAAAGGCCGTCAACGAGAACTTTATATAAAGGAGAAAGCCTAGCCTTTCAAATAGTATACAATCAATGAGATTTAACTCTAAGAGGAAATAAACTTTCTGATTTAACTACAGAGTTGTCAGTTCAGAGGGAAATATACCGAAATTTTGGGTCAACTGTAATTTCTCAAAATCCCTACTAATATTATAAATAGCTGTCCCCGCGGTTTTACCCGCGTTCCCGAGGGATATCACATTTTCCCGGATAAATAAGTAGCCTATATGTTATTCCAGGATATGCTCTATCTATATGCCAAGTTTCATCCATATCCGTTAAGTAGTTTTTTGCGTGAAAGAGTAACAAACATACTTACATACAAATGTTTCCTCTTTATTATATTAGTATAGATGTGAATGTAAGTTTGTTTGTTACGCCTTAACGCGGAAGCTACTTGACCGACCATCGTGAAACTTTATACATATTCTTGGAGGTATCAGATTTAACATATGATACTTTTTGTGCCGGGAAAATATTACATCCCTAGGGCGTTCCCTAGGGGTGAAACCGCGGGGGACAGCTAGTTATTTAATAAATATCCTATGCTATTGTTTACACGCGGCCATCTGGTCCCAAGCTAAGCCGAGCTTGTACTATGGAAACCAGATAACTGATATACTACATATACTACTTTTTTTTTCTAAATACATACTTATATGGATTTGCAAACACAGAACAAACAGATGTGTTAACGCGCACAAATGTTTGTCCAGGGTGGGAATCGAACCCGCGACCTGCCACTTAGCAGTCAGGTCGCTAACCACCAAGCCAACTGGCCTGTCAAATAATACATATAACTGTGCTCCGGTTTTATCCGCTTACCCAACGGTTGTTATATTTTCCGGGAAAAGATACTATAGGTTTCATCAAAATCCATTTGGTAGTTTTTCCGTCAAAGAGTAACATACATCCATCATCACAAGCTTTCACATTTACAGTATTAGTAAGATATATTAGTATAGGATACTGAGAGTACAATCTCTAAAACTTGCGGCACGCTATGATGGCCGTTTTGACGTTTAAAAATGGCAAAGAAAAATAACCCTTATTCCTTCAGACTTAAGGTGTATCTATTGATCCAACAGCTAATTGTATGATGATGGAAATCAGCCTAATTTTAAAGCAATACAGTTTCTTTTCCTATGACAATCTGAAACGTCAAAACGGCCATCATAGCGTGCCGGTAGTATAATAATTTTACTGTTCTAACATTACAACTACTTACTTAAATATTCAATTAATAAAGTAAATTTTCTAGGTCTTTACAAACAAGTAATTTATTAATAAATCAATATTCTTTGACATTATTTACGTACGGCCATTCGATCCCAAACGAAGCAGAGCTTGTATTAAAGAGTAGTAGAGCTCTTAGTGCAGAGTTCGTCCGGGGAAGTACTACCACCTTACCAATTTCTGCCGTGAAGCAGTAGTGCACTTGTATTACTGTGTTTCGCTTAGAAAGGTAAGGGGGCCGGTGAAATTACAGGCACATGAGACTTAAGAACTTCACGTCTCAGGGTCGACAACGCATTGGCGATGCCCCTAGTGTTGCAAATGTCCATAGGCGGCGGTGACCACTTACCATCAAGTGGACCGTCTGCTTGTTTGCCGGCCCAAGTGGTATAAAAAAAGACCAGATATACCTACAAAATACAAACATTTGTAGATAAAAGCTTGTATAGTGGTCACATACTTTGTCTCGTCGAACGACAATGTGGTTTTGTCTCTCGCAGTACTATTATAGATATTTAAAACTAGTTCTAACTTGTTCTATACTTTGACGGACCAGTTGTTCTAGTGTAAATATGTATTTAAACAACAAAAACTAGCTTTTGGTTGTATATCAGTTATCTGGTTTACTTAGTATGAGCTCAGCTCCATCACCATCTGGCCGTGTGTAAAGAATGTCCTAATGTATTTATTTTTATTTGCTTTAAGGTACTAGTTAAACTCCATCTCTTTACCCATTTGAAAAGCATTTCGAATGCAGTTATACCCAAAAAGGCGTATACAATTTTTTTTAAACAAAACCGTTACCGTACCAGCGATCCAATTCGGACGAATGGTCATAGCCAATAACTAAAACGCAAAATTCAAAATAAAGGTTATGAATGAAAAATTTGTTTTATAGAATTACTTTGTTAGCTCTTCAAAAGTCCACAATGAATGGCCTACATTTGATTTAGCATTTAAAAAAAGAACGGTATTTGCATTGAAAGTCGATTCTCGAATGTCGATATATGACGGGCCAGTTGGCTTGGTGGTTACATACCCTGACTGCCAAACCAAAGGTCGCGGGTTCGATTCCCACCCAGGACAAACATTTGTGTGTATGAACATGTCTGTTTGTTCTGTGTCTGGTTGTAAATATCTATATAAGTATGTATTTAAAAAGTAGTATATGTAGAATATCAGTTACCTGGTAGCCATACTACAAGCAGTACACTCTGCTTAACTTGGGATCAGGTAACCATGTGTGAAGAATGTCTTGGGATATTTATTTATTTATATTCTATTCATTGGGTTTTCGTAGAATCTAAAATTCTCGTACATCGAAAAATCACATCATCCATGTATTGCGATAAAAATCCTTGAAAAAAAATTGAAGAGCTAATGACAATTTATAAGAGCCTGTGAAGGCCTACATGAATAAACAAAATTTCTGTTTCTATTTCTAATGACACGAGAATGGTTTTGTTTATCTGTCCCTATACCATACTATGCCCTACGGTTATATCCGTATTTCTGTGGGAACTGCATACCTATATAGATAGTTAAATCTTGTTACAACTAAATAAAAATACTAGCTACTTGCTCTGACATACACATTTTTTTAAATTTTTGTTTTATCCTGGGATATTCTTTTACACACGGCCATCTGATCCCAAACTAAGCAGAGCTTGTACCATGAAAACCAGATAACTGGTATACTACATATACTTTTTTCTCAATACACACATACTTATACAACGTGTTACAAAATACCAAATATCAAAGCCAACAACCCTAGTAAGCTGTCATGTCAGGGAACCAGATTATTTAACAGAAAGGCCTACGTACCTATTTTACCTAATAATTGTCTACTTTAATAGTTTTTCTTTTTATTTATCTAAATACATAAATATATAGATATTTACACCCAGCCAGAACAAACAGACATGTTCATGCACACGAATGTTTGTCCTGGGTGGGAATCGAACCCACGGCCTCCCTCTTGGCAGTCAGGGTCGCTAGCCACCAAGCCTGTCAATATAATAAATAATCATAAATGAACATACTTCTAAACACATAAATAGGTCACAAAGTCATTTCGCTTCTAAATAGGTCATTAAAACATTGTAAATATACAAGGGAAATCGTTTGACATTTTCGATCCACTCCCAGCAAGTTCGTCTGATACTGAAAGCAGCTTCGAAAGTAAGTGATACAAAGAGATTTACCGTGTCAACCTACGTCTCTCAACCGACATTGTGAATGTTTTATAATACAGCTGTAGTATGACAGGCCACTTGGCTTGGTGGTTAACGCTCTGACTGCCAAACCGAAGGTCGCGGGTTCGATTCCCACCCAGGACAAACATTTTTGTGCATGAACATGTCTGTTTGTTTTGTGTCTGGGTGTAAATATATATATAAGTATGTATTTAGAAAAAAAAGTAGTATATGTAGTATATCAGTTATCTGGTTTCCATAGTACAAGCTCTGCTTAGTTTGGGACCAGATGGCCGTGTGTAAAGAATGTCCGAGGATATTTATTTATTATTATTTATAGCTACTATAGAGGGGGATTGTACCAACTATCTCGTTACATTATGCAACTATGTAAGTTGTTATGGTACGGAAATGGGATTCCTGACGGTTCACCTGATGGTAAATGGTCAACGCCGCCTATGGACATTTGCAACAGGGGCCAATGTATTGTCGACCCTGAGACGTGAAGTTCTTAAATCTCATGTGCCTGTACCTGTGCCTTTCACCGGCCTGAACCTTTCTAACCGAAACGCAGTAATACAAGTGCACGACTGCTTCACGGCGGAAATGGGTAAGGTAGTACTTCCCCGGACGAACTCTGCACTAAGTACTCAAAGGGAAGGATATTTCTATAAATCTAGGTTAAAAAATCAAAATTTTAATCCATAATTGGCTGTAAGTATTGGTAAACATATATGTAAAATGTTTGTGACTAAGAGCTGTGGATTTTGTTGTTGAAGTAAATAAATAAATATCAATGGATTTCTGGTAATAAAAAAAAATTACTTGATGACGATTATCGACAGGAAAAATTCACCGGCCCTATTACCTTTCTACCGAAAAAGAGTTTCTTTCAGTGACTAAAGTATGTAATTTCTAGCTTCTTCTGCGAAATTTAAGTTTGTTTTGAAAAGAAAAATTGCTGAAATCATTGGCCCTCTTTAACATAAGCAACCTTTCGAACAACCAGAGTTAGAAATACAATATTTTTATTCAAGTTACGTTTGAATTAAATAAATATTTTCATTCATTTCATTTTGTTCTTGTGATTGTTTGTTTTGCCCAAGGAGGATTTTTGTTTTATCTTATCGAGAGCTAAAAGGTCAATTTTGACAGCTAAGAAAGTTATAGGAAAATAATCTTAATTCCTCATGGAAAAAGGTCCATTTCTGGGGTCGTAATGATGATGAACCTTATTATAACTACATAGGATTCAATTTTCTATAACACACGTTGGTGTCAAAACTGCCGACAACTTAAACATATAATACACAAAAAAAATGCGATAATAGGAAAAAGAGATTTAGAAATACAATTTAATTTTGTTTCAAAAAAGTACAAAATAATATTTATTTATTGCATAAATTAAACAAAATATCAATGTCAAAAAGTATTTTTTTAAATAAAAGACTAGCTGTACCCCGCGGTTTCACCCGCGTTTCCGAGGTATGTTCAATTTTCTGGGGATAAAAATATCCTATATGTTATTCTAAAGCATGATCTATATATATGCCAAGTTCATCCTAATCCTTTCGGAGTCCGTAGGATCCATCTTCATTACATAGTATAAAACAAAGTCGCTTTCTCTGTCCCTATATCCCTATGTATGCTTAAATCTTTAAAACTACGCAACGGATTTTGATGCGGTTTTTTTTAATAGGTAGAGTGATTGAAGAGGAAGGTTTTTATGTATAATACATGTGACATCCCACGGGAACGCGGGTAAAACCGCGGGGGACAGCTAGTAATATTATAAATGCGAATATTTGTTACACGCAAAAACTACTGGACAGATTTGGACGAAACTTGGCACATAGACAGAGCATATCCTGGATTAACATATAAGCCACTTTTTATCCCGGGAAAATGTCACATCCCACGGGAACGAGGGGGGCAGCTAGTTTATAATATTAGTTGGAAATGTTTTATCCAAACCATAAAATACGTTTTCTATATGAACGCAAAACTTTCTTGTTGCATGTTTACCATACCATTGCTCATACAAACCAAATGTTTATAAAAATACAAGCTACCGCAAGAAGACATACGAAGCGTAAATGCAAATTGAATAAGCGTAACAGCGTAAAACCTCCAGTAGTATCAGACGTAGGTACGACCCAAATAAATAATATCTTTATGTTTGTTTGTATTATAACGATCCACCCTACGCCCTTAACTTTATTTTTTATTGTTGTATATGTAATATAGGGGTGACAAAATCTACAGGGCTACACATCTGTTTTGTCACATATACATATATCGTAATGAATGCAGCTTTTAATGTAATTAGTTGTATCATTGTAAGGACAAAGACCTGATTGATTCATCTATACTTCTATATATACAATAAATTTATTATAATAGTAGGTTAGAGTATAATAGGACAATAAATAAGAGGAAAGATTTGTATTTTTGTATGTAACGAATAAACTTGGACTCAAAATTCAAAACCATTTATTCAGTTTAGGCCTTCGGAGGGCACTTATGAAGGTCAAATTTAAAGTTACTGAAGCTACAACCGGTTCGGAAGTCAGCCTTCAACTGAGAAGAACCGGCAAGAAACTCAGCAAGGTTACATTCTTTTTTATTTTTTATTAAATAATTTTTTATATAAATTTTATCTATTCTGACTTTTTGGCTATTTTATAATTTCAATTTTACATAATTTTATATTTAACAATTACAAAATACTTATTATAGGTAACATTAAAAAACAAACCAAAAAAATATGTAACAAGACTACAAAATTTCATAATTATTTAATTAATATAAAGAAGAAAGATTGAATTGTTTGTTTACATTGAATAGGTAATTTTTTTGTTAAGGTATATGAATAATTGATTTATAATTCAAAGCAGAGTTTAAGCAGGTAGTTATAGAAACTTTTGGTCTATGTATAGCTTTCTAGAAATTCAACCCCCAAGTGGGTGAAATCGGGATGGGTTGTTATGGTATTTTTTATAAGGGTAGATTTCTGCTCGCTGTACAATTAAAATAGATAATTACCTAGTACCTATGTAATACAATTTAGAATTAGTTAAGTTGTTAGCACAGAATTCGACCAGGGTAGTACACCTGTGTATCTTTAGCTTGAAAAGTGAGGACGTCGGTAATATTGCAGAGGTATTGGCGATGCCCCTGGTGTTGCAAATGTTCATAGGGCAGTCACCACTTACCATCAGGTGCACAGTATGGTTGTAGCTTCAGTAACTTTAAATTTGACCTTCATAAGTGCCCTCCGAAGGCCTAAACTGAATAAATGGTTTTGAATTTTGAATTTTTTGAACCGTCTGCCTGTTTATCAACCTACAAGACAGCTTAATAAGCAGAAAGTGGCTAGCGGTATGGCTCATCATTTGGACCATCATTGGCAGCCTTTGGAAGCCAGTAGCCCAAGGATTGGTAGAAATCTATGGCTATATGCCTATGCTTCAAAGTAGGTTAAAATAAATGAATTAAAATATATGGAATACATCGATACTCCATATAACTTGAAACTCGTTTCTTCGAAAATCGTTATCGTTAGTGAATGTTAACGCAAAATTAACTTATACGTTATCTTCCGTTAAAGTTACCTGCGGAAAACTTTTCCACGCAACTTTCTAACAGGTCCTACCTATCAAGATTCAGTGTGTTTATTATGAAACACGGCGAGAGTTTCGAATAAAACCTTTATATAACAGCTGCTGCCACGTGACTGCACCTGCATTTACAATGTGAGTTTTATTTCTATCCTTACACATAAGCTTCTAATTTTATCAAGATTAATTCAGCCGTTTAGTCGTGAAGAAGCATGAGAATTTTTGGATTTATAATAGTAGTGAAGACTAGCTGTCCCCCGCGGTTTAAGCCGCATTCCCGCGGAATGTTACTTTTTCTCGTTATATTAAGTAGCCTGAATAACTCCTTATAGCATCAGCTATATGCCAGTGAACGTCCCATCAAAATTGGTTCAGCCGTTTCGGAGAGTAACCAAAACCGCCATGTAATAGCAGTGCATAAAACCTTTTTGTTTTAAATAGCGCTAACAGCACTGTTAATACTTGATTGTTAAATTGACGAAAAAAGTATGTGTAGTATATTTGATGGGCCAGTAGGTTTGGTGGTTAGAGGCCCTGACTGCCACGCCACAGGTCATGGGTTTGATTCCCACTCCGTACAAACATTTGTTTGTACGAACATATCTTTTGTTCTGTATCTAGGTGTAAATCTATACAGAGTGTTACAAAACTACCCGTAAAGTCGAAAGGAGGTTAAATGGGACCTTATAACGAGTCCATTCACAATATTTAAGAACCGTAGTAACGCTGTGTAACATACCCCAAAAAAGTGATTTTTATGAATGAAAAATAGAAAAACTATTAAAGTAGACAATTATTAGGTAAAATAGGTACGTAGGCCTTTCTGTTAAATAATCTGGTTCCCTGACATGACAGCTTACTAGGGATGTTGGCTTTGATAATTAATTATATTTTTATGGGGTATTTTGTAACACGTTGTATATGTATGTGTGTATTGAGAAAAAAGTATATGTAGTATATCAGTTATCTGGTTTACATAGTACAAGCTCTGCTTAGTTTGTGATCGGATAGCTAGATAGGAATTTTTCTTACAATACACATATGAAAGAAAAGACATGAATTAATGTACCTTCAAACCAGATAATATTGCAGAACTGTCCATGTGACTGTACTTGCACTAATAATAACATTTTATATATATCAGAGGTAAACAAAAATAAACTCTATACACAATGCTTAAAGTTGTTTTGACTTTCAAAGTTAAAGTGCACGCAACTCTTGTATTTTATAACTTGTTCACTTTTAGTAGTATTTGAGACTTGGTTAACATTTTAGTATCATGTAACATACTGAAGTTTGTAAGGTTGTAGTGAAACTATACAAAAATACAACCATAGACAATTTTAGGCAAAGAATAGACAAGGACGCAGATAGTTCTCTTGATGATACGCTGTTACCGATGCCTATGGACGTAGAAATCGCGAAATATTCCGCGGTTTCACTCGCGTTCCTGAGGGATTTAACATTTTCCCGACACACAAAGTATCCTATGTGTTATTCCAAGGTATCTTTCATATATGTGCTAAGTTTCATCGAAATCCGTTTGGTAGTTCTTCCGTGAAAGAGTAACAAACATCCATACATACAAACTTTCGCGTTTATAATATTTCTAGAAAGTAGGATATGGGTCGTGACTGTATGTAACTTTGTTTTTTTTTTAATCCTGTCATATACCTCTAAATTCAGGTTTAGGGTCCAAACAGACCTCTCGTTAACAACAAAGCAAACACAAACTCAAAGTTTAAACATTAAATCAGTCAAAGCCCGGTGTTAAAAGTAGTTAAAGGTGCGGTTCCATTCAGGCGGCATCAGAAACCGTTTGTTCGAGTTCAGTAGTAAAATTGTTCCTGTTTATTTATTTACACATAGCATACACCCCATAGTTGTATAAAGTTACCCACGTACGACAAGCTGAAATTCGTTTTTGGAGCTAGCGTTTTTGATTAATGCATCAAAATCTGTGCAGCCGTTTTCGTTTGTCACTTAAACAATTTAGTATAAATAATTTGATTTGATTTTCATAGTTTTATTCATTTTATATGTTTCTGTATATGTATGTAAGGAACAGACTTTAGAGGCTGGATCGATTTAGGTAAACATTTGCTCTTAGGTAGATCATAAATTCTAGATTTATATAAAAAATATAATAATACCGATGAAACTAGAAGCTGAAACTGATCATAACATTTAAAAAAAAATTGAAGCTATTTTCAGTTTAGGCCGTAGGAGGGCATTTCTGAAGGTCAAAGCTACTAAAGTTCGAAAGTCAGCCTTCAACTGAGAAAAACCGGCAAGAAACACACTCTGCTTCATTGGAAAAGCACCCTAATGCTAATCAGAGCCTACTACAACTTAGGCAAATTATAACGCAAATATTGATTTGGGTTCTGTTACTTAGTTTAGTCAAGTTAGTTAGTCGTGGTGGCTCGAATGATAACCTTGTTATTTGGGTAGTCATTATTATAGGTACAGCCGGCTTGTTGACCTTGTGTCTTTTTATTTGGCCGTATAATTTTAATGCCAAACAAAAGTGTCGTAAAAGGAGGGTTTGATTTAGAAAAAGGGAACCTGCAATCGTTTTGATTGGTAAAAACTTTTTTTTTATTGTCTAATCTGGAAGTTCAGGGTTTCCAGGTCTCGATATTTTTTGTTTTATGTCAAGTAGACCGGCAAACATACCAACAGTCTACCTGATACGTACCTGACGGTAATTGAGTGGTCACCACCGCCTCTGGACATTTGCAACACCAGGGGCAATACCAGTGCGTTGTCGACCCTGAGACGTGAAGTGGTTAAGTCTCATGTGCCTGTAATTTCTCTGCCCCCCTTACCTTTCTAACCGAAACACAGTAATACAAGTGCAGTACTGTTTTTGTAACAGTTTTTCATTTTTTTTTCATCACTGTAAGATCAAATGTAACTTTCCTGGATAATAACATACACTATACTACCGGCATGCTATGATGGCCGTTTTGACCTTTCAGATTGTCATAGGAAAAGAAACTGTATCGCTTTGGAATTAGGTTGATTTCCATCATCATACTATTAGCTGTTGGATCAATAGATGCACCTTATGTTTGAAGGAATAAAGGTTATTTTTCTTTGTCATTGTTAAACGTCAAAACGGCCATCATAGCGTGCTGCAAGTTTATGTACCAATCCACATTTCTAGATAAGTAATACCACATAGCCGAACACTGTCTTTAAGATACAGGTTACCATAGTTAAAGAGGCGGGGTTGTCATTTTCTGTGTACAGATTTCTGCAGCATAATGTTATTTAATACAACATTCTATCATTGTTTTTTACCCTTATATATATATATAACATATACTTATTGTGAAATGTAACATATTATGTAAAATCTGTAACCTTGTTTGTTAGTTAATAAATAATTATTAATTATTATTATTTCATTCTAATAATGACCTTTGACACATATATGTCCAATCCACGTGTAACATTTTATGAAAATTAGTTGATCCAAAACGACATAGCATACATCCACGCCAAATCTACGCAACGTTACCTTGATTATTAAGTCACTAGGGCTGCCTCAAATCAATTTCATGGCACAAGACACGCGCACTGTGACGCTTAACAAACCCTTCGACCTAAATTGTTCGCGTGTGACTCGATTGTGCCAAAAATGGCCTGAATCCATTGTTAAAACTCCGCGCTAAGCCCTCATTTTGTAAGGATTATATATCACATTTTTAATTCGTTTCGTGTGACCCTTGTGACACTCAACAGGTTAAGTCTGTAATCAGAGGATGTGATAGCCAGATTTTGACATTTTGTATATTTTTATCAGTTTACCTTCGACCTTGTTTCACATATAAGATGGAATCAAATGAAATAAATAACGCAAAGAACAGAGAAACAAGAATGTCAAAGTTAGTGTAAGAAGGTGGATATAACAGGATTGTGGGAAAAGGATAGAGATAAGAGGGAATAAACGAAAAATAAAGATTTTTATATGACATTTTTTTTATTTTTATGTACATTTTTTAAGGTTCATTCACGGCTATAGTACCGGGAAAGGTCCTATAGCCTTCGCTTATTAAGAACTGAAACATACTGGCAATGACAGATGATATACAGACGAATTTAGAACCTCCTTTTTTAAAGTCAATTAAAAACTTCGCACTACAAAGACCGGTCAAGCAAAGTCACGTCCGAAAATAAGATAAAAAATAATGAAGCATTCTCATTATCTAAATAATTCAATCTCAAGTTGTAACATCATTATTCGTTCAACGTCTTTGAATAAATTCTAAACGTATTTAATTGTCAATGTTACAGACTTTACAGATAGTATCTATGTACAATGTAATCGCAAGACTGCTTTAATAATTTATTCCAAAGGCTATCATAACAGTTTCGACAACGGCCTGTTTAAACCATTGCTGGGACACAGTCGGTATAAAGCTCAATGCAGTAGTCCAGTTTTTAAAAAGAGAATAATAAAAAAAAATATTTTGCTTGCTTATATTATTAGATATTTTCATAAATAATTCATTTTGAATTAGAGAAAGAAAAAGTGTTTTTGAAAATAGAACAATACTTTTAGGGTATAAAATAATACACACGCGCTTTGAATTAAAACCTTACAACACTGAATTGAAGTAATATTTTAAAGGTAGATTTTTTTATGTAATGTAAATATCTTATAAGACTGGATTTAATACTGAAAATAAAATAAATAGACTAATAAAGAGATTGTTTTAAAACGCATTTACACGCCAGGAGGTGTATTCATCGCTAAAAATATTAAGCACAATATTAATATATAGTCGGTCTACCTAATGGCATTAAAGCTAAAGTTTTTAGTAAAATCATTTTTTTTTTTAAAAAGAAGTTTACGTACGATCCGCAACCAACCCTAAATAGCTTTACAATTCCAAATTTAATAAACATATGTTCACCAAAAGTAATTCATGATGTAGAAATGTAATAGTTTATGTTTTATTATAAAACGCCTGTTTACTTTATTTTTCTATATTATCGATAGATTTATTGATTGTAGAGTAGAGCTCTTAGTGCAGAGTTCGTCCGGGGAAGTACTACCACCTTACCCAATTTTGCCGTGAAGCAGTAGTTCACTAGTATTACTGTGTTTTGGCTAGAATTGTAAGGGGGCCGGTGAAATTACAGGCACATGATACTTAACAACTTCATGTCTTAGGGTCGACAACGCATTTGCAATGTCCCTAGTATTGCAAATGTTCATAGGCGGCGGTGACCACTTACCGTGGACCGTCCGCTTGTTTGTCGGCACATGTGGTATTAATTAAAAAAAGTTGTCGTGTAAAGGTGTTTCGTAAATATTGTAATGTTCAGCTACTTATGTTGCTGACTTTATTACCTAAACCAAAATAATAATTAGTCTTCTATGTTTACATCGTATATTAATGTATACCCAAGAAAATTTCAAGGTTACTGCACTGTAACACTACTGCTTATCATATACTACGACCAACTGCCACGTCTAGACGCTGTAACTTATGCAAATTCCAAATAACCCCCGGCGAAAGATGATTCTCTTGAATTTAAACTGAAAAATCAAAGAAAATCCAATACAAAGGCATCGCATCATAAGATTTTATCGGGAGACATGTATTTGTAAATTGTTATGGAACATTTGAATCGTTGTAGTTTCGTTTGATTTTGCATTTGAAATTGAATGGTTTTTTTTTTGTAAAAATCAATTTTGTTGTGATTTTTGTATTCTTTAATATATCATTTTATTACTATAAGCTACCGTCCCGTGGCTTCACCTGCGTTTTCAAGGAATTAAATTTATCCCGCTGTTTATATGCTATTCTGCTCTGCCCACCGCCTGGGGCTCCTCGGCCTCTCAGTCTCTTTCCTTCCACCCTCCCAGTCACCATCAGTCGTTCAAAATCCAAAAGGTTTATGTAATATATACATATATATTTTCTCAGGCAAAGCCGGGGCGGGTTAGTAGCGTATAAATTAACCCCTCACTGCAACACACGTGTAGCCAACCCTAAAATGCTGGCTTCATTTGTATTCATAAACGTAAACCGATGGTCTGTGCCGATAGTCCGTGAGATGGGGCTCCATTGTCAGCGATACGCGACTTAATACTGTTTAAGGTAGTTCATTATATTGAAGATAAAAATGTATGGAAATAACTACTCTCTGCACAGTGCACCTCCAATTTTCTTGTTTTAGTTGTAAGTAATTATTTTTATTTTCAATTTTGTAGTCTTGTTATTTCTTTTTTATTAGTGTTTTTGAATGTTACCTATATTAAGTATTTTGTAATTGTTTAATATAAAAATATATAAAATTGATGTTATAAAATAGCCAAAAAGTCAGAATAGATAAAATGTATATAAAAAAATTATTTAATAAAAAAGAACGTAACCGTGCTGAGTTTCTTGCTGGTTCTTCTCAGTTGAAGGCTGACTTCCGAACCGGTTGTAGCTTCAGTAACTTTAAATTTGACCTTTGAATTTAAGTGCCTTCCGAGGGCCTAAACTGAATAAATGGTTTTAAGTTTAAAACGGGACCATATTAATACGCTGTCGTCCATCTTTCCAGTAGCAGGCTGTAGTAACTCATGAACTGGTGTACTGGTAAAGTCGCTATAAAAAATAACGTTAAATATTAAAGGTGATCCAAGATACGTGTTATTCTACATTTTATTAAACACTGTACGGTGTCACAAAACCCTACGTGAGCGAATCTGACTCACACATTCAAACGGCCGTCTAACCTCAAACTAAGCAAAGGTTTTACAGTCCGGTGAGTTAAGTTTGCGCCTGACGTACAAGACGTCACACTGACAGAGCGGTAGCATAATAAACTTACACACACCAACCTATATTTTAGAAGTGAAAACAACTTTAGCGGCGTTGAGCGCTTTTCTTGGAATAAGTATAAAATGTTAAACTCGCGTCAGGACACGTGACCTGCAGTGCTATTCACAAGCCAAACTCGCCGAGTGATCGCTCAGGTGAACACGCGGATAGAGCAGACCACTCGTCTAATTGCAGAGTTGCGAGACAGAGAGAGGGAATAGTCACTGCGTGAATTCATCGTCGAGTTTGATTGCAGAATATCATAGCAGATCGCAAAATTCGTAAGACGGTAAAAATGCACAACGTTAATGTTCAAGTTTTCACTTCTGCCGGCACTACCGGAGTGCAACCCATTGTGTTTGAAATTGTCTCCTTTACCTTATTTTACTATTCATCTGATTACAATTAAACTTTAGGAAGTGTTTGCAAACCCATCACAAAAAAAGGATGCGTCGAACGGATGCCAGGAAAAGCCAGGTCTATTTAAAAAAGCTCACAGTGTAAACCCACCACTAATGTTTGCGAACTGATTTGTTCGTGGAAATAACCTCATAATGGCCTCGCCATTTCCATCATATAGCTATAGTTAACCGGTCGGGGGCAAAAATGCATTTCGCAATGAAAACCTTTTTTTAGACTCTGCTCCATTATATAAATAGTCTAGCTGGGCATACTTTGTGTTAATATAATTAAAATGGCGCTTTATACCCAGCCAGCTTTTTAGGGTTAATATTGCGACATTTTATTCACCATGGATATATATTTTCGTATTAGTGCAAATTATGTAAGTAAAATGTTAAATGTTGTTTCACACCTATTATTAGTAAGTAGGCTTGTCCAAATCTCTAGATTGTGATTTATATATTGTACTGCCTATAAGCTGTTGGTATGCCAATAAAGTAAAATAAAATAAAATATGTAATTTATTTTTTATACTAGCTGTCCGCCGCGGTTTCACCCGCGTTCCGGAAGACTGTAATCCGCGAATTGTCAAATGCACGCAAACCTTTGAAAAGGAATATTTTTTATCTCGTTTTTGCCATATTTACATTGATGCTCCGGTCCTATTGGTCGTAGCGTTATGTTATATAGCCTTGCCAATATTTTTTCATTTCGAATCAGTAGTTCCTGAGATTAGCGCGTTCGAGCAAATAAACAAACAAAGTCAAGTAAAACAAAAGCGCAAAGTTCAAAAACATATCAGCTTTATACATTAGAATAGATTGCACTTTTAATTAAACGAAGAACAACGAGTGATTATTTAAACGGATCTATTTTCTTTCCAATAAGGTTCGTTTTGCTTTGAACTTTAGCGGAATATTGCTTGTTAAGCCGCGACACTCGAGAATATTTATTACACCAGTTTATTTCTTATTTTGCAATATTTACTTAGTAGTTCAAAATGATATTATTAAACACTCGAATTTCCTACTGCTTATACAACGTGTTACAAAATACCCCGTAAAAATAAAATTAATTAAATCAAAGCCAACAACCCTAGTAAGCGGTCATGTCAGGGAACCAGATTATTTAACAGAAAGGCCTATGTATCTATTTTACCTAATAATGTTCTACTTTTTTTTTTTTCTTTTTACATTTTCTACGGACTCTTAGTCCGTACTCTTTGAAGATTCTACGATGAATTATTTTAAGATCTATTGTATTGTGTTTCTAAAAATTAACATCTTTCCGCGCGTGCTCAGCTCGTTGTTTTGAACTGAGGCTTGTGGTTCCTTAATAATAGTGTTACATTAAATTTTTCTATTGCCGATACATGGATTAAAATAACTTAGCATTTACTTAAATTTAGTTACACTTATTCATCAAAATTTATAATTCTAAATATTAAAGTTTAAGCTATTTCAGCCTCGGATGGTTTCGCTCCCAAAAGACTTTCCATGACAACTGCATCTCGATGTTTTATGGCCATTTTTAAGTTGTATTCGAAAATGGCTCTTGTCGACGCGGCCGTCGCCCGCTGGATAAACCTGCCGATCGCGTCATCACCGTCGTCTGTATAATAGGTGCAGCCAACGGTGTGTCTCGATATCGCCACTACCGCGTGCGGCACGCTGTCGTGGAGTTGGAGTTTTTTGGCCTTTGTTTTAAAGATGAGGACCGACTCGTACGTGGCTCCTTGCGCTTCGTGGATGGTAAGGACGCGTGACCCTGTGCCCTCTCCATATCCCTTGCTGGTCAAGAATGCCTTTTCTTCCTGGGTATGGACCAGGAATAGGGTGTTAGGGAGTGTTTTGGGTACTTGCGCATCCGTATATCTCATTAGCTTCATGGAGTTTATTAGAAGTTTGGACGAGTATATACCATTGTATACCTCGTTTAGGGCGTATGCCACGTCCATCGGGTTACGATGTGTGCACAACAACTCCTGGCTGATGGAAGTTACCAGGTTTGGGTGTTGGTATTTTAGAGGGAAAAGATTTTCCCTGTCAATGTAGGGTAACTGGTTTATGTCTCCGATAAGGACCACTTCGCGGGCACCAGACAACCGAGCTGCCATTACGACGGATCCAAAGTGGTTCATAAGGGCTTCGTCGACCATTAGACGGTCGCAATTTTTGGGCCCCTTAAACCCGTTCGCAAGAATGGATGCCATCGTGCGCACTTTGGTTTTGGCTGTAGCTCCAATACTTGGAGCCAGCTTTTCGCGCAGGTCTTTGGCTGCCTCGGTTGTGGTGGTGACTACGACGTCGCTCTCCGCATCGAAGTTTTTAGTTACCCAAGTTGTTTTGCCACATCCGGGAACCCCATTTACCCAGTTGAATTTGGGTATGGCCCAGTTTTGCCACGCTGCTCCTGGACCAAGGTCTCCTGAAATGGTTTTGGCCATTTCTAGGATCCTGTCGTCCAGCATGATTTTTGTGCACCGGGCTGTGATGACTATGGGGTCCTCCGATGGAGTGTTAAATTTAGGTGGGTCTGCTCGCTCGCCTTCTTCCTCCACAAAGCCACCAGTTGTGCTATACGCAGCCATATAACTCCCTGTCATTTTCCCTTTAAGGACTTTGGAGGTCTCGTTGTTATATATGGCTGCCTCCGCCTCCTCGAGTAATGTGTTTAATAGACTTTCATTTTTATTTTAATGTTCTACTTTAATAGGTTTTCTATTTTTCATTTACAAAAATCAGTTTTTTTATGTTTTTGGGGTATGTTATACAGCGTTACTACGGCTCTTAAATATTGTGAATGGACTCGTTATAAGGGACCATTTAACCTCCTTTCGGCTTTACGGGTAGTTTTGTAACAGCCTGTATATGTCATAATCATAATAAATTAAACTCATTTCACTCAAGTCCGCGTGGTAGGTACCTATCATCCTACTTCCTTCTAATATTAAAAACGCGAAAGTTTGTATGTATGAATGTTTGTGCCTCTTTCACGCAAAAACTACCCAACGGATTTGGATGAAACTTGGCACATAGATAGAGCATATATTAAAATAACATATAGGGTATTTTTTATCCCAGAAAATGTTACATCCTTCGAGAACGCGGGTAAAACCGCGGGGGACAGCTAGTTTATATGTCAAACTAATTAGTGACAGAGTAAATGGATATGACCACTTTTTTGATGGTTTTATTGGTACCACATTTTATTTCGTTAATATTGTAAAACCTACATTACCGAAGGGCCTGTTGGCTTGGTGGTTTGAGACCTGGACTGCCACGACATAGGTCATGGATTCGACTTCCATTCAGGACAAACATTTGTGTGCATGAACATGTCTGTTTGTTCTGTGTCTGGGTGTAAATATCTATATAAGTATATATTTAGAAAGTAGTATTTATGTAGTATATCAGTTGTCTGGTTTCCATAGTACAAGCTCTGCTTAGTTTGTGATCAGATGGCCACGTGTAAAAGAATGTCCCAGGACATATATTATTATTATTAAATCTGGAATAACACATTTTATACAGGGAATGTGGAACATCCCCGGGGAACGCGGATGATGCCGCGGGGTAAAACTATTAGAATCAGCTAATACAAACTTCGTCGGCGAACCGCTTCACGGACTCGGACAGCTTATCTCTCACGTGATTAGTAGTATTAGCGTAGTTAGCGAAAGAGACAGAGCACGGAGGCCGCGACGAAACATCCTCGAGTTAGTGTCATTTTCCTTATAGAATCGAGCCCCAGTTGTTACTAACATTGACTATAGATCTTTATGGTCGAAATGAAATATTTTACTATTATAAGGACTTCTAACGACAGAGTATTCGTTATTCTTTCTGCTTATAATGCTGTAGTGTACTTCAACATAATTTATGTTACGGTAACAACCAAAACTTACGACGCCGTCATGTGAGTATTAACATATGGACGTAATAAGAAACACGCGCCAAGTTTTCCATATTTCCTTAATTTATTTAGTTTCGCGACTTTCCACCGTTATCAATGAAATGTGTCGCCAATTTTTGTTTAAGAATTTGGAGAAAAAGTGCCTTGAGAGTTGGAAAACAAGCAGGGGCTCGATTCTGTAAGGAAAATGACACTAGCTCGAGGATGTTACGCCACGGCCTCTATGTTTTATCTCTGTCACTTACTACGCTAATACTACTAATCACGTGAGAGGTAAGCTCTCCGAGGCCTCCGTGAAGCGGCTCGCCGACGAAATTTGTATTATATGAATAAGGGGGCTAGAACTGCATTAGTTCGAGAAGGGGTGGCAATTATGAATACCTAGAAAAACAACTTCTAGATACACGTTATGAACGGGCTCACAAATTTCATGATTTTGATAGGCTAGTTGGCTTGATGGTTAACGACCCTGACTGCCAAGTCACAGGTTCGATTCCCACCCAGGACAAAAAATTGTGTGGATGAACATGTCTGTTTGTTCTGTGTCTGGGTGTAAATATCTATAAAAGGATGTATTTAGAAAAATAATAAAGTAGTATATCAGTTATCTGGTTTCCATAGTACAGGCTCTGCTTAGTTTGGGATCAGAGAATGTCCCAGGATATTTATTATTTTATTATTATTTATTATAGTATTTGATTATGGCCAAAAATAAAAGTTACAACCACATTCTCGCGATCTTAAGAGACCACGAAGCCTAGAAGCGAGCTGGCTCTCAACCCATCACAGAACACACTAATATCTTGTCGGAAGAGTCGTTAGTATGGGAGTTGATTTGACAACGAGGCGAAAGAGTTATAACGTCAGCGCTTTGACAGAGTCTGGACTTGTGTTCGCGCGAGCCGAGATAACGAAGACATTCGACAACAACTCGTGAGAGTAAAAATGTTCTATGTTCGACAATCCCGAGCACGCACTTCTCTGCTGGCCGCCGCGCGGACAACTAGTCTAGGAACTGTCTCACGTTTCGTTGTGTTAAGTGTGATAATGTTAAAGTTAAAATGGTATGCTCAAAACTGACAGGCCTGTTGGCTTGGTGGTTAACGCTCTGACTGCCAAAACTAAGGTCGCGGGTTCGGTTCCCACCCAGGACAAACATTGTATGTGTTTGTTCTGTGTCTATTTAGAAAAAAGGGAGTATATATAGTATATAAGTTATCTGGTTTCCATAGTACAAGCTCTGCTTAGTTTGGGACCAGATCGCCGTGTGTAAAAAAATGTCCCAGGATATTTTTTGTATATTTTTGTCGAATTTCTAACTCTTAATCTGTCCAATGAAAATAGCCATTCCCAACCACAGGGCATTAAACGACTGAATCAATTTGGAAAACACACTTTTTTGTCCAATTTGTCACTAAAACGATCACTCATAGTGCACGCGAAGTTACTGTCCAGTACGTTTGTAACAAAAACGGGGAGCAACACTATTACAACTATATTAATTACCTTCTGTGACACTTTGGTACTATCCACTATTACAAATGTGTAAGTTTAGACGTTTGTTTATTTGTTTGTCTATCTTATTAATCTTTCTACTAATATAAATGCGAATGAACGTTTGTTACTCAATCCCGCGAGAACGGCTGAATAGATTTAGATGGGATTTGGCACAATGATAGATTATATTTTCTCCGGGAATATGTTACATTTCTTGATAACACGAGTGCACCCGCAAGGGACTGGTAATATTTTTATGCGAAAAAATGTGAGGTTGGGTGTATCGATGATTGTTGCAGTTTCACGCCCAAACTACCCAACAGATTTTGATGAAAATTTGCATGTGTATTCATCATCATCATCATCATCATCAGCCTATCTCCGTCCACTGCTGGACATAGGCCTCACCTATGGCACGCCACTGAGCTCGATCTTCAGCTCAAAATTGTATGTGTATTACCTACTGTATTTTAGTTAAGAATGTAAGACCAGACTTAACAAGTTGATGTCTCAGGTTGACCGTCTGCTTGTTTGTCGGCCGAAATGGTATTTAAAAAAAGAGTTAGTATATTAATACACACACTAACCTCACAATGTAAAACAGATAGTTGTTAAAATAATAATTATCATTGCGTATCAATTATAACTATTCATTTAATAAAGGCAATTAAGACGTAAGAATTGATCATACGAAATACAGCGATACAACTGCGAAGAGCAGCTGACTGTATTTTTCTCGCTCGGGTACACTCGGCGGTCCCGAGTTCACCCGATCGAGCGTTTCACCTCAGAGCATGACGGATCAGCCTAACTTACTGCCTACGAAAAAACTTACTGTGTGGTGAGCCTAAAGAAGTTTTCACTTCAAAAAAATTGTAAAGTAATAACATGAGTATGATAAATTTCATCTAAAAGGCAGTAAGTTGAAAAATTAATTTCAAATTTGGAAAGATTCATGCGTTGAAAGTTAAATAAAACCTTGTTAAAATACTAAGCAATCAAAAGAAGTGAGATACAATGTTACAATTTAAAGTTTGACAACCAGTTAGGCGTTTCACATACTATGGAGCGTGGGACCGTGTTTTTTTAACATTGTACCGAAGTAACTCAAATTGTTTTCAAACAAGCAAACAGTCCATCTGATGGTCAGTGGTCACCAATGCGTTGTCGACCCTGAGGCGTGAAGTTGCCGAGTGTCATATAACTTCAGTAACTTTAAATTTGACCTTCATAAGTGCCTTCCGAGGGCCTAAACTGAATAAATGGTTTTGATTTTTTTGAATATCATGTGCCTGTAATTTCACCGGCCTTTCCATTCTAACCGAAACAGTAAAACAAGTGCTCTACTGCTTCCTGCTGGAAATGGGTAAGGTGGTAGTACTTCTCCGGTAGAACTCTGCACTAAGAGCACTACTAGTCTAACTATTTGTGTAGAAAATACGTGCGCTTCATCACACTGATGACATTTCTCTGCGTTGGAGAGTTTTTACGTCGTCTTGCGCTCCGTCGCATTGGACGGCGCGGTGTGAATACCGCCTTACAGTAAATATACAATGTGTTACAAAATACCCCGTAAAAATATTATTAATTATCAAAGCCAACATCCACAGTAAGCTGTCATGTCAGGGAACCAGATTATTTAACAGAAAGGCCTACGTACCTATATTACCTAATAATTGTCTACTTTAATTGTTTTTCTAGTTTTTATTCATAAAAATCAGCATTTTTATTTTTTTTGGGGTATGTTATACAGCGTTACTACGGTTCTTAAATATTGTGAATGAACTCATTATAAGGCCCCAATTTAACCTCCTTTCGGCTTTACGGGTAGTTTTGTAACAGCCTGTACATATGTTTTAACGAGCTTCGTAAACATAGTTGTATCTTGACGTTTACGTGCGGAATGCCGCCCACTCGATACTCTAAGCTTGCGACATTTCATACTTTAGGCACATTTAGCTGTAAAACACTTAAAACAAGTTGACTCGTAAACTTGCATATATATTGCACTAGCGACCCGCCCCGGCTTCGCTCAGGTGCAATGTAGATACTAATACATATAAACCTTCCTCTTCAATCACTCCTTCAATCTATTAAAAAAACCGCATCAAAATCCGTTGCGTAGTTTTAAAGATTTAAGCATACATAGGGATATAGGGACAGAGAAAGCGACTTTGTTTTATACTATGTAGTGATACAGAATGGGTAGATAAACACGAAACAAATATTACCCATCCCCCAAGGGGGTAGCAATCACAGTAATGTAATCCAACCTTACCAATCCTGACCTACAGGTTTTTTTGTTTTTTTATACCGCTTGGGCCGACAAACAATCAGACGGTCCACCTGATGGTAAGTGGTCACCGCCCCACCGCCTATCGACATTTGCAACACTAGGAGCATCGCCAATGCGTTGTCGACCCCGAGACGTGAAGTTGTTAAGTCCCATGTGCCTGTAATTTCACCGGCCCCCTTACCTTTCTAACCGAAACACAGTAATATAAATGCACTACTGCTTCACGGCAGAAATGGGTAAGGTGGTAGTACTTCCCCGGACGAATTCTGCACAAAGAGCTCTACTACTCTAGAGGTAATATTTTCTAAACATAGAAACGTTTATATTACCTTTGCTGATCCAAGAACCGAACCCAGGCCCTTCGTGTCTATGCCGAGCTATATAACACAGCGATATTAATGGAGGTAACAGAATTTCCGCTGATAAACATATTCTGTGTCTGGGTATAAATATCTGTTTAAGTATGTATTTAAAAAGACAACGTAATAAAGGTGTGTAATATATCAGTTATTTGGTTGCCATAGTACAAGCTCTCCTTAGTTTGGGATCAGATGGCCGTGTGTAAAGAATGTCCCAGGATATAAATATTTATACAATGTATCTTACAATTAATAAAAAATAAAATAATTTATTTTAAAATCTTTAAAGAGTTCGGAATAAGGGTCCTTAGAAAATGTACAATTTAATCTATAAATATAAAAAAAGATAAAAAAATGAACGTTTGTCTGTTTGTCCTTTATATAATCGTTACCTATGCAACGGATTTTAATGCAGTTTTCAGCATTAGATAGAGTAATTCAAGAGGAAGGTTTATAACGAGGATTTAAAGCTGGTAAAGCCGCAGGGCGCAGCTAGTTATAAATAAAACAAAAAATATTTTCACTAGACGCCCGACAAGAAGTAAACTGTTACGCAATGTTCACACAAAATACATTACAATAAAGGCTATTGTTGTGTCAACTGTCAAGTTTTCTAGAAAACAAGTGCCACATTAATTTCATTCTCCAGTGAACAGCAAACGTAAAAACTGCAACGTAACCCAAAGCAATAACCTAAAGTATACTAGAAAATACTACGACAATACTATTGAACTGAAAAACGACGTTGTGTACTTAAATGATCAAATATTTTTCAGCCAGAATCAAACAATTCAATGAAAAATATCATTGAAATACGACGCGATTTTAGTTCTTATGTTCAATGTATAAAAGTTATATTATATTTGACGTGGATTTATCAAAAATCGCTATTAAAAACATCACACTAATCGTACTAATATTTTAAGAAATTTATAAGTTATTGAGAATGTATGTATGGATAATTGTGACTCATTCACGCAAGAATGGATTGATGAAGACACAGATTGGGATGATACTTGGCACATAGATTGTTTATAACCTGGATAAATACATAGGAGGCTTTTTACCCCATGAAAGTATAACATCCCACGTGATATACGTGATTCCAGGTAGAACCGCGAGGAGCTGCCAAAGATCTATAAATTGACCACAGCTTAGGAAAATTACCATATAATCTTACAAGTGATGTCAGTGTGACAAATTTTAAATTTAGTATTATTTAAGCTACGTACCTGCAACTTTGCTGGTCATAGGCGGTGTGACTGGCGCCGCAGCAGTCGTCGCAGTGTTTGGTGGATAGACAGGATCGCAGCATTCTCTTTCGGGGAACTCGCTTCCCCGCACCAGTCCCACCAGAAGTATCACCACTCCCACCACCAACCATTTTCCTCCCCATAAACATCCCCGAAACATCGATGTAACCGTTCTCACTTTTGTCAAACGTAGGGTACGTTTCGACGTATGAATTGCCTTCACTTTAGACAACTGTAGCCTTTTTGTCGAACGTATAGAATTCACTTTTGCAAAACTTTGCCGCAACTGTGCATTACCTTTATGGGTGGATATTTTTATCTTTTGACGCGAAAAGGGGGGTAATGATACTGTTGTCACTTTTTTAACTAACCCCACTTGTTTTTGCATTCGAAGTGGAATTTTCTCCTTATTTTCGTCCCTCTCTGTTTTTCCTTTTTTATCATCGCAACCGTCCCTTTCTTCTGTCATCTGACACTGATTTCACATCACTTTACAACAGTTACATACAATTTTTCTACTTAAATTTAATGATATGTTTTAGCTACTTTTTAGAAACGCTAGACGTAGATATAGTTAATTGACATAAAATTTTAAATTGAACTCCAAATTTTGTCGCCGAGTGTATATATCTTTAAATAAATTTTTATATTGATTTAAATCTGAAAAAACAATCGATAGAATGGTAACATTAAGAAAAGGTACAAACGAAAAAATGGCGAAAGAAAAAGGGAGTAATTCAATTATAAGGCCAGTAGCACACAAGAAACATTCTCAGTCATTTTTCTCCTAGCACACTTTTTCATTAAAACTCGCTCCTCATTATTCAAGTTTTTGCATATCTTTCACGCCTTTGTACCAATTTATATTTTATTTTCCGCCTATTTCTGTTTGTATATTTATTTATTCAATGACGAATAGGAGTAACAAGATTTATTAAATGAGAAATTTGTCACACTGAGAGGAAATAATACATTAATAAAGTATTGAATCAGTTTGGGCAGGAAATCTTACTAAGTAAGAGGGTAAGCACCCTTATATTTCTTGAAATTAAAAGTATCTAATTTTAGATGGTCATTCAGATCGAATACCATAGAGTGCACAATGCCTTTTATTTATTTATTATATATCATTCACAAATAAGTATTTATTCCACGTATAGTCAAACTTCTTAGTTTTTTTATACATACGGCCTAAGATGTTAGAATAAGACACAGTGGTAACTACTTTTAGGTTTAGGACTTTTTGGTGGATATTCATAGAATACAACGCATTGTGTGTACGGTAAATAGGAGGTAGGTTTTCACAAGGGAGTGCAGCATAGGGATCTTGCTAGAGGATATAAAGAGATTTTTGCATGGTCGACAACGCGCCTTGAAACCCTTAGTGTTGCAAGCGTCAAAATGTCAACGGCTGGGGTGACCATTTACAAAGGAATAAAATGAAGTTAAATTTGAACTAAAACCTCTGTTAATACCTTTGTTACGTCAATACGATAATGACAACCATTAACAATTGTAATATCGGTTATTAAGTGTCATTATGCTGTCTATTTAATTATTCAAGATTCCTAAACGAAAGGACATCGAACTTAATAATCAGATATAGATATTTTACTGGAAAATAATTGTTGTAATGTTTTTGGTTATTTTTTATTTTACATAGATGTTGTATTTACTTTTACTACAGTATTAGGAATTGGGAACTATATATATTGGTCAAAGCTTGCAAGGTCAATCATGGTAAAAAAACAACCACCTTGCTTTTCTTTTATTTTACATAGATCATTAAACAAAAAAATTGCGGAAGTAACTGCAGAAAGTTGTGGCAAGTATTCAAATTAAAAGATTCTTGAAGAATTTACTTTTACTATAGTATTAGGTATTGGGAACTATATATATTGGACAGATGTTAATATATTTTTAATTATTTTTTGTCAAAAGCTTGCGTTCAAGGTCAATCATGGTAGCTTCAGTAACTTTAAATCTCACCTTCACAAGGGCCCTCCGCGGGCCTAAACTGAATAACGGAGTCTGAATTTTTTGTCTACATGACAGATTTTGCTCGTTTCTTTTTTCATGTATCTAAGTTAATACATCTACTCATTTGATCTCAGTGTACACCCAGCCTACTTTTAAGAGGGCATTAACAAAATTGAATTCGTAATACGCTATTTAACTTTTTGTTGGAAATTTTAACGCAATATTACTTTTGTTCTTCAAAACTTCTCCTATTTAAGAGGAATTTTATTAAATGAGCTAAAAATCAGGTATTACATAGCTTTTGTTTGAAAAGATTTTTTCGATTTGTTATAATTTATATTAGTTATATCCCCCGCGGTTTCACCCGCGTTCCCGAGGGATGTAATATTTTCCCGACACAAAAATCCTATGTGTTATTCCACGGCATTTGCTCTATCTATGTGCCAAGTATAATCAAAATCCGTTTGGTAGTTTTTGCGTGAAAGAGTAACAAACATACATAGAAACTTTCGCATTTATAATATTTGTAGGATTGTTATTTTGTAAATGGAACGAGATCTCCGGTTTCATTTAAGTGCAAAATTTGGAAAAAAATAATTTCCATGATTTAATCTGTGTAATTTTCAAGCGTTTTGAATTAGGTCACCTTTTCAACGATCCGCGAAATAAGTTTTTCGTGTTAAAAATGGCGTGACTTGTTGAGTTCGTTACTTTGTTTCGAACTTAATGAAAATAATCACTAAAGTAAAATAAATACGGAAGGCAAAAACATTGCTCGGAAAATGGAAAAAGAATAACAAAAACATATTAACAAGCTGTTCTCTGAATCACAAAATTTTACATTGTGCTTTTCGTGTCTGTATTATATAAATAATAATAAATATCCCGGGACATTCTTTACACACGGCTATCTGATCCCAAACTAAGCAGAGCTTGTGCTATGGAAACCAGATAACTGATATACTACATATACTACATTTTATATTTTTAAATACATACTTAAATAGATATTTACACACATACACAGAACAAATAAACGTGTTCATCCACACCGATTGTCCTGGGTAGGAATCGCGTGCAGAGTCGCTAACCACCAAGCCAACTGGCCTGTCATATAAGTAAACTAGCTACCTTCCCTCGGATTCACTCGCATTCTCGAGACATCTAATATATCAACGGATTGTAACATAGCCTATGTGACTTGGGAATAGTGGACTTTCTATCAGTGACAGAATTTTTTAAATCGGATGAGATTTTTTGAAACTAATCCCTTACAAACTTCACATTATAATATTCGTGAAGATGACTAGATAAATTAAAATTTATTAAAAAAAAAACAACGGGTTGCACTCCGGGAATGCCGGCAGAAGTGAAAACTTGAACATTAACGTTGTGCATTTTTACCGTCTTATGAATTTTCGATCAGCTCCCTTATTCAGCTAATACAAACTTCGACGGCGAGCCGCTTCACGGAGACCTCGGAGAGCTTATCTCTCACGTGATTTGTTAGCATAGTTAGCATAAGAGACAGAGCATACCGGCCACGACGAAACATCCTCGAGTTATCGGTGTCATTTTCCTTACAGAATCGAGCCTCAGGTCACGTGTGACGCAAGTTTAACGTTTTATACCCATCCCAAGAAAGTGGTCAACGCCGCAAAATATGTTTTCACTTAAAAAAAACAAATGCCGACAAGTTAAACGGTAGGTCATTGTAAAATTAACCTTTTCACTGACCCGTAAACCGCGACCCTTTAGCCCTTGATGCGATATAATATCATTGACGTGTATATATACATTGATAACTCTTCACAGTTCAATTGGTAAATAAATTCTTAAAGATCATGACACTAAGGCATGATAAATTGACGACTAATCCATGAATTTGACTTATATAATTGATTTGAATGAGTGATATAGCTGGCGGTCTAGGATTCGATTCCCATGTCGGACATGGCATATACAATTGAAGTTACGTTGTTTAGAAGTAACCTGGATTTGTGAAGAAACTATGAAAGCTACAAACTAATCTATATATATATAAAACTGATGTTTGTCTGTATGTCCTTTATAGAATCATGAACTATGCAACGGATTTTGATACAGTTTTCAGCAATAGAGTTTATCAAATGGAAGGTTTATAACCAGGATTGAAAGCGAGCAAAGCTGCAGGGCGCAGCTAGTTATTTATAATTAATAATAAAACAATATGATTACAAAAAGGTTTATGTATCAAAGTCTTGATAATGAGGGCGAATAGAAATATTTTTAATTAATTCCATTAAAAAAGGTAAACTCTAAGAAAGAATGAATGAATGACTGAATGATTTATTGATTGAATGAATGAATGAATAACTGAAAATGAATGATACATTGAATGAATGGATGAATAAATGAAAATATTTATAAAAAACCAACTAAAACCGGTTTAAGATTATTTTTTTCTATCATTAGAAATTATTTTCAAAATAATTATAAAAGCTACTTATTCTATTCACCATTAAACAAAACTTTGTTAAGTAATTAGCTAAAACTATTAGTATAACTCAGCTCGAATTGAGAAACTTTTCCTTTTGCTGACTGCGCTGTTAAATTGGAGAATTTATTTCGACTCTAATTGATGGATAGATATCACCGTAGTCTAGTGGAACAAAGTTTCTCATAATTAACTATTGATGAAGCTTTTGGAGCAGGTCTGTTGGTTATACGTTTAAAAATAATAAAATACATTTTTTTTCTAAGCTGCCACTTTGGCCGACAAACAAGCAGAAGGTCCACCTGATGGTAAGTGGTCACCGCCGCCTATGGACATTTGCAACACTAGGGGCATCGCCAATGCGTTGTCGACCCTGAGACGTGAAGTTGTTAAGTCTCAGGTGCCTGTAATTTCACCGGCCCCCTTACCTTTCTAACCGAAACACAGTAATACAAGTGCACTACTGCTTCACGGCAGAAATGGGTAAGGTGGTAGTACTTCCCCGGACGAACTCTGCACTAAGAGCTCTACTACTCATGTACTTATTTAGGACATGGAAAGCTCCATCGTCTATACACTTTTTTAGTTATCTATTAATAGCTCAAAGTGTAATAATATTACTAGTACCTACTGCTATTTTCAAAACTAAAGATTACCATACTCACAACTAGTCGTATTCAAAATCAATAATCATAAAAGGTCTTGGGGTTATTTTTCCCGCCCGGCGGTTGGTACACCTGACTATAAATAAAATATGGCGGACTTCCGGTCAAGGCACGCACCGGCCCTTTCGCTAACACAAACCTCCCTTGGGGTGAACCGATTTTCACTAATAAATACGTCCTCGATCCCTTTTTTCGTTAAATAATTATTTACATACAAAACTGATGGCGCGTTTTATTTATTGTTGGCTCTTTTTGTTTATGATTATCAACTGTCACACAGTATCACAAATTCCCGAAGTATTTGCCTTGAACAGCCTTTACTCCTGGTTACCTGATCCAAATTAACCAAAGTGTATTGCATCTACTATGGCTACCAGGTAACTGATATACTACATTTATAGTGACATAGAACAAACAGACATGTTCATGTAAACAAATGTTTGTCCTGGGTAGGGATCGAACCCACGACCTGCAGCTTGGTCAGGGTCTCTAACCACCATGTCAACCGATCCACTAAAACCACACCTATATCATTTTAGAATAGCTTTCCATCAGTGGAAGAATTTTTAGAATCGGATTTGCCCCCTTATTCAGCTAATACAAACATCGTCGGCGAGCCGCTTCAGGCCTCGGAGAGCTTACTTCTCACGAAATTAGAAGTATTAGCGTAGTAAGCGAAAGAGACAGAGCATAAAGCCGCGAAGAAACATCCTCGTAATGTCATTTTCCTTACAGAATCGAGCCCCTTTAGTGCTAGAGATTATCTCAGGATAATCCCTTGTATGTAGTTATTTACTTTAAGGTACATAATGTTACGTGTTTTAAGATATGTAAATAAAGAATTATGTATAATCTCAAACTAGAAACAAATACCTCTTTATCACCTAAAACCCTCATTAATACAATATTTTTTACCCAAAATCCAAGCTCATTTTGATTTCAACTTACAACTTTCACCACGTCATTTGACATCAGAATACTCTTAACACCTTATAAATAAATAAATAAATATCCCAAGACATCCTTCACACATGGTTACCTGATCCCAAGTTAAGCAGAGTGTACTGCGTGAAGTATGGCTACCAGGTAACTGATATACTGACACTAATGTTTTTCCTGGATAGGAATCGAACCCACGACCTTCGGTTTGGCAGTCAGGGTCTCTAACTGGCCCGTCACCTTATGTAGACTATTCAGTATACTATGTAATCTATTCCAGACTATAATAGGCCTATGTTACTTCTAGATAAAGTAGGTCTCTAAGAATGATTAAAATAAGTACAGTAGATTATAAGTTTATTTGTAACAAACCAAAAATTCTCTTCTATTTATAATACTAGCTCACCTCACGGCTTCACCCGCATTACCAAGGAACGTAAAACTTTTCCGAAAAAACAATATGTCTGCCAGTGATAGTCCTGTCAAAATCGGTCCAGCGGTTTTTGAGATTAGCCGAAACCAAGAGATAGGTTTTTTTATATTTTTCTATTCTAAGTACTGCATATACTTGCATATAAACTTCTTAAAAATCTGTTAATTTAACATCACAAATCGACAACTAGCTGTCCCTCGCGGTTTCACCCGCGTTCCCGAGGGATATAACATTTTCCCGGCGCAAAAAGTATCCTATATTACTTCTAATACCTCAAAGAATATGTGTACAAAGTTTCATGATGATCGGTTTCGCGTGAAAGCGAAACAAACAAACTTACATTCACATTTATAATATTAGTCGGGATTTTATTTATTTATATTCATAAGTTATGTTGGGTATACACAAACCCTCGCTCTGTGCCTTTACCATGAGTTTTTAGCGTACGTACTCGCTAGCGACGGCGTAAAACATTTCTATGGCAAATGTGTACAGCGCCACTAGCGGTCACGTAAAGAACTAAACTCGATAGTACGAGTCGATAGGTAAAAAACCTATCGAAATGTAAACACTAGCGAGTAACGTTTTTTAGCCTTTGCTATAGAAATTCGGTACCATGAGTCGCAAATTTGACAGTTGCTATCGAGAAATACTGTATCGATAGTAGTTTACTCGCTAGTGAAAATATAATGTTTATACGTAGAAACATAGGAATGTTTGAGTCAAAATTAGATACTCATAGTATAAATACAAGACAAAGGGAGAAGTTAGTTGTTCCATACTTTAGACTAACTAAAGTTAACAAGTCATTTCTTGGTAATTGTGTTCGATTTTATAATAAGATACCGCTTTCAATAACCAAAATGTCTGTTCATAAATTTAAAAATTATATTAGGAAAGTTTTGAAAGAAAAAGCGTATTACAAGGTAGTTCATTATATTGAAGATAAAAATGTATGGAAATAGCTGCTCTCTGCACAGTGCATCTCTAAATCTCTTGTTTAAGTAGTAAGTACCAAATTATTGTTATTTTCTATTTTGTAGTCTTGTCATATTTTTTTTTTGTTTTGTTTTTTAATGTTACCTATAATAAGTATTTTGTAATTGTTAAATATAAAATTATATATAATTGAAATTATAAAATAGCCAAAAAGTCAGAATAGATAAAAATTTATATAACAAATAAAAAAGAATGTAACCTTGCTGAGTTTCTTGCCGGTTCTTCTCAGTTGAAGGCTGACTTCCGAACCGGTTGTAGCTTCAATAACTTTAAATTTGACCTTCATAAGTGCCCTCCGAAGGCCTAAACTGAATAAATGGTTTTGAATTTTGAATTTTTTGAGTGAGTAAAGTAAGTTTCGATAGCAACTCATGGTAGAGGCTCTGACGGCACATACACCTTAGATGGGGACGTAAAATTCTCCAAGCTAGAGCTAAGTTTATAAGTTTACTAATTATGACCTTACGGTGATGTGTCTCGGGAAAGACGGTATGTAAGAAAGTTTTGTGGTTAATTATTAAGTTATTATGTAATGTGTAACACTTCTCCTGATGTGATACTGTTTTCTTTATAAGATATAGCTGTCTCCCGCGGTTTTACCCGCGTTCCCGAGGGATATCATATTTTCCCGGGATAAAAACTACCCTATATGTTATTCCAGGATATGCTCTAACTATGTGCGAAGTTTCATCCTTATCCGTTTAGTAGATTTTGCGTGAGAGTAACAAACATACTTACATACAAATCGTTCCTCTTTATAAAATTAAGTATAGATTATAATTTCATAACTTTACTGGGGATCTACTTCAGTGTTTTTATGTAAAAACTAAATTTTATTAGGAAAATTGGGTACCTTTGATAACTAATTATTTTTAAGGGGTATTTTGTAACAAGTTGTATAAGGAAAATAGGGTTCCTTTGGCGCACCATCACCTCAAAACTACTGAACATATCGGAATGGGACTGCGACCATTCGACGCGGAATTTATCGTAGTCGGTTATAAGCTATATATGATATCGATAAACGCGGGTGAAGCCATGGGGGACAGCTAGTTATTATATATTGCTTAAGTTATGTTTTTACTTATATATTATTATATAATTATTTTTTTGCAAAATGTCAGTGTCTTGGTTCCACGCGCGTCCCTGATCGATTTAATGAATTTATTGATTATATTATTACCTATATCTATCCGGATTAGTGTACCTTTTCAAATGGTGAAAGATATTTTAAATAGATACGCTGGTTCTGGAGATTATCTTCCATATACATACCAAAACATATATACTTGAAGTGGTAAAACAATGAAGACGAAACCTAACCATTTATTACAAAGTTACCACTGATATGCGCTAAAGAATTAAATATACCAGAATAACTCGTAGTAATTGCTCACCGCCTAATAAATTCAATATATAAAATAGTCATTTATATGTAAATACTAGCTGTTCCCCGCGGTTTCACCCTCGTTTATCGATATCATATATAGCCTATAACCATTTAGGGAAAATTTCGCGTCGAATGGTAGCAGTCCCATCCCGATATGTAGTAGTTTTGAGGTGATGGTGCGTCAAAGGAACCCTATTTTCCTTATACAACTTGTTACAAAATACCCCTTAAAAAATAATTAGTTATCAAAACCAACAACCATAGTAAGCTGTCATGTCAGGGAACCAGATTATTTAACCGAAAGGCCTACGTACCTATTTTACCTAATAATTGTCAACTTTAACAGTTTTACTATTTTTCATTCATAAAAATCAGTATCTTTTTGTGGGGTATGTTATACAGCGTTACTACGGTTCTTAAATATTGTGAATGGAATTATAAGGACCCATTTAACCTCCTTTCGCCTTTACGGGTAGTTTTGTAACACCTGTATGTATAATGATAAAATATTTAACCAAATAAAAATCAAAGCAACATTACAGGTACATACCAAGGTTCAGCGACGTAAATTACTCAAATGTTCCTTTTCCAAGCATAAAGCTGAACGACTGTCTCGTATTGATTCATACAAGAGTCGCCCTTGCAATGCCCCTGAATCAATAACTACCATCCGATAAAACACTACATTTCATTTTGATTTATTAGTACAATCGCTGGTTTTTCCAATGAATAATAAAATATTGTTGGAAATATTGCAAAAGGCTTTTAGAGTTCTATCTTTCTAATACCTTAAACGAACAATTATTGCATATATAAATATATATAATTAGGATCTCGGAAACAGCTCCAACGATTTTCATGAAATTAAGTATGCAGGGGGTTTCGGGAGCAATAAATCGATCTAGCTAGGTTTCATTTTTAGAAAACGTCGTTTTATTCGTGTTTTAAGGCAATGAAAACTGCTACAATGTCATTAGAAGGTAAGGTTTTCAAGTTACATCTTTTGTGAGAAATACTGTTATTGGAAGCTCTTTATTATCGCATCTAATTCGTATCTACGTACTCGTATATATGACAGTACTTTAAAAAAGAGAATACGGTAGAAGTCACGTTAGTAAAGAAATCCCGAGCAATGCTCAGCCATCCAGGTACTTTGTATTAAACATTATGTTTGTCTATCAATCACTGTTGATTATTTACGAGGTTTTAGTTCTGTATTGTTCTTTTTCGGATACATTTAACCAAGAAGATTAGCGTATTAAAGTAGTCATAACTGTCCCCGCGTTCCCCAGGGATGTCACGTTTTCCCGGGATAAAAAGTAACCTATATCTTATTCCATGATATGCTCTATATATGTGATAAGTTCCATCCAAATCTGTCCGGTAGTTTTAGCATGAAAGAGCAACAAACATCCATACATACAAAATTTATCATTTATAATTTTAGTATGATTTCTCCATGATAGTACGGATCGTTTGAAATCTTTCAAAAATGTTTTTTTCATAAGTTATGGTTTCTCACCCACCTATCTACGTCGTAGCACTTGCTACGAACTTTCGTAGACCATTCGACGCGACATTTATTACACATATCTCACTATTTAACAATCGTAAAATGTCGAACATAAAAATAAACATAACATTTATGTTTTTGCGTTTATATCGACACTCGGACGTATGACGTAACCCACCTTCTTTAGGGTTACGTAAGACAAATAAAAAAACTAACCATTTATTTTTCTTATTTCTCACGTTTTTTTTGTATGACATTAATGATATAATTATCAGATACCTCTTGTATTATATATATCTCAAGATCTTAAGATTATCACCACTTTCGACCACATTATGCCACTATGTGATTATGGGAAAATAGTTATTTAATTTCATTGTATTTTGCTATATCAAAGACTTTGCAGTATGCAAATTTAATTAAAAGTTTTGCATTAACAACTCTCAACAATGCCATTATTAGTTTCTGTTTTGTTGCACTAGTTTTATACAGAGTGTTTTCTGTTTGTAAAGTACATGGTGTAGTCTCTTTTAGGTGACTGTTTTTTATTTTTTGTACCGCCAAAAAAATCACCCCAATACGCTAGGGTATAATAAAAGGTGACCAAAGACTTTACCGATGACCACAAGCAATCACTAGGATCTAGGATCTAGGACCTAGTGGTCAACAGTATTTTAAGAGAGGTTTGGTTGTTGGGGGCAATAAAAACCACGGTAAATCTCAATCAATACCATAATTAGCTATTGCGCCTACCTTTATTCATTTGGTACAGGACAGACAGAATATAATAATGACTACACTGTTTGTTATTCAATAATATACAGGGAGTAACTGTCCCTTAATTATATAAATTTTCTTTTAGTTTCAAAAACAGTGGTTAATAAGTTAAATGATAAAAATGTTAATTAGAATATAAATTACAATGCTATGTAAAAATATTCCTTCGATATGGTATATTAAAACAACACTCTATATACAGGTCGTAAAGTAGAGCATTTCTCCATCTTCATGATAAACTTAACAATAACAGACTGTTTAATATTTTAATTCCCAATTTCCCTTCAGCGTGGTTCAGTAGCTTTCAGGATTACAGTACAATTTTCATTTTAAATTCCACTTGAAATTTTAATAAGAGAAACATCCTCTCTTACGCACACCTCTGTTGTTCCCGCCATTTTAACCCGAGCCGCTTTCCCGCGCTTTCTCAACACACTTCTATTTTCGAAAACCTCATCTCGCATTCCAGCCAGTATTGTAATACATTTTTTTTTAATAACACCTCAACCGGCCAGGTTTACATAAGTAGGTCATATATCCGACATTATTCGATTCGTACGATACCATCTATACGTTCACATTGCATTCACAAATTGGCACGAATACACACGCACACACGTGTACAACTTATAGTAGTAGTGAAAAAATTGGAGGTTAGGAATAGAGGTAGGTAAAAAATTTACGCTTTAAAAAAATCGAAAAGCGCACGCGCGTCGTCGATCGCGCCATCCGTGCGTACGTTACGGCAAGCGCGGCGGTACTAACGTTGTAGACCTGGAAAGGCTTTAGCTGCCCCTACCCCTCCCTCCCGCGTCTCGACACCCCTTTCAGCCCTCGGCCGTGGCTACTATCTCACTTTCAGAAGTCCACAAGTACACAAACAGTGGTATTGCAATTTAGACTTATTCACGTACAGTCAACGTTGATTTTAGGTTGTACCACAAGAAGATTTTCCAATGGTAAGATTGTGTGTCGGAAAACCGAATGCACGCCGTCCTACGAGTCAATAAGTTGTACAATTTATATTAATCATAATCGATTTTCGGCTTAATTACAATTGCAATAAGTATAATTTTAATTATTGTACGAAACGTAGGTGAGGAACACGTAATAAATGTGCGTCGTATACAAATGTCCGAATTCGTTTACGTTATAATTGTTACTTACTCGTTTTAAACTCATCCCTTCTTACGTCCAAATAGAGTTTGTTTTGGCTTGTGGATCATAACTACTTGGAATACTGTTTGCTTTCCAGTTCATATTAACTGGTACAAGCTTACGTGCGTTTTCATTGGAAAGTGTACTTTATTGCGCTTAAATAAAACATGATTTTGTGCGTATTTAAGAGGGTAGAAAAATCGAAATTTAACACTGAGAGACTGATATTAATGCTGACTTAGATTTTTGTCAAATAAAACCTACCGGAGTGCAGTTTTGCAGTCAGAAGATGCATTTCGTAGTTGAGAAGTCGAGGCGGTAACAAGGCATCTCTACTGAACATCTCTCTTGGGGGATTGTATGCATTAGTAAGGCAGGGTTCTGAGGTAAGTAACCTTCTACCTTCTCAACTATCAAAACTACTTACTTATGTTTATGAAGATACTTGGACAGTAATATTAATGAAGTCACTAAAGATTGTGATTAGATATATGCTTAATTAAAAGTCGTTTTTTTTTTCCAGAAACATGGTTTGGGAAATAACCGAACAGGGTTTTGGCTTGGATTCCCGGGTCGGGCAATAGTTGAAAATAATTACCTGTCTCAAAAATCTTAGGTGAGATGAGGATATCAGTACAGGCTGCGACTTCTGCCTGCTTCTTAATAGATATAGTATGGAGTAGCTTAATTTTTAATTTGACATCCATAAATGCCCTCCGCGGGCCTAAACTGAATAAACGGTTTTGAATTTTGAATCTTTTTTTTGTTTTCAAAAGGGCATTTGAATATTATTTTATTTTCTTTATTTTTCTTCAACTATAAAAAATTACATGGTTTGAACTTATAATTATGAGACCAATTACAGCCATCCACGTACTAAAATGGAATTCTTACCAATATCTTACATAACACTAGTTTGAAGCAAACAACAAATATAAGTATGAATATTATACAAAAAAAAAGAAATAATTACAAAATTATGTTAGGTATTAAGAAGATATATTTAAAAGTATTTTCACGCGTCTCAATACTCTATCTATACCATAGATAACAGCATATATTTTTTAGAGAACAGAATAGCAAATACTTACCCAATAGTTTTGAAAATGAAAAACTAAACGTTGATAAATTATTATTATCTTACCTAGTAGTAGAGCTCTTAGTGCAGAGTTCTTCCGGGGAAGTACTACCACCTTACCTATTTCTGTCGTGAAGCAGTAGTGCACTTGTATTACTGTGATTCGGTTAGAAAGGTAAGGCCGGTGAAATTACAGGCACATGAGACTTAACAACTTCACGTCTCAGGGTCGACAACGCATTGGCGATGCCCTTAGTGTTGCAAGTGTCCATAGGTGGCGGTGACCACTTACCATCAGGTCGTCCGCTAGTTTGCCGGCCCATGTGGAATAAAAAAAATGGTTTTAATGTTAGGGCTGTACAAAATGACATTTGGGGAATCCAAATTGTGTAATGGAAAAAAAAAGAAAATAATATCTGATTTTGTTTTTGAGTACGTTTTAAAATGTTATCAAAAACAGCACCATATTACGTGAAGCCTCAAGATAATCATCTTCAATTTTGATAAACTATTATCAACCTTGTAGCCACTTCAGTAATGTATATATGTATTAAATTCGGTTAACTATCTATTCTCTATTTATCTCTTTTAACGTTTATTGCACGAACTTTATTAGGAAATAAGCTATTTTTATACCAAATTATTATTTCTATCTGTTATTACTTTTATTCAGAGAATACTACTTATCGTCTATCTATCTATACAAAAAATAATACATAATATATTTATATATTTATATAATATAATATATAAAAATGAATGTTGGTCTGTATGTCCTTTATAGAATTGTAAACTATGCAACAGATTTAATGCAGTTTTCAGCAATATATACAGAGGAGTAATTCAAGAGTAAGGTTTATTGGAAGCGGGCAAAGCCGCAGGGCTCAGCTAGTAATATATATAATTCTTCTGTCCGTTTGTATGTTAGTGAACTCCTAAACGGCTGATATTGATGATTTTTTTGTGTGCGTTCTACTGGATTTGAGAATGGTTTAGATTGACAATTGGACCTGGTAGGTGGCGCTGCGATCGAATTCCTGCATTTTTTTATCGAACTTTTGTATGGACTTATTTCGACAGGACAACATCTTTTGGGACAGCTAGTATATTTACTATATTTAGCTATATTTAGATAAATATCATTAAGTCCATTATCCACTAAGAGGTAGGCAGCGATCTCAAAACTGAGACTGAAATTTCACCGAAAATATTTTAAATCTTCATGTGACAGTAAGCATTATCACAGTCCCTCGACTCCACCAATCTAAGTTTAAATAACAAAAATTGCCAGATCCGGGAATCGAACCGACGAACATAGTTACTCAACCACCGGCCAATTACCTTACACAAACAAATTGCAAAATGCTTAAATACGGAATCAGAAAAATATTTTGATTAGGCACCGTTAAAACAAAGGATTTTCAACTTTATGCCTTCAAAAATTAGGTTGATATCAGGACTGCATTGTGCATTGAGAGCCTTTTATTTTAATCCTGCGACCCAGACGGGCTGACCTCAATATGCGATAACACCTCAACTAATATTAAATATTCAACCTCCTATTGAGTGAGCTTTTACAACCCTTTGTAATGTCACTGTTTGTTTGGATCAAGGGCTAATTCTATTTAAAGAAAAATCTAATTTCTCCAACAAGACATTCTACTTATAAATATTACTAGCCATCCCCCGCGGTTTTACCCACGTTCCCGAGGGATATCACATTTTCCCGGGATAAAAAATAGCCTATATGTCATTTCAGGATATGCTCTATCTATGTGCCAAGTTTCATTAATATCCATTTAGTAGTTTTTGCGTGAAAGAGTAACAAACATACTTATACAAATCTTTCCTCTTTATAATCTTAGTATAGATAAATGCGAAAGTTTGTATGTATGGATATGTATGAAACTTGGCACATAGATAGTACATAACCTGGATTAATCCATGAACATTCCTTGGGAATGCGAGTGAAACCGCAGGGGCTAGCTAGTTAATAATACTCTTGTTAGGGAAAAAGAGCTCATATATTTTTCATTACTAGACTATCGATATTTGTCGTGTGCATATGTCGTTGCTTTGAGAGCTCGAAAGAAAATAAAATATGCAAATACAGATTTGAGTATTAGATCTCCTAGTGCAGAGTTCGTCCGGGGAAGTACTGCCACCTTACCCATTTCTGCCGTGAAGCAGTAGTGCACTTACTGTGTTTCGGTTAGAATGGTGAGGGGGCCGGTGAAATTATAGGCACATGAGACTTAACAACTTCACGTCTCAGGGTCGACAACGCATTGGCGATGCTCCTAGTGTTGCAAATGTTCATAGACGGCGGTGATCACTTACCATCAGGTGGACCGTCTGCTTGTTTGTCGGCCCAAGTGTTTTTTCAAAAAATTTTTTTAAAAAAATATCTTAGATGGAATGTGGGACTTATTACTCAGTCTTCTACCCACCTCTTTGGGGATAATGGGCGTGAAGATATTATATTCAATCAGTACGCCTTTCATAAAAATTCATTCAACCGTTTTATTGAGTCGCAAACAACCAAACTACGTTTATAATATTTGAGGGATAAAATACCAAAAACTGATTTATGGAACCATACCCATAATGACGAATCGATTGATAACATTCTCTCTATATTAAACAAATAAACATTCTGGGACATGTTTGACACATGGCTAGATAGCCAAAGATCCCAAACTAAGCAGAGCTTGTACTATGGAAACCAGATAACTGATGCACTACTTTAATACATACTTATATAAAACTAGCTGTACCCTGCCACGCTTCGCTGTGGCGCATTGTGATTGAATGGTTGAGAAATGAGAAACAAAACAAAGACGGTCGCGGATATATGACTGCTGCAAAAAATAGATAAAAACAATACATAAACAACATAACATTTTTATATATATATATTTGCATCCCGACACAGAACAAACAGACATATTCATGCACACAAATATATGTCCTGGTTGGGAATCGAACCCTGAACCTGCCGCGTGGAAATCAGGGTCTCTAATCAACTGGCCCGTTAAACATACTACTAAATACATACATTCTTATATAGATATTTACAACCCCATATAACAAACAGACTACATACATCAAAATAGTAATAGGAAAATAAACACAACGGTAGAAAATACATAAATAAAACCATCATAGTCTGCTAAAATAAAAACGCAACCGTTTGGCTTTGCCGGACGAGTAAAAATGGATGAGGATAAAACAAAACCGCAGCTTTCAGCTACAAATTGCACCAGACAAATACACAAATAGACTCATACGCTCAAATCCACAATACTCTCATAGTGCTATGCAATGCTATGTCCATAACTTGAAGTTTGTGGCACTGTTAGCTACACATATATTTGTCTACATCATCTTAACTCAGGGAAAGGGGTGGGACATGTCGATAGAGTCGTATCGATATTCTTTTCCATTTTAACTTAACTTTCAAATTTTACGCCTTCTGAAAATATTTTTGAAGGACTTTTGAGCTATGTAAGTTAAAAATGGATTGAAAAATTGGAAGCTGATATGTTTTGCTTTTTTTAATAGGTTTAGCTACTGTCTCATGGTTCCACTTGCATTCCAGTGGGATCTAATTTCTCCGTAATGTACCGTTCAATGGTGAAATGAATTTAAAAAAAATTCCTAACCTTAATTCAAGCCTAGAGTCCGTTCTGACACAACGTTCATCATCATCATATTAGCCCAGCTGCCCACTGCTGAACATAGGGCTCCCCCTCAGATTTCCACCTCAAACGGTCTTGGGTGCCTGCATCCAGCGGCTTCCAGCGACTCAGACCAGGTCGTCGGTCCACCTGGTGGGAGGTCGTCCCACATGGTCGCCACTCGAGAACCTTTCTTCCCCATCGGTTATCAGTTCTTGAAGCATGGCTTGCCCATTGGCAATTCAGCTGGCCGACTCTACGAGCTATGGTTAAAGCCTTCGTGTTTCTGATACCATACAACGTTATACATGCTCATTTGATTAACTGAAAATTACCATTATAATCATTATAGTAAAGTTTAAATTCCGTTTTTTTAAGTTAGTTGTCTCAATTGTAGTCTACATCACGTATTAAACGTGAAAAGAAAACTTTGTACCGATTTTTATGCATATTGCGCGTACGGAGTAGTGTGCGATGTCGCATACTTAATGTTCATAAGCAGAAGTAGTGCATAAAACTTAATAACTTAAAAAACATAATCACGTATGCACACAATCACAGTTGACGTCATTTAAAAAAATATAATTTTATAACTAAAAAGGACCTCTTCAGCCTCTAATTTTTGCCAAAAAATAAACATCAAAATGTTAACTAATTGACTCAGGCGTAATTCCGCTGGATCTCCTTCTCTGTCAAGTCCCAAACAAGGAAACTCAACAGGAAATCTGCGGAATTAGTTACTAGATATTTGTGTTTGTATAATCTAATCAAAATGTTCATTACGTTTATCTTATCTTCAATCTCAAAAAGTTATGAATAACGGTCGTATTTCTGTCACAATCCGGCCGAATAATTAAAATAAAAAATACTGTAAAGTTATCGATATCCTGGCAACAGTATCCGAGTGTGCCGCGACCGATGTTCCGGATTTAGCTTGCACCGCTTTCGACTTGAAACTTCGCTAATTCCCGCCATTTTTAGCATCCCAGCTGGCTGCTCCAGATTTATCTATACAAATCTGCTTTTGAGATTGTTAAATGTGATTCTTGTATTTCTGTAAATTTGAAATAGCCTCAAAAATTGTATTTTGAATAAAAATAGTCACTTATTAATTCCATTCACACCTAAAATTCAGCGATGGGTATAACAGACTATATTAAACCAGCATTTCTGTTGGAGGTGACCAAAAAGATCATGGATCATTTTAAAAAGAATAAGAGAAGAAAAGTAGCATTAAAAAAAACTGTCTGCGAAATTATGTCTGAAGAAGCCAATGTCCAAAGCTCCTGATATCGACATCTATTTTTCTATCAAGATATTTATAAACAACACCTGTTATGCAACAAAACATCGTCCTTTTAACTGTAAAATCTGTCGGTTTCTTACAATTTAACTACCAAACCGACTTAGTTGAGAATTGGCACAAACCAGTTAACGCAGCGGAACCGTCGAGGACTGCTAGTTTGCCTCAGTACAGAGCCCAATTTATCCAGTTTAGGCCCTAAAATAGCAGTTATGAAGGTCATATCTACTGACCCTACTGTTAACCGGATCGCAAAATCAGCCTTAAATTGAAGAGAAAATGAAACTATATAAAAGCGAATTTAGACAAAGATGAGGTACTTCTAAAAGGGAGACCAAAAATTGTTTTGTTTTCTCTCGAAGTAATTTTAAGGTTTATTTCTACAACACTACATATTACGTCAGTAGAAGTAAAGTCGCGTGATCAAGTTAACTCATTGTTAACACGCATGACTACAAGGTTATTGGATTATGAACACTGAAAAAATGCCCTTACAGTTTAGTTTTGAATGAAGAAATGGTAGATGGTTTAGATCTGTAGATTACAGAAGTTAGTTTGAAGCGGTAGGTAATTGGATGGGTGACCATATTGCGGAATGAGACTTGGGTCGCAACACTTAATTTTGGAAGAGGTAGGGATTATTTACGCTGGCAATATTTCAATAAGCATCATTGTGTCACTAGTACATTTATAGAAGTATTAGAGCACTTAGTCCTGACTTCGTCTGGAGAAGTACATACTATCACGATACCCATTTCCACCGTGAACCAGTAGTACACCGATTAAATTTCAAATTACCAATATTCATGTATATTTATTTTCAATGTAACTGTTTTCTTTACATACCTACTAAGTAAGTTTTGCTAATTATTAATTTTATATGTTTAGACTAACTGTTTTCTTTAATTATTATGGTACATGCGGTGCTTACCTTTAAGTAATTGTTACACTGTTATTCCTATTTATTATATAATGTATCCTTATTTTAATGTATCTGTAAACAATTGTTTTTTTTTTTTTTTTTTTTTATTGATGGTAAGAAAATAAATAAATAAAGAAATAAATACACTTGTCTTACTGTATTTTGATCAGAATGGTAAGGGGGCCAGTGGAATTACAGGCACATGAGACATAAATTTACGTCTAAGCGTTGATAACTCATTGGCGATGCCTCTGGTGTTACAAAGTTCATAGGCGGCGGTGACCACATACCATCAGGTGGATCATCTGCTTGTTTATGAGCCCATGTGGTAATACCACCAGATGATGGTATGGTAGGATCACATACCATCAGGTAGACCTTCAAACTATAGGTCAGTGAACGTAGCAATAATTGTCCCTAGAAATTAAAAATACAACCATTTATCCAGGCTGGGAATCGAACCCATGATCTGCGTGGCAACCACCACCACGTCAACAGGCTCGCCACAAAGTGTAGAGCAAACATCCTAAATTAAACACAGCGAGCGCTTCCGTACATCGGATAGCCTATTCAAAGGTTTATAAAATCCTAAAATAACTACATTAAATAATGGAGCTCATGATGAATTTGAAAGCAGACGATACTAATATAGACTAGGCTGAATAGTATCCAATATAATACATAGTATAAGAGCTAGAAATAATATTCAATATAATACATAGTGTAGGAGCCAGAAATAATATAATTCAAAAACAGAACCCACGCAGAATCAAAGTTAGTAGCGAATCACAAAGGTTATAAATAAAAGGCCTTTTTACTCAAATACAGAAATAACTTATATTCGGGAGCAAAAGAAATCAACAAAAAACATGGCGGAAGAAAGGAATCGTTATGCTGTTAATATATTTTATGTTACGTATATTGATGAATGAAATAAATAAATTGACAACACGTTGGTTTGGTATTTTAAAATTTATAATAATTATAAAGAATGCCTTTTTGACACAGAAAACAATCAACATTAGCACATTAAATAACAATTATAACATTACTAGCTGTCTCCTGCGGTTTCACCCGCGTTCCCGAGAGATGTAACAATTTCCCGGCACAAAAGGTATACTATGTTACTTCTAATACCTCCAAGAATATGTGTATAAATTGTCATGATGATTGGTTAAGTAGTTTTCGTGGCAAAGCGTAACAAAAAAACTTACATTCACATTTATTATATCAGTAGGGATTGTTATAAAATAACATTTTTGCCAATGATTGATCAACAATGATCGTTTGAAGCGCCCGAAATTTTCCAATTCAAGATATCAATTATCGCATATCACTCGATCGACTGTATAGGCTATACCTACATTTAAATATTTTTTTTTGTATGTATGTTTTGGTAGAAATAATATTTAATGAATTAGTTAGAAAGTATCCTATTCCGTCAAAACCTAATGATTGGGAACAGGGTAGCAGATGGAAATGAGCTTTTTTGTAAAGACCTTTCGACTTGAGGCACTCACCTGCAGAGGCTTCCAACGTCTTACCAAGTCCACAGTCCTCAGATGAAAAAATCTCCTCATCATACTGTCCAGTGCATTTCATTAATTATTAGATCTTTGGAATGAGGTCACTCCATCTTACTAAGTCCGCGAGTTATATTAATACATGACAGTCCAGTTCGCTTGGTGGTTAGCGCTCTGACTGCCAAGCCAAAGGTCGCGGGTTCGATTTTTTTTTTTTTATGCCATTTGGGCCGACAAACAAGCAGACAGTCCACCTGATGGTAAGTGGTCACCGCCGCCTATGGACATTTGCAACACTAGGAGCATCGCCAATGCGTTGTCGACCCTGAGACGTGAAGTTGTTAAGTCTCATGTGCCTGTAATTTCACCGGCCCCCTTACCTTTCTAACCGAAACACAATTGCACTACTGCTTCACGGCGGAAATGGGTAAGGTGGTAGTACTTCCCCGGACGAACTCTGCACTAAGAGCTCTACTACTCTAAAAATTTATTACCACCCAGGACAAACATTTATGGGCACGAACATGTCTGTTTGTTCTGTGTCTGGTTGTAAATATCTATTTATGTATGTATTTAGAAAAAAAATTGTATATGAAGTATATCAGTTATCTGGTTTCCATAGAACAAGCTCTGCTTAGTTTGGGATCAGATGGCCGTGTGTAAAAAATAATGTCCCAGGATATATATTGTTCCAGGATATTTTTTATCTATTGCTGAAAACTGCATTAAAATCCGTTGCGATTTTATTAAGGATATACAGACAAACATTCATTTTTATATATAATATGTAGTAGATTTTATAGTGCGTGATAGTTCTGATTCTGTTGGTGGGTTCACCGCTTAGCTAAATGAAAAGGCAGCTTTCGCGAGTTGATAAGGTTTTTGCTGATGCCTTGGTCGGATACTGAATGCCGTAAGAAAAATACTAAGGAGTGGGGCGCTTCTCACCCCGGTGGTGTTATTTAAAATTATTTATGTGTGGAATTCTTTGTCACAAAATTTCAAACCATTTATTCATTGAAGCTACCAGTATCGCACAATCATCTCCACTATTATGATTTACTTGTGAAGGTTTTAAATAAATAAACATCCTGGGACATGTGTTACACACGGCTATCTGGTCCCAAACGAAGCAGAACTTGTACTATGGAAACCAGATAACTGAAAACTACATATATCTACTAGTTTTAGTTTTTTTTTCTATTTACGTACTTATACGGATATTTAGTTTTATTTAAAGGACTCAATCACGAATAACTTAATAGATTAAGTCAACACTTCGCACACAGATCGGTGGACACAAGTCGGCCGTTGCAGGGACAATCAGTGCCGATGGGGTTACAGCACAAGTAACCAGTGCACTTGCGGCGCCTCCCCTCAGACAATGGCACATCTATTGTCGTGCCCTGCGTGCCCCTCATCTTGCACGCAAGAAGACCTGTATAATGCTACAGATGCCACAGTATGTCTGGCAGAATACTGGTCTTAACAAATTGAGCCAAAGATTCCGACACGAAAAAAAAAAAGGTCTCTCAAGCAGATAAATCCGCGGTCCGGAGGCTAGTACCCAATACTGAAATATGTAAATAAGTCCCTGTTGTAAGTACATAAGCATCGTTTGATCTATTTGCCGCAACACATCGCAACATGAATGCGGAATTTGCGGTAAACATAATGACATGTTTAAATAATATTATTGTTTGTATTCAATTGATCTCTGGAGTGTTTGCGCTCATTTTGAGGTTTTTACTGTTGGGGCTCTACATAATGACATTTGGAGAATCCAAATTGTATAATAGAACTAGCTGTCCCCCGCGGTTTTATCTGCGTTTAGTTTTAAGTTTATCAGACCAAGAAAACACGTTGTTCCATACTAACTTTGCACCCCTTTTTTACACTCTGAGGGGGTGAATTTTTAAAAATATTTTCTTATAGCTCCCCTTCGTTATAAAAGGAACCCCTGTGCAAATTTTCAAGTTTCTAACCCTTATAGTTTAGGCCCTGCGTTGATATGTCAGTCAGCTTCTACTTATGTTAAAAGAATACCGTAAACAATTAACTAATCGTTTATTTTGAAAATAACAATATTGCACATATATTGACTAGAATACATTACGAAGTATAATATTTAATAACACATTATTAGATTAATATTACATTTACCTTAGTCATTTTATCCAATTTTCAGCTCTAAATACATTGAATTACAGATTATTTTCAAAATTACTAATACCTACATTACTATCAGTATCCAATAAATGACAGTCCTCAAACTCGTTTCGTTTCTCAGCTACCTTATCATAATTATTCTTACAAAGGAAATCAGTATCACAGACAAAGTCTCCCCTATCTTCCATCATAGCATCTTCAAAACCTTGCTCCCTAAATCTCTTCTCATTATCATTATGGTACTGATATCTTTGTATTTGAAAATCTGGTGAAATCGTCTGCCCTTCATTCGCAGGTTCTTTACCAAGTATATCTTCAGCTTCAATCGAAGTAGCTTGCACTGTTTGTATTTCGCTAAATGTTATTCTATTATTTTCATTCTTCACTTCATATTTTAGTTCTGACATTTCAATGCCATCCCTATTCTCCAGAAGAGGTTTCAAATTCATAAGATTGAAGTTCGGTATCATTCTCGCATCCCATTGGTTATTTTGCTGGATAGATTCAGAAGGTGCTGTTTCTAGATCGAGTTGGATGTCTTCTCCTATCTTTTTAAATGTCCCCATGTTATATTGTAGTGGTATAGAAAAGGATGGTAAGTCCATTTGTTGGTTATGTCTGGTTGGTAACGCTGATATGTGGATGGCTGGTTGCGGTTGCTTCGTTTTGTTGTAGTTCTGGTTTGTCTCTGATAGGTTTATCATTTGGGTTGATGACACTGGAAAAAATAGAATTCGTTTATTTAGATTTACTACATTTATAAATGGGAATTTTATGATGAATAATAATTATAATAAATAAATAAATAAATAATAATAAATATCCTGGGACATTCTTTACACACGGCCATCTAGTCCCAAACTAAGCAGAGCTTGTACTATGGAAACCAGATAACTGATATACTACATATACTACTTTTTTTTTCTAAATACATACTTATATAGATATTTACACCCAGACACAGAACAAACAGACACGCGACCTTCGGTTTGACAGTCAGAGCGTTAACTACCAAGCCAACTGGCCTGTCAATGAATGGATATCTGTTACTCAATAACAACAAAATGCTTGAACGGATTTGGATGAAATTTTGCGCAGAGATGGATTATAATCTGGAATAGCATATAGACTTTTGCAGGAAAATATAACATCTCTAGGGAACGCAGGTGAAACCGCAACGGTCAATTAGTTGTTGAGTATTTGTCTGTCTCTTCCTCTATAAGGCGAATCTTTTGAATTTAAAAAATCTTATTATTTTTTTTTATCTTGGGTATCATTTATTTTACATAATAATGAAATAGTCACCTATCATATATTTAATTTTGTATTCCTTACGTACTATCTTTAAGTGCAAACTTTTGCATGACGTGCAAAGTACGCTTAAAAAATATTTTTATCGAGTAATCAAATATATGCATGCGACGAGGAGCGATATGAATAAATTTTTCATTCAAATTCCTTGCTTTGTGGACTTTTACTTGCCTAAGTCGACTGGTAACTTCATCGCAGTTTTATGTTTGTTCCTGGAATTATATTTTTTCTAACGATACTTGCGCGCCAACTCATTGCAGGAGAATTTAATCACGCCTTTTATAAAATATTTTAGTTACAAGTATCTTTGAAAATGAACCTGTTATTTATTATTATTAATTATATTTACTATCAAGCTTTTGTGAGCATTACCAAGCCTACTCCATATAAATAAATATCCTGGGACATTCTTTACGCAAGACAAACAGACATGCACACAAATGCTTCTCCTAGGTGGGAATCGAATCCACGACCTTTGGCGTGGCAGTCAGGATCTCTAACCAGCAGGCCAGCAATAAAATTTATTGAATGTGTTCTATAATTTTTTGACTTTAATTTGTACGTTGTGATTGTATGGTAGTGTACGAAAAGTATAATTTTCAAAAGAATGCACTATTTCAAATATATAACTCTAGACCCCCAGTTAAAATAGGACCAGAGCAAAGTCTACACTCATATTATAAAGGGGTAGAGTTTGTAAGTTTGTATGTAAGAGTCAATCTTCGAAACTCTTATCCATCTATTATCGTAAAGAATATAAGTGCCTTCGGGCACGCGAGTGATACAGCGGAGCGAAAGCCAGTTTTAAAGTTAAATCAGTAATTAGATATCTCCACGCCCATTATCTCCGAAGAGGTAGTCAGAAGTCGCTGTACTGAAACTCACATTCCACTTCATCATTCCATGTAATCCATTCTGTCAAAGAAGCATCAGCTGTACCTTACTCGACCTGGGAACCGAACCCAGGACTCTAAACCTAAGTCGAGTTTACCGCTCGACCTCTGAGGTCAATATTTTACTAAGGAATAGATTTTTAGAAGAATCCAAATCTTACCAGGAATAGTGATAAAGTCTCTCATCTCCAGAGCAAGAGTTGAAGGGGATCTTGCATCAGGTGATCTGCCTCTTGGAGGATAAGGTTCACAACCAGCTTTCTGTTGCTTGCGCCATTTTGCACGACGGTTTTGAAACCATACCTGTAACATATTGCCTAGTTACACATCTTCAAACCCATTGTCCCCGATGAAGTAGACAGAGGTTTCAGTAATAGGACCCACAATGTACCGAAGATATTTTAAGTCACAACGTGTCATGTGATGAACAATGTAACATCATTTCTAGATAAAGTAACGGCAATATTACTTTGCCCGATCCAGGAATCAAAGCCAAGACTTTCAGGTCACTTTGTACCAAAGCTCAGGTAGAGATACGTCCACCGATATTACTACTCTTGACTTTAGAAATAACTATCGTATCTAAAGAGATTGAACATACATATATAGAGACAAAGAGAGATAGAGACAGCATAGAGGCAGTTCAAATAAAAGTATGTCGACATATTGCTTAAACCGAACCGTTTGTAGCTTCAGTAACTTTAAATTTAACCTTCATAAGTGTCTTCCGAGGGCCTAAACTAAATAAATGGTTTTGAAATTTGAATTTTTTGAAAAAAGAAAATTACGAAAATTACTGAAAGGCTTAAAAAATAAGTCTTCTAGAAGTGACTGTTCAAATGGCATTTCAACCCACATTATTCCCTTTTACAGATCAATAAAGAATATGTTCTTACCTGCACCCTGGCTTCAGTAAGGTCTATTCTCATAGCGAGTTCTTCTCTGAAGAACACGTCAGGATAATGTGTCTTATGAAATGCTGCTTCTAACTGTTCCAGTTGAACGTTAGAGAATGTTGTTCTGGAATCATTTAAAACTTAATGGAACCTTTAGTTCTTTTATGGGTTCAGTCAGTACCAAAAGTCGATGACCATGTCTAGATTTAATAAAACCTTTATACACCGTAGCATAAACACACGATACTGGCGTCAGAATTCACAATATTTAATTATTCTTATAACTCTAAAACAAAATTATACAACAAACAAATATCTAGTAACTAATTCCGCTGGATCTCCTTCTCTGTCAAGTCTCAAACAAGGAAACTCAACAGAAAATGTACACGTATGCTTCGCTTCTACACGAAGCATCTTCACCATGCCTGAGTCAATTGGTAATTCTAAATAATAAAAACCGTTTGATTGTATCCTGTTCAATGCTTAATATTAGTGAAACCTACAGTAACCACAATAATTAAAAATGAACAATACAATAAAATGGTTTTGTGATATTTTTATATATTCATTTTAGCATGACGCATGCAGTTTAGCAGAGGCGGCCTTAGGGGGTGGCTAACGGGGCAATCGCCCGGGGCCTCGCTATTGCAGGGGCCTCGTGCAACCCAACAAAATAAAAATAAATGGATTTCTAATTTTATTTATTTGTATAACTTTAGCATTTCTTGTCAAACATGACAAATACCTAAACCAAACAACCAGACTTACTTTCGCTTGCTACCTGCCGCCCGGAGCCCCGCAATGGGTAAGGCCGCCGCTGCTGTTTAGTATAAAGTTTAGCTGATATTGACAATAGTGTTTAGTTCAATAATTATTTTTATATCTTTTTTTTATGCCACTTGGGCCGACAAACAAACAGACGGTCCACCTGATAGTAAGTGGTCACCGCCGCCTATGGACATTTGCAACACTAGGAGCATCGCCAATGCGCTGTCGACCCTGAGACGTGAAGTTGTTAAGTCTCAGGTGCCTGTAATTTCACCGGCCCCCTTTCTAACCGAAACACAGCAATACAATTGCACTACTGCTTCATCTGGATATGTTCATCAACTTTTGGTGCTCACTATACCAACTTCTTAATAGAAACCTACATCATATTATTTCCTTTTAAAAGTTATAGTTAGTAAGGTGTCCTTCAAGGTGGCAACTTTGGACCATTATTATAAAAATTGTTTAAGACAGAACTAATCAAATATCTAAATGAAAATAGGAAATAATTTCAAAGAACTATGATAGTTCTTAATCTTTACCTGTACCTCCGTTGTTTCCGTTTCGGCACATCACTCTTTGAATCTGTAATAAGTCAAAAAATTTTACAGAATGCATTTACAAATCTAGTCATAGGCCTACGACAACTGAGCACGAACATCTATCGCCAGCGTATCGTCATCGTATCGAGTGCGCTTAAAAAACTAGTATGTATAGAAAATTAAACATCACACATACCGTGACTTTGCGCGATATTCAATTTCCCATTACATTGGTTTTTGGTCCACTCGATACGATGACGTTACGCTTTCGATAGGTGCCCGTGCTTAGGGCACAGTTTGAGTTGCTTTGTAAACTTTATTTACTTGCTTTCGGAGAATATTCCTCATCTTCTTCAAATTGCTGGTGATCTACAGTTTCCTCAACTGTTTCTGTATTATTTGGATAAGTTTCAACAGATTCCCCTTCTGTACGCTCACATAGAACTGACCCTGGACCAAGGCTGAAAAAATATTTTTAATATTAATAAGAAACTCCAGAAATTGCTGCAGAAGTCAATTGTATTATTGAAAGTAAACGATCTAGTGATGCAGGTCTAAATTTCCAGGTTAGGATCCTATTACCATCAAGCAATTAGTTGAATATAAGTACTAATATAACCTACCCATTAAAAAGGTTGGGTATATTGTAACAGAAGCTAGTTGTCGGTGAGACGTCATCATTCAAAATGGCCGCAGAGTCGAAGCCAACTGCAACTGCACTGCTCTCTCGTCCATCCAGTGACTCCTCCATTGTCTATATACCAATAATAAAAAGTTGTTAATTAATTAAATGCCCATCATAATTTTTAAGTTCAGCTTAGATTAATTACAAAAGTTTGGATTATCATTAATACCATGAATTTCCATAATGACTCTATCTGAGATCTATGCTTGTCTATGCAAACTCTAATAGCTCCTAACTCTAACACCAGACATTCGAAAACAAGGTTTTTTTATCAGGTATCTATTGCCTATATTTTTAAAACAAGTTCCAAATACTAGAACATGTCGAAGAATTAAATGGAAAGACGTAATATATTTAATAATAATAACAAAGAAAGTGTCTAGGTAATAATTATATTTGCGTTTATTAGCTTTCTAGCCTAACGTCATAAAAATTATAGGCGAGATTAAAATAAATAAAATAGATGAGAAAGTTCATTGAAAATAAAAACAAGGAATCATATTCCTTTCATAATTCCCTATTATGTAACAATATCCGACCGAGGGTCATTGACCGCTCGTTACTCACGACCATCGTCGTCGGCAGAACTAAATTGAATTAAATGCCTATAATTTAGTTAAGTTTATTAAATTACCACTAAATGAGTATAATTTGTGTCGTTTTTTTCTCCATTTACCTGTGCATCGGGACAGTTTTGTTGGCGCGTTCGAGGGGACTCGATGCGGTGTTTCGCGCCTAACTTTTTGACAGTTTGACATTTACGTTGACGTGAAAAATCGCGGGAAGTGCGTTGGAAATGTTGCCATTTGATATAATGCCTTTTGATGTTTCGTGCTTGGAAATGTGAATTAATTATTTGTTGCGAGTGTTTATTTAATTTGGACGGAACTTTTTTATTAAGTGTGTTTTTCTACTGCTAATTTAAGATTTAGGACCATTTAAAAATTGTAAAAACGCGTTTTTGTGTTTTGTTAAATAATCTTAATTATACCTGCCCGCCTACCGGACGACTTTAATACAGCTTGCACCGTCTTATTTACTTGGTACAGATGTGATCACAATGTCAAAAATAACGGTAAAAGTATATTTTAGGGTAATTTGATACTAGACACCGTCTCGTGGTTTCAACCGCGTTCCCGACGACTTATATATACTGGGATTATAGCATCGCGTATGTTGTGCGTGAATAGTGTAGCTGTCTGCCAGCGAAAGAATAATTAAAATTGGGAGAGAGATAACCTACATCCAAACTTTAGCTCATTACAATAATACCTAGTTTATAGTATAGATTTCAGCTTTGTCATTTAGATTTTTATACAAATTAGTCACCGACCATCCGTCTAATATACCTTAGATGTTTTAGATAGATCAGCTCCCTTATTCAGAAAATACCAACTTCGTCGGAGAGCTTACCTCTCTCGTGATTGTGTAGTTAGCGAAAGAGACAGAGCATAATGGCCGCGACGAAACATCCTTGAGCTAGTGTCATTTTCCTTACAGAATCGAGCTCCAGGTATAGACGATCGTTATGAAGGCACATAGTCTGTCACCCTTAATATTTGATATTTAGAAAAAGGTCTATTTAGTTCTCTGAGCAAAAAATATCCCTCTCCACGATATATTTATTTATTATGTTTTGTCGATGATGCGTCAAGGGGTGACAAGCAAACTTTTAGAAGCCATCTTAGGGTCATCAGTCAATGCCCTTGGCAAATGTCCATAGGTGTCGGTAAACTCTTACCATCAGACCATCTGCCGGTTTAACGGCGTACTCGGCATAGAAAAATTATCTTAGGTACTTCAGTACGAGTGTGTCGACTGCTTTACGTAATATAAATTCTTATAATTCTTTGCTAATATGGAGCAGTGTCTTTATAAAGGAGGTGTATATCTCTCAAAAATTGAGCCTTTTTCTTACGGTTAAATTATCCATTTAAATGTTATAGCAAATATATACAATGTCTTATCAAAGCAATAACCATAATCACATTTATATATAATATTAGAAGGGTTGTATAGGTTAGTACCTACTATATTATTATGTATATAAAATTGACAGATATTAAATAACTGGCACCGAAGTCTCACCGTGTAACGTGATGATTTGGCCGATGGCGAGGGAGGTAAGCAATGACACCCACGGAGGTATTTGGCTTACATCTACCGTGTTCGTGTTTTTTTTCTAATACATAGTAATTCATGTATACAATTTGAACAAATAAGTTTCACCCACAGATCATATTTTTAAGTATTAATGTTTTAGGTATTGTTAAAGGTTTTTTTGACTTATTCCACGAAGATATAACTCTATTCCTTGTCCCTATTTTTTATCTTATTATATCATATATTGATTTTAGTCATTTAAATAAAGAATATTTTATCCAAGTTACTAACCTTTTTAAATGTACGAATAGAAGTGTTTGTAAATAAAAAAATATAGCACTTTTAATGATAATTAAAAATAATTGGTATTCTACAGATTACGGGCACATTAGACAGTATCCTTAAATTTTGTAATTATTATCTTTTAAAATATTTAAATTTAGAACTGGAATACCTTCATACCATTTCAAATGTTCTATAGACGCCGCTGCATTGAAATGAGTAGTTAAATCACTTACTTACCTGCGAATCACTTTTACTAATTTTTTCTAATTTTTCACTAATAGATGCATCACTTTTGTGTATTGTTCTATATTAATGTAAGATTCTTTGTATATTCTTAGGAATAAAATGTATGTTGAGTAAACCTGAAGCCTGTAACTATTATCACGTGGTCACTTGAACTGAAGTGAATACCCGGCGATCGACTGACCGATGGCGGACAAGGAAATGAGTAGAGTTGTCATTATCATCATTTATATTGTAAAAGTTTCAACTTAAGATTATACCTAGATTTTGTTAGGTCACCCAAATCACTTCAACAAACTAATTTATAAGCACTAATTGTAGTTGTATTAGATACTTTTAAGACTATATACTGTATCTATGTTATGTAAACTGTACTTTGTAATTGTTTTTACAAAAAATACATTATTAAATTAATATTAATGAATTGTTTTGTTTTTTTTTTATTCCTATGTCAAGTCAATTAATTAAATAGTGGTCTCTTTATTCAATTATTATTTACTTTTAATGCTTTAAATTCCTTTATTATGACAAATAATTTTACTTTAATTATTGATCAGCCCCGCTAAAGGCTTAAATTAATATACGATCCCGATCTAAAATCGCAAGATTGAAGTAGAATTTTGACATTACGTGTATTAAAATTACTGTCAAAAGGTTCATCAAAGCTCAAAAGGATTTTCGATCGGGATTGCATATTAATTTTCGCCGTCAGTCAAACAAAAACAAGCGGCACGGCGGTGCCATCCTTTTCTCGAAGCAGTTCAGGCCATTTTCGACCCTATAATTTCTTGTGGATAAAACTAGAAGCCTGAATTTTTTAGTAACCAACATAAAATTGCCTACAGCACAAAGCAGATGTAAACAAAAAAAAAACAATCCTCTCCACATCTTTCCTAGTGCTACTGCCTAGAAAACTCATGACATGACGTCCTATTGCTCAACACACGTATAGAAAAATCAACGTGTCTACTACTTCTCTAATATAGGTAGGTATGCAAGTAAGCACGGCTTACCCCTAAGCTGATGGACGATGAAGCCGTACATGTGATGGATCGTTGACAGAAGCATTGCGGCTTGGGCAGGTTCCCATCGGTGCGCGGTGGTTCAAATTATTTCTATTGTCTATTCAAATTTAGATAGATATATAAAAAAGAAAATGAATGTGGCACATTTAGGCAAGGCCACCGTTGCGATTGAAATGGAGCGATTTAACTTAAAAATGAAAAAAAAATAGTTTAAAAATACTAAAACACACGCTTTTATAGAAAAATCCAACAAAAAATAGAAAAAAAAATATTGTAAAAAAAAAGCGTGGGGTGCATGGTGTCAAGAGTTACATACATTTTACTGACAGATATGAGTAGAAGGATTATCGTTTTGATAATATCTCATTTTTGCATTTTACAATAAAATACATTTTATTTGTTTACACTATTCTTAATTTAAAATTATAAAATTTATTTTCTATTTTTAGTTGGTTTTTCTATAAAAGTGTGTTTTTTAGTTTTTTTCAACTATCCGAAAATCCTGATTATCCTAGTAAGGATAACGGGTCTAACTGTTCAAAATATTGAATTATCATCGGTCCTCGATAAATCTACAAAGTTTGAATGAAATCTGACCGTTTAAAGTGGGTCAAAATCGTGCCCAAAGGAGTCGGTTACAAACATACAGGTGAAGCTAATAAAAAAGCGAGTAAAAATATTTGGTGTGCAAAGCATGTCCTTATTTTAGCAGGATCATCTGTGCCCTTAGCATGAACATCTAACGTGATCGTAGCGTCATCGTAGCGAGTACTCGCACACGTTACGCTTGCGATACCATTTTGGTAGCACGAACGCTCACATTCTAGTTAACGTCAACTCGCTAGTAAAACTCCGTTTACGTTTCACTGTCGTGAAAAGAATGAATGACATTGCATTGTAAGGAATGAATGATTCGTTAAAAATTTATTAAAATATTTATATCACCAATAAAATATTTTTTACAAGGAGTTACAAGAAAAGATAAACATGAAAACATGTTATTATACTTAGATAAATGGTTTTACAATCAAATTCATAAGTAATTCTTTTATTATTAAAAATAAGATTTAATGATCTTGTCAATAAATTGTTTAAATAATCTTGAACGAAAAAAGGGCGCCATGGCTGTCAGTTGAAATTTTTATATTTTGGCGCGCAAACTGTGATATGGAGGTTGCAGTTTTCGAAAACATAAAGACGAGCTAGATTTTATGAATTCAAGGATGATAGCGATTTTAGTGGGAGGGAAATCTTTTATGAATAAAAGGTTTTTTTTAGTTTCGGATATAATATTAAAATATTAGGTAGAATAAATTGATTTTTATTATAAATTGCTTCTTTAATGAGGATTAAAATTAATAACAAAATTTTAACATATAATCGACTTTATCTAAGTCGATTATATGTTTGTCCCGCATTGCTCTGCTCCTAGAGAGCTTGTCGACTCTCTCACCATCTCTGCTCGGATTTTTCAGAACCCCAAATGTATTCTTTATTATAACCCTGGTGGGAACATGCATTTTGTTGTATTTATCTTGCGGGAATTCCTTTCTGGGTCGTGATACGGTGACATTAGCCAGGACCGTTTAGGGTAACTGGAATCACCTGCAATGAAAACTTTATGTTATAGGTATTCCCAATGCTCAACAAGCAGAATACTATGTGACTAGGTACCCCAGTCATTAGCTTTGATTTCGCGTGACTTGTTTATTTGTAATAGATAATAAAGAAGCTTAAAATTAGCACGAATAAAAATAAAAATTGACTAATTTATTTTCAACTAACCTGCATTCCAAGCTGACTCTTTTAGATACTTTCAAGTTGGTGTTATGGCGCAATTTGTCAACGATATAGTAAAATGCTTCTTTTGTTAATCTATACTGCCTGTAGAACTCTATATCGTTGATTTTACTTGGGTCGAAACAATTCCTGAGCCGGCGGCGTTGATCAATATCACTATAAGTATTAAGTAAAAAAATTATTTGTTGCTAACTAGGAGTTTATTTTTTAAATATCTAAGTAGGCACCTACCTAATTATACAATAATTAAGATTTTAACTGCAAAAAGCTTACCGATTAACTTCTTCCTCATGTTGATAACTATCAAAAATTTCTGAATATTAATAGGTGCTTCTCAGTCTCCACATTTAGAAGCAAGTAAATAAATGAAGTAATAAAATTTAAAAAACAATTAAATAAACTCTTAAGCATATATAAAACAAAATAACACCTAAAATATCTTACAAGGTTTCAAATAAAATATCGAATAAAACTAACTTCATGAAGCTCTCACTTCAAAATTGGCGGTGAAAAGATCGACGATAGCTGGCTTTCGTCCGTGGCGATACCTTACGTCAAAAAACGGTTCGTGCTGCCAAATAGTACAATCTGACATACAAATTCCCGTTAACGTAAAGTGAACGTCACGCAAGTAAAACGTGGCAAGTGTCAAAACTGCCCATGCTACCAATTCTATGTTCCGTTTGCGTACGGTATGCGTAATGTTCGATTCTTCATACAAATTAGCTTTTTGGCGCACACGATACGATGACGCTACGATCACGTTAGATGTTCGTGCTAAGGGCACTGAACAGCTTTATGAGTTTTTAATCAATCAATTACCAACTGGCGATAAATTCTGGTCAATTTACTATGAAAGTCCGTTATGGTAGCCCTGTGAAGAAGTACAACAGTTTGGAGTGGCGTAAGAATGTATTTTATGTTAAATAAATTAGTAACTTACTTTATACAATTATGTATAGTACAGATATCACTTTATTCGGAATTATTTACTGAATCCATTGTTATACACTTTATGTGTTAATAAATTGCATAAAATGTAACTCCTATCATACAGTTAAAATGCTTATTTGGTACGCAATATAGTGCATTTTTGTTTAAACAAAATACACACTGAGATTAATAAACAGGGGATCACTAGAGTCTGGGAAAAGTTATCAATTCTTTACTTATACAGGATTACAAAACTACCCGTAAACCGAAAGGAGGTTAAATGGGGCCTTATAACGGGTCCATTCTCAATATTTAAGAACCGTAGTAACGCTGTATAACATACCTGAAGAAAATAAAAAAAAACTAATTTATATAAAAGAAAAATAGAAAAACTATTAAGAGCGTTGACGCCGATTTTACCTGCTTGGCCCAAAAAGCGTACTTTTCAAACCATTTTATCTCTTTAACAAACGTATCTAACGAATGTGTGAATTACTAATGATTTTAGGAAATATTTCGATCTAAAAAGTTAGCTGAGAACATTTTTAAAATTAAAAGAGTATTCGTGAATTCTAACCACATGAACGAACAGTGTTTTCAAAATTCCTAATACAGTGGTCATTTCGAAGCTTAAAATATCCGAAACCACTAATACAATTTACAAACAAACAAACTTATTTGATTGTTCAGATCCTTGAGCAAAAAGCCATCAGAGGTTTTTTTTATTATCAACTCCTAACATAATATAAATCAAACAATAAACAAAGTGAAAATAACAAAAAACACGGTTGGGAAATTCATTATTTCCTCCAATAAATCTTACTTAATTTTACAAAATAAACGTGTATTTTAATAAAAGAGTGTCCTCTTTACAAAATACGATACAGAATTCAGCTTATTGAATTTAATTTAATTTATTACAATTTTTTTTAAACTACTATAAAACTGTGCGCGTAAACCGGCTCAAATCAGTCCGCCGCGAGGTCTCTCAGGGAGTGGACGTATAGCTCCTCGTGACCTCTCCTAACCTTTGGCACTGAGTGAGTTTATAGTGCGACCAAACGATCTTGGGTTGGTAAGTAAAATATTTAATTTAATTTAGTTGATTGACAACAATATTTTTCGACACAAGAAAAATTGTTTCATGTTAACCATGAAGTGATGACATTATAAATCTAATAAGGCGGACCGCCCAGGACGTCGGACAAATTATTTTTATGCACTCCCATGATATGAAATGCAAGGGTTTCCTGAAAATAATAAAATGACGTCGGCATTCAGCTCTTCGAGGAGATGGTGTACTACTAAATGTTAAGACTTAGCAGGGTCGTTTTAATTAATATGCTGGATTTAATAATATATGGATCCTGGGCAGAGTCTAGCGGTCATACTGTGGGGAATACGAGCAAACACGTAACCCTACACGTTTAGATATCAATGTTGGTTGCACAGTAAAGTTGTTGCATGTGAGCAGTCAAAATCGACCCCTAGAATCTTATATAATACTTTATAGTCTGGTAATTTCATGTTCGTGGTTCTAATATTGCTGGTGCTTCTAGTTTCTCTAAACCATTTTAATTTTTTTTTTCTGCATACTAGATTTGATTCTGAACAACACCCTAAAGGCTCGTACTTTTTTACCATCCTTTATATTATGTAATGTTATTTATGAATGTATGTAATGTAATGTTTATGTTATGTTAACCGTTTACGACTTTATTTACTAACTCTGGTTTATGGTTTTCTTCAGGCATTGTAAAGAAAAAAACATACGAGCAGAGCAATGTCGCAGAGCATTGAGCAGAGAAAATGTCGAAATCCAAAATGAAGTAATGGTAAAGCATAAGTACTTAGTGTATTGTTCACAATATTTCATATTTATGTACCTATGGATTTACATCAATTTTTTTTAAACAGCCTCAGCCCAGAAGCAGCCGCGTCACCCCAAACTATAGAAGCGACATATACAAACAGCTGGTACGCATAGCAAAGGTGACGTGGGGCTTGAATAGAGAGATCACTAGAACCATCTACGTCGCAGTAATAGAGCCCATCATGACATATGCCTTGAGCGCATGGTCTTCAGCCACTAAGCTAGAGCTAATCAAGAAACAATTTGACTCGCTGCAGAGAGGCTTTGCCCAAAAGATCTGCAAAGCACACCGTACAGTATCACTTACGTCAGCACTTACGCTGTCAGGACTTCTCCCGCTCGACCTGAGGGTGCAAGAAGCCGCAAGTCTGTACAGGACAAAAAGAAACCTCTCTCTCGACTACTAACCAGCAAGCAAGGAGCTCGAAAACAACGTTAGCTATTTGGACCAGAAACACCCGTCCACACTCATATCCACGGACTTCGAGCTCCTTGAGAATTTTGACCCCGAGACCCTTAATCCCACCATCGCTGGCCCTCAAATCTATGCAGATGGCAGCAAAGTAGAGGGCAAAGTAGGAGCTGTTCTTACATGGTGGGAGGGGGGAAGGGACACCATTAACCAAAAATTCAGCATCCCGCGTGTACAGTATTCCAGTCGGAACTCTACGCACTTTTTAGGGCAATTCAGATGGTGAAACTTAGCAAGGAACCCATCGTTAGCGTGACTCAAGATCCTCACTCGACCTGCTAAAAAATGCCAAAACGAGCCACCCCTTAGCCAAATCCATCAAAGAGTGCATCGAGGAGATTAAAGCGGAAGAAAGAGAATTACTGGCAACGAACGCGCCGACGAGCTCGCCAAGTCGGCAGCGCTCACCAAACAACCCAAGACTACGACAAAATCCCCCTATCCTTTGTCAAGAGGAAAATCAGAGAAGAATCAGTCCGCAAATGGCATGTCTGTTACGAGACCTCCGGCACTGGGACAGTCACAAAAACGTTCCTTCCAGACGTCGACAAGGCGTACCGGATAGTAAGGACTACTAAACTGACACCCCATCAAGTGCAAGCTTTGACAGGACACGAGGGAATAGTTGAGTACATGTACAGATTTCACCTTAAAGACACCCCAGGGTGCGAATGTGACAACTCAATTAGGGAGACAGTGTGGCACATTCTTTACTGCCCACGGTTCCTGGCAGCCCGACATGACCTAGAATCCGTCATTGACATGAAACTGGTCTTGTCGGAATTGCAGTACGTCCTCGCAGACCCCTATAAAAGGTCACAGTTCCTGTCTTATCTGGACACCATCTTCCGCATAGCAACAAGCAGGAACAGTACCCTCAATAAACCGGACCCCCGATCACAAACGCCAACGGCTAGGGTCCCCGAGTCCTCACTACCCACAGCTCCCCAGCCAATTATAGATGTCCACACCATTGCCATTTCACAACTAATGGCATGCGGGGAGTATGCGGATCCGGGAATCAGGGTAAGAAGCGTAGCCCTCTTCATGGACAATAACACGGAGAGACTCGGCATAAGCTTCTGTAACGCAAAATCACCGAAGCGCGTAGCCATATCGCCGGGCTTAGCCGCCCTCTTAAACGGAAGCACCACCATAACAAGTATGAAGTGCAAGGTTTTCAATGCGCTGCCTGAGTCGAAGGTAGCCGGCTGCCCTTGTTGAATAGTGCGATCGCGAAACAAAACGATCGCACTATTGGAATGGGGGAGCGGACTCCCTTTGCTCTTGCAAGTTTAGTGCTTTCCAGAATAGGAGAAATTGAAGGCCAAACCATCACGCCTCGTATAATAAGCGTCGACGCTATGGTGATCGAGTATATGAGGGGTGAAGTCGCAGACCTCTGTGGCTGCATCAAAGCCTCATAAAAGCATGAGGTGGTCGTGTACGAAAACAGTGGTGAAGACCTGAGCTTCCTCAAAGTTCCACGACGCGTCTCAGTACCAAGAGCAAGTAACACCAACCCAGGCTCATGCCCGATCACTCAAAGTGGTTCTGAACGCATACAATAAAAGGCAGCCGTCATCAAAGCCGCAGTAGATCAAAGCGGCAGTCCAAAAGAAATCATCCGAGACCGAAATAGCTTAAACTCTAATATTTAGAATTATAAATTTTGATGAATAAGTGTAACTAAATTTAAGTAAATGCTAAGTTATTTATTTATAATCCATGTATCGGCAATAGAAAAATTCAATGTAACACTATCATTGAACGTTGCTTGAACATTGCTCGTCCACAAGCCACAAGCCTCAGTTCAAAACAACGAGCACGCGCGGAAAGATGTTAATTTTTAGAAACACAATACAATTGATCTTAAAATAATTTATCGTAGAATCTTCAAAGAGTACGGACTAAGAGTCCGTAGAAAATGTAAAAAGAAATAAATAAAAAAATTAAATAAAAAAAACTATAGAAGCTGGGGCTACCTCGGGTGTGTAAACTTTAGTGAGAATAAAGTTTGAAGACTAAAATTTCATGCACTGATATTAGCGTGTTTTCACTATTTTAATATCGTGCGTATAACAGTAAGTAAGTAGCAGTTAAGATTAGTATGTTTTAATTTTCAGATTCTCGAAACAGAGGTTCCGCTTGAAACCAGTGTAGTTATTGAAGGTCGGAGAATAATTGATCTTCAGTTTTTTATAGATCAAATTAAAACATTCAATAACCATAATAAGGCAACTGGCTGTACTTTTGGTAACTTCAATATAGTTAAAGAGCGCAATATCGGAAAAGGCAATGAAACATAGGTTATTAGAATATTATAATAAGTGTCTGTTGCCAGAAATTGTTGACCCAAGAAAGTCTAGGTCGATGCCACTACGGAGCACGACTTTCCAGTCATATTATTAAATATTTTTGTTATTATAAATAGCATTTTTATTTGTTGCTTTTGCATTTGATGACGCTTGTTTTTCTTTAAACTAGAATCGAAGCTCATATTATAAATGCGAAGATAAATAAGTTTGTTTGTTATGCTTTCACCTTAAAACGACTGAGCGGATTTGGATGAAAGGCTAGTAATTTTTGTAAAAAAGTAACAAATATTCATCCAAATACCCATCCATATAAACTCTCAAACTTTCGCCTTTATAATTATTATTTGAAAATATGGTCTGTATGCTATTCTGATGTAATCTATAATATAATCAAATTTAAGTACTATTTTTTCATCAAAATCCGTTCCGTAGTTCTTACGGGAAAAACTAAAAAGCATGCAACCATACATCCTCACAGACTCGTATTTATAATATTAATCGTAGTAAGATTTTACATTACTACATTTCTAACTTTTCACGCCTGATTTTGAAAATTGCCACTTTATTTCACAAGGCTGTAATAGAAATAAAAATAAACTGACTATTAAATAAATATTATTAAACATAACTCAACGGATCAACATGGTTAGTTTGACTATAATAACAGAGAGTGCATCAACTCTACGCACACAGTCACGTGCGCATATGTGTGAGTGGAAAGAACACTGCAATTACCTAAATATTGTGCCGAGGATTTGGCGTTAACGCTCTTAAAGTAGACACTTATTAGGTAAAATAGGGTACGTAGGCCTTTCTGTTAAATAATCTGGTTCCCTGGCATGAGAGCTTACTAGGGTTGTTGGCTTTGATATAATTAATTATATATTTACGGGGTAATTTGTAACACGTCGTATACTTTTCTTGGTATGTATGAGTTTTCAGATAAATATTTACACGTTGTATACAGGTTGTAAATAAAAATATCACAAATAAAACAACAAAAAATCATCATGAATGTTAATTCATATTTAATAAATAAATACATTTTCATTGTTTTTTATTTATTTTTTAAATAAAACTATTGTAAGTGACTTAGTTGTAGCAACTCTCAACAACATTATCGTATAATACATAATAAGGTGACGCTTGCGCGTTTATTGCTTAATGCTAAAATATGTAACAATTTTATAACTAAACCATAATATATTAGAATGTACTCTTCGATATACATACAAAGTAAAGGTACAATAAGTTAGTAAGTATGTTACAGAAACAAAAACCCTCTTTACTTAAAAAATAATTATTAAACTAAAAAATTACAATGAATCACTTGTTATTAAACTTCATTTAAATATATAATAATAATATATATATATATATATATATATTTAAATAAGATTTAATAACAGTCTAAAAACATGCCCCTTTGTGAAGGTGACACGAAATGACTTCCAAATCTGTCAAATGTTTATAACATAAAAACAAAATTTGTTTATAAGATAGTTTTGCGTATAGTTTTGAACACAAACAAAAATATTACATCTTTGGCTTCAAGCGAAATTTACAAAAAGCTATTCAATTCAGATAAACATTGAGCTGTGTTTTAATTATGGTTTGCACATAAAGTACATAATTTTTAAGATATATGAAAGCATTCAAAATTAACTAAACTGAAACAAGGGATAATAAGGAAAATATTGTGTAAATATTATAAAAAAAAAAACAATGGAATATTAAAATAAATTGAAATTGAAAATTAATTCAACCTGTATAATAATTCTACCATAATTGAAACACACCATGGCTATCGCAAAATCATTTCTACCGCTAAAATAATAAAAACGCATTTCGCTTGAAATACGCTTACAAAATTACATTCGAGTCTCATCAGAAACGTATAAGTTAATCAATCGGAATTATAATGAGATGTCTTTATCGTAATACATATAAAGTTCGAAATCCAACGAAGAAAAGTTTATTCAATTCCTTTCTTGTCATGCATTACATTTTTAAATTTAGAATTAGGATAGACATGCAATTTTAAACAACGAACGTTCGAGTACAGTCAATCACACATACAAGAATTTTTTATTTAATATTCAAATCTAATTCAACTTTTATCATCATCAAAAATTATCAAATTTCAATTAAAAAACTAAATTATTTTAGTATGATCAACCGCTATTATTTGTGAGAGCACAACTAATAAAACATACTTATCAAATACGAATATAAAGTGGAGATTCAAGTTTTATATTAATTATGGACAGATTTGTAAGCTCATTGAAGAGCCATACATTTATGGTAGAGAATAAACATTTAGGAGTCTATGGTCATCCAAACTTCGACAACTCAACAATATAATTATTATTTAAAAATTTGAATATCGAAATTAAGATCAGACTCCTAAATGTAATAGAAACAACTGAAGTATCAAAGAGTTTCAAAAAACATTTCTCACAGCTCGCTCGTAAGTACACAACGAAACGTTTATTATTTTCTCTATCTACCCACATATCAAATTTAGTATGAAACAACAGCCCTACGTAACCGGTACAAAGTCAACAGTAGCTACTATTAGATTAGTCAACATTTTCTTAGGTATGCGGCCGGTTCTTGATAAAACATCATGATAATGATAGAATGGAAAGTGGAGAAGAGCAACGGGTACGCAGTTTTTTTTTTGTTAAGGTGCCTTAGGTCATTGTCCTATCAAAGGTGAAGATGGAGCCTAATGGCCGATGGAGTAGTAAACCACACAAAGAACGGAACTGGAAGTCAGAACACACCGAAAGAGTTTTTAAACTTGAAGGTCGTAAAGCCAGTTACCCGGGTACTCCAAAATACCCTACCACCTAAAACTTAAAAAGCTCATTGTAAGATTCGAACCCATGACTCTCGTCACGGCATTCGACGTGAAACCAACTGAGCTATCATCGATTTCAAATAAGTCATTGAAATTTTAGACTACTACATAGCGAGAGAAGTATTTTTGTTCTTTTAGTAACCTTTAGGTATGTTATGTAGTATAGTAAGTACTAACGAAATACTGCGTTCCCAATGCTCATCCACAAAATGTCTAGAACCGGCCTTAAGTCACAAATTACAATTACATACTTACATTTTACATATAGGTATACGTTATGGTAAATCCATGGGAAATGTTAAATCGGTAACATTAAGGTATATAATAACTATTACAAAACAAGTTCGGAAGCAGCCTTTCGATATACGATAGTCGAATAAAAGGAGTCGTATTTTGTGGAAGAATAATTATTAATTCTAATATTTAACTTTTTTTTTATAGATTTCAAACATGGACTCTCGATAGGAATGCACCAAAACTCGACGGCTAAAACGTCAAAACGATTTCGTACGCTATAATATTCAATTCTCACGAACTCATCTCGCGTAGGATACAGGGGATAATAGTCTTTAAAAATTTCCTCAAATCGCCTATAAAGCTAATAAATTTCATCAACAATTAGTGAATAAATTCGTATTTTTTTAATTTAAATATAGTTCTGAATGTATACTATGAATTGCTCGTTCTGTGCTCAAATGAATTTATTGTGATATTTTTTTTTTCATCTATTGCATTCTCTAATCCGAACGTATGTACAATTATTCTAAAGAAAATGATGAATTTACGATGTCTACGATAAAAATCTTTTTTTTATTAACAATAAAGTAACCTTAATACTTTTGACTTTTGGTAACATGCAATGAAAATTTGTTATAATATTGAACAATTTTGAAGTACGTACCTAATATTCCCCTCATATAATCCAGTCCGATGCCCTTTTATTTCTATCTACTCGTAGATCAGACACTGTCACTAATATTGTATTTACATAATAGTTATTTAATTTTTTTCGTTTTTTATTTCGATAATTTACCATTATGGGAACTATTTAAAATATAATGCAATCGAACAATATTATTTCTTTTGATATATTTTTGTCAAACCGTATTCTAGAAAAGCGAGACAGGTGCCGATTTTTTGAAAAAACTTTATACCAGGAAATTTAAATAAAATAATACAATATTAGTGACATTAATATCATCTGATATTTCCTCACATTTACATCCAAATACGTGGACCCAAATGTATTCGATTCATTTAAGACTAACCCTCTATCGATTATATATTTTTCAATAAATTGTTATCTATGGAAAGTACGTATATTATTACGCAGTATTACCACGAAAATAGTTCTTATTACATATAACAAATGAGTTGAATATCGAAATGACAAGCTGTCGGTATCTTGACAGCTCAGAAAAAACAGTAGTGCAACTAAAATGTTTATTGTATAATAGCAAACTAAACCAGTTATAACAAGTTTAATTTAAAAGAAAATATTTTTTTACCAACATTTTCGAGATAATATGTACTGTATTTATATAAAATAATAATTAATTAACTGTAATTTTAAATGTTAATAAATTCAAGTAAGTACCTTTAGAAATTGGCACTTAATTTAGTGGAAGTTGCCGCACACCCATTTCGATACCTATTTAATTCTTCATAACCCTTTTTACCCTGATTACAATGTACCGCAAAATGTAATACCACACGATAGTTACGTTTAGTCGTTAAACCTTTAAATTTCTAACCCATAGTGAAAAGTAATATTTGTCGACCATTTTCATGTTAGCATTCTTAATTCCTTTCCCGTATTAATTAAACGACTTATTGTAGGAGAAAACCGTTTCAACACCTTTGATTACAATTTCCAGTAGCTCTATTTAACCAATGGTCCCCCCGGACCATTAATTTCTATTCCTTGAATTTTGTTACTTTGACACATGGTTCAGAACTTTAGAATATAATTTAAGTACACTGTCATTTTGTTATACTGTGTACAATTCCAGTGTCAAACGTCAAAGTGACATTTACAAACACAGATTAAAAAGTCACGTCAGCAGTTAATTACCCGTTCCATAATGTAGACCGTTAAAAAAAAGATGGCACTAAGAAAACCCGAATACAATCCAATAATGAACATATTTTTATACTCTAAGCTTTGTGAGGTTGATTTGTGTGTATCAGATCGAATAATCCTTTTAAACTGCTGAAATTCCACATCACAAAACATAAAGCTGATATTAAATATTGACGAAAATATACAACACAAAAACCGTTCGTATGCGAACGTCATTCGTTCATAACGTTCGAAAATCGAAATCATCCAATCAGCTTTGCGTACAAAGCTGAATCATCCTGCGTAACAATGTCGAATATTCTCGATAAGCGAATAATAGGGCGTTACCGGTAACCGTAGACACAGCTTACACCTCGGTACTCTTCCCGACCTGTCCGTGTTTAGGGTCCGGGATTCCGGACGCGCTGAGTTTGCGCGTGCGTCCGGGAAATATGCTGCCTAGACCGCTGATGCCGCTGAATAAACGACCTGCAATAGGAGGACAAATTATTTTATTTTATTTTACTTTATTGGCATACCAACAGCTTATAGGCAGTACAATATATAAATCTTAATCTAGAGATTTGGACACGCCTACTTACTAATAATAGGTGTGAAACAACATTTTACATTTTACTTACATAATTACTGTTGTAGCTACTATATATGTACACACATATTGTATGTACATTGTATTTTTACACAGTGTACTTGTTGTTGGAAATCCTAATCAAATAAAAAAAATATATATATATATATAGTCTACTATAGGTACTATTTGTTTTGCTTATATAACAGTTTGCTTATTCGTGTTCTATTCATGCGATAAGGTGCTGCTTTATTTCTACTATGTATAGACTTCATGTCTCAGGATGACGCATTAGCGATAGCCCTGGTGTTGGAGTGACCACTTATAATCAGGTGGACCATCTGCCTGTCGGCTCAAGTGTTATAAAAAATACAAGCTATTTTGTTTATTAGTTGGAAGAGTATAGTACCAGTGTCCCGGTGGTCGGGCTGCGGCTGGTGCGGGTGCGGGTGCGGGTGCGGGTGCGGGTGCGGGTGGCGCGGCGACGTGGCGTGCTGCAGCGCGGTGCGGCTGCCGTGCTGGAAGGACACGGACATGCCGCTGTCCAGCGAGCCCACCGACCCGCGCCGCTGCAGGCGCTCCGCTGCTAGGGCCACTGTAACACGTTCTAGTATATTATTTCAACTCGTACATAATACTTGCACTCCAGTTAATCTATTTTTGGACTGTGTAAGCTATCTCTAAAAGCTTTAGTCAGTGAAAGCAACCTTAGGAATGTCTGTCGAGCATATTTTAAGAAATCAATATCATTGAATATTTTTTTTTTTCAATATTAGTTATACTTTGTCTGCATCGTTTTATACTTTATTTTATATGATTATTACTATGTCATTTTAAATATAAATTGTTAAAGGTTTAACACCTTTATAAAAACACAATACAATTATTCATATAATCTTCAAAGAGTACGGACTAAGAGCCCGCAGAAAATGTAAAAATAAAAAAGTAAATTTTGACTTATGCCGACATCTTTATGACTTCATTACTTGCACCGGGATTGCTCAAAGTAACAAAGCTTATATAATTCTATTAAACGAGCAATTCTATTTAAAATCACTATTTTGTAATGACTAAGGATTTCAAAAGTTTATCTTAGATCTTTATCTACTTGTGTCTTTTGTGAAAAAACGCAAATACTCAAAAATAAATAAAAGCTTCCAGTTACTTTGTCACTTTTATTAATCAAAACACGCCGGGTGAAAATTACTATAGGATAGAAAAAGTAAATCATACCAGGGTCATTGATGTCGACGAGCGAGTTGCTGAGCACGTTCCGCTTGATGATGCTGGTGGGCGGCGGGTTGTGGGCGGCGCCGCGCGCGGGGGCCGCGGGCGCGGGGCACGAGGGCGGCGGGGGCACCACCACGCTGTACACAACCATTATATTTAAATCACAAAAATAAACATGGAGATTTCTAGATCTATAAAATAAAAAATAATTATTTTTTTAATAAAACTGATATTAATAAGTATGTGTCAATCCAATAATGACTTATTTTAAATAGGCCTCTGGTTAGGTTAGAAAGAGATTAACAGCAATACACTATTAATATGATAATGCCGAGTTTAGTTCGTCTTAGTATACTTAAAAGTTGAAAAAATGCTAATAAACTAAAACACTCTTCTTAATGATAATTTATTTTTTCATTTAATTGATAGAAAGTTTAAATAGTGAATCAAAGTAAGGGCGAGCAGGGCGAGCAGTAGGTTTCAATACATTTTTAGTGGCTACTTAACCAATAAAACATAATAATGTTGTTGAGGCATAATGTGCACTGCAATAATTCATCGTATAATTTCATAAAAACAAAAAATTACGAAAGCCACACACCAAGTGAACATAATGTGATCACACTTACCCATGCATATGAACGTGCTCCATGCACTGCTGGTGATCTATTTCCACATCAGCTACTCCACTGTCTCTATTTTCCATCACTGTGGGACAAAGAAAAACAATCTAAAATCGTTAAACTTCAAGGTCTAATCACCATCAGCTATTACTACTTTATCGTGGAGCAGCCCAAGATATTTAGAAGACACCACCGCCTATGAACATTATTTGGACCAAGGAGATCGCTAATGTGGCGTCAACCTTTTTCAAAAAACCACATGATATGTCCTGTAGAAAAACCGTAATGTGGGCTTACTCCAACATCTAAATGTCTGCAAACAACTTTGGCTGGCACGGGTTTAGCTTTGACATTAATAAGGGCCCTAATTGAAAGAAAATCTGGAATTTTGGACCCTTACCATTCCTGCCGCTATTGACGCCGCCCCTGCCTTTGCCCCGGTTGAGCTCGGACTCGATCCTCATGGCCTCCATCTCGTCCATCTCGGCGACGCTCTCGCGCAGGTCCTCGGCGAACTTGCAGCGGTCGTGCTCGTTGCGCGCGTTGAACATGGCCAGTCGGCGGCCGTCCACGCGCCGGGACAGTCGGATCCCGAACGGATAGTCTGTAAATAATAGATTCTATATTAGTATCTTATTTTGTGAATTACAGTGTTTTACCACTCTAGTAGCCTCTATTGCAAATAATAAATATAATGTAAAATATAAATTTAAAAAATGTACGATTTACTATCGTAATTTTTTTAAATAGATCAGTAGTGTAAAATTAGGATACGCTATAAATACAATGTCACTAGACTGTTTTGTAAGCCATCGTATTTGAAATATAAAAACAAAAATACAAACACTACATCGCTTACTTCCATATTGATTCGTAACTCCAAACTACATCAACATCATTCCCTTTCAGAAATAAAATTAACAAAGTTCAAGGTAATCTAAACCACATCAACATGTATATTAGAGTCCAAATTCATACTCACGCGGCACGGAGAACATGTTAACGACCATGCCACACAGCGGGAACGATTGTCGGAACGTGTATGTCACTGAGGACTTCTTCTTGCTAAAGATCTTCGTTATCACGAGGAGATCGTTGAATAGGAACACCTGCAAAAATTGTGACGTTAAACTTGAAATGAGCTCTTTCTATTTGAAAATAAGGTTGACAATGGAAGTAAAAGGATCCAATATATGATGTAGATAATTCTTAACATAAGTAGTGCTCTAATGGATCAGACTAAAATTGGGAACACTTTAAATATCAATAAATAAATATCCTGGGACTTTCTCTTACACACGGCCATCTGATCCCAAACTAAGCAGAGCTTTAACTATGGAAACCAGATAGCTGATATACAATTTTTTTTCTAAATACATACTTATATAGATATTTACACCCAGACACAGAACAAACAGACATGTTCATGCACACAAATGTTTGTCCTGGGTGGGAATCGAACCCGGGACCTTCGGTTTGGCAGTCAGAGTCGCTAACCACCAAGCCAACTGGCCTGTCAATTTTGGTGTTTATCATCTATAAAAAAATGTTCAGTTACTGAGCTACATCATATAGCTACGACAAACAAACAACCTCATATCAACATTTATAATATTAGAATGTGGAAATTGTAACCTGTTGTGGCACAGAAAGATTAATGTGTAATCTATATAAGTATGCATTTAGAAAAAAACGCCGAATATGTCGTTTATTAGTTATCTGGTCTCCATAGTACCAGCTCTGCTTAGTTTGGGATCAGATGGCCGATATTTATAATTTAGTACTGTAAATCCATCTCAAGGAGAACAACAGGATATAGGCACTCAACAGTTGAATCAACTGCCTGCCTGATAATTAAATAATAATAATAAAATAATAATAATAATAAATATCCCGGGACATTCTTTCACACACGGCTATCTGATCCCAAACTAAGCAGAGCTTGTACTATGGAAACCAGATAACTGATATACTACATATACTACTTTTTTTTCTAAATACATACTTATATAGATATTTACACCCAGACACAGAACAAACAGACATGTTCATGCACACAAATGTTTGTCCTGGGTGGGAATCGAACTCGCGACCTTTGGTTTGGCAGTCAGAGCGTTAACCACCTAGCCAACTGGCCTGTCGTCTTGTCATCTTTATGAGTATTTGAAAAATATAGCTCTCTTGATTGAAGTTACCTCTCTCTGATGGACTCCAGGTCGCTCCTTCTTGTGTATATCAGGTATCTCGTACAACCTGCAGTAGCAGACCAGCCGTCGATGCGGCAGCGCCAGGTGTGGTTTCTTGCCCACTATCGTAGCTTGGACTTTCATCACCTGAAAAAATTCAGACAATTTTATATAGTTTATTTGGTAATAAAAATTTGTGTGAGTGTGGTTTTGGAACAAAGTAAGCATTCGTACATATTGAGCTGAGAAATAAATTCACCCCAACGAGGTCACATTACGGTAGTTTTGAATTGGGATGTGTCGTGTACTAAATATAAATGATCAAACACTAACCAGTGTATTGAACATCCAAAAATATACGAAAACATTAAATATGATCAAAATTAAACCATTAAAGAGATTTTTCAGTACCGATCTAATCATAAAGAGTATATTATTTGATGCTGTACAATTATGACGTCACAACTTGCTATTTAATACAAAACTCCATACATCGATCGTTTTGACATTTCATAAAGAATTGCTGATTTAACAGGACACGTCTCTATTATATTTGTTTACTATGCTGCGGCTCGCGGTTTCACCCGCGTTACTGAGGAATCTTATGTATGGCGGGATTGTGATAAAGCCTAATTCACACGAGAATATAGTATAGCCTTCTATCGATGAAGGATTTTTTTAAATATCGCACCCTCAGAACGATGGGGGTTTAACTCAAAAAATCACTTTTGGCACATCTCTGATTGGGTCACTTTTGCACTAAGTGGGGAGGGTGGGTCCCGGTGTTAAAGAGGCTGAAGTATCGGTTTGCTTATTCAATCATTAAATTGACTACGTTTTATTATTATCGGATAGAGCGTACTTTGTTTAGTCTCTCTATGATCGTAACTCCGTTTCGCAAAATGTTGAGTTAAGCCCTTATCGCACTGAGGGTGCGATATGTCCATTGGTTCCGATAATTACCCTTCACATAGACACAAAATTAGAACTATCCCTCTTAAGCAGCAAATAATACAAAAAAGCTTGTCAAAACTGCATGGTCAATTGACTTGCATTACTAGATTGACATCTATCACCTGCTTAACTTACTTTGGTCATGCCAAAATAACCCTTATTACCTGAGTAACATGATCGCTTCCCGGCCTGAACTCGCTCGCTTTCACCCGGTCGTATATCCCGGCGAGCATGTCCCGGTCGATGTCCCCGCAGTCGTCGATACCGCGCAGGTTCCGCACGAAGTCGTCCAGGCACATCCGGGCTTCGGGCTTCAGGTTCGGCGTGTGGAGATCCGTGTTCAGCATTATTATTGCGAAGGCCAGGACAAATATCTGTCGAGGAAGAGGGTGACGTTAAAGAGAGAGAAAGATATATGAGACGTCGGCTTGTCTATTTATTTGTTTATCTTCGACAAGACATTATTGCTTTTAAAATAAGTTCATGCTTTGATTAAATGGTTATGACTACATAGTATAAAACATAGTCGCTTTCTCTGTCCCTATATCCCTATATATGCCTAAATGTTTAAAACTACGCAACGGATTTTGATGCGGTTTTTTTTAATAGATAGAGTGATTGAAGAGGAAGGTTTTTATGTATAATACATGTGACATCCCACGGGAATGCGTGTAAAACCGCGGGGACAGCTAGTTTATGTGATAATACAGATGATGCGACCGTATCGTAATGCGATAGGATACATTTTTCTTTAACATTCACAGCTGTTAGAAGTGGCCTTTTATGATCATTGCGGCCAGATTTCGTTATTGTATTATCATATACCGGCACTATTGTACAGTAGTTGTCCCCCTCGGGTTCACCTGCGTTACCGGGATTAAAAGTAGCCTATATTTATCTCCATATCATAGACCATGTATGTGTCAAATTTCAACAAAATCGGTTCAGTATTTTAGCCGTGAAAGCGTAACAAACAAACTCACTCTCGCATTAAGATATATTCTATAGTTAAAGTTAGAATACAGGCTTCGAAACACTGAAAAAGGAGGGTACTAACCGTGTCTTGCGTGCGCAATCTCTGCACAAAGTCAGTGTTGCACACGCAGTACCTCCTCGCGAACGCCTCGACCAGTCGTTCTATCTTCTGCGCCTCTCCTGGCAGCCTGAAGTGAGCTTGGTACCGGCGAAGAGCCACGTCCACCGCCATACCAGATAAGTCCAGCTCGTTTACGAAGCATCTGTGGAGTGTAACCATGTAAGTAATAATAATGACAAAAAAGGAGTAAAATGTGTGGATTTCACACGGGGTAGAAGAAATTCGGAAAACCTACATATCTTATTCTCTAGCAGGCTTAATCCTATAGACGATATACGTTTATCTTTTTTAAGTGTTGCTTTTGAGTTTCAAAACGCAACGTTGTTAATGATGTGTTTACTTCAAAAGGCGGAAAAGCCCGAAGTTGTCAACAACTCAACGATTAATCAACCAACACTCTATGCTCTGTCTCTCTTTAAGTATAGCATACTTAAGAAGTCGCTAATATTCCTATTTCTTTCTCTCTCCCCCTCATAGACTTTGAATTCTCACGTGTGAGTAGTAACAACTAATAGTTATAACTTTTCAAGTTTCTACCTGTTACTGGATATGATATCATCAAAACTAAACGATGACTTAAATATCATAATTATATTTGAAATTAGCCAAGAAAGGATTTACAATCTATCTTAGCTATGATGAAAAATTACATCATACTCACTCTAAAACCGCCATATTGAAGGGGTTCTGTAGGTTGCCCAAGTACTCCCCGATCATCTGTTTACTGAGACCCTTCCTGGTGATGAGGAACCGAGCGACACCGCGAGGCGAGTTCTCTAAGAACCCGCGAGCGATCAGGTAAGCGATGCCTCGTTCAGGCTTCTTATTGAACAGGTTCAATCCCACGCGATATTGACGTTTGCGTACTGTTTCTGAGACCTGGGAACAAAAAATAGATTTCAAATTAGCTTATTTGATACACAGATTATATTGATCCCCATGCTTATTTGCCTTAAATGCATACATATAATAAAAACGTCGAATGCAGCCCTTACAATAAAAAAAAACTAATATTAATTGTGGGCTGTAAAGTATCGGTGAAAATAAAAAGTTGCGTTCCGTTCATAAAAAAAATAAAATCAATCCACCACTTCAAAAATAAACATAGAAGAAAAACAAATATAGGAACAGGCAGTATCAAAAAATATTGTGTATAATGAATTATGAAAAATTTTAGAAATTTATCTCACTGAAATCGAAACTGATTAATGGTAATCAGTAATATACACATATACAAGCAAAATCAATCTTAAAACAAAACAATTACCTTAATAGGCTGATGGGTGGGGTGGTCGTGCATAGGGCGGCAGCAGCCCCCCGGCGGCTCGTAGTAGGGCGGCGCGTCCTGGCGCTTCCACACCGCGTACGCGCCCGCGCCCGCCGCCGCCGCGCCCGCGCCCGCCGCCGCGCCCGCCGCCGCGGGGTCGTACAGCGGGCCCGACGCGGACGCCGTGCGCTGGTGCTGGAAGTGCTGCTCTTGGATGTGCACGTGGGGCTCCTGGAGAATAAAAAATATAAATTAAGGTTTGCCAGTATACTCTCGACCTAATTCCTGATGCTAGTTTAAGATGTTGGAGAGTACTTAGTGCAGTTCGTCCGGGGAAGTATTGCGCTTGTCTTTCAGTAGGGAAGAGGGCTGTTGATATTACAGAAACATGAAACATTTCCACTGTAAAGTAGTTGTGTTTTAGTTAGGAAATTAAGGGGGCCGGTGAAATTCAGCAAAACAGGCACATGAGAATTTGGCTTAACAACTTCACATCTCAATGCTTCTGATGTTGTAAATGTCCATAGGTAGCATCAACCATTTATTACAATTTCTAATTAAAAGTAAAAAAATTAAGATTTGCCTCTTCCAAATTTAATTTCAATTGATTAAGCTATAGGTTTGTAGTCTTGTTTTAGCAGTCACTATTATCATTGCAGTTCGACATAACTATGAGGCAACTGCTGGCAAAAATGTACCTTATATACTACATCCAGAGTCCTACATAAGTATATATAAACATATCGCATTACATAATTACATACCGGTGCCCTGGGCTGGTACGGCTGATGGTAATGATGGCGGTGTTCCTGCGAGGAGGATGACGACGAGGACTGCACCGAGGACATGGACCCGCCGCGGACTACTGCCCCGCATTCCGCACGACGCAGGGATACTGGACTCTCGGCACTGTTGGCGTAAGGTTCAATTTAGTTGCCATGTAAGATTGAACTGACAGGTGATAAAAAACTATAATGACTTAACACAAACAAACAGTATCAGAAACATATTTTAGTTACTTGGATCCTCTCGAGGAAATATTTAAACAAAATAAATGTGAAAGAAAATTCAAAAGAACTATTCAAGAAGTTAATGTAATTTTTATTATAAAAATATATATGTAAATTTAAGGTCAAATTTAGTTAAAATCCCCATCAACACACTACACACCCCACATTCAAACATCAACCTTAACAAGAACCATTAAGGTACACACTTGAGTGTAATACTGCTGGTCCTCTTGGGTACTTCTGGTGGCAACCTCCTGGCGTTGGCAGCTTGTATCGCGGCCAGCTGCTGCTGCTGACGAGCGGTTGGTGACGACAGGGGCTTGCCGCCGGATGACAGCAAGTTTCCATATATTGGACCTGGAAAGTACACCATTATATTATTAAACATGTGTTGTTATAGGAAAATCGACTTAATTTTTTTGAAGATAAGGTGCATCTGTTGAATCAATGGTTGGTACAATGGCATGATGAACCTAATTCCAAAGCAATAGAGTAACTTTTTCGATGGCATTTTAACTGTCAAATCAGACCTATTAGATATTGACAACTTTAGCCTGACTGCTGACTTTCTTCTCCCCTTGCCGGTAGAAGGCGCAAAGAGTTAAAAGCTTGACTATATCCGTATCTATCTGACCCAAGTAAAGCTATGAATTGCAGTTGATGGAGGGAATCGAGAAGTAACACAATATCTGGTAGACGCACCAAGGATTATACATAAAAGGAAAAGAAAGGATAGTTACTAATCTGACTACTATCTAGTATATACTAGATACAATTAAAAGATGATAACGAGAATTGTACTGGTTATAGAGTTCAATTTGATCTTCATGACCTGTTTTCAAACATACAATAAGATTCGCTGCATGATGCTGCGATATTTGCCATTATTGAAGCGTCAGATTTACCAATAAGTTTTATTAAAAGAGAAAGGGAGATACAAAATTTTAGAGTGAAATAGTTGACCTACCGGTATTATTCAGTAATTGGTGATTGTGTAGAGATTCATTGTGCGACGATGACGTCGATATATTGGTAACTGATCCGCTCACTGAGCAACTGCACACCTGTAACGAATTGAAAATAAAGTTGATTATTGTTTGGCAAATTTCAGATTGTCAGATTGGTCTACTACATATAACAAGAATCAAAAGTTAGTTTACAAGAATTGACTTGCGTTAATCGAAAATCAAACATAAGGTCGAAAAATCAAAATTTTAATCCATAATTGGCTGTAAGTATTGGTGTACATATATGTAAAATTTTAGTGACTAAGAGCTGTGGATTTTGTTGTTGAAATAAATAAATAAATAAGTCATAGCTCCAGGATTTAATTTCTATTGACAAAACATGCAAAAGCTTTTTCTGGGCAAGAAGCTAGGTTATACTCTTCACTTGAAGCTAAAAAAAAATAACAGATTAAATAAACAGTTACATTATACTTTCCCGTAAAACGCCACAACCTTATACGTCTCACACTTTTCAAAATGGTATTACTTTTACTTTTAATTATTCTATTTAGTAGATTTTTTGTTTTAACGCGGTCCATTTTAATTACACGCGCACAAAATCTGTTACAATCACAAAATCTCGGTACGTTACTCTCTCACGGCGTCATATCAAACAATGATAACAAGTGATAATAGTGATTTAGCAAATATTTTGATCAAACTAAACTGTGAACGGCTTGGGGCGCGTGTGAACTCTTATGCATTAGATTTTGTGTTACATTGCTTGCCAGGAGCATCACGCGTGCCGTATGACGGACATGGCCAGCAATAGACAGCGACGGAAGAATTACTGTATTGGCGACATGGCGGATGCCGGGAACATTGCGTGTACATATCCATCTCTGAGCCATAACAGCTACAATAGCTTTTATGACCTGTGTCAACTATAATCTCATAACCAAGGTTCCACCTTTCTCCTTCTCCTTTCTCCACCCACAGCCAGGGGACAAGACAGAGAGAGAGAGAGAAAAAAGATCTATGATGACATACCCCGCTATCAGCATCACCACGATGATGAGGCGGCATATCCGATGCTATCATATGGATCTGGTGGGCCGAGTGCTGCACCCTGGCGACCATAGCTTCCACTTCATTTGAGGTGTCACATTGGAGATGGTTGCTGAAAAATAATAAATTAAGTATTAGTTTGTTTTCCTACTAATTTGTGTATTTGGTCCACAAACCTAAAATATACATTATTTAATACAAAAGATTATTCAAATCATCAACGGTTAAATATGACTAATAAGGGACGCCTGAGGAGACTTATAAAGTTTCCAGGAGCTAGAAGTCAATATTACTCAATAAAATCTCATCATTTTGATCACATAATAATTTTAATTGAACATTCAGAAACTGATGATGACATTTGCAAAAGATAGCCAATAAAAAAATACGTGAATAATTCTGTTTCAGAACATAGATACTGTAGTAAAATTCCAATAAATGGACTGTTACAAAAGTGTCCAAGTTTATCCTCTGGGATTAAACTTGTAATGTAGCCCGATACAACAATATTATTGGATAGTTTTTATTGCTTACCTTTTCTAACATTAATTCAGTTCAGTGTATTATTTGAAAGTTACAGTATGGCTTTCTTAATAAATAAATGATTACAAATATTTTGGAATAACTACTATTTTTGGTTGAATAACAATTAAATAGCCAAAATAGTCACATTAGAAAGGAAATATAAAACAAATTACTTCCTGAGTTATTAATGTTTCTTGGTTTAGAAATTATTAACTGTAATTCGAGATTGGTAAAGTTACCGAGACACGGCATTAACGCTCACCATTTATGTCACGTAGGGACTCAAATATCTTCGTTCACATTATTGAAACTATGCAGAGCTCTTAGTGCAGAGTTCGTCCGGGGAAGTACTACCACCTATCCCATTTCCAGCGTGAAGCACTAGTGCACTTGTATTACTGTGTTTCGGTTAGGCACATGAGACTTAACAACTTCACGACTCAGATTCGACAACGCATTGGCGATGGTGTTGCAATTATCCATAGGCAGCGGTGACCACTTACCATGTGGACCAAAAACAAACCTTTGCCTACCTCTGCGGGGATAATGGGCGTGAAGGTACGTATAAATGATTAACTCACCTCATATCCATATCGTGTCGTTCCCGCAACGACATGGATCGCATCGGCCTGGTGAGTGCAAGCACCTTTTCAGTACCACCTGGACTCTTCTGTAGATGGGTATTTGCGTATATATCTGTACCTGAAATGAGTGGATTTTCGTTTATTATTTTTAATGATATTGACCTTAAAAATATCTGGCTTACACGTATACCTCGTATTTTTTATTGTTTTTTTTTATTTATATTCAATTGTGATTATAAATACATAAATAATAAATATCCTAGAACATTATTTACACACGGCCATTTGATCTAACTAAGCAGAGCTTGTGGTATGGAAACCGGATAACGAATATACTACATATATTGGGATATCAGATGGTATCCAAGGATATTTGTTGAAGGAAAATAGAATGTATATATAGCACGGTAAGGTAGTAATTTGATGTAAGCACATAACGTCATTTAAACGCTTATTTCCTTTTATAAATCATAATAATTTACATATAGATTTGACTCAGATACAACTCGGAATTTGGGGATAACGCCACAAAACTAATAATCTACCTATGGTGAAATCTATTCAAACGTCGAATTTAGAACAGTTACATAAACATGAACTATTTATGATTGTATCTGGGTGCTAATATCTATATTAATATTTATGTATTTAGAGGGAAAAATATTATAGTATATGTGGTATATCAGTTACCTAGTCTCCATAGTACAAGCTTAGTTTGGGATCAGACGGCCGAGTCTAAAGAATGCCCCAAAACAATCTAAATGTAAATAATTCGTCTGTTCGTGTTGTAATTAAACTCCTTGTAAACGGCTGGATATATTTTGTTCAAGAATGGTTTAGATTCACAATTGGTAGGTGGCGCTGCAATCGAATTCATGTATTTTTGTATGGACTTATTTCGACAGGGCAACGTCTGTTCGGATTAGTTTTATTTAATAATTAATCAGTATATATTATAATTAAGTAAGTAATGTAAACCTAAAAATGTTTACGACAATATACATACCATTGACTAGTTGCCCATGCTCCGGGCCATCTTGCATCCTCCTCGCATTGGAATCAGCTGCCTTCGCCATAGCAGTGATGGCACTGAACTTCTTTAGAAGTTGTCGCCTTCTAAACGCCCTTTGTATTGTAACAGCGGCGCGTCTGGCCCTCAAGCCTCCGTACCTCCTCTCTAGTATCTCAACTTGCTTGTCGAGCAGGTCTTGGGACATTTCATAACGGCTGAAATACAATAGATAGGTTAAATTGAGCTTTACATTGAGAGGGAAGGGTTGGTTTTAGGTAGTCAGGGTTTTGGGTATCAGTCAGGTTTTTAAAATGGATAGGAGACAATTGACCGTTCAAGGTACACCAACCACAAATCATTGGAATGCAAGTGAAATTGTTACAATTACCCCAAAATATTACTATTGCCCAACTGGTTGTGATATATGAACAATATTAATAATAGTTATTTAACTCACAAATGTGAAAACGCGTTATGTTAACAATACAAGCTATTTTCGCAGGTTAAATTAGGTTAAGGCGCGGAAAGTTTGGTTACTTTAAAAGAGACTGAAGAAACAACAAACAGATTGGAAAAATACAGGTGTTTGTAACTAATGTAGTGATTCACTGAACACAATGAATGTAATTTATAAATATAGAAAATTATTTACTTAAAGATTTTTGATACTTCATATAGAAGTTTGGGGATCATTGAAATTCAACAGTCTAACTACAGAATTTAATTTGTCAAGTAATTATCTAAACGACTTTCGACGGAAGAACTATCGCAGGAAAAGATAGTGATCGGAATAGTTTATTAACGAAACTATCTGTAGTTAATTACATTATAATAGTTTACTAGAAGACCTTGATATTTAATGGAAGTTTTGTGAGTACATGCTGTTACTGTAGCTTTCATTTAGGTAATAGTTTAATATTTATCTTGAAAATACATGTTTCATGTACAATCAAGAGTATGTCTGTTTCACTATTCAACTATAATATCAAATAAAAATGTATTTTATTACAACATTTTAAGGTGTTTATTTGGTTGAATAGCAAAACTCAAAATTAGATTTTATTCTGAAAATAAACATGCCATGGGTTAAACCGTAAAAGTATTAAATAACAATTCAGTCAGTTGCGGCAAAATATCATAAAGTCGACATTGCATCAACTGTAGTAGCTGTTCTCTTTCACGCATTAAATAAATGACATAAAAAGAAAATGATCGAGTTATTTTATTACAGATAGGAGAGTTAAGTGTTATCTAGGTCAAGGGCTGACAAAACAGGCATTCCTGAGGTTTTGGGGACATACCCTCTAGTAAGCTTGCCCCTTTTTTGGGGCAAAGATGTATCTTTTTGAGATAGTCCTGATGTCCCAATCATCGACACGTCTGTGCCACGCCTAAGAAAGGAATTACAATTTAAAGAAAATGTTCAATAAAAGTCACTGAAATTTATGATCCTCTTAAAACTGCAAATATTACTATAACATATAATTGGTTAGTAACTAAATACTTAATTTAATATATGCACATATAACAGTATACACTTCATGCGCAAACACAGTATGTACATTATCAATGAGGTGAAACAACACTAATCACCGCAATTAACATAGTAAACTCATATAACTTCACATATAATTAAGTATGCTATCACTTTCTCACACAACCATATTGGAAAAAGACGTTAAAAAACAATTTACCTTAACGTGACCATTGTTTAGGTCAGATTGAGCCAAGTAGCAATCAAATATATGATCTTATCACAATATAATATATTTATAACGCTATGTTGATAAAAAAAAAAAAAAAAAAAGTCAAAGCACTCGTTTTATTTTAATCAATAAATGAGAACTGTTAAATTACATATGGAGTAATAATGGCAGAACAATCCATTAATTTTGGCATACAGCTTTATTATCATGAGGTAAAATACCAATTTTATTACTATCACTTAAAACCTACAAGCAATGGTTTTCCCAATAAAAACAAAAGTAAAATCTGTGAACCTCACGCGCAGTAGAAGTGAAACCTTCAAAAAACTACCTATCTCAGTCTCTCAGGTTAATACTAGAGATGTAAATTTTTGTCTCTTTTTAGTGTCGCATTTCACGTTTCAAATCGCAAAGGTGCTAAAGAAGTTATCATTAAAAATAAATTGGCACAGTATCCACCGACCTGTTGTTGTGAACAGCATGGCCGAACCCCTCCGGCGGCGCAGCAATGTACAGCGGCGGCGCTGGCTCCTGTGCGCCCGCGCACAGCCCCGCGCCCGTCGACGCGTTGGACGCCGACGAGCATGACGAGTTTGAGTGGTTCAATGCTGGAATGACGTCAATTGACACCGTCAGTTTCAGGGTCAATACAAACAGACATATGTTAAAAGTCAAATCCATAAATAGTGAGAATGTAAACATTGTAGTTAGTATTTTAGGTAGGTATGAATTATCTAGAGTTTATTAATTTATTTATATTTTAGACTAGCTGTTCCGGGCGCTGTTATGCGCGTTATTTTGTTTTAGGTTAAAATTTCATTCCTATTGGATAAATAAGAAGGCATAGGGAACAAACCTGCTAACATAAATTATTATAAGTACCTACGTATATAGAAAGGCCTCTTACTTCAAAACAAACAAAGAACATTTTGTCGACAATTTGTCATTTCAAAATAACAAAGCGCAATTAATTGCTGATTCTAATCATAATTGGATAAGGAAGAACCCATCCTCTTATAAGAATAGGGTTTTCCTGGTAGTCAAACGTATGGCTTTATTATTATTCGGAAACCTTCGACTTTGAAGACATATCCAATAATGGTATCCAAATAAAACATCAATCTATCGATGAAACTTGTTCCACCTTATACAAATACTTTCGGGGAATTTATTCGTTATCGGTATTTGCCTTGAAGTCCCAAATCATGTAGGCAAAGATTACCAAAAAGTTATTAATTCACCTAATAACTTTGAGATTGTCTATAATTAGGATTAGTATCGCTCACATTTGGGCTTTATTATGAAGAAACATAACCAGTTCCAATCATAGGAAATAAATTTATTTAGACGAACATTTTATTTTTTTTAAATAATACCGTTATTGAAACTCTGATCGGTGTCGAACGGCAGCCGTATTATCTCTCTCCAAGAAAGATATTCCAAACGGTGACCGTTTACCATCATACGGGCGGGAAGTTTGTCTGCTACCTTATTGGTATAAAAAAAACAAAGGCCAAAGTACTCACCAGGTAACGGCCGGTGAACAGCCGTGACGTATCTATTCCCTTCCATGTAACCCCGGTCAGGTTCAGCATGGTGCCCATGGTGTCCGCTGTGAATGGAGTGCTGGTGGGAGTAGAAGCCGTCCGGCGGATGAAGAGCCACCCCACCGCCCCCCTCTTCCTCGTCTACTTTTTGCGAGAAGCTGGGAACAAGAAGAAATAAACGTTAATTGGGTTTTGCAGGAATTTGGATTATACAGAGTAACATATAGAACCTATTATCGATATCATGGCATGTAACGTTTTGCCCAAAGACTCTGAATCAAGCCTCCCGAAGAATCACGTGATAAAATCAATATCTAGCAATCAGAGATAATATCTGAGTATGTATCTCAAACACCGCTTTGATAAACAATAACATTTGATAGTCAAATCAGAGTATTATCTATTTTATTGGGTAGTTTTTTGGACTGCAGTCACTTCTTGTAGGGGTTGGAACCTGGCCAATAATATCACACAGATATGGAAGTTTATACATATTCCATCAGCAGAGTTCTGCTACATCCAATAACTTAACTAATATAAGTAAGCTGGAAAGACAATTCTTTGGTCAGCTTATATGTATATTTGATGATTGGGTATTATTGATGTTTTTGGTCAAATTTGTCTCTTTGTGTTGTTGGTGATGCTCTACCATAAGCCTATTGACTAGTATGCCGTTCCATTAAATTGCAGACTAGATGCACAATGATCAAATTAATTATTAATTCCATTGAAACTTCTAAGAACGTATTCTGATTTGTCAGCGAGGTAGATACAAACAATAGCTAGCTTAATGGCTATCTCACTATCACAGATAAAAAAACAAGGGCATCTATTTACAGATGAAACAAAAGGCAATGCAATTATAACGTCATATTCGCTTAATATGGCTTAGCGCGGCGGATGCATGCACAAACTTAATCCATCTTATTACGAAAGACGGTTTAAGCGAGTAAAACCTAGGATTTAAATATATTGGTCACTTTCTAACGTCATATAATAAAAAAGAGACAACGATCGTAAAATCCGCATCATTTCTTAATTTCAATCTCATCAGAGCTATGAAGGCTTGATAAAAGAATGTATTTACAAATGTAGAAGCATTCATTAGTTGCCATTGTAATTTCGTATCTACTTACTTATTATAGAGGCTTTACTTGGCAATAATCATTATAATCTTTTATATTCAGTCATGTATTGAGTACATTTAAAATAGCATTATGTATGTACTATAACAACGCTCGAGTCTTGATGATCAGGTATTCAACGCGAAATTGTTATTTTTCGGAGTTATATTTATATATCTATCATTCAATATTGAGGTTAGTCATCTCTATGAACTAGCTGTGGACGGAAGTCTTTAATCAGGCTTGCTACCTTTAAGGCGACATTCTATATTTCCTGAGTCTACAAGTCCAGGCATTAGGGCTGTAGCGAGAGCTGACCCGTTATGATATTTTGGACTGGTAGCTAAGACAGTACGATCAAAAATTGCGCCAAAAGAGAACTCATCAAGTTGTAACCATTTACCATCAGGAAAACTTCCCCCGTGGTTTAACCGCGTTCCCACCAATATCCGCAAGGTCATTGGCATATTAACCGGCCACTGTCCCTTAAACAAACACCTATGTACCATAGGTGTGACGGACAGCCCTCTATGCAGAGGGTGCATGGAGGCAGAAGAAACTTTATACTACATTAATCTAGAAAAATGTCATTCGAACTTTCACGTTTATAATATAAGTAACACTACTTTAGAAATAAAAAACAGCACTCTGATAGCGATTGAATATTTAGATATAATTAAAAATCAATGCGATCCGAAGCGTAAACTTTGCAACTCTACCATTACCTTATCGTACAATCCGACATCTTTCGCAACTTAGCGACATAAAAATATTTTCATTATCTTAATCAAACATTTGCGCCGCCAAGGGTATCTGGGACACTTTTGTAAGAAGCTGACAAATAAAGGCATTCCTTTTACAGTATTGTTCGAGATATATTTGTCTCTCTCGTTCTGTTTAAGCAAGCCCATTTAGAGGGGGACGGAATGAAAAACTTTTTGTTTTTATAATTGAAACTAGAAACTTCCGTCTGGGTAGATTTATGTTGATCGATTGGGTTTTTTCTTTGACAATATTTCTCGTACCGAACGCAGCTACATCACAGTACCTTTTATGCTATATTATACTTCGTTTAAGAACTTGTAGCTTCAGTAACTTTAAATTTGACCTTCATAAGTGCCCTCCGATGACCTAAACTGACTAAATGGTTTGAATTGAATTGAACATTTGTTACACACGGTTATTTATCATTTACTGATATACTATATGTACTATTATAAAATACATACTTATAGTATAGATTTTTACACCAAGACACAAATATTTGTCCTGTATGGGAATCGAACCCACGACCTATGGTGTGACGGAAAGGGTCACTAAGCACCAAGCCAGAAGGCTCGTAATTGCGAACGATCCTAAAAATAATTAGTCAATTAACTAATATTAATTAAACATTATATTAATGTGTTTAATTGCTTTTGCACTTTTACATAGGTACTTAGAAATATAAGTTTACCTTCCTTATCTATCAGTAATCATTAGTTGATACATCTTATCAATAACAATATCGCTAATATATCAATAAAATTACATATGACATCCAAAAGACCCGTAGATTGTTTGTAAACATTTTGATACTATTTGTAGACCATAGAACCACGTGTTGTATTCTAACCATACTACATGATACTTTTAAATTAAAACAATTAACGGTACCGTCACTAATTTATGATATAAAATGGAATAAAGAGTCCGAAGTGCAGCAGAGCGTATTTCAATTACAGTAGTACTATAAGTACAATCGTCTACTTAAACGTCATACGACCGAATATCTTTATTAACTTATAGGTTTCACCAACTTTCCGAGAGATCTCAGTATATCGCATATAAGAGTATTCCGGAATTAACTCTCTATCTAATAGGGAAAGATCTATTTAAATAGGCTGAGGATATTGGAGATTAACTTTATATTTAAACTTTAACTTGTTATAATTTTTGTAGAGAAAAAGAATATCTTAATTTACATTAATAATTACTTTAATGATATGATAAATGCAAATTTAAAATGTAAGGCAATATCCTCGCGCACATAACACATTGACAAAAACGAGCGACAACACACTGTGTTGTAGATTGTTTAAACAAACAATGAAATCACTTCCGCAAACAACTGTACACGAAACAAAACGATGCGCGGGCGCACGCTCCTTGACAATGACCGGTAACTACCCGCGGTTCACATGTCACATAACCAAAGTGACCATGGCGGGTAATTGTTTTTTATTTATTAGCTTAGCCTGCCAGAGTGAAAACCTATAACGTCGCTCGTACCTGATAATGGTGCAAACCAGAAAAGCATGGAGTAGACGCAGCCTGCAATTCGTAAGCGAAGGAGAAAGTGGGACACTGGTACGTGACAATTATTGGTGAAGGCGATTTTTGATAGTAGATTTATTATATTTTATTGTTAGGCCTGAAGTTAGTGATGATGTGGCCGAAAGTAGTAAGCACACAAAACTTAGAATGGAACTGGCTCTCAAATTCAGTAACCGGATCACTGTACTTATTGTAATAGCGAGTACCTAGGCAACTACAAAGCACTCTCCGAACGTGATACGGTTTCCTCACGATGGTTTCCTACACCAAAAACCCTAATAAAGGTAATTCATCTGGAGCATAAGTGTTAAGAGGGTACTCATTAGAGAATGTTTCGAAAAAAATATTCCACAACAACCAGAATGTAGATCTTTATACATGAGTGCAAGCACCACCGAAAATAAGGGCCAAATTGAGAAAGGGAAGGGAGAACAAGCAGTAGAGATATAGGCCCCGGTATATATCGATACCTATTTAACAGAAGCCATACAAAAGTAAAGTTCGAAACGGAAAAACACGTTGGACACTACAGTGTTCCGCAAAACAAAACTACAGACATAAAGGTTAAAGGCTACTTGCTTTTCGGCTTTCTACATTACCCAAAACTTTTGGCCTTGATTCCTTATTAATATTAACGTAAAGGTCAATATTGAATATTGATTTAAACTTTTCCTCCAAGAGTTGAGCTCAAAAAGTGGTATTCTCTTGTTTTCTTGGCTCACAAAAGTTATTTAGGATCACAACTTTCACGGGATAAAGAAAGTGGGACAAAGAATAACTAAAGACGCCCAGTTACATTGAGTAGATAAATTATAGCTTTGATATAGGCTGGATAAAACAAATAAGACGAAATATTAACTGACATAAAAAATAAGCAAACATTTACAGATAAATATTGAGAATTCAGTTCTTACGTAGTACTTACGTGGACTAATATTAGGACTTCAATATCAATAAATAATAAATAAATAAATGTCCTGGGACATTCTTTTACACACGGCCATCTGATCCCAAACTAAGCAGAGCTTGTACTATGGAAACCAGATAACTGATATACTACATTTTATTTTTCTAAATACATACATATTACACCCAGACACAGATCAAACAGACATGTTCATGCACACAAATGTTTGTCCTGGGTGGGAATCGAACCCGCGACCTTCGACTTGGCAGTCAGGGTCGCTAACGACCAAGCCAATTGACCTGTCTATATCCATACTATATCATAAAGTGGTAATTATTTTACTGTCAGAAAGCTACAATTCTCCAAAGTGATAAGACTTATAACATATTTTTATAGCTGTCCCAGGTCACATGATACCTCGGGAAACGCGGGTGGATCTGCGAGATGGTAGCTTGTTATATGAATAGATCATAACTCGGATTGTGTCGTGTATAAAACTAAAATTAAAATAATTTTATGAAACTCTTTCTTTGTCTTAAGATAAAAAGAGTAAGGGAGATATTTTAATAATTAATGAACTATATAATAACAGTTTATTTTATTAAAATATACGCCAGCTCACATCACAAATTAAACATCCTATAGCATACAAGTTTGACAATACGCTCAACTTTATTATCTCTCTTTTCATCTTATAAAAACAGAAAGAGATGTACATACATAATATTAAATTAAGTTTACAATTTCACAACAAATTCGACACTTGTACTTTAATCTAAACTTAGTGGTGTCTTGCAGACCACCTGGTCATTAGCATGATAATATTAATGATAATGACAATCAAAACGACAAAGTAATGAGTTAAGAATGTACACGTATCTATTATAGATAATAATATCTATTCACATGTACAGTCTGCAACAAAACTATTAACATTACACTCAAATACTATTTGACTTAAAATATTAGTTCTCTACTGTAAATGCACGTTGTGTAAACATAGGTACTGCTGTTTGTCCGTTAATAACTTGAATACTAAGAATCGTGTCTCTCAAGTTACCATATAGTATACATCCATCGGTGTCTGTCACGATTACAGGGAGAAAGTTCGAGAATAACTACAATTTTATATCTATAGTTACGGTAGAGTATCGCGGAATAAAATAATAGGTATACAAAATGCGTGGTTAGAAACCGGAACAGCTCTTGAGGTCTGCTAGACCCTTTTATAAGGTTATTATCAAGTCTTGTAAACGATTGTACTTGTTTTATTTTTAAATCTATACTTATATTATAAAGAGGAAAGGTTTGTATGTAAGTATGTTTGTTACTCTTTCACGCAAAAGCTACTGAACGGATATGGATGAAACATGGCACATAGATAGATCATATCCTGGAATAACATATAGGCTACTTTTTATCTCGGGAAAATGTGATATCCCTCGGGAACGCGGGTAAATAATTTATATAGTACTAGCTGTCCCCCGCGGTTTCACCCGCGTTCCCAAGGAATGTAACATTTTCCCGGTACAAAAAGTATCCTATGTTACTTCTAATACCTCCAAGAATATGTGTATAAAGTGTCATGATGATCGGTTTAGTAGTTTTCGCGTGAAAGCGTAACAAACAAACATAAATTCATATTTATAATATTAGTAGGGATTTTACATATATATGATTATACCTATGTAAAAAAAGAAAATGAGGCAGATATTCGGATATTAGCAGAACAAATAACATTTACGAACTCAGAAAGATTGTATGGTATGAAAACATTTTCACAACCTTTTTTCAAAGCGTTTGAAATCAATTTCCAATTCAAACATTCTACAGTTTCCAACTTCCGAGCGTATCGGAATCGTATATTATTTAATGGAAATTCCGAACGGAAGTAAACCTGACTTTCGAAACTACCTTCTAAAAATATCCACGGAAAATCGAAATGTAGATACCATACATTAAACGGAATTCAATAGCGAAGAGCGAATAGCGATCCAGTAGAGTACAATACAGAGTTAAAAAAAGTAAATAAGAGAAACAAACAGCGTCATAAAACAACACAATGGTGTTTTAAAAAAAATATAAAAAAACAACTGTGAACTGCGAAATTGTACCATAAATTGTAACAATGGGTCACCATATTTCAGCTGTTATATAAAAGTAACAACTTCAATCTTAAAACGATAATTGTTTTAATTGCATGGAAAACAACCGTCTGTTTAATCAAGGGCCTCTACCTCCGCATAGTACAATAGTGTGATCTCACCCACGTTCCCGAGAGAATTAAAGTTTTCCCGGGGAAAAATCTTTGCCTACATCACTGGGGAATAATGTAGCTTCCTATCAGTAACTTTAAGAAATTACATCCCTCATCCAAACAATCTTTACCTCAAAGGTCTAATTAAGGAACCACTGGGGCTATAAAGTACGTGTGAGATACGAGTATACTCTAACTAACCACCGCACCGGACCGATGCAAATTTATGAAGTCACAGTGTTAGGATTTCCAAACGTCATTTTCTATCAGCACCAAGTCACACAACATGGAACACCCACACAAATTCAAAATAGCTACCCGTGTTCAGCGATGCATGATCGATATAAGACCCTAACGACCTCCCACGCAGGACTGCAAATGCAGCCACACGAAATACATTTCCATTTCGTATTGCACATATTAGTGCTGAATGAGGGCTCGTTATGGAAAGTTACAATGGAACCGAGCAAATACCAGTATGTAGTGGTTTGAGAGAAAATAGGCTAATTAGTTTCCGAGCTGAAGTATTAAATTCTAGAATGGTACACGTGTTACATATTGTAATTTAATACCTATCGGGGGAATAGCTAATTGGAATAAGCTATTATTGATGACTTTATTAAAAACCACATAAAAGGAGCATGTATGCTCTAAAAGTATTAAAGGTTAGATTAACATAGAGCCCTGATAGAAATGGCTTATTACAGTTGATATATCTCACGAAGTATCGACTATAATTGTAGAAGAAATATTTACAGGAGCATTGTTAGTTTAATTCACAGGAAATTGTTAGTAAAATAATGTATTAGTAATTTGTGAGCTACAATATACTGAATACGTATAATAGTCAGCGATCGTATTTACAGAAGATTTGATATCGGTTCATCTTTCGAAAGAAAAGAAACGAAAGAATAATCGAAAGCAACAGAAACTACATTTCTAATCATTGTAGTGGTAGAGGAGTAAGAACTTCTGATCAAACTCAATAATCAACAAAATTTATACTGCCCGCAACGAAGCCAAGAGTCCAATACTAAAACGTGAACGTAATTCTAGTTTCAAGATCTAGCGGCAAACTTTAATGATTGCAGTGCAGTGGAGTCGCATTTCGACTCTGATTTTATTACATATGACTGAACAAAATTTTGCAACATGGAGAATTAATCAACAAACTAATCACAAAGGCCAAAACTAAACATCACAAATTATCGTATCAAAGGAGACCAATTATAATGCATTTCACATCTGCATTAGAACAATGTACTGGCCTATTCGTTCGATGAAGCGATTTGGCACCAGTGTACTTAACAACAGACAGTATGTCGCAAATTTGCGTGACACACCGAACAAATTGTATTGCACATTACACACTGAACACCTTTATAGCAAAATCTTTATGCAAATCAGTATGCCTATCAGGCAACGAGCTACTTTCAACATCATATTCATAAGACTAGTCATTAAATAACACCAAACGTATTGCTCAAAATCTGTTTTGATTTACTCGTGTACTTTTAAACAGACTTCTGTGGTCTAATGATAAAATAGCAGTCAAATTACCATGCTGAAAACTAAAACATTACACACTCAATTCCAGACGGGGTGTTGTTAACAGTATCATAATATTTTATTGCACATTTAACTCTCATGATAAAGCTCTCCAATTAGTCTGTTAGCCTCACTTATTTTGCTGGAACTGAGCCAATATAACCTGAAGAGATCTCTGGAAGTAACTGAATCGCCGACGATGAGATTTGATGAACAATATTCCTACAACACTCAGATAAATATTCTGAATATTCAATCATTTAGTAGCTCTACAATTATGTTCAAGACATTAAGTTGAATAAAGAACGAACAGAAGTGACAGTAACAGTAACTTTGTGAAAACTTCCAAGGAAAGACTAAACCAAATCGGGTTGGAGCAAAAGGTAGTCATTAGCGAAACGGGACTGCAGATTCCGACCAACAATTTTTCAAACTCCGTTAACTCAACTGAGAGTGCATTAAGTATCTAAAGTGCAGTTTATTTGTCAAATGGAGCGCGACATCCCCCCATTGTGGCCTAAGGGGAGGAGGGTGGTATTCCCCCATTCAGTTGCAACGACTTGATTAATACGCCTGAATGCGCCCGCTCGTTGCAAAAACGACCCAGTTTACTGAGCCCAGCGAAAAATTGTGGGTTATTAAACCGGGCAACGTCTGTCTGCGAGAGGCCGTGATTGCGTGGTTTCAGAAACAAAACGGGCTGTTGCTTTCATCATTCACGTTTTCACCGTGAACAATGCGACGGTGTGAATTTTAAAATCCCCCGTAGTTAAAACGAGACTGTCTAAACATTAATTTGCATTTTCTGCGGTAATATATTTAGAAATTATATAAGGTTGTGCAGATGTTTGACATCTTAGTGTTGGTATTACAGAAGTGGTTGCACAGAGACCTTGGGCTAAGTACCTTTGTATTCAAAACTAATTTATTTAACTATGAGAATGTTTTCTGATTGCGTCGAAATTTACAGACCTTGCCCTGTTGTAATTGCAGCCAAGATTTACGTATGACGTAACATGAAGTTACAAGTTGTCTTAACGAACTGCGGTAGACCCACGTGGTGAATTATTACCTAAGCCTCTAGTCTTAGAGGACATTGCCTTGCAAATCCGACAAAGAATATAATATAGAACATATAACAGTGTTATTTCTATTCCAAGCTCTACAGATCTATTTTTCATTTTGCAAATGCCAACAACATTTTCAAAAACATAAGCGATTTTCATTGGCTCGCCTCCAGATTTCAACCCCTTTCACAAGCCTTTTCCGGGAAACAGCCTAGGCCGGTTACAGACTAGATCTAGATAAACTGGTACATGCGGGATGTGGGTCATGATATGAGTGATGTAATGTAACAAGTTTCCAAGTTTCCAACTACAGGAGCAAATACACAAATCTCGAGATTGCGAGAGACGGAGGTTTAAAGGGATTTCTGCAAATTTTGCGGAATCCCAGAATATTTCATGTGAATTTAGTTACTTTGCGTGGAAATCCCGCACTTTCAAGAAGTGTTTGTGAAATAGAGGTGACAGATTTGTATATAGCGCTCAGAATACTTTGGCATTTTAGAATATTTCGAGTATAGAAATGCGGTTCGGGTTTTCCATATTAACATAGAAGCAAAAATAAAAATGAGCGTTTAAATACAGTATTGTGAGAAGACTGCAATTGCATTTCCCGACTTGCATACTAGTTTTTTCAATAAATATTACTTAATTTATTAATAATAGTAATAATATTTTTTTTATCATAGAAAATAGTGACAAGAAAACGATACTAATTAGGCACTTATATTGGCTATCGAATATAAATTATGAAAAAAAATAACACAATCAATTATGAATAAATATTATCATACCATTATTTTTAACAATAAGATTTAAATGATAATCTATCAAAATTAATTGCTTTTACTCCTACATAATGGACACTATCAGATACTCAAGGTAATAAGGTAATGACATCCTTAATTTTATTCGCAAGGAAAGTATGACGTCAGAAAGTACTGCTAATCAAAACTTTAGCAAACGAAGAGATAGTCGGCTTGTTTCTGTTAATTACTTTACTAATGGAAGTATAAAGCTCAGAAGAGGGATCAAATTAAACACGATGCAAAACTAATCAAGATAAAATAAATGTACGTACACAAACATGCAAATATCTACATAGATAAGAGGCGAGCGCAATTTCATTTCCCTTTACCTATTTTCTCAGTTAACTCAAAAGCTACTCAGACTGGATAAGGTACAATTAAAGTTAGTCAAACACGTAAAATGGGAACGTGGCAATATTTCCACTGACAAAGTTAAAAACTTGAATTAAGAAGTTGGGAATTAAACAAATTTCTTGATAAAACTTCACATACGAGTACATTGCGAGCATATGCATGTTTAATTTCAACAGAATACTAATGACGCATGTAATTAGGATTAATTACGATATTTTAAAGTAAAAAAGAGTATTTGGTATGAATATTGAATCGAAAATTACAATAAAACATAATAGCCGGTAGCTTATTTAAATCATTTATATAATACAAGTAAATAGTTCACCTCTATACAAAAACTCCAAAATAATGTCAATAGTCAAGAGAGAGACAAAACAATGTTCTTATTTGATTGATCTTTGGTCCACCACTTTCAACTTACCCGTATCCAGGCCGCTGGCAGAACCAGGATCTCGTTAGCTTGGCAGCTTCAAGAAGCACACCACCGAGGTCGATCCTCATGCCAGAACAGGAGCAACATCCATCACCTTCGCCTTCCACTAACACCACGCGAGACTCTGACTTCGCCACTTTGAACACTTTGGACCTATCACCACTTGCTCTTCAAATGTGACGACAGCACGCCAGTATCACTTCCATTACCACGTAAAGGACTTTCGTTCCTTTTAGCTCAGCCCTTATTAATTTGTCAATTCTCACTTTCAATAACAAACCACTGTATTATAATATTCAGTCGAAACTCTTACGTAACTTTTGGCATATAAATCTAGAAAAATAACAATGGAATAGTAAAAATACAATTAACGCGATCGACAACACGAGGTCGTAACTTGAAATTGTTGCCAATAAAGGGAATTGTATACGTAATGAGAATCGATACAAATTTCTGTACGGCCCATTAGCGGTTATGGACTGTAATGAAATAGCACATTCGATAATAAAGCTTTTGCTCGGTAACAAGAGATATTATTTAACCGAAATTTGTGGAACCTAATAATTGAGAGATTAGATAAACTAACCTACTTAATCACTATAACAAGCCGATATTAAATAAAAGCGTAGCGATATTCTATGAAATAGAGAAAACGAAGCGGATAAAAAGTTATTTCCAATAATAACAAAATAAACAACATAGAAACAGCAAAAGTTAGAAAGTCTAGACATAATGATTCCAAAGAAATACACGCGTTCCGTAAATCAAATGTCAGTCTAAGAATGATAAATTGGTGAAACACAAAAGATAATCAAAGCAGATCGGGCGAGCGGACGATGATAAAGCAAAACACATCAACTTTGCATTACGGGTTGATAAAAATGCAGAAATCTTTGCAATCAGTCATTGACGGTTTCCAACAACAAATAAACTGGCATGATATACTGGCCAACTTTATTGTAGTCATAATATGTTTTTACATTGAAACGAAACTGATCTTAAATCCTACAATTTCCTGCACGAAATTGAATAACGTCTTTTATTGGGTAATTACTGATGGGGACTCTAAGAAGGGCAAAAATCCTAGAAGACAAAGCATAAAGATCTCAGAAAACTGTACATTTCTAACAACACTGCACTGCACCAGATGAAACCGAGTCACAATCTTCTCCCTTAAGGAAACGATTAAGAAGAGGAGTCAAGCTCAAGTCATTGACACGCCAAATTAGACTCAATAGGTACAGTTTAAGGAGTAAAGATTTTCAACAGTAAGAATATCGCGAATACGTTGGTGCTAATTGGACACGCAAAAAACTTTGACAAATACACATCAGTAAAACTTCTGGAGAATTGGCAAACGAAAATGTCTGACTTTCAAAGGATCAACAAACGAGTGCTCTTAACAAGTTACCCGAAATAAGGACGTAAATAAAATTATCGGAAACCCTCCCTTGGGATCATTTGTGAGGTGTAGAAATCAATTAGCTTACGTAGGTTTAGCTTTGTTAAAACCAACTACAATTTTGTTCTTGTTCTTAAATTCTCTGGTAGCTGTAAATACAATGGTTCTGTAAAAGTCAACGTTACGTGATGACGTATCAACACCCACCTTAATTTAATTATTATAACCGTGTGACTTAATAAACAAACATAAATATATATATATGTATAATAGCAATTCTCACCTTAGAGAGTTATATTTTGAAACAACATGGAGGCGGATGATTACATTTCCAATTCATACGTCTCTAATCCCGTGCAAATAACTAATCTCAACAATATCAGTAACTTAGGTAATACCCTGCTTAGATTAGATGAAATAGACACTTATGATGTCAAAGGAACGTTTAATATTTTTGATACAACAGCTGTTTAACCAAATATGTACGGTGGCAGTAATAAATCACAAGATGTAATTGGACACGTTTCAATTGACTGATTCACAAAAGATTACGCGCGGTCTAAACTCATGATTGTGTGACTAATGAATGCCGTCCATTGTTTTAAACGGCTGCTGATATTAAAAGGTAGGTGGTGGATGTTCAGACGAATAATATAAGAATTTGCTTTGAGAACTTCTTGCGAGGTGATATTTTTTGTTACCAGTGTCAAAAGGTCTTATAACACGTAGCGTGAATTCGATATTTATTTTTATAATTAACCTTTAATTAGGCGTGATCATCAAGTTAAGTTATTTTTATACCTATTAACGATGTCAACCCGAATTTCTTGCTAACTTCCTAAATCTCTAGTCCCCTAGTTCTAGGTCTAGTTTCTAATTTCATACTTATCAATATGGTAACTGCAGACCCCGCGCGACTAACAATGTTAGTTTACTGGCGCGCCTAATTAAAGGTTAATGTCGGGACTCAAAACTTCTTCCTTTTTTTTATACCACATGGGCTGACAAACAAGCAGACGGTCCACCTGATGGTAAGTGGTCACCGCAGCCTATGGACATTTGCTCCTACTATCGCCAATGCGTTGTCGACCGTAATCCCTTAAGTAGTTGAGTCTCATTTGATATGCCTGTAATTTCACCGGCTCCCTTACTTTTCTAACCGTAACAGTAATACAAGTGCACTACTGCTTTACGGCCGAAACCGAACTCTGCACTACAAGCTCTACTACTCAACTTCTGTACTGTCCTACAAAGAACTCAACTATAACGCCATTCCATAGTAAATGAGAAATAACAACATACTTATTGAACCAGTTCTGCGAAAAAAGGGATTGGTCGGATTAAAATATTTCCTGTCTACTTTCACGAATAAAGTCACAGCTCTAGGTAAGTATCATTGAACGAAAGCGGGATCTAAATAAAATAATCCGTGTAATATCACTTTCTGTCGGCATGGTCATATACTAATCCCGTTATTTGGGTTTGGGGACAATGGCATTCGAGAAACTAGGATTTTTCTGGATTTACCAAGGGTAGGATTACCGGGAAAATGTATATGTTAAATATAAAATATAAAAGGGAGACGGTAAGAATAAAATACAGAAGTTTTTCCATAACAAAACAAAATAAGACATCTGTTTTGTAATTCAGGCATGCGTTATATTAGCCATATGCCCTTTATTTGTATGTAGGTAAAGTCTAAATTGAATAAACTTTAACCTTTTTTGCACTATAATCCAATGTGGCAAACCTAGTCTAGTATTTCAAACAGAACACCGCTTCGGTGCCGAACGTTTTCAAACGCGAGGAAGTAGCTGAGAGCACCGATGCGTGATCGAATCAAACACAATAGCGAATCTACAAACTCGTGATCCAAATGGAAATCGTTTTGTTTACGTGTGACGCTCCATATATTTTTGTCTGATATAAGCGAATTTACATAACACTGGTAAGCGACCTTAATGCATGTCGCCTTTATGTGGTCGACTGTTGAATAAACAAAAAAAAATGTGGCTAGAAATACGAAGATCCAGAAGTTCGTCGTTTGATGCACATCGTGTCACTATAGTGTGTTCCTTATAAAACCTTTTTGACGTTATTGAAAAATTTACTTTATGCTGTACCAAATAAGGTTCAACTGTTGATCCAATGGCTAATTGTATGACAATGCTAATGAACCTTATAACAAAATCATAAGGTTTATTGTTCCATGGCATTTTTAAACGCCAAAACGGTTATCAGTTATGGAACAGAGTATACGCGGCTGCATTGCCTAAGTTTATGAGATTCGATTTGGATGTTATTCCTACTTAAATTAGGTCAATATTCAATGTGGTACAACCGAGCCATTCGATTTTGAATATCCGAAATCAAGAACGATCATGTAAACTACTTTCGCCCCATAAAACTGACCCCCATTATTATGCGTATAGTGCTTTCTCGTGCAAAATAATTTCCACTTTATCGTCAAGGTTACAAAACTGAATTTTGTCTACACTAATGCATTTTAAGTGTTAGAATCAAATGTAGTTTGAAAGGTTTAGTGTTTATTAGAATTGTTTAACCTCGGAGAGAATTACAATAAAATTTAATGCGGCCATATCCATAGATTGATCTAGTTCCATGACATTTACACAAATACCTACCTAATTAATTAATCAATTGTACAATACGCAAGAAAAAATAACTAGTTATGAAAAAAATATATAGGAAGGTACTCTGAAGATTCCAAACAGAAAATAGGTACCTATCTGGATTTATATTAGAAATTCAATGAGAAAACATGCATAGATCTAACATCTTTATGACATCTATGATTTATTAACTACCTACTTGAACTAAATACACTAAAAATACTTAATTATACTAATAAAACGAATATGTTATAATAAATTAATAAATAATTAAAACGAAGATAATATTATCTATCAAAAACGATTTATAAATACCGTTACGTTAATCAGTTAGCCGGAAGTGAAAACGAAATGATTAAAAAGAAAATAAGATATGATACGGATAAAAATTAAAATATATACATAAGTCATTTGTAGTCACAAAATTTGGGCACGTTGTTATCAAAAAATTATTAAGCACTGATTGTATTCCATTGATAAAATACTAACGATACGCTTTGGTTACTTAATTATTTATGTATAATCATAATAATTATATGGTCAATGACTTTGCATGCGGAAATATATAGTCTAGAATAAAATACCTGCCCCCTTATTCAGCTCATACAAACTTCGTCGACGAGCCGCTTCTCAGAGGCCTCGGAGAGTTAACCTCTCACGTGATTAGTAGTATTAGCGTAGTAAGCGATAGAGACAGAGCATAGAGGCCGTGACGAAACATCTACACATTTTCCTTACAGAATCGAGCCCCTGTTATTTAAAACAGCGCTGTATATAAACAAATTATACAGTAGGGAACTAATCCAGAAAACCCTGCACATAGATTAATAAGTAACACATATTTATATAAAAAAAAGTTGTATTAAAGTAGTAAATACTACATTATTTCAGTTATTTGGTTTCCATTATACAAACTCTGCTTGAAGTCAGATGGCCGTGTGTAAATGAACGTCTCAGGATATTTAATATTTAATTTAGCGGCGTTCAGCACTTTTCTATGGGATGGGTATAAAATGTTAAACTCGCGTCAGAACACGTGACCTGATCGCAAATACGTAAGACGGTAAAAATGCACAATGTTAATGCAATTGTTCAAGTTTGCACTTCTGCCGGCACTCCCGGGGTGCAACCGGTTGTTTTCTTATTCGTAAATAAAAGAAAGTAACAAATCTGACAAAATCCTTCCGCATTCCTAATGTACACCATAGTAGTAACAAACTATACCAACTTCTAATGATGCTGAAATCCGAACAACCTTCGATTCACAATCAATTTAGTTCCTTTAAACTGTGACAAATAATCACTTAACAATTATGTAAGTGAATTAATCACTTTTTTTTGCAATCCGGGTCATAGCGTACCGAGTGAAACAGGGAAGTTTGACACAAGGCCATTGCATTCTGTTATGTCAGTATCGAATCAGCTGATCGTAAGATTGTTTTTAATCGACTGTATTGTCTCGAATGTGGTTTCGATTTCTGTACGATTGTGGGAAGTCAGGGTTAGTTGTTTTTAATAAGTGTATTTTAATATGCGTGAACTATTTTAAATGAATTCTTAATTATAGTTCATTATCGTAATTATGTTCCACTTTGAGACACATGTATGCGCAAAACATTTATATATTTACTAGCTGTCTCCCGCGATTTCGACCGCGTTCCCGAGGGATGTAACATTTTCCCGGCACAAAAAGTATCCTATGTTACTTTAATACATCCATGAATATGTCTACAAAGTTTCATAATGATCGGTTAAGTAGTTATCGCGTGAAATTGTTTCAAACAAACTTACATTCACATTTATAATATTAGTAGGGAAGTAGGGATCGTAGAATATAATAATTAAATTATGAATAAGTTAAGTAAAAAAAAAACCTGTTATATAGTCAAAAGGAATAAAAACAAAAAATTGTTACATACACTTAGTAATTCAATTTACTAGTCTACTTAGCTTCTAACAAGAACAAATTAGCAGTTAATTAAGAACAAAAATATAAAGCTAAAGAAACAAACGAGACAAAAACTAAAACACAAAGTGTGTCTATTCAACCTAGACCCACTTATCACGCAAGTGTTGAAAGTGGCTAGGACAAGTGTTAATGTAGTCAATCTAATACATCAAACTGATAAACTTTCCAATTCTATTATTATTAATAACAAGCTTTCGCTCGACGGCGTCTCCCGCATTCTACAAGAGAATTATATACATTTTATAAATTAACATATATAAGTGGGACCTTTCTTTAGGTTTTAATATATCTTTCGGACCTTATTTGAGGAGTTTAAGATTTCCTAAACCCTGATAGGTCTTATAGATACTAGGTTCTTTTTTTTATACCACATGGGCCGACAAACAAGCGGACGGTCCACCGGATGGTAAGTGGTCACCGCCGCCTATGGACATTTGCAACACTAGGGGCATCGCCAATGCGTTGTCGACCCTGAGACGTGAAGTTATTAAGTCTCATGTGCCTGTAATTTCACCGGCCCCCTTACCTTTCTAACCGAAACACAGTAAAACAAGTGCACTACTGCTTCACGGCAGAAATGGGTAAGATGGCAGTACTTCCCCGGACGAACTCTGCACTAAGAGCTCTACTACTCGAGTTATAATAAATTCAATAAACAAACTTTGTTCACGTTTAAAACTTAATTAGTTTACTGTTTTTTCATACATTCTGACTTCGTTTTCACACAAAAACTATTGAGTTACGCGTAAATTGGATCGCAAGTAGTGAAGCTGTAAAGGTGTTTGTATAGGCATCAGCCAACCATGCCTGATGCTAATAAGTCGTTACAGCGAAAGAAAGTCCATAACACAACAAAAACGAGATGCAATTTCTCCTAATGCTCGGGACATGTTTGACCTAGGCAGAAACTTGAATTGAAAACTTTCAAATCTTGTCATCTGTATTTTCCTTGGACATTGTGATATTCTCAAAAGGACGGCTGAGAAGATTATGTTAAGATTCTCGTATAAATATGCCTTTAAGTATATTTTACCTCAAACCGAGAATCTCAGATACCTTTTTTACCTTTACGGTTATTTTACCTCAAACTAAACATATCGGACCGTATTAAAACTAAATATGTCATAAACTTGATCGATATGAAATTGGGCATGAAAAACGGAACAATCAATTTTGATACTTTACATTTTTATTGAGAGAAACTCGAAATATTTTTTTTTTTTTTTTTTATACCACATGGGCCGACAAACAAGCGAACGGTCCACCTGATGGTAAGTGGTCACCGCCGCCTATGGACATTTGCAACACTAGGGGCATCGCCAATGCGTTGTCGACCCTGAGACGTGAAGTTGTTAAGTCTCATGTGCCTGTAATTTCACCGGCCCCCTTACCTTTCTAACCGAAACACAGTAACACAAGTGCACTACTGCTTCACGGCAGAAATGGGTAAGGTGGTAGTACTTCCCCGGACGAACTCTGCACTAAGAGCTCTACTAATATTTTGATTTTCCACGTTTATATCCATTGGGAAACCTTCTCACTAACTTTTCACATAACGTTTGCACACCACAATTATTCTCAACGGTAATTATCTTTCACCAAACACAGTTTAACGAGTATAGAAAGGTTAAGGTGTACTAAAGGTCCGCAGGCGGCCTTCGCAGCCAATCAAGGCTTTATTGCGTTAGGGATTCAGTTAGAAGCGATAAGCGGGGTCCAATTTTGTAACAAACGTTTATCAAAAATCAGGAAACAAATTTACATTGTATTCTGAAAATATCTGACATAAGTATTGTTTTTTGAAATTAATAAATAAGTAACATTTTTATACTTTCTTGGTTTGATGTCAATTTTATTGTAACGCCATATTGGTTGATTTTTACCACTTACGTTAGGCTCGAGTTTGACTACAACAACACAATATTAACTACACAAACCCTATAAGGGAACTGGCTCACTAAGTCAACCTGGGGTTCGAAGTTCCCTCGCGATGATTTCTTAAGGAAGGTCATTGTAGGATTCAAGTCCACTACTTTTGTGGAGGCCTTCGACATCAATACTACTTAGTTATCATTCTATCCCTCTTCGATAAAGGCGCCGCATGATATGTAAGAAGATAGTTTTTTGTTTTTTTTTTATTTCTGCCGGGATTGCGATTGACCTCAATCTCACCTGATGGTAAGTGAGAATGAGGCCGAAGATGGCGCTCGCTTTTCCGTTAGTAGCTTATTCACTCAACATTTTCAGATAGTTACCATAGCGCGACTTTTTCAATGAGAATTAGCTAACCTTCAGAAAAAATTACCAAATCGCTACGCTTATCGCCACTCACTAATGGTTTACGACCATATTTGAACGTAATCGGACTCGGCGATACTGACCCGAGCGGAGATGTCGCCACCTTACACAGACCAAACGTAATCCAAAATGGACTCAATTCTTTTTGCAATAAACTCTAATATCAAACGACATCATAACCCTGTACAAATGCATGGAAATTTAAGCTTAAATGTGATGCAAAATAACATCTGTTTTACATTATCAGTTGGTGTAATGGTTGTTTATACAACTTGAGATTTAAAGCAAAGGGCTAAGGTTTCATATTTGTTTATGCAAATTTTCAGCGACTTCTGAAAACAAACGTAAGTTTATAATATTGCGTGGCAGATCGACGTAGCATTTATGGGTTTTCATTATAGGGTTCTGATTGAAATTTTCAGTTTAAACAACTTAATTAAATTTTCCAATTAAATCTCTCAGTTGCGAAACGGAATAGTTGATGTGTTGGTATGTAATTAAAATATACTAAAATCTTTGAGGATTAAGAAAATAAACACAGTTCGTATGATTTTAAGATTGCATTTCATTTCTCTTAACTAATTCTCTGAGTACCTAGTTGCTTAAACTTACCGGCCATAAGGTCATATTATGACGTGGTATACTGTACAAGTATCAAATATATTAAAGCCTTTCATAACACACTATAATTCATCGTAAACACACACAATAAGGAAGCAATGGCGATCTATCAAAACTATTTCATCCAAACATAATTTCATCATATAATAAAGATCTAATATATCAAGATACATATCGTATGACCCGTGTTTTAGTAAACAACACCGGGCCACATGATACTTTAAAACAAACGGCGTAAGGTATAAAATTACACGTTCACGGTCCGTTAGAGATGGCAATGAATATTTGCACAGATTGGCTTATGTTTTGTCGTAGAAACCACAAACTAATTGGCAAACTTTGTTTTGCACGTTGCTGTTAAAACAATGCCTTATTACGGTTGTAATAAGGTCTAATATCGTCACGATGAAACATTTCAAGGCAAGGGTCGGGTGTTTGCTTTATGGTAAATGGTAATGGAAGTAGCGATGTCTCCTTTAATGAGTGGTTAGTTTTCAACCATATTCTATGTAGACGCAAGAGTATTAACAATTGATTTTAGTTCTTAGTTTTGTTAATTCGAAAATAAAAATATTTAATACTTATCTTGATTGCGTAAAGAATTGTTAAGTAAATGTTAATAATAAAATTGAGATAATAAAATAACCAAAAAGTCAGATAAAATGTAAAAAAAAAATTATAAAAAAAAAACACAAAATGCAACCTTGCTTAGTTTCTTGCCGGTTCTTCTCATTTGAAGGCTGACTACCGAACCAGTAGAAGCATCAGTAACTTTAAATTTGACCTTCATAAGTGCCCTCCGTGGGCCTTAACTGAATAAATGGTTTTGAATTATGAATTTTAAAGATCCTTTAGTTTTCGAGATGATCACAATAAAATAATCAAACAAATATCAAAAGAAGATAAGGCCGCTGTTTCTTTGTTGGTAGGTCAGTACATTACTAATTCTGATATAAGCTGACAACAGCATTACTAATGACAAGTTAAATTCAAAAGTGTAGGTAACATAACGCAACGACTACAAGTAAAAGGGGGGTAAGCACGTAATTTTAATTGACAATTTATCAAATTACAAGATTTAGTACTGACTGTAACTTTGTTTTTAATCTCGGCCTCATTAAATTAAAATTATAGTATAGATATTATCGATTTCATATGAGTTCAATAACGATTGTAATTTCTTAATCAGTATTATACACTGCGGTTAATAAGTGCTATAATTGCATAACAAAAAAGCAATCATCAACACACCATTGTCATGAAATTCATAATATTTCCGTATAGAAAACTGTTATTAAAATCGGTTTCTCAAGAGTTGTACTGACGGGTGAATGAAGATCACAGTGGGATAAAGCTAGATCTAGATATAGTCATTTAGAAACGTCGTGCAGGTAATTAAGCACCGGATGGGGACCGGTCATAATTGCTAAGTAATGACTCTATGTTTCCTTGAATTAATGTTATATCATCTGTGGTGAAGGAACATTTTGCGGAGACACCTATACTTGAGAAAATCTAAGGAACGAAATAATTATTTTGCGCTCAGACCCGGTCATACGGTGTGATGACGAAGACAAGCATATGTGCTGATCTCAGCAGGGCGATAAAGTTATGCTTTCGGAATCGCCGTTGCATTGCCTATGTGAATGACTTTAACGCCATAATACGAAAAAAAGTAGCATCTATTAAACTGAGAATGCTGGATAGCTCTAACAAGGTGCTGAAAGCTCTGGCTGGCACATGGGATAGTGTTCTGCAGAAGCATTGGGTGTCAACATTGATAAACCCCCATGCCCAGCAATGTTTTTATATAAATTGATAATTTTGTGTATGTATTAAATTTATTTATTTTATAACTCTTGCTTATCTTGGTAGTTTTAAGAAATGGATCCTTTGTTGTCTAAATAAAATAATTTTATATTATTATTATTCTAATTAATACATTTCTATGTAATACAATATCTACCTGGTTCTACATATCAATCAACTTCAGAACCATCAATCTATTATGAAAACTTCGACACTGTATCCGAAAGAGTTTTACAATTCAGATGCAGGTTGTGGAAGACAGAACATACTGCTAAGGGTAGCCCGGTACCTTGTAGTATCCGCCTGGCTATGAGCCCCCTTATTCAGCTAAAACAAACTTCGTCGACGACCCGCTTCACGGAGGCCTCGAAGAGCTTACCTCTCACGTGATTAGTAGTATTAGCGTAGTAAGCGACAAAGACAGAGCTTAGAGGCCGCGGCGAAACATCCTCGAGTTAGTGTCATTTTCCTTACAGAACCGAGCCCCTGTACTTGATAACTAGATCTGTCAAAGAGTACCTACTACGGTTTTTTCAGTTAAACGCTAACGATTTCCAGTCAATTCAACATGTAATATTGAAAAGACTGGAAACTGAAGAAAAAAGTGACGTCAACAATTAGTTAATAAATCACGTACAATTACATCGTATTGTCGAATAAAGTACGAACAAAACAACTCACTGGCTAAGTACTAAAATTGTAAACACATGAAAGTCACAATTGGAGCGAATCGCAACAAAACGCTCACGCGACGGGATACGTCCGCGATTATAATAGATAGGGTTGTCAAACACAAAATAAATAAAAAATACTATTATATAAATACCTCGAGCTCAATAGGTATAACCTACAAAGTTTCATGAAGAATAAAACACTGATAAGTAAGAGGAGTTGCTCAAAAAACATTATTTAAAAATTGGATAGCTTCTAACATTAAGAATCAAAACAGCTTTTATTAAAATTTCAAAATCGTATATTAAAATAACAAGTAAATAAAACTAGACGTAGTTGAAATTCTACAAAAAAAATCTGTCAGAGTTTCCGTGTATATCGTGCTCCCTATATAACAAAATAATAGTTTCTCTAAGCACTTGAGAAGGAAACCTAGATATATCCCAGCAATTTTCCTTCCAACTCAAACTTTAGCTAAGATTAAATATACCTTTAACAATGGTTGGCAAGGTCACAATAAAGCATTTCAACCAATAAAGCGTGGGTGACAACCCTAATAGTGGCGCACGCGCAGAGAAAACGTGTCCGATAATTATGGAGTACGTAAATACGACGGATGGATATTATGGCAATTGTGATTGTCCGGGTACCTGTCATTATCACCTTATGTGTATAGAAAAACCAGAGAAGCAATCGACAGAAACAATTGTTCACATTACAAAGTAACATGTAACAGTAAAAACACACACAGCGAAAAAAAGCTTAATAATAACGAAAGAAAACTTAATATATTTTGTCTTGTTGAAATACGTACAATTTTATTTTCAAACAAAGAACAAATGCTTCAAAATGAAAATCAAAAACATTCAGTTTTTTTTAAGAACGCAAACATTTTTTGTTTCGTGTATTTCTAAAAGGAATGTTAGAACAGTGTTATTCACAGGTCGCAATTGCAAAACGAAATATAGAGACGAGATTGATGGATTGTGTAAAATAGAGACTATTAATGTTATAAAGAGAGACAGCGAATTTTGAGATCTTGTCTATGTATCCACACATTTCTTCACGAATAACTAATATACTCCTTTTTAAATACCGAATTGCTCTAACCAATCGAGAATACTTTGTGTTAACTTTTCCCAAAATATCACCTTCCCGAATCTGCTTCAGTCCAATACAAACCGACCTTTCAAGTTCCATTCCCAAATCATTCTCCAAAACATAAAGTACACAAAAAAGTAAAGTTCCATCAAGAACAAATGTTATTGCTATCCAGTGATGTAACAAATTTATCGAATTCAATCAATTAGCCCACTCGTTGTCAGTTGACCTTTCCCTACTCAACTTGAATTAACATCATGCATATTAATCGAGTTGAAACAAAACCGATTACCGATTTAGAATTACTAATGTAATAAATAAGCTAGTAAGAATGCTTCTGATTATCTATAAATACTAATAGGAATAAGAAACAGGGGTCCCAGATCTCGCCCCTATAGCAGAGGTAGATGAACTCATAACAAGAACTGTATTAGTTGTTGCTTCATCAGCTATTCCTTGATTGTCATATCCCTCTGATGGCATACATGATGTGATTAAATTAAACAATATCGCGGACTTGTATTAAAATAATCTAATAATCTACAATAACTATAATCAAGTGGGTCAAAATCGGGCTCAAAGGAGCTAGTGAAGCTAATAAAAAGCGTGTAAAAAAAATAGCGAGTATCTTGGTTCACTTAAAACACCATAACATCAATCATCAAGCTGAGCTGCGTATCGCAAGATCTAAAGCGGCACCAAGCAATTATTATGATACACAAAAAAGGAAGTAAATTATTAACACACAAAATTCACTCGCTAATTTGACAAAACATTAGCAAGAACAGAAGAATTAAGCAAGATTATAATGACCGTCGCATCTCACACGAAACAGTGGCCCATCGCACTATTGTTTTCACATTTGACACGAGGGCAAACATCTGTAACGCTGGTGAATCGCGTAACACTCGTGCGAAGCTAGTGTTACTCCAATATTGTGCAATTGAAAACACGAACAAGGTGCTATTAAATTTGGCAATATAGTATCTAAACTGTGTATTGTTTTGTGACGTAAGTTGTATGGGTTAGTTTGAGAGTTGAGAAATAATTATAAAAGTTGCTAAACGGGAAGTAGAGGCGATTGCATGAGTTAGCTAATCCAATGACAATAGTCTTAAGAATTGAAGAAGTTGAGGAAGAAGCTGATAACTGATAACGATTGATAAAAATTGATAACGAAGATACAAGAACATTAACTGCTTCATAGAAGAACAAAGACAAATTGAAGACCATTGTTTTAAAGATAGCTGTGTAAAGTAACTTATATCCAAACCATAGGATGTTATTCTCCATTTGTCAATCAGTACTGACTTTTATGATAACAAGTTTGTAAGGGTTGTACGATCACTTTTATCTCACTAGACGCACTCTACAGTAACTTTAAAAAATGAATAAAATTATCTTACTTCTTACTAAAATCATAACAACGTCATACAATTTAAATGACGCAGATTTTAAATTTAATTGACCTAAAAATTGCACGAACCCCTAAATAAACATAAGTATGACAAACTAAAATAATAACAGCGCATAAAATATTAACAGCCATATTATAAAAGAGTGGGTTTCAATTTAAAAATACGACTAAGTGACGCAAAATATACTGAAAGAAATAAACCATGCGCGTAATAACGAGACGTCCGCACTCGGCGAGCGTTAGATCAGAAATAGCAGCCTATTGACCCGAATCTCACGCACGCGCCGCAACAACCATAATGCGGGCACCTGCGTACGCGCAGGGAAAGGTGCAATGTTGTTATGATTACGTGATTGAGTTTTAGGATTATCGTAAACATTGGCGATGTTGTTAATAAAAATGTGTACTTCTGGCGAAATACTTATGTTCTTAGGACCGGGTAGTTTACATTATCCAAACAGTAACATGGTTAAGTGTCTGAATGGTCGGTAGGTTTAATTATTATTATTGTTTTAACGTGACAATATCACGTGTCTCTAGTTTGTACCAATAATTCATTGGATAGTCTAACAAGGAAAATTACATTTGTGATAACGGTAGAGTAGGTAGTTTAAATGTTTGTTTATTGCAGGAATTTACGTCAAATCCAGTTGTTTTAAAATATAAAACTATTTAGCAATAAGGAAAGCTGCAATAATACTGTACATTACATAGAGAGCAGAATATCCTACTCTCCACACTGGTATAAGTTGCTTTACACCATTGGTCGATTAATTTATTGAACAACATGATTCTGGAGCTTAACATATCAACAACTTTCCGGGACTTACATAATAAAACGTATCGCCATAAACTAAAGCAGAACTAGAACAAGCAAATAAACGTCCTAACAAACTTCAAAGGAGCAGTATGGAATAGTTCTCATAACAATAACAGAATCACTGAAGCGGATTGATACGAAAATAATCCAACACGGCGAAGTTGATAAACGTTCCGAGTTACCGTAACTCGGTCGGTTTTAGACAGATTTGGTACACGAGAGCGAAATATACGATGAAAGGAATTACACTTACGTTTCTGGAGAGTTTTTTGGACTTGTTATTGGGTGATTAAACACAAAACAGTTTCTGTAATAGTGTTTCGCCAGCAACTTCTACAGTGTGTATGCCTTTTGTCACATTTTATTTAAGAATGCGAAACTTTAGAACGTCTTAAACAGAAAATATCGTTAGGAAACCAGAATTCCCAAGAATTCTATGGAACTAAGCGTCCGCCAATCTGCAAATGCCCGCAAAGCGGTGTATAGCCTTAATCCCTCGTTTTGTTGCGACCCGCATTAGAATAAGCTGTAAATGATGATACTCGTATAAATCAGACAGATCTAAGTAACCCTGAATTTAAAAGCAAAATTTTACTAAGAAACCCTTATTCTCTATTTGGCTGTAAATGCTATTTGGATATATTAAATGTCCAAAACACTAATCAGTAATTAATAATCATAAACATAATTAAGATCCGGCTCAGGCTCAACTATGTCGATCTTCGAAGGTATGTGGCCTTCGAGCGCTTCTTAAGCAGACCGCGAAATATATCCTATAGCCACTAGGTCAAGGCATGTCGTGTGGTCACAGTTGCTTTCATGTGCAAGCCATTTGAGGTGACCATGTCGTAGCATGTCTTCTATGTCACGTACATCAATGTTAACGGCGTCCGATACCTCCTCACAACGTGCGAAATGTAAATTATTTGCAAAACATTATCTGTTTAGACGATAGTTTATCTCTCGATATATTATAAGTACTCGATTGAATAATGTTTTCTCGAAATTAGATTGTTAGCTTTATATGGAAAGCCTTTTTAAGAAGTCCAAAATACAGACTTACGTAACATGGATTCTTACTCAAGATTCGATCAAAATAAAACAAACACGTTATTGCACTAAACAAAAGCGATGTCGAGTCACCGAATAACCGGTAACAATGTTACCAGGCGATCATACCTTCGAGGAACCAGTTCTGATGCACGCCCAATCACGGAGTTGAGGTCGTTTGCTGAGGTCGGCCCGGCAATGACCTCGGTAGGTCGATACTTAGTGAAGATGATTTTAATATAATGTTTCGTAACATAACATGTAATTATGGGTCATATTTTGAAAGCATCTTTGGACCGTGAAGAATTTTGTTCGAAGAGGGTGGAATATTTTAAGACAAAAGAGCATATGTTTTCTGCAACACAACTAAAATTAAAAACAAAAGCTAACGTGAAGGAACGAACCACTTTTTAAACAAAGTCATCATCCGTGGTCTGACTGACATTGTACAGTAATTTTATTGAAAAATTACAACCTGATTAGACAAAGTGACTTTGGAAGTCAACAATTACCGTCTCTTTCGACGGGCCAATTGGTGTGGTGGTTACAGACCTTGATTGTCACGCCACTGATCGTGGGCTTGATTCCCATCCAGGATTCAAATTCGTGTGCATGAACTGTTCGTTTTGTGATTAGGTATTAAAGTACGTACCGACTTTCCCAGTTATCTTATTTCATAAAACATGCTCTGCTTAGTTTGGGAGTACGTATAGAATGTCACAAGATATTTATTTATTATTTAATTTCCTTCAATTGAAGTAATTGATGACCTAAGCTCTAGGTCGGAATCATATCTCAGTCAGTCACCCTTGATTTAAGCTGCAAGCAAAATGTCACTTAGGACCAAGGTGAGACGTGCTAAACGAGATTTATTATTCACGAGCACTACCCGACAGAGGTCGTGGTTAAACTACGACCTTTTGCACAAAAAAAATATATATCCCGATAAACATGAGGAAATAATCAAGTTTCCTTGAAATAGGCAATTAAGTGCTAAATATAGTTTATGCAACCACGATAATAACATCACAATTCGCAGTTTAATTTATAATAATAAATAGGGTCAGTTTGCGCGATATTGGTGGATATATATCATAATTAACCCTTCGGGAAATTTAAGGCCCCATCATCAAAGCTAAGAGGGGATCCATCCACCCCAGGGATGAGTGGTGGAGAGCCAGCCCAGTCAGACTTGCAGAGAGCCGAAATTCCAGATTCAAATACAAACTTCATCCCCAGAATGTAAAATAATTCTTCAATTGTAAAAACACACTTATAACTTAAAACTAGATAGAGCTGGTTTTGCCTTATGTTTTATGGCTGCAGTTGGCATCTTAACTAGTCGCTAGACTAGACAAACTTTGACGTCTGTCTTGTTGAATTTTTCAGTAGTGCAATTTATTTTGTAGCGAGTCGAAGAAAATCTAATTTGCAATGCATGCACAGTTTAGACAGTGACGTCGGTATGACGTACATTGTTTTTAGTATTTTTTACTAGCTAACGTGCGGTGTGTGACTATTGAGGTCGCTTAACATATTAATTAGCAATTCTCAGATAAGAAAACATTTAGTAACTTGAAATAATGCGGTACTAGTTTTAGTTCGAAAATAAACTTGGAAAAATATTTAATAAAAAAAAAACAATTAGGTGATCGCGTTTCGAACTTTCATCCGAGTACAAAAATAAATACAATGAAACGTATAAATGAAATGTTTAAAATTAAAATTTTATTTTTCGAATACTAACCGATCACGCTCTGCGATTGGTCGGGTGAAAGTGAGAGCGCCATCTGTCCGAGTTACGGTGACGTAACGTAACAAATCGGCCATTGTACGTTCGTCTGTTCGTTTCGACACCCGTTGATTAGCAAATGAGCGTTCAATTATTGTCGTCAAAGTTTCTTGAACTCCTTTAGTGGGTAATTTATTTTAATTTTATTTTTAGATAATGCTTATCAAACAACGTAACATTTCAAACTATATAACGTAACTTTATTGGTTGTGATATAATTTCCTGCACAATATATTTGTAATTCCAAAATTTACAAAATTAGCAATAAAGGAAGTTGAGACCATAAGCCGCCGCATTCAAATTGGAAAGTATAGGCTTTACATAACATGAAGAGGTTATTCAGGAAATATTTTGAATTCGGTCAACTTCCGCAGTCAATATTTTAATTGCATAAACAAAATATAGATACATATACAAAGAGAAAATGATCTTTACACAACAGAGATCTATAGCTAATCTTTGTGTATCAAAATTGTAGTTGTGACTGCAGAAAACCACCGAAAGGACATCTGACAGGCCTCTAAAATGTTCCAAAAACTAATGTCACATGCGCCAGACAGCCGAAGGCTTCAAATTAGTCCGCCCCGAACGGTCCCACTGAATTTGGCATTGTTACCGATAAAAAAAGCTCCGTTGCGAATATCTCAATTTGTATTCCCGTCAGATGCCAGCCGCTTTTATTGTCTTTCTCGTCCGAGGACTTTGAACTGGCTGAAAATTTTACGCACGCTACACTTTGAATAATAATACAATTTACGTATGAACGAGTGACAGATGACGGAAGACAGTGCCTACTTTCACAAGAAATACGAATGTGAATTACAATATCGAGGTGCTGTTGCACTGTCGTGTTGTTCATAGAGTAAGATCGCTTTTTGGAAAATGGTCCATAGTGCGTTATTCGTGGTTTAGCTAAGGGTTCTACTACCCGCGGTTTTACCCGCGTTCCCGTGGGATGTCACATGTATTATACATAAAAACCTTCCTCTTCAATCACTCTATCTATTAAAAAAAACTGCATCAAAATCCGTTGCGTTGTTTTAAAGATTTAAGCATACATAGGGATATAGGGACAGAGAAAGCGACTTTGTTTTATACTATGTAGTGATATATATTATTTAAAAAGGATTAAGTAAGATAGACTTAAAGCACAGTTAGGCTTTAGTTATCAGTTTTCATTCCATCGTTGATAAATTAATATGCTTAAGGGTGCTGAATCCAAAATTGATCTTGTAGCTTTAAGGTATCCATGATTTACAGTCGAAGTCCCTATTTTGTACACAGGTCTCATGGCGCCTTCGCTCTGCAATATTTCAACCAAATCCCAGCACTCCCTGAAGCGTGAAAGCAATACATTTCAATAAATAAACAGAAAACGATATCTGTTTATCTTTCAACGGATTGCAGCAAGACCGTACTCAATTCTATCTGTATGCGGTTATCTTAATACAGGAATGAAATGTACGATGATTTATTTGCACGATACACTGTTTGGTGATAATTAAAAAAAGAAGAAAATATACCGTTGAACCGTAACGTTGATGTGGAATTTGTCCAACAAATAAGCGAGTTTTACGAGACAATACTTTTTACACATCCAAAACTACTGACCGACATGGTAAATATTTAAAGTCTAATTTCCTTTAGTGCCTATGCTGTGCATTTAAAACTCCAATACCGTTATGTAAACCACCCACACTTTGAGGGTAAAACAATTCAGTTCCCCCAGAAGAATTCCGAAAAATAGAAGCTTAATCAAATTCTTTTATAGCTCATACAATGTTGGTTGGGTAAATGTCAGCACACCCTTAGGGAAGGCCGTAGGTACGCGCAACGCTTGTGTGGGTGTATCGCGTAACCGACAAACGACCTAGTTGTCATAACATAACTCAACGTGGCTCTGACAGGTTTGTTTCTTGAGAAGCGATAAAGACATTTACTCGTTGAGGTTTTCAAAGCGCAACCATCATACACTTACACATACACGTTACGGATAAACTTTGAATGCAATAAAGCTGTTAATAAATTAAAACTGTTTATCCTATTAGTCCTGATGTATGAGGGATGTTACATTTCCCCGGGATAAAAAGTTTTTTTTTTAATACCACAAGGGCCGACAAACAAGCGGACGGTCCACCTAATGGTAAGTGGTCACCGCCGCCTATGGACATTTGTAACACTGGGGGCATCACCAATGCGTTGCCGACCCTGAGACAAGAAGTTAAGTCTCATGCTTAACATCAGGCAGCATGGAGTCAACACGTCATCGTTACTAGCAGAAACCTACAATAAATACTTTTAAGAGTTTCATTAAATTAAAACTAAATCATGTACTTATATGGATATTAACTGAGTATAAATAAATGGTCAGTGACAGGTAAAGCTTATAATGGACCCCCATAATCATATATAAGCACGCATGATATACTACAGGCGTCAATGCCAGATATAAATCACTTCTAGTTCAGAAGCAACATTATCAGGTGTACTATGAGTTGAGTATAAGTTTCTCCTGATTAGTACGAGCGAATATATTGTGAGATACCGATGTAGGATAAAGAATGGTTAAAAGATAAAATTGTTAAGGACATTTCACACTTTTTAAAAGTAAGTGATAATATGGCTTAAGTTGATGAACCCTGTGAAACTTATAAGGCATGATTTTGTTAAAACAGATACAAATTGGTCAAATTTTACCTGTCGCACCAAACAAATGAAATCAGTGAAATAATATAACAACAATTCTATCATACAACTTTGAACGAGAATCGAGAAATAATGACGGGAGAGTAAAATACGAGTATTCTACTCATAGTACCAACGCAAAGGAACATTTATCATAGTGATATGGGAGGTAAACGTCTGCCTTTCTAACAATAGTTCGTTAGGCTTAGAAATGGCCGGTTTAAGATATCTGTCTGTTGAGCGTTCATTTTGAATGAAGCAGGAAGGTTTAAGTGCACCATTGATTTGACATGTGACATTAAGGGACACCAGAAGGAAGCGAACTTAGACAGGAATCTAAAAACCAACAAAATTCTTGAGTATCTGTCGCTAGCAACATTCTGCCGGTAGATCTTCCCTTCACCGTTTTGTGTGCTTACATTCGGCCACATTAACATCACTTACCGTGGCCAGAGTGTGGTCAAATACTACCCATGTATAGCCATGTGTATAAAAGAACAAGTTGAGCATTTAACACCAATAAAAAAAACATTTTTTAATAAATCTGTTGAATTTATACAGAACGCACATAAGGCACAAACTAAACCAAATCGCTGCTTTCTAAAGCGATAAAACAAAAATTGCTTCGGCACACTAAACTATGAATAAAGGAGAAATGAAGTTCGTGAATGTAAACCGCAGATAGCATAGCCTCTTGAAAAGGGAGCTTTTGCTTTCTTTGTGATAATAATAGGTCTGTCAGGAGATCTTGACAAAAGAGCCATGAAAATAATCGCAGTGAATAAAACGAGTCCTTTTATAAATGTTGATAAGAATGATAAAACAATTAAGAAACAAACAGAAGAGGTATTTCGGTACGTTTTGCAGATAGGCTAATGAGTCCCTAATTATGTGACTTAATTTTAATGTTGTAATTGAAGACGCACAGACCTCTGAAAGGTTCAGGTAATTTTATTTTAAAATGAGGACAGGGTCTTCGTCTAAAACCACAACAACCTCTTGATGATAATTTGAATCCAGAAATAGATTCAAGATAAGACCATCTGAAACTAGCATTATAATATCAATAGATTTGGTTTGTTACGCATGAAATCAGGAAAAATAAAGCGTGAAGTAATCTTTTAACTTCGTAATCTATTTTGACCGATTTAGTTAATGATTCGTATCAAATTATTAATAGGAAGACAGTTGCTATTTCCTAAATCTGCGTATCGTATAAGATCAAGAAACCTGTCGGTCAGTTAAGAAAGTTTATGCAGCAATAAAGCTTTAGAACGGCGGCAGTTGGCACGAAGCTTGATACTATTCAAGAGTATTATGTTAAAGTGGTCATATAAAGGCTTCGTAAGTACAGGAACGAGGAATTCTTAGGTGAAACAAACTGTCAGTATCATTGGGTTGGTGCTTTAAAATTGCTTATAAGGAGTTAAATATATTTTATTCATCTACTTGAGGGTGAAATAAACGCTTTTATTTTAAAGTGTTCTCGTCGTTACACAATCATATAGGAAGATATATTCTATATTACTCATGCTCCATATTAACTTCTTTGGAAAATTTTCCATAACAGCAGAGATATTTTGATCCACTTTATTTACGGTATAGGCGACATCATCGCTTCTAAGCCTGAGTGACTTTTTTTATCCAACCGCGTCATATGTGACGCACATCGAAGATTAAAAAAGTGTGTTGTATAGAAAAAAAAAGTTACGCGAAGCAGGTAGGTAATCAATTTATTTATAACTTCTTTTCTGAATCGAATATAAGTTATTCATATAATTTGATCTAGTTTCACCATTGTAATGTCAAGAGCACAATAACTTCTGAGCTCATTGTAAACTTAACATCATAAATTATGCAAATAGCCCACCATCAAGGTGTGATGTAAATGCTGGAGGAAAAATGACTTAAGCTACTAATTTGCAAACTAAATCATGACAAGACTTACTCGTCAAAGCAAACAAAAGTTGTATTAAACCATTCATAACTTCCAGGGACCGTAACGAATGCCTTCTATTAAAAACTGTCTGCAAATAAATTGAGCAAAAACTCCATTTCCTTCTCAGATGACACTGGTGATTTTTTTCATGTATTTTTTTTTTGTCAGAAACTGCTCCATGATAAATCTATTTAGTTTTTAAATAGTTACAGAATATGAAGAATATTAAAAAATTTCATTGACGATATTTTCTACTACGAGTTTTAATGTTGGAATATTCAATTAATTTTTGTAAGTTAACATTATGAACATGTCATTTCTGTCGATCGTTAACCTTGGATGTCTATGGAACCCACAAAAAATTGGAGAAACCAAGAATTATTAGTGTTACGACGTTTTTGGCAAATTAATGTTTCGGGTAAGATATATGAAGGCATAAAACAACTAAAGTTGATAGCATAATTAATAATAAAGCCATTTGAAACTTTTAAAACATAAAAGGATTACCTAAATCAAACGCCCGCAATATAAAAGCCAAGTTTATTCAGATATTCACAAGCTCTTTGCCAATTATGGAAACTTGTTACCACAATAGTGCAAATGTTGTAATATTTAAAAATCGTTGCACATGCCACTGAACTGATAGAACTTGTCATGATGTAGCAATAAATCAAAGAGTGGTGGTCTGCCGAATAAAAAAGCAGTTAATAGAGTTTCGGAATTTCTTAATTACTAGCTAGAAATAGCGAGAAAGTCATGTACAAGAAAAAGTAAGACCATCAATCGTGTAGTTGTTACACAAGTTGTTGTGGAAAGGTGAACATGTTTCTCGACTTTAGGAACACGGAAAAGCTGCAGAGAGATTTAATGTTGCCGCTGGAAGAAGTGATAATTAAAGACGTGAAGAAAACCAACTGCTGGAACATGAACAGTGAAAACTGACATTTCGATACCTTGGGAAGATCAAAGACCAAATTCAGCAATAGTTGCAAACGTTAGTTATGTTGCAAAAGTGGTCAGAATTCAATAAAGATTTCCGATAGATATTAGTTACGATTGACGAAAGCGTAGATTTGTAAATTAGTGACAGACGATGCGATGAATTTAGAGTTGATCTATACGTATTGTTCTTCAAAGAGAACGGTGGCTATTCCTTTTCGTTGGACCGTCGACAGAAAACAAAATAACCTCATTAAATACTTTATACATTGGATTTATTGGCTCACTTATTGAATTAGATAGTAATGATTTAACGAGTCACGATCCTTTTGAAGAACTGTTTCTATCTCATTGCAGCTAGCTAATGTCCAAAGGCTATAAAAACAAATTCTTTAATCCCTTGATTTGTTTTACAAAAACAATAAAAAAGATCTTTTCAATTGATCTCCGGGGATGTAACTATCTTTCTTGATTCACGGAAGTTCTGATTAGCTTTTTACGGCTGACCTATTTTTTAGAGTCACCATTTGTTGTTTATTTTCCTGATGATACCAATCTCTCAATCCGTTTATCTTGACGGTATCACTACACCTGTGAGATAAAGGCGTGAGAAAATCGATACAAACAACGTTATCTATGTTATAGTTGAGTTTGGCAAAAAGTGGAATATGTGGGTCAAATTATGTGTTGATAGACAAATCAGAAACGGTTAAATTAAAATGTTCCATTCGTGACAGACGGTTGTCGTTAAACAAAACATTGCCATTTCGCTTATCCGCTTCACGTTATAAATGCGTGATGATATAAAAACAATGCTAAATATCTAATGAAAATATAACGTCAAAAGGCGATACTGTGCATATTGTTTCACTTTCAACACGTTCTTCGGTTCTCGTGATGTCAGATTCGGATTCCAAGGTGATTTAGTGCTTAAACTTCCTACTCAAATCTTGTTTGTCGATTCGGGTGAATGAATCACAACATCCTTTAAGGCTTTAAGCAGGACTAAAGTTCTGAACGCTTATTTACAGAACATGAAATACCATAACGACAAATGCTGAACTGGAAGCGACTTAAAGCGACGAAGGAAGGACTACAAGTAAATGGTCCGACAAATACAACGACCTTACATTAATCGAGAATAATTATAATCACAAATTACAGTAATGCGAACCGATATAAAAAAGAGTCAATGCGCGTGACGGTAACAGAAAAGAACACTCGAGATCCTCCTGTTTTTGCAACAACACAACACTGCTAACCTTGGCAAGTCCCAGGTGTTTGATCACAAAATATTTGTTTTTGCACTGTGGTCACTTCAACACTTAAATTAATGACGTGAACGCGGCGGGACGATCTATTGTTTTTTAAATCCGCGGTTTCGGTGACAAGCGACGTGCGGCCGCATCAAGAGGCCGTGAGCGACTGGTTCGGCGCATGCGTAGAGTCAGCGACGCATCGCTTGAGAAAGCTAAACTCCTGCACATATAGCCGAAGGCCTATGGTTTACTTTGTTTGTAAAAGCGCTGTTGTTGCTTTGTGATAATGTAGAAATGCTTTCTAAGAGATGGTCAGTTTCTTTCCTCGATGGACTGTAAAACATCTACATATTGATAGGGGAAAAGCAATGTACTTCTGGCAGGAATTAAAACAGATGTTTTTTTACATGTAAAAGGTTTAATATGTCGTTTTTTTATACCTTTCACGTCTGCCATATGCCTTTCCTGTCCAGCTATTAATCTGCGAAACCTTACACGGCCATCTGTCATGAGTGGTGGTTAAGTCGAATGTTGGCCGTGCGTCACGTTAAGCAAATAGTCTGAAACACCTGTAGCATGGCAACAATAGACACCGCCAAGGTGATTTGCTTCGTGGCGAAGGTCAATGGCACGTAGATAATAACAATGATGATGCTGAATGGCATCAGGTTCATCCAACACGTGAGTTACAATCATTATTTTAGTTGTCACATACATCATTTGCAATAATTGTTGATGTCGTTCTTGTAGCATAGTGTCAATGATAAAACCTTGGAATTGTTTAATTAGACATTCAAAATCCTTTAGGTATAAAGTACAGTCGATATGGAAATTAAGCCAATCACCTTATTAGCGCAAAACACACAGTCACCCAAAGAACAAATGTAACGAAGCCTCAATCTATAGATCAGTAAGAGAACGTGCGCGGGCGCAAGGTCGTTTAGGAACCGGTCCCCGGCTGGTCGAATCGTTCTATATCGGCTTTTAATAGCATTGTAGAACGTTTTATTGACCAATAACTTATGAGCCCTATTTATAAAATATACAATACTTTGATCAATTAATTGGTAATTAATCGACAAAATATTCTCAAATGGACTACATTTTGTGTTTGTACATTTGGAAATAGTGATGTCTATCCGCTCAATAAGAGCTATATTTGATAAAGTTTTGTTTCAAGTTATATACAACTTTTAATCTCATGTCTCTCTCCTTTAGTGTCAAATTTCTGTCTAATCCCCGCACCGCACTAAATAATGAAAATAAATTTTGATAGATACCTTATTCCATAGAGCTTAATAACAACATCAGTAGTACTAGAAAAAGAAAACGTCAAAAGCTCGTTTGACAGACGTAGATAAATAGCAAATTATTAATAACATACCAGTCTGTTTCCATTCCAAAGATCCGATGTCAATCATACAAAGCGAGCAATACAAGAATCAATGCGCGGGCGCAACGGCGCCGGACCGGACTGCGGTTGACCCACTACTACAATTACCCGGTTGTGACCACTGGCCGTAAAGAGCCGTACGTGGTACAAGTGCTTTTTGCTATAGACAAGAACTAAGAAATTGATGTAAAACATGTTGATGTAGATTTAGTTACTGTTATTCTTGATCTGGACAGTAATGAGAGCAATGTCTGTGGAATAGTCAATGGTACAAATCTTTTAAAAAATTTCAACCCAATTTCAGTTGAGCTTTAGCGGCTGGCAGCGGTTGTAAACAATGAGGTGAAGATACAGCTCAGTGGCGTGCCATAGGTGAGGCCGACGTCCAGCAGTGGACAGAGATAGGCTGATGATGATGAAATTAAATAGGCTTTATCGGAAAGTGGTCAAATATTTTTTTATGCGTAACTAATATCGGATTGGATCCTACAACCACATGGATATGCATACAAGTTATGTGGTGACAGGTGTTAGTTCCCACCTGTCACCATCGCATACGAGTACCAGAAGGCAGCTTGCAAAGCCATTTTAGGAGTCATAAATGTAAATTGTCTATAGAAGTTTTAGCTTTAAGTATTTATCAGTCACTATTGTATTACGAGGAGTTCATCCTTGTGTACCACCTCAACGTAGTTAGTAACGATGCGGTCAAAGGTTGTTTGCAGACAAAGCTCAGAGGGGAACAGTCTCAAGTGCACCTGGCGGATTACCGAACAGAAGTACCTACTTAGCGACAGATTTGCAACATGAGGGATGGGGGTGACATGGAGTTTGAAACAATTGAATGTCAGTCTACTTTTTTTTTAAATGCTTAATATCAAACGACTTTCCATAACGAACTGCATACATCAAATCCAAAATATATATGCCAAATTTTAAAGTGGGTATTCACACATATATCCCAATAAACTAACGGCGAAAATTAATATGCAATCCCGATCGAAAATCCATGTATTGATGAACCTTTTGACAGTAATTTTAATACACGTAATGTCAAAATTCTACGTCAATCCTGCGATTTTAGATCGGGATCGTATATTAATTTTGGCCGTTAGACATCGATACGCTTCAAAGCGTTTATTTACTTCTAGATACACTACAATGTTGGCAACACTGACTATGGTACATAGAAATCTAAACAAACATAACTGCTAAGTAATTACTCTTTAAATAAAATAGCACGCAAAGGGCGCATTCGATGACACTGCTGTTATTTGATGACAGATGAAGGCTGACCCCTAACCTTCATAAAAGCCTTAATTACACGCATAGACATGACAGAATGATTTGACAGTTACATATTTGTAATGAAATACAATTATTGACAACCAAAAAACATAGAACGACACGCCACGCCACAGATCGTGGGTTCCAATCCCGAGCAGAACAAACATTTGTGTGCATGAACATACTTTTTTCTGCCTGGGTGTAAATATCTGTAGTAAATAGTATGTGTTCATAAAAAATCAGTAGTATTAGTTATCTGGTTTCCATAGTACAAAACTATTAAGATTGTGCCCTAGAATATGTATTATTATTTATTTCAAAACACACAAAATTAATGACACGCGCACAAAATGCATCGTCAACGTCGCGACACTATATCGCGAAAGATGATATTTAAAGTTCATATAGTAGTTCATTAAAACACCAAAAAATAATTCGACAATTCATTTATTAATTACTAGCTGTCCCCCGCGGTTTCACCCGAGTTCCCGAGGGATTCTACAATAGTATGTTCTTTCTCTCATCAATAGATTTCGCAGCGCACGCGATATAAGAAAGTTTTTTGGTAATTTTTTCACACCTTGGTTTACATTATTGTAGCTTTAGTATGGATCCCTATCTTTTTGAGAATTGATTATAGCCTATGTTCACCGGAGATAGTATAGCTTTCCAACAGTGAAAGATATTTTCAAGTCGGTCAAGTAGTTTCGGAGCCTATTCAATGCAAACAAACGAACAAAAAAACAATCAAATCTTTCCTCTTTATAATATTAGTGTAGATAATTCAAATTTTAATAGATAGAAAACATCTCCACAGATCAAACAATATGGCAGTTCTAAACATCTGTACCTGTTCTAGTACGATTGGCAAGTGTTGAACAACGGTCCAGCGGTCCAACGCTGTTAACTGCGTAAGCATGTTGTACTGCATTGACCGTATTCCGTACAAGTAGATTTCACTCATCGACTCAGTCATAACTGTTGTATGTAAAGTTTGATAGGTGTCATTTGGATATGAAATGTTTTGAAATTTGCGATACTCTTTAAAAATTATCCTAGCAAGGATAACGGGTCTAACTGTTTAAAATATTGTATTGTCATCAGTCCTCGATAAATCTGCAAAGTTTCAATTAAATCTGGTCGTTCAAAGTAGGGCAAAATCGAGCCCAAAAGGGTCAGTTACATAGAAACATACAGGTGAAACTAGTGAATAGGCTACTAGCGAGCTCTACCTTCGGCTTCATCTTCACTTACCATCAGGTAAGATTGAGGTCAATCACAAACCCCTGAATAATAAGAAAAAATCTTTGACTCTAAATTACAAGATAAATGACTTGATAATTGGCGTGATGGTAAGATACCTCCACTGTCACGTTACAGGTAGTCATCATATTTGTGTGTGTGTGTGTGCGTGTGTGTGCGTGTGTGTGTGTGTGTGTGTGTGTGTGTGTGCGTGTGTGTGTGTGCGTGTGTGTGTGTGTGTGCGTGTGTGTGTGTGTGTGTATATATCAGTATGAATTTAAGGCATATCAGTTATCTGGTTACTATAGCTTAAGCTCTGTTAGATAGGGATCCGATAACCGTGTTAAAAGTTTATGTGTTTGCTCAAAATATACCTAATCAGAATATGTGCACTGTTGAATACCAAACCTGAGTTAAAGCGATTTTAAACTCTCGTGTACGTACACCTTTTGTAAGCAAATCAAAAGTTCGAAACAATAGTAATGTAGGTGATCAACTGGCAGGTTTAATGCAACAACTTTTTAAAATTGACCACTTTGTCAAGTTTTAAATTTGGAACCTGTCAGCGCGGAGATAATCTAAATTAATGACTTTAATATAAGAATTAGAATTTGTAAAGCTTTCAGTGCAGGGTTCTTTCGGAGAAGTACTTCCACCGTGAAGCAGTAGTGCACTTGTATGACTGTGTTTCGGTTAGAAAGGTAAGAGGGCCGGTGTAATTACAGGTACATGAGACTTAACAACTTTACGTCTCAGGGCCGACAACGCATTAGCGAGGCCTCTGGTGTTGCAAACGTCCATCCACCACTTACGATCAAGTGAACCTTGCCTTTTAGCCGGCCCACTTGAGATGAAAAAAAAATCAGATTCACTTTTTAACATACAAGAGTAAAGCTATTATGAAATATTTTTTTTTTCAAATAGGCCCTTACTTATGAATAGTCAGACTCTAATACCGGTTCGGAAGGTTGGTTTTTACTGAGAAGAGCCGGCAATAAACTCAGCAATTACTCTTTTTAAAAACGATCTTAGATTTATTACAAAATATTTATTTAGTCTCACTGACAAAAACTTAGTTATCATTACAAGATAAATGTTTTGCTATGTACTTATAAATTCTTGAAATTTGGAATTACATTTACCGACTCTACGTAATTATCAATTTATCTATCTAAAGACAATTCCACTCTCAACCCGCATGAAAAAAAAATTACCTTGTTATTGACCAAGTACCTCGAAAGAAAAAAATATTCTTACGTTTTAAACCTACTAAGACTCAACAAATATGTCAATCCAACAGAAACAACTTTTTAATACAGTAATACAAGAGGTAAACTACCGATCCAGTTACATAGGTACATACACGCAACTACAACAGACAGACAGATCTCAATACGAGCTTACATAATCTAAAGTGACGATTCAGCGCTTGAAATCTATCCAGACCGATTGATGGCCGTGATGCAATTGCTTATTGTTACGTCAATACGATGGAACTAATGTCAAATTTATGTACATGTTCATTGCTTGGTCTTTATTGAATAAGAATTGATCTTTAGTCTTAGAACTGTCTTCTTTTTTCATATCCAAAAGTTTAGATGTACACACGATGTGTGATGTGTCTTTACATAATTATAATCTATACGTATACACATAATCCTATTATATATACTAATATTATAAAGAGGAAAGATTTGTATGTAAGTATGTTTGTTACTCTTTCACGCAAACACTAATAAACGGATATGGATGAAACTTGGCACATAGATAGAACATATCCTATAATAACATATAGGCTACTTTTTATCCCGGGAAAGTGTGATATCCCTCGGTAACGCGGGGGACAGCTAGATAGTAATATTATAAATGTGAATGTAAATTTCTTTGTTACGCTTTCACGCGAAAACTACTTAACCGATCATTATGAAACTTTGTACACATATTCTTGGAGGTATTAGAAGTAACATAGGATACTTTTTGTGCCGGGAAAATTTTACATCACTCGGGAACGCGGGTTTAACCGCGGGGGACAGGTAGTAATATTATAAAGTATGTAATCTACGAAACTATTCATCCAATTTCAATTATTCTTTCACTGGTAGAAAGGTACACTTACAATTTACACATAGGCTATGTGATAATCTCGGGGTATATTAGATACAGTCAAGAATGAAAGTGAAACTGCGGGCCGTAGCTAGTAAAAAATAAATCTCCTTAAATTTTAAGCCAACTTCAAAAATGTATTCCTTTGAGGTATTATTTTTAGTTAATTTTATTTATGTAAGTACCTACAGTTACATTTATAACCAACAACTTTAACCACAGAAATAAGTTAATATTGTTATTATTACCTTTGTTTTAAATCTTTAAAAAATAAATAAATAAATCTTTATAAAACATGCTGTCCCGCGGATTCGCCCCCGTTCCCGTTCTATCAATGACATTTTTATTTTCAGACGAATAGTTTCGAAGATTACCTCCTACATGCAAATTAAAAGTTAACTTTACGTCATAATATACCTAATTGTAGATAAAAAAATAAGGAACTAATATGAAAATATGGGCAATAGTGTCTCAGTTAAAATCGAACATATAAGTACTAACACCTTTTCTACTACTCAAACTTACGAACTTTATCCTATCTTTATATATATATATATATATGATTCTTCTGTACGTGTGTTGACAGTGAACTCCTCCTTAACGGCTGGACCCAATTGAATGAATTTTTTTGCATGCGTTTGGGTGGCGCCCTGGTTGGTTTAGATTCACAATTGGACCCGGTAGGTGGCGCTGCGATCGAATGCTTCCTTCATTTTTGTATAGACTTATTTCGACAGGACAACATCTGTCGGGACGGCTAGTCTTTTTATATTAGTAGTGTACATATAAGTAATATAAACTTACCTCTTGTAGCCACATTGACAGCCACGATTAGCACAAACCAATTTAAATCTAACTCTCTTAGTCTTCTTCATCTCATAAACACAAATTCACTTCGTCAAATTAAAATAGATTCCACACGCGGTACACATTTAATGTTAATTCTATAACTAATATAATATGTTAGTACACGTAAATACCAATCATAACATAACACTGTTACGATTCATAATGCAATTTTCCTGGTTATAAAGTTACCTAATATAATATATAAACTATTAGATTGAATTGTGACAACTTTCACCGATCTATATGTAAGTGTTGAGCGGACAGAATCGATTATCACTCTGCAATATGTGGGTGGTTCGATCATACGTAACGTTAGGGTTGCCACCGATAAGAAGTATCTTACTAATATTATAAACTAGCGACCCGCCCCGGCTTCGCTCAGGTGCAATGTAGATACTAATACATATAAACTTACTTCAAACATTCTATCTATAAAAAAAAACCGCATCAAAATCCGTTGCGTAGTTTTAGAGATTTAAGCGTACATAGGGATATAGGGACAGAGAAAGCGACTTTGTTTTATACTATGTAGTGATGTGAAAAATTGTAACGATATGTTTGTTATTCTTACCAGTAAAAACGAGTAAACGGATTTGGTTGAAAATTGGCACATAGATAGTTCAGAAACTGGATTAACACACAGGATATTCCGGGAAAAGATTATATAAAAAGCAAATATATAAAAATAAAGTAGTAGAGCTCTTAGTGCAGAGTTCGTCCGGGGAAGTACTATCACCTTACCCATTTCTGTCATGAAGCAGTAGTGCACTTGTGTTACTGTGTTTCGGTTAGAAAGGTAAGGGGGCCGGTGTAATTACAGGCACATGAGACTTAATAACTTCACGTCTCAGGGTCGACAACGCATTGGCGATGCCCCTACTGTTGCAAATGTCCATAGGCGGCGGTGACCACTAACCATCAGGTGGACCGTCTGCTTGTTTGTCGGCCCAAGTGGTATACTCGTATATAAAAACAAAAAACAAAACTAATTCCGCTGTATCTCCTTCTCTGTCAAGTCTCAAACAAGCAAACTCAATGGATTACATTGGATTTCCGCTAGGCCTGTGTTAATTAGTTATCCTCAGAAAATGTATCATTCCTTGAGAACTCAAGTAAAACCGCGAGGGACACCTAGTATTAACATATATTGTTTGCGATCTCTTAAGCGTGAACTAGACACTCACTTCTCCATACAAACGTCTATTGGTAATTACTCTACTATTACTAACTATAGTAACTCCTAAACTAAATATACACGAACGATTGTATAATGCTCTCGGAATAAAAGCAGGGGCTGACTTGTTAATATATCTCTATCACACTATACCCGAATTGTGTATCTTTCTCGGAGTCAATGAAGCCAACTTCGTAATAGAATGCCAGTTAGGCGGGCTAGCAGTGTAGGACAACAGTCGTATCGCGATCAATGTAATACAAAATTGTCTGTAACGGCGATAACGAGAACATTACATAATCGCTGCTCGCAAAGAGACAAAGCGGTCGTTGTGCCGCCAAATTGTCTAATCGGCTTCAAATTCGATTTCGAGAGTATTACGCAATTGCTCTTATCAATTTGTAGGATCAATAAGTAGGATAGTATTTTAACGATATAATATAAAATTATAGTTGACAGAAGTTATGAGCGTTAAAATATATTAGTAGCATAAGAACTCCAAAATAAACATAAGTAATCTGATTAGAAATCATGGTGCTCTGTTACCGTAAGATCAGATGACCGTGTGTAAAAAAAAACAGAATATATTATAAATTCCTGCAAAACTCAATCTTAGCTTCAATTTCAATATTTGCCAACCCTTATAACCTACACAGTAAAGTGGGCGGTTCCCGTTTGATAATAATGTTAAATTCAACAGTTATGACTATACGCGTGAATGGAAAATGTTTTCTTTGCATAATGATATGGAAATACCTTGTCTAGACTTGTGCGATCCAGACATCGATTTAAATAAACACACGCATCATTATTAGAAAATTAATTACGTTCATTTTCCTCGAGGAAAATTTGTCTTATCAAATTTACATTAAATCAGTCAAATAAATACTGATCAAATTATAACATACACGAATGGAAACTTAAGCAAACAGCTTACTTTTTAGATACCAGAATAACTTTGAACATAAGTGCAGTTACTATACGAAGTATAAGTAAGAGCTCTCTTAGTGCGAAGTTTGTAAAGCAGTGCACTTGGCCGGTGAAATAACAGGCACATGAAACTTAACAACTTCACGTCTCAGGGTCGACAAAGCATTAACGATCCCTCTGGTGTTGCAAATGTCCATACTCGGTGGCATACCATCACGTGGACTGTCTGCCTGTATGTCACCCTAATTGACATAAAGAAAAAAAAAGTTAAATAATTTATTTTCAAGTTCGCACCTACAATAACATTTCATAGGTCATATACTCAGTCAAAAAACCTTTAAGAATTGCCAAATTAAGGATAGCTACACCATAACAGACGTGACAGCGTAACGCATGAACCTATGTAGCAAAAGCATTTCATAAGGAAGGAATTCCTATGGATGCCAAGAAGGGAAATTGAGCCGCCAGACTTATTTCCTTTGATGTGTTCCGGTTCGTGTTTGGTTCTATTATATTGTTTTGTCTGTGATGATGAGAAGTACCTCGAACTTAAAGAAGCATATCTGTTTACATAGCCAGATAAAATATTATCCCTAAAATGAGAACGAACAAAAAAGGATACGTTTAAACAATACGAGATTCTTTTGTTACTCATCATTAAACATCTTTAGTGTATAGATACGCAACAAACATAATTCTAACTTATTGGAAAAATTTGAAATTCTTCATATTTTAAAGTAATTTACTTTCGACTTTAGGGCAGACCAAATAACTTACAAATTTCAAGACAACAACAAAACCTTCACTATAGCGCATATCAAACTTTTCTGACGTCACTCGTACAAAGCTTGAGGTTGGGCTAAAGTGCCCGGAGCTTAATAAAAACATTATGTCCCTCTGTTCAGCGATGTTACTCAAAAACATTCCCCGGAGGTTGTGCCTTCAGACAGGCGAAATAAGCCGGGTGCCTACGCAATTAAAAGGAGAGGCCTAAAATGTTGCCTTGGAGCATTCGCAAAGCTACCAGATTTTAGAAAGGAAATTAATTATATTGTCAAATGCTGTTTGTAACAACATAAATTAAACCTTTTTTAAATTTTGATAACCTATCCAATTCCTACTAATATTATAAATGGGTGAGGATGAATGTACGAATGCTTGGCACTCTTTCACGCAAAAACTGATTAGGACCAAATTAGGCATAAAGATGGTTCATTTATAACCTGAATAAACACAGTCATGTGATACTTTTTATCTACTAATATAACATCCCTCGAGAACGCGGGTGAAACCGTGAGGGACAGTTAGTATAACAAAATCTGCGTACGCCATGGTCAAATGTTATTTCATATGAAACCAGAATGTAGCAACAATGTGTCATTTTAGCGTCTATATTGCTAGAGTATTCCATGTTTGCGGTATTGTGGGCGAATATTCAATGTCTAGTCAAATATAATGACTGGAAATATCAGAATGGCTGTAAGGCATTTGTGTTTGGTTTACTTTGGCTAGCTTTGGTCACCACAGAGGCCTTAATGTGCTGAGAACAAAGAGATGACTGACGTGTTTACATGGTCTGTGGAGGCCGCAAGAATAGAGAATTAGGACGGTGTTACATTGACGTCTTGTGTCTCACTTTTTTCGCCTAAAAGGGGTTATTGGTGAAGGTTATTTAATATCATGCTACGACCCTTAGAAGTTATCCTATAATATGTAATGAAATTATCTGTAACTAACGAAACACATAATGCACTAACTAGTGTCCTGCGGATTCATCGGCATTCTCCGGGCTTATAACAGACCCAATGTCACACGATAATAGTGTAGCTTTGTACCAGTGAAAGAAAGTTTGAAATCGGACGAGAAGTTGCGGAGATTACCTCATCCATCCAAACTTACGAACTTCACTACCTTCTTTATAATATTAGCAATTAGTATAGATAAAAACTAAATTGAGTCATATTTATTTTAGCGTTAGCTTCCTCTCCGCGGTTTCAACCGTGTTCCCGGGGAATTAAACATTTCCCGGAATAAAAATCGACGTACCCTATTTGTTAGGTGAACCAGGAAATATTCGGTATTTGTGCCAAGTTTCATCGGAATCAGTTCAGTAGCTTTTGCGTGAGAGAGCAACAAACCATGTGCATGTCTGTTTGTTCTACATATGTCTGGGTGTAAATATCAATATAATGTATGTATTTAGAAAAATAAAAAAGTTGTATATATAGTATATCAGTTATCTGGTTTCCATATTATAAGCTCTGCTTAGTTTGTGATCATATGGCCATGTGTAAAAAGAATGTCCCAGGATATTTATTTATTATCCATACATAAATCGTCGTTCGCATTTAATGATTAGTAAGATAACATTACTGCACAATAAACATGGAACCGTTATTATCCTTATAAATCGAATATTCAGAAATATCAGTTACAGCGAAAAAGAAAAGGAAAAAACAGTAAGTATTACAAATCCATAGAGAAAGTGAGGCTTATAAAAACTGGTAGGCACGTTACAAACGGCCACGTAATCATTTAATCCGTAAATTGCTTAGAATATTTCTCTTATTATACTTTTATAACTGGCATTCAGTTTAATAAGCTCTGGCATTTAACTTTGAGAAGGAAAATTCAGAGGTTTCCGTTTCACCTTTAGGTTAGATATTTCGATACTAAAGTAGGTATACATGTAGGAGAAAGTGTTTTATACTCAACGAGCTGGTCAGAAAAAGCCTGCCAGCCAGTATGTAAAATTTTTCCCTGCAACAGCATTTCAAGAGCTACTGTAGTTCTTTTATCAAAATAATTGTGAATAGAAATCTTGTAATGTTTGTTTTTGTATTAGTGGGTCGTCTACTAGCAAAGAATTTAAATAATGACAATTGTTTGGGAGTTAAAAATGACACTATAAGAATTGATCTTAAAATTTTAATTTTAGTACGTCCTCTTCGGACCCATAAAAGAAATATTTCTTTACCGACTTTTAAAAAGTTTGGTTCTTTATTCGATCCGTATGTTATTAATTTTTACAAAAACTACTAATCCGGTTTGGATGGGCTATCCGTAAGAATGTTTTTCTATGTCTAAGAAAAAATTGTCCTAGACTATAAGATACCAGAGCTATAGAGTAAAATATAGCAGTAAGTCAATGATTTATTTTATCAATTCTTTAACATGTGTATACACGTATATGTATAGATGTAATGCATGTATAATAATAACAAGTGGGTATCTAAGGCGCAAGTTTTTTTTATTAAGTTAATTAGATCCAGGAGGGCCCAAATGAAGGTCAAACATACTGTACTTACATATACAACTAACATTACGAATCAGAAATACGATTAAACCAACTAAATACGGCAGTGGCTATCATCATTAGCAGTACAAACAACTCATCAAAATTAATATTTACTAGACAGAAAGCTCAATTAGTTGTCCTTGGCTTGGCAAACATTGAAGAGCACTCTCTCTCTCTCTCGTCGTCACCCTCACTGCTGAGGATCGTGGCTCCTTCTGACTTTGTCAACCAGCTGTCTTCATCGGTTACGATCCGTTGCTTGGTGCATTGCAGCACTAACCGGCATCTCCAGCTCCTTCGCTATCTAGTCTGCCCACCGCCTGGGGCTCCGGCCTCTCGGTCTCTTTCCCTCGACAATTTCAGTCACCATCAGTCGTTCCAAATTGTTGTCATCCCTACGAGACCACAAAAGAGGTCTAATTCTTGTGGCATACAGCCTCACCCATATCAAATTGGTGAGGTCATTGTAACGTCGGTTTAAGGTCATAAACCTTGTAGAGATGGTCTTCTTACCACACACCTGTAGCAATCTAAGATGACCACATATTTCGTATTTGATTTGTAAATAATTAAACGTTTCTCTATTAGTGATTGTGTTTAACCTAATACGGATTGATTTTTACGACGGAATTTTCATCACAAAAATCCTAACACATTCGGCATCTGTAGATTAAAGACATTTCGTATATGGGAACGGTCATTTTTTAAAGACATCCATAAAACTATAAAGATTATAGCTGGAGAAATTAAAAAATTAAAACATGGGGTTCATATGTTTTATATGTAGGTTTTCATATGTAGGTTAAACACAATCACTAATAGAGAAACGTTTAATTATTTTTTACCTTTTTTACTAAGTACTTTAAAATTATTAATATATATTTATTAGTTAATTTTAAGTAGTTTAGTATGTACACTTTGTTTTTTTATGTTAGTATTAGATCTATTGTAATTTTGTTTACAATTAATTATTAAATTCATAAAAAAAAATATATATATATATGTATTTATACTTATGTAAATAAGTTCTGAGTAAAATCAAGGATTGAGTTGATAGCGATTGTAAGGATTGTTGGTAAAACGGAAGTAAAAAGTAAAAAATGGAAGTAGCGATCTTAATACATGCATCCAATCAACCATTGGATTTCGGAACCGACATTCTAACTAAGTTATTTAATTCAAAATATTAATTTCATAAAAACAACTAGGAACCTTTCACCCTGTTCAAAAGGGTAATAATATTAATGGAGGATTTTGAAAAAAGTTAATACAAATTATGTCAACCATTTGTCGAATGCGATGACTCTATATCTTATTGTGTTTGTTTCTTATAGGGCGTAACATCCCACTAGATTAGAATTAATAAATAATAATTATTGGGCTCTTTATCCAAACAAAAATATGTAATCTACCCTATATATATTATAAGGGCGACGCCTACGACCCCGTTTATTCTTACACATACTTAAACAACTTTATCAATCGAATATTAATTTACACTAAATATATTTCTGTATAAAAGACCGAAAGTAATATTTTGCCCAAGGTCAGTATGACGTCATACATACACCTACCCACGTTAGAACAAGTTAAGGCGGCCATACCAAATACAGCCAGGTAGATATTCATGTTTATTAAATCTATCGATATTAATAAACGGATGCTTAATTATGTTTATAATTGATGGATTTAGGCTTTATTTACATATTCTGTATGTTTATTGTGTAATGTGGCTAATGTACTGTGTTTATGAGGGAACATTGAGCACAGCGGAAGGTGCTCATCCATATTTAATGACATTAATGATATTTAACTCATTAAACTCTTACGATGCATTTTAACGAAATGGCTGTACAAAAATTAAAGATGGACGAATATCATAAGAATAATTAAAAGGCCAGTGGACTTGGTGGCAACCCTAACTGCCCAGTCGCAGGTCGCAGGTTGCATGAACATCTATGTTTGTTCTGTGTCTGGGTGTAAATTATTTCACCCATACCTGCTACATATTTGAAGATAGAGTAATAAACATAATTTATTTTTATTTCAAATATCTAAAAGTAAGTATTAAGAAAAAAAGCTCTGCTTAGTTTAGAATCAATAAAGAAAGTTCCAGGATATTTACATATTTATTATTTATCAATAGTAAACACTATTGTTTGACAGTTTCTGTCATCGCGCTGCCAATGACACTCCTCGCTAGCTGGTTGAAGCCATATACATATTTCGAAGTTCGACAATCGGAAACACAGTTCACGTGCCCAGTAACCTGCCAGTTAAAAATCAAACTTAATACCGATTTTATAAGGCCATTGATAGGACGTCTACCGGCTGGAGAAGGAGAGCTCGTTATAGTACCCTTGGGCGCGAGAAATCCCCTATGTAAGAAAATAGTCATTGAATTGAGTTCCCATTTTCTGGTATTACACCTAACTTGTTTCCGCCCGCGGTTTTACCGCGTTCATGAGGAATGTTATGTTTTCTCGAATGGTACGAGTAAAGTGTTCTATGTTTCTGCTCAAGTTTTATCATAATACCTTCAGATGTTTAATCGTCTTCCGTGTATTCAACATCAATATCGAATAAGACATTTGCCGAATAACATCGCGGGCATTTAAAAAAAAATGTCCACCATGATTTTCCAACTGTCAAAGGTAACAAGAGTGAAATAATAACACGAAATCGCGAACTTGCAAAACCCTTATTATTTTACATCAAGTCACTTTCTTTGTCCCTATGCCCTTATATCCCTATGTATGCTTAAATCTTTAAAACTACGCAACGGATTTTGATGCGGTTTTTTTAATAGATAGAGTGATTGAAGAGGAAGGTTTTTATGCATAATTCATGCGACATCCCACTGTAACGCGAGTAAAACCGCGGTGGACAGCTAGTCTTAAATAAAAACAATAAAGAAATATTAAATGAATAAACATCCTGGGACATTCTTTTAACACACGGCCATCAGAGCCAAAACTGCTTCGGTTGCAATAAGATGGACATATGTAAAGTATGCCCCCTTTGTCAATGACAAAAAATATTTTTTGTAAAAGAAAAGATCCTCGCAGTATCATCAAACCTACCACCAAAACAAACAGTTAAAACACCTGCAAATAAAAGTGTTACCGTTTACGTACATTATTTAGTAACAACATGCAAATATTCATTTCACTTTCACAATGAAATGATGACGACTGCAAATGCAAATCATTAGCCACCGTGAAGTGTGACCGTTTGTTTGTAAAAAGGCACATCAGCTCATTTAGAAAGTTCCACAGATAACAATCATAATATTATGTGTCTTTGTTGAGATGACGTCAAATTTATTATTTTATATAACTTTGTATGACATTTCATTTCGCTGTTTAGAAAACGCTATCGTTCACATTTCCTCTATGGGTAATGAATAGGGGAAAAGCTATCGTATAATAAGAGATGAATTCATGATTATAAGGACCCCGTAAACAAATTACAAATGTGTTCTGTCCACGTGTACTTACATCACAGTCATTTCTACTCAAAGACTTTTCCATTCCCCATAACTTCCTTCTTAGGTAATGGTATGAAACCCCTTTACATTCACTTGCCCCGTTATATTTTTTAACTGTGGTCAAGCTTATTTTTTACCACTATCTGTCTACGGTAAGTGGTAACTGTGCCAAAGTAGGTAAGTACACAAAGCATATCATTGTAAAATGAATTTGTTGGTAACATTCATAACAGAACGCTTTATAAAATAGTTTATGCTGCTATTAAGGCCCGCAATTATTGTCATTAACTTGCATTTTATTTAAGCGTATTTTATGTTACCTGAAAGCACTACGGATATGACATATAAAAAAAAAGATCTCAAAAAAAGAAACATTTGTAATTTTCATCTAACTATAAAAGAACGAAATTTATTCCACAACATACCTACATACAATTTCATCCAATACCAATATATATAAAAAATAATGGAAAAAAAGTTAAGTAGCAAGCAATCTAATAAAAGTAGATAGGAATATAGTCTAGGTAATTTCGCTCAAACGTGATATGATTTATGATTATTATACTACCCTAATTGATGGATTTATTAATGTTATTGAGGACGTTCATCCATCACACTTACTAACACTTAACGTGCGATATCATAAACTTATTGATTTAGATAGGTTATAAAGACGGATAACAAAAAAAAAATAACCATGGTGAGGTTTTTCCCCGTTGTACGGTATCTTCCCGAAACGGTGATGCTTTCAGTGCCGTAAGCAGGAACATTTATCGTAAGCGTATCGTCATCGTATCGCGTGCGCCAAAAACCAATGCTATGGGAAATTGAACATCGCGCTACGTCACTGTATGCGCGATATTAAATTTTTCATACAAATCAGCTTTTTGGCGCACTCGATTCGATGTCGTTACGCTTTCGATAGACGTTCGTGCTTGGGCCTCTATAGTTTTGACATTGAAAGCGTCCGTTTAGAGCCTAAATTAAAGAAATGGCGTTGAATTTGGAGCTTAATAAATATTTATTTAAAAACAATTTGTAGTTTGAAAACAATATTGTTGAAATAAAATTGATTGTTTTTTTATGTTTATAAAGCTGTATCAAACTTGTTCAGGAATAAAAGGAAAAATAAGTTTCCCAACCAATTTTTATAAAAAAATATATAGGAAACACAATATTCAATCCGAGAACACAGCCAAACCTTAAACTGATAGACTGACTGCAAAAATACTAACAAATATTTACTATTTTGAACCCAAACAAGAACAAATACTAGGTTGGTAGAACTCACGTGAGATTTGTTTTTTAGGAACAAAAGCTTACTCTTTCCGGTGGGGATTATCGAAGCGCATTGCGGCTGACAGAAAGTATGCTGTATCCTATCCTGAGAGTCATATTATAGACCGCGGTTTCACCTGCGTACCGGAGGGATGTTACCTTTTCCGGGAATAATAAGTATACTATGTGGTAAACAAGGTTACAAACTATATATGCGGCATTTCAATTAATTTTCTATTATAAATTACCAGCATTTATGTTTAGTGTTAGTACGGTAACTTCAGTAACTTTGACCTCCAAAACCTTCGCGGGCCTAAACTGAATAAATGTAAGCGAATTTTGTATGCCGAGTTCTAGGGTTATTTTTCCACAAAAGTTGAAAAAGCAGCTGGCAGCTCAAACAAACTTAAAAAAGAAACACGAATAGCTGTTTGTAAAATTAAAACTGAGAACAAATCAATGACGTCACCAATAACGTCAAAATAGCAAGATAAAAAAACAATCATCCGCTTTTTGTCGGTTAAAAATAGATAGTAAGTTCCCTTATTAGTGGTACCTACATCATCACGAAACCTATACGTATAACGTTGGTATAGTTACTTACGTTCAACCACGTCACATTGTGAGGGTTTTCAAAGAGTGCCAGCGAAGGACCTTCTGACGTCACCGACGGCGGAAACCTCACGTTGAACAATGGGCGTAATAGGCACGCGTGTGGATGTCGCCATGAGATGAGAAACAGCGGTGGCGTTTTAAAAAAAATAGCACTTATAAAGGAACTTTTATTTTCAAATCTATACATTTTGTGTAAAAAAGCGAGTTGTTTGTAATTTTAGTTCTCGAGATTCTCTCCATTTAAACGAACTGATATCCTCACAGTTGCATCGAAGTATAACAGTTATATGCATTCTATGCATACAGTCTATCAAAATTAGAAATATAAGCATTTACTTCTGTATATAGCTTAAAAAGCGTACGGATAATTCTTAGGACTAAGTACACGCTTTAATAATAAAACGCTGAAATTTTCATAGCCAATTACCACGGCATGGTAACAGTACTTAAAATTAAACCTCAAGACATAAATGTACATCATGTCGCTTCCAATTTGTACCAAAAGCTGTGGTGTGAGAGGTCCCCGACGAACTGCCGAGCTTTTCAAAGGACCAGCAAGACGTAGGCACCCTTTGTTTGCTCGGAAACGGTTATGTACGTAGGATGTGTGTTGTGAAACACGTACGTAAAATTATCTTGATTCAAAGGGCCTTTTTAAGGACGCACTTAATTCAACCTGCCTCTTACCTGTCATCCTGCATGTTCTTCAACTCGCTGAGCTCCAACTCCCTCCGCAGGTTGGACACCTCGCACAGGAGCATGTCCCGCTCGGTGGAGACCTTCTCGAGTTCGGCCCGCAAGCGGACCACCTCGTTCGTCAGATCCATCGTCGCCATATCGACGACTATCGATAACCACTATCGACACCGCACATCACTGATCACAATGATACACGTCACATAGACACACTACGATCGCGCATTTTAAACTTCGAACGGCACAAATCTTCGTCGCTCCGGCAGAATAGGGATCGGAAAATTGTAATTGCAAAGTTGCCGGCCGACGGTGGAATTTCGTTCAACTTTTTCAACGTTCGAATGTTTGAAACTCGTTGCTTGGTCTACATCGCAGGCATCTGAAACAATAAATCATTCCGTTAATGTCGGGGTGAGGGGGGGAAATTGCTCAGTCGGTATGAGAACCCGAAATATTCATCTCATAAACTGCGAAACTCACAATGGAAGGGGTATAAAGTTAGAACTACAAGAGCTATGATAATACGGCGGCTGTGAATAACTGAAATTGCTCACTTTTATTGGTTGTTTCGTACAAATATAAGTATTTTTTCACATTTCTCCGTTTTATTACGGAGTGAGGGAGTAGCTAAGTAAGGCGATGTATTTGTAATAGTTGACTTTCGTGACACCAAAAATGTAATTTGACAACAAAAGGATTAAAAAATATATAATGTATTTGTAACAAATCCGTCACTTGTGTTTTATGCATAATTTAACAACTTATTACTAACACGCCCACGGTCTTGTACATTTATTTGTCATGTTGTGTAGGTAGACATGCTTAGGAATGCAGTATTGAATGAAGCCTTTGACCCTGACTGCCACGCCACAGGTCACGGGTTCGATTCACATCCAGGACAAACATTTCTCATTTTGTCCATAAACATGTCGCTTGTTTTGTATTAGGGTCTTATAGAAGCATGGTTTCAGATGAAATAATAAATACCTTAGTACTACCTCGTTATATACCAGTTAAATCTGTTTCCATAGTACAAGCAGTACAAGCATGACATAATTTGGGATCCGATGGCCATATGTATAGAATCTCACAGGATATATATTAGGTTGGGGAAAAAGTCATTTCGCATTATAGTATGTATGAACTTGTAATAAAATCTCTTTGGCTATAGTATTTGTATCTGGCTGGTTTTGGTCCCATTGAAAGTTTAAAATTTAAAGAACAAAATTCCAAATTCAAATTAGGAAAATGTGTGATTTGCATTTGTTTTTCGTACCGCCAAGATGAGTGAATCCAATAAATAAATTCGATTCATTTTAAAAATTTACTACAAAAAAGGTAAAAATGCAACGCAAGCCGCGAAAAGAATTTGCGATGTTTATGGACCTAGTGCAGTGTCTGTGAGAGTAGCACAAATTTGGTTTAAGCGTTTTCAATCCGGAAATTTTGATGTCAAAGATGCACGTCGCTTTGGTCGCCCCATTACGGATAAAATGGATGCCATTTTTGAAAAAGTGGAGCAAAATTGGCATATCAGTAGTTACGACGTGGCTGAAGAACTGGGAATTGACCACAAAACTGTTTGGCGCATTTGAAAAAAACTGGGTACACAAAAAAGCTAGATATTTGGGTACCTCACGAGCTCACTGAAAGAAACCTAATGAACCGTGTCCTCATTTGTGATTCTTTAAAAATATTTTTAGTGCATGCAAAAATTAATCAATGGAAAATGATATCAAACTGACTTAAAAAGAAAGAATTTTTACAAATAATCAACAGGAAATTGTACCCTAGAGCAAAGAATAATATTAACTCCCTAAAGTTTGCAGACAGGTAAAAAAAAAGAAACTCTACCCGTTGTTTAATTAAAAGTGAAATTTGGATCGTTCGAAAAGTAAAGTGTGAAAACATTATTTAATGGACTCGGAAGGTCCATGAAGAAATAAAATAGCCTGATAGCTATTTCAGACAATTCAAAAAGGTTCGAGAAGAATTATTGTAATGTGTGTATAAGTCTTTAAACCGCTATGGTATCAGCCATTCAGCCATTGTGGACATGTTGACTTGGTGGTTAGAGGGCCTGACAAGCATGCCGCAGGTCGTAGGCTTGATTCGCATCCAGGACAAATATTTGGGTACATGAACATGTCTGTTTGTTCTGTGTCTGAGTGTAAATATCTATTAATCTATATTTAGAAGAAGGAAAAATAGTACATGTAGTACATCAGTTATCTGGTTTCCATGTCGTTTCCATGGCCGTGTTTTAAGAATGTCGCAGAATATTTATTAACTTAGATTCGAGAAGGTTCAAAAAGAATTATCATGTCACGTGTGTACAAGTCTTTAAACAACTATGGTATCACCTCTTATACAACACTGTCATCCATTGATTCCGGGTGCATTTGCCCTCGGTCCACCGACAAAGATCAATGAGTCAACAATTACAAGTGAGAAATTACTTAATTTAACAATTAACACGGCCGTAATTGTCTGGTAATATGCGTGGAGACTTGTCCGTACGGATTAATGGCTATTCCAATAGTGTTTTATGGCCGTCATTTCCTTTTTGAAAATTAATGAAGTATATGTGCAAATGATAAGGCACCCAATTGTAGGCATTGTAGTTCAAAAACTAACCTTCGGATACTATCGTTAGGTTTCGTAATAAAATAATCCATTATACAAATTTAAGCGTTGCTAACCAACGACTTAAGGTGTCGAATTGAGCGTTTCCTTTAACAAGATGGTTTCAAATACTCACTAATCCCGCAAGGACAAAATAAAGCATTATAATAGAATAAATAAATATATCTTGGAACATTCTTTACACGATTTATCTGATTCCAAACTAAGCAGAACTTGTACCATGGAACCAGATACCTGGGTATACTATATTATACACGTTTTTTTTCTAATTATATATTTACACCCAATTATGGAAAACTTTAATGTAACAGTTAGGTATTTTAATATATGAAAAACCGCATATTGCACTTGGTGTATGCACTGCCGTGGCTCTGATTTACGACCTTTTAACCTTTAATTCATCGAACCCTAGGCACTCAACTGCAAAATCTCATAACTATCGCCAAAGGTTATTTGTTAATTAATTGAACTAATTACAAGATGCAACGTTAATTAATTTTAAAAAGAGATAGCACATAATATGAAGGAAGAAAGAAAATGGTGCAATGCAGCGTTTTATGACTGGAATATTAAAAATTCAGCTCGAAATCTACGTGACAGCGCTATTGGTTTCGTGGTTTGAGTGCTTGATGCGGACTGAAAAGCTGTTTGAGATGGATTTCTACATGTAGGGGTCCATACATATATCACGGCTTTGATGTTATTCAATACGGTGCACTGAATCCGTAAAATAACCGTATAATAGATAGATAATTGAGTGCGCCTCAAGCCATACAATGGGACATTAAATAAATAATTATCCTGGGACATTCTTTACACACGGCCATCTGGTCCCAAACTAAGCAGAGCTTGTACTATGGAAACCAGATAACTGATATACTACATAAACTACTTTAAATACATACTTATATAGATATTTACAACTAGATACAGAACAAACAGACATGTTCATGCGCACAAATGTTTGACCTGGGTGGGAATCGAACCCGCGACCTTCGGTTTGGGAGTCAGAGCGTTAACCACCAAGCCAACTGGCCTATCGCACAACGTCATGGGTATGCGCGATGTAAATTACTTTTATTTAGACCATATTTTTTAGCGCACTCGATACGATGATGCTAGGCTTGCAATAGACGTTCGTGCATAGGGCACTGGTCTTTAGGTCCGTTTTAGAATGTAAAAGGCTTCCGCGGTTAACACCTTTAACTCATTAAAAAACAATAACAAAAGACATCCTACGATTAATAACCAATTGATTCTGACAAGATGGCGCCATATGTCATAAAACTATTATAGTGACAACAAATAAAAATAAAAAGTAGAAACTGAGGTAATACGACTATTAGCGCCATCTATGAATGATCTAGCGCAACGATAAAGTATACGCGCAAAAGTCAGCTGATCGAATGTGATACTGTACTGTTACTCTTGCGATAGATGTCGCTACTAGTGTATAGTATATTTATATCGCCTTATATTTAAATTTATAACAGAAATTAAACATTTATTTTAGTATCAATAACAAAAACGGCAATAGGCATTCCCAAATTTAAAACAAAAAACTTAAGTTTCAAATCCATTTCGGGTACTACAGTTGCTAGTGGATTTTTTAGAAATCACCAAATATATCGGGCGAGATTAGAAATATAACATTGAGTCACCAAGTCTAATTTATCTGAGTATATAAGAAAAATGTAGCAAGATTAACTCAAGCATCCTCAATGGACCTAAACAATGGAAGGGTTATACTTAGAGACTCGAACCCTGGACATTTCCATACACTAAGGACAAACTAGAACCGCGTAGATGGCGACCACATCCTATCCTACTAATATTATAAATGCGAAAGTTTGTAAAGATGGACGGATGTTCGTTACCATTTCAGGAAAACATTACTGAGCGGATATAGATGAAACTTGGGACATAGATAGCTCATAACATGGGATAATCTTTATCTCGAGAAAATGTAACATCCCTCAGGGAAGCGGGTGCTACCGCGGGGGACAGCTAGTGTGGGAATATTCGAATAAAATTATCACAACACATACATAAACACGACAATCATAATAGTTATCGGTATGTCCCTGGTCGATGCAAATCTAGGTTAAACAAACCTCCCACCTAACCACGGACCAGGTGGTCTGTTGCAAAAAAAGTAAAAAAACGTTCAGCCGCCACCGCCCTATCAAAATCCAATTAAAAACTTTCATCTACCGTTCGGTCAGGTACAAAAGTGAAATTGGGAGATTTCCCCCTTCCCCTCCCCCCTTTCACTTTCCCCAGATAAAGTAAACACAGTTAAACTATCTGGAATTCTGGAGCGTTGTGAACAGCGCTTTTATAGTTTCGTTGAAATCTGGCGATGTAGGACGTAACGTTTGCGTTCTAGAATAAGATTAAAGAATGAAAAATAAATAAATGTAAAAATGTTTGGCACATGATCCATGGAGCTGTAGTAACATCCTAGAATGATAAACAGTTATTTAACTATATTTAATTCCTTATTATTAATTTATGATTCTCTTTTTGTTTTATTCTACAAAAGTTTAAATAATTACATCATCATATTTGTGTTATTGTTGTTGAACTAAAAAGATGAAATTCTAGTTTCAGATATGAAATATTTAAGAGAGCGAAGTAAATATGTACTTATGTTTTGTATCCGTGTTAATAAAGAATGTGCTTTTGAGTTCATTTTAGGCCAGCCCCAACTATCATTGGGAATGCTTTTGTTTACCACTTAGTTTTGTTTACATCTTTATACTCTTATCGCCTCTTACGCCACGACACGCCCTAAAGTAAGATCAGAGCCATTTATGAGTTTGGGGTGAATTTGTATTCCTGCCCGTGACCACAATGAAAATGACAAGGACAACAAGAGGACTAACCAAAATACAAAAAAAAAGAAACAAAATACTAATTTATTAAATGTAAGCCCGCAGAGAGCACTCATGAAGGTCCAAGTTACAGAACTCACCGCAAGTTTGGAAGTCATCCTCCAACTGAGAAAAACCGGCAAAATTCAACAAGGTATTTTTGTCATATTTATAGTTGACAGGCCACTTGGCTTGGTGGTTAACGCTCTGACTGCCAAACCGAAGGTCGCGGGTTCGATTCCCACCCAGGACAAACATTTGTGTGCATGAACATGTCTGTTTGTTCTGTGTCTGGGTGTAAATATCTATATAAGTATGTATTTAGAAAAAAAAAAGTAGTATATGTAGTATATCAGTTATCTGGTTTCCATAGTACAAGCTCTGCTTAGTTTGGGACCAGATGGCCGTGTGTAAAGAATGTCTCAGGATATTTATTTATTTTATTATAGTTACATATATTCTACTTTTTTTAAATAAGTACTTAATATAAAAAAGAACATGAAAAATAGTAAAAAATACAAAAAAAAAAACAAAATACTAAATCATTTATTAAATTTAGGCCCGCAGAGAGCACTTATGAAGCTCCAAGTTACAGAAGAAGTAGCAAGTTTGGAAGACATCCTTCAACTGAGAAAAACCGGCGAATTTCAGCAAGGTATTTTTTTCATATTTATAGTTACATATTCTATTTTTTTAAATAAGTACTTAATATAAAAAACATGAAAAATAATAAAAAAAAATTTAAATAATGACCTAAAGCATGTGAACGGACCAACTGTGTAGATAGTAAAAAATTTTATATTTATTACACCCACGTATTTAGTTACGTTCTACTCCAACATCGAATGCATGGAAAGTAACCCCGCGTGTATGGAAGACGCCCCAATTAATTATTTGTGTTCAACTGCTGTTCTGATTGGTCTTACAACATTGATGAGTATAACATTTAATACTTAATTTTAATTACAGACCACACACCCGCTAATTGAATTGACGGAGTTGTTTTACGTCTCTGTTAGGTTATTTGCCTTTATTGGCTATATTTGCTACCTTCTGACGTCTTTAGATGTGGTTAGCTCAATCGGTAGTTCGCTATTACAAGACAGACATGTAAGACAATGAAGTGGACGAGAATGGAAATTGTTTCAAAAACTTAGTCTGGAAAGTAGACTGACATCAAGGTTACACTATTGTAATTTTCCTGTCACTTATTGTGTCCTTGTAAAAAAGCGGCTAAGTTCGAGTCAGTCTCAAAACCCAAATTAAGTATTTTATTTTATTTTTATTACTTGTTATAGAGGCCTTAGTAGACACATTCTATTCAAAATTCAACAGTCTACCTATCACAGTTCATGATATTATACAGACCGCTGACAGACAGACGAACGTAACGAAGTCTCAGTAATAGGGCCCCGTAGTTGACACCATTTGGACCCCTAAAACTGTCTGAAGTTGTATAAAAGGCATAACCGAAAGTAAAGCAATATTTTAACAGAAGAATAAAGATGAACTGATACAATCACAGCAAATGGTACAGAACGAACTATTGTTTGTTTGGTTATAGTTACCGTAACACCACAATGGTCGATTTAGCAAATTAAAAGTGAAAACAAACTAAAATTGCCACTGTCATAACAATAATCCTTCATGAATTCCGAGTGGGCAATACGTTTTTATGTTTTAAAATTGATTAATTATTATAGCCTAGGACATTTTTTAAAGGCTATCTAATCTCACGTCTTTAGTAGTATTAGCGTAGTGAAATTAGTGGAATTAGCGAAAGAGACAGTTAGGAGGCCGCGACGAAACATCCTCGAGTTAGTGTCATTTTCCTTACAGAATCGAGCTCCAGGTAACTCATACATTTAATACACACATTATATTGATAGTTGTTCTCCGCGGTTTCATCCGCGTTCGCGAGTAATTTAACATTTTCATATAATAAAAAGTATACAATGTGCTAATCCAGTTTATAACTATCTACAAGCCAAGTTTCAGTCAAATCCGACTTATAGTTTTCGCGTGATGGAATCCATACGTCTATTTAACTATCCTCACAAACTTTGACATTTATAATGTTAGTAAAATTTACATCCCGACACAGAACAAATGGACATGTTCATGCACACTGATATTTGTTGATCGAACCCATAACCTGTGACCACCACACCATTCAGATCTAACCAATACACCCAGGGGCGGCCTTACCCATTGCGAGGCTCTGGGCGGCAGGTCATTGCGAGGCCCTTTGTTCTTTGAAAAAAAGTATGTGATGCAATACAAATAAATAAAATTTGAAATCAAAATGTTTTTTAATTAGCTTGGGTTGCGCGAGGTCTCTTTAAGAGCGAGGCTCCGGGCGATAGCCCCGTTCGCCAACCCCTAAGGCCGCCTCTGAATACACCGACTAGCCCGACAAAGATGAGTTCCGTTACAGAGATACAGAACGCTCAATGGTTTTGATTCCTTAACATTGTCGTGAAATCGCATTAATAGGATGATCCCATAATGATACCAATTAATGACGAGCGGAACGACGACGCGTCGGGATACTTTTACTCGCATTCCTTATACGTTTAGCGCGCCAGTAGTTTCACTCGATGCGCGAGCGCATGCAGCATACCAACCAGGGAAGACCGCTGATTTACAACCGGCGCCCGCGTTGACAGTAGGTTATTTTCAATGAACGGAAGGATTTATACGTTGCTTTTATTGGATTTAAATTGGATCGCCGCCGGTTATTTACATACTATTTGTGTTGTGGCAACACTAAATTGCCACATGTTCCGTTTTGGCGTTAACTGATTTCAGGAAGTTATTTAGTTTCAAGAGTCTATTGATAAAATCACTATTAATTACAGTGTTTTTTTTTAATTACACAGTTGGAAATATTGCAAATATTAAAATAAGTAGATCAAATGTGAATTATATTTCTTTGTATCAATTTAACAGAGTACAAATAAAGAAGATATATAAACACTTGTACAAATAATGCTATTTCCTGATATCAGTTTTACACACGTCTTGTCGTCGTAAAACCAAAATCATCACACGCTATTGCAATAAAAGACAGATCAGAAAGTAGATTAATATCTTTCGTATTCATCAAAATGATAGTCATTATGCCGTCCTAATAAGTATCAATCCCAATTCCCCTGATAAATTGATTCCCAAGTCATACGTGAGCTGGTAACATTGTGAATCTGATCACGTTTCTTATAGTCGATGATTAATCGCCTTGCAACTAATATGGTTAACCAAGGGGACATTTTGGGACCGCCACTATACCTTTGCTATTGTGTTGATACATATCGTTATTTATGATCGTGGTATTGAAGCCATCGTGAGTATGAAGGTTCTAATGGATTTGACAAATGTGGGATGAAGGTTGGCAACAAGTTAACATTCCGGACGGAATTTTTCCAATGTTTTCTTCTTATCGGCGCCTTATTGCATAAACCACACCACCACATCCCTTGGAATGTTAGATAAGGCAATTGTTGTTACTTTGATGCAAATTTGTCGAAGCTCGCATCATTAAAAATAAAGAAAAAGAAAATACAGCGACATATTAAATACCGCTGAAACTAATAATAGATTTTAGTATTAATACAAGTAGTTTCTTCAACCTTGCTACATCACATCGCGACTGTGCAATATCTCACGAGAATGATAAATGATGAAATATTACAAGAGAAGACATTATGCGAGAAAGGTCACGGCCGGAAATATTAACGTTTCATCCCAAGGACGCGGAAATTGTTTGTTATCTCTAAGAAACACTGGAAAATTCCAAGAACGCTGGTTAATGATAATTTTGTATAATTCACTATAACTCAAAATGTTGAGGTTGTTGAATCCTGAGGTAAATTAAAGTAATCACAATGTTATAGACCCGTATCGTTAGCTAATTAATATAATATATAGAAAAATTAACCTTATTGGACTGGATTTGAGACGACTTCAAAACGATAATATGTATAGTAAACAGATTTTGTACACACGAAACGTATTGTATATTTTTTTACCACATGAGCCGACAAACAAGCAGACGGTCCACCTGGTAAGTGCTCACCGCCGCCTATGGACATTTGCAACACCAGGGGCATCGCCAATGCTTTGTCGACCCTGAGACCTGAAGTGTTTGAAAGTCATGTGCCCGTAATTTCACCGGCCCCCTTACCTTTCTAACTGAAAGACAGTAATACAAGTGCACTACTGTGCCACGGTGAAAATGGGTAAGGTTGTAGTACTTCTCCGGACCTACTCTGCCCTAAGAGACCTACTACTCTATGAAACAGCTCAAGAGATATTTAGTAAAATTCGTTTACGTCGAAAAATATTTTATGGTTTCCAAGGATATTCACTGTCTTATTGGTCATAGACAATACCATACCAAATTGAAGAGCACGACAACACTCTTGACAACAGGTGTGACAGATCATTTACATGATAAATCGTTAAATACGTCACGTGTCATGTTATTTCTAAATGTACGTTACAAAAATTAAATCAGTTAACTTCCGCGTATGTCATATAACGAGTATACAAACCACATTTAGCAGCATTTATTAATTATTTTATTTAGCTTGCTATATTAGTTACTTTGTTTAGCTTTCCCAGAGATGACTCCCGACAAGTGACAGCCTTAACAGCAGACACGATAAAGATTGTTTTAAAAAATGAGTTATTTCTTGAGTAGTAGAGCTCTTAGTGTAGAGTTCGTCTGGGGAATTACTACCACCTTACCCATTTCCGCCGTGAAGCAGTAGTGCATTTGTATTACTGTGTTTCGGTTAGAAACGTAAGGGGGCCGGTGAAATTACAGGCACATGAGACTTCATAACTTTACGTCTCAGGGTGGACAACGCATCGCGGTGCCCCTAGTGTCGCAAATATCCATAGGCGGCGGTGACCACTTACCATCAGGTGGTCTGCTTGTTTGTCGGCCTGCTGGTTGGTAGTATAAAAAAATATATATATTACCTTTATTTTTTAATCTACTGCGAGGTATAAATCGTTCTGTTAAATATTTAAGTGACAAGATTCAATGGTAAATTTGCTGTCTAATATTACAAACCTTTCTGAAAGATGCCATTCGCCACACATATGGAATACTAGCAGTCATCTACTGTTTAAGCCGCGTTTGCTAGGTATGTTACATTTTCCTGAGATAAAAAGTAAATTCCGATTATAAACAATTTTTTTGCCAAGTTTCATCCAAATCCGTTTTATAGTTTTTACAAGAATTAGTCAAAAACATCCATACATGCATCTTTACAAACTCTCGCGTTAATGTTATAAGCAGGATGTTTATTTTAATTTTATTTCTTTTTTGATATTATTTTATGTTCTGGATTTACAAAAGATTCTTTTATCGCGGCAAAACTGCAAATTACTCGAGAACGCGAGTGAAACAACGGGGCGAAAACTAGTAAATTATTCCAGTAATTTTTCTAAAATTATTACGGTTATGTGGATCGTATTTTTATTTATAATATATCTATGTCAAATACCCACATTGAACCATATTTTGAAACAAGGAAATCGTTTATTAAGGAATGGCGTGGATGGAAAACCGTCTGGATATTAAAGATAATTTCAAAACCCTGTCGAATTTGAGGCATCTTGAGGCATGTTGAGTTTGAGTTGTAACCATTCGTAAAATTGCAAGCGTATCGTAGGACGATTATTAATTTTCTGCTTTCTTTATTCTACGAACATTTTTAAGAAAAAGAAAATATAGATATAGAAGATATATGTAGTTATGAATTGTTCGAATAACGACGGGTCAATATTTAAAAAGTACATTAATTCATTACATTACTGATTACTTACTGGCTAACTTTAAAAACAAATAAAATTTACTATAGATATATTACATTATGAAATCAAAAGTATATATGAATACTAAGACCTACTTAGAATCATCATCAATGTGAATGTAAGTAATATTTGTTTCGTAAAATTTGTAACAGGTATCATCAATCTTAAATATAGACCTTCAAGAGAACTTTGGCAATGATTCTTACGTGTCATGTAAATAGGACACAATATCAAATGATGATTTTATTTACACTGATACACAAATATGTTGACAAAATAACGAGTATTTGTCCGTACAAACATAATATCGAAAATAAAACACAAACATATTATTCCCGTCTCATTTAATTCCAGATATTGACGGCAAATATGTTGTTCACAAAAAAAGTAAAGCAATAAGTAATGTAAATGTCTAAAGTTTCGACGCTTTTTCAGTTAGTGATAACAAAATTGCTCTTCCTGTATCCCCCGAAAGAGGACCAATAAAGTACGAGATAAGATTCAACAAGGAAAACGTCCTTTTGGCTGCTCCAAATCTTAAAAGCGCTTAGAGGGAATCGATACTGAAATTGGTGAAAAGAAGTATTGTATCATTTGGCGAAACGAATGAGGACAGAAATTAAATTCTAATGAATTTAAAAACCATTTTAGAAATGCTCGTAAATCTATAGTCGCGATTGGCGTTAAAATGGCCTCGATTAACCAACATTCAGTCTTTTTTTCAGAAGCCCCAAATTAAGCATTAAATAACGGAAAGAGGTCTGTGGGATAAACCTTTATGAGGGTCAATTTAATAGCGTTTCTGGATAGCTGTGTATTTCGAATGGGATAATAATAACTAAGGGTTTGTTTGCGTTGATTTGTGGCTCGGTGAACCAAGGAATCCTTCAAGTGTTATTACATGTTTGTTCAGTTAGAATTATAATGGAGGTAAACATATTACGTCGAAATAAGAATAATTTGCGAAACAGTTTTATAACTATTACCTGCTATTAAATTTTACTCTACCATGAGGTTAACTCAGCTCTTACGGTGTCCCATAAGACGAGCTAGAGTCATCGTGACCAATTTGCATCACAACACAGTGGGAAGATCCTGGCTCTATTGTGCGATAAAATTTAATATCTCGGTGATTTGTTGGCTTCACAAACCTTGGTTATACTTGTAACTGACACTTTGATATCCCTTGAGGAAAGGGGGATTGAATTGACGGACGCTGATGCATTTGTATAAGTTGCTCCGCCTTGTTTGGGGAATATATTTTGCCAAAACTTCGAGAAAGATATTTCTTACTTTTCTCTAGTGAATGTTCTTATACAAGTCACTTTACAATTTAATTGGTTGGACTTATCAGGAGACTTGCAAAAGACTAGCTAAGCAAATATCGTATCTAAAAACATACATACAGATACAACATATAGATTTCTTAACTACCTTGTTTTCAATTCTGTCAGTAGAACTGGTGTCAGCCTGGCGACTTAGTCGGGAAGGGATGTCAGTCTCGATGAGGCGGTGATGTAATGATCAAGGTCACTTACCTGGAACAAAAAAGATAAAATAATTAATAATTTGCACAAGACAATATAACTTAGAAACGGAGTATACCTAAAGGTGAGAAGTTTCCATCACAGAGATACGCACGCTTAACAACAAAAATCTTTTATTACATTAATTTCGCCTGGAAAATAACAATAAGCAGACTTCAAACGACATTATCCAAACATCTGTCATGGCACGGGAGAACGATAAAATTTCGGAGCAAAATTAAAGTCGAAATTTCACAATTTCAACCCTGTGACATTAGTGTAGAGAAGAAATTATACCAGAATCGCTTTTGTTTCACGTTTCGTTCAAAGAGAGATATAATCGGTTTATATTTGTGTAACATCCTGAATTTACGTTATACATATATTATTTAAGAATCTCTAAATTGGCAGAATATCTAGCTAGTTGATAAAAGCTGACTGGAAGCACGAGCACCATCGATTCGAATTCGATTCCATTTATGAAGTTAAGAACCATCCAGCCAGTTATGTACGCCCGCGCGCTTCGTATCCGTTTCCACACCACCTCGGGGGTAGAATACTCGGCGCGTTTTTTTTTTACATGGTTTCCCCAATTTAGGCCTAATCCATGTTCAATCGTTATCTCGCCAAGCATAAAATATTTCCAGATAATACGATTCAAAAACAATATTTTGCAGGTAGGATCAAAATCTCTCAGTGAGCCTTTTGAATATTAATTTCATATAAACGAAACGAATTCAATTATCGTTTATGGCGTGATCCAATAAGCCGCTAACCTGTGCTCACGTCATAAGCCGACGGATAAACAATTCACAAAACGGACCTTTTGATAATTCTCGTCGACCGCATCCAACCCTTTTGGCGGTTTCGCGACAGATTTTTGCTCTTTTCTTGCCCTAGTTTCAATTGCTCTAGGTCTGATAACAAGTATTCCGAAATTCGGAATAAAGCGTAGAGATAGCATTTCCACAAAATAAATCTAGTAATTTCCGGCGATAAGTGGTTTATATAACAAATTCTGTAAACATCAAATATGGCGGATAGGATCTATATAATAACTGATGATAAGTTAACTATTGACATTTATGAGATTTGTGTGGCGCTACGCATTATCGAATTTAACTTTATTTTCCCTATGCTGTAACAGACTGACGATATCTTTTTTCGGCGCGAAACCCTAAAAATGTTTAACAAGCATACAAACATTACCTTGTATTACTGATTTTTTATTTATGGAAGGAAGGAGGAAAATATGAGCACGCAAGTACCAAATCGATACCCACACAAAATCTAATTACCCACTTACAAAGATGTAAGAAAATTGTGGTGAGCCATTGTCATGTTTGATAAAACAAAACATCGCCTTAAGAGAATACAACTCCATTATAGATTTACAAAATAATAAAGGCAAGGTACATCAAGCTAATTGCTTGTTATAACTATGTATAAGTATTCTTTTCAATAGACAATAGTTCGCGGTCATGACTAATGGACGGAACAGTCACATTTTCTTGGTAAAATTTTGACAACACACGTGTTTTCTGTTCAGTATGACATGTGGTTATGTGTGGGTCGTATACGCCAAATATTTGTTTAAGGAATTTAAAACCTACGCAAATATTTTATCAAATGTTCCGCTTGAAGATGGGAAATTAGCCGAGGGTAATGTAAATTATTAGCTGTTATTGAAGTCCTTAAAAAGGTCAACTTAACTACTAAACACATCATTTTTAAAGTAGAGAGTACCAAATGCATTTATTTTAAAGTAGAAAACGAACAAACCATCACAAAATCGAGAAAACCGTCAAACATTCCGATTATATATCACAAAAACAAAAGTGCCATGTTGTATCCACTCTAGTGAGTTCCTATGGCGCTTATAGGGCGTGGGCGCCAAGTGGGAGGTCACTCAACCTTTAGGAAGTTCAACAAAGGACGGAAAGTAAGCCTATCGCGAACTTTGCCTATATTATAATTCATATAGGATCACTGTTTTACAATTTATTACAACTTATTCTTAATACTAGGTGTCCCGCGCAGTTTCACTCGCGTTCCCGAAGAATGTTACATTTTCGTGGGATAAAAGTACCATATATGATAATCTAGGTTATTAACTACATATGTGCAAAGTTTCATCCAAATCTCTTTAGTAATTTTTGCGTGAAAGAGCAACAAATATCCTCACAAAATTTTACATTTAAATACATAATTTTTGTTAGAATACCACATACGAAGGGGGATCTTAATATTGTTTTTTCAAGACAATTTAAAACAAATCGGTTACGATTATTGTCTAAAACTGGGCAGTTTAGTTTTTTATAAGGGGGCCCTTATTCAGCCAATACCGACTTCGTCAGCGAACCGCTTCACGGAGGCCTCGGAGAGCTTATCTCTCACGTGATTAGTAGTATTAGCGTAGTTAGCGAAAGAGACAGAGCACGGAGGCCGCGACGAAACATCCTCGAGTTAGCGTAATTTTCCTTACAGAATCGAGACCCAGATCATACAATATAGTACAATCCATTAAAAAAGGTTATAAAGGTGATTTTTATTGTATACTTCTCGTCCCATAAATCTTACTACTGTAAAAAAAAATGGATTGATGGATGTTTGTTAATCAATCACGTCAGAACTGCAGAACGGATCTGGATGAAATTTGGCACACATATATATTACAGTCTGGACTAGCACATAGGCTACTTTTTATCCCGGGAATATGTAACATCCCCCAGGAACGCGAGTGAAACCTTTGGGACAGCTAGTTTGAATATAAAAGAACAATAATAATATAAAATCATGTTGTAAATCACAATCCACTGTAGACTGTGGTGTAACAGATGTTTATACTAGTGAGAACAATGAGATGTGACTGAAATTGTATATTTTTTTTATTAAACAATATGACATTAAAATCCCAGATGCTGGATGGCGGAACTCGAACCAGGGACGCCCTCAATGGTAGATCGAGATAGAAAACATCGCTCTACCCTTGAGTAACGCGATTCGTTACGAGTATTAATAACTTTGGAATTCATTGGTATTTTAAAATATTTAACTTTATTCTTGTAGGAAACCATGACATTGATTTTAGGACTAAAGAAACCGCAAAAGAATTTCAGAAAAACTGATCCCAGTTATTTCCAAAATAAAAAGAAGTATTTAGAATGTTATTTTATTATGAAATTTATAAACTGGGTTACAAGGAATAATCATTACATTAATGTTACTTTGAAACTGTCTAAAACAAAAATTATTGTAGTTTAGAAAATAAATGAAAGTATTACTGGTTCCTTTATTCTATACACTACCAATTTTCGTAATTATGCGAAGAGGTTTAATCGACTTAGAAACCTTAAAAAATGAGACAACTACAACGCTTAATTAACTTAACAATCACAACAATTTAGAGGCATTTAAGCATCAATTCTATTATACCCACAAATAAAGAACAAAATCAAAAGTCAATGATTCGAGATACTCGTAACTTTCAGCGTTAAGGACCGTGTAAAACGACTACATAATACGTTTTGCAACGGAAACACCAAAAGTAACAAGTATATGTGATAAAATCAAAATGTCTCTTTACACGTGACCTGATCCCAAATTTAGCAGTGTACTGTTTGTACTTTAGCTACCAGGTAACTGATGTACAACATATACTTCTTTTTAAATATACACTTATATAGATATTTACACCCAGACATGTTCACATGTTTGTCCTGGGTGGGAATCGAAACCTGCAGCTGGCATTCAGCGTCTCTAACCACTAACCCAACAGGCCCGTCAAATTTCATAATAAACATTCGATTATTAATTTCATATGAACAATTAATTAATAAAAACCAATCGATTTAAATAACTTTATACGAAACTGAGATTACACAGTGAATTAATGGCATGCAAGTTCAATGACCCGTTTGTCCATTTGTTATGGTACAGATTCACTAGACTGGAAAACGTATAGAAGGCGGACACATATCGATTTTTAATTTAAAGTCCAGTTGACCAATGAGCAGGAAGGATTTGTTTTTAGCGCCTACGAGGTGTCTGTCCATTGACATTTTTTTATGTCACTTGTTTTGGTTCAATCATGTTTTATTTGAAAATTAAACAACAATAAAAGAACCCTAATGCATACCGGTAACTAAACATCAATTTAATATTATAAATGCGAAAGTAAATAAATGTGAGGATGGATGTCTATTACTCTTTGTTACGCAAAAATGAAAAACAGTTTTTTTGTGAAACTTAAGAATTCAAAACCATTTATTCAGTTTAGGCCTAAGGAAGGGACTTATGAAAGTCAAATTTAAAGTTACTGAAGCTACCACCGGTTCGGAAGTCAGCCTTCAACTGAGAAGAACCGGCAAGAAATCAGCAATATCACATCTTTTTGCAAATATATAGTTTATAACCTGGATTACAGCGTATACTTTTTTTTCGGGAACATGGGTGAATCTGAGGGGGACAGCTAGTATTAAATAATAACATACGCTTATTATTTTGACATACTTAATAGGTACAAAACGAAAAATGACTGTAACCGAAAATATTCTACAGATCAATTTAAAATACGCAATATTATTATGTCCTTACAACCCATAGGTTGTATACAATACAATCACAAAGACTTACTGTGAACCATAAACCCTAGTCTACATAAAGATATAAGACATAAAGAAAGTTATACAATAACCAGTGCACGTGCTCCCATCGGTAAACAGGCTGACGGGACAGATGCGCAAGCGCACCTGGCTCCCCCGAAGACGCTCCGAGCGACTCCACTGTTGCATACGTCTCCAGAAATAGTATAACGAGCTCGCGATCTGACCGATTTTGCCCGGTGTTTCTTGTTTACTGCGCTTTTATTCCCCATTTCATAATATTTACGATTAGATATGGTATTGAGGTTAAAAGATTGTTTTATATCAACACTGATTAAAGTGAATATTGCTGATTTTCCATCTGAGTTGTATTAAAGTAGGACTGGCAGAGGAACTGTAATGCACATGGAAAGGCGATTACATTGATGGACGCAACGACTGTTTTCTTTTATTTACGCGCGACAGAATATTTATGTTGTCTTTTATGAAATCGGTTTAAATCTGAGAGAGATCACAATTCGGGTCCTATTTTAAAATAAGTATTATCTAAAAAGTGTTTAGGTGTGATAGAATCTAAAATGCACAATAAGAAATTATAAACACTAATATTATAAAGGCGTAAAGATTACACAAAGAGGTTTGGATGTAGGAGGTAATCTCCAAAACTTCTCATGCGATTTAAAAAATGATTCCACTGATACGAACCTACACTATTACCGAGTGACATAGGCTGTTATAACTCCTAGATACATTAGATCCCTCATGAACGCGAGTGAAACAGCAGGATGGTATCTAGTTCGTTATAAGTAAAAGCTTTTAATTAAGTTTTAAAAAATCCCTAGAGGGCTTCCAAAATGGTAGCTATTAGTAGAGATTTTAATTACAACATAAGATCATGCGCCGTACATTCGCAGGCGCTCATTCAACCGCCATTGTCTGTCAGCCGAAAATTAAGTCATTGTTCGCACAATCGTTCCGAGCCACTGATTCTGCCCTCTTATATTTCCGGGAGCATTGTTTATTAATTCACCATTCGTAAATGTTTGATTCTGTTGTGTTAATTAAAGGTGCGATGATATTTGAGCTACTGTTCTTTTTGTTGATTTTAATTGTACTGTATATTTAGGGTGTCAAGGTTAATTTTTCGATAAAAATAAATCAGCATTTTTATCTACTAACTTCAGCCCCACGGCTTGCGTTAACACTTATAATTGATAAGAAAAAGAAAGGTTCGGTCATTAGACCTTTAACAAACACACATTTATTATTATCATTTATATTATTCGCATTTATAACACAAAAACTAATAAGGATCATTGATAAAAATCTTCGATACACTAACACTGTGTGACATTATCACTAACAACTGTATAACCTTTCAACTCTTCAACTATAGAGAACACATTATTTTTAAAAGGAAATCTTTTTGTTAAAAATCAACAAGACCGTAAAGTGCTAATCGTTAACGCATACGTCTGTGAATTAACCGTGTAACCATGAGTCATTGGGAAACACGACCACTGAGCAGTTGTCGCATACTGATAGCAATATATTATGATAATAATTATTGTTTAGGTAAAAACATACCTATATCATAACTAGAACACGTGTAATCATTGTTGGCATAATTTTGTTGATAATTGAATGAAATGTGTGAAATTAATTTATGATTCGTCATTAAAATATAACTTGAATATCATTGTAACAGAATTCTCTATAAAAAAATGTTAATAAACACACCAAACAAATTGGTATTAACAATGAAGTAAAGTAGCTAAAGGTAAGGCCTATGTCCAGCAGTGGACGGAGATAGGTCATGATGATGATGATGATGAAATTAGCTAACTAGGAAAACGTTGTTCTGTCCAGTAGGTAGCGAAATTGAAGTAAAGTAATTACACTGCAACGCCATCTATTGGATCCTAGCAGGTCCTACCAGAGCACCTACCAGGTCCAATTGTATTCAATTTCAAAAATAACGTCGCACGCACGACGGCAAACTTTTACTTTCTCATTATTTTCAACAAATACGCTTCAAACTGAAAACAATGTGAAAGTGATGTTAAAAATAGTCGCTGCAGGTATTGATCACCCCCCCCCCCCCCCCCCCCCATCCCTTTATCACCCCTAACCATCTTCCACCCACTTCACTTATTACAACTTAAAAATAAACAATTTGAAGCCAACTACGTCATCGCGTACAAATTTGGGACGAGAAACTCGGCCCATAGGATATAAAACCAAATTTTTCTGGGACGTTTCACATTACGTTCGACACAAAAGGCAATGAAGGCGTAAAAGCTACAGCGGAAAATCTAGATTTCTTTTGTACTTAGTTCCTCTTCAATGGCCGGCGACAGCTTGTAAGCCTCGCTATAACTGACCATAAGTGGTCGTACTAATAAGTAAGAGTCGGCAGCATGTGGCGGGTGGCTAAGCTAAACCTACTTTGTACTAAAATACCCTTTTTAAATCCTAAAACAATATCCACAACAACCGGAGGTAACCATGTTTCAAAATGTATGACCACATTTTTATTCCCAATCACGATCAGAAGGTATATTAATATCGACCAATATAGCGGTACAAAGACAAAGGATTTAAAAAAATAAAAACACCGCTTAAAAACTACACTGTTCTAATCGTTTCTAATCACGAATCAAATCACTTAGCACTGGATTGGAACACAAAAATTGATCAATTTTCTAAATAAGTCACGCTCTTATAAAACACGTCAATGTCGACCAGAATCTGTTATCACTATGAGCTATGAATCTCCCGGGATCTAGACAGGGTGTATGGGGGCTGGCCCTGGACTCGGTCGATGCAGCACCTTCTACTATTGCATCGCAGGTATTACGAACAGTACATAAGGATGAGAGCTCACTAGAGTAACTATGCAAATTAACGAAAATTTAAATTTTCGAAATTACCAAGCTAATTCTCATGGTAAGTAAATATGAGGCCATGGGAAGGCACTGTATATAATACATAGAACACAAAAATACACCAAAAGTTTGTCGATCAGAAAAAGAAACGAGATTGGACCAAGATATCAATGACATGATGCACAAGAATTGATTATAGTCGGTCAAGTTTTACCAATCAAGGAATAGAAAGACATTATGGAAACATATGAAGAAAGAACAAATATAAAATAGAGGAAAGGGAGGACTGTGTAATGATATTTCTAATCATTAAATGAGGAACTGCTTCTTCAACAGACCTCGACATTCGCTGTGGTATCCATTAATTTAAACATGGACAAATAAATTCAAATTTCAATGGGCTAATAAGACATTCTTCAATCGACTTGTGTACACCGACCCTTATAATTATCATCGGTGAAGCATTTTCCGGGCCCTGAACATAAAGTCATGGAAAATCGAACCTAAACATTTTAACTGTTGCGTTCATAATGTTATGGCATAAGTTGTAGCACTTCCACCGTTTCGGATGTGTAGTGATAGCTCTTATTCGACACTAGTTGCGTCGCTTCCCGATAAACATGGTACAGGGGTACATTTAATACCAATTTTCTTGGAATTTTTGATTCAACTATATCAGTACGTTGGAAAGGGACGGTGCATCCCGGGGACATTCGGGATGCTGTATTGATTTATGTGCTCGTTCTATCTACTCCATGCATATTTATGTGAGTGTGTGTGTATGTGTAAATGTAGGGATGTTCTTTGTTACATGAATGTTATGATGCGCATTACAAGCACGAATGGTTTCAATTAGAAAATACCTTTTAAGTAGGTATGTGTAAGATTTGTTGCACCTAATCAGATGTTTTTTTTCGTCGATTCTAGATACATTTAAATAATTAAACGTATCTAATTAGATATGAGGGTGATAAGTATGTAGTTAAATTCTATGTAATGAATAAATGCAAGAGTAAATCACATAAAAAATGTATGTGAATGTGTATTTAAGTTACAAAAAGAGCGAGCATAATTAGAGAAAAGAGGAAATTAATAAAAATTGCCACACATAAAATAAATTCTGGATTGACACAGTTTTATTATTATCCCCACCATAAGATCCTTCCAGAACACGTACCACGGTACGGAAGCTAAGATAAAATAGAACCAAAACTAAAAACAACATTTCAAGTATATTATTCAGATCTTTTATAAAAAAACCAAATTAGACACGCTGAAAAAAGGCACACGAAACCCGTTGAATAATTGACACTGTAATTAGCAGGGAGCTAAATAAGACCCCGTCTTTGACGTCAGACAGAATTGACGCGTCCAGCGCCGGACCCCTTTGATGTAACCGATGTAGCCCACCCACAATTTTCACCAGAGCCTTATGAATGAGTCGTAAAAATCAATCGCGTGATGTATGCAAAAATAATATACGTATGTCAATTAGACATTAAATGTGTTGGTTCAGCCATAGTCTTTATATTCATAAATCATTTCGACTTGATAATAGTCGTTTGATTAACAATCATGTTCTGTCATTGCAGTTCGCTAAGTCTTCCGAGAAGCGCGAGTGATTGAAATCTCATGTTAATTTAATATAACATTTACTGTCGTAAATTATAATCCTACCAATATAAATCCGAAAATTTGTGCGAATGGATGTACGGATGTTTGTTACTCTTCCGCGCAAAAACTACCGAACGGATTTGGATCAACCTTGGCACATAAAGGACATGCCTTGGTATAACATATAGGATACTTTTCATCCCGGGAATATGTTACATCCCTCGGGGACGTAGGCATAGACCGTATTAATGTTTTAGTCAAGACGCGATTGCATTTTAAATTCTAGACCCATATCGTAAGCTTTACTTTGATCAAAACATTTCATTCTTATGTTTAGTTTCTTGTTCAATAAGATGGGTCTTAATCCGACCCTGTAGATTCAGTCCCACCACAAAGCCCGGTAATAGACCCGGGTAATATACACATTGTAGTGTACCTATATCCATTGATGACTATTTGGACAGACGTGATTGCATTTGATTTGCAATGACCACTATTCTTGCCATACTCGATTGTGGTTCCAATTGGTGGATATTTATGGCACATTTTTTTTTTTATGATGTCGAGGAAGTCGCTGAATTTTTATACACTGACCTATACAAATTAACAGACACATTCTAAATTTAAATAACAAAATAGAAGCTTTTGCATTTTGTAGATGATTTGAGAAATCCGAAAAGTTATATTTAAATCATCAAATGACTTCTGTCTCTGTCCGAGCATTACGGATCCAAATAATATTGAAAAACTAATTTAAAATAATTACTTAACCATAGATACGAATAGTCAAAACCGCTTAAATGTTTACTTTCATTCTTAAACAGAGACTGCACAAAACTACATTAAAGTACATAAATTATTCCATCAAACGAAGTTGTAAGTTTTTACGAAACCTCATGGACTATCAAATGTCAATACAGTAACAAAGCGAGCCGCAAATTTACTTGGGCAGCTGAAGGTAGAAATTGCAATGAAATCAAAAACTTATAACTTAGACCTGAATCCAACAGTGATTCTATTCACAAAACCTTTGTTCCCCGTTAACATCACAAGAGGAAACTAAAGACAGAATAATTTATATGTCAATCCGATTCCAAACACCCTGTTTCGTTTACCACTTTGTTGTTCCAAACACGATTCCCAAGTACCAATCAAAACGTCTAGAGTTAAATCAAACAAGTTTACCCGACAAATTGATAGGCCACTGCTTACACTAGAAACCTAGTTTCTGATCGTCATGAATATGAGATTACCTGTCTGTTGCACTTACCTGTATAGAACCAAAATGGCCCAAATTCAACCAATCGGAAATTTGACAGTCATGTATGACATAAAATCCACGACAAAAGATAGCGAGAGCCATTTGCGGGTCGTTGAGTGACATTCAATTTAGCGGGTCATTTTCGCTTACAGGAAATGTTGTTGGGCCATTCGACGCCTTGCTGGTTTAAGTCATTTTTACGATGGACTTTACGACTTTAACTTTTAGACGGAAGAATCAAAATCGCATAAGATTTCCAATGACTTTCAGCAGTGTGTACGCACAGTATCTTCGTAGACTTATAAGTATTTTCAGTATATCAGCGGGGCGCAATCGTTTCGGTATGCTGCGTCTCGGCACGTAAATCCAGTCAATGTTCGGTAAACACGAGTACCGTGCGATATGGTTGAAATCGAAATATCGAAAGTATACCGACAAGTGAGTAAGTGACAGCGACGTGTGATTCGGTACCGCATAAAAGTACCGAAAAATAAGGAAAAGGCGTAAATAATCCCATTTTCCGGGCCTGCGATATTGATTATGGAATATACCATAAGGATGTACCACTTATTTTTTTATTTATTTATGGATCTCCAACAAAAGATACACGCTAAAATTACAGAGTTAAATGTAAAATTTCCTGCAAATCTTTGCACGAACTGGTAAAATTCGATGAAGATTAATTATCTAAACACGCGAAGTCACGTTCAAATAAAATTTAAGAAAGCCGAGCTCTATCGATTTTTGCTTGGAAGGGAAGAAATTTTAAATAAACTTTTATAAAACACAAAATGCATTGCTAGTCAACACCTTGAACTGCGAGTAGCAAACTCGCTTCTGGGATTATTTGAAATTCGATTCAGTAAGTTGGTTTGTTTTGGTTCATTGATTTCCAGTTATTTTTCAGGAATTAAATGCACGCAATTATAATTATTCCTTAATTAAATACAGAGGTAAACATAAACAATTAAGTGCAAAATTTTACGCTGCTCTATACTAACGTTTACTGAGAGTTCCAGGTTTTATCGTTAGATGGCATATCCAGTTCTCGAGTATCGCTCTATAGGTATATAGGTCTATAGTTATAGCTCTATTAGTACAGTACACTACTGTAGATTGTAGAAACTGGGAAATTGGAGCGAGATATGATACATCTTACGACAATTCTCCTGGAGCCCAAATGATTTCAGGATATCACGCTTTTTCGCGCTAAATTAGTCATCACTACATAGTATATTAAATTGCAAAAAAAAAACATTTCTATAATCATAAAATAAAACATTATATTATAAAAAAAATAAGTTCAAAAACTAAAACCCGACTACGAAAAATTACGCTTTAAAAAGTATGAAACAAGAAAATATTCTCATGTGAAATTGTTATATACAAACTATCCAATATTTATTGTCTATTAAATAAAAAACTCACACATTATATATTTTAAAGTATTTAATACCTGTTCATAGTGATGTTCAGAGGATAGCCGTGGTCGTATGAGCCATTTGACCATATATGAGGTGGCATATTTTTATTTAATAGACAATAAATATTGGATAGTTTGTATATAACAATTTCACATGAGAATATTTTTCTTGTTTCATACTTTTTAAAGCGTAATTTTTCGTAGTCGGGTTTTAGTTTTTGAACTTATTTTTTTTATAATATAATGTTTTATTTTATGATTATAGAAATGTTTTTTTTTGCAATTTAAAGTAATAATTATTAACCAATTATTTGATATTTTTTTTACTTACAAAGCTTATTTGATGTATTCACATACAAAGCTTAGATTTTTAGGTTATATTGTAGTGTCACTACAGTTAACAATAACAAAATTGATAATATTAATAAGTAATCAATAGTTTGATGGCCAAATTATAACAATAAATAAACATTATCGTGTCACTTATAAGAATTTTTATATATATATCTAATTTATTGTGACGTCACATATCCTATAACCAGCAGACGATCAAGACGCTTCGAACGATACCTCGTTTGCCAAATTACGATAAGTAGTTTAAAAGTTATGAGGGAACAGATGAACATACATACACACATACATACCGGTCAAAATCATAACCCTCCTTTGGTTTCGCCGTAGTCGGGTAAAAACAAAGTCGCTTTCTCTGTCCCTATATCCCTATGTATGCTTAAATCTTTAAAACTACGCAACGGATTTTGATGCGGTTTTTTTAATAGATAGAGTGATTGAAGAGGGAGGTTTTAATGTATAAAACATGTGACATCCCACGGGAAAGCGGGTAAAACCGCGGGGGACAGCTAGTAAAATATAATTTCTAAACAGTAAGGAAGATGATTCTCGAAGAATACTTCGAAACTGAAGTAATTAGCTGTTTTTGCCATCTTCTTACTCTCCAATTGATCAATAAAAGTGTAGGTAATAATACCATTTAGTTATAAGTGCGGAAGTAAAATTATTAAAAGGTAAGCGTGTTATTGTTGCAGTTGCGGTCAAGATCATCACGAATTGGCCTTCTGTATCTAAACCCTTTCCTACACTAGATTATAAATCTAATGTTTATTACCTACAAAGGTCAAAATAAGACGACAATCGTGTTTTTTTTTTAATAGAATTAAATTAAGAATAGTGAGATTAACAAAAACAAATTATTTTTACGTAAGAAAGCGTGGGGTGCTTTTACCAATATCTGCCAATAAAATATTTATTACAATTGACATCAAGCACCCCACCCTTTTTTACATTAAAATATTTGCAGTTAGATTCAGAAGTATTATGCAGCAGTGGACGGAGATAGGCTGATGATGATGCATATTTATTTAAGAAAATGAATCAATTTTTTACTTATGTTCCAATGGCTAAAAATATTTAAATAACCAAGTGAATCAATTCAGGAGCCACTTTTAAAGCTCATCAGAATTTAAAATACCGAGGTGAAATAAAACAAATCGTTGCCAAAAACATATTTTTTATCCCTTTTTGTCACAGAAAGTCCGCTCTCCGAATGTCAGCTTAAAGTATTATTTGTGAAAGTATTTTTACGGAAAATTTTAAAGCTGAGAATTTAAATTACTGGTAAAAAGTATTACCACGACGTGAGTCGAATAATTCTAACATGAAAACCTGCAGGTCTGTTGGTCGGTCCCTAATGAAATTTTCTGTATTTTGGTGCAGGATTGAGATTAGCACCAGACTTACAGACTTCAGACAGGTACGGAAGAAGTTATTGGAATCGAAATAATTCAACAGAGCACATCATTTAAGACCTACTGAAATTGATTTCAAAGCTATTTCGTTACGTCTAGCATAGGCATTATGCCTAAGACCATGTGCCAGTAAAAAGATTCATACGATCTTATCTTGTCCTGATTTCCTAAAATGGGTACACTTGCAATCCAAATTAAATAAATAGCTGCACGTTATTAGTGCCTCCAAAATATTTTCATATAAATTAAATGTTCAATAGTTTAATTGTTTTCTTCTCTACAGCTCCGTCTCAAGGGTATAATCAACCAACTGGAGTGCAACTGGCTCCAGTTCCTTAATGGACATTACGTTTCTCTTGGTCCATATTTTGGGGCTGTTATTGCTGTTTATAATTGGTTCACTTTTCTAATACTTTCATTGACATTCAATATCGGAGATATCCTGCTAGATGTCCTGATAGACCTGGCACATAATTAATCACGGAGAAAGAAAATCCTTTTCGTGTATTTAATGCATGCTTCTGGCTATAAATTTAAAACACTTAGAAGTAAGCGAGCGAACTCTTAAGCTTAAAGGTACGGAATCTTTTTGAAACAAAAGCCGCAATATATTAAAATATTAAAAAATATAACAAATAAATTAAAATATTAAAAATGGGGTACAAATTCCGTCTTACCTTCTAAATGTCTGGTCACCTTATCTGAAGGGAGGAACCAAACCAGTAAGGCTCAAGTTTATGTGGAGATATACTAAAGATCAGTCCTGAACGGTCCAAGGAAACTTAGATACCAAATGTGTATAGATAAGCTAAAAGGTCAGAAACCCGTAAGAAAAAGGCCAAAATAGCTACGTCACGGCATTTTAAAACATGATCCTTAAGAATATTCAGCGCTGTAAAACGCTTTTAGTAATTGTAAGCCAAGTCTTAAGTCTCAAGAGAGTGCTGTTGTTACTTTAGTAACTTAAGAACGAATTATTTAATCCAGTGGCGCTTAACTTTTTTTTAATGGAGGTCTTATTTAAATAAAATTTTCTATTGGGACCTCTTGTCGTACCGTCTTGCAAACAAAACTTACCTTTAATTTCTTTATCTTTCGAAAGAGGTTTTAGCTGTGCTATTAATGCCGTAGCTTTTTCTTATAGGCACCGTAAAACATTTCGATTTATATCTGACTTCTGATTTTTTGTTTCCATCTCTTAATTATGGCTGTATAACAAATGTCATTCGTAATTTAATTAATGCATTTCTACAACACCTGTGTAGTGTCAAGCGTCTAAACTTGTAAACTCATTAAGCATAGGTATAATCTGGTTAAAAATTCACAGTACAGCACGAGACACTTTCCATTTCACTAAGTGACACACGCAACACTGTTGAATAGTTTAAATAAAGAGAAACAACGTGCATATTTAAATGAGACGATTAATTACTGAACTAGTTTATTGATCTAAAATTATTAATTGTTAATCGAACCCTTAGATTAAATTTGTGAAGCTATTTAATTATTTTCGATTGAGGTTCACCAACTCTACCCTTTAAGGTATTTATTCATACATAAGTCTTTACTAGTCAAGGGTCATTTTAACGTTTGGAACACTTGAGATTTTCACGGGCGTTTCATTTGCAGGAGCTGAAAATGTTAGCCCTAAAAATAATTTCACATTTACATTCCTACCTACAACTAAAAGAAATGTATTACCAACACAAATTCCATTAGCACCATTATTTATTAAAAAACCTAGCATTAGTACATGAAATAGAATTGTTTATTTACAGGCCATGCGATCCTGTTCGTCTCGACGTAAAAATTAATTAAAGAATTTGCATTCCCTAATTAGAATGAGGTTTTACATTTCTGACAGGTCTTCTCCTAAATATTTTAATAATGTCCCGCGGCCAGAGACCTCCGTGGGCGAGATTTCTAGTTTATTTTATTCAGCTTAGAGAATTTTGAAGTACTCTACGTGTAAATATTTAATGTTAATGAAGAAGCTCTAATAAACATTAGTATATTTAGTAATATACCGTTATTGGAAAAATTGTTTGGATATCGGAGTTTTAGTGGAGGTTTCATCATGTTTGTTGTGTGTAAATGTGATGACCTTAGTAAAAGCACACAAAGCCTAGAAGTGGACTGGTGTTCAAGGGCAGCTACCGGAAGACTCAGGTAGGTGCTTGGAGGAGGCTTTCTATTACCTGCAAGGTACCTATTACAAAATATCTACCCTACCAAATCTGTCACTAAAAACATAGCTTGATATTCTTTCTCTACAGAAATTTTAAACTAATATACCATATATATGCAAGTCTCTTTCAACGAAGAACCAATACGGAGGATAATTTACCCAATACCATATCATATAATAGCAGCAATGTTTGGAAATATAATACAACTATCAAAAGCAAAGAAACTCTTGAGTTATTTTTTCACAACACTGAAAATAATAAGTACACGATCGTACGGCGTGTATTGCGGAAACGTGCGAGACAAAGGGGGGGAAAAGTAGGGGGTTATATAGGGGGACAAAGATGGCTCCCAAGGCAACGTTTCCTTGTTACACAGGATGTTCTGTGGTGGAGTTCATGTTATTGGTTGGCGCTTGAAATTGAAACGAAATTACTGTGATTGCGATGTGGGCTATTGATAAGTTTTCACGCTTGGATACTCCAATGCGGAGTGACAAAACAAATAAACAATGAGTGAAGACAGGGTGTGTCTGTCATTCCCATGCTCGGGTCATTTTGAGTGTTAAGCTTTGGGAATTATTGTTTCTTTCTAACGGACAGATAATTTGCTAGCGTTTATTTTAACCGAATTGTTTTTTTTATAAGCCAGCTTTAACCTATCCTAGTGTGATACCCGTATACGAGTGTGTGGATGTTATTGTTACTTGAAAAAATATTTTTCCATCTGCGCTGCTGATGGCAGCATCTTTTAATCATCATCCGCGGCCATTTCTAATAAACGAGGAGCTGAAGTTAAGGTGAGTGGTTCTCTGTTATTTTCCGTGGGACTTATAACTTATCTTTATAAGGTATAACATTCTTCCAATGCATTCGTTTTTTATCTAGTAAAAGAAGAACAAAGATGTGAAAGGCACAAATTATCCTAAATACAGTCCACTATCTAGCCGCAACATTTTAGTCTGTTCAACAAAAAGCTACAAATTTTATTGGAATGAAACATAGCACATAAGTAAAGCATGCCCTGGAATGTCATATAGCCTACTATACTTTTTATTTTGACAAAAAAAAATGTATGCGCCTTTTTCTAAGAATTAAAAATGTTATTTCATTCTCGAAACAGCCTAGTTCATCGATATTGTTTTAATCGTATTTAAGAACGCTATGGCATACAAGAATTGATCCAAAAACATCTCACTATCTAGAAAAGCTTAAAATCGAATCGCATAATCCACTGACAAGTTAAAATCATGCATCATTCTGGATCAACTATACCTGTAGGCAGATCTATCTTTGGCAAAATAATCTACGCAGCATATTCCGTGAGGGGCGTAAACATTGTAACCATAATAGCACCAATGCGGGAGACGTAAGAGAGTCTAAAATATTCATACCAGTAACAACAAAGAGAAAATCACAATCGACAATAGTTTACAAGCGTTTAAACATCATACTGTATTGTTGAAAACTCGTTTGCGTGTACATTATTTGATGTATAATTTAAAGCCCGTTTTCCATTCATGCGTATCGTATTATGTTGTTTTTGTACACTGGCAATATTTATTAGGATTTGATTAATTTAAATTAGACGTTTGTGGTTTGTTAACAATTAATCGGTTGATTGATTAAGTGATTGTCCTTATTATCAGTCTTTTTAATGCTTTGATATTTTAGAATGCCATATAAATAGTAACTTAATTGTTTTTGAAATAAAGTTCAACTATTTGTTCTTCTATTTGTTTATTGTAAAAGGGCTTTTTGTCTTTAATCTTTGTTAAATTTCAAAGGACTTCTTATACAGGACAGACATTGATTAAAAATCTAGATATTTTATATAAAATTATAAACGTAATTAAACCTGAATCACAACACATACCTATTTATTTATTTAGCTTTAATTATTACGGTTTAGTACCTACACCAATTCCAATTGCAAAAATTTGTAAATTTTGTTGAATTTAAAATATAGGAATAGGAATGCCTAATATTCAAGATTTCATCGCGAAGCACTGATTACAATCATCACAATTAACTCAACAAGTCCTTCCAAATTCAGCCGATTCCGGGTAATTAAACAACCTTCCTGCGCAAGTTCAGCACAGCCCTTACTCCTTTGAGTATACTATATATACAGATTTACATAGGACTTGCGGTGACACCTGAGACAGTGATAAATTGCGGGACATCATAGGACACAAGACTCTTGGGAGATCAAGCCTGACGGCTCAAGGAAGCGGAGAAAACAAAACAAAAGTTAAGTTTCTGAAGTACCTTTGCAAGATTGGGAGTTAAATATCTGGATTATTTTAAAACATTATAACTCGAGCACTTGATATTGGAGCAAGATACTCTAATCTAGCCCAAAGATGATCGTTTTGAGGTTTAAGAATGTTATAGAAAAAGTATTGCTTATGAAATGGGATGGGACAATGGAGACTAACGCTTGAAAAGCCATCAGAGCGTCTCTGTATAGTTCAAGAGATTAGGTGCATTACTATTGGCACATTTAAAGATATTAACAATCACAATTAAGACAAGAGCTAACCAAAGGCTATCTTTAAATCCCACACACGTATACAAAATAAATAATCAATAATGAAATAAAAATTACGAAATCCTACTATGCAACCAATATTATAAATGCGAATGTTTGTATGTATGTAGGTTTGTTACTCTTTCAAGCAAAAACTACCAAACGGATTTGGATAAAACTTGGCACATATATAGAAAATACACTGGAATAACACTTAGGATACTTTTTGTGCCGGGAAAATGTTACATTCCTCGGGAACGCGGGTGATACCGCGCGGGACAGCTAGTACATAATAAGACATCAACTAAATATAGTGAGACGGTCATCACTCATTACCACAAGGACGCAATAAACACATTGAGTAACTTCAAAAGATTTTGCCGTGTGGGTGTCGAAACTATACTATTGACCCAATGCCCTCATGAGTAAATAATATATCGGACATTTAGCGTAGGCGACGTAAAAAGCTTATAATTGACTACGTAACGTATCGGTCGCATTACCAAGTGATTTTTTTCTTTCCTTCGAACTGAATTTACTTTCTAAATATATAATGTAAGGTCTACCAATGTTTTGCAAGTTACGTTATATTTACAGGACAGATGTAGATTTTTTATTGTGGATATTTGTTACATAAAAAATCTATTTCCATATCATATAGGATTCCAAGAAATTATTAGACAGCTCAGGAACAAAGGTTAAGACGCGGGACGGAAGCTACTGTGAATAAATGAACATTGCATTTTAAATCTATTCATAATCTCTGATATGCACCACTCACGTCCGCACGGAACGGAATGCCGATCGATAATGAGCCGTTTTACCGCTATTGCGGTATTATGACGTCACATCCGAACGGTGCGCGCGCGCGCATAAGACACGAGGCGTGTACGCGCTTCTTTATTGACAGCCGATGACAGGACTGATGGACGGTTGAAAAAAAGCACACCGGATTGTTTACATACAAAAGGAAATGGACGTGAACTGACTAAGAGGTCTTTAAATTATCAACAGATTTTACAACTCAATCGTTAATTGTGTCAAAATATTAATAGATATATTGTCGTGTTGAAGGGAATTTATGTGTGGAGAAAAACAGATCAAGCCATTGTGTTATTCAATTGTAGCGTATTTTCAATTATTAAGATTTGGGGCTCAAAGCTCACGGTTAACACTGTTCCGTTGTGTACTATCCAGTTGCCTGTAGAGAAGGACGTAACTCAAATATTTTATTACTTGCAAATCAAATGAAAAGGCTAGTCGTAAAAGGAATGTTTAACTTAAAGTATTCAGCTTTTCAGAAGTCCTTATAGAAAAACTTATCCAAACAGACGAGAAAAATGTCTAATGAAAATGCTATTCGCTTAAAGAAATCTGAAAAGACATCTGGGAGCTAAGAAGTTACTACGCTACGGTTTTCAATGCACCTCTTTTTTCGTCCCCTTTTTTATATTCTTAAGAAGTCTTTTAGTGAATTTTAAGGGATATAAACGTAAACGATGTGAATGGACGAAAATAGATCGAAATTAATAAATTTAAATCTGACTTCTATTTAATTTAGAGAGCATTCAACGTAATAAATTATTTTATTTATTCGTTCAATAAAACTGCACTTATCAAAAATGAAATTAAAGTCGGGCTGACAGCTTGTTTGTCACTTAAGTAGTATAAAAATAAGTCTCAAAATTCAAACAGATCCGTCAGACAATAATTTTCATTAAAAAAAATTCCTACCCAGAAAATAAAAAGCACAAATTCAATCTTTACCAAGCCAAACATGTTAGTAAACAACCAATTTCACTTTCAAGAGCACTGTAACGGTAAAGTGTTGTTTTTTACCAGGCTACTGTCAAAACAAGCGTACATAATAAGGTCGAGAACCGAACCCCGCCTACACCAGACGTAACCATAACAGATAGATTACGTCACACACTATGTTGTGGACATTTGAGATAAAAGATACACAGTTTTATCAAAGCGATAACGATATGATGAATGGTATCAGTTCCATTGTGATAGCTGGAAAAACGGGAAGGAAGGATAAAGATTACAAGTATAAAGACACATGGGCCAAGTCTAAATTCAAGCCATTTTAGTAGCTAGGTACTATTCAAGAGAATATAAAATGGTGGAACTATTAGGAATAGTTCTGATCTAAACACCTTCCAGGTAGGATTTAGGGAGGTAAAGGAAGACAATAAAGATAATCATTCAATCAGAACCTGTTGCAAACAAGCAATTGACCAGGTCAAACTGGAGTGCGTACACAAAACGGTGCGTGCGCGCAGCCCATGAAGTCACTCTCAATTGAATGATTGCTCCCGGGGTCATACTAATTGGACGTTTATGCGCTTAACCGGTGATATGATGATATTTGTTGTTTTTAATGACGTGAGAAATCATACACGAGTTCCTGAATGGTTTTCATCACATCAAAAAAAAAATCTTAATTTTGGGACCTGTACTGTAAATTAAAGATATTTGATTTCCAAAACTAACACCTCCATGTTATATTATGCCGTTCTAAATTCAGAATCCCAAGAACTGCATCGAAAATTCTATTTAAAGATTTTAATCCGGAAGAAAGTTAAAAATAGCAGACAGATGCTGAAAAATGGACATGATAAACTCATCAGAGATGATTAATGACCACCAATCTTTTGGCCACCAACGGAGTTACCAGCAGATATTTTAGAAAGGAAGTATAATGTGCTAGTCAGAATAACTTGCATAATTGAGGACTTAGCAAAGTCAGAATTCAATGTTGGAGAGTGTGTTTAGAGTCAGTGTTACGAGTATGTCAGCCTTTTGAATTTCAATGAAAGCCTTAATAGAAGGCTAGAGGTGCAACTAGGTTAATTTTCGAATCGAAATTTATTATAATGTAACGAAGGACTGTTGAATTGGTATAGATTTTGTTTTACGCATTGGAGCAAAATTAAAGAGATCACAGCACGTTGAAGATTAAAGCAAATTAATACAAAGGTAATGAGGTAATACAGATTGCATTTGAAACAAAGAACAGATACCAATTACTACAGAATTAAATAGCATTAGCGAACACGGTCAAGTTTAACCTTACGTAACATTAAGCAAATTGCTTTACCTCGGGGGAAGGTTACCCACTGATAGTCACTATAAATGTGTTCATTAAAAAAAAGTATTACACGTGGGCAGGGAAAATCAATATGATGCCGACTATGTCTCCACTTTATATGGGTCATCGGGCAGCCGTCAGCAGAAAAGCGTTACTGAGAAACAGAAATAGCTTTTGGCGTTTTTTTATGGTTTATGGTTCTTATATGTATATTATTTTAGCATCGCTAAGTTACTATAAGATGCTGCGTCTCAAATGTATGTATCTCCAATACATTTAGATGTTATCGTGTTTTTACAATTTGTGTTACTAGCCTTTCCGTTTTATTTGTCAAGATATTGGAGTGGAATAATGTTATAGGATAAGCTAGTTGAGAGGCATTTTCTTCTTTTGCCTGCTTTGAATCTACAAATAAAAAAGTCTCAAAATAAACAATAATTCTATTTTTATTTTTTATTAAAGGATTTACTTAATTTTTTTGTAACTTCTTTTTAAATGGAAATGACTTATCTCATACCGTTTTTTAACAACCTAAAATAACACTTTTATAGTATTATAGATTTTTATTACAATAAACTGAAATGGCTAACTTCGCCCATGAACAGTCTCCCTGGTACGATTGCAACTAATTAAGACAAAAGGACAAATAAGATTGTGTGGAATAAAATAGAAACAAAAAAGAGTGGATTTTACTGACCCTACACGTTTAAACTTTGCCTTCAACCATTACGCCTTGGGTGCTTCGTTTTAATATGCTCTTTTTCAAGCAACGTTAGGTCTGCTCGCTTTACTATTAAATATGCAATTACAAGACTTTCTACACTCATAAATGTTTTGGCTAAATACAAATTAAGAGTGAATGGTTAAGTGCAGCCGGTAGTTTACAAAATGATGATGCAATTTGGACTGAAAGAGAGGTACAATATTGTAATTACTGGTATATTTAATGTCTTAATAGCAAATGAATGACCATTGACAAAAAAAAAAGATATTGCATCAAAGTACCGAAATATTCATGAAATATTATGGTACGGTTTCATAGAAATATACTCTCGAAAATATGTTAACTGTTGTTTTAAATAATAAATAATAGATATAATAAAATAGAATAAATATTAAATAAAGCTACATAAGCGTGTGTAGAAAAATTTAAATAATTACTATGTTACCTACATACACCGGATGTATCCAATAAACGAGGTATTTGCGGTTTTAATGCTTGTTGTGGTAATTGCGTACACGGTAAATGGTTAATATAATTCGCATTTCTATAAACCTAATAGTGATATCAACTAGATATAAAAATGAAGGAAAAACTTTTTAAGTTAAAAGGTTTAAGTGAAATGAACACCCTAAAAATTAAAAAAACAAAATATACAGACACATACATAACAGAGTTTAGCTCTGGAAAATGTTATGCGAGTTAACTGTCTTTCTATGAAATGGAATTTTCCACAAATTACAAAACTAATGCTATAAAAAATAACATGAAAGCAAATACGAATTTTACTATTTTACTCTATTCAAGACGCTCGCACCACTAAAAACATAAGTGTCAATACTTGATCACAAAACGGTAAAACATCAAATGCTGCTAATAAAATTTTTATCTCGATATATTTATCTCCAGCTACACATTTACTGATATTGTCGATAACATTTTTATATTGCCTATTGAAATCGTACAATAATGCTTACTACGCCATGTGTTCGTGGCAGATATTTCTAAGGTGATGTGATAAAAAGGGGCCAAAATGGGGATTTGGGGGGATCAGATTATGAGTTGAGAATTGATCTTTAGTTAATTCAGCGTCAATGTCACTTAACGTTGGATTTAACTTTTGAGGGCTTGTACAAATGACCTTAAATTTTAAAAGTGAGAATTTCAGACCTGGTAACTTTGCCTTTTTGACTGAGTTCAAAAAAAGAGGAGGTCTTCAATTTGGATGCATAACTCCGTCACATCCACAGCAATTTTGCAAAATGCTTTTTTATCCAAAAGATTTTGTTTCGAACTAGTCTCATTTAATAATCTAAGTTATAAGAAAGAAGATATAACAAACAAACGATGCTTACTTGAATGGAGCATAAAGCATATCAAGTCATAATTACGTGAACCACACATAGACCATTTAATAACATTGACTAGAACTTAATATAACATGCCATCACCGCACACGTTATAAAACGAGAAAAACCTTTACCCAGTGACATTATTTACAAACAACGTTTAACGCACGATTTAACTTAGACAGTAAACGATCAAAGGCGCCGAAGTGTGTACGCGTACAAAGAAACGCCTGAACGGGCTACCCTTGTCTTTGTTATTAATTTCATAACCAAATTGTTTATTTAACAAACCATTCACGCATTAAAATAACTTTGCGAAGCGTCTCTTTAATGGAGTCTTGAGAGAAATTACCAAATAAATAGGAAGATTTTCAAGAACGTTCTTTTGTTAGAACCGGCTAAGTTTCAGTCTGGCACTTCTTTTGTTTTTAGCGATGACTTTACACTTAAGACTAAAGTAACTTTTGTAAAATTATTACACCTTCTAGTAGAGATTTACAAAACAAATCAATGAGAAAAACTGAGAATAATATGGCATGTTTAACAGTTGACTTACTGACTTGTTAAATTAAACCCACCCGGTAGTAAATAAGCCCCGGGATAGCCTCAGTCTAAGTGTAATATAACCTAATATTACTCAGTTCTCCCACGCCCTCAACCTTGCTGAACTTTAGCTGTTTGTAATATTATGCCTATAAATTTTAATCAAGTTAGTAATTTGGAGCCGACAAATTTCTTTAAGATGGTTTGTACCTAACCTACGGAAATATAACATGGAAATGTAACTTAATTGATACCTACGAGATCTTAAATGGACATTATGACTTACAGGAAGTTTATTTAAACGATACAACAATTTAAGAGGCCACTGTCTTAAATTGACCATTCGTTTCTCATACAACAAACCTCACAAATATTCCAAGCAATAGAGTGGAGCGTGAAATAATCTCCCAGAAGACGTTGTAACAGCCCAAAATGTTAATCAATCCAAAAACCAACTCGACAAGTATAAAAGAAGAACTAGCAGAGAACAACAGGATATCACATCAACTGCCTGCCTAATAACTAAATAACAATAATAAAATATGGTAGATGAAGATACCTAGACAACGAACGGCCATAGAATTCTAAAGTCTCAATAATGATTATGCAGTTAAATGAATTTGTCAAAAATTTTATAAAACTATGCTCAGACGTAAATTTTAACAATTTTCAAAAGCTTCATTGAAAATGCAATTAAGACGAGAAACAACAGCTGTTTGTACAGTAAGAAGCAAATAACAATGCTTCGCTAAGGAAGTGTTTACAAACATTCAATACTCATAAATTGTCCCTAGACACTACCATAACTGGCGCCCAACATGGGGCCGCGGGGCGCGCCTGAAGCAATTTTCTATTACGTTCCGCCATACAATTGTGGAACCCTAAGCTTCATTACATTAAAGATCAACCTCCTTTGTTTCGGTTCCGATTTCTGTGATTACTTCCACACATTTATGAAAAATGAACTTTGTCGATGAGGTAACAAGATTCAATGTTGTCAAAAATTATATAAAGCTTAATAGAAAAGGGTCTTCGTCTAAGTACAGACAGGGGAAGTGAGTACGGCTGTGAAAAACGGGAATATAACAGAGGGTAGTTTCGAGCCGTCCCTAGCCTCGACAGTCTGGAGTAGAGAACTAGAGGCTTTTGTTTAGGAACGTGGAACAAACATCGTAAATAGTATTTACAACGTCGAGCCCGATAAGAACGTACTGAAAGCAAAGGTGGCGTCAGCACGTAAAGTTGTAAATAAGAGTAATTTAGTTGTATCTTCTTTATTTACGGTTGCTTTAGCAAGTATTATTTCGAGGATATGGCTGTCGTAAATATTTACCGCTTATTAGTTACTCTTTATGATTGTTTCAGGAAAATGCTGAGAAAATCTTAAAGTCGAAGTATTAGTAGTATTCATGTACACATGTGTGATATAATACAACCGTATTTATCTCGCAAGTGTGGGTGGCATATCCTTAACACACTAATTGTTAAGAAAGGGATGCTCCTCAGCGTTTCCTACTGATTTGAATTATAGTAATAATATTAGGAATACTTTTTATTAATAATACATATAAATGCGAAAGGTCACTTATTCGCTACTCACGGTATCTCGAACACTACTTGACGTTCGAAGTTGACATTTGGCTGGTAGTTGATAAGTAGGAGACGTCAGCTGACAATTTTACGGTTTTCGTACAGGGTCGAACTAGGAGACTAGACTAAAGACATGCAGAAATATAAATTAATAAATTGAATAATAAATTATCAAATATATATATCATTTAGTTATTGCAACGAATCGATTTTTAGTATCTCCAATTTTTATAGGCAGGATAATCTAGACTACTTTTACCCCCTAACAGGAGTGCCGTGTGTTCTACACGCGGGGAAAAACAAGTTAAATATATACACACAAATTCTCGCACTTTTGTGCATTCACTTTGAAATGAACCGGTTTGAAATCCACCTTTACACAAAATCTTCTCCCTCAGGTTAGAAACGACCCCAACCTAACATTTCCGACACGTCGTCCACATTCAAGGCCCCCCCGTCTGGCTTCGAGGCAATTTGTCAAATGCCCAGACCTACCCTCACATCCCCTCGTATAAAAAAGCATTTGAATAATCGAAATGATGACGAAGGCCTCAATATTGCCAATATCGTACAGGTGCAGTTGTAATTGGGGAAATGGAGTTAGAGTTTATGATGACAGGTCACGTTCTTTCCACGTTATAGTCCTGACCTCGGGTTATTATCTGCTTTGAGGGCACATTTACTTTGTTGTTGCGTGTACCTCACATATAATAGAGCGTTTCAATGTCACACTTTGTCCAGGAAATGGAGCTGCTTTATGATGAATCGATTTTCTACTGTTGTTGTTACAAAATAGTTGCAAACAAACGTGAAAGTAAGAGAATGTCATCTAAACAAACAAGTGTAAGAAGATATTCAAGTCGTGTTTGTCTTGAAAGATACTCTTACCATTTAACTGCATTTTGTCATTTGATGTAAGAAAGTATGGAATAATTACCGTTGACTTCAAATGTAACTGCTACTAAAAATTCTAAAGATGCAGACGTTGCTGCTCGAAACCTGTAGTCGTAACCAGGAAAATACAGTGAAAGTTTGCTCATTGGAGCTACTAAGACAGCAATTCAAGACCAAAGTGTTTAACTCACATTATCATCTTTCCCACGTTAATAGGTTTGATTACATTAACTAACAGTTCGACAAGCATAAAAGCAAAGTAATAGTCATGAACTATCGTAGCTACTTTGTTGTTGATACACAACACGTCATCACGCTTAACAATAGCCTTTTAGTTACGCCTTACAAACTTTTCTGAGTATCAGGAACAATAGTTATAACGCGCGTTAGAAAACCAACTCCATATTTATATTATGGTTTCACTATATTAAGACATAAAACCTGAAAGGTAGTAAAGTTTATAAGGTGTTTGACTCTGGAGCTCATTTTAGTGCTTTATTTATTCATTGATTCTATGATTCTTTCGACTTATGGACTTACTTCACAGAGCTATGTTTAGATGTTTTAAACGCTTCGCTGAGAGTCCACCAACAGAGAGAAATACCTTATTTCTTGAAGATTTGTTATTCTAAACGTCCATATTATCCCAAAATATCTGTTTTCAAGGTGGGAACTCATGTTATGCTAAAATATTGAATAGAAAGCATGTATTTTGGAATTGGCGATGATGACTACAGAAGATGGTTATCAAACATACAAAGTGAAAGATCCCGAGAATATTTTAACGGTCTAGGCAAGTAAGAGTATAAAACAACTATAAAAAGCTATAAATAATCGATTCTCTGTTAGTAAAGGCCACCCTCAGCGCTTGACGGTGACTCATGTCGGGGGTAGATTGTTATATTAAATATAGAATGTGCCACTGGCAATGCTTGTCGCGTAGTATAATGATGATACTTGAGGTGGCAAGTGCCATGTTTATTAAAAAATAGACATGATTTTGTAATGAAATTCTGCTGATACATCAATAGTAATATCTTAAATTATCTGAATATATACAAGCGGTTAAGTCTATATTATTTCCAGAAAATGGTCCGATTAACAGTTGAGTAGAAGAGACAAATGTAAACCGTTATTTCATTTACTATACTTACATTCACAAGGCATGTTGATGCAGTAAACTAACCTATATTTTCCATTTATAGCATTGCTTTACAGTGAACGAATTCTTAGAAAATTAACAACAAACGTACTTTACGCATTGTTACCAAAAAAGTTAAGTTATCAAAATGTAATCAAAATACGTGCCCGAAATGGTAACGCAGTTGTAAGCACACGTTACGGGATCGTCAACGGTAACGGTGGATAAAAAACATGATTTCATTCATTCGTCTGTGCATGCGCAAGTGGTTTATCACATTCTCGCTGAATACGGTTAAAAGCAAAATTCACATACACTTGTAACTGTACGATGCAAATGGGTGTCGTCAGACGAAATACAAAATCAGAGGAGAGATTTCAAGAGCGGTCTTTTAAAATTTAACATAGTACATAAAATCTTGTAGGTACGTTGCAAATTCATAAGTTATATGCACTGCCATAGTAACTAGATTGTTTTGTAGATGGAAGTATCTAGGAATTTCCACTATCTAACTTTCTTTTGCTTTATTATACACTAGCTGTCCCTCGCGGTTTCCACCGTTTATCGATATCATATACAGCCTATAACTAACTACGAAAAATTCCGCATCGAATGGTAGGAGTCTCATCCTGTTATGTTCAGAAGTTTTGAGCTGATGGTGCGTCAAAAGAACCCTATATTCCTTATATTTATATAGATAGATAGATTCGAAAATGTTATATTTAGTCCAATAGTTAGTCTTGGTTACATTCAGAATTACGTTTACCACTACACTTATCAAACCAGTTAAATTACTATTTGTCTTCGTAATATGGTTCAAAATCACTAGTTGCAGTCACTAGTTACTCCCCCTTTAACAATTACATGGACAATAATAAGGGATACTCGCTCGTTACTCATGTCCTCTTGTCACTGGAGTGGAAAATGGTAGGGTATGGAATATAAGAATTATTAATTTGTTTTTCAGATAATACGCTGTAACTGATTGTTTATTTCTTTGAATTATTGTTAAATTTTGTTTAACTTCTGTATAGATTGAAGACAAACTTTTACTAAAAGCCCAAAAGTTTAAATTTATGCCGAAAAATAAAGTTGGTAACTGTTGTAACCACCAGAATTCAATTGCAGAAAATCCAAGTACATGCGGTGTTTACGTCTAAGTAATTGTAGCACTGTTGTTCCTATTTATTATATAATGTATTCTTATTTAAAAAAAAAAAACAAAAAACATGGCACGGTAAACAGATAATCAAAGAAAGCTCCCACAGTTTACCTCCATCCAATTTAACCACCCACAAAAAAAAAGGACGAACCGAATAATGTCAAGAGTCTTCAGGAGTACATGTTTATTAACCAACACAATTCTGAAGGCTACTGACGAGTCATGTCAAAAAATTTCCATCCCTAAAGCGATTGCCTTAGAGCTTTGGCCACAAAATATGTAAAAGATAAAGTAACTATAGATGAGTAAGCTGAAATGTTACTTGATCTTTTAACAACGAGAACGAAATACTATAGCTGTCGGGCTATTATAGACCCTAAGTAAGTATATCGTAAAATCTTATGTAAAAAGGAGACGGGCCAGTTGGCCTAGTGTTAAGGTACCAAGCCACAGTCATGTGTTCGATTCCTACTCAGGTCAAGCTTTGGTGTGCATGAACATGGCTGTTTGTTCTGTGTCTGGGTGTAAATATCTATAGAAGTATTTAGAAGTAGTTATCTGGTTCCCATACTTAGCTCTGCTTAGTTTGGGATCAAATGGCCGTGTGTAAAGACATCCTCATAATACAGCACTAAATTCGCTAATGTGGCATTAAATTAGCACTAATTATTAAAATCAAATTTAGTCAATTCCGCCATATTGACACCGATAGCTTTACAGACATTATGTCTTAGGATATATGTATTTTTTTTATATTACAGACAAATAACTCGGTTTGTGGATTAAACAATTACTAATGTGTATACCTACTCGTATGTACTATAAAAAGAAAGTATAGCCCAGATAGGCGATTTCAATAATCCAGCTTCATGTATCACGGCTAATATCTGTACGAAATACAACGTATTATTATAGATAGACAATCCCTTATAAGAATAACGAATTGACGTATATTTATATACAGACATATTATGTTTATCCGTCGAAATGGAATAACCGAATACGTTTACATAAATTTAACAAACCGCCCCAGGAGGTCAGAACAAGGCATTCGTATGTACAATATTATGATATTGAGCAAAAACATATATCATTTCATTAAATAATATAACTAAACCGAAAATATATATAAAATAAAAGGTACTCTAAATGTTCTATGGTACCCATGACATGAGGCTAGCGGCGTTACCCCGTTGGAGGTTTAAGCTTAGTCCCTGGGCAAAAATCTTTGTTATATCCTTGACGGGCCAGTTGACTTGGTGGTTAGAGGCCCTGACTGCCAAACCGAAGGTCGCGGGTTCGATTCCCACCCAGGACAAACATTTGTGTGCATGAACTGTTTGTTCTGTGTCTGGGTGTAAATATCTATATATGTATGTATACGTAGTATATCAGTTACCTGGTAGCCATACTACAAGCAGTACACTCTGCTTAACTTGGGATCAGGTAACCATGTGTGAAGAATGTCTTGGGATTTATTAAATATTATAAATGCGAAAGTTTTTATGTATGAATGTTTGTTACCCCCAGGCAAAAACTACGAAACGGATTTAGATGCAACTTGGCACATAGATAGAGTATCACCTGTATTAATATAGAGGCTACTTTTTATCCCGGGAAAACGTGACATCCCTCGGGAACGCGGGTAAAATAGCGAGGGACAGCTAGTAGTGTAATATAGTAAGTAATTAAATTTGAATTGCCTTTATATTTTTCATTGTATGTAATACTAGCTGTACCCGCGTTCCCGAAGGATATCACATTTTCCCGGGATAAAAAGTAGCCTATATGTTATTCCAGGATATGCTCTATCTATGTGCCAAGTTTCATCAGTAGTTTTTGCGTGAAAGAGTAACAAACATACTTACATGGCGAGCTCCATCTTCGGCCTCATCTTCACTTACCATCAAGTGTGATTGAGGTCAATCGCAATCTCGTCCGAAAAAAAAACTTACATACAAATCTTTCCTCTTTATAATATTAGTATAGAGTATAGATTTTCATCAAATGAATATAATAGTGATAAAATCCAAAGTATTGTAGAAAGTCATTTCTAGAAACCAACTATTACATCATCCCTTTTAACCATTTCGCTTAGTAACGTACAAGGGTATTGATATGCTATGTTACTTAGATGAAGATTGAATTTTGAATAAATCATTTTTAGAACGAAATCATCTTTAAAACGTTACAAAGAAAAGGTACAAGATTAGCATAACAGTTGAAAACAATGATAGAAAAGAAAAGCAAAATCAATTATGCTTAGAATGTAAAGAATCTTCTAACAGTTGGCGAACTTGAGGTTAGCGTGGAATTTCTTATTATAGCTGTATATAAATTTACAAAGGGAAGTTGGTAAGCCTGTTTCTAGAAACATAAGGGGGATTAGAGGCTAGTAACTCAGATTTTAATTAATAGACGGTACCTTTTGTAATTTAAATAAGGTAATTACGACACCTGTAGGAGTTTCGGGTATTAATTAGAAAGCAATTTCAGTTCAGTAAATAATTTTTTAAAGTCCCTTTTCCGTAGTTTATGTAAGTTAAACAAAAAATAACTTGGGCAGGGGAAAATTCTTGGAATTGGGATTGGTAAAAAATTTCTTTGACTGTATTTTTTTTTAGTATCTACTATCCAATATAGCACAAAACCATAGGTATATGTTTATTAAGAAATAATTACTTAGTATTCGCTTACTTACCCAATAATCAGCATTTCCTGTAACAAACAAATTTCAATTTAATAAATAGTTTAGTTACAACAGAAATTGTAGAAAGATCAATAGAAGCAAATGAATTCAAAGCAACAATAGTAGCCCGGTTCGGTCTCGCATAACATACTGTAACTAGAGTGCCATACGTCGAGGGAAGACAAAAGGAATACATATTTGCACAGGGACTATTCAAAGAGAAGTGGTCACTACCAATTCTCATATCGTGGGTGGTTCAAAGATCTAACGAAATATGGTATTTTGAAAGGTAACGTTACAAATATATTAATGATAATAGGACATGTAGGCGTAGCCAGATATTTACGAAAAAAAATACCGTAGTTACTTATCCGAGTACCAAAGCGTTAGGTTATATGGTCTAACGAAATATTCATAGAAGTTCAACAATAAATAAGGTTTGTATAGCAAAATAATAAACGAACAAAAGACGTTGATGCTAAAACATACAAATTTTTGCGAACACTTAAAAGCAGCCACACCCAAAAACGTGTTCCTAAAATCCACAAAACGAAACTGATCACGCAATAATGCATGTAACACGTGGGTCAAGCCCCTTGTTTATTTCCCCTATCGGTTTTAATATTAAACTTTATTATCATGGCAATAGAGGTTATAGTAAGCAAGTGCAAAGATAACGCCCCTTCTGCAATAAATTACTGCAAGCAGTGCAGCTCCAGGGTGCAACCGATCGATAGAGCTGCGAAATATTCGGGGTCTCGATTTTAGTAATTGGGTACGTTGCGAGTATACCTCGAAAATTGATAGAACTCGGCCTAAGTCAATTACAGATGCAGATTTCGGTAAAGCCAAACACACTTTAGGTAATGAAAACGACGTTAGAAACTATGTTTACGTAAAACAAAATACGTTGTTCCATAGTTTTGCTTTGTATTAACATAATGATAATTTAGCTGGAAGCACTCTGTATGTTTATATGTACTTGAACTGAGAGAGTAGACATTAAAATAATTAAATGCTACTAACAAATTGTGGAATAACAAACTGAAAACTGGCAATTATAGTTTGTAATTTTGAATATTGTTTTATGGACTTTAATATGTGAAATACCATTGTTTTATTGCTTTGTTAAAAACTTGCGTTTAGTTTAATTATCAACGTTAGTGAAAGCCATGTCAAATATGTTTCAGAGGTTGCTTTAATACGGTATCATTATATTTCTGCTGGATTAAGATTCTGTTGCGTAACTGTATCAATGCGAAAACGCGAGATTGTTTACATAACATAATAAAAATAACAACTAATAGGGTTTCGGGAACCCAATCAAACAAAAAGTTACCACAACATACCCATTTAATAACCTAACACAATATTACGCTCGTATTCGGCCTTTCCCAGTTTCCCACAATGAACTTGGTATCGATTTACAGCAAAGAGGGCAACGTCCAATGCTAACATTTTTTTGACATTTTGTAGGAAAACGTTGGATAGATGTTTCGTGTTGGACATTTTAAGCACATGTCAGTACTAGGAGCAATAAAAGAAGCGTCGATAAATATGCTGTCACGTCGCGTCGTAAATGCTCCCATAAAACATTGGTTGCCTTTCCACAATGCCTATTAGAATTAGGAATAGTGCGCCACTTTGTGAGGACATTTCAATTTCCATTGTAACATTTGCCGCAGATACTAGATCCATTAGTTTTAATTCTCCATCATCATCAGATACTTTCAAAGCAATCGTGTACCTAATTGTTGCAATTGTTCGAATGGATATTACTATCTTCCACAACCACTTGGAGACTAAGTTTAAACGTTTTGCAATTGCTGAAGACGCCATTGTCTCGTTTTACGACTCCTTTAAGTCCAATGCTGGCTTTGTTTGAAGTTGTTACAATAAAACTAGAAGCTAAACGCTTTAAGGGGGGAAAGTGGAGACACGAGTTTCACGGCTAATTAAGGATGGATTGGGCGGTTCTTTTTTTAACGTCTGCATTTACTTTCAAACTGAAATGCAGCTTTAATTACTTCGTAGAAAATTTTGAACAATAACAAATACTATTACTTTTTTTAAACTTTATTCTAAAACTGACTTCATGTTTCATTTAGAAAAAATAAAGTTGTAAAATATAATAGATTTTCTTTTTATAATACTATTTGGGCCGACAAACAAGCAGACGGTCCACCTGATGGTAAGCGATCACCGCCGCCTATGGACATTTGCAACACTAGGGGCATCGCCAATGCGTTGTCAACCCTGAGACGTGAAGTTGTTAAGTCTCATGTGCCTGTAATTTCACCTAATAGTAAAAGTATGAATAAGTTAAGCGTGGTGACATAAGCACAATTTTCATTGAAAGCGGACAGACACAAACTCCAGACAGGTCGCTGTAATCCACTGGACGCAGATGCCAAACATAGTTATTTTAGAGTACCTAGAATTCCAAATGACCCTTAGGGAAAAGCGAGAGGACATCGAAACACATTTAGTGTTAGGAAATGAAATAACAACAGCTAAATCTAAAATCCCTAAGCAGAACTAGTAGTTCAAAGCTTGATTTAAAATGTATGTAAATCCAACGTCCGTTGCAACTTGAAATTGAGACTAGCGACTACGAGAATCTTCCAGACTCTTCTGAATATCAAAGGAACGAAACCATTTTATGAAATCTTACAGTCTGTATACCACAGTATAAAGTGTTGTAAAGGAAGCAGACTGGTCCATCTTGAGACAACCGCACCAGCTTTATATTTTGTATATAGATAATTCTGTAACTGAGCCAAATACAAAGGATAAAGCAAAATTTTTCACTTATAGTTTTTTTCTTTTATATTGTCATCTAGTCATTTCAAAACCAGTTAATCAAAATGTTTTTATTGAAACCGACAAAGACATCTTTTTCAATTTTATGACACCAATACAATTGCAAAATTTATAGTAGTAAACTGGAAGTTTAACGATTATAATTGCCTATTGCTTTCTGGATTAACATTTCATAATTACCACTATCGCAATATACTCCGCTGATCCGTACTATGATATAATAGTGCCATATGTTGTACTAAGTGACATAGGTTAATTCTGATCGAAGAGATTAACGATTTAGAGCATAAGAGCGTTTTATGATTAAGGTTGACAATCTAAATACAAATAGATAGGTGATATGAGGTTTGGAGGTATCAGCTAGCCTGTTTCTTTACGGTTTAATAAAAATTAGAGGATTACATTCCTTTTCTTTTCTCCTTGCTTTTATGTATGAATATCATTTATATGCAGGCAATCTATATATATAAAAATGTTATGTTGGTTTGTGTACGCTTCAAAAACTCAAAAAGATCTGCACCGATCGAGCTGAAATTTTAGCAGAATACAATCCACATCAAGGATTATTTTTATCTATTATATATGCATCAGTCACATATCCGCGACCATCTTTGTTTTGTTTCTCATTTCTCAACCATTCAATCACAATGTGCCTCAGCGAAACGTGGCAGGGTACAGCTAGTTTATATAATAAATTTAACAGCTGCTAAAAAGTAATTACCCTAGTATTGCTGATCTATGCATACGTCCAGCCACCTAATACTAGATAGCTTGCCCATTTATGGAGACCATATATCAGGCAGCTTAGCTCGAACGACATTAACCTTTTAGCTAATTTGATACCAATATACCGGTGGATATTACAATAGCAAAATAGTGCCATAAATCTTCATAGATTTTGTTTTATTCGTATTAGATTTATCTTTATTTTTAGTTGATTCCAAGATAGGGCATTTTTACGATGGGCCATAAATTTTGACGACCTTGAAACCTTTACAATCCTGGAAGGAAAAATAATGATAAAACCAATTGAATAATTTTCCAGTTCACCAACAACCTTTAAAAGGCCTTACATTGAGTCATTTATCTACGATGATAAGATATTGAATAATTCCCTTTATGACAATATATATTTTCCGTCCATAAATTAATTTTAATCAAAAACAACTTTGGAAGCGTCAGTATCGAATCTTTTTAAAAGTCTTCATTTAATGTTATATTCTAAACTTAAAGAGCATTTTTATAACTTCTCTGACCCCATGTTCACACAAGTGTCCGGTCACTTCCTCTTTAACTGACATTGATTTATTGAATACCTTTTACTATTTATCAAGCGGGACAAATCCCAATCAATCCTGTTCGGGATCTTTGTTCGGGTGCGTAACATTACGTTCCCAAAGAATTATAGCTGTAAATGCCACGGCACGGATTTTGTGAGTATCTACACAAGGAGCATGAGCAGGAATGCATAATGATGAACGCTCTGAATAATAAGAGCAAAGTGGATCAGAACAAACGAAGTTTGATCGGAATATTAATGGCGTCCTTTATTCCAAAAGGCTTTATATTTAGTGTTCTTACTTGAATAGGGGATTGTCTGGGAAGTAGCAGGTTGATGTCGTTAAATTGAGGAAGGTAGATGAGACAGCGAGTCTTTCAGTCACATCTTAGCAACGACCTTCAGGTTTAATGAGAATAATATATATACGCAAGATGTTAGCAATTAAGGACCATTTATTTTAGGAATCAATGGAGATGTGTATGTTACACTGTGTTTAGCCTGATGATGAAACTTGCTACTGTACAAACGCTTTGTGTACGACTGGAGGTTTCTGACAAAAACATCGGTAATATCCAAGCAATCAGATGTAAGACTGTTTTAAACGCATCAACAAACGCCGCATAAGTACAAACAGTAAGCAATCACAACACTTCCTCAGTATTGGGTGCAGTGCCCGTGCGCGACCGTGACTCATCTATCAAGTGTGATCAAGTGCATGCGCGCGCGCCGTTACAGAATTAGATCACGGTGCAAGTATAAGTTAACTGGATTTATTTTTGGGATAGTGGTTTTGAGGGAAGATTTTGTGTTTACCGCGTTTATGTTAATGGGAGTATTTTATTATTATACTGGTTTTCAATTATCTAGATCAAGATGGCAGATTAGGGTGGCGTTTGTAGACTACATCAGTGATTGAACTTCAGGGCATTGGATTATAGCCCGAGTTTACGTATGGCAATAGATGTTCCCTCGTTCTTATCAATGGCGTAGCTTGCCTTAGACGGTCCCTGTGTTCAATTTTATTGGGGGGCCCTAATGAAAGATTTAAAGGATTATGGACAATGATTTACAATTTTTGCTTACGTCATCAATGATACGTTAGATACGGCGGTAGCTACTCCCCTGGTTCTTATTGAAGTTGAAAATTAACGAAGTTATACAATTGATCTAGATTTCTCAGTCATTCTACAAATGAGCCGATAACCGTCCTGATACTAACAAATATACCTCTGAAATTGTTCAGTTTCCTGAAATTAAAATCTCTCGTTAACTGCGTAGGTTAAGTGTAAAGTAAGCCATAGTAGGTTTACTTTTCCAATGGCATTCGTAGTAAAACTTTCTTTCTACGTACTGAATCCATTATTCAATTCAATGTCCTCAAAATTATATTCCTCTTGTTATACGGGCAGGGCTGCCAACTGCGTCTAGTTCAGTACTACGTAGATGAAAAGGCACTTTTATTATTTAAATATAATGTCAAAGCTATTTATGCAGTTTAGGACTTCGAAGGGAAATTATAAAGGTCTAAGTTACTGTAGTTTACACCGGTTCGGAGGTCAGCCTTTGACAAAAAAGAATCGGCAACAAAATCAGCAAGGTTAAATTTGAATAATATTGTTTCATAATGGAAGAACAATAAGTCATTGAAAACTCTCAATAATCAATATAAGTACAGTCAGCAAAATAAGTAGTTGAACAGATTCAAATTTACAACAATAATCCATAATATGCAATTACAATTATACATCTTACTTATTATTCAACAAAAACCTATATCATTTTAATTAATCTACTTCTGTTGCTGTCAGTCCTTAATTAAAGTAGGACATTCATATTTCAGAAGGTAGTAACTTACTCAGTGAGAAGTTATATTCCAATTTTATATTTATCGTGGCAACCCTAGCCGCAAGTCCAATAGTCTGCGCCCGCGCCGCTCGGCCGGTGGGAGCAAGACATCTAAATATGGATGTACCAACGCGGTGATCAGATTCAACCTTTTTGCGAGATGAACATGCGAATGAAGAAGATGAATACGTCACACGATATTTATAAAGTTTACCTACAGTTCGTGATTCATTCACAGTTTATGGTTTTGTTCAACTTGGAGATTTTAATGTGATGTAGGTACTTACTGGTTTACGGAAAAACACAACACACAAAAAGAAACAGGGTGCGTTGTAAAGACACAGGATAGGAGTGAAACTTTTGTATTACAGGGAAACATTTTAATTATCCTTCAATCACTTTTGAATGGCATAGATTGTGTTTACCATTCATTTATTTTTCGTCACACAAAAAGACTGCGGATAAAAAATTTCAAAGACTTCTTCGAGAAAGATTGATTCGAATATTAAACTGTGTCTGCTGGACAGAGTGTCTTCACAGTTGGAAATAATCAATGTTTTACTAACACACCCTATCTACTGCCTATATAATAAGATCCCCCAAACGTGATGTCAATCTAAATTACCAGTAATCAGTAGAACCTTGACATCTTTAAATTAATTTTCGTAAGGAAGTATTATTGTCACAATCAGTACCTCTACCATGAGTTGCTATCGAAACTTACTTTAGTCACTAGCGAGTAAACTACTATCGATACAGTATTTCTCGATAGCAACTCTCAAATTTGTGACACATGGTACCGAATTTCTATAGCAAAGGCTGAAAAACGTTACTCGCTAGTGTTTACATTTCGATAGGTTTACCTATCGACTCGTACTATCGATTTTAGTTCTTTAGGTGACCGCTAGTGGCGCTGTACACATTTGCCATAGAAATGTTTTACGCCGTCGCTAGCGAGTGCGTACGTTAGAAACTCATCGTAAAGGCACTGATCTAAAATCGGAATCCTTGACAAATTCAACAACACAATATATTTATTGTTCATTTATAAAGTCATTCAATAAATAACATCTTGAAAGAATAATTTGAAAATTTTCAATGCATTATCATCAATTGAACATTTATAGTTCTGATTGGGGTTTAATTAATGCATTTGACGTCGTAATTACGCATTAGCTCGTGAAGAAGTTAATTATCGAATAAATTCGGTACGTGTTCATTTCCTATTTAATTAACAATTATAGATTCAAATGCAATTTACTGAAATAAAAACTTTGTTTATTCAATTTATACACTAACTAGCTGTTACCTGCGTTCCCGAGGGATTTTTCATTTTCCCGGGATAAAATGTAGCCTTTATGTAATTCCAGGACATGCTCTATCTGTTTGCTAAGGTTCATCCAAATGCGTTCAGTGGTTTTTGCGTGAAAGAGTAATAAACAGCCATACATTATCGTCACAAACTTTCGCATTTATAATATTAATTGAAGCAACAGAGATGTATCGAGTATAGTGAAACATTATGTTGAATACCTTTTCGTATTGGATTATTGTTTTTCTGTGAAGAAGTTATAATGTTTGTTAAAAAAAATTAAAAATAAATGGATAGGATTACACCGTATTTCTACAGAATGGTTCCCATATGAATAATAATAAAAGTTTAAGTGAAAATTTTTACCAAATTCATAATAAATAGAACTAAAGTACAGACTTAAATTATTTCATAAATACCTAAAATATCAGCCCAATAAAGATAAATAAGGGCTAAAAAACACAATCGTTGATTATGTCGCGAAATGAAGCTGGTAGGTAGGTACCTATATCTTGTGTACGAAAAGCATTCGGTCGATGATCTCGGGCCTTTTATTTATTGGTGAACAAAACAGATTACAGACATTCATAGCAACCTACATCTAATTTACATTACATTTGTAGACCACAATGGGCCTCAATATTGTAAAGAAAAAGGACTTGCCTTGTTCTGTATAATTCTGTAATATCCATGTACCTACTAGAAAATTCTACGGAAAACTCTTCCTTTAATTTTGGTAAAATAAACAGTGGAAATTGTTAAGATATTGATTACGAAGATAATCGTAATCAAAATTGTCTTCTGAAATAAACAAACACATTATTGAGTAGTAGAGCTCTTAGTGCAGTTAGACCGGGGAAGTACTACCACCATTCCCATTTCCGCCGTAAAGCAGTAGTGCGCTTGAATTACTGTGTTTCGGTTAGAAAGGTAGGGGGCCGGTGAAATTACAGGCACATGAGACTTAACATCTTCAAGTCTCAGAGTCGACAACGCATTGGCGATGCCCCTAGTGGTGCAAATGACCATAGGCGGTGGTGACCACGTACCGGTGTACCGTCTACATGTTAATCGGCCCATTTGGTATTAAAAAAACCTAACTAAGGAATCGTGTGGATTTTTTATATCCGAAAGCCATCATCCAAAAACGACAAATTCAAACAACTCTTTATCTGCGAATCTATTACAACTAAGGCAAGTATAGGATTCTAGACAAATGCAGATTGTTTAGACCCGTAAGAATAATTCAGCGGTGACAATAAATTAAATCAAATATTTATAAAGCAAATAGGCCTTTACAGGCATAAGTGCCATGGTCAGACTAATGCCGATTATCTTTAATATCTTTATATAACAAGGAATTCAGACATTCCATTAAAGTTCATAATCATATTACTCATTATTTATTACTTTACCTTAACTAATAAAAATTAATTTAACTGTTTAAAATTTACTGTTTTTTTTTTTATTTACTTTTTTGTACGCTCATCAGATTATCTGATTACTAACATAAATAGTGTGTAATATCTCACGTAAGTGATATTTTTTTTGTAATTCTTGAGAAATAAATGTTCTTTAACCCCAAATTGATACACTATTCAAAGCCTAGAATTCTATTTTACAAATAACACCAATTTCTTAAATTGTTCAAAATCCATAGTCATTGACCTTTAAATCGAATGAAACGCTTGTGTCATGAAATTATTTAAGGCCTGTTTGAATCGGTCACAGAGCAAAGTCGATTTCACGCTCCAAACCGACTTTCTGATCGACCTCCGACCGGGATCGCACAAAAAATTAATTTACTTCCAATTTAGGTAGTAAAGCTTCGTAATTTAAAATTCATTACGAAATACAGCAATTTACAAAGAAGATCATGAGACATAATCTTGGTCAACTATGTTAAGATCTATTTCGGAATTCAAGCCGCAGAAAAAATATCTTGCAAAACATTAAGCGTCTTGCTGTATCCTTGCCAAACGCAGTTCTCATAGTCTTATATCGCTACACAATCTTTGCATACCTGACACTTAACATGGAGGCTTCATTTAGTCGGAATGCAATCAAGATGTTATTCCCACGGGATCTCGAAGAACTGGATACTGACGATCCGCTACCATAATTGATCTGAACCATATTGCGCTAAAACATTCCCGATCCAACATTACTGAAGGCCTTAAAGAGATTAAATCCAAGGTTTCCTCCAAAGTATAATTTACTTAATGATTCACTGAGCCCTTCTGTTCCACCGTTGCTAAAGTTATTGATAAATACGATACTTGGCGAAGCAAATAGTTTTCCGTTTGCTACTTAGTCTTGCCTTTCAACTGAGAAAAGTAGGAGCAAGTAAGGTTGCGAGCACTTACAAAGCGATTCCATGGGCGGTGAGTTTCTTTGACTCTTCCAAAATTCTTCAAGATAGCACAGATAATTAAATATTGAGTGGTAGTAGACCAAATAAAGGTTAATGAGAAGATTGACGTCGAAGAGTCAGAAGAATAACTAAAAGTCGTTAGACACAACCAGATATTGAAAGAAACTGGTAATAACTGAATGGAGAATTAATTTACTGACACGGAATATTTGCAAATTTCACAAATTCTCTTCTCAACTTCAGTTCCCGCTTACCGCTCGATCTGGTGACCCAGTCTTAAGTGCACATTAGCGAATAGCTGTTAGTTTATGTCTGTCGCTACTTCCACGTCCAGGCTTAAGTTTCCTAGCACACACATACCTTCGGTCAGTATATTTTACTTAGTGGAAATGGAAGTTAAGTTTTTAATGGAACCTACTTCTTGGTTGGTGCATTTGACACATATCTGTGCAAACTTGTCATATATATTTTTTATAAGATTCCATCCACTAGACGATTGGATGACTCCAAAGAAAGAATAAACGCCCACGAAGCATAATATAGTTAAGTCATGTAACAGCAATGTATTTTCTCGCATTTTTCGTATCTTCTATATTGTGTGAGTGTTTATCACATAATGTACTTTCAATGTCGATAAAATAAATGTGATAATAAACTTAGAGATAAAAACAAAAATAACATGTTTGGGAAATACACACAACAATTGTGAATTTCCCTGACTCACAGTTCATATGGTAAAAGTTATTTTTCCAGAAAAATATACCCATGAGCATTTACTTGGTGTTTTAAAACCTGCATGCGACTTATTTAATTGGGTTATCCAGCCGCTGAGTATGACGACGAAGTCGAGAGCAAATCCCCTGTAAAAACATCAAAATCTTTAGCATCAATATTAAAATTCCACTACTTTAGCAACATCCATTAAAATTCGTTTTTTAAAAAACCGTTTCAATTTAACGCGTTCCGAACCAGGGCAAATTGAACGGATGGCGGCTCTAACCTACATATTACACGGCAAAGTTAAAAATAAACTTATCCAAATCCAGCCCAAGAGATTTAAGAGGTCCACTTAACCCCAAAATCAACTCTGAAGTATAAATTGTTTATTCTAGCGTAAAACAAGCAGGGTGTCCTGAGACCGCAACACGCTTCACCACAAACAATATTGCGTAAACCCATCATGTAACGTGCGAGGTTTTATCTAGGATAAGCAGTTTTCTTCAACGCTGATTGAGCATAAAGTTTAGTAACCGCGATTTGGTATTTCATAAAGTGTTGAGTTAAATTGAAAGTAAACGATACAAGACGAATTTGGTTAAAGTGTGAGACGAATCTTCAAAATATAATCAACCATGGTCCAATTTCACCAAAACCACCCAAGCTGTTAAAACGGTAACCATAGAAGGAGAAGTAACACTTACACAATCAAACAACAATTACCTAACTGACAATTTGAACATCAATAGTACGAAGACAACTAAACAAACATAACAAATGTCACACAATTGAATGAGCTGCTGTGATGCAACAGTCATTACCACTCCACCATTGTTAATGTCTACAGACCATGACAATTTGACCTCCCATCTTCGGGACTACATTACAATTAGCAGGCTCATCTGAGACTGGACACATTATGCACCTGCACCAGTACTGGATGATCTATCATATCTCCCACGTGCATAAGACAATATAAACTTAGTCTCCCTACCAAGGTTCCAGTTTAGCTGGTTGGTAAACACCGTTGGATGTCGCACTTGGCCTCTTTCGCAGAAACACCAAGCAGGGGTTACGTTATCAAGATCGTACTGATTCGATTCTATTGTTTATTCTGCATGAAGTCGCACATGAGGTTCATAATTTACTTCTGATGGAAAAACATTTGGAAACATTGTACCTATCTTGTGGGGGATCTCTGATTGGATTATTTCTAATAGCATGAGAAGAGTAACTTGGAAGCGTGTATATTTTTGTTCCAGGCGTAATTGTTTTGTGCTACGTGAAAAGAACGGTCGGGAGGAAAAAAATCGAAATAAAACCTGGCGGTGGTGACTGCGATGCTATGATCAGGTCATGCTGTCATCAGGTGCGTTATTTCCAATGAATGCGATTTAACTCAGGGGGAGCCAAATTGTTTCTGTGTTAAAGTTGACATAAAAAAAGTTGAAGCCAAATCAAATCTCTATAAGAAGAAGAAGGCCGCAATATTTTAAACAACAGAAATCGTAGGTTGTTAGTGTAGATCACAGGATACAGCAACAAAATATGCTTTCCTGATCTTATTGAACCTTCAGCGGCAAATCGCGGTCAGTTTTCAATTATCGCTATTGAATCAGCTGACTTTATCAATTTTATGAATAAGCCATTTGTATACCAGTCACGAATTGCACAGCGATCAAGCTGCCACAATCAATTGTTTTAACGTAAAAAAGTTCAGAGCCAAATTTTCATTATGTCAGCAGCCACAGTCACGTTTTTCCAAGTCCGCTCACTCATTAACCGTTTAATTTCCACTCCAGCGGTTTACTTTTCACGCTCAACTACTACATGTGGTATATGTATAGAATTAAATGAAGGCCGGAGAGGTCAACAACAAAAATAACAGTCATTTTGCATTTGTTGCAATCTTTTCTTCTGGAGTTTGTGTGTCGAATTGTGGACGAAATTGTAAATTACACAAGATTGCCATAAACAACTAAAAAAGGATACCGGAATGATGTCATCTCAACTTTCCAGCCCAATGTATGTAAATGCACAAGTACTTATAGTGGTAGCCAAACGCAATCCACGTTGTTGTTGGCCAAGGTACGCCACGAATGACAGCGGTAAAAGTGGTTTGAAACTCTGAATGACAATGACATTGCAATCCTTTTCTCCACTGAAATCATCGTCTCAAATTAACTTCCTAGTCTGACTGCGTTGATGTGGTGAAAAAAATGTAATTGAAATGGATAGGAGCCTCCGTCAGGTTTTTGCGCGATTTCGCAACGGAATTGCGAGATCTGACTTCGGATAAGTAAAATATGCAACAAGTGTTTCAAATGATAGTCTTGTGGCAACGCTGTTGCTGATTTCTTTGGTAATCCGAGGATTTGATTTCATCTGGTCTGTTCTCGTTTTCAATTATTTATCTGGAAAATGTTGAACTGCAGTTTTGTAATAAACTTACTTTCCTTTATCAATGCTGTGAAATTTGGATCTTTAGGTGATTGTTGTATGAAAATAACACCATCTTAGTTTCAAGGATCTGAAACGACACCTTCTAATATAGAAGATGTATATCTAGAAAGGAAGAATAGGTAAGCTATCATGATCCTCTATTTAATCTTCGGCATTCATTCCTCAGTAAAAGGTACAGTACACCCAAGCAAGACTACAGTATCAAATGACGTCACGATTGAGTCAGACGCCCCAGATGTGGAGACGGCATTGTTCAGGCTCGTTTTTAACGATGCGGTTCGGTCGCATGTGTGATGGGCCTTAATAACGAGGGAGAAAAAAATATCAACGGGGTAGGGCGTTGCCCCGGCTCACATGTACGAGTACGTAGTAAACGTAGTACGCAGACAAGTTTTCTAGTATCTGATATACATGACCGATGTCTGAAGACTCCGCAAGGAGGGTTGTCGGTAAGTACTTTGTTTCATCGTGAGAATTCCTTGCTCGTGGTCAATAAAGGTTGTTTCCAAGGTTATTTGATGCACAATTTACTAATAGTGAGAGCGCTATAATGTTTTCAATCATTTGTTACAAGCCATGTGCGCATGGGCTGGATACGGAAGAATTGGTACACTTTTAATCCGCGTTTAGGGTTTAAGGCCGTTTAGGGAAGTATTAAAGTTTTAATTTAAATCGTTATTTTCTACATGATGCATAGTGAATGAGTAATTTTTACGATTATCACTTTACCTACGACAGCCGATGACTCAATACATGATAACGATCAGAGTCACATTGTTTATAACAATGCGCTGTCATGACTATCAAATAATTTTAATTTTACCACGTTTAATCTGTAAAATTTCAAGCAAATATGTATTGAATATTCATTTTATATACATTCATGAAAAAACATCAAAATGTCCAAATCGGTATTGTTTTATATACTCTTTTCTCTAAGAAACAAAAATAAATAATATCAATCATTTGATAACATTAAGCCCAGTAGACCAGTGATGATAAAGCCGAGAGCGGCGGACGTGGAATCGTAAAACAAATTAAAATTACATGATTTATTTGATTTTAACAGCAGCAACATTTAAAAAAGGAATAGGGATATATCCTGACATGTCAAATCAGCAATTCTTTATGAAATGTCAAAACGATCGAATGTATGGAGTTTTGTATGAAATAGCAAGCTGTGACGTCATAATTGTACAGCATCAAATAACATACTCTTTGTGATTAGATCGGTACTTAAAAATCACGTTGATGATTTAATTTTGATCATATTTAATGTTTTTGTATATTTTGTATGTTTAATACACTGGTTAGTGTTTTATCATTTATCTTTCATACAGGACAGTTCCCTATTATATTAATAATAAATAGGTAAGTTAGTTTTCTGACAAATAAATCGGGACCAACAGCCTTTAATTCAAAGATAATAATGTAGGCTCATACATAATTTACCAATCAAGCATACCAGTAAATTAAAAAAAAACTATACACAGAAAAAGCCAAAATGACGTCAGATCCAAATAGGTGTAAAGTTACAAGGCTAAAATGAATGCTTGTTAACACGTATGATCTTATACTCGGAGTTGAATTTATTTTTGCTGTAACTCGATTCTGGAAAACGCGAATTGTGACTCCATAATGTAGATATCCATAAGGGACGTATACAGGTACCTCACTGTTTGTGCCGAGAATAAGATACGGTTTCACGTTAAAATATTGCGTCTACAGGATTGGCCTTCGCTTCGAAACACTCCATTATTTGCCACAGAATCCGTGCCTTTTAAAAGCTTAACTATAAATTTAAACTACACGTTTAAATGTAGGTAATAATAAATAACTATATATTAAATAATAAATAAATAAATAAATAAATATCCAGGGACATTCTTTACACACGGCCATCTGATCCCAAACTGAGCACAGCTTGTACTATGGAAACCAGACAACTGATATACTACATATACTACTTTTTTTTTTTTCTAAATATATACTTATATAGATATTGACACCCAGACACAGAACAAACAGACATGTTCATGCACACAAATGTTTGTCCTGGGTGGGAATCGAACCCGCGACCTTCGGTTTGGCAGTCAGAGTCGCTAACCACCAAGCCAACTGGCCTGTAATATATATATAGATTACTTACAGGTATCTAGCTTCCATGCATACGGATAATCACTCTATATGACGATCCGCGTCTGAAGATTGTAAATCGAGACGAACATATTAAACCAACCCATGGCATATCAAATCAAGGTTTTAAAGAGGAAAAAACTTACTGACAGACAACTAAGAAGAATTACTTTATTATACTGTATAGAGGATACCCTACCATTATCACACACAGTACCTAACCAAATTCCATAAAAATCTGTTCTACTGTTATGGACCTAAACAGTAACAAACACAGACTTTTACATTTCTACTATAGTAAAATTATTTCCTGATAAGTTACAGAGCCTTTATTACAACTACATATAAATAAAGTTTATTTATAATCTGACTCTTCTGGTATCCTTCTCCTTTGTCCCAACTTCAACCGCTATATATTTATCTCTAATCTACTTCAATCTCTTATTTAGTCATACTTATTAACTTTATCACTCATCTATTCATTACACACTATTGTATGTAGTGCGGCAAAAAATTATGTCCAAATTTAATAAGTATTAAAAATTAAAATTTATACCAGTTCATAATTCTTTGCGGGTTGTGATATTCATTTTAAAATCAAACTATGCATCTGGGATAAGAAGCAAATGTCTCTGTAACCATTTACAATCTCCAAAATAGCTTTGAAACCATTTAGAATGTTTTAATGTTGCATTTTCATTTACATACTTAGTAGAGATTATATTGACATCATCCTTTTTAAATCTATATTTAAAGTACTCCCGACTTCACAACCTGCATAAGAAATGGGGTGCTACACAAATATTACAGATGTTTATGTTGACAGGCCAAGCAAACGAACATGTCTGTTATTGACACTTTGGAGGAGACTGGGACAGAAGTGTTTTAACTTTATTTTGTTACAATACATTGAATTATATAACCAAATATAATGTAGACTGTTGATTAATTATTACCTCATTTACATTAAATTGGTTACATAATCATACCTTTATCTATTTAATATAATACAGTGGAGTTTATTAGTTTGTGCTAATCTCTGAAATTATTATTCCCATTAAAAAAAAATTGTATTTGACAACTCAATTTTTAAGGAAGTTATAGGCTGTTTAATACCATGATACACTCTTAGGTAGGTATTATGTAGGTACATAAGAAAGTAAGATCACCATATTTACATCATTTTTTTAAATTGTTTCAGACAGTAGGTATGGCTCAACTATAATCATTGATAAGCAAAATATATCAAATCCGAGTTAATTACATTCATATTTATTACTTGCATACAAACTTAGATTTTTAAATACTTATTTTTAAATAATAACTACATTTTTAAATGTATGTGAATCTTGAATCACAAACATACTAGATATAGAATAGGTCGATAGGTGTGTATATGATTTCAAAATTACGATTGACAATAACATTTTTGGATATTTACACAAAGGTTTTTAAGTTATGGTATCGACATCTTAGTAGGCAGCAACACCAAATCGAAAATAAACAATCAACAGAACGTAGGTAAACATTATAAGAAATATCATTTACATACGTAACTGATAGATATTCTTTTATAGAAAGTCTCTAATTGACTAGAAATAAAAATAATGATTTCGTTTTTAAAATACAAGCAGTTCATTCGTCCCTATTGGAAGCTTTTAAATTTTCCATTTACCATGACATCAACGTTCATCGAAACAATCCAATTAAACGAATATCTTCGAAAAATTGAATCTAGTGAGTAATAAAAAAACCAGCCATTATTTTTATTACCAAAAACTAGCCGAACCAAGTCTAAAAGGGGGTAAATATCGATCATACACTTACCACAACAGAAGAGCCGGCGAACTTGCAAGTAATAGCGTGAGAATCTAGTTTATCGTCACGATTAAACACAAAACGTCCACTGAAATGCACTAACGATCACTTCACAATTATCGCCCAATATAAAACTCAAGATTCCAGTTGAATTTCAGTCACAAAATAATCGAAAATACACTTTCACTGCATTTTTTCCGATGAACGCTTTTGCTCAACTGACATTACAACTTCCCAAAGCAAAAGCGGCAACAGACTGCCGAAGTCAACTCGCTCGCTGATTGTCTGTCTGCCGCTCGAACCGTCGAACGAACGGCCCATAGACTATAGACACGGCGCGGCGGCGTGACGGCATCGGCATATCGACTCCATTACTTTTACTACAACCCACCGAAATGTAATATGGCATCAACGTGCTAATAAATTCGTATGAGCAACGAATATTTATCATAGTCGCATTATACCAGTGCCATCTGTTGACATTTTTCTGAAACATTTAAACTGCCTAGTTAGATTGCATGCTACTGTGTATTTCAAAGTACTGCTGCCATCTAGCGGATTGGTTAAGAACCACTTATACAGATTGGCACAAACACAGCATTCTATGTAAGCGATGGCGCCAAGTACAAAAGATCACAGTAGTAATAGATGGCACTGTAATACATTGTACCTATAAATAATACGCCTGATAGCTTCAAAGAGGTAGGCAGACACCCAAACTCGACATTTCTAAGTATAATTGTGGCACACGCGTTGATATATTTTGATACATCTAAAAGAATACGTAGTGGTGAAGTTGTGACGAGTTGTGGAACCTAAGTGATTATTATTTACCTACGTTAATGTAGAAATAACTGTACAATATGTACCCTTTTACAAAAGTTTGTTAAATTTAAGAATAAGAAATCAATAAATTGACCACACTTAAAAGAAACCAAACAATCTAAATTTTTACCTATTTAACAGAACCATTCCCATAGTCGGGTCGGAACGGCTGGAGATTATGCCTTTTTTGTTTCTTTTTAAGCCATAAACTTTCCAAGAAGAGGTGAATGAGAAAAAAAATCGGGGAGTCGGTTCGAAAACTCAAATGAACAGTTTTGGTAGACTTCCGCCCGTGATGACCGCTGGATACAAGGGCATTAAGGTGCTGGCACTGCAAAAGCTGTGGAGTTGTCTTAACTTACCCACTTCTTACATTAATTATTGATATATGTAATAGAATATAAAACTAGAACTTTGGATTTTTTTTGTGAAAAATTAAGCATTAGGAATACTTATTGAAGAATGTCAAACCGAAACAATTTTAAGTTGAGCCTTCACACATAACTAGCATTACGCTGCAAACTATGGGATACTTACATGCCAATTTCAGATCAGCCGTTTAACCATGAAAGCGTAACAAAAATACTCACTTACACATTTACAATATCAAGTAAGGACATAATGCAAATTCTTCAATAAGTACACACTTTGTTTTATTATCATCATCATCATCATCATCATCATCAGCCTATCTCCGTCCACTGCTGGACATAGGCCTCACCTATGGCACGCCACTGAGCTCGATCTTCAGCTCTTTGTTTCCAACCGCTGCCAGCCAGCTTGCGTATATCATCGCTCCATCTAGCTGGAGGGCGCCCTACACTACGTTTACCGAGCCGTGGTCTCCACTCTAGAACACGTCTACCCCAACGGTTATCGGTTCTACGGCAGATGTGACCAGCCCACTGCCACTTCAGCTTGCTAATCCTATATGATCCTATGTTTTATTATGTTAGTATTAAATCTATTGTAATCTTGTTTATAATAAATATATAATAGATTTCTTAAACACAGGTACATACATAGAATTCGTTCAAATCACCTCCATGTAGTTACGATACGTTCTCTTTTTTCCGAGACATTTTCTCACAATACCAACTCCACTGCTCCTGTGTGCCGGAGCGTGAAGAATGTTATTAAGTGGGTGAGTAGAAAAAACAAGAATATCTCTATCGGGCCCCGCTGGACGTGATAATTAGTAGATATAGAGAGGGCTGTGGTACATCGGCAGCGTCACGGCCAAACACGTTTTTCTGATCCCATTTTGTGGAAAACTATATGTTGGTACCTAACCTTCCATTAATCTTACATCTTCCATTAGTCTTCATAAACATTAAAACTCTAGAATTTACGGCACGTTAGACAAGGTTGCCGCCATTTTGTTTGATTTGACAAATTATGATGTGTAGAAAGAAAGCGGCCAAGTGCGAGTCCTTTAGAAGTAGTAGAAACTTGAGGAAGCATCGAGAAATATGCGTTTCTTGTATGACGACCCCTTTAATTTATCACTATGTTTTATTTTTTTATCCGTTGTTATTGCGGCTTTAGTTATAAATAAATAAATCCCAAGACATTCTTCATACATGGTTACCTGATCCCAAGTTAAGCAGAGTACTGCTTGTAGTATGGCTACCAGGTAACTGATATACTACATATACTTCTTTTTAAATACATACTTATATAGATATTTACACCCAGACACAGAACAAACAGACATATTCATGCACACAAATGTTTGTCCTGGGTGGGAATCGAACCCGCGACCTTCGGTTTGGCAGTCAGGGTCTCTAACCACCAAGCTAACTGGCCCGTCGTTTAGACTATACAGTTTACCTGTTTCTGTTCATGAGATACGAGGCCGCGGACTGACAGACGGAGAGCGAAGACTTTGTAACGGGACCCAAGGGTACGGAACGCTAAAAAAGGTTGTCAGACGAGGAAAGTTCTCACACCTGCTGATACTCTCTCTAACTCTAACCTTAAATTCCTCAGTTGATTTTAGTTTAAAACATATTTATTAACATACTAGCGACCGTCCCGGCTTCACCACAATATAAATTTATTATACACATGATAATGTTGCTATTGATGCCATAAGGAACAGAGACGTGGTCTTTTACTGTATTGTTTACGCCTTTGCTCTGAATTTCTTTCCTCGATAGGGTCCGAAACGAGGGCATTTGTAGAAAAATAAACCATAACTCGTAGAATCAGTAGGCTGATGGGGCAATGGTCTCTTGAGTGATGATGACGTACCTACCGGAAAGCGCTGAGTACAGACGACCTCTCTTTGATTTAGTTGATCATACTTGATTACTACGCTATAGGTTATGAACTGGATTTCACCTAGGAGAATCAAATGTGTAATTTGTTCTATATCTAAAAAAAACTAAATAAGTTTTTAAGCTAGCCTCTTAGCTTCAGATCACGGTGTAAAACCATGTTCCGCCCCCTTATTCAGCTAATACACACATAGACGGTGAGCCGCCGCACGGAGCCCTCGGAGAGCTTACCTCTCACGTGATATATAGATATATAGCATATTTAGAGAAAGGGACAGAGCATAGAGGTCGCGACGAAACATCGAGCTAGTGTCATTTTCCTTACAGGGTCGAAGCCCAGACTATTAATTTCTAACCTAAGCTTGCATAAGGCTTTTCCTGAAGATTATTCAGACCATTATGAAGTAACCTGCAAGTCTTTGCCAACATTACATTGCATTTGCATGTATTTGCGGTACTTTTGTAAGTAGACGATTGTATGTCATCGAAACAACAATAGCAGGCATAGACAATAGGAATTCTATAAAGGTCCTTAGTCAGTGAATATAAGGTACAATGCATACGAGTGGTTACAGTGTTATGTTTTTAAAATCTTTGTTTTATTTAGAGCACTCCTTCTCTAATATAATGATTTATTTTTAAGTTTATTACCACGGAAGGATACCACCTGTAATAAATAATAATAATAATAAATATCCCAAGACCAATCTGCTCCCAAGTTAAGCAGAGTGAACTGCTTGTAGTATTGCTACCAGGTAACTGATATACTACATATACTACTTTTTAAATACATACTTATATAGATATTTACACCCACACACAGAACGAACAGACATTTTCATGCACGCAAATGTTTGTCCTGGGTGGGAATCGAACCCTACTACCCCTATTTGTCAACACTTGTTCTGTTATCTACATTTTTATTTTTCTTCTCCTGATGTTATGTGCTGTACAAATTAAGTATTTAATATTGTATTGTAGGACACCATTGACAAGAATGATGTAATGATATTGTTCCACTCTATCAGTGTATAACTTCTATTATGAGTTAGTATGTCCACATCTCATCATAGGACTCTCCTGAAAGAAATGTCTAAAGCCATTTTCATTTTGGAGGGTGTTTTGTAAGGTAAATGAGACTAACTCGACGATCTTTTATCGTGCCATCTAAGCTGTCTCTTTCGTTAACTACAAAATCACGTGAAAGGTTCGCTCTCGGAGGCCTCGTAGCACCGGCTCGCGGACGAAGTTTGTATTGGAGAATGCAGGGGCGGGACTTTGGTGAGGACTTGGTGTTTTTTTTTTATTTTGTACTAATGTGGCAAACAAGCCGACGGCCCGTCTGATGGTAAACGGTCACCGCAGCCTATGGACGCTTGCAACACCGTGGGTATCATTCGCGCGTTGCCGACCCTATCTAGTTTCTGCGCATGTTTGAAGAACCTCATGTTTAGAGCTGCGGGAAACCGTACTGAGTTAATGGTTCACAAAAGAAACATCAGACTGAATCGTAGTAACAACAGATACCGCTCAAGAAAACTATTAGACATTATTTCATACTTATCCTTATGGAGCAGAGGCTAAAACCTTTGTCCCTTCCAAAAAAAACTATATTTCAGTAATGGAAATGGAACGAGTACATAAATACTATATCACTAATTACTTCACAAATAAACTTTCCAACAGGTAAAGCTGTTGCCTCAACATTACCAGCTCAATTCAAGAGTCAGGAAAGAGGCGGAGCCCGAGGCGTGCTCATGTATGTAAAGTGGTTCCAATCAGCAATAAACCTTCCGTTACACGGATCGCTGGTAAAATAAATTGGTTCAATGTTAACAAGTATTACTGGCATGCCTTTGGTTTAAAAGTGGCCGACTTGTGGAACTAGATTTTTAGCCTACCTAGTAGTAGTCTTTTTTTATGGTCAGTAAATCTTCTACTTCCTTAGGAACTAGGATGGGCATTGCATGGCCTGTTTTATTATTTATTCCTCTTCAATCACTCTATCTATTAAAAAAACACGCATCAAAATCCGTTGCGTAGCGTTAAAGATTTAAGCATACATAGGGATATAGGGACAGAGAAAGCGAAAGCTTTGTTTTATACTATGTAGTGATTTTATTACTCTTAACTCGTAATATAAGCTATCCTGCAAAATGAAGATTCTCAAATTCAATCGATTGGGCGTAAATATCTATATTTGTACTAGCTGCCCGGACAGACGTCGTTCTGTCGAAATAAGTCCATACAAAAATGCAGGAATTCGCTCGCAGCGCCACCTACCGGGTCCAATTGTGAATCTAAACCATCCAGGGCACCACCCAAACGCAAACAAAAAAAAACATTCCAATCGGTCCAGCCGTATTAAAAAAGAAGAAATAATTGAATTTCACGGTATTTCGTTTACTACAAAATAAATTTAATTTATACATTAGCCTCAATAACACGTGGTAATCATGATATTGAATTGTAGCTTATATGACACGTTCGTAGATTTACCATAGCAGCGCCATCTATTGATGACTTACTCAACCCAGTCGAAAGGTATCGACATCTCTTAGAATCATTTGGAGTTAACAGATAATTGTGACTGTCAAATAATAACAGACAAATAATTAGCAATAAATTAAAATTGCGACTATAATTTGAGATTTAAACTATCCTATCTCTCAAGTTGGATCGAACTGCACATGGTGTGCGAATTTTATTATAATCGGTTAAGTGGTTTAGGAGTCCATTGAGGACAAACATTGTGACACGAGATTTATATATATTAAGATATATTATATCAGTTATCTGGTTTCTATGTGGTTTCTAGTTGGTGGAATCAGAATTGTGATACTACAAAGTACCATGTTTTTAATCTTCTTCAACTTCTCCCGACAACAAATAGACCCATCAAAAGACTCGTCGATAAGCAGACACACGGCTGCACAAGCTGGATGAATTGCCAATACCAGAGAAATTGCCATTGTATTGACCACCTCGAAAATCTCTTTACTCGCCATTTTTTAAGAAATCCATGTCGTACTACAGCTGGAAACCGTAATGGGACTATTTTACATCATATTACCTACCGACTATAATCGAGGCAATGATGGCGAGTCAAGTTAAAGTGAGTAGGCATATTCTATGACAAATATAAAAATCGTGTAAATATTGATTATGTAGACACATATCTAAGTTTAAAGTATACAAGATCGCAACATTTTACCCTCCTTCATCGATTAATATACCAATACAATGTTTAACAGGAGTTTTAATGACCAGTGTGAGTTCTCATGGAGAAGTTGCAGTAATACTATTATCAGTTTTAATGCGATATGGGCAGTAAAAGGGAAATTTTCAGATGTGCCAGAGGTATAGGCATATCAGGATGGAACTGTTCGACGTGCAATTTTTCCTATATATTTATTATTAATATCGATAAACGCGGGTGAAACCGCGGAGAGCAGCTAGTAATTTATAAAGTGGTTTGCAACTACAGATGTCACAACTTAAATAAACTCATAACAAGCCTTGACGGGTTTCAAATAGAGTTTACATTTGATTGCAATGAAAGTTATGTAACCCTGTAAGCTTATTAAAATTATTATTGAAATAAATTTGTATTATTAATGTCAATTAAGCAATAATTAAATTATCTTAAAATAAAGTATATTCGTTAACAATCCTTACGCACGACACGGGGCGAAACGCAGTCGTAGATATCCAATAAGCGAGAAGCAATAAAGACGGCAATATACAATAATAACAAAGTGCAAAAGGGACAGCAAGATATAAAGTCATAAATATGGCACAGCTGGATTCCCGGTGGATACCTTTTTCTCCAAAAACTTAAGGTTCTGTACATCGTTTAAAGGCGAAGACAGTCGCGTTCGCAGTGCTTCCGAGAAAACCTTTATTTTTTTTAAGTCAATAGCGGTTTGTAACAGTGCGAAATTCTTTTGGGACTTGTGACACATAGTGTCGGTACCTAATGAATTCCCTGGGTAATTGTTAGCTTGTCCAATTTTAAGAAATTAATTTTTTTGATTTTTTCGTGTGATCGAGTCGAAAATTTTAAATTTCACTGTGAACGGTTCAGCTTCTATATCTTGGGATGGATCTTACGGTAGTGTGTCAGCCAAGTCCACAAAGTATAACGGCCTCACACCGGTTATGGATGACATTGCACAAACAATGTTGGACCACTCTCGATCCTGACTGATAACTATAACTTAAAATCTAATTGACTTGCAATTGTTTTCATTTTCAAAATGTCGCACTATTGAGTACCAGAGAACATAAAAAAAACTTTTAAAGCAATTGAAGAACCCTAAACATAAAAGAAAGACTTCTAAAGAACTTGGTATCCAATTATATCTCACTTCGATTATAAGCGAAGCCATTATCCGAGTATTTATCTTGCAAGTATTTTTGTTATAAACTTGGCTTTCTTTCACATTTATGTTTTTTGTTGGAGATATATTTCAGGTTCACCTAGTTTTAATATTCTATTTCAGTTGACAAAAATTAAAACTGTACCTACAAACCATTGTCAACGTTTGTAAGGTGCTGAAGATTCCGAAATATCCAAAAGCTTCTGTACACAACAGTACAATTAGAACAAGCCAATAAATTTAAATAGGCTTTATTGGAAGCCCTACAGAGTTACCCGACACGGCGGCTATACTGGTATAGTATGTTTTATTAATTATATGTCGGGCCTCATCGATTAGTCATGCCATTATCGGGGTTAAGAACTTATTTGTCATATTTTTTTTATAGTTCCGAAAAGTTTTACAGTCATTCATAGATTATGTAGGTATATTTATTTTTAAATTACGTTCTTTGGATGACTGAGAAAATGACTTCTGCACATTTTTGTAATTCATGTGCCAAGTGATAACCGAACCCAAGAAATAATTTGAATCGTCAGAATTAACACAAAATCAATAAAATTTTATATGACACATTAATTAGTTAGTGTAGTAGAGCTCTTAGTGCAGAGTTCGTCCGGGGAAGTACTGCCACCTTACCCATTTCTGCCGTGAAGCAGTAGTGCACTTACTGTGTTTCGGTTAGAATGGTGAGGGGGCCGGTGAAATTACAGGCACATGAGACTTAACAACTTCACGTCTCAGGGTTGACAACGCATTGGCGATGCCCCTAGTGTTGCAAATGTGCATAGGCGGCGGTGATCAATTACCATCAGGTGGACCGTCCGCTTGTTTGTCGGCCAATGTGGTATAAAAAAAAATTGGATATTTCCTACGTAAATGCTGACTTCCGAACAGGTGGTAGCTTCAGTATATTTGGCCTTCATAAGTGCCCTTTGCAGGGTTAATGAATAAGCCAAAATCCAGGACCGCAGTCAACTCCAGGGGCGAACTTTAATAAATCCAGATTTAGTGGGCAACGACTTAACTTGTTTAGAATCTAGCAAGTGCATTTTGTCCAGAGAAGAAAATATTAACGAACCCATACGTTTTTTATGTCCACCTTCGATTAACATAAATTCCATCGGTCGTGCCTTTGTGACACGTTACTCTTATCAAAATGTTTATTTTTTCGTGTTTTAAGTTATCCTTCTTAATAAAATTGATCGCTTATTCCCTGGGGACCGGTTAGGTGAGATTGGGATACAATTTTATAGCTTGGGAATTTGTTGTTTTTTTTTAATGTATGATAACATTTGATACTTTATCATATCACACTTTAATATCTAGTTATTTCTTTATAATATTTGTTATTCAGATACTGGACTAAAACTACTTAAGTTACAAATTAATTACTTCGTACTAAGTGGTTTCAGAGAAATAGCTCGTCTATAAATAAATGATTGCACTGGTAGGGGGAAGATTTTTTGAGTAGTAGAGCTCTTAGTGCAGAGTTCGTCTGGGGAAGTTCTACAACCTTATCCATTTTCGCCGTGAAGCAGTAGTGTACTTAGACTGTATTTCGGTTAGAAATGTAAGGGGGCTGCTGAAATTACAGGCACATGAGACTTAACAACTTCTCAGGGTCGACGACGCATTGGCGATGCTCCTAGTGTTGCAAATATCCTTACGGCAGTGGCTAGTTACGATTAGGTGAACCGTCTGCTTGTTTGTCGGTCCATGTCGAACAAGGAAAAACCAACCCTTCCTGTCCTATATCCTCTGTATTCTGCAACTTCGGCTTCCTCCTTAAGATGATCAGTCCAATGGATATTCACACCACCATAGCACTAGAGTAAGAATCTTCGTATGTTAACTACGTGACGTCGTAAACGTACCATTGAACAAACAGGCACTCCGAATTCCGAAACGTGGCCCGATATATTGTTATTCAAAGCACTTATAAATCTCCAATGGAGCGTGTCTAGTGAATTATCTATGTGAGAAAGTAATTTCGAGCTATCACAAGTTGCCCATATTTCAAATAGATACTCTTTATTATAAAGTAACTAAACCTGAGAGATGTTTTCCTGTACAAATATTAAAATTCAAAATTTTTATTTTATTCGGACAGTTTCTCCAATGTTTTTTTCCCTAAAAACCTTCATACTGAAGAACTATTTAAAAAATGCCTAAATATGGTCCTATGTTGTTCAGTAGAGTCATATACGCATGACTTGACTTAGATCAGTTCTAGAAAGGCTTCGAGACGTGGACTTACCTGCGGAGTGGCATCAAACAGTAAAGAAATCTGAATGATCATTATAACAAAATAGCCTGGTTGTGAGAGAAAAAGAGATTCTTCTCTTTGTACTACAGGTTTGGCAGCATGATCCTTTCTAGTGTTTGTTAGATTTCCATAAACTTTTATCAAATATCTTTCTATTGCTTAAAGATACTTATTATTATTACTCCTTCCATAACTATCACCAGCACATTATGCCCCATCTTAATGGGCAATTAGTTTGCCTTCTAACAAGTTCACAGCAGTTTTTTTAGAGGCCGTCAAACAAGCAGATGGTCCATCTGATGGTACTGCTGCCTATTGACATATGAAACACCAGGGGCATTGACAATGCGTGGTCGACCCTGAGGCGTGAAGTTGTTAAGTCTCATGTACCTATAATTTTTCCAGCTCCCTTACCTATAAGCCTTAACCGAAACATAGTAATAAAAGTGCACTACTGCTTCACGGCGGATTGGTAAACTGGTAGTACATCCCCGGACGAACTCTGCATTAAGTTCACAAATAATTCTAAAATAGCTGGAAACACAGTTTGAAGCGCAGATTTCTTTTGAAGTGGTATCAATAATAAGAATTCAACAAAACATTACTATTTTGTAAAATTTCGCTGATTTCCGTGAGAATAACACATTGAGATTAGTTATTCAAACATAAGCAGTCCCACGAATCTCATCGGACTAACAACAATCTTCGAGAAGCTGCATCAGCAATAATGCAGGTGCAATATAGGTCGACACGAATCGTTGAATCTTTAGGTATGCAATTGTTTTATTTATCAGCAGACGTTTTATTCATACATTTAGACTTTCGCAAAGTTTTTTTCATTCTTCGGGTCATAAGAAGTCTTTGAAATTGTGTAATTTTGGTGTAAGTACCTGTTTTTATACCGGATTGATGTTCTAGAACGGAATATAAATATTCCTTTTATCCCCCCCATCTCGGAAAGAGTATTTTTGATCATCGATATCTGAGTGCAAAAGCCGTTTTTATCCTCTAGAGGATAAAGTAAATTGAATATAGAATCGTGTGCACTAAGTTTGTGAATTCAAAACATCTTTAAACTTATTTATTTCTACATCTATGGTGTCGTATTTATCATACAATTATTTTGGTGTACTTTTTTTTTAATTTGCTTTGCGCGCGCCCTTTTCTTTTTTTTTTTTTTGCATTTTGTGATTTCTTCGCTGAGGTGGAATGAAAAGTTACGTGTTGCACTAGAGTGCAAAGATTTTGAAAAATCTTTGGAGGTGAACCTCGTGCTCTTTTGATTCCCTCGCTATCTATCATTTGTGTAGATACAAGGCACAGTTCATAAGCTCTTTTTTTTATTAATAATACATAGTTTATAAAGAAGGTATATTCGGTATAAAATATATGGTTGTTTCTTTGCCATACTTGTTTATTAATTCGAAAGTGTCCGTCCGTTTGTTACATTTTCACGGCTGAACGGATCTTGATGTAATTTTGTAGAGAGGTAGATTGTATCTTAGGGAAGGACATAGGCTATTTTAATATACCTTTTATCTCAAAATAATAGTCTTTATCTTTCATAACGGGATTGAAACCGCAAGGAGGAAGCTAGTCATTGATATCGAAATAAGTAGGTAATCGGAATCTATTTTTAATAGACCCTAGACTTAAATTTCCATCATCATTCATCCTTATAATATGTTAGTCATATTTATTCTCAAGAAGTACTAAAATACGTTGTCAGTTTATGTAAAAAGCTATTCCGCAATAAGAATTCAAAACGTTACAGCAAACCAATAACAATAATTCATACAACATGACCGCAAACACGACGCGTTAAACTAAAGAAAACATTCTTACTGATGCTGACAACCTGTAAAAAAACCTTATGCAAAGCTCAACATTTAAATTATTCGTTCTCAGGTCAAATCCTTCACGGCACGATTTCAAGAGGTGCCAGTAAAGTTGACTCATATTGTTATTTCATTATAAATGCACAAAATGTCTTAATTAAATGATCAAAACCGGCATAATAACTCAGAAAAAATACACTGCCTCCAACTCCCGGCCGGTCGTCTACCCACTCGCTCTCACGTATGGAGATTCATGCTGCATCTCTTTTCGCGCCAGACGAACTTGTAAATTGTTCTTTTTACGCTCATCTCGGAACGGAAACATCCTATTTTTCTTGTACTCTTACATTTAAAGCTTTATGACTGAACAATAGAGTTGGGAATGGACATAGAGTTGGCGTTTTAAGATTTTTAGTTTATAGAGAAGATGATCAAGTTATCTCGCTCAGACAAAACAAAATACAGCTCGAGTCCTTTGAGCTTTCGAGTTTAGTTGCTATACCGCGATTGCTTTTTGTAGCCCTGTCCCTTTTCTCAGACCATTTCATTCGTAACGAAAACGGGTTTGTCTCACAAATCCTTTTAATACGTAAGTTATTTAAATAAAAATATACTTTATACAGGTTGTTTTTAAAGGGAAATATCGCGTGGAAATACTTGGAAAGTTAGGATGTTTAGCAGGTTCCCGTGAAGATGTTAGTGTCACATTCGACCGATGCGGGATGTCATGTATCTCTTTTTGTTTTGGATGTGCATTAAGACATGCATTGCACTGAGTTAGTTCCCGAAGGCCTTGGTTCAAGTAACTAATGCATGATTCATACGGAACCGTTTGCGAGTGATGCGATTTCACGCCTGACGTTGTCAGGAACATTCTTTTGTAAGTGATAGTATGTGTATGGGGATGCGTTCTTTACTTATTCTATTTGATTTTACGGATTCATATTACTCTTGGAGACTTTGTTGATAATCGATATCGTTTTTATTGTTATTTACCGTATTTTTTTTCTGATTGTCTAATGGTTATCACCATTTGAATTCTACTTTTAAAAACTCCAAAAAAATATCTATTCGGTTTCCAAAAAAAACACTCTGACAATTAGATACCTACCATATCCTTTTAAGAATTTCTCTTCATGACAATCATTGATTAAAAACAAACGAACAACATTTCACATAAATAATATTAGTGAGCACATGGAAATCTGGAAACGGACTAAATAATTATCTATTTGTGAAGAGATGGGCAAACACTCACCGCGACTGCGTGTTTGCCGTGGTGACTGCTCTGCAAATGTTTGTTAAACGATGACAGGACACTGACGACTTTACCAGTGTCGCTTTTCTGGGAATCTCAACAAAAATTCCTTAGTTATACAGAAGCTGGACTACTTCACGTAATGCTTTCGTGTCAATAGTCTGATTGATGGAAAGTAGTTGATGTGAAGTTGGAGCAAGATGGAAAAGTTTCATCATTTTTTGGATTGCCTATATATAGATATACCTTAAATGAAGTCATGGTAATTGATAATTTAATTGGGTCGCACTTTATTTTGAATATGGAATTGTTTTCAAAATAAAGAAAACGATCGCCATTATTTTTTTTTCTTTCGTAACCTTTTTTGGTTGAATACATAAAGATAAAAAATCGGTTCAGTGTAAATAATAACATATGGTAAGTATTATTAGTTTATGTGTAGGTAGGTATACTATCTCCAGAAGAGATTGAGGTAGGTTAGTTTAGTTATCTATTTTGTTTTGCAACATTATGTGTAAAATAATATTTACTTATGTATTTTGATACTAAATTCGGAAAAACCTATAGTTTTAAAGTAAATGATTGAATTATTTTTAAACACTTTTCTTTTTTTTAAATCGCCTAGCATTCAACTAAGTTAAATAAAATAAATAATTATGACATCGAGAAGGGTTATAATTAACTAATTACTCTAGGGACGGCAGTGTCACTGCCAAGACCCGCAGGTTTACCGTACATAATCTATGGTAACTTAACTCTTTAACGCGATACTGCATTTTAATGCTAATGCAAACTGACATTTAATTACATTTCATCAAGTTATCCAACATTATCATAGCAATTTAGTCACAATTGTCACAATAATGACAATGTTTCAACAAGTTTTCAACTTTTTGTATGACTACGAGTGTGTTGGACTGAACAGTTGTAACAACATAATTAAGTAGACCTCCCACTAAACATTTTTATTCACTCATCAAAGTAGACTCAATAAAAAACCCTTTATCGTTTATGCAAATCCATGAATTATCATTGTTTATGTTAGTGCATCAGTCAGCATAGCGCTAAGAAAATGCGATTGAGACATTATCTGGTTAGCACTATCCCCGCGGGAGCGAGACAGAACACAAATACGCCCGCATATAGTTTGTACGGAAATAACTTTCAGTGCAAGCGAGACGGTGCGATTGAAATGTCAGCATCAACGCGCGCATAATCAGAAAAGTGTTGTCTCTTTCACACTTGACGTTTTACAATCGTTTATTGTCATGTTACTGTCTCGTTTCGACGGGCAAGATTGAGATGAAATCGCCGTTGGCGCGTTCCAGTCGTGTCCTCCCGCTATTACCGCGCTATATCGGTTCGAGCCGCGTTGCTGACGGTCGTCGCCATATGTTTTTTTTCTTTCGTATTTTTTATATAATCAGTCGTTAAATTAAATTGACATTAAATAAACATTTTTGGGATTCGAGTAGATGTGCTGTGACTGGATGTTTACTTTACAATTTAAAATAGTGACGAAAAAGTTTATTTAGAATACGATCGACAAGTGAGCATGTGTTGTGCCTTATTTATTATTATGCGAATGGATTGCTTTTGCTACCGCATCGATATAGTTTGACACAAGATGACCTGAACAATCAAGATATCAAACTAAGTAAGTTACCTCTTTATGTTACTGTATTATTAATAAATACTTACCATTTTAACTAATTAAGTAAAAACCACGGTACTAAAGATGTTATTACTATTTATTTTTATGAAAACCCAGCTTAAAGTTGTACAGCAAGCTGCATTCAAAATAATATTTAACATACACCCTTCCCGACGGTATTTTCAGCCGGTTGTTTTGACAATGTGACAAGTCTTCGTTTTAGGGAAAAGTTTTCAACATGTGGCCAAAGGAACATTTTGTACCTGCCTCGGTCAGAATGAAGGGGCTGACTTTTTGTATCTTCAAAAACAAAGAAATCCCAGCGTTCGGCGGGGAGCCGGCCTGTGTCGCAGTTTAGTCACGTTTTTAGTCTTTCCCGGGAATTGCTGGAATTTTTATTTATTGCCGGACAAATGTCGTTACATGTAAACTAAGCCTTTGCATTTTTATTACAGTTAAACTCTATGGTTTCTATGTTGCCGTATTCGCACGTTTTTCATAGTAATATTTATTTCAATATACACACGTTACATGTTGGAAAGGATTAATTAAACTTGAAAATCTCTTTAAATTGAGAAATGAACTCTCCCAAAAGATGCACTATAACTACAATTTCCTCTAAGCATTACGATCTGACCAAAGTTAATTTAATGCACATCCCTCTGAAACTTGTTGTTTTATCTACATTATTAATCTGACAACACTGTTCCTAAATAATTAATATTTCCTTACTCCATTAACTCTCATCTCTCACTTCTTTTCCACTTCAGCTCATACATTAAATCCTTGTTCTGGCTTCTTCAGTAACTTTGACCTAAATTACCCCTTCTTGCGCCTCAACTAAACGCATGCCTTAGATTTTGAAAACTAAAGAATAATCTAAAATAGTAATAAGTACCAAAATCGTTAGTCTAGATATAGTTTGCAAAGTACCACACGCATAGAAATTGTGGCGCAAAAAGTACCTAAATATAATATGAAATAAATGATTTTCAACCCAATTAACAAGACAAAACTGTGCACTTTACTTAATCAACAGTCCGCAATAACATGGGATAACGCTGTATTGAAATTAATAAAGATAGTCCAGAATATAAATAAACAAAATAAAGGACTCGCAATTGCCTCTTCAAAATAAGGGACCATTTTACAAGAACACAATAAAATCTATCGTTTTATATTTACCTATATAATCACCAGCTTCCCTGCTGTTTCACCCACATTCCCGAGGAATCCCATGTTTTCCCGAGATCAAAAGTATATTCAAGTAATTCAGAATATTTTTCATCCGTATGCTAAGTTACATCTAAATTCTTCCAGCCGTCTATGCGTGATTGAGTCGCATACATCAAAAGATCCAAAATTGCGATAACCAAAGCAATAAACGAAAGAAGAATCTATTTGGCGGAGTTGCGTAAAGTAGCTATAGAACCTATTATTAAAGGATATTTTAAAGATAGTGTAAAAGAAGATAATGTTGAGGAATCACAGCAAGAATCGATACTTCTTCAGAAATAATCATTCCTCATGATTTTCAGTAAATCTTAAAATTAATTTAAGGGGCCATTGTCTTAAATTGAGCACTAGTTTCTCATACAACAACCCCCACAATTATTCCATAAACAACAGAGTGGTCAAAGCGTGGAATAAGTTCCCAAAGGACCCCCCGTTGTAACAGCCCAAAATGTTAATCAATTCAAAAACAGACTCGACAAGCATATCTAAGAGAAGAACTAGCAAAGAACATCAAATATAGGCACTTCAGTTGACTCTGTCTGCCTGATTATTTAATATTAATAAGAAAGTATGTACCTACCCCTGCATTCGAATTGAAATCCAAATATTTAACACGAATGACTATTTATGCATGACACTAATCACTTTTTAGTCCAATTCTAAACATATACCTACTGTTAGCAGCCAGTTCCTTCTGCCTTTTGGTATTGCGTGTTTACCACTACATGTGGTCAAATAACCAATCACTACTGCATAAGTATTAAAAATGAACTCAATCCTCCTGTCTCCATGTTGCTTACAGCGTCCATTTTCTTACATGTTATTTCCTCATCTTGGTATTCAAACTGGACTCTCACATCCGTCTCCAGATCTTTTAAAAGCTGATGTATCTCAATTTGATTTGTATACCATTTGCATAGGAGCTACATTTGCAACGCAATGCGTGCAAATTAATTGCTTGAACTCAAACGTTGTTTGATCTCCTGATTTTCCAACAATTACTTGAAGGCGTCATTGGTCACTTTCGAGCTTTAAGAGATGTTTAAGGTCTATTTTGTGTTGTTTATAAACGATTTTTTAAGAGATGTTTAAGGTCTATTTTGTGTTGTTTATAAACGATTTTTTATAGTTGACATTGAATCACAAAGTGGAAAACATGCTTTACCAAAATTGTTTCGTGATTTTCTCCGCGTATCCAAAGGTAAAATTGTCCGTGTGTCAAACTTTATTTAAATCTGTACAGCCAAACAAACGAACATCTTAATTCTCACGATTTTTTTTTAAGATTATAATTGTTTAATATAAGTAAGTAAGAATATGTCGTATAAATTGGAATCGGTTCGTTAACCCTGACTTATTATCAAACTTTGTACTTTGACTATTTATTTGTAAAGTAGGTATTTTAATACAGTATTCAGTAGCCCTATTGCTCTAGTAATCAAAAATATCATTAAGTATATGTCTGTAGTCGTCTGTACTAATTTGTTAGCTTTAATTGAAACGAGATAGCGAGTTTTTAACCTAACAATATAACTTGGACAAATTAAGCATACTAAACTTTATAGCATTGTTGTAAATTCTGTGAATCCAATCAAAAATATTGTCCGTAATAAAAATGTACCCATCGCAAAGTTTTGTTGAACTTCAAGAAGCATATTAGTTTTTTTGCTTTAATAACTTTTAATTATGTCTAACTAGCCGTCTCTCGCGGTTTCGCGCGCGTTCCCGAGAAAAAACAAATGTGTTTCAAACACGAATTTGTTTTTTTTACTAAAAGTGTAAATATGAATTTTCGGATTTTTATCTTGAATTATAGATTGCCCATACAAACTTTCAACGCCTATTTCACATTGTCCAAGATTATTTTTGAGACAAAAATTAGCATTTGTCCGTCCCGGGGATATAATCTATCCCCTACAAAAATTTCATTACGATCCCATTAGCCGTTTAATATATATTTAGTATGAGTTATTTTCGCATTTATAATATAATATTATTATGGATACACAACATCTAATGATTACTTCATCTTCACCACAATAAGAATTAAGAAGATATGGTTATTGTTTCATCGACCAAACGCATATTTAATAAAGTAAAAATATATACATACTTAAACTTTTTTTCAACTTTTTTTTTAATTTCAATATCTACATAAATTAGTCAGCTACACAACTTCAACAATAAGTCTTAAAACCATAATAGGATCTGCATAAAAAAATATATATTATATAGAACATTTAACATTATTTGGTAACTTGGCCACTTTTCACGAAAAAGTTTTATTTGTCTTCATTTCTAGTACCTAATTAAGTTTATACAAAAAATATAAACAAATCCAAAATAAGTACGCATTAAAAGTAATTATGACGATTGTAATCTAATCTGACCATAATACTGTACTGTTTTGAAGACGTTTAGAGTTTATTTTGACGAAAAAAGTAACAGTTAAATAATAACTAAATATATTGGGACATTCTTTACATACGGCCACCTGACCCCTAACTAAGCAGAGCTTGTAGTATGGATACCAGATAACTGATATACTATGTAATATAGAATAATTTTTTGTTGTTCTAAATAGAGTACTTATGTAGATATTTACACTTAAACAATACAAACACATGATCATGCTCACAAACGCCAGGACCAATCATTGTTAAGCCGTGTGTTAAGAATGTCAGGCGGGAATCGAACCTACAACATGTGGCGTGGCAATCAGGGTTTTCAACCACCAAGCCAGCAGGCTAATCATTACAATGATACCTAGTTTCTCCGGGCTTAAATACCATAATAAGACAATAATCTACGAATTTCGTTTACTAATGTGCCGAGAGCGTTTCAAATCAAGTTAATGTTGCAAACGACTGTAATTTTGTTGAAATAATTGTTCAATTATAACATATTTTTTGCAAGATTAGCATTTTAATAATGATTTGGATTAGTTTGGAATTTGTGTGGACTAATTGTAGCGTAAAAAAAAATACTGGGAAATTCTTTACACATGGTTTTCTGATCTCAAAAGGTAGAGCTTGTTCTATGGAAACCATATAAGTGATAAACAGTGAATATTACATATACTGTACACAAATGTTTGTCCAGAGGTGGGAATCGAATCCAAGACCTGCGAGGTGTCAGGGTCTCTAACAACCAAGCCGTCAAATAATAATTGCAGTGAAGAGATAATTGACAAATTTGCCATTCGCAAAAGGTTTAATAAAGGGCGATTGGCAAATAAACAAGTGGATATTAAAAAATAACATTATATTTACATAAAAAGTGATATTCCCCAACAAAACAAAAAAGGTGCGCACGCGCAACATCGGCTGCAGATGGCATACAATTTCGAACAAAATTAAGTCACAATTTATAATTCCAAAATTGTTTCCATTAAAATTTAAATACCGAACAATACACGCGGCCAATAAAATTTCACGATTAATAACTTCACATTTCACGAGGCATGTCGGAGATTCACGAGTAACGCCGAAGCGCCCCGAACGGCTCGTATTGACCCGATCGTCTTGATCACGAAGACACGAACAGATAGAGTAATGATTTGTTTGCATCGCACAATCGATACCATAGACCTTTATTATTAAGAGCAGGCATTGTTATTAATAACTAATATGTCATCATTAAATATGTATATAATGGCAGCCTGTAATACCCTCTAATTCGCATCTGACAGATGGAAGAAAATGTACAATTATTCAACTCACACGTTACACGTTTACATGCATAATAATACCAATATTTTAGTAAGTAATGACTTTATGACCGATGTGCGGAGAAATAAAGAACTCCTTGTCAAAGAAGATGTCTATTATCATGTAAGTGCAACCAAAAACCGAACGAAAACGCTGTTTTTGATTAAAACACCTGGAAACTGGCATAAGTGCAGCTGCACCATCAATCTATTCTAATTCTTTAATATTTATTAAGATTTTATATAATGATTGATATAGTTAGAATTCTAACAAATTACTTGTGCTACTGCGAGGCGATCTGTAAGAACTCTTAATTTTCTTGTGAGTATAAATTCGATTTCAATAAAATTTGTTTCACTCATACAAAAAACAATTAGATACTCACTTCCCACAATCAGAATGAATGTCTTACAAAAGTGCGTCGGTATAAGATACCAAACTAATCGAATCATAAATACTTTCTTCAACATGTCAAATTAAGTAAAATTTATGTTGGCTCACAAAAATTCCTCTCAAACCGCATCTATAACAATTATTGGTCTATTTACTTGATATCGACTCACGCGCATCGGTCGACGACTTAGAAGCGCCGGCTCGATCTCTCTATTGATCTCCAATAGAGTTGATTAAGCAATTACCAAAACTATACGTTTCTCGTCTATCGCCGTGCCCCGCGGCGTGCCTCGCGGTTTTTCTAGTTGTAAATCATCTTTTTTTTTATTATGTTTCAATGGGATCGTTTCTATTGAAATTGTTTTTATGTTCATATTTTGAAGATCTTCATCGGGTCAGTAACTTGTTAATAATTAATAAAGCTTGTGTTTTCAAACTTTGTTCTGTTTTCTCTGAGGTCTATTTTTATATATAGCTCCTAGTTGAGTGCATATTTATGGTGAATTTCATTTTTAAATTTCGATGTCAGCCGTTCTATCGCTGAAAGCTAACGTTAGGACGTTAGTCGTCGTATATTCATGTTGAGTGACTACCAATTGACTAGTTATTTGTTATTTTATTTTCATTATCTCTATATAACCTTATTACTTACATTCATTTTTTGTTCGGACCAAGTGTGACATCAAGTTTTATTATTATTGAAAAATGTCTATTTGCTTAATTTTAGGCCCACTAATAAATTGGTGATTGTTTATCCGGCATTCTTAGAGACTGAGTTATAACAACAGGTATAAACGTTAGGTAAGATAAAGGTCCATTTATTTACAATCATTGTCAACTTCCCTCAATCGAGAATATTTAATATATTCCACCTCAAATCCTACTTCACTATTTCGATATTCAAGCGATGCCATAAAAAATAATAAATATACTCATAACCACCAAGTTGAGTTCACATTTCAGAATCAGTAATAAAACCTCATTGAACGGCAATAAACGCTGGCCAACTCCCCATGGTTCAGGGCTGGATAAAATTAAAAAGAAACCTCCGGTACGGCCGGTGGTGCAATTTCGCCGATATCGTTAAGTCGTTTAGTTATTTGGTCGGAGTTATCTCGGGAACTGGTCGGGGTACGTGGGGTCAAGTGCGGTCACGGCCTTAAATGAAGACATTCGTATGGGTTAGAGAACGGTGTTGAGTCGCGGCTTGTGGTTATCTTGGAAACAGTACGGCAATTTTTGCTATTATTATGGTCACCAATAAAGCATTTAGCTGCTTAAAGCATTTTGGTGCTTAAAACAGTTTTCTTCTTAAATTTATATTAATTGCTAAGTAAAAGAATTTACCATTTATATAAGTATTCTCGATGGTTTTGTTAACCACCATCGGCTACATCACTTACAATGAGATTGCGGAAAAAAAAATTTTTGAGTTTTCATTCTGATCCGATCCACACATTTCCCTATTCTCTTAAAACTTTTTTTATTTGGAATCCATAACTATCGACTCTCCGATATAGTGATATATTACCCCCCCTCTATCTATGTAACTCCCACAGCTTCATCAATTATAACCTCAACGTATGCTACGCTTCCATCAATTATAATCACGACAAATACATTCAAATTTAAACTCTGTCTTACTCTATTTAGAGTTGTATGTTCTCTATTACATTTTACCGCTGACTGTATAGTTATTTTGAACTATAAATTTTGTTAAAAGAAATATGTTAACTTTAATGTAATTATCGGGTTGGTGAGATATTGGGTTTTATATTTGTTTGTTGTTTAATTGTTTGGGAATAAAAGTTTATTGACGCACAATACAATATATTTTCGTAATCAGGAATTTGATTTTAGTGAAGGGCCTCGTTTTTCAACCTGTGAGTCGGGGCCACATGTCACAATTCATCAAAGAAAGGTACGAAATATACTTAAAAAAAAGAAATGCCTATATAGCCAGTTTTTGAAAATACATAATAAGGTAATGCGACAATGGTTTTTTTAAAGTTTATTCAGGGTTTTACCGGTGACAATGAAAAGTTTGAGAAGCGGTTATGAATAACGGATATACTTTTATAACCATTTTTATTTAAAAAAAGGTATTAAATACGTTTTAGTTTTATACAACTGCTTAATAAGCCGGCATATACATATAGAGATAATAATAAAAAGAAAGTGGTTAAGACTCCTTTCATATGGGTATTTTTTAGATACTTTTTGCTCTATTTTATGACCTGAAAAAAATTAACTTAGAATTAAATTATCTCTTTACTAAGGTCTAATCATCGTTTATTCTTCTGCTATTGTGTACTTTGTTATTTAAGTTCTATGATCTAAATTGCTTCAGACACCGTGACATGACCAGAAAATACGAGCACAAAATATTTGTACAGTCAGCGCCGTAATAAACACACAGAAGCGCGACGAATCTCCGACCTTTTCCAAATAAAAATTTCCAAACGTCCAACAAAAAATGTGAGGTAAATAAGCGACGACAGAGCCATCTCTCCGGGTAGAACTAATTGGCGTCCGTTGGTTTTTATAAAAAAAAAAGTTATTTGTTATACTAGCAACACTATTTTGATGTCCGAGGCAAGAACGTGAGTTTTGTACGGAACAAAAAACAACGGAATTGACCGCCTGAGTACGCCTGTAATCTGTGATTCCTTTTAGACACCGATGCCGATAAAAATGCCATATAAAAATGAGATTGAATATTTTGATAAAAACTGGCAACTTCTAAGTACATTAAAAATGCTTTTAAATTTATATGTGGGTTTTTATATTTTTTCGCTTAGTAATTCAGACCCAAAATGAAGATCGTGGAAAAATGATTTTAATAATTAAAGTTTTAGCAATAAAATATGCGCGTTGCTTTATATATCATATGAAACATATTATGCTATCTAAAAGTTAAGTGATAAAATATTAAGTTTATTAGTTATGTATAAAATAACGAGAAGGCCCTGTCGATGTCGAGGCTTAAGTTATTGGTATAATATAGTTATCAATTACCATTGGATGTTAGATGCCAGATATCATAACTACACGCCTGGGCTTTAGACAAACACCTGTACCCGCCTACCTACCCACTTATAAATATGTAACCCCCTATTGTCCTTACAAAAGGAGATCTACCCGTGGACTTGCTAACAAGGGATCGAGAAAAAAAGAACTTAACAGATTCGAATGCACCAGATATGTTGACGAACAATAGCTCCGAGATCAGACGCTTAGGTAGAATGAATTTCCTATTGTCGAATGCCGTTTCGATGTAATACTCGAAAGATCTTTCGGCGTAATAAAATTCGGTGAAGTAGTTTTTTTTATTTAAAGCTCTAACGTAATGGCGCAACGCAGGTTGCGTTTTATGTTTCTACGCATTATTTATTTACGTTCCGATCCGATGAGGGTTAAGCTTTTGAGGTATTCGATTTTAACAACTAATAAAAAACCTGTCGAACCAAAAAACGCATAGGAATTATTAATATTCACGTCTCGATCAATTCCCAATAACCAGCCATCGTATTTATTAATAAAAATAGGAAAAAAAACAAATTTCTCTATAAGGCAACAAATGACTTGCCGGACGCCCCGCCCGTTAAAATTAATGACATTTTCTTTTCAACGGTGCTAAGAACAGTGTCTGTTACCCTATTCCCTTCTACCTGCGTTCTGTGACGTGTCTATTTAGACATCAAAATACGCTTTTTTGCCCTTTATATCTGTGAAACTAGTTTCTTGAATACAAAACAATCTTTTGTCGAGTTATTTAATGATTTTCGACACATTTTAGCGGATTGCAACAGGGTCCATTCTAAGAAAAATGCTTGGTCTATTTTATTTATGAGTTTAGAAACGCAAGGTGCGTTTTGATCTGTCAAATGGTGAGGTAATTTACGGTTTTTGACGCAAAACGTGACAAATCCGATGTAAGTGATACTTTTAGATGTAAGATTGTAATTGTAAGTGATTTAAGGGTCTACTGTGGCTATATTTTATTTATCCTAATTTGTTTTTTTATACTGTGGCTGCATTTATTAAAATTCAAAATTTTTTCTCAACTCAAGCACCGGAAATCTTATAACCCACGTATTAAACAATCAAGCAATGGAGTGTGTTTAAGTATTATCTTATCATGGGACAGACAGACAGACAGGATGCTCGTGTTAGCCCCCATCTGAGTGGCAGACGAATCTCGAAGCAAACAATCTTGTTAGTGAGCAACTGTGATTGCTTAATGTTTACGATGAAATTTAATATGATGTGCGGACGGTTATTGGTGCTGTCACCCTAATCTGTAACAGGTTAAGATCATATATCAAAGAGCATAGTAAAGGTAAACTGTTTTCTTATTATAAGTGCTTTTGTAATCGAAATTTACGTCACAATTTTACTGAACATCAGAACAAGCCACAGGGTCATAGATTGTGGTTAAACACAAGTTTCTTTTTTTTTTAAAGTGACGATGGTTTTAGCCTTTGGTGGTTCTTACATCCATGCGGACAAGAGACACAAAAGTATATTCTTTTAATAAAGCAGTTCTAGAAAGAGAAACTTTCATCCTAGAATAAAAGAATTGAAGAGCACTGAATGCGACGTCCACCTTCACAGATAAGCCCTCGAAGTTTCCGTGTCGGCTCTGAAACTACATTTTAAGCGTGGTAAATAAATATATAAAAAAAAACTGAAATACTAAACCTGCCCAAAGTTACATAACATCAACCACCAGCACATAACCAGGACAAACACATTACCCTCGTAGTTGCAGGTGATAATGATAGTTTGCCCTGTCACTTAACACTGCAGTGCGAGCCACTGGCTGCGCCCGCGCACCCAATATTGTTTCACTTGTGTTTGGACATTATCATGACGTTGATTTAGGCCGCGTGAGCTCTGGATTATGGTGCGAGCTTGTGTAAAGAATTGGGCATTTTTTGGATGGGTTATCTTCCCGTGAGGAATTAATTTCTGTTGAAGATATTACAAATATTTGTATGGTTGGTTGTATAAAGCCTCTTCTGGAGCATCTGTCTTGCTATCAGTTTTCAATTCAAATATATGGGTCTCTAGACCTCTAGTTTTCTAGTTTGAGAGTTGAATAGATTAATTTTACTGAGAATATAGAAAAGTTATTAAATTCGAAAATCGTGTAATTAAATTAAAATTTCTACATGGAATAAAAAAATTACTTAAAGTTACATAAAAATACAGAACAATAAAAATAAAGTTGAATGGAATAGAATGTCTTTATTTGTCTTAAATGTGGTTGGAAGCGCATTTAGCTGCTCTTTTATTCCAAGGCCCATCTTTAAATCATTATCCAATTCTGCTGATTTTCATTGTCTATTAAAGTCTATTTATAAAAACGTTACAATAAAAAAATCCTTAAATTAGTAATTCTACGCCTTAAGTATCTTTACCATAGAAACTGAATATAATGTACAGATAGATAGGATGTATTAAGAAAATTACGTCCATTTAGCTCGACTTTACCAAACAGCATTTATTGCGCAAAATTTTAAATATCATAAATTAAGGCTCGATGTAACTTTCATCTTGCAAATCGCAGCAGCAAGTCCAACTTACGTGTTACAATTTCTAGTACATTGTGTAACAATAGCTGTGTCCGAAACGTAACGTTGTCCAAACAGCCGGGAATCGAACCTTGCGCCCACTCGCATTCCTAGAACTGGTTTGTGCTTACGGAGTTAAATACTTATTAGTGCTATGAGGAGGAAATTTTATTATGTGCCCTAGATAGTGTTATATGTCAGTCTTGAAGTTACCTTTAAGCTGTTTCACTGTCCGAACGGCCACATCTAAGGAAAGGAAGATCTGGTAAGACTCGTATATGGCTAATGGAATTTGGGATTATTCAGAAGCATCTCATGGATCTTCGTAGACTTTTGCATGAAGAGGAATACTGTTTCTTTTAGTAATGTTTAAAGCTTTCTTAAAATCTAATATGCTTTGATTCTTTATTATAGTCAGCCTTCAGCTCATTGTAAAAGGAATCTTCCCTCATTCTCCTTCTGCTCATGCAATACAGTTTAGCATCCTGATTGGGCCAACGTTCGTCTTCAGTCGTATTCATTATTAGAATATCTGCTATTAAACTTTACACGGAAAATTGTGGGCATAGTTAACATTAGAACCATTTAGGGGTGGAAATATCCGTGTTTGCTCGGGGCATTGTATTTTGCCACTTTCGTGAAATATCAAAGGTTCGATGAAGTCATGTCTTGGTGCTAGCGTCTGGAGAGTAGGAAAGTCTGTTTTTAAGAAGTTTTTTTTACAAATTATGTATTAACGGGGTTAAAAGTTCAGGCTTCTTGAAGTTATTTATCAATGTTTTTACTTTTTGATTTCTGATCACTTTTCAAATTCGTATTTAAATTGTTCTATGTATGAATTTATCAATGGATATAATGAATATGATAATGAAATAAAAGAATGTTTCTTTGTTCTGAAATGAGAACTTGTAGTTCTGGATTGATAATGATAAACCGAGAGACAGTGACAATGTTGCCAAGGTGAAATATGGGCCGTTGTTGTGTTGTTTCGGTAAATGGGAGGCAGGGAAATTGTATTTTTAAGGTATTTATTATTGATGATCTCCGCTCATTATCAAGAAAATCTAAAGCATTGATTAGAGAAGTGGTAATCTATAAAATTTATTGTAAATCGTATAAATTTTGTTGTAAAACTAAACAACGTGCTGGATAGCAAAATGATAGCGGTTAAATCAAAGTGGTAAACATAAATACTGTACCTTATACGATTGGACTTGTACTTTACGATATTATATACATAAGTCGTAAATACAAAAGTGGCAATTAATGTCCGGCCTAGGGCATGGAAGTAACGAGCTGGCGAAGTTTGATTGTAATTTCTTTATAGTTGTGTTCGGTTATCGTCACTAGAAATGGCGGTCGATGACCAATTAGCTTTCTATAATTAAAACAATTCATAACTGTAAGACAGTTTGTGAATCCATGAAAATTGGTCGCGATAATACCAATTTAGTTGGGCCAAAAGCCCTTGTTCCAATTCCTTGAATAAAAAAAACATCTGTTGTTAAATTTAAAAAGAATTACCAACTAATACTCAAGTATGTTTTTCTTATCAGCCAGTATTTGCAGCACTTAAGAATTTTGAAAAATGAATACTTAGATTAAACATATTTAATCCCAAATAGAGCATTGTGTGAACAAGTGGTTGTCCCCGCTTTACTGTCGTGAATGTCCCTTTTGTCCTAAATGTCCCACATTGTCCGATACTGTCCCAATGAATGCCGTACGACAAGTTAAACAGTCCCATTAACAATGGGACATGAGGATTTGTGAAAATTATAAGTATTAATATTTGAATAGAAAGGGACTTTGAAATTGACAGGTGTGTTTTTATACATAGGTACTTTCTTTGTATATTTTTTTTATGCAGTCCTCATCCTATGGCGCAATAAGAGCGGTTATGCTTTTGAAAGCCAAAAGAATGTATTGATCTACCTCTTCAATAGCTGTCAGTAGATGCTCTTCATTTAGTAAGAATCTTACTAAAACAAGAGCATCTAAGTAAATGGAGTTGATGCAACAACTTTCCTTTTCTAATATTCATAAAAAAAAAAAAAACAAAAAATGTATGAATAGAAAAAAAAACTAAAAGAAACTTCCTACTACATAAACAGGGATTTCTAGGGTTTTACCAACTAAATTAAATTATTAAAAAATCCTTTGTTGCAATTTCATGCAACTTTTGTAACTGTCCAACTCACTGAGGTCTATTTGACATTTAATTTTGAACCATAGGAGCTTGTTATAGGATGTTCAATAAAGTTCAAATTGCAATAAACGGAAGGCCCATTCCAAGCCTACTCGTCTGAACTAAATAAAGAAATAAATTTTATTCATATCATAAAATACCAAAATTATTCCATATGACGATGCTTCATAATATTTTTATTGTGAATACACAATTCTATCTTCAGATACAATTCCAAAAAGATTTCCCAATCCGTACTTTCAAATCAAAAAAACCTTTACATCGCTAAGGCTACACCTACACTTCAATTAGTGTCGACCACTGTATTGTACTCTCTTTATTACAACGTGAACTCTATACAACACCCTATAACAACCGCATATGGTTCAAAATTGAATATCAAAAAGATCTTGGTGAGTTGGACAGTTACAAAACTTTAAATAGACAAGGTTTGCCCACAATATCTCACTGTAACACTAAAACTGATTCCTGGAAAATGTTTTAAGTATATCCAATATTGACCGAACGAGTCCGGGGGGCGTACAGTAGCTTATTGGTATTTTGGATTCTGGTTCTGGTAAATATTGGTTTTAACCAGTTTCAACTGTCAATAGTTGAAATATATGCTACAGTTTAGTTACAGCTTTTGTAGAGCTGATCGTTTTGATTTGTAAAGACATTTTTCTATCGGATTTATACTAATTCGATCCGCGGTTTTACCCACTATACTGAGGAATCGTAACTATGTGTTAATCTAACAAAAGATAGATAAGTGTGCCAAAAGTCAAATCCTTTCAGCCATTTAGGCGTGAATGAGTCACACTTAATAGCATTTGTGGGGTGTCAACTGATCAACGGCATCTTATACCAAACAATTGATTCACATTAATCTCAGAATTAAAGCATTACTTTCACCACGTGCTGTATAGCTTCATCCATATTTATATTTCATTCTGAAACAGTAGATTTCTGCTTTCTTTCATAATCCATTTTGCCCCAGTGAGTACGCTGGGTCCTTTAGACTGTGGTATTGTACCCAAAAAATTTTCCCAACTTGGGTACAATTTTTGTTTAGGGAAGTGAAAATAATGTTTTGTGGACGCTCTACTCAATGTTGCCTTACCTTACCTCTTATTTGGGTGGAGGAGAAAAGACTAGGTATTACGAAAAATACTAAGTAATATCACTATTAATTGCTTATGTAATAATAAAATATATACGAAGAACAATATTAGGTAATAGATTGAAAAAGTCAAAACATTCCAAGCTCTCATAAGTTCAAATGACGTACGAACTAACATGTTATTTATGTCTCTTCATGGCTGCTAGAAATTGACATCTCTCTACCGTTTCACCACAATAGAATCGCAGCCCAAAAAATTTGCAAAGCAAACCCGGGTGACACTTCACCTGATTTTCTGACGTCATTTCAACGGTTGTAAATATCTTTTTATATATAGAAAAGAAAAATAAGTAGTACAATCAGTTATCTGGTTTCCATAGTACAAGCTCTGCTTAGTTTGGGATCAGATGGCCGTGTGTAAAGAATGTCCCAGGATATTTATTTATTTTTTTAATTTATCAGCTACATTTGACTAACGACAAATTAAAGAAAACATTCGGGACAAGCCGTGGCAATAGCTAGGTAAATAAAATTCACGTGTTATCCAAGATTCGGGAGATGTCATGTCATTGCTAAAACAAATATTATTTTAAAAGTAAACATCTATAGTACACCTATTCAAATAGGCCATTGCGAGCTTCCAAATTAATGCAAACATAGTAACGTACGTTTTGAATTGTTATAAATTATCGCCATGATTGTGTTCAATGCTGGGGCAGTGCGTGCGCGGGAATGTCACTGTCGTTGTGAAGTAGCGATGTAAGATAAATAACCATTGTGCTCTAGAAATGCTCTTTCATGTTGTGTGTATAGGGTTGACACTTTGATTTTTTTTTTTTTTTACTGACGTGAGAACTAAATAAACCTCTTGGAAAAAAGGTTAATAATGATGCGATATTATTTATAAATCTCTCTAATCCCTCGTGTTTCACCCCCGTTTCCGAGGTATGTAACATTTTCCCATGGATTATAGTATCCCATGTGTTAATTCAGGCTACAAACTATCTATATGCCTAGTTTCATCCAATTCCGATTTGATGATGACAACTGATCATAATTTTTGACTAAGAGAATAACTTTAAGTTTCAATTAAGATTAGCACCAAAAAAATCTATGAATCCGGATTGCGTTGTTGAGTTTTTCATCTCGAAATCTTTCCAAAAAGCTCTAACAACTACAAGCACTGGCAACCCTGACTGCGCGCACGCATGCCCACGTCAATATTGACGTAAGCAGTAAGCTGCAGCGGGGCGTCACGGCAAACCCATCACTAAGTCAACATTTACTTGTTTGCCCCATAGCATCGACGTAATAATGCACTACCTTGATACTTTATATGGGGTTTGCTCACGCGCGTTCCCGGGATAAATGCCTAATTCCTCATAAACCTATATGTCTATGTCTTCTATTGTTTCTTCTATGTCTTCTCCATACCATAAGCTATGTATGTGCCAAATTTCAGCACGATTGCTTCAGTCGTTTACCCATGAAAGGGTAACAAAGAAACTCACTTTCGTATTTATAATATTTTATACGTTATTACAAATTTATCTGATTAATAAAATTAGTGAAGTTACATATTTTTGAAGTGATAATTCTTATCGAATGGCTTTTTTTACTGAACTGGCGTTTGAAGTTCAAAAAAAGGCCCTAGAAGTCGAAATTTGTTAGTAATCTAAAGGAAATAATCAAAGTTTTTTGAACTCTGGATTTTGATTCTGATTGCTTCATAAATCTAACTGAAACTAAATTAGTACTTAATTAATATAAACATCTAAATTATGTCATAGATAGGTACTTACTTGATATGCTTTGCCAATGATCTTAGCTTCCTCAGTCAATTCGATATTAAAATTTATTAAATAACAATAAAAGTCGATAAAACTATTTATACAAAAGATAATATACATATAAATAGTAAATTATGTGTGTGCGGTGTACATGTTACTGTCCTAAGGCGGGTGATAAAGTCGCCCCATGTGTCCAAACTCCGATCTCAGTACGATCCTGTCGGCCGTCTTCGACTCGCTAGGGTTGTCCGATGGGAAATGTCGATATCTAATATATGACAGTATTTATTTAATTTATTATTATTGCTGGTTTGTTACTGCATGGTTTATTTTTTATCGATTGGGTATTGTATTTTATTGAACTTAATAGAGCTTTAAGTATAAATTGTGTGTTTTCTGTTTAATTTATTCAATAAGTTAATTTTGTGGTGGGTTATTAATCATGAGATAGATTCGAAACGTTTTTGTTGTCTGATTGTATTGGTTTAAAATAGCAAGTATCAAATAAAATAGTTAATGTCCAATGTTTATTTATTGACAATAATGATAAAACACCACCCTAACAAAACAAAGCGAAGCACAAAAACGCTAGTGCCGTGCGCACATTATCGATAATCCGAACCCTACACTTTCTTCTCTCACAATAATGGTCTGGGCGTGGTAAAACGAGCGAGCGATACAAAACGAAAACCATGAACGAAACAGGTATATATTGTTATTACTACGTGACGAATATGTGTAATGAACGCACGCACGATTTGTGTGCGCAAATTGATAGGTGCCCGACGGTAAACGTAAGATGAGACGTCGTAAGTGGTTCGGCTCCTTGTATTGATTGAAATAAGTTAAATGTGTGGGCCCAACGATGTGACAGCGCCGACCCGTCGCAACCATGCACCGGGCGACAGTTATCTTGACATATGAATAATACTGTTAAATAGACGTAAACTTCAATCATAAAACTAATCCGTTGAATATCTTAGCTCGCTTTATGTAGATTTGTATGGAAATTTATGTATTTAGTGTATAGCAGACTGTTGTTGGAGCTCAACTCGGTTATTAAGTCTGACATTTTGTGTTTCTACTTTATATTAATTTATAAATTAATTTTCAATGAAAATGTGATTATTTCGAGCAATAAATAAAGATGGAATTTATTCATTATTCGATGGAGTATCATGTAAGTTGCTTGTAAAAAAAATGGCGTCTGGAATTATTATATCAACGAAAGAAACAACATCACGCCCGACAAACAAAAAATATATTTTCATTTCAAAGCATCGCACTGGCTCACGTCGAATGAACTTTAATGATAGTGATGTGCTCAACTCGGCTCTATATAATTTAGTACGGATTGAGTTATTAGTACTACGTCTGTTGGTACCACTACAGTACTGGTTTTAATGCCGAAGGTTTTTGGACGTCTTAATGTGATTTTGATACGGCGAGTGTCGAGTGGGAATCTTTTGAGTACCTCACATTAGTTCTGATTGTATTTCCGTAGTAAGATTAAGATGTTTTTGGAATGTTTCGATGACGAAATTAATGTTTTTTTATATTAATGAGCTATATACTTTTGGTTTTGGATGAATAATTTTCTTTGAATAATGAAGTCATATAAGTGTGTTTAAGGTTATTTAAAAAAGTATGAAATTAAAAGTCAAATAGTTTTAATGTCATTGTTATATTGTGTACCCTTTTTTTTAAATAAAATAATATTATTTATAAAAGTTTTGTTATTGATTCCAGTTGAGCTTATAAACACATTAATCTTTAATATGATAGTGGTAGGTTGAGCAATAATTAACATGTAACACTAACCATAAATTCATTATCAAGGCCCTACTCACATAACACTGGCTCAAAAATTTACTATCGGAGAAAGTTTGTTATCATCAGCATCTAAGATCTTTAACTTACCGTATAGATTACAAAATTTATAAACATCATAATGTGAAAGCAGAATGGGACAATCGCTTTAATTAAGTGTCATGCCGGAGTTTTTTTTCCTCTTACAAATTACCTTATTATTCTGCGGTGCCCGGTTCGTGGGCGTAGGTTTGTCGCGTTCTTATAGCCCTCATGAATTGATTAAGGCATTTTTTGTCTCGCATTGTAGGGTAATCACCGCTGTCTTTATCGCACTTAATGATCTCATATTAACATGTTCAGATGACTGGTGTGATGGCCCCGTGATGACTGGCCCGAAAACCCAATTGTGTTTTAAAATACAATCTTAATAGTGTTGCTAGCTTTCGTTGGAGCGTCTAGTTTTTTTTAATACTTATGATTATGTGATCGTGACGCTTGGTGTTAAATTGCTGATATTTTTTACAATGATTACTGGTAAATTGTCTGTGATTTCTTTTTTTTATTCGTTCAATATCGAAGGTTATAGTTTGTTAAATATAAAAAAAAATTGGGAGCGTTTAAATGATTTTATGAAATTCTATGATTTAATTGCAAAATATAAGTAGTACAACTATTTATTGACTAAATTGAATTAAGAGTAAATAAAGGAGAAAAGTAAGATATACGTGACTACAGTTGCTTCGATAAATTTCAGCCTCAATAACGAAACACTTGACTGCTATTTCGATGTCTTCATCCTTGCTCTTAACATGAAGCCATTATTTTTTATTAAACACTTCATACGTCCACTTATTAATATGACATAAAATTACTTACGTACTTATTTGGTGAAACGTAATGAAGAGTTCTCCCGGCCCACAATATGCATTCCTTATAACGGATGTTGCATGATTAAGAAATAGTTTACTATGTGTATAAGGCCAGACATGCTTTGTCATCCCGTGTTTGTTATTTCTGAGGTCCAACGGGTTCCACTACTAATGACGACGTGAGTTGCTCTTTCTTTATAAAGAAGCAATTAATTAATATTTTCATACGATACAAGACCGACTGTATGGGTATACGAACTCCGTAGATTATTACATCATTAAAATTCCCGGTATTGAGATCTCACTCAATACGATTCGGGTGCTAGCACTAGTTTGACGACCGGTTAACCGTGGCCCTTGAAATCAAAATAAAAGCATCCGAACATTTGGATTCGAAAGCGAGACCGCGAAACGAGTCCTAACGAACTTAAATACTTTTTTTGATTCTTTTTCTACGCTGGCAAGACAGCATGTCGACGCACGAGAGTTCCTCCGGGCGATTTGGGTATTTTTTTTACTTCCATACTCCGTTGCGTTCGGGCAAGCTTGTTCTTGCGGGTAATGGCTTCATTATACCACTCGGAATCTTGGAAAGAAGCTCGGGGGCCGCCCGCAAAAACTGGCCGCACTTACAAACCTGACGCGAGCGGGGTGCACGCAAATTTCACGTGTTTTAGCAGGCGGTTGAATAATAATAATACTCAATCGAAGTTGTTACGGTAATCGTTGCTGAGTTATTACGCAATTATGGTGTTCAATTTAAAATTTTTTTGAAACAATAGGTGTGTTGCTGCTGGAAATTTTGTGGTTTCCTCGATTTAATTTGCTTTATAACGGACCCGGCACCTTTATCGAGAGCGTATTTAAAGAGCTGAATATTTCAATAAAAAAATAAATTGTAATAATTAACATACCAATCAAGGCAATACACAATCGGTATGAATTTATAATTAATCGATAAACAGTGTCCCCACACTGGTTAAGTGCCAATTTACCGTCATGGGGGTCCTCAATCGGGGCTCATGTAATGACAGGTTCTCTCGTAAATTCGTTGAAGAATTGACTTCGTATTTCTCATTTTAGTATCTGGTTTTGAAGCGCACCTCGTTTTATTTTGCGCCTTGTAATTAGGTATGCCGTTTCTTGCACGGTACATTCGTTCGAGGAAATGATTATTTGTATCATGAAAGCATGTTTGTCTTTGGGCTCTGTTCGACCAAATTACATGAGGAAACACACCAAATATTTGCAAAAACATAAATATGTCTATTCTAGGCTTTTGTGAGATAACAAATGCCAAAGTGTCTATGATACCAACCACTATGGTTTTACTTTGAGTGGGTTTACTTCGATAGCCAGCCGGACAGCAATTCTTTACATTAAGAGAGTTTTAACTTAAATTACTTATCCTAAGTGCTAGAAGTACAGATGTCACTACTCATATAAATAAAATTGAATTTGTATTTAAAGTAAAAAACGTTATTTCATAACAATAAATCTATAAAATTTTAATATAGCTGTATTTAACAAGCAAGCTATTTAAAACATCATTGTCTAATTTAATCAACCGCTAATTATTGCACGTCACATCAAACCTAAACATCGCGTAGGTACAAATGACAAATTAGCACCAATTACAGATGTACCATTAAAGATAACAATATAACGAATACCTTTACATTCGTTTACAAAAACAACATTAATCTGAACACAACACGGTGTTTATCTCTATTCAGGCATTGAAAAGGTGCAATAAATATAGTGAGAGTACGTCGCACAATTGAATCGTACACTACTTAATAATCGCTGGCACGCAGCTATGCCGTCCGCACACGATCGCGCTACGTGTGGCCGACGCGACGCGGCCGGTGTACACCGACAACTTATCGATAGTTTACCTTTTTATCGTAACGTTCGCATCACTATTTTATTGACAGCGTTGGAGATGTGGTTCATAGAAACCCAATAGCTTGATTAGGCTTGATTGTTCAGTCTTTCTTTTAATCATGCGCCTATTATAATTTTCTTGTTAACTTGACTGTGTATTGAAATATTCAAGCAAAAAGTTGGTGTTCAATATTGATGGGTCATGCTTATTTTAAGCCGATTATATGTAATGGGATGTATCGCCTTATTCTTATTGCATCGTTTATCATAGCTCATAGGTCATCGTACTAGCAATATTATAGCAGACTCGAGCAGCTAACAATTTAAGCCGCAAACACAAAAACATTTTTTATAAATGATATACCGGCTTTGGGCTACAATCGCAAAGGTGCGTGTAATTATTACATTATAAGCTTAAGGTGATCACTAGTCGTACATATTGCCATAATTATTTCAAATTTAGAATTTTTCCCACTACTAGTGTTGCCGCTCTAATGATTCAACACTCATATCATACCGATTTTCCTGATACCTATAACGATTAACTCGATTATGGAACGACACGTGTGGTCGTAGATCGTAAGGATCGATATCTCGCGCGAATACACAGTTTACCGACAACGCCAATACTACTTCGTTCCCGCCATATTTAGCTTGTCGATAATGTGAGATTTATAATTTAATATTGGTTCGTAAATCAATTTGTCGTTTTATCGATATTTTAGTGGGATGTGTCATTGCAGGACAGCGTATGTGAATGCATTTTTTTGTTTGAGTAGGGAAGTTACTAATAATTTGTTTCTCTCAATTGTTACTATTGACAAACAGGACAAACATTTGTGTATATGAACATGAATATTTGTTCTGTATTTGTTTGTAAGTAGGGATTTCAAAAAGAAAATTGGAGTATATGTAGTAATCTGGTTTCGATAGTACAAGCTCTGGGACCTGATGACCGTGTAAAGAATGTCTTTTGTTTACAATTTAAATAAATCATTTTAGTGACGGTGATGGATCTTATCCTGGATTATTTCATTAAATAAGTAAAACATACAGCCTATATTTGGCCATATACACACAACAAAAGAAAGTCTGTGTTCACTTGGAATAAGATAACGATTAGTTATGGTTACAATAAAATATATCTATATATATAAAAATGAATCCCTATTTCCCTTGGTCACGGCATCACGCACAGACGGCTGGACCGATTTCGCTAATTCTTTTTTTGTTGTTTGTTTTTGTCAGGAGATGGTTCTTATGAACGAAAAAATTAAGAAAGTTGCGCGGAAAATTTGAAATTTAAGAAAACTTCACGATTTTATGAGCGCTTTGACAATATAAACTTTTTTAATGTAACCTGTTTGAAATTATTGTCAGTCGTTTGACAGTTGGCGCGATTGACAGAATGCGCACTGCAAATATCGTTTAAAATAGAGGTGGCGGTTTGAATTATATTGATAAAGTAATTAATTTATAATTTATTAGTGCACACTTCACAGTTGATTCAATAGGAAGATTCGAATTCAATGACAGGACAACGTCTGTCGGGTCAGCTAGTAAAATATATATTTGAGCTAATGTCATCATGTCACCTGTCTATCTTTTGGCATATACCTACATAATTTTGTTTTAAATAGAAATTACAATTGATTTATTTTATTTCAAAATTCAAAACCTTTGATTCAGTTTAGGCCTGTGGGGTCTACGAATGTCAAATTTAAAGTTACTCAAGCTACCACTGCAATACACATTTGTCTATATTTTACCATATCCTTTGTAAAACCTGTTGTTTTTTATATAGATTTTTTATTATTTGATCATTGTTTAAAATACAATAGAATGCCTATATCTATATATATGTATGTATGTACTTTATACAGCTAAATATAGACAGTACATAACACATTATGCATTTAAACGCTACCCAGAACCAACTCAACAACCAGTAAATTTCATGTCTACCATCACTGCAACAACACTGATTGTGATCCCAATGCCAAGTAAAAACATTTACAATCACACCATCTCACAAGTATTCCATGTAAGTTTCAACCAGGTCTCTTGTCAGCTAGGCGCGATGCAACCGCTAGATATTGGCAGATAACGTGCTTAGTATCAAGTTCCTGCTAAGATCTTAATCGGCAGATGTATTAGCGCGGTCCTTTGCACGTGGTGTAAGTAATAGGCGATTTTGTGAAAATACTGTTTTGAACTGCAAGGTATTGTTAATTTCAAGAATTCGACGATGAAGGGGGTTTTGTCTTCGGTCTCTCTCGTTAGTTATGTCATTGATTCTGTATGGGCTTTGATTCTGCTTGGGAAGTGGCACTAAACGATGTTTTGTCATGGCGTGTATACCTACTCTGTCTCTTTCGCTAAATACGCAATCACATGAGAGGTAAGCTTTGCGAGGCTTCGTTGAGCTGGCTTGCCTTCAAATTTGTATAGTATACTAGCGGGCACGTAGAGGATGCAGGAGCCTATATCTATCCACTATGTTTTGATCAATAAATCATGTGAAAGATTGTTTTCTCGTTCATTTTTGGCTTTTTTTAGTGCAGAGCTGCAGACGTGGAGTTTACCAAAAGTGGCAAAAGCACAATGGTTTGTCCATCTCTCGTTATCACCATATACAGTGTCTTCTGGGCTTATCACATCACATTTTCTTAATACGTAAACCTAAAATATCCCCCGCTCTCCGTTTAAATGTTACACCTAACCCTAAACTCGTCCCATACAAGCGTCCTTAACACGTTAAACGCCATGGGGGACAACATATGGGCCTCACTTGTTTAGTAAAAGGAGCCAGGTTAAAAATGCTTGATTGCTACGTTTTACATATAAGTTTTTATTGCTTTAGGGGCTAGAAAATGTGCCAAATCACATTATGTAAATCGAAGAAAAGTTAATTTTGACTTTATTTTACCAAAATACTACTGTCACTCAACAGTTGCCCCCCATGGCCCACGCGGAAATAAATCGTGTTGTTCGTTGGCGGGGGCCGCGGGGGTCGGAGTGTCGGTCATCCCCGCGCATGCCCTGCCGGCCGTCGCGATACGCGATTCCCGCGCACCCGCGCAGTGACCGTTTGAACTACCTATATTGATTACGTTTCGACTCGCGAATTTTCTGTTTATTTGTTTACGTAAAATAAATGGTTTTTTATTGCATTTCATTAATTGTTTAATATAATATAATGGATGAGTTCGAATATTTCGAAATAAATCAGGAAGATTTATCACAAATAGAAGAATTAGAAATCACCTTGCTGAATAATAGTTTCCATGTAAGCTCTGAAGAAGAAGATGTAAATTTTCATCCAGTTACGCGTAAACGTCGTCGTATCATGGTGATAGACAGTGAAGAGAGTGATGCGGAAGATCATGCAGTTCCAGATACCTCAGGAAACACAACGCCGTTTACACGTACATGGACACTACCAACAGGTAACCAGCGTCGAATTATACCTTTCACAGGAAATCCTGGTTTGCCTACTAATCTCCGCTTAGCAATGACTAACAAATCGCCTGCAGATTTTTACTCTCTTTTAGTTCCCGATGATGTTTTTATGCAGATAGTAGAAGATACAAATCAGTTTGCTATCGACAAAATCTCCGGGCGCGTGGCTTCAAAAGCAGCAAGAATCCGTAACTGGTCTCCTTCTAACGTGCATGAAATGAAAGGCTTTTTTGCATTGATTATTTTTATGGGATTGGTAAAACTTCCAAAGCTTTCTGATTATTGGTCTAAAGATGAAATAACAGGTCATTCATTTGCAGCAACAATTATGTCCCGTAATCGATTTGAACTGCTTCTTCAAATGCTTCATTTTTCCCAGCTTGATAATGCTCACAAGTCTGATAGGTTACATCGCGTCAGACACTTACTGGAGGTCATGAACACAAATTTTTCAAGGCATTATACTCCTGCCGAAGATATATGCATTGACGAAAGCGTTGTGCCATTCCGCGGCAGAATCATTTTCCGTCAATATAACAAACAAAAACGCCATAAATATGGCATAAAAGAGTTTAAATTATGCACTCTACCTGGGTATACATACAAAATCAATATTTATGCGGGAAAAGAAAACGATCAAGTGAATACTACGCCGGCAAACGTTGTTATGTCTCTTTGCAGTGGCTTGTTGAACAAGGGTCACACGTTATATACTGACAATTGGTATACGAGTATTGATTTAGCAAGGACTCTGTTGAAAAATGAAACACATCTTGTCGGTACTATTAGAAAAAATAGAAGGAATATTCCTAAAGATGTCGCTAATGCTAAACTGAAGACAGGTGAATATATAGCTAGAGAGAGTGAAGATGGAATTACTATCATGAAGTGGAAAGATAAAAGAGACGTACTTGTTCTTTCGACAAAACATTCCGACCGTTTCCAGACAATTATAAAGCGAGGAAAAGCGGTATTGAAGCCCAAAATCGTGCTCGATTATAATAGGGCAAAAGGAGCTGTCGATTTGTCCGACCAAATGGGGGCTTATTCCACGCCATTAAGGAAATCAGTCAAATGGTACAAAAAAGTTGCCATTAACTTGCTGTTGAATACTGCAGTTATCAATGCACTAGTATTATATCAAGCAGTAACCGGGACGAAAATCCAAATTGTTGAATTTAGGAAACAGGTGTTGAAGGGCCTGTTAATAAGAAGTGAAGCCTCAAGTCAAGTTTCAAGACCAATCAGAATGAGGCATAAGCTTGCGAAGAAAGACGGCACCAGTAAAAATTGTCGACGAACATGTCAGCAGTGCTACAGAGACAATACAAAAGTAATGGGACGAGTATTAGCCAAAAACAAGACGAAAAAAGTTGTAACTTTTTGTGAAACCTGCCCTAACAAACCATTTCTTTGTTTTGAATGTTTTCATAAAATTCATTAAAAATAATGTAGTAGTAACGTTGATATTGATCTCAACCTAAAGTCTGATTTAATTTTGTTTCATTTAATAAATAGTAACTTTAAATAATTATATTTCTGATTTGCAAACATGTAGTTTAATTCATCAAACTATCCCCGAAAAATCAGTTGTGTAGTACAACTTTAACCAGACTCTAACAAGTTAATTAAATCGTAACAGTATACAGTATTTCACAACACATTATAAATAGTAATTTTATGGAAAAATATAAAATAAAACATTATCATACACACTTTTTCCATTAGAACTTTCAAAAAAGTCTTGTCCTGACATAATCTGTCATATTTTTCTAAGTCATATTTTTTACTAAAAACCAAATACAATCTATTTATCTGCAGGGCCGTGGGGGTCACGTCAAATACAAATTAACTTCAAATCTGTGCTCGACGGCCCAATAGCGATACTTAAAATCGCCTCTAACTCGCGGTCATATGTTGTCCCCCGCGGCCCCAACGGAACTATTGTATGTCGACCACACGGTGTCCCCCACGGCCCAAACAGAAAAACTGAAAAATTTAAGCGGCGTTCAACGTGTTAAACACTTATAAAGCATTGTGCTGGCAGTTAATTAACCCTCGCAAGATTTATCGCACTCACTTCGGCGTGTGTCATTCGTGATATAGTGGGCACATATGACCCGGACCGGTTGTTTCTTAAAACCAATTTCGAATCAGGGTTAATTGAAATATAGAATGATTAAAAAATCTTTTTAATTGCACGCACAATCGATTGTAGTGATGTTACCTAATCAAAATATGTCAACTAAATCAAACCGATTGGTTCAGACCCAGCAGCTAGGTTTAGTGTAAATAAATAATATTTGTTTCTAGATAATATTATCGAGACACGATTGTGTCTCCGGATTTTATACCTTGTATATGTGTAATTTGGGAGTGCTCACTTGCACTTTGGTATTCTTTTCTGGTTTTGTTTTTCTGTATGTATACATATGTTTTGAGTTACAACCTAGCTCTAAATGTATTACAATTAATTTATGTTTGTTTACCTTTTGGTTGTAATTTGTGTTGTGTATCCTAAATAAATGAATTTGTTACCTAGTTAATCGACTAATCTACAGTTTTGATCTAAATGAAATGAAACAAACAAGCAAATGATTAGTTAAACATATGTGTAACTAATAAATTCCTTACAAAATAAAGGGTTAAATGTAATGAGAAATATGCAACAACAACTTCATTGCTCATTATTAGTAAGTGTAAAGTATTTAGGAATTATCAGATATCACGCAGCATGTAATTATATTATACTAGTTTCCTTGCCGCGGTTTCACCTGGATTCGTGAAGGATCTAATGTATACCGAGATTATAACATAGGCTATGTTCATCCGGAACTATGGACGTTTCAAATGGTGAGACACCTTTTGGAATAGGCCGTGGCTCCTTAGATTACCATACATACAAACTTACAACAATCGCACTTTCTCTTATTATATTAGTATAGATAGACTAGCGACTCGCCCTAGCTTCTCCTGAGTGGAAAAATGAATGTATTATACACATAAATCTTCAGAAACAATTTTTCTAAACCATTGAAAAAACCGCATCAAAATCTACTGCGTAATAAAATATGTAAGCTTACAAACAGACGGACAGAAATAGTAACTTTGTTTTATACTATTTAGAGATGATTCGAATTGAAATTAAGATAAAACGCTAATTAGGAGAGATCTGAATGCAAGCAACGATCATGCGAGATTAATTAACTATTTAAATAAAACAAACTACTAATTGGGTAAAATGATAGTCTATGGTGACGAAAAGTTTAGTCGATCATTAAAACTACTAATTCGATCGTCACTAGTAAATCAAAGTGAAGGGAACAATTTTACTACATGACTTCATAAAAAGCGATGGTCTCTATCGATGATTTTATGAATCGATTTATATGATAAATAAGTGCTACAGTGCTACAACGCTTTCTTAGTATCCGAAAATACGAAAATTTATTGAAATTGGTTTAAAATGCTTAGTAGATCAATTAATGAAAACCATTCAAAAGTTTATCAATTATTCAAAGTTCGTTACTTTCCCTTCAGTTTTAGACACATGAATTACAGCAAAAAATAACTATACAATTTTAACTCGACTACGTTATGATCATAATCGACTAAAAAGCAAAAAAAAAAAAATTAAAACAAATTGAATCTGTCAAAAAATCACCCCCTCATAAGGTGAAACGACTTTATAAAGCTGATGGTACACCGCTGCGGTGTTAAGGCGGTGCACACACCGGACCACTCGGATAATTAAAGAGGCCACTGGATGATAAATAATCGAGTGTCCAAGTTTTTACCGTAGATGTCATTATCTCGACCGACTCTATCAGCCGTCACTGGATTACGTTGTTGGTATTCATATAGAGTTGTTAATACGTTCATATTATTCTCGACTTATTTGTAGTTCTGTGCGTTAAAATCATCGATAATTATGGTTTTAAATTTACAGTACATTTTCATAAACGATTTGGTAAAACCGAAGTACGTAAAATAACTAAGTACTGTAGAAAAGCATTGTGTATATTAAAATATTTCATCAGTATATCTGATTGTGATTAGGAAGACTTGATTGTATCCTGTACACTAATTGCCAAGATTATATAAAAACAGATATCTAGTAACTAATTCCCCTGGATCGCCTTCTCTGCCAAATCCGACTGTCCGGCGGTCGGCGAGGTAACACGTCTGTGGTGTTAGTGCGTGGACTCAGTTACAGCGGGTCTAATACGTCCTGAAGATGCTTCGTGTAGAAGCGAAACACGTATCGATTTCCTGTTGAGTTTACTTGTTTGGGACTTGACAGAGAAAGAGATCCAGCGGAATTAGTTACTAGATATCTGTTTTTCTATAATCTTACAATGAATTTCCGCAAGGTCACGTCTGAGTCAATTAGTTAGCTAATTGACAAAATAAGATGACACGATTTAAAGGATAACAGCTCTATAAAGATATTCGAGTCTTGTGACAGCGTAGCGCATGAATAATCGAAAGGTCCGAGTTGATGAGAGCGCGTGAGAGCTTTTTTGTCGTGACCGCGGCCGGTGTACCCTTACTCAGGACACAAATAATTATAATTGACCGTTGAAAAACAATGTCCTTTAATTATTACCGTTGTTTACTCGTTTATTTCGGACTCTGTATAGATTATGGAATGCGTTTGTTATTTTGAATCGATTCGCATATTTCTTTTGATCATTAGTTTTTCTTACTGTCGTCAATTAGTTGTTGTGTTATGGTACCTAATATTATAAAGAATAGTATAGGTTTCTTTCAAAATGATTCCATTAGAGCTGCTTTACGTGTTTATTTTTAAATGTAAAAGTCACCATAGTCAATTAATTTTCTTTTATTATTTTTTAAACAACAAAGATATGAAATTTATACAATCAAAAATAACTGTAAATACCAAAAAAATACGTTTTACAGGTGTTACAAGTTTCAATATTATAATTAAAGCGGACGAATATCAAGTATTAATGACTCTTGTAACGATTTAATCGATATAAATGTCAAAGAGGATAATCGAGTTCATTCGACTAATGCGATATACATAATTATATGAAACAATTAACGTTATACAGTTGTTTTAACGTATGCAAATGTGTGTGACAGCTGAAATTATATCGAAGGATGAAACCAGCTTATCGATTAAAATAATTATTTTAATGGTTTTCAAGGAAATATGAACTCAGCAGGTTGTTTTTGTTTATAATATTTTTAATTACACTTTATCTAAATAATAATGAATATCCCGGGAATAAATATACTTTACACACGGCCATCTGGTCCCAAACTAAGCAAAGCTTGTACTATGGAAACCAGATAACTGATATATTACAAATACTAGGTACTTTTTTTAAATTCTTACTTATATAGATATTACGATATAAGTATGTTAACTTTGAAAAAAAAAAGGTTTGACGTTTTTCCACGATATTGAAAGCGATTAAAAATATGAAGTTGCACTTCTCTTAATTAAGGCTAATGGATGCGATATTTTGATGACTTTGTTATTATACGATACTCGATATAATGTCGATATTTTTATTGAATTATTCTCGCATACATAGCATTATGTATAAGGAATTAACAATTAATGATGCATTTTATTTTATTTGCAGATGTCGGTGATGAAGTCCCGTCTGTAAATTACAAAGGTAAGGTTCTTTGTTTGTTTTTTTTCAAGATATAATAATAAAGCCATAAATTACGGTTTCAAGTTTACAATACAAATGTCACGTATGATATTTTTTGTAGACATTGTGGGTAATGAAGGAATTTGTTTACAATTACTTGGTCTTGCCGGCTGCTCCATCCGCATTAAGTAATGAATGACATTTCTATAATGAAAACATTTTTTAATTTTAATGTATTTTTGCACAGATACCTTTTATAGCGTTCGTAAAGCCTAATGATAATTATAGTTAGGTTCTTTTTTATTAATAAAGTGCTCTGGCTCAATCCCTGGATGACAGTTATTTGGATATCGATATTAATATCACTCGATATTTATCAAAAATAACTGTCATTTTCATACATTTCCGCCATATTTTTAATAATCAAAGGTATTATCGAAGGCTTTAGAAATATACTTCTACAATAAACTATGATGAAGCCTAATCTTTGTCCGAAATCTTCGCAATAACGAAACGCAAACAGTGTGTATGAGAACTCTTTAAGGCAATAGATTTTAATGCAGATTTCGCCATCATTTAGAGAATTTTATCAGAAATTTTATGTCCAATAATGCATTTATATTATTCTACTCAGACGAAACCGAGGTAGGCCGCTAGTTATGACCATAAACTTGGCCATTTCTTCCGGCTTACCTTTTAATTCTATCAAGTTGGTAAAGCAAAACTCGAGCAATCCCGACTGATGTTGAATCGAAGTGAAGGTAACATGTCATTAGTTATGTCATTCTATGATAGATTAAATATTATACAAATAAAATAATGAGCTTCAGTAACTGTTTACATGCAATAAACTTCCTTAAGGTTGGTCGCGACGTACCTTGGAGTTGACAGTTATTTCCTCACCTCGAGTAAGGGAAAGCTTCGAGTGGAGGAAATTTTTGTAACTATGAATACTAAATATCTTGGAGTGACGTTGAGTGGAGTCGAGGAATTTTCGAGGAAACGTCTTAGAATGTGGGTGTAAATCCTGCCTCAATTTATGATATTAAAATACCCTATATCATAAAATTAAACATTGATATATATTTATAAACAGGGTAACTATGATTGAACTTAAATTAATACAACAGTTATTAACTAGTCTGAGTAATTAATATTCTGTCTTAAAGCTTAATTTGAACCGAGTTGTCAAATAAACAATTATGTTTTGATTTTGCTAATCGATTAATGGATTATTTGAAACTGGCTATGTTAGTTTATTAACTAGCTGTTAATTTATTTATATTGACCTAAATCTTAGCAATTATATTAGGCGTTGTGCATACAGAGGAGAATTTAGAGGCTAGAACTGCTAGGCGACTGATTTTTAACATGAATACCAGCTGTAACGAACCGAACTTATTTGCATCATCTTTTTGGATTTTATTTGTCTTTTAAATTCTTAAATTACTGACAGTCAGTGGCACTAGTGAAGTTCACTGGTTTTCTCATTATTGTAAAAACGATATGAAATATCGTAATAAAAAATAATAAAAGATCGTATAGTTACGATCAGTAACACCAGCAATCCCCCGCCGTTTAGCTCGTGTTCCCGTGACCCGTTCCATTTTCCAAGGATAAAAAGTAATTAGCTCTACTCTACGGTTTTACCCGTTTTCCCGAGGGATTTTACTTTTTCCCGAGATCCTGTATGTTATTCCAAGGCATGCTCAATCTATGTGCCAAGTTCATAGATATCCGTTCGGTAGTCTCATTTACTTGTTGTTTGAATTCTCTTGGTTTTGGCTATCTCTGGCATATAGTTACTGATAAGATTAAACCAAGATGGGATCAGATGGCTGTGTGTTAAGTATGTCCTGGGATTTTTATATATAACGTGTTACAAAATACCCCGTTAAAATATAATTAATCATCAAAGCCAACAACCCTAGTAGGCTGTAATGTCAGGGAACCAGATTATTTAACAGAAAGGCATACGTACCTTTATCACTAATAAATTGTCTACTTTAATAGTTTTTCTATTTTTCATTCAAAAAAATCAGTTTTTTTTTTTTTTTTTGGTGTGTTATACAGCGTTACTACGGTTCTTATATATTGTGAATTGACTCGTTATAAGGCGCCATTTAACCTCCTTTCGGCTTAACGGGTAGTTTTGTAACACCCTGTATATTTATTATACCTAGACATATACATCTATATATACTTAGATACAGATATGTAATTTAATTACTTTCGCACTTATCAGATCTATGTCTATGTGTCTTCCAGATGAACTTAAAACGTCACTTCGGAGTTTTGACTGCATGCTACTTTGAACCTTATCACCACTTACAACAGTGACATTTTGGTTACACGCTTCTTCGTTACAAAAGCTTTGTGAAAATTAGATTTGCTTGATTTATAACTGTCCTAGACCAGCGCCATCTGTTATCATTCGAAGTCAACGTTTTATACGTTCATTTTGTTACCCTAATAAGTATAACCCTTTCACAAATAAGTCAAAAAACACCAGTTTTATTCCTCATTGTTTTCAATACCAACAAAGTAAGCCCTTTGATTTTCACATGAACTCAAATGGATATTTTTAAGTTACTGACGACCGCTTACAATGTGTGGTTGGAGTTTAACTGTGAGTTAAGTCACGCACGGCGTGTTTTATTGGCGTGTTTACCAAATTAAACTGCGTATAATACTTTTCTTCATATACAAGAGTTTTTAGTCTGTATTTTCTTTGATATATTTTTGGATAGAACTTAAGGCATTGCCCTCGCGTTATTTGCTCAGCCAAATAGCTTAAAGCTAGCTAAAAACGGAGTAGAGGTCGTAAATACGAATTATGGAATTCTCTTGTAGAACAAGGGTTTAGTTTATGAATGGTTTAATATCGGAAGTTTTGCGAGTCAATAATATTTGTTTAGCCTATAAATTTTACTAAAGCTTCTTATATCTACCACAAGCAAAATTTTACTTAAAATAGTGCTCTAACTTTTGTTTTTTTATTAAGACAAAGTAGATTAAGGAAACTATTTATTATTATATATTTAAGAACCATCTCCAATATTTTATCAAAATTATTCATAGTTATAAAAGTAAGCAAATATTTTTTTTGAGTAAATTAATTTTGGGTAGAAAACATCTACCATAAAAATCCCTACTAATATTATGAATGTGAATATAAGTTTGTTTGTTACGCTTTCACGTGAAAACTACTTAACCGATCATCATGAAATTTGTACACATATTCTTGGAGGTATCAGAAGTAACATGGATACTTTTTATCCCAGAAAAATGTTACATCCGTACTGAACGCGGGTGAAACCGCGGGGGACAGCTAGTATAATTATAAATTTCTGCCATTGGTTCATTTTCTCTATAAAATGTATCTACCTAAAGAGTTCCATAAGTTTTTACTCCTAGATCCGCAATCTCTATTAACAACGTATATTGAACTCTATCGGGTAAACAACACTGACATAAAATACCAACATTTATGCCAACATTCAGATAATGTCGTGTTGATGTGTTGAACATGAGATGTTGATCGAATAAGTCACAATGTTTATTTACATGTGTTGGCGCGCCGACGTGCGTTGGCCTCGGTGTTGGATCAAACATTTGTCGTGTTGGTTGTCCTTTTGGAAATTATGAAATTGTATTTTTTTCTCTCTTTTAAAGTCAATATACTTTTTTTATCATCATATTCATACTATACTTCGCCGCTTGGTTCATATGATTTATGTGTTAAATTCTGTAAATAACTTATTATGCCTCGTGGCTTCACCCTCGTTCTCGAGGGGTTTTTAATAAAATAAAAAATAGTAGCCGAAGTTTCTCCTCTTAAAGCTATCTGCCATCGAAAGTCCCGTCAAAATCGGACCAGCCCAATTTTTGTATAAATAATATAAAGATTACGCTAATATTATGCGATAGATTGAGTGAAAGTTACTTATTTGAAATAACCTAGAAAAACGAAATGGTATTAGAATTTAATGAAAGTTTTAAATTGCGGCTGTATTCCTAATATAACATTAACAAGCCACATCTGTAGAAAGGTCAGAATACCTTATTTAACAATGACATGCAATCGTATCCGTAGATCTCCCAAAATTAATTCACATTTTCAACATGAACTTTAATGATCATGAAATAACCCTTTTTCTAAACAAATCGCTAACAATTAAAAAATCACCAAGCTCAATACACTGGCAGTAATACACAACCAACATTTGATCCAACACATACACCACATGTAAAATAGAACCAATAATAAAGTTCATTTTACTTTTCGAATGGCCATTGGCACCGAGTTTATGGCGGGACTACGAGCGGATGCAATAGGCATTTTGTTTACGTTTGTTCCAAGTTTTTGTACCAGCCATTTCCTTTTATTATAATGAGTAACTGCTTTTATAGTTGATAGTTTTCAAAGAACTTCCCTCAGTGGTATAAAGCTCTGCTGCCGGAGACTGGGGTTTGATTCCCTGATATAACGTTTCTTTGATTAGAAATGATTACAAGATATTGGCAATGTGTCCGAGACACGGTGACAGTGTTATCCACATGTTAATGATGGTGATATTTTTTACTACTTAAAATACTTTAAGGGGATCTCCCCTCTCTGTCTAGCAGTTGTTTAAGTATAACTAAACTAACTGAAGAAATAACCTAAAGATGTAATTAAGTCTTGTGAATATTATACTGCTAAGCTACCGTTGCTAGAGTAACTGCCCGATATCAAGCGACAAATATCTAAATAAAAAAATTACATAAATCATTGCCGCGTCTCCCAAAAGTCCGTTCCGGTAGAATAGACGTTACGTCGTGGCATTAAGGTAGGTATTACTGTATCCGCTGCATAGTAAAACCAACTGTAACCATTGTCCACTGTGTTACTTATATTATAATCCAATAACAAATGATTCACGCCGCATGTTGTATTCGAAGAGTGTAGGCAACGCATATGTCGTTAAGGCGAAGTTTTTATCATTGAAATCCTAGCAATTCTACTATTCTGTTTGACAGGCCAGTTGGCTTGGTGGTTAGCGACCCTTACTGCCAAGTCACAGGTCATGGGTTCGACTCCCAGCCAGAACAAACAATTGTGTGCATGAACATGTCTGTTAGTTCTGTGTCTGGGTGTAAATATCTATTTTGTATGTAGAAAAAATGTATATGTAGTATGTCAATTATCTGGTTTCCATAGTACAAGCTCTGCTTAGTTTGGGATCAGATGGCCATGTGTAAAGAATGTCCCAGGATATTTATTTATTCTACTAATATTATTTATTAATACGATAGTTTGTGAGGATGTATGGATGTTTGTTACTCTTTCACGGAAAAAACTACCAAACCGATTTGGATGAAACTTGGCAGATAGATAGTTTTTATCCTGGGAAAATGATACTTCTCTCGGAGAAACCGCGAGGGTCAGCAAGTAGGATCATATGCCTATGATAAATAATTACCCCTCTTAATTATTTTTAATATGTTCCTTTATTCTATAAGTTATTGTCATGATTATGACCCGATAGCCTTTATTTAGTTCATCCGTGACGTATGGTGAATGTATACTTTGTAGTACAGGGTGCGCCAGAGAAACTTACTTATTTGAAAGGTCAATAAAAAAAAAAAGTACTTCAGTTATTGTTTAAAATTTTTTTTATTTGAGAATACAATATCCCAATATTTTTTTATGCAGTCTTAAAAATGACATCGGATAAATGGCGACCCCCATTGCGCATACACTGATGAAGTCGATTTTTGAAATTCGTATCCACTCTTCGCAGCATATCAATCGGTATGTTGGCAATGGCGTCGCGAATGTTGTTCTTGAGGTGTGCTATGGTCCGTGGTCGATCGACATAAACCAGGGATTTCAAATAACCCCATAAAAAGAAATCGCATGGAGTCAAATCTGGAGAGCGTGCCGGCCATTGGAGATCGCCTCTGAGAGAGATGAGGCGGTCGGGGAAATGTTGTCGCAACAAATTCATTGAGTCAGTGAGTTCAGTTAATTCTTGCACAACAGCCAATTAATAGGGATGAAATTGAAGGTCTTCATGGAGAATTCGTCGAACAGTGGTATCAGAAATTCCCATAGCAGCTGCGTGTTTGCGAGCCGAACGCCGGGGAGAACGCACAACTGACTGCCTCACTCTTTCGATATTTTCCGGAGTTCTGATGGTCCGTTGAAGTCCATTTCTGGGTTTAGCGACACTTCCACACTCCCGAAATGAGTTAACCCACGACAGAATCGAATTACGGCCAGGAACGAGTCTGTGAGGAGGAATTTCAAAGCGAGCGCGGAAGGCACGTTGCGTAGCAACAAGTGAGCGACCGTTAGAAAAGAAGCTCTCAACTGCGAAGGCCCGCTGCTCTCTAGACCAGAGCATGATGGCAACTGACTGGAGGGAGAAACAAACTTGGGAACTTCCCCCTCCAGATGCGCCCCCTCTTGCCCCTCTACCCGCCCAACTCACCGCGCGGGAATTTTTTCAAATAAGTAAGTTTCTCTGGCGCACCCTGTAGTAGAGAGAGTAGTAATAGAGTCTCTTAGTGCAGGGTTCGTCCGGGGAAGTACTATCTACATACCCATTTCCGCCGTGAAACAGTAGTGCATTTGTATTACTGTGTTTCGGTTAGAAAGGTAAGGGGGTCGGTGAAATGTTTAGTTCACGTCATAGAAACGACAACGTATTGGCTATGGTCCTTGGTGCAAATGTCCATAGGTAGCGGTATCGACTTACCATTAGGTAAACCATCTATCTGCTATCAACTTAACATAAGGAAAAGAAATCATGGAATAATTATTTACCTTATTACATTAGGGGAGATGAATCTTACTCTCACAGTTACTTCACATAAATTTTACACTTAAGAATTGTAAAAAAATACAAAACTCTGTGCAATTTTTTGACGGCTTAAAATCAAAACGTAAAATACATCATCACACAATTATAATGAGTATTTAAATTCAATAATAAACTTTAAGTGCAGGAATGGAAAACAAGTAGTGTACAGACAAAACTCTAACTAAGATTGTCTTACATCACAGCCAGTGTTGTACAAAAAAACACAGCGTCCAGTAAATATCGTCGCCTTAATCAGGTACCAGCGAGTTCGGTATGCGCGCACGCAGTCCGTAGAACCACTTCTAAGAATCGAGATAAAAACCGCCGGCGACACACAATTTATTGTGCTTTTTGAATAATTTTCCCCTTTTTCTATCTATCCCTGTGTAAATGCACGTTTCTTTCGATATTACGATGTTATATTTTGTGGGATTATTGTAGAATATCTGACGTTTCTATGAGGTTATGTTTGTACAAGTATTCCAATTGGTATACATGTACTATAAAAGTCTATTATATGAAATTACTTATCTTTACTTTCACATTTATCTATGTATATTAAATCTATAATCATGAAAATGTTGCCGTCATTTACGAGTTAGGAAAATTACTGTATATTTCATAACTTACCTACAATCCTCCCCAAAATATTTCCTATATAACATCATTCATCATCATATACATTTGTGTGTATGAAAATGTCTGTGTGTATGTATTTAATATACTGCATATCATTTATCTGGTAGCCATAGTACAAGCAGTACACTATGCTTAATTTGGGAACAGAAAACCGCGTGTGAAAAATGTGTCAGGAAATTTATCTGTAACCTAACTTTATGGTGAAATCTAAATGCGATTCATTGACCAAATGATACCTAAATGATTTAATATAATATACAACTAAATCTTCACCTAACACTCTGCGGTTACAATGTTCACGCTCAGTTTGAATTAAAAAAAAAAGAGAAAAAAAGTTTAAATATAAAATGGTTGTAACCGCAGACCTAAGCATGCGCACGCGCACCCGAGCAAGTGTGAATTGTAGTGCGCGGTTTCCGTAGAATTGAACTGCTCTTACCAATGATTGGATGCTCTTATGCACTATTCATCTGAGGGTTTAGATGAGGCTGTATTTTATATTTATCGATATAATCTATTTTGATTTCCATTTTGTTACTGTGTTAATCTTGTCCGATATAAACTGTAATTGGAATTGTAGGATCTGACGTAGTAAGATTAATACAGGCTTATTTTTGTTTATCAGAGTAAAAGCTAAGTGATAATATTATACACTTAAAGCTGCCGGAAGAAATATTTCAAATTATGGTGAAAATCGCTTTAAAATCTATTGCGTCCTTTAAAATATATCAGGACAAATAGTGGCCTTGTATATTACTATTTAGGGATAAGAGAAAAGATACCGGTAAGTTATATTTATTTTATAATTTTTTTTTACGTCAGACAATGTCCATATTTGTTAGTATACAATTTATCTTAATCCTTATGTTAACACAGTATATATTGATGAATAGAAAATTAAACATATCAGACACTATTAAAAAAATAGTCATAATCTTTAAAATAATGAACTTAATAGGTTATTTCTTTAGTTACGTATGTGGTTTGGATGCTTAATTAAGTAAGACAGAACGTACAGACGATATTTTGTTATGTTGACAACACTTCACCTTGGTTTATTAGTTAGGACAATGACAATTAGGTATTCAGTTTCAATTTAATGGGACAGCCGGATAAAGTTTATTGTCAATGAAGCTAAGATATGCTTTAGAATAATAAACATTGCATCTTGTAGTAATAGGGTTCATTAATCTTTGCTGTTTTTTGGTTTCGAACAGGGTCATCTCGATCATTAACTTATCGCAGTCCACTGTTCCAGATTTAAAATAAACAATTATTCCATTTATAAAACTAAGAAATATTTTATCTGTTGCGACTATTAATTTTAACTAGTGGTCGCAGTGATCGAAATTCGAATGATATATTTTTTATTTTTAACAAACTTTATTGAGGTTAAAATTAAGAAATATTTTATCTGTTGCGACTATTAATTTTAACTAGTGGTCGCAGTGATCGAAATTCGAATGATTTATTTTTTATTTTTAACAAACTTTATTTAGGTTTTATGTCGGAGAATAACCTCTATAGTCATTGTATAAACCTTTTTGGAATGTTCTTCTTTTACGTCAGCTTGGAGCGTGTCTCAAATACGTCATAGTGTTTAACATGGGCAATATGAACGTATTTATTGTAAAATATGTGTGTGTTTCCAACGCATGGTAGTGTGTAATTTTTTAAAAAATAAGTTAAAATAATTCTTATTATCTTCTTTCTAACTTTTTTCATTTAATCAATAACTGTCCCAAATTAAATTTTCGTAAAAAGCAGCAAAGTTTTTACGTTAATTTTAAACTTATATCAGTTCATACGGAACACTTTAGTGGCGCCTGCATCTAATGCATGTCAAAGGCGTCTAGCCAATTTAACCTGATTTAATATACAGTACATGGCTGTGGTGTTTTAACATTCACTATAGTCGTCCATCGATTTATATTTCGATTGCCGAAAACGTTGTCGCGAATCTTAAACCGATTCGAATTCCTAGACGAGGAAACTCGTTGAATAATGTTAATCAATGTCATCGGGTGAAAATCACGGATCGATTAATTGATTGCAAATCGATTGTATTGTCTTAATGGTTTTTGAATTATTTATTTGTTCTTGAAAGCTTAATTGACCTTGTGATTGGAGAGAAGATGAAAAAAGTCAATAGGTACGTACTTGTACTGGATTGTACATTTATATCTCTCTGGTGTCGTGAAATACAGGCTCTGCCTAACTTAGGCACCAGTCTCCCGCAATTTAAGTGCTATTGTAAAATTTTGGTAAATGCAGTTGTTCATATTTTTTGGTAACTTGTTGTGGGAGATAATAATAAATTACATTTGATACTTCTTGCGATATTAAAAAGCTATCGTTGATCTCGTCCCCTAAAATGTGCCTGGCTGGCTGGTAAGTTAGCCTCGACTTGAAAATCTGTCGCCACCTCCCGAAGAGTTCCGACAACCACACTTGTGAGCCAGTTCCCTTATAGGTGTTGTGTACTTACCATCTCGGCCACATCGTCACTTACCTGGTGAGATTGTGGTCATATATTCATAATAACATATACGTCATACTTCATCATTATCATATAGTATAGGTAAAACAGAGTCACTATTTCTGACTATCCGTTCGTCTTATATCTTATCTTTAAACTACGCTATTAATTTCCATGCGGTTTTTATCATCATTTAGAGAATTTCTTTATATAAGTATGTATAATTCATTGATATTAAGCGAAGCCGGGTAGGGTAGCTAGTTCTTCATAAAACAAAATGAAAAACACCAAATATTTGTCTAACAATCAGTTCAAATATTGAAAAACGGGAACTAATTGAACGTTTCAAAATATTTTGTGACAATAGCCAGTAGAAAATGTGCCGCCGGTTCGTGACGGAAATATATTAACTAAATGTTTGTAATATTTACTTGTTATTGTTAACAATAGGTACATTCTGGGTTATGGACTTTACGGACAGAGACGTCAGGTTTTGTTAGCGATTTTAGGCCTAGTGAAATCTATTTTTTTTTTCTTTTTTTATGCTAAGAAGGCCAAGAAAGTAACAGTCCACCTGATGGTAAGTGGTCACCGCCGCCTATAGACATTTGCAACACCATGCGCTAGATTGCCTTTGATTATGTTGAGCTTAAAAGCTGTATTCCTTTGCTACTATATTTAAACAACCAAATACTTACCAGAACTTAACAGACTTAAGAGTTACCAGTGCATATGAATAAAACTGTAGCTAATTTTGTATCAAAGGGTTTTTAATAATGAAAAATAAAGTGTAGTATATCGTGTATAAGTGTATTATTTAGGGGATAATAGAGGAAAATCCTTATTTAGTTTGTAAAATTCTTAACTATTAAACGTTACAATTACGTAAAATAAAAGATTAAGATGATTTTTACATGCTTGTGGAAGCTTTTGATAAAATCCAACATACCTAAGCTCAGCTCGATATAACAGGTAATGAATAACCTGAACATTTGTGAACTGAAATACAATCTCTAGAACCATCTATTTCTGTCGTTGAAATACACTCTTCGACATTTTCCTCAAATTTCGTTTAAAATCAGTACGCCATGAATTTGCACGCTTGACATGAAGAAAAATATTAATCAGACAAATGGACAAATTAGAATATAAAACGATTAATCCATCGTTCAAGGTGAAGACGCAATAATGAAGAACATCAGATGATAAAAATAAGGAGTTATATAATGAATAATTTGTAATTGTTAAAATTAAAATTATGTAAAATTGATATTATAAAATAGTCAAAAAGTCAGAATAAATAAAATTTGTATAAAAAAATATTTAATAAAAAATAATGTAACCTTGCTGAGTTTCTTGCCGGTTCTTCTCAGTTGAAGGCTGACTTCCGAACCGGTTGTAGCTTCAGTAACTTTAAATTTGACCTTCATAAGTGCCTTCCGAGGGCCTAAACTGAATAAATGGTTTTGAATTTTAAATTTTTGAGTAAAGACTGTTCAGAATAGTTTGAGTCATGCAAACGCAAATATTAACATAGTGACACTTTTTGATATCATGGAAAACAAAAACAATAAAAATTGCCGAGATTGTTACGTTTAAAATTTTATGTAACGTTATTTATTGAAATAGTGGCAATGATGGTCTCTCACCTGAAAACACAGTTTTTAATTCAACAACGATGGTGATACTGTAATTTCTATTTGTGTACTTTTATTTATTATTAAACATTAGAAACATTGATATAGCCTTCAATTCAGATTAGATCAATATAATAAAAGCTACAAAATGAAACCTTGCTGAGTTCCTTGCCGGTTCTTCTCAGTTGAAGGCTGACTTCCTTACCGTTTTGGTAGCTTCTTTCACGTTTACCTTCATAAGTGCCTTCCTTGCGCCTTAACTGAATCAATTGTTTTAAATTATTTTTAAAATGAGCGATTCTCAAGTCATACACTGTACTATGATCACTTTGGCAAACCTCCTTGTTTTTATGGTCTGAGTAAGAACCGAAGTGTAAGTGGCTCTATTTGCAGAACAAATAAATAAATACATTGACGATATAAATGTGTTAGCACTGTATGGACTTGGAGATGTAAAAATTACTCTCCTTCATTTTGGCACCGATCCATGACGACTCGTTACGACTTCCTCAAATTTTATTTGTTGCACAGTTCTCTTTCAAAAATGCTAAGGTGAATTGTTGCCAATGTATAGAGCGCCTACTTAACATAGTTTTAGTATTATTGTGAGTCTTACGTACTTAATATAGAATACATTTATTTTGTCAAAAATTTGGACAACCAAATGTCACCGATGGAGTTTGTGGAAAAGAAAGTATCTGGCTCTCATACTAAAAGTATTATAAAACAGTTATTTGGTAAACTTTACCGACAAACAAGCAGACGGTTCACCTGATGGTAAGTTGTAACCGCCGCTTATGGACATTTGCAACACTAGGAGCATCGCCAATGTGTTGTCGACCCTGAGACGTGAAGTTGTTAAGTCTCATGTGCCTGTAATTTCACCGGCCCCCTTACCTTTCTAACCGAAACACAGTAATACAAGTGCACTACTGCTGCACGGCGGAAATAGGTAAGGAGGTAGTACTTCCCCGGACGAACTCTGCACCAAGAGCGTACGATTAAGTGAAATTTTAAATTGATAACGGTACGACATTTTTATAGCAGCTATTTTCCATTTTTTTTTCGTATGGGAGTAATGTCAAGTCCATTGCTATGTATCCTTCGTAACCACAATATTTGTGTCAAATGCCTGTTGAATAAATGTTTAACTTAAGACTGTTATATATTCCGATCTAATACAAAACAATTTATAGCTTCCAAAAACACTGCCGTAAACTAAACTATAAACCAGCTCGTTATACCGTCAATAAATCCGGAAAATGACTGCCCAATCAAGGTATAAAAATAAATTATAAAATAAATAAGTTTCACCTACACACTTTTATTGTCCAACTTTATATTCGGGTGCTAGTTTTATACTTTACTTCCTTCAACCGTGTCGGGAATACTAACCGTGTAGACAACCTTTTAAAACGAAATCGACTTTCGACGTTAATAGCCACAAATTAGGTGTCGGTTTTGTATAAACGTCGGCAAAGTTACGTTTGTTCGGAGGCGTCAAGTCATTAAGCAGTCGACGCCAAAATGTAATAAAAAGTAGAAAACATAAATAAAGCTCTGTGAATGAGCGGAGTATCTAAATACGCGTCTCAAATAACAAATGGACAGTAGCGTATTGTTCTGTCGCAATAGAACGTACTATTTGTAATGCTGAGTACACACGCGGCGAATTACGCTCTTAGATTTGTTAAACTGACGTCTGTCGGCAAAAGTAGTTAGTCGAATTTTGCAAAATATAGTCCTGTACATTGAAAAGATGGTAACGCGAAATGAATATGAATGGGTTCAATTATGTTAGATCACAATCGACTTATCGGATAAGTGACCGGAAATCTGTATCCTTTATTATTTTGGTTACTATGCGTTGATATTTGAATATTAAATTTAATAACAATTTTATAAATTTTTCTCTATAAGATGCTCTCTTCTTTCTTTTCTGTAAATTCTTGTCTATGGGAAACCATCAAAGCACTATATTATTTAAATACACAATAACTTGATAGCTATAAAAAAAGATACCAAAATCAGTAACAGTTTATACATATCATATCATATTACAGTGTAAACTCTTTATAACGTTATCCTTTATAACGATAAACTCCCTATAACGTTGAAGTGAGCCCAAGTTGGTTGGTTTGTTCACTTTGTTTTGTTTTTTTTTGTTCACTCCATATAACGATAACTCTCTATAACGACAAAAATGCTCAGTCCCTTGAGTTTCGTTATAAAGAGTTTACACTGTATTATGTTAAAAATATTATTATATTTTAATATTTAATCCGAGACGAATTTTCGACCGTCTCTCTCATATCCAATCAATTATAGTGTTTATGTGACATTCATAATTAACTACTTCCGTCACTCGGTTTCACTCCCGTTTCCGAGAGAATTAATATTTGCTCGAGATAAAAACATTGCCTATATCAAATTGAAATAATGTAGCTTTCTAATTTTTAAAGATTGAAATCGTGAGAGTAGTTTCGTATATTACATACAACTTTACCTCTTTATAAAATACTAGCTGTCCCCCGCGATTTCACCCGCGTTCCCGGGGGATGTGACATTTCCCCGACACAAAAAATATCCTATGTTACTTCTAATACCTCCAAGAATATGTGTACAAAGTTTCATGATGATCGGTTATTATTATATCGTATATTATCGGTTAGTTTTCGCGTGAAAGCGTAACAAACAAACTTACATTCACATTTAAAATATTAGTAGGGATGATATGAGACAGATTGAACAGCGAAAAACTAGGAAGAAAAACCAACGAAAAAATTATGTTACTCATAGACTTATTTCGTATGTCGCACACATTTATATGACAGTTACAAATACTACCACAATCCAGCCGGACGCACGTACCCGCTTCAGCCCGTACCGCACCGAAGGGCCATACGAGACATCGCATTCGAGCTCATTGTAATTTATGGTTGTATCCTCATCGTACCCTGCGAATGCTAAGAGATACGATGAAAGGATTAGCCGCGTGAGTTACTTTACTTGTGGGCTGTTAATGTCCGTGTTGATGGAGGATTTGTTGGCTGGAAATATGGGGGTTAATTGAATGTAGAGAGAGGGAAAGAGTGATGAGCTAGTAGAGGTAAGGTCCTGGTTTTGCTTTACTGCACTAGATATATGTCATTAATAAAGTACGGTACAGGTTTAGTAATTATCTCTTAAAACGTTGATAAACTCCAGTGTGCTAAACAAACTTCAAGTATTATGACCATAAGGCTCAATTTTGCGTGCATAAGTAACGGTATATATTTTAACTGTCATAAAATAATTTTAAATAATTTCATCAAAATTCATCATCTCTGTCTCAAAGATTGACTTATTCTGAACAAGAGACTAATTGCGGTCTTTAATTAAGGATTCAAAATGGATTTTGCTCGAAGTTTCTCGACAGTACTAACTGCAAGAACCTGCATATGACCTGTATATAACCTGAAGGGAAGATCGCTTATACATTCTGTAGGGAAGATATAGGCAGATATATGATAGTAAGGTGCCCATCAAATAAAGTGACAAGAGTCTAAGAGTGAAACTAAACACACTTGGACAAGTATGCACTTCAAACGGTCGTGTCACAGTTCATGCACACTCGCATGTAGTTATTGGGATGGTGAGGTCACACATTCATTTACCAATCAGCTATACCTATAAATCACTGCATGAACTTCAGACACAATAGCTACAACGTAAAAATTATGCCAAAATATGCCAAGTGTACACCGAACGTAACATCTTCTATGGCGGGCATAACAAATCACAAATGTGCAGACAACTTAAACACTCTCTAATAAGACAATTTGTGTTCAATACATGCCGTCAGCGGGTAGAGGCCATATCTAATGATGGGTGTCGCTATTGTCCACCGCTGACTTATAGGTAATGTCAGAGGAATGAGTTCGTGAGTGGGCAGTCTAATGGCTGACTTATAACAAAGTTTGGCCGACGCGGCTTACTGTGCGCATAATTGGTCCTGCTGATTTGTTGCTGAATATTAATTAACATTTTTATGGCTGCGAATATCAAGGACTGCATAAGGTTAAGTTGGAATTGATTCAGAGGATTTTATTGGAGTGTTGAAGGCTTTATTGGTAACATTGAGATGTAAAACAAAAAAAGATATACAAATACTTTTTGCATAAACATAAAGTAAAGCGGTACTGTAAAACAGAAATGTTAAATTTAAAAAATATTTTACTTTATTATTGAACATATATTACTTACCTCAAACATACTCAGATATTTAACTGAAAATTAAATCATCAATGATAACCTAATAATTATAATTTGATGAATCAATTTGGCGCCATGCTTAGTGTGGGCACGTAAAATAACAACACGCTTTATCGATATCGATATTATTTATTACATCCTATATATTATAGTTTACTCATTTTAAAATATATGGGTGGGAATGTCACTGGCATATGTTACATTATTATAAATTTGAAAAAGAAAGGTTAAGAAGTCAATTATGCCTCTCTTAATTAATAAAGTAGTTTTCTCATACCAGAGATAGTTCTAAATGAGATCTATACAGTGTCGCAATTTTTTATAAAAAATATTTTACTTTAACTGAGCTAATAAATAAACAGGGTATTTAAAAAAACGTGGTCGTAGGCGTACGTAAGCTGCGTGCGAGTAATTTTAAAAATTGTTCTCAATAATTTATCAAGGTACACATTACAGTAATCTATACTTATGTGCTTAGTGATAAATAACTTTTAAATGTAACCAAATGGCCGGCAATTTAATAAATGGCTTTTGCTACCACATTGTTGAAGTGTTTTTTTTTCTATTTCATTTTTTTAATAAAGTTGTGTTAAATTTGCAAGTCAGGAACATATAATTTGTCTGCATTTTTCTAAGTTAGGTTAATAAAAATGCTATGATACTTCTTAAGTGATCAAATTTTTTAAAAAAGAAACTTGTTACATTAAAATAATTAATTTAAATTAATGTAAAGATGGCTATTGAACCAATGTAGTCAGGTGAAAAGAACAATTAATTAAAAAGTCAATTATTTCAATTAAATATTGATGGTTGAGTCTAGAATGGATACAATGACATGAAATGATAGAAAAACACCACCAATCCAGTCGGGATCGTTTCCCAGAAGACTTCGAAACAATTCGACGACTAAAAACAATTAAATCGTAATTAAGGGCCGTATTAAGAGAGAAGGCATGCGCCTTCGCATTGCGCAACTCATTTTAAAGCCAGTAGTGATGTGGGATTGAATTTCATTAATTAAAAATATATCGATGTTTATATTTTAATTATTTATATGTCTGGGTTTAGGATATATTCGATATTTTTTCCATTTACATATATTTATTTTTACTAGTGTTCGGCCACTGGTCGAACATTCCCCAATTATAATAGGTATATTGAATTTCAAATTATATTAGAATATTAATTATTTACAAAAAACGAAATAATCGATTCACAAATGCGCGAATGGTACTTAACTATTTTGTCTTAACCTGTTTATGTATAGATTATAATTTATACATAAAAACAATCATAGTATACTCTAGGGATGTCCGACTATTGGTGTTTGATGTTTAATCATTAAGGGCTTGGCGTACTTAGTTAAATTGTTCAATATCGTGTTATACGTTTGGGAGTCCACAATCGATTATAAATCCTCAAAATCACTTGACGCTTACATAAAGCTGTAAAACAAAGAAAAACAAAACACCCCATTAATCCAATGCATTCGAAATTCACGATTCAATTTTTGTATAGCCGATAAAACCCGACACTCGAAACGCCCGCCAATTTCGCATGCATAAACATCGTAAATCTCATTGAATGAAAATGAGTATCGATATATCGATATCGAGTTTTACGATCGATTCATTACGCGACTATACGTCGGGACCTTATTGAGGGGACAATGGTCGAGCGTCTGAAACAATCACATCTTCATTAATTACGGAAGGAATTTTTCCGATGGTAACTCTTTATATGGTGTGGTGCGAGTGAAGCTTTTAATAAGCATATTTATAAAAACGTACCAATTAATAAGCGTTTCACTAAATGTGCTTTTTGTTATGACCGATTGTTCGTTGATATTTTTGGTTGGTCTTGTGGTATGTATTAATTTAATTTATAGTTTGGTTTCCATAATTAAATGTCACCAGATATTTTATTTGCAACCATACATGGCATAGGTTACTACTGCGCAACTTCGTAAGCATAGGACCGTTTTTCTTCTTGTATGTAATTTTTTTTTAAAACCTTGGCTGACAAACATGCAGATGGTCCACCTGATGGTAAATGGTCACGGCCATGCTTCTCCCGCGGTGGCTTATGGATATTTGAAACACCAGGGGCATCGCAAAAACGTTGCGTCCCTGAGACGTGAAGTTGTCAAGTCTCATTTATCAATTCTATTCAATATTCAATTATGTCCCCTTTTAGTATTTACCTTAAGGTTAATTATCGTGTTTCTCATCAGTTCATTTCACTCATCTTTATCATATCCGCCACATCCTACCACCGGTACCACACAACATCTCCTCATGTGCTAATGGCCATCCACTCGACCGGTAGCCTCAATTTGTCGCTTTGCTTTTTGCCAAATGCCTGTATGTTGTCCACATTCAGTAGTATTTTTTTAATTACTTTTTTTAATGGAGCCAACTACACTTAATTATTTTTGGGTTTGGTTTTCTGACTCCCACTGAAGGCAGCACTGATTTGGCTCTGAAATTTAGGGTCATTGACGTCTCTGTTTCAATCAGATTTGTAACATTGAAAGGGCTATATATCAACTATTTTATTTGAATTGAATTTCTGGCTACAGAGTCTAACTACGGTTATTTCTGTAATAAAGAACTAACTTACGGACATTTAGTCCGCATACATGTTTCACTACTATTAATGCAGTTCGTATGAGTATGTTCTTATGCGCCTGCAATTTAACCGACTAAATAAAAAGAAACCCACAAATTTTATAAATGTGAATGATTCGACGTCTACAAGTGTGTGACTCAAAAATTCTAAATTCAAAACCATTTATACAGTTTAGGCACTTATGAAGGTCAAATTTTAAGTTACTGAAGCTTAATTGAATCATGTATAACTAGCGGAACGGATTTGGATGAAGTTTTTCACAGAGAGCAAATGTCCTATTATATTTTTCCCGGGAATACATAAGATTCCTCAGAAATGTTGGGCCTGTAGTAACCACACTGTCAAGTACCATACCAAGAGAGAGTAGTGCAAAAACAAAAAGGGCTAACGATCCACGTCAAATGGACATAGATGGCGATTTCCAGCTAACCTGTGTCTCTAGATACATATAACGACTAAATAATGCCATTCTTATTAATAAAGTTGATTATAAATGAGAGGAAGGACTCTATAGGAGGAAATTATAGCACATTTTGGTGAGGCGTTCACAGAAGATTTCAATGTTGTTAAAACAAGTCAATTAGACTGTAGCTCTATTGCTGGTAGAATATGGTCTAAATTAGCATAAAAGTAGTTTTTACTGTGGAGAAACGGGTAAAAGCGTAGGGCGGCAGCTAGTGTTCAGAAAAATGAGATTATTCTATCGGCTTCTAAGGCGTGAACGCAAGGCTAAAAATATTCACAAGGAATTTAAAATCAAAGTTTAAGATCCAGAGAGCAAAACAAGTTCCTTGGTACTCATACCCGAGCAACTTAACAACGTATTGTAGCGGATAATTCGTCTCACTCACTCGTAAAATGAAGACATAATAGTGGCAATTGAAGTAACAACAAACGGACACGCAAAGTTAACACAGGCAAATTAAGTCTTTTTGTTTACACGTATACAAAAACGACATAATTTAACAATTCCAAAGCGGCTACCGTATTTAATAAAGGAAATATAATTAACATTAATTATCTCTTTGTTTCAGTTGGTAAAAAAGGAAGAATGACCCGAGTGGATTTTGACAGAACACAAAATTTCGTAATCAACGATGCAAAAAATTGTTATTTATAACAATATAATGACGACGATGAAGAAAATGGATGAAATTCGAGTGGAATTGACTTGACAGAAGTTGAATCCGGTGCTAAAGTAAATTTTGTGGTTGTGAAAGAAACATTTTTGGTTAATATAGTGATGTTATTGACAGTTGTATAAAGTGGTGATAGACTAGATGATGTCACAGTGTTAGGACTCTATATAATGCCTGATCGGGAGTCGGTTGGAGGTCCTGGGAGTGCTGGCAGCGGTGGTTTTCTGCCACTACAGTTTCCGTCGGCTTTCGCTGCGTTCCATGCTTCCACTCCTCCTGGTGCACCAGCATCAGCCATGCATCACGCGACACATTATCACCATCATGCCCAGTAAGTACCTAGATGATTATAATTCTAAAAGGCCAGCTATGAACCAAGTGCATGCAAATATATAGATACTTTCCAAGTAAATACAAAAACGGTTTATCAACAAAAACTGCTGGTATTTACAGTGCATTTTTGTTATTTGTTTAATAGGTTATTTTAGTAGTTTATTTATCTTGTGCCTTGCGTGCTGCAATTCTTACTTACTACCTTCACCCAGTAGTTTTAATTTAATGACTTACTACTCGAGCACTCGCTAATTCATATTTATTACATACCTCGCAAACAATTTCATTATTACACTCATTTCCATCGTACACATTAAGTTTATTATCTTTTTAGTACCTAAGTTATCATAATCCATCGAGTGACTGGTTGAGCGCTTTCGTATCGGAATCTACATTTGTAATTTTATTATGATTCGACGGCCCTGCTCGGCAAGTGTCCTTTAATATTATGATCAGTCGTGTTGTCCACTCGCTCCTAAACACCATCCTCGTTTATAGATCCACTTCATAAAATAGAGTGGTTCATTAAACATGTAACACCAGTACAATATATGCCACCAGACTTTTTATTACATAATTGCATGTTACCATTTTAACCGTTCTTCGTGACGCTTACTTTGTTGTATTCAATCGCCGATACTTTTTTTGCATATACTGCAATTTAATTCATATTTGTTTCTCATACCTTTGTGCATATGCCGTTCCATTAGTTCTTCTGCTTTTATATCTTCAGTATCGGGCTTTTTTATATCCGACTATAAGACTTTACATCGGGAGCAGGTAAGAATTTTTAGATTAGATTAGAGCCGGCGTATTAACCATGGTTTACGGCCGACTGACCATAAAACCAACGTCCCGGTGAGACAAGGTGTTACTTAATGATAATTTATTGCAAAACATCGGACACGTAAGCCGGCCGATTTGACGACAACATTAATCTTCCGTAACTGGCCACAATAAAAACGCTCTCGTAAACTTTTTGAAAAAAGGTTCGATCGACACCTGAATCAATGGACCTCTGACAAATGACGAACAGGAAGTCATCAAAGGAATTGAGACGTTTACAATGTTAGAACGGACGTTAATAAAAGCAGGACGGTGCGTTTCAACAAATGAGATACTCGCCGCGCTCAAAGGGTAGGTGATGTATGGCGCGGCCGCGGCACAGTCGGCCGACTCGGATGATTAATGCCTCAGCATCGAGCCTAGAGGCACGCCCGCGCTCTCTCCACGAGGAACATACACAAAATTAAACTTTTTAAATGTTAATTTACTAAGCACTTAACTTCAAATTCGACTTATGAATCCAATGCGATAGCTTCTTTTCGCAATATTCTCAACTCTATTATCATCTGGCGGAATATCAATAAAACACTTTTATTCCAAAGCCGAGCAGTTAGACCGTTCCCATAAAGCATCTTAAATCTTTCACTCGGTAGGATAGACGCGCCCCTACTCTTCTCGTTTTATTTCAGTATCCTTGCAGTGTTTAATAAACACGTTATTTTCTACGTCTTATTTAAAGTGATTGCGTAACTCGTCATGAGAAAATATAAAATCAGGTATGAGATCGGTGGTATAAAGACGTTAGCCTTTCTCGGAAGTCCAGTAATCCTTTATCCATGGACCGTAGCGATGGATTTCGTCGCCGGATGGGTACACCCATTAACGAAAGTCTCTCGGTGCCTCATTTAACCCGCTGCTGCGATAATTGCCACCACGTGTTTATTTCCGAGCGTTCTAATTATAGCACGCACAATGGGTTGGACACGATTGGTTATTTTGGCTGCATTCGCTCCGTCAAAGTCAATTTTGTCCGGCCACAAAAGAGGTGTTGCGAGTCGGCTGTCGTTTGATTCATTAACTGGAACCCTTTGAACTGATGGATAGGTATCGCGTGCCACTTCGCCTATTAATTCTGCTTCAACCTTTTTAGCTTCGGCTTGGTGGTTGCTTTGTGCTCGTATTCCGATCTGTTGTTTTGCATCATTTGCATTGTCGGTACCATTCTGATACGCTTCTCTTATTGTCGTAACATTCGTCTTGTATCTTCATTCACTATTTTAGTATTTGAATCGTTTCTATTGTAGGAACGATTCAATTTAATTGAATGTAGTTACATTGTTTAAATGCCTTTAGTACATAATTATTACGAGTTTATTGTTGGTTTTGTAACGTAACAATTATCTTAAGTATTTGTGCTCATGTGAATATTATATTTTTATTTTAACAATGTTACTTGTATCATTGCCTTGAGATTATCTTACTTTGTATCGTTCCGAAAAGTTGTAAGCTCATAAGGTCTATTTTCCTCCTAATTGAATCACGGTTTCGTCACTCAAATTTATGATAAGTAGTTCAAAATTAACCACGATTCCTTTCAAGTTCCTCAAGAAACCGATTACCTAACACATGTGTCCCCACAAAAACTTCCCAACAATAAGGCACCATTCTGTCGCCCGCATCCTACTCCAGTCATTGTGTTTACGTCCTGTCTTCACAAATCATCGAAAAGCCCATTATTATTGGTCGAGAGACAAAGCATTATCGAGTTTTGATTGGTCGTCGTGTGCGGCGGCTATTGTTTAAAGAATTTAACACCAAGTGCAATTAAGTGCAATAACTTTATCATCGTCATCGGTATCACGGTGAACTTTAACTTTAATCTCGATATCTGATACTGTATTTGATACTTTTGATTGTGAAAGCGTGTTTTCATTATTTTATTAATAAGAGAGACGTTACTGTTTGGTGATTTGATACGTTCTATTCGAGTTGTAACAACAAGATCATGTTTATGTTATTAGATGAAGCCTTTGAAAGTTTTAACAGTTTGAGTTGATAGTTATGTGTTTTGTTACTTGAGAACTTTATCGGCTTGTTAGAAATTCCAATCTTAGGACTTGTTTGTGACTATTTCGATTTATTATGTTGGTAACTATCTTGACATAGAAGTAATATTCTCACTGGGTTTTGTTTTCTAAAAACAATAATAACTAAGGTAAATACAACAACTTTTCGTCCCATTTCAATATTTTCCTTCAACTCCGTCAAAGTGTAATTTACAGTGATGCAAAACTGAAGTTAACACGGTAAGTTCCTCGGTGATTGATTTATTAGTTTACCTTCACGTTGTGGTCCATGGCCGTCCGAAATAAATATAAATGTCGAGAAACTAATTATAGACTTTTTGAAAAAGGCTTGAAATGGAAAAGAAATTTACTGTGACTTTTAAAGTAATATCGCTTTGTGGACTAACAATAATAAATCTACTGGACCCCTGTTGGCTCGGAGTGATGTAAAAATAAGTACATTACGAGCTTATTTGTTCGTGGTATGGCTGTTTTCTTTTATTTTTACATAAGGGTTTCATTACATACCCATGATTGCCACCTGAACATTCATATTGAAGCTATTAAATAAATAAATAACCTGGGAAATTATTTACACACGGCCATCCGACCCTAATGTATGTATCTGTTCTATAGAAATCAGGTAACTATTGTACTTATTTCTTCTAAATAAAAAAAAATACACCGAACAAATAAACATATGCAAAAGTCCAAACGTTTGTCCAGGGTTGAAAACGAACCCATGACCTATGGCTTGGAAATAAAGCTGTCTTACCACCAAGCCAACAGACCCGTCGCATTTAATACTGAAAATTGTTTTGTAGTGGATTTCTTTGAAAATTGCGGCGCCACATAAATATCTATACTGTACTGTCACTTCGCGTCCATCCAAAACCGTGCAAAAAACATGAATGCTCATCTCAGTGGTGTAAAAATACTCCAAAATAGCCGTCCCATTATAGTGGTCGGCATCTGCCCGAAAATTGACCAGAAAAAAAAGATTTCAATCGGTCAATCGTGCCCATAAACGAGTTCCGGTCATAAATTGCCCCTTCCCGGCATCCTGTTTGGATGTCATTATTGTCCAGCGTATGGGCATAAATAGACCGACATCGGCAATAGCCATGGGAATAGAGCTTGATTTAATGATTGCCATCACTAACTTCGACAAATTGTCTTGAATTTGTTTGTTCTTCTCATACTTAGTTTGGAGAAATACGGAACTTACCTTTCAATTCGGACCTTTGGAGTCATTTAAGTTTGAGATTAGAGCAAGACTGGAACAAGATTGGAATGAAATGGAAGAAATATAAATAAATAAATATCCTGGGACATTCTTTACACACGGGCATCTGATCCCAAACTAAGCAGAGCTTGCACTATGGAAACCAGATAACTGATATACTACATATACTACTTTTCTTTTTCTAAATACGTACTTATTTATATATTTACACCCAGACACAGAACAAACAGACATGTTCATGCACACAAATGTTTGTCCTGGGTGGCAATCGAACCCTCGACCTTCGGTTTGGCAGTCAGAGCGTTAACCACCAAGCCAACTGGCCTGTCTAAGAAGTGTGTTATGTTTTATGAAAATATAAACACTTGAAATCTTACGTTCCGTTTACGCTGTTTTTGCCATTACCAAACCATAGAGCAAAGTTCATTCATACCATTGACATTTTTTCTACTGTTTTTTATCATCAGTCGATGTCTCAGCAAACTTCAAACGTCAATAATTTAGGTTAATCACTTGTATCTCATCACGTCTTAGTCTTACCTCCCACTAGGTTACTAAAATAGCTCTTGACTATTTATTTTACACTTATTGTAAGCAAATTTCATGTCACCGCGTGTGTTACGCCTTATGCGATGAATATTTATAAATTATTCTAATTATTGTGCGTTATCCTGTTTAGAAATGGTTAAGCAATTAATTATGTAAGCATGGAGATGGTCCAAATGTGGGTTTGAATAAGTGACATGTATTATTTGTATGATATTACAGACGCTCTATTTATTGTTTTTTTTTAATATAAGGGCAATGAACTAATTAGTATTGTGGATATTTATAATATGATTTAATGAGTTAAGAACTCATACTAACTAAAACTCGTAACGTTTTAAAATAATTAATTAAAAACACCCTTGGAGAATTCGCAAGTTTTGGAATGACATGAAAAATATTCCCGTTTAAATTGCTCTTGTCAACTATACTATGAAAAAATTGGGCCACACCAAAAAAAAATGTAAATCAACCATTTTTTAATTCCCAATAATCGCCAAGCGGTCCATAAAACCACCTTAATAACAAAGGAAACGAGAAAAAAATCCTTAGGTCATGCAACGTCGCGTGCGCGAGCGCACAGTAGCCGAACACAATCGCTTCGTGTGCGCGCCGCCTGCGCTGCCGGTCCCCGGGCTCATTAAAATCGTAAGGTGCGTGCACAGCCTTAGGAGCGATTTATTGGATTGATCGATTGTAGGATATTGGGGATCGCATTTTGTTGTAACAGTTTGGAGTACCTATTATTAATGTTGCATGTAGGTTAAGAATTAGGAGCGGATTGGGCAGTTCAATCTGTCAATCAGACACAATACTCGATAGATGGTCAATTAACTTAGTTTAAATATATATCCTTATTGCAGGTATATTCTATATTCCTTTATTTGTATTTTAACAACTAGAATAAAATGAAATAATTAATAAATTCTTAGTAATTTTATATATTAAAAGGCATAGGGTAAAAGTGGGATAGATGCCCCACTTTTTGTAAGCTGACTATAACTTTTTTTTTTAAAGCAATATTCGAGTGAGTTAACTATTTGTAACAACTATAGTCCTTATACTTACTATCTACTCATATCATTATTCAATGCATACCGTAGATTTGTAGATATTCGGCTCTAAAAAAGACTTATTGTTTGAGGATAGACGCCTACTGTATGGGGTAGTTGCCCCTGGCAAAATTTTGACATGAGTATAGATGCCCTACAATGGGATAGATGCCTCCGTAATAAAAAGAAATCGTAGAAAATTAAATAAAATGTTTATTTGCTTTCTTAGTTGCAATAATATATTATAAGGTTTTCTTATCCAAATGTACCGTAAAACTGAAGTAAATGGCACTTTTATCGGTACAAATGGCTCAGTCTTTCAATCATTCTTTGGGTAAACTTAGCAACTTAACAACGTCTATTAAAAATTATTTAAAACTTTACAGAACTAAATTTAGGAATAATAAAACTTAAAACAAATCCGTCCCTTAAGACTTCTTTGGGAAAAAACAAAGCTTCCTTCTTAAAAAAAAATAACAGTAATCAAAATTTTCAAATAATCAACAAATATAGAGATACTGTTTACTTTGGCCAGGTTACTTATTCTTTGAATTCACTTTGGCCAGGTTAGCTTTTAGAGCTGCAAGCTTCTTCTTGTGTCCACATCTATTACAGTAATCGCCATATAGAGTGCAATCTTCGTGTAACCAGAGTTTACACATCAGGCACTGAATCCAGTCCGCCGTGGACTTGGTACTTGCATAGTCATCGAAACATTCTCTGCATTGAGTATTTTCTTTATCAGATTCAGTCTGGTCAGAATCTGATTCTGAAAATAAAAAATGAAATTAGGTGATACGCTGCCTTATTTTTTACAAGTACAGTGAAGTACGACATGTAAAGGTATAAACAGCTCATAAATAAACTGGAAAGTCAATTTTCCTACTAAGTTGCATATTAACTAGATAGGTACGTTATTTAAAAAATCTTACCTATAGCCTAAGTACCTGTGAATAAGTCATAGAGGATATATGCCTCTAAGGGCGTCTATACTCAGTCAATAGTGGGGCCTCTATCCTTTTTAGTAGGGATAGACGCCCAAGCAAATAAATAAATATACTTAAATAATTTCGTAATTTTATAAACACACCATAAATATAAATGATACATACTATTTAAATAATAATACACACTTAAAACTTACCTTCGAAAACGAAAGTCCTGAACACGTCAAAATGTCACTGTCACAAGAATCATGCAAGCGCGATAAAAATATGCAACGTTTTTTTTACTCAAGCGGCGATACGTGCAGTCCTGTCGAAGCGCGTGCGCGGACTGAGCTGTGCGGGAAGAGATCTGTCCGAGGAACTTGGTACTAGAGCGTGAACTTGGTTTTAAATTCTCTTTTTTTAAGGTGCGGCGTCTATCCTCCAAGGGCGTCTATCCCACTTTTACCCTACACTTTAAAAACAATCCTATACAGAATAAGACATTATGATAGAAGTCTACGCTCAATTCGTAATTTATGATAAAAAGCAAATTTCTAGTATGTAACTAGTCTGTGTAAAAGCTAACCTTCGTCCCTTAAAAAAAAAGTTTCTAATTCAAGTAAAATTTAATTTCAATGTAAACTGAACACACATAAAAACCAATAAAAGTTCATTTTGCATTAAATACATCGTTTTGTTATTTCATTAGGAGCCGAGTATTGAGTCTCGGTGGTTGGTTAAGGACAATCGAGCGTAAATCTGCAATGCGATTTATAGTCGCGCGTCGGTTAGTGTAGCGACGCCTGTAGCTTTTAATGTACCTTGTATGGGGTATAGAAGTCCTAATAAAGGTCTAGAACTGCGGCTCGTTTCTGTAAGAAAAATTACACTAACTCGAGGATGTTTCGTCGCGCCCTCTATGCTCTGTCTCTGTCGCTTACTACACTAATACTACTAATCTCTCCGAGGCCTCCGTGATGCGGCTCGCGATGAAGTTTGTATCAGATGAATAAGGGGGCTGCTCTCTTTCATTGGTCCACGCGCATGCTGCATCTAACTATCAATAAAATAAATATTAGCAACTAGGTAATATTGCCTGTTATCAGTAATATATATTGTGTATTTTGATTAAACTGAAAAACCACAATTCGCTTTGAAATTTGCTACATATTAATGGTATTGTTTTGTGTACCACACGTGGGGTAACTATTGAATCTGTGGCCTCATGCGAGTATGCCCCTTCTAAACAAGCTTCTGTTTAGGTTTCTATGGCACGGGTCCTTCGAGGCAACGGGTGTACGTGTAATATTAAAAAAAATTAAAATCTCATGCTAGTTTCTTTGTTGATTGTTTAACGACGTAATCGATTTGTATTAATTATTTATTAATATTAATTAATTCCCTAACTAATATTATAATCTTGCTTAAATTTGGCACCTACGTAGCTCATGGTACGGAGAGAGACTTTGTATCTATTTTAATTCGATTTGAGACCGCGGAGCGCAAGGCAATCTTTAAATAAATTACTTAATTAACTGATTATTAACTTTATAACTGATTTACCAATCTAATTAATTCATGGTCACAATTTACAAAAAAAAAAATATTATGCTCTACTTCAGTACAAGCCAAACCTTAAAGATTTAATGTTTATGAATATATGGTATATAGCTGTCCCCCGCGGTTTCACCCGCGATCCCGAAAGATGTAATATTTTTCCGGCGCAAAAAGTATCCTATGTTACTTCTAATACCTCTAAGAATATACGAGATATACGAATATAAGAGTACAAAATTCCATGATGATCGGCTAAGTAGTTTTCGTGTGAAAGCGTAACAAACAAACTTACATTCACATTTATAATATCAGTTGGGATGATGTAGATACAAAGACAAACAAAAGTAGATACCAAGTTTAGATCATTAAACGAACTTATTTGTGAAATGGTAAGATTTTTCCAACAAAGTTAACCCTGTAACGCAACACGCTATCAAAGCGCGTCAGTTCGGATACGGCACACCTGCTCGTGTTTACAGAGACAACATGTAGGCAACATTATAGCTGCAAGTCATAGGATGTAGCGGGAGCGGTTTAGTGGCATAACGATGACAATTCATATATTTTAATATATCTCTAAAGTTCCATTACGATCTCTCACTGGTTTTAAAGGTGGCTTTTTATTTACATCTCTATTTACACCAGTATTAATACACAAGCATCAATATGACAGTTTACACGCTTGGCTCTACTGTTGCCCGCTTCATCCTTTACCTTGGACCATTTCAAAATGTAAGAATGAAGTAAATATAGGCGCTCGAAGGGTTATATTTGTACACGATTTCGTTAATGAAACGCCAGTAGTGATGGAGGGTTGATGGTTCCAAATAAAAAAAGAATTTGGGGTAAATAGAAGAAGTCACAAATAGATCCTTGCCTAATCATCATTCAGAATTAACACAGTTCTTTTTTGAAGCTGGTTTATAGAATCCCAAATCGGAGTAGATATTTTTTTAGAAAAGAAAACATTTTTAAATAGTTAATCTTTTTCTAATATTTGTATCTAGATGAAAAAAATCGATTTATACCTATCCTCAAGTAATGTTATTACACATAATAAACAATAACTTACTTTCAAAGTCTTTGAACTTCATTTCCTAAAATCTTATTACAAATAAATAACATCCCGTTACAATAAATTAAATTAAAAAATATATAATGATCAGGCAAAAAGGTGAATAACACATTTACAAAAAAAGTTAAACTTAAGGAAGGATGTCTAATAAAAATAAAACGTGTTGATTACGATTATCACTTAGGGGAGTGACACTCATGTCTATATTTTTATCGTGCCAAATAAAATATCTTACAGTTATATTCTTTTGTAAGTTTTTAATAAAAATGTTATTATTTTGCTTGAAAGCTTTTTAATTTAAGAGCGAGTAGCGTGGCGATTTTAATATTTAAAGTTGTGGTTCTATAGATTTCTTTTTATATATTTTTAATATATAATTTCTATTATTAAAAATTGTTATTCATAAATAATAATTTGGTTAATGCATTTTGATCGTCATAATCAGCCTATTAAAGAAAAATAATTAATATACACCCAACAAAAATGTTTGTGTTCACTTGGAATACTTGAGATATTTTATGGTAAAGATAAAATATAAAACAATTTTTTAAATAGTGCTATCTTGTTTAAATAGATACCATTTGAGTTAACAAAGAAACAAATGCTTAAGAAAATAATTCAAGATTACTCAGCTTTTTCAAGTGAACGCAAACATTTTTCTTGTGTGCACTACCTACCTCTAAGCTACAGCTTATCCATTAATTTCCACATCGATTCAGTGGCTTCCACTAACACTCTCTGGTTGTCTTTCCTTCTTTTTCTGGGGGTGATTCTTCCACCAGGTGGTACTTACTGGATGCTTTATTTTATTTACTATAATATTAACGAAAATAATCTCCATCCGCTTTACACTGGTACCACACAAGAACCATTTTTGTGGCACCTCTACGGTTGCTTGCCAAATGCGCCCGAATTTCGATAAAACATAATCGTTAAATTCTGTTTTACAATTTCATTACGACATCGCATTCGGTGAATCGGCTGTATAATGTAATATTATATTACTTGGTCGAATGGCGTGGGTCCGAGGCAATTTGTTGACAACTTGCTTTAATGCCTACTATAAATGAGACACTTGTTTTATTTCGTGGCATTGAACGGTTAATATCCTACTAATATTATAAATGCGAAAGTTTGTATGGATGTTTGTTACTCTGTCACGCAAAAACTAGCCAACGGATTTAGATGCAATTTGGCACATAGATAGATCATATCCTGGAAAACATATAGGCTTCTTTTTATCCCGGGAAAATGTTAAATTCTTCGGGGAACGCGGGTGAAACCGCGGGGGACATTTTATGTACAAAGGTTTTATGTAAAATGAAAAATACTAAATTGATTGCTGAAAAGTATTGAAAACTGATTCTATTACGTAGTGCTCTTAGTAAATGATAAACATTGATTATTATTTGTATTTAAAGGCTAAACTAATCTATTAATAAACAAAAATTAAAACAGCATTTGTCTAAATTGATTGCTGAAAACTATAACTAATTCCATTACGCAGTGCTCTTAGTGTTACTAAGAAACAATAAATAGGATTTTTAAAGGTAATCCAAACATTTAAAAAAAAACGCGTCGCTTTTAATCAACTTTTTTTTTATTTTTCGTTTTCATACGACTATGATTTTTAGGGAAATAAAAATTAGGAAAATTGCCTGGAAAATTGTTTCTACGGGAAAAAGGGATTATCATTTAATATAACCTATATTCATGATTCGAAAAGCTTGAATAATAATAAGATTTTATTTCAGTAAAGTAACTTTCAAAAACAGAGAAACATTACTGTGTGGGCAGATTCAATCAATATTTTGGCCATGATACATCCAAATATTTGTTACAAATGGACTCTGTTCGTATTTTATTGAAATTGACCAATAACACTCTTTAGGTATTATTATCGATCCAATCGCGTGATACTTATATAAAAATCGAAAGTCATTGGTTCGTTATGAATGAGAAAATAAATATTTATTATGTTACTAATAAATATGAATGAATTATAGACGAGAAAAAATGTGTCTACGGTCTATTAGGCTTTAGGTTCAATTTTCTTTAATATGCTTTTATTGGACTTAGAACCTAGAATAGTTTAGAGGCTTTATCAGAGAAGATACTCCTGTGTGAACTTGAGTTATTAATTGACAGGTGATTATTTTAAACTTAGTAAAGTAAATACCTTGGGACATTCTTTACGCACGGCCACCCGAACCCAAACTAAGCAGAGCTTGTACTAAACCAGATAACTGATATACTACATTATACGATTTTTGTTTTTCTAAATAAATACTTATATGGATATTTACACACAGACACAGAACAAACAGACATGTTCATGCACACAAATGTAGGTCCTGGGTGGGAATCGGACTCGCGACTTTGCAATCAGGGTCGCTAACCACCAAGCCAACGGGTCTGTACTCGTTAATATGATTTTTTTCAAGTTTATTTTTAAAATAACCTAGCTATATTTAGCCAGTTTCTTACTTAAATAAGCATTTGTTTCCAAGCCTAAGAGTGTAAGAGTAGGTACACATAAAAATATCGGCTCCTTATTTTTACCCTTCATCAGTTAATATTAACCAAAAGGTCAAAAACCTCGGCAAGGGGCTGTCCGTGGCTCGTAAAGCGGCCATCTCAATAAAAAATACCCTAGTCCCGTACCCAGCCACTTTTACGACTCATTCCGACTTTTATAACACCCTGTAGGTATAAATACAGCGTGTGTATGTATGTAAATAATTACTGATGTAATTAAACTGCGCAGGCGCCTAGACTGAGGCCGTAATGAGCATTCCTTGGTGGAAAAACTAGTTTTATTTATAAGATGCGTGCTTAATTAAGGTTTTTTCGTGATATGTTTATGTTGGGGTCAGTGGCCTTTTGTGATTGCGTTATCTATTAGTTATAACTATACCTAGAATGAGCTTGATTAGGTATTTTAGTCTTACCTATATTATTGTCAACCTTCCTCGCAAAGGATGTCCACTACTGAACATAGGCGTCTCCCATGGATTTCCACAGAATTGTGTAACTCTATCGGATTTAATGTGGAAGACTATTTTATTATAGATTGCTGGTTCAGCGCGCCAGAAGTGTGGGACTATAGTCGTAGCACCGTCAATGTAATACAAAATTGACTGTAACTTCGATGCCGAGAAGATTACATAATCGCCCTAAGCCATCTGCCTTCAGCGGCTTACAGCAACTCTATTGACATCAACATTTTATTTGGACCTTATTTCCAGCTAAATAACATACTATCCAGAGTAATTAACAACTGTAATGCAATTTCGGTATTACAAGGGCATCTAATATTAATCAATCAATCAAACATTGACATAAACCGTCAAATAAACTAAGTCTAGGGCTGCGATAAGGAAAATGACATTAGCTCGAGGAAGTTTCGGCCTCTATGCTTTGTCTCAAACACAAGCATACGGTCCACCTGATGGTAATTGGTCACCGCCACCTATGGACATTTGCATGTAGGGACATCGCTAATGCGTTGACCCTGAGACGCGAACTTCTAAGTGTCAAATGCCTGCAATTTCACTGTCCCTCTTACCTTTCTAACCGAAACACAGTAATACAAGTGCACTACTGCTTCACGGAAATGGGTAAGGTGGTACTTCTCCGGACGAACTCTGCACTAAGAGCTCTACTACTCCTTCGGTAACTACGCGATCACTCAATGGAGCTTGTATTAGCTGAATAAGATGTAACAATAATGCTTACTAAAATTGTTGAGATGAGGCCCTCTTTGACAGCTAAGATTGTTATAGAAAAATGAACCCTATTTAGTTCTGATAGCTCCACCAGGATCATCAAACAATTAACCATTGGATATGTAGATGAACCTTATATCTAAACCAATATAGATGATTTCCCTGTGACATTGTGAACTGTCAAAACGAACCTTTTAAATCTTGAAAACTTTTGTATGAGGGTTTTACTTTGTCTTACAAAGTCTTACTTTTATGTACTTACCTTCTATCATGGCTCCTACACAATAAATCTTTTCTACTCGACTACGGCGAAGTTAAAAGGTAGGGTTATTTATAATTATTGTTATCCTTCTGATAACTGTTTCGATTCCCGACTAGGACAACACTTTTGTATGAGAATATCTCTGTTTGTTCTGTCTTCGAATATATCTATATACCAAAGTATGTATTTAAATCCTTAAAGGTCGTAATAAATAATAACGAGTAAATTTAAAACATTATCTACAACGTCACCTATTTACCATCTCCCTGTGAATCTGTTAAATATGACGTCATTGCCGTGACCACAGTAACAATATATTTTATTTATCATATTTCATATCCAAGGGTTCTATTTAACAACACACATACGCACGGGTCAATACTGCACACGACATGTACAGTGTACGTACCAAATAATCAAGACAAACTGATATCAATTGTAGAGCAATATCGATGAAACATACAGTCGGACAGTTATGTTACCCTTGTGCTGTCAACGTGCCTATTGAACTCTTGTCAAGACAGTCTCTGTTCGCAAACAGTATATTTAGATTTCAAGTAGTTGACGCTTTCTACTGCGGGATGACGTCATGTTGAATTGAAATGAACTTTAGTGACACGCTTGCATACTTAGTGGTACAGAGTGTGTTTTATGACAGTCTGTTTGTACGGACAGGAAATTAAATAGGAAAGATTCAATTTATTAACTCCTGTACAACAAAACTGATCTTTAATCTGTGAACTTTATTATGGATTGTAGTGTGCAGGTGGTTGTATATTTTGGATCTTTTTTTTGCCGACTGTATGGTCAAAGAGTATATGTAGACGATTGGTAGGTTGACAGGTAGGTCTAAAGATATGCGTGTATACAATTCCTTGATTGGTCAATCTAGAACATAAATTGAATCTAATCTCAACTCTGTTTGTTGTTTAATAGATTCACATTGGGTATATAAAATCTATACCTACATTAAATAAATTGTGCTTGGAACTGAAAACTTTTGAAAAGCATTTTTGAGCGAGATTCCTGAAGGCAATATATATATTTTTTGTATATTTGTCTGTCTATATGTTCGCTTATAACTCAAAATCTACTGGAAGGATTTCTATTAAATTTGGTGCATATTTTATTAGACTACGACAGTGCAAAAAGAAATATTGGTCAATACTGAGAGACGTAGTATTCAATTATTTATTCGATCGTAGTATTCACTTCACTATTGAAGGAAAAATATTGCTTACAATATTTGTCTCAAAACTAGTCAAAATTTAAGGATACTTAGCCAGTCACAGTATCACCATGTACTCCACGCAACCATATATCAATCTTCCTCAGGATCCCGTTTCGAAGATTTGCAAGCACATCCGCCATGTCCTTTAGTACTCCGAACACGTCACACGGAATTGGAACGGATGCTAACACTAATTTGTGCGCGCAGCGTCGCCTGCAAATGTCTCTTGCACTCCTGCTAAATATCGCCGTTCAGCTAATAGCTTTTATGGAAAGCAGATACAGATATTTTGGTGCGAAAAGCGTGTCTAAGTTTAGATTGACGTTAAAAACGCTCTTGTGATGTGATTATTGGACGAAAGCTGGTGTGTTTGTTTTTATTGCGAACTGTCATTAATTTCTCGTTGGTACAAATCAATAGATGTGCAATTAAAACTAAATTATAATAATTGATGGAATATTTAAATTGCATAGGGCCATTTGATCCCAAACTAAGCAGAGCATATCTATGTTGACTAGATAACTACAACTGTTACAAACTATTTAACATTATTACTATTAGATAGATGATTTTTTTTTAAAAGATGTATATTTTAGTTATGTCATTTGCAACACTAGAGGCATCGCCAATGCGTTGTCGACCCTGAGACGTGAAGTTGTTAAGCCTCATGTACCTGTGTATAATTGGTAGATGTATTTATAAAATCCTACTCAAATGAAACAAGGGTGGGTCGGGAAGGTTATAAATGTAGGTACTAATATCGACTTCTAAAGGGTTTTGTACATATCATTATAAAAATCTAGATAAGATTTATTTATTTATTTATTTATTAAGGATCACCAACAAATGATACACATAACTAGGACAAAAAAAGATGCTACAGAGATAACATGCCTTGTGCTCACTTAATTATAGGTAATCACAGCTAACACCAACAACTTGACACACAAGCAACAAGATGTAACTACTTAGCCGAACTCTGTCTCATAAGATACAGGTTACCCTAGTTTAAGAGGCAGGGTTGTCATTTTAGTGTACAGATATCTGCAGCATAATTCATTTTATAGAATTCTATCATTGTTTTATGCCCTTATATTTATTTATAAAATGTAATGTATGTAAAATCTGTAAATTTTGTTAATGAATAAAAATTTATTATTTATAATTATTATTATGAAATGACCATTTGCAATCATTCAAAGAATAATTTAAAGCTACCGATTTGTATCGTAGATATGTAATTTTCATGTGTATTTTCCGCAATATCTCTGTCATATGTATAGTATCATACATTTTTAAAGGGGTAGTGGTAAGTTTTTTTAACGCATGATAACCATTTACATATTTACATCCATATTCTAAGACGTTTCCTCGTACGTCACTCGACTCGCAACTCGACTGAGGATACCTTAAGCATTTTCTCGAGGAATCTTCAAAATTGGTATTCTAAGTTATAACTTTAGCAAAACTCGAGCAACCCCGCCTAAGGTTGTGTCGAAGTGAAGTGGGGGTAACATGTCATTATATTATAGATAAAATATTAATGATATAAAATATTGAGTTTCAGTTACTGTTTACAAGCAATAAACTTCATTAAGGTTGGTCCCGACGTACCTTGAAGTTGACAGTTGTTTTCTCACCTCGAGTGAGAAATGTGAAGTCGAGTGAAAAAGATTTTTGTAACAATGAATACTAATGTCTTTGAGTGAGGTTGAGTGGAGTCGAGGAATTTTCGAGGAAACGTCCTAGAATATGAGTGTTAGTCTAATTAATATTAGAATCTAATTATAAATTACAAAAATAAAAATCTAACAAATAAATTGATGTCTTAAGCAATTGGATTACCATACAGAATTCTTTAACACTCGTATTACTCCTGATGGAACTAAAGTTGCATGCAAAACCTAGTCAATATTAAAGCTGTATGACAGTTATCTATCAGGTCACCACCAGATAACCTCAAATAATAATATTGATTACAAAATAAATAATTAACAAACGCACAGTGTTCTCTACGCTTGTAATTATGGATTGATAAATATATCTTGGAATTTTTCTGCCGTTTTTTAATTAAAATCAATTAAACAATACTAAGGTTATGATAGACGCTATTCTAGGTCACATCCTCATGACGATCAGTCGTTGGCCCATTAAGTTGACCTCTCCAGATATATGTAGGTATAATCCTATAATGTAATAATCGCATCCTCAGTACGATAAGGGCTTAACTCAAAATTTTGCGAAATGGAGTTACGATCATAAAGAGACTAAACAAAGTACGCTCTATCCGATGAATAGTAAAACATAGTCATTTGAATGATAGAATAAGCATACCGATACTTCAGCCTCTTTAACGGAACCGACCCTCCCCGCTCAGTGCAAAAGTGAGCCAATCAGAGATGTGCCAAAAGTGTTTTTTTGAGTTAAGCCCATAGGGGCTCCGGCTATATATATGATATATGAACGATAGCGTTCTGAGGGTGCGATATATCCGGTTGTAATATAATTAGTACTTATACATACATACAGCTCTAAGTGCAGAGTTCGTCCGGGGAAGTACAACCACCTAACCCATTTCTGCCGTGAAGCAGTAGTGCACTTGTATTACTGTGTTTCAGTTAGAAAGTTAAGGGGGCGTTGAAATTACAGGCACATGAGACTGACAACATCATGTCACAGGTCGACAACATGCCCCTGGTGATGCATATGTCCATAGGCGGCGGTGGACAGTTTGCCATAGAGAAAAATAATATTTTAGGGGAAGTTACTTAGCCTCTCTTGCCCCTAATGGCTCCGCGGATCTAAACTCTCAGAATGTGGCCCAGGGTTCTTATTACAACCTATTATTTCAAGGCACTTGCTAACGTCATCGTCATAACAACTGGGTAGCAATTTTGGTATTACGATAGCATTTGAAATACTGGCAGCTTACCTTAAAAAGGCAAGCGACGAGATTGAGTTTGTGATGACAGAATCAGATCGCTGTCTTTGATAGCGCCTTCGGGGGGAAGCTTGATACCTTTCTCCTCCGCCCTCGAAGTGCTATCGCACGATATATTTAGACGTTTTCTTCTTTAAGGCCATTCTGAGCGTACTTACTGAGAATGCCCGCAAACTCTTCGAAGGACCCATTTGATCGCCACTTACGAAAATAATTGTGAGTTGCTGTGCTTCAGCAACAAGGCAAGAGTTAACGCTAGAACCCATCTTGCATAACGCTCTCCATCATCCCCAATCATAGTAAAAAACAATTGAAAAGACCGAGCTAATACAACCACGCACAATCGCACTATTAATAACAAATCAACATTCTTTCAGTCCAATAAACCGACAAAGCCGGACACGACGGTAAACAAACCAGGCTCTATTATCATCAGGTCTAGGAAGACTTCCTCCCGCACATCCGCGCCTGAGAATAACCCGAACATCATAATTCACGAGCGTAGAGTCCGATGACCTGTACACCGCCGGGCGGAAGTGACCGAGGCAGTACACCGCGTGGTGGTGCTGGCGCGAGGCAATAAAATAATGCCAGATGATTTATTTGTAAACAGTGAACGAGGGTTGTGTGTGCGTGTCAGCGCTGTGGAGCAATATTGTTGGTACAGGCGCAGGGTGTTGTGGTTGGATCGCTTTTATTGACTTTATGTCGTGTTTCCTAGGGATGATACATTTTCCCGGGGTAAAAAGTATCTTATATACTTTACATACCCTATCCTACCCTATACTATATGTAAATGTGTGTCAAGTTTCATATAAATAAGTTCGGAAGTTATTGCGTGAAAGAGTAACAAACATCCAAAGTCTATACATCCATCTTCACAAACATTTGCAATTATAATATTAGTAGGTATAAAATAATTTTTGAATGGAAATCATCATAATCAGTCACTACTATCAACATCACACTTACCTATTTATCTATCATAATTTTAAGTCTACCAAAGAAAAATGCAAATACATTACCTACCTTATTATTTTCGCTTTAAGTTGAGCTACCAGAGCTAAGGTAAATTTTGCTTGGCAGAAATGCGCTATACAATAGTCTCACGCTACATTCACCCGCGAGTGTACACCGGCGCACGCGCATGGCAATTGTTTACAATAGCTGATCGTGTTTATTTTCGCTATATATGGATTAAAAAGCTTCCAAACTCCATTTTAGGCGTTTATAGCTTTTTTATTTAGACATTATACACTAAAACATTAACATTATGGCTTACAATTGCATTACTACTTGACTTATTACTGTAGAATTTACGAAAACAATTTCTGGAGGTAAAAATATACTATATATAGTAGACTTGCAGTGCACAGTTCGTCCGGGGAAGTACTCCCACCTTACCCATTTCCGCCGTGAAGCAGTAATGCACTTGTATTACAGTGTTTCGGTTTGAGAAGTAAGGGCGGTGAAATTACAGGCACATGAGACTTAATACCTTGACGTCTAGGGTCGACTACGTATTGGCGGTGCTCCTGGTTGCAAATGTTCATAGGTGGTGACCACTTACCGTCAGGTGGACCGCCTGCTTTTGCGTCGGCTTACTTCATAAAAAATACACGCTATATTCTAAGACAAAATTTTAATGGGGGCAGATATAATAGTAATTCATACCCTTATTCAGATTTACTTGGGACATACACACTTCCTGCTCTTCCTTCCACAGACCTCTAGTATTTTGTAAAAATAAGCAAAGGTAACTGGCTATACAGCCTCATCAATAGAGGTCATATCACAAATCGCTTGCCCTCCATTTTTCTTTTTCGTCTTCCTTCGTTTTGAAAAGTGATTGACTAACAAACCGTTATAAAATCATTGCCAGATACAAAAATAAAACAAATAACCAATAAATTGTGACAAAATAAGACATAAACTTTATACGTATAAAGCATAAACTAATAAATCAACCTTAAATCGTCCGCCATAAAAGTAATTTCGACACATGTCCCAATCACTGTCATAAAGCCATTATTTTTAAACCATATTACACTAACACGCTGTATTTTATGGACGTTTTAATTCTTTAACTGGTCAAAGTCGTAAAATATGAACTAGGGTTATAAAATTGTGCAACAATGCCTGGGGAAAACTGTAGCACCTTGCCTATTCGAGATATTATCTAACTAGCTGGCCACCGCAGTTTCACCCAAATTCCTGGGAGATGTAACTTTTTCCCGGGATAAAATGTTTTAATCTAGGTTATAAGCTGGATTTTGCTTGAAACAGTAACAAACTTGCATTTATAATTAGGGTAGGATTAAAAATGTTATATCATATAAATGAAACTATATGAAAATAGGAGGTAGAAGGAATATAAGGGGGATATTTCAGTTATTTAGGTTCAAGCAGTTCTCGGGACGAGTTGCAAATCGTGAGTTATGGTCAACAGTTAAAAAAATCCCATGTTTTAATTTTTCCCAAACTTTCAAATCTTCCACCAACTTTGAAACTTTTGATTCCTTTAAAAAACTTATTTAAACTATTACAAACATTAATATTTGTTTTTATCTATGACTGGGATTTCAGATCCTTATCATTATTAAAGTCGGTACCCTCCAAGTAAATTTCCATCACCAATAAAAAAACCTAATTAAAAACTTTAAACCTACAGCTGGAGCTGACAAGCAGTTTTACAATCATACAGTTATGACACGATAAAAAATAGTAAAAGTTTTATGACGTCAAATTAAGACGTCGCTCCGGAGATTGGTTAACAAGCAGATTCGGGTGTTTTACGATTTATTCGGTTTATGGTTTCATAAAGTTCATCCATGGGGGCGGGTTAATTATTAGGTCAAAGGTTTTATTGTTCTTGTTTGTTTATGGTTCAATCGTTGCATCATTTGATATAGTATCAAATGATTTCAATTAACAAACAGATGATCAAAATTTTATATTTAGAACGTTTTCTTATAAAGCAATTGTTTTGTTTATGACAAGTAAATGCTTTTTGGCTTTATGCTGTTCATTTGAATTAAGAACAAATAAAGGAATAAATAGCATATCCGAGGCCGAGACCGTCAATATTATTTTTATAGTCAGTTTGTACACTGAGAGTTTGAGCCTACTGTGACAAACACCTTGTATTTATGTTCATATATTGTTAGAGATACCTCCTACTATTATTATACAGAGAAATGATTTGTATTTTTGTATGTAATGAATGAACTCACAAAATACTGGACCGATTTTAATATTTCTTTCACTATTAGAAAGCTATTTTATCCAATAGTAACATAGACTATGTTAGTATCCTAGGACACGTTTGATACTTCGGGAACTCGAGTGAAGCCGCATGACGGAAGCGTGTTGATCATAAATTAATTAGAATTGGGCTTGATCTTAGTAATTGATGTAAAACTATTTCTGCTCTCATTTTACTTACTCATTACTACGACCGCTGTCCGTCTGTCACTAAGCTGTATCTCATAAACCGTGATAGTTAGACAGTTGATTGTTATGCCATATTTATAAATAATGGTATGAAAGCTTTCGTGCGCGTGTCTGACTCGCATTTGACCGGGTTTTTAACCGACTTTAAAAAAGGAGGAGGTTCTCAATTCGTCTGTATTTTTTAAAGTGAAACTTTTATTAGATCGTCTCAAACTTTTTGGTCTGTATGTTGCATGTCGCGTGACGGTCGGCCGCGGAGTAGGGATAAAGTGAAAGGCTTTCAAAATGACTCAACGATAATAAAAATATTGTTTTCAGTTTTTTAATACATATGTGTATATAATTTAAATAATTGTTAAGTATTATATATGTCGTACTCTAAGGCATAGAGTTCTTTAAAAATATTTGTTGGAGATTTACTCTACTTTTATCATTCCAATTTTCCAAGTGTAAAATTAAGATTGATAAAACGATTTTTATACCCGTAATGGAATATTAATCCAAAAATTTTTAGTTAAATGTCTATATTGTGAAAAAAAGTTTCACTTTTACCGTGGTTTCATAAAACCACACAATCTTTATTTCTTTCTTTTTTTTATGTTTGTTACCTCAATACTTACGTCTGGGCGAAGCGATTTTAATGATAATTTTTTTAAGGTTACCGTTTATAAGGTGTCAGAGTAAAACTCAATGACTTCTCTAATACTCCCCAACCCTAAAGTTCATTCACACTATTACGTCACACTCTCGATACTCCAAAAGTTCTATACAAAGTTGTAAATTGGAAATGATTTCGTACTCTCCTGATCTCCGACCCTTGTCAACTGATCTATAAATTACTTGTAAACATATGGGTCAATCGATAACATTATAATGGCCATTAGGAAATTTAACTTCAATATTATTGCTCAATGAATATTTTGAACATTATTTATCTATTTGACCCTAAGGAGGTCAGTATTATCATACTTTGTAGATATCTTACTTGATTGGCGTACCAAATTGATTGTGATTTGAGAATTTTGAATTCATTACTTAATATCACTGAGGATATGAGAATACTTATTTCATAAACCATTTATGAAAGAGGTATCAATTACATAATGGCTAATGTGAGTACAAAACCACGAGAGGCATATTTATGTGATAAATCAAATGTTTCTAATACCTACTAGTAAAAGTATCCTAAACCTAATTAATATTATAAATATAAATGTCCTGGGACATTCTTTAGCCATGGCCATCATATCCCAAACTAAGCAGAGCTTGTACTATGAAAACCATATAACTGATATACTACATACAATACTTCTTTTCTATTTTTCTAAATAAATAGATATCCCAAGACATTCTTCACACATGGTTACCTGATCCCAAGTCAAGCAGAGTGTACTGCTTGTAGTATGGCTGCCAGGTAACGGATATTCTACATATACTACTTTTCTGTTTCTAAATACATACTTAAATAGATATTTACACCCAGACACAGTACAAACAGACATGTTCATGCACACAAATGTTTATCCCGGGTGGGAATCGAACCCGCGACCTACGACTTGGCAGGATCGCTAACAACCAAGCCAACTGGCCTGAAAGTGAATTTGTTTATTTTTTACGCTTTCATTGCTAAACGAACGAAACAATCTTACTGAATTTTTTACACATGTAGCCATAGAAATGGGGTACTTTGTATCAATTATAATGTTGCTGAAACCAAAGGTCGGAAGCTAATCTCTACTATCACTGCATAGTATAAAACAAAGTCGCTTTCTCTCTCCCTATATCCCTATGTATGCTTAAATCTTTAAAACTACACAACGGATTTTGATGCGGTTTTTTAATAGATAGAGTGATTGAAGAGGAAGGTTTTTATGTACAATACATGTGACATCCCACGGGAACGCGGGTAAAGCCGCGGGGGACAGCTAGTAATATTATAAAGCTAAGATTGTTTGTTTATTTGAACGCGCTAATCTCAAGTACTACTGGTCCGATTTGAAAAATACTTGTACTCTTCGATAGCAAATTTTTTGAGGAAGGCTATAGACTGCTTTATCCCACTGCTGGGCACGATATAAAATGTTGTTCACGCGGGTGGAGCCTCGGCGAAAAGCTATAGTTAAATAAAAGTGTTATTGGAACGAAGTTCCTTATCGCGCGTTGTGAAAGGGGGCTAGACGGAAGAAAATCATACGAAAAGTTTTTTTCGTAATTTAAAAGATATGGTTTATTATTGGGTTTGTTTTTTTCATAATTTATTTAAAGGCTACATACAACATGTTTAAAATTCTGTCCCATTTATAAATAAGTATAGTTAGTAATTATTAGCACAGTCTTGATCTTTTATTGAAGACCTAATAAAGACGATAGATTGCAAGTTTTTCTCAACACTGGACCTAAACTCAGCGTTTTGGTCAATTCCAATACGTATTTTCGTTCCATCCGGGTGTCCCTTGACACCTCTCAAGTTTTTTTTAGTTAAAATTACTGTTTATTTCCAACATACCAGTTACTTCATAAATATAAAGTATTCTTTTGACTTTGATGGCTCCTGAAAAACCTATTTTCTCAAATAATGTGAAATTAAAATACAAACAGTAAAATACAAATAGCCATTTGTCTACACAAATTGCTCTTTGCCAGTGGTCAAATATGCCCTTAAAACAGTTTTAACCTGCGGAATCTTTTCACATGTAGATATGAGAACTTCATAGAAGTATCACAATGAGACAGCATGTCAAGTCATGTCATTCGGCTTATCTTGAAATGTACTCGGAAGGTAATGAATAAGTTATTAATTTCGCGTAACTTAGAAAGGAAGCTTTCTTACATCCGTGGAATGATTTGCATTTTTATTGGGATATAATCAAATCGTTTTAATGTATTAAAAAAAATTATAGTCACGCCTGTCTATCATCCAAGGAACTTCAGATTAGTAAATTCAATGCAGTTGACGGCTTTTATAATAATAAATAAATATCTTGGAACATTCTTCACACATATTATTTTTATCACTTTATATTTGAAATCAAGCAGTACAGCTTATATTGTACTATAGCAACCAGATAACCAATATACTACATAAACTATTTTTAAATACCTACATATCAACACCTAGATACCAAACAAACATACATAATCATGCACAAAAATATTTGTCCTGGATGAGAATCGATCTTACGACCTGTGGCGTGGCAGTCAGGGTATTTAGCCAACAAACCAACTGGCCCGACCAAAAATACGTTTGATGTCAAATTATTATTCCGTGGCTCAGGTCTTATGAAACAAGTGACTGTGTATATGTTCTTCAGATTTTTAAAATTTAAGCAATTCAAAAATTCTAAACTCAAAACCATTTATTCAGTTTAGGTCCTCGGAAGGCACTTTTGAAGGTCAAATTTAAAGTAACAAGCTACAATCATCCATTAAATATAATGAAACTAAACCACAAAGCATTGTGGTAACTTACCAAATCTTACAGAACAAAACTATCTCGTTGTTGTAATTAGAATGCGAGTTACGTCGGTAGCAATTAGTTCAATAAAAAACCCTATTTATAGTCGACACAAGAGTTAAACTACAATAAATATTATGTTCAATTAGACACGTATCAATTATCCGGGACCGCATTATTATCCTGAAGGCCAAGTTTGCGAGGCGACTAATTGTGCGGCGCGATTCCACGCGTGTAAGACATAAGCTATTAGTGTTGTATAATCATGGAACTGTTACCCCGTGGTTTTATCCTTGTTCCATTTTCCCGGATATCAAAAATATTTTGTGATAATCCAGTTTATAAGCTATTTTTGTGCCAAGTTACACCCAAATATGTTTTGTAGTTTTTACGTGAAAGAGTACCAAAGATCCATTCATACTCAAACACTTTCGAATTTATATCATTAGTATGACTAGCTGGTCCCCGTGGTTTCATCTATATTCAATTTTCCCGAGAAATAAAGTATCCAATGTACATACAGGTACATCACAGGTATGTTTATCTACAATTTCAAGTTCATAGAGAAATAAAAGCCTTTTTCTTGACCACCATCCTGTCATTATGAGCAGCTAAATGTCCCTCGCGGTTTTACCCGCGTTCCCGAGGGATGTTACTATTTCCCGGAATAAAAAGTATCCTATATGTTATTCCAGGATATGTTCTATCTATGTGCCAAGTTTCATCAAAATCTGTTTGGTAGTTTTTGCGTGAAAGAGTAACAAACATTCGCATTTATAATATTAGTAAGTGACGATATTAACATGACCATTATTTTAGTAAACTATCCCTTATGGGTAAGTGTAATAAAAATTCAATTTAAATGGCCTTACTTACTCGTAGATGTAACTTCAAATTGAGATATTTCCAAATAGAGTCATTGTCTATTACCGTAAAACTTTATTCAAGACGAGGTTATCCAGCTGTTAACCCTTAATCGCCTTTAAAGATGTCTTGTGGTATTTATTGCTGTAAAAAAACAGCAAGAATTTTGTAGAGAATAATATTATTGATGAATGATAAGCACAGGTGTGGTAATGGATCATCATCTTGACATGGTAAGTAATGTTATACGCTACGAAGCTTGGATCGAAACTGCCACTCAAATAAAGCTCTCGGAACACCCAAATTTTTATCACGACGGAAGAGAAGTATTTTCAAAAAACTTACTCTATTATTACTGCATTCGAATTAAATGTCAAATTTAATTGTTCAAAGAGAAAAAGAAAGCTTTATTCTCTTGAAAATAAAACCCTACCTTAAAAGCTCAACCCAACAAAACTTTCACATCCAAACAGGAACTTTGCTGAAAACATCAATTTACCAAGCAATATCGTAAACACAATTCTGCAATAGCGCATACAAAGAAAAACCGACGCAGTCTATTAAGGCCGGGGGCTATAACAGGGCTCAACATGTTCGCAATCGGCACCGAACAACCTGTTTGCTGCATAATTCAGGAGGGCGATTGACATGTCACAGCGCGGATCGCTTCACCGATTGAGCCGATCGGTATTTTGCTGAACACTGTACAGTTAGCAACATTGGTATTTCTTTTTTTGTAATTAAAAGCTTGCTACTATGTTTTCCCCCCACTTGCTATCCATGGTAAGTGATGATGTGAATGAAGGAATGTGGAGCTGTTGGATCTGTCAGTGTGACAGATGACATTTAATGTCACTGCCAACTGAGTCGTGATTGCCTCAGAAGTAGCTAAACAGTTTCAAATTTAAAACGCTCCATATCACACTCTATACTACTATAAATTTTCTTAAAAATATGTAATGCTAAAGTAAATATGGATTAGTTTTAGAGTACAGGAATTTTTAAAGGATAACAGAAGCTAATACTGCTGACTGTACCAATGTTGTACTATTTTTCATATTTCGATTCTATGTTTATGAAGAATCACTCCCACTTTTTGATAGTTGGTGATTTGAGCCAAAAGGCGTTTTTTAATAAAATTATTGGAAAGAAGTTAGTGATTTTGAATACTTGCCTTGTTAAGGAGTTTATGCGTCCCGCCCAAATCTACTCCCAATTGACATGATCAAGACTTAGCTTAGGCCCGTGATGGTAAAAATGTTCGTAGCTTTCTTGCAGCTAAAAAAACATTGCAAACAAAAAACATGTACATCCTGAACATCGCTCACGGCTATCAGCCCCCTTATTCAGCATATATATACTTCGTCGAAGATCGGACCTCTCGTGCGATTGCGTAGTTAGTAACAGAGACAGAGCATAGAGGCCGTAGTCATAGTACGAACTAAGGAGTTTTGTACCAGTTTGGGAACCAGATTACACACTATTATTCTGACCATAGCTACAGGTTATAGGTGTTTTTAAAAATAGCTATTAAAAAGGTTATTAAAGTGACATTTAATTAAATCGCCATTTAATAGTTTCACGATAAAAATATGAAACATACTTAGCATAAAAATTATTAAAACATTTTACAAAAAGTATATTATACTTAAACAGCATTTTTATGTGTTAAATTATCATATATTTTTTGCGGCATCCACATTTTATAGTTCGTTTATTGCATATTGATAGTATTGCAATAAAATACGTGCTTATTTTAGCTCTGCTAATTATTTAATAAACGAGGTATGGTAATATACAAACTTTTTGTAAGTTGTCAAATGTAATGAAAAAAAAGGATATTTTTTTTTCTCAATGGCAGGTTAGAAAACCGTAAAATATAGCCGTTAATCAATAGTTCCTACTGAACATCACCCGCGGTGTCCACTCGAGGCCTTCTCAGAAGGATAGACGGAATACAGGATGACTCATTTGTGTTTAAAATAAAACATTGTGACTTCGTGCGAAGACCCCAATTGGTTTTATTTAACACTTCCTTAAATTATGTCACACGTTTCGCTTTTGTTTAATTTAAGAGACTGGTGTTCTTCCAGCTGTCGAGTTGTCATTTTTTGTTTTGTAAATTATTTTTAATTTAATAAAAGTACGTACTTTGGATCTCGATTGTCGAGCTTTATAAACGTCAGTGTGTCTGGGTTTGACAGGTGAATTAAATAAAGCACGTTACTTTGCTAAAAATGATTAGGCACCCGTATTGGTATGCTGCGAGATGGCGAAGATGTCACACAGCTTCTGCCTACTCAATATAAAATAGGCGTGAATATATTCTTTATTTAACTTACATCACTTGTGAACACAAAAAAACATGTGAATGTAGTTTATTTATAATACATATAGCTTTGAAGGTGTTTTAAAAATTGTGTTTTAGTTAACAAAAACAATCGACCTGTATAAAATGACCATTTAAAACTTCGTCGAGTTAATTCTCACCATTCGGCACCAAAAGGAGCTTAGCGTGCTTTTTTTTATCCATTCAGCCCAGTTTCAAGTTGAGACCTTAATAAATCTGTCATTTGGACACTTAAGGGAGTCGAGAATTAAGCATTTTGCATTATTTGCCAACGGAATCCTGATAAAGTGGTATATAATTTGATGAAAGGTTTTTTAAGGCCTGCTATTATATGCACATGAGATTTTTACGCGCATAATGATTTACGATACGCCGTATTAAAACTTTCCAACGGTTTCTGAGAATAGCTTGCTGTACATACCTGCATGTTTGGTTTAAAACCGCCTGTTTATATTTACATACCCTTAACATACTTATACGACAGTCCTAATTATAAATAAAATTAGTCCCTGAATCCTAAAATGCGGTAGTCATAAAAAGAAAATTGATTATTTTAAAATTAACATGTAAGTTAAATAAATGATCAGATGAAAAAATTCCACTTTTCAATTTTCTCCAACATATCCATGCTTCTGCCCATCAACCACGCGTCAGAGCGTAAAGATAAGGCGCCGTGTACACGTTACATGTCAGTGCGATTCATGCGATATGCGAGTGCGCTGTCGACGGTTATTGATTACGGTATAAAAATCACGTGGAATCTTGTAAAAAGTTGCTATATCCAAAAATTAATCCACGTCTACTTGCAAAAAAAGTTTTTATTACAAATTTAGTGATTAATCCTCACAAACATTTTTAAATTAAAATATATTTAGATAATTTATAATAATATTTATGTCAAAATAGAATAATGAAATTTTAACTGATTTACTGTCAATTCAACTCGTAGTCAAAAGATAGTATTTTAATGTTAAACAGCTTAAGAAATAGATATTCTCAAGAAATGTCCGAAACGGCAACTATAAAGAAAATAGGCAACATTAAACAACAAAAAATACATTATTTATGTATGTAGATCATGTTACAGACAATAAAGACTAATTGGTCATTCGGCGAAAAAACTAAATCTGTAAAACATGTGCAACGCGGAGCAAGAAAGCAGTGTAATTGCCAACTGACTGGTTTTCATGAAAAATTCATGATCCAATGATTGAGTCGCTCACATTGACGGACGCAATTAGTGTATAAAGATGGCCGAACGTCATGATCTCGGCAATTGCGTTGATTACTCGCAAATGATCGAAAAAAGCAAGAATGATTGGAAAGAATTTTTAAATTATTTTATGTGCATTTAATTCAATTAAAGTTTACATCATTATTATTACGAAGTTACAGCGTCAATTCACTAGTAAATATTCCAAGATCATTAAAAATAAATCTGTTTTCTTTTTGCTGGTAGTAGGTATATATTTTGCAATTAGGCAGGAAGGTGGTTGGTTTATTATGACATTACTGCATTTTTTTGTAACCTTAATTCAATATTAACCTAGCATTTTATTTTTCTAAAACTAAACAAATGTCCGATGCGCACGTTCTCACATAAAAAATGTAAATAAAACATCAAACCGAAAAAATTGGTCTGCGCGAAATCTGTAAAACTTGTTCCACTGCCAGCAACAGTATCAAGACTTTCTTCCCTATTCGGGGTGCAATCTTCGCATATCTCTGTCCCTGTCACACTTCAGTGACAGCGCCGACGTATCGAGTGTGTGAAAAAGACGGCCTACATGAAGACGTCACTCGGACGAAGCGCGCGAGTGTACTTGCACTTGTTTTATTTATTTTGTAAGCCGCCATCTTTTTTTTATTCGTTTTCTCAATGCTACGTCTTTGTTCGGGTCCGGTCGGGGGGCGAGCAATCGTCCGTGGCCAGTAAGTTGGATAATTTCTTTATTCTACTCAGGCCACCCGACAATTTTCTGGGGCCGCATTATTATGAGCTTGATTTGTTTAATAATTTTATTACTGGGCGCATTGCGCATGCGCGCGTTATTGTGCTTTTATTTTGTTAGGTTTGCGCTTTTAGTGGTCTGTTTTAGTTTTTTTACTCTTGGTTAACGTGGGAGTGGATTATCGGCTTGCCGCTATTTGACTTGGTTTATTTAAATAATTTAAGCAATAGGTTTCCTAAGCAGACGTACATGGTGATTAGGATGAGCAGGTACTCCGTTTTCTTAAATAAAGCTACTGAGTCCCATTCTTTTTCGAGTGATCTGAAGATTTCTTACAACAAACATCTCTAAAACATTATAATTTAAAATAAACAAAGACTTTTTGGTACTAATAAGAATACAAAGAAAATTCAAGACTACAATAAAGCCTACACAATGACACATTTAAACCTTTTTTTTTAACCTGGTAGACCCTTATTCAAGGCATTCGAAGTATCGCCGAGGACATCTCGGTGCGAATATCAAGGCATAACAGTGGGGTTCCTTGGGCAATAAAAAGAGGCGCGTTTCGACCCAACGGAATCCGTGACGTAATATGTCTGGACGTTTTGAGGCAAAAAGCCATTTTACAAACAGCTGGATATTTTGAAGTGTGTGGTGTAAAGTATTGCAATTGGGATTGAAATGTACCTACAAACATATGGTTTTAATTAAAGTTTAAAAATAAAGGTGCTTTGATTAAGTAAATTTTATGGCAATTTCAGTTTTAATGCTTCTACAGCATAAACTATAGTAAAAAAAAATAATAAGTAAAATGTACATGAGTATGCTTATAATAATTAAAATTTATTTTTACTAATGTTGGTACAGAGGACAGAAAGAAATACCTAAGTCACTAGGAACATTGGTACATAATAGTTTCATTATCGCCAAGATAAAATGATGACTAAGATTAATATACCTATAGAAACAAGTATAAAAAAGGTAAGAATATGTGTATCTCTTTTAAAAAAGTTTGAAACACAATGTTCAATTGAATCCCATGTATTCATATGTGAAAACACTTATACGACTGTCTGAATAAATTCGACGCCAATCTTCATTAGGTCCCACAACTGCTCAGAGACATTGCAGCCAGTTATAAAGCAATTTTCGTTGAGCTGTCAAATTATGGCACAGAAATACATACATACGTAAGCTAGCTACTTTAATATTGTTTATTTTTTTTTAACTAAACATACTAATTTGTCCACCAGGCTAGCAGCAGCAGCAGCGGCAGCAGCGGGCGCCACCAGCGAGCTGACGTACCACCTCGCAGCACTCCACCCCGCGTACCGGCCCGTCACATACGACCATCCCTTATACGGTGCCGCCAATACTTTACGAGGTAAGGACACTGGGCAATTTGTATCAATGCTGTTTTTGTTGTAGTGACCACAACGGTTTTGTAAATAGGTTTGGAATCCAAAATTCATACGAAAATACAATATTTTTGCAGAGGCGTCCCTAGCCCTCTCCAGTAAGCGCGTGGTTAAAATGGAATAGGTACAAATGTTAACATGACTATATAAATGTTATGTTAATGTTGAAAAATGGAAATTGTAAAAAAAACAACTTTCATACTAACTCGGTCGCCCCCTAACACCGCTGCGCCCGAGTGCAACGCACACCCTGCACCATAGGTAAAGCTACCTTTGCATTTTTGAAGTAAACCTTCTTATAACACAATCTATGCTTTTCAAAAGTGATAGAAGAACTATTCAAATGTTTCCCTATAATACAAAAGATTCACTTCTATCGTGTCTTTACGACACATCCTGTATTTTTAATTTATTTTGTAATGGCGAGCTAAGTTTCTCTCCACGCCAAAACAAATTTCTTTATAACGTACGAGAGACTAAATAAACGTAATGAAGATTTATAGCTCAAACATATCCCTCAACTTCCATTAAAATAGCTCAACAAAAAGCTATACAACTCGTTAGCTTGTCACTTGTACCTGCACAAAGACAATGAAAAACAATCCGATAACTTGCGATTGAGCTTGAGAAGTGAGACTCACTATCAACTGCGCTTTTACTTAGGGTTGCCACTATTATTTATTTAAATTTAATATTTTATGATTTTTTTGGAATATCATTAATTATTTAAGCCCTATAACAAGTATAACATATTTACATAAAGTACAATTAACATTTAAATCAAAAGCTTGACACTTGTGCATGTGTAGTTCGGGAAGTAGGGTTGTTATCACAGATCTGGCTACTCACTTCTCTTATTACAAATAGCTACCACCCCGTTATATCCACGTTCCCGAGGGATCAAAGGCATTTCGGGATTATAACACAGCTTATATCTACCGGGAATAGACTAGCTTTCTTTTATTGTAACAATTTCTTTTAATCGGCGAAGTGGTTCCATAAATAAAATTACTTTGCCTCTTTATAATTATGATATTGTAAAGCACTCTATATGTATATGCTAAGCCTTACAAAGCACACTTTCTTATATCGCCCTTATATCCAATTCATCTCAAAGAATTATTTTTAAATTTAAAATTGCATTTGCTAGTATTACCTTTTCTTAATCATTTGTTATGTTTTCTCAATATCTCTTTAGCGACAACCCTAACTCGTGTGAACGAGGTAATTCTACACTGAACCCACAACGATAAATCCGTAATACTAAACTGTTATAGCGAATTAGATGCATTCGCAGACAGGTAATGTTTAGGTGCATTCCGTAACAATATTGTAAACATCCATAGAGACAACGTTTACTGAGACTTGACCACATTAGTGTTACCTGCTGATAAATATTTTATCATAGATATTTTTTGCCATTTTTATGTAAGATTTAAGAGTATATTAGTAAAGTGTACTTTTTTCCTTGACGCACCCTTATTAAATCATAATCTGTATCTTTCATCTTACGCTCCGCCTCGTGGTAAACGATCACCGCAACCTATTGACGCTGGCAACACAATAACTGAAAAATAAAAAACTAAATTCTACACGTTCTACACGTTAATCCTGCGGGCCCTCCGCGGGACTTGTGACGGTAAAAGTTACTGAAGTTACCACCGATTCAGGAGTCATCCAACTGAGAAGAACCGGCGAGAAACTAAACTTATACCCTACTTGGTGTTCCCCATGCTGTGTACAGTGTTACTCACTTCTTTACTCTACGTAGGACATGTTTTCTTCTTAGATTTAGATAGATAGATAGATACATATCAATTATGCCAGTATTTACTCCATGCTTAACTTCAAAAACTTACGTAGTTTAGGGTTACTTTTAAAGAAGTACAATACTTTTGAATAGTGAGGCGTTTAAATTAACCCTTCGCGCACCGTGAAATATATATTTTTAGTTTCCTATCTATCTCATTGAATACAATTTCTCCGCTTCGAAATTACAATGACCAAACCGTACCGTGCATATCTCACAAAACCCAGAGCCCACTAACGCGCGCTATCACCACAATTTATCTATACTGTGAGGTGTTAATTAGGATTTGAACTCACGACTGCTACCATTCCTTCCCCTCCAGCTAACACGCAACTTTCGCTCTTATACTTTAGATTTAGAGTAGAAATTTGCATGGGTAAAAAGAGATGACAGATACGTAAAAGAGGCTATTAAAAGAGCGACCATGCCTAAGTCACGGGTTAAAATTGGCATGCATTTGAGTTAGTAAAGGGTTGAGATGTCGACCTTGCTATTAAGACGTTATTTGGATTACGTTTACAATTTACGGTTTGGTTAAGTATATCATTAAATTTTCATGTCGCAATCACTACTTTTAGATTTTATCCAATGGTCTTAAACTTACTAAAACTAGTTAATAGTTTTCTTTTAAGTCTCTCTTTCTATCTAAGCCTTAAAATAGAGACGGAGAAAAATAACTATTGCCTCACAAAATAATATAAAACAAAGCCACTATAGTGTGTTTGTGTGCTTACTTCTGTTTTTCTTTAGGTCTTCACTATCGCTTAGAAAATTTCTTCGGCATGGTTAAAAAGTAGATATAACACTTTAATATTAACTCTCACAAGCGAAGCCTGGGCGTGTTGCTTGTTAATAATAAATTTAATAAAATATACATTTACTAATATGTACCCAAAGATGATTCAATATAAAAAAAAGTAAAGTATTCAAAAGATTCAACATCAACAAAAATATTAAAATCAAATTACAAGACGTTGAAAATACATTGCTTAATTAAAACGAAACTCGGAGAAACATTAATGTAATAATAACATTAAATCGATTCTTTGTTAACAAGCGTGATAGATTCTATGATTAAGCATTAACGACTTCCATTATTGGACGAAATTTATATTTTTAAGTACAATTCCCTTTAACACAGCATTAATATCTTACAGAACCGTGGAAGATGCATTTAATTTAAGACGGCTTAAGTTGTAAGCGGACGTACCTCTTCTCATGTTACTTTCTGGATCTTTTACTTCATTATCTTGTGGATGCCGGGATTTAAGACTTTACTGTGATTGATCTGATTACCCTTCATCACAAGCATCATCTGCCAGCCATGTTGTCTTCGGGAAACCCTTTTTTGGCCTCTTGGTACATGGTGTTAAGATGCATGTGGTTCAAATTACTCTTTAGTCACTTCTTAATCAGAGAGACAAACTATTACTCCAGCAATTCTCTATGGTAAGACCATCTCATACCAAACTTTTCGAAAAGCTAGAATCCTGTTTTTAGGACATTAAATCCCGCAAGAATGAGTGCAGAGGTAAGAGTCTCTAGTTAGACTGAATTATTTAATATCAGTCACCAATAATATCAGAAACGCAGCGCTGCACAAGTATAAACTCAAAACCATTTTTTCAGTTTACGCCCTCGGAAGGCACTTATGAAGGTCAAAGGTTTAAAGTTAGTGAAGCTAGTATGGATCGCTTAGTCGAGAAGACTATGGAATTATCTTTAAGATTTTTGAACCTACAAGGCAAAGTGGTAGGCATCTTGTGGACACTTCAAAATATTCAAAACCATATATTAAATTTAGGCCAGCGAAGAGCACTTATGAAGCTGAAGCTACTACTGAAAAACCGACCTCCTCACCCACTCTTCCTAAATTATTGAAAACATAGATGTAAATGGCAACGCAGCACTGCCCTAAATCAACTGCTTTGACAGGAGCTCTATAGAATAGATGCCCCCGCCAATAGCTTATACCTTAGGCCTAATACTAAAATGCATAGTGCATACGGCTTGAGCGTGGTTGAGCCCACGGTACGCATTAGCGATTCGACGTGGATGCTAGTTCCATAGTATCGTTTATTGTATACCCTTGTGGAGTACGTGGCTATTCATCATACGAGTAAATAGGAATTGAGTACATAGACACGTTTAGAAGCAAAGGTTTTATATACAGAATCTTACAAAACTACCCGTAAAGCCGAAAGGAGGTTAAATGGGACCTTATAACGAGTCCATTTACAATATTTAAGAACCGTAGTAACGCTGTATAACATACCCCAAAAAAAATAAAAAAACTGATTTTTATGAATGAAAAATAGAAAAACTATTAAAGTAGACAATTATTTGGTAAAATAGGTACGTAGGCCTTTCTGTTAGATAATTTGGTTTCCTGACATGACTTATTGGCTTAGATCATTAATTATATTTTTACGGGGTATTTTGTAACACGTTGTATATTAATTTTTTTCCTCTGCATAAGTTTGTTTTGCCAGAATCCCTAGTAAGTAATGAGGTCGAAGGTGGTAACACACAAAGCTTAGATTTTAGTATCGTCATTTTATGTTAGTTTTGTCAAAATTACTGGTAAAGCGCTAGACGCGTGCGGTTGAAAAAATAAGAGATTTCATATTATCCAGGTATAGAATAACAAACAATATAAATAAGATATGGTTACTCTGAATAGGGCTCTCATTGTACTATCCTACTTTCAGGTTCTCCACAATAATATAAAAAAATTATGAGAGAAAAGACACCGAGGTAATCCAATGTAGATTTTTTTTCAAATTTTTGTACGGTACACTGAAAATCTAAAAGATTACAATTTCAGGGAAAGTGTAATATATTTTTTTGCTATACCACATGGGTCGACAAACAAGCGGACGGTCCACCTGATGGTAAGTGGTCACCGCCGCCTATGGACATTTGCAACACTGGGGGCATCGCCAATGCGTTGCCGACCCTGAGACGAGAAGTTGTTAAGTCTCATGTGCCTGTAATTACACAGGCCCGCTTACCTTTCTAACCGAAACACAGTAATACGAGTGCACTACTGCGTCACGGCAGAAATGGGTAAGGTGGTAGTACTTCCCCGGACGAACTCTACTTTAAGAGATCACTACTCAATATAATTTAGCTAAACGAATGCTTTATCATTCTTCTACTAGACTTATAGGGTTTATTTTATAAAATACCCTTGACATTTCCTGGTATATAAAACGCAATCCCATATCACCCATAACCTAACCCGCATAAAACTCGCGCAGCAAATATAACCAATATTTTTATTAAAAAAGAATCAAACCCATATATTGTACAATTTGACACGCGAGAAACTTAACCCCTTTACGGGCGGCAGTATTTTTGTACCCAAAAAGAAACTGTTTATGCTTTAATAATAAAAATTGCAAGCGGTGTCTGTTTACCTTAGCAGCCGGGGTCGGCTTACAAGCGTCTTTAGATAACGCTCAATTAGGTGCCATTTTTTAAATATTATTTTTTTGGGACCGCTTTATTCGATATGGAGACAGTGATTAATTTTTTTCGTGTTTATTATTGAAGGGTTATCGAAGTACATACTAAGCCGGTGGTCGTGTTTAAAAACGGAACTACCTATAGACATTATTAAGTTACTTTTGTAATAATTAACTAAAACAGTGAGGTATTAATTAACAAATTCATTCCGCTATGCGAAATCAGTTTTTATAAAACATTTAATTCTTCAATAACTCTATTGTTAAAGATAAAACACATTAATAAGTATTATAACCATCATTAAATTGAACATAATCGATTGTAATTAATAAATTAAAAAGTTTACTCAGCAAAAAGCTTTTCAATAAAAAATATTTAATTATTTTTTTAAATCAATGAAACTACAGGCGGTCTCAATAACTACCATAGATAAAGAACTCCAATAAGTAGCGATTAAGTAGAAGCAATTACGTAAATTAATTCAAGAATTCGTCTTTGATCCTTAATTTTATTCAAGTATCGAATAGCTCAGCCTTAATGACTTTATTGCAAAACGACTTGTGTTTTTTTCGATGCGTTCGAGACATCTTAGTATGTGTGGAATTGTCTGGACTAGATTTTGCTTAAGGGAAAGCCGTCGATTAGTCGATAGCTGAATACGGTTTTATTTTACGCCATTAGTTTTTTTTATGACGTCGTCATTATGCCTTGATTGAAATATACGTGTGGTCTACGTATAAACAGAATAAACATACAAATATTTAATTTTAAGTTCCATAATTTTTTTTTAAATGTTGTAAAAGGTGTAAATGGTGATAAAAAATATTCAACAGTTGCAAATAATTAAAAATGGCAGTACGTGGAAAAAACATAAGCCCTCAATTCCATATTTAATGTTCTCATCACATATTCGTAACATTTTTTTACGTTATCGCATTCAGTTCCAATTCAAATTACCCCATATTATCTTTTTGCATTTCTAATTCGAACCATTAGCATATAAATTAAGTATTACGGGTCTTTCAAGACAAAAACTTAAAGAATTTGTCCCTTTAGCATCAAACGCGCGCATAAAATGCTAAAATTGTACATTATTATGCTAACTACAGCATTCGCTTACGACTTTGCTCATCTGGGTACCATGTTTTTTGACACAAATGGACTTGTCTTTTACATGATTTTAAATTTCTTATTTTATTCGTTAAAGCCCACGTTACGAATAATACGAGGTTGTTTTTTTTTATTATTTTGTGAGTCAGGAGCAATGTCAATACATTTTATCATAGTTAACTTTTCAATGGATATTTCTTAGTTATGTTATCGACCAATAATAATGAAAAAAAAAACATATTTTAACCCAATGTTTATCTTGACATTAGAAATGTAATAAACTAAATACACACTTCTAATGCAACAGTAGTCTTAAAACCACATCAACCGTGTATTTAATCAATTGTCACGTAAATGTGCTTCATCCCGCATTACCCCATCCAGACGTTTTAAGGGGAATTATGACGGTGAGTTGACCGCACTCATGTTACGTCTACTGCACCGGATGGGCCCAGTTCTGTTCGTCACACAGACCTATATGTGTATACGGCCTTCAGCTCACGTGTGAACTACTCCCAACTTAATCGTTTTGGTCAGCCCTCTTATTGAGCTAATACAAACTTTGTCGGCGAGCTTACCTCTCACGTGATTGCGTGGTTACCGAAAGAGACAGAGCACAGAGGCAGCGACGAAACATCCTCGAGCTAGTGTCATTGCGTACAGAATCGAAGCCTAGATTAAACATAAAAATGAAGTCTAGTAACTGAATTATCTGAATATATAATATAAATCTAAGCAAATTAATTTTCTAGGTTGGTATCACTGATGGTATCCTACCAATATTATAATCCTACTTTCTACTTATATTGTAAATGCGAATGTTTGTTACTCTTCGACGCAAAAACTACTTGACAAATTTCAATGAAACTTGGTACATAGATAGAGCATATCCTGAAATGATATATAGGGTACTTTTTATCCCGGGGTAATGTGACATCCCTCGGGAACGCGAGTAAAACCACGGGTTCAGCTAGTATTTTAAAAATAATGTAACCATATCATGGAAGAATATAATAATAAACATATGTTAATGATGCAAACTAAAAATACTTTATCAAAATAAAACCTGATGTCCATAAACTGCATATTAATGTATAATTGCAAATGTCAATTATGATAATGATTTAGATACGACATACAAATTGAGTTTAATATAAAATTTTACATGCGAATAGATAACATCTCGTATTGATTGAGCTCTTAAAGGTAAATCATGCAAATATAACGAGTTTGACCTTCCATGAAGTGTTGTAATACATAGAATATTAAATTATAATCAGTGCACCTAAATTGAATAAATAATGGATTATACCCATCAATCATGTTGACACATAAAAACGAAAAACCTAGATTCACTCGTCTTATTAAAACAAAATATCAAGATGTACCGCCATCAGTGGACTGCAAAATTTCGCAAGTGAAGTGACAAGCCGAAACTTAATAACTTACTCAGAAATGCACCAGCAAATTGGGAGCCGAGTCGGCCGACCGGCTCTGTAACCCTACACCGCCTCACCGAACTCCCCGACACATATAAATTGTATTTTTATTCAAATCGAGCCTACGTGCCGCGATAAAGCCCCCTTAAAACAAATAACTGCTCATTCACGGAGAAAAAATACACGAAAACCTACCCTAACACTGTGAAACAAAGCTGAAATTTTCCCAGGCAAGATTCGAGATCGAGATACAGACGACAACAAGCTTTACAGTGGCAGTAACAGAGTTGTTGTTTCTGAAATATTTTGTCTTAGTACACCACTTTTAGTTGGGCTCAAATACATCGAAAGAAACTATGTGCGTTCTGTAAACAACGTAAATGATACTTTAGCTGTAAACGTACAAGAATTAAAATTGAATAATATAAAAGTACCAGATAAGGCGGCTGATGATGATATAAACGAAGATCGTATTCTCGGGACATATATAGAAAACAATTTAAGGGTTCATTGGGACACTTTTTCACTCAATTTGTAGCCTTTTCATTCTTGTTTCACAGACAATGTTGACCAACAGGATGTTCGTGATATGTTTAAAATAGCAATGGATTTGGTGATATTGTGCAATAAGAATTTCGCTATATAGGGTCCGAGGCTAACGAGATGGTCGAGTGATTGACTACTCGTGTTTGCCTTTTTAATAAAGTTGTTCGCACCGATACCCTTCATTATACAGGGTTTTTCTCCAAAATGTTAATCACCACATTTACCTGTTTCAAGTTTTTTGCTGCACGGTATCTTATGAAACACTTTAATAAAGTTGCTAATGATACAGCTGCCAATCACTATCAAGTTGATATTACACTTAAAATTCCCCGCATGAGACATATAAGCGTAAAAATTAATGAGCAGAATAAAAATTCTCGTGTGTCTGAAATCAGAAGTGCTATAATTTTAGAAACATAAATGTTTTATCCTGAGAATCGTAATATTAAATATTCCAATACCGGTATCGTAAAAGTCGATTCTTCGAGAAATTATTGTAACGACTCAGATATAAGTTTAAATTCGATATACGTGTATATGTCTTCATTCTCGATAATCGTAAATTAGAGGCCAACTTTGGTTTAACTGAGCGTAAAAACTGTGAGCGAGAGATTGAGAGTTCATGTTACTCCGAAAATGAAAAACGAAAAAGGCTTAAGAGCTTCGATCGTGCGAAAGGGACGGAACGATGGTAGTTGTCAAAGAACAGAAAAATAGTAATAGACATCATGTATAGATCCAATATAAATGCCTCGGAGAGGAAGTAATTTATAATCATTGTTTAATTAAATAGGTTACAGTCATTGAACTTTAATAATCAATCTTCCAGCCATATTGCTTTTTTACCTCAATTCATTTACACTGCAAATTCCAATTTACAATGTGTCAGAAATTGAGTTGACACGTTCCATTTTGTTTTATTTTTTAAATTACCTTTGTCAAACTGTGTCCCGAACCTTAATCTTTGTCAACGAGCGGGCGAGAGGCGAACCGGAACGGGTTTTAGAGTGAGATAGAAGTACTGCGCTGGCGCATGACAAGTGACCGGATTAATGCATTTTAAACGAAGAAGGCTTAATTTTGATCCCGGATCCCTTAATTGAATGAATTTTGTTTTTTCGTTAGTGACTTTAGAAATCACTTTACAAATGTAAGTGGCCTGAATTTCTCTGTTTATTTTATAAATAGAATAACATATTTTTAAATATCAGTTCAATTTGAAACCAGTTCGCTCTGTGAAAATTTTAACAAGGTAATTGGTGGTTATTGATATTTTAATACGCATTTTGCACGGAATAATCAATCTTAATCTAAATTAATTCCGAAATTGACAACTTCAACCTTGGGTCAAAAAGTTATGCTTGTATTAAATAAAGTTTCTTGTAAGCCAATATGTTAATGTAAAATTCTTCCAAGACGACATTCTCCACCAATGAAAATATTTACATCTAACATAATTCAAAAGCAGCCGCATCTACAAGATTAAAGGCTTTAGCCGCCATAAAAACAGAACTGAAACCGAACAGTGACAAAGTAATTGATATGGAGACGGCTGCACACATAAATAAATTACAATCTATAATCTATTTATCACTCAACGTCTTCGTGGGTTTTATTTCCAAGAGCCCCCGAAGTACAACTGTTAGCAAGTCGTTCATGGGAACATGATTGACGAGGTATACATGTTCGACTCCACGATAACTCTACCCACTGAGTTTGAACTTTATATTTTAATAAATATCTCCATTGCCCTTACTAATAGCGATGATTTCTTCACTCAGACCTTTGTGTTGATATAAATCGCTCAATTTATATTGTATTTTCACTTTTACTTATTTTTATTGCTCTGTATTTATTTTTGTCTTGAATTTCATTAGTAACGGCGGCCATCAATTAGCTGTGGCGTACAAAACCTCAACCAATCTCACGTGGGAGGGAGATGGTCTCGGCAAATATCATGCAAAAAATAGTGTAAAATTTCGTGAAAACTGGAAAACAAAATAAAAAAAAATCTCCGCTAAAATATGGCTGAATCATATTATTAAATAAAAATACAAGCTGTCCCCCGCGGTATCACCCGTGTTCCGGATGTGTGTAATACGCTGTTCAACGCGCACAGTTAAAATAGTAGTAATTCTTTTAACTTGTCGCATTTTGACAATTTTAATATGCGTGTATTATACATAAAAACCTTCCTCTTGAATCACTCTATCTATTAAAATAAACCGCATCAAAATCCGTTGCGTAGTTTTTAAGATCTAAGCATACATAGGGACAGACAGACAGCGAGAAGAGACTTTGTTTTATAATATATATACTAGCTGTCCCCCGCGGTGTTAAATACATAAAAATCGCATCAACATCCGTTTCGTAGTTATGAAGATTTAAGCATACATATAGATATAGGGACAGAGAAAGTGACTTTGTCTTATACTATGTAGTGATAATGATAGTGATTTGGATATTTATTGCGGTTATGCGAACGGGACAAAGTAGTAGTAACAAATATCAAGTGAGATTAAACAGGGGGAGTCATCCAAAATCTCACGACATCTCACCCAGTCGAAAAAATCGTCAAAATCGCCTCACGTAATTAATGGATGCCCCCTAACTTCTGTTTTTTTCATTCGGTTAGGTTTCCAGTAGTCATATTTTCGATACCTACTTTGATTACTTTGATTGCAGCTTGTCTATCATTAGATCCTCATAATCATAGCTCCTTTCTGGGTTTCTGAACAATGACATTATCAGAAGGTGATCTATATCTGTCATGTGGTTTTTGTGAACTTTGATACAAAAAATACGTCTTTATTATAAGGTTATTTATTTGATGCTTTATTTTCTTTGCATTAAGGTTTTGTTTTCTTGTTGCTATGTGTTATATAAGTCGAGTTTGAACTGCTATTGTTTATTTCACATTTCAAAGTAGGTTCAATATGTAATCTCACAATTTTTCTTGTAAGCCTTTTAAACGTAATGCGATCTTCATTCAAGTCTTGTAATTTTAATCATTCGAAAATAACCCTTATATAAAGTGGAAACTAGGCATAACCATACCAAATTAAGTCCCCATATAAATTTTCATGCGTCGTAAAACAATCCAAGGGAATCACCTCTACGTGCATTGAACGATAGTCTATAATTTGTTTGTATCGAAAACCAGTTCAATCAAAAAAGCCAGTGGGTCGGTACCGATTGATCCGGTCTCTATCGAGATTGAGACATCTCGGACCGAGTCCCGCCCGTTGGTGTAGGCAATTGGGTTTGGTTTAAGTGTAAACCGGCAGCGTGTGAGATTATTCAATTTTTGTTATTTTCGTGGATCTCGCGACGGCAGAGAATCATTGACAGCCTGTCCATCAATTGATTTCCTTTTAATCTGTACAATCAATACAACACTGATTTGATTGAATTGGTCATATCTATTATCTATGTAATATACCTACCTACCTTATATAATAAAAATAAAAATGCCTTATATTTGATGGAAATATTATAGTTTAAAAATGTTGACTGAAACTTATCAATAAATGATATACAGTCAAACCTGGATAAGCGAGAGTTCAAGGGAGCACAATCTCATTCTCGCTTATAAAGGTTTCTCACTAACCCGAGTTTCTCGCTAATGCAGGTACGTGAGTAGCGTTTCTCTCTTATAGAGGTACACAGCAATAACAAGTCACAGCAAGTATTAATGCAGTTAATATGTAATATGATAAAATTATGTGCATAATATGCACAACATATATTTTGTATATATTTTTATTGTAGCTATATTTCCTCCTAAATAATATAAATAAATAAATCTCGACTGTCGCTTATAGAGGTATAGATAAGTAGCAGTCTCACTTACGGAGGTCCATGAGGGAATAACGACTCTCTCTCTTAAAGAGGTTTCTCGCTAATAGAGGTTTTGGGAGCTTAAAATGACGGGTCCTGGCTATTACACTCACTTATAGAGTTTTCTCACTTACCCAGGTTTGACTGTACTAATTAAACCTACCTTATCTATCCTACTTTATATTATAAATTCGAATATTTGTTGGTATGGATGTTTTTTCCTCCTGATCGTAAACTACCGATCGATTTTAGATGAAACTTCGCAGATAGATAGAGCATTTGGTCATCTGGGGTATGTTACCCCTTATACTTATACTTTTATCCCGAAAAATTTTAAGTCCCCTAGAGAATGCAGACGCAACCGGGAAACTGAAACTAGTTACATATATATAAGTGTTCTTAAAAAATCCCTATATTTGTTTTACCTATAAATCGGTAAGTTCTGTATGTACGGCCTAAGGACAGAGACACAAAGATATCAGTCCGCCTCGCTAACGCTTCGCTTATCCCTTACACCATCCCAACACCCACGCACAGCACACCTATTATTGTTCCCAAAAAACTTTGATTCAACGTTTTTTTCAAACCAACTTAGATAACGCGTAATTGCTCTACGTGTAACATTCTAACGTATTATATTGAAATAATTGATGATGTTATTTGTTGAAAACGTGTTTGGTTCTAGTAAAGGCGACTATGATCTGCAAAAAAACATCTGTCGACTAGCTTCTATCCCGCAGTTTTACCTGTGTTACCGAGGGATTTAATGTATCCCAGGATTACAACATAGGCTATGTCCACCTATAATAATGTACCTTTCAAATAGTGAAACCATTATTAAAAGAGCTTCCGTGGTTCCAGAGAAGTTAAAGTTATAAAATTATTTTATGATATTAGGTATATTTTAATGGTAAAACTCTTTGCAGATTTGTAATTACATTTATAAAAACACAATACAATTAATCTTAAAATAATTTATCGTAGAATCTTCAAAGAGTACGGACTAAGAGTCCGTAGAAAATGTAAAAAGAAATATATGTATATTAAAAAAAAATTAAAAAAATGATTTTAAGATCATTAGGTAGGTAGGCTTATTCGATTTTAATGGTGAAACTCTTTGTAGATTTATAATAAATTTATGAATATCAAGAAGATTTAAAAAGCTCGACTGGCTGACTCAGAGAAAACATTTCAATACCTCCAAAAAAGCATTTCAAATTAAAACAAACTTCCTACACAAAACAGTTTATAACCAGATTTTAAATAGTTATAGTCACTAATTAATAGTTTGTCTATAATATAAGGATGTCAACAAAAATGTGTGGCAAAGGAAACATAAATCAAAGGCCCCGGGTTCGAATCCCGTTCCGTTTCATTCCGAGAAAGTTAATTAACAACTTAACACGTGTTTTTGTGTGCAAATGCGAAACTACCATGTGGTGACAATATTTTTAGAAATGCTTAGAAATGTTTTGCCATATTGTGACCCGACGGGGCTATTTCGTAAGTTTTTTTTTATGAACTTCAATGAGTAAGGGCTGACATTAACTTGATTATTTTATATTTAAAAGACATTTGGGGCTTATATAAGTGAATGGAGCTATCTCTTGGCGAGTCAAATGCCCCACTGAGGCCATAATTATCAAAGTATTTGAGACAATGTGGGCCAAATTTAAGAAAGTTCATTTATTTATTTACAAACTCCTTAAAACTATCATTACAGGTGGGTACCTAATGCGATAAAAGGGTCTTAAAGTTATCTTATAATTACAATTTGAAGGAATAACTAATAATAATAATAAATTTATTTCTTGCCACACAAAACAACGTTAAACCAAATATAATCTTAAATCTATTTACAATAACTAAATTTTAATTAATTTCAATGGCTATGTACACAAGACTATGAGTCTTCTGACTCTCAAAATAGAGTAATCTGTATTATGAGAGTCAGTGATCCTCTGTACACAATGTACAGCTGAAGCTATGATAAACTTTATTAAAGAATATATCTATATAAGTTTAATTCTGAACTAACAACAAAACTCCGTAATCTACATACATACATCACACAAAATACAGTCTGCATTCATTATCATATCCCTGCTTTGCTTCCAATCATTTGCAGTCAGCGCAATACATATGCCTTGGTAGTGACGTGAGCTGAGAGGTCGAATCCTATGAGCTGGAGGTTTCGGTGAACGAAAACATCTTAAGGAAACCATAGCATGGTGGAGAAGTACTTTGGAATACCAGCCTAGCTACTCTTAAGTTAAAAACTTGCTTGGTTGTTTGTTGCATGAACATGTTTGTTTGTTCTGTATCTGAATGTAAATATCTATAGTGTATGTAGTATATCAGTCATCCGGTTTCCATAGTACAAGCTCTGCTCAGTTTGGGATCAGCTGGCCGAGTATAAAGAATGTCCCGGGATATTTATTTTTTCTTTTCTAGGCTTTGTCTGGTACCACCATCGACCACATCACCACTTACCATGATGATATTGTGGTCAAACAAGCCTTAGTATAGTACAAACTAACTGTCGTCGAGTTAGCGACCAAACTAAGTATTAGACGTCAGGTGTCACTTCGACAGTGCTAAAAATAAAGACGTAAAATAATGCATAACAAGAATACATAAAGGCAACGACGAACGGTTTTGACTTTATAAATAAATCACTTTTGGGGACAGTTCGGGGCCCATAAATTGCCTTCAGGGCATGTCACTGACGATTTATATGTGGGCCCTTAATAATGTGAAGAATATTAGTAATTTTATATCTTGGAACAAATTTCTCTTGCTGGATGTTTAGTAGAATTGAATGAACTTTGAATTATGTCACCTAGTGCTATTCTCTGTTTGTCTCTCGGTCTGTTTATGGACTAGAAGATGTTAGTCTCCAATGGCTTTTAGACCTTAGATAAGGGACCTTAGGGACTATTATGCAGACAATTCGGCGAGCGCTAAGGGCTCTCTGACGATCGAGAATGAGTTATCTACTAGGCATGTATAGGTTGACAATATATATCACATCTTGGCTTTGACGTAAAAATGACGTATTGCTTACTTTTCTCTTTTTCCTACCCTTCTTCCTAAACTTAGCATTGAGAGATATTAAATTAAGTAAATGTTTCAAATTTAAAATCTATTTTTAAAACTCTCACAGTAATTAAAAAGCTCCCTTGATGAGTAATTAACTCCACAACCGGAAGGGCATGTGTGTGCAGCTTTCTGGTTTCGAATTTCTTCCGATTTGCCATCTCTTTCTAACTCCAATGTAACTTGAGCCCTATGAGGGAAGGCGTCTTATGCTAACAAGTGTCAACAATGCGTGGTTGTTTGCACAGACAATATTATGACTTCTATAATTAGTTAGGTCGTAATTCCTGATTGGAATTACTGGAATGTCCAATTATCACTTTATTTAAAACATGATTACTCACATCTCTGTCAGTTTTTATAAAACCAATTTAAAAGGAATAAATACATAAAATACATTTCTTAAGGAGTGTTATCAGATTCCAAACTAAAATAAAATTCAAATCTAAATATTAGTTCAAGCTCTACCATTAAATCATTACAATTATTTTCACATAAAATATAATAAAATAATGATGTAATGAACAAAACAAACAATTTTCATTTTGTATTTTGGAAGAAAGTGAATACTTAAGATATTTTCTAATACTATTCTATTCTACAACTATATTTAATGTACAGACACGGTGTTTATACAGTTCTATTATATGTATTCACTATCTGTCCCCCGCGGTTTCACCCATGTTTATCAATATCATATAATATAGCCTATAACCACTTAGGAGAAATTCCGCGTCGAATGGTAGCAGTTCCATCCTATATGTTCCGTAGTTCTGAGGAGATGGTGCGTCAAAGGAACCCTATTTTCCTTATATATAATATACTAGCTGCCGCGTTTTCACCCGCTTTCCCGAGGGATGTCACATTTCCCAGCATAAAAAGTATCCTTTGTTGCCTATAATACCTCCAAGAATATGTGTGCCAAGTTACATGATGATCGGTTAAGAAGATTTCGCGTGAAAGCGTATCAAACAAATTAACATTCTCATTTATAATATTAGTAGGGTTACAGATTGGTCAATGGTGAACTCTTTCAATCTTTCCGATGTTAATCTTTTGCACATATCCAATTGCATCTCTATAACAATCCAATGCTTACACATAGAGATAGAGAGAGATGACACTATTACACATATATCACACTTTTTTTCATCCGAAGCTGGTAGCTATGCATAAATAATAACACAGTCCGTTAAAACCCAGTAGTTCAAATCACAGTTTAAAACCGTTCCCAAGACTAAAAAGTCTAATAGAGATAATTTCAACCAAGACTCATGAATAAATCATCAACGATCATCTTGCAAAAGACCGAGGTTCATTAGAGAGGGACGGCGATATAAGGGTGAAAGAGACGCGTGTAACTAGATCCTACGACCTGTAATTATGCTGTTAAGAATATAATTTCGAGTTGTTAAAGCGGTGTATGCGTCACATTATGTTTTTTTTTCTAAAGATTGAGACATTTTGATGCTTTCGTAACGATGATAATCGTTTAATCGAGCTTAACTGCTCGTGAGGGATTGATGGGAATCGTACAACATTATATAGTTAATGAGAGGCCAGGGTAAGTTTAGTTCCTTACTCTTTACATTTACACCATAAGTCGACAAGTAACTGAAATGAAGGATGAATCATTTCTTTTTTACGTAGTTTATTATTGCACGCTATGATACAACCTCACAATTCTACAATCTTATAATATTTTTTAAGAAGGTTCCTTCTCCTAGATATTATTAATTTTTTGCTATAAAATACTCTCATATTCGGAACATGATTCATTTAAGATTTTAGTCGCTTCGTTAGCAGTAGTATATTGTACCTGAACTGAATAAGTAACTAAATAAATATCCTGGAACATTCTTTACGCTTGGCTACCTGATCCAAAACTAAGCACAGAAAACTGATATACTACATATTGTAGGTACTTCTTCTTAAGTATAGTATCTATCTATACATATTTACACCCAGAGACAGAACTAACAGACATGTTCAAATGTTTGTCCTGGGTGTGAATCAAACCCACGACTCATAGCGTAGCAGTCAGAGTTTCCACCAAGCCAATATATGGTCCGTTTCAATAAAAACTGCATCCGTATAAAAATCCCTTTCAAACAACTTGCATTGACGTGTGGCGTAAAAATTCACAGAAAAACTACACCTATTAAACCATCACATGTCATAAAGCGATTAGTTACATTTAAGTTAGGACACTGCAAAAAACACAGGTTGATTACTAACGAGGTTTTTATGCTGTAATCACTGGTGATAAAAGAGTGTGAGCCCAGGTAGCTGGGCTGAAGGCTGCTTCTAAGAAACCCACAAAAAATATGGTAAAGAATCCCTGCCATTTAATTTTGATGGAGTTTCGCCTGATTGAAAGATTCATTTGAGGTTGCAGCTTGAGTTAAAAAGGATGACTGGTGTGTGAAATGGTTATGCAATTTGAATTTCAGATTAATAAAGCTATAGATACCATCAAACACGTTAATGATGCTTTGAACAATTCTCCGGCTGGCTATCCGTTATGGTACGGGTTTTAGTGGCAGTAAGCATATCGGTAAAGGTTTAAAGGTTCCTCAAAAGTCGAAAATAACTCTACAACAAATTAGATATCCTAAACATAATAATTAAGTGGATGGACAGTTTATCTCAATCCATTTTTTATCACTTAAAAAGGTGAAGCCGTAAAAAATACCTACGCTGACATTACAAATTCACGACACAACACCTTCATCTCGCCGCACACTGGAACAACGACCAAACTCATAATTTACAGCCGTCTCATTAGTATACGCAGCTACAAAGTCACTACGAGCGGAACGGCCAAAGCAGCCGCCCCAACAAAGACATTTGACATTCATATTTTAACGCAAAACGTGACCGCGAACTCACTAGATGTCGACCATCGATACTAATTTTACGCCCAATCGAATCACATAAAAATTAATACATCACACACGCAAAAACCGACTCAAACGAATCAACCAACTGTACGATATTCACTTATTCTTCGAGAGCTTAAGGCCAGTTTTCGAATGCGTTTTTTGCATGCGGTTATTCGAATGTCGTCAGGATGACCATCACGAGCTAATGGAATCCGGAGCGGACTCGATTGGACTCAAATTCGATCGATGATAAGTTTTTGTTCTTATTTCGAGAGACACGAATAAGTTTCCGTCCGCGGTCGTGGATGAAGACATAAAAATTTTAGCGGCGCGTCAAAAGCGGACCACATAGGTTATTTTAGTGTTTTGGGATTCTCGTTTGGTCGAATGTCTGCCAAATTGGTGGTCTCTCACGCCTTCTGCATCACCCTATTATTTCGAGGTAAAACGACCGGCTCGGAACACCGGCAAAGGTGCGCGTTCAACAAATCAAATCGTTTTTACGTTGTTTTGCTCTTGTTTTATTTTGAGCCCGCATCGTGTTTGTTTTCGTACGTATAAGATGTGATTATTACGAAAATTTGTGGCCCTTGATTACGCCCTTGCGTTGAGAGATCGCTTTAATTAATGTGATTAGTTTGGACTATCTACGTAACATTATAGAGTTAAATTAACCGTTCTCGGAACCATTGGATAATGTGTTAGACAGATCAGGGTTTTCATCTTATCTGGTGGATTAATCACTGAGATATAAATCAATATTTATATAAAGAATTTTGTGTATGGAATTATTACTCTATAATAAATACTACCTACTATGTTAATTGAACAATAAATAACATCTAGAATATGGACTTAGTTACTAACATAAACAAATATATACATAGAAAAATACAAAAGCACTTAAAATTACATTAGTTACTATATTATGTACACTAATAAAACAAAACCGAAAATTTTGCTAAAATAAAAGGTCCTCTAAATGCTCCATGGTACCCATAATACTAGCGGCGTTGCCCCGTTGGATGGTTAAGCTTAGTATGGAATTATCTTTAAATCATGAGGAACTTCAAGCGGTATATAAAGCTGCTTCTAAAACATAAATCTTAAAGCTATTATTCGTAAAATCCAAGTCCAGAAAAAAACACGCAAAACAACATGGTACATTCTCCTATTTCCGATATAAGCCCCCTCGTCACAAAGTAACAACTTCGCGGAATATTTAAACATATCCGAATTTATTTCGAGATTGCTTCCCGTGAAATAGCTCGTTAAAGACACCGCTGGTTATTATTAATCACAAGAGCCGTGTTAAGTGGCTGTTTTATATACAAACTGGTCCCAACATGTTGACAACTCAATCTGCAGTTATTAAATGCTAGGATGACTAACGCAAAACTTGATTTGTAAGCTTTAAAAAGATACAATCATGTAAATTGAGCTGGCTGTGATTATGACATTAGTGTGATTATTGATGATATTGTTGTTTGGACATTTTTATGAATAAAATACGGATTTTTGTTAAAGGCACGATTTATGTATGCTTTTTATGGAATACGGCCAATAATAAAAGAAACCAATTGATAGCTTTAACCTTATTGGTTTTATTGTTAAGGAAACGATCCTGTCATCTCGAGACGCTACTAGCTCAGTTAGTAGTGACTGAATTTGTGACGAGATACGTGGGTTCGAATCCTATAATGAGCTTGGTTTCAGGAAACCAAAGCACGGTGGTAAGGTATTTAGTATTACCTGCTTGATCGACTTCAAAAGTTGAAAATCTGTTCCAAGCTTCCGTTTTGTCCCACTTGAGAGCCAGTTCTATTCTAGACTATGTATGCTTAGATACCACTCCAGTTACATTATCACTTAAATAGTGAGATTTTCAAAAAATTCTGCTACAAAATCATTGTGTTAGTAATATTTTGTCATTTATACAGATTCGCGTTGAATTTAATGTTAACCCGTTGTTGTTGCAGGCTTGGAGTACTTCACTGCGGCGAGGAGTCTACACCCGGAGCTTCACGCCGGCAGCACGCTCGCCAGCCAGGACTTCCAGCTTAGCTTAGAAGGTAAACCTTTACTTTGGGATCAAGCTAACTGAGTGACCAACAATATCCCTTATGGAACAAGTAAACTAGATTCTGAACAATTATACGATGAAGTCGAATTTCGTAAAGCAATAGTGCACTTGTTATTGGGAATTGGCAATATTTTCAATTAAACTCGTAGATTTCTTGTTAACCAATGTTTTATTTAGTCACTTGCTGCATTACGCTTTTAACACGTTTTTAATAGTAAAGACTAGGGAGGTTAGCGCATCTAGTGACAAAAAAAGAAAACACATTTGTACGTTTACAAAGACAGTTGGTAACAAAATGTTTACAAATACACCTATGTACTACATTATAAATTTATATTCATTCAATACTCGTATTACTGTGTTTCGGTTAGAAAGGTAAGGAGGCCGGTGAAATAACAGGCACATGAGACTTCACGTCTCTTGGTCTACAATGCATTGGTGATGCCCCTGGTGTTGCATATGCCCTTAGGTGGCGGTGACCACTTACTATTATGGGAATGTTTGTCGCCCAATGAGGCATAAAAAAAAGAATAAATAGTTTTAAAATAAATAATTAAAAAAAAAATAATAAATAGTCTTAAAATAAATAATTTTAACCTTACTGAGTTCCCAATTGGTGGTAATTCAATAGATTTTACCTTCAAAAGTGCCCTTCTAGGACTGAATAAATGGCTTTGACTTTGAGTGCTTATCTCGCGGCTCACTTGATATTGAAAGCGCCTTACTTAGAGTAATATCTTGGAATAACTTCTGCATTACTTGATTTTATTTTTGTGTAAACATTTCACTTTATACAGTTATTATAGCTATATAATATATTATATATTAGTTAATATCTTACTTCCGCCCCTTGGTTCCTAGAAAGAGATGCAATGCTTTTCAGAGAAAAACAGTAGTTATTCCTTGTATCAATGTGGCAAGTTTAATCATGCATATTTTCTGGTTAATTCACCAAGACCGTATAAGAGTGACAAACCTTATTACTAGGTGTAGATTTAGACAAAACACAGTATGTATATCAGTTATCTGGTTTCCATAGTACAAGCAGTGCAAGCTCTGCTTAATTTGGGATAAGATGGCGTTGTTTAATTTATTAATGAAATAAAATTATCTTTTTTTTACAAATAGACTATTGTTTTGATATAAAAATACTTATTTGCATAAATGTACTGCGACGCAACTGTGCGAGTATCGATTAGTTTATACATTTCTCTGAGGGAAGCTCGGGAACTCAAATTATAAATAGCTCGAACTGCCCCTTTTTGCGAAATTATCATTGTTAATATATCAGCAGAGTAGTAGAGCTCTTAGTGCAGAGTTCGTCCGGGGATGTACTACCACCTTACCCATTTCCGCCGTGAAGCAGTAGTGCAATTGTATTACTGTGTTTCGGTTAGAAAGGTAAGGGGGCCGGTGAAATTACAGGCACATGAGACTTAACAACTTCACGTCTCAGGGTCGACAACGCATTGGCGATGCTCCTAGTGTTGCAAATGTCCATAGGCGGCGGTGACCACTTACCATCAGGTGGACCGTCCGCTTGTTTGTCGGCCAAAGTGGCATAAAAAAAAAAAAAAATCTGCAGCTTTACCCCACAGTAATTTTCAAGTATCAATATTAAAACAACTAAAATTTTCAGGATCAAGAATAGCCTCACCGACCCGCCTTAGGCTATCAGGCGGTGCTATAGGTGCCTCAGCCAACCGCAAGAGGGCGGTGTCCTGGAGTCCTTACTCCGCGGAATCCCTGGACCTTGCTGCTGTCATCAGAGCATCTCCTGCCAGTTTGGCTGTGAGAGCACCATCAGCTGCTTCTACTGGGAGTTATGGACATCTTAGTGCTGGTATGTTTGTTATTTTTTTTTATATTTTGGTATGTCCAATAGCTTCACATAAGTATACATGCATAATATAATAGGTTGGGGAAAAAGTTCCTTCGCATTTTTGAAGAAAATTCAAAACATTTTTAATATAGTTTATTTACATTTAACTAAAGTATGTATGAGGTACCCAAATATCTAGCTTTTTTGTGTACCCAGTTTTTATCAAATGCGCCAAAACTGTTATGTGGTCAATTCCCAGTTCTTCAGCTACGTCGTAACTACTGATATGCCGATCTTGCTCCACTTTTTCAAAAATGGCATCCATTTTATCCGTAATGGGGCGACCAGAGCCACGTGCATCTTTGACATCAAAATTTCCGGATTGAAAACGTTTAAACCAAATTTGTGCTACTCTCACAGACACTGCACTAGGTCCATAAACATCGCAATTTTTTTTCGCGGCTTGCGTTGCATTTCTACCTTTTTTGTAGTAAAATTTTAAAATGAATGGAATTTCTTCATTAGATTCACTCATCTTGGCGGTACGAAAAACAAATGCAAATCACACATTTTCCTAATTTGAATTTGGAATTATGTTCTTTAAAATTTAAACTTTCAATGATACCAAAACCAGCCAGATACAAATAGTATAGCCAAAGAGATTTTATTACAAGTTCATCCATACTATTATGCGAAAAGACTTTTTCCCCAACCTAATATATAAATAATGAGCCTGGAGCCAATAATAGGATATAACAACATGATGTAGATGAAAATTTTTGGTTATGATAAAGTTTTTTTAGTCTTTCTGTGTTTATTGATTTCAGTGCATTGGTAAGATTATTGTATAATACACTCCTATACATAGTTTGAAATATGAAGAATTAAGTGCCGAATTTAGTAGTATTTTATATATGGAAGTATGCACATAGGTTGAAGGTAGTAAGACTTACGGAGGCTGTTAATTCTACTTTGTCTACTAAATCTAAGATTAGCTTTTAATTGATTGTGTTACAAAATTTATTTGAATGCCTGTGAGGCGAGACGTAGAATTTATTGAATTAACATCATTATGTACCTAACCTACACTCTGCGAATGAAGATTATCTTATCCAATTAGTTTGGTTTTAAAATTTGTTATCAGAAAATCCAAACATATTAATTAACATGATGAGAACTTCAAGATATATCTAAACTTTTGAGTTAAGCTTTTTCTAATTTTCTTTATTTTCCATGCGTCTGCTATCACAACTAGTTATACCAGTATAACATATTAATAATATCATACCAGCTTTTCCTACAAACTTTATAACGATAAAATCAAGCGTATTTATATGTATATACTATATGTGTTGTTATATTAATTTTTAAGGAGAAAGAAAATAAAATTTATTAAATAATGCTTCAATGACTAACTTGACAATCACTGACTTGGTCATCAAAATTTGGAAAATCCCTTACTCCATTGATAATCCATTGAACAAGACAACTCTAGAGAGTTGTCTATGGTAATGACACCTACCTTCACCTAATAATAGACATGTCCGTAAAAGTGAACATATAAATAAACTTGTAGTAACACGAAGCTGATACTAGCTTAGCTGACTGCAAAATACCTTGTCGTGGAATGTCAAATGGCGACAAAATCAATTTGACATTTAATTTAGTTACGCTCGCGTGCAAATTCTCGCGCCACTTGGGTACCGCTATGTGTAAGCAATGTCTGGTCACGCTAAGCATGATTGAACTGATGAATACCCATAAAGTTGCCCTTAACACATGCATAGGTAGCATGTGTTACCATAAATGCATTAACCAGGCTCCAGCGAAATGTAAAGTTGTGGATACGAAGTTAAAGGGCAAATTATAACGGTAACCAAATTAAGGCTGTAGGTTTAATTAAAAAGACAGGCAACAAAAATAATTTTCGTTCACTAAACAAAATTTTAAATGTTTAAATTTCATTGCTGAGCAATTTTTCTTTGTTTAAAAGTACAAAATATTAATTTATTTTACAGCAAAATTGTTCGTATTTAAATGAAGCATTATAAATAATATTTAAACTTAATAATCATCCTTCTGAAAATTTATGTTACATTAAATTTTAAACACACCATCACAAGATTCACCCAGCTCTCCGATTACATAAAAAAAATGCCTTGCTGACCGGCTATAACTTTAATTGCTTTGACTTTCATAGGTGCTCTCCTCGGGCTGAATCTGAATGGAATTAGCTTTGATTTTGAAGGCTACTAAATCATATTCTCGTACAACATTCGGAACCTATATATCTAAGGTAACACGTCGCCAATATCTATTGTTTTCAGGTGCAATCTCTCCAGCCCTTTCTCTGTCCCACGCATCTCTCGCTCAGCAGCTACTGGCTCGGGGTGGCGTGGTGGGCGGCAGCCTGGCGGGTGGGGTGCTGCTGGACCCCGCGCACCAGCAGGCCGCCGCCGCAGCCGCGCACCACGCTGCACATGCGCATCTAGTCGCTGGGATTCATAGGTAAGTTAATGAATTAAAAGTAAATTGAAAGAATAAAGAGAAAGAAACAAGCTGAAAGAATATAAAAAGGAAAATTTTATGGCATATTAGTCGTTATACTGAATATCTTGATACATTTCACTCATTGCATGGTATCATCCCTGCAATACTCTATACAAATTTAAAGCTCAATTTAGGTAATATTGGATGTAGAAGTTAATCTTAGAAACTACTCATACATGTATATCTTTCACTTATGTAGAGCTACACTATACCCGGGTGAAATAATCTTATTCACACCGATATTTGAAATAAGACCTGTAAGTGAAACCACGGTATGGTGCTAGTTAGTAATAGTAAATGTTCGCGAAGTGTAATATTTTTTCATTTTACCCACAGATCTCACATATCATCCCCGACCCAGCTTCTAATGGGAGCTCCCGTGGACGTCAGACCTGGCCTGGGGCTGGACGGCACGCCACCGCAGCATCTACAGCAGCCACCTCAGCAACAAGAGGTCACCAGTATCATGGAAGCTGATAGGTAAGACTGACTTAAATAAAAGCTAGAGAAGAAGAAAGGTGTAGTAGTGGAGCTCTTTGTGCAGACTTAAAAAAAATCATAAAATAAGAAAGTGAAAATTAAAAAAATAAGTAAAGAAAAATATTAGTCATGATACCTTGCGTATTGGATTGGGTAATTATTGTCTATCTATTGTGGGTGTGTGGGGCATTATGTGCCCATCACTTTCCCCCATTTCATCACTTACCGAGATGGTCAAATCAAAAAAATTCAAAACCATTTATTCAGTTTAGGCCCTCAGAATGCACTTAATAAAAGCTAACTCAAAGTAAATACAAATAGATATATAATTTCTGTGAATTTGTAAGCATTTAAACATTAGGGTAGGTAAATTAGGTTTCTAGGAATAATCATTATTTTAAGAGCCACTTTGAAAGTATTCGTTTCATTTTGTGTCTATTTATGCCGAAACGAACTTAAGCAAGCACAGTCCAAATCATATCGATAGGTATGTCATAATTATAATCAGAACCACTGGTGACTCAAAATACAGGTATCTTGGGAGTCAGCGGCAAATCGATCTTGTACATATAATTTATATCAAGTCTGTCACATATTATATTTGTATCTGGCTGATAAAAAAAATATAAATATTATTTATTATAATCCGAATATCCCCAACAGTGCATCAGGAATGACGCAGAGGAAGTCCTCACAAAGCCTGATGTCCCACCGCGACAGTCATCACAGCAACAAACCGTTATCAGCTGCTGCAGAGAGCACCGTCCATGATGGACTGGATTCAAAGGACGAGCCGGGGGATTTTATTGAAACTAATTGTCATTGGGTAAGGGACTAATAATAATCATTGAGATAGTTAAAGTTCACTTGTTTTAATGATCTAAGAAAAAATTACATCAAATTCTTAGGATTGTCTTCACCACATCTCAGTTGAATATAAAGCATCTAGCTTGTTATTTGTCAAAGCTTCCTTAAAAATTACTCCTTAGTTTCGCAGTATTTTTTCTACCATAGTTGTATTCTTACCATAAAAAAATTACGCACTAGTGTGGGCCGACGTTTGTTTCAATCATATTGCTAAAAAACCTAGACTATTGTGCCATCGGATAGTCTTGTGTCCAGACTGCCACCATGGTAAGTAATGTATGTCCAATTGGCAGACCGACCAATTGGCTTGGTGGTTATCGACCCTGACTGCCAAACCGAAGGTCGCGGGTTCGATTCCCACCCAGGACAAATATTTGTGTGCACGAACATGTCTGTTTGTTCTATGTCTGCGTGTAAATATCTATATATGTATGTATTTAGAAAACAAAAGTAGTATATGTAGTATATCAGTTATCTGATTTGCATAGTACAAGCTTTGCTTAGTTTGGGACCAGATGGCCGTGTGTAAAAAATGTCCCAGGATATTTATTTATTTACTAACTGTAGCAAGCACACATAGAAATAGGCTCCCGAAGAAATAGTATCCAGGCGCTTAGCGGAACTATTCAACAGGCTATGCTATCCTCACGAACTCACTGACCAAAATGGTCTTTCATAAATTTACACGTCTCCAAAAATAACTCAAAATTGACCGAACTCGTCTCCTTCCAGGTGGACTGCAAGCTCGAATTCCCAACCCAAGATGACCTGGTGAAACACATAAATACAGACCATATTCATGCGAGTAAAAAAGCCTTCGTCTGCCGCTGGGTCGGCTGTTCCAGAGACGAGAAACCGTTCAAAGCTCAGTACATGCTCGTGGTTCATATGAGACGGCATACTGGTGAAAAACCTCATAAGTGTACCGTGAGTATTATTTATTTATTTAACACTGTCCCCCGCGGTTTCACGCGTTTTCCCGAGGGATGTAACATTTTCCCGGGATAAAAAGTAACCTATATGTTATTCCAATATATGCTCTATCTATGTGAACGGTTGGCATGTGCCAAGTAACATCTAAATCCGTTGGGTAGTTTTTGAGCCAATTCGTTACAAACATACTTACATACAAATCTTTCCTCTTTATAATATTAAAGTATAGACTAGCCTCCGACACGAAGCTTTGTCTGTGTACCCGAAGGATTAATGTATCCTGATTTTATATAGTGACATAACGGATCTGGTTCTGTTTTTTGTTCTTCGAATAGCACTGCAGTCATCTAGTTACCATAGTACAAGCTCTGATTTGTGTTTGGGATCAGACGGTCGGGCGGCCGGCGAATTCCTTATACATAATTCCTCATATTTTAATAGTTAACCTCAAACTTTAGATTATTATTTGAACATGTGTTTTACTGCCGACAATTTGTAATGCAGTTCGGTAAATATATATCTACGTTTTTATGTAACTTTTTGATAATAATCAAAATTCAAAAAAGAAACAATGAAATCCGTGTCAACATAAAATATTTATTTCCAGTTCGAAGGATGCTGTAAAGCCTACTCCCGGCTCGAGAACCTGAAGACACATCTTCGCAGTCACACTGGAGAGAAGCCCTACACCTGCGAGTACCCTGGGTGTGCGAAGGCTTTCTCCAACGCCAGCGATCGGGCTAAGCATCAGAACAGAACACACAGTAATGAGGTTTGTATTTTTGATTTTAAGGAATATATTCCTATGTCATCAATAATCAAGTCGAAATTATAAAAAAAATAACTTATCACATTGCCGTATTTTTATAGATTTGATAAAACTGGTTGCTATGCTAATTTTATGAAGTATTTTTAACTAAAATAATAAAAATATGTCATATTTACAAGAAGCTGATATCTTAGAGTGGGCACAGTAGAAACTGTACGACTATATAAAGCGTCTTTAGCCTGTTTAGTCGCCACATCATTTATGGTTTCACTTACCTGTCACTATGCACAAAATTTTATAAAGAATTTTAAATTTTGAATTGAGTGGTCCTCTTCCTATGAATGGAATATTTTTTAATTCTTTGATGTTTTATTATTTCCAGAAACCCTACGTGTGTAAAGCTCCAGGCTGTACGAAGCGGTATACAGATCCATCATCCCTTCGGAAGCATGTAAAGACTGTACATGGGGCTGAATTCTACGCCAGTAAAAAGCATAAAGGTTCGTACATAATACTGTTAGAAGTTGGGTTGAGAAACAATTTCTCAAAATAGGTTTTGATTTTTTCTGCACGTGTTTCTTCACGACTCAGCAACATCTCTATTGTTATCTAGATTACTCTGTGTATTGAAATACTCAAATAAGGATTTCTTTGTCTAATTTCAAGTTGTACTAAATTTTCTTTCACATTTCGCATTGGAAATTTTATTTTATTTAAAATTGATAACTATTCCAAAAGAAAGCCACATAATAGACACAAGTGGTGCAAGCTCACCGGTAAGAGTAAAATGAGTTAATGAAGTATTGGCACTCTCCAGGCTGCAGCCGCGGGGAAGACTCCGCGGAGTCCGGGGGCGGCGGCGCGGGCTCGTCGCCGCGCTCGGAGGAGGGCGGGGCGCCGCCGCTGCGCGCGCACACGTCGTCGGCCTCCGTCAAGAGCGAGAGCCCCGCCTCGCCGCCGCACCCCATGCATGCTGCTCATCAGGTAAATCCATCATTTGAAACAACGACGGGCCAGTTGGCTTGGTGGTTAGAGACCCTGACTGCCAAACCGAAGGTTGCGGGTTCGATTCCCACCCAGGACAAACATTTGTGTGCATGAACATGTCTGTTTGTTCTGTGTCTGGGTGTAAATATCTATATAAGTATGTATTTAAAAAGTAGTATATCAGTTACCTGGTAGCCATACTACAAGCAGTACACTCTGCTTAACTTAGGATCAGGTAACCATGTGTAAGGAATGTCTTGGGATATTTATTTAAACATACTAACATACTATAAGCATCTGCAATACCTGATCAATTTCCTCCATGGTATTAGCGATGTCATATGCCATATGTCCATAGGCCATTACTTCATTACCAGCAGAAAACGGTTTGCTTGTTTGTCGGCCAACTGACTTTACAAAACAGTCTTCCCAAATTGTTAGTAGACTAAAATAACCCTACCAAAAACCAATAGTAAATATTCGTATATACCAACTTATTAATATACTGTTTAGTCTTCTGTATGTATAATTAAAATGATTATGAATTTCTTCCAGTTGTCTGCTCAATGTGGTGGGGATCTGGACTTTGGTGGCTCTGTTCTCGGTGGGTTTGGTGATGAAAATGGAGCACCTTACTTCCGATTGGATGGAGAGGTATGTCGTCTTATAAATCTATTAAATCTTTTTTTATTATTTATTTATGAGAGTTGCTTTGTCTACATTGTATTTCTTAATACATGCTTGACAAAACACTGCAAAACAATTTTTTTTATATATTATATATAATTTATCTGTGCGTGCTCAACTCCTTCTAAACGGCTGGATTGACTTTGATTAAATACTTAAGTGGATTCAAGAATGGTTTAGATTTACAATTGGACCCAGTAGGTGGCGCAATTGTCTGGATCCAGATTTAGGATCCGTTAGATAGTGCTGTAGTAAAATTACTAATAGCTCATATCGCGACCTATCGGACAGAACAACGTCTACCGAGTCAACTTGTTTACGATATTCTTATTTCCAGGTGGAACAAGAAGTGGTTGGTGAAGTTGGACAGCTCCCACTGATGCTTCGAGCGATGGTGGCCATTGGAGAGCCGCGGGCTCACCACCACAATCCAAGATTCGGCAACAAAATGGGAGTGGGGAGACTCATGCCTCCTGGCCATGTTGGTGAAATGGGGGGTGGTGAGTTATTTTTTAACTTATGTTCCGTTTTTTATTATTGCTTTCCTCAAATTCAGAAGAATCCTACTGTACGCCCCTTTACTATCTGATCTAACTGAAGATTACTTTTGTAGTTATTGAAGCTTTGTTTCATAAATTATTAAAAAAAAGAATGTGACATAAAAACACGATAGAAATGAAACTTTGGTATGACAGGAAAACATTTTAATGATTCATCAATCATTTTTGAATAGCGTAGATTCATTTATTTATTTTTCTATACACAAAAACATTTGGAATCAGAAATTCAAAGCGATTCAATAAGTTCCGGACTAAAATGTTTCTTTTTATCGTCAGGTGGCCCCGGACGAACCGAGCTTGGCAACACGAACGTTACCGTTGAGTTGAAGACCGGAGCTCCTAATGCCAGGCGGGATTCTGGCATATCATCTGGCAGTAGTTTGTATAGTGCCAGGTAAGTTGTTTTCTACTTTCTGACAATAAATATACCAGTGTATTTTTTTAAGCAATAAGAGAAACTATATTATGACTATGTATAGTATTTCTCGTTTTATGTTGATTGAGTTTGTTAAACGTTGCCATCGGCGAGCCAGTTGGCTTGGTGGTTAGACACTTGGGTTACAACGCCGTAGGTCGCGGGTTCGATTCCCTCACAGCACAAGTATTTATCTACCTGAACATGTCTGTTTGTTCTGTACCTGGTTGTAAATATACATATAAGTATGTATTTAAATAAGTAGTATATCAGTTGTAGCTTCAGTAACTTTAAATTTGACCTTCATAAGTGCCCTCCGAAAGCCTAAACTGAATAAATGGTTTTGAATTTTGAATTTTTTTTGAATTTTGAAAAAAAAAGTTATGTTATATAGTACAAGCAGTACAAGCCCTGCTTAATTTGGGATCAGATAACCGTGTGTGAAGAATGCTCCAGGATATTTATTCTTAGAGTTATTGTCAATTTCGCCCATATCGTTAGCACATACAACAGAAACCTTGCCATACCTTGGTGGTACCTACAGAACAAAAAGCAAATATTTTATATAGCAATTATGATACCAGGTCATCAGACATCTCCCGCAAGAGCAGCCAAGCGTCAGTGGTATCGGGTGCGGTGACCGCAGCGACTACTGCTGGCCCGCAGCGGCTCGTGCACCACGCCGCAGTCTACGACCAGCTGTCGCCTGATAGCAGTCGCAGGTATGTCACAATTCTCGTAATCATGGTCACTTTCTAGAACATAAACGATTATTTTGATGATGACTAAGCATGGGTAGTGCTCGCTCCAGCAGGATACATCATTATGTTGAAAATCTTGTTTTCAAAAGAGTATTTGCTGAGTTTAATGCATGTTCGTCTGTTTGAGTCTGACCATTCATAAGTGCCTGTGAAGGCCTATTTTAATAAATATACATATTTCCTTTCATTTCATGGACTAGCTACTCTTAACATCTAATCTTCAGATCTTACTTTCTCTATTTACTCTTGTGTTATTTGTATCTGGTACCAAATATCTTCCAAGGAAGTCAAGTATGCTAAATATTATTTCTTTGTATTGTTAAATGTTATGTTAGTCAATTCCAGAATATTCCGTCTTAATTCCTGTGTTATTCATAATGTAACTTTAAACCTTTTTTGCAGATCTAGTCAAGTATCATGTGTGGGATATGCGCCCGCTCCATCATCAGCTCTCGCCGCCGTCCAAGCAGTTAGAACTTCGCAGGGCAATCAGGTATTTACTTCATTATTTTCTCACGACAGTTTGCAAAACCCATACAACTTCAAACTATCATCATTCAAACTGTGTTTTAAGTGTTTATTACTGTATTACTTCGCAGAAAAAAATATTAAACGTTTCAAACGGAATCTGAGAATCTATTAAAATAACACTTTTTCAATCCTTCAGGCTGTACTGCTCCGAGGAGTGACCTGTTCAGAAGTCAGGGCTGAAGAGCTGGCTTTAGAACTGGACCCTAACGTGCAAGTGAAGGAAGAAGCGAGGAGGTTGTCGGAACAGTCTAACCTGAGTGACCAGACTCAGAGTTATCAACCGTACCCTTGCGGGACTGATGATTTGGTAAGTTGATCAGGAAACTGGATGTTACATTTTCCACGGAAAAATGTTCCTAAAGCATGCCCCGCATATGGTTCATTATAAAAATGACCAATGAAATAAGGTGTTGTGTTAAAAAGTGACATTAAAATACTAATAATCATGTCATGGAATCTTTATTCATTTTGACACAAAAATCAATGTAATAAATGTCAAAAATCTCCATCAAACCAATGATCTTGGATCAAGATCGAATATAAATTTTGGTCATAGCATTATTTAAGATTAGTTACATTAACCTAGCGACGAAATTCTTCTCCTGTGCTCTTTTAAAAACGTCATAAATATTGTATTAATCTCTTCCAGGGTGACGCTCCTTTCCCCTTCAAGACAGAGGACGACCAGGACACGGTGACGTACAAGGAGTCCCGCTCCAACTCCACCAACACCGTCGTGGTTACTGCGCAGGTCCATCATCCTAATCAGGAGGTCGATCTTGAACAGGTAACGTATTCTGTGATTAATAAAAGTCTTAAGGTTGGCACCATTGCATCAATCCTCCTTGGTTACTCCACGCTGTATTTGTAAACTCTTTAGTCGCATCTTGCAACATCATAGAGGTAAGGCGGCTTTTATTGTTTTATTTTCAATATAAAGCAACTTTATCAGTTTATACGAAGGCTAACAATAATCTTCGGGAAGATTTATTAGTAAAATTACATAAAAGAAGCCTTATTTAAACTTTGTAAACCAATCACTACCTTATTAAAATGAATATACAACGTGTTACAAAATACCCCGTAAAATATAATTAATTATCAATGCCAACAACCCTAGTAAGCTGTCATGTCAGGAACCAGATTATTTAACAGAAAGGCCTACGTACCTATTTCACCTAATAATTGTCTACTTAAATAGTTTTTCTATTTTTCGGATATAAAAATCAGTTTTTTTGGAGTATGATATACAGCATTACTACGATTCTTAAATATTGTGAATAGATGTTATAAGGCCCCATTTAACCTCCGACCTTTCGGCTTTACGGGTAGTTTTGTAACACCCTGTAAAGAACTGATTTTACCACAAACTAACAATGGTTTTCTTTCAGGTGGCCGAAGGAGAAATGGTGGAGAATAAGCTGGTAATACCAGACGAAATGATGCAATATCTTAACCAATCAATATTGGCAACCGAAACGGTAATACCAGTTAAGACTGACTCCACCAACCAACCGGACCCGGATGTGACCAACAAGGATAAAGACAATACTACCAAAGACAATGCGACCAGTGAACAGATCACGAACAATTCCAGTGACAAAATCAGTGAGGTAGCAACAAGTGACGATTCCCTTCTCAAAAACCTAGGTGCCATAGGAAGTGATCTCAATATAAGTGATATTCCAGTCGATTTAAGGTCGTTAGACGTTAGCATGTCAGGGAATAGTGGCTCACTATTAGCTACCAAATCGCCTGATGACAAAATACCTTCGGTACAAGAACAAGTCATCCCTGAAGTCAATAATGAAAAGTCTGAAAAAGAATACACAAAATCTCCAGCAAGTAATGTAGCAAATCCCTTGCAATCATTACAAACAATGGCGGCTAATCAAACGGAGCAATCTAATAGAATGAGAGTAAACAATCCCCTACCTCAGAAACAAAATCCATCGAGTCCTAAAACAATAGTCATGACGTCACAAAATGTTCTAAGCCCACAAAACTTAGCTCACAGTATGCTCAGTCCGCAAAGTTTACCACACAGCGCGATGAGTCCACAAAGCGTTATGAGTCCACACCACATACCCCATAACGTTATGAGCCCGCCGAGCATATACAACGTCATGAGCCCACAAAGTGTCATGAGCGTCATGTCTCCTCAACATAACGCCATGAGCCCACAGAGCATGCAGAGTTTAATGAGCCCGCAGATGCCCAATCAAATAATGATGAGCCCACGACATAACAACATGGGTAGCCCTATGTCTCAAAACATGGCCAGCCCTATGGTTAATATGGCGAGTCCAATGGCGCAAAATATTGCAAGTCCAATGAGCCACGGCATGCCAAGTCCGATGCATCCAGGTCTCCAGAGCCCCATGGCACAAGGTATGACAAGTCCTATGATTCAAAACATGCCTAACATGTCAATGAATGGACCGGTGCAGAATCAGAACCAAATAATGAACATGAATCAAGCGCCTCAAATGACCGCACCGCCTAATTATATGAACCGCCAGAACTGCAATCCAAAGATGGCCAATAGAAACAACATGCCACCACAATACCACAATCAAAATTACAACCAACCTCCTACCTACCCAGTCCAAAATCAACAGAATGTCTCGAGAAACCAGAACATGCAACAGTATCAAATGATGCAGCAGTACAACCAGAATCAAATGATGCATCCTCCACAAAACCAAAACATGGTCTACAATAACCAGATGATGGGTTACTCACAACCTGTCAGCTATCCAAACCAAAGCAATCAAATGCATCCACTGCAAATGTCCAGATCTTCAGTGATGAGTGTTGACAACAGCGGTAACATGCCTCGAGGAGCAATGAATAACTACAGCGATCAGCAGAATCAATGCCCTCCGATGCAGAACCAATGTCCACCGATGCAAAACCAATGTCCGCCAATGCAGAGTCAGTGTCCCCCAATGCAGAACCAGTGTCCGCCAATGCAGAACCAATGTCCACAAATGCAGAACCAGTGTCCGCCAATGCAGAACCAGTGTCCGCCAATGCAAAACCAGTGTCCTCAAATGCAAAACCAACAGTTCAACCAAAATATGCAGTACCCACAACCTCCTCCATACAATTCCGTTGTGAACGCGGCCAACGTTATGGGACCCCCACCACCTAAAAATAACCATCAATACAACCAAGCTATGATGAACAACAACCAGTATTACAATCATCAAAGACCATACAACCAATGGGACTATCCAGGCAATCAGTTCAACAAACACAACATACAGAAGTCTGGTCAGAATTCTGTAAATATGTCAACTGGGAGTCAGAAGGCAATGAATGGGGCCAGAGCATCAATAAACTGTAATCAAATGAAGGGAAACGAACAAACTGACTGCAGTATGAACAGTTTGAGGAGCCAGAACAACCAACCTAGTGATGTCCAGGTGTGGGACATATCCCAGTCCCAAATAGAAGCTACAAACGGGCGGAAGAAGAACCAGAATAATAATAATAGTAATAGTAATAATACAATGAGACAGGATACTTATCAGAGGACCTTGGAGTATGTGGAGAATTGCGAAAACTGGAAGAGTTCAGAAATGGTGTCGAGCAGCACTCATCCGTTACAAGGCGGCGATAACATGGTTGTGAATGATCTTCAGACGTCACTGTCTTCGTTTTATGCAGAAAATCAATACCTCCAGATGATTCAATAGATTTTAGACTTTACATTAATATTTTTAGAGCTAAAAGTATGTTCAATGGTGCAGAAAATAAAGGTTGTTATATTCTCTCATGGAGACTGATTAATTATAAAAATTTTAACATAAGATTTACTAACGAAATTTTAGAGTACCTACACATAGTTTGTTTAAAAAAGACATGAAATTTTAGCGAGTTATTTGTACATATCTCTTGATAGTCTTCCAAGTTTACATTAAGTACAATTAAGTTAACCTTTTGTAATGCATTTATACTTAAAAGGGTTTAAAAGGGTGTTTTTAAATTCCCAAGAAAATGTACATAGAAACGTTTGTACAGACACAAGTTTAAGTAACAAGGGATAATCAGTGCCTTTTTTATTAAATTTATAAGATTATTACTATTGTTAATGTTAAAACAGGCAACTTAGAGATTTGCGAATGTATTAAAAACTAAATAAAGATTTCAGTGTAGTGATCTTTGAGATTATTAGGTAGATACATGAAAATTGTACAAAATAGGCGCATTTTTCTAGAATTTTTACATAGTTGTTGATTTTTAGATTTAATTTCTAACTAACTGTATTTTAATTAGAATTTAATTTACTTAATGCAATATATTTTTCTTTGTTTAGATGACATCGAATCTCCTAGCTTAAATATATTATGAGATTACTAGTATTAAGTAATTGTTAATTCTTTTTTATTTAAATAACCCGTCGACGCACAAAATAATTGTAATAGAATCAAGAATAATGTATTTTGTAATAAATTATTGTTTTTACTGTTTGTAAAAGATACAATTGTAAACACCCTGTGACAATATTTTAATGAAAATATTAAATAAAATTTCTTATAATGAAAATTGTAATTTTTATAATAAATTTCCTATACATTTCCGCGTAAGAGTTAAAAACGCGGTTTACATCAAGCCAATTAAATAAACCAAGCCTTTACTATCTTTTTTGTTTGTGTGTGATTTTGTTTAGGGATTTAAATACCATTTAATTAAAACTTTAAAATTAACTGTAATAACTTGATAAAGATCCTTATAAAAATAACCAAAACCTACTTGTCGATGTATAGTTTGCGGTTTGGAATGCAATCTTGCGTTCGATTTTCAGATTTCATAATTCAATCAGCACCTATTTTCAATAAACAAGAATAGGTACTATTCAAAGCCAGATGTTAGTGTAATAATTGTTCTTCGATCGCCGATGACAATATCATTAACGAAAGGTCACCATAATTTAAAACAATGTTAGAAAACTCAGCGAGAATATTTAGGAACACAAGCGTTCTTGAATTTTAGTTGAGAACCAGAAATAGCTATCACCGTGTACATTCCATGAGATTACGTCACGGGCAAGCATCAAAATAGACAATTATTTCCGACCACGTTGCCAGCAGACAGCGTCAATAAAATAGGTCTCCATGAGAGAGATTGTGTCATGAAATATTGCTGAGAAATATCCTTGTGAAAACAAGTGATGCTTTAAAAATCTGTTGGAACGAGTCTTATTCTCCAAGCGGAATTAAATTAGGTATATAAAAACTAGGGGAAAAAATGAGGGAGTTTCCTGTGTTAATCCAGATTATGAACTATCTGTGTGCCCCGTTTCATCCAAATCTATTAAGTGTTTGCTCGTAAGAGTAACAAACATCTATTTATCCATTCCTTACCCAAACAATTATTAGAAAAAAGTGTGTACTGTTGTTGATAAAATAGCTAAAACTAAAATTATAATGGAAAATAAATATTAATTGGAATTAGGAAACAATAATTTCACGTGAAAATATTGAAATTGAAATTAAATTGCTAGTATAGGACTGGTGTAGTATAGGATTCGCAAGAAAACAAAAATAAATAGATGCAGAACGACACGCACAACAGCTAAAATGGAGATGGGCTGGCCACATCGCCCGCAGTACAGACAAGAGATGGACTAAACGAGTCACTAAATGGAAGCGACCCAGTGGAAAAAGGAACAGAGGAAGGATCGATGGGTCGATGAAATTAAAAACACAGCCGGCGAAGACTGGATGAGAAAGGCGGCAAATCGAAAACTATGGAAACAGTTGGAGGTGGCCTATATCCGTAGAGGAGCCATGCCCTAAACACACGTCTTTTTTTAAATCTTTTTTATTTAATTTGTAGAAACATGTTGTAGTTTAAACTTTATGTAATGTGCATGGAAATAAAAGGCTTTATTATTATTATAGGACTGGTGTAATCTGTTGTAGTTTAATCAAAGTACCACCAATAAAAAAAACAGTACCAAGCGGAGGTAGTTGAAGACACCAAAAATAGTTAAATAAATGGCTGCCGCATGATACACAATCGTTAGGACCTTGCTGAAACATCGCGAAAAATGGCCATAATTACCATAAAATAAGACGGCCAGTGGGCTTAAAGGTTGACTTGACCGCCACGCTGCAGTTCGTGTGTTCGATTCCCACCCAGGAGACGTTTGTGTGCAAGAACATGTTTGTTCTATGTTGAATGGAGGTATATCTTTACAAGTATGCATTTAGAAAAATAGTAGTTTATGTAGTATATCAGTTATCTGATTTCGTGGATACACATCCACGAAATCAGATAACTGATAATAATTTTTTAAATTCTTCTACTTCCTGACACACGTCAGGAAGTAGAAGAATTTAAAAAATATCGTTAATATCTTCACTTCACTACATAGTATAAAAAAAAGTCGCTTTCTCTGTCCCTATATCCCTATGTATGCTTAAATCTTTAAAAATACGCAACGGATGTTGATGCGGTTTTTTTTTAATAGATAGAGTAATTGAAGAGGAAGGTTTTTATGTACAATACATGTTACATCCCACGGGAACGCGGACAAAACCGCGGGGGACAGCTAGTATTGTATACAGAGGTAATGTTTGTATGTAGAAGGAAACTACTCATACGATTTCGAAAAATCTTTGTAATGTGAAACGGCGGAACGATAGCTCATAGAACATTTATACTCTCGATAGCTAGTAGATAGAACGCGGTCATCGCTAAAATACGAGAGTTTGCCAATGTATTGCCAGCTTTGAAAATCATTTTCACGCCTTTTTGTTGAATCCTGTAAGAAGTCTGAAGAAAAACGTAATTAGTACAATACTTCTATTACTTAGGAACTACATATTATTACGGAATAAATTATTGACACTTCACTTAATTCAGCAGCATTGTTAGTATTTACAGCGATAGAGTTGTTGGAGTATTTAAGCCTACAAATAGAAGACAAAAAAATAATCATGAAATTTGATAAACTGCAGAACACTTATGAATGTACTTTAAATGGACCGTCGGTACAGTCAATTTGTAACGCAAATACAAGTGTTTTAGTTAAAACAGTAATTTGTTTAGATAGTTAAACTAAACGGAACAAATTTACAACCAGTAGAATCCGATTGTAGTACAAACGGAAATAATCTTTCTTAAGTGCCTTATATGCTATACTAGCTGTCCCCCGCGGTTTTACCCGCGTTCCCGTGGGTACATGTATTATACATAAAAACCTTCCTCTTCAATCACTCTATCTATTAAAAATAACCGCATCAAAATCGGTTGCGTAGTTTTAAAGATTTAAGCATACGTAGGGATATAGGGACAGAGAAAGCGACTTTGTTTTATACTAAGTAGTGATTAGTTTTGAGTTAGCGTTTGTCTTGGAAGAGGATACGAGAGAGAGTATCGAATCGAAACTGAATTGAGAAAGGGCTTTCTGATCCGTAATCTTTGTGTGACGCAAATAAATGGATTATAAACACAATCTTTGCTATTCAAAAGTGATTGTTGAATAATTCAAATGTTTCTCGGTATGCAAAAGATTTACTTCTATTGTGTGCCTTTACGATAGAGAATAGAAGTGAATGTAGATTTTTTTTTTATACCACATGGGCCGACAAACAAGCGAACGGTCCACCTGATGGTAAGTGATCACCGCCGCCTATGGACATTTGCAACACTAAGGGCATCGCCAATGCGTTGTCGATCCTGAGACGTGAAGTTAAGTCTCATGTGCCTGTAATTTCTCCGACCCCCTTACCTTTCTAACCGAAACACAGTAACACAAGTGCACTACTGCTTCACGGCAGAAATGGGCAAGGTGCAAGAGCTCTACTACTCGAAGTGAGTGTAGTTCAGTAATTCGGACTGACTCTAATTTATTTATTTATAAGGCATCAATAAAACAAAGGTAAAAACTATGTAAAATTCAGTTATTTTGAAGTAACTCTTAAAAGAATAATAAATTAACACGTAGATAGCACTGTATAGTGTATAGCTGTCTTTCTTACGAACGCACTTAACAATTTATACTTAGGAATACTTATTAACAACTCAGAATTCTTCAACCAATGTTCGGTGACACATAATACATCAACATTATGGTATTCAACAAATAATTGCATGAAATTACAGGCACATGAGACTTAACAACTTCACGTCTCAGGGTCGACAACGCATTGGCGATGCTCCTAGTGTTGCAAATGTCCATAGGCGGCGGTGACCACTTACCATCAGGTGGACCGTCTGCTTGTTTGTCGGCCCAAGTAGCATAAAAAAAAAAAAAAAAAATCCAATTCTTTGCCAGCTAGGCCCTGAATATTCTGATGATAAAATATTTTAGAACCAAGCACATAATGGTTTAGTGACTGTCCCTTACGGTTTTCCCTCGTCCCTGAGGGATGCTAACTTTTCCCGGGGTAAAAAGTATCCAATGTTTTAAACCAGATTATAACTTTGTGCCAAGTTTCATCCAAATAAGATTTTGTGTGAGAGAATAACAAACATCCTCCGTCCTAAAAAACGTTCGCATTTATAATATTAGTAGTATTTTCTTAAACATAATTATTTTCTTAGTCATACATTTCATCGGGTTTATTAATTTTGTTGTTTACCTTCTGTCTGCCTTGAGGCCTAATGAAAGATCGAGGCCATTTCTTTTTTGATGTACACATTTTACCTGCTGACTATTTGCCAAATATTAGCGCATTGCTTCCTACATTACAAATACCAACAATATATTTTTCTTTTTTTTTTTCGCGAGCACGGTAACCTTATTATTTTAAGTAGGTACTTACCAACTGTAACAATTGTTGTCATTCTAAATTATTTTTAAGATGTCCCCCGCAGTTTCGCCTCCGTTCCCAAGGGATGTAAAATTTTCCCGGGATAAAAGTGCTATATGTTATTGCAAGGTATGCTCTATCCATGTGCCAAGTTTCATCTAAATCCGTCCGGTGGTTTTGCGTGAAAGAGTAACAAATATACATACAGCCATCCTCACAAACTTTTGCATTTTTAATTTAAGTAGGATGAGAATTTTTGGTCTGCTTATATGTTGTAGCTTCAGTAACTTTAAATTTGACCTTCATAAGTGCCCTCCGAAGGCCTAAACTGAATAAATGGTTTTGAATTGAATTGAATAAACCCAAAATTTTTTTTCGCTGGGTAGTTCGACACTTCTGTTATTTTGAGTTAAAAAAGACCCATTATCATAATTTTCTGTCTGAAAAATAAATTTTAACTTTACACCGCTATTTAACTTAACATAAGTATTTCTCCCATGGATCTCCATTGCACACACGGTTTTCAAAAACAATCTTAAACCATTCAATCTATTCTAATCATTCTCCCAGTCACTACTCAAACTTCACTTTGCCCTTACTTTCCTTACATCACTTCTATCCGAAAATACCGACAATCGTATTTCAATTCCGACAAAATTTTAACTCCTTCATTTTTTAATGTCAAATAGGAATGACATACATGTAGATGGTCCACCTGATGATATCTAGTCACTGTCGCCTATGGACATTTGCAACACTAGGGGAATTGCCAATGCGTTGTCGACCCTGAGACGTGAAGTTGTTAATTCACATGTGTTTATAAATTCACCGGCCCCCTTACCTTTCTAGCCGAAGCACAGTAATATAAGTGCACTACTTACTACTTCACAATGGAAATGGGTCTTTGGGTAGTATTTCCGTGGACATACTCTGCACTAAGAACTGTACTACATCTAAATATTAAGACACGCTTCTAAACATTATTGTTAACTAATTGACTCAAGCGTGAAAGTCAACTTTCTGTCCGGCGGTCGGCGAGGTAACACGTCTGTGGTGCTAGTGCGTGGACTCAGTGACAGCGGGTATAATACGTCCTGAACATGCTTCGTGTAGAAGCGAAACGTGTCGATTTCCCGTTGAGTTTCCTTGTTTGGGACTTGACAGAGAAAAAGATCCAGCAGAATTAGTTACTAGATATTTGTTTTTGTATAATCTTACATATTACTGTGTAACATGAGTTCATACTCCAATGAAATTATGGCGTCAGTTCGCCAACACTTCGATGCTACAATTAACCTAGGTAACACGTAAAATCTACATGAAACGAGCATACTGCTCTTGATAATGATTGTCATCATAATCTCATGAACTCATCAGTTGTGAAAGGTTGACTAAAGCCGAGCACCTGTGGATGTAAAACTGTAAGCTATTATTAGCTCGAGACAGAAATACTCGGCCAATTAATAGTCGGTGAGAGAACAACAAAAATATGTATTTGGCACATCAGCCCAGTGTTGGTGCGTTGGTTTTCAACACTCATTTACGCTATGAACAATTGAAATTTATATTTGTGCTGCGCCCTGCGGCTTTGCCCGCTTTCCTCCTGGTTATAAACCTTCCTCTTGAATTACTCTATCTATTGTTGGAAACTGCATTAAAATCCGTTGCATAGTTAACAATTCTATAAAGGACATACAAACTTACATTTAATAGATGCGCTTTTCAGTTTTAATGACGTCATTCGAATTGCACTTTTACTAAGGAGCCAGACATAAAGATGGCGCCAGTATATATGTTGGCTTTTACCCCGCGCTCCCGAGGGAACTTACGAATTCCCGTGGAAAAAAGAATCCTATATGTAGATTTAGAATGTATTCTATCCGCCTGCCAAATTTTATTTAAATCCGTTCAGACGTTTATGCGTCATTGAGTCACAAACATACAATCATCCTAAACAACCTGAGAGTCATAGGAATCTACCATCAGTGATCAGAATAATTATCAAAACATCAAAAAATTTACTGCTCCTTGTTATAATTTATATCCACATTGTATGCTCTATATAAACTTTAAACAATAGTTCATGCGATGTTGGCTTGTAATGTGTTGTACTTTTAGAAATAATAACCAATAATCTATATGTATTATATACTTATATAATTGTAACAACTGTTGGCACACTTAGAATAAATAAATAAAATATATACGAGTATATTATTATAAGATACATGACTATATGACATAAAATAAAAAATAAATCTAATTTATAAAAAGGGTTTTTTAGGTAGGGTACCATATAGTATGTGCCACCAGCCTTTAGTTGAAACAAAGTCACCAAGCACCTATCGGTGCATTCCAACAGCTGCACCTGAAAACTAGACACCTGCTAGCCTTGATGTGCATAACAGCTTAGGTCTCATCATTACTTTCCATGGCGAGATTTTGGCCAAACACAAGCCATTATACACGGTCATGTGATCCCAAACTAAGCAAACCTTGTACTATGGAATCCATATAACTGATATACTACTTTTTTTCTTCTGAAACATAATCCGGTGCAGAGACCTGTGTCTCTCAACAAATAGCACATGCACAATATTTTTGTCCTGGGAGTCGAACCCGTCAAGGTCTCTAACAACGAAGCTTGGAGGTGGCTTGGCGAATGTTTTTGTGCAAAGACTTAACGTGGTTTTGAATATTGTCTATATTTATGTACTAAAACAAAAAAAGTTGATGTCACTTATTCTGCTTAGCAAACCCTTTTATTTGCTACCTACCTATGACACTAAGCTGGTTTATAGTGGTGAATAAAGAATGAAGTCACTTAGCTTAACATTGTTGCTTAAACCAAATGGATGACCAAAAGTTAGGCGTACTGGTTAAAACAGGTGCAAGATTTGAACCAAACATAACAAACTAACAGGTGAAGTTAATAAAAACTTGTAAATAGCATCAAATCATCGAGATTTTTCACACGTTTAAATATAACACTCATATAAAAGTGTTCGTAATAATTTTATAAGTTACGCAACCGGAAACCGATGGAGAAATTAAATGTTATACGATTTTATTTTATTATGATATGAGACAATTTTGTGTCAGCTACAAGAGGTCAGACAGAAGAGTAAGTAAATAACAGATAAACAGCCTATTCTTACATTCCATATGACAGGCCAGTTGGCTTGGTGGTTAGTGACCCTTAATGTCAAGTCGTAGGTCGCGGTTTCGATTCCCACACAAGACAAAATTTTTTGTACATGAACATGTCTGTTTGTTCTGTGTCTGGGTGTAAATATCTATATAAGTATGTATTTAGAAAAATAGAAAGTAGTGTGTGTAGTATATCAGTTATTTGGTTTCCATAATACAATCTCTACTTTATTTGGGATCAGAATGTTCCAAGATATTTATTCATTGAAAATTACCTATAAAAATGAAAATCAAACATAACACTATGACTGATCTAAATGATGCTTAGAACAGTAACAAATACTACTTTAATTACCGTGTACACGATTATCACTACATAGTATAAAACAAAGTCGCTTTCTCTGTCCCAATATCACTATGTCTTTTTTTAATTTTTATAACACCTGGGCCGACAAACAAGCGGACGGTCCACCTGATGGTAAGTGGTCACCGCCGCCTATGGACATTTGCAACACAAGGGGCATCGCCAATGCGTTGTCGACCCTGAGACGTGAAGTTGTTAAGTCTCATGTGCCTGTAATTTCACCGGCCCCCTTACTCTTCTAACCAAAACACAGTCACACAACTGCACTACAGCTTCACGGCAGAAATGGGTAAGGTGGTAGTACTTCCCCGGACGAACTCTGCACTAAGAGCTCTACTACTCGAAGAAGCTTAAATCTTTAAAACTACGCAACGGATTTTGATGCGGTTTTTTTTAATAGATAGAGTGATTGAAGAGGAAGGTATAAATGTATTAGTATCTACAATGCACCTGAGCAAAGCCGGGGCGGGTCGCTAGTATAATACAAAAAACAAATATCCAATAACTAATTCCTGTCCTATTGATGCGTAGTATACTCGTAGAAGCAATACACGTGTCGATTTCCTTGTTTAGGACTTGACAGAGAAGGAGTTCCAGCTGAATTAGTTACTTGATATTTATTTTTTGTATCATCTTAAAATGGATGACCGCAAGGCCACGCCTGAGTCAATTAGTTACCGTGTACACATTTAAATCAATCATTAAACACATATATTGTGAAGCAGGAAATCGTACGCCATACCAAGTCCTATAAAGAACGGATCCAACAAAACCCAAATACTCTGGCTCGGTCACTAATGGAGAATCACAACAAAGCGCGACGACTAAAGCGCAAAATACCTCTAGACCTAATCCAATCACAGTAAATATAACTACTGTCTAAACAATGAAGATGTGACACAGGTCACATACTGAGCGAGCCAGCGTTAGCATCAACCAACATACTTCTGAATGTCCCAGGAAGGAGACAGATTGTAGTAAATAAAGAAAAAAAAAATTTAACACATATGAAAGACATGGATTCTTGGATACATGGAGTGCCTTTTAATCGGACGGATAGTGCTCACGTGGACACAATTTATATTTTTTCTTTCCAACTATGCTTAATGCTGTAAATGAATGGCACACGAAACGTACAATTTTCACGGACGATTTAAGAAGAAGAGATACAGATTAATTTGGCTTATCTTAAGAAATGAAATGCGTATTTGCGATGGCAGTGTCTCACAGAGATTTCTTAGTGATTTATTTGCATCCAGTTAGTCGAAGTTAAAAATGAAAATAGCGTTGAAATATTTATGTGACGAACAAAACAAAAACTGACTTATGTTTTTTACATGCTCTTCTTTTAACGAATTTCATTATTTATGGTTTCTAGGCTTTTAGGCCATTCGGCATTAAGTAAACATTTAAAAATTAATAAGTACCCTATCTTCAGTGATAATTGACCCACATAAAAAAAAAGTCTAGTGGGCCGGTCACCGTCGCCTATAGCTATTTCCAACACAATGCGTTGTTGACCCTGAGTCCTAGTGCAGAGTTCATCCGAGACTGCTACCTTACCCATTTCCGCCGTGAAGCAGTTGTGCACTTGAATAACTGTGGTTTAAAAGGTAAAGGGGCTGGTAAAATCACAGGCACATGAGACTTAACAATGTCACATCTCAGTCGACAACGCATTGGCGATGCCCCTGATGTTGCAAATGTCCATAGACGGCGGTGAACAAATACCATCTGGTGGACCGTTTGCTAGTTCGTCGGCTAAAGCGGAAACAAAAAAATCCTAGTCTCATGTGCCTATAAATTCACCGGCTCCGTGACCTTTCCAACTGAAACACAGTTAACACAAGTGCACTACTGCTTCAAGGCGGTAATGGGTAATGGTAGTACTTCTAAGGATGAACTGTGAGAACTATGAACTTTATTACTTCAATTTGGAAGATTAGTACACAAGCTATGTAGTGAATTAACTCGTAGATGCAACAGTCAGGGTACTATTTAACGCCATTACTACAGCTTGTAAGGCGGTAATAACACAGACTGGTACTATATGTAAAGTTTCATATGAGATTATACTTATTTCCACTGATAAAGTCAACTCATAGTGCTCGACCTTTGAACTATGTAATTAGCCTCGCCATGACACCTAAAATCTATTTATAGATATATTTAATAGACAATAGATACTATTTAAAATGATATATCTAAAATAAAATGGACATTTATTTTGTCATCAGATATTTATAAATGCTACAGTCAATTAATGGATTAACATTTCGTCTGAGGTACTTGCTTCACATACTGGCCTGACAGATACAAGTTAGACTCTATATTGTAAGAAAGACTTCTGTTTCAACTATACTATCACTTGTCACATACGCGTCATCAAATCAGAACAGCTAATGGAACGAGAACTCCGACCACAACGGCCGCCAAAGACGCTATCTTATATTTATGCCTTCTTGCATTCACGTGCATATAAGCCTCGAACCTATGGATGCCTTTAACGTCATAATTTAACCTCTGGTACTCTCTCAGCTGCTCAACAAATCCAGAGTTCGGGTTGATGAACCTCCTCCTCTGCTTCACATACATATAGGCCTGCTCGAACGTCAGCTTGTATTTCTCCATGAGATATGCGATGACGAGAGTAGCAGATCTGGAGACTCCAAAGTGACAGTGCACGAGTACATTCCCCTTTTGGATTCCTTCATCGATGAAAGCATTCGCCATGGGGAAGTAGGACAGGAGATGGGTTTGAGGAGTGTCGTAGGCCCTAATGAAGAGGGTGTTAATATTGGTATCCACGAAAGTGGCTTTCGGTAACCGATGCGCTTCAATCGTGAGCACATGGGTGATGTTAAGACGTCTAAGGACATTTTTATCTTGTGCAGCTCTAGCATTGCTCAGGTATAAGTGAGGGATGATTTGACTGTAACAGGCCTGTGTGCAGAGGTCGACTTTATTGTAGAGCGCCTTCCTGGACCAGTTCTTGAGGCCAGAGATGGCAACGATAGGGCTCGGGATGCTGAGGAAAGCGACAATGAAGGCGCTTCTCAACATCACAATTATGAATCCTCTGACACTTATCATAGTTTTGTTTCCTTTTATGTCTTACATGATTCGATTTTTTTGTTGTTTTTTTTATAAAGTTTTAGGTTACTTGTGAAAATTTGACGTGACACTCATCCAGTGTGACAGATGATTTAATATATTCATCGTTTTTTCTATCAGAGCCATTTGACTTTATCATCCTTCTTGGTTTGAAAAAGGTTTTGAAATTGTGAGCAGTATTTTTTTCATCAAAATAATGCATGAATCATGCAAATTGGTGTCACCGAAAATACTTTGTGGGTTGAGAGGATTAAAGGAAGAAGTTAATTAATTTTGAGAACTACATCATACATTACAGCAACAAGAAAAAATATTATGATTTTTGGTTAATAATTATACTTTCAACTAAAGGATACTCTTCATAATAAGAACACTTAGCGACATGCTTATTATTATCCGAAATGCTTTCAGTGCGTAATTAATTATTGACGGGCCAGCTATCGTAGATTACCCTGACTGCTACACGACAGGTCGTGAATTCGATTCCCACTAAGGGCAAGCATTACAAATGCTGACATGAACATGTCTGTTTGTTCTATGTCTGGGTGTAAATATCTATTTGACCTTTATAAGTGTTGAAGTGTTGTTGTTTGTTAAGAATATTGAAGTATGTATGTATTTAAAAAAAGTAGTATAAATAGTTATTCAGTTATCTGGTTTCTATATTAAAAGCTCTGCTTAATTTGGGATCAGATAGCCGTCTGTAAAGAATGTCCCAGGATATTTATTTATTTGTGCGTATGAACATGCCTGTTTGTTCTGTATCTGGGTGTATATTTTTATTTACGTATTTATTTGAAACTTATTAAAAAACGTATTACAAATATCCCAAAAATGCTATACCAAGTTCTTCTTAGTCCAGAATCAAATAGCAATGTTTAAAAAAATGTTACGGGATATTTATTTTAATTACTCATTACATTGGTTTTGTTTAGTCTACAAAGCGATATATTATCGACATCTTTACTTTTAAAAGAACGATTAATTATTTGTTGCTCGCTCATTACCACTTTGAATATCACAACAACACAGTGTAGGCGGGCTATGAATGATTCTTCGATATATATTCTGTATCCTTCAGTGCATTATACTTCAGGTATTCTCGTTTCTTGCAATAACACAACGTGTGAACACTCTGACCTAGTTTGCATTTAGGTCGCGCAACAAAGAGGTTAGCCACAGGAGTATATATAGCCTTTAAATAAATTACGAAAAAAAATGCTCTCTGTGTGATTTTTTCGATTAGTAGAGCTTCTTAGTGCACAGTTTGTCCGGGAAACGTTACCTATTTCTACCGTGAAGCAGTAGTGCACTTGTATTACTGTGTTTCGGTTAGAAAAGTAAGGGGGCCGGTGAAATTACAGGCACATGAGACTTAACAACTTCACGTCTCAGGGTCGACAACGCATTGGCGATGCCCTTAGTGTTGCAAATGTCCATAGGCGGCGGTGACCACTTACCATCAGGTGGACCGTCCGCTTGTTTGTCGGCCCATGTGGTATAAAAAAAATCCAATTTAAAAATAATGCACACTAACACAAATTAAACCTATCGCTATACAAGCACAGATGTTTTATTTTTGTTTCTTAGGATTTCCAACAATAAGTATACTGTGCAAGAAAGCTTAAGTTTAGTTACATAATAAGTGCCTCAAAAATTACACGAAAAATAATGAAACTCCAAGATATACTGAACAACACAAATAAATTTGGCATTGACAAAATCATGACCTACCATTACTACCGCGTATACTATCGAAACAATAATAAAATACATATAATAGACATGGCCTTTTTGCGACATGGAGTGTTTTTTACAGACTGATAATACTAAAAAGCCAATCCTGTATTTTTTAAAATTTCAAACTGCATGAGTCGAGATCGCATAAAATCATCGATGCATTAACTCAACATTTCATTGCGTTTCTTGTCATTTGGTATTATATGTTTTAATGATTTATTTTTATTGGTTTGTCATTTTGTTGGAAATGCACCAAGACCCTAACTATGAAGGGTATTTTGATCGTACGAGTTTGATGAGCTTTTAGATACCGGTCATGCCGCAGGATGATTCCTACCTATATTGACGGGGCAGTTGACTTGGTGATTAGAGACCCTGACTACCAAGCCGCAGGTCATGGGTTGGATTCCCATCCAGGACAAATATTTGTGTGCATGAACATGTGTGTTTGCTCCGTGTGGGTGTAAATATCTATATAAGTATGTGTTTAAAAAGTAGTATATCAGTTACCTGGTAGCCATAGTACAAGTAAACTCTGCTTAATTTGGGAACAGGTAAAGGTAATGTGTGAAGAATGTCCTGGATTATTTACATTTGAAAGCGTCGTGTTTTATACATTTTCCTTTAGCTGGATGCTAAAGAACCAATACTTGATACTAAGTAAAGACAAAAACCCCTTACCGTTACATTTTTTAGGGTTCCGTACCGTATAGTTTGTCGTCGTCCGTCTGCCTGTTAACTTAGAGACTTTTTGTACTAAGAACTTGTAATTTTGCATTATTATATTATAAATCACGCCGACAAGGATGTGAAATCAGTGCCGGAATAAGCAAGCGCGGGGCCCGTAGCAAATTCTGTCAAGGGGCCTTTGGTCTGTTATGCGTTCTTAAGTATACAGTGTGAAAAAAAAGAATCGGTGGTGGGCGGCCTTAGACACGCGGGGCCCCCTTTTGCGCGGGGCCCGTAGCAATTGCTACGTGGTTAATCCGGCACTGTGTGAAATACACTATTTTTCTTATAAGTAATAGTTGTGCCACTTATAAAACTATGGAACCCTACACGCCACGTGACCCGACACGCCCTTGGTCGGTTTTATTCAGAGTTTTAATAATAAAATCTAATGGGATAAAGACATGATTATGTAACAAAACGTACGTTTGTGATTCTAAAAGCCAGTTGGAAATGGTTTGTGTTGTTTTACCCTACTTTACATTAGAAGTGGAATCAATTTCAAACCACTCTAAAACAGATATCTGAGACTTGTCTTTGAAAAAAGCATATGATAACTAAATATCAAACTTTTACACATCTTTAATACATTCCTACTAATATTATAAATGTGAATGTAAGTTTGTTTGTTACGCTTTCACGCGAAAACTACTTAACCGATCATCATGAAACTTTGTACACATATTCTTGGGGGTATTAGAAGTAACATAGGATACTTTTTTGTGCCGGGAAAATGTTACATCCCTCGGGAACGCGGCTAAACCGCAGGGACAGCTAGTATTACATACATTAACTGTCCCAGAACAAACAGACATGTTCATAGACACAAATATTTTTCTTGACTAAGAATCGAACCAACGATCTGAGGCGTAAGTCAGAGTATAAACCCACTACATTAAATAAATCTATTTTAAATTTGGGCACAAAATAAGCTTTGCCAAGTTAATTGTTATTGCTGAGTTAACAAAGTTCACATACAATACAATACAAATATACTTTATTGTTCACACCAAATAAAAAAAATAAAAAAAGTATTCTACAAAAATTATCATTGCAAACGATTGAAGCGGCTATTGCTGAAGCAATTTCTTCCAGGCAACCTAGCTAACCAAGATACCGTCAGAGAATCATCAATATACGTTGATATTTCAAAGAGGCCTCAAAACAACTGCCGGCCTAACCTGACATCGAATCGTAATAAAAAGAAAATAAAGTAAAAGCATTCTACAAACATTGTAATTGAAAAGAATTTAGGCGGCTATTGCTGAAGCAATTTCTTCTAGGCAACCTAGCTAACCAAGATACCGTCAGAGAATCATCAATATACGTTGATATTTCAAAGATGCCTCAAAACTACTCTCCTGGCCTTATCTAACATCGAATCGTAATAAAAAGAAAATTAAATAAAAGTATTCTACAAAAATTATCATTGCAAACGATTGAAGCGGCTATTGCTGAAGCAATTTCTTCCAGGCAACCTAGCTAACCAAGATACCGTCAGAGAATCATCAATATACGTTGATATTTCAAAGAGGCCTCAAAACAACTGCCGGCCTAACCTGACATCGAATCGTAATAAAAAGAAAATAAAGTAAAAGCATTCTACAAACATTGTAATTGAAAAGAATTTAGGCGGCTATTGCTGAAGCAATTTCTTCTAGGCAACCTAGCTAACCAAGATACCGTCAGAGAATCATCAATATACGTTGATATTTCAAAGATGCCTCAAAACTACTCTCCTGGCCTTATCTAACATCGAATCGTAATAAAAAGAAAATTAAATAAAAGTATTCTACAAACATTGTAATTGCAAACAATTTAGGCGGCTATTGCTGAAGCTATTTCTTCCAGGCAACCTACCTAACCAAGATACCGTCAGAGAATCATTAACTTGACAACCATCTCAAAGAGAACAACAGAACTCAACAGTTGAATCAACTGCCTGCCTGATAACTAAATAATAATAATATACGAGTACGTTGATATTTGAAAGAGGCCTCAAAACAACTCTCCCGGCCTAACCTAACATCGAATCGTAATAAAAATCCGACATCTCCAGTTAATATTAGTTCCAATTGCGTAACATTTCGCAAATTCGCTTCTATTTGGCACAGAAATCAGGCCGATGACTTTTTTATTATGAGCTACAATAAATAACACAGAACTCGCACTTATCGTCGGTTCCTATCGGAGTTATAGTATAACTTCTATTATATTAATGCCATTAGCCAAGTGAGCCATCGTATACAATCGTTAATACAACCTAAGGAGTTAAAGCTGTTTATTGCGGATATCTTTTTGTAACTGGGTTTTTTATATATATTTCTGTGATATTTTTTATCTGTTGATACGTCTACTGGGCAATTTATGAGTGTTCGTTTTTTGATTCAAATAAATTTTTGTTATTCCAAACATGTGGCGTATTTTTGTACGTAAGGACGTAATTTTAGTCTCTAAATTCAGCCCCATTATTCAGCTAATACAAACTTCGTCAGCGAGCCGCCTCAGGCCTCGAAGAGTTTATCTCTCACGTGATTAGTAGTAATAGCATAGTAAGCGACAGAGACAGAGCATAGAGGCGGCAACGAAACATCCTTGAGTTAATGTAATTTTCCTTACAGAATTGAGCTCCAGGATTGGGATTTCCACTGAGTAATTTGTTTGTCTCAAACTGTACACATGGTTACAATTACTTCGTTTGTTTTCAGCGATTACCACATGGTTAATCGGGTAAGATTTATAAAGCTTTAGAATGTTCATTCTTGGATGTTGAAGACAACTGTAAATTGTTCTTTTTGGCATCAGCTAATGACTGCTATAATACTAACTAACTGTACCTTGCCTGTGCCTTATTGTTTAAGGAGTGTCGTTAATTAAATATTCATGGTTGTTTTAAAGCTTTAAGTTTAAGAAACCTTCGATTTGTAACTGCTTTGGTGAGATCTTAGGAATATCATTGTCATTTTGACCATCTTTTACTATAAGACTATATTTGAATGAAACTAACTTTGGAATCTAGGTTTAGTCGAACTAAATGTATTAAAAATAAATATTACGCTTAACATAAACGACATTTGGTAGCAATGATTCTGGAAAAATCTAGTGTCTTATTGCGCAATTGTGTCGTAAGCCGTTTTATGAAATCATATTTGTTATTTCAGACGTATTTCTTTCGTTGTTTACTTTTGTTAGACTTTTTGAAGATACCGAGTGCGAGTTCACTTTGGTCAATGAACACCTGCGCCTGCGCTCAATACTGGCCATCGGCTGGATCCAGGTCGAGCGATCATTTAGGTTAATAGTATCTAACTGCAGTGTTCCGCACCTTAGCCGTATCGAACCCACACTATTTATAAAGTTTCCCAAGATTTATACGAAAGCCTAGGTATTATAAGTATTGTGTACACAATGAGGGGTATTTTTGGAGCGTCGGGCGGCGAGTAGGGTCCGCTTGGAACAGTTCAGTTGCGCTGGCGCCGGCTCGCGAGCGCTACCGTACCACTCGTGACTCGCGAACGATCGAACCTAAAGTGAGCAGTGATCTAACGTTCAGTGACTCTTCAGTGTAAGTGATGAGTGCTTATTAATCGATTTAATGCTTCGGGTGTCGCTCAGTGCTTCTCGGTGTCGCCGCAGCGGTGGATTAAGTGAAGTTTTAACACGCCTAACAATGCAGGCCTGTGCTAACACACTAACGCATGTCCGTGCCGGGGGCGGGACGCTCACGTTACCCGCTAGTGATGTGTCCGGCGCGTGGGCTGGGTGTGGGCAGGGAAATTTGATAAGGCGGGTTGTTCGCCGAACGGCTGACTACATTTGTATGCAGCGAGCGGGCGGGCCGGTTCACCCGTGTACTATTTTTGAACGGGCGTCGGCGCGCCGATATTCCGGCTATTTTCCGTGCGTAGCGCGGGTCGGCGGTCGTGGCCGCGATACGCTCGTTTCGGGATTATGACATTCTGACGTTGCTCTACGCTGGTGTAGCACATGCTTTATTTAAAGGTTGCTAAAGGGATTATGGATGGCAATAAAAATGCTTTGCATGTCGTCTGTCAAATTTATTTTTCAGGTTATCTAAATGCGTTGTTGGAAAATATTGATAACCATTTCAGAGGTGCTTACTCAAAAAATCTATCAAAAAAAAAACTACCTACTCAACAGATTCTTGATGATCAAACTCAATGTTTACATCACAGATCATTAATACTTATAATAACCTTGATTAGGTTTTAAAAATAAAAAAGTATGAGAGTAAACATTTACCCTTCTTAAATTACAAAATAGAAACCAAACAATCACACGACGTCACGCGCCACAACTGCATAATAATAATGTCAAATTTCAAAACACCTACAGAATTATTTGAATATATCTAATGAAATCTCTAATTAAAAGCGAAACTGCTTGCCAGCAAGATAAAAATAAATGACGTAAAGCATAATAAACATGATAAACAACCTTTAAACTAAATAATTTGCACTGTTTAGTGGATACATTTATTAAAGAAAATGCAATTGTGACTTTGGATTTAACCAAACATCGAGCTCAGTTCTAATTAATCTAGTTTAACTGTCTATCCATCCATCTTGCTTACAGACATTTGACAAGGTTAACATTGAGTAATAACTTCGAGAACCCCCCACATTTGTAACAAAAATAAATTACAATACCTACTAGTAATATAAACAGTTTATCTTTAGCTAAATAACATTTTGTTGGTACACTAGCTACTGTCCTGCGGCTTCACTCTCCCTAAGGGTTTATATATATTCTGGGATTATAAAATATTCATATGTCACTTGGGAAGTGTAGCTTTCTGACAGCAAAAGAATTGTTGAAATCGGAGAAGTCGTTTTGGAGATTACATCCTTTTTTCACTACTAAGGCATTGCGGAAATCCATAATAAGATTATACAAAAAACAAATACTTAGTAACTAATTCCGCTAGATCTTCTTCTCTATCAAGTCCCAAACAAGGAAACTCAACAGGAAATCGAGACGTGTTTCGCTTCTACATCAGCATCTTCAGGACAATACAGTTATCCTGATGATGCTTCCAGTTGAGTTCCTTGTTTGGGACTTGACAGAAAAGGAGATTCAGCGGAATTGGTTATAAGCAATTAACTTTTTTAATAAACAAGTTAAGGTGTCTGTTGGTAAACGGCCACCGCAGCCTATTGACGCTTGCAACACGTATCACTCGAGCGTGGTTGACCTTGCAAAACCTACAAACTTTAATGCGTTATTGCAGCTCATCTATCATTTGCCGAGGTAGGAGCGTCCGACTTTAAGGTGTGCTGAGGCCAAGACATTCTGATTTACCGATTGGCTGTCCGTACACCAGTTCAGTAACAGAAAGAGACAGACAACATATCTTGTCTTGTCTTGTTGGATCTTACAATTAAGTTACATTTACTTTTAGTCAATTTATCTACGTTTTATTCTTTTTCGAACTATTATGCTTTATTGGCATGAATACATAATGTATTACAATTCACCATGTTATAGACTAGGTATTAGTGTATTCATTGACAATGTATTTTGAGGTACACACTCTAGCTGCAATCATAACAGTGCAATTAGACCAAACTCTCAAACTCTCAAACAAGATCAAACTTTTTCGAGTAGTAGAGCTCTTAGTGCAGAGGTCGTCCGGGGAAGTACTACCACCTTACCCATTTCTGCCGTAAAGCAGTAGTGCACTTGTGTTTCGGTTAGAAAGGTAAGGGAACCGGTGAAATTACAGGCCCATGAGACTTAACAACTTCACGTTTCAGGGTCGACAACGCATTGGCGATGCCCTTAGTGTTGCAAATGTCCACAGGCGGCGGTAATCATTTACCATCAGGTGGACCGTTCGCTTGTTTGTCGGCCCATGTGATATAAAAAAAAAAAAAACTCGGGAAGAGGGGGGTTAAGGGATAGTCATAATTCACAATGAACACAAATGGAAATTTGGCCTAATGTTACGCCTTTTGCCACTGTGTGTGTGTGATTGAAAACAAGGCTGTAAGTACGCAGATCAGCATTGCTAATCTGCTAGATATATATATCCGTTATAAAATATACAACTTGTCAAAATTCGTTTCCTGTAAAACATAAATAATGAAAATGCATTCAAGAATTATTTTAAAAGTGTATGATCTTAACTAGAGAACGTTAACGATACTCAATATCTGACTATTACAAAAACTTACTAAAATTAAAGAAGGTGAAAATTATTTTAGCTCAAAAAATTATAATTTAAATGGACTCTACGCTAGACTCTAGTCTGGACTGGAAGTTTTGTGTTGTTTTATTTGTAGGTCTTTAAACGCTGGAAGCTTTATCATGACATTCGGTATTTAGTTTATTTAGTTCATGTAATAAATGATTCAATAAATATATAACCAATTAAGAATCATACTAATAAAATAGGAAAAAAAAAACAGCAGACTAAATAAATAAAAAGTGCTACGAATCTCGTAGCACTTCGTAGAGGTATTTTTTTTATAAACTGGTTACCATACTTTTTTTGAAAATCGATTGCTACCATCCACTGGCTATTCCAAGAGCTGTTCTAAAGTGACAGATCCCTTTAAGTTTTGGGTGGTTAGCTAAGTCATTACCATAGTGAAAATATGGTGAAATGAAAGTATTAAAAAAATCCCTGTATTCCAGCTGCCACACTGGACATTCAGTACCCTTCTAGGCTATTTTTTGTATATACCATCAATAACCATGGTTTTATTGTGTAATATATAATTCTGGGGGTTTTATATCCAAAAAATTTATAAAAAAAGACGCAACGTCACAGGTTGGGAGTTTGATTTCCATCAAGGGTGAATAGTTATGAACATGGACGTGTTTTTATCCGTGTAATTGTGAGTGAAGATCAACCGTATTGGTATTCATTCGTCGCATAAACATTGTATTCGTCTATAGGTCGACAACACATTCGCAATCTCCCTGGTATAGCTAATGACCATAGATAATGGTGACCACTTACCATCCACCACCACCACCATCAATTAGATAGACCATCTCCCTATTTGTCAACTGGTGGCGTAAAAAATACTCTAAAGGCACAAAAGGTAATAAATTTATACAAAATTGATTGATAACGCAGTGATTTCATTTGTATTACTTTCCACCTTCTAACCCATCATTATTTTTTGTATATTGTATTTGTATTGTATTTATTATTTTTTGAATAATTCACTTACCACTCTTCTTCACTTCCAAAACTTCACTAACCAAAAATGTTAAAGAATGATTTACCAAAAAGCAGTCCTCGTAACCTTTTAGTTACAATATTCACATATTTCAAACTATTTATCGAAATGGTCGAGCTACATGACTCACACATTAGACTGGCAGTATGATAGATTGACACAGACAGACAGAAAGACAGGCGTATTTTGTTACGGTACCCTTAGCGCGCGCGTATCTAGGACGACGCGATCTGTCGGCAGTTTGTATTTTAAGTCCATTGTTGATTGATGCTTTAATAGATCAATGAACTATGCGAGAATAAACAGTATGAGCATTAGTAACTAGCGACTAGCTGTGGCTTTGCTGGGAAGAACCGGCAAGAAACTCAGCAAGATTACATTTTTATTTCTTTAATTTGTTTTATCGCGTCTGACTTTTTGGATATTTATAATTTCAATTTGATTTATACTTTTACTATAAATAAAAAAAAATTAATGTCATCTTGCTGAGTTTCTTGCCGGTTCTTCTCAGTTGAAGGCTGACTTCCAAACCGGTGGTAGCTTCAGTAACTTTAAATTTGACCTTCATAAGTGCCCTTCGCGGCCTAAACTGAATATTTAATTTCGAAATTTGAAATTCTTGAATATATTATATACAAAAACCTTTCTAAAGAAATTGTTTAAATGATTATGAATACCCAATAAAACTGCGAAGTTTTAAAAAGCGTACAAACATAGGGGTAGGAATTGTGACTTTATTTTATACGATTTAAAGGAGATAATCAAGTGAAGCATGATTATTTGATAAATTGAATATTATTCTAGATTATTTTATGGGTAATACTAGCTGTCCCACGCGGTTTCGCCCTCGTTTATCGATATCATATATATCCTATATCCATCTAGCAAAAAAACCGCGTCGAATGGTAGAAGTCCCCTCCCGACATGTTCATATCATGTGCTTATCCCTACTAATATTATAATTGTCAATGTAAGTTTATTTGTTACGCTTTCACGCAAAAACTACTAAACCGATCATCATGAAATTTTGTACACATATTCATGGAAGTATTAGAAGTAGCATAGGATACTTTTTGTGCCGGGAAAATGTTAATTCTCCTTGGGGAATAAAAAAAAGAAAATGTAAATTCCCTCGGGAACGCGGGGGACACCGCGGGAGACAGCTAGTATTAAATGTGAGTTTATTTGTTACGCTTTCATGCAAAAACTACTGAACCGATCATCATGAAATTTTGAAACACATATATATGCTTGGAGGTATTAGAAGTAACATGGGATAATTTTTATCCCAGAAAAAGGTTACATCTCTAGGGAACGCGGGTAAAACCGCGGGGGACAGCTAGTATATATATATAAAGAAGATAGACAGAAGATTTAATTTAAATAATTATCTTGCAGTTCCATTCTTTCTGAAATGTTAGCAGTTAAGTCCCGGACCGTGTGAACAAACAAGACTTCCGCCGGTAATACTGATGCTTATGTCAGAATTAATGTTATGTACACTGTATTATCTGTGGGAAAACGACGTGGTAACAAAAGAGCAACGAGACCTCATAATGCGTCTGTGTTTTCTAGACGACTCTGTCTTTTCTTTTCTTTGGCGTCCGCCCAAGAAAGTTCAATCCGTTTAGTTGCGAATTGGAATATATCTAGGTTGGAGTTTGCATCTCTGTCTGCGGCTATGGGTACCACTTTAACGACGTCCTAATTTCTTGGAAGAGCAGTTCTTAGTTAAATTATAAACAATGCCCGCGGTTTCGCCCGCGTTGATGGTTACTGTCATAGCATGATGTTATATAGCCTTCGATAAATAGACTATTCAACACAAAAAATATAGTATGTATTTGAGATTTGATCATTCAACCAAACAAACCTACTCCTCAGCTTTATATATTGTGGCGTAGTTTTAAATAACTAACCGTACAAACCGATAGAAATTGTGACTTTATCTTATTCTGTTAAACCTTTAATTAGGCGCGCGGGGTCGCCGCGACCAAGTGATCTTCAAGTTAAGTTATTTTTATACCTATTAACGCTGTCAACCCGAATTTCATGCTAGCTTCCTAACTCTCTAGTCCCCTAGTTCTAGGTCTAGTTTCTAATTTCATACTTATCAATTTGGTAACTGCAGACCCCGCGCGACTAACAATGTTAGTTTATTGGCGCGCCTAATTAAAGGTTAAAGAAGATAATTAAGTGAAGCATACTTATTTGATGAATTGGATGTTATTCTAGATTAGTTTAATGGGAATTACTAGTATTACATACATACATACCGGGAATAAAAGAAGAGCTCTTAGTAAAAGTGGTTAACATCATATATTTAGGATTACACGAGTCTGAATATATAAGGCGTGGTCGTTAAAACTAAATGCTGAGATTTTTATAATTCTTTCCGTTCTGTACGTGAGTGACATCTCGCTAGATCTGGTGGCAGTGTTGCCAACCAGTGTTATATAAAAAGGTGCGACCATAGAGACGCCACAGCTTGAATCTTTGCACATATATAGAGCATGCCCTCGAATAATACATAAGGTACTTTTTATGACAGAAAAATGTAACATCCCTGGAAAATGGGGATGAAACTGAGACATCTAGTAAGTCTATAATTGTCTATTAGTAAAGATTTTTTGTTACTGATGGAATTGCGATTGAGTAAGTTAAGGTAAGGGGCCGTTCATAAAATACGTCACACTAAAATCTGCTTTTTAAACCCCCCTCCCCCCCCCCTCCCCCTCCCCTTGTATGCGAACGTATTTTATGAACGGCCCCTAAGTGAAGATGAGGCCGAAGATGGAGCTCGCTTTCCCATTAGTAGCGTATTCACCCTGTTCCTAAAGAGCTCCAAATTGTAAGTTTCTGGAACAATGGAACAGTTCAGCTAAAAATCTCCAATTCATCAAAAAATGTCAACCTATCTTAGTGAATTTAAAATTCTTATACATGACTAATCTATTCTGTACATTGAAAGCAAGTCAACGCTGCCAGATCAGATAAAAGCTACTCATATATTATGACATACACTATCTCGGACATTGTGTGTAATGGCCTGGCATTGCCAACATATGTAATGTCCCTTTATGTTAGTTAATTAGGCAAATTATTGTCTTCAATCTAGGGCTAGGTCAGGATTAAACAACAGCTGATGATTTTCTATATCATTTGTAAGTACTCGTAGATCTGCATTTGATAACATCACGGAGTCACATTCTATGAATAAATTGTATAGCTGTCCACCGCGGTTTTACCCGCGTTCCTGAGGGATATCACATTTTCCCGGGATAAAAAGAAGCGTAAATTTTATTCCAGGATTTGCTCTATCTATGTGCCAAGTTTCATCCATATAGATTTGGTAGTTTTTGCGTGAAAGAGTAACAAACATACGTACAAATCTTTCCTCTTTATAATATTAGAATAGATTAGAAGAGTAATATGTAAATCGTTTCTCGTTGTTTTTCGATCTAATGTTATGTAAGGTGATGACTTCAGCCCCCTTATTCAGCAAATTCAAAGTTTGTCGGCGAGTCGCACAGAGGTCTCAGAGAGCTTACCTCTCACGTGATTGTGTAGCTAGCGAAAGAGACAGTATCGAGCCCCTGATCCCAAACCAAGCAAAACTTGTGCTACCAGATAACTGATATATTCCTTTTTTTCTAAATACGTAGATATTAAAATTTACAACCCGACAGAGCAAATAGACTTGTTAATGTGTCTAATCACCGGTTGGCTTAGACTTACATTGTTTGTAACTCCAATGTGTCACTAATGACTCTTCTAATGTCGTGATTAGAAAAATCAGAAAGTTGGTCTAGAACAGTTTACCTTTTTCCTTTCTATTTTCCATTTTTTAACCTTTCCTTAGGGATATTTTAAGTAATTAAATATTTTTATTTTATTTATTTGGGAAAACAAACAGTTACACATTACATTTGAACTTAAATACCGATTAAAAGATGCACAAATGTGTGACCAACAGCATTTTTCCACAGAATATAAGTAAATTTAATTATGTTAAAACTATCATGCGACTTATAAAACTATATATACTAAAACCTACAAAACTATATATTTGTGATACAATAACAAATAAAATAATTATAACTTTGTATTAAAAAAAAATATGTGACCCTTATATGAAAATATATTAGTTAATACCAGTAACTATCTAATCCCTTGTCAAAGGCATGGAGTCATGTTGATCCTCAATAATATATGACATGACATATAAAAGCAATAACTAAACAGAAATATCTTGTATGTCTAACGTATCATAATTTTATATATTAACCGTTTGGTTCTAACATTCATAACATAAACATACAGTAGTTTTAGTTCATCATTAAATTATTCTAAAATTTTAATGGGCTACTTTCGGTGTATTTTGTCTTCTTTGAAATTTTTGCGTCAAGCAAATGCCATTAATTTTATTAAGTCTGCACCTGTTTTTAAAGCTTAGAATTGGTTGCAGAGATTTCTCTATAATATAGCGCATAAATATTTTTATTACTTAAGATTTAATCCCAGCCTTCTGGAACATAAGCCAAGCAGCGACCAACTCGTTATTCTTCCAATGGTATCAGTAAAATGGAATAGGGTATAAAAAAATAGTTTTCATCTGCCTACGAGAGCGCAAAAAGGGTTTCTACTTTCATTTTTTTTACCACTTGTTCCGACAAACAAGCAGACGGTCCACCTGATGGTAAGTGGTCACCGCCGCCTATGGACATTTGCAACACTAGGGGCATCGCCAATGCGTTTTCGACCCTGAGACGTGAAGTTGTCAAGTCTCATGTGCCTGTAATTTCACCGGCCCCCTTGCCTTTCTAACCGAAACACAGTAATACAAGTGCACTACTGCTTCACGGCAGAAATGAGTAAGGTGGTAGTACTTCCCCGAACGAACTCTGCACTAAAAGCTCTACTACTCAAAAAGTATTCAATTTTCTGTACCGAATAAACTCCGATTCGACTGCACCGATTTCAACCATTTTTTCATCAATACAAAGCTAAATTATGAGGAAGTAACATAAGATACTATTAATTATTTCCAAAAAAAATTAGAGATCCTTAAGAAAAATATAATAATGTAACCAACGCAAAATTTTGCTAATAAAATTAATTATTAGGCGTGCTCTGAGAAAATTTATGTATGGATGTTTGTTACTCTTTTACGCAAAAATTACCAAACGGATTTAAATTAAACTTGGCTTAGACATTGGACATGCCCTGGAATAAGATATAGAATACTTTTTATCCCGGGAAAATGTGACATCTCTCGGAAATGCGGGTGCAACCGCGGGACAGCTTATACTTCAATATGACAGGCCAGTTGGCTTGGTGGTTAACGCTCTGACTGCCAAACCTAAGGTCGCGGGTTCGATTTCCACCCAGGACAAATATTTGTGTGCATGAACATGTCTGTTTGTTCTGTGTCTGGGCGTAAATATCTATATAAGTATGTATTTAGAAAAAAAAAGTAGTATATATAGTATATCAGTTATCTGGTTTCCATAGTACAAGCTCTGCTTAGTTTGGGACCAGATGGCCGTGTGTAAAAGAATGTCCCAGGGTATTTATTATTATTATTATTTATGAATGAGATTTGCTTTGAGAGAATTTAATTTAATTTTATTATTTTGAAGAAAACTTACAGCTAGGTATATTATAATTGATTAAATACAGATTGAATTCAATGGGTAATCACCCGTCATACTACGTTTTACTAATTAACACATTTTAATTATAAAACCATGCTTAGCAACAAGCTACATATACATAATCTCGGCTCTTTTCACATTTAATTACTTTTACCTTGACCCAAATGATTACACCCAGAATATTCTCTGAAAAATATTTTTCAGACTGAAAATATGTCTGAAACGACAGCATTACAAATAGCTATACAGGTAAATGTAATAGAGTAAGCAATCAAAAGAAACGCAAGATCAATAATGACATTTTATTTGTTAGAAAGAAAATCTCCGAACCAACGATACCTAACCTTCAAATGGTGAAACAAAAATAACCAACCACTGAACCGCCGGTGACTATTCATAGATGAATTCATAGCAACGAAGGCCTTAGCATAAATATTTTTCACACCAGATTATCACCTGTCTCGCTCGCACCGAGCCGTTTCAATATCACCGTCTCTGTCACCATGGCTTTTAGCCAACTAGTCGCGCGTTACGAAATATGAAATCTAATTATGAAAATTATTATTAATAATAAAATTGCATTTTATAATCAGTGTTGGTAATTTATGGTTTATTCAGGCATTAATATCAATTTGTTTATGTCAGTTATGTGTACGTATAATGACCTCTGCAGATGGTACGGCCTTATAAAATTATTGGCTAGGTAACGACCGCTGAAAGCAAAAGTAGAGACAGTATCACATTTGAGAAGTAGGCGAGCTTTTAGTGCAGGGGCTCGATTCTGTAAGGAAAATGACACTAGCTCGAGGATATTTCGTCGCGGCCTCTATGCTCTGCCTCTGTCGCTTACTACGCAAATACTACTAATCACGTGAGAAGTAAGCTCTCCGAGGCCTCCGTGAAGCGGCTCACCGACGAAGTTTTTATTAGCTGAATAAGAGGGCAGAATTTGTACGGAAGAATAATACCACCACACCCATTTCTGCCATGAAGCAGTAGTGTATTTCTGTGTTTCGCTTAGAAAGGAGCCAGTAAAATTACAGGCACATGAGACTTAACAGCTTCACGTCTCAGGGTTGACAATGCATTGGCAAATGCCCCCGGTGTTGCAATGGTGGTGACCACTTACCATCAGTACCGATCCTGAACCATCTCCCTGTTTTTCACCTTACTAATATTATAAATGCAAAAGTTTGTGACGATGGATGTATAAATGTTTGTTACCTTTTCCCATAAAAACTACCGAACCGACTTGGATGAAACTTGGCATATAGATAGAGCATTTTTTTTTTCTTTTTTATGCCACTTGGCCGACAAACAAGCAGACGGTCCACCTGATGGTAAGTGATCACCACCGCCTATGGACATTTGCAACACTAGGAGCATCGCCAATGCGTTGTCGACCCTGAGACGTGAAGTTGTTAAGTCTCATGTGCCTGTAATTTCACCGGCCCCCTTACCTTTCTAACCGAAACACAGTAATACAATAGCACTACTGCTTCACGGTGGAAATGGGTAAGGTGGTAGTACTTCCCCGGACGAACTCTGCACTAAGAGCTCTACTACTCGAAAGCATGCCTTGGAATACAGGATACTTTTTTATCCCAGTAAAATATACCACTCCTTAGAAACAAGAATGAGACATCGGTGACAGCTAGTACAATCTATTAAGGTAGACTGACATTTTGTTTTAGTTGTCTGTACGATCGGACAGGAAGTTAGGAATAAAGTATGCTAGTTAGTAGAGTCATGACTAGTCACACTAGTGGGATGTTATACTCCCAAAATAAATGATAAATCATTCTTTATAAAGTCACCTTAACACCTCGCCTTCAAGAAGATGATAATTTAAAGGACAAACAATAAAATGTCGATGGACAATAAAAGCTGCCAACACACATATCACACAAATATTGTTTCAACAATGAATAATTTATGTTTATTAGAAAGCGTGTGACAAATCGTCAGACAGTTAAGTCATTTGAATGTGACCGGTCATACCGCTGCCAGAATAGAAAGACAATCGTTTTAATTTGATTAATTTGTTGGCTGATGCTTTAAAACAATTGTTTTCGGGTTACAAAGACCGTGGATAAAACGTATCTACTCTGAGGCTTGATAAATTTTTTTTATACCACATGGCCTGAGCAGACGGTCCACCCGATGGCAAGTGGTCACCGCCGCTAATGAACATTTGCAACAAAGCGTGGTCGAGTTTGAGACATCAAGATATTTAATCTCATGTGCCTGTAATTTTACCGGCCCCCTTACCTTTCTAACTGAAACATACGTACAACTATGCATTTTTCACCAAATTAGAAGCATAAATTATTTTTTTTAAACCGACTGATTATTAGAAAATATTAAAAAAGAGTTCTTACAGATAATATAATAATTGGTCTTATCTTTATAAAATCAACTAAAAATATTAAATAAAAATAATACTACTTAATAGTTACCTTAATCTAGCAAATAACAGTAAATCTACCTGATTATAATCTACTGAAACAGCAAAAAAAATATCAAAACTAATATATTATAGAGAGGAAATATTTGCTTTTTGTTTGTTCGTTACGATTTAACTCAAAAACTGCAGGACCGATTCAGAAACTCTTTAACTAAGGGAACGGTTCATTATCAGCGTGTAATATATTTATATCTACATTAATATATCTAGCTATATTTTTTTAATTAGTGTTCAGATATACGGTGCCTTCAATCAGTCAATAACACAACAATTTATTGTTATTTGCAATTTAACGAACTCTAGTTTACAGACGACTGTAAAATTTTATGTTACCATAGTCCACCAATTAAATATTTTATTGTGTACCATTTGGTTCTTATTAACCACCACATGGCTACATTTTGTTTGTTTAGAACTATAACAATGCTTTCAAAAACTAATTATATTTGAAAAAAAAAATTACCAATAAAATTTACATTAGGTGTCTTTAATACGTAGGTCTGTCTATACTAATTAAAATTAAGAAGAGGTAAACATTTCGTTGTTGGTTAGTTGGCTCGGTGGTTAGAGACCCCGACTGCAAACCGAAGGTCGCGGGTTCGATTCCCACCCTAGACAAACATTTGTGTGCATGAACATGTCTGTTTGTTCTGTGTCTGGGTTCAAATATCTATATAAGTATGTATTATATATCAGTTACCTGGTAGCCATACTACAAGCAGTACACTCTGCTTAACTCGGGGTCAGGTAACCATGTGTGAAGAATGTCTTGGGATAATTATATAAATGTATTTATTTATTCATTCTCCGATAATACTCATACGCCTTAAATAATTCCTTCTCCGATTAAAAGTTATACTATTCCAAAGTGACATAGTGACATAGATAGAGATCCTCGGGAACGCGGGTGAAACCAGCGGATTGTGCTATCACTATGTTTTTAAATAATAATTAATGAAAAAATTAAGAAATAAAATTAAAACATCCAAAAGCATTACTTTTGACATACTCTAAACTACAACAAATACTATTATATTAAAAAAATGGTGTCGTGGGACACCAGATAGGAACGAAGTTTTCATTGACATAATACATGCTTCTTTCAATTCAGTGCGATTCAAAATTTACTTTTAACTTATTCCTTTTCTTATAATAATGACTAATTAAACTAATTTATAAATGGAACAGAATTGTAAACATGTTGTATGTAGCCTTTAAATATATTATGAAAAAAACAAACCCAATAATAAACAATATCATTTAAATTTCGAACAAAAGTGTCGTTACAACTTTTCACAACGCGCGATAAAGAACTTCTTTCCAAAAACAACAGATGTAATAGACAGAAACTCATATCATTTTACCCTTTGCAAGAAAAACCACGGGAAAACCCTTGTATACCGCAATATACAGAACCCACGCACATTGGCAGTGGCGTGGGCGTGACGCATTGTTGATACATTCGAAGCTATTTCGGATCGAAGTGCACGTTTAACAATTTTAAATCTATTTATAGGCTATCGACACAGTCTGACCTAGTATTACGGAGAATTTAAAATGATGGTCGCATATATTTATAGAGATAAGAAGAAAAACGTGAGCTAATTTAAAGATCTGGGTTATATAAGGTGGTAATAATAGGTTGATTGGTTTTACCTCCAGCTTTATTAAAAAGTGTGGCTCTGATACGTTGTAATGCGTTTTCCAATCGTGTGATACAATTTTGTGTTCATAAAAAAACATCCAATAGAAAAAGTATCTTAAATATTTTCCAAAAAACAAAATTACCGAATTAGTCCAGCTGTTATCAAGTAATGCGCTTACCAAAGAAAAGAATAATTTTCATTTAATAAAACAAAATATACAATAAAAGTATTTTTTAAGAAATTATGACTGTTATTGGAGGACCGATTTGTGGCAATTAACCTCGTTTCTTTTTGTAACCTTTTTTATAGTGTTATTTTTTCCTTTGGTCACAAATAAACTTGTTTCTTTCTTTCTTTCGGTTCCTTTTTTTAATATATAAGTTCATATACAGCATGGTATATAACTGTATACTCCAGTATAGGTACTGTGGCAAGTAGCAGCAGATTATCAACTATGTTTAAATAAAAACACCTCTGTTGCAACAGTTTGACACACCTGTATTTTTTTATTAGCTTGTTTAGCTTTTAAGTAGCTATCCTACGATTTATTTTTCATTTGTTTATTAATTTATGATTGTTATCTTACACTAGCTGACCCGGCAGACGTTGTCCTGTCTTCAATGAATGTTGAATTCGAATTGGTATCATTAATAACTATAAAATACAAAGAACAGTGTGTTTATTATTCTAGACAATTAAACTTTTCTAGACAATTAAACTTTTAATATTAGGCGTGACGGCGCTCTGAACTAACCGTGATGAACATACACTTCTTAAAAAACTCACTGTACATTACATTACAATTTTCCGATTTAATTGACTGAAATGTGCGCTAAGAAATGATAAATAATTTCTTTTATCAATATAATTCCGACACATGCCTCTATTTTGAACCATATTGTCAAACGACAGACATTTATGTCAAACACCAAAAGGTTATTATAAGAGTTTATATTGTCAAAAGCGGTAAGTTTATTTAATAAAAGCTAATATAGTTGCTATGTTTTCTTAAATTTTCTAATTTTCCGCGCAACTTTCTTAATTTTTTCATTCGTAAGAACCTTCTCCTGATACAACAAAAAATGATTTAGCGGAATCGGTCCAGCCATCCATGCGTGATGCCGTGACCAAGGAAAATAGGGATTCATTTTTATATATACTAGATTTGCAGATATATCTTATTATTGCATATGCAGAAAAGGAGTTTTATCCAAATCGAATCTTTTTTATGTTAGAACAAGCTCCGCCCCGCTGTTTCACCCGCGTTCTCGAGTGATATAAGCATACATATAAGCCTTCCTCTTGAATCATTCTGTCTATTGATGAAAACTGCATCGAAATCCCTTGAGTAGTTTAAAAAACCTATGCGGACAAACGGTGATAACGACTTTATGCTATGTAAGTATTAAGATAACGGTTACAAATTTTTATTAGGGTTCGTCCGTCCGTCCGTATGATTATCCAAGTCCGTATGGGTATTTTTAGTAGTTAGAGTAGTAGAGCTGTTAGTGCAGAGTTCGTCCGGGAAAGTACTACCACCTTACCCATTTCTGCCGCGAAGCAGTAGTGCACTTGTATTACTGTGTTTCGGTTAGAAAGGTAAGGGGGTCGGTGAAATTACAGGCACATGACACTTAACAACTTCACGTCTCAGGGTCGACAACGCATTGGCGACGCCCCTAGTGTTGCAAATGTCCATAGGCGGCGGTGACCACTTACCATCAGGTTGACCGTCTGCCTGTTAGTCGGCCCAAATGGTATAAAAAAAATATATGTCACAGGGCGGTATCTTTTGAACTGTAATAGGAAGATATATTAAATTTTCACTGAGTAAAATCACAAATAATGAAGTACAAAATTAAAAGGGGTCTCGTGAAATACGTGTCCTTATCGGCGTTTTGTCAAGTATTGTACCGTGGTACGAAACTCTTCGTCTGCAAGTACAACTCGCACTAAGCCGTTTTTTAAAGACACATCACTAAGCGACATTCCGATCCGAAACCCTCACGACACAACAATGTTTCAAATGTTTTTCCTCTTAAATGAATTAGTAAGAAACTATTAAATGTGCCTACGATCCAACGAGCAATAATAAGGTACCAACCCACTCACACCTAATTATAAATGGACACTCAGTATTTAAGCTAATTGGACTACGTGACTCTAACGTTGTAGCAATATTGTACTCTTGTACGCAAACCGTGCCAAATGTGTACCTATTTATTTTTACAAAGTAATTTTTCAAATACGCTTAGGAATTTCAAAAAGAATGATCAATATTTATTTAAATCTTACATTTGCCAAATAAAAAAGTGTCCTACGAGATCACCACATAATGCGTCAAAAAACAACATGTGTCGAAGATTCCTTTTTCTTTATAGACTAGCCATCCCGGTGGTTTTACTCCCGTTCCCCAGGGATAATAATAAAAATGATAATTAGTATCCTATATGTTAATAAAGGTTATAAGCTATTTATGTGCAAAATTTTAACCAAATCCGTTTAGTAGTTCTTGAGTGAAAGTGTAACTAACATACTTCCTTCCTTACCGATTTTCGCATTTTTAATATAAGTAGAATAATAATTGATTTTAATATGTAAACGGTATAGAAGTAGTGAAGCTCTTAGTGCAGAGCTTTTGCGGGGAAGAACTGCCGCCATACCTGTTTACGCTGTGAACTTGATGCTTCTTGTACTGCAAATATTCAAAATTAAAAAAAAAAAAATCTAAATTCAAAACCATTTATTCAGTTTAGGCCCCCAGAAGGCACTTATGAAGGTCAAATTTAAAGTTACTGAAGCTACTACCGGTTCGGAAGTCAGCCTCAACTGAGAAGAACCGGCAAGAAACTCAGCAAGGTTACATTCTTTTTTATTTCATTAAATTCTTTTTTATCTATTCTGACTTTTAGGCTATTTTATAATATCAATTTTACATATTTTTATATTTAACAATTACAAAATACTTAATAAAGCTAACATTCAAAAACAAAAAAGTTGGGGGCGACAATTTTCTACCAGGTTGAACCTTCAATATGCCTTTTTGATGAGCTAATAAACATTAAAAAAAATGAATGTGTTTGTAACTTTAAAATATGAGAGCAAATTTTACTTTATAGGCTTCACTTTTTCCTGTACACCACTTTGCTAAATTCTGGAGTGGATAAAATTACTTCCTTTCTATAATCGGCCCTAGTGTGTACACGAGTCAAAACGAGTGTATTTTAGATACGTAGCAAATACAAGTAGAAGTAATTAGCAAGGAATAAAGTCAAATATGTCGCCCTTATCGGTATACTTGTCCCTACTTTAAGTGCACTTTTTGTTGATTTATTTTTACCGGTAGGGATAGGTGCTCTGCCCATTACCGAGTGGTATGCATATACAAAAAAAAAAAAAGATTTTATAGATAAAAATATATATAATTTAAAAGAAATGTTTTTTTTTTATTTTACCTATTTGTATTTGTTAAAAAATAACTAAAATAGTATTATTAATATTTTTTTTACCTGCCGGTACGGTAGGGATAGCTCGATAGGGATAAGTGTACCACCCGGTCCTAGTCACCTCAAATACAAAAGTAACTCCATTAAATCCAATCTCATTCAACCCATCGAGGTAGCTGGAAAATCCACTATAAAAATGTTAAACATGAACCTGAAATAAGAAAAATAGATACCATTCTAAACGTGTCTACTTTTAAACATGTAATTGATAGTGAGTCATCGATACACGTAAAAATAAATGGGATAACTCACCGGACGTACGTCGCACCCCCGCTGCCAAAGCACTGTAATCGATCATGTTTGCTGTTTGGTCAACTATCCGAGCTAAATCTTGTACAAACATTTGGTAATCTTGCTGTAAGTACTCGGTGATTCTATTTATGTTGAAATTCGATGTTTATAAAGTGGATTCAAGGTGGCTTGTGCCATGTTCTAAGGCGAGTTGATTATGTCGAATGCCTTGACCAGTCGTGGGTATGAATACTGCCATAAGCTTGAGCTTTCACTATTTCGTTTCTTATCCCGCCTAGCTGGCTTCAGGTGTTCCAAAAGCTGCACTTGAGATACAGTTTTCTTTTTGGCTTTGTATGCTTAACACCGTCGCCTCAATTAACTAACCATGATAAGACTCTAGTAGAAGCCAAAGAAAGAAAAAAAAGATTTTTGCGTTTTTTGTGAGGTATTTTGTTTTCTAAATCGTGTTGGCTAACTATCTCAACATGTATCACAAATGAAGTCATCTCCCAGCATAAAACAGAAGAACAGTCGAAATATCTATATTGTAAATTGTAATCACCCTGCCCGCACATTACAATGCCTGTGTATTTTCAGCAGCACTTACATTTGTCGTTTGTTCGTCTGTCTGTCATGGAGGTGATAACTCTGTAACAGTTTCACTCAGGCCCGTGGATTTGGAACGGAGACAGGTTTTAACAACGAGGTCGTATATTTCACTTCTCTGTTGCCAATGTCAACATACTTTTGCATACTCTCTGAGACGACACGGCAAATTAAAATGGATTGAAATATTGTTAATAAAGTTAATTTTATCGCTGGCAAATACCACTGTTGAAGGAAAACGTTGTGAGGAAATCGGTATACCCTAGACGTCCTGTCAAGTCTAGTAATCCGCATAGGCCGTTATATTGGACTAACTGAGACTGGTTTCCATAACACAGGCTTCAGCTTAGCTTGGGACCAGTTTCTCCTGCAAACTTTAATATTATAAATAATTTTAAGCCTTGTTCAAAAATACCTAGTTTGAATGGAGTAAGGAAATATACATTATTATTTTTATTAACTATAGCCTTCCCTCTTCTGTAAGCGGAGGCCAATGGAAAGCTATAACAGCAGCCCCTTATTCAGCTCATACAAACTTCGTCGGGTCGTCAGCAACACGTCCTCTCACTTGATTGCGTAGTTAGCGAAAGAGACAGACCATAGACCTCGCGACGAAGCATTCTCGAGCTAGTGTCATTCCTTATAGAACCGAGGCCCAGTTAGTGATGATGATAAGAGTGATGAAAGTATAATAATTAATATTTTTAGGAGTATGGGAGTTATTCTGGGTTTTAATCTTGGAAATAGGGTAGGAACCGTGGATCAAAGAGAAAAAATCTCCAGCAGATAAATGACCATTTGTTAATTCAAAAGTAATAAATTGTGTTAAATGTGGTCATAGTTCTCAATTTAAACGATATGTTAGTGATATTGATAAAATTGTAATTTCACGTGACTTCCTTGAGTCGTAAAGAGATGGTACACTAAAAATATATAATACTAAAGATTTGACGTCATGTCGTGTTTAATATTCACAGTGAAACAAATGTTTTGACGGGCCAGTTGGCTTGGTGGTTAGAGACCCTAACTACTGAGCGGCAGATCGTCGGTTCGATTCCCAACCAGGACAAACACTACATATTTTCGAGTAGTAGAGCTCTTAGTGCAGAGCTCGACCGGGGAAGTACTACCACCTTACCCATTTCTGCCGTGAAGCAGTAGTGCACTTGTATTACTGTGTTTCGGTTAGAAAGGTAAGGCCGTTGAAATTACAGACACATGAGACTTAACAACTTCACGTCTCAGGGTGGACAACGCATTGGCGATGCCCCTGGTGTTGCAAATGTCCGTAGGCGGCGGTGACCACTTACCACCAGGTGGACCGTCTGCTTGTTTGCCGGCCCAAGTGGTGTAAAAAACCCAAAAGATTTAAGTCAATATTCTTACTTCGGGATTGATTTAGGATATTATTAATGACTACATCCGTTTGGTATGCATGGTTGTTTCGCTAAACCACTCATATAGACGGGATGTTATGTCCCGTCGCTGTCCAAAATATCCACCGACTGCCGAGTGCCGAGTGGGAAGCGAGCAGATGTCTGTTTGCTCGTATAGCTCTGTTTGAAATAGATTTCCTGTGATCTAATAGCTTCATTCATAGATGATGTCTATTAATAATTAAATTGCAATTACAAATCAATGCATCTGAGATAATAACGTTTTAGTGAATGTTTGTAATTTAGCGCACTTCCTCTATCTCTTCTATAATCATGATTATTCGTTCGGTAAATTTTAATTTGTTCAAATATCATGATCAACGTTAGTATTAAATGTAATTAAATTGATAATATCATTCGAATTCAATCTGCCAATCTCTCTTCTCGGAAATCTTCATCGCTAGTCGTTTCCGTTGACATTTCTTACCTCTTATATTGGCATATCGTGCTAAACTACATAATAAACAAGCTTTCCCCGCGGTTTTACCCGAGAATATAAATTTATGTCAATTTTCCCGGAATAAAAAGTCTAATGTGTATTAGACTTTTTATTTTCATTAAATTGAAAGTATTGGTTATAATTTCAATATAAAGAAAAAGACATCCATCGACAGGCCAGTTGGCTTGGTGGTTAGGGACCCTGACTGTGATGCCGCAAGTTGTGGGTTCGATTCCCACCCAGAACAAACATTTGTGTGCATGAACTTGTCTGTTTGTTGTGTCTGGATGTAAATATCTATATAAGTATGTATTTAAAAAAGTAGTATATATATTATATCAGGTATCTGGTATCCATAGTACAAGCTCTGCTTACTTTGGGATTAGATGGCCGTGTGTAAAGAATGTCCCGGGATATTTATTATCATTATAAGTCTTAGGATATAAATTTGAATTAATTCAAGTCTTTTTTTATAAAAGGAAAATAGTTAAAACTAATGGATATGGAACACAATTATTAGATAGACCAAAACATACCAGAAGACCAGTAATTTCTAATAACGATGTCCTAGCAGAGATCACTTCGTTTTCTGACATTAAAACCTTAATAATTTATTTAGTTAATGTGATCAATATTTGTGGAACAAATCATTGAATAATATTTACTAAAAGTACTCATGTTTTAATCATAAAAAATTCTTCAAAATTCCATTTACGCTGCAATCAATAAAGCAAAGAAAACCAAATAAAAAAAAATATATCTTGGGACATTCTTTTACACACGGCCATCTGGTCCCAAACTAAGCCGAGCTTGTACTATGGAAACCAGATAACTGATATACTACATATACTACGTTTTTTTTCTAAATACATACTTATATAGATATAACTAAGTAAGTAAATAGTACTAAGCCTGCCAGTATCAAAATTAAGCATCAACAAATGTTAAGGATAAATCATTGATGACAAAATTAACTATATCAATCATAATTCCAAAGACGAAATATACGCTGAGGAGACACACCTGTTGATTTATAAGTCACCTGACTCTATTCTCCAGTTGCCAAGGGGCGTCGTGGATACAGATTCTAATGAAAAATATACGACGCAATCTGATTTACGAGCAAATAAAACAAGACCCACTTGTTTGTCGGACATTGCGAAGTGTTAAATAGAAAACATTGTTTTGGATGCTGTAAATGTAGGTATTGAAATTTGTGTTGAGGAAAATGTTTCAGGATTCCAAGAAAGTAATAATTAAGCCTTGGTATTTAAATTATTAATTATGAAGCATAACATGATATGACAAATGTTGAATATGTAGTATATGATACTAGAAGGGGAGGACACGAAATCATTTTAGCAAGGGTGACATGGAATGCAAGCACTGATGAAAATCATTAAACAGCTAATGACGAGGACGCTATAATCCAGAAATGGCATAGCAGTAAACCAACAATAATGTAGCATGACTAACATCACGTACCCAAACACACAGCTTAAAATAAGAATACATCACAGTCCATTAATTTACTCGACAGAAATAAACCCTTTCCAGAGCCAAACCCTATCCCAATATTTGCAACAATACTTATCCTCGCCATTAGATCAGCTCTATCTTCAGCGGAAAACACCTCTGCAACGGATACGTCACAAACGTGACGAGTTCACATTATCCAACCGATGCCTGCAGCAGCCCACGCGCATTCCGGCCCGCCCGCCTCGGCCACTCGCCAAAATTTTCATAGTTTAGTTACGATTTCGAAAACGACCCGACGCGTCCCGCCGCCGGCGACAAAACCGCCCGATTTCTCTGACGAATCCAGTTTCTATTAACCTTCGTCAAGTTCTCGAACGTCTGCTTAACGTTTGCAAGGATACTTTAAGTGCATGTGTTTTAACTTGAGTGTATTGTGACAATATTGGATTTTTAGTTTCTTAGTTTTGGTATGTATTATTTTTATTAAAATTTCAGTTTAATCGGACCTGGTTATTGTATGCATAATTTACCATAATGAATCAAAAATGTATATAATAAAAATTTGTGGGCCAAATGTACCTCCTTGCAGCACTCCTGAAATATACTCACTTAGACTTTATGCTTCAATAAATATATGAAGCACGGGGGCTTTCCGAACTTTTAAGAGCTCAACTTAAAACAGAGAGGCATATTTAAAATAAGATCATAAAACCGATGAAAACTATTAGGTAATCAGTGTAAGTTGCAAGTTATAAAACTGTTTCGGATCGCTCGAGATGTGTGGTTCCAAGAGGCCTTCAGCGGATACAGAAATAGAACGAGACGTTTCGTTCACACTCGTGAAAATTTTAACACAGGACACCCACTCGCTTACACTTCACCTTGCCGTTGTAGATGGCGCTGACCGCGGTGAGTCACTGGCGTGAATCGAAGAGCTCTCGAGTGGCCAAGATTGCGCGGTTACACCAGCCGGTTACTTTGATGTATGGCTTTCAGCTTTTGCAATCGATGATTGATCATCGAGGTGTCGTGTTAAGATTGATTTTCTCCACAATATAAGTCCTCAATATGTATGATATTTAAAATTGATGGATGTGAATGTCATAAATCATTTAAATATAGAATCAATAAATATTTGGCTTTAAGATGTATATAAAATCTGCATTTCAAGAAATCTCAAAGAGTATGCTATTAAAAGTAAACAACAACAATTTAACCAGGATACTGTGAAGTAATAAGAATATGTGAAACAAGAAATTTATATTTGAGAAATAAATTCAGTTATCTTTTAAATTATTAAATACTAGCTGTCCCCGTGGTTTCACCCGCGTTCCCGAGGGATTTAACATTTTCTTTTATTTTATTTCCCCAAGGGAAATTTAATTTTTCCCGGTACAAAAAGTATCAAATGTTACTTCTAATACCTACAAGAATATGCGTACAAAGTTTCATGATGATCGGTTATGTAGTTTTCGCGTGAAAGCGTAACAAACAAACTTACATTTACCTTTGCTGACACCGTACTGTCTAAAACAATTATAATATGACAGTCTGCAAATAAGTTAAATTTAAATTAACTTCATCGTTGTTTACCATCCCACCTCAAGGTGTCGTAAGAGACGATTAAAGAATATAGTTATACTGAGGACCACGTGGTATGTCAGAGTTATATGCAGCCAGGTGGCCGGCTGTAATAGTTCTGCCAAAAATATTGTGATTGAGTAATACACCGAATGCCGATGAACCAAGCATGTTTATCTCCGATCTAATCATTAGGGCAAGCAGATGAGGTTGTTTATCTATCCTTACCTCCTGCTTGGCTTTCCTATCTTTAACATTTGCAATTATAACAATACCACCAGCGTCATCTTTTAACCAAATTATCGCCAATTAGACTTATTTCTTTTTGTTTATATCGGTATTGCGATTGGCCTCAATCTCACCTGATGGTAAATGAAGATAAGGCCGAAGATGGAGCTCGCTTTCCCGTTAGTAGTGTATTCACTATTTTTTTAAAAAGCTCCAAGTTGTTAGTTTCTGGGAACAATGGAACAGTTCAGCTAAAAATCTCCAATTCATCAAACAATTTCAACCTATCATAGTGAATTTAAAACTCTTAATACATTACTAATCAATTCTGTACATTGTTAGTAAGTCAACGCTGCCAGATCAGGTAAAAGCGTAAATTGTAAGTTTCAGGGAACACAGACTAATTTAGGAATTTCTTTTGTCAACAGGTCGCTGACCTTAACCCCGAGACGGCAGTTTCTTCCCGGCCGTGATGTCCCTTAGTTAGCGCGATGGGGGTAACAGACGACTTAGCCCCAAGCTTCACGCAGAAGCCTCAGCTGCGCCAGGAGGATGACGGCAACAAACTCGTGTTCGAGTGTCAGCTCCTAGCATCGCCCAAGCCAGAAATATGTTGGTACCGCAGCGATGAACTGCTTAAAGAGGATACCAGGACTAAGTTCAAGTGAGTAGAGATCAATGTGTTATGAGGTGTTGTTGAAGATTTGTTATCTTAACTTACATATAGATAAGTAAGGTAAATGAAATTAAAAGAGAGATTGAGACGTGATGGTATGAAAGATGCAAGTGCAAGTAAATTGACTGATCCCGCTAATTTTGTTTGGAAAGTTTAGATGTTTTCGACTCTATTACGTATAAGCAGCTAAATAGCGATGGCGATGGCGATGATATACTACACAGTTACTTTCTGTATAACAAATATGACACTTTGAATCGCGGGAAACCATTAGATTATTGAGAATTCATTTTAAAAATTCATTAAAAGTTAGAAATCATGAATCTCATATCAAATCTCAAAAATCAATAGCGCTGGAACTGGGACAAACTAAGATAATAGTCATAAGTACATTATAATTTTTAATAGTAGTATTAGTCAGTAAGATAAAGGAGACGTTATCTTAAAAACAAAATGGTTTATGTGGTGTATGATAAAACTCCTTACATAGTCTCTATGCTAAATCGCCAGATGCCTTAATTATAACGACATTATAATGTCAACTGTCTATATATATTAATAAACGATTTTACATAATATCATGATTCATTATTGGCGACGAGAAAAAGTCAAATAAACATTGTGTAATTAGATATTATGAAATGGAAAAAGTAAGAAAATATCGTGGCACCCTACGCGGGATGCTCACACGACTCGACACCTATGTCGATCAGAGGGCAACGATGTCTGACGAAGACATTGCTGCTCGCTTCCGGAGCCTGAAGGAGACGATCCTGGCTATACGGGAGGAACAAGAGAAAATCGAGAACAAGGCCGTCGACGACAAGGACGATGACGCTTATGATCAAGAACAAGAATACAGGTACGAATTCGAAGAACTTCATACAACGATAACAACCAAACTTTTAACAAAACAGACACATAATGGAGAACAACAGCACGGCCAGCAACAGCAACAACACATAAAACAAAGTGAATCCAGGCATAGAAATACACCGAAGATACAATTTCAACCCCTACAACAATCAGAAACTTTCAACAATTTCAAAAAAAGACTAGAAGTATATTTTCGATTGAACGACATATCGGAAGGACACATGAAAACGAATATCTTACTGTCAACATTATCACCAGAGCTCCACGAGAAACTTTGCGATTTAACATTACCGGAAGAACCAATGAATATGTTATTTGCTGATATTACTGAAATACTTGACGACTACTTAGACCCAAAACCTAGCAAATGGGCACTACAACACAAATTCATAACAAGAACGCAAAAAAACGACGAAACTGTAGCCCAGTACGCCGCAGGGTTGAAGAAACTTACCACTAACTGCGAATTCAATTGCCAACACTGTCAGAAAAATACATCGGAAAGCTTTTTATCATTACAATTTATAAGGGGATTGAAAGATAGCGATGCACGTACAAAAATTTTACAAGACCGAACAGTACATACATTCAAATCACTGACACAGATTGCGATATCTATTGAAATGGGAAAGGCAGAAAACGCTTCAATGATTACTAATGAACAACCAAGTATCAGTAGTGACCACATTAACAAAATCACCCCATACAAGAGACCGGCAGGACCAGGACCAAGTCCAAGACAAATTACGACTAAAGATCTAAAAGGAAAATGTTTCCGCTGTGGTGCTGCGAATCACAAATCCAACAAATGTGGCGCTATAAACGTTACATGCCATAAATGTAATAAACTCGGTCACCTAGCCCGTGTTTGTCTTCAACGCCACTCTGATGCGAGTCTTAAAAAGAATAACCCGAATACGAACCTAGTAGAAGACTCAACGACAAGTGACCATGATGACTGGAATGATATTAATATCCTATCTGGAGAATCATCTGAGAAATATATGATAACGGTACATATTGAACACGTTAAAATAAAGATGGAATTTGACACTGGGGCTACACTAACTTCAATGTCATTACAAGACTATCAAAAACTAAACATTGGAAAAAGAATCTTCAAGACAAACATAAAGCTCAGAACCTATACTGGAGAAGTAATCAAACCAACAGGCGTGGCATACGTGCAATGCAGATGCCAAGATAAAGAATTCCATGGAAAATTGTATGTCATCAACAATAACGTCGACCCCATTTTTGGCCGCAGCTGGATGAAAGAACTCAAAACACTGAACTTAGCAGACATAAAAGCCGTACAACATACTGAAAACATAGAATTAGACCAACTACTGGAGCTCTACAAAACATCAGTCTTTAGAAACGACATTGGCGAAATACCCAATTACAGAGGACACCTAAACCTGAAAGAAAACACTAAGCCAATTTTTATAAGACCACGAAGAATGCCTTACGCTTTAAAAACCAAAGTGGATGAAGAAATAGAGCGACTATGCGCACAAGGTGTCATCACGAAAGTTGACCACTCTGAGTGGGGTACCCCAGTAGTACCAGTTGTCAAACCAAATGGGAATATCCGATTATGTGCTGATTATAAGGTTACCCTAAACAAAATTATACAAGATGAACAATATCCGATACCTATGATTGAAGATATTTTCACAGAGATGAATGGGGGTAAACTATTTTGTACACTCGACATAACTCAGGCGTACCTAAACATGGTGATGGATGAAGAGAGCGCAATGCTACAAACACTCAGTACACACAAAGGAACTTACAGAGTAAACAGGCTCATGTTCGGAGTTAAGGTCGCTCCGAGCTTATGGCAGAAATTCATGGACAAACTGTTACAAGGCCTAGAAGGCGTTAAATGTTTCTTTGATGATATAATTATACAAGGAGCTAACCAACAACAACTGCTACAGAGACTCAAACTCGTACTCGATAAACTAAAAGAAAGTAACCTTCGAGTAAACAAAGACAAGTGCCATTTTTTCCAAACAAGTATAAATTACCTTGGACACACTATCGACAAAGACGGTCTACACAAAAACAGGGACAAGATAAACGCAATAGTTAAAACAGAACACCCAAACAATACAGCAGAACTAAGAACATTTCTTGGGATAGCAAATTTTTACAACAAATTCATACCAAACCTAGCATCGATCACGAACCCTCTAAACAATTTACTAAAGAAAGAATCTAGCTTCTTATGGTCTGCAGAATGTGAACAAGCTTTTATACAAATTAAGAAAGAAATTGTAAGTGAAAGAATACTGATACACTTTGACTCTAAGAAGCCGTTAGTGCTTTCAACAGACGCATCGCCACTGGGACTCGGGGCAGTACTATCACATAGACTACCAGATGGATCAGAAAGACCTATAGCATTTGCTTCGAGAACACTGTCAAGTAGCGAGAAGAAATACAGCCAAATCGACAAGGAAGCTACAGCGATACACTGGGGATTGAAAAAGTTTTTCTACTATTGTTATGGTCGAAAATTCATCCTCGTTACAGACCATAAACCGCTGACAATAATTTTCCACCCACATCAAACGCTACCAGCAATGAGTACGATGAGGTTGTTTCACTACGCTCACTTCTTATCTGGATTTGACTACAACATTGAATACAGAACTTCAGCGAACAACTCAAATGCAGATTATTTATCCAGATTTCCAGTAGAATACACCAAGACCAACAGAATTGACCAAAATTACAGTTTTCAATTTCAGCAAATCCATACCATTGATATTAATCCAGATGTCATAGCGACAGAAACAAGAAATGACGCCGACTGTACAATTTTGCTACACGCATTGGAAACTGGCCAATCACTAAAAACACTCGGTTACAAGGACAATGAATTTACTTTACATGATGGTTGTTTATTTAGAGGATCACGCGTCTTAATTCCAAAAGCACTTCGCGAACAAGTGCTAGACGAACTACACCTCGGTCACCCAGGTATTGTAAAGATGAAGCTATTGGCTCGCAGTTTCGTATACTGGAAAGGAATTGACAACGACATTGAGACCAAAGTCAAGTCATGTAGAACCTGTAGATTGCAACAAAATGAACCAGAGAAAGCACCACTGCATCATTGGGAACAGCCACATGGCCCCTGGCAAAGACTTCATATTGATTTCGCTGGACCTGTACACGGACACCACCTATTAATTATTGTAGATGCATTCTCAAAATGGACTGAGATTATACCAACCAAGTCCACTACAAGCTCTTGGTGCATACAAAAATTGAAAGAACTATTTTGCACCTTCGGAACACCTCACATCTTGGTTTCAGATAATGGTCGACAGTTCGTTTCGGAAGAGTTCGAAAAATACTTGAAATATTGTATGATCACTCATAAGACCTCCGCCCCATACCACCCTGCAACCAATGGGCAAGCTGAGCGTTTTGTGCAGACAGTTAAGAGAATCTTACGAACCTTAGAGGGGGAAGGAGGTAACCTAGTAGAGAAGCTAGTGACAGTGAGAACTCGTCTCCGACGGACACCAAATGCTAATGGTCAAACTCCGTACCAGCTTATGTTCGGCAGGGAAATACGCACGGCACTACATGCTATGTTTTTAAGAAAAGGAGAGAAGACCGCACCAACCCTTCAAGAGGTTAATGTTAGACAGTTCAACCCAGGCGATCGGGTACAGGCTCGTGACTACACGAGTGCCACGCAGCGGTGGCAGTTTGGAAACATAGTAAAACGTTTGGGCCGTCTTCACTATATTGTTCGCACCGACAACGGTGATGTCTGGCGCCGACACCTCGACCAGCTCTTGGGTGCACCCTTGATCCGCAGCAGCTAGGAGGGGAGAGATGTGGTGTATGATAAAACTCCTTACATAGTCTCTATGCTAAATCGCCAGATACCTTAATTATAACGACATTATAATGTCAACTGTCTATATATATTAATAAACGATTTTACATAATATCATGATTCATTAGTTTACTAGTGAAATTTTAGGCGCATACTTAACTTCATCTCTCAGGGCCAATGCGTCGAGCATTGGCGATGGCTGGTATTTCAAATATCCATAGACAGCGGTGACCACTACCATTCGGCCCACAGATATCAGATACAAATATAGCTCAATCACCTGTCGCGGCCTGTGATTCATATAAAACTATTAGGTCAACGTTCTGCGTCAGGACGTACAGTCACCAACATAAGTAACTGAACAGATAAAATTTACAAAAGACATGATATTTACAATACAACAAATTATCCATTATATGAAAGGATTAAGTAACGAAAATTAATATGCAATCCCGATCGAAAATCCTGATTTTTGACAGTAATTTTAATACACGTAATGTCAAAATTCTACTTCAATCTCGCGATTTTAGATCGGGATCGTATATTAATATTGGCCGTAAGTAAACAGATGTCTGTAAATGTGTCTACAAAAACTTACACTATTCTAGCTTGACGGGTCAGTTAGCTTGGTGGTTAGATACCCTGAGTACGTCAGAGGGCGTGGCTTTGATTCTCATCTCGGACAAACATTGGATGTAACATATATGTTCATTTTTCTTGTTCTGTGTATTTATATTGCTGATTGTACTTCACGATAAATTTATTTAGGCGATGATAGGTCAGTTAGAAGTGACGTCGAATGCCGTGAGCAGTCGTGAGTTCGATCCCAACAATGCTCTAGCTTTCGATGAAGGATAACATCGTGTGGAAACCTGCCTATACACTCAAATCAGTCACCAAGAATTTGTTGCGTTACGACTGCTGCACTTAATATCCAGCTCCCTTGTATTCTTACCATACCGCAGTGAAATTGTAGGCAAATACAAGTCTATACATGGTAAATAAAATAAATATGGGACATTCGTTAAGCACGGCCATCTGGACTTCGATTCTGTGACGATAATGACATGACGAAGATGTATCGCGGCCTCTATGCTCTCTCTCTTTCAGTAACTACGCCATCACGTGAGAGGTAAGCTCTCCGAGGTCTCGACGAAGTTTCTATTAGCTGAATAAGGGGGTTGGTCCCGAACGAACTAGAGTTTGTACTATGGAAATGAAATAACTGACATGCTATACATACAATCTTCTTAATACATACTGAAACACAGACACAAAGCAAACAGACATGATCATGCATACCAATGTTTGTCACAGCCTATAACTACTGAGGCAACTGATTAGAAAATAAAAAAATCGTTTGGCCTCTCCGTTAATTTCCTTTGATAAATAACGATTGAGATGAGCACATACCGCCTGACACAGTTGGCAGTAATATTATTATTGCTTTGAGAACCAAGATTTCGCTCGGGAAATCCATTAATAAGATAATCAGGTCTCAATTTAGCTTACCTCGTAAAATGAAAGAGGGAAACAAATATTGATTTAAAGAGACGAATTAGTAGTATTTTTAGGGTTATGTACTTCATCACTCGTGAATCTGTCCGTCCCAGCTATTTGCTTCGAATGTATACCAATTTTATGTATTTTCTGATTCCGTACTTCATCACTCCTGTGTTTGTCGGTCTCAGCCGTCTGCTTCGAATATGTTCTGATTAAGTTCGATACACATATGTATTTTTGTGATCTAAATACAGTCGTGTAAAGTAAATAAAAAAAATCATATACTACTATTTTTTGGTGGCAAATTAGAAAATAGCATATTAAATTCCCAATATTACTTTACAGCTTTTAAAATAAGGTGCATTTATTTAACCAATAGTTTGTTGTATGATAATTAAAATAAACCTCAAACTGTGTTGTAACGTACCGATAGCTTAGTGACATTTATGATCGACTAGCTGTCCCCCGCGGTTTTACCCGCTTTTCCGAGGGATATCACATTTTTCTGGGATAATAAGTAGCCTATATGTAATTCCCGGATATGGTCTATCTATGCACTAAGTTTCATCCAAATCTGTTCGGTAGACTTTGCGTGAAAGGGTAACAAACATTCATACATACAAACACTTGCATTTATAATATTAGTAGGATGTGAAAGGATAATACAAAAGGTAAAGAAAATTAAAAATACAACGTGTTACGAAATACTCCGTAAAAATATTATTAATTATCAAAGCCAGCAACCCTAGTAAGCCTGCCATGTCAGGGAACCAGATTATTTAACAGAAAGGCCTACGTACCTATTTTACCTAATAATAGGTTTTCTATTTTTCATTTTTTTTTTTTTTTTTTTTTTATATAAAAACTTGAGCGCATTTGACTAGATCTCACCTGATGGAAAGTGACGATGTGGTCGAGGATGGTACACGCGAACTCAAGTAATGCCTATTCACTCTTGCCTTAAAGACTCATTCATAAAAATCTGTTTTTATTTTTTTGCGGTATTTCATACAGCGTTACTACGGTTCTTAAATCTTGTGAATGGACTCGTTAATTCCCCATTTAACCTCCTTTCGGCTTTACGGGTAGTTTTGTAACAGCCTGTGTAGTTCTTTAATTTAAATTTAAATTAAAAGCAAATCAATTTTATAAATACATAGTCATAAAAGGGGTTATCTCACTAATAATAAAGTAAATGCATAAGTGATGTTGTCGGTTCGTTTGTTCTTTCTTTATATTATACCAGACTTTATCTTCGGCTTGGTTTCTTTACCCGGAGACAGCTGATGAAGCGGAGAAGTTTAATTTATATCATGAGGGTGAAACTTGAGGTAGTAATTAGTAATATATGCCTATTACAAACCTTAGTGAATGACATTCTGTAAAAGAACAACGGGTTGCACTCCGGGAGCGCCGGCAGAAGTGAAAACTTGAAAATTAACGTTATGCATTTTTACCGTCTCACGAATTTTTGATCAGGTCACATGTCCTGACGTGAGTTTAACATTTTATACCCATCACAAGAAAAGTGCTCAACGCCGCTAAAAAGTTTTCACTTCAAAAAGTAAATAAGAAACACATGAAGTCACTTATTCAACATTATTATAAATTCGAAATTAGTTGTGTGTACAAAATATATTATAGAACGTAACCTGCATCTGTAATCTGTATGCCAAATTCCACTAAGCCGTTACGTAACGGAGTGGTAAATATGTGACCACAATCCCACTATGGAAAGTGATGATGTGGCTGGAGGTGGTAAGGACATAGAGCCTAGGAGGAGTATACTGACTCTCAATGATAGCTGTTGGAACATACCGACAAGTACCTGGCGACAAATCAACTTGAGGGCGTACAAAATACTCGCCGTGCAATGGTTTCCGAATTTCAGATTTTTTTCGTTCACTGAAGGGTCAAGTTCATGACATTCGATGTAACTACTAATTGAGGCCTAAGCATGAACATAACATGAACATACATCGCAAACGTACCGTCATCGTAACGAGACCGCCAAAAAGTATATTCTGTGACGTTCTGCTTTGTTCAATTTCTCGATGGATTGTTTTTTAGCGCACACGAAACGATGACGATACATTGACGATATATGATCGTGCTCACTGAACTGCGTCTTAGAGTAGGATTCCTCTGATGAGATAATATCCATGAAAACAAGCAGTCAAATTGCACTAACCTTAAAATTAATCAAAATACACAGTAATAGTAATTAAAAATATTTTATAATGAATCATGCATGACTGACCATTGTGAAGAATAAAAATATCAAAACTATAAAATCTAGATTACCTCAAAGGAACGAAAATATCAAAACTAGTCAGTTCGTTTGTTCTATATCTATAGATCAAAGCACTCCGCACACGACGTCGGTCATATATCCATCTGTTTATTGCCGAGAAAATGTTATCTTTTCTTTTTGTCTGCAATCTTTATGTAACGGTATGCAAGACTTGAGCAGTCTCCAAGTACACTGTCTGAAGCAAATTTACGGAGTATTAAAATGCTTAGGAATCGTGGCCATCTCATCATTTTGGCCATCTGATCCCAAACTATGCAGAGCGTGTACTATGGAAACCAGATAACTGATATACTACATATACAATATATTTTTTTTCTAAATACATACTTAAATGGATATTTACACCCAGACACAGAACAAACAGACACATTCGACAGGCCATTTGGCTTGGTGGTTAGCGACTCTGACTGCCAAGCCGAAGGTCGCGGGTTCGATTCCCACCCAGGACAAACATTTGTGTGCATGAAAATGTCTGTTTGTTCTGTGTCTGGGTGTAAATATAATCGTATATATGTATAAGTACGTATTTAGAAAAAAAAAAGTTGTATGTAAAATCAGCTATCTGGTTTCCATAGTACAAGAAGCTCTGCTTAGTTTGGGACCAGATGGCCGTGTGTAAAGAATGTCCCAAGATATTTGTTATATTATATATTTATTTTTAAATTGACGTCGTGTTGGGGTATATCCCAAAACTTACCCGTAAGGGGGAAAAAGGGGAAATACTAGTATGATTGTCCGGAACTTATCCAATGCCAATTCCAAGTTCAAATCGATAATTGAGGTTAGATAGTCTAACTGTCACGCCACAGGTTTTGAGTACGATTATCGTCTAGAACAAATATTTATGAGCATGAAAATATTTGTTTGTATTAAGTAATTAATAATGTCCTAAAATATTCCTTTATTCATTGAAACTATCACTGACCTAATATCGTTTCGTGAGGGCCTGTGAAGGCCTACTTGAACTAAAGTTCATTTCATATTACTCACGACCTTTTCTCTTGCTAACAGTCATTTTACTACGTTTTTTTACGTTTCGTACTTTATTTCTCTCTCCTCAGGATCCAGAGCATCGCCAACAGCAAGTTCCTGGTGGTGCTCGAGTTAGATGACGTGATCGAGAGCGATGCGGGGCTCTACAAAGTTAAAGCTAAGAACAAGATGGGCGAGGTGGCCGCCTCCATCAATCTTAACTTTAGCCGTGAGTTAACTACCTTTATTTATTCTTTAAGGCTGCTATTCAATTTACACTGTATCACCTTACAGCAATGTCATTGTATAGAATATCTTTCGCTAGATATCATAGAGTTTAACCTTGCAGGGATAATAGCTTGATCTAGAGCAGATCAATTACATTCTAAAGTATGCCAATTTGTAAACAAAAAAGAACGACAACAAACAATACTATCAAATTTAAGATATAATAACACACAAACTTTGCAATGGATAAATATAACAATATAATGTTGCGTGACGCCATGAAAAGACAATAAGGTCAAACATAGCTAAATGCTAAGGTCAATCAAAACTGACCCTTGGATTGACTCTATAACAACAGCACATAATTACGGAGTTTTAGTCCTTATTTTGATAATAGTAAAAGATATAGTAACAACATGCCAACAGCTCTCAGCATACATGCAAATCTGACACCAACAGATTCTAATTCTCCTTCTTCCTACGTTAACAACATTCAGAAACCAATACACAAACATGTGTCAAACATTTGTCATAACGCACCGTAATTTAATACTGGGCCAATAAAAATACCACAAATAACAGTATTAGTCATAGACAGAAATAAATGTCTAAGTGAAAAAATGAGTCTTGGACAGTAACCCACGCTTTCCGATCTGAGCCAAAAGATTCGGCGCCTGAGCCCGTTGGCAGCTCCACTGTCAGAAGGCACTGTACTGAAATCATTATGAAAAACCACGACACAACCAAGATATTGTAAACATTGTGAAAAACATGATATATTAAAAATATGATAAAACTGGCAAAATTTCCAATTTATTGGAAGTGATCTTGATCTTTATAGAGGCGTATAAGTGCTAAGATAAATAAACCGACATTGAGCTAAAAATTGCGTACAGAAATTCCTGAAACCATCAAAGGTACTAATAAAGCTGTTGCAAATGTAAAACCTGTTGCAAGGCTAACTAAATTCATAAATACGAATAGATTAAAGAAATAGCGTTTTACCAATATTTTGAGAGATAGTAATAATATTTTGTAAGAACAAAGAATCTTTATAATTGAATTTGTATATGCATAAAATTTTACCGCTGCAAACTATCCAGGGAACCAGCAAAACACCTAGGTTTATTTTCAGAGTTATCACTGTTAAATTATTCCAAATGTTTACGTCTGTTAGATGTTATGCAAATTATAAACATTTAGCTCAAATGATCTGCAAAGATTCTGCTCTTCTGAGCGGTGAACTAATATATTTTAAAAGATTGAGCTCGCAGCAACCGCAAAGTTTACATACATACCATGTTTTAGTTCATTGGAAATAACAAAATTTAGAAATGAAGAATAGAATCATATACTGAAATAGGATCAAATGTAAATGATGAAAACGTTACAGGAAATAATAATGACGTATATTCTCTTTTTCCAGCCGCTGACGAAGAAAAACAGAAGTAAGTGTTCGAAAATAAATTTGTTACAATTATTTATGAACTACTACCTACTAACACCTACCGACTACCTATTTTATTTTACCTGATTCATCAAATGTGTTTATATATCCATGCTATGTAACTTAACGCTACACAACTGCTATTGGTGTAATCTATAGCAGTTAATCTATTAAAATTAGAAGAGAGCTATATGCAGTTGCAAAACGGGGTATTTTGACACAAAGAAATAAACAAGAAGCTAAAGCTCACAAAACGTCAAAGCGGTTGCTTAAAACTAGACCCTAACATGTAAATGTGTTGCACAGACAAGTGGACGGTAAAGCGCCAACGTTCGCGCGCAAGCCGGCCATCAGACAAGAGGACGATGGCAAGCGGCTAATCTTCGAGTGCCGCATCGAAGCCGAACCAGTACCCAGTGTCTCCTGGTTTCACAATACAGCTGAAGTCAAACCTGGATCAAGGCATAAGGTCAGTTTCTTTCTCTCTCTCTCAGAAAGTTCTAAATGTGATTTTATGAGAGGACATCGAATTCCTTGAATAAAACCTAGCAATGCTAACGAGAAATTACACCCTGTTAGTAATGAATTAAATAAACGTCATGGCATACCATTAATTTAACTTCTAGAACATACAGTCAATGAAACAAAAGCCACGGAGATTTCAGCTGAAACTACTTATGTAACTGACACAAATTACGAACACAATGACATTAAGAGCATTAACGACCCACAGCGACATTCCAAAGGTGTGAAAGTAAAAATAAGAGTGACTGCTACAGATGTTCTAGTTTTAATAGTACTCAGAGATGGCCTTGACCCCGATCTAGTTGGCTAGGAGTGCCGCCAGGTGGTGACTGTCTCGCACGATGACCTTTCGTCCTAAATCTCACTATTAATTTTATCTTTCTTTAATATATTGTTGAATTCCTAACAATGTACAACATGTTCACTGAGTACTTCAAAATGGACTGGCACTAAATGTCTGCTGCTAGGTAATAATTTATATTGTTTAAGGGTTAATATTTTACAACTCAAAGCAGCAGATGTGTAGTGAACTGACACTGTCTTAAACAAGAGTGATAGATACAAATGAACTGACAATGATTGGCGTTTGTGCATAAATAACTGACTATTCAGTAACACCAGTATGTTGATGATTCTAAGCTTAGCTGCGCTACAATTCTGGATCTATTTCTTACATTTTGAAGGACTTAAAGGCTTTACTTAGTAATTGTAAGTTTAAAAATTTAATTTCACAGTTGACAGTAAGCAAAGATGGCAAATCTTACTATGCCTCATTGGAGATCAACAACGTAACCGTGGAAGATGCTGGCAAGTATCGGGTAACGGCCAAGAACGAACTTGGCGAAAGTAACGCCACAATCAGCTTGAACTTCGACAGTAAGTATTTTGTGCTTTATCTTTTTGATGTTAGAATAAGTTTAGGGTCCATGTCATCGATGTTATTGGTATTGGTAGTGAGAATTACAGAGAAAACGACATACAGAAATACACTGATACACAATGCAATTAATAAAGTTAGGAAATTAGAATTATTATTTAAAATAAATGACGCTTCAAATTGTCTTAACAATTTGCTGTTTTCTTGTGTGTTCCTAATCCCTTAATTGATAAATTCACAATGTGTAATTTAATCAAATACGTAGATATTGCAGCAACGCTTCTATAATCATCAACTAATTCCTTTAAATTGACAGTTACTCTACATACAACACTTATAGTTTTGTATTCGTTATTGTTAATATCTAAAACAATTTAAGATGTTTTCTTAATTTCTTATTTTTGGTAGGTTAACATCACACCTAATACACTCTGAACACATTTCAATAATATCTTCGGCACATACACACGATCTATACACGTTTCTGCACCTAACACCTTTCTATGTATGTTTCTATCATAATCGCCTATCATTATATATTTTGCAACTATGCTTCTATTAACCTTATTGTAATCTTGCATATATTTTATATTGTAGCTAGACATAACAATATTGCAAATACAGTGCTTTAGCAAATGCACAATTAACTAAATAACCGAGCAACTGTCATGCGTACTGTTTGTTAGAATGAAAGTAGTATGAAAATTACACGTATAATCCAAATTTTATCTATGTATTCTATTCGATTTATCATTATCTATTCTCTTATACATTCCTCGATTAACTCCTATCGGATTGCGTATTGTTTTAATCCGTAATACACAAAACTAAAAGAAAACATCTTAAATGTGATACATATCATTGAGCGGCTGCAAATCTTCGCGTATATGATCAAATTGGTGACATTAATAACGTATGAATTGATGACATAGGCGACGAAGCGCCCGTACCTGAGGACTTTATCAAACCGACATTTACGGAGAGACCCGTCATCAGGCAATCGGACGATGGTACCAGAATCACATTCGAATGTCGATGTGTTGGCAAACCGAAACCAACCATGACATGGTAAGAATAAGCCTCAGAATTAATTTTACATAAACCTGAGCTGTAGCGGTATTAACTTTGCACTTGATGATGCAGGTACCATGGAAAAAAAATTGTAAAAGAAAGTAGTAGACACAAAATAACGTTAGAAGAGGATCAAACATTATATCACATGGCGCGACTCGAGATTATAGGCGTAGAGAATTCGGATAGAGGAGAATACAGGGCAGTAGCGAAAAACAAACATGGTGAAGGCGTAGCGAAAATTAATCTGAACTTCGAGGGCGGTGACAAGCCAAAGTAAGATTGGTACAAAATGTTTTACAACGGGTGTACAGTAGGATTTTATATTAAGCAAATATTTTATGTTTTAAACAGAATCCCCGATGGCAAAGCACCAAGGTTTCCTAAAAAGCCTACGATTAGACAGGAAGGGGATTTGTTAATAATGGAGTGTATACTCGAAGCATATCCCGTTCCGGACATCACGTGGTTCCACGGAGATAAGGAAATAAAGGACGGTGCCAGAATGAAGATGTCCAGAAAAGCTATCGGAAAAGATACATTTAATTTAACATTAGAAATTTTAAGTCCCACTAGGGAAGACGGTGGGAACTATAGGTGTAACGCCTTCAACTTGTTTGGTGAGAGCAATGCCAACATTGCTCTCAATTTCCAAGGTAAAACAAGTAAACTATATGACAATAAAATAAAATATTTAAATATAATTATGTACGCATACAGTAGCATAAGCATGTAAGGCTTCGTGCTTTTGAGCTGCATGGAGCTTTTTTGTTATGAAGCTTAGAAGTGTTAGTAATTAAAATTGATTGTTACTTTAGGTGGGGATGACGAAAACGGTTTCGCACCTTCATTCGTGGAGAAACCTCGAATCATTCCCAACGAGGATGGCACACTCATTACGATGCGTTGTGTCTGCAAAGCAAAGCCGGCGGCCGAAGTCACGTGGTACAGAGGCACGACCGTCATCAAAGCTAGTAGTAAAATCGAAATCAAATCATCCGTAATGGGAGAAGATACTTACGAGTTGCTATTGCTTTTGACCAATCCGACGGCAGCGGATGGTGGCGCTTACCGCTGTCACGTCCAAAATGAATTTGGAGAAAGCAATGCAAATCTCAATCTTAACATTGAGGCTGAACCGGAACCGGAAGGTGAGGGCCCGACGTTCGTCGAGAAGCCCACGATTCAGTCCAAGGATAATGGCAAATTAGTAATTATGGGATGCAAGGTCAAAGCTAGCCCGAAACCGACGATCGTGTGGTATCATGAGGGTAAAGAAATCAGGGACTCGTCGAAAATTAAAACCAGGATCGAGGTGAAAGAGGATATTTACACAATAATCCTGGAACTCATCGACCCTGGTATTGAAGACTCCGGATTATATAAATGCAACATTAAAAATGAACTTGGGGAGCTCAATGCAAATCTTACGCTCAATATTGAAAGTAAGTTCATTATTCCTCATATCTGTGAATTGACAGTTATTTTTGTTAATAATTGGATCTAAAATGTGTACGTCCTTTGATTACAGTCATTCCAGTTATCAAAGAGAAACCGAAGATCATTAAGATAATTAAAAAGAAGACTGTTATTGTTGAATGTAAAGTATTAAGTAAATTTGCACCAGCGTGCACTTGGTTCAAGGAATCTAGCGCCGTCAAAGAAGACTCGAGACATACAGTACTCATTGAGCCTTCTCGTGAGGTAAGTTTTACTAATGATAATAATATGAGAGAATAAAATAGAATAGGTAGCTAAAATTTCAAGTTCAAACTATAAAGAGTTGAGGTTTCACGAAGACCATGTAAGTTTACAACTAATGTGCAAATGAGTACAACATAAGTATTCAATGTGTTTCAGGGTGAATTCACAGTAAAACTGGAAATTTCCAATATTTCCCAACAAGACAAAGGATCATACAAACTCGTTGCTAAGAACGAAAAGGGCGAGGCGACGTCACAGATGGTCGAAATCACAGATATACCCGAAGAAAAGGGTGAAAAACCACAGATCATTAAGCACTTTAGGAGCTTGGTAAGTTTCAATCATGAATTGTAGTGATATCAGATGAACCAGAAATAAAAAAGAAATGAAACTTAGTTATGCATATACCTAAATTGCATGTGTATATTGTTAGGCCAAGAAAGAAAACGAAGAGGCGGAATTCATAGCTGTCCTCAAGTCATCAGACCAGTCGTGCAGGTGCACTTGGTACAAGAACTCCACAGTCATCAGGGAATCTTCCGAAGTGAACACCTCCTTCGACGGCACCAACGCAAGACTCATCATCAGGAAGGTGTCGTCCAAATACGTTGCCAACTACAGAGTAGTAATCAAGAACGAATTCGGAGAAGACGAGTCCAGTGCTGACTTGACTCTCGTCGAAGAAAAGGTATGTGAAGATAAAATAAAAAATACTTAAGTGGTGATTGGACTTGGTTTACACTGTGATGTGAAAACAATCTGTTCTATAAAGGCCCCCTTTATTGACTTTTGGAGGTATGACATCCGCGCAACAACGGTGCTCGATACTCTCGGAGTTAAAGCTTTAACGCACACTTACAAAGCGTACTTAAACGCGGTTACCATACCTACCATATTTTAAAATATAAAAACATTAGATTTAAAAATTCTAACGAATCTTTTACAATATCTAATATGCACTCAATGAGCAAAGAGCATACATACTTTTTAGAGTAGTAGAGCTCTTAGTGCAGAGTTCGTCCGGGGAAGCACTACCACCTTACCCATTTCCGCCGTGAAGCAGTAGTGCAATTGTATTACTGTGTTTCGGTTAGAAAGGTAAGGGGGCCGGTGAAATTACAGGCACATTAGACTTAACAACTTCACGTCTCAGGGTCGACAACGCATTGGCGATGCTCCTAGTGTTGCAAATGTCCATAGGCGGCGGTGACCACTTACCATCAGGTGGACCGTTTGCTTGTTTGTCGGCTCAAGTGGCATAAAAAAAAACATAATTATTTCGAAATAGGTTTTTTAATACCAAGTAAACATATAAAGTACGTTTATTGAATTGATTTATTTAAATAATTTCAGAAAAAGAAGAAGGAGGAGGAAGAAGAGGAAGAAAAAACTGTCATCGAAGAATCTGAAGAAGAAATGTCGATTGTGGAAGAGAAATCCGTAATCGAAGAAAACCATGTCGACGAAAGAAAGAAGGTAAGTTATTATTAAAATTATTGCAATAAATAATATGAAATATGTATAATAGCCATAATATCCTATCCGAGTAGTTTGAGTAAAGGTACATATTCAACTAGAGTGATTAGATAAATTTTTTGTGTTGTATATATTCCAATACATTGAAGTTTATCCACTATCCAAAAAACAAATATATATTATACATGTGTTGTAAATATGTAATTTGTAAAGAAATGTATATAAAATATTGTTTATGAAGGAGGAAGAACAGAAAATATCAGCTAAAAAGGTATCAAAGAAAGAAGAAGTAAAGATCGAAGAAAAGAATCAAGAAGTTACAATCGAAGCAAAGAAGACCGAATCTAAGGTTGAAGCTAAAAAGGTTGAATCTAAGATAGAAGAGACCAAAAAAGCCGAAAAAGAACTCGAAGAAACCAAAAAGGTGCTTGAAAAGAAGACTGCCAAGACAGAGGAAGAGAAAAAGGCACTTCTGGAGAAACTCGAGAAAAAGAAAACAGAACCTGAGCCAGAGGCAAAGATTGATGGCATTCCAAAACTTAAACCTGTCAAACCCAAAGAAGAGCCTGTTGAGGAAAAGAAAGAAGTTGCAAAGAAAAAGACCGAAGAGAAAAAGAAGGTCATCAAAAAGAAAGTTGTTGCAAAGAAAGAGGAGGTAAGTCTAAAATTATTTTATGATCAACTTACGCGATATGTAAAAAGCTTCTGGTGAAAATATTCTCGAGATTGTATGTATGTACCATGTCCAGTGTTTTAGCAAACTTTAGACGTTTTCATGTACATGTCAGATGTCTCTAGTGATTAATTTATTAGATCAAGTTTCATTATGACTTCTAGAAGTTGACCTGAAATCTATGTTTCGACTGTGATTATTATTATGTAATAACCAATTTTTCAATTGTGTGTTGTGATAACATGTTGTGCTAAAATGTATTTAAACATAGGACGTTCTCGAGTTCGTCGATGATTACGAGCGACCAGTTTTGGAGAAATATGAAAAGATTACACCAACGCCTCTCGCTAAAAAACCTAAAGAGGATGACACATCGAAGGTAAAATCATTACACTTCATTCACATTCTTAATACTCATAACAATTACAGTACAATTGAACATGATAGTAATACAAATAAATCTATTTAGTCGAAACGAGCATCGGTATCGGAAAGTGTCAAAAGTGAACAAGAAAGTGAGGATGAACCCTCTATCGCTGCACCGGTTCCAGAGAAAAAATCTAAACCTGAACCTAAAGCAAAGGTAATCCTAATAAATTATAATAAAGAAATCTTAAGCGCGTATACTACTTTTTAAGTTAAATCAAAAATATATTTCTTTTAATATTAGAGACTTGATTATAATGATCGATTCTAAAATTATCGTCAAAATGACATAGGTTGAAGAAGAAATAGTGGAACCTAGGAGGCCAAGCATTAAAAAGGGACTTCCCAAACCTGAAGAGCCCGTAGATGAAATATCGCAAATAAAATTATCAAAAGCACCAGTAAAACCGACTGAAGAAAAACTTGAGGAGCCTCAAGTTGCCAAGTCTAAAAAACCGGTTAAGAAGGTAACATTGACGTTCATTATAATAAAGTTGATATTTCGCTAAATTATTTAATCAAATTAATTTCAAATGTTATTTTAAAGCCGGAAGAACAAAAAGAGTTCATCGACGATTACGAAAGGCCTGAACTTGAAAAGTACGATAAAATGACACCAACGCCTTTAGATAGGGAAAAGAAACAAAATGGCGTCGATCAGGTACAAACACAAAACCAATATCTCCTCTTAATTTACTGGTTTAATACGTAAAATTTACATATTTTTATACAAATACTAAATGTAAATACTTTATAGGCTGCACCTGAATTTATTGACGATTACGAAAAACCTGAACTCGAAAAATACGAAAAGTTCACGCCAACACCAAAGGACAAACGTCGTCCTAGTGAAATACAGGTAAACAAAATACTATTTACAAGATAAAGGTTAATTTACGATGAAAATAAAAATACTTGAGCTATCAGAACCAATACAAGACTTACTTCTTAATAAATAATAAAATATAAGGTACACATACATATTTCTTAATAGGATGACGTGGATATGATGACGGGCAAGATAAAGCCTAAAGGGAAGGAAGATGAACCTGAAATACCTACACTCCGTAAACGTTCTGTCGCTAAAGACAAGGTATTTGTTTTATTAAAAGTTAAACATACAATTTGAAAAGTTAGTTCATGTAAACATTGTAAAATTGTGATTTAGGAGGAGGAGAAAAAACCAGATGAAAAACCGAAAGCAAAAACAGCAAAGAAATCCGAACCCGATGCTAAAAAAAGACCATCTCTTAAAGAGAAAGAGGTAGATCAAGATTTTGATACTAATAGGAACTTTGACACTAAAAATAACACAGTTTGGTAGTTCGGAATTCTTATTACACGGCTTACACTATCTTATATTAAACTTAACTGCACACCTAATTTTCAACACACGCATTTTGAAATAAAAACACATTCACGCGATAAACTTCTTTAGCGGTGTATTTGGAGTACTATTTATAATAATTTTCAGCTCCTAAACAAAGAAAAAATGTAAGTTATTAAAGCTTTGGCTGCTTGCATGGCATAAAATCTGTAAGCGCTATGCTTCTCTATGTTAAAAGTTTTCTTTTCAGCGTTCCTGGTAAGATCAAGGTTCTTCCATCCAAGTATTATCAGACAAAGAAACATACACATACAATATTCTACAGAAACTTTTCTATTATTTCTTCTAAACCTCTGCCTCATTTGTCTACAATATGCACTGCACAAACCAGTTTTGCATATTTAATGTCTAATTTTATCAAGAACGTCGACTTCAAGACTAATCTAAATGTATTCTATGTTTCATCTATGACACGATATTTACACATTTTCCACAACACAGGTCGTCGAGGAAGAGTTTGTCGATGATTACGAAAGACCAGTACTTGAGAAGTACGAGAAAATCACACCGACACCCATTGAGAAAAAGAAAAAGGTACACATTATAAATACAAACATTTGCTTTCAAAAACACATTGCTTTATGACATACTATTTTATATTAAAAAAAAATAATTGTTAGGATGACAAAAAGCCTGAAGAAGAAGTACCTTCAGCCACGGCGACAGCCAGACGTCGTTCTGTTAAAGACAAAGATAAGCCAGAGGTAACTCAACCGGTTAAACCAAATAAACTCACAATTAATCATTTAAATCATATTTTTTAAACTAAACATAAAACCTTTCTCCAGCCAATGGACGTTGACGAAAGCGTCAGCTTGTCCAAGCCTAAGGAACCGGCCAAACCGGGTAAAGAACCTGAGGATGTTTCACTTACGCATAAAACACCAGCTGAAATTACACCAACGGTTCGTACACTTTCTGCAGATAGAATAACCTTTTAAAATCTATTTTCAATCAATTATATGAATTTCTTTTATCGACGCATTAAAATCTTTAGGAAGGTGAAGCTGAAGCTAAACTCAAAATTAAGAAACCTGAAGTCGTTGAAGAAAAAACTCTTAAGAGACCTTCAGCTAAAACTAAGGAACAACCAAAGGTATTATCTACAACTCCTTCGTTTTATAACCAATTAAATAAAACTAAAAGCTAAATACTCAGAAAAGAAAATGTAGACAAACGTGAAATTTTTCTTGTATTCATTCTCGATATTTACCTGTTGCTACAGGTATAATAAAGTAGTATAGGTCTCGGTAATTATTGAAAAAATGCACATCAAAAAACTATTGAAATCAAAAATAACGTCTAATCAAAATAAATATAAAGGAACACATTTTACACATTTGTGACAAACTATTTCCTCTATCCAATCTACCCAATACATTATGAAAATGTTAAACTGTTTTCCTATAACAACACTTTTTTCCATATCATCTAGTTATAATATGACTATCTTCATTTTCTGTATAACTAAAACGTATTTCCTGCGGGGTTAGGGAGAAGACACAGAGGAAGCTGTTAGCCTCACCAAACCTCGCACTAAGACAAGCACAACTGCACCAGGAGAAGCAGAACTCACACAAAAAACACCTGCTAAGAAAAAGCTAACGGTACTCACCTATTTATAAATTAATATTAATTATCTCAAACGTAATACTTTCCGAATCAATATAATGGTTTTGGTTGAATAAAACAAATGAATCGACGATATTGTAGTTAAAATCGACAGTTGTACAAACGTTGGACAAACAACTGTCTATTTTAACACTGAAATGTAAGCTGCTACAATAATAGAAACTAAAGAACATTGCATTAATATTCTATAGGAGGGAACAGAGGAAGCTAAGCTCAAAGTCAAAAAACCTGCTGTTGTCAAAAAAGAAGACGATGATGAGGTAGACGTTGTTCAACGCTTGAAATGCTGCACTGTAGTTAAAATAATTTACAAATTTAGAATAATGTTTGAAACGTAGACGCATAATGCTCAGATAGTCAGAAGAGTAAATTGAACTAATGTTTTTTAGATTAGTATAAAAGGCATGCAAAAAACACCATTTGAAACAACGCACAATCAAACTAATGTGGTAGTGACCCGCAAAAATAAATGCTTAATGTAGTTAATCCATTCAAATCATTAATTGATTCCTTAGGAGCCACTGACAGCAAAAGGTGGTAAATTTGAAAAGCCACAGCTAAAGAAAACTGTCAAGAAGACAACAGATAAGCCTAAAAAGGCTGAAGTTGGTGCCAAAGTGAATGATGACGGGGTAATCACCGTTTCAAATAAACGAATTACTTCTAAGTGACGTCCACTTCCACTTTATAACTATATCTTTCACTTTCTATTTGTTATACACAATGCTTGCACAATTTCAAAAGCACAGCACTCCTATCCAAAAAATGCACAACTAATCTCTACACCCTTCGCACAAACCTTTTTGATATCACTTACACTAAAAACAAAAAAGGGTTTCTTGGATTGTCCATATGTCGTTGAAAAATTCGGTCGTTTGTCGCATGTTGCTTGATTTTTATGCTTTACATGTTTTTTCGTTCACAGGTTTTTTTATCTTTGAGATTATTTTATTTACATCAGACAATATCTATATTTAGTATACCATTTATCTCAACTCTAATACTAGCCAAGAAAAAAGAAAAAAATATTTTTTTATATTATTTATTTACAGACTATGGTAACGTATTTAATTCAAATATAATATACACCCCTCCTGATTTAACCTAAAGATTTTTAATTTCATAATTATGTATACATAATAAGCCACATACGCTATGTAGCGTTAGATATAATAAGAAAGAAAAAACAAAAGCTTTCGTCATAATAATATATGTAAGAAATTAATATTTGTCATCATAACATTTTCAGCTGGAACTCGACTTTGTTGATGACTACGAGAGACCAGTTCTTGAGAAATACGAAAAGATTACACCAACTCCCACAGTTAGGGAAAAGAAAGAAAAGGAGCAGACTAAGGTGAGAAATTAACTCTTCATTATTTATTTTAACCTTTGGTGTAATGGTTACGCACTCATCCGCCACGCCATAGGTCGTGACTTCGATTGCCACCTAAGAAAATGTTTTGAGTCGACAAACATGTCCATTTGTATTGCATAAACAAAGACCGCATATAAGCTATTTGATTTCCACTTAGTTTTAGGTCAGATAGCGTGTGTGGTGAAATATCCCAGTCTAATAAATTATGTATTTTACATAAAGTTTTTATGTATTCGAAAAAAATATTGTACTTAAACTTATAATATGAGATATAAATGGTTTATCTTAAAAAAGAATCTCGACTTCCATAAGTGTATGGGTAATGTTTGTTACTTTTACAAAACTAAACAGAATTTAAAGGGTTATTTGAATGAAACAGGTGACGATGATCGCCCAACAACAACAACAACGTCTTGAAGTAAAGGTAGAATTGGAACACAAAATCAGAGAGTTTGTCTTACCCCATCCGTTTTCAAGGATACAATTTTACCACAGACAAAATTTAAAATTTTAAAAATAAAATTAATGCAAAAGTTTATGGTTTCATTCATCAAAAATGTACTGTTCTCCAGCTTTTAAATTTCGAACCATTTTGTATCCTTTTTGGAGTAGTTGTGGTGAATTTAATCCTTATCATAAATACCATATTCCATGAAAAATATGGCCCAATTCATCATTTTACATTACATCGTTGTAATGTGTACACAAAAGTGCTTATTATTCTAAGAGAGTGTTCCCTAGTCCTCTGTATATCCAGCCCGAAATACCATATGTAAATTTGTCACCACTGTAAATGATATTCAAAATTGTATCTGTGCTAATGAAAATTAATTTATCTTGTTCCTTTAGACCGAAAGCCGTAGGACATCTTTCCAGAGCGAGGTTTGTTAGCCTTTTGATAAATTTCAGCTTATGCAGTGCCAAAATGTTGCTTTGGAGGAGTCTACTTGCTTACGCTATAAAGTTTTCGCTTTCTGCACTATAATTTATAACAGATAACTTGAAATAAAATACTGTATTAACAGGTCAAGGAAGAAATGAAATCAGAGAGCAGAAGAAGCTCCATTATTGAAAACAAAGCTGTTAAGGTAAGCCCTAAGGTGTATTACAAATTTATTGATAATGTTCGTACAAAAAAGCCTATGTCACTCGGACCGAAAGAACAAGTAAATATCATTCGATACAAAAACAACGTTTCTTCCCTTAGCTGACAAAGGAAACAGCTGAAAGCAGAAAATCTTCCATTTCATCAGTGGCAGAACAGCAGGAAGTGGCAACACTCAAAAAGACTACACAGAAGGTAAGACTTGTGAGAGGAATGAGGGAAGATCGTAAAATAAATGCAGATTTAGAATATATAAACTGGTAATGAACGAAGCGTTAAAAATAAAATAACCAACCTGCTTTAACAGAACTGCAAAAATACAGGTTTATATATTTTAAGTCTCATCTGAATAGAAAATCCATCGCAGTAAAAGCAAAGCAATCCCTTGATCAAATAAATCAAGATTTATGTTTGGTAGTTAGAATATATATACGTACAAGCAATCCCAAAGTACTATAGTGTTTTATCTGATAATTATATACCCAAATGCTTTGTAGACCCCTGTGTGATCTTTGCCAATTGCAAAGAAGAGAGTACGAGTGGTAGATAGTGTACAGTAGGATTCCAAAGCTTTGAAAGAATAACTAAATGTATACAGAATGTTACAAAACTACCCGTAAAGCCGAAAGGAGGTTAAATGGGGCCTTATAACAACTTCATTCACAATATTTAAGAACCGTAGTAACGCTGTATAACATACCCAAAAAAAATCAGAAAACTGTTTTTATAAATGAAAAATAGAATAACTATTAAAGTAGAAATTATTAGGTGAAATAGGTACGTAGGCCTTTCTGTTAAAGAATTTGGTTCCCTGACATGACAGCTTACTAGGGTTGTTGGCTTTGATAATTAATTATATTTTTTAGCGGGGTATTTTGTAACACGTTGTATATGTAGTTTGAAATCGCAGAAGACTACTGATATTGTAGAAGTAATAGCAGTATTTACCATTTAATTATTGTAGAAATTATTATGTGAATGTAGACTAGAACGTTTTAAAACCCAAAGTACAATTAGGCACCCTAAACGCTTATTAACTCCCCCATATTGGATTTTAGCCCACCATCAAACAGGCAGAATCAAGTGCAATCGAACAAGTTAAGCTCAAGGTAAGTCCTTCCTACAGATTATGCATGATTAAAAAAATGTGAATGTTGACAAAAATATGTAAAATATATTCTTTTGTAAATACAAATAAAGGTGAATAGCATTTCAAACAACATTGACGTCAGTTTGAAATGTGCGCTTAGTGAATAACTCTATGTTGTCTATAACATAAATGTACATTTAAATGTTAATAAACATGGAATCTTCGAAGGAATAGCACAGTAGGGTGAAACGAGTGCCAACGATTATATCGTATATTTTTTTAAATAGGACAATACTAAAGAAACTGTTGGAGATGTGGTAGAACAAGAGACTATCGATAAGCCTACAGATAAAACATATCCGTGGCGACCTACGAAAACAGACACACAGGTATATACACTTACACTTACATACATAATATACATATAGTTTACATAAATAAATCATGACATGAAATTATTAGGAACCGACACAAAAGGTGGAACCAAAATCTAAGGAAAGCTTAGAGGAACCAGTGGAAACTAAAAATCCCAGGCGTCGTCCTAGCAAAACTGAGGTATATTTTGAAATTTTAACCTCTATATAGTTAAACGTAATTTTAAAAAGCTTAGTAATATAATAATACAAAAAATATTATATAGGTTGTAGAAACCGTTGAAGAAGTCGAAGAGGATAGTGAAATAATGACGAAAGTTTCAATCGATAAACCAAAAGAACCTGAACCTAAACGCCTGCAAAAGAAAGTCAATGAGGTAGTTAAAATAATTTTATTTGATTTTAATTCATCTGAAAAATCATCCAGGTTAACTTAAGAATAGATTATTAAATAAATACGTTAAACAGGTATCCAAGGATGTGGATGAAACTAAAACAACAGTAGATGATACTAAAAAAACTGAAAAAAGAAGAGTATCTGTTGATAAACCTAGTAAACTCAAACGACCAAGTAAAACAGAGGTAGTTATTGTTTTTATACACCCAATAATATTTTAAGATAGATGATGATTTTTTTATCGACTAAATTCTTTTTAATAGGAAAAGGAAGAGGTAGAAACTAAAGTAACGGAAAAGGTAGTTAATAAAAAAGATACAGTTAATCGTCCAACAGAACCTACAGAACCTTTACACAGGCCAAGCCATGTTGAGAAGGTAAAACCTTTTTTGCATAACATGAGGTATCTTTTGTAAAACTTGGAAATCTTAGTTTCTTATTTTTTTTCTAATTTGGTTCATACATTTGCACAGGACGAGGTAGAAATTAAAGTAACTGAAACATCTGATGTAAAAAGGAGAGTTTCTTTTGACCGTCCTACTGAACCTACTTATCCTTGGCGTAGACCAAGCTATGCTGATGAGGTTGTAAATTCACATTTTTTTGTTTGTTTTAAAGTAGTTTGAACACAATCTAATAATAAAAATTGTATCCAGGATGAGGTTGAAACTAAAATCACGGAAATTAAACGAAGAGTATCGGTTGATCGTCCAACGGAACCTACTTACCCTTGGCGAAGGCCAAGCCAAGTCGAGGTAGTAGTTTTATATTTATTAATCGAAATAAAATTATTTCTATGGCGGCATTAACATTGATTTTAAACGTTTCAAACAGGATGAAGTAGAGACTCAAGTCACGGAAACTCCAGAAATTAAAAGAAAAGTGTCTATTGATCGTCCTACTGAACCGACTTATCCTTGGCGAAGACCAAGCAGAGCAGATGAGGTACATACCGTAAAAATATATCTTTCATATTAACATAGTTTCGAATGAGTAGGTAAAAATAAATCATCATACTTTTGCACAGGAGGAAATGGAAGTCGATGTTCCTGAAGAACCTAAACAAACAGTTAAAGTTAAGGAACCAGTAGTTCCTGAAAAGCAACCAAGCAAAACTGTAAAAGTAGAGGTAGAAACAACAGATGTTCTATTTGTTTTGTTTACTTCTTTGAAATTTGCAGAAAAATCTTATTACTTTTTGTTTACCTAGGATAAAAAAGATGTTAAACCCGAGGTTACGGAGAAAACGAAAGCTCTAGGTAAACCTGAACAACCAGAAGAATCTAAGTACCCTTGGCGACGTCCTAGTAAACGTGATGAGGTACAAACACGTCTTATTACACAACTTATCTATAAGATAAAACATTATACACTTGATACATTTCCCAACACTAAAACCACTTATACAAAATATACTATACATTTACTCCTACACACATAAAAACACAGTAAGGTAAATTTAAAACTATTTTGAAATAGGATATACAAGATAAATTTGAACAAGAAGACACAACTCAGGGTAAAGATATACAAAAATTACCTGACACTAAATCCGAAGAAGCTAAGTACCCTTGGCAACGATCAAGTAAAACTGTTGAGGTATAAATTTGCCGTTTATCAAACATGTTTTTTTTTAGTATAAAATGATTTTTTCTATTAATCTTAACTTCAAACAGGAAGAGAAAGTCGTGGTGGAAGTGGATATAAAAGAAAAGCCTAAAGATGAACCTGTTATTCAGAGTAAATCACTTTTAAAACCTAGCCAGTCAGAGGTAATAACTAACTTAATATTTGTTACTGTAATTTCATAATTTACCAACTAATTAACCAACAATAAATTAAAAATAATTATTTCATTAGGAACCAGAAGGTGTACCAAAACCTAAAAGTCTTAAAAAACCTGAAGGCTTACCATTTTATGCCAAGAGAAAGATATCACGAGAGGTAGGCAACTAAATACAAATATAATATTGTACAAATTATACAAATTAATAAGTATATCTAATAATCGAAACTAAAATTCATAGGAACCTCCTGAGATTAAGGTTGAGATAACAGAACCTAAAGAAACAACCAGAGACACAAAGGTAGTTTATATAATCAATATTAATATTAATTCAAAGAGCAATAATTAAATTTGTTGTATTTGTAATACAAAATTATTTTAATAGGGATCTGATGAATCAAAAACAGAAATGCCCAAGAAAACCACTCTACCACCTTTCTATGCTAGAAATAAACAATCTGATATAGAGGTAATAATGACATCGCAAATTTTACTATAACACAGTATACTCAAATGTTTTCTACATTCACAACGTTTTACACTTTATGCACCACTGTTTAACACACACACATACACACAATATTATTTTACAAAGCACCTCTTTTACCTGAACTAAATTCTTCATTACATATTTTATTAGTTTAAATTTCCCTTTCCAAGTCATCCATAGTTTACTAAATAATTGATTAAAGTTACAACAAAACTCAATGCATTTAAAACATTCTTAGGTGGTTGAAAAACCAAAAGATACCATCCAAGTCTCTGACACACCTTCTGTGGAAATCAAAGACAACACAGATATAATAAAGGAACCCAAAGATGAGAGCAAAACTGACAAACCACTTGACAAACCTCAACCAAAATATCCTTGGCGGAAATCACACATAGAGGTAAACACTCAACACCATCACACATACATAAAATACACAATTTGTAACACACCACACATATTTTTTCACACTGGACTCAACATACGAACACGAATAAAAAGTAAATACATCATCAGGTACCAATTCTGGCAACTGCTGAACCTGATACAAAACAAAACGAAGTGCCAGTTCCGTTCTCATGGCAAGTCATTCCTGAAATTCCACAGGTAGATAAAAATAATATTGATATTTTGGAATCAAACTCAAACCACAGTATAACAATAACAATAAATTTTCCAAATCAGGCTGAACAAACACCAGAATTAGAAGACAAATTCAATCCTACACTACTTGATACACCTGACACTAACGCGCCATGGCGAAGATCTCGGTCACCACAGGTATACAGTACACTACGCTTTCACACTCCATCACACTGCTTGACACCTCATCCGAGACAATGTTTTGACTCATTTAAAACTCATACATCGTATGGTCGCCAATAATTGGAATTTAATCTAGGCTGAGACGCGTGATGGAAAAGATGAGCTTAATCAAGCTACATTAGCAATACCACATCCCGCTTTTAGCAGCAGACCTCCATCGCCTGAAGAGGTACACATTGGCACCAATCAGAAAATTAACGGCACTATTTTGCACAAAAGCGTTCATCCACAGAATTTAATGTAGCACCAGTAACTTAAGCACCGGCACAATCTTCTATTCACTGTATTTAAAACTTCTATCTTGGCTATAGACTTCGAGTCTCTAGTAGATGTTGGCGTAGAGTATATATGCACTTTAGAACTCAATTAAACTGATCTCCAAGCACAAAAAAACTTGTTTTAATATTAATTTGTTGTAAATATGTACATTTTATATTATCTGCTTGCATTTGTATCAATTTAACAATATGGCAATGTTTGCACTGAGTAATTGTAGCAACTTTACATGTGTAGTTATCTGAATTTCCCGCTTTTGCTTTGCTTATTAACCTGCCTACTCTCATATCTGTGCAAATATTATTTGTATTTTTATGTAAATTCATTATTTAGGTTAATCTACAGCAACAGTGTTAAGGTAAGTATTATTTATTTGGTTAATTGCAATATATGAAAAAAAGACAACTTAAGTGAATTATGAGGAACCAAATACCGGCTGGATTAAAAAGCAATTTTTTTTTATTCCGCCATTTAAAACGGCGTGTTAAGTATATCTATCCAGTATAAGTAAAGGAATAATATATTTATAAGATATATATAGAAAAATAATATTAACAAAAACATGTAATATACAAAAATTCGTCTAGTAAATCCAGTAGCAAGAAAGATATTTATTCAATTAATTTTACAGAAAACTGCTGTCAAAGAAGAGAAAGTTGAGGAAGAAGCCAAGAAAGCTAAGATCACCACAGTCAGGAAGAAGGCAGAACCGTTACCCGAAATCGCAGACTACGACAGGCCAGATCTTGAACAATATGAAAAGATTTCACCTACACCAACAACTAGGGAGAAGCCTGAAAAGGATCAGGTAAATAAACCTAGCTTTTGAAATTGAAAATGCACTGAACAATAAAAGTGGCATACAATAATTTTTCAATGTTAAATAGCCGGTACCTAAAGTGCCAGAAATCAAGGCACCTGAAGAAGAGAAGCCAGCTGCACCCAAGATTGAGGTCATCCGAGAGAAATCACCAAAACCAGAGATCCCGAGAAAGCCATCATTGGTGCCTGGTCCACCAGTTGGTAGACGTGGTTCTCTTATTCCTCCACCGGAGGAAATGGGTAGACGTCCATCCCTTATTATCAGCGATGAGGTATGTATCTTTATTTGTTTTAAACATGAAGTAATAATTTTCTTAATAGACAAGTTTCATTTGAAAGATTTTTGTACCCTGTTTTAAATGACTTCAATTTCAATGAAGGTATGAATAGCCCTATAATATATTATAGATTAATGTTATTGTGCCGTCTTATATGTAGAAATAGTTACATTACAATTTACAGTTTACGCAAACATTGAAATCACTCGTTGAAACATAAAAATCAAACGTTCATATTGGTGTGCATTGGAAGAACTTTGATTTCGTAAACTTATGACCAATCAAATCTAAATAACGGTTAACATTTGAATCAAAGAATCTATTAGAAGCTCAAAGATTAAATGTTGCAATATAATAAAATGATAAAAAGCAGCCTTGTGACTGTTCAACGAGTTATTTATCAGATGTTTGCAAACACACAAATATATCAGCCCTATTTAGTAGTGTAGACCCTATTCTCTCAAGCCGAACCCATAACACTAGACTGCCATAGATCTACTCCCAAGAACATATCATACCATAATCATCTATAAAACGATGAAGCTTAATTTACAACCTCAACTGCTTCAGTAGTAATCTGAGACGTTAGTTTGATTTTCAGTGGATTTAAGCTTAGACTCCTTAATTTCCCCGCTTTTAGAACAGCATTCTCCCACACAGCGAATTGTGAGAACACTGATTTTGAATCGTGTATGTAGATATTAAGATCGTGCAAAACGTAATCCACAGGAGAATAGAAAACTAAGACCTGGTGAGGTGATCGAAGAGAAGAAGGTAAAAGCAAATGAATGCTATCCGTTCTATTGCCATGATAAGTTCTTAACTGTATCTGTAAACGGAACTATTAATGCATTTGCATCCGACGCGGTTTATAAACACTATATTACACGTATTACTGGATAATCACATAAGCTGGAGAAATCTCACGTTGTAAATTCGAGTTTTTTTTAACTGCATGTAATTATCCAGGAATTTATTTAAATAAAACGTTTTTTCGTCGAAAGCACAAAGCTAATGCACACACTTGTGAAGTAAATGCACAAAGATAAAACTGCACAGCTTGTCAGCACGATTCGCACACAATAACGGTTAGGGAGGTTGATCGTAACGAAAGGGAACTTTTTGGCAGGAATGGTGTGTCCAAGGAGGCTTTCTTACATCACGATCTTAAAACGGACACTAACATGAAAGATTAACATGAAGGCGATGCAAAATGTAACGTAATAACTTCTGCACACGCTGGTTAGGTTATTGCACCAATAATAAGCTCTTTCTATAGGTAGGTAGGTGGTACAGGTTCGGCAGCGGAGATTTAGGTAGGAAAAACAGTTATTATCAGTGTTTTTTAACAACAGGTCACCAAATTACGTCCTGGAGAAGTTTTAGACGAGAAAAAGGTGAGATCGATTGGGTCTGGTCAGTTTTAGGTGGACGCTGCTCGCTTTTGCAAAGCATTTTGTCTTTAGTTTTTTTTGTTCTTCTTTTTTTATACACATGACATCACGGACAACTTTTGTTCTTTATATTTCTCTTGGAGAATATTTTAATTTATGGACATAATTACCTTCCCCAATTATTTTTATGTGACAATGATACTATGGATACACTAAATACATACAAACCTTACATAAATAATTTCATATACTGTTACACTTTTGATTATAAAAAAAAAACACTCAAAAGTGTTTTAATTCAACAGCTAAATATTTTGTCCCATGTTCCAGTTCATTATAAGCTTTTACTCTTAGCTATAATAGATCCTTTAGTCGCAAATACTATGTCCAAATTACTGTCACGTCTTTTTTCTTAATTCTCTTTATAGATGTTCTCTTAGAGTTAGTTGCCGCTTTGCCGACCAGCCGGAAATATGTGACAAACATCGCTGCGCTGGCGCAAATTGTTTGTCATTTAACTTGTTGATGAGAGCTCCATTATCCACATTACAATAATATTAATCCTTAGAGGTAACATCACGAATTTCAACCGTTAATGCAACTCTATCTGAGTTTGATAAAAGCTCAAAGAGCTGGGATCTTAATTAAAAGTGGTTTCTTGCAAAATGTTCACAATTTTTTTTGGGGAATATAAATTATTTTAGTCTTAAGCTATTTACAATATTTACATATAGCTTTTGACTGTTTAAAAGTGAACTAGGCTGATAATATTATTCTATTACTATTACTCTATTTATCATTATATGATGGCTCTCTCATTAACATAGCTTATAGTTTTTTTTATTTTTAGAATGGCTTTAGTTTCCGAATTCCTTGCAACCTTTTTAGTTTTAGATTTTCTGCTAATCCATTTTTTATTTTAGAATGCATACTACAAGAATTTACTCGACAATAATACTGATTTTAACACATAACTTTTTACACACCTCACATAATATGTTTTGAATTGTTTGTCTTTGAAAAGAGATGAATAATTAAACCATTGATAAACTTTAACATATTAAACAATAACTACATTACCATTTTACACTAGTTTACATTTGACTTTAAGCACACAAACGCACATATTGACATATGTACAGACATTATACATAAATATAAGTTACGCACAAATAACAGAGAATGTTTAACTAAAAAAAAACTTTTTTTCCAAAAAAGAAACGCGGCCGACCGGGTGAAGTCACTGAAGAGGTATACAAATGTGTGAAAAAATATATATGTTTAGATTATTTATGTCATAGAAGGAGATATCCATTTAGATTCGTGGCTAACATAGTTTTTTTACAGTGATTAATTATAAAGTTAATAATCGTTTCAACAAAGGAACAAAAACAATAGAAGCAGCCATAACACGAATCGATAATTCGTACAATGACTGATTTCTTACCGAGAACAATTAAAAATACGTTTTTTAAATGTTATATTCGCAAGTTACTGTAAATATAATAAACAAGTAATGCAACTAACATCTTGTCATGCTAACAATGATAAACAAGAGCATGAATCCAATTTAATGTTTAAAGAACTTTAACAGCAACATAAAACGCACATTCCTAATTATATGTATTGAGAGGAATCTATCGATGTTTAGTAACATATACAATAAAAAATCAGAGAAAAAAGAAATCCTCGAAAGCTGCAATGAACATCTTTAGATTGTTCTCAACAGTGCATGAACCAAAGCAACATTTGAAACAGCTTTATCATCATTCCAAAATGATGGCAATAACAAAACACTATGGTCAAAATGTCCTAGAAATTGTATGAAATATCTTCAACACGGGAGTAATTCTGATCATGGATGTTGCTAATCGTAAAGATGTCACAAAACATGAAAATGACGAAAGCACATAACGAGCGATACGTACTGATGTATCTTAATCAGTAAACAATTTATTTAAATCTAAAACATCTGATATAGAAGCGGAAGTTCAACAAAGATTTCTATAATTAACAAGCAATGTGATCGGTTTGGAGCCAAAGTTTTGTATCTATGACGCAAATAAAGTAAACACTAATAATGTCTACTGAAATGACTCAATTGCTATTGTGGTATGTTGTACTGGTTGTAATAGACATTTGAACTATGGGAGTAAATATTGGAAGTAATTTCATTCGATCAAAAAAATTTAACACAACTAACCAAAACTGAAAATGAATGAAAAATGAAAAAGATTTATTTGCAGCGATTATCATTTTAACAGAAGAATAAACGTATACATTACGTTGTTTCTAAAACCATACTAATAACTGGTAGAATTTTACATTAAAATTTTATCTATGGCCTTCACACTAGGCAACATGCCTGTATCGCGAGGACCAATTTACGATTAACTATAACATTTATATATATTGACATTATAGTCTGATTTTAAATCTTTATTTTTACAAAATAATGTCCTTAAAATGATACACAAACTACGATGAACTGCAAAGCTTCATTTTTGTGATTTCAAAGTCCAATTTTAAAAAGTTAAATAAAATTTAAACGAAACTATGTCCAGAAACTATTATGCAGACGATTCTGCGCATATATAAAGAAAACATGAAATAATGACAAAAGCAATAAAGATCAATCTTGGAAGTGCACCTGCTGGTAAATCTAACATATGCTTATGACGTCAGCGAGTTTAATGAAGCAAATGAACCAAAACCGCAACCGAGCCAGAATTGCTGTAAGGTGTACTTATGATTGATCGTTATTCTTATAAATATGACTGTAAAATTTAGGCCAAGAGCGGAGTATAGTGATCATGAAATGTTCTCACCCTTATACCGCCTCGTGTTGCCAGCCCCGTTGAGTTATAGCCGAAGTAGAGTATGGTTAGATCGCCATGCGTCGTCTACCGTGGTCGTCTGTCCAATAGATCGATCTGATGGGTTAATAATTACCCTTTGAAATAGAATGTAGCAATAATCAATCATTCAATTAAAATATATGGACGTTATTGATGAGCTATTGTTAGACGCTGATTGTTATTCGATGCAAGCTGGCACTGTTTGATTTAACAAGCCCTTGAGCATTAAAGCCGCGGTTAGGCGTTTTAATTGAAGGAAGCTTAAATCGTTTCTTTATATCAATAGTTTTCAGATAGTTCAACAACGGCCAACATTTTAACTATTTGTTGTATCTTCAACAAACAATAAGAAATATAGTTAAATATGCGTAGTGGTATGTAAGTAGAAACGGGTAATAGCTAAGCAATCACAGCTAAAAATGAAAGGAATTCTGACGACAATAGCATAGCTGAATTAAACATGTTATAATTAGCTACAGAGGACAGACTAGAAATAGAACAAAAATGCAACGTGATTGACATAGTATATGAAGGAAGGTAATAGATACCTGAAGAGATGCGCGTAGGCACCCGGTCACTTCAATAGTGGGCGAGGAGAGGACAGTATTGCCGTGTTAAAAACTCTTGGCACTGGTTCATCACATGCCAAAATATTGGCTATCGAGTTCTAAAATTAATCAATCACATATAGACATATTTATTTCTCATACCAAATGATAATTCTAAGTTCAATATTGTTAAATAATATGGGAGATATCATATGAAAGAAATAAGAAGAAACTTTAAACTAATAGTTTTATTATAGTGTAGTTCCGCCCAAAAAAAGATAAGTTAAGTATAAAGACTTGCCGAATTTAATAACCTTATCACTCGATGTAACCAAGGTATCATCGGATGAACTCGTCGAGAAAATTCGTCGGTTCGGTAACAATGTCCCAATACCAGGCACTGAATCGTTTGCCAGCGATGACAATCATCTGAATTGTATGCATTAATATAAGGGTGCCAATCAATCTTTCGATCTCATTGCGTAACTCCTCAATCCAATATTATTTATTAATCTAGACAAACCCACCCGTCTCTACTCTGTCTTCAAGCTTCTTATCTTTGGCTGTGACAATAAAATATTCGCTCTTGATGTCAATAATGACGTGGAAGTATACAATGCAATTACGCCCCTGATCAAGGCAACCAAACGATTTGTTCTAATTCAACAAATAAACTTCTTGTTTACAACAGTTGAGATTTTTTTGTTAAAGTTGAATCAGTCCGATTCGATCTGCGTGTTCTCAACTTTAAAGCTAATAATAATCATGGAAAACACAGCAGATTTCGGCAGGCGCCTCACATACATATTAACAGTGACGACGTCCAAGAACATGCAACGCGGATGGCTCACCTTAATCTGATAATTAATTGAAATGGTCTGCTGATTTGTGCTGTGCACAAATAGAAGCGCGCGGCCCCCTCTCCCCTCGGTGGCAGGGCGACCATGTCTACGCGACCCCTTCTTCAGTCTTTTGACATTCGCGCCCATTTTTAGATGGAACGACACTAACGAAATAACCAAAAATCGAAATCCAACCGACGACATACCACAAAAATTAAAAAAAATATAAATTAAAGATAAGGTGTAACACTTAATAATAATAATAAATTAGCATTTAATAGCAAAGCTTTTTTTATAAACATGGATGATCCGGATAGATGGGAGAGTCTCGTACAACTGTTAATTAAGGAAATCAATGTTGCGTGAGAGATAAAAATGAGTTAACAATGAACCTGTGATATTGTGTGATGCAGTTATTTGAACTTTAGAAATTTTATTAACGTTAGGTTATATGAATTAAGTTAATTTAATTGTTTTGTGGCATCTTAGTGATATTATTTAATCATAATGGCGGCAGTTGCAAAGAAGCCACTTGCCGTTCCCAAACCCGACACGGTAAGTATCAAACTTTCTTGTTATTGTTCAACATACAAAAGTGATAAAAATTATCAATGGTCATTTCAATATTTTCTGTGTTTCACGTTCAACATTATTTTACGTCAAATGGGACTTCTTATAATGGACAGACTATAATTATTGCAACACAGGTCAATGTTATATATCTGTCGTAAGGAGTATCAGCTGTTAACCGTTTATTTCATTAGAATCTATGTATTGGCTCGGATTCACAATGTTGTATTATGAAATCCATAATTTCACGCCTACCTACGTTTATTTTTGCTGCACATACCATCTTGAAGACGTATTTTATTCAAATTTCGTCCACTTTGACCTTCTATGCAGTTCAAAGCATTTTTTAGTTTATTGACATTTATACAATTTCCTTTTCTTTGTTAATTTCAGGTTACTTCACAAAAATGAGTTTTAGCAGCATTGCATTAAAATTTCTATTTGTAAAACAGTTAACAAGATCATATTATACAGTATCATGTTGCTGTAATTTTGAATGAATGAACACTTGCGCGTCATTTGTTAAGAAGTCTAGTTCTTCAGTCAGGTCATTTGGCTAACAGAGTTAATGGACTGCATCTGTCATAACATGCGTGATGTATTTCGTTACACACCATATCATTTTTCACTATTATTTGTTGAGTACGCTCGGGAATATTGGAATGACCTTTGATTTGTTATGAGTATTTAAAAATACTTTCTAGATATATAAATGTTTCTCCAACCCATTTTTTTTTCTTGTCTATAACATTGGTTATTACTAGTAAAGAAATGGATATTAAATCTACTAATTATATGAAGTAAGCAATCAAAGCAAAATACATATAGAAAGAATGAAAGAAATATTTCATTTGGTTAAAAGTTCTTAAAATTTTGATTAAATCCTCAAATTCCTATAAAAATATTTTAGACGAAATATCCATTTGCTCTACAATATCTATGTCGATTTCAACGTGATTAACCCTATTCGGTTGATATTGAATATAAGGAAATTTATTAATTGAATCTTGATAATATAGCGGCGTAAGTCTGGAGACGCCAGGAGGCCTTCGATCCAAGATCTGGAGGATCTCATCAACAAGCCTTCAGTGCCACTGAAGCCTATCGGAAGCGGCGGCCCACCTGTCATTGTAGATGTACAAGAAAGCTACTCTGCAGTTGAAGGTCAGAGTTCATCAAATCTCGTTAAGAGATCGATGTTTTTTTCATCAATTTGTTTGATTTGCATTATATTTTTAAATATCATCTCTATCTCTGAGATGATGGAAATGGGAAATTCAACACAAAGGCTACTTAATACTTAATTATTATTTAAACAGATCAAACTGGCTACCTCACGGTACAAATTGAGAGTAACCCAGCACCAACATTCAAGTTCTACAAGGGTGTGTCTGAAATCATCGAGGGTGGCCGCTTCAAGATGGTCACCGATGGTGACACTGGTCTCATCACCCTGTGCATGCGGAAGGTGAAACCAAACGATGAGGGCAAATATAAGGTTGTGGTCAGCAACATTCATGGAGAGGATTCAGCTGAAATGCAGCTTTACGTATCCGGTAAGACTTTGATTATAAAATCATATTCTATCTAATTTTAGACCTTATGGATTATCTCAACGTAAAAAATTGACATTTACATTAAAAACGAAAGTTATTAGAGATATCAGCAATATGGAAACAGTTTCATATTTATGTTTAGATTGTCATAAAGTAATAAATGAAATAATAACACTGATGATGCTAAACAGACTCCAGTGGAATGGACTTCCGTGCTATGCTTAAGAAGAGGAAGTACAAACAATGGGACGAGAAGAAAGAGGATCCAAACTGGAACCTCAAGGAAACAGAAAAACCAATACCACCTCTCAAGAAGGTCGAAAAGGTAAGGACGACGAAACTTGTAATTTATACCAATATTATACTGTTGAAGATGGTGATATAAAATATAAATACTAATAAAATAAATATAAACTGAACTTAAAATAACGACGCAAGACGATGTAGAAACTATCGTTAATAAATCTCACATTAATAACATTGTCAGTGTCGGTGAGTCTAGCGCTACATTGGCACTGATTTCAATTGATAAATTCAACAGAGGCTAAATAAAAACACAAATTGATGGCAAACATAATTTCTACATTGTAATGCAGTCTATTTAAGAGATACTATAAATAAACGGACATCTCCATCGGGCTAATGTCAAGTATATATGTAGTTTAATATAGCGTCTCCTTTCACTTGAGCCTTTCAAGATTAAATGCTGAGTTCAGTTCACACTGTCATTTCATTAGTTACCCTATTTTAGCGCAAATCCAAGAAAACAATTATTTAAATTGCTTCAAAATTTTAAAAATTACTTCAGTGAACTATATCATAAGCTTTTGCTTTTAGAACTGTTGAAATAACTGAAAACCTCGATTTACTGCTTGTCACATATATCAGTTAGTTTCATAGAAGTTCGAGAATAACTGAATTTCTTGCCAGAAAATGCTTAGAAGTCTTTGGTGGTTTAAAAACATAAGGCATAATTTAAGAGAACTTTATCACGACAAGATTTATTGTCGCAGGCAAAATATTGTAAGTTCATTGTCAGAACATCGAATGCATCATGATATTTGGTCTTTAGGGATTAGAAACTGGATATTTTGAAGAGGACGACTACATTGTGGTCGTATCTGAGGGTGTCGAGATGGGTAGATTCCCCGCTAACAGACGAAGGAGCTCTTCAAACTGGTCCTGGATTAAGGTCATCAGTATTTTCAAAATAAAACATCATTCATTCTATCTTATATTACGACAACTTCTATCCGTAATCTTCTTGTTGTAATTGATTCTTTCTCTCATTCGATACACCATACGAAAATGGAATGTTACTTTAACAATTACGGTCTATGTAAGATATCAATAAACGGTTAATAAAAAAAAAAAACAATATGACCAAAGTTGGCAGAGCTCACAATACTGAGACCAACATTCCAAAATGAAAAGTCTCCACGTGACATGTATAGTATGGTCTCGTCCAGTCTCTCAGGAGAGATTACAAATAGTTATCAAACCGTCTAAAGCCGAGCCGACCACAAAGCCACTAAAGCAATTATGTTTATTGAAGTTCATAATAAAAATAAAAACTTTTTGGTTAACTTGTCAAAAAATATTACATTGACAAATGTCACTTTAAATGACATATCCCATTGGTTACGGGTTGAATTCATGTTTAATAAGTTAATTCATTGAAGTAAACTGCTGAAGTCATGGCTGGAGATTACTTTCGAAAAGTGGTTAATCTATTCCGCGTTAGTATAATCATTATAGAACTGTACTTCTTCCATTGTTGTACATATTTCTTAGAATTGCCACGAATCAATCATTCATTCACAGTTTTATGATCTTATATCATTCTTATCTGCCTTCTTCATCAGATCATAAAATTGTTACTTATTGAGTAACATATATTGTAAATTTTAGGATGTTTACGAAATAAGAAGACGCATGTCTTTACCCGAATTAATACCTGACTGGCCCGCTTTGATGGAGGCTGTCAAAGTAAAGGTTCGATGAAAAGGAGAATTGAAAATACAAATTAAAATAAAAGAGGTTTACTGTCCTTTTGAAATGTGTTAAAAAAATAAGCTGTTCGGGCTTCACTTAATTTGTGAATTTGACAATAATAATTATGTTATAAACACATCATAAAAAAACTGATTTATTTCAAAAAGACAGCTGAATTTATCTTCTAAATAATAAATGAGTTACTTTAAAATCATGAATGATAAATAACTGAAACTAAAATAAATCCTCTGAAATTGGTGGTATCAATAAATCATTAGATATTTTTTATTTAATACCTGCAAGAGTAATCTTAAATAATCATATAAAAGTGATAAATGTTGTTGACATCACTTATTTCAGAGTGATCTAAATAAACACAGCATTAAAACTGAACTTAAAAATTAACCTACCTAAAGTTTTTGTATCACCACTTCACGTTTCTTTAACTTGAACATGATTTTCAGGGAATGTAAGTGAAATGAATTTGATGACTATATTATTTTTGGATTTTTGTCGATTCTATGTAATTACAGTGTAATAAAACTCACATGGACTTACTTCAGTTAATCATATATTCCAATCGTTTTATAATGCCTCTTATTTTCTTTCGTTCAGACTCGATGCTCTAAATAATAATAATCATCATTTCCAATTTTTTCGCCCGCCAAGTCATATCTCTCCCTTTTTTTATTTTCTTTATTTCTGGTGTTGCCGTTTTATTGAAAAATATCGGCAGAGATCCAACTAATAAATTGGTTTTATTTAAAATCAAAATAAACCTAACACTCGACCATCCTGACGCTGTGCATGTCCTCATGCACAGAGACAAAATGCCCGAAGTAACCTAACACTCGGCCAATTGAATCACATATAGCTCGCATCGAATCCAAACTTACAATAATAATCTTCAATAACATGCGTTGTTTTCGAACCCTCCTTCTCAAAAACAACACATATATCATTAAATTTTGTTGTCATTATGGTTGTGAACCCTCTTTCTCACAGATCATCATGACAAACTCAAGTACAAAACATACGTAATTATTTATATTTTATGATATGCGTTGCTTACGAACCCTCCTTCTCGTAAACAAGACATATCCTTAATGTATTGCTGTCTGTATGGATGTGAACCCTTCATTCTCACAAGCCATCATGACAAACCCTAGTCCAGATATACAATTATCGTTTGTTTAATGATATGCGCTGCTTACGAACCCTCCTTCTCGTAAACAAGACATATCCTTAATGTATTGCTGTCTGTATGGATGTGAACCCTTCATTCTCACAAGCCATCATGACAAACCCTAGTCCAGATATACAATTATCGTTTGTTTAATGATATGCGCTGCTTACGAACCCTCCTTCTCGTAAACAACACATATCCTTAATGTATTGCTGTCAGTATGGATGTGAACCCTTCATTCTCACAAGCCATCACGACAAATCCTAGTCCAGACATACAATTATCGTTTGTTTAATGATATGCGTTGCTTACGAACCCTCCTTCTCGTAAACAACACATACCCTTAATGTATTGTTGTCAGTATGGATGTGATCCTTTCACAAGCCATCATGATCAACTCGGATGCAAAATGTACAATTCATATTTTTTAAATAATTATGCGCCACTTGCGAACCCTCCTTCTCACAAGTATCTAAAACCTAACACTTCTTCTTAAAAGCTATGTCCTATTCACAAATTATTGTTTTTATCAATTTACTATTTTACGTCGCCTTCAAAGTTAATTAAGATAAAGAGAAAATTATCAATCTTCGTTAATTTCCTTATTTTAATACAATATTTCATATATTGAAATATTGAAAAGCGATATAAACTAAAAGTAACTTACACAAAAATATAATAATAAAAATTATTAATGTGACTTAAAACCATTACAAATGTTCTGCATCATCTCTGTCCGAACTATCTATCTCATTGTCATCGTCGTTACCCTCGTCAACATTTAAGGCGGCTATATGAACCCAAGGCGACATACGATCGGCGGCGACAGTAGTTGTGCGTTTATTTTTGGCGGTGGTTAGACCTGGAATTGCAGCTACTTTATAGCGGTCATTACCCAATACTGCAACTACCCGATATGGACCAATGTATGCCGAAATAAGTTTTTTGCTCTTTCCATCATAGAAAAAGAAGTTCTCGTAATTTTAACATGCTCTCCTTCTACATATATACGAGCAGGGCGCCGGTTCCTGTCATAATAACGTTGTTGCTTTTCTTGTTCCTCATCAATTTTATCTTTAACGGATTCCCTTATTTCCACCGTATCTTCGATTTCTCTAGTTTCGTGAACTATCTCATTCAAGCGCGGATCTATTACTGCGTTCATACTGATTCCGAACATGACTTCAGCCGGTGTCCTACCCGTTGTCTTTTGACATGTATTATTCATCCCCCATTGTACTCTACCAACCTTGTCATCCCAGTCTTTCTCATCATAATTTAAATTCTGAGCAGTTAACGAGTTAAGAATGGTGCGGTTATACCGCTCTACTTGTCCATTCGACCTTGGACTTGCAACCGCATTTAAAACATGCTTTATGTCTTTATCTAAGCAAAATCGCCTAAACGCATGAGATGTAAAACACGTGCCGCGGTCACTAACAATCCGGTCCGGATTCCTAAAAACATAAAATATATCTTCGAGAACCTTTATAGCTGACTGTGTTTTAGTATTTCCTCTTTTTGACCTTACAAAGGGCCCAAGGTGGTCTACGTGTAGAGTATGAAATGGCACTTCCACTTTAGTAATGGTATGCAACAGGCCTTCGTTTGTAGAAACTTTTTTTTGAATATGTGCATTCTATACAAGCCTGAACGTATTTTTTTACAAACTTCGATATTTGGGGAACCAATATGTTTTCTTAATACGTTCTAAGGTCTTTTCTACTCCAAAGTGTACTATTTCGTCGTGGTTCATACGGCAGAGCTGCCACCTAGCGCCCTTCGGGACTACCCAGCGTAATTTGGTTTTGTCCCCGTTTAAACACCTATAAAGCTTATTATCTTTGATCAAATAATTATCTTTTATATATTTAAGACCATCCGCATCTATATTATTTGAAAGCATATCACGTATCCGACAGAGTTCCGAATCCCCTAACTGCAATGTGTGCAACCAGTCGTCACCATTGATCAACATAACGCTTGGGTATTGATCTGGATCATCTACATCCTCGACCGGGTTCCGCGACAAAGCATCTACGTGCGCCATTTTATTACCGAAGCGATATTCCACAATACATTGAAACTCCTGTAAAAGAAGCCACCAACGTGCTATACGTGGAATTAAGTCCCATTTTGCAAAGGTAGATCGCAAAGCACTACAATCCGTGACGATTTCAAAATTTAGCCCCAGCAAGTAAACTCGAAATTTCTTTAGTGAACACACTACAGCTAAGGTCTCAAGTTCGTATGAATGAAAGTTCTTTTCTTCTGGAGAGGTCTGTCGACTGTAATATGCCACGGGCTGAAACGAACCACTGCTATGTAAACGCTGCAGCAATATACCTCCAATACCTACTTTGCTGGCATTGGTGTGCAATTCAGTTTCAGCAGTAGGGTCGAAAATAGCTAATATCGGCCTAACAACCAACCTGTCTTTAAGCATCCTAAATGCAGTTTCCTGCTCATTGGACCAAACCCATTCAACATCCTTCTTCAGTAACTTGTTTAATGGATGTGATAATATTGCAAAGTTCTTTATGAACTTCCTAAAATATCCGATCAAACCAAGAAACTGTCGTACCGAATGTGAATTGGTAGGGCAAGGAAAGTCTAAAACCGATCTTACTTTCCTATCACACAGCCGAACACCATCAGCACTGATTTCATACCCCAAGTAGTATATCTTATCTTGGAGGAAGAAACATTTGGTTAAATAAAGGGTAAGATTAGCTTTTTCAAGCAATTGAATCACTTTTTCAAACCTTTCCAAGCATTCCTCCACAGTTTTACCGTAAATTAGCACATCATCAATGTAAGCAGTTGCCTCTGTAAACCTAGCAGACCCGAGAACTCTGTTCATCATTCTTTGGAAAACTGCAGGGGCATTTGCCAGTCCGAAAGGCATGCGACTAAATTCGTACTGGCCGTCCGGGGTGACGAATGATGTAAAAGATTTGCTTGCCTCCGAAATGGGCACCTGAAAATATCCAGATGCCATATCCAAAGTAATGAAATACGCCTGTCCTGAAAGACGAGCAATTTCGTCTTCAATTATAGGCATTGGATATCGCTCTTTAACAGTAACTGAATTTAATTGCCTATAATCAACGCACAGCCTCTGCTTGCCATCTTTTTTACGCACTAAAATAATAGGACTGGCGTATTCTGAAACAGATTCCCTCACAATACTAGCTTCTAGCATCTCATCAACCATATCCCTCACTTGCTCTCGTTCCTTAAGTGATAATCTGTAGGGTCGATACACAATAGATCGTTTGCTACTTAATACGATATTCATAGTGGTGACGTTCGTGCATCCCAAATCTTTTAATGACGTCGCAAAGCAATGTTTATACTTTTCTAACAGCTCTCTTAACTTCCACTTTTGGGACTCGTTTACTGTTTTACCCACGTTAACCTGACTTAAATCTATTACACTATTTTCGGCAACATCAGAATTTTATGATATATGTCTCACCACCTGAACTTTTACACCGCGACTTATGATTGTTCCTTCTCGCAACTGACATGACTTTGACTGAGGACTAATGTAAACAAAAAGATAACCATTTACAACCTGATACACACCTCCATTAACTGTAAATTGTAGATTTGGTTTTACTCTCATTTTACCACCTAATAAAATGCTTCGATCTGTGACTGCATTAGTCCGGGCCCTAACCGTAGCTGGACCATAGATTTCAATATCGGCAACAGACAATATGGCAATGGACATATCTTCACAAATATCAAATTCTGAAAATGGAAGCTCAACGTTAACATTGTAAAACTTTAATTCCTCAGCATTTTTATACACAACGATGTTGATAAATGCTCCGTGAAAGTCTGCCCTATCAGCAATGGTAATTCAAGAAATTTATCTTCTACTACCTGGCATGGAACACGAGCACAGACACCGTCAATACATACATCCAAATCAACTCCACCATTGGATTGGATAACTTCATTACCGAAACCCTTTAAAGGTATAGGACATTTGTCGCAAACTAAACCTAAGGAGGACGCAGCGGACTTTATAATTAGCGTCACTTCACTTCCAAAGTCTATGAAAGATTTCATTACAACGTCATTTATTCGACAATCCTTGATAAATTTAGAATTAGATTCCGACGTAAATATACGCATGGTTTTACGCACATCATTGGGGCTATTGACATCTGACTTAATCATACAATTTTCAGCTTTGTGACCGAACCTACGACATGTAGTACACTGAATTAACGGTTTGGGACATTTGAGATAGGGGTGCCCTTTCTCTTTACAGTTAAAGCAAAAAAAGTTCTCTACTAAGATTATTCCCACTTCTAATAGATCGGCTATTCACGTTATTGTTTCGAGAATTTAATTCTAGCGAAGATTTAACCCTTAAATTAGCACGATCATACGACGAGGAAGAGACGTCACTATTACTCATAAGAAATGGTAACAGCTGGTCGGGCTGTGTGCAACGTAATGCATTAGCACTAGACCTCATGGTTTTGTCAATCAAGCCGTGAATTATGCAATCAACTGTCCGTTTGCCATCGATGTCGCATTGGTTCAAAAGAGCCAGTTTTTCATAGTAATAAATCTCAAGGGGTTCATTATATCTACTTTTCGGTTTTACTTACGGTTTGGCCATAATTTTGTTCAAACGGAAAAGCATTCGTCAGCTTTTGCTGCCACTCAGTCCAACTAAATAGAATTGAATTTAAACTTTCGTACCAGGTTTTGGCCAAGCCTCTGAGTTTTTGCATTGCGAAATGTATAATTGTCTTTTCGTCCCAGCCGTAAACAGTAGCACATTCGTTCACTTTCTTTCAAAATCCGGCAAAATATTTTTGTAATTTAATTTGCCGGTACTTTGTGAAGAAGTAGCCAATGCCAACGGCTGAGACTTAGCGTGATTTAAAGAATTTATCAAGCTTATAAGATCTTTTGAGGTAAATGTGGGACTTTCTGACCGTCTGACCCGCCGAGTTGCCGCTGCGTTGTCATCACTACTGTATGCTGTGTGTAACCGTCGTTGATCTTCGGGGCTGCGTGTCCGGCGCGTGCCACGTTGCCCGGTTTCGTTTCCAGTCGGTTTGTTGGTTTCACGGGATCGTATTTCCCGCCTTGTACTCGTACCACGTCGCAATTGGCTGCGCTCTCGGCGCAAATCTTCCTCAAGAGCGCGTAATCTATCGCGTTGTCGTTCTAGTTCAAGAGTCCAGTCGGGAAATCTTCTGTCGCGCCCTTGCTCTTGATGGGAACTAGCTAAGGGACTGCGACTACGGTAGCTATGACTTCCTCGACGCATACGACTACGACTACGCCTCTCAGATGCACGACAAGCTCCAGCTTCATCTCGGTCTGGTAGTGGAGTCCGCACACGCCGCGGTTGTGAATGTTCACTATCACGTGGCATGATTCTGTAACTTGTAAACGGAGACTATGTAACCATTCATTATAATATAATAATACTACAGCTTTTATTATTATTCAATATCTTTTAATTGTAGTTATGCGCTTAAAATGCAAACAAAGATGAAATATCTCGCAACTGCGTTTTCTAGCTTTCGCATTTCACTCCCACATGATATACGTGACCCTAAACTATTTTGCCTGCATTATACGATTAAGCGACCATAGGGATTATCTGATTATTTCGTTACTTTAATAATCAAGTAGGAGTAGCACCGAGTATCTTGCTATGCTCTTACGTTCTTAAATAATAAAATTCAATTTATGTACTATGTATTTAATTTAGATAGCCTTTTTGGCCTATTTACATAATGCAACTAGCAAAGGCAAATATTGTTACTAAGAGTACACCAAAATGAATGGTCCAAACAGACAATACATATGAGTATTTACTTAATCGAATTAGTAAGCGATGGTATCCCACTTCTGAAATGTAATAAAACTCACATGGACTTACTTCAGTTAATCATATATTCCAATCGTTTTATAATGCCTCTTATTTTCTTTCGTTCAGACTCGATGCTCTAAATAATAATAATCATCATTTCCAATTTTTTCGCCCGCCAAGTCATATCTCTCCCTTTTTTTATTTTCTTTATTTCTGGTGTTGCCGTTTTATTGAAAAATATCGGCAGAGATCCAACTAATAAATTGGTTTTATTTAAAATCAAAATAAACCTAACAACAGGTTTATCTTTGACGTCCGATTGAAGAGCTTCTATCACGTCATTTAATAAAACTATATTTAAATATTCATTTACATCATTAATTTCAGCTGATGCATCTGATGTTACGCAGATTTTGGAATTTTTCTCTGATCATTGTATTCATTGCAATATCAGCAAAATGCGTTTTTTTTTCAACGTTATGCATAATTAAATTTATTAAAAATATTTGTGATCTCATATATTGAGAATATGATTTGAGAGGCACTTATACTTAGTCCTGTGTAAATTAAGAGGTGAATTTTATCAGCGATGATGACAAAAAAATTATAGGAAAACATTGACTAAGAACCATGGATATTTTATAGAGATCCTCTATTAGAAGACCGTCACTAGCAGAACTGATCCCGGATTGGCCGGTGCTGCACTCGTTCAAAAGAGACGAGGTTTGACACCGAAAACAATAATGTCAATTAGACGACACAATGCACCTTGAATTGTATCACAAAATGCAATATCTGTCGCACAAGAGAATCATGTTTCACTTCAATGCACAAATTGTCCAGTAGAATACAATGGAGCTTCTGCATTAATAACTGTTTACTCTATTTGATCGTACTATTCATTTTTTAATACTTTAAAAATATTTGTTTCCAAAGCTTCTCGATTAAACAAGTATTATTGCAAAATGTGTCCTAAAATCTGGATTATTTGATCTTTAGCGACGTGATCAACACCAATTAGCCAATCTTTAGTTAGCACATCTATTGTACTGTTATCTCTTCTTTCTGTATCTATTCTTCAGTGCACCTCGTCGATATTACTATTAGCAGCACAGCACACAGGTTAAATCTGCACAGTGAAATCAATGTTTCGAATTTGTCTTATTTAAAAATAATATGAACATTCATAATTAGTCTATGTCAAATTATGAAGTGTGTAACTCTTTATTACTGTTCATGGTTTCTGTATATACAAATTTTTACTTCAAGACTATTGTTATTTAGATATGCCCACTTTCGCACACAATTTCTTCGAAAACATTATGGAAATTCCAATTTCTGTAAAATAGCATGGAGTTCACGACTTTGAGGGTGATCATAATTAAAATAATGGCTGTTGTTTCTAACGCCTCGGTTCCACATATCTATATCTCTATTGTACTGTTCTCGTTGATTTTTTGCATTTGATTTACTGTGCGCAAGATACCGTTGACAGCGGTAAAGAGTAAGAAAAACTCAATGGTCAGCACTTACAAGCTTTTTGTATGAAGAGCACTTTTTCTGTAATCGCACCAATGTTCTTTATAACAAAAGCAGATATTTTTATATCCACCGACGCTTTTTTCAGAAACAAGATTCGTTCTTGAAGCCCCTCGTAGATCAAAACGCTAAAGAAGGCAAGGACAAGAAGGTAGTATTCGAAGCTATCTTCACTAAGACCAATTCCAAACCGAAGTGGTTCTTCCGTAAGGATGTAAGTATCTATTAAAATAATTATGATAATCGTAAACTTAATCTTGTTTATTATACAATTTATTCAACTACGTTTTTATTTTAGGAACTTTTCGCTGGCTCTAAGTATAAGATGACAAATGAACAAGATTCATACAAGCTAATCATTATGAACCCTAAAGTAGAAGACACGGGTAAAATTACTATTGAAATCGGTGGCATTACAAGCACTGCTTTCTTGCAAGTCGATGAACCTGATCCGACCTACACCTTCACAAAACCGCTGAAGAAGAACACAACAGGTTACACGAAACATGAACTTGTCTTGGAATGTACAGTATCCAACAGCCTGGCCATTATCTCCTGGTGGAAGGGAGATCAGAAGATAGAAGAAGGCGACATATACCAGATTTCTAAAGATCTGTCTGGTGTGTGCAAGCTTATTATCAAGAGTGCCAAGTTTGAAGATGCTGGCAAATACTGTTGCAGGATTGAGAAACAACCTGACAAGACTGAAACTGAAGTTAAGGTTGTGGGTGAGTGTCTGATATAAAAGTCTGATCTATTTTGGGCTTACTATTTTCAGCATTTATTGCATATATGTAATAATAAATGGGAAAGATAACGTAAATATTACATGGCTTAATAAATTTCAGAATACCCATACAAATTCACCAAGGTGCTCAAATCACAGCAAGCCTTTGAAAAAGACACCATCACGCTGCTCTGCGAGCTTGACGATGCTGGTGGTGATGTCAAATGGTAAGTAAAAAAAATACTTAGCAAGGTTTTTTGTAATGATAATAAAAATTGTGGAGGGCTCTAGAGGACATACGATTGTCAAAGATGTGCTGACTTAATTGTGGGCTCTTCTCAATAAATGTAAAATAAACAATACTAGTGAAAGCTAGTGCAAAAGTGAAATTTAAATAAATATATATAATACCTATAATTAATTTAATGTGGTCCTGTCATCATCAGGTTTAAAAATAACGAGCCGCTGAAGGCAGATAAGCGCATCACGATTGTGAAGGAAGGTCGCAAACGCAAGGTTGTGATCAAGGACGCCAAGGTCACTGACGCTGGAAACTTCAAGTGCGTTAGTAACGCCGATGAGACGGCCTGCGAATTGATTGTCAATTGTAAGTAGAATTTTAGGCTCTAAATGATCTTAGATAATCTATATAACCACTCCTCATAAATTAGGACGGGCGAGTAGGCTTGTTGGTTAGCGACCCTGACTGCCAAGCCGCAGGTCGTGGGTTCGATTACCGCCCAGTACATACACACATTTGTATGCGTGGACCTGTCATGTAAAAAATGTAGTTTAAGTAGTATAACAGTTACCTGGATTCCATAGTACGAGGTCTGCTTGGTTTAAAATCAGATGGCAGAGTGTAAATAACGTATTTATTTATCAACAAGGTTAAATGCGCAACATATTCTATGACCTAAGTATTCCTTGGTAAGATAAAATAATATAGGTATTAACAGATATCGCATGGGCCCGGGCATACAATAGTCTATTGTCTGAAATTACTAGACCTAAACTGCACAATTGCTAATTGTCGATATCCGATCTTACTCTACGATTTGTTTCTGATGGAATCGGTTGTCGATAACTGCAGTGAGTCTTATGTGTCTTTTGTTTTTCATTCTTTCTAGACTCGAATCGCTTCAATAAGAAGTTGAAGGACACCGAAGCAATTGAGAGGGATAGGGTAGTATTGGAAGTGGAGCTACAGGACCAGACGGCAGAGGCCGTTTGGTCTTTCAATGGACAACCTATTGTACCTAATGAGAGGTGAGATTTACTTAAAATGTTACGATACATGATAATTTCGTTATTTGCTCTATAATTGTAAACAGTGTCACAGTCATATTTTTAAAATATTTATGGGGCTGCTAACTTTTTTATCCATGTATGATAGCTGGTTCCAAAGGTTAAAATTCCATTAATATTATTTATAATTTATATTGCTCAGTGTACTTAACCTAAAAATTATAACAGAATCGAGATCAAGAACTTGGGCGGAGGCAAACATCAACTCATCTTCAATAAATTGGAGATGGAAGATGACGGTGAAATCCTTTGCGAATCAGGCAAACTGAACTCTTCCTGTAAGCTCACTGTCAAGAAGGGAGAGTCGAAGCCTGTCATCGAGTGTCCAAATGAATTCCACGGACCAGCTGGACAACCATTCGTTATTGAGGTGCCATATAAAAGTAAGTATAACATTTTCGATAGTGAATCATTTCACCATTGATTCATCATTAACATCTAAACCAGAAGCTTTAATAACACCCCATTTTCAGTTACCGGTACCCGAGTGTCACCAATCGAAGCTAAATTATGGAAAGATGGCAAGGCACTGCCCGCTAAAGAAATTGAGGCAGTCGTTGAGCAAGAGAAGATTCTATTCAAAATTAAGAAGCCTACCAGAGAAGGCTCTGGAAGGTACCAGATCAAACTATCTAACGCTCAAGGCGAGGACTCGAAGGATGTCACAATTACCATGCAGAGTGTACCTTCAGCGCCTCAGAATGTCGAAGTATCAGAAGTATTCCAGACATCCTGTGTTGTTGGATGGAAAATGCCACAGGACGATGGTGGTTCACCAATCATCAAATATATTATTGAAAGACAGGTAACATTCTATCTCATTTCCGATCAAACTTTATGGATCATTATCTAAGAAGTCTTTGCTAATTTGATACGTATTCCAGGATATGTCACTTAAAGCTGGTTGGGACAACGTGGCTGAGGTGGCAATTGGTGAACCCACCAAATACAAGGTCGAAGATCTCATTCCAAAGAAGACATACAAGTTCAGGATTCGCGCTGTCAATAAAATTGGTTCTAGTGAGCCTGGTCTTTTCGCCAAGCCTGTTTTGGCTAAAGACCCATGGGGTAAGCACTATTGATTTCCTATTTAAGTTTAATTTAATTTAAATGAAAATATAATCTATTCGAATTATTCACCCAGTTCTTTATCATAAGATTTTATAAATGTCTACTTAAACAAAATCAATTGTTACATTGCCCATATAATAAATCTATTATTACAATACATTTAAAAGTAATTTCATGGTATTTATAACATGCTCTCTAATCAATCATGAATTTCCAGATGAACCATCCAAACCCAAGAGCGTGGAGCTTGTCGATTGGGACAAAGACCATGCAGATCTCAAGTGGCAGAAACCAGACAACGATGGCGGTGCACCAATCACTGGTTACGTCATTGAATACAAGGTTAATATTTTATATTTCTCGAGAATTATTGCTGATATTATGGCTCTCTTAATATTCATCTTTATTCTCGTCTATAGGAGAAATTCGGCAAAGACTGGGTGAAGGGCAAAGAAGTGCCCGGAGACAGTCTAAAAGCAACTCAGGATGGTTTGAAAGAAGGCTGCACTTACGAGTTCAGGGTCCGTGCCATCAACAAGGCTGGACCTGGTGAACCTAGTGACAGCACTAAGCCTATTGTTGCTAAATGCAGATTTGGTAAGTTGATAATATGACTTTTAACAACGTTATACTTTTTGTATCTCCCAACTCAAGATCATATATCAGACAAAATTACTTTGCGCACCATTGACATACTTATTAAATGATGGGACCGATTTTTCTTATGGATGTGTTTGTTTGTAGTCTGGGATTTAATTCCTCTTTTATATAAATATAATACGGACAATTGTATGACGTACCTATGGATACCTTAACAAATTATTTTATACACAGTCAAGCCGTATATCGTCGGCGAGGGTCTCCAGAACATGATCATCAAGAAAGGACAGGTCATCACCTACGACATCAAGTACGGTGGTGAGCCTGAACCCGAGGTTAAATGGATGAAGGGTGAAGAGGTAAATAATTTTTTTTTTAATCACTTTTTCTAATCGTTGAAATCTTTAAAGTTGATTAAGTTCGATAATGAAAAATGTTAAGTTTAATTAAAGCTGAAATTGTTAAGCCTATGAAATGCAGATGTAAGTAACAGACTGGTAGAAGATGAAGTTCAGAGTTACCATTACTTAAAGGGGAGAGAACTGTAAATTCTGTAGCTATACTTAACTGGAGAAGTCATATTATCTTGCCATGAATGTCACAAGTCCTGGTCTTGAAACGTAAACGTGGCTTAATGAACCATATGTTTTGTCAAAAACTACTATAGCTTTCGTCCCGTGGTTTTTGCATTCCTGCTTTGTACCGGTGAAAGTATTTTCAGAATTCGATCAGCATAGTCCCAGAGATTACCCCTTACATACAAACAAACGAATTGTATCTCGTTATTATAATATAGACTACACAATTTTTATTCATTCATTATTTACTTACATTCCAATACAGCGGTACGACATTTTAACATGAAATTTTATTTTTTTCCAAAATAAAAGAAACGCGGCAAGCCGTACACGGAGAAGGTCAGATGGTTGAATTGAAACTAGATGTTGTCTCACACTATATGTTTTAAACAATTACTCATACATTTCTCTTATATTTCTACACTTTATTAAATGTGGCTAACACAAATGACACGAAATACAAATTACTTTTATGTATTTTGTGATGTTGAATTGATGATTATGATGATTTATTAAACTGGTGGAATGCTACTCAGCATAGGTATTCATACATTATATATACTCATATTCAGCATTTTCATCACCAACAAACATTTTCACAATACCTAGCATCAGCACCAGGATATCATTTTGTGAATTTATTCAATTCAGCATCATACGTCAAATTATTTGCGTATCAGAGCAAATGTTTGTCAATTGGAACCAACGTTTGTTCTAATACCAATCTTTGTAGATTTATTGGCTTTAAATGTTGTAACATTTTTTTTAAATCTCAATCTACCTACTTCTTCTTTGGTAAATAAAGATCTAAGTACCATAGACATCTTTCTTAGGTGCACAAAATCACATGTATGTTTTTATAGCTGCACCATTTAGTACATAAGAAAATTCACTGTCAATAATAAGAGTCTTCGATTATTTTTTTAAATACCTAACTGTTTAGGTACCTTACTGTGTTAACTCTGCCAAAATTTGACAACTTGTCAAATTTGCCAAATACTGTCAAAACATAACATTCTAACACTTTATCAAATGCACTAAACATGTCAATATATGTTTTTTCTGTTGGGATTGCGTCTGATTTTTCATATACCTACTCTTACATAATTGATTAATAAAGGACCTTGATATTTTAAACCAGATAAATGCCGACCTCTGCGAAAACTGCCTCATATCTGTCTGTGGGAGTGGTCAGGGCAATCAAGAGTTCGTTATGTTCTAGTCATTACGCATTTATTTTATATAGCTACCCTCCCTCTGCACTCAGAGGTCGTATTAGTTAATTAGTATAAATCAAAAGCCTCATAACATTTACCATGATGAGTAGGTATGATATATTACTCACCTGAAATATCTACATTCCTATTCATAGTCAAAGGTAAAGTAACTCTATAAAAAGGTACCTTCAACCGTCACATTCTACACACCGTTACCTTAATTCCATAGACAATCTTCAAACAATCGGACGCAATCCTTCATTACCGTCTCTCATTACCATAGACTGACATTCTTCTTAACCATTAGGAGATTCGCGACGATGGCGAGCGCATCACCATTGACAAGTACGAGAAGAACACGGTGATCACTGTGAGGAGGACCACCAGACCCGACAGTGGAAAGTACAAGCTGGTACTCACCAACTCTTCTGGCACTTGCGAAAGCATCGGAGATGTTGTTGTACTTGGTAAGACTCTTGATTTCTTCGTAGCTACACAAAAACAGTCGTAAAAATAGTAAACTGCCCAATATCCTTGAAGGTTCAAACGTTTCGGTACAATGCATCTATGTTTGGTATTTATGATCCATCGTGATTGTGACTTATTGTTGTGCCAAGCTTAACACCGCCATCTTCGTTACCTAGTCTTTCAATTACAATTGTCGACTGCTTGGTGTCATTTGCAAAGCGATTCATGTTTCCGATGGTAAATTAAAAATTATAACATGTTGTTTTAGACAAACCAAACCGTCCGAACGGACCAATCGAGGTGGTGGACATCCGTGCCGAGAAGGCAACTGTCAAATGGCAGAAGCCCGATGACTGGAAGGGATCCGACATCACCGGATATACTCTCGAGAAAATGGATATGGTATGTTTTGTATTCCGTATCATACCTTCGTGTTTATGGTTCACTTCACGTATTTTTAGACTGCCCATTCCGGACTGTTATCATTATAGCTACCATTCTGAACGAAATGTCAGGGTATGTCTCAGTGGGTTCTTAAAAACGTATGGTAAAGTTTTCTTACGTTACTAAATCTTATTTCCAGGACACTGGAAACTGGGTGCCATGTGGCGAGACTGGTCCTGAACCAACAGAGTTCACGGTCAAGGGTCTCACGCCCAACCACAAATATAAGTTCAGGGTCCGCGCCGTCAACAAGGAGGGCGAGTCTGAGCCTTTGGAGACCGATGGATTCATCGTTGCGAAGAATCCATACGGTGAGTTAACTATTCCAAAATAATCAAGTTGCTTACCTGCAACCAAACCGATGATAACATAAGTATTATATGAACAGCCTACAATAAAATATCTTAAACAATAATAGAATTAATTATAGCTTCAAAACAAATATGACAAATTATGATAAAGGGTCTGAGGGTATATTTCAAAGATAAACTATTTTTTTTTAAACTCGTGGCAAGTTTATAGTAGAAAGGCTGTATAACTCTGAACCGTTGCCTGTCTTTGATTGTATTAGCAACATATGGAGTGTAGAAGTAAAGGAGGACCATCTTGTATGGGAGATTTGTCGAAAAAGGGTCCACTTGTAAACAGCAAATTTGGTTTCGAATTCTCACCGAAATAGCGCTAGTGTAGCAAGTGGAAATGCTGGGTTGGTTTCCGGTAATTCTTTATACTATTTTCTATTTACAATTAATTGAGGTACTTAAAACACTGTATAATTTTATTCCATACTCATGTTTGTCTATATATTATAATAATTAAAAAAAAATGCGCTGTAACAAAATGGAAATGTTTCTTTCCTTTTCTATTAATTTAGTATCCTACTCTAATATTTGTGGCGCTCTATTTAAAATTCTTCCAGTTGCTACAGTAGGGTCACCTTAATTTGTTCCCTTTCAATGGCCACTTTTTAGTACACTGAGATGGTCCTCCTTTACTTCTACACTCCATACAGCAACAGCACCCATGGAGTGAGTTAGGGTGCGGTTAGGGTTTGCCAGTGAAAAAAATATATCGATGTTTTTAAACATTATCTACAATCTTAAAAATATCTGTTTATCTATGTCAGTTTTCGCATGATTATTCTTACATATTCAAGCATTCAAAATTATTAAAAAAAATGTACAATTAGTTTTCAAATTTTCTACATACGTGCATTTATTTTTAATTGATTGTTTGAAATAAATAATCGGAAATTGTTAATTGTCTGTTAATTTCATGATCATATACGTCTCACACTGATGGCTTAATAGTATTAGTATTTTCGTGCACGCTGTCAATAGTCTTACTGTTATATTGAATTTCATAAAGATTGTAGCACGATTCTTTTAAGTTAACGATGCTCGAGGATCTTGCGAGGAGTATCTATTAACATTAAACGATATATTTTGATACGAATTCGATACTCTAAAATAAATATAGAATTTCAATATATCGCGAATAAAAATAACGACGACATTTATCGATAATTATATGAAAATGTTGCCCATCCCTAAAGTGAGCTTTGACAGTAACTGTCAAAACAACTTTGTTTTGTTTACAAATAAAAGCGCGCGGACGGCAAAAACATAAGGAAATTAAAATAATGTTTTCAAACTCCAAATATTATGTTTTCTGTGATCAGACCCACCGAAGGCTCCAGGAAAACCAAACATCGTCGACTATGACAACACGTCGGTGACTCTGCAATGGGAGCCGCCGACTGAAGATGGTGGTAGACCAGTCCTCGGTTATGTTGTTGAGATGAAGGACAAGTTTACTGCTGATTGGGTCGAGGTATGCTTCCAGATTTTTATTTCAACCCGTCGTATGTGTTCATTGTATCGTTCATTATTCGTAAGAGATTCCTTTTTAATCTTTATATTAAAACTGTGTAAATAAATAAATAAACTCCAGCTAAATTATGTTGAGAAGAAAAACTACTAAGGTACTAAGGTCTCCCCAATTAATGTTCAGATACTCAGCTATTTTATTCAGCCACTCATTAGTATAGTTTGATAAAAATAATCTTCTCAACACAAAATATTATTTTATTCATTTACAGGTGACCAAAACAAATGACACAAAGACAGAATACAAGGTTGAGGGTCTCAAAGAGAAGATGGTCTATCAGTTCCGTGTTAAGGCTTACAACAAAGCTGGTGTTGGTGATGCTTCACAACCCACCGACAACCATCTCTGCAAGCATAAGAACTGTAAGTCATATACAACTGATTATTTAAATACATTTAGGTTGTTATTTTATCACCAGAAGTATGTTAAACCTTGGCCTTCATAGTGTCCATTCTAAAGTAAATTTATAAGTATACCAAAATTAAGATGACACAGGATTAAGTACATTTTTGTATCATACAATTCCATGCAATTATAATTTATGTAAAAAAATGCGTGCCCCTCATCTTGCACGCCAGAAGACCTGTATAATGCTACAGACGACACAGTACGCCTGGCAGAATTCTGGTCTAAACAAATTTAGCCAAAACGATTGACACGCAAAAAAAAAATGTAAAAAAATTTTAGACTTTGATTTAAAGTAGCTAAATTGGGTTTAACATGTGGGATTCTGCAGCCGTCTAAGCAGGTAATCATATATAATGAAGAAATAATTTTAAAAAATGCTATTAAGACATCAAATTGTATTTTGTTTATATAAATATGTCTTTTTTTGAATTGAAAACTTACAATCATTACATAGTATAAAACAATGTCCCTTCCCACTGTCTGTCTGTCCTTATGTATACTCAGATCTTTAAATCTAAGTATCAGATTTTGATGCGTTTATCATCAATAGACAGACTGATTCAATACAAAGGTTTATATAAGCAAGAACACGGGTAAAACTGCGGGAGACAGCTAGTACAGCATAAATTACATAATTAATATTTTAACAGTGAAACCACGCATTGAGCGCAGCACATTCAAGTCTGTGATCATCAAGGCAGGCCGCACCCACAAGTGGTCCGTGGATGTTACCGGTGAACCAGTACCCGAGACAACTTGGTAAGTGATCGAGATTTAATTATAGTAAAGTTGTGTTTAGTTGGCTTTAGATATTACATCATGCACAAGGTAAAGATAGAGCTGGTGTCAGTCAAAAAAGTAAAAAATGTGTCACTACTGCTTTTAGGGTTCCATATGTCTGAATGATAATACCAGACCCTTATAGAATCTATTATGCGTCTGTTTGTCCGTCCATCTATCTGTCACAGCCAATTTACTCCAAATCTACATGACTGATCAAATTGATCGTTGGTGCTTACATGTATGACCCAAACATAGACATGTAACCAAAATAAATGAGTTCTGAAAATGGGCCAGGTAAAAAAATTTTGCTATCTATACCATGTGTTACCAAATAAAAAATCTTACTGTGAGGTTATAATACATCGTAGATAACATAATAATTGTACAAAACTGTCTCCATGTGAGCTCTAGTTGCACTTGTCCAGTTTTTTAAATTACGCTGCATATTATTTTCTTGTTAATATGATGGTCTAAATTTACATCTACCTGTTTGGATGTCTGCTTTTAACTGAGAAAATTCTCAACAAGTTACAATAAAAAATTATAAAAAATTAAAATCTAAAAGATTTTTATTCAAATACTAGACTCATTGCTGAAATAAATGTCTTTGTTGATTACATGTTTTAATATTCAAAAACAAAATGTGAGGGTTAAATATATAAAATGACTAGCTGTGCCACACGCTTTCCTCCGCGTTTATCGATATCTTAAATAGCCTATAACCATCTAGGAAAAATTTCGCGTCAAATGGTACTTGGTACCAGTTCCATCCCGATACTATGTTCAGTGTATGGAGTGTAGAAGTAAAGGAGGACCATCTTGTATGGGGTGTTTTTTCTGTATATTATAATAATAAAAAAAAATGCGCTGTAACGAAACGGAAATATTACTTTCCTTTTTTATTAATTTTGTATCCTACTCTAATAAGTTGTGGCTCTCTATTTAAAATTCTTCCACTTGCTACAGTAGCGCCACCTTCATTTATTCCCTTTCAACGGACACTTTTTAGTACACTGAGATGGTTCTCCTTTACTTCTACACTCCATAATTCAGTGGTTTAGGGGTGATTTGAGGAAGAAAGAAGATTATCTGAAATAAGGCCATATCAGTAAGATAGGGTGCCCAATTTATATCATAATGCTACAAGTTCATAAATGAAGAACCAAACAAAATAGTTTCAACAAATTCCGTCAGATGTCGCTGCCTTTGTTGATATTATTTTCTATATCGCGATGTTAAGAGTCTCCTGCGTTTAATGACCCCATCCTATACAAGCTGCTGAAGTCATACTTACCTGGCGTAGGGGACACCGTGATCACATAGGCGGTTCCCCCAGAGCGAGGCTCTTCCATTGCACTGCGGAATGGTTGACCTCTGTGATTATCCCTAATGTGGATAACTCGGACGCGTAATTTTTGTTAGTGGGGACTGCGTACGCGCTGTCCCCCTTGTCATATCTGAGCTATTCTCGTTATTGGCCTAGTGGTGGATACTAATTGTTCAATAACTACACAATACATATCAACAAGCAAGCAAGCAAGTCAGTGTCCTGTTATTAAGGCCAAAGACGGAAGCCATAATGTATGGAAAAATGTGGCGTTTAACAGGAATTAAATCAAGTTGATAGGAGGACCAGGCCCATTAAATTTGAAGTCAAGGATAACGAATATTAGATCTAGATTATAATACTCGTAACTAGGTCATATAGCCAATAATAAGTTATTGATTTAGACGTATTTAATATAAATGGATTTATATGTTGTATAATTTTCCGACTCGACTGTTTAAAATAAGCAGGCGCAGTAGTAGGGATGTGAGATTATTGGAAAAGAATCGATTAAATAAAAATCGATTAATTTCTAACCATAGTAGTACTGGAATAAATATCTTAACATTTCTGAACAGGTCATGGCGTGAGAACATTAAACTGGTGAACACAGAGCGCATCAAGATCGAGAACAAGGAGTACCATACGGACTTCACGATCGTTAACGCGGTCAGACGCGATACTGGAAAGTACACTTTACGCGCTGAGAACTGCAACGGTTTCGATCAAGAAACTGTTGAGTTGACTGTACTGAGCAAACCAGGCTCGCCGCAAGGTAAGGGTTTCTGAAATATATCATTAATTTATTAGATAGCACTTGTTAGATTATTAACGATTGGGATATATAGATAGATCCTAAAGTTATCGTATCATCTACAATATAGGTTTTGTTCAGTATATTTATTTCTCATTAAGTAGTATTCTGACGAAGTGGTGAAGCTTTTGGTGTTATGGAAGGGTTGATCTAATAATTTGATCAAGCCAAAGGTTTTTGATTGTATGAGATACTAAAAGTTTGAGTAATAAATTTACCAAATAAAAAAGTAGATACCGTATACCTTTATTCTCTCAGTCTTAGTCTTCTTTCCAGATGTTTTTGATTGAGACCATAGTTGTGAAATGCTTGAGGTATTGTGAGACGCTAGAGTGACGGGTTTAGTTTTTGTAAATTTATTGATCTGATTTATTGTTATCCTTTTTTTTTGTAGATATCTGTAATTAGTGTTATTGGTGAAAACCGTTCTAATTGTTAAAATAAATAAATAATTAAAAACGCTTTCTTTCGGTTGTTGGTTGCACTTACGATATTACACATCTTCTTTGACAAAGACTGAGTACAAAATTTATCTGCACATCTGTTATAAAGTCATTAGTAAAATTGACGGGCCAGTTGGCTTGGTGGTTAAAGACCCTGACTGCCACGCCGCAGGCCACATGCCTGTTTGTTCTGTGTCTGGATGTAAATATGTATTTAAAAAAGTTGTATATGTAGTATATCAGTTGTCTGGTTTCCATAGTACAAGCTCTGTTTAGTTTAGGATCAGATGGCCGAGTGTAAGGAATGTCTCAGGATATTTATTATTATTATTGGTATTATTATGCATGTAAGTGTGACTGAAAGAGTTAAAAAAGCCGTAATGTTATAACAGGATTATTATTCCATATTGATCCTTGATTACTCCTTTATTTTATTATTATTGTTTGCAGGTCCTCTTGAAATTTCGGATATCAACGCTGAGGGCTGCAAAGTCAAGTGGGAGAAACCAGAAGACGATGGAGGCTCTCCAGTCAAGGAATACGAGGTTGAGAAGATGGATCTCGCCACTGGCAAATGGGTTAGGGTTGGCAGGTTAGTGACAATAGAACATTTAGTTTCATTTGAATGAATACTGATCTTAATGTCCGGTTTTGACAGTATATCGTAGAAAAATCATCTTTATTAGTTTGACATTAAGGTTTAATTTATTGATCGTATAGTTAATGATATGATGATCCTGAGGAACTTATTATAACGCTATTGAATATATTTTTCGGTAACAGTTCTAGCTGTCCAGAAAAGCCTATTAGAGCGTCAACATTTATAAACATATTATATTTCCTTGGTTTTAATAAACCCTAAATATAGTTTTAGGCCCTAAAAGGTATGATGGTAAAAGCTGAATACGTTATAATCAATCAAGAACAATACAGGCATCTCTAGTGAGACTTAATGGAAGATCTTAATTTTTGTTAATAAGAATAATAATATTTATTTATTTTGCTACACAAAAGAAAAACATACATAGAATTAACAGAAAAAAAATACTCATTTGGCTAAAAAATACACAAGTTTATGGATCCTCTGTACGACAGTAACCAGTGCCTACATGTATACGTATAAACATATATGTTATCTATGAAGTAATATTTTAACAGAGTGGCCGGCGACAAGAAGCCCCTAGAAATGGACATCACAGGATTGGAGCCAGGTCACCAGTACAAGTTCAGGGTGACCGCCGTCAATGACGAGGGAGACTCTGAGCCGTTGGAGGCCGAGCGGGCCATCCTCGCCAAGAATCCATTCGGTAAGTCCGTGATGTGACCTTGAATTTGTTTAAAAAGAAAACTGTAGGCCTACTTTATATAATAAATAGAATTTTCCATTGCAAATAAAACGGCCCACTTAGAGATCTTATAATTTCGGAACCTTTTGTCTTTCATATGTAATTTTGACATTTAATTTATGAATTATTTTAGTTGTTATTGATTTTTGCTTGAAACTATAATCTCAATAAAACGGTCAGGAATATTATTTATCGCGATCATATATTTATTAAAATGGCGATAATGTAGTGTAAAAAAAGAAAATATTCTCACTTTCTTTTTAATATTTTAATGTATGTCCCTGATTTCAGACGTTGCCGACAAACCGGGCAATGTGGAAGTGGTCGATAATGACAACAAGAGTGCCACCATCAAGTGGGAACCACCGAAGTCAGACGGCGGAGCACCAGTGCTCAAGTACATCATCCAGAAGAGACCCAAGGGTGGGGACTGGGAGAACGCCGCTGAGGTATGGTCTATTTACCTTTACTGAGTTGTTTGTGTCTTTGGGATTTTTCTGTTAGTTGAATCGTGTAATGAGTTTTAATGATAAGGCAATGATACAAATTAAAGCATGTATTAAGTTTTGTATGGAAATAATAGGTAAAATAAAATATAACTTACATGAGAAATAGCAAAATATCTTATTAGATTTGAAATAATATTAAAAATAGTAATTTTAAATTTATTTTATTCCATTTTAACGACCTAGCCTAGTTATTGATAAGGCGACATTTAAAATATGTGCACTAAATAGATAAGTGAAAAACGTATCAGGTTTTATAATGTTTGCCACACCTATTTCCAATTTTAGGTACCCGGAACAGACACACAGGCTAAAGTGGACGGTCTGCCGGAGGGTAGCGAGTTCGAGTTCCGCGTCGTGGCCGTAAATAAGGCTGGACCTTCAGATCCTTCGGACCCTACTAAGATGACCACTATCAGGCATAGATCTTGTAAGTAGCGAAACTAATTCTTCTATTAAAAAATAATACAAAGACCGCAACGACTGGCAATACTCTTAATATTCAGACAATTTATTTGAAGCCGTCAACTATTGTCAACTTACCGGACCAGTTGGCTTAGTGCTTAGAGATCCTGACTGCCATGCCGCAGTTCGTGGGTTCGATTCCCACCCAGTACAAACATTTGTGTGCATATCTGTTTGTTCTGTGTCTGGATGTAAAGTAGTAAGTAGTACATCAGTTATCTGTTCCATAGTACAAGCTCGGCTTAGTTTGGGATCAGATGGCCGTGTGTAAAGAATGTTCCAAGATATTTAATTATCTGGAATTAAATGAGAGACTAGAACACAAAATCTGATCAACTCTATCATCTATTTATGTTTTATCTAATGACGTTGTAATTATCTTACAGTGAAACCCCGCATCGACCGCACAAACCTGAAGGCTTTAGCAGTTCGCGCTGGCAAGCCTATCTTCTTCGATGTCAACGTGAAGGGAGAACCAGCACCCAAGGTGCAATGGTTCCAGAAGTGGAAGGCTGATGAGAAGGAGGTATGTACCTGTCGGTTATAACAAGAGAAAAATACAATTTTTATCGTAAATTCCTTTACAAAAATATATACTGTATTTGGAGAATAGTAGCTGTAATAGTGTTGTATAGAAGCTGCTACATGAATGTTAAATATCAATCAAATATGAAGTTATTTGAAAATAGAAGTGCAAGACCTACGAACTGCATTACTTTGGCGATGATAATTTTTAAATTGTCGATGCACCTGTTATTCCAATGTGCATAGGCGGCGGTGACCACTTACCATTAAGTGGAACGTCTGTTTGTTCGATGATAAAAAAAAAAAAATCGAATTCCGATATCATCTAATCTATGACATACAAAAGAAAAGTGATAGGCTACTAACAGGAAAGCGAGCTCCATCTTCGGCCTCATCTTCACTTACCATCAGGTGAGATTGAGGTCAATCGCAATCCCGTCATATATGAAAAAAGAAATGGAATATCATCGCAAGCGCTAAAACTTCCTCCCCCCCACCAGGTGACAACAAATGTAGTGAACGTGGACTACAACACGAAGCTGGACGTGAAGGAAGCGGAGCGGCCCATGACCGGCACGTACCGCATCCTGGCCACCAACGAGCACGGCACGGACGAGGCCGAGGTGGAGATCACGGTGCTGTCGGCGCCGGGCAAGCCGGGCGGCCCGCTCAAGGTCACCGACGTCACCAAGAACGGCTGCAAGCTGGCCTGGAAGAAACCCGAGGATGATGGCGGTATGTTATATATTGCTGCGGTTCCGTTTTTTGAAGGCGGTTTCTGATTGGTTCATTTGAAATGGATTCAAATAAGCCCTTTGGGTAATCGTGATTTTAGTAAGGTCTAAGAGTTTTAGGAAAGTAAAGTATGGTTAGTGTGTCATGTATTTAACATGTTACATGAGTTTTAGTTCAAATTGCGAATCTTACAAGCCTTCTCCAGTATATAGGACAGTGTGCGAGAGCTTTTAGAGACCTTTATTTTTCTATATATCAAATATGATGGGAGAGTCTTATGTGATTGTCCTAAAGTTTCACTTATTTATTATTTATTTATGCTAAAACTCTTTTTCAAAATTCTCCAGGCAAACCGGTAACTGGCTACGTGGTAGAGAAACTGAACAAGGCGACCGGCAGATGGGTGCCCGTCGGCAAGACGGACGACACCGAAATGGAGATCAAGGGGCTGCAGGAAGGCGAGGAGTACGAGTTCAGGGTCAGGGCTGTCAACGAGGAAGGCGAGAGTGAACCACTGAAGACTGACCATAGTATACTTGCTAAGAATCCTTATGGTGAGTTGGTTAATTATAACGTTTTCTAAATACGTGTAGGGGTGTGATACAATTATTTTGGACAAAAATATATGAATGACGGCTTTATTACTAGCTTTATTAACATTAATAACTTTATGACATCAAAAATATTTATTTAACGATCCGGCTCGAAGGACCAAAATATATGTCAGTGGATTTCATTAATATATTTTGATTTAATATGGTGCTATTACAAAAAATATGTATTAGTTTCAACACCAATGTTGCCTTTTAGAAAGTAAATATAGTGTACATTTCATTTTTATATTGAGATGAAATATGGCGCTATAACAAAAATTATGTATTCGTTTCGAAATCAATGTTCCTGTTAGAAAAATCTAATCGTTTTTATTTCATATCAGTCCGTAAATGATAATAATTTTTAATTCTGTTTAACAGATATCCCCGGAAAGCCATCAGTGCCAACCCTTGAGGATTGGGACGTGGACCGCGTGGACCTCAAGTGGGAGGCGCCCAAGAACAACGGTGGCGCACCCATCACCGGCTACATCATCGAAAAGAAGGAGAAGTACGGACAGTGGTCCGAGGCGCTTACGACTTCAGTATGTATATTTTATATGTTCAAGGCGTTGATAGATCAGTTGGTAGCGTGGAGGTGTGGGTTCGAATCTTACAATCAGCTTGAACTTAGAAGGTAAACCGATGGTGTACTTCCAGTATTCTTGTACTTTATTACTTACTTAGTATCCATCTGGCTTGTCACCACTCTTATGCTGAAAATCTGTCGCCAAGCACCTGTCATTGTGGTTGAGAGCCAGTTCCCTTCTAACCTTTTTATTGACTTTTTTGATACCCTGACTACCGCACTGATCATGGGTCCAATTTCCACCCACAATGTAGTAAAAAAAAAAATGCTAATAGAGTATAAGAATTCTGGTTGCCATAGTACAAGTAGTTAGTTTGATAAAAAGTCAGATCATATGATAGGTATATTAAATCTAAATTCGTTTGACAATGATAATATTATCAAGCTAATGTTGTTTTCCAGACGCCTGAATGTAAGGCCCGCGTTCCGGACCTGAAGGAAGGTAACACCTACCAGTTCCGCGTGCGAGCCGTCAATAAGGCAGGACCCGGAGAACCGGGAGATGCCACGCAGCCTCATGTAGCCAAGGCCAGATTCTGTAAGTATAATTTCTAACTCAGACCATTCATAAGTGCATGTGAAGGCCTGTCTGAATAAAATAATATATCATTTGATAATTTAGAAGCGTGATGACTTACAGTCTTAGTAGTTGTTTTGAATTGAAATAAAAAAAAAAATCTTGTCCTAAATGGACACACACAAAAAGAATGTAACCTTGCTGAGTTTCTTGCCGGTTCTTCTCAGTTGAAGGCTGACTTCCGAACCGGTTGTAGCTTCAGTAACTTTAAATTTGACCTTCATAAGCGCCCTCCGAGGGCGTAAACTGAATAAATGGTTTTGAATTTTTTGAGTCAAATTTGAAGGATTCAATCTTTTGAACTGTTAGTAATACAGTTTTTGTATCTTTGTGGAATCTATTTCAAATTAATTGCGGTTGAGCACCATGGTTGGTCTATTATCATCACAACACAAAATATTTCCTTTTAATGGTGAAAAAAATTAAGATATCCTTGAAATTTGTTATTTCTAATGATTTTTTTAAAGGCGTTAGTAAATCTCATCTTCAAGCATACTATATGACACATATTAGAAAACATCTTTTCCAAAAAACAACACAAAATCGAATACTAAACCTCTTTTTTGTGAACAGTGAAACCACAGATCAACCGAGAGAAAATGACCGCCATAAGAGTGCGCGCAGGCACCACGATCAAGTTGGATGTCGACATCAAGGGTGAACCGCCACCAACCAAGACATGGACCTTCGCCAAGAAGGTATGATGTACTCAATTAGCAATATGTATAAGTATAGCCTGCTTGGTTACCTATTATTAAGGCCCTGACAGAATACTAGCGTTGGGTTAGGTTAGGTTAGTAAGGGCCTTTGCAAAACGCTATCTTGTCTATAGTTTTGTGTAATTACTGTTAGATCGTTGCCCTATATAGGTTACTAATTTATTTTCTTTCTTTATTATGTGGAGGGAGGCTGTCACACCGTTTTTGTTGTCAATTCCATAATGAAGCTTTATTAACCGTTTTCAAAACTATGCGGTAAACACGATGTTTATGTTGTTCCTTATATACTATCAAAGCTTTGGTAACATTATTCAAGGTATTCCAAATAAACGAAAAAAATACCATCTTAACGTCCTAGAAACTTACATTGTTTTTTGTAATAAACAAATTTTAGATATTGTGGAATTTTGTAGTTAGAATGAGTAATCGTCTAGATAAGGCTTATGAACTATTAAGCACTCGGATTTTTTTTTACAAACGCAAGCTATGAAGGTTTATTTATTTAGATATAAATAGACTAACTAAGACTGCTGTGTATTCATAGAAAATCTTTATCTTTTTTTCAGGTCCTCGAAACCAGCCCCGGTCTCAAGATCGAGAACGAGGACTACAACACGAAGATGCAGATCTTCGACTCGACGTGGAAGAACTCTGGCGTGTACACGCTGAAGGCTGAGAACGACTCCGGTGTCGATGAGGCTACCGTTGAAGTCACTGTACTAGGTAAGTTGTGGTCTTTATGAATGGTTATTGATATTGGAATACCCCGTGTCTTTATATGAAAATGGCATGAAAATCTTGAACTTTTCATGCCTCTAAAATGTTCTAAGATATGCCAGGTTCCTCATAATGTAATATCCCACTGAACAGCTAAATTGTATCATAGCTTAGGGTGCTTGTACACCCATCGAACAGAGATTGGATTAAAATAAATTTGAAAATTTCTTCACGCACCATTATTTCATACTAATTTCCAAATTTATCTTCTCCAGATAAGCCAGGCAAACCGGAAGGCCCACTAGAAGTTTCTGACGTCCATGCTGACCACGTGAAGCTGAGCTGGAACAAGCCGAAGCACACTGGAGGACTTCCACTCAGCGCCTACCTGGTAGAGAAGATGGACACGCTCACCGGGAAGTGGGTACCGGCTGGGACCATCGAGCCTAATACCACTGAGGCTACTGTCACTGGTAAGTGTAGAAATCATGGGCTCGATTCCCGCACTGGTCAACCAGTTCGTTCGTGTTCTTGAATATGTCTGGTTTAGGTTTGGGTGTTGATCTATATTAGTCATAACTATATCTATCTAGAGTCCCCCAAGATTCTATACGTGTTCCCTTTATATTTAAAAAATATATATATCACGAGCACAGCGTTCCCTAACATAGCTGAGCACCATCCAGTACCTCTACCATGAGTTGCTATCGAAACTTACTTTAGTCACTAGCAAGTAAACAAGTAAGTATTTCTCGATAGCAACTGTCAAACTTGTGACTCATGGTACCGAATTTCTATAGCAAAGGCTAAAAAACGTTACTCGCTAGTGTCTACATTTCGATAGGTTTTTTAACTATCGACTCGTACTATCGATCCTAGTTCTTTACATGACCGCTAGTGGCGCTGTACACATTTGCCATAGAAATGTTTTACGCCGTCGCTAGCGAGTACGTACGTTAAAAACTCATGGTAAAGGCAAGGGTGACCCCATAAGTACTTAAAAAAAATATCGTACAAGCTGTTTAGGTTAAGACAAATGAATATACGTAGACTGGAATTTTATATAAAAGGATATTATTTAATTTATATGAGTATATATGGCCTTTTCCAATACGTGATCGCTATTCAAAAAACTTTTCTTCTTCGGCTATCGGTTTGTTGAACGATATTGCCTGCCCATGGCGCTTTCCCATGACTCAACAAGTTGTGGTTACTACTACTTGAGAACTCTTAACATTCGACTAATATAATTAGTTAATTGTAAATTAACCCATTTGGTTTCCCTTTATCTTCAGGCTTAGAAGCCGGTCACACCTACCAGTTCCGCGTCAAGGCCCTCAATGAGGAAGGAGAGTCGGAACCACTGGAGACAGACCACGGCATCCTTGCCAAGAACCCGTACGACGTACCAGCGCCACCTGGCCTCCCGGACATCGTGGACTGGGACGAGAAGTCGGTCAAGTTGAAGTGGGAGAAACCCATCAGGGACAACGGCGCACCGATCACAGGATATGTCATCGAAGTTATGGATAGAGATAGGGGCGAGTTTGTTAAGGTGGGTCAGGAATACAAATAATTATTGAATAAATTGTTTCGTAATAGCGTGGTTTTCAGTCTCCCGATATTAACGGAGCGTGAAATACGGAAAGTACTTTCCGTAAAAGTTGCATAATGTTTTACGGAAAGATGTTTCTGCAAAATGTTGTAGTAATATCTTTAAATATCATTAAACGTTGGTTTTGTCATCCGTCATTGTCATCAACCTCTTAGTCAGTTTTTGTGAAGGCGACTCCTACATTGTCTACTTCTAATTCTGTTCTTCAGCGCCTCAAATGAAAGTTAACTTAAGTACTTATTTTAATAATGTAAAAAAAGTGCAAGGAGATTTCAGTCACTTTGATTATGACACACAAATCAATTTTACTCAATTTTTCTACTTGCCCTTGCATAATACTGAACTAAGATCTATCTCTCTTCATGTTATTATAGTAGATAGAGATGTACAATGATTTCATTAAGCACAACATACACGACAAAACTCACTAAATATGTTTGTCATCACAGGCCGCTGAGATCCAAGGCAACGTCTGCCAAGGTACAGTACCGAAGCTTGAAGAAGGCAACCAGTACCAGTTCCGTGTACGTGCAGTTAACAAGGCTGGCCAGTCGGAGCCTTCGGAGAACACCAACTGGCATACGGCTAAGCCGAGATTCTGTGAGTGTACTTTGTTTTTGAAGCTATATACCTGGAACCGTAACCACGGAGTCCTGAGGGACTACCTCAAACGGGAACTTGGTGTTTGGAACTTCCCTGAGGCGATTGGGTGTTAGGAGATGGGTTAGCTCTGGTGCAGTATTTGATTACGGCCAAAATTAATGTTAGATCCCGATCTAAAATCGCAAGATTGAAGTAGAATTTTGACATTACATGTATTAAAATTATTGTCAAAAGGTTCATCAATCCATAGATTTTCGATCGGGATTGCATATTAATTTTCGCCGTTAGTGGTGTGGTAGAGATATAGTCTTTATATGATACTAAAATGTGGAGTCAATGTGAACACATTAAAAACCTGATTGACAAAGTTATACATTTTTGTGTTAAAATATTATAAGTGGTTCTTTTGACAAAGATAACTTAAGGTTTTGTTATGAGATATCAATATTTATCGTCTAGGATTTTGTAATTTCTTTAATTATCCCGGACAGTTGGCTTGGTAGTTAGAGACCCTGACTGTCGTGGGTTTGATACCTATCCAGAACAAACATTTGTGTGGCGAAACATGTCTGTTTTTTCTGGTTTTAATGTAAATATAAGGGGGCATCCATTAATTACGTGAGGCATTTAGGGGAGGGGAGGGGGTCAAGCCGAATCTCACCGAATCTTACGTAGAGGAAAGGGGGGGGGGGGGGTCTCGGCAAATATCACGTAATTCTTTTATTAGCAAGAAAAAAAGCGAGCAAAATCTCATAACATCTCACCAAGGGGAGTGGGGCGGTCGAAAAATCGCCAAAATCACCTCACGTAATTAATGGCTGCCCCCTAATTAGTAAATATCATAAGTATGTATAATAGAAAATAAAAAAAGTTTTAAAAGTAGGTAGAGTATATCAGTCATCTGGTTTCCATAGAACAAGCTTTGCTTACTTCCAGGTCATATAAAGAATATCGTTAGATATTTATTTGTTTTTCTTCCAACAGTGAAACCAAGAATTGATCGCACAAACCTGAACCCGCTCACCGTTAAGGCTGGTCTCCCAGTCTCCTTGGACATCAAAGTATTTGGTGAACCGCCCGCGACAGTCACTTGGTACTTCAAGGGCGAGGAGCTGAAGAACCGTGAGAACCTTGAGATAATCAACGTGGACTACAACACTAAGTTCCTCATGACAAAGTGCAAGAGGGCCAACAGTGGAAAGTACGTTATTAAGGCCAAGAACGAAGTTGGAGAAGACGAGGCTGAGATCGAGATTACTGTTCTTGGTGAGTTATTAAGAATTTATATTTATTATTAGTCTATTGATATGGAATAATTAATGTCAGTATGTTGATCGTGTCCTTCAAAGTCAGAAGAGTGAAGTAGTTATTTGGGCAAATGTGTTTATGAATTGATGGCGTAAATAGTGGTTGTTTTGACATAACATTGATGTTATGTTTTCTGAGGGTCTTAAAGGCACTATGATAGTTAAAACGATGTCTAATTTTAAAAACAGTACTTTTAGATGATTATGACAATACACAGGGGATTGGTATTATTTCTAGGATTGGATATATACCAGTAAATTAATCTAAGAATTACTTCAAGTATTACTTTATATTTTTTTTAATATTTATTTATTTACTTAAGTTATAATATCGTTACAGTCTACACCAATTCGACACTATAACAAAATTACAGTTACATATAATTAAAAATCCTTACAAATACTACTATAATACACTATACGAGTATACCAATTTACATAAGTCTATTTATACTATTGTTCTCAATACACCTGTATGCTGCTTCTGTGAATTTAGACAGATTGCAACTGAATATGTCGATATCCTGCGACATAATATTAAGAATCCGTATTGAACGGGATAGTGGGGCGTTCTTAAGTAAATTAATGTATGTTCTAGGTAAACCATCGAAGCCCAAGGGTCCCCTGGAAGTGGCCGACGTCACAAAGAACGGCTGCACGCTCACGTGGCAGAAGCCGGAAGATGACGGCGGCACTCCAATCGAGTATTACGAGATTGAGAAACTCGATCCGCTTACTGGTCAGTATTTTATATAATATAGGTGTCCCCCGCACTTTTACCCGCGTTCCCGAGGGATATCACATTTTCCCGGGATAAAAAGTAGCCTATATGTTATTCCAGGATATGCTCTATCTATGTGCCAAGTTTCAGCAATATCCGTTTAGTAGTTTTTGCGTGAAAGAGTAACAAACATACTTACATACAAATCTTTCCTCTTTATAATATTAGTAAAGATATAGGTTATTAACTCTGTCTCCAGAGTAGTATCCACATGTTGTTTTTCAAATTTTGTGCAACTAGGTAACGTCCCGTGGCAGTGCCGGATTTACCATAGAAGCTGAAAAAGCTGAAGCTTAGGGCGGCAAAATTGGCCCGAATACTTTTGAAATTGGATTAGCTTTGGGGTGGCATATGCTTAAATCCAGCACTGTCCCGTGGCTTCGCCCGCGTTTCCAATGGATTTAATGTAACCCGGGATTATAACATAGCCATATTTTAGCTTTCTATAAGTAAAAGATTTTCCTTCTAAATTCAAACTTACAAAGCTACCTCTATAGAATATTAATATTGATAGTTATGACTAATAATCCTGATCAGTTCAGGTGAATCGCAGCAAAATCTTGTTCTCAACGAAAACTCAAATTCAGATCAGAATTTCCTCGAAATGCAAATTAAATTCTGCGTCTTCCCATTAGTATAAATATATATAGTATAAGTACCAATGTAAGCTACATTAGAAGAAAATGCAGAAATTTATAATTTTTCATAAAACCATAATCAAAACCAGTATCAAGATTATAAGCAAACCACTACAACATAACCTTTACGTTCTCAGGTACATGGATCCCATGCGGAACAGCTAAGGACACCAAAGCCAACATTACAGGCCTGCAGGAAGGCAAACCCTATAAGTTCAGGGTTAAAGCCGTCAACAAGGAGGGAGAGAGCGAAGAGCTCGAGACTGAGAAGCCTATCATCGCTAAGAATCCCTTCGGTGAGTTCCCAGAATAATATTATATGAATGTTTCTCAGTGAACCAATAGGGATGTGTCCTGACTATCAAATCAGCAATTCTTTATGAAAACAAAACGATCGAATGCATTTAGTTTTGTATGAAATAGCAAGCTGTGACGTCATAATTGTACGGCATCAAATAACATACTCTTTGTGATTAGATCGGTACTTAAAAATCACATTAATGATTTCATTTTGATCACATTTGATGTTTTCTTATATTTTTGGATGTTCAATACACTGATTAGTGTTTGATCATTTATCTTTAATACAGGACAGTTCCCCATTAAATGAGCAAAGAGTAAAAGTCGAATGCTTGTACGACATTCCTTAATTACCCTTGCTACTGAGGGAGGCAACACATTAACCTTGCTTGCTATTGTCTATAGGTGACAATGATCTTGCATTAGGTGGACCATTTACCTACTTGTCAACATAACTAACGTCTGTTATACAAGCACGCTAGACTGTTATAACGCTACCGAGTATACAAATAATCAATTGAGTGTATGCCTGCATATTAGCCTGACAACTGAATTAACAAGCCGTTATAAATTAAAGTTTCAACACCCATATTAGAAATGTAACTAAATAATTTTTTTTTGGCGTACAGACGAACCCGGCAAGCCTGGGCGTCCTGAGCCCCGCAACTGGGACAAGGACTTCGTGGATCTGGAATGGTCGGCGCCCAAGGACGACGGTGGCGCCCCTATCACCGGCTACATCGTGCAGAAGAGAGAGAAGGGCGGCAGGTGGGATCTTCATTTGTTCTTCTTTTAAAACTTATTTGTGAGGTTCTTATTTCTTCGACGAAGAGTGTATTTTGCTTGACTTCCTAAGGATTTTCATGATAGGACTAGCTGTTCGCGGTGTCACCCGCATTCCCTTGGATTATAAAATTGTTCCGTGATAAAAAGTATCCTGTGTATTAATCCAGGTTATATACTGTTGATGTGTCAAGTTTCTTCAAATGTAGTTTAGTAGTTTTTTCACAATCTTTTGCATTTATAATATAGTATAAGATGTTAAAGAGATTATGTCCTTATATTATTATTCTAGTGTATCAGTATAGAATATCATTTATTAATTCCACACGCTGCTTAAATTGTAAAACGTGTAAGTTCAATTATGTTATACCTAATTAGTATCTCTCCATGGTCACCTTCTAGATCCAAAAAGAATTTCCATTTGCCAAATAGTAGCCATTAGTAGGATCTTCGTGATATTTTAGACTAATAATATTGACTGGATGATCTAACAGGACATTTTTATGATTCCAGGACCTGGCAGGACTGCCTCAAGACGTCAGGTGACAGGCCCACCGGCCGCGTGACAGACGTTGAGGAAGGACACGAGTACCAGTTCCGCGTTATTGCTCTTAATAAGGCCGGCCAGGGAGAGCCTTCAGATCCAAGCAAATCTGTCGTGGCTAAACCCAGATTCTGTAAGTACCATAATGAGTGACAGCAAATAAAATTGTTTTGGTAGAAGTTAAAACCAATGTCTCCATGATCGGATCCAATTTAGAGTCGTTATTGAAATTGAAACAATGACGCATCAATTTGACTTTAAATCCCTTCACTCTAATTAATAATGTACTCTTTTTCCCAAATTTAATCAGATCAATACAGAAGTCCTAACATACAGTTAGTCATAACAGTGAAATAAATATTTTCTATTCCCACTTGTTTTTTTTCCCCCAGTGGCACCAAAGATCGACCGCAAGGATCTACAGAAGAAGAAGATCAAGGTTGGCTCTCCTCTCAAGATGGAGGCCGACGTCAAGGGTGAACCGGAACCTACTATCACCTGGACCTTCAACGACAAACCGCTTAAGGTACTTGTTTTATGAACTCGGTTACGTATTAATTTTTCTTGGATTTTGTTTTCAAATTAGAAGTTGGCTGTGGTGTCAGTCAATATTGAATGCTATCCACTTAATGCCGAAGATATATCGTACAATTTTATGGTAATAATGTCCAATGTATCTACCACGTTACCAACGGGTAATTATTCCTAAAATCGTAAATTATTATACCTTACACGGATATGGAATCCAGTACCTACTGTGTAGCCAAACTTCCTACACGAGTTTATCGGATAAACCTGACTGTGAGGTGTTCAAAGTTTAAACCTTATTCGTTTCTTCATTCTTGCTTGGTTTGAAATAAGACTCAGTTTTGACAATCATTTAAGTCATGTATTTTTTGAGATAATAAAGCGAATAAATGCTCGCTAAAAAAGGGGTGTGACAAAGGGGTCCTAGTGTTGTAATTGTTGATATTAATCGAGTGATAACACTTCCTTTTTCCTTCCAGGTCGAAGACAGACTGAAGATCGAGAACAAGGACTACCACACGTCCTTCGCACTTCAGAAGATGACCAGAGCCGACGCCGGCAAGTATGTGGTGACCGCCAAGAACGACACCGGCACTGATACCGTTGAGATCGAAGTTGAAGTCGTCAGCAAGCCGTCTAAGCCTAAAGGACCTTTGAAGGTTTGTACAAGAGCATGTTTCGGAATGAAAATAGTAGATATATCATTAGACTAAAATAAGTCTCAAGTATTTAACATAGAGTTTATTTTCCCAGACACTACACAATCGTCCCTTTTTTAAAACCATATACTTTACAAATATTCATATCGGCACCAGGTATCAGACGTTAAAGCAGACGGCTGCAAGCTCAAATGGGAACCACCAGAAGACGACGGCGGCGAACCGATCGAGAACTACGTCGTCGAGCGCATGGACACCGACTCCGGCCGATGGGTGCCGGTCTGCACCACGAAGACGCCCGAAGCTGACGTAACTGGCCTTAACGAGGGCAAGGATTACCTCTTCAGGGTTAAAGCTGTTAACCCTGAGGGTGAGAGCGAACCGCTGGTTACTGAGACCGCTACCACGGCGAAGAATCCTTATGGTGAGTTTGGGTTCAATAAGTGATATAAGGCAATTGTAATACGGTAGGGTGTACATTGGTACATATATGATAGATGTAAAGTATTTTCTTGGTATGGTAAAAATCTTAAATAAAACAATTCAATTATTATAAGTTATTTTAGGCAGTAGTAATGAGACAAGGTGGACAATTATGAACTAATTGGTTTATTTAAGGTTTAAACTATTCCAAGTATTTAGAACTAAACTGAAATAACTAATTGACTCAGGCGTGGCCTTGCGGCCATTGTTAGATATATAACAATCAAATATCTTAAAACTAGTTCCACTAGATCTCCTTCTCTGTCAAGTCCCAGACAAGGAAACTTAGCAGGAAATCGACACGTGTTTCGCTACTACACGAAGCATCTTCAGGATGTAGTCTAAATATTTGTTTTTCGTATAATCTTAGCTATACTGAAGTTCAATTTATCGTGAAGGTCTTTTGTCTTTGTAATTAACCTTTAATACCTCGACCACAGGCGAACCCGACCCACCTGGCAAGCCAGAGTTCAAGGACTGGAGCAAGGACCACGTGGACCTCAAATGGGACAAGCCAGCCAACGATGGTGGTGCCCCCATCACTGGATACATTGTCGAGAAGAAGGACCGAGACACCGGCAAGTGGGTGAAGGCTGCTGAGGTATGGATGTTAAACAATTTAATTCAAATAATTACTGCCTGATAGTTTAACCTTATCTGGAGATACAAAATGAATTCATCCGGTGATCTGGTAGATCTGGAGAAGGGAGAGAGAACAATGAAAAACTGTAAATAAATGACCATTCCAAATTTCGGTGACAACATAAGTTTAATTCGAACTCATTGTTGTGTCATAAATAATTTTTCTAAATGTAGGTATTTTTATGGAAAAAAAAATAATCAATACTATTATATGTTTATGATTCCATCTAAAAACATAAACAATAGTCCTAATTCCATAAATTATCTACTACTTATTGCAGATCTTAACGGATAACTTATGAACGAATATAATACTATACTCTATTGTTTTAAATGTTAAAAGTACTAAATCCCTCGATTACCTTAACCCAGGTACCCGGAAACAAGACCGAAGCCCGCGTACCAGACCTGATCGAGGGCAAGACATACCAGTTCCGCGTGAAGGCGGTCAACAAGGCCGGGCCGGGTAAACCCTCGGCTGTCTCCGAGAACCTACTGGCTAAGGACAGATTTGGTAAGCGTTTAATGACCTGAGAAATTCCGAAGACCAAATAGGGATGTGTCGTGAATTGTCAAATCAGCAATTCTTTATGAAATGTCAAAACGATCGAATATATGGAGTTTTGTATGAAATAGGAAGTTGTGACGTCATAATTGTACAGCATCAAATAACATACTCTTTGTGATTAGATCGGTACTTAATAATCACATTAACGATTTAGTTTTGATCATATTTGATATTTGCGTATATTTTTGGATGTTCAATCATGTTTAGTGTTTAATCATTTATGTTTAATACAGGACAGTTTCCTATTACTTCCTTCGTGAAGCCTCCTGTATGACAGTTTTTCACAAAATAATGTATAAATGTCTTAAAATTCATAAATACATATGTCATGCTCACTGTGATTAGGTTATACCAATTGAAATATGTACAAGCAATTTCGTACCAAATTCCATGAAAATATGATATTTAATTAAGAGTTGATTTAAAGAAGATACTGGTCAATTCTCTCTGTAGGTAATATATCAATTACCAAACAAAACAATATTATTAAGTATAGTACTGCTATGGAAAAGCGAATTGAAACATTTATTTAATTTAACACATTTAAACGCATATTTTATTTTCAAGATCAATGACTTCTTTATGTATCAATTAATGTAGATCATACATTATGGTTTATATCATATAATAACCAATTATATATAAACAGCGCCACCGAAGATCGACCGCACTAACATGCGCGACATCACGATCAAGGCTGGTCAGAACATCCGGTTGGACGTCAAGGTCACCGGTGAACCGCCACCAACTAAGTCTTGGTAAGTTAGCTGATAATATCACCTGAAAAATAAATTAAGAAATACACTGGGACATTCTTTAATCAAGGCTATCCCAGAGGTTGGATCCCAAATTAAGCAGAGCTTGTACTGTGGAAGCCAGATAACTTCTAAATACATATTTATAAAGATATTTACACCCATACAATGTATGCTTTGATGGACAGAGGATTTTTGTCAAATTTTGAATCTCATCTTGAATCTTTCTTTGATACTTCTCTACTTCGCAATATAATCTGATCTTAATATGCGAATCGACTGTATCTTTTTAGGTTAAACAAAAAAGCGGTCAAAAGAGTTACAAGAATGACTTGATTCTTTAAAGAAAACACTCTTTTTAAACAGTTTATTTTAACTAGTTTTTATTAAACCAATTGGCAACAGTGCCATGACTATAAAGGCCTAAGCGAACATCTATCGTAAGCGTATCGTTATCGTATCGAGAGCGCCTAAAACCAATGACACGGTATGCGCGAAGTTAATTTTTTCAGCTTGGTGGTTAGCGCCCCTGACTGCCAAGTCGAAGGTCCCACCCAGGACAAACATTTGTGTGCATGAACATGTCTGTTTGTTCTGTGCCTGGGTGTAAATATCTATATATGTATGTATTTAGAAAAATAAAAAGTAGTATATCAGTTATCTGGTTTCCATAGTACAAGCTCTGCTTAGTTTGGGGTCAGATGGCCGTGTGTAAAAGAATGTCCCAGGATATTTATTTAATCAGCTTGGGGACATGTTATAAAACAAATGAACTTATCCTTCCCCTCTCTATTCAGGTTCCACAACAAAGAGCGTCTCGCAACCAGAGACGACCTCACAGTCGACGTGGAAGAATACAAGACAAAGTTATCAGTCATTGTCGCGTCCCGCAAACACAGCGGCACTTACACGCTAAAGGCTGAGAACAGCAGCGGAAAGGATGAAGCTACCATCCAAGTTAATGTACTTGATGTGCCTGCTAAACCTGAGGGACCTTTGAAGGTAAATTGAACTCTATTATCTTTGATTGACCCAATCAGAGAAGTGCCAAAAGTTTTTTGAGTTAAGCCCCTATCGTTCTGAGGGTGCGATATGTATAAGTCATATGAAAGTAAGGTCTTATACAAATCTGTAAAACAGTTTTAATTATATTTTACGTCATCGCTCAAATTTTACAATATGTCCCTAATTATAGATTTTTGAAGCCTGTATAATCTACTTTCTAGTATACTCTTATATCTTGCACAAACATTAGGTTTTTACATTGTTATATTAATATCAAAACTAATACTCGATTTCTCCTCTTGCAGATCTCAGACGTCCACAAAGAAGGATGCACGCTCAAATGGAACGCGCCCCTGGATGACGGTGGCGCCCCCATCGACCACTACCTGGTCGAGAAGTTAGACACAGAGACCGGAAGATGGGTACCTGCTGCTAAAACCAAGGACCCGAAGGCTGAGATTGATAACCTGGTGCCCGGACACGAGTACAAGTTCAGGGTCTCCGCAGTCAATAATGAGGGTGTTTCAGAACCATTGGAGGCTGAGCACTCGATTATTGCTAAGAATCCGTTCGGTGAGTTGATGTTTACTTCAGAAGATTCTTCGAACTTTAAAGCAAAGAAATATCCCATAGATATTTTATTATTATAAATATTAATATATTTATATTATATTAATATATTTCATTTAATTTAATTACCTATCTTCTCGGATGAATGATTGACTAAACTGATTATAGCTTTACAATATCATTGATAGTCTATAATTATTGTCTTTTATTATATGAGCTTACCAAAACTTGTTATCATCTGATGTGTTGTTTCATCCAAATCCGTTTGGTAGCTTTTGCTTGAAAGAGTAACAAACATCCATACATACAATTCCTGACATTTATTATACAACGTGTTACAAAATACCCCGCAAAAATATAATTAATTATCAAAGCCAACAACCCTAGTAAGCTGTCATGTCAGGGAACCAGATTATTTAACAGAAAGGCCTACGTACCTATTTTACCCAATAATTGTCTACTTTAATAGTTTATTTTTCATTCATAAAAATTAGTTTTTTTAATTGTTTGGGGTATGTTATACAGCGTTACTACGGTTCTTAAATATTGTGAATGAACTCGTTATAAGGCCCCATTGAACCTCCTTTCGGCTTGACGGGTAGTTTTGTAACACCCTGTATTAGTAGGATTAGTAGTAGGATTTCTCCTAAAGAATTCTGATGTAAATGGCTTATAAATCAAAGATCATTTAAATACATTTCGTCTAAGTTACCCCACAATATTCCCATAGTACTTTGAAACAACAGACTTCTAATAAAACCATTCCTCCACAGACGAGCCCGGCAAACCAGGCACACCAGAAGTGGTCGACTGGGACAAGGACCACGTGGACCTCAAATGGGAGAAGCCGCTTAAAGATGGCGGCGCACCCATTACCGGCTACATTATTGAGAAGAGGGAGGTCGGATCGCCCAAGTGGGTGAAGGCTTGTGAGGTTAGTTGAAATTGTGCTAAGTTATATTGATCTAGGTATTTTTTGATACCTTTTGTTCTAGAGCAAATAGACCATTAATTGACCAGTGATTGAAATTCGACTGTTATTCTTTATTTTTTAAATTAAAAGGTTATTGTGTGACTGCAAAAATGCTCGGTATATTCTGCGCTACTAACCAGTATTTTTTTATCTACCTACAAGTTTTTTGGCTGAAATTCCTTAGTTACATTTCCAACGCACAAATCGGAGGCTGAATCAGTTGATAATTCCATTGACAACACTTAAGGTACCTTCCAGAAACTTTATTAAAATAACATTGACCTTCATCAGGTTGGTCCCAACGACAATGAGAAAGCAACAGTACCGCACCTGGACGAGGGTACGGAGTACGAGTTCCGTGTAAAGGCAGTCAACGAGGCCGGACCTTCGGAGCCTAGCGACGCCAGCAAGTCTGTCGTCTGCAAGCCCAGGAGACGTGAGTATCTTCTTATTTAAGTATTTGTAGACTTGACTGGAAATATAATGAAAGAAAAAAAAGAGTAAATATGGGAGCTCTGAATCAGTGCTTCATTAGTATCACTGGTAGCTTTCGTTCTGGTTATTTCCCTTACTTTCCCAAAACAGTAAAAAAAACTCAGAGTTCAAACTTTCTCTAATTCACTTTTGAATCATGTAGCTTTCTAGCAGTACATTAATTTTACAAAAAATATGAGAAGTTTCTGAAATTTCCTTCTACATCCAGACTAACAAATTTTGCCTATTACTATAGATTAGACTTATTTTGAGGTAACCCATAGCTAGGATTCATTTTTATCTACCTACCTTCCACTCCTATAATGAAAGTGAGCCATGTAACTACCTCTGTTTTGGAAGTCACATTTATGAGCCAGCTATGAAAGCCGTTAGTGCTTACCACTTTTAGCCGTATAATACATATGTGATGGTGTTCGCAGTGGCACCAAAGATCGACCGCCGCAACCTGCGTACCATCCGCGTGCGCGAGGGCGAGCCCATCTCGCTCGACGTCAAGGTATCCGGGGAACCGCCGCCGGATGTCACCTGGACGCTCAACGGAAAGAGTGTCAGCTCCGGAAATGGACTCAAATGTAAGTACATCTTACAGATAGTATTAAGAAAAAAAAAAAGATTATCGTAAAATAATTTCTGTAAAATTTTACTATAAAATTATAGTTACTTGGTCTATTTAAAAATGTATTTAGAAAAAAATAATACATGTAGTATATTAGTTATCTGGTTTCAATAGTACAAGCTCTGCTTGGTTTGGCATTAGATGACCGTGTGTAAAGAACGTACCAGAATATTATTTATAAATCTTAGTTACATTTTCACCATTTAAAACTATTTCGAAAAGACTTGGCGCGGACCATATTTATGTTGTTTTATTCCGCTATCGGCCGTTAAGTAATCAACTAGGTAGAGCGTTATCTATCTCACTCATAGACAGAGACGACGTTCGTCATAGCTAAATTAACCAAAGCCTGGTTTATGTAAGCTTGAAAAATAATAACGACCCTGTTCCCCTATCTAGTGGTTAATGTGCCATACCTGAGCAAGTACCAGCACGCGAGCCCGCGTCGCAAGGACTCCGGCACCTACAAGATACAGGCCGTCAACAAGTACGGACAGGACACCGCTGAGGTCGAGATCATTGTTACTTGTGAGTATTAACTTTTTTTAATAATTCCGCCATCTTTGTTCGAATGGATCATTAACAAAATTATTTTGGTAGACATAGTATACAGGCAGTATACAAAATAGAGAAGTAAAACACTCACGCAAACAAATAAATGCCGCTTTCATATTGTTGATTTAGATTTTTAGATGTAATACTAATATGTTAATTGTATCCCACCGGACCCCAATCTGTCTAGTTTGGAGCCATTGCCTTACCAATTTTTAACTATGATGTAATAAATATTCTATTCTAAACAAATCGTTAATAAAGTATAGTAAAATTAACCATTCTGACTATTTCGCCCACAGCCAAACCAGACAAACCAGAAGGCCCGCTGGAAGTATCGGACATCCACAAAGATGGATGCACGCTCAAATGGAAGAGGCCTAAAGACGATGGTGGTGAGCCTATCGAGGCATACCTCGTCGAGAAGTTTGACACCGAGACCGGCACCTGGCTGCCAGTTGGCAAGACCCTGGGCAATGTGCCAGAGATGGAGGTAAGGATATATTAGTGTTAGCTATAAAATGCGCTTTTATATTACCGGCTGATATATATAGATATAGGCCGACAAACGTGCAGATATTCCCTTCCCTGGATGAACTGTGCTCTAAAACTTCTATATAAATCAAAGTCATGTTAGGTACACTATTTATAACTCAAGATCTAAAATCTAAATAAATAAATAAATTGTGAATTACGATATTAGAAAAAAAAAAAAAAAGATCGGCTGCACAGATTTCAATGATTGTTGAAAGAAAATTGTTTTTCTTAAAAAAAATCCTTTTTCAACGCTATTTCTGAAGGCAGAAAATACAGTCCTCGGAAACACGAGTGATACTGTGGGCCACAGCTACTATATATACTTAGTAGATTGTATGCGGCAATATTGAAGTCAGCACATAACAAGTTTAACTTTTGGAATGTGAATTATAATTATGATGTATGTATATCCAGGTGGATGGCCTCATACCAGGTCATGAATACAAGTTCCGCGTGAAGGCTATCAACAAGGAGGGCGAATCTGAGCCGCTGGAGACCTTTGGCTCTATCATCGCTAAGGATCCGTTCAGTGAGTATTCTATTAATACTAGATAATAGCAGATAATTCTATTCTTATGTTCATCTGCTCTACTATAATTGCCTAAAATGTAGAGGAGAAAAACTGTATATTTGAGGAGAGATACAGATTTTGGCTTGGCTCATTTGTTGACGGCCAAAATTAATATACGATACCGATCTAAAATAGCAAGATTGAAGTAGAATTTTGACATTACGTGTATTAAAATTACTGTCAAAAGGTACATCGATCTATGGATTTTCGATCGGGATTGCATATTAATTTTCGCCGTAAGTAAACCAACCTGCTTGAAAAGTTAAACATAAAAGTATGTGAAGTCCAATCTTTCCTGCTTTGTAAAGTTTAATTCTTCTTGTTGTGAGGGGAGAGATGATTCCCTGCTTTGAGAACGAATATATATTTTACTAGCGGTACCCTGCGGTTTCACCCGCATTCCCGAGGCCTATAAGCATACATAAACCTTCCTCTTGAATCATACTGTGTATTGATGAGAACCGCATCAAAATCGGTTGGGTAGTTTAAAAGATCCAAGCGTACAGACGGCAGGAAGCGACGTTGTTTTATACTGTGTAAAGATTTGTATTTATTTATTCAAAAATGTTTTTACATATTTGTTTCATAATTTAAATATGAACTAATCATTTAAACAAAGCAGTATTTCTAAACGTTGTTCCCCTTCAACAGCTGTCCCAGACGCGCCATCAGCGCCGGTGCCAGATGACTGGTCTGCCAACCACGTGGACCTCAAGTGGGAGCCGCCCATCTCAGATGGAGGCTCACCCATCATTGGCTACATCATCGAGAAGAAGGACAAGTACAGTCCGCTCTGGGAGAAGGCTGTTGAGACCCATACACCTACGCCTACTGCTACAGTTAATGGGTAGGTTGTCTCTTTATTTAATGGTTTCATAAACTTAGCTAAAGTCATAGAAGAACTTCCCATGCATACATTTGGAACGGTAGTAAAGTATTTATTTATTTTATTTATTAACTCTTTATGCACTAAAGTACAAAGGCGAACATAATGCCTTAGGCATTTTCTACCTGTCTACCTTGGGGTGATGCAGAAACAGAAAGTATATTTTATATCAATAGGGATTTTATAGTATATCTGATTGTTTAGAAGATAACCTATGGCAATAAATTACTCGACTGACAAGCAATACATTTAAGTAACTTAATTGTGAAATTATAATTTTTTATTTAAAATGTATCGAATGATTTAAAGTTATTTTGAAAATTGGATTGTTTTTCATAAAGTAAATAATACTCGTATATTACAACTTATTATTCTTAATTTGATTTCGACTACCAGGTTGATCGAGGGCAACGAATACCAGTTCCGCGTGATTGCCATCAACAAAGCGGGACAGAGCAAGCCCTCGGAGGGCAGCAAGAACTTCCTTGCCAAGCCTCGCTTCCTGGCGCCGAAGATCGACCGTCGTCACCTCCGTGACGTCACCATCTCAGCTGGCTCCACTCTCAAGATGGAGGCCGCTATTACTGGAGAACCAGCGCCTGCTGTTGAATGGAGGTAAAGTATTTATTGTTGATACTTTTTTATCCTGTTCTCGATCAGTTCAGTCACTCTATTCAGCTAATACAAACTTTGTCTGTTAACCGACGCACGGAGGCTTCAGAGAGCTTACATCTTACATCGGTATTAGAGTCAGACTATTCATAAGTGCTTGTAAAGGCCTATTTGAATAAAAATATTTTCATTTCATTTTCATTTCATTTCATCTCAAGTGATTGCGTTGTTAGCGAAAGAGACACGACACAGAGGCCACCACGAAACATCCGCTAGTGTCAATATCCTTACAGAATCGATGCGAAAATCAATAACTTGGTCAGAATTTATAAGAGTTGCAACTATAAAATTTTATGATTTGATGTTATTGAATCCTTTCAGTAGTAGCTATATGAAAGTCATACTTCTATTTTGTAAACTTCATTTTCATAGAAGTATATTAACGTTAGCTTGCCATTCTCCAGAATCCAAACTGTATAAGCTTTTTTAGACCTTAGAACCCTTTTTAAAAGACTTATATTTCTCCACCAGATACCAGAACATGCCTCTCCGTCCATCAAAGGCAGTATCGATAGACAATCCTGAGTACTTCACCAAGCTGGTCATCCGACCGGTGCGTCGCGACGACTCGGGCGAGTACACCGTGACAGCTGTCAACTCGAGCGGTAAAGACACCGTCACTGTCAATGTCACCGTCACTGACAAACCGATGAAGCCCGAGGGACCACTACAGGTGAGGAAACGAACTAATGCTGTCTCAGATTTTTTATGGATATCAGTCAAATTTTATTAAGGTTTGTCAATCAGGCAAAAATGGATGTGGATATAATTTTGCGAAGTTAAGTTACCTACGATAAATACGTGAAAATAGGTAAAATCGCAATGGGGGAGTTAGTTTTCACAAATATTAAGTTTTCTTAATATATTAATGTCATTCAGGCAAATAGTATTGCATACATAATATATGGTCTGGTTTAACGTATGATACTGTCTATGTCAGAAAAACATTAAAACCTTGTGATTGTGGATAAAACCTCGATAAAGGAGTACTAATTACGAAAGTTTGTTTTACAAATCTGTTGAAATACGTTCAGTAACGTACATATTTTCATTAAAGTTACGACTAATAACTTACTAACGACTATATAATATTGAAGAAGAAACTATAAAAGTCTATTTGGATAAGAAAACTTAATCCATTTGATTAGTACTTCAAGCCATTGAAATTCTTTTTGCTCATCTACCCATGTTCTGTTTAGATTTCGGACGTCCACAAGGAGGGTGCGACCCTCAAGTGGAAGAGGCCGAAGGACGACGGTGGCGCCCCCATCGAGTACTACCAGATCGACAAACTGGACACAGAGACTGGATGCTGGGTACCGTGTGCCAGGTCGGATGAGCCTAGTGAGTATTGCGATTTATTGACCTAATTTTGAATTTAAACCACCTTTTAAAAGAGTTTATTTCGTGATAAATATGTTTTATGAACCGTATCTTAAAAAATCCTGTTTTTATCATTCAGAGTGCGACGTCACCGGTCTGACTCCTGGCAAGGAGTACAAGTTCAGAGTCTCTGCTGTCAACTCCGAGGGAGAATCGGAGCCACTGACTTCTGAGACCTCAATTGTCGCCAAGAATCCGTTCGATGAGCCTGGTGAGTATCTTTTACAGGACATTATTTATTTTAAAAATAACTCGAGACAACAAAGTATTCCTAAAAAGTATAACAAAATCTCAGTGGTTTCAAGACATTGAAAGCTATGCATACTCATCGAATATAAATTAAACTATTAATAAATTTCCGTTCGAAATCGTTATCTCATCGGATTATTGTTTCATGAATTTTCCTTCCATTCTTGCGACCCTACGGATTTTATTTCTTGACGCAAATAATTATTTTGGCTACACATGAAGCTTCTTGCCAGAACTACTCAGTTATAGGCTTACTTCTGATGATCTTTTGTATCTACCATTATAAGGACCCTATATAAATTAGTTGACTTTAACTTGTCATCCAGGCGCGCCAGGCACCCCGAGCGTGACAGACTGGGACAAGGACCACGTGGACCTCAAGTGGACCCCGCCGCGCGAGGACGGTGGCGCCCCTATCGAGGGGTACATCGTCGAGAAGAAGGACAAGTTCGGCAACTGGGAGAAGGCCCTTGAAGTACCCGCAGATAAGACTACCTGCACCGTGCCTGATCTTATTGAGGGACAGACATATGAGTTCAGGTGAGTGTGAGGGAGATATATATAGAAGATGAATGTAAATCTGGGAATGTCATAATAATCATTTCATGAATATGTTACTCGCAAAACTGTATGTCATTTGACTACTGAATAAATTAGCACTTTTTGAAATCTGTTTAAAAATTATAAGCTTCAAAATTATACATGTCTACAATGTGCGTTGAAAAAAATTCTGAGTATGCTAGTAAATAACAATTTTATTCTAAAACCGAACATAATTAAAGAGATTATACCTTTTCAAATATTCTAAGCTACATAGACGCTCCTTTTATTTCGTGATTCGACGAAGCTGTCTCTTATATAACTACTCCTTGTATAATTTACTCACCAGTTCGTTAATCAATAATTTTAGACCTATTCTTAACACGTTCTTATGCCATACACAGGGTTCGTGCAGTAAACAAAGCGGGTCCAGGTGAACCCAGCGACAGCACGCACCCGATCGTGGCTAAGCCAAGGAACATGGCGCCCAAGATCGACAGGACCAACCTGATTGATATCAAGATCAAGGTCGGACAGAAGTTCGGCTTTGATGTCAAGGTGAGGACGAATATTTTTTGGTTATATGGAAAAAATGTACAATCAAATCTATGAATTTATCGAGGAATCATTGAAGGTTCTAATTATAACCCCAATCAGCAACTTTTAATGTTTTTAAATACCTATGTTAAATTTAAAGCATTATTTTCTTATATACTACGTTGTTGAGGTATTTAAAATTATGCAAAATGTTAGTAAAGCTACTGCTAATACTACTAATTACTGTTTAATTATAAAACTGAATAGGAACCCTTAGGTTACTACACGACACGCCTTATATTTGTAATTGAAAGACTTACAAAATTTATATAATATCAAAAAACTACCAACTCTATCCCAACAGGTATCCGGTGAACCGATGCCAGAGACTAAATGGTTCCTTGCCAAGCGCGAAGTGAAGTCTGGCGGCGAGATGAAGGTTCAACATACGGACTACAACACCAAGTTGAACTGCAAGTCGGCCACCAGGAGCGACAGCGGCCGCTACACCATCACTGCCGAGAACAGCAACGGCAAGGATGTTGCCGAAGTTGAGGTTATTGTGCTGAGTGTGCCGAGTCCGCCTGGAGGACCACTTAAGGTGAGATTTCACATTGTTTATTATCGGATCATACAGAGAGCATCGTCATAATTTTGCATTGTTTCAATATGACTAGCACTATTATCCTATATGTTAAATTAATTCGTTATGAATAGAAAATAGTTCCAATTCGACTAGATAGCCGTGGTGCAAACTGATTACTTGTGTACAGTAAAATCAGTAATATTCTGTGAGCGTCCATTAAGCAGTAGGTTTAGAAGATCCTTACACTCGTCCATGTTCTATCTACGCTAATCTTATGGAGGAGCTAATCTTACCTGATTTCAAAAATTCTAGCTTTGATAGAAAGCTATGTATTAAACCCAAGATACATTAAATCTCACAGAATCGCAGATGAGAAAAATCACCTAAATAGACACTATTAATACACTAAATCTGTTGAAAAATAGCTCTTATAAACATTATTTCTCCTTACTCCAGGTATCAGACGTGCACGCTAACGGAGCCAAGCTGTCATGGAACCCGCCATCAGACGACGGCGGTCAGCCCATCGAGAAGTACGTCGTTGAGCGCATGGACGAGGCGACCGGCAGATGGGTGACCGCCGGCGAGACCGACGGCCCGCAGACCAACCTCGCTGTTGACGGACTAACGCCCGGACACAAGTACAAGTTCAGAGTCAGGGCTGTTAACAGGTATGATATTTTTTGTTATTTTTTTTTTCTTTAAATATAAATTGTGCGAATTTGTCAATTGAATATGCAAAGAAGTTGCGTGAAAGATAAAGAAATTGTGGCTTATTAAACACTAGCCAATTCCTTCAAAAGCATTTAAATCCATTGTTTATTTTGAATTCAAGTTCTTTCATAGCAAAAAAAGTAATAAATATTTCAAAATTTATAAGAACTGGACTCCTGTTAGTGTAGCCAACTCCACTTGATCTAGACGAATGATTAATCGATGCTTTTAAAACGTGTTTTAAGTATACAATTTAACTTACAGGCAAGGAAAATCGGAGCCTCTGACGACACCACACTCGACAGAAGCCAAGAATCCGTTCGACGTGGCCGGCAAGCCCGGCACGCCCAAGGTCAAGGACTTTGACAGGGACTTCGTGGAGCTGGAATGGACCAGGCCTCAGACCGACGGTGGAGCACCCATCACTGGATATGTTATCGAGAAGAAAGATCGCTTCTCGCCTGATTGGGAGGAGTGTGCTCAGGTTGGTTGTGAATTTAATGTATCTACGTGTAAAGTTGAGTTTACTTTCGGCGGATAGTGTATTTTAAGACCAGCAATACTATTGTATTGCAACGATTATTTGTTGTAAACTTAAATTTGAGTAAAGAAGCCCGAATCTTTTATTAATGTTGTTACGAACTTATTCCTATTTCGCACAATATTTTAAATACAGATGTTCGTACTTTTAGTATATCAAAAGAAAAACTACAGGGAACTAAAATTACAATATGTTTCCAGATCGAAGGCGATGTAACCACCGGCAAAGTCCCGGACCTGATCGAGGGCAACACCTACGAGTTCCGCGTCCGAGCCGTCAACAAGGCCGGCAAGGGCGAGCCTAGTGACGGAACAGCTCCTCACCTGGCCAGACCCAAGAACCTCGCACCGAAGATCGATAGGAACTTCATGTTCGACATCAAAGTCAAAGTCGGACAGAACTTCGAACTCGAAGTACCAGTCGCAGGAGAACCGACACCGACCAAGGAATGGCTGCACGGAGACAACGTCGTCATTAACACTGACCGTATCAAGATTATCAACGATGCTCACGCCACCAAGTTCAGGGTCATTGACGCTAAGAGAGCAGACACAGGATCATACACTCTCAAAGCTAAAAATATCAATGGAACTGACTCAGCCACCATCAAAGTCTTGGTGCTTGATGTGCCGTCACCACCAGAAGGACCGTTACGCGCTGATGATATCACCAAGTCTGGTTGCACATTGAGATGGAGACCACCTAAAGACGACGGTGGTAACGAAATAACTCACTACGTTGTTGAGAAGATGGACCAAGAGAACATGCGCTGGATACCAGCTGGAGAGGTCCAAGCTTGCAGCATTAGGATAGACCATCTCATCGAAGGTCACGACTACAACTTCCGTGTCCGCGCCGTCAACAAACAAGGTGAATCTCAGCCTCTGATTGGTCACGAACCCATCACAGCTAAGGATCCCTACGGAACACCAGACAAACCTGGTACACCCGTTGTCAAAGACTGGGACAAAGATCACATGGACTTGGAATGGGTGCCGCCGAAGAAGGATGGCGGTTCACCTATCACTGGTTACGTTATTGAAGCAAAGAAGAAATACGGACCATGGGAAGTTGCTGCCACAGTCCCTGGAAATAAGACTACTGCTACTGTCCCCGGTTTGCAAGAGGGAGAGGAATACGAATTCAGGGTGATCGCTGTCAACAAGGCCGGTAATGGAGAGCCAAGTGATGCTTCCACTCCTCAAGTGGCCAAAGCCAGGTTCTGCGCGCCACACTTCGACAAAATGCTCCTTGCTGACAAAACTGTTAAAGCAGGACAGAGGATACAATATGAAATACCTATGGAAGCTTCACCGAAGCCCACAGTCGAATGGCAGATCAACGGCAAAGTTGTCCATCCCTCAGACAGAATTGATATACAGATTCTGCACAACAGGGTAATTCTAGACATTCCATTCTCCGTCCGTTCCGATGGAGGCGTTTATAAATTGACCCTCAAGAACGACTTAGGAGTCTGCTCAGCAACTGCCCAAGTTACCGTCCTAGATAAGCCCTCGAGACCAGAGAAACCATTGGTTGTATCTGACGTCACGAAGGAATCTTGCTCCCTATCTTGGCGCGTACCACTTGATGATGGTGGATCACCAATCTTACATTACGTCATCGAAAAGATGGATCTATCTCGTGGTACATGGTCCGATGCTGGTATGAGTACATTTTTGTCTCATTCAGTAACAAGATTGATTCACATGAAGGAGTATCTCTTTAGAGTAAGCGCTGTAAATGCCATTGGTCAATCCGAGCCTTTGGAATTAGACCGCGCTATTGTAGCAAAGAACGAGTTCGACGAACCCACCGCTCCTGGCAAACCAGAAGCCACCGACTGGAGCAAGAACCACGTTGACTTACAATGGACTCCACCAAAATCTGATGGTGGAGCACCGATTACTGGCTACATTATCCAGAAGAAAGAAAAGGGCAGCCCATACTGGGTGAATGCTGTTCATGTTCCGCCTAGCAAGAACAAGGCGACTGTACCAGATTTGACCGAAGGCCAAGATTATGAGTTCCGCGTGATCGCAGTGAACCAAGCCGGTCAATCTGAGCCTAGTGAACCATCAGACACCATTACAGCTAAAGACAGGTTCGTCGCACCGAAGATCATTACACCGCTTAAAGAAATCAGAATTAAGGCTGGTCTTATCTTCCACGTGGACATCAATTTCATTGGAGAGCCAACTCCTGAGGTTACGTGGACACTAGACGGAAAACCAGTAGTGACCAATGAGAGGACGACAGTGACATCTGTTGGACATCACACAATTGTTCACACAGTAAACTGTAAGCGATCAGACGCTGGTAAATATAATTTGGCACTTAAGAATGATTCAGGATCTGATGAAGGAAGCTTTGAGCTTATTGTATTGGACGTCCCTGGACCACCGCAAGCGCCATTCGAATACGAAGAAATCACAGCACAATCAGTCACGTTGTCATGGAAACCGCCTAAAGACAATGGCGGTAGTGAGCTTACAGCTTACGTCATTGAGAAGCGAGACTTGACTCACGGAGGTGGCTGGGTACCAGCTGTAACATACATCAATCCGAAATATAACCATGCAACCGTACCACGTTTATCTGAGGGTACTAAATACGAATTCAGAGTGTTCGCAGAGAACTTACAAGGACGTTCCGAACCTTTGGTCACAGACAAGGCAGTGATTGCTAAGAATCAATACACGGTTCCTGGAAAACCAGGAAAACCAGAATTGGTCGATGCGGATAAGGACCACATTAAGATCAGATGGTCGTCTCCTATTTCGAACGGTGGATCAAACATTCTTGGATACGATGTCGAAAGGAGGGACAAAGCTACTGGTCGCTGGATAAAATTAAACAAAGAACCAGTCAGGTTCAATGAGTACCAAGATGATAGAGTACAGGAAGGTCACCAGTACGAGTACAGAGTATCAGCAGTTAACGCCGCTGGCCCTGGACAGCCTTCAGACGCTTCCAACGTATTCATTGCCAAGCCAATGAAGGAACAACCCAAACTCAGATTAGACCATCTTATTGGCAGGAAGATCAAGGTCCGGGCTGGCGAACCGATCAACATCAACATTCCAATCAGCGGTGCACCGACACCTACTATCTCATGGACCAAGGGTTCCGTACCTCTGGTTCCATCGCACAGATTATCTGCTGAAACAAAGAATGATGAAACTAAACTCAGCATCGAGAAGTCTACCAGAGACGATGCTGGCAAATACACTATTACAGCATCTAATACTTATGGAACGGACTCTGCCGATATCGAAGTTATTGTCGTCGACAAACCTGGAATCCCAAGAGGACCACTTACATGCAATCCTGTTACCCACGATGCTATCAGCCTTACATGGCACCCGCCCTCTGATGATGGTGGCAGTGAAATAACTGGCTATGTTGTGGAAGTCGCCGAATTTGGAGTCAACGATTGGCGCACTGTCGCAGGATTCTGTCCTAAATGCTCATTCACAGTCAAGAACTTGACTGAAGGCAAGAAATACGTATTTAGAGTACGCGCTGAGAATCTGTACGGTGTATCCGATCCCTTGGAAAGCAAGCCAATCATTGCCAAGTCACCATTCGATCCACCAGATGCGCCTGACACGCCAAAGATCGCAGGATACAGTTCAAACAGCTGTTCTCTCGAATGGGAACCTCCAGCAAACTGTGGAGGAAAACCCATCACTGGATACTATGTTGAGAAACGCGAGCGTGGTGGTGACTGGGTTAGAGTTAACAACTACCCTACGCCAAATACTTGCTACACCGTATCAGACTTGCGTGAAGGAAACCGTTATGAGTTCCGTGTCATTGCAGTCAACGAAGCTGGACCCGGTAAACCTAGCAAGCCTACAGAGCCTATCACCGCAGAGACACAGCGTCTTAAGCCCAGCCCGCCAGAAGCGCCGAAACCAGACAGAGTCACCAAAGACTCTATCACGCTATCATGGCGACCACCAAAGAGCGACGGTGGAGCTAAGATCAAGGGATACATTATCCAACAGAAGGGCAAAGGAGACAAGGACTGGAAGGACGTCAACGATGTACCTATTCCAAGCCTCGTTCATACTATACCTAAGCTCAAGGAAGGAGAAGATTACCAGTTCAGAGTCATCGCGGTCAACGACGTCGGTAGATCGAACCCGAGCAAGTCTACTGGTGATATCACGATTGCCGAACAAGCAAATAAGCCTTGCATGGATTTGGGTGGAGTCAGGGACATCACTGTGCGTGCTGGAGAAGACTTCTCTATCCACGTGCCGTACACTGGCTTCCCGGAACCCACAGCGTCATGGTTCGCTGACGACAACTTACTCGATGTTGATAGAGACTCGAGAATATTCCAGAAGATCACACCAGAATCCGCGTCACTGGTCGTCAAGAACGCTAAGAGATCAGACGGTGGACAATACCGCCTGCAACTGCGCAATCCATCAGGATACGATACGGCAACGATCAACGTTCGCGTACTCGACAGACCCGCTAAACCAGAGAACTTACGTGCCGATGAATTCGAAGGCGAGGCGCTCACATTATACTGGAACCCGCCAAAGGACAACGGCGGTGGCGAAATTACAAACTACGTCGTCGAAAAACGCGAAGCTCGCTCACCGAACTGGACCAAGGTGTCCGGCTACGTCACAACACCGTTCCTACGCGTGAAGAACTTGACCGTCGGACGCGACTACGAATTCAGAGTTATGGCTGAGAACCAGTACGGTCAATCAGACCCGGCGCAAACGACTGAACCTATCAAGGCGAGACATCCGTTCGACCCGCCCGGCCCGCCAGGCGTGCCACGATCCGTCGAGACGACCGAATCTTCCATCACGATCACATGGGCTAAACCTCGCCACGACGGTGGTTCGCCGATCACAGGCTACATCGTCGAGAAGCGGTTAATTACAGAAGACAAATGGACGAAGGCGTCCCACGCACACATTCCAGACACAACCTACAAGGTGTTGGGCTTGATCGAGAACCATGAGTATGAGTTCCGTGTGTCGGCCGTGAATGCTGCCGGTCAAGGACCCTGGTCGCAGAGCTCGGACGCCATCCGCGCGTGCGCCCCGCCCAACTCCCCGCGCATCACCAGCGACCTCAGCCTGCGGGACATCACTGTCATCGCTGGCGAGGAGATCAAGATCACTGTGCCGTTTACTGGCAATCCAAGGCCAAAGGTTAGTTTTACAGAAATATCAGAAATAATGCAATCATTTAAAGTCAAATACATCCGAACCTCTACTATCAATTATAAAGACATTTTCTACCAGAGTTCTGCCCACGTTATAATGTCGACTATTTATTATCTCTTGCAAAAAAAAAATATTAACGTCTAGGTCCTAGGACCTTTCGAGGGGGCGCATTGTAAAGTCTGACCATTCAACGTGCCTATAAAGGCCCATTGGAATAAATATATTGAATTCCATAAAACTCTTGCCTTCTTGCTCATCCTGTAATTATTATCACCAGGTATCATGGATAGTGAACAACGACGAGGTGTTCCCGGACACCCGCATCCGCTTCATCACATCAGACGTGGACACCGTGTTCACCAACTCTTCCGCGAAGAGGTCAGACACGGGCTCCTACACTATACAGCTGGTCAACAGCGAAGGATCTGATAGTGCTACATGCAGGGTAAGTTGATATTTAATTTATTTATTGCAAGTTTTCGCCCCTCAGTTGTACGGGTCAATGTGTTTTGGTCAACTGTGTCTTTAAAAATCGTTATCCTAAGTTAGTTGTGTCTCACGCACGTGAGATGTTATTCAAGAAATTCGGCAAATGTAATCTAAAAATTATTATTCTATCATTACGTTCCGTTTAATGAATAACAGAGAAGACATTATTATATTTTATAAAGATCATTATTTTTATATTTTTCATCTGTTTAATTTCAAAATTTTCCCGATCATCAGGTACTAGTAGTGGACAGGCCATCCCCGCCAGTGGGACCACTGGACGCGTACGACATCACGCCTGACACATGTACGTTGTCATGGAAACCACCGCTAGACGATGGCGGCTCACCGATCACAAACTACGTTGTTGAAAAGATGGATAACATGGGCGTAAGTAGATATTCTACATACAAAGCTCATAAATGCCCATCATAAATACCACGTTGTAGAATAAGGTTTAAAGTCCTATAGCACAACTTAAAGTAATAGAAGTAAGTAATAAAAGATAGAAATGAGATGTACTCGATATCAAATACCACAAGTTACATACACAGTATAAAAATATTCTTCTTTTATGTAGTCTTTTAAAAGCCAAGCTAAATAATTGTCTTTTTCTTACACACATAGTGTGTGTAACAGTATAACTAAAAAAGGTTACATAAAATAATGAAATTAAACAAATAGCTATTTATCAATGAAAGCTTGTTCCTGAAACTCCATTCTGAGTCTGCAACACTCAATCTTCCGTAGATCAATTACTTGTATGTAAAATATAGATATATATTATTATATATTAACTATTATATTATATTTTTTTATTACTAAACAGTATTATTTTTATTGAATCTGACAGGTATGGTCGAAGATATCATCATTCGTCCGCAGCAGCCACTACAACGTGATGGGCCTGGAACCAAACCGCAAGTACACGTTCAGAGTGCGCGCCGAGAACCAATATGGCGTATCTGAACCACTGGCCATGGATGACTACATCACTGCTAAGGTGTGTAACGAATTCTTGTCTGAACACTTATTTGAACGCCTATTTATCAACGTCTTGGATTTCCATGCTTGTTTCTGCTAAAGTGAGTTTGTTTGTTTATCACGCTAAGCGACTGAACCGATCTTGCTTAAATTTGGCGCACACGTAGCCTATAGTACGGAGAGAGGGTTACATCGGTTACTTTGTATCAATTTTAAAGCGGGAGAAACCGCGGGGTAGCTCTTAAAGATCATTTAAAAAAAACGTGTATTTACAAACTGTAGAAGTGAAACATTCAGAAAACTACCTCTCTACATCTCTATACTCTCGCAGAGTAAATCCTAAATACGTATAAGCTGTCTCTTTTTAATTTCGTTTCATCCAGTTTCATATTATACCGGTTGTTAGAGAAGCTTTCACTTCAATACACAAATCCAATTGGTAACTTCTTTAATAAGAAAGAAATTTATTTGTGACAAAGGAAAAAATAACACATGAAAAAAGATTACAAAAAGATACGAGCTAATTGCCACAAATCGGTCCACCAACTCAGCATGTGGTTGGCTGTACGTACCAATGTACCAAGGTACGTATAGCCAACGCTGATCTTCAGTTGAAGTAAACAGCAGGATCACTACAAAACACACATATAATAAGCAACAATACCTAACGATTACTAACATTTCAGTTCCCGTTCACGATCCCCGACCCGCCCGGCATGCCGCGCGTGACGGAGTGGGACGGCTCGTCGGGCACGGTCGTGTGGGATCGGCCGCGCTCGGACGGCGGCGCTCGCATCCAGGGCTACAAGCTCGAGTACAGGGACGTGCTCGACGGCGTGTGGAACAGCGCCGACTACCTGGTCAAGGATTGCAATTATCAAGTGAGTTTTGATTTAAAATTGGAGTGTTCGAAAATTATTTTCGGTAAATGCAAAATGTTGGTGATTGCTAAGATATTACGTATATTTGTTTTTTTTTTTTGTTATAAATGGTAATTTTGACATGTGTTAGGATTTGCCTTTAAATAAACGATCGCAAATCGATTTCATTCATCGGTTGATTATAAGCCTTATGTCATAGATCGAAGGTCCACCTTGACAGTACTGTTCTCACTGTAATCGAATGACGGAACTCACGCCAACGTGAGCCGAAATTAAGTATAAGTAATAAAGCTGCTAATAATACTTGTAGTATTTTTCACATGAGTTTGATAATAAGCGAGACTGTATAGCATCCTAATATCATAATTACTAACTCATAACTTACTATATCAGGCTTACAACCTGGAAGCCGGTCACGAGTACGAGTTCCGCGTGCGCGCACAAAACGCCGCCGGATTCAGCAAATACTCGCAGACATCTCAGCGGTTCCGCGTGAAGCCTCGCTGTGGCCCTCCAAGGCCTCCGCGCGCCCCGCGGGTGCTGAGGGTCGGCAAGAACTACGTGGACCTGAGCTGGGACCCGCCAGAAAGCGATGGAGGTGAGATAAATATATTTATTCAAATAGGTCTTTACATAAACTTATGAATGATTGAACTAACGCCGGTTTGGAAGGGTGGTCAAAGGACTAAATAAAGAGGCAGATTTATAAGTAATCTGTTATTGATTAAAAGAGTCTGACTTACTTTGGAGTCTTTGGTTGAATAAGAAAAAGAGAAATAATAGTATCACCGCCATTTTATGTTAAATTATTTGTTTATATATGTAGTTAATATCCTTATGTATTTAAAAATCCCTTATTAGTGGTTCCGTACGTTTATCAGCTTCCATTAGGCATTTTCAGGTTAATTAGTCTGTTATTTTTCCAGGTCATTCCTTTATATTAACTCTTATCTCCCATATATATCATACAATAATTTGTGGCTTTCTTAATTTGTGGCATTTGTTTAAACCCCTTGCCTTCCTCAGGATCCCGTGTGACTGGATACATAATCGAGAGGCGCGACGTCGGCAGCTCCGTCTGGATAAAGTGCAACGACTACAACGTGCAGGACACCACCTTCACCGCCATGAACCTCAACGAGAAGGCGGACTACGAGTTCCGTATTGTCGCTGTCAATTCTGCCGGTGAGTTGGTCCACATTTCTGATTCAGAGCTGATATCACAATGGATGAAATAAAAAATTTGATATGAAATATATCGCTTATATTGTCTACCCAGAGGTCCTAGGTTCGATTCTCAGGTCAGACAAGCTAATATTAATATTTGCTTGTAGGCCAATATTAATAAATGACCCGAAAAAAAGGGATAGCTACAACACTCATCATTTCATTTTGGAGCATAAAACATTTTCGGTAGATGGTGGGTCTGACCTCTGGCTACCTTGAATATGAAAACTTTAATGGGAGAGGAGGGGATTTGATTTATGTAACAATTTTATAATGTAGTTACTTTTCTTCTAAATTAATATATATAGCTCGCGTTGGTACCGAATGAAGTATCAGGGGTGTAATGAGGTTATTAATGACACTAGGTTTTATTAGTTACTGTCCCTGCAGGACAGGAACATGTTATCGGTCGTCTGGATTCATTATCGGGTCTACTATATGGTCCACTTTTGATTGGCTCATAATAGATAGTAACGTATCCACCAGGCAATTCGGAACCTTGGTTCACAATTAGAAGGTTCACTATCGCTCGGTCTATAATAGCGTGTTGTCCGTGAACCAGGCAAGTCGGAGCCGTCGAGCTGCACGACGCCGGTGCGCACGGGCGAGCAGGTGGGCGGCACCAAGCCCGAGTGGGTGCGCCCGCTGCCGCCCACGCTCAGCGCGCCGCTGGGCCGCCCCTGCACGCTGGTGTGCGAGGCCAGCGGGAACCCCGTACCCACCGGCCGCTGGCTGAAGAACGGCAGGGAGATCGTTCTTGGCACCAGGTATGGATAACCGCTTTTTTAGGCTTATACTTCTTTGAAACGATAATGTAATCTTTTGGTTTTATTTTGCGGAAAACTGAGATAGGTAGGCTTCAGAGGGTTTCACTTCTATAGCGTGTGAAATGCATTTATTTTTTTCGCATCTAAATTCTCGCAAATAAAAGTAGTAGTAGAGCTCTTAGTGCAGAGTTCGTCCGGGGAAGTACTACCACCTTACCTATTTCCGCCGTGAAGCAGTAATGCAATTGTATTACTGTGTTTCGGTTAGAAAGGTAAGGGGGCCGGTGAAATTACAGGCACATGAGACTTAACAACTTCACGTCTCAGGGTCGACAACGCATTGGCGATGCTCCTAGTGTTGCAAATGTTCATAGGCGGCGGTGACCACTTACCATCAGGTGGACCGTCTGCTTGTTTGTCGGCCTAAGTGGCATAAAAAAAAAAAAATAATAATAATCTATCCAAATAGCAAAGTGATCCTATAAATTGAAATTTGAAGAATTCAAGACTTAAATGACTTGGGACTAATACTTTATTTAAAATAGTATAAAACAATATAAAACAAAGTCACGATTCTTGTCTGTCTGTCTGTTGTGTTTGTACACTTATACCTTTTAATCAACGCAATAGATCTTGACGCTGCATTCACTATAATTTAGTGAATTTCTTACATATGGTATATGCATAGTATATATTAAATTTATGTTATCTCACTCAGACAAACCCGGGGCGGGTTGCTAGTATTAATTGAACTGGCTTCATGATCTGTGGTTTCACGCGCGTTTCTAGATTAGTGCAGCAGTAACCCTTTCCATAACGAACTTAGATTTATAATATAACAGAAAAAAATGATTTGTTATGTACAGTATTTTTTTAAATATTCCGTGTGACTCTGATTTTTACCCAACCCCCCATAGGTTAGTTACGTCATCATGATATTTCTTTTAATTCCCATGTATTGTCCACAGGTTCATATCAGAGTCCCGCGAGGGTATACTGAAGCTGAACATCCTCGAGGCGACAGACGCGGACGAGGGTGACTACACGTGCGAGGCCGTCAATAACATCGGCTTTATTTACTGCACTGGACATCTTAAGATTGGAAGTGAGTAGATTTGAAGATCTTGCTGTAATATATAAGTACTGGATAACCTGGAGAACTTCGTACTAACTTAATTTGATTTGATTGAAATGAAATGAAATATTTATTCAAATAGGCCTTCACAGGCACTTATGAATGGTCAGACTCTAACACCGGTTCGGAAGGTTGCTTTTACTGAGAAGAGCCGACAGTAAACTCAGCAATTACTCTTTTCAAAATAAGATTTTGTACATAAAGATGTGTCCTGCTGGAGGGAGCGCTACACCCAAGCATTGTCGTCATTAAAATAATCATTTGTGTTGTAGAAAGCCTTTTGTACTAAAACAGTCTTAATTCTTTCCTTAAATTTTTGTAAAGGCAGATTTAAACTTATTGTAACTCTTCATAAAGGATTTATCAATCCTCATGAACCTTCCAACTGCATGGCGCAGCTGTCAATCGATAAGTCGCCACGCCATCTATTGGAAGTAATCTGATGTTCTCTTATATACTACTCTCGATAGTAGTGGTTTAGGAAAACCCTAACGGCGAACAAAAAAAATTCAAATCTATCGAGCCCCTTTCGAGTTCCTGCAGGACTAACGCTCCTCAATTGATTAATATATAGCTTTTTATCAAACATATTAAATGTACCTTTCTATGAGTGAAAGAAGTTTTGAAATTGGACGAGTCCTTTCGGCAGTTTTATTATAATATTTTAGTTATGAATCAATTAATTATTTAGGCAACTTCTTTAAATGGCATCTTGTGCGAATGCGAATTGAAATCGCTTAATGACTCGAAATTGTAATGGCTTTTATAACTTAAATACTTTTGGATCAATTCAACACGTAAATTAAATCAATAACTAGCTGTCCCCCGCGGTTTTACCCGCGTTCCCGTGGGAGGTCACATGTATTATACATAAAAACCTTCCTCTTCAATCACTCTATCTATTAAAAAAACCGCATCAAAATCCGTTGCATAGTTTTAAAGATTTAAGCATACATTGGCATATAGGGACAGAGAAAGCGACTTTGTTTTATACTATGTAGTGATTAATACTTACGTCATTCTCCCCAGACCCACCGCGCATCATCCGCATGCCAGGCGACCTGCACTTACCCGAGCACGACAACACCAAGATCAAGATCCTGTACACGGGAGACCAGCCCGCTGACGTCACACTCTCCAGGGACGGACACAAGGTGTCCGAGTCACAGCATCTCAAGTTCACCGTGTTTGATGATTACATACTTATCTTTATCAAGGATATTACCAAGGATGATATGGGTGAGACATTTATTTATTACCATACTCATAAACTAAACCTTGGTAATAATTGATGTTTAACAACATTATTCCTTTATAATAAGGTCTGTTTGCATCTTTATATGATTCTGATTCTCCTGCTGTAATTTAAGTCTCGAGTTTAGAAATCATTAATAATATTCTTAAATTTACTTGTTTTCTAATGATGTTCTTCTTCATATTGTCCCATATCACTTGAACTGAGGAAAACGATTGTCATTTAACTTATAATCTTTTAAAATTGGCGTATAAAAAATGTCCATGTATTTTATTTCAAAATCGAAATTAACTCTATAACTTAAATCACAAATTAAAGACGGTTCAACATCTTTGAGGTGACTGAGACCTGCCTGTAAATTATGGACATTTACGTGTCACTTAAAATCCAAAAGCCTTGAATTTATTCACAAGTTTATTAACCCTAACTTCAATCCTTCCCACAGGCATCTACAAAATCACAATCAAGAACAACTCCGGCGAAACATCGGATACGTTCTCCGTCACCGTTACCGGACTGCCTGGACCTCCTCAGGGCCCATTGGAGCCCACAGACATCAACAAGCACTCGTGTTCCCTCGCGTGGAAGCCACCTACATACGACGGTGGAATGCCCGTCACCCACTACGTTATCGAGCGTAATGATACGTCGGGTACCGCGTGGATAACTATCGCGTCTTCAGTGAGGGACACCAAGTTCACAGTTCAAGGTCTGACGGAAGGACAAGAGTATAACTTCAGGATACACGCCGCTAATGAAAACGGTATTGGACCTGCTTTGGAGGGCGTTAATCCGATTAAGGTACGGATTTTTTTATGTTGTAAAATTAGCGACTTCATGTTTGTCTAATGGTGTATCCGCGCCGAAGTAGAGCAACATTATGAAGTAGAGTTATTTTCTATAAATAAATATTTTGTAACCTTCATTACACACACTGATCCCAAGCTAAGCAGAGCTTGTACTATGGAATCCAGATAACTGATGTACACCAAATAATTTACAGCTTTTTTCTAAATATGTATATATAATGTAAACTGTCCACCGCGGTTCTACCCGCTTTCCTGAGCTTTGAATGTCATATTTATTTATATCGAATCAACAGCCTAAAAAATAAGTTTCAAGCTTCTAGCTCTAAAAATATATAATTTTTTGCTTAACAAAACGTTACCTTGATGTAGATACATCTTTCCACACTTAAGATTGATACTTTTATAATCTAAAAGTAACCGAAACCTCTATAGCGATTTGTCTGGACATCCATTATCTGTTGTGACATAACTGCCGGTCAAAAATAACAAATATACTTATTGATCGTCACCCACAGGCCAAGGCACCATACGACCCACCGACGGCCCCTGGCATCCCCAAGATCCTGGAAGTCGGAGGCGACTTCGTGCACCTCGAATGGACCAAACCCGAGACCGATGGAGGCGCTAGGATTCAGGGTATGTTCTAGAATTAAAACCCTTTTACTTGTGGTTCCTCTGGTGTTGTGGGTGTCCATGGGCGGCGGTAATCGCTTACCATCAGGCGATACGTCTGCTCGTTTGCCTACCAAAACATAAAAAAAAAAAAAAAAAACTTCTATACTTCGTCTTCAACCTAGGGAGAATTACTTCACTTATTGGGGACAAGATGAAGATATGATAACTATATCTTTAATCATTTCAATTATGATTTGAGAAGTGAAAATAAGCCGGTAAGCGGCTAGATTTTCAAATTACGACGATTCGATTTCTAACCTGGACATATTACATATTGTAATTTATTGGGACACTCACTCTGTCGGGGTAATCCGGTCTTTCTTGTAAAAATATACGATTCTAGTCTACGACAATACTTTCTAACTATCAGTGACACAACAGGTCTTAATATGGACGCGGATACACAATCTTCAGATGAGTCAATGTATTTTTTTTAATTCTTTCAACTAATTTCAATACGTTTGTATACAGGATACTGGGTAGACAAGCGCGAAGTAGGCGCCACGACATGGCAGCGCGTCAACCCAACCCTCTGCCTGCCGACTCAGCTGAACTGCTCCAACCTGATCGAGGGCCGCCAGTACGAGTTCCGTGTCATTGCACAGAACGAGGCTGGACTGTCGCCGCCTAGCACTGCTAGCCAGGAGGTCAAGGTCGTCGATCCCAAAGGTAAGATTTTGTAATCATAAAATGAGAGAGATGTGAGGTCTTAGTAGAAACTGTTTTTTTTTTATGTACCCATCCTTGAAGGACATAAAAAGACAATCTCAGTTAATTAAAAAAATATAGCTCTTCCAATATCAAAAGAAATATCATACACTGGTGACGATCGACGTTCAGAGGCCATCCTCAGAGTCACATTTTCCAAAAATCTGCAGCACATGAGAAAATATATAAAAACATGGTTAATATTAACAGTGACACTCTTCATGGTCAATACTCAGAGGTTACACGCGACCAAATAGGTATGCTTCCAATGAATATATTTTTAGTACTGGTTATGATTAAAAATGGTTTTTCTCAACCAGCCGCCACACCACCGGAGATCGTTAAGGCGCTGAAGAACGCCAACTGCATCCAGTACCACAATGCCAAGTTCCAGTGCACCATCACTGGATCACCTAAGCCTACCATCACGTGGTACAAGGGTATGTATTGACGTTTTTTCTCATTCATTGTGTTATAATTTTTGGTGTTGTTGAAGGGTTGGTAAAATTAAGATAGAATACGGTTTATTTTTGCATAAATCTAATTGATAGACATAATATGTTACAAACGATCAATATTGCATTCAAAAAAAAAAAAATTCAAAATTCAAAACCATTTATTCAGTTTAGGCCTTCGGAGGGCACTTATGAAGGTCAAATTTAAAGTTACTGAAGCTACAACCGGTTCGGAAGTCAGCCTTCAACTGAGAAGAACCGGCAAGAAACTCAGCAAGGTTACATTCTTTTTTATTTGTTATATAAATTTTTATCTATTCTGACTTTTTGGCTATTTTATAATTTCAATTTTACATAATTTTATATTTAACAATTACAAAATACTTATTATAGGTAACATTAATAAAAACAAAACAAAAAAAAATATGACAAGACTACAAAATAGAAAATAACAATAATTAGGTACTTACAACTTAAACAAGAGATTTAGAGGTGCACTGTGCAGAGAGCAGCTATTTCCATACATTTTTATCTTCAATATAATGAACTACCTTGTAATACGCTTTTTCTTTCAAAACTTTCCTAATATAATTTTTAAATTTATGATCAGACATTTTGGTTATTGAAAGCGGTATCTTATTATAAAATCGAACACAATTACCAAGAAATGACTTGTTAACTTTAGTTAGTCTAAAGTATGGAACAACTAACTTCTCCCTTTGTCTTGTATTTATACTATGAATATCTAATTTTGCCTCAAACATTCCTATGTTTCTACGTATAAACATTATATTTTCATAAATATATAGTGAAGGTAATGTCATTATATTTATTTCCCTAAATAAATCTCTTAATGATTCACGGGGACCCATACTGTAAATTGCACGAATTGCTCTTTTTTGTATAATAAATATTGATTCTATATCCGCTGCTGCTCCCCAAAACAAAATACCATAGGACAAGAGGCTATGAAAATATGCAAAATAAACTAATTTGGCCGTCTCAACATTCGTCAATTGTTTAATTTTCCTAACAGCAAAAGCAGCCGAACTTAATTTAGCAGCTAGAGTATCAACCTGAGGTCCCCATTGCAATTTATTGTCTAATGTAAGACCCAAAAATACCGTTTTATTTACAAGATCAATATGGCTCCCATCTATTATTATTTGGCTATCTACTTGTGCTACATTTGGTAAAGAAAACCTTAAGCATTTAGTTTTCTTTGAATTTAGTAATAGATTATTTGTAGCAAACCACCCACAGACAATTGACATAGTATGATTAACTTTAGTTAGATCTTTGTCTTTTCTATTAACTTTAAAAATTAATGATGTATCATCAGCAAACAAGACAATATCTGTGAGGTCATTTACAACATATGGCAAATCATTTATATATACTAAAAACAAAAATGGACCTAAAATTGAACCCTGGGGTACCCCCATTTCGACTAAAGAGCCCTTGGATGTTGTGCCGGTAATCCCTACCTTTTGCTGGCGATTTGATAAATAAGATAAAACAAGATCATGAGCAGTTCCACGAATTCCGTAGAAGTCAAGTTTTAGTAGTAGCGTACGGTGGTCAACGCAATCGAATGCCTTGGACAGATCACAAAAAATGCCAATCGCATCCTGTGAATCCTCCCATGCGCCATAAATGTGCCTCAGCAATGTTGCTGCCGCATCGGATGTAGATCTTCCCTTCGTGAAACCGAACTGATGACCATGCAATACCTTATGCTTAGTAATGTGACTTGACATTTGATTAAGCAGCAATTTTTCAAAGATTTTACTAAGTGCTGGCAGAACGGAAACTGGTCTGTAATCAGATGGATTCTCCCTACAACCGGACTTGAAAATAGGTACTTTTTATATTCCCTCGATTTTTCCGCATAAAGGTGCCATCTACGGCTGGCAAGTCTGATAAACACAATCTTATATAATTGGTGCAAATCTGTGGTTTCAATTAGTACTTTAATGGAAGGAATTCCCAATCTAGACACGCGGCAGCGTGTCAAGCCAAGTTCAAGCAAAGGAACTGGCTAGCCAGCGCCAAATGTAACATTACTAACCACTTGGTGCCACTTTTGATATTTAATTACCAATTCTACCAAAAGATTGCAGTTAAATAATGATAAATCCCATGTTCATCAAACAGATTAATATTTGTTACTTATTTAGATGACGTCATATTATTCCTTTTGTGCGACTTAAACGAAAGAGTATGCGCCTGGTCACCTGAAATGTTACTCGCAGGCATCTAGAAATAATCTCCAAATTTTATCACAGGTGCCCGCGAAATAACGAACGGACCACGCTACCGCATCTGGAGTGAGGGAGACAACCACTTCCTCACAGTGAACGATGTGTTCGGCGAGGACGCCGACGAGTACGTGTGTCGCGCTGTCAACCGCGCTGGTGTCAAGAGCACTCGCGCTGAGTTGCTCATCATGAGTGAGTCACAAACTAAACATGCACCCTTGTATCTATTAACGAACCTTTACTTAGTCTGTGGTACAGCGGCTACTGCCCCACTCTTCCGTACGTAGAACGAGACTTCGGAATTTTAGCTATTCCACAACTTTTACATAAATAGGATTTGTGAATTTTGATAAATTATACTTTAGTATAATAATCCCTCTTATTGCTCAACCTAAACATTAGTGAACAGTGCATTATATGTCTTATGGTTTATATCTAAAGGTGAAATAAACACTTTTCTTCTAAAACACTGACTTAACTTTTTTGTACCACTAGCCGCACCAAAACTGAATGTACCACCACGGTTCCGAGTGACAGCATACTTCGACAAGGGTGAGAATGTGGTGATCAAGATACCGTTCACCGGACACCCCGTACCCAAGATCACCTGGGTCCGCGAGGGAGAGACCATCGAGTCTGGACATCACTACCATGTCGAGAGGAAAGGTTTGTACATCACTTAACATGGCCTAAGTTTTAGATTTCTTCCAGATATTCTCATATTAGTAAATATGAGTTTGCGCTCTTTGTGTCTTAATCTATAGTAATTAGTAATTATAAGATTAGATCTGTAATTAAAATAAACATTATTTATATTCTAAAAGAAATGTCATTGTGTTTTATTAACAGAGCGTCACGCAATCCTGACCATCCGCGATGCCAGCAAGCTAGACTCCGGTCCTTACAGAATCACCGCCGAGAATGAGCTCGGACAGGACACCGCCATCATCAACATTGAGATTAGCGGTCAGTACATTGTCATACAGTTCATATACCATATAGGTTAACACCTACATTGTGCAACTAAATACATATTAATATAAGTATGTATTTAGAAAAAAAAACGTTAATCAGTTATCTGGTTTCCATAGTACAAGCTCTGCTTAGTTTGGGATCAGATGGCCGCGTGTAAACAATGTCCCAGGATATTTATTATTATTATATTACCATAATTGAGGGTGTCAGCGCAAAAACGGTCTCACCCTCAATTTTTCATATTCTGACTAATCTTCTGCAAAGTATTTGAAACATGCTAAAATTCAATACAAAACGTATCACAGTAATTGAATAAAATGGGCATCGGGATGATGCAATGATGATATCCGCTATGGTTAAATTGATGTACATTGCTTTAAAATTCATGAATACACAACTCCTATTATTGTCAAACTGTCTATCTCAAGCTTAGGCCACTTTTGCGCTGACGGCCTCAATTATCATTTACATACCGGTAGTCTAGGGGTTTGATAACCATTAGTTCGTATTAGATACGTAAGGGATACGGATTTTTATAGCTACACTAATATCATAAAGAGAGTTTTTAGGTTTGAATGTACAAGGAAATCTCTACTACAAACTATTCATTCGATTTCATAATTTTCGACTGATAGAAAACTTCGCTATTCCTAATTGACATAGACGATTTTAATCCCGATATACATTAGATCCCTCAGAACAGTACTAGCTAGCGATATTCAGTAATAACAAGGTCACAAGTAAATGTCCCATTTCCCACAGACCGTCCGGACCCGCCGCGATTCCCGTCTGCGGACAACGTGGGCGTGGACTCGCTGGCACTTGGCTGGAAGGCACCGGTATGGGATGGTGGCTCTGACATCACCAACTACCTCGTTGAGAAGCGCGAACACCCAATGACCAGCTGGATCAGGGTTGGAAACACCAGGTGATATAGTGTTATAACTTGTACTGTTGTTATGTTGTAGGAACCAAGTTGATGCGTTTGTGGTTCTTGACCTTAGAATGGGACATATTTTCTATCCACTGAAAAATCTTGTATCAAGCACTTTTGGCTTAATCTGTCAGCTCTATTTGAGAGCTATTGCGTCCAAAGTTAAGGCCCGCGAAGGGCACTTATGAAGGTCAAATTTAATGTGACCTTAGCCACCACTATCCACCGCCATCGGCGTTCATCTATAAATTAACTGGATTATTTTCGTTTGGATAAATTACTTATATCGCCTCGGTTCTCGTGTGGTATTAAGCACGGCTCGAAAACCTAGAGATCCTCTATTCCATCAGGTTCGATTCCCACGTCATATTTATGTTATTCTTTTTAGTAATGACTATATGTAGCCCGCGATCGGCAAAATACCCGATTTAAGGGGACTATTAATTAATTAATTAAAAATTGTTTTATTCAGACAACAAAGGATCCATTTCTTAAAACTACCAAGACAAGCAAGTTATAAAATAAATAAATTTAATACATGCACAAAATTATCAATTTATATAAAAAACATTGCTGGGCATGGGGGGTTATCAATGTTGACCCAATGCTTCTGCAGAACACAATTCCATGTGCCAGCCAGAGCTTTCAGCACCTTGTTTGAGCTACCCAGCATTCTCAGTTTAATAGATGCTACTTTTTTTTTTACTATACTTACCACATGTCACGATTGAATTTAAAATATCTTCGGTAGAATAGGGCTCTCATTACTGAAAGCACTGAAAGAAATGTATATTCTTCGATAATTCGTGGCCACTTAAACTAATTTAGTTTACCCTGATTTCCAGGTTCACAACGATGGCCATAACTGGTCTAGTACCAGGCAAGCAGTACGAGTTCCGCGTGTATGCCGAGAACATATACGGCAGATCGGAGGCTAGCGAGCCCACCTCGCTGGTGCAGACCAAGGCCATCGTCAAGAAGGAGTTCAAGAAGAAGGAATATCCAGGTATGTGGAGCTACCGTGCCAGCTCTTTTACTTTCATAGGTGTTATTTGCTCAAAGTATCTTGTAGGGTCTTTCAACTTCCTGGTAATTGCCTATTGTAACATTTGCTATGTTTTACTACTTTAATCTCACGGAGTGTAGCAATAAAGTCTACATTAAAAAACCACGTGGGTAGTGGTTTACGATATAGACTTAAAATCGAATTTAAGTTGTTGTGAACTAATAGGAATTGTGGCTTTTTATTGTGATGATCTAGAGAGTGAGACAGTCGGTATTGATTAGAAATTATACGGAATATTCCATCTAAATGCTTTCTGATACGTCATCAAATAATAATTAGCTACAATTCATACCCTGGTGATAATGATTCCGTTTTTCTGGTAAATTAATTGGGAATACCTGACTATCACGCCGCAGGTCATGGGATTGATTCCCATCAGGACAAATATTTGAGTGCATGAACTGTCTGTTCTGTTTCTGAGCATAAAAATATATACAAGTATATATTTATTTAGTAGTATATGAATCAGTTATCTGGTCACCATAGACCAACTCTGCTTAATTCGGAGTCATATATATTACAATTTTAAATGTTTTTTTTGTACTCCTCAGTTGACGAATCTGGCAAGCGCATCCGCACAAACGCCGACCACGGACCTATTAAGGACTACGATAGCTATGTATTCGATATCTACAGCAAATACGTGCCGCAGCCGGTTGATATCAACACTTGCTCGGTTTACGACAAATACGATATACTCGAGGAAATTGGTAAGTGTGCTATTGTGTGTGTGATTGCATGTCTGGGGCGTAAAGGGGGAAAGCGGGAATGGGGGATAAGCATGATGTTAATGTATAGTTGTTCTATCAGATGAACCTTAATTGTCGAGGTAACATTTACAAGTGACATTCGTGTAATTCTTAACAATTTGAGTCGTTCGACTATTCATAAGTGCTTGTAAACGCTTATTTGATTTTTTTTTTATTTCATATCCATGCTAAGATTCAATCCGTCATAGACATGAACTTCGTATTGAATATACGGAACTAATTTATAATTTACCCGCTAAATAACTCAATTATTGTCAGAAATAGAATGTCGATGATACAATTAATTGGAACTTTTGAAAAGAATATTGTATTTTTTATCACCGGATTATGTCAGTAAATGCAACGATCTGGACTTATATCCTATAGGATACTATATATAGACTATATATATTAAGGTTAGAGTCACTCAATTTGAATTATATATATAACAGATTTTGATTAATGATAAATACAGGGTATGCATATGTATGCACGATAGTATTTGATGTAATTTGGACCCTTGGCTTTAAAAAAATACTTAATTATAAGCATCCGCTAACATCAAGGGGAAATATAACCTTAGTCTTGTTTGGGTTCAGCTTGGGTCATAAAAAATTCTGTGCATGAACAAAAATATAAAAATACAAACGTGGTCTACATTGGTTGAAATGTAATTATTGTTGTAAATACATACACTTCATTTTTAGCACAAATAAAAACAAAAAAAAATGACTGACTTAATTCTTTAAGTTAAAAAAAAATAGTACTATGTAACAGTAAAAATATTAAGTACACTATAGAAAAATAATAATTACGTATTTGTTAAAAATTAGACGTAGCTTAAGATTTTGCGCCAAAAAGCATGGCAATATAGAACTAAACACTCACGAAGTTGCTTGTGAGAATCGATTTTTTATAGTTTTTTTTCATTAACATAGCTAACTAACATAAATTAGACGATTTTAAACCTTACGCGTTGTACAATAAGAATGAAATTCCGCAGGTGACTTCGTGAGAGCTTCGTCTAGAAGGAAAAAGGCCGGAGGTCTGTGTGTGAATAGATCGATGTAGTGCATCTCTCTCTCTGCATCTCTCTGTCTCACACGCATACTATTATTATTATAATTTAGGCAAACGCATGAGAATAATCAATTTATTTAAAAAAAATAGGGTGATTGGAAAATTACAAAATTGTATCTATCTTATATTGGATATTAAAAAAATAGGAATATTAAAAAAAAAATGTTTATTACCAGGAAATAAATTAAACAATGATACCCGAATCCTTCTTATAAAATATATTTTTCCATTTTAATACCTAATTAAAATATTTATTTTCGGCATAACAATTTCCAGTAACCCTAGCATTATTATAATATACGTAATATCAATCAAAAATAATTATTAAATATATCTTTTCATCATTTTATATCAAGTAGTTCGAAAAACTGCACGGTTTTAGCTTAATATATTGAGTAATTATATTTAATATATTATAAAAAAAAAAACAAATATACAATAACGAGAATGCGCATCATCTTAGTTAAAAATCTAATTGAAGTTTGAATTGGCACAACAACATTTTAAGTAGAGATTGATTGGCACAAAATTGTAACGAGATATCGCGCTTGTCATATTTCTAGATGTATATAGAAAATGGCAAAATTTATTATTTTGACATCAACCAAAAGTCGATTCCATATCACAAAAATTTTACTTCACGACAATTTCTATATAAATCCTAGATTATGAATTAATAAGCGCGCACACTATTTGTCATTGAGATTGGACAACTATTCAATTATAAATCATCCGCTACTGCAATTAAAACCCACAATCGCCAGACGTATAAGGTAACATTCAATGTTGTAGGCACAGGCGCTTTCGGCGTCGTACACAGATGTCGCGAGCGTGCGACCGGCAACTTCTTCGCGGCTAAGTTCATTCCAGTTACTGGAGCGATGGAGAAGGAGCTAATAAAGAAAGAGATAGACATAATGAACCAGCTCCACCATCGCAAGCTGATCAATTTGCACGATGCGTTTGAGGACGATGACGAGATGGTGCTTATATTCGAATTGTGAGTATTGTGAATAATCTAGCCACTTTGATATAATAACTAGCTTCCGTCCCGTCGTTTCACTTACGTTCCCTAGGGACTTATTGTATCGCGCGATTATAACATAGGGTATGTTCATATTTAATAATGTACCTTTCAAATAGTAGAAGAACTTTTTATGTACATACAGTGGTTCAGTAGGGAAGTGGAGGGAAGATTATCCTCTTCATATAAACAAACTTACAATTTCCACTCTCTCGGTTTATAATGTTAGTATAAATATTTCTTAATTTTTCATTGATTACTTGGTATTTTCATAATTTCATAGAAAAAAAATTGTTTCTAGAAAATGTATCGTTGGGTAACAAAATACCCTATTCTTCCCATTGATTCTATATAGTCTTGATGGTCATTGAGCTTTATTTTCGAACAAGCAATCTCCAAGAACATTTCGATCGCTCAAAATAGCAAAAATAGCCTCCAAAATAACATAAACTTCTTAATTTTCTAGCCTTTCGGGAGGAGAACTGTTCGAGCGTATAACAGAACCGGGCTACAACATGAGCGAGGCAGAAGCAGCTCACTACATGAGACAGATCTGCGAGGGAGTGAGACATATGCACGAGCAGAACATCATCCATCTCGACTTGAAGCCTGAGAACGTCATGTGCCAGACAAGGACGGGAACTGACGTTAAGGTCTGTATAACTGATGTATTCAATGTAGTTGAACAATTCGGGAAGCCGTTAAATTATTTCTTGATCCTTTTAGAGATACTAAACGTTGTCCCCGTTAGAAAAGAAAAGAGAATTTCCCATGGTTTACTCGCGTTCTTATACACACTTGCATTTGTAACTTACCCCCTTAGGGGTTGAATTCTCATAATGGCATGAAAAAAAAAACAAAATTAAAAACCATTTATTTAGTTTAAGCCCGCGTAGGAGACTTATAAAGATCAAAGTTTCTGAAGCTTTCTATGCCTAATCTATCGAATTGCAGATAATTATTTCAATTGTTTTTGTAGCTTGTGGCTTGCTAGCATGCAACAATGTTGGGTAACTGTATATAATAAAAACTAAATATTACTCCACAGATCATCGACTTTGGTTTAGCCACGAAATTAGACCCTAACGAAGTGGTGAAGATATCGACAGGCACTGCCGAGTTCGCCGCCCCTGAAATAGTCGAGAGGGAACCAGTTGGTTTCTACACAGACATGTGGGCAGTCGGTGTGCTGTCGTATGTGCTGTGAGTATTGTCTTCCTTCCACTTATAAGATTAAATAAGGATGGAAATATTAATAATTGATTCCACAATCGATAAGTCGCATATATAGTAGATATGTCGTAACGAAATTACTTTTAGGGGAGTTAAGTAGTTGGATGTTTTAACAATCAATATTTCAAATCATAATTTATTTATATAAAACTTCAGACAATTAATCGTTTTGATATTATATTAATATTTGCGGTTTTGTACCCTATTACAATTTTGATTAAAAAAACTGAATTTATCAACTTTAAATATATGTACAATTGTTATATTTTATAATCATATAAAAATAAATTTCTATATTTGACATCACAATTATTAATTTTAATAGATAATGTAAAAACACTAATGCAGTTCTAAAACAAAAATCATTATTTCCACAGTCTATCCGGCTTATCACCGTTCGCGGGCAACAACGACATTGAAACTCTAAAGAATGTCAAGGCTTGCGATTGGGAGTTTGACGAGGAAGCCTTCGTGCACGTCTCTGATGACGCCAAGGACTTCATTAGGAGGCTGCTTGTGAAGAACAAGGAGTGAGTACCATAAACGGCTCTTTTTTTCACTGATTTTACGGATATTTGTTAGTTTTTTACTATGTGTAGGCTTGTATTTGACCACAATTTCGCCACGGTGATAATGTAACCGATGATGGTAAGCAAACAAAGTCTAGAAAGGATCTATGTCTCAAGTGAAGCTACGGCACAAATCGAGAGTTTTTGGCGACAGATTTCTAATATAAGAGGTGGTAACTATTAAGCATAGTCGACTTATTTATTTAGGATACACAATACAAATTAAAACCAAAAGGTAACCACATAATAAGTAATAATACATATAGAGCTAGGTTGACACTCAAAACATATGTATACAGAAAAACAAAACTTGAAATTAATACCAAGACAAATGCGATGAAACTGTTTTACACTAACAATATCACTTGACGCATAAACCTTAGTGGTTTTTATTAGAGCTATTAATTTATTTATAGACGAGCAGCTTGGTAGATGTGTTTTTATCGTGTTAAAAGTCACTTTGCACTTTATAGTTCACTTTTGATTTACAAATATTGTTTATTCATGTAGGCCTTCACAGGCTCTTATAAATCTTTACATTGTTTTGTTTTTAATATTGCACACGATGATATTAAAACAATAATTTCACTTCAATTCATTGGCAAAAGTCATCCTCTAAATAATCTAATAATGCTATAAAATCCCCTTTTGATATGAAGTATTCTTATCAAGGAATCTTATTTCAGAATTTATGTATTCTGTTGAAATAATAAATAAAAAAATTAAAAACATGCAGGCGGGTATTTAAAATCCCAACACCGTGCTATGGTTTTTCTTCAAGGCTCATTGTAATATTCGAAACCACAACTCTCGCCACGGTTTCCAGCTAGCTTTAGATGATAGTGAATCCGATACTAATATGTATGACTTGACAGGAAGCGTATGACCGCGCACGAGTGCTTGGCCCACGCGTGGCTGGCGGGCGACGCTGCCAGCGCCAGGACCGCCACCATCGACGCCAGGCGCTACGAGGCCATGAGGAACAGGCTGCGGGAGAGATACGAGGTAAGGACTTAAACCTAAATAAATATGAGCCATTCTTTACATACAGCCAATATATAATATCTTGATCAATCTAAGCAGAGCTTGTACTGTGGAAACCAGATATATTACCTATATATATACGATATATATATATTTTTTAATAAACTAGGTGGAATGGATTTGATATTAAATAATATTTGTAGATAAGAAGAATAATAATTTCATCATATACAACTAAGGAATACTAAAAAATCGAAAATTATGTGTTTATTGGTTTAAAAATTATTGAATGCAATCTCTACATTGTATTAATTAAAGACGTTCTTTGTCTTCACTTATCCAGTATCTATATTATTCTATATACTCGTATATTTAAAATAAGACAATTTTTAAGTTACCTGAATAATGTTATAGATACACATTTTATTATTAGTAATAATAATAGTTTATTTTCTTCCCACAAAGATACATACATTCTTATTGTCTAGGATATACGTATTAATGTAACAATAAAAAGGAGAAAACAAAAAAAAAAATCAGTACGAGAAACATATTAATTGTGGGAGGACAGGAGCCCAAACTAGGTAAGCCCTGTGCTATGGGTCTCCTGGTCTCCACTCCTCAGAACAGGGAATATTATTGAAAAAGGTATTACATATTAGGTATTACAATAATAATAAATATAAATAAATTTTATTAGATAATATTGTATATAATTATGGTAATTTTCTCTACAGAACTGGTCATCATACCTGCTGCCGATCGGCAGGCTAAGCGAGTACAGCTCACTGCGGAAGCTGCTCATCGAGAAATGGAAGATTTACGATGGACAATTCGGTATGTTACCAATTTCAATGCTATTCCGAATGGTAGGAACATGGTCATTGTATGATTATTTTTTACTAATGCTGTGGGAGTTACAGTATTTTTTATACAGTGGTCGTGGGCTAATCAACGAATTCCAATATCGAAATTATGAGTAACAAAATAGAAGCCATTCGATTCTGCAGATGACTCCATTGGTTCGTTACCCGAATGGGGTGCGTACCCTTGAGAATAACACCGCAGCTCTCTCATTTAGAAATAATTTACTCAAAATTAAATTAATTTCCAGCCACCAATGTTTGCTACTATAAATGTATTGGTCACCTAACACCAACCTTGTTGATTCCCACCAGACCGCCGGCAAGCGGCCCCACGGTTCGTGATCAAGCCACAATCTGCGTTCTGCTACGAAGGACAATCCGTCAAGCTGTACTGCCGCATCATCGCGTGCGCCACGCCCACCGTCACGTGGTCGAAGAACAACCACGAGCTCAGGCAGTCTGTCAAGTTTATGAAGAGGTATATGGACTTTTATACCAGGGTTGCAGTTTCTACCAGAAACTAGACGCTAATTGTCGGAGAAATTTATTAACACTATTGAATTGACTCTTTAAACATTTATAACAATTTTATGAATAAATAGTTTCCGAATAGTTCATAATTATGCTTATTTAAGTAAAGCTGGTATTAAATGTTTTGTCTCAGTCATATATACTCGGCGGAATGTATTTAGATTAAGTTTGGCACACAGAATACATTCCAGATTCCTCTTCATTTATAAACCTATAAATCAAAATAAAAATTTATAATAAAGGTATGCGGGAGATGACTACTACTTCATCATAAACCGCGCCAAATTGGAGGACCGCGGAGAGTACATCATCAGGGCTGAGAACCACTATGGATTCAGAGAGGAAGTCGTCTTCCTGAATGTACAACGTGAGTATATACTATTGTTTTTGTGTTCAACACAATATGAATATCTGACTGTTCATTTGCAACTTCAAGTTGTTAAGTGCATCACTTTATAAGGCTGGACCGATTTTGCTAATATATTTTATTAATAATCCGAAAAAGGTTTATAGGAAATGAAAAATTAGATATGTTCCCCGAAATTAATAATGGTATTTAAATTGTTTTTTGTATAAACAATTTTGGACAGGACTGTTGGGTCAACTAGTGCTTAAAAAATAATGTGTAAGTATATAGTTATATTTGTTTAAAATTTCGGAAAGAAATTCCCGATTACGATGAAAGAAAATAATGTTTTTATGGTATACACTTTGTTAGTGTAACTCGACACTAGATGGCGTTGCAGCACATTCACTTCTATACCGTTCAACCAATCGCCATTGTAATTGGTATACATACGTATTTGAGCACGCAGGACAACATCTTTCGTGAAGTATATTGTCAATGTTTTTTATTTATTAAATTATTGCCATCCGAAGTTCAACTCTGAAGGATTCTATCCTTCAACGTTCATGAATATGGGTGGTAATCGGATCTTTACTATATATTAGCTGTATGGTTTCACCCGCATTCCCGTTAGTAAAAAGTAGTCCTGTGTATTTCTCTTAAAATATATCTATGCAAAACCGCGCCATCAAACGCACTAAAAATAAAAGTTTATTCGGGTTGTGATAAGAAAAAAGTAACATAAATATCCGTTAGATGTCGTTGTCTTTGTTGACACTATTTTCTACATCGCGATGTTAAGAGTCTCCTGCGTTTAATGACCCCACTCTATACAAGCTGCCGAAGTCATACTTACCTGGCGTAGGGGACACCGTGATCACATAGGCGGTTCCCCCAGAGCGAGGCCCTTCCATTGCACTGCGGAAAGGTTGACCTCTGTGATTATCCCTAATGTGGATAACTCGGACGCGTAATTTTTGATAGTGGGGACTGCGTACGCGCCGTCCCCTAGTTAATTCTGATGTGCTTACTGATAGAGTAGCTTTACAACGCATGTTGCATAGCTATTCTTAATAAAGATCTAATAACTAATATTATATATATGCGAAAAATGGCTCACTAAAAAGAAAAGAGAGATATAGCTCTTCTGATCAAAAGAGCCATATCACTCTTTTAGCTCTTTAGTTCATTTATATCATTAGTCTCTAGCTCATCAACAGAACTAGTATTGAATAAGCTCCTTCATTTCATTTAACTCGTTTACGGCTCTTTAACTCTTTTGAATAGATTAAAGTCTGAACTTCGCGATCACTGAGTGAAAAGTATGTTATGCATGAGCATGTCGATTTGATTTATGTAGATATTCTTTTGCGTGTTATAAATATAAATGTTTTTTCTTTCTTTCTTTCTTAGTTGCGATAGTAGATATGTATCGCAATTTATTATTATATGAATATAATATAAAAGTAATTAATTTGTAATATAATTTAAATACTCGCTTCCTAAATAGCTCTAATTGCTTCAAAACAACCAACACAAACAAAACAATGTTATTCGCCACAAGAGTTAATGCGCCAAGGTATCTTCTACTTTAATTCTATTAGTTATTAGACTTAATTTAGCGTGAACACGCTTAGTGAAGGAGTGTGCGTGCGTAATAATTATTTTTCTGTTCGGCGGTGATCGGGGAAGATCGGACACAGTCGGTCGTTGCGTTTTTTTTTTCAAATGACGGTGTTAGCCTCAGATGGCTCTGACACCCTTACGCGGACAAAACGGTGAGCGCTTAGGGCTCTCAACCGAAATACAATTTTTAAGCAACCACGTCGGCTGCACCGACATGTAATGAGTCAAAGAGCCAATAGAGCCGGTGAACTAACAACTGAACGACTGGACGAATGTGAGCCAAATTGAAATAAAAGAGCTAGTTCATTTATATCTCTCGTTCAGGAGCTACCCAACTCTATAATATATCATTTCGGTCATATAATACACTTGTGTAGTTTTCCCGCAGCGTGCGTCATCTCAATGCATCTTCGGATCGTGAAATTCCTGAATTCTTTGAGATATAAATATTTTTAATTCATTTAAAATTTTCCCGGCAACATATTATTTATTCTCCTAAAATCTTTATTCGGTCAGACTAATTCAAACGTAAACAAAGTTATTATCATGTGATGGTCTTACCAACGAACATCATTACAAATTTATTTATTCAAATACAACTATTTACTACTTTTAGTAACAGTATTCTCGAGTGTGACTTATGTATCTTAGCTTTAACCTCAAAATGCTAATGAAGTTTTTCCCCCTTCTCCAGCTGTTCCTAAAGTGCAACGCCAACACGTACCAGAGGCGCCACGTCGCCGCGAACCCCTCCCTTACACCTTCTGGCAGGAGTCCAGCGAGACTGCACCAGTGTTCACCTTCCAGCTGCGACCTCGTGTCATGCAGGCGAGGGACACCTGCAAGCTTCTCTGTTGTCTCAGTGGAAAGCCTACGCCCACTGTCAAATGGTTAGTTTGAAGAGTTAGAAATCGTTACCATGTACGCCTTTAGACAAGAGAGATTTAAGCGGTGCACTAATGTAAATCGTGGTAGTTATACCTTGACTGCACGTCGTGGGTTCGATTCCTACCCAGGTCAAATATTTGTAAGCATGAAAATGTATGTCGTGTGTCTGAGTGTGCTAGTATTTCATTGTACAAGTTTTGCCTATTAAGGGATCGTATAATCGTATTTAATATTATTTATATAACAACTGCAAAACCCACCGACCGGGGAAGTACTACCACCTGACCCATTTCTGCCGTGAAGCAGTAGTGCACTTGTATTACTGTGTTTCGGTTAGAAAGGTAAGGGTGCCGGTGAAATTACAGGCACATGAGACTTAACAACTTCACGTCTCAGGGTCGACAACGCATTAGCGATGCCCCTAGTGTTGCAAATGTCCATAATCGGCGGTGACCACTTACCACCAGGTGGACCGTCTGATTTTTTGTCGGCCCAAGTGGTACAAAAAACAATAAATAATTTTTTTACGATAAAATTATTTTAATAAGATCACACTTTTAAGGATGACAAAATAGATTAACCTGTAATTAGTACACAGATAGGTAAAACCCCACTGCATTGCACTTTCAATCTAAATTCAGCAAATATAAAACTAAATTTTCGTAACCCCAAAGGTACAAGGATAGAAAGGAGCTATCGAAGTATGACTATGCGATGACACAGTCGGACGGTGTGGTCACGCTAGAGATCATCGACTGTCGGCCGGAGGACAGTGGCAAGTACACTTGCATCGCGACCAACGTGCACGGCACCGACGAGACGTCTTGTGTCGTCATTGTTGAAGGTATGTTCAACTTTATCACTGTGGAGTAAGACCGAATTTGGGGGTAATTATTGCTTGATGATAAATCAAAAAATCTTGTTTGGTGTCGATTATGGAGGCTTAAACTTGAGTTATAATAATAATAATATTAATTTGCAGTAATGTGTAGTGTCATGAGCCAGAATAAAGGCATGCAAAATTTACAATGTTTAAATTTTCAAATAGAATGTTAATAGATTAATTACAAGTAAGCCATTAAATATGTCAGTGTGTCAATATTTAGCGCACTATATATAGATAATTATGCTTACTGTGCGTTCCAGTAAATGTACATCCCGGTTCCTATTTTTCTCAGTTCACTCATCCAGGTCGTTTGGACTTACCATATACATATGCCCAAACATAACCAGTGTTATTGAAAATATTGACTAAAGTGCATCAATCCAAATTGCATCGTTTAGTATACAGAATGTCAGATTTTCCTTTTTCGAGTATAAAAAATGTATCTTCACGCACATTTTCCCCAAAAAAGTAGGCAGATGTGTCGGTGATGTGACCCACATTCCACCGAAGGTATTTTGGAGTCCCAACCTGACATGGGGTGATATTTGTTGCCGTTTTTCTCAGGAACATTCCCAATCCCGGAAATCAGACCCAAGATCTCCAGGTCTCTAACTGTGTTTTATAAGACTTGACCAGCGAGGCGAGCAAATGGCCATCTTCCTTCATTAATATTCGTGAATGTCCCCAGGCGAGGTGACGTCACCGGAGCAGGCACAGATGGTACACAACTTCCTCCACTCAGGAGACAGGAGGTACATCGAGAAGCCCATCAAACCAGCACCACCACCAATTATTACGAAGACTAAGGTTAACTATCAAAATTATTATTTTCTGAACGCACCTTTGAATATTTTAAATTCAGAGTAATATATTATTTTTGTTCAAGGAAGTTTAGAATTCAATTATGATTCAGAACGCACCACATTTTAAATGCAGAGAAATGATATATATATTTAAATATTGTAAGTAGTCATGCTAACTTACCTTTTTATTCTTGCAGGTGACAATAGACCCGCCATCAAAGGCACAGCCGCGACCGAAGTACTCGCCTCAGAGCTCCATTGACGTCAGCAAGAAGAAGTACGGTGCCAAGCTAGACTCCGACGCATCCTCCAGGTCGAGGAGTGCCACTAAGGAATTAGTTTGTGAGTATATTCCTAGTTTTTAAGAACGAATTTTACATGAAATCTAATCCAAAAATGAATTGTTGAATGAAAGGGTAAGGTTAAAGTAAAAGTATGCTAGGGTCAAAGTGGTGAGTGTATTTTATGCTCTGTCTCATCGACGCTTGATTCAGCAAGAGGTCAAACCAGAAAGGATCTGTGCACCCCTCTTAAACCCTCCTGTCACAGATCTGTGCCCGCTTCTTTTTAACCACTTTTAATTCTTATTTTAAGTTATGAGAAAAGGTGACTACACTATGCCTTTTCCGTCAGGCTGGAAACCCCCCCGTGTGCTCCCTCAGTTGGCTTCCGAGCTTTGTTCAGGTCGATTTGATATTTGATAAAACTGTTCGCAAAAATCGATATACGTCAGTGGTTATTTAACACTTTTTTTGTATTTAAGATGTCGTTTGTAGAGATGACTAAATAAAAGAATTATGATTTGATTGATGAAACGTATACGTTGTACACGCGCAGTGCCCGCGTCGGACGCGGCGATGTGCCGGCCGTCGCTGGCGCGCGCGCTGCCGGACGCGCTGCAGGCGCGGGACGGCGCGCCGCTGCTGCTGTCGGCCGCCGTGCGCGGGGACCCGCTGCCGCAGGTGCAGTGGCTCAAGGACGGCAAGCCGCTCAACTCCTCGGAGGTACGCACCGCCCCCCACTACGATCATTCAGCTAGCTAGACTATACCGTATTAGCTTGATTCTGAACTACCTGTCACGAATATGATTTTTTCTAGGATACAAAATATATACCTGTATGCTATTCTAGGGCATGCTCCTATCTATGTGCCAAGTGTCATCCAGAGACGTTCGATATTTTTTGTGAGAAGGAGTAAAAGATATTAATATCCTACTAATATTATAAGTACGAAATTTTGTGACATAGTAATTGGTACATAGATAGAGCATATCTTAGAATAACATATAGGCAACTTTTTATCCCGGGAAAACGTGACATCCCTCGGAAACGCGAGTGAAACCGCAGGGGACTGCTAGTTATTTATAAAAATTTAATATAAACTGACTTACCTTGACGAATACAGGTAGTAGACCTCAAGTACAAGAACGGTGTAGCGTCCCTGGCCATCAACGAGGTGTTCCCGGAGGACGAGGGCGTGTACTCACTCAAGGCCATCAACAGCCAGGGTGAGGTCGAGACCAAGTGCAAAGTCACTGTTAAACGTGAGTATCATTTTCTGTTTTATTTATTAGACCATTGAATTGATTTTGGAATACACTATCTCTTGACAGGTCATTAAAAATGTGATGTATTAATGAGTGTATATCCCACAGCGATGACAGAAGCCGCGGCGGGAGACAAGCCCAAACTCGGCGACAAGCCGCCCAGAATAGTGGACCACGCCAAGTCACAGCTCGTTAAAGATGGCGACGCAGTCACGCTTTCCTGCAGGTAAATACAACAGTAATTTTTATAGTGCTTTAAATTAACCAGACCTGATGGTGGTAATGGATTTAAAGAAGACAACCACCTGTCGCTATGTTCCGGATGCAGTTGAAAGTCTTCACGATTCTGTTTAGAAAACACTCGAATAATACTTCTTTCACTTCTCTTCTGAAATGGCCACTTATCAACGACTAAATTAATTTATTAATTACAGTTCTATCATACTCCAGATGTACTTATGGGAACATACCCTTACTATGTCACACATTTTTAACAGTGATAGTTTAATATCATGTACTGAATTATGCTTTATTATCTTAGCTCCCAGAGTATCTCATAAGCTTATCATCAGGGTTTTTGATGACCCAAACTCTGGAAACTTCATTTATACGTGACTGTCAACCGATAGAGTTTCTATTGCGTCATTTTCTATATAAGTCACTAGATGGCGCTGCCATGAGATATTCAAACATCTAGTTTCGTCTATTGCCAATGATCCTCAATCATTATATGTTTAACCAATTTTAATAAGTATTTTTAAATGTTATAACAACCTTCTCATATTAATAATAATAATAATTTTATTTTATAATAAATTTGCAAAGAAACTTAAACAGTTAATGTTCAAAGCAATTAATTAGGATGGTAACATTAGGGAGCTTAGTGTTTATTGAACTCTGGAACTCGCGGTAAGAACTTGTGTTGCCAGTTCCAGCTTTTATGCGGTTAACAATATTCAATTCTATGATGTAATTGTTACAGGATTGTGGGAGCGGAACGCTTCGACGTAGTATGGCTGCACAACAACAAAGAGATCAAACCTTCCAAAGACTTCCAGTACTCCAGCGAGGCGAACATTCACAAGCTGCACATTGCAGAGATATTCCCTGAGGACGCCGGTATGTGGACTTCTGTATTTAGTTCGTCGTCATGAGTATAGATGGCGTTAAAACTAATAAAAAATATTATAGTTACTGTTACGTTCCGATAGATAGTGCACTTTATTACTATCATTGAAAAAGATATTCAGTTATACGATTCTTAATTAAGTTTCCGTCTCACAGTTTAAAAGGATTTCTAATAGAACTCTCAAGTATTGGTAATTTAACCGGCCCTCTTATCTTTCTAATCGTAACGACACTAAATATATACTACTGAGTCACGATGGTACTTCCCCTGAAGGACTGCATCTCTATGATATACTAGCTGTCCCCTGCGATTTCACTCGGGTTCCCGAGAAATTTAAATATTTTCCAAGATAAAAAGTGTACTCAGTTTAATGCAAATCCGTTCGGTAGCCTTTGCGTGAAATAGTTATAAACATACATAATAATAATAATAAATATCCCAAGACATTCTTCACACATAACCATGTGTGAAGAATGCCTGATCCCAAGTTAAGCAGAGTGTACTCCTTGTAGTATGGCTACCAGGTAACTGATATAGTACATATACTACTTTTTAAATACATACTTATATAGATATTTACACCCAGACACAGAACAAACAGACATGTGTGTGCATGAGCACACAAATGTTTGTCCCGGGTGGGAATCGAACCCGCGACCTTCAGTTTGGCAGGCAGGGTCTCTAACCACCAAGCCAACTGGCCCGTTGAACCATCACAAACATCATCACAAACTTTCGTATTTATAATATTTGTGGGATATAGCCATGACCCGTAACGATTGGGAACAAGGCTGAATGGTGTTTAATGTATTTAATGTTGTGTATAGGCGTGTACACGTGCGAGGCGTTCAACGACGCGGGCGAGTCGTTCTCGTCGTGCTCGCTGGCGGTGGCGGTGCCGGGCGAGACGCCGGCCGCGCCGCAGTTCGCCGCCTTCCCCGCCTCCGCCAGCGTCGCGCTCGCCGAGCCCGCCAACTTCACCGCCGACCTGGACAAGGTACATCCCCGCACCTATCTAATAATACCAACCAACTTCATCATTCTCTTAAAACTCTTGACTTACCACCGTTCATGTATAGCCTACTGCAGAAGGCAGTGATTCTAAATACGTGCAGAATAGTTAGAAAGTTTTTGCAGACGCCTGAAAATACACCCCCTATACCTTCAATATTGACTTGGGTTAGGCCCGTGATGGTCAAAATGGTACCAGCACCAAGCTGAGAAAAAAAAAAACTATGTAGAAACTAAAACACAATGCAGCAATCTACACCATATCTACAGTAATATGACCCCTATATATACGTCCAGGTCTACGTGTCCATATACACCATATACACCATGGACAATGGGCTTTTATAAATCATCGGATTTTTAGTTAAACTCTTGAATGTCGCTTGTTAAGCTATTTTTATTGTGAAATTTATTTTGAAACGACCATATGGAATTGTAAAGAATAATTTTGAACAGTTATCACCAGTATTTCCTGATCTATAGTGATAGGAGTAAGTTATTTTTAATCGAGGTTAAAAAGTGGATTATTTGGTGTAGATTTTCTTATTTAATTAACTTATTTTTATATTGAATCGTCTTTTGAACGTCCGATTGTATTAATATACACAATATCTTTGTTTTGTGGATACAATTGTTCATAGACGGCGCTGTCAATTTCACTCATCGAAAGGGCAGAACCACGTCCGCCGAGCAAGCTAGTTATAATTCCATATTTGTAACATTAATCTAATACCACATTGTTCTCCCCACAGCCACCGCTCCAGCTCCAGTGGCTGAAGGACGGCAAGCCCATCGACGAGACCTCGCCCAGATACAGGTTCACGATGGAAGGCACCTCTAGATATAAGCTCGAGATCGTCAAGTGCACCAGCGACGACAGCGGCCAGTACCAGGCCCGTGCCGTCGGCTCCAAGGGAGACTCCTTCGCAGCCTTCTACTTGAACGTCGCTGACACATAAAAGCAAAAACGACTGACAATAATAACATGGGACCCAAGATGCTACCTTGCGGCATCCCCGACATTTTCTCTACAAACTGGATCATAATATGAATATTGATTATGGATAACGATTTTTTATACAATTCGGAGTCTAAGTGTGTAAAGGAGTTGTTTTTTTTTATATCATAAATTATTTATTTATTAAGTATCGTTAAGTGTTACACCTGTCGTATGCCAATGAGAGGTCGTGTGGACGATCGGATCCTCTACGCTCTCTAGTCACTGTTCACGTTTAAATGTTAATTCTATTTATTTGAACTCTACTATTACCCGTTGTTATTTTGTTTCTTTTTTATTCGTCCTTACCTAACAGATATTGCAGCTTCTCTTTTAAATAAATAAGCTTGAATTTAATCAATGTTGGCGAAAGATTTGGTTCGTGTCGTGGCGTGGTCACCTCTTCCGGGATATTTCGTAAGCCACCACGGAATGTCCCGTGACTGGTCGCCGCCGATGGCCCGCCATAATCTGTAATACTATTTTTATATACGTTTAACTGTATTATTTAATTGTACATAAATTAATTTATATCATGTGACAGCGTAATTTATAAATAAATATCTATACCTAAAAATAATAATCGTTTTTTATTTACTGGTCTATCTCACGGAGTCTGTTTGTGATTGCTATTGCACACATGTACTTTACTAATCAGTCTGACTTTTTAAAGTGAAAACTTCTTTAGCAACCACTAAGTGAGCACTTTTCGTGGGATGGGTATAAAATGTTAAACTCGCGTCAGGACACGTGACCAGCCCCCTTATTCAGCTAATATAAACTTCGTCGACGAGCCGCTTCACGGAGGCCTCTGATAGTTTATTTCTCACGCCATTAGTAGTATTAGCGTAGTAAGCGAAAGAGACAGAGCACGGAGGCGGCGACGAAAACTCGAGTTAGTGTCATTTTCCTTACAGAATCGAGTCCCTGATCGAAAAATGGTAAGCATAAAAATGCACAACGTTAATGTTAAGTTTTTTTACTAAACGGGCAACATGAAGCGCCAGTTGACTTGGTAGTTAGATCCTGACCGTTCGGTTCGATAACCACCCAGGACAAACTTTTGTGTACATGTCTGTTTGTTCTGTCTCTGGGTGTAAATATCTATATATTATATGTATTTAGACAAGCAGAGTACATATAAGTTGTATATCAGTTATCTGGTTTCCATAGTACAAGCTCTGCTTAGTTTGGAACCAAATGGCCGTGTGTAAAGAATGTCCCAGGATATTTATTAATTACTAGCTATCCCCCGCGGTTTTACCCGCGTTCCCGTGGGATGTCACATGTATTATACATTAAAACCTTCCTCTTCAATCACTCTAGCTATTAAAAAACCGCATCAAAATCCGTTCCGTAGTTTTAAACATACATAGGGATATAGGGACAGAGAATGAGAAAGCGACTTTGTTTTATAATATATAGTAATAATGTCCATAGTTCAAATTTGTCTGAAAATCAATAATCAGCACATGCGTATCATATTTGTCAGATATTGTAATATTCTTGACTCAACTTATGAGTCATTTAATAGAAAAACAAAAACTATTGTCTGTATTGTTATTCCATATATGTATTGACATATATGGAATATGAGTGTTTTTACACTAACAATCAAAGCACTAGGATCGCTACAAATTATTTTTAGATATTGATGCGAGATAGAAATGACGCAGCTTTTTATTTTTCCAGTAAGATGTCTGTCTAGAGACTGACTCATCTGGTATTTGATAGCTATTACGTACTATCCGGCACTTTTTTTCGGTCTGCGGACATTGGAGCAAAATATCCGCGTGGATATATCCGAAGGATCGCTATTTTTACTGTCATGATTCGGATATTTTCATAAAAACTATGATTATTCTATACGACGCTTGTACTTAAACTGGTTAGGACTTAAATAAAAAGTCCCTAAAAGAGATAATTGAAAAATATGGAAAGAATATTTAGATCGCTTGGATTCTGAACAACGCTGCATTGATTCACTGGACGGTGTGTCGTGATTGCTAAGATTTTGCTCGATTGTTATTGAGGGTAATTAAAGACATGTCAAATTGGTAAACTCCGCTATCGGACGCAAATAATAGTCAATTACAGTAATTTATTATAGCAGATATAAACCATTTTTTTTAATGTGATTGGCGAGTTTATTTCCCAAGATAATCATTAAATATTATAAAATGTGTTGACATGTCTTTTTGTTCGTTACAAAATTAAAGGCTTAGGCTGTAGCCTGTAGCGTGGCCGTCGTGGTAACTAACCTCCATACTAACCCCTCTAAGTAAAATGATCGTAAAATAGACTCAAATAACTATAAATAAATACAGGTAGGTCTTGTGGTATTATACCTACGTACATACCATCCACAATCGACATAGCATTATACAATCTGTAACTCTGAAACGTGACTTAGCACTAACTCGTATATTCAAAACACAGATTCTTATTTTAAAATATGAAATCCTCGGAGGAACGAGTTATAACTTATGTTTTTTATTTTTATTTTTTAAATCAGACCGCGCCGAGGCGATGAGTGAAGTGACGAAGCGGATTGTGGTGCCTGCCTACTCTATATTACGTAAAGTTTAGGTAGGTATAGATTAAGTTTTGTTTTTTTTTATCAATCCGTATGTAGAAGAGACAAGCTGAATGTGAAGATTGTAGATCGATAATTTTTTTTCTAATTTGAATTGGATTTCAATGAATTGTTGAATGTTGGTACGACTTTTATGTTTCTATAAATTAGATTGCCGCCGCCTACATTTATGCAATTATTTTTCAAAATAAGCAGTTAGATAGGATCTTTGCTAAAACATAGTTTGATGACCTATGAACAATTCTTACTGTTCATGAGCAGCTAGCTTTAGTCGTTTATTAAAAAAACACTAGATAGATTAATTTAGTCATAAGACAACATTATCTTCAAATAAACTCAATAATTAATTTGAATCTTTTAATAACACGATTACTTCTTACATAAAACTTAACGCACCAATAAGAGATTCGTTAGTTATGATACCAAAACAGGGCATTCAACGAGGTAAGCCATAAAATTTGTATATCACACCGATATACGTTCCGAAACACGAAACCATAATAGTTTGAGCGCCACTAAAATTAATAGTCAATAAAACGGTAGCGTACACCGCCCCGGGAATCAGCCATTAACCCGTGTTCAAAACGCCATTAGGAATCGAGAAGTAAAAAAAAAGTTCAACCAAAAAGAAGAAAGAAATGAAAACAAAAAAATATCATATCTCCATTCCATATTTCAATATTTATCACGAGATCGTTCGTTTTCGAACGAAAATTCAAAAAGGGTTATGCTTTATGGACGTTTTTTTTTCTCCAAGTCCGTTCGGTTTCTCTTATTATAAATGAGTGCGGCGAGGCGAATGCATTTTTTAAAAAATCATTTCATTTTTGAATTTCTTACGCGGTTCTCGGAGAACGTAAGGATTGACGCTATGCTGTGGTGGATGCGGCCGACTATTTTACCAATATTTTGAATTTATCTTTTTTCTATATTGCTATTAATAAACTTGTTTATTTTTTAAGTAGCAACTACTATATCCTTACCCATTTCCACCGTAAAGCACTTGTATTACTGTTTCGGTTACAAAGGTAAGGGGGCCGGTGAAATTACAAGCATATAAGACTTAACAACTACATGTCTCAGGTTCGACAACGCATTGGCGATGCCGCTGGTGTTGAAAATGTCCATAGACGGCGGTGACACTTACAATTAAATGCTTGTTTGCTGTTTTTCGGCTAAAGTGATATAAAAAAAAGTGAAAATGATCAAAGAAAAAGTATATTTTGGACAGTACTATTATCCACATTATGATACACATATTTCTGCCCCGTGAACAAAGTGTTTTCCGTTTACATAAACTAATTTGAAATAATTTAAAACCTAGGTTATGTTGCCTTAATTCCTAAGCTAAAGTTAAGTAGGAAATGCAGACACTAAATCTACACTATCAACTATTTACAATTCTCATCATAAATTATAATTAGATCTTCTACCGACGAGCATATCCATAATATTATTACCTTCATCCAAATCATTTGCATAGCAACAATCATCTTTTGTTTCATAAAAATCATTAACCGCCATATTTGTTTTACAACATTGCATTCTCTCCAGAAGTGTTGCAATTTTGACTTGAACATTTCTGTATGAGGCAAAAAAGGACTCCTTAAAAGTTATATACATTTCTAATCCTTATTGAATAAATAAGAAAGCTGCTTTACCTAACTGTCTATCTGTTGTCGACTGAAGTTTGTTACTATTTTGAGTACTAGAGCTATTAGTGTAGAGTTCGTCCGAGGGAGTACCATCTTACCCATGTCCGCCGTGAAGTAGTACTGCACTTGTAGTACTGTTTCGGTTAGAATGGTAAAGCCGGTGGAATTACAGGCACATGAGACTTAACAACTTCACGTCTCAGGGTCGACATCGTATCGGCGATGCACTGGTGTTACAAATGTCCATGACCGTCTGCTGTATTAAATATTTTTGCTACTTAGATCTAGAGACAAAGGTTTACCATGCAGATTGATGGATATATCAAAGGAAATCGAAATTCAAATTCTGGGAACAGTGAACCTAGTCTATGTCAGAAATAGAAGAAGAAGAAAAAACAGACAGCTTGTGTATAATGACCATCAATTTCGAATTATTTTCAATACCTACAATTTATTTAGAAATGGCAATATTTAGGAACAATTTTTGCAAAATTTGATACTGAGTTTGTTTGCTACCTCTTCGCAAATGCACGAAGCCATAGCATAACATATCAAGTCGTGGGTTCGATTCCCACCCAAGACAAACATTTGTGTATATGAACATCTCGTTTGTTCTGTATCTCATCGAAAATATATATACAAGTATATATTTAAAGGCTCTGATCAATTTGGCATCAGATTATTCCAATATGTTAGATCCTCGGGATCGCGGACAAAGCCGCGGGGCGGTAGCTAGTGATGTTTTTCTAATAACTAGTTGGAATAATCTAATTATAGCAAATGATACATAGTCGATCGATCAATAGATAGCATAATTCTTCGCGAGGGCGGGGTCACCGTCAAAAGCTATTTATAAAATAAATCTCAGAAAAAAATAACATTATTTTAATATTTATAATCTGCAAATGCGTTTATCTCCTTGTGTAGCGTGTTCTGTATACGTTTTAACTCAGTTTTGTTACTTTAAATCATTTCTTGATATCTTAGGGTTCTGCAGAAAAAATATTATTTGTGCAGTAGGTACTTTTATAATCATTAATTTATTCTTTCCATCTTGCAATTGTATGTATTTTTCAATGCTAAATCACAATAAAATAAAAAAAATGAAAAAAACGGACGTCAGAAGATAACAATTAAAATGTCAATATAATTACTTTTAAGTAACAGAATATAAACTAAAATGAACTAATGCAATAACTATAATTATAATATAAGACTGAAAATTACATACATATTATACATGCACAAAGCATAGTAATAGGTACTACTCCCATAAATAAACTATACATTATTTTTCAGAACGTTACATCCGTCAGAAAAAAAATCTGAGTTACTCCCTAGTCGCGCCTAAAGAAGTTTTACTTCAAAAATATTTAGGGGTGCGTCACCCTTATCATTTAGGGATATGAAAAATAGATGATAGCCGATTCTCAGACCTACCTGATATGTACACAAAATTTCGTACAAATCGATTCAGCCGTCGGAGGAGTTTGATAACAAACACCGCGACACGAGAATTTTATATTTTAGATAAGTAATATTTTCTGCCCATTTGTAGTTCAACTGACAAATTAAAAAATTATATACATTTTATTCAACATCCTTTATTCAGTTTAGGCCGTAGGAGGTCACTTATTAAGATGAGACCTACTGAAGTAACTACCGGCTCAGAATATGGATAATCTATTAGGTACATGTATAACAGTACCTACCTAATATGCCACATACACCCATATATTGTGATATATATATATATATTGTTTTTATACCACTTGGGCCGGCAAACAAGCAGACGGTCCACCTGATGGTAACTGGTCACCGCCGCCTATGGACATTTGCAACACTAGGGGCATCGCCAATGCGTTGTCGACCCTGGGACGTGAAGTTGTTAAGTCTCATGTGCCTGTAATTTCACCGGCCCCCTTACCTTTCTAACCGAAACACAGTAATACAAGTGCACTACTGCTTCACGGCGGAAATGGTTATGGTGGTAGTACTTCCCCGGACGAACTCTGCACTAAGAGCTCTACTAATCTAAGTAAGACATATTTTAAGTTATGAAATATGTATTGTAAGGAACCCCTATTGTATGTTTAATTCGCGCTTGCCTTAGTTAATTTTTCCATATCTTATTCGATTCTTGGAGTCGGAACAGAAAACATTTGGAGTCGATTTTATTTTTATTATTATTAAAAAAAAATTGGATGCGCCAAATATTTTTTTGACTTCATAATAGGTATTGATATTTTACTAGCCTTACCCTGTGGTTTCGCTCACTTTCTATACATATCTATTCTATATAATCTTCAAAATTTATCTGGCAGGTAATTCATTGAAAATCTCTTTTTCGCTTTTAAAAGGCGTATATAATTAGGTTATATACCTACAATGGCTTGATGGTAAGAAAGGATATACAGGTGTTACTAAACTACCCGTAAAGGCGAAAGGAGGTTAAATGGGGCCTTATAACGAGTCCATCCACAATGTTTAAGAACCGTAGTAACGCTGTTTAACATACCCTAAAAAAGAACTGATTTTTATGAATGAAAAATAGAAAATCTTTTAAAGTAAACAATTATTAGGTAAAATAGGTACGTAGGCCTTTCTGTTAAATAGTCTGGTTCCCTGACATGACAGCTTACTAGGGTTGTTGGCTTTGATAATTAATTATATTTTTACGGGGTATTTTGTAACACGTTGTATATTAAAGCCCAATATCGACTCCACAGTCCCCTGTCCTTGCACTTACAATACTTTATTACGTCGTACGCAAACTCTTTTATTTGCGCGATCGACTCGTACTGATTTAAAACGCATGTGTCTTCGGTTCGATTCCCCGGCCGGGTGCGCTCTGTGATCGCACACACGCCTAGCGATCTACTCAGCTTACAAACTTTTATTCAACTTATTGATACACTCTATATGCAACTCATTAGAGTACATTTTTCAAAATACAAAAATTTGGACTTAAGCCAGTTTTCATTGAAGCCATCAAAGTTGCATACCAAGTTAGTATTGCGGTACAAAAAAACTTTATTTGACGGTATTAGAGCTGAAATTCGAATGCAGCGCTAGCTAGATAGCTGGTTATCATTGCTACAATTTAAGTTAAACCGAATCATATTTGCGTTTAAAATGAACTGTAATTTGTAAGAAATAGTGTCGGATTTTGAATGTCATGTTGAGTAAATAAATTGGTTGTCATTGCAACAATTTGAGTTATGCCATGTTATCTTTGCGATCAATATGGACTCTAATATGTTGACTTTAAGGATGGTTTTCGCAAGTTTATATTGTTAAATAACCTGGTTTTATCACAACACATTAAGCATCGACGTAGATAAAGGTTATTGATATATTTGGAATTTAAATTGCTGTAAATTATTTACATGGAATATGGAATTATATTTGTCGTGCTTTTATTTTTTAACATGAGAACCAGAATAAAAATAGGTAACATTGTGGTAAAAGTGGGATAGACGCCCTTGGAGGATAGACGCCGCACCTTAAAAAAAGAGAATTTAAAACCAAGTTCACGCTCTAGTACCAAGTTCCTCGGACAGATCTCTTCCCGCACAGCTCAGTCCGCGCACGCGCTTCGACAGGACTGCACGTATCGCCGCTTGAGTAAAAAAAACGTTGCATATTTTTATCGCGCTTGCATGATTCTTGTGACAGTGACATTTTGACGTGTTCAGGACTTTCGTTTTCGAAGGTAAGTTTTAAGTGTGTATTATTATTTAAATAGTATGTATCATTTATATTTATGGTGTGTTTATAAAATTACGAAATTATTTAAGTATATTTATTTATTTGCTTGGGCGTCTATCCCTACTAAAAAGGATAGAGGCCCCACTATTGACTGAGTATAGACGCCCTTAGAGGCATATATCCTCTATGACTTATTCACAGGTACTTAGGCTATAGGTAAGATTTTTTAAATAACGTACCTATCTAGTTAATATGCAACTTAGTAGGAAAATTGACTTTCCAGTTTATTTATGAGCTGTTTATACCTTTACATGTCGTACTTCACTGTACTTGTAAAAAATAAGGCAGCGTATCACCTAATTTCATTTTTTATTTTCAGAATCAGATTCTGACCAGACTGAATCTGATAAAGAAAATACTCAATGCAGAGAATGTTTCGATGACTATGCAAGTACCAAGTCCACGGCGGACTGGATTCAGTGCCTGATGTGTAAACTCTGGTTACACGAAGATTGCACTCTATATGGCGATTACTGTAATAGATGTGGACACAAGAAGAAGCTTGCAGCTCTAAAAGCTAACCTGGCCAAAGTGAATTCAAAGAATAAGTAACCTGGCCAAAGTAAACAGTATCTCTATATTTGTTGATTATTTGAAAATTTTGATTACTGTTATTTTTTTTTAAGAAGGAAGCTTTGTTTTTTCCCAAAGAAGTCTTAAGGGACGGATTTGTTTTAAGTTTTATTATTCCTAAATTTAGTTCTGTAAAGTTTTAAATAATTTTTAATAGACGTTGTTAAGTTGCTAAGTTTACCCAAAGAATGATTGAAAGACTGAGCCATTTGTACCGATAAAAGTGCCATTTACTTCAGTTTTACGGTACATTTGGATAAGAAAACCTTATAATATATTATTGCAACTAAGAAAGCAAATAAACATTTTATTTAATTTTCTACGATTTCTTTTTATTACGGAGGCATCTATCCCATTGTAGGGCATCTATACTCATGTCAAAATTTTGCCAGGGGCAACTACCCCATACAGTAGGCGTCTATCCTCAAACAATAAGTCTTTTTTAGAGCCGAATATCTACAAATCTACGGTATGCATTGAATAATGATATGAGTAGATAGTAAGTATAAGGACTATAGTTGTTACAAATAGTTAACTCACTCGAATATTGCTTTAAAAAAAAAAGTTATAGTCAGCTTACAAAAAGTGGGGCATCTATCCCACTTTTACCCTAATGTAGGTATTCAAATTATTTTGTTTCAAATCAAATTTAATTTATTTTTATTTATATATAATTCAAAACCATTTATTCAGTTTAGGCCCGTGGAAGGCACTCATGAAGGTCAAATTTAAAGTTAAGCTACTACCGGTTCGGAAGTCAGCCTTCAACTGAGAAGAACCGGCAAGAAACTCAGCAAGGTTACATGGATTTTCGAGTAACATGTGTCTGGATCGCGAGTAAAACCGCGGGCAAAAGATAGTAAGTAATAAAACAGTAGGTTATCTGATTGTAATTGTATATCTGTTTGGAGGAAAAATAAGCTCTTTTTTCATTCAAAAATAAAATATGTTGTAACTTTCGTTTTTTGAAAGGTATAATATTTCAGAGATTTTTAAGTTAATACTTAGTCATTCTCATTTACACAACTAAACTTGCGGCACGCTATGATGGCCGTTTTGACGTTTAACAATGACAAAGAAAAATAAACTTCATTCTTTAACACATAAGGTGCATCCATTGATCCAACAGCTAATTGAATGATGATGCAAATCAACCTTATGCCAAAGGAATACTTTCCTATGACAATCTGAAACGTCAAAACGGACATCATAGCGTGCCGGTAGTGCAAAAGTGAAGTATGGATGTTCGATAATCAATCACACCAAAACGGCTGAACAAATCCGGTTGAAATTTGGCACAGATTTAGATTCTAGTCGGGAATAGCACACGAGTTGGCTTGGTGGTTAGCGACTCTGACTGCCAAGCTGAAGGTCGCGGGTTCGATTCCCACCCAGGACAAACATTTGTGTGCATGAAAATGTCTGTTTGTTCTGTGTCTGGGTGTAAATATCTATACGTATGTATATTTAGAAAAAAAATATAGTATATGTAGTATATCAGTTGTTTGGTTTCCATAGTACAAGCTCTGCTTAGTTTGGGATCAAATGGCCGTGTGTAAGAGAATGTCCTAGGATATTTATTATTATTATTTATCCGTTAATATGTAATCCGTAATGTGGAACCGGGATATATATATATACAGCTATTGATTATAAAGAGGTAAGGTTTGCATGTTTGGATATAGGGGGAAAGCTCAACAATACCTATACTACCTGCACGCTACGATGGCCGTTTTGACGTTTCAGATTGTCATAGGAAAAGAAACTGTATAGCTTCGTAATAAGGTCGATTTCCATCATCATACAATTAGCTGTTGGATCAATAGATGCACCTTATGTCTAAGGGAATAAAAGTTATTTTACTTTGTCATTCTTAAACGTCAAAACCACACGTATATAAAATATATTATATATATATTATAGTATATAAAATAATTTTTTTACTGTATTTATATTTCATTTTTATTTTGTAAATTTGAGAAAATAAGCTTCTTTAACCGTAGAAAGAATTAATGAAATCCTTATAAACCAAAATAAGAATATGTCTTCTCATCATATACTAGGCTACCCGCATTTCCAATCCTCACAAAACCTTAAAAATTAAAAAGTAAAAAACCGTGAACACAAAAATCGAGCATCCTTTATTTCTTTCAAAGTAAACTCAATTTGAGGCAGACGGCGGAATTTAAGGGTTTTTTTGAGAAATGATCAATGACAGGCCCACAATGATGGAATATTGGATCCCTTTTGGTATTTTTTTTTTATTTATTCTAAACGCCCTTTCGTAAGCGTCTGCGCAGAGACAATAGAGCCGCGGGGTCAACGGTCGAGGATTATAAAAAAATAAAGAATCCTTTAGGCTGTATTGAAGTTCATCACATGGTTTTGCTTGCATTATCACCGGAATTAATTAATGTTACGAATTTAGGTGAGATCTTAATAAACAATTGAGTTAATTTCTTTCATATTTTTTTTAAATAATACTTCTTATGGGCTTGAAATTCTAATCGGCAATCTTTTTGTGTGACGAAAAATAAATGAAAGATAAACACAATCTATGCTACTCAAAAGTGATTGATGAATAATTAAATTGTTTCCCTGTAATACAAAAGTTTCACTTCTATCGTGTATCTTTTTGACACCCTGTTTTTAATTTGACATCGTTTTACCATATATTCATATCGTGTTGAAGGTACTTACTTTTTTAACAGAATGGGTAAATTAACACAGTGGTAACAAACGTACAAACAATAGAAACAGTATTATTAGTGGTGGGTATGGTCACGGGGATGGTTATTAAGGATTTATGGTAATTTCCGTGCTGGTACTTCCTTTGGCGGCGCGACTTGTGGTTATTAGTGAATTTCGACATTATGTTTACTGGTGGAATGCATGATGGAGTTCATTTTCGATAAATGTTTAATGTTATTATATTTTGGTGGTTTTAAGGTCCTGTCAAATCATTGGTCGTAGGTTCGATTCTTGCGCAAAACCAAATATGTTTGTTTGTCTTTTGCCTGTATAAATATGTGCAAATTAATGTATTAAAAAATTTTTAGTAATTATATAATAGTGTGAAATATTCAAATTTTGAAACTAGGTACCTTGCCCTCACCCGCAAGTAGTTTGAGGTACACCTATGTATATATAATATATACTTAGTGGATATATACTTATGTATATTCAAAGTCTATTCTTCCTTCATATCTGACACTAAACAGTAGAATAACAGAAGCCATCTCGCTAATCAGCCGCTTCAGCAGCTGAAGAGGAGGGTTCCACAAAGTGGGACACGTCCGTTGGGGTATGGGATTTGTATGGTATATATGCCACATAGGTCGATAAACAAGCAGACGGTAAATTCTTACCACTGGACGTTTGCAACAGCAGGGGCATCGCCATTGCGACTCTGAGACGTGAAGTTGGTAAGTCTCATGTACCTGTAATTTCACCGGTCCCCTTACCTTTTTAACCGAAACACAGTAATACGACTGCACTACTGCTTCTCGGCTAAAATAGGTAAGGTAGTACTCCCCGTACAGACTCTGGACTAAGAACTCTGCTACTAAATGCCTAATGCCAGCTTTGACTTATAGCATCAACAAAGCCTCATAGTTTTCTAAAAAGCCAATGTTACGGAAAAAAATCTTTATTGCTTTTGTACATTTATTGATGCAATCGTTGATATGATGATAGGTATGAATCTTCTGATAACGCCATAGGGTTTATTTTTCTTTAACACACTTACCTGTCAAACACCTATAAGATCTAAACCACTTTAGGCCATGACGAGCTTTTTCTTTTTTTTTATACCACATGGGCCGACAAACAAGCAGACTGTCTACCTGATGGTAAGTGGTCACCACATTTGTAACAGGGGCATGGCCAATGCGTTGTCGACCCTGAGCCGTGAAGTAGTTAAGTCTCATGTGCCTGTAATTTCCCCTTACCTTTCTAACCAAAACACAGTAATACAAATGCACTACTGCTTCACGGTGGAAATGGGTAAGTTGGTAGTACTTCCCCAGACCAACTCTGCACTAATAAACTGTACAATTCAAAAATCGTCGATGAATGTAATTAAACTGCTACGTACCTTTTAGTTAATCTAAACTAAATTGCTCCAAGTACAATGCATGTACGAGTACCTACGGACAGACTTACAACAATGTACTCTTATTTATAAGTAAAATATATGGTACATCCGCGCGATAGCATTGCCTTAACCCATACATATGAATTTTATGAATCGTGCTTAAGAGATATGTGGAGTCGTTGTTAGTTTTATATTTTATATTTATATATTTTATAGCATTATTCTTTTTCTCGGTATGAAAAGCTCTATGTGATATTCCAGACTATTAAATGAAAACCATTTATTTAGATTAGGCCCGCAGAGGCGACTTATGAAGGTCAAATTTTAAGTTACTGAAGCTACCGCCGGTTTGGAAGTCAGCCTTCAACTGAGAAGAACCGGCAAGAAACTCTGTAAGTTTACATATTTTTAAAATGTTTTAATTAAATTTTAATCTAATCTGTTTATTTAATTATTTCCATTGTATATGTAATATGTTTTTTGAATTTAAGATCAGACATTTTGGTTAATGATTCTCTATCTCTGTCTATCTCTATTCCAAATTTCAGGCAGATACATTCGAAAAGCAAACATCCATAAAAACTGTCGCATTAATAACAATAGTAAAATTTTCGCAGACATCGCTCAAAACGCTAAAAACTGATGGTGAGGATATCATGACTACACACCATGCCCGTGGAGAGAGACGTTCTTACTGACTGATGGACTGACGACCTTCCGAGCAATAAAATTCAAAAAGCTTAAAATTAAATCCCATATTTATAATGAGATGGAATGCTCTGTCTCTTGGTAATGTGACTTAGAACAACTACACAAATTTTAAAAGAAGAGTGACGTTGAAGCTATTAACTATTTATTTGTCATACGCAACACACAATAGGAATATATATAAGCGCAGTTTACACAAAACGTCAAAGTACACACTAACTAAGTTTGTACATATTATTATACATTACAATTACATATACATTGTAGTTTTAAGTAAATACACAGAGATACTACTCCTGTACTATCGTGACGTTCAGTCAGCCAGACCATGAGTTGCTATCGAAACTTACTTTAGTCACTGGCGAGTAAACTACTATCGATACAGTATTTCTCGATAGCAACTGTCAAATTTGTTACTCATGGTACCGAATTTCTATAGCAAAGGCTAAAAAACGTTACTCGCTAGTGTTTACATTTCGATAGGTTTTTCACCTATCGACTCGTACTATCGATTTTAGTTCTTTAGGTGACCGCTAGTGGCGCTGTACACATTTGCCATAGACATGTTTTACGCCGTCGCTAGCGAGTACGTACGTTAAAAACTCATGGTAAAGGCACAGGTGCGATTGCGGCCAAAGACTTTGGGATGTGGGTCGTCTTTATATTTGGGTAGAAATTGACGTCGCAAACTTTGAGTGTAGAAACTACACAACTTAGAAGTAAATCATTTATCTAAGTATAAGAGTCCAGTTCCACACCTACTCCACAGATGCGCATACGCAGCGCGGCGCGGCGGCGGCGGCGGGCCCGCGGCGACGTGCATCGATTTATGCCGATACTCGATAATTAAAAACAATCCGCCATATTGCTTTTTGTTTCTCGTTTTATTCCCGTTTTTGTGCGTCCCTCATTTGATTGTGTTACTTTTGGACGTTTTTTCCCTTTGACTCCTTAAAGGGCTCGCCGTTTGTATTAACGTGGCTATCGGCTTGTCCCGCCGCCTGTAAGGGACGATTTAATTTATATTTTTACCAGATTACGGCTAACAATAGGTCCACAATCTGTCTCGACTCTGAATCAACATTCAGTGATTGCTGCTTAGTTAGATGAACTTTCTACATCATTCAATGTCTATAAATTCAATCAAAATCGTTTATACAAATGAAGCGATGTTTTGGCGATAGTCTCAGACCAAAAAATCTTTGATTTATGAACAAATCAATACTGATCCTTGATCGAAGGTCTACTACAATTTTAATGACATCGTTCTCGTCGTTTGCATGGGTAGTGCTTGCTCTTGCCTCATCAGTCATCTCTGATACCTCTGATTGCTGAGTTTCTAGCCCATATTATCAGCAAATCTTCCGAACCAGCGTTGTCTGACGTTTTCTAAGAGCTTAAAACTGGCTATTAAATATCTAATTAGTTGCTTTTCATAATCGATGAAGTTTAGAGAATAATACAGCTTGCTCTAAGTATCACAGAAATAAAATATTTTGGCATCATTTAAAGTGACAGTAGCAGTGACAGTGACAATGACAGCTGTCACCTATATCTGACATTAACTGCCACGCACGCATTGTCGAGGTCAAAGAGTAATGGCCTCATTTAATATTGTTCAGATAACGAACTTCCATTGTGACAACATTATTTGGAGCGAAAAAATCAATATTGACCCCGAAATTTTGCACTTTTTTAAATTATTAAACACAAAAACTCCGAAGAATAAAAAGCGGTCCAGGTGCGGCGAAAGGGTTGAGCTATTTCTTTTCTTGTCTAACGCAGTACAAAGGCTTGCTGTCTCGCTCTCTAACCCTTTGATGAAGGGTGATTTTTTTCTGTCAAATCTCGTATTTTCTCATTGATTTTTTTTTGTTATAATGAGATATTGTGTTACGGGGTCTTTTGTTGGAGTTTTAAACTTTGGAATTTGGATTTTTATTACACGCATGTGTGTATTTTGTAGTCAAACGACTTGGTAGCGAATCGTATGCCCATAAACGAACTTTTGATTCAAAATTGTTTAGCTTTAATAACATAGTTACCTGGATGATGGCTTTGCTCGGGGTTTCTTTACTAATGTAACTACTACCGTATTCAATTTTTTAGAGCACTATCATATTTACCTAGATACGAATTAGATGCCTTAATAAAGGGCTCCCATTAATAGTTTTTCTCACAAAAGTAGGAACTTGAAAAACTTTTACCTTCTTATTCGTGATATTGTACCAGTTTTTCAGAGCCTGAAAACACGGATAAAACAACGTTTTCTAAAAATGAAATCTAGCTAGATCGATTTATCGTCCCCGAAACCCCCTGCATACAAAATTTCATGAAAATTGTTGGAGCCCTTTCCGAGATTAGATTTTATATATACAAGAATTGCTCGTTTAAAAGTATTAGATTTTGCTCATTAATAAAGACTATTTACAAGCATGACTTTTGGAATGATCTTATGTTTGGCCTCCATATTTGCAGAATTACACTTAAATAAACGATTTCTTCAGATTGTAGAACTATATTATGTCTCTTCTCGTAAATATTACAATGAGGAAACTAGAGACATCTTGCACCAAATTATTAATAATAATAATAGTTCTTTATTGTGACTACTAAGGCCCACTTGTTAGTATTACAATATATTGTTGCCCAAACAATAAAACACTGCCTATCAGTTCGGATTAAACCACAGCGCAGATTATCTTTAGAGAACTTCTTGCTATTACCCAACATATGTCTCTCAGAACAATAAATACAAGATAGTATGGTATCAAGTGACACTATGGAACCCAAGAGATGGGACTAGAAAACGAAACGTCCAAACACTAGATGGGTAAACATTCAGCCTAACCATGGGGCCGTACTGTCCCCTTATTCAGCTAATACAAACTTCGCCGGCGAGCTTCACGGAGGCCTCGGAGAGCATACCTCTCACGTGATTAGTACTATAAGCGACAGAGACAGAGCAAGGCCGCGACGAAATCCTTATCCGAGTTAGTGTCATTTTCCTTACAGAATCGAGCCCCCGCTCAGGGTTGCAGAGGACAGAACAATGGAGAGAGCTGGAGGAGGATTATGCCTTTATGGCATGCAGAACAACTGCATATTATAATTATCTGTAGGTCCAAAAACTTACTGATACTAATCAATGTACCCAAATAAATCATATCAACATTAAATTGAGATTTTGGACTTACATTTTAACATACTTACATTAGCATAATTATAAAATTACTAACTTTCGACATTCTATGTCGAACTGTATGTAAAAGACAATATTAATACTAGTTCTGAATAAAAATGAAAATTGATATCAAAATTTTGTAGCGTTTAAACTTTCTACGGACCATTTGGCTAAGTAGCTAAATTCTTCTTTGTTTTTCTGATGGGATAGCGATTGACCTCAATCTCACCTGATGGTAAGTGAAGATGAGGCTGAAGATGAAAAAAACTATTAAAGTAGACAATGGTTAGGTAAAATAGGTACGTAGGCCTTTCTGTTAAATAATCTGGTTCCCTGACATGACAGCTTACTAGGGTTGTTGACTTTGATCATTAATATTTTTTTACAGGGTATTTCGTAACGTTGTATATATTACTAATCTAGTATTTATTTCATGCAACTACTTTCTCCATAAAATAGTCATACTATTTCCAAATAATATAACACCTACAATCGTAAATTAACAAGTCAAATTATATTTCGGCAAGTAACGGCGCGCAGTCTACAAACATGACATTTGTGATTTGGTTATACCCGCGATTGTCTTCCAAAACTATAAGGCACGTACCTACTCTACGATTAGGGTTGCCACTTACGTAGAAGCAAGAAAAAAAAATAAACTTCTTGAACCTTTTTGTACCTACACATAGCTTTACATAGATATTCGTCCAAATTGTGTTTGTCGACCAAATTTTCTAGCCTTTCGTTGTGGAATATAATAGAAATATTGTTTGTTCATGTAGGCCTTCACAGGCTCTTAAAAATCGTCTTTACATGGTTTCTTAAAAATATCACTAATTAACTCACTAAAGATACTTAATTTGATAGCTCTAATAAAGCGATTCTATTGTCGAGTTCACCGCTTTGTAACCTCGTACATCATTTGTGGGATGCCTAAAGCTCTAGGAAAACACATAGGATGTTGCCATAGTTAAAGGCAGTGTCGAGGAATTCATGGCATACAGACGCATACAGTAGTAGTTGATAGATAATGCTTGGGAAATGGGCCAAAATTTTGAGAAAAATAACTTTTCGTAGCTATTATAGTAAATTTCGTAGCAGCAAAATACCTGAGCGATTTAGTCCGGATACGGCTTTTAAGTTGAGTAGTTGCAGTCCTATATTGTAACCTCACGTGTTCACATTTCCCGGGATAAAAAATAGTCTATACGTTATTCCAGGATATGCTCTATCTATGTGCCAAGTTGCATCTAAATCGGTTTGGTAGTTTGCGTGAAAGAGTGACAAACATCCGTTTTGACGTTTCAGATTGTCATAGGAAAAGAAACTGTATTGCTTTGGAATAAAGTTGATTTCCATCATCATATAATTGTTGGATCAATAGAAGCACCTTATGTCTCAAGGAATAAAGGTTATATTTCTTTGTCATTGTTAAACGTCAAAACGGCCATCATAGCGTGCCGCAAGTTTAGTAGAATAGATGGTTGACAAGCCATACGTGGTCACCACAGCCTATACATATTTGCTATGCCAGGGATAATGTATGCCGATCTTCACCAAGCCTAGAAGACTGGCCCTTGAGAGCAACTGCTCGAACTCACCGATAGGTGTGTGGGAGAATTTTCAAACTGTCTGTATTAGGTACCTTACTCCGGTTTCTTAAACATATTTGCCTTTACCGTAAACTGAAGCATTGACGCACTTGGATTCGAACCTACGCTAATTAATTAATAACATGATATTTGATGTCAGTGAGAACGATTCACTGTATGTTTTTATATAGGTAAATATTTAAATACATTACATACAGACTACAGTAATGTATTTTTGAATTAATATACATATTTTATTTCATAGAGACAGCCCTAGAATTCTGACTAACTCGACGCCCACGACCAACAAATCCTAAATAACAAACGACGCGAGAAAAAAATAATTAAATAGAATTGTAATTGTGTAATATGCGCTTGCCCCGCCATCTTCTGAACATCTGTTATTGTCAACACACCTGAGAACGACGGGGCTACGCCTGTCTTTATCGCACGCTTGAAAAATACTTAGATGTGAGTGAAATAGGGATAGAGAATCGGTCCACGCGAGATGTGGAAGTGACAAAAAACTCACGCTTCCTGTGTCTTTCATATCATTTGAAAAAGGCATAATGCTAACGTAGTATATGTAATAACATCAGATAAGTTTTTAGAAAAAATCTTAAGAAAGTTTTTGGCAACTGAAGATAAATTATTACAGCACAGATTGTTATGAAGGGATATTGCACGCAATTCCCAGGAATTTTTTTTTATTTAGATAAATGTAAATACAGTATTTCCAAACAACTAAAGAATCCTGCCTAATGCCTTGTCTATGCATTGAAATCGATCCCCTATAAATTAACTCAAAAGCTGATTAAAATGAAATATATTTTGTGGACCTAAAAAAAGTTAGGTTAATGTACGTGTATAGTATAAATGAATATCCCATATTAAAAAATAATTATACTCTTGGAAACTCTGGATAAAAATTTGTTTTATCGTAATATTTCACATAGCCTACACATTACTCACCGTGTATGAAGTTTTGACGTATTCCATACAATGTGGACTTTTTAACAATTCCAAAATAGAATGTTTTTAACATAACCCTTCCATATTTGACAAAAAAGAGTTTTTTTATATTTTATATTTAGAACGCGACGCGGACGGAATGAGGATTTGGTTCTTTTGAATTTAGAAACAGTTCAGAAATGGAAGACGCGTTTGTAACATCGAATTATGGATGACAGAATAACGGATTTTACATTCTTTATCTTCTAAAAGGAGCAAGAAACAGATTTTAATAGTATTTCATATTTTGGTAATAATTACTTCAAATTCATATTAAAGAACATGTTTTTTTATTTTTATCTTTGTTTTTTATTATAATGTTTAAAAAATGTTTTTTTTGCTTTTTCGATTTAACGTACACATTGTAAAAATATGCTTCTGTAATAAATCTGTAGTTAAGATGTTATTTGTGTAGGGGTGTAAAAGTCATGTGCGGCTTATATATCAATAAAAAAATAACCCGAACGAGTATATCTAGTACAACCTGCAAGATTTTTGAATTTTTTAATTCCCAACAAATCAACAATCTATCTTTTACATTTTAAAGTTTTTTACAGCTTCTCTGCAGGTTATGGTTAGGTGCTGGTAACCTATGACAGTAACAACCTTATCCAAAATCGTACTAAAATTTTACAAGAAACCGTATCTTTGGTCCAGTAGTTTTTGAGGAAAATATGAACTGACATACCTAAACACACACGAACAAGCTAACACACACAAACCCTTTCGCATAACAACATCTTCGCTCCCTCGCGCTCAAAACCCTTTGAAATACTTTTTTCAAACTAAAAAATCGACCAAAAGTAAGTTTGCGTCAAACGTGTCATTATAACCGTTATCTAAGATTGCAAATATATCAGATACCTTAAAAATCCAACCCTTTCAATGCGGAGGGAATTCTAAAAAAGGGGTACTTTTAAAAAAAAATGTATACAGTGTAATATTTTGACAAAACTGCGGAGTCATGTTACGACCCGGTGTGAAGACACGAAAAAAGTAATAAATTGTAATGAAATGACATTTCTTTTCTTACCGGATATGGGAAGGATAAAAGAGATTTTTTTTTAACAAGTTTTTTGAAGTGAAAACTTCTTTAGCGGCGTTGAGCACTTTTCTTGGGATGGGTATAAAATGTTAAACTCGCGTCAGGACACGTGACCAGCTATGATATTCTGCAATCAAACTCGACGATGAATTCACGCAGTGATTGAATGATTAGACAAGAGGTCTGCTCTATCCGCGTGTCCACCTGAGCGATCACTCGGCGAGTTTGGTTTGTGAATAGCATGGCTGATCGCAAAATTCATAACACGGTAAAAATTCACAACGTTAATGTTCAAGATTTTTTATTCCTAAAAACTTCAATAAATTATCTATGTAAAGATGTACCAATAACATGTTGTATGTATGTATAACCTCATAAAACCTTACCTAACGCACGTTAGGTAATATATAGAAGAAAATATAGGCACTTATCCTTCAACACAACGCTAAGTAATAATTATTTTTTAAGATTTGCTCATTTGATGGGTAAAGTTGATTCTCCGTTTTGTACTGAATGTGGAACGATCGAGGATGCATTCCATATTATGATGAAATGTGTCCGAAATGAAGTCGAAAGGAATGCTCTCTTTACGCTAATCATATAAATATATATATATATTGACGGGCCAGTTGGCTTGGTGGTTAGAGACCCTGACTGCCAAACCGAAGGTCGCGGGTTCGATTCCCACTCGGGACAAGCATTTGTGTGCATGAACATGTCTATTTGTTCTGTGCCTGAGTGTAAATCTTAATATATATAAATCTCGTGTCACAATGTTTGTCCTCAATGGACTCCTAAACCACTTAACCGATTATAATAAAATTCGCACACCATGTGCAGTTCGATCCAACTTGAGAGATAGGATAGTTTAAATCTCAAATTATAGTCGCAATTTTAATTTATTGCTAATTATTTGTCTGTTATTATTTGACAGTCACAATTATCTGTTAACTCCAAATGATTCTAAGAGATGTCGATACCTTTCGACTGGGTTGAGTAAGTCATCAATAGATGGCGCTGCTATGGTAAATCTACGAACGTGTCATATAAGCTACAATTCAATATCATGATTACCACGTGTTATTGAGGCTAATGTATAAATTAAATTTATTTTGTAGTAAACGAAATACCGTGAAATTCAATTATTTCTTCTTTTTTAATACGGCTGGACCGATTGGAATGTTTTTTTTTGTTTGCGTTTGGGTGGTGCCCTGGATGGTTTAGATTCACAATTGGACCCGGTAGGTGGCGCTGCGAGCGAATTCCTGCATTTTTGTATGGACTTATTTCGACAGAACGACGTCTGTCCGGGCAGCTAGTATCTATATAAGTACTAGCTGTCCGGACAGACGTTGTCCTGCCAAAATAAGTCCATACAAAAATTCAGGGTTTCGATCGCAGCGCCCCCTACCGGGTCCAATTGTAAATCTAAACCATTCTCGAATCTCCACGAACACACACAAAAAATTTCATCAAAATCGGTCCAGTAGTTTAGGAGGAGTTCAGTCACATACACACGCACACAAGAAATATATATATTAAGATGTATTTAAAAAGTAGTATATGTAGTATATCAGTTACCTGGTAGCCATACTACAAGCAGTACACTCTGCTTTACTTGGGTTCAGGTAGCCATGTGTGAAGAATGTCTTGGGATATTTATTTATTATTATATGTAATGTTGGAGAATGTAACAGTATTCTGGCGTTTCCAATATCGGAGGCTGCTAGAATGTTATACAAATAAGTGCAAATAGGAATTAATAGAAGATAAGTAGTATTGTACCTGAAATGTATCTCCAATGAGGGTGACATATTCATTTCATGAATAATCCCTCTATAAAATTAAAAAAGAATAAAAAAAGAATTGGTACCCAATGACAAAAAGCCAAACATTTTTAATTATTTTTGAACTCGATGTCTCCTGCCGTTTCCCCCGCGTTCCCGAGGGATGTAACATTTTCCCGGCACAAGCAGTATTCTATGTGTTACTCCAGGGCATTCTACTAATATTATAAACGCGAAAGTTTTCATGTATGTATCTATGGATGTTTGTTCCTCTTTCTCGCAAAAACTACCCAACGTATTTTGATGAAACTTGGCACATAGATAGAGCATATATTGTATACTTTTTATCCCGGGAAAATGTTACATCCCTCGGGAAGGCGGATGAGACCGCGGGGGACAGCTAGTCTTCTATATATGTGCCAAGTTTCATCTAAATCCGTTTGGTAGTTTTTGCGTGAAAGTGTAACAAACATACATACAAACTTTCGCATTTATAATTTACTAGCTGTCCCCCGCGGTTTTACCCGCGTTCCCGTGGGATGTCACATGTAAAACCTTCCTCTTCAATCACTATATCTATTATAAAAAACCGCATCAAAATCCGTTGCGTAGTTTTAAAGATTTAAGCATACATAGGGATATAGGGACAGAGAAAGCGACTTTGTTTTATACTATGTAGTGATTAGTAGGATATTTCATCATCAAAATATAAAATTGACTCGAGCTCAGAATTTCTATAGCTAATATTTTTACCTCGCATTTTCATACCGATATGGCGTCCGCAAAAAAATGTCAAATCTCAAAATATTTCTAATTAAATGAACGGACGGCGGACGAGCAAAAATGCGGCGGCTGTGGCCCGTTTATTAATTTTCAAAATTTAAACAAAACTGACATATCTCAGTTCTTAAACTATGCCGGGTATTTTGCGCACATTTTTGCTTTCCATTTTTTTGATACCACTCCGAGCGAGCGAGAGGTGTGATGAGTTTTCTTTCATTGGAACGAGATAAAAGATGGAACGTGGGAAGTTATGGCGAATGTGCCTAAGTTAGTTTTTGATATTTCTTAGGTCAATGTGAGTGGATAAAACGATTGGTAAGATTCGAATTACAATTAGATACTGTTAAAGAATTTGGTATTTTGATCTTATCTGAACTAATATTAAAAAAGGTAATCTCTGAAACTATCTACACATTAAAAAAAACCTTTACTGATAGATAACTTCTCGAAAGATTCCCGAGTGACATAAATTACGAAATAAACCCAAGATACATTTGATTCCTTTGGAAATGCTGGTTAAGCAGGGAGACGGTAGCATCACTACATAGTATAAAACAAAGTCGCTTTCTCTGTCCCTATGTCCCTATGTATGCTTAAATCTTTAAAACTACGCAATGGATTTTGATGCGGTTTTTTTGATAGATAGAGTGATTTAAGAGGAAGGTTTTTATGTATAATACATGTGACATCCTACGCGGGTAAAACCGCGGGGGACAGCTAGTACTAAATAATTATACCTACTTAAACAAAGCGACACGCTACTAGTCGCTACTTTATCTATATGCGTAAGTTATTAAGGAATAATAGACTTTTGGGCGCCATCCATGTTTTTTAAAAAACGAAACAGTGGAATGCACATATGCGCTTTATATGCAATAACTAAGAAAGGCTGACTTCAAAACCGATGGTAACTTTTATAACAATACTGGCTGCGCCCTGCGGCTTTGCCCGCTTTCAATCCTGGTAATAAACCTTCCTCTTGAATTACTCTATCTATTGCTGAAAACTGAATTAAAATCTGTTGCATAGTTTACGATTCTATAAAGGACATACAGACATTATTTTTTATTTATAAAGATTCATAAGTACGTTCCACGGGTTAAATGAACTATGAGTAAGGATTTTTATCTTTTCTTTAAGCTCATTATATGTATATCCCAAAAAAAAATCAGATTAAATGATTGGTGGTTAAAGACCCTGACCGCCACGCCACAGCTCGTGGGTCCGATTCTCATCCAGGACAAATACTTGTTTGCAAGAACATGTCTGTTTGTTCGGTGTCTTTAGATGATAATTAGATAATAGTAGTATATGTATTATATCAGTTGTCTGGTGTCCATAGTACAAGCTCTGCTTAGTTTGTGATCAAATGACTGTGTGTAAAGAATGTCCCATGATATTCACTAATTAAATGTAAATCAAGTAAATTGAAAGGACACTTTTAAAAGTTATGCACTTTTGCATCGCAGGCCCCATGACGACCGGACGCGGCAAATTTCCGAAAACGTTCCGTTTTTGTTGGCGCGTAATTTTTGGAAAATTCGCATGCGCCCGCGCCGCCGCGCCGCCCGCTTAGAGTCAGTGTAATTATACCTATTTCGATCGCACACTTTTTCGTTGCCATCGCACGACCGGTAATCATTCGTATTATTCTCATTTCGTCTCGTCAGAATATCGACATTGCACATAATTGTTTTGTATACGTTTTACAAACACAATTGGTTGTTATGTCGAGACGTTTTGGTTACTTTGATGTTTCTGATTAAATTGGTGAATGTGTTTTGATTAATTAAAGTTTGTAGGTTTCGTTATATGTGACAATTCAGTGTTGCCATTTGATTTAAATGCTAATAAAATAATTTTAGCTAAATAATCATAAAATTCAATTTCAAATTAAGAACTAAAAAGTAAATTCAATAAAGTAATCTTCATAACCCAAAATTGGCATCGCGGGCCCATCTGACCCACCTGCTAAATCTCAGCGCAGACACAATGCTCGGGGCGCGCTCAATGAAAGGCCTCGACCCCTCGCCGAAGCTCATCGGTTCCGCAAAAAAAAAACTGACAAAAAAACGGAAAGATGGCAAAGGTGTCTCAATTTTTAACAAAAAAAGTTCTCCGAGGTTAAGACCCATGGGAAAGAGTTAGATATGCTCCTAAATCTTCCCTTTTTCCGAAAGACGATCCTTCCGCGAGCGTTTTTTTCGCGTTAACTGTTTAGCAAGGGTACCGTTTATTGTGCGTATTTTAAAAAATTGCTCAAATTCACCCCTTTTTAGCAGCAACAGATGATGCGAGACGCGTGAGATAGTATTTTTTTTTTAAGAATTTCGTACTTTGATTTATAACTGTTTGCAGTAATTTGAGAGTTTTATGGATATTGTGCCGTTGTGGGCGATTGTTGGATGGATTTAATAACGGTTTTTGGATAAAAGATGCGATATCATTTGTTGGTAGGTTTTTAAGTTACAGATATTTGTTTTTAATTATATTAGTAGGGGAGACTGGGTACGGTTGAAACATTTTAGCGTTTATCGTCCATTGCATTAAGATTAGTTACGCTAGCTATGGCGGAAATATATTGAACAAAAGACCATACATCTGTCTAGTAATGGGCTAAGTTATTTGAGATTACTGTATTGTATTTTATGTATAAAATCAAATTTAAAAAGAAATGTAATTTGTTTCAACCGTCCCAATGCCAGGGTCGGTTGAAACAGTGCCTGGGGTCAATTGAAACACATGCAAATAATACAAAATATAATAAAGGAACATCTTTTATTTATCGTCTAATAACATTTCAAGTCTCGTAATGGCACAGTTGAACATCACAAATATTTTTTTATTAATATTTAAAAGTCTTTAACGATACTTATAATCTAACATTATTTTTAATCAGCCTTCAAAGTTTATATTGAGTACAATTATATAGTAATCAGATCGATGTTGGTGTCGATTTTCAATAGCATTAATTATTATAAACTAGATTTTAGCACATATAATTATTATAAACATCTGCATTTTGATGCATAGATAAACAAATGACAAACAAATCTTCAAGTAAAATTCAACAGTTTTAAAAAACGCTTTGGCACTTCAACTATAAAATAAACTTCTTATTTCTATAAAATCAAAATTTTATACATAAATACTTAAGTGGTTACGAGATCATTCGGAATCACAATTGTGGCAAACATAGCTAAAACTACCTTCCGTACATTCTTCGTGCGCCCACATCTTACAGTGCACACTTTACTGTGCATTGTATCCATTTTTCCCTCGGTCTGCTTTCTGAATATGCTGACATACAAACAAGGCGGTAGCACTCATCTTCTTCTGATGATGATGATTCATGTTGCGTGTTAGTTTTTTTCCTGTTTGTAACATTTCTTTTAGTCTTTCGTCCATCTAATCTCTTCTTAACTTGCTTAGCTTTGATTCGTTTCGATCTGTTTTCATGTTCTCTTCTTATCTCTTCTTCTTCAGGTGTATCAGTGTTTATTGTAGATTTCCTGGTTTTTCGCTCCCTGTTTGTTAATTTCCTTGGAGGAGCTTTTGGTAGTGGTCGTACTGCTTCCGGCGAAAACATAAGTGGTGTACCTGAGTTCGCGATATTTTCCGTTTGATTTCTCAAAACAGGAACAGATTGAGAACTTGTAGAAGCGTTGAGTGAAATTTGCTGAACTTAACTACTGCTTTGATGTCCGAATGAAAGCTCCTCCAAATCCTCTTCCTTTGGCGTACCCTTGGCATCTAAGAAACAAGAAAAATAAATGAATAAAGTGTTTCAACCGTACCCACAAAAAATGTTTCAACTGTCCCCAACCCCTCTTCTAGGTATAAAACGGTTCACAGTAAGAATGATAACTAATTTGAATAAAAACGAATCATACAGCCATATTCTACAAACTTCAATTAAAACGATATAAAACTCTCAATACACTTACTTCAATAAATACATAATAATTACAAAAAATTGTGAACACAAAATACTTACTTTGCCGTAAAAAAACACAATGGGGCCTTCTACACACAAGAACAGCACGCGAAGAGCGACGCAATACTAATATTCGTGTTTAAACTTGTCGCCCGCTTCGTTCTTCCCTTGTAACCCTCACCTTACCATGCATGGGTGTCCAGATATTCGCTTTGGTTCAACCGTCCACCGTTTCAACCGTACCCAGTCTACCCTATTTAAAATATAACCTTCAAAAAAAATATTTTGTTTCATGATTACCAGTTTGTTTTACGTACTCGTTAACTACTGAATTAATCAATAAAAAATGTATAAGATGCTTAAATTGATTTCGTATTTTTATAACAATTAATCAAAAATCAAAAGATATTTAACTAGGTATCACATACAAATAATTATATTTCAATGGTTACAAAAACGTACACCCACAATAAAAATACAAATAAATCTATTATTCAATCGATTAGTAAAACTAGAAAACATCACACATATCGTTGATTTTTTACAATCCCACTATTTATTGATTGCCACATTTTTTGCGTTTCACCAATCAGAAGCCATTGTCCACCGAGCCACAATCGTGGTCGAGATGCCCCTTTTTGACCACGCGTAAAAAGTTAAAGAAAAAAAAAGGTCACTCGGGTCATAAGTCACACGATTTTGTATTGAAACATTTATTTAAAAGGGTCAGCGTTTCTTGGGTCTATTTATCGAAATGAGGTCACTTGGATTGTAAAGCATTGCGAATTTCATAGATCGAATTCCGGGATTGTGTGGTTTTCTTAAAGTAATATGATACCGGTGTGACCTTGGGTCAAATGTACCGTAGTGCGCATTGTTCGCTATGTTAAGACGTTGCCGTTGTAGGGTTAAATCGGACAATCATTTATAATTTCTATATTGATTTTGAAAAATGTACTTTTTAGTTATTCTACTAAATAGGTTTGTACCATGATTGCCAACATTTATTTTCAATATTGTTTTCTTTAGTTCCATGTTCATACAAACCAAATAAAATTTTAAATATCCGGTAATATCGAACCCATGATCTAAGCGATGGCAGTTAGGGTTTCTGACCACCAAGTCAACTGGCAAATCATTGATTGATGATCTTAACAACATAATGGCAAAGGAAAATACATACATGAAAAATAATATGTTTGTAATAATATGTTTTATAATATACAGTTATGATAAATATCGATTGAAAAAAAAATTATTGTCTATGTTCTGAAATCGATGTTCGAAAATATAATAAATGCTAAGTTTAGTGAAAATTTATGTTTCCATAAATAAAATCCATGAACGGATTTGAATGAAACTTAGCTCATAGATAGTTTATAACATAAACACAGAGGAACGGAGACGAGAGGAGTTTCAGCAATATTTTTTAGAGGTTATAAATATTAACATATTTCTATTATATTAAAAAAAATGTATATTACTTTAAAAACTAATTCTAAGACATAATAAACCGTGCAATAAATCTTACAAAAACCAAGTTAATGCAGGTTATTTTGAAATCTCTTTATTCGCGACCCCAAGATAGTTATGATTTGGAACCAGTATCATTTCCCACGGATTCACCCCAATTTTAGGGTTATCTGTTCACGGCGGGCGAGTATCAAAAAGGAGATCACTTTAAAATTGCCAGAGTTCATTTTTTTTGGGAAAAAATGTAAAAAACCTGACCCCATTTCATGATGAGGTCTCGACACTGTGAACTAGGTTTAACCCTATGTATTTTTTGAAATTCGATCCGGTTATTTTAGGTTTTTTTTTTCTTTTTTTTTTTTGTTATTATTGATGGTTCTTAAGCGTGGAAATTTTCCTGTGAGAAGTTGAAATAGCAGACTTTGACAAAATAGCGTTTTTTTATATACTCGTTTGATTTGTAAAAAAAACATACCAAATATAGTTCGATTTAGAAATAAAACAAAAAAATTGTGGAGTCTTAAATTAGATTTTTTTCAAATACCTATTTAATTTGAAAATACGTATTTTTCCTGGAACTATTTTTAAATAATGTTGAAACAATAAATAATGGCGTCTCTGTATATTATTATTATTAAATATGTCAAAAATTCTCATTCAACGGGTGAAATACAATGTTCTCGAGAATGAGCGTACAAGACGGGATGCCACAGCGCTTAATTGCATTGACACTAAATGAATTAAAAAATTATATATTGCCATATACTGCCCTGTGGCGTTGCCTCTTTACATCATGTATTTTGAGGTTACACAACAGAAATTATTCAAATAACAATATTCTCAGATGAGCCTTTAAAAACGCTTTTTAAAAAAAGAAAAAAAATGATTTTTGAATTTTGTGCATTTCCATAGAACGTCTATATATATATAAATAAATGTTTATCTGCATGTCCTTTATAGAATTGTAAACTATGTAACGGATTTTAATGCAGTTTTCAGCAATAGATAGAGTAATTCAAGAGGAAGGTTTATAACCAGGATCGAAAGCGGCCAAAGCCGCTAGTACAATATAAATTATTATTTATTTCATCCTCTTCCTTCCATTGTCATCCATCATCAGGCCTCGCCAAGTATCATACTCCTGCCTAACTAGCTTTGTTTAACATTATTCCATGATCACAATTAACCGATACAAAACAGGTTATATTTAAAACAGTAGGTACTCATTAACCAAAGTATTTTTAACAAAACGCGTTTATGTTCTCGAAATAACCATATGATCGATAAACACGGACAGAACACTGAAACAGTTTGTCATATTAATATAACACAATATCTTTGCAAGAAACGTTTCAAAGAGTTGTTTCTTGGTAAAAAACAGCGAAGCCAACATGCATCTGCGGGACTAAAAATAATTTCCAACGTTTAATACAAAAATCGCAATAATTAACTTCGTTACAGACCAATAAATTACAATACGAGAAAGAAATGCAACACGATACTCACACACGTGTGCAACTGTGTGTACACGCACACCCACACGTGTAAATAGGGTGGGGCTATGTCTAATCGAAGCATCAATAAATATATCTTTTGATTTTGCTGTGGTTGTTTTTCGATGTTTATTTAATAAAAATTGTTAATCTTTAGAAATAAGTTAACTGAAAAACTAGTATGATAAATAAAAGTTTTGATGTAAATGCGACAAGTTTTTTTCTAATTATTTAACTTAAGAGATACAATTGTGATATTCGCAGCGTTCGTAGTTATTAATTAATAAAATACATCAACGATCAGGCAGTTATAAATTTAGATTGATGTTTTCTTATATTTAGTTTATTTTAAAGAAAAATGTTTTGCACAAAATTAAAAATTACTTGATCCACCAACCATATTTTATAACATATACGTACTCTTAGGAGGTCCCTAGAGTCCCTACCATACGAAGATGTGGATAGGGACATTGTAGTTTTTATTATGAGCCTCTACTTCCATCCTTTTAGAACTAGTGCATATTTATCGTCAAATTAATAAAAAATCGATGTGTGTATTCCTCATGGACTCCAAAACGGGTGGCAGATTTTGACGGGTCTTTCACTGCACCTAATGTTATAAAGAGTAAATTAGGCTAAATTTTATCCAGGGGAAATGTAGCATTACCGCGATGGACAGCTAGAAATAAATAAGTGTTAAAAAAAGCAAATTAAACCAACTGAACATATCGATATCGAGAAAACAATAACACCAATCGACTACATCACTACTCGTATTCCGATCACAAATACATTCGCATGATTTATTGTTAACACGAGTAACAACTCATGTGTGGAAAGTATCATTCGCTCACACATAAACCCTTACGCACACATACATACCCGCGGATTATTATGCGAGCGAACTGCATCGGGGTACATCGGGATACTTCGGAAAATGTTACATTTGTGCCAGACATGCCCGCGGCGCCGCCCGCGGATTTTCTTTAATTGCCTACTACCCGGCTCCTCGGTGTCAAAGCGTGATGATTTATATTACAAATCAGAGCTTTGTTATTAAGCTACGGATTAATTAAATAGTCGATTGAGGTTATTTCTTTGGTTTCGAATGAGGTTTCAATTGACAAATCGCACCTTCAGAACAATAGGGGCTTAACTCAAAAAAACACTTTTGGCACATCTCTGTTTGGGTCACTTTCGTACTGAACGGGGAGGGTGGGTCCCGGTGTTAAAGAGGCTTAAGTATCGGTATGCTTATTCTATCGTTAAATTGACTGCATTTTACTATTCATCGGATAGAGCGTACTTTGTTTAGTCTCTCTATGATCGTAACTCCATTTCGCAAAATTTTGAGTTAAGCTCTTATCGTACTGATGGTGCGAAATATTCTACTTCAAATATGAAAGAAGGTATTAAAATGTGTAGGACTGTAATAGTAATAGTTTTGTTTGTCCTGTCTTCTAGCTACTAGCTACTATCCTGTGCTTTCTTTTGCGTTCTCATAACAACTTAACTGATTTTAATAATTATCTCACAATCAAAAAGCTACTTTATCCAATAGTAACATAGACTATATTGTAAGTGAATACATTAGATCCTTTTGGAATCCGGGTGAAACCGCAAAACGGAAGCTAGTTATTCAGCACATTGAATTTGTTATTCTTCTTAAATTTCATTTTGACAAAAGATGAACTCTTTTTGGGTATCTAAAGATATATAAGATTATAAAATAAATTGCGTTACCTATGTTACCTTTTCCATATCATGGACTACGGGTATGCAAAATTTTAGCAAGATCAGTTCAGCTGTACTTATAGGATTACAATTTATTATATTCGAATGAATATGAAACCAAGTTGCAACCCATTATTATGTTTGTTTGTACATTAATATTGTAGATAGATAATAAATATAATAATAAATATCCTGGGACATTCTTTACACGCGGCCATCCGATCCCAAACTAAGCAGAGCTTGTACTATGGAAACCAGATAACTGATATAGTTCATATATATATACTGCTTTTTTTTTCTTAAGACATACTTATATAGATATTTACACCCAGACACAGAACACACAGACATGTTCATGCACACAAATGTTTGTCCTAGGTGGGAATCGAACCCCCGACCCACGGTTTGGCAGTCAGAGCGTTAACCACCAAGCCAACTGGCCTGTCGATAGGTCCTAACGCAAAATCCTCATGTCGAACACAAATTAGGAATTTAATTTATTACCTATGTAATACCAAAGTAAAGTAAATAACTAAAGTACCTGATGTAAGTTTCAGTGTGAAAAAAACTTGATTTTTAATGTTATTAAGTTTTATGGATATTTTTATAATTTCAAAGTAAAAGGCCGTCGAAGTGAACGCGTTCATAATCATTTCGTTCCGTTTGTTAAATATTCAGTGACATGATTTTGTTTATAAATTTTTTTCATTTAAAATACATATTAAAAATTCTCTTCAACGTTGATTGTCAAGACGTAGGTCGTGGGTTCGAATCTCAAGGTTTAGTTGATGGAAATCATAGCACGGTAGTAGGGTTACTTGGAAGTTAACTACCTTTTTTCTTTTTTTTTTTACGCTGGGAAAAATGCGTTCCGCATTCCCCCCCATTGGGGGATGGGGAGTGTATGTGGGACTCCCGGGCCCTAGTTAGGCATGGAAATGATTGTTACTTTTATTTCATTTTTATTTAATTAAATTATAAATTATTTTCACAGTGATTTCACCTGTGAAATTTCACAACCACTAGTGGCCCGGCTTACCTACTAAACAACCCAGCGGCGCTCGGCATCTCCCGGCTGGCTATAACCATCTAGTTGCCCAGCAGTAGTACTTGAAGGCCAGTTCCTCTTACCGTCCATCATTGTTTTGAAGTGGGACTTGTTATGGGAGAGCTATGAATTTTGATACGCAACAATATTTTTTTTTGGACTAAGGTCTACACTGTTGGGTGTTATCCTTACGCGGACAACACGCAACCTTTTTGTGTGACGAAAAATAAATTAATGATAAACATAATCTATGCTATTTTAAAGTAATTAAGGAATAATTAAAATGCTTCCCTGTAATACAAAAGATTCACCTCTCTCGTCTTTATGTCACACTGTTTTTTTTTTCGTATGTTCGTGTGTATTTTCGGATGTTCAATGCACTAGTTAGAGCTTGATAATTTTCTTGAATCCAGGATAGTTTCTTATTCTTACATAATCACTAACGTATGAATATTAAATGTAGTTCATCTGTTATCTGGTTTACATAGTACAAGCTCTGCTTAGTTTGGGATCAGATGGCCGTGAGTAAATGTTCCTTTTACGATTACAGGGAAACATTTTAATTATTCATCAATTCAAAACCATTTATTCAGTTTAGGCCCTCGGAAAGCACTTATGAAGGTCAAATTTAAAGTTACTGAAGCTACAACCGGTTCGGAAGTCAGCCTTCAACTGAGAAGAACCGGAAAGAAACTCAGCAAGGTCACCACTTTTGAACAGCATATATTGTGTTTATCACAAATTTATTTTTCGACACACAAAAAGGTTGCGTATCTGAATTTCAAAGCCGCTAAGAAGTTTTGCTTCAATATTCTTAGGAGATAGTAGGTATTATTGACCAACAAACTGCAACATTGGAACAAAGTGCAGTGGCGGTATTCGTGGGCGCGTGCGCTGACGCCCGGACATTATGTTCCGACGCAAAAATAACCGGTGACATTTTCGCGCCTTAGGAATCGAACTATTTAGTTGTGAGTTATGCGATGTAATTATCTAGTGCGGCCGGGAGCTGATGATTGCCGGTTTTTTTCGCTTTAGTTTTTAACGATAATAACCGGTTTTGCAGCTTTGCCGTTTTATTGTTGGGGTTGTTTGTTTTTTATAGAAAATTCTGTGTTTTACTATGTTTCTATGGGATGAAAAACTACAAAGGTAGATGTGGTGTTTTGAAGATATTTATATATGAAATACTAACGGGTATCTAAATTTACTTCAAATAGATATAAACACTTTTTAATATTGTTTTTCTTCGTAAATATTTTTATATTTAGTTTTTAACGAAAAAAAGATTTTATACAGCTAAGTCGTTTGTTGAGGTTGTTGATTAGTTAATTAAAAATGGTTTAAAGAAAATTGCACTAATGTGATATGATGGGAAAAAATAGATAGTGTTGTGTGGTAGTGGTGGTGAATACCACCTCCCCAAGTCATCTCATAGGTGTAAGACGAGACTAAAGAGTATAACCATGACCACGTGCACTTAGACCTTGCACCAAGTGGTCAACAAAAGGATTACAAGAGGGTCGTCGGATGTCGAATTTGTAATAATAATACCTGACGGTTTCAACTTCAAATTGATATAAAAAGTTTTCTACATAAATCATTTATTTTAAATTAAAGAATTTATTTAATCAAAATCAGGTCAAGAGTCTTGTATTGAGATTAAGTTGAAATTCTGTTAAAAATGGATCATGTTTGGAGTGATTGACTCACATAATTCAATGATTATAACAAGTATGTGTCACTACCACATCTGCTACATTGAAACTAAATCCTACATCATCTGAAACAAAAAACAAACGAAGTCACAAAAACTTAGCGCAGCGTAATTCACAGTTGAACTCGATCCGGGCGAAGGTCAATCGGCGTTCGCTCCAATTTTAATCGCAATCGCTTACGCTCATAAAAAAGTACCTCCGCATTGGACCTTATACTTAACCCTAAGTTAAAAGGACCCTTTTCTTACAGCGTTTTTTGGCAGTAAAAAAAACTCGCGCCAGATCACCGCCGCGAACTCAGTCCGTATTTGTGGCCGGGCGGCTGCAGCGTGCGGTCGCACCACGAGCATCAAGTAAACATCTCGATTCCCATTATCGAGTTTCCAGGAGCGCGGGAAAACTCGACGCACTCGAATTTCGAAACTTAAAAAAAATTGTAATTAAAAAGCAAACACGCATTCGGCGAAACAATTTATTTTCGATAACGCCGTTTCTTACCGGCCCGTGTTTATTATTATGATTCGTACATATTAAACCGCGTATTGTTTTAAAATATTTCGACATTGTCGGAATTCTATTGTGCGACTCTTTAATTGTTGAATGTTTTGCTTTAATCTAGGGCTTTGTCGAGATGATTCCGTTACGGTTAACATTTTTGTACGTCGATATAAACAATTGATAATTTCGCGGAGGAGTCGAGCGTGTTTTTTATTAATGTTTTTGCGTATCGGCCGCTGGTGGGGGAAGGGTGGGGCCACGTTTGACTCGTCCCTCTCCTAGCGAGTATTTTGATTTAGTTTCCAAGTCTTACGCAGATGTGGCAATTTTTTCAGTCGCGTGTGTAAAGCGCGCGCGACTGTTGCATTTCCCGTGTTTCGGACGTTATTCTTTTTTCAAAAAGTTTCGAGTATTCTCGCGGGCCTGGAAACTTTTCGTGACAGAAAGTTTTTTTGCAGGTCTCTGTAAATATAAAGCGAAGTACAAAAGACTTTTTTTTTATTCTGTCGTTGAAAACTGTGCTTTTAAACTGATTGTGTTTATTATTTGCTGTGAGTGCGAGTGACATTAAGGATTGATGGTGTGAGACCACATGTGACATTGTGTTTGAGAGCAGTTTTGTTATCGTGACGTTTATTCAAGTTTGGATGTCCTAGATTAAGGTAAGATTTAGTTTTCATTTTATATAACAAAAAAACAATTGATAATAATTATATTTATTTATTGCCGTGTATACGATTGTATAAGGGTTGAAATTCAGTACTAATAATCAAAATTATTTTATAAAATATATTACGGTTTCTCTTTGGCAATTAGGTACTACTTATTCGAAAATTAAATTACTTAATTTAAGTTTACAGGGTACTACTAGGGTTTAGGTATTATAAAACTAACAAATACTTACTTATATACTAAGAACTTATAACTAAGACACTAAGTATTTTAACTAAATAACCGTGTATTTAAGTTACGAGAGAGTAACTTAGTGTCTAAAAATGTTGGGTAAGATATTTGGACGGTAATGCTTCTTAAATATATAAACTATATTCTGTTAATATATTTGCAATATTCCTATGAATATATTAATGTATTTAATAATATTTTATGAAACATATTATTAAGTTATTAATAAGTTTAGACAAACTAAGCAGAACTATGGAACTACTTACGTACTATATAGGCTGTTACAAAACTACCCGTAAAGCCGAAAGGAGGTTAAATGAGGCCTTATAACGAATCCATTTACAATATTTAAGAACAGATTTTTATGAATGAAAGATAGAAAAACTATTAAAGTAGACAATTATTAGGTAAAATAGGCACGTAGGCCTTTCTGTTAAATAACCTGGTTCCCTGACATGACAGCTTACTAGGGTTGTTGGCTTTGATAATTAATTAGCTTTTTTACGAGGACGTTTTTATAATTGTAACACGTTGTATAGAGATATAGACTCAATTTTATTTTCTATTTAGAAAATAACGATTAACAATAATACCTTTTAACATTTCAAACATTAAATGAAATTGAATACAAATAAATATGATTAATAATGCTTTGTTTATTAGTTAATTTTAAGTAGTGTAGTAAGTAGAGTTTTTCGTTTTTTTTTTTTCATTTTCTTTATATTATGCATTATCATAATAATTTTCGATTAATATGTGTAATAAATATAAGAATTTTCATATATCTTTTATATGAATTTCATGAAAATTTCTACAATGTAGGTATGAAATTAAATGAAATATTTTATTCCAATAGGCTTTCACAGACACTAATGAAGGGTCAGACTCTAACACCGATTCGGAAGGGTGCTTTAACTGAGAAGAGCTGGCAATAAATTCAGCAATTACTCTTTTCAAAATAAGATTTTGTACATAAAGATGGGTCCTGCTGGAGCGAGCGCTACACCCAAGCATTGTCGTCATTCAAATAATCGTTGTGTATGTAAGAAATGTTTGTAAAAATAATGTATTTAAGAACATACTTAAGACATTGAAATTTAAGTTATTATATAAGTAAATACCTATATAACTTATATAACCTATATACTCACTGTAACTTAAATAACTCACTTATTTAAAATATAAAAGCAATCTTACAAATTGAAAAGATATTTTAAACATTTCTCAATCGCGCAAATAACCGACTTTAATGAATATATGTTTTTTACAATGATTACAATTCTAAACTAAAACATCACCAGTTAGTAACTTAATAGCAAATTAAGCTATAATATGTAACTGATAGATTGTTTTATTGATTGCAGTTAGTTTTTAAACTTCATGAACTTTTGATCAAATCTTCAACCCTTATTTTGTCGGTGGTGTTAAAGACACACGATAGAAATGAAGCTTTTGTATTACAGGGAAACATTTTAATTATTCATCAATCACTTTTGAATAGCATAGTTTGTTTATCATTCATTTATTTGCCATCACGCAAAAAGGTTGTGGTTCAGAACATCAAAGCCCATTAAGGAGTTTCACTTAATTTTTTTTTATATACGAACTATTTTGTGGATCAGAATTTCAATGCGCTTTAATTTAATTTTATTTATATACGAACTTTTTGAGAGACATTTTGTTTTTTCAAACCACGTTGCAGTTATGATAAATTACAGATAAGTGACATGAGTTTTCACGCCGACTTTCAAAATAGTCGATACGACTTTTTTTGGTAAACGAGATATATTTTATGAAGAATTATATTTAGTATATCAATAAATGACATTTTTAAATCTTCTATCTCTCTTCTATATTATAATAAAACTGAAGGACTGTCGTGTCTCTACAATGATGAAAATTATAGGGAATATAATTTATTAGAAAAAAAAAACAGATACTTTAAATTAAAGTTGAAATCTGCATGAAAATGAAATGAAAATGAAAATATTTATTCAAATAGGCCTTTACAAGCACTTATGAATAGTCTGACTCTAATACCGCAATGATGCAGACGAAGTCGCGGGCACAGTTAGTACAAATAAACTTAAGTATTACTTTTTATACCAGCTTCCGCCCTCGGTTTATGCCGTGTTTTCAATAGATATCATATTATTATTTTATTATATTACAAAATATATTCTATCAAAGCCCTCTGCCAAGCTACATCAAAATCCATAGAACAATGTATTCAAGATTGAGTCATAAACTCTTAAATAAATACTATTATAATAACGAACCTTCAAAATAAACCTTCTGGAAGAAATACTCTAAATTATGGTCAAAACCGCATGAAAATCTATTACTAACTTTCGAAGACATAAGCAGACAAATAGACAGATATAGTACTAACTGATGAGCTAGCTTCTGTTACTACTTAGTCAATAATTTGTGGTTTAGCGTGAAGATTACGATCTAAGTTCGAATAAATGGATAATAACAGCTGGATATCTGTATTCTGAGGTTAGACCTTAGAATAAGAAGTAGTACTTATGCTTACGGAGGCTGTATGGAAGTTAGTAGCCTTCTGGGCTTTGTATACTAAACACTAACTACGATAACAGTACGTATGGCCAAACATACAATTCTAACATAAAGGCGGTTTTGAAGGAAATATAATTAAATTAATTTTCCAGGAATTTTATGAAATAAACTATTTAAAATTATTGAAAGCTGCCAGTAACTTTTTTTATTATAGTTTTTTAAAAGGTTTTTTAAAGAGTCCCGTCCTGGGAATAAATAGAGTTATATGTTCTTCAATTCCATAATCAAATGTAACTATATACCAAACTAGCTGTTCCCTGCGGTTTCATCCGCGATCCCAAGGGATGTTACATTTTCCCGGCATAAAGAGCCTAAGTTACTCCTTAAAACATCAGCTATCTGCCAGTGAAAGTCTTGTCAAAAACGGGCCAGCCGTTTTAAAATCCATAGGGAACATACACACATGTATAGAAAGATAGATAGATATCATGAAAATACAACAATTACCTACCTACATAGCAATACAAACAGAATATGTACAAACTTTCATCTGTAACATCAAACATATTAACTGTTCTCAGATAGCATGTGACATAGTTATAAATTAATTAATTGATGTTTCCATTAGATCAGACTACTGTAGATACAAGGTAATTGCTCTGTCTCTCTCTCTTCACGATAGTCTATCTCGTTTTCTCATTTAAAAAAATGTAGTTTCCAACAATCAGCATAACGTCGAAATCAGATAAAGGGAGTCTGCACATCTAGAATTCGGGGTCATAGGTCGCGTGGTTAAAAGATCACGCCGCACCAAAACGGTATGGAATTCAATTCCATACGGTTTCTTACTTTGAGAATTTTTTGCTGAAGATATTGCTCCGTATTAAGTTTACATTTGGAAAGTCATTTTTTTTATTAGGATTTTATTTTAAACTTTAACCCCCTTCCTCTCTTTCCTCTTCTCTCTTCAATGACATAATATAAATATACTAGCTGTCCCCCGCGGTTTTACCCGCGTTTCCGTGGGATGTCACATATATAATATTATACATATAAACCTTCCTCTTCAATCACTCTATCTATTAAAAAAACCGCATCAAAATCTGTTGCGTAGTTTTAAAGATTTAAGCATACATAGGGATATAGGGACAGAGAAAGCGACTCTGTTTTATACTATGTAGTGATTATACATACAAATCTTGCTGAAAAAACTAAATAAATAATTATTGAAACCCCATCGAAATCTTTTGCTTAGTTAAAAAGAACTTAGCCCACAAACATACAGAAGTAAAGACTTTTTATAGATATTGTCTTAATACCTTACCCTTACTTACTTATCATACCCTTTCACCCTTGAACCTCATCATCAGGTATCACGTTGGATTAGCACTCGAGGTCAATGTAAAAAAAAATATAAAATACACGTAATATTTTATTGTCCTTATAATTTTGTCCTATTTTTTTTTTTATTTATGTCACTTGGGCCGACAAACAGGCAGTCGGTCCACCTGATGGTAAGTGGTCACCGCCGCCTATGGACATTTGCAACACTAGGGGCATCGCCAATGCGTTGTCGACCCTGAGACGTGAAGTTGTTAAGTCTCATGTGCCTGTAATTTCTCCGGCCTTACCTTACTAACCGAAACACTGTAATACAAGAGCACTACTGCTTCACGGCGGAAATGGGTAGGGTAATACTTCCCCGGACGAACTCTGCACTAAGAGCTCTAGTCAATAAACATAAAGTATATTTTGGATTAACACAGGATACTTATTATCCTCAGAAAAAAAACGGGATAAAACCGCGGGCCGGATAATATCGAATAAAGTTTCTATTAATATTTATTTACTAAACATTATCTAACAATAATACTTTAATAAGCGTAAAATAGGTACACAATAAATCCACACGCGTCATTTACAACAAAAAAAAAAAACAAATCTTATGTTTTTTGTTCGACAATTCTCGGAAACAACATACGTTGTATTTTATGGAATCCCAAAAAAACAAAATACCTATTTGTTAAATCAAGAAATGTTGTTTTTATCGAGTTATGAAGTATTATTGCAATGTTGGACGCTATGGACATTTATTATTTGTTTAAATGATCATCAAATTATTTTTCAAACAGATTATATTATGTAAAACCTTTATTATTTACATTAACGCATAATACATAAGGTTTGGAGTTGTATCAATTATATACTGAATGAAATCACCTCTCAAACAAAAAAAAACAAAATCACAATCGGTTCATCCATTCGGGAGGTACGATGGCACTGACAGACACACGGACACGTCAAGTTTATAACACCCCGTAGATTTTGCATCGGGGGTTAAAATAAGGACTCATAAAATGTAGTTCCAAAGTACATTATCGATTTGATTTTAAATGAAAATCTTATACAATTCTCTCAAGGGCTTCCGTGATAGGAAGACTAGTCCATTAATAATATATATCCTAGATTATATGACCTCAAATTAAGCAGACCTTGTACTATGGCAAGCTAACTGACAAATTTTTAAATAAATATTTTGAAATATATTTACACCTAAACACAGAAAGAGACATGTTCATGAGTGGGAATCGAGCCCATGACCTGTGGCATGGCAAGCATGTTCTCTAACTACCAAGCCAACAGTCCATTGCTATTCAGTCTGGCAAATCTGCCAGCCTATTTGGCACATGTAAGGACATAGCACTACGAGGACCCATGTACATACAACTGAATTTGAACTTTCAGGTACAGGTACCTACAGGTTAATGTTTTCATCGAAAATCCATTGGCATACGACTAATATGTATCAAACAGTGATTAAAAACTTCTTCCCTAATTTTAAAACTTTAATGCGACCTCAAATGATATGTCATGAAAAATTGTCTCTACCATAGATAATAACAGATTTGGTAGATTTTCTAAATATGTATCCGACATAGTTATAGAATTTAATGTTTTTATCAGGTAATAAATTATTTTATACTAGCTGTCTCCCACGGTTTCACCCGCGTTCCTGAGAATGTAATATTTATTTATTTATTTAAATCACCAACAAGACACACACTAATACATTCAAAAATACAGGCATCAAAATGTTAATCATAAATGGTGTCCCAATAAGAGGTGACCGCATGCTTTAAAGAAAGACAAACAACAGAACCAACAAATATCTTAAAAAATAAAAAATATATTTCACAACCCAATAAAATCATGGAAAAAAAATGTATATAGTAAAAAAGAGAAAAAAAAACACAACGGACAATACTTTACAAATCGCTTACATTAAGCAGCTTATTTTTAAATGTAAAGAGACTGTCACCGAATATATCGGCATTGCTTTGTTTAGAAGCTATGCTGTACGCCATAAGCATCCTATTTATTGGAGAGAAATGTCCAAGATTTGACTTTGCCGCTTTTTCACATTTTTTTTTGCATATTTTCCCGGCACAAGAAGTATACTATTCTAGGGCATTTTCTATTCATCCAAATCCGTTTGGTAGTTTTTTGGTGAAAGAGTTACAAAGATCTATATATACAAACTTTCGAATTTATAATATTAATAGTATAAAATATTGTAACAAAACATGAAAAATTTTTGATAAAAGTCTACATATGAAAACGTAATGCCAAGAAAAAAAGGAGTGCTTAAACTTCTAAATCACTTTTCTGGTGTCCATAGTACAAGCTCTGCTTAGTTTGAAACCAGATGACTGTAGTAAAGAATGTCCTTGGATATTTATTATTATCAATTTGGAATTATAAAGTCTTAGAAATAAGGTTCTATTCAGTTAACTTTCTTTTTACTAATATTATATTATGCGAGAGTCTATGAGAGATCAGATGACTGTAAAAAAGAATGTACCGGGATATTTATTTCTACCATCGCAACCTATTCTTGTAGAATATCGGCGATGTAGTCAGCATTGTAACAAACTACCGTCCCGCGATATCACTCGCATTCCCGGGGTATCTAATAATTCCCGAGGTTATAACATAGCCTATATCACTCGGGAATAGTGCACCTTTATATAAGTGAAAGAATTTTTTAAATCAGTTGAGTAGTTCCGAAAATTACCTTCTGCATTTAAACTTGACAACTTTGTCTACCTTAGTTTAGACAAAAATAAAATCAGCGCAAAGAACATCAGCTGCGTATTGGTCAAAAGGACTTGTAACTTCATAGAAGCTCATTAATGAAAATCTGAACGTAGTTGAATAAACAATGGGCGCCACTACGTCATTAATAGGGTACGTATCGCCAAACAGCGTATTTGATTATCTTCCGCGTATTGCGATTGGGCGTGTTTTCGTATATCTCATGTGTTCCATAAATGGACTTAATTAAAATGAAAATGTATGTGTCACCCGTTTGAACCATAAATAATAGCAGCCGTAACAAAAAATAATAAATTAATTAACCAAATTAATACCACATAATATTTTCGACGGCACAAATTTATTAATAAGTAGGTGTCGAATCATAAATTATGAATATCATTATTATTTTATGCAATACAATATCAAATTAGCATCATCGGTTGCATTACAATCCAACCTAAAGAAGCGTTACGAGAAAATTTCGTCCTCGAGCCGTGGAAGGTCGCTCGTTCCGTTCATTCGGTCACTCATTCATTCACCCATCGGTCAGGATTTCGACCGGAAGCGGCCCTTATCAGGCGGGCGGAGATGACGTCACTACCCTCGCGAACACAATCAGTATGAGCCGAACGTGATTGTTATATAAATAAAATATTTTATATTTTTTTCTTCAACGGCTTCTGAGTAAAACAAAGCAAAACGGGAAATGTTTGAGTTTTACTTACAATAAACATTGTGGAGTTTACTCTTTATTCAAAGTTTAAAGAGGATGTTAGTTGTTTTTGTGTTTTAAACAAACAGTTTAAACGTAAGCTGTTTAATTTGTTCGAAAAGTTTAATGTTCATAATTCGAATTATAAAGAAAAGATGTGACGCGCCGCCGCAGCGCCTTCATACATCGATAATATTCAAATACTCTCACGACACTAACTGGAAACTTGTACGTGTGTCATATATTACTTCCAATTGTAATTCCACATGCCTTTCCAATAAAAAACACATTTCCTAATTTACTCGGAGTCGACGTAAGTACAGAGTATTGTGTCGGAACAATGGACTTGACTCACATGACGTGATTCATTCAAATATCGAACGCTTAAACGATTTTCGATTTTCAAAACCGCCGCCGACTGAGTGTTCCATTTTTTGAAAATGGAAAATCAATCGCTATTATGTTGTTATCGCCATTGTGTCCAATGATTCATTTCCAATTTGGAACTAACAATTCAAAACAAACATGGTTTTGTTTCTATTGGAATTAGAAATTAGTATACCAGCTAGATGGAGCTGGCTGGTTGGAAACAAAGAGCTGAAGATTGAGCTCAGTGTCGTGGCATAGGTGAGGCCTATGTCCAGCAGTGGACTGAGATGGGCTGATGATGATGATGATACCAATTGAATCATACCAAATTGTAAAACTTATTTGCCTATTTTAAACCAATAAGAATAATGAATGTTATTTTCCATTTATTTTTAAAAGCCATCTTTATTTATGAACAGATGCTCTATAACAATAATTTATGCCATTAATATCAAGTTTAATATATAATTGTCATTTGAACAGAGAAATTAATAAAACTGGTCGCTAATTGAATACATACAACGTAAAACTACCGCGTCGTAAAAGCACAAGTATTCTATAGTTTTCTGTACCATAAACGATTGACGAGGCCCGTCTGTCTGTCTGTCACATCGCCAGCGGCCCTTGTAAGGGCTATATTAACTGTTTACAATTGTAAATAGGCAATTTATTTATTACTCTCTATACCATAATGGAAATAATTATATTTGACGTTTGTTGTTAATAGTTTTAATAAAATTGATAAAAATTATTATCGAAAATCTTTTTATTTCATTTTATGTCAGGCTCGTAGAATGTTTCTAAAATGTCAAAATCATTATAAAAGTTTTTTTTTTACAGGCACATCAATAATACACGGCCATCTTTCAAACTAAGCATAATACATAAACTACTTATTTTCCTTTTGAATTACATACTTGTATAAATACTAACCGTCCCCCGCGGTTCCACTCACGTTTATCGATACAATATACAGTCTATAGCCATCTACGAAAAATTCCGCGTTGTATGGTAGCAGTCCCATCCCGATATGTTCAGTAGTTTAGAGGTGATGGTGCCTCAAATGAAGCCTATTTTCCTTGTACCTATATATATAGATTTACACACAAACAGTAAGTAAACCCAAGGAGACAATAATAATGGGTGAGTTAAATAATATCTCAATCGATAGACAAAGTTTAATCAAATGTTAAATGTCAGTACAAAATTAATTGACAATGGAGGTTAATTGATATGGACCAATAACATGCCCATAGTATTTAAAATTTAGACCCTGGATTCTAAATTGTATATATTAAATTGTATATATTAAGGTATGTATATGTCACTATCAATCTTTCCTTCCGTAAAAATCTACACTTATAATATAAATACGACAGGCCAGTTGGCTTGGTGGTTAACGCTCTGACTGCCAAACCGAAGGCCGCGGGTTCGATTCCCACCCAGGACAAACATTTGTGTGCATGAACATGTCTGTTTGTTCTGTGTCTCGGTGTATTAATATCTATATAAGTATGTATTTAGAAAAAAAAAGTAGTATATGTACTATATCAGTTATCTGGTTTCCATAGTACAAGCTCTGCTTAGTTTGGGATCAGATGGCCGTGTGTAAAAGAATGTCCCGGGATATTTATTTTATTTTTTAAATAGGACGGATTTGTATTTTTGTAAGTAACGAATAAACTTAAAAACTGATGGACCGATTTTAAAAATTCTTTCACCATTGGGAAGTTACACAATCCCCAGATGACATAAGCTATACTATATTTAAAAAAAAATAGGGATACTTACTAAAAGTATAATTATAATAATGATAAGGTGTAAAAAAATTACCTAAAAAATTCCTAGCATCGTGCGCGCTGCTAAAACCATTGATGATAGAACGAACAATAATATTTATTGAATATAGGCTTACCAGCGAAATACATACAGAACATTACATTATACAATACATTAAAAGTAGTATTTTTAATGTACTTAACTTAAGCACAAAAATCTAAGAAAAATAAAATTACATATTTTAAATAAAAATATAAAAACATTAAACATAAAAAGAAAAGAAATAAATAGATAAATATATTTTTGTTTAAGTCAAAAATTACTGGACCGATTTCAATCATTCTTTTACAATTAGAAAGCTACTCTATCCAGAAGTAACATAGGCCATATTATCATCCCGGAATACATTAGATCTTCCTGTAATACGGATGAATCCGCGACACGGAAGCAAGTGACTAGTAAAATGATCCTATAAATATTATGACTGCGAAAGTTTATGAGTATGGATGAAAGAAAGAAAGAAAGAAAGAAAGAAAGAAAGAAAGAAAGAAAGAAAGAAAGAAAGAAAGAAAGAAAGAAAGAAAGAAAGAAAGAAAGAAAGAAAGAAAGAAAGAAAGAAAGAAAGAAAGAAAGAAAGAAAGAAAGAAATGATGCTTGTTTCCTTACGGAAAAACTACTGACCGGATTTGAATGAAACTTGGCACATATATAGAGCATGCCCTAGAATGGCATATACCAGGAGTGGCCAACTAGCCGATCACTCGCAAGTTCCATGATGGGACGCATTCAATGCCAAATGTTTCTAGTACCTACTTGATACAGGAATGAACTCAGCTCATGGTTCGAGTAGGGAGACATTCGCAGCCGTTGCATGTCCCGTGCGCATATTGTTCATTACCTGCGCTTCTCAAAATAGGTCGATCGTGACTCAATTTTAAAATAAAAAGTAGATCTTATGTGCACAAAAGTTGACCACACCATATACTTTTAACCAGGGAAAATCAAACATCCCTGGGGAACGTGGGGGAAATCATGTGTGGCTAGTATAGAAATACTTTGGATAATAGATTAGGTATTAATTCAACATTCAGAAATTGGACCTTTCGTTTTTATGTTAAATTAACATATTTAACTAGTTTTTAACTATTCGTTTCATGCGTAATTAAGTAATGTCGTTCAAGAACTCAAATTAGTGCAATTAAAGCTTACATCTGGAAAGGCTACTTGTTCTTCAATCAAACATATAACTAACTAGCTTTCCCCAGTGGTTTCACTCGCATTTCCGAGGTATGATACATTTTCCCGGGATAAAAAGTATTATGTCTTAATTTAGGTTATAAGCTATCTATGTGCTAAGTTTTATTCAAATCTGATGAGTAGTTTTTGCGTGAGAGAGTAATAAAGATACATCCAATTTTAGGAAATTTTGCATTCATAATATTACTAGCTGTCCCCCGCGGTTTCACCCACGTTCCCGAGGGATTTAACATTTTCCCGGTACAAAAAGTATCTTATATTACTTTTAATACCTCCAAGAATATGTGTACTAAGTTTCACGATGATCGGTTCAGTAGTTTTCGGAAAGCGTAACAAACAAACTTACATTCACATTTATAATATTAAGTGGGGATTACTACCCATGGTTTCACCTGCTCCCGAGGGATTTGACATTTTCCCCGAATAAAAAGTAGCCTAAAGTGCTATTCCAGATTACAATCTATATCTGTACTGAATTTCATCTAAATCTGTATAGCCGTTCTGGCGAGATTGACTAACAAACATCCATCGAAACATTCGCATTTATAATAGAAGTATGATAATAGGCTACTTTACTACACTAAACTTGCGGCACGCTATGATGGCCGTTTTGGCGTTTAACATTGACAAAGAAGAATAACCTTTATTCCTTTACACATATGGTGCATCTATTGATCCAACAGCTAATTGTATGAAGATGGAAATCAACCTTATTCCAATGCAATACAGTTTCTTTTCCTATGACAATCTAAAACGTCAAAACCGCCATCATAGCGTGCCAGTAGTATAAATATAGGAATGGTATGTATGGTCTAGGTAATTAAAAACTGCGTTACGTGATTATCTAGCTAGTTGACACTTTACAAATGGACTTAATTAATGAGGTGATGAACCAAATGTGGCTCACGCGAAGATAAAGCGTCCTGCCAACAAGATACCCATTTCCGAACACATCTCAATGATTTCTATTATCTTGTCATCATATTTATGTGAATTTCAACAACCAGTAACTTGTTCAACATTAATATCTGTATAATTCGATTTTTTCGTCGCATAATTATCATAATAAACGGACACATTGCAAAATCGTGCATTCTCTGCGTCTCTTTTCAATACTGCGTCTATCTCTCTTCTTACACATGCAGTTCCCGTAAAACCAATTAGTAAACAATTCTCACTCTTTATTCTACGAGATAAGATCCCTTTTTGGCTAAGCAAATAAACTTGAGGGAATACAGCTGTCTCTGGGCCTCCGACCCGATTAATACTCTAAGTCATAAGTTTAAAGTTCAATATCGCTCGTGCACGTGTAATCAATGAGGCACTCGCGATGAAAAGCGAAATGGATTATTTTTTCAAAAATGGAATTAAGAAGAGACAATAACGTTCATTGTTTTTCAAGATGGCGGACGGAACGGGCTCAAATATGAGATTATTACTTGTGTGTCTGGCTTATGATAATTTTATAGCTTTAAGAGGGACAATAGCGACTTTATTTTAATGCAAAATTGTTCTGCTATGTATGGCCAAAACGGAAATCCATCTTGTTATTCCGGTTGCCAACAAAAAAAAAATAAATAATAAAATGAGTCTTTAAAAAAACAGGAAACGCGGTATTAAACGTCTTTCTTCGGCGTAACTTAAATTAAACGGCGTTCATTCATAAAATAACAAGATTATTGTGCGCTGAATCGCGTTACATGAGCCAGTAGCATTATTTTTTATATAATTAAATTGTAAAACTTTATTGCCGTTTAAGATACTTTATTTTTATTGCAAGAGGTTCCTATGAGAAGAAAAAAAACGCGTTGTACCTACACCATTAAATGAAAACATTTTTATTTACTACTCGTTACGCTCGTTTTGCGTCAGTTTTTTATTTATTTCAATAACTGCTATTTACTTCAATATGAGAATAATGAGGCGAAACTTATTAATTACGTCGATAGCAAATAGAGTTCCAATTATTAAAAATTATAATTGGAATTCCAGAAAAATTATTCCAATTTCAAAAACGACCAAGTTTTTTTTTTACCAACAAACGGTCTCTCAGCTGCCAGATAGATTAGTGACGTGTCACACGCTTCCAGAAAGCTGAATAGTACGTTACGAGTAATTTAAATAGAGCAGTCCCTCAATTGGGGTTAATTCTCGTGTTTAAGGAATATATGGACTTTAATTATGAGAACGGAACGTGAGGACGTGTATGAGCCATGTGGCGTAATGGATGACATTCAAATGTTTTATTGATTGGTTCACCCGGTTATTAGATGTGTACGGAGACAACGACATGATTGTGAAATTTATATTTGAATGCTCCTGCATCCTATAACAAGGCTTAAGCAGGCGTTGTTTAAAAGAACACAAAATGTAAAGTTTTTGTCTGTCTGCATAATTGTGTGTACTCAGCCAGGTGCGCTCAGAGCGACTGAGTAGATAGACTACTTAATGTGCTCTATATTTATAATTGAGTTTCTTGTTGTAAATTCAATAAAATCAATTTACTGGTAGCTAATAGTAGACCGTTAAAAACTTTCAAATCAATCCGGAAACTTCAAATTCTAATAACATAAAGAGCACGTTTGCTATCTACTTACATCACAAGACTCGTTTCGACTTTTTACCGAATCGTGATCCGACTTTTTGTGAAGAACACATATTCAGATGTGTAATGACCAATCTCCGGGCGTCGAATAGAAAAAAACGAAAGAGATCATTCGAGGCATTAATGCATCAGTTACTAAACCGTCAGGCGCATGCTCTTGCGCATCCTTAACGCATTCATAATAAGAATAAGAACAAGATGTTCCATTTTCAAACGGACGAATTACAAACACGGGGAGCATTCCACGTTCAAATGTTACTTTCGGTTCATATTCAAATTTCTGTTTTGAAAATAGAATGGGAACGAAATGTGAGTTGTGTTCAAAAGCCGTTGCGACGGATGACTTTTGATGGGTTTAGTTCAATCGATTAATTTGTTAGATCGATAAACAAATCTCGTTATAAAACATCATTGTGATTATTGGAAGAAATTTCCGTACATGTATACCTACTCTTTTGATTTATTTTTTTATGATACACAAGATTTATTGGGTCCATTAACATTATAGTGTAATTCCAGCATGTGAATTGTTTATTATTTCCGTACTACTTAAAGTTATTAACGTATATCAGTTATGATGAAGTTTGCTGGAGAACACGAATAACAAAAGCTTCAGTCTAGTACTCGATACTAGATTGAGTCAAGATATTTCAATCTGTTCGACTGTAACAAATGTTTTAAGAACAATTCGTAACAATATCTCTCCTCAGAACTATCGTCCAGGCTGACTCAGTTGATCGTTTGACGCGTTGCGTCATTAAAAATCTGACACGAACAGGAAATTAGATAAATACCAAGAAAACATTTCAAAACTTTTATTGAACAGTATCTTAAATGCGAAGTGACAGCAAAATTGTCCTCTATTAGATTCAATTGCTCATAATAATAAAAAAAAAAAGATTCTGCTCGACTATAACACGGGGGCGTACTTGACACGCTATAAATTCTTTATACATTTTTAATTAAGTTCAAAACATTGTACGGTCTAGTCCACGCCGCGATCCGGGGTCAACACACTTAGAAAATAACTCGACCAATTTACAACGACCTCAACTCACACAAATCATCTAAAAACTACATACAAAGTTACGCTGGTCGTATTGAATCCACACGCAGCGCGGTCACCCATCAATCAATGGGATCATATCGCCTCGCCGAAACGAGCTAGCTACATCTGAGATTATGATTTTATAAGTTTGAGTAATATTTTATTCAAATTTTCGGTTGATTGAATGTTTCGGGTCGGAACGCTGTGGTTTTACGAGATCAACTAAATAGCTAATGATTAATAATAACATTTGCAATTCAAATACTCGTATGATTATGAATAACTGGCATTCAAATAGTGAGTCTATAAGGAAAAGAAAAATAAATATGATTAGTGGCGTATCAAGATAGCTGTGGCGTATCAAGATATGTTCCATCCAGTGTTCCGTCCGCGTCCGTCTCCCCGCTCGCCCGTCATAATCCATCTCGAGCCGTTCGATATTTGGAACGCGCACCCGTAATATGAACTTAGTTCGTTTCGTTTTTCAATTGCTTCACTTAATATTATGAATTTAGAACGACGGCTACAAGATAAGAATTCCATTTTCAAACTTTACTGACGTTCGGAAATGTAAAAATGTTTTTTTTATTTTTATTGTTTCAAATTGATCACGCATGCTTTTTTCGTCTAGACGTTTTTTAGTATCCAATAAATTGTCTAGCCATTGTATTGTCATGGTTTCATTGGCGTATGGTACGAAAGGTGTGATAGAGAAATCGCGGTTCGGTAATTCTGCGCGCGTTGCGTGTTACGTAAGTCGGTGTATTGTGTATGCTAGGGGCCGGCACGCGCCACCTTCACGTATTCGCAATAAGGCGCGCGGGGTGGCCGCCACATTCTTTTACGCGCGGCTCATAGCATAGACACAAAAAAATCATTCCATTATTTTTTAATATGGTAATGGAATTTGAATGTCCAGTAATTTTGAATTGCGAAATTTTAAAAATGAACTCTAGTTCGATTGTTAAGCAAATTTGATTCATATTAATTACTTTTAGCTCTATAAATCAGCACTTCTGATAAATAAAGAGACATAACTTAACGCATCATTGTAATAACACTCAATACTTACCCAGTATTTACGCGGATGAAAGCTCCATTATGTTAAAATTAATAATATATTCAAATGACATAAACATGCCACATCTAATATCCTTATCCATATTAGCACAGAGGTCACAACCGAAGACAATGCTGAATGAAGTCACGGGAAGGCACTGGCAGTGGTAGGGAGGTGTAATTATTCGCCGCTAGCTCGAGAACCCCGCCCGCCATTGTGACTCTGTGGATCGGGTCTAAGCATCGGTATTAAGTGTTGAGGTCCACTGACGTGCAATATTGGGCACTTAATAGGGACTAAATAGAAATGGTGTTTTCGACAATGGTTTCAAATATATGCTAGGTTTTGTTTTAGATGCTGAAGACGAATCCTTAAAACTAGAATTAGATTTCTTTTTAAAGATTTATGGCTTGACTAGCTTCCGGTCTTTGGTGTTTTTCGCTTAGAAATTGATAAAAAGTCCTCTGTACCATAGACTACGTGTGTGTTAAATTTCAGCAAGATATCATCAGCCGTAACAAACAAACAGAGACGCTGTCGTTGCTTACAATATTTTTTAACAGTTGAGTCTCTTGCCGCTTAAGATGTTCTGTTCTTTCTTTGAAATGGGTATTAAACTTCCACAATTCAGAAGTAAAGTAAGAGAAATAAATAAGATGTTGAACAGAACCATTTGAAGACTAAAACCTCATCGATAACTTCAAAGCTGAACGACTTGAACTCAAATAACCACCTAAAAATACACTATGGGATTATAAAACAATTATAGTATTATGAAGTATGGGCCACCGTAAAAAGTATAAACCATTCATCCATCTGCTTGAAACACAGCATCAATCTAACTTATCTCGGTACGAACCACTCAAAATATCTATTTTTAAGCTAAAACCCGGAGCCGGAGAAGTTGTTCATCGAATGAAAGGCAATTTATGTAAAAATTTCATATCTCCGCGTGTATCGTTACGGGGGAAATGATTGATTTTATAGCTGCATCGTTTCGTTTCGTTTCGTTTCGACGTTTTAAAATACTTGAATTCAAGGGTATGTGTTGTTTTTTCGCTGGATTTTCCGTTCACGTTAGATATGATTGGAATTCTTACATCGCGATGACGCCATTGGATTTTGTAGACTTGTTTTATTCAGATGGAGTTTGTTACTCGCTTATATGTATGTGCCCATTATTCTTGAAGAGTTATGCAGATGTCAGACCCACTGAAGATAGTTCCAACGTGACATGCGGTGAGCATTGACGTGGTCATTTGGACATTTTACTAATCTCTGGCAACAGGTAATCATTTCTAAACAAATATATAGTTATAGTACTTTGCTGGACCTGGGAATCGAGCCCAGGACCTCACAGTCTATAGCCGTGATTTATTCCCCTCGGTTGCTTAGGCTAATGTTGTTAAAACATGATTAAGAAAAGAGTTTTGTGTAGTGAACAGAAATTGCTTGCGCTTCAGCAACAGCTGCCGCCCGGCGGCTTCGCCCATGTAAATGGGAGAATCAATGTGTTCCCGTGGTATAAACTTAGCCTATATAACTCAGGAATAATCTAGCTTTCTATCAGTGTTGGAATTTTCGAAATCGGATCTGTAGTTTCGAAGATTCCATCCAAACTTTCAAACTTCCAAACTCTACTTTTTTTATCAAATGTGAAGACAGATTGTATTTCGTGAAAGGAAGGGAACTGAAGGAAAATATATAGATACACGTAGATGGAACAACATTTGACGTAGCCAATTGTTTTTCCAAGGAAATTCGACCAATGCAATGGGAATTCCAATTGATTATACATAGTTTACGATCTGTGTCATTGAATTTAAATAGCTAATTAGACATTGACATCTTAATGTCTCAATGCGTTTATTTTGAATGAATATTTTCTGTAGAATCAATAGTAGTCCATGTTTAAAAAAAAAAAATTTGCCAATTTTTTATTGAATTAACCTTATTTTTAATAGACTCAAATTGAAGTTCACGGTATATTCTCATCTTTTTTTTATTGTCTATTTCTTAATACGTGGCTTCATACCTGTAATTCCACTTTATTCCACTAATAAGTTATGGCTTCTCTAACATCATCTAATATGTATTCTCCCCGTCCACCAGCCGTAGGAAAGCAGATAAACTATATTATTACTTAAATATACATAAAACGGTCTGGGAACCGACAAGGTTTACTCATAAAACGCTTAAGCAAATAAACAATTCGTAAGAATTAGTCATCCCGTTGGAACTCATACAACGCGTCTGTTTATTTTCAATATTGGGAAGACATCTGGTAAATTTTGATATTCTTAGTCTTGATATTGGAATCGGTGTAATTGATCAATTTGTTATTGTCTGGATGGAAAATCGTAATTGGTGTTTGTGAAAGCTTTGTTACAAATCGTTCTTATTTTGAATTTGATTTTTCTATCGAATTGGAATGTTTCATAAAAATTTTTGGTATGTGCCATCAATTTAAATATATTTTGAATGTCGAGACAGGTATTTCGAATAGAGATTAAATCTTAGTCGATAGAATGTATTCCGTAAGTATTTACTCGGTTGATAATTATAAGGTGTCGGTTATAAAATCGTTTTGCAATTTCTGAAATCGTTTTGCGAACGGAATGTAATACTATAAAAAAGACTTCTATTCAATTTTATATTCTCATATGGGAACCGATCCGTAAATGGAAGTAATTCAATAAATTTAAATTAAACATTAGGTTAGGAGAGACATTTAACAGCGTTGAAAATGGAAAAATGCAAACCGACAAGAGTAATAATACCCTAAATAGGAGTGCCTCGGCAATAACGAGCTGATGACTGGCTCGGAATTAAATGATGAAATGAACCAGCTTCTCGACTTATAGCCACCGAACATGAAATTCAATAATTCATGTAAACGGAAAAGTAATTAAGAATTTATAAAAATTCCTCGCCTGCGCCAGGCTGAATTGATTTTCAATAAAAATGAATATTCGTTTTTCGTTGAAGACACTCGAGAGGCGCTCTCAATCACCATCCGTGATCCGGGATCCGGCCAGACTCGCTTATGAATCTGGAATTTGACCGTTTTTAGCCCCATTCCGCGGTACCAAATTAAAAATGTAAGAATTCTCGCTTGCAAAAGGAATTTATATTTTATTTCATTTCATTAAATCCGCCATCTTTTGTTTCCACGGGACCGTTCCGATCGGAATTCATATTTTTCTGTGTTTTGTTTCGGTTTGCGAGCGGCGTATTGTTTTATTGTTATGTCCGTTCTAAATGTTTCGTTCTCGTTCTGGTCCGAGTATTAATTATTTTCTTATTTTTGATGAATGCGCCCGGTGAATGTTGAGACGACTTTTAGCGGCGATTAAGAGTCCACGATAATAATTTGGCTTTTAAAAACTCAATCACGATTTTCATTAAAAATTTTGCAATGCCGCGTAGTCGTTAAAGAACTAAATCTGATCATCGCCGAGTGAAATCGTCGTTGCCAGTCAAGATTAGTCCGCGGCCGACCAAAAACTTACTATGCTTAAACTATTAAACGCAACGTCGAATCCGAACAGACAAGAGATACGTATCGTTTACCGAAAATAATACCGGCCGTAATCTGACATTCTCATACGAGTGTTCCGAACGTTACGTTACGCAAGTGACTTTCCGCCTTCCAACAACAACGGGGATTATTTGTTACTCATCAATCTTAAATAGACACGGACACTCCATTGTTCCCGTGACATTTAGACGAATATATAAATACGCCGCTGAATAAATTCTCTCACCTATTTATAAATTAAATTAAATTAATACGTACCCGTGCATAATTTGAAGGATTTTAAAATTGGAACACGACATAACGTACGTGTCGCGTTCAGATAAACTTGATTGTTACAATTTTAATTTATTCCAAATTCAAATGCGGCACTCGTATTTGAATTTGGAATAGAGCGCATTCCTAATTGTTTGTCGCTGGTTGGCATTTTGGCACACGCTCTAGCGCTATTGGCCGATACATTTTCGTATTTCGTATGTCGCTTTGTATTCGAATTTAGAAAAGCCGATTATATTGCTTTCTTTCTCGACGTTGAACGTTATTGTGTGCAAATGTAATTGTTCCCGCGTCTGGTTATTGCTGTAAATATGAACGTGGATGGATAGTTTCGTCTCGCGCTTGCATCGTGGCATCGACTCGAGTGTCCATAAAGATTACGATGTTGAATGCGAGTCCTCGATGACGTATGCCGCTTACTTGCACTTTATTAAGGTTACACTTGTCATTTCTTTACACTTTATGACGTTTTTGTGTTTCATAGAACGTCCATCATCGCTCATTGCGAGCATCATAGACTATTTCAGTAATTAAATGACGAAAAATGTCACGCGGTCGACGCAGTGCATTTGTAAAGTTGAAATGCAAGTAAACACAAATTGCATTCCGTATAATGTATTGTAACATTGCCAATGTGTCATATTGCCAAAATTTGTGCAGTCCGCTCCGATTTACAGGCTATACGCGTTTGATGTGTGTGATAATTATTTTATTTGTGTTTCACATGTTTTAATGGCTGTTTATAATGAGAGTCGTTAAGAAGTATTTCATTTGCATGGCTATTATATTATCTGAGGTGTCACAGGCGTGCTTCAAAACAGACAAATGTCCATTAAAATTATTCTGCGTATAAATAAACATTTTGTTCCTGGTACTATTATAATAAGCAGTCATTGCGCGGAATGACAGTCAGCGTTGTCGCTAACCTCGCAGAGCTGTGTGCGTCTTGATTAACATTTATAAACATATTCTTGCATAGATTTTGGTATTATGCGATATGATGTTAGGCTACGGGCCAATTGGCTTGGCGGCTAGACCCTGACCGCTACAGGTTGTGGATTCGATTCTCGGGACAAACATTTTTGTTCGTGAACATGTCTGTATTATTCTGTGTCTGGGTGTATGCATTTAGATATCTGGTTTCCATATTAAAAGCTCTGCTTAGTTTAGGATCAGATAGTGTTCAAACCTATTTATTTATTTATGCCTCAATAAGGTTATTTCGAGAGTAAACATAGCCTAAACATTTTGAATTGAGAATTTGTATTGCCTATGAAAAATAACAATAAAGGTGTGTTTATTATTACGCTACACCGTTGCTCTATGCAAATAAAAAACAACATCGAGTCAGAACACAAAAATATTAATAAAATCGAACATCCAATTCTATTTTCACAAATAACGAAAAAAAAACAAAATTGAATTCCCGTTCCGGCCAATAACACTGGATGAGTAAAACAAACAGTTGGATGATAATGTTCTAGAATCAAATCTATCTAAACTGTAGTGCGCCGGCTCGAAATAGGGCGCGTTTGCAGCAATTATTTTAGCTCTGTCTTTCTGAAAATTGGCAGCCGTGTGAGATCTTTTGCGAACGGTATTCGGTTGGGAAACCGTTGTGGTTGTGACCAGTGTAACTAGAACCGTGATGCGCCCCCGGCAATCACATATTATTTTGAAATTAACACGGAGGATGTATCATATAATAATGGGCGGGTTTTATAAATAAAGTGCCCTGATATGCGAATAATAGGTAAGTCTATCCGTCACTGCACCTACGTGCGTAACTAACTACGCTATTTTATTTTCGTCTAAGTTGCATTGGCTGCGACCGCTTTGTTGAGATTAACTAATCATTATCTGTTACAAATTACTTTAATGAACATTGCGTGTAATAATTTCTTTATATTTAATGCATTTGTCGAGTCGGAATCTTAAGCTTCGTTTAAGATAATCTAGAGTTAATCCCTCCACGAATAAATTCATGATTTACCGCCGTTCAATATTTTTGATATAGAACCGGTCCGCGTCGAAGTTAACAATAGAGGTTTTATGTTTTGTAAAAAATATAAGAACCATACGACTGTAAAGGTAAGCTATTAATTTCTGCTACAATTTAATACCATAAAGAGAAATCGAACAAAAAAAGCCAACCAACGCCGTCGCGCGCTGAAAATTTACATTTGTAATCAGAGCCATTAACGTCTACAATAAACTGCATTGACATGCGTTAGAAGAAGACAGAGCTATCGCGGGGGAAAGAGGTGGGCAGCCCTCGCGGAGTCGCGCCAGACACAATAGCGGCGCGTGCACCGATAGAACGAGATCGACGTATGCGGCTAGAAAGGGATGAGTATACATTTATAATTGTCGCAGCGATTCAATAATAGGTGCGTTTGGATTTTATGCGTTTGCGAAAAATGCGCCCAGATTTATCGTTTCGCTTTCCGCGTAGTCTATTATCGTGCGTGTATGCAGTGGACACTCGAGTTTATTGTGTGTAATGAACTTTATACAAATAAATGATCAATTTTATCAATTACATATTGAACATTAATCATTGTTAGTTTTACCTTTTATTATGTAATACTTATGTCTAATTAAGAAACTATATTTATTAAAATATTCATTATAGCCTAAAAAGGCGAAGGATCCGCTAGGTGTCGATAGCGTCCACGTATTGTCATAAAAGCGATATGTTCATATGCAAAAAAAATAACAATACAATAACTTGGCGATAATCACGTCGCGCATACAAAGTGCGCGCATAACAGAGTGCGGGACAGGTGCCCGTGCGCATTCCCGCGCGTTGTGCGAAAACGAGAAACTCCGATTAAAATGAAATACGCGACGTACGCAGGTTAATTAATATTATATACTATTTTAGGTCGCGCGACGAAATATTGTTGTTATTTATTGGTCTGTGGTTCACGCTCAATTCGTACCTGGCGTAAATTTACGGTTTCATTAGTTGATTATATTGCTATTGTGGTGAATTTACTTCCTTACTCTTCCTTCCTTTTTTTTGTAACTTACTTTTTGTTTGGTTTCTTTTATCTCACCGTGGTTAGTGATACGTCCGTTTTTTCAGCTGAGAGCCCCCAGCGCTCGCCGGAATTGTCCGCGTAAGGGTGTAAGAGCCACCTGAGACTAACACATTCGTCCCTTCCAAAAAAAAAAGTGATATGTCCGAAGGTGGAAATCAGCTCTCAAGTGCAGAGCCGAAACACACCGCTAGGGGCTTGTTGACAGTTTATAATACAATGGTGATAGCCACGCGGGTACTACCTAGTACCCATTCACCGTGATATGGTCCTTTAATTCATCCCTGAATCTATAAATTATTTATGTCATGCATGAAGCGTTCCAAGCCTCAGGAAGGCCCTTAACATTTAAAATTAAGCAAGATATTAAGTAACTACAATATCGTCAAGAAGTAAAACTAAAATAAATAACGGTACATGAAACTCAATAACTCCATGAAATAACTTAGCATAACACACTGGTTACAACTAAAATCGTTATACGTATCGTAACATTTGTGAATTGTATTGTGAATTGGAACAACAAAACGCATCGTCCGCAAATAGCCAGACGTCTGCCGCGTTCGGCTGCAGTCACCGAACGCACTCCTCTATTAGCAAATTATTGTTTAACCCATCGTGTTCCATTTTTGAAAATTTGAGAATGCTGGCAGATTGTAATTAAATAAAAAGTTTATCATATTTATTTTGTAATTGGAATTCCAATATTTGAATTTTATTGGAGTGGCTAATAAATCAAACTTTTATGTGGATTGTTTTTATATTTATTACTTTATGTATTTGGACATATTAACAAAACCTAGCTTATCTACGCTTTGCATTTGAAGAGAGAAAGATTATCTGCAATAACTACTTAATACAACATTGAAATTACAACTGTATGTTTTGCGAGACAAGAACTACAATTGTCTAAATCGGTTTATTTCTAACAAATCGCCAGTTCTAGAGATGTAACAATGTGGGAATTGCTGTGTTTATTGTTGGTGGCATCATAAAGTGTTTACAGCTGTTTTATTAACACTTATCTCGTAAAATAGAGAGATTACAAGTAATTCTAGACAAATTATTCTTTCACATTTGATTTGACAAGTTTATTAGTGATCGTTTGGTACCTAGGCGTGTTGTTACAACCTTATTAATGAAGACTCAATCATTTTCAATCACGTTTTGATAATTTAATGTTCAAAAAAGGAATGTTTAAATAGCAAATGAATAGAATAACTGATGAAGAGTATGTTATTATTAAATACATTAGTATTTATGAAATGCTAACAAGTATGTACTTACATGCTATTTTGGTCATCATCTTAATCAACAATTACGGTTACTGATTTACTACTTATCAAAAAAAAATTGTTAGTACTTAAATGTCCTATTTTTTTTTATTCCTGCACTAAATTGTTTGTCCTGACTGGGAACCCACGGCCTATGAAGTTAGCAGTGTAACCATGTCGAAAAGACTATTTCACGCATAAAATGTGAAAGGAAATTCATAATTTAAATAATACTTGATATTCCACAATATCAGTAAAGTTTTATTGCTTTTTGTTATTAAGTCTGATATTGTCATTTCCAGGTCATCATGTCCACAACATTCACGTTGTAAAATGTGTGGTCGGTAATATGCAATAAAAACAAAAGTGGCCCAAAAATACTGCCTTGTAGAACACTGAATCATGCAAAATTAATTCGCCCATAAAGGTTTTTTATAATTCAGCTAACCATAAATCTCATTTATTTTAATTAACTCCGATTTAAAGATAAATTACGTTCCAAAGACAACACATTTGTACCATTTTCTCAAAACTTTTTATTGTTAACTTCTAATACGTAATATTATTATGACACCGACAACGGGTGTTCATTTGAACTTCCTTTTTAAATAACAAAGTAACATAACATAATGTTCTCAATCCATTGCTGCTTTTAACCGTCCAAACGTAAGTGCCATAGTGAGAAACCTCCTTTGAAATCGGAACAGTTTTACATTCCCGCCATATTTGTACGCCACATGTGCTCCTCCCTTTACAAGGACATTCACCCTGCTTTTTTTCTTTTGTTTTTTTCTAAGAAAGCGATCGCTTCCTTTTTTTCCGTGCACGTAGGTTTTTATTCGGTTTTAATTTGTGAAGGGTTACGTTTTTTGTTATGATGTTGACAAGTCATTTTATTTAATTGTTTTTATTGTGTTCTTTATTTGAATTTTTGAATAAACTTTACATGTTTTTAAGGATATGCTTTTTGATTGTCAATGGTGTTGTGTTTACTGACGTTTAGTTTAACTAGACTACTGTCTATTGGCGGGATGGACTCAAATACCTAAAACCACAGCTATCACTTTTATGGATTGATTTTTGCAAAGCTTAAACAACACATCTAAAGTCGGCACACAAAGAACTCAGAATTAAATGTTACAACACTTCATTAAAATTATCAAAATTACATATTACCTCCGAAAAAAGCATCGTAAGTTATTATTATCAAAACCGTTTTAAAAATGTACACAAATAACACAAAGAGCCGTATTTTAAATATGCGCTTGAAAATCCATATCAGGACGTCAACCCTTCCAATACAATTCAATCAATTCAAAAAATTAATTCCGTGCGCCGCCCGCATGTTATAAAAGAGGACATAACATTAAAAATATAACTGAAACCCCTTTTATGAGAACACCCTCGCCCTGCAGCTAAAAATTGCTTCCAGAAATATTAAAATAGTCAAAAGAGTTAAATATAAAATGGAGGGTAATCACAAAAAACGCTTTGGTAATCCCAAAACTAACACAGCTGAGCGGATCTCACAATAACTGGGTTTTTGTAAAGATTTTAAGCTATGCAGCGTTTTATAAGTTTTTGTTAGTGTTTTGCGACTATTTGTGTCATTATTTGTATGAAATTCTACGTGGATTTTAATAATACACGCTATCTTCATTCAGCGATCCTAAATCGGAACCATTATCTCGAAACTTAACGATTTCTCAGATACGAAACGAAGTAAACATCAGTATTTGTTGTGGTATTGTAATGTTCTTTTTGCGAGATGATGTTTTCTGCTTCATTTATCTGATTTAAAAAAAGAACATTCTCTCGATCATATGGTTTTTTTCACTAACATAAATTAGGTAAGCATGACATTTAATAGATCGAAAATTGAAGTTCCAAATTCAAAAACGTTCTTTTGTTTTCCTCTGTAAATAATGCGAACCTTATTTTATTTTTATTCAAAAACGAGTTTAATATGAAACAGTTTAAAAACAATTATTCTTTGTAATAAATAAAATAAATAATCCACTTTTTGTTGTTGCATTGAATAATAGTGGCAAAGGGAGACGGCCATGACGAAAGCAATTTAAAAAAATGGAAGGGTTTCACTTTTCGTTCCAATTTTATAAAAATGAACCCGCGACGAGTGATTTGACGATTCAGACGGATTGTAAAATGAATTTTATGATGCGAGAGGGAACTAGCGCGTTCATCATATTATTTTATTTTTATTATGATGCATTTTTAGGTAAATGAAATATGAGATTAAAAATGTTTACTACAAGTAAAAGTTCAAAATAAATGTAATTTGAATTACAGTAAAATTAAAACTTCGTATAAATAGTTAATACTTATCGTTATACCTTTATAAATATTAAGAGTATACTGACAAACTAAAAAAAAGTATTCTGATGTATTATTTATGATTAATGATTTATGTTTATGAAGTTTACTCCTGACGTCGCATACCAGTACAGACACGTGGTACTAAAATTAAAACATGAAAAGAAATTCAGTTCTGAAAACGTTCCCACCCACTTGAAGCATGTTACTTTTAAGTAATTTCACTTGTGTACATAAACCCCTCGACGGCACTCACTTCACGAAGTTCGGAGTTCGGAATAATGCTCACGCACACACACACACACACCCGCAGCCGCAGATGTTGATTCCATAAAATAATATTTCATGTAAAGCACTAACCGACCGACCGAGGGCGGAAGGATTGCGTTCTATTTTTATATTTCGTAGCAATTTAAAACGTGGAACCAGACTCATGTTTTCCAATTCCAATTTCGAATAATGGATAGTTGCATTATTTTTTTTTTACTTTTTGAATTTCGATTCAATCTCATAATGCATTAGTAATTAATAATAAGACCGTTTCGAAATGTCAAGTTAAAATTGACCTCTAAAATTGTTCGTACATTTCGCTCGTGACCATTCGTCAATTAAATCGGACGCGGGGACTCGTTATTAAAGCGTATAAAAAAGAAATAAATCTCGAGGCGAGTTTTAAAAAGCTCCGTTTCGAAGTAAAGAATGTTGTGTACAATCTCGGTTCGGACAAAAAAGTGACAACAAATAAAAAAAGGGAACGCAACACGGCCGAAGAACAGATTATCAGCGCTAAAAGGGTTGCTCCCGCGCTCTCCTCCTTTTGTTCCTGCCAAATTCAAACTCCAGATCCGTACAAGGAGCGTTCGAATGCGAATTCTATTTCTGAATATTCTACCGAGAATTTTTAATTAATGCCGCTCGGCCGTGCTCGTATTTTTAAAATTCGTATTCTGTTTTAAATCGACTCTGATATTCAATTTTTGCGTTCGATTTCAGTGTTTTCCTTTTTTATTTATGTTGTGCGATAATGACGTTTCGCTTTAAGTGCTTTATTCCGATTGCCGATTTTATTCCGATGTTCTCCTTGAAGGTCGGTAGTTTTAGTGATTAATGGTCGAGATATGTGGAGTGCTTTTTAAACGAAATATTGAATTTAATGATGTTTTGTGGAACTCTCCGCGATCAGTTTTTGTTTCGACGCGCGTAGGCGGTATTCTATAGGCGGTCTCAATGACACAGTAATGTTTCCACATCATAGATAGAGAGGCTGCATCACGGCTGCATTATCGATCACTTCTGCACTACGATCGAACGGTCTTTCTATTATATTAATATTATATTTTAGATGCGTTTAGGTGATAAACTTTATAGCTGCTGTTCAAATAATCAGCAGGCAATTTACTGTTTATTGCTTCATAACGCTGAATTGAGTCCTTGTAAGATTCGTATAAGAAGAGACACAGATTATCGAAACCTCGCTAATAAGAACTGTGCAATATCAGCCGATCAATGCTTTAAAAGACACGATATTCAGTCTGTGGCAGCCTGTGCACTTTAAATGAGTAACCAATAAGTCGCATTAAGGGGTCACTTGACGCATAGCATCACACGCAGCCAGCATACTCAAGTCGTTGACCCCGATACGCAAATGGAGACTTCTTATTATGATATTATAATCGATATTTTATCGATTACTATTCACTCGGCGAGAGAGGACTAAAATTATCGGGTCATCCTTACGTAATAGTACAGAAATATAGTTTTTTAATAACACGTTGCCCGCCGACTAATAGTAATCATTCGATCGTATAATGGCTTCACTTAATATTCCATTTTGAAAAATATTTGAATCGTCATGCTCGTTCCATTCCTTTGTATCGATACCAACACGGCTGCAGTGAGCTATCAGTTTTTAAATTTGGAAGGCGATCGATCGACTCTTTTTCTTAATCTCTCTTTATTTAATTGTGGTTACGAGCGTGTTAATTAAATTAATTGAAAATGTATGCAGTTACAGCGATTCACTTACATTGTTCTTTTTTTTCCAGGTATTTGGCGGGATGTCATGTTTAGAAATTGGCGCGCAAATGGATCGAGAGAGATACGGCATTTGTCACGATCGCTTCCGAGAACGTATGGTAACTAGATCCAATAAGAAAACATAGTCATAACATAAAAAGCTTCAAAACACGTTTCCAGTTAGAGGTCCCCTAGCGTCCCTACGTAATTTTATTACAATCCCCCTCAATGGTAGTCTGGGTTTATTTAAAAAAATGGAAAGCTGAGCGCGTTCACAAAAATAATTGATGATGGAACTGGACTCACCCCCTTCGTAATCTCGTTGCGTTGTTCATATGGATATGGGATCGCAACAATCTACAAAGCTACAAGATTAAAATTATGACTATGAAGTTTTATTTATAGTTAACCATAGAGTTTTTAAAGTTAGAACCACACTCGTTAAACGACTCAAAGTGGTTTGTCATCAGCCAGTGTTAGTTTTAAAAACAATGTTAAATGTCTCGTTTGTGAAACGGCGATAAAATGCATTGCTTTTTAATTTTCAAATTTGGAATTCCTTGCGCTCTACAACTTTTTCCAGCCGTTTTCGGGGCAGTGCATTGACTCATTAATTAGAACGGAGCATTATTCGGTCATAATTATAATCGAATGTGTATAATTACATCTGAGAATCGAATACGGAGGTATTGATATTTAAAAAAAATATATAGTTTTTGTCCGCCGAACGTTGAAACAAAGCAGCGGTAATTCGTATGAAGTGACTTGCGTTTAGTGCGTTCTTTGTCTGTCCGTCTGTATTCACAAAACGATGTATTTAATTCTTTTTTTTTCAACTCGGTTTCCGAAGTTAATTGTCGTTAATAATTGCGTTCGCCGAGATTAGATGTCGATTGTAGCCGCAACAATGTGTTCAAGAGTTTAATTTAAGAAAATATATTTTTTTATTAAGCAACTCAGATGAATCGATCGATACTGGCGACTAATGATTCCCATGTATGGACGGACGAGGATGAAAAATTAAAAAGTATAAGTTCGAAATTTGAACACAAAAGTTATAATATTAACCGAAATGCAACAGTGACTAAGTCCCAAAAGTATATGTTGTCATGAATAATTTATGAACAACTTTATACTTCCCGGGCGAGGTTTCGCCACAAAAGCGAACGTTTTTGGGAATAAATTCATCGAAAAACGCCTTTTATACGGCATTAACATTATTTATGTTCGGGCCGAATACCGGACACTACGCGAGACGAAATATTATTGTACGAAAGTTGTCTTGTGGAAATCTTTAAAAATAATAAATACGCTTGCATTGTCTTGCGGTTTTAATAAGGAAAGAAAGTAATGAACCTACCTAGGTACCGATAACCGCTATATTTAAATTGTCACCAGAATATAAATCTAAATTATTTTAACCATACGAAAGTCTTTTGTTTATATAGAACGAGCATAGACTAGAAGAAAAAATCCTACATAATTCTTTTGTAAATAATATTTTGAACGTGCATTCCTTTATAAATAAAAGTAAATACAACTCAGTTAACCCATAAAAAAGATGACCGTCAAACGAAAATGATTGGCTATTATTCCTATAAAGGTAACAAACCTTTTTTATTTCCTAAACTTTTTATCTTAATCACATCTTATTTATCTGTGACAAAATTAAATTTCGAACGCGCACCGCGTCTCCACTCACCCGGCTCGTAATCGCGTGCGTTCTACGAAAACATTCGCGATTTTATGAATCCATATTTAGTTACAGAAAAAGTACGACGTTTTGGTACCTACGTTCCAAAAATCAACCGATGATTGGACCGTGAGATACTTTGTAACAATGTGATTGTTCTCTTTATAATATAAACTTTTTCGCATCAAGAATGTTACTTGTTATGGAAAATTTATTGTTGTATAAATATTGAAGTACTTGACGTTTTAATTAATGAAGTGACAGCTTTGAGGCGATATGTAGTCGTTTTAAGTGAATGCAGCTAGGTTAAAAAAAATAAAACATAAGTAGGTTAATCTATTCACCTTGCATTCAACGCAGGATATAACTACCATAAACCAACGTGAAAATTGTCCATATCGCACCGTAGCGCGCAAAACGTATATAGACGTCAACCGTTACCATCGGCAAAGAACTAAGCTTATACAAAACGGATATTGTAATAGGTGCGTCCCCGTTCGAAACTCAAAAATGAAATAAAAAGAACAATCGGAAAACGCCAACACGTCGCAGCGATAACGCAACGGATTCGAAATTTTAAATAGTTCCATATTCAAACGTGTGATTTCAAATATGGAACGGGCCGATTGTTTCCCGTTTTCGCTCGTAGTTAGTTTAGTTCGAGCGTCGGATTTTAATATGCGGGCTACGCATGCGCGTTATTGAAGTTTCACAATGGAATCAAGTGGCAATAATATGGCGACGAGAATTGATGTCCATAATGTTAGTTTCTATTTTTTTATTGATATTTATAATGGTTCATTTGACTTATTAGCTCGTGTCATTAATGGAATGGATACCGCACAGATCGTTCTATGAGGATAAGCATCGATGGCTGCGGATGGCGACTGGATGCATGGCCATTGAATACTGATTCCTGCCCTATACCTACTTGCCTCAGTATTGTTTCGTAAAGGCATCCGTCCTGGTTTCTATCGCCTTAAATGGTAGTGTTTGGTATTATTTTCGCGGCTTTCAGGTTTGATGATACCGACTGTTCTCCTAGTCTCCTAAAATTTATGAGAAAGTCCTAGTAAATGCCACAATTGAAGAGTTTCATAACAAAATTCAAAACCTTAAATTAGCATACCTTCAGTACCTAAATTACGTCATAATATTATACCATACGACAGTTACCACGTCGCCATTTTAAAATCGCGCGATCATATTGGAAACGTGTCGTGGAAACGTATGCGATAGTCGGAAAAGTCGCAATAACTCAACGGCAATCAGTATGCAAGTCCCGGGGTTCGATTCCCGCTCACGTATCGGTGAAAATATACGTCCATGCGTAAGTGTACATCAAATATGTTATTGCCACTTTCTATAACCGTTTTTGGTGTAACTATCCACCATTATAGGTGCATTATTGTATTATTTTTTGCTTAAATATGGCGGACATTCGATTCGGTAAAGCAATGTTGCGTCAGTTATTATGATGTGAATACAAATATGTGACGTAGTCACGAGTAATAAATAACGATTAGGGTCCGCATACAAAATTATGATTATACAGCCAAGTACGAGCACAAGTACTGTTTATTATTTATTACCTGTGGATGAGTGATAAATTAATTTTGTTTTAAATTGTCTATGATTTGTAATTTGGATTTTTGGATCAGTTTAATCATAATAAATATTCCGGGACATTCTTTACCGCCATCTGATCCCAAACTGAGCAGAGCTTGTACTATGGAAACCAAATAACAGATTATACTACTTTTTTTCTATATACATACTTATATAGATAGTTTCGCGGCTGAATTATGGATATTCTATTTTTGAAATTAAACATTCTTGGTCGTTCCTTTATGAGATATCTTTATCAAAATGTTATATTAATTCAAGTAGGTCTCAAATAAACTTAACACAATGTCAAAGTCTATCCTTTATCAGACATAAATGAAACAGACTATTGTGATAAAATACGTCGAGTTTGTTTATTAAAAATGAACAAGTGCCTACCAACGTCCAATAAACGTAACCCATATGTGAATAAAGGACTAATTTAATTGATTTCACAATCTATCACGACTAACAACACTCCAATTTAAATCCAAACATTTGTATGTAAAGTTGAATTTCATCTGAACAACGAACAGCGCCTCGTCAAAACGTTGCTACAAATTGGTGACTTCCTCGAAGATTTTTATTTTTATTGATAAAAGCGTCTCTGACGACAATTGGTACGGATTTGGTCTTGAATTGGTCGAATCACGGAACGGCTGGCCTCAATCTTTTCAACAAACACCAATGTGTTTTATTTGTTAAAGATACATAAACATTATGTTTCGTTTGAATGTGCTATACGCAGTGGCGGGGTTACATTCGCAAATGTTTAAATTGTATTTTTATTTCAGTGGCCAGTATTTTTTAAAATTTAAAGTCTATGGTTTTTTTCAATCAAGTACCTACTTCTTTTAAATGCAAAGCTTATATGGCTGCCGAACGATGCACGTGTTCTATTCTTCTACGTTTGTGGTGCCAATATTGATTTTCGAGTATGGCGTCTAATCCTCGAAAACTATTCTGGACACAACATGCAAACTTTCACCCTATTTTTGTAAGTGCTAGTGTCAAATTTTCCATCGGTCCCCGCGTCCACTTACGCAACCCTTCCAAAAATAAACTAAAAATAAAAAAGCGGGAGGGGACTTTAAAATCGTTATTATAATCTCGGACGCCATTTTCCCTACTATATGGGGACGCGCCCTTCAATTTTAAATCTTTTTTGAACAAAAAAACCCTTTGATGTTTATGCATTTCGGCAATATCTCCCGCTCGAATAGATATGCGACGCGACATTTGGCCATTCCGGGGATTTCGTTGATGCATATTTTAGATTAAAACTTTAATACCTTCTGCCCACCCGTTCACAAACTTGTTGCCAATTTATTTGATGACAATAAATCATCGAGGTTTCACTTTTGTTATAGGTTCCACTCTATCAAGTCTCGAGTGGTTACAGTAATTATATCTGAGGGTATCTTGTCTATGGGACAGAGCGGAGCACACGCCGCGATGTTGCTACATCTCATATACGGCCGTAAAGTGCAAGAACAATCAGCGCCAACGTAGCATCCTATTAATCAACTCATTTAAAAAGACACTTGAAAAAAGAGTCGTGTGGGAAAACTACATATCCAACCGACGCATTCCAAATTCGAATGAATCTGAAAGGCGAGCGAGATTTGAAAAGAGAATGAGATTTGAAAATAGAACACGCCATTAGGAGCGAACACAATAGTCTCATTGGTCGATTTGAAAAAGGAACAATTTGTTAAACGTCAAATATGAACTTTTTTATTTGAGTTGTAATGAAACACGCTCAGTATGATGTCTAGTACAGCATCTTTGAGGTTTTTTGTCGGGATCTCGCCAGTCGTTATTCATTTGTTTTGTACAAGTCCGCCGCACATATTAATGTCAAAATTAAAATGAGATTCCGAATTGTGTGAATGTACGAAGCGCTCGGGGCGACAAGATTATATTACTAAAGCGGTCTATCTGCAGGCAACATACTAATTAGTAATCGGTGATGCGAAAACTTTACTTTCCGCATGTATGTAGATAGATATCCGCGCGTGTAGGAGCTTATCGAAGCTGTGTTACTAAGACGAGCTAAAATAAATAAATAATATAAAAGCACAGATTTGTAAATGTACAGACGTTTCAGATTACCAACGCTTTTTTGCGTCCACTGCCTACACGCTATTCTCTCGTATTCAATTTGGTTCTGTCATACTTTCTATCTTCGTATCGTTTATCGGGTGATCACAACACGAGCAATGACATGAAACTATCAATATTTCTAATAACATTTAAAAACAAAGTATATTAGTTTCTTATACGGTCGACGGCGGCCATATTAATCATTGGAACGAATTTCCGTGCGCCATGTCATACGAAGTTCGTTTATTAAAAATGTGACGTATCAAGATCAACATCTCATTGGGAGAGCGGGACGGTGGTACGTGTTTAAATAATGAATGAAAGAGATAAACACGTGCTGACATTTCATCGGGTCATCAACCCTACGGGCGTCCTGCTCTAACGAGAATTCGAAGATTTGATTTGAATTGTTTTTAATTTGAAATATTGGCTCGTTCGATCCGGCCGGCAATTTTATAATGTATCCAAATCGGTGGCTTTTTCTCTTTTTTTTTTCAAACTTTTTTTTATTTCCCATGGCTTATTAAAATTCATTTCTAATTGACATGCATTTATGGCGCTTCCGTTTTCTATTTCTAATTACCTAGTTGGTTGTTCATAGAAAATTAAAACGGCGTATTTTTATATACTGCCAGTATCTATATTTGATACAGTTTTCCTCCACATGTAGTAACTTACTTTTTTATTTTTTTAAATATAAATTTCAAAATGCCTAACTAAAGAAACTATAACTAATGAATATGTAATGAATCTAGAGAAATGAAATGTTACCTACCCCATTAATTTTATCGGCATCAAAATACTTTTGCAACACATATTAAAGGAGATTTTTAAATTGATTAAAGGTACCAGTGGACTTAGAATGTATTGTATGTATCTTCTGCGCTTTTGACATCCATATTGCACTGAAGAAGAGTTGACTCTATTTCATATTAACGACTCTTAGCTTTAATTGTAATTAATAAAAGAATGAATGAAACATTAAACAATTTTAAATATAAAAGCAGGCAAAGACACAGCTTAAATCGAGCGGATTTAATATGAATCATGGCGGGCCATAGTCCCTAAGACCGAATTAAAATGCATGAACACAATCCCATACAAAACAAAAGGTACAAAAATGTTAAGGAACAAGTATAGAAGAGTCATAAGCAGTCATAACTGGTTATTCCGTTCCATTTATGGCTATGTAATCCTATTGTAAGATCCCACTGGCTTTATAATATATTTTATATTTGTATATGTGTGTGTGTACACATACATTAAAAAATTGTGTCCAATCATTAATTTCGTCGGTAATTGAGCGAGTTGCGATCTGTGCGCGCGCAAAAACCCGAAGTTTCTCCGAATCGAGCCGAAGTATGAAAAGCCGATGTGCGCCGATTGGTCTTCGGGACCCCGACATGTCGAATTTATACGTTCATGAAATTCTTTTGTCAAATTTACGTCGGAGTTCCGAATAAAGTGGACTCACTTGGTGTCCGATGGATTCTTTCCCGAAGTAATCTTTTACTGTGGCTTTTTCCTACGGTTATTAAGTATCGGGATGTGGAAAAATAGGCACTGAATGGCATTCCAAGAATTTTACATACAAATTCAAATGTACTTAACCTACAAATATCTACTTCGAATATGTTAGTATCTGAGACACAAACAATAAAAGTAAAATGTATCATAAATTGACAGGAAAAACACAAGGATACACATACAGTGAGAAATCAACCAATACAAACATTAAAAAAAAGAAAGTACCCGCCACAAATTCCATCGATAATTACTAGAAAAAAAAACCTATCTACCGAAAACGCATTCATCATTTATCTTACACAGATATCGGCTACTTGCGACAGTCCAAGTTTTCTATTATTCATTAACTCATTGTTGGACTTCGATAGACCGTGCTGCAGCGACCTGAAATTCGGTAACCGCCTTTACATTAATAATTACTTCTCAAAATAATAGTAAGTCAGATCCACGACCGAGATAGAGAAGCAACGTCGGTATTGCTACTTGTACACATTCCTGCCACAGTCGATAAAAGATTAGCAGTGCGTCAATGGTCGCTACTTGAAATACCCCAAGCTGTGGAACGTATTGATTGAATAGGAAGAAAACTCAGTAGTTTGATATCAGGTGTTCTAACTCTATCAGAAGAAGATGCTCGTTTATTCCGTGTCTATGGAGCCATTTCCTGATTTAATGTCATTGATCATCTATTTATTTACTGTCGCGAAAATAACTGAATTAAACTTGGCGTTTTTTATCATTTCACCTCAGTATCCTATGCCTCATTTCATTAACTCTTCATTGAGTTTTAGAAACCAGATATAGCTGTTTGAGTTATTTCATATTTGATAACCTAAACTAAATATGACAGAAGAAAATACTGTCAAATCCGACCGCCATTTTTTCTGAAAATAACTAGGGTGCGCCAACGTCAAAGTTGTCAAAAAGATTTTGAAAAAAGAATACTACATCTTTAACATGACACGCTTGTACTACATTCTAGCTACTGTACATAATTACACTACGGTACATAATGTTGCCACATCGCTTAATTAATTTCATGCAGTGTCAGAATCGATCACATGGGGATTTAGTCGGCAGTGGCGGCCATAGATCAAAAACTATTCTGTTTTTGTTGACGTGACGTGTGACATCTATACCTCTATACCTACACGAGTCGTGACGTCACGTCTGTCGGTAAATCGGACAGATTTTTTCGATATCGATATTACGATTAATGATTTGAGCGGTAATTGTGTTTGACTAGCGATTTGTAATCGTTTGATTGCAATACAATATTAATTGGCATTTAAAAAAGTTTGAAACGACTCGTATAATACTTAATATTTATAAGAGCTAATTTCCTAAAGGGTTTTTATTCAATACAGACACAACTTACTAGGGTTTAAATTCTTGTAACGATATTTGCTAACCTCCTTGGCCACGTGTTTTAAACTTACAATTATAACAATTATAAATATTTCTATCAATACAATCAATCGAGCGATAATAAGCTTTATCGTGAACAATTACGCGAAATACCTAAAGCACACACCAGCCAGCAGCGGGCCGGCCGCTCATTAGCATAAAGCAAAGTTTTGACGTTCATATCGTGACGGGACGAGGTCGTAACGACTTGACTTGTCTGAACTTACTTGATCTACAATCGGAAATATATTACTTACTAGCTGTCCCCTGCGGTTTCACCCGCGTTACCGAGGGATGTAAAATTTCCCCGGCGCAAAAAATATCCTATGTGTTATTCCAAGGCATTTTCTAAAAATGTGCCAAGTTTCATCCAAATCCGTTTGGTTTTTGCGTGAAAGAGTAACAAACATACATTCATACAAACTTTCGCATTTATAATATTAGAAGGATTTTCAGGGTTGTAAAAAATGTCGATCCAGAATTTACTGTTACCAAATTTTGATTTATCATTTAACAGTTCTTCCAGCTGTGTTTGTAATCTAGTTTACTTACCTACAAGTTTACATATTTATTCAATAAAGTCGGTTAAAAAAGGCATTTAAAATACCGAATAATTTCGATTTAAACTTATGTGAATCGTCAGCCCCGTAAAGGTATAAATGACCTTAAGTTTGCTCGTTTAAAGCGGACTTTAATGTAAATGTAAATATATTATAGTTAACTAACAATTTGCATTAAAATTTGTTATTTAATAACGAAACTTAATGAAGCGAAACATTTTTATTTCTTAATTATTTTTTTTAATGAATGTTCTTATCGGCCTTTTTGTAGATTGTTTTTCTCATATTAGGATATTAATACGACTTGTTATTGCTCGGTTTATTATTTTTTATTTAAATATGAACTATAGATTTATTTAGGTATCAATTATCAAAATACAATTGTCTATACCAAACTCATTACGTAATCTAAATTCAGATCTAAAATCATTTACCAAAAAGGTTGCAATAAAAAATAAAAACACTTCCTAAAGTCATATTCAAATTAAGAACTATTCACATCATAGACAAAAACGTCTTAACAACCAATAATGGCCGAATAATAACTGTTTTCCATCAATGCTGGATTTCTAATCGGAAATCTTTGAAAGTGTGTACATTTGGAGCAAGTATACCGTAATGCCTCCGGGCGTCGTCGAGTTAGTGTAATAATACGTTTAATTTCGTATGTTTGTATGTGTAAAGTGAAATAACTACTTATATGTTGAAACAAGCAACGGACATTTAATTTTAGCTTTTACTAAAAGTTTTATACCATCTTCGAAGATGAATGATGTGTCTATGGAATATGGTGTCGTCTTTGTCTTCTTGTCTTTCGTGTCTGGAGAATTAGATGATCCACTCCAATTATAGTAACATTCGAGCTGTCAAAAAATTGATTGTCAAAGTGACATATATCTTAACTGATGTCGCTTTCTAGTTCTGATATGAGCTTCTAAAAAGGTACAGGGTCCTCTGAAACAGATCGAGGCTTTAAGTCTTTCTCAAAATATTTCGTAAAATAATATTTGAATAATATATCCACACGATGTCTCCAAGCGCCATCTCAATACAGTATTGTTTTAAAATCTCCATTTAAGTACGTTAGTCATTTCTAATTCTTTATATAAACAACCTTAATAATAGAGAAAAGAAAACGTTATCTGGCGACAGCGGAGTGTTTGCCTCAATCTTATAGGTCGATGGGTAAAATCTTTCGTTTCTATAGACCAACATTTATGAGTACGCTTCAAGCATTTTATTTGTTCTCCAAAGTTTTGTATTAAAACTTGAAACTTGTGGTTCAAAGGTAGGGTATTTTTGGCCTTCATTTTTCACAAGGAGGCCTAAGCTATTATTTAACAGCCGCGACATTGGATATCACAACAAACAATCTATATATTCGACAAAATAAATGACTGCCAATTTCTCTTGCGAATGTCAAACAACAATAGCTTATTACACAAAATATAACAAAACGCAACGTCGAGAACAGGATTTAAGAATAGAAAAAAAAAAACAATGTCTATGGTTATATCAGATACAAAAAACTGGCCACTCTCTCGTTACTGATCAAATCGAACCTCACGTATGTCGAGGAATTTCAAAAACCATAATGATTGATTGTCAACCAATGACAATCGCGTACCTATTCAAATTCTATTCCAATTTGAATGTCGAACGGGTTCTTTTTCCTGTTGCGTTGTATGTTGTGTGCCAGTAACATTTCCATAGGAAAAATACAATGAGCAATTATTATTTTAATGTCGATTTTTCTTAGATTTTACATTAATAAAACTTCGTTATTGTTAGGAACTAGTGATTAACACTGGCTGAACAGTACAGCGTACTTATTTTTATTTGTTCCAAGTGAAAGATTCACTGTAACCGCAACAGGCACAGGAAAGTAACCCAATATTCCTTATGAGTATCAAACTTAAAAATGATGGTGCGTTTAAAAAGCCATATGTTTATCTTATAATTACTCGTGTGCGTATGTGTGTGTGGGTGTCTAAGTACGTAATTAAAGTATGGAAATAGTAATATTCGTTTTGAAGTGTTTTCTCTATAAAACATTCGAGTGGCTGGGAACACTCTTGTGTCAACGACCTCGTCGATTTTTTCCCCTTCTGTTATAATAACAGCTCTGTTTACTAACTCGCGTCTGTTACTCCTTTTTTGGTATTCTAGAAATTTCGACTATAATGAAACATAGATGTACGTTTCTAAGAATAGTGATGTAACGATCATAGTTTTTAAGTCGATGTTATACTTTTTTCTATAATTTGGTAGACGAATTGTTTATGACCAAATCGGTTTGAACCGGTAATTTGTACGTTGCGAAATTTGACTCGTACGGTTAGCGAGATCATTAATCTTACGTTGATACGGGACTGTCTGTTTGTTTGAAAAATATGCACGAATGTCGAAACTGGCTCGATGACGTCACTCACGACGATAGCTGATTAGTAGCTGCAGTTTAAACTGCTGTATTATATTTTTGGAAATGTATATATTTTAAAAACGATATTACATCATTTATAAAATAATTTTCTTTAATGTGAAAATCGAATGTAGGTATACTCATTTGAATACTGCCTACACTCAGCTGACTTCGGTCGGAACAAAAAAAAAAAAACGAAATGGGACAATAGCGCATAGAGCTCGCCTCGCGACCCACGGTAATTTGAAATAATAATTGAATTCAAATTAATAATACGAAATCAGAATAATGCGTTCCTTATTTGAATTTCGCGGGGCCGTGTAGGCCTTCGTTGGTTTTTTCTATTCTAAATTTGAAACGTGAATTTGGAATCGTGTGTATTGTGTTGCGAAATAAAATAATTTGCTGTACTTTGCTTTGCGAGTCGAAATAGTAGATATCATCGAGATAATTAAAAATAATTGAGTTTGATAAACCTCTTTAAACTGGATTAGCTCGAACGATCGACGAAATCGTTAGTTTTGCAAAAATATTGTAATGTACAAAGATATTTTTGCCGATAAAATTTATTTACTTCACGATTTGGTATTACACAAGATTACATGTAGGTATATAATTTGGCGTTACCCAATTACGACCTAGAAAATAACGAGAAACTATGATATACATAAGTATCTGTGTAATACAAATTGAAAGTGTTTTGGAATCGTTCTATTCGATACATTCTAGTTTTATGCATAAAAGCGTAATTTGAGGTCAATTGACTATACATTAATGATTGTTTTGATACTTTAATGACTTGTCGGACAATTTGACACAGTTTTGGATGTTTAAGCAATATTTACTTATGTTCCTTGAAATCTGAATTTTGGTAGCTTTTTTGTTTCATAACTTAAATTTATTACATCGCAGCGTATATACATTGTGTTAAAATAACTCTTAAAGAATAATAAAAAAAAGCTAATTAACGAAATGATTAACTAAGCTTTATGCTCAAAAATTGTTATCGTGAAAAATATTTACAGAAAATCTAATTAATATAAATATCTATTAAAAATTATTATTATTATTATTATTATTATTATTATTATTATTATTATTATTATTATTAAGTTTTTAAAGTATTTTAAGGATAAGTAACAAAATGACCAATGTACATTGTCCAAATATTTTAATCTGTTATTTTTTAGCTACTTATGTACTTGCTAGCCTTTGTTAGACGTTTCCTAATTTTAAAGTCTTTATTTGAGATACTAAATATCTTACTTAAGGTTAATGCCTCTCAATCTACCTGTAATAAGTCAAAACAAAAACTGTTCGTAATTCAAAATATTCATCCATAAATCAAAAACTCAAACCAAGTTCCTTTCGCCATTTTGTTTTTACAAAACTGTAATCTATTCCCGCCGTTTCGCATCCTGCTCTGACCTAGCAACACTACGCTTCCTTTCTTCCATCTATGTCATTCATAATTCACCATATTGAAGTGTATTGACATAAAATGTATGTCTCTAGGTATGTGTGTGTGTGTGTGTGCAATCGGTCGAACGTGATCCGTTTGACAATAAATATAATACACTTACACCGGAAATTTATGAATTTAAATGAGAAAGTGTTGGGAATTTAATGACAGTGGTTCGAGGTAAAACCATTCTTCCTGGTCGCATGTCACTTGCTTATTGAATTCATTTTATTGTTTATGGATACGCGGGTTGTGCATAGACAATTTTTTGTTAGTTTTAATTGTCTATGTTTCCTTTATTTCTTATTTGTTTTATAGCTTTGTATTGCAATATTTGCTTACTTATGATACTGTACTTATAACTTAATGGTAGATGATCATACAAGTTGTGGCTTCTTAAGCACATAAAACAATATACAATATACCTATCATAATACCTAATAAAGAGCAATGGCTTGCCTAACGCACCAACTCATGCCTAATTAGGCTACATATGACAGCTACAAGGCGTGGCCACTATATACCTATGTATAGTGACACGGACGCACAGTGAGACGGTAATTCTCCTTTGTATGCTAAACAGAGAATTATCTAGCCACTCGAAATTGTAATCTTAAAACTTGCTTGGAATTTCTTCATCTCTTGTTTATGTACGAACGGAGCCCGTGATGGGTATTTGTCAACTTTTGAATTTGGAACCGCTCCGTAGCTTTTTAATTGTAACAATTGCGTTGTCATACGCGATGGCATTTAATGCCGCTGTCAAATGTTACTGATCTTGGTATTGTTTATTGTTGTAGCAAATTTGTCAAGTAGGGCATGTTACGCTGAATAACAGTGCTTGAATTTAAAATTGGAATTATAGAATTTAGTTATTTGAAATAAGAACTTTTTATTTTTTTAAGTGAAACTTCTTATTTATGCTTTGAAATTCTGACCCGCAACTTTGTGACGAAAAATAAATGAACGCGAAAGCCAATCTATACTTTCCAAGAGTGATTGATGAATAATTAAAATGTTTTCCTGTACCTACTACAAAAGTTTCACTTCTATCGTGTCTTTACGACACACCCAGTTTAAAAATAAAAATTGTAAAGAATATACTTGATATTCAAATGCAAAGGGATATATCAAAACGTTAATTATAATAAAACAAACAAAATTTTAATATAAAACTACCCAATATCACGAAAAACATGTTCTTTTTCTTTGATATCTTTGATGCCACTTGGCTTGGTGGTTAGCGCTCTGACTGCCAGACCGAAGGTCGCGGGTTCGATTCCCACCCAGGACAAACATTTGTGTGCATAAACATGTCTGTTTGTTCTGTGTCTGGTTGTAAATATCTATTTAAGTATGTTTTTAGAAAAAAAAAGTAGTATATGTAGTATATCAGTTATCTGGTTTTCATAGTACAAGCTCTGCTTAGTTTGGGATCAGATGGCCGTGTGTAAAGTGTGTCCCGAGATATTTATTTATTGATTTTATTTATTTATTTGAGCATTAACTCATATACCGCATATTCCGGCCAAGACCTCTACTGATTGTCAGTAACCTAGAGTCCATAGAGAAGATACCTCTTCATTTGGCAATTATTACTATAGATTTAGACTCGTTTTATATTTAATGGCATTGCATAATGATCTTGCACAACGCAATGGAAGCTTTAAGGAGTTTTAATCTCAAATTGCGTAACGTCAAAACAACATTTCTTTTTAATTTGTCACCGAATTTCAACGTATCGACACAGCAGATCTATGGTCGACAAATCCTATTGTGTATCAAACGAGTTCGTTGCTTAAACGTCAAATATAATTTTATAATAAGGTATATAAGTAGATTACGGTACTCGACCGTCGTGTGTGGTGAAATTTTGTGAAAACCAGAGTGATGTTTGTAATCTGATCGACGTTTGACAGTTGGCGTGTACCATAGATTAAAAATATTGTGATTGTCTTTGTTTTATTTGATGACGAAATTAATTTTGAACTTTTTTGTTTGGATCTTCAGTGAAGTTCTATCTTATTAAACATATTCACTCTAGTTCCCGAGGAATGTAACATTTTCCCGGGATAAAACGTAGCCTAAATTTTATTCCTGGACATGTTCTATCTGTGTGTCAATTTTAATTTAAATCTGTCTGTAACAGACTGTGAGGATGTATGAAATGATCTTTATTACTCTCTCACACACAAACGACTAAACCGATTTCGATGAAACAACGACAAAACGATAGATTATAAACAGGACTAACACATATCGTACCTAGTTTTAATCCCGGGACAATTTATCCATCCTAAAAATCTTAGTAGAATCAAAACGGTTTCAAACTGTTTTGAGGCACACAATAAACACTATAGGTACGAACAATTGCATCGCTCGCAAAAATATTTAGGTTTCACAAGTAGTATATTACACACTCAAGTTTATTTAAACAAAAAAATAATAAAAGACCAATTGATATGTATAATAAACACCGCAAGTAACTTGAAGAGTGACAAACAAAAGTATTGTAAACAATGGCGTTACTGAAGTCTCTTATATACGTTTAAATATTTTATACATGATGTTATAAAACTACCCGTAAAGCCGAAAGGTTAAATGGGGCTATATAACGAGTCCATTCACAATATTTAAGAACCGTAGTAACGCTGTATAACATACCCCAAAAAAATAAAAAAAATCAAATCACTGATTTTTATGAATGAAAAATAGAAAAACTATTAAAGTAGACTTAGGTAAAATAGGTACGCCTTAGAGTAGGCCTTTCTGTTAAATAATCTGGTTGTCTGACATGACAGCTTACTAGGGTTGTTGGCTTTGATGATTAATTATATTTTTACGGGGTATTTTGTAACACGTTGTATAAGTCAAGTGTGTCAAATAAGTTATTGTACCTATAAACTTAAGTAATCAATAATAATAAATAAATATCTTTGGACATTGTTTACACACGGCCACCTGATCCCAAACTAAGCAGAGCTTGTACTATGGAAACCAGATAACTGATATACTACTTATTTAAAATACAAACTGATATATTTATTTTATAATTTAACTAAACCCATGTAATGCTTAGGGTACTAAGGTTCGAATCCTAACATTAGGTCTTAATTATTTAATACCAGCTGTCCCCCGCGGTTTCACCAGCGTTGTAAATTTTTTTGGGATAAAAAGTATCTTATGTTACTTCTAATATCTCCAAGAATATGTATACAAAGTGTCATTATGATCGGTTTAGTAGTTTTCGCGTGAAAACGTAAAAACAAACTTACATTCACATTTATAATATTAGTAGGGATAACAGTTTTTTTGGCGACAAGAAATGTCAGTGTATCATTGACTAAGGGAAGTGACTCAATATAAAAATGGCCATTCATTTGATTGGGAGAAATCTCCAGCTATGCTAAAACTCATGTCTTCTCCATCTGACCAGGAGGCTGATTGTGTAATGCTCTCGCAATCAAAATCGAAGCCGATTTGTCGATACACTGCCTTCTTATTATTGTTATCTCTTTCTGCGCGTGATGTGTGAATGGGATAGCAATCACTCAACGGTCAATAACGTAGGAAATCCACCTCAACATCGATTTCGAGAGCAGTATACAATCACCTACCTATACCAAGTAACAAATCAAAGGTAACACATATAATATACCAATGCAATTAAATCTACGTTTTCTAGTCGGTTCTCTCATCGGGTGGTCCAATCATTATATTTTAATCCAAGGCACAATTACACAGAAAAGGCCACCGTACATGTTTTTAATATTAAAACATTAGTTTTCCAACGACTTAATCGATCGCCATTTTCCTGTCAACGAAGGACGGTCTGACAGACGAGACATGTTGAAATGCGGCCTGATGCAAACTGCGCATAGAATTATAATGTATATATTTATTATAACAATAAGTCGAATGGTAATTCATTTTAATGCGTACAATGTACATAATAACGCGGCACCCACTTACCTAAATAAAATTATTGAATACAATGACATACCAAGGTAAAGTTCGGAGAACATCCATTTTTTAAATAAAAAAATTATAAGCTATGGTTTTTATGTACTCGCAATTTGCACGTTTGCATAGCAACTGATTAAAAGATTCCATATAAAAAGCAATAAAGACTTGTCAACGCACGCGTTCCAATTTGAAATTCAAACTTAGAATAAATCTTTGATATCACAACAGTTGATTTGCATTGAACGTATAATTTCTTCGCCTCTATTCATATTAGTTTAAAACTCATTTTAGTTTCACAAGTGGACAGTTAACTGTAATATTATGTTGGTAAGTAATGTTTTGATATGGAGAATACTTCTAAGAAGAAACTTAAGGTCCTCATTTAGGTAGTCGGTTAACAATAACATTTTTGCAAATGTTTACAAGAGCAGTGTTGTGTTACTATGATTGCTGTCGATTCGCAGATTTGTGCGTAGGAATTGTTTATTACATGTGCGGTAGGTCTAACCGTTTCTCGGTGGTCTCACTTATCACTTAAGACAATTTTAATGACTCAGTAGAAAATACATTTAGAAGAAACCAAAGACAATAGAGAGTTTTAACAAACAATAAAACTTACCTATTATTTTTCCTGAAGACATCCGGAATCCATCTTGAGTCAAGCACCAGTCTTTTTTAGCGTTTCCAGTCGTTTTACCTTCTCCCACCAGGTGGCGCCACCATCGCTATCGCATGATGTGAGCGGTAGGCGCGACAAGGTGGTGCCACTAACTTCATTTGTTCATCATTATAAAACTCATGATGTACCAGGTAGAAATTACCTGGATTCCGGATGTCTTCAGGAAAAATAATAGGTAAGTTTTATTGTTTGTTAAAACTCTCTATTATTTGTTCCGATTCGACATCCGGAATCCATCTTGAGTGATGTGTTTGTTATCTCCTGGTATCTAAGATGCTATAATGTGTCGTTTAGAGTATTGAAAAATAAAGAATTACTATAATCAACAGATTTATTCAAAACACGGTAAATGCTATTTAAATCATAGTACAGCATCAAAATAATTCGATAGAGAAATCGACTCATTACAATCATTGGAAGATCTGATAATTTCTTTTTGATAAAGGTTTCTGAAGGTATGCTCTCGCTTCCAATTAGCCGTAGCAAGTACTCGATCAATAGAAAAGCTTTCGAGCCAGTTAAGCGAAGCGACCGCGGAGCGTACCGAGCCGGGCGGCGCCTCCACGCCCGCCGCCCGCAGCTCGGACCTCACCCAGCCGCCTAGCACGGTCCTGGACACAGGCCTCACTGCCCCACGCACGCTTATAAATAACTCTGGACATTCAAAAGTATTACGTCTTTCCGCTGAATGATATATTAACTTACGAATCCAATAAATACAATTTAGGTTTTTATTAGGATGACCTCGTATTTTCCAACCAGATTGTCTATATTTGCTATTGTCAGTCTTTGATCCAAAAGCAGGCCAAAATATAATTGAGTTATTTCCGTCGATCATACTATTCGATCTTATTTGCAAAAGCGTAAGGTCGTGAACCCTGCGTCCGGACATAAGCAGTAAAAGTATCGCTACACGTTTTGAGATTTCAAATAGACTATCTTCATTGACTGAATTGTTTTCTAAATACTGCAAAACAATTTTAGGGTCCCATATTGGTGGTTTGATACATTTTGGTTTTGCAAGTGATATAGACTTTAAGACATGTTTAACAAAAAAGTTTGATGAAATACTATTTATTGAATCGTGGCTCACAAATGTTGAAATTGCCGATTTATGGACCAAAATAGTTTTATAAGCGAAGCCACACTTTTTATGAAGATATATTAAATAACGTGCTACCTGAGTGGGTACGGGATTTTTAAAATCTATACCATTTTGAATACTCCACTTTATCCATTTTTCCCACGCCGGTCTATATGTGTTAAGTGTAGATTGCCGCCAACTAGACATCAGGACAGTTTTTTCTTGAGTTGTCCAATCTTCTATTGCTTCAGTCCACCCGAGATTAGCCAAGCTTCCAGACGAATGTTTTGAATGTCTGGTGGATGGACATTCGTCCTGGTATCGATCAAAACTTGTTGAAGGTTGGGGATCACGTGAGGCCCTTGTATCGCCCGGGACCGCAGATCTGCCATCCAGAACACTTTGATCCAGTTGGGAGCAATCACTATGTACTGACCTTTGGCAGTGTTCAGGTGCGCAAGTACTTGTGGTATTAAATTACATGTGCTGTAAATGAAGCGAACAGGTCTATCTCCGGTTTGCCCCACATTTTGAAAATTGGAATGGTCGCCTCTGGTTTGAGATGCCATTCCGGGCATTGCATTCCCCTCGACAACGCATCGACATCGCTGTTGTATCTCCCAGGGAAGTACTGAGCCGTCAATGATATATTGTGCGCGTCTAACATTGCCAGTAGCCGTTTTGTCAATTGTAAAAGCAATTCTGACTTTGTACCACCTTCTTTGTTTATGTGGGCCACTACTGTCCGATTGTCCGTTTGTAAAAGAATGTGTGCGTCTTGGAGTCCCATTTTCGTCTGTAGAATTGCAGCGTACACAGCATATAACTCCTTGAGATTTACATGCCAAAATGTTTGGTATTTCATCCATTGTCCTGCAATTTTCATATCGCCAAGTTGAGCGCCCCAGCCCTTGTCCGACGCATCCGTGGTCAGGAGGTGAGATATCGGATTGGTATGTATCGGAAGAGAGCAGTCCAGAGAAGTGAGCCACCATCTCAGTTCTTGATAGACGGGTTCTGGTATCTTTACTCGTTTGTACGGGTGAGACTTGGGAAGCTGTCGACTGCAGGTTTGCGTTGTGCGACAGTTTAGTCTCCCTCTCGGTGTCATAAAGCTGGCAAAGTTGAGTCTCCCCAGTAGGGACTGGGCCTGTTTGAGGGACCAACTGCCATTCGACATTTGAGTCTGGAGCACCCTGCGGAGCGTTAGGCGCTTTGGTTCCGACAAGGACTTTGTGTTGAACAGTGTGTCCCAGGTAACACCGAGAAACTCCAGGCGTTGAGTCGGAACCAACACAGACTTGTCGAAGTTGACCGTCCATCCGAGACGTTGTAATAGGCTTAGTGTGAATGAAATATGATCTTGTAATCCCTGACGAGACTGGTCTGCGAGTAGAAAATCGTCCAGGTACACCACACAGCGAATGTTGCGTTTGCGTAGGTATTCTGCTATCCAATTGGTAAGAGATGCAAAAGTCCTCGGAGCTGACGATAGTCCAAATGGCAGACATGTCATTTGTAGCAAACGACCATTGTAACTGAGCCTTAGGAACCTGCGGTGCTTGTGAGAAACTGGCAGATGAAAATAAGCTTGACTTAGATCGATTTTCGCCATCCAATCTGCTTTTTGTAAGAAGCTCGGAACGCGGAAATAGCTGAATAGCTGAAAATCTTTTGTCTGTACAAACTGATTTAACTGTTTTAAGTTGAAGATTGGCCTCATTGAACCGTCCGACTTCGGCACGAGAAAAAACTTCGATAGGTAACTCGGCGATCGTTCGGCTATTTCGAGCACGTTTGTTTGTAACATTGTATTTATTTGCCGTGTCATTTGAGAACTTAATTTTGTTTCGAAAGTCTTCATGACTCGTTCGTTTGGTAATATTAGGGGTGGTTTCATCATAAAAGGTATTCTCATACCTTTTAGAAGTTTGCATAGTTTGGGTGGCGCTCCTAAATCGCTCCATACACGTTGAAACCGCGCCAGACAGCCACCCAGAAAGCTGGCATAGTCATGCCCGGGAATGTTTGTTCTTGGAAGAAAATGATTTTTTTCCTTTACCGTCATGTTTTTGCTTATAGTTGGATGCTCGATATCCCTTAGAGTGGCTCTGGTACTTCTGTCGCTTAGAAGGTGCATTACGAAAAAAATTTTCACGCGATTGTTTGCTTTCTTGTTGTCTACCCACACTCGTGTTCGACTTAACCCGATATTGTTGAGAAGTACTCTGAGTAGGTTGAGCAGATGAAGAAGACTGCAAAAGATTCTCGACCCCCCCAATTTTCTGAATGTAGGTAGTAAGCTGCTCATCATTAAATAAAAATTCAGCACTAGGTGGTAGTTTCTGCATAACACTACAATGAAAACCCTCAGGGATTTGCTTTAATAAAATGATGAACAAATGAAGTTAGTGGCACCACCTTGTCGCGCCTACCGCTCACATCATGCGATAGCGATGGTGGCGCCACCTGGTGGGAGAAGGTAAAACGACTGGAAACGCTAAAAAAGACTGGTGCTTGACTCAAGATGGATTCCGGATGTCGAATCGGAACAAATAATACCGAGCTATACGGTTGTATATGTAAAAAAGAGCTAAGTGAAAAATAAATTCTACAAAATTGAAGTAAATAATTACCGTAAAATCAGTCAATTTAAATAACGACCAAATCTTTTTTGTGACATCATTAATAATGAATTCATGCCACAATTAATAAGGTCTATCAATTTAATAACCTAAGTCATCAAACTACAAAACATGTGGGCTGGCCAGACGCTGACTAAGTTGGAATCTAGCTATCGAAGCATTGTCTTGAAATAATAAGTCGACACATTCTTACAGAAATTCTTTATGCAATGGCACAAGCGAGTGTTAAATTACATAAACAAAACTTAACGTATTAAAACTACAGTCTTAACATACTTCCTAACATCAGCTTTGTACCATAGCTGATAAGTCTAGAAGCAGCGCATATTTCCAACCTTTCGTAGGTTTATCTAAGATTTTGATCTATGGTTTAAACTGAGAATAACTATTGAAGACAACAATTAACCGAGGACTACGTATAGTAACATAGTATAGTGTATCTAATTCTCAAATCGTGTAGAAATTAGTAATGAATTTGAACTTAATAAGAGTATAATAAACATTTCCTCGAACAATGAACAGAAAACGTATAAAAACCCATGTTCCACGACCCGTCAAACACATTTACATCTCCTAATAAATCTTAAAGCACAAAAATCCTGGCCGAAAATGAATAAAAATAAAAAAAGCATAAAGCCAGTAGTCGAACCGAAAAAAGAAATTAAAAATTCAAATAAAAGAACGTATTCCGTAAGATAATGCTTATTCATTCCACATTTAAAATCAAATTTTCAAATAAAGAACTCGCGGCGGTCGATCGAGCGCGTTAGGCTAAAGCGAGATAATGATATTGTCGTAGATATAAGTTAGACAGAGATAGATAGCTTATTATGATTGACAGCTGAGAACGGTTAGCCTTGAAATATTTGAAACATTATATTATTATAAAGTACACTATCTTCGTCAGACACGAGAGTTAGGCGGACATTAAGCTTAGAGCTTTTAAAAATATATATTTTTTATTACTTTTTTTTTCTTTTATAATTTTGTGTGATATCAAATGAACAAATCTACTTATTATACAAATAACTATTCGAGTTTTTATCGGTCCTTTTGTCACTATATGTAAAAAGGTTATTATTGATTAAAAAGAGTTATCGGAATGCTTATTTTGGATTTGAAAAAAAAAAGTACCGTAAAGTTTTTTTTTATCTATTTGAAATGAAAAAAAAATAATTTCGATGTCCAAAACGCTGTAGTGTGTATCACTCATTACCCGTATGTATAATGGCGGGCCTTCGCCGCTAGATATACGTTTTTAGGAACGTCGAGTTTCTCCGGAACACGTTTTAAATCATAATTCGACCGTCATATTTTTTTTTTAGAACGTTGACTTTTTAGGTTTTATTTTGTTTTCGGTCAGTGTTACACCGAATTAAGCGCGGAGCTATTAATTATTTAACATTTCAAAGATTGTTTTTTTTTAGATAGTTTAAGCTACAGTTAATTAATTAAATACTCACGATTTCAGAGTGTAATATGTATATAAAATAAATAGCACAGTATAACTGGAATTCGTTTATTCAAAAAATATAATTATAAAGTTCTTTTTTTTTTCAAGCAGACACGAATACACTCAAACAAAAATATATTTACATCATCGCGCCGCAGTGTGCTCGGACCTATTGTTTTTTGTAACCATTACCGAGACGGGTTAACAAAACACGACTAACTACTGGTTTACCAATCCAACATACCTTACACGTTGACAGCGGTCTAAAGGTTAAAACATCTAGTTCCCCACATTCGCCATGGGCAGTTAAACCCATTATCGGCATTTTTAATTGATGTTATTAACTTTTATTTAATTGTTCAGTTATTAACTCTAGGTGCCAGTTGCGTGGCGGCAGAAAATACAGAAGTTTGGTTATAAAATGGGAGACGAATTGATAATTTTTTTGGTATTTCGGCTCTTTATAAAATTTTATGTTTTTGGTATTTTTATAGGTGCTATGTCGAAAGGTAGTTTTAATTTATGTAGTGTAATTTTACGAAACAGACTACGTATCTGGTCTACACGGAAATCTCATTATAATACTAAAGTAGACATCATTATGCAATACAATATTTTTTTCCAAGAAATAATGTACAATGCAAACTAAATTCTTTTCAGCGCGCCATCGATAAAGAGATTGTAAATCAAAGGCACATTGTTTGCAAAAATAGACTATGGCATAAAAGAAATTTGTTACAAAATAAAAGCGCAACGGTCGACCGCTAATAGGCGAGAAAGCTTGCGTGCTCAGTTCCGCTTCTGATGTGCGTAGAGCTACGAAACTCGTAGACATGCTACGAACACTGTAGCGGAGAGTAGGAAAGAAAACTTGTGACACTTACAAACTAACCAATAAGTAAAGAAAAAAAACTTCCAATATTATAATAAGTTATTCAAGCACTAGTATTACTTAATCTGTATAACTATAATAAAATTTATAATTATGTAACATTATAAAAATATTTAAATAATAATGATTCACCAATAAAAGTCCGTTCTCCATCGTTAGCAATGCACCAAAACAATTTCATTCACGTTTGGAACAGAACATTCGATATTTGAATATTCAAACTGCCGCTAATCGCTTTTATTGGTGACTTTACTGCCTATAATGATCATGTGTTGAATACGAGTCTTTTGAGTTATTTCCCTCCGGCTTCTGAACGCGGCGTCGACATAGACAATCGATGGATTTTAAAAATCGTTCCATTTGACATTTCGTTTATTTTTTATTGGAATTAAATTATACAGTTTGTCTCTCTTTGAATTTAGAATAGATTTCGATATTATTAGCACACAATTCTTTTTTGTAATTGGTGAATATTAATTTCACAGTAGATAGAGAATGTAGTTATAAAAGGAGGTCATATTTTACTTTTTATTCGTGATTAATATCGGCAATTTGTTTTCTTTGCAACGGTATTTTTATTGATTATGAATTATCGACTCAATCGATTCTAAATCGGTGAATAATTTAATTAGATCGAGTTACGCACGTGGGCAGCAATACCTTATCTATTTTCCATATAATTTTAGAGTAATATTAAAATCGCCGAGTTTTCTGTTAGCCATAATTTATTAGGCGCCTGAGGCAATGGTTTTTGTTTATTATAAAACTTTATTCAAAACACTGTGTAGGTAGACGTATAGGTATAATAGTAATGTTGTTATTAATATAATAATGTACAAAATAAACTTTTTTTTAATGAATATAAGGTTTGAAATAAATATTTGAAAGTTAAGTAAAAGCTAGTTTGACACTTTACCTAGAAGGAAGTCATTGGTCTGAATCTTATTCTAAACATGAGTGACTTCAGCTAAGTGTGTTTTGATAGCACTTTTATCATAATCCTAACTAATATTATAAATGCGAAAGTAACTCTGTATGTCTGTCTCGCTTTCACGCGAAGACTACTAAACCGATTGTCATGAAACTTTGTACACATATTTTCGGAGGTATTACAAGTAACATAGGATACTTTTTGTGCCGGAAAATGTTACATCTCTCGGGAACGCGGGTGAAACCGCGGGGGACAGCTAGTAATATTAATAGTGTATGGATGTTTTTCACTCTTTCACGCAAAAACTAACAAACAGATTTTGATGAAACTTGGCACATATATAGAAAATGCCCTGGAATAACACACATGATACTTTTTGTGAACAAATGATACATTCATCAGGAATGCGGGTGAAACCGCGGGGGACAGTTCATTCTTAACACGGCCATCTGATCCCAAATTAAGTAAACCTTGTACTATGGAAACCAGATATATCCTTTTTTCCAACTCCAATTTTGTTTGTTTACCACCTTCAGCCACATATTCATACCACCAAAACTGTTTTCTACCACAGGGTAATCAGAAAATAAAAATCATGAAGAAACCCGGCCACCAACCCACGACCTCTCGATCCCCTGACAATCCCACTACACCAACAGTCGAAACAACCTTGATAACAATTTTTCGATTAGTCAAAGGAATGTATCAATAATACCTATTGTTATATTGTTATTAAAACTTATTGTAAAAGATAAAATGCATTGTCTAATAATAAACCGTTTAATTGAAGTATTACAATTCTATTATTTCCAATTTCTCGTTTCATAATTCCCATGCTAAAGGTCATAACTGTTAATTAACATTGTGAAAAATCCTTACAGAGTTGTGTAACGTTTTCTGATAAAGAATGTCATTAAAAGATAAAAGATTTAGGATAAGAGGATACGGTCTAGAAGCAGCTGGAGTGTTCTGAATCAGCCCCCCTATTCAGCTAATATTTCGTCGGCGAGCCGCTTCACGGAGGCCTCGGAGAGCTTATCTCTCACGTGATTAGTAGTATTAGCGTAGTAAGCGACAGAGACAAAGCATAGAGACTGCAGCGAAACATCCTCGAGTTAGTTTCATTTTCCGTACAGAATCGAGCCCCAGAATACTGAAATAAGAAACTTTTATTATATGTTATGTAATTTAGATCATTTCTGACAGTGACTATTCGTAAATATAGCATTTCCCATTGTTTCACCCGCGTTTAGTTTGAAGTTGCTCAGACCAACAAAACACGTTGTTCCATACAAACTTTGCACCTCCGTTTTACCCCCTTAAGGGGTGAATTTTCAAAAATCCTTTCTAAGTGCTCCCCTACGTTATAAAAGGAACCCCTATGCAAAATTTCAAAATTTAAGGCCCTGCGTTGACATGTCAGTCAGCTTCTCCTTATTAAAGGAGATATACTCGTATAGATAGATATCTCTAGAGGAAACTAAATATATATTTTGAATAATATTTAAATGTAACTAATTATGTATCTTTATTTAAAACAAAGTCGGATAACTTACACATTTATACACACTTACGCACCAAGTTGACTACTGTAATTAAAAGAAATGGGGGCCTGGAGCTCCAAAATACAGGCCCAGGCTTAGTTTGGACTCCAGATCTCCCTCAAATTGCAATTTTTTCCCAATCTTCCTGTCAACTGTATTTTATCATTACATGTAATTTGTGGAGATAAATAAAATAAAATAAATAAATTATTAAAAATAAATAAAATTATTATTAAATTAATTATTAATAAATTATAACATAATTACTGCTGCACAGATTTTAATGAACTTTGATTGGTTGGATTCATCTCCGTCCCAAATTTTTTTTCAAACTTTTTTTTTTATTAACGCTATTTTTAAGGACATGAACTACAATCCTCGGGAACGCGCATGAAACTACGGGGCACAGTTAGTTTTACATTAATATAAACAAAGAATCATTAAAATCAGGCAAGATATGCCCGACACCCGTAACTTGAACCTAGGACCTCCTAGCCAAGACTTAGTCAAAAAAAAAATGAACTTTGGAAATTGAATACAAGGAGGTATGTACTCAAATAAGCCTTCTTTAAAAATCCAACAATTAGAATCACTTCCGCCGGCCGCATACCGCCGCGCCGCCATATTGGATTCCCGATCAATATTAATATAATGCCTCCGCGCATGTAATTGTGACGGTTTTATTGTTATTATTGGATATTGTTCCGGCCAAGGCTGTATCGAAAATGGTGAGGTTCAATGGTTATGGTAAACTTAACTCATGGATGGTTTTACTCTATCTATACGTGTTAAGGATAATGAATGAGCCCTTGTTTCCAAATTTGGATAAGCGTTTGATATTATGGATCAGGTGTGTTTGTTTCTTTGTCACGGAAACGTCATGAAAATGTATTTCATAAAATTCCTTTGATTTTAGGTCACACAACCAACTTTTGTACAAACGTTGGAACAAAAGTTGGACAAACGTTTGTTCAAACTTCTCATCATATTTCTAATTGACAATGTAGTTTTGTAAGTAGATAGAGTCAAACAAATTAGAAAATATAGATCTTCTATCGATAGTGTATGTCACATCACTATGGCAAGACATCGAGAACTGACAACTGTCAACATGTCATCAAACTATTTAGGGTGAGGTTACCTGTTATTGGCGTGAGTATATTAAAAAAATGTTATGATCAAAGAAAAAAATACGCTTCGACGAATTTTATATTTACGGACATTCAAAACGGTTGTCCTAGGTTAATTTTATATTTTAATAAAAAAAATTGAGGAAAATTGATGTAGGTTGAAATGAAATGAAATATTTATTCAAATAGGCCTTCACGGGCACTTATGAATTGTCAGACTCTATCACCGGTTCGGAAGGTTGCTTTTACTGAGAAGAGCCGGCAATAAACTCAGCAATTACTCTTTTCAAAATAAGATTTTGTACATAAAGATGTGTCCTGCTGGAGATGGCGCTACACCCAAGCATTGTCGTCATTAAAGAATCATTAGTGTTGTAGAAAGCCTTTTGTACTAAAACAGTCTTAATTCTTTCCTTAAAATTTTGTAAAGGCAAATTTAAAATTTCAGCAGGTTAAACCCAAAATCAAAGAATTTTGCGGCTTCTTAAACTACATAAATATCTTCAAGTTTTATCTTTAAAACGAAATTAAGAAAAAATGCGATAAAAGATCTTAGTTTTATTTTCACCTATTCTTAAAACTAATTGACAACTGATAGTTCAAAAGGTCTTCTCATTTTAAAACTAACTTCCGAACTGGTGGTTACTTCTGTAGCTTTGACCTTCATTAGAGCCCTTGTAAGGCCTAAACTGAATGTATAGATTTGAATGTTGAATAAGCAATAATCACCTGGATACCTGAGAGAAAAATAATGCTGCCTCATCCGGAACCAATTCTATAAGAGATGTTCTAAACACTGACACACACATGCTCCAACAATCTCGCATATTATAATATTTGTAAAAGAAAGATGAACTGAATAGAACCTTATTTCTAAGGCTTCATGATACCAAATAAATAACAATAAATATCCTGGTTCATTCTTCACACACGGGCATGTGATCCGAAACTAAGCCGAGCTTGTACTATGGAAACCAGATAACTGACATACCTATATTTACGAAATACTTATATAGATATTTACATCCAAATACATAACAAATGTTTGTCCTGGGTGGGAATCACAGCAACGATCATGGCAGTCAGGGTCTCTAACCACCAAGCGAGCTGGCCCGTCGTACTCGTGTACACTAACAAATTCTTTTTTTTTCTGTATATTCGTACACGGACGTAAAGCGTGCCCTGTTATTAGATCATTCACTTATTATAATGTTATAACCGGAGGTATAACCGGATGACGCCATCAATATCAATTTTGTCACCTTTACTTTATGCACTGACGGACATCAAATAATTAAGAAGGCGATTTAATATATAACCTACATTAAGATAAGGCTGTATGGTCACTTACCTTTGCCTCTTTTTACCAGGAAGAATTTATTATTTATTATACCAGGAATGTTTTTAAAGAAAAAACAGTAAACTGTGTCGTATTTTAAAAGACCTAAGCCCACAAACTTGCATTCATATTATTGGAGATAATAGAGTTATACTGGAGTTTGACTACAGTGGTCGGAGGTAATAAGCTCTCTCTCCAAACGGAATTGTCTCTTTGGTACAGCTCTATGGTCATAGATTTTCAACAAGAGGGTAGTAGCCAAACAGGCGGGTACTACCTAGTGTTGTTGTGTAATTGCAGGCTAAGATCCTTCAACTCGCCAAACAAACTGTATTACATTATTGCTTAAATGACATTATTCAACTGAGTATAAATGTCACATCCATTACAAGCTACATGACTCAAACGCATGATATATTATTAAAGAATACATTCTTTGACATCACACGTCAAAGCTTCGTGATTTAAAAAGTTTACGTTCGAAATTCAAAAGCGTGCAGGGAAGTAGGGTAAACACACCAATTTTGAGACGTTCCAATTCACGATAACGAGATATCGATAGTTATTGTGACCCCGCGAGCGGCGAAGGCCGTATCTTTGTATTAGTTTTTAATAAGTAATTGTACACCCAAACCACGTTACCAATTTCGACATGAATACACGTTATTTTTTTTACCTCTCTCGCCTCGCTTGGAGCAATCTCGTTTTCTCGAAAATAGATCTAATATGTTGAATATAATTAATTTCATACCGACTCGGTTGATCGATGCGTGTTACTTGGCGTGGTTTTTTCGTATAATTATATTTAAATTACAGTGTATTACGTCAATTTGTCTAGAAAACGGAACGGTTTTTTACATAAATTAGTTTTACGCGAAATTCTAATGTTTGAAGAATTTTTTGCAGTGCGTTGTTCCGTGTCAGCTCAGGTTTTTAGCTTCCATTTCATTATAAAAAGTAATTTTAGTTTAATAATATGGAATTAATGAGACCAGACTAGATTATCTAGCTAGCATAAATTTTATATTCCGCAATATGTAATTTTACACAATTTCGGCACAAACTCGTTTGGACCATCTATTTAATGAGATATTACTTAGCATTAACATAGCTCTTTTTTTGTTTCAGATGATGCACAATCATTGGCTGATCTCGAAGACTGATTAAAATATTTATTATATCGATTAAGAAATGATAGATCCATGAAGATTCTCCCCAGGTAACTGATTTGGTCGATGCAATTTTGTTATTTCCAAACAATGAAGAGAAAATTTAAATTCAAAACATTCCACAGTATTCAGCTAATCTTATTGTCAACAAAGGACTATTGTTTCTTCTCAATACATTGTTTCAATTTAAATCGAACGAAAATGAATCACTGTTATGATTGAGCACTAAAATGTATTGAGTTAATTTTGATTGTTTATAAAAAACTACAAGGTGTCCATATTGTTTTCGCAGGTCGGACTCGTTTCAGGTTGTGGTCCTCGAAAGAGTTCAAATTTTGCAATGACTACTGCGATGGCCGCACATCAAGAATCTATACACGAGAGACTCCAGCCAGCGCCCGAGGAACCGTTATACCTTCATCATGGAGCTTCGTCGTGGCCCGACTCCTCGGACCAACAAGAGGAACACAGCGCCGATATGTCTCCTTATTACAATATGCCAAAAAGGAATAAGAGAAAGAACTTCAAGCCGCGATGTGCTCCCAATGCTACAGCGTTCTCAGATGACTCGAACGGCGAGCACTGCAATGAAACTGGAAGCCCCATGAATGGAAACGACAGAACTACCCCCGATCAAGCAGACCAAGATAATGAAGAAGCGGGCTTTGCGAAAATTGGAGTCAAAAACTTCAGTCTCTTAAAAGGAGGCGCAGTCGACCTTAGTCGGAGACTAAGCACAGACTCCAACGAAAACATAGACTCAAATTACCAAACTAGGTTACCGGAAGATAAGAAAGTAGATTCATTTCAACGTTCGTATATACATAGCTTACATATAAATCAGGAGCCCGACAACGATCGGACCGTCCTGAATTTTAGTAGTTTACAAAATAAAACTTTCTGTGCCAAAAATCCTTTTGCTATATCGCAGCTAATTAAGACGAACTCGCCACCTAGGAGAAGGGACTCTGATTCTGATGACGATAATAAAGGGCAGGACATAAATGCCAATGAGAGGTTGGGAGAAAGTCATGAAACGATGGGGACCAGTGAAACGCAACAGAATGGTGACGCGTCTAATACCACGAATAGAATTTTGAGGGATTACGCTATGAATACAATGAAAGAGCTGCTCGGTATTTACGGTTTATCATCAAACGAAGTTGCTGATGCTATCAGTGGACAAATCAGGGTTTTAGAAGCGCTTCAAGGTGAGTTGACTGTTGAATAAAACATTGTGTTATTATTTCGAAAGAATTTGTTGACTAAAGATTTTTTTTCTTTTGTCTAGGCAAACCGTTTACAAACCTGCCTCTAAGTTTAAAAAGAAGACATGACTCAGGATTGGAAGACGGTAATGAAAGGAGTCGTCGAAGGTCTTCATCAGCGACTGAAGATGAAGGGTCTACTAATATTACTCCACCGAAGACACCAGACAATGACATTGAGGCTCAAAGGTATGATACTGACGGACTCGCACATGATGGGTTCCGTACTCTGTAAAAATGTCTACAGTCTAGCTATTACGTTCATGAGATACAACCCGCTGATACACAGACGGACAGAGGGACCGACAGACAGCAGAGCCTTAGTAATAGGGTTCAGCTAGCACCTTTTAATTTTCGTCGAAACCCTAAAAATTAAGAGATATAATGAATTTTGTTTTTCAACAGACAAAGAGCTCTACAGATTATCAACCAACAATCAATGAGGCTGTTCAATAGATCTCAAGGTCAGGAAGAAGATGGAAGCGGTTCTGATGATGGAGATCAGACCCTCGACCTGAGCGTGTCTAGAGATACTGATGGACAGGTGAGTCTGAATATTTGAAATCCGATTGAAACAACCATACATCTATTTAGGTTTCATAAAAACCGCGTTTTCTTAAAAGATAAAATCTTTAGTAAAGTACAATCATAGACAAGTGTCGGTATGAATTTATATTAGAACGTAAAATTTGATTTAGCAGTTGATATGATCAGAATTTAATACATTTTTTGCGTAGGAACAATCGACGACCTCGAGTGCCGGCAACAGTGTGTCGGAGTTTGAACAACAAAACTTACTTATGAGGAAGAATTTAGAGGATCTAGCAAATTTACAAATGCAGGTTAGTATTTATTTAGTTCTGAGAATGTGATTTATAAATCAAAAACCTGTTGATACAATTTCTGGTCTCATCAATCGACTGTCAACCAAAACTCTACACTGTAATATTCTATCGCAGGGATTCTTCCAAAAGCAATCTTCAATGGACGCGGATGATTCGCAAGAAAGAAAACTGCAAGCTAGCGGTAAGTTGATTATTTTGCTTTATTTTTCTTTTTTATTAGATTAATTACTGGATGCGATGAAATCTGTAGGCAATTTTTTGTGACCTTTACCTTACACATACACAAACTTGAAAATGGAGCGTCGAATTATGTTCTTCTTTTGTTTTTTTAAATCAGTCAGACACATACACAACTGTCATATAAATTGCATAATTTGTGCAAAACTAGGACATTTTAGCGGTTGTGTACAGTGACATATTTACATAATCGCTAAATATGACGGGTTTCTCGTTAACAAACTAATTAGAGTGCTAGTGACAACGTTTCAGCCACTGTTTATTTAGAGTCCTCTTAATATTTACTCACATATTTCTCTGACAAATATTTTATTGTTACCGTAATTTTGCTGTTTTAATAATATTAGACTTAAGAACTTAATGTCTCAGGGTTTACAAACATTGGCGATGGTGGTGTTGTAAATGTCCATAGTCGGTGGTCACCACTTACCATGAAGTGGACCGTCTGCCTATGTAGCGGCTAATGTTGCAAAACAAAAGAAGTTTAAGAAGTAAAGTTACTTCTATATAAAGAGGCTTTCTATTAGTGAAAGAATCATTTAAATCGGACCAGTAGTTTTGACGTATTCATTGCAAACAAAAGTACAAAAATATTAAACTTTTCTTTTTATAATATTAGTATAAATAGGCTTTTGTTTTTGACTACAATCTTTTACTCAAATGTCGGTATGTATTTGGTGATAGATTTTTAACTAGAAAAAAATAATTGTGATTTGATTTTTAAAGTTGGTACACAGTGCGTCACAACAGAGTGACCGCAGTTTTCAAACATAACTGTCACCAAATGAGATGCGTTCAAGTTAAACAGAATTTAAATAAAATTACAACTAGCCTATACGCTGCGGCACCGCTTGCTTATTTCTCCACAAAACAGTGAATTCTTTACACTTGCCCGTGAAATGTGACATGTTACTAATTTATTCAATGATCAGTTATTTCCTATGTTTCTGTACTAATTAACTATTCCACGCAAATATTTAGTTTTGTGTGCAATGAACTTAATGGGTTTTTTCAAGTGCTTCACTTGTGAAATGTTTGGTTTTCGTTCGATCATTAAAACTTACATTTCAACGTGAAAATGTTTTTTTAAAGGTGTCAGTATACCTTAGTATGCTATAAATAAGTATGATATAGATATTCAATGCTGCATTAATAGAGCTCATCAGCAATCGAGCTCAGTGGCGTGCCATAGGTGAGGCCTATGTCCAACACTGGACGGAGATAGGCAGATGATGATGCTGATGATTATTTCATTAACTTTGGTTTAGAATCATCATTTATTGCGGGTCATTCAGAGCTATGTGGGTGTGAACACGATTAGGGTGTCAAACAGAATCGAATGACTTCTGTTTTGTAATGTCTAATTTGAATTAAATGATGCAGTCGATGCATAGTGCTCTTACCGATCGGAATGACAACCGTGTAGGACTAAATAAGTATACTATATATTAGTATTATAAATTATTAACATGAGTAACTTTTATTAAAAACGATGCAATCGTGTTGTGTTTAAAACATCACATCCCTGACAAGTGGGAGTATAATTTTACACAACAATAATTTAATCAAATTCATCTGCAATAAAGTTAATTCCAGACTAAAAACATGTACTTTGAAGATTGAATTCCACGTAGTTTCGACTTAGCGGTAACGTTATCTACATCCTGAGTGTCCCTAGTCCCCTACTAGTAATTGTAGAAACCTCGGCGGCTCTAATCTGTTTCAATAGAGGCGAATTCACTCAATTGAGCGCACTGGGACCCAGTTGACGGCAATAAAATCCTATATTACTTGTTTACTGCGCATTGGATGTACTTTGTTTGGCTTTGGATTTACAATTGAACTGATATTTGACTCAAATATGCTTTTATTTGAGTGTACAAGACAGTTAAACCTCGCGGAACTTTTCTGTAGTACACTATTCATTTAAAAAGTAATAATAAACCGTATGAACGAATCGAACCTTTTTTGTAATAATAATACATTATAACATTCTAGCTGTCCCCTGAGTTTTCACGCGCATTCCCAAGGGATGTAACATTTTCCCGACACAAAAAAGTAGCCTATGTTACTTCTAATACCTCCAAGATGTGTACAAAGTTTCATGATGATCGGTTAAGTAGTTTTTGCGGTAAAGCGTAAAAAACAAACTTACAATAACATTTATAATATTATTATAGATAGATAGATAGATCAAGCTAAGAAAAGGCATGCAAAATGACAACTAGCGTCCATGCATGCCTTTACTTACATAACATTTTAGTTTCACAGTATAATGTCAGCTTGTACCTAATATATCTAATAAAAAATATGTCCTACACTTTGTGCAACGTATATACCTAACAGAAAAAATTTAATGTCAAGAACCAAATGTTCTTCATTATGTCTTTTTATCAGCATGTACGGTCTCCCAACATTAAAAATAACTTTACAACATCCGCCTTGTAGTATTCAATTAACATATTATTAATTGTAATATTGACAATTTCATTACATTCGAGAAGAAAATTTTCAATGCAGCTTACATCGCTCACCCTAATTTTGGAGTTTGCAGGGCACCATCGTCAACCCCTTACTATTTATTGTATACATACCTGCAATTATAATCTATACATCAAACGAGTATACCAATATTACATAACTACGCTATATATAGGACTATAAAGGGGTCTAGCTATCAAATAGGCAAACACCGTTTCCCATTTACTGTATAATGGTCTAATTTCAGTTCGTCCGGTGCGCACCGATTTGTGTTTTATTAACGTGCGACACAGTGTGTGTCTGTGCGTCACTTTATACATGTGTCGACGTAATTTATAGTGCTTTTCATATTGGATGAAGCAATGTTTTATAATTTAGTTTTGCAAATTGATTTTGAGATATCTTGACACTTTTTCTTTGTAGACGGATAATAAGATTATGACACTGTGAGTTGATAAAACGTATAGTAATGTAAAAAATAATACCTTCCGAATTTTTTAGGGTCAGAACAACATTTACGCTATACTTTTCTATTTTATTCCTCATTTTGGCATTCAGTCAGATCCTTTCGTAATAATGATAGTAAGGATGCTAGACCAAGGTAGTAAATTTGCAATACCTCCTTGACTGGCGGTGGTAGCCATTTATCTATATCTATACTAATATCTACTCTTTCACGCAAAAACGACAAAACTGATATGGATGAAACTTGGCACATAGATAGAGGATAATCTGGAATAACATATAGGCTACTTTTATCCCGGTAAAATGTGATATCCCTACGGAATGCGGGTAAAACCGCGGGGGACAGCTATTTGAAATATGCGACCAAGTAATTGCTGGTCTGTTCCCGTAACTTCACGTAATAGGTAGATTGCTTCAACTTTGGTCATATTATCACTTACCACTATGAGATTATAACCAAATGAAAATAATATCGATAAAGAAAAACTAAATACAGTGTTACTACACGAAATAGTATGGTCAATATCTTTGAAAGTATATCTGATATTTTTTTCATTTCACTTTCCTACTTTAGAATATCAATATGTTGATATTATAAATGCGAAAGTTTGTATGTATGTTTGTTACTCTTTCACGCAAAGCCTGCCCGACGAATTTGGATAAAACTTGGCACATAAATAGAAAATGCCTCGGAATAATACATTGGATACAATTGAACGCGGGTGAAACCTTAGGGGACAGCTAGTTATTCATAAATTTAAAAAAACTTTCAATTACATTCCCATATATAGTTCTATTATAAAATTTCGCAATTACTAATTACGAGTAACTACGGGATATGGGTTGAGTTTCACAATTATATCTTTTAAATGCAAACTTAAAGAGTTGTGACCGAGCATTAATTTCGTTTAGAGTCATTGAGATAATTTGCGCATAAGATGAAAGTTTCCAATGCTAATTGCCTTTTGTCTATGACCAAATGATCTATCAATGAGATGTTTATAACTTATCTTGTCTATTGTTAAGCTAAATGGGATTTTAATTTTAATTAATGGGTTTAGCTTACCTTTGAAAAAGTTTGGGATAATAGTTGAGTGATGTCGAATGTCATGGCGGGGTTGTGGCTTCGAATATAGAGGTTGAACTTTCGATAAAGGACAATGTTGTAAGGAAACCATAGTTCGATAAAATTTTGAATTACGGAAAATTTGGCTTCCATCATATTCTTGTTGTAGGTTTTAGATAATAGTGGAAAGTAATTTCACACTATGACTAAGGATTATGATCAACAATGATTATCTTAGGGTGTTTCATGATTATGAAATAATAGGCAAAAAGTCACTAATAATAAAAATAAATAAGGCCTTTTTATAACTTTCTTTGCTTTTTAATTGCGTTTGCAATAAGCAAAATACGGTTCCTTTGACGTACCATCACCTCCAAAACTACTGAACATATCGGGTAGGGACTTCTACGTGGAATTATTCGTAGATGGATATAGGCTATGATATTGATAAGGGGCCGTTCATAAAATACGTCACCCTACAATCAACTTTTTTTAACCCCCTCCCCCCCTATTGTCACGCTGTGTCCACACTTTCTGTGACACACAACTAAGACCCCCTGAATATAATAAATTTCAATGACACAAATTTAGAGAATTCAAAATATTTATTTAGTTTTTATAATAAAATTTGAATAAAATTATAATATTATTTATTGAAAAAATATAAGTTTAAAATGTTTTAATGAACGGCGAACGTTGCCGTAGATCCCCCGTCCTTCCTTGTAACATCTTGTCACACTCAGCAAGACCCCCCCCCCCCCTGTATGCGAACGTATTTTATGAATGGCCCCTAAACGCAGGGGAAACCGCGAGGGACAGCTAGTGAATACATAGAATTAAAACTTAATATGCTAACATTTAAATAAATATCATTCCACCAAGGTAATAAAGCGGTTACATTACAGATAAATTTCAAGTAACGTCTATTAATAAAGATTTCATACAAAACACGAATAAAACAGACATACAAAATAAATTACAAAGTGACACACCAATTGTTTCATACAAATCGATTATCTCATTTTCTCAATATACCTGTCTCTTTTATCATTAAAGAAGGCGTATATCTGTCTCTTTCTAAGAAATTTTATTAGACCGTGCGCTCCCGAGGCGATAGAGTTATAATTTATATAAAAATCTGTTAATTACAGTAATTAAAGATCAGCTCCTTCTATGTTTTAGTTGTTTATTGGGTGATTGTGAATATTTATCAATATTTTGGATTACGTATAACATCGAGTTACTTTTAGGGTTCCACGCTATTAAAAAAAAACCTTAATATATCAACTACACAACATTTGACGGCCTTTTCTGTATAAAAAGCATTGATTAAAATGCCTATAAATCAGCAAATAAAACGTCTTGATAAAATCAATTAAATTGACTGATCAATCGAATATTCTACTAATTAATTGATAAAGAAGTCTCAAACATTTACACAATTATTTATAACGAAATTATGCAGAACCCGTTCAATACAACAATTTCACGCGTGATATTATTTTTAACTAAAAAGCGTGTGATTAAATGTATAGTTATATATGTTCTAATTTGGTAGACGAACGAGACACGAATCGATTCAAATCGATTAATTTATTCGATTAGGTTGTTGTACTTTTAATTAGTTTTCTATTCGATTGACCATTGTATTTTAATATTTAGTTTTGTCTTTTTAAAAGTGTCGTTATGGATAGGTCAGAGGAACATCATACGTATATATTAAAATTAAAAAATGCTGGGGGATGAGGACGGGGATGGGTGAGTGGGGAATTTATGATGCTATTTGGGGGGTTTAGGCTTTAAGCATGGGCCTGGATTCCCCAACCCTCTGAATTTGTCGAATAGGGTACCGGACTGCCTTGTCAAATCAGTTACTTTTTTATCATCTGTCAAAACGCAAATTTTGTATGCAAAATGTACTGAGTACGAACGTATGACGTCATCATTTTTCATACTCAATTGCTGGACTTTTTTTTATTGTATTTTTAATATAAAATTTGCTGTAATCGCAAAATTAAAATTGAAGGACATTTGTAGGGGTGTTTTGACATAATCTTTTTGATGAATCATAATTTGCAATTTAATTTTAATACAGTCCGCCACCCTACTACTGTCAAAGTTTAATATAAAAAAAAATCCTTTAATGTCATTGGAATACATGATAGAGTTTTTGAAATAGACTTAAAAATTAAATAAATCACTTTTCATAACACTAAAAACCATTTTCATTGCCCATTAGTAACATTTTTGAAAGGCCTACCAAACTGAACACAGAATTCCTAATACAAGTTCAATTATTGGCGTTATTTATTAGTAAAACTGAGTGAAACCTACAATTAAAACATAACTAAGGATACATCAATATCAGCCATATCTCAAAGCGCGATAGTTTTCGATATAAAACCCGACATCCTTTAACAAGATAAACATGCATATCCCGGGTAAAGAGGAACAGAATGGCCATTCAGCATCGTAGCATGTGCTGGCTTCAAGTCAGTCTTTTGTTAATTAACTTAGGCTCCGACTTGCATATCCTCTCACATATTGGACAAAAAAGGCGTGGAGATGATATTATTTTGTTAATTTTTGTCTGAAATATAAATTTGTGAGGAGATTATAACAAACTAAAAACCAGGTTGGAGATGCTATTTCCTGCTTTAAGTCTGTATGGTGTAGTCTCTAAATCTTTTCGGTATTAAATTTCTTCACTTAACATTCATCATATAAAAAAATATCTTAATTCACCTTCACGCCTAACAAAAAGACCCGTAGAAAAAGAAAGTGGAGGTCACAAAAAAAATTGCAAAAAAAGTCTCACCTCCACAGATTTAATGTGCGTATAATTTCTTTGTGGCACCGCGCAGAATGTGAGCAGACGTCATAAAATATGCATTTCTTCGGATGCGTGTGCGCTTCACACACACACGTGTGCCCCACTCACACATAGACACACCCCTACAGCGTCGCGACGTGCACCCCGGCGCACACTAGCCGGCTATTACAATAACTCAATTGCAATACACGGGCATCGCTTTTGCATATTCATTTGACTCTTGCAGTTTGTATCTTTGTATAAAATTATAATGCATTATGTGACCCCAGACGCGCTATAGTCCTTTTTATATTATAGAAGGTAAAAGGTAGGTTGTGTTCCAGTGCGTTGGCACCGCAAAGATTTTATGATTTACATATATTTTTTGCAATAAACTTTATATGGTCAACCATGGAAGAATTTATGGTGTTGTTTATGTTTAAATACTATACCTTAATGTTGAATGTGGAGATGTTTCTTTATTTAACACAATATTCAATAGATCATTCCAGTTTGTAATTGTATGGATGAGATTAGCGATTCAGTTTTTAATAAATACATAAAGGGAGGCATCTTTCAAGCTTTTAGCTTTAGACGAATCATATTTGGTTACCACTTTTAAATTAACGAATATATGTTGATTTTCCAATAGCATTTATCAATATTTTCGGTTCGTAAGGTTATTATAACATTCATAGTTTATGCACAACTAGTGATACGCCCCGGCTGCATCTGAGTGCGATAAAATTAATGTATTATACACACAAACCTTCTGAAGAGATTTTCTTATTTATGGTGAAAATCGCATCAAAATCTATAGCGTAGTTTAAAAGATATAAGCGTACAAACAAACAGAGAGAAATAGTGATTTTGTTTTATTGTATTACTAGCTGTCCCCCGCGGTTTTACCCGCGTTCCCGTGGGATGTCACATGTATTATACATAAAAACTACCCTCTTCAATCACTCTATCTATTAAAAAAACCGCATCAAAATCCGATGCGTAGTTTTAAAGATTTAAGCATACATATGGATAAAGAGACAGAGAAAGCGACTTTGTTTTATACTATGTAGTGATTATTTGGAGATAAACTTCAAATGTTGGTCCAAAAACTAAACATGAACCCTATTGTTAAATGAAAAAGACCTACCTCACCTAAGTTTAATAGGGAAATGTATTTATTTTATTTTATAATAGTTAAATTCATGAAGGTTGAAATTCTATTTGAAACAAGGAAGGACATGTCATTACATGATTGTCGATGCAGTCGATGACTATCTAAGAATCCATATCGTTCCACCTTTTGTGTGTTCAAGAAACGTATTAGTATATTATTCAGATTGGATATTTTGTGCGTGGGATTTTCGCAACAACTCTTGTTAGAGTTAAATGTTGAATACCTGAGTGTTAGCTGTTGGTTAGATTGTTGGTGGTAACTTTTTTTTTATACCACATGGGCCGACAAACAAGCGGACGGTCCACCTGATAGTACGTGGTCACCGCTGCCTATGGACATTTGCAACACTAGGGGCATCGCCAATGCGTTGTCGACCCTGAGACGTGAAGTTGTTAAGTCTCATGTGCCTGTAATTTCACCGGCTTTACCTTTCTAACCGAAACACAGTAACACAAGTGCACTACTGCTTCACGGCAGAAATGGGTAAGGTGGTAGTACTTCCCCAGACGAACTCTGCACTAAGAGCTCTACTACTCGAAACTATTTCTGTGCCAGGGGATAATAGACTTAAAGTACTCTCACTGATAGATTTAAATATTCAAAAACAGTTATTCACGGTACGGTGGGATTTCAAAGGAGCTTTTAAGGTTTCTTTTAGGTTGTGATATGAGGTCCCTGCCGTGGTTTTCCTAAGTGAGTACACCAGGGGTCCTTCAAGAAGGGTTTTTTTTTACGGCATTTGTCCGACAAACAAGCAGACGGTCCACCTAATGGTAAGGTCTCCGCCAGCTATGGACAAGCATCCCCAATGCGTTGTCGACGTGAAGATCTTAAGTCTTATGTGCCTGTAATTTCACCGGCCTTACCTTTCTAACCAAAATACAGTAGTACAAGTGCACTACTGCTTCACGGCGGAAATGGGCCTTACCCATTTCATTTTAGTGCAGAGTTCGTCCGGGGAAATACTAAAGGTAGTACACGCTGCACTAAGAGCTCTACTACTCAAATGTGTGAAGAGATATTTGCAGGGTCGGCAACGCGAGAGTGATACCCATGGTGTGGCAAGCGGCAAAGGCTGCGGTGACTGTTTACCATCACACGGGCCGTCAGTTGTTTGTCACCTAATGGTAACGACTTTAATGAGGACATCGGGGATTCCTCAGTAATCCTATAAAAAGTGCTCGGCAAAGGTTATAATTTATACAACGGGTTAGTTGGCTTGGTGGTTAGAGACCCAGACTGCCACGCCACAGGTCGTAGGTTCGATTCCCACTCAAGACAAACATTTGTATGTTACATATCTGTTTATTTTGTGTCTAGATGCAAATATCTTCTTAAGTATGGATTTGGAAAAACAATTGTTGTAAATCAGCTGGTTTCCATAGTAAAAGCTGATGGCCGCAAATTCACTCATAATAATGCAAACAATTAAGCGAAAACTTAAGTCCTGAAATAATGGACGGCGCACTCTACTGCTCCATATAAATCGTTTTGCTAAACTAATCATTAACAAAACGTTACGTTCAAAGTAATCAAGATGTAAGTTCGTCGATAAATTCCATTAGCATCTTTTAAAACGAATACAATCGCCTCGCAAGAGTTGCAACTCTACATGGCAACGTGAATATCACCTGCCGATGAAACAAAAAACAATCGATTGTGATACGAATAAAAAGTATCGATTATCGCCGCATTAATCCACATAATCGATCCGCGGAGTCGATTCGATCGGAGCGCGGTCTATCCATCTTTCTGTACGTTCTATAAGTGGATATTAAACGCACTTTTTACTTTATTTTAGACAGTAGTTATCAATGTTCTTGGTCAATTTAAGGTTAAGAAAAGAGGAGTTATGTCTAATAAATTTTGTGAAATAAAACTATTAAGGTGTAATTTTTTATTTATATTGACCACTCAATTTTGTAGTTAACACAAGCATTGGCAAAGCAATAAAAAAAAATTACAAATGAATATATTTTTTTTAAAGTTATTACATTATTATTATTGACTTAGGAGCTCTGCTTAACTGTGTGTGAAAGTTTTAAAATTGTAGTAAAAGTTATCAGTCTAGACCACCAAAATGTTTCCGGATCATTTAACTGCACCCAGATAAATGTACATTAAAAAAAAAGAAGACAGCGATTTGTAAAAAAAAAACGGATCCTCAATGTTTTCGCGAAACGAAACTCTTTCACTCTAATTGACTACTCGTACAAGATAAAGTGTAAAAACAAACTAAAAGTCACTAGCCGTCAATTGCGACAGTGTAAACAGAGCAAAAACCAAACAAGATCATGCGGAATCATTTACTCCAATCACTGCGCCCGCGCAGGGGGAGGGACTGACGGAGATGCCCGAACAAAGCCGAGGATCTACAGACGGGCCGACCGATTACATATGTTAATAGCCTAGTGATTTCTATTGCGATAGAAATTGTTAGATGATACGTCACGTGTTGTATTCATAATAATTAATTCGAAAGTACCGTAACTCTTTAAACTTTCATATGATTATAGGCATTATTACCGGACTATTTTAATATTAACAAATCCCCGTAAGTAGGTATATATATTAGATCTGAAGCGCTAAAAATCTACAAGGTAATAATATTTTTCAGTACTTGATAGCTTAAAAGCGTGTACTTGCTATCACGACATGGAACATCAACAAGTGATCGCAGCGCTACATATCTAGATCCCTTATCGATCGATGGATGCCGATTTGATCTACGCATGCGTACGTTCATAATTATCAGTGCTCTTTCATCCGCCGACCAGAGTTTATGACCGCCTGCATCGTGTAAACGTCTCAAATCATATTGCCAAGTAATTAATGGACATACTTGCCTTTAAATATGGACAATTAACTGACACTGGTACAACAAAGCAATGTAATTATACCATAATTGATGGAGTTAATAAGGCATTTGGAGATCATGATGTTGATTTTACTGTTAGTGATGAGTTATGTGATATTGATGGTGCGGCTGTATGATTGAGGAATAAATGGGGTCCCAATGTGTAACCTAGTTGAACACTTCATTTACATACAATTAATAGAAAGTATCTTTACCTCTTTAGGATGGAATAAATGGCTACGTTTCATTTCTTTTCATTTGAAACTAATGTGAAATGAGATTCTTAAATATATAATAATATAGTTTACGGTATGGAAGATTTCTTGATATATACCACAGTTACTCCACGTCAAATCTAAATATTCAAATGTTCAATATCTTGTCTAAATCTACATACATCTTCTGTGAAAAATCACAAAGCAATCACTGTAACAGATCACGAGGAAAATCTCGAAATTAAATATAACATAATATGAATAGTTAAAATTAAAATTAGAAGAGTTTCAAACGCTACACCACACGCAACAAAAAGATCACAAGATACTGATGCAAATAACAACTTAAGAGTAAAAAATATATCTATACAGGAAAACGTTAGAACATATTTCCAATCTTGGAGCAACAATACATTAATCGATCCAAAGAAAAATAAAACTAGACATCTTATCTGTACATCTTGGAATATTCTAATAAAAAAGTACGCAGCACGTTGCATCTTGAGCTTTGAAGCCATCAAAAACATCTGTTAAACCAATTTCAGTCATAAAACCCGGTGATACAGATCAATGTGTTTTGTAAATTACATTTTTAGCTGTAAATCCAACATGGTCATACATTGACGTAATGTTACAAGGAATGTATGATTCATCTCGGTTCTATACAAATTGGGATGCGAGTTTCAGATTTTTATTCAATTAGATTTGCTCATTCCTTGTAAGGAGGGAATTCAACATGTTTAATTTGAGGGTCACGTCTCATCATATATGTTTTTCTCTCGTTCACGTTTAATTTTAAAACAAATCGACTTCATAACTGGTTAATAAGCTTTGGTACCTACATAAATATGGATCTTGTCAATAGTCAGATCTTTGTACGTACATACACCCATCGCCCCGCCTCATTACCTCCTCTATACGTTCTACAGCCTTACTTCAATGTACTATTACATTGACCGTACGTACCAGCATAATTTGATCTCCGGTTTCAATAAAAACATTAATAAAGTAATCAACATAACATATCAGGTTACGTTGGTTTCGTATTCCCAAGACGGTACGGATTTGCTATTGGTTTTATTGGGATTTTCCTTATTGTGGTGAAATAGAGTCTATAATTGAATGACGATTGGATGGTTGGGTGTAATATGTTAGTATCGTACGTGAATTGGTGTGTATAGTAACCGCATTTACATTTTAGAGATGGTTGTAGAGAGTAAATGTCAATTTAGATGGAAGACGGGCACTGATGCAAAGAATTGATGCAGTTATTGAACCCCACGAAGATGATGAACTGATTATTGATGTAGACAATGGAATGTATGATGAATGGAACTGGAGCCTTTTCATTGATAAGATTATTGGTTGCTTATAGAGGTCATCGGCCCTTATTTATAACGGTGCTGCTCTTAAATATATATCCTATAAGGTCAGTTACATCGACGCTCGTAATTAACAAAGTAGTTTTTCCATTTGTAACAAACAGATGTTCCATCAACGAAACATCATAGACCAAAAACGAATCGTGTTGCAATGATTTATCAAATTCAACTACATCCGGTACTCAAGATCGTTCGATCGCCACTTCAATCCAGTTTCCATTATCCGCATTGACTTCTTAAAACTACTGTTAACTTCCTAAAAGTCAAATGGTTTTATCTAAATCAGGAATGACATTTAATTTCAATTAGTCAACACTAGAAAGATGTGGAAGCATTGACATTTGCTTATTTTCCATTTAAATGTCAGAAGGATTAAATTTAAGTTCTCAAGGTATATCTGTATCTGTATCAACTATGATGGGTTTTTTGTTGTTTTTCATTAATATTACATGATTGTTTTTTGTTGTATTATCGTCATGATTATTTTCGGAGTTAATGTATTTTGTTATTGATATTTTTGGATTGTTATGAACATTCGTAACGTGGGAAGTTCTTTTTTAAGCATCATGCGAACATGTCTTAATGATGAAAAATTATGAGTTATTGATTTTTCTTAATCAGTTAGTATTTTATGCAAGATTATTATCATTTCTTGTTAACTTATATATTAATAAATAATAAATAAAATTCTTTATTGACACATTATTGGATACATACAAAAATTACAACTATGACTATACTCTTCATTGTGCCAGCTGGTTTCAATGAAGTTGCACGGTTGAGCACCTAATGCCTAAACAAGGTAAGCCTGTGATATAGGCATTAGAAAATTACACAAGTCTAATACGTCCTGAAGATGCTTCGTGTAGAAGCGAAACACGTATCGATTTCCTGTTGAGTTTTCGTGTTTGTGACTTAACAGAGAAGGAGATCCAGCGGAATTTGTTACTAGATATTTGTTTTTGTATAATCATACATGAATATATATTTTCATCTAAAATTCCATCAGTTCCATCTATCATCAATATTAGTAATTATTTATTTAAAATTATTCAAGCCGAGTTCAGAATTTGTCAAGAAACAATCGAATATTTAACAAACATTAAAGACAGTAGCCATCAGCGATCGTTATCACAAGCAAGTACTTACAAGTGGAAGGAAGTCGCACACCCCGTTTTCTTCGAATCATAAACTCACATACCGAGAACTTTCATCGATCACAACGCGAGGTTCCATTGACTGAGTTCAAAAACCCATTATGTAGAACATTATGAGGACCCCATTGTTTCGGCTGAATGAACCGACACAATATCTTACGAAATTTCCTAAAAAACCACCTTAGTATTATAAATGTTTATTATGTCGAACGGACATTATCAGATGCGGTCTCCGGCATCGTCCATTGTGTTTTTTGTTTTCATCGACGAATTTTTATATCTCATAACCGCGTTCAAATCAAAATTTACATTTGTGTGAACCGATGTTACATCTCCGACATTAATACCGTGTTATCTGTAATCTGCTTGAATTACAACCAATAAATAAGGTTGTACGAAATAATTAACGTCTAATGCAGAGTTTCCAACATTCGCACATGGAGTCGTGAGCCATTAACACTAGGAACGATGGTACGGTGCAAGTGATCTCTCTAGTTCATTAATAATAACCTGCTCTTACTAAAACCTCTCCTATTATTACAATCACGAGTATTCATGCACGACTTATGTAACGTACCAAATTATCAAGCCGTATGTTAACATCCATTGTGTTGTGAACGCTAATCTACATAAGTATGGGTATTAATTCGTCTTTCAAAAACGATTTTGTAAAAAAAAGGCGCAGAGGTGGTATTTCGACATGCTGGTACTGTGTCAGACAGAGTTTAATCTCGACTTTGTGGCACACACAAAACTGAAATTTTGATACAATGCATCGCATGTACACGATCTTTTAGTGTATTGGTATCGAGTGCACGTAGCGATGAGTGCACAAGTGTTTTAGTCTGTCACTTATTTAGAACCACTTCCGGCTAAAAACATCAATCATAAACAGGAAAAAGTCACGTTCTTGGAATACAAGCTTCTAACAAATTTTTGGTGTATAGTGAAGTAATTTAGAAATTCAATAGATATATCCATACCTATTTAACCGATACAATCTATAGTCGTGTCGGTAAAAAAAGAGTTGATACACAAAAACACTTTCGTGGTTTAATGTACGTAGACGGAGAGTCAACGATCACTCACAATGGGCCGCTCCAGAGTGACTAGGAGAAAACATTGATTAATTACCATAATAATTTATTTGATACTCCAAAACTTGATACAGGGAGGGGCCGCTTACATAACCCGCGAGACGTTTAAGTTCTTTTTGAACTAAAAACGCCCAATAATAGAGTCGGAAACGCAAACGCGCCAGATAAGGAACATACAGACTTGGTGATTTTAAATATTTCCTACACGATGAAAACACTACATTGTTCGTTTGAATATGATGCATGGAGGTGATTTGGCTGTTTCAAACAAAAGAATAAGTTTGACGGAAAAGGAATGGTTGAATGTATCGTTAGTTATGATTGTTTCGATGTGTATTAGCATAATATGCTTTTTTGTATCAACGGATTTATGATCTTTTTTTTCTGTTTTGTTTAGGTTTGCTGTCTGCGTTGAATCATTTGGATCAAGCTCGAAAGAACTCTTTACAGACAACCGTAGACTACTCCAGATATGTCAAAAGGTATTGAGGTTTCTATACACTTCCTTTTTAAGTTATTTTTCTTTTGTCACTTTTATGTTGTGTCTTATTTTGTCTTCACTTGATTTCACTATTATTTCTACATCAGAAACTACATCGGCTATTTGCATTTGTAAATCTTGTTATTTTATTTATAATACATCAAGTATTTCTGAAATTATTCTCAAATTACATTCTCCACTAGCAATGTGATAAGTGGGCCTCGCCCTCCCACACTAACGTACTTTCTATTACTCACTGTTTTGAATTTTTTTCTTTATCTTTTTTTTCTGTCAGTATATGGCTTACGAATAACTTTGAACAGAAGAAGTATGGTAGATGGACTTTATTAAAATCGAAGTTTAAAGTACTTTTATGTGAATGGTGCTCTATTTACAACGTCTAGAGCAAAGTTAAAGCAGTTTAGTTGCAGTAAAGTTGCTAATGCAATCTCATACATAATTGCGCATAAACTTTATGATGTTAATTTATTGTTATTAGATACAGCTCAACTTTGGAATGTGGGTCCTCATACTGCAAGGATCTTGGCTACCGAGAGCACTTCCACTGCATGGACTGCACTGCGAGGGTCTTCTGCAAGAAAGAAGAAATGATTAGACACTTTAAGGTAATTAATCTGAGCTTTGATTCTGTAAGGAAAATTACACAAGCGAGGATGTTTCGTTGCAGCCTCCACGCTCTGTCTCTTTCGCTAACTACGTAATCACGTGAGAGGTAAGTTCTCGGAGACCTCGTTGCGACACTTCGCCGACAAAGTTTGCATGAGCTGAATACGGGGGCTGATCATGTATACCATGACCATATCATGAGTTGAGACGACCTTTACAGTTCTATGAAATTGAAAATTGAATATGATCCTTTGAAATTTAGAATATTAAAGTAGAATATTGCATAATTTGACCGGCAATCCGGGGCATAACATTTTCCTAAGAATAAAACCATTTATTTACTTTCATAAATGAAACAAAACTCTAAACTCACGAATTTGAAAATATTAGGGCACGTTGAAACATGTTCTTACCTAATTGGATCTTCTTCTTTAACAGTGGCACAAGAAACGAGACGAGTCTCTAGCTCATGGCTTCATGCGGTACTCTCCACTGGATGACTGCTCAGAGCGTTTCAGCGACTGTCCTCACAACAGAAGTCAGACGCACTACCACTGCATTCAAGATGGATGTGATAAGGTAACGGTTTTATAACTATCATTAAGCAGGCGCAAATTAAATAAATGAATATCCTGGGAAATTCTTTTTCACACGGCTGATCTCAAACCAAGCAGAGCTAATATACTACTTTTATTTTCTAAATACATACTTAAATAGATATTTACACCCATAAAATGTAAGTATTCTGAAATATTTTATAAGCATCCTTTGGTTAAACTAAATCGCCTCGATGGTCGAGTAGTATAAAGCTACTGGGTTCGATTCCCGGATCGAACAAGGTAATATTAGTATTTCTCTGCTATGATAACTTGGAAATATACCTGAGATCGGCGATAACAGACACTTATGTAACATTCAAATATCTTCCGTGAACCGTGAGTTTTATTATGACGAGACCTCTACCTACCTCATCGGAGATAATGGGCGTGAAGATTTATTTTTTAGATCAATGTTTTGCTTAACAATAGCATAAGGATAATAAGGACACAAGGTTTACCTTTTTGATATCTTCCACCAGGTATACATATCTACATCGGACGTCCAAATGCACGCGAACTACCACAGAAAAGACTCGGCTATCCTTCAGGAAGGCTTCCAAAGGTTCAGGGCTACTGAGAGCTGTGCAGCTCCCCACTGTATCTTCGCTGGTCAGAGAACCACTCACTTCCACTGCAGGAGGTCCGGCTGTACATATACCTTCAAAAACAAAGCTGATATGGGTGAGTTGTGTGATTTTTAGAATAGGAAAGATCTTTTATATCTAGATTACGCTATATTTTTTTTTTATAATATAAGCTAGTGCTTGACTGCGATCCCACCTGATAATAAGCAGTGATGCAATCTTAGATGTTGAGGCGCACTCGCTTATTAAGAGCCTATTCATTCAAGCCTTGAATGAATATTAATCGTAGTTTTAGCATCGAACCTATTATCTATAATTGTCATAATAACGATTCTAAATGACAAACTAAGTATTTTTTGCAATGGAAACCATATAACTACTTATATAAAACATACTTGTATATATATTTACATCCAGATACAGAACAAACATGTCCATGCACACGAAATGTTGATCTAGGGCGGGAATCGAACCCACGTTCTATGGCGTGGTATTTTGGGGTTCTATCCATAAAGCCAAACGACCCGTCATCAGACAAAAGTTTACATAGACTGTCAGAAGTCCTTAAATAAGGTATTCGAAATGATTCCATTGGGATATCTGTTAATAACATTCACAATAAAGCATTTAAGCATATTAATTGAAATGTGCGAGTAATTGACGTTGAAATTAGTAATCAAGTCAATTTGTTTCGTTACATTCTTGTTTGCATTAAAATTAAATACAGCAATGAGATAAAGTGACTACCAGTTCGAACTAGCAGCGCGGAAACTAGGCAGAGCCTGTATCTTTGTGACCCATTGTAACATATCTGATAGATTTTTTTATCCGTGGCTGATACCACTCGCAATGCATCCAGAAATATGTTAAAGGGTAAACCACATTTCTTATTTAAAAATAATAACGTACTAGAGCTAAATTTGTAACTAAAACATTTGACGAAATTAAAGAGAGATCATCTTTATACAATGATGATGGAATTTTTTTTTATGATATCCACTTAAAAATAGTTTTCCAAGTGTCCAAATCGAACTAGAGTCAACAGGCTTAATTTATTTGCCATAGTTAGCATGTAACTTAAAATATATTTTAATAACAAAAAAAGATATTCAAACCAAACGCAACGCATAATTAGCACATAAAATACATGGATTCTAAGACATATACTTTGTGTTTTTAACTCGGACCTCAAGCTCACAAATGCCGAACCAGTAAACACATATTTTAGGATTCCATCTTTTGGTACAGTACCTTACTCACCATCTTTTCATTACCAGAAAAACACAAGACCTACCATATTAAGGACGAGGCCCTCTCCAAAGACGGTTTTAAGAAGTACATGAAGAACGAAGCCTGCCCGTACAGGGACTGCCGGTTCAGTAGGACCTGCAACCATATCCACTGCATCAGACCTCACTGTAACTATGTGCTGCACTCAAGCAGTCAGATCTTCACTCATAAGCGGAAGCATGAGAGGAAGGAGCAGGAGATGAGCTTTGGGTGAGTTTGGGCTAACGAAATACTCGTCTTTCATTTTGTCGCATCGATTAGCGGTAGCATCTCCAAACGAACTAAATTGATCCAACATGGTGGACCAAGCCATTGAAGAATCATAATTTATTTATTTAAAACTAATAACACAATTATCAAATTTAAGATTCAACTAAAAAGAAGATGATCTATGCAATAGTGTACAAAGAACATGCTGTGTCGTAAATACACACGATAAAACTGAAACTTTTGTATTACAGGGAAACATTTTAATTATTCATCAATTACTTTTGAATAGCATATTGTGTTTATTATAAATTTATTTTTCGTCACGCAAGGGTGCGGATCAGAATTTCAATGCCCTCCCATAAAAAGTTTCCCTTCAAAAAGAGACTTCAGATTTTGTGACCATTTGATACCAAAATATCTATAACCCAATATTTTCTATCAGGCTACCAACTTCAGTGATTCAAAGTGCCTTAATGCAGCAAGGAGCCGACCTGAGCATGTACTCACCCGGTGGAAACCTTCACGACGATGATATGTCCAACCCAATGATGGACTCGGATTATGGTCATCCCTTTGTAAGTTCACATCTTTTTACCTTTACCTTTTAGGCTATGTGTACTTTTCCACCTATATCCTGTACAAATTGGGTATTCAACCTACTGCACATAACTGTAGTCGAAACGAAAGTGTTACTATGGTGCAAATCTATAATTTCTGCTAATCGTAGTTTTTACAGAAGGTTTGAGGACTGCTTTTCTTGAGTTACTCAAAGAAAAGATAAAAATCTGTCTCCGAGCTTTAACCAAGAGCCAAAGGCGAAGCTGTGGTAGTATATCAGTAAAATAAATACCTCATTTACAGAACCCAGCACTAGTTGATGAAGTATCCAGGAAGTATATCGAGACCTTCAATGGAGCGAAGGAAGCTGAAGACAAGTGTAACAAGTGTAGTGCCTTTAATAAGCATTACCATTGCTTGGCTGATGGCTGCAAGATGGCTCATAGGTAAGACTTATCCCTCTTCAGTTTAACCAAGATAAAATTCCATGTAGATCGCCGTGGTTGAACCCAGTAATTTAAAATATAGTTAAGTTATGAAACCGTAAAAAGCAGCATAATTATATGTAAATTAAGTGACTTTTAACATGTCATGATTTGGAAACCTCAATGAGTCACTTAGAATCGTAAATATTACGGTTTAGATTTTTAGCAATACAGAAATAAATATCACAATGCCTTTAAGAATATGTGTTCTAAATAAAGGTTTAGCCAATCATACGCAACTTACCATATCACGATTTAATTCTCAAACTCCTACATTCCACCCATCAGCTGCAACACAACAATGGTGAAGCACGTGATGGAACACGAGCAACAGAACCAGGTGACTGAAGCGTACTTCATGACCTTCTCCAGGAACAACCCCTGTGGAAACTCCGCCTGCCAGCACCTCAGGGATATCACGCATTATCATTGTATATGGGTAAGTTTTTAGAAGGATTCTGTTCTATCTTCTCCCAAGTTGAAAGGTTTTGAGGCCCTGTAGGGTGCAAACTTACAGGCATTTCTGGGAGATTTTTGCTCAAGCATTGTAAGTATTGGACTATTTATTATTATGAATTTTTTTTAGCGAATCTGTTATAATACCTCCAAATATGATAGAATCGACAACAAAGTCAAGACCACCTATAACCACGTGATAAAGCAGTAAAAGAAATCATTAGATTTCCATGCCCTTAACCAAGCACAACGTAAATCGAAAAGAAACTTCTATTTGATAAACATTGTTTATTCTTTTCCAGGAAAACTGTGGCGCTGTAATTCTGTCCTCAGAGGAACACCCCTTCAGACGTCTTGAGCACCACAGACAGCACGCGATCCTCAGCCCAATGTCTCCCAACTTGGCTGCACGTTTCGCGCCCAGCTTCACTCCACAACTGTCAGCACAGTTGCACCCCAACATGGCTGCACAGCTCGGCCAAGTGCCAAATCTACCCACCCTACCTCCCAACTTGGCGCAGCTTGCTCAAATGACACCAAGTTTGACGTCTCAGCTGACGCCGAATCTACAGGCACAGTTGAGTTTGGGACCAAACCCTGTTGTTCCGCAACATATTAACCCTTCGAGTTCTTTAGATGAGATGTTTAGTAGAAAGAGAGGGAGGCCCCCCAAGAATAGAATTGTTGAAGTCTGGACTGACAATGTAAGTATCTCAAAAATACGTAAGAATTTGATTTCTAAAAAATAATTTATGTCATAGGTAATTTTTTAAACGTGCTGACCCTTTTCAGATAACACCTCAAGCGGTTTTCACATCGTTCAAGTTACCAAAAGCCAACCAGCTACCACCGGTTGTTCAGTCTCCAGTCATTGCAACCATTGAAGAGTTTCCTGTTAGTCAATTTATCATTAACCAACTTTAACATCATACTAAATTTATTCCGTGATTAAATCATGGATAAGAGAGTTGAATTTAGCTTTTCCTGACGTTACCTGCTGATGTATTTTGTGCTCTTTACGAATATTTATATTTCTAGTCAAATCTTAATTAGTTGTAAAACTTCCAACAACTTTTCTTCACAGCGCATCAAGTTCCAACACTTCGAAGTGTTCACAAGCCCTGATCTCTGCGCCCAGTCTTACTCCAACTGCCAACTGCGTATGACCAAACTCCACCTGCATTGCTTCAACTGCAGTTTTTCTGGCGAAACCCACATCATCATGGAAACCCACATGAGGGAATCTCATTCCATATGCCCATTGCTAGAAGGCTTTGACTATTTTTCCTCATTCGACCAGTGCGGTGGAAAAAGCTGTTTCAAAAATCAATTGAGGTCCCATTTCCATTGTGCTCAGGGTAACAATTGCCCAGCAATTCTGATGCAATACTCAGCTTTAGCCACTCATAAGCATGGAAGAGGAACACCAGTAATTAAAAGTGAAACAGATCATGAGAAGCAGTTTGAAGAGGCCAAAGATTATTCTTTGAAAGAGAGAGCTTCGGTTGACAGTGTGTGTTCAACTAAAGAGCTGGATTATGGACCAACAAACTTCTCCATCAAGAGTGAGTTTGAGAGAGAACAGGATAATGTTTCGGGTGAGTGTTGCTCTTTATTAAAATCTTTATATTAAAAATCCGAATTGGAGCAAAATAAATTCTGGTTATATTGATTGTATTTCTAGTTTTTAATAATTTATCGAGTTTTTAATAGACCATCTAGTTAGTTAGAAGCTTGTTATAAAATGAAATGTAATTATAAAATTTACAATAAGCAAGACATGTAATTTTTTTTTGTAATATTGGGATATTTAATTGCATGAAAACAACGTGCCAGATTTTTTTAGCCTCCTGTCTCGGATGGGACGGACTTGAATGACAGGACATCTGATTGCATGAAGACTCTACCTACGCACAACTTATCCAAACTAATATTTCTTCCAGTAGTAAAAGCGACAGGCACGTTTTATCCGTCATCGCACCTCAGGAGCAACACATCTTCACCGTCTCCAAGGAGCATCTACGACTCATCACCATCCAAGGACATGAAACTGCGAATGGATTATGACAAGAAGCATTTCGAGCCTCCGAAAGTAACTGGACCTACGATTCCTCCATCTTGTCATGACCAGAGCTGTCCATTAAATAAGAACGCTGGTGGAATGAACCTGCACTACCATTGTCCTCACTGCAGTCAAGCCTATGTCGACTTAAAGCTGCTGTTCAGCCACATGGTGAAAAAACACAGCAATTCTATGGAGCCTGGGCCAGTAGGATTGGCTGCAACCAAGGTAAGAGAGGTTAGAAATATTTTGTCAAGCATTTTAATTGTTACTAACTATTATCAAAAACTTAACCCCTGTTATATTTTTTGGATTACCATGAATTTTATTTATCACTTGCTTACCAATTAACGAATAAAATAACTTAAGTTATTTAATTTTCGCTTTCTGAAAACCAAAAGTTAATTTATCTATTCAACACAAAATATTCAACATACTATACAATTATGGAGCTGCTTATGCTAATGCTAATGCTTTACTAAATCTAGATGTAAAGCTAGAGAGATAAAATTGGTTTTCATTAATGAGACAACTAATTAATTTTAAACCTTTTATCAAAGCCTCAAGTAAAAATTAAACGAGAAATACTCCTAAACGTTGAGATCTTCGAAATCGAAAACCAATCTTAATTACTAAATTTCGTCACAGGAAACCTTGGAACGAGAATACCCAGAGATATCAATTCTGCCTTCAACTGCGTCATCATCGACTAGCCAAGCGCCATCGCCTAGCCAGAGACCTCCCAACCCTGCTGATCAGGTAATATCACAGCTACCTGCTTATATTTTCTACCTAACTAACCTAACCTTTGGTTCGACTCCCACCTAAGTTATATATTTGTCTGGTTCTTCTGCATTGGTGCATTTATAACTAGCTATCCCCCATGGTCTCACTCGCGTTGCCTGTGGTTACTACATTTTCCCACGTTATAAAGTCCCATCTTAAGTGTTCATCTAGGTTATAAACCATGAATGTGTCATCTATGTTTCATCTCAATCCGTTTAGTAGCTTTTCCGCGACAGAATAACAAACATCCATCAATCCATGCTGACAAAGTTTCGCATTTATAATATGCAAGTAGGACAAGCTAATTTCGAGAAGCTTTACGAACGTAGGTTATCACCAAATCAATTATCATAATACAAGCATTGCTTGGTTCTAACCAATTAAATTTTTAGACTAAATAGACGTATGCCAAGAATGATTGTCTAACTTGTATTTTAACTCCAGGTCCAAGCAGTTCAAAGCCTGCTTCTCCAACAGTACTTGGCTGGAGGTCGCAAGGGAAGCTTGCAGGAACAGTTGAAGATTCAGCAGCAGTATACAGCCTCACTGGCAGGATTGCCAGGACTGGCGCAGGTCGCTTTGTTCTCACAAGGGTGAGTTTCGAATACTTGTTCAAACATAGTATGATGTAATTTCTCTTTTCTCGTAAAAACCTTTGTTACTTAATTTTTACTTACCTTTTTTTTTTGAAGCTGTTCCAATGTTACCAACCTCTCGAGTGTCGTTACCCCTCAAAATCTGAACTGATTTTTGATTTTTTTAGGATGTTTGTGTCACCATACAGCTTACAAGTCTCTGAAAATTAGTTTTTAAACAGATCCTAATTATATAATTTCGTATGTCGTATCTACAGTTATTTTGGAATCGGTTCTGAGTTTACTGTATCTGACATCAAGTTATTCTTTCAGAGGCTCTCCCTTTCCACTTTACCCAACGATGCTGTACCCACCAGAGCTTCTGCTAGAACAGAGCCTGCTCCAAGGCCATGGCCTACCACCAGGAATGGACAAGGAAGCTGAGATGATCGCCAAGTCGTGAGTGGAAATTATTATTAAAAATTATATAGTAGATCAAATCGATTTGGTTAGATTTCACAGGGAATTATAATAAGTTTAGTTTGTTTATTATTGACTTGATTTCTAAAAATATGTTTATATACCGACTTAAAACAATAGCTCGACGGTAGTCGTTCTTTTAAGTCTTTAAGTAGTTTATTAAAGAAACGTTTACATTACTTAAAACATTTTAACTTTAATAAGACGAGTTCAGGCATAGCGAGTTTTATTGTGACTATTATTTTAATAGTATGTTTAGGAATTTGCTTTTTCACATACCCCAAGAGAGTCCCATATAGTAGATTACGCGAGCAACCCTCTTTGCATAACTACTTCATTAACCAACATATTGCTCGACCAAGAGTGGGAAAAGGACTGAGCGGAAGCAGGATAGATAGATGATGATTAGCTTCCTTCGTGCTAACCTGGTGTGTATTGCTAGCAGGCGCACGCACGCGGCTCGCGGGCCGCACATGCGGGTGCTGAAGGACGAGCCCATCCCTGACGGCTACCTGCGCTTCCGCTTCAACGAGGACTGCGCCTACCAACACTGCGGATACAGGTACGTTTATTCATCATCATCAGCCTATCTCCGTCCACTGCTGGACATAGGCCTAACCTATGGCACGCCACTGAGCTCGATCTTCAGCTTTTTGTTTCCAACCGCTGCCAGCCAGCTTGCGAATATCATCGCTCCATCTAGCTGGAGGGCGCCATTTTTTTTTTTTTTTTTTTTTTTCGGAGGGGAAATGCATTACGCATACCACCGCGCCCGGGGAGAGACGCGGTGGTTATGTGGGACTCCCACTCGCAAACTCCCCTTCCCATATCAAAAATGAGAAGGGGCCCGAGGGTATACCCACTAAAACCCCTCCGGTGTTCCTTCGCACACCTAAGCGCCGGGGGTCGCGGGCACAAATTCAGCTTCCGCAACCCCCGGCTGGTGCTGGCCCGCCATCGCGGGCCCCATCTGGTCGAGGGGGGGGGAGTGAGGTGTTAACTCCTCCCCCCCCGACTTCTCTGAGGGGCGCGCGTGGAACACCACACGCGCGCCGCCACCTCGGGTCCTGATGATGATGGGGGGCGACAGACGGATCAGCTGGAGGGCGCCCTACACTAAGTTTACCGAGCCGTAGTCTCCACTCTAGAACACGTCTACCCCAACGGTTTTCGGTTCTACGGCAGATGTGACCAGCCTACTGCCACTTCAGCTTGCTAATCCTTTGACATTTGGAATCGCCAATGCGTTATCGACCATGGGACGTGAAGTTGTTAAGTCTCATGTTCCTTTAATTTCACCGGCCGTGTTCTGTCTGATACGTAGCTATCTGTGTTGACAATATGAACTAATCAAATGTTGCTTGCTTAGTTATTTTTGATTATTAATAGAATTCAAATTCTTTAATCAAATCTCGCGGTTAGTGTAGGGACGTCATGCCATTTTAATTGCTCATGTGACACATTGAATGTACTATTGTAAATATTGTTAAGTGCCCTAAACACTGGAAGTATACATCCTGTACTGAAGGGGTAGAGTGAATTATGAATTGGATATTAATAGAGCTTTCTTTACAGGGAGCATCAAACCCATTTCCATTGCACCAGGAAGGACTGCGGCTACTCGTTCTGTGACAAGACCAGATTCGTTCAGCACACTGCTAGACACGAGAGGTAAATAAATTGGAATCATTCAGTATCTTTTCAATATCAATAAATACAAAATATATTTAGTCTCTCTTCTTTTAAAGATCTGGGCTGTTGATGGTGTAGCTTATAAAATGATCCTTCTGGTTATGGGAAAAGATATCACAGACTCAAAGCAATCTAATAAGTCTGGATTTAGAAAAAAGCAATAAAAAAAAAACAATGTCCCAGGATATTTATTTATCATTACTATTTTGGTTCTAAATCATATTTATAATGAGAATATTGTTTATATATTCGTTAATTTAATTTCCAGATTAGATACACTGATGGGAGGTGATTTCCAGCAGTACCGTGCGAATGTCTACTGTCAGAGGCCTGACTGTCCTCATGCGTCCACATTTGGTAATTATCACATTTCGTCTATCGTTTCTCTTAATTGCGTTCTAGAGATCATATACATTATTTAACTAGACACTCGTCACGTGAGTGAGCAAAGTTCTTCAAAAAAAGATCAAAACTGCTCCATAATCCAATTTCATTATTACGATCTATTTGATAGAAATATATGAAACAGCCGATTTTTCTAGATGTGGCTGGAATAAAGTGACTTTATTAGACTTTTAGAAACCCTTTACTTCATTATGAGTGTTACAAACCGAATTCATTTACGTCACCTTTCTGAATTTTATTTAAAAAAAAGTACTGACAGTTAGTTACATTAGAAAAGTTCACTGGTTTTCTCTTTTTTGTCTTGTATATTTATTTAAAATATATTCATCCAGCGCCTTCTCTATCATTTCTTATAGTTAAGATTAGTAACAATGAGAATATAACCATTTATAACTCGACTCTTTCCTCTTAGTATTCCCAGATCTATCACAAAATAAAAAAAAACTAAATAAAACTAACTAAATTATATCAGGCCGAAAATTCTTTAAAAAAAATGCTTTTAATTAATTCATAACATAATCTATCTATGTGCCAAGTTTCATTTAAATGTGCTTGACACAAAGACCAACCATTCAAATTTATAATGCTGGAATTAGAAAGGTTTTTCTAAATGCTAATGATACATCCTCTCTGTCAAGGTACAGGACAGAACAAGGCGTCCCACTTCCACTGTCTCAAGTGCGAGTTCGTATGCACCGACACCAACAAGGTCGTCGCACACCGTCGCCAGCATCAGAAGCTGGACTCCATACAAGCTGCTGGCTTTGAGAAGTTCCCACCGAGCAAAGGTAAGGGGGGAGAAGTCTTTATCATCCCCATTGAACATAAAGATGCCATGGATCATAAAGCACGAACATCTAGCGTAACCGTATCATCATCGCGTCGAGTGCACCAAAATAGATATGGAAAATCAAACAAAAATATGCAATGTGCATGCGCGGTGCCTTACAATCCGTTTTTTGGCACGCTCGATAAGATAACGATACGCTTACGGTAGATGTTCGTACTTACGCCTCAAGCATTGTCCATAGCACATAGGCTCGGTGCGTGTTGAGAAGATATTTCACTACCTATTTCCTATTGTTATATTCTTATGTCCCCCGCGGTTTTACCCGCGTTCCCGTGGGATGTCACATGTATTATACATAAAAACCTTCCTCTTCAATCACTCTATCTATTAAAAAAAAACCGCATCAAAATCCGTTGCGTAGTTTTAAAGATAAGCATAAATAGGGATATGGGGACAGAGAAAGCGACTTTGTTTTATAATATGTAGTGATTAGTAACTAGACTCGTGCCGCGGTTGCGCCCGCGTTCCCGAGGGATCAAATGCTTGGCCGATAGCATTGCCTTTGTCCATCCGGATTATTGTACCTTTCAAATGGTTTTTAAATAAGTGACGTGGTTCCGGAAGATACATACAAACTCATAAAAGTCACTCTCTCTTTATACTATTAGTGTTGAATTATATAAAAAAACAATCGAAAAGACGATTTTGCTAGTTAAATTGTACATTAATAAAGAATATATAAATATTAGCTTCCAACTCGTGAAACCTGTAGATTTGTTATTTTTCTGGGACAAAAGTATCTTGTGTTTTTCTTTTCATTTCATCACAACAACATGGACTCCGACTTCCAAATTTTGTTCTAGTCGGGATTTCTAAAGCTTAAAATTTTGTGATAGTTAAGTAATCTCATTTTCAATTTCAGGTTGTGGCTACGAGCCCCAATGCATTCATAGCAAGAAACAAACTCACTACCACTGCCTACAGTGTGGTTTTGCTGTACTCGGCCTCTCGCAGATGACGTCACACAAGTACAAGCACCAGGAAGCAAACCTTGGACCTTCCACCAGCGGCACCAACTGAGTCATTGTAACAATTACTTTTGTTACACAAAACCTCGTCGTTTATGAAGTGTTAGTTTCTGAAGTGGTCCTTTCTGAAGTGATCCTTTCTGAAGTGATACTTTCTGAAGTGGTAGTTTCTGAAAAGTGATTAAATTTATTTTGTTCGCAAAATAATTGGCTTTACTCAAAAAAGTGTCTTATGGATTATAGTAATATTTAAAGTAGTGACTAACGAGTAGCACTAAAAGTGGTATGATTCTGAATAAGAACACTTGTGAAATTATAAACTGTTATTTAATAATAGTTATTTAAACGTGACAAAATGTGTAATGAATACCAAAAGTGGTAAATTCCTGATCGTGTCGAGCAAGAAGAGTTATACCAAAAGTGGTAGTTTTAAAATAATGTCCCTCAAAATTGTGCCTTAGTCGCCAAGGTTATTCCGAACGGAACGAAACGCTGTGGCAAAATTAGTGCCAAAATACAATTATTTAGAAAAAAAATATTTATTAATTACTAAATATTAGAACAGAGACAATTATAATTTATATTGATGACGTCGATATTGAGTTATAAGTGCATGGATTTTGTTTATGAATAGTGAGAGGATGTTGGTACAAATGGTAACACAGCTTGTTATTATCCTTTAACTTCTTATTGCGATATTGATGTGAGAATCTGTGTTGCTAGTTGTACGCCTAATATAAGTATTTTCCTAAGAATATACGAACAAATGAATTTAAAGTTTAAAATTGTATGTAGTCGCGATTGCATGTTTAAAAAGTGTGTAACTCCTACAACCCGACCAATCTTTAGATGTTAGTGTGTAATGAAAAAAAAATTTATTAAAATATTTATATTTATTAATACTTCCCCATGAGAAAAGACATTTTTACGAATAGTATTATTAATGTAGACTTCGTGAAATTATAGAAAAAATAAAACTAAATAAGGCAATAAATTCGGGTTAAGAACGCCATTTTGTGCCTGGAGGGTTCAAATCGAGACAATATTGTTTTTGTGATAGTCTTTAAAAGTAAATGAATATTCACAGAATTTTCGATAAAATTAACGTTTTTCTGATTTGTGGCACATTTAAAAATTATTACAAAAACATTCATAGCTTTTATCAATCGAAAAAAAAATATATTAAAAATACTTATTTAATAAAAAAAAAATCGTCAATTCTATAACAACAATGTAAATAAGAATAGATTATTATAAAAAAAAAGCATTATGTTAATAAAACTGTAATTGTTACAAAATATTGGTATAAAAATAATTATGTATAAAATTTCTTTTTGGACATTAGTGTACAGAAATATTTAAAAAACGAGTGCTAATGTTTGTGATTCATGAGGTAGCCATAAAATGCCATAAATTTCATTTTAAGTGGATAATTTTAATAATACTTTAGTTCCGAAAAGTGCCACCAGTATGGAGTTGGCAGCATTGGAGCTCAAAAACAAATTTAAACCTGAATGTATGATGTACCAATGGTTGCAAAATATTTAAAAAAATAAGGTTCCATTCCTGGGTAGTTAAAATACCATTAAATCCTTTAAAAAAAAACGCCACTCATATTGATTTCATAATGAATCTGTCAAACTTTATACGATAAGTATTTCTTCTTTTTATTTACCGCCACCTTTTCTATATTATTTCAAACCAGTATTATTAGCCTCCAATCTTTCTGAATTATAAAAAATACCTTTTGCATTCCTGTTATTTGATTCCTGGCATCCGTTTTCGCGCCATTTTAGTTTTTAGAAATGGGGGATTTGTAACATTTCCCTTTTGTGACCAAAACCGTTTTTTTTGTACCCTATTCCTAGAGTGTATCAGTATTTGTAGCATTAAGCTCTATGCAGTTGTTCCTATTACGTCATTTTTTATCTACGTACAATAATTTTTATGTTAATTTATATTCAACAATACTTTATACTCCGACCATAAACTGAAAAGTTGATTAAAATATTTAATATGTACCTATTGTACGAATAAATATATGTTGCAGTCAGAACTCCTTGCTTATCGAAACAAGTTTTGTTGTCTTTGGTATGAATTAAAAAGTTGCTGTCTGAAAGAGGTTTAATGCGACGTCACGCGAAAGGAGTTCCTCTAGTCAGGATTTCTGTCAAACTTAGATTTGACAGTTTTCATTGAAAAGTAATTTGACCAAGTAAATAATTTTGACTGAAACATATACCTTCATATTTTAATGTGGAGAAGTAAATGAAGCTTAGTTACATTAAAATTAAATTATTGTTCAAAATCAACAAAAGCGTACTTATAATTTTGAACCTAATATTTACATATTAAATATTTTAAAATCCAATTGTGAATCATCTTTCTACTTTAAGAATAATTTCGAAAATTTTAAAACTAGATTATTTTTGTGAAAAAGTTTTTTTTCATAAGATTTTGCATTGTTCTTTGAGTCAGTTTCTTCAGTGTCTATTAAATATTTTATGTAACGTAGAATTTTACAGTGTCTTTTATCTAAAAAAAATAGTCCGTGCCATAAAATCTAATTTCGTATACCTTCACTGTAATTTTAATTAAAAAAAAAACAATTGTCTACTTCTGTCAAAAATTACAATAACATTGACTATTGGTTGTTATGTAACTTGTTTTGTTATTTAATTTTACTTTCAATGTTTTTTTCACACTCTTTTAAGTTTTTCATCTTGCACAAACATTTATATTATTATTATATAAAATAATTTAATCGCGTATTTATGTATTTTAGCGTACGTAGCTTTAATTTTAGTAATCATAAACATAAATTTAAAAACCCTTAAAATACAGTATTTCAACAACAGTGGAGAGTTAAAACATTTTTTTGTAAAAAACTAATAAATTTGAATTTTTTAAAAATTATTCCATACCTATTGATAGGAAATAGTGTCCAAAATAATTTAACAAAAAAATTTAGAACTTTGTTTGATTGGTACGAATAGTTTAGTATTGTTTACCTCATGAGTTGTAGGAATTAAATGAGAATATCCTTAGAAACGTATTTTTATTTACCACCTCCTTAATCCACATTTGACACGATATATGTACCTTTATGATAGTGGCGTCTCACATCATCTTATGATAAATTATGTTAAAAATAGAAAATTGGTAGGTACATACTTACTCTTCATTGATTTTCATCCAACTATTACGGAGCTGCTAATTTGGAAAGTAGGTTGTATCTTCAGTTTTATTTTTTATTTTTATTTTTTATCAAAAATACATGGGGAAAAAAGACAATATCATTTACAAAAAACCACAGAGGTTTATTAAGAGGAATGACTTATTCAACATGCTCGAATTCGCTTGTGCAGAGAGTATTAGTACTAACTGGAGGCGACTAGTACCCTCAAACTACAAATTTTCAATTAAATTAAATTTGGCACTACTCCTAAACTTAACGTTATATTTGCACGGTTTTTGCACGAATTGAAATTAAACAATCAGTTCAATCACAAGAGTCGACTCTGAGACTACAAGTTTTTAAAGCTCATGTGCCTGTAATTTCATCGCCCGCCTTACCATTCACACTGAAACACAGTAATACAAGTGCACTACTGCTTCATGGTGGAAATGGGTAAGGTGGTAGTACTTCCTCGGACGAACTCTGCACTTCTCTTGCTCTATTAATCTAAATGTAAAATCAATTTTTACTTTACTTTATTAACTTTTATAAAATTAGAAAGCATGACGGAACATTGTTTTGTAACTTTTCGATAAGGAATTCGAACAGCGCCTTTAGTGGAATTCTCATAGAACTAACTGCTGTCTGCGTCACAGTTGTCGAATAAACGCTAATTTGACGATGACCGTTATACCTGCCTACTGTGAATATAATTAAGAATATTTTATTAAAAGTAAAGGAGATAAATGTTAACATTAAAGTTAACAATAAAAAAACATTCTGCACTGGAGTAAGTAACTATCTTTATTTCTCAAAAAAACCACCAATTAATATATATTTTTAAACATTTATTACTATGGTTAGGTTATTTTGTATAGTGTACCTAAATATCGGACAGACACGGTCTTTCTTCCCTAATATAAGTTCAAAATTTATCAATGATTTTTATTGTCATCTTTATTTTATTTTTTATTGTCAACCACCAGACCGCGCTGAGAAGTATAAGAATCATTTATTATTTATTAGCGGCCAACTATTTTAAAGATACAGATTATCGAATGCGCTAAACGACTTCCAAATTCAAATGCAGCTAGTGTTGCTACTTCATAAAATCTCCCTTGATTTCAGGTAATTGGTTATATGTATTACATTAGCTTGTTTTTGCACAATCGGAAGTAAAATTTCTTAGCATTGTTGTTTGAGTGGGTAATTAGGTACATCATATGTATGTCACAGTAATATATGTCGCAAAGATATGTAATCGCAAAATTGTAGACTTAGTGAAATGTTTCATATAATTCCATTATTTAAACACCTATAATTAAATTGCAATACGCTTCCAATAAACACTACTCAATGTTATCCACTATCTACCTTACTATTATAATGATTTTAAATACAATTAAATAAGTTGTAAATCTCTACAGAATATTGATAGAAAATTATATATAAATAAACATATGTATAGATATTCTCGCTAAAATGTTACATGTAGGATTGGACGCCGTATGACTGTCCATTTATAATAAATAGAAGATTAATGAATTTTTTTTTGACTTGCTTAAAGCCATAATACATGTGTTTATATAATTTTAAAGCCAAATTGTATAGTCTGTGAGGTTATGTCGACATCTGTCGATACTTATTAAGTCGATAGTTGATTAGAAATATATATATGTATAATAATAAATATAGTACACCAATAGGTAACAACTTTCTTAGAATTACAGCCTTCAACTTTCAGTGCGATGCCCAATATAATTTTAAAAGAAAAAAATACTGTTAGCTTATGATAGGATAGGTCAAAGGTTTTGAATCAATTTGTCAAATGAGGTCGATTATACTTTTTTGATTCATATTTATGTTGTAAAGTATTTATGAGAGTTATATTGGAATACGGTTGTCAACCAACAGGCTGTCTTTGTTGAGTTGATGATACAACTACAGCGAAACGGAAAGATCTTTCAGGCTGGTGATTTGCCTCAAGCATAGCGAGAGTTTTGAAGCATCATGACATGAAAATGTATTTTGCGATGCAAATATTTTCGCTGACTCAACATATACATAATGGAACCTACACCTAAGATCCAATAGTACACAGAATACGCTTTTGCTAATTTACAATCTATGTATTATAATAATCATGAAACATTTAAATGTAATTAAAGCATTTATTTTGTCGGAATCCGGTGCGCAAATTTACATGTGGATTTTTTATTTACTTTTCGCTTTAACGCATCCGACACCGACTTAGCCGTCTTGAAGGCTTTTGAAATATATTACATGATAAGATATAACTTAGCTTCTAATCACAACAATAATTAACTATATATTTTGATTAGTAAAGGGGCCGAAGGGTTTTCTTAATTCAGAAAGGATTAAGGTAATCTAAACTGCGTTTTTATTTAATACAGATTTTATGGGTAAATTTAAAAGTAAAATTAGGCAAACTTTTTCTAATCACATGTCGGACAGATATGTCGTATATTTATTTAAATAAGTATAATGTATCAGAAATTTACTTATTTCGAAATAAATACGTATTGTAACAGTTTAATAATGAGCAAATTCAATACATTTTAAAAAGAAGACATTGATTTGAAAATGTGAAATTTTCGCTTCGATTTACGGGTGCCGGGCTCAATATTAAAACACCTCGTGAATAAGTTATTGAAATACATAAAGTTTTTCAGCTCAAACGTACAGTAAAACGCGAAAATTCTTACAATAGTAATCGAAGCGAAAAGCAGGCAAGTTCCAGACGGCTAAACATCTAATTGATTTTTTTCAATAATTCCTAATTTAAAAGTGATTATAATCATCTTACATTCTACTAAAACATCAAATTGTAAACATCCATTCAAAGTTATTGTTCAATATTTTTTTATTGTCATTTTTTATAATTCACAGGGAATTGACAGCAATAATTATATAATTGCTCGAATTGTATACGATAAAGGTTTTTATTGTCCTCGTCGGAAGTATCATTTTCCAAGTCCATCGTAATAGGGACTTGTTGAAATCTTAAACCTATCGAAAAATACGTTGCGATTGAAAGGTATAATTTAAAATTTTCAGAGATCGCATTATCTACATTGGAATTCCGTTACAAATATAATTAAACGATATGGCAATAAGGATCAATACCGCAGAAAGCTCAAATATTTTCGAAGCGAAAGCGTTTAAAGATATGCTTTCGATATGACAGGTTAATATTGATATATTTGAATTAACTTTTGTACATTTCGGGTGTCCCTTGGGAGAGTTGGAAACTTCTAGAAGGTGTTAGAAGGTTCTTCCGCTGGGTGGAAGGGTGCTGAGTTCAGTACGCGTAGGGGATGTACTCTTGGGCTGCCATGTCGAAGTATGGGTGGTAGAAGTTGCGGCGGGCAGGTGGCAACATTACATCCGAGTAGCGGGAGAATTGAGAGATCTGGCGGCTTCCTTGGGGCTTCCTGGAAATAAGAAAGGAAAATATTTTGTTGAATTCAGAAACAGAAAGTATTTTTGATGTCGAATATTGAATTTAAACCATCAAACAGTATTACTGTTTCTCCAGTAAAATAAGTAAAATTGTTCAGTGAACTCTAAGCTTTTGCTTATAACAGTGCAGTTAAGTATTTATTATAAAAATAAATTTATAAGCAAAAAATTGTCGTTCGGTTCGGGAGTGTATAGAGGCTGTTGAAAATAGTTAATGATTCTTTCAATTCTATCTCTGAAATCTACTGAAGTTTCCATTTTGGAGAAGTTTGTGCCATAGTGTTGGTAAGGGGTACTAACTTATTGTGCCGGGTGCTGGGGTCGTCAGCAGGGTACTCCACTGGCTGCAGTCCTCGTGGCTCCTGCTCGCCGTAGTTTCCGTATGGGTAGTCGTCATTGCTGCAATGTAACGATTATATTAGTGATGATAATATGGCTGATGGTACCAGCCGAGTCAAGCGTACGAGAAGACCATTGTTTAGTATTATATTCCAGTTGACACCAGGTGACAGGAATGGTGGAAGGAAAGAGACCGAGAGGCCGGAGCCCCTGGTGGTGGGCAGACCAAATATCGCAGGAGCTGGAGATGCCGGTTAGTGCTGCATTCCAAGCCATGGAGCGAAACCGATGGAGACAGCTCCTCAACAGTGAGGGTACGACTAGAGACAGATTTTCCAGTTAAAGTCCATTAAAGTGCTTGATTATGCTCGTGGCTTCACTCGCTCAGATTTTGGGATTTGGTACCCCGAGATCCCTTCACAGTCAGTTAATATCTTGTTTTATATAGCTGTGTCCCGCGGGTGACCTACCACGTCGCTTCTACTTTGTTGGCGCTTAGTGTTCTTTCTGGCTTATTTTCTATTTTTCAAAGTTATGATGATGCGTACACATACAAACATAAACAGATAAAAAATCCAAAAAAGGTAGAAATAGTTTCTGTTAAATATCCTTTAACACCCTTCTCGATAATTTTTCTCAAAATTTCAGAACTACAGGAAGTACAGAATGCCATGTTTACAGAGTCATTATTTATCATATACATATATGGCAAAATAAAGATTGGCAACACTATATTTTGATGCTGCGATGGGGCCGTAACCGGGCAAGTTTGGCGCTGTATAGCTAAATAAATACATACAATAGTTACGCACATAACTTTATCTATGCAACCCACAATAGCTCATTAGACGCGAAACTTTCCAAAGCCGACAGCTTGACAACTTATACGAGTTAAATACAGCGTGGTACAACTATATGCGCACTTGTGTTCAATTTAACTACAGCCTGTGGTTTAAGTAATGTTGCTAGTGTAAATAATACATAAGTGTGCCTAATTAACTACCCCTTTTCTGCTTTCCAAGCAAACCTAGGGAGTGGGCTCAAATCAACATAAAAAAAGATTTAGCTTCAGAAAAAAGGAAAAAAGAATTTTTGGTCGTGCTAGTTCGTAAATTATCAGGAGCTTATTTTATTAAAAATAATATACAACAGACTCACACATATTGCGTCGAAAAGTAAATAAATATCTCATGTAATTACTTTACACGCGGCCATCTGATCCCAAACTAAGCAGAGACGGTTGAACTAAGAAGAGTAAGAAGAGCTACGGCTAAATGAAAAAGTCTTTCTTTGTAAAGATAAAACAGATGTCAAATTAAATTCCTTTCAGCCAACGCCGATTTTCACAAACGAAATGTTATTTTGGATTTAGGATTAATTTAAACGTCTTCGCTTTCTGGATTCGTGTGACAGGGCTTCAGATTGGAATATTTTACGTTTACAATTTGTGTTATTTTCTTTGTAACATATTCTTTTGAGTTTAATTGTATTTTAAGTGCTTTGAATCGATTAGGGTTTTTAAAAGCTATTTGTTTCGTCAAACGGAAGTCCTACAGCCAAGCGGAATTCCGGTATGCAGACACCTTACTTAATATCTTAATAACTTGAAGACTTCATGGTTGAAATATGGCTGGTGAACTTCCATACGTGTAGTGAAATGGAGAAAAAAATATTTAAGGCATCCATACAGTCAAGTAACTGAGCGAAAACAATATATAATAAAATATATGAGAAACGAAAACCATCTAACTTAGAAAATATAAATCCAAAAATATTAAAAAAAAAACAAATACTACGAAAATTGTTGTTGACATAAAATTATAAACTAGCGACCAGCCCGGTTTTACCTCTATGGGAGAATATAGACGTATAATACACATAAACCTTCTTAAAGAAATTTTCTAAACCATGGTGAAAACCGCAAGAAAATCTGTTGCGTACTTTAAAAGAATACCTAAGCTGATAAACCGACAAACAAAAAAAACTGCTTAGAGATAAAAGATAGTTCTGTCTTTTAAGTTATGTCCTATTGACCCATTTTCATCCCCACTTGTCAATCTCTAGGACATTTTAAAACAGATTTTTCTTACACACAATAGGGATCTGTCCCCTGACATGTCAAATCAGCAATTCTTTGTGAAATGTCAAAACGATCGAATGCATGGAATTTTGTATGAAATAGCAAGTTGTGATCTCATAATTGTACAGCATCAAATAACATACTCTTTATGATTAGATCGGTACTAAAAAATCACATTAATGATTTCATTTTGATCATATTTAATGTTTTCGTATATTTTTGGACGTTCAATACAATGGTTAGTGTTTGATCATTTATCTTTAATACAGGACACATCCCAATTATTCAAATGATCGCCTACTACAATATATGTTGGCTAGATAAATAATCCTTGCTCGGATAAAAAACACCCTTCCCCTCGCAGAGAAGGTACCTGTCAATACTACCTTACTATTCTATTTGACAGGCCAGTTGGCTTGGTGGTTAACGCTCTGACTGCCAAACCGAAGGTCGTGGGTTCGATTCCCACCCAGGACAAGCATTTGTGTGCATGAACATGTTTGTTTGTTCTGTGTCTGGGTGTAAATATCTATATAAGTATATATTTAGAAAAAAAAAGTAGTATATGTAGTATATCAGTTATCTGGTTTCCATAGTACAAGCTCTGCTTAGTTTGGGACCAGATGGCCGTGTGTAAGGAATGTCCCAGGATATTTTATTTAATATTATTATTATTTTTTTTTATTCTTCCACCTACTAAACACATTCATGTTTATATCCAAGACCTAATTCATTAGATGTATTATTTTTTTCATTTTGATATAATCAAAGGAGACAACATTTTTCTTTAAGAAACACATATGAGAGGTAAAATATAAACTTTGCGAGGACTGACCTACGTCCAGCGGTCAAATCCTTGTTTATATCCAAGACCTAATTCATTAGATGTATTATTTTTTTCATTTTGATATAATCAAAGGAGACAACATTTTTCTTTAAGAAACACATATGAGAGGTAAAATATAAACTTTGCGAGGACTGACCTGCGTCCAGCGGTCAAATCCTTGAGCTCCTGCTTCTGCTCAGTCTCGTACTTCCTCTGCAGCTCACGGACGTGTTCAAGTCGGATCAGCTTCTTCAGAGCTTCGAATCTGGAGAAACCATACAATTGTTCTTAATTAATATTGATATTCAGTTTTAAGTGACAATGTAACGACTATTGAGACAATATCTCGAAACAATTAAATATCTTAGAACGTTATACATTAAAAGTAATTACAACAATCAAACAGGCCAACTATCTTTAAAGATCAAATTCTAATAAGATTTATTGTTTGATGCTATAGTGGAACATACTGCTGCTTACCAAAACAATGAAAAATGAATACAACAATACTTATCCCAATAATTACAGACTAATCGAAGAATTTTTCTATAATATTTTGTTCTGACACGCACTACCAAACGTGGGCATACACTACTAGATTATTCATTTCTAATAACAAGTAGGTACCTGTCTCGCTGTGGTGGCACCATGTAGGTCATTCCTCTTCCCCGAGAAGGTCCAGGGTACCGGAGGACCTTGCCCGATGTATGGGGTACGTTCAACATTCCAAACATCTGCAACAATAAAAATGTATTACAGCGCCATCTATTAGTAAACTTAAGAACTAGAATAATATTGAACGGTCTAACATGCCTACATTTTTAAACATCGTATAAAAATTATTTTAAATTTTTTTACGCTCACAAATAGCTAAATGATCTAATTATTTTTTAATTACTGAGCAATAAGTTTCAATGGAAGGAGCCTAAGTACTTTTAGGCAGTTTCAACTCATTTGATACTGTTTACTGGAGTTTTATCGTTTTTAATTAAAAGCAGACCTAAGTCTAAAATGTTTTAATTAGATTTTTAACAAAAGTTATTTGTACGAACAAATATGAATCTGGACGTAAATAGCTTGCTAAGAATAGGTCTATAAGTTTAAAAGCAAATAACATTCCGGTGTTTGTTATAAATAAATTAAGCTTATTGAATATTAATAATGTCTCTATGAAAATCATATGATGCGATGAAAGAGTGAGCAAGATGCGACTGTACAAGTAACACAAATAACACTGGGCAAGCAACATAATATTATAAATGTAAGAGTATGTATCTGGATGGATGTCTGTTACTCTTTCTCGCAAAAAATACTACACTGATTTTCTTGAAACTAAATTCTTTACATGTATTTTATTAATTAAAATCTGCTCTTTAGTTCCCCCATGCACCTTTTCGTCTGTAGATCAAACGTAGAAGTAGAGAAATATCGCAATCCCGTAAAAAAATTAATTAAAAAAAAAACTCTACTCTGCTAATACCTGATCGACTGTTGGCAAAGGCAACTTTGGTACGAACAAATTGACAGACATTATACAATATGAATCACTTTTGGTGTGGGCGGGTACACCATGTCTAATGGACCGAGAAAAGGTCACGCGACTAATTACAACCAGACGTTTTGTAAGGAAAATGGTGCAAATAAAGAAAATTATAAGAGTTACTTAACTTCTGATTCGTGTGAAAAATAATATGTTGTCTTTACAGCTCCAAAATAAAATAATTTCTGTTAATTTATTGAAAACCACATTGTTCTATTTTAAAACAACAGCTAAACTGATTCAAGTTAGTACTGAAGACTGTCAATAGATGGCGCTGTAAAAAAGCTGTAGGCCTACAAAAATACATATTATTGTATAATGAATATACGTACCTAAATTATCATTATTAAAATAGATACAAATGATTCTTAGTTGTTACAACAACCTACGATTTTACTTTATGATGAGTAACCTACAGGTATGTCTTTATAATGCAATATTAAATAGAATAAAGTTGTCATTACTTTTATCACAAATCTGTCTTTATAAAATGGGGCATATTATTAATAATTAAGTAGGCAGGCAGATAATGGATCTAATTTTAGAAAGGGCGCGGCGAGACCTTTAACTCAAATAAATGAAGAGTCCCTCTGAGCCCAATTCATTACATTAGGAGAGGTAATCAACTAATTTCGCATAATTGGTGTCAGATAAAGAAATTATTTTACTATTTAGTTACATAATAAAATTAGGCCAAAAAAAGAAATGCGACCCTGCCAGGATTCGAACCTGGAATCTTCTGATCCGTAGTCAGACGCGTTATCCGTTGCGCCACAGGGCCGGTTGAATGACATATCGAAATTATCGTATACACAGCCAAGATAATAATATGTATTAATATTATAATTTATATAAAATGTTTTGCATATTTGCTTGTACTAACTTTTGAGTATACAGTTTCATTGAAAAAAATACTTTTATGAACTGAAATATATAAAAATGAAAATATCATTATATTTTGGATGTTTAAGATAATCATAAAAAAAATACTTTATTTGTTTTTAAATGAGGGTCATCTATTGAAGCAATAGTTAATTGTATTATGATGAAAACCTTATTACAAAGTAACAAAGTTGATTTTTCAATAACATTCTTAAACGTAAAACGGGTTTCTTATATTGGATAAATTATGGAATAATTAAATGAAATTTGGAACACATATAGAAGATGTTCTGGACATTTACACAGGTAGGGTACTTTTTATCATGGGTACATAAGATCCCACAAAAGAGCGGGTAGTAGGTTAAATTTGCTGGAAGAGGCTAATTAAGTAATAAATTTCATAGCTTTTTATTTGTGTACCTAAGTATTTTTAAATACGTATTTTAAATTTGTTCAAAAATGAGGTTAATTTAATTATTTAAGCTTTTAAAAGAAAAGACTGTGTTATTTTTATTAATATTTATAACCTATTTGGTACTTGAAAATATAACAGAGTACATTCCTTCCTTACGTACTAATTAAAATGACTAATAATCGAGTAAACATAACATTAACCAAATTGCACAAAGAAAAAAATGTTACGTAATAACTTCAAAGTGAAGTCACCAGTGGAAATTGTAACAAAAAAAAAACAAATGTAATAACATAAAAAGTCACTACATTCAAGAAAAAGCGGCGGCGCCCTTTTGTCTTACTCCGATTTGCTCTGTTCACGAAGTTTCTACGCAAAACCGTTTTTCACGCTGAACAAGAAACGAAAAAATAAAATAATGAAAGTTTAAAAGGACTTTTGAGTGCCGAAATTATTTATTCGCAGCGTATTTTTACATTTTCATTGTTTAAGTGTACACTAATTATATAAAAGTTACATTTGTTTATTTGCAGATGCTATGTTTCTCGATCTACTTATATTATTCTGTAAATACTTCAACTCTTCTATTCTATTAAAAGGTTTTCTACAATATAAACGATCATTTTAATGACGACAATGCTCGGGTGTAGAGCTCGCTCCAGCAGGACACATCTTTATGTACAAAATCTTATTTTGAATAGAGTAATTGCTGAGTTTATTGCCGGCTCTTCTCAGTAAAATCAACCTTCCGAACCGGTGTTAGAGTCTATGAACATGTGTTGGAACGCTGCCGGATGGAAGTGCTACCAATCAACGCGGAATTTTTCGTAGATGGTTTTAGGCTATATGTATATGATATCGATAAGCGCTGGTTAAACCACGGGGGACAGCTAGTTATCAAAACCGTGGCTTAAACGATAAATAAAGGTTGATGAACACGAGTCATGGCGAATATAGTATGACATTATATTAACATCTATAATTGTACCTATCGTGTTGACAAAATTCACGAATTTTAACACGGTTTCAGCACACTTTTTAAAAAGATTACATTCTTCATCCCTACTATAATCTATCTTAATACTATACATGTGAATGTAAGTTTTGTTTGTTACGCTTTCACGCGAAAACTACTTAACCGATCATCATGAAACTTTGTACACATATTCTTGGAGGTATTAGAAGTAACATAGGATACTTTTTGTGCCGGGAAATGTTACATTCCTCGGGAACGCGGGTGAAACCGTGGAGGACAGTTACTAATATTATAAATGCGAAAGTTTGTGAGTATGTATGGATGTTAGTTACTCTTTCAAGCAAAAACTACGAAACGGATTTTGATAAAACTTGGCACATAGATAGTCTGCAACCTGGATTAATACGTAGAATACTTATTTCCCGGGTAAATGTAGCATTCCACGGGTATGCGAGTATGCGAGTGAAACCGCGGGAGACGACTAAATATAACTTAATTGAGGCAAACCTCCTTGGTTCTTTTAGATTGTAAGGAATAATGTTATTTCTATACTAATATTATATAGAGGAAAAATTTATATGTAAGTATGTTTGTTACTCATTCACGCAAAAACTACTAAACGGATATAGATGAAGCTTGGTACATAGATAGAGCATATCCTGGAATAACATATACGCTACTTTTTATCCAGGGAAAATGTGATATCACTCGGGAACGCGAGTAAAACCGCGGGGGACAGCTAGTGTAATAATATAAAACAACATCGTGTTAGTAACACCATTTACAATACAAAAACGGCTGTACAGATTTCATAGATCTCTGATTTCTTGGATTTTTCTCCGTCCCGAAATAGCAGAATAAGTAGGTAATTAAAAATTTAATTTATTTATATATTTTATATTCCACTAGGGCCGCCAAAACAAGCAGACGGTAATTATTAAAATTTAGTAAATTTGTACATAAAGAATTTGGTTGAATCTTGGCACATATATAGTTCATAGCCTGAATTAACACTAATCATACCGACACTTACTAGGTACCAATTTTTACATAGCAGGTCAAATGTGACTTTATATTTCCTGCTTGTATGTATGAAATATGGTTGCTAGGAAGGGAAATAAATAGTATAACTGTATATTAATTAGTAAGAAAAAGTCATGAAGTCAAATGTGCAAAACCAATAAGATGATGCGTGCATTTTCAATGCAAAGTTCAAAATGGGTCATTTGACCCGGTTTTGGTATGTTTAGTGTTAACACATAGGATATTTTTAATCCCGGGAAAATGTCATGCCCCTCGGGAATGTGGGGTTTTTTTTGTTATACCATTTGAGCCGACAAACAAGCAGACGGTCCACCTGATGGTAAGTGGTCACCGTCGCCTATGGACATTTGCAACACTAGAGGCATCGCCAATGCGTTGTCGACCCTGAGGCGTGAAGTTGTTAAGTCTCATGTGCCTGTAATTTCACCGGCCCCTTTAACTTTCTAACCGAAACACAGAAATACAAGTGCATTACTACTTCACGGCGGAAATGGATAAGGTGGGTACTTCCCCGGACGTTGCACTAAAAGCTATACTACTCAAAACACATTTTTTTTTGAAAATTAATTTATAGAAGCACCTGTATCTCTGAGGAACTGCAATCCTCTGCGATGACGATGAAACTGCGAGGCAAAGCTAGTATAGAAATAAATTAAAAAAACTAAAGTGGGATACCTATTTCGTAAAAATATATTTCCCTTGAAGCTCGATTCTTTATCATTGATATTTATAGCTCTACAATAATACTTTTTATTTATTCAGAAACAAAAGCCCTTTATTCTTTACCAAAATTTATTTTTAGATATTAATATAAAAATGTTTACCCTGCGTTGACAGTTTTATTTATAACGGCCAGTTGGCTTGGTGGTTAGCGACTCTGACTGCCAAGCCGAAGGTCGCGGGTTCGATTCCCACCCGGGACAAACATTAGTGTACATGAACACGTGTCTGTTTGTTGTGTGTCTGGATGTAAATATCTATATAAGTATGTATTTAGAAACAAAGTATTACATGCAGAATAAAAATTATCTGGTTTCTATAGTACAAGCTCTGCTTAGTTTGGGATCAAATAATAATAAAATATATCAAACTAGCTGTCCCCCGCGGTTTTACCCGCGTTCCCATAGAATGTCACATGTATTATACATAAAAACCTTCCTCTTCAATCACTCTATCTATTAAAAAAAACCGCATCAAAATCCGTTGCGTAGTTTTAAAGATTTAAGCATACATAGGGATATAGGGACAGAGAAAGCGACTTTGTTTTATACTATGTAGTGATAATATCCTGAAAAAATTTATACAGTCGGCCATCTGATCCCAAACTTGTACTATGGAAATCAGATAACTGATATACTACATATACTACTTTTTTATTTTTCTAAATGCATACTTATATAGATATTTACGCCCAGACACAGAACAAACATATTCATAAACACAAGAGTTTGTCCTGGGAGGGAATTGAACATGTGTGTGCGACTTGGCAGTCAGGGTGGCTAATGAAGCCAACTGGCCTGTCAAAGAGTGCCGTGTGGTGTCCCAGGATATTTATTTATTGCACAACCCACCGTGGGTACAAAATGATGCTTCCAATTCTCCCAACAGACCTATCACGATAAATTAACTCAATATTATTGCCACTTCACAAACTTTGAAACGTTAACTGAAGCTGTTCATCAAAGTGGTATTATTTAATTGATGAATACGCAAACAAAAAGTTTTGATTAGAAATTTTAAACTCGACAATAAGTTGTATGGATTAATGATAAATTAATTAAGTTTCTAATATTTTTATTTACGTTTGATTTATAAAAAAAAAATTAAGTATATAAAAATTTTCGTTTGTTTTTTTTTTTCGTGCGAACGACCTGGCCACTTACAGATAATCCCCATGAGGTTGCGTTATGTGGTTACATGTAGGTTTTAGTGCTTTGTACAGTATCACTACATAGTTTAAAACAAAGTCGCTTTCTCTGTCCCTATATCTCTATGTATGCTTAAATCTTTAAAACTACGCAACGGATTTTGATGCGGTTTTTTTTAATAGATAGAGTGATTGAAGAGGAAGGTTTTTATGTATAATACATGTGACATCCCACGGGAACGCGGGTAAAACCGCGGGGGACAATATGTTTTGGCACTTGGGAGGCCCCCTAGGGTTTGTATACTGACCACATTCTACCACATAATCACTTACCACGGTGAGTGGATTCAGTTTAAAGTTTTTTTTATTTATCGTAAACTTATTGTACAAAGTACAGTCACTACATGAGAAACTTACAAGCTAGTATAATTAAAATTTGTGACAATCAGCCAATGTAAATCAGTTTAGTGTAACAGATACTAAATATTTTCTAAAAAAATGTAATAAAGAATAAAGTACAGATCACATAATATGATGATAAACTTAAAAGTAACAATTTATGAATCGATCTGGATCGCTTTAGTATCATCATCAGCCTATCTCCGTCCACTGCTGGACATAGGATTCACATTATTGCGGTTTAGTATAAAAAAAATTATGAAAACAGCTTTGACTTTCACTTTATCTCTTTTACGTAGGTAAGCAGTTAAAAAATAAAAGAAAACTAGACATTACATGCAGTACTGATACCTATTGCATGATAAAACCAAAACTAAATAAAACATATGTTCAGTTTAGGCCCTCGGAAGACACTTATGGAGGTCAAATTTAAAGTTACTGAAGCTACATTTAGAACCTCATTCAAAATCTGCTAGACTGGTCAAATACAGTCTATACAGATACAAAAAACAATAACTTATGTTTCTGGTTATTCGGTTCCGGGCTACATAAGCTGGTTTCGACACACCTAAAAATTCACAAGTAACATTCAAAAACAAAACAAATAAAAAAGAATTAACAAGACTACAAAATAGAAAACAACAATATTACTTACAAGTTAAACAAGAAAAAAAGAGGTGCACTGTGCAGAGAGTAGCTAATTCCATACATTTTTATCTTCAATATAATGAATTACCTTGTAATACGCTTTTTCTTTCAAAACTTTTCCAATATAATTTTTAAATGTATGATCAGATATTTTGATTACTGACAGCGGTATCTTATTATAAAATCGAACACAATTACCAAGAAATGACTTGTTTACTTTAGTTGGTCTAAAGTATGGAACAACTAACTTTCCCTTTGTCTTGTATTAATATTATGGATATCCAATTTTGACTCAAACATTCCTATATTTCTACGTATAAACATTATATTTTCATAAATATATAGTGAGGGTAATATCATTATATTTATTTCCCTAAATAAATCTCTTAATGATTCACGAGGACCCATACTGTAAATTGCACGAATTACTCTTTTTTGTATAATAAATATTGATTCTATGTCCGTTGCTGCTCCCCAAAATAAAATACCATAGGACAAGAGGCTATGAAAATATGCAAAAAAAACTAATTCCAACGGATCAAATCAATGAAGCTCCTAATGTTACCATGTCAGTTGTCAACATTTCTTTGTAAGTTAGATTACTTAACTTCTCCACGTTGTAGTGGCTGTTTGTAAATTTGAAAGTCGTCGCCAAACTTCGGGAGTGGCAGAAACTGTATAATGCAAATTATTGCTCATCTTTTCTCAACTCGCAACGAACTTTCATATTGTTTGAAACTACCCAAAAGTTGCCCCTTCAAACTTATGTTGGAAAAGTGTGACTCAATCTCTGTAGGTAGCTTGGATGTTTCGCAATAGCAATTCAGCTTGCTTAGTTCCTCAATCTGAGTTATTAAATATAAATATATGTAAATAAAAATATATTACTTTCTTTAACTTGAATTTTCCTGCGCATCAAACCTCATTGAACGCGCAACAACAAATGAAGTATGTGAGCTATGAACAGATAACCTATTAACATTTGTATTTGTAATTGTTATGAGAAAACAATAATTTATAATATTAATTTCATTGTTAAAATATTCTTATTGTGATGTAGGAACATACATAGTTAATAATAACATTAAATGTCGTTTATTTATTACAGGTATGTAAGTTTTTGTTGAGTAGTAACTAAATTCACACTTTTATTTCATGTAATGTAAAATAACCAATAAATCTTTTATTACAGCGAAACTCAATTGTGTTTGACTGACTGTGTCGTCCTCATCACGAAAATATCAGAACTAGTGGTGGCCAAGCGATAGAAATTCGACCGTAATACTTATATTTCAAATTTGAACTATAATGATTTTTTTTCAGAATATTACCTCTTTAATCTTTGCATAGAAACTTTTTGAATTTTATTCACGTCAGCTGCGAGCGTGTAAAATACGCCATTTATGTGTTTGACAGTGACAGTGTGAACGATATATGTATATGTGTGTGTAATGATAATTTTAATTGTTTTAATGTATTTTTAATGCAAAATATAAATATAAAACTTTTTCTTCATAAAAAACTATAACTGTGTCAAATTTTACGTTATCCTTTAGCGTTTATCTTAAACAAAAAAGGTGTGTAAGAAGTTATACCCGAAATTATAGGTGAGAAAAACTGCACTAAAAGCATTTTTTACTTTGCAATCGTGAAATTGTAGTGTCCAAACTCTTTGCACCTTGTAGCAACGAATACATTTTTTTGATGTTCTTAAGTTAATATTGACAATAACATCATTACTCACTCATTAGCACTGATAGTTGCGATTTGTGCGATGTTCCGGAGAGACCGTTATCAGCTAACTTTATCTGTGAGAATTTTGTGTTACAAAAATAAGAATAACATTATAACGCTATACTTTAGCCTTATGTCTATCTGTCTATATGTCACCGGGGAATCGAGCTTTCTGTCAGTGATTTTTTTATAGGTGCAGTTGATTTGGAGATTTCTTCAGATACACACAAATTCACTTTTTCTCCAAAATTATTAGTTTAGATGACATTATTAATAGGTTTAATGAAAGGATTTTATTTTTTAAGCATTCGTAGAAGTTTACTAGGAAAATCAATTACAAAGACAACAAAACATTTACTGGAAGCACCAATGTGGACTTCCCAACAAATCGAAATTGGTTGCGGCTTACGAAAGTAACTTTTAGTTTGGTTATTGCAAAACGAAGTCTTCGCAACGAAAAGTTTGTCAGTTTCATAACGAAAAGTTCTTAAGACACGTTTCGAAACGTTTAGTATGCTTATGAACAAGATTTTTTTTTTGACCTTCTCAACTTTGTCTGCTATCACTATGCAAAATTTATATCAAGTCGCAGGAAGGACTAATTCACTTTTATAAAGTTTTATACATATGCTATACAGTACACATGTTATCGTGTTATAGAAAAATGTATCCTATGGCGCATGGCGTTATAATAAGGTCACACAATAAATAAATGAACTTTATTTTAGAAACAATAAAGATGCTTTTCCTTGAACATTCTTATGTTTAAAAAAGGACCTTATAGATCTAGACAACTTTAGTGTAAGTTTGAAACTTAGTAGAGTTCGTCCGGAGAAGTAACATACCCATTTCAGCCGTAAGCAGTAGTGCACTTTTATTACTGTTTCAGTTAGAAAGGTAAATACATACAGACACATGTGACGTAACAAAAGTGAATGTACGTTCATACTTAAAATTGTGAGTATAGTGGGAGCTACGTTTGCCAACAAAGTACTCTGTAGTTTGGCAGAAGTAAAGGGTATATTTGTAAATGACTTAATTTTCCAATAAACACTTTTTCATTTTTTTTTTCACTTCACCTCTCAGGGTCGACTTTTTATATATACATTTTCTTTGCTAAATATTTAGCAAATTTCTGTCATAAATTCGAAAATACGTTTAACTAATATTATTTGTAAAGCAATACATTTTCAACCTTTGAGGGGATTTGGCGCTGTATACCGAAATACATATTCGTTCCTTGTTCGGCAGGAGATGCTTTTTAATACAATTACTGTTTAATCTAGCCAAGTATAGAAGTAACAATTGTAAAACGAATCGTTTTGCTTCCTCTTTCATTATGCGGACAGCGAAGGAGTGGAACTCATTGCCGGCGTCAGTTTTTCCCTAATCATGCAATCTAGGAGTCTTTAAGGCAAGAGTGAATAGGCATTACTGAAGTCCGCGTGTACCATCCTCGACTGTATCGTCACTTTCCATCAGGTGAGATACAGTCAAATGAGGTCAAGTTTTTATAAAAAAAAATCACCGGGCGGACCGTCTGCCTCTTTGTCGGCTCAAGAGGTACGAAGTAAGGGGGTCCCAAGACAAACTGAGACACTTGCCATCATGGATCCCTGATGGCACTTACCTCATCGTAGTCTGGGGTGCGCACGACATTGGGGGGAGCCTTGGTGACCACGCGTCCGAAAGCCTCACGATTCACTGGAGTGTACGGGTATCTGAATCTGTTGACAATAACTAAGTGTTAATACATAATAAGGTAGATCAGCTGCTCACAATATGAATAGCTGATCTATCCCCCCCAAATAAATAAATAAAATGTTTTTATTGATGAATGAAAGTACATAATCATATAACCAACTTATAAAATTAAGAATTTGAATTTAGAATTAAGAATAGTGTAAAGAAGATAAAAGGTGATAAAATATTTATAACTATTGACACCATGCTTTTTTTAACAATAAAATACTTTTTTTTCTTTACGCTATTCTTAATTCAAATTCATTTTCAATTTTAGTTGGGTTTTTAATTAAAAACATCTGAAAAAGGTGGTTAGTAACATAAATCACAATGGTGCCAAGAATATTTCATTTCTCTATCAAAACAAGATTGAATTATCGTCTTACGTCAGAGTCGAGGTGAGGGAACTAATGCGATTGGACCTCCAACACTCCGCGTCACGACAGAGTGCACCACGTCAGAGGCTTTGTTTGGTTTCTGATGCAACACGACACGCCACGTAAATCTATTGTGAAACCAGTGTCAGTTCTAAATGCACCTACCTACAGCCTGGCATAGGGTTGCAAATCAAATTACTGATCCGTCCGAGATAAATTTACAGGATGTACCACAGGGATTTTAGGAAGAGAAATACTGTGAAATTTTACGGAGAACGTGATAAATTTAAATGCTCGGTAGCTGGTTTATTTTTAGTTTTACTAGTGCATCAAGGATAGAATGTGATGTTACTTGCGTGTCTTTTTTAATTTAATTAGTATTTACATAAAAAAACTAATATTATTATAATTATTCAGAAACCATTAAGGTTTGTAACAATATTTATATTATTTAGTCTACAATACAATTAATATGATTTGACTAGCCAGTTGGCTTGGTGGTTAACGCTCTGACTGCCAAACCGAAGGTCGTGGGTTCGATTCCCACCCAGGACAAACATTTGTGTGCATGAACATGTCTGTTTGTTCTGTGTCTGGGTGTAAATATCTATATAGTATTTAGAAAAAAAAATAGTATATGTAGTATATCAGTTATCTGGTTTCCATAGTACAAGCTCTGCTTAGTTTGGGACCAGATGGCCGTGTGTAAAGAATGTCCCAGGATATTTATTTATTATTATTTATTGATATAATTAATTAATAATACTATAAATGCGGAAGTTTAGATGGATGGACGTTTGTTACTTAATCACACCAGAACGGCTGAACCGATCTGGATGAAATTTGACACAGGGATAGATACTATATTGGAATAGCAATCTTTATTCTGGGAAAATGCAACATCCCTAGGAACGGGTGAAACCGCGGGAGTTAGTATTCATAATTACGATGAAAATGCAAACTAAATGGCAGGGCCTAAAAGGCAAAAGAAACGTGGGAAGACAGAAGAAAATATGGGCAGATGATTTAATAAATACAGCTGCAAAAAGCTAGATGCGTACGGCCAAAGACAGAGAAAGGTGGAAAAAAAGGAGGAGGGTTTTACAAGGGGGGCCACATAACAAAGCAAATAATTTAGAATTTAAATATACAGGAATATTTTTTATTCAGTGCGCAAACTTTGACAAATTAAACTTAAATGAGTTTTATTAAACACCAAATTTTTATTTTGATAAGTTTTAGTACAAAAAAAAAGTTATCGTTAATGAAAGATATAGACTTTAAAATTGATATTATGGCTACTGTACGACTATCTGTCGGTCGCCCACCCCGGGCGTGCCCTTGGCAACAGCTGGCTCTACCGCCGCGCGCGGCGCACGGCGCGCGCGCCCTTTGATATTATTATAAATAGATAGTGTCCATTGTTTGTTGACTTTAAAGTCGAAAAAAAAAATACAAAAAAAGAATTTAACAAATAATGGAAATGTGTTCTGTTACTGATACTGAACCACCGAATTTTTTTTTGCGCATTGCTTAAAAAATATTCGTCTATGTATAATTCTTATGAGATTTGTTAAGTGGAATAATAAAGCTTTAATAATAATAATAAACAAATACAGTCCATCACATCTGATTGCACACAAATTACAAACAAGCCGTACACCTACTAGATAATTCATGGCGTAACACCTTCTCCCTTCAAAGGTTAAACAAACTAGAGGTTGAGCTTTGAATAGCGACAATTATTCACAGCGTGTACAGGATGGGCGTAACTTCAAAAGGCCCACACGGGTTGCAATCTAGTACGGTGGAACACGCTGTATGCTCCGTTAATTCACAAAGCGATTATTTGAACTGCACCTACGGTGGACGTGGGAATATCTACGTCTATTTTTAAATTTTCAGGCAATTTAGCTTTGTTTTGGAAATATTTTTCAAGGAAAATTTTTGTTGGGAAAATTGTTGATGAATTAGAGAATTTTCTAGCTGTCTCCCGCTCCTAAAGAGATGCCTATCTTATATTCTATACTGGCTGCAGGATTGCAAAGTGAATAAATATGCATTCTGTACGCAGAATGTAGCAACTCGCGATCGAGACAAACCTATATTGTAAGACGTTTTAAGACGAGTTAAGATGTTCCAAGTACGTCTAAATCTATTTAGTAATTTCTGCGTAAAAGCGTGACAAACATACATTCACCCATACCTCTCTACATCCATCCTTAAAAAACTTTCGCATTTTTAAGATAGTTGCTCTTTACTTAAATAATAGTATCTAGCCGAGCATTGCTCGCGATTTCTTTACCAACATGACATCTACTGTATTCTCTTTTTTAAAGCACATTGATATATGCCTAGATACGAATTAGATGCGATAATAAAGGGCTCCCAATAACAGTATTTCTCACTAAAGATGTAACTTGAACACCTTACCTTCTAATGACATTGTAGCAGTTTTCATTGCAAAAAACACGGATAAAATGACATTTTCTGAAAATTAATCCTAACTAGATCGATTTAACGCTCCCGAAAACCCCTGCATACTTAATTTCATGAAAATCGTTGGAGCCATTTATAATATATATGTCGGAAGAGCCATTACGGGAGTTGATTTGACAACGAGGCGAAAGCGTTATGACGTCAGCGCTTTGACAGAGTCTGGACCTGTGTTCGCGCGAGGCGAGATAACGAAGACATTCGACAATCCCGAGCACGCACTTCTCTACTGGCCGCCGCGCGGACAACTAGTCTAGGAACTGTCTCACGTTTCGTTGTGTTTAGTGTGATAGTATTAAAGTACCTAAGTACGTTAACCTACCTACGACTTTTTATTTTCTCAAAGAAACATATCTACGCCCATATAATGTCTGACGGTGATGATTCTACCTATGATTCGGCCCCATATTCCGACATATATAATTAGGATAATATACATAGAATATACATAGAACATATATATATTCAAGAATTGCTCGTTTAAAGGTATTAGATTAGATAAAAGTAGATTTGGAATTATGCTATTACAAGCTGTCCTTCGTCACCATCTCGGAAAAATTCCGCGTCGAATGGTATCAGTCCCATCCCGAGATGCTCAGTAGTTTGGAGTTGATGGTGCGTCAAAGGAAACCTATATTGCTTATCTTAAACGAGCAATTCTTGTACATATATACATACAGGTGTTACAAAACTACCCGTAAAGCCAAAAGGAGGTTAAATGGGGCCTTATAACGAGTCCATTCACAATACATATTTAAGATTCGTAGTAACGCTGTGTAACATACTCCAAAAAAAAAAAAAAAACTGATATTTATAAATGAAAAATAGAAAAACTTTAAAGTAGACAATTATTAGGTAAAATAGGTACGTAGGCCTTTCTGTTAAATAATCTGGTTCCCTGACATGACAGCTTACTAGGGTTGTTGGCTTTGATAATTTATTATATTTTTACGGGGTATTTTATAATATAATATGATTCTCGGAAACGGCTCCAACGAATTCCATGAAATTTAGTATTTCGGGTTTTCAGGGTATCGGGGGCGATAAATCGATCTACTTAGGTTTCATTTTTCGAAAACGTTTTTTATCCGTGTTTTCAGGCAATGAAAACTGCTACAATATCATTAGAATACGAAGGCAAAAGTTTTTCAAGTTCCTCCTTTTGTGAGAAAACCTGTTATTGGGAGCCCTTTAATAATGCATCTAATTCGTATCTAGGTAGGTATATATGACAGAAATAAAAAAAAACAATACGGTAGTAGTTACATTAGTAAAGAAACCTCGAGATTTGCTCGGTTATCCAGGAACTATATATTTATTACACCTAAATCGGGTCGACCCAAGGAATTATTCGACGGGCGAGAGAGTTATTGCAAATTGACTTGACACTATGTGTAAGGCCAAATGTCAATGACCAATATATTAAATTAACGTTCCGCGATTCTGATTTAATTAGGATATGTGACCTCAGATTAGTTCTGATTAGATAAGTTTAGTTGATCGAATTAGCTATAGGTTGGAAATTCCATTAACAGAGATGGTAGTGATAGAATTTAGTGGAATATTTCTAAAGCCAGTTTAATCTCCCTATTTTACCTATAATTTCAGATAATTTATTTAACATTGACAGGCCAGTTGGCTTGGTGGTTAGCGAGTCTGCCAAACCGAAGGTCGCGGTTTGATTCCCCACCAGAAAAAACATTAAGTAGTATACGTAGTATATCAGTTATCTGGTTTCCATTGGTTGTCCAAATAAAAAAAAAATTCTCATATCCTTTGGCTTATGCGCTTAAACACAGGCACAGGTTTCATCGTCAATTCTTAAGATCTGTTTGAGTATCTATCCCTCTCTTCTTTCTGCCATACTTCTCTGGTGAGGGAAACTATTCTAAGCATGAAGTAGTTACGTTAACTTAGAAAAACTCTATGTTCTGGAGGATTTCATACGATTTTCATTCCTAGGTCGAACATGGTACAATAAATGTTTCATTATAAGAAATATCCTATAGTTCGGAACTGGTAGAGTTCTAGAGTCAGCAAAAATGCTCATATATCACGTTGGGATGTAAAACAAATCAGTAGAGTATGATTCACTGGACATAGGCCTCACCTATGGCACGCCACTGAGCTCGATCTTCAGCTCTTTGTTTCCAACCGCTGCCAGCTAGCTTACGTATATCATCGCTTCATCTAGCTGGAGGGCGCCCTACACTACGGAGATAGGCTGATGATGATGATGATGAAGATTCACTACTTGCACCTCTGCTCTTCTCTTCGGAGATAATAAGCGTGCAGATATATTGAGTTTGATGACGTTTAAATGAGTGATATTATGGAAAAAAAATTGTCAAAATCAATAATATTCGGACGCCAAATTCTGTCTTACCTTGGAGCAGCTCGTGGTATGGGTGTGTAAACTGGCCACTCATTGTACATCAGCGGGTCGCGGTATGAGCTCACTTCGTTCAGGATCTCCGGTGCTCGGGCTTGTCTCTTGGAGAACCTGAAAAAATGAACATATTTCATAAACCGACCCAGACAGACAAAGGTAGGGGCGGAGGGGACTCGCCCGGGGCTAGTCTTGGGATCAAATGTCGAGAAGTATTCCTAGAAGTCTTATTGAATTAAATTTATACTAGACATTGTTGTCGTCTTAACCCTTAAGATTTCTGAGTTTGTTTGTTACGCTTTCTCAAGTAAATGACTAACCCGATCCTTGCTGAAGTACACATATAGGCTATGGAATTGAGAGGGACATCATCATTTCATTTATATCGACAGGCCAGTTGGCTTGGTGGTTAGCGCTCTGACTGCCAAACCGAAGGTCGCGGGTTCGATTCCCACCCAGGACAAATATTTGTGTGCATGAACATATCTGTTTGTTCTGTGTCTGGTTGTAAATATCTATTTATGTATGTATTTAGAAAACAAATTGTATATGTAGTATATCAGTTACCTGGTTTCCATAGTACAAGCTCTGCTTAGTTTGGGATCAGATGGCCGTGTGTAAAAATGTCCCGCGATATTTATTAATTATTAATAAAGTTTTTCCTCTTGACATTATCTCGCATCTATACCACAAAACATTATCTATACTATACTGTAATATGTAATTTTTTTATGTCATATAAGCCACCTAACAAGCAAACGGTCCTCCGATGGTAAGTGGTCACCGCCGCCTATAGACATTAGCAACACCAGGCATAACCAATGTCTTCCAGACCCTAAGACGTGAATTTGGCCAAGAAATTTCACCAGCCCCCTTACCTTTCTAACCGAAAACTATAACACAAGTGCACTACAAAATGGGTACGGCGGTAGTATTTTCCGGGATGAATTCTGCACTAAAGAGCTTTAATAGTTCAAAGTAAGACCAAACGTATGACTATGTCCTGAAAGGTTTTGTGACCCATTGGCCCATGATTTCTACCACAAATTCATAATCGTATAGTCGCGAGTATTACTAGTACAGTATATATACAAGTATACCACAATCTCAATAGATGAAGGAAACCACTCAACTGAATTGAACAAGCTCTACCCTTCCCATGTAAGTTTAAACATAGGTTCTCTATTTTACATAATTCAATGCCATATAGGACCTTAAGTGTAGGACGTTAAGAGCTCTCGAAATCTCGCATTACAAGTAAGTGTGATATTCTGAAAGGAATTTCTTGTTCCACCTGTTTTGCATAGAGCGGTGGATTAATGTGTGGCAGGGTTGCCACCTTCACTAATGAGAGAGTACAGAGTAATGTTGGGAAAAATGGTAAATTCCACCATAGCGCTTTTGGTACATTCTTTAGTGTTGTTCATCTGTGTTTTATGGGTTCGCTATTTTGGTGAATAGTTTTTTTTTGTACTATTGGCTCTACATCTTTATTAGGTACATCTTTCAACTAATTTCTTTTTACCCGTAATGCCAAAAGGAGGGTAATGTTTTTCGAGTGTATGTATGTATTGCAGGCGTTGACAAGCTATTCATTCAATTATCTTAGTCTTGATCTTCGTGTTCTTTAAGCGAAAACGTTAAAATTCCAAAATAATATCTTTTGTTTATTGTTTCTAATATAAAAATCTATCTTGGCAGCAATTTCCAACATTCAAGTTTGTTTAAGACCTTTTAGATAGTATTTTTAACACCGTCAAGTTGGTTCTATCATTTTTTTAATTGGTTTATTGAAAATACTGTGCAAATCACTAAAACGTACATTTACTGATATGAATTTAAATAGATTTATTCAAATTGTTAATTGTCCTGGTCTATTGCCGATTCAGAAGTTTGGATTTAATGAGAAGAGCCGGCAATAAACACAGTAAAACCCTACTATATAGGCAATATCTAATTAATTTTAGCTAAAATGTGCTATTGTGAGGTAAAATCATAACTATTTCAAAATTGATCTTTTGATTCGATGAAAATTCGAATTAAAGCGAAATTTAAGCAAATATACTTTTACCTTGTTTTTAGGGATTTTTATGGATGTGGCAACCCTACAGACCCTACTGGTGACATTTAATGTAACATATAACGATGGGACTATTTTAGTATGAATGAAAGCCTGCATTTGCTCAAAGGCATTAGCGTAGTTGGTCTAAGTTTGTTTACGGATTTATGCACATTATATTTGAAGTGAAAATAAAATAATTATTATTTGTGACTCGTTCTCAAACACGAATTACCTACAATATTTAACAAAACATAGATAGAGATTAGCATTTCTAGCAATGTTTAATCTTATGCGTAAATTTAATTTTATTTTATAGAAGTACACATTCTGTGGAAATTTCAACAGTCTATCTATTACTGTTTGTAAGATACAGCCTGCTGACACACGACTGTCCAATGCTTGGGCGGACGGACGGAAAGATACGGAGCACTTGTAAGAAAAAAAAACCGAATGTGTTAACAAAATTAAATTCTACGACTATTCCTTGAGGCATCTCATGGGAAGAGAAGGTGATCTGATGATGAATTAGAACCAAAGAAAGCTACGTTTATAATGGTAGCTTATTTTCTTCGTCTGACGCGTATTTTTATTAATTCTCAGCTAGCTTAATATATGACTTTTCAAATAATAGTTATACATATAGAAAACACCTAGACTTATAACAAATAGACATGATCAAATGTGTATTCTAAGTGATAATCGAACCCATGATCCGCCTCGTGATGGAGCAACAAACCACCACACCAACTGGCTTGTTTATTTCCGTCAAATTAACCGAAAAACAATATGATTAATGCCCCATTCCCCAAACAATACGATATTATTTTATGACATTTGATTTATCAATGTCACAGAAATATACGAGGCTTTCGATTCAATAAAAATCAGTAAAATCAAATAACAACTCATATTTGTGGCGTGGAATGGAGGAAATGACGTCACGGATCGTTACAATACTCTTGATTTCTACTTTATTATTTAAATTGATATCACGCACAGTCATGAACAGCCCCCTTATTTAGCTAATACAAACTTCGTCGGCGAGCCGCTTCACGGAGGCCTCGGAGAGCTTATCTCTCACGTAGTATTAGCGTAGTAAGCGACAGAGACTGAGCACGGAGGCCGCGACGAAACATCCTCGAGCTATACTACCGGCACGCTATGATGGCCGTTTTGACGTTTCAGATTGACATAGGAAAAGAAACTGTATTGCTTTGGAATAAGGTTGATTTCCATCATCATACAATTAGCTGTTGGATCAATAGATGCACCTTATTTCTGAAAGGAAAAGGTTATTTTTCTTTGTCATTGTTAACGTCAAACGTCAAAACGGCCATCATAGCGTGCCGCAAGTTTAGTGACACTAACTCGAGGATGTTTCGTCGCGGCCTCCATTCTCTGTCTCTTTCGGTAACTACGCGTCACGTGAGAGGTAAGTTCTCCGAGGCCTCCGTGCGGTGACTCGCCGACGAAATTTGTATTAGTTGAATAAGGGGGCAAAACATATCGAAATTAACAAAACATTAGTACACTTCACCTATTCATAATAAGACGGGCCAGTTGGCTTGGTGGTTAAAGTCCCTGAATGCTACGCCGCAGGTCGTGCGTTCGATTCCCATCCATATCTAACATTTGTGTGCATGAACATGTCTGTTTGTTCTGTGTCTGGATGTAAAAATCTATACATATGAAGTATGTATTTTAAATAGTAGTATATATCTGGTTTCTATAGTACAAGCTCTGCTTAGTTTGAGATCAGGTGTATCGAATGTCGCAGGTAATAAATGATTATTATTTATAATATGAATTAAAAAATTTCCCGGCTACGAAAAAAAGAAAAAGTTTAAAAAACTTTATCCACTAAAATACGGACAATAAAGAATAGAAAACAAGTTAGGTTAGAAAACAAAGTTAGTATTTCGTTTTTTCGAGTTTAGTTAGTTTCTTTTTGGCCTTACTGAAGTCGGGTAAAAAGGAAAAAAAACCTTAAGCTTCAGGTTTAAAACTATTCTCGTTTACTTTTAAATCCCACACACTTCAATACTGAATTACCTATATTTCTTTCTTTTTTTTTGAGTAGAACTTCTATGAATTTTGAAATGACGATCCTCAACCTTTTTGTGTGACGAAAAATAAATGAAAGATAAACATAATCTATGCTATTCAAAAGTGATTGATGAATAATTTAAATGTTTCCCTGTAATACTAAAGTTTCATTTCTATCGTGTGTCTTTACGAAACAACCTGATATCCGAACGAAGTTCCTTATCGCGCGTTGTGAAAGGGGGCTAGACGGAAAAAAATTCATACGAAAAGTTGTAACTTTTTTTCATATTGTTCCGTTCGAAATTTAAATGATATGGTTTATTACTGGGTTTGTTTTTTTCATAATTTATTTAAAGGCTACATACAACATGTTTAAAACTCAGCCATTCGATCCATTTATAAATTAGTATAATTAGTAATTATTATAAGAAAAGGAATAAGTTAAAAGTAAATTCTGAATCGCACTGAATTGAACGAAGCATGTATTATGTCAATGAAAACTTCGTTCCTATCTGGTGTACCACGACATCATTTTTTAAATTTTTTTGAAGAAGGGTACATTACTTACTTTACGTACATACTTTATTGAGATAAAAAAATTACATTTAAAGAGGCTACCTATCTAAGCCATCGTTCTTTAGTTTGTGGCGACATCTATGTACACGCCTACAATCCTTCAACGCCTGCACTACAGTGATGTGGCGACATCTATCACGCGAGAATCCTACATCGCGCTATCAAGATTCTCTCAGGATTTGATATTTATACAAGCATCCAACATTAACAGTTGGACCGCGGTCTCCAGGCATGATCACCTAGCCTGGCGGAAGATCTTCCCTTTTAAATGGAGGAGTTTCATACCTCGCTCCTCCATAGTGGTGACCCCGACGTGATCGGCTTTTCGAGTATCATTCATTTATCAAGCTAATGAATTGATTACTAATTACTCCTATCCAACGTATTCAAAGCCTAGTCGTGTGGCAGGTAATTATAACTAGGCAAAAGATAAGGTCACGTGGAGAGAATTAATCCTGCCGATGTACCGAGCGCCTACAGGCTGTGTTGGACGCTTTTCCAATAATTTTTCGTGATCTTGTTTTTATTATGTTATCTCATTTCTTCGTCGACTGTAAACCGATTTTGATTTATTGATAAGGAACTCCTTGTTGAACCCATTCCATTTTCATTATGATCTGACCATGGTGACCATGGAATTTGGATTGGATGTATGTTTGTTACTCTTTCACGCAAAAACTACTTAACGGATATGGATGAAACTTGTCACACAGATAGAGCATATCCTGGAATAACATATAGACTACTTTTTATCCCGGGAAAATGTGATATCCCTCGGGAACGCGGGTAGAACCGCGGGGGACAGCTAGTATGTAGATGTTACGTGAAAGTGTAACAAACATTCATACATCCGTATAAAGTTTCGCATTTATAATATTAATAGTATTTTTCATGAAATAATTGGCTTCTGAATTCTGCTTAATTTCAATACATCATATAATCTGATGGAATTTAAAGTATTTTGGCAATGTTACCAAAATTGTAATATGTTTTACGAGTAATTTCAAAGGTATTTAATTTAACCGTATTATACCGAGTTATTGAATTCATCGAAATTCAGAATGTTAAGTATTTTCATATATTTTCAATATCATTTTAAAATTTAGATCAAACATTTTAGGAATAATATTTATATTTCAATTGAATTATCACCCGCGGTTTCACCCGTGTTTCCCAGATTAGCCTTATTATCCCGTAGCCTAAGTTATTGCTTATAACGTCAGCTATCTCCCGGTGAAAGTCCTGTCGAAATCGGACTAGCCGTTTGGGAGATCAGCCGTAAATCAGTAAGCAGTAAAACTGACCGGCCATTGTTTGAAATAGATTTTTGTTATAAGTATTACCATTTATTCAGTTTAGGCCCTCGGAGGGCACTTATGAAGGTCAAATTTAAAGTTAGTGAAGCTACAAATAGAATTACAAATAGACACATAAATTTTATTATTAGTAAACAACAAAGTGTACATACGAGTAAACCTTGAAATGGCGCCGCAAGTAATTTTTATTGACGATTTGAGTTAATGACATTCATTGTAATATATGTTGTAGTTTATTAAATAACCACTTTCTAAATAATACTATTGTAACTATTTTATTTGCTTTTTAATTCATACGATATCAACAAGAAGTTTTATTTAGTTTCCCAATAGATAATCATACTATGGTATTGTTAAAATGTATTACTTAAAATGGCATAGCCTAGTAGAAATCGGTCTCTCATGTACAACTTTTTTTTTATACCACATAGGCCGACAAACAAGCGGACGGTCAACCTGATGGTAAGTGGTCAGCGCCGCCTATAGACATATGCAGCACTAGGGGCATTGCCAATGCGTTGTCGACCCTGAGACGTGAAGTTGCTAAGTCTCATGTGCATAAAAGTGCACTACTGCTTCACGGCAGAAATGGGTAAGGTGGTAATACTTCCCCGGACGAACTCTACACTAAGAGATCTACTACTCGAATACCCCACAAACGCTTCCTCACGTGATATTCCTTCAAAGTTCAAAGGATTCGAACTCACGGCATTACAACTGAACCACCATAGATAGATTACTACTTACTTATTAATATTTTTCTAATATATAATATATAAAAATATATCTATCTATATTTTAATAATTTTTTTATGCCTTTGCCGTGACTGTCCGTGGTACCGCTAGCCCTATCAGAATATCAGCGCTGCGGTCTCTACGGCCGCAGATAATGCTGATAGGTGCCTTTTTGGCCTCACGCAGTATATACTGTTTGATTGTATTGTTGTTTCTATATTGTATCTGTGTGTAATTTGTGATGTCAATGAAATTGTCTATGCTGTGTGAGTCCGAAATAAATGTTTTCTTTCTTTTCTTTTACAAGGAACATTTTGTACCTTTGATGAAATTTACATCATTACACATACAATTCGGTGAGCGCAGAGTGCTCTCAACTGAGAGTAACGAACCGCGGGGCTCATGAGAAATGATTTTGCACGTTCGGAATTTTATGTGACGTGTTTTATGGCTCGCGTCAGTCTTGCAGAATCATTGCTTTAGAAGCAGTAGAGCTCTTAGTGCAGAGTTCGTCTTGGCAGTATTATCACCATGCCCATTTCCACCGCGAAGTAGTATTAGAAAGTCTCACGTCGTAGGGTCAACAACGCATTGACGATGCCCTTTGTATTACAAATGTCTATTGGCAGCGGTGACCACTTACCATGGACCGTTTGCCTGTTACACTCTTCACGTTATGACATATAGATGAGAACAAAGCTGTGTTGGCAGGAGGCGGAGATAGAGTGCTCTCATCCGCATCGCCTGACCAGCAGGTAGTTAATTATTCGGGAACCCACCTCCACATAGCTTTGAGCTGATCGCACGTGGGCTCGTCGGGCTTGTTGACCTCACGGTCCCGAACGCGCGCCGAGCGCGGCGACAGCATCGCGTCCTGGTCGATGCGCTGCGCCAGCACTGCGCACGCGCACAGCATGATGCTGCATGCACGCCAGAGAGACCACATCCTGGAAAGAGGGAGAGATAGTTTGAAAATAATGACTAAGTTGTTACAGAACAGCTTACTGCAGTCATTTTTATGATGAACCAGCAGTAGTGTAGATCCCCTGATTTACCCCCTATAGGTCCATTGCCGCATGATAAACGATTTTGATTGGTGTTTACTATGTCTGTAAGTTGACAAATAGGGAGACGGTCCATCATCATAAGTAGACATTACTGACTATAGACTACAGGAATACCAGGGAGTGTTTTTTTTTTTTTTTTTTTTATGTCACTTTGGCCGACAAACAAGCAGACGGTTCACCTGATGGTAAGTGGTCACCGCCGCCTATGGACATTTGCAACACTAGGAGCATCGCCAATGTATTGTCGACCCTGAGACGTGAAGTTGTTAAGTCTCATGTGCCTGTAATTTCACCGGCCCCCTTACCTTTCTAACCGAAACACAGTAATACAATTGCACTACTGCTTCACGGCGGAAATGGGTAAGGTAGTACTTCCCCGGACGAACTCTGCACTAAGAGCTCTACTACTCTGATTCGTGAGTTGGACCTAGTTCGCAGATAGCGACTGGTACTTAAATGCCGGTACACATCAGTCGAACTGTTTTTAAACCCCACAAGCATTTTGTGTAATTAAATCAGCCAAGAGATTTAGTTTTATAACCCGACTTGTTCCACGTGGCTTCAGCCGCCTTCCCGCGGGAAATTAAAAAATATCCTATAATATAATATATTACATATAATATCTGACATTAGGGCATGCTTTATATATGTATATACCAAGTTACATATAAATCAATTTAGTAGTTTTCGGGTGGAAGAGTAACAAACAACATACATCTACTCACATAATTTCGCATTTATAATATTACTTCTATATCTTCTATCTATATTAGATAGATACCTTGCTAAGTTGCCGGTTCTACACAATTAAAAGGTAAATTCCTAACCGATGGTAACAAGTTATCAGTTTTTAGGACTTATAAATACAAGACAAAGGGAGAAGTTAGTTGTTCCATACTTTAGACTAACTAAAGTTAACAAGTCATTTCTTGGTAATTGTGTTCGATTTTATAATAAGATACCGCTTTCAATAACCAAAATGTCTGATCATAAATTTAAAAATTATATTAGGAAAGTTTTGAAAGAAAAAGCGTATTACAAGGTAGTTCATTATATTGAAGATAAAAATGTATGGAAATAGCTGCTCTCTGCACAGTGCACCTCTAAATCTCTTGTTTAAGTTGTAAGTACCTAATTATTGTTATTTTCTATTTTGTAGTCTTGTCATATTTTTTTTTGTTTTGTTTTTATTAATGTTACCTATAATAAGTATTTTGTAATTGTTAAATATAAAATTATGTAAAATTGAAATTATAAAATAGCCAAAAAGTCAGAATAGATAAAAATTTATATAACAAATAAAAAAGAATGTAACCTTGCTGAGTTTCTTGCCGGTTCTTCTCAGTTGAAGGCTGACTTCCGAACCGGTTGTAGCTTCAGTAACTTTAAATTTGACCTTCATAAGTGCCCTCCGAAGGCCTAAACTGAATAAATGGTTTTGAATTTTGAATTTTTGAATTTTGACTTTGTCTAAACGTTTAAGTCCGCAATATAACGTTGAACCAAACTTACTCCATTTACAAATCTTCTTCATAATACGCGTTCAACAGAAACACTTATAATACACGAAGGCAATCTCACAACAATGTTACAAAAGAACCTTGAACAAGTCATAACGTATCGGATTATCCGGTGTCCGGTCGGACGGACGCCGGACGCCGGACGGTCGGATGTCGTTTATGTGCTAGTCACAACTCTTGCAACATATTGCAAAGTTACTGACGTGAGACTTCGCGACTTTATCGATTGTGTGAACATTATTATCCTACTGTAACTAATATTAGAAACGAGAAAGTCTGTTTGTTTGTTATATGGCGAGAATGACAGGTAGGGTAAACCATATGTAGGTCCTTTTTCCACCAAGAAATATTAAATATCTCGGAGTTAACGCATATTATATGATAACGTGCATATTATATGATAACACGTATATTAATGGGAAAAAGATATAAAATATAATTTTATTTAGAGAAAAAAAATATGGCCCAAAAATGGAGGCTTCCCTAAATTAAGTATTTAATACATAATTTTACTAGCTATTTCCCGCGGTTTCACCCGCGTTTATCGATATCATATATAGCCTATAAATATCTACGAAAAATTCCGCGTCGAATGGTATCATCCCGATATATTCAGTAGTTTTGAGGCATCATCTCAAAACAACCCTATTTTCCTTATTAGCTTTATTCCCTTAGTATATAATAATATATAGTTACAGATTTAATTAACTATTTATATACAAAATTCTTCATTTTGAAAAGAGTAATTGCTGAGTATATTGCTGACTCTTCTCAGTAAAAGCAACCTTCCGAACCAGTGTTACAGTCTGACCATTCATAAGTGCCTATTTCATTTCATTTCAAAGGGTACTTTGTAGAACCCGCACCAATTGTCGGTGTGTTCCGAGCTGCCTGAGTACCTTACAAAGCTTTACGTCCTCACCACCTCTGACCACATCGTGGAATACCATGGTACGATTGATGTAAACTTTAAGCTCAAAAAAATAATTCTATAGGTGCTTTCCCCTAATTAAGTCAAACAGAACTTAAATAGTAACCATACTAGGTCGGTAAACTGTTGATTGATGGACAGCCTCTGATCAAAGGCTGTAAAGTGCTCGTGGAAAGCATCCAATTGACGATGAGCATTTATATTGCTTTTCGAGTCTTTCGTTCCAGTGGTTTATTTATTTCTACTAGCTGTCTCTCCCTTTTCCCCAGAAATGTTTGCTTTTTCGGGATTTTATTTGAGTAAATAAAGCAATTGATAATGGGTACTGCAATAAGAATTTGAAATTAATATTAATTTTCTTACTAATAAATAAACTAAAATAAATGAATAAAGGTACTATTCGGGGGGTTAACGACCGAAGTTGTTTCGAATTTGATTGTGTTTCTGATTCGAACTCGATTTTGTTTTGATCTTGATTTAAAACCGTACTCCCGAACCAATTCGAATCTTTAACGAAGATCGACTTCATTCGAGTATTATCAACGCCGTTAATACTATAGCCGATTTATTGTTGTTATAAGCATAGGCTTCGCATCAAAAAATTGGCTTTAATTTCTTTGAAATATTCAAAATAAAATAATACGTTAACGCCGCAAAATTACGGTTTATTACTAATAGCTGTCCCCCGCGATATTACCCGCGTTCCCGAGAGATATCACATTTTCCCAGGATAAAAAGTAACCTATATGTTATTCCAGGATATGCTCTATCTATGTACCAAGTTTCATCCATATCCATTTAGTGGTTTTTGCGTGAAAGAGTAACAAACATATTTACATACAAATCTTTCCTCTTTATAATATTAGTAAAGAAATAGGTTTTGTATCACATTTTATTATAGAAACTTTGTTTAGGCTAGTTCTTAACCAACCATTTATAGAGAGTTAGAATTTTTAAGGAACCAAAGGCTCTTATTAATTCGGCAGATAATTCCATTCAATAATATTACTTCATCGTGCTCCCATACTCCAAGTACCTGCTAATAAATATTATGGCAAAATCTTAACGCTACCCTAAAATCCTCCAAATGTCAAGGTCCCTCCATGTTACGTTAATGAGGAATAAAATTACGCACATTATTTTAATTAACACAAGCACGAAAATACTTTTGAAAAGCTTTTACATAACCTATATCATATTGCGTGTTTATCAAAGGCATAATTATGTCTATGTGCGTTCTAAAGGGGCCTAACAATAACATCCATCTCTTTCTAACGTGCAAGAGTGACGGGGGCGGCAATATGATGTATAGGGTGGGGACAATATTGATAAAAATAATGTTACTTGAGATATTTTTGAAGACAAGGTTTAATATATCCTTCGGATGGGGTTCAGCAAGGTTGCTTTTGGAAGGAAAATCTATGTATAAGGAAAATAGGGTTCCTTTGAGGCACTATCACCTCAAAACTACTGAACATATCCGGATAAGAGTGCAACCATTCGACGCGGATTTTTTCCTAGATGTATATAAGCTATATAATATCGATAAACGTGGGTGAAACCGCGACGAAAAGCTAGTAGTGTACATAAAATGTTCTATTAATTAATAAATAAATATAGATATATCGATTTAAAACATATGTTTATTTTTCAATTTGTCGTGGATATTTAAATTACTAGTTCGTATGGAATAAGACTAATTGATCATGTCTGTTTGTTTTGTGGCCGAGTTTGTATCTATACAACGTGTTACAAAATACCCCGTAAAAATATAATTAATTATATCAAAGCCAACAACCCTAGTAAGCTCTCATGCCAGGGAACCAGATTATTTAACAGAAAGGCTTACGTACCTATTTTATCTAATATATGTTTACTTTAAGTGTTTTTCTATTTTTCATTCATAAAAATCTGTTTTTTTTTTTTTTTTTTTTGTGGTATGTTACACAGCGTTACTGCGGTTCTTAAATATTGTGAATGGACTCATTATAAGGCCCCATTTAACCTCATTTCGGCTTTATGGGTAGTTTTGTAATAAGTTCATACACAAAAATATTCACGTTCAATTGGAAAAACTGAAAGCATTTATTCTTTGTTTAAAAATACAAAATAATATTAATTTAATTTGTTGCTCAAGCGGTACTTAATCAAGATAACATTATTTAACAGCTTTTTTAATATCTATCATAGCTGTACCCCGCGGTTTCACCCGCGTTCCTGAGGGATTTATATTTTCCCTGGATAAAAAGTAGCCTATGTTACTCAGTGATAATGTAGCTTTCTAATGAAAAAATAATTATTAAAATCGGTCCAGTACCTTTTGAGTTTATTCGTTACATACAAAAATACAAATCTTTCCTCTTTATAATATTAATGTAGATGTAGATAACTATAGAAAATCATAAGCTATCCAATATTTATTACGGGCAGGCATGATAAGATGAGACTGGAGCTTTAGAGAGATTATGAAAGATAAAAACTTCAACGTAAAAATAAAAAGTAAAATATTCAACACCTGCATACTACCTGTCCTTATGTACGGTAGTCAAACATGGGCTTTAACACAGGACGTAACAAACAAACTTGCAACCTGCCAGCATGCAACGGAAAGTAGTATGCTAAATGTGAAGAAAGGAGACAAATTGAAAAACTGTGTCATTAGAATAGAAACAAGACCACGGTGACGAACATAATACATAAAATCTAAATGCTCAAATGGCGATGGGCGGGGCACATGATAGGAGGACAGGACAAATGGAGCAAAATTGTGACGCTATGGTATCCTAGAGAAGGAAAAAGGAGAAGAGGCAGACCACCGAAAAGGTGGGATGACGACATTAGACTAGTGGCGGGAGTGTCGTGGAACGGAGTGGCTCATGAGAGACACGAATGGAAAAGGTTTGAGGCCTTTACCGACTGGCAAACAGATTTTTCAGAAAGTAAGGAAGAATCAATTATTAGACTAAGTTTTTTAAACTTAATAAGGTAGTCTGAATAAAGGCTATTTTATTTATTTATTTGTTTATCCAATATTTATTAGAAAAGTGGTAGGATAGGTACGTAGTATCAGCTATCTGGTTACCTTAGTGCAAGCTCTGCTTAGTTTGGGATCAGATAACCATCTGTGAAGAATATCGCAGGATATTTATTTGATGCATTATTTATTTCACTCGATACTCTGCGGCTCTATTTTCTATAATCTATACATACATTGAAGTGCGATATCTAGTTCAAATACTTAAAAAATAATATTAAAGTATTTTTTTTACAAAAATAATGAGTAAAAATAAATGATTGGAGTAATCCCTACTAATATTGTAAATGTGGATGTAAGTTTGTGTTACGCTTTCGCGCGAAAACTACTTAACATCGTGAAACTTTGTACACATATTCTTGGAGGTATTAGAAATAACATAGTATTCTTTATGTGCCGGGAAAATGTTACATCCCTCGTGAACGCGGGTGAAACCGCGGGGGACAGCTACTAGGAATAGTTTTTTTTTAAAGATTTTTATGACGATTTCTGTCAGTATTTTATAATAAGTAATCAATGCAATGTAAAACATACAAAATTTAAAAGCATTTAAAAAATAATATGTATTAAAATAAACCATGAATGTTGCCCCCATAATTATGAATCTCTTCCTAACACATTATTAAAAAAACATGTAAAAAAAATGTTACACATGAAATAAAAAATAAAACAACCAAAAAAAAAATTTTTTGAATAAACTATGAATGTTGCCTACATCAAAATTAATCCCATTCTATCTCAGTATTCAAAAAATGAACGCATAAAATGAATACACGGTAAATAAAATGAAATACATTTTAAAAATTGAATATCACACGATCCAACTCGTTGCAAAATAACAAATTGCCAACATTCAAAAGCAAATCGAAAAGGCTTGAAATTCAAGTGAGAACTCAAATGCAGCCGACGGAAAACTGTTTCCGCTCCTAACGCAATATCCGTTCGCAACAGACCGGTTCCCGACTACTTCCGATCTCAGCCGATAAGCGCTTTTGAGCCCAGCAACATGAACTCAGTTGTTGAACATTTTCTTTTAGATTCAAAGCATAGTTAGCATTGAAAAAAAAAATAAAAACAGTGTACGAGTGAGTTTGTATGGAGGGTAATCTCTTTCAAAATTTGAGAATTTTATTTCACTATTTGATACGCACATTATTTTGGATGGCTATGTTATAATCTGGGCATAGATAAAATTCGTAAAATGAAGTAAATAGAAGCTAACGATAGTGTCGCAGATCTCGAATTATTAGATTATTTTTTCAAGTTTTAACCTGACTGTTTGAGCCTCGCTTACAAGGCTCTTTGTGCCAAGAAGTGATATTTCACAATTCACTTCAAGCTAATTATATTTTTGTGGTTCTGCGCCGTGCTACACACAGCTACGAAGCTCGTAGCTATTGCTACGCGCCTACGTTCTGTCTACGATTTTTGACAGTATAGCAATTTCCTATAGATAAGAGAAAGAAAGATTGTGTGTAGGTACGGGTTGTAATCTACGGAGCCCCTGCACTTATTTAAAAAGTTATTTCAATTATAGAAAGCCACACTATTATCTATTCCCAAATTTTAAGAATTAGTATGCTTCTGTTGTCTTTTTGATGTTTTACTTCTTTGGGCGCGTTATGAAAAAATTATGAGAGTGAAATTTTAAGATGCATGCACAGTGTAACACTAAATTCTCACGGATGAAGTTAGCTGATAACGGTCTCTCCGGAATCTCAACTTTCAGTGTCAATGAGTGTGTAATGATGCTATTATCAATAACCCAACAACGTCAAAAATTGTTATTCGTTGTTACAGACAGGTGCAAAGAGAATACCTACAATTTCACGACTAAATAGTAAAAAATACTTAATATTTCTTCACTTTTGCGATAACACACGCAGGTATTGTCAATGAGACTAAATAAAATGTATGTAATAAATCTATGTTCGTTTTTCAAAAGTTTAATTGCTGAGTTTATTGCCGGCCCTTCTCAGTAAAAAACAACCTTCCGAACCGGTATTAGAGTCGAGTATTTATAAGTGCTTGGAAAGGCCTATTTGAATAAAAAATATTTTCATTTTCATTGCTTTTAGTGGAGTTTTTCTCACCTATAATTTCGGGTATAACTTCTTACGTGCGTACATAAGTACAAACACACGATTTTTAACAAAATGTAGCGCATCGTGGTTTCACATACGCTCCAAAGGGATCTGATGCATATCGGGACATATACAACAAGTAAAATAAACTTGTACTTAACCATGAAGATTGCTGAATAATTGAACTAACAGCAAGCCTAAACTAGGCAGAGCCTGTATCTTAATGACCCATTGAGATGTGCCTGTGAAAAATTGTTATCTGTGGCGTACCACTAGCTAAACTAAATAAGTTAACACAAGCCTATGGCACTTGGCAATAGTGTAGTTTTGTATCAGTGATATATTTTTTTTATCAGATGATTCGTTTCGAAATACATCCAAACATTACCTCTTTAAAAAATAAAACTTCACAATCTTAACCGTGGAAAGTTACACCTTTTCATGTTTCTAACAGTACGTGCGAAAACGAGATTTACTTCAAAGGTTTCGCGTAACCACTTACCTGGTGTTAAAGAAGTTGATAAAGTTATTGCGCCAGAAGTTTCTTAACTTTTTTAACACCGCAAAGTTCAGAATACTCTTTGATAGAACCCATATAATGTTTTCAAGTTTCGCAACAGAAAAACTAACTTTATGTTCATTTAAAATGAGCGAGGGCATAGCTACCACCTTATTTACCGTATCAATGATACGGGGCCCCCGAGCTAGAGGGGCCCCGAACGTGAGCAAAAAATTGAAAATCATCCTAATATCATATAGAAAGTTTGTATGTATGGATGTTAGTTCCTCTTTCACGCAAAAACTACCAAACATATTTAGATGAAACTTGGCTCATAGATAGATGATATATTGGAATAACATATAGGATACTTTTTATCCCGGGAAAATGTTACATCCCTCGGTAACGCGGGTGAAACCGCGGGGGACAGCTAGTTATTGATAGTCCTTTAAATCTTTGATTTGGGCCCCCCAATAAAATGTTATACAGGGCCCGTCTAAAGCAAGCTACGCCACTGAAAGTGAGTCTAGGAAGTTGTTACGGTGACATATTTGTTGACTCATATCTAAAATCAGCTTGGAAAGTTATATCAGAACAGGAAAATCACGTTACACGTTTAATGTGTAGAAGTAATCGATTTTAGGTTACCAGAGGAATTCCAGTACAAATTTACATCAGCTGTTTCATTCCCTTGGGAGGACAATTTAGAAAAATTATTTAATACATTTCTATGCAATATAAAAAATGTATATCTCAGCAGAACTTGTACTGTCGTATTTAATTTTTTTGGAGACTGTATATATAATATGTTGCATAATTAGACTAGCAATATTTTAAATTAAGAACGAATCATTCAGGACATTTTAAAAGGTCAAAATTACTGAAGCTACCACCGGTTCGGAAGTCAACCTTTATCTGAGAAGAACCGGCAAGAAACTCATACATATCTCTCTCTACTCTCTCTCTTTTTGGCTCATAGATTTTTTCAAAATAACTTTTTAACTTTAACAAAATCTTTAATATTAATTTTAGAAACAAACAAGGAATTCAAGAAAAATAATAAGAACCGGCAAGAACGCAACTCAGCGTAGCTCATAAATTTTTATCGTTATTTGTTGGCTATTCGACTTTTTTTATACAAACTTTTTAACATTAACAAAATACTAATTATAAACATTAAAACAAAAAAAAACTTACAAGACAGATAATATATAATAATAAACCTGAAACAAGCGTGTGCTAGATGCACTTGTGCAGCGAACAACTATTTCAAACATCTCTAGATCAATGTAATAAGCTACCGTGTCTTAAGGTCCTTCAAAACTTTCTTAATATGAACGTCCAGGTTACCGAAAGCGGTATATTACTATAGAATCGAACTGTGATCTGTGAGGATTATCTAATACACTTTAAGCCTTATTCTCTTTCAGTTAAGGTTGAGTTTGTCGGCTTCGTATGTGATGGTGGGATCTAAAGCGTTAAGTACACAAATCCCCGAGAGGAAACTGCCTCTCAAGCGAGGCTGCTAGGACATCGATATGTTCTTTACGACGGAGTTTTAAATGTTGTTCATCACATAGGGAAATAGTCCCAGTATCTTGTAATAAAAAAATATATCCGTGGACATACTTTACACACGGCCATCTGTTCCAAACTAAGCAAAGCTTGTACTATCGAAACCAGATAACAGATACAACTGTTTTTTCTCACACATTTATACACACTTACGCACCACGCTGACTACTGTAATTAAAGGAAATGGGGGCCTGGAGCTCCAAAATACAGGCCCAGGCTTAGTTTGGACTCCAGATCTCCCACATATTGCAATTTTTTCCCAATCTTCCTCTCAACTGTATTTTATCATTACATGTAATTTGTGGAGATAAATAAAATAAATTATTATTATTTTCAAACACAAAAGATATTGATATTTTAAACCAATTTATTTTTACAATATGTAATACTTATATTATATTTTCATTTGTATTTTCGTCTTACTGACCATTGAAACCAAATGGATGCAGTTTTTGGTTCAAAATGTTGAATCTTTTCATGAACTTTGGTTGCTGACTGTATTTACAACAATATATAAGCTACTACCGCGATATTGATAAAACTGTGGAACCGTCGAGTCAGTACATTAAAAATAATTTGCCTAAAAGTAATTGAGGTTTATGTAGGAATTGGAATACTATACAATAAGACTATTAGGGCTCGCTACTGGGACGACAAGTGATACACAAGAAAGTCTAATGCCAACTCATTTATTGAATGGTGTCACCGTATTATATATTTGTACAATCTGCACCTATGTGTGCGTGCGTGTTCCCACAAGACCTTTTATGAAAACTTTCTCTGCTAATCTCCGAATGTAAAAAAAGCCAAAAAGGCTGCCGAAACAAAAAGGAAAATGTGTGCATTTCACTCGCAGGTTAAATCCTAAAGATGTAAGTATAAATTCGTTTCTTTTTAGTGTTAGTTATTCGTTTTATCAAGTTTCAAATTACACAATTTCACTTCAAAAAGATTTATTTTCCTTTTTTTTGTTGTAAAAGTTTCATATAGCTAGTATTTATTAAAGAGAGTAACATGTTCGTCTCTTTTTCGTTTCATCGAATTTCAAATTACAACAGTGTTTCACTTCAAAATATATTTTTTCCTTTTTTTTTGTTGTAAAAGATTCATTTAATTTAATGATTTCACGTGTACGAAGTCACGGGCACGGCTAGTATTTATAAAAGAGAAAAACGAGCCTATTAATTAATCTAAATTCACAAACCAATAACCAACAAATTAGTTACGAAAACGAAAAATTACGATACAATATCGCATTTATTTTACAGTTCATTGATATTACAAACATCGGAATTACGCATCCCATTCCAATAAACCTTGTATTTAAAATAAATCTCTCTCTGAACAAACCTTGATGTGACTCTGCAAAGTTATCTTTTCAGCAAAATATTGTTATTCACACAGACGTTATAAAAGCTTTTGTTCCCGAAATAGAATTGAATCTGTGTGCCGAAGAGCGCATTGTACCCCGATTATAGGACCGGTGGGGATTGATCACCGACGGAGTTTCGACATGATTGCTTATGTCAATATCCATATTACCGAATAGCTATCCCTTTTTTTGTATGCCACTTGGACCGACAAACAAGTAGACGGTCCATCTGATGGTATGTGGTCACCGCCGCCTACAGACATTTGTAACACTAGTGGCATCGCCAATGCGTTGTCGACCCTGAGACGTGAAGATGTTAAGTATAATGTGCCTGTGACTAAGCAAAGCTTGTACCATTTGCTATATTGTGCAACCAGATAACTGATATACTACTACATACTTATACGTTTTTTTTATAAATACATACTTAAGTTACTAAGTACAAAGTAATTTAGTATCTTAAGGACTGAATGTGGAATAAGTCATTCCTTTTATAAACCTCTGTGGATTTTTGTGAATGATATTATATTTTCCCCATGTATTAAACACAGAACAAACAGACATGTTCATGCCCACAAATGGTTGTCATAGATGGGAATCAAAACCACGACCTGTCCCCTTATTCAGCTAATACAAACTTCGTCTGCGAGCCGCTTCACGGAGGCTTCGGAGAGCTATCTCTCACGTGATTAGTAGTGTTAGCGTAGTTAGCGAAAGAGACAGAGCACGGAGGCCACGACGCAACATCCTCCAGTTAATGTCATTTTCCTTACAGAATCGAGCCCCTGTGCCTTGGCAGTCAACCCGTAAAAAAAACGATTACCTCCCACATACAAACCATACCTATAAATAATGTTATGTACCCATATTTCAATGAAAGCCTAATTTCACAGTCGAAGTAACAATACAACTACACACTGACCGTAGTATTGTTCTATTTATAAACCTGTATAATACTTTATTGCCGTAGTATCAATAATAGATGAATACTTCTATAAATAGGTCTATATGAACTTCGAAACTAGTATTTGTACATCTAGAAAGATGTTTGTCTATTTCAAAGTGAATCATTGATGGACCTAGATTTTGAATCACCCAATATATATTTAGATTATCGATTAGTATCTTTTTAATAACTGTTAAAATAATCTAGTAATAAATTGACGGGCGAGTTGACTCGGTGGTTAAATACACTGACTTCCACGCCACGGGTCGTGGGTTCGATTCTCACCCAGGGCAAACATTTGTGTGCGTGAAAACATATTTGTTCTGTGGTTGAGTGTAAATATCTATAATATATAAGTATTTACAAAAAAATAGTATATATTATATATAGTACAAGCTCTACTTAGGAATCAGTCGTGTGTAAAGAATGTCCCAGGATATTTATTTATTGAATCCTCCCATAATGTAGTTTCTGATTTTATCCACTCCACTTTAGCATTCTTATCAATGCATGTAATCGGAAAAAGACCCGTGCACTATTAAAAACCAAATTTATCTATGACTAGCTGTCCCCCGCGGTTTTACCCGCGTTCCCGTGTGATATTACATAATTTCGGGATAAAAAGTAGCCTATATGTTATTCCAGGATATGCTCTATCTATGTGTCAAGTTTCATCCATATCCGTTTAGTAGTTTTGCGTGAAAGAGTAACGAAATTACTTACATACAAATCTTTCCTCTTTATAATATTAGTATGGTTTAGTAATTAATATTCTTTATTCATTATTATATACCCAATAATGTGTCAATAAAGATTTTATTATATAATATAATAATTATTATTTATTTTCTTTTTATTTCTCTGATGGTACCATTTTGACCATCACGGGCCAAGTCAAGTCATGGTTAAGATTGGAGGTAGATATAAGGGGAATGTACTTAAGATTACACAAAAACAAATATCTAGTAATTCCGCTGGATCTCCTTCTCTGTCAAGTCCCAAACAAGGAAACTCAACAGCGAAGACAGAGAAGGAGATCCAGCGGAATTAGTTACTAGATATTTGTTTTTGTAAAATCTTATAATGGATTTCCGCATGGTCACGCCTGAGTTAATTAGTTATTTTGCACGTATTTAGAATCACTGCCTTCTGTAGTAGGCTATACATAACCGGTGGTAAGTCTTATTATTAAAATATTAGAAGAAAAGATAGATGGAACAATAAAAGTCATACCACCAATACTTACGAAGGTGTATAAATATCGATTGACCTTTAAAAAGAAAATCATTGAAATGAAACCGTCTCCACCAACGCCAAATGACAAAAACCGCAAACAGTTAGAAAAAAATCCATTCTTTTCACAATTTAATAAGCTTACCTCATTCATAATACATATTTGATATAAATATTCTATCGAAACGGCTATTACCGCCGACGCCCACAGACGTCCTTTGATGAATAAAACGTATTTCTGGATTTAATATTAATATTATGTTTATTTAATTAAATACGTTTCCATTGAGGAGCATCTATTTACTGTTCTTCTATGAAGTTTTGATATTAGACTTCATAAGAACGTCTTTATTTTCCTAGAATAAAAAGTACGTTGATATTTGAGAGGATCGGGGCTCGATTCTGTAAGGAAAATGACACTAACTCGAGGATGTTTCGTCGCGGCCTCCGTGCTCTGTCTCTTTCGTTAACTACGCTAATACTACTAATTACGTGAGAGATAAGCTCTCCGAGACCTCCGTGAAGCGGCTCGCCGACGAAGCTTGTATTAGCTGAATAAGGGGGGTGTGTTAGTAAAGAGCTTTGAAGTATTGAGGACTTGTTTAAGTAGTAATGATATAGTGCTATACATTCCTGATAGTACAAAAATCACAAGACTTTTGAAAGTGAAACCTTTTTATGGAGGGCTTTAAAATGCTGTTCCGCAACGTTTCAGTGTGACGAAAAATAAATCAATGATGGACACAATGTATGGTATTCAAAAGTGATTGATGAACAATTGAAATTTTCCCTGCAATACAAAAGTTTCACTCCTATCGTGTGTCATTACGACACATTTTCGAGTAGTAGAGCTCTTAGTGCAGAGTTCGTCCAGGCAAGTACTACCACCTTACCCATTTCTGCCGTGAAGCAGTAGCGCACTTGTATTACTGTGTTTCGGTTAGCAAGGTAAGGGGGCCGGTGAAATTACAGGACATGAGACATAACAACGTGTTGCAAATGTCCATAGGGGGGGTGACCACCTACCATCAGGTGGACCGTCCGCTTGTTTGTCGACCCAGGTGGTATAAAAAAAACTGTTTTTTTAATTAGTTTTTTTTTTGTCCTGTTATAAGTGGATTTTATATTCTATACAACAATAGCCCTTCAGACATCTTAGGATAGAGCATGTAAACCATAGTCATCAGATATACTGGGGACATAAATATAGTCGGTAAAGAACTTGTTAATTAATGAATGATTAGTTATTAAGCATAGAAATAAGGTTCTTTGTGTTATAGGTCATTTCTGAATGAAGGTATTTAACTGGCAAGGTGAAGATGAATATTGAAAAGGTTATTTTCATTTATTTCAGTAATGTAATTTACTAACTTGACATTTACATGCTGAATAGAGCTAAAAAAAGCAACGGGTTGCACTCCGGGAGCGCCGGCAGAAGAGAAAACTTGAAAGCTTCTCCCTGTACTCCTATATATGTACTATTTATTTATTTAATACTTTATGTACAGCAGTGTACAAAGGCGGTCTTAATGCCAAAGGCATTCTCTACCAGACAACCTTTGGGTGATGCAGAGATAATTAAAGATGCACTAAGAACTAATGGGAGGGATTTATAGTTGTATATAGAAGATATCCTGAGACACCGGTCGACGGTCAACTTCATGGTAAGTTGTCACAGTCGCTTTTAAAGATTTACAAAACTAGGAGTATCCATGCGTTATAGTCCTTGAGACATGATGTCAAGTCTCAAGTGCCTATAATATCACCGACCCCTTAACCTTTCTAACCGATACGAAGCAATAAAAGTGCAATGCTTCACGGCGGAAATAAGAAATTATTATCCTGTCTCATTTTTTTAGTCATCTGGGGGGCAATTCCACTAACATATTATGCACCGAACCATTACCATATCACAACCAAACGTCAAATTTGACGTTTAATCGTATTCTACTAAACGCACCAATGATCGAACTGCGGTTGCGTTTCGGTAATGGTTCACATTCGTTCGAAAGATTACTTCAAAATGTATGTTTGTTTCGGTTGTAGTGCGTAAGAAATCCATATTCATGAAATGTCAAACTTCAATTTGATATTAATCAAAATCATACCATTGCCGAACCAAACGTGCTACTCGAACGTTGCATCTAGTGGAATTGGGCCCCTGATCCCAAACTAAGCAGAGCTTTTACTATGGAAACCAAGTAACTAATATACTACATTTACTAACTTTTTTTCTACTAAATGTATACTGATATACGATATACACACACAGGTGTCTGTGTGTAAATATTTGTATTCCGTATTCTAATTGACAGCCATGATCATGCACATAATCTTTTTTCTGGGTGGGAATCGACCACTCAACATGGCGTGGCAGAGTCTTAGTTTCTACCCACCATGCTGATTTTTCCATAGTGGGCAACGCGCTTTTGATACCCACGATATTGCAAGCGCCTTTAGGCTGCGGTGACCGCTTACCATCAGACGGGCCGTCACATTGTTTACCTACTACCTTAGTAGTATAAAAACTAAGTCAACTGTCTCGTCAAATAGGTAAGGCCGGCACTAAGAGCTCTAGAACTCTCTTTACTACAGCTTGCTTTTTTAACAGCAGTCACTTCCATAGTCTCTACATCTACGCCCATCTCCTCAGCTATATAAAGCTCTGATTTAAAACCACCCACGCCTTTTCCATCTAATAATGTTTTGTGACCACAATTTATTATTTGTTTTACATTCAACGGATCTACAACCTGTAGTTGAGAACGAAATTACAAGTCTAATATTGCCTTCGTTTTATTACAAAACATTGAGAGTTCGATGCTTTAAGCTTTTGAGAATTATTGTTTCTTTGAAGGCTTTTGTTGTAGGTATCGTTTGATTGGAACACGCTTACAAGTTATTTAAGTTTAATTATGAGAGATGAAAGAGAGTGTAGTGAACACTACTTTACTGAATCTATTAATATTCATTGATTATACTTTGTTATTTGGAAATACTATAAATTTTATATACTAGCTGTCCCCTGCAGTTTCACTTGCGTTCGAGGGATGTTATACTTAAAAAAAAATTCTAAATTCAAAACCATTTATTCAGTTTAGGCCCTCAGAAGGCACTTATGAAGGTCAAATTTAAAGTTACTGAAGCTACTACCGGTTCGGAAGTCAGCCTTCAACTGAGAAGAACCGGCAAGAAACTCAGCAAGGTTACATTCTTTTTTTATTTTATTAAATTCTTTTTTATCTATTCTGACTTTTTGGCTATTTTATAATATCAATTTTACATATTTTTATATTTAACAATTACAAAATACTTAATAAAGGTAACATTCAAAAACAAAAAAAAGAAATAACAAGACAACAAAATAGAAAATGACAATAAATACTTACAACTAAAACAAGAAAATTACAGATGCACTGTGCAGAGAGCAGCTATTTCCATACATTTTTATCTTCAATATAATGAACTACCTTGTAATACGCGTTTTCTTTCAAAACTTTCCTAATATAATTTTTAAATTTATGATCACACATTTTGGTTACTGAAAGCGGTATCTTATTATAAAATCGAACACAATTACCAAGAAATGACTTGTTTACTTTAGTTAGTCTAAAGTATGGAACAACTAATTCCAAATTTGTTATGTAATTTTATGTAGTTTTTATGTGGAAGAGTAACAAACAGTCATCCATCCATATATCGATCGATCCATCAATTCTAACAAGCATGCTGTGCCCGACATGGGTTGTAAATATTTATTGCGTCTCGTGTTATTGAATCTTTATTAATCTTAATGCCTTTAACACTAAACATACCATAACCGGGTCAAATGACCCATTTTGAACTTTGCATTGAAAATGCACGTATCATCTTATTGCTTTTGGACATTTGACTTCATGACTTTTTCTTACTAATTAATATACAGTTCCACTATTTATTTCCCTTCGTAACAACCATATTTCATACGTTCAAGCAGGAAACATAAAGTCGCATTTGACCCGCTATGGTAAAAATAGGTACCTGGTAAGTGTTGGTATGATTAGTGTTAAGTTATGGTCTTGAGTTCATAAAAAAAATCACTAAAAATGTTCCCTGAAATATTCAATTTTCTGGCATATTTCCTGGCAACATTCCTAATTTTTATTTCCTTAAAAGTTCAATCCATAAAAAAAATACAAAATAAAATTCCAATAGTGAAAAACACATTCAATTTTCCCGGTTTTTTTTTTCAATTATCGTTTCCCTAACAACCTTATTACGATCATTTAAAAATTAAAATTTCCCGAATCGTCCAACCGTTCCTGTTAAAAATCCTAGTACAGGAAGTTTAATTAAAAAGACCTTTATTTCCCAGAAATGGACAGATGAAATAGATGGCATGAAACTATCAACGACCAGCTTTTTTACTTCTTGTACTATTTGTCCATCTTTCGGTATAATACGCTGATACTATACTACCGGCACGCCATGATGGCCGTTTTGACGTATCAGATTGTCATAGGAAAAGAAACTGTATTGCTTTGGAATAAGGTTGATTTCCATCATCATACAATTAGCTGTTGGATGAATAGGTGCACCTTATGTATGAAGGAATAAAGGTTATTTTTCTTTTATCATTTTTAAACGTCAAAACGGCCATAATAACGTGCCGCAAGTTTAGATTATTATTAAAACACCACTACATAAGACAAAGTTCATCATTACTACAAAGTGGTTCCTAAATGCTGTGTAAAAGTTAATTAATGTATATTTTTTTTTTTATGATAATATAAAAAAAAAATGACACATCATTATGACAAATAAAAAAAAAAACTGTTTTAATTTTACTTAAAGATATACAGATACAGATATAAACACTTGAAACTTTCTAGACTGATAAAACTCAAAATCCCCTGGGAACCCTGCAATCGTGTTGCAGAAATCGGACAATAAATTATATTTCCACCTGAAAATTAATTAATACAAAACGCTAGATCAATCATTCGGCTTATTGTCTTACTTCAGTAATTAATAGAAATGGGAAGTCCGATCACTGCCAAAATTAATTATAATTATTAAATGAATTCCTTTATTTAAGCATCAACTTCTGTACCATACTTCTTTCAGTGTACAATAAAGTATGTTTATTATTATTATGAAATGAATTATTTTGTGATAATTTGATTAAAATATTAATATTAATATTAATTACTCAAGGGACAATAACAATTATACTTAATAAAATGTTTAATTGTAATAATCAATTGAACTATACTATATATATACTAATATGTATTTATTAGTTTTATATATTTTATGCAATTTGAAGGTTTTTATGTGCTCATCAATATTTCGGATTATTTTAAAAATTCTTTCATTATTTGAAAGGGGATATTATAGTATTTGGATATAGGCTTTCTTATAATCACAGGATTTAGGACATTAAATCCCTCAAAATGATGGGTGAAACCGCAGGACGGACGTTAGTCTCTCCCTTTATATCAAAGTCGATGTGTATATGTATGTTCCCTATAGACTCCGATCCGTTGGACCGATTTCGAGGAAATTCAAAATCCTCTGAAGTTTGATAGCGATAGGATCAACATAACTGAAGAATAATAAAATAATTGAAGATTAAAGTGTATGGAAATAGCTGCTCTCTGCACAGTGCACCTCTTATTTTCTTGTTTAAGTTGTAAGTAATTATTGTTATTTTCTATTTTGTAGTCTTGTTATTTCGTTTTATTTTTGTTTTTGATTGTTACCTATATTAATTATTTTGTAATTGTTCAATATTAAAATATATATGATTGATATTATAAAAAACAGCAAAAAGTCAGTATAGATAAAATTTACATAAAAACATTATTAAATAAAAAATAAAAAAGATTGTAACCTTGCTGAGTTTCTTGCCGGTTCTTCTCAGTTGAAGGCTGACTTCCGAACCGGTTGTAGCTTCAGTAACGTTAAATTTGACCTTCATAAGTGCTTTCCGAGGGTCTAAACTGAATAAATGGTTTTGAATGTTGATGCAAAAAAAGGTTTCATGCATTATCTTTACCTGGAAATTGTTGACTGGGTGTATCTACTTTTATCCTGGGGACGCGGGTAAAACCAGGGGACAGAAACTAACTAATTTATAAATCACACTTCATCTGATAACCTACATAATAATTCAATCCGTAATAAATACAATTGAGAAGGGCAAATTAGCTGAGAAATTAAAATTCGTTCGTGAAACGTTGATTACAAAGAAAGAGTAATTAGAGCCGAGCTCATTTGCGCCATCTGTGCTCGTTAGTAAACTTTGATTACAGTTGGTAAAAGAAAAATATATAAAAAGTTATTCTTGAATTCTCATGAATGAAAAAAAGCTGCGGAAGTACCTGTTGGACGAACTTTGTCTTTATATACATTTTTCTTCCTTTTTTTATACCACATGACCCGACAAACAATCACACGGTCTACCGGATGGTAAGTGGTCACCGCCGCCTATGTACATTTTCAACACCAGAACATCACCATTGCGTTGTCGACCCTCAGACGTGAAGTTGTTAAGTCTCATGTGCCTGTAATTTCACTGGCTCTCCTACCTTTCACACTACAGCTTCACGGCGGAAATGGGTAAAGTGGTAGTACTTCCCCGGACGAGTTCTGCAGTATGAGCTCTACTACTCAAAATGTTTTTCCTTATTGTGCTTTTATTCGTTTTGGATAATAGAGCCTTACTAAAGTTAAAATAACGTAAGTCTCGAATCACGCTATTAAATCCTTCGTTTACTCAACCGTAGTCAAGCAATATATTCCTACATCCAGATTAACCATTTCACCACGACCCCTGGGACGCCATACAGTCTCCACTCTCGCATAATGGTTATTAGGCTAAAAGGGGGAGTGGAAGGTCACAGGGAATTGGCTAGCAACAGTTATGCAAATAAGTCAGCAACAAGTGGTCACTGTCAATGCTAATCGGATACATTAAAAGCTTTTTTAAAGGGATTTGAGTTGATTAACTGCGTGTTTCATTAGCATATTAACTAGCCGGTCTAATGAATTAATTGGTGGGAGGAGCTAAAAAGCACGCTACATAACCTGCCTATACGCGCGTTGTGAGACAAGCGCGTAAAATATTAATGGAACCATCTATGGTTCGAGGAGATTTATTTATATACTGTTGAAGGTATTTATCGAATCATTTTTTTTTACTTCTCTGTGTCTGTCAAAGACTGTCCAAGACAACGCAACAGAAAGAGAGGGAGACAACGTCGGAGATGGGAAGACGACATACAAAGAATAGCAGGCGCCACATGGAGAAGGAAGACAAATGACCGCACTTTATGCCAAGCTTTAGGGGAGGCCTATGCTGAGTAGCAAGACAATCTTCGCGACACTGGTGTCAATGGTATTTTATTTAAGTATATAAGAAATATGTTTTAATAAAGGCGTTATTATTATATGTTTTTTTAAATTATTATTTTAAAGGTTTTATGCTATTCGTGTCCAAAATTCCATTAAATAAATTTTGTAAATTTCAACTCGATCTTCATTACTTTTGCATTCTTGATCTAGATATTCGTCAAATCATTCAATTCTTTAAGATAATTTTTATGCACAATTTTGTAAGCTGTTGGTCCCATCGGGCGGACCGTGGTGGAATGTCAGCCAACTTAAAATTAAAAAAACAATTCAAATTATCTTTGGCCTTATTATCAAAGGCATACGCGGTATCTGTCTCGAAATTTGAATTAAGTACATTTTTGTAATCGCTTATCGAAGGAATAGAGTATTCGAGATTTATTCATCGATTGAGAAATTTAAATTGAAATTAGAACCTTAAGGGTAACTGGCCTCCAGCATTTTTTTTCTACAGTACTTCACGCCAATATGCCTATATAGGTACAAGCCCTGTTAGAAATTCTCAAGATTCTCCAAAGCTATTCAGAACTTGAGCTATTTATGCATTCATTCACATAATTCGGCTCAACTGGAACCGTTTAGTAGTAAGTATATTAACGTTATAATACACACATATTATTATATATTGGATGCTGTTATTTAAGTGAATGAGGCTTCAGTTCTGTTAGGAAAATGACATTAGCACGAGGATGTTTTATCGAGGCCCCTATGCTCTGTCTCTTTCGCTAACTACGAAATCATGTGAGACGTAAACTCTTCGAGGCCTCGTTATAAAAGCATTTTGTATTTTATTTCAAATGCGTGCGAAATACTTTGAGACGTATTTTCTATTAGCAAAATGCAAATACTTTACTAATGTTGTCATGTTGGCAAAACAGTAAAGTTTCATATAAAATTAATTAAAGATGCTTGTGTTGGCCAGAAACGCTCCAATACTATGAAGATGCTAGCACAAGTCTGGCGATTCCAATAATAAAAAAAGCAATTCTAAAAATACAACACGCTTACCAACCTCAGAACCAGTAGAAAGAATTTTGAGCAAAATAAATTCCTCTAACAGTATTTCTTTAACTAAAGTATTATGAAAATATCTATTTTACATTTGTTATTTAAAATACAAAAAGCAAAACTGTTATATTTTCCATGTCATCTTCATTCAAACATCTTCAGTGACAGCGGGTCTAATACGTCTTGATGATGCTTCGTGCAGAAGCGAAACACGTGTCGATTTCCTGTTGAGTTTCCTTGTATGGCACTTGACAGAGGCGATCCAGCGGAATTAGTTACTAGATATTTGTTTTTGTATAATCTTACAATGGATTTCCGCGAGGTCACGCTTGAGTCAATTAAAAACAGTACCTGGATGGCTGAGCATTTCTCGGGATTTCTTTACTAACGTGACTTCTACCGTATTCTCTTTTTTAAAGCACTGTCATATATACCTAGATACGAATTAGATGCGATAATAAAGGGCTCCCAATAATAGTATTTCTCACAAAACATGTAACTTGAAAACCTTACCTTCTAATGACATTGTAGCTGTTTTCATTGCCTAAAAACATGGATAAAACGTCATTTTCTGAAAATGAATTCTAGCTAGATCGATTTAACGCCTCCGAAACCCTCTGCATACTAAATTTCATGAAAATCGTTGGAGCCGTTTCCGAGATCTAGAATTGCTCGTTTAAAGGTATTAGATTAGATAAAAGTATTTGTGTTTTTTATTCAAATACTTTTCGTACATTTTCTACATAATACTGTTCCGGAAGAACTCTGCACTAAGAGCTCTAACTTCTAAACTACAACTTCTAATACGTATATAAGTACCGGATATTTATCCTCACCGCAAACCATTAATAATTGTCATTCAAACAATTTCAATTCAGAAACAAAACTACAAATAAACTACAATACACTGCGGTAGTGAGATCTAGAGTAAGCGATGTATTTATCAATGTCTCAAGCGCCATACGAGAAAATAACCCTTCTGCGTCTCAGGTCTGTGGGTGGAGTAAGGGTTGGTTAAAGGTGCTGCTACATTCGATGCCTCGTATCAAAGTCAAAGTCAAAGCCACTTAGCTAATTATTTTAGGCCCTAAGAGGGCACTTAAGAAGGTCAGAGCTACTGATGTTGTCTACAAAAGTCAGCCTTATTTCGTTATTAATAAGATTTTCTGTTTATATATATGTATATGTTTTATGAAAAAATTAAAAAAAAACAAAATCTTAAACAATGTATGAAATTTGTTAACGATATCACGTTTCTTGATAATTTAAAAAAAATCTCACATTTAATTTAACATTTAAAAATACATATGTTCTTTGTTTAAAAATACTAAATAATTTTAATTATTTTTGTGGCTGAAATGAATCGTATTTAAACAAGATAGCATAATTAAAAATATTTATTTTATATATTTATCATAACTATAAGATATTTTAGGTTTTTTCAAGTGTTCTTTTTTTATGGTGTAGGTATAAGAGTTTATATAAACAACATACGGTTTTATTAAATTATTCAGCTTATCCACCTACATTCGTTTGGCATTTCCTTAATTCTATATCTATTTTTAGTGAATCTTCATTAACACTAAACATACCATAACCGGGTCAAATGACCCATATTGAACTTTGCTTTGAAAATACACGTATTATCTTATTGCTTTTGCACATTTGACTTCATGACTTTTTCTTATTAATTAATATACAGTTATACTATTTATTTCCCTTCCTAACAACCATATTTCATACATACAAGCAGGAAATATAAAGTCACATTTGACCCGCTATGGTAGAAATCGGTACCTAGTAAGTGTTGGTATGATTAGTGTTAACTTATCTGGGTATATGAGCCGATAAGTATTTTTACTTTTTAATTTATTTTTTGTGAAGTTACCTACGCACAATTTTTCGTAAATAACATTGACAATTTAACGTGAAAATGTAACTTTACTTAATCTATTACACTTTCCTTTTTTTGTGCCACATAAGCCACAATCAAGCACCTCCACCTGATGGTAAGTGATCACCGCCGCCTATGAACATTTACAACATCAGAGCATCGCCAATGCGTTGTCGACCCTGAAACATGAAGTTGTTAAGTCTCATGTGCCTGTAATTTCACCAGCCTTACCTTTCTAACCGAAACATCAATATAAGTGCACTACTGCTTCAGGGCGGAAATGGGTAAGGTGACTTCCCCGGACGAACTGCACTAAGAACTCTAGTCAATTATTTCTAAAAAGGTTTTGCTAAATCAACTGAAAACGGAATGTTACTTGCCATTTTGATGTTAATGAAATACGAAGGACACTGCTCTAATGTAAACGCACCTTATAGTTTGAAACATAATATTCTCGGTGTAAAGACAAATAGCTTTCTACGGCGTAAGATTGAATAAAGCTGACTACGTAGTTGCAAAGAAGTATTATAATGCGCTTGAGCTCTTACCAGAACACCATCAGCGGTGACCAAACTAACTAGAAAGCATTCTTCTATTAAGTAACAATAAATAAATAAATATCTTGAAACATTCTTTATACACGGCCATCTGTGCCCAGCCTTATCAGGTAATACAAGCTTAGTCGCCGAGCCGCTTCACGGAGGCCTCGGAGTATTAGCGTAGTTAGCGAAAGAGGCACAGAGGCCGCGATGAAAATTCCTCGAGTTAGTGTAATTTTCCTTACAGCGTAGCGTCGCGCCAGAAAGTGGTATAAATAGAAAATTGAACATCGCGCATACCGTCCTAAGCTAAGTAAGCACGAACATATATTGCAAGCGTATCGTCATCGTATCGAATGCGCCAAAAACTAATACAATGGGAAATTGACATCGCACAACGTCACGGTATGCGCGATGTTCAATTTCCCATTTTTTTATTTTTTTTTTATTTCGGACGAGATTGCGATTGACCTAAATCACACCTGATGGTAAGTGAAGATGAGGCCGAAGATGGAGCTCGCTTTCCCGTTAGAAGTCTATTCACTCTTTTTTTTTTTAGATTCTATTTCGCTATGCTTGCAATAGATGTTCGTGCTTAGGCCTCAGTTAGGCCTTTAGTTTGATCCTAAACTATGCAGAGCTTGTACTATGAAAACCAGATAACTAATGTATACCATATACTACTTCTTTCACTTTTTAACACATAATTTGATTAGCTGCACTTAAGATCCAGTTGATTTTAAGGCTTTATACAAGTCGAAAACTGTTTGTAATGTGGTATTGCTAATTTTAATAGGATCCATTTGCCATCAGGTGGAGCACCTGCTTCTTGACAAATTTCAAATAAAATGAGTTGATATCAGCAGCGGCGGCATTACTCATTGCGAGGCTCCGGGCGGCCGGTCATTACGATGCCCTTCGTAAAAAGTATGTGATGCGAAAGTAAGTCTGGTTGTTTGGTTTAGGTATTTGTCATGTTTGACAAGAAATGCTAAAGTTATACAAATAAATAAAATTTGAAATCCATATTTTTTTTTAATTTATTTGGGTTGCGCGAGGCCCGAGCGATTGCCCCGTTCGCCACCCCGTAAGGCCGCCTCTGGTTATTAGTCATCATCCTTTTTTACCATCCAATCCATGGGGGAGGCAACCAGGAGTGGACATGCCAGGGCTGATGATGATGATGAATATTTTACCATAATTGATTCACTAAACTATATCCCTGTTTGGAATTCATATACAATCACCGTTATTTAAATACTTAACTAATCTGGTTAAAAACAAAGCAAAATAAATAAAACCTTATGTAATTCAATAACAGGGTCTAAAATCGAAAGATAAGTACTGTAAAATAAAACAAGATAATTTAATATCCCCACTAATATTATAAATGTGAATGTAAGCTTTCACGCGAAAACTACTTGACCGATCATCATGAAACTTTGTATATTAGAAGTAACGTACCGGGAAAATATTTCATCCCTCGAAAACGCGGGTGAAACCGCGGGGGACAGCTAGAGTGTAATATAGAAGGCACAACGCAATTTAAATTCCCCATATTTCATGAGTGCCAACCCTAACGCTCGGCTTGCGAAGGTCCAAATCTAATTATCCCTAGAATACAGTATAGTATTTAAGTGAATTAAATTTCAATTTCAGTATAGCAAGGGGAATATTAGAGGGAAAATTAAACGGGACTCTATATTATGTGTAGTTTCTTATACACACAATCCACGTTCATTCTATATTTAGATGAGGGGACTTGTTGGGGTAGCCTTTTAACCGACAATAAAAATGTGGGTAATATTTTGGAGATGGTTTAATATTTTGTTTAATATATTTAATACTTCAGTCTACCGTTCGTGAGATCGTTTTTTTTTTTTTTTTTTTTTATGCCACTTGGGCCGACAAACAAGCAGACGGTCCACCTGATGGTAAGTGGTCACCGCCGCCTATGAACATTTGCAACACTAGGAGCATGGCCAATGCGTTGTCGACCCTGAGACGTGAAGTTGTTAAGTCTCATGTGCCTATAATTTCACCGGCCCTCTTACCTTTCTAACCGAAACACAGTAATACAATTGCATTACTGCTTCACGGCGGAAATGGGTAAGGTGGTAGTACTTCCCCGGACGAACTCTGCACTAAGGTCTCTACTACTAATCCTACGTGAGGTCCGTGAGATATACAGTACCATCTTGTTTTCTTCTTTAATCTTTCTGTGTCATGGTTCTCGCATTCCGTCTACCGTCTATATTAAATGGGCACATGATTATTATCGTACAACTTAACCGATCTTACTTAAATTTGGCATACACAATTTAGCTATTGGACTGAGAGAGACATGGGCAATTTTTATCAATGTATACCAGTAATACTAAAAGGTAGAGTCATAGATCTCAATAATAAGACCCACTTTCCCCAAAATAAATGATTTTTAATTGCCCACCGTGACATGAGGTGCTCATTATCGCCGTTCTCGGGAACTACACTAATCTTGGGCTACAGGTTTCCGTTTTAATACAAACAAATAGTAAAGGAATCTATGGACCTCAGTAAACTGAGAATCGAGAGAGAGAGATGCCAAGAGGTGAATGCTAGTTATATTAAAATGAGAGGGTATGGGTGAAACTCACATACGCATTACCAACTTTGAAAGAAATTTTGGATACAAATATACACTAATATTTTAAAGAGGTACCTGAAATTTGTAAGTTTGGATAGGAATCTCGGAAACTACTCAAATTTTACTCCGGAAAAACAGTAATTTTCCCAGAAAGGTAGGTGAAACCGAGGAACGGACTCTAGTCACAGATTAATAGAAAAACAGCTTTATTGGTTAATAAATGAATAATACTAGATTTACTTTAACAATAGGAAACGGAAATAACACTTAATATCTTCAATCTCGTAAAGCATTACAAAACACGGTAATGCGGGCAAAACCGCGCTACGGATACTAGTATCCCCTGATTATTTACAACAGCTGCATGATATAAATCACTACTTAAGCTGAGTACTCGTATGTGATAGGTAGGATGATAGTTGAGTTTTGTGTGATAGGAAAAAGCATCCACTAAAACCCATGACTAGACATTATGTAAGAGGCTATTCACATACGACAGTCATTCTTGCAACGAAGAGTGATCGTTTTGTGACAAGGAAAAAATAGAGCCTGAATCGCAATATCTCTTCTCTAAATTCATATATAAAAAACAATGTAGTATCCTTGTTCTATGCCTTCGTTTACTATTTATTCGATCGCGATAATTTTCTACCTTCTCGTTTGCAATTATTTAGTTCCATTTGGTATCAAACTGCACTTACTCGATTGACTGTCGGGTCGGCTAGTTTGAAATAAATTCAACTTCATTGCACTCTATAATTAAAAATGGATGCATGCTACGCATTCATTATTTTCACCGAACAGTTTTACTTACGTTCCCGAAGGATCTGTTGTTTTCCCGGAATATAATAATAATAATAACATGGTTGTTCAATAAAAGGAAATTTACAAAATAAACTAAGCCCTGCATCCTATGAAATGAAAAGGATTTTTTTTTACCACTTAGTCCGACAAGCGATCAGACGGTCCACCTGATGGTAAGTGGTCACATCGGGGGGGCATCGCCAGTGCGTTGTCATGAAGTTGTTAAGTCTCATGTGCCTGTAATTTCACCGGCCCCCTTACATTTCTAACCGAAACACAGTAATATAAGTGCACTACTGCTTCACGGCAGATATGGGTAAGTTGGTATTACTTTCCCGGACAAACTGCACTAAGAGCTAAAAAACGAAGTTATTCTATGATAAGTTTTGTGTAGAAAATATCCTATTCAGTAATAATTCAGAATATTTCTGTTCATCAAAAATATTAATGAAAATCCGCTCAGTCCTTTATACGTGATGAACAAACATTTTAACATTAAAATTTATAATTTTAGCAAGATTTATTGTGTTGAACAATGCAGATATTAAATTTCTTTTTACTTCTCAACTTTGTATTTCCATCTTTAGTTTGTCTAATGGAAATTGTTTTGTTGCTTCAAGTTGAAGTTTTAATGAGTTTTTTAACTTCAGCTTAGCTTTGCCTAGGCGCATTTAGTTTATATTAAATTCTTATAGGCCAAGTTGGATAATATTTTAGCCATTCCGCTTATGAAGTTGTGTAATGATAAATTCAAATTATAATTATGCGAAGCGATCTGAAATCTTTTTTTCTTTTTATTTTTTATTTATTAGGCTAAAGAAACAGTGGCACAATGAATATTATAATTAAAATTTCGGAACATGACTCAATAATAGTGACACCAACACCGTTGAAGCAGTAATTGTATTACTGTGTTTCGGTTAGAAAGGTAAGGGGGCCGATGAAATTACGGGCACATGAGACTTAACATCCTCACGTCTCAGGGTTGACACCGCATTGGTGACCACTTACCATCAGGTGGAACTTCCCTCTGTTTGTCTGCCAACATGTCATATTTATTACAAAAAATTATGTAGACTTATTACATAAGCAAATTCTATTTAGACTCAGTTTATGGAATAAGTCTAATTTAATGCCTGCATTGGATTGTCATTGTCAGACCTTGTATATTGTTTGTTAATAAAGCTTAGAGTTGTGTAACGGTTCTATAACAGTAACAGAGATGACAAGACGAGCACTTCACGTAACAGAGCCACAGTTGAACCGAATAGCTTACGACTGAGTCCATTTACTCTATAAACAAAATCGTTCGCTCAATTATCTCATTGTTATGATAACACGAGGAAACAACAAAAAAAAGACTAAATTAAATTATTTATAAATATTCGATCAACTTTTACTGAGTCAACTTAAAATCGATTTCCAACTAAATCAAAATGTTTAATGAAAAATCCTGTATTTTATGTAATCTTCAAAGAATATAGTACGTACACTAAAGTATCTTATTAATAATATTTAATTTTAGAACATAACCTGGCATCACTGTAATTATAAAGTACAGAAATTTCTCCTTTACACGCCGTTGTCAATATTTACGAAACTTCATTGTCACTTGTTGATTCTCCTTCTGTTTTATATTAGTTACCAGCCAGCATCATCTCATTAGTATAAAAACAAAATTACATTTCCATCGTATATCTTCAAACACCCTGAGACTGGCACACACCCGAATTGTGAAAACTAAACACTAAAGCCATTAAAATAAAAAGTGAAGTTTGCTATAAGTTTGTCGTTAAGAGAAACTCATTTGACGTTTACAAATGTTAAAGAAAAAATTACCTTCTTGCTTTCTAACAAGGTTCATTTACATCATCATACAATTATACTTACGTAGTTATACAATACAACTATCCTGTATTTAAAATAAATTATCAAACAATAACGAGTGTATTGCACATCTAAAAATACATGGATACATCAAATATGATCTTAATTTCATAAATATGATTTTTAAAGACCCCTCTAAATACAAAGAGAACATCTTTTGATGCTTTATTACTTGCTATTTCAAACAGCACTCCATACAAACAATCGTGTTGACATTTAAAAGTTGCTGATTTGACTTATCAGTCGCAATCCTATTGGTTCATTAGATAAGCCTTATTTCAAGAGCAATTAAAGTTATTTTCCATTGGACTGAGTATATCAAGCGACATTAATACTGTAAAGTGCCTTAGTCAAAGTCACTAATTAATGGTATTTGTATCAAATCAAATATAACTTCAGGTATTTCTATTTTTAGATTTAGAGTGTAATGCGCTGGAATAAATTTATACCAGGTTATCGGTCCCTACATTTGACTTTGAAACTTTATAGACGGTTATTTAGCGTATTTTAAAAGCCTAACGCAACCAGAGTACTAAGTAAAAATTGAAATTGTTTCGTCTATACAAATTTTACTACAAACTATGGATGACTTTTACTGGAGATAATGTATACACGTTGTTACAAAACTACCCGTAAAACCGAAAGGAGGTTAAATGGGGCTTTATAACCAGGCCATCCATAATATTTAATAACCGTAGTAACACTGTATAAAATACCCCAAAAAAAAACTGATGATTTTTATGAATGAAAAATAGAAAAGCTATTGAAGTAGACAATTATTAGGTAAAGTAGGTACGTAGGCCTTTATGTTAAATAATCTGGTTCCCTGACATGACAGCTTACTAGGGTTATTGGCTTTGATAATTTATTATATTTTTACGGGGTATTTTGTAACACGTTGTAGAATGGATAAACATAACTTTTACCCACGACTTCGCTTGAGCAGACTTCAGTATTTGGTACACAGAGAGTCCTTCACAGTCAGTAAATAAATTCTTTTATATTTATATTACTGTGCCGTCGGTTGACCCACCGCCCGCATCACCCGCCCACTCTATTACTTCGTTTTCGCTTAGCGTTATTTTCTGACTCTTTTCCTTTTTGCTCGGCTCCTAAGGACCTTGGCGTGATGTTAAATAGACTATTACCTTTCTTAGAAATTGGGCTATGAAATTCAAAACTCAGAGATTACTGCGTTAAAACAAACAAACTCATCTGTTCTATTATGTAAGTATAGATTTATTGACTGATCTTCATATTTATTTGTAAATTTTGAAGAAAACACATGTGACTTATGCATATATTCCTTACATAGTATAAAACAAAGTTGCTTCCGCCGTTTGATCGCTAAGTATTTTTAAACTACGCAACGGATTTTGATGCTATTTTCATCGATAGACAGAATGATTCAAGGAGATTTATATGTATGCTTATGTTCCTCATGAACGCAGGCAAAACCGCAGGGGACAGCTAGCTCTTTATCTATATATATAAAAATGAATCTGCGAAATGTACGTTCGCGCATAACTTCAGAACTGCTGGACCGATTTCGCTAATTCTTTTTTTGTTGAGTAATACTGTTAGGAGAAGGAGAAGGATGAAAAAAACTTACTAAAAATTAAGAAAGTTGCAAGGAAAATTAGAAAATTTAAGAAAACATAACGACCATATTAACTTTTCTAATGAAACCTTATGGTGTTTACATAAATGTCAGTCGTTTGACAATATTGTTTAAAACAGGGGCATGGGTTGGAATTATATTGATAAAATATATAATTTATCATTACTTAGTTCACATTTCACAGTCGATTCAATCTGAATATTTATGATCATTTTAACACTTACTTTTTGAGAAGTGTGTGTTCATCACAGTTAGTTCAGAGCAATCACGCCTCATATTAAAAGTTCAATTGTTGTGTATCTTAAAGCATTAGATTCATAAATACTATGATTTTGATTTTTTTTTATTAATCATACCAATTCGAATACAACATAAAACAGGACAACAACTGTCGGGTCAGCTATCGAATATAATAATTGTAGTACGATAAATTTTCATGTACAGTTTTTAATAAAGTAAATATGGCAATACAACGTCTGCCGGGTCAGCTAGTAATAGGATACAAATTTGCTACCTTGCATGCAGTCTAGAAAAGTCATTCCAAATGAAATTTCTGCACTACTAAACCTTTGAAACGTCTTTTAAGAAATTACAAACTGTGACAGACAACAGCTTTTTCAATATGACTCCCGCCTGCCTCCCAGATCTTGGAGCTAAAAATACCTTGTGGGTTTACGACACTACGGTCGCTCAAGGTGACTAATGTCTCGGGTGGCGTTCATAACTTGCATCTGTGTTTGATCAAGCTTTTTACTGCTCCTACCGTAACTTAATTTGGAGACGTTATTTGAATTTCTTTAATTTTGGGAGTACATGTAAAACTGTGGCGTTTTAGTGGTAACTACTTATAATTATCGTCTTTTATTTTTTTTATTTGAGTTTTCGGTTTTGTTGGAAGTATTCGCCAGAAGCATTTCGATTAGTCTTCAAATAAATTTATTAAAAAATTATTGAACTGAATCTCCATTAGCTCACATATCAACTCTGTCTATCATCAGCTTCCTTATTCAGTTCGTCAGGTTCGCAACAAGAGCGGACCTTTCACGTGATTGCGTAGATAACTAAAGAGACAGCGCACATTGGCCATGAAACATCGTCAAGCTAGCATTTACCTTACAGAATCGAATCCTAGTTAGCATTTAGGATGCGACTACAACGATTCTGCAACGCATCATCAATGTGCGCGGACGAACGTTCAGATGGCTTCGATGCTGTCTGGTGCAAGAACAGCCTCTCTGCTAGAAGAAGTCCGTGAGAGTAGCAAAAGTTATCTAAATATGATAGCTAATAAGGTGGATTGTCCTCTGATGTGGAAAAACGCGCAGAGGGGAAAAACCAGTATTTCTTTTAATTTTTAGTTTTATGTACCGCTCCAACTAACTTAGTTTAAGATCTTACTAATAGGTTGGGGAAAAAGTTCCTTTGCATTTTTTAAGAAAATTCAAAACATTTTTAATATAGTTTATTTACATTTAACTAAAGTATGTAGGTACCATTTTGTTCGATAACATTTTGCCATCTTATAGGTAGGGACATGATCCCATTGCTATAGAAATTTTGGGACTTCTGATCAAAATACTGCGACAAGTGGTTTTGACAGTCCTCTCGTGATGAAATGAAATGAAATGAAATGAAATATTTATTCAAATAGGCCTTCACAGGCACTTATGAAAGGTCAGACTCTACCACCGGTTCGGAAGGTTGCTTTTACTGAGAAGAGCCGGCAATAAACTCAGCAATTACTCTTTTCAAAATAAGATTTTGTACATAAAGATGTGTCTTGCTGGAGCGAGCGCTACACCCAAGCATTGTCGTCATTAAAATAATCATTTGTGTTGTAGAAAGCCTTTTGTACGAAAACAGTCTTAATTCTTTCCTTAAATTTTTGTAAAGGCAAATTTAAAATTTCAGTAGGGATTTTATTATAGATGCGTGCACTAAGTCCTAAAAATGAGCCTTGCACTTTTTGCAGTCTATATGCAGAAGTGACAAGTTTATCCTTATTTCTAGTATTGATGGAGTGCATATCACTCTTTTTGACATAAAGACTAATATTTTGATGTACAAATATTATGTTTGCATAAATATACTGCGATGCAACTGTGAGGATATCAATTTGTTTAAACTTTTCTCTGAGGGAAGCTCGAGAACTCAAATTATAAATGGCTCGAACAGCTCTTTTTTGCAATATAAAAATGGTTTCTATATCAGCAGCTTTACCCCAAAGCAAAATGCCGTAGGTCATAACACTATGAAAGTAGCTAAAATAAACTAATCTAGCCGTATCGACATCTGTAATCTGCCTGATTTTTCTAACTGCGTAAGCTGCTGAACTAAGTTTTCCCGCAAGACATGATATTTGTGTCCCCCATTGAAGTTTTGAGTCTAAAGTAATTCCTAAGAAAACTGTTGACTCAACAAGGCTAAGAGCTTCGTTGTCTAACATTATACTACAGCCTAGTTTTTTAACATTGGGTAATGCAAATTTAATACATTTAGTTTTTCTTGCATTTAAAACAAGATTATTAACAGTAAACCAATTTAATACCTGGGCTAATGCACCGTTTACATCGTCATAATTGTATTTCAGTCTATCAACACCAAAAATCAGTGAGGTATCGTCAGCAAACAGTACAATTCCACAGGTATTTCTTACGTAAAATGGTAGGTCATTGATGTATACTAAAAATAGAAAAGGCCCTAGAATAGAGCCTTGGGGTACACCCATATGCACAGGAGAACCAGATGATTTAACTCCATTCACATTAACACTTTGAGTTCTCTCACTAAGGTACGATTTCATCAAATTAAGTGCTGCACCCTTAACTCCATAATGGTCTAATTTACGCGTAAGTGTCTGATGGTCAACACAATCAAAAGCTTTAGATAAATCACAGAACACTCCAATAACATTCTGCGACTTTTCCCAAGCGTTGAAAATTTGTTTTAAGAGTGCTACCCCGGCATCAATAGTGGAGCGACCTTTAGTAAAACCGTACTGCTCACTGTGTAAAAGTTTATTTAAATTAAAGTGAGCAAGTAGTTGCGTTAAAATAATCTTTTCGAATACTTTGCTTAGGGCTGGCAAGATAGAAACGGGCCTATAATTGGTTGGATCACTAGGATCTCCGGCCTTGAACAAAGGTATAACTTTGCTATGTTTCATTAAATCCGGAAATTTACCAAAATCTACGCATCGGTTAAAAATTAGAGCTAAATGGGGAGCAATATTATCAATTATACCCTGCAAAACTGTTACTGATATACCCCATAAGTCGCCAGTCCGTTTAACTTTTAAACTTTTGAAAGTTTTGATGACATCGAAAGGTGTGATATGCCTAAACCTAAACAATTCATTGCACTCTGATACGTTAGTTTTTAACAACGACTCAGCATCTGCCGGTGAAGAATCCAAGGAGCTGGTTGTGGCTATAGATGTTAACCTGACACTGCCTAAAGAATTCAGAAGAGACCGAAACAGGTAGAAATCTGAAGGTGCAAGGTCAGGACTATACGGCGGATGCATTAATACCTCCCAGCCAAACTCTCTTAATTTTTGCTGAGTGGCTAAATATGTGAGAGGTCTAGCGTTATCATGATGAAAAACCACACCCCTTCTGTTGATTAATTCCAGCCGCTTTCTCTCAACTTCTTGCTTTAATCTCATCAGTTGTTCGCAGTAGAGTTCAGAATCGATGGTCCTGCCTGGTGGGAACAGCTCATAATGAATAATGCCCTTCCAATCCCACCACACACACAGCATCACCTTGTTGCGAGTTAACCCGGGTTTCGCCACAGTCTGTGAAGCCTGACCGGCCTTTGACCACGACCTTTTTCGCACGTTCTTGTCGTACGTGATCCACTTTTCATCACCAATTATCAGCTTCTTCAAAAATGGTTCGGTTTCATGACGTCGTAATAAAGAATCACAAATGAGTACACGGTTCAATTCCCAAATTGAGGTCAATTCCCAGTTCTTCAGCTACGTCGTAACTACTGATATGCCAATCTTGCTCCACTTTTTCAAAAATAGCATCCATTTTATCCGTAATGGGGTGACCATAGCGACGTGCATCTTTGACATCAAAATTTCCGGATTGAAAACGCTTAAACCAAATTTGTGCTACTCTCACAGACAGTGCACTAGGTCCATAAACATCGCAAATTTTTTTCGCGGCTTGCGTTTCATTTTTACCTTTTTTGTAGTAAAATTTTAAAATGAATCGAATATCTTCATTAGATTCACTCATCTTGGCGGTACGAAAAACAAATGCAAATCACACATTTTCCTAATTTGAATTTGGAATTATGTTCTTTAAAATTTAAACTTTCAATGATACCAAAACCAGCCAGATACAAATAGTATAGCCAAATAGATTTTATTACAAGTTCATACATATTATAATGCGAAAAGACTTTTTCCCCAACCTTTTATATAGTGGGTTTCTGTGTTGCCTTATTAAATAAATGTTATTATTATTATGTTTAGCAAATTATATGCTGTTAAAAAGTATGACGTAAATGCAGCCACTGCTCTCAACTCCACATCAAAAGGTAGTAAGCGACCAGCGTCACACAATCTATCTACTTTATTATTGACCTACATTGAAGTGAGCTTTCCGGGAACAAGTAACAAATTATACTCTAATCCATCATTTAAACCCAGCTATTCCAAGCATTTCCTAGACTTATTTCCTGGGAACGTTGAGATTTCATTTCATCGTATTCAGCGAGATTAAGTTCCCAGTTTAGGCTACCCACAAACGCGCTATCTCGGATTTACACGAAGCCCCCGGCTATGTTTGGCGGATTACATACGGCGCCGAATCAATTCCGGAAAGAGCCGAGAATGTACGAGCGCTTGTGCTAAGCTTTAAGATTAATTTTCGGTTAAATTGATAAGGATTTATTTCGGCAGTATCGAAGGTATTCTTATTGGATTGCGGATATATTGGAAATTTTAAAATAAATAACGCTCTGTTTACAGACTGTTGGTTTTTTACCTTTGAAATATTATTATGTTTTGTCAGTGGAAAAATAATTTGATATCCACGCAAAAATGATGTTATGATACACCTCATATTTTAATGATATATAATACTAGGGGCTACTAATATACATTCCGATAGACATGGGTAACTCAACCAAAGTGCATGAGCTGTGGTTCAGCTCACGACTCACGCTTGTGAGCCGGAGCTGCGAACCGGTTCACAGATCAGTTCAAGTATTGCAGACCGATCACATAGTCTCTACGCCGCTACCGCACTGCAGTTGGCATGACAGGGCATGATCTATATTAGTGTCATGTTTGATCCGAATCAATATGGTAGTTTCTGCGAGAAAAAGTAGAAATCATCCATACATCAATACTCACAAACTGTCGGATTTATGATATTAATAGGATTATATGAGAAGTTTTTTGTACGTGTGGAAACGTTTGTATATGTGGTAATTGTAAACAGAAGAATACGCTTTAGTAAATTCCGAAGAAACATATATTCGGTGAAGTGGTATAAAAAACGGTGAGGTGGTTCAAAATTAGAATAATGTACCTTAAAGGAAATTAAACATATCGTTAAGTATGCACTTTAAAAAAAAGCGATCAAGTGTATGTTTGACTCGCAAACGAAGGGTACATATTTAATAAAATATGTTTCTTGTATTGGGACCTTTTAATTTTTTCCTTTATTTAATTTATATTATGAATTGTTACAGCAGCCAAGTCAAGTGTATATTTAGGTACAAAAATATAATATAATATATAAAAGATACATACAGTCATGTGACAGACGGACTGAAGGACAGCAACAGGGGCTCGTTTTTGTAAGGAAATGACACAAACTCGAGGATGTTTCGTAGCGGCCTCTATGCTCTATCTCTGTCACTTATTACGCTAATACCACTAATCACGTGAGAGGTAAGCTTTCCGAGGCCTACGTAAAGCGGCTCGACGACGAAGTTTGTATTAGCTGAATAAGGGGGCAGTTTATGGTGTGTCTTTTAATTTGACCTATACGTCACAGTGTTATTACTACATAGTAATTTGTCATACTAAAGCTAATGGCATCGAAGTGTAGAGTGAAGGTCGCTTTTTTTTATTTCGATGACTAATGGCATAAAATTGCTGACTAAATTCAACTATTTCATAGTTGTCAAACATCAAACGTTAATATGGAAGCCCTAGCTTTTATCCTGCGGTTTTACCCGAATTCTATAACTGACTTATTTTATTTTATATAAATTAATAGTTTTGTGGTTTTCATTTTATTTTAATGAATTATGTTTATTTTATAATTTTTACATATACTTTTAGGAAGTGGATCCTTGAGGTCTGAATAAAAAAAATGTTTCATTAATTTTATTTAATTATAATCCTCGATATAGTATCTAGTACCCACTACTCGCATGCTTGTGCGCTGCGATTCACAACGTTAAAATAAAAATGAAAACACTTTGCATGTAAAAACTAGCAGATTGTGAAACCCTTATGTATTCTATCTTTATCTAACCGAGAACATGCAAATAAATCTTTCCTCCTTCCTAAAAGGTAAACTTACATGCTAATCCAAAATTCTATGATCACCCATTTATGTGCAATGTAGTTGCAACCACACAATCACTCACATTTACATCATGAGAAGGATTACCAAACGAACTATTGAAGCTACTTGTGTAGAGAGTTTATTAAAAGCTCCTCATTATTTTCTAAAGGCATGGGAAGTGATAAAGCTAGAACAGATGCATGGACACAGGTTATCTTCTAATTTCCGTCGATGCAATCTTTTTTTTATTTATTTCTTTATGCAAAGTCGACAAACAGGCAGACGCCGGCGCCTATAACCATGCGCCTGTAAAACCACTTTTGATTACAGTACATGACTAACGGCGAAAATTAATATGCAATCCCGATAGAAAATCCATGGATTGATGAACGTATTGACAGTAATTTTAATACACGTAATGTCAAAATTCTATTTCAATCTTGCGATCTTAGATTGGGATTGTATATTAATTTTGGCCGTAAAAGGCGTCAGTAAGAAATTTCAAAAAATAGTATTTTTTTATCAAATTTTAAAATCAAGTTAAAACATGACATAATAATGTATAGTAGTATTGTTGCTTTTATAAAATTACAGTATTTTTTACTAAAATATTTTTTTTGTGCCTCTGACTGCCCCTGAACTTTAAACTTCACTTCTCAGGGTATCAACGCATTTTCAATGGCCCTGGTATGCAAATGTCCAAACAATGACCACATACCACCAGGCGGACCGTCCGCCTAATTAGCGACTCTTGGCTTAAAAACGGTACCTTACATGTCTATCTCCAAATGCAAATCAAACTTATCAAGACTATAAAAACCGTATCTCTTCGACCATGTCCCTGACAGTGTAACGTAGGCGTGATGAAGCTATTCAGTACCAACACCCACGTACAGTTGTGGGCCCAAACACATTATGCAAATCCCACCGCCGTTATGACACGGCGTGTATCCGCCCTAACTGGACATATGATAATAATTGGTGCCTTTTTTTATATCGCTTTATTACTCCATTTCGATTTTTTTGATATTAAAGAGGCTTTATTTTATTGTAAAGTTTTCTTTCATTATCTACGTACTCTTACGTACCCTTTAGATTTTATGATAAACTAGCTGTCCCCCGCGGCTTTCCCCGCGTTCCCGAGGGATGTCACATTTACCCGGGATAAAAAAATGTTTTTAATATTATGGTGTTAACTGATTGGCACCCAACGTGGGACCAAAAGTGATAGTTTTGTTAGATTATACAATGGACATACTATAAAAGTTAGTTCATAATAGTACTAGCTGTCCCCGCGGTTTTATCCACGTTCCCGAGGGATGTCACATTTTCCCGGGATAAAAAAAATATTTTAGTGTTAACTGATTGGCACCCAACGTGGGACCAAAAGCAATAGTTTTATTAGACAGTGTATGATTATATAATGGTCCACACTATAAAAGTTAGTTTTTAATAGTACTAGCTGTCCCCCGTGGTTTTACCCGCGTTCCCGAGTGGTGCTACATTTCCTCGGGATAAAAAGCAGCCTGTGTTATTCCAAGATATGATCGATCGATATGTGCCAACTTCATCCAAATCTGTCTAGTAGTTTTGCGTGAAAGAGAAACAAACATCCATACATACAAAGATTCGCATTTATAAAATTAGTAGTATTATTGTATGATATTGTATTGCATTTTTATAGATTAACATCTTTCCGCGTTTGCTCACCTCGATTTGAGCTGAGGCTTGTGATTCCTTAATATATGTTATTACATTTTTGTTCCAACTTTTTCTCCATTTGCATAACTAAAAAAAAATACTTAAATTTAGTTACAATTATAATTAATGTAGAGTTCGAAACATTAAGTTGATCACAATGAAAATTGAGAATTTATTTTTAGGCAAATCTAAAATTAAACGGTAACTTAGCTCGGTTTAAAACAATAGGTTTCTCTCATTTCTTTACTTTGAAATATTTAGCGTAAAAGCCAGGTAAAAATTGTGTACTGTTTCTTAAACTTTTCAACCTTAACGATATACACATTAAGTTTATTTTACTTTCAAGCTAACACTTTGCTTTTTCCAAGAAGTGTTCAAACTTTTATTTTCTACCCTCTTTTTAGAAGGCTTCATCCGCTCCAGAAACTACCGTATCGCGTTTATATGTACAGGTGCTAGAGAACTTTTTGTAAGTTAAGGTTAGGTAGAAAAATAAAACTACCTATATTAAAGTTTTTCCCGAACGATGGAGTTAACACCAATTGAAAACAAGCATGTTTTTCTCTAGCAGTAACTTAATTTCTAGTAGGTGTTTTATTGTTGGTATAATTGTTTTAAATTTTCATGTCAGAGGTTTTTTTCTTACGAATAACCTCTCTAAGAGCACTTTGTGAAGAAAATAAATTAATTAATTATGTAATTTTCTGGATTTATAGTTAAACCTTGTAAAACTTTTTGTAAAGTGTTATTTAGAAGAAACGTATAACAGAGTACCCATCCTTTTATAGACAGTGATTTGTAAAATATTCATTTACCAAGTACTTCTACTTCTTTCTAGTAAAAATATACACATTTTTTTTACGCAAAAATTTGTATATTACAGATCGATGATAACACACTTGTCAGGACTCCAAATGTCAGTTTGAACTTTTATTGGAATCGATACTAATATTGCAAAGAGTGAGAATTATTGTGAGTTTGTATGCAGGGTAAACCAGATTAAATTAAATGCTTCGAGAGAACAGGGGAAACCGTGGCACAAAAAGCTAGTTTAGAAAATCTTTAATTAAGGTATAATTTTATTAGTCCAGATCTACGACTTCTTATATCCTAGAATGATACTTCTGACACCATAAACAATTGATTTGAACCCGTAACCTCATAATCATTTGTTGGTGATTTCATAAATAATATAATCCACTCCCCTTAATCATATTTAAAAATTGCTTTACATGAGCTATAACATTATCAATATGTAAGCATAGAAACAAGTGCCACTTCAACTAAAAGATATTAAGTGACCGATCATTGTATTATAATATCGTACTACTAGCTGTCTTTCATGGTTATACCCGCATAAGCAAGGTAATTTACGGTATTTAAGGGATGAAAAGTCTTATCTGTTAATACAGATTATAAATTATGTGCCAAGTTCCATCCAAATCAATTTACAAAATTACAGCATGGGGTTCTTCAAGAAGGGTGTGAAGAGATTTTTGGAGGGTCGGCAGCTCGCGAGTGATACCCACGGTGTTGCAAGCGTCCATAGGCTGCGGTGACCGTTTACCATCAGACGGGCCGTCAGCTTGTTTGCTACCTTAGTAGTATAGATACAAAAAAAAAAAAAAAAATTGTGCGAGTAATAAACATTCATCATCAAAAACTTTCGCATTCAATTATTACTAGCGTCCGCCGTGCGTTTTCACTCACATTAAAATTGATACAAAGTAAGCCCAAGTCCCTCTCCGTACAAAAGTCTACATATATGTCAAGTTTCAGCAAGATCAGTTCAGTTATTTAGCCTAGAAATCGTAACAATCAAACTCACTTTCACATTTATAATATTAGTAGAACTAGCTATCTACCGCAGTTTCATCCGCGTTCCCGAGGGATGTAACATTTTCCCGGCACAAAAGGTGTTATTCTAGGGCATTTTCTATATATGTGCCAAGTTTCATCCAAATCCTTAAGGTAGTTTTTGCATGAAAGAGTAACAAACATCCATACGCACAAACTTTTGCATTTATACTAGCTGTCCCCCGCGTTCCCGAGGAATATCACATTTTCTCGGGATAGAAGTAGCCTATATGTTATTTCAGGATATGCCCTAACTATGTGCCAAGTTTCATCCATGTCCGTTTAGAAGTTTTTGCGTGAAAAAGTGACAAACATACTTACAAACAAATCTTTCCTCTTTATAATATTAGTATAGATTAATAGTATGTAGAATAGGGAAGGGTTTAGCAGTAGATAAACTACATATGTTTGCAAAAGCACCGAATCAAAGTTTAGACCCACTGATCAAGCTGATCAATAAGTTAATGTGTTTGAAGATACATTATTCATGAATGGAACAACTCAAACAAGTTGCGGTTGGTATCCATTTTCCGCACGAGTATGCACGAAACAAAATGGCGGCTGCACAAGACTTATAGTCTATTGTTATAGTTTGGTTTATTTTATGTTATTTTTATATCATTATTTGATATAAATTTATCGGTATCTAATCTTACACAAAATTATATTTCTTAACCCCCAACGCAAAAAGAGGGGTGTTATAAGTTTGATGTCAATGTCTGTCTCTGTGTGTGTCTGTCTGTGGCATCGTAACCCTCAAACGAATGGACCGATTTTAATGCGGATTTTTTAATTTGAAAGCCAGTTTTCTATAACTATTTTTTGATAATAATATGTTTATTTGTCTTTTCTAATTTTAATTTTATCTACCGGTACCACAAAATGGGTAAAGGTCCTCCAGTGATGCCCATTTGACTCTGTCTTGAGCTACTTGTCTCCAGTTTAGACCAGCTATTGTTATTATATTAGTATTTATTTCTCTTTATATATTATCTTTTACTGGCATTAATAATCTACATCATCTGTGGTAGTTAATCTAACATTAAGAACTATCAGATGAAAAAACTTTACGAGAAACTTCTCTTATTTAAAAAGGTAAGAACTCATAAGCTTTCAATAGATAAAAGCTTGGAGAAAATTGAAGTCTATTTTTGTATCGTTCGAGATTTTTATCAGATTCATTTTATTTTATTCTATTGGTCTACGTTGGCTAGTTGTATTGTTTATTAGACCCTGACTGTAGCTACAGGTTGTGGATTCGATTCTGATCCAAGCCAAATGCGACAGGCCAGTGCCTTTACCATGAGTTTTTAGCGTACGTACTCGTTAGCGACGGCGTAAAACATTTTTTTTTTTTTTTTATTGCTACCGCCCAAATTGACTCCATGCTGCCTGATGGTAAGCAGTCAATGAAGTCCCCTAGTGATGGCCATCATCCCAGTAGCCAGCGTAGCATTGTGGCATGATGGCCCTCACCTTGACGGCCTTGTGAGAAGCTTTTTCACGCCCCGCTTAAAGGACCCAGGATCATAAGAGAAGGGAAACACGTGGGCTGGTAGCGAGTTCCACGTCTTAATGGTACGGCAGAGATAAGAGGCGCCGAACCGTTTGGTGCGTGACGGAATCTGTTCCACCGTGTAAGAGTGGCACCTTAACCCAGCACGTGTCGTTCGGGATAGGAAAGGAGAGGATGGGATTAGTTGAAATAGCTCTTCGGAGCACTCACCGTGATAAATGCGGTAGAAGACAGCCAATGAGGCCACGTCTCTGCGTAATTGCAGTGACTCAAGAGTCTTTGTGGCCTCAGGATCCCCAATGATACGGACAGCACGCCGCTGCAACCTATCGAGGGCGTCCAATAAGTACTGGGCGGAGCCATTCCAAAGGTGAGAGCAGTATTCCACGCAGGAGCGAACCTGAGTTTTATATAACAGACACAACTGCTCCGGCGCGAAAAACCTCCTCACCCTGTTCATGACTCCGAGTTTCCGGGATGCGGATTTGATGACACCCTCAATGTAGTTTTTCTGGTTGAGATTGCGGCGTATGTCCATACCTAGGATATTGAGGCTGTCTTGAATCGGTAGTGGAGTGTCCAGAAGAGAGGGATAGGGAAGGAATGGAGATAATTTAGCTGAAAATGCACACACCTGTGTTTTCTTGGCGTTGAACTCGACCAGGTTCACATCACCCCAACGCGAGATGCAATTCAGAACCCGATCAAGCTCAGCAACAAGTGTTCGCCTATCCTCCTCAGTATCGGCTTGCTTAGCCGCAGGGTGTCCGAGATATCGCCCATGTACAGTGCTGTCATCTGCATAGCAATGAATGCTCCCAAAAGTGAGCATATCATTGATATGCAGAAGAAAAAGCGTGGGCGATAATACGGACCCCTGAGGCACACCAGCATTCACCTCGAGAAACTTAGATGAGTGGCCGTCACAGAGAACTCGAATACGGCGCTCATGCAGGAAGCTGGCAACCCAGTTGCACAGTCGAGGTGGCAAGCCGTAGGCTGGAAGCTTGGAAAGAAGCGCACGATGCCAGACTCTATCGAAGGCTTTGGAGATGTCGAGACTAATAGCCAACGACTCCCCATGCCTGTCCATCGCCTCACCCCAGAGGTGAGTGACATACGCTAGAAGATCACCCGTAGACCGTTTCGGTCTGAAGCCATATTGACGATCGCTGATGAGGGAGTGATCTTCTAGGTAGCGAACGAGTTGGTTGTTTATTATTCGCTCAAACACCTTGCAGAGGATAGGGGTGATAGCAATGGGTCGATAATTGCCTGGATCAGAACGATCCCCTTTTTTGGGAATCGGTTGCACGTTCGCCTCTCTCCAAGCCTGCGGCACTATGCCTGAGGCATAAGATAGGCGATACAGGCGTGTTAGCATTGGAGACAACTCGGCTGCGCATTTCCTAAGCACAACCGCTGGAATTCCGTCAGGTCCACTGGCTTTCCGGACATCGAGAGATCGCAGTGTCGCGCGTACATCGCATTGCCTGATTTTGACATCAGGCATGGACTGGCCGGAGTAAGAAATTGAAGGCGGTTGCGCACTACGATCATCGATTCGGGAGTTAGCCGCAAAGAGATTGACAAGCAGGTCAGCTTTCTCTTGCGGCCCATGGGCGAGTGATCCATCAGGGCATCGCAACGGCGGCAATGAAGGCTGGCAGAAATTAGATTGCACGGCTTTGGCCAATCGCCAGTATCCCCGGCTGCCCATGGGGTGCGACAAAAGTTCTTGACCAAACCGTGCAATGCGCTGGGCATCCGCTCTGATGTATGCCCTCTTGCAGGCCCTGGTGGCTCTATTATAGGCTGCCTTGATGAGATGGATATTCGGATCGCGACGGGACCGAGCCCTGATCCAAGCGCGGTAAGCCGACTGTTTTTGATTAACAGCAGCGGCGCACTCGCGATCGAACCAAGGCCGTACCCTGCTGCTGCTGGTGACGTCAGTGGATGGAATATAATATTCCATACCCAACAAGATTTCCCCAGCAACAGCAGATGCACTCTCCGACACATCCCTCCCACCAAAGCAGCGTTGAGGCCACGGGATGGACGCATAATAGTCTCGCAGGCCATCCCAATCGGCTGACGAGTAGTGCCACAAGCGACGCCTTGCCTTCACTGATAGTGGAGGTGAAGCGAATGGCACTGTAGTGCGAACCAGACAGTGGTCGGAGGAACCCAAAGGGGCTTGTACTGTCACACTGTACTGGGCCGGGTTACTCGTCAGTACAAGGTCTAACAACGAGGGCGCTTGACCCGATATGTCTGGTATCCTGGTGGGCTGGAGTACCAGTTGAGTAAGGTCATGCGTGAGAGCGAATGCGTGAGCAGCTCGTCCCGCGTGATCCGTTCTGGAAGAGCCCAGCCAGGTCTCATGGTGGGCATTGAAATCTCCCAAAAAGACCAACTCGGCGGTCGGAAACTGCTCCTGCGCATTATCTGCTGCCTGACTCAGGTAGTCAAACAGTCGAGTTGTCTCTGCATCTCCGGTATGGGAACGGTAAAGGCACACGTAAATCCGGGCCGATGAACCCAGGCTTAAGTGTACCCATAGAATAGAAAAGGAAGGGTCCTCCAGGCAGCGTAGACGTCGACAGCAAATATCCGCCCTGACGAACAAGCATACCCCGGCTTTTGCGTGGAAGTTTTCTTCTAGTGCATAACCGGGATAATGCAGATAGGTCGTGTCGTCAGGACGGCGTATTTGAGTCTCGGTCAAGAAAAGCATGGCCGGTCGGGCCGTCTCGAGATGGTGGTGGACGGCGTTGAGGTTTGAATGGAGTCCGCGGATGTTAGCGGACTCCACCTCAAAAAGCGAGTTGGTGGGGAACGATGACGCCGCTGTATGACCGGAACCATTTTTTGAAGCTGCCATATTTTAATAAAAGGGGGCGTGAAAAAGAGGAGGCAGTCACCGCAGCAGCGCGTGACAAAGCGCAGAGTATTGTATTGTCACTATACTGTGAGGTGTAGGGGTGGTCGACCCGCCGGACGGAATGGCTCCCGTACCCTCCCGGAAATGGTCACCGGGTCCCACCGTCCGGTCACCAACCGGCACGACGAGCCACTTCGAGATTATGCGCGACCTGGTGGGGCAGCCTTCCAAGATGGTTAGTCCCAGTTGGGCCCCTGTACTATGCCGCGGGCGGCCAGCGGCACCACCGTTTCTACAGGTCTCCCTGGCCGGCGGGTCGACCCACACTACCCCCACAATGACTCCACAGATACACTACTGGTCCCACGTATGCTGCGATAACCTCCCCCTCAGCTTATCCTCCACATCCTCTCTTCCCTTCCCATATGGGAAATGACGAGAGGATATAGAGGGTATGGTTGGGCCTCCGGCTCTCCCACTCACTGAACGAAACACATCAGTACAGAACATACTGATATTTGACGTCGGTTTTTTGTGGGAGGGTGGTACTACCCCGGTCGTGCCGGCCCATTCATGCTGTAAACAGCTTGGCACTACCACCTAAAGATTTCTATGGCAAATCTGTACAGCGCCACTAGCGGTCACCTAAAGAACTAAAATCGATAGTACGAGTCGATAGGTAAAAAACCTATCGAAATGTAAACACTAGCGAGTAACGTTTGCTATAGAAATTCGGTACCATGAGTCACAAATTTGACAGTTGCTATCGAGAAATACTGTATCGATAGTAGTTTACTCGCTAGTGACTGAAGTAAGTTTCGATAGCAACTCATGGTAGAGGTACAGTTGGTTGTTAGCGACTCTGACTGCCAAGCGGAAGGTCGCGGGTTCGATTCCCACCCAGGACAAACATTTGCGAGCACGAACATGTCTGTTTGTTCTGTGTCTGGGTGTAAAAATCTATATACGAGTATGTATGTATTTAGAAAAAAAGTAGCATATGTAGAATATCAGTTATCTGGTTTCCATAGTACAAGCTCTGCTTAGTTTGGGATCAGATGGCCGTGTGTAAAGAATGTCCCAGGATATTGATTTATTATTATTAATTCATTATAAATATCCCGGGAAAGTTCTTCACACATGCACAGTAATCAAAAACGAAGGTTGTATATATATAAAAGAGAGAAGAATGATGTATACATATGCATCAGTTTGTACACAAGGTCTAAGTACGAAGGTTCTATGCAAATAAACTCGTAGGCGAAAAGGTAAAATAAATAACGTAGAAAATGGTTGTGAAATGACTGTATCTATTTAAGTGGGTGGGGGTCAGGGATCTAAGAAGGTCGGGAAGTGTGTCGTTACGGGTAGGCGGGCATGTCCTCCGCCCACGAAGCATTCTCCACAAAATTGTATCGAGCTTCTGTGATTTCTGGATGTATAGAAATAGTTAGTAACATGAAAAACTAACGTGGCACTTTTTAAAACACTGCTGTAGTACCTTAACCGACTAATTCAAAGGTAAAATTTGTTAGACATACATTTTCAGGATTTTTAAGTGTTTCATATTTCATTATTTTTTAATTCTAATAAAATTCCTTAAATTTTTTGTTGAAGTTATATACCATCACCATAATAATTGAAGAAATTATTGGAACTTTTCGTTCAAAATCCGTAGACATTTTTGTTAATTTAATATTTATAGCTGTCCCCCGCGGTTTCACCCGCGTTGCCGAGGGATGTTACATTATTATTTTGTTCATTCTATCATCAATAGTTTTCGCAGCGCACGCGACGTAAGGAATTTTTCAGGTCATTTTTTTACACCTTATGTTACATTATTGGAGTTTTAGTAAGGATCTCAAATTTTTTTTAAAATATAACATAGCCTATGTTACTCGGGGATAATGTAGCTTTCCAAAGGTGAAAGAATTTTTGAAATCGGTCCAGTAGTTTCGGAGCCTATTCATTACAAACAAACAAATCTTTCCTCTTTATAATATTAGTATAGATTATCAAATTTCTTAAATTGTATGTTACCAACGTCTCTTTGAGGGTCCTATATGATATGTATGTATGTATGTATGTATTTACTGTATTCTAACAGTTTAGTAGTAGTTCTTCATTTAATAACTCATATAAAAATAATGTATGTTCAAATATAGACATCAATTCCCAATTGTTTAAAAGTATACTTCAAGATAAAATTAAGGTAAAACATTTTGATTGGCTTTTATCAATTAAAATGTATCTTCAAACAAGAAATTAAACTTTTAGTAAGCCTTTAAGCGTTGTTTGAAATTGTTTGACAAGGTTTGGGATTAATAAATTAAATTCTGAAGGTATTTTTGAAACTAAGCATCATCGTGATAGTCTTCCTTTTTTTATACCATGTGGGTGGACAAACAAGCAGTCGGTGGTAACCGCTGTCTATTGACATGTGCAACGCCAGGGCCATCGCCAATGCGCTGTCGTCACTGAGACGTGAAGTTTTTAAGTCTCATGTGCCTGCAATTTCACCGGCCCCCCTACCTTTCTAACCGAAACACGGTATTACAAGTGCACTACTGCTTCACGGCGGAAATGGGTAAGGTAGTACTTCCCCGGACGAATTCTGCACTATGAGCTCTGCTATTCATAAAAATCTTTACTAATTTTATTTGACTGTTAGATTGCTGAGCCCCGAAAAAATTTTACTATTTCCGAATTTATTCAGATGTGGAAATCCCTCGGTATCGCGGGTGAAACCGCGGGAGAGTCGCTAGTTTTTATATATTATGATGACACATAATAATATTTATTTTGATTGATATGGGTGTTGTATATGCTATGTCATTTTGGAATGGTAGTTCAGTCTGTGGGAGTAACGAATGGAGAAAGGTAGACAACCTTTGAGCATGTCTTCATGGAAAACATCACGTTCTCAGTATTTCGCAACACAGATGTATCAGAAAATATAAGGAGCTACCTACCTACTCGATTTATTTTATTATCTTTTTATTGGCCCAGACGGTGAATTATCTTTTTTAATAATCTTTTATTGTCTGATATTAAATTGTTAGATTTATTTTTATAGGAATCTATATACGTTCAAATTAAAAACCAATATTGAAGAAAAACAAACAATTGTATTCAAAAAACAAAGAGCAACAATAGAAGAACAAAAAACGCTTGATATTTAGGTGCACGCCACAAACAAGCTATATCTTTATAAAACCTATTTATTTTGAAAAATGCGTGAGTGTCTCTCGGTTGGAAAGAAGTCCTTACGTAGTATATTTGATTTTGTATTTTGAATTGAGTAGTAGAGCTCTTAGTTCAGAGTTCGTCCGGGGAAGTACTACCACCTTATCCATTCCCGTCGTTAAGCAGTAGTGCACTATAACTGTGTTTCGGTTAGAAATGTAAATGGGTAACAACATCAGGTAGGGTCAGCGCGGCGTTGGCCGATTAAAAAATATATACATATATTATATTGATTAATTTTTTTTGTTTACTATCGTCTGAGAGCAATTATATGAAACGTAGAAATATTGAAATTGAATTGAAGAAATGGCCAATAGCAAACGCGTTCACAGTATAGAAATGGGGGTCGTGACGGAAAAATCTTGCTTTTTTTCGCCTAGCCTCCACCCGTACCATCCGATCACTCGTCGCTTACACACCTCAACCAAAAAATTAAACCTCAATTTTTATTATTCAAGTACTTATGATAAGAAAAAAATATCTATAGTGTATCGAGTAACTTTGCCTAGCATCAAGACACATTCAGGAAATTATCTGCAAAAGCTACGAAGACCTTATATTCTAACCTTACTTTAAAACACTTACCGGTGTATTCCGGCAGCCGCACTTGAGGGCTCACCTATGTATGCTAACCACTTAACCACATGGGCATACTAAAGTAGATGGGTAACCAGGTTCTTCAGACACGATCGCCTAGCAGCGGAAGATCTTTTAAATGAAGAAGTCTCACTCGGTTTTCAATAACTCAAAGTCTAAAACCTAAGGCTAATTCATAAATGTTTCTTACGCTATTTTTTATATGCAGTTAGTACTAAAAATACAATTTATTTAAAATGAAATAGCCCTTTATCTACTTCTATGGGGATTAGTTTGAATGAAACTCCTACGCTTAAAATAATTAAACCAAGCTAGAAAAAAAAATTGTATGGGCTTCATCTGTTTCTTTTTACTTGGTCTTACTTAGCTCTTATGATGAATTAATCTTTTTAACACAATAAGACCTTTCGAGGCGCCTCATCGAGTCATCCGGTGACCAGAGGGCTGGCTCGTATTTTGGTCCGAGAATAAGCTTAAACATACAAAGAGGCAACGTAGCCAGCCTTCTGGGCACTTTACCCATAGACAGCTCTAACAATTTAAATTCAGTTTTATATTTATAGATTATTGCTTTATTTATTAGTTAATTTTAAGTATTGTAGTACGTACACTTTGTTTTGTTATGTTAGTATTAGATGTATTGCAATCTTGTTTACAATTAATTAAATTTTATCATAACTACAATAATAAAAATTTTAATAAGAACTAACACATCAAATAATACTTCATTATTTCTAAAGAGTAGAACTCTTGTTTGTGATGAAGATGTGTATTTTTACGAAGAGTTTAAATAACAATTATTCATTACTTAATTTCAACTTCCAACATTTCAGTTGAACTGGGCTTTGTAACAAAGAAACACGTAAATAACAAGGCGTATTCTTTTGAAATCTATAAAAAGTAAGGTTTATTCTTTCATTGTTGTAAAGAGTATCCAAAATTTTATGGTTGATTATTATATTTTTTTAATTAAATGTCTGGCACATTATAACATTGGAGAAAGCGTATAAAATAATCACGAGAGTCTTAGCATAGACTAGCGTTTGACAGGCCAGTTGGCTTAGTGGTTAGCGACCCTGACTGCCAAGCCGAGGGTCGCGGGTTCGATTCCCACCCAGGACAAACATTTGTGTGCATGAACATGTCTGTTTGTTCTGTGCCTGGTTGTAAATATCTATATAAGTTTGTGTTTAGGAAAAAAAAAGTAGTATATGTAGTATATCAGTTATCTGGTTTCCATAATACAAGCTCTGGTTAATTAGGTTAGTAGAACCAGATGGCCGTGTGTAAAGAATGTCCCGGGATATTTATTTAAAGAAAAAAAAATTTGCTTAGAAGTGCGATGACACCTGTCACATTGCTAATGAAGTACTGTCAATTTAACTTAATTTTTATTTTTCTTTACTTTAAATATATTAATTCTTTGTTAATTCCAAAAGCATAGGTTTAATTCAATTGCATGCCTATGTCATATATTTTACTACTTGTCCCCCAAGGTTTTAACCGCCTTTATAGACAACATATTATATAGCCTATAACCATCTACGAAAAATTCCGCACCGTATGGTAGCAGTCCCATCCCGATATGTTTAGTAGCTTTGAGGTGATAGTGCCTCAAAGAAACCCTATTTTCCTTATTGTATATTTATATGTATTGAAGATAGACTTCATTTATTTGTTAAACTTTTTAAAGACTCTACTGCCCAGCCCCCTTATTCAGATAATACAAAGTTCGTCGTCAAGCTGCTTCACGGAGGCCTCGGAGAGCTTATCTCTCACGTGATTAGTAGCATTAGCGTAGTTAGCGAAAGCACACAGCACGGAGGCCGTAACGAAACATCCTCTAGTTAGTGTAATTTCTTTATAGAATCGAGCTCACCTTAGAAATGGTTATGAGTTAATTTCTCCAACAGTTCAGAGTAGATTTGCTATGATTATTTTTAAATCAATTAATCTTATATTGATTCCATACTATATATTAAATTAGTCAGATTTTTGTAACTGAATAACAATTCCCTACCTAACAAAAATAAGGGGAACTCTACGGCTTTGCTGAAGTAACAATTATTAACAAAGGTCCAAACAGGGCCAAGGCCAAAACAACATATTTAAAAATAAGTCAGTTAAAGCATAAAAAAAAGGTTTTATACAAAATATATGTTTTATCTCATTCATTTTATTCTTTACTTCCAAAAAAGAGTGTGGGAGTAGAGTAATAAACTTTGCTTAATTTTAGACGGATTACGCAATTTGAAGCTAAAGTTGGTAATTGGAACTGCAGTTGCAAATGAAAACTGAGTAGTTTTAGATTAAAGTTTAATTTCCAATGCTTTTACTGTAAATGGGAGAGAAATTCAGTGGTAATGCTGGAAACATGTCAATTGGGTTTATGAAGTGATCTTTTGTACATTTAAGACGAAAGAACATATCTACTAATATTATAAATGCGAATGTTTGTATGGATGTTTGTTACTCATTCACCAAAAATTACAGGACTGATTTGGATGAAACTTGTCACAAACATCCTGGAATAACATAGGCTACTTTTTATCCCTGGAAAACGTGACATCCCACGGGAATGCGGGTAAAACCGCGGGGGACAGCTAGTACTCTTATAAACTAGCTTTTATAGTGTAGCCATAATACAACCTTCGACAGTCTAATAAAACTAGCACTTTTGGTCCCACGTTGGGTGCCAATCAGTTAACACCGAAATACTTAAAAACTTTTTTAACTGAAATATTTTTATCGTTTTAAATTCAATATCAAAATGAGATAATTTTCTGTCTATCTAAGGTATCATTCGTCAAATGCATATACTACATGCTTCCGTATTTCATCGTATAATCTCAAACCATAACATTGTTAAATTCCCCGTGAAATTCCGAACAGACCTTAATCCTAACATGTTCGAACAAATCCTAACATGTCACTAACCATGGCATCGACAAGTGTGACATAAATCCTTCAGAACGATCTACTGTTCTCGGAACCGATATTCGAGTAGTTCGATGATTGAGTAGTAGAGCTCTTAGTGCAGAGCTCGTCCGGGGAAGTACTACCTAACCCATTTCCACCGTGAAGCAGTAGTGCACTTGTATTACTGTATTTTGGTAAGAAAGGTAAGGGGACCGGTGAAATTACAGGCACATAAGACTTAACAACTTCACGTCTCAGGGTCGACAACGCATTGCCGATACCTCTAGTGTTGCAAATGTCTATTGATAGCTTCGATCACTTACCATAAGGGATTTTGGAATACATTGACGACAACACTACTGTCTATTTTTTCACGCACGCAGTAAACCATCAATCTATTATAAGATTGTGTTAAACTTCGAATCCGATAGATTTACACAACTCGAGTAGGGGACTGAACCGTGGTATAATAAATTATCTATTTATATTTAGTTGTTTATAGAATTACGTAAATTCCCCGAAACCCGATATAATGAACAAAGTTTTAACGAGCGGAGCTTATTCACATATTTTGTTACGGCGGGGTTATCAACTGAAGTTATTAATATAGCTTGTCTTGATAGGTGAAGTAATAATATTAAAGTATTATTTAATCTTTTAACTCAATTTCTTAACAGGTTGTTAATTATTATATTAAAATTAATTTGAGGTTACACTTTATTTGAACTTTTAATAGTTTGGTTAGTTATTTGCTTCCGTTAGATTTATTTCAACAACTTTTTAAAGGAATAAATGAATTTATTTATTTAGAAAATCCTTAAAACTATCATTACCTAATGCGATAGAAGGGCTTAATAGTAATCCTATGTAGGTTAGGCAGTTTTTGTTGTTAGTTGTTTATTTGAATTGTGATTATTCAAATAAACAACTAACAACAAAAACTGCCTAACCTACATAGGTACATCACAAAAAATATATGATATACAACACTTTCAACAATTTCATTGATACTAAAGTAAAGAATGTACCAAACGTTTTAAAATAAAACACCACAACAGAAAATTCAAGAAAAACATTATACCGCATCAATAAGCAATAAAAACACATGGAGTGTATCCTGCGAAAGTAGGGCGTGGTAATTTCATGCACATTCTAGCGCGACGCGTGTGGGCTGTACTCCATACATTTTATTTGCACAACTTCTAAAGAGGCCTTTACACGGTACAGTTGCGGCGGGTTATGGTTCGGAACGTTCGAGTTGGAAGTCATAAAGAAAATGTTTCTGTTATGCAATAAATGTACTTGAAAACGATTTTAGTCTATAGTGGCATATAGCATACGCAGTATTATATACGAGAACGCCTCTATGGCTCGAGGCAGTCGCACCCAGCATGAGCCCAGAGCCAGGGGCTTGATTCTATACGGAAAATAACACTAACTCGAGGATGTTTCGTCGCGGCCTCCGTGTTCTGTCTCTTTCGCTAACTACGCTAATACTACTAATCACGTGAGAGATAAGCTTTCCGAGGCCTCCATGAAGCGGCACGCCAACGAAGTTTGTATTAGCTGAATAAGGGGGCAGTACTTAGTCTAAAAATATCAAATGTAATTCGTGTAATAATCGCAATACCGTCATAAATAAAAAAAATAAGAAAAAAGTATCTTTAAGGTCCAAACTCCGTAATACACTTACCAATAGGTACACTATTTAGTTCTTTATTTTAAAGTTTGAACAGTTTTTTTTTATATTAAATCCTTTTTTTACCAAATAGCAATGGCCACTGTAGTATGTAAACCCTCTAACAGAAGGCAATTCAGGCGACATTTATTTACGGCATTTGGGGAACATTTTCAGGTATTTTGTTTTTGGTTTGAGAAAATGAACTCGTTTTGTTGATAAAATTTGTGGTAATAACCACTTTTTTTTAAGACAAAATATGTTTCTAAAAATATTTATGAAAGTTTAAGAAAAATCCCTAATGAATGGTCCAAAAGTTCCTAAGTGCCCATAAATAAAGTGCTTATTAATAAAATAAATAGTGAGATTCGAAACCGAGACCAATTCAGATTTATACTCTCCGATATTTGTACTGAAAATTCAATATCCCGTGAGGCCTTGTGGTGGGCGCTGAATAATAAAGTTATGCTCGGGAAATGCCTGCAGTTGATTTAAGTTGTAGTAATAGCTCTGCTAATAAGTTTGATTTATTTCTTACCTTCCTGTTGACAATTAACACTTTGACAAACGTCGCATTGGGGTCTCGATTCTGTAAGGAAAAATACAATCGAGGATGTTACATCGCGGCCTTTATGCTCTATCTCTCTCGCTAACTACGCAATCACGTGAAAGATAAGCTCTCCGAGGCCTCCGTGCGGCGGCTCGCTGACAAAGCTTGTATTAGCTGACTAAGGGGGCTGGTACATGATATTCGATGTCATCGTTTTTATCGGTGAGGACCTTCGAATTATTTATTCAGAAAAGACTGATCAAATGGCAGCAAAAGCTAGTATGTGAGCTTGAAAAGCAGTAGAAGAAGAACATGGAGTATTACAACCAATCTCCTCCACTCTATCATACCTCAGTGATGATGACATTAACAGTGATACGAAGCATAATCTTAGTTCAACTTGGATAATATAGCGACAGGTCGCGAGAACAATTTGTTACCCTATGCCCTTTAAACTAAAGGGTAATATCCACAAGACAGTAATAAGACCTCCCTAATGTAGTCTTCGAGTGTCGGCCAGTTGGAATGAATAAGCTACACACACATCGATGTATTTATTTTTTAGTTAGTAAGTGAATTAAATTATTCAGATACAAAAATCTGACCAATTCGGAATATAAAAGTATTTAATTTAATTAAATATAGTCATAGCAAATCTACTACGATCTGTTGGAGAAATCAATTCATAACCATTCCTAAGTTGAGCTCTGGACAGTCTAGTCTTTAAAAAAATTAAGGAACACATGAAGTAATCTTCTATCTTCTTAACATACCATATATAAGAAAAATAGGGTACCTCAAAATTACTGGATGAAACTGCAACCATTCGACGCGGATTTTTTCCTAGATAGTTATAAGCTATATAAATATGATATCAATAAACGGGTACAACCGCGGGGGAAAGCTAGTTACATATATGAGGAAGTTTGAAAGTACGTCAGTGACAGTTTATCATGATATTGACAGGGTATGAAGAGGGATAGAAGTGTCTAAAAGGTGATCAATAAAAGGTAGAATATGTGGGAGGGAGGCTAAATAGAGATTGATTGGATTGTGCGAAGGATGATACAAGTTCGAAAAGATTGATGACAGAGATGACGAATTGGAGGAATGAATGGAAGAAACATACGTATCTAAACCAATATTTGGAATCAGAGCTGGGATAGTGACGGGCCAGTTCACTTGGTGGTTGGAGTCGGTTCGGTTCCCATACATGACTAACATTTGTGTGCATGAACATATCGGACTATTCTGTATCTGGGTCCAAAAAGTTATTTAAGTACAAGCTCTGCTTAGTTCGGGATCACATGCTGATGTGTAGAGTGTGCTCCGGAAAATTTATGAATAAAAAAAAGGTGATTTACCTCTACGAACCTAATTTCGGACTGTATTAATTGATTAAGACAATAATTTAGAAAAAAAAGCGGAATAAAAAGAACTAAAATAATATCTTTGATTTCAATCCACTAAATATTAGTCTCATAGCATACATAGTTAAATTAAAACCTCACCATAACACAAAGTAAAACAAGATCACGAAGAATTATTGGAAAAGCGTCCAACACAGCCGCCTGTAGGCGCTCGGTACACCGGCAGGATTAATTCTCTCCGCGTGACCTTATCTTTTGCCTAGTTATAATTACCTGTCACATGACTAGCCTTTGAATACGTTGGATTTAGGAGTAATTAGTAATCAAATCATCAGCTTGAACTAAAGAAGGATGCTTAGCTAGGGAGCCTCTTTAAATGTATTTTTTTACCTTACAAAAGTTTCGAATTTTTTAAAAATGGTATGTCGTACAGACACCATAGAAATGAAACTTTTGTATTACAGGGAAGTATTTTCGTTATTCATCAATCACTTTTGAATTGCTTAGATTGTATGGGTATCAGAATTTCAAAGCCCTCCGACAAGAAGTTACATTTAAAAAAAAACAACGGGTTGCACTCCGGGAATACCAGCAGAAGTAAAAAACTTGAACATTAACGTTGTGCATTTTTACCGTCTTACGAATTTTCGATCAGGTCACGTGTCCTGACGCGAGTTTAACATTTTATACCCATCCCAAGAAAAGTGCTCAACGCCGCTAAAGATGTTTTCACTTCAAAAATCTACAGTAATTAAATAATGGATTCTGAAAAACGGTTAAGCTAGTAAAAATAATTAATCAGGATACGACAAAAAAATATTTTCCTGATATATTTTCTCAGAATTTCTTATTACCCGTTAAATAACTATTTCTAGCGTAGCAACAAAGAAACCGTAGAAGTAATAGAAAAACAGCAGGACAGAAGCTGGAAAGTAATAAACAAACATCTGCTAATATTTTCAACAATTTTTTGTTGGCAAGTAAACTGTGACATTGTGTAAAGTTAAAGAAAAGTTTTACCGTGAATTTTAACTTGGAAAAGTGACATTATTATGTCATCAAGAATTGTAAGGGGGTGGAGGGCACCCCAGTTCCAGCTTTTAGTATTGGGGTTACAACTTAGCTGTAGTTCAGAATTGAGTTGATAGACTTGACTAATCACTGTGAACTTCTACCAGTTAGACCAAGTCGACTGTAGCTTCCATCAGTTTTGTGCTGAATAATTGAATTCGGTGCCAAGTTGCCTGAAGCTTCTAATTCAAATTATTTTAAGAACTTCAGTGTGTTAAAGACGATTATGATATTGGCACCCAACATGGGGCTATTTTACTTATTTCAAGCGAATTACTTTACAAGTACTGAAAATGACAAACACTTTATTTATATTGGTCAGCATTAATAAACAATACCACTAAAAATAATGTCCTCAAACATACAGTAAAATTTTATTTCTTTCTTCAAACAACCATTATTATATATAATTGAAGTTGCGAATCGTAAAAGGCCACATTCAGCCTTCAAACAATCTAAGCTTAGCGCTCTCGAACGAGTAGCGGAAATAATAACATACATACAGGCGCCTTTTTTTTATGGTTCGGTAGCTTTCATAAGTGTATTTCAGTTGAGCTATTATAAGCAGCTATATTGGCGCCCAACATGGTACTAGTTTGTTTATGGAACAGTTGCAGGAAAATATTGTTTTTCATTATGTTTTTTCACTCAAAGAAACCTTTGAGTGATTCTCGGATGTCTGTGTGATATAAAATTATTAAAGATGGCTTTATTTGCAATTTTCTAGCTTATAGCTTTTAATAAATTAAAATAATATCACAAAAAACATAGCACTGAAACTTGAAAACTTCAATCGTTCACCAAAACTGTTCTGAAACGAAATAGTCTCAAAATAAACATTGGACTCGATCAATCACGAAATAACAGAAGTTAAACTCTATTAAATTTTAATTAAAACAGGGTTGCCAACGCCTGCCGTCAATAGAGGAGCGCTGTGTTGATTCCCGCGCTCGCGACGCCTCACCGAGAAAATAATGGTTCCCGTTGACAATTCGATTTTATTACGATAATACTGATTGTGAAATATAAAATCAAATGTATAAATACACTATTCGATTTTTCAAGATTACAAACGCATCAATTTATTCAGTTAAAGCTGAATAAATTGTTATAATCACATCGGAAATGATTTTAATTTCATTAATAAATATTGTCTGAGTCATTTCTTTACGCACAAGCATCTAGTTCAAAACTAATCCGAGCTTGAACTATGGATAGACAACTGCGGCGATCCAACATTCATACTGGCATGACTGGCCGTGAAGACAACAAAACTACAGACGACTAAAAAAAAGGGACATAGACTTTGGGATTGAATACAGAAGTTTTTAGACTGAAGCTGTTTTTAATTAATATCTTACGCAGACCGAACAGTTAACATTGAAGCACACAAATGGAAATTTCTTGAGTGGGAATGAAACCCACCACCTGTGTCTTTAAGATTTCACTTTATTATATATTTTTAACAGGCAACCCACTCTAAGCTTCATCTAATTTTTACTAGTATCATTTTTCTTTGTGGTATCCACTGGTAACATCATATATATAACAGATAATAATAAAGCCGATTATTTACGAAATTTGGATAGGTACATTGTTTGGTATCAAACAATTTTCGGTCCACCAGGTAATCATAATTTTGCCCGCAGTTTAACCTACCTTTTGACATAGATCTTTTAATTTACGCAGGGAAATCCTACAACGGATACCTGGCAGCTCAGTGGAGAGTCGTCAGGGTATCTCACACTCTTACTGACTTAAACCTTGGGGTGATCCTTCACTCGCCGTTGACAGTATTGCAGGACTAGCAGGGCGACTGTCTACTGTTCTCGGAATTGTCGTTAGAGTCAATTTAGCATTACATTGACGGCGCTACGACAGCTCACGTGCCGTAACATCAGTCTATTGTGTAATAAATAAATAATAATAATAAATATCCCAAGACATTGTTCCCACATGGTTACCTGAGCAGTACACTCTGCTTAACTTGGGATCTGTAGAGTGTACTACATATACTACTTTTTTAACTACATACTTATATAGATATTTACACCCAGACGCAGAACAAACAGACATGTTCATGCACACAAACGTTTGTCCTGGGTGGGAATCGAACCCGCGACCTTCGGTTTGGCAGTCAGGGTCTCTAACCACCAAGCCAACTGGCCTGTCGAGAAATAGGCGTCTAACATTGAATTCGATAATTACAACATATTACACGTCTTCATTAGTTAAAAGCTTCGTAGATCACATACGAACGCCATGTTGTAATGAAAACCTCATTTAAGTATGGGCTAGCCCATGTTCTAAGGTGTGGTGGCTGTGATACAGACAGTAGGGTTGGCACTCCTGAGTTTCCGAAGTAAAAAGTTATTTTGTTATTCGTTACTTAAAGAATTTTTTTTTGTATAAATTGTCGATTTGAATTTAGCATTGACGTTCCTCAGTATAAAACAATTTGAATATTTTTTTTTGTAAAAATTTGTCTGTTTGTTTAGTAGCTTCTGACTGATAAACAACCTAATTATTTAATGAAAATTGATTGTAGTGGTAATATCAATCTCGAATTTTGACATAAAATCCTTTTGATTCAATAATCTCTATGGACAGAGTGTATCATGAGCATAAGTATAAAACAACTAGCAGCACACCGCGGTTTTACCTGCCTACTTCCCGTTTCCTTGAGGATACGGGGATAAAATAGATGTAATTTACTCGCTGATAGTGTAGCTTTCAATTAGTTTAGTAGAATTCAGCTAATACAAACTTCGTCGGGAAGCCGCTTCACGGAGGCCTCGGAGAGATTACCTCTCACGTGATTAGTGGTATTAACGAAGTCAGCGAAAGACTGAGCACGGAGGCCGCGAGGAAACATCCTCGATTTACTATAATGTTCCTTACTGAATCGAGCCCTTGTAGTTTTTGAGTTAAATCGTAACAAACAAACAATTTTGTATTTCATATTTATAATATTAGTTGAATTGTATTTGATTAAGTTTAATAAAACAAAGTGTACATACTAAACTACTTAAAATTAACTTATAAGTAAAGCAATAACCTATAAATAAAAAACTGAATTTAAATTATTGGAGCTGTCTATGGGTAAAGTGCCCAGAAGGCTGGCTACGTTTCCTCTTTGTATGGCTATAGTTTAGATAGACAGTACGGAAATAATATTTGATACCCTTCTCATAAAACAGCCTAAACTTACATACAATTTGTAATAGTTGACCCGCCAATGAAAGAAGAGAATGGAACTAATGAATCATGAAATCAGATATTATTCCGGAACTGCCCGTGGTTATATATTTATGCTAGACAATAAGGGACAACCCTAAACGCTTCAAAGGGTAGTTTCGTAACTCCAGCGGCGTTGTTTGAATAAACAACTTTCAGACCCAGTGCGGTCACTCGCTGATGTAATTACAACACACTGTTTCAAGCCCCGTGTTGAATAACAGACTTTAAACGAAACGCGTTTAACAAAACTCTGAAAAAAATCTTTGAATAGTTTTTGAAAGGTGACCTTTGAAGTCGCTCACTGTCAAAAGTGATTACCTATTGAATATGTTTAAATCACGAATTTTGAAAGTATGCTTATTCGCGTACGCGCGTACAAAACACAACGTAGCTTCATATCATCCCTACTAATATTATAAATGTATGTTTGTTTGTTACGCGTTCACGCGGAAAGTACTTAACCGATAATCATGAAACTTTGTGCACATATTCTTGGATTAGAAGTAACATAGGATACATTTTGTGCCGGGAAAATGTTACATCCCTCGGGAACGCGGGTGAAACCGCGGGGGACAGCTAGTATGTATATAATCGTATTAATATTATAAATGGGAAAGTTTGTATGTATGGGCGTTTGTTCCTCTTTCACGCAAAAACTCCCAAATGTATATAAAAAAAAAATATTTTATTCCTTTTAAAATCCAGGATCATCTACCTACCCTGTTCCCAATCAGTTAGGCTCGACGTAAGACGAATGCTTTCTACCCATTTGGTACAAGAAATTTGGCAGATTTTTAACCCTCTTTAAAATGGTGGTGCAAGGCGTAACTTTAGTTATTCTAAAAGTGACGTAAATCACAGCTTGTGTTTACCGATTGAATCGACGGTGAAATGTGCACTTAATTATATAGAAATTATAAATATTTTATCGATATAATTCCGATCCATGCCTCTATTTTAAACGATATTTGCAGCGCACAGTCTGTCAATTGCGCCAACTGTCAAACGACTGACAATAATGTCAAACAGGTTACATTAAAATAGTTTATATTGTCAAAATATTAAGTGTTCTTAAATTTTCTAAATTCCTACGCCACTTACAAATATTTTTTTTTGCATAAATACCTTCAACTGACAATAACAAACACAAAAAGAGAATTCGGGAAATCGGTCCAGCCGTCCATGCGTGATGCCGTGACCAAGGGAAATAGGGATTCATTTTTATATATGTAAAATGTAACTACCCTAGAGAAATCGGATGGAACCGCAAAAGACAGCTAGTAAGTAAATAAATAAAACACCGACATAAAACGAGCTGTAACCGCATTAACGAACAAACTTACATTTCATTCCAAAGTGAAAGGAAAGTTCAATAAAAACAACATAAACCACAGTTCAAATAACTTGAAGCGAAGTATCTGAACTATTCCAATCATTTATTGAACTACAATATACTTGACTCTAATAAAGAATTGCAATAAACCGTTGTATGCATGTTGAACCCTTGTTGAGCACACGATATTGGATCTATCCATCTCTGTCTAAAGAGAAAGGCAATTAGTTAGAGAGGATATTTCTATTTTACAACCAGTCCAAGCTTTTCTCTCAAACTCTACAATTGCCAATTGTACTGCATGATTTGTCAATAGAGAACTATTTTGTTTTCAAGATAAATGATCAAACATTTATCAGTATATTAAATATTAAAAATACGGATATGTCAAATAAGATCAAATTTCATGATTAATATGATTTTAAGTACCGAACTAAGCAAAAGATGTATTTCTTTTGATGCTGTACAATTATCACGTCACAGCTAGCTATTTCATTCAAAACTGTATACGTCGTTTTGACCACGGAACAAAGAGCTTTTTGACATTTATTAAAAAGAAGGTGATTTGACACATCAGTAGTAGTTCTAAAGAGTTTTGTATAAGTTGAATCATAATTACGTAGGTATCATCCCTACTAATATTATAAATGTGAATGTAAGTTTGTTTGTTACGCTTTCACGCGAAAACTACTAAACCGATCATCATGAAACTTTGTATACATATTCTTGGAGGTATTAGAAGTAATATAGGATACTTTGTGTGCCGGGAAAATTTTACATCCCTCAGGAACGCGGGTGAAACCGCGGGGGATAGCTTGTAAAATCATGTTTTTGTGGACATATTTGTTGTTTCCGCATGTCATCAAATACGGGTTTCCATTCAACTGCCTATTTATGGTCTAAAACCTACCGACTTTCTATCTATCTTTACCTTAATAGAAGTCTGTACTTGGAAAAAATTGCCAACACTGATTGCGGTTTACGTAGGGAGTGTAACAAAATAATATAAATTCATTTTTGACTTTGTCTTTTTGTCAAACTTTGTCTGTTTGAACGCGCTAATCTCCGAAACCTCTTAACAAATTTTAATGGGACTCTCACTGAAAACTAGAACGTAGCTTGGGGCAACATATAGACTATATTTCATAAAAAAAGAAAGAAGAGAGATACAGCTAGAATAGCTTAATAATAATAAAAAATTGTAGTACACATAGAAAAATGACAGCTCAAAGCAAATGACGCCAATTAGTTTCAACGAAGAATTCAACTGACACAATGGATGTCCAAAAAGTACTGAGTGACACGTATTCATTCCTATGTCAATGCATTGTCGAATCGCTAGGAATACGCTGCGTCAAAACTAGGTAGGACTTCAGTTAAACTATTAGGAATTTAAAATGAAGGCATGTTCAGATATAAGTGGTATTCACTACAGTAGATAGCGAAAAATACTGTGCGGTATGTTGCTACCAGTCCCCTTATACAGCTAATACAAACTTCGTCGTCGAGCCGCTTCACGGAGGCATCGGAGAGCTTACCTCTCACGTGATTAGTAGTATTAGAGTAGTAAGCGACAGAGATAGCGCGTGGAGGCCGCGACGAAACATCCTCGAGTTAGTGTAATTTTCCTTACAGAATCGAGCCCCTGAAGTTTTGTAGCCTGAGCCAAATTAAAGAACCAAGCCGTACCACCAAGGAGTTCAATTCTGGGGCTGGATTCTGTAAGGAAAATGACACTAGCTCAAGGATGTTTCGTCACGGCCTCCATGCTCTGTCTCTTTTGCTAACGACGCTAATACTACTAATCACGTGAGAGGTAAACTCTCCGAGGCCTCCGTAAAGCGGCTCGCCGACGAAGTTTTTATTAGCTGAATAAGGGCGCTGTAAGGCAAATGAGACTAGCTCGACGATGTTTCGAATTCCCTTTTTGCTCTGTCTCTTTCGTTAACTACGCAATCGCGATAGAGGACAGTCGCCAGTCTCGTTACGCCGCGAAGTTTGTATTAGCAAGTAAGCGGTATCCTTTTGGTTGATTTGCAAACCAAAAATCCATACCGATAGCGATATCCGCACCCAAATTGTTTCACTCTCTCGGATTCAATGTTGAAGCCTATTTCTAAATAGATTGTTGGTTCGGCACGCGAGCAGTGTGGTACAACAGCCGTAGCGCCATCAATGTAATACAAAATTGACTGCAACGATGATTCTAAGTACATTATACAATAGCCCTACCGCTTAAGTTTGAACAGTATGATAACCGTATAACCTTACCGGTAGTGAACCTCGTTTATATCCGGTAAGACTCTAACAGTGAAAATTTCCAGCACTACCACACACACACACACACACACACACACACACACACACACACACTCAAGTCTATCTCTATAAACACTGTAAAAGATGACACGAATTCGGCGAGCCTAATTCTCACAAGGCTGTATTTCTTTTTTTTTTCATCCAAACGCGCGCCCTTATATAATCAAAACCACGAGCCCCAAACTTATTTATTCAAAACAGACTGGCAACTTTTCCAACGAATTTTTCCTTATCGGGTTAAGGAAAATAACGTCTGTTTCCCTGGTGAAGTTTACAGTGAAGTTGGCAGGTAAAATCGTTACAAAGTTAAAACAGAGGAACAGGGACTTCGAATAAATAGTTGGACTGTACCGCTGTGCGGAGTTCCATTTATAGAATTCTATTTTTAAACTTGGAACTGAATCTAGAATATACATAGAATTGCGAGTACATTTTACTAAAAGCTTTTGAATGTTGAAAAGTCGATGAGAAACTCGATGTCGATAATAATTCTAACAAACAAAAAGTATTTATCCTAAATGTATATTTCTCATTTTGCTAATGTTAAGTATGATTTTGATATTAATTGTTTTATATGGGTCTGATATGAAACCATTTTATCCTACAAATATTATAAATGCAAAAGTTTGTGAATATGGAAGTTTGTTACTCTTTCACGCCAAATCTACCGTACGGATTTGGATGAAACTTGGCACATAGATAGAGTTTGCCTTGGAATAACATATACGAGTATGCTACTTTGTACCGGGAATATTTAACATCCCTCGGGAATGCGGCTAAAACCACGGGGGACAGCTAGTCATTAATAAATATTACTAAAACCTACAACTGCAAATATAAAATATTTTATTGTAAAAAAAGAGCGTGGGGTGCATGGTGTCAATAGTTATAAATATTTTATTATGAGTAGAAGGATTATCACTTTGATAATATTTTAAAAAGCACCCCACGCTTTTTTTACAGTAAAATATATTTTTTTTCATTACACTATTCTTAATTCAAATTTATTTTCTATTTTTTAGTTGGATTTTCTATAAAAGCGTGTTTTTTAGGTTTTTTTTAACTATTGTTTATTTTTAATTTTTTAGTTCAGCCGCTATACCTAATCATCCTAGTAAGGATAACGGGTTAAACTATTTAGAATATTGAATTGTCATCGGTCCTTAACAAGTTTGCCAAATTTCGAGTTAATCCGACGTCTTGAAGGGGGTAAAAATCATGTTCAAAGATTCCGTTAAATACTAACATACGTCTGAAGCTAATAAAAGCGTATTAAAAAAAAGATTCATGCGGGAGCGTGAGTGAAACCACAGGACATTATTATAAATAAAATGTAACATCACTGTGCTTCTAGCCGGTTCTTCTCATATACTGCCAAAAATATAACCTAAAATTTAAATCCCGTCGACAGCTCAAACTGACAAATGACGCGAAATTTAAATGTGTTGACTGAAATGTGTGAAGTTCAGTGCGGCGTAATTCAGTGCTAATTAAATTTTCGCCAGTAGTTAATTATGAGTTAATCAGATGGTTCAAACTGGTTTCGCAATTCGCGCTCGTTGAGTTTTTGCGTCGAAAAAGAAAATGAATTAATTCAAACTGTGATGGTCTTTATGTATGTCATAGAAAAGTAAACCCTATAGCCTTCTAATAAGGTTTATCTGCATCATTAAAAATAAATATTGGACCAATGGATGCACCTTATATTGTCAATAAAGTTTAAAAAAAATTAAACGCTAAAACATATATCATACCAACCTGTCAGGTAGATAAAAAAAATCAAGCTTAAAACTATATAAATTAGGAGCGAATTTTCAATGGAGCTATAAACCTTGGCTGCGCTATTTCTTCGATCTAAAAAAATATTCTTTATTCAAATTAACAGCTACATACCGCGTACTGCGTACATGGCCATTGGAAAATCAGCCCTAAGTCGTAAAAAGAGATCTATAAATCCATTGGGTGGGGCACTAGTGTCAGCGGGTGTGGAGGTCATTCATTGTCAATGTCAACAGCGTTTACAAAATACCTACAATATATCGTAGTCTCTTTCCTTCGGTGATGCAAGAATGAGACAGATATAGCCAAAATTAATTTTTTCGATTACATCTTGCAAAAGGTTTAACTACATTAACATACTGCTCGACAACTGCGGTGAGCGCACGCATAGTAAACAGCTCCGTCGGAGAAATTTTATTTAGAATAGTAAACTGCTGTATTTTGTCTTGAAAAATCATACGAACATAGATTTAGTGCTTAACTGTCTGATGTCAAAAAAAATCAAGAAAATAACCACCGCAATAAATATACAGGGTGACTGGTGAGATACCTTCGACACTTATGGAGTACTCGGTACTCGATTCTCGTTAAAATAGGTGCTTAATTTTTGACCAAAATTTCTCTAAAACTAAGTGAAATTTGCGGCACGCGCTAGTCGTATAGACAAACCGGCAGAAGGTCCATCCGATAAATGGTCACCGGCGCCTAATGACATTTGCAACACCAGGAACATCGCGAATGCATTGTCGTCCCTGAGACGTGAAGTTTTTAAGTCTCAGTAGCCTGGAATATGGATTTATATTGGAGCCAAAAGTCTATTATTTGGTTATTTATCTCGAGAAGTTGACAATTGTTAGTGAAACTTGGCACATGAATGGATCAAATTCAAGTAAAAGCATATTATTACTCTGAAATACGTTAAGTGCCTATTAAATACAACTGTTGTGTAGAAACTAAACATAAATAGTAGAAATTTTGTTGGCTTGGTGGTTAGACACCCTGACTACCAAACCGAAGGTCCCGGGTTCGATTCGCACCCAGGACAAACATTTGTGTGCAAGAACAGGTCTGTTTGTTCTGTGTATATATGTAATATATCAGTTACCTAGCCATTTGGGATCAGGTAACCGTAGGGTCAGGTAATGTGTGAACAATGTCTTGGGATATTTATTATTATTTATTATGTCTTGACCGTCAAATATTTTTAAAACAGAAAACCAATCTATTTATTCTAAAACGCTCGCAGTGCCACCGCGTCACTTCACCCGACCAAATTAGGTTACCCTTCTCCTGTTACATATTGGCATATTAGTCTATAATATACAACTCTATAGGATTGGAATTTGCTTATCCTAAATCTTATATTATTATTGTGAACGTGTGATTATTTGTTAAGCTTTCACGCCTTTTCTTCGGAACCGATTTAGGTGTTTAGCAAACAGGTGGCTTTGAATCCTTTTAAACAATGTAACATTGTATTTTTATTACTTTACTAGCGGTTTTACCCGCGTCCCCGTGGGATGTCACATGTATTATACATAAAAATCTTCCTCTTCAATCACTCTATCTATTAATAAAACCGCATCAAAATCCGTTGCGTAGTTTTAAAGATTTAAGCGTACATAGAAATATAGAGACAGAGAAAGCGACTTTGTTTTATACTATGTAGTGATGGCTTAATTTCCATTGCAGTGGAAATTTTACAATACGAGCTTTAACTTAATAATGTCGCTCGTCCAAATTGAAACTCTACATCTCTCGGCTCTGACCATAATACTTAATTTCCTAAAACAAGTACCATACAGCAAAGTCGAAAGCCGATCTACAGCTACATTAGGAACGCCATAATTAACGTCCCACACATGGGACCCGTTTTCACCAAACCTTAAATCTAGATTCGGTACGACTCAAGCCTTCAAAGGTAAAGTAAAGGAAAATTCACTTAGTCTTATTCGCCTTTAGGGTTTAAATTATAAATTCCTAAGAAAACCAATATAATCTGATATTAGAAAACTTTGCAATACGAAATTCCTTGTATTAAAAGCCTTAAAGGCTGGGAAACTACCTCAAAGCGATAACACCTAAATGCTGCCATAGCTTTTAATGTACCACCGGTTTTACGACATAAAAATGTGATTTTCAGTTTTTTTTTTAAGGACAGCGGCGACCAAAAAGGTCGGTTAGGGTTTGAGATTTTGATCCGCCATATTGGGTTTAAGGGTAGATTGAATAGGAAATTATTGTTAACATAAGTTAGATTTAGGGATATTTTGCATAATACGGTTAAAATATGTGAAAAGTATTTTCGTACGAGGTACGTTAAATCTTTTTTGGGGGAAGAAAATTGAGGACGTGGAATGAGATTATGTCAATGTTACCGTAATTGATAAAATATCAGACCCCCGTTCTTTTACGTTCCTCACATACAAGTACCTACATATAAGTATGTTTTAAATAGTACATTTTTGTAAATAAATAAATATCCTGGGACATTCTTTACACACGGTCATCTGGTCCCAAAATAAGCAGAGCTTGTACTATGGAAACCAGATAACTGATATACTACTTTATTTTCTAAATATATAGATATTTACACCCAGACACAAAACAAACCGACATGTTCACGCACACAAATGTTTGTCCTGGGTGGGAATCGAACCCGCGACCTTCGGTTTGGGAGTCAGAGTCACTAACCCAACTGGCCTGTCAACTTGACATGGGACTACAACTTCACGTCTCAGAATCGACAACGCATTGGCGATGCTGCCGTTGTCGAATATGTCCGTCAGCGGTGACCTCTTTACCGGAATATTTGAAATACAAACAAAATACATATTTTTATTTATCATTATTCACTTTACAATAAAAAACCACGTCTCGACTGCATACAGATTCACAACAATAATAAGTACATTAAAAGATGTGGGTAGTCCAGTCCACCCACATGATATTTAATTATTCAGTCACTCTGCAATCCTGCAGTCGTAGAGAGTAGTAGAGCTCTTAGTGCCGAGTTCGTTCGGGGAAGTACTACCACCTTATACCATTTCCGCCGTGAAGCAGTAGTGCACTTGTATTACTGTGTTTCGGCTAGAAATGTAAGGGGACCGGGGAAATTACAGGCACATGAGACTTAACAACTTCACGTCTCAGGGTCGACAACGCATTGGCGATGCCCCTAGTGTTGCAGGTGGACCGTCTGCTTGTTTGTCGGCCCAAGTGGTATAAAAAAAAAGTCAATTATAATGTTTCACACAAAACTATCTTAAAAGTAATGTAGACCAATTTACGATCTTATTATTTGACGTTTAAAATCAAATTTAACAAAAAAAAAAGCTGTTCTGTTCATATTGTTTTTGGTAAAGCCAATACAAAAATGTAATAGCGAATCTCAAAGATATTTAACTTAACGGACCACTTATTCCGCTTTTTTGAATAATACCTTTGTCTCAAATCCACACGGCGGGCTATTCATTAACCGTGGTAGTATTGTTCGCTCCACCTCGGCTCGTGAATGGCTGGTTGACAAATTAAATCTGTATTTGTCTTTATCATTTAATGGAGTTTTCCTATTTCGCCCACGTTTGTTTTACTTTGCTTTATTGTTTCGTGTCACACGAAGCGGATTCTAGAGGATTTGACGCAAGATTCACTTTTATATTTATCATTTTGTCTTTGTTGTTTAAATGTCAAAGTTAAGCTTTAGATAGATTATAGAATAAAATTACGCTATATTTTTACTTGGTTCTCTTCCAGGATCATAGATGTGAAGAGGTTCAATTTGATATAACATTAAATACTTAAGAACTGTCCGATGTGTAAATAGGGAAGGCCTATGTGCAGCAGTGGACATCCTTAGGCTGATATGATGATGTACGTTAAATACTCTATCTCGCGAGGTTTCCTGGACTGCATTGTCACTTTCCATCAGGTGAGATCCAGTCAAATGCGCTCAGGTTTTTATTAAAAATAAAAAATACATTCTTTAGCAATGTAAGATTTGTGGTCATGTTTGATTGCTTATAGTTACACTATAATTGTAAGGTTTGTAAAGAATTATGACTTTCTCTCAAGTGCCAGAACAAACCAGTAGGTGCTTGACTAGGGAGGATCCGAGCCTACAACATTCATCATGACATTGGGGTCACCACTATGCTATCAAAATAAAAAATTAGCTTTTTTTTAATACCTAATATAAACTAGTGCTTGACTGCGATCCTACCTGATGGTAAGTTTTGATGCAATCTTAGATGTTGAGGCGCACTAGTTTATTAAGAGCTTCTTTTTAATTCAGTTTATTTAAATTTGTCTCCAGATGGAAATATATTTTTAAGTATGTAATTTAAAAAGTAGTATATCAGTTATCTGGTTTCCATAGTACAAGCTCTCCTTAGTTAGGGATCAAATGCCCGTGTGTAAAGGAATGTCCCAGGATATTTCTTTATTGAAGTTTTAATCAGAATTACCAATAATTTTATTATCGAAACCTAACATCAATTACCCTTAGATATTCAGCTATATTCATTTCTGGCAACATAATACTTCATCGGACGTTTATTTCATATCACAATTATATGTTTTAAAACAAAATTACCAATAATTCTATAATCGAAACCTAATATCAATTACCCTTAAATATACAGCTATATTTATTTCTGGCAACATAATACTTCATCGGACGTTTATTTCATATCACAATTATATATTTTAAAACATAAATACCAATAATTCTATAATCGAAACCAAACATCAATTACCCTTAAATATACAGCTATATTCATTTCTGGCAACCTAATACGTCATCGGACGTTTATTTCATATCACAATTATATGTTTTAAAACAAAATTACCAATAATTCTGTAATCGAAACCTAACATCAATTACCCTGAAATATAATATCTGGCAACATAATACGTCATCGGACGTTTATTTCATATCACAATTATATATTTTAAAACATAATTACCAATAATTTTATAATCGACACCTAACATCAATTACCCTAAAAAATTCACCAAAATTCAATTCTGGGAACATAATACGTCATCGGACGTTAATTAAATGTCACAATTATATGTTTTAAAAGGTCCATTAACTCCATTTATCACGTAGCTTTTAACGTTTTAACGCCGTTAATTGAATCATTATTGATTTATTAATAACACATGAATTTATTTATGAAATGAAATGTAGAGTAAATTAGAGAGCTAATTTTAAGAAAGCAAATTTAAATACTAAACAAAGACAAATATCTAGTAACTAATTCCGCTGGATCTCCTTCTCTGTCGAGTCCCAAACAAGGAAACTCCACTACTTTGAGACTGAAGGAGATCCAGCGGAATTGGTTGAAACCTAATTTAGATTATGATATTTTCACAATGATTTAAATACTAAACAAAGACAAATATCTAGTAACTAACTCCGTTGGATCTCCTTCTCCGTCGAGTCCCAAATAAGGAAACTCAACAACTTTGGGACTCGACAGAGAAGGAGATCGAGCGGAATTAGCTATATGGATTTTCGTAAGGTCACGCCTGAGTCGTTTAAGTTATCAATGATTCAAATACAAAATTAGATTAAAAATCAGTATACTCGTATACTTGAAACATGTGTCTATACATCAATGCCACTTAGTCCTTACGTGGAAAAACTTAAAAAGAGCTTGAAAATTCAACTCTATATGATAAAATGGAGCTTGCAATGTATCTGTAAGAAAATATATTAACCTAGTTGGTTTTCAGAGCACTTTACCCAAAGACATCGTTATTGTTTTAAATTGAGATTTTTTTTTATTGCAATATTTTATTTTTTTACAAAAGAAAATTTTAACTTGTTTTTTTCTATATACTCTAAGCTTGTATTTTTAAGAGCTTATTTGAATGAATAAATTATTTTTCATTGTGGTTTTAGGACGTTTTTAAAAAGCTAAGACTTTCACATGGCAATATTAATTCCAACATCACGTGCTAACACACGTCGCGTATAATGTGACTTAATATGGAAACATACGGGAGTGAATCCTTGGCGAGCCCGACGCCTGTTGTTAATAAAGTGACCGTTTTAGAATTTATCCTACAATATAATTAATGCGAATAATTTAATGTTCTTCTTTCACGTATTATTTGTCAATCGAATTTGAATTAAATTTAATCAGATTAGGTGCTGGATTCCTCCTACCTTTTCCCTTTTCATTCCATTCCTTACCCATTTCGCGTGGAGCAGTAGTGCACTTATTTACTTTGTTTCGGTTAGGATTGTAATTGTAAATTTCAGAGTAGTAGAGCTCTTAGTGCAGAGTTCGTCTGGGGAAGTACTACCACCTTACTCATTTCCGCCGTGAAGCAGTAGTGCTATTGTATTACTGTGTTTCGGTTAGAAAGGTAAGGGGGCCGGTGAAATTACAGGCACATGAGACTTAACAACTTCACGTCTCAGGGTCGACAACGCATTGGCGATGCTCCTAGTATTGCAAATGTCCATAGGCGGCGGTGACCACTTACCATCAGGTGGACCGTCTGCTTGTTTGTCGGCCCAAGTAGCATAAAAAAAAGGGGCCGGTGATATTACATGCACATGAACCTTCTTCATGTCTCAGGGTCGATATCTCATTGGCGATAACCCTAATGATGCAAATCTTTATAGGCGGGGGGCTAACTTGTTTGGATACATTAAAAACGTTAATGAAGTGACACAGAGTTACGAAATAATTGATTCCATATTTCTAGGATGTTATATCCATTACATTCATTTACATGGAAAAAAGACAACTGCAAACAGTTACGAAAACACCAGAAGAGTAGCCTGGAACCCGGAGATAGACACGGGATAATACAATTCATCCAGAGAATTCGCATCTCATTATTTTTCATCTTTCAAATCGATCCAACCGTTCGAGAGCTATGGTACCTACATGAAAGACGCTTCAAACTAATATCAACCGCCTTCTTGCATCGGGACTTAAAAACAACCTCGTATAAACGCAACAGGCGCGCCATGAATCACAACCCGTGTGTTTTCCTCTAAACCTTTTTATTACTTACTCCGCTTAGTATAATCCGTTTAAGTTACGGCGTAAGCTACTTGCTATTAGCTCGCTTCTTATCTTCAATGGACAAACTTGTTTATGCCGTAGTGTGCTGCTTGCTAGTCTGTTATTATTTCGTTTGACAACTCAGTTCTTGGGATTAAGTGTTAGTGCAGACTGTCGCTTAACGGATTTAATATTAAATATACCTTTCATGTTATTAAATTTCCTGGGATTTTCTTCTTATATAGCTATATCTATATATATATAAATGCTATGTTGGTTTGTGTACGCAAAAACTCAAAAAGTTCTGCACCGATCGAGCTGAAATTTTAGCACGCTATATAATCTGCATCAAGGATTGTTTTTATCTATTTTTTGCATCAGTCACATATTTGCGACCGTCTTTGTTTTGTTTCTCATTTCTCAACCATTCTATCACAATGTGCCAAAGCGAAGCGTGGCAGAGTACAGCTAATATTATATAAATATATAAATGAACCAGCCCCCTTATTCAGCTAATACAAACTTCATCGGCGAGCCCCTTCACGGAGGCCTCGGTGAGCTTACCTCTCACGTGATTCGTGATATTAGCGTAGTGAGTGACAGAGATAGAGCATAGAGGCCGCGATGAAGCATCCTCGAGTTAGTGTAATTTTCCTTACAGAATCGAGCCCCAGAACATAGCAAACCTTGTACTATGGCGACCAGTTGATTCTACATAATGCTTACAACTTTTTAAATTATTGAAAAATGTTGACAACCAAAGAGGGAATATACAGATTGACGGATAAGGATTGGAACCCACTAAATGTGACGTGACCGGGTTACTATAATCACTTTACCAACACAAAAGATCTAAAAGAAACCTGCGTGTTTATTTCTCATTATCTCTATAGTCTTTAACCTTTGAACAACAAATGAAAAACAGAATTATGATGAAAATGTTACAGTAGCGAAGGTAGAACATACGTCACAGAAAAAAAATCTTCCTTACTAGTAGCTTTGCTAGTGGCTTGGTGGTTAACGCTCTGACTGCCAAACCGAAGGTCGTGGGTTCGATTCCCACCCAGGACAAACATTTGTGTTCATGAACATGTCTGTTTGTTCTGTGTCTGGGTGTAAATATCTATATAAGTAGGTATGTATTTAGAAAAAAAAAAAAAAGTAGTATATGTAGTATATCAGTTATCTGGTTTCCATAGTACAAGCTCTGCTTAGTTTGGGACCAGATGGCCGTGTGTAAAGAATGTCCCAGGATATTTATTTATTAATGTCATTCTAGGGCCTAAACTTAAAACTGTTTGGAATTTTGAATTCTGTATTTGAAATTGGAATTTCTTTTTTTTATGGCAATATGCATTTATTATAAACAAGATTACAATAGATTTAATACTAACATAATAAAACAAAGTGTACCTACTAAACTACTTAAAATTAACAAATAAATAAATAAAACAATAATCTTTAAATTACAAACTGAATTTAAATTGTAATTGTAATGAAATTAGCCCCTTAATCTTCAACACCCTTGTAAGTTCTAAACCCGAAACAGTTAATAGGGTCCAAACAAAAGAAGTTCTTCTGAATTGGCAATTATGTTTTTTTTTTCTGACGGGATTGCTATTGGCCCCAATCTCACCTGATGGTAAGTGAAGATGAGGCCGAAGATGGAGCTCGCCTTCCCGTTAGTAGCCTATTCACTCTTTTTTAGAGAGCCCTAAGTTGTAAGAAAGAAACATTTCACATCCACCTGACGGTAAGTGGCAAAAGATAACTACAAATGCACAAAGTGTATCGACTACAAAGTGCTTTCATTATACCTATTTTTGAATAACCCAAAGTCGTAGCGTAGCAGGAAAACCGTAATGCGCCATCAAAAAGAGATAAAAAGATACAATTGTAATAAAACCATCATGATTTCACCTTCTCTTTAAGTCAGCATTATTTTTAAATTGCTGTTTTCAGCACTTACTTGATATGACAGACTTTGTGAGTCAGATCAAATTAAATGAGAAAAAACCAATTAACACAGTCACGTATTTGTGTCAAGTTCAAGGAGTCCTGTTACTCAGTTTACTCGGCCGAGCATCGTTCATTTTGTAAAAAGGACAAGATAAAGCGCGTTTAGGAGTACATTTACTTGTTTAAAAAGCAGGCTAGGCCTTTTAATTAACTAGCTCGCGTCTCCGCCTAAAGATAGCGACACCTTTGTCTTTATTCCTTATTTTACCCGGGTTGCCGAGGGTTTCAATGAATTCCCGGGAAAAAAACATCCTATAGACCTTACAACTATCTTATATTTGCGATAGTAGTAGACCAGGGGTCACCAATTAATTTCACTCGGGGTCCGTTTTAAGAAATGAAATTACCATCGCGGTCCGCACAACCGTTAATAGAAAAAAATATGTATTAAACAAATGTAATTACGGAAATAACAAAGGTATTTTTTTACATATTTTATTAAATTACGTACTCTGTAGTGTAAGTTGCTGTGTTCTCGCGGTCCGCACAAAATGGGTCGGCGGTCCGGATGCGGACCGCGGACCGCCAATTGGCGACCCCTGCTATATACCATATGACTATCGTATACTTTGAGTTTGACTATTCAGAAGTGCTTGTAAAGGCCTATTTGAATAAAGCTTTTTTCATTTTCATTTGCCAAAAGTATCTAATAAACCATACAACTTTTGAATATTTGCGATAGTATCCTATGAACTTTGGAAATATCTTGTATATGCGCAGTTTGTAATTCATAAGCCATTACGGCGTGATTATAAAACATGCATCCATTCAAAGAAACAGAATTTTTAACATTGGTAGAACATTCTTCTAATATTTCAAATTCTTTTTTTGCGATCTTTAAAGGTGCTTGAAATTCTGCCCCTTATTCAGCTAATACAAATTTCGTCGGCTAAAGTATTAATTGACGCTCAAAGTGTGTATATTAATTACAAGGATTGGCCACATAGTTTGCCAAAGTGTACTTTTCAGTTTTCTTAACTTAGCCTAGACTGTAACTCCTTTAACAAAGTATTCAGATTCAATATGGCTTCAAATAAAATTTTCATTAACATAAAATACTCTTAAAGTAGCTCCACAAATAATTGGCAATGTAACTTAAAAGATGAATGTAAGACGTTTGAAAGTCGACGCGAATGTCTAGAACTTCGAGAAAAACGTTAGACTCTAAGTCGAATGTATAAGAACGATGAAAGTAAATATTAACTTTATATTCTGTTATTTAATACGCTCATAAAAATGTTCCGAGCTTCTTTATTAGTTGGCCTAACATTTTATCATCATCTCTCAGACCATCATTTTCACAGTAAGCCATTTTATTAGCTGGATGACCGTCAACAGTACAAGCATTAGAAAATAACAGGGGCCTTTCAATCGCTTATTATACCCTTAGTATTCCATGAGGTAAATGACGCTATCTTGAAGATGATTCAGCGCAGCCTTATTGCTCTATCTCCATCGTTAACTACGCAATCTTGTGAGAGGTCCGCTCTCCAAGGGCTCGTTGCGCCGCCCGAGGATAAGGCGAGGATCGACGATGTTCAAAATTAGCGCTCACATTCAATTGTATATTTGAGTGTATGTTTAAAAACTGGCTTCTGTCACGCGGTTTCTCTCGCGCTCTCAAGTTTAATTCCCTTTAGGAATTTTCAAAAATCGTTTATAATAGAAACCTACTCTCTATGAAGAATCTAAATGCCAAATTAAAAATTTATAGCATTTATACTTTCTGACATTTTATTATTAATCAGCAAGGCTATTCAATTACAGGCATATGAGACTTAACAACTTCACGTTTCAGGGTCGACAACGCATTGGCGATGCCCCTAGTGTTGCAAATGTCAATAGGCGGCGGTGACCACTTACCATCAAGTGGACCGTCCGCTTGTTTGTCGCCAAGGTACCAAGTGGTATAAAAAATATATTTAAAAAAAATGTTCCAAATGTATACCTTCAGTTTATAGTGACTGTCACTAACCCTACTAAACCTACAATATAACCCCAAAGAGTCCATACAATCTTGTGTCTGCGTAACCCTAAAATTCTATCATGCACACAGTCACATTGTTTATTAAAATGTGCGTGTCCTGTATGCCTTCCTATTCAATTCATCCGATCGCGTTGAAACTTTAGTGAGTTGTTCAACGCCGGCTCGCGAAGGTTCCAGACACAAAAAAAAAGACTCTTTGCAACGTATGCCTGGAACAGCCAGTCCATTATAAAAGACAGAGTAAATTGATATGTGAAGTTTGGAGGGTTCCTACGCCTGATCTAATACTTTCACTTTCTTGATCCGAGATAAGCATACCGAAGTAGACTTTCAAAGATTTTGATGTATCCTTGCGTTTGGACCTACTTGCTCTTCATTGGTTCTTTACTCTTCAAACTTGATACAGACAAATTAGGTAAGAAGATAACCTGCCCACGTACTACGCGTATCTCGGATTGACTTACCTTGTTATCACAGCAAATGATTGAACATATGGCGATAGAAAACATGGAAGTGCAGGATTCCAGGATGGGACCAAAAAAGCCTAGCGAATTAAAAAATAGAGCCAACAATTTTATTTTATGTAATCGTTACACGATAAGGTCCTTGGGCCTACCACCGGCTCCGTTGGAAGTAAAGAGTTCCATTTTGCTAAAAAGAGACGCTTCACTACCTCTCGCTCCTTACACCTGTGGGAGGATATCTCAAGCTGATATGAAGCTCGAAAAAATTCCAGAACCACGTCTTCTTGGCACCAGCAATTAGTTTTTAGTAAAAGACGCCTGTTTCCGAGAGTCGAGGGAATCTTCGCCAATTTTATTGTTCTGTGGTTGACTTTACTATTACGGCGTCATTATAGGGGGGCCTTAGCCTGATGATTATAGGGCCTAAAATAAGGTCACAACAACGCCCAAAAGGTTAGCAATTTTTTTTTTTAAACTCGATTAGTACTCAATTTTTTTTCTGATTTAAGTACCAACCCATTTTTTTTTCTTTTTATTTATTTATTTAGGTTTGCTAGAAAGAGTACATTAAAATAAAAATATTATCACATACGCTTAATATAAAACTAAATGTACAGATATATTAAAGCAAACACAGCATGTTTAAATATTAAAACAAGAAAGATTTCATACAATTCATTCACAAGCCTTACATAATCTTTGCGTAAATTATTTATGAAAAAGAGAAAAGAATAGTAGAATTTTAATGCTATACCAGGCTACGTATATTTTACTTATTATTGGGGTTTCTGTTTGACCATAATCTGACTATGGTAAGTTATCATTAGTTGAGGCTTGTATAGAAGTTAATCCTGGATTTATCCAATTTTTTATTGCTCCAAAAACTATTTAATGTTTTTTAATGTAGTAAATATGCTTTATGAACTAATTACCAAATTATACCCTCAATTAATTATAGAGATTAGTCATTGGAGAGGAGTGTAGACTCCCAGCTTAGGTCTAAAGTTATGACATTTTTTTTATGTGGTTTGCTCGATCCTGGTTTCTTCATTACCTGTAATAATCGTTGTTGCGTCTTCCATTGCAATACTGCCATTTACTTTTCCTTATTAATTTAAAAAATCATAATAATTACTAGAAATATAAATATTTGTCCGAAAAAAAAATTACACACCGTACCGCATAAATTACATACGAGAGTAAAAGTATTTTACTGACTATTTCGTTTAAAATACCAAGAAATGGAATGGAATTGCTGGAAATAAAAATAAAACTAACAAAAGTACCAATGATATCGGTTCTATGACTAACGCGGTTGAGGCAAAAATATCTAATTCAAAACACGTACGCGCTGCGACCACAAAGTTGATATCGATGGAAAAAATAAGTGCCCGAACCATAAGGCGTAGCGAATTGAAATAAGAACATAAAAGAAGTATTTTTATTGCAATTTAATTTATAAATAGTTCTCTAATTGAATACAACACCAAAAATACTTAAAGTACTCACCTGTTGTTCACAAAATCAGCGCCCACCTGATGCCACAACAACACTCGGACTATGAATTTAAAAATCGCGTACTTTTATAATGTTTCAATAAAATTATCAGTTAAAAGTTCATTCAAAAATGGAAGATATATTTATTGTCTTATGTTTGTTATTTTTTACCTCAACGTACGTCAAAACGGCATCGCGAACACGCGCGCTACTAAATTTAATTTTTCAAATATTATTGTCGATTATTTTTTTTTATTTATGGCCAATTATTTCCGTTAGCGCGCGAGTTCCGAGCCGTCAGGGGTAAGACTGAAATGTGGGCTGAAAACAGGGGCTGTAGCTACGTAGGTGTGCTCCGAGAGTGGGTGTCTTTTAGACAAGGACAAGCTTATGTGGATAGTCGTGCGATAGAGAGGGAGAGTTGTAGAAGCGCAAGGGGAGCAGACGCTCACGTATTTGATTCCATGTCAGGAAGAATTTGTAGGCGTTCGCAATTGTACCTTTGATTGGGGTTTTCCGAATTTAATAAGTGCCGTCTTTAGTGACGTTTCTAAGTTGGATCCACAATGCTTACAAGGTTTGATGAGTAGCTATTTTGTTCGAATAAGTTCTTATAATTTAGTACCATCAGAATTTCTCGGTTCGAATTCGAAGTGCTTTGGATAATTGAATTGATGGGAGAAAATTAATTTAGAGATTCAATAATGATGAGAGATTTTTAGACTGTGTGCATGATAGAATTTTAGGGTTCCGCAGGCATAAGATTGTAGGGATTCTTTGGGGTTATATTGTAGGTTTGGACTGTCACTGTAAACTGAAGTTATCAATTTGGAACAATGTTTTTTAAATATTTTTTTTATACCACTTGAGCTGACAAACAAGCAGACGGTCCACCTGATGGTAAGTGGTCACCGTCGCCTATGGACAATTGCAACACTAGTCATCGCCGATGGGTTGTCGACCCTGAGACGTTGTTAAGTCTCATGTGCCTGTAATTGCACCGGCCTTACCTTTCTAACCGAAACACAGTAATACAAGTACACTACAGGTTAACAGCAGAAATGGGTAAGGTTAATAGGTAAAGGCACTAAGAGCTTTACTACTCAATTTTTTTTTTATTAGTAACGACATTCACAGGCACTTATCAATTCACGGCAATTACTCTATACACAAGAAGTTTGCAGCAAAAAGCAGATCCTTAGAAGAGAACTGGTTCTTAAATTAAGCTCATCAATAGAATCTTGAAAGAAACAAAGCATCAAGTTATCTTGCACTTTCTTAAAAGTACATTGAACCTTTCTCAACTTAAAACAATTATTTCCTTGTAATCAAATAATATACTTACTATCTCAACGTTGAATGTGACCACTTTAAGTATATTCCGAGTAAAAGGTCTTTCAGATTAGCTTACGGAGAAGCACTAATACGAACCCGTAGAAGTATGAAACAGTTCTGAACAATTTTCATAGAACCGTGAGCTATTTAAGACATACTTTAAATTTATCAGTAACCATTTTTTTTTTATTCTCTACGAAGGGCGGTATTTATTTATAAACCTCTCTGCTCAGATGTAGGTCATTATTGATGAACTAGATAGCTCGTAGCGAGGCCTTTAAAAGATAACCTTTGACCTACTTTAGAATCTAGAATCATAATTCATGTTACAATTTCCCATCAAATAATTATAATCATTTATCATGTATTGTGTTGTGTAATAGTTATTTAAAGGAAAACATATATAAGAGAAGAAAAGTAGTGTAGCTTGTTATCAGAAATATCTGAAGAGAGAAGTGACTTTTTTTACAATTTCTTGTAGACCCGTAGTCGCGTAGCTCTCGTAGCCTCGTAGCACTCGTAGCTTGCACGTCAGGCACGCAGGAGTACCCATTTCTGGTTATACAAGGATACTTATGAACCATGTATGTTTCATCCAATATATGAGTGTACTAGCTGTCTCCCGCGCTTTTACTCGAGTTCCCGAGGGATGTCACATTTTCCCGGGATAAAAAGTAACCTATATGCTGTTCCAGGATATCCTCTATCTATGTGCCAAGTTTCATCAGTATCTGTTTTTTAGTTTTTGCGTGGAAGAGAAACAAACATCCATACATACAAACATTCACATTTTTTATATTAGTACAATGTACATGAGTGTATGATATCTATTTAAAAATGTAGTTTATCAGTTGTCTGTTTTCCATAGTACAAGCTCTGCTTAGTTTGGGATCAGATGGCCGTGTGTAAATAAAGTCCCAGGATATTTCTTGAATATGTACCCTGGACAAACGATTCGTTTTTCACTTTCAAAAATTTTATACGGGAATTAGAATTCAGTTATATTAATTATATATATCCTGGGACATTCTTTACACACGGCCATCTGGTCCCAAACTAAGCAGAGCTTGTACTATGGAAACCAGATAACTGATATACTACATATACTACTTCTTGTTTCTCAATACATACAAATATAGATATTTACACCCAGACACAGAACAAACAGACATGTTCATGCACACAAATGTTTGTCCTGGGTGGGAATCGAACCTTCGGTTTGGCAGTCAGAGCGTTAACCACCAAGTCAATTGGCCTGTCTAAATATCTTTAATATGAGGGCAATGCTCACAATGGGATGAAATTTAGTGTACCTACTCATAGAATATATTCTAAATTAAAACATAAAATACTTTTAGTGACGAGAAAATATCAGAACACTCGGGAACGCGGGTAAAACCAATATTTGGACATATGTAAATCAAACATTATTTATGTAGTTGTGTATTACCAACAAAAAATAAAAATCTGTAGCATATATAGCAGCAAAATATGCTTTATTTGATTCACCATCACATTACGGGATGGGACTGCTACCATTCGACGCGGATTTTTTTGTAGATGGTTTTTTTTTTTTTATGCCACTTGGGCCGACAAACAAGCAGACGGTCCACCTGATGGTATGTGGTCACCGCCGCCTATGAACATTTGCAACACTAGGAGCATCGCCAATGCGTTGTCGACCCTGAGACGTGAAGTTGTTAAGTCTCATGTGCCTGTAATTTCACCGGCTCCCTTACCTTTCTAACCGAAACACAGTAATACAATTGCACTACTGCTTCACGGCGGAAATGGATAAGGTGGTAGTACTTCGCCGGATGAACTCTGCACTAAGAGCTCTACTACTCTAGAAATGGTTATAGGCTATATATGATATCGATAAATGCGGATGAAACCGCGGTGGACAGTTAGTAGCGAAACACAACAAAAAAAAACGAAGCTCCTTCTTCGGCCTCATCTTCACTTAGCATCAGGTGAGATTGAGGTCAATTGCAATCCAGTCATATATAAAAAAATATATATACATATAAGTCCACCGATTCAAACCTCTATATAACTAATAAATGATCGTTTTTTCTCCCCTTTGTTTATCCAGGCTGTATAAAAGGGAAATTGTAAAATTGAGAAATAGAAATCAAATATAGATATTGGATTAAATCGAATCAGATTTTATTATAACGCGGACTGTATGAGATTTACCTTTAAAAAATATCCTGGGACATTCTTTACACACGCCCATCCGATCCCAAACTAAGCAGAGCTTGTACTATGGAAACCAGATAACTGACATATTACATATACAACCTTTTTATAATTACATACGTATATAGATATTTACACCCAGACACAGAACAAACAGACATGTTCATGCACACAAATATTTGTCCTGCGTGGGAATCGAACCCGCGACTGGCAGGTCGCTAAACACCAAGACAACTGGCCTTTGATTTATGTAATTAATTCTACATACAATCCCTGTGCTTATGACTCGATGTTTGGTGACACGCCCTTTTCAAAGTGTTTGTAATTAGTTTATTTAATGTTTTTTCAGGGTTATTAATCCATTTTACAAATTAATCAATATTTTTAAAATACATTATCACAAGAGAAACATACATGTTTACAATGCTTGTTGGTTTTGATAGCAAAACTACGTTTTTCTTACGCTTACAGAGTGTATGTATAATAACACATAGTTTCGTAATAACTGCACGGATTTGAATGAGATTTTTGATGAGATTTGAAAGAAATTTGCCGTAAATATAATTTAGAGCACATAATTGAATGAAATTTGACGTAAGTATAATTTAGGGTACATATTTAAATGAAATTTGACGTAATTATAATATTGCGTATACATTTCAACGAAGTTTGGCGTAAATATAATAAAGCGCATATATTTGAGTCTCCCTGAGTTCAGCACTGGCGCTTGCTGGGATACTCCTTCTTGACCTTCGGGTCCAAGAGGCGGCCTCGCTTTACGAGGCAAAGAGAGGGGTGCCCCAGCCAGGGCTAGCGGATCGGGAGATCGAGCGGATGGCACCAGCACTAGAGAGTCCTCACCCCGCCGAACGCACCAATATAGAGTTCGTAAGCCTGGTAAACCGAGAACAGCTCAATAGTCACAATAATTTTGAAATCCGTATCTTTACCAACGGTAGCAGGATTGGGGGGGGCGTTCCTTGTGGAGTGGCGAGCGCGAAACGAAGGCCCTCAAACTTGCTCTATCGGATTACTGCACGATTTACCAGGCAGAGCTGCTGGCGATAAGTAGGGCCACCAGGGAAATCTGTAACCACAAATCAGCAACGTCGTTCGGGGTCTACAGTGACTCTATGGCAGCCCTCCAGACGATAACAAACCAGAACCGCCTCCACCCCCTGGCAGTGGAAGCCAGAAGAAACTTGAAAACAGCGTCTCTCCAGAATAAGATAGTATCCTTGTTCTGGATAAAAGCCCACGCGGGGTTGGAGGGGAATGAGAAAGCCGACGATCTGGCAAAGGAGGCTGCCATGAACACGAAGAAGAAGCCAGCGTACGACCTTATTCCGCTTTCGCACGTCAAGCTTAACATTCGGATGGTCACGCTTGACGAATGGAACCGGAGATACGTGGCCGGAGAGACCGCGACGGTTACGAAACTGTGTTTTCCGAACGCAATGGCGGCATACAGGATAATGAGAAAGCTGGAAATCACTTACACGCGAACGCAAATCTTGACGGGACACGGCGGGTTCTCTGAGTACTTGAATCGCTTGAAGTGCAAAGAGAGCGCGTCGTGCATCTGCGATCCCGAAAAACGCGAAACGGTGCCACATGTGTTGCTCGAGTGCCCGGTGTCTGCCAGGGATCGTTTTGAGGTGGAGCAGGTTCTGGAGGTGGATCTGAAAGTGGAAAACATTAGTATTATAATGATGAAATTTTCCTTAATTACTGCTAAAAAATTGTAGAAAAGGTGATCAATAGAAATAAAACCGCGTAAGCAAAATATGCTGTCTAAATATTATTAATATATTATAGAATAGCATTAAACATAGAATAGAGTTTTAAAAGCTAAATGTAGTAGTAGTAAATAAGGGTAAACTTAAGAATAAAAAAAATGTTAAAGTAGAATCAATAGTTATAGCTAGAAATATAGTACAATAGTTTAAAATTGTGGAATAGTTGTATAGTAATAAGATAAATATAAACAATAACTGTAAGAATATACATGTAACCTGCAACCCTTAAATAAATAAAGTACCCTGGCTTCATATCCCGTAGATAGTCTTAAGAGGAAAATAAATAAATATGTGGTAGCAGTCATGGAAACCCACCCATGACGCAATGAAAGATGAATGACAGAAAGTATAGTATGTTGAATGAAAGTGCGAGATGAATATAAGCGAGAACTGGTATGGAAGAGTAATTATAGCTAAAACCAAAAACAAAAAAAAAATTAAAAAATACCGCGTAGTAACTAACCATATCTTGTCATTATTGTTACACGATACATGAATACTTTAAAAACAAAAAAATAAAACTTTACAGGCAAAAGCACAACCTAAATAAATATCAGAGGTCTGTGGCAACCCTATTTAATCTAGATAGGTTTAATACATGCCGGCAACGGTGCTCGTGGAAAATGCATTCGTTCATTCACAATGGAACAGTGACCAGTTGCAATTTCAATTATTTCATTCAACTTTTAAGCTCTGAATTCAATTCCAAATAGATTCAGTATTTTATCCTATTGATCCTATATTACTTAATCTTATTAATTTATCTAATACCATTAAACGAGCAATTCTTGTATATATAATTAGGACCTCAGAAACGGCTCCAACGATTTTCATGAAATTTAGAATGCAGGGGGTTTCGAGGGCGTTATATCGATCTAGCTAGGATTCATTTTAAGAAAATGTCGTTTTATTCGTGTGTTTGGGCAATGAAAACTGCTACAATGTCATTAGAAGGTAAGGTATTCAAGTTACATCTTTTGTGGGAAATACTGTTTTTGGGAGCCCTTTATTAACGCATCTAATTCGTACCTAGGTATATATCACAATGTTTTAAAATAGAGAATACGGTAGAAGTCACGATAGTAATGAAATCCCGAGCAATGCTCGACCATCCAGGTACTTATTATAAAAGTTTGCTAGCCAGAGTACATTAAAACTAAATATACAGTTATTAAAGCAAACGCAATAAACTGAAATATTATCCAAATGTCCAATCTTCTATTTTACTACATAATTCCACAGATAAAAGACTTATTTTTTGTTACAAAGCAATGAGAAAAAAATAAAAAAAAATATACATAAAAAATTTGAAAATCACAAAAACAAAGTTTTAGAGAGTAGTAGAGCTCTTAGTGCAGAGTTCGTCCGGGGAAGTACTACCACCTTACCCATTTCTGCCGTGAAGCAGTAGTGCACTTGTATTACTGTTTCGGTTAGATTACAGGCACATGAGACTTAACAACTTCACGTCTCAGGGTCGACAACGCATTGGCGATGCCCCTAGTGTTGCAAATGTCCATAAGCGGCGGTGACCACTTTCCATCAAGTGGACCGCCTGCTTGTTTGTAGACCCAAGTTGGATACAAAAAAATTGTATATAATATAATATAAATGGGAATTTGTTCCTGTTGCGTATTTTTGAATTATTGAAAAAGATATATAATTTTGACATCTTAACATTAGTCAAAAACCAAGAAATCTTGATCATAGATAGATGTTATTTGTGAGTATGTTTATTAGACAGTCACACCGTAATGGCTAGTCGTATTTCGAATAACTTTATCTTGCTGAATAACTGAACCTGCCCTGGAAATATAAACAATGCTTTATATTTGCCAGTGGCTTGGTGGTTAGCGACTCTGACTGCCAAGGCGAAGGTCGTGGTTGCGATTCCCACCCAGGACAAACATTTGTGTGCATGAACATATCTGATTCTGTGTCTGAGTGTAAATATGTATATAAGTATGTATTAAGTAGAAAAATACTATATTTGGTATATACATATCTATATATATAAAAATGAATCCCTATTTCCCTTGGTCACAGCATCACGCATGGACGGCTGGACCGATTTCGCTAATTATTTTTTTTTGTGTTTGTTATTGTTAGGAGAAGTTTCTTATGTAAGAAAAAATTAAGAAAGTTACACGGAAAATTTGTAAATTTAAGAAAACTTTGCCACTTTACTAGCGCTTGAGAATATTAACTTTTATTATTGTCAGTCGTTTGACAGCTGGAGCGATTGACAGAATGCGCGCTGCAAATATCGTTTAAAATAGAGGCATGGGTCGGAATTATATTGATATAATTATTAATTTATAATTTCTTATTGCACATTTCACAGTCGATTCAATCGGAAGATTCGAATTCAATATTCATTGTTAAGACAGGACGTCAGAACGTCTGTCGGGTCAGTTAGTATTATATATGTATATCAATTATATCAGTTATCTGGTTTCTTTAGTACAAGCTCTGCTTAGTTTGGAATCAGATGGCCATTTATAAAGAATGTCCCGGTATATTTATTTTTATTTACTACTAGCTGCGCCCTGCGGCTTTGCCAGCTTTCAATCCTGGCTATAAACCTTCCTCATGAATTACTCTATCTATTGCTGAAAACTGCAATAAAATCCGTTACATAGTTTACGTTACTATAAAGGACATACATACAAACATCCATATATATATATATATGTAAATAGAAGATATTCAGGTAAAATATTTTATACCTCAAACTCCAAACCGTTTATTCAGTTTAGACATGAGAAGGACACTTATGAAGGTCGAAGCTACCGGACGCGGGTAACTTTGCGGGTTGAATGCTAATATTTAATTTAAAAGAAGGTGAAAAGTTTAACTGAAATTAATAGCCGGTTTAAACCGGAGAACAGTCACGCATGACACTCGCGTAATAAAACGAAATAATATATTAATTCAAATAGCCCTTCTCAGACACTTATGGTCACTCTAACGCTGGTTCGGAAGGTTGCTTTTACTGAAGAGAGCCAATAAACTTAGCAATTACTCCTTTCAAAATATGATGAAAACTGAGTAGTAGAGCTCTTTGTGCAGAATTCGTCCGGTATGTATTACCACCTTACCCATTTCCGCCGTGAATCAGTTAGTGTACTTGTATTACTGTACGAGTATTTCGGTTACAAAGGTAAGGGGTCTGGTGAAATTACAGGCACATAAGACTTACCAACTTCACGTCTTGGGGTCGACAACGCATTGGCGATGCCCCTGGTGTTGCAAATGTCCATCGGCGGCGGTGATCACTTACAAACAAGTAGACCGTCTGCCTGTATAGGCATTAAAAAAAATACAGGAGTAAAACCAGGGTGGACTACAAGCTTCAACAAATATGACGTTTCAACCCTCATGCCATAATTTTGACATTATGATAGTGTATGAGGGATTTTAGAAAAGGTTATACGACTTGCAATAAATCGATGGACAATAAAGACCCTTCTATGCCATTATAAAATTAATGGATACTTTAATATGTTGAGGTATTTGTTATACCAAACTCAAGTTAAAAATCTATCGCCAAGGCATGGGTACAGTCATGAGCATAAGTGTTCCACGAAGAGTTGTACAATAGTATTTGATTTCATTCATTCATTCATACATTTATTCATTCAGTCATTTATCTTTCACTCGCGACCCACCCAGGCTTCACACGGGTGGAATATAGATACTAATACATATAAACAGTCCTATTAAATTAATCTATCTATTGCTGAAAACCGCATTTAAATCTGTTGCGTGGTTTAAAAGATGTAAGCGTACAAACAGCGGGAACGACTTTATTTCATATTATATTAACCTTTAATTAGGCGCGCCAATAAACTAACATTGTTAGTCGCGCGGGGTTTGCAGTTACCAAATTGATAGGTATGAAATTTGAAACTAGATCTAGAACTAGGGGACTAGAGAGTTAGGAAGCTACAAGAAATTCGGGTTGACAGCGTTAATAGGTATAAAAATAACTTAACTTGAAGATCACTTGGGGTCGCGGCGACCCCGCGCGCCTAATTAAAGGTTAAGATTTGTCAAAGCTGAACTATCACACCAACTCTGTCCCTGTGAGTAGTAACAGTATTATCGAATTACTAGTATATAAACCGCGGTTTTACTCGCATTCAAATTTATTCAAAGTATCCATGTCTCTTCCACTATTATAGGCTAAATGTGTCCGAAACTTAGGTAAGGGATTAACACCCATATTCTAGACGTTTCCTCAAAAAATCCTCAACTCCACTCAATCTCACTCCAAGATATTAGTATTCATAGTTGCAAACATCTCCTTCACTCGACGCTTTCCCTCAATCGATGTGAGGAAACAACTGTCAACTTCAAGGTACGTCGGGACCAACCTTAAGGAAGTTTATTGCTTATAAACAGTTACTGAAGCTCATGTTTTTATTTCATTAATATTTTATTTATAATAGAATGAAGTTACTTTGACTACACTTCGATTCGACATCAGTCGGGATTGCTCGAGTTTTGCTCAAGTTACAATTTAGAATACCAACATTGAGGATTCCTCGAGAAAATGCTTAAGGTATCCTCAGTCGAGTTGGAGTCAAGTGACGTATGAGGAAACGTCTTAAACTCATATTCTAAGACGTTAACGACGTAAGCCTCAGTAACTGTTTATACCTAAGCGATAAACTTCCTTAAGGTTGGTCGCAACGTACCTTGAAGTTGACAGTTGTTTCCTCACCTCGAGTGAGGGAAAGCGAGTGGAGGAGATTTTTGCAACTATGAATATTAATATCTTGGAGCTAGGTTGAGTGGAGTCGAGGAAACGTCTTAGAATATGGGTGTAAGTCTACTTGCCGTGAAAGCTTCATAATATCAGTAAGGATGTGAAGGGAATCAAATGAAATGAATTAAAATATCTCAGACTCTAACACCGGTTCGGAAGGTTACTTTTACTGAGAAGAGCCGGCAATAAACTCAGCAATTACTCTATTCAAAATTAGATTTTGTACATTAAGATGTGTCCTGGTTGAGCGAGCGCTACACCCAAGCATTGTCGTCAGTTATTACTTCTGATTATAATACAAAGTATTTCCACCATACCGTATAGTATATTCTTATACTAGTTTCGAGTAGTAGAGCTCTTAGTGCAGAGTTCGTCCGTGGAAGTACTACCACCTTACCCATTTCTGCCGTGAAGCAGTAGTGCACTTGTGTTACTGTGTTTCGGTTAGAAAGGTAAGGGGGCCGGTGAAATTACAAGCACATTAGACTTAACAACTTCACGTCTCAGTGTCGACAACGCATTGGCGATGCCCCTAGTGTTGCAAATGTCCATAGGCGGCGGTGACCACTTACCATCAGGTAAAACTATAGTTACCCCACTGTTTTGTACTTTTCCAAAAGCATGCTCAGGTTATTATTCGAACCCACAGCACTCAACCTGGCGATTGACATCACAACCTCAATTTAAAAAAAAAACAAACAGTAAGCAATACCAATTCCATAACTTAACGTCATCAACAATAAATAAACCATAACAAATTGAATTCAACACAAAACGAATTAAGGTTTATTTTAATTAAACTGCCGCTCCCGGCGGTGCTGGAAGTAAGCGATGCCTGCTGATTCAATTAATCTTGCTCTAATGGACCTGTAATGGAAGCATTTCAATAAATTAATGCGATTACGAAATTAAAATACCTAATTGAAGGTTAATTTTCATGCATAAGTTATTGTGGGCTTTGTCAGTGACATACAGTACTTATTAACTGCTTATTAGTATACTAGCTGTCCCCCGCGGTTTCATTTGCGTTTGTCGTTTCGATATTATATATTATGTTACAAAACTACCCGTACAGCTGAAAGGAGGTTAAATGGGGCCTTATGACGAGTCCATTCACAATATTTAAGAACCGTAGTAACGCTGTATAACATACCCCAAAAAAATAAAAAAAACTGACTTTTCTGAATGAAAAATAGAAAAACTATTAAAGTAGACAATTATTACGTAGAATAGGCATTTCTGTTAAATAGTTAGTTTTGATAATTAATAATATTTTTACGGGGCACGTTGTATATAGCCTATAGCCAGCTAGGAAAAATTCCGCGTCGAATGATAGCAGTCCCATCCCGATATGTTCAGTAGTTTTGTGGTGATGGTGCGTCAACGGAATCCTATTTTCCTTATATTATGTTATCCTTAATATTAGGCTGAAAGCGATTTCAACATGGAAACTATATAATCAGGTAAAGTTTTTGACTTACCATCAAAAACAAATTATTTAAGCCCTCCCACTTCCTGAAAATCTGTAATTATTCAGCCTGATTCAATGATGAAGTCAGTTCGATTCTAACCTAGGTTAAACATTAATAGTAAACTAGCTGTCCCCCGCGGTTTTACCCGCGTTCCCGTGGTATGTCACATTTATTATATATAAAAACCTTCCTCTTCAATCACTCTATCTATTAAAAAAAACCGCAACAAAATCCGTTGCGTAGTTTTAAAGCTTTAAGCATACATAGGGATATAGGGACAGAGAAAGCGACTTTGTTTTATACTATGTAGTGATAATAAATAAATAATAATAAATATCCCGGGATATTCTTTACACACAGCCATCTGATCCCAAACTAAGCAGAGCTTGTACTATGGGAACCAGATAACTGATATACTACATATACTATTTTTTTTCTAAACACATATTTATTCAGACACAGAACAAACAGACATGTTCACGCACACAAATGTTTGTGCTGGGTGGGAATCGAACCAGTGACCTTCGGTTTGACAGTCAGTGTCGCTAACCACCAAGCCAACTGGCCTGTTTATGTGCATGAACATGTCTGGTTATAAATAACTATATTGGTGTGTATTTAGGAAGAAGAAGTACTTAAATCAGTTATCTGGTTTCCAAAGTACAAGCTCTGCTTAGTTTGGATTAGGTGGTCGTGTGTAAAGATTTTTTTTTTCTGACCTCAATCTCACCTGATGGTAAGTGAAGATGAGCCTATTCACTCTTTTCTTAAAAAGCCCCAAGTTTTAAGTTTCTGGGAACACAGGATATTTATTTATTAATTTCTTTGGAAAGGTTGATGTATTATATCATAGTTCTGTAATTTTAATGGGTTATTAGAAATTAAATACAGAGAAGATAAAATAAATCCTATATTGTAACGGTTATTTCCTAGAAAAGCAAACTTTTAGTTCCTACTTCAAGGTTAGATAATTTTAGGTACATAAATCAATATTTACCTAAAAATATTGCACCCTCAGAACGATAGGGGCTTAACTCAAAAAATCACTTTTGGCACATCTCTGATTGGGTCACTTTCGCACGGAGCGGGGAGGGTGGGTCCCGTGTTAAAGAGGCTGAAGTATCGGTATACTTATTCTATCATTAAATCGACTATGTTTTACTATTCATCGGATAGAGCGTACTTTGTTTAGTCTCTCTATGATTGAAACTCCATTTCGCAAAATTTTGAGTTAAGCCCTATTCGTACTGAGGGTGCGATATATTCACCGTTCGCAATGCACCAGGGCTGCGATGTGCTTCGAGGTGCTACGATCGCAGCTACGAAAGTCTACGGTTAGTTACAGCATAACGAAATCGGACCGCGACTATATACAAACAGACTATATATAGCAGTCAGCCTTCTAGAATTGAAGGTGCTGGAATACTTTTACTAATATTATACATTCTAAAGGGTTAATGTCTGTCTGTTTGTCTGTATGTTACGTTTTGTCGGCCAAACCCTGGGACATTCTTTACACACAGCCATCGGAACTCAAACTACATATACTACGATTTTGTTGAATACTTTCTATATACATATTTACACGCAGACATGTTCATGCACACAAATGTTTTTACTGGGTAGGAATCGAACCCACGACCTGCGGCGTGACAGTCAGTGTCGCTAACCACCAACCCAAATGTCCCAACTATGTTATTTAGTAAGAAGATAAATTGTAACTTAGAGAAAGACTTAAATAATAATAAACCAATTTATTCCCAATGTAACTAAGTATTTACTATACTAGCTGTCCCCTGCGTTTTCTCCCTAAAATTAACATGCTCTTTATTAACATTTAATTATATTTATTGGGTTCCCCTTTTTGATCATAGTATTTAGTATAGTTTTAGTAGTAGAGCATTTTAATTGAAGGTATGTAGAGAAAGACTTAAGCTACTTTTAATATCAAAAAATTACCTTTATATCCCAGGTGGAACCGTAAGGTATAAGCTAGTTTAACAAAGGGCAAGTCATTAAAATGCAAGGCGAAGGTTATTGATTTCCTGACCGTACGCTATGTAAAGTCGCCGCAAATATGTATTGCGCCCTCAATAGCAGAATGGTGTACGATTACCAATGCCGGTATTCTCTACGCAAGAACTAATATGTGGCCATTATTTATTCTCTCTTTCCCTCCTACCAAGAAGAGACTACCTTGGTAATATAATCCTAAGAAAAGAAATTACTACCAAACCGAAGGTCGCGGGTTCGATTTCCACCCAGGACAAACATTTGTGTGCATGAACATGTCTGTTTGTTCTGTGTCTGGGTGTAAATATATATGTAGGTATGTATTTTTTTAAAAACGTAGTATATGTAGTATATCAGTTATCTGGTATCAATAGTACAAGCTCTGCTTAGTTTGGGATCAGATGGCCGTGTGTAAGAGAAAGTCCCAGGATATTTATTTATTATTTATTAAATTAATAATGACTGAAGACTGTGGTGCTAATAGTTAGGGAGTGCCCTAACTGGAGAGCACCATAAATAGGTACTCTATAGTGCAATTTCGCGGACAATAAAAAAAATAAGTTTTTACAAAATTTCGGGTCCAAACCAATCCTGAGCTGATAATTAGGCCTTGCTTACCAAAAAAAAAACGTGTCTATGGTATGGGAGCCCCTTTAGATATTTATCTTATTCTGCTTTTTATTTGTAGTTACGATGTATTTGTTGTTACAGCGGCAACAGAAATACATCATCTGTGAAAATTTCAACTGTCTATCTAACACGGTTCATGAGATACAGCTTGTTGACAGACCGACAGATAGACAGACAGACAGGCGGACAGCGGAATCTTAGTAATAGGGTCCCATTTTGGATACGGAATCCTGAAAAGCAATAAAAAAAATGACAAAAAGAGTGATATGCACTCCATCAATACTAGAAATAAGGATAAACTTGTCACTTCTGCATTTAGACTGCAAAAAGTGCAAGGCTCATTTTTAGGACTTAGTGCACGCATCTATAATACAATCCCTGCTGAAATATATATTTGCCTTTACAAAATTTTAAGGAAAGAATTAAGACTGTTTTAGTACAAAAGGCTTTCTACAACACAAACGATTATTTTAATGACGACAATGCTTGGGTGTAGCGCTCGCTCCAGCAGGACACATCTTTATGTACAAAATCTTATTTTGAAAAGAGTAATTGCTGAGTTTATTGTCAAAACAACCCTATTTTCCTTATAAATGTATATAATAATATATAGTTGTAGATTTAATTAACTATTAAATTGCTTAATATTAAATACAATTTTTTTCATTTTGAAAAGAGTAATTGCTGAGTATATTGCCGGCTCTTCTCAGTAAAAGCAACCTTCCGAACCGGTGTTAGAGTCTGACCATTCATAAGTGCCTGTGAAGGCCTATTTGAATAAATATTTCATTTTATTTCATTATTTCATTTCATTTCAATGTCATTGGAACTGAACCAATCTGTTAAATTTCAACTAAGAAAACATGAGGAAATGGCTCGAATGGCAAGATTTGATGAAACAAACATAATTTAGATATTAAATTTTAAATTCTGTGTGTCTGGTCTATAATCACTTCGATACTTGTTTGAAATTGTAAAAATTTCAAATTGCCCACCCTAATTTCGATAAATAAATCACTACATAGCATAAAACAAAGTCGCTTTCTCTGTCCCTATATCCATATGTATGCTTAAATCTTCAAAACTACGCAACGGATTTTGATGCGGTTTTTTAATAGATAGAGTGATTGAAGAGGTCTACATTGCATCTGAGCGAAGCTGGGGCGGGTCGTAAATAAATTATAAATAAATATCCCAAGACATTCTTCACACATGGTTACCTGATCCCAAGTTAAGCAGAGTGTACTGCTTGTAGTAAGGCTACCAGGTAACTGATATACTACATATACTACTTTTTAAATACATACTTATATAGATATTTACACCCCGACACAGAACAAACAGACATGTTCATGCACACAAATATTTATCCTGGGTGGGAATCAAACCCGTGACTTTCGATTTGGTAGTCAGGGTCTCTAACCATCAAGCCAACTAGCCCGATCATTATAATAATTGAAATTTTAGAAAAATATACACAATAAAAAAAGTTGCGTAATTGTAAAAACTACCTTATTAAATAGCTTGTAAAAGCAAATTGCAATATGAGTGCAAATTAAAATACCAACACGTCACGTATTTCGGATCATAATATTAAATGATATGCCAGCCAAATGGCGCGGATTCGTGTTAACGCGCCTTGAAAATTCCTTCTATGGTGCCTTAAGACGTTGAATATCCTTGGAATTTCTTATTATAACAAGTTACACATTATATTTGACAGTATGGTGTGTAATGATTTTGATACTTATTTGAAAATTACTTGAGAAAACTTCTTTCGAATTGCCCACCCCAAATTCTATCGTAATCATGATAATAACTAAAATTTTAAGAAAAAATACACACAACAAAAACGCAAAGGGCGTTCACTCGGAAAAAATGAAAATGTTAGCATTTAATTTGGATTTATTCGTTCTTTGTTTAAATCTATAGAATACTAAAGAAGAAGAGAGTAAGGCGGTATGTAAGAAAGACTTGTGGTTAATTATTAAGTTATTATGTAATGTGTAACACTTCTCCTGATGTGATACAGTTTTCTTTCTAAGATATAGCTGTCCCCCGCGTTTTTACCCGCGTTCCCGAGGGATATCACATTTTCCCGGAATAAAAATATCCTATTACTATTATTATAGTAGCCTATATGTTATTCCAGGATATGTTCTATCTATGTGCCAAGTTTCATCCATATCCGTTAAGTAGTTTTTGCGTGAAAGAGTAACAAACATACTTACATAAAGATCTTTCCAGTTTATAATATTAGTATAGATAAGGATTCTTTGACGCACCATCACCTCAAAAATACTGAACATATCGGGATGCGACTGCTACCATTCGACGCGGAATTTTTCCTAGAAGGTTAAAGGCTATATATACATATATATGATATCGATATACCCGGGGGACAACTAGATTACGTATAATATTAAATTATGTATATTGTTTAAAATAACTGTTTCTAATTATTTTTATTGATAACACCTTTAATAGCAACTAAATAAAAAAAAGAAATTGGTTTACAAACAGAAGAGAAAATGGTACTTAACTATCTCTCTGTACGTATTATTATAATATTTTGATGTAAAAATATGATATTCGCATTTGATGTTTCGTTTTGTAATTTTCTCAAGTGCTGTGTTCACCAAATTACACATTGGGGGATAAAATCAAATCCGCGAGAAGTAGTAGGCATGTTGATTGATATCCACTTCAACAATAATGGGCGTGGTGATTTTTATTTTAGCAATTTGGTTATAAATTGAAAATCAACTATAGCTATTGTACATTTCGTTTACATAAGACTTCAAGTTAAATCTGTATATATAAAAATTAATCCCTATTTCCTTTGGTCACGGCATCACGCGTGAACGGCTGGACTGATTTCGTTAATTATTTTTTGTTGTCTTTGCTTTTGTCAGTAGAATGTTCTTATGAAAAAAATATATTAGGTTGGGGAAAAAGTCTTTTCGCATTATAGTATGTATGAACTTGTAATAAAATCTCTTTGGCTATACTATTTGTATCTGGCTGGTTTTGGTATCATTGAAAGTTTAAATTTTAAAGAACATAATTCCAAACTCAAATTAGGAAAATGTGTGATTTGCATTTGTTTTTCGTACCGCCAAGATGAGTGAATCTAATGAAGAAATTCGATTCATTTTAAAATTTGACTACAAAAAAGGTAAAAATGCAACGCAAGCCGCGAAAAAAAATTGCGATGTTTATGGACCTAGTGCAGTGTCTGTGAGAGTAGCACAAATTTGGTTTAAGCGTTTTCAATCCGGAAATTTTGATATCAAAGATGCACGTCGCTCTGGTCGCCCCATTACGGATAAAATGAATGCCATTTTTGAAAAAGTGGAGCAAGATCGGCATATCAGTAGTTACGACGTAGCTGAAGAACTAGGAATTGACCACAAAACAGTTTTGGCGCATTTGAAAAAAACTGGGTACACAAAAAAGTTAGATATTTGGGTACCTCACCGGCTCACTGAAAGAAACCCAATGAACCGTGTACTCATTTGTGATTCTTTATTACGACGTCATGAAACCGAACCATTTTCGAAGAAGCTGATAACTGGTGATGAAAAGTGGATCACGTACGACAAGAACGTGCGAAAAAGGTCGTGGTCAAAGGCCGGTCAGGCTTCACAGACTGTGGCGAAACCCGGGTTAACTCGCAACAAGTTGATGCTGTGTGTGTGGTGGGATTGGAAGGGCATTATTCATTATGGGCTGTTACCACCAGGCAGGACCATCGATTCTGAACTCTACTGCGAACAACTGATGAGATTAAAGCAAGAAGTTGAGAGAAAGCGGCCGGAATTAATCAACAGAAGGGGTGTGGTTTTTCATCATGATAACGCTAAACCTCACACATTTTTAGCCACTCAGCATTAAGAGAGTTTGGCTGGGAGGTATTAATGCATCCGCCGTATAGTCCTGACCTTGCACCTTCAGATTTCCACCTGTTTCGGTCTCTTCAGAATTCTTTAGGCAATGTCAGGTTAACATCACGAGAGGACTGTCAAAACCACTTGTCGCAGTATTTTGATCAGAAGTCCCAAAATTTCTATAGCAATGGGATCATGTCCCTACCTACAAGATGGCAAAAAGTTATCGAACAAAATGGTACCTACATACTTTAGTTGTGAATAAACTATATTAAAAATGTTTTGAATTTTCTTAAAAAATGCGAAGGAACTTTTTCCCCAACCTATTATAAGAAAGTTGCTCGGAAATTTAAGAAAACTTAACGACTTTACTAGCGCTTTTGACAATACATATAAACTTTTTTAATGTAACCTGTTTGACATTATTGTCAGTCGTTTGACAGTAGGCGCGATTGAAGACAGGACAACGTCTGTCGGGTCAACTAGTAATAAATAAATATCTTGGGACAACCTCTACACAAGCCAAGCTAAGTAGACCTTGTACTATGGACAACGCGGCGATGCCCCTTTGTTGGCCTATGTGGTATTAACAGAAAAAAAAACATAAGTACAGTAGTGAACGGGGGCGTAATAACAAAAAAAACAATTTTAGTCCATACAATTTTTACATTCATCTTTGTCCGTGCCCGCGCACTGTCATTTTATATTTCTTTCTTTTTAAAACGAATATTAATTCAAATTATCGTCAGCCAGCAACAGTAATAACGGCCAGTGCGCTAGCATAGACTTTCCTTACAGAACCTACCTGTTCTTAAAAGAAAACCTAATCAAATAAACATAGCGAATAAGAGAGTGTTTGAGTTTGTTGAACAAACTTTTCCAACCGGCCGGATGGAAAATGGTGGAATGAAACATTTTGGTCTAAAAATAGAAATAATTTGGTTATACAGGTAATTCTTGTAGCTCGGTTCGTCAGTTCTTGCTAATATTATAAATGAGGAATGTTATAGGTATGCTGCCTTGACATGTAAATGTACATATAATAAGTATTTTGTAATTATATTATTAAATAGCCAGAAAGTCAGAATACATAAAATTTATAAAAAAACTTATTAAAAAAAAAACAATTTGACCTTGCGAGTTTCTTGCCGGTTTTTCTCAGTTGTAGGCTGACTTCCGAACCGGTAGTAGCTTCAGTAACTTTAAATTTTACCTTCATAAGTGCCTTCCGAGGGCCTAAACTAAATAAATGGTTTTGAACATTTGTATGTAGACATAACATGAGGTAAGGTGGAAACACGAGTAAGTTCGAGGGGCACTTCTTTTTTACACCACAAGGGTCGACCAACTAGCAGACGGTCCACCTGATGGTAAGTGGTCAACACCACCTATGGACATTTGCAACACCACGGGCATCGCCAATGTGTTGTTGACCCTGAGACGTGAAGTTGTTAAGTCTCATGTGCCTGTAATTTCACCGGCCCTCTTACCTTTCTAACCGAAACACAGTAATACAAGTGCACTACTGCTTCACACGAGAAATGGGTAAGGCACTAAAAACTCAACTACTCAATACTCCTATATATTAAGTAAATAAACAGTTTCAGCTCGTACGGATCCGCTCAATGGCTGAATTCCAATGAAGCGACAATTCGCGGAACGCTAGACAAAATTTGCACAAACTATGTCGGCATTTGTCGACAGACGGCTGTTGATGTCGGGAATCCCGTACATTGTTGATCTTACAGGTTAAATCATCTAATATATACCATTTATCAGAGGTAAACGTTTTTAGTATTAAATTGTGAACATTATCTATTATAATATAAGGTACATGTTTGTAAATTCAAATGAAAACTCTTCAAACTAAAATTAACTAATAAATAAAGTATGCTAATAAAATAAGGTTCTTTTGACGCACCATCACCTCAAAATTACTGAACATATCGGGATGAGACTGCTACCATTCGACGCGGAATTTTTCGTAGATGGTTATAGGCTATATATGATATGGATAAACGCGGGTGAAACGGAGGGGACAGCTAGTTAAATAAAAAAGTAAAGTTGCCTCTTTGTTAGCTAAGCTTAAGTAAGTTAGTTTTGAAATGAAATATTCGAAACTAATTTGTCAAAATGGTAAAATTTCGTAGTGTAACAGAAAATACTTTATTTTATAATATGAATTCTAAAACATTCAACGCAAGGTATCTTTACGGCAAATTATACTAGCTCGATGATTCGTCACAGTCTACATGCTTTGACTCTTTCGCTATTAACGCTATTACGTGAGAGATTCACCTCAGTACAATAAGTTGAAATAAGGGGCTGGAAGATCTTAAATCTCGCTATTTTGTTTCAAATGACATATGAATGCCCTCCAACAAAAAGTACCAACCTACTGACATAAGTTGAATTACCACAAAATATTCAACTGTGCCTTAGCACGAACGTCTATCGAAACCGAATGTTGTGCGAATGTTATGCAAACCAGCTTTTTGGCGCTCCATACCATGACGCTACGCTTGCAATGGATGTTCGTGCTGCCCTCTGGCAACTACGCGACTAGATACAGCAAGCTTATTTTTGTATGGTTTATTATGAAATAGAGACGATAAAACCGTTTTTATTCCATTTATATTTAACAACTAGCTGACCCGACAGACGTTGTCTTGTCTTAACAATGAATATTGAATTCTATACTTCTGATTGAATAGACTGTGAAATGTCCACTAAGAAATTATAAATTAATTATTTTATTAATATAATTCCGACCCATGCCTCTATTTTAAACGATATTTGCAGCGCACATTCTGTCAATCGCTACAGCTGTCAAACGACTGACAATAATAAAAGTTTCTATTGTCAAAAGCGCTAGTAAAGTGGTTAAGTTTTCCTAAATTTTCTAATTTTCCACGCAACTTTTTTAATTTTTTCTTAAGAACCTTCTCTTGGCAATAACAAACACGACAAAAAATGATGAAGCGAAATCGGTCCAGCCGTCCATGCGTGATGCCGTGACCAAGGGAAATAGGGATTCATTTTTATATATAATATATAGATGTAAGTATTCAGGTAGCTTTTATTTTCACAAATAAAATTAGTATACTGAAATTTATTTTTATCCTAACTAATATTAAAAATGCTAAGGTGAGTTTGTTTATTTGTTTAGCTTTCATGGCTAAACAAATGAACCAATCTTGCTAAAATTTGGCACCCACGTAGCCTATGTAGTGTATGCCCCAATACTGCCCTGGCAGCCCATCTTGTCCACTCAGCAATCCTATGTTTAGATCCCTCATTTCAGAAGCTTTCCCAGTCAGTCTGTATCCATCCTCTGACCCGATCGGTTGCCTAAAGATATTTCACTGAGTGTATTCTTTATTAAAGGTAATTAATAAAAACCTTTTTTTTAAAACCTCAATCTGAAAATCCGTATAACAGTACGATGATCTTGCAATTCTAGCACGAGTGAAACCGCGGGGCGTAACTGAATTATAATTTAAGGTTACCGGACTTCCAATGAACAAAATATTTGATTAGAGGCGCTGCTCCAATTCCAATAGAGAAATATTGTAAACCCGAAAGCAATAGTAACGTAAACTAATTTCAAGTATTTAGATTCAAGGTACAGTCAGCAACTAGTAGTTGAACAGCTCCAAATATATATAACAGATATTCTATACTTACAACATTCTGGTAATCCGGCGAATCCGGCATCATTAAACGTTTACCGGATCTGGTACCAATATACCGGATCCGGTGACCGGATAATGCAAACTCATTATTATGATAATTATGCTATTCATTAGACAGATTCATCAAATCGTGATGGTGTCTGTCATAAATCCATACATTCGAATTTATAATACTTGTAATAAACCGCTGTCTTCTAAATATGTGTACAAACTAAAATAAGTACACTTTCTAAAATAAGGATTACTTTTAATTTTAAGTATTTTGTTCTTCGATCGGCTACTTGTATTTCTAACCGTACAGTCCTCACTCAACAATTTAAATGCTTTACCCGGAGCTCACTCAACAAAAGTACATTATAGACCCTACCAACTAGTATTGCGATTCAACTCAGACACAAATCAATAGGGCCAGTGGTTAGATACCCTGACTATCACGTAGTAGGTCGTGGGTTCGATTCCCATTAGGAAAAACATTTACTAGAATGAATATATCTAGTTTCTCTGTGTCTGGGTGCAACTATCTTCACAATAATTAATTTAGAAATATTCTTTTCACTTCAGTAGCTCAAACATGTAGGTTTTGCTGCCTGAAATCAGTGAACAAAATGCTATTTTGCTGAGTGAGAAAAAGTAAAACTTTGAAACATTCACAGTCCATCTGTTTCCCGCCATTAGAAAGAGAGAGAGACAAAGACCAGCCCTTTCGAAGTTCCGATTTTGAATTCGATCTCAAAGACAAACACGTTCGGATATTCGTACTAACTAAATAAATTTTGCAAAATAGTTATTTGCCAGTATCAGTTTAATTTGCAGTTAATACTTATTTTCGTTTAAATACAACAATAAGTTAAAAATTCAATTAATTACATTAAAAGATAAAATTATCTTTTTGCAAAATTTCTTTATTTAGTACGAATATCCGAACGTGTTTGTCTTTGAGGTCGAATTCAAAATCGGAACTTCGAAAGGGCTGGTCTTTGTCTCTCTATCTTTCTAATGGCGGGAAAGAGATAGAGTATGCATGTTTCGAATTGTATGATTAACCCAAGACTGAAAACCGGGAATATAAATACGGCGCATATAAATGTGCGGCTTTCTAAAAAAACCAAAATTCAAAAGTTACTTGTCTCACTCAGTGAGCAAAATGCAGCAAAACCTACATGTTTGAGCTTCTGAAGTGAAAATAACTATTGTGTATTGTATGAATTATCTGATTGTTACAGTACTGATTAAATTTATTTGGGATCAGATAACTTTGCATGAAGAGCATCCCAGGGTCAATAAATAAATGGGCAAAGATAAAATAGTTAATTACCAAATTCTTCTCTTTTTGCGAATCGTTTTATTTTTGTTTAGTACCTAATTATTGACAATAGACAGTATTATTAAAAAAAATGGATACACTTGGTATTTTGAAACTTAGTGTTTTGCTTGTATTTCGACCAGTGGGCAAACACTATCATTTACTATTATTAATCGTAAATACTAATAACTATTACTATATAGTAATCGTAGTAGCTTCAGTAACTTTAAATTTTACCTTCATAAGTGCCTTCCGAGGACCTAAACTGAATATATAGTTTTGAATTTTGAATCATATTTACGCCCCAACAAAAACCGAATGTCGTTATTGGGTGTTTACCAACATTTCTGACGTATGTTAAAAAGAAGGTAATCGAGTACCATTCCATGCCGAGTGGTACGAACAGTGCTCTAGCTATGGTAAAGTGGTCAAGATCAGGGATATTATGTAGCACCAGAACCGTAACCGAAACTATCGGATATCCAAAATAATTCCACTATTTCGATGGGCCAATTGGGTATTTAGAGACCCTGACTGGCAACCCGAAGCTCGCGGATTCGATTCCCACGCAGAACAAACATTTGTGTGCATGAACATATCTGTTTGTTCTGTGTCTGATTGTATGTATTTAAAAAGTAGTATATGATGGTAACCGAAACCGATATGATAGTATTCATATCTAGATCCATAACTTCATATCCATTACAGTCCAGGATTCCCAGGTCAAGATCTAAAAAGACTGTTTTTAGACAAAAGAATGTCTTGGATAATCTTTATTGCTTTTGAGATTAGACAAGTGCTAACACCCACGTTCAGACGAAAATAGAACATAAGTGATATACAAATACATGCGTATAGATTTTAAGATTGCGCGACTCATGCGTATATTATAATAGTATAACGTAAGTGAATATATATAGATCCTATTAATGGATATTTCGGAATCACTGCATATTTTCAAGGAAAAATTTCAAATTTATTTTTTGATTAACGATGTCATGTAAGTCAATAATTGGTAATAATTACGTAAGTTTAATTAAATATTATTAAATTACCTTTTTTTCGTTTTAGCATTATTTTAACAATCTTTTGTTCTGAAATTCGGTTTCGAATTTTAATAATAATAATAAATCCCAAGACATTCTTCACACATGGTTACCTAATCCCAAGTTAAACAGAGTGTACTGCTTGTAGTATGGCTACTAGGAAACTGATATCACTGCATAGTATAAAACAAAGTCGCTTTCTCTGTCCCTATATCCCTATGTATGCTTAAAGCTTTAAAACTACGCAACGGATTTTGATGCGGTTTTTTTTTAATAGATAGAGTGATTGAGGAGGAAGGTTTATATGTATTAGTATCTTCATTGCACCTGAGTAAAGCCGGGGCGGGTCGCTTGCACTACATATACTATTTTTTAAATACATATTTACACCCAGACACAGAACGAACAGACATTTCACATTGCTTTATTTTACTGTATTGTTTTCGCACTAGTTTTGCTCTTTTTTTGTTGTAAATGTTGTGTACACCTATAATAGGTGGACATATCTGTACATTATGATCAGTTTTGTCATAATCACTGAAAATAAGACTGTATATTTTTAATATGTGTACTGCTGGTGTATGTACACTTAATAAATAAAATAAAATTAATCGGCCTACAGACCTGGGGCCTTACTACCTCTCATTGCGATGTTGCCTTAACTATTTTTTTGGGTTCCGTACCCAAAGGGACTGGACCCTATTACTGACTCCGCTGTCCGTCTGTCTGTCCGCCTGTCACCAGGCTGTATCTCATGAGCCGTCATAGTTAGACTGTTGAAATTTTCACAGCTTATATATTTCTGTTGCCGCTATAATAAAACTAAAATACAGAATAAAATAAATATTTAAGGAGGCTCTCATACAACAAACATGATATTTTTGCCGGTTTTATAGTTACTTGGTCCGATTCGCACTTGGGCGGTTTTATTTTCTGTCGGTACTATTTTGGGCTACAATAATAGTTTTTAAAAGCACATGAGACTTAACAACTTCTCGTCTCAGGGACAACGTTTGGCGATGCCCCTGGTGTTACAAATGTCCATAGCCGGCGGTGACCACTTACCAGGTGGACCGTTTGCATGTTTTTTGGCTTGATTAAGAAAAAAAATGTTCTAATGGTTATTTATATGATGATTCTGTTGAACCTAATCATAACACCATAGAGTACATTTTCCTTAAACACTTTTAATCGGCAAGCCTATAAAGTCTCGATAACTTGATTCGAAGTAATTTTTCACCGCCGTGGTATCGATCGACTGCGTCATTCCAATAAAAAATTCAAAATTCAAAACCATTTATTCAGTTTAGGCCCTCGGAGGGCACTTATGAAGGTCAAATTTAAAGTTACTGAAGCTACAACCAGTTCGGAAGTCAGCCTTCAACTGAGAAGAACCGGCAAGAAACTCAGCAAGGTTACATTCTTTTTTATTTTTTATTAAATATTTTTTTTTATAAATTTTATCTATGCTGACTTTTTGGCTATTTTATAATTTCAATTCCACATGATTTTATATTTAACAATTACAAAATACTTATTATAGGTATCATTAAAAAAAAAAAAATAACAATAAAAGAAATAACAAGACTACAAAATAGAAAATAACAATAATTAGGTACTTACAACTAGAAGAAAATTAGAGGTGCACTGTGCAGAGAGTAGCTATTTCCATACATTTTTATCTTCAATATAATGAACCACCTTGTAATACGCTTTTTCTTTCAAAACTTTCCTAATATAATTTTTAAATTTATGATCAGACGTTTTGGTTACTGAGAGCGTTATCTTATTATAAAATCGAAACAATGACCAAGAAATGACTTGTTAACTTTAGTTAGTCTAAAGTATGGAACAACTAACTTCTCCCTTTGTCTTGTATTTATACTATGAATATCCAATTTTGACTCAAACATTCCTATTAGAAACATAGGTATAAACATTATATTTTCATAAATATATAGTGAAGGTAATGTCATTATATTTATTTCCCTAAATAAATCTCTTAATGATTCACGGGACCCATACTGTAAATTGCACGAATTGCTCTTTTTTGTATAATAAATATTGATTCTATATCCGCTGCTGCTCCCCAAAACAAAATACCATAGGACAAGAGGCTATGAAAATATGCAAAATAAACTAATTTGGCTGTCTCAACATTCGTCAATTGTTTAATTTTCCTAACAGCAAATGCAGCCGAACTTAATTTAGCAGCTGGAGTATCAAGATAAGTTATTACAATATTCATTTGATACAGTAAATAACCAAACCAGTTCGGTCACCAAAATCAGGTGAGCACGCAACCAGCTAAAAATAACCTCGACAGAAAAATTAAAACTACCCCACGCTTTCTTACAATAAAAAATAGTTAAATACTATTCTTAATTTAAATATACTGATTTTTTTTTCTAATTTTTATTTAGTTTTTGAGTTTTTTTTTAACAATAATATTTTTTTTGTTTTTTAGATCGCGTAATCGTAAACGATTTTTTTTTTATTCTCAAATCGCTAATCCTGAAGATCCTCGAAAGGATAATGGGACAAACTATTTAAATTATTACATTGTCAACGGTCCTTAATAAGTATGCAAAGTTTGAAATTAATCCATCGTTTTGAAAGAGATGAAAATCACGTTCGAAGATTCCGTTGCATAAATACATACCAACCTTATAAAAGCGTATTAAAAACAGCTCAGTTAAGGCAATATCGCAATGGGAAATAGTAAGGCCCCACATCTGTCTGAGCCTATTCAAATCCATTAATAGGATCCATATATTCACTCACGTTAAACTATAATATACGCATGAGTACACCCGCCCACGCATTCTTAGAATTTACACGCATGTATTTGTATAGCACATAAGTTCTAATTTTGTCCGAACGTGGGTGTAATACAGTATAGAGTGACCTATAACCTAAGAAGGGTTTTTTCTAAGAAGGGTTTTTTCTGATGAATTCTTTCTTTCAGAAGAAACCCCGGCGGAAGTGGACGTGGCAAAGCCCCGACGCTGTGACCAAAAATGAGATTAATTTCATTATGACGGACAAAAAGCGTATATTTAGAGATGTTTCAGTGCTCACTAGGTTCAAAACCGGAAGTGATCACCGACTGGTCCGAAGCACTCTAGATATAAACTGTAAGCTTGAACGAGTCCGTCTAATGAAATCTACGCTCCGGCCTAATATGCTCCAATCCGTGGTTGGGTCTGAAACGTTCCAGTTGAAACTGGAGAACCGATTCGCTGCCTTGGAAACCACAATCGACGTTGATGTCGACCAGAATCTCGACCGAGTGGTAGGAATCCTCGAGGAGGAGGGGAAGAAATTCTGCGAGGCGCGAGGTGCCGGTAAGAGGTCTAAGTTTTCAAAAGAATCTCTGCAGCTAATGCAGAAGCGACGAGAAAATCCCGCAGTCACTACGTCAGATCAAAGAGCTTTGAACAAAAAAATCTCTCGGCTGGTAAGACGTGACCTCCGGAGCTCCAACACACGCTCTATTCAAGAAGCGATTGAGCGAAACCGGGGGTCTAGAGTCTTTGTTCAACAGCTCGGTCGAAGCCATCTGACGAAGTTGACCACATCCAGCGGGAATCTCGTCGCTTCTAAGCCGGAGATACTTAGGGAGGTGGAAGACTTCTACGGCCAACTATATACCTCGCAAGCATCCCGTCCCCAACCCCATCCCGAGGATCCCAGGGCCACTCTAACCCGCCATTATACTGAGGATCTGCCAGAGGTCAGCCTGGACGAGGTCATGATGGCTCTATAAGTAGTAGTAGAAGTATAACCAGCCCCTGTACCTTGCGTTTGTGGACTATGACAAAGCCTTTGACTCCGTTGAAACCTGGTCTGTTCTGGAGTTTTTGCAACGGTGCCAAGTTGATTGGCGATACGTCCAAGTGCTGAGAGGACTGTATGACACCGCGACTATGACCGTCCAAGTACAAAATCAGCAGACTGAACATATCCCCTTACATAGAGGAGTGAGACAAGGGGACGTTATTTCCCCCAAATTGTTCACTAACACTCTGGAGGATATGTTCAAGTCCCTAAATTGGAAAGGACGGGGCATAAATATTAACGGCGAGTACCTCTCACATCTTAGATTTGCGGATGATATCGTCATTATAGCTGAAACCGTGCAAGATCTCCAAGTCATGCTGACTACCCTGGCTGATTCTTCTGCACGCATCGGTCTCCGGATGAACTTGGATAAAACCAAGATCATGTTCAACGAGCATGTTATTCCGGAAACGGTTGCCCTTGGCGGAGTTCCTCTCGAAGTTGAATACGTCTACCTTGGACAAATCTCGCAATTGGGTAGACACAACTTCGAGAAAGAAGCTCGCAGAAGAGTACAGCTAGGGTAGGCAACATTTGGAAAGATGTCTAAAGACGAAAGTCTTTAACGAGTGCGTCCTACCTGTTATGACTTACGGAGCCGAGACGTGGACACTGACGGTGCGACTGGTTCACCAACTCAAAGTCGCTCAGCGAGCTATGGAGAGAGCTATGCTCGGAGTCTCTCTGAATCTGGCTGGCAGCGGTTGGAGCTGAAGATCGAGCTCAGTGGCGTGCCATAGGTGAGGCCTATGTCCAGCAGTGGACGGAGATAGGCTGATGACGATGATGATGATGATAACCTAACAAAGGCTAGTTGCAAGAATCACGTCCTTGATATTTCTTCTTTTTGATTTTATTTCGAGTAGTAGAGCTCTTAGTGCAGAGTTCGTCCGGGGAAGTACTACCACCTTACCCATTTCTGCCGTGAAGCAGTAATGCACTTGTATTACTGTGTTTCGGTTAGAAAAGTAGCTGCTAGGTAGGGGCTGGTGAAATTACAGACACATGAGACTTGACATCTTCACGTGTCAGGGTCGACAACGCATTGCCGATGCCCCTAGTGTTGCAAATGTCCATAGGCGGCGTTGACCATCAGATGGACCGTGCGCTTGTTCGTCGGCCTATGTGGTATAAAAAAGAATTATGATTTCGCTTCCTAGGTTTTTGAGGAAGTATTGTTTGCCAGTGTCGAGTACATTTTATGAACTATCATTTTTCAGTTTTTTATACATTGATTCTAATCTCCCAACTTACTTGGGACTTGACAGAGAAAGAGTCACTAGATATATTTTATGTTACAATGGATTTCCGAGTATATGCATGACTCAATTAGTTGAATTACATTGCATAAAAGTCCACAAAAATATTCAATAAAAGTAAAATTATATCATTTTACAGAAAATCAAAGAATACTACATACAACATTGCCAGTTCCTACCAAAACGCGTTCACGTTACAAACTTTACGATGTTTTTAATCGCTTATACTTTTATTAGTCTAGCTATACCATTACTGTCCACAATTATATACCACACAAATCCCCAGTTAAGTAAGTATTTGAGGAAAATTATTCACAAAACACTCAGGCACAGTCGTTAGAAAATAATTATATATAGTTCTAGCTGGTGCCCGCGACTTTGTCCGCCTGAATGGCAGTTTTATTACGCATCCCGACATATACATTATATTCGACAAATCTACGAAAGTTAGCTTTGTTTGTATTTCCGTCCGAATTTCGATACTGGTGAAGTTTTTCAACACTTTTAGATTATTTTCGTCCAACACCCTTTAAATGATAGAGCGTTGGCGCCAACGAGTTCAGATGACTGTACTATTGTATTTTTCTTAAATTTTACGTCAACCGCGACAGTTGCGTGAAAAAACATTTAATTGTGATTGATGTGACACATATGTATTTTAAGTTTTAAGATTTTATAATTAATTAATTGCAGCGCAAGTAGTCGATACAAAAATAATTAATGAGAAGATCTGCCAAACATGTTTCTTGCAGTTTAGTAGATTGCCAAAATATAGTTGCATAGAATATATAAGTCTATATGACTATATTTTACGTGAATAAGGACCAATCTTCTTAATATATAGATAAACCTCGGATTAGGCTACTACTTTGATAGATCAAAACAAAAGTTTTTGTTAATTCAATTTGACAACCAGTAACCACGTATCTGGCCATTGAAAACCAGAAAAAAAAAAAGTTAAGCCTTAAAAAGAAAAATAAATTTGTTGTTTTTTTTTTCAGATACCGCGACAGGATAGCTTCGAACAATAGCGAATGCCGCAATATATCGCTGTTGACTCTGATTTACAATATAACTGAAATCGACATTTTCCATCCATTGTTCACGATATGCGGGGGAGGCAACGGGCTTCCCTATGTATGTACATATATATGATATCGTAAAATCATTTTGTTCATAGCTAAAGTGAATTTCACAGTGCACATTTTAAAGGGCAACATTAACCTTGTAAATGGTTTTCGTTTTAAAAATAAGCAATAAAGGGCACTGGAAAATACATATTATCTAGCCCGAGTAACCCTCATGGTTCTGCTGGAGATTAGGTAGCAAAATGAAAAAAGGAATAAACTTATGAGCTTTGTAAAGCTTTCATATGAAAAATTTACAGTTTGTACCATGTTTTATTCAATGTATCCAGGCTTATATGGACAGTCTTTTTGTGAAAAATTTAGTTTGTTCAAAGTGAGAGTAGAGTTTTATACATTCCTATCAATGTCTGATCAAAAATCTTATCAATCAATAAATCGATCCAAGGTTACATTGATTAGATGAAAAATATAATCACAAAAACACTTATGCATCACGTTGATTAACTGTAACTTTTTTTTTTGTTTTTTTTTATACCACTTGTGCCGACAATCAAGCGGACGGTCCACCTGATGATAAGTGCTCACCGCCGCCTATGGACATTTGCAACACTAGGGGCATCGCCGATGCGTTGTCGACCCTGAGACGTGAAGCTATAATTAATTATCGAAGCAGTCAGGGAACCAGATTATTTAACTGAAAGGCTTATGTACCTATTTACCCTAATAATTGTCTGTTTAATAGTTTTTCTATTTTTCATTCATAAAAATCAGTATTTTTTTCTTTTTTTTTTTGGGGTATGTTATACAGCGTTACTACAGTTCTAAAATATTGTGAATGGACTAGTTATAAAGCCCCATTTAACCTCCATTCGGCTTTACGGGTAGTTTTGTAGCCTGTATATCACAATATAATGTAAAAAACGGGATGTGTCGTAAAGACACACGATAGAAGTGAAACTAGTATTACAGGGAAATATTTTAATATTCATTTTTGAATATCATAGGTTGTGTTTATCTTTCATTTATTTTTCCTCATACAAAAAGGTTGCGGATCAAAATTTCAAAGCTAAAGAAGGTTTACATCAAAAACTATTTTATTGCATTATCACAAAAATGTCTACAGAAATTGTGCACCAATCCCTGTTTTTATTTTTTATAAGATTTTTTTTTAATTGGCTGTAAACAAAATAGGCGTTCATTTTCCAGCCTCATCGGTTACTGGCCGTCGCGGTTCGGAATTAAAACTAAATAAGCGATGTCATTTATCACAGAGTTGGTCGGGTCCGCAGCCGGCGGGATTGTCGAGCTTGTTGACTCAGTGTTGTGTGAACTTTGCTTTATGATGCGATATTGTTCGTGTGTGGGCTTGAGTGAAGACCAGTCTTTTAAAATAAATAAATATCCTGGTATATTCTTTATACACGGCCACTAAGCAGAGCTTGTACTATGGAAACCAGATAACTATACCAGATAACATATACTACATATACCGACTGCAATTTGTTTCTAAATACATACTTATATAGAAATTTACACCCAGACAGGAGGACAGCTAGTATTCAATAAATGCAAAGGAGAAACTAAAAGGTAAGTACAATTATTATCTATAACTATAAAGCTAAGCTTTTTACTAAGCAACGACTACTCCTTCTTTTCCTTCTTAAAATAAATGTTTTCGAATGACCGTTCCATATTAAAAGCAAGTCTGGCACAAAAAATTCCGAGTTGGTACCGCTTTGCTCTCAATGTTGGATATCAGGTTTGTGGAATTGGAAAACGTAATGTAATATTACTTTCCCGTTAGTGAACTAAATTATCACTTTAGCTAGCAACTGACTTCACTATGTTAAGGCTCTGCCCCCTTATTCAGCTAATACAAACGGAGGCCTCGGAGAACTTACCTCTCATGTGATTAGTAGTATTAGCGTAGTTAGCGAAAGAGACAGAGCACGGAGGCCACGACGTATCCTCGAGTTAGTGTCATTTTCCTTACAGAATCGAGCCCCTGGTCAGAGTTAATTGAAACTCTGTATTCAATATCGATTAGCCCTGGACCAGAACAAATGAAAAGCTTTAGAGGAGGCCTTTACCTGAGCGGGGGTTCCAGTAAAATCTATCTTTATATATATAATTCTTCTGTACGTGTGTTGACAGTGAACTCCTCCTAAACAGCTGAACCGGTTTGAATGAATAGGGTGGCGCCTTGGATGGTTCAGATTCACAATTGGACCCGGTAGGTGGCGCTGCGAGCGAATTCCTTCCTTTTTGTATGGACTTATTTCGACAGAACGACGTCTGTCCGGGCAGCTAGTACTAATATATAAAAGTTTCTTTGTTTGTTTGCTTGAACGTGCTAATCTCAAGAACTACTAGTTCGAATTTTTGTGTTCAATAGTCTATTTATCGAGGATGGAGCAGAATGAAAAATATGGCAAAAAAGAAATAAAAATATTCCTTTTCAGAGGTTTGCGCGCGTTTGTCAATTTGCGGATTACATTCTTCCGGAACGCGGGTGAAACCGCGGCGGACAGCTATATGATATAATTATATAATATTAATTCATATCTACTAAAAATTTTTTCATAATAATTATGTGTTGAAAAATCTTTAGATAATTTAGGCTACATTGTCGACTTAGTATAAAGGTACTTTGTTAACTGGAAATTGTATGCTCTTTTATTTATTTATTATTCAATATCGATTAAGAAAATATATGATAAGAAAATCAAAGCCCAACCTATCAAAATAGTTCGGACGTTCATAAATAAGTGTCCGAAAGGCTTACTCATCCCAATAAAAGTGGCGTGAAATTGAGCCCAATCTTTTCAGTCACGTACCAAAAGAAAAAGTAATGTAAGTTCGTAAGCAATCTGCATACCATTATAACTTCGGTAGAATCGATGACGACCGAACTCAAATTCGATTCGGACAACATTTTCTAAAACCCCAACCCTAAAATCATTGGGAACCAATCAATCATTCAAATTTCGACCGATCCCATCGGCAACCGATCGCAAAAACCAATTTCAAATTTGGAACGCCGTCAGACCTCACGCCTACGAGCCGATGTGTAACGTATATCTAGGTTGTATAATTCTACAATTCATTCTGAAGGCACCAGTTGCTCTATGAATGGGCTCATTCAATACTTCGGTCAGTTGTACGCAAGCGCGGGAATCGATCCGTCGCCAAGGCGGGGGAGGGACGAACTGTGCTTTCCATTTACTGTTAAGTCGACAATCGACATAAAACTTATTATTTGTTCAAAAATTTATTAAAATATTATCGCTATTATTAAGCTATGGGGTTGATTTAATATTCTTTTCTATAATAGAAAATACTGTTTTCTTTTATTTAGAAAGAAAATCCATCGATCGAGTATTCATTATTGTACACCACTAGCAAGCCATTCTCGGTGGCCTAAACGCTGAAGTGTTTTTAACCCAGGTAAAAAAGGTTTAATATAAGGCTGAGTGAATGAATGACTGAAATTAATAAGAAAAAATAATGAATAAAAATAAGCACTTACGAATAGTCTGACTCTAATACTAAGCTAATATAGTATATACCAAGCTTTTTATTTTATTGAATAGTTAACTAGATATTTTAATTTATTACACCGAAAATATTTTTTAATGAATCCGGCACTATTCTCATTTATTTAGTGACACTTTAATTCAAAGGATTAAATTTAATTATTAATTTGACTACCGAAATAAATATGATATTTTTATCGAATCATTAATATTAAATCATCTCAATGCAAGCCAATGCAAATATTACTGATAGTTTAATAAAATTCTAAAGAGGTAACCACGACAAAATTAGGCGCAGTAATAAATAAAATTTTCCGACGCGCATGTAGGTACATTGGAAAACCGCCACCCTATCCGGAATGTTACGTTTTGGGCAAATAGCGTATATAGATACCTATGTAACTATTAAATATCAAAAGTACAATATATCTCTACGTAATACCTATCTATTCTAAAAATAGTATGTTTTATCAAGGAATTGACATTCCAATTTTATTACATTTTTGCCATTGAGTTTTCCCTAAACGGTGTCTACTCTGACCTCTCTCTCTACCTTAACCTTCCCCAAGAAATAGTCTAGGCAACTGTAAAATAATATACAAAATCCATGCAGTGGTTGTCAAGTTTAAAGCTCTTAGACTTAGTGCACGCTTCTATAATAAAATACCGGCTGAAATTTTCAAATTCGCTTAAAAAATTAAAGGAAATAATTAAGGCTTTCTACACCAACGATTATTTTAATGACGACAATGCTTGGGTGTAGCGCTCGCTCCAGCAGGACACATCTTTATGCACAAAATCTTATTTTTAAAAGAGTAATTGCTGAGTTTATTGCCGGCTCTCAGTAAAAGCAACCTTCCAAACCGGCGTTAGAGTCTGCAATTAGTTTCGTGAAGCCTTATTTGAATAAGTATTTTTTATTTTATTTCTTGAGTGAACTAGCGGATAAACATATAGAGAAATATTATAAAAAAAACAAAATCACATAGAATGACTTGTGACAGTTGAAGGTGTTTTACCCATATCTTGTGAAATAGCACTTGATTACTCTGAGATACTACACTGAAAACTTCACGAGACCTTGCTCTGTTACGGTATCCCCTTACTTTGTTGAAATAAACATAAACTATTGAGAAATTTTATAAAACATAGGCAACCAACTCATGCTATTTGAAAAATACTAAAACCACCCAATCGCGGTTCCATAAAAAAGGCAAAAAAAAACATGTATGTTGTACCCCCTTCAATATTTATTCTATTCTGTTTTTGTTGTTATAGCGGCAACAGAAATACATCATCTGTGAAAATTTCAACTGTCTAATTATCACGGTTCATGAGATACAGCTTGTTGACAGACGGACAGCGGAGTCTTAATAAACGTCCCGTTTTACGTTTTGGATACGGAACACTAATAAAAGGATATTATTAAAGGTTTTGGAGAAAGTATCACAGAGGTGGTGAAAACAAACATTGATCAATCAAACGGCCCTTTATCATGGTTGGGACCTCAAGGTGTTGGTGACAAATACTCGGATGACAAGGGTCGAGAATGGCAGCAGTATGTGTTCCAATAAGTTATCTGTGAGTCATTGTGTTAAAAGAACAGAAGGTACTTGGTACCTAGAGCAGTTATAAGAATAACTGATATATAAATTTAAATAAAACTAGCTGACCCGACAGACGTTGTCCTGTCTTAACTATGAATATTGCATTCGAACTGGTATGATTAATAAACAAAAATCAAAAAACATAGTATTTATGAATCTAATGCTTTAAGATACACAACAATTGAAATCTTTATTTAAGGAGTGATTGCTCTGAACTAACACGCTTCTCAAAAACGAAGTGTTTTTTTTTATGCCACTTGGGCCGACAAACAAGCAGACGGTCCACCTGATGGTAAGTGGTCACCGCCGCCTATGGACATTTGCAACACTAGGAGCATCGCCAATGCGTTGTCAACCCTGAGACGTGAAGTTGTTAAGTCTCATGTGCCAGTAATTTCACCGGCCCCCTTACCTTTCTAACCGAAACACAGTAATACAATTGCACTACTGCTTCACGGCGGAAATGGGTAAGGTGGTAGTACTTCCCCGGACGAACTCTGCACTAAGAGCTGTACTACTCTAGAAAAGTAAAACTCTAGTGTAAAAATTTTCATTAATATTCCGATTGAATTGACTGTGAAATGTGCACTAAGTCATTTTATATATCAATTATTTTATTAATATAATTCCGACCCATGTCTCTGTTTAAACTTTTAAATGAACTTTTATTATCAAACGACTGACATTTATGTCAAACACTATTAGGTTACATTAATAGAGCTTATATTATCAAAAGCGGTAAGGTTACATTAGAAAAGTTAATATGGTCGTTTTGTTTTCTTAAATTTTCTAATTTTCCACGCAATTTTCTTATTTTTTTCTTTCATAAGAACCTTCTCCTTACAATAACGTACACAACAAAAAAAGAATTGGCGATATCGGTCCATGCGTGATGCCGTGGCCATGGGAAATAGGGATTAATTTTTAACCGACTTCAAAAAAGGAAGAGGTTATCAATTCGTCTGTATTTTTTTTTATGTTTGTTACCTCATAACTTTCGACTGGGCGAAGCGATTTTAATGATTCTTTTTTTATTTGAAACCTGGTGCTTCCCGAATGGTCCAATTTGGTACAGTTCTGACAATGGCTCACATGAGAAGACCATATAAGTCTAAAATTTGCATTAAGTATGTGTGCGACAAATGAACGAGTAATTCAATATCACGCCAACCGATTTCGATTTATAAAAGGGTAGGTTTCTCAGATGGTCCCATGATCATTACAAAAAGACCTGATGATGGAATCCTGAGAAAATTGAGGATAATCCTTAAATGTGTAGGCATACTTAATACACCTTAAGTAATCACGTTTAGTAGGTCTACCCATATTCAGAAAAAAATATTGTGTACTTCAGAGTCACTAAAAATCAAACTATAAACAAAAATTTTAACAAACAAAAAAACCGACTTCACAAAAACAAACTAATACGCACTAAAAAAATTTTTTTGCATTATTAGACTACTTAAAAGTCAATCAAATTATTACGATAATATAATGTAGTTACAATTATTGTTATTTTTGGAGGCGGTGTCAGCCAAGGAAACACTACAATATACCAATAGCAATAATAATATGAGAATACTTTAATAATTAAACACATTTAACAGCTCCTCTCCCGCCGCGGCCCTGCTCTCGCCTCTCGCCTGGTAAAGTCGCGCGTGCGACACAAGCACATCTCACCTATAACTGTGTAACATATGTAGTTACAATCCTACGTTGGCTGAAACAAAAGTAACAATAATTGTAACTACATTATATTATCGTAATAATTTGATTGACTTTTAAGTAGTCTAATAATGCAATTTTTTTTTTCTTTTTAGTGCGTATTAGTTTGTTTTGGAATAGCACCTATAGTATACCACACGATTCATTTATCTCTTTTTATAACTTATTTTTATTTTATTTTAACCAATTTTGACAAAATTTCTTAGGGTTATTACAACTGATACGGGATTAATTGAATTAAGTTTTGGATTCAGCCACAAATTCACCATCGGTCGGACACTAATATTCATCATCTTATATAACTAAACAGAAAAAAGAATTTAATAAAAAAATTAAAAAAAAAATTATTTGTTCAGAGGAGAGTAGTTCCTCTCCTACTAATATTATAATGTGAAAGTTTGTGAGGATGGATTTTGGTTACTCTTTCACGAGAAAATCACCGAACGAATTTGAAAGAAACTTGGCACATAGAGCATGCCCTAGAATAACATATAGATACTTTTTATCCCTGGAAAATGTGACACCCCTACCTGACCTTAAACATAAATTACCTTTTTTTTATTTCTCTTTTTATTATTTAAATTGAAGTCTTTATACCTTACAAATAGCCTGGTGCAAATAGTTTTTGAATATCTTCAAAAATGAGAACGATTTGAACGATTGCTGATTACTGTTTATTAATTTACTGATACCTGCAAACCATATTTAATAGTAGTCTTTGCTGTAAACCATGCTTCCCTCTGCCCCTACCCCCGAAATCGCTGTTGTTCCGTCCGTGCTTAAATATCTGTAGGCACATTATTTGTTTGTTGTGGGCAAGGATCGGTACTGTGCAGACGGTTGCTTAAGGAATTTTTGTGTATATTAATAGGTTGGGGAAAAAGTTTCTTCGCTTTTTTTAAGAAAAAAATCAAAACAGTTTTTAATATAGTTTATTTACATTTAACTAAAGTATGTAGGTACCATTTTTTCGATAACTTTTTGCCATTTTTTAGGTAGGGACATGATCCCATTGCTTTAGAAAATTTGGAACTTCTGATCAAAACACCGCGACAAGTGGTTTTGGCTCAGTCCTCTCGTGATGTTAACCTGACACTGCCTAAAGAATTCTGAAGAGACCGAAATAGGTGGAAATCTGAAGGTGCAAGGTCAGGACTATACGGCGGATGCATTAATACCTCCCAGCCAAACTCTCTTAATATTTGCTGAGTGGCTAAAGATGTGTGAGGTCTAGCGTTGTCATGATGAAAAACCACACCCCTTCTGTTGATTGATTCCGGCCGCCTTCTCTCAACTTCTTGCTTTAATCTCATCAGTTGTTCGCAGTAGAGTTCAGAATCGATGGTCCTGCCTGATGGTAACAGGTAATAATGAATAATGCCCTTCCAATCCCACCACACACACAGCATCACTTTGTTGCGAGTTAGCCCGGGTTTCGCCACAGTCTGTGAAGCCTGACCGGCCTTTGACCTCGTGGTCAAACGTACGACAAGAACGTGCGAAAAAGGACGACCTTTTTCGCACGTTGTCGTATGTGATCCACTTTTCATCACCAGTTATCAGCTTCTTCAAAAATGGTTCGGTTTCATTACGTCGTAATAAAGAATCACAAATGAGTAAACGGTTTATTAGGTTCCTTTCAGTGAGCTCGTGAGGTACCCAAATATCGAACTTTTTTGTGTACCCAGTTTTTTTCAAATGTGCCAAAACTATTTTGTGGTCAATTCTCAGTTCTTCAGCTACGTCGTAACTACTGATATGCCGACCTTGCTCCACTTTTTCAAAAATGGCATCAATTTTATCCGTAATAGGGCGACCAGAGCGACGTGCATCTTTGACATCAAAATTTCCGGATTGAAACGCTTAAATCATATTTATGCTACTCTCACAGACACTGCACTAGGTCTATAAATATCGCAATTTTTTTTCGCGGCTTGCGTTGCATTTTTACCTTTTTTAAGTAAGATTTTAAAATGGATCGAATTTCTTCATTAGATTCACTCATCTTGACGGTACGAAAAACAATTGAAAATCACAAATTTTCCTAATTTGAATTTGGAAACATGTTCTTTAAAATTTAAACTTTCAATGATACCAAAACCAGCCAGATACAAATAGTATAGCCAAAGAGATTTTATTACAAGTTCATACATACTATAATGCGAAAAGACTTTTTCCCCAACCTAATATTAGTACTACCCATATTATTATTATTACCTATTGATACACTTTTGTACGCAACTGTACACCTGAGTATCGAATAGTCTAGGAGTGAAAGTGAATATTTATAAGGCTTTTTACATAATTCCAATCGAGAGATATAACAAAGAAAAACACGAATGTTGTGTATGATTATTTACTGTTTGCATATTTATAGAACATTAAATCATTAAAACTTGCATTTTCAATGAAATAATAGAAAAATATTTAACCAGTCTAACTGTATGGAAAAAGCTACATAGCTCTTGGACTACTCCATACAAATACAAATGTGTTATAACTTTTGTACATGGGATTCAGGGACAAAATTGGACAAATTCTGGAAGCAAACAGATCTTCGCTAGGTTCATTAGTTCTCGAGCCACCTTATAACTTTTGAACCAGGGCGCGACAAAATCTGATATTCGATGACAAAATAGGACAAATTAGGGACAAAATAGCGACAGACTTGGAATTCAAATCCGTGATGGTGGTCCTGCCAGAAAGTGGCACACAAAAAAGGTTGGTATTATTCTAAAATAACTCCACAAAAACCTACATAACTTATAACTTTTCTACCTTATGTTTGAACCTACGTTGCGGCGAGATAAGTAAGAGCTCAACTTAATTCGATTCCTATCTAAAGTTAGTTAAGCACGATTGATTGCCTGTGATAAAGATTCAACTTTCTACACCTACACGTGTTTTGAATATTTAATGCAATCTATTTGATACCGTATCGATATTTAATTAAGGACCTTAATCGTGAGTATTTATACATCTACCACCCGCGGGAATATAATGAAGTACCCTATTTAAAATTATCACTGGAACATAAAGCTATCTTTAGACTTAAGTTATTCAACGATGAAAATTGTAAGCGTATAATTCAGCGCCAGCTGTTCCACGCGGTTTACACACATTACCGGAAGTATCTCGTGGTGTCTGTAGAATTTCATCAAAATTTGTTCGGTACAAATATAAAAGAAATAATTATGGCTTTAATTATACAACGTGTTACAAAATACCCCGTAAAAATATAATTAATTATCAAAGCCAACAACCCTAGTAAGCTGTCATGTCAGGGAACCAGATTATTTAACAGAATGGCCTACGTACCTATTTTACCTAATAATTGTCTACTTTAATAGTTTTTCTATTTTTCATTCATAAAAATCAGTTTTATTTTTTATTTTTTGGGATATGTTATACAGCGTTACTACGGTTCTTAAATATTGTGAATGGACTCGTTATAAGACCCATTTAACCTCCTTTCGGCTTTACGGGTAGTTTTGTAACACTATGTATATATAAATACAGAGTGACTGGTGAGATACCTTCGATACTTATGGAGAGTACCCCACCCCCGCCCTCAACCACACTACCTGTTGCATCGCCGCATCGACTCATTAGTGTAAGCGCAAACGCCGACAGATTGTAGATATTTACGCGCCGTGTGAGTGTGTGTGTGTGAGACCTGTGACCCGTGACCCGTGATAAGTATCTAGGCTAGGTAGTTAAGTATGGCTCATCAATACAAAGATATTTTTGCCTGTCCTAAGCCAGGATTAAAGTATGAAGGGAAAACGGATCATGCTCATGGGGATCATACATGGGGAGAGGTCTTGATGTAGGTAGGCTGTACAGTCTACGTACCTATGTATTCTGTGTTGACAGCGCGCTGCGCGGATCCAAGAATTGCGCAGGTAAATACGGGACTCTCGGTGTACTGTTTACTAAGTTTACCAAGAAGTAATTTAATATTTATTTTTAATGTTATTTTTTTTTCATCATAATATGATCGCCAACTATCACAGCCTCAAATATTGAAGGTATCTCACCAGTCACCCTGTATATATAATTCTTAGACGTAATTTAAATTATCTGAATTTGAATGTTACTGGACTCAATCAAATTATTACTTTTATTTTATTTGAATATAAATTTAATTTAATATAATATAATATAATTAATTTATATAATATTAAATTTAAAATTTAAATTAATATATATTAAAAAAATAGTATAAAAATAATTATATAATAAATAAATATAATTTAATAAAATTTAAATACAAGCAAACAGAGGTTCCTTTGACGCACCATCACCTCAAAACCACTGAACATATCGAGATGGGACTGCTACCATTCGACTCAGAATTTTTCCTACATGGTTATAGGCTATACCCCTGTATATTCCCCTTTCGGCTTTATGGGTAGTTTTGTAACAGGTTGCAGGTTAAATAGGGCCTTATAACGAGTCCATTCACAATATTTAAGAACCGTAGTAACGCTGTATAACATACCCCAAAAAATTAAAAAAACTGATTTTTATGGATGAAAAATAGAAAAACTATTAAAGTAGACAATTATTAGGTAAAATAGGTACGTAGGCCTTTCTGGCATGACAGCTTACTAGGGTTGTTGGCTTTGTTAATTAACTATATTTTTACTGGGTATTGTGTAACACGTTGTATATGACATCGATAAACGCGGGTGAAACCGCGGGGGACAGCTAGTAAAATACAAACCTATATAAATATCGTTTTCCCAAAAGGGTCTAAAAGTCATCTGATATACCTTTAAGTAAAATCAGAAATAGTCTGAAGCGGCTTATACAATCTCCTGTAACTGTCTCTCAAGTGACCCGAAATACATCCACATATTTTTAGACTCTTTGATGGCAAAAAGGGGTGTACTAAAATGTTGGAATTTCTATTATACTATCTTATAGCCTAGTAACCCCGATCAAATCCGGGTAAAATTACCGTTTTGGATGACAACGCGCGACGCTAAAAGTAGGGGAATCTATAGAAAATACCTATTACATTATCCTTTGTCATATTATATTTACCCATCGTCCACCCTTTTCGTGTTCACAAAATAATAAACCATAAATTCGACCTCAGCCTCTATGCTGTCTCTTTCGTTAACTTGGCAAACACGAGAGGTGCGCTCTGAGCGATTTGGTTGGCAAGTTTGTATTAGAAGACTAGATGTCGCCCGCGGTTTCTCCGGCGTTTCTAAAAACATACAAAATTGAGATAACTAAACCTAAATTTTATGTCAAAAAAAAAAACAAAAAGTCAGAATAGATAAAAAAAATATAAAATATATTTTTTTTAAATGTAACCTTGCTGAGTTTCTTACCGGTTTTTCTTAGTTGAAGGCTGACTTCCGAACGGTTGTAGCTTTAGTAACTTAACATTTGACCTTGATAAGTCCCATCCGCGGGACTAAACTGAATAAATGGTTATACCTAATTCTTAATTGCTTTTTTTGATATGTTAAAATTTCTGTCTATGTGCCAAATTTCATTCAAATTCATTTAGTACTTTTAGCTTGAAAGACTAACAAACTTACACAAACTCAAACATTCACATTTAAAGTGTATTTAGGATGCAGGAACTGTGTTATGGGCAGATCATACGGAAAAGTCACGGAGAAAGCTTAATTAATATGCCTGTTTAATGAAATAATTATGTCATTAGCGATAGCCTGTTTTAATCCCCTAATAGATATTTACTTTTTTATTTCGTTCTCGAGGGATATCACATTTTCAAAATTTCCCGGGATAAAAAGTAGCTAATCAAGCAAAAAAATTTTTATCCCGGGAAATATTGGTTTTTTGGTTTTTGGGTTATTCCAGGATATGCTCTATCGATGTGCCAAGTTTCATCCAATCCATATCCGTTCATACAAACATACTTACATACAAATCTAAAATTTAAGGTATATTGTTAACAGTTGTTACACTGATACATAAGAACACAACCAATTATAGACAAACACCACGTCATGATATTTTACATTCAGTTAATAAGACATGTGACTTTTGTTCCAATAGGTTTGAATTCATGGTTTCTTGATAGCTGAAGCCTATATTCCAGTCGACGTAGTATGCTGTTCGTTAATAGGAGAATTGGTCCCCTGATATCTTGTTTATTTGACGATTTTTTTTTTATGCCACTTGGGCCGACACACAAGTAGACGGTCCACCTGATGGTAAGTGGTCACCGCCGCCTATGAACATTTGCAACACTAGGAGCATCACCAATGCGTTGTCGACCCTGAGACGTGCAGTTGTTAAGTCTCATGTGCATGTAATTTCACCGGCCCCCTTACCTTTCTAACCGAAACACAGTAATACAATTGCACTACTGCTTCACGGCGGAAATGGGTAAGCTGGTAGTACTTCCCCGGACGAACTCTGCACTAAGAGCTCTACTACTACGACTTAGACGATATGGACAATCGACTAAGATTTATAAAAATACAGTAGACTCGATTACAGGTCTAATTGATATCGTAAGGCATTCGGATAAAGAAAAAGCCTGGATAATTGAATTAATGAAGAAAAGATTTATTACATACTAGCTGTCCCCCGCGGTTTTACCCGCGTTCCCGTGGGATGTCACATGTATTATACATAAAAACCTTCCTCTTCAATCACTCTATCTATTAAAAAAACCGCATCAAAATCCGTTGCGTAGTTTTAAAGATTTAAGCATACATAGGGATATAGGGACAGAGAAAGCGACTTTGTTTTATACTAAGTAGTGATTATATTATTAATTCTAGAGATAATATTTATTCAAAGCAATAGAAATAAATTAAACTTCAATCTACCAAAAACAACGTTTATTAAGAGATTAGACATTTTCATATTTCTTAAGTTACTAAAATACTGTAATCATTAACATGAAATTACTAGTATCTACTAACAAAAATCTCAAGATTAGTTACTATTGGCACGTTTAGGCTTAAAATAATTTGTAATTTTCACTTGACGTAAACAATCATGTCTCTTCATTGCAGCTACATCACGAATTCTTTTTAACTGTAGTAAATTCTCAGCGTTACACTCTGGTTGTTTTTGGAACCATTTGATTGCTGTTTCTAGGGCCTGTGATGCTTCCGCGTGAGATGGCCCTGCATCGCTTTCTGCGTTTACGTTTTCTTCTGTTTCATCTTCTTGTATTTCCTGCTTTATATTTTCAACAACTTCGTCATCCGACATGATCTGAAAATTACGATCATCACTATCAGAAGGAAACTCCTTATTTATACCATCTTTGAAAGAATTTGCTGGCATTTTTTCATCTCGTATCTCCAATTCGCGAATTCCATGTCGAGATTTAAATCGGTACAACCATCCGTTACTTGCCACAAAAGATTCATCGCCACCAATTTTTTTATTTAGCTGTAATGCTTTCTCACAAAGCAAAGGACCAGATATCGATTTCCCAGTAACTCGTTTTTTTAAAAACCATCTAAATAAAGCTTCTTCCAAAACTTCATTTTTTGGTTTCTTCATCGCTTTTCGATGTTTACTCCCAACTTTACCGTCTAATTTGCAGGTGTACTTCAAAATTGAATCGGTATTTTTCTTAATATCACTTATCGTGGAAGCACCTACACCATACTTATGAGCTAATTTACGCCCGGTTTGTCCATTTTTTAATAAATCAATAATATTTACTTTATCTTGAAGTGATAGCACCACTCTTTTACGCTTTAGCATTTTTAGTACAAATGTGACTTGATGCAGCAGAGTTAAGCAGAATTATTGGTTATTGTCTAAAACAATAACGAAACACGTGGGGAATTGATCCAACGGGGCGCAAACAAAAAATGCCAGTTGCAACATGTCAGAGCAACCACGGATTAAACTACAAAATTATTGGATCGCGAATCCGTATAACTGGGGTACAGATAATCGAGTTTCCACTGTACCTATGTATATTGCGAAAGTGTAGGTCGGTAAGTATGTACATATTTCAAGTAGAGACATCTAGTGGGAAGCACTTCAATGCAGCAATTTACAGAAATCGAAACCTTTTTTAACTTTTTGTGTCATAGCCTCAGTTGGTAGTTCCGCTACTTACCGCTAGATGGCAGCAAAAAGGAATGACGTAAGCGAACGCTTTTGTAATGCACTATGTACCATAAACAAAGATCGCAGATGGCCAGTAGTAAAGAAAATGAGTAAAACAAAGGTTTTATTAAATGAAAAACAACAATTAGATAATTTCTTATATATTTTTACATTTGAAATAATACAGGCGGTTACATAAAAATAAATAAGTCTTCGTATTACATTACATATTAAATGTGATGTTTTGTAAAACAAAACGAAATCTAAACAAAGATTACAATAACTACACATACATCGAATATAAACTGTACATAAAATTATAAATAAACATGGTACATTTAGACACCACATAGTGCGGTTACACAAGTCACATATTTTTTAATTATGTAAGTTAGTAAAAATAACATAATAAAATTAATTTACACGTTAATTTGTGCTGTGTATTGTCGATAATCCAATGTTATCTTGTAGTGCCAACACTTTCACTTAAAAACTAAATAAAACTAGTTTTGTGTCATATTATTACTGTGATTTATTAGTTTATGATTTTTACTAGACAGTTGTCAATTATACACCTTTTAAACATAAAACTTAGGAATATGGCTACTTTAAAAAAACTATATCACGAAGGCTGTATTGGGATAACATTAACAGACGGTTAAACAGTTGACTTCGTATTAGACAGCGAATCTGTACCATAGTATTTTTCAAATAGCATGAGTTGGGTGACACACAGTGGCGTAGCTACCGGAGGGCTAGATGGGGCAATGCCCACGGGGCCGCCAAGCTCAGGGGGCCCCTCGGACTCTGACTTACACACAGTATAGCTACTGGAGAGCTAGACGGGGCAGTGCCCCGGCCCCCAAGCTCTGGAGGGGGGGGGGGGGGGGGGGAAAAAATGATTTTAAATAGGTAACTTCATTTTTTGCCCCAGGGCCTTTGGTTATCTAGATACTCCACGGGTGACACATGGTGTTTTTATAAGATTTCTCAATGGTTTATATTTAACCACACTAAGAGGATACAGTAAGTGAGCAAGATCTCATGAAGCATTAAGGGTAGTATCTCAGAGTAATCAAGTGCTATTTCACAAGATATGGGTAAAAAACTGTCACAACTCATCCTATATGGAATATATTATATTGTTTTAACACAGTTAAATGGTTTTTCTATTAAGGAACCACGACAAGGCGAGATCGGTTCTAATAAATACCGAGAGATCTAATGAATGTGGTCATATGACAATGTGAATTCAGTCGAAGTTATGTCAAATTCAGTCATGCAATTATTTTACGATGTTGGCTTGTTTTAGAATTCTAAAACTATGAGTATAGATATTGTAAAGGCATATTAAGTGGATATTATTAAATCTTAAATACGATAAGGTACGAGGAATCTATTGGACATTGTCAGTTTGTTAATTTGTACTAAAAAGTATGTATTAAAAAATTGTCCCGTAAAGTTTGCATTTTGGAAATAACCCGAGATTCGCAAATGATAAAAATTACTGAGAAAACATGTACTACCAGAGGTTACTCCTTATACCGGTTATATCAACATTAGGTATGATAGTTTGTGATAATTATCACCTGTCACTATCTGTGCCATAAGCAGTGACTTTTCTTAGAGCTGACAACTCTGAAGCATTATCTCTGACAGAACCATCACACTATCGCTTCACTGACAGTCAATTTTAATCTTTTGAAGCCTTTATTATTATATTCGCAAAGTACATGACTCACAAATTTTTCGGCATCATTTTAACTTGGGTAAGAAAAACGATCTTTGTATATATTTTACTATATGTCACAGTTTCCTTTAACAAGAATAACGCGCTTCATCGTAAGATCAAACCATAAACACGGGACAAAAAACTGCCAACACACCAATTCTATTTTTAAATGAGTATAATAATTATGGAGTAGGTTTCATTCAGTCTATTGGATTTATTTGATGGTAACGAATTAATAAAATGGAATGCATAGAATCGGGCTGATAAAAAAATTGGCACAATACAATTCTTAGGGTGCTTCTCCAGGAGTGTCTAATGAATGACATTTTGATTGCTACATGCCGTCTCAACACTTAAGGCCTCTTTATACAGCTTGACATACTTATTTGGGAACAAATCTTTGTATATAAATGAATGTTTTTCTGTATTTCCTTTATACTTTGCAACGGATTTTAATGCAGTTTTCAGCAATAGATACAGATTTTAGTCATTCAAGAGGACAGATTCAAGGTTTATAACCAAGTTTGAAAGCTGGCAAAGCCGCGGGGCGCAGCTAGTAGAGTATATATATCAAGTCTGCAGTTTGATTGACTAATAGTTGAAACTCACAAAATTTACAATATATCGAATGAAACAATAACTTGTTTAAGTCGACTCATTGATATATTAGAAAGAGAATTTCCACTATAGATAGTACTAGGCCATTGACGCTTCTTGACGCTCTGACCTTAACTATAGATCAAAAATCCACGTTAATTAGGCGATTATTAGCTACCCGGATATTGTGAGACGGACACCTTGCACTCCCTTCTATTGGATCATGCACCCTTATGAAGGCGGGTACTACTAATTTACTTCAATATAGTAATTAAAAACCTGGCAACATTTTTACACCTTAAAAGCTACAGCAACACTCTCAGGCGTACGTACAACATGGAACATTTATTTTTTTAAATCTAACTTTTTAATTTATAGAGTCGTAATAGGGCTTAATCTACATTATATAATGAGTTATGAGTGACAAAAATACTACACTCTCAAAGATATATTGTTAACATTGATTTAGTTGTCTTAAGGCCGGGGGCACACTCTGGATCCCGCATAAAATGAGATAGCCAAAGAAAATCGAGCTATTTTATTTAGCGCTACAAAGCGCATTAAGATTGCGTGGACACAGGAAAATAATTGATTTATTGACATTGAAAAAACTAATCTATGTGCGTTTAAATAAAACTTGATATTCCATGGTTTCATGACAATACCCTGATCGATTTGAAGTTATTCATGTGTATAATTGTTTAGCTTCTAAATTATGAAATTGAGCCAAAATGTATAATATTTCTATTTCAATCCAATTTTTGCGACTGAGATATAAAAATTGTATTCCGTGACCTTGACCTTGTCCTTTGGGTTTTGAAATATTCCAGTCAAACGAAAACAGTTATTATCATCGCTATAAATATTATTAATTACACAGGAATCCCTTAATCTAAACATATTCTAAGTTAGCTGCGACACCCAATTTTGCCTACATTTCCTACCGTTCGTAATACAATATACTTTAAATAGACGTGTTTCTTTGGTTAAGATGTACACAGGCGGGGATGTTTGCGCGAAACGAATGCTTGAAACCGAACACTTAGTGTATACTTCGTTTAAATATGAACCGAATATCGTCGCAATATATTTAAAACATAATTGCAAAAATATCCACATCACTTTGACCTTAAATTATAAAAAAAATATAATACTATATTCTAGCTGATAAAATCCGCGCATATAAAAAAAAGCAAAGTAAATGAAAATGAATATCATACTTTACTGCCTTAAACAATTTAAAAATATTTGAACAATTGATCAAAGCAGTAATAAATACATTAAACAATAAAAATAAATATAGCTACTAAAAGAGTCTAACGCATGAAAACGAGACCAAAATTCATAATTAATGTTTGCGTAGAGCACGCCTTATCGTACGCCATTTGCGCGGGTCTGTATTATAACAATCTTCAAATCTCACATCACAATAACTCATTACAAAGACACTTTTTTAAACGCGTGACCTTGACCTTGAAAAATAAACTCTTAACAAAATGCTCAATATAGAAAATAAATCGATATAAAAAAATGGAAATATTGGCTGTGTAAAAAATCAAAATAGCTTCAAATCCATACCACAGATTTGTCTATAAACATTAAATCACAATTCAATACATAAGGAAAGCTTGTAAGTCAGTCTATCTACAACTACAACGGCAAAACGTTGGCACAACTTTATTTATTTGGGCAAACATTTGACACCACGCCAAATATTTGTTCAAACAGATGTGCGGCCAACATTACAATTTAAACTATCTATGCAATATATTTAGCTAATACTAATGAATACTGGAATTTATGACACAATCTCTAGTAGAGAGGAGCAGAGAAGTAGGACTAGAAATCAACATAAGCAAAACTAAAATGATGACAAACTCAGTACCCGTAGACATAACCATCAACGGACAGAAACTTGAGTATGTAGAAGAATATGTGTATCTGGGTCAGATAATATCGCCAAATGAACAAACATCCAAAGAGATAAACAAAAGAATTGCAACAGGATGGAATAAGTATTGGGCTTTGAAAGAAATCACGAAAAGCAAAAAATTATCTATGAAGATCAAGAAAAAGACTTTTGACACCTGTATACTGCCATGCATCACATATGGCTGTGAAACATGGGCTTTGACAAAACAACATAGGGACAAACTAGCAAGGTGCCAGAGAGGCATGGAGAGGAGCATGCTAGGTTTGAAACTATTGGACAAAGAAAGAAGTATAGACATCAGAAAAAAGACCAAAGTAACAGACATACTGTCGCGTGTTGACCAACTTAAATGGAGGTGGGCTGGACATATGCTCCGTTGCAAAAGGGAGAAATGGAGTAAGCAGGTGACAGTCTGGTACCCTAGGGATGGATTTAGATCTCGAGGTCGTAAAGCTAAAAGATGGGAGGATGACCTAATAATGACCTTAGGGCCCCTGTGGACCAGGGTCGCGGCAGACAGACAACAATGGAAGGAGTTGGAGGAGGCCTTTGCCGTAAGGCACACCGAAATAAGAGACATTTTATAGAAACAGTGTTTTAAATATTTTGAAATGTAAATCAAAATGTAAATTTTCGGAAATAAAAGGCTTATTATTATTATTATAATACTAATGAATGGCACGCGATATATTCTAAACGCACAAACACGACCCGCCTCAATCATTTCTAAATACACAATTTTACTATTTCCCATTTCATCACTTCATAGACACTGCAGAATCCATCGAGATATGATTAATTAAAATGCTGTATTACTTACTGTTATTTATAAATGAACATAAATTTGTTTAATTATGATAGTCTACAGCATCTAGTGTTTTAAATGTCATACCTCGAAAGATTTGCTCTTTACAGTGGAACAATGGTACGATTTAAGTAAAAAAAAAACAATTACTTAAACATAATTTTCTTTAAGAATATTTAGAATCTATATGACCAATAAAACCCGTAAAATACATATTATATTAATTTTCATTATGAAGTCCCCGAACATATTTAATATGATAATAAAGTTCATTTTACCATAACAGTAGTCATAACTCATAACATACTGTCAAAGCGAAATAAACTCCAATCAAAACTGGAATAGAACTCAATTTCGAATGTCATCAATAAATATTTTATTAAATCGCACCATTGACCTCAAACGGAGCTAATTACTTAATTGACAAACCACTAATAAGCAGTCTTCATAATTATATAAATAACTATAGATTATAATAAAAATACTGGACCATAAACTTGATTTAATAGGAATTACAAATGGTGACGGACCGACTTATATAAACTCACATTCAATAGTGACGTGCGAAAATATACCTTATTGATTAGTATGATAAAGTTGCTTTAAACTAATTACTGGACAATTTAATGATTTGTATACCACTCAGATTTTCAATAAATAATGTAAAGTATAAATTTTTGATATTCTAAAAGAGACTTTAACATCCTAACAATAAGGTAAGTTTTTACTACACGTCGGCCCAACTATAATACGCTCACTATACACAATTATCATCGTATATATGTATAATTTTATAAGAAAAATGTCACAGACATTGACAAAATACCTTCATGCTAAATCCATGATCAGATAAAATTAAACTTTGCTTATGAAAATGATTAACTTTAAAGTTTGAGAATTTAAACTATATTTTTTGCTTCGTTTGTTTGAAATTCGATTATCAACCTTAACACAGTACAAGCCTTTGGTAGCATCAGCTAAATTCGCCAAAACCATTCGCATTATTTTTTTTTTTTAATATGTGTTTGAATCTGACTAGTCATTGTTGAGTTTATTGCCGGCTCTTCTCAGTAAAAAACAACCTTCTGAATCGGGACTTGTAATGGCCTATTAGCAGTGGCGTTACCCATTGAGAGGCTCCGGGCGGTAGGTCATTGCCTTCCCTTTGTCCTTCGTGAAAAGTATATTCGGGTATTTGTCATGTTTGACAAGAAATGCTAAAGTTATACAATTAATAAAATTTTAAATTCATATTTTTTTTATTTTGCTTGCTTTGCGCGAGGCCCCTGCAAGAGCAAGGCCCGGGCGAATGCCCCGTTCGCCACCCCCTAAACCGCCTGTGCCTATTAGGATAAAAATATTCGAATTTCATTTCACTATGGCAAGTGGAACAAAACCTAAAGAACTGAGTTTAAAGTGCTGCTGTCAGAACACCCAGTTAAGTCAATGGTGACAGGAGAGGTGCCAAGTGGCACCGAAAGCTTTAGCTTCTTGTTAGATTCCAACCTACGAGCCTTCGAAGTAGCTATTACAGAATTCGGAAGGATCAGATTTATATAATTGAGCCAGAGAAAAAATATACTTACTTTGTCAAGCTTAGAGACTGGTTTTGATCAATTTAATCGATGCCACCTCAATGATATCTCACTTTCATAATTCAAAGACAGTACTTTAGAATATTTAAGCCGATAGAGATAGTTTTGTTAAAGATTACTTGAAACTAAGGCATCCTATGCAATGAGTTGAGTAATGAAAAAAATGCTAGAAAAATCACCATTTACCTAAACGTGGTAAACACACATTATACACACAACCAATATCCTTATTTCATAAGAGACAAAGCTTTACATGAAAATATTTTTCTTTTTTTTTTCATACTAAATTATTGTTGTTTTTCTTTTGAGCATTCCGTGGTGTCAGCTAATGGGTTTAAAGTAATTCTATTAAATAATAAATGCTATGTGTCTGTCACAGTACAGTTAATCAGTAGCTCAACTCAAACATTTTACTGTTATCAATCTATTTTCTGTCAATTTTTTCCCTCTAAGGCAAAAGTTAAATGTGGTGGGCAAACATAATATTGAAAATAACTTTGCCCTATTGCAAGGTAGCTATTTTGGAATTATAATGTAAATCTTGATCGCACTAATGTCCTGAGTTGAGATACTGTCTTTCGTAAATAAACTCCAAGACTAAAGTACATAGTGAAGGCGAGTGAGCAGTTTTATAGCGAGAAATATAATCATTAATACTGTGCCAGTAATGTATTGTTCTCAGTTATGTTAACTATTAATTCCTCAATCAATAAAAGGACTTGAAAACATTAAAGATAAATTGTAAAAGATCTCAACGTGTACCATAAAATTATTAGACAGATCAACAGATAAATGATCCTCATATTAGCCTGGGTCAGGTTAGAAATTATGCGACTTCAATATTAAATTAATAATATACGCGTATGTACATAAAGAAACATTAATCAAAAGTGAACCAATAAAATTCACTATAAACGTGTGTTACTAATATAGAAAACCTTAATTATCTAAATAAATACTAAAATATGACAGTGGCACATATGTTCAACTAAATTCTAAGTCAATTATATCAATCGAGTATAAAGGTATACAAAAAAATCTCTAATAATTATGCGAAATATGGATCGAGAAGACTTGTTGTGAAAAAGATTAGACGCTTATGGCTTTACGCCCGCTCGCCGTCACTGTGAACGCATCTTTATCATTGTAATTTATTGGGAGTCAACAAATATCATTTCAACCCCCAATCACCTGCAACTAATAAGCTACAAAATACAAATGTATAAATCAAACGTGTCGTTCCACCGAGATATCTGGTACCGAACGTACTTGCCAACTTTGCCGTGTTGCCCGACGACCGCACAACGCGCTGAGTATTTATGTTTGTTCTGCATCTTAATTTACATCGTGTGTTATATTTAACCGAGACTCTCTTGTTCAGATGCATCGGAAAACCTGAAAGAAATCATACTTATCATACCTTCAAAGTTGTTAATTAAATGGGTTATCTTTCTTTCTATGCTTCGCTTGACTACAATTTAACCATGGTAAGTGATGTGGCCGAAGGTGGTATTAATACAAAGCTTAGAAGGGAACTGGCTCTTAAGTGTCAGCTGTCGGAACAATGGCCGACGCTTATGTGAAACTCGAGGATGGTAACCAAGCTAGGCGGGAACTACAAAGTACCCTTCCATCAGTTATAGATTCCTTACGCTGTCTTACTTCAGTGAAAGTCCAGTTTAGATTCGAGCCCAGAATTCTATTCGTCATCGTTATTTTATCTCTAAATGCGCCTATATTTTATCGTTATCTTAGGAGCTTCTTGATTTAACTTCTATAAATGTTGATTTGTGCAATCAAAATGATTTATTTAACCAAATTGAAATACAATAGCGGAAAGATAATTTCTCTCCATCGGCAGGGGTCGGCACCAGGTAAAACATAGCAACAAATATCATACCTGGTTCACCTGTCGGCCGGCGGCGCCGAGGGGTCCTGGTGGGGGTGGGGTGGGGGGAGTTGGTGGTGCGGCGCGCTGTCCCGCAGCAGCGCGCCGTAGCCGGCCAGCGCGCAGTAGGCGGCGAGCAGCGCGCGCAGCGAGTGCGCGCGGGCCTCCACGGCGCAGCGCGCGTGCGCGCCCAGCGCCGACCAGCGGTACAGTGACGCGCGGGAGTCGCACGCCGAGCGGAACTGCGCGCCCGGCTCGCTGTCCGCCCTCTCCACGCTCTCCACGCGGGCGCCGCCGCACGACGCCGACAGTGTGCAGAATGTCATCGCTTTACTGCCGCCGTACCTGTAATCAATTAAAGTCAAACATGTTGTAAATATCTATAAGGGTAAGTATGTATTTAAAAAAAATACAGGATAAGTAGTGTATCAGTTATCTGGATTCCATTTTTTTTTTCAATTGTAATGAGAAGACGTTTTTATATTTTATAGAGGTTGCTGCTCTAATTTCCTTAGCCTTCAATGAAAATTCATGCTGATCTTACATAATTATTTCGAGCTGACATGGCCTGATTTAAAATAATACGTATTAATAAGTGTTAACAATCCTAAAGATTATTATTACAAACCTGAATATGCGTCGTCACTCAAATAGATTAAAAAACTTACTTGTCAACAACAACGACCGGTCCATTCTTGTACTCCATCTGACATCCAGCAACGTACTCTATCAACGCAAACGAATCTCTATACGGATGGATCAGTCTATCTATCGCCGCCTCTCTCTCACTCCCTGTCGCTGCCTCCCTCACCGCTTTCACATAAGGATTTTCATCTGGTTTTCCGGGCACATACTCAGTGGTATCCCCTTCTAACCAGTCGTTGCATTTGATGAATTTTACGCTTAACTGATAATCATCTTGAAGTGAATGTACGCTTACATTTATGACTTCTATAATTCGATCTGAAGGTATACCTTCTGGTACTTTGTCGACCTTTTCAAAATAGTAACACGGTCTGCGTAATTCAGCCTCTTCTTCGACTGTTAAAGCTGGGGCAACGGGAGGTGGGGGTGGGGCGGTATCGGGAGGCGAACCAGCGGCTCTCGACCCCCAGTCGGGGAACTTAAACTTGGTAGGAGAGCTCAATTTGAAGTTTTTCAACGACATTTTCGAAGGGCTCCTCGGTGATCGAGGACCGTTTTTCCTTTCTGATAACGAGGAGAATAGGTCACCGTTGGCGATGGATTTTCTCGCTGATAAATCGCGGTTGCCGGCACTGAGTCTCTCTAGTCGTAATTCCGTTCTGTCGAATCGATAGGAGGGTTCTGAGTCTGTTAAAGGAGAGCTGTTCTCTGGTATTAGTCTCTCGTCGTCCGCGCAGTCGTTGCTCTCCTGCCGCCTGTAGCCGTTCGTTTCGGGCTTAACAGGTGTTTCTACCGGCGTTGGTCGATCAGCTTTACGGTAAGCGACGTACGTTTCCTTCGATACGAAACTCGCTCGGAAATTCGCTACGAATAGTTCTTTTTCGTCCTCAGTCGGCCAGAACGTCTCACAGTCCTGTAAGAAAACGTAGTTACTTGTTAATAGTCTTTCTCATAATAATCGTTAAACCGCAAAAATATAAATGAAATATACAACTGGTAAAATTTATCGGCCTATATACTCGTACACTATTTTGTATTTTTTTTTACTTTGGATTATGTTAAAATCGTAATTCTTAAAAAAAATTACTTCAAGAACTAGAAACTAGAGACTTGGTGCTTCAAAATGCTTTTTTTTTTGCGATACGATAATTTGAATTTTACGAAAAATTTGCATTTTATTTTTATTCCCTTAATTTTTGTAAGTAGTATATGTAAGACTGAACCAAATTCACCACTCTGGTAAACTTCAGTTTCTACTTCATCGACCTTGATGATTGATATAAAATTTAATATGGCTGAAAATATTTTTTAAATAGACACACTATGCTGAAACATTTTTTCAACTCTTGTCTAGAAAACATGAAATTGAAAGCCTTCTAATAAACTATTACACCATGACTACCAATAGTTTTACATTTATAGTAGGTATGATATCCGTACCATGCGTGAATAGATTGATAAGTCTACTAGCTTACATTTTACACCATAATAGGCATATTAGGATTCCTTAATATTTATTTTTATATACAGAAATTCCTAAAATATTCTTGTCGTCTGAAAATTTCCATGAAATTAATCAATTCAGGTAAAAATGTAATAAAGTGTGCATTTTCGACTTATCAACTTATTCACGCCTGATACAGATATATTTTTGGTTATTCCAGATAACTCTATCAGTTAATTGTTAGGGTTAAGTTACCTGTTGGTGGGACTGGTGGTGGGGCTGGTGCGGCTGGTGCGGCTGGGGCAGCAGCAGCACGAGCTGCGCCGTGTGGTCCCACAGCAGGCGCCACAGGTCGGGCGCGGCGGCGGCGGGCGGGTGCTGCGCCACGCAGTACTCGCGCAGGCGCCGCCGCCCGCACACCCACGACGCGTTCACGTACTCGCTACCTAGCCACACGACCGAACGAACACCCATGTATGAGCTCCTAGTACTGCACGTTTCTTAAAAGATAGTTAAGCACCGTAATACTAGAAGCCCAGAAGTACCCCGAGCACGAACTCAGCATCTTTCGCAAGCGTCATCGTCTCGAGTACGCCAAAAGACAATGAAATGGAAAATTTTACATGACGCGACGTAACGATGTAAACTTTCCTAACGACCCAGCTTTTTGGAATCCAAACGGTGCCAACCCTATCACTGAAGCTCAACTGTCCGTGAGTCTTATTGCAGCAGGTCTCATGAACCGTAATAGGTAATGGATTGAAATGTTCGGAAATTGTACTAAGGTTCGGAACTAACCCTTCAATTAACAACGACAAGATAGTCAGCAAGGCAATTTTTTTTTATTATCTAACTGTGCGTGTGTTGTACCTTCGACGCCAGGTTTGGGTACGAGCATAACCCGGGCAGAGTCGGAGGGCAGCAGTCCACCGGGACGGTTCTTCTCAGCGTTATGAGCCGCACGGGCGCATACACTCGGTTCCACACATGAACGGGTTATTAACTGAAAAAAAGAATTTTAATTTATAAAACAGACTAACCTTCACGCGCGCGAATATCTCAAGGTTCATGAGTAATCAAAATAAAAATATTATATATATCATATTTTTTTGAGAATTTTGTATAAATTTGCGTCGATGGTTTTCACGCCATATTGCGAAAAAGAATAGCCTCTTTGATGCTGGTATTGTTAAGCCGAATTGCCCAATGTTAAGGCACTGGGTAAGTGCCCATGTTATGGGGGTATATTTGTGTGTAACTAACATAGGTAATAAGTCAATTACTAACATTATATGGATGCCTGGATCTGATTTAAAATAAATAATAATAATAAATCAGGGAGCATCTTGGCATATGACTACCACTAGATCGGTTAGATGGACGTTGATCCTGTTGGATTCGATCTAAATCCATTCGGTAGTTTTATCACACATTGTAACATACATCCATTCTCAGAAATTTTCGCATTTTGCTTTAACGTCTACGGCTGATAGAGATGTTACGGATGGCCTCCTACAGCCTAAACTACTTTGTCTTTGACTGTACTGACCAGGAACTGTTTCTCCAACAGGTTGACAGGCGGCGGGCCCTGATACGTGTGATGTCGGTTCGCCAATGACCGCATGCGTTCTAATAAAGCGTAGTTTTCAGCTCGATTCATCCTGTAATTTAAACATATTGTTTATTTCATTGTCTGATCTAAGAATAGAATATGTGTAAGAACAAATGCTACCAAGTACAAATGTCATGACTCGTACACGAAAGGCTTCTGTACCACCGGACAACATTTAATAAAATGCAGGACCATCTTAAATATTTATTATTAATTTTTATAGTAAAACTAGCAGCGCCCTGCGGCTTTGCCCGCATTCAATCCTGGGTATAAACCTTCCTCTTGAATTACTCTATCTATTGCTGGATACTGCATAAAAATCTGTTGCATAGTTTACGATTATATAAAGGATATACAAACAAACATTCATTTTTATATATATGGATAGATAACAATTCTACATAATGTATGTATGTGTTTTGTAAATTTAAATGTGTTGGTCTCTTTGTATTGCTGTCCATACTGAGTGGATATTTAATTCAAAAACCATACTTGAATTGCCATAACGATCAACATTTATAATGGATTGTTTTTTGTAGTACTTTTTAATCGATGAAGATTTTTATTTTCGCGATTATAGAGTTGGTTCTCTGATAATAAATGTTTTAACCAAACTCAAGCTATGAATAGATAACACCTCGAAACATTCACCTGTTTGCAATGACGTAAAAGTCGCAAGTGAACTTATTAAAATTATAGACGCCGAAAAAAAAATTATAATAGCCCAAAATAGCAAAAAAGAAGTCATATCGACTCACCTGCGAATCTCCTCTTTCTCCTCGTCACTCAAGTTATTATACGCCTGCATTTTTCTAGTATACGTATCCGTTGACCTCGGCCCCAAATCATACACTCCCTCTGACTCCTCCCCATTGACCATCGTCTCTTTCTGCTCCTGACTCTCATTCGCATCCCCTCCAGAGGACTTACTCTGTTCACTATTCAGATCATCAGTTTTTATCGACATTTGACTCTGACTCCCATTTTCGACAACCTCCTTCTCGCTGCAAAGTTGAGACTTAACACTGGACGTATCAGCGTCGCCATTCGTCAGATCAATAGCGCTCTTATGTTTGTTGGAATTAAGGTCTAAAACTGCAAGTTCGTCTTCAGATATGGGCTCCAATAGTTTGAAGAGGTATTCTCGCGCTTTGGGGAATTCTATTTCAGTGTTACCGGAGCGGACGTGTTCTAGCAATGCGTCGTGAACGAATACGTATTGTTCTTCAGTTTGGACTAGATGGTTTCTTTGTGTTCTCGCTCGACAGAGGAAGCCGAGCGGGGAGAGGGTTCCAGTCAGTTTTAACTGGTTTAACTGTGCGTCTAGGACTATGTATGTTCCTGTTCTACCTACTCCGGCACTGTGGAAGGTAAAAGATTATATTAAAATAGCAACTCGTCGGTCAAATGTGGTGTTGAATGCAAAGTTATTAGTAAGAAATGGCTGCCAGTAGCCTGGAATTGATAGTCTTCGAGATAAGGTGACCATGTCACGTTGGAACTTTAAATCTACCTCTACAGGAATTATCAACGTATAGATTTATATATTTTTTTATTTTACTATGTTATAATAAGGGTCGTATACCAGTCGAGCCTTGTCTTTGCTTTTTTTAAATCGAAGTTAATATAAGTTAGGAACTTTCCAGTATTTTTAGTTTGGTTATGAAACAAAGTAGAATTTGTTAAACAAACTAAGTCCGACATTGATTTAATTCGCAGTAAAATCACTTCATTGAACCTCTATAGATACAACAGCCTGTAGATAACGGTAAAGTGATTAGAAAATACTGCAAAGATCTATACAATATGTAACAAAAACCCTGTTGTTCCTTCTACCTACGTTTTAAGAATCGGTATACATATGTAATGAAGAAAGTCATTTATAAAGAACTGTAAACACAAATAATTAAAATAAATATTTAATTATTAATATTTGTAATGTTATCCTGATATCTTACCTCTGCATGAAGCGATGACCCGAAATCACAAATAATACGGTTATCTACCTATTTTTTCTACACAAGTTCACGACTTTGTCAGCTGTTGTTTATCACTTTAACGAGTGAATCTTTGAAAATGTTGGTTTACACGGTTTTTTTATGCACAATTGATAATTGTTAAAAGTACATTTAACACTTTTACATAAACAAAATAAAGTCCCCGCGTCTGTCACACAAAACCTTATGTACCTACTTGCATTTTAATGGATTAATTTATTATAATGTCTACTAGACGGCCACGGAGGTATCGAACTTGATGTGGTCAAATGCTGCTTCTATGCGTGAACGCATTTCGACCTCCGTATCACACGGTTTTTTGAACACCTGCTGCTTAACAGTACCCCAGAGGCAAACAATCGAAGGGCGTCAGATCAGGTGATCTTACGTAAACAAAACACAAGTCACTCACTAGGTCAACAATAACATCCGTTCGAAAGTAAGTTGCGCGGGAGACTAAGGAATTCGCTTATGATTCGCAGGGCGGCGGGTGGTGGGGTAAAGGGGTAGGAAGGCACGTGGCAGGGATACGAGGCACGCGCCTACGTTTTAGCGGCATCTTCTGTCGCATCAAAGAAAGCCGCCGAGCTCGTAGGCTATTTAGCGAAATAAAGATGTATTTTTAAAATCAGATACTCTCAAAATTTTTTTGAATGTGTCGATTTTAATAGTTATTTGATTTTGACCTTTGTACTAGCCACTGTTTATAATTGTTAAATTCTAATATCATTAATGTTGTGCGTGTATGTAATGTATAACGTTCCTAAAAGGAACAACAGGGTTTTTGTTACATACTGTATGTAATGCATCAAATGGGACAGACAGCACATATAGTGCCCCGACCACAAACGATCTGGAACAACACAGTATAATAATGTTGTTAAGAGCTACCTGCAGTGGACGAGAACGGTAGCGGGGTGTTCACTGGCCGCGGTCACGAATGGTAGCACGGCGAGGGGGTGTCGCGGGGTGCCGTGGTCCGGCCACACCGTGTAGTGGTACTGCACGACCACGCGGCCGGCTGCCACCCCCGGGGCGGCCCCGGCCCCGGCCCCGGCCCCCGCGTCGGCCCCGGCCACGACCCGCATGTGCCGGACGGTGTAGGCAGCGCGCACGTCCTCGTGCAGCAGGGTCACGCGCAGTGCTCCGAACTGAGCCGCGCTGCCCCGCCCTCCGGCCGGCCAGTACATGTCGCACTTACGCTGTTACATAACACAACATCATCTAATTATATAACAAAGACAAAAAAAATAAGTTCCTATGTCTCTAATACCGGACGGAATTGTTTTTACTTGATAAACTTGAACAAACTTAGATGTACATATTACTATAATATTAAATTATTATAATATAGGCTATTTAATTACATTGTTGATATGTGTTGGGCTAGAAAAAGAAAACCACATATTTTATGATTTGCCTACAGACCTGGATATGGGGGGTCGAAATATAAATATGTAGTTCCTACTGCATAAATCGTGTCATATGAACGGCCTTTGCATTCACAAAAAAATGAGTAACAATTCTAACCCCCTGCTTTTTAACTCAAATATGGCTACCGAGCATAATAAAACTACCAGATTTAACATACTGAAGTAAAGAATACATACCCGTCCCCTCTCCACGAGGTTGGTGATCATGACGACGGTGTGGACTCGGTGTTGCCAGATCATACGCCAGAATGCGTCCAGGGTGGCCGGCGTGGGGCCCTGGGTCGCTATGTACCGCCGCCGCCACACGAGCCACTCCAATTTAACTCGGGTTTGGACACCATCTGTAGATTATTGCACAGTTATTTATTATTAGACTTAACTATCTATCTATACACCGTGTAATTTAGCTGGTTGTTTTCCCGCAGCGAAATGGTTTTATCTTGGTTATACAATCGTTTTATATACAAATAAAACATTAGAAACCAAATATGGCAGATTTAGCATTGTGAAAAACTAAATTCGAAAACGACCACGAAAAAATAGTAGTGATACCTCGCGACGACCTTGCCCCGACCTACGCTCAGAGCAAGCCGGGTGCCGACCGACGCGCGGCCGTTGACTCGCGTCTCTACGCGTTACGCGATCTACAAGATACGTCTGGTACTATTGATTCTCTCGTTTTCGAGTTGATGAATATTTTTTTAATGTATTTTAGTACAAAAACAGCTTTATTTTTTTAAATCTACTTTATGCTTCGAAAGTACTCCCTATGGCAAGTTGTTCAGCCGCGGGAAAACAACCAGCAAAATTTCACGGTGTATAAAAGAAAGTGCGAATGTTTCGAGTCTGCATGTAGGCACCCCAAGCACTTATTAGAAAAAATCTTTCACCGTTTGAAAGGTACATTATTCCAGATGGCTCTGTTACAATCCCGGAATACGGGAACGCGGGCGAAACCGCAGATCTAGACACAAATGGTCCGTATCAATGGATTATAGATTTTCAATGTACTAGCACATTTTAATTTCACACATCTATTTATCCTGGTTGATAGTCAAAGTATACCACCGCGCCAACTGGCCCGCAATCTATACTAATATTATAAAACTGAAGCGTTTGTTTGTTTGATTGAACGCGCTAACCTTAGAGGCTACAGGTCCGATTTGAAAAATTCTTGCACTGTTAGGTAACCCATTTATTGAGGCTATAGGCTACTTTTTATCCCACTGCTGGGCACGATACAAAATATAATATAACTCACCAATATCAACATAAGCGTCGTCCAGCTCGCTCTCGTCATCGCTCCGCTCGCTGTCTGAGTCCTCGTTCTGTTCATCTGACTCCACGATGCCTGAGAACTCTATGTTCAGGAATGCAGACTCTATACCTTCAGCTAGATTCGGCGGTGGTTTCGTTGGTTTTAGTGACGGTTGCCTGGAAGGGGGAGCGAGGAATTATAAAAATTATTATATGTTAATCATTTCTATTCGATCTCCTTATTATGTAGTTTTTAATACAGTTATTGAGGTTACCGAAGGTTGTAAGCACAGAAAGTCTGTGACTTTCAAGTGCCAAACAGACATGTTCATGTACACAAATGTTTGGCCTAGGTGGGCATCGAACCCACGACCTACGGTATGATTATCAGGGTATCTAACTACCGCCGCCAACTAGGCCGTCAACTTGACAACTAACCACAGATTTTACCTTTGTGGCTTGTTCCGCCTCTCGAGTTTGGTGCGAATATTGTTGATGTGTTGTGGGTGCAGCGCGGGCAGCATGCCGTCGATGAAGTTCGCGTTCACGTAGTCGCACGCGCCCCGCCCGGCCCCCGGCCCCGCCCCAGCAGCGGCCCCCGGCCCCACGCCCGGGCCCGCCCCCGCCCCAGCTCCCACGCACCCCGCGGCCCCGCAGCGCCCCCCAGACGACACGCACACACGGGAATGATCGTCTGTTGAAATTATACCAATATCGTAAAATGAATAGGTTTTTTTCTTTATTAAGAGATTAGTTATGAGTCAGTCCATGAGATAGTCATTAAACAATTACATTACTTATTTATAATATATTCGAGTGACTGTCCAAGCGCCTCGATCAATGTTTAAAGATAAGAAATAAAGAGAGGTGGAGACCAACGAGCGAAACTCGAGGAGATCCAGAGCAAAGTAATTACTATTTTGCTACAAATCTTTTCAGGAATAGGCACGACATATCATTAAAGATTAAGAATTATAAAAAAATAGAAATCACAATAGACTTCGAATACATCATAACAGGATAATTTTAAAAAAAGAATATTATAAAGAGAGAGCAGACTGTATTAATTTATTAAATTAATTAATTATTATTAGAAATTCCGATAGGACTAAGGCAATATTTTAATCTCTGGACACATTAAACCCAAGAAAATTAGAACACGGTGAAACAGGATGGAAACTGATGTTCAATAAATAAAAGTAGTTGATACTCACAGGCAGTTATATTGAGGTATCTATTCTTGAGTCTGTTCTCTGGGCGATGACTGTGATGACTAGTGTGACCAAGTGCAGCCGACTGCGCTACCACAATTTCATATTCTTTGCTGCAAAAAAATGATTATTAAAAAAAAAATTAAATTTAAATTCTCAATAAAAGAACACTATTAAGATAGTTAGACGATCTTGATTTGTAAATCTTGAATTTTTTTTAAAACAATGCCATAGTACTGGCAACACAGGCATTGACCGATTATTATAAAAGCAGAAACTTACTTCTATCTTTACCGTGTTAGGAGCATATATTATAATCTTGTCATATATGTATAGAAGGTTGTGCACATTAAAATAATAATTTAAAGATTTTTTGTTGAAACATCCAGTTTTGTAGACTATAAAAAAATTATAAAATATTCTTAATAGAATTCTATTTCTGCATTTTATTTTACGCCCGTATTCCTATTTCTTATTAAATATAGTAATAATAGTAACTTATAGATCTTTATTTATTTATTCAAAAGGAACACCAACAACATACATATGAAATATACACGATACAAATTAATTATCAGTAAGGTTCTGATATGTATGTCTCTTACAGGTGTACACAACATTCACAGAGCTTAGGCTACATTTAAAATAGAAAACACTAACAATCAATTATATGAGAATAAAAATAAATAAAAAAATAGGATGACAAAAAAAAATTCAAATCACTATAAAACAAAAATAAGACAATCTAGTATAAATATGGGACCACAGAAATTTTTTTTTTGAACTGGCTGAGTTAGTCTTGTGAGCCGTATGTCTCTATACTTACTTAAATCCAATATCGCCATCAGCATGCAAGGCGGCGACATGTTTGGGGAAGTCCCTCGCAGGCACGGCTGGGTGATGAGGACCGGCCATGCGCGGGGGCTTCGCTGGCGGTTCAGCGCTACCCTCGGGCTCCACCCCGCCCGCCGAGCACGGCCGAAGTGGAGAACATGTCACTACTGTGGGAGCAGATATTGTAATATAATAACCTACGTCAATGCAGTTTGAATACAAATTATAATGCATTTTGAGTTTCAAAATGATTCGACTCTGAAATCGGCTTCATATCTTAAAACAATTTCTGTTTTTATGTCGGAAGTTGAAACATAAATAAATTATTTTTATTTCCTCTCGTCTGTTAAAATGTTTGATAAAATAGTCATGAAGGCATTCCAGCTCACCAGGTTTTTTGTATGGATTAAGTGGCGGCCTCGCGGCTCTCTCCCCGCCCTCTTCCAAGTAATTGTACGCAGCGCTGATGCATTTGTGCAGACGAGATCTGCAACTACGAAAATTATAACATGTAAAAGTGTATTGTATGCTATGGTGTTAGAATTAAATAATTAATACAACGGAACTTGTATTCGTTTGATGCCATTTTGTGTTTTAAGGGATTTGTCTCAAGTGAAGTTGATTCACTCGAAGCTTCGTTATCTTTTTTATATACCAAATAGGCGGATAAGCAGCCGCCTACGAACATTTGCAACACTAGGCATCGCCAATGCGTTGTAGACTCTGAGACGTGAAGTGGTTAAGTCTCATGTGTCTGTCATTTCACTGGCCCCATTTCCTTTCTAACCGAAACACAGTAAAGCAAGTGCAATACCACTTCACGGTGGAAATTATTATGGTGGCAGTACTATTTTATATTACTACAGCTATACTACCCTAAAATCACTCCTGGATATTCAGAAAGTGTGGTCAAGAGATCCGGGTGAGCCAAGCATCCTTATTAGACTGCGGCTTGTATCTGGGTATACCACAGGAGTACACGACTCACCTCCAGTACAAGAGCGCGACGGCTCCAGCAGCGAGCAGCGCCAGCGGGCACACGGCCAGCAGCGCAGCGGTACTCATGCCGCGCCCCTCGCCCTCACCCGACCCCGGCCCCGGCCCTGGCCCCGGGGACATCGCCTCCGAGTGAGCCGAACACCACTCGCTTGACACCTCCTGCCAGTGATCACCACATCACTATTTGCGACTCAATGTATAATACTAATAAAGCGTATAATAATTTGAAACAATCACTACGGAGTTTAAGACCTTAAGACATTGAAATAAATTTGTCAGACATTCAATTCTGTATGTTTGTTTGTTCCGGCTAATCTTCGAAATGGTTAGACCTTTGTTGGCGGAAATTTCACTGACAGTTAGCTGATGTTATAAGGAGTAACCATGGCTACTTTTTATCCCAGGATCATGTAACATTCCTTGGGAAAACAGGTGATACCGCGGGGGGTAGCTATATCTGTGTGGAATTTCATTCAAAGCCGATCAACCGCGTACGTTTGATTGAATTATAAACATGAACCTAGACATACTCGTATATGCTCAAAGGATTAGCAAGCTGAAGTGGCAGTGGGCTGGTCACATCTGTCGCAGAATCGATAACCGTTGGGGAAGACTTGTTCTAGAGTGGAGACCACGGCTCGGTAAACGTAGTGTAGGGCGCCCTCCAGCTAGACGGAGCGATGATATACGCAAGCTGGCCGGCAGCGGTTGGAAACAAAGAGCTGAAGATCGAGCTCAGTTGCATGCCATAGGTGAGGCTTATGTCCACCAGAGGACGGAGATAGGCTGATGATGATGATGAGACATATATATTTTATTTTTGACCAGTATAGAATAGAAATGAACAGCACGAAAATTACAACAAAAGGAAGGATAAAGTCAGTTAATAAGTAAAATTACACACAACATAAGTACAACATTCTAATATAAAACAATAAATTTCAAAATATGCTGTCAAATGGAAGCTTAAGCATGTGCTGCTGCTATGAATAGCGTTCCTTTGGATATAAAAACAAACATTAAAACAGAAAAGAAGGAAAATAAGTTCAAATAAATGAACATGATGACCATGAATACAACAAAAACAAAAATATATTCACGACCATTATCCCTGAGTAGACAGGCGGAGTCGATAGTACTAAGACAATTCACCCACTATTTACATTAGCCGGAATAGAAAGACAGACATCAAAAAGTATAACATATTATTTATGTACCGTTTATACCAGGTATGGGCAACCTTTGACATGTTGGGCCAAACTTTAGCGTTTAAAAGTACGTAGTGCATTTACTACTGCAGTACTTAGTGAGTATAAGTACCTAATGTAATATTTTTTTAATTGTTTTTTTTTTAAATGTCTCGCGGGCCGAAACATATCTTACAGCGGGCCGGTTGTTGCCCATATATGGTTTATAATTTCATATTCATTTACTAAAAAGTTATTTTGACATTAGAAACAGACACATCAATTTTATCTATTTGTATAGATAGAGAATTTAAAACTTTTTAAGACCACTCACCTCAGGCGCAGACTCCACACCGTTGATAAGCCCGTTGTCCCTTGACACGGATATTGTCACCGCATATATCTTCACTTCATAACGTGTGACATTCCACAACTCAACCTCCTGTTGGGAATTCCAATAAATAAAGTCAAATCTTCACAGTAAATGAAATGCAATGAGGAAGGACAGAGCTAATTGAACATCATCCTAACTCGGTTATTAAAGGCATTTAAAACTGGCAGGTTGTTTGTATCTTGACCTAATTAAAATATCCCGGGACATTCCTTTACACACGGCCATCTAGTCCCAAACTAAGCAGAGCTTGTACTGTGGAAACCAGATAACTGATATACTACATATGCTACCTTTTTTTTCTAAATACATACTTATATAATTATTTACACCCAGACACAGAATAAACAGACATGTTCATGCACACAAATGTTTGTCCTGGGTGGGAATCGAACCCGCGACCTTAGGTTTGGCAGTCAGAGTCGCTAACCACCAAGCCAACTAGCCTTGTTTTTATTGTATCATATACTAGCTGTCCCCAACGGTTTCACCCGCATTCCCAAGGTACCCTATGTTCCTGGCCATACCATAGTCTATGTGGCTGCAATTTTAGCAAAATCGGTTCAGTTGCATAGCCGTGAAAGCGTAACAAACAGACTTTCTTTCGCATTAATAATATTAGTTAAGAAGTGGACAGATTTGCTTATATATGGTAGTTATTTAAACTGGTATTGTGAACCCTATCGCCACGAGTTACGGTGGGTATTGTAATGCGATTGATCCCCAAGCTATAACCTTTCCAGGTACAGAAGTCTACCGATAAGAATGGAATGTACAATCAAATTGGATGACCTATTTAATAAGTATATTATCTATCCGCCACAGTTTCTATCGTGTTTCCGAGAGATGTTTCGTATCATATGTGTTAATCTAGGTCATAATCTATCTACGTATCAAAATTCATCTAAATTCATTCAGTAGTCTATGCGTGAAAGAGCAACACACATACATCCTCACACTTTCGCATTTATAACATTAGTAATATTTAAGGAAACCATCAACATTAACTATAATTAAAATCTATTTTCTATATTTGTTAATTTGAATCGAGCGCATTCTCAACCACACTGTGATACATACAATTCCTCCATTAGTATTTATACGCAATTAAAATACACTTAAAGACAATACATACGTTTAAAATTGAAAATTCCACAGCAATATAACAATAACCATTACAGTAAAGTCACAAACACATCACTAACAGTCATATGTCAATTGAGGATATATTTCCCTTTGACAATTGAGGAAAACATTGAATAACTATAAGATAAATAAGTATATACATTAATAGATGCAACGTCCCTTTATTTGTCTGTCACTATTAATGCAGTAATAACTCAAAGAAAACAAGATATTTATGGATGTCCTTATTAGCTAGGACTAATTCTTACATAGTTAAGAAAAAAAGATATAGTAATGTTATATGATTGATAATAAATAAATAAATAAATATCCCAGGACATTCTTTACACATGGTTCCCGGATCCCAAACTAAGCAGAATGTACTATTTTTTTTTTTTTTTTTTATAAATATCCCGGGACCTTCTTTTACACACGGCCATCTGGTCCCAAACTAAGCAGAGCTTGTACTATGGAAACCAGATAAGTGATATACTACTTTTTTTTTTTTTCTAAATACATACTTATATAGATATTTACACCCAGACACAGAACAAACAGACATGTTCATGCATACAAATGTTTGTCCTGGGTAGGAATCGAACCCGCGACCTTCGGTTTGGCAGTCAGTTACTGCTTGTAATATGGCTACCAGATAACTGATATACTACATATACTACTTTTTAAATACAAACTTAAATAAATATTTAAAACCAAAAAAAATCATTTATAGCCAGTAATTTTAGCCTACATATAATGATATCAATGAAACCTACCTAAATATGTATGTACGATAATATTAAACCCCCCCCCCCCCCCCCCCCCTTATTGTTTTAATGTATTGAATAGCTAAACCAATGAAGCAGTTGAGCCATGTTAATAAAAACATTATGTATTCAAAGTTTTATTTATCATTTTCGAGAACTTTAGTCATATTAATGTATCAAATTCGAACACTCACACACATTCATTCCAACCAAGAACAATCAACATATGCAAATAGTAGCAACAATACTCACTAGATGGCGCTATTTCAAACTGGGGCGAAAGTTGTTTAAACCAGGTTTTAAAGTAACCATACCACGGTAATCTTGTACGCAACCAGCCTGGTAATAAACCTGCCATGTGTGTAATGTGTTATGTGTGCGTGTATCTGTGTGTGTGTGTATACACACATTTTAGTACCCACCTGGTTACCACTCTAATTTGCAAAGATGTACATATCAATAAGAATACATTGTAATTAGCTACTTAAGAGCCAGTGAGTCGATATAACACTCTTGGTATCGGAATCGAAGCCGACATTAGAATAGTTTAACGACTCAGCGACTGCTACCACTATACCCACTTTTGGTGTATCCATACAGAAACGCTTACCGTTATGTACAAAATCTTATTTGGAAAAGAGTAATTGCTGAGTTTATTGCCGGCTCTTCCGAACCGGCGCGTCAGAGTCTGACCATTCATAAAAGTGCCTATTTGAATAAATATATTTCATCACATTATTTCATACCATATCAGCCTAAAAATAAAAATATATTAAATGTACTTACCACACTAATAGTAGTCTCAATATCATTCTTGTTAGTGGGCAGCGTGAGTCTGGTCCTCGGCTGCTGTTCTGGTATCTTCCTGAGGGTGACCACGTACTGGTCCAATGAGTTGTTGTACTCGAGGGGCTGCCGCCATTGCAGGTAGAGGGTACCTGGTATGGATACTGAGGATGCTTATGATATTGTCGATAAATATGGCGGTGAGGTAAATTCGTTATGGTCTATATAAGTTACTAGCGACCCGCCCCGGCTTCGCTCAGGTGCAATGTAGATACTAATACATATAAACCTTCCTCTTCAATCACTCTATCTATTAAAAAAGCCGCATCAAAATTCGTTGCGTAGTTTTAAAGATTTAGGCATACATAGGGATATAGGGACAGAGAAAGCGACTATGTCGTGATTCAAAGCGATGAATGGGATAGTGTGGAGTGATGTTCAGAAACAAAAGTTATCATTGCTTGTTTGCTACAATATATGTATAGTTCACTCTTCCTATGAAGTGAATCTTCATGTAAACAATCCCATAAATTACATGAAAATACAAAACAATTGCACTCAATAATGCTGATTAATTTTAAAATACAGGTCAACATTTTGTGGTCCTCATAACCTCAAGATTTAAAACTGGTTTCATAAATCTATATTATATAAAAATGAATCCCTATTTCACGGTTGTGTTTGTTATTGTCAGGAGATTGTTCTTAGGAACGAAAAAAATAAGAAAGTTGCGTGGAAAATTATAGATATTTAAGAAAACATAACGACCATATGAACTTTTCCAATGTAACCTTACCGCTTTTGACAATATAAACTCCTATAATTTAATTTCATTGTGTTTGACATGAATGCCAGTCTTTTAACAACAGAGGCATGGGAATTATATTGATAAAATAATTAATTTATAATTTCTTAGTGCACATTTCGTGATCAATTAAAACGAAAAATTGTATTGTAATGTACAGTGAGTTTTTTAATCACGGTAAGTTCAGAGCGCAATTACGCCTAATAATTAAAGTTTAATTGTCATGAATTATAAACACTATGTTCTTTGTATATTATTTTTATTAATGATACCAATTCGAATTAAATATTCATTGAAGGCAGGACAACGTCTGCCGGACCAGCTAGTAATATATAAATATTCTGGGACATTATTTACACACGGCTATTGTACTAATTGAGCAGGGCTTGTACAAAGAAAACCAGATAACTGATATATTGAATTTACTACACTTTTACCAAATACATGGACACAGAACAACCAGACTGTTCATTCATTCAAATGTATGTCCAGGGCGGGAATCGAATCCACAACCTCTGGCGTGGCAGTCAGGGTGTCTAACAAAGGCCACCGGCCGGTCAGTTTAGATATCATACAGTTTCTAATACTTACGTTTTGGCTGATCGCAAGTCAGATTCAATATAATCGGCGCTGAAGGTGGTCTGACATCCGTCAGTACATACAGAGGTTCAGATTTAGGGCCCAGACGCTCCAGAAGGTCCGATGACCTCACTCGCTCCAGGGAAAAGTTATAAAACGCACGCACCCAGATCTTGTATGGTGTAAAAGGCTCTGAAAATGAAAATGATTTGTATTATTATTTAATTATCAGGGAGGCAGTTGATTCAACTGCCTTAAGTGCCTATATACCAACAGTTTCTCTTTGAGATGCTTGGCGAGTTGTAACGTCTTCTGGGAGCTTATTCCACGCTTTGACCACTCTGTTGTATAGGGAATACTTGTGAGTTGTATGAGAAACTAGTGCTCAATAAATTGCTAGATTCAGCTCAAGATCTAGGCCACTTTAATTGAATCAGGCTGTTAAACTATGCCACGCGGTATTTAAGGGTATTATGACAATGGCGGGACGTTTGTATAACATTCGATCAGGTGCAATGTAGATACTAATACATATCTGCAACGCATCAAAATCCGTTGCGTAGTTTTAAAGATTTAAGCATACATAGGGACATAGGGACATATGTAGTGATATATATTCACTGCCTGCCTCATAAATAAATAATAAATCATTAAGTTCCTTTCTCTGGAGCCTTGACCACCGGTTACTTGGACCCTATTCCCGATGTCGTTGGGTAACTATTTTTTATATTTTTAAATACGTTATCTTTTCATAACTATACTAGCTTTCCCACGCAGTTTCACCTGCGTTCCCGAGGATTCTAGTTTCTGTCTTCAGAGATAGCGGTGTTATGAAAAATGTTTAAGAAAACCAATTTTCGTCAAATACTTATTTTTTTTTATTTCAATTAGTTACTCATTCTGCTATTCGGGACGGAGATTAATTCAACACATCAAAGATCATTGGAATCTGTGCAGCCGTTCTTGAGTTATTAATGGTGTAACGAACACGATTTTGTTGTATATCTAGATATATAAAAATGTAATTAATATTAAATAAATGTAATAACAATCAAATGAATACTCACTAAGATTCTTCAATCGAAAGCCAACTACTTTAGTAACCTTTCCAGATGTATTTAAGAGCGTGAGATTCTTAGTCGCCCGTGAGTAGTCTTCCATTCCCAGATCACTCGGGAACACATTGTTTTTCTTAACATCGGGCGATTTTTGGACACCATTCACGTAGTTTAAGTCGTATCTGGGAACTCCTTGTTCATAATAGAGTACGTAAGCTACTTGAGTCGTATCCTTATGCGGTTTCACCTGTATAAAGGATTTCTTAACAACTTCTATAGGCAATTCAAAAGCCTGATGTGTCTCAATGCCTTCCAAATTCTTCTCGAAGTGCGTACCTTTAATTTCCGTAGCATTATCTTGCCGTCTCTTTCTATGCCTATGCGTACGCCCTTCTCTTTTACTCCTACTTGAATCGCCTATCATTATATCGGACGTAGAGTATTCATCGTTGTATTTCGGTTTGTCGTTCTTGTACCAATTGTATGAGGTGTAATCGAATTCCTTCAATTTTTCGGGGCTTATCGGAGCGTCAGGTATTTGATCTTGGGGGCTGATGACGTCATTGATAGGCTCATCGCCCTGGGGCTCTAATTTCTTCCTGGAGATTACTGACAGTTCTGCATCGGGTTTTATTGAAGTTTGACCTTGACCTTTGGTGTCAACGTCGGAAGTAGTGAAGGTATGAAGTGTGAACGTGGATGGCGGGGCCCAGGAGAAGTGGATCTCTTCTGACGTCACATTGTGGGCTGTAAGGTTCAACGGAGCGGACGGAACTGAAAAAGGAGAGAAAGTTGTTTTATTGAATAATTTAAAAATAAAAATCCTGGGACATTTTTTACACACGCCCATCTGATCCCAAACAAAGCAGAGCTTGAAACTATGGAAACCAGATAACTAATATACAATTTCTTTTTCTAAATACATACTTATATAGATATTTACACCCAGACACAGAACAAACAGACATGTTCATGCACACAAATGCTTGTCCTGGGTGGGAATCGAACACGCGACCTTCTGTTTGGCAGTCAGACTCGCTAAGCACCAAGCCAACTGGCCTATCATATATCGATATTATGCTGATTGCATCCCACGCAAACTACAATATGTTTAATAGGAATAATCTAAAACGCAAAAGTTTACGAAATTGAGACATTCAACCATGTTACGTTTTACAACAATGCCTTATTTGTACAAATATATTGGCATTTATCTGGAAATACATTTAACATGCAAATGGCAATCACTTTCTTACTATAAACAGCCGTCTTGAATGTCAATATTTATCGTGGTGTTCTAGCTGCACCTATCGCCATTGCAAATTTATTATAAACAATAGAAAGTTTGAAATAACAAATAACAATTAATATATGATGCGTCGAAGGGACAGTAAATCTCTGCTATAATTACATCCTTTCTTCTATATTTACAGGCTGGGCTCTTGCCGGTGTAAAATCCTCACTCCTGCACCCTAATTGTGTAACTCTCTCGGATTCAATATGGAACCCTATTTCATAAAAGATTGACGGATCGGCGCGCGAGCAGTGTGGCACAACAGTCGTAGCGCCGTCAATGTACTACAAAATTGAGTGCAACGACGATACTGAGAGCATTACACAATTACCCTGTTGCTTATCTTTATAGGACACGAGCGACGTCTGAGTTTTCCCTTCCTCTCTTTCCTTCTGTTATATTTTTATAAGTTAACTAACATATTTATCGTATTATCCAATAAGTGCAAGTAAATGTATCGATCGTATTGATGGGCCAGTTGGCTTGGTGCTTAGACACCCTGAGTGCCACGCCGCAAATCGCGGTTTCCATTCCCATTCAGCAGGGTAATTGTGTAATGCTCTCGGTATCATCGTTGCAGTCAATTTTGTTGTACATTGACGGTCCTACGAGCGTTGTCCCACACTGCTCGCGCGCCAAACCATCAATCTATTATGAAATAGTGTTTCAAATTGAATCCGAGAGAGTTACACAATTAGGGTGCAGGACAAACATTTGTGTACATGAACTTCTCTGTTTTTTCTGTGTCTGGATATAAGTATCTATATGTTTATGTAGTATATCAGTTATCTACAAGCTCAACTTAGTTTGGAATGGTTGTGTGAAAAACATCCCAGAATATTATAATTTTTAACCGACTTCAAAGAAGGAAGAAGTTCTATGTTCGACTGTGTGTATTTTCTTTATTTACGTGTATGTTCACCGATTTTATATAACATTTGTGTAACGTATAAATTGTGTTAATTATGCAGTGTTAACAGTATATACACAATTCGAAACTCGGTTGAAGTTTCCTGGCATTCTATTATGACCTCTATGCCCATTGTGCTAATGGCCAATAAAAATAGTAGTTGGAAGTAGAAAATGAATGAAAACGCTGTTAATTAACTGTGACAATTAAAAGTGTTACACAGACTATAGTAAGACAATAGCTACATAAGAGGTCAATGTCCCTGACTAAAATGCAACGATGAATTAAAAAAAAAATTTACAATTGATAAAGTTATTTACAAAAATATATATTTTTAGTGTTTGAAATACGACTTTTCAGCATTACCATAACACTAGCAGAAATAATATAATTAAATGTTAATAACTAACTGTCCCCCGCGGTTTTACCCGGGTTTATCGACATCATATATAGCCTATAACCATCTACAAAAAATCCCGCGTCGATCGGTAGCAGTCCCATCCCGATATGTTCAGTACTTTTAAGGTGACGATGCGTCAAAGGAACCCTATTTTGATTTATATAGATAGATAATTGAAATTACATAATAAACAACTAATTAAATCTGCAGTACTGTTATCCTCTCGGACTGTGTTTACAGTAGGGTCCGAACATTTTATAGCCCGTCGATTCAGACTAAAAATAAAACAAAAAAAGATACTGGGAGAGTAGGAAGTAAGTAGCACGCGCGTCAGGAAGGTCAAATCCATTAGGTGCTGTGAATCATACTCACTACAGTCGCGATACGGGAATGCATGTGCAATCATTGGTATACTTCTATCTAAAAGGCCCGGTTTGAGAGCTATATATGTCATTGGAAATTCATCTTTATAGCTCTATTTATAAAGTTCCTCTATTACCCCAACGTTTAATTGTATGATGCTGCTTGCTGATGGTTCTTATCATAATACAATAGAGTTCACTTTTCTATAGCATCTCGACAATTATAGTAGACATGTACAATGGTCTATGGCTATATAGATAGAGGATCTTGACAATGACACTGATATGGTTCAGATTAACTTCATATTTTTTAATTTAAATTCAATAACTGCAAGATGGACATGGATGGACATATATATATATATATATATATGTTATATGTATGCACAGGCTGTGCTTTGTTTGGGATCAGATGGCTGTCCATTTTAATATTATGAAATAGGTCATATAAGGGAGACAAAAACCTGTACAATAATTACTTAACAAGTAGTACTTAACAAAAAATAAACATATGTATCAAAAATTATTCAACCACAAATAACATGAGACTTTATCTCAAAGACATATGAATCTTTTATTTTTGTAACTTTATCAACAGCCTTAAACCAATTTATCACATATTTTAATCAACTAGAAGTAAACATGAGAGAAATTGTTTTAACTAAATGGAAATAATACATTAGACTTTATGCTATAGGTATTATGAATCAATTTTTGTTGTATTGGTTTTTTACTTTCAATCAACAGGTCTTATAATTAACAAAGCATGATGGGGATTTATTTTTTTATTTATAGACAAGCAGCTTGGTAGCTAATGTGTCTATATCATGCAGTGTTGAAAGTACTTTATCAATTTATTTATGTACATATACATTTCACATGTATTATACATAAAAACCTTCCACTTCAATCACTCTTATCTATTAAAAAAAAACTGCATCAAAATATATTGCGTAGTTTTAAAGATTTAAGCATACATAGGGATATAGGGACATAGGGGACAGAGAAAGTGATTTTGTTTTATACTATGTAGCGATAGACGAGCAGCTTGGTAGATTTACCACACTATTTCTTCCAACAACAGCTTTACAAGCAACAATTATGTATAAAAAATTTTAGTTCCATACTTGGGAAAAAACCCTTTTTAGCCCTGTATTCAATTGCATGCAGTGGCAACCTGTTACTAAAGCAACACTCAAGTTTAATTTCTGTATTGTCTTAAAATTATTTACATGTATTAGTGTATGTTTTGTTGGTTGTACAATAAATAAATAAACAGTAATTTCTTTTATTTGTACAAGCCATGACATACATTATCACAATGGTAGGGTACTTTTAGTACTTTTCTGGTACCTCTAGCTTGCATTCTGTTGCCTAGCCCTTATCTGTCAGGGCCTGGAGCTGCACTCCCGAGCCAGTTCCATTCTGGCTTTATGTATTACTTACAATAACTCTTACTATGGAGAGATAGTGATCAAACACAAATAATTCAAAATATTAATTTTGCTAATTAATTCATTCTGCATGATAACGACAACAAGAAGTATTGCTCTTCTATTTGTTCCAGATGTAATTATTATTTCTGACTTTTATAACAGAGGAACGACATAACAGGGGCTGTAGTACCATCTGTCTGCAAAGTGATGTGCACCCTTTGCAGATAAAGAGTACAACAGTTAGATCATAATTCATAATACAAGACAAATCCCAAATAAATATAATAATTAATGTCTACATTTTACATTAATGAATTTTTATGTTAATTTTGACAACTACTTAACATAATTTTTATCTTACTTATTTTATCAAATTAGAAAAATGTTGGGCATCAGATTAATTACTCAGCTCCGTAACAGCTGAATATTATTTAATTAAATTTCCCACGCTGATAAAGGATGTTCAGGATCAAAGAAAGTAAGTTGGGCATTTAAAATTATTGTTACAAATATAATAAATTAAAAATGTAAATGATTACCATTAAATGCTACTAGCAAACTATCAAACTTTAAAATATTAAGAGATTATCAATAATATAATCCTTGTAATGTTTGTAAGTATGGATTTTTGTTACTCATTCACGCAAAAACTACCAAATGGATTTAGATGCAACTTGCCACATAGATAGACCATACCCTGGAATGACATATACGCTACTTTTTATCTCGGGAAAATGTGACATCCCTCGGGAACACAGGTAAAACCGTGGGAGACAGCTAGTATTAAATAAAATCAAACTATGCTCCTTAGGTAGTATTGCCCATATTCTAGTTGAGTTGATGAACCAGTAAACCAGTAGAACCAAGTGGGGGTGGGAGGGACTATATATAAACTATGTATAAAGGACATGATCTATTTACAAGTAAAATTTCATCCAAATTCTTCAGTGATTATGGAATGAATGAGTAACAAATCTTTACAAAATTGTATGATTAGTAAATGTTAACAAAAAATATTCTAATTAAAAAGATTAAATAATATGTAAAGATAATATAATAATACATTAAAATATTTTATAGCCTCACAGCTCTTCTGTAGATGTAATTGATGACCAAATTTAAATAAATAATAGAAACCAAGGAAAATAATGTACATTCATATATATAGCTATATAGGGTTTATGAATCTCAAGCACCTACCATCATAAAACTGAACGAATTATGCAAACATGAAAATGGAAATCGCTCCAAGGCTGTGTAATTACCGCTTTATTACAACAGAACAGCCCGTAACAAATTAAAACGAGAGATAATCAATTTACAACCGATCTGACATACACAGGCTGATGACGAATTGGTAGGGTTTTATGACAAAACTACCATCAAAAATCAACAAAACGGCATTCTACTCTATTATTCAAGATAAAACAACGTTAACTCACCGTAAATCTCATTGATTTCGTTGTCATTTGCTGCATTATCACAATGAACGCACAAAATAAATATAACAAAAATGGCTCCGAAAGTGCAATTAATATACATCTTATTATCACGTATCGCACGTAACAAACGTGCGTAATTAGCTTAAATAATATTTATATACCACATTTTCACATTTGTCTCAGTTTAGAACGGAAATAATCACGTTAACAAGTCATTTAATTAGTCTAAGTTGCGATTCAAGCTGCCATGGAATAAGACCCCGCTGTCTGTCATTCGTCGTCATGTCAATAAACAATTAATGTTGCCAATGTAATGTAAACCTACCAAAATGTTATGAAATTAAGAATTTAATGATTTTCAATCATATTTATGTACCATAAAATAACGTATATGACGTATAATCTCCTTACTAACTGGCTGATAGTACTTCATAATGTAATCCAGTTGTCATCTTTGATTACTGTTGTCAATCTATTGTAATATATATTATTTCTATGGCTTTTGAAAATAGCTAATTAAAGCCAAGTTTCTATTGGTTTATCTTTCATTATGTATGTATCAGTATACATGTACAGATACGTTTGAAAATAAAACTGTTTTTCAGTTCATCAATAAAACACAGTTCAATTATCCATGGCAGTTATTGCACTTAGTTTATTTTAATCGTAGTGGGACGTTCATGTAGCGCGCGCGCCAAAGAGTACTATGATACATGTCTCATACCGCGTTGTCTATGAATTCGGTTGAAAAGGGGTAGGTCTGGTCTGTACATTTTGCATGCAGACTGTTAAAAGTCATTTCATTTGACTACTGTATAGAAGCCAAGCTAGAGCAACGTAACAAGCTTATGAGAATTGTACAGTGGTTGTAATATTAAACGGGTGGTACACTTATCCCTACTGGTAGGGATAAGTTGACTTTTTGTTGATGTATATCTACCGGTATGGATAGGTGCACTGCCCATTACCGAGTGGTTCACTTCGAGCTATCCCTAATGGTACGGATAAGTGCACGTTTACAGACACATTTACAACAAATATACATTTTGTAATCTTCCAATTCATTTATTAGTAACAAAAAAAAAGATTTTATAGATAAAAATATATATAATTAAAAAAATATATATTTACTTATTTGTATTTGATAAAAAATGACTAAAATAATACTAGTGATTTTTTTTACCTACCAGCTTACTCTAACTAACTAACCGGATAGCTTGGTAATTGATAAATTATCAAGAAGTTAGTTAAGAATTTTATAGTGATAAGTCATTATAGCTAGATAATTCTTAGCAATAACTTATTTTAGTTTTGTTGACTTCAAATTAAAGTTAACATTAGTAGAGTCAAAAAGATATTTCACAATGTTTAGTAAAGTCACAAGTACCAATAAAGTTCCCTTTTGTTGAGTAGACCATAAACATTAACGTTAAAAGAAGTCTATGAGTTTTATGCCAAACCACTGACAATATACTTTTCTTAATGTTTCCACGAAATAAATAAACTGCAATGAGTTGGTAAAAATTAAGCGTTGATAAATTACTAATTAAATACTAAGATCTTTGAAAGATGTTATAATGACATCCGCCTTATACTGAAGACTTTACTTTTCATTCTTTGGAAAATATATACCAGATACGGGTAATAAAACTTTATAAAATATACTAAGTTTATAAAAAGAAGTCCTCTTATCAGGTCGACAAATATATTACAAATAACAATTTATAAAACATTTTTAATAGGTGTAATAACTGTTCAAGCACCATACTAGTATCATATAGTACTATAACAGTGTATACTGTATAATGTAAATTGATAGGTAATTACAATATTTCCAAAAAAATGGGACACTTTTGATCTAGCTTACTGTACTAAGTAGATAGTAATAGTCTAGAAATAGTGTAACTAAATCAAATTACAATTTACGTTATATACATATTATGTAGGTAATGAGCAACATGCTAGGACCGGCAAATCTGTGGTTAATTTAAAAGCTGGAAACACTCTCTAGTAAGATTGTTTGTTCGGCATTGGGTGTCAGCCGCTTTGTAATTTTGTGTGATATTATTAGGAAAAATCAGTGCTCTCACTGTGTAAGTGAATTGAAAATGGTCTAATAATAGTGTGATGAGTTTATTTAACCGGTATCTGGTCTACTGTATGTAAATACCAGGCGCTTCCGCCATGACAATGGATCGTAGAGTCGGGAAGTGTACCGCTGCTGTTCTGTATTTCATGTGTATCGAGTTGTGTTATACAATTTCAGGTGAGTAATAAACAATTTTAGTTTATTTTTAACATAACAATGAAAGAAATTAACTTCCTAACTCGTAATTATTACGAGTTACGCGCACAAACATCGTCTGTCGGGGTATATTTTTTGTAAGAGTACGCGCATTTTTTTCAATTGATGTTTCGTCAAAATATCTATGCGACAGAGGAGTTTTAATATCGTCAATTAGCTTATTCCTGTTTATGCTGTTCCTGTAACTGGAACAGCCACCGGTAATTGCTGTTTTTTAGATTTTTGCATTCCTAGGCATAAGTTGTAGCAACAATCAATATAAATATTGTGTGTGAAAGATAAAATATATAAACAGCTCTCTTTTATTATTTTTGAAGAAGTTTTGTTATAGTTGAGACTTTAGTTATACACTAAAACTTACACCTCACAGTCCAAAAGGGGTTATGGTTTATTGGATGACTATGACCGCTATGAGATTACTTGGGTTTGATATTTGAATTTGCCAAATTATACCATAATTCATTCAGCATGCTTGAGTATCTAACATCAACACAATCTCTTGCATACCATATTAAATTATGATATCACAGAACTAAATGTATATTACAAAAATATTAATGAATTATGAAGTCATGATCAAATAACAAGGGAATCATATTTATGAGTACAATAAATCATAACTCACTCTTACATTTTGAAAATAGTAATGTTTGTCTTTGATTTAATACTCTAATTAAAATTCATTTTTAAATTCTGTATTTGTGTAAATAAAACATTGTTCCTTTATTATATATTTTATTTTCTGCATCACAACTTACCTATATATTTTTTCTATATGTGACAATATATAGGTGACAAATATGCTGACGGCCCACCCAATAGTCACACTTTGAAGGAGGACAAATTACAATGTTTATTTTATTCATCAATATTAATCATTTTTATTATTTACTAAGTATACACATTTTCCTAATTTTTTTAGTTCAATTCAAATTCATTTCATCATCATCATCATCATCAGCCTATCTCCGTCCACTGCTGGACATAGGCCTTACCTATGGCACACCATTGAGCTTGATGTTCGGCTCTTTGTTTTCAACCGCTGCCAGCCAGCTTGCATATATCATCGCTCCATCTAGCTGGAGGGTGTTTAAATTAATATTAAATTCATTTAAATATGGGTAAAGGCTCACACCACAAGGTGGCTTACACCACATGGTCATCCGATCCCCAACTAAGTAGGACTTGTGCTATGCAAAGTGCTCTGAAGCTTCACTTAAGCCATAACAGTACAAAATAGAACATCCATTATTAAAATTATATATTTTGCTATGTTGAAGCCAGCAATTATGATAGGTCTATCAGTGCTTCAGATTTCTGGAGCTGTAAAGCTGCATCAGATAATCATGTAAAGGCAATGTAAAATTAAAAACAATCTGATATACAATATAAGGAAATGTACACACAATAACATATAAGATATATTTATTGTGGTTTTACTAATATTGTTTATATTTATCCTTATGAGCACAATGGATGGATTCATGTGACATTACTTTATATGACTTCATGACAAATAAAATTGAGTAATGATTTATTGTTTTATGGAATAACTTCGGGACAGTTACCCAGAACAAAATAATAATGGGATAGGTAGTAATTAAGTACAGTATTATCATTGTATAATGGGGAAGCTGAAGTTTTATAATATTTTAATACCTTTTTTATACCAATTAGTATGAAAAACAGGCAAATGTTCCACCTGGTGGTAAGTGGTCACCACAGCTTAGAAATATTTGCAACACCAGGACTATCGCTAAGTAGGTAGTAGCTACAGTAACTTTAAATTTGACCTTCATAAGTGCCTTCTGAGGGCTTAAACTGAATAAGTGGTTTAAAATTTTGCATGCAAAAATGAATGCATAGTACATGGTAGTCCTTGAGGTGTGACATTGTTAAGTCCTGTAATTTCACTGGCTCCCTTACCTCGGAGCTGTTGGAACGATTGATACCAATAAATATTAGAAACAACTTCAAAGTAGTCAAATCAGTAGAATTACATTGCAACCACTACACATTTTCATAACTATGTCATATACATAACTATCTAGATTATAGAGTTTTTGCAGAATATCTGCCCAAGTTGTCATAATAACAACAAACTCCTAAGGACACATCTTTATGTACAAAATCTTATTTTGAAAAGAGTAATTGCTGAGTTTATTGCCGGCTCTTCTCAGTAAAAGCAACCTTCCGAACCGGTGTTAGAGTCTGACCCCTCATAAGTGCCTGTGAAGGCCTATTTGAATAAATATTTAATTTAATTTCAAATATGGTGGGAATTTTTTTTTTCCGGCATTTGATCCAATATTAAACAGCCTGTTCTATCGTAACCAGATAACTGATATACTACTTTTAAATAATAAAGATATTTTACCACTACTTGTGTATGTTTGTATCCACTTATCTATCACATAGACAGTAAATTATTGAGTTGCTATTTTAGTACCTATATTATTTATAGCAGTCAGATAAATCCAAGCACAGGATGTATTGATCTTTTGAAACTAACAATAAATTGTCAAGGTACCTACTAGTTGACAGTGTATTTTGATAATTCTGCTATGGACTACAGGGGCATAGAATTAAAACTACATTATTTGTTATTCTATATACTTGTCCATCCTTCTAAAATTATAAATGAAAAAGTTTGTATGTATGGATTTTTGTTTACTCATTCACACAAAAACTACCAAACGGATTTGGATGGAAATTGGAACATACAAAAATGCCCTGGAATAACACATAGGATACTTTTTGTGCCGGAAAAATGTTACATCTTCGAAACGCGAGTGAAATTGCTGGGGACAGCTGCACTTATATAGTATCTTTACAAAAAAATATTTTCTATCCCAAATGATCATGCTGAAAATCATCCTGAGCAAGCTGCCTCACATAGATGTTTTAATAATTGGAAAATGTACTGTATTTAAAAAAGAAAACAACATAACCTAACAGATTTATGTGTGCAAAACTTTGAAAAGCAGTTTTTACCTCATTTGAATCAAAACCTTTTTTTGCCTAAAGGTCGGACTACAAACATATTAATTTATTTATTTATTAACCATGAAACTTACGTCTATCTTTACAGGCAAGCCTAATGCGACAGAGTAGTTCATCTTATTATCTATCCTATTATACAAAAGTATAACTGACATTTATTATATTGTCTTTTGCAGCGTTAGAAATAATAGAAGAGAAGAGAGGTGAACTTGGGGAGATTGCAAACATCAGCTGTCCTGTACATCCAGATACAACGAGTATACAATGGACATTTCAAGGAGAACCTATCAAAATGAACGAACGGTATACATCATTAACTTATCTAGAGAACCTCCACTCAAACTAAATTATGATAATTTCAAATAGATAATTTTAAAAATATTCCCAATCAGCTTACTTGGATACTATCAGGGGCTATTGTATATGACACATCCTTACATGATATAAAACAAAGTCTTTCTGCCTTTTGTAGGCATAGACCTTTGACTAACGCAACAGATTTTAATGTTTTAATTTGAATGTTTCAAGAGAAAGTATAATATATAACTAGAATCAAATATTAAGCATTATTATAAAATAACTATCAAATAATTTTAGTTATCAGTCAGTACTCAGTTGTACCCTCAAAGATATAAACTTGTAGGCAAAAAGAAAACAATTGACCCAAGTCTTATGCACATTCTATATATCTAAATTGTAAAAACAGTCACTATTATTTTCTGTCTGCTTGTCAACGTATGTTTTTTAAATTACGTAATAGATTTTGATGTTATTTTCATCATCATTTTGAAAATTTCTACTAGATGGTTTGTTTAATACCACTCATACGAGGCCAGGATGTATCGCTAGTACTTGAATATACAGAATCTCAAATTATTGAAAAAAATCAGTAGAATCTCAGTAATTCAGCGCTATTATAAATTAGAGGGTGCCGGATTATTGGAATGTTCAGATTACTGGAATGTAGTGAAAAAAACGTCATAAATTGAATTAAATTCAATGTATCATTACCTTTATTAAAAACTTTTTCTCGCTTGTTTCGAAGAATATAGCAGATACGCCGTTTTCTTCAGCCCATGTTATGCAGGTATTGAAACAATTAAATGCTGGATCTGGTGTGCCGGATTATTGGACGTATCAGTCTATTGAAGTGCCCGATGAGTGAGATTATTGTTAGGACTGACGTGAAGACTAGTGAACGATTGTGAAATGAAATACTGATTTGATTCTTCGTTATATATTCGGGCAGAGCTTCGGCCTTGTACAATTTCTGATACTTGAATGAATAATATAAGCACACTGTAATCGCTTTTATACGGCCAAGAACCGTTTACAATTTTAAAAGAATCCACAACCAAATCACATACTCCCGGTGAAGACAAACATAAAGACACTTCCGGAATATTATTTTACAAACAATTAAAATTAAATATTATTCAAAAGATAACAATACGATTTAAAATTAATAATGAGATATGTTTAGTAATAATCTAAGATCACATTAAGTATATCAGTTAATACAGCTTAAATAATGTAGGTATAGTCGGGATGTGACGTAGTTAGGTTGTTGACGGATGTCATTCGCTAACATTATACTGTATATAAAATACTTATGTATCTTATTACTCAAATGCTTTTAAAGTGGTACAAAACTTACAGCATTTTATACATTTAAAAATAATGTATTTTATCCAACTATGAGTTTGATCTATTAAAAAATATCCTTGTTAACACGGCCATCTGAACCCAAACTAAGCAGAGCTTGTAATATGGAAACCAGACAACTAATACTACATATATTCCCAACTTTTATTAAATACATATTTAAATAGATATTTACATCAAGACACAGAACAAACAGACATGTTCATGCACATAAATGTTTGTACTGAGTGGGAATCGAACCCACGAACTGCGATTGATTCACGTGATTATTCGCTTTGAAAGTATAAGTATTTATAATAATATTATATTTATTATATTGGTATAAATTTATAATTTTTTATGTAATGAGCATTAATAACAAAATTTCAATTTGTAAATATATAAAAGTGACTTTGAAATGTGGCTTTAAGGAAATTTAGTATTAATTATACTGAGTCATTGACAATATTACCACAAAACAATCTGTTAGGTACTCAACGTATGAGAGAACAGCGGTTTGTTGGGTCGGAGGGGATAGAATGAATTTACTTATGTCAAAATATAGTTATAACAACATAGCACCTTCTATTTATAAATGTTTCTATGCAAGTTTGCCTTAATGATGCTGTTTCTAAAGTTACATGATCGATTATTTTTAGGCATGGCATGATTCACAAGTAGCTTGTGAAAAATCATATGAAATACTTTTTCATATGTCGCACCTGCTACCTGTCTTGACGTCGTCTGTTAAATTCACTCTGCTACTTTTTTGCTACCTTGCCTACATGATACATCGCACACCGCAGATCATTGTATTTCACCGATGTCTCACGACGACGTCAGAAAGAATGAGCGTCTTTCTAATCCAGTCGTGTTAGAAAGAGCAAAATATATACTGATCGTCGATACGAACGGGTCGCACGGCCAAGAGTGACATTAGAGCATTGCGAAAAAAAATCATTGACTGTGAAATTTCACAGGTGAAATCACTGTGAAAAAAAAAATCATTAAATGAAATAAAAGTAGCAATCATTTCCATGCCTAATTAATTTGCGATATTTAATCATTATATGTAACTTCTATAAGTGGCATATTGTACATCATAACTGTATATGTACATATACAAGTCATCTCTTTCGACTGTATATATTTAATTATATATAAATGTATGATAGTTATGTGACTTAAATTTAAATAATGACAGACACAACTTCTCACATATCAAAGCTACTTTAACCGTTGTAGAATTGCCTACCTAAAGATTTGACTGTAACTAATATTATTAAAAGAGTGTGAATATTGTGTTTATGTGCATGTGATAATAATCACCTAAATCGAAGCACTTATGAAAAAAAAAATCTGTTCAGCCTGTCATGCAACTGCTGTATGCAGCATTAACAATGTTCTTTTTTTGGTGTAATAGTACTAACAGGAATGCCTTTGTTTTTCCTTATCTTATACAAGATCTAGGAAAGTCTTTGATCATTTACCTCCTGGTCCTCTGGGAGTCTTACTCTGAGCATTGAGACCCCTCTTGAAATGCAGTTTTGTATTGCAATATTGCCATATTTTCATATCAATAGATAACTTCACTGTCATAAATTTAGAATTGACGACCTGTAAGTTGTATAGAAACAACAAAAAAATGTCGTTCAGTGTCAAGTTTAATAAAAAGTATTTTATTTAATAAAGATTAAAGAAATAATTAAAAATAAAACAGACTATCCATTTTTTTTATTAACTGTATTAAAATAAATTTATTAATTGGCAGGATAAAGGAGAACATAAGAGAACCGGACGGAGAGCGGACAAATAATAAAATATCAACGTTAACAATCGCCAATCTCACAGCGGATGATGCCGGGAACTACACATGTGTTCCGAAAGTGGAGGACATAGTGGGAGGGAGTAAAACTTTCCATTTAAACCTGAGCTTCCCTGCCAAGTTGGTGAAAAACCTTACCACGCAAGGACGCATTACGAAGAACGCTACTAACCATGCTACTGTTACCTTAACGTGTGTTTTCGAAGGTGAGTTGGCATTAAACATAGTTTTATTATGCGAAAGAATACTAATATAGAATTTTGATGCAAACGACACAGTTCGTAATTCTATAGTGAAATATTATATCAAACATCTGGACATACGAGCTAGTTTTAGAATATACAGGTCTTGCGCTTCTGATAAAGGAACACAACGATCAGTGTTTTCCGATAGCTGCTTTGAGATCCTTCTTCTTTCTCTTTTAGGCTTTGTGTGCTTACGTTCGACCACACTATCACTTACCATGGTGTGATTATGTGCAAACACAAGCCCTACACATTATTAAAAAATTCAAATCCATAATTCTATAGAGAATATGTACACACTAAGTTATTTGACAGATTTAATGCGATATAAATTTAGGATTCCGTACTTCAAAAAGAAAAAACGTTACCCTTATAGGATCACTTTTTTATATTATACTTACATTAAATTACAGTATACAAAGTGGGCGTAATAAAGTGGTATAAAAACGGCACTGAAGAGGAGGTGTTAAAATCGGATACAACACCAATACGTATTAGTCCAAAACAAGTGAAAAGTACATACACATTCACTATAAACGGGCCGGAATACAATGGTACCTACGTGTGTGAAGCCATCGACTACGAGACCGGGACCAACGATTCTGGTTATATACCGGTTTTTGTAAATGCCCCGCCTAAAATTCTCATAGAAAAAGTGATACCGATTAGCCCAACCCAACTTTATGTCAAATGGACCGTCTGGTCGTACAACCTACCAATCATTAGGTACTCATTGAAGAAACGTGAAGCACTATCGCCCGACAAAGGCTATACGATACACCCCGAGAAAATTGGCGAAAATAACACAGCATTCGTTATGAATGGTTTGAATAAATCAACAACATACGAAGTGGGTATAGAAGTTGAAACTTTACTCGGAAAGTATCCTTCTTTCTATGGTAAGAATGTAACGACTTTAGATAAGGAACCGACATTTGTGCCGCAAATATCTATCAATGGGTTCTCGGCGACATCGGTGACGATCGGCTGGGAAGCCCCCCCGCCCGAAATAGAGATGTACATACATTATTTTGAGCTGCAAGCGAGGAAGAAGGACGAGACTAAGCTGTCGATGAAAGTGTTCTACTTGAAAGATCGTGAACACCTCCCGTGTATGTTTGATAACTTGGAACCGCATTCTACATACGTATTTCAGGTATGCATTTCAGGCAAATATTGAATTATACCGTTACAACTAAATTAACTTAGTTACAAACGTTATCAACAGTGCATTTTGCTCTGAACTCATTGGTTTAATGGTCGCTCATAACCCATTTGTAAAAGGTGTTGAAATTATTTAATAAATATTCTGGGACATTTTTTACACACGGCCGTCTGATCCCAAACTAAACTAAGCTTTTAGTATGAAAACTAGATAACTGATATTACTACATGAAACTACTTTTTATTTTTCTTAATACATACTTATATAGATATTTACACCCAGACACAGATCAAAGAGACATGTTCATGGACCCAAATATTTGTTCTGGGTGGGAATCGAACCCGCGACCTGTGTCTTGGCAGTCAGGGTCGCTAACCACCAAGCCAACTGGCCTATCATGTTAATTGTTTTGTTTAACTATAACCGTTTTCATTAAGATCACCGTTCATGTTAATAAGTCGACATTATTTGAGAAATGTATAATGTCTTGACGAAATTAAAAACCATTTATTCAGTATAGGCCCCCGGAGAGTACTCACGAAGGTCAAAGTTACTGAAGCCTGAAGTTAAGCGATATCCAAACTGTCTATTATTATTTTGGTCAAACTTTTTTATGTTATTTTTTGTGAAGCTATATTCTATAGGCGTATTTCAGGTACGCGCTTGCTCTGACTACACGAAGCTGTGCGGAAACTGGTCGCAGGAGATGGAGGCGGCGACCCTGGACGGGCGGCCGGGCGAGCCCGCCGACGTCACTGCCTACTGTGACGTCAACTTCATGAACCTTACTTGGAACACGCCGAAACAACCAAATGCTGAGATCAAGGGATATATTGTGAGTAGATGCGATCTATAATTATAAATATAACTAGCTGTCTCCCGTGGTTTCACCCGCTATTATATTATCATCTACCTATAACCATCTACAAACAATCCGCGTGGAATGGCAGCAGTACCATCCCGATATGTTCAGTAGTTTTGAGGTGATAGTGCGTCAAAGGAACCCTATTTTCCTTATAAGATAGAAGATACTAAAACTAGATAAAAAACAGCTTTTTGCAAATATTATTATTGTATATATTACTATTGATTTTTTTGGTGTGTTAAATAAATAATAATTATTTGATCGTCTCTGTGGTGGGGTGGCATAAATCTCGGCTAGAGATTTCTTTATTTAGATAAAATAACCTGAAGCCCGGGAATGATAGTGTAAACACCACATATCACGACGGTACTTAAAATTAATAGGGTAGATTGGGATCTGGTTACTAAGACGTATGCCTGCCCCATTGAGGATAATGGGCATAATATATTTTACGAATAATTTTGCTATTCATTGTTTCAGATGGAGTTAACAGGTTACGCTAAGTATAAAGACCGTAACGGGTACGAAAAGGAGGACATTTGGGGACCGCTGTCAAAATTCATGACAAATAATTCTAAGAGTGTGAGGTAATCTTTTTTTATATAATCAGAGATCGAGTACGAGCGAGTCAACTTAACTCGAGTACTAGACTCGAGTCAGTTGGACTCACATACGAGAATCGAGTACGAACGAGTCAACCTAACTCGAGTACTAGACTCGAATCAGGTGGACTCACATAAGAGAATCGCGTCCGCGAGAACAGAATCGATTCTTCCTGACTCGTGTACCAGAATGGAGTCCGCGAGAACAGAATCAATTCTTTCTTACTTTAGTACCAGAATCGAGTCCGGCGTAATCGGATCAAATAAATTTGTGTTCGAGTAGGCGAGTCCAAAGCAAGAATCGAGAGTCAAACCTTACTCGGCACATCACTAGTATATTGAACAAATCTTATCGAATTTGTGGGATTAATAATTACTAAGTACATTGTGATATCGTTTAGCAGGACTACTTTTTCACGGTAGAAAATGACAAACTTCAAAGAGAGTTTTCAAATAAATAGTGTGGTCAAAATTAAGGATAAAATGTTTATGTTGAAAATCTGTCGTCTCGCACGATCTAGGCCTAGCCCTTGTGCGAAGTGCCGATTATATTCTGCATCATAAAACATATGAAATCTGGATACATCTCTTTCTATTTATATATGGTAAAATAAAAAAACGGTCAAAAACTTTATTTGGTCCTATAAAACCTTTGCTATATTATTTATGTGTGGACCTGTGCCAGTGTGCATTGAAATTAATGGTGCACTTCAAACCGACGGGACAATAATTCTCAGTCGCGTTATTGAAGCATCGGAGCGAGAACGGGAACTTATGTGACTTATGTGAGCGTGGGGTGGGAACGTGTACCTAAACTGCACTTGTCGTATGTGCAGGTTCGACGAGGTGCAGGCGAACACGCAGTACACCGTGCGGCTCAGCGCCATGACGCGGACCCGGCGGCGCGGCGAGGAGGCCGTGCGCTCCTGTACCACGCGCGCCGCGCCGCCCGACCACCCGCCCCGCCCGCGCTGGCGGAAGGTACGTACACGTGCCCCACCACACTACACACACGCAGTACACCGTGCGGCTCAGCGCCATGACGCGGACCCGGCGGCGCGGCGAGGAGGCCGTGCGCTCCTGTACCACGCGCGCCGCGCCGCCCGACCACCCGCCCCGCCCGCGCTGGCGGAAGGTACGTACACGTGCCCTACCACACTACACACACGCAGTACACCGTGCGGCTCAGCGCCATGACGCGGACCCGGCGGCGCGGCGAGGAGGCCGTGCGCTCCTGTACCACGCGCGCCGCGCCGCCCGACCACCCGCCCCGCCCGCGCTGGCGGAAGGTACGTACACGTGCCCCACCACACTACACACACGCAGTACACCGTGCGGCTCAGCGCCATGACGAGGACCCGGCGACGCGGCGAGGAGGTCGTGCGCTCCTGTTACATTACATGCAATGCAACAACTTCACGTCTCAGGGACGACAACGTATTTGCGAATCCTCTGGTGTTACAAAGGTCTATGGGTGAGGGCGGTGACCACGTACCATCAGGTGGACAGTATGCTTGTTTGTCGGAACAAGTGGTAGTTATAAAAATAAGGGGACAGTTACTCCAGCATATTTACTTTAATTTTAACAGTTACATTTTGAACTAATTGACATTACATTCTATGCCTATTTAGAGTGTCTATCTTTTTTATAAAAATTCAAAAAAAAAAATCAAAATTCAAAACCATTTATTCAGTTTAGGCCCTCAGAAGGCACTTATGAAGGTTAAATTTAAAGTTACTGAAGCTACTACCGATTCGGAAGTCAGCCTTCAACTGAGAAGAACCGGCAAGTAAATCACATAATCCAATGTACACAACATGTAAGACAACATAGTTGCACCTTGTATGTAATTTCCATTATTATTATTTCAGATTCTAGATAAAGACAAATACAGATTCAAATTGAATTTGCCGAGAGTATCAGAAAGAAATGGACCAATATGTTGCTACAGGTAAGCATTACAATACAAATCGTTAACAGACATTTACAGCGTAATTAATAAGGCGGATTTATTTTTTAATTTAAATATGCGTTCCGATTTTTAAACTACCATACATTTGGACATGCTGCCTGGACTTTTATCAAGTGTTTTTGACGTAACGTTAGATTTTTTAACTCGAGCCATTAGTTCATCATTTTTCACCACGTATTTGACCATAATTATACTATAAATTTGATTTTTTTTGTTCATAGAATCAATATTGATATTTTTATATTATACTCGTGTGATAAGAATGTCTTTCTTTGTTACGATTTCACGGCTGCAACTACCTTACTGAAATTATTGCACACATGTAGCCTATGGTACGGAGAAAGACAGAGGTCTGTTAAACCGAGTTGGTAGCTAAACAAGTAAAAACAAACAAATTTAGAGTGAAGCGGAAATCATTTTTCATTTATTCATCAGGGTTTACATGGTGTACCTGCCGTCCAACCTGAAACTACCTTCGCCAAAAGACATCGAAGTATTTGAGCATGACAAAGCGCATGCGCAGACCAGACCAGCCGCTTACATCACCGATGTGTTCAGCAAGTATGTAAACCTTTACCTCAAATATAAAATTCTCGTGTCACAATGTTACTTACCATACTCCTCGGAAACGGCTTGACTGGTTTTTATAAAATTTTATTTGCATATTCAGTAGGTCTGAGAATCGGCTACTATCTATTTTTCATAAGTGATAAGGGTTTTGTCCAGCCCTAAATATTTTTTTGATTTTTTTGACAATTTATTTTTGTTTATTATGATTTAGCATTAAAAAATACATACAACTTAAAATGTTCACCCTTTTACGATCAGCCCCTGTTTTTTAATCCTGATTGTTATATTGTTCTGATCCGCAATAGGGCATAAATAATTAATTGTATGATTGTTGATAAGTAAAAAAAAGGTCATACATATTATATATTTAAGGGGGCAGACACTGGCCGGGGGCGCAACAGAGCTATTATATGGGTAACACAGGATGCAGGGCCTCATTTCCACCATTTATTGTTTATAAAATTTCATTTATAAACAATAAAACTTATTATTATTATTTACATCAATGTGGGAAAGAAAGTCTATTACTATATGATACATAGAGATTAAGTAAAAGTTAAACCGCGAGACGAACGTAAGTTATATACATTTTTGGCGTTTAACAAACTCTGATACACACATTCTCTTCCAGTGAAAACTTCCCCAACGAAACGGCTCTGATAATGGGGGACGGTTACACAGTGTTCAATAAGACAGACACGAGGTTGAACTCTGAGGAGTGCCGACAATGTCTCAAGTTGCCGACGCGTGCTCGGGCCCAGGTCGCCGTCGTCACCACTACCGTGTCGCCTGATCCACCCACAACCGAGGATATATTCCTTGAAGATGAAGATTCCACCACTGATCCACCTCTGCCGAGGATCAAGAGATACTTGCAAATGTAAGTTGTGCACTTTGGGAGTCACTTGGGCTTAACTACTACAAGGTTTCAAAAGGGAAATAAGAAGAAAATATTGTGGTCGACCATCCGATTGAGAAAAAAAATTATATCAAAAATATGTCGCTCCTATGACTTTTCTAGACTGACTGATGTGTGGCTCCGAGCTGTCATTTGATTACACAGTTAGGGCGTTAAATGCACTGGCGAACTAGATTAGGTCTTATTGGGTTTAATCTTTGTTAAATGTTTAACAGCTTATTATCCCCGCAGGGTTAGTTACCCCCAGGCTAGGAACCATGGTTCTAAGGCGAAAGAAAATTGGATTTTCTTTGGAAATTCAGATCAACGTTTTTAATAATAATATATTAGAATCAGCAATATAGCCTATGCCATAGATTCGTAGTAACACCCTCATGATCGTGAATTATGTTGCTCCATCCACAGGGATTTCGGCAACGATGGAACATTGACGGACACGTTTACTAATATGAATGAAGAAAATGAATTCAAGCCGGTAGATGGTCGATTGGATCCCAATTCCAACTACACGCTTTTCGTTGAGTTGATAAGTAAGTTGTTTTATTTTATTTTTGACATATTCACTCCGTAATTCTACTAGCTGGAGTCTAAATAAACGTATATTTGTACTGACTTATGTTAGATTCTATTTTTATGTAGTTGAATTCTATATCCTTTTAATATTATAAATGCGAAATTTTGTATGTTTGGATGTTTGTTACTCTTTCACGCAAAAACTAGCAAACATTGGCACAATATCCAATAGCTACATATATATATAAAATCGGACGGCACTGAATCTATATAATAATATCAGGTATCCGCGAACCAATTCTTTTAGTTATTGGACCTATGTATTCTATGATATTCGATTCATAAAGATTCGGTTACAGTATCTACGGTAGTACGGTTCCAGCGTGTCTATGCGATGCGCGCGGGCGGGAGTGATGTAGCTATAGATGAACGAGCGAGAGAGTGCATTACGCTAATGCCTAATACTAATTTTAAACATTATTATCAGGATCATAGAGTAAAATGCCGAATACATTATTTTCTAAACACTTGTAAACACCCATCAATAAACGTCAAAGGATTTTAAATCATATTGACCTCTGGCGTAGAAGTCCGGATACTTAGAAAAACCGTTGGGACTTAGGTTTACTGTTGGTTTTCGATTGTATATGGTGTTGTTTTCACAGCGGGTGAACCCTACGATGAGCCTTTATACAGCGACTACTTGAATGCCCTGATGCCGGCGCCCAACCCACCAGTAGCTGTGCCTTCTACCACGCTGGAGTTAGCTTTACAGGTATTTGCCATTGTTTAAGAAACACTTGAGAATATTTGAAAAAATATAGTTAATGGCCAGTAAAAAACTAATGCTTAGTTACAAAGTGTATTACTGGTTCTTCAGGCGAAGGCAGACTGCCGAACGGCAGGGCGATTGTCTAATGTTCTCGCAATTGTGTTATTACAATGATGGCGCTTCGACTGTTGTCCCACACTGCTCGCGCGCTGAACCAGCAATCCATTATAAATCGGCTTCAACATTCAATCCGATAGAGTCACACAATTCGAGTGCAGCCCCCTTATTCAGTTAATACAAACATAGTCGGCGAACCGCTTCACGGAGGCTTACCTCACCACCAACTTACCTCTCACGCGATTAGTATTAGCGTGGTAAGAGACATAGAGCATAGAGGCCGCGACGAAACATCCTCGAGTTAGTGTCATTTTCCTTACAGAATCGAGCCCCTGGTTGTAACTTCACTGACAGCCCTCCACGTGTCTAAATTGAATATAAGTGGTTTTGATTATTATGGTTTGTATGATCCCAGGTGACTTGTGGAGTGGCGGCGCTGGTGCTGGTGGGGATGGTGGCGTTCTGCGTGTTGCAGACGCGTCGCTCCCGCAAACTGCCGCACCACCACGTCCACGAGATGTCTACGCTGCAGACTGTCTTCAAGTAACTAACCCCTTGTTTGTGTTTGTGACGATGCGACGACGATGGGGCGATGGTGATCAGTACTCCGAGCCTGAGAAAGAGAGATATTATGCCTGACACAAATAAAATGTTTACTATTGTGAATTTAGATGAAGGCTTTTTTAATTGACCTTCATTCATTTTTTTTTTAAATTGTAATGAGTACTACAGCGTTTATTTTTAGGAATATTTTTTGTGACTCGTTCATATAGGTCGTATATCTTTATAAAATATATACTTCTGACCGTATTGTCTGTTATCAAGTTATAATATGAACCGAAAATGGAATGGAAATTATCATAAATTTATTAATTGTATTTACACTATGATAGTGTGTATTTTCATATGTTTTTTTTTTTTACTTTAAGTTGTGTAATATATGTTGGTAAAACTAATAAATAAAATAAAATTCCGAAAGATCCTCACTACGTATTAAATGGACATTCGACAGATACGTGACGGGGCGCGGCAAACAGCAGATGGTGTCCGCGGTGCCGCCGGACCTGCCGCCCATCCCTAAAGAGGACTTGGCCGACGCGTACGCAGAGAGACAGGCTGACTCCGACTACGGCTTCCAAAAGGAGTTTGAGGTACCATTATCTCTACCATCTGTTAGTCAGAAGTTTTTAATTTAAAAAAATATATATTTATTTATAAACGAGCAACTTGGTAGTTGATGTGTCTATATCACAGTGTTGAATGTCATTTCGCACTTAATAGTTCACTTTTGAAGATTTTTGTCAATGTCCAATTGTCTAATTTGTTTCTAAAAGAATTATTAATTTGCTTGCTGTATATATTTTACCTGTTCAATATCTCTATCATCCCCCTTTATTTAGAACTACTCGGTTGTATTTTTTTAATTGAAACTTCTTATTGAATGACTACTGATCCGCAACTTTTTTCTGTAAAGAAAAATAAATGAATAATAAATACAATCTATGCTTTTCAAAAGTGATTGATGAACAATTTAAATGTTTCCCTTTAAAACAAAAGTTTCACTTCCATCGTGTCTTTACGACACATTCTGTTTTTTATGTTATTTATTTTATATAATACATGTACAATATATTTTGTATTTATATTTTTTAATAATAAAACATTGACTATCTTTATTTACTTCAAAAATTATCCTAGCTACTGCAAATGTTGCCGGAATGCTACCCCGACCGCACTACGCACGCGTCGGAAGCTCGCGAGAACCAGCCCAAGAACCGGTACCCGGATATCAAGGCGTACGACCAGACCAGAGTGAAGTTGTCGCAGATCGACAGCATCACCGGATCCGATTATATCAACGCTAACTATGTGAGAGGATATACGGTAAGTGTCAAATTGCTCTGTGATGATTCTTTTTAGTTTTTACGCCATCAGAAAACTAAACTAATCAGAGCCTTTACTATGGACACCAGACTGCTCAATAATACTTTTTTTTAAATATATGCTCTTATAGATATCTTACATCCATACACAGAACAAACAGACATGTTCATGAACACAAATGTTTGTTCTGGGTGGAAATCGAACCCACGATCTACGGCGTGGCAGTCAGGCTCTAACCACCAAGCCAACGGGTCCGTATATAGATCACATTATGGACCATCCAGTAGATCATTTATTCATTCTACTAGAATCAATAAGAAATCAATTAGAAATTCTATCTACTCATGTTAAATAACCATTTATTTTTTAATTATCGTATAAACTGCAATAATGTAAAATGCTTTATTCCTCCTAGCTTTGTGTAATGTAAATAAAAACCTGTCTAACTTATGTTTGTCTATCTGTCCTCCGCTTACTAAGGACCCTTCGGAGCCTAATCAGGTATTGCATGTGTTATTTGGCATTTTAAATATTTTACTTGTCTATTTTTTGGTTTAGTTAATACATGTTACAGAAAGGTGAAACAAGTAGTAAATCTTTTTTTTATATATCACAAATTTTTTAAATATTTTTTTATGAATTTTGACCAAACGTTTTAATTGCATAGGACTGCAGGGCGATTGTGTAAGGTTTTCGGAATCCTGGTTCCAGGCAATTTTGTAATACATTGGTGACGTTACGACTGTTGTCCAACACTATGTCAATCTATTATGAAACAGGCTTCCACATTGAATTCGCTGGTCTCTAACGAGTTGCATCCATGTTCAAACAGTTTTTTTTTTGTTTTTCTGTGCAATTTGTCTAAAAGACATTAATGAATTTCAAAGTATTGATCGCTCTTATTAAATGGTTATTTTTTCACCCGCGTGTACAGTACACAGTTGCAGTTTGAACAAAACCATTCAAACACTATGGAAAAAGCCTTTCACTTTTCAATCTTCTAATTTGAATGGCTTGTTTAAATATATAGTTAAGTTTAATGATGCAAAACACAATCGGCACAATTTTATTTATAAAAAACAAAGTCTAATACGTTTTTGGATCCACACAATAAACAAACATTTTCTCCATCACAGGACCCCAAAAAGTTCATCTGCGCCCAAGGCCCCACAGACACTACTGTCAACGATTTCTGGCGCATGATATGGGAGCACGGTTTGGAGTTGATCGTGATGCTGACCAACCTCGAGGAGTACTCCAAGGTCAAGTGCTCTAAGTACTGGCCGGACGAAGTCCGAGGGGCGAGGGCTTTCGGAGCTATCACTGTGCATCATGTGTCCGAGAAACGGTAAGTCATTTTAGGAATTCTTCTAGTTCATTAGTAATAAGAAAGGCAGAATCATGGCGTTTTTCTGATGTGAACATGTCAGCAACGCTCGGTTGTTGCAAGCGTCCATAGGCTATGGCCACGGCTGCGGTTACCGCTGGTAATCAGGGGGGCCCTTTGCTTGTTTGTCACCTAAGTGGTTATATAAAAATAGTTTTTTGACAAAATCTAATCTAGATCTAAGATCATTTTTAAAAAGAGAAATTGCCGAGTTTATTGCCGGCTCTTCTCTGTAAAAAACAACCTTCCCAACCGGTATTAGAGTCTGACTATTCATAAGTACTTGTAAAGGCCTATTTGAAAAAAAATATTTGAATTTGAAAAGTCAGTCTTTCACTTAAACTGAGTTAATTTATTGCACCTGTATAACGATATTTTATTAAATTAATAATAAATTAATATCACGAGACATTATTTACACACGGCCATCTGATCCGAAACTAAGCAGAGCTTGTACTATAAAAACCAGTGACATTGACCACTTGACTTAAAAACGTCCAGAAACAGAACAAACAGACATGTTCATGCACACAAATGTTTGTCCTGGGTGGGAATTGAACCCAAGATCTGCGGCGTGGCAGTCAAGGTCTCTAATCACCAAGCCAACTGGCCCGTCGAAAAATGGTATTGCGTTTTGTCAACTCACTCCGAAGGTAAGGAGTTTTTTTTTAAGGGTGTTTATTATTGTTCCAGGTTCTCTGACTACATAGTGAGAGAGTTGAAGATAACAAAACAAGCTACAAACACAGACGGTCAGCTGATTGTCGAAAACAATGGCATTGCTAAAAGAAATGGTGGTATGTTATTCTGGGATATTTTCTTAGTCACACTTAAAAAAATATGTCCATCATCTATTATATCTTAGCGCAGTATTTATATACTATTACATATAATTTGAGGTTGGTACTTCAAAGTACCGTTCCACTTAGCTATGGTTTCCTTCATCGAAGAATAAAGCTCATTGTAAGATTCGAACCCACGAATCTCATCACGGCATGCGTTGTTGACCAACTGAGCTATCATCGTATATTTGTGTTTATTTTTTTTACTACACTAAAGAATCGATTTAGATGAAAATTTTCTGAAAGGTAGCTTCGATACGCGATGATTAAATTTTCGCAAAATACTGATAAAACTGGAGATAGCTAGTAAATGTATAAAGACAAAATCCTACATGTTATGCTTCAGATTGCAAAGAGCCTTCGGAATCCAGTGCGCCAACATCACCGCGCGAACTGAAGGAGGCAAGCGAAGCACGCACTGTTAGGCAGTACCACTTCCTAATGTGGAAGGACTTTGCAGCGCCAGAGCATCCTTACTCAATACTCAAGTTTATTAAGGTTGGTATTAATATTATGAGTGTTGTAAGTTCAGGCACATGAGACTCTGCAACTTCGTATCGAACGTTGACAACGCTGAGGCGATACCCCAGCTATTGTATAAATCTTCAAAGGCGACGTTTTAAACTTTCTATCAGGTAGAATGTCCATCTGTTGGTCGGCCTTCTGACTTAGAACAATTAAATATACACCAATAATATCTTTTGAAAAATTATTATAATTATCATGATGGACAGTATACACAGTAAAAAAATACGACGCTTTCTATAAAAAAATACTGTCTTTTAGAGCTGCCATTAAGATGTTATTAAACTATTATTATGTGAACTAAGAGCATATGAGAGAGTAATATACAATGTAATCTAGGATTTTACAGAAGATTCATAAAAGAAAACGATCACAAAGCTAAATATATTATCACCGTGGTCACCGCCGCCTATGGACATTTGCAACACCAGGAGCATCTCTAATACGTCCCTGAGACGTGAAGTTGTTAAGCCTGCAATTTCTGTACAGCTGAAGCAAAGTGGAAAACTTCATCAACTTATTTAATCAAGTGTTTCACCGACAGCGAGTTAACGAGGCCTGCTGCAATATGATGGGGCGGCCTGTAGTGGTCCATTGCTCGGCGGGGGTGGGCCGGACGGGGACGCTGGTCGCGCTGGACTGCCTGCTGGACCAGCTGGCGGCCACCGGCCACGCGGCCGTCTTCAACACCGTGGCCGAACTGCGGCGGCAGAGGAACTTCCTTGTCCAGTCGTTGGTGAGTCCATTACATGCATAGACGTACTTTGAAGGCTGACTACCGAACCGGTGGTAACACATGTACCTTTGACTAAAAAAGGGAAACTACATGAGGAAAGCATAGCTGCACTGGGAGACACCTTTATGGAAATCTGTCACCGTGCATCTATCGATGTGTTTCGAGCCAGTTGTAAGCTTCCGCAGATCCTCATTTTTTTTACATTACACTAGCATTGCAAGCAATTAGTTGACAAAGTTTTATCGTAACGGATAAACGGTATGGCAATAAAATTCCAACAAACATTTCTTTATATTTTTACATTTTAGAAACAATACGTGTTCGTGTACCGCGCGCTGGTGGAGTGGGCGCAGTTCGGCGACACGGAGATCCCGGCGACGCGGCTCAAGCAGCAGGTGGACCGGCTGCGGAACACGCCCGAGGGCGCTGACAAGTGCCTTATGGACCATCAGTTCGATGTATGTACACATCAATACACGATTTTGTTCACCTTATTAAAAAAACAAGACTGTTTTTGTGTAGTGGACATTGTTTCTTTATTTATGAGACACTAAAATAAATAAAGCTTACCTGAATTTCTTGAGGCTCATGTTTGTTTGCTTGATTTCGGAGCCAATAATAATCTTAAAATGACCTCATCAAGACGGTTGAATTGTGTTGTAGTCTATAATCAATAGAGATTTCATTACGGTTAGGAAAATGTTTTTGACCTTGCAAAAAAATATTCTTTTATTAAAATAAACGTATTTGGAGTACATAAAAACACTTGTAACCAATTTCTTTACTTAAATATAATGTATGTCAATTTTAATGCTGCGGAAAAAAAATTGTACGAGACCGACTACATTTGGGGAAAGCGGCACATTTTTCAATAATTTCTATAGATTTGATTATTATATTATAATTAAATTGAGGTTTCGATATTTCAGAGTTGGGCGTATATTTTAAATGGAATATCCTCTTTGTATTACAAAGTGTATTAAAACAACAATAAAATTATACGTGGAGTGTTCTCACAGCCAAAAACGTAATTTCAGAAAATTGTTAACAATCCGGTGGCGGAACCTTTGAAGTCGTGTGCGGCCGGTGCGGGCGACGAGCTGCGGTCGCGCAACCGCAGCGTGGACTGCCTGCCATACGACCGCAACCGCGTCATACTCACACCTATACCTGGCCGAGACTATTCTACATACATCAATGCATCATTTATTGAAGGTATTCTTTTTAATAAAAAAATTGCCTTTATTGCTGCTTTTTCCTAACAATTAGTATGTACATGACTACTTACTAAACACTTAATTTATTTAATCTATTTTATTATTTGGACTATCGGTATTTTTTTATATAATAGTAAATAACCATGGACATTATTTACACACGGCCATCTAATAATATTACTACATATACTACTTGTTTATATTAATACAGACTTATATAGATATTTACATCCAGGCAGACGAAACAGACATGTTAATGCACACTATTTTTTGTCCTGGGTGGGATCGAACCTGCGGCGCGGCAGTTATGGTCTCTAACCACTAAGCCAACTGGCGTGTCGTGTTCAAAATTCAAAACCATTTATTCAGTTTAGGCCCTCGGAAGGCACTTATGAAGGTCAAATTAAAAGTTACTGAAGCTACTAATTTTATTATTGGTCACAATTAATTAACAAATATATTTATTTCAGCATATGACAACTCGGAAGGGTTTATAATAACCCAGGACCCTCTGCCGAACACAATCATGGACTTCTGGAGAATGGTCGCTGAACACAACGTATCGACAATCGTCATGCTCAGTGAGGTAGGTTTTTTTTTTATACTAATTGGGCCGACATTCAAGCACGGTTCACCTGATGTTAAGTGGTCACCGCCGCCTATGGACATTTGCAACACTAGGGCCATCGCCGATGCGTTGTCGATCCTGAGACGTGAAGTTGTTAAGTCTCATGTGCCTGTAATTTCACCGGCCCCCATACATTTCTTTATTTATTTTATTTATTTTGTATGCGCAAATTTGTATGCGTAATCGCGGTGTCTAAATCGTTTTTAATCCCCCCGGAACAGTGTTATAGATACGTCGATAACAAAAATAAATCTATAATAGTTATTCATCAAAATATTCGCAGTATAAATAAGAATCATGATCAATTTATGGTTCTCCTTGCACAACTAAAAGTTAAATGCGATGTCATTATCCTAACTGAATGCTGGTTATCCAAATCGCCTCATATACCATCTTTGGAAGGTTTTGACTCTCATTGTACACAATGTCAGTTCAACCAAAATGATGGCATTGTTATATATATAAGGCAGGGACATAACTACACAATTACTGAACCTAAAACATTCAAAGATGCTAACTGTCTAATATGTAATTTAAATAATGAAATCGTTTTAATTGGTATCTACAGGTCTCCTTCTAACCAAAACATTGATCATTTCATAAATAGTTTGGATGGTTTGTTATTGTCTTTGTCACATCATCGCAATATTTCTATCATGGGGGATCTAAATATAGATATAAAGGAAAGTAATTCTGATACTCGTTCAAGCGAATACTTGAATTTGACGTCATCGCATGGTCTTCTACCAGCACATACATTCCCCACTCGAAATAACAGTTGCCTGGATCATATCATGCTAAAAACTAATATGGAGTCTACTGCTATAGTGTTGCTTTCTTTTGTTACTGATCACTGTCCTGCTGTACTTATTGTCTCCACTTATAGTAAAAACACCTTTCCCACTAGCACTCGGACTAAGGTTGATCACAACTCCATTTTAGCGGATTTTGCCACGTCTGACTTTTCTTCAGTGCTATCGTCCCAGGATCCTAATTTTGCCGCGAACAATTTTGTTTATTTGATTTCAAATTTAATTAAGAAGCACACAAAAATTTATTCAGTTCCACGTTCCAAAAGACTCATAAAGCCATGGATCACTCCAGGCTTGATTCGCTGTATTCGTAACAGGGATCTGATGCACTTGAAATTGAGAAGGGATTCTAGTAATGATATTTTGAAAACTACTTACACACGATACAGAAACTTTGTTAATAAGTTGCTTAAAAACCAGAAAAGGGCTTATCTAAAAAACCTACTTCATGATGCTAGAACTTCTAAAGCAATTTGGGATGCAATTAAAAATGTATCGCATTTGAATACGACCAATTCCTTTTCTCCCATCACCCTACTCAAAACTAAGACAGAGCCTATGTATTCCGTAAATGCCATTAACAATTTTTTTGTAAATATTGGGAGGGATCTAGCAAGCAAAATTAAAATACCCACTTCATCTGTTTTGAATATTACTCGGAATTCAAATCCACAAGTTAGTTCAATGGTGTTATTGGATACTGACACCAAGGAAATAGATGGCATCGTTGCCAATCTTCGCAGCAATTGTGCGGTTGGCCATGATGGCATCTCTGCAGCCATATTAAAATCCTCCCGTAAACTATTGGTTCCCATTCTTACACACATCTGTAATATATCACTAGCTCAGGGAGTATTTCCAGATACTTTTAAGAAGGCTGTGGTTCACCCTATTCATAAGAGTGGAGATAGTGATGTGATTAATAATTATCGTCCAATTTCCATTCTATCTTCAATATCCAAAATCCTCGAGAAAGTGCTCAATAATCGATTGATCAATTACTTAGAATCCAACAACCTAATATCAGGAAACCAATATGGCTTTCGTCGTGGCTTGTCGACCAATGATGCTGTCTCCGCATTAATTGACCATACCGTGGAGCATATGGATGGTGGCGAGCCATGCTTGGGAATATTCTTGGACATCTCCAAGGCTTTTGATACAGTTTCCATACCGATACTTCTAGCCAAGCTCGAAACCCTGGGAGTCAGGGGGTTTGCTCTAAAAATATTTTCTGACTATCTCTCTAATCGTAGTCAAGCAGTGAAAATTGGTGAGTACATAAGCCAGAGTGAGAATCTTGCTGTGGGTGTACCGCAAGGAAGTATTCTTGGACCTACTCTCTTTACTGTATATATAAATGATATGTGCCAAATGCAAATTCCCGACTGCAGGATTTTCACTTACGCTGATGATACGGCACTTCTTATACATGGAACTGACTGGCACAGAACTAGATTAAGTGCCGAAACAGCATTTACCCAGGTTATGCAGTGGCTATCCATAAACCAACTCACTTTAAACATATCGAAGACCCTTTTCATTCCTTTTGGCATCAGAACTACTAGCTTACCTCCCTCACATAGTTTCTTCATTCAAGCACATACATGTAGTTTTCCTATCGAGAATTGTCTTTGTCCACGCATCACTAGAGCTGAACAGGTAAAATACTTGGGAATACATATCGATCAGCATCTTAGGTGGGACCAACACATGAGTGTACTATCATCTCGTCTGAGAAAGCTGAATTATGTATTTAAAAATATGAGACATATAGCCGATGTCAAGACAATTATGATGGTCTATTACTCATTGTGTGAGTCACTCCTGACATACTGCAATACGTCCTGGTGCGGAGCATCTAAAACTCAGCTTTTGAAACTGGAAAGGACACAAAGATCAATCCTTAAGGTTATTTCTAAAAAGCCTTACCGCTACCCAACAACTGAGCTGTATAAAGATGTCTCAGTGCTCACTGTGAGGCAATTGTACATACGCAACATTATTTTAAAAAGTCATTCCAATCTCAAATATGATCCCACTATTTACTCCCGGAAACGCAGACATGATAAAGTATGCCCTAAAAAATGTTGTAAAACGAGTTTTGGCAAGAATCAATCAATTTTCCTTCAAAGTCATCTTTATAATAAAGCTAATAAATTGCTCAAAATTTATCCTTTGACAAGACAGGAAACAAAAAGAAAAGTCTCAAAATGGCTACAGCTCCTAGATTATGATGCAACAGAAGCGCTTCTTAAATAAATATTGTTGATCAATTCTTCTACTGAATGTCAATTAATTAGCATACTCAGTCATACTTATATTACAACCCGTACAAACTATCCTATTATCACTTGCACACATACACTCAGTACTATCACACACACACACACATATTAATAATCACATTTCACACATTACACTAAAAACACTTTGCTCACTATTTTATACTAGCTATAGTTTTAATTAGCCTTAATATGTTGATGGTTTATGTTTATTATATTATTAAGCTATATATTGTAGTCCAAGCGAGGAACCACTGGTGACTCAAAATACAGGTATCCACCTAGTTTGAGAGTCAGAGGCAAATCGATTTTGAACATATAATTTTATAGCCTGTCTCACTGTAATTGTCACATATTATACATTTTATATTTGTATCTGGCTGATTAAATAAATTATTATTATTATTATTATTATGGTAAACAAAACAGGTAATCGTTAAATCTTGGCTTGATACATATAACATTAAGATTTAAAACTAGACAATAACCCTAAATATGTTTACACTGCATGCACACACATTATTATTCGTATTAAAGTTAAGCTAACAAAAATAATAAATGATATTAAAAATAAAAGTTAAAACAGAAACTAAATATTAAAAAAGAAAGAAAAACAAATTAAATATAACTCCAGTACAATTCCAGACAAAAAATTACTTAAGGACACTATGGATAAGCCTCTTGTACATAAGTTGTCGAGGCTGAAAGATGTCAAGCTGATCGTTTTCACTGGCTAATTCATTATAAGTTCTACACATTCTAACAATAGGATTATAAAATGATGTATTATTTTTATAAATTTGCAACATAAATAGTTTAGAATTACGGCAACGATAATTTAAATTGAAGTTAATCATTGAGAGTAAAGCGGGAGAATCTATGGCTGAATGTATAATTCTGTGTAAGTATATCAAATCGCATTGCTGACGACGGGTTCGCAATGAAGCAACTTGGAATTTGGCAAGCCTGTCGTTATAGTTACGTAGAGCTCTACCGATCCCATCACGGCAAGATAAAACTTTCAAGCATTTATTTTGTATACGTTCGATACTGTTCTCATGGGCTACGTAATAGGGGGACCAAACCGGACACCCATACTCCAATACTGTTCTAACGAGACTGTTAAAAAGATACAAAAGACTGTGGTTTCTTAAAATCTTTAGTGAAGCGTATTATGAATCCTAACACTTTATTTCCCTTATTTACTACGTGTTCATAGTGAGCCCTAAATGATAATTGCTCGTCAAATATGACGCCAAGATCCTTGATAGACGATTTATAATCAAGACTTTGGCCCGAAAGTTCATAATTGTAAAGGATCTTTTGCCTTTTCTTAGAAAAGGAAATAACAAAGCACTTAGAAATATTTAAATACATGCAATTACGAGCACACCAGAACCTCTAACCGAAACACAGTAATACAATTGCACTACTGCTTCACGGCAGAAATGGGTAAGGTGGTAGTACTTCCCCGGACGAACTCTGCACTAAGAGCTCTACTACTTTAAAAACGAACTAGAATATAGGCCTTCCCACAATATTTCGTCATTCTTCGGCTGAGAGCCATCTGCGCTCGCCGAAGTTGTCCGCGTATGGGTGTAACAGCCTCGAGAAGCTAACACATTAGAACAGCTTAGCCCAAACTAAATATAAAAAAAACCGTTAAATCTATTGACAATAAATAGTAAAATGTAGATGTATTTTAGTTTTATGAGTTGCATAACCTTCGTGTTACTAATGTAGACTAAATTAGGCCATGGTCGCTTACGGCAGGATTTTTCATCACATAATATTCATAAAACAAAGTCGCTTTCTCTGCCCCTATAACCCTAAAAAACTACGCAACGGATTTTGATGCGGTTTTCTTTGTAGTAGAGATAGAGTGATTGAAGAGGAAGGTTTTTAAGTATAATACATGTGACATCCCACGGGAACGCGGGTAAAACCGCGGGGGACAGCTAGTACTGTATAATCTTATGCAGTGTAACCTCTTGTCGAAGATTTTTATTTATTTTGGTTTAATGGAAAAAAAAACATTAAAAACCATACTTCAGAGGTATTTCGATTATCTTAAGAAGTGTATTTTTTTTTCTACAGCTCGGTGACGGTAAATGTCCACGGTACTGGGAGGACAACACGGCACAGTACGAACACATCGGAGTGCAGTATGAGGAGAGTGAATCGTGTCCCTACTACACGCGGCGTCAGTTCAGACTCACTAATAACAAGGTAGAAAGCAATGATAGAACCACGATAGCGATTTTATTTCAAAGGGGTTTTGTATACAACGAAAAGATTAGGAGGAAGAAAGACCCTATTATTATTAAATATCCTGAGACATTCTTTACACACGGCCATCTGATCCCAAACTAAGGAGAGCTTGTACTATGGAAACCAGATAGCTGATATAATTTTTTTAAATACATAATTATATAGATATTTACACCCAAACACAGAACAAACAGACATGTTCATGCACACAAATGTTTGTCCTGGGAGGGAATCGAACCCGCGACCTTCGACTTGGCAGTCAGTGTCGCTAACCACCATGCCAACTGGCCTGTATAACTAAGAATTGTAATTATTGTTCCATCAATGTACCAAAAACATTTATTAGCCGCTACTATAAATATTAGAGGGGAATATATTCGTCCCAATCCTGAATAAGTTGATAAGTCGAAAATGCACGCTTTTCAGAGCAGCCATTTATGTGCTATTTACGAGTCTGTAAATTCTATTTTTATGTTACTTAATTACTTTTTTTACCTGAATATGACTAATTTGATTGGAATTTTCAGATAAAATAAGAATATTTCAGGAATTACTGTATTTCTCATTAAAAATAAAATATTATTATGATGTAAAAAATATATGTTAGTCGACTTATCGACATATTCACTCCCTAATACTTATATAAGACTCTAAGAAAAGTACAAAGCTTATGTTGGTAAAACATGGTTGTTTTATGCTACTTTGTTAACAGTCCGGTGAAGTAGTGTGCGTGCGACAACTGCAGTACCAGGGCTGGCCCACCGCGCCCGGCCACGTGCCCGAGGTGACCCGAGGGCTGGCGGAGCTGGCCGACGCCGCGCTGCCCCACCACAGCGCCGCGCACTCCGCCAACCACGGGGTCATGCTGGTGCACTGCCAGTGAGTACTACTTGAGCCTACCGCTACTGTATCGGGCTGCGGCTCGGCACTAGCTCGGCTACTAAGGCCACATGTGTGCGGCAGGTTGGGCACGGAGCGCTCGTCGCTGTTCGTGGCGCTGTGCGTGCTGATCGGCCAGCTGCGCGCGGAGCGGCGCGTGGACGTGTGCTGCGTGGCGCGCAAGGTGCGCTCGCAGCGGGCGCGCACCATCGACACCTTCGTGAGTACACTGTATACAATACACACTTCATATCTTACTAATTCAAAATGTTGACTAGGAGATCATCTATAAATTACGTCACATAATTCCTATGATTTATTGACCCCTTCCCAGTCCTTGTCACGTATGGTCACATTTGTTAGAAATGTTATTAATTTAAATATCTAGGAATAGTTAAATCAACAGCAGTTGTAAAGCTATTTTTATTTCATTGTAGCACTGAAAGATACAAAATTTGTCCTGGACTTTGAACCCACTTCTTTATATAAAAGTCAAAGCTGATTTTGACATGTGACGTCATGAAACTTATGACTCCTCTCTTGTCACACATCGTTGACCCGCTCCTCCTCCGATTACGTGTGACGTAATTTATGGATGGCCAATAATGAAGAAAGGGAATGGTCCTAACAGAGCTCCTGTAAGATGCCAATAGCGTTTCATCATCATATTCCAATAATACCATGATGTACGCTGTAAAGCCTAGCTATGTAAGAAAAAACATTACTCTCTTTTAGTAGTCAACTAATAATAAGGTGTAGCTTAAATAATCTATTAAAAAAATCCTCGTTGCTCTTTTCCCGGTCCTTTAAATCCGATGTCCGAGAATGATGACGAGGTACTAATTAACAAATTTTCAGTTACAATACGAATTCCTGCACCGTGCCATACTGAACTACGCCGAACTACACAATCTCCTGGAGGACAGTTAAATTCGAACACACCGACAGTGAAGCTGTAATGATTCCTATTAAGCTCTATTATCAGGTAAAAGCTCTACACATATGGCTTGTGAAACGTTTAACTTGTGTTTTGTAAGCTTCAATAAAATAAACAGAGGATAAAGACTACCGTAATTAAAGTATTATGCTTATTGACCGTTTGTGACATAAATCTTTGTCCATATTGGGTAGTGGACTTATGGCACTAGCAATAATTATTCCATTAAAACCATAAATAAACTTAAGACCTTATTATTACTGCCATAAAGTATATTATTAAGAGTTTCAATCAAACGTATGACGTAATATTCATAAAAGACTTTATTATTTTCAATAATTATTTTTAGGACATTTATATGAAGATGTTGAATTGATTAAGCTGTCAAGTGTGTTTTTATCAATGATTGTTTCAGACGTGATATTAAAACTAACACTTATGAAAATATCTCGAATAATATATTTTTAATAATTTCGTTTCATTCGCGAATTTGTTGATAAATCATTAAATTGTTCATCGATCTAATATTTTTTTAAGTAATCTCAAGGTTAATTTTTGTCACAAGCCATTTGTGAATAGAGTTATAATACCCAGGGTCTTTTTTCTAACCTGAAATTGCAGGCGTTTTTTTTAAGTTCTATTTTAATTAGAACTTTGCTTTGTTAAGTGAAGACGATCGAACAAATTGTTATAGGTACAGTAAACAGTAATTTTTTAAGTTTAGATTTTGTATATTTTGTCATATTTTTTTGTTAATACACGCTGTTGGTAATATTCGATGATATTGATAAATCGTTTTAAAAGTTTATTTCAACAATAGACCTTACGGGCTATAATGTAAGAGAATCACCACAATATGACGGAGTTTTGTGTTTTTGTATGAACATGTCTTTCTACAGGCGTTAGACCACTTTGGAGTATTTAGAATGGCGCTGTATTACTTTACTTAAGGTGCTTTTTATTATTTGACGATATTGCCTTGCTTACGAATTTATATGTTAACATTCTACTAGTTTATTTATTAAATAATACAATTTTGAGGGAAAGGATAAGTGCTAGAGAGATGGTAATGATATTACCAAAGGAAATGACGAGTGTGAACAAAGAACAAGGTGAAATGTACAATTGACAGCTTTTATTTTCATATCACTTATATTCCGCCTGGTTTATAAATATTTAAAAACTGAACTTTTGATAATATAATCGAGAAAGGGTATTTAAAACATTAACACTACAAACGTAAATTAGAAAGGGCAGTGGTCTAAAGTAAGTCCCTTGAGGAACACCACAAAATTAAATGAGAAAAAAGTGAATCTTGAAACCCATCTTCAAGTTCTTAATAAACTTATTTAAATGAGGATACATCACAATATTATAGATTTATATACTAGTAGAATGCACTATCTCTTTTTTTTTTTTGTTTTTTTTTTCTATGTACAAAACCAATAATTTTTTTACCTTTTATATCTAAATCATAAGTTTTATTGTAGTTTTTAGATAGGTTTAAATGGAAAGTATCGCTTCTTTATTTACTCACCGGTAAAAGAAAAATAAATCATTTCGTTATAATGATATTATAGAACACTGGGAAGTATAGTGGCCACAGTATAGGCAGAACTAACAGTAGTAAAAATAATATCCACTAATACATTGTAAATAGAAATTCGATTCACCTTATTTTTTACATTTTGATGTGATTCTAAAGGACTTTTATACTGATTGTGCATATCTATAAATGTTATTGTTCAGTTACATAGTACTGTTAGAGCTGCTACACAGTGCGCCATAAAACCAATGGCGATTAATTTTCTCCCTACCCCAATGATAGATCTGTCATCATTTCAATTATATAATATAAGATTTGTTTTTAATTCACTTTGGTATATTAATACATACCAAAATGTTATCTTGTCCAAAGAGTGTGCGTGAATAGGAGATAAAAATCATGATGTAAAAGAGAAAAAAGAGAATAATATTCTACGTATTTATTTTGATAACGAAAGAGGCCATATTATATTTGCATTTTGTAACCTTTTTTCGTATTAAGTTATTTATAAAATATTATCGGTCGATGGTTTTAAGAAAACCTATTTTGCAAGAAAAATGTAATTACAGATTAAGGCCAAAAAATATACCCCAATGAAAATTAAGCACAAATTTTATGTAGGTGCGTGCATACTGTTTGTCTAATTAGATACGCGAAAAGATATTTCTGTAACATGTAAATACTCTCACATTTTTGTATGTTTATATTTGTAATAGCTATATAACAATAAGGCATTGGAACATTTTTTTTATACTTTATTTTACACATTTTCTATCCATGAGGTGAATGCGCGTACATACGCAGTACGCGTCTAGGGTAGCGAATGTCGGTCAGTGTGCACAGCTCCTTGTCGCAAAGTTTTTGATGTAATTCTTTACAATATTAGTTGAGTATTATATAATGTATCTATGTTTAATTTTGTATGAATTAGGAGCAAGATCGTGTATTAACGACTTGTTACGTACGACTGTTTAACATGTATTTAGATTAAGCTAAGTGATTAGATTTTGTATGAGCTAAATAAAATTTACAATATGTTGATATTGAGAGTTCGAGTGGTTTTATGATACTGTATGTATATTTACTGTGGTGTTGATAATTTGATGAAAATTTTATACATTTGTTTTTTATTACGTTATAATAATATTTATAGCAAATTAAACTCGAGACTAACACCATTTGGAGTTTACAATCGAATTATAAACATCACAGTTGTACATAAAAAGCATTCAAACATTTGAATGTCGTCCAACTAATATCATTTTAAAATTGATAGGGATATACATTCGTTTCGTTATCAAAGAATCAGAAATAACTAACTCTCATGATGATACGGACTTGCATGGCACTCGGTGATGACAATTCACTAGCTAATTTCTTATTTTAGAACAGGGTTTTGAGAAACACATTTAGTTCGCGCAGTTACATTGGCTTCGTATTAATATTGACTAATTGATTTTCGACTTTAAGTGCAAAGGTTTAAAGTTTAATTATGATTGATTAGGTCTTACTTTTAAAGTTTCCTAGATTTTGTGCCAAAGAATTATATGATTTTAATATAATGCGCGTATGACAAATTCAAATTTTTAACTATACGTTTATTTACTTGTGTATTAGACGCGTACACCATTATCAAAATCAGAACTGTGAGAAACATACGAAAATAAAGTTTTACAAATCTATAACAATAATTTAACTTGACACCGCAAGTGATCTCCATGATATTGTGTTCAATTATGAATTAAGTTTTAATCTAACATCATGTGCGGGCATGCAAGTCCACGGCGCGACTGAACCGTGTGTTTTATAGCTTTTTTTATATCGAATACCTTAGGAATGTTACAACTTTTTTACAATAACAAAAATAGATAGTAAGTTAGGTTAGACTATGATCGGGGACAGATAACGAGATGAAACGAGTGTAATGATTATAGCGCATTCATTGTAAGTACGGACTTCAACTAAATAATTATTTTTTAGCATAATCTTACTAATAAAATGCGAATGATTTTTGTATATTAGTTTCGATTGGAATGGCTAGATAGATCATTCCCTGGAATACAATAATGGATTAATACATCAGGAAACTGAAATTGGGAATCAGTCAAGATTTTTCACAAAGACAAGTAATTTTTTTTTTATACCACGTGGGCCGACAAACAAGCGGACGGTCCACCTGATGGTAAGTGAACACCGCCGCCTATGGACATTTGCAACACTAGGGGCATCGCCAATGCGTTGTCGACCCTGAGACGTGACGTTGTTAAGTCTCATGTGCCTGTAATTTCACCGGCCCCCTTACCTTTCTAACCGAAACACAGTAATACAATTGCACTACTGCTTCACGGCGGAAATGGGTAAGGTAGTACTTCCCCGGACGAACTCTGCACTAAGAGCTCTACTACTCTAATAATTTTTATCGTCATATTGTACTTTGAAAGTGTGTTTTACTCATTACACTCGTGTCATATCGACAATCTCCTAATAGGAGAGCAAAATTGATTATTATTATATAAATAAAACATGCTCAGACCGCTTTTATCTTCTGCAGTAGAATATTGAATGCGCTTTTATATACTTGTATGGGAGTTTGTGTGTTTTGATGAGAAGGACATTGCTCTGTATTTAATTTGATTATTAACCTTGCAAAAGTCGACATTATTTTCTACATGGTCCAACAGAATATTGCCCAAATATCAAAATAAAACATGTACATAAAGGGTTTCGATTATTTGTATACTTTGATCGGAAATATAAGACAGTGTTTCTACCATAAAAAATTAAGGCAATATTTTATTTTATTATTACATGTATAATTAAAAAATTAACAATCATATAATAAACTTATATATGGAACAACTTATGATGTCGTAAAAATGATTTCAAGTTATGAAAAAGTCACCCATTATTTTTGTATGTATAACTATGTAATCAGATTCAAAATTTACATTTTCGTGCTTATTTTGTAAATATAATGAATAAGTAACTGTATCGGAATTTTGTTTGGGTAGTTTGTGTTAAAATGCGGTTTAGAGTGAGCTGTTTGACTTTAAATCCAGTAGAAGATACTTGAATGTCATTACAAGGCAACGTAACAAGATCTTATATTTTTTGTTCAAGTCCTAACTCTAGAAGTAAGCTGTGAAAAGCTATTCGAAAACCATGACGATTTCAAATATCAATAAGATTTTATCACAGCATCACAATTTAATAATATAATAATAATATTTTTTTCTTAGTACAAAAATATATCTAAATAGAACTAAATAAGTATAAACTACCCGTATTAAGTTTCAACAGTAGTTCGATTAACCAATTCCGGTGCGCTAAGTTGGGTAATGTGTTTATTTAATATATCTCTAGTTACATAAGCATTGGCGCCTGTCCAACCGAGAATATTAATTTTATTCTGTTTTTTATTATTATTTTTGTAAATAGATAATGCAGGTCATGTAATACGATATTTTTGAAAATATACCACTATTTAGATTTGTGTCTTTGATTTTTGTTCCTTTATATCATCATCATCATCAGCCTATCTCCGTCCACTGCTGGACATAGGCCTCACCTATGGCACGCCACTGAGCTCGATCTTCAGCTCTTTGTTTCCAACAAATATATCTTTATATAACTTAAGATTATTGTGATATATTTTTTATTAACCACGAAGCAAGAGTAGCAATTGGTACGTGCCCCGCGCAAAAGGGGGCCCCGCGTGTCTACGGTCGCCCACCACCGATTGATTTTTTTAGTACTTTATACTTAAGAACCCATAGTAGACCAAAGGCCCTCCGACAGAATTTGCTACAATCGCTCAATAAATTGCATTCGCTAATTTTTTCCTAAAATATTCGGAATTATTGTCATAACTTTTCTAAAGACTTATTATATATTTCATCATCTGCCTGTCTGATCTGTTCCCAATAGTTTGCGGTCGGCGCAGTTCGTATGATTCACTGAATAAAGATTCTTTCTGTTGTAGTATGATTGCTGCCAATATAAATAAAAACAATTTTCAGAATAGTGACATCTAGTGGAGAATAGCAAGGAACTCAAAAGGTGGTTCATATCACGCTTTGGTGAGTAACGCTAGTCTTATCGAAATTCACAGAAACTTCCGAGACATTCTGGAGTAATCCTTTGATATAGTTAATGAAGAACTAAATAATTATTGCATTCGTATTTTTTTTTACCAGGGCATTGGAAATCAAGATTTTGAAAGGGATGGCTTATTGTGAAAGTCTTCAAAATAACTTAATATTGTACTATTTATAACAACTATATAATATATGTAACTATGCGCATATAACCGCAATACATTCCTAGGTAAAATTTGTTAAAATACAAAGAAAGAGGACACAAGTAAAATTTAGATATTCGATATTAATTCCAATGAAGTCTAGTTTATATTTCTTTCAACTTCCAGAAAAGTCAACATAACTTTTTATCAATTAACAAAAGCGTTATCGTAAATTTGACTTAAATTGCATAATAATGTAAACAAATAATCAATCATTACATCGTAATCTTGTTATCAGAGAATTTTATTGCATGCCCCGACGTGCGTGGTACATTCGATGTAGTTCGGTTGTTCTACGACTTTACGAGCAGTTTCGAGAATCATCTACCCACCGCTAGATGTCGGGCTGGGTATATAAACGCGAGGAGCGCCCGCATTTTGTGTCAATTCGAATTTGATTGCAAGTGAAGGCAACGAAGTGTCATTTAAAAAACGTCAGATAATCACGAAAATGAAAAATATCAGTGTTTTTATTATTGTAACATTGGCGGGAGTCCTTGCCGTCGCGCTAGCTGAAGAATGCCCAAATAAAAAGGGCAATAGACTTTCTGACCAAGACTTTGGTATGGCGTTAACACCTGACGACTTCCTGACGTCGATGATGGCTCCATGGGTCATTCAGGATTACTTTAGACCTTGGAAACGCCTGGCGTCACTAACGAAGGACATTGACGGTTCAGTCGGGTCCACGATCAAGGTGGACAAGGACAAGTTCCAGGTCAATTTGGATGTGCAACACTTCTCCCTTGAAGAAATCACAGTGAAAACATCTGATGGGTATGTGGTTATCGAAGCTAAGCACGAAGAGAAACAGGATGAACATGGATTTGTGTCACGACAGTTTGTGAGGAGGTACTCCTTGCCTGAAGGAGCCGAGTCGGAGAATGTGGTCTCTGAGCTTTCTAGTGACGGAATCCTTACGGTGACCGCTCCAAGGAAGGTGGTAGATGATAAGGGCGAGAGGAAGGTCCCCATCACAAAAACGGGTCCCGTCCGAAAGGAGCCAAGAGCGGAGGAAGGTTCTTGCAAAGCTGAGGATAAGAGCTGCAGTAATGTGTAAAGACTGATTTTTCTATTAAATAAATAGTCACAAAACTAATTTTGATTTTTACTTTCATATCTCGAATAAAAATATATTGATCAGATTTATAGATAGCACCTTAATCTTACAGTAATGAGGTGTATTAACTCGAGAATAGTTCCTTCTTCCTATGGAATTGATAGGAGTACGGTTAAGCAATCTTAATTCCTTTTTGCTGATTTGTATACCTACTGTTATTGTAACTTAAAACAGTAAGCAACAAATATGAAGCTACTTAAAATATGTCATGTCTAATCCAGCTAACATTCTGACATTGTACAATACGCCATTTCGAGACGTAAAATATTAAAATACAGTCCCGGTCCACACGAAATTCATCTATATCCAATAATATTTTTCTTCGGCATAGTAATATAATAATTTCAAAAGGATTCAAAGCTTTGGTTAAGTTCTTAACAAAAAAAGTGTGTGCGTGTAACCTTTACGCGCGATTGAAGTAAAACTTAATAAAATTAAAAGATTAATCATATTATAATTTAATTATTTTTATTATTCATGTGCTTTACAAATACTATTCAAATGTTATATTAATATTATTCACTCGAAATAGATACTTGAATGTCATAATATTTTTTTATGTATGAAATTATAGGTTTGTAGTAACTATAATGTGAAACGTAAATTTTACTTTCTAAATTTGCTACTTTTCTTGAAAATACAGCATCTATCGTTGTACCAAAACGCGTTGTTGATTGAAGTCGAAATATATTCATGGATAGATCAAATTTTTATTTATTGAAGAAAGAGTAAAAGGTTCCTGGGACTCTGCCATTTCATTTAAGGTTAGATCAGTACATGTCAATATAACCTTGTTATTGAATATTATAGAATGTCGCCAGAAAATTTATTAATACATTATTTATTACAAAATGTGAGGTTTTCATATTTTCGGCCAACTGCACGTTATTCATGTAAACAATGCATAATGTAACTATACAGCAGTTGTATATTCGCAGTGTTACCCATACATATATGTATATAGCTAGCTACACGTGGATTAGATCCTTTTTTTAAGTTTGCCTTCTATAGCCATTAGAGTATTTGATGATATAAAACGGACGTCAGAAGAAAACAATTAAAATGTCAATATAATGACTTTTAAGTAACAGAATATAAACTAAAATGAACTAATGCAATAACTATTATTGAAATGAAATGAAATGAAATATTTTATTCAAATAGATATTATAATATAGGACTGAAAATTATATACATAAAATATTATACATGCACAAAGCATAGTAATAGGTACTACTCCCATAAATAAACTATACATTATTTTTCAGAACGTTACTTCTGTCAGAAAAAAAATCTGAGTTACTCCCTAGTCGCGCCTAAAGAAGTTTTACTTAAAAAAAAAATACTTCCCTTAATTTTTTTTTTAATTTTGAATATCCCTTAAATTTTTAAAATGTTTACTTTCGACACAATATACAGAGTATGTTTCCAACTACTAGTGACTGAACAGAGAATTCTCCAAAACAACAAAATACTCAGGAATTCCGAGTATGTTCGATGTCGATTTTATGAATGATACCAATTCCAGCTTGTATGTGTTTCAATCATAAATAGGGTACAAGAAAAGTCGCTTTTTATAGTAATTGAAACAAATATTTACCTTAATATATATAAGTGTAGGTATGATATAGTAAATAGTTTTTTCATCCCATCTATTCGAAAAGGATAACTTGGTTCGCCTTTAAGTGCACCCAAAGGTGGTGTTTTCTATAAGAAACCTTTAGCGGGCAGTAATGAGTTTTTAATCCTCTTTATAAATGCGCCGCAATTATCTTTGCCGCGCACTTTTTGAATTTGTAACATCTTAGTGTTCAGCGCCAAAGAAATCGAACGCAAATATTGTTTGAATAAGGACTGGCTGGTACGACGGCCCATAGTCGCGCCGCTGGCTGAATAAAAAAACAATCTCTATTCCTAATAAAACTCTAACAATAAATTTTCATAATTGCAAAAATGTCTCAAATGTAAATATTAATTTTTAGTTGTTTTATTATTAGATACTATTTAATTTCAATTTAGTTGTTACTCTATGTTTTATTAAATAATAATATTACAATAATATATGAGGCGCATTTTCTCATAGTTAGTGATGAAAAGTATAGTGTATCACTCGGGTGCAAAATATTTTTGTCTCGGGCGACGTACTTTGAATCCCTCGCTACTTTCAGGATTCAACTAAAGAATCCCTCACTTCGCTCTGGATTAAAAAAAACGCCTTCGCCGTAATAATATTATTTTGCTCCCTTATGATACAATCTACTATTTCTATTCTTTTTTCGAACAGACAGTTGTTGCTTCTGGTATCATTTACCAGATAAGTTTTACAAAGTAGGCATCATTTTCTTTAAATGTTTCGTTATGGCAGTGTGATTGCCCGCGTAGTAAGTACGTAAGTAAGTATAGAACCACTATAGATACATACATAGAGCTTCTAGGTTGAAAATACCACTACGTCCTATTCCATAACCTAGTTACTTTAAACTAAATTTAATAATATGGACTGAGCCGTTTTGTCGTGAAATTGTAACTAAGAGACAGAAAGAAAGAAAGCTATTTCTAGTTTAGATTCAAATTATAGGTAGAAGAACTAATATTTCCTAACTAAGGTATAATAGCTCTTAAATACATTTTATCATTTACACATATTAATGTTAATACGTAAACTTTTTATGATTAAACTAACTGATTAACTAACTGATTAACTAACTTCAAAATCTTCATGATTGAACACAATAAAACGCTTTTACATATTTGACAGGAGAAATTTATTAAGCAATAATAATACAATTAAAATACCTTTTATCACAATAAACAATAGGAACGCGTTAGCATCAAACAACAACTAACATATGGAACAGGATATTTTCGTTATCACAATTTACTTCATAGGGCAGTCACTTCTCGGATCCGTTGGCTTCGCAAACTGGTGCCTTTATTTCCTTCCTGACCGGTCCTGTCTGCGCAATTGGAACTGGTCTTTCATTCTTCAATGCCGGGGCAACTTTAGGCGCTACGACTGTCAGTACACCATCTGAAGACAACTTTGACTCCACCGTTTCTGGATCACAATTCTCTGGCAGAGCATATCGACGTGTGAACTGACGGGAGATGTATCCATGATCGTCTTGCTTCTCCTCGTGTTTTCCCTCGATGACCACGTATCCGTCAGCTGTTTTCACAGAGATCTCTTCGGGGGAAAAATGCTGGACGTCTAAGTTGACTTGGAACTTATCTTTATCTGACGTGATGGTGGATCCGATGTCTCGTACAGCGGCTGCCATCTGTCTCCATGGTCTGTAGTAGTCCCTCGACTGAGCTGGGGAAAGCATTGCCGTCAGCATGTCATCAGGAGTGAGCGCCAAGCCGAAGTCTTGATCCACGAGGCGGTGGGTGGGCTTGTAGCCGAGGATGAAGGGTAGCAGAGACATTCTCAATTATAATATTGAAACTGTATAATATTTACTCCGGGTTGTTTTCGCTCTGATAGCTTGTCGATTAATAACACTGTGAGACACCGGCCGGCGAGTTTATATATTGTCTGAGCGGCGCCACCTAACGGCGAATAGAAAGTTCTAGAATTCGCTTTGTAAACAAACTCCAAACCTTGTTGTGTGAGTGCGGGGATCAGCTGTTGTAGTGCGTCTGTGTAGACCGACATAAGGTAGTATTGATTTCTTTATCGCGTCGCGTCTATGCATTCCAAACAGTCGGGGACACTTCCAGTTTTTTCCAGACTGTTTCTAGATAATTATCTTGCTGTCCTTGAATAATAAAAGGGGGATTTATTCAATGTCAAATAATGCGTTATTTACAAACATGTCTGCTATCTGACTGGAATCGCTGCGTAGTGTAGTACAGAATAGATACCTAATGGTACATTCTTTGTATACTGAACACTAAACATACCATAACCGGGTCAAATGACCCATTTTGACCTTTGCATTGAAAATGCACGTATTATTGCACATTTAACTTCATGACTTTTTCTTACTACATCTCTAGCAACCATATTTCATACATTCAAGCACGAAACATAAAGTCACATTTGACCCGCTATGGTAGAAATAGGTACCTAGTAAGTGTTGGTATGATTAGTGTTAATATGATAGAATGTGTAAATAATATTCTGTTAGGTATTTTGGAAAATTTATTGGGCCTACATTTAAATGTTAGTTTACTTAAGTTTCTGATCTATCTTCTCAGTGAATCGTATTATAGATTGGTTGGACAAAAATGGGTTGAAAATTAATTTAAATAAAACTAGTTACATGATTTTTTCTATTAAAAATGAGAAAAGTCACAATTTAAATATAAATTATAGTATGGGTCAAACAATTAATGAAGCTAATGAAGTGAAATTCCTAGGCCTAAATCTTGACAAATCCCTAAACTGGAAACCACGTATTGACAAAGTAAATATTGGTATAAATAGATTTGTTTATGTCTTAAACAGATTAAGACGAACTACAGATACGGAAACAGTACTAGCTGCGTATCAAGGGTATGATTCCTCTCTCTTAAAATATGGATTACCAATTTTCGGAAACAGTGTAGATATAAATAAAGCATTTATAACCCAAAAAAAATGTGTCCGGGCAATCTGTGGCGCAGCACCTTGGATTTCGTGCAGACCATTATTTAAAAGACTTAATATAATGCCGTTAGCTTGCATGTACATTGCTGAAGTATGTAAATTTGTGAAAGGTAACATGCATTTATTTAGTATGGCAAAGGATGTTTATCCTAGAAATACCAGAAATGCAAACAGATTGGTCTTGTCGCGTAAAGCTTCAACAGTATTTTTGCAAAGGAACTGCTACGCAATGTCTATTAGGATTTATAATGATCTTCCGGATTTTATCAAAGAATTGCCTATGACGAAGTTTAACGTTCAACTTCGGAAGTGGCTTCAGTTCCACAATTTTTATTCCATTACTCAATACTTTACACATTGCAAGAAAAATTCCTACTAGTCACAATTTTTTATAGTAGTGCGCTAAATATTGACACACTGACATATTTAATGACATACTTCTAATTAATTTATTAACATTATATTTGACAATTTAAACATTGTAAATTTTGCATGCCTTTATTCTGGCTCGTGTGACCACCCTTAATTATTTTTGTAACATCTATCTGTACACATTACTGCAAACAAAATTATTATTATTATCTAAAATGTACCTCCGTTGTGTATAACGTAGATACGTTTTAATGAGAAGACATCTAAATGCATTCTTGTAATGTTTTATTAAGTAACTAGCTGTCCCCCGCGGTTTTACCAGCGTTCCCGAGGGATATCACATATTCCCGGGATAAAAAGTAGCCTGTATGTTATTCCAGGATATGCTCTATCTACGTGCCAAGTTTCATCCATATCCGTTTAGTAGTTTTTGCATACAAATCTTTCCTCTTTATAATATTAGTATAGAAGTATAGAAAAAAACCATCTATTAATATTTTTCCCTAGGTAGTTACCTAATAGATTTTATTTATTGATAAATTGTATAATAGTTGCTAGGCTAAGTACCATATACTCGTATATACAGGCTGTTACAAAACTACCCGTAAAGCCGGAAGGAGGTTAAAAGAGGCCTTATAACGAGTCCATTCACAATATTTAAGAACCGTAGAAACGCTGTATAACATACCTCAAAAGAATAAAAAAAACTGATTATTATGAATGAAAAATAGAAAAACTATTAAAGTAGACATTTATTAGGTGAAATAGGTACGTAGGCCTTACTGTTAAATAATCTGGTTCCCTGACATGACAGCTTACTAGGGTTATTGGCTTTGATAATTAATTATATTTTAACAGGGTATTTTGTAACACGTTGTATAATATGTTTAAATTATCTTTCATTCGACATTCAACACAACAAATAATGCAAACATAACAATACCCCATGGCCATGACTCGGGCCACACCCAAAGCCAGATATAGACAGTGCAAACTGCATCTCGCATCGGCCTGCAGTCAGGGTCAGTTCAATGAACGAGCTAAACGATCTAAATATAGCTCGATTGTTACCAACCAACCGCAACGAGAGCATTATGGTTAGTGTCATGTATACTATGATTATGATGACTACTTATATAGAATTTAAGCGAATTTAATGAAAGCTTGACAAATAGGTATAAAAACAAATTAGTAACATTATGTATTATGTGCCTTGAAGAATTGATGACACCATAGGTAATGACGGGCGGCGGCGGCCTTACCCATTGCGAAGCTCCGGGCGGCAGGTCATTGCGAGGTCCTTTGTCCATCGTAAAAAGTATGTGATGCGAAAGTAAGTCTGGTTGTTTGGTTTAGGTATTTGTCATGTTTGACAAGAAATGCTAAAGTTATACAAATAAATAAAATTTGAAATCCATTTTTTTTTTATTTGCTTGGATTGCGCGAGGCCCCTGCAAGAGGCCTCGGGGTGCAAGGGTTCAGATGCACCTCCTAATATGTATAAAAATACTTTATACCCTTTTCCTATGAATTGGAATACCAAGACATTTATTCTCACGTCTCCCATCGTTGTCGACTGAATTCATAATTGTATCCATTAATATCATAATGATGCACTATTATACAATAAAATCTCATCAGTTCTTTAGTTTTAATACTAGCTATATAATATTTGGATGCAGATGCATCTCCCAAAATAATCCTGTCAGTCGTGGGTTCAAATCCGCGATGAGCTTGATTTAATTCGTCGTCTTGATTATGTGACAAGAAAGGTTTATTTAATTGTACCTAAGTAATTTTTATGTAACGTTGTTGTAATGTTGTTTCATGAATATCACAAAATCAAACTAGTTATTTAATATTGAACGCATGGCTCAACTTTAATGAAACCTCAAATTGAATCTATACAAATTTTTATATAGTGTCTCTATATGTCCGAATTTTATGAGCTTTTACGGTAATTTCAGGAAGGGCACCTTTTTGAAAAATTATTTCACGATTTGAAAGGTAAATTATTCCGAATGGACATAGGCTATGTTATATTCCCGGGACACATAATCCGCTGTGTCCCTTGGGAACGCCAGAGAAACCGCGGCACGGTAATGCTAGATACTTAAAGCATCATGTACTACGTTTTGATTTATACTGTAGTTGTGACTTTTTAAATAAATAATTATACTTATTTGCAGCTAGTTACAACCCATCACATTATTTTTTATTCTACTTAGGTAGCAAACAAGCTGACGGCCCGTCTGATGGTAAACGGTCACCGCAGCCTATAGACACCAAGAACAACAACAGGACAGTACTTGAGAGCCAGAACCCGAATTTTATAACTCCATAGGATTAAATTTTTAAGCCAATTTCATCATAGATAGATGCTTTGGCGGGCGAGTAGTGTGGGAGCATAGCGTAGCGCCATCAATGTAATACAAAATTGTCTGCAAAAACGATCACGAGAGCATTAAACCATCGCCCTGCAGTTCCACTCTCAGCCATGTTATCTTACTAAACTGAGTACAAACAATTAAAATAAATAATAATATAAGTAGGTATAAATTGTGTAGGTATAAGATATAGGTACCATATTAAAGAAGTAAGTAGTCAGATTGCCGACATGGAACGAGTTGTTTATTTGATTTATATTTCTCGCGATTTCATAATCTATATCCATATTTATTTAAATACTAGCGACACGCCATGGCATCGCCCGACTGAGATAAAGTAAATGTAGATTTAAAAAAATTACATCGAATTATATTCAACAGTTTAAAACCAACAAATAGAAATATTGTAATTTTTTTAAACTTAGAGCATCTAGAGGTAGATTTTTACTAAGTAAGTTTTCGACGCAATACAAGAATCCTATCTTGGCACTGTATGAAATCAATAAACAATGTCTGGCGCATGCAGTTCACCTTGGGGTAGGTCAAGGACTGCGGTATACGTAAATACGCAGTACAATTCGTACCAGTAAATATGAAAAACGACATTATATGAATATGCATAGCCTGAGACATTCTTTTCACACGGCCATCTGGTCCCAAACTAAGCAGAGCTTAATAGTACTATGGAAACTGATTAAAATACTACTTTTTATTGTTACTGATATTTTACACGACCTGGGTGGGAATTGAACCCGCGACCTGCGACTTGGCATTCAGGGTCGCTAACCACCAAGTCATCTGGCCTGTCAACAGTAGACCGCCAGTTACCAAACCACCTCTTTTTTCAATGGGTCATAAGGGAACGTACCCGTATACTATGTGACACGTTCAAGGTGGGGAGTGAGGACTCCAAAATACCATGTTTGTATACAGCATGGGGGGGGCTTAGGTTCATTCCTTTATACATCATCATCAGCCAATCTCCGTGCACTGCTGGACATAGGCCTCAACTATGACACGCCACTGAGCTCGATCTTCAGCTCTTTGTTTCCAACCGCTGCCAGCCAGCTTGCGTATATCATCCTTTATTAATAAAGACGAAATAAACCAATTTATTTAAAACATTTATAAAAGCTAAAGTTTCATCGCTATGGGATAATAAAAGAAGGTAAATAGTACAAGCATTAATTTGTATATAAATGTAGATTTAATTAGCATGGTATGCCGTGGTCGAGTGAATGAAATTAGTCTTGAATGGAAATAATTAAGTGGCAATCTACTTGACGCTAGATGGCAGTTTATGATAATATCTACAATAGGATTCCAGCATACTATAGTATTCTTTGAATAAAATTACTATAGTAATTTCTCTTAATTACATAATAGCAATTTTAACGGAACCAAGGATTCCTATAAAAGCAAGGTTCGTATTATCTGTATGGTATGTGCACTCCAGATTTATTCAAAATTATTTTTTTATGAACTAGTAGATGTCAGCCTCTGATGGCTTTTACACCCTTACGGACAATTCGGCAAGCGCTGAGGGCTGTATTTTTATTCAACATTCTGAAGTACTACCACAGAGTATTATAAGAGACAGAGAAACAGCTCCTAAGAAAGAACGCAATATGATAGGTACTTCACTACATGCGCTGCTTGTGTGAGTCAGGGATGTATGGAGCTCCGTAACCGTAACTGAAACAATCGCATTTCCGCAATTATAAAATTCCGAAACCGTAACCGAATCCGATATAAAAGTTTCGAAAATAGGCGTACTAAATGAAGCACTTTTTACCCCCTTTCATTTAAATTTTAGTTTAAATAATAATGGCACTAAAAATGCTGATTGATTCGATGCGTTCTCGATTTGCAAATAATAATATTAATACAAGACAAAGGGAGAAGTTAGTTGTTCCATACTTTAGACTAACTAAAGTAAACAAGTCATTTCTTGGTAATTGTGTTAGATTTTATAATAAGATACCGCTGTCAGTAACCAAAATGTCTGATCATAAATTTAAAAATTATATTAGGAAAGTTTTGAAAGAGAAAGCGTATTACAAGGTAGTTCATTATATTGAAGATAAAAATGTATGGAAATAGCTGCTCTCTGCACAGTGCACCTCTAAATCTCTTTTTTAAGTTGTAAGTACCTAACTATTGTTATTTTCTATTTTGTAGGCTTGTCATATTTTTTTTTGTTTTGTTTTTTAATGTTACATATAATAAGTATTTTGTAATTGTTAAATATAAAATTATGTAAAATTGAAATTATAAAAAAGCCAAAAAGTCAGAATAGATAAAAAAATTATATAACAAATAAAAAAGAATGTAACCTTGCTGAGTTTCTTGCCGGTTCTTCTCAGTTGAAGGCTGACTTCCGAACCGGTTGTAGCTTCAGTAACTTTAAATTTGACCTTCATAAGTGCCCTCCGAAGGCCTAAACTGAATAAATGGTTTTGAATTTTGAATTTGAATTTTGAATAACTACGTGAGCGGCTGAGAGTCGAGGGCGCCACGTGACTAACAGCACGCCGATACCTACATCGCTTGCAGTACGTAATTTTAAGGGCTTCCTAATGGTTAATATCTGCAGTACGCGCTCAAATGATTCCCGGCGAATTACAAATATATCCTTTGTGCAAATACCAACAAGGAGAAAAAAGTTTATCGATTCTCGATATTTTGATTACATAAATATTGTATTTCTCTTTCAAAATTGTTTGATTTTTTCTATATAAAAAAGCAAATTCATCGGTAAGTACCTTTTATAATTATGAAATAATTAATTCGTTCATCTTATCTTATGGGACTGCTTTTAATTTAAGTATAGGTAAATAACAAATTTGCGTAGACATAATTTTCTACCTTGATAATGCACGACGAATATGTAATTTTTTTTTTATACCTTACGTAATGATGTTCCTCTTACTAAAGTTAATCAGCTATATCTAAAGTTAATAATGTAGATATTTACCCAGTTTATAAAGCTGGTTGAAATGGTTAAAACAAAAATAATTAAATTGATTTATTGAATTCACGCAGAAACTAATATGATGAACAACTAAAGTGCATTTTTGGGGTTCCTGAATCATTTTGAATTGCATTCATAAATTAATTTCTGTCCTAAAAGAATCGGTATTTTTGATTGATCAGTCTCATCTTGACATCCCTACTCAGTCAAGTATAATGCAAATGTCATGTCAATATGACAGTTAAGTCACGAATAACAATTTGTTTTGTTTACAAAATTTATTTCTTTGCAAACAGAACGCAGGAACATAATTTAAGAGGGTATAATTTACAATAGAATATTTATTTATATTTAAATGGTTAACTACTGCAGTGTTTGCGGCTGTGGCCGTAATAGCAGAACAAGCAAGCAATTATATTATTATGGTTTACCAAAGGAGAGGCACCGGTATGTTCTCAGTTACTACAAATTAGATTTCCATAGTTAAAAAAAGAACTATAATTTCATATATATATCTCTTTCAGAAATAAATAATAATAATAAATAATTTTATTTATTTTCTCCCAGAACACATAGATAAAAAATGTAGGCAATTAGATAACTAGATAAAAATAACTGCAGTTTCGATAACACCGTAATCTACAGTTGTGAGAGACTGATGTATGTACTAGGAAGACATGTATTACAGATTACTAGGCTCTCCACTTGATCTAATGCTTTCTTAAGTTGTATGCATAACATTAGTTATTATGGGATAAACAAATACCAAATTATAGCAGTAACAAACAAACCCATGAATCTGAGGTTTGATATTGACTATTATGATATATTTATAATAATAACTGATTTAAGCCTAAAATTAGATTTAAGTCACATATCTACTTCATTGTGTTTTTTAGACAAGTTGAATGGCTAAAGGCTGCAGGAAGAGAAGACTTGCTGGACAAAACCCAGGACAAACTGACTCATCGCTTTTGTTCCCGTCACTTTGAACCATCAAATATAAAGAACAAACATCTTTGTGCTGATGCTACTCCAACCTTGTGCTTGCCTGGTGGTTGGAACAAAGGTCCTTTTACAATTCATTAACTTTAACCATATGTTTAAAATTTTATATGGGAGTTAAAACATTTCTACGATTAAAAAATGATATAGCCAGCTTAAGTATATTATAAAGTTACCATTGTCACAGAGTATTACACAGAGCAATAGCTTCCTAAAAGCATCTGTTATATTAGCCTGTTCTTGTAAGGCTGTCACACTAGGAAATTAATTGAATACGATAGTTGGGTATATTTGTACTAATTATGAATTATAAGAATGATTTATTGATTCTCACACACTGTAAAAAATTTATAAGGTTCAATACTAAGTATGATTTGCTAAGAAAAACACAAAGGTAGTTATTACATAAGTTAAGTTACATAAAAAAATTAAGGATTCTATTATTTTTATTTACAGTGTGGTAAAAGTCTAATGAACAGTTTTTTAAAATATTCTATTGGAAAGCAGTCACATGCCATTTCAAATGTTGTTTGCAACCTCTTAAACGAACTATTGCGAACAAGCAGCAACATACTGCAAGCTATGTAAAAATGCATTAACATATAATTATTTACTAAAATATTTTTTTTTACAGATGCATCAGAAGGGTCAGAAGATGATGAAGTAAAGCACCAGAGTGTAGTGTGCAATAGTTGTGGTAACCACATACTGGGCTTTCTCTATAAATGTGTCACATGTGATGACTATGATCTATGTCCTAAATGTGAGATGATGGAGACACACTCCTTTCACTACATGTTGAGGATACCTAAGCCTTTGAAGTTTGTGAGTAAACATACTGAGAAACATTTATTTATTTTATTTATTTATTTTGGCCATTACTCAACTCATAAAATAGTATTCAGTCATGACAATAAATACATTTTTTTCTTACACATTCAAATGCCAATGTTGGCAAAACTTATTTCAAAATCTATCTTCTTGTATAAATAGGGAAAATAGGCTAATAGGAAATCCCTTTGATGCACCATCACCCCAATGCTACTGAACAAGGGATGGACTGCTACCATTTGACGCGGATTTTTTCGTAGATGGTTATCATTTCACTACATAGTATAATACAAAGTGGCTTTCTCTGTCCCTATATCCCTATGTATGCTTAAATCTTTAAAACTACGCAACGGATTTTGGCGCGGTTTTTTTAATAGATAGAGTGATTGAAGAGGAAAGTTTTTATGTATAATACATGTGACATCCCACGGGAACGCGGGTAAAACCGCGGGGGACAGCTAGTAGGCTATATATGATATCAAAAAGCAGCTAGTATTATATCAATGATTTATTATATTATTACTTTGTAACAAATTACTTAATTTCAGAAACTAGCAGATAACCTAGTGAACAAATGGAGACAGTTCTTCAAAGCTGAACATATAACACCTGATGTAAAAGAAAAATACGAACAAAAGACCCATGATAGTGATAGCAGTGATGATGAACCCATCACCAAATATGTTAGAACCTATGACAGTGGTATTGATTTAAATGAAGATGTGAAGAACAAAATACGCAATGAGGTTTCTAGAGTTTTAAAAGTCAAAGATACAGATAAGAAAAATAAAAAAAGAAGTTTAAAGAAAAACAAAGAAACAAACCCAAAAAAGAGGAATGGAAGTGAATTTGAAAGGAATGGAAAGAAGCAGAAATTGGATGGAGGTGAAATTGAACAAGATGATTTAACACATGGTAGTGCACCTGAGGTAGTTTTTGCTGATGTGAATGAAATAAAGGAAACTCAACTTCCAGATGTGAAGAATGAAGTCCCCGTTCCCTTTATTCCGAATACAGAAGGTGAAAAATTGATTATATTATTATTACAGGGAATCATTCTAATTATTCATCAATCACTTTTGAATAGCATAGATTGTATTTATTATTAATTCGTCTCTTAATTCTCTCATTGTCATCGTATTCATCATACCATTCAATATTCAGAATTTCAAACCCCTCGCATAAGAAGTTTCAGAATCTCTTCAATGTTTGTATTCTTGTTTCAGCCACTGGACCTGCGCCCGTTATGCACGTGAAGTTGAGTGACGACCTAACAGAACTAATGATAGAAGTCACCAAGGATGATCAGAAAACTATTTATAAGTATAAATAACATCCATACATAATATATGGCTTTTTTTCGAAGTAAATAAATAATTTATTTAAAACTGGCGATTGCATTTTCATTCATTCATCTAGATCAGCGTTTCTTAACCTATTTTGTACGGACCCCTTAGGACGCCAGAGGGCGGCTCGCCAGCTTCGCGAGCCTGGCGGCGGCAAGAGCGAGACCCCGCGCAGCGGAGTGCGCAGACTCGGATGACTGCGCTACCTCCGATGCGGGGAGCCTCCTCGAAGATAGTTCCGCCTCGTGCCGGGAGACCAGACACGAAAAAGAAGACGGTGCTCTCCCCGTGGTCGACCCAGTCGGGGAGACACGCTGGGCGGCTGCCTCATCATAGAGCGCCCGCAAGTCGGGGAATTTGAAACAGGCTGTGTGGGGCCAGATTAATAGGGCCTGCGACAGAATACTGGCCAGTATGGACTCGCCAGGCTCGCAAAGCTGGCGAGCCGCCCTCTGGCCCCCACCCCTTCGGGAGGTGTTCACCTTGGGGGTGTTATCGGGCCTCAGATCGTCCTCTCCTTCCTCATGCCCTCTTTTTCGGGGCAGAGAGGTCGCCGGAGTTTCCGACCGGACTTCGCCCTCCGAGTCCGAGTTATCGGGCTTGGACGACTCAGCCCGGCCGAAGAAACTCGACGTCACTCGCTGCCGCTGATCATGCCTGGGTACCGCGGTCCAACTGTTGATGTTGGATGCTTGTATATATGTCGAATCCTGAGAGAATCTCGATAACGCGATTCAGCCTCGCGGAGGTCGGCCTGGACGAGGGGGAGTGTGAGGCGGCTCACGTGAGGGTGGGGGGCAACCGCTCCCGCTACGATGGTGTCGGGTCAGCTCTGATCCGGTGCACGGTAGGGGCGGCAAAGGCCCTCCTCGGGCGTGGTCGGATCCTGGTGGGCTGGTCGTCCATCAGGATCATTCCGGTCGGGCCGACACCGATGCATTGCTTCAAATGCATGGGTGTGGGCCACACTAGGGAGCTCTGCCCCTCTGATATCGACCGGAGCCATATGTGCTTCCAGTGCGGTAAGGAGGGGCAACTTTCGAAGGACTGCGGGGTGGAGAAGGCGTGGTGCGCAGTTTGCCATCACGCCCAACTCCCGGCCAACCACGTCATGGGGGGGTTTAAATGCTCCCCGCTCGCGGTGAGAGGCAGAGTGGCGAGGTCCAAGACCACCCCGCCCACCGCGCCCCACTCCTGTAGTAGCGGCCGCCAGCCGGCCGGAAGAGGAAGACACCCGCATGGACGTCTAAATGCCAGCATAATGGCATCTCTACGTTCTGCGGGTGGGTGCCTCTACCGGCACATACGGCAAGGGCCCCTCTCGGGGGACCCTTAGTGGCTGCAGGCGGAGGATGGGAGTCCTCCGTCTGCCGTGTCAAGCCATTGGGCGGCCGGGAGATGGCCACGCGTGCTCGGCCATCTCCCTCTGGAGAGAAAGACCCCGGCATCAGCTGGGGCGAGACCGGTGGACATCGTGGGTAATGCTCAGCGGTATCACGGTGTCCAACCAACCGGATAGCGGTAGCACGCCAAGGTGGGTTTTAGTGGGTAAACCTCTCCTGCCCTTCTCATTAGGAGAAGGGGAGGTGCAGGGAACCCCACATATCCCCCTGTTTCTCCCAGAACGGGGGTCGAACTCTTAATGAGTTTCCCACCTTGCCAAAAAAAAAAAAGGCATGATCATCGGCAGCTTGGCGGAAGATCTCATACGTCGCTCCATCTCGTATACATTCTCCTCGTTTAAGGCATAATGTAAAAATAAAATATTACGAGTTTTTTCTAGAAAAATAATAACTGTTTATTTAATAAACATTTATTTTCATTAAACTCAAAAATTCAAAAAAATATTCAAATGTTGACAACTCAACATATAGCGTGCTAAAGCGTCGCCACGGCCTGTATCGCCACGCCAACAATTAGGTTTACCCTCCGCCTATAAGTGCCTGTGAAGGCCTATTTGAATTAAATATTTCATTTCATTTCATTTCATTATAGATGTTTCACTTTTTAGTACTACAAATATACATACATTATAGTATGAGTTAAGGACTCCTTAGTTTTAAGTACAGCAAATCTAGGTAATGTTGAGTAATAATTTAAATTCAAGCCGAGCGTAAAATCGATCACAAAATTAAGTCAATCGTCTTCTGCTCAAAAGTTGAACCCTTCAACTCGCTAGAATAATATTGTTCTGTGTTATTGTATGGAGTGTAGAAGTAAAGGAGGACCATATTGTATGGGGGATTTGTCGAAAAAGTGTCCACTTGTAAAAAGCAAATTAGTTTTCGAATTCTCACCGAAATAGCGGTGGTGTAGCAAGTGGGAATGATATGACCTTAGCAGCATAAGCAGTTTTAACAGAGTGAAGTGTGCTGGGTTGGTTTCCGGTAATTCTTTAATACTTACTTCTATTTGCTTTTTACAATCAATTGGGGTACTTAAAACGCTGTATAATTTTATTCCATACTCATGTATGTCTATATATTATACTAATTTAAAAAAATGCGCTGTAACAAAACGGAAATGTTTCTTTCCTTTTTTTTCAATTTAGTATCCTACTCTAACTTATTATTTATATTATAATTTGTGGCACTCTATCTATCTATCTATATATATGTTGTTCTATTTGTGAGTGTAGGTATCAGCTATTGATATACCAGTGCTTGAATTGAACTGGAATGGATATATATGGGCTGATGCTTTAAATTATTCAATAAATTTCTAATATTTTATAATGATACAGATATCATTTTCGAACCCTAATACGCCCCCTGGTGGACTGGAACGCCACACTCACACTGTCACTCCGTCACTATTCATTCGCAAACAATTTTTATCTATATTCTAACCTTAAAAAAGGGCGAAAAACAAACTATACTATTTACAATTTATTAGCAATAAGTATTAAAATGATGGTTTAAATAGCATTACATTTTCGGTGTACGCCTCGGTCATTTGTTTTTTATAAGATAAAACAAGCGTTAGGGATGGACAAAAGAAGTACCTACAGTAAATGTATGTAACATGATCAATTGAAATCGGTTTCATTTATATTCATTCAATAATTTGTACTAAAAATGGATACTCCTGATAGCAAACTTGGATCAGAGTCTCAAGACTCCGAAGATCTAGTGCCACCTGGAACTATAGACCTCGAGTTTGGTAAGGTAAGGAATATTATTAATTTTCGTATTTTAATGAAATTTTTTTTAATCGCCAGGAGAAAAGTACGTCCTAGAAACAGAAACGAAATACATTTTTGTAATTTACTGTAAGTAATCATTTCATACAGTTAACTTTTAATTTCAGCCGACATTCCAATTACCACAAAATGCAAATAAAATTGTTTCAAAACTGAAGCCATCAAAGAAAGGAGTTGAAAATGCCAAAAAAAGGCTCAGAGCATTTTCCATACAGAAAAAGACCCCCATCACACAGGTCAAAGTTAAACCTTCAGGATCAGCAGCGGGCTTTGGAAGTAAGTTTGTAGATAAGTTGATTTTAACACTAATCATACCAACACTTACCAGGTACCTATTTCTACCATAGCGGGTCAAATGCGACTTTGTGTTTCCTGCTTGAATGTATGAAATATGGTTGTTAGGAAGGGAAATAAATAGTAGAACTGTATATTAATTAGTAAGAAAAAGTCATGAAGTCAAATGTGCAAAAGCAATAAAATGATACGTGCCAGAATAACTATGTATGTTTGTGACTTGGTATAGAATACAATACTTACAGTAGAACTAGCAAAATATATTTTTTTAAAGACAATAAGCTTTGTAGTTAGTATATCACACAGTGTTGAAAGTCACTTCGCACTTAAAGTTCGCTTTTGAAGATCTTTAGTCTGTCCAATTGTCTAGTTTGTTTTTAAGAGTTAATTAAAGTAGCACATTATACTTCTTCTGGTAGTCGGCTCCAATTAAAGACCACTCTGTAACGCAATGATATCATAATGTATAAGTAGAGCTATAGAAAACCCCTGAATTCTAATAATGTTGTTAATGTGATCTTATTATAGAAATAACTTTATTCCAGCAAATGCAGTTGTAATAGGAAAGCTGGCCGGTGTTAAAGTGACTCCTAAGCCGGCCAAAGTGGATCTTGACCTTGATAAGAAGATGCCAAAGCCCCCTAAACCGGGTACTGGTAAAAAATGTTATCAAGGTAATTTAATCTGTGAAAGAATTTTTTTACAATGTGCAGGGATTGCTCAAATTTTAGTCATGCAACCAATGTCCCATTAAAAACTAAATTGAGTTTACTGATACTAGTATTTCTTGCCAAATTAGAAATGTTTAACTCACTTGATTCATTTTCCCTTTTATTCTTTTCTAAATGATTTTAAATTGTGATTCTTTTTGACCACCAATGCAAAAATAAGGGTGTTATAATTTTAACACATATATCTGCCTGTAGGTTCCCTCTAGTAGGTCCAATGAGACCGATTTTGGAGTTGTTCCTGTTTGAAATATGATGTGATATCGCTATTATTATCATTGTTACTGACACTATTTATTCATGTTTCCACCCATTTATCAGTCTGTAACGGATTCGCCCCTGTTTGTTTGCAAATGAATGAGTGCCACATACTAGAGCTGACAATGAGTACAACAAACAACAGATGGCAACAACAACTAAACTGAATTATACACTATATCTATAAATTTTCCATCTGTTCTCTATTATATTATTTTTCAAATAGTGTGAGTTTCAAATGGCATATATTTATTTCCTCATAATAAGGGGATACCTTAACAGAGCAAGGTGTCATGAAGCATTAAGTGTAGTATCTCAGAGTAATCAAGTGCTATTTCACAAGATATGAGTAGAAAGCTTTCAACTGACCCAAAAAAAATTAAAAAGTCTCTTATTTTATTATGTTATCTTTTCGAAACAGTATTTATATACCTTTATATCTCGTTATTTTATCTATAATTGTTGTTTTTTCTTATAGATATATGATTTATTATAATATGTCCCAGAGTTTGGTGTGCCTTGGCAAAGGCCTCCTCTAACGATTTCCACTGTTTTCTATCCTTTGCTATTCTTCTCCAGTTGTGAGTTGTGAATTTTAAGAACAATTGATTTTATTACACTTTCTTATATAAATACCAATGGCCTATTCCAGAATCTTATACAGAACTACAAAAGAGCACCATAGCTGAAATCGAAGACATGAAACGTAAAATGGAATTAGTAGACCTGGGAATTCCACTTGGTTTGATATGTCCTTCTTCAAGCACTGATAAGGCAATGCCCACTAAGGCTATGCCCCCAATTAAGTCTTTCTTAGGTAAGTGAATCTCTTAATGGAAGTCTAACACCCATATTCTAAGACGTTTCCTCGAAAATTCCTCGACTGATTTTCACTCAAATATATTAGTATTCATAGTTACAAAAATCTGCTCCACTCAAGTTGACATATCTCACTCGAGGTGAGGAAAAAACGGTCAACTTTAAGGTACGTTGGGACCAACCTTAAGGAAATTTATTTCTTGTAAACAGTTACTGAAACTCATTATATTATTTCATTAATATTTTATCTATAATTTATTGACGTATTTAATGACATGTTACCCCGACTTCACTTCGACTCAACCTCAGTCAGGGTTGCTCGAGTTTTACTCAAGTTATAACTTAGAATATCAATTTTGAGGATTCCTCGAGAAAATGCTTAAGGTATCCTGAGTCGAGTTGGAGTCGAGTGACGTATGAGGAAACGTCTTCGAATATGGGTGTAAGTTTTGTATATATTATATCAAACTGAAAACATCAACATCAGTTTGCGTTGTTGCCAATCATTTGGGGTTGGCGCGATATGCTTCTGTCTCATGGGTGCATTACATATCAAATGAGGTTACACAAACCATTACAGAATTGTAATGGTTTTTCACCTTCCTGACCTTCTTAGGTACCCTTTTGTTGACCATTTAAAGTTGTAAAGATCTTATTGTATGGTTGACAGCTTAAAGTGTTACACTAATGTTAACCATTCAACAATCATTCTGTCAATCAACATTATAGTGCAATAACATAATTAGCGCAAAAAAATCAATGAATATAATATATATATATATAATAATAGAATATGAATATAAGGGAATGTGACCACACTATGTGACCTGTTCAGTGAGAGACGGTCTTGGCATGTACTAATATAAAAAATATTATATTATGTACACTTATAAAAAATGGGTCACATAGTAAGGGTATGTTCTAAGGTACCCTAAGGTCATACCCATGTAATACATAACTATTCAGCCTTTTTGTTTATCACCAGACATAATTTACCCTTTTGCTAAATTTCCAATTATTATTGTTTTAATCAGCTGTTTTAAATAAGATTAATTTTTCATTCTCAACTTTAACACTGCTTCCTCTTAACACATTCCAATACCACCAGAATTTTATGAAAAAAATAGATACACTCTTTAGTAACTGTCAGGCTAACTGCTCACATGCACAAAATTGGTATAAAACCTACAGGCTTTGCAGCTGCACTTGAAAGAGGTTTCCCTAATAACCTGTGTGCTTACCGCACTTCCACATTTAGATTGTATGAGAAATTCACATATTACACTGCATATAATATTCCTTGCTTGTTTATGTATGGTGCATGGTCCACGGTTTCACAGGCGGCGGGTCAAAGGCGCAGAGCAGGCGCGGCTGTCAGAGCAGCGAGCACAAAACGAAGGGTCATAATTTATTATTATAATTATGTATTCAGTATTTTGTTCCGATTATGTGGCAAAACTAACTGAACATACATTATTTGTTTTAGATAATTAGTTCACTTAAGATGTATTTAGAAAATAGTTATTCACAGGTGGCAGGTTCAGATTAGTATCTATGTAACGGTCATCATCATTTATAATAATCTCATTATCATAACTTCATTTATAATAATAGAACCGTTATTTATTAGTAGTATTATTAAGTAGTTAGTTCACTTATATTAATTCTAAATTGATTTTCCAATAATTACACGGTAGGCATTTTTCAGATCCGGCTAAAGTCGATGACCTCATTCGCGAGGCGAAAAAAGCTAAAGCCGAAGGAAGAGAGTTCAAATTCGACTACCAAAAGCTTTTGCCCGACTATGATAACCCTTTTCAAAGGAGAAAAGACGAGCTGGCCGGTTCGGAACTGGAGTTTCCGGAAGAAATAGAACCACACAAACCTACCTATAAAATAGAGAGAATAAGCCAAAGCGATAGGATGTCGTCGAAAATGTCGTATTCCTCAGCCAGAAAGATTGTTAGGTATGATAAGAGAAGATCGACTGCCTTTAGAAGAGACGACAGAGATCGGTATGCTGATGATAGGGGACGCCATAAGGACAAGAGTAGAGAAACCGATGAAGTAAGACGAAAACGTGGGAGTAAAAGTTCAGATAGAACGAGCGAAAGGGAAGGTAAAGAAACTGATGTAAATTTAAACGATTATTTAATTTGTGATAGCTGGTCACTTGACAACGATGATACTAAAAACAGTGGCAGTCCAAAAATAGACGAAATTACTTTGAAATCTATACCTATACCAAAAGACCTACCTTTAAAGAGCCCTAAACATGAACCAAAGGAAAACACATCAAAGAGAGACAGTGTTAAACCGATGGATAGTCCGAAAGTTAAGGTTGAAAAATTGCAACCTGTTATTGATTCATTCAAATACGAAATAGACTCAATAGAAGATGAAGTTTTGGACATATTTAAAGAAGATACTGAAATTGAAAAGTATGCTAAACCTCAACCGAAAAAAGATCCAATGGGCTCGCCCATAGAGTTGAAATTATATGATTATGATCAGAGTATAACGAAAGATGTTTCCATGGACGGCACTATAGATGATACATTTCTCGAATCAGTTATTAATGAAATAAAACAAGAAAATATGAGTGATAACGAGAGTCAAGATAATAGTCAAGACAAAGGACTGGTAGAATACGATCTATCGCCTGTAAAAGTAGAAGTTAGTCCAAATCGAGTTGTGGATCGAGAATCGATTACACCAGAATTAGATGATCGTATGAGAAACTTGCAAACGAGTCGGAGAAGCGATTATTCGGAAGGCTATAGATCGACTGAAAGTGGTTATAAATCAACGGAAAGTGGTTATAAGTCAACAGATGGAGCAAATAAGTCGACTGAAAGTAATTATAAATCTTCACAGAGTAGTTATAAAACAATTGGTGGAGGATATAAATCTTCAGGACGTAGCTTTAAAAATGATGGTGGCGGAAGATTGGAAAGCTATAGACTTTCAGCTGAGAAGGAATTGGTAGGTACTGGAGTTAAAATGTCACAGACAACTGTTGATTCTTTGGAAACTTGGAGTTTCGTTTTGAAGATATGTCAGCCATTACTGTTTCGGCATGACAAGAATAAATGTTACAGGTCAGTTCTATTTTTAAAATCACCATTTTTTTTTGTTTTCCCACATAGGGCGACAAACAAGCAGGCGGTTCACCTGATGGTAAGTAGCCACCACCGCCTATGGACATTTGCAATACCAAAAGCATCGCCAATTCCTTGTCGTCCGTGACACGTGAAGTTGTTAAGTCTCATGTGCCTGTAATTGCCATGTTTAATATGATGAAATAGGGAAGTACAGTCTTCAATATAAGTAGATGAACAGTTGCGAATTTACGAATCAGGTGTACACCACAAAATCCATGATATAGATAAATTTAAGAAGTTATATAAATATGTATCTATTAAAACCTACACTTCAAAATGATCAGTTAGTTTTGTCACAGATGTCGTCTCTAAAAACTGGAAGTCTTTAAAATGTTCGTGAGAAAAGTTCTTAAGTTCGCCAGACATTGGCAACACCTCATTATTTGAATGGTTTTAGGCGGCGGTGACAACTTACTACAGGACTGCCTGGTTGTCAACTCTTTTACCAATATTTCACTGATATATTATTAATTAATTATCAGGCAGGCAGTTGATTCAACTGTTGAGTGCCTATATCCTGTTGTTCTCTTTGAGATGGTTGTCAAGTCTGTTTTTGAATTGATTAACATTTTGAGCTGTTACAACGTCTTCTGGGAGCTTGTTCCACGCGTTGACCACTCTGTTGTTTAGGGAATATTTGTGAGGGTTGTTGTTTGAGAAACTGGTGCTCAATTTAAGACAGTGGCCTCTTAGACGGTCATTATTGTCTCGTTTAAATAGACTTTGGAACTCCTGTACGTCGTAATGCTACATTTAAGATATATTTCCTACTAGCTCAAAAAACATTTTAACATATTCAGTTTAGACCCTAGAAGGACATTTATATTTGGTAGAAGCTCCTGAAGTTACAACCGGTTCGAATGTTTTGCACTCTCATGTTACTGGTGTGTTCCAGCAAGTGCAAAGATCCAGTTTCTTTTATTTCATAACATATTACATTCGAGTACTTCATCACTTATCATTTTCATAATTGATTTTCACTTTTTTAGGTCTCTTCTTTTCAGTCTCTCTATAGTGGGGTGGCTTTACGTGAAATCCTTTAATTTCCGTAAAACTGACTGGGTCTCGCGTACCAATAGTTCCGTTTTTTAGTATTTGTTGTTATAGCGGCAACAGAAATACATCATCTGTGAAAATTTCAACTGTCTATCTATCACGGTTCATGAGATACAGCCTGGTGACAGACAGACAGCGGAGCCTTAGCCTCTAAAAAAAAATTATACTTAAAAATAAAAAATATTAATGCCCCTTAACATATAAATCAATGTTACTTTTCAGAGAGACCCGCAACCCTCCTAAGGTATGGTACACAGAGAACCCTAAGCTATGCAGCTGTGTGAAGGATCGGTTAGTAGTATATGAAGAGCTGGAGATGTGCAAAATGAATCTAGTTGACCTGCTATATGGATGCGATCAGTGAGTATACTCTTATGATGCATCTATGAGGTTTTCTCCCACGCCCACTTAGGGGGCGTGGCCATAACTGTTCGGGGCGGTGCCCCTTTCAGTGGATTCTTTCCGCCGCCTACTGAAGTAGGCGGGTCCCTGGTGTGCGGCGTATTAGATACGCCGCGATGGTGTCGATTCCGGGGTTGTCATGTCCGGTGGGGTGTCGCGCTGCCGGCGAGCCAGGCACCACCGGAAGTAGTTCCGGTAGGCGGCTGCGAGCCGGCGGCGACGGGGGTCGTAGTTCGGTGGGGTGTCGCGGCAGCGGTGTCGGCGAGGTCGAGCCCTCCGGGGTGACTCCTGGAGGGCGCCCGTCAGCCGGCGCCGGTGCGGGGGGGGGTGTAGGTCCGGTGGGGATTTCCGCGGGAACGGTCGGTCCGGGCGGTAGTGCGGGTCAGGCGGGCGCCGATGGTACGGTGCCAGCTCCCGCAAGTGGCAGAGGCTGGACCGGTCGGTGCGGCGGAACATGTTGACGCTTAGTCGGCCGATGAAGTCGTCGAGACTCTCCATGTTGAGGTCCCTGGAGATCGTAGCATTCCTCACGTAGCGGGGGGCGCCTACAATAGCGCGCAGCGACAGCGACTGCTGTGCGCGCAGCTGTTGGCGGACGGGGTCCGACGTCAACGCATACCACGCTGGTGCGGCATACATGAGTCGGGACCGTATATATGCCTTGTAGACGCCCAGCTTCGCTCGCGTGGGAATGCTGTGGGACGTCTATGATGCATCTATCTGTTCCAAAGCCTTTTAGGTCAGCGATTTGTCGGGCCAGTTGGTTTGGTGGTGGGAGGTACCACGCAGGTGGTGGGATAAATTGTTTGAATATGAAGATATCTGTTTAATCCGTGTCTTTGGAAGCATTGTAGTTTTTAAAAGTAAAAGTTAATGTCGCTTCAAAGAAAGAACGACTTTCCTTTCGTTTAATGAAGCTTCAGTGGCAAAGGCACCTCGCTCGATGACCCGATAGTCCTTTCGAGCACCTGTAGTGCCGAGTAGAGCGAGTGGTCCAGGTGAAGTAATAAGAGTTCATATTTTTTTCATAAAACTTTGTTATAGTACTAATTCGCTGATTCGGAATTCGGATTTTTTTATAAGCTAGGTTTGCCGTGCTTAGTTATTACTATTTGGACCATCTCTGAATTAGTGAAACAAAAAAAACTATTAAGGTTGATGTATGAAACCTTGAATATTTTTTCGTAAACGTTTGGATCTAATATATTCTATATTTTATTGTCAAAAACAAATATGAACTCACTTTCAGTTTTAACAATACCCTTCAAAACGGTTCCTCAGGATCCAGGACGCATTCAACCAAACAGCCCGAGGCTGGTACCCCCGTCACACCCAAAGTCTCACCTCGTACAGCTCAATCCCGGCCTCCAACGAGTGGGAAGCCGATGAGAGCCAAACCGAGACTCCCACTTTAGACAATAGCAGGCTGGACAGACACGAGAAGAGACGCTCCATGACCCCGCAAAGGAATGAGGAGATTTATCTCGATAGGGAGTATCAGAGGTAAGTACATATGATATTTATGTACTGATGTCATTAATGATATATAGTGGTCGTTTGTTATATAAATCGTTAACATCGTACTACATTATATGTCATAAGTATTTTGAATTGACCATTTAGCGTACAAATTGATTAAATAAGTATTTTGAAATGGTCATTTAGCTTAATATTGATTGATACGTGAAATAGTTTTCATTTTCTAGGCAATGTATGTAACAAAGAGTCTTTGACAAATAATTTATACATTTCCTAAAGTGACTTGGAATTTTATACATTCATTTTGATAAGTTTCCTATAACATATTATAATAGTTATAGTTATGTACCAAAGACAAACACTAAGATAAAGAATTAGAACACATTTATTACACACAACACCATACATAAAATAAAATAAAATATGATACTGCTAACGATCGAGTTAACAGCGCTGATTTGTGACGTCACGCATTTTCGCAATAAAAGGCTATCACCTAGGAGCTACTTCTATTCTAGGTTTAGTTTAGTAATGTCATCTTTGGATGGGAATTCAATCCTATCTAAATATGATATGTAAAGGTCAAAAAGCTTAAACATTGTACGTAAAGGTCACTAAGTCTAAACATGATATGTAAAGGTCATCGAGACTGAAACCTATCTAAACATGGCATGTAAAGGTCATTAAGACTAAAACTATCTAAGCAGGATAAGTAAAGGTCATAAAGCCTAAACATGACATGCAAAGGTCATTAAGACTAAACATATGTAGGTCATCATCAACGCCATCTCGAAATTTCACTGTAAAATACAATATTTTAAACCGTAGATAAGCAGGTAATATAATGTCCATGATATTATTTGCAGAATTGCAGAGAGAAAGAAAAGTGAGAAATTAAAGCGGCTAGAGCTCGCAGACAGGCAGGCATTCAATACATTACTTCTATTGGACTGTTCATGTTTTACGTCACACTTTTATGTTTGAATACCATTTCCTCCACTTTTATTTGTTATTTTTTATTAGCGTTATTATATTATTTCTCAGAAACTCATAGCCTGAAATAATAAATGCAGTATTTACTTTTATCATCAAAAAGTAGTGTAATACAATGGGTGTAAGCAAGATAGAAACAGTGCGTCTCACAAACATTTTTTGCCCCTGGAGTAGTCTTTTGGGATGTTAATGTCTAATGTATGTTATAAATACGCTATGTCAGCAAAGTTTTTATTTTCGATGGCAATATCACCTTTAAATTAATAAGTTATACAGTTAAATTTTATATGCAGTAGTAGAACTGTCATTGTAAATATATTCAATTTAGTACAGATATCAAAACAGAATTTTTATACATATCATTATCAGCTCAAAACCTATTAAAATATTCTTAGAATGAGTTATAAACTTTTAGAAAAATTTAAACAAAAGATACACTTACTACTCGCTTCCCAGAAGCATTTATTGTCTACTGGGATTATCGTGTGGTTTAAGCCGCCAAAGGGGTAATTAACTGGAAATTTTTAATCTGTGTCTCTATTTGTGACATCTATGAGTGAAATTGGTGGTGATAGTTAAGCCTCTAGTCTTGAACCAGATTTATTTTAGGACAGTTATTTTGTGAGGTTCATAGGTCTTCAAACACCCCCCGTTCTTGTGATTTGACAGACTTGTTGACGTTTTAAAGGCTATGCAGTCTCTTTTAAGTAGATATTCGTAGTTTGTTAATGTTTAATTGCAGCTTATCTTGTTATGAAAGTTTTATTATGTAGTTTTTACTAATTTTCTTTTTTATCATTATGACGTATAACATGAACCCCTTTGTAAAAAGAAGGCACGCTCATTTAGACTCTTTGGTTATCGTCAGATTTATGGAAGCAGTTTGGCCTGAAGTGGCAGAAACTAAGGCAGAAACGTCTAGAAGTACAACGCCAGTGAGACAGGATACTAGAAAGAAGAAAAAAGCGGAGAAAGAAGATGATAAGAAGAAAGCTAAGAAGATTAAGTTGAGTAGCGAAGGATGGAGTCAGGAGTCGGATATTGAAGATGACGCGGAAAAAAGGTAATTTTGTGTTGAAGACAACTTTTCAAGCTGTGCCCTTAGCACGAACATCTATCGCAAGCGTAACGCCGTGGAAATGAAACAACGCACAACGTCACGGTATGCGCGGTATTCCATTTTCTATACAACCCAGCTGATATATCTAACTATATACTCGTATATAACTATATATGGCTAAACTTGTTTGAAAATAATGAATGTATTTATTAATTTCTTTTTTTTTAGGTAATTTGATTTCGGGACTATCAATTTTGAATTCCTTTTGTTAAAATGTTCTACTTTCTCACAGAAAGAAGATAAAACTGGATAAAGAGAAGAGTCGCAAGCGTCGGCTCTCAACATCCTCAATCACAGAGAGCGATGTTGAGAAGAAAAAGCAGAAACTTCTCAAGAAGAAGGTTAGGCCGTAAATAATTTGTGAAGTTATATTATGGAACGCCTTAGTCTCTTACGGCGAAAATTAATTTGCAATCCCGATCGAAAATCCATGGACTGATGATCACCTTTTGACAAAAATTTTAATACACGTAATGTCAAAATTCTGCTTCAATCTTGCGATTTTAGATCGGGATCGTATATTAATTTTGGCCGTTATCTTACAGGGCAGTGTCGTGAAGACACATGATAGAACTGAAACTTTTGTATTACAGGGGAAAAAAAAATTATATATCAATCACTTTTAAATAGCATAGATTATTATCATTCATTTATTTTTCGTCACACAAAAAGGTTGCGGATTAGAATTTCTAACCCTATAAGAAGTTTCACTTCAAAAAGTTTTTTTAAAATTGTGTTGGTGTAGTGTAGTAGTAATGTTTATATGAGCTATCAAAGTTTGATTTTACTTCAAAAATCTAACGCTTGCTTAGAAATCATCGAGAAAACTGAAATATGTGTATCGGCAATAAGATTTCTAATGTGTTATACTTTTTTAGGAGAACAAAAAATCTAAATCGAAATCTGCGAAGCGTCGCCGCCTAAGTAAGAAGTATATTAAAAAGTTAAAGGAAAAGGCAAAGAAAAAGAAGAAACAATTAAAAGAAGAGAAGATAGAAGAAGAGTCGGAGGAAGTGGAAAGTGAAATAGGTATGAATATTTATTGAATATTTTAAACTATACTACTATGGTAGTAAACAAGCTGACGGCCCATCTGGTGGTAAACGTTCCCCGCAGCATATTGACGTTTGCAACACCGTGGGTGTCACTCGCTTGTTGCGGAGCCTGCTAAAATCTCTTCACACCCTTCTCGAAGAACACCATGCTGTACTGTGGGAAATCTACATACCAGACTGGGACCGCAAGGAAAACGATGGCTAAGGATACATGATTAAAGTGATAAAATAAGTTTTATTTAGCTGTTCCCGGCATGTCTTTCTTTGCTACTTTTTAATATATTTTTGTCTTACGAACTTCTTTCTCAGACGTAGAACAATCACTAAAGTTTCACTAAGGATTACACTTAGTGTTAGGGTTTAGGAACCCATAGAGGACATACATTAATTGTTATATACTTATATAAATAAATAATACAGGTCGTGGTGCGATTCCTATATAGGATAATTATTTGTGCCTGGAGATATCTGTTTGTTTTATGTCTGGCTGGAATATGTATATGTATAAGTATATATTTAGGAGTATTAAATACTCTATATCAGTTATGTTCTATAGATGTTAGATGGCTGTATGTAAAACAAATGTCTCAGAGCATACTAATGTTACAGATAAAAAAAAGAAATTGAAAAAGGCGAAAAAGAAAAAGCAGCAAAAACTAAAAAAGAAGAGTGAAAAGAAGAAGAAACCACAACCAGACTCAACCAGCAGTTCAGGTTCGTCGTCGTCGTCCTCGTCGAGTGATAGCAGCAGCGATACTACAGACTCGGAGTTCGAGAAGAAGCGTAAAAAAGAAAAGAAAAAAAGTCAATCGAAGAAAAAAAATAAAAACCGCACACAGTCTACTTCCGAGTCGACACAGAGCGAGGAATTATTCGACGTTAACATTTTAAAGAATATCAAAACAGAAAGGTTGACAGATGACGAGAAACACACAAAGTTGGTTGATTTCTCTCCCCGCAGGAAACCTAGAGAGATAATTAATGTCAAAGAGTTACAGAACGACTTCGTGGGCAATAATTTACACATAAAAAAGGAGGAAGAAGAGAAGGAGAGTGAATGTAAGACAGAGATAGAAGAGGAAGAAGTGAGTAATACAGAGTTGCAGAATCTAGAACAAACTGTTGAACCGGAAGTTATAAAGGAGGCTGAGGTTGTGCAGGAAGAAACTACTTTTAAGGTATGTTATCTTTTCTGTGATTTCTCAGTTTTAGGACTAAGGCTTTTCCTTGTCGAGCTATATTCTAAGTACCTTTTTGTTGTGTATCTTTACAGTAAGTAATTTTTAGAGTTCTGTACCAAAAGGACCCTATTTTTAAGGCTCCGCTGTCATAATCCGTTCACAGGGGTGTATCTTTTAAATTGTACAAGACACTTCAAATATTCACAGTGTGTATTATTACTACGGCTGCTAGATGATTTTTATTAAATAAAAACGCCTTGTCAACTACGAACTTCACCCCTTATAAAATCCTTCTTCTATTTACTTCTTCTATATGAATTGTGTGTGAGTTTCTATTCTTGCCAGTTAAGGAGGAATGTATTGAAAATGTATTAAAAATAACTTATTTTTTGTCCTTTTTTATAAAAGCTTACGAAAATGGAACCCAAATCGGTAATGTACCAATTATGTAATTTTGTGCAAAAAATTTGAAGTTTATTTACATCAATAGTATAATTACTCATTCTTCTATTTATAGATTACTGAAATTTTGCATATATTTTGCACATATCTTAAAGATTATATTAGGCTATGGTGTCCATTAGTAAATGTCCTAATTTTCTTAATATTTCAAACCATTACAGGAACCCTTAGACGTTACCCATGTAGCCCCAAAAATCATTCCTTTGCCGGAGGAGTCAAACCTATCTCAATGTTCCTCTCAAGAGTCAGTAGGCAGTAAAGACCGTCCAGTTTACGAGAAGGATGAGAGCCATCTCCGTCCTTCGTCACAGAACTCCAACTATAGCTTCAATGACGTCATCACTGCAAGCCAAAGTGTACTCTATCAGAAGGGAATAGAGGAGGAAGAGAAATTTGTCGATAGTTATGAACAGGGAAACTATGAAATGTACGAGCAGTTGGCAATGGCGTATCAAAGTGATGTGGCGAACCAGGTGGGTGGCTTTATTAGTATATCAAAATTTCTCTGATATAGGAATATTTAAAAGTTTCAGTGATTTAGTTTAAAATGTAAGCAGTTTATTTGATATAATCACATATACAGTTTAACATTGAACATATAAAATTTGAAGAACGTCTATTTTATATATCCCTATATATACATTAATCTATACTAATAAATAAATAAATAAAATACACGGTTATGTGATTACTGTTTATTATATTTATGATTGAACCCAGAAAAAAATACATGGGGAAAATAAAACATACTATCATACACAAAAAACTACAGAGGTTTATAAGAAGTATGACTTATTTATCATTAATTCCCACAATATCCGAATCAATTTAACTGATGTACATTTATGTCATAAATGTTCGCTTTAGAGTAGGAATCAAACCGATAATATAATCTTTAATCTGGTAAACTTCAAATACTAAACAGTAGTACAGATTAGAATACCTTCAACATACATTCCGAGCATGGTTATGCTTATATTTTAGTCACACAAGACCAAGGGAGAAGTTAGTTGTTCCATACTTTAGACTAACTAAAGTAAACAAGACATTTCTTGGTAATTGTGTTCGATTTTATAATAAGATACCGCTTTCAGTAACCAAAATTCTGATCATAAATTAAAAAATTATATTAGGAAAGTTTTGAAAGAAGAAGCGTATTACAAGGTAGTTCATCATATTGAAGATAAAAATGTATGGAAATAGCTACTCTCTGCACAGTGCACCTCTTATTTTCTTGCTTAAGTTGTAAGTAATTATTGTTATTTTCTATTTTGTAGTCTTGTTATGTCCGAACCGGTTGTAGCTTCAGTAACTTTAAATTTGACCTTCATAAGTGCCTTCTGAGGGCCTAAACTGAATAAATGGTTTTGAATTTTTGAATCTACACTGAATACTAGGTACGAAGTATAAGTGTTTTGTCTTTCGTTGTCGCCAGCAAGCGTCCCCGCCCCCGGGCCCCGCGTCGGGGCTGTCGCAGCGGATCGAGACCGTGGTGCGCGCGCGGGTACTGGCGCGGGGCGAGATCAAGTGCGACTGGCGACCCTCGGCCTCCGCCGCCGGCCCCGCGTCCGCCGCCGCCTCCGCCTCCGCCTCCGCCGCCGCGCCCCCGCCCGCGCCGCGCCCCTCCAGATGGGGTGAGTGTACTGTTAATGTACCCATTTTTGTAATAGGGGTTGTATTTAGTAAACGAGTTAGTTATCTGGTTCCCATGGTGTAAGATCTGCTTAGTTTGGGATCAAGTGTGAAAACATGGAGATGTAGAGAAAAAAATGAGAAAAGAAGAGAAACTTAAGGGAGTTTTAAGTCTAAATGTCAACTGTATTATACGGGTGGCGGAGAGACCACCAAGGTGCTAATCCTGTTGTGGATTGCTTAACCTTTATGCATATGACAATTTATTTAATGAAAAGTAAAAAGAACAAAAGTACCTAGTTTTATTTCTGTCCTACTCTCTTTTACCCTGTTTTCATGGTAGCAACTACTAGCCCACATTAAAACCTCAATAAATGTATGGTTTTGATCAAACTATCACTTGTATAAACCTCCTCACAATTTTCAACTTTAGGAAATTTATAGATTTATATTGTAGTTGAGTAAAGTTTAATGCATCATGACTTATTCTGCCAGGTCTCAAACCGAGTGACGTGAACATAGTCCTGACGGGCGGCACCGAACAGTACCCGATACGGAGCGTGGTCGAACCTGTCTACAGGATACAGAGCATCGCCAATAGAACCGACAACTCTGCTACTGGGTAAGTTGCCCATATTATGTTATGTTATTACTACAGATCTACAAATCTGTATGGCTTATGACGAAAAAAGATATGAATCGGCGGTACATTTTTATACTTCTGCAGAAGTAGAAGAATTCTTTGTGTAGAATTCGCCCGGGGAAGTACGGGCCTTACCTATTTCCGCCGTGAAGCAGTAGTGCACCTGTATTACTATTGGTTAGAAAGGTAATGGGGCCGGTGAAATTACAGCCAGATGAGACTTAACAACTTCATGGCTCAGGGACAACAACGCATTGGCAATGTCTCTGGTGTTTCAAATGAATATAGGCGGTGGTGACCATCAGGTTAGCCGTCTTACTTTGCATGAAAAAAAAGGTATATTTTTTTCTGCTGTACAAAAGGGACTTGGGAATTGACTATCAAAGGGTTTTGAGTAATTTTAAACGGTAATTTCTTTATTAAATAATTAAAACCACAATGACTACTGCGGGATGGTACCCTTTAAACCATATTTCAAGTAAAAAATCTTTATCTAATTTTATAACCTAATTGACTATTTTCTGACGCAGTTATGATGAAGCGTACATGGACATGTACGGCGCGTCGGACAGGCTGCAGTACGGCGACTGCTTCGCGCCGGACGGTCCGGACACACAGACCTACAACATCGGACAGATCAACACACCGATCCAGATCATCAATAGCCTTGATGCGAGAATTAATAACGCGTTGAGGAAAACATGTACGTGATGATGTTCATTAATGAAAAAAAAAATCGCAAATAAAAGTAAGGCTTAGCGCGCCGACTGTTCTCAGTCGAACACTTGATCAATATTGAATTCAGCCAGCAGATGTTTAACAGGCAATAGTTTGCACTATTCTATAACTGAATAATCGATAACATTGACAGGCCAGTTGGCTTGGCGGTTAGCGCTCTGACTGCCAAACCGAAGGTTGCGGGTTCGATTCCCACCCAGGACAAATATTTGTGTGCATGAACATGTCTGTTTGTTCTGTGTCTGGGTGTAAATATCTATATAAGTATGTATTTAGAAAAAAAAAAGTAGTACATGTAGTATATCAGTTATCTGGTTTCCATAGTACAAGCTCTGCTTAGTTTGGGACCAGATGGCCGTGTGTATAGAATGTCCCAGATTTTATAAAAAAAAAAAAAAAAAATGAATTTCCTTGAAGAATATGATATAAGGAAAATTGATTTTAGGTCGGTTGTAAAATTTTTGTCTATAATTAAGCTTTTCAATTTATTTTTATTTTAGTGAAGATCTATGTATTTTTGTAGAAAAAAACCGTTTGTTTCAATAAATGAATGTCAGTATCTAGTAATTTTCTCATGAATAATAATAATAATATGAATTATATGTTACAGCTCTCGGCGAAGTAGCCAAGGAGACGGAGAGCACTGACGCCGAGAAGGAAACACCAGACAAAGGGATATTAGTCACGTAAGTATCTTATGGTTACTGTGTTACCTGTGTCTACCTGTGTGTCAAATTTCATTTAAATCCATCCAGTCTGTCAGTCAATCAGGAAGCTGAGGTAACAAAAATACTCATTTAACCATCACATTTTGAATATATGGAAAAATAAAAAACCAAAACCATATTCAGTTTAGGCCCTTGGAGGGCACTTATGAAGGTCAAATTTAAAGTTACTGAAGCTTCAAATAAAATATATGTATATTGTAAAATGTCCGTATTATTTGTTCAGAAAATCACTGACCGTAGTCGAACCTACCCGCGCCAGTAAACGAGTTAGCTTCGCCGATGGATACAAGCCGGGGCAGGATTCCGACGTGGAAGAACCTCCAAAGAAGGTAATATTTATTTTACACAAATTACAGCTATTATTACAGGAATTCTCTACGGCGATAGTGTAAGTAAAAAACATGAACACCAAAAAAATTCAAACAAGAACAAAATGTAATGTGTACACAACGCTGAATTCCTAAATTGGAACTATGCTAATAATATTGCTTTTGACGAGGTCGAAGAATACAAGGCTAGGAACCAATTTTCTATACTCGACATCAAAATATTGATCCTCTATTTAAAACCTACAGAAAAAGAAGTCCCGTCGCGTGGGTTGCGCGTGGCCGTGCCCCGCGTCGCACCCCGACCACGTGCCACTGTGGGACGCGCTGCCGCCGCCGCCGCCGCCGCCGGGCTCGCCGCCGCCGCCGCCCGCCGCCGCGGGGCCCGTGCACCTGCTGCGCCAGGCGCGCCAGGGCCGCGCCAGGCCCCCGCTGCTGCCCACGCCACCGCATCACCTCTTACAAAAGTTCGGTGAGTTCTTGTGTAGCACCTACCAATTTTATAAGCTTCCACCTACCGGTATGTTTTTTTTTAATTATTGTTATTATTAAGCCAACAACCCTAGTAAGCTGTCATGTCAGGGAACCAGATTATTTAACAGAAACGCCTACATACCTATTTTACTTAATTATTGTCTACTTTAATAGTTTTTCTATTTTTTATTCATAGAAATCTGTTTTATTTTATTTTTTTGGGGTATGTTATACAGTGTTACTACGGTAAATATTGTGAATGGACTCGTTATAAGGCCCCATTTAACCTCCTTTTGGCTTTACGCGTATTTTTGTAACAGTCTATAACATCGCAATACCAGGAGCATCTTCAATGCGTTGTCGACCCTGAGATAGTGTTAAGTCTCATGTGCCTTATTTTACCCCTTCAATGCACAATGATAGCTTTACTTTTAGGTACGTGTATCATCGGTTTTGTACTACCTTACCACCCAAAAGTGTTTCATTGAAAGGTTATAGTTACTCCTGGTGTCTCGATATTTTAATATACTTACTGCTACAATATAAAACAATTCTTAAATAAACTTTTACCCACAGATCCCAACACGTCGTTACCTGGGTTCATGCCTCCGGAACCGCCGCCAGGCCTCATCTCCTTCCCTTAGAATAAGTACTGATTTAGTTATGTTATAATATAATAGATTTGAAAGGTTCACATATAAGAGACTAAACAGGTTTGTTTTACACGCAATGGTACCCCCGTAATATTATAGGGCCTTGAAATATATTTCGACAAATAAACCTTCGTATGCTGTGAGAGATCTTCATTTTAATAGTCAGTCATGCAGACAATGAGGCATGTCACCATATAAATTGCATTGGATATTAAACTGCTAATAAAGGTGCAACTTAATACATTAATTAGGTATCCCTATGCCTGTCTCTTTCCATAGGTGTTTAATAGACAAAGGATTCGCTATAAAGATCTGTGTCACAACCATACTCAGGAATAATTTATCCAGATACTTATTTGTATTAGAATTTTGCAGTCATGTCACTTATTATTAAGGCTTCCTGACCTCCTACTGTACTTATTATCTTTGGACATGCTGATAATATTATTATAATATGATTATTTTGTAAATAAACACTTGTATTAAGAAAATGTGTATTTTTTTCATCGCCTTGCGAAATCTCCCCTGCGGTTTTCTTGTGGTGAAGTGAAGGAAAGGAATATTTATGGTTTTCAAAAAAAAAAATTATCATCAGATGTTTTTTTAATGTTTATTTATTTATTTAGGATACACAATACAAATTACAACCAAAAAGTACCACATAATAAGTAATAGTACATTTAGAGCTGGGTTGTAACTCAAAACATATGTATACAGAAAAACAAAACTTGAAATTAATACCAAGACAAATGCGAAGAAAGTGCAAGTGAGCACTCCCAAATGACAATATAGATAGAAATATTATTATTTAGAAACTATAATAACTTATTTCAAGTTTCACTGCCGTGTTTCTATTAACAAAACGAGCAATTAAAACTCAAGCCTGTTTACTACAATAACTAAGATTATTTTTACCTCTACAATGCAATCGCTGTACTGAATCGTTTTCCAACTCATATGGAACACCAAATATTATAGGATCATACCTAGTCGATACATGAAAATTGTTACAGGAAAGTTAAAGAAAATATTTATCGAATTCGATTTATACGATAACATAAATAATTATTAATTACTATGTTATTGTACTTACTGTAATACTTACTCTTTACAACAAAAACAATATAACAATATGATGTTTTGGGGATTGGGTCGTCGCACTGCTTGAAACTGCCAATATTTAACAAATTGTGGAACATTTAAAATCATTTTGTTGGGGAGTGGGGTTTGCAGTATTCCCTACATAATGGTACTGTGGTACCTACTAGGACTGTTGATAAAATATCGATATTTATTACTAATATTTTTTTTGTCGATATATCGACAGTTCGATATTGAAATGTCGATATCGGTGGTCGATATTTTTTTAAATACAATTTTTTTTCGTAATTCATTTAATCTACAAAATCATCGTAAATTTAATCTACCGTATTTTATTTATGAAAATTAAGTTAGCCGACACTCAACAATTTCTGATTTTTTATTAATTATGAAATTAGAACTAAAAAACTATTTTTAAAAAGCCCACGTATAATTTCGATTTTGTCGATTGAAGGCTACCAGCTGTGTGCTACTACCTGTAGAAATTAATATTTTGCCGTCACACGCTTAGGTTTGTTCGATATGAGCCTGCTTTATTTCGCCCAGGTTCAAAATAAAAATATTATCATGTTAATAATAGCGAAAAATATAATACTAAAAACACTTTTGTTCTAAAACTGGTATAGATGTGATCTTTCCATTTATTACAAAAAAACAATTGTTCAAATACCCAATGTTGTAAGGTTGCAACATTTAAGTTGTGTGAGTAGGGGTTTATGTGTATCTATGTATGAGAGTGGATCTGTGGAACGTAGGATTGTGCTGAGTAGACATGGGTAACTAAACCAAAATGTGTGAGCTGCAGTTCAGCTCACGGCTCACGTTTGTGAGCCGGAATTGCGAACCGGTTCACAGATCTGCTATGCTATTCTCTAAGAAACAACTTCGTGGCTGTACGCCTTGACATGCTCGTCGTCGAGACAGCCTAACGAACGACCAAGAGCGCAGCGCTGTTTTAAACGGTATTCACTTAAGCGTTTAAGCTCGTCGTCGAACTGAAGGCTGTGTCCGTTCGTTGCTGTTTCGTAGACGAGTTAGGGCTTGAAACAAATTTCTTGAAAACATAATCGATTTATCTCGACTAAGAGTTTTATGGGTTAATAAAATATAACAAAGGTATATTTTGAAGTATTTCAATGAATGTTGTGAGATTGCAAAGAATAAATAATAATTTTAAGTGTTTTAACGTTTTTACTGGCAGAATTTGAAGGCTGAATGACTATTCCTTTGCCTAGCGTAGCTGGTACTCATAAAAGTCATAAATAGTGTAAACAATAACAAAACCACTTGACTTTTCTAAGTTTGGTGAGTTTTAAAGCACTTGTTTCAATTTGTATTAGGATTGTTATAAACATTGGTTTGTGATTCAACGAAGTGAAAGCATTACAATGAATTCCCCATTTATTACTTAAATAAATTTGTTACTGTTACACAACATTTACACCTTGGGGTTTTAAGTGCATGTGTGAGGTTGTTGTATTTGTTTTATAAAGTAACTACTGTGATTTATCGCGATTGAAGAAAAGCGTTTGGAAAATGAAAGGTTGTTTGAAGAGAAACGTTTGAAAAATCAAAGACTCCTTATTGAGAATCAAAAAAAGATGTTTGACGTTTTCATAGAATTAAGTGGGTCATGGTCAAGGCAGACCCAAGCACTCCAAGAACTATGTGCATCCACCAGGGCATTGGTGGAAAATATGAATAGGAATTAGTTAAGTTAATAAATTTTACTTTTATTTTGATTGAATGTTTTATATTTTTCTATAGGTATGTTAATAAATTTTTTTAAAGAAAATTATATTTATTTATTTATTCACAACATACAAATCTATGAATTCCAATGAAAATATTTTTATTCAAGTAAGCATTTAAAAGCTTAACATATGTGCATCTAAGCAGCATTGAAGGGCCAGTTGGCTTGATGGTTAGATACCCTGACTGCCAACTCACAGGTTATGGGTTAAATTCCCTCAGGTATATTTGTGTGCATGAACATGTCTAGTTTGTTCTGTGTCTGGGTGTTAATATCTGTATATGTATATATTTACTAAAATAGAAGCAAGCTCTGCTTAGTTTGGGATGGGATGTGTAAAGAATGTCCCAGGATATTTATCTATTTATTAATATTGCTATTATATTATATCTCTTTATTCTATTGTCATAATTTCAATTTTATATAAACTTTGCCTTAAAGGAAAATGCAATAAACAAAATCGATATTCAAAACCATTTATTCAGGTTAGGATCTCAAAGTTACTGAAGCTACTGGTTCGAAAGTCAGCCGGAAAGAAACTCGGCAAGGTTACATTTTTTTATATTAATTTAATGAAATCTGACATTTTGCCTTTTTATTATTTCAAATTTATATACTTAGGTATTTTACAATTACTAAATACTGAATATAACTTAATAAACATATATAAATAACAAGATGAATAATAATAACCTAAACAAGCATGTGAATGGTGCCCCTGGAGAGCAGCTATTTCCAGACATAGGACATACAACTATGAAAATAGTAGCTAAAATATAACAATAAAAAAAACATAGGTTCTACAATAAAAAAAAATATTTAGATATGACAGGCTCTCCATAACAGATTCATTAAATCTCTCCTACTTATCTGCCCACTAACTAAATCATCATGTTGTGTAGCCTGCTGTGTCAGTGTCCTAAGTAGCCTAGCCTCTTCATCTATTTCACTTTGATTTAACATGGGAGCTGGTAGCCCTGCTCGATTACATATATTGTGTAAAACACAACAGGCTATTACTATTTTGCCCACCATTATGGAATCATAGTGCAATACCCTGTGGACTAATAGGCATCAGAACCGGCCTTTTAATATTCCTATTGTTCTTTCCACACTGTTCCGAGCACTGCAGTGCATTTCATTGTAATGGTTCTCTGGAGTACCAGCCTCTGGATTGTTTAGTCATTAAAAATGGCCTTTGAGCATATCCTAAGTCACCTGAAATTATTTATGTACTTATCAATCAGCTTATTACTGGAATTTAATTTACATAAGTACCTACTTATTATAGTGTATAATAATTTACCAAGTAAGTATATTTTTTCTCCATTATTGTTTAGATTTTCTAAAACCTCCTTTATTTTTGAATTAGAAAATACAAAACTGTCATGTGTTGCACCTCCAAATGTAGCATCCACATGTATAATGTTTAGATCAGCATCATTAATCTGAAATAATATATTTTCTTTTATAATAAAATCTTGATATCTGTATAAAGATAGTAAAGTAAGACCTCATACCTACTTACAATGAGGACATTTCAGGCATGATACCCTTTTCAACAATAATATCTTTCCTCATTCTGTTTTGGACGTGTCATAGATACCAGAGTGCCATCGATGCAACCCAATACACCAGGAATTTGAATTTTTGATAAAATCTGAAACCAGGACACAAACAATGTAATGATTCATAACTACACTATCTAGTACAACATGGAATTATAAGTTCTTAACATTACCTTGCCTTAAGAATGTGCCGTTCATCATTATTTTGAGAAAATCTCATATATTTGTTAACAATATTAATATTATTTAATGCATCAACAACCTGGTGGATGGCTCTAGATGCAGATGGCTGAGACACATACGTGTCTACATTTTTGGCAATGATTTTTTGGTAACCTCCATTAGCAAAAAATTGTAGAGTGCATAATACCTGAAACATCATGTAGTCCATACAATCATTTGAAAGTATCATATATTATGTAAACACATTGACTCAAGACACTAAGCTATAAACAAACCTTCAGCCTTGTAGTTAAACCGCCGGCACGAATTTGTGGTGGCATGTATGGAGCTAAATCACTTTCCAATACATTTATTAAATCCTCAGAAAGCCTGTACATATTAATAAGCTCTACGTCCCGGGATATAGTTTTCAACTTTCTTAATTGTTTTGCCTGTCGAGATTTCTTAATATCGTCACGTTTCTTAGCCTCTTCCAATAAATAGAGCCTTATAATCATTGGAGCTGCCATATTTTTAAATATCGCACAATAAAACACTTTTTATTAAAGTTAAATAACACAATCAATGTTTGCATTCAGCGCAATAATTGTAGCTTTTAGATTTGACAGATAAATGGCGTGGCTGTGGGCGAGGCTGTGGCTGTGCTCTACGCTGTTTTTTCTAAAGGAATACCAAAATGTATGAAGAAGTGTCAATTTGCTCGCCATCAAGTAGTTCCAACTCACGCCCGTCACAGCCTTGAGCGCTAGTGTCGCTTTTTGTAGTTAATGAATACAAAACCCATGTTTTGACGCTGTGACAGCGCTGCGCGCATGGCTGTATCCTTAGAGAATAGCACTCCTGCTCAAATATTGTCGACCGATCACAGTCTCTACGCCGCTGCCGCGCCGTAGTTCGACAACGACTCAATATGGCAGAATAGATCACAGATCGTATTCATACTTTAAAATAATAAGTGAGCCGTGAGCTGTTCAGTTTGCTATTGAGCCGCAGCTCGACAGTTCATGTATGTCTGATCTGAACAAGAATCAAGAAGACAACTTTTTGTTACTGGGAGACTTTAATACACCTAATTTTTCTCTCTTCGATCCTAAAATAACTTCCGGTCCCACACAAAGTAAAAGACTTAAATTTATAAACGAATTAAGCTCACTGTGTAATCTGAAACAATTCAATAATGTCAGTAACGCGAACGGAAAGATGTTAGACTTAGTATTCTCAACTATCGATCCTGTTACTATTAATGAAACACTTCCACTGAGTAAATTGGATGGACATCATCCTGCTCTATCAATTATAATACCTTCCTTAAAGATTCCTAAAAACCTTAAAAATCATAATATTAAGCGCTTCAACTATGCAAAGTGCGAATATCAGAGTATTAAATTAGAATTAGAGTCTACCAACTGGCACGATGTTCTGTCCAATTCAAACATAGACATATGCACCGATATTTTCTACACAAAGTTATTCGATATTATAAGAAAACATACACCTGTTATGACTATGAAGCCTTCAACTTATCCTATTTGGTACAGCAAAGCTTTAATTAAATGTAATGAGGAAAAGAATAAATATCACAAATTGTTTAAAAAATACAATAACCCTCGTGATTATGATTCTTTTTCTTTACTGCGGGATAGATTTAAAAGGTTGCTTGCTGAATGTTATAAAAAATATCTTAGCTCGACTGAAGATTCCATTAAATAAAACATAAAGTTATTCTGGAGGTTTGTTAATAATAGGAAGGGTCATGTGAAACATGGTAGTGAATCATCTTCATCTGGGGAAGATGTTTGTGAACTCTTCTCCCGTTACTTTGGATGCTTATTTGATAGTTATAATCATGATTCATCCACAGCTGATATTAATGAACACATGACATATTCAAAAAATTGCCTCAATAGTTCGCTCTCATCCATAGTAATCACAGAAGATGATGTATTGCTCAGAATCAAGCAGTTGGATATCAACAAGACAATTTACTTCCTCCTGTTTTTGTTAAGGCATGTGGCAAGCAATTGATTGTACCTTTATGTATCATTTTTAATAAATCTCTCGCCAGTGGCATTTTCCCTAAGTGTTGGAAAACGGCGCACATTATTCCAATTTTCAAAAGTGGCGATAAATCCAGATGCGAGAATTATAGACCAATAAGTATTTTATCTTGTTTTGCGAAATTATTCGAATCTTTAATTTACAATGACTTATACAACTACATAAACCCCATGCTCTCTGTCAGTCAACATGGTTTTGTAAGAAATAAGTCCACTGTCACTAACCTCCTTGAATACAAAAACTATCTTTGTAAAAGCTTTGCTGTCTCGGGTCAAGTTGACTCTATTTACACAGATTTCTCTAAGGCCTTCGACAAAGTTAACCACATGCTACTTTGTAGTAAACTATCAACGTACGGGGTCCACGGAAGTTTATTTCGATGGTTATGTTCTTATCTTAACAAAAGAAGTCAACTTGTTGCTTTGAAGGGATATGTCTCGTCTCCAGTTCGGGTCATTTCTGGGGTTCCGCAGGGTTCGCATTTAGGGCCGCTTCTCTTAGTTATTTTTATCAACGATCTTATTGAACGTATTTCTTGTCAGTGCCTACTATATGCTGATGACCTTAAAATATCTAATGCCATCTCAAATCAAAATGATTGTCATACATTACAAGAAGACCTAAATGTTGTATCGGATTGGTGCGTCGCTAATTATATGCATTTAAACATCAGTAAATGCTTCATCATATCGTTTTCTAGAAAGAGGCACAAAATTATCAATGAATATACGGTCAATGGGCAGGTCTTAACACATCGTTAAAGATCTCGGCATACTGTTTGACGATGAGCTATTTTTCAGGCCACACTATCAACAAATTATAATCAAAGCTAATCAGCTTCTCGGTTTCGTCTTAAGGACCACCAAAGGTTTTAAAAAGCCTCGCAGTTTATTATATCTTTACTTCTCACTTGTGAGAAGTACTTTAGAATATGGTAGCCCGATTTGGTCTCCGCACTATAATGTCCATTCAGATGACATTGAATATGTGCAGAAAAAATGTCTGAGAATACTTTGTTACCGTCAGCATGTAGGACGCACTGATTTGAATTATGAACAAAGACTGAATAAATTTAATGTTCAACCTCTTTGCTGCCGCAATGAACTCAACGGCAGCAATCTCAAAAGAGTTACAACTATTAGGGATTTAGGTGTAATGATGTTTGTAAAAGTCTCTTTTATTTCACACATTGACAGCATAATAAAACGAGCTTTCAGAAGTCTGGGTTTCATTAATAGAATCACCAAACCATTTAAAAATATTATCACCATAAAAATTTTGTACTTCAGCTACGTTCGATCCATCTTAGACTTTGGTTGTCCTATATGGAATCCCATATATAAGACACATATTGATCGTTTAGAAAAGGTACAAAAAGTATTTACCAAGATCTTGAAATACCGTTGTAATAGTAGTGATCAAATAACTTATGATGATTTACTTATTCAACATAAACTACTATCTCTTGCAAATCGCCGTAAACAATTCGACCTCGTTACTTTGCACAAAATTCTTTGTAATAAAATCGACTCCCCCGAACTTCTTTCTAAGATTAACTTTATAACTAAAGCCCGATTACCCGTTCGCCCCTCACGCAAATTAAATACTTTTGTGCCACCTCGACTGCGAAAAAACTACACCTGTAATAATTTTTTCTCACGTTGTGTCAATATGTATAACAAAGAATTCAATAACATAGTTCTCTTTAATAACTCTTTGAATTCACTTAAAAATAAAATACTTAAACAAATACAGTCATCTGGATGTGACCCTAATACTATGTAATGTACTTTTAAGTTTCTGCTACTTTATATCACGTTTTGTTTTCTTCTTTTGTTTTTCTCTCTTGTTGTATCTTTTACTCTGTTTCTTTTTATAATTATTATAATATTATTACTTAGTCTTTCTATATAGGCTGTCTAGCTTAACAACTTTTGGGCACTCCTTGTCTTTATACCATAATCATTACTTGTATACATATTTTGTGACTAAATGACTGTATGTGCCAAAATAAATTAAAAAAAAATTAAAAAAAAAAAAAAAAAAAACCATAAAAGATATCCTCCAAATCAAACCGGTTCATACCCAGCAGATAAATTAAGTCTAAATAAATAATATTTATTTATAGTTTTTAAATAATAAGATTTTTTGCTATATTGCCATTTGGGAGTGCTCACCTGCACTTTCATCGCATTTGTCTTCATTGGTATTCATTTCTAGTTTTGTTTTTCTGTATACATATGTTTTGAGCTACAACCCAGCTCTATATGTGTTATTACTTATTATGTGGTTACCTTTTGGTTGTAATTTGTATTGTGTATCCTATATAAATAAATAGATTGTTGAACCGGTTCAGAGCTGAGTTACACATGTCTAGTGCTGAGTAATTGAGGGATAATAGGTATGCTAATTATTAGTTGGGCCAACATTTTTAACGCCGAGAAAAAATATTTCACAACATCCTATTGACTTACTAAAAAAACTTCCGTTCTTACCCCGGTGCACTATATCAAACCTTATCGTTGTATTCATTTTCTGCTGTGTGAAATAAATTACCCTCTAGAGCTTACAACTAGAGCGTAAATCTCACGTAAGGGGGACGAGGTCCCACCAAATTCTCACCAAGGGGGATGACAAATTGAAAGAAAAACAGCTCACGTAATAAATGGATGCCCCCGCTAAAACATGGTTCGTGGTGTCACCTGCAAAACACGCATATAATGTTTATCCTACAATGGTCGTTGATGTAGATCTGGAAAAATGTGGGGCTCAGTATGCTTCCTTGAGGGACGCCATTCACTAATTTTACTTCACTTAGATGGGTGTCAATGTAAGCCCGTTGAGTATGATTTTCAAGGAAGTCTTTTCAGATTTTGAATGCCACGCCTCGTAGACCAAGAAATTATAATTTTGAGATGAGTAAGGGAAAGGAAAGTGTCAAATGCCTTGGTCTAAAATTTCCACAAACATTTATCCAGCATCCTGGCAACCTGTTGAGAAAAACCATATGGGTTTACAGAAATAATTTTGTATCTATTGTTCAGATAATCTAGTTTGTTTTCTCCTTTCTGATTTGTATGGACTATCGCCTTTTAGGAGCCTCTGGGAATAGAGAGATAACATATAGGTGGTACTAGTATCTCACGGTAATTTTTACGTAAAAAGATCGATATGCCGTCCCAGGCAAAAGAAAAATCGCTTCGTAATTGTAGGATTAAGACCCAGTGTACCGTATTTGGAACTTAAATAAAAATTTGATATTCCAGTAAAATATTGGAAAAAATATATATATTTTCCTAACATCTGATCATTAAATACATCACATATATTTTTGTCACCAATAAAAATATATTGAGCCTTGTAGGGATAATGCCTGTAATAAAATCAAATTGCAATCGGGTACTAGGATATCATGAGGTCTATGAAATGGGAAAATAGTAACCGTGAAATAATAAGTAATTATTAGATATAGAACAGAGCCTGCAGTATTTACAAATGAGTATTTCTGTGTGATGTTAGGCAGAAATCCTTTTATTTCTGATATCCGGAGTAATTTTTCTAATTGGGAGAATAAGTTAGTAAATAGCTACACTTAATTATGATTGCTAATTATTCCTCCTACAAACGTATGCTACGCTAGTAGTACCTACCCTAGTATTACGGAATAATCATATTTTAGTTATTCCAACCTTGTTAAATCATGTATAAAGAATCCTTTTACCCAGGGTATAAAAGTGCTAAATGAAATGAGTATTAAATGAAAGAATCTACATTTATTGTGTTGTATTTATTTTGTGGATAATCCGCGGAAGTCTGATGTCCTGTCGACGTCATAGTATTTTAAATATCAATGGTGTTCCTGGGACTGAAAAAATATCATGACCTCCACGTGTTCCTCCAAGGAGGCAAGGAATACCCACCTACATTTAATTGATGATATTTTATGCCCCAACGTGATAATAAACTGGAATCCCAATATTTGAAATATGGTAAAAATTCAAAACCATATATTCAGTTTAGGCCCGTGGAGGGCACTTATCAAGGTCAAATTTAAAGTTACTGTAGCTACTTTTATATAATACATACTACATTTACTACTCAAATATTAGAGTAATCCTTTAAAGATTTTGTTTGGATTACTTAAACTTAGTGATGTCTTTATTCCTGGGCATAAGTCATTCATATAGGGGATAGTACAGTCAGTAACATAAGTATCTACACAGATCAATCTTAATATCTAGACACAAAAGTATCCATGACTAGCTGTGCCCGGCAGTTTCATCCGCGTTCTTGAGGATTGTAGTTTCTGGATGTTGGAGCTCTCAAAAGGTGTTATACCTATAGCCTTCTTCGATAAATGGACAATTGAACACAAAAAATCTTTTTTCTATTTGAACCAGTAGTTCCTGAGATTAGCTCGTTCAACCAAACAAACTCATAAGCTTCATATATTAGTATAGATATATAGAATACGGAAAGCTAAACTCAAACATGTGTAATCTAAACAAGAGCTTACAAAATTACATTTTTGAATAAGATGAATGTACAGGGGTTTGGTACATAGGATATTAATGTTTTACTATGGTAATGAATAAAACTACAGTATAAAAACAATAAAATAGATTTTCATTTATTGTGAGACGAAAAATACAACAATGGGACTTATCACCTAAAATGGTTAGTGGCAGACTGTCGTTTCAAAACAATTTATTGTTAGGTACAAGGGTCGCGCGGCGTTTGCCACGCGCCTCTACGTTACAGTATAGACTCCTAATTATTTATGTCTTTCATTGGGAAACTCGTGGTAACGAATATCAACGAAATAATAGTAATATAATACACAAAACGATACCTTGACCTCTCTATTCACTGAAATCAATAACTAATTTTATTTAACCAATGTGAAGTTTCAATAGTTTTCATTTTTTTAACTAATTTTTTTTAAAAAGGCTTTATTGATTCGAAGCTAATACTTAATTACTTACAAGATTGTTTAATAGTTTTTAATAGTGGTCGCGCCTCTGTGGGCCGGCGCCGGCGCCGTCGCGTCTGTGTCCGTACAGGGCGGGGCGGGGGCGGGAGGGGCGGCTGCCTGCGTGGAACGGAACGCGTCTACGAACGAACCTCACAAATAAAACGTAACAACTCTCAAATACCGCTACTATGAAACGTCCTATACAAAATTGAACATTGCCGATTCGCTAGATCGATTTGATTCTCCTTATATTTTTTATTTATATAAATATATATTACTAAAAACAAGTGGGCGGCGAGCGGTCGGCCGCTCTCGTGCGACTCTCGTTTCAACTCGTCACTAAGTCGATTAAGTACATGTCTTAACGTTATAAGTTGAAAATGCCACTGCTGCGATCCTACGTCGCCTATGTCTGGGCCGGCGCGCCCGCACCGGCCACCGGGCGCCGTGTGGCGGCCGCCGAGCACGAGTGGCGGCCGCCGAGCACGCGTGACGGCCGCCGAGCACGCGTGACGGCCGTCGAGCACGCATGGCGGTCGCCGAGCACGCGTGGCGGCCACCGTGCCACGTCTAGACCGGTGCGCACGCGCCTCGCTATTGCTCATAGAGAAAAAATTCCGAAATCAATTCGTTACACCGTAGACTATATCTTGTTTAATAAACTTGAAGTATTTATCAATAATCAATAAGTACATTATAATAATTGAATAATTAGTATTTGTTTCATAAGAGACTAGCATTACAAATAAATACCTTCAGCTATACAATTTTAATGTTTATTTCTATTTTTAAACATTTTCAAGATGTTTAAAGTGGACTACGTCGGTTTTTACACAAGAATGCGGTCGTCGGTTCTTGTATAGAAACTTTTCAGTTGATGCGTCTACGCTTCGAGATATGACTTAAATGTATACTTAGATTTAGGGGAAAAAGGTCGTAAAAACAAAAAAAAGTTATTGAAATTTATAACAAACACCTTAACTAATACTTCAATAATTTAGTTCAAGTATATATTTAGCGCGCGTGGGCGGGCGGCGCGTGGGCGGGCCGCGACGTCCCGTGACGTCACCGGCCGCGGGCGGCGCGTGACGTCACGGGCCGCGGGGCCGCGCGCTGACGTCACCGGCCGCGCCGCAGCCCGCGTGACGTCACGCGCGCGCGCCTTCTAGTGAAACAGTTTATACAAAAGGATGAGTCGAGCTCGAGCGAGGCCGAGCGCGCGGGCCCCCCGCCCAGGCCACCTCCACGACATGTCTTTGACAAAAGCAATATAAAACATTTCATTCCGTGTAAGAGATGACACGATGGTATGCGAAAATTTTTTTTGTTTCAAAAAACACACTTCCATTCGCTCATCCTTGCGCTTAAATCTAAAATTAATAATTAGACAATATTTTTTTTTATTTGTTCAACAGACGCGCGCGTCGCGTCGCGCGCGTATAATAATAAAATATTTTCAAAACAATCGAATAATTAAACACACTAGTTAACAATATAACTTATGCTCAAATACACCGGTGGATGCGAGGGGGTGCGCGCGGTGCCGCCTCTGTTCTGTTCTGTACAATGCGGCGCTCTCACACCCTCAACCATACATGTCATGTTCCAAATCAAATACGAAACTTGATCATACTCGTTTTCTAAATATTGATTTTATACACAATCGTTTTCAGCATTATATAATAATAAGAGCGATGGCAGCGTAACTGTCGGAGTAACGTCCGTGCGTCGCGTCGCGTCGCGGCCGGGCGGCGCGGGCGGTCTCCATTAATACTGATTATTGCGTGTGGAGCGAGCGGGCGGGGCGGGCGGGGCCAGCGGGGCAGGGCGGGGCGGGGCGGGGGCGGGCGTGGCGCGGCGGTGGTTACACCGCGGTCTCGGTGTGGCTGTGGCTGGAGAGGCGCTCCACGTCGATGTCGTGCGGCGCCAGGTGTTCCCGCGGCGCGTCCGCGTACTCGATGCTGGACGAGTGCGAGAAGCGCTTGGACAGCGCCGTCTGCTTACGCAGCGCCTCCGCCAGCGCCGCGTCCGCGAGCGAGCCGCGCGAGTCCAGCCCCTGCCGGAACGCGTTCACCACGCGGATCTGCCACCGCGCATACCAATGCTATAGTACTCGCTCACGCATGTCACTCACTACGGCATTCGTGGACCTCTGACGGCAAGTTGGTGTTCGTAAAACTGATTTCAGGTTTTTTTACTCGACGATTTTTTTTTGTAATCTTAGGAAAACCAACTTGCGCGTTCGCTCTGACAAATTTCAACAATCTTTTATCTATCGGTCCCGGCGTATGAAAAAGGACCATTGCACTGAAAATAATTTACCTACAATTCATCATATTATGGCCAGCAATCTTCAAAACTTGTAAAATTGATCCTCGATCACATGAGTTCACGACCCCGAGTACCGAACATGATTTGTCAGCGGGAACAATTTTTTTTGGTCAGAGCAACACGAATACCAAATTCCCTTCGCTCACTCCCGCAGATTCGTCGCGGCGGAACCGCTCGAACCAGCAGGATCCGGGCGTCGGTGAACAATAAACAATGTCTTTAAATGAACATAAAGATATAAGCACACCGAGCCATTAAAAAAGAGGCAAGAAAGCGTTGAAGGTAATTCAAAATTCCAGTCACAGATGTAAATAACTGAAGGTTTGATAACGGCGCACGCATGCCATGCAGTGAGCCGCGCCCTCGTACACGCGCCACCCGCACACAGCTACGGGTGGCTGGCCACGCGGGTCTATCCGCAGCTGCGGCGCGACCAATGTCAGCGCGTGGCCACCACTGACCACACTGTGGCCAGCCACCGACAGCTGTGGCTTGTGGCTCATACGCATGTGGTCCTAGGGAAATTGTACATTCTCCATCCGTCGTCGCAACGCCTCTGAATACAGACATATCTCATCGTCAGTGCCAATGAGTGTTAGTGTGTGTTAAACATGCAATGTTGATTGGTTTGCGACTCTGTGACTGCATTTGGACATTCACCTCTATGTGAACTACGCGATGAAAGCTTTATCCATCAAACTCATATAATAATGCCCTCAACACGATACTACGCACATTAACGAAGCAACATCGAACGCATCCGACGTCCTATATCCGAAATGTCAAAGCAAGCTTTCCGTTACAAAAAATCCCTTAAAAGCTAATTGAAGTTTAAAAGATGGCCATAATTCTTCATGATTCGATAGCTCTTCCACGAATCCCTGGCGACTAATGTCATGTAAGTAACCCCACGAATTATTTAGAGTGCAATGTGAGGCAAATAAATAAAGAAAACCACTACTATGCCATGATGTATGGATGCGAAAATAAATTTGAAGCGATTCCGTTTGTCGATCTATCGAAAAGTTTATCCTATCTCCTCTGTTAAAGTTGATTCACAATAAAGTGGTCGGGGGTTAGTATGTTATTTATGATTACAAATTACATATATATTTCTAGAGTACTCAATCAAATCCATATTTAGATGTACAAAGAAAATATGAATCGACTTCATATTTTTAATCACTGTCGAATCCAATTTTTACGAATAACAATTCTCATTTGATGAATTTAAAGTCGATTGTCAAAGAACAACATCTTTTGAAATGGAAAACACAGCGCATGCAGGTTGCGTGCAATGATCTCGAATATACAAAGCATGCAACATAGGCCAACCTTTATAATTTCAATCCTACATCGAATCCTATAGTTATGTGCAAATGTAAAGGTATGATATCATCTAGTATTTAAACGTTAATTCTTTTGCTACATTGTTTTTAAAATAAGAGAATTAATTCAATATTGTAAGCATGATTTTAAGTTGATCAATTTTTAAATAGACACCAAAGTAGTTTAGAAACGTAATTTTTTCAGTAAAGATTATATATTTTGTTATTTAGAATTAGATGATGCCATACCCTTAGATTGAAACTACAAGGTCAGCAGTGACACAAGAGCCAGTGGGATTAAGTTGTAGGTATAGAAAGACAAGAGTACAGTATCAACAGTATGAACATATAAAATAAATAGAAAAAAAAAACAAAAACAGAATGTTAACATAAAAATAGTAGTCGAGAACAAATAAATCGATAGTGAGTGAACAACACAGGCTCATCCTTTCATAAATTCAAATCTTACAGCTTGGTCGGTTGACGTCTTGCTGTAGGGTACAGGGATCAACCTTTCTTGTAACTCGCCACCTATGACCTTCCGTGTGCAATTGGTATTCATGGAAAAGAAAATAAAAACGAGAACATGAAGAAAGATTCACGACACGAATAGAGGTGACGCCCTTGTGAGGCGGTCGGTTGCTTTAGAAAACAGATAATGTAAGTAATAAAATTTGTACATTGCTGCGGTGGTCGGTCGGACGCTGTTCTAAATCTGGGCCCTTATACTTGGACAGTAGAACTTATTTGTTCATAGTGATGTACGTATTCATATCGACAATTTCCAATGACGAATTTAGTCTATTAAATCGAATTGTATCAGTATAAAAGATGTCGCTATAAATAGTTGATACGTAGCAACATTTAGGATAGCGACCGACTCGCTAGCAAGTGGAAAATTTTCACACAAACGAAGAGTGTAAATTTATAAAATTTTGAGATAGATAGTTCACCAGGGGACTAATAAAACGAAGCAGTGTGCCTCGCGAAGCAATGAATAGTTTTGTAGAAAGAAGATAACATAAATACACAGTAGAAACTAAAATAACGCAGGGTGTACCTATGGAGGTACCTTAAGAAGCACATTCATGGGGTGTGCGCTTACATCTAATATTCCTCTTTATAAATATCATATTTTCCATCCAGGGCTCCGTAACATCCATTTTGACAAAAAAATAAAATAAAAAATGAACGAAAATAATTTTAAACTAAAATTAAATACAATATCAAAACATTGATTACATATAACATCTATATTCAGCTCCGATCACCTCGAGGAGGCTCATGGCATTTTTCATGTTTTTGAACAAATAATGTATTATTATTGTGCGTGTGTGTGTTGTGTGTCGAGTCAAACAACGGCACTCGTGTGTTTGTGTTTAGGTAATGTTCAATCATGCGTACTAAATCTAAAAGCACACACAGTTTGATTATATCGACGTAGTTGCTCACATACCAGATATATGTATCGACTTTCTATCGATAAACGAAATATATTTATCTACAATTTATACAACACTAACAACTATAAAATACAAAAGCGTACATTTAATGAATACCGTGAATTTGCAAATCATAATGATCACGAATATTCATGTAGTTATTATTATTTTGTTAATTATTTATTTTTTAACCCCGATTAAATAATTGCTAGTGTGGCGTCAAATATAAGTTGAAGCTAGGCATTTTACTTACTCTATATTATGATATTTACAATCAATGCATAAATGGTGATACAATTTACATAAAATATATACAAGTTTATGGAAAAGCGTGGCAAATCTTTAGTATGGGTTTTTTTTGTCCAATATTGCAGTATTACATAAAAAAAATCACCATATATACAATAATTTGAACTAGTAATTACGTCCATGCCTCAGGTGACTCTACGCCACTACATTTATACATATTTATATGCGTGTAAGCGTCTAAGCGAGTTCTAACATCGATCTAAACCGTACGACATAAATAACAGCCCATGTTGGCCATAGGCCGGCAACAACAAACATTTGGACCAACATCGACACAACACTTTCCCATACTGCCAGTTACCTTATATACGGCGCTCGATCCACACAGTCGGTGGCGCAGTTGGGTGAAATTAAAGTTACTTTGGAATATAGATACTTTATTACTAATGTTTATTAAGAGACAAGAAGCGTTAGTAATTATCAATTCATAGACAACACCAGTTCAGTATACCGGATAAGTAGAGGTAGCAAAAAAACATGCTTCACTATTGTTTAGAAGTATTTAAAGAGTGATATTCATTTTAATTCATCAAATGGCGTGAATAATCAACTATTAAGCGTATAATTTAAGTTTGAAAACTTTAAAGGTTAATTTTTTTTTACATCTAACTCAGGTGGTACACCACAACACGTATTAATCATTTATATGTTAAAATTAATAGGTATTTTTGTGTATACTATCTACCTGTCCACTAGATCTTAATAATCATGTAGCAGGCAATCTTTAGGACTACACGAAGTGCATATGACTATGAAATTTAGAAATCGATACATATTTCATTATACTTTTTTTTTTATAAGTACTTAGTATATAACATAGGTCTACTTTTACCACAAACATGTGAAGGATAGATAAATTTGCTTGATACCTTGGTATATGTGTGAATTACAAACGGAAATTAAAGTCAACTTATAAAGAGGGTAGTTTTTGAAGACCAGTATGTGGCTAGTTGTGTTTTGTGTAACAATCACACTACAGTAAGAAAGTTTATATCTAAATAGTTTGAACACAAATTAATATGAAGCAATATTCTGTATTTCACCATAACGTACAGTCGGTAACAAAAGCTCAATAGATTCAAATTTACACACTAAAACTGAACTATAATATAGAAATATATAAGTGAAAGTTACTCATACAAATTAACAATACACATTTTGACTTGATCATTCTATATTATGGATAGTTGTAGTGTATAAGTATCTTGTATATTTTGATCTGTTCAACTACTTACGTTGCCGGCTGTACATATAGAACGTTATTTATAGACGTCGTCATTAAAATACAGAATATTTTTCTAAAAATATTAATTTGTTAATAACACAAAATTAAAATTGAAAATTAAATAAGAAAAAAAGCTGTTTCATAAAATTGTGTTTATATTACGTTTTTCATGCATCCAGACGATCTAAAACTTTGCATCCAGTGTTCATTCGTTTATTAGTGCCAGAGGTTGCATTAAATATATGCAAAATGCCAGCACTCTATTATAAATCTATTCTTCATATAAAGTACCTAAAAGAAATATTAAAAATATATATTAAAGGATAAATTAATAATTAAGACAACATAGCGATTGTGTATCGGTAGTTGTGGTTTTAAAAACAAAGGAATCAACTTCACAATCTACTGAGGTCATACCACATCGAGCCACTAGTCAAAAAAAAAAAGTACATACATCTAACATATCAAGATCTCGACACATATCTAAAATATCGCATTCTTTATAAAAAAAAATACAGAAAAATTAAAAAACAATAACAAGCAAATTTAAATATCATCTTATCATTAAAAACGTTTATAAAAGCACTTGAGTAGCACAAATTGTTGAATTTGTTATTTAGTTATAACAATAAATATATAAAAAATGGCACATGAATTTAACCGTATTATATACTTTCATTATTAATGTTTATTATAACACATAACAACTGTATTCCTTTTTTATATTATAATTACAAGATGTGAAAAATTTATGAAGTTATTTACAGAAAGGAATTCTTTGAAAATATCTCGTAAAAAAATAAAAAAATTAAGAATATTATTGTGTATATTTCAGAAAAAGTTTGTTTTAACTTCGACAACGTGTATAAAAACATATTATCGTTTCGCTAAACCTCTAATTATACTCCATCTAAATAATGGTGCACCATAGTTACATAAATCTAAAATATATTTTTGCGTCTCTAATATTTGTTATTTGTTACTTAACTCTAATACTTTTAGTAAACAGTTAAACTTCTTACGATACCTACTGCATTTACAATTGAAGAGATTCCAAAAGTTTTCACTATTATTATTTTGCAAAATATTAGCAAGAAATCACGGATATATTGTTATATTTAGACTTTTTTTTTTTAGAATATTATCGAAAGTTCATAGTATTTATGGCAGTAGTTTTATAGAACATGTCTTTTTTGCGTCTCATATACAGTTAGCTACACAAGCGTGGAGCTGGGTATAAAGATAAAGTTTGTTTGTTTATTAGTGGGGCAAGTATTTAGTCATCGCTCTGATGCGACACTGGGCTGAGCGCCGGCAGGGAACTGCCGCCGGATTGCACGCTGATCCTTCGGTGCTCCGCCAAATAATTATTGACAAATATCCTGCGACCGGCTAGTATGTCCGCCTTTTGCTGCAAAACAACATGACGGACCGTGTCAGTACCGTACCGGTACGTGGCCGTACCTAGACTACACACAACTGTGTAACAAAACTGCTTTGAGCTCAATTCCTCAACTAAAAATACGTGAGATTGGCGTTTGGCATTCCAAAAGTCAAATTGATCAATTTGCATTTAAAACACCAAAACTAACTAGAAGTGTAGGGTTGTCAGCTAAGATATAAAAAAATTTAAATAATAAAAATTTGGAAAAGCAGTTTCGTTAGTTATAAGTGCCTAACTTTAACTAGGGTAAGGGGGCATTCACACTAGCTGGGTCGGGTTCAAGGGCATCCAGTAGCAAATACTAAATATATATTTAAAAAAAAAGTTTAAATAATAAAATAGGAATTAATTACCGTGACGGAAGCTACTACTAAGTAGAAAAATATTTTAAAAAATCCGGTATGTGAGCTACTTCGCGATGCAAGTTTAATATTTACGTGACGACTGTGTATTTTCTATTCGGGGTACAAAATAAAATATCATTGTTCGTCAAATAAATACTTTTATTTAAAATGAGTTTGTTTATTATTATTAATATGGTTTATAGTGCCGGTTAAGTATGTATTTTAAAACAATAAAAAGTAATCTTTTACAATATAACTCAATAATCAATTACGATTACCAACTTATTAAATAAGTACATACACAACCGAATTAATGATTAAAAAATAATGAAAAAACCAAGTGGAAAATAAACGAGAAATAAAATTATTTTTTTCTTTTAAGAACGATAAATATTTGACTTATTTTTCTAATTTTGGTGTAATAGTGGAGATTATATTTTATGCGAAATATTTTTGACTTTAAAACCTACTGTTTTTATTTCTGCTTATAAACTACAGTGTTAGAAGGTTTGTTAAGTTATTGTGATGGAATATAAACTTTTTTTAATACTATATTATTAATAAACAAATGAAATTAAAAATTCGGATATAAAACCCTCGAGACTCTGACAATATTTTTAAATTATTCATAAGGAAAATATTATCAGAGACAATACAAAGATCTATCTAATAATAAAAAAGAAAATACAAATTGTGCATACTCACAGACATCTGTATACATGCAATAAACACTTTAAATTAAGCGAGAACACACTGTAAATGCGAAGCAAAAATTAATTATAAAAACCAAAAAAATCTACTAATAGTGAAAAACAACGTTTGTACCAAAACGAAAAGTTATTACAATTCATCAATAATATACTCAGTACTTACAATCTAAGCGAACGACGTAGCCGCCATTTTGTTGACGATGTGTTACACAAAATGGCCGCTCTCACTTAACGAAGTGTACGTGTTATGACTAATATAATATGCAATTGTTAATTTTCGATGACTATCATTGTTTAGAATCATAAGGGATAACATCAACGTGTACGGTTCCCATCCAAAGGGAACTGTCGTAATGTCAGTGTAAAGTCAGCAGTTTGTATGTTATCCTTCATTAATTCGCTCAAATAAGGCACAATAGTTATGTGCCAATACTTCTGGGCAGCCAACGTGCAAACACGTACGAGTATAACATGCTCTAATATTGAACTGATTACTTCATCAACGAGTACCTACATTACACCGGCCTCTAGGATACTTACAAAGTTAACTTCCTATCCAGACAGACCTACACTTACCGTCAACATCTGAAATAGAGGGAGTTTTTGTTCTAAAAAACGGGCGGCCCCCACCATAGCTATACGAGTGGCGAATGAAAAAATACTATGGCATTTGCTTGAAAATTTATTCAATTACAATTGTAAATAGTTCTCGTAACATTTCGCAAAACCATGTTCTTTTTGTTTCGTTATTATAAGATATAGTTATTACACATTTTTGTTGTTGTTTATAGTTCCTTTTGATCTTTATGTTAAGCGTGAAAGTGTCTTATTCATACTAAACTTTAGGCTAACAAATTTATATTTTTTTTAAATTCATATTTAATTGATTAATACACAATAAATAGATAGATAGAATCTTTAGTAAAACGTTTAAGAGCCAACCGTTATAATTCGTAGATTTAAATATAGTATCCCAGTTTTATTTTAAAATTTAAGAAACGGGGTAAAAGTGGTCCCAAAATTTACTATGAAACAAAACACACAGACTGCCGAGTATGGAACCATCTTAGGTCGTTCCACAATAACATTTCTCGTAACAAACTACTTATACACAAAAAGCTAAAATAGTGAAAGTTGAAAAGTTTCAAAAGTTTTTTTTTTTCATTTTTGTTTTTAAATATTTTCGAAGTCTAAAGATTAAAAAGTTACACGATCGTTTTATAATGGAGATTTTTATCATTCAGATTTTTATAGCTACCTATACAAAATATCACCGCTCCGATATACATAAAAAGACTTTAAAAGGATCTCTAACTTATGTACAAAATACGTTCATCTCTAAAATAGCAGTGTTTTACCATTCATAATACATAATGACCGGCAGAAGGTATATCCTACGTATATGAAAAAGGGGTCCCGACACTAAGACATGCGCAATCGTCAACTATTAAAATAAGCAGCACTCCGTGCGGAGCGCGTCAACATCGCGGGGCGTCGCCGCGCCGGGTCGCTCGACGACAGGCACAATGTGGAGCGGCCGACATCGTCCACCGGTTTATTGCTATCGACTACCTAGTACTAATCAAATTGTAACACTTAATAAAAATCTTAGTAAGAATTTAAGAGCCGTCGCGGGTCCACGCGGGATTACAGCGTTAAGTACGATCGGTCGCGTCGCGTCCGCGGCGAGCCGAGTGCGGTCGCGGTGCGGGCGCGGTGCGGGCGCGGGCGGGCGCGGGGCGGGCTCAGAATATAGTGGTCTCCGTACGCGCGGTCGCGGTCGCGGACGCGGGCGGAACGTCCTCCGCGTCGATGTACGCGATGTCGGCGGGCGGCGCGCGCAGGCGCGAGCGCAGCCCCGCCGCCGAGTGCGCCGACAGCCGCTCCTCCAGGTCCTCCAGCGTCGACTTGAACGCGCGCACCACGCGCAGCTGCAACCAACACAACTGCACTCGCGCGCCGGACCCGCGCGCCCGCCCGCTACACCCTCGCCACCCACCCGACATCCCAACGTCGCGACAGTGCGAGTGCGATGGACGCTCCCGAGCCCTATCGAGCCACCGATACCGTTTAATCGAGTGTGGTGTGGATGTTCTCTGTGCCGCTGTCTGTATTCAGAGTTTGATGTAGCGTTCGTGTGCCGACGATCGTGGGTCGTGTCTATGTCATGCGGCTAGACGACCTCGCGGGGAGCTACCGGTAGTGACGTGACGTGGCGTGACGTGACGACGAGGATGACATGACACCCGTGCGCCGGGCGACTTGGCCACCATGCACGCGTAGCTAAACAAAAATAAAGTACTAGGTGCTATCGGAAACGTCTAGAACGAACACGTGGGCCGAGTGGAGGAAAGTGACCTGGACACTGGGGCACATCACAAAGCGGGACGATGGAGCGAAGTCGAGGCGACGACGTGAGGTCGGTGCGCCGACCGGAGACAGGGTGCTGATACGAGCGGACGAGATGGTGCCAGAGATGGAAACGGTGACAAATTCGAGGAACGGGAACGACTACGGTCGAAAAGTGGGGAGATGCATGACAGACGAATAAATAAAAAAAATACATATGCTTGCAGGAAGTCGACGACACTCCGAAACACTAGAGAAAAAAACACACAAACTATCGAGAAAACCACCACTGACTACGAGCACAATGAAACAGCGTATCCACAGCGAAGTAGGAGTGTCGTGAACTCCCCTGGTGTTGGACAACGTGATCACTACACTAGACTAGAGGGGCTAGACGCTAGGGGCACACAGTAGATAACACCAGAAGGTCCGCCATCTACGGCAGCTCAAATACGTGCACCACACAGACGCTGTATTTACACGATGAATATTCAATTATGTCGTGAAATTGAGGAGTGAACTATGAATGCGTCTAGGGGGAAGCATATCTAAATGTTTCAGTTTTATTATTTAACTTGTTAAATGACCGAATAGAAATGCATCATTAATGTATACAAAAGTGACAAAATTAAAAAATTCTAATTCATCATTATCGTCTATTGAAGCGGTATGGGCAAACTTTGCGTGCACGTAATTGACCTTCTGCATGTATCTCGTGCGAGGGTGTTGGGAGCGGGGAGTGGGGAGTGGGGAGCGGGGCGAGGGTGGGGCTGGGGGGTGGGGGTGCGGGTACCGTCAGCGTCCTGTGCACGCAGCGCGCCGCCAGCCGCCGCGCCCGCCACTACACCTCGGTCTCGAGCACGGGCCGCGGCTGCCAACAACATCTCTCAACGACGCGCGGCTCCATGCCCCATTCGACACCGTCCTACGTGCGTACGCAGCCCTAGCTTTACAACTGATGCCGTGCCGACAGCGTGGTGGGACATTTATATTGTGCTTCACATCATCATTTCGTTAATACTCTATATGACCAATTATTAAGCCTACGAGCATCATAAGAAGGCATAATGTATCCATAGATATCAGTGCCAGACTCATTTTAGAGTAATAAATACTTAAAGTTAATTAAACAAATCATTACAAGAAACAATAAATTATAAATATTTTTGTTTCGATTGATTTAAATACTGAATATTTAAGATGGTATGTTTTATATATTACTTAATATAGGTGTTTAAAACAGAAATACTCGTACATAATCAGCATAAAATGTGGTTTAATTTTACTTTTTCAGGGTCTTGTGACTCAAACACTTGCTTTAGGCTCAGATAAACTTTTTATGTAAACGTGTATTACATTTTTACATCAGTATCAGTTTAATTCTACTAAAAATAAGCGTAAAATTTCAAATATGTTTACTACTACTGTGTTTTCATACACTCAAATATAGTTTTACAAAACACTGCCATGACAAAAGATAGAATTTTCAAATTTAAGAAATTGAAAATTTATTTCATCTCATCTACTCATTTCACATTTTCAATTTCAATAAATGATGATGTCAAACACAATATTCACTCATAACATAATTATGCTTTACATTTATTTACATAATATACATTAATTTGTATTGTTAATGTCCCAGCCGCAGACGGGCCGGCGAGGGAAGACAAGACCCATTGTTTAAGAGAAAATTATAAACAACAAATCAACAAACCAAACTATTATAAGTGTATCGTGTTAATGCGTGTATTGCGGTCGATTGCCGACCAGTGTCACGTGATAGGAATATGACTCGGAAAGAGTGTCGAAACGAAATGGAAAATAATACAAAAATAAAAAAAATATGGAAACATCAACTAAAAAATAATGGAGATATAACTAATAAAATGGGATCGAACCGAGGCCTTCGCTACCCCGCAGATGGACAGTCGGCTACACTACGCCTAAACAACGCAGGGTCGTGATACGTACGATGCTTGGAAGGGACCGAGTGCACTAAACATTACCAACTCAATTTTTAACTCTTTTAAAACTCTCATATGCCACTGTTAAATGGCCATATACTACAAACTCACTTTATACATTTATTTAATTATTTTTTTATGGTGGTGGCTCGCGATTTTCTTTTTATATACGTGTGACATTGACTTACTATACATCTACCATGCGATGTTATTTATTTTCGGTTAAAACATTTAATTTATCAGGAGCCAAGGAGGAACAAAGTCACGTATAATTATTAGTTATTTTGATGGAGAAATTGTGTAAATATCAATGATCGGATTCATAAGCGCACTTGTTATTAAATTTGTGTTACAGCCTTAGATGCTTCTGCACATTGGACATATCAGATGTCAGAAAGAGACAACATCCTTTTTTTTATAAAAAACTTTCTAGAAAACGGGGGTAAATCAAATAATTTTCTCTTATAATGTATTCAATAAATCACAGATATTTACACAATTTGTTCTTCAAAACGTATTAGGAAGCTTAACAGAATCACTTGTTTATTGTTAATATTTTAAACAAAATTAAAGGAAATTAGAACACTCCGATTATGTTATTTTTTCTCTACAGTACATACTATACTTACCGTCAAACGCCGCACCGCTTATATAGATTCACTATATACATTTACATAAAGACACTACATCAAGCCTATCAAACGCAAATTAACACAATGAAGGCAACTCTCTGTATGCAAGGCAATACTACTGATGACCCGCGTTCAGTGTGACGCTTGTATCGTAACTGACTGGACAACACACCCTGACAACACGCTACTACGGGGGACAACATTCACAAACAATAAACCAAAAAAAAATACAAAAATCAAACCAAAACAACAACAAAATCAAAACAATAAAACATACATGGACAACAACACAACGGCAAAGGAAAATCGGGTATCGACCGTTCGGTTAATGTTAGTTTAATACGAGCATTCGGCATGCTCTCGCTACTTGTGTCATCACATGGTATACTTCTTTTTATTTAAGAAAAATCCACTCCACACTCAAATAAATCAAACGTTCATAGCAGTAACTGAACACAATTGAACAAAAATTTAAATTATAACAAGTGGACAAAATGATTGAACAAATGTTACTGCTATATTTATTTCATATCGGTAACGCGTGTTAGTAAACGCCGTGCGTCCTTGTCATTTTCAGGCTGTCAAATGTACGGCGTTTCAACAAAACAGGGCTAGGGTTGCTTTGGATGAGTAGCGAGGATGTAACGGGTTGGCGTTTCACAAGCAAAAAAAGTAAAAAAAACACTATTCTTAAAAAAAAAACACAAAAATTAAATAGTAGTGAAAAAAAATCAAACAGTCAGTATGACTCAGAGTTTAAATAAAAGATAGAAAGTAGAAAGAGATAGTCATATTCATATCGCAATGTGGTTGAGTTTTGAGTTTGATTATATATCATATAACTATCGGGACAAGTCATAGTAACTGTTTGAGGGTATATGAGGGATCAGTAACATTGTCACAGCCTACATTAAAGAGCATGCCAATAGGGTAGTGGTACAGGGGGCGGTACAGTCAACTCAGGTATTCAAATAAATTAAATTCAAGTAAAAATAGACTATGTAGTAAGATATACGCGGGAAGCGTCAGACTGTAACTGTTATAGCATGCATGTCAGTTACTCGGTATGTTTGCTAACTAGAACCAAGGAAGGTCCCGGTTTCATGACAGACAGGAGTATGGGTATAAAGAGGGATTGCAAGACTGAAGAAAATATATAATGTAGTGTAGAAGAAAAAAGTTCAGTCATGGTTATAGTATAAGAGTATGTGTCATGAAACCAGGTACAGAAATAAATAAACTAAAATAGTTGGTTTTGGAAAATAAATTAAACTCTAGTAGGTGTCGTTGTTCGGTTGCCAATCTAGTAGTAGTTTCTAGTGAATATTTAATTTATTATTATTTTGTTTGTTACATGAAAATACACTTTGTAAAATTGGCGAGCGAACAATTTATATTATTCAATCTACGTTAATTTTGGGCCAAAATAAGTATAGCGTGTCTACTATTACTTTGTCAAGTGTTTCTCTGTGTAGGTATAAAAATAAATAAATAAAATAATAATGAGTTCGAACAAGAACAGAAAGAATAGGAGAATGAAACGAAAAATACAAGACATTAATAAAAAGAAAAATTAAAGAATAAAAAATTGATAAAACAATATGGATAAAAATTAAATGAAAACGTTAAAAAGTTATTTTTGAAAGTTTTGGATTTAATTAACGAATGTTTTTATTTGTTTATTATAAAATCGTATCATTATAGATTCCGGCTCGCTGTAACCATTATGGAAATCATAAAACAATTTGTGTAATATGAATAAATTAAACAGCGTATAATATTTTGTTTATGCGACATAGTTTCTATATAAAAATGGATGCATAGTAATATTTTGAAAAAATGTGAATCGTATTTGTATGCAAAAATATGAAAATTAATATATAAATGGACAATATAATCTTATGACTTAGCGTTAGGATGCCCAAGGTATCCGCAGAGTTGACCTGTTGACTCTCATGTGTATATATATTTTTATAGACACATATATTAGCTGTAAACTATAAACTTATCGCTCTTTCATTTCACTGTAACACTATTACTTCTGCCACTCCTATGATTAACTCGTGTATATATTTTATTATTTTCCAGTCTCAATATCTGATATACTGTAATCCACCCATGGGACTATTCAGAATAATTTTAATATCAATTTGCAAATATCCTTATATCTAAACGTATCACGATATATCATCATGTATTTTTTAAATCAGTCAAACATTATCACAGTCAAATGTCATGATGGCATATAATGACAGCTCACGGCATTATTTATTCGGAAATATAACGAATATTTGGTTAATATTCGAGCTGTTATAAATATTGCCGTCAGCAAAAAAATATACGCTGTAAACAATAAGTAAGGGAGACCAATTCATTGCAATTTCCTATTATTCATTTTACTTTAAACATAATTTAAGGTACTACTTTACTTTTTATTTACAGCTTCATCAAATGTTTAAATCTGAATAATTCATTTGTATTTTATTCTTTATTTCAAAATACAACACAGATTATGCAAATTTAAAATAGAGTCTTTTAATGTGTTCCCAATTCGTAATGACGTAAACCGAACACGAAATCCCCATTTGTGTAGTGTTCCTATTTCCCATTGATTTTATGTCAAAACATCTTCCCATAGAAGTTGTATTTTAACATAAATATAGCGATTTCAATGACTCCATTCAAATAAATTGATATGAGTCTCAATATTATAATGAAGTGATAAGTTGAGCAAAGAAAATATATAAACTATTTGGTTTTACTTATTGTCTTAAAAGTAACAACTTATCAATCCATTACCTAACAGATACCTATACACATAATCCCCACATGTATGTATCTGCAACACGTACCCCGCAACATGTATTTTATATCAGCAACACGTTAAGGCTGGTCTGGACTGTCATATTATTACGATCAGACGTGTTTTGTAATGCGATGATATTTATTAAATTTACACATCACAATTGATTTGGGCGCCATTTGAAAAAAAATCTAATTGAAGAATTGTGAAAAAACATTATGAATTAATTAAGTTATAGTATAGTTATTTAAGCTCAACCATTGAATAAACACGTGATATCATATAACTCTGTATTTGAATTAGAAAAATCTTTTTTTTTAATCCAGAGCAACTTTAACGCGTCCCACATGTAACCCGCGAATGTAAAGTGTCACGTAACGTGTGATGTGCGTGTGGTGAGGCGACGGGACATACCTGCGTCTGCAGCCGCGTGAGGCCGCGTATCCAGAGGATCTGGCCGGCGCGCGGCTTCTTGTCCAGGTCGTTGTCGTAGTCGGGGCCGGGCTGGATCGACTCAGGATCCGGCTGACCTCTTCCCCAACTGATTTCGAAAACCAATTATGTTTTTGTAACCATATTTTTACGCTATATTAAAGCGCGTTTTAGAGCCCTGAGTTTTGGTAATAATATAAAGCTGTTAACTTTACTGGCGCTTCAGTACATCTGTCAAACACCGACAGGTGCATACGACGTTCAAAGTAAGAGCAGACAGCCTTCCGCCGTGGTATAGTTTCTTCATGATGTTTTCCTTCACTGAAAGGTCAAGTTCATGACAGGGTTTGAACCCTCGACTCTCTTCAGCTTCACCAACTAAGCTATCATCACTTCGCAGTGGCAGATATGGTGATACTCACGACAAAGTCTTGGGTATCTTCCTAGTTGGAACAGTGGTGACGAGTTGCCCCCAAACGAGGGTTCCGGCACCGAAGAACAGGCACCACAGCCACTGGTCCACCGACAGCCCCGCCGTGCTGAATGCCATGCCGCCGAACTGGATTATAATCACCTGGAACGTGGTAAGAGGACGCGTTTACATATAGGTTTTTGTATTGGGTTAATATAGGACTAGGCGAAATCATTGATCTCTGCATCGCTTCATCAGGAACTTAGACACGGAGGATTTAATCACAAGTTATTATAGATATTATTATTGTTGCCAATATCCATAGTCAGAGATGACCACTTACCATTAGGTAAACCATCTGCTCGTCTCCCTTGACATTAAAATAAGAACAAAAAAGTTGGCACTAAAGGCTTTTGCTTGGGAATGTGTAAAATCGCTTAGGTTGTTGGTTTTTTTTATCTGTAGTCTGAAATTGGTGATGAAGAAAGCCTTTAATAAAAACTACATTCCAAAGTTACCTGCGATAAGGCAGTTCCGATCCATATAGAGTAGAAAATAGGGTTAGTGAACAAGCCCTGGAACACGTTCCGTTGGCCGTGTATCTTCCTTGCGTTGATCTCGTTGAACAGTGTCATCATGACGAAGGTGTTGAAGATGATGGTGAAGTGCTGTGTGGGTTCCGTGCCGAGCGCCCGGCCTTGGCCAGAGGGGATGTTCAGCAATCTGTCGCCTGGGGATGGGAGTTTGGGTTAATGAGACTAGTGGGAAGAGACTAAATAAATAAATAAATAATAAAATAAATAAATATTCCGGGACATTCTTTACACACGGCCATCTGATCCCAAACTAAGCAGAGCTTGTGCTATGGAAACCAGATAACTGATATACTACATATACAACTTTTTTTTTCTAAATATTAAGATATTTACACCCAGACACAGAATAAACAGATATGTTCATGCACCCAAATGTTTGTCCTGGGTGAGAATCGAACCCGCGACCTTCGGTTTGGGAGTCTGAGTCACTAACCACCAAGCCACTGGCCTTGTTTAATGATTGTAGCGTGTTTGTAAATATTATAACCAATTTAAAATTTTCCCTAAAAAGTATGAGATTTTTTTATTATTTTTTATGCAATAACCAAAAAAATTTCTTAATTCGATATGAGGTCAGTGGAAATGCCAACAAATACCGTGACGCAGTCGTGGGTTCAATCCAGCAATGACCTTGCCATCTTGCTACGAGTTTTCGGTGTAGGAATACATAGGGAAGAAACCACTTTGCAGTCGTCGCCTATCTGACTGTCACTCTCCAATTGAGAAGCAGTTCACTTCAAGGTATAATAAAGAATCTCAACAAATAAGTTATAAACATACCGACAAACAGTAGCGAGAATATAATGAATAGCTGATAGATGGCCTGCCCGAGGATGTTCTTCATCATGGTGCGGCTGATGAGTGGCTTGGTCCGTCCGTAGGGCTTTCGTTGCAGCAGGTCCGGGGTTGGCATCTCCGTGGCCAGCGCCAGCGACGCCAGGGTGTCCATGATTAGATTTACCCATAACATTTGTACGGCCTGTGTAGAAATAATAATTGTAATCGAGATATAGTACCTACTATCTTATATGTATTAGTAGCTGTCCCCCGCGGTTTTACCCGCGTTTCCGTGGGATGTCACATGTATTATACATAAAAACCTTCCTCTTCAATCACTCTATCTATTAAAAAAAACCGCACCAAAATCCGTTGCGTAGTTTTAAAGATTTAAGCGTACATAGGGATATAGGGGCAGAGATAGCGACTTTGTTTCATACTATGTAGTGATAAGGCTTTGCATTTGTAACACAGTTTGTTGGTAATGATACATTGATCACGTGGATCATCAACTTCTGGTTGGTACCGATACTAATGAAGTGTCAAAAATGTCTACAACTTCAGCCGCGTGGCTTTACTCATGTTCCTTAAAGATTTTATGATTAACAAGGCTATATGTTATTCAATTATTTTTTTACAATGTTTCACCCAACTCCATAGGGCCATTACGGCGCGATCCAGTAACAAAAACCACACAAAATATCGCTTATATAATTTTAGTAGTATGATCACTTCAAACATTTATTACTAAGGCTTTTTTTTTTTCAAAAAGGTACCTCAGCAACACACACATTAAAGTAATTTTGATTAAATCCTATACAGTCTGATGTGTGTGCCAATTACAGACATACACAACGTTAATATAGTGACAACATTATTTATATAACAAGAAAACCGCAACTATAAAAAATATAAAAGTATAGATAGAAAAATATCAAAAATTAAATACTAGGGTATGCAAAAGTTATCCAATAAATCTAACTGTTATAAATTTTTACATTATACATAAAGAGTGTGTCGAAAAAGATATCCAAGTCCTCAACCTGTTTATTGCATTTGTTATCGTCCCGCATGACTCTACTAGGCTTGCCACATAAACATAGCTCCTATAACAACACGTTAAAGTCTTATATACATTACCTTGAGCGGACTGTCCTGTATCGCACAGGCACCAATAAAAGCGACTACGACAGCGACCACGTTGACGGTCAGTTGGAACTGGAGGAACTTTGCGATTGAATCGTACACGTTGCGTCCCCACATGACGGCCTTCACGATGGACGAGAAGTTGTCATCTGTCAGGATGATGTCCGAGGCTTCTTTAGCCACGTCTGTTCCGGCGATACCCTGGGGAGGAGAGCTTTATTGTTACGGAGTAGGGTTTGGAGTTGAATGATGAGCAAAAAATACTTATGACATTTTTATAGGCAATTAAATATGTAAAGATAGGCCACTATTCAGACTCTTACATCGATTCGGAAAAATGCTTGGCGTTGCTTACGATATTGGTAATGTGCTTTAGCAGCGGTCGCCACATGTCATATGCAAAATAACAGTAATAAATATCCTGGGACATTCTTTATACACGGCCATCTGATCCCAAATTAAACAGAGATTATACTAAGGAAACCAAATAACTGACATATTACATAATACAATTTTTTAAAATACATACTTATATAGATATTTACATCCAGACACAGAACAAACAGTGATGTTCATGAATAGAAATATTTGTCCTTAATGGGAATCAAACCCATGACCTACAGCATCAGGGTCTCTAACTGTTGGAGGCCATATGCAGTATGAGTATAAATGCAAAATGTTTGTTATCTATTCGATATTTAAGTGTTGTTTTTGAGTGTTCTAGTGTCTTTGACGCAAGCAATAAATGTTCCTGGTAAATAACCACTGTTTAATACAATATTTCCATTTCTAACTACCAAGCTAACTGGCCCGTCTACTAATGACTTACCATAGCAAATCCGACATCGGCCTTCTTGAGCGCGGGCCCGTCGTTGGTCCCGTCCCCGGTGACGGCGACCACTTCACGCGTGTCGAACGCCTTGGACTCGATCATGCCCTTCACAAGCGTGTACTTGTCGGTGGGGGACGAGCGAGCCAACACGCGGAGTTTCGGCCACACTTTGTCTACCAGATGTTGTTGCACCTGTTTATAGATTAACGATCATTATAAAGTGTTCAAATAGGGTGACAACACATGCGAAATATACGATTTCATGTAGAACAGTAAAAGTGTAATTATTAATGTAACTGACTGGGATAAAATCAATTTTACGCAAAAACCCTCCAGAAGAAATTGTCTAGATGATTATAAACCTCATCAAAATCCACTGCATATTTCAAAAAATATCAGTGAACAAACACAAGACAGAAATAGTGACTTAATTTCTTACTATTTAGAGCTCAATAACCAATACCAATCTCGAACGTCTATAGAGATATAAGAGAAAATAGGGTTCCTTTGACGCACCATCATCTCAAAACTACTGAACATATCGGACTGCTACCATTCGACGTGGAATAGGCTATATGTGATATTAAAAACGCGAGTGAAACCGCGGGGGACAGCTAGTAAATACATAAAATAATTATATTGCCATCTCATATCCCTCACCTCTCCATTAGTATCTCTGATCCGTTTATTGAACTCCTTGCCCTCAAGTATGAGGAAGTCGTCGGTCGGCTTGATTATGCCGCACTTGACGGCTATAGACCGGGCAGTGTTGACATTGTCTCCCGTCACCATACGGACTGTTATGCCCGCCTTCTGGCACTTTCTGATCGCTTCGGGTACCTGGGTATGGACAGCGGGTTCAGTTGACGTAGGAATTGTGTCTCGAGATATTTTTTTAATTATTTATGATTTGTAATTCAGCATAAATATTAAATAATAAACAATGTTTCATTATTCATGAAATATATGACAAATAATTTGCTTATAATAAGCTTTTGTATTATGTACTATTAATATTAATATATAAATAAATAAATAAATAAATAAATAAATAAATGTAAGCAAAATATATTTGATTGTTTACAAAGCATTAACACAAAAATGGTGTTTTTTTTAAATTTTTATTGAGCCTAGCAAGTTGTATACATAGTATAGAATACCTTTATAATACAATCGCAAATGAAACTTATTAAATAAATATTGTACATGTCTCCTAACAGATAAGTTCCACAACATATCTTCACGCCCATTATAAGTTATGAGAACTACATTTATATTCCACCGAAGATAGTTTAAGTACCATTTAGAAGTAAAGGAATAACCGGGATATACAAGTACTATGTTATTTACCTCAGGTCTGACAGGATCCTCAATACCGACGACGCACAAGCAAGTCAGGTTGTTAACGATATTGTCCTCGTCATCCCAGTTCGGCTCTTGGTCTATGTGCACCTACGAAATCGCAAACAAATCTTAATTAATAAACCTTGTGTGAGAGGGAGGGCTTTTAGACTAATAAACTATATATAATAATGTATTTTCTTCAGAGATTTTATACAGAATAGAGTAAGATTAACAAGAAATAGCAAAGAAGTTTCTTATACGAAACTCTCTCGGAATCGTCTTCGAGCTCAATTTTGTGTTACATTGACGGTGGTACCCCTGTCCCACAGATTAAACATCGTATCCCAGAGAGTTACACAATTCAGACGCTGGACAGTCATCGACAAAAGTACTAATGCTTATCCATAATTAAATGTAAAAGAAACTTGTTTAATTTTGAATTCATACTAGGTTAAGTAAAATTTATCCAGGCACCGTTGCTAGGCAACAATTTTACCTGGTTAATCTCCGCCTTGCCAGGCACGAAGTCCCTGTAGGCAACGGATATGGTCCTTAGGCCGTCGCAGGCCATAGGTTCGATGACTTGTCGCACGAGCCGCTCCTGCATATCGCGCGTGAACTTCTCCAGGCGACCCTCATGTCCGTAGATGAACGCGCATCTGCAAAAGTCATACTCATATTAGTTTTTATGTCACTAGGTATATTATTTTCAAATAACATGAGTTCGGTGGCACAAGGTATTTTATAAAATTTCGCATACTAAGGGGATACAGTCACAGAGCAAGGTGCTCATGAAGCTTGTAGTGTAGTATCTTAGAGTAAGTGCTATTTCACAAGATTTGGAAAAAACCTTAAACTGTCACAATTCATTCTATGTGAAATATGGACACCATTTGGGTGTACGGTAATAATGAAAGTTTAATAAATAGATAATAGACAATACTGACTTCTTGAGTACGATCTCGGAAGCTCCCTTGGTGTAGAGCCGGTAGCCGCCCTTGTAGGGCACGACGGTGGACATGCTCTTGCGCACCGAGTTGAAGGTGTAGACCTTGGTGAGCGACTCCTCGGGTAGGCGCTCGCGGACGGCGTCGTAGCTCTGGCCCAGCGCCACCACGAACCCGAGCAGCGCGCACTCCGTCTTGTTGCCCACCTGCATGGGCGGGCCCGTCGGCTCCAGGCTCGGCTGTTCGTGTTAGAGGGGGGGATATTGTTATTATCGTACAATTTCTTATTATTAAACCATCATCATGATGATGATGATGTATCATGATGGTAGGGTACTCTGTAGAACCTACCTGGGAGGCTACCACCAGTAGTTCCCTTCTAGGTTTTGTGTGCTTACCATCATCGGTTATATTAACAAAAATCAGAATGTAGACGCGGATACAACCGATGGGTGCAATTTTTGAACAAATCTTCTGGATGAAATTGCCCACCCATATAGGAAAGCCTGTATGACCGCGCCAGAATTTGACTGGTAGCAATGATGACCACCTTCCGACTTATCTGGGGCTCCAACAGCGAGCACTTGGCATTCTTAAGTATTGTATTGGCTCACCATAATCCTCGAAGTGAAGGCGCTGTTGATAGATATCCCCTCTACGAGCGTTTCGCCCACCTCGGGCGGTATATCTCGATAGTTAGGCGTCACCTTGCACAGTTTCTCGCATATGTACGATTGCACGACCGTCATACGATTGGTTGTGAGCGTGCCGGTCTTGTCGGAGCAGATGGCGGTCGCATTACCCATCGTCTCGCAAGCGTCCAAATGACGTACCAAGTTGTTGTCTTTCATCATTTTCTGGAAGTAACACAAGTGTTTTAGTTCGTTCTCAAAAAAAAAAAATCAAATTTTAAATCCATTTATTCAGTTTAGGTCGCGGAGGACACTTATGAAGGTGGAATTAAATTTTACTGAAGCTACCACCTGAGAAAGGGCAGAAATATATGCTGTTATAATTATATAATATAAATTATACTTGTCATAATAATTTTTTTAAATAAGTTTTTACATTTTAACTTTTACAAGATATGAAATTCTATGCTTTTTATGTGATCCTACTAAAGTGTTATAAACACGAAAGTTTGTGATAAATATATCCTATATATGATTCTAAACTCAATAACTCATGACTAGTACAAAAGCAGTCGATGCCAGATATAACTGACTCTGTCTCACCTTGACGGAGTAAGCGAGCGAGAGAGTAACGGCGAGCGGCAAGCCTTCGGGTACGGCAACCACCAGTACGGTGACACCGATAATGAGATGCTTCACCAGATTGTTGATATAGGTGGCCTTCCACGGTTTCTTCTCTAATACGAACGTGTGCACGCAGAATTGTATCACAAGGATGATGACAGTCAGAACGGCGATGGTAGAACCAGCGTAACCGATCTATTGAGAAAAAAAATATTATGAAAAATAAATGTTTTTATTATTTTTTTATCATCAGAACTCCTTGTTCCTCATTTGATCACGACATCTGTGGCGTGGGATACATATTAAATAATAGTCAAAGAGACAGAGAGCACTGGGAAGAAACACTACCAAATGCTGTATTTTAAAAAGTAAAGTTCATTTGTGACAAGAAAATAGTCATCAGTTACATAACTCTAACTCATTTCAGAATATTGTAGTTATATGTTAAGCTTATTTACAGAACCTTAAACGCTTGCGATTAAAGGCCAGAATAACAGCACCATTTGTTGAAACTCTTACTCTCTTTGACTTCATGTCACTTGGACCCTCCACAATTTTTTATATTATTAATTTAAATAAATACCAGCTCCAAAACACTTACAATATAGCATAGCTTAATGACCATTTCTACAAACTCAATGCTTCTAAAAATTTTCTTAATCACTCACTTGTATAGCCAACTTGGTAAGCTTAGCCTGGAGTACAGACTTCTCCTTCTTATGCGAGGTCTCTGGCGCGGGCTTGTCGCTGGGGGGCGGCACATGGTTGTCATCGGGTCGCGCGTGGTTGCCGTGGCTGTTGCCTGACGCTGGTAATGTTGCGTCCTCCTCGCCTAAATGTCAATTTAAACCGTCAATGGATTGTCAACTCGATATTAAGATCGCATTAGAATTTAAATCTGCTTTTTATAGACTCTATGGATAATAATGCTCCACAATTGAAATTTTGATAATATATGAAATTGAAATATATCTCTGGATATTTTTACTCAGTCATTAGAAAAGCAATAAATAGGTTATCAGAAAAGACAAGCCTTTGTCACAGTCTCATCACATGCATAGTTTTGAATTCCATTCAATTTTCATTCCAACAATCTATATTCAATTCATAGCGTTGTATATATTAGATGATGTATCCAAATCAATAATAAAGTTATAAATAAATCTGTAGTTAGTTGCTTCCAATCCACAGATAGACCTGCATATAGAGAGTACCTGTCAGACTGTATATTTCAGGAGAACGACCTATTTGAGTATATAAAATTAATTAACTAAAATAACCAAAGTGCAACTGTACCAAATAAAAAACTTTTACTGTTACTAATTGTTATAAAATTACGTAAAGTTATTTTTAGAAAACAATTTTTTCTAGAAAATACTTAATCGATTATTTCTAGTTACAATTAAAGACAGAATAATTGGTACAATATTAAAAACTCATTATTATTATTCGAAACTAAAAAAAATGTGCAATAGTGTAATTCTGTTACAACATTTTATTAGTTGAAACTACACAGTGTCTTATTAGTAATATTACTTTGCTAGTTGCTATTACTATACATAGGCAGTAGTGTATTCTAAAATCTAGAATGCTAGAATTCACAAATATACCAAAATCACTAGTGTTTTCTACAAAAACTCAAATGCTGTTATGAAAAATGAAAATATAATTTGCAGTAGGAAAAGATTGAGGAAGGTTATTATTTAGAAGTTACATATTTTAGTGGTTTATTTTATTATTTATTTCTATAATTTTATTTTATTTTAATCTACAGCACCACATTGCTATCTAACAATATATACTATAATTTGTATATAATTAGTTGAAGTACACTGAAGGACAGATTTCTACCATAAAACCTTCACCTTAAAGCTCAGAATCGAAAGCCACAAATTAAGCCACTAACATAGGCATCCCATGAATTACATGCCAAAATTTAATACAACTTAAACCGACTTTATGTTTATCCTACGAAAGGACAGTTGTCATTATGTAAAAAAAACAAGTGTCGAGTTGAATGTGTAGACAATTTTAGCATGAATATATTTTTCTGGCCCTGAGTGTACAAAGGGTAGATTTTTAAAGCGGGACATAGCAAAGGAGGTACTTACCTGACAAACTCTTGCGCTGCGATCCTTTCTTCTGCTGCTTTTTAGCTTCTAAATGTCCATTTCCATATTTTATCATACAGGCATACACATTTATGACAACGATTCGAATAATATTTTATGTATTTTTTATACATCATGCAGTCAACACGACATATACACGATGCAGAATCAATGTGTATGTTTTTATTTAGTTAATTTTTATTTGTTTTTATATATTTTTTATTTTCATCGGCGACATGGAGGTGGGGCGTGCAGCAGGCCGGGGTTCGGGGGTGGAGAAAAAAAAATTGGATGTCATTGAACGGATCACACTATAATGTTTGGTAGTGGCGCTAAATCTAAGGACCATGTCTTTTATCGTTCAAACATTTGGGGGTAAGAATATATATTTTGCCGCAAGTGATTGAACGACGCATCTAAATTGCATTTACAGATGTATGCTTTTAATGTATTTATTTATATATATTTTTATGATATTCGAGGAGATTATTTCTTTTATTGAAGACAGGATTTAAACATGGGTATAAATTATAAGAATAAAATTTTATATATTTAAAAAATGTTCCATGCTTACAAGACAATATCAGGCTATTAGTTAAACATTTATATATATAACATACGGACAACGTTCAACAATACCGATATATTTAAAAAGAAAACATATTCATGACACAAAAAGAGTTGTTCATATCATCAATAAACAAAATAATCTCAATTTAATGGACGAAAGAGGTTAAATGGCTTCAATTTATAATTTTTGACATATACTAATATACTTTAAATGACCGAATGTGTGATAGTAACCAATTTCGTCCATTTTAAAAATTAAACCTTTCCTTTAAAGGTGTGGTTGCTCAATGAAACTGGGAGGGGAATTTACGTCACAGGTTTCACTAATGTATGCAATGAAGCATATAAACTTACATTGCTCATTTAGCATAAGCTTTATTTCAATGCACTAAGGTTGATATTTGATTGTATTTATAGCATGTCTGTGGTAATGCTCAGAACTAAATGAGCAAAGTATTTTTGTATGACAATGCTAACTATATTGCAGGATATTTACTATATAAGGATGCCCTTTGTGACATTTTCTTCCATTTTTATTTTAGGCTGGAGCAGTTTTATAAATTTTTATTTTTAATTTTAGCATTTAACAATTTATTGACTACATTGTCGATGTCTGCAGAATTCTATAAAAAAAATCAATTTTGCCCATATTACCTGGTGAAACGAAACAAAACACAATTTTACGACTTAAGAACGACACAACGACCGATCCCAGCACAACACAAAACAAAACCAAAACACACGTACTTAAGGTCTATTTTTCCACTGCCCTCAGTTCGAGGGCAGTGTCTACACACACCGGTACCCAAACATCAAAAAAGGCATCCCATCAACTAAGGGGGTAGGGGTACAATATCACTAGTGCTACCGCAACCTGATTACAGTCGGGAGACATAACTTAAGCTCTTGAGATCTTGTAAGCATAAGTCTATATTTAAAACTGTTTACTTGCAGTCAGTTATAAAATATAGCCAATATAGTAGTTAGTCTCCGTTCGCATTACATTTTCTAATACACGAACACTATTATTGACATCCATATTGTCAAGTCAGATTAAACTCTTGATATTAAAAGAAAATGCCTAAATTTAGGCAATTCACAAATTGGATTTTCAACCTTATTGAATATCATCGAACCGTTATTTTAGAGCTTAAGCCACATCTCTCGGACTATACACACACGAATACAAAGGGCACTGACCTTTCTTCATCTGCTTGATTTCCTTGTCTTGCTTCTCGACTGCCGCGCCCAGTAGCGTGAAGATGATACCAGCTTGGGAGTTAACACCGACTGCTGTCACCAGCATTTTACCGGAGCCTGGAATTTGTGGGGAGTGTCGTTTAGAAAAGGCAATGCCATTTATTCATAAGGAATTTAGGCAGAAGAGTAAGTTCTTAGGCAATTTTAATTAGTCTCCCTTTCCACTATTTCGGGCTTACTCTTGACTTTGTTTTATGTTTTGTTGGTTGTTTTCAAGCATACCTTCCATAACGTGTGTTCCGGATAGCACCATAGGATCAAATGATTCACCCTTCTTGACATGATCTGATTCCCCAGTCAGCGACGATTCGTCAATCTATAAATAAGATTAAACAATTGAATGACCATTTTTTTATGAATCCTTCGAAAGAAAATATCTGACCGCATTTTATAATCAACCAATATCATTTCACCTTTCTAGATCTTAAAATTTATCTAACATTGTCCCATAAGCAAGTCGTCAGACCGATTTTTTGCCAAAAAGTTCCAAAAAAGTAAAAAAGCGGTTATCTGATCCCAGACTAAGCAAGCTGTTTGTTCCGGGTGGGATTCGAACCCATGACTTGAGGCGTGAACTAGGCCATCGTGACTTTGTATTATTTAAATTTCGGCGCAGAAGACCCGATTTTCCGAGGACAACTATATTTAACATTTTCATGAGCGTTTATTTAAGGCTTTAGAAAAAATTCAGCACACTTTTTATTAACAAGACCTTGAGTAAAATTAATTACAAATCAAACACATTTAAATCGTGCAAAGAAATTGGGCAAATACACTGTTGCCGTGCATGATAAAAATACTGCATTGTTGTCGTTGTGTTATCGTTTTACTTTAGTGCTATCAAGTGCTAGTATTGTTATCAGCTCAATCTACACTTCTGACGCAAGTTGAACAATTAACACAATCTTGTAAGCCAAGGTGATGTGGGGGTGAAATAATTTAATTTTGACACAATTTCGAGAATGACCGGCTATATGATAGCTTCAGTAACTTTAAATTTGACCTTCATAAGTGCCAATTATTTTGGGGAGGATCATAGGGATCTAGCTAGGATTCAAAATATGACGTGTCGAATGGATCAGCCTTAGTTCTGCTCCTTTTAACTCTATCTCACTTTTTTATCCTGATACATTATACACACGGTCATCTGATCCTAAACTATGCAGAGATCGTTCTATGTAAACCAGATGACTGATATTATACAACATAAAATACGTTTTTTCTTAAAACCTACTTATATAGATATTTAGATGGCCCACAAATGTTCTGGGTGGGAATCGAACCTCACCACCACGTCAATTGGCCTGTCGAATTTACTCCATGCTTTTAGAGAAGTATAATATATTTGAGCGGTAGTCTACACATAAACATCCACATAGTGTCGTTCCGAAACAGAACTCAAAATAAAATACTTACAACCGAAGTTTTAATAAACGAACCCATTCTAAGTGATTAACTTGGTGTTACAAAGTGATTGAAGTAATCATCGTTGTGTAATTACTGTCTCAAGGAAGAAAACAAAGACAGAAAACCCGACAGAATTTGGAGGTTAGCTGCCAGATGAGCGAATATATTTATATTTACACACGCAGGTTGGCATTACTGATCTGACAACATCATTTACTGTCACTGTCAGTGTCAAGATCTACCAACGTCAAGGTCACCAGTGCTGCCAACGAATAAATAATAATCTCCCCTATCAAGTTTCATTACACGCAAAACATGGATGATCAATTTCAAATTTTATTCAACAAAATGAGAATTGAAATGCAAAACCAAACCGAGTCTATAACCAATAATATAATGGAAAGAATGGATGAAAAATTAAAACCAGTACTAGAGGAAAATAGAAATTTAAAGGTACAGGTAGAAAAATTGGAAAGTAAAATAGAATATCTCGAAAGAGACAAGAGAAGCAACAACATAATAATATATGGATTAAAGGAGGGTGAAAAATCAACCACAGAACTGATTAATTTTACGAAGCAAAAATTCCAAGAAGAATTAGACATTACTTTGGGAGATTATGACATCAACAAAATATACCGCATTGGAAAAACAACAAACAAAGAAAACCCGAGGCCTACTCTCTTGTCTTTCATTAATGGATGGAAAAAGAGTGAAATATTTAAAAACAAGAAAAAATCGAAGGTGTTATTTATTACTGAAGACTACTCTAAAGAAACTCTGGAGAAAAGGAAGGCTTTACTACCTAAACTAAAAGAAGAGCGAAACAAAGGAAATATTGCCTACTTAAAATACGACAAACTAATAATAAAAGAAAATTCAGCTTCTAACGAAAAAAGGAAAAGGGATCCATCGGCCTCTCCATACGCAAACTCTCAACCGAAAAAGCAACAGACAACGTCATTCACATCAAAGAACAACAGAACTAATGCATTTGATTTGATGAGAGGTCGTTCTAATTCTCTCACCATACACCCGTCAGGGAAAGAACAATAACAACTAGCTATCGGCGAACGGAAACACAAACCAAAAAATGAATTAAAATATACAACAACAAACACCCCTCCCCCAAGCCGACCGGTCCTCGTGGGGGAAAACGACCAAGACCCTTCAAAGATAAATAGAAGAAAAACAAACAGAAAAACAAATAGAAAAACAAACAGAAAAACAAATAGAAAAACAAAAACAACAAAAACAACAGATATACATATAGCAACATTCAATACTAGATCACTAAGGACACCGGAGAGACTTCAAGAGTTTGAAATGGCCATATCAGAATTAAAATGGGACATAATAGGAATAAGCGAAATGAGAAGATATGGAGAAACAATAAAAGACTATGGAAACTACATTCTACAACACATAGGTGAGACACCGGGTCAATATGGAGTGGGCTTTCTAATTAAAAAGGAACTTACTGACAGGATTATTGAAATTAAAGGAATAACTGAGAGAATAGCTATCCTTAATATAACACTGCCTGTCAACAAAGAAGAAAAATGGTCTATCATCCAAGCATATTCACCAACGGAATCGAATACCAAAGAAGGTACAGCTAAAATAGAAAAATTCTACCTAGACTTACAAGAAACGATTCGAAATTCCCACAAACAGATCATAGTGATGGGAGATTTTAATGGTCAGATAGGAATATGTGAGAACCCCGGGGAGGAATACACAATAAGCAAATATGGGCATGGTAAAAGAACTAAGAATGGCGCAAGGCTAGTTTCATTCGCTCTCCAAAATAAACTAAGTATTCTTAATAGCTTTTTCAAGAAAAAGAAAACAAAGAAATGGACATGGATCTCTCCAAATGGCGTCTATAAAAACGAAATAGATTTTATCTTGTCCAATAACATCAAAACGTTTAAAAACGTCTCTATTGTACAGAACCTGAATTTCAATTCAGATCACAGAATGGTTCGTGCTACATTGACAGGCAGGCGTATACATAAGAACAGGAGATGGCAAAGTGATAGTTCAGCCCTGATGTGTACTGGAAACAGTGACATGCTAATAAACAACGTAAAAGCGTTGGTAGAAATACTCAGAGAAAAATCCACACCTATTGAAGAAAAATATGGAAAGGTTTTAAACGTACTTAAAACAGGAACTAGGAAAGCAAATAAAAAAAAAAAACAATATCTACATTAACTCAACAGCTACTTGAAGAAAGAAGAAAACTGTTACAATCAAAGAAAAGTAACCGAAAAGAAAGAAACAAGATAGCAGAAGTTAGTAAAAAGATAAATGAAAGCATTAGGAAAGATAGGAAAATCAAAAGACAGGAAACACTAGAAAAACATATCAAAAGAACTGGTGGAGTGAAAAAGGCTATTAAAGAATTAAATGACAAAAAAGAATGGATGCTAGCAGTAAAAACCATGAATAAAAAACATACAAGGAAAAGACCTGAGATAATTAAGGTGGCTACAGACTATTACAGAGAATTATATAAAAGCAAGAATCCAACAATAGATACAGAGGAACGATACCCATTAAATTCAGAACCTATACCCACAATATTAAAAGAAGAAACTGCTAAAGCTATAAATACACAAAAAGTAGACAAAACAACTGGGTCCGATCAAATAACCAATGAATTGCTCAAATCTACTTTACCAGTAATTGCTCCAATATTAACAGACTTATTTAATGAAATTATAGAAACCGAAATCATTCCTCAAGACTGGACAAAATCAACGATCATTCTGTTACACAAGAAAGGTGATAAAGAGGAAATTGGAAATTATCGCCCAATCAGTTTAATGTCGAACATTTATAAAGTCTTTTCAAAAATTATTCTGTCCAGAATTACCAGAGTACTCGACGAAAACCAGCCGAGAGAACAAGCGGGTTTCCGAAATAGATTTGCAACCATAGATCACATCCACGTTTTAAGACAAGTTCTACAAAAATACAATGAGTATAATAAAGTTTACTTCTTAGGATTCGTAGACTATAATAAGGCTTTTGACTCCCTGGAACACGGGTACATCTGGGAAGCTCTGCAAGAACAAAATATACAGGACAAATATATAAGAATATTAAAGAATATATACTCCAAAAGCACAGCACAAGTCAGGTTGGAAAAATCAGGCGAGGAATTCCCTATAGGGCGAGGCGTTCGCCAAGGCGACCCTATCTCACCTAAATTATTTTCGGCAGCACTGGAGAAGATAATCAGGCACCTAGAATGGAAAGATCAGGGGCTCAATATTAACGGCGAAAATCTAAGTCATCTACGTTTTGCAGACGATCTAATACTGTTCTCTGAATGTCCTAGAACATTACAACAAATGCTACAACAGCTATCAGACCAGAGTGCAGTAGCAGGACTAACAATGAACATCACGAAAACAAAAATTATGACTAATTCCTCAAAGACACAAAAGATCACAGTAAACATGCAGGAAATAGAATATGTAGATGAATATATTTACTTAGGACAGTTAATATCACCTACGAAAACCATGCATAAGGAAGTCGATAGGAGGATAGCCAATACATGGAAAAGATACTGGTCATTAAGTGAAGTTATGAAAGATAGGGGCATGCCAATTGCAGCAAAAAGGAAAGTCTACAATATGTGCATTCTGCCATGTTTAACATATGGCTGTCAAACTTGGGCATTAACAGAAACCTTAACAAATAAAATAAACGTCTGCCAAAATAGTATAGAGAGGAGTGTTATTGGAGTCAAGAGAAAAGATAAAGTTAGACTAACAGAAATTAAAAATAAAACACAATTCAAACAGGCAAATTCACTATATCGAAAACTGAAATGGCAATGGACAGGACACATGTTAAGGGAAAAACCAGAGAAATGGACCAAAATTATAACGGAGTGGTACCCAAGAGATGGTAAAAGAAACAAAGGGCGAAAAACTAAAAGATGGGAGGACGATATCAAAAAGGTGGCTGGTCCAGAATGGATACGAATAGCAAAAGACAGAGAGAAATGGAAAACTTTGGAGGAGGCCTATGTCGAAAGACAAGCTGTTTTTGTACCGAACGCCGATATACGAAGTTAATTATAAGTAAAGTAACATAAATTTAGATAGTTACTTAATTGAAGTATATGTTTTGTAAATTTAAACAGCAATAAAGGCTAATTTAATAATATATTTGAGCGTGGTAACAGGTGAAGTAATGCTGTAATTTATGCAGACATCAATATGTTAGTTAGATTTTCGTGATAATTTTAATTATGTCGAACAGTTGTTAGTGTTTCGAAGGCTATATTTCCTCCTTAGAACCCTGGCTGACGGAGAGACAGCTCCCTAGTCCATTTGCCTATATGGTACTCCTGTTAAACCTGCCACAATGAGATTAGTGGTTGTGGTAAGCCTATCTAATACCTTGAGCACTATAAATATCGAAAATAAAATATCTATTGATATTAGTGTAAAGAGTACATAAATTCAGATATCTGTTTACTATTTTAATTTTAATATTAGTATGCTGTACTCAGTAGGTACTGACATATTATATATAATATAATGACATATATATATACTGATATATTTATAGTATATATATATATATATATATATATCATATAATATTTCCAGTTTTGGCAATATTGCTTAAGCCAAATCAAATGCAAAAAATCACAACTTTAATAAAGTAAGCCTTCAAAAGGGCGTAAAAACCAGTACAAATGATGTCGCAAGAACACATCAACAAATAGCCACTTAAGGATAAAGATAACCCAATAACTAAATGTTATCAATCTGATTAGTGCGGGTATAGTCGAGGGCAGAAGTTCTCTCCTGTGTATTTAGTGCAAGATTTATAAATATACAATAATATTTTGCTGTAGAGTAAATTATGTAGGTTTCTATAAATATAAGTAGGGTAGAACTCTGCTTTGATACTGATAGGGAAGTTACAATTTATATAATACCTACATTGCAATTCGTTTTAATGATTGTGTTGAAAATTTCATGTTGGTTTTTGGTATCTATATAGATTTTGACGCACTGTCCATTAATAAAATAATAAAAAATAATACATAATTACAAGTGACAGGCCACATATTATATTAACCACGGATAATAAAAGAAATAGCAGCGTAAAAAATGCCTCTGATTAAATTATTTCGTAATTTATTCATAGGTTAACATTTTACCTGTCAAATAGTATAACTCTATGCCACACGAGCGAACCACGGTCCCCCAGGCATTAAAAATTAAACCCTTTAGCGCTTTACCACACGACCGTACCATGTGCACATATTTATCAATGCCAGGTATCAATATAAATCAGATAAGCGGCAAATATAGAAATTATGGCTACCTGTTAACGATTACAACTGATATGGCGCGATAAAGTTGTACAAGTATGTTTATTACATAACTAGGTATAGTTTTAATTATTGTTTAAAAGTCTGCGTATTTAGTGCAAATATTTTGCATAAGGTTATTTCTCGTATTTGACATGAAATTTTGATGTCAGATTTATTACACTTTTTTTTACTCTAAGATATATTTAATATAATACAGAAGTTTTATTCCAAATTCTTATTTTTAATTTTAAATCCATCGATAAATAGATAGACACACAAATGTTGTTGATAACACGTATGAGATTATTTTTCACATAAATTAATATATTTTATTTCTGAATAATTTAATTTCCCATTTGGAAAAAGACTATCCAAGGACACATCTAAGGCGGCACATAAAGTGTAATCATCGACACCTACACACGCAATTAATTCGTCATAGCAATCAGGGGGAATAATCACAGGCTGTAATTTCCAGTCAGTTAACGGCATCATATCAACAGCACTGTAATTTCGGTATTACGAGGTATTTGGTATATGAAACCGGCAGGTTACTGGCAACGTGACCTTAACCAGCCAACCAACGAGTTTGATTGGCCGGGCGATAACAGAAGCTGTCAAATAAACAAAGTCTCATATCGTTGCCTGAAACAATTATGTTTACTTGTAAGCCCACTGCTTGTTTTATAACTACCTAACTTCTGTTAGGTAATTGAGAACGCAACCATTTAATTATTTTTGTTGGCACTACTGCGAGCCATCATAATTGTTATGTTGGCAACATTGTTCTTTTTTTTTTTTCTATGTAAAATGCACGAACGTATTTATTGAATATTTCCACAGGTACAGAATATATATTTCTGCTGCGAAAAAAAAATTCCAATTTCTCTTACGATTTAGATGATTTTAAACAATTAATTTTGTCTGGTTGCCTACGGGATATACGAGCTAACTAATACTAGCTAAAATATTCTATAGTCCTAAAGTTTTCGGCTGCTCATTGATGTGAACTCAAGTTGATTTTGTTCGTCATATCTATCTCACTTTATCTTTTATTTAATGTAGACATATATAATTATTATTATTATCTTATTAAATATTATTCTCTATTTAAATGAAAATCCTGAAAGAAATACCATCAGTGATAAGATAAGTGACATTTATAGTGTTACCTTCAAGTCATTGCTCTGCAGCAGGACGCCATCAGCCGGCAGCAGATCACCGTACTTGATCTGACATATGTCACCAACGACAATGTCACTTATAGGCACCTGCTTCACTTCGCTGCCCCGGATAACCGCGAACTTATGCTCGCCCTCTATCCGGTTTTGGAGCCCTCTGAAAACGAATACAGTGGTTTGTATTAGCTACACTACAATACTCTAATACTAGAATGTTCTAGATCTATCGGTGAAAGAAATAAAAACCTGATGACAGTAGGTGGCTACCACCCACCCTACAGTGGCCTAGTATTGAAGCTAGCTGAGTGGAACAGATAACTTTAGTCTCTGACTTCGTTAAGTAGACTTTTTGGGCTAAATAACAATGATGTCTGCACGTAATCATTCTATGGAATCTCAATTTAGATTGTCTGACTACGTGAAGGAACTTCCTAAGGTTGTATCTGATGTTTTCAAGCAATTAACCACCTAATTATAATTACATAGAGTATAGACTCACCTGAATTGCCTCTCTTTCGTGTAATCGTTGAACGCTGTGACTATAACGACGACTATAACCGATATTAAGATCGCCAGACCTTCGATCCATTGATAATGCCCTTCCTCCTCGTCCAAATGTGCTGAAATTCATAACGTCAACCTTAATATAAGACACTTAGAATTGTAAATTCAATAGCTTATATTATAAGATTAAAAGGCCACATTTGACAATATATGGTTTCTAGCATAAGGCGAATAGATAAACACATATTCTTGTCTAATGAAGCATTTTAAAAATATTATTCCAACTAGTACAATAACTAAACTTATTTAAGGTGCTATTATAATTTATTTATAATAACTTAGGCGCTAAGAGCTTTAATCGCTAGTTGATTCAGTAGATTTGGCCCTGAAAGATGTCCATATTAAATTGATTTTGATTTGACAGGACAGTATGGCAAACTACACTTATATTGGCTTACTTCTGAATTAAAACTTAAATTTAAGCTTAAACTATAAGCTCAATAACACTTGTTATTTACGCACATTTTCTAATAAATTAGCAACAATCATTACACATGTGAAAGCTTTCAACGAGTCATTTAGGTCTACATAATTATAGCAGCTTATACAAGCTTTTTCCATTTAAACTATGTTAACACATTTCAATATGTTGTAGACTACAATCTAACTGCTTGCAGTCTGCAGATGAAGTAAAATACAACTGGCAGCTGGAAGAAAGAAGTATTCTTTATGTTTAGTTTTAATCTACCAATTTTTTTGTTTTTTTTTTTAATGAAGATGGCATACAGGCGAACGGCTAGCTACTTTATAATTCCTCCAGTGTCGGAAGGACCAACAATGTCAAAGAACGGTTGATTAATTAGGGTTGACCACGCGACGTCGCATTATGATTTGGTGTAACGGTAAGTGGGTAATACCGGACGGTGTCTATAACCGGCCATGAGTGATATACCGATATTTTCATAATCATAACTAACTATTGTAATATTTTAGCATGAAATAAATATAATACTAGTGAGACCGCTCGAGGTCACGTGAAATCATAATATACTAGATTAATATTTTTATATTTAGGCGATACATATAGTTACAAAAATGGCAAAACAATATAACCACATCCTATTTGCCCATTTAATCATTATCGCCGCTATGAAATGAATGTTCGATTAATCGGCAAAATTTATTCAGAATAATTGATGCACGATAATGCCGTCTCATCCGCGTTAATGAAACGTTAATATGTGTGAGTGGGATAAAATAGGTCATGTCAGGGCTGTCAATTGCAAAATACCAGGGGTATTAATTGAGGTATTGTAAATACTTTATATCAAACTCTTATAGGTCACAACATTTTTTATAGTAATTGTAGGTATATAATAAATAAATATCCCGGGACATTCTTTACACACGGCCATCTGATCCCAAACTAAGCAGAGCTTGTACTATGGAAACCACATAACTGATATACTACATATCCAACATCTTTTTTCGCAATACATACTTATATTGTATGTATATGTGTATTTAGTATAATACTGAATTCTGAATATCGATTACACTGGTCTACAGTGGTTATGTTGCCGCAGATATGAAAATGCAAAATCATTTTCATTTCAGGTCTATTTATGGACACAATTCATGAAACTATCAATGATTTTGTAAGATTTGCTCAGTTTTTTTTAAAATCTTTATTTTCATTGAAAAAGATCATGAAAATACGAGCATATTGAGAACTTTCATGAATGTATTGGTAAACTAGGCACTTGAAAACGTAAAAAAATGTGATGATATCCAGGGCAACAAAAAAACGTTTTTTTTTTGTGGAGCTGTGTTATTTATTTTAAAAGAAAGTTCTATATTTACATCTACAAATACCTTTAAAAGTTACCATTCTTACAGAAACCAGACTTTATAGTTCCACAAGAACCTCGGGCAATATCCGGATATACCCGTAACTTGGGAACCCTACGCCGGCTTATGTGACATAACGGTTTAAGTACCGATATCAGCTTGAACACTCCCGTATTATGTGAGGCGCATTCAGTTTAATAGCTCCTGTATGCTGAATACCGTTTCAGTGGATTAATTGAATATTCAACGGTGACTTGGTGAGTCGGTTGGCCGAGAGAAGTTTAAGAAGAATATGTTGGACGTGTTGTTAACACTTTTGTGTGAGCAAAGAATTTTAAAAATACTTTTATTTATTTCGTTGTCAAATTTAGTGACAGAGGTATCTACTGGGTTCGTACAATGAGGTTGAACTCTCCTTATGTAATTTTTGCTTAACCGTTGTGTGTTCTTACTTATGATATTGGCAGTCATCGGTAACACGATGGAACCATAAACAACAAATTGAAATTGGAGGTGGAACTCAGCGACTAAAAACATCGTGAGCTTGGGCTTAATGTAGTAAAAGCCTGCCTGAATACCATCCTCAAATAAAAACCGATCTCCAAGCCCTTAAGTACCTATCTATAATGAAACTTTTTGATACTGTAACATTATTGACACTAAAGGTAAATGCATCACTAAAATCTGTATAGTTTCAAGATGACACCATTTCCATGAATCTTACTCGAGAACCAAACCTCAAATTATTGTTGATACAGTCAAATATCGATCTATCAACACTCGAGCGATCGGGTACAGTTTCATTTAACTATGTTGATATAAGTGTAAGGATCGGTTCACTGAATACGAACACATCTATTCGATTGTAATCTGTTCAACCATGGCGATTGATTCGGCTATACACAATTTAATGCATAAACAAGGATTAAGAACTTTCTTCAATCAATAACAGTTTATTCCAAATCCTTGTCATATGCAATATACACAACTAGTCACAGGTGATAGTAAAAATTACATAAACAATAGGAAAAGTGCTTTAACTCGTGATTTAACAATCTTAACTTTAAAGTATTTCATTATTACTAAACAATTTAACATTCACTTTAATTTTAACATCATCGTTTAAATGTCATATTATAAATAGAGAGATGCAAGCAAATGCAACATTGGCTAGTACGAATGACCAGTTTTAGATACTACAACACAAAGCAAACGGACATATCTAGAAGGATTCAGACGGGGGACAGAAAGGGTGCAACACTACTACGTGGTATTCAATAATCATCTGCAACTAAACCAATAGCATGCCCTATTACCATGGTATCTCGAATCGAAATCATAAATCAAATAAAACAATATATGAAAGCTAATGTAAATTAATACAACGTAGTGAGATCGACACATAATCATTTCGAGATAGTAAACCATGGTATTGTTACAGATACAAACACTTCATTTGAAAATGTAACAAACGTTTAATACATACATTCACATAAACTCACACACGTCGATATCGAATTAGTTGCAAATGTCGTATCTACAACTTTTGTATATCTTAGTAAAAGCGAATTGCAACGTGAGTACGTTACTACAAACGAGCGGTAGTGACAACATTTTTTATTCACATAATCTTACCGGGATCGTCTAATGATTCCACATTGTTATTGGAAAGAGAAAATACACGGATTAATCGTCATATCCTGGTAGCTACATGAGACAATCTGTAATCTTATGCAATGAAGATTAATGAAAACTGATTTTCAAGTCATTCTGAAAATGAATGACTTGATTGTATTCACAGTACGGTAAGGTTTCATTGTGAACCTTGAAATTGTCTACGATACCGGTCCTGGCACTTCTCCCCGAGGTCCGTAAAGCGTAATAGTAAGTGATAGACCTCACAGCTCCCCTATTCTGAATTAATCGTGTGGAATAACTTGCGCTTCACTCACTTTTGACCTTTATTTACATAGATCGGGCGAGTCGACTGGAGATGTTTCAAGAATACTGTCAGATGAATTTTCTACATCTTCTCAACTACTGAATCTAATCTAATGCATAACATTATTATACAAAACGAATTGTTATATGTTATACCATTCTTAGCTACTGTACTTAAACTGAATTTACTTTACTTTTTATGTATAACAAGCGGAAGTAGAAAACATAAAAGTATAAATCGAATGAGTACCATATGATTTATGTCGTGATGTAACACGCGTACCCTGTAGTAACTCACGGTGACAGTAACGAATTTGAAACGCCATTAATAATAACAGTTACATATTGATGATTTCAATCGCAAAAACATAATTGTTATAGGGAATAAAGGACAAATTTGTAGTTAGTATCTTGTGGCACACAACCAAAATCACAAAGTGAAAACGGACTATATTTTTAATGTTATTCAAGAAAATATATGGGAGCAACCTTTTTCCTAACACAATGGTCAAACAAATTGTAACTGCCGGGGAATTGGACATATATGTGAATGTAAACATACCATTGTCATCGGGATCTTCGGACGGTTTGTAGAAACTCAATCCTAATGAAACGACAGCGGCCACTTCTAAAATGATCAACGTCACGTCTTGCAGTGCCTCCCATACTAAAGTAAGGAAAGTCTTGGGTGGTTTCGGCGGGATTAAGTTCGAACCGAACACCTCCCGCCTGTGCTGCATATCAGCTTTCGAACCGCTAAGACCTGGGAAAAAGAAAAAAAACGATTATCCATTTGAAAACTATAGTAACCTTTTTTTTTTAATATTACATTTTTTTTATCGATTGAATACAGAACAACATAATGTTAACATGTCTAAAAGAGTAAATTACACATATCATTACATCCAAGATGACGTATCACTTAAATGCATTATCGCCGGTTTATCGTCAGTAACAATAACTGCAGACATTATGAACGTTAAAGAATCCGCATCTATAATTAGATAAACAAACACTAAAACTACTTCAGTTACGTTTGAAGTTTTCTCCAACGTGCAACTACTTATTTCTTTTGAAGCTCATTCTGAATATCCGTGAATAAATGTAAATCCATAAACTGTTGATGCTATTTTAGTATCTATATCCTTTCAGTTAAAATTCTCTTTACGTTACACTGAAGTAAATGTGATTGCAGTAGGTAGGTAGGTAATCGTAAAGTTTATGCGGACGCAGTTTCGCAGCGAAATATCGTTGCGACGTATACCTTTTCATTCATAATGGATGAGTATGAACGAGCCCGTGATAAAATAGCACGCACACCGAACCGTGAAACGGTACTGGTGAATAATAAAATTTAAGTACAAGAATGAAATGGTTGATCGGATGGAATCGTAGGCGATTGGGTTTAGTCAGAGTGCCTACTCCTCACGATGCTGAATATCTCCAGCGTGGCGATGACGAACATCACACGATAGCAATAAATAATGTTAAACGTTTGAATTTCATATTATTCGTTGCTAATGTATTTCGATTAGTCGTTGCATTTTTATGTTTGTTAATAAAAAAACCGATAAGGGAGCCCTCTTCAAAAGAATTTAAATATAAATGAAGCTTGGCAACATTAAAAAATACACCCCGAGTACATTATAACAAAAAGGACAATAGCATTTGCATTTATTACAAAAGGGTATCCTGAAATAAGGGAACTGAGAAGCGCATGCAAAAACAAAGCCATCCGTCTACGTAATAAAGTATAAAGAGGTCATGGGATTCCGTATTAATAAAACATGATGGAGACAAATGCCCTGCTAAGGGTTTCCTTGAAATAATTATGAGAGGCTTTGAGGACGTAAGGGAAATTCTGACAGTCGGCGTTGGGTTGAACAAATTATTTTAAACCACAATTTTGAATATATTTAATGGAAACCGTTCAACAGTAAACATTGTTAAGGTATACAGATAGCAGAAAAGAAAAAGATGAAAATCCTCTGAATTGTGCTAACGTTACAGTTTCAATAGAAGTTAATAAAGAATCTTCAAACATTGTCGACAACTTCTTGAAGGCAATTTTCTAAATTCGCAATCCTGTCAATCACGCAAATCGTAAATCAAAGTGTATGATTGATTGATCGCTTAATAGTTTTAGTAGTGCAACAACCTCAAACTAAGCACTTGCGAGAATAAATGCTTTATTTATGGAATGCGTTATGACTGTAGTTTTAGACTTTTTATAATTACGCTAGCTTCAATCCCGCGTTTAGACGTACCTTCTCAAGGAATGTAATGTTTCCCTATAATGCCCTAGATTATAAAAGCCTATGTCCATCCAGAATAATGTACCTTTCAAATGATGTCTTATAGGTGCTCGATGCTCACATGTCTGATTCCATGATTAGTAACAAACCCTTGTTCTTAATTAAAATTATTTATTTGTATATTCACCTCCTGTTGTTACGTCACCGGCATAGCCAAGATTAAAGAATGCTGTTAAAGTATTAAATCTAATTTCCACCAGGATTGCTCCTTAATATTTCCTCAACAGTTGTAATAGGATATTCATTGCTTCAGACACTTGGGTAAAAACTCTTGTGTCAGTCATTTCACCGCCTTTTTATGAATATTTATCAACGTTGTAGCGACATGCCCTTAGTGAATTGAGCGCGATGTAAATTTTGTATTCAAGGTTTTTGAGGGATTCTTGAGTCGTCTGCAAGATTTTGGCATTTCGAAGTTCTTTGACTTATTGCTTTATAACTTATATAGACTTCCAATCTTTGTAGATGCAAAGTGAAGAATATAACTATGTATCAATTCTTGGTCTTTAACACTAATCATACCAACACTTACTAGGTACCAATTTCTACCATAGCGGGTCAAATGTGACTTTATATTTCCTGCTTGTATGTATGAAATATGGTTGTTAGGAAGGGAAATAAATAGTATAACTGTATATTAATTAGTAAGAAAAACTCATGAAGTCAAATGTGCAAGAGCAATAAAATGATACGTGTATTTTCAATGCAAATTTCAAAATGGGTCATTTGACCCGGTTATGGTATGTTTAGTGTTAACTAAACCAACGTTTGGTTACCACGGAAGCTTTGACCTTTATAAACCTTCCGAGAAATTAATCTGAATAAATGGCTTCAAGCTAGCTGCAAGAAGTAGATCTATATCCATAATCTTTGTTTACTTTTAATTACATAATCGTAATATTGAAAAATAAACCATAATAATATCTTCAATTTCTGTACATAGTGTTGAACTTTGGCCCTTTCAATAATAAATGAAGATCCTATAATCACAACGTTGGGCCCAACCATTCTGGTAACCCCTCCATTCTGAATATGCGTCCTACTTTCCAACATAATAAAGAACCCGCCAAATATTCTGGAAACAAACTCAATAACCCCTACACGTATTATATTTCGACCTTCCAAAACCGTTTACCGTTATCTACGTTATTGTATTCAAAGAAAACGTGAATATGGAGAATCACCCCTCTTAGGGCTGCTCAACGAATTGAGTCCTATAATTTGTCAAATAAATTCGGGCGGGGTTCGTGAAAAAAGAAAAAATAAAAGAGAGCGTTTGAATTGTACCAAGTTTTCGCTTCCTCATGCAGATGAAGAGAAACAATGTTTTTGTCATTTAATTTTACGCCGGAGGGGTAAGTTTGATTTCCAATCTTCAGCTTGGTGTTTATTTAGAATTTTTTTTTCAATTGCTTATTCTCTGACATAGGCAGACATTGTTTAGCCTTTCGGCAAATTTTGACATTGTCAATCAAACTTGTGATATTGTCGGAGCTAACGATATTTCAAATAATGAAATAATGTTTCTCAACTTGAATTACAAGTAACTCAATGAATTGTAGTAACTCTCGTAAAAAGGGTGTTGCATTACGGAAAGTGGGACACGAACCGCATTCTGTTTTAACACGCTATGCCCCGCCATTATTTCCTTTTACGCCTTTTAAGTGGAAATGTTCTGCAAGCTTACGACGTATTGAGAAGTTGTTTAATGTTGGAATACATCTTGTGTCTCTTTCCTTTCTTCATGTTCATAAACTATTATATTATCATTTGATACACTATATTTGCAAATCATAAACTCTGATGTTGTTACACATTATTAGTTCGTTTTCGATACGACGTTTTAAATTTGCCGCACAGAACCGTAACAAACCGTTCTTATTTCTGTTTCCGACGTCACCAATTAGGCCTAAGGCCATGGGTCTAGTTAACTGGTAATTGCTTTCAGGTTGATCTTCATCGACTGCCCTATTTGATACAATATATTAAGTTTAAGCAGAACAAGAGAATTATGAAGGCTAAAATATTAGCGGAAAAAGATAAAAGAAGGAAGATTGCTACCATAAACCTTGTATTAAATAGATAAGTACTAATTTGTAAAGTCAGAATAGATAAAAATTTATATAACAAATAAAAAAGAATGTAACCTTGCTGAGTTTCTTGCCGGTTCTTCTCAGTTGAAGGCTGACTTCCGAGCCGGTTGTAGCTTCAGTAACTTTAAATTTGACCTTCATAAGTGCCCTCCGAAGGCCTAAACTGAATAAATGGTTTTGAATTTTGAATATGGATCCTCAAGTACGGTTAAGGTTAAGAATGGAAACGCTATATGTCGGTACACCAGTAAGTACCAAAATGCAGATTATATAAAAAATGTAACAGGAAAGATTTGACATACTGTGCGGTGGACCCAACGTATACTACCGCCCTACTCTCTAGGGAGAAGGTAAGAGGCATCAAAAGAGTGTACCGACGACCACGTGCCTTTTAACCTTGTACCAAGTGGTCAACAAAGGGATTTTAAAGAGGTTTGCAGACATTCTGTCAAATGTTAATATATGATGACGGGGTAGAGAGATGATAATCGCATGTATAGATAGCTTAAAAGGATTGAAAGGTTCGAAGAGATTACCTCGATGAGTCATTGTGTATATATGTTAAACCTGACCAGAGTTAGCTTCTCTATATATATCCAAAGCGATTGCTTGCGTAATAGTCTTGTCTAGTTTCTAGTATAAATTCGCCTTTGACGATTGATAATTTGGTTATATCGATAACGGTAACGATTTGAGCTCATGTGTTTTTAAAATTCGAATTAAGGAGATTTTTAAAATTAGAAATAAGTTATTGGCAAAAAAATAACATGCACATAAATTCAATGAACAAAGCTTTCGATAACTAAGTAGTTATAACTGTAATCAACATTTTTACCCGGATTTTACCGGGAGTGTGAATGCTCGTATGTAATGATGATAATGAAACGAATGACGAATAAAATATATAAAAACATATTTGTTTAATTTTAGAATAGCATAGTATAAAATGCGAAAGTATCACGCGTCAATATCGATTGCACACAGAGAAATGCCGATCGTGTGGGCAAATTAAATTGTCAACAACACAAAACCTCGATAAAGAATTCAAAGCATCGCAGTGTTGCCGTTAAACAGTAATTAATATCTCATAATACGTTCAAAACGATACGTCATCGAGTTTAATCGATTAAAAACTATAAACGATTTATTTTTGTGTACACTTCGCATATAAAAACAAGAACGAAAAGCGGTTTATTGGCGATAAATCTGGACGTAACGAGTGTTGCAGGGTAAATGAGGCCTCTGGCGACTGTACACACAAACCTGTGATAAAATTACGCATGTCATAAAATCAAAATACGCAACAGTTAGATATCCGAGTCGAGTTTGGCGCCAACGTTACCTGACCGGCGCCAACGTTTGGCCAAACACATTAATTAATCATACCAACATTCTTTTATTTGCCTGCTAAGTATTCCGGGCCATGGACGGGCTGTGTTTGCTATCTTGAATACCTCAAGAATACGTGAAGAGGATGACATACGAACTTCTAGGACGTGCTATGAATATTTCATGTAATTTTCAATAAATATATTTATTACTTAAATAATTCGGAAAATAACACCTCGAATATGTCTGAGGAAGAATGTTACCTAATTGTTAAGTCATACGACATGAGCAACATAAAAAGCAACGTATATTCTTCAAAGAATTTTGATTATGCCATTCAAAATGATTGGAAAGATACTTGTGTATATTTTTTGTTGGTTTCAGTTAACCGGACACCCGAATCTAAAACTAAGTCCTTGACCTCAGTGACATGTTACGTATCGACCTTCGAGCTACAAAAACGCGTTCGAGGTCGAAATAGGAAATGGCATGGAACGACGCACTACGTACGGTGCCGCCCCCAGTTTGTTTGTGTTAGTGAACGAAGAAAATGGAAATTAGCCCTACAGCAAAAATGTATATTCGGTATGACCTGTTTGTTACGCAACATTGTGTTGGGATTCCGAGCAACTTGCACGATAAACTACGCAGACGGAACGTTCTAATTTCCAGCGTTGGAAAATACTATAAAGTTTCCCTTGAGATTTATCGACAATTTATATTTTTCAAAGATTCTCAAACTTGCTCAATTTCAATGACAAAGTGCAATACATTTATTATACTGTACATTGCAATAAAAAGTCAAAGTTTACAGACACATCTGAAAAGCTTTTATGATCCATTGAGGGATTGTTAGTCTCTACCGAAAGTCGTTAAACATACAAATTGTTTTAGACGGTATATTTCAGGGAGGACGTCCTTGATACGTCCAATCATATTTCACAGTAAAACAATTGTAAGTCAGTTGGTGCCAAGGAATTCAAACAAAAGCCAACGACTATTGGTTTTGCTGTCTGCGAGCCGAAACATAACAACCTATTTTCAATTCTATGCGCGAGCACTAGAGATTTTGTTGAATCGTGAATACGGCACCGGTTCGGTGCTTCAATAGTATGAAACGAACAGGTCTTCATGTGCTACAGGAGTTGAGTAAATAACCATTGAGCAATTATTATTAACCGATGATCTAGCGGAGTTTCGTTGTATGATAAGTATCGAAGAATTGTAGGAAAAGAAAATCTAGATATAAATAAATATTATAACTGGTCCTGTGTCCTAAAAGCGACTTTGAAGTGGCGATCGATTGAATAAAGTCACAAGACAAACAGTAGGTACTGTATACACTAACATCTAAAAACAACCTTGATTCGATTGAAGTAAACCATCCGTACATTACATTTATTACATCAATACATGCTGTGTTAAGGATTATAAGGAAAGTGTTATTTTGGCCATCGGCCATCAGATGCGGGCGTAGGTATCCAAGGTCCGATGGAGTCACGTGATCACCACAATGGGCGATATCTGAATAACTGATGAAGCGTCACCGTGGCACAGCTGTCTCGCCGTGTGCCACGGTGACGGAAATAGAACGTCGATACCGACTCTACTAGAGCATCCAAGGAGAATCGACTCGGGGAATCACTCATTTAGGTGACTTCTATATCGTTTTCGATTTATATTGGATTTGGCTTTTGAGACGGTTTTAGATATCAGTGCGACTTTGAGGTACGATTTAGTTTCACATTTGCTTTAATTTTAGATTCTTGAACCTTACAAAATACGGTTTAAGTTACCTTATATAAAACCGAACTTTTACAAAACATTTAAGCTATTTTAAACCTGCTTTTGTAATAAGATAAGTTATCTAAGATACCAAAACAATGATGGGTCGTTAAATAGGATCAAGGTAGTATATGTAAGGGTAAAGGTAGGCAGTAATTTCATCCCTCCGCAGTGCAGTATGAATATATTTCATGTGAAATATCCTTGTTACGCGAGATAGGAGCGGAATGCCCCGCTTGCTGAGTTGCCGGTATCCCATGGGCGGCGCGAGTCGGCAAGATAAATGGTGAAAGAAACCATTTCGCTACAAAGCCTTAATCTGAAAATATGCGGGAAACGGATGCTGCTTGCTGAATAGCGAGTAATTTAAAAAAGTACGAGAAACTTCAATTTATCTGTCTCTGTCTAAAATAAACACATTTTCGACACAAATATTTGAAATTCACTTGTGTCTGCAGTCTGTCATAGTTGTCTATTTCCTTCTGGCCGATGCCAGGGTCTCTCTATCATTCTCTAATTTTCTATTTACATTTTTACCCGGGCGTCTTCGTATTATTCAACCACTGGCTGCCATTCTGTAGTTTTGTCCACGTACCCAGGATAAAATACCATCATATCCCTCTCCAGATTCCCAACTACCCTGGAAATAAGGCAGTGACCATTACAACTGTAGCCCTTTCTAGAAATAAACTACTTTAAGAGATCTTTGATATTTTAACGGCTTTCCACCAGACTGGCACCCAGACTTCAGTCAATAAATAAACGTGTTATGGCAACTAACAATTTATTTGCAGTCTACAGGATGGAGTGGATGCTAGATCTTAGCCACTACTTGAAACTGTCAACTTCACTTGCAGTAATTCATAGGTCAATGAACTGAGATTTACTTGAGAAAAACAACATAATAAAAGCAATACACACACAAACAACACAATAGCCGGTGGATAGTGTAACCCTACGACTATCAACATTTAATTTTAAATATTTAAGGATGAAAATGATAAAACATCTATTATTTAGGTAACGATAGTAATATACACTATCATAGACTAAATTAAAACAAATAAACATTTCCTCTTTAGGATATTTGCAAATTTTTAACAACAGTGACAGGATGCAAATAATTATGACTATTCATTGACGTCACTGTAAAAGGTCAATTCGATTGTCTAAAATATGATTCGTCATTGAAATTTAAGTGTTAAATCATTATTAAAAATTCTGACGATCTTTCTACTAAGCTAAGTACACATTCCGTCATTTGCGGAACAAAATTACGTCACAATTCACTAAAACGTCAAATAAAGACGGACGCGCTCTCCACCCTCCGCTCTGTCGGGTTGTGTCCGGCCGAAAGCAATAACCCTACGCGACACGTAGTTACACAAGTACCCAATAAATATACGTAATACATTAGTCTATCTGTACGGTAAATCGGGTAAAAGGGTCTTAGAGACCGTCGCGTACAATTGCCGTGAAAAACGATCGAGTTAGTGTTTCGACAATTCTAAGGGTTGGACCGTCTTAATACAAAGGTGCTCATGTACATAAGTGTTGAATGGTGCTGTGGATGTGTCGATAGTTTCATTCAAAATAAGCATTTGTTGGTGTATTGCATAAAGTTCCTTTTGTATAGTTTAGTTAAGGAATGTAGGAGCGTTAGGACGAGAATATTTATTGAACCATCCATAGATAAAAAATATTGTGAAGAAAGTAAAACTTAAAAATGATTTTCTTACTTTATTATTCGTTTTACTGGTACAAAATTGAAAATTGCCAACAATCGAGAAGTTAACGAACTTTGGGAGTACATATTTAGAAAAATAATTATAATACATTTACAAAGAAGTTACCAGTTCACAGATGACCTTTGAAAATTCAGCTGAAATTTTTTACCGCCTCATAAATTCAGTGATTCGAATCGTATAAAACTCGCGGAGGTATCCGAAGTTTCTTAGGGTCCGGTGTAATGGTCCGATATAATAAAAAAAAAAAACTGGGAAACGTTCCCTCGAAGTTGTTAAGAGGAAATGTTCCGATTTAGTATCGTTACGGAGCTAAAGATGTCTGAGTAGGTATCCGTGAGCACTTAATTTGCAATTGCGTTTAATTAGTTCGGTATTCCATCTTGGTGAAAATAAGTCTACCGGTTGAAAGAGACTGACAAAACACTGGGTTTTGTTTTGAAATAATACATTTTTTAAATAAGGGTAAACCATTCAAGTAAGTAGGTTTATTCCAATTATTTACCCTATAACTTATACCTATACGTCTACTCGTCAGAGTATCCACACGAAGCAATACACTGATAGAAAAAAAATTACAAGTGAATAACGCGCGGTAAGTCCCCTATTCGATTCTAAGCGAGTACCTAAACGTACACATTATTTGTGGCAATCCCCGAAAATGCGTTTCGTTTTCAAGCATAGACAATGTGTAGGTGGCCATATGTATAAAAAAGTAAATAATTACGGATGATAATGATGATGAGGAGGAATCATCAACAAGACCCCCCCGACCCCCCATGTCATCCAAAGTAAGAAAAGCAAAACCCCCCCGCCCTCTCATAGAGCTTACGTAATACTTGAACTGCCCCTAAAGCAGCAATGCCGCAACTATAGGGACGTCGACAGTAATATACATAATTAAGATTTTGTTTAAGTATATTATATTCATTTTCTGTTATTTTATAAAACTCGTTTATTGAAATAATTCATAACTAAAACATACTAATACTATAAATGCGAGAGTTGGTGAGTATAGATTGCAGTGCCGGATTAACCACGTAGCAAGAGTAGCAATTGCTACGGGCCCCGCGCATTAGGGGGCCCTGCGTGTCTAAGGCCTCCGTCTGAGCGTAATTTTTGAGTGAAACTTATTAGGACGTTACATTGAATTTAACCTTGCACAACCTGAAAGTCATATATAGGGGCCTCGATAGTTTGCTACGGGCCCCACAGTTGCTAAATCCGGCACTGATAGATGGATGTTACGCAAAACATATTAACAGTAATTCGATGAAACTTAACACATAGTTTATAACCTCGATTAACACATAGGATTTTTTATCCCGGGAAAATGTTACATCCCCCGAGAACGCGGGGCTAGTCTACATAATAAAATATTTTATCCTTTGACAAAAATACATCGCCAGTGCGATAAAGCCATAACGTATTATCTAGCATTCTATATCCAGGGCTATGTCCTGAAATATCCGTCCAATATCATCCCCGGACAATTTGTGAGGGCAGTTACTGCGGAGTGGTCTCTACCAAATAGGATTACACGGCTATCGACCCCTGGGAACGTTTCAAACCTATCCACCAGTCGTACGAATAGTGTTGGACTAATCAACCGTCGATATGTCGATAATTTAACTAGAGTTCATTGTTCTTAGAGATAATCAAATTATGTCATATATCTTCGCCTATCGAGTACATTTATAGGTTGAATTATATATCTAAATGTCTAAAATGAAGTATATTTAAGCCGGGTTACTATATACGATCCCGTTCTAAAATCGCAAGATTGAAGAAGAATTTTGACATTACGTGTATTAAAATTACTGTCAAAAGGTTCATCATTCCATGGATTTTCGGGAGCGTATATAGTAACCCGGCATTAGTCTTACTGCCATTTACATTTAATAGACCAGCATTAGTCCAAAGACCGTGACCATAGATTAAAGAATGTAACATCCAGTAACCTGGATGCTCGAATATTAAAGCACGTAATTTAACATCAAAATCTCATCAGCGTGCAGTTGTTAACAAAACACGATGGCGAGAAAATGACGTCGTGTGATAGAAAAAAAAGATTTATTTTATTTTATGGGAACATTCCATTGTCTATTCCATTTGTTATTGTCACATGCATATTATGAAGTAGGTACAACATGAAATAATTGACACGACATTTTATGGGTCCCATGGGAAATTACGAATAAGCTCGGGTGATGTTATACAAATGTTACAATGTTATACACTACCATCAAGATAAATAATAAATTGATAATAAATAAATAACATGGGACATTATTTACACACCGATTATATCGAATGGAGTAATCGATTATCTCGATGCATCGAATATTGACTACGAGGGTATCGAAACTCAGTGATGCGAACGATTTTTACGAACCATCTCGAGATTACCCTATTTCCACTATATACATGAAACCATCCAATATCTATAGTATACAGATCAACGCCCCACAGCAAGTAAACATGTCTGAAATTATTATTTGTTCAGCAACATAGATAACATGATGTATATATAGTACAAACAATCTATGTGTTCCGTTTATTTTAGAGTTACATGACTATCCATTATTCTGAGAGCATTACAGTAAGTCCTACGCTATAAAAAGACCACAATTAATAGTCTCTACATGTTTCTGAGAAAATAATGACCGTATCAAATATAATAACGATACAGGAAAGGTAAAAAGAGATAGAGGGAGAGAGAGACAAAGAAATGGTGAAGAAATACCATCAAATGAAAGGGCATACAAGCGTACATCAAGCACCAACAAACATAAAGCACTTTAAATTTACACCGAGCCGGTAACTCACAGCGAAATACTTATTATATTTAGACATCGGCTTAGCTTCCGCGATCCTAGTTCTCTGGTTAGACGAATTCAAACTCTATATCGGCCGTTACAAAACTTAATTCCCTATGGTAGGTACGTGTATCGCTAGCCCAAGAGGATTATATTTGTAGTAATCGATTTACAGTAACTGTGTTGAGCTCTAATAAAAGCCGGGTGAATATTTTAGTGGCTGTCATTACGTATTGAGAATACGGTGCGATTAAAACCGATATTTGAATTGTTGTTTTTATTGACAATTAATTGAATGGCTTCTATTAATATGACATAGCTCATGGATCAATATATAATCTGGATTTGACCTAAATATCTTGTACAGTAAAATACGATATTGAAAATCTAGTTATCTTATTAAAGAATAAAAATATTTCATAATCACTACATAGTATAAAACAAAGTCGCTTTCTCTGTCCCTATATCCCTATGTATGTTTCAATCTTTAAAACTACGCAACGGATTTTGATGCGGTTTTTTTTAATAGATAGAGTGATTAAAGAGGAAAGTTTTTATGTATAATACATGTAACATCCCACGGGAACGCGGGTAAAACCGCGGGAGACAGCTAGTATTCTATAAAGAAATCTTGAAACCAAAATTTAAACCAAACAAAATTATAATTTCAGAACTTTAGAAAAGGACCACCCTAACATCTTACTGCGAAATTTCATGATCGTAGGTTTTTGAGGGTTTTTTTACAAAGTGGGCTTTGGTTTGACCACGTCTCACAAAACAGATCACCAAATTGAGGGTGGTAGCTAGCCAGGCGGGTTTTTCATCACCGAAAGTTAAAGATCATTGTGGGGATCGAACCCGCGTCTCTAAGCATTTGTTGTCGCAACCAACTTACCTATCATCGCCTCAAAATTGATGAATTGCCAAGGCTCGTGTCAACATTAAACAAACTCAATATCAAATTTGATCAATAGGGTTATGGTAAATAAGGATATAAACCTTCAAACAGTAATAACTACATGCTCAATACACGAGTCAAATCACTATAAAAAGCCTCAAATCATACTGCCAATGATAAGCAAACACACATTGGTTTTGATGGAAAATCGATGAGCATCAAATTTCTATATAAGAAAACTATGGGATACTCTGTATACGTGAATGTACAGTATCGTATTGGATATCACGCAAAGGGTTACAAAACGAAATTGCTTCCGCAGAACTGTGTTGGCTTAGATAAAGGTTCCATTCGAGAAGATAATAAAACTGTAAGAATATTGCATTGTGTAATATCACAGATTTCTCTTATTTCTTTTGCTAGCGATGGACAATGCAGGCAGGAGGAGTTAGGGGAGTGTCCTGAAACGAATATTTGCTCTTACTTCTTCCGAATGGGATTAGTGGTGGCACTTCCACCGGTATGTTTGCGTTTCTCCATCTCAAGTGGGTCAACAGTGCGTGCTTTTACTATATTAAATTGAAAATGTGTTGTACTTGTTTAAAATTTCAAAGATTTAATCTTTTACCCGCATTTAAACGATCTGCTAAATCGATCCGCAACTACAATATGGGGGTTCCGTTGTAAGCATTGTATTTTTCACACGAGCCTTCCTTGAATATATTCAGCAACTGAACTGTTAATTTCGCGAATTCCGTGACGAATACCTAGTTTCTAGCTTAAAACTGTGTTTTTAACCAACTCCTGTGAATGTAGCAACACGTGATAAAGCTAATTCCACCATCACAACAGCAAAAGCGATATCAATATCTCAAATATTTCCATCGTCATCAACAACAATCCAGTTTCAACTCTGGTCCAAGCACGGGCAATGCTCCAAGTTGAACGACAGACTCCAAAAGCATCACATGTTACTGAATATAAATAATAAACGTCACAGGTGAAATCTATTTTAATGATTATCGGGCAAAGGTAGACAGTTCAGGTGGTCCTAACGTCACTTCAACCGCATTGACGTATTTTAAAACGTCACTAGACCTGCGTCGAGGAATTTCTCAATGCCCAATATAATTTCGCTAAGGGCTTTGATCGCTAATACTTATTTTTAAACCGCACGTGAATGTATGGGATGTTTTCAGATGGCGTTCCTATGGGTCTATTTGTGATGGCATTCGAATGGTTTGGAGTGTTGTAATCTATCATCATTTGTTTGTACATCACACGTGTTCGATTATGAAACTTATGTTCTTTCCAATTGTTTCGCCAACGTAGGGCGTCTTTTTGAATTTGGAATGAAAATAATTTAGTATAATTTTAATCCCTATATTCATACATCTAAAAAATAGACTTACTTGCATAAAGTATTAAAGCTCACATAACTAAAAACACCAGCCTTTCAAAGAGCTGTACCAATCTGGTGTAAATTAAAAAGTACAGCCAACAACACTGGTCAGTAGAGCGATTTCAGTAACCTTTTTGACAACCCTATTGTAGGGTAAGCGGCATATTTACGTGCCACCGCGCGGTCCCCGCGAACGCGACCTAATTAACGGTCGCGTATAACAATAATTATTATAGTCGTAGGGTAGACATATGACGGGCATTATCGTCGGTGGTGAAAATATCCGAGAACGGTAAATTTTGCGAGTTAACTTATACGGTATTGTTGTACATATGTTAGTATTCGTTATAATAAAATGTATCTTAACATTTTTAAGGGTAAAGTTACCATGTAAGTGGCGTTACAGCCATAAAGCAATATAAATATTTTATGTTAACAAAGGTACCCGCAATTTATTAAACAATAGGAAATAATTAACACAATCACAAGGTTATTGTAGTGACTAAGGAAACAAGGTACAAAATAAGGTAAAATTAAACCGCTTACGTCATATTAAATGTGTCATAGTTGAAGTCAGATTTTTCATCGACGGTTTTCAATAGCGGGTCTAGGACCCTACGAAGTCTATGTAAAATAACTTACTTTACTGAGCTACGTAACTTTGGACTATATGCTTTATTTCAATACCAATAGGTCGCAAAAGTGTAATCATTAATAATCATATCATCAACTCATCTATGCTGGGTATTACCCCCACTTATGTCACTCATCTTTCTGCAGTGGTTGTACCGTCCGCAAACTTCATAACTCATCCAGGTACACACCAAGGTGACTACAACACGTAATCTCGTGTCAGAATCAAAACGGGGCCTAATTAAACGAACAACTGTTAGAAAGTTTTGGCACTTGGCACGCGGGGGTTGGCGTTATGTGTACGACTGTACGTACACTATTTATCAATACATAGTTGTACCTGTACAGCTAGCAACAGAAGCGCGGAGTAACAAAACATTAATCGAGGCGGACGTGTGCGTGTGTGCCAACTAGGGTTGTCGCATTCAGCAAACATATTATTCAAGCAAACTGCACTTGTTTGTCGACTGTATCCCGCTTTCAGCTCGCTCCCGGCAGGAAATGCGGGATGCGGCTTGTTTGTGGATGATTGGAAAAAAAGAGGTTTTTGTAAGTGGTTCGCTCGGCTCCGTTGCGACGTAGAATTAACATTTTAACACAAATACACAGAGAATAATCGTCTTTACAGAAATCTATCTAAATTGAGAAGTGCGCTACAAAACCTAATCACAATCAAGGCAAGATAGGTTAACCAGTGATGCCTCTGTAAATTCAGAACAAAGTTTTTGTAATCCACCAACCCTATTGCCAACTACAGTACAGCCAATGCCAACAGACCTCTCACATCCCCCGCGCCGTGTAACAAAAATGGTCGAAGAGGCGAAAGCCAATGAACTGTTGTGGGTCTTTGTAGATTGGGCGCTGTTTACTGGCACTGGCGCCTGCCAAAGGGCGGGCGAGGCTATCTACATATATACCTACTCTGTAGACATACAACGCCTGAAAGAACTGAAGTTTGGCAACGTCGCATCGTGAACTTCATGAATTTATATAGAAAGCACCATTTACAGACATGCTGACATAACATGTAGTCACTTTTGCGAGCCAATCTAAATCAACCTTAAAACTATAGTAAATATGGTACAGAATTGGTGTTTGAAGATTAAATGTAAAGATAAAACAGGACTGGCTGGATTTGAAAATCTCATTATCTCTTCATGGGAACCGTTTGCCGAAATAAAATTGGTGTATGACATATCGACGGTTAACGCTGTCAGGTCACTCTTGACATCGTGGAGTGACGTTGTATAAACACTCATAAAAATTCATGAAAGCCGATATACGAGCGAAATACAATCAAAAACTCTATGACACAAGATTCCCATTTAGAAATTGAGCTTTTTAATTTGAAAGAATTTGGATGAACATTATGTTGCTATTACATATATGAAACTTCATACTAATTTAGAATTTAAACAAATCTCCTCCAAATCCTTTTCAAGCTTAGAATAAAGCTTGAAAAGGACAACAAATAGAAACCATAAAATTGTCAATATTAATTTAAAATGTTTTCATCAAACAAATATGCGCTGTTTGTACAGCACTGTCCTTACATGACCTTTCGAAACAGATAAAAGACAACGACTTGTGTCGTTGTCAAAAACAAAAAAAAAATTCTTTCATAAGCCATAAAGGCTCCTCCGAGATCGAACTGCTATGGAATAAAGATATATAGAAATAAAGATAGATAAACGTAAATGGTAACAATAATCAACAGTCTGACTCAAGGGGTAACAATTTTTCGCTTGAAACATAATTATGAGCTTGTAAATAATAAAGAAAGACGTTGACAAACAAAAATGGTCAATTTCGAGTTACAAATGCGCCTCGTTTAGCTCGCAAAAAGTCCCATGTCGAAGCTCAGAGAGTCGTCTGAAAAAATTTTCGTCTCGCGAAAAACAAAGCTATCCAACATCCAACGGATTACCAATGTTATCTTTAGTCCTAGAAAAGAAAAAGGAACAGACTAATTCTGAGCAATAAGTTACCCAGGAATTCCGCGATGATATCGAACCGAATGATGCGGAATTGAAAACGATGTTATCGCATACGATGTAAATCGATTGCAGGATAGCTGTCAATGAAACGAACGACGGTCATGATCACGCGGGTGGTATGGGAGATTTTTTCTGCGTTAAACACAGCCATTTGTCTGCAGTCAATGAGATTACTCCAGGGATTACAAAAGCAATGGCAATTACACTGGCTAAGAAGCCTGAGGTCGCAGCTAAATGGCACCCATTATTACCGCATGTTCCGTATTGTGCGCGAGTAATGTACTCGAATGTAATACAATTTGTTACGTAACGCGGGTTACAGTTATGGAAACAATCCGCTGATTGCTTACTGCAGTAGGACGTAACAATGTGAGTGTTATTGCTCTATTTTCGTCTTGTTTTACTATAATTAGTTGTAGCGCTCGTAACCTAGGATTGTTGCTCGGCGAACATTGCCGCTTTATAAATATCGCGAATGTAATGATAGTGAGTAATCGTCTATTGTGAATCATAAAAAAATCATCGTGTATAAAGAAATCAGTCAACGTGTTCGTGTCGTGATTTTCCGGCAGTGACCTCGCGGTGGCTTTCGATAGCGTGAACCGTCTGTTTCGGACGCTCCCGACCTATTTCAGTCCGCCGACCAACCGAGCTACGCTCTGAAACAATGAACTGAGTGCGCACGAACAGGAAAGGTATACGTCCAGGTTGTAAGATAGAGCGGGATAAAAGTCTAGGCCGGCGTCACACAGGGAGCACGCATAGTACCCGCTGCGTTCTATTTCTGAACGTCGCAAAACATGTCTCGGAATTCGTTTCTATGTGTCTGGGAACATCAGAAATCATGTGACTAATGATCCACGAGCTAAAACTGTGTAGATTAACGTGGGGTGTAACACAATTCACGGCATATGCCACATAGGCCGGTGAGGATCTCATCCACCCATGCTAATTGTAGGCGAAACGCTTTTACAATTACAGCTACATTTAAAAAAATGACGTGTTCCAGGTCAATAAAAGCATTTAGCTCATTCGCTAAATGCTATTAAGCGTTATGAAATGACACAAGATAATGTATTCAGGGCTATTACCTTGGGTGATATCATGCTATTATGCAACTTATGTAGATTAAATTATTGTCGTTTGCCAAATTGGATGTAGACACGTCGTCGATCGGTTTATAATCAAGACAGATTTTTCGACGATAAATTATTAATAGATGTGTATTTCCGAGGTGTATTGGACTAGACTAGAGCAATGAAAATAATGTTCTGTAGTTTCGTGAGGTTTGCACATGTAACCCGACGTCATATCAGTGCTCATATTCCGAGCTCGGCTCATATCTACTTGGACGTATAAACAGGACAAAAATAGCACGATTGTTTCCTATAGTTTACTGTACAGACCACATTAACCTGCAACAGCTGTAAATAAAATGATGTAGCACCTCAATAACGGGCTTGTGTAACGTGTGTTGAGAACATTTTGGTTATTTGTTTTAGATGCTTTAGAATAAGGCGGTCGTCCGTCTTTCGTTAGACTTACGTTTATTTTAATCTCTGTATTAATATTGTGTTCGAAAATACCTGGGAGCGTTCAATCATAAACCGTTTGTACCTGGTTTGTTTCTGTTGCGCACGAGTTTAGAGTTTCGTTTTAGGTATACAGTTTACGCTTTATGTTTCCGTTAGCGCGGCTCTTGCCTAATGGATGTATGTTCGATACAGAGTTTTCCATCATCCTAATGTATGTATGCAGAAATGTTAACGCTGCCTTGAGCCACCTTTGATTCCCACAATCAGGAACCGTAATATTTGATGCCAATTGATCAAGAAAACTGTGGAATGTATGACTAGCTTTAATGTACCATTGTTGCCGCAGCCTTCTATTATACTGACAAAAAAATTACAAAAACTAAAAATCTTCATTATATGACCGAGTGAGTAGAAGTCCCTTTAGAATTAACAAAACAGCATTTCTATAAATTATGTCAAGGCAAAAAATATCCTTGGATTCTGTTTAAATATCCTAAGAATACACCAACACTTGCAAGAATTTCTTTCAGGAAAGAAAAAGAACAACATTTATGTTTATGTGAACCGTAGTAAAATGGAAAGACAGTTCTATGCAAGGAGCGGAAATAGCCGTATCCCTGTTCCTAGCAGCGGGAAACCATGGGGGGTGGCAAAGGGAGAAGGGAGGGGTCGAGGGGTCGGTGACGTCATCATGGAAATTGATTCGGAGGCGAAAAACGAGGCCGCAACAAAGCCGACGGGCGCCGCGTCCGACGACGAGACATAAATTACTGGTTTATTTGTTAAGTTGGATGGGACCGTCTTTTATTCCGGATAATGGTTTCGGATATACATGTTGATAGCTTATCATGTTACAGAATAGAAAACAATGCGTACGGATACACCGTCATAATGTAAAAATACATTAACGACGATAATGCTGTGGTGACCTTGATTATGATTACTGTAACACATAATGATGTTGGGATACGATCGTGAAATGTAAAATTAGAAATTGTGAAAGACGCTTTACGGCCTAGTTGACGCGTGGTATATTTTCGGAATTCCTACACTTTAATGCGGACGTGTTGATAAAGCCAATTAACGTACCTTGTGCAAAATTATATGTATAAGAGAGTGGTTATTTTGTACAATGCATTTCAGTTAAAATTATTTCTTGAATAGCAGAATTAATCTTGGCAAAGAGTATACGGCTCATCTGCTATCAAAATTAATATTCGAAGGCTTTGTCAAATATCCAGATCTACTTTGGATTAGGATCGATGAAATTTTTGAATTTGAATTAAATGAGTTAAAGAGTTCAGCTGCAATGGATAGACTTTTCATTGTTTTGTAATCCAATACCACGTTTGTGATATATAGATATAAGACATTGTACACTCACAATGATGCGTAAGAGCTCGAAGAGTGACACAACTAAGTAAACAGCGACAAGGTGACACTGGCATTTATTCCCTGCTAAAATATTTTGCTATTTAAAATGATTACAAATCGTGTGGAGGTAATAAACGTTGCAGATGAAATATAAGTAAATAAAAAAACCACAGCACCAAAAGCTTGCTAGTTGTAAAACTATTTTAGCGCCATCTGTTATGTACAGAAGTTAACATTACAGTGATAAATGAAATGGTATTGTTTATTTTCGAAGAATACATGGCAACATAATTTTGCATGAGTAATACAATGCCTAATTTGCATAAAGTTATTTGTTCCTAGAAATAACTCCCAACGCATGGCATTATGCTCTTTACACTATGGATATTTCAGTAATTATGAATCATAATTATTTGTATTTTGCATATAAAATTCAATGATCAATAATAAATACTTAGTGCAGTTATAATGTTTAATACATACAGCTCGAACACTAATGAAAGTATAGAAGAAAGAAATAAACATGATATTAAAGACGACTCCAGTGAGCGTAACATCGAGGCCAATGATTTTAGAGTGGTCCAAATCTGTTAAGTATAAAGACAAATATGCATATTCAAATAAATCCATACACGTTAGCATCTATTTATGGATCGAATGTCATCCATACGAGACAAACAACTAATTTAATCAACGGCCATATCCTTACCTGACATCATCGTAACGTCATTAATGTATTCAAGTCATGGCTCATGGTTTTGATGACGTAATGCCACTAGCTTCTTAGACTTACAAATTCATATTGGCACTATAGAATGTACGTCTCATTAGTCATCTGTGACGTGATCGTGTTGCAATTTGTGACATACACCATTGCTTCCGATGTTGATGTAATTGTACTTTACATTGAAATTGTTGATTGACCCAGCAGCAATAGTGATCACCTTTTCTGAGAATATTGAGCTGAGAACACTCATGTCAACGAACTGCGATGATTCCTACTCTTTACTTAGAAGAAGAGGATAGCTTCCTTGTATACTAGAGGTCTTCCTTTATTAACTCTGTCAAAATCTGTTGCATAATTAATAAACTCTACAATGACAGTAAAGACAATTCTAGTTCAACCAACATGCCAGAAATCACATTTAAATACTGTATTAGCGCATTAGCTAACAAGTATATTATTGTTTTCATTTCACTGGTAACTGTTATTACACAAATTGGTTTACTCGCTGGTCAGTCGATGCCTAACGTAAACATTTCAGCTGCACGCGATCGCCGAGTGCAATAACCATGTTACATTTTACATTTATCTTGTACCATATTTCAAATGCCATAGAATTCAATTTCAAGTTAACGTTGCGGAAGTATGTATAAGGGGTCTTTTATCATATGTCGCCATCTAGATGTTTTAGGAGTCACGGCTGGCTATTTTCTTCGCCTGGTTGCTGACCCTTGTTTATAATTCACACTTATTTGTTGCCCATTGGCTAAGTTTAAAATTCGTCTGACTATCTTCACATTTAATTTCTACCTTTCAACAGTTATGCTTGTGAATTATTTAAAACAGTGTGTAAAAAGGCATGTTTAAAAGTTTCCAGCTTTCACATATAGTCTTAAATTAATGATAGTGTAAATCCAGACAGCCTTGAATACGTTTCAATCCGTACCATGATCGTATGGTACCTTTACTTTCAGCCAGCTTAAATTTCTTAACCATTTTTATCGATGAATAATATCTGTCGAAAGGTAACTGATGATCTTGAACGAAATAAAAAAAATAGGTGTCGACTATTCTAAAGTTTAATGAAAACCATAGACTATTTCCATATTTCATCCAGACTAGTTCGTCGGTCGGTCTACAAACTCTATTTGCTTTGCTATTCATTATTCAGACTCGTGCCAAAATCTGCTCTCCAGCTATTCTAGATGCCAAATGGAATATTATGTTGAATTTATGGGCGATTCTTAATTACATAAATTCTGGTATTTGAAAAATGGTTGAGATAAGTTTTGATATTTGGTATTCTTTTATATCTGCTCACTGAAAAGTTACTTTACATTATGAGAACTCATTGCGCTGCCCTGAAATCGACAGGAGGAAACTGAAGTATCCAAAGGTCTAACTGATGAAATACGTCAAAGTAAAACAATGGGAAATCGTAATAGCTCTCCATCACAAGATCGTCGTGTCGCACTATCATTTGTACGAGCTGTCAAACGCAGACGTATGAGGGTAGGATGAGAGCGGCAATGACGTCATGCGAGGTCGAGCGAGACGCGGACGTCCTCGCGACCCACCCACAACGCTTGACAGTCTTTCTTCGTTAACGTATTTTGCAATAACATTATTATTTGCGTAACTTTTTATACGACTCTGTTATACAGAAACAGTTAGTCTGTTACTTAAAGCAAACTATCTTTCTGCATCCATCCAATACTTCAAATTGCTCCGTTTGAATGACTATTTGAGTGTATATTAATGTTGCATTGTCGCTCTAAAGATAATCCAAAGTTATTAAATTCCTGTTACAGCTGGCATTCTGCTAATCTCCACAGAGCAAAATAATCGATTGACCCCGAGGTCCCAAAGATCGGGATATCGCTAAGTAGATCCAAGCTAATCTCGAAAGTTCCCGTTAACCTCAACCTATCGATAGATCTATAAAAAAACTCCGCCATACCACAGCGACCCTCGATTATAGATAATGCGATTTGTGTTGCCTTGCTGTCATGATCCGCACCAGTTTACACAAGTTTGTAAGCCCGAGGGTAGCCGGAGGCCTCAGCTCCCCGGAAAAACTTAACTGAATTAAACATAACTTACAAAGGGATAACAAATAGTACATAAGAAATGTCTTCGGAATTGGGTCGGATCATTTGCACTGCAAATGTGTATTTGCATGCCATTTGAATACACGTTGGATTGGAAACGAGCATGTATGTGGAATTGTAAATATTGTTGGAAGCAAAATCGATGAGCGAATGTCTATGACCAAGGTCAGAAAAAGATGTAAGATTAAAGAAAGACATTACATAACCACAAATCCAGTATATTATAAATACTTACAAGTATTTCCGTTCTGCAATATCAAGTTTAACTTAGAAGCCACATAGCCCACTTGAATAGCACTTGAGTTGCTTTTAATCTCCCCGGACGAAACAAAATTCCAATGCGGTCAATAGTACCTGGCTGAATTATGCACTAACTACTATAATAATTTCCAAATAATAACAATAAATAAAAAAGGAAGTGTCGAGCAAAAAAGACAATTTGAATGTTGCCAAAGTTGAAACAGACATAATACATAATATGAATTTCTGATTAGTCATTCTATTGTACAAACTAGAGAAAAAAACTAATCAGCGTACTCAGTGACATTATTAAACGTCTTCAATGTCGACGGTCACCCCCGCTTTACTGAAGTATATGGAAGAACTGACAACTCGTCACTCCAAACGCACTGTTCGCATGTGTTCCAGACAGTGCCTATTAACTGACAAGGCTCTGACAGAGAAACGGACAGACATGTTAATGATAGACTGGAGAATGTAAATAAGTCAATAGACATCGCAAATTCAATTGTTGTATTCAAGGATTAATAGTGGGGTATAAATGTAGCACAATGATGAACAATAATAGGATGTGAAGATGTTCTGTTAATCAAATATAATCACTATACATTAGCTGTTTCGTACGTTAAAAGCTTGCAGAAAAACAATGGATCATTTACCTAAATATGTCTCATGAATGTATACAATTCAATTTCATTACGGCTATTATAAAGGGTTGCTTGCCGCTCCAGTGAATGTTTAAGAGCGCTTGTAATACGCAATCAGTAATTCTGAGGTGTAGCAAAGTCATCGTATATCATTGAATTAATACACGTATTGCAATACAGATTAAATTTCATTCATCCAGCCAGACAACTATTTTTATTTCAATTGTGGTACAAGGTTCGCATAATTCAAGATATGACGGCATCCAGCACGGAATGGGAAATATTAAACCCCGCCCTAGCATATTGGATGTTCCTAAATTGACCTAATAAATTGTTTGACATGCAAAAATGGTGGAGCAACTTTTAAGCGTTTCTACGTAGACGATGTCTTTTCTTTACATTTCTTCAGCATAGGAAGTAGCTGGGCTTAAAAAATCCTTCTGAGTAACGTTTAGCTTATACTACACGAGTTTCTTTAATATAGGAGACAAATAAACAATTTCAACATCTATCAATGTTTAAATACCAACATCAGTGTACCTGCTGTTTCCAATGCTGATGGCTCAACAGAGCTACATCTAACGATTGAGAATTATAATGGAACTGCACATTCTGGCAATGGTCCACGCATACAAGCGGAAGTTTAATTTAGCCTATCGCTTAAAACTGTTGTAATACCGCACTACAGATGAATAATATGGCGCTTTTTAGCTGGATAAAGACATTATTCGTGACTGTAACCAAGGCGGATCATTTTTCGTTGTACCGCTGGAGCGTTTCATCCCAGAAACGGTTGACAGCGGCGATCTATCAGCGACAAAGAGTGGTGAAACAAAAGCCAGTGGAAAATGAACGTTATAAATATTGGAGGGAAGTCTAAAATTATACAACCGCGGTTGTGGAACAATCAACCTGAATATTTTACGGTGTATCTAGGCAGCTCGATTTAAAAAGGTTGTGCAAATGCGAGCTCGGGTTTGTTTGCTACTGTTTTGTAAGCACATTTTGCATGATATGACGTAATGTAATTGATATGGATGCTTTAAAGATGCGCTCATTATTTTCTGTACGATATTATGTTACCCGCATATTGTACTATTTCTTGTTTATGCTGGGTGATATAATGAAGGTTTAGGGCGTGGCGCTGTCATTCAGTCCGACGTTTCGTTTCTTAAGCTCCAATATACTATAAGGTAACATTTCATAAACAGGCGAATCATTTAGTTTATAAATTGAGGTTCAGACACTCATATATGTCTAAATAAACATAAATGTAATAGGCAAAACGGTTATGATCCATTAGCAAGACATATTATAGTCGTTAGATATAAATATACATTTAACATTTAACGATTTCAGTTGGTGAAAAAAATTATCAGAAGCAGTTAAGAGGTTTATGAAGGGGTTTTATTGGTCTTTTGACCTTTAAATTATCTATGCCTATATCGTAGAATACGTCTCAATGTATCTGTATGTAGACCAGGTTGATGATACTTAAAGGTCTCATCAGGTGCCTTCCTCTCTTCCCCGAATTATAATTGTTCTACTATCATAGTCTTTCTGTCTTTCTTAATGTATCATGAACTATTAAGAGCCTCTCCCAATTAATCATATTAACGTTACGTAATCACTGAAGCTTACATCATCAAATTAACAGCATCATTAAAGAATTTCAATTACAATTCAATAAAACCAACATTGCTGATTGGAAACTGAGTTATTTCAACAGAAACTCAACGGTTGATAATAATAAGGCATATACTCGCGTGACTGGCTGGTAGATTTTGACGGCGGGCATATTTCATAATGAAATATCGCTCTCGGTATCAACTCATTACTGACAGCTGGTATTTGGCCACGTAATTTTGTTCACTAAAAGATCTCTAAGTAAATCATGAAATTAGAATGAGAAGGCGGGGCCGACTAATCAGCCTATTAGTTATAATTACTGGGTCTTATCTTAAGCTTCTTATATATTGTCATCAATTTATAACGGGACCCAAAACTGCCGCAGTGGACTACCCTCTTGTAATGTTACCTTACCTAGTCCCATTATCGCTGTGTGTAAAGATGAAGAAGATTGTCAGAGCCAAAAACATTCAAAGTAATTTTTTACTTTTAGAAAAGTTTTACCAGGTTCTGTAATCTTCAATATTACACGATGTAAAACACAATCATTTCCATTCATTCATGATTAAGGCTTCGCCTCGCCTGACAACTAAATTCTAAAGCCCCCAGAATTTTAAAGTGAATGATGGTGCACGAACAATGAGAACTGAATTCGGCTGGAAAATGAAAATTTCATCACTTCGTTCAAAGTTCACCATAATACTTTCCTGGTATCGATCAGAGGTTCAACGAACCTGGGTATAACTGCACCTTCTATACGATTCGGTAGTGGAAACGAGTTCGTTTGATATGGTAACTTATGTTTTTGAAGCTGGATAAAACTCCGTGGAATTATTTTTGTTGGAAACTTTAAGGCTGTATCAACATGAACAGATTTTAGGTATTACTTAGAAGATATATGTTACTCTAACAATCTGCTTAGGAACAATATTCTTAACCTAAAGAGGATACATTATTGAAGACCATATAATTTAACGCATATGTCATTAATATTAGTCTAATACACAAAAACATAGATAGAATCTTAATAGCACTAAATAACATTCGACAGCGTTGAAAGTTTCGTGTAAAAGGTCAAATCGTTCGAACAAGTCTTTATTGTCAAAGTGACGTCCTTCAAATAACATCAGTTCTAATCATATTTAGTATTAAAGAAAACACCCTTGATGTTGTTGAATATACAAGGTTATGTGTAGGTTCACCAAACCATTATATAACTGGCATGGAGGTTAAACCAGTAGGGTCACCAAAAAGTCGGATTTACCATCAACTTAACGGTAAAATCTTACTAAATCTAGTTGATCACAAATAGTGCAAATCGAGGTAAGAAATTTTAGAAGACGCAACTAAATTAGGTACTGATTGAGCTACTCTCAAACGATCTGAAGCATGACTCAATAGTGGAACTACTTGCACAACCTCATTAAAAGGTCAATGGGTGTCACTGGGGGCGTAAACTTTCTACAAAACATCAGTATTAGGTCTCCTGTGACTCCGAAGCTATTTGTGAATTAAGAAAGAAGAAATTCTTCCCATAAAAGAAAACCTGTAAGTGGATTTGACAATAACGATGTTAAAATGGGCTACACTACATTAGATATCACTCTTCATAAAAATGTTGAGGTAATAGTTATTTTAAATGATAAATTTTGCAAACAGACTTTGGGAGATAATGGCACATGCAATTCCGTCCAAACTATTATGTGCAGTGTGATAAAATCTGACACATACTCAACAAGCTATTAAAAGTGTAAAATTTGTGACACATTAATCGCAAAATATTTAACCGCAGCAAACAGTGCTAGCAACGTCTCAGGGTTTCAGTCACAATGTATTTTAGTTGGCGCTAATTACTTTTTGATGAGCAAAGTGTGTAACTGGATTAAGAGATGCATCAAATGTTCATGACACTAATCTCGTTCCTATAAAACTCTATTCAGGTCAGCTTTTGAAAATTTTGCATTTCGAGTGATTTAAATTTACACCAATTCTGCATCTACGTTCAAATCAGGAAGTTGCTCTTTCCATATTATTGTTACGTGCACTAAAAGGAATTTCGAGGCATGAGTAGAAATTAAAAATAGCTGCGCTAGATTCAGTATGCCATAATTTAAATTTTGTGGTGATAATACAAGAGAGAGTTGTGCTACTCGAGGCTGAGGCAGAATTGCATTTTGTTTGAAACTAAGCGAAGCGTAAGCTAGATGGAAAAGAGGATTCTCAACTAAGCTTTTGAAGAAAAATCGTGTTTTAATGACACCCGCACATTTTTTGCCATTATAATATAAAGGGACGGATAAAATTCTCTTTATCTGCCACGTTTTGCGTATTTAATAATAGTGAGCTGTATAAAGTTACATTATTTAAAAAAAAAAGAACATTAAACCACATGTTCTTAATGCCTCTTATGTAATTCGTTATACCAATAACTTACAAAGTAAACTGTGCAAGAAAAGAATTAAGCTACCGCCGGTTAGAAGCGTATACAAAATGCTAATCTCGGTTCGCTCCTCGAGATATTGCGGAATTGTCTCTGTCGGTCTACCAGTACCACAGCGAAAACTTTAATTTCGTCTGTTTGCTTTGGCAGCCTTTTGACGTTGCGGGTCGGGTTTTAAAACATCGCTACTGGAAGCTAATTCGACATAACCGGAGACTGTTACAACGTCTCAATTAATGCTATTTGCATTCATTGTTACAACACTCCGGTGGGTTTGAAATGAAATTGTAAACTTGGCGTTTGGCTCTTTGAAGAGTAATTGACGTCAGCGTACGTTAGGGTTCATGACATTTTCATTTTTAGATTCATTGTACGAAAATGGATATCCTCATTCATTTGTGATATTTGTAAACTTTGTTACCAAGTAATAGATTAGCAGCATTATTTTGTTAAGTACGCTTTCTTTTAAGCGTTATACCGAAGTCTAGGAGACTAAATAAAAATTTTGAATATTACTTCTGATTGATGAACGTTGCCGATCTGTTTATTTGCAATGTTTTCTCTGTAGGTACCAAGTGGTTTGTGATATTACACAAACTGTTCCCCGCATTGTTCGGGATGACCTTTGACTCAATCTTTTGTCTTTCAACCTTTGGGTCATTCAACTTCGACTTTGTACTGACCACCATATTCTGCTCGTAACCTATATAATAAATAAGCAAGTTCAGTGAAATAAATAAGCACCCCAGTTGATACTTATCGCTGGTCGCGACATTTGTCGAGCGGCGTCGATTTAGCGATAGTGTCGTTCTGCCAGTCCACCGAGAGAATGGATGCCAAACGCGCGGCCAATTGCCAATAAACATGGGGTGTTTGTTATAGACGTGATACAGCCTACTGTATTTGCAGACAAAAAGTGATTATTATGAAGGTCACGGAAAATAGATAGAAAAAAAGAACGCCAATGTTAACAAATTGTTACTCTTGAAGCAGATACTTTTGTCGATGTGTCCAAAATTACAAATGAGTCAGCACTCTTTGATGTACACTCCAGAAAAAAGGTTGGGCAATAAAAAATAGAAGTATTCCGTCGGAAATCTCAAGAACATTATTCAAAGTCAGACGTTGAGATAGAAATAGAAAACAGATCAGCAAACAAAGCCGTTTTACATTTACGAATACGGCAATATTCATGTCTTGGACATTACGCAAACGACTGTATGTAAAAGTGTAATCGTCGACTATCCATCATCAGACAGTAGGAGATAAAACGGATCCACGTTTCCCGACGAAGGAGTCTCTGCGGGATTTACCCATGTCAGCTTCACAAGTTCACAACCGATTGCGGGTAGCAATATATACCAACATTACGTTTTACGATCTGGATTTAAGGAAAAATTACAGGAGCATTAAGGAGAATAATGGCGTTGAATGTTTGATTAAAGTTCGTTATTCTTAATGATAGTAATAATACAGATCGTTGAAGCTTTATATACAGTAAATAATCTGTTATTTGAGGTAGACCAGACGATATTCTTGTTGATACCAGCAGAATAAATAAATCTTTTATGCAGAAAGGTCACTCGCTTCTCAAAGCTCTCAGCATAAAAATAACGACAGAACGTAAGATGAAGTCAAGTATAACCATTTCTTTTTAAGTTCCAACAAATATTTTTGGCATAGTATTCGGCACTATTTTTACACAAGGGATGCGAACATAAAAACGTTACAATACAAACATAAAAAGCTCATTTCAGTTGTTAACGTCTATAAATAAAATATTTGACATGGGTCCACGTGAAAACATATTTGTATAGGTAATTTAATTTAACTGGAAAATGGAATTAAATGATTTGAGAATGATAAAAGTATCCTACTAATATTATAAATGCAAAGGTTTGTGAAGATGGAGGTATAGATGACACATTGGCACATAGATTATTTATAGTCTGGACTATCACAAGTTTTATCCCAGAAAAATTTAACATGCCTTGGGAATGTAGGTGAAACCGCGGGATACAGCTAGTTTTTCAGAAATAAAAAGCGTTGATAGCATCAATATAAAAGATTGATTTATCGAACTAAATATAATAATGATTAGTGAAATAGATTCCATTTAAGCTGGACATAGAAAGGACAATGGACTGTTAGTGCCGCTGGCTGGAGGTGCCATTGTCCTAAATAAAGACATAGCTCGCATGATACAAATGGGTAATGAACTAACTACAGCCACAGTAGAAGGTAAATTAAACATTATATCCATCCAATTCTAAAAGCTATTAAGGGCCTGCTACTGGCAGGAAGCTATTATGGAAACTGTTATCGAAGATATAATTGAAGGGGGAGGCAACCTTTAAACACCATTAATGTTTTAAAGTCACAACTAACATACGTTATGTATGAGTAATGCGTTCATTATATTGTACTACTGTAATTATTTCTGTGACGGTGTAAATTTCGACGCTCACTTTGTAAATTTATCAGTATTTTTGACTGTATCAAAAACTGATGCATTCCAAAAATATCGTAACGTTATGATATAAAAATTAAAAGAAAACAAGATATCTTTTAACGATTACATTTCTCATTTGCTATTTCAAAGTGAAACACTGAAAACAATAAGTATAGCGATACACAGACGTAAGGTGATCCATTAATTTTGTAGTATTCCTTGACAGAAAATAAACAAGGCCGAGTCACGCGAAGGCCGCTAGTTGAGCAAACAATTAAACACGACAAATTGAATATGTTTCCCGGTATTATCTTGGATTTGTATCAAATACGTGCATTTACTGATGTGTGCTATGCAAATTAATACATGACCTTTGATAATAGACTTAAGAGTATCAGTTACAAGTGATAAAGTAGACACTATCTGTGATTGTTAATGTTAGGTGGAAATAGAGAATGAACCTTGTATTTAAAATTATATTAACAAAGTATCCTGTGACATATTCTAAAAGGAGTCTCGTTGTAGTTCTGTATTCAAATCGATATTTGGAGCAGGACTCAGTGCACAGCGTTCTGCGGCAAGCATGACTTGTGCTCGCTACATGCCACGCTGTTCCCTTCAAGTAGGTTCGGTGGTATCTTCAGAAATTCAGAGCTAAGTACTTACCATCTGTGGGCGATGTGTAAAGTTTCTTGCATACTTCTTGCGGCCCGCCGAGCGCGTTGATCTTGGCCATCCCCTCGGCGCCGCGCGTTTCCATCAGCTCGCGCAGCTGCCGTAGGGAGACGCCATATTGCGCCGGCCGCCCTTCCACCGTAGCCATGGTGCCGGGCTCGCGGCCGCCGCCCGCACCACGCCCGACAACCCTCTAACTCTGGAACAAGTGGAAAATCACATTAATGTTGAAGGTTTGTAGAGTAAGTAGATGGTAGATAATGGAAGATGAGACTAAAAGTCGATCGCTGCTGCTAAGGCCATGATTCCTTGGTCGGATTGGATGGTATGGGCAGGATCTACCTGCCCAGATTCCGAAAGATACTATAGTAAACATTCGAAGTATCAAAAACCACTAAAATATGAAGTGGCGCATTTTGGTCTCAAGCTTTTACAGTGCGGTCAATAAGAGATACTTTAGAAACATACATTGCAGCTGCTGCAGATATAATATCGGACACGGACAAACGTGGTCACTATTTACGGCTCTATAAAACTTCCCGTCGGATGCACTTTACTGTTGAGCGGTGCATAATTAAACTAGGGTGGGGGTTTTCACACCTACAATACAGCCACATAGAGGGCCAACACAATAGATGGTGTGGGGAAGGTGCCTAAGTCCCACATAATTAATAAAAGTATTCGCATATTTTCGTGTGGGTGGAAAAGTGCTGTGTTGGAATCGTCTGAAGCGTAGTGAAATACTCATAGGTGTATTATGAAAATGTTAAATATAGTATGTAATTTCTAATGTTGGTAATAAATGTAAATAAAAAGAAGAATACTATGGAAGATGTGATAATTGAAGTAACATGTTTTGTTACAGGTATGTAACATTACCGAAATAGAACCTAGGAGGAGCGTTAAACCTTCAAATAAATTTAATAACAGTTATGGTTTGGTGACATTAAATAAACTCAAATTAAATATTTATCAAGATATCAGATACCTACAATGTCGTCAAGCCAAAATTTCAAGTCATCAAATACAATATAGGTCACTATCGTTCCTGGATACAACGTACATACACCTGCTAAGGTTATTACCTGAGTTTATGGCTCTATAAAGTCATCTGGCACTTTATAGTGTGTCATACATAATTTAGGACCATTGAGCACAGATAAGACTAACATTTTATGATGAAATGATTCACTGTTGCACGTAGCCTAACGGGAATGAATTTGAAAACAACCATAGCAGACAATACTTGAAAGAAATAGGAGACAATGTTACGTAACACAGTTTATATTTCAAGTGAACCAAATGCGGCCAAGATTCAGCGTAATATGATAGTAGAGAATAAAGAAACTGCTTCACTGACAAGACAACAGCTAAATCAGGACTGGTTGTGCTGGCAGCTAAGCTATTAGAGCTATATCCACATATCTTGCAAAATTCACTAAGCAACAAAGCCTGGCAGGCATAGCTTGCCAAAAAGAGAGGGTAAGGTACCTCATAAAACGTACTGAATACACAATCGCCAGGGAGCGGGGTGAGTACTGAATTTTATGGTACAACATTGAAACGACTCAAGCGGAAATAATGGCAGTCGAGTAAACTGAATGATTGCAAATTGCTTGCGTTGTGTTTGGTATTTATGTTTGCATACCGCTACAACAATCATTGGACTAATGGATAGCATTAATTGCTAGTGGATTTGCATTAAAACTTGTTGAACAATTTAGCATTTTAACTGCGGGTTCATTCAGTTTCTCGACATCCTTGCGTGTTTCTAAAGTAGTGGTTTGGTTGGGGTCGATGCTCCTCAATTAACTTGAGTGATAAATAGTTATTATCACCTGACGTGAAAGACAGCAACCGCGTGTGCCACATTATTTCTTGTGTTTTAGGCGACATAATGTAGCTGTGTGTCTTTTCATGGATTTAAATTAACGAGTATCATTTCTAGAATAATTTTCAAGGGGAATTTTTGTTAAGTTAAGGTCAACAACATCGAACCGAGGAACGAAGCGGAAATTTATTCTACAATTAACCGTAGAGCAAATAAACACAATCATAGTATTGAGTGGGTGTCCGCTTTAACCCCTTGTCAAAGAGTGTGAGGGGGTTGCGCCTAAGAGGTTTAACCCCCCACTGGGGCTGCCAGCATCCGGGTTGAGTGTCGTTGAACGGCCAGCAATTAGGTCGGCCGAGTGCCCATCTTTGTTGGATTCTGCGCGCCTGGTAAGATGCCGGAACAATCTTCGAAGTTTCTCGCAGTTTATTACGTATTTTTAATGTGGGTTTAGCGTATTAATTTCAGTTTGTCTAGTACTTACTACGAGCAAACTTTGCCTTTTCATAAAGTCTAACGTCCACAATACAATACAATAGATTTGACCTTGATGTGCCCTCCTTGGGCCTAAACCGAATAACTGACTTGGAATTCTGATTTTCCTATAGCATCGGGAATTTGGAAACTTCCCTTACCAGGTGTACGGGTTACCAAATATAATAACTGTGATTAGCGCTGCTGTAAATAATAATTCATGCAGTCTAGTCGTATTTAATTGATATGTATAACGCGTTGAGCTATAGAATTACGTTATTTACACTGATGTAACACAATTATTATAATCACCAACTCACATCATAAGCTCAATAATAACAGTAACAATATTAGATAAGTTAAATAATTATAAATAAGCTTCTCATTGGCAGCGATATAGTACTCTTCCTCTCTTACTAACCCAGTGGTTTAGAAAGAGAAGGACAAATAGAGAAGCAATAAATCCAATTGATTTCACACCTCAATTCAAATCGGCACCTTTAAGCGTACGTATAAATTGTGACTACGAAAGCGCTCTAAGTGGGTCAACTGTGGTGTTTCAGAGTAAACTTGGCACAGCCAGGCAAACAATCTTGATTGAAAGTGCCCCTAATCGGCCACACTGAACAGGATTAATCGACGTGTGTACCCAATTGCGTAGGTATGTAGGTACGTACCCGGGCTGTGTGATTAATGACCGAGTCGCACAGTGTTATATTGAAGTTCAAAATTTGGTAACGCTAATTACAGAATAAAGGTATTTTAACGAGTGTCAGGTTGCGGCAAAGTTTTCTCCCATCAAGAATGTTATGAATCTGTTACTACTGGCGAAACAATGGCAAGGAACATGTGGAAACATCCAACGACCAACTCATTTATATTTGGCAGCAAATTTGTACAGCTCCTTAGTCGTGCCACTTGTACACTTCGACTTGGCCAAGATGTCACTCAAGGCACAAATATACAAATTTAAATTAAGCTCTGGCAGAAGTATTTTGCTTTCAACTCTGTTAAGACTATATATGCTGTATATGCATTACAATCGACTGGAACCTCTGAATCGACTACACGTGGAATTCTTCAAAGCTTTTTATTGTGGAAGGTCAAACGCTATCTAGGGGTGAAATACCTTGATAAATTATAGAGGATTGCCTTCAATAGTTGTGATGTACGACAAGATAGCGTGATACCGCCAGCTTTATCTTGGCCACACCTGGCCTTTCGCAACTGCTAGTGATTAAAACTAGGCTAGGCGCATCGCTGTTATTGGTAATTTCTGCAATTATGGTGTTATAAAATGTTTATTAAACATTGGTTGGCGTTCTTCATAATTACTAGGTGTCTAACGAACCCCTTTCTTATTAATCCAATTACAAATGTTTTAATATATTGCTCTTTTACTACAAATAATTAATACTATTTGAATCACAGGTTTCATTAGGAAATTCACTCAATTCCATGCATTAAACTTTCAATACACTATAAAAGGCCAGTAAAGATAAATATCAGAGACAGTTTATATCGGACTTCACTCCCACATGATTTCTTTTAGCGACTCTTTTCAATCCAATCTTCATTCGCTTAACTCGACAGCGGTTGAAACTGCATCGTGTTCCTTTTAACTCAATTCGTTTATACGAACAAATGTTACAATAGTATTGTATGCATATTGAATAACCATTTATTTGTTTGTAAGATATTGTTATTTCGAAATGATTGTCCAATCGTAGCTTGAAAAATATCTGTAGGGTTAAACTGCTGATACCACATCATAATTTATAGTTTCAAGCCCTGAACCATTTAGGAAGGTCAAAGCTAGTAGCTTTTAAAGCTGCCCAACTGGTACTGTGACTAAAACCAGCCTTCAACTGAAATCTGATCGGAATTCGATCAAAATTAAACTTACCCTCATGAGACCTCACAGAGTACCTGTCACGTTTCAAGGAGCTTCAAACCACAATGGCAAATAACCACTTTGAAAGTTTTTATAGGAACGTAGTTTCCAAACTACTTTACGTATAAGAAAGAGGATTTTAAAAGATTTTTAAAAGGATTATCGTAAAATAACTTTTGAGTTTAGTAGATCTCGTTAAAACTTTCCCAAGTAAACATAGTAAGTTGTAATATCGACGGGGATCTGTGACGTCACGTCCGGAAAGCGGAAGGGTGTTAGCGGAAAACAAAGTTGAAAACAAGGCAAAATAATAAGCAAGCCGTAGTAACGTAGCAAGTTGAGACGTTATGCAGAAAAATGTGGTTTTTAAATTTATCTCGAATAAGTAAAGTAGCAAAGTGGAGATAATGTCGTTAGGCGCCGTGAACACTAAGGAAATTAAAAGATCTTGAATAATAATCCTAAAATTAATAAAGTTAAGCATAGCGAGGTTGAACATAGTAGATAACAATGAAGTCTTTAGATAGTGCCTGACAATATCAGTTTAGATAGAAGGCTACTAGAAGGAGAATTTGAATGCCGTTTCGAAGATAGAACAAAAGTTACAACTCAAGAAAATATAGCTTCAGCAGACGACTTAAAAATATAACAATAAAAAGATACAGCAAAAAAGGAACTTAATAGCAAATGACTTCACAAAGATAAGTGTGATCTAGTTTCGCATTTTGGAAATCAGCCAACCGACTCTCAGCGCGGTGACATCACAAAGTGAAAAAAAACTAAAATACAACTTAAAAGAAAATTTCCTCTACAGACAAAACCTTGACTCATATCTTGTCCTATAAATTCTTTACAAAATAGAATTATTGTCTTTGGTATTAATGTAGCCGTAGGTCATAAGACTATGTTGTCTTAAATCATTATCTTGGCACAGTGCATATGAAATATGATTTGTACTATATACTCGCGAAAGACAATTGGTTCAGTCAGTTACGCTATATAATTTACAAATTGAAATGTCTGAAAGTTTTGAATTTGCATTTTTTAAGCCACAGGCCTCACAAATTTCTTCTGCAATCTCTATTCTGCTTCTTATTCCTCTTTATTTTAGGTATATTGTATGTCATATCCTTCTTCATATCCTTCCATTGCTTTCGAATTTCGCCTTCAAATATAGGCCATAGTTAACAAAACTAAAATCATACCTGCTATATAAGTCGACTAGTGTTGAAATCACTATTATATTATATAAAGTACATCATGACTAGAAAAACGTAACGCTTTTGACAAAGCTATAGAGTCGACAGTGCCGTGTCCGATTCTAACGGTATCAGATAATACGTGATGGGAAAGGTACAGAATAAGGATTCGAGCCACGTACGTCCGGACACCTTTATCTAGAGAAATGTACGATAAAAAGCTTTATAAATATAAAGTTAAGTCATCTTTCAAAATGTAGGAACATGTTGTAGGTTTAATTTGATACAATATGTGGGATTTATGTCCTGCTGAACCAAGTTGTATAGTTTTGAGAATGTTAATAGACAACGTCGAATGAGTTGGTGTCTGTTCGGTGATTTTGAGGCGTTTACAATTTCACCTACTACCGAAATACTTTGAAAAGCATTATGGTCATTTTGGTGTAAGGGAATGAGGTAGTTAAGAGAGTAATGCAGTTGCTGAACCGCATTCACAGCTAAATTGTAAATTCATACAATGAATTTTAAAACCAGCGCGATACAGCCACTTACGTAATATAACATTGACACAGATATTTTAATGAAAATTTTAAACCATTACTGGCTTCAGTGGATTGAATGAAAATCAAGATTGATAACGATCCTATTACTGGTAAAAATTTGTAAAGCCATGAGAATTCGGACTGGGGCATTGATATTGACATCTCTTACGCTATTAATTCATTGACAATGCACAAAATTGACCTGAGATAGATATCATGTTTGATTTCAATCACATTTCAATGGGTACAATCAGTCATATCGTTTTACACCCATTACAGTCGCTCATCGATGCCGATCGTTTGCTTTTAGAAGACCTTTATTTACGATATTTTTTAATCTTTATGACAAACATTGTCCACATGATAAATTCTCAGTTACAAACGCAAAAGCCGCATCGAACCCAACCTAAAGTAATCAAATACCAGGCTGCAGTTACCAGGAAGGCAGAAACTAAAAGGAGGTTGATCGTGTATTCAACGCACGCCCGCCGCAGCGCCCGGATGGTGTCACCGCTAATCAGACTATCTCGTGACCTGGCGGTCAGAATGTGGAGACGTAATGGGAAAATCGGGCTGGAAAGCTATTGACGATAAAAGATGGGATACAATGAGCTTAACAATTTGACGTGTAGCCAGAAACGTATGCATTATGATATGATTAACATCGTGCACGCATCTGGAATGACGTAATCTGTATAAGATATGGAGTAAACGAGATGGCTTTTATTTTATATTAAGACAAACTATGATCTGGAGACATATGACCCAATACATTCTATAGGTGTAAGCTCGAATACGATCGAATAATTGAATATTCGACTAGCACTAATATCCCAAAACATTTTTTTCCAACAACAAAGATGCCAAGCACGTGTACAGTCTCCAACTAATCAGGCGTCGTGCCACAGACCGTATGAAACTGTATTTACGTGTCTTTGATTAAATTTCTTTGAACGATGTGTCTCTGATGACGCAACGATTGCTTTCCAGAAGATTTTCGTATGGAGTACGATACTGAGGGAGACGAATGACGCGTTTATAGGGTAAATGATTACATAAGTCATCGAAGTTGACTATTGAAGTGTTTATAATGATTACCCATCTTGAGCAAGCAATTATGGGTTCATGAACTGAGGCTCGATTCTGTAAGTAAAATGACACTAACTCGAGGATGTTTCGTCGCGGCCTCCGTGCTCTGTTTCTTTCGCTAACTACGCTAATACTAATAAACACGCGAGAGATAAGCTCTCCGAAGCTTCAGTGAAGCGGCTCGCCGACGATGTTTTTATTAGCTGAATAAGAGGGCTGATAGTGTTAAATACTATTAAAACAACCAGATTAATAAACCATTCCACAAATTATCATAGAAATCCGTGTTACGACGCAAGACAAGCTCAACTGAGCTCAATAATCAACTGTGGATTAAACAACAGGCCCATCCAGAAAGATTGAGTGATCCTCAAGCGTTAATAAGATTAATTGCATTTGATCAACATCAAAGTTAGAACGCTAAATCTACATACAAGTCCGAGAGTTTGTCTCCGAGATTAAAGTTGAATTGTTTTCTTAATCTATCGTTCAAGTAAACAGCGATAAGAATTCCCACCACCATGATGCGGCAGAAGCGAGAACTTCATTAAAAGTTGACCGATGGACATTACACGAAACTTATATAAAACAATGAAAAAGTTCAATCCACAAAGGGTTTCGGATAACGGTTAATTAGCCCACGTTCAGAACAAAAACGGGTGCGTTTTAATTATACTCAATCCAGTGTGAAACGTGTTAAGTGGATTTTTGGAGGCCGCTTCGGTCGGAGGCGTAAATTGCATTTGGAGATTGTTTATTTTTAATGCTTTTAACACGGTACACTGTTAGAATGACAATGGATTTTATAACAAGAGAAACTGTTCATTATCGCTACTAAATAGAGTTAAAAATTGTATGTTCTAAAATTGTATGGTTGAATGGTAGGTTGAATGTGAACTAACAACATAGAGGCGTTTAGGTGCATCGAATTGTAGGGCTGGTTTGTGTTACCTGACAATTACCCGATACTGCGTTCCCTTGCCGCTTAATTTGAGCCGAACCATTTCGCTGCACGCCATTTGGTGCGAAATAACAGAATAAAACAGAATTGGCATACATTACGTGAATTTTCAGTACCGATTGATGTAAATTAAATTGTAATAGTTGTGTTATGGTCATTTGCCAAAAATGCTCTTTGAGTGATAAAACCGACACAAATACGCTTCGAGAACTTCCCATAAAGTTTAAGAATGCGTAAAGGCTTATACGTCGAAACTACAAAGCCAAATTGTTAAATATTATTATTTGAGCTTGGGGCGAATTATGGACACCAATGATTATATCATAACATAATTTGACCTGTAGTTTGTTCATTAGCGTATAATATTGTAATTTATTTATTGCCAAATTAGTAACGCTGGATACGCCATTTGTTATGTCTCGTTAAACAATTTTGCATAGGTTTTGTAATGCTCATTGGTACCGAATTCACTGCAACGTTAACTTTACGTTGTCGATGAAATCAACAAATAATATTTTGATAGTGATTGCACTATCAACAGAAAGATTGCTTTCTGTTTATTCATACACTGAAGAGATTTTAATGCATAAAAAACCGTGAAAACGTACCCGTAGATTGACAATGCAATAACATAAAACCAATCATCAAAAGTGTATACGAGTATTCGTATACGATGTCTGTCGTCGCGTCTTACGATCGGCACCAAATCAGAGGCACGAAAAAAACGGGTTCACCGAACTTTCCAGAAAAATCACTGTCCCGTAACGAATAAACGTGGAAGCCTTGCTTTTTGTACTTCAATTTTACATAATGTTTTTATTGGAATATTTCAAAGAATTGCTTTCAGTCCGTTGCCGTTACGAATGTTTATAGAACCAACGGTTACCAGCTACTGATGTAAACGTAATTTATAAAATATATGCGTAAGGAAAAATAAAAGCATAAAATTGACAAGCGATATAGGACACTGAGCGTAAAGGTTCGAATGCGAATCAAAGAAATATGATACGACGAAATTAATTTGATATCACTTTGATGTGCGGGAGTGTACAACATACGCGATATGTATTTAAATTGATGTTACAAGAGAGAGTAATATTTGATGGTTCAGTACAGTGGTAAAGCTTTATACCTAAGTCGTCGAGATACTCAGAAATTAGCTGGGCAGTACAATAAAAGCGGCGAAGAAGAGTCGAACTCACACATAGTGGGTTCCATACCACCGTACACTATTTAAAAAAAGCCGAGCCCGTTTTACTTTTGATTAATTTTTTTTGTTTTAAAGCGGTCAGTTGTACACACTCTGTGAGAATTTCAACAGTATACCTATAGTGCAGCCCGCTGACGGAAGGACGAACGTATTGACAGCTGAGCCCTTAGTAATAGTCCATTTGCACCCTAAAAATTAATAGAGTATAAAGTAAAAAACTAATTAAACTAACTAAATTCACATAGGAATTCGTGGACACACAACAGAAAGCAAAATTACAATTTAAACTGTATACATTCACAGCACTCTACTCACTAGCATTTAAGAGAACAACCCACTATTCCTATTGTTTCCATTTACAAGCAAGTTGCAAGGCAACTAAGCCAAACTCGGGTATAGTCACGCAAAGCGGCTTCATGCGAGCTCTGACAATATACACACGGGTACAGAACCGCTCCAATAACTAGTTTCTAGAGAGGGGTAAGTTCTGCACGCTTAATTGATTGCAGACAGGTTTACTGGGACGGGAGGTGTGACCGCAAACGCGTAGCTAGAAACTGGTAACAATAAATATGTACGTTCTGCTCGCTTTAATGAGGGTCCGGACGTTGAGATTCATTTATATGTACTTACTTTTATCATTGAGTATAAATACAAAGCAATGCTTTTATTAATTATAGTGCCAATGTTGTTGCAATAGTTTCTAGCTGCAAGAAATAATTATAGAAAACTGACGCCTTTTGGTCTTATTAAAGATAGTTTGCGGTGATAGACTTAAAATGAATTACTGCGTTCAATTAATATTATAATTCTACTAATATTAAAAACGGCAATTATTTTTTGGATGGGTAGATGTGAAAACTACTTAACGGATTTTGGATGGAACTTGGCACATCGATAGTTTATAACTTGGATTAACACAGGATTCAATATCTCGGGAACGCGGATAAAACCACGGGAGACAGCTAGATGTATTATATTGCCATTTCAGCAAATTGGATCAATTCAACAAAACTAATCTCTAATCTAAACGAACAAACTGATACGAATAGAAGGTTTGAATGATAGCGTATGTTTTATAAAGAAGATTTACGTAACCCTTTGGATTGGGCGGCTTTTTTTATTTAATTTCAGTAATGGATGCTCAGATTTGCTGCAGATTTCAACTTCTAACAGCGTAGGTTTTCTGAGACGTGTTTTCATTGGACTCAATGGTAGTAGTAATTGAATTTTAGATTTAAACCATTCCTATGTAATGTTGTGATGTGTTCCGTGTTCATGATTGATGATGATTGAAGTTAATAGATGATGCCGTAATAGTTCCTACTACTTAGAGCAAATTTTGTTGGAATTCAATGAACACTGTTAAGGTGCGTCGTCGAAGTAGTCGTAGAAGACAGCAGCAGATTCCAGTAGATAAACTAGTATTGTACGTTTATTCTTGATGGGCCAGTCCACCTAGATGTTGGCCTGACTGACTGGTCGTGGGGTTCGATTCCCACCCAAGACAATAATTTGTGTGCCTGAACCTGTCTGTTTGTTCTGTGTTTGGTTGTAAATATCTATATAAGTATGTATTTATAAGAAAAAAGTTATATAATTTATCTGTTTTCCATAGAATATGCTCTGCTTAGTCTGGGATCGGATAGCCATGTGAAAAGAATGTCCCAGGATATATATCTATTTTATTTAGTGTCGTGCAGTCGTTCTGGCAACTATTGCGTTTTTTTTTACCTTTTTATATAATATATTACTGAAAACATTCCATTTCGTTACATTACATGTTACATTGCAGTATAGTGACTCATCACCTTCAGGTATCAACAGCGAATGCGTTTCTATTGACATTGTAGGACTTCATCATGGATTCAAACTAGTATGTATTAATCTCGACCCAGTTGGCTTAACTACATATGTACTGATCACTATATTCATATATCATGAACCATACAATTTGAACTTTAAGTTATGTAGCAAACAGTTGAATTATTACTTTCAACCTTAAAAAAATCCACGAAATCTCCTGTAATATGTATCGACTGGAAAGCCACAGCGCTATCAAAAATTATCGCTCGTTTAATTCGCTCTAATTCATATCCGCACGAACAGTGGTATATCTGTGTAATCGATATTCGCTTAATCGAACATGCTATCGTGCATTGTTAGTGCAACCTAAATGGAAGCTTTACGATACAAACTCGAGTACAGCGTACATAATTCGATTTGTGCGAACCTCGCCTCGTCTCTGACCGTGGACGTGATGTGCATGAGGGAAGGTCTTAGTATACATGAATTTAAACTATTTTAGAACTGATCGCTGATAATATCCATTTACATATTGGAATTACGTTATTATGAGACGATAAATCAATAATGATATATAATATATATAATAAACATTTAAGGAAGATAATAAAGAAGTAAAATAATAAAACAACAGCCATTTAGAAGACAATTACAAAAAGCCAAAGTAAAATGAATAAAAAGACTAGAATTGTATGGAAGTCGACCCAAGAGCGATGCAAATTGAATTCGGATTGTAAACGTACCCGCTGGTGTCGCATTGCAAAAAAAAAACAAGCCAGTATCGACAGTTGAAATACGGGACAACCACACAGATGTCTAAACGTAACTTCAACTAAGTAAATGTCATTGTGTGATGTTCAACGGATGTTTAGATAGTCTAGCAGTTGCTGAGGCTGCAACTTGTGACAGTGAGACAATGTGTTTGCAAAGAGCGGATGCAAAGCGGAACGAGATAGTAAAAGCTTTACTGCGTCACTACTCGCAAGAATATGGGAACACGTCACCTGATTGCCGTTGAAATTGCTATTTTTAAGGACCTCTAAAATATATTACATCCAAGAATTTAGTATCGAAATGTTTAAGTAAGATTTTCATCGCCAATTCAAAAATGATAAGCATTTAAGACTGTCTAGAACATTTAATCCAAAATTTTCTAAAATAGCTCAATTAAAGGTAAATGGATATGTCGGTAATAGCTAACGAAGGAACTCCATTCCAACAGGATGAGAGTGATAATAAAAATGATTAAAATAATTTTGTACATACCACGAGTGCGTGTCGCACCCGTTTTTCCGCCGCGGAGTATGGCTCCCTATTATGCTGCGGGTGGCGACCTAGAACAAGGACATTACAATTTATTATTGCTTATAATAAGTTAAGAACTAGTCGGTTATGATATAATACACAATAATATACAATACAAACATTCTTCAATAATTAAATAAATTATTACAGATACATAAATAATATATTACAATTTTATTCTAAAATAATTATACCAATGGTTTACATATATATATATTGTTGAGTAGAAGGAAATTAAATTAAATATAATTTTCAGATAGACATCTGGCTAATTTTATTGGTCCTTAGGACTCTAGTAGAGCACTTAAAGATTTTCACATGTTCAAAATACTTGTTTTCAACAGTGTAATTAAACACTATTAAAATACCTTTTTAAATTATTAAACAAGCTCAAATAAAGCCTACCGAGCCCAACGAGACATGTCTATTTATAATTAATTTAAGTTATTCCAGATGGAATTCGTACCGGACCACGTTTCCGCATCCCGAGCTCCAAAACCATTAAGCAAAGTAGTCGGTCAAATGACTAATAACAGCGCTCAAATTGTCTGCATTCGCGGTAGCGTAGTCGAAATCGGGCACGGATGCAGTTCCTAGTAACTGGTATTTAAACCAGACCGCGTAGGACCACACCGGTTACCTTAACCGTCTGTGTGCGGAGCTTATGGGAGCCCGGTGCGCCTCCATTTCAACATTCAGTATTGGCTTATGTGTGTTTGTGTGTGGGGATTAATTATTGTCGCCCGGATACCTCGGGGGTATTAAAGTCTCTCCGCTATAAATTGAAGTTTGAGCAAAGTCCAGATTAGGGGTTACAAGGTTGTTACGTTGAGGAAGGAGTAATAAATTGGATAGGACCACAGTTTCGTTTAACTTGGGATCTCCGATGCTATTAAACAATATATTAAGTTCATAAGATAGGAAACTGACTCTGGGTTATTAAACATATACAAAATTACTGGTCTTGGATTTCGTGGTCCCGTAAACATGCCGGTGACATATAATAGACAGTACCTAGCTTCGGAAACAATTTGTTAGACTTATCACAAGATATTATATCAGCACAAGATCACTTTTCACTGACCTCGAAATCTGAAGAGAGAATAAACCCTACATCGATCTTATCTTTACACCCTTTAGAGCACAGTCTTAGCACGGAGCACACAAAAGTTGAGACCTAGAGTACCAGTTCAAATAACCAATTAAGGTCAGACTAGAGGCCGGGTGAGCGTATAAATATTTGCGAAATGTCTCGCGGTGACGCATTGCGATTTGCGCGGCACACAGACATTTCTAGGCGAGACATGGTTCTACAGAAATGCCTGGTTTCCTTCAAGGATCAAATAAATTCTTGCGTAATTTTGATATTACATTACCTACTGTTATTCTGTCTTAAACTCTTTTACATTATGACCTTCCGCATTTGTCGTTAGTTTACAAGTAGTAGTTGAGTAGTACCATACATATCGCATGGTTCTTGGTTATATTAAATATGATTTACACGCATGTTCATTATATACCTCCTTATCTTAACTACCGCTGATTTGTTTATTTCACTCAAATAACATTACCTAAATACTCAAAGTAAACAGTGACTGGGTAAACTAATTTAGTAAATGATTACTTATGTTATGACCTTGCTTATGATTTACACTTAAAGCATAGGACTTAACTACTTATGTACCAAAATAAATAAGGAAAAATCCACAAATTATTGTTCGGAACGATATTTTAAGAAATTTGTGGTTAAAAATAACTCTAGATCTACATTGTATATAGGTACAACATTACATAAAATAGCAGTTACCGACGGACCAGTTTTAAAGTAGCTGGGTGTGAATTTGGTATTAAAAAGTAGCATGTGTAGTATATAATATACTGCACCTAATTCCTTAAGTAGATATAAAGTATATAAGGCAGTACGAGAAGTAAATTTTTTTTTTTATGCCACTTGGGCCGACAAACAAGCAGACGGTCCACCTGATGGTATGTGGTCACCGCCGCCTATGAACATTTGCAACACTAGGAGCATCGCCAATGCGTTGTCGACCCTGAGACGTGAAGTTGTTAAGTCTCATGTGCCTGTAATTTCACCGGCCCCCTTACCTTTCTAACCGAAACACAGTAATACAATTGCATTAATGCTTCACGGCGGAAATGGGTAAGGTGGTAGTACTTCCCCGGACGAACTCTGCACTAAGAGCTCTACTACTACTAAAACATTACAGGAAGGTTACCAAAGATACTTTTGAACCAATATCAATTGACAACCAACATTGTCGTTTCATTTGAAATAGTTTCAAGTAAAATTTTATGAAATTGCTTTTTCGCGTTTTCTTTTATTATAAAATAAAGTGTAAATTCCCGTTCATTCGACCCGACATAGCTTCCTGCCCTGACAGCCTACGCCATATCGGATTAAAATAACGCCACTCAAACAGGCGATCGTTAAGTTCTTAGCGATTTCCATATGCAACAGACTACATGGGTGTGTCCAATTTACTCTTACAATATTCGAAGTATTACAGAATCACGACAGTGCAGATATGAAATTCAAATCTTGAAAAAGGTCTCGTGTTCTGTTCTTTTTTTCGTAATATAAATTGTGATAGCAAATAGTCTATAGTTACAGCGAGGCACGTTTCTGTTTCCGTGCTTATGACAGTAATGATAAAACAATAAACTCCAAGTAAATATTTTAACACGTCTATTTGTACGTTTTGAGTCAAATAATAAATATAATTAAATACATGTGACCTCAGTTAATATCATAATATCTTTTAAGTCTCAAGGATAATAAGGAAGGCAAGATATACAATCGCGATATGATAAATCTACTTTTGGTTAAGTTTCATGATAAAATTACTAATCGCTTAATAAATAATTCGTTATTTGCTGTGATTTGTCAGTAAAAGACCCTGATGTGATTTCTGATAAGCGTAACTAGGTAATTAGGCTTATAAAAATAGTTAGAATTTCAATGAAAAACTAATTATTGATCAGTGTGATTTAATTTTAGTTTATATGGACACATTTCACGCTAAACTAATAAATGGTCTAAACATTACATAGTACAATAAAATAAGACAAATGAATGATTCACATGAACGATAATTTCGTATAACAACCGAAGCTGATTGCGATGACTTCATTGTGGGATGAGTCCTTTGATTTAAAATAGTTACGAACAATATACACAGTCACAGAATTTATGGAAGACTGAAACGTACCTACATCATGATATTCTAGAAGACCGAGTTGTAACTTTAATGAATTTGCATATTGGGTGTGGTCATGAGTTTAACAGATGCCATTAGGATTATAGTAAAGATGAAGTTCGTTGCACTAGCTTAAATCAATTGGATTTTGGAGTATGTACTTATCTTTCCTTTATGTAACTCTTTGAAGTTCTTAAAGACTTCCAGTTCTTACGATAGAGGCGTCTAATTAGCGTCCTCAGAGTTTTTGATTCAAGCAGGGTTTAATACCGATGCCTAGATTACAATCCTTTGAAAGTTTAAAGCTTATAAAAAAAACCTGAACCGTAATAATGTGTGCTCCAATATTCCATAGAAGAAATTGTGAGCTCCACAATAATTTTAAATAAGCAAGCAGGAAATTTATACTCACGTTCTCAGCACATGAACGCAGTAGCAGCTGTTATTTAACGAACAGCAGTAAAAACCAGGATAACTGTCCAAATACCGTTAGAAAACCACAACTGAAACCGTATTGTAGGCGTTTTATCTCACAAATTGTTTGAGCCGGTTGCGTAAATGACGTCCCTGACTGCGTTATATTAAACGCCACGAACTACAATCACCGGCTGCGTGTGTGGTCTGGCTGTGTGCAGGCCTGTGTCAGGCCTGCAACCGTGATAGGGAACGGCCGGTGATGTCACTGATGTGACGTCACAACAACCCGTTCAATAAACGAGTCCATCGCAATTTCAACTCGAAGATTCATTGGAGTTTAAAGGTTTTTTCACTTAGCAGCAATGGTGTAACGAATTTACTTGACGTTAACAATCACAGTATCAAATTGCAATTTCAAAAGCTTTTAGCTTAGGTCGAAAACAAAAGGCCGTATTCGATTACCCCACGATCACCTCGGACAAATATAAGACATACGATCGATGCTGGAGACGAATTTGGATGAGTCACGTCTCCAGAATACCCGCCCTTGTTGGCTCGATGTATAATTATTATGTGTCTAGACTCCTGGCGGCAGCCAGGCGTCGTCTATGGAAATATAATGATGCTGGGACATTTTTACTGGAACGAGCAGATTGAGGATGGCAACTGGAATTAGGTTAAGTAGTTTTATGTGGTAGGCTGAGTATGCCGATTAGGAGCAATCCGGTGGGTATGTTAACAGCGGTCACGACATACCTGGAAGTATCACGAGTGCCGTAACAAGGCGTGTGGGTGCACAGGACGGAAAACACGAAGAGGTGATGTTCCCAGAAAATCGGCTTATCTCCATATCACTTCACGCGGGCACCTAATTGTCCTCGAACGCGGAGTTCCACGTACATCGCTAAAAGCGACACCGGAATTCCTTTCAGGCATCAAATTTGCCACCTAATTTATCAGGCACTTGACTCATAATTGGTTGTGAATTTTCGCGCGGTACCAAGGGGGCACACATTATATTATGAAATAGTAACGGGGACACGTGCTCTCGCGGCAGAGAGGGACGGATTCACTGAACGTCCTTGGCGAGGGGGCGCGAGGGGCGCCTGCGGCATCAGACGTTTCAATCATCCCCGGGGGGATAGAGACGGGTGTACGGGCATGCAGGGTGTGCGAGCGAGAAACGCGGTACCGTGCTATTGACCGGCCCGCAGACCACGCCCACCCGGGCGAGACACGGGCGCGCTGATGCTCCAAGTGAAAATCGAACGTCGGCCCGGGCAGACGCGGCGGGAGGCCAGCTCAGCTGCACCATCAAGGTTACCCCTACGTACTTACTACTTATGCACTTCCTGTTAACTCTGGAACACTACTTTTGGACTTCAACTCACAAAGATCCCAAGTATAACTCTCAGTTCATCACCTCCAAGCACTTCAGTCACAACTGCTTAGGAATCCCAAGTTAAATCCTATAAAGCTGGCTAGGTTGTACGGTTCGATATACAGACTTGGCACGGAAACAATTTAGGTTGCCAGAAAAGGACGTCGATGCGAGAGAGGAGCGGAAAGAATAATCGACTAAGAGTTACGACATCCGACGTAGGACCTTCCCATTTTTAATTAAAGCCCTTCGCATCGGGTTTGTGATGATTTGACGAGAAACGGTCAAGTGAGGGTCGAATAACGTGAGATTATTGAAGGATTTTGTTTTTCTTGAGACGGAGTAAAGGTCCTTGTTACGTAATACGAATCCGTGAACGCTACTATTTGGTTAGGCAGAGCGGATTTTGTATGAATTTGCCTCAAATCGGCGCAGATTAGTCGTTGACTAAATACGCTGAAATATCTAATACAATTGTATTTATCGGTGCGTTATAAACACAACAAACCGTTGTCAAATATTTTTGGAGCATATGTAAGGTAACGTAACTCTAGGCTTCCTTGCTCCATTGATCGAGGACAATTTTTTGTATTATCCCAGAATTTACATCAACAGAGAATATATAAGTACTGAGAATTCCTGTAACAAAACTTTTCTACCAGTACCATTACTGTGTACAATTATTAATGAGATCGGTACATATATATGTTAGATAGACCAACCATAAATAGATATTTGATTGTAATTTATTATACGTCTTTCCTAATAGGTACTATTGGTAACTACGGCAGGTGCTATAGTTAGAAAATTATATAAAATACCTTAAATTCTCAATGATAATATAAACCAACCATCAAAGAAAGATACCCGAGGTACATGTAGTCCAATACGAGACATGACCTAAATTCTGCTCCTTCAGTTTTCCCAACCGGTTCTTCACCGACTTTCTACATGCAATGCAAGTTCGCGATGGCCCTATAAAGTGTAGGGCAGAGTACTGACGCCTTGACCTGATTATGATGTTTTGATTTGATTTAAAGTATCAGAATATAAAAGGGTTTCTTTCACTTTAAAATGTCTTAAGGGAATGGGCAGAAAATTAGTCGCGGGACTAAGGGACTCTTGTCCTTTAATCATTTTTCATTTTAGCTCTTACTTATGTCATCATCTCGTAAGTAGTGCTCCGCAAGATCTTTAAATTAGCAGGTTGCGAATACCGCAAATTCCTCGTGGAGCACGTTGCAAGGATGTAAGTTTTAAATCATGAATGAATAATGTTCACTACGGGAGTAGTAGAGATAGCAGTGCTGCGGTTTTCGTGGAAAATATTATCAGGTTCCGGTAATACTGTAGTATCGAAGAAAATCATGTCAATAAACGCAGTGTTGTCCTTATTTTCTCTTATTTATCCCACTTCTCATACTGGGTACCAAGAAAACTCTTTTCGAACACGATTCAAACCACGTGGCGAAATCGATAACGTAAAAATTTTATACAATATAATTTTAGACCAATCTAAAAGGAATTCAGTCAGTAAATTATTATTCATGCCTCTAACATAAGGTTATCAAATAAAAATAACAACTAGACCAGAAAAAATACATTGTACAAATATAAATACTCGTACAATTCTTCGAACTATTTCATAAATAGGTACAATGTAAATAGATACGTAATATCTATCTATTTATCAGATTATCTAACCAACCAATTTACTCCTTGCTTTAGTATAAGACAGTACTATGTTACGATACTAGCGTAATTTATGAGTGAAAATGTAAGCTTCGGGACCTGATTCACAAATAAAATAAATTTTAGGGATTTTCTAGTTTTATTTATTCATCATCTACGGTAACCAGAGTTTACCAAACTATGGAGTGTTGGTTTAGTCGAGAGCTTTGTTTGACTTCATTCGATTTGTTGCCTTGATTTCATTCGTTGATATCATTTACTTAATCCCGGGTACCAGTCGCAAAGCGGAAGATAGTTTTAGATTAAAAATTCTAATAGCAAAGAACTAAAAGTTTTTCAAGCAGAAAAGGATCGCATTCAAGACCATCATCTAATCTCATACGGGAAAGATTGATTTATACCCCACAAAAAATCCCACTAAAAATTTGACCTCGAGCCTTGCATTTGGAGGGTAAGAACTTAAGGGACCCGTTTCCAATCCCTCGTAGACATTATAAATGTTACTCAATCCAACTTTATCGTTCTGCTTTTATATGGGCCTGTAACTGGCGACATCAACGGTTACTTTTGGGTATGGTTTGATTGAAAAAGTTAAAAAAGAAAGCCTAGTTTCGAAAATAAAATAAATTATTACCGGAGGGATTTTATTACGTGTTATTATAATGATGTTTTGGCTGATGTGAGAGATTTGTTTGCTAGAGATGTGCAGTGTTGATTGATCCACAATGTTGAGAGCATATTTTCAATGTAATATTTTAATGTAATCATCGAATAAATTCTATGTACCAACAACTGATCTGAATACACTCATCAAAATAAACTTATCAATTTAGTGAGTTGCACAGTAAACAAAATTCATATAAAATAAACCGATATAGGCTGTCACTATGTAATAACAACTATAGAATAACAATTTCAGTTACTAAATAGTTATTTAATGAATGTAAACTTGGCAACGTTTGTATACTCGATTGTTTCATTTTCGACATTTTGTTTTATACCAATCGTATACGGGTCATTTAATCTGAAATGGCGCCTTAAGTGGGTCATGGATTCGACGATTCGGATCTGTTCTTATCGTATACAATAAAATATGGATACAATATTAATCACTGTCATACCCAAGTGTTGTAATAAGAATAATGAAAAACATTACAGGTGTACATTATTATATTGATAAAAGGAAATAAATAGGATTGCTAACATATGGAATTCTGACAGTCGTTTCCTGTACTTGGCACAGAATAGGGAAGAATAACAAGGGGGAAGGATAAGCATTGAATTTAAAAGGCTTATGCGGAAATTAATAATGATTATTTTAGTTTCGTACCTAACTCTTCATAACTACGTACCAACTACTGATTTAGATTTATATGTCGTAATGTTAAGTATTCTGATTCTCTTTCTCAGTACTTGATTGTCATGTAAGATATATCTGTCATCGATCATTATTCCGACTAGAAATATCTGCGAATCAAGTTTTCTTACGCCAATTTTGGCATAATTCGTGAGTAACTTTGTATTCAAGGTCAAAGCAATTAATTCTATGTAGGTCCCAGAAGGGCACTTATAAAGGTCAAAGGTATTTCAGCTACCACCAATTTGGAAACCAGCCTACATCTGAAAAGACCCGTTAAGAAACTGGCGTTATTCAAATGTAAAACAATTTCAAAATTGTTTACTACGTTAATCTAGCTATGAGTTATCCCAGCTATTGTTCGAAGATAGATTGCTTGTTGTTTTAATTATATTTAACGTTCAATGTCGGTACCAGGATACTATATTATTGAATCTGCAATTTTACCCATCATCAAAATTATTTGCAGAATTTGTCCACGCTCACTGTTGACCATCACCTTCTCCTACTTCTAGCTTCCTTTTAGATCTTACTTTACAAATTACTTAGCATTTAATATTTTATCTCTAGAATCTCTACCCATTGCATGATTGTTAAAGTCATTTTGTAGCTTGGGCTTTAATGGGCCATTACTGATAATGTAATTCAAGTGAAGCTATTAATTTTAAGAGTCCCTTCAATATAACTCAAAACTTTGAGTATTCAAGACAGCAAAATGGACAATGGGGTCTTCTTCTAATTATAACAACACTTAATCGGGAAAACTTTCCCGGAAGCCGCCTTTTGAAATTAATTCACTTACCAGTCAAAATATGTCACCACTTAAATGATAAATCATGTCTGGAACATTAACAGTAGAATGGGAGCGGTGGGACCTACAAAATCCAATCAATGCTTGGTATTATAAGCCGTAGTTTAAAAAGTAGGCGATAATAATGAAAAAGAAATAAAGAATTGTTGGATAAAAGTAAGCAGCTCTAAGAAATAAAGATATATGCATTGCCTGACACCTCTCATGTAATATTGATGTCCAAGTGTCAACCGGGACTTCGTAACGAGATCGCGTATCACGCAATTCAATAAGTGTTCCGCAAACCACTAACTCATTCATACCCAGTTAACTGTTAAAATGGGGACGGATACAATGGGCTGCACACACACAATGAGCGGGGATCTAGACGACTGATAAAGGAGTGCGAATAAAAGTGGACAGCTCGATGGGAACTTCAGCTGATGTGCCGTGTGTACTGGGCGGAAGAGATACTAAGGCGGAAGGCTTTTGTCGTATCGTACAGTGAGGATCATAATGAATGATATCTGGTATCTTTTGTATTTGCATCGATATCTCTGGTTATTACTACAATTAATTACCAGGTAAAGAAATACATTAACGTCTTACGAAACGTTATTAATTATTTAGGATAAAATAAAACAGGAACAGGCTATTTCCTCTGTTACGATGAGATAACCAAGAAATTTGAGAAGACTCGTGTAACCACTAATGGTTGGGTTCATTGAACCTCTACGAACAAACCTATTTGGATTCAGTTAGCTTGACCGAAACACATACACATTTCTAAATATAATAGTCATTCACAACGACAGCGTCCAACCATTCCGCATCCGTAGCCAAAGTTGTTTCGCAAGTCCAAATGTCTTTTGTTTCAAATTGTCTGTCATAATAGTTCACCTCGGTGAGACATCAGGTTATTATCAGCCTCATGTCTTGCGAGAGTATTAATTATGTAAGTGTAATAAAAACTGTTTTAATTATTAAACACGACCGATTATGGGACCTTGCGGTTCAATTTTATTTTCCGATAACATTATTCAGTTCTATTTTGATATATAATTTTTTTTATTATTTAAAATGGGCTTGCGTTTGGCCTTCGACTGACCCCTAGAGCAGTTACGACGTGGGAGAGGTATCAGATACAAAATTGTTTTGTTTCATTTTTGATTACGTATTTTAGCATTATTACGTTACGGTCACTCGGCCGATTTGCCTTGTCGATGGGGCAGCAATGGAAAATGAAGCATTAGCGACAATGTTGCTTTGCTTTACTGACATCATTGAGATTGACGATGTCATTCAATGAGGATATCGTGCGAAACGTGTTCAAAGCTACGAGTAGAATTTGTTAATGTTTAAAATACTAAGATATCCGAAGTAGTGACAAATACATCTCCAGAACTTCGGAACTTGTAAGTTCTAAATATTAACTCTGAATAGTAACCGTATCAAAGTTCAACTTATAGGCTTTGATTAAACACTTGATGAAACCATCAACAAACTTATTAAGAACTTCGATATTCCCAGCGGTTGGTAAACGGCATCTCATTCGATAGGGACCATTTCCTATGTAGATCAGGAAACATAACACATTTAGACGGTTAATTTGAGTAATCAAATATGTTACGCATAATTACTAATGTAATTCATACTCCGCCAATCTGAATTTTAATGTGTAGGTGAAATTAAACCAAAAATCACTGTTATTATTTTTGAATACGAAAGTTTGTGTTTGTACGGGTTACTACACAGCTTCGAAATGGCAAATGGATTTGAAAGAAATGTATCACGCAGGTCGAATATGTTCTGGTTTAACACATATGTTTCATTCTGGGAAAATAAGCCACACGGGTGAAACCGCGGGGCGGAAGCTAGTTAATTATAAAGTAGTAATAACAGACAAAATACATCGCGACAAAGCTCATATTTCGAATAAAGCTTTGGCGGACGCGCCAGACGTGGTTCGACTGAAAATAGCCAGACTATCTCTTGAACACGTCGCAGCCGTAATTTTTCTAAAGCGCTGTCCATCGCCACTGTGCGCCAACGACGTGCTCCATGCAGTTTTAATAAGCACAAAATGGATCGAAAACGATTTTTAAAAGTCCACTAGAAAACTGCAAATTAAATCATTTGTCACTGGAACGTTGCGAGAGCGTTCCGACCCAACCCGATGACGACGAAGTTAATGTCAATTCCAATACAACTAAGTTTAACGTTGAGAAAACAAATAATTGCGGAGATGTCTTAGGAAACAATGAACTACTTACTCGAATTCACGTTGTGTAAACTGTAATTGTGCACACTAATCAGAGCGATTGCTCCCAACGTTCGTTGAAGATATCCCACTAGACTGTACCTTCTGTGCCGCCGTTTAATCGTCGTCCCATTACAGCCCACCTACATAAGATTACGACATTGTATAACTCATGAACGCGTCGAAAATTTGTGTTGGCTCGGCACTAACTTGTTTTACCTAACGTTAGTGTTTGGACAAGCGAACTGATGTAGAGCGCGAATGCTTTTGAAATGTTTACGCTTTTTACTTCGGCCTTTAGGGAGGTGGGTGCACGGTGTTCAGTTATCGAGCATTTTGCTCTGTCGAGAGGAGTGCGGATCGGATGGCGGATATTCTACCCTACAGGGAGAATAATTTATGAAATAAAGGGAAAATATCTAAAATTGATATAGTATTAAAATAAAGTACTTATCGTTTTACATTTCAACGATTAATCATAACGGATTAATTATACAATAAGCAGATTTTGTATCAAAAATGAAATGACCCAACTCAAACAAACTAAAAATATTTTTAAATATTTCCTAGGTGCTTTCACCTCACTAAACGTCCATCGTTAATAATAAATGTATCTCAATATAAATTGTGAACTATAAGCGAGTGCAGGTAACTGGGTCGTTAGCATAGTTAACGTGGCTGACTCATAAGAATCTCGATATTGAGATCACCCGAATATTTTTAGGGAATACCTGGGGATTTGATAGCATATTTTGAATAACAGCTCACCAAAAGGAATCTACACACATAGGTACAAGCCTATAAAGTAATTATATATCTATACTATATAAAAGTGAATGTGAGAATCCTGTCTGTTACGTTTTCATGACAAAATTATTAAAACGAAAGAAAGCTTTTCTTTCGAGATGGACAACGGATACTATCTACCATAATTAATTGAATAAATTATGTATGTTGGAGACGACTAGTAAATGTCATTATTAGATTAAAAATCTAGGTACATATGCTGTAATCATAGTAGAAAAGCATAATAAATATTGACAAGTAAACAACAAAAAATCCTCCGTGCGTTAGGTAATATTTAGATTGTTATTTACTCAGTACATTACTTTTATTGACTTTTTACAGACATAACACGCAAATGTCAGTGATAATAGACTGGAAATTGTTTGTTATAAATCTATTGAAAAGAGTAATTGTTGAGTTAGATACCAGCTTTTAGTCAGGCATTTGAATCAAATTTTAAATTTAATTTTAATTTTTTTTTATGTTGAAGTTGAAGCATTTAGCACTAGTTTACGGCCATATTTATCCGAGATCCAAGTTCTCTGCAATTAGGTAATAATTCGACTTATTCTCTCATATTCCCTACATGACCCTCTATCAGTTTGGTACATTTACCTATTCAATGCATCAACGTATGTATTATAAGATTGTAAACACTAGTTGTTCAATTTTATCATATGTAAAGACTGTTAGTCTACGAAAATATTTTATATAAATAGAGCGCAGTCGCCTTTTGCCAAGTGGAAGCTGTCTTCCCGGAGCTTAAATAGACCTCCATTTGCTCAGCAACACAAAGAGAAAATCGGAAACCGCACGATGCATCAAATGCATTGCATTTTCCTATAATCTGAACACTACAATATTGTACATAATATTTTGATCGTACTTTCAAATATGGTAGTTGTAAAAGGCATGATGTCATCAAAGTATAAGAATGCCTTTGAAATATCATGAAGTAAACACATTAACATATTATGAAATTGCTGCCAAAGAATATTTATAATTCATATTAATTTGAATGAATACAACAACAATTTTATACCAGGCGGTGATAAAGTTTTTTTTCTTTATTACTTCCGCTAGTGTATTCATAGTTGGTGGTATCCCTCAGTGGCGTCCGTGCAATTATTGGATGCAGTAAACCGACCGAGTGTGAGCTTTCCCGGAAGTTTAGTCGCGACACTGCCAAAGTGCGGTTTTTCTTTATTATTAAACTTTATAAAGTTCACGAGAAATACTGAGCGCTGCGTCGGATAACTTCCCGTACTGCTTGTTAGTGTGAATAAACGCGTTGGAATCTCGACATTTTAATAATATCATGAGTCAAGTTACACATCAGTATGAAAATAGAATTTAGGGTTGGACAAATATTTTTTCCTTTATTTTGAACGATAAACACTGCTCCAAATTGCCGTTCATGTTTTTGGGGAAACTTTGTGAAGTCTCCAAACTTTTTCTTTGAGTTTGTTTAATCTTCTGAATTTTGTGTTAATAGGTATTTGGGACATTTAACTACAGTATTGTGATAGAATAAGTCATGAACGGCCCCTTCAATGAATGCCATAATGTAAAATTGCAATCCAGAGTAGGTTTTTGGACATACATTTTTAAAAAACCACCCATTTCATGTAGGTATACTATGTTCTGTAAATTAGCGTTAAAATATGCGTTAATATGTATGCCTTATGTATGGTGTCATACCGATGTGCTACCATTTATTTAGATAGTGTGCATAGTTTAAAAAACCGGTTTTTAGATAAATACGTGCCTAAAACAATGTGCTGTATTTTTTATTATCGTTTGCTATTTTACTTGTTAGGTAACAACGCAAAATAATTTATATTCAATGAATTGTGATGTGTATCGAGGCGTCATTCTAACTCTTTAGATGAGGTATATCCATTAGTTCTTATCTTTGCCAATAATTGAAACCGCAGACATCGCGTCACTGAAGTTAGAAAGGTGCAATGAATTTTACACTCTTTAGTAAACTACAAATCAAGGCCATGTTTTTATGCTAAAAACATTCACTTTTGTTGGAAATAATTTAAATTGCACAGATCTCTAAACAGTTTAAGACAAAATCACTATTTCTGTCTGTCTATTGGTGCTCTTTTAGCTTTAATTCTAGAAGTAGTTACCAACATCATAAAGAGATTATTTTTAGCAATTTTCATGTACATACACTACAACACATTTACATTATTCTACCGAGGCGAATAGCTAGTATACCAACTCTAAGCATATTTTAGATAAAAAACAAGTTCTGAATAAAAGTAAAATTCAAATGGGACTGCTATCTTCAACATTTCGTCTCTAATGTCGTAGTCATCACCGCAAGGCACATGCTTAAATATAGCATGTAACCATAACGATGCACGTAACAGACCGTCATAAAGGTTTAAGGGAGTGATAATTTTCTTACGACTGCAGAGTCGGTCGTCACGTTTGTAGGCCACGTGTTACCAAGTTCAATCACCTTTCAATAATACCTCAACAGCAATATAAATATAATTTCTCACGTATTTAACTTAATAGAGCAATGTGCGACTTCGATCAAAAGTTGGGCAATTGCAATTTTATATCTGAAACTAGGATTGTCAACCGGTTTTGTTAAATTAATGACTTACCGAATGGCATAAAACCAAACTGGCCACGCCATTTTGTCGAAATGTGAGAATAACGGTAATCTTTTTATAACAAACATTACATTGGAGATATTACATCTACAAACAGGACAGAAACTAAGGACAGTGAGAAATGATGATTTATTTACAACAATCATTATGTTAACTTGCAACGACTTAAAAGGTGACAGTACCGTCATATAGTTTTGCCAGAATATAATTTTATGCCCTTCAAAGACTCGTACATATCTGAAGCTCAAAGCCTCAGAGGGTGGCGTGTTCAAAGCAAAATTTTTGCATCGTTCAAAACCTCCAGTTGGGAAAGCGACTTTAGCATAAAACGACGGCAACACTTGGAAACAATCGAACTGACAAAGCGGGTTTATTTGTTTAGAGCGCGAACAAAATGGAACAATGCGAATTTGAGCAAACTGGGGAAGTTACCGTCAGAATGCTGACATACATTTTTTTTTGTTTTACGGACAATCCAACATCGGACAGAGGGCTAGAATTGATTTTGCACGCAAATATTATGGAATGCTATTTGGTTGGTTTTTAACATCGTTTATCCTCTATCTAATAAAGTGTCACTTATATAGAACTGCTATTGGGTGAAAAAGGTAAAAAAGACGTAAAGGCCTATTCCTAAGCAAACTGATGGAACACAACTGAGGACGTGGACTAGGACGTGGTGGAATAGGAACCAAACCACCACTAATATAGATTACAATAATGACGTTGATAGTTGGTGCCTGATATTCAAACGTTTATAGATCTGTGGCTAAGGATCCAGCGCATCATCGAGAGGAAATCCTAAAAAAATACTCATGAATAACAAAAAACTCAAAAGATTATATAACTTATGTAACAAATTGAAGCAAACGATCTTAACCGTGACCTTGAAGGTGACATAATTACTATGAATATGTATGCCTTCATTTGAGAATTGTTTTACAAAACGCCTAGCAGATAAGACCAAAGCGATTCACTCAGTGGGGGCCATTTGAACAACGTCCTTTTTTTAATATCCTTCGTGCTATTACATAATAAAAGGTTTCATCTATTCTGATGTTTAAAACCTAGCAAAAAGCCTGCAGCCTTGTTAAATATCATATTTATTTTATTTCATTTATTCATTCTATGTACCTACGGTTATTAACAAAAATATGTTTAAGCGCAGAAGATAAGATTAACGGACATCACAATTCACAGAACAATTCTAAATTTGGAACAAAGGGCAAACGTAAAAAACAAGTAAACAAAAAAAGATAAATGATGTAAATCTCATAAGTAACATGTCTTGTTCACGCACATAGCCTGTGTGTGACATAACAGAAAAAAAGCACGCACGTTTCATCTAACAAAATTTTAGTACTTATTACATTCACGCCTAAAGTTGATATTTTTGCATTATTTGTCTTGGATTATTAAGCTTAAAGGTTCTTAGAGGTTTCTATTTAGTTTAACCTACAAAGTAAATCGATTTCTTCGTGTTAATACAGAATTGTTAAATCCAAGCTAACATTTAACTAAAGTTCCATTGATTTTCTATTCAACAGAACAAAAGTCAAGTTTACGTGTCAATCACAATACTCGTTCAAAGTCAACTATACACTTTACACTCAGTTTAAGTACCCATAGATATTTAAGTATTGTCATGAAGCAATTTAAATATTTTTTGCGTTTATTCATACTTAAACGTGGCCGTAGTAAAATAATATCATTATGACGAATAAAAAAACTTCGCAGTGATGTAATGCTCTATGACCACATGACCTCGTATTGCTGAGGTGTCGGGCCAATCGGGCCTCTTATTTACAGACCACGTGGGACGACTGGTGGTATTAAAATCATCAGATATGGCATTCACGTCTTATTGTCAAGACAAAAAGATTCCCAACGTAGTTAAGTTATTTCAAGATGAGATTTTGAAATCTTGTTTTTGGCTAACGGATTGCGCATACTTGAGACTTGTATTTTAGATATTTTTGTATGAGTCATCGTCTAATAATAGTACAGCTGATAAAATAGGATAAAAGCTTTGTCCTAAGGATAGAATAGGATAGGAAAGATGTTTACGTTAAGGTGACGTGTTGGGGAGTTAATGTAGAGTTAAAGATTAAAGGAATTAATCGCATTTCGACGATTTCGAACTCTGGGAAAAATGCAACATAATCTGGTGGTTATGATGTTACGAGAAAACTAAGAAAGGTAGGGAATATTTTAGCAGGAAATAGAGTAGCCAGCACATTAATAACGAATGCTTAACAACCGAGTTAGTTTGTATATGTAATAAATACCGGCACAGATAACATATTTATAAATATTACCCAAACTGATAAAAGTGCAAAATTATTAGGGTATGGCGCTGATGCTGCATTGCCATTGCCATGCGGTTGATAATTACTTATTGTTAAGCCGCCATCTTTGTTCGTGACTCACCATGCCGATTGCACTCCTACGCACACCATTGCGGCCAGACACCGTCCAGTTTAAACAGTACATCAAAACGTATACACACAAATACAAAATGCCACAGCTCTGCAATTCGGTAGGGTTACATTTATAAACAAGGTGGCAGTCGTTGTGCGTCTCTTTCGGTCTCGCCTATGAGGCTATTGTTATCCTTTATAGACATTAATGTTAGGATCATGGGTGTATCGCTGAATACGAAATGAGGTGTTTTAGCAATGTCGTTGGTTCATTTGTTACCACGAGAACTTTACGACGATAACCTTATCCATGATAGACCTCAATTGTCCGAGGTGTTTTAAATGTTTTTCGTCTGGAAACAGATGTGACGTTTATTTACTCTAGGTATACAAAACAGTTGAGTATAAAGTCCATGTATCCGATTTTTCTTAGCTGTCAAAAAATGTTTTTCATCATACCAAAAGTATTCGTTTATTTTAAAGAATCATAAATTATGTCCTATGTTAACAAAACTCAGTTTAATATTTCATTACAAAATTAAATATGATTCTTTGACAGTTCCTCCGCCCGTCTGTTATTGACGGTGACGGTACTTATTTGTCATTCCCGCCGCCGCGGCGCCGTCTCACAATCCTCATATATCCCTGTTTAACACAATATACCCACTTTTTTACTTCCCATCCTTATCTGTGACAGTATTCTGATCACGTACTTATAGCTCTCTGAAAAAAACATCAGATGTCTGTTTAGAAACTCCGATGGGAAAGACTCGTTTGAAACACTTGAACTTGCTCGTGGTAGACAGCTAGCGAGTAGGTACTTGGCAAGCGTAATATTCCTGTCTCAACTTCCTCAAATGTCTGTAATTAAAGTTACTTGCATAGGTATTTAATTAAACCTCTTGGACTGAAATACGATTTCATAAATGTAACTGTAGACAGTCAGTTTATTAAATTATTGCTGTTGGGGTTTATTATCCGTAGCTTATTACTCCAGTACAGATTCCTTTATATCACAATTTACTCTATACTGTTCAATCAATGAACTCTGAGTATTATCCAGTTTTACCACAACGCCATAAGCCGCTTGAGGTTCATTTCCACCATCCGGTAAAAAATATATTTTTCATCAGATCTACCATATCAAATTATTCTATTTCTAGAAGTGACATACATACTCGTATATGCTAATTCGTATTAGCTCACCTTTAAAATATTCGCTTATTGAACTCGAAGGTCACTTAACATTGGTGGTATGCTTATATTGAAGGGTTCACTGACCTCTTGATTATATTGACACCCACCTGCTTGATGATGATGTCATCACGTCTCACCCCTGACCCAATGATCAACGTGACTCACACAAGCGTCACGATAAGAATCCAGTACCATGGGAGTTTGGCCGATAGCCTGTTTTAACTTTAGCTGATTTGTTTAGCCATGTGTTTCGATTTGCTATATCAGCTGAGTTGTAGAGGAAAATAATAGGGAAGAATGTGCTTCTATTAATTTAAATTCCTAACCTAGTAATAAAGCACACTCGGTACAGAAACCAACATTTGTATGAACATACCTTTTATATCTTATTTTGATGGTTATAGAATGCGTCGCATTTAAGATTACCATAAAAATTAATAAAAAAAACGATCATATCGGCATACACCTTGATATTTGAAAGATGCCTTAAAGGCAAAAATCGTTTTAAAATCACCTCGGATTTGATATCACCATTAAAACACATACTCAGTAAATTTGAATTTAAAATATGCAGGTCAAGGTATTGATTGAGTATATGAAAAGTAAAGAAATTGTACACAAACAAATAATTGGGAACTTGACTATTATGACAAAGGTCAGCGGTGACAAATTATTAACTAGACGAGCTAAGGTAAAATTGCTACCAAAACCTCAATTACCCACTCCAATTTTCAAGGAAAGCTACCGCCTAGTGTGATAAATAGTAAATTCGGCCAACGTTTCCCCTGAAACCGTTTTTATGTGGTCTTGGATCAAAAATGTCATTTGTCAAAGTCCATTTTCTGATGGAACAGAATTCAGCATTCCCAAATCCACTTACGATGTTCGAGGTAACGTCATATATTTCCGTCCCTTTAAGGGCGTGTAACAAACAGTTCATTTTATCTACGACAGTCGTTTTTGTATTTTTTTTTTAAATTAACTGTTTGTACCATTTCTGTACCCGCGTCGCGTGTGCCGTCAATTACAGAGATATGTTCATTCAATTCAATTTGTTAGGCCAATTCAAGGTGGTCGTGAATCAATCTATCAGTCTAAGTGACGATAAGATCATCTTGTTACTGAAGGATAATTATTTTCAGGAGGAAATACGAAATGCGTATGTAAATTTTCTCACGGGCGTACAAAGTAAATAAATAATGATCATGGCGACAATGCCACTTATACAAGGCCTATATCAGCGATACAAAAGGAAAAAAAGCTTTCAAGGTTTGTCAATTGTTATTGATTCGTACTATTTTTAACACACCCGTTCGATTAGCAAACTTGATATCGTATGCATCAAGGTTTTATTTATGTGTGAAATACCTAGTGTCTCGGGAACTATTCCTGGGGTATTTTAGTGTGACAACACTTTCACTACAATACCTGAGGCCGTCCGTCACGCGAAGCGGCCTGTGGCGTCATATCACCGAGGGTCACCAGTTTTCTATTCGCGTTGTGGAGTGACGCACGCGCCGATGACGCTGTCGGCGGCGGTGGTCCGACCACACGCTTTAAATACACCGCATTACCCCCTCAACCGCAATCGGTCGCGTAATTAAAGGCATCTGGAAAGTCGTCACAGCGGGGTAACGGCCGTCTAGGCGACATATTTCAGCTGAAATCACCGTCGCATAGTCCCTCCCCCCTCCGCCTCAACCATTCCACAATTCCAGTCTACATGCAGCGGTGCACTGCCAAATTGCTTTTGAGAGAGTATTATTACAAAGAGGATTGAAATCCCCTAATGTACTCCTAGGGCTGTCAACTTGCTCATATGATTGTCGAAATTAGAACAGGGTTTTTAATTATTCAACATCGATCATGTTAATCTGATTGTATGTCTAGACGTTTACTAATGTGTAGAGGTGGGGACTGGGGTGCATACTAAATAGGTGGCATTCAAATTTACTTACGGTAATGATTTTCACAACTTAAATATTTTTAATGTTATTTAAATTTATAAGCAGTCACTAATTAACTTCTTAGTTGCATAGACCGGAACTAGTAAATAATTGATGAACTTTTAACAAAGCAACTTAGGGGCAAACCAAGCTTAAGAGGCGTACCTAATTAAATAAATAATGAGAGGGAGAAACTTGGCAGCACAAATAGAAATAGCCACTGTGAAACACATTTTGCCACACATTATAAATTGTATAGCAAATGAGGACATTGTCCGAAAAGAAAAGATATGGCAACCCTGGCTGGTTTTATATCGCAAGTGAAATGAGGACATGCTGTATGTAGGTACTACAGATTTTGCTTGCCGTTTATGAATAAGATAGAAAAGATTTATAGCAATGAATGAATACTTAATTCCCGACCACAAAATTCAGCTTCCATATTACACGTTGGCCGATTGCCAAGTAAAATATCAATACAATTACATATATGAATAAAAAATGTACATGCATATGTAATGAGGCCATGTTTCAACCTGTGCTGAGTGTGATAGACTTTATATCATATTTCGTGTACAACATGTAAATATTAATTTAATTTTGTGGGTAATTTCATAGTATCATCATCATTCAAGGTGCAACTGTGGGTGTGCCATGACCCAAAATGAGTTTATACTACCAGGCTGAGTTTTAAAGTGACAATTCTCATGAATTTTTAAATGGCATGTAGGCCGCCAAATAGATATTTACAACGCCATGGGAATCGCCAATGCGCCAACCCTGAGACGAGAAATTCTAACCTGTAATTTCAATAGCCCTGTTCCGCTTCTATGGCGGAAATAGGTATGGTGGTGTGGAAGTACTACTTCCTCAGACTAACTCTGCAGTAAGAGCTCTACTACAAAAAAATACTATTACTGCTATTGCGACAGTGAAGACCTATTTGAATTAATTCTACTATTATTATAAATGCGAAAGTTTCTGAGTATGGTTGGAAGTCGTTTTTGCAAAAACTACACGGATTTGGGTGAAAATTGGCATATTATTATGACTATTAACACATCCTACGGGAACGCGGGTGAAACCGCCGGGAACAGCTAGACATTTCATATAATCATTTGCCACAATGTGAAAACTGGTTTTCAAGTGCAGACATTGCTGAATAAATACTAAGCAATTTTCATACCATACTATAAATATAACTGTAGTTTGAATATAATAGTAGGTTGGTTATAATCCTACAGAAGAATATCTCCTTTAAGACACATTTTTGCTTGCTTCTGAATAAAGTATTCAAACCAAAATCCTTTATGATCAAACTATATGGAGTAACGAAACAGAATTATAAGATCACGGAAAGCAATAAATGTCACAACATGCTTCGGAATCTACGGACATAAAACCAAAGAGTCCCATACTGTGCTCATCAACACATTTTATTTTAGATATAAAACATGGAAGTTGTGGAGGCTGGACAAGATTTAGTACTACATATTTGTAGTTAACTTTATCTGGAATGTTAACTGATTAAATATATAGCTGAATAACATGCTTTATAAATTATATAGCAAATAATTGAAACCTAAAACAAAAGATATATGACTTGGGTGTTTCTGTAAAGGCTACTATGGTAAATCTTAAGGTGCTCCAGTAAAACCTAGGATTAACCAAGTAATAGAAGTAAATGTCTGAATTACTCTGTAATAATCATAAATTTCAGACTTTTATCAGCATTCATTTGTTAAGTCTAAGGTAACATTATTTTTGTATGAATCCTTACATTTGATAAATCTTTAGTTTTACAGGTAAGACCAAATGTCTACTATTTGGGTTTTTACGATAATATATCAACCATTTAATTTTCTTTTTATGATTTATTATTTCACTAACAGTACTGTGCAATGCAGATTATCTAAAGTGGTGAATCAGAATTTAAAAAAGGCACTTGACAATAGATTTGCCTTGCCTTAATACAAAAAAAAGTACTCAATTGGAGTTGTTTTAATCTCCTGAGTTGAAGTATGAACCTTTATGTAATAATCGGTTATAAAAATAGCCACTCACATAAGCTTCAATGTAAAAGCCTTAACACAGAAAAATAGAACATTAACCTTAGTGTTACATAATTATAACAGACTTAGCAATTTTGCTCCATTCAAATATGCGTATTATAATAATACTAGCAGTCCCTCACGCTTTTACCTACATTCCCGGAGGATGTCACGTTTTCCCTGGATAAAAAGTAGCCAATATTATATTCCAGGATATGCTCTATCTATGTGCCAAATTACATCAAAATCTGTTAGGTAATTTGGTTGAAAAAGTAACAAGATCCATACATATGCACAATCTTTACCATTTATAATATTCATAGGTTAAGTATAGCTTTTTCAAAATTATTTAAAGCGCTGTGAATGTTACATGTCTCTTTCATGTGATACATGTACGAAAATATAAAGTATCCGGTATGGTTTTGTCAAAAAAATAAGTATTTTTACTTTTTTTTACATAGTTATTTCATGTGTGGGTAGGTAGATTATCAGGAACTACAGAATAAGAATTATTACTACCAGAACACACTATTTACTGACTAGATTCCGACCCATGGTTATGACATATCCTCAAATGATCAAAAGGTTTATAAATACAGAACATATTTATAATTGAAATTGTTCATTGTGTGATATAATAGTCTCCTAACAATAAATCTTCAATATTTTTTATAAAGTAACTAATTTTTTATATAAATCCAATATAAAAGTTATAAAGTAGTAAACTCATAATAAATGAGGCTATGATAAAATAAGTAATACAGAACAATGAATGAATAAGATTAATTTGACTGTTGCTGTCCTTGTCTGTTATTGCAGATAGCAGTGATGTCATACTCGGCAAGAGCTTTATTGCAATAATCATAAAGATTTTAATCTTTTTAGCATAATCATATCAGTAGTGTGTAGGCAAATTGAGTAGGTAGGTATATTTGTGATTTTTTATAACATGGTAATAGGTAAAATTCGTCAAATTAGGGTATTTTTCTCATTTATATGAATTTAAAATTTGTTACTGCTATCCATGTTTTGTCTCTTTCTGACATAGGCAAATACTAATAGGTTATCTAGTTGACATAACCATTTAAAGTTATATAAACATAGCAAAGTGGAAGTGATTATTAATTAGATTTTGTGTTTGAATTTGATAGTAGAAAATCATAGTAAATCATTAATAAAATAATCTAAAATTTTAATGAACATATAACTTTTTTATGGGTGAAAATTTAGCATAAAATACCTTGAACTTGCATAATTTGAATTATCATAACCTAGCATTACTGTAAACACATATAGCATAGTATGCACTAATAATACCTTTACGTCCTCAGCAAAACCGGTTTGTCTACCGGCCGATAATGCCTCTATATTTATTTTTACCCATTACGCGCACACAGCTGTCCGATTCTTCACAGCCCGGCCAAGGGAAAATCACTAAGCGCAAAACTATAAAGTTGTAACAGCTAACCACTCAGAATATTATCTGCGATCGTGTATAGGCTCAGACTAAAACCCGATTCGCTATATTTGGAACTCGTTTATGGTACCCGCAAGAGAAATTGTCTGTCCCAAATTGCTCCGCAAAAGTAAACTTGATTTATAAGAAAACTTCGTTGATGTCTATTTTAAAGTTTTTACGTACCTTTGTCGTTCCCAGCAGGCAATGCAGCACGTCCAAAAAACAATTTCCCAAAGAGAAATCACAAAAATTCTTCAACACACGGCGAGAGTACACAGGGGCGTGCAACCACACAATTCACAGCCGGCGTGGAAAATTCACAAATTAATGTCGAAACAACTGAGATAAACAGAAAATACACAGATTACACTAACTTAAAATCTATGATTTCCACAATTTATTCCTAGTTGAACAAAAACGAAAAACGCGCCAACTGTCAAACTAAAATACTACAAGCACCGACGCGCCGCGCACCCGCGCGATCCGAGTCCGCTAAACTGACTGACTGGTGTTGAGGGCAACACACACGATCAGTCACGATCCTTCACTCACGACATCCATTCGCCTCATACACCATACGACATTCGGCTAATCGCTACGGCATACGGCATGCTTCTGTCACAATTTAATTTTTCATTTATATAATAAGTGGAGTAGATCCGCTATCACATAATTGACAAAATATTATACTAACGTTAACGTTATCTATATCACGATGCGACAAAAATGAGATAACCGTTCGAACGTGAATTCTAGCGATAAAGTAATGCGGCCACGGTGAAAAGATATCGGCGGACTACGAAAATACGTACAAGCCAACACTCATCTATATCCGTACGGGATAGACGTTAGCCAGACGCGCATGCGTCAGTCGGACCATGGGTACGACGTCAGTGAATGACAAGCCCTGCGCTTGTATTATCCGATCGATTTCAAAAGAAATGTGGTATCTCAAGTGCGGGTTATAACAGAGCCACTATTAAGTTTACTATGGTTTACTATAAAATGTACTGTATTATTCTACATACTACTAGGTAGGTACTTGCAATATTTTCCATGCCAAGTTTACACACAATGAGAAATGTAATTAAGTTATGTAAATTATTTTGTAACGTTGTTTCAAATGTTTATAGGAGTTATTACCGCTCTTTTTTCCCGTTTCCTTTTCATAGCGCCATAAATTTAGCTTTGAAGCGGACTTTCCTGTTGGTAGGTTTTCTCAAGTTAATTAAATATTAAAAATTATGCAGATGATCTAGTTATAGCTATTCAATTAGTTAAAGTCAGACAAAATATTAACCGTTGAAAAAATGTATTGCTGAAAATAAATTAAAATACCGGCCAGGTGCGAGTTGGGCTCATTTACGGTTGCGTAAAAACTAACTGTAATATTTTTTTTTAATAACCAACAAAATACGAATTTATATAACCTGTTTTTTAATTTAAAACCTTATCCTGTCAAATTTGACATTTGAAGATCTTCGTTAATAAATATGTAATTGAAACAGATAACAAATACTGTCAGAATTATTTATCAGTATGATTTACTTCTGATTCGGCCACAAACTTCAGTTTCGGACAGTCTCTCAATATACACCGAGGAAATCAAATCGCTGTAGCTTACTAGCGTGCGTGCTTATCGTCAACTTTGCAGTAGAAAAGAATTACTGTCTACTATCAATCACAGCGCAGTTTATAGATTGAAATAAACTTAGCAAAGTGCCTTCCTATCATGTGAATGAATATGTAAAGAAATGTCCCTTTAAACATTTTTGTTGGCACAAACCGTTTGCAAGAAAGTAAAGTAAGATAAAGCTCCAGGGAGTTATTATAGGAATAGAGTTAATTAACTCAAATTCTTATCGACTCAAATAATGTGGTATTTATTTTTAAATTTAATTTGATATTCTGTAAAGTAAAACATTCTAAATCCTTTTACAGATGTATCTGTAAATAAGCATGTATCGATTGAACTCGTTCCACCGCATTCTTTCGTTGAATGATGTGAGTAGCTAGCCAGCCACGCTCTTGAGACAACCCCATTTCATGGATTCAACAATGCCCCATTTGTCGAAGTCGATTCAGACGTTCTGGTTGGATTTTTATCATACATGGATAAAGGGTTAGTATTGCAGAAAGTTTCTGGGTTCTTTTTATATTGATTTAGTTTGACAGTTAGCAACAATTGTAATTTACATCTAAATGGGCATCGAGGCACCCAGTCTGCTTTTGATTCTAATAATCTGACATCACCATCTGCCTGGTCTGTTCTCATTAATTTGGGTTGGGCGTAATATGTGGAATTATTCCATTCACCAGGGCGATTCTGTAATGCTCTCGGAATCGTCATCAGTCAATTATGTATTCCAATGACGGCGCTTCGATTGATGGCGTGCTGGACCATCAATCTATTATGAAATCGGTTTCAACATCGAATCCGAGAGAATTATACAATTCGAGTGCAGCTCTTCTACTTGTCATCTTAACATTCACTCCCTTCTTATTCATGTCAACCCTCACATAATCCATCCATTTCTTCTTCGGTCTTTCTCTACCCATGCTACTTTCATATTTATCACTCTTTTAGTCACATGGCTTTCATCCCTCCTCATGATATGTCCATACTATGACAAACGATTCCCTCTTATCTTTTCAGTCACTGGCGCTTTCAAAGATCCTCTAATAAATTCATTCCTGTCACTCCATACATCAATCTAACCATTCTCATAATCTGTCATTTTCTTTATATTTATTTAAAGTTAATTCTCTCAATGACTAATATTCGTGGAAAAAGAATAAAACAAAAGGTGTGTTTTATCAGGCGACGGAAATAACTGAAATTACTAGCCTTTTTATGTGGCACAAACCATTTGCAAATACAAGTAACATAAAAATATCAAGATGATTAGTGATACTTAAAGCAATTGTGAAATCTAGAGAGAGGAAGTCTAGGTATTACGGAACGCACGTGTGGTGATTTTTAATATTAGACTGGAAAACAAAAAGAATATAGTTCTTAGCTATGCGAGATCGATAACAAAGAATTCATGGTGCAGTCAATACCTGGACCAGAAACATAGTTAGATATCTGAATGTTAATAGTAACAAGCTGGCATTGATATAATTGTGTTCGCCCACTGTTAAAAGACCTACCAATAATCCTGGGGATATCCAGCAGATTTTGTGTTTACAAATGTACATATTATATGTATATAATGGTAGGTAGTTAATTTTAAATCTACCCTATTTGTAGCCTTCCCTTTAATACAAGGGATGATTTCACCGATAAAATTTTATACGCAATAGTACAACTTTGTTTTTTGATCCATTTTTTATATGAACTTTCCCCGATCTCCCTTGTTGACAGGCCTTGAAGTGTTGAGTGATCAAACACAATTATCTACTGCTAAGATGGTGTAATGTCGCTTTGCGACGCGAGACGTGCCGCATACACAGTATGCGGTAAATGTTATCATAGTTAAATATGTGTTTAATTTTTACGTTTATTTTTTTAGTTTTCTGACTCACTATAAAATTCGTAATTTTTGGTAGCCTATTACATGTCCCCGGCAACGTTTGATGACTTTGCCTAGTAGTTCGCTGATTATTGCACTCTTAAAATTGTTTTATTAAGTGATTCAAACTCCTGTCTTCTTCCAAAAATATAATAGTTATAAACTAAATATAATTTTAGTCGATTATTAAACTTTATTATACTATTACGGAATAACGAATGACAAGTGAAATAGTTCAAGGTGATGATGTTAGATGGAAAACAGCTAAACCTCTAACTAACTGTTGTATCGTCCCGAAATACTCGTTAAAACATAAAAGACGGGTGATTATTTCATTGTCTGAATCCGACCAGTCAAACGTATCGGGTTTGAACTGACAGGTGACGCAGAAAACACATTTTAACTAAGGCATGGTGTACATTCGTCATTCTTAAATTAATTCTCTGAACTAATCGCATTTCAACATACATTCCTACTGTCTATTGTTATACGTTCATATCATAAGAGACTGAACCTTTTTAATATGCACTCACTGGACCAACGTAGAATTTTAAATGATGCATTATTTGGAATTAAAGTCATTAATGGTAAGATAGACTGTGCCATGCTACTAGCTCAACTTAATTTTCGTGTCCCTTCAAGGATTCCTCGTAACCCTATCACACCACTCTGCCCACCCTTAAGGCGGACGGTTTTGGGTGCCAACTCTCCATTGGCTAGGTTATGTAAGGTTATTAATATGTATAGCGATAGAATAGATTTACACCACGATTCCTTTGCCAGAACTAAAAAACATATTTTAAGCTGCTTGTCCGATTAAATTTCAAATTACCAATATTTAACTGTTCTCCTTATATACCTACTAAGTAAGTTTTGCTATTTAATAATTGTAATAATAGTATATATTTAGACTAACTGTTTTCTTTAATTGTTATGGTACATGTGGTGCTTACCTTTAAGTAATTCTTACACTGTTATTCATATTTATCATATAATGTATCTTTATTTTAATGTATGTGTAAAGAATTGTTGGTAAGCCTGAAAATAAATAAATAAAAATAAATAAATACATATATTAGGATTTAAGAAAAAATCTTGGGAAACAAATAAACTTTACATATTTAATGAAAAGGACAGATTAATATTCAGATATCTGCACAAGAAGTGTGGATTTATTTCATATTCAACGATAAGAATACACAAGTGTATCACGAGCCTTATCCAAGACCGTTACTACACATCTAAAATAGCAGAGTTCAAACAATAGACAGACTAAACAACGTAGTCGATCTACCTTTCTGATGATCTTTTATATGCTACGATGTTCACCTATATCTAACCCTTGGCCTCGATTGGAAGGTCGCATGATCTAGAATTACGTTGGAACAAGCAAGCTAATCAAATTTAGTCAAAAAAAAAACAACCGCCTGTCAAAAATGTAGTCTATGGTAAATTTATTCTCAAAAAAATAAATTAAAGTTTTGTCACCCTAAATGTAGCATTATTTATGAAATATTTTAGTACTGCAAATATTAAGATAAATAATATAGTAATCATTATTATTCAAATAAATAATTAATTATAAAATATGCTATAGTGCTTTAATATATTATTACAAATTATCAAATTAATCCGGGATCTTGCTCGATCGTCGTACGATGTAATTGATAATATTACAGCAATATGCTTAGTATCTTTTGACGCACATAGAGTTTTGTTTGACGCACAGTTTAGAGTTGATAAGTTGATAACGAAATTGTCACATTGTGTAGGTAATGATTGAGTTCCTTAGGTTGGGTAAATACCTACTGCCTGATAATAAATAAATAACCTGAATTTATCAATTTACCGCAATTTACTTTATATTCGGTTTAATTTAAGTTCTAGTAAATGTTATCTCTAAATCTTTAAACAGAATGTTTGTCCGCTAATATCTTTTAAGCTATGCATTACATTTTGATGCGGCTTTCGCTATAATTTAGAAAAAAATCTTCCGGAATGTTTATGTGAAGGATGAGTATATTTTATCCCACTCAGGTAAAGCCGGGCGGTTAGTTAATTATAATAATATATATTTCAGGATACAGCCTGCTTGCTACTGGAGAATACTGTCAGTTAGCTTTTGAAGTAACTCTAAATAAATGCACAATATAACAACAAAATATAAAGTAAAATCTTGATTTATTTCGTAAATTAAATTAAATTCTAGAAAAAAATACTAGATGTCATTTTTCTTTATCCTACACTGATATATCTGTGTAATTGTTAACCACTTGTTATATAAATATAAAAATTATCTTTAACTGTCTTTATCTTTGCGATTTATTTATTCTTTGGAAACAAATTGATTATCAGCCTATCGATAACACACAAGTACCGCATAGAAAATATAAATTATGTAAGCTACTGAGCCTACCAATAAATGTAACTTAAAATGTTACATACATTTTACTTATAATTTTTTCGTAAAATTATCATTTTATTTAAACTATCCGTGAATGTTGAGCTTTAGTTACATCAGTAAAATACGTTTTGTTATTCCAAGATTCGGAAATGAAACGAATTCATTTGATTGTATGATTGCATCTATTACAAGTAAGTTAGTAACTATTAATGTAAACTGTATTGTATGTATTGTTATATTGAATTTATAATTAAATAGTTACTAATTATAGGTTAATACAACAAAAATATTCAATCAAGCAGTGAGACTTGCGTTTAGCTTTCAAAATTATTTCGTCGGCCCGCCCGGCGACGATGACGTCATAGCCGGCGCGCGCAGACTCCGCATCGATCGACACAGCCATCTTGCAGCGCTGCAGCAGAATTCCTCCTTAGACGGCCTACTAAAATACTATACTAGAAACGCTTCAAGCGCTGAGCAAATTACGCTACGAGTAAAAGTTGTAAATGTACTACGGACGTTCAATAAAATATCAGCCCTAGTTTAAAGGAATACGGTACGGATTTATTGCTTAGGTAATAAAAAGTCGATTAATGTTATCACATAAATAAAATTGTACAAACAATGAATTTTATGGGTTTCATTAAAAATTATTAGTCGATTGGTAATTTGTATTTCGGAGTGTAAACCGAAAAGAAGCCAATAATTATCTTGTAATCGCGATACACATGCCGCCTACCGATGAGAATTTCCATAATATATAAGTATTATCATTAAAACCACAATCATCGTTTGGTAATTTCAAATCTAGATCGGATTAGAATAAAATATTTTTTTAAATCTGGAATTTTTTTATGTTTAAGAAAGAGTTTTGACTATTTTACATGTCCTCATGCAAGTGTGGAAATTTTGATAATTTTTTTTGACAAACTATAGGTCGACCGATATGATAATCATTATATATAATTTAACTAGATGTTTTCTGAGTATTTATTCATTATCATCATATACTTGTAATATAAAGTTCCTGTCACGTATTATAAAAATTAGTACTTATCTCAAAGGCTTAAAGGTGTTATTACGCGAACAGAAGATTTAAAAGCGTATTTGGAAGTTGACACATGGGAATGAAGGTGAAGGGATTAAACAATAATGGCCTAGCATACAAATTGTTTTGCGAATCTTTAGCTATGGTGTGGGAAGTGCTTTAATCATAGATACTTTTGTTTAATTAATCTTTTATCTTGTTTTACTACGAATACCTAATTGTAGTAACAATATTATCAATTGACATTAAGAGAGCTGTAATGAGGTTCATTACTGCAAGTCTATTTAAAATTAAAACAACATCAAAAACATTTTATATGGTAATAACAGATAATTTTTAATTCAGTAACTTTTAATTGTGGTTGTTAAACAATGACTCAGGGGCGTCTATTGTTTGTCTTAATACCTAACTTTTTTTTGTTATCGCGTCCTATATTTGGAATCAAGTGCCTCGAATCTTAAAGATTTATTACCATTACATCGTATGCAATTATAAATATATTGGACATAAGGTGACTTATACACGAACGATAAAGATTTATCCTGGTTTCTCCTATCTATACTAATAGTATAAAGAAAGAGGGGGGGATTTTGTAAGATTCTTTATATGTGGAGGGTAATATCCGGAATCACTATTTGTAAGGTACATTTTTCGAGACGGAAATGCTATGTTATAATGCCAGGGATACATTAAATCCCCTGACAATGTGTGTGATACCGCGGCACGGAAACTAATAATATTTCAAATATTCAAAAGTGAATGATTGGACAATTCAATCACTCATACCTACTCGTCTAAACTAAGCATAGGATTTGAATCAAACTTGTCACACAGATAGATATGTTCTGGATAAAAAAAATAACCAGGAATACATAAAATCCATCGGGAATGCGGGTAAAACGACGGGGCGGAAGCTGTTTAAAGATATTTGATATGCCTTACCAAGCCTTACTTATATTATAATTATTTAGTCGTTCCTTTGCCTAAAGCTTGTCAGCCTACAGCTTTTGTTCAAATCATTAAGCGAACACGATGCATATTAAAACAATTCCTAAATTATGTTTAATTTTCCCGCCATAATCTCGCATAACAGTAATTTGGCGCGTACCTATCCAAAATCCAATATGGCCGCCTGACTCACGGCTTAGTGGCAACATTTATTTTTTAATAATTTATACGGCTTTATGATTTTGTTTTTTTTTGGTGCTTTCGAAAATTAATGTTAGTTTAATGTGGAACTGGGTAGTTATCTTTGTTTAAGTGAGGGTTAATTCCTGCAATAAGGAAAGGCCATAAATACCACAAACAGTGGAAAGCATTGAAGCGTCAACATCCACACACCATGACCCGCGATTTGAACCAAACTTCAGCTGTCAATGGATCAGACACATTGTTTCTCGATATAGGGTTATGTGGTGGTACAAGTGACTAGCATATGAGTTTATATGTTAACATCATTCATTAATTAGAGTGCAACATATTTTCATTTATTACAACGTTTTGTTTATGCCCAGTGTGAGCCCATCTTCTTTGGAGGTTATGGGAATTATAACACAATACATACAGTAATCGAAGACACCCTTCAGACAGCCTTCGCCCTTTCGTGTATCTATCCTATAGACAATGTTTGAAGAAATGCTTTTGTTGACCTGTTTGTTCTGGTTAAAAATGAACTCATCCGCTTTTATTTAATCTTGCCCGTTTTTAATACGAACGTTGTTTTTTAAATTATAATACCAGTAAAAATATAAAAGTATTTTTTTCGTCGCCGCTCTCCTGCCATAACTTACGACACCGTTATTGTTTGACGTCGTATTGATTTACAGCCTTGCCTCGCCTTTATTTCAGTTCTCTGAAAGTCATCATTCGGTCTTTACGACCGAAGCCCGATTTGTTTGTGTCGTGTGCATGCACGGGTTAATTTTGAATCCCTGCTTTTTCGCGGAAGTTTTGAAAAGTGCCTGTTATAATGTTACTTAAATTTGTTAGCATTGTCGTTATTCTGCTTCTTTTTACGGTTGTTTGTGTATTGGTTTGCTTTTTATAAAATGTAGGTACTTATTTTGGATTTAAGTGTGCAAATACTTATTTTGAATTTAACACTGGCGAGAAAGACTGACCGTTAACATTATGATGAAGAAAATGGATTTGTCGCAACGAGACCTCCGTGAGGGGACCTCTCATTTGATTACGTAGTTTGCGAACGAGACAGAGCGTGAACATTCTCGAGCTAGTGTCATTCTATCTTACAGAATGACACCTCACACTATAGCATAAAACTAAACGAAATTTACTGTCGATTTTCTATTTACACGTGAAACCAAATATAAATTTAGAATTTACAATCAATTTTGAAATTGACAGCAAAGACCATTCATAAAAAATATAATAAAAAAATCTTATCAAAGAATTGACTGGACACGGTTGATGTCGCTCACTCCCGACACCATTCTGACCTCATTAGGGTTGCCACGGGTTAGTTTTATGAAAAGAAAATATTTTTATTCAAGCCTTTGTAGACTTATGAATAGCCCCACTCAAATATGTATGTTAAATATAAATTATTCAATTTACGTGTCACAAAGTCATTTGTTGTAATGAAAACTAAAATGTCAAAGGTAACATAAACAATGAAATAGTAAATTTCATAGTCTAATGATGTACTAACGGTATCGGAAAAGAGACATCCCTAATCTCCTTGATGAATGTTGTTCGCTCAGTGGCAGAGATCGATTGTGTTTTGCTATTTCTTCACTTTTTGCTGACTGTAACCTATATCGACAGCCATTTACTGTAGCTTAATTAACCGACTTAAGAGAGGGGAGACGTTTTCATATAACTTTCAAAGATTTTAACATTTTTAAGAGACACATTTCAAAACAAAATGAAAATATAATTTAAAATAATATCATATAACCTACATTATAACAATTTCGAGATTAATCCCTACTAATATTATATATGTCAATTTTTGAACTTGCACGCGAAAACTACTTAACCGATCATTTGAAACTTTGTACACATATTCTTGGAGGTATTAGAAGTCACATAGGATACTTACTTTATTAAAAAAAAATCACATATGATAAAAAAATGTTTGTCAAAATATCTAGCTACTTCAACCCCGTCTAGCATTCCAGTAATGAAGTTGCAACCCTGAGTACTGTAATACCGTTGTACTGTATTACCGACGGTCTCGTCAATATCCAATCCAATTGCCTATATTTTCAGCTGTTTGAAATCTTTCTATAACTATTGTTATTTTTGTCTTTCATTATATGCAGTATAAAACTATTTGAATTTTTTGAGGTTAGGTGTCATTTTTGTTGTTACATGTTGTTTCGATATAAATAAACATGACTCTCAAAGCTCGGGAACGCAGGTGAAACCGCGGGGAACAGCTAGTTCTTCTAATACATGTGAAAGTTTGTGAGAATGGATGGGTGGATCTTTATTACTCTTTCACGCTAAAACTACTGAATCGATTCTGATGAAACTTGGCACATAGATAGTCAATAACCTAGATTAAAATATAGGATACTATTTATTTTAGGTAAATGCAAAGTCCCTCTGGTACGCGGGTGAAACCGCAGGGGACAACTAGTAAAAATATAATTAATGTTTATATTTATAATCATCATATTATACTTTAAGGTCTCATTATACTCTAAAACATTACAATATTATAAGAAAGGAAATTACGTTACAGAAGTTCGCGTAAACCTACTTACTAATCTATAGAATATGGTGAAATGGTGTCGAAGAAAATATAGCAGGTAGAAAGTTGCAATTGGAACTCTGAGCATTGAAATCAAGTCACGTTTGATTCCACTCTAGCGTAGAGGCCAACGTGGAATAGCGATAGGGTTCCTCTACAAGAATTAGTTCCGCTTTTATAGCAAAGGGGTTAGTTTTCTGGATTTTCTTACTTTACTCAAAGGGGCCGGTGAAATTACAGGCACATGATACTTAATAAGATTATGTCGGAGTGTCAGCAAAGCTTTAGGAATGCTTCTGGTATCGCAGATATCATCAGTGTGACCACTTGCCAGAAAGTAGACCGTCTGCTAATAAGTACTTATATGTTAATAAACTAAATTAATTTTTTGATGTTAAGTAGACAAACAAACACGCAGACGGTCTGTTGGTGAGTCACCGCCGCCTATGGACATTTGCAACACTAGTGGCATCGCCAATGCGTTGTCGGACTTGAGACGTGAAGTTGTTTGATCTTATATGACTATGTATTTCACCGGCCCCCTTACTTTACTAACCGAAACACAGTAATAAAAGTGCACTACTGCTTCACGGCGGAACTGGCTGAGGTGGTAGTACTTCCCCAAACGATTTCTGCACTAAGTAGCCCCTACGAATCGCTATAGCGTATCTGTAACTTTGCTATCTTTTACCCATAATATTTTCTTTATTAAAAAAAATATAACAATAAAATTACAATAGAAGAAAGTTTCATTTGTGTTTATTTATATACAATATTGTATTCAACAACAAAATATGTTCTCATAAGTTACATTAACTACTGGATTTCAAGTCCCTTACAAAGAAGAGCTTAGGCCCACGCTCATTACAAAGCTACATGTAGCTATACTCGTATACATAAAACCAAGCAAAACTCATGTGTTCCTACATATTTATAACGTTCATATTGTCGGTTTGTTAGTAGTTACAAGGCTTTAGTTTAAATATATGGCACACCCGAAATATTTCAGCGACTATTATAATAATATAACCTTTTTGTTAGGAAATGTTACGAAACAGGCCGGTAGTCAGATAAGGATGGCTAGGTCTAAATTCAGAGTTATCAGCCCCCTTATTCAGGTAATACAAACTTCGTCAAGCCGCTTCACGGAGGCCTCGGAGAGCTTATCTCTCACGTGATTAGCTGTATTAGCGTAGTTAGCGAAAGAGACAGAGCACGGAGGTCGCGACGAAACATCCTCGAGTTAGTGACATAGATGTCAGGTTTAAAAAGGTTCACGTTTTTAACTGTTTACTTTATAGCCGTCACATACTGGCGACAAACGATTCTTTGTATAAAAAAAAACTGAAATCTCATAATCCTTCCTTTTAGCCATAGTCGGTAGAGGTAAAAGGACGAAGGTTCACCTTCGAGATCGCCGCCTCAGGGTTACGAGCTCGGTGCTACGAGATAATGGCTACGATTTAATAGCTACGAGGTTACGAGCTACGAGTATTTATGAATATTTTTTCTTAGAAAGTTCCTTGGGGATCGATAGGCGTGATGTAATTCTCAAAACACACAATAGACTACGAGCAACAGAATATTAAGTGCCGCTGTTATGCAACATTTATTAAAAAAAATATTTTTGATGTTTAAGAATTAATTACCTTTTGAAAATAAGATCAAAATATTGATCCAATACTTAATAGTATGATTTTGAAAATTAATCTTAAGTGTATGGAAATAAGGTTCATATTATACTAGGAATTTTTAAATAATTTATTCCATGAGAAAATACTGCTCAAAAATAGAAAACACTGCTGTTAAAAAAATTAATATATTCTTATATAATAATAAAATGGGTTTTAATATTATAGCGAAGTTGACCACTTTACCATCTCGTACCACATGACAGAACAGGAAATCAATAAGTGCTCTTTACATATAAATACCACAAATTATGACATCACCACAATATGACGTCAAGACGTAATAAATAGAACAGAAGGCATAAAAGCGAGGACAATGAAACAGTTATTATAAAATATAGGTTTAATAAGTATTTTACAGCGGCTTTCACGAGCGATCGTAATGGAATATTTTAAATTATCAATCTGTTTTTAATCATAATATCGAGTGATTATTTGATACGGTTTTATTTCCTGAATTGATCGAGTGCTAATAAAATCATTCGAATATCCAAATCAATTATCTAATTATGTATCTAATAAAATAAGATAGGTAACAAACATGTAAAATAATGGGAATAAACTTTTTTTTATTAGCCATTACTTTGTGTTCTATAATTTGTTCTGTATTTGAGTTGAATTTAATATATTTGTATTTCGAATATCCAAATTAATAATCTATTTATGCATCTATTGAAATATAAAAAGTAAATACTACTTTTAAAATTGGAATAACCTTTTTTTATTGTTTTTGTTAGCTGTTAGTTGTTTGGTCATGCGATCATAACTTTGCGTTTTTATTTTTTGTTCTATATTTGAATTGAAATGATGGAGTGTTAATATAAATAATTATATTTCGAATATCTAAGTATTAAAATATGATAGGTAAATACAATGTCTTTTGAAATTATTTTGTGTTCAATATTTTCGTTCTATATTTGAATTTTGAACATTGCCAGTCCTTTTTTTATTACCTCAGTAGCTTTATGCCTTCTGTTCGTACATTAGCTTCGCATTTACCATCTATATAAAGTCTTAGAGGTACCAAAACTACAAGCTATCACTTACTGAGTATCCTTGTCCACTTCTTTTGAAGCTCTCAATCTTCAACATGTAGGAAATACACAATGTAACCGTGCAGTCCTAGAGTGGTCCAACTAATCGACAAACAAGTTATTGAGAGCATGTTAATCGAATAGTTGAAATACTTGGGCTGCACGAATTATCTAGTGGGTGCTTGATGGTGCATCTAAACAAGCCAGCATCCTTCAAATGTAATACATACTTTATACGGTACATTGTTTTAATAAGTTAAGATAATCAGAGCCGGATTATCCTTTAGTAGGCAACTGCCTAGGGGCCAACTGCTAGGTGGCATTTCGAAGGGACCCGCGCCCCGAGAAACAAAATTTGAAAATGGTTTTCAATTGTCACCCTCAATGATTACAATTCCCATTTTTTTAAATGTAGTTTTTTTGTCGCACACAGACTATTTTATGGAGAGAGATATAAGACTACTTTTTAACAGCGTGAAGGGGGGGGGGGGGGGGTAGCTAGTTGTGAATATAATTGCGTTTTTGTAGAAAACAAATATTTTAGGAAGTTAGTGAAGGGTCCCCGTGATATGCCTAATCCGGCCCTGATGCTTTATTTGCAAAAAAAGTGTTACATTATAAACCTTATGGTAAGTAAGTAAGACTAAAAGTACCCTGATGGGACAGCGAGGGTCGGTATATTTACATTGGCCCTAAACTTTATAATTACCAATATAATTAGTCACAAACGTATCTAAAGAACAATAACCAAAGAGCATTTATACATAAATCGTGAGTTTATTTATACTAGTATTAGAAATACATACTTATATATAATTAATATAAAGCGTATTTTGTAATATACAGGCTGTTACAAAACGAAAGGGCTTAAATGGGGCCTTGTAACGAGTCCATTCACAATATTTAAGAACCGTAGTAACGCTGTATAACATACCCCAAGAAAATAAAAATACAGATTTTTATGAATGAAAAATAGAAAAACTGTTAAAGTAGACAATTATTAGGTAAAATAGGTACGTAGGCCTTTCTGTTAAATAATCTGGTTCCCTGACATGACAGCTTACTAGGGTTGTTGGCTTTGATAATTAATTATATTTTTACGGGGTATTTTGAAACACGTTGCATAGTATACTAGCTGTCCCTTGCGGTTTCGCCCGCGTTCTCGAGGGATGTAACATTTTCCCGGCATAAAAAAATCCTATGTTACTTCTAATACCTCCAAGAATATGTGTGTAAAGTTTCATGATGATCGGTTAAGTAGTTTTCGCGTGAAAGCATAACAAACAAACTTACATTCATATTTATAATATTAGTAGGGATGTGTATATTACAAATCATTTAAATGTGCATTAATCACTATTTTATGATAATTAAATCGAAATAATCCTTAAATATTTAAAGTAAAATCATTTATATCAATAAAAACTTTACATTTAAGTTTCAGTAGAAATTGTAGCACTGTAAATGAATTATAAAAAAGTTGGGTAAGACAACTTACCTTATTAGATTCGTCAGACCAGTACGGTACGCTGCTCCTCAAGTAGCCGCTGGATGCTCCGCCGCTGCATCACACAATCCGCCAACACTCCGGTAGCACACCCACGCACCGTCCCCGCCGCCTTAATTATGTTTATCCCTATACTAAAACTACACCTAAACGAGCACAGCCGCGAAGACCCTCGACTACACAGCCGGACACATTATAACATAAAGATTTAAGGCAAGTCCATTCTAAAGCACCGTCCACTAATGAGCTAGGCTATAGCTGATAGTCTGCACTCGGTTTTAGGCGTTCGAAATTTAAATCGATTGCGTTGGAATTTATTTTTTTCTTTTTAATTAAAACGCTATTCAGCTCTCGTGCTCGTATTACCTACATTCGCGGTTTTTGTGTTTTTTAATACGCGGCGGAGCACGCTTTGTATACCCGTCTCGCTCCATATAAGGCGTTTTATGAGAGTCGGAATTGTCGGTCTCTCTTACCCTTCTCGTGACACATTAACCTGAAACAAGCGAGGGTCTGATTAGTTCAAGAGCTACGTCTATAAATAAAGGGCTTTATGGTTTATTATGAGTGAATTGTTAACTGTAATTATAGCAGCTTGTATGTTACGATCAAGTTGGTTTATTGTTTATACACTTTAATACTGCACTTAACAATAAAAACTTCGATCAAGACAATGTGTAAAAAATCTTAGTACATTTCTACATGCACACTTAGTTGTAGGTAAAGTTAATTAAATAATAAGTGACTAGCTGGTTGGGATACAGGCTAAATACCCTGACTCCACAGGTCATGGTTTCTATTCCCACACAAAACAAACATTCGTGTACATGAATGAACACATCTGTTACCTCTGTATCTATGTATATGTGGTTATAGTATCTGGTTACCACAGCGCAAGCTCCGCTCAGTTTGGGATCAGGTGGCAGGGTGTAAAAAATATCCCAAGATATTTAATAATGTACGATCCTACCGTAGCACCCGTAACTGGCAATACTGTATTTTATTTCAGTACCATTAAAAAACCCCATTTACAGTATTTTTTATGGCAACAAATATCACACAAATATTCTGTGTCATAAAGTGAGAACTCATAAAATGGCCTACGGTTTGTAACCCGTAGCGGCCGCGTAGTCCCACCGTAGCATTGCTGTAGACCATCTACGGACGGCAAATTGGTGCCAATAATATAATAGTAGCTCATACAAAGAACATAAGGTCCATATTTCTTTAGGGTTATCGGTTTTAGTGTAAGCTTTAGAATAAAGACTGGTTCTTTAAAGATTTTTACGAAGAACACTGGTAATAATAGCAATAATATTTTAAATATTAAGTCTTTAAAACGAAATAAATATAATAATGCAATAAAAAATTGGAAATTTAATAAATAATGCCAAAAGAGTGGTCAAGATGTCTACTTCAGTGGGGTTGAGAACTTCTCTAAACGGTCAAGTGCCAGATTTTTTTTTTTTGCATTTTGGTTGATTTCGAACACATACAGAAAGATAAAGTGTTGAAAGATACATTAGGCGCCGGGGAATTTAAACCAGCCCCCCGGAATACTGGCTTACTGTGTAGATTTGGACCACCTGCTTAATGAGGGTCAATTCTATATTATAAGTCAATAACGCAAGAAAACTTCTATATCGCGATTCAGGACTGTCATTTGGCAGTCTGTAGATTTTGTACAAATTTTGTGTTTTATTAAAAAAATAATTTATTTAATAATTATACAGTAAAATTATTAACTTCGATATAATAATGGAAATGGCGGTAGACATTATATTTTTTATTAAAATAACATTAAACGTTTGGTTTATTACAAAGGCTTGAAACACATAGCGCCATCTGTTATGATCTACAGAAACTAATGTGAGCTATTTTATTTGGTATTTATTATTTAGAAACTATATTTTATTCCTCAAATCTATTTTTAAAATATTTAACTACATTTCTGTTTATTAAAAAAATTTAAAACGTATGTTCATAATTTATTCTAAAATGTCTTAAGGGACTTACAGCGCCATCTAGTAACAAATCTAGTAACTAGTTCCTCTTGTTTAAAAAAAATGGCGAGTTCCAGTAATAATAAATTATATTGCTTTTTTCTACGAAGCCTATTTTAAATCGGAGGATTTAACATTAGATATCATAAAACAAATGCATTATCCATCAGACTTTGATCATATTGAAAATAATTCTCACATCTCGCCGAACGTAAAATATAATGCGAAACCAATAAAATAGCTTAAAAAAACACATTGTGCAAAAACATTCCACGTTTTATTGAAAAACGATTTTGTCTTGTACTGAAAATCGATATACGATAGTATCTCTTCAAAGCCATTCTATTTAGACCCCTTTATGTAACTTATTTGTTATAAAACGTATGGATTTGTAGATAGATTTTGTATGAACGGAGGTCAGTGTTGTTTGGACAGTAGTACTACGACGGGCGTCATTGAAATGCCGCCAAAACTTTGTATGTTTCGTCCAAGAGAAATAAACTGAAAACAATTATTCTACATGCGCGCACGCATCCTATTCAATATATTATACTTGCATTATTAAAGTGATTAACAAATAACCGCAATGTTTTATATAATAGCTTTATATTTTTAGTACATATTAAAAGCATAGACTTTGTAAAAATTGCTGTTATTTGTTTAGAAAACACTACTGTAGTGCCTTGTCAAAGTCGATCTTTTGTATTCGAATAAAACCTTGTAAATGTAGCAAATCATCAAACGCATTATCTCGTAAGATTAAATGCGCGCCATCTATTGGCCTTATTAGGCAACTTTTTAGTAAAATATAACCTACCTTATTTTATACTTTGTTTAACGTTTTATTAGTTTAGCAAATTATTTCTTTATTGAATTTTATAATTACAAATTTTAATGATAGATAAATCCCTAAGAATACCAGGTAAGTTATTTGAATGAATAAAATCAAAGATATCTTGCGATAAGAATCTTACGCCATCGCCTAAGCTGAGGAAGGGGTAAAATAAAATGGGATAGCTGTTTAATAGTGATGTACCTCGTTGTTGGAAGAGTAGTTTATCGATATATTTGAAACGTAGCTATCGTTTATATTTTAATTAATAAATAAGTTCTGTGCAAACAATGATTAAAAATGAAACACAGTGATGCACGAGGCTCCTATTACAATGATTAGTGTGAAAGTTGAAACACATACTATTATTATTTACGGAACTGTGCGATTTTCAAATAATGTCAAAGTTTTTATATTGTAATTTTTTTTAATAGCAATACTCGATTTAACAAACATATATACTAATATACAATTAAGGAAAAACGAACACAAGTAAATTTAGGAACTAAACTTAATTACCAAAAAAACTAATAATTGTATGTATAATTATATGTAAGTAAACTAACCTAACTTCTTGTTTTATAAGCTGTAAGAAATAAAAGGCTTTTTTGTTTTTATTTATTACTAGCTGTCCCCGGCGGTATTACCCGCGTTCCCGTGGGATGTCACATTTATTATACATAAAAACCTTCCTTTTCAATCACTCTATCTATTAAAAAAAACGCATCAAAATCCGTTGCGTAGTTTTAAAGATTTAAGTATACATAGGGATATAGGGACAGAGAAAGCGACTTTGTTTTATACTATGTAGTGATTTACTAATATTGTAGAGAAAGAGTGCGAATTTCGAGACTTTGTAAGTAAACGGGCCAATAAAAAAAAATTCATAGATAGGTACATTATTTCGTATAGATATAGACTATGGTAGATATAAAACAAGATGTGCCGTAAAAATACACTATAGAAGTGAACATTTTGTATTACAGGGAAACATTTTAATTATCAATCACATTCGAATAGCATATATTATGTGTATAACTTTAACATTTTTTTACGAAGTGCCGCTTTAAAACTTCTGTCATAACTGTCACCATTTGAAAGGTACATTATTCCAGATGTATATAGGCTATGTTATATACCCGGGATAAATTAAATCCCCCGGGAAATCAAGTGAAACCGTTACAGCTAGTTATCAATATTCTTAGAACATCGATAAACGAATTGATTGCTTCAACTCCCATCCCTAAGGGGGACGGATATGTCAAGGCCGAGCCGACGCCTCGATGCCGCCTCTTAATGCCTTGAGATGTGTCAAGAGAGTTAGTGAAGGCGTTTTTGTCAATAAGCTCGTGTCTGTCTGTCTTTCGCCTTATAACTCGGAAATTGTTGATTTGGCAATTCAATAAGTTAGATTTGTACTGTATATTTCGATGGGGAAATTTGAATTCAGGAATGTTTGAGATTGAGAGACTATAACCCCTGCATCGTATAAAACAAAGTCGAATCCGCCGCTGTGCACTTAGATCTTTTTAACTCCGCTACGGTTTATACGTATGATTATCGTTTGAAAACTCAGGTGAAACTGCGGGGGACGGCTAGTAAATAATAATTAGACGGGTCAGTTGGCTTGGTGGTTAGAGACCCTGACTGCCACGCCGCAGGTCGTGGCTTCGATTCCCATCCAGGACAAACATTTGTGTATATAAACATGTCTGTTTGTTCTGTATCTGGATGTAAATATCTATACAATTTTTATTATAAACTATTTTTTTTTGTATAAATTAATAGCAATTATATTTATTTCATAAGGTTTGAAAAGAAATGCTATAACAAGATCATTAATTATTTAATTGATGATGATAATTAATGATGTAGAATATAAGTATGGGTTTAAAAAAGTAGTATAATTTCCATAGTATAAGCTCTGCTTAGTTTGGGATCAGGTGGCCGTGTGTAAAGAATGTACCGGGATATTTTATTTATTATTATTTAAATACAAAACAGATTTTGATGCGGTTTTTATCAATAACCAGAATTAATCAACATGAAGTTTTTATGCATGCTTATATCGTAAATAATAAAGGTACTTACCAACATATTTATAGTCTGTAACCTATACATATATGTATGTATATATCTATAGAGGGATTTTGCTATAATGTTAGATAGTTAATAGATTAGCTTTTGCTTTAAAAACATTTTAAGCATCGTTTAAAAAAGCATGTTGTATTTGTTATTGCTGTAATATTGTAACATAAGTGCCAAGTCGTGAAACGGTTATGGGTGAAGATAAAAAAAACTGGGCCAATTATTTTACCGTGAACTATTGAGCTTGTTTATGGAAAAAAAATGTTTGTTCAGGGCGGGAATCGAACCCACAACCATAGTATCTAAGCACAAATTTCTCAAGTTTCTTTTTTTTTACTTGTTGGCCGATAAACAAGCATGATGGTAAATTAGAACCGCCGCCTATAGACATTTGCAACACCAGGGCCATTCCCAATGCGTTGTCGTCCCTGAGTCGTGAAGGAGTTCCATGTGCCTGTATTCTCAAATAGGTACATGTGTTATGTATCTCATTGTCATTTTTGATACAAAGGAAGACTGCCCCCTTATTCAGCTAATACAAACTTAGGCGGCGAGCCGCTTCACGGAGGCCTCGGAGAGCTTATCTCTCACGTGATTAGTAGTATTAGCGGAGTAAACGACTCAGTTAGTGTCATTTTCCTTACCGAATCGAGCCCTAGATCATTAAAATTTCAGACCAACTTAATAAAAAATAATGTTTTTCAGATTTATTCAATGCCAATGAATAAAGGTACTTCCACAAAAAACATGACATAGATATTGTACAAAATACACTCACACAAGGAGCGCGATTAGGAAATTTCCATAGTAGATTATACAAATAAGGTTTTATGAGCAATACTGTATCGGGGACACTTCCGCGGGGGGGCGTGGTTGGCACGGTATGACGTCAGGGTTCCGCCCACTGCACACGGGGATGGCGAGATATTCCACCTATCTCTAATACTTGGTGATTATTTTAGAGCTCTTTCCCATTTCATGAAATCTTACTAATATTATAAATGTGAAAGTTTGTGAGGTTGGATGTTTGTTACTCTTTCACGCAAAAACTACTTAACGGATTTGGATGAATCTTAGCGTAATGATAGTTTATATCCTGGATTAACACGTAGGATAATTTTTGTTTCAGGAAAATGCAACATCTCTTAAGTATGCTGGTAAAAGTGCGAGGAATAGCTAGCTACATAATATTAATAATTAATTAATTAAATGGAGCTATTATAATTTAAATTGAGTATATTTTCATCATGAAATCATCTCTATAAATCACGCGTAGTCTTTCTAATATAAGACGTCCTATTTGACATAAGAAAGCCATGGAAAAATTAACTTTATTGTTTTTAAAATAAGCTTCATCTATTGATTTATTGGTTATTCGTATGATGATGTAAATGAACATTTATTAGGTACCCTATCGTAAAACAAATAGGTACATTTTCCTATAACATTCTAAAGGTCAAAAAGAGACATACTCCACAAAACATATTTGATATAACTACAAAAGAGGTTCAAAATTCAAAAAATGCAAAATTCGAAACCATTTATTCAGTATAGGCCTTCGGAGGGCACTTATGAAGGTCAAATTTAAAGTTACTGAAGCTACAATCTTAGTATTAAAATTATAAAGAACAAAAACCATTACTTTGTCCATTTCCAACAAAACACTTTAACATCGTGCAAAAGAGTTCAATGGAAAAATGCAACTATAAATCTTTTACAGCCGCCCGTACCTACTTTGGCTCGACTAACCCAGTTACACAGAGTTGCTTTTACTCGCGAATGCATTTCAATAGAGCACACAAATGTACATAAGTGACGTCATGCTTAGACATGCGATGATGACTTATATACTATGGAGTGTAGAAGTAAAGGAGGACCATCTCAGTGTACTAAAAAGTGTCCCTTGAAAGGGAACAAATTAAGGTGGCGCTGCTGTAGCAAGTGGAAGAATTTTAAATAGAGCGCCACAAATTATTAGAGTAGGATAGAAAATTAATAAAAAAGGAAAGAAACATTTCCGTTTTGTTACAGCGCATTTTTTATAATTATTATAATATATAGACAAACATGAGTATGGAACAAAATTATACAGTGATTTTAAGTACCCCAATTAATTGTAAATAGGCAATAGAAAATAGTTTTAAAAATTACCGGTAACCAACCCCGCATTTCCACTTGCTACACTAGCGCTATTTCGGTGAGAATTCGAAACCTAATTTGCTGTTTACAAGGGGACACTTTTTCGAATAATCCCCCATACAAGATGGTCCTCCTTTACTTCTACACTCCATATTATATACGGCTTTAAACAGAAGTGAAGCATGCCATCTATAAGATACTAGCTGTCCCCCGCGGTTTTACCCGCGTTCCCGAGGGATATCACCTTTTCCCGGGATAAAAAGTAGTCTATATGTTATTCCTGGATATGCTCTATCTATGTGCCAAGTTTCATCCATATCCCTTTTGTAGTTTTTGCGTGAAAGAGTATCATACTTATATACAAATCTTTCCTCTTTATAAAATAAGTATAAATATAGATATTATAATAATATTCATTCAGTTAAAATTGGTTTTTAAAACAGGCGCCTTTATCACTATCTTTCTATATACAACGTGTTACAAAATACCCCGTAAAAATACAATTAATTATCAAAGCTAACAACCCTAGTAAGCTGTCATGTCAGGGACCAGATTATTTAACAGAAAAGCCTACGTACCTATTTTACCTAATAATCGTCTACATTAATAGTTTTTCCATTTTTCGACTCGTTATTTAACCTCCTTTCGGCTTTACGGGTAGTTTTGTAACGGCCTGTATATATAAGCAAAATAGGGTTCCTTTGACGCACCATCACCACAAAACTACTGAACTTATCGGGATGGGACTGCTACCATTCGACGCGAAATTTTTCATAGATGATTATAGGTTATATATGATATTGATAAGCGCGGGTGAAATTGCGGGGAACAGCTAGTTTAGTTAACTTAGCTTAACGTTAGTTAGTTAAGGGTGTAAATATCTATATAAGTATTTATTTAGAAAAAAAAGGAGTATATGTAGTATATCAGTTATCTGGTTTCCATAGTACAAGCTCTGCTTAGTTTGAGATCAGATGACCGTGTGTAAAGAATGTCCCGGTCAATTTATTTATTTATTATTTAAACAAAGTCACTTCCCGCCCTCTGTACGCTTAAATCTTTAAATTACGCAACGTATTGCAGTTTTCATCATTAAATATAATGACTCAAGAGAAAATTCTATATGTATAAGGCATGCATATTATACGAGAGAAAGGGCGAAAATTTCAAAAAATTGCGACAATTCCACTGCATGCGTTTGACAGTTCGCACATTACACACCTTCGGAACACGGGTGAAACCGCGGGGAAGAGTAAGCCATAACACAATGACGTCACGTATGCTGCTTAGCAAACCCTTTCATTAGATACCCGTGACATAGAGGAAGGCGGTGGCTTATGAATTAATTAAAGACCATCTTATCACGTCCGCCATATTGGATTTAGAATGACGTCATTTAGCTTTACGTGGAATATCAACAAAAACAATAGGGATGTGTCCTAACATGTCAAATCAGCAATTCTTTATGGAATGTCAAAACGATCGAATGTATGGAGTTTTGTATGAAATAGCAAGTTGTGACGTCATAATTGTACAGCATTAAATAACTTACCCTTTGTGATTAGATCGGTACTTAAAAATCACATTAATGATTTAATTTTGATCATATTCATATTCTCATATACACTGGTTAGTGTTTGATCATTTATCTTTAATACAGGACAGTTCCCTATTGAGTGTGCAAAAATTCGGGTGGTACACTTATCCCTACCAAGCTATCCCTACTGGTAGGGATAAGTGCACTTTTTAGTAGATTTGTTTCTACCGGTATAGGTGCACTACCCATTACCGAGTGGTACACTTATCTGACTTATCCCTACCGAGTTATTACTAATGGTAGGGATAAGTGCACGTTTACATGCACATGAGACAAATATACATTGTATATTCTTTAAATTAAATTATTACTAACAAAATAAATTGATTTTATTGATAAAATAATTTATAACTAAACAATTTTTCTTTCTTATTTACCTATATGTATTTGTTAAAAAATGACTAAAAAAGTATAATTGATATTTTTTTCCCTGCCAATAGGTATAGTTCGGTAGGGATAAGTGTACCACTCGGTAATGGGTAGTGCACCTATCCCTACCGGTAGAAATAAATCTACTAAAAAGTGCACTTATCCCTACCAGTAGGGATAGCTTGGTAGGGATAAGTGTACCACCCGCAAAAATTCGCCTCGATCGGATGGAAGACTAAAATTCAAGATTGTCAGATATGTCGCATACGGTACTAACAAGTGAATCTTATATAAAAACTTGTAATAAATAACCTAGGACATTCTTTAGACCTGGCCCCTGATACCAAAATAAGCAGAGCTTGTACTACTTGTACCATGGGGACCAGATAACTGATATCCAAAATATATTACTTTATGTAAATACATACTTATATAGATTCTAGCTGTCACTCGCGGTTCCCGAGCTTTGACTGTCATATGTTATTTATATAGAATGTTTCAAACCTTTACAGCCCTTTTTTCGCATTAAAAAGTAGCCTATGTCGTTTCTCAGGCTCTAGACTATCTGTGTACCGAATTTTATTTAAATCGGTGTGGTAGTTTTGGCATGAAAGCGCGACAGACAGACTGACAGAGTTACTTTCGCAATTATAATATTAGTAAAGGTTAACACCCAGCCCTAGAAGAAACAGACTAGTTCATGAACACAAATGTTTGTCCTGGGTGGGAATAGGGCCCGCGACCTTCGACTTGGCAGTCAGGGTCTCTAACCACCAAGCCAACTGGCCCACCAAAGTGTTCCTATAGTGACTGATTTGATAGCCTGCCTTGTACCTACCGAGCATCGATTTGAGACCTACTGTGTGATTTGTGTCAGTAAGAGATCATTTGGACGAATGTGGCATACACTAAGTTTAGAATGGATGTGGCTTTCAATGGAATCCGCCGAAATGTTGGCTAATCTACCTATCAAATAATAATGTAATATATTTATTTAAACTCGGGACGCCTGGCAGATGTGAATCATCGAAATTATTTTGTACAAGTAATATGTATAAAAGAAAAGATTACGATAGGAACTGTGGCGACATCTATGAACACGCATACAATCCTTCACCGCCCGCACCACGCAACACGCGAGAAGCCTACACCATAGAGTACATTTGTATATATAAGCCTACACCGCGATATCGAGATTCTGTCAGGATTTAAGCATCCAACATCAACAGTTTGACCGCGGTCCTCAGACATGATCAGCGGCAGCTTGGCGGAAGATCTTCCCGTTTAAAAGAAGGAGTCTTATACGTAAAAAAAACCGTAAATAAAAAAAAAATACATTTGACTACTCAACATATAGGGTAGCGAAGCGTCGCCACGGCCTGTATCGCCACGCCAACAATCAGGTTTATCCTCCGCCTATAGATGTTTCACATCAATATATGATAAGACTCTAATACCGGCTCGGAAGGTTGCTTTTACTGAGGCAATAAACTCAAAAATCACTCTAAACAATATAAGATTTTGTTTGAAAATGTGTCCTGCAGGACCAAGCATTGGCGTCATTAAATAAATACTTAACTTTACCATTAGATATAGAATGGATGCTTAGCGAGCATTAAATGCACATTCCAGCACAATAATAGTGTACGCACATTTAGGTATTCAGTTAATTGTCCACTAAAATTACTGAATGTTTTACGAGCCCAGTCGGCCCGAAGGCGGCCATCACACTTCCGCGTCATAAAATACTGGCTATTATCCTGAATTACAGACGATATGAAGTTCCAAATTGTATCTCTGGCACTGTCCATTCTGGTATGGTTTCATGGAGGTCAAAGTCTTATGGTTTTACCTATATTTTTGATAAGTTATCATCGTTTGATTGCCCAGAGGCTCGGTTCTGTAAGGAAAATGACACTAACTCGAGGATTTTTCGTCGCGGCCTCCGTGGTCTGTCTCTTTCGCTAACTACGCTAACACTAGGTACTAATCACGTGAGAGATAAACTCTCCGAGGCCTCTGTGAAGCGGCTCGTCGTTGTATTTTGTATTAGCTGCTCCCAATAATTTCGGGTTGATGCTAAATCTATCTCCTTCAAATAAAATAAATAATAAATAAATAAATTTCCTGGGACATTCTTTTACACACGGCCATCTGATCCCAAACTAAGCAGAGCTTGTACTATGGAAACTAGATAGCTGATATACTACATATACTATTTTTTTCTAAATACATACTTATATAGATATTTACACCCAGACACAGAACAAACAGACATGTTCATGCACACAAATGTTTGTCCTGGGTGGGAATCGAACCCGCGACCGTTGGTTTGGCAGTCAGAGCGTTAACCACCAAGCCAACTGGCCTGTCATAAATCTAATATTATAAAAGGAGAAAAGATTTGTATTTTTGAATAACGAATAAACTCGAAACTACTGGACCGATTTTTTCTACCTACTTTATCCAGAAGTAACATAGGCTATGTTATAATCCCGGGATACATAAGATCCTTCGGGAATACGGGTGAAACCCCGAGACGGAAGTACTAAGTAAAGTTAATGAAATAAAAGTGGATTCATTAAAATAATTATTGTTAAGAGGGTATTAAATTCATTATGACATCTATTCAAAAGTAAAAATTATTCCATTATATCAGTAATTTAGGCCATATTTATTACAATACCAACTCTTCCTATTTCTCAATTTTGTTAAAGAAAACCTGGGGTATACTACCACCCGAATAATATATATTTTTTTTTATACCACTTGGGCCGACTAACAAGCAGATGGTACACCTGATGGTAAGTGGTCACCGCCGCCTATGGACATTTGCAACACTAGGGGCATCGCCAATGCGTTGTCGACCCTGAGACGTGAAGTTGTTAAGTCTCATGTGCCTGTAATTTCACCGGCCCCCTTACCTTTCTAACCGAAACACAGTAATACAAGTGTGCTACTGCTTCACGGCGGAAATGGGTAAGGTGGTAGTACTTCCCCGGACGAACTCTGCACTAAGAGCTCTACTACTCTGAAAGAAGGCCCTCCGAAGGCCTAAACTGAATAAATGATTTCGAATTTTGCATTTTTTGAATTTTGAACCTCTTTTGTAGTTATATCAAATATGTTTTGTGGAGTATGTCTCTTTTTGACCTTTAGAATGTTATAGGAAAATGTACCTATTTGTTTTACTATAGGGTACCTAATAAATGTTCAAGTGACTAAAGAGTATACCGAAGACCAGGTGCCCTTAACACCATGCATTAAGGATTAAAATTGGCTGTTACAATCCTGCCATATATCTTGAAAGACATGCACGGAATCGCAATTACATATTACACCTCCATAAAAATGGAGCAGGGAAGACAGGTGTAACTAAAAAACGATTGAAAGAGTTTCTGTTGTGCTACAACTGTAGCCATGAGACAGCGCATTGAAATCTAACACAATGCTCCAAAATATCCAAGAGGATTCATAACAAAGAAACATCGTTAATAAAAGATCCATTTCTCTTCAGGGTTGAAACTTATATCAGAACTAGCTACTAGTCCCCCGCGGTTTTACCCGCGTTCCCGAGGGATATCACATTTTCCCGTGATAAAAAGTAGCCTATATGTTATTCCAGGATATGTTCTATCTATGTGCCAAGTTTCATCCATATCCGTTTAGTAGTTTTTGCGTGAAAGAGTAACAAACATACTTACATACAAATCTTTCCTCTTTATAATTAAGTATTTATATCAGAATAAAACCGTTTAACGTTAGATCAAATGATTGTGTTATTAAAAGATAAAGAATGTTTGAGTTATTTACTGGAAAGCTTGGAGTTACAAAGCTCTTTGTCCAGTATTAGTGAAATGTGCAAATGCCCTTAATACTAGCTTTGCCGCGCAGCTTCACCCGCGTTCCCGAAGAGAAATAGCCTTGATAACGTAAAATGTTAGAGACCAGATCTTTTCCTGTTGTTGTCACATTTCTAATTGATATTCCACTCCTATTGGTCGTATAATGATGTTATGCCTATAGCTTTCCGCAAAAAAATGGACTATACAACACAAAAAAAAACAATTCAATCCAGTAGTTCCTGAGATTAACGCGTTCAAGCAAACAAACAAACTCTTCAGCTTTATATATTAGTATACGTACAAATAATAATAATAAAAATCCTGGGACATTCTTTATAAACGGTCATCTGATCCCAAACTAAGCAGAGCTTGTACTATGGAAACCAAATAACACAGAACAAACATACATGTTCATGCACACAAATGTTTGTCCTGGGTGGGAATCGAACCTGCGACCTTCGGCTTGGCAGACAGAGTCGCTAACCACCAAGCCAACTGGCCTGTCCAAAAAATAAACATACATGCCCTACTGGTTCGCGACAGAAATGGCTAAGATACTACTCCCCTAAACGAACTATAGACTAAAGTGTTTTACTTCGTCTAAAATACGGTTATTTGGTTTCGGTGGAGTGTGAAGAATGTCTCACGATATTTACACTCGATAAATTTACGAATGCGGATTAGAGAACTATTTTTAAATTTGCGTGTAGAAATGTTTAAACAAAACTTCTTGAATGTAAGTAAATAGTTTTATAAATAGAAATAGAAATACGCATGGTGTGAAGCTGTTAATATGTGCGGTAGGAAATGGGCTCGCTAATCCAGCAATTGCCGCCATCCTGGGGGCACGGCATGTATTCATTGCGGTTGTGCGTGTACATTGATTAGTACGACACGATATGTTAGTTCTTTTGGGACATTCTTTACACACTGGTGATTGATTCTGTAAGGAAAATTACACTAACTCAAGGATGTTTCGTCGCGGCCTCCGTGTTCTGTCTCTTTCGCTAACTACGCTAATACTTCTACGTGAAGCGGCTCTCCGATGAAGTTTGTATTAGCTGAATAAGGGGACTGATTCTAAATTAAGCAGAGCTTTGTACTATTATTACCAGATCAATACATACTTCGATACATATTTTACAATCAGACATAGAACAAACAGACATATGTATGCACACAAATGTTTGTTCCGGGTGGGAATCGAATGCACGATTTATAGTCTGGGAGTCAGTGTCTCTAACAACCAATCTAACTGGCCCGTCAAATTACAAGATTTTGATTCACTTGCCTGAATATTACTTTACCTGTTCTATAATTTGTTGCGAATAATTCTCTCGTGTTGATTGATATTGCAAATTAAAACCAAAAACACGGCTGACAGCTAACTGTTTCATCAACCAGGCTTTTGTTGATTTAATTAAAATAGATATTGATTTAACTTTATTGTTCAGCGATATATCGCAGCGATGTACAATTTAATTAACAATTTCGCCAACATAGACTGGCAATTTGGGCATTAAATTTATTTATAACAGAGACAATTGATAATTTAAGGCAATAATACGGAAATTCATCAAAATTTTAACAAGAAAATAATTCATCAGGACCTGTATCGTTTTCTTGTCAAAAAACGCCAGAATATTTGGAAAAAAACTGACGTTTGAACAGAAACGTGGATTAATTTAGGTTAAATCGCAATTAGGGGTGGTGATTACGCCCTTACCACGCGCATAACACGTAGATATCATATATGTCTCTTCTTAAGGGAATCCCTACGAAATAATTGGGAATAATGACAACTTTTTGACTTCTCAATGTAAACCTAAAATGTTACCAAGTAATTTTAATCTTTGTATAATGACAATTTAAAATTCGTTTTTTTTACTTCTCGTTTATTCCTATAATATTATTCACAATTTGACCACTTGTTAGTACAGTAGTGATAGCACAAGATATTGACGTATACCACAATTCGAATGAACAAAACAACCATTCATTAATTCATTCAACAAAAACTTATTCAATCAAAATCGTACACGTCAACTGTACAATGGAAACAAGCACCAGTAATGTTATTTAAGGCGTTTGCGTGTTTGGAATATTGCATGAGTGACAGTGTTGTGGTCACAATGCATTAATACTACCATTAGTGTTGTGCTGTGCATGATACGCAGGTTTTATCGACTCGACTAATGTTGACATATTTATGAGTATTTTATCAAGCTGTGAAATACGCTTCACCACCATTATCCATGAAGAAGTAAGGTAGAGATTTCCGTTTCATTGAAGATATTTGTGGTGAATATTTACAGGCACTTCCAATACCTGGCTACAGGTAAGTATTTCTTAACTTCTTCAGCCTTAGTGTTTAGTGTCACTAACCACATTTTCCGGATATTTTTAATTAATTCGGTGCTTTTTTTCAGTTGTTGGTTGCACTTACATGATAATACACATCTTCTTTGACAAAGACTGAGTACTTCATTTCTCCGCACATCGGTTATAAATAAATATCCTGGGACATTCTTTTACACACGGCCATCTGATCCCAAACTAAGCAGAGCTTGTACTATGGAAACCAGATAACATATACTACTTTTTTTTCTAAATACATACTTATATAGATATTTACATCCAGACACAGAACAAACAGACATGTTCATGCACACAAATGTTTGTCCTGGGTGGGAATCGAACCCGCGACCTTTGGTTTGGCAGTCAGAGCGTTAACCACCAAGCCAACTGGCCTGTCATAAAGTCATTACTAAAATATTGGTATGCAAGAGTTAACAATGAAACGTTAATATTACCTTGTCTGAAAAGGGAATCGAACCTGGGCTTTACACCGTTCGAGAAAAGAGGCTATATATATTTTTCTTAGGCTATGAAAAAGATTTTGACATAATAAAGATGTTGACTGATATGTCAAATCAGCAACTTTTTATTAAATGTCAAAATAAAAAAAAATATCCCGGTACATTCTTTACACACGGCCACCTGATCCCAAACTAAGCAGAGCTTATACTATGGAAACCAGATAACTGATATACTACATATGCTACTTTTTTTTTGATACGATTTAATGTATGGATTTTTGTATGGATTTCTGTATGAAATAACAAGTTGTGACGCCATAATTGTACAGCATGAAAAGGGCTACTCTTTGTGGTTAGATCAGTAGTTAAAAATCATATTATTTATGAAATTTAGATCACATTTGATGTATCCGTCTATTTTTGGATGTACAATACACTGGTTAGTGTTTGATCATTTATCTTGAATACAGGATAGTTCCCTATTCAGATGAAAGAACATGCTAATTCATCTACTTACGGCGAAAATTAATATGCAATCCGGATTGATGAACCTTTTGACAGTAATTTTAATACACGTAATGTCAAAATTCTACTTCAATCTTGCGATTTTAGATCGGGATCGTATATTAATTTTGGCCGTTAAGGTTCAATTTGACCTAAACCATTTTCAAAGTTCTTATATACTTATTTATATTATGGTTAACTTTTGTTGAAGTAAGTCCAATTTACTCTGCTAAAGGTTAATTAATTCAAATACTTCGAGATTTAATAAAAATAATTGGCATAAAAAAATATTGTTGATATTCTACATAATATAGGCAGTTAAATAAATTAATGTATCGTGTAAAGACCCTTATGTTGGGTAATTACGGCTGAAGGGCAAAGTGTAATGTCCCATTAGATTAGCAATGTGAACACTTTACCCTTTTCTGATTAATATCAAAGAAGGATTGAGGACACGATTTATTAAGGGTATGAGGGATTTTTTAGGTACCTCACACTAGTTAAATAAAAACCCTGACGTGTTGGACATAGAGGGTTCGGTATAATCCACACTAATATTATTAAGCTGAAGATTTTGTTTGTTTGTATGTTTGAACGCGCTAATCTCAAGAACCACTGATTGAAAAATTCTTTCAGTGTTGGATAGTGCATTTATCGATGAAGGCTATTAGGCTATATATCATATTTTCAAAAAAAATAGGGATCCTTACTCAAAGGCTAATAATATTATTAAGAGGAGAGATTTGTATGAAAGTATGTTTACTCTTTCACGAAAAAACTACTAAACGGATATATTTAATAAAAGCTGTCCTCCGCAGGATCACATTTCAGCAACGGCACAGTTCAAACAAACTTACTTTCCCATTTATTATTTAGGACAGTAGATCGATTTTAAATTGCCAATATTTTGATAGGTTTTTAATTTCTCAAACACTAAAGTATTAGCAGTTGCTAGAATAAGTAGACATTTTTCACATTTTATGACAACTTTATGGTATTCTCAAACTGGAATTGAACCAAATTTTATTTTCTAAATATACCCCTTTTCTTGCAATTTTACATTGTGTCTTGCTATTAAAAAAATTACGTGATATTTGCTGAGAACCCCCCTCCCCCACGTGAGATTCGGTGAGATTCAGGTCGACCCCATCCCCGCCATAAATCCCTCGCGTAATTAATGGACGCCCCCTAAGGTGTATGTGAATTGAAATGGATTTGTATTCGAATTTGAAAACTAGTACAACACTAGTATTACATAAATGGCAGGGGTTAGTTGAATGCATTTCTGTACAATTGAATTGTATCTGAAAGCTTGTTGACAGAGGGCTTCGTGTTCATATGATGGTAGCGCTTCCAGTAATTTGATTAAGCTTGAATTTTTAGCTCGGCTTTATCTATTAAAGTCGAGATTTACTCTTTTTGACAGCTAAGAATGTCAACGCATCACTATAACTACATAGTATAAAACAAAGTCGCTTTCTCTGTCCCTATATCCCTATGTATGCTTAAATCTTTAAAACTACACAACGGATTTTGATGCGGTTTTAATAGATAGAGTGATTGAAGAGGCTAGTTTTTATGTATAATACATGTGACATCCCACGGGAACGCGGGTAAAACCGCGGGGACAGCTAGTTATAAATAAAATACACATACCTATGACACATACTATTACCTACCATATGAGATGCTGAGAAAAACATTTGAGACACAGTTTAGAGACATATTGAGCTGGAGTTTTATTTTGTATTTGCCCCCTTATTCAGATAATACAAATTTCGTCGGTGAGTCGCTACATGGAGGCCTTGAGCTTATCTCTCACGTGATTAGTAGTATAAGCGTAGTAAGCGACAGAGACAGAGCACGGAGGCCGCGACGAAATATCTTCGAGTTAGTGTCATTTTCCTTACAGAATCGAGCCCCTGTTCAGAACTTGGGTCCTAATGCTTCTGCCCGTATTCTAACACCATTAAGCTTATTAGCCTACATGAGTGTCATGTGTCATAAAGATACATATTTAAGGCATCATGGCGGCCGGAAGTGGCCTTTACACCTGCACGCGGTTCCGGCAAAAAAACGGTTTAAAAAAAGGTTTGAGCATATTAATTATGGGCTTTTTACCTTTTTATTTGTTTGTTTTAAAAATAATTTTTGACATTTGGTGTGACATTTTCATGTTATTAATTATGGAGTGTAGAAGTAAGTGGAAGAATTAATTAAATAGAGCGCCACAAATTATTAGAGTAGGATACTAAATAATTAAAAAAGAAAGAAACATTTCCGTTTTTTTACAGCGCATTTTTTTTAATTATTATAATATATAGGCAAACATGAGTATGGAACAAAATTATAAATTGTAAATAGCAAATAGAAAATAGTATTTAAGAATTACCGGATCCCAACCCAGCACATTTCATTCTATTTATAACTGCTTATGCAGCTAAGTTCATATCATTTCCACTTGCTACACTAGCGCTATTTCGGTGAGAATTCGAAAACTAATTTGCTGTTTACAAGTGGACACTTTTTCGACTAATCCCCCATACAAGATGGTCCTCCTTTACTTCTACACTCCATATTTAATATCAGGGTCGACAACGCATTGGCGATGCCCCTAGTGTTGCAAATGTTCATAGGCGGCGGTGACCACTTACCATCAGGTGGACTGTCCGCTTGTTTGTCGGCCCATGTGGTATAAAGAAGATTTTCCTAGATAGATATAGCTGTCAACGTACGCTACCGGTGTGTCTGGACATTTATTTTTATTTTTAAAAAGAAGATATACATGTGTTATTCTATAAAAAACATACAACATAACAGAAAGCTTCCTGCACACATATGTACGAGTATGTATGGTGGATGTATTAAACCACACATCAACAAGCCTACATATAATAATAGTCCATAAGTAGTAGAAGTAGTACACATTTCCATCATGAAGCTAATTCAAACTCCGTCGGCGAGCCGCTTCACCGAGGTCTCGGAGAGTTTACCTCTCACGTGATTAGTAGTATTAGCGTAGTGAGCGACAGAGACAGGGCATAGAGCCCGCAAACATTCTCGAGTTAGTGTAATTTTCCATACAGAATCGAGCCTCAGTAAAGCACTTGTGCTACTATGTTTCTGTTAGAAAGGTGAGGCTGGTAAAATTACAGGCACATGAGACTTAACAACTTTACGTCTCAGAGTCGACAACGCATTGGCGATACCCCTGTTTTTGCAGCAGTCCATAGACAGTGGTGACCACTTACCATCAGTTGAACAGACTGCCTGCTTGTCAGCATACTTGATATTATAAAAAAATAATGCATAATTATATACATGATATCCCTACTAATATTATAAATGTGAATGTAAGTTTGTTTGTTTCGCTTTCACGCGAAAACAACTTTACCGATCATCATGAAATTTTGTACACATATTATTGGAGGTATTAGAAGTAACATAGGATACTTTTTGTGCCCGGAAAATGTTATGTCCCTCGGGAACGCGGGTGAAACGGCGGTGGACAGCTAGTATGCCCTATAGGTAACATTTACATAACGATTTCATGTAATGACATTATTAATAGTCTATTTTGAATTATAAATAATCTCGCGTACGTCACGCGTCGATACAATTTATTAAAATAATCGTCAGGTAATATAGTAGCTACAGAGCGAAGTGACGTTCGTGTGACGTAATTTGGCACATATCTAATGCTATTACTCTATATATATTTTTTTATTGTAGCACCATAAAGCTGGGGGTGGAGGGGAGAATGACTCGATGGAAATAGTGGCCAATGTTACGTTGTTGATTAATTAGTTTTAATGTGTACAGTCGGCGACATATGGAGATGAACGCTTATATAGTCCATTGTCTAGAAGTGTTGGTATAATTTACAAAAATCTTCTTGTATTTGAATAGTTGGACTGTACAGTTTTTTGTAAATTTCTGTTTAGCTACTTATGTTGCCGATTGTACGTGAAGCCACTTAATTTGGTTGAATTTTTGAAATGTAGATTTCTGCCCCGTGAAAAACTTCTCCTTATTTACCCCGTAAGTAGGCAAGGAATTTTGGAAAATTCTTTCTCAGTACACTCCTTAGCGACGCTGTTTTCAAAAAGTCATGTTCCAATACCAAATTGCTTACCCTCTTCATTGATTTCTTAGTTAAGGGTTTGATTCTAGGAGTAAAATTACACTAGCTCGATGATATTTCGTCGCGTCCTCTATGCGAGAGCATAAGAAAGAGAGAGATCTCTTTCGCTAACTACGCAATCATATGAGAGGTCCGCTCCACGAAGCCACGTTGCCTCGCTAATAAAGTTTAAGATAGACACAAATACTTTGATAAAACATAACATTATTCTTCAAAATTGTAAACAGAATTTATGATTTTAAAGGGGTATTATCAACTTGTGTAAATTTATCGATACAAGTCGACTGTTAAAAGGCGACTTAATTCAAGCGCCATTTTGAAAACTTTAGAGGAGAGCTATTTGAAAATGTTAAAACCCAAAAACAGATACTGCATCTAAACTTCTTAACATTCCACATCGAAGCTGTTGAATATTAAAACTAAATGCAAGCTTCAACTAATTTGTGCATGGGCCATCATCATAGTAGTATAATTCATTGAGAAAAATGTTACTTTCGTCAAAAATGGCGGTTGAGTCAAGTCGCCTTTTACCCGTCGAAGTAATTACGTTCCTAAAACAAAAGTTGCGGTTGTGATCTCCATGGAACCTAAGAAATCCTTAACATCACAGTCACAAATGAACAATAATTAACGCTGCTCCAGTTCTTGAGCTACTTATAGCATATTCAGGAGCCCCAACGTCTGGGGCTTGCATAATTGATTGTTGGGATTATCATCTGAGCTTTGATGCAGGATCCTCGCTCGGCACTTTCAAGGTAGTGGAATTAAGGGAGTTTCATGTTGACAGGACTTGTCTGAAGAGAACTGTAGATTTACGGTGGCGTAGTTTTAACACCTTGTCAGTTATTTGTTCTATTTTCTAGCAAATTCTCTTATTTTTGTGTGGTTTTCTTGCCAATATTTATATTTGTTTAATATGGCTAGCAGAACGGACTTTTCATCTCTGTTTGTACGAGCAATGTTGAAAAATTTTCCATGTGGTTTTATTTACTGATAAATTTATTTTAACATGTAATTTTTGAGTTTACTTTAGAGCAACACTAAGGTAACTTATGCTTAATTTGTTCGAAATTGGCCTAACTAGACAAAAATATATAATTAAAGAAATATCAGTCAATTATGTGTCCATTTGTTAATTGTCACGCCTAAACCAATGAACCGATTTTGATGAAAATTTGCATAAATCATAAATCGTTTATTGCGAGAATGTAGTTTACATGGTGTTCTCATTAAATTACAAGCTCTTACATTCTACCATGTACATGGAGTGCATCATAAATCTTAAGCTATTATTATTTTATTAATTGTAAAATGTAAATAAAAAAAAATAGAAAGAGATAGCTAGTCTATACTTATATTATAAAATGTAGAGTTTGTAAGTTTGGATGTAGAAGGTAATCTCCGAAACTATTCAACCGATTTCAAAATACTTTTTTCAAAATAATGCTACTCTATTCTCGATTAATATAGAATCTTTTTGTACTCCAGGAAGATTTTAAATCTCTTATAAACACGGGTGAAACCGCGGAACGGTACCTACTAATAAATAGAGTGCAACATCATTTGATATTGTAAACAGAGATGGTTATAATGTAAATGCCAAATGTTTCACGTGATAGAATTGTAGCCAATATGTGACTGAAGCATGTAAGGTATATTTACAGAGTTTCACGTCACTCTGTAAATATCGTCACTATGTGTGAAATGCCAAGATTTTCATCATCATTTTAATACTAGCTTTTCCCCGTGATTATGGCCGCGTCTTCAAAATATCTTATTTATTCCTGGAGCTCGATTCTGTTAGGATAATGACACTAACTCGAGAATGCTACGTCGCGGCCTCAATGCTCTGTCTCTGTCTCTTACTACGCTAAAACTACTAATCACATGAGAGATAAGCTCTCCGAGGCCTCCGTGAAGCGGCCGAAGTTTGTATTAGCTGAATAAGGGGGCTGTAATGAAAATATTTTTATTCAAATAGACCTTAACGAGCACTTATGAATAGTCAGACTCTAATACCGGTTCGGAATGTTGTTTTTTACTGAGAAAAGCCGACAGTAAATACAGCAAACACTCTTTTTTAAAAAGCAAACTTAGAAAGTAAGTAGTTTCGGGTATTATCTTCTACATCAAGACTTACATACTCAGGTAGACTACTTTGGAATATTAGTACAGACTTCCTTTCTTAAAGATATTACAGCTACCGGAGACAATATGTGCTATTCCAGACTATAATCCATCTCCATGCCAATTGTCATCTAGATCGGTCCAGCCGTTCTGGCGTGACCGAGTAACAAAAATCAAGCTGCCGCATTTATATATATATATATATACTAATATTATAAAGAGGAAAGATTTGTATGTAAGTCTGTTTGTTACTCTTTCACGCAAAAAGTACTAAACGGATATGCATGAAACTTGGCACATAGATAGAGCATATCCTGGAATACATATAGGCTACTTTTTATCCCGGTAAAATGTGATATCGTAAATAGTAATAAGTAAAATATATATGAACGAAAGAATGAAGTCCAAAATAAATGCTTTGAGGGCCAAATAAATCTATACCCATGATTATTTTATAATAAGGTATAGTTGAGACTCTAATATCCAGACCTTTGTTCAAAGGCAATAAAGTCGATTTTTCTACGACATTCTTATCTGTCAAAATACTCGACAATTGCAATAAATGCATGAACGCCTGAAGGGTTTTTGATGAAATTTTACAAACAGATCGAATATATTGTGAATTAAAATATACGATAGATGCTTTTAATTACAGAAAACTCCAAAAACCTCGGAGTTGCAGCTAAGTCCTGCTTACTTACACCAACAACAAGGAAGAGGAAGGTTATAGGACATCTCAGTCTGTCCGCCAGTCCACGGTTTAACTTGGAGACTCGTGGGTAGTACCATGAGTCTCCAAGTTAAATTCTCAGATGTAATTTTGCATGCTTATATTAATTATAATATAATAATCATGCCGACAAAGATATGAAGGTGTCGTGGGATAGATTTGTTTAAATATGTATGTACTGAAAGTTTTTAGACGCGTGCATTTGTTTGCTAATTCTTAACCCAAAAAAAAATGTTTTAATGTGGTAATTATTTTAGAATCGACTGTTTTAGCTAAACCGTTGTTTATTATTATAAAACTATAGAACTATGCACTATACGCAGCCTAACACACGGCCGATTTTTTATTATAAGAAACACAGAAATTGATTACCAAAAAAGTCTAAGGAGGTCCTCCTGTCAAAAAGATGAATAACTCTACACACAGAAAGGTAGAAGTAAAAATAGAATTAGGTGGGGAGGTAGGGGTGGTTCCAAATCGAACAAGCTTTGGGAGTGTCGGGGAAGGTGGGCACGTTGATCAATATTGATATATTATGCAATAGAAGCGAAAATAAATGTGATAAAACAATATGCAAATGTCGTTTTGATCCTTACTTACCTTTTGTAAGATATATCTTAAATCTATTAAAAGAAGATATACTTTATATCACTACTAATATTATAAATGTGAACGTATATTTGTTGTTTCGCTTTCACGCTTTTCCCTCGGGAACGCGGGTGAAACCGCGGGGGACAGCTAGTAGGTACATATAAAACAGCCTATAAAGAGTAGACATACAAAAAAAGTATATAACTAATTATTGTGTACGAAAATGATCTAACGACCTTTCGCTTCGTTGTCATGACTACACTACTGAACTGATTTCGATGAAAATTGCTACAGGAGTAGCTAGGTTACGTGTTAGATAGGGAACCCAGGTAAAAAAGGTAGACAAAACTAGTGCTAGTAGCTTTTGGCCGTTTTGATGCTTTAAAAATGCCATTGAAAAATATACCCTATTGGAATTATGATAAGGTTTATTTATATTATCATAATATTAAAAGCCTAACTATATAGGATATAAATAAACATATATACAACAATCTACATATAGGTAGGTATATATTAAACACAAAATATTTATAAATATTTGACACACGTATTTTTAATGTCAAGTATGGCGACAAATATACGGTTCATTTGATGGTAAGTGGTCACCTATAGACATTTGCAACACCAGGGGCATCGCTAATACGTTGTCGTTTCTAAGTCGTGAAGTTGAGTCTCATGTGCCTGTTATTTCACCGGCCTTACCTTTCTAACCGAAACACATAACCAATAATAATAAATATCCTGGGACATTCTTTACATGCTATGGAAACCAGATAACTGATATACTACATATACTACGTTTTTTTTCTAAATAAATACTTATATAGATATTTACACCCAGACACAGAACAAACAGAAATGTTTATGCACACAAATGTTTGTCCTGGGTGGGAATCGAACCCGCTACCTTCGGCTTGGCAATCAGAGTCGCTAACCACCAAGCCAATTGGCTACTGCTTCACGGCGGAAATGGGTAAGGTGGTATGGCGAACGAAGAGCTCAACTACATCTTCTGCTTCAAAATCTAGTTGTTTATTAATACATTAGGTTATGAAATAGAACAAGGATGACAATCTGGTTGATAGATCGACGACGTATCGTTTCGTGCGTGTCCGTTTGATTGACGTTGTAATCTGATCGATAACTGATTTATGTTCATGCTATTTTAACATTTAAAATACTCACAAACTTTGTTGACCTTTGTTAAAGGCTACAGCGTATTGTTACTCGGATGCAGAAATTTCTGGTTGTTGATGAAATTTTGACATTTATGTCACTGGCTTGGCTACCTATATTAAGTATTTTGTAATTGTTAAATATAAAATTATGTAAAATTGATATTATAAAATAGGCAAAAAGTCAGAACAGATAAAATATATATACAAAATTATATAATAAAAAATTAAAAATAATGTAACCTTGCTGAGTTTCCTTGCCGGTTCTTCTCAGTTGAAGGCTGACTTCCGAACCGGTTGTAGCTTCAGTTACTTTAAATTTGACCTTCATAAGTGCCTTCCGAAGGCCTAAACTGAATAAATGGTTTTGAATTTTGAATTTTAGTGGTTAGCGAACCTGACTGGCACGCGAGGTCGTGGGTTCGATTCCCACCCAGGACAAACATTTGTGTACATGAACATGTCTGTTTGTTCTGTATCTGGGTGTAAATATCTATATTAGGATGTATTTAAAAAGGAAGTAGTATATGTAGTATATCAGTTGTCTGGTTTCCATAGTACAAGCTCTGCTTAGTTTGGAATCAGATGGCCGTGTGTAAAGAATGTCCCAGGATATTTATTATTATTATTTATTTATTATTTAAAGAAACTTTGTAAAAATCTCTGAGGGTTCACAGAGAAATGGCTGGTCATGAAAAATATATCATTCACGTTTATCAAAGGCGTTGAAAAATGAACATAACCTTTCGTAACGTAAGCTTGAAATTTAAACCTTACAATAAAGCAAGAGGGTTAACTTTTATAGTATACTTTTATTTACTATAACGTCCATTTACATCAAAGGGATCGTATGTTGGATAGTCAATAGATTTTTTTATGAGTGCGACAGAATGCAATGTTATTTATTTCCTTCCAATATAATGATATTATTTTGATGGAGTAGTTCTCGCAGTGTTAACATAAATAATAAATAAATATCCTGGAACATTCGACAACGGCCATCTGGTCCCAAACTAAGCAGAGTTTGTACTATGGAAACCAGATAACTGATATACTACATAATATATAGTACCTTTTTTTCTAAATACTTACATATAATAATAATAATATTAATAAAAAATATACTTTATGGTACACTGAAAGAAGTATGTAACAGAAGTTGATTCTTAAATAATGGTACAATTGGCGGTCTTATCGCTCAAAGGAATTTCTTCCAGACAACCATTGGATGGAAAGAATTACATAGGAAAATGTAAATGTAACTTATATAGATATTGACACCCAGACACAGAACAAACAGGCATGTTCATGCACACAAATGTTTGTCCTGGGTGTGAATCGAACCCGCGACTTTCGGCTTGGCAGTCAGAGTCGCTAACCACCAAGCCAACTGACCTATCATCTCTATCTGTTTGTCCCAAAATAATGAATAATATTAATTAAAACCATGTCACTAAACTATTAATTCTTTTTAATAAAACCCCGAAGGTACACTGTTGGTATATAAAAGACCTCCAAATAAATTCAATCACATCGGCTATAAAACACCTATGCTGTCAGTATAGAGCTGAACAACGTTCGGCTATTTCCGTAACAAAAGCCGAATCTGGACAATCTCGAATTGTTTTAGTACCGACAGGACAGTCAGCCGCTTTTGCGCTTTATTTATTCTTTTTAATGGCTTTTGTGTTAGTTCGAAAATTGAAATACAGCGCTGGAAGGTTTGATCGTGTTGGTTTAGTCCCTTGGCTGAAACTTGCCAGCTAAAATAAGTTAATTGAAAATTAACTCAGTCAAAAGAAGTCACACGGGGCTTTATAATCTGTACACAAGACACACCTAATTTAGAATAAGTTTTATTATTTATGTTTTTTATTCAGTTTTTTTATACCTAGCTTTGGATATAAGAAACCAACAATACTATCTGTAATACATGCCCGCAAATGCTTGTTTGTCTGTTACATTTTTCAGATAAAATTACTCAACCGATCTTGAAGAGATTTGGTACAAAGTTAGTTAAAATTTTGGAATAGGGTACTTGTCAACCCGGGAACGGTCCCTTTATTCAGCTAATACAGACTTCGTCGACGAGCCAGCGTAGAGAGGCCTCCGAGAGCGTTCCTCTCAAGTAGTTAGCGAAAGAGACAGAGCATGGAAGCCGCGACGAAACATCCTCGATCTACTGTCAATTTTCTTAATAGAATGGAACCCCTGATGCTAGTTATAAATAAAGATATCTATAGGTAGAGGTGGAAGTTTACATACACCGATTGGATCATAGAGAAAGTTCACCTTCATTATTTGTTAGCACAAAACGTAATGAATTCAGTCGACGTTTAGATCGCGTAAAAGAAACTGCCTACGTCACGGTGTCTCGCAGAACTATGAAGTAGCTGCGAGTTCTGGCATCGAACCAACGACAGGTCGAGCAGAAATAGATGTAGCGACATAGCCTATGTGTTTTAATTGCCTATACACGTTTCTTTTTATACTATTATGTTCGGTGGTTTTGTCTATTTTTTTTAATGTAACATTATTTTTATGTTATGAAGCCTTTAAACCTAAAACTTTGTAATCTCTGAAACAAGTGTTTTGTTGAAACGAGAAAAATCATTGAGACTTGGTCCGATATTTCTGGGGTCAAGGGTCTTCCTTCTCCGGAGTCCAACCAACCTTCTGCCAAATTTCATTAAAATTGGTTCAGTAGTTTTGCCGTTAATTGTAACAAATGAAATAACATACAGTTTTACTCGTATTATAAATGGGTAAGTTTATGAGGGTGGATGGACTGATGATTGTTACTCTGTCACGCAAAAACTACTTAACGGATTTCGATGAAATTTGGCAGTCTATATCCTTGGTATAAAACATAAGATTTTAGTAAAAAAAAAATATTTAAAAAAAGTTTAGTTTTCATGCATTTACTTATTTACAATAGAATGTGTACGGTAGCTTACATATAATCAACGTATAAATATCATTACGCCCTTAATCCCTGAAGAAGATTATCTCCAAGAGTAGACATAGAAAGATATTTTAGTTCCAGCGTGACATGCAGTGAGTATTGGGCCCTTCTCTCGATAACATTATCAATATGTAGCTGCAAGTAATCATTTCTTACAAATAAACATCAATTATACATTGCCCGACTTGGGAATCGAACACAGGATCTCCACACGCTGTAGGGCACTTCTCGCATTGATCGTCAAATGTTTTATAAGTACCTATTGAAACTAATTACCTATATATTTTTAAAACGTATAGGTTTTGTTGATGATAATGATGATGATATATCTATTTTAGTTTTCTAATAATAGTATATTGTTACCTGCCAAGTTATCTCTCGTTAAATGATTTACCTGTAAATAGAAACAAACACAATTGTAAGTAAATTTAAATCATATACCAATATAGTTATGATACATTTTTCTGATTTTGAAACTACAAAAAAACACTTTTTTAATTCATAACCTCTTAAAATGACGTCACATATACGGCGTAACAGAGACGCGTCACGTATTTAATTTAACATACCAACAGGTACAACAAACGTGCTATGGAAAATGGAAATCATTCATAATACATATTTTAATCGGTGAGAGAGATGCGCCAAGGCCGGCTATAGATGTACGTCTAGACAGCGCATTCCAGAAAAATAAAACTTTACAAATAACTAAAACAAAAACAACGAGTTTGTTTTCTATCAAAAAAGTAAGATCTCTTTTTAACGGTTTCTTCCACTCATATATCGTCTTATTGATGAAACGAATATAATGCTGGAAATCCCCGTTTGAAATGAGGACAGCCTATGTGTGGTTGCCTCAGACTAGGCACTTACAAAGGCTAGGCTAGGCTAGGCTTTCTGGTGCTCTAACCTCAGCTATATCATCATCTTTCACATACCCAATGTGGCCTAACCAGTGCCGGATTAAGCAAGCTCGGGGCCCGTAGCAAATTCTGTCGGAGGGCCTTTGGTCTGCTATGGGTTCTTAAGTAAAAGTACTAAAAAAATCAATCGGTGGTGGGCGGTCTTAGACACGCGGGGCCCGTAGCAATTGCTACTCTTGCTTCGTGGTTAATCCGGCACTGGGCCTAATGCACAAAGGTAAGGACCAAAAATCAAGATGGCGGATAGAACTGGTCCATGTAGGAGGCGCTGAATGCGCCGTACCATATCCTTGAAACTGGACATGACAAGATGATTTAATAATCGAAAATTATCAGCTCGTAGGGCCTGTTCAGATATTAGTGCTGCCGAAATACCGAGTGGTATTCCGCCTCTTCATTGTATGAAGTTCTGCTGCAAGAGCGTCCAGAGAGACGGTGTCTTTCACTTGATTTTTTAAACTAGAATCCATAACAGGACCGATATTCCGATGACTCCCGAATATCGCTCGTATGTGAGTATCTGAAATACAGATGCTTCGTGGAATTTCGCTCAAATTTTCTTGAAGAGGTACTTTTGATATTAACAGACTAAGTGAGGCTCCGGTCAATCAAGCTTACTATTGGCTCATTAATTTACCCGCAATGGGTCTGAATATTGGAGAAAATGAGAGCTCAATGCAATGGTCATATGTTGGCCGTTAGATGCAAGTCATTCAGTACACCATGAAAATCCAATGGGGATCCAAGATCAGTAAAGATAATGGTGTGCTAATGGATTTTCTTCTCATGCATAAAGGCTGACATTCCACCTGTCCATCGACTGGAACGAGGATGTCACATGCTAACTCAGAAAATGCCTTTACTCTTGGCTTGAAAACATCAGGAGTACCAAACTGCTGTTCACATTAAAGAAAAAGAATAAGTACGTAAAATAAGTATTTTGACGATTCTGAAAGTGGAAATGAGGCGGAGTACCCAATGGAACTCAATTAGTTCAATATAGTGTTATATGAGAATGATTATCAGATATGTAATGCTTCTCATGGTAGTTAAGATACCCTAGAATAACTTTGATCATCTACCTGCCGTTTCCGAAAACAAGCTGCATTATATTCGCACAACTCACTGGTGTCTTTATTATTTTACATAGAAGAAATGGTATATCTGTATATCTGTATAGCTGTTAATCCTTAATTGGCTGTAAGGTATATTTATCAGATTAGTGATAAGGATTAGCAATACCTTATCTTCTAATTAAAATAAGAAAGTCTCAAATAGATATGATCTGATCTTCAATAAGAAAGAATCAAACTTACGGCTCGCCTAGTTGACTACTTATAAGGTAAGGTGTAAACGTATTTATAGTTATAGGTACTTATTTTCGACTCCCTATAGATGAGTTGGGGGTAGAAGGACTTGACATCGCTCCTATACAATATGCAATTGATTTTTTTTTCATGAGGTGTTTTTTCATATGTTTTATAAAGTTGCACAGAATGAAGATTATTTTGAATCTTCCCCATGTGTTACTTATTCTACAAGGTACCTTTTATAAAAACTAGCTACCGTCCATCCCTTTATTGTAACATAGCATAAGCGACTAGAGAATCCAGCTTTCTACCAGTGAAAGAAGTCGTGAAATCGGATTGTTAGTTTCGGTGGAAACCTTACATCCAAACTTAGAAACTCCTCTTTATAAATAGTAAAGATAGGGTGTTGATATATCTGTTTGTGATTAATAGTTTCCGAGACACTTTGATCGATCACTAAAAAAGTTACTTCAATCTTCTATTCATAAAAAAGGTTTTATGCTACCTAGTTTATTGTAACTTGTCACTAGATGGCGCTGTAACACGTAAATTTCGAAACGTAGAAAATTGGTACATGAACACACATGACATCTGCCGGGTTTTACAAGTAAAAAATTTTTTATCTTTCTTCTATATACACTATATAAGGAAACAGGGTCGCACCATCACCTCAAAACTACTTATATCGGTTATAGGCTATATATGAAATCGATAAACACGGATTAAACCGCGGGGGACAGCTAGTATTTATATATAGCTATCAATATTATAAATTTGTGCGAAAGTCCGTGTATGTTTGCTCTCAGCTCCAGCAACAGTTACATAAAAATAAAATTTAATACACAGGTATAAGCTATAGATTTCCGAGGCATTATTTCATTAGGTAAAAAACCTATAACACTGGGTTTTTGAATAGAACTGCGGGTGAAACTGGGGGGCGGATGCTAGTATTACATCATGGGGAGCTAGACCGACCTTAACTCAACTGGCTATGATACGGCCTACCGTGGCATTGTAGTAATTACAAATAATTGTAGCTTAGTTGATTACGTGAAACTTAGCAGTTAGTCCACTTAAGTGTAAATTTGTAATGCACCCTTTGATTATAACATGATTTTGATGACATGTTAAGATGTTGATAGTGCTGAGTTTCCTGCCGGCTTTGAGTTTAGACTTTCCAAACGGTAGTGATTTTATTAAGTTTAATCTGAATAATTGGCTTTGAAATTAATTTATTTTATATTAATAATTGTCTATTAAGTCGAGAATAGACATAGGATATACTAATACAGATTTAAATTTTGAATTAGTTGTTTTGCCTCTCATAATAGCTTAATACTTTTACGTATGTTATCAAACCCGTGATACCAGTTCTGTGTTTCATAAACTCACAAAAACAGAATATTTTCATAGTCTCTGTCTGAATGAGGACAAATATTATATTGTACATGAAACCATTTAACAAGAATCAATGTTCTACATTTAAATAACACAAGAACTTGTCTGTAGCAACGGCCACTCAAAAGTTTACAATAACTGCCGTAGGAAACTGTAGATGGCGCTGGTGAAAGATAAAACCATTGTTGTTCTTGCTATTGTGCTAGAAACCAGCGTAAACTGAAATGTCTAGTCCTCGTTTGTGAATAAAATGCATGCTGTTAGCTCTTAAGCTAGCATTTTCATAGACCTATGGATAGTGGTTGGTACGATGGGTGACGGTGCTGCCAACTATCGGAGATCGATGTAAAGGTTGTCTTTTATGAAGATAAGGGTTGTGTAATAGGGTTTATTTCTTTAGGTTTCACTGGATTGGTTTGTATTTTACCACAAAAAGTGAATACTACGAAGCTATCAATGTACACTGTCGGAAATATAGATTTTGAGGAAAGGCTAGAAGGTATGCAGCCATTTAATTTCAGAAAAAGAATGTCAGTATAGTTCCAAAATAATATCTATGTATTCATAAATAAAGCTTACAATATGTTCTACTTAGCTTCATAAATATGTATTATAAAAGACCTAATGAACCAGGATTTCAACCCTAAACGACCCAAATATCTAACCTGTACCTATGCTACTTTTGTTCTCGTAGACCCGCTACGAAAGTCTCCGAAAATGCATGAAATTTTGTTTGAGCCAATGAATAAAAACACCAGAACTCATCTCTAGGGTTTGGTAAGAGGTAACTGAAGAGTATACCGACCACCAGATGCACTTTACACCTTGCACTAAGTCATCAAGAATATTCCCAAAAATTTACGATTAAAAAATTTGTCAGATATATTGTACTAGCTGTCCCCCGCGGTTTTACCCGCGTTCCCGTGGGATGTTACATGTATTATACATAAAAACCTTTCGCTTCAATCACTCTATCTATTAAAACCGCACCAAAATCCGTTGCGTAGTTTTAAAGATTTATGCATACATAGGGATATAGGGACAGAGAAAGCGACTTTGTTTTATACTATGTAGTGATAGTGATTATGTAATGCATCGAATGAACAAAAAGCCTATGTATTGTAACCCCAAATAATTGGGAACAGAGCAGATAGATGATTAGGCTGAATATGTCATGATTTCTGTCTTATTTAATTTCTAGGTAATTTAGGTCTGTGGGAATGTGCTGTTATGCGTTTGACATTTTTTTTTTTTTGCTGTCGCCTTCCAGGTGCGCTCTACTCATATAGAAGTGTCATCGTAATCGAATGAAATATTGGAACGCATCGACGAACGAACGAAATCCATTAATCATTTTTAATCTGTATTTTTTTGTATTAATTAATAATTATCTTGGAATAAAATACGAGTAATAAGCACTTTTAAAACCTTTATCTAAATGAAAATGAAGGTTAATATAGTGTCAATTACAAGAGAGAAAGATCCCAACATGAGATGTTTCTGTGAAGAATGTTCTGATACCGATACCTACCTAGTATTGAAGTCGTATTTATAACAATGACTTAGCGCTCACCAAAATGTACTCTCGAATGTTTTGTAAGTAACAAAACCTATAATTTTAATTACCTACACATTCCTAGTTAACATGCGCGAGTGAAAGATATAAAACTGTTCAATTCGGCCTGCACAAATAAATAATTCGTCATGATGTTCCTAACGCCATCTGTTGGTTGTCCGACAAAACGTTTATTTGTGATTTTATAATGTACCAGTGTGATTGTTTATTTCGATTTATTTTAGTTTCATTGACTGATGTAGTGATTGATTAGTGTTTTAATTGTTCCTTTTTTTGTTTATTCTTGAATTTATTTCAAGTACAATGAGTTTGATACGAAAACACGTCTTATAATTTAACGACAGGATATGTTTTATTACTTTGATCGTGGGTTAGATGCTTGTCGTATTTAAAGTATTTCTTTCTTGCAGATAGAGAATAACATCTACTCTGAATTTATTTACGTACCTTACTTGTTTAAAAGCACGAAACTCCAATCAAATACCGTTTACGTAACGAGTTCAACCCTACACACGAAGCAGTATCAACTTCATCACGTAAGGCATCGGGACAAGTTTGAATGGTTGAGGAAATTCACTGAAAAAACGACTAGATATTAATGTATGGTTTTATGGCATAGTATGTTTTTTTAAAGAGCTGCTACTTAGGCATGTTTTTTGAAATAAGGTTAAGTACTAACATTTGGTTTACCCAGGCAAACCGGTACCTAAGGCTGTAGTAGATACCTCATAGAAGTCATAGACGACTTATGTGCCAGAAAGATGTTAAAATAACCATCAAAAACCTAACTTTATGATTCATAGTAGCCATTATATTAGGCTATTTTAATTTCAAAACCAATAATTGAAATAAACTTACTAAAATAAATACATAATCATTTTAAATTTGTTAACCTACTTAAACTAATCAACAATGCCCTTTCTATTAAAAATAATTCCTGATTAGTACGATAATTAATACGATGCCTAAACGTCAAATCATAGCGTGACCGTACTAATTCAAAATATTGGATACCACATACTGCGAGGGTCAACAATTATAATGAGAATGTGCTTCCTCGCTCCGCATGCCGTGCTAAACGAAACAATCCTAAATACACATGAAATATTCGAATACCTCACGTAAACGGTAAAAATGTCATTAATTTCCAAACACACATTTAATAAATGATTTTTGCAAGCTTAAGAAAATTTAGCCTATATCCTGCGACGGGCGATTGGTGACCTGTGACATTTAGTGAGGTCAGGCCAGGGGTCGTCACCTCGCACTTAGCGTGAGTAAGTTGGTTTTATCTTGTTTCGTTGTTAACCAGAATTATTTTTACTGTTTTAGTATTTTGTTTGTCGTTGTCGTAAAGACTAGGTTTAACTAGTCAAATTGAACGTTTACGAGGTTAGGTAGTTTACTTTCATTTCCGTAAGAATGTGGATGATTTTTTTTCTTTTGGTATCTATAAAGCCTTAGTTATAATGTGGAGTTCTTAGGTAAAGTTTGGGCGTTATCCCCGCTTCCTCTTTATACTTGCATCATTGGTTGTGTAATATCACCCATAGTTGAACAGTTGCAGTTTGCTGATGATTTTTCATCATTCATCATCTCATTAACATGTGTTTAGTTTTTGCTAGTTTATAAGTATTGTGCTTGCTATAAATTTGATTTTTGAGAATTGAATTTATTTCCTTGTGCTATTAATTTTATTAATAATAATTATGTATTTATAATAAATAAATATTAACAATAAATACTATAATATTTAATTCAATATTTATAAATGAATCATAAAAAACATCTATAATTGTTTTAATTTTGAAAGAATTTTATGATAACCCTATTAATTTGATATTGAATACCAATTCTTATCGCTTGGCAAAAAAGCTCGCCACATTTCCACATTCTTGCGGAAAAGTCAATAGTAGTAACTAGCGACATCTATCGGCTGTGTACGGAAACGCGACGTCAGAAATTTTCTAGGTTATCCTACTAAAATTACCTACCACACGGTCGTATTTACTATAATTCCAATAATTTTCGTATTATTATCGCCCTAATAATAGAAAGGAATATTCATTATCTTTTATATTGTAGCTATATCATAATATGATATCTGAATGGACAAAACGTGCAGCTTATTATGCTTATATCTGAGAAATCAATATAATCAACCAATCTATCGATTTAATAATCGATATCTGATAAAAATCGGTTAGTTTATTTATCGAACAGCATATGTCTTATTTTTTAATTCTATATCAGGCACATTTCTATGTAGGCATTGGAAGATTTATGCATTCCAAAGGTCATAACGATCTAAATCGCTGTTTTTTAAATATGCGACCACATTATAAAAATATTAATGAGTGACACTTCAAGAAAATGAAATTGTTGAGCTTTTCGCGAAAGGGGTACTATGTACATAGAGCTGAAATTCGTGTTGGGAGATATTAGTGATGCGTTAGAAATATAGTGAGGTGTGGGAGAGAATAGTGGAAATTTCGAACGGGCAGCTCGATTTATATATATCTTGTACACGTGAAACACTCATTTCCAACGCTTGTACTTACTGGCCGTACTTATTCACAGACACTCCCAGAAAAGAAATATGAACATAATAACGCCTCAGCGCTTTCAGATAACACGGCACTCGCGATTACATGTAACGTGTTATCGATTCAACATCGGCTAACAATCGCCGATAGCGTACCTACACGGACACTCCGATAAAATCAATTTTTATTTTCAAACATAAAACAACAACCGATTCTTACATAATTCCCATCCGCCATTAAAGCGTGAAACGCACGCGATTTTCGCCCTTACACGCGACAAAATGCCGACTACATATTTTCCATTTTCCATGCACGTTAGCGCTATTTCGGATCTGCGCCGGCGGTTACAACCTTGAATTTCGGAACGCACCTTTAATTTTAGCCGGTTAACCTAGATACGGGTACCATTCCGAGTATGGCGGATCGATATTCGCATGCGCGATGTCTCGGGATGTTTTAAAATAGTACGGGTGTGGTGGGTGCCTGTGGCGGTTGTTCGGGCGAGGTATGGCGGGGCCCGGTGCTCGCGGCCGACTGAGGCGCTCGGGCGGGCGGCCGGGCGCACGCGCGCTCGCTCCCGTCGCCGCGCCGCCGCCGCGCCGCCCGCGGCCGCCGAGCCAGCGCAGCGCCAGCCCCATCGCCTCCCAGTAACGATCGCGCTGCTCGCTGCCTCGACGCCTGGCCGCCTTGCCGCCTCACCACACGCACTCGCCCACCACCACGTCGCTCCATCCAGAACACCTGTTCCGAACCTCACGATCACATATTGCTTTCAATAGCCCCCAACCGAGGAACCTTCCCAGCGCTAGACATATCAGTCATTACCAAGATTTATTGTATCAATTTGATATCCAATAAATATGTTTTCGTAGGCCGGACATGAAAGCTATTTATCATTTTTCGCACTAGTGGCGCCTCATGCGGTGAAAATTGAAACTACCCACTGTAAAAGCTCCCGACTCCAAATGCTCTTTTGTTTGCAATTTGCAATGACGTTTCTCTTTCATGAAACGAAAATAAATTAGATAAACTGCCTTCTTGTTAGTTCGTTACAACAATGGGGTTGGAAAACTATTGTTTTAAACATAAAAGTAAAATATTTTCGTAGCACATATTTTCTGAATATAATTGTCTTTTTTACTGTTTGTTACTGACCTGACATAACATATTCAGAATGTATTAGAAAAATATTCTGTTTACAGGAAAACGTGTTTAAATTTTGAACATTGCCAATTTTTTTTTAATTATTATTTTGTATATACTTTGCATAAAGGTTCTAATTGAACCTCAATCAAGGTATGGAATCAATAGTTAAAAAAAAAACCTCTGCGAAACGCTCCTGCAAATATATTCTACAATTTTAAAACTAAGTACGCCATCTAGTTTACTTTTAATAAATTACGGCTGAATTATTTGACGTCATATGGAAAATTCCAAACAGCTGCCATCTATCGGGCTTTCCGCAACTAATTTGTTACATTCAAGATTCATAGATGGCGTTCTATGACAACATTTTTTTTATTTACGGACCGTTAAAAATGGCAAAAGTATAGTGCCTTCGAATATACACAAGTAAGCAGTATCAGAGTAGTGGAGCTTTTAGTGCACAGTTCATTCGGGGAATAGTCACCTTACCCATTTCCCACATGAAGCTGTAGTGCACTTATATTACTGTGTTTCTGTTAGAAATGTTTGGGGGCCACTGAAATTTTAGACACATGAGACTTAACAACTTCACGTCTCAGGGTCGACAACGCATTGGCGATGATGCACTAGTGTTGCAAATGTCTATAAGCGGTACTGACACTTACCAACGTATGAAAAAAAATTAATGTCTTGTCAGAACAAGCTGTTCTGCTTTGATACTAGTTTAAATGATTATCAGGATGTTGGTAAATACTATTAAGTAACTAACCTACCAAGTTTTGACATCCGAAATTGCAGGAAGAAAAATTACAATGAAATTTTTACTATTCAGCTGGTCGTGTGATCAAAATGAAAATTATTGTTTCATCAAATTCATTTTATTTCAAATAATGGTTACAATTTACGCTATAAGTTTGGACATCACAATATTAGGAATAGGTACATTCATTGTAAAAAAAATATATAATGTAGGTAGGTATTTCAATAATAATTCATAATTTAAAGTTATCGTTAAAAAGCTGACAGAAAGGAATGTAAATTTCATTAGATTACTTATTCTGTGGTAAAGTCATTAAAAATATGGTCGGTAAATTTGTGGACATTTTGATATTTTTTCTGTTTTTATGATGGCACCTTGCGGTCTTTTATTAAAAATAAAATTGTATAATTAAGACCAATGCCTATAGGTGCATTTCAAAAAAAGATATAATTTTTTTTTTTAATAAAAGATATAATAATATACACACAATAATATACATACAATGTTTAATTGATTGGTAACCTTATTTAGTATTATGATATTTTTGTATCTATTGTTTTGTAATCAACATGTCCAAAATTTCATTGTTAAATAATAATTAATGTAATTTGATTTGATTTCGGCTTGTATTTAACTAACTTACGAAGGCAAGCAATTCTAATTAATCGTTCAACAGCTTTTTTACGTACTATATAACAATTTCACTATATACATTTAAAAAATCTCGTTTATATCACATCATTCATTCAAAAATATATCTTATCACTACTTAGTATAGTCACTTTTGGTTTGTGACTACTTAGAGAACTCTATATTCAACTATATAAAGCACTCTAATACAGTCGGCACGGTAAGTAGTAGTTTTTGCTCACACTTTTTTGGTGAAATCTTTCCTTAATTGTATATTTTTTTAGAAATTCAACGCACGTGTTAATTTTATAGCCAACTGTACTTTTCCCATATCAGCTTTTAGAATCAGTATTTTTTTTTATTTAATTTTTGTAACAAAATATATTTTTGGTATACCATAAGCATTTTACATAATGGTTCTCCGTTTTTATTTAGAGGTAGTGTGAGAGGCAAATGAATGGGTCCAAAGGTTTCTTATAAAATGCTCATAATACTAATCGGTCATATTGTAAGGTCATTTCATAAATATTTAGGCCTCGTAACTTATGAACTAAAAATTGCTTTATTGTACTTGGTTTTTGCTAATCTAACACTAAATTTATTAACAATATATTAGTTCCTGAAGAAATTTTCAAATTAAGTATTTTAAAAAAACTTTACAATATGAACAAGTACCTAAAAATATGATCAAATATGAGGAAGAATGTAGTGCTAGTCTCTTGTGTTAGTTTTTAAACTAAAATGCATCTCTTTCGATTTAATTTTTTATATGGGATCATATTTTTGATATATTTACTCTCTTTAAGTACCAGAATGATTCAGCGAACATAAGCCTTTATTTCCATTGACTCAAACCAGAATTTTCCAAATACAAATTTGTTAATTTCATCAGAAACTAATAACAAAAAATCATACTACGGCTACTTGATTACAGCATCAATACAAAATAAAAAATGCGACTTAATATTTATTTTATTAAATTATTTACACATTTATCTACACATTTAACTAGTTCGAATACGATTAACATTTTAGATATGAATTACAGTCTAGTAACGTCAAAGGAAAAATTGGTGTTAATAAAAGGCTTTGGGAAAATGTCACCATTTCAAAAACTTATATATTTCGACTTCATAATCAATGAATTGTTGAAAATCACCAATGCATTGTGAAAAAGGGTTATTGATGACATTTTGACCCAATAAGGTGTTTGAAATCAATCTTAAAGATAACTATAACAGTAATTTTCATTTAATTATCTAATTGACCTATTTGTTTAGGAAACAATTATCCTTGAACATGATTTTCATTGCAAAAAAAAGGTAGAAAAATACACAATTGTCATGAATTAAAAAAATATAATCAAGGTTTAGTTAACCAGAAGTTTTTATTCAATTCTCGATCGTAAAGTTCAAAGGTAATTTCATTTCACAGCAGACCGCCATATTTATTGTCATTCTCAAATACAAAATGGCGTCAGAATTATATTAATAATTGCAAGTAATCACATTCATTTCTATATCACAGTCTAATATTGAAAGGTTAGAAACACGGTCTGGCATTAAAAAAATAAACTGTAATACAATTTCAAAGTCCTTTAGTTTAAATACTGTAAATACGGCAACCAATTACATCTTCTAAGTATGCAGTGTTGCCACCTTAAATATTAAACACTTTTCTAATAGGTAACTCCAATACAGGGACATTTTCGCTCATCCCTAATCTCATAATACCAAATGAAATTGAGTGAAGTAGTAAAATTAAATTAAAAAAGCATTTACAATAAATATAGTTACATGATAAAATTTTCTAAGTACATCCAAGTGAACTTTGGTACAAATTAATCATTATAGGTAACAAAAATCATTATTTACATTGCATACTATCATTTTATATAGAGCAACCCAATTTGGCAACAAAAAAATCTCTGAGTACAGCTGTTCCTTTTACTGAACATTGCTGCCGTATTCCATACCGAATAGAGATAGGATCACGAAGGCGAGACCCAAGAACACAGACCCTAGGAGGTCACCCAATGCCGTCAGGTACGGGATGGCTGCATTGTCAGGATCCTTCTTCCTCTTCCACATCAGGTGGATCAATACGTACGCCAGGTATAATAGTACCATGACCTGTGGAAGAAATTGATATAATTAGCATATGTATAGCATATAGCTGTCCCCGCGGTTTTGCCCGCGTTCCCGAGGGATATCACATTTTCCCGGGATAAAAAGTAGTCTATATGTTATTCCGGGATATGCTCTATGGATGTGGCAAGGTGCATACATACAAACTTTCGCAATAATATTAGCAGGATTGTAGTCCAAGTGAGGAAACACTGGTGACCCAAAATACAGGTATCCTTATTTGAGAGTCAGAAGCAAATCGACCTTGAACATATAATTTATAGTATCACTGTAATTGTGACATATTATACTTATTATATAATAATATTAGCTGACCCCGCAAACGTTGTTTTGCCATATTCGCTTTATTATAAACTATACATGAAAATTTATCGTACTATAAAAATATTAAATAATCGCGATTTAATAACAGGGGTCGATCGAAGGAGGGTGAAAATTTTATGTTGCATGTATTTTTCAATGCCACATTATAAAAAAATAAAAATAAATAATGTTAGGGGGTAGACAACCCTTATCACTTAGGGGTATGAAAAATAGGTAGTCGATTCTCAGACCTACTGAATATGCGTATAAAATTTCATAAAAGTCGTTCAAGTCGTTTCGGAGGAGTATGGTAACTAACATTGTGACACGAGAATTTTATATATAAAATTATTATTAAGTTAGTTAAAAGTTAAGTAAATATACTTAATTTAAACTGATAAAAGTAAGAGCTTTGAATTCTACTGTACAATACTTTTATGCTATTACCTACTTGTAAGTTGAAAATCTGTGTCACTTTTTACTTATTAGGCCATAAAAGTCATTTAGCAATTTAAAATACTTTGATATTTGATCGCCTCGGTAGCCGAGTAGTAAGATCCTGGGCTTAAGACCCTGCGGTCGCGGGTTCGATACACGGGTCGGCCATGGAAATATTAACGTTTCTTTGTTTGGAAATGATTTCCGCCCGGAATCGACAATACTCACTATAAACTAACCTTGGAATATACTCATTACTGAGATCTATGCTGCTTTGGGATAATAAGCGTTAAAATATGTTGCATATAACATCCTTATAACGTGACGTGTAAAACAACTCTAAGAAGTTGTTATGCAAAGTGAACACTTTAATGTCTGAATTAAATTTATACTACTAATATTATAAATGTGAAAGTTTGTGAGTATGAATGTTTGTTACTCTTTCACGGAAAATCTACAGAACGGATTTGGATGAAACTTTGCACATATATAGAGCATGCTCTAGAATAACGTTTAGGATACTTTTATTCCGGGAAAATGGAACATCCATCGGGAATGTGGGTGAAACCGCCCACAGCAGTAGACAGCTAGTTAGAAATAAAACCTCACACCGCAAGAGAGGTGTTATTTGCTTGACCACTGTAATCTAGCTACATATTTTGTATTACAGGGAACCATTTTAATTATTCATCGTGTTTATCATTAATTTATTTTTCGTCACACAAAAAGGTTGCGTAACAGAATTTCAAAGTCCCTTATGAAGTTTTATGTCAAAATATTTCATGATAATATTTACCTGTAGCAACGAACACACAAGGTATGTGATACCGAAGGCGAACTGTATGGTGACTACTCCCCCTTGGTAGACGACGTCGGCAACCACCATGAAGATGATCTGACCAAACACGGCCAATGCCAGTAGCATGCGAGCCACTTTAGCTGCGGGAGCTATGGAAGAAAACAGAATGTTAATAAAAATCTATTGTTAAGGAATAATCGAAAATAGTTTCAAAAGAGGACAGGAGAAAAGTAGGGGATCATTGAAACCAAGCTTCTGACACAACTCAAATATAATAATTATTTTTAAAAACAAAACATCTCTTATTAAAAGTAACCTGGACGCCTGAGCTTTGCTCGGTATTTTTTTTTTGTAAATTATGTAAAGTTGATTATTGGTTGTGTGCTTGTGTGCAAGTGTTGGTTAACAACGCCATCTGCTAGAGTAGCTTTAATGTTGTTGTGTCGTTAAAACAGTTAATGTCAGGAAGTAATTTTTTTTCAGGCTATGATTAAGTCAATTATCGATAAAGTTGATCATTGAAAACACGGATAAAACGACATTTTCTGAAAATGAATCCTAGCTAGATCGATTTATCGCCGAAAACCCCTGCATACTAAATATCATGTAAATCGTTGGAGCCGTTTCCGAGATACAAGAATTGCTCGCTTAAAGGTATTAGATAGATAGATTTAAAGGTATTAGATAGTACAAACTAGTTTGTAACAGCTATAAATACATCTGTTATGTCGTGTCTATATTTGCAAATATTTTTGGGATGAATAAGTGAAGTAATTGAGCGATACTGAAGCCAATTTTTAACAGTATATGTCACTCTGTATGTTCGCTTATAACTAAAGATCTGCTGGACCGATTTCTATGGAATTTTGTGTACAGGTAGATTTTCACCTGATCAACATTTAGGGTACATCATTTCAGACTACGACATCATACAATTTTCGGGAATGAATTTGTGGAGTAATTGAGCGATACTGAATACTTCTTTTATTTTTTGCTGTTAATATGTCCGCTTATAACAAAGATCTACTGGACGGATTTCTATGAAATTAGATGTACAGGTAGATAATGACCATGATCAGCATTTTGTTTTTCTTAATAGATCTGTCTCTCTGTATTTTCACTAATAAGTGAGTAGTAACTCAAGATCTACTGGACGCTTTATTTGAAAGAAATTTGCAGTACTTACAGGTAGATTATGACTCTGGTTATCATAGGGTACATTTATTAGACGACCCAAAAAAGAATAAGAGTATTTTCTGTAGTTTTCATACAATATTAACAATACTGAATGGAGTAAAGTACTAAAATGCTACATCTGGTTCGACAATATATACAAAAGAGATATTTTGCCACCAGACTCTGCGCCAATGGTCTCACTGATCAATATTTGTTTTGATATTAAAGTAGATATAGATCACAATTTTTATTTTTTCTGAGAATCAATCTATAAATACCTATATCTATAACTATATTACGATCATAAGAATTTTAATGACATGTGTCACTGACAGATAAAAATAAGTCACTCGGCAATGACTTCAGCAAAACATGACTATTTTATTTATTATCATTGTCAGCTATAATTTCATGATATATTCGATACGATAGACTATACGATTCATCTCTTTTCGGCTCTTCTCAAAAAAGAGTTTTACACCCACATTCGAAGACGTTTCCTCAGACGGCACTCGACTCCAACTCGACTGAGGATACCTTAAGCATTTTCTCAAGGAATTCTCAAAATTGGTATTATATTCTTAGTCATAGCTTGAGCAAAACTCGAGCAATCCCGACTGACGTCGAATCGAAGTGTAGTCAAGGTAACATGTCATTAGTAACGTCATTATATTTTAGATAAAATATTAATGAAATGAAATAATGAGTTTCAGTAACTATTTACAAGCAATAAGCTTTCTTAGGGTTGGTCCCGACGTACCTTGAACCTGACAGTTGTTTCCTCACCTCGAGTGAGAGATGTCAAGTCGAGTGGAGGAGATTTTTGTAATTAGAATACTAATATCTTTGAGTGAGGTTGAGTGGAGTCGAGGAATTTTCGAGGAAACGTCTTAGAATATGGGTATTAGAGTCGGCGTTAGAGCATGCATAAGTACCTGTGAAGGCCTATTTGAATAAAATATAATAAATTTCATGTGATTGAGGTCTTCTTACTCTAATATTGAACCTTTAGCTTTAAACGTCCAACTTACTTCCGTAAAACAGAGTCTTCCACGGCCATTCGACCATCCTGACATTCTCAGGTAGAACACCAGGGATAGCGGTCTGATGCAAGTTGGTGGCGAGCCGAGACGACTGCACGCAAACCAAGTTGCCTCCAATTCCGTTGACGATAGGCTGGAAGACTTCGTAACCCTTGTAGTGGTCCACAGCTTGGTCGAGTACTATACCTCCGATACTGGAAATAAAAATACTCATGAGTAATTATTATATATATATTAATAATTCCTGGGACATTCTTACACACGGTCATCTGATCCCAAACTAAGCCGAGCTATTACTATGTCAACCAAATAGCTAACAAGAAATACATATTTACACCTAAACATAGAGCAAACATACATGTCAATGCACACGAATGGTTGTCCTGGAAGGGGTTTGAACTCCTGATGAGTGGTGTAGGAGTTAGTCGTCAAACCACCATTGCAACCGGCTCGTAAATTTTTTATTAATTTACCTCGATTTGTAAATTTTTAAATTAATTAGTAACGGGTAATTTAGATTCTGTTTCTGAAGAGACAGTGATCCTAATGTTTCAAAGGATCATACGTGCTTGTGGTATAATATACAATTTTAAACATTAAAGAAAGAGGAGTTTAACCCATGCTATAGATTTAACTTATGCGGCTAAATATATAGTCCTCCTATCGAAAAAACTACCATCCGATGGTTTCACTGGTATACTAGATGTATCTAATATATCGGAAGATTATAACATAGCCTTTGTCCCTCGGGAATAGTGCAGCTTTCTATCAGTTCAATAATTAGGCCCTTTTTACACAATGCTACGCAAATCTTGGATACTAATGTTGTATACTACTTTAGTATCGTGTCGCGAGTATCGAGTAGCGCACGGTCCGTACACACGGCATTGAATCGCAAGACGTGAATTGCCTATTTAGCCACTACCGTAGCGGCTTAATAGATCACACGTTTACAAAATGTCTGACACAAGTGATGATGAAAATCGCTGCGACTTATGTGGCGACGATCTCGGCAGGCAGGTAGCGCACGAGTGGCGCGACGCGAGTCGCGGGACGAATGTCGGCGACGCAACTAGTGTACGAGCCTCAATGAATTTGTATGTCGGTAGTCGCTTGGAGACTAAAATCGTCGAGTATCGAAGATTTGCGTAGCCTTGTGTACGAAGAGCCTTAGAGAAATCAGATGTGTAGTGTCGGTTTACCTGCTACATCTAAACATACAAACTCCTTTTTAATATTAATGTCTGTGAAAATGAGATAAACATACCCGCTGATGAAGAGTGCGGAGATAACTGGAGTCCAGCCACTGGTGAGGACTTTCTTTGTGTACTTGTTGCGCCATACAATGAAGACCCACAGTGGTAGCAGGCTGTAGTACACACACATCAGTGCTATCGGCTGCCATAGTGATATTTCTGTTGGACAAATGGATTATTGTTATCAGTTATTAGATTTTGAAATCTATGTAGAATAGGTAGCGTGGAATTTCAAATGTGGTATGAATATTCAACTATCTATTTAAGGAAGGATAAAGTGTCTAGAAGTTTTAAATATGTGCCTTCAAAATCTACATTGTTAGGTACATTTCTATGTTATGCATTAGTTTTGTTGTACAACGCTGGTTCGAACGCTGGTCTGAGAATTCAAAAATGCCTGTGAAGTTAATTTGAAAGAGGATATTTCATAAAAGCACTTAAAAAAATTATCCTATGCTAACGCTACGCTAGTGATAAGGATAAATTTTATGTTATTATTTTTATTTTATTTTTTTGTTATTTTATTCAGGAAATTTATGTGTGTACCAAATTTCGGAGCTTAAACAACCTTTGGGACAGAGATAGATCAACATTTTAAAAAACGGACACTTATGATGGGTAAGTCAGGGTAAAAAATATTTTTCTTACAAAATTAATGATATTTTAAATAATAATATATAATAAATAAATGTCCTGGGACATTCTTTTGACACGGCCATCTGGTCCCAAACTAAGCAGAGCTTGTACTATGGAAACCAGATACTTATACTACTTTTTTTTTCTAAATACATCCTTGTAGATATTTACACCCAGACAGAATAAACAGACATGTTCATGCACACAAATGTTTGTCCTGGGTGGAAATCGACTGAGTCAGATCAGAGTCGCTAACCACCAAGCCAACTGGCCTGTTGAATATAAAGAATATAATATAAACTTTAAAAAGGTTTTTATTTGAAAATCACTTTCAAGGGACATACACTCCAATTTTAATTACTGGTAGGTATATACACCCGTAAAAATAGAATTCACTATCAAAGCCAACAACCCTTGTGGGCTGTCATGTCCGGGAACCAGATTATTTAACTGAAAGGCCTACGTACCTATTTTACCTAATAATTGTCTACTTTAAGAGTTTTTTTATTTTTCATTTATAAAAATCAGTTTTTGAATTTAAATATGCTATACAGCGTTACTACGGTTCTTAAATATTGTGAATGTACTCGTTTAAGACCCCATTTAACCTCCTTTAGGCTTTACTGGTAGTTTTGTAACAGCCTGTATTTAAAGAACTAATCTGAAGTTACAAAAATATACTTGCTTATCATGAAACATGTTTTGAACACGATCGTGATGTCATTGCACTGTCTTTTTCAATTCTTTTATCCATTAATATGATCAAATTACCAGTTATGCCATATTTGATAATAACAAAGATTTCAAACTTAATTACTCAATCAATTATACAACGTGATTTTATTAAATACTGTCTCATATCATTAACATTGATATCTAAATATATCTTTCTTACGATCTTTGTTCGCATCATTTTAGTTGATTGATAAATTGATTATTATTATTATATACTAGCTACGTGTTTGCGACATGAGAAGAGATGAGTGTTTAGGGAACGTACCCATACCACGTGACCCATTCAGGGGGGGGAGGGAGGTCTTCAGAATACCACGCTTAGTCACAGGGGAGTCATGTAGTCGATAACCTCTATGGAAATCTCGCGCCTTTTAGCTTAATTCAAATATGGCGTGCCTTATTTAGCAAATTTTTTTGTCATTCTATTTGCGAAATATCTTTGAAAGCCGTATTTATAAATAACTATGTACAAATTAGTCTTGGCATATACTACGAGTGATCACCAAGGGGGGGAGGGGGGTAAAAATTGTAAAAGAATGGGTCACGTAGTATGGGTACGTTCCCTAGGAGTCATATAACGGGTATTGACCTGAAGTAACAATGTACCAAATTTAACTAATATGAGCTTCAGTAGTTACTGGTCAGGTAACAAACAGACAGACAAAGTTACTTTTACATCTTAATAAAAGTAAGGTAATATGATTATATCGTTACTAATATTTTAATGCAAAAGTGAGATTGTTTATTTCTTTGTTACGCTCTTTCGGCTAAACAGCTCTTGCTAAAATTTGGCAAACCCGTAGCCTATAGTATAGAGTTGGAGAAAAGTTCCTTTCAATCCCGGAAATACGAGTGAAACCGCGGGTGACGGCTAGCATCTAATAAAGTTTACTGAAATCAAATGAAAGTCAGCAAAATAATATTTTGTAAAGCCTTTCTACAAGCCGTTAAGCAATCTGAATATTTGGCTCACCTGATTGATTTCCACTTTCAGGATCTTTGCGTCAGCAAAACAGAAATATTAATTTAATATTACTAATATGTCATACGACTGTATTTTATAGCCTCGGTAGTCAAGGGGTAAGCATCGCTAGGTTCGATTTCCAAGTCGAGTAAAGAAAGAAATTATTAGCTGTAGCCCGGAATGCTTGAGTCCTCACCAAAGTCTCATTGGTATATCTTCGATGGAATGTGGTTTTTGTTATTGAGACATAGTTCCAGCCGAGTTCCCAATTATTTGTTTGTTACCAGAACATACAATGACTTAAGGCTTTAAAGGTTTCAGTGAAGAAACCTTACTATAGTAACTATACTACCGGCACGCTATGATGGCCGTTTTGACGTTTCAGATTATCATAGGAAAAGAAACTGTATTGCTTTGGAATCAGGTTGATTTCCATCATCATACAATTAGCTGTTGGATCAATAGATGCACCTTATGTCTGAAGGAATAAAGGTTATTTCTTCATCATTGTTAAACGTCAAAACGGCCATCATGGCGTGCCGCAAGTTTAATAATATATTATGTATTATGGGAGGGGATGACTTAGCACTCACGTATCTGCTCGTACATATACTGCGCAGTGACAGCAAGGACAGTGTTGCTCACGATGTCGCCGATAGAGGCCGCCAGCGGTGTTGCTACGTTGTCAGGGTTCACTTTGAACTTGTGTGACCCGTATATCACCATTACCATTACGAAATCTGGAACAAGTAGAGCTGATTACTTATAGAGGTCTATTTGAGGTTACCAAGTAGTGTATAAAACTTGTCAGAAAAAACAAATGACCCCAAACTCTTGGATTAACTTAGTAGCCGTTAAGGGTTCCTTCTGGGTCTATCGTCAGATCAGCTCGATTTCATCAAATTATTCTGTCGTTCCGATATAAATCTATTTCATTTAATGATGTTGGAAACACCATTAAAATCTTTTGAGTAGATTAATAGAACTGAGGTCATAAATAGACCAATAGAAATAGTGACTTTATTTTACAATATTTAAAGAAGACCAAACATTTTTCATAGTAACGTTCTGGATCTGGTTTCCAGGATCAGTTTTCATGTTGAAAATTACCAATCCACCTTTTCCCTGGTAACTTCTATAGACATTCCAAAGTTGGAGAATTAGATTAAATTGATTACCAATCGTTCCTTTTGTTGGGTTCTAAAGAGAATGTAAAGTAAGAGAAACGGCCTCGACTCTGTAAGGAAAATGACACTAACTCGAGGATGTTTCGTCGCGGCCTCCATGCTCTGTCTCTTACGCTAACTACGCTAATACTACTAATCACGTGAGAGGTAAGCTCTCCGAGGCCTCCGTGACGCGGCTCGCCGACGAAGTTTGTATTAGCTGAATAAGGGGGCTGATGCGAGTGTTTCATGTCTTAAAACTTTTCGCTGCTACAATATAACCCCCTGAATAAAGAAGAAAATAGAAACTCCAGCTTACCCAGCACGAAACAGGTGGTGGTGGCAGTGAAGACAGCTGAAGCGACGAGGAGCAGGACATAGGAACCGTTGATCGCTCGATCCGTGATCGCATTGACCACGATCGCGAATATTGATACCACAGTCGCTGCTACAATTGCTTGGACCTGGAGACAAGGTGGGTTAGTTAGTTAATAAGACTTCATAACCGCACAGTCTTGGTGAGGGTCTGAGAGAGTGTGTCTCTCCTAGGGCCTAGAGATAAACTTTCAGGAAAATTCTGGTTTGAAGCTATCAGCATCAGCAGCAACCAGCTTTAGCTAGGGAAACTCATATTCTGGACTGTTATGGGTTTGGAGCTATCAGCTACAACAACCGGCAGCTTGAGCTTTGTGGTAGTGCTTCTAAAGCTTGGAGTACTATTTTCAGGATTTTTTTAGCGAGAATCTCTGTGAACTGCAATAGGTTTAGAGCTATCTGCATCAGCGGGCAAGCAATTTGATGTTTGTGGTTGTGTTTCTAGAGCTTGGAGTACCCTTTTCAGGAATATTAAATCAGGGAATCTCATAATCTGGACTGCAATAGGCTACAATAGGTAAAGTTATCAGCATCAGAATGAGCTTTATGATAGGGTACTAAGTAGTAGGATGCGTCTGGTCTCGCAGACCCGTCAACGGCGAGAGAAGGAACTCAAGGGGGTTTAAGTCCATGCGAACTGGACATAACCCACCGCTGTACCTGCGATGGGCATACATTAAGCTATTCCCCCTCGTAAAAGAAATGAAAAAGGTACTAAGTAGTACCCGCCTGGCTAAGCATCTCTTGGTATTTTCCAGCAACTACACTTGCGTACCCATCTAGGCTTCGTGCGATCACCTTCGGCCTCGTCTTCTCTTACTATGGTGAGATCAAAGTCCCTCCGACATGGAAAACGTAAGGTCATACCTGAACTAATGATATGTTGCCGACGACCATGGATATAACCTCTCTTCCAGAGTCCATGTTGCCGAGATTCGCCTGAGTGGAGAGTCTGGACGCCAAACACATGTCCAGATTACCTGAGAATAGACAACAATTCATATATCTATACTAATATTATAAAGAGGAAAGATTTGTATGTAAGTATGTTTGTTACTCTTTCACGCAAAAACTACTAAACGGATATGGATGAAACTTGGCACATAGATCTGCTAGGCTAGTTTTTATCCCAGGAAAATGTGATATCCCTCGGAAACGCGGGTAAAGCCGCGGGGGACAGCTATTTATCATAAATGCGGGCTAGTTTATATGCTTTTCAGATATTTTGACAATCCATTGAAAGCGATGTTGACAGTTAAGTCAAATCGGCAACTTTTTATTAAACGTCAAAACATTTTTTTTTTCTTTTTACATTTTCTACAGACTCTTAGTCCGTGCTCTTTGAAGATTCTATGATAAATTATTTTAAGATTCATTTTATTGTGTTTTTAAAAATTAACATATTTCCGCGCTTGCTCAGCTTGTTGTTTTGAGCTGGGGCTTGTGATTCCTTGATATATAGTATTACATTTCATTTTGCTATTGTTGAATGCATGGATTATAAATAGCTTAAGATTTACTTAACGGTCATAACGATCTTTTGTATGAAATAGAAGATTGGTGCTGAAAATCATATTAATTTTAAAATTTGGATCATATTTGATTTATCCGTGTATTTTTAAATGTTCAATACACAGGTTAGTGTTTGATCATTTAACCCTCTACATCAGTGACGCACATTATTAATCGGCACTTTTGAATGTATCGTGGTCGAGCGCTATCCTCTGAGATACAGGCTCCTGCCTAGTTCAGAGGATAGAGTCCATATTTGGTTCTACTATCCGCTGCCACCACACTAGACTACTTAGAATATAATTATTTATTGTTAATTTTATATAGTTAAGTTCTAAATTTGTAATTCTATTATTGTGTCTGTGAAATGTGTGTCTGAGAAATAAAATATTTTTTATTTTTTTTATTTATTTATCTTGGATACGGTATAGTTCCCTATTCCGATACACGGCAAATATTTGTGTGCATAAACATGTTCTATTTGATCTATGTCAAATGCTCCAAGACACTATCTTATTCCAAGGCTTGCTCTGTCTATGTGACAACATTCATACAAATACGTTAAGTAGTTTTACCGTGAACGAGTAACAAACATCGATACATAATTATAATATCAGTAGGATGTATGGAAAATATCGCTTTGACCTAAAATGGTCGGGAACTGGGTGAGCAAATAATTATGTATCTACCTACACTGATAAACCGGATATATACCTACCTAATTAATTAGGTAAATAGTTTAATCTATACTAATATAATATTATAAATAGATTTGTATGTAAGTATGTTTGTTACTATTTCACGCAAAAACTACTAAACGGATATGGATGAAACTTGGCACATAGATAGAGCATATCCTGGAATAACATATAGGCTATTTTTATCCCGGGAAAGTGTGATATCCCTCGGGAACGCGGGTAATATCGCGGGGGACAACTATTGTACCATAAGAACACGTATGTAGATTAACCCTACTAATATTATAAATCTCGAAACTAGATCAGTTTGTTCGTCCTTCATTCAGGCCTAAACGGAGCAACGAATCAACTTGCTTGATAACTCATACTTGACTTAGGTACCGCATATATTGGAAACGCGAGTGAAGCCGCAGGACAGATGCTAGTATTAAATACAATAAGATTTTAACCACAATGACTAAGCTAGAAGAAACATTCGTTTTACTGCACATGTTCAGTACACACAACAAAAAGAGTTTGCGTTCTCTTTGTAAACACACTATGATGGTTATGATAAAATAATAACAAATATGATTTTAATTAGAAGCTTGTTCAAATACACACAATTAGAGCTTCAATTTTGATGACAAATTAAATAGGTTGTATGATAAATTCGGCACCATGGAGGTAGAAGTAAATAGGTTTAATGATGTTTTGAATTCACAAGCACACGTGACACCATGTCCTAAATTCAATTTACTTTATCTCTCTAGAGGATAAAAATGGCTTTTGCACTCAGTTATCGAAGAGCAAAAATACTCTTACCGAAATGGGGGGATGAAAATATAATATTATTTTGTATTTAAAAAAAAGAACAAATGGACGTCGCTATTTAAAATAATTAAATCCATTTATTTTGACAAATGACAGGCCACTTGGCTTGGCGGCTAGCGACTGCCAAGCCGAAGGTCGAGGTTCGATTCCCAGGACAAACATTCGTGTGATGAACATGTCTGTTTGTTCTGTGTCTGGGTGTATCTAACATATGTATTATGTGTATTTAGAAAAAAGATGTAGTACATGTAGTATATCAGTTATCTGGTTTCCATAGTACAAGCATTGCTCAGTTTGGGACCAGTGCCTTTACCATGAGTTATTAACGTACGTACTCGCTAGCGACGGCGTAAAACATTTCTATGGCAAATCTGTACAGCGCCACTAGCGGTCACCTAAAGAACTAAAATCGATAGTACGAGTCGATAGGTAAAAAACCTATCGAAATGTAAACACTAGCGAGTAACGTTTTTTAACCTTTGCTATAGAAATTCGGTACCATGAATCATAAATTTGACAGTTGATATCGAGAAATACTGTATCGATAGTAGTTTACTGGCTAGTGACTAAAGTATGTTTCGATAGCAACTCATGGTAGAGGTACAGATGGCCGTGTGTAAAGAATGTCCCCGGATATACATAAACTTAATAATTATTGCTAGTGTTTGGACTTAGCGATGTTAAGAACTGAAAATGTCAACGGCTTTTTTTGACCCTCCAAAAAACATTGGTAGAGATTTCAAAAAAAATATTTCATATTATTATTCATACAACCTATAGAAGACATAACCTCATTTCAACTGTGTTACCAGTTCAAAAAACGAACTGTTGCATCTAAATGCTTAAAAACTAATATTTTAATATTTTCAATTTTTCCAAGTGAACGCATTATTGTTGTGTTTAATGCAAACTGTTATAATGTAAATTCACAATAACTATTCCGACTTGCGCATACAAATGTTTTCAATCGACTATAAGGTTCTAAAGTATGTTTGTTTATTTATCAAAGGTTGTTATTAACACATTTGTTCTTTTATAAAGACTTTTTTTAAAGACTTTACCTTTTGTTCGATTCCGATAGACATACCTACACTGTATAATTCTAAGCAATAATTCAATATTAATATCTTGGGATATTCTTTACACGGGGATATCTGTAATCAGGGACTTGATTCTGTAAGGAACATGACCCTAACTCGAGGATGTTTCGTCGCGGCCTCCGTGCTCTGTCTCAAAAAAAATTCAAAATTCAAAACCATTTATTCAGTTTAGGCCCTCAGAAGGCACTTATGAAGGTCAAATTTAAAGTTACTGAAGCTACTAACTCTTTCGCTAACTACGCTAATACTACTAATCACGTGAGAGATAAGCTCTCCGAGGTCTCCGTAAAGCGGCTCGCCGACGAAGTTTGTATTGACTGAATACGGGAGCTGGACGACATCGCGCATAACGTGACGTTGCGCGATGTTCAATTTCCCATTGCATTGGTTTTTGGCGCAATCGATACGATGGCGTTACGCTTGCGATAGATGTTCGTACTTAGGCCTGAGATCCCAAACTAAGCATCAAAGTCACTGTTTCTATCTATCTGTGTGTCTGCTAATATCTTTTCAGCTATGCACTTGATTTTCATGTGGTTTTCACCACATTTTCATTTGTATTACACACTTACAACACCACTAGTACCTGAGCTAATTAACAAGAGACATTTAGGAGAAGAAACAAGATCAAGCAGATCATTTACTGGGACATCCCCAAGCCATCAAGTAAGGTGGCCACAATCAACTCATTTCAAAAGACAATAGCACTATTACACTACGGGATTTTACCACGGTGACCAAATAGGTAGTCAATGTCCCATTTGTCAACAACTACAGATATCAATTACGTGCGTCGAGTATAATAGGCATAGATAGATACTAAACGCAATGTTTTGATAATCGATTGCTATTGAGATATGGAATTCGACCTTTGCACAAAGGAAGTGTTGAATAGATCTATGACAGATTACCTTATCAATCTATCAATCGAGTTTGGGGTAACAACAGCAGTATATAAATAATCTGTGGTATTCTTTAAACACGTGAGCTTGTGCTGTGATAACCTGTTATATATTTTCAGAACAGACATGTTCACACATGTTTGTCCAATGTGGGAATATAATTATCTGTTTTAGTAAGTCCCTACTAATATTATAAAATTAAATGTAAGTTTGTTTGTTACGCTTTCACGCGAAAACTACTTAACCGATCATCATGAAACTTTGTACACATAGTCTTGGAGGTATTAGAAGTAACATAGGATACTTTTTGTGCCGGGAAAGTGTTATATTATATATTTTGACGAGCTAGTTGACTGGCTAGTCGACAAAAAAAAGTAATTATTATATTAGGTTGGGGAAAAAGTCTTTTCGCATTATAGTAGGTATAAACTTGTAATAAAATCTCTTTGGCTATACTATTTGTATCTGGCTGGTTTTGGTATCATTGAAAGTTTAAATTTTAAAGAACATAATTCCAAATTCAAATTAGGAAAATGTGTGATTTGCATTTGTTTTTCGTACCGCCAAGATGAATGAATCTAATGAAGAAATACGATTCATTTTAAAATTTTACTACAAAAAAGGTAAAAATGCAACGCAAGCCGCGAAAAAAATTTGCGATGTTTATGGACCTAGTGTAGTGTCTGTGAGAGTAGCACAAATTTGGTTTAAGCGTTTTCAATCCGGAAATTTTGATGTCAAAGATGCACGTCGCTCTGGTCGCCCCATTACGGATAAAATGGATGCCATCTTTGAAGAAGTGGAGCAAGATCGGCATATCAGTAGTTACGACGTAGCTGAAGAACTGGGAATTGACCACAAAACAGTTTTGGCGCATTTGAAAAAAACTGGGTACACAAAAAAGCTAGATATTTGGGTACCTCACGAGCTCACTGAAAGAAACCTAATGAACCGTGTACTCATTTGTGATTCTTTATTACGACGTCATGAAACCGAACCATTTTTGAAGAAGCTGATAACTGGTGATGAAAAGTGGATCACGTACGACAAGAACGTGCGAAAAAGGTCGTGGTCAAAGGCCGGTCAGGCTTCACAGACTGTGGCGAAAAATTCAAAAAATTCAAAATTCAAAACCATTTATTCAGTTTAGGCCTTCGGAGGGCACTTATGAAGGTCAAATTTAAAGTTACTGAAGCTACAACCCGGGTTAACTCGCAACAAGGTGATGCTGTGTGTGTGGTGGGATTGGAAGGGCATTATTCATTATGAGCTGTTACCACCAGGCAGGACCATCGATTCTGAACTTTACTACGAACAACTGATGAGATTAAAGTAAGAAGTTGAGAGAAAACGGCCGGAATTAATCAACAGAAGGGGTGTGGTTTTTCATCATGATAACGCTAGACCTCACACATATTTAGCCACTCAGAAAAAATTAAGAGAGTTTGGCTGGGAGGTATTAATGCATCCGCCGTATAGTCCTGACCTTGCACCTTCAGATTTCCACCCGTTTTGGTCTCTTCAGAATTATTTAGGCAGTGTCAGGTTAACATCACGAGAGGACTGTCAAAACCACTTGTCGCAGTATTTTGATCAGAAGTCCCAAAATTTCTATAGCATGACATGAGGATCATGTCCCTACCTACAAGATGGCAAATAGTTATCGAACAAAATGGTACCTACATACTTTAGTTAAATGTAAATAAACTATATTAAAAATATTTTGAATTTTCTTAAAAAATGCGAAGGAACTTTTTCCCCAACCTATTATTATGTGGTCTGTTTAGTTTGGGATTAGATGACCGTAGGTAAACAATGTCCCAGGATATTTACTTATTAAATTTGGAAAATAAAATACATAAGTTTTGTAAATATATCGGTATTAACCCCTCAGAGCAATGCTTTATGTGTTTTTTTAAATTAAATATTAATACATCATAAATTTATATCAGTGAAAAAAAAATGGTAGCCTCTACTCTAACATTCCCTATGTTGTATGAATGACTGACATCAAACATCCTAGAAACCCACGAACTATTATAAACCTTGTACGAATACTTTAAGGCTTAGAATACCGTGTTCATAGACCAACAATTACACTAACAACTTGGATATTCAGTCCATTGTTAATTAACGGTTTTTCCTCTCGTGATGACGATAATTGCCTTCTGGTTTTCACACCAATCACCAAATGCATCAGTCGTTTGTTAATGATAACGTGATATGATAGTGTGATAGGCGTGATAGCTCTCTTTCGGCATCAATATTGCATGATTTGATAATTACAGAAATGGATGAAATTTCATTTCATTAATTCATTCATAGGTTTTGATGCAGTTTTCATACTAAGAGAATTCCTTACGAAAATTTTCTATAAGGGTCATACAACTTGGAGCTTTTTCAGAAAAAAGGAACAGGCTACTAACGGGAAAGCGAGCTCCATCTTCGGCCTCATCTTCACTTACCTTCAGGTGAGATTGAGGTCAATCGCAATCCCGATAAAGATAAAAAAAAAACATTGACATTATCCACGAGAGAAGCTTGCGGATCACTAGTAACATTTATTATTAGATCTTAAGCGATCCCATTTAGGTAAACTATTTGTTAAAATCTAATAAGATTAAGTCAAAAAATAAACCGACCAATAGAAATGTTGACTGTCATGTCAAATCAGCTACTTTTAATTAAATGTCAAAACGGAAAAATGTAAGGAGTTTTGTATGAAATAGTAAGTTCTGACGTCATAATTGTACAGCATCAAAGGTCTACTCTATTTGTGTAGATTTGTACTTAAAAATCATATTAATTATAAAACTTATATCACATTTGATGTATCCGTGTATTTTTGGATGTTCAATACACTGGCTAGTGTTTGATCATTTATCTTGAACCCTCCTCTTCAATCACTCTATCTATTAAAAAACCGCATCAAAATCCGTTGCGTATTTTTAAAGATTTAAGCATACATAGGATACTATATAGGATACATAGGATATAGGGACAGAGAAAGCGACTTTGTTTTATTCTATGTAGTGATACAGGATAGTTCCCTATTCTAGTTATCTTTTACAAACACGTCGCTAAGTTATAGGTTAGGTAGTGAAGCCGAGATACCGTGGTTTACTATTCATGAAATGTTCAGGAAACCTTATAAAAACATAGGAGCATAGCGTTCCTAATCCCATAGAATATACCACTACCCATCTATATAAATAATACTCTATGTGTAAAAGAATCCATGTCTATGACTAAAATAGTGATTGGAATTTGTACTCGGTAATTAGGGTGTTGTTTGATATTCAACATTGAACTCAACGCAGCTATACAGTCGGATGTTTTTGTGGATGAGCGCCCTGTACTTATTCCTTCAGCATATCAAAATAGGTTTAATCAAAAATAGACTCTATAAGCTCAAATGTCTACACCAATTACCGCCGCGAAGCAGTTAATGCGTTGTCAACCCTGAGACGTTAAGTTTTTAAGTCTCATGTCCCTGTAATTTTATCGGCCCTTTCTAACCGAAACACAGTAATACAAGAGTACTAATGCTTCTCGGCGGAAATGGGTAAGGTGGTAGTACTTCCCCGGACGAACTCTGCACTACTCAAAGAACCTTTGGAATTACAGGAACATGATACTTAACAACTTCACGTCTCAGGGTCGTCAATGCATTGGCAGTGGCCCTGTTGTTGCAAATGTACATTGACATGACATTAAAACGATTTTTATACCACATGGGCCGATAAATTAAAATGTGGCGCGATTCAGACAGAAATTACACCGCATCGCGGAACCTTTTTAGGAGTTCCGCCGCTGTAGTTATATTGTGAGATATACTGGAGTTTGTGTTTTAATGTTATTTTTTATAAATATCCTGGAAGTTTCTTTGTACACGGACTTTACTCTCGAACTGAGCAGACCTAGTCTTATTTATACCACATGGGCCGACAAACAAGCAGACGGTCCACCTGGTGATAAGTGATCACCGCAGCCTATGGACATTTGCAATACCAGAGGCATTGCCAATGCGTTGTCGACCCTGAGACGTGAACTTTGTACCTCATGTGCCTATAATCTCTTAACAAACTCCTGCTGTTTTCCTCACATTTTCTTTCAGCCTACAATATATCTAAATCATGCCACTACACTTACGGCATTACATCCGTCATCGTTGACAATGCTCGGCAATTACCTATAAGTGTAATTATATGCCAATCTCGTGCTATTGAAGAAAATGACAGATTCTTATCGTGTAAACCGTGTTTTTACATGTACAAGCGTACTTCCGGTTGAATCATTGTGTTTTCTTTATAAACCATACCCGTGGCGATGTTGTTTGTGAAGGTTGACATTAATAGGAAACCAGCTGGTTCATTTACATCGTGATCATTCCTCTATTGGATATTGTAGGACCTGAACGAAGTATATCTATTTCACTTAATATCTATGATTAATATTTATATATCTTACTACGATTATAAATGCGAAAATTTGGAAGCATATTTCTTACTCAATCACGCCAGAACGGCTGAACGGATTTGGATGAAATTTCGTACACAGATAGATTATAGTGTGAAAAAATTATACTTCCTTTTTGAATACGGATGAATGGACGACAGCTTGTTTAAATGATTTTGAATGTTTAAAAATCTATACATATACATAATATGCAAAATAGGGTTCCTTTGACGCAAACGCACCTCAAAACTACTGAACGCATTGGGGTGGGACTGCCACCATTCGACGTGGAATTTTTCGTAGACGGTTATAGGCTATATATGATATTGATAAACGCGGGTGAAACCGCGGGGGACAGCTAGCAAATAAAAACGAAAGAAATTGTACGGTCACCAACATACGAAGGTGGACAAATTCAAATCGGAAAAACATTGCACACTAAAACTAATCCATAATTTAGAAATGTCATAGTGTAGGTTACTGTGTACAATGAACTGTTGACTTTATCTTTCAATAATGATGGTTTTAGTGCAAATTCATTTTTTATATTACTTTTATGTTTCTAACCGTATAAATGTCAACTAATATTATAAATGTGAATGTAAGTTTGTTTGTTACGCTTTCACGCTAAAACTACTTAACCAACCATCATGATACTATGTACACATATTCTAATTGATATATATCATATTCTATTAGAAATAACATAGGATACTTTTTGTGCCGGGAAAATGTTACATTCCTCGGGAACGCGGGTGAAACCACGGGGGACAGCTAGTAATTTATAAAAAAATACGAAATTGTTACGTGTGAATTTTACGAAATAGGAAGTGAAAAAATAACTTTTAATACTCTAATTAACTAACTAATTAATAATAATTTTTTGGTTGTTATGATAGGTAATTGGAGGATAAAACAATTCTTACCTTTTAATCCAGATAATGATGGCACTAACACGAATATTGCTGAAATGTTCATGAACACATCCCAGTACTGAAACAAAATTATTGTTCTGTAAGTTTCAGTTATGTTTACAAGCAAAATTATAAGTATGTATGTTACACCTGTAAAGTTTTTGTTTAAATCATCATGTTAAAGATTTTTTTATTTTACAATCAAGAATGCATTTCTTTAAATTAGAATTTGATTTAATTTTATTAAAATACACAGTTACACGTGCAAATTTGTAGTTCAGGTTACTATAATATTTATTAATAATTTAATTGTAACTTATAAACATAATAGAATGTTTATTTAAATCGTGAAAAAAGATATATGTATATTGGTGTGTTAATTCTGGCCCGTCAAGTTAGTACTTGCGATAGTATTTTTTTTTTTTTTTTATTAGGGATGGGCTTGCGTTTGGCCTTCGACTGACTCCAGAAGGAGTCACGACGAGGCCGAGGATGTAGCACGCTTACCCAGAAAAGCTACTTTTTAAAGCTAGGTACTTTAATTTGACATTACTAATTATAAGTTTGAAGAGAGTCAACAAAATCCTGCGGTGCAATACGTCTTAATCGAATTTAAAACTACAGTGTAAACTCTTTATAACGTTATCCTTTATAACGATAAACTCCCTATAACGTTGAAGTGAGCCCAAGTTGGTTGGTTTGTTCACTTTGTTTTGTTTTTTTTTGTTCACTCCATATAACGATAACTCTCTATAACGACAAAAAATGCTCAGTCCCTTGAGTTTCGTTATAAAGAGTTTACACTGTATTTATTATATATCTATAATTATAAACCTTATATATATGTATCAAATTACTACTATACATACAGAATAGATACAATATAAAAAAAGAAACTTAGCCATAGACAGCTCTAACAATTAATTTTTTTTTTTCTAGATTATTGCTTATTTATTAGTTAATCTTAAGTAGTTTAGTATGTACACTTTGTTTTATTATGTTAGTATTAGATCTATTGTAATCTTGTTTACAATTAATTAAATTTTATATAAAAGAAATTTCGAAATAGTTATGAACAATTTTTTTTATTTATTAGCGCGGCCAACATGATTTTATTTTATACTTTTTTAATTTTTTATGAGTATCATAAATAAAAAATGGTCACTTACAAAAACATATTAATTACAGATTAATTAGCCCATTTTTCTTATTAAAAATCGTTCTATATTTCTTATCCATTACAGTACTTCCCTCCTATCTAATCAACGTGAAAAATGGCCAAACAAAACATATTGATTGACTAACCAATCCAACCACGGCGGCTGATAACCACGGATTCCAAGTGGAAAGCAAATAACAAAAAAGGAATGCCATTGTGTTATCTGTATTAACGGATATTGAGTATTTTCTTTATTTACTTATCTATTGTCCAATAACATACATACTGAGTAATAGTTGCACTGTACAACACTCATATACAAAAAAGGTAAAGTTTGTATGTTTGGATATTTGACTGGCCACAACCAACTGGAGTTGTGGTTAGCGACTCTGACTGCCAAGCCGAAGGTCGCCGGTTCGATTCCCACCCAGGACAAACATTTGTGTGCATGAACATGTCGGTTCTGTGTCTGGGTGTAAATGTCTAAATAAGTATGTATTTAAAAAAAAAAGTAGTATATCAGCTATCTGGTTTTTATAGTGCAAGCTCTGCTTAGTTTGGGACCAGATGGCCGTGTGTAATGTCCCGGGATATTTATTATTATTATACGTATCTCATGGACAAGCCATCCGAAATCAAAATTTCTGTCATTGATAGAAAGCTAAAATTTTGGCGAGAGATATAAGTTATATATAGGGAGAGAATTAAGGGTTAACAAGGGTAAAAAAATACCCTACATCACTCGGGAACAATGTAGCGTTCTATCAGTAAAAGAATTTTTGAAATCGGATAAATAGTTTTGGACATAATCTTATATATCCAAACTTACAAACTTTACCTCCTTATTTTAGTCGAGATTAAAAAAAGAAAGAGACAACTAGATATAATTAGGTTCTCTATAAAATAGTGTCAGGATCACACGTATTAGACCCGAAGGTTTGCTGGAATACTTACTCTGACTGTACCGAGGACCAGACCAGCTCCAATGGTACCACATCCAGCGATGAAGAATGGAACAGCAACTTGCATTAACGTACTCCACCATCTTTCTTCTTTTTTCTGTAACCAAGGATAGTTTTTGTGTTTTATTATTAACGCCCTTAAGACATTTTGATATTAAACAATATCCTAACTTTGCTGCACATTCTAATTTAAATTAAAATTTATTTATGCGGTGTTTAAGTGCATTATACAATATGTAAAAACATTTAAGCTTGTATGCACTTGGCTCTAAATGACTTAATATTACAATCATAACGAAAATTTAATTAGCATAAGTATTTGTGCTTTTAAACCGCCGTGGACAAGATGGCTGTATATTATCTAGTCTAGTCTAGTCTAGTCTTCGCTAGTGGAAAAGCCATTTGTAAATAGGATTGACGTTACAGTATTGAAACATGAAGCAAACGGGTGCACAGTAAATATGTGTCTATAAAATAAACTAGATTTATGAGGCACGTTATGATGGCCGTTTTGACGTTTCAGATTGTCATAGGAAAAGAAACTGTATTGCTTTAAAATAAGGTTGATTTCCACCATCATACAATTAACTGTTGGATCAATAGATGCACCTTATGTCGAAAGGAATAAAGGTTACTTTTCTTTGTCATTGTTAAACGTAAAAACGGCCATCATAGCGTGCCGCAAGTTTAGTGTACTATTGTGTAGAATTTACAGAAATGAAGTGAAATATTTATTCAAAAGCCTTCACAGGCACTTTTGAATGGTCAGACTATAACTTTGTATAAAATCTAAATATCCAGTGATTGATGTTAATCTTATATAAAGCAGATCGTCTAAACGAAGATTTTGGTCGATAGTCATCTTGTCTAGGAGGTGGTGATTCACGGCCTAAATGAATATTAGATATCGATGCAATATCTCTGAATATCTGTCAAGAAGCTGGTTTTCTTTTTTATTTATTTAAATCTAATAATAAATATAAATAGAAGCCTTTTTCTTATCTGTAGAAGCGATCGCCTTTTTAAAATAAGCAACGCATATTTTTTTTTTATGACACATTTTTTATTAGTCACAATGAAAATCTTTTTTAACATTTGTTTATATATCGGTTTCCATGTATATTTTTCGCATTCCTTGAGATCTAACTAACTAGTATATTCAGGAGTAAGTACCCACGGACAAAAACCATAAATATTTAATCTGATCGAATATTCATTTAGGCCGTTAAGGCTACGGTTCTGATTTCACGGGCCTCACTGATAATGGAGTACTGCCTTTATCGGGTCAAGCTACCACAGGCGTGACGCACAAAATTACTTACAAACTACAATAGAATTCACATACACAGAAACACACAATAATAAAAAGTTTGCGTTCATTTAGAAAACTTTTATGTACGATACTTCATGGTTATGATAAATAATTAACTTTTTAATAATGCTGTCATGTTTAAATACGTAACATTTTTAAATAAAGAACAATGCTTAAAAATAAAATTAAAAGAAAATCATTTTTTCAAAGTGAACGCAAACTCTTTTCGTTGTGTGTGTTCCGAAATTAAAGATAAACCTCTTTTTGCACCTGAAACTTTTTGGTGTACATATTTCACTGAACATTCACGCAACATATAGAGTTTCACTATCACAGTTCAATTTGATAGTTAATTTGAAAGCTTAAGAGCTGAGACAACAAATAAAGCTTATATCATAGGTATCGTTATATTATATTACAATAAAATGTAAACATAATCTATTTTACTGATGATGAAAAAACACTAAATCTCTAGTTCATTGTAATTATATATTATATTTATAATTTTTACATTGAAAACATAGTTTAAACATAAATTAGATATATAATTCGAAGGCATGGTGCTTAATACGCACGTGTCGTGGATGCATCAAGTTAGTTTTGGACTTGGTGTAAAAATATATGAATGAAAAATTAACAAAGAAAGTATGTCTGTTATCTGGTTATCATAGTGAAAGCTCTGCTTATTTTAGGATGAAATAGCAGTGTGTAAAGGAGATGTCCCAGGATATTTATTGATTTGTTCTATGACATAAATCTTCCGGAAAAGTTCTCTATATAATTGTGAAAATCGCATCAAAATCTGTTGCGTAGTTTAGAAGATATAAGCGGACAAACACAAAGACAGATATGGTGACACTGTTTTATACCATTTAGAAATATAATGTGTAATTTTTAAAATAAGACTGACACCTTTTAATAGGATATAGGTTACTTTGAATTAGCTTTTAAAAGCATTTAAAATATAATGTATTTGTAATATTATGAAAATTTGAAATATACTTTTAGTCGTGTGTTCTGTTTCTTGACATAGATATCTATGTAAGATTGTAATTAGAAAAAATAGTATATTACTCTGCTTAGTTTAGGATCAGATGGCCGTGTGTAAAGAATGTCCCAGGATATTTATTGACGTGAGACTTCCTTTGGGAGGGCTTTGAAATCCTGATCCGCAACCTTTTGTGTGACGAAAAATAAGTGAATGATAAACACAATCTATGCTATTCAAAAGTGATTGACGAATAATTTAAATGTTTGCCTGTGACACAAAGTTTCACTTCTATCGTGTCTTTACACACCCTGTTTTTAATTATTTAAAAGGTTTTTTTTACATTCTTACTCATTTCTTAGGAAATTAAGATTGCCAAGTAATATACGGTTTGTAATTATTATAATTATTTCTGCGTAATTTGTTGATAAAGACGCTTATAATGCAGATTGCGCTTTGGAGTATGCTACAATGTACCTATTTATTAACATTTACTTGAGCAAATTTTGTCAGTTACCATATATGTCTAATGTCATATTATATATCTGTCTGATTAACTTACATAATTATATACCTATCCTTATATATATGACTATTGGTGTATTTTGTTTTTGTGATGTTAAAATTTAAAAGTACTTCCCATTTAAAAATAAGTACATATCTTAAAACTTGGGTTTACTTGGAATTATCCCGGATTGTTATTTTCTCTTATAATATTTTATGTCCCTTATTTTCGACAGTAGCCGAAAATACATGAAAAGCAATTTTTTTCTGGGAGAAATAGACAAGATTGATTTTTTTAACATATTTTTATCACACAAATAAAAATAAAAACCTTTTTAATTTTTATTAATTATATTTTAGCTGCGGCTGTATTGTAAGTGTCTATTAAATACCTAAATAAATAAAGCACGTATTTTATTTATATTATGTCGAAATTAAGTTTATTTTAGAATCCGTCTCGTTGTAAGCGCCATTTTAAGGTTGAATACGAAGATATACCCACCATTGCATCCTACTTTGCACTGAACACGGTCATAAACTATTTAAAAAAAAAGTGACAGTAGCAATAACCCTAGGCAAAGATTACAAAACTATTCAACCATCTTGGTGACGTCATTTACATTCTCTTTCGATTTTCTCCGAAATTAAAAATTAATTCTTTTTAAAAAAATGTTCGTGTCATATTAATTAGAACGTGGATATAAGTCGATAAATATTCTCCATTAGATTGAAAAATTGTTACGAGCGAAGCAACAGACACAAGCTGGTATGTAAAGTTCAAGTGTAGATTTGCTACGTGATCCGTAATGTGTTTTTCTAACCACTTGAGAAGTGAGTGTTGCACGTCAAAGTGAAGTGGTCGTGTAATATTTCCCAATTACATTTTAGAATGGAGATTCCTTAATAAATAACTACATTTTCCGGCACTTCTAAAAAATAATTTAGTTTCCTCGTACACAATAAGTGGTCAAGAAATGTATGATCATTGTAACATATTTTTTTTTTATAATGATAATGATTTTATGTGTTATATTTTGAATTATAATTGCATTAATTGATCTACTAATAACATGGTTTATGAAGTGCGGGTTGTACATGTTTATATTCATTATTTACTTATTAATCTATGTATTTTGATTCTTGCAAATGTTACACAATAAAAAAATGTAGTTATTGAATAATGTGGGGTGACTCAAACAATTGTTTTGACATAATTAATTTTAAAATGACTATAAAAAAATCGTGTTCTTTTTTTAAACAATAAAAAGCGAAACCAAAGCAGCGAAACAATAGCCTTATTATAAAAAAGAAGTAATTTGCAACGCAGGCGAAAGAAGAATGCTTTATTTTACAATTTTTTAAATTAAAGCGAATTAGATAAAAAGTGAACAAAACAAAAATAAATAAGGCTTTCCATGTACGATATCGTTACCTGCCTAGGTACCCTTCTAACAACAACTTCTTCGTCGTCTTGCAACGGTTCTTCTTCATCTCTACCTCCAACCGATTGGAGAATAATAGATTCTCCATCCTGATCTTCTATATCTCCATTATTAAATGATTCTTTTCTTCTGTCACGATGAAACTGGAAACCATTACTTTGGTTTTAATTCTGCCATTTATTATCTGGCACAGGCAAATATTAAAAGCGGTGCTTACCTTTGGTCAAATGGCTTATGCCAAAGCTAATTTGGAATGCCATTTTAGAAGAGGATTCATTACAAAAGATGGTATAAAGCAAGACTAGTAAAACCTAAGCTTAAAATATATTCCCCGCTCTCTAGGAGTAGTACAGCTCCTATTGCAGAATTCGTCCGAGGAAGTACCACCTAACTCATTTCCACCGCGATGCAGTGGTGCACCTGCATTTCTGTGTTCCGGTTAAAAAGGTAAGAGATAGGAGACTGAACATCACGTCTCAGGGTTGACAACGCATTGGCGATGCTCCTGGTGTTACACATATCTATAGGCGGCGGTGACCACTTACCATCAGGTGTTTGATGTTTTTTACTTTCTTTAAATCATATTTTTTAATAACATAATATATACCAGAAAGAGGGTACTTAAACATAGGCACCAAAAGTGAGAAAAAAAAATTTCAAAATGACAGGTTATGCAGCCAGTATGTCGTGTCTGTCTGTCCCCCCTATATGTCACAGCTATATTACTTACATTGGACATATGTTTGGTATATGTCGAAAATCGAATCTAGGTAATCGCGTTAAGAAAAATAAAATCGCTAATATTCTTATTTAAGAAACAAACGAGCTGTCAAATGTCAAACATTAACGACTTGAGAAGTAAAACATAACAGCCCTAAGCACGAACATTTATCGTAAGCGTATCGTCATCGTATCGATAGCGCCAAAAACGAATGCAATGGGAAATTGAACATCGGGCCACGTCACGGTATGCGCGATATTCAATTTTCCATACTAACCAGCTTTTTGGCGCACTCGATACGATTACGATACGCTCAGGCCACAGATAACTCCTCTGTTTACGTATAAACTATCAAGCGAGGTTGCAACAATTATTGTCAAAAGAAACTAGTGCAGTAGATCAACTATACTTAAGTATGTTGTTAAATACAATTTTAAAAAAAACATATTTGTTCACAATCATCGATGTTCACTAATGAGGACACAGCATAATAAACAATTCACTGGACTACAAAGATATTGATTACAAATGATTTATTATAATTGATAATTATTGACAGACGATCAATATTGTTGGTATCAGCAAACTAATAATAAAGCTAATATATATGTTAAAAAGTTTATTTATTCAAGCTAGCAGTACCTTGTGTAGTAAGATATACTTCTCAGAGAATGAGGGTTAATTTCAGAAACATATCGCACCCTCAGAACGATAGTTTTAACTCAAAAAATCACTTTTGGCACATCTCTGATTGGGTCACTTTCGCACTGAGCGGGGAGGGTGGGTCCCGGTGTTAAAGAGGCTGAAGTATCGGTATGCTTATTCTATCATTAAACTGACTATGTTTTATCGTAACTCCATTTCGCAATTTTTTTAGTTAAGCCCTTTTCGTACTGAGGGTGCGATATAACTATTCCCACCAGGTTTGGTGCTAATTGACATTTTTGTGACATTTTCATCCTATATTGTATCATATTACTATGTCTTCATTATTTCTTCTTGTTTGTGACTAATATAACCTACTTTAGTAAAGAGCATTGACATTTTATTCATTATCAACTAAAAATAATGGTACTATCTATAACAGTACAGGGTCGATGCACTTTATTTCTGAAACCATTTCAAAATCCCTTGTGTAAGTACGAGATTATCATTATCTATTAAACATTAACAATTTCCTTCACTGAAAGAAGAGTCAATAAGATAGGCTTAGACAATACAATGCTATGAAAACAGGGGCATGGGCATAATTGAGTGGCACTCAACTACGGTTATACTATCATAATCCTTCAAGTATTACAATACAAGAGTCATCTGTATTTGCAATACACTTTAATTTGTGGAAATACTAGTGTGTGTGGTTTAATGGTAAACCAATCGTGTTATAATGACAATTCTGCGTATTTGTCGTATATTTACTTATTTACTCAATGATCTAAACTTCAAAATTGACAGCTCAACATTGCCGCCATTTTGTGCAACTGACATATGGATTGTCTTTATAGAATTAGTGACAGATATCAGTATTACTTCAATTCTTTGCTAATATAGATTATCAACACCTAGTGGTGACACAGCTTGTATAGGGAGCGTCTCTGAATCATTGAGGATATGTAGGTGTTGTGACAGTTGAAGCGAAATGGCGCCCTTTTTTTTTCTTTTAGGTATCACCTCTAAAGAGGTTTTATTAATCTTTGTTCTGAACGTACATCGTTGACAATTAATGACTATAAATATAGTTTTTTTTTCATAATACGTAATTACTAAAATATACATATCATAGTTTGAATGTCAGAATGTTTGAGACTGCACGGCTCAAAGAATGATATTGAAACGTAATACTTTTATACCATGAAATTGAATTCTTTGAGATTTCGGGCTAAGGCGCGGGCGGAAGGTAGTCTACAAAACAATTTCAGTTTTCACGAACGTATGTCAACATAATGATTTCCTAGTATATTCCTTTATTGTGATGAAACAATAAACTAAGATTATTGTAAGTAAGAATCGGTTTTACAACATGACTTCGCATGACCATAAAGTTTAATACAATGTGTTGCATTATATTTGTTTAAGCATTTACATAATTAATGTTTTTATTATAATAGTATTTGTATTATCTTTTGTAGGTTTCTAACTAGTGTTGGATCATCAGGTTTTTCATAAAACTACATAGGTGTACAACTTTGCTAAACCGCCGTTTTGCAATAGATGGCTGTAGCGGTAAGTACCTACCTATTTTAAGACGAAAGCACTTGTGTCTTAAGAGAATAAAAAATATACGTAAAGAAGAATAAAATTGTGTCTATTGTCGATACCTATATGTTCTATTGACACTTATGTACTACGTAACTTAATAATATATTTTCTTAAATTAAAATCATATTAAAGAAAATAATATGAAGTTTCACTCACAAAATCAAGCAAGATAAGTACATAATTATTTTAGGGCCGGTAATTTTAAATATCGAACACACGCATTGTCAACCGGCCGAATTTAGAACGCACGCGTTCGAAACTTAATTTGAAAACTGTTACGAAATTAATTTTATATAAGTATGCGAACACCAACCTTTACAAGGCTGGCCTTATAAAGGTTGATGGAACAAGTTATATTATTTTTATCTAAAATTAACTTTTGTAGTAAAATACATAGTCATGCTGATTTTAAAAATAAATATTACGAAATATTGTTATAATGTCGATGCCTATCTACGTTTTTAGGATAATGGACTGAATTTTGAATAAGTCATTCGTCTTCTAAAAATCTGTGTTTTTTGGGAATTATATTATTTTAATGTTTTCAATATAGTTATTTTAGTTCAATCTTACTACTATGTATTACAAATGCGACAGTTTGGATGTTTGTTACTGAATCACGCTTGACGGACAGCTGAACGGAACTAGATAAAATTTGGCACAGAGATAGATTATAGCCTGGAATAGCACCGGGATAAAATGAACTATTCATTTATATAAAACCATCCTTCAGGAATACGGGTGTTACCACTGACAGCTAAAACTAGATTTAAAAAATTAATGGTATTGGTTTATGGTAACAAAAAGTCTATAGTAATCGATAACCAATTCATATCGATTATATATCTCGATATTAATAATACATAATTACTTTATTAGCTATCCAACAAAAACTACAAAGAACCGGTTTAAACAGTATTATGTTATAGATTATTAATGAATGAACTATTCGTTTGGGAATTTCCATGTTTTTTATTTACTATTGTATATAATAAAACATATATTAACAAAGAGGCAACATAGCCAGCCTTCTGGGCAATTCAAATTTAGTTTTTTTTATAGATTACCAGCTTTCCCCCGCGTTCCCGAGGGATGTAACATTTTCCCGGCACAAAAAATATCCTATGTTACTTTTAATACCTCCAAGTGTATTCTTCTACACGTGTGTACAACATTTCATGATGATCGGTTTAGTAGTTTTCGCGTGAAAGCGTAACAAACTTACATTCACATTTATAATATTAGTAGGGATTGCTTTATTTAGTTAAGTAAGTGGAGTTTTAAGTTTCTTTTTTTCTATTTCTTTATATGCATTATCTTTTATATAAAAATAAATATATTCATTTTTATTATGATTTGTTGCAATTTTTATCACAATTAGGAAATTATGCGTTTTATCGGTTACAGGAAATATGACTTTATACAATCAGTCAATAGCGTGGCGTGGATACATTATAATTCTTAGTCATTATATTAACATTACTAATAATATCAATGAACGATTAACAATAATAAATTACATTAAAAAAATTAATAACATTAAAATTCCAAAATTATTGAATATATTTTAAGACGAGGAAATAATGGAGATTATAATTACGAACGATCTGTGAATGTCAATGTCTCAACAGTACCCTGATAACTACGGCTCCGCTGTTCGTCCGTCCGTCTGTCTGTCACCGGGCTGTATCACATGAACCGTAACAGGTAGACTGTTGAAATTTTTACAGAGTGTGTACTATATCGCCGCTATAACAACATATAATAAAAAAAAAAAAAGTTACAAGAAACGAATTTATTCGGCGTATTGTTAAATATTTAACTGTGGTACGGAACACATTATGTGCGAGGCCGACAGATTTTTAACGTTTTGATAGATTTTTCAAATTGATATATAAATCTTCGCTTATAAAAGTCTACAAACTATTCCAAAACATGGAGAAGCCTAACAAATAAACGTATTTCTACCATCTGATTATCATATATAGATACTATAAAGGGAGTAAACAGAGATGTGATTCTGTAAGGTAAACGATAGTTCGACAATGTTTCATCACTGCCTCTTTGCCGTCTCTTTCGTTTACTACCCAATAAAGTGAGAGGTCCGCCCTCGCCTTGCGCCGACGACGAAGTTTGTGTTAACTGAAGGCTGTAACTTACCCCGGATAAAGGTTGTTTCTCGGCATCGGCGTCGGTGATCTTCTTATCCGGCGGGTCACCCGGACTCTTTAGTTCTCCACTGGAGTTTATCGACGCCATGTTGTAAGTGTTGTCTGGACCGCCAGTGTCATCTGTAACAAACAAAGTAATATTGTAATGTTTGAATAATCCCTAAAAAATATAGATGGGCTTCCATCCTGTTAGGGTAAAACTTTTAAAAGAAACAGTGGAAACTAGTGAAAAAGAAACGTTAATATATATTTGACCAAACCGGGAATTCAGCCCAGGACCCCTGGTCTCCGAGCATTATACCTTCCGACAACCAAGGCAATAGTATACCAAATTAAATTACAACAAAAGAAAAAAATGGTTAGATAAATTTTAAATTCGATTGGAGATTGAGAGAAAAGGTTCTATGGCACTTAAAAGATTTTTTGATTTTGATTTTTGAGATCATAAGATTTTAGAAAACATTAAGTAGGTAAAATTAGTTTGGAATACATTTTTTTTATTGCTTAAATTAACCCGGGCAAAGTAGTTAAGTTCTTAGTGTAGAGTTCGCCTGAGGAAGTACTACCTTACTAACCTTACCCATTTCTGCCGTGAAGCAGTAGTGCACATGACTGTGATTCTGTTAGAAAGGTAAGGGGGCCGGTGAAATTACAGGCACATGAGACTTAACAACTTCACGTCTCAGGGTCGACTAAGCATTGGCGATACCCCTGATTTTGCAAATGTCTATAGGCGGGGGTGACCACTTACCATGTGGTATAAAAAATATATATATATACTTACGGTAATACAAGTTATACAATTGTTAATTACCTCATTTAGACCAACAATTGTAGTAAACACATAAGGTTAAATATTTTTAGTTCAAGAATATTGCGATCGTTATTACGACATTACGATACCAATAATGAAGATAAAAATTAAAAAGAGATTATTTTTAAAGTAATCAAGGATTTCATGTTAACAGAAAAGGTGCGGGTTATATTTTTATCAATTTGGTCATAGCTTTAACTCAGAACGAAGAATTTCATAAATATGTTAGAAAATTTTCAAAGACTTTCAAGTTAGTGTGTAATCAAGCTAAATCTTACTTTATATGTAATAAAATAGGTAATGCTAATAACAAAATAAAGACAGTCTGGAATGTTATTAATACGGAAACTGGTAAAATTAGAAATAATAATGAACAGGTAACTCTTAAAATTAATGAAAAAATTCTAACAAATAATTTAGATGTAGCCTGTGCTTTTGAAAACTTCTTCACGAGTATACCTGGTAAAACTACTAAAAGCCTTAAATCATGTCCTATAGCAGCGGAATCTTTACTCAAGCAGCATATTCATAATACATTTCCAAGTTTTAAATTTGACCATATTAATGCTAGCGATATCATAATAACTTTTAATTCTCTCAATATGAAAAGTACTGAAGATTTATGGGGCTTATCAGTAACAATCGTAAAATCAATAATAACAGTGATTGCACCTGTTTTGTCAAATATTTTTAATGAATGCATTGATCAGGGTTGTTTTCCTGATTTAATGAAATATAGTAAAATAGTACCTATTTTCAAGTCCGGTTGTAGGGAGAATCCATCTGATTACAGACCAGTTTCCGTTTTGCCAGCACTTAGTAAAATCTTTGAAAAATTGCTGCTTAATCAAATGTCAAGTCACTTTACTAAGCATAAGGTATTGCATGGTCATCAGTTCGGTTTCACGAAGGGAAGATCTACATCCGATGCGGCAGCAACATTGCTGAGGCACATTTATGGCGCATGGGAGGATTCACAGGATGCGATTGGCATTTTTTGTGATCTGTCCAAGGCATTCGATTGCGTTGACCACCGTACGCTACTACTAAAACTTGACTTCTACGGAATTCGTGGAACTGCTCATGATCTTGTTTTATCTTATTTATCAAATCGCCAGCAAAAGGTAGGGATTACCGGCACAACATCCAAGGGCTCTTTAGTCGAAATGGGGGTACCCCAGGGTTCAATTTTAGGTCCATTTTTGTTTTTAGTATATATAAATGATTTGCCATATGTTGTAAATGACCTCACAGATATTGTCTTGTTTGCTGATGATACATCATTAATTTTTAAAGTTAATAGAAAAGACAAAGATCTAACTAAAGTTAATCATACTATGTCAATTGTCTGTGGGTGGTTTGCTACAAATAATCTATTACTAAATTCAAAGAAAACTAAATGCTTAAGGTTTTCTTTACCAAATGTAGCACAAGTAGATAGCCAAATAATAATAGATGGGAGCCATATTGATCTTGTAAATAAAACGGTATTTTTGGGTCTTACATTAGACAATAAATTGCAATGGGGACCTCAGGTTGATACTCTAGCTGCTAAATTAAGTTCGGCTGCTTTTGCTGTTAGGAAAATTAAACAATTGACGAATGTTGAGACGGCCAAATTAGTTTATTTTACATATTTTCATAGCCTCTTGTCCTATGGTATTTTGTTTTGGGGAGCAGCAGCGGACATAGAATCAATATTTATTATACAAAAAAGAGCAATTCGTGCAATTTACAGTATGGGTCCCCGTGAATCATTAAGAGATTTATTTAGGGAAATAAATATAATGACATTACCTTCACTATATATTTATGAAAATATAATGTTTATACGTAGAAACATAGGAATGTTTGAGGCAAAATTAGATATTCATAGTATAAATACAAGACAAAGGGAGAAGTTAGTTGTTCCATACTTTAGACTAACTAAAGTTAACAAGTCATTTCTTGGTAATTGTGTTCGATTTTATAATAAGATACCGCTTTCAATAACCAAAATGTCTGATCATAAATTTAAAAATTATATTAGGAAAGTTTTGAAAGAAAAAGCGTATTACAAGGTAGTTCATTATATTGAAGATAAAAATGTATGGAAATAGCTGCTCTCTGCACAGTGCACCTCTAAATCTCTTGTTTAAGTTGTAAGTACCTAATTATTGTTATTTTCTATTTTGTAGTCTTGTCATATTTTTTTTGTTTTGTTTTTATTAATGTTACCTATAATAAGTATCTTGTAATTGTTAAATATAAAATTATGTAAAATTGAAATTATAAAATAGCCAAAAAGTCAGAATAGATAAAAATTTATATAACAAATAAAAAAAAAATGTAACCTTGCTGAGTTTCTTGCCGGTTCTTCTCAGTTGAAGGCTGACTTCCGAACCGGTTGTAGCTTTAGTAACTTTAAATTTGACCTTCATAAGTGCCCTCCGAAGGCCTAAACTGAATAAATGGTTTTGAATTTGAATTGAATTTGAAATTTGAATTGAATTTGAATTTGAATAGATGCACCTTATGTCGCAAGTAATAAAGGTTATTTTTCTTTGTCATTGTTAAACGTCAAAACGGTCATCATAGCGTGCCGCAAGTTTAATGCTTGTAAATAAACAAGCACAGTTTATTTTAATTGTTGCACCATAAACAAACTAGTGTATACATAATGTGAACGTGACAGCGACTAATTTCCATGTAATTACAAAGAAACACGTAAGTGAGTGCAAGTTGTAGATAATGTATGGAAATGGGAGGATTTAATTTGACTAATAATTGACAGCGTTTTTGAAATAAATACTTATTTGGCACCGTTGTGCAAATTTTTATCGACTTTACAAAAGAAATGAAGTTGTTACTTTGAGCGGCTTCTGGGGCTCGATTCTGTAAGGAAAATGACACTAACTCGAGGATGTTTCGTCGCGGCCTCTATGCCCTGTCTCTTTCGCTAACTACGCTAATACTACTAATCACGCGAGAGATAAGCTCTCCGAGGCCTCCGTGAAGCGGCTCGCCGACGAAGTTTGTATTAGCTGAATTAGGGGGCTGTTTTCAAACCGTACCTTGCAGTTATATATTTTTTTGATTATTATCATCACAGTAATAAAATATTTGATTTCGGTTTCAACATTTTATTTATTACTACTGTAATTGTAATGATTTTTCATAAATGAAGCTTAGTAAGTTAAGTTATTATTTAATTAGGTTTTTATGACATACTAAACAATTAGTGGGAATTCAATTCAGATTTAGAATTAATTATGTTTTTTGGAGATATCCATTCAATTGTATGCCTGGAGTTATGATTTAAAATAAATAATTACTAATACAATGTAACTAGTATAATAACTCTTGTATATGTATATTATTGTATACAACGTGTTACAAAATACCCCGTAAAAATATAATTAATTATCAAAGCTAACAGCCCTAGTAAGCTTTCATGTCAGGGAACCAGATTATTTAACAGAAAGGCCTACGTACCTATTTCACCTAATAATTGTCTACTTTACTAGCTTTTCTATTTTTCATTCATAAAAAATCGTTTTTATTTTTTTATTTTTTATACAGCTTCTACGGTTCTTAAATATTGTGAATGGACTCGTTGTAAGGCCCCATTTAACCTCCTTTCGGCTTTACGGGTAGTTTTGTAACACCTGTATATAAATTTATTGTACATTGGTATTTCGGTTCAAATGATTTGGATGAAAATTTGTATTAAAATAAAACAAATCTCGGCCGCCAGGTACTGTAGATTGATATAAGCAAGAATTATATATAAATGTCAATAATAACATAATACCTGCAACATACAATCCCATATTCAATATTTATAAATATTCTTGTAATAATACATTATTATTTACAGCACAAAGTTCATTTTTCATTAAAAATAATGAGTGATGCGAAATTGTAATTGTATTGATTGTCTTCTACAGTCATTCGATTTTATGGATCAATTCTAGAATATCTATATTTGTGTTATTGTCTATTGTTTACGGGTTTTCTATGTTTCTGAATAAATAGTTTTATTTTTACATTAATAAATTATAATAAAAAATAAATATCCTGGGACATTCGTTACACACGGCCATCTGGTCCCAAACTAAGCAGAGCTTGTACTATGGAAACCAGATAACTGATATACTACTTTTTAATTGCATATATATAAGTTATAGATATTTACTCCCAGATACAGAACTAACAGACATGTGCATGCACACAAATGTTTGTCATTGATGGGAATCGAACCCACGACCTGCGGCCTGGCAGTCAGGGTCTCTAACCAACAGGTCAACAGGTCCGTCAAATTTTGAGTTGAATGTTTTTTTTATTTCCATGAAAATTTGACATTGTATATCGCGTATACGTTTCAAAATTTATCTAATTTGAACCTTATTTTAATTACATTTAGGTCTATTGGAGTTATCGCTAGTTTGTTACAGTGCGGAATTAGGCGATGGCGGAAGAGGATTATTGTGGATTTAATTGTAATTAATGACGTCACTTCTAATTATCGAATTAATTAAAGTCAGAGTGAAATTAAACCGATGTAACCCCGGTCAAACATATACCTTATACATATATATAATTTTGTGAGTTTGTGTGGAGTGTTATTTGGAACTAAAGAACATTTAAAAAATATATATCAAACCGATCTCGTAAGTAATCTTTTCGGCCAAAGAAATTTATTGTACTTTCAAGAATCGAACACAGGATCCTCAGTCTCCAACTGAGCTTTATACCACTCGACTACTAAGGCTATAAGCATTAAATCATAATAAAAAAATCTATTATAAAAATCGCTGCATGCCAAAGCGTTTGTGAAAGCTAACTGTACTGTGCCAAGGTTGCTTTTCACTTCTTATTTTGTTACTACTGTTGACCTTATCTGTGAATCGTTTGAGGAACAGGCAGAAGTAGAAGTACTACCCGAGATTCATCGGTTTCTTTATACTAACGATGCTTCTCCAAGCGTATCGGTAAATGTTCCTGATACAATTAAAACTACTTTTTTAGATATATTTACTAAACTTGCAGCACGCTATGATGGCCGTTTTGACGTTTAACAATGACAAAGAAAACTAACTTTTATTCCTTTAGACATAAGGTGCATCTATTGATCCAACAGCTAATTGTATGGTAATGGAAATCAACCTTATTCCAAAGCAATACAGTTCTTTTCCTATGACAATCTAAAACGTCAAAACGGCCACCAGAGCGTGCCGGTAGTATAGTATATGTGTAATACGCAAACTATATAGTTAGTTAGCTATAGAGGACTTCCTCCGCACTTAGCCTCTTGAATGTGCCATTGTGCGTCAGCCTCTTACTCCAGACATCCCAAGTTGTCCCAGAAAGCTAGCAACCTTTTCAGGTTGCTGCAGGCTCCCGGGAGAAATGCTGGGGATTGGAGTATCTGTGCCACGCAAACTATATAAGGAAATGTAAGTCAGAGTTCGATGTAGGTATAACCTTACCTATTACAGTATATCCGTGAAGTCGCCTCCAAAACTTATCCACAGTCATTTCTAACCTAGCACCCATATTTACTACAGACATTTTACAAACACTTATATAAAATTATTACTGAGATCCACAAATTTTAGATCAAACACATAATAAAAATTTAATACATTAGACTTCAAGACGAATCTATCGTCCAAAAGTCGAATAAAGACTAAGAAATCAATCACAAATGGCGTTTAAACGAACAAATTGCGGAACTAAAACATTTCCTTGTTGAAAAAGTAAGTACATTTTGTATATTTCTGGGTCAAACAGTACGATGTGCAACGCGAATGTCAATATATCTTGTAAAATGGTTTTCCAAGATAAGATTACGAAATTACAGATAAATAAATTGATGATAGCACATGTTATATACCAATGTATTTATGTACCGATTATGTAAGTAATCTATTTACATGTATTTTTATATCACATAAGAATGAACACTTCAGTCACATTTCGTTGAACACAATCACGGGTCACTTTTATAATTTTTGTTTTTGATTACATTTTTCGAATTGAATAGCAGGACTTGTAACTGTTAGCATCGGCCACTGAATAAACTGTTTATTTAGTTTATTACAATCTCAATGTGGGTGCCTGATAATTATTAAGTATACCCACACTATTTACATCGTTTACGATAATGGAATTATTTACGAGTTTTATCATTATAATTATTATGGATCCGTATATCTTTTGTCAACAATAATGTCTGTGTTAAAATTAAGGGCAAAAATTTATTTATAATTATTAGGTACTTGTTGATATGCAGTTGTGCTATCCAATTGTTTAGGCTTTGAGAACAAAATTCTCATTAAATTCTAAGAAATGTTGAATTAGTAAATGTGATTATTTAGGCTTCTTGGGCAGTATACCTCTTTATTGGGTTCCGTACCGAAAGGATTCCAACGGAATACCTATTACCAAGGCTCCGCTGTCTGTCCAGCCATTTCTCAGAAACGGCAATAGCTAGTATGCAGAAATATCAACAGGGTGTGTATTGCCATGGCCGCTATAAAACGAGTAATAAAATAAATACAACGGAAATTTAAAAAAAACTATATAAAATATGTTATATGGGGGGTTTGTTAAATATTTTACGGAACCCTGACCGCCTTATTTTTAATATCCCGCGTGGTATATCGCCTTATAAATTTAATGAATTTCTTGACTCTTTTAAGCCGATCAAATTATTGTGGAAAACTAAGTATCTGAGTAATTTTCTCTCTTGATGTCTCATTTGAAGAATAATAAATCCATAAGTGATTAAATAAAAATTAACTTAAGAATTAAAGGGGTTCCCATACAATAAACTATATGCTAGAAGATCTGCTATATTCTCGTGTATTGAAGTTAATGACATAATATGATTTTCCAAGTAAACACAAGTGATAAAATAGTTAATAAATTAACTATAACACATCATAAATCATGTAATTTAACGATAAACTTACGACATTATCGAGAAATGTTGCCAACATTATGTAAGTACATAAAATGCTATACATTGTAGGACTCTGTGTTGCTCGTATACTTTAAACATATAATTGACTAGAATTCCGAGTTTCAACCCCGTTCCTTAGGGATTCAATTGATCCAGGAATTATAACAGCCTAATAATGTACCTATCAAATGGTGGAAGAAGTTTTTAAATAGATGCCGTGGTTCCAGAGATTACACTCCGCATACAAAACGCACCCTCAGAACGATAGGGGCTTAACTCAAAAAATCACTTTTGGGACATCTCTGATTGGGTCACTTTTGCACTAAGCGGGGAGGGTGGGTCCCGGTGTTAAAGAGGCTGAAGTATCGGTATGCTTATTCTATCATCAAATTGACTATGTGTTACTATTCATCGATAGAGCGTACTTTGTTTAGTCTTTCTACGATCGTAACTCCATTTCGCAAAATTTAGAGTTAAGCCCTTATCATACTGAGGGTGCGAAAAGTACTCAACTCGCACACTCTCTTAAGAATTTACCAAAAAGTTATTTATTTTTAAGATATTGAAAAGCATAATATTAAGACATAATTTTTTTGGAAATCCGATATAGTAAAGAAGCAGGTATCAACTGACTTGAGTAATTAGGTATACCCTTTTGAGGTCCGATAAACCTTGCATATGCTAATCTTGTGACAACCCTATACAAAAGCTGTTCTAAGTTATTACTTTTTACTATGTAAAGGTTTGTATTTGACCACAACATCACTATAGTAAGTGATGATGTGGTGGAAGGTGGTAATGTCACAAAGTCTAAAAAGGAACTAGCTCTTGCAGCTATCAGAACACACCAACAGGTGTGAAAGATTTACGTCTTGTAAGTGGTAGCCATCTTGGAACGGCCTTTGAATATTCAGGTTGTTTAATGAAAATGGAATTAATATCGGCTATGATATTCTGCAATGAAACTCGACGATGAATTCACACATTGACTATTCCCTGTCTCTCTCCCGTCTCCGCAATTAGATGAGAGGTGTGCATCCGCGTGTACTCCTGAGTGATCACTCGGCATGTTCTGGTTTGTGTATAGCACGGCTATACGACAAGTGATCGGATTTCGTACCATAGGTATTCATGCTGTTTCAACTAGAATGGTGGGCACTCGGTTTGAGAGAAAAAGAGGGCTGTCAGAAAATGCCTCAAAGTAGATCAAGTGGAGTATTCCTTAGAGGCTTGCAGGGATAGTAAAGTTTGTAGGGATATTCTATTGGAAAGCGGATAAGCCGATATTTTTTTTTTTTTACGTTTTGGTAGGCAAACGAGCAGACGTATCGCCTGATGGTAAGCGATTACCGCCGCCCATGGACACCCGCAACACCAGAGGAGCTACAAGTGCGTTGCCGGCCTTTTAAAAAGGAGTATGATATATAGTTATAATAAGGAAAATAGGGTTCCTTTGACGCACCATCACCTAAAAATAACTGAACATATCGGGATGTAAGGGAGCACAATGCCACCCTAGTGCTCCCAGCCAACCTCACCTGCCCGCGGTGCATCCTGCCGACAAGCGAACGAGGCTCTGGCGACCGACCAATGGCGGTATAACCATTCTGTACAGCGTAGCCAAATGGCACAGGCCGGTGATGGGCAGCAGCGTCACCGGTGCGAGAGCTACGTTCTGCGATCACCCAACCCGCCTGCCCAGCGTGTGGTGATTACGGGCATAAACCCCCTAATGAATAGCACGCTACAGCAACGGCCCCCAGTTCCCGGTCGCCCCGCTATTCCTGGCCAAGGCGGCGGTCATGGTCACGGCGGGGTAGGGGGTGCTAAGAATCCCCGGGCTACGGTAGGCCGCCAACACCGACTGACTCTGGCAACGTATAACGGACGCACGCTGCGGCTCGATGAACATCTGGCGCAACTCGAAGAGGAGCTGAGGAACATAAGGTGGCACGTTCTGGGGTTATGTGAAGTCCGAAGGGAGGGGGAGGATACCGTAACCCTAGAATCCGGCCATCTTATGTACTTCAGAGAGGGAGACCAACCATCCCAAGGCGGCGTCGGGTTCTTGGTACACAAGGCCCTCTCTGGCAACGTCATAGAAATCTCCAGTGTGTCGACAAGGGTAGCGTACCTTGTGATCAAACTCACCGAGAGGTATAGCCTCAAGGTTATCCAAGTGTACGCACCGACTTCGGCACACTCGGATGATGAAGTGGAGGAAATGTACGAGGACATTTCCAAGGCCTTATACACCACCCAAAAGGCCCACTTCAACGTTGTCATGGGGGATCTCAACGCTAAAGTAGGAGTACAAACAAGCGGCGAATCGGTAGTAGGACCACACGGATTTGGAAGCAGGAACCATAGGGGGCAAATGCTCGTCAACTTCCTGGAGAAAGAAGGGCTTTTTCTAATGAATTCTTTCTTTCAGAAGAAGCCCCGGCGGAAGTGGACGTGGCAAAGCCCCGACGCTATGACCAGAAATGAGATTGATTTCATTATGACGGACAAGAAGCGTATATTTAGAGATGTCTCAGTGATCACTAGGTTCAAAACCGGAAGTGATCACCGACTTGTCCGAGGCACTCTAGATATAGACTGTAAGCTTGAACGAGTCCGTCTAATGAAATCTACGCTCCGGCCTAATATGCTCCAATCCGTGGTTGGGTCTGAAACGTTTCAGTTGAAACTGGAGAACCGATTTGCTGCCTTGGAAACTACAATCAACGTTGATGTCGACCAGGATCTCGACCAAGTGGTGGGAATCCTCGGGGAGGAGGGGAAGAAATTCTGTGAGACGCGAGGTGCCGGTAAGAGATCCAAGCTTTCAGGGGAATCTCTGCAGCTAATGCAGAAGCGACGTGAAAATCCCGCAGTCACTACGTCAGATCAACGGGCTTTAAACAAAAAAATCTCAAAGCTGGTAAGACGGGACCTCCGGAGCTCCAACACACGCTCTATTACAGAAGCGATTGAGCGAAACCGGGGGTCTAAAGTCTTTGCCCAACAGCTAGGTCGAAGCCATCTGACGAAGTTGACCACATCTAGCGGGAATGTCGTCGCTTCTAAGCCGGAGATACTCAGGGAGGTGCAAGACTTTTACGGCCAATTATATACCTCGCAAGCGTCCCGTCCCCAACCTCATTCCAAGGATCCCAGGGCCACTCTTACCCGCCATTATACCGAGGATCTGCCAGAGGTCAGCCTGGACGAGGTCGTGATGGCTCTCAGACAGCTTAAAAACGGAAAAGCCCCCGGAGAGGATGGAATTACAACGGAGCTCCTAAAAGCTGGTGGAACTCCAACGCTGCTACAGCTTCAGCGTATATTTAATTCCGTCCTCTTTTCGGGGAGAACTCCGAAGGCGTGGAGCAAGAGTGTGGTCATAATGTTCTTCAAAAAAGGTGATAAAACCCTTTTGAAGAACTATAGACCCATCTCACTCTTGAGCCACGTCTATAAGCTCTTTTCGAGAGTCATCACGAACCGTCTCGCGCGTAGGCTCGACGAGTTTCAGCCCCCGGAGCAGGCTGGGTTTCGAGGAGGATATGGCACCATAGACCACATCCACACAGTGCGGCAGGTTATACAGAAGACCGAAGAGTATAACCAGCCCCTGTGCCTTGCGTTTGTGGACTATGAGAAAGCTTTTGACTCCATTGAGACCTGGTCTGTTCTGGAGTCCTTGCAACGGTGCCAAGTCGATTGGCGATACATCCAAGTGCTGAGAGGACTGTATAACTCCGCAACTATGACCGTCCAAGTACAAAATCAGCAGACTGAACATATCCCCTTACATAGAGGAGTGAGACAAGGGGACGTTATTTCCCCCAAATTGTTCACTAACACTCTGGAGGATATGTTCAAGACGCTAAATTGGAAAGGACGGGGCATAAATATTAACGGCGAGTACCTCTCACACCTGAGATTTGCGGATGATATCGTCATCATGGCTGAAACCGTGCAAGATCTCCAATACATGCTGAATACCCTGGCTGATTCTTCTGCACGCATCGGTCTCCGGATGAACTTGGATAAAACCAAGATCATGTTCAACGAGCATGTTATTCCGGAACCGGTTGCCCTTGACGGGGTTCCTCTCGAAGTTGTTCACGAATACGTCTATCTAGGGCAGATCTTGCAATTGGGTAGACACAACTTCGAGAAGGAGGCTCGCAGAAGAGTACAGCTAGGGTGGGCAGCATTTGGAAAACTTCGTCGAGTCTTTTCATCGCCCATACCCCAATGTCTGAAGACGAAAGTCTTTAACGAGTGCGTCCTACCTGTTATGACTTACGGAGCCGAGACGTGGACACTGACGGTGCGACTAGTTCACCAACTCAAAGTCGCTCAGCGAGCTATGGAGAGAGCTATGCTCGGAGTCTCTCTGAAGGATCGAATTCGAAATGAAGTCATCCGTCAGAGAACCAAAGTTATCGACATAGCTCATAGGATTAGCAAGCTGAAGTGGCAGTGGGCTGGTCACATCTGCCGTAGAACCGATAACCGTTGGGGTAGACGTGTTCTAGAGTGGAGACCACGGCTCGGTAAACGTAGTGTAGGGCGCCCTCCAGCTAGATGGAGCGATGATATACGCAAGCTGGCTGGCAGCGGTTGGAAACAAAGAGCTGAAGATCGAGCTCAGTGGCGTGCCATAGGTGAGGCCTATGTCCAGCAGTGGACGGAGATAGGCTGATGATGATGATATCGGGATGGGACTGCTACCATTCGACGTGAAATTTCTCGTAGATGGTTATTGGCTATATATGATATCGATAAACGTGGGTGAACCCGCGGGGGACAGCTAGTTTATAATATATACAAATATACAGACCAGTTACATATATGTTATGTCATATACATAAGACTTTAGTTAGCAGCGTCATTTTGCATTGAATTGCATAATAAAAGAATTTTTAGAGTTACAATTAACCTTTTGGTGAATTTCTTTACGAATTGTATTTACAAAAATTTGATTATTCAAGAATATTGAACAGCGTGGTGATTTCGTAAGATTCCTATACTCTGTCTCTCTCGTTAACTGTGCAATCACATGAGATGCAGTTTTATATTAGAGAATCTCGGGGAAAAAGTAACATCCCTCAGGAACGGTTCAGAGTGCCGAGTTAATCGCTACCTATCAAGACTGATGGCTTATTTAATTTAATCCTAATGATACTGTAAATCCTTAAAATTAAAATTGAAGGAAATTTATAGGGGTGTTTTGAGACAATCTCTTTGATGAATAATAATTCTTAATTTAATTTTAATACAGTCCGCCAATAATTGAAACCTCATCGAACTAGTTTAAAAACGACAGATCTAGAAAAATAGATATGCAAATACATTTTAACATATTTAATGTGTGTTTTACGATAAATGTACAGACACATATGACAATATCATTATGATATTAAAAGATATAACCAGTGGCTTTGTAATATTTTTATGAGCTCATTACATTTAATACTTGTTGAAATAATTCCCAGACAGATAAGCCTGCAGACGGGTTATATTTTTTAAGGACATTTGTTTTTTAATTACGTAAGAATCAGTAGCTTAGAATACTACGATCTTACTACAATCCCTACTAATATTATAAATGTGAATGTAAGTTTGTTTGTTACGCGTTCACGCAAAAAGTACTTATACTACCGGCACCGGAAAAAAAACTGTATATCTTTGGAATAGGGTTGATTTCCATCATCTTACAACTAGCTGCTGGATCAATAGCTTTTGTCTGAAGGAATAAAGGTATTTGTTTTGTCATTGTTAAACGTCAAAACGGCCATCATAGCGTGCCGCAAGTTTAAGCAATCATCATGAAACTGTGTACACATATTCTTGGAGGTATTAGAAGTAGCATAGGATATTTTTTGTGCCGGGAAAATATGACTTCCCTCGGGAAAGCGGTTGAAACCACGGCGGACAGCTTATCAATTAATTTAAAGAGAAAAGATTCGTACTTTTGTTTTTAATTAATAAACTCAAAACTACTGGACAGATTTTAATAATTATTTCACAATAAGAAAGCTAATTTATCTAGAAGTAACATAGGCTATAATAAGTCCGGGATATATTAAATCCTTCAAGAACGCGAGTAAAACCACGAGACGGAAGCTAGTATAATAATTTATGGAAATTTACCTTGGTTTTTTTTATGTTGTTGTATGTGTTATTTATTTTTATCTCTATATCTTGAGCATTTCTATCACGCTTGTTATTAACATTTCACCAAATATATTTTATCTCCCAAAATATGGTACACTAGCTGTCCACCGTGGTTTAATAATAAATGAATATCCCGGGACATTCTTTACACACGGCCATCTGATCCCAAACTAAGCAGAGCTTGTACTATGGAAACCAGATAACTGATATAGTACATATTTATATATTTACACCCAGACACAGAACAAACAAACATAAATGTTTGTCCTGGGTGGGAAGCGAACCCGCGACCTGCTTGGTAGTCAGGTTCGCTAGCCACCAAGCGAACTTAAATATGACACCAATTGCTTTATCACCATTAATTCTTGTGAAATTGCAACCTTCCATTACGATGAGGTAGTAGCAAGTCGAGAACAACAAAACGTTAAATTTACCGTCTATTCAAAACACAATAAATATAAAAAAGTGTCTAGTCTGTTGAGTCATTCTGTAAATAAAAATTACCTCGAGGATGTTTCGTCGCGACCACCGTGCTCTGTCTCTTTCGTTAACTACGCAAAGAAGTGAGAGATCCGCTCTTGGAGGCCGGGAAGCTTATGTTAGCTGAATAAAGAGGCTGAGCGGAACCTAAATCGATATAAATCTTTATACGAAGATCAATCACCTTTTGGAATGGTTGTAATAATATCTTAAAAGCTATCACTGTTATTGCTGAGATCCGCTACTTGATGACGCACTTCATACAACTAGCAACTGGTTGTTTTGTGCGACCACAAAAAGCAATTGTTGATGAATGTTGTTTTGCTTAAGGTCTGTACTGTTTGTGTGCATGTCACTGAACTCATCCTAAACAACAGAGTGGTCAAAGCGTGGAACAAGCTCCCAGAAGACGTTGTAACAGCTCAAAATATTAATCAATTCAAAAACCGACTTGACATCCTCAAAGAGAACAACAGGATATAGGCACTCAACAGTTGAATCAACTGCCTGCCTGATAATTAAATAATAACAAATAATAATAATAAACGGCTGGACTGATTTTTATGGAATTTTGTGTGTGTTGAGTGGGACCCTGGATGGTTAAAATTTATAATTGAAGCCGGTAGGTGGCGCTGTGGTTAAGTTCATTTTAGCTCATAGGCAACCTCAGAACAACCTCTGCCGAGTCACCTAGTAATATATGTAATTTTTGCTGTAACTGTTAAAGTAAGTAACTTAGTTGAAAAATTCATAGATACATACATAAACTGCTAAAATTATAACTCCTCCTTTTGGCTTTGCCGTAGTCATTTAATAAATACCTACATTTAGCCATCTAGGTTTTTCGTGCTTTGCCATCTTTGGTCACATCATTCCTCACCATTGTGAGTGTTATATTATTTGATCTGTGGAGTTGATGTTGTTTTCCCGCCATTTTGTATCTATGGAAATATCTATATTATGATTAATAAGTAAATTATCAAATTATCCCTAGTTATATAACTAATATTATAAATGCGAATGTAAGTTTTTTTGTTACGCTTTCACGCATAAACTACTTAACCGATCATCATGAGAAATTTTGTAGACATATTCTTGGAGGTATTAGAAGTAACATAGGATAGTTTTTGTGTCAGGAAAATGTTACATCCCTTGGGAGCGCGGGTGAGACAGCTAGTGTTTTTTAAGTCTTTCTGTCCGGTGGTCAGCGAGGTAACACACGTGGTGCTCGTTCGTCGAGTCAGTGACAGCGGGTCTAATACATTCTGATGATGCTTCGTGTAGAAGCGACATGTCGATTTCCTGTTGAGTTTCCTTGTTCGTTGAGATCCAGCAGAATTAGTTACTAGATATATGTTTTTTGTATTATTATGTTTTGGTGTAATAATTAAGATTATTCATGAATTATTATATGAGCTTTAAATACCATCTTTCGAGATATTACTTTGGTTTTTTTTAGTTTGGCTATTATTGTTTAGAGATCGTATTAGTTATCTTTAGATATTGCACCCTCAGTACGATAAGGGCTTAACGCAAAATTTTGCGAAATGAAGTTACGATCTTAGAGAGACTAAATAAAGTACGCTCTATCCGATGAATAGTAAAAAACATAGTCAATTTAATGATAGAATAAACATACTTCAGCCTCTTTAACACCGGGACCCACCCTCCCCGCTCATTGCGAAAGTGACGCAATCAGAGATGTGCCAAAAATGATTTTATGAGTTAAGCCCCTATCGTTCTGAGGGTGCGATGTATATAACGTGAATCAGTTATTATTAGAATTTTTGTTTTTTTTTTTTTTATTTTCTACCGCCCAAATTGACTCCATAGAATAGATTGAAAATTTCATATCACTACCTATAAATGGAGAGTTCCGACATTTTATCACGAATAGAGTAATTATCTATCCATTATAGTATAATGACTTCTTCAATCAATTGTAATCATCAATTAATCATAATGTTTAGAGTGTCATCTAAAGAGGTAACGGCGTCTCTTCGTACGTCAATAAAGAAAAAGGTAACAGTTGTGGCAACCTAAACTATTATCCTAGCACAAAGACATAGCTCGTAGAGTCAGCCTGCTGAAGTGGCAATGGGCAGGCCACATCGCTCGAAGAACTGGTAACCGATGGGAAAGAAAGGTTCCCGAGTGGGACGACAGGGCAGGTGGACCGATGACTTGGCTAGAGTCGTTGGAAGCCGCTGGACGCCGCCGGAAGCCGCTGGAAGCCGCCGGAAGCCGCTGGAAGTCGTTGGGTGCAGGCGAAAATCCAAGGAGGAGGCCTATCTTCAGCAGTGGATATCGCTGGGCTGTTATGATGATGATAAAACAATTCTTAATCCCGAGAATTAAAGAAAACCATTAATTTTTTTTTGCACGTATCGTAGAAAATAATATAATTCGTGCAACAGACTAGCAATTGTATAATACCGATTATACAATCGTTACAAGTTATATAATAACATGCGAATTAGTGAAACACGTGTACTTTAAAACTATATATAGAATATAATTGACTAGCGTTTATACTGCGGTTTTCCCCGAATTGTTAAAGAGATAAAGTCTAGATCGCAGACGTCATCGAGAGATGCATCGACAAGGGATTCAAACTAGCCCCCTTATTCAGCCAATACAATTTTCGCGGCGCAACGCCTCAGAGAGCTTAACTCTCACGTAATTGCGTAGTTAGCGAAAGAGACAGAGCATTGAGGCAGCGACGAAAGATTGAGCTAGTGTAATGTCCATACAGAATCGATCCCCTAGCTAATGAGTATGAACACATGAACAGGTGAACCATGTCAGAAGTAAGATTGAAGGTTTCATATGGAATTTGTCGTTTTGTTTATTGTTCTCTAATTAAGCAAAGTGTATTTAATATGATTCATCTTCCCAACGTTTTCCCAATGTTACGCCTTGTAAACTCTTTGACATGATTCAGTTATTTGGAACCTGTCTCGTGGCTTTTGATTTATTTTCAGTCGTCATCGCGGTTCCATCCGTTTTCCCAAGGGATGTTACCTTTTTCCGGGAAATAAATTATCTATGTACCAAGTTTCATTGAAATCTGTTTACTAGTTTTTGTGTAAGAGGAACAAACATACAGCGATCTTCACAAAAATCTGCATTAATATAATAAGTACCTAGATGGCCGAGCATTGCTCGGGATTTCTTTACTAACGTGACTTCTACCGTATTGTCTTTTTTAAAGCACTGTCATATATACCTAGATACGAATTAGATGCGATAATAAAGGGCACCCAATAACAGTATTTCTCACAAAATATGTAACTTGAAAACCTTACCTTCTAATGACATTGTAGCAGTTTTCATTGCCTAAAAACACGGATAAAACTACATTTTCTGAAAATATCCTAGCTAGATCGATTTAACGCCCCCGAAACTCCCTGCATACTAAATTTCATGAAATTAGTTAAGATAATTAAAGTGTTTGTTAAAACCCGCTCAGACAGCCTCCAGGTTCACTTTCAGGAACATTGCCAACAACTACTGCTCATTATGTAACTTTAAACCTTATAATGGTTAATTTAAGACACAGTTTGTTACGTGACTAACAAACCACTGATTTAGTTCATAATTACATTTAAAGCAAAGATGATAGTCCCTGGGGTACAATTCTGTAAGCTAAATTACAGCTAAAGACGTTTCGTTACGGTCTCTATGCTCTGTCTCTTTTGTTAACTATAGATACACGTGAGAGGTCTGCTTTATGAGGCCTCCTTGCGCTGGCCGACGAAGTAAAGCCTACTATCCTACTAATGTTATAAATGCGAAAGTTTGGAAGTATGGGTGTTTATTACTCGCAAACCGATTGGGACAGATTGGGATGAAACTCGGCACATGGATAGAACATACTTAGATAACTAATTGAGTCAGGCGTGACCTTGCAGAAATCCATTGTAAGCAGTTATTAGGTATTTATTTTTATATTATCTTATACAGAGTGTTACAAAACTACATTAAATGGGGCCTTATAACGAGTTCATTCACAATATTTAAGAACCTTAGTAACCGCTGTATAAAATACCCCATAAAAAGAAAAAGATTTTTATGAATGAAAAATAGAAAAACTATTAAAGTAGACAATTATTAGGTAAATTAGGTACGTAGGCCTTTCTGTTAAATAATCTGGTAACCCGACATGACAGCCTACTAGGGTTGATGGCTTTGATAATTAATTATATTTTTACGGGGTATTTTGTAACATGTTGTATAGGCTACTTTCAAGCCCGGGAACAATAGAATCCCTCGGGAACGCGGGTGAAATAAATAATAAGGAGGCTACCTAATAAAACGCAAAATGGAAGCATTCAAAACTAGTCCAAGAGAATAAAATAATAATTCATGTCAAACAAGTAATTCCCCAAAATAATCTGATAATAAAAAAAAACAAAGAAAGTCAAATAACTGCGCCTCATTTTACATAAATTCGCAACTCTTTTAATCTTATATAATAAAATAGTGTAATTAGTATGGTAAGCGGATTTGTTTACTCTGCATCTAACTTGTTTGCTCGAGATACACTGATAAATGTTTGAAGAGATGAGATTACACCGAGTAAATTGAGATAAAAGTTTTACACGACTCGTTTGTATTAACGTCAATGGTATACACTAGTGACCCGCCCCGGCTTCACTTGAGTCCGATATTATAAATGTTTTATACACTTTAGGAAGCATTTTTTTTAAATTATGGTGAAAATCATCAGCGTCTATTATTATACAAGTAAGGACTTCGGAAGAACTTTTCTAAGTGATGGCAAAATCATCAGGGCCTATTGCGTAGTTTAAAGGATATAAGTGGACAAATAGAGACAGAAATAGTGACCTTATTATATACTATTTAGAGATAAAGTTCAACATTGCATTTTCTGTATAACTAAGTAAAACAAATTTGTATTTTCCACTAAAATAATTAGGTGAAAATTATTCAGTTGTTACATACAACTAGTATGTTTATTACTCTATCACGTAAAAACTACTAAACGGATATGGATGAAACTTGGCACATACATAGAGCATATCTTGAAATAACATATAGACTACTTTTTATCCCGGGAAAATGTAATATCCCTCGGGAACGCGGGTAAAATCGCGGGGGACAGCTATAATATATACATAGAACTGAAATCAATTTAAATAAGTATTGTAACAAGTGTTTCCGAGGAATGTAAAAATATTACGGGATAAATATATTAAATACATAAAGTTCCATGTGATTATCCAGGTAATAAACTATCTGTGTGGTAAATTTCATTCAAACCTAAGCAGTCGTTTTTGGGTTAAAAAGTACCAAACATACATACAACTATCTTGACAAACTTTCCCATTAATAATATTAGAAGGATTTTAAAAGTTTATAATAATCAGCAAATACAAATAACAATTTAGGTAATCCATAGCCAAATAAATAAGCCAATTTAAATTAGATTATATATCGTATTTTTTTATGATAGATGATTGTAATAGTAATAATGTAATAAAATTATTATTGTATGTATGAGGTAGCTTATGATTATTTGAATGAACCCGATGGTTGGCAGATAATGTGATACAACCTTTACGTGGTAAAGTTTGGCCAACCTTATTGGCCCAACAAGACATGTAGTTGTTGACCTTTGGTATAAGGATGAGCAGAAATGTATGGAGAGAACTTCCACAACTGACGTAATAAGACTTATATTACAGTATAGTTGTAATTCTGAATGAAAACTTAATAGGAATATTAAGGACTAGCTACAGTCTTACAGTTTCACTCGCCATTGTGATCTAATGTATCCCGGAACATTGGGAATAGTGTGTTGGGAATTACACTATTCCCTGTAAAATTTTGGAATTAGAAATGTAGTAAATCTCAATTTCCGATTAGTATACAAATACTACAGGGAATAGTGTAGTTCCCAAGAGATTACCTACTACATTCAAACTCAAAGACTTAACCTTTTAATTTTGATTACAGTTAAGAAAACCACCACGATGTAGGTATTTTTTTTGATATTTTTGTTTTTTTTTGTCGATATATTTATGCCGCATAAATCTCCTCTCAAAACAGTTTGCTTGCGACTTACCGCTGATTGTGTAGACTGGGGTCCCGTTGAGGTGCGGCGAATGATCTTCGACCTTCTCTGATGGTTTGATAACATCAGGTGCTCCGACCATGCCTGGAGACAAACAATGACAAATGTTAGAAACATACACAATTGACAGGCCAATTGGCTTGGTGGTTAGCGACCCTGACTGCCAAGTCGAAGGTCGTGGGTTCGATTCCCACCCAGGACAAACATTTGTGTGCATGAACATGTCTGTTTGTTCTGTGTCTGGGTGTAAATATATATATATATGTATGTATTAAGAAAAATAAAAAATTGTATATGTAGTATATCAGTTATCTGGTTTCCATAGTACAAGCTCTGCTTAGTTTGGGATCAGATGGCCGTGTGTAAAAGAATGTCCCGAGATATTTATTATTTATTATACATAGCACCTATATAGTACGTAAAGTCGTGAATGTTTTGTTGGTAAAGGGCATCGCTATTAGGAAATATTTAAAATTGAAACCTTCATGGTGAAACTTCAGCTGTCATTTTTATGTCAAATACCCTAATATTTTATATTTGGAAATTTGGTATTGTACAGCAGAACCAAAATCTAACCAAATCTCACGTGGGGGAGAGGGGGGTCTCGGCAAATATCATGTAATATTTTTATCCGCAACAAACAGTGTAAAATTACTAGAAAATTGTCTACTAAAATATGGCTTAATCATATGTATATATTGCCGTTATATGAACGGGACAAGGAACAAATCTCACGTGAGATTAGGGGGGGAGAGCCAAAAATCTCACGGAATCTCACCAAGGGGGTTGAAAAATCACCAAAATCACCTCACGTAAATAATGGATGCTCTCTTACCAAAGAGCAATGAAAATTTATTGTGTTGATCTAACTATGTTTGGTTCTAAGGTTCGATACAAAAAACGTATTCTAAAACATAGTTAATTACGAAAATACAAATAGATAGATAGACACTACGTTCCTTTTTATTCCACAAGACCTTTAATTATTTAAGTATTGTGGTCTTATAACCTAGAAATCAATACTACATTTTAAAAATGTTTACGTAACCAAGCCATGACATTCGAGCACTGAAATATTTATACGCAGTTGGGGTAAAATTGTCTTTATGTAAGTCGGCCGATGTTGGTTTACAAAGCAAGGTGTATGCTATACAACGACTGTCTATCACCATTCGATTATTTCTGATTATCTTGTGATGATGAACTTAGTAATTTGCTAACACTCTACAAAATTAATATCTATTTTAATGAAGTTTTGTAAGTTAGAATACATAAATCTCTGACACAATTTAACGATGGAATTAAAAGATTCTTTAACTGATAGGAAGGTATACTATTCCCAAATGTTATAATATTTGGCTTTTACTCTGAACTGGAGAAGGGCAAGCGGAATCATGGCGGTCCCCTCCTCCGGTACAAGGATGTCCAAAAGCGACACATGAAGAGATGCAACATAGAGCCCTCTCGTTGGAAACGTTTGGCAGCACAGCGGCCAGAATGGCGCAGGATTGTGAACAGCCAAGTACGCAAGTTCGAGGTTCAGCGTAAAGCTGACCTTGATACCAAACGCGATCAGTTAAAGGCTTGCCCACCTGCTGCCATAACATATAATTATCAGAACGGCGTACTCACGTGCTCTCAGTGTGCACGGAGTTTCGCCGCGAAGATAGGCTATGTAGCCTATCTTCGGGTGCACCAGCGCCTTCACTCAGACTAGGGCTCGAAGTGGTCGCCATGGCCGAAATCGGTCGGAACAATCAATTATCATCCATATTAGGTTATAATAGACTCCTCGGGAATGCGGGTGAAACCGCGGGGCGGTAGCTAGTGTTTATATTATACATTTTTTAAATGTCTACTCTTAACATTAAAATAACTAGAAATTATTTATGTAAGTAGGTACTTAAATAGTAAATAAATTATTGGAATTATAGTGTACATCGAATTCATTATTATGGAAGTATTTATTATGAAAGTAAAATATTAATTGCTTATTTTTAGCATAAATTACGTACATACCTACATGTAAGAATGTGTGGCGTAGGTTGATTAATATAGAACGTTAGTTAATCTCATCTCTATCCACTTTGAATAGAGTTACAAATACAATGATAAAAAGTATTGTTCGTATAAAACAATATACCCAATAATGCACGGATTAATAAGATGATTTTCACTGACCTTGAAAACGATTTAAAAAAGAAATTAAACCTTATCACAATCCATTATAATATACACAATACAATAAAGATATGATATTCATTGACGTCAATACACAAAAATCTATTTTTAAATCAGCACCTAATAAAAAATATTGTCAAAGCTGCATCAGCAGTATCTTAACTAATCGAAAGTACCTGATAAATTATATCACAGCAATAACATCACAATCATATCACGAATTATCACACTACATGCGTGTGTGCCAAGCTTTAGTGAAGCCAAATAATGAAGGAATATTTGGTGCATGAAAGCGGGAACATACAAGTAGCTAACTGGCTTCTATAGATACTATAATCCTTTAAATGTCCACTGTAGTGGATTGACACCTTAATGAAGGTGGTAATTAAATATATAAGTAATAAAAAGAAATAACTAAGATAGTTTGACTGAATATTTTACACTAATTGGAATGTTTGCTATTTTTAAGTTATTTTAAAATTCCTTGAAGAGGAAGAAGTTATTTTTTTAAATACTGTTTTAAAGACATCGATAAAATAATTATATGCTAGTAATATTATGAACGCAAAAAATTGGGAGTAAAATGTGAGATCCCTCGGAAACGCGGTTGAAACCGCGGGGGAGAGCTAGTGTTCTATATATACTTTTAATAGATGTAATGCAAGCCGACAAACAGACAGGTCCACCTGATAATTAGTGTCACCGCCAAGGACATTTGCAATACCAGAGGCATCGCCAATGCGTTTTCGACCCTGAGACGTGAAGTTATTAAGTCTCATCTCATGTACCAGTAATTTATATTATGGCGCTTTGCCAAATTGTGATCTACTTCTAAAACAATTAGCCATAAAGTCGCTTGAATCATTTATTTTGGAGACCGAAATTCCATTCTTCAACTCCATTTTCAAATCAAAAGCAGTATAATACTATAAAATTAAATGGCCATTTATCTAATGAGACGTTAAGCAGCGGGCAGGATACTTAAATTCATACGGTATCATTTTACATGACCGTGCACTGGGAACTAGTGGCCTTAACAGATGTAATTACGCTAGAGGTCAAAGTGGACTGTTTTTGAATATGAATAGCTGAGAAGATGCTTCGTGGATTCCGTTGAATATTTTGGTCTAGGTTCCCCCCCGGTTTCACCTGCATTCAGGAAGGATGTTAGATTTTCTCGGTATAAAAAGTAGCCTATGTTAATACATACTCTAAGTGCCAAGTTTCATCGAAATAAAGAAAGATTAACAAAAATCCTAAATCTATACATATTGATGTCACCATAAACTCACAAACTTTGGCATTTATAATATTAGTAGGATGCGGGATGTTTTGAGCCTTAGGTCCGTATAAACACCTAGAACATTCTTTACACTGATTACTAACTAAGCGGAGTTTGTACTATGGAAACCAGATAATATTTAAAATAATTATACAGATATTTACAGACACAGAACAAACAGACATGTTCGTTCATGCACACAAATGTTTGTCCTGGGTGGGAATCGAACACAACCTATGGTGTCTCTAACCAACTTGCCAACTGGCTCGTCAAAGAAACATTCATTTTTATTATTAGTGGGAATCGAACCCATCAGCAGTGGTATGTAGTAGGGGTATTTAGCTACTGCACCAACTAGCTTGTATCTATCTATCTAATACCTTTAAACGAGCAATTCTTGTATATACATATACGTATAATTAGGATCTCGGAAACGGCTCCAACGATTTTCATGAAATTTAGCATGCAGGGGGTTTCGGGGGCGTTAAATCGATCTAGCTAGGATTCATTTTCAGAAAATGTCGTTTTATTCGTGATTTTAGGCAATGAAAACTGCTACAATGTCATTAGAAGGTAAGGTTTTCAAGTTACATCTTTTGTGAGAAATACTGTTATTGGGAGCCCTTTTATCGCATCTAATTCGTATCTAGCTATATATGACAGTGCTTTAAAAAAGAGAATACGCTAGAAGTCACGTTAGTAAAGAAATCCCGAGCAATGTTCGGCCTTCCAGGTACTACTTAAGGCGATAATATGGAACATATTGACATTAGGAACCTGCCACAGATCATAAAATACTCCATCAAAGGGCTTCTGTCCAAAAAGGATGCGACTCGATACTTCCGGCACTAATTTGCATCACATACTATATCGTACAGTTATCCTTAAACACTATCCGCATAACGAGGATCTTCCGGATTCATATCTAAGGACTTGGAACTACAACATTCGTTTTATTTCTATTATATTGAAAAGGATCTACGTGTTATACATTTCACTGTAACATGAATCTACGGTGTAATGTACCTCTTCAACGATCATTTGAAATAATAATGAATGTTACTTAAACTTGCGGCACGCTATGATGGCCGTTTTGACGTTTAACAATGACAAAGAAGAATAACCTTTATTCATCACACATAAGGGTGCATCTATTGATCCAACAACTAATTGTATGATGATGGAAATCAACCTTATTCCAAAGCAATACAGTTCCAAAAACCCAATTAAAAAAATATTACATTAGGTACTTATACTCACTAAGTACTGCAGCAGTAAATGCACTAAGTACTTTTAAACGCGGCCCGCGAACGTATTTGCACGCTAAAGTTTGGCCCTCAACATGTCAAAGGTTACCCATACCTGACCTAGACCTACCACCCATGCTCTCCAACCATACTCTCTACTCTACCAAGGCGAGCGAGAGTATAAAAGCGAAATAAAACAGTAATAGCTACCACAATAATAGTAAAGATGATTTTATGAGGAGTAGAGCTCATAGTGCATAGTTCGTCCGGGGAAGTACTACCACCATAAACATTTCCGCCGTGAAGCAGTAGTGCAGTTGTATTATTGTGTTTCGGTTACAAAGGTAAGAGAGCCAGTGAAATTATAGGCACATGAGGCTTAACAACTTCACATCTTAGGGTCAACAACGCATTGGCGATGTTAGTGTTGCAAATGTCCATAGGCGGCGGTGACCACTTACCATCAGGTGGGCCGTGTGCCTGTTTGTTGGCACCGATGGTATAAAAAAATCATGCAATAATAACTCGATATATCATATCGATTAATCGATTTGGACATCAATTTGAAATACAATGTATTAATTGAGATTCTAATTATCAATTTGTAACCGTCAAACGTGAATCGAGACAATCGGTCGTTAGCCATATAATTGTTTATTTATCAGCTATACAAAAGTCCGATTTTATGTATCGTCCAACATTATAAAATAACAATAGAAAGTATGGATATTCCGCCTCGCAAACGGCAGGGCGGTTTTCGATTAATTTTGACACTTAGGTAGAATGTATACTTGACAAGCTGTTTCCTCCGTTTCTGAAGGATGAAGACTCGAAATAAAATGTGTCCTAACTCCTATGTGTTAATCCAGGTTATGAACTATCTATGTGCCAAGTTTCATCCGAATCCCGTTTAGTAGTTATTGCGTTAAAGAGTAGCAAACACCCTCACAAAATTTCGCATTTAAAAAAACATTCAGTTGTATATTTAACACATTTTTGACGGAATAAATTTGTGTAATTTAAAGAGATTATATTATAATTTCTTAATCTTCTTTTTTATTTTTCGATCAGAATGACATGATGACGTCAAACAATATCAATAGTGAATAATCGATTTCATAAGTAGCAAATTTATATTTCATATCAATAAAACTCACTGGCAGCTCATTAATTATTTAAAAAGAGAACACCGAGTACCTAATACATCTTATTATGATCCTTAATAAAACGTAGGAAGCTCCAAACTACAATGCGCACTTTGAATTGTTTAATTTTACAATTTTATAAGAAGCCAAATTCGATTTAAAAACCGTAAATAATCCATCCTTTGACGGGGCTGTTGGCTTAGTGGTTAGGTTAGGTTAGTAGGTTTACATTATAATAATACCAATATATTAGTAATGACTTTATAACCGATGTGCGCAGAAATGTAGTACTCAGTCTTTGTCAAAGAAGATGTGTATTATCGTGTTAGTGCAACCAACAGCCGAAAGAAAGGCGCTGTTATTATTAAAAAAACATTTGGTAAAGTGACACTAACCACTAAAACTGAAAGAGCTAAAGTTTGTAAAATTACAACTCATCTAAGTAGATTTTCTCCCTTATTTTGGTTTATTACATGTACTGTATTTTGTGTTAACAACACACTGATTTTATAGTTTTTTGTAAAGTTTGTAGTTTTAATGCAATTTTTAACTCTTTTTGTTAACCTACGCGAAAGTATTTAATCCGGCCCGCCGAGGGTCCATCGACATGGATAGTATATGGCCGCCATAACTACGTTTTGACGGTAAAAGGTTAGTAACAATGCTGTAATGTTTTTATAATATTACTAACTGTCCCTCGCGGTTTTACCCGCGTTCCCGTGCGATGTCACATACATAAAAACCTTCCTCTTCAATCACTTTATCTATAAAAAAAAACCGCATCAAAATCCGTTGCGTAGTTTTAAAGATTTAAGCATACATAGGGATATAGGGACAGAGAAAGCGACTTTGTTTTATACTATATAGTGATGATTAAAAGCTTTAACACAAAATGCATTTTTTCTATAATTCTGGCCCTTCTCTAGAATTTCTTAAACTTTGTGGCCCCCCATTAAAAATGTTTGCCCACCACCGTCCTACACTGATAACAAATGAAAACAAATTTAAAAAAAGGATTAAGTGCCTGTCAATAATCTAGTTTTCTGGTTAAACATTATTTGAATGTTATCGACGTGAGCGTCAAAATCCAAATGAATATCAGCGTGTATTTAATTGATTAACTACTTATCGATACGGTGTAAAGTTTACGTTTTTCATCTCATTGTGATTTTATTGATAAAATACCGCGCAAATATTGTCAATGAGACTTGGTTTCACCCGCGTTTCCGAGGGACACTACATTATTTTATTCTTTCTGTCATCAATAGTTTTCGCAGCGCACGCGATGTAAGAATTTTTTTACACCTTGGGTTACATTATTCGAGTTTTAGTAAGGATCCCTAATTTCTTTGAAAATATAATATAGACTTTGTCACCCGGGGAGAGTGTAGCTTTACAACACTGAAAGAATTTTTGAAATCTATCCAGTAATTTTTAAGTTTATTCGTTACATACAAAAATATAAATCCTTCCTCTTAATAATATTAGTGTTGATGTATGTAGTTGTACATCTTAAAATATTATAAAAACACAATTCCTCTCTATTTGTGCACTTATAATAGAAAGAGATGTACGTACATCAAATTATGTTGAGCGATCTATAACAAACTTTTTACTATAGTCTTTTATAATTGTATGTTGGATGAAGTAGGCAATTTTCGATACTACCCATCCAATTTAAATCGTTTACTGAGATAGTATTTTTCAAATAGCATGAGTTGGGTGATACATGGTGTTTTATAAGATGTCTTACTGTTTTTTTTTTATACCACATGTGCCGATAAACAAGCTAACGGTTCACCTGATGGTAAGTAATCACCGCCGCCTATGGACATTTGCAACACTAAGGGCATCGCCAATGCGTTGTCGACCCTGAGACGTGAAGTTGTTAAGTCTCATGTGCCTGTAATTTCACCGGCCCTAACCGAAACACAGTAACAGAAGTGTACTACTGCTTCACGGCAGAACTGGGTAAGGTGGTAGTACTTCCCCGGACGAACTCTAAGAGCTCTACTACTCGAGAAATACGTTTATTTCGACATAATAAGGGGATACCTTAACAGAGCAATCTCATGAAGCATTTAGTGTTGTATCTCAGAGTAATCAAGTGCTGTTTCGTAAGATATGGGTAAAAAACCTTCAACTGTCACAAGTCATCCTATGTGAAATAGATTTTAGAAATAAATAAATAACCCGGGACATTCTTTACACACGGCCATCTGATCCCTAACTAAGCAGAGCTGATACAAAACCAGATAACTGACATACTACATATAGGACCTTTTTTTCTAAATACATACTTATATAGATATTTACACAGAAAAGTTGTATCCCATAAAGCATTAACACTCACGTCAACGTGGATGAATCCGAGCGACGGAAGCCAGTCATTTAAAATTTTAAAGCGAAATAAGAATAACAACTCTTTGCCCTGATGCAAGAAGCCACGGTCCGTTGGTTGCTTACGAAAGGTTTACTTTCACAATGGAGTGTAATCACTGATCTTGTACCTTAAGGTCTATGGCTTTAAGCAGGGTTGCCAGCTACTTTTAATTATAAATATATATATATATATATATATATATATATATAAATTAATTTAAAACTACAGACCCATGTTCGCCTGATTGGGATAATATGAATGTATTATACATATAGCCTGCTTAAGCTTCCAGATTTGTTTTAATGATAGTGAAACTGAATCAAAATTTATTACGTAGATTAACAGACAGACATAGTGACTCTTTGATATTATACTATTTGCAGAAGACTCATGACGGGAATCATTTTAAGGGTCTGTTATTGTCTACGAGGTTTTAGATACAACATTGATGCACTATGAAGTATCAACATTTATTTAACTCCCTTTTAACGGATTCTATTTAGGACATTTCTTTGAGTAGTAGAGCTCTTAGTGCAGAGTTCGTCCGGGGAAGTACTACCACCTTACCCATTTCCGCCGTGAAGCAGTAGTGCAATTGTATTACTGTGTTTCGGTTAGAAAGGTAAGGGGGCCGGTGAAATTACAGGCACATGAGACTTAACAACTTCACGTCTCAGGGTCGACAATGCATTAGCGATGCTCCTAGTGTTGCAAATGTCCATAGGCGGCGGTGACCACTTACCATCAGGTGGACCGTCTGCTTGTTTGTCGGCCAAAGCGACATAAAAAAAAAAAACACCCTTGAAAATTTAGCTTTACCCGACCCCTGTTAAAAACAAGGTTAGAAAGATGACTCCAAAATCACTATTTATTTTCCACGGCATAATCTTGTGCCAGCCCTTGCCTAGGTTTTATATGCATGGAATAAGGGCATAAAATCAACAGTCATGAAGTAATAGTGGTTCATTTGAAATATTTATGTTGCCATATCAATAAAATCAGCGCTACTCGCTTATTTGTTTTATTGCGTATTTTTATGGCAATATAGACTTACGCCTTTGTACGCAATTTTGTCTGTATTTGTTTTCGTTCTGATTGTTTATATTGTCGTCCGGAGTAAGGGAACTGCGTAACTCATTCTTGAACCGATTTCGATTGGAATTAATGAATAAACCCAGAGAACAAAAATGTTACCAACAATATAGCAAAGAAGACTTAAATAGCTCATTATTTAAAAAAACATTAAAAAATGTTGCCAATTTATTGAATGTAACATTTTCCCGAATAGAAAAATAAAAAGTGTCATATATTTTTTCCAGGACATGCTTTATCTGTTTGTCAAGTTTTATACAAATCCGTTCGATAGTTTTTGCGTGAAAGAGTAACAAACATCCGTTCTCATATATTTTCTCATTTTTTTATTATAAGTAGGGTAATTATTTGGAATTTAACATAATTTCAAATCATCATAATGAAGTTAGCGCGTACAGTTAACGGTTTTGTGTTTTGACAGTACAATAACATACTTTTAGTTTCGCTTCATTGTAATAGTGCGTCTAAATACGTATAGAAAATTCTTAAAATAGTATCTAGTACTGTACTACTTTATCTTGTTTGACCTCGATTATCATGTTACTAGCTTTCCGCCTGTTAGTTCCCGCTAGTTCCCGCGGGATTTAACATATTCCCGGGATAAAAAGTATGCCACGTGTTAATCTATGTTATAAGCTACCTACGTGCCAAATTTCATCTTAATCCGTTTGGTAGATTTTGCGTGAAAGAGAAACAAGTACCTACACCCTACTAATAATAACTATTATAAAACTAGATGTCCACCGCGGTTTCACCCGCGTTCTCGAAGAACGTTACATATTTCCGGGTTAAATAAATATCCTGGGACATTCTTTTTTACACCCGGCCATCTGATCCCAAACTTAGCAGAGCTTGTACTATGGAAACCAGATAACTGATATAATACATATACTACTATTTTGTTTCTAAATACATACTTATATAGATATTTACACCCAGACACAGAAGAAACAGACATGTTCATGCACACAAATGTTTATGTTGTATGTTAGGGTCGCTAACCACCAAGTCAATTGGCCTGTCTAATGTAGCCTATGTACTATTCCAGGCTATAATTTATCTCTTTGCCAAATTCCATCCAGATTTCACCCGTTCTGCTGTGATTATGATTGAAGAGTAGCGATTTAATATGTTTTATTTGCATTACGCATTTACGCAGAATGTCTATAGCAGCGATGACCACTTACCATCAGACGGACCGCGTCCCTGTTCGTTGATCTACTTGTCATATAAAAAAAAACCTTCTTAAGAAATAGCATTCTTCAAGTTGGTATTCTCCCTTTATCCTTTAAGAAAAGAATTGAATAAACAACAGGAAAAAGAAACCTATTCTTGCATTGTATTCTTATCATTTACAGTTAGGTGCGATCGCTTCTACATACATCTCTAGTTTCCGGATTGGTTAACTCAACACTAGGAAGTGGTGATAAAAAGTATAAATGTACAGCGTACTTCCCGTAGTCTTTCTTCATGGAAATTCGTTGTCGGATGAATCGATTAGCTTTGTATAACTGACATTGACAGGCTATATAGTGACGTACCTTATGTTTTTTTGACGTTTTCGTTGTCAACACTAATATTATAAAGAGGAAAGATTTGTAGTATTGTATGTAACGAATAAACTTAAAAACTACTGGATCGATTACAAAAATTCTTTCACCATTGTGAAGGTACACTATCCCCAAGTGACATAGGCTATATTATATTTTCAAAGAAATTAGGAATCCTTACTAAAACTCCAATAATGTAACCCAAGGTGTAAAAAAATCCTTACATCGTGCGCTGCGAAAACTATTGATGATAGAAAGAACAATAAAATATAACATACTTCGGGTACGCGGGTGAAACCGCGGGGGACAGCTAGTATTGAATAAAATGTTTAATAAACTTCCGTCCCTCGAAAACATTTGATCCTGGGAGAATTATTGTATTCCCGGGGAATTTTTGAAATCGGATTAGTAGTTTTGGAAATTACCTTCGACATCCTAACCTATAAAAAAAGATGTTTATTTCTGTATCCAAGGATTACAATTTAAAAATTTTGTACAGAAATACTTGTGTCAGAAGACCCCGCTCTTCAATAGCCATAATATAAGGTTAACACATGGTACAGGTAAGTAATATAGGGTACTTAACTGTTGCTTATAAAATTATCAAAAGCTATTAAAACTATACATAGGCTACAAATTGTGTGTGTGTGTGTGTTTGTATATGATTGCGAGTTATGTATGTGTGTGCTGCAAAGAAATTATTAGTGTCATAGAGAGTAAATAAAAAAATATATCCGAGGGTTTTATTTTATATAAGCTTAACCTATAAATGCTTACGAATATTCGACGAAAAACGAAGTTACGCTAAAAATTTCGCGCGTACTATCGAGCATTTTATGACGTTTCGATTCTTGTAAACCTATCTGTAATTTGTGAATTTTCAGAATGAAAATATGTATTTGACAGACGATAGTTGGGAATTGTAACCTCAAATTGACACAAGTCTCATGACATACCGCACCCTCAGAACGATAGGGGCTTAACTCAAAAATCACTTTTGGCACATCTCTGATTGGGTCACTTTTGCACTAAGCGGGGAGGGTGGGTCCCGGTGTTAAAGAGGCTGAAGTATCGGTATGCTTATTCTATCATTAAATTGACTATGTTTTACTATTCATCTTTGACTTTGTTTAGTCTCTCTATGATCGTAACTCCATTTCGCAAATTTTGACCTTATCGTACTGAGGGTGCGATACGCTGTTAATTTCGTTCGTTTGCAAAGAGAGCAGACCCTCTGAAGTTTCACCCGCGGTATTATAATAATTTGTAGCCTATAAACTCCTTTAATCTGTCAGCCAAGAAAGAACATCCAAACAAAGAGGCACATTTTCGCATTTATAATTTTAAAAGGATTTACAGTATCATTAGGATTTAATTAAATAAGCCATCAGACTTGATAGGTAGCGATTAATTTTACAATATTATATCTACTTGAAATTTATAAAATGATAACCTAAATTCACTTAAATAAACGAACTGATAAACAGTTCCAGGAACTAATCCAATAAAATGGGTGACGTTGTAATCTGATAAAACAAAGGGTTTTGCAAATACGTGATCTAAAAGTCACTTTTTGATAGAAAAGAATGTCAAAGGAAAATCAAATTTATTGCTTTTAATAATAAATATCATAGGATATTCTTTATACACGACCATCAGTCCCCAAAAAAAGGAAAAAAAGTATTTTCCAATTTTCTTGAATTTTCCATTTTTTCGGACAATTATGAACATTAAAATATTTTTATATATTTTTTTTTTTACCAAATCGGTCCAGCAATTCTCAAATGATGCTCTTAGCACTGAACGGCATACAGTTATTATATATATATTGTAGATTAATCTAAAATATTTTCTAATCTGTTAATTAATTATGATTTTCTGTAATATAGTTCTTCCTCGTACAAACACCAGTCTCTAACAAAGGAATGTATTATCGAAACTACATTGGTATTTTTAACTACAAACATTTGTGGACATGTCTGTTTGTTCTGTGTCTGGGTGTAAAATATCTATATAATTATGTATTTAGAAAAATAAAAAGTAATTTATGTAGTATATCAGTTATCTGGTTTCCATAGTACAAGCTCTGCTTAATTTGGGAACAAATGGCCGTGTGTAAAGAATGTTCTGGGACATTTCTTTATTTATTATAACTAGTTATCTATTAGTCTACCTTTGTGAAAGATAAATAAATACCTATTACATAGAACATCTGTCACTGAAAATATTTTTTACATAGCTCCTATACCAATTACATAAAAAAACAGCTTTGTACCTAATAATTGATTATTGATGGTTATAACTTTAATTACAGCGAAAGTAAAAGTGTAGTTCAAAGTATTGTATGAAAGTAATAAACAGCCAGACATACGACCTTTTGGCGTCTACTACATAGAATACTATGGAATCGACTTTAATTGTTTCACGAGATTTGATTTGATGGCCGTTTTGACGTTCAGATTGTCATAGGAATAAACTCTATTGCGTTGGAATAAGGTTGATTTCCATCATCATACAATTTGCTGTTGGACCAATACATGCACCTTATGTGTAAAGGAATGAAGGTTATTTTTCTTTGTCATTGTTAAACGTCAAAACGGCCATCATAGCGTGCCGCAAGTTTAGTAGTATTAGTGTAGTAAGCGACACAGACAAAGCACGGAGGCCGCGACGAAACATCCTCGAGCTAGTGTCATTTTCCTTACAGAATCGAGCCCGTGGGAACGCGGGATTGGAGCTATCTATAAATTATTAGATGTAGTTATTTTCTAATTGAACATCCTTCTTACTCTTCTACTAATATTATAAAAGCGAATTTGTATGTCTGTATAATAGGTTAAGTATCATCATCATCGTAGGTAGGAAGTAATCTCCGAAATTACTTATTCGATTTCCAAAATACTTTACTGATAGAAGGGTATACTATACCCGATTGACATAAGCTATGTTCCAAACCCGGGATTAGTGACTCCGCGGGAGAAACCAAGCTCCAATTTCATAATGAAATCACCCATAGCATAAGATTGATCTTAAGTATTGTAAAACTATATCTCAAGTTTTTAATTTTTTTTTTTATCATATATTTCAAAGTAAAAAATAACAAATTACACATATAATTTTCCTTGCCAAGCTAGTGCCTAAAGATAAAATTCTAAGAACAAACTGAATCTGTGTTATTTGATGAATCTGCGTCAAAACTTGACATTATCATTATAATTTGAATTGTCAGTTTTTTTTCTGATAACTCACAATATATACTAAACTAGCTGCCCGGACAGACGTTGTCCTATCAAAATAAGTCCATACAAAAATATATGAATTCGATCGCAGCCACCTACCGGGTCCAATTGTAAATCTAAACCATCCAGGGCGCCACCCAAACGCATACAAAAAAAATATTCAAATCGGTCCAGCCGTTTAGGAGTTCACTGTCAACACAGGTACAGAAGAATTATGTATAATATAAAGATTAGAATTCTGTAAGACTATATCTTCTATCTACAAAATATATCTTAGGAAAATGGGTTACCTTTGACGCACCATCACCTCAAAATACTGAACATATCGGGATGGGACTGCCACCATTCGACGCGTAAGTTTTCCTAGATAGGGCTATATATGATATCGATAAATGCGGGTGAAACCGCAGGGGACAGCTAGTACTATTATCATTAAAGTAAGTACAGTCAGCAACATAAATAGCTAAACAAAGCCAAATTTACAAAAACTGTACTCTGCAATAATCCATGATAATGATAGACAAAGTAAGCAACTGTCACGGGCCATTTGGCTTGGTGGTTAGAGACCAACGGTCGTGGGTTCGATTCCAATCCAAAACAAAGATGAGTGTACATGAACATGTCTGTTTGTTCTGTGTTTGGATATTTATATATCTTATATACTATTATATTATTATATACTTGTATATCAGGTATCCGATTTTAATAGTACAAGTTATGCTTTATTTGGGATCAGCCCCCTTATTCAGTATTACAAACTTCGGCGAGCCGCTCCACGGAGGCCTCGGAGAGCTTATCTCTCACGTGATAAGTAGAATTAGCGTAGTTACCGAAAGAGACAGAGCACGTAGGCCGCGACGAAACATCCACGAGTTAGTGTCATTTTCCTTACAGAATCGAGCCCCAGATAGCCGTGTGTAAAGAATGTCCCAGGATATTTATTTGTTTACTAAATATGTTTCTACAAGATCCTGTACTATTACATTTCCATGTCAAGTATTAGTTTTCGTGTACAATTGTTCAGTAATTTTTGATCTGTCAAGCTACTTATGTCTCTGACCGTACATAACAGATGATGAGAATCACAAACAATAATCGAGCGTGGGAATCGAACTAACAACCTCTCGATACCCGACACTAATGTAATGTAAACTAAAGTAGGTGTGTACAGAGTCTACACACAACAAAAAAAATGTTCGCTTGGAAAGATTAAAAAGTTTTTAATGTTATTTTGACGGCTCCATTATTTTTTTTTCTTTGTAGCTTATATTAAACGTATTTAAATAAGAACTTTTTACTACCATCCCTATCCCTATTAGTATTATAAATGTGAATGTAAGTTTGTTTGTAACGCTTTCACGCGAAAACAACTGAACCGATCATCATGAAACTTTGTACACATATTCTTGGAGGTATTAGAAGTAACATAGGATACTTTTTGTGCCGGGAAAATGTTACATCCCTCGGGAACGCGGGTGAAACCGCGAAGGACAGCTAATTTTTAAATAGTTTTATTTTTATTTTATCATAACCTTAAACCGGTTGTAGCTTCAGTAACTTTAAATCTGACCTTCATAAGGGCCTAAACTGAATAAATGGTTTTAAATTTTTTGAAAAAAATATATCGTTTTCAAAGTGAACTAAAACTTTGTTGTGTGTACCAACCTATTTGGTACACAAACTTTTTTTGTTGTGTGTTTATCCAGAGCGATGTTTACAAATTAATCGCCATTGTAATCCAATCTTAAGTACCTTCTGACGTCATAAACGTAATCATTACGATAAGCCGGTAATTAACACAGTTAACTGTTAATTTAAAGTACTTTATGGTTTTTTTCACCCCATAAAAGGCAAAGAGAATACCACGTGTCATTTATCTACAGTACTCCTTTTATGGGCAATGAGTGTCTCCAAAAACAACCTTGAGAATAGAGAAAACCTCATCATAATCAGTGTAGTATTTCTCGAGAAATAATAATAATTAATATCCTGGGACATTCTTTACACACTATATGGTCCCAAACTAAGCAGAGCTTAAACTACTTTTTTTTTTCTAACTACATACTTATATAGATATTTACACCCAAGCACAGAACAGGGGGGCAATTCCACTAACATATTATGCACCGAACCATTACCATATCACAACCAAACGTCAAATTTGACTTTTAATCGTATTCTACTAAACACACCAACGATCGAACTGCGGTTGTGTTTTGGTAATGGTTCACATTCGTTTGAAAGATTACGTCAAAATGTATGTTTGTTTCGGTTGTAGTGCGTAGGAATACCATATTTATGCATTAACATTAATCGTAACTATACCATTGCCAAACCAAACGTGCTTCTCGAACGTTGCATTTAGTGGAATTGGGCCCCAGATTTCACACCTCTTATGGGTTTGGTAGATATATAGAAAAATAACGTTCTAAAATATAGTTTGACATGTGTCAAATCGTTTGGAATACTATAAGCGATGGTAGAATGATATTATAAGCGTTGTACCCCACGCCTTGTTCATCCCACAGGATGAAACTCAGCCTCTTTTCTCATATAAATGATAGCTGTCCCCCGCGGTTTCACCCGCGTTCCCGAGGGATATCACATTTTTCAGGGATAAAAAGTAGCGTATATTATATTCCAGGATATGTGCTATCTATGTGCCAAGTTTCATCCATATCCGTTTAGTAGTTTTTGCGTGAAAGAGTAACAAACATCATCATCATCAGCCTATCTCCGTCCACTGCTGGACATAGGCCTCACCTATGGCACGCCACTGAGCTCGATCTTCAGCTCTTTGTTTCCAACCGCTGCCAACCAGCTTGCGTATATCATCGCTCCATCTAGCTGGAGGGCGCCCTACACTACGTTTACCGAGCCGTGGTCTCCACTCTAGAACACGTCTACCAACGGTTATCGGTTCAGCGACAGATGTGACCAGCCCACTGCCACTTCAGCTTGCTAATCCTTTGTGCTATGTCAATCTTAATTCTTTATTTTAATATTAGTATAGAAGATGATAAATAATAGTGTTTCACATCAAAGGTACGGTAGTTTAAAGTCAAAGGTTGTATGCATACAAAAAAGTGTCAAAGATACGCTTAGAAAATGATTGTCTAATTTCACTATTGCGTGTCCGTGTTGACCAACATTGTAAACAAAATAAATTGCGATATAAGTTTGCGACATTATAGTGATTGTAATGTAAGACTGTATTATTCCGCTAATAAATGATTATGGTAGGCTACCGAATCATTTAGAGGATGAATCCATGACATTTTGGAATTATGATAAAAAAGAACGTTTTTTTTTTGTCACGAACCATTGCTGATGTACGTAGAATAACTCATAGTTTCATCACAATTGTTCAATGGTTTAGGCATGAGTATAGGACAAACATACATACATTCATTTTTATTTATATACTAGCTACGCCCTGCGACTTTGCCCGCTTTCAATCCTGGTTATAAACCTAGCTCCTGAATGACTCTATCTATTGCTGAAATCTGCTTTAAAATCCGTTACATAGTTAACGATTCTATAAAGGACATACAGAGAAACATTCATTTATTAATATATATACATATATCTAGAATGTTGTCGAGATATTAAAGGTCCATTTTGACGTTAAGAATGTTTTAGGAAAATGAACTTTAATGCTAATGCGGTAAGAAGGTCCATCTATTGATCCATGGTCAATTGTATGATGACGGTGATAGACCTTATTCAAACCTAATATGGTTTATTTTTCTTTAACACTCGTAGCTGTCAAAACTCGGAAACAACTTTTCGAATATTCTTGTTCTAATTGCAGAGGTAGCATGAGGTCTCAATGCTGATAAATTACTGAAGATATTTTAATTGTCAAAAATATATTGTAGTCAAGTCTTAAAATAGGACAAAACTCATGAATATATCTTTAAGTACTTTTGCATATATTATTACTAATAATACATGCGTAGTGTAAGTCAAATATAATGCGTATCAATCAGTGTAAAACTATAAAGCTATAAAACAATGGTTTATAAGAATACATTTTGTAGTAAACGTGATTTTGTCTAAAGAATCAAAAACATACAATTTTCACTAGTTTGAGCAACCAGTAGCAGCAGTACTGATTTAAACTTTTTACAATTATTTGAATTTATCTTTAAAAAATAAACTGTGCGTTTGAAACTGTTATTTAAAAAAAATGAGTTTTGTGTAAAAAATAATACTGGCAGTTTATACTCAAAATTAAAAACAAATCAAAGATGGAGCTGAATGGGCTACTAGCTCAGCGACTACTCCATTAAATCTGTCAGTTAGATACAAAGTTGATCATCAAACAATAAAAAATAAAACCATTTATTAACGAGAAAATCTTCATTTCCGATTATACAAAAAACAAATATCTAGTAGGTAACTCATTCCGCTGGATCTCCATCTGAGTCAATTATTTATCTTCATTTCCCTTTAAAAGCGGATGGAACTAGGTTCAAGCCGATTTAACAAGTCGTTTTCCTTTAGCTTAATTAACATCAAATGACTTCAGCAGAGACAAGTGTCTAGATACAATCGTTATCAATAGAATGTCTCAGTATTGGGGCACTACGATCGTATGTTACCTTCTGATAAATAATACTTGAGAATAGGAATAACGTAGCACAGTAATCATCATTTTTCTTATTGTTACGACACTGATTTGGAGCAGAGATACAATAGGTACTCATGTTGGAAATGGGAAAGCCTGTGTGTCTTTCTAGCTAAAACAATTAAATGAAATTGAAATGCAAATATTTTTATTAAAATAGGCCTTTGCAAGCACTTATGAATAGTCTGACAACAATATAGACAAAAACACTAATCAAACTTACTTGAAAATGAAAATTTTAATGATGAAACAAAAAACGAACAAAAAGGTTAGCTGCGTGAGGCCAAAAATGATTTCTATCTCAGATGATGCTGCAGCATGGTTAATAGCTGTAATGGTTTTTTGAATCAAGAAGAAAAATTGACTTCGAAACCTTAAAACTCCGAAAACGAAAATTCAAAAATCTCCAATGCTACTTTTACTTTAGTGACCAATGTAAATATATACAAATCTGTAACTAATCGACAAGTAATACTAACAGCAACAATAACAATTTCACAGACAAAACCACGTGCAGATACATGGAAATCAACATTGAAACAATAATAAGTGTATACGGCAGAAATTATCGAATCTAATTATATTCAAATCGGATTTGCTACACTCGGAGCAAAATACATAATAATAAGTCTAGATTACTGACGTCCTAGACTGGATTTAAGTTTGATGTAAAGAAACGAATTGATTTGTTACACGTAGAGAACGTTTAGGTAACATTGAATATTTAAGAGTGAAAGATAAAGAGTGTAAAAGACAAAATTACTTATTTTGAGAGTAAATTTTGTGATGTTTCTCTTTTACAAGTAGCTCTTTGTGCAGTGTCTGTCCGGGGAGTACTACCACCATATCCATTTCCCGCCGTTAGCAGCAGCGCACTTGTATTACTGTGTTTCGGTTAGAAAGGTAACGGGGCCGGAGGAATTATAGGCACATGAGACAACAACTTCGACAACGCAATGGCGATTCCCCTGGTCTTGTAAATGTCCATAGGCGGTGACACATCATCAGATGGACCGTCTTCCTGTTTGTCGACCTATGGAGCTTAATGCAACATGATACCTGATATTTTACATCGTCATATCTTCAGGCATTGCATTTCAAAACTAGCACAACTGGTAGATTATTTTGAAATCGCAACAATATTATCTATGACCTTTTTAGATAAAAAACTGCACATTTATTGATACAAATGTACAAAGTAAAAAACGGCTTGAAGAATTCACAATACGGTACAAATGATACGACAATAATGTGCTCAATGCACAAAGGGTATTGCAAAAAGCAAATATGAAGAAATACAAAGAAATAATAAACACACTGGATAGATAACAGAATGAAGAATTTCTAGATACATCTGTATCTTATGAAATTAGTAACCATCATGCTCATGGCCATGGCAGTGGTCAGAGACCACAAATTATAGCTTCTTGATTTACCAAAAAATATTATGTAACCCAAGTATTAATAGCTTGAATCGTAGACTGAATGACTACGCCTCAATCAGCCGGTATTTCCAATTCTTGACGCCATCACAGATATGCAATGTGGTACGATGACCTGAGACGGCGGGACGATGAAGAAGACAAAAGATTTAAGCGTAACGAGTAATTAGAAAGATATAATCGATTAAACAAAAATAGCATATGATGGATTCATGATTTAACTTGGCGAATTTGATAAAGCTTAAAATGATTTGATAAGCCTAAATAGGCTAATCTAGGATTTAGGAAAACTGGAGGAACAGAAGGATGGAAATAAGGGTTAGAATCCCTTAACAACGATAGAATTTCAAGAAGGTCGACAGTCCACTGGATTGTAAGTGGTCATTGGTTCGACCATTTACAATACAAGGGGCATCGCCAATGCATTGTCAATATAAGACGTGAAATTGTGAAAACTTATGTGCCTGTACTTACCCAGACCCTCTTTCCAATAACCAAAACACAGCAATAACAGTGCAGTACTGTTTCACGTCGGATATAGATATGGTGGTAGGACTTCCCCAGTCTAACACTAAAAAATGAGCTAAACTAAGTAGTACAAAGTGGATGAATCCATCACTTTCGAATTAGTCTTTACAGGTTTTCGGGTTACAGAAAAGACGTTCCTAATCCAGAAGGCTCTAATGTTATGTGTTGAGATCAAAAATATTCTGTGCTAATCCAGAACAGCGGGAAATCGCTTCGTCCATTTATGCATGCTCGGTTCACAGATAGAAAATAATATCTTTTCATATTTATAATATTACCTAGCGACCCGCCCCGGCTTGGCCTGAGTAAGACATTATAAATTTATTATACACATAAATCTTTCGGAGCCTTTGTTCTAAATTATAGTTAAAATTGCATCAAGATATATAGGGTAGTCTAAAAGATATAAGCGCACAAACAAACATACAGAAATTGTTTTAAACTCTTTAGTGAAAAGATGGGATGCATTGTTTTTTATTAGACCACTGTCGTAAGGAGTCTGATTCTTCAATTGCATAGCATAGAGTATCGACCAGATAAATAAAAAAACTAAAGTCTTAGAGGGCATTAGCCTCTACTTCGGAAGGAATCGGAAGTTTACGCTACAAAGCATTCAAGGATATAAGATTATTATGACTCAGTCAGAATGATTATCAAATGTCATAGACACGAATGAACGAATTGCAAGGATATTATGACACTGTAGAAAAAAAATCTGAATGAATATATTTTTTTTTTGTACAAAATTATGATAGAATATATAAATGTATGCCTGTAATATACAAGGTATTCGCATGTACAAAGTTTTATCAATAATACAGTTATACTGTAAAGGCAACTTCAATTATGTGCCAGTGGTGAGAAATTAAATTACTTTACCAATTAAAAAGTATTTGTTACTTTTTAACACTTTTAAAAACACATTAATGTCGCATCAACCCATTCGGTATAGATAATCTGGGACATTCCAAGCATTTTGATTGTGTTATTTTAAATGAAAATGTACATTAATTTACATTTGTTAAACATATTGACGATTATTACAAAAGTTTTAGGTCTTTTAGGTATATTTTTTTTATAATATTTTTTATGATAAAAAATTATATAGTGAGTTAAGTTTTTACAATTAAAACAGTATTTTCACGCAAAATCGGTTTTTTATGGCAATTAGAAATAATTGCCATTGAATTTGAGTCACGAAATGGAAAAAGGATAAAGAACGGAGCTCTTAAACTATCTCGATGGAGGATTTAACGACATTAGCCTTGAACTTCTAAATTCTTTCGATTTTGCGTATGCTAATTTATACAATTTTTTTTTGTATACAAGACCCAACAACTCGTAACATGAACTTAAGAGATTTAACGATATTATATCGCCAAGAACATTTCGAGACCCGAAATCACAAAACAACCATTGTAATTTTACTTTACCTGGACTCTACCTGCGGGTCAAAAGGCTTCTTTTTCCAAAAAAAAATGTGTAATACATGCAGTTCAAATTACTAAAGGATATTTAAAAAAAACACACTTACTTGTTGCTGTAACTCCACTGGGGTGCTTAATAGCTAATATCACAGGATTTTATTTTAAATTGTAAAAAATATTTACAAACACTCACATAAAAAAAAGAAATTAAAAATATATTTACAATTATTTTTTTACAAGCAGCCAGTTTATTTACATTCCTGTTAAAAGTTCATAGTCCTTTTTCGAAATTTAAAAAGAGAACAATCACATTTTCGTGCGCGTATTACCGCAGCCAACTCGATCGCGCGCAGGTGCGTTCCGATACACGTCTGCGAGACGACTGTTCATTCAGTAACACACCTTTGCTTTATAATATCAGGTGGACGACTCAATCAGTGATAATAATGATAAGAATACATCGCGTAGTCGGATATGTAACCGTCGAGGTTCAAATAAACTCGTGCATAGCATTGGACCGGTTTAGATCGGTCAACGATCGCGACAATGCGTGTGAATTATTTTTTTTAGTTAACGAGATTCCGAACGCCCTTTTTTCGAATGATTCACGACCGTCTACGGAAGGTCGGGGAATAATGCTTATTTATGTAAAAACCGGTATACTGTAAGACGTTGAACTACATTTTAATTGCTCTCTATATCTATAAATAGACAGTATTGAAACTGATTTAATTATATAACTTTATTATTGTTATTTATAGTACTAGTATACATATTATGTAGATTTCTAATTACCATAGTGCAGATTTTATTTTTTAAAGATCAGATCAGCGTGTGTAAATGAATGTACATAATTTAGTAAATTAATTAATAAAAATATTTTACTGCCTCGCACCTAAACAGGTCATGGGTTCGATTCAGTAAAAGAGTAGTAGCTTCAGTAACTTTAAATTTGACCTTCATAAGTGCCTTCTGAGGGCCTAAACTGAATAAATGGTTTTGAATTTTGAATTTTGAATTTTGAATTCACACAAGTGACAAATTGTTGTGTGCTTGTACATGTCTGTTTGTTCTGTGTCTGGGTGGATTTTGGTTTCAGGAATAAAAAAAATGTGTATGTAGATTATCAGTTATCCGGTTTCCATAGTAAAAGGTCTACTTAATTTGGGACCACATAGCCGTGTAAAAAATGTACCAGAATATATAATTTTAATGGCACCCATGTAAAATGGGTATTTTTAAATTAAGCCCAATTAAATCGAATCATTTAGTCGATTATTCAGATATTAGTAATCAGTTTTATAAATAAATAAATCGTCGCATAAGCCTTGGCCTTTGTTATATCAACAATAGTAAATGCAATGTTAATATTACCAATCGGTTATCGTTATGAAATACAGTGTAGGTACAGTTTTGTAAAATATATTTATATATTACAATAATATGACTAACGATTTTGTTATGACCGCACTTTAGTATAGTCGATTAATTGATTCATAAACTTTTTTTTTACTAGACACGGAGATATCGTCAATCTATTATTATATATTTTTTTAAGGTTGTATGTTTAAACTTTATACCTTCTCATACTATTTATTAGATAGTGATGATCCTTTTTTGATGCATTCTTCGTATGCCTGAAAAGGTTCCTGGCATAAAAAAAATGTCGCATAGCAACCCTTAGCGACTCTTGTCTGTCATTAAACAATCGGTAAGCATAAGCCACAACATTTTATGAGAGGTTAGCTGTCTCCTTGGTTTTACTCGGATTCCGGGATGTTACATTTTCCCGAGATAATGAGTATTCTATATGTTAGTCCAGGTTATAAGCTATATGTGTGTCAAGTTACATCTAAATACGAGTTTTTGCATGAAAGAGTTACAAACATCTCACAAAATTTCGCATTTATAATAACTACCGGCACGCTATGATGGCCGTTTTGACGTTTCAGATTGTCATAGGAAAAGAAACTGTATTGCTTTGGAATAAGGTTGATTTCCATCATGTTGAGCTGTTGGATCAATAGATGCACCTTATGGCTGGAATAAAAGTTATTTTTCTTTGTCATTGTTAAACGTCAAAACGGCCATCATAGCGTGCCGTAAGTTTAGTAAGATTTTTAAATCACACGTGTCAGGTGTCAAGGTGTCAAGTTGCGAAGGTTTTTGTCAACATTTCTCGGGTGTTAACAATAATAATGTGCTTTCCTCGTTCCTTATCCAAGGATCAGGTTAACGGCTTCAATGGGATAGGGGAGGTCAATAACACTTTGAGGGCAACGCTAGTGAAAGGCTTGAGGTAGGTCAGAAATACAGGTTGGCTACAACCACCGATGTCGTCGTACAAGTATTTATCAAGTTCTCATTGTTAAAATAAAAAAAAAAATTCAAAGAGAAAAGTAAATTTAAGCCGTATTAAAGTGACGTTATGGCTTTTTTTTGTACTTCTTTAAAATCGTGTAATTATAATGTTTTAATTAATTATTTCGATGGATTTTAATCCAATGAAGATCAGTACAACTACCTAAACTACAACAATCTCTTTTGGACGTAAATGAGGCTTCTGTTCGGACTGTGACTGACTTGAGTTTGTGATTTTTTTTTAACATAGAATATATCTTGACCCTGGCCAGAAATAAGTCCTACAGGATTTGGATGCCATATTCATGGTAAGAAATAAATAAACTGTAAAAAATTTTAATATGTCCTGATTCTGATCATAATTTCCTTAACGACCAACGCTATATAAAGTCCCTGCTGAATCGTTTAACAACGAGATGAAATTTTAAGTAGACCGCAGGTCCTCCTGAATGTCACTGCCGTCTTTAGACTTTTGCAACACCAGGGGGTATCTTGCCAATGCCTTGTCTACCCTGAGACGTGAAGTTGTTAAGTCTTATTTCCCTATTATTTCACCGGCCCCTTTACTCTATCTAAAACGCAGTCATAACAGTTTACAACTGTTTGACGTCGGATATATTCTGATGGAAGGAATTCCCCGGACGAACACGACCAAGAGCTCTACTAAGAATTATAACGATTAGATTCGAAATGGTTGAAGCCATCACTTTTGAATTAGACTTAACAGGTTTTTGGGTTTCTCCATAAAGGTGTGGGTCAGTTATTGATTCTGTACCTTAACCCAATAATCATCACAAACATCGATAATATAATCGTCATTTTAGATACCGGCTTCTATCTGCATGATCGATTCCATTCATTTTTTTTACATTTATAATGATAACGAGCGATTCTCCCCAGCTTCGCCTGTATACATAAACGTTTCGGAGTTTTTGTTCTAAATGATGACAACCGCATCAAAATCTATTGTGTAGTTTAAAAAAAATTAACTGCATACAAACAAATACTTTTTTACTTAAACCAGCTATGATATTCTGCTGTCAAACTCTACAATTAATTCACTATTCCCTTTCTTTCTCTCGACTCCGCAATTAGACGAGATCTATCCTCGTGTTCGCCAGAGTGATCACTCGGCGAGTTTTGGTTTGTGAATCGCACTGCCGAAATCTGTTTGAACCATAGGCGCATATAGGAGTGGGTGGGCCATGCTCAGCCCAGTATGATCTAGTGCCCACCCAGGATATTGGACCAATTTGATATTCTAGAATACCTAATAAACTTCACGCATGATTAACGAAACTTTGATTTTTTTAATGGGACCAGGCCCCCCTGAAAGATTGCCCTAGATAAGCCAATGGTTTGGACGGCGAATAGGTGACAGGCTTTCCACCTACAGGTTTTATACACATCGACCCTGGCAACAAAAAAATCCTAGAAAAGGATTTGGTTAAGAAGCAAATACATATAAAATCAAAACTCTACCTTTTATTGTCGTAGTCCAATAATAAACATTTAATCGTAGGTATTTAGTAAAATAGGTCATAAACATTTCCCTATGTAACCAATTACTATTTGTGTGCTTGTTCCATGTTTATTATGATTAATAACAATAAGTTTAATATTGGAATCTAAATGTTAACATTAGGTAGTTACTGTCACTTTACAAATTGACATTTATAATTTATTGAGGTATTGTTCCGGGCTTATTCTAGTAATAAAGTTAAATTATGTTTATATTTTTTTTTATCAGAATATAGTTTTTTTTTTATTCCACGTTGTCCGAAAAACAAGCAGACGGTCCACTTGATGGTGAACGATCACCGCTGCCTTTTGACATTTGCGAATGCGTTGTCGACCCTAAGAAAATATATTTTTTTTTACAGAGGAATTCGTTAGTTTTTTTATACCAGGGGCCAATAACCAGGCACACGGTCCACCTGATGGTAAGTGGTTACCGCTGCCTATGGACATTTGCGACACCAGGGGTATCGTCACTGCGTTGTCGACCATGAGACATGAAGTTGTTAAGAGATAATCTATTTTTCTACTGACAGAGGAATTCGTTTGATGAATGTCTTCTAAATGTACGAAATAAAAAAGGTGTCATAGGAAACACTATATTTTAATTAATTATGTCATTATGATCAAATGAAACGGCCCTCTAAGATATAAATGTAAAAGTGTGATTTTATCATTATTTTTTTATTTTTGGAAGGGACGAATGACCCTTTGATGACTCTTACACCCGTCAGATTTACCATTGATAGATAGATTATAGAACAAGATTCAGTCGTCGCATTATATCAAATCATGTCATGAATGCTTTTTATCTCTTAGTACATAAAGTTTTTAAATTGAATCTGTCATTTTAAACCTGTGTCAAAATAACCACTGTGCACTAAATTTAATAATGACTCATATAATCGTTATTTAAGATGTGGATTATACAATTTCCGATAACAGGCAATCAATTATTATTACCGATGACTAAGTATTTAAACATAAAATTTTCCGTATCGAATTAATACCTAAAATTATTTTTATTTTATTTTTGTTAAAAATCAATTAATCAGGTGGACAGTCTGCCTGTTTGTCAGCCAATGTGGTATTTAAAAAGAAATGTCTTTTTTTACTTTTATATAATTTATATAAATGCAAAAAGGTAACCTACCTATCTTACACCGCATATATACGTAGTACTGTTTCACCCACGTTCCCGAGGGAAGTAACAATTTCCCGGCACAAAAAGTATCCTATGTTACTTTTAACATCTCCAAGAATATGTGTACAAAGTTTCATGATGATCGGTTAAGTAGTTTTCGCGTGAAAGCGTAACAAACAAACTTACATTCACATTTATAGTATTAGTAGGGATATCATTTTTTTTATACCACATGAGGCGACAAAGAAGCACACGGTTCCACCTGATGGTAGGTGGTCACCGCTGCCTACGGACATTTGCAACACATCGTGGCTCTGAGACGTAAAGTTAAGTACCTTGAGTCTGTAATTTTTTTTTATAAAGTTTAAAATACGTACCCGATTTTTCATCCATGGTTTCCAAAAATCGTCACAAGCCTTTACAATAGAATATACAATGAGACTTATTTTGGAAATTTAAATATTTGAACCACTGTCAGCTGAACTCACAAAAGCCACCTTCCATGTTGGCTGTAATAAAACTAAAGAAAAAAAACATTCAGTATCTTCTTATATAAGCCTTTACAGCGAAAATTATCAATAAACGAACTATTGATAAGTGCGGATTCACTTGAGTATTTTTCTGATGTTCTAATCGTGCGTAGGTGGCATATCTCTTTGGTTACGTTTTTATAGTTGACGAAATCTAACAGGCTCGTTTTCCCTTTGTATACCATCACTCATAAAATTAATCAAATATAAATGAAGGAAATGAAACTGAATGAAAACAAAATGGATGGAAAATGGGTGAAATTAAATGATATCTATATAAAAATGAATCCCTATTTCCCTTGGTCACGGCATCACGCGTGAACGGCTGGACCGATTTGGCTAATTCTTTTTTTGATGTGTTTGTTATTGCCTGGAGAAGGTTCTTATGAAAGAAAAAAATAAGAAAGTTGCGTGGAAAATTCGAAAATTTTAGAAAACATAACGACCATATTAACTTTTCTAATGTAACCTTACCGCTTTTGACGATATAAACTCTTATAATGTAACTTACAAAAACAGAGATATGGGTGGGAATTATATCGATACAATAATTAATTTATATTATAATTTCTTAGTGCACATTTCACGGTTGATTAAATCTGAAGAATCGAATCAATATTTATAGTTGAGACAGGACAACGTCTGTCGGGTCAGCTAGTAATATAATATTAATAACGTTTCGTTCACTAGTTTTTTTTAATATTTTTCGTTTCAACGATTCGAAATATTAAGCTTGATTGTGGTCATTTTTGTTATAATCATTTGTCCCCCTTACAAATTAAACCGTTTTTTGCATATGAGAAAACGTAATGGTGGTAGTAGGTATTTAACGAAAACAATCGCAGCTAAGTAGGCTTCAGAAGTCACCGAATAATAGTCGATCAACATAAAAAATCGAAATTCAAAACCATTTATTCAGTTTAGGCCCTCGGAAGGCACTTATGAAGGTCAAATTTAAAGTTACTGAAGCTACTATTGTTGGTGGCCAACCGGCAAGCAGCCGGCATTTTGGTACTAATTTATTATAATAAATATCCTGGGACATTCTTGACACACGGCCATCTGGTCCCAAACTAAGCAGAGCTTGTACTTTTTTTTTTTATGCCACTTGAGCCGACAAACAAGCAAACGGTCCACCTGATGGTAAGTGGTCACCGCCGCCTATGGATATTTGCAACACTAGGAGCATCGCCAATGCGTTGTCGACCCTGAGACGTGAAGTTGTTAAGTCTCATGTGCCTGTAATTTCACCGGCCCCCTTACCTTTCTAATCGAAACACAGTAATACAATTGCACTACTGCTTCACGGCGGAAATGGGTAAGGTGGTAGTACTTCCCCGGACGAACTCTGCACTAAGAGCTCTACTACTCTAAAAATATAATGTACTATGGAAACCAGATAACTGAAATATTACATAAACTTCTTTCTTTTGTTAATACATACTTATAGATATTTACACTCAGACACAGTTTGTCCTGGGTGGGAATCGAACCCACGACCTGCGACTCTGAATAAAGTACACAAAGGACAGACGATTCTTTTTTATACATACATACGTGTATGTTGATACGTTTTTATCAGATGCGTAATCACATTCGTTTATCACAAAAAAAAATTCAGATTAATTGAAAATATAATATCCAATGAATATAAAATATTGATAGAATATCTCAGATAGGTACTTATATAATGGCATTTTACAATATAATCTATTGGGCTTATATATAATAAATAAATAAATAGTTTGAGCAATTACCTTTATACATGGCCATACGATTATTAACTATGTAAAGCTTTTACTATAATCAATATTTAGTACGAAAAGCGAAAAGAGAAGAAAATTGTGCGAATGAAGGTGTGATATTTGACACTTAAAGTCAAGTACCTGGATGACCGAGCTTTGCTCGGGGTTTCTTTACTAATGTTACTACTACCGTATTCTTTTAGTTTTCTTTTAGAAGCGTTAATAAAGGGTTCCCATTAATAGCTTTTCTCACAAAAGAAGGAACTTGAAAACTTTTTTATTCTAATTATATTGCAGCAGTTTTTCAGTGCCTGAAAACACGGATAGACGTTTTCTAAATATGTAACATAGGTCAATCGATATATCGCCTGCATACTAAATTCCATGAAAATCGTTGGAGCCGTTTCTGAGATTCAGATTATATATATATATATTTAAATATATACAAGAATTGCACGTTTAAAGGTATTAGATATGGAGAAGATTTTATATACGAGAGGCTTTGCAATAGAAATATATGCGATTGCCACACACTCACATATATTACGTTTATACTGCCAATGTCAAACACATAATGATGTATGTTCATGTACACGAAAGTTTGTCTTGGATGGGAATCGAAGCCAGGACCTGGACTAAGCTAACTAGCCCGTCAAAATATTCTCTTGAATAGATTATTTAAACTCAGATACAGAACAAACAGACACGTTCTTGCACACAAAAAAACACAAAAGCACACAAAAAACGAAAAGTGGGAGTAGCATCTATTGAAAAATTTTAATATTTTTATTCAAATACGCCGTGAGTATAAATGTTCTATGAATACGCCTTTACAAGCATGAATAAGCAACTTTAATCTCTAATACCGGCTCGGAAGTTTGTTTCTTACTGAGAAGAGTCAATAAACTTAACAATTACTCTTTTAAAAAACGAACTTATATTTATTACACATATAGGTAGTTAAATAAAAAGATTGTCAGCCGAGCAATTCTTTGTCAAGGGTTATTGTCCTCTAAATAATCTGATATATTATAAAACTCTTTTGATACAAAGCTTTCTTTACTACGCTTTAAATTTATGCACGTTTTCTTGAATGTCTTTAGCGTATTACCCTCCTATATCCGCACCTGGCCTACACACTTATCCGTATATCACGGACCAAGAGACTTGTCCTTGACGAGGCGGATGCCGAGACCACCCTGAGAAGAGCCCAGTGCAGTTGACAGCCCTCTCCACGTACTGGCCTTCAAGAAAAATAAAAAAAAAACCTAAGACCATTCTCCAATGCCAGTATCGATTACAAAAACAGCGAAAAAAAGAATGCAAAAAGGTTAAATTCAAAATAAAAAATGTATTAACTTTTAAGTCGGTGTAAATCAATGTAGATATACTTTGTTTATTAGAGAATATAGAGATAGCAAAATTAATGCTAATTTGCATCGCTGATAATGATAATTATAATGATATTCGGGATTAACGTGACACGAGTTCATGAAGTTATTATCATGTTTATTACCTTCCGTGATAAAAACATTTTCTGGTATTTGTTTTTTTTTTAAGTGAAAACTTTTTTATGATTTTTGTGATTTGAAATGATGAATGATCGATAACATTTTACATTATCTTTAGGTTTTAGCCTGCGAGAGAATGAGTTGAGTAGTTTCTGAACGTTTCTGAAGGTTGCACTACTACTGCGTGTGAAATGCACATATTTTAAGTAGCAACAAGTAAAGTAGGCACACATTCCGCCTATTGCTAAATGGTGCCTGTATGTTTTTAACCGACTTCAAAAAAAGGAGGAGGTTCTCAATTCCACTGTATGCTTTTTTAATTTTTTTATTTGTATGTTTGTTATGCGATTACTCCGCTAATTAAGAATTGATTCTTATGATATTTTTTGGATTGATAGGTTGTACTTCAGAGGTGATTTTATCAAGTTTGGACAAGTACTTTTTTAAAATATTGTAGGTAATCGGGTTTTCTCTATTTTGGTAGTGAAACTAAGCAACGACTTCGCAGTACAAAAGTGCTGGTGACGGAAAAAGGGATGTGAGAAAAACATTAGATACTAAAATGTTTTTAGGTTAGGTTAAAGGTAATACGTAAATCATGAATTTTAAGCATTTAAAATCACTTGTTTTTCACTTTTCGTGGAACTGAAGCCCAATGAAGTTTATTGTTTAGTCAGCTTGTATTTCCTTGAACAAATTGAAATAAATATGGTTCGTGTATTTATTATTCTTCTTTAAAACAATCATGTAATTCGTGCAGATTTGTAAATGCAATATTAAGACATTTATTTATTAATTTAGCATTATTGTACTACCTAAATGGTACCTACTAATTATTGTATCATAATGTGTACATAAAGATGTGTCCTGCTGGAGCGAGCGCTACTCCCAAGCATTGTGGTCATTAAAATGTCGTCGTTCTTCAGTAATAAAGGCTTAATAATAATAAAAACACATAGGATTCTTCTATCAAGGGAAAATGTAAAAAGCCTCGAGAACTTGGGTCAAACCACGAGGGACAGCTAGTCTATACTAATATTATAAAGAGGAAAGATTTGTATGTAAGTTGTTTGTTACTCTCTCACGCAAAAATCACTGAACGGATATGGATGAAACTTGGCACATAGATACAGCATATCTTGGAATAACATATAGGCTACTTTTTATATCGGGAAAATTTAGAACGTGAAACTATGGGGGACAGCTAGTCTTAAATATAGTAGTTGCGATTTACCACAGTTCTACGAGGCAATGTTATTTAAGCACTTTCGGCCACCGGTTAGGTTAGTCATATTTTTTACCGCCGGGACGAAGATGAATGCTCAACAGAGCATTCATCATGTGCCCTCGCCCCGGCGGATACTGACGTTGACGGAAGAAACAGGGGTTTTAGTGGGTATACCTCTCGGGCTCCTTCTCATAAGGAGAAGGGGAGTTTGCGAAAGGGAGTCCCACATAACCACCGCGTCTCCCCTGGCGCGGTGGTATGCGTAATGTATTTCCCCTGTATAAAAAAAAAAACACTAACTCGAGGATGTTGCGTCGCGGCCTCCGTGCTCTGTCTCTATCGCTTACTACGCTAATACTACTAGGCAAGTGAGAGGTAACCTCTCCGAGGTCTCCGTGAAGCAGCTCGCCGACGAATTTTGTATTAGCTGAATAAGGGGACTGTTCTTCTCCATCTCTTCTTCAATGGACAGTATACTAACTAATGTGTCTACTTGAAATAAAAAAGCGACGTTTCTTGGACGTGGACTTGCTCTGTCTCTTTTGCTAACCACGCATTCATGAGAGGTCCGGTCTTGGAAGTTTGGGAGTGGGCATTCCTAGGCTGATATGATTACATCTACACTAATATTATAAAGAGGAAAGATTTGCATTTTTGTATGTAACGAATAAACTCAAAAACCGGACGTACTGGACCGATTTTAATAATTCTTTTTTCATTAGGGATCCATACTAAAACTCCAATAATGTAACCCAAGGTGTGAAAAAATTACAAAACATTCTTACATCGCGTGCGCTGCGAAAACTATTGATGATAGAATGAACAAAATAATGTAACATCCCTCGGCAACGCGGGCGAAACCGCGGGTGACGGCTATTGATATATATTAGTATAGATGTGTCATAAGTACTTTCCGATATCGTCCCATCATTTCCGCCATGACGAAACGAAGATTCATCGTTTTTTTTATCTAGCTTTAATCTCGCTAGTACCTACTTAGGTAACATATTGCCAATTATTCAGTATCGGAAATGTAATTCTGATATTACATACATATTTCAATGAAAAATATTATCTTCAATAAACGATGCGGTTTTCCACCTTGGTCTTAATGACTCATTGTAGAGTACTTTTTAGTACTACGAGTATTTAAGAGTACTTTTTACTTTTGATAGGCTCTGCTTAGTTTTGGATCAGATGGCTGTGTGTAACAGAATGTCCAAGGATATTTAGTCCCTGGAAATTTACTAACTGTTATTTCTTGGATGTCATCATTGGAAATTCCCCGTGTTCCCGAGGGATGTTATTTTTCCCCAAGAATAAAATATGACTTAAGAAAAGTACATATTCTAACAGTATGCCAAATTTTATTGAACTCCGACCAACGGTTACGTAGTAAATTGGTAACAAACATACGTAACACCTTTACAGTTAAGTATTAAAGTCGTCAAAATCAAAAAGGCCCATTTTGAGTTAAGAATATCATAGAAATACTGACTTCATTAATTACTAGCTACCATACCGCGGTTTTACTCGCATTCCCAAAGGATCTAGTATCCCGGGAGTATAACATAGCCTATGTTACTTCTGAATATAGTATATAGCTTTCTAATTGTGAAAGAATAATTAAAATCGGTTCAAAATTCAAAACCATTCATTCAGTTTAGGCCCACAGAGGGCACTTATGAAGGTCAAATTTAAAGCTACTGAAGCTACCACCGGTTCGGAAGTCTTCCTTCAACTGAGAAGAACCTCTTGCCGGTTCAGGCAAAAAATCTTTTTTAAATAATTAATTACGAACAAAATACAATTCTTTTCTCTTTATAATATAAGTATGGATGAAACGATTCACCTACTAATCCAATGGCTTATTGTATGATGCAGTTGATACTTAATAAAAAGCTATAGGGTTCGTTTTACAATGACATTAGAAGCGATCAAAATGGGGCAAGAAGACTAACATGGTACCAATCTCTCAATCATACGTTATAAACAGAAATGAAATACAATAACAGTTTTTAGAGCTATCATATGAAACAAAGATGCGTGACGAGTGGTCACACCTCCTTCGAAAAAAATGTATGTAGTAGGGTTGCCATCCTCGGTTTTCCCGGATTTATCCTAGATTGGAGAGAATCCGTGGAACCTCGGAGCGGGGCTTTGCATACTGTACAGCAGTGCCATTGTGTATTGCTCTCCGGATCTTCGTCGCAGTCAATTTTGTATTACATTGACGGCGCTACGACTGTGGTTCGACAAATCCTCCCGCACAGAATCATCAATCTATTATGATATAGACTTCAACACCGAGAGAATTGCTCAATTCGGGTTTCATATTTTTGCCTAATTTAAGACCAAAAAGGTCCAGCTAACAGCATTTGTCTACAATTAAGACCAGGTCCGTCTTTAATCTATTAGAGCCCTGGGCACCATAATATAATGGGGCCCCTTATACTATGAGAACACTTCCTCAGGGAGAGTAGGCAGTCCCCCTTACCTTTCTAACCGAAATACAGTAATACAAGTGAACTACTGCTTCACGACAGAAATGGGTAAGGTGGTAGTACTTCCCCGGACGAACTCAGCACTAAGAGCTCTACTACTGTAAGCTTGATACTAATATGGTGAACGAGAGAAGACAGTTCCTCAATTATTTAATAAGTAGATACCTAAGTCTTTCGATGACGTCAGATTATCTCTACCTAATATCACGAAGCGAAACTAAAGATATGTTATTAATGATAAAAACTTCACGTATCTTATCACTTTTAGCGAGGTATTGATTTTACGAAATCCGCTTATAATTTGACTAAATCTGTACTTGTTAAAATTTTCCTTCAAGATGTTTAATCTTGATATGTAAAATAATTCTTATTGCTTCTGGGATAAGGGTCATCTATTGATCGTTATTGAATGCAATTCGTGTGGAAGCCGAAGATTTTAACCACAATCGTATAGGCACCCACCGAATGCCAATTTTTTTTATTTTATTTTATTTTTCTTTATTTGGGACAGCAACAGTCTTAAACTATAAAAAATTACATGGTTTGAACTTATAATTATGAGACCCATTACAGCTACCCACGCACTAAAATGAAATTCTTACCAATATCTTACATAACACTAGTTTTAAGCAAACAACAAATATAAGTATGAATATTATACAAAAAGAAAGAAAAAATTACAATAATAACAGCTAAATGCTTCTATTTATATTTAAATGGGAAATAGAAGTACCATCAAAATATACTAATATATTTAATTTATTATAAAACCATTCGAGCAGCTCTGAATAAACTATATAATGTTTGGAAGAAATTCCTTTTAGCGATAAGACCGCCAATTGTTCTTTTATTTAAGAATCAACTTCTGTACCATACTTCTTTCAGTGAATAATAAAGTATACTTATTATTATTATTATTATTAAACCCGCAGTGATATAATAATATGTCACTTGCCCCAAAATGGCGGCAAAGTTTTATCTCTTAGCTGGCAACTCCAATATTTTTTTTTTCTAAAATCAAAAAAACCTGATCGCGTATCCTCATAATACTAGTTACTAATATAGACTGAACTGAATTGCTAAAATAGTGAAGTTTGACAGAAAAACAAATAAAAAGGTCAAGTTTAATCGCAGTAAGGCCCTTGAAATTGCAAAGAAACAAAAATAGTAATTTTAAACAATATATTTTGATGTCGTCTTTCGGCGTAAAAGACATTGATCGGATAATGCATGATTGATGTTGACAAAACGTGAATTATTTCTGATAGATAATACTTAATGTAATATATACGAGGAGGAGGCAATACGAGGATTGTGTGATTAAAGGATTATTAGAATAAATAATCATTATTATAATAAATAATCATTTTTAGTAATAAATACCTCTAATCGCCTAAATACGCGAGCGAGTGATATTTTTTTTACTCCACGTGTGTCGACAAACAAGCGGTCGGTCTACCTGGGGCTCGATTCTGTAAAATTACCCTAACTTGAGGATGTTTCGCTAACTACGCTAATACTACTAATCACGTGAGAGATAAGCTCTCCGAGGCCTCCGTGAAGCGGCTCGCCGACGAAGTTTGTATTAGCTGAATAAGGGGGATGATGGTAAGTGGTCACCGCCACCTTTAGACATTTGCAACACCAGGGACATCGCCAATGCGTTGTCGACCCTGTGACGTGAAGTTCTTAAGTCTCATGTGCATGTAATTTCACCGTCCCCCTTACCTTTCTAACTGAAACAGTAGTATTACACGGCAGAAATAGGTAAGGTGGTAGTACTTTCCTAGACGAACTCTGCACTAAGCTTTACTACTCAAAATGATTTGCTAGATACCCGGGTCCGAAAAAGAAGCATTAACTTTTACTTGTTTGGAAATGTTTACTTGTAGCATGGGATTGGAAATGTGGAAAATGACGGATACCTCTGCTTACCTCTTTGGGCATTATTACTTATAGATCTCCAACAAAAGACACATGCAAATAGTTAAATATAAAAACAAACAGAGAATTATAAGATAGCTTAATCCATCAAATTAGATCATGCAGTTACAAAAATGTTATAAAAAAAAACGGGTTGTACTCCGGGAGTGCCGGCAGAAGTGAAAACTTGAACATTAACGTTGTGCATTTTTACCGTCTTACGAATTTTCGATCAGGCAACGTGTCCTGACGCGAGTGCTCAACGCCGCTAAAGAAGTTTTCACTTCAAAATAAAAAACTTCATTCATTCAATTCAAAACCATTTATTCAATTTAGACCCGCGGAGAGAACTTATAAAGATCAAAGCTAGTAAAGCTACTGGAAAACTACTGAAATTTTGTTATGTGATATTACCTGAAATCTAGTTACAAGGATCACATATTAGGCATTCTTCGTCGAAGATTCAATAGCTAAAATTAGCACAACGTCACGCCCGCTAATATCCAATATAAAAACTTATACCAATGATAATGATATTACCTATATGATAATGATAAGACAACTTAGAATAAATAATGATGAATTCGTTTCGATGGTCGATAAATAAATAATGCGATGACGGGCAATTCGATTAATATCTCAATGTATATAACTCACGATTACATTTTTAATACGCAATAATAATTTGTGGAAGTAAAATCGGTTTTATTGTTTTAGTTTTAGAGGTTCTTTTACAAGAATTTTAGTCAATACATTTTTGGACGCGTAACGCAGAATGGAAAGGACGTGACACGTTTTAATTTCTTATTCGATTAATAATCTTGATAAAACGAAATTTTAAAATAAATTGAATCAAAAAGGTTCTTATTAAAACCATTGTAATATATTACTTACTAACAGAAACACAATACAAGAGTTGTACTGCTTCACGGCGGAAATGAGTAAGGTGGTAGTACTTCCCAGGACGAACTATACTAAGAGCTCTACCTTGTCGCCAAACTTGTATTTTTGTGTTTTGTTGTAATGGCACTAATTTCACTATTTAGTAAAATTTTATTAGTTTTGCGTATTTGTCTCTTCTTTTATTTTTTGTTGGACCAACAGGTACATGATGAGGGTTCTGACCTGGTCTTTAATTTAAATTAGATATAAGTTACTGTAAATGTCTTTTTATCTTATTTGTTCACTTAAAAATAAATATCCCTCCTTAGTAGACTACAACCTGTACTCCCAAATCATGTAATCGCAACACAGGGCACTTCCTTGTTGAGCCTGACGACGAAGTCACTATTGTCCAAGTCATTGTCATTGAAATGGGAGATTATAATATGCTTTATAGAGAGAACTTGCCAATAGATCTTTACGCCAATTAGCACGCCGAAGTTAGGCACAGGATTTGAAGTGAAAACCACATTCCACCTAAGATATATTGCAAATATCACTACATAGTATAAAACAAAGTCGCTTTCTCTGTCCCTATATAGGGATATAGAAGATAAATATTTAAATTTAAAAATCTTTAAAACTACGCAACGGATTTTGTTGCGGATTTTTTTAATTGATAGAATGATTGAAGAGGAAGGTTTTTATGTATAATACATGTGACATCCTACGGGAACGCGGGTAAAACCGCGGGGGAGAGCTAGTATTAAATAAAACTCAAGAACTACTTTAATTATGTAAGTATACCGATTTAGACGCCATTTTTTTTTTATAAAAACTTGAGCGCATTTCACTGGATCTCACCCGATGGAAAGTGATGATGCAGTCCAGGATGGTACACGCGGACTCAAGTGATTCCTATTCATTCTTGCCTTAAAGACTCCGAGATTGTATGAATCGGGAAAAACTGACGCCGACAATGAGTTCCACTCCTTATCTCTACCTTTCCTTCACCAATCTTCCATCCAATACCTTTCCCCAAGAATTTCAGAATTGATTTTAAGACTTCATTATCTTTATATATTTTACATTCGGCCGATATATCCCAAACCAAGCAGAGCTACTGTATATGTTTGTCTTTTACGACACGTCGTAAAATTTCATTGTAAAATTTCGTCGACTTAAAAGTTTTGTTGAAGAACATATAATCCATTTTTTTTAACAACTAGCTGACCCGGAATACGTTGTTTTGCCATATTTACTTTATTATAAACAATGCATGAAAATGTATCGTTTTAAATATGATATCGAATTCGAATTGGTATGATTAATTAAAAAGAAATCCTAAATCATAGTATTTATGAATCTGGTGCTTCAAGATACACAACAATTGAACTTTTAATATGAGGCGTGATTGCTCAGAACTAACTGTGAAGAATACACACTTCCCAAAACTAAGTGTAAAAATTTTCATAAATATTATATAGCCTTCATGTTATAGATTTAAATCTATCGTAGTAAATATATTAATTACATTAAAAGTAAACAGTAAATTGTTACTTGAATTACTCTACTGACATTGGTCAGTGGAGGGGATTCAATGATCACGCGTTGTGTCGGGTAACTATCATAAATGTACATATTAAAAGTTATATCAGATTTTAGGGAAGTTACCTATTGAAAAGGATAACGGTAAACATTTGATTTTCCTCCTCGTTTTATTATTCGAATGTATTCATTTGTAGTGGGGATCTACCGCAGCCATATGGTTTTCTGGGTTAAGTGACCGTAGGTACTTAGAGAGTATGTTATCATTTATGTTCTATCCGTACCAAATGGTAAAAACCTGCCAAGCGCGCCCGGCCTCGCGCAGGATAGGGTACCGTAGTATCCAAGTACATTTTAAGTTGGTCGAGTATTACTCGTTAACTTGAAAATACATAGTTCTGATAATTTTCCTTTTAATTTCGTTATACCGTGGTTTTTGACATATGAATAAATGGTTTATCTTGTAGAGGGGTGGTGGAACAACTCTAACAAACATTACCTATTATTAATATTCAAATTCGCAAAAATCCCGAATCGAAAAATGATCTTTACACACACTTTGACGGGCCAGTTGGCTTGGTGGTTAGAGACCTTGACTGCCAAACCGAAGCTCGCGGGTTCGATTCCCACCCAGGACAATCATTTGTGTGCATGAAATGTTTTGTTCTGTGTCTGGGTGTAAATCTCTATATATGTATGTATTTAAAAAGTAGTATATGTAGTATATCAGTTACCTTGTAGCCATACTACAAGCAGTTCACTCTGCATAACTTGGGATCAGGTAACCATGTGCGAAGAATGTCTTGGGATAATTACCCAATATTTCTGAAATCCTATCTAGCGACACCCTACACAATGGAATAGACGAGTAAAAAAAATCTCCCATTACTCACGTTTAGGTATTGGTGGATACCCGAAAAAAAAGTCAGGATTCAATTTCAGACAACTTCGTCAGCGAGATTAATATAAATAAATAATCAATATCCTGGGACATTCTTTACACACGGCCATCTGATCCCAAACTAAGCAGAGCATTTTTTTTTTTACATATACATTCTTATTTAGATATTTACACTCAGACACAGAACAAACAGACATGTTCATGCACACAAATGTTTGTCCTGGGTGGGAATCGGACCCGCGACCTGCGACTTGGTAGTCAGGGTCGCTATCCACCAAGCCAACTGGCATGTCGATGTATAATGAAGAAGCTAAACATGAGCAATTAATTACTATTTGGTTGATGATGCCCAGTTGGTGACGTCGAATGCCGTGACGAGACGTGAGATCGTGTTTTCTAAAATTTTCTAATAATCCACGCAACTTTCTTAACTTTTTCTTTCATAAGAACCTTCTCCTTTCAATAACAAACACAACAAAAAAAGAATTAGCGAAATCGGTCCACCCGTCCATGCGTGATGCCGTGACCAAGGGAAATAGTGGTTCATTTTTATACTTAAAGTAATTTAAATATGATGTCAGGCAGGTATTTCGAAATACCCTCCTATAGTTTCCACACGATATCTTCTTTCACCAAAAGCTCAAGTTAATCTCCGAAACCACGATGAAATGAAATGAAATATTTTTTGAAATAGGCCTTCACAGGCATTTATGAGTGGTCAGACTATAACACCTTGGATCAGATCTACCGCAATACAACTGAGCAGTCATCTCCTTTTCAGTCTCTAAAATTGATTAACAAATGTATATTCATGATAGACTATTAATTTAAAACTTTATCACACTGGAATCACATGTGATATTACTCTGTGGCTATCTATTGGCCCAAATCAGATCAATCAAGATTCAAAGATAATAAAACAAGGTTCCAATACCTAAGCTGAAATTTCATCGGTGCAAATAGCTTTTCCATTTTAAATCAGATTTCAACCAATAGATAGAACAAATAACGTGATAAGTGATAATGTAGGAAAAACCAATTACTAATTGCAATATTTTATAGGTGTTATAGCATCTTTTGTTATGGTTTTATACCAAAATGGTGAGATTATGGCGTCTGTTTGTAGTTACAAATTTATATATTATTTTAGTAGTTACCAAAAGCTGTGAGAAAAAACTGAGTAAAAGTCTATGAATTTTGTTTCTGTAAGTATTAGAAATAGAAATAACTGTAATAATTTATGTAGGATCACAGGCTCTTATAAATCGTTTCATATTGTTTTTCCACGTCAGAAAAGAACGTATTTTTTAACAGCATATGCTGCAGAGCTGTTCCAATTGAGACATAGACACAGAGGGCCCCACTGAAGCTTCGCATTGATAGTAATATCTAGAAATACAGTCACTTTTAAGAAAACATATTATCATTTTAAATTTTAATATCGGTATCTACTTGCCGTAAATTACAAAATTTTATAGTATTGGTCTTCTTCTCATTCGCGACCAGATTATTTACAGTGAACCAGTCTACCACTTCCGAGAGAGCATTGTTCACATCGTCATAGTTTAATTCATATCGTTTCACTTTGTAAAGAAGCGAACAACTACCGCCAAAATATTTTTCGACAACGAATAGCGAACAGATCATTTATGTAAATTATAAAAAGGAAAGGTCCAAGAATAGAGCCTCGAGGGACGCCCATGGTGACTGTAAATCCAGGATACCTTTCCATTAATAACATCCCTCTGAAAACGATTACTAAGTATCTTAAATTCAAAAGGCTTAGTGTCTGATCTTTTATTACAAAGTGATGTAATTTGCTGATTAATAGATCATGCTGGACACAATTATCCGCCTTGAACAAATCACTCAACATCTTAATCATCTAAAATCTATATATCTATCTATTAGATTTAAACGAGCAATTCTTGTAATATATAATTCATAGGATCTCGGAAACGGCTCCAACGATTTTTATGAAATTTAGTACGCAGGGGGTTTCGGGGGCGTTAAATCGATCTAGCTAGGATTCATTTTAAAAAAATGTCGTTTTATCCGTGTTTTTAGGCAATGAAAACTGCTACAATGTCATTAGAAGGTAAGGTTTTCAAGTTACATCTTTTGTGAGAAATACTGTTATTGGGAGCCCTTTATTATCGCATCTAATTCGTATCGTATATATGACAGTGCTTTAAAAAAGAGAATACCTACAGTAGAAGTCACGTAAGCAAAGAAATCCCGAGCAATGCTCGGCCATCCAGGGACTATCTATAATAAGCTCAACACCAGCATCGGTTGTTGTAATGTTTGTAAATCCAAACTATTTAACATGAATGAGTTTATTACTATTGAAAAGTATCATTTGATTATGTATGGCTAACCCACGACCTGCGGCGTGACAGTCAGCGTCTAACCACCAAGCCAACTGGCCCGTCAAAATAATTTGATAAATTTTAATACATGGCTGTATATATCTTCAGTATTTTATTAATTATAATTATTGATTAAGCTAACATCATTGTTAGAAACATACAAAAAGAAAGACTAGAAATTACTGCCCGTTTTTGGTACCTGAAGTCACAATCAAACACGCCCGTTTTGAAAGCTAAGAATATCATAGAAAAACAAACCCTAATAGGTTATAATATTGTCCGTCATTAAATTAACCACTGAATCAATTAATGAACCTTATTTCGTTCTTAATAAAGTTAACTTTTCTTTGAGATTTTTGGTGTCGAAACAGGCCTATTACATTTTTACTTCATTGGCGCTAGTGTCGTGGTAATATTTGTGTTCGAACAATCAAACAAACGATCAAGTAACGATAGCACGTAATACGATTATTGACGTAAATATAGCGATCGATTGCGCGATAAAGGCGATATTTGCCTATTGCAATTTTATAACCTAATCAGATTGTTCAAAATTGCTAGAACTTGATGATTGTGAAAATCTATGGAATTCATTAATAAATGATAATAATGAAAATAATAGGTACATTCTCATAAGTAGAGCCCTTAGAAGAGTTCATCTGAGGAAGTACTACCTACCACCTTACCCATTTCCGCCGTGAAGCAGTAGTGCACTTGTATCACTATGTTTCGGTTAGGAAAGTAAGGGGCCGGTAAAATGACAGGCACATGAGACTTAACGACTTCACGTCTCGGGGTCGACAACGCATTGACGATGTCCCTGGTGTAGCAAATGTCTATAGGCGGCAGTGACCACTTACCAACAGGTGGATCGTCTACTTGTATGTCGGCCGAAGTGTCAAATTATCGAAGTTGATTAATCACTAAAGCTATTTCCATCTCTGTCATTTCATACGTCTTTGACAGTGACAGAAAGACTTATATTCTGAGACGTTTATATTTCACTCTTTTGATAAATATCTTGCGATAAAGATATTCTTAACACATGGATAGCTGATCCCAAACTAAGCAGAGCTTGTACTATGGAAACCAGTCAGCTGATATATGCTATTTTGTTACTTAATAAATTATATTAATATTAGTAATATTAAAGAGAGATGCATAATTGTAGTACCGGAGTACAGGAGAATTAGAGGGAGGTTACCACTTTATTTTTCTTTTTTCATGTTATGTGTTGTACAAATGCCTGCGGTATTTCCGGATCGATATGAACACCAAACCTTCAAGAAAAGAGCTCCGCTGGGGCCCAATTCCACTAAATGCAACGTTCGAGTACCACGTTTGGTTCGGCAATTGTATGGTTATGATTAATGTCAAATTGAAGTTTGCCATTTCATAAATATGGTATTCCTACGCACTACAAATGAAACAAACATACATTTTGACGTAATCTTTCGAACGAATGTTAACCATTACCGAAACACAACCGCAGTTCGATCGTTGGTGTGTTTAGTACAATACGATTAAACGTCAAATTTAACGTTTGGTTGTGATATGGTAATGGTTCGGTGCATAATATGTTAGTGGAATTGCCCCCCTTGTGTTGCGGGTGTCCATGGGCGGCGGTAATCGCTTACCATCAGGCGAAACATCTGCTTGTTTCCCTCATCATCATCATCATCAGCCTATCTCCGTCCACTGCTGGACCGTCATCTATGGCACGCCACTGAGCTCGATCTTCAGCTCTTTGTTTCCAACCGCTGCCAAGCTTGCGTATATCATCGCTCCATCTAGCTGGAGGGCGTCCTACACTACGTTTACCGAGCCGTGGTCTCCACTCTAGAACACGTCTACCCCAACGGTTATAGGTTCTGCGACAGATGTGACCAAAACACAAAAAAAAAAGTATAATATATTGTATTGTTTTGTACATTAGTTTGTTACCATGTTACAATGCTATACATTTTTTTTGTTTGTACACCCAGACACAGAACAAAAATACATGTCCACACACAAATGTCTGTCCTGGATGGAAATCGAAACTACGGCTTATGGAGTGACCCTCAGAGCCTCTAACCACCAAGGCAATTAAAGTATGTCAGTTCGGCAGTAAATATTTCAAGGCAATGACTCTAATGATGATTATACGACTAGTCAATTCATTATGAAAAACTAGGTAAGTGCCAATTTGTTCTCTGTAATAATAGCTAGTTCATAATTAAATAAAAAAGTTTGAAATGAAATGAAAATATTGTAATAAAAATATTTTTATTCAAATAGGCCTTTACAAGCACTTGAAAAGTCTGACTCTAATATCCATGTTTTGTATCCAATGTGATAGGTTATATAGGTTGTATAGGTTATGTGTCGAAATAGGTTTCGACAAGCTAATTGGAAAAAATTGTTTAATCTGAAATGTTGAACTTATTAATAAAACACATCCTACTTATATTATAAATGCGAATGTTTGTATATTAAAAAAAGTGATTTAATTTTTTTGTATTGGCAACACTTAAGCTCATAAAAGCTACTAAACAAAAATAATATCTTGGGTACTTAATCATTTTGTTTTTACCTATTTATATAATAGAAATAATGTACAGACTGAATAATTTTGCGATTTTGATGTCCGTAACATAAATGAGGTTTGTACTTTTCTGGCCATAAGGCATAAACAAGTAGTTTATTCAGCGCCCATTAAATCAGTAGTATTTAAAGCAGCTGAGAAAAACTGGCATGATGTACAGAAATACAAATAACCAGGTTTCCTTGATCTTAATCTTCATTTTGAAGGGCTTGGTTTCCATCTAGGACAAACACTTGTGTGCATGAACATGTCTGTTTGTTTTGTGTCTGGATGCAAATATCTCTAGAAGTAGGTATTAAAAATGATATAGTATACTAGCTGGACAGACGTCGTTCTGTCGAAATAATTGAAATTTATGAAAATCTTAATTTTATCTCGGAACAAATTGATACAGGTGAATCGCATTCCCTGAACCCCAAAATACAAGCTCTGCTTAGCTTAGGGACACGCTGCCAAACTGTTTTAGTTGTAAGGATATCTTGTGCTCTGTACTATCTCTTGTGTTATTTTAATATATATATTTTTTTTAAATAAGAAGTTATTATTCATTATTATTGTTTTGGCTTTTTGGGTATACTTTAATGTTTAGACTAGGCCGTACCAGTTTATCCTGGGGTGTGCGTATTTATATCAGGATCAACTAGTTTGGCCTAGCCTAAACTGGTTTATCCTATCGGACTTAGGATGAACCAGTTTGGACCAGGCTATACTAGTTAATCCTATCGCGTATAGGAAGAACTAGTTTAGCCTAAGCAAAACTAGTTTGTCCTGAAATCGGGTTTGGCCGGTAACATTTACACATATAAAAATCAAGATAAAGGTTTCCATAGAACATGCTCTGCTTAATTTGGGATCAGATGGCCGTGTGTAAAGAATGTCCCAGGATATTTATTTATTGTCTTCTACAAAACTAATGGAGAACCCAAAGAAAGAAATAAATTATGGGTGACGTATTTATAACCGACTTTAAAAAAAGGTGGTTGCTATTCATATCTAACGTACCTATATACTTATTTATAGTTATATCTACCTACACTTGATATTATTTCAGTGTCATTGATACTTGTTGAAAAATTATCAATTGATTGAAATAGAGCCATTTTTATTGTGCTAATCAATAATTTAATACAATCTCGATAGACCTTCCTATTAGATAAATGGTATCAGGGGCCAAAGATCCATTACACTTTTATTATCACTAATTCAATAGAAAAGCATTAAATTATTATATCTTTACTATTTGGAAAGAATTGATTGTTTGAATGAAAAATGAAAATATTTTTTTTTTTCAAATAGGCCTTTACAAGCACTTATGAATAGTCTGACTCTAATACCGGTCTGTTTATTGAATAGGCTCCGAAACCACTGGACCGATTTGAAAAAATATTTCACCATAGGGAAGCTATACTCTCCCCGGGTGACTTAGGATATAAAATATTTAAAAAAAAATTAGGAATCCTTACTAAAACTCCAATAATGAAACCCACCTTGGGTTAAAAAATGACCTAAAAACTTCCTTACATCGCGTGCGCTGTGAAAACTATTGATAAATAGAAAGAACAAAATAATGTTACATCCCTCGGGAACGCGGGAAACCGCGGGAGACAGCTAGTCACTATATAAAAATATACAACCGTTGACATAATTTGGTTATAAAATGCCTGCGCAGGTTAATAAACCAAAATTACCGGTCCCAAGGGAAGATCAGCGTTGGCTATACGTACCAGCATTACTAATATACTAACATACTAACAGCCAACCACACGCTGAGTTGAAGGACCGATTTATGAATTTTCGTCTTATTAAAAAAGCAATCTTTATTCCTTATACCGCAGAAAGACAAGATTTCGCTTCCGCTTTTGGTAAATCAATGCCCTGAGCACGAACATTTATCGTAAGCGAATCGTCATCGTATCGAGTGCGCCAAAAACCAATGCAATGGGAAATTGAATAACGCGCAAGGTTACAGTTTGCGCGATGTTAAATGTTCTCCGTACAAACCAGCTTTTCGACGCACTCGATCCGATGTCGCTACGCTTGCGACAAGTGTTCGTGGTTAGGCCTCAGTTATCTAGCGGAAGTTTTTCGTAAAAGTTACCATAGTAACAAGCATTGCTTAGTTTGGGATCAGGTATATATTCTGGTGTCAAATTTGACGCTGAATTCAATTGTCATTATTGTCCGTCTCTCTCTTCAGCTTAGCAGTCCCATGAGAGGTAGGATGTTCGCCTGTGTGATCCGATCGAGTTTAGGTTTCCGAATAGCAAGGAAAAATGTCACAAGATATGCTCTGGGTTATCTAAGCCACTTGCTTAGCGGCTCAGAGTTTTCGATGGAAGTATCAATTAATTAATTAACCGACTTTACAAAACATATTGTCACTTAGCACATATAAAACAGTCACAACCGTGTGTGTGGTCAAAAAGTACACAGGAATAAAAACACATGTCTCTGTGGTCAGGATGGGTCAGGATTTAAGTACGTTTTGTGTTTCGGGTTTTTACAATTTAGTAAGTGTGCCTAGAATGATATGAGGAAGTCTTTCACCAAATAAAGAGTAAAGGATAATGGTCGGGGTCATCGACTTCTGATTTTTTATCGAATTAAAAAATAATCGAGGTTCTCAAGACGTCTTTATGTATATACATAATATATTTTCGGACATAACTTTTTTGTTTATGAACCGATATAATTATTCTTCCAGCAGATCTTGTATAAAATTCACAAACTACATATCACTTTATGCAAGTGCTAGTTATGCAGAATTTAAGTTTTTAAGTAGGAAACAATTAGTTTTATTTTTAATAACTATTATTAAGACAATTTTTTCTTTTTCGGACGTGTTTGCGATTGACCTCAATCACACCTGATGGTAAGTGAAGATGGAGGTTGCTTTCCCGTTAGAAGCCTATTCACTTTTATCTTAAAGAACCTCAAGTTGTAAAATACTAACAGTTTAATTAATCTGTCACTAATACGTGGATCTTTTTTGTCCGATAAATATGGAAATTATTATTATTTGTAATACGCTTCTCTTAAAACTATGAAAGTCGATTTTTCTACAAAGAACTAATTCTAATTGTCCTATAGATGTGAAGCTTTACAAGTAAGTAGGATCGAGGTGATACAATAATTTGATGCCATCGAGCTGATCTGACGATGGACCCAGGGGCTTAACCCTCGTTTAAGCTCTTTTATTTTTGTTTTGACGAGTTCTTTACAGTACATTTTGTAACAAGGGTCTATAGCGTATGTTTTTTAATTATTTAAAAATAAATGTTACATTACACACTGATGACTGAGATTCGAAAAAAGATTAACAATATTACGTACAATGTTGGACTCGAAGCTCAAAATGGAATACATGGTACATAAATTGGTAACAGATAATCAATAAAAAACAGTATGACAACCCTAATTATTGATCGTAAACGAAATCGAAAACAAAATTGGTAATTTGAGTACATTTGACAGGCCAGTTGGCTTGGTGGTTAGCGACTCTGACTGCCAAACCGAAGGTCGCGGGTTCGATTCCCACCTAGGACAAACATTTGCGTGCATGAACATGTCTGTTTGTTCTCTGTCTGGATATAAGTATGTATTTAGAAAAAAATAAGTAGTATATTTAGTATATCAGTTATCTGGTTTCCATAGTACAAGCTCTGCTTAGTTTGAGACCAGACCTGTGACACAGGATGTCAATTTTACCTTTTTAAGTTACCGCGAGCGTAAACTGAATAAATGCTATTTATATTTAAAGGAAAACTGGAGAAACCTTCAAATCCAATAAGAATCTACGGGAAAATCCCTACAATTCACTATTATCAATTTTCCTCACAGAATGTCGTATCTAACAAACCGCTGCCTGACCAGAATTTCAATAATAAAGGAAAAGTTAATTGTTGTAAGACAAAGAGATTAGCAGATTGTTGGACTTGGGTAGTCCCGGTCACTCACAACTGGCTTGAAGATCTTCACTTGCGTCAGAATAACCACAGATAATAAATTGTACAGTCATCTTCACCTTTGTGCCTTTCTAGAGCCTCTTTTATTGCAATTGAAGTATGCGCAGTGAATTACAAGAACGTATGTAGTCTCTAATAGTGAAACAACAAGGTCACTATTCCTATGTCTGTTTGTTCGCTTATATCTTTTAAACTACGCAATAGATTTTCATCCGGTTTTTACCATAGTTAGGGGAATTTATTCAGGAAGTTTTTTGTATAAGGCAACTCAGGGAAAGCCGGGGCGGGTTGTTAATAAAGAATAGGTAAAGTTGGTTCGTTGGTATATACTGCTACGATAAATAATATTTAAAAATGATTTCGTTGTCAATTTCCATCATCATCATCAGCCTATCTCCGTCTACTACTGGACATAGGCCTCACCTATGGCACGCCACTGAGCTCGATCTTCAGCTCTTTGTTTCCAACCGCTGCCAGCCAGCTTGCGTATATCATCGCTCCATCTAGCCGAAGGGCGCCCTACACTACAATTTTAATTCCTATAAATTTATTTCATCATCCTCTACCTACCCTGTTTCCATTTGGGGTCGGCGCAATATGTAATTTTTTTTCATTTAACCCTTATCCTTATCATCTCAGCATAAACACTCTTCGTTTTCATATCCTTCACACAGTCTACCAATTTATTACACTATTTATACACTAACTCGGGGCCTCGCTCTTGAAGGGGCCTAGCGCAAACCAAGCAAATAAAAAAAAAAATTTATTTGTATAGCTTTAGCATTTCTTGTCACACATGACAAATCCCTAAACGAAACATCTAAACCAAACAACCAGACTTACTTTCGCATAACCTACTTTTCACGAAGGACAAAGGGTCTCGTAATGACCTGCCGCCCGGGGCCTCGCAATGAGTAAGCCGCCGCTGTAAGTATGTAGGGGAGAGGGGGGCATGACGGGGTCGCGAGGCACGACGGGGCCACCTACACTTACAAAAAACTATACGCTCTAGATGTGTTTTGTTTTCGCTAATAGGTGGCCATTTTGTATCTCTCTTTAGTCTGACAGTGACCGGCGACAAGACTGCCCGCGTTTGAGTTTTAAAACAAAAAACTATTTTCAACGTAATTTTATGTAATTTTGAGTGACTACGAACACGCATATAAAAAGGTAAGTGTTTATGTCGCTACTATCATGTATTTATTTTGTTTTTGCAGATGAATTACTGATTGATATGTTTTGAACAAAATTACTCTAACCGCCACTCATTTTATTTGGTTTGTTATTTTAAATAATATGAGAATTGGGGCATATCGGGGACATGGCTACGGGGTACGATGGGGTACCCCGTTATGTTCCGCAGCCGTTGTTCCCATTATGTCCCTGTACTGTAAATTAACTAGAGGATCATTCTTCTTCATTTGATAATAGATATTTTTTATTTTAGGTATAAAAATGATACGGACATATGAGAAGAAAAGTTGGAGACTAAGTTGGTCCGTGGAAAACATGAAACAGGCAATTGATGGAGTCTTAAGCAAAACTGCAGGCTATAGAAAAGCAGCTCACCTGTATAGTGTATCACAGACCACATTAGAGCGTCACGTCGCTAAAATAAGGAAAGGCGAGCTGTCTCTAGAATCTACTCCAAGTAACTTCAAGCCCGTGTTTTCCAAACAAGAAGAAGAGGAGCTGGTCTCCATTTCTATAATGTTCCTTTATAATAGAAGTGGAGAAACGTTTGTTTGGTTTAACCACTCTCTTCCTACGGAAGCTAGCTTATCAGCTAGCGCAAAATAATAGCAAAGCTTTCAATTTTAATCATGATAAAATGATAGCTGGCGTAAATTGGTTAAAGGGATTCTTGATGCGCCACCCAGATATATCTATCCGAAAACCGGAAGGTACATGGGCAGCTCGAGCAATGGGCTTTAAAAAAGTGGCTGTGGGTTAAAGTTATTCTCTGCTCGGGGAAGTATATGACAGATATAATTTGACGCCAGACAGAATTTTTAAACAAAACAGAAAACTGTTGTTCTTACTTCAACCTCCGACAAAATTTAGTTACAAGAACGAGAACAACTTAAGAAAACGAAGAAGTGTTCTAATCCAAATGACCCCAAGTTAAAGAAGAACTCCAAGAAACAAAAGACTCAAAAAACTCCCTATGGTGTCAAAAATTCCGACGAGGATACCATGTGCCTGTACTGCCTTGACGTAAACCACACTTGATAATGTCTTCGGAAGGTTGGGTGGCTTGCCAACTATGTGGACGGTGGGCTCATACAGCTTGTGCTGGTGTAGACGACGAGAATACAGTAGAAATCCACATCTGCTTGTACTGTGACGCAAAATAAATACGTACCCCATACTGCCCCTACCCTGGGGCACGATGGGGTTTTCACTATAGTTTAAAAAAAAATCAATTATAACGTCATATGATTATTTACATCACCAAATTCTATGCCAAATGATAGTTTAATAAGCAACCAAAGTGTTGTGATTAGTTTTAATTAATAAGTACATTGCGTTGGTTATTTTACTGTGTATTTTCCTTAACGTCCCCATTATGCCCCCCTCTCCCCTATTTAATATGTAATTCAAACTGTAATTACACCGACCCCGCCATTCTAATAAAAAAAGTAATAAAAGTGCACTACTGCTTCACGGTGGAAATGGGTAAGGTAGTCTTCCCCGGACGAACTCTGCACTAATAGCTCTACTACTCTATTTTGTCGTGCAAACCAAACAAACAAAAAGAGTTCCCATTTATAATATTAGTATGGATAATGACAGTAACTAATGCGATATAAATGGAAATACATTCTTGACTATTATTATAATTACTAGCTACGCCCTGCGGCTTTGCCCCTATCAATCCTGGTTATAAACTTTCCTCTTGAATTACTCTATCTTGCTATTGCTGAAAACTGCATTAAAATCCGTTGCATAGTTTACGATTCTATAAAGGACATACAGATAAACATTCATTTTTATATATTAGGTTGGGGAAAAAGTCTTTTCGCATTATAGTATGTATGAGTTTGTAATAAAATCTCTTTGGCTATACTATTTGTATCTGGCTGGTTTTGGTATCATTGAAAGTTTAAATATTTAAGAACATAATTCCAAATTCAAATTAGGAAAATGTGTGATTTGCATTTGTTTTTACCGCCAAGATGAGTGAATCTAATGAAGAAATTCGATTCATTTTATAATTTTACTACAAAAAAGGTAAAAATGGAATGCAAAACGCAAAAAAAAATTGCGATGTTTATGGACCTAGTGCAGTGTCTGTGAGAGTAGCACAAATTTGGTTTAAGCGTTTTCAATCCGGAAATTTTGATGTCAAAGATGCACGTCGCTCTGGTCGCCCCATTACGGATAAAATGGATGCCATTTTTGAAAAAGTGGAGCAAGATCGGCATATCAGTAGTTACGACGTAGCTGAAGAACTGGGAATTGACCACAAAACAGTTTTGGCGCATTTGAAAAAAACTGGGTACACAAAAGAGCTAGATATTTGGGTACCTCACGAGCTCACTGAAAGAAACCTAATGAACCGTGTACTCATTTGTGATTCTTTATTACGACGTCATGAAACCGAACCATTTTGCCTGGGAGGTATTAATGCATCCGCCGTATAGTCCTGACCTTGCACCTTCAGATTTCCACCTGTTTCGGTCTCTTCAGAATTCTTTAGGCAGTGTCAGGTTAACATCACGAGAGGACTGTCAAAAGCACTTGTCGCAGTATTTTGATCAGAAGTCCCAAAATTTCTATAGCAATGGGATCATGTCCCTACCTACAAGATGGAAAAAAGTTATCGAACACTAGTTAAATGTAAATAAACTACCTATATTAAAAATGTTTTGAATTTTCTTAAAAAATGCGAAGGAACTTTTTCCCCAACCTATTATATAGATGACTGTTTGTTGATAGTACAAAGGCCCTTTAAGGTGGTAAAGAACTGACATTGAAATCTACCGGAACGAAAAACTGAGGAAGTTACGACTGACAAATAACCCGAAGAATATTTTCTATTAAAACTCACGCTGTTTTCATTTAAGATTTTCTTTGAGTTGGACTTGGGAAGTCGGAAAAATATTTGGCTCGCAATTACTATACTGTTTTGATTCACTTAAATGAATAAAAATCATTACGTCAAATCATCTACACCTATATTATAAAGAGGAAAGATTTGATTGTTTTTTTGTTTGTTTGCTTGCATTGAATAGGCTCCGAAACTACTAGACCGATTTTCAAAATTCTTTCACTGTTGATAAGCTACGCTATCTCCGGTGAACATAGGCTATATTAAATTTTCAAAAAAGTTAGGGACCTATACTAAAACTCCAATAATGTAACCCAAGGTGTGAAAAAATTACCAAAAAACTTTCTTACATCGTGTGCGCTGCAAAAACTATTGATGATAGAAAGAACAAAATAATGTCACATCCCTCGGGAACGCGAGTGAAACCGCGGGGGACAGCTATGATAAATATCCTGGGACATTCCGTATCCACGGTCACCTGATCCCAAACTAAGCAGAGCTTGTACTATGGAAACCAGATAACTGATATACTACATATAATACTTATTTTTTAAATACATACTTATATATTGATATTCACACCCAGAAACAGAACAAACGAACATGTTGATGCACACAAATGTTTGTCCTGGGTGGGAATCGAACCCACGACCTGCGGCATGGTAGCTGTCGTATCTAATCACCAAACAAACTGGCCCTCAGTAATAAAAATCTCAAATGATATTATTGGTATATAATATAATCATATATGTAGGTATTACTAGCTGTCCCCCGCGGTTTCACCCGCATCATCAGTTCCCGTATCATTACCCGCAAATACATATTCTGACATACTTCTCATCGTTCTTGAGTTATAAAAGAACATATAGATAGACAATAATAGTAAAATTGGCGTCAATGAGTCATAAAACGAATATAAGAAGGTATATAAAAAAAAAGTTTATATTATAATTAAATTAAGATTTATACACCTCGTGGTATTCATAAATGACGTCACACGAATCCTATGATTTATTGACCCCTCCCCACCGTCCTTACCACATGGTCACATTTGGTGGATGGCCATTCATATTTATTTTTATTCTTATATTTATTTAAAATTAATTAGTATGATTTAGATACTTTTATTAATTTGACCACTCTTAATATATCCTAAACTTATCTATTACCACAATCATGTTTTTAACCACTCGACCAATATTAGTACAAATCCTTTCCCTTTGTACTCTGTATTGGACACATTCCATCAAGCGTTATTTGATCATTTATTTCTAAAACGGACTCTACGTCTAAAATATATAAAGATGAATATTCACTGAGAAGCAATAACGTAAACTGTTTATTTTTAGATAACCACATTGCACTATGAAACGAACAATAATTTCATCACAGCTAATAAGTGGTAGCGTGGCCGAGCGGTCTAAGGCGCTGGTTTAAGGCACCAGTCTCCTCGGAGGCGTGGGTTCGAATCCCACCGCTGCCAATAACTTTTTGAAAATTATTTTAACAATATAAATGCGTCTTTTTAGTTGAGAATAATGTTTTTAGTCTCATCTTTTACAAAAAGCGTTATTAAAATGCTTAGATAAAATAAGTAGCAATGGAATTGCTAAGTTAATATGTGCAGGCAAAATAAATACTGTTAAAATATGTCACATTGATATCCTCATAGTTGCAATACAAACAGTTTGTACATCAAAATATTAGTCTATAGGTATGTAAAAAAGAGCGATATGCATTCTATCAATACTAGATATAACAATAAGCATAAACTTGTCACTTCTGCATAATATAGACATCAAAAAGTGCAAGGCTCATTTTAAGGACTTAGTGCACGCTGCTATTTAAAAATCCCTACTGCAATAATTTTTTAGCAATTTTCCTTTACAAACATTTTAAGAAAGAAATAAGACTTTAGTACCTACAGAAGGCTTTCCACCACTCAATTATTTTAAAGACAATGCATGGGCGTAACCCTCGCTCCAGCAGGACATTTTTGTACAAAATCTTATATTGAAAAGAGTAATTGCTGAGTTAATTGCCGGCTCTTCTCAGTAAAAGCAATCTTCCGAACCATCATACGTGCCTGTGAAGGCTTATGAGAATAAATATATTTTATTTCATGTCATTTCATCTGAATCACATATCAAAGTATGATACGCTTATTTCCACGCTTTGAATCCACTTACCTATTGTTGTCATAATTATATTGTAGTGTTATCGAAAGGTCAATTGTGTTTTGGTAGCTATACTATTTATCATATTTTAATAGAGGCTTCGAGGATTTGCGAAAATTTAGAATTGAATGTCCACAAACCGAGCAAGCGAAGGATTCTAAAATTAGAATCCTGACCGTTAGCGAGAGGGAATCAAAAGAGTACGAGGTGAAAATTATTGAAAAATGGTTGAAATCATTGCACTCGAGTGCAACACGTACCTTTCATCCCACCTCAGCAAGGAAAATACTAAATTAAAAACAAAGACAATGGCGCGCCCGAAGCAAAATAAAAAGGACATTAACGTTGTGCATTTTTAAAGTCGCACGAATTTTCCTGACGCGAGTTTAACATTTTATACCCATCCTAAGAAAAGTGATTAACGCCGCTAAAGAAGTTTTCACTTCAAAAAGTACACCAAGAGGGTTTCTGAGTTTTGAACAAATTAAAAAAGGTTGTATGATAAATTCGGCACCATGGAGGTAGAAGTAAGGAAGAAAAAGGTCTAATGATGTTTTGAATTCACAGACTTAGTTCACACGATGTTCTAAATTCAATTTACTTTATCCTCTAGCGGATAAAAACGGCTTTTTCACTCAGTTATCGAAGAGCAAAAATACTCTTTCCGAGATGGGGGGATGAAAATATTATTTATACGAAAGTTTGTGGATTGTATGGATGTTTGTTACTCTTCACGAAACATGTACTAAACGGATTTGGACGAAACTTTACAAATAGATAGATTATAACCTAGATTATACAGAAGATACTTTTTAGTCCGGGGAAAATGATAATTCCCTCGGAAACGCGGGCAACACCGTAAGGGACAACAATTAACCTCTGGCCGCAGAGACCATGTTATTCCTATTACTACTTTCCGTTTTTTTACTGTCTACAAATTCCCCGAAAATGATTAATCTATCTCTCCGACGGGTTACTTGCGAAGAAACTTCTAGACAGGGGTGCCAACCCCTTTGTCTGAGAAGCTGCCCCGAACAGCACTCTCAGGCACGTAGAGCGAATCCCATAAAAAAGGATTAATATGGCTATAATATATATTATAGCTTATTTAAATAGTCAGAAATATCAATCAGCCTCATTTGTTCGTTTATTCGAGGTATTAGAAAATTGGTTATTTTAAAGATTTCATTTGACAACTTAGTCAGCGTGGTTATATTATTAACCAAACCAAGCCAGATTACAGTTTTATTATATGCAGAATCTGCAAGTTAAGCCCCGGATAGACGGACATGGCGAAATTATACCTAAGGGTTTCTTGTTGACTACGGAACCCTAAAATTTTAATGCGTATCATTTTTATACGTTAACAAAGTAGTTTAATGACTGTTCCGATCTAATCTCTATTGTGATTATTTTTAGAATAGGTATTTTTAATAAACTAATATAAGAATTCAATACTTCAACAAAATGCCAATTCATTGTAATTTAATTAAGCTATCAGGTGCTCGATTCTGTAAGGAAAATGACACTAGGCCTCGGTGAAGCGGCTTTTCGACAAAGTTTGTATTAGCTGAATAAAGGGGCAGCAATCCATATGGAACAATGCGAGTTCAAACTCCAAAATAACTACCCACTCCCAGGGCCTTCTTTTCCTTTGGGCACTCTGGGCAAGTGCCCAGGGCCCCGCGATTCATGGGGCCCCCTGGTCCAAAAGGAATGGAACCCGTTGGTCGATAGTGTCGTCAGATCGGATCGGTGTGTCGCGCTCTTAGAGCTCTCATAGCGAAGTCTTAGGGGCCCCTTTATCCTAGTGCCCACTGCCTCCAATAGTTTAAAGACGGCCCTGCCCACACCGGGTCGCCTGACTGTGATAATATAAAATGAAATGTATTATACATTTAATCTTCAGGAAGATATTTTTTACATTATGGTAAGAACTGTACTAAAAGTTATTGCGTAGTTTTAAAGAACATAAACAGACAGACAAAAATAGAGACTATTTATTCTTAGTTAATTATTCAACATAAAATTGTCTTTAGCCACCGTTGTTTAAACTGACCAAATGCTTTTGTTTATCTTTGAATTATTATATGTAATATATAATTATTATAATTACTAAAAAATCATTCTACATCAAGTAATTCAAAAAATAGTCTAAAAAATCAATAATAATAATAATGTTTATTTGATAAGGCAACACAGAAACCCAATAGTGTTAGTATGATCTTAAACTAAGTTAGTTGGAGAACATAAAACTTTTTTTTTATATTTGATGAAGCAGGTGACTGCAGTCTACCTGATATAAAGTAACACTGTAGTCCAAATGCGAGATATTGGTTTTCATTATCTGTGTGATTAGGTTCCTCTTTCAAAATTAAATACATACATACATATGTTTACACCAGTCTCAAATAGAAATCTAAAATTATCCTCAATAGCGCGTAAATACGTCCTAACATTTGTTACTACAAACTATAAACCTATCCAAAAAGTGTACAAAACTATAATTTGCATATAATTGAATTATTAATGGTAGCAAACAGAATGGAAGATGTCCTTAGGCTATTTTTGTATAACATTCTTAAAGTGTAAAGGTTCAAGCACATTAAGTTGGTGCAACAAACACGAACGCAACACTTCGCATTGCAGGAATCCGCTTGCATAAGAAAGAAAGAAAAAACATTTATTGACACACGCAAAAGAATATACACATATCTATAAAATACAAATAAAATAATAAATAAAAATAATAACTTCTATGCGTGGGTCAAAAGGACCCTGCCTCAGCATGATGTTGCACTGAGCATGCGCAGAGCAACGCTGGTATTCTGGCAGAGCCTGGCGACAAGTGACGACATGAATACGATCAATTTAAAAATGAATACTATAAAGTACCTGCCTTTATATATTAGTAGCTTTCCCTTGCGATTCCGCGGGATGTTCTATATTCCCGTTTTGTCCCGGAATAAGAACCTATTCGCTATTCCAAACTATAAATTATCTCTGTGCCAAATTTTATCCAAATCCGATCAGCTGTTATGTCGTGATGGAGTAACAAACATTCATCCATACAAACTTTCGTATTTATAATAGTAGTAATATTATTGCAATCCTACTAACAATAACATTATCAATGAGACAGTGAATATGTTTATCATTTCACAAGGTTGTAACGTAGCAACGGATCGATTGACTTAGCGCGTAAATAGACAGGGCGAAGGACATACGATTTACTTTTATCGATCTATAGGCGAAACCGCGAGATAGATGCTATGGTGTAGATAAAATTACAACCACTATGCAAGACTAGCGAGAGTGGAAGTTATTTCCAGGTCTCATGAGGAACGATAAGATTGCTGTGTATCACCTTTCCAAAGTTATCTGTATTCACTTTAATAAGTTTAAAATAAAATTACTTTTTGTATGTAATTCAATTTTTGAAACCATTCTCATCTTATTCACACACTTCAATATTAAAAAAAATATCTATAATATAATATAGATCTTGATGCGTCGCTAAGCGCACATTGCGTTGATGCGCTGCAGTCTAGAAGAGACCTTTACATTTGCCGGAACAGACAATATCAAAGTTTGAAGGCCTTCCAAAACAATTGCGCATTTTAAGCATAGTGTAGTTCTTAAACGTTACAATAATTAATTTTTTTTACAAGCATGCTACCTAACGTCAGCCTGCTCTTTTCCCATTAGATTGTAATATGAATAGGCTAGTGGTTGACCACAATTTGACCATGACAAGTCATTGTCGTATTTTGGGTCATCAGTCATTTTTCTGGGGGAGCCTGGCTCCTAGATGCCATGATCGTTGCGATGAAGCAGAGTCGAAACCCAATGTACCTGGGAAGGGCACTAGACCTGGGGTAGTCACTCCCCCTATATATCCCATATATACACTATATACGCCTGTGTGTATGTGTGACGATGTAAGCGAAGGTGGTAAGGACACAATGCCTAGGAAATTAGCTCACAAATGGAGCTGCCTAAAGCCAGATCCCAGAAACTTACAACTTGGGGCTCTTTAAGAAAAGAGTGAATAGACTTCTAACGGGAAAGCAACCTCCATCTTCGGCCTCATCTTCATAAACCATCAGGTGTGATTGAGGTCAAACCCAACCTCGTCCGAAAAAAAAAAAATGATGGTACCCAGTCAGGCGGTTACTGCAAACTTTCCTTCACCTAAAGCTAGGGTTAATTTTAAAATTCGAACCTCATAGCTACCAACTGAAACATCACCGTATTAGTTAGAGGATCAGATATGCCTAGTCTAATCCTTTGGAAGGAGATGAAATAATGGTCATGAAAAAGGTCTGGGTTCTAGAGAGTAGTACCAATCAAGCCCAAGTCCATCAAGACCAATTAATCTGATGACCAGGTTTAAGGTCAGTAATTAATCATTGTCTAACGACCAGATTGATCGGAAAATTGAACAAATTTACATAATTAATTGATTGTACGGCTAGCATCGAAACTGCAGTAAAATAATGAAATAATATAACAATTGAACTCTAAAACTGTCCATAAATCACTAACCAGTGCACAAAACACTGTCGTTTGAAGATATAAAATACGATAAACACAACAATGAGACATTAAATCGCTTAACATCATTATGCCGTAACATTACCATTAATGTTTAGTTTTAGTTATTACATACTTATGACAGATAAACAAACAAGTCGTCACCGACGCGAATGGACATTTGCAGTACTAGGGGTATTCCTAATGCGTTGTCGACCCTGAGACGTGAAGTTGTTAAGTCTCATGGACCAGGGGCTCGATTCTGTAAGCAAAATGGCACTAACTCGAGGATGATTCGTCACGGCCTCCGTGCGCTGTCTCTTTTGCTAACTACGCTAATACTAGTAATCACGTGAGAGATAAGCTCTCCGAGGCCTCCGTGAAGCGACTCGCCGACGAAGATTGTAATAGAGAAATAAAGGGGCAGGTCAAGTTGGTTATCGGAAGAAGAGAAGGCGACAGTATCAGGTACCCATAGATGTTCCTTCACCTCTTTGCACTTCAGATCTACAAAAGCAATACATCATACTTTAATCCAATTGTAAGAATGGCTCGTCAATTTAACGAATTGTCTAAAAATAATTCAGAAAGTTGAAATTTTTTATCCTAAGTTTAGCAATTTAAAAAAAAAAACATAAAAGATATCCTCCAAATCAAACCGGTACCCAACCCAGCAGATAAATTAAGTCTAAATAAATAATATTTATTTATAGTTTCTAAATAATAAGATTTTTATCTATTATATATTGTGCTCACTTGCACTGTCATCGCATTTGTCTTGGTATTCATTTCTAATTTAGTTTTTCTGTATACATATGTTTTGAGTCACAACGCAGCCCTATATGTATTATTACTTATTATGTGGTTACCTTTTGGTTGTAATTTGTATTGTGTATCCTAAATAAATAAATAAAATAAAATAAATCTACGTTTCTGTATTATAAGCAAAACGCAGTAAACAGTAAATCTTCACAACATAGTATAAAACAAAGTCGCTCCCACTGTCTGTCTGTCCCTATGTATGCTTAGATCTAAAACGACGCATCGGATTCGGATGCGGTTTTTTTAAATAGATAGTGATTCAAGAGGAAGGTTTTTATGTATAATACATGCATATTATAATGGAGAAATGCGAGTTTAATTACTATTAATATGAAGAGAGAGTGAGAATTTACTGAGTTTGGATACATATACGTATATTAATTATCCGGAGCCACGGCACCTATTTCAACACTAACTGTCCCCCGTGACTTCAGGCACGTTCCAAAAGGATGTTACTTTTTTCTGGGACAAAAATATCCTATTTGTTAATCCAGATTATAAGCTATTTATGTGCCAAGTTTCATCCAAATCCGTTGAGGAGTTTTAACGTGAAAGAGCCCCAAATATCCATACCTACATCCATACAAACTTTCGCATTTATTAGTAGGGATTTGACAGGCCATGTTTTAATCCCGGTAAAGATCACTCGGGAAAGCAAGTGAAACCGCTGCAGGGATAGCAATACTACCGGCACGCTATGATGGCCGTTTTGACGTTTCAGATTGTCATAGGAAAAGAAACTGTATTCTTTTAGAATAAGATTGATTTCCATAATCATACAATTAGCTGTTGGATCAATAGATGCACCTTATGTCTCAAGGAATAAAGATTATTTTCCTTTGTCATTGTTAAACGTCAAAACGGCCATCATAGCGTGCCGCAAGTTTAGTATAGTATAAAGCTGCATTTTACGGTCACCTTTTTTTTAGAACTATTTCCCAACGTGTTTTCATGGGAATAGAAGCTCTATTTCAGGCATAAATTGTACCCTAGCGTGTCGCAATATGATACAAACCGACCTACCGATTGTCCTCCACGCGAAGTTTACCGCGATCGTCATTATGGCCAAGGTGGAATCACATAACATCACACAGGGCAGAAAGGGAAGGATCTATTCATTATGTATACATATCAGACAATAATACTAATATTATATCCTACTAATATATATTATATATTCAATTTGACATTAATCGTAACCATACCATTGCCGAACCAAATGTGCTACTCGAACGTGTGTTTAGTGAAATTGGGCCCCTAGTAGCCATAGTACAAGCAGTACACTCTGCTTAATTTGGGATCAGGTAACCATGTGTGGAAAATGTCCTGACATATTTATTTGTTATTTGTATATATTTTTTAAAGTTTGTGAGTATGTATGGATGTTCGTTGCTCTTTCGCAAAAACTAACGAATTTAGACGCAACTTGGCACATAGATAGAGCAAATCCTGGAATAATATACTTATAGGTTACTTTTTATACCGGGTAAACGTGACATCCCTCGGGAACGCGGGTAAAACCGCTGGGGACAACTAGTATATAATAAAGCAATTACAAGTACATGAGACTTTAAAAACTTCGTCTCCGGTTGGACAGCGCATTGGTATTGCCGTTGGTGTTGCAAATGTCCATAGGCGGCGGTGACCACTTACCATCAGGGCTGGCTGCTTGTTTGTCAGTCCGTGTGGTATTAATCTGTAAATGGTTTGATGCTACCCGCCCCGTGGTTTCACCCGCGTATCTGAGTAATTTAATGTATCCCGGATTCATAACATGAAATTATTAAGCAGCGCGTATTTAAACCTTATGTATTCTCTTCCATATATAACATTGTACATATAAACAAATCCTGTCTGTATGTTTGTGCACTTAGTACTTTTGATGCGATTTTCACTATCATTTAGAGAATTGGGTTGGTTAAGTTTATGTGTATATTATATGTAAATTAGGCACCACCACTTATGCTAGGAAATCATATAAATTGATGTTGAGTTAGTTTCAATTATCAAGTTTCAAGTAAATTTTTAACTAAATGTGTTTGGTCCTTTTCAAGTCTTGGACACTCATGCTTATCGTGTTACAGATAAAAAGTTAATTTTGTAGCCATTGAATAATTTACGTTATTTATAGCTTTTCCTTAAGGTCCATCTTTCAATCAATTATTTGATGGTACAATAACTTTTATTTCAAAAGCAATAAAGCAGACTTTTCCATGGCATTCTTGAACGACATAAATAACTAAATAAATTTATTGTCCAACAGATAAAAAGTTCACGAAATATAATCGTAAATCAAACTCAATAAGCTTTTCAGTTCCGCAAAACATCGTTACCTTTGAACAAATCATTGAAAAAGAATAGCATGACCTTAACCTTTACCTATATAAGGTTTATTTTCGAACCAACTTCAGTGTAGATTAAATTAGATTTATTATAGAATTCTGAAAACTTCGTAATCTATTACGGATTACGTACTAACAAGTAAGAACTTAAGTTTTCGAGATCTTTTAGGCTCGTTTTGTCAGTCAAGATCGTCAAAGAAAAATTAACTATATGGTGTTATTATAAGGGTTAATTAGCATAATTACACACTTAAGCATTAGTTCAATAGACGACCTTATTTCAAAGCAGTAAAGATGAATTTACTATAACAGCCTTATTTGTCAAAACAGCCCTTAGGTCTCGACTACTTTATTAAGGACCTAACAATGATTGGCGGTACATTATTTTTTCTTATTTTTTGTATGTTTTTAGACAAAAAGTACTCATATTTTCAGACAGTGATGAATGAATAAGTATTTAGGTATTCTATATTCAAACTTCTCCTTAGGGATTATTTTATAATCTGTAGTAACTTACGAATAATTAAGAGTGATTTACGAATTTTCCTAAAAGGTTCAAGTAAATAAGGTTTTCCTCTGTTCACGATTGGATTAGTAGATTAATATTACTTTTTTTTCGTCAGAACGATAGACACTGGCTGTATCACAGGTCTGTATGGTAAGATACCAGCTATCGACATCGCTGTTAGACAAGTAAATAAAAGTAAAACATTGTACGTAAGACAGTTCTAAGTATTTTTCAGAGTCACCCATCTAATATTAAAAAGGTAGGTTAAACAGTTGTATAGATTCGCGCTTAGTTAAACCACGTGGTTGCATTAACAGACATGATATTGATTTTATACTGAAACAACACAGAAACACTGAAACTGCATCTAACATCAACATAAACACAGATAGTTCTAGAAATAATAATCGTTAAATACAACAATTAGAAATGAACACATAATTTCTACACACAACATTCACTAAACAAAGCACGGTATCGCGCATTCCACTTTAAATTAAAAATAAAAAAAAATGCTCTACTCTACACGATCTATGTCATCGTAATTTCACCGATTCTAATAACGCACTCACCATTACATGGTCGATATTATTATTCCGTCCGCACACTACAAAAGCTGACGTCAAACTGGCGACGTCTCACATTTTTTTTGACTCGCAGGCATTCGATTTTTCGAAAACAGCTGAGTCCAAACTAACACGACCTCTAGATCCCAATTGTCAATATTAACCTAGAGCTCTCACTTAAATGGATGACATCACCGTGTCAGAGGTCACAGTCGCGAAATCATTCGAATTTCGAACTGGCGATCATCTAAAAAAATTATATTATGACGAATTTGGTTTTCAGTTACAAATAGGATGTATATGTTACCACTATTTCTATTGAAAATAGTATTCGTTTTTAGAATTCAGTCGCCATTTTAGTTCGCGGGGCGCTGATACGATTTTCTTTTGTACGCAGGCGTGAGGTTTAAGGGCAAGGGTAAACTCGCGTCGTGGCTGTAGGCTTACTTAACGTATATAGTTATGCTACTGAAATAGATATGCATTAAATTATTTTAAAAAAATATTATGGAATGATTGAACTATTTAAACATACCAGTGTGTCCACTTACTTACTTACAATTTTAACGGAAAACGTGTTACCTATTTGTACAGCCGTTTGGCGCACTTACTGTGCGTATATTTATATTTCAATTCCAACAACACTGTTAATTGTTCTATAATTTTAATATTTATTTAATCAAAAATATTGTCTTCGTAGGTATTTAAGGGCTAGCTTCGCGCCCGCTATTTTACCCATGTTCCCGCCCAATTTTCATGGTCATTAATTTATCCCCCCCTAGGGGAGAAAATTTCGTAAACTCCTTTTAACTTATAGTTAATAAATGCGATAAAATATATGTTTTTAGTGATAATCTCTTATTTGCACAGTTTTATTACACTTGTAAAAAGCTATGTACAATTTGCAAGTCAATTTTAGCCCAATTTTAATTATTTTAGTGATTTGAAACTTTGGAAGTATGTGAGATGAGCAATTTGTTTTGCTTTGAGGAGACCTATTCATTAGATTTGGATACGAGGATCTCATGATGGAGCCAGGAGGAGGATAGTAGAACTCTTCAGCGGCTATAGTTAACTTGAGTTTAGGCTCATTGTTTTTTTAAAAAGTCCTAAACATTGCATTTAGTACTATAGTGGGTTTATTTAATTTATTTAACGTGTGTGGGTGTGTATTTGGGCATATAGATTAATAAGATTGAACATTGAGTAGAATTTTGGTCACACGTTTAATTTGGGTGACAACGCAAGAATTGCAAAGTGACGTCATTGTAAATCCAATATGGCGGAGGTGACATGATGGCAATCTGTGGTGGCAATTTATTAATTCATCAATCAGGCATTGAAAGGGTTTGCCAAGCAGACTATGTGACGTCAATTTTATTTATTTTAGAACTTTAAAAAAACTTGCTTTAGGAAGGTAATCTTTTAATTACATTATTTTATTTTGTATTGAGCTAATCAGTCTACTTTACAAATTAAATCAAATTAGTATTAGTATTGATCATAATAAAGAATGTCATCAAAAAATCATCTTTATTGCTTTAGTGATACGATGATATTTAAGTGACAATTATAGCTCTCAAAACGTCTTTAAAAAGCTTTTTTTTTAAGCTCACGTCAATATAGCAATTGAATGCCTAAAAGCCGTATTTGACCTTATTCGGTAGTTTTCTAACGAGGACGCATATGAAGCCAAATAATTTCAATATTGAACCCAATAACCAGAAAAAAAGGTTAAACAGTGTCAGCTCAAAGAATTGGCGCCCTTTTGCATTCACTGGCATAATATCTACAATAAGTTTTTTTTTCACTATCTATAATCTGCTCTTGGTAACTAAAGATGTGGACAGTGGTAACACGAAGCCTAAATGGAAACTGGTTCTCAAGTATCAGATCGAAATAATCTGCTAAATCTAAATGATTTCCATCCCACCTATATTTTTCCTGTAGTCCAGGAGTTACCTATTATTATGTGTTATCATAGTAAATGGATTGTAGAAGAAATTTACTCAAGAATGAAATATGAATGAATAGTTTCTGGCTGCATTGAACGAATGGTTATTGTTATTTTTTCCATTAGCATTATTATATAAAGAAAGTCAAAAGCAAAGCGCATCTGCTTTAGTGGTTTCATAACAAAACAAAATACTTAGTACAATTCTTGACCCAGTTGCGCGACGTTGCACTTAGCTACACAATTAATTTGCTTGCGTAAATGTATAAATGAAAGGCATGGCAAAATTTACTCCGTGAAGGATCTTGAAATCTCATAACAACGTTATTTATGTTGTTTAAAATGTTTTATACTGAATCATTGCTTTAGTTTGATTTAAAGGGTAACGGCCGTTTATGTTTCTATTTATTTTATATAGATTAGGTATTTTACTATTAATAAGGGATTCGACGCATAAGTCTGTTCCGTTATGACAGGTGGTAGAAATTGTACCTATTTATTTAATTTATAAAATTAAGTGGGTGTACAAGCGTTTCAAAAGTTTCAATTGAACTTTGAGCAAATTACTACAGTGAAAAATACCCTTAAATTTCGATGGTTATGACATCTAGCGGTTGTACTTCTTAACGCATTCATGAAATGACCACAGAGTACTGCCAGCATTGGTGACTGCCTTGCCATCTATGAATATAATAAGGACACTCCCGTCTCAAACACACGCTAGATGACACTACTTAAACGATATAGACAACGCTTTATTAAATATAATGAAACGTCTTATATTTAAAATTAGGTGAATAATTAATTTAGTAATTTTTTTCGACTTCATACTTCATAGGTCTTACCCATGCTTGCTATTGTCCACTGCTCGCTGCCGCCGCACCCCGCCTCCCGCCCGCGCCGACTTGCATGACACACACAGTCACACAGATAAAAAAATAAACTGTCAAAATACAAATTTTACAACGGCTGTTTGCTGATACGGTATTTTTACGACAATAAAATTATTAAATTAATTAAAAAAATTTACAATTATTTTACATAATGGATAGATAAAAAGTTTAAACGCAAGGTTTCACAATATTGTTCCAGTAGAAATGGCCACTACAAAGTCTCAAAGCATCCAAAAGAGTCGTAAGTTTATTTCTTCCACTCATTTTGTACAACTTTTTAAATTCTATTTTTGAACTTTACACGTTTTTCAGGCTTCCATAAGTTATCCTTGAAGAAAAACAGACTGAAATTAGACGAAGAAACGAAGAAACTAAATCGTAGCTCAGATGTTATAATAATTGACGAATCCTTTGAAAAACTAAGGTCGGATTTTGGTCGTAATGTAAGAACTTACCCTCAATTCACAATTACTCGTAAATAGCTACCTACTTATTTTACCAAGTTTCTCCTTTCTCATTCTTAAATCATTGTTTTATGCAAACTCTTTTACGTTTTCTACTAAAAATGATACATTTTCTGTAACAATAAATATTACTTTTGTTACTATACTTAAGTTAAAAGTTTATTTTTGTCAAACTTTCCCTGCTAAAAACAATGAAGTCATAGTGGTCCCATCAAAAAAAGGTTAGGAACTGCTGGTCTTTGATCATCATTTATCTTAATTTCCAGGTACATTCATCACATAAAGTATATTCGCCTATTGTTATAAATGACTCGAGTGAACTCTCACTTAATGATGAGGACTTACCAAATATTGAGCTGTCGAAGAAAGTTCCAAGTCAGAATGGAAATGTAAGTAAACAGATATTATGAGTAACTTTCTGTAAATTTCCTGTACCCGTAGTTCCAATAGTTCAAGTTCATTTGTTGTTTGGAAACTCCTGCGATATTACACTCCCTTACAGCTGGTACAGGTAAAGGTTATTATTGTACTGTACTGTGGTGACAGATTGGTGGTAGGGATCTCAAATGCAAGGGAGTGTTGTGGGTCCCAATACTGCAATGGGGTTAAATTTTTAATGACTGGTAATACTGCAGTATGGTGAAAGGTGGGAGGGTACTTTTTATGGATAATGGAGTACCTACTTTGCAAGATGAACATCCCGTTTTAGCTGACCTCATTGCTGACCATGTTGACATTATGGTCACCAAGCCAAAAAAAATATATAAAATTCTGTTAGCAAAGTAATAAATATCTTAAAAATTTATTCCAGGTCTCATTCAACTGCTCAAATGATGAATCTCCAAAGAAAAGCCCACGTCCGAGCTATGGTGGCTGGTCTCCAGCTCAACACATCATGTGCGCCACACCCAGACATGAACCCATACCATCCACACCCAAAGACGTAGCCAATGAATCATTAGAACAATGCTCTATTAAGAAAATTCAGCAATCACAAACAAAACTTCTAAATGATTTGTATGGTGAAACATGGAAGTCTATACCAAAGCTATTTAAAACATTATCCAAGCAATATTCCAATTATAATGGTATTTCGAAGAAACTACAGTTCGAAGATGAAGAGAGTGATAAAGAAAATGTGAGACATGACCTTAAAAGGAATAAAGAGTTGTACCTAACAAGTTCAGAAGTCAAGGACAGAACAAATAACTTTGGTGATAGTGAAAAAAAAACTAAAAAGAAATTGTTCACGGAAAAGGTTCCAAGCACACCAGAAGTACCCAAAACTAAACCAGCGAAGACCAGATTGGTCAATACAACCCTGAAAAAACCAAAGGTGAATAAAGCAATGTCGGTAACAGAACTGGTTGAAGTAATGAAGAAAGATGTGGACTTGATCACAAAGAAAGTTAAGAGTGTTCAAGTTACACCAACTGTAGAGGTGAAGAGGTTAAGTTTTGTTGGTTCTTTAGCAGGTAATTCTTCAACATAATTTTACTAATTCATATGCTACTAGCCACACGCCCCGACTTTGTCTGAATAGGATAATACAACATATCATACACATAAACCTTCTGCAAGAATTTCTCAAAATTTTGGTGTTGTCCATATCAAAATCGATTCAGTAGTTTTAAAAATATTATCAGACAAATGGACAGGCAGAAATAGTGAGTTACACTATTTAGAAATAGATAAGCTTCTCTGCTTTTTGTTTGCATGGTGGTTTTTTTTTGTATGTACCTGTAGTATCACGCACAAGTACGCGCAGAGAGAGTTCATAATAGTTAGTAGGGCCGTCAATGTATCGGCAATCTGCTTCGATGTCGATAACGAGAGCATTATGCGATTCATTCACGAATCAATTCGCATTACAGATAATGTCCCATCTTGGAGATGTCATGTGGAAGCTATTCAATACCGAGACAACTATAAAACCCTTAGGGAACAGCTTACAAGGCGCCTGTATGTGGAGTTCAACAAGGAAGTTTTTGACAACAAGCTTGACGAAGACATGCTAATTATATGGGATAGTAAACTCAGAAGTACTGCAGGGTATGCTTCCTTTTAATTATTCATAATTTTAAATATGGCAATCAAATTATTTTTTTTGGGCTTATTGTTGCCAGTGTCGAGCTATATTAAAATAATGGTCATATACACTGTCATATATTTGAGTCAATCATTGTCCGCACAAAGGTATTAAGTTAATACGAATTAAGCCAAACAGGGTTCCTTTGATGCACCATCACCTCAAATCTACTGGACATATCGGGATGGAACTATGTAGCAGTTTCGCGTCAAAACGTGAAAAGTTTTTATAGGCTCTGAGAATATTGCCGCATTTAGCAATTTATCTAATAATGCTATGATGAATTTATTGTCATTATTCCAGTACAACAACAAGCCGTTTAATAAAGAACGCAAAAGGCGACCGCATACGCACATCGAGCATAAAGCTATCGACAAAAGTTGTAGACGCACCACAGCGCCTCCGTGACACTCTGATACATGAACTGTGTCACGCTGCGACGTGGCTTATTGATAATGAACTGAGAGCCGGCCATGGACCCTTGTGGAAGAAGTGGTGTGTTAGAAATCTATATTAATAATTAAATACAAAATATTAACCACTAGCTGTCCCCCGCGGTTTTACCCGCGTTCCCGTGGGATGTCACATGTATTATACATAAAAACCTTCCTCTTCAATCACTCTATCTATTAAAAAAAACTGCATCGAAATCCGTTGCGTAGTTTTAAAGATTTAAGGGATATAGGGACATAGGGATAGAGAAAGTGACTTTGTTTTATACTATGTAGTGATTTGATCTTATCTTATGATGTATTGTGAAATGAAATGAAATGAAATATTTATTCAAATAGGCCTTCACAGGCACTTATGAATGGTCAGACTCTAACACCGGTTCGGAAGGTTGCTTTTACTGAGAAGAGCCGGCAAGAAACTCAGCAATTACTCTTTTCAAAATAAGATTTTGTACATAAAGATGTGTCCTGCTGGAGCGAGCGCTACACCCAAGCATTGTCGTCATTAAAATAATCATTTGTATTGTAGAAAGCCTTTTGTACTAAAACTGTCTTAATTCTTTCCTTAAATTTTTGTAAAGGCAAATTTAAAATTTCAGCAGGGATTTTATTATAGATGCGTGCACTAAGTCCTAAAAATGAGCCTTGCACTTTTTGCAGTCTATATGCAGAAGTGACAAGTTTATCCTTATTTCTAGTATTGATGGAGTGCATATCACTCTTTTTGACATAAAGACTAATATTTTGATGTACAAATATTATGTTTGCATAAATATACTGCGATGCAACTGTGAGGATATCAATTTGTTTAAACTTTTCTCTGAGGGAAGCTCGAGAACTCAAATTATAAATTGCTCGAACTGCTCTTTTTTGCAATATAAAAATTGTTTCTATATCAGCAGCTTTACCCCAAAGCAAAATGCCGTAGGTCATAACACTATGAAAGTAGCTAAAATAAACTAATCTAGCCGTATCGACATCTGTAATCTGCCTAATTTTTCTAACTGCGTAAGCTGCTGAACTAAGTTTTCCCGCAAGACATGATATTTGTGTCCCCCATTGAAGTTTTGAGTCTAAAGTAATTACTAAGAAAACTGTTGACTCAACTAGGCTAAGAGCTTCATTGTCTAACATTAAACTACAGCCTAGTTTTTTAACATTGGGTAATGCAAATTTAATACATTTAGTTTTTCTTGCCCTTTTTTTGATTTAGTAGTTTTTGATAAACTTGTTCTTGCATAGTAGAATCGATCTGGTTTCTGTTTACTAGCATTTGGCGAGCTTGTTTTTCTAAACATGCATATGTTTTCCTCATTTTCAATAAGGGTTATGGAAGAGTTTCGACAAGTAGGCGAACACTAGTTTTTATTAGGTACTATTCAGGTTAATTTGACATGTGGTAAGAATACAGTGTAAACTCTTTATAACGAAACTCAAGGGACTGAGCATTTTTTGTCGTTATAGAGAGTTATCGTTATATGGAGTGAACAAAAAAAACCAAATTAACAAGAATTTTTAATATGTATGTCTTAGATAATAAATGCTTGTATAAATTATTGTTTACACATATAGTCTGATAACTTTGTCTGACGTTTTTTGCTATGCCAGTACTTGTTTTGTATTATTTTATGTATTCTATTCATATCTAGATATGTGGTGGAATCGTCTTGATAAAACAACAAAAAATTTTCTACCAACTTAGCGGCATCTAGGGCTTGTTGAATTGTTGGTGGTGATTCGGCTTTGTCCACTTGATCGTCATCTTCATCTTGATTATCGGGTGTTTCCTGACTTTTTGACACTAAATCAACAATTTGTTCATCTGTAAGTGTACCAGTTACGGCTACATCCTCATCTATATTTTCGTACGATTGTAGATCTTCGTTAAAATTGTTTGGTATGTTGAACTGGCTTATCCATTCACTCAGTGGTAGATTGTCTTCACTGTCAAATTGGTTCGTTTCTTGGCTACTACATAATCCAGCATGTCGAAAAGAATGTTGGATAGTGGCCGCTGTTTTTTTTTCAGCACAAACTTTTTCGTCAACACTAATCGCTTTCCGTTTACTGGCCATGTTAACAGTTTCAAAGTAGGTTTACGACTGATAATACGATAGGTACCCAGTATGCTTGGTCGAAGACCATCACTTCCGAGAAAACAATGTGTCATACTGCACGTGTTCAAGGCAATTAAGGATAACAAAAGCTAGACCGACCTCGGATGTTTCGGAGCTTCAAAGTCTTTTGTTACCTGATAACATAACATAAACAATAATACCGATAATAAATATTTACTGTCTAAAAATATGAACACATTTCTTCGTAATTCTTCGTAATAGAGAATGGCGTATCGCTATAAAGAGTGTTTCAATATGTGGGTTTTAACGCAAACCAACCAACTTGGGCTCACTTCAACGTTATAGGGGGTTTATCGTTATAAAGGATAACGTTATAAAGAGTTTACACTGTAATCGCCGTTTTTTGGACACAACCCGAGCTCCAAATGAACAATACTAAAGTAAAATACGTTGATAGTGCTGTCACTGATTCTGAAATCAGGGCCAGGACCGATTGATTCCAATAGCAGATACCTCGACGATAGAGGCGAACTCTATTGCGTGAGGGTGTAAAAGCCATCTGCGCTATTTTTTATATACCATTTCGGCCGACAAACAAGAAGACAGTCCACCTGACGGTAAGTGGTCACCACTATGGACATTTGCAACACCAGGGGCATCATCAATGCGGTGTCGACCCTGAGACTAGAAGTTGTTAAGTCTCATGTGCCTGTAATTTCACCGGCCCCCTTACCTTTCTAACCTTACTATTTTAGCTAAACATTATTTTATATTTACAGGGCGACGCGCTCGCTGCTCGTGTACCCAGAATTGGGTGAAATATCAAGATGTCACGATATGGAGATACACTTTAAATATTGTTATAAATGCACTAAATGTGGATACAGGTAAATAAAACCTATTCATAAGTACACTAAGGTTGTAATTTGCTAATAAGATGCGGAATTGAACGGCTTTTTCGAAGTGAATATATGAAAGTAGTCTCTTAATTTTTATTTTTAGAAAATAATGTAAGCTACAAGATAGGTACACAATGACATGCATCTGATGTATAGTATATTATAATTACTCAGTATACACGCGACGGTTAAAAGGCGACTTGATTCAAGCCATTTTGAAAGTAGAGCTATTTGAAAAATTTTATACCCAAAAACAGATACAGGATCTTAACTTCTTAACATTACATATCGAAGCTGTTGAATATTAAAACTAAATGCAAGTTTCAACGAATTTGTGCATGGGCCATCATAATTAATTGAGAAAAATGTTACTTTCGTCAAAAATGACGGTTGAGTCAAGTCGCCTTTTACCCGTCGATATATACTGCAGAAAGTTAAAATAAGATAACTAATAAAAATTTTGTATTTTGAACAGTGATATGTGCCTACTTCAAAAATGATGGGTTAAAGACATATTTTTATTATATAAGCGTGAGTGAATCTATCTAAAATGAAAATTCTTTTCTATATTTTCCACAGCATCAAACGCCACTCAAAATCCATAGACGTAACGAAAAAATGTTGCGGCTACTGCCAAGGCACTTTCGAAGTTATTGTAAACAAGAAAAACAAAGATGGCCTCGTAGTATCGACCCCGGCCCGCAAGGCAGGTCCTAATGACTTCGCATTATATGTTAAAGAAAACTACGCAACAATGAAAAATGGCACCAAAACTCATGCACAAGTCATGAAACTATTGGGAGAGCAGTTCTCGGTGAAGAAGAGTAAACCCCTTGTTGATACCTGACTCAATATCACATAATATAGGTAGAATATAATATACAGGTATACAATTCTATGGTGCCTGTACTGGCCCTGAGATGACGTAGTAAATGTAGGAAAATATAATAGTTGAATGAAATGACTGGAAATGTAAACATTAGATAAAAATTATATTTATGTATACAATTACAATGTTATCATAGCTGACATAAGACTATAAAAACGTGTTTTTGGAAATGTGATAAAATTTCCACATTGACAGTTCATAGGCGAGACAAATATGCGAATGAAACAATTTTTTTTTAACTTTTATAATGATTATTATGTTTTGATAAGGTAAGTATATATTGTTTAATACATTTATTATTAAATACGTCATTGTTTAGACCTTTGTACGGGATACAAAGTTATAATTTTTGACTGACAAATTGTTAAAAATACAATTTCTATAAAGGTGTCTTTAGTCAAACGTTGTTTAAACGGCTGATTGAAGTTGATAAACTCCAGCTTTAATCGTAAAATAAACCTTAATACTCTGTGTATAAGTGTTGAAATGGTGGAACTAAAAAGGTTGTATATCCTCAAAATGTTGCCATTCTGCTTAAAAAATAACAAGACTAAGCAACTAGATTTATTGAATATTTGTGATGATTATTAAATTATTTATAAATTTTGATCAATTTTCACGAGAACTCGAAAATAAACAATTAATACGGACTGTACATTGATTTGTATATTATCATAATCTTAGCCAATGTTTGCTTTTATAGGTGTAATATAATTAATAGAAATGTATCAAATTTTTCATATTGTATACGTTTATATTAGGTGCCTAGTATTTATTAAACATGGTGAATTTAAAATGTGTTTGATTTCATAGTTATCAAGCATTTTAGAAAACTTAATAACTATAATTATGTAGGAGAAAAATTTATTTCTTTGTATCAATCAACAAGTGACCAAAATTTGAGATATATTATTTTAAGCATTCGTACAATTATTCACAAATAATTATTATTTACTGAAAGTAGTCCTAATTTTATTTTGAGTGAGCGACTTCAGTCTATCATTGTCATGAATTTTCGTTTGTGGTGAGGGTTACGAAGAAATCGTGACTTGTGTCGGTTGTCCCTTTGACGTTTAAAGGACAGTCTTCCTTTGAACAGAATGCGAACTCCAAATTCACAAATCAATTCAAAATCGACAGGTTTGTACATATGTGACAATAAAGGACTTCACTAATGACAATAAATAGGTACTTTAATTATAATCTGTGAATTATAAGGAGTAGAAAAGCCTGAACCTATTGTGGTTTGTTATTGCATGTTGGCGGGCAAGATCCTTCAACTTCAAATTACCGTGGGGACCAGTTAATATTGATTTTATTCACTTTATCGAGTATTTTTGAAGGGACTGGGAAAAAAAAACAAATTTACGAGTGTCAAAATATTATCGAGAGTCGTCTGTATTTACCTGTGAATGTTGCCGTTTTATGGTAATACCTAAACGTTTCAAATGTCAAAGATTATTTATGGATGGCGGGGAATTCTTATTTCAAATAATTTTTTTAAATTTTAAAATCATGATTTTTTTTTTCGAATTCTGCCAGTTGTTTTGTTTAATAAACATTAGAAATACACGTATTTATTAAAAACGAGTTCCGTCTTGGTATGCAGCGCAATCGGCCTACAATATCAACGATTGTGGAAACTGATGATTAGACATCGGATTATAAACACTAACAAAGTGCCAAAATATGTGCTAAAAAGGTCTAAATTACGAATAGGTAGGCGATTGTGTACTGCTCTCGGAATCGAAGTTGAGGCGTATTTGCTATTAGATCGACCGTTGGGTAATTGCTATCTCATTTACACACCTACGCACGTACAGAGAGGGATAGCAATAGTAGGGCCGGTAATGTATCGGCAAATCGACTGTTATTTCGATTGCGAAAGCATCACAAAATCTGTCATCTGTTCAATTCTGAAGAATATTCGTTATAAATCAAAGTAAAACAAAAACAATGAGTTATCCATGTAGGTAATAGGTCAACTATTATGAAATAAAAACAAATGGGTATAGGAATGAAAACATGATTTTAAGAAGGTTTTTGCTTTTTAATATATATATTTTTAAATTTCTTTCAATAAAAGTATGACGATGCCCATAGGGCTCAAAACGAGATGGAGGTTTTCTGTCATGGTTGCTCTTAAATATGTTTCAATTGTTGAAAAAGTTGTTTTAAAAGTTGACTATTGTAATAATGACCTGTCAGCAATGTCTACTATTAAAATGACTACTTGTAGCGTAATGAAATGATATAAATAGGACTTCACAGTAGCGTCGAAAACATTTTGTTCGTTTGGAAATTTTGTATCTTTCCTATAAAATTACATGCAAGAATTTTCGAAAAAATAAAAAATTGTCGTTAGTAGAAAAATACAATTATACACACTAACACTAGTTTTATATTGTGTATCTTTCATTTTTAACTAACAAAAACATAATTCGTATTTAGTACATACATATAGATATAATATATCATAAAGTAGGTTGTTAGAGCATGAGAACTCGTTCGCGCCACCCATCATTTTAAAGCATGTTGGGAGAAAATAATCTAAAAGTGCTAAAAAACTGTGTTATCGTGTGATTTCTATCTTCCGTTGTTACCCCGGGGTGTTTTGAAGTGATAACTAATCAACAAACCATATTATACCTATCGCCTGTCGTCAAGGAAGGATTATATCTATCTACCCTCTTCTCCTCCCCCTCACATGCAGGGTCTAAATTCTATTGTTTATTTACTTTTTCAAAAAGGTGTTAGACCTCCACCGAAGTTTCCTTGGACATACACTATTAAAGTAGCTAAAATAAACGAATGTAGCCGTATATCTGTAACTTGTTTGATGTTTATAATTAGTAAAAATGCTGAACTGAGTTGCCCTGATTTTTCTGTCCCCCATTGAAGTGAAGTTTTGGGTTTAAAGTAATTCCTAAGAAAACTGTCGATTCAATAAGTAGGAGCTTCATTAACTAACATCACCTAAACTGCAGCCTAGTTTTTTAGTGTTTCGTAATGCAAATTTCATAGATTTTGTTTACCTTGTAAGCATTGTCTTCTTGAAAACAAGATTAAAAGTGAACCAATTTAATACCGTAACCATCGTCATAATTGTGATCAACTCAATCAACCTAATGAAAAAAAAATACGCCTACGGATCATTTTTTTTCTTTATTTATTTATGGGTTGGGTGCATCCAACGCACCCTTGACCCTTATGTTCGTTTTGCAAAGTGAAACAGATTTTTTTAAATAGTGATCCTTATGAAATTCGGATATCGTGGACTTTTCAGGTGATCTATAGTCTGTGTGATTCATCACAGCTGATTGCCATACGATAGAGCGTTAGGTACTGCAGTTCGGTTAGTGAAGAACTAAACATAATGATGTGGAACCAATTGATAATCTCTAGCCCACATTGTATCTTGTATTAAAGATAAATGATCAAACACTAACCAGTGTATTGAACATCCAAAAATATACGAAATCATTAAATATGCTCAAAATTAAATCATTAATGTGATTTTTCAGTACCGATCTAATCATAAAGAGTATGTTATTTGATGTTGTACAATTATGACGTTACAACTTGCTATTTCATACAAAACCCCGAACATTCGATCGTTTTGACATTTTTTTTTATTCCATATAGAATTGCTGATTTGACGTTTCAGGACACATCACTATTGCTCGTCCCCGCTGCTTCTGCATGACAACGCACCCCTCACTGCTCAACAGACAGTCTCTAAGATAGAAAAGCCAGGGTTGGAATTCCTCCGTACTAGGCCTTGCACCAATAGACTTCTAACTTTTTCAGAATTTTGACAACATTATCGGATATATTCTAAACGAGAGACAGTATAAAATGCCTTTGAAGAGTTTGTTGTCTTTTACCAAGATAATAATAATCATTTAAAACGTGGATAAGTGTTCTTAAAAAAGTAAGCCATGTTTAGTAGAATAGTTGTAGTAAACAACAATTTCATTAGGCTTATTATTACGTTTTCTTGATTTACCTTAGTATAACCTCTAGGTATTTCTGATCCTCTAGTACTCCAAATAGTCTATTGTATTCCCATTAGGTGAAAGTACTATATTAGTAAATCACTAAATCCGTTTCAAAAAATAAAACAACAAATATTAAATTTCGGTTTTTATTTATTTATACATAGTAGATGTCAGTTGTCATTTTTGTTAAATGATAAAGTAGGTACAGTCTTGGAAATATTAAAAAAAAAATTATATAATTTACAACAAATTGAACGCACTGACGTTCCTTATTGGTACTTTTCAGTATCCCATAAAATGTATGTACACTTAAAAATGTAAGAAAATAATAATTAAATAAAAAAATTGGCAATATGTATGGTAATCGCAATATATCTACCATACTTGCTTAATTATTATTATTTACATAGGAATTATATAATTATGAGCACGCTGTAACGCCACGTTATTAATTTTTAAACAAATATTTGTTTAACACAATCAAAGGTTTCGCTTTGAATCTATTTTCATTTCTCATAAACACTTTAGATACCACCTATTTTTATACAATTATTTAATTACCTATCTATTGTGTAGTGCCAACATTCATTATCTATTCAATAATTCAATTTTAACATATCTACATAAATTTATTTGTGATAGATTTTAGGGTATTCTAATAATTTGATAGTAAATAAAGATATGCATACAATAACAATCAACACTGCGACAATTTCAAATCTTCTGTTTTAATTGTGCGTTTTATACACTTACTTTGTACCCGGTTCTTTTACACTGGTAATACCACTCATAAAATGATATTTTTTTTTATTCCGATCCAAATCTTAAAAATAATATGAACAATCGCAGGAGTTTCGATAGTCATTGTATACCTACCCTTAATCTCGCTTTATTTAATAATTATGGCAGGATAATGTATGTAAAATCATTGTTGACTAGGCAAAATTACGATTTGAATACGAGTATTTTGTGTTGCAATATACGAAAATTTTTATGTGGTAACACTTAATAGAACACTCATATTGATATTATAATGTTTCAATAACGTATGTATGGTGACAATAATAAAATATTGGGCATAAATATATCACGCGTAATATATAGGGGTTGAAAATTACAAAACTTCCCTTCAATAACTAGAAACGTTTTACTTGTTTGGAATATGGTACTGATATCTGACCCCTTTTTCACAGAGGCCTCGGAGAGCTTACATCTCATGTATTAGCGTAGTAAGCGACAGAGACAGAGCATAAAGGCTGCGACGAAACGTCCTCAAGTTAGTGACATTTTCCTTACAGAATCGAGCCCCTGGTTCTTCAAGGGAAGTAGATATAGGACCCTATATAATCTTACAATAAATTCAGCAGGGAAAATCAACAATCAGTATATTTTTTTTATATAATATGTAAATATAAATTCTGTGTCCACAATGTTGGATTCAAATAAAATTATAATATGGGTTGTACTGTTTAACAAACATGTTGATTATGTGATTCATAGTTTACAGACGGACTTAACATTACATTTAATCTGATATAAATCTTAACAATAATTATGGACAGACTTGTTTCAAACAAAATATATTTATTTTATCGATATCACATACAGTTAAATCGTTATTATTACTAAACAAAATGAGATAATGAAATCATTTCACAGTTCAAACAATGATCTTAATACTATTCTATAACATGGCAATACTTAAGGTTTTGTACGCTTGAAATATAATTATTGGTTCTAATATATTTTCAGGCAAATAACACATACTTGATTATCTGTTTAAGTAACTGTACCTATATGAATATGGGTAAATTATTAAAAAAACAAAATGGCGAATCACACATGGGACGTTGCTCATATTTTACACAGGCTGTATATAAACTAAAAAAGAGAAGCTATTTACAAGAGGCCGTTACGAATTCGATCTTAGATTAACGTGTTTTAATCCTAACTATACATTTGCAATTTTACATTTATTAATTTTGATGACTTGATATTTTTTTTAGTCACTTTTACGTATCAAAGGCGTGTCCAAATGTCAAAGAAGTAAAGTCTCTGTTTAGTCCAAACTTGAATTGATTTCAATTCAATTTACTTTTTGAAACCTCCAAACATTAGCCAACAATATCCTTTCATTTCCATAAAAAAGCTTTAAATCCGATTGAATAATTTATCACCAGAAAAGTACAGTCGACTTATCCAGTAAAACGTCCAAGTTACAGATACGGTCTAAAACGACAGTTTTTTAACATGTTACAGTTTACTATATGGCTGACTGTACATAACACCCCTTACTTATAAACGCTATTTCAAAGGAACGGGAACATCAAAGGCTTGTACGTTTCAGAGGCCTTTCTATTTGACATGATCAATCCAAACCATTTCAACTTTATGAGAATGGAGTTGATGTGTCAGTAAGATAAGTATTTTGAATTCAAAACAGTCATTCCTATTTGAAATGAACCTTTTGAAAAACAGCGTTTAAAAGTAAGGCGAGTAAGTAAGCTACACTCTCAAAAGCTAAGATTTTCTGCCGTAAACGACAGAGTGATAGTGAATCAGGTTTGCGAAGGTCCATCTAGAGGTCTGAATCTAACGAACCCGTCTTGAGCAACTAGCATACTATTCCCTTCCGTTTCAGGATTGATCTCATCCTGGGGTTGGGAGTAAGACGCTTCATAACTACAGTTCCTAGGAGCTGGTTGAGGAGTAGCCCCAATAGCACACGGGTAGTTCCTCTCGTTAGGGTCTTCTGAAAACCCGTAGAGCTCCGTAGACTTCGGCCTATCGGGGAACCCACTACCCTTACCACGTTTCTGACTCCCGCTAGAATTAACCATAGAAGTTGACGGTGAGTTCCTACGCTGAGAATTCCTTATCTGCTGACAGGGGCCTTCGTAACTCCTATTTGGGTTTAAGGTCTGAATGCCAGAAGCGTGGTAAGATGCGTTCTCAGTGTTATAGTTCCCGTATTCATCAGGTAAATGGGGCTGGTGATAATGGTGTCCCATTGACGCATCGTACCCCATGGTCATGCAGTTCTGAACGTTCTTGTTTTTAACCCTGTGCTTTTTCCGTGGATTGCTGTTCGTTCTAGACGATACCCTATCGTATGACATGTGTTTAAAATTGTGGGAACTTCTATTCGAACCACCATTGTAGTTCTGGTTCTTTATATCCCTAATGAAGTCACTGTTGCTCCCATATTGAATGACGTTATATTCATGGTCTAAAGGATCGTCTCCTTGTAAAGACTGTATTGCTGGATCGCAGTTCGAATAGTGGTCGTCCGATGCAGATTCGATGCCATTGTAAGCCAAGTTGGGGTGGTGTTTGATCAAATGATTGGTGACTCCTTGGCTCGAAGTTGCGTTGCTGGATTCAGTTGAACTGCTATGGCCAGCATTTGCAATAGAACTGTGCCCGGAATAATTCTCAGTACCAGAGTTAGTATCGCATGGACCCGTCAAGGTGTTAAGTTGGAACCTCTGATGTTCTAATGGGGGTCCACAACACTGCTCCGGTATGGTCGGATGGTGACCAGCAGTCTCGTAAATGGGCTTCCCTGTTCTCAACGTATATGTGTGAAGATTTGTATTCGTGTTGCAAATAGCTGGGTAGTCAGATTCGAACTGCTCGTTGCTCGAACCAGCAGCGCAAGCAAAGAGTCCCAATCCAGATATCTTGTGACCGTCAGCTTTCTCGTGTTGTAAAGCAGCGATACCGACTTTCAAACTAATTACCCACGAAATAAGAGCTACAATGCTGATCTCGATGAGACGCAGTGAGAATTGGTAGCCCCATTGGAGCCAATTGAACTTGGTCATGTTTACTTGATTGATGCCAACTATTCCGTAAATTTGTAAGGTTGCCATCAGGACGAACAGCAGCGCCGTGGCGAGGTTTATATGTATAGCTTGATACAGATTCTGGAAGCCATTAATATACGTGTGACTCTTCTTCTGCAGAACAGTTTTGAGGGTCTTATAAACGTAGAGGTAGCACAGACCGAGCGTGAGACAGGCCATGATAAATATAATTTGACATGTTAGACCTAATACCCTTTTTTCAACACCTTGAGTGGTTCTATAAATTGTATTACTATTTTCAAAGATATGCAACGTTATACATGATAGTATATGGAGTCCGCCGCCGACGATAATCGTTCGGGGACGAAGTAAGAAAGAACAGCAGGTGTTCTTGAAATTAATGCTATTCGTTAAGAGGAACAGTATTGTGCAGGCGAACGCTATGCTCAAGAAAATTTCTGGAACGTGTAGTAAAATTTCACTTAAAAATACTGGTAATGAGCTATTTATGTTATAAGGATCGTAACACATGTAGAAGATCCTCATTAAACAGACGAATACCAAAATCAAATGCAATATGATGAAGTAATACTGCGTGAACAGATGTGTGAACTTATTATAACATATTATCTTAAATATAGAATAAACAGCAAGTATTGTAAACATTACTGTTGCTAAATATATGTGTACGTTCCACGCAAAGGGCCATGTGGCCCCGGCCCTTTGTACTGCCCCAATATTTTTAGGGTCCTGTTTCAAAATTTTCTTATCAGAATTCACATTGGCTAGATTGTGATACCTTTCTGTACTCATCTCTGGATCCTTCAATTCGAACCCTATCGTTGTTGCTGGTGTGAAATCTTCTTTCCTACTATCATTTCTATCTTTATTTGTAGCATACTGTAGATTCCTTCTAGTATTAGTTTCACCGTTTTGATCTACGATTAATGGTCGATCAAGATTGTTCATTTCTGGATCGAGAACGGCTAAGACGCCTTCAGTAGAAGTGTCTCTGTTAGAATCACTTAAAGTGACACTTGAGTCTTTTGTGACAAAGATGTCACTTTTTGATGTCTTTTCTGGAGTGTGCTGGGGTTTAGCAGTAACAGTTCTAAGGAGGACGTCAGGAATGTCTTCTTTTCTGCCGTTTGAGCCGGATAGGATCCTAGATATGGTTGGGATGTTGAGGGAATTCGGGACAAAGTCAGTGAAGTTCGCCTGATCTGTTCCATGTTTGATGTCGCTGTCTAATTCTTCAGGCTGAAATGAAAAGAAATCATTATTAACAAGGAGTTTATATTGACTTACAATTTGGTACTAATATATCAAATAGAAAAGTGAGTTTATTGGTCCTTTCTTCATGAAACGGAGCAACAATTCGGTCATTTACTCCAAGAGGATAGCTAACATGTTGGTATAGGATACTATTAATCTTGGGAACGCAGTTAAAACCGTGAGGCTAAGGCAGGTCTACAATATTGACTATTGACAGTGGATGATGAAGAGGTCTTCCTAGAGGCAATTACCAAGAATTTAAATTATCGAGGATTACTATCATTATCAGCATGGAAATGCCGACTTCGACGTCCCATTAGACTGCCTTCTCCATGAACCTTGGTTAAAGTATAAGTCACATTCTAACTTCATCTAGTTTAATTTTGTGTCAATGGATATTATACCTTATGGCTTGGAGTATTGAGTGCCTTCTTCTTCTGCGGCTCGAGGCCTGGCGGTGGCTGTGGCGGCGCAGGCGGTGGGGCCGGCACTTGAGGTGAGGACGTCTCCTGGAAATTAACAATAATAATTATTATCCTGTTACATTCTAATGTACTATACTAAATTGAATTCTGGCGAATCCAACCTTTTTAGACAAGGCAATATGGTCCTTAAAATGAAATCAATATCTAAGTAAGCGAATAAAAATATTTTTCCTTGATCACTTTCAGTGATATCAAAATACCTACATATGTTATATTTTAAAGTGAAATTACAACACTATAAAGCAAATCCACGATCAAATTTATATTAAACGTCTTATATTTACAACATTTTTGCTAAACCATTTTAATCTTTTAAATCCAAGCAGCGAAGTATTAAAATTGCGAAACACACAACTGATTATGAATAAATTTAAGTTATTAAGTATTAAGTTACCTGTCCGGGAGGTCTGATGGGTATCCTCTCATGGCCTGGCCCGAGGGAGGGCGGAGGGATAGGCCTCCGGTTGAGATAGTTGTTCCCATCCGTGTTTGTGCCTGCAAATTAAATTATATCGTTTGAATATGTTTATTTTATTACTCTTGGATCTGAGTTAAGGTAGCAATTTAAATTTGGGAGATAAAAGGGATTAACCGACTAATTAAGGCCGATGTTTAACCTCCGAACACACGCTCGTGAATTCGTATCTTTATAATTAGCACATTTATCTAGTTTTGGTAGATTGTAACTTATTTGTTAAGAAAGCATACAAACGTAAATTTGACGTCAAGATACTAACCTCTGAGGGTAGGCTTGTCAGCGAACGGGTTCCTATACTCGGGGGGAAGTGGGGGGGTGAAGAAGGCACGTCCGGGGGGCGCGTACGAGGGCACTGCGCCGCCTCCACCCACCCCGGCCAGGAGACCAGCGCCGTGGTGCTGGGGAGGTCTGAAACAATAGCAAAAATGGTTATTATCAACCTATAAACAGAATGTTGGAAGTTGTACCCTCATAGGAACTATTTATCAGATAGCATTGAAACTTAATTAAACGTTCTACGTTCCCCGGCAAATGTAAAGATAATTGATTAAAATTAAAAAATCGAAAATATTTATTCAGGAGACCGCGGAGGGCATTGAAGGTCAAATTTAAAGTTTCTGAAGCCACCACCTAGAAATAAATTTAAGTAGAAATGTCTAATTACATTTCTTACATTACTTTAAAGTCACTATGATCGTTTTTTTTTTCTTTTTAAGTAGGCCCATCAACAGTTAGACGATCCGCTGGGTTGTCAATGCGTTGTCGACCCTGAGACGTGAAGTTGTTAAGTCTCATGTGCCTGTCTCCTGGGACATCCTCACACACGGTTATTTGAGCTAAAGTATAGTAACAATAGGGATGTGTCCTAACATGTCAAATCAGCAATTCTTTATGAAATGTCAAAACGATTGAATGTATGGAGTTTTGTATGAAATATCAAGATGTGACGTCATAATTGTACAGCATCAACTTACATACTTTTTATGATTAGATCAGTATCTACTTAAAAATCACATTAATGATATAATTTTGAGCATATTTAATGTATTCGTATATTTTTGGATGTTCAATACACTGGTTAGTGTTTGATCATTTATCTTAAATACAAGACAGTTCCCTATTGTACTACAAATATATTTTTTTAAATACAGACAGTTAACACTTTCCGTCCGGCGGCCGGCGAGGTAACACGTCTGAGCTAGGCCTGCTGTCTAATACGTCCTGAAGATGCTTCGTGTAGAAGCGAAACACGTGTCGATTTCCTGCTGAGTTTCCTTGTTTGGGACTCGACAGAGAAGGAGATCCAGCGGAATTAGTTACTAGATATTGGTTTTTCTACAACTACAATGGATTACCGCATGTTCACGCCTGAGTCAATTAGTTATAATACAGACACAGTTCACGCACACAAATAAGAAACGAACCGAAGACCGGCCTTGTACCTGTGCATTGATACATCGAGGACATTTTTCATATTACGACACACCCCTCCTGCATTTCACCACCTAAATCCGCTCCAAGCATCAAAACCCGATAAATAGCAGTAACGTTCACATAATACTAGAGAAAAGCATAAAATTTCAATAATATCGCAGTTCAATGCGGATTTACATTGCACAGCGCTGTTAGCTAGAACCGATGTGTTTTGCATTACATAAACGGTTCCGAAATCACCATGATTCTATCTTTGTAACGGACTGTCATGTTATATGCATTTTGGTCGGGTTATCATTGTAAACTTCGCTAAAGTGCTTGCATTAAGTCTTATCTTATTTATAACTAGCTTCCGTTCTACGGTTTTGCTCGCGTTCCTCATGAGAACGACAAGAATATATTTTATCGCGAAAATATGAATTTATCTAAATATTTATCCAGAAAATATATTATCTGTGTGACAAATTTTAGTTTCTTTTTCATATCAGTAGTTTTGGATACTATTTATATTAATGCAAAATCTTGTGGTTATTGGTTCATCAAGAACTGAACGAAAATTTAGAATAAAATTCTTTTTAGTTTTAGAATAGAGAAATAGTATGTACCTATTTAGATACACATATAAATAGTATGTTTGTGTTCTAACCGATAATTGATAATTTTAATTGGTGTTCCATCGTTATTTTTAAAGTAAAATAAATATATAGAATGTTAAAAATACTGATCTAATTTTGATGCGGTTTGCAATACCGAAAACTGGGAACGAGGTAGTTACTATAAAAAGATAACCAATCTTTCCAGCAAATCGAATATAAAAAAAAACAAAATAGAATTAGCTAAGTATATTTAGAAACGATTGTCCTAATACTGAATATTTGCCGTAATGCCGTTGACCTTACTGTATAAACGACCAACACAACATGGTCCCACGTGTCCTACAATCAATATGAGAAAAGGAGATCTATGTTTCGGTCCGGCAGGCTGGAATGGAAATGACAAAAATTGGCATTTTGCCCATAGCTCCGCTATTCGGGCTTTATTTTCAGTACGCGAGCCGCATTTTAATGAGCCGCAAAAAAAAGCGCGACTAAAGATTAACCCGTAAAAAGCATTCCTATTGTGTTCTATAATTTAATATTCTCAAATTTATAGTAAATAATAATATTTTATTTCCGTCGCTACGCTGCAGTCTTTTGGAAAGGCAAAATTTGTTTCGGACAGTACCTAACTGTTTTTCTACTTTTCTATTTACTAAAATTAAATGTCAATAGTTACATATTTAATATTATTAAAATAAAACATGATGCTATATAATATATGATACAAAAATAAGAATACATTCACAAGTTGTGGTCAAGTATCTATCCTATCCGACGATAGATGGCCTAGGCCATAGGGGACTTGTTGTTATTTGTCACTGTATTCCAAAATATTTGGTTGTAGAAAATAATGTTTTTCCAAATGTAATAGTTTAATAATTATGGTAAATTGTATATGTTTATTAATTTATAAAGTAATTGGTACATGTGCTTCACTAATTAACCTTTCGCACACTTTTTGTTAGTTACGCCACTCGCCGCTAGATGGCGCTACATGTATAACGTGAACACAATTACTACAATTTTATTGACTTTACAAACTTTTTATGAAGCTATATAACACCTTTAATTACTTGAATATCGTTAGAAATAATCTCACGACTAATAAAGCTTTGTTTATCACATTTTAAGCAGACCTGGTGGTCGCTCGATCATGATAGCACGAAAACTAACTTAACTACTTGTTTCACCAAAAAAAAAATACTGAAGTTGTATTTTATGAGTAATTTATTACTTTTTAAGGAAACTTAAAAACTGGAAGAAACGAAGCTTGTTTGAATAATATTTATTTGTATGATCCCGTTAGGATATAACCAGAGTACATTTTATTATTACAAATCAACACATTTATTTCTGTACCCCACCTTGTAGGAGACAAATAGATCACTTGACTTCAAGGTGGTGATAAGAAGGACGGAACGTTAAATAAATTCCAAAAAAATATGGGGAAAATTAAAAATTATGTAGGTAAGTGACTAATGAAAAATAAAAAACTTCCTTTGAAAACATGAAGGAAATTAAGGCGATTGGTAGATATAAACAAAATTTATTCTTTGATTCTATACAAACAAAGACCGACTTTTCATACGTACAAATATTTTTGACTACTAAGTTTCAATCGCCTATCTAACAATGCTTACCATGTCACTCTTGAGTCGGGCTCACAAAGTAGTGTTGCCAGCGCCCTAAATATGCTATTTAAACAAACCTAAAAGCAGAACTGCATTCAGTGAACGCATAAAACTCTAAACTGTCAGAGTATGTATAAAGTTTAAATAAAACAAACAGAACAATGGTTACACATCGTAGTGAACAACAATTGTTTAATGAATGTCTTTACTGTCCGGATAATACTTTCCGGATATACCCCGGGTTGTGATGCGTGGTATAAGTGATGAATGTATCGTACTAATATTATAAATGCGAATGGTTTTATGTATCGATGTTTGTTACTCTTTCACGCAAAAACTACCGGACAGATTTGGATGGAACTTGGCACATAGATAGAACATAACCTGGAATGACTACGTTTTATCCAGGGAAAATGTGACATCCCTCGGGAACGCGGGTAAAACCGCGGGGGACAGATGTTTCAGAATATATTCTTTTTATTTTTTTTATGCCACTTTGGCCGACAAACAAGCAGACGGTCCACCTGATGGTAAGTGGTCACTGCCGCCTATGGACATTTGCAACACTAGGAGGTAAATAAGAAATGCTAGTGGTTTGGAAAGGTAACTTTGATATCAAAAGGTTTCAAAGCACTTTTCTTAAATGAAAACAGTACTTGGTTCTCTTCAGTTGATAGGTTAAAAAAGGAAGTAAATAATTATTATTTTTAATATTTAGAGCTCTTTTCAGACCTTGGGTACAGATTTTTAAGGCTTTCAACATTATTGCTATTAAAAAGTGTTCTTTATGTATTTTTTTGCGATCTAAATTAATACCAGGCGAATAGGTTAAGAAATCGAAAACGAACACTTTACAGAGTAGCCCTTTTTTGTATTTATTTCCCATCAAAAATACCCAACGCGCCTTAAGAAGGTTTAACTTCAAAAATAAGCAATCTTAATGCCTATTTATTATGCAAAATATATGCTAGTCGATTTCTCAACCTATTCACGCCTGGTCCGTATTATATAAACTATGATTTTATTTAATAAGCCAATGGTACTACTTAGGTAGCAAACAAGTTGACGGCCCGTCTGATGGTAAACGGTCACCGCAGCCTATTAACGCCTACAACACCGAGGGCATCACTCGCGCGTTGCCAACCCTGCAATAATCTCTTTACACCCTTCTTGAAGAACCCCATGCTCACTTTGGAAAAATATATATTATTTTATACCTTGTACCATACCTATATCAGATTTATATGTTTTGACAGGGTCGCATTAATGTTTCAATCTTGCTTAGGAGCTTTTAAAACAGACCTTCAGCGTAAAGCCCCGCCAATCTGCTCTCAGTTGTGTTGTTGACAACAGACAAAATGTATTGCTTCGTTTTTTTATTACCGGATATGTGGATTTGATAAATAGTTAGAAGATACGATTTGATGGTTCTTTTCGCACTTTAATTTCTTCTGTAGGCTTTGAAATTCTGATAGGCAACCTTTTTGTGTGACGAAAAATAAATGAATGATAAACATAATCTATGCTTTTTGACAGGCCAGTTGGCTTGGTTGTTAGCGCTCTGACTGCTAAACAGAAGGTCGTGGGTTTGATTCCCACCCAGGACAAACATTTGTGTGCATGAACATGTCTGTTTGTTCTGTGTCTGGGTGTAAATATCTATTTAAGTATGTACTTAGAAAAAAAAAAGTAGTATATGTAGTATATCAGTTATCTGGTTTCCATAGCACAAGCTCTGCTTACTTTAGTAGGGACCAGATGGCCGTGTGTAAAGAATGTCCCCGGATATTTATTATTATGCTTTTTAAAAATACAAAAACATTTCCCTTCTATCGTGTCGTTACGACACACCTTCAACTTTTCTATTTTTCAGTTTTAAAACTTTATGTTTATTTATTTAACGTATAAACTACAAAACTAAATTATATATATTATATTAGTATAATAATTAGCAACGGGATAGCCTGTGAGCCGGTGAATTTACTTATATTTGTATACCAGATATATTATCGCTCAAGGCGCTCAGTGCCCTGAGAGTTCAATATAATAATGGCTTCAGGATTCTGTTGGGACTACCAAGATATTGTAGTGCCTCCAATATGTTCGCTCAGGCTGGAACTGATGACTTCTACGCGATCATCCGTAAAAAGAGCGCTTCTATAATAACAAGGATGCGGTCTAGTTCCAACAGTGTCCTGAAGACTTTATCGAGTAAATTTGACACGCCTTTGTTAAAGCGTGCTATAGCCTACTAGGTCTATAGACCTGATTGTGTGTGGAAATTGTAAATAGATAATAAGTAATTTTACTCACCTTATTTTATTTGTTACTAACATAGATTTTAACAATATACTGTAATACTAACAAGTGGCCCTTAGTAGTCACAATAAAGAACTATTATTATTATTATTATACATAGTGCACACTAGATGCTTTTTAGTGATGCATTGTAACAATTATTTACATTCTAAAACCGGTACATTACGACAGTGTTACTATTTGACAACTACAGCAAACTGGGGCTCAGAAAATTGAATTGGACGACACAAAAACGATTCAATTCACTCTAAACTAAGTTGGATCTCAGAATAAGTAAATACTACCGTATTGAGAAGTCGTTTTTGATGTTTCAATCGATAAAAGTTGGTTTAATTTAGATACTGATTGAAATTGAAACAATATTATTATTAATATAATGGCTATTTATATATTTTTTTTATATATATTTATTAACCATTAACCAGAAAACTGATATACTACATACTATAATACATACAAGCTGTCCCCCACGGCTTCACCCGCGTTTATAGATATCATATATAACCTATAACCATCTACAAAAAATTCCGCGTCGAATGATAGCAGTCCCATCCCGATTTGGTTAGTAGTTTTGAGGTGACGGCGTCAACGAAACCCTATTTTTAACTGACTCCAAAAAGGAGGAGGTTCTGAACTCGTCTGTATATTTTTTTAGTATTACTTATATATTATAAACAGATCGAAGATATATATATTTACATCCAGACACAGAACAAACAGACATGAACACAAATGTTTGTCCTGGGTGGGAAACGAACTCATCCGACGGCGTGGCAGTCAGTGTCTCTAACCACCGAGCCTGGCCAGTCAAATGATCAAACAATGTAATGCAATCTACGAATACAGCTCGAAATAACGCGGCGGGTTACAAATTATATTAACAACTTACAAAAGTGATTACTTACACGATTATTCGTGAATCGTGTCCGTTGTTAACTTAAAAGTATTTGCATAATAGCAACTACTGATGGTTTGCAACAAAGAACTTAGAACTGGAGAGTTCAAAGTTTCTCGCTCACGTATTTTATCAAAACTTCAATAGAGATTTGAGTAGTTTAAATGTACATTCAAATAGTTACCTTAAGTTTATACTGACACTTCTTGAACATTATATGAAGTCAATTAAACTTTACCACTTTTGTTGATAACAGGACAAACATGTCTGTTAAAATGTAGTATTATGTCTTCTATCTATACAGGTGTTATAAAACTACCGTAAAGCCGGTTAAAGGAGGTTAAATTGGGCCTAAACGAGTCCATTCACAATATGGGCCGTAGTAACGCTGTATAATATACCCCAAAATAACTGATTTCTATGAATGAAAAATAGAAAAACTATTAAAAAAGATAATTATTAGGTAAAATAGGTACGTAGGCCTTTCTGTTAAATAATCTGGTTCCCTGACATGACAGCTTACTACGGTTGTTGGCTTTGATAAATTAATTATATTTTTACGGGCTATTTTGTAACACGTTGTAAAGAATGTCCCGGGATATTAATTTACTTTCATTTTGTTCTGTTAAGCTTGTTCAATGTTGTTTCAGTTGGCTTCGTAGTTCGAGACCCTGATTGCCACGCCACAGATCATTGGTTCTATCCCCTCCAGGACAAACTTTAGCATATCAGTTATCTGACTTCGATAGTACATACTCCACTTAGTTTGGAATAGATGGACGTGTGTTATGAATGTCCCAAAACATTTATTAAATGAGATAAAAAAGTCGTCTCAGATTTAAGATCTTCTGTCACTATCAAAGACGTATAAAACGACAGAGATGAAAATAGCTTCATTGATTAATTAACTTCGATTGGGGATTTTGAGAAACTAAAGGTAAGTTCGTAATTGGTACAGGGAAATTAATTAGTAAAGTTATCAGATCTCTGTTGCTAGGAGTTTTAGAGATATATTTCAAGGTATTATTTATCTATTTATCATCGCGATGTTAGTGTAGGGAGCTGGGGAGTGTCCATTTTAAACGCTACGCCGTGGATTCGTTTCCCATCAAAGACAAAATTTCGTGTGCATGATGTTTATTCCTTGTATGTCTTGATGTAAATATCATCTATATAACAAGTATGTATTTGAAAAGTAGTGTATGTGGTATATCAGTTTTCTAGTTGCTATGGTACAAGTATCACTATGTCTAATGCGATCGTCTGTGCAGGATGTCCCAGGATATTTATTATTATTATAAAGGACGCGATAAAACATCTTTGGTAATAATTTTCCTTGCATAAACAAAGCCCAGCTTCCTTATTCAGCCAATACGAAGTTCTTGCGTAGCCAACAAAAGAGAGAGATTATAGAGGCCGAAGCAGTGTCACAAATATTTATTGTTGCTAGAACGATTGTTATTTTGCCTACCAGAATGACCCAGAATTTTTTATACCACATGTGCCGACAAACAAGCAGACAGTCCACCTGATGGTAAGTGGTCACCGCCGCCTATGGATATGGCATCACGACCATCACCAATGCATTGTCGACCCTGAGACGTAAAGTTACTAAGTCTCATGTGCCTGTAACTTCACCGGCCCCCTTACCTTCCTAACCGAAACAAAGTAATACAAGTGCAGTACTGCTTCACGGTGGAATTGGGTGAGGTGGTAGTACTTCCCCGGACGAACTCTGAACTAAGAGCTCTACTACTTAATTATTTCGAGCTAGTCACTTTGCCTTGCAGAATGACACGCGAGAAGGTCTCTCAAGACGCATTGAGAAGCAGTTATAAGATAGATTGATAAATACCATCATTCTATATTGAGATTAATCCCAAACATGCATCAACTTGACAGCCTGATATACAAAGCTATTAAACCCCCAGGAATTATGGGAACGCAAATAAATCGCGATGAAATGGGATATTTAGTCTAACAGGAAATCATCCTTTGAACATGTTGGAAATTCGCATGAAAAATAAACAATTGACAGCTGGATTGATCTTTGCTTATTAGCCTGTCGGGTTAAAACACTCCATGTCACAAATGTGAGTTAAATGTCTAATAAATCGCGCTGGGACATTCTTCACACATGGTTTTCTATCCTAAGCTGGGGTACTATGTTTTGTTTTCATTAATATATACTTTGGTTTGCCCACTGATGGAAATTCTATCAAAAGTGAAAATTTAAAGGTTTTTTTATTAAAAATTTTAAGCTGCCTAAAAAAAAGCAATCCACAAACAGAAGATAAAACGGTACTCCACTCTTTAGTCTTTGCCTATTTATATAAAAAAATAATATTCAATACTACTAATATTATAAATGCGAAAGTTTGTATGTATGTATGTTTGTTACTTTTTCACACAAAAACTACAAAACGGATTCGGATGAAACTTGGCACATATATAGAAAATGCCCTGTTATTGTTATAACACATAAGATACTTTTTGTATACTCGGGAACGCGAGGGAGCTAGTATAATTCGAATTACATAGCAATATTGCTAATAATAAAAATTACAACAAAGACAAAACAATTCCATTCGATAAATTCTCAAGTTACAGCCGTAATTGTTTCCAAAAAACTTTAGGATTTCAAACAAAGGACGGCTTCGAATTATGGAGCGAATGGACGAACGTCGATTCTGATAATTTACCCGTACAACCATTCAAAGTTTGCGCTGTATTGTAACTTATACCATGTTATACAGTGAGCAAAACTTGATTGATAAATGATAATGGAACGAATATTGGCGATTTCTTTTGAAATAAGTATTTAATTATATACGATACTAGCCGGCCCCCGCGGTTTTACCCGCGTTTATCCATACAGACACCTCAAATCATTTAGCCTATAACAAATGAAAAATTCCGCGTCGAATGGTAGCAGTCCTATCCCGATATGTTCAGTAGTTTTGAGGTGATCGTGCTGTCCCCCGCGGTTTCAGCCGCGTTTATCGATCTCATACATATACATAGAGACAGACAGACAGCGGGAAGCGACTTTTGTCTTATACTATGTAGTGATACTCAATTTAAATTAATATACAACGTGTTACAAAATACACAGTAAAAATATAATTAATTATCAAAGCCAACAACCCTAGTAAGCTGTCATGTCAGGGAACCAGATTATTTAACAGAAAGGCCTACGTACCTATTTTACCTAATAATTGTCTACTTCAATAGTTTTTCCATTTTTCATTCATAAAAATCAGTTTTTAATTTTTTGAGGTATGTTATACAGCGTTACTACAGTTCTTAAATATTGTGAATGGACGTTATAAGGTCCGATTTAACCTCCTTTCGGCTTTACGGGTATTTTTGTAACACCCATATATCATATTTAATTGACTCAAACAATATTTACGTAATAGTTTTCCACAATTTATTATTTATTTCACCCGCGTTCCTGAGGGTTTTCCTTGGATAAATGTTACCTATATGTAGCCTATGTTACTCGGGGATAATGTAGCTTTCCAAAGGTGAAAGAATTTTTGAAATCGGTCCAGTAGTTTCGGAGCCTATTCATTACAAACAAACAAATCTTTCCTCTTTATAATATTAGTATAGATATTGTAAATACGAGCTTTTGAAGCGCGAATGTAGTTTGTATTTATTTAACGTTAAAAACCTACTAAAATCATAAATGCGAAAGTTTTATGTATGGATGTTTGTTAGTTTTTCACGCAAATACTATCTAACGGATTTGGCTGAAACTTGGCAGATATAAAGAAAACACGTTGGAATAACAAATATAGGAAATTCTTTGTGCTGGGAAAAAGGTACATCCCTCGGGAACGCGGGTGACATCGCGGGGGACAGCTAATTATAAAATAATACTGTAAAGGTTTAAAACACTTTAACATCATGTTACACTAACGATTAATGAAAATTAAAAAAAATATATAAAAAATTTCAAAACCTTGTATTTAGTTTAGGCCAGCAGAGGGCACTTATGGAGGTCAAATTTAAAGTTCCTAAACCTACCGTTCGGAAGCTTTCAACTGAGAAGAACCGCCAAGAAAATCAGCTAGGTTATATTTTTTTTAATCTGACTTAGGTGGTAAGTCTCTGACTTGAAGCCATCTAAAGAAATACTGATTGCTTTTTTGTCCAAGATTTTTAAGAGACAATAAAATCCCACGATTCAAATGAAGGCTGGTATCTCAATAAAAAATGAGTGACGAGGAGAAAGGGGATGAATGTTCAATACAGTAGGCGGGGGATAAACCGACCTTTGACTTTAGGGTGCCATTTAAACTCAATATTGGGTGACATAAAAAGTCTATTGGATTCACTTTCTATGAAATTGACTGGATGAGTGTAGGCGACTTTCTGCTTTAAGTTTTAATAAAAAGAAGTGAAAATCGAGGCGCCTGTAATCACTTTTTAGAATATGATGGGTAATTTTGATATTCATATATGTTTAGTAAAGAAGTAGGTATTTTTTAATATATTTACTAATAACTATTATTATTATAGAGGGCAAGAGTCTTATTATGAGTCAGTTTATTTGCTACCTTTGTAGTATGAAAAGAAGGTGAATTTTTAAAAGTGCGTATGGCCGAATCCGAAACTTTGAAGAATATCAAAAATAACTAGCTACAATATTACCCGTTGATTTTGGAAAAAATACTGTATAACACCATTCGATAGAGTCGCTAATAAGTATCAAATTCTGGGATGTAGGCACAAGGCAAAGTTAAGAAAAATATTGACATTGTAAAAAGAAATACCTATTGTATACAAAATTACTTTCCTTAAAACCCCTATAGAAAAAAAAGCGAAATTTCAAGAAAATATGTTTTACTATCCCCACTACAAAAAAAAGAAGCTATGATTCTTATCAATTTCTATGAACGTCAATCAAGTTAGAACTAGAACATATAGTGTTAAAAAGAGACAAACATATCGTGACAAAGAAAGACGGCAAAACCGGTTTTCATTTTGAGAATTGACTGTTATTAAAATAATTGAGTCCTCAAAAAAACAAAAAGCAATGTTTCATTCAATACCTTCTAATAACAGTACAATACATTATTAACTTATCGATAATCGGTTCCATTCGAATGAATCGAATAATTAACTCGATAGAACTCACAATTGGTTTGTCACGAAGAACAAAGTAAAATGAACCGAGTGTTTGATGAATGAGATTTTTTTAGTAGTAGAGCTCTTAGTGCAGAGTTCGTCCGGGGAAGTACTACCACCTTACTCATTCCCGCCGTGAAGCAGTAGTGCACTTGTATTACTGTGTTTCGGTTAGAAAAGGGGCCGCTGAAATTACAGGCACATGAGACTTAACAACGTCACGTCTCATGGTCGACAACGCATTGTCGATGCCCTGGTGTTGAGCACTTACTTGCATTGGCAGTGACCACTTACTATCAGGTGGTCCGTGCGCCTTTTTGTCGGCCCTTGTGGTATAAAAAAGAACCTTAAAGCCTATGTCATAAGGAATTTAATAATATATATTTCATAGTCTTAACGATAGATTATCAAGGACAGAGTGAAATTACACCTTGGAAATTTATGCCTGTACTCCGAGAACAAAGAATTTCTGTGTTCTCTACATATTTCTTTGATAAAGATAATTTTTTTGGATACTAATTACCTCTAAATTGTTTAATACCTTCTGGCAAATTCTAAACATGGTTTTATTTACTTTTTGTAGTACTGTTTCTTATGTACTTATCTTGATCTATAAATCTTAAGGATGTCTGTAAATTTTTTATTTTTGCAAATTTTGTGGTAATTATTCGTTTTGCGACTAAATGACGTCAATTCGAATATTTTTTATTTCTTTGTCTGCCTGTCTGTATGTCTTTTTACAACTCAAGAACTATTCAACTAATCTTGATGAAAATTGGTATAAGTCAGAACATGTGATTTCAAGAATGATAAATAATAAATAAATATCCTGGGACATTCTTTGCACGCGGCCATCTGTTCCCAAACTAAGCAGAGCTTGTACTATGGAAACCAGATATATTACACATACTACTTTTTATTTTTCTAAATACATACTTTTACATATTTACACTCAGACACAGAACAAACAGACATGTTTAGCACACAAATATTTGTCCTGGGTGGGAATCGAATCCACGACCTGCGGCGTGGCAGTCAGGGTGTCTAATCACCAAGCCAACTGGCCCGTCAAAAATGCTATCGATAAACCCGAGTGAAACCGCAAGGGACAGCTAGTATCCTACACTACTGCTAATCGCCGGCAATGAAAGAGAGAGATGGCGTATTTATAGCGTGTTTTACGATTCACCGCGTAACAGCTAAGAAAGAATCAAACTTTTTACGTGTACTTCGTGAAACCTCGTCGGAGCCCGCAATACATCGGGTTTACGATTGGGTTGATGATTCCATTTGTGGTGATATTACAGAACTATGGGGTATTGGAGATTTAATTGTGGTAGCTCATTTGCGGGTTATCAAGGACGTGTGGTCTTTTATTTATTTATCATTAATCCTACTTGCTAGAAAGCAAGACAAAAAAGGATATTAAGTTATAATTTATTTCTTTATTTGTGTGTGTAATTTGCGATGTCAATAAAATTGTTTATGTTGAAGAATAATAAACAAAATAAATGCTTTTCTTTCTATCTTTCTATTTCCATTATAATTACAGTATTAACTAATTTTATTTTATAGTATTAAGACGTAATGTAACTTATAACATGGTTAATAAAGGCTGTATTTGTTCTTATTATAATCACACATCCAATCGAAATTCGCATATTATAGGGAGGAATTATATTATTATTATTATAGTAGTATATGTAGTATATCAGTTATCTGGTTTCATGGCCGTGAATCTCCCAGGATATTGATTTAATGTTTCGGTTCGCTAGAAATAGATTGTAATGAACGCTAATACTACTAATCACGTGAGAGGTAAGCTCTCCGAGGCCTCCGTGAAGCTCACCGATGAAGTTTGTATTGCCTATCTCTGTCCACTGGACGTAGACCTCATCTATGGCACGCCACAGAGCTCGATCTTCAGTTCTTAAGAATATGCCTGGATACATATCCATAGATATAAATAAATAAATAAAATAAATAAATATCCTAGGACATTCTTTACACACGGCCATCTGGTCCCAAACTAAGCAGAGCTTGTACTATGGAAACCGGATAACTGATATACTACATATACTACTTTTTTTTTCAAAATGTATACTTATATAGATATCTACACTCAGACACAGAACAAACAGACATGTTCATGCACACAAATGTTTGTCCTGGGTGGGAATCGAACCTGCGGCCTTAGGTTTGGCAGTCAGAGTCGCTAACCACCAAGCCAACTGGCCTGTCGTATATATACCAACAAGATACCTTTCAAGCTGGTGAAACTACAGGCTATCTATCATTAACTAACAATACATCATAGAATAACGAATAGGGATGTCAGCTTAAAGTTAAGAGCGGATAAAAACAAATCCTTAATACGATGTATTTTGCAAGTTCTTTAACTGGAACTAAAGTACCGTGTAGGCGTTAAGACAATCATCAGAAAGCTGCTTATTGATTGCCTAACACCATTCTTATCTGTATATTAATTCAAGGTAAGTTCGTGACTGCATCATGGCCGCTATGGCTCAAGTCGCCTACGATTATGACGATTATTTTATTTCCAGAATCGACTCCTTATTGGTGTCATTCTAGAGTTTCAAAGTCCTCTAAGTCTTTTATACCACTTGAGCCGACAAACAAGCAGACGGGCCACCTGATGGTAAGTGGTCACCGCCGCCTATGGACATTTGCAACACTAGGGGCATCGCCAATGCATTGTCGACCCTGAGACGTGAAGTTGTTAAGTCTTATGTGCCGGTAATTTAAAGTCTGGTGGATTGAGGACATTATTTTCATTAATATTGACTTACATATCATCAATACCATTTATTCAGTTTAAGCCCGCGGATCATTATGCAAGTCAAATTTAAAGTTAATGAAGTTACCACGGGTTCGGTAGTCAACTTTATACTGAGAAGAACCGGTAAGAAACTCAGCAAGGTAGAATTTTTATTTTTATATAAATACTATTTAATCTGACTTATTGGCCATTTTACATTTCTTTATTATACGAAATTACAAGATAATAATTTAAATAATAATAATGATTACAACCTAAACAAGGAAATTAGACTGCATCATTTATTACCTGAATAAATGCGGTTCATTACTTTTCTTTTTTTTATTGTTTTATTTTGGAGAAGATCAACGAAGAAGGGAAACCAATCACCCGGTATACAAACTTTTGATCTGGTTAAATAAATATGGAAGACCAGCTGTCCCTCGCGGCTTCACTTGCGTTCCCAGGCGATGTAACATTTTCCCGGCACAAAAACTATCCTATGTGTTATTTCAGTCCATTTTCAAGTTTCCAAGTTTCATCCAAATCCGTATGATAGTTCTTCACGTGTCAACCGTGACAGTGTAACAAACATCCATACATACAAACTGTCGCATCTATACAAAGTATAAAAAAAAGCCGCTTTCTCTGTCCCTATATCCCTATGTATGCTTAAATCTTTAAAACTACGCAACGGATTTTGATGCGGTTTTTTTTAATAGATAGAGTGATTGAAGAGGAAGGTTTTTATGTATAATACATATGACATCCCACGGGAACGCGGGTAAAACCGCGGGGGATATTTATAATATTAAGCTAAAGCTCTGGTATCGACTGGGTTGTTGTGTATAAGAAGACTTACCTTGGTTTATGATACGTCGGGTTGCTATTAGTTTTGAGTATGTCCGCATTTGGCACGGATGTGGGCAGAGCATGCTCTCTCTCCAGCTCGCTCTCATAGCTCTCTAGTGGCACGTGCTTGCCTGGTAGCGGGTCAGCTGAAACAAACAAATGAAAACGTGAGCTATATGTAACATACGGTTCCAGCTACGGCTCGGTAAACGTAGTGTAGGGCGCCCTCCAGCTAGATGGAGCGATGATATACGCAACCTGGCTGGCAGCGATTGGAAACAAAGAGCTGAAGATCGAGCTCAGTGGCGTGACATTGGAGAGGCCTATGTCCAGCAGTGGACGGAGATAGGCTGTTGATGGTGATGGGTCATACAGCCTAATGAATTTAATATATTTACTTTAATGGAGCCCTATACTGTCAGCCCATGACGTATCTTTACATAGTATAAAAAAAGTCACTCCCGCTTTTTCTACCCTTAGATCTTTTAAACTACTCAACAGATTTTAATGCAGTTTTAAGCAATAGATAGAGTGATTCAAGGAATGTATTAAAGTATTAGTATCAACATTGTACCCGTGCAATGCCGGGGTGGGTTCTAGTTAACTATAGATGCGTTATGTGCGCTCAGAAATGGTTTAATGTCCGTTTAAGGGGTGTAAGAGCCATCAGAGTCAAACACCTTCGTCTCAACAAAAAATAAAACAGAAATGGTAATAAAAAATTAAGGTAATTGACCTAATTCCTTTTAGTCGCGCTCCAACTACAGTCGCGACAGCACGCGTGGCGCATGCAGCACTCAATCTTAACGTAGCTTACGATGTTTATTCACCTCTCTCTAGCAACAGGTATAACATAAGGCGGGATTTGTTTTCTTTTTCTTCGCGCGTATCAATAGCTTAGTATTTGCGCCCTTTTTGAGAGACGTGACGTTGGTGAATGATGCGTCTATATTATAAATACGTCATTGCATTTACGAAAATTGTCTTCAATTTATTGAAAATAATTTTACTTCAATATAATAAATGGAATTCAATAATGTTAATGTTATCAGTTCTAAACACAATCGAAGAATGACACCTATCAGTTGGAAATTTAAATTAATGTCTGCATTATTAATAATGTTCGATAATTAATTTAATTATGTATACTTGTAATTATTGAGTTTAATAATATGGTGCAGAATTAATTTGTTTTATTTAAGCAGATTTAATAGTTAACAATATTATTAGATTTGGTAAAAAAATAATAATAAATTATGTGCACGATTCGAGTGTAAGTTTTATTTTATTGTACATCATAAATAAGTCACTGTGTCCCAGGTATAGAATATACGATCAAAAATGCATATTATATATAAATTATAAAGCAACGCTGTATAACTACAGATACATCATTTTAAGAAAATCCGTTTATTTTACGGAATTAAATGGTAACAAAATCACAAACATTATTCGCAATTTTTAAATTAGTAAAATTAAACTGAACATGAAAATTAACCTAACATGACAAAAAGGTTAAACTTTTGACCCAGAGACAATAAAGAAACGTTCTTGATTCAAAACATATTGTTTTATTCTTAATTGTGAATTTCGGAACGCAACAATGCGGACAGTATCTCATTTCGTATCAAATTAAAACTATTTGCAGTTCCCACAGGTTATCAAATTCAAAGTTCACTGGAATGAGATAAAAGGCATTGTTCTTATAGCATGCCAGGTCAATAGAGTTATGTTACTTCACAATATGTAGTATGGTTATCAAGACTCTTTGTTCGGTGACCTACATTACGATTTTGACGTTCGAACATCGCCAGCGAAAGTACTGGCAACATTTCATATACAATTTTTAAATTAGATCTGACAATTGATGGGCGCGAAACGAGGCTGCGTTTCATTTTTAATCTGTGAATCAAATTTGAAAATACTATCTAGATTTTTCAATTACATTCTTTATTGAATCAATAGGTGCGTACCGACCGATCAAATTCGTTTTCTTTTCAACAATAGACTAATTCTCTTTGAAACTAATTCTTTCTTCGCAGACAGGGATTGTATTTTTTTATCAATTTCTCCCGCTGCAAATTGCTTAACCCTATATATACTATGGCCAATCAAAACGTGAATGACGGGAGCCTTAAAAATGTAATAAAAACCGGTTACCGAGAAATAGCATAACAACACGTGCATTCAAAAACCGTTTTTTTTAAAGCGTCTAAAAACGCCATGCCTCAATGCCATGTAATTCACGACGGCAAATTATTAAGGTGTCTATTATTTAGGAACGTGAGAAACACAACAAAAAAACTGTTCGGTTGTATGAAAAAGCTTTAAACATAATCGGGTTCCCTACATTTTTAATTTTAACTTCACTATAAGTAAAATTTAATATTTCCTTCACGAAATTACCAATTAAAAAAAAAACTGTTATTGACGCATACATTCAAGAAAAACTGACCAAGTTCGATCTTTGAAATTCTATAAAACAATAACATTGGAATAACAAATGAGTTCCCAGACAATTACTGCAATAAGAAAAAAAGTAATAATCGGTTAAAGCCACCTTATCGGTGATTCAGCCGTCATTAGTGGGTGATGCGGTTTACTCCTGACTCACGACTGATGATTCAATCAATCAATACAATCGTACATGACCTGCATACCTTTTATTACCTGTAATAGGTGTAGGTTTCTAGGAATTATTCAGGTAGTCACATTTTGTTAAGCGGTTTTAGGACAGTGTTGCCAATTTAGTGATATATTTTTTTACCGATAATCGATTCTATTTCTAGTTTACCGGTAAACTGGGCATGACAAACTTGATATAAAATTAATGGAAAAATATGATGGTTATTTTTTGATTTTCCTCAAGACCAAGTTATTTATTTCATCTTTTATATTATATTAAAACGTTATACTAAACGAATACTGGGTACTTAGGAACGCGTTTACAGAAGTTTTATACATTTTTTATTAGACATTCCAACTGAAAATTTTTTTTAAGAAACAATTTGTTGTTTGTAATGTTTCATTAGTTGAAACAGTATTTTGGATTTATTTCTGTAACTTATATTTTATTAGGGAAATCAACAGCGATAAACAAAATATATACAAACAAGCGTTAAATATTAAAAGAACAGCCAATAAAAGGTTTCCTCGGAGTAATTTTTTACTTTATTAACTTGAAGAATTTTCTGGAAAATATTTGGCTGAGAATATCGTAGATTTCCTAGAAAAACTCTATTTCCCTCGTCTTCGAAAAAATGGAATAAAAGCAATAAAATAATTACAGTTGATTTGAATAAATTGAACATAATTGTAATATTAAACAATATTTTCGAAATGGTGATATAAAATCAGTAAACACATCGGTAGCCAAAAATAAGGCAGTAAAAAAAGAACATTCTGAATTCAAAACTCATTTAAAAAATAATGGTAGCAGAAAAATATAAAAAAAAACGATACAACAATTGTTATTACCATATCACGCATTCGTGGTGCGGGTTCGAAAAAAACCGGAACACTTCAATTAATATCGATGCAGACTAGCAATTGACGTACCGATATTAATTGGAAACAAATGGGACCGGTTCACTGACTTATGAAATAGATACAGTCGTTCCTTCTCCGTGATTCATTACGAGAAAATGGGGGGAAATGTCTATTTATGACCACAATAGAAGGAACTTTCGATAAGGTATTAATGTAAGCCCAAAATATGTCTATTTACGGTGTTCTGGCTTACGAAAACCGGTATTTATATGTCAAAAGTTGCTTATCAATGGAAACTAGCTTTTACTTTGTTATTGTCAACATAAGTCACATATGTTTGCTTTATGTTGACTTATAGTGGATTAAGATGACGACTTATATGCTTAAATAAAACAAGGATCGGTTTATGTTTATTTCGACATAATAAGGGGTAATACCGTAACAGAGCAAGGTCTCATGAAGCATTTAGTGTAGCTTCTCAGAGTAATCAAGTGGTATTTCACAAGATATGGGTAAAAAGCCTACAACTGTCACAGCTCATCCTATGTAATATTATAATACAAAGAAAATTGGAACGTATGCATTCATTTCGATGTAGTAATAACATTTTCAAAAACATAGTAACCGTAAAAAATTATAGGCACGTTACTTTCGCATTCCGCCTTCGCGGTTCGCTGTTTGCTTTTTTTTTAAAGTAATATATGAAATAACTTTCCTCTCTGGCCACCAGGCATTTCAGATATTTCGGATCTGAATAATTTAGCTTCATAAGACGCACGCGCGAATTCGCGATTCGAACCTAGCCCTCTTAAAATATTCGTTAACCATTTGCCTCGTCGAGAGCGAGTCATAAATAATTTCGGTAACTTTTTTCTTCTCGGAATACACTTTTTAGTCAGAATTTTTTTCATGTAAATTTTTGCTGTTTTTATCTGTGACATTCAGCGTTTAGGGATAAATGCTTTCATGATTTTTACATTAGCCTTTTCTTTTTTTTAATACTTTATTATTTGTAAGTTATGATTCGATTTTATTTTTAATTTGTTGCAAAACTGTCAGCAAAAAAAAAATTTTTTTTAAATCAACGAGTACTAAAAAAATACACAGTTTTATTTAATTATGCTTTTAGACAAAATATCAAAGACAAGACGTATATGCAACCTTAATTAATAAACTAGAAGCGAGACGTTGCTAAACGTAATCACGTTAAACAAAGAAACGAACATGAGCTTTCATAACGGTACTAATAACTAAATCCTGTTAGAGCTTCTACAGTAGATAACAAAAATACCTAAGAAGACTGACGGGAACCGGGTAAAAGAAAATAAAACTCGACTCTTCGAGTGTTTACCTACAGCATTCTATTATAGAACAAAAGACCGGCTTTATTAAATCATAGCAGTCTCAAAGTTGAATGAAAATTGAAATATATTTTCCACTAGTAATATTTAAAAAATTAAAAATCTAAAGTTGGTTCTTATTTTTATGTAAGCGAAATAGGGTTCCTTTGACGCACTATTACCTCATTACTACTGAACATATCGGGATGGAACTACTACCATTCGACGCAGAATTTTTCGTAGGTTATATATGATATATCACATTTAACTGTTTAATGTATAAGTTCGTACTTTACCAAAAATAATGCTGTGCTTTCCTTTAATTGAGATGCATGCGAGAAAAGTAACTGTAATAGTATTATAAGATAATGTTAAGTGTGTATTTAGTTGGTGAGAAAATCATTACATAAATATCGATAAACGAGGTTAAACCGCGGGCGACAGCTAGTATATGTTATTCAATTTAATTAGCTTTACATTTAATAAAGTTAAAAAGCAAATTGTTTCTAAATAAAAGCTTTAGTTCGCAGACTAATGAGATAAAAATTTATTACATGAAAAATACTTTATGCCTTTGAGCCAAATATAACAAGATTAAAGAATATACATTTAAAATATAAAAGGATACTTATTATCTTCTTACATCCATAATATACTCTTTTGTTATAAGCCTGAAGTATAAGTATGTAACGTTTATAATAAACTAACTGTCCCCCGCGGTTTCACCCGCGTTCCCGAGTTGAAACACGTTTTTCTTTATTTCTTACCAAAAGTCTAAATATCAATTTTTAGATCTCAGAAATTTTTATTTTTCATACAAGTTTTGAGCCGCTATTTCACCCGATTATTTTTATGAGACAAAACATAGCCTATGTCCTTCCCTATGACATAATCTATCTCTATGCCAAATTTAATTAAGATCCGATCAGTAGCTTAGTCATGAAAAGGTAAACAAACAGAGTTACTTTCCCATTTATAATGTGTATGTATAACTTCAAAGGAATGTGTAGGGAAGGAAAATTCGGTGAAAACCATGATAATCTAACCTAAAGGAAATTCCATAGAAGACAAACAAGGAAGTGAAATGAGCACCGGAACTCAAATTTACGAAATATTAAATCGGAATCCGTAATTGCGTTAAACATTAATTCGAGCCTTCGCAGAACTTTACCTATTATCCTTCAGAAGGATAATTTTATACGTGCGTTATATATTTGATAACTTTTTGGTTTTTTACAAAATTGCTTTTAAAATTTTACTAAAAAAAAGTAGTCTCCCATCACTTAAGGCATGTATTACCCATACAATAAAAAATGTCACAGAGCATAGCAACCCTGCAGTGAATTTAAATCTTAAAGATACGATATTTTAAACTGTAGTTGTTAAAAATAATAATAAATATCCTGGGACATTCTTTACACACGGCCATCTTGGTCCCAAACTAAGCAGAGCTTGTACTATGGAAACCAGATAACTGATATACTACATATACTACTATTTTGTTTCTAAATACATATTGATATTTATTTACACCTTAAATCAAATCTTATTACATAAACTAAAAATACAGTTTGCAATACACGAAATAAAGACCACAGATAAAATCGCAAACGAATGTTAAACATGGAAATATTAAAACGCTACACGGTTGCCTTGAGTTTATTAAAAAAGTAAAAAGAAGAAATACTACTTTAAATTTATTCTACAAATAGACGCGCTCGCTTTCTCAACATTCACAATCACGTGAGTGCATATTTTACTTGTAAACGTGGAACATGGGCATCAGTTTCCAATGTACAAACAGAAACTCTCTATAAGTAATAAATTCAGTCGTCCGTACGTCTAACAACAGAGAATTACAACGTCTAATACATTTTCCGAGAACATCATTACGTAAAAGCATTTTTCCTAGTTCATCCTTAAGAGTAAACTTAGTACTGGCCACAAAAAAAAAAAACGGTTTTTACCGAAAATTTTAATAAAATTAAAAAAAATAGATTTAATTGAGCAAATTATTGGTAAAAATTTCATATTCACAGAGAATAATAATTGCCGATATGGAACCCATAACCCCATAACAAAGTTGTAAAGAACATCCTTGGAGCGCTTACAACCGGCTCTTTGCTTTGTTACCCTTCTGTGGACCTCATTTGTACGTAAAAGTTTGATAATTAGCATTTGAGGAAAGTAATTTGAGTTTTGATAACGTTGTTTTATGTTGTTTTTTGGGTTATACGGTTTTTGTGAGTTAAACTTGGGTTCTAATATTTATATTTTAAATAGGCCGGTGAACATATTTTACTCAATTCATAAAATATTTCTAACTTTAAAAAAATAATACTAAAATCACATCTAATTATAAACTAAAGTAGGTAGGTTATATAATATAAATTGACAGATGAATAATTAAGATTGTTTATGTTTATTAGGTTGTCAAAAATGGCGGGCAGTTAACACCTAATTAGCAAATCCAGTCCAAAACCCATGAGAGAAAAATGCAGAATAGTTTATTAATCACTTAATTATAATTCTAATTAACAACTAAAACATAGTTCGCATGAATATTAATGACTTAAAACTGGAAATTACTTAATTCTAGTCCATCTAATCCTTTCCTACTAATATTTTAAATACGAAAGTTTGTGAGGGTAGATGCATGTATCTTAGATAATTACTATTTCACGCAAAAAATACTAAACGGATTTAGATGAAATTTGGCCTATAGATAGTTTACAACCCGGATCAACACATAGGGTACTTTTTATCCAGAGAAAATACATTATCCTTAGGTAGCACAGGTGAAACCGCGAAGGACAGCTAGTATAAATATACATAAAATTTTATAGAGCAAACCCGCGGGCGAAAAATAGTATACAAACATTCCATCATCTAATTTATATTGACTCTGACATTATTTCCACACGAGAGCCGATCTAGTGACGTAACAAAAACCGATACTTTATTTATTTACCGGTATTTATTTTCCCCTAAAAACATCGTCTTATTAATCACGCATCCACCTCCAAGGTAAATATGCGATGGTAACGAACAAAATACAAAGATCAATCATAATGTAATATTATATTTATTGGCAACGTCCTATTATCCTCTGTAATGCCTCATTCGAGAGCTGTTTTCATTTGTTTTTCTTATTTATCGGATAAATCTATAAGTTTGCCAACATTCGATATTACTTTTGGTGAAGCTATGCCGTATTGGATTTATTGTTTTGACATTTAAACTATGTTTGTTAGTGAGCACAGATAATAAAGATGGATGTGGTGAAGTTTGATTATGTTAAGCATAGACAAAAACTTTATATATAATATGTAGTATTTTCCAAATAGCATGAGTTGTGTGAAACATGGTGTTTTATATATAATAGATTTCTCAATGGTTTTTGACATAATAAAGAGATAGCGTAACAGATCTCATGAAGCATTTAGTGTAGTATCTCAGAGTAATCAAGTGCTATTTTACAAGATATGGCTAAAACATCTTCAATTGTCACAACTCATCCTATGTGAAAAAGATTATAATTTGCAATAAATGGTTTTCAAAATAATGGGGAAGTGAGTGTCAATATAAAATGTAATAAAAGGGCAATTTATAACAATTGCCAGAAATTGGGCGGAATTTAATATAAATTTATATACAATACAGTTCACTAGTAATGAAGGATATGTTTTGTAGTAAATTTATATTAGTTACGGTGAGTCTCACTCTGAGTGGAAATTTTTGCATTTGTCCAAAGAAAAAAGAATATTTTCACTCGATTTTACAATTCATAATCTCAAACAGAAAATAAAACTAATTTTCTATTCAAAATAAAACTTTTAAAAAGCTAAAGTCAGAGAAGTTGCCCGAGAGCAAAATATTAAAACTTCATTCTAAGACAAACGAACTTAGAAATTTTTGATGTATATTTACTTTATTAATGCATTTTATAAGAAGCTCAAAGTGTTCATTTTTTATTAAAACATTCTCCGAACTTAATATTATAAACCGGTATTTTTAGCGATAACCGGTTTTTATTAAAAAGAATATTAAAAATTTATGGCAGTAACTCTATGAATTATATGTTCGTTTAACAAACATTCAAGCAAGCATGTCGAACATCGGCTGATGGTTTGGCTTAGGGTAACGTATGTCTGAGTCGATATAGCTATTTCTGAAGTAGGAAGTTGTTTTTTGTTCAGGCTAAGTGGATTCGGTTGGCTCCAGTAAATTATTGAGGGGAAATGGTGACTTTTTAGTTTTTGTTGGTAATAAATATTGTTAAGGTTTTAAAAGTGGTCGTCGATTTGCGTTTACTGACAAGCTGAATCTTTTAACTTCCTAATACCTATAATACTATTACTTATGATACCGACACAATATTATAAATATCGTAAAGTCGAAAGGAGGTTAAATGGGGCCTTATAACGAGTCCATTCAAAATATTTAAGAACCGTAGTAAAGCTGTTTAACATACCGCAAAAAAAAAAAAACCGATTTTTTATGAATCAAAATTAGAAAACTTATGGAAGTAGATAATTATTAGGTAAAATAGGTGCGTAGGACTTTCTGTTAAATAATCTTGTTCCCTAACATGACAGCTTACTAGGGTTGTTGGCTTCGATAATTAATTATATTTTTACGGGATCTTTTGTAACACGTTGTATTATACTAATATTTTAAAGAGAGAGTGCGTTTGTTAGTTTGTACATAGGTACATTATTGCGGGTGGACATAGGCTATGTTATAATCCCGGGATACATAAGATACCCCGGGAATGCGAGAATACCTCGTTATGGAAAAAATCTAAAAATGTAAGACCTACGATTATTATTGCCGACAAACTGTCTGTAGTGGAATATATGTCAATCATTTATCTATAGCCATACTAATATTATAAAGAGGAAATATTTGTATGTAAGTATGTTTGTAACTCTTTCACGCAAAAAACTTCTAAACGGATATAGATGAAACTTGCCACTTAGATAGAGTATGTCTTGGAATAACATATAGGACACTTTTTGTCCCGGGAAAATGTGATATCCCTCGGGAAAGCGGGTAAAACCGCGGAGGACAGCTAGTTTAAAATAAGTAACAATGGAATCTGTAATACTAATGATAGCTGTCTCCCGCGGTTTCACCCGTATTTATCGAATTCATATATAGCCTATAACCATCTACGAAAAATTCCGCGACGAATGGTAGCAGTCCCATCCCGATATGTACAGTAGTTTTGAGGTGATGGTGCGTCAAAGGAACACTATTTTCCTTTGTATATAATAGAAGATATATAGACAAATAATGTTAAAAAGTTACCTGCTTTGTTTTAAATTTATAAAGGGTTTAAACGAAATTGCACGAGCAGAACTAAATTTGTAGGGACTCTTCAAACTTTAGAAGAAGTTATGAAATTTATAAATACACGATTTAATCCCACTACATCTTCATTTAAACTTTTCCTATGAAGGATTAGTACAGTAATAAACTTGTTTTTATGACAGTACTGAAACTAGTTAACAGATAGCTATCTTTAGTACAGTTCAGTTAAGCCGGTTGTTAAATTTAACCGAGCGATTAATTTTGGTACAACTGTGTTAATTGATATTTATTATATTGAAAAACTTTTGTTGTTAGGGAGACCTAGTTGTCCGAACTCTATGCAAAGAGTTCTACTAGTTCTAAAAGTTAACTCGATCTAAAGAGTTTGGTTAAAAATAAGTATGTATGCCCGTTACCCGTGACCCAGTGTTTACATTAGACGTACAATATGTTAACACATGTTACAAGTTTGTTATGACATTGTTTTAAGACACTTTTTATTGGTTTTCTTGTGAGGTGTTAAACTTTTAGTTAATACCGAGAAAAGTATGTTTACAACCTTTTTTTTTTGGAATAAGCATTTGTGTATTTAATGTCAGTGTGGTCTGATTTGAAATTTAATAGTTTTTTTAACCGACTTCAAAAAAGGAGGAGGTTCTCAATTCGTCTGTATGTTTTTTTAATGTTTGTTATCTCATAACTTTGGACTGGGCGAAGCGATTTTATCTAAAATAAACTTTGGTGTTTTCTTTCTTTAGTTTTACACTGTACGTTAAATTTATCGTGGTAAAAATAATAAATAATCCTGGACATTTTTTTCACACGGTCATCTGATCTCAAACTCGCGAAGCTTGTTCTAAACCAGATAATAAATAAATAAAATAATAAAAATGCGTTTATTTCATCTCCACAAATTACAACACTAGGTATACAAAAATTTAACAGAGTTTTACAATTGGTAGGTCTAGGTAGAAGGTACTTATTTTTAGCATTTCTGAAAACCATGACAGATTTGATCTGTAATTTGTGGGAGATCTGGAGTCTAAACTAAGCCTAGGCCTGTATTTTAGCACTCCAGGCCCCCCAAAACTCTAATGTCACAAATTGTCAAGTAAGTAGTTAGATAAATAGTAAATAAGTGAATAATGTGTAATAATAGTCATAAGTGATAGCCGATATACGTTAAGATAAGATAAGTTTTTTTTTCTAAATATTGTACTTAAATAAAAACAGATATTGCATACATATGATAATCATCGGAATCGAAGCCACAACCTGTGGCGTGCTTGTCAGTCTCAAAACACCAAGCCAAGAGGCAGTTTCCATAGTACAAGCTTCTTTAGTTTGATCAGACGGCCGTGTAAAGAATCTCCCTGGATATCCTACTCATATTACAAATGCGAAAGTTTGTATGTATGGATGTTTGCTACTCTGTCACGCAAAAACTACCAAACGGATTTTAATGAAACTTGGCACATATATAAAAAATACCCTGGAATAGCACATAGGATACTTTTTGTGCCGGGAAAATGTTACATCCCTCGGGAACGCGGGTGAAACCATGGAGACAGCTAGTTATTTATATTTCAATGTGTCGGTTGGTCTTAAAATCAAAAAATATAAACAAGGATGTTTTAAGTAACATAACACTTTTATTACTTCAACATAATTGCTATAATTAGCTCTGTTTTCATTATTCATCGCGGGTAGTACGTCTTCTATTAATTCACGCCGCCTCGTGTGATAGTAATCACTTCTAGGAACGGAGGTAAGTACTACGGCTCAGTAAGATACGTTGAGGTCGATTCCCACGGTGGGCGTAAGTGATTTGAGATCCGCATAATCTTATTTTGATTTGCAGGTAAAACAGGAATAAAATTTGTAACTCCATTTTTTAAATAATTAAATTTATTAGTTAAGATCTAATAATAAGATTCAATTTTGTTTGTTGTCAACCAAACTGGTAACGTTCAGTATAGTTCCGCTATCCGACAACAGATGGCGCTACGGTTAAGAATTTGCCGTTGGGTGGATAGTGATAATTATATGAAGAATTGAAAATGAAGATATATGGTCAACAATAGTTCACTATATTATTATTATCATTTGCAATAAAGCCACTGAATTACGTTTCAGAATATTAAAAGTCATAATATGGAAAGATTTATCAAATTTATAATATAATCTTGTCAAAGATATTTCTACCTCAAAATGAAACGTATTTTCTTTTGAATAGGCACTTAACTTAAAACCTTTTTAATGCAATATAATAAAAGCTTTACGTAAAAACGTATATTACTTTTTTTAAATCAAATTTTTCTTCTTGTAAGCAATATAGAATCACAAATCATCCATGACATTATTACTTATTAAAAAAAAAGAGTGATGGACCTGTATATTTTCAAAGTATCGATAAAAAATTACGGAGGAAATCATATTCAATTATCGAATCACAAAGGATCGAAGTTATTCATAGACAAAACAATGAGTTTGTAAACATAACATCAATCTTTTAATGAACCCGATATAAATATACTTGGAACTAAAATAAAACGACGGTCAAAAGAAGTTGAATCGTGCTTTTCAGTCACGTTCCCCTTAATTTAGTTTACTACGGTTTGCTGCTACACTTTCTAAAAAATATTACTTTAAGAAATATTCACTGGTTTATTGAAAATATCGAAGGTAAAAACGAGACGGTGCTTGAAAACCATTTGTGATTGTAAATCTTTAGATCTCATTTTGTCTTTTGATTGGATTCAAACGGATGGCACAGTTTATATCTTTTGTACATTTAATCTTAAAAATGAATTTCTAAACTACATAATTTTTTTTTTGTGAATGAAAAATTTAACGGAGTGAAGGTCTCGCAACGACATTGATGCGAATGATAAAAAAGTCTAAAAAGTGTATAGAAACTTTAAATATTGAATTATTTTCTTCAGTCTCGTGGGTGGCTACTTAAATGAATAAATTGAATTGAGTCAACGATATGAAAATGAACATAAACTAGATAAAATATAATTTAAGATGTCACTTAGCAAAGTTTCAACCCGAGTGTCGATAGGCGAGTCCCAAGTGGCAACTTGAGATCTGCCAACGCCGTTTTGTTTATAGAAAGTGATAACTTTGTCATAACTCGGTACCAACTCTGACCTGAACTTGACAAGGGTTAGAATTTTCATGAATAAAGAGATTTGTTAAGTTATTCCAGTTGTTCTGTTATTATTATTTTATTCGGTTGGGGTGATAAATTAAAACTTCCGTTCTGAAAGTTTCTTATGCAATTAGAATTTTGGTAAGTTGATTAATGAATTTTAGGTACAACAAAACAAAAAGGTGTAGGTACAGTTATTAACGCAAGAGCAGAAAAAGCTAGAGAGGAACAGTTGCATCATTTGTCATTCCAAAGACATTTAAAGATCTATTAGCAGTAAATAATGAAATTTTTGGTTCACTTTCTGTCTTTATGACTATTAAATACAATCTCTTCTTATTATGAAACGTTTGTATAACGCGTTACATAACAGACTATAGAATAACTTAAATCCGTAATTTCTCAACTGTGTCATCATATAATTCCGTTACTTTACCTTTTATATCATCAAAGATTTATATGTTTATGTCAAATTTAATTATCTGTTCTATTCCTTTAGTATCTTTATCTCTGTCATTCTTAATCCCCTAACAATTAGTACAACTGCCAATCTAGGTTTAATCTTCTATCTTTATTTATAATATAGAACCTTATTCAGCGTTATTAGGTTTCATTTTCGAGTCGAATTCAATTTTATATTTCTTAGCTTACAACCCTTGAGCAAAATAAGACGGTCTGATTTCTTCAAAATCGAATCAGTATTCTCAAGATTGCTTATTTCCTACAAATTGGTAAGTTGAACATTTTATATTATATTTTCTAAAACAGCGTTTGTTTCTATTGCAAGGAGTCAAAAGCAATTTCCAGATTTCCTGTAAATAGATTTAAGTCTACCTTTTGTGTGGTCCTACGCCACTTATACTTGGTTTAATGAATTAGCTACTAATTGACGTTAGGGACCGTGCTCGGGCTATAAAGTCACTTTAACTAAATTTGTTATCCACGGATACAGCGGTAGTGTTTAGTTTATCATTATTTATTACATGCGGGTCTCTTGTTACCGTTTCATTTTCACTATTTTGAAAAAACTTTTCCGTGCTGGATTATTTTTATGTTAAACTTCTAGATTTTTTTTTCGGAATTCTTTTCACTCGCTGATATTTTAACAGTTGATTTTTACTGAATTTAAGAACTACATATTGTTGCACTGACAGTGTAGAAGCCTTGAGGTTTAAGTATTTTTTAAGTATTATCGAATATATTATAAGTTTATAATAAAGTTAAACAAAAGTAAATAACAATTGCGACCTAAATGTATTTACGAAACACAAGTTGCAAAACCATATATCAATATATTATTGAAGTAATTAATCACAAGTTAAATTAGCGTCAGACCGCCAATAAATCTCCGAGATAACCCAGCGAGCACAAATAACGGTAAAGTTGAACTTTGTTACTTACCTAAAACTACCAATATGAAACACAAACTAATGTACAAGATCATCAGGAATCTTTGGTAACTAATAAACTAATATTTATATCACACACAACAACGGCAATCATCTACGCGAAAGCCGAAATTTTATATCACAGTACACATCACTAACTATATTTATAATTCGGCCGCACTGCGATCCCATCAGGCCATCACTGCATTACGAGCACACATTTTTTTGTAGACCCGAGTGCATTCGGACCACAACTTTTTTCCATACAACTTAGAAGTTTCTGTCATCGTACGCTATCGATATTAGGACAGCGGTCCACGACACTTCCCATCACTATTCACAATTAAAATTGAAACAGTCGTTTCGAATTTCGAATCGATTTCAGACACTTTGAATTGTTTAACTGTTTTGTACGATAGTTTGGGCGGAGCGACCGACAAGGGTCCGTCCTCGTCGACAGTCGGGACGCAACTGGCGTGAAGTTGGCCAGGATTGGTGAAGAATGCGCCGCGCATGGTTGCCACACCGGGCACGCTTGACTTGAACGCCGGCCGAAATGGAGAGGCGCACTCGAACACCCAATTTACAATAATCCGGTGCGTTTTGAAAACCGCCGGGTAATATAACCAGATACACATTCGTGCATTGTCAGTGGCGTCGCCCTCGATCTTGGCCGCTTCTATATGGCGTTAGGTACGGCTTCACCATACTTTTGGAACAATTCACATCGTCCGTCCCATTCTAGCGAGCTTTCGAATGAAAAAAAAAACAGGTAAACCCACCGGGCCCACTGTGTGCGATGGCTACAATAATTTCGAAACTTAAATTTTGATGTTTCGTGCGTTTGGAGGTGTTTTTAATTTAACGCGTATTAATACTGTTAGATGGAAAAAGTAGTTTTAGTGGTTTCGACAGACGCTCAATTTTGTGTTATTATTGCAAAATGTTTCACGGTGTCTATTGAAAAAGATTTCCTCAATTTTTTGTTGAATATCATTTTGACCTAGCAGATGGCTATTAGATAGGGTTCTTTGATTTGATCTTTATTATTTAATAACGAATTTGAGTGAAATTTCCATCAAAATTTCTTATGACAAACTCCGTGACAATTTATACATTAACAGCTAATAATTCTATTATAATAACTGTTATTATTTTAACTAAAAATTAATATAAAACCTTGAAACTTTTCACAATTCAAACTATTTCAAACTTCGGCTGTCGTATACCCAAATTGAATTGTTCTGTCAAAGCGTTTAGTTTCGTGAAATAGTTTGCCTTCGACCAACAATCGTCCGAAGGTAGTCCATAGAAACCTTAATTGATATCCAGAACTGATTTTACCGACATTTTGTTATCGAAGCTCATCTCAGCTTCGTGCAATAATAAATCATGAAATATAAAAATTATATATATGTAAAGTTTGAGTGACTAAGAGCTGTGGATTTTGCTGTTGAAATAAATAAATAAATAAAAGATCTTAAAAGTCTTCTATATAAAAATGAACGTTTGTTTGTTTTGTTCTTCTATGCGCTCCTATACCATTCATCCGATTGCGATGAAACTAGGGTAGTTTTAGTGCACGCGCCCAAAAAGTTTCTGAAGAAAATATTAAAAAAACAAGACGTAGCTACGACATCACTACATAGTATAAAACAAAGTCGCTTTCCCTGTCCCTATATCCCTATGTATGCTTAAATCTTTAAAACTACGCAACGGATTTTGATGCGGTTTTTTTAATAGATAGAGTGATTGAAGAGGAAGGTTTTTATGTATTTTATATGTGACATCCCACGGGAACGCGAGTAAAACCGCGGGGGACAGCTAGTCTACTATAATATATATATAATATCCCTTCTTCACAGTGAATAATGCTGCTAATAAGGTTGCTCTAAGTAACCTGCGATAATATGAACGCGTAAAAGTTTTCAGACAGCGATTTAACGTTGTCCAGCCACATTTAATTATCCGTACCATCTCTATGGTCCAAACCAAAGTTTGCACCAAAGTTACAATCCAAACAACAATCTTCGCCACTTTGATTTGGGACAAAAGCAAATCTTTTGATGACTCTGTTTTCTTCGCCAATTTATGCTTTAAAAACATACTCCATATTTCATAGTTTTCTTCGGAAGTTATTGTTTATTACTGCTATAACCCTTGGGGAGATATCGGCGTTATTTTAAATGGGTTACGAGTCTTACCGGAAAGGTGGGAGAGGGTGTTATGACACTCAAACCTGAATAAATTCAGGTCAATCGCAATAACCTCATAAATAAAAAGAAATAAAAAAGACATCACTGAAGTGCAGCGATTTAAATGTACCGAATTTGATTTTTGTTATATGAATAGATGTTTGCTTTGTTGGTATCTAAAATACTGTGCTTGCCTTCATTATTAGCATGGGTATACTTAAATTAACTAGATGAAACAAAAAAAGACTGTCAAGAAATTGGTGTACGTATTTTTCCTGCAAACAAGTATACGGTCCATCTTATAGTAAGTCACCGCCGGTAATGGACATTTGCAACACCAGGGGCATCGCAATGCATTGTCGACCCTGAGACGTGAAGTTGTTAAGTCTCATGTGCCTGTAATTTCACCGGCCTCCTTGCAACACAGTTTGACACCTATCTTAATAATAATTATGAAATTATTCTAGAAATACGTTTAACAAAATGTATATCGTATAGGCCAAGGCATTCCTTAAGCAAAAAAGTCCTAACAGAAGAACCAAAAACAAAAAAGTCACTCCTAAGAAAAAAACAAAAAAAAGCAGCCCAAATTATCAGTCCAGTAAAAAACCCTTGTTAAAGTTAACTATTAGGGGTTTGACCGCGTTTTTTACATTTACAAAAATACCAAAATCAATTTACCGTTTACAGTTCTTATTTCTCAAGCAAGAAGGTTGAAATTAAGTTTATAGATTGCAATCTAATTATGTCAAGGTAAGGGTGTGTAACAGATAGTTTTTGGCAGAAATCTAGTCGGTTGTAATAAATTAAGTTGGTGACGGTTTTAAATTTAGATTTTATCGATTCGAGATTAATGTTTCCAGAGCCGGACTAGTAATTGGTTAAGATGTTTTAATATTGGACTAAAGATTTATGGGCATAAAACTAACGGATAACATGTTATAACAGTATTAGATAATCTATATAATAAATAGGCAAAGACGAAGTTTCTCTTGTTTGTGAATCGTTATTTTTTTTTGTGTAACTGTTGAGCTTTGGTGTGACCAACAAAAAAAAAATTTGCCTTATTTTTTTTTCGTATTTTCGGCCAGTGGTCGCTAAATAAAGAATACCTTCGGTAATCCTATCCCAAATTAAACAGAGCTTGTACTATGGCAATCAGATAATACGTACTTATATAAATATCTACCTAGACACAGAACGAACAGACATGTTCATGCACAGAAATCTTTGTCATGAGTCACTACCTGCTGATGAAATGAAATGAAATGAAATATTTATTCAAATAGGCCTTCACAGGCACTTATGAATGGTCAGACTCTAACAACAAGGCCATGAAACCATATTATAGTTCTTTTAATTCCCTGCTGTTATTTTATGCAATTTGTGAAGTTGGTGAAGAGTCTGAAAGTGTTTACACACTTCAATAGATTAGGGGCTGGATTCTGTAAAGAAAATGACACTAGCTCGAGGTTGTTTCGTCGCGGCCTCTATGCTTTGTCTCTTTCGCTAACTACGCAATCACGTGCGAGGTAAGCTCTCCGAGGCCTCCGAGCGGCGGCTCGTCGACGAAGTTTGTATTAGCTGAATAAGGGAGCAGGATCACTTCGGAATGCGATACAAATCGTGCATTGCAATACGTCAACTACAAATGCTAAATGATACTTCAAAACGCAAAATAGAAATACACCACAACAAAAAGCCATCACGTCTCCGTCCGTTTAATTTTAAATTTGGATTCGAAACAAATTTTCCACAAGAAATTTCACGCACCTACAAAACCACTAGAAACATTCGAAATGGATATTTCTAATACGTGCTCCGGTTTTTTGTTGTAAAAACGGGTCGACGATCGTTGGAGTGAGATGGAAGATGACAATGGCAGGTAACAGGAGACGTGGGCCATCGGGCATCCCAGCTAATTGAATATCTGTCGCGACGTAATAATTTTAAGGTGCATAAAATTTCATTTCGCCACGGTACGGTATTGGTGTGTCTATTGAGCGGTGTCGTAGCTCGACGTCATTGAGACGGGTGATGATAACTTTTGATTTTATGAAGCAATGTCTTTGTTATTGAATTTATAAGAATAATGGCAATTCATTACTAGCTTTTACTGTTTTGCTTGCAAGGAAATTTCATTGTATAGAATCTTTACATAAGGTTGAAAATTATAGGTAATTATTTTGTAACGTTTGATTATAAAGAGTTGAGTAGAGATTAAGTAAAGTAAAATAAAGTTTCAAGAAAATACTTTTCAAGCTCATATGTTTAGCCAATCTTTTTAGACCACTAGACGCACAAACTTTAAAGGTTTTTAATAGAGCAATTTAATTTACAGAATTGATACTGTTGAATTGATAAATAAAAACACTACTTCTAATTGTTAGACGATGCAAACCAAGCAATAGATTTCTATTCTTCTTCACGTTAAACTTTGGTGTGTGATTCAGTAACGTAAATGACACTCGACAATATTTCGACGCGGCCTCTTTGCTCTCTTTCCTTAACTACACAATAATGTGAGAGCTCCGCTATCCGAGGCTTCCTTGCTTCAACGAAGTAATATTTGCTAAAAGGTCAGGGGCTCGATTCTGTAAGAAAAATGATACTAACTCGAGGATGTTTCTCTCTATGCTCTTTTGTTAACTACGTAAGCACGTGAGAGGTAAACTCTCCGAAACCTCCGTGTGAGCTCGTCGAAGTTAGAACTAGCTGAAGAGCCTAAACTGATTATTAAAGTCCATAAAACATGTCAATCCAAAAGAAACCGTGAGGATTCCAAAAAAAAAAATGTTAAAAGCATCAAATTTCATCCGCGCCTAACGTCGAAAATCCGACATGAGTGACGTGGCTTTCAATAAAGATATCATCAATATTAATGATATTGTTTAAAGGGATATTGTTTCGTATAATACACCTGAACCGGAGTGAACTGGGTTTGTTGTTCAATATTAAAATAAGGGTGGATATACGGGCGGGTAATGCGGTTGTACGCGACACGGTTTTAGTATAGAATTTCGCGTTAGAAAGTCGATTGATTTTGTTAGTTGTGTGTACATTGAACAGTCAGCAAGATAAGTAGCTGTACGCAATGATATTTTACAAATAGAGACGTCATTGTAAAGAAATAAAAACATGGCGATATTTTACTAACTACCTTCCAAAAGAGACCTAAAAGATGACAGAGATATATAGGACCTAGTTATCAGAAATAAATAATGAAATCAGAACCCTCCGTGGTTACATATTTGTGATTGTACGTAGGTACAAGCTCTGCTTAGTTTGGGAGCAGATGGCCGTGTGTAAAGAAATAATCTAGAATATTAATTGGGTATTTGTAGAATGTCATATCTGTCTGTGACTTTGTGGCCAATAATCTCTTTCTAAAGCTCCTTGCTAAAAACTTTCAGTCAGGTATTGAAACGTAGTCAATTAGTCACTTCTTTTTGGTGTATATTCTCAGGAACTCCATTTTATTTTAGCATTAAAGCTAATGACTCCTTGGTAAGGTAGCTTATAATATCATTCATATTCGAATACAAATTCTAGTAAGCAATTAGGGAATTATACGAAAAACCAAAATAGGTTGCGAATTAATAGAAAGTACGGGTTTTTATTTTGTGTCAAGTATGCATACAAACTGGCATAGAGTCCACCTGATCGTTACGTGGGTAAATGTCGTCTATGCACATTTGCAACACCAGGGGCAGCGACAATGCATTGTCTGAGACGTGAAGTTAAGTCTCACGTGTCTATGATTTCACCGGATATTTTCTAACCGAAACAAGTAATACACGTGCACTGCTGCTTCACGGTGAAAATGGGCATGGTGGTAGTACTGCCCCGGATGAACTCTGCACTAAGAGCTCTATTACTTCTCAATATATATAAGACGTGCCAGTTAGCTTGATGGTTAGACTCTGGCTGCCAGGCCGCAGGTCGTGGGTTCGATTCCCATCCAGGTCAGACATTTGTGTGCATGAACATGCCTGTTTGTTCTGTGTCTGGATGTAAATATCTTTGTAAGTGTGTATTTAAAAAAGTAGTATATCAGTTATCTGGTTTCAATAGAACAAGCTGTGTAAAAGATGTCCCAGGATATTTAAATATTTATTTTATTTATGGAACGCAACATGGCCGTCTAAAATACATTTCCATGTGTTTACAAAAGCTATATCAACATCTGATAATCAGAGTCCGGTACTCGTCACGCAATTTCACACTTTACGGGTAAAATTTGACAGTTGAATGCAAATATATGAATCAAATTAGCATTTTTTACACTAACGAAGTGCTTTCAGCGCGTTGGTGAAAAATATTTTTGTACAACACTAGCTGTCGCCGCGGTATTACCAACTTTTCGTTGCTTTTCTGGGACAGACGTATCTTTGGAAGCTCGGCTTAGAGGCTAGAGGTCCTATGTTCGACTCCCAGGTGAGGCAAAGTACTTATTTATTTGTTTATTTATAGACGACTCGATTAGTAGCTGATGTGTCTATATCACACAATGTTAAAAGTCATACCTAACTATAGTTGTTGTTTCTTTTTCAAGTAAAAAAAAAAAAAAAACTAACTTTCATCCCGTGATTTCACTCGCGTTCCCGAGGGATCGAATGTATTTCTATCAGTGAAAGAATTATTGAAATTGAATTTGTAGTTTCGGAGATTACTCCTACAAACACACAAATTTACAAAGTAGACTTTTATGTACAACCTCTTTATAATATCAATATAAGATATCTGACGTCCCTCTCCAACTACTACTACTAAGCAAGGACAAACAACAACCAATACCCTCATAACCTCAAAACCAATTTGCAGCCAATGAAAACACTTAACTGACAGCTAAACTTTTTAATAACCTAACTATTTAGCATACGACACAATAATTAAATCCTATAATAGAAGTCATAAAAAAGAAACAAAGCTATCGACAAGTGTAAAAAAAAAATAACTAGGTCACTCAATCTCAAGTCTCAACTTAAGTAGTAAAAAAACTTAATTGTATCCATTGTGTTTTTGTTTATTTTTGTAGAGTTTCACACTTATTTATCACAAGATTTATGATGTCGTTAAATATAATGTTAGGACAGAATTTTTAACTAAGATTTGATATTTAATAATGGCTTGATACCGGTAGAGATACCAGCTTGGTTTAAAAAGAAAAAAATACTAAAACACGAAGTATTTTATTTAAAAATCGACTTTATGTGTGATTAGGATGCCACCTCGAATTATTTCCGCTGTCAAGTAAAAAAAAAATACATTTATTTTATTTAAATGATTATAATAGTGTATGTTTGTACCATAGAAAGCTCTATTCTTAATAAATTTATTCAAAATTTGAGCAGCAAATAATAATAAATATCCCGGGACATTCTTTACACATGGTCATCTGATCCCAAACTAAGCAGAGCTTGAACTACGGAAACCAGATAACTAATATACTATTTTTATTTTTCTAAATAATAATGTCAAATTATTATCAAGAACTTATATGAATATTATTGGGTATATCGTAACTATTTATAGAAATATAAAAAAAATATCAAGATATAACCCATTCCCATTAAAATAAGAATTTCTCCAAACCGCATCATTACCAGTGCATAATAACACATTTAACCGCCAAACTGCCGGATAATTGCACCGAAATCCGGATAATAACCGGTTTGAACTGGTTACGAAGCGGAGATGGCGCGTCACTTATGGCTTAAGTCATATTAGCGGTTTAAATAACAATTTTACGAGTCTAGTTTTTATTTTAATGAGCGTAAGGGTGCAAATTGAATAAAAAAAGTGGGTTATGAACCTGTGTGAACGTACCTTTAGTAAGAAATCTTCGCTTCGCATATGTTGTTTATAATTTCGTGGGACCATACCCTTTGCGTTTTTAGGAAACAATATTGCCATAAAATATTATGAAATCGAGATACTACATAAATGAAATTAAGACTTTAATTGCTATCTATCTATATAGATAATATAATAATAGATACCTATGTTATATGTATCTATCAATATAGATATGGTTTTTTACACACTCATTTCTGATCCACAAAACAAGGCTTGGCTTGTCCTACGGAAACCAGGTAACTGATTGTACCAACTTGACCATGAATGGAACAAGACATGGGAAATGTATCTCATAACACTTTCTTCAATATTTTAACAAATCTATGGGCAATATAAATATAATATATATAAATCAAAATCCCAAATCCTGACACCAAAAAAGAAAACAAAAGAATTTCTTCAGTACAGTGTGCCACAATTTACCCCAAAGTATGGGGCCCCAAGTACCATCTGCAATTTGCGGGCAACGCCGCGTGTTCGATTAAGCACGCGACGCGCCATGTGGCTGACTGTACACCTGCAATCATTGCCATGTGAAATTATGGGCTGCCAGCGCATTAAATTAAAATTAATTTTGTTCGTAAAGGGAATAGTTATTGAAGGAAACTTTAGATATATTTAGGCCCATTTTCCCTGGAGAGTAATGAGACATACATTCTAAGATTTATGGTCTAACATGAAATGAGGTGGGCATTATCGGCGTCTCTAAGACATGTTACCAATTACGGACTTCAAGCAATCATTTTTAAATAAGTTATTTATTATATTACTGCAACCTTACCCATTTCTGCCGTGAAGCAGTAGTGCACTTGTATGACTGTGTTTCGGTTAGAAAGGTAAGCGGGCCGGTGAATTACAGGCACATGAGGCTTAACAACTTCACGTCTCAGGGTCGACAACGCATTGGCGATGCTCCTAGTGTTGCAAATGTCCACAGGCGGCGGTAACCACTTACCATCAGGTGGACCGTCCGCTTGTTTGTCGGCACATCTATACTTATATTATAAAGAGGAAAGATTTGTATGTAAGTATGTTTGTTACTCTTTCACGCAAAAACTACTAAACGGATATGGATGAAACTTGGCACATAGATAGAGCATATCCTGGAATAAGATATAGACTACTTTTTATCCCGGGAAAATGTTATATCCCTCGGGAACGTGGGCAAAACCGCGGGGGACAGCTATGTGGTATAAAACTGAAAAAATGTATACCACTCGACAACCACGACGAAGAATATAACTTACAAACATTAATACCTAAAAGGAGATATTACAGTGTAAACTCTTTATAACGTTATCCTTTATAACGATAAACTCCCTATAACGTTGAAGTGAGCCCAAGTTGGTTGGTTTGTTCACTTTGTTTTGTTTTTTTTTTGTTCACTCCATATAACGATAACTCTCTATAACGACAAAAAATGCTCAGTCCCTTGAGTTTCGTTATAAAGAGTTTACACTGTATATAGAACATATTTTACTTACGTTACTTATGAATATAATACACGGTGAAAAACACCTTTTAAACTTTTAAAAAGAGAAGGGGGACTATAAAAGGTGTTCCAAAAATGTCCAAATGACCATTGTTGCCGGTACATTTAGATGTACGATAATTTTGCCCCTGAAGTCATTCGAGTCACAATTCACCTGGCATTGGTAATGTTGGCCAACCTGCCCATATCTGATAGTAATACAGTTACTTCCTATCATTTGACGTTTGTTGTACTGTTACAAAGTTGTATTATGCTTGCTTATTGGGGTTGCCAGTTGAAAATAATATACTAAATACTAAAGTAAACCTGCTCTTTTTTTTATACCACATGGGCTGGCAAACAAGCAGACGGTCCACGTGATAGTAGGTCACCCCCGCCTATGGACATTTGCAACACTAGGGGCATCGCCAATGCGTTGTCGACCCCGAGACGTGAAGTTGTTAAGTCTCATGTGCCTGAAATGTCAGCGGCATAACCATTCTAACCGAAACACAGTAATACAAGTGCACTACTGCTTTACGGTGGAAAGGGGTAATGTGTGTGTAAAAAACATTATGTTTTGCGATAGACTATACGGCGTGTTGCCATCATAGAAAAGCCATTCAGGCTCATAAAAAATATTGCCGACGTCATTAATTAGACGGGCCAGTTGGCTTGATGGTTAGAGACCTTGACTGCCAAATCGAAGGTCGCGGGTTCGATTCTACCCAGGACAAACATTTGTGTGCATGAACATGTCTGTTTGTTCTGTGTCTGGGTGTAAATGTCTATATAAGTATGTATTTAGAAAATAGTGTATAATGTAGTATATCAGTTACCTGGTAGCCATACTACAAGCAGTACACTCTGCTTAACTTGGGTTCAGGTAACCATGTGTGAAGAATGTCTTGGGATATTTACTGTTAGTTTTAATGACAATCCATTGAACAGTTTTACACTGGGGGTAAGGAAATATCCTAAACATAATTAGGTATATATGAAACAGGTGCATTTCCTAATCTCTATCATTACAGATTCTCGACTCGATGACTAATCGCTCTTGGGTTAGGTTCGCTCCTGGATTTGATTGCATCAGAGGCGATCTAATCTACCTAGTTATATAGATATCTAATATATCTAATACCTTTAAACGAGGAATTCTTGTATATATACGGCTCCAGCGATTTTCATGAAATTTAGTATGCAGGGGGTTTCGGGGGCGTTAAATCGATCTAGCTAGGATTCATTTTCGGAAAATGTCGTTTTATCCGTGTTTTTAGGCAATGAAAACTGCTACAATGTCATTAGAAGGTAAGGTTTTCAAGTTACATCTTTTGTGAGAAATACTGTTATTGGGAGCCCTTTATTATCGCATCTGATTCGTATCTAGGTATATATGACAGTGCTTTAAAAAAGAGAATATGTAGAAGTCACGTTAGTAAAGAAATCCCGAACAATGCTCGGCCATCCAGGTACTAGATATTAATACTTAAGTAAGTGACTTGAAATCGTGGGTTCATCCAAAAATATTTTTTTTTGGAAAATTTATTATTAATTTATTTAAACGAATATAAAAAAAATATTGCCAAATTTGTCCAGCTGTTCTCAAGTGATGCGCTTACCAACAGACAGACAGAATTAAAAAAAAAATATTTAGTTGATGTGAAGTAATTTGTTGTTCATATTGTTTTTTGCTGTCAATAAATATTTTCTTCAAATTTTAGTAATATAAAAAAAATGTTTTACGACCGAGCATTATTGTTAGAATATTTTCGTCAGACATTATTTAAAGCACACCCCTGGTGAACTATAGACTATAGCCCCAGCTATATACAGGGCGTTTGCTTTCCGTGAGCTTCATTAACAGGGGGTTCACTTATCGCGTTTGCCCAGGTGCTGATTTAGGATTCAGCGACGGAAGCGCTTTGTGAAAAATGGCAAAAAATGTTCACCTCATCCTTGACAACGGCTGTTTTAAGCCTATCAGAGATATGGTAATGATGATGGGTGGCCATATTGTTGCCTATGTTAGGTTAGGTTGACCGGGAGCTTAATCTTTGTCGCAGGTATTTTTTCAAAAATTTATTCGGATATTGAAATATATTTATTTTTTTGGGTTAACGATAATAATCCATTTATTCAGTTTAGGCGCACGGAGGGCATTTATGAAGGTTAAAATTAAAGTTAAGAAGGATACCCGGAAAATTCACGAGGAGAAATCGTGTAAAATACAACAGTAAATAGTTGCTGTGAAAACAGTAAAATTGCATTGAACGTGAAAGAGAGCACAATAGTTTTTATCCGGATTCTGGCACAAAGCAAAGCAATGGATCCACCTTAATATCCGATTGAAAGCAAACAATCCTTGCATTCATTCATACCGATACAATCCGTATAGGGTTGTCACACACAATAAATTCAAATGTGTCGCTAGCGAGTTCAAAAAATAATATATCTACACTAATATTATAAAGAGGAAAGATTTGTATTTTTGTATGTAACGAATAAACTCAAAAAGTACTTGACCGATTTTAATAATTCTTTTTACATTAGAAAGCTACATTATCTCTGAGTAACATAGGCTATATAAAATTTTCAAAAAAGTTAGGGATCCATACTAAAACTCCAATAATGTAACCCAAGGTGTGAAAAAATTACAAAACATTCTTAAATCGCGTGCGCTGCGAAAACTATTGATGATAGAATGAACAAAATAATGTAAATAAACCAATTATCACATTTATAATAAGTACTAGGTGTCCCCGCGCGTATAAACCCGCGTTCCCGAGGGATGACACGTTTTCCCGGGATAGAAAGTGGCCTTTAGGTTATTCCAGGATATGCTCTATCTGCTAAGTTGCATCACAATCCGTTTGTTATTTTTTGCGTGAAAGAGTAACAAACAAATTTACATCCATACATACAAACTTTCGCATTTATAATATTATGTAGTGGGAATTAAATAATCACTTATACTGTTCAGATGCACAACTACAGGTATTAAATATAGTATATATAGTTAATATATAACATAAAATCCTAGGACACTATTTACACACGGCCATCTAATCACAAACTAAGTACAGTACTATGGAAACCAGATAACTGATATACTACTACTGTTACTAATCGTAACTATACGAATGAAAAGGCGCTGGAATAACTTGAAGCCACAGTTTATTTTAAAACGTTTTACAATAATGTGAAAGCCAGCGAACTTCACTAGTGCTCCTGGACTGTCAGTACTTTTAGATTTTAGAAGACAAAATATAATCCAAAAGGTAATGCAAATAAGTTCGGTTCGTAACAACTACACATTCAACTTTTTTACAACATACTTATATAGATGTATGTATAATTGCTGTTAGCATAATTTTGATATAATAATAATAATAATTAATTAAAATTCAGCATTACTACAAACCTTTGTGGTTTCTAAATGCTGTGTATAAGTCAGTTATGTATGTTTTTTTTTAATTCGTAAAAATAAAAAATATTAAAATTTACACCTAGACACAAAACCAGACATTTTGATGCACACAAATGTTTGTCCTAGGTGTAAATCGAACCCACGACTGCGTTGTGGCCACCAAGTCAACTGACCCATCATGCCGTCTGCACCAACAATAAATCCTAAAAACAATGAGACCAAGTAATAAACTAAAGGTTATATAGAATAATAAATTGCCATTAAATGTACCTACCTACTTCGTCTCCAATGACAGTGAAACCGTTGGATACCAAGACGGAGTGATGGCTCCGCCCTAGAGGACAGTATTTAAGAGATAAACTCGATCTTATACGAGCTTCATTAAATATGCTATTTTAATTAACAAACTGTAATGGTACCACTGAGAGCAGTTATACATGTTTAATTTACCTTTGATGTAGAATTAATTAATTATTTTATTCATTTATTTCTTTTTCATTATTCAATTGGTAAATATGTAGTGCTATTTTAATTTTGCTGGCGTACTCATTTATTTGACACTAGCTGTACTCTGCGGTTTCACCCGCGTTTTCGAGGGATGTTATAATACATTACATCATTTTGTTCTTTCTATCAACAATAGTTTTCGCAGCGCACGCGATGTATGGATTGTTTTACATTATTGGAGTTTTAGTGGGGATCCCTAATTTCTTTGAAAATATAATATACCCTATGTCACCCGGAGAGAGATTAGCTTCACAGCGCTGAAATAATTTTTGAAATCGGTCTCGTACTTTTTGAGTTTATTCCTTACATACAAAAATACAAATCTTTCCTCTTTATAATAATAGTGTAGACTAGCTGTACCCCGCGGTTTCACCCGCTTTCCTGAGGGATGAAGCATTTTCCCGGGATAAAAAGTAGTCTATATGTTATCCCAATATATGGTATATCTATGTGCCAAATTTCATCCAAATCCGTTCGGTAGTTTTTGCGTGAAAGAGGAACAAACATCCATACATACAAACTTTCGCGTTCATAATATTTGTAGGATTTGGCAGCGCTTTTCTTCTATATTATTCTGAGGCTTATGTTTGATCACAAGACCACGATCAAGAGTAGTAGAACTCTTAGTGCAGAGTTCGTCCGGGGAAGTACAACCACCTTAGCCATTTCCGTCGTGAAGCAGTAGTGCACTTGTATTACTGTGTTTCGGTTAGAAAGTTAAGACCGGTGAAATTACAGGCACATGAGACTTAACAACTTCACGTCTTAGGGTCAACAACGCATTGGCGAGGCTCTGGTGTCCATAGGCGGCGGTGACCACTAACCATCAGGTGTGGTAAAAAAAAACACAATTTCACCATGACGTGGCCGAAAGTGACAAGTGGACCAGGTGTTTGGACAGATTTTTTATTTGAGGGTGGCAGACGTGTTCAAACCATACCGTGCTATGATATCCTCAAGATACTTTTCTACATTGAAAGTTCAAGTTTAGCATTCGAACCCATGAACCTGGTCACGGCATCAGACGTCCATCGACTACCAGCTCAGCTAATAACGCCCAAAATGTCAAGTTTATATATTTATTATTTCAACGGGCCAGTTGGCTTGGTGGTTAGAGACTAGAGAGACATACTGTTCGGGTTCGATTCCCACCCAGGACAAACATTTGTGTGGAAGAACATGTCTTTTTGTTCCGTGTCTGAGTGTAAATATCTATATATGTATGTATTTAAAAAAAGTAGTATGACTAGTATATCAGTTATCTGGTTTCCATAGTTCAAGCTCTGCTTAGTTTCGGATCAGATGGCCGTAAGTAGAGAATTTACCGGGATATTAATTTTTAACTAATGTTTGACAACCCTGAATGATTGGAATCGAACAATCGAATGAACAGTATCGATTGAACAATCGGATATGTATCTAGTATTTATTATAAATCTTTCGAATTGTCGGACGTCTTTTTAAACCAAGATTATTTGACGTTATTATTACTTATCATACTTGCTTACGTAACTAAAGGGCTAAAGTTCTTATACTGTTTGGACAGGCCAGTTGGCTTGGTGGTTAACGCTCTGACTCCCAAACCGAAGGTCGCGGGTTCGATTCCCACCCAGGACAAACATTTGTATGCATGAACATGTCTGTTTGTTCTGTGTCTGGGTGTAAATATCTATTTATGTATGCATTTACAAAAAAAAATGTAGTATATCAGTTATCTGGTTTCTATAGTACAAGCTCTGCTTAGTTTGGGATCAGATGGCCGTGTGTAAAGAATGTCCCGGGATATTAATTTATTTATTATTATTTACTGCTTTAACAGAACATAATATCCAAGTAATATTAAATGAAATGAAATATTTATTCAAATAGGCCTTCACAGGCACTTATGAATGGTCAGACTCTAACACCGGTTCGGAAGGTTGCTTTTACTGAGAAGAGCTGGCAATAAACTCAGCAATTACTCTTTTCAAAATAAGATTTTGTACATAAAGATGTGTCCTGCTGGAGCGAGCGCTACACCCAAGCATTATCGTCATTAAAATAATCATTTGTGTTGTAGAAAGCCTTTTGTACTAAAACAGTCTTAATTCTTTCCCTAAATTTTTGTAAAGGCAAATTTAAAATAATCATTTGTGTTGTAGAAAGCCTTTTGTACTAAAACAGTCTTAATTCTTTCCCTAAATTTTTGTAAAGGCAAATTTAAAATTTCAGCAGGGATTTTATTATAGATGCGTGCACTAAGTCCTAAAATGAGCCTTGCACTTTTTGCAGTCTATATGCAGAAGTGACAAGTTTATCCTTATTTCTAGTATTGATGGAGTGCATATCATGAGCTCTTTTTGACATAAAGACTAATATTTTGATGTACAAATATTATGTTTGCATAAATATACTGCGATGCAACTGTGAGGATATCAATTTGTTTAAACTTTTCTCTGAGGGAAGCTCGAGAACTCAAATTATAAATTGCTCGAACGGCTCTTTTTTGCAATATAAAAATTTATAAATGCGAATGTTTGTATGTATGGATGTTCGTTCCTCTTTCACGCAAAAACTACCCAACGGATTTGGACGAAATTTGGTACATATATAGAGCATATAATGGAATAACATATAGGCTATTTTTTATCCCGGAAAAATGTGACTTCCCTCAAGGAACGCGGGTAAAACCGCGGGGGACAGCTAGTTATAAATATTTACACCCAGTTCTCAGAGTTTTGCAATAGCCCACTCAAAACACAAGTATACTCGTACACGGATACTAACAAAAAAAGTTTTTGTACTATTCATTAAACATTTGATTGATTGACTCGACATGACGAATGATTTCAAAACTATAGAAAACGTCAAATCACCGATGAGCTTGGATTTCACTTGGTCCCGTGCCACCCTCGCTTTTAAACAAGGGTTGTTATAACAATTGTGGTTTCACCCTGTATAACAAGGGGTGCCATATGCCGAACTTTTCAAAGGATTTCGCTGACTGGCTCGTTAATATTTTATAGTCTGTTCTATTTTGTAAGCCCTTTTTGACGTTTCAGTGCGTTATAGAATTATCAACCCTGTACTTTAATGAGATGGTTCATTTTACAATATCCTGTAATTTATCATTGGATCAATACATGAATCTTATTTCTAATGCAGTACAGTTTATTTTTCTATAATATTATTAAATGTCAATGAGGGGTTCAAAAATGTTATTCTAAAGAATAAGGCTGATTTTAATCTCAATCTGGATGTAGATCAGTTGAAATAGGAGGAAAAACGTAGTTAATGAGAACAAATTAGAGAGATACCATAGACAGTTTTTAGTGAGAGCTTTCAATGATTTATAATAATAACTAAGTTTATAATCATAATATCACTACATAGTATAAAACAAAGTCGCTTTCTCTGTCCCTATATCACTATGTATGCTTAAATCTTTAAAACTACGCAACGGATTTTGATGCGGTTTTTTTAATAGATAGAGTGATTGTAGAGCAAGGTTTTTATGTATAATACATGTGACATCCCACGGGAACGTGGGTAAAACCGCGGGGACAGCTAGTATGTATACAATTTTTCTGACCGTGTGTATGATAGTGAACTCCTCCTAAACGGCTGGATAGATTTTGATTTTTTTTTTGTGTTGCCTCCAGTAGGTTTAGATCCACAATTGGACCCAGTAGGTGGCGCTGCGAGCGAATTCCTGCATTATTGTATGGACTTATTTTAACAGGACAACGTCTGTCCGGACAGCTTGTTTATATATAAGTATTTTAAAATGTCACTTACCTTTGGTCCCTTTTGGTTAGACATGAAAATAATAATTAATATGTATAAATTTTGGAGAATAAAGATATGCATGAAAAGTACGGGAAAATAATATAACTATAATATATATTATATAATATATATTATAATATAACTATAATATATATTATATAATATATATTATATAACTTTAAAGCATAAAGAATATCCATTTATACACAATTATGCTAATATTATAAAAGCGAAAGTTTTGATGGATTGATATTTGTTACCCTATCTCGCAAAAACTACTAAACGGATTTGGATGAAATTAGGCCAATAGATAGTTTATAACCTGGAGAATACAAAGGATACTTTACTCCCTGAAAAATGTTACTTGCCTCGGTAACGCGGGTGAAACCACGGGGAACAGCTAGTTTTATTAATATATTAAAAGGAAAGAAATCGCTGCCGTAGAGAAGCGTGCCAAGAAGGCTGGGAATATTGCGATGTAGAATTGCAATGGCAATCCGCATTCATGCCACGGCTTCTATAGTTTTTTTTATCGGATGAATGGTTATGGTATTATCTTTTTTTTATTGGTTTATTTAGTATACTGTACAAATCACTAAAACGTACACGTAGCCACATAACGCAAACCTCAAGGGGTTTATCTGTAAGTGATGAGGCCGTTCGTTCGCACGAATAAAAGAAATACAAAGGAAAAATTAATATAAGTACTTACTTATAATTTTTTTTTTATTTATTTATTCTATATACGTACATCCAAATATAATATAAGACTATCGTACTAAAATCCCCACCTAATTCAACACAACTCTACTAAAATCCGCTCCACTAACTTCAAATTATATTAATTAAAACATTACAAGAAAGTATTTGGCCCTTGAAAATACGCATATTTCGAGTAACGCACCAAAATGCCAGTTCGGGCGGGGCTTTAACAATTTTCATCAAACGCTACCGTCAAGTGAAAACCGTGTAAAGGCGTTTGTACAATAGACTACTCTTTGAGACTGGGCGAGGACTAGAAACTCTCTTTACTCCCTCTCCCTCTCTCAATATCGTGTTATGTAAGTCTTTTTGAAAGAAAGAAAGAAAGAAACAAATTTATTTGTGACAAGGTGAAAAAAATAACACAAGAAAAAAGTTAGCAAAAAGAAATGAGGTACATAATTGCCACAAATCGGTCCTCCAACTCAGCATGTGGTTGGCTGTACGTGCCAATGTAGGTACGGACATTTACATCTTTGGAATTGTATCTTTTTTAAACTTTGGCTTATTAAATATCAACAAAATCTTATGAAATGTGGTTATTTGTGTATATAACATATTGTGGATAGAACAGTAGTTAAAAATACAAAATAAAGCTCCAATCTTCGTCTCTAAACAAACTAACATTCACATTTACAATAATAGTAGGGATTTTAGCACATTTTTGTCAAACACTACCTTATATTAACTAAGCTTTGGATCAATAATAATAATTTTAAAACAGTTTACTTCAAATATTAATCTCAGATGAAGGACTCTTAACAGTCAATCTCGAGTGCGGCCTCTATATTGAGTGTACAACCCCTATTATAGGAAATCGCCGGAGATAGTCCCCGGCTATTACCGGACAAAGTTCAAATTTGCTCAAACTAGGCCCTCTTAGGAGTCAGGACACTTGGTTATTTAACCTGGATGCTTCGTTTAGGCGTGACGAATTGATTACACGAGTCGAGTGGAATGATGACTAAAACTTGCCTGTGATGATTTTAGTGGTATCAAACTAATTCTGGTATTGATAGCATTTAGTGCTTTCCATAGTCGGAGCTAAAGGACTAAAGGCGCATCATTTACCTACAAAAAATATTATAATCCGATGTTAAAAAAAAACAAAAAAAAAATGAAAGAATTAATGAAATGAAGATTAGATTATCCTTAATGTAAAAGATAAAAAAATCTTATTTTTACGCGTATGTAGCACAAAAATCGTGGTGTGTTCGTTTAAATATAGACATGCAAAAAATGGACTTAAAAACAGCTAATAAAAATCACAGAAGCAATATAACTTTTGGCATTACTGTAATTAATGGTAATAAAAGATCAAGGCGTTCGAACCGATGACCTATCAGAAGATTATGCGCGATATTTACCGTGGTAATTACAAATTGATTTGAGCAGCATCTCAGTAAGACTGTATCTTAATTATTCGTGTCAAGGTGTATAACCATGTGGGGCTTAAACATTCTTGCCCTTTAAAAAAATGGTAATAAAATCTGTGCCATCACCTGCCGAATATAAATTGCACTTGCCCGTGCAAATGAGGCAACTCACTCACGCAACTAAACGAGGCACAAGAGCATAAACTTCAAGGGGGACCTTTTGACTTTGTTCAAATATTTGACTTGAGAAGAGATGCTTAAGACAGACCACATTGTCCTGAAAATGAGACTGAACTTCTTATGTTATTCAATTTAAATTATTTCAGGGAATTATTTCAGTTACACTTTAGAGAAGTAATTAAAGGAATTCTGAAATCCAACGACCGCTCCTTTTCAGTTTGTATTCGTCCTTAAATTAAGCCTTTATTCTGTAATTTGTTCCTCGAATGATGCTTCTGGGACGTTGAACTTATTTTCTTTTGTGAATCTTTATTGCTTTTAGAACAATATGCAGGGACAATAGAGGGTTTTCTTGCGTGTTTGGAATGTTATGGAAGGTAGGATCATTTTTACCCTCCTAGTCAGGAACCCTCAGCGGTCACCGAAATGTCCGCATGAGGGTGCGAGTGCTATCTACCGCTAACACCTAGTTCCTTAAAAACAGGATCTTATAGGTACGTAGTTATTGAGAATTATTTTTAGTATAATAATTAATTATCAATACATCCGATGGATGTCACATCTTCCTGGGACAAAAAATAGACTATAGGTATGACAAATCTAATACTCAAAACTAAAAAAAATACTAGTATTACTAAAATTTGGTTAACTAGATACGCTCCCGGGGTTCCACTCGCGTGTCCGAGAGATTTAATGTATCCAGGAATTATAACTAAGACTATGTTACTCCAGAATAATGTGGCTTTCAATGAGTGAAAGAATTTTTGAAATCGGATGAGTAGTTTCAGACATAAAAACAATATTTACCTCTTTATAACATTATTATAGAATAGTAAAAAAATATCTTAAGTTACAAACTTACTCATAAAAACGAATAAAAAATAAGAAACATAAATAGCAGAAAAAATCTTTAAAGTCCTTAAGGCTTAAAATTTAAAGAAAGTATATCAATTCTAGCATAAAATATCATAAGTTCTACTACATATTTATGCTCAGCCAGACGAACCCTAACGTTCAAAATTGTATAGATAACCATTGCAAAATAGGCTTTAAGCAATATAACCTTAACCTATCAGATAACGATTGGCATCAGTTAAACCGATCGCTTAACTGCCCTCTAAAAGTCACACTATTTGTTCTCGATCCGAAATCGATTCGATGCGGTTTCGATAATAGATTAACTATGTTTAATTTTCATCTATATTTTTTGCAATAAATTTAACTTTGGATTTTTTTTTATATATTTTAATGGCTTCCGTCCCCTAGTTTGAACCTCTTCCCCGAGAGATCTAATGTATCCCGGATTATGAGTTATATCACTCTGTAATAGAGTAGCTTTTTATTTGTGAAAGTATTTTTAAATGGATGTAATGGTCCTGGAGATTACCCTCCACATACCAACATTAAACTTACAAAATTCGCACTCTCACTTTATAATATTGGTTAAAATTTAGCAGAACAACTAAAAACACCTGTTTGCATGACAACTATTCAAGAAATTTTGAGATCTATTGATATTGGAAGAAAGGATAAAGTCCGATAACATACGGACACGATAGAACCACCAGGTCGTCGGTCCATCTGGTGGGAGGTCGCCAACATAGTCCTGCAGTCTCTGGTATTTCACCCGTATTGAAAAGGCATTAAGGTCGAAGGTCGAAGGACAGTTCTAGCATATATTGCTCAATCTGTGTGGTCCATAACACATTTGGCATCAATACTGGTTATTTATGTTTAATTGCACATCTGATTACGATATATCGAGATATTTCTCAGTGACATACTTTACATTACAAGAGAAGTGACCTTTGACATTTTATGATAGTATTCTGATATATTTAGATCACAGACATTCGTTGAAGGATAGCGGAAGAAATAAATAACTTTTAACGAGCGATTCTAGATTATTACAAAGTTGCTTTGAATGAGACTTGTTTTTTGTATACTAATTTATTAAGTTAATTAAGAATTTTATTTTGGGATAATAAATCTAAATAATTATTAAATAAGGTCACTTATAGGTCAGCAAATACTATCAAATAACGACTGTTTGTGTCTCTATATATAATATAGTATCAAACAAACTATATTTGTCTGCTTGTTTGTGTGCGATTTTATTGCGGTTTTAATGTAGAGAATTTCTTCCGATGATTTGTCTTATACATTCATATTATTATATGTAATCCCATTCAAGCGATGCTGGGGTAGGTTGCTAGTATCTAATTATCTAATAATTAATAGTTATAATAACTTAATTACGCTTTACTTATTATATATACCTACTACTTTTTACCTTCGTCATTTTATATTATTATCTTTTGTCTTCGTTTCATGTAAGAAAATAAATTGGTTTTAATCTATTTATATAAAAATAAATTATTGTTTTATTTTCATAATAAAAACTTTAATTATAAAATTCTCAACTAAGCTATATAACAGTGTGTCTTTATAGACAGGCACTTTAGTGAGTTGTTCTCCTACGTATACAAATGAAAAAAAAACTCGTATATCGCCTACAGAGACCAGCCAGTAGCAAATAAAAATCAAATCGATATTAAATCGAGAACAAACAGTTCCACTATCCTGACAAATCTCTTTAATATGCCATGCTAAGCCGATCCCAACACTTTTTGCTAGCGTTCCCCTCATCCACGATCGCATTACCCTCCCTTTTTCTGTTATATCCTAGGTGCGGTTAGTGGTTTTTAAAGAGAAACCTCGTTATGTCGTTTTATCCTTGCAGTTTTGCTAATGGCCTCGAACTATTAGCCTAAGAGATGACTTACAAATTTTTTTTCACTTGAATACTAATTACAAGGTTGTTTCTTAAAGAAAATTTGGTCGGATTAAAAGAAGAGGTAATGTAATGTTTTGAAATGCAATTTTCTATTTAAGTACCTATGTATTTCGTTTTTTTTTTAATTTATCTGTTATTTGGTTACCATAGTACAAGCCCTGTTTAGTTTGGGATCAGATGGCCGTTTGTAACGAATGTCCCAGGATATTTATTATTATTGACAAAAAAGTGAAAAATAGTCTATGGTGGTTATGTACTTTCTTATATGTATTTGATTATCAGGCAGGCAGTTGATTCAACTGATAAGTCCCTATATCCTCATGGGATGCTTGTCGAGTCGGTTTTTGAATTGATTACCATTTTTGGGCTGTTGCAAGGTCTTCTATTTCTATTCATATGTACATAAATCCACATTTCTTCATACATTACTTACCCGGATTTTCGACAATTCCTATATCTTTCATACCTATGTAGTGCCACTACAAATATTTAGTCTTTCAACTCCTCAAAATTCCATTCCAAAGCAACCTTTATCAAAAACCGATGAGCAAATATCACCGTTTCTTAAAATCGAAGCGAAGAGACGACTCATTGTTTGTTTAGTAAAGAAGACCAGCTAACAGGTAGATTACTTATGTGTGTTGTTACAGCCCCATTTTAAGCGGACCTCTCACGTGACTGTGTAGTTAGCGAAAGAGACAGAACAAAGAAGTCGCGACGAAACGTCGTCAGGCTGAATAACACTTCAGGTAAAGGATGGACAAACCAATGATATATATACTATATGCAACACGAAATGCTGGTAATTGACGTAATTCAATTTAGTCGCGCTCAATCTTAATGTAACTAAAAATTTTTATTAAAGATTTTTAATATAAGGAATTTATGTATAATATGGAATGATAATTAAAAAAAAAAAATTATGTATTTTCATCTCTCTTTAACAACAGGTGCACCGTAAGATGGCATTTATTTTCTTTTCCTTTCTTCGTGCGTATAAGCTATTTTGTATTTGCACTGTTTTTGAGAGCCGTGATGTTGGGGAATGACGTATCTATATTATAATACGTCTTTGGACCGCATGGGATGAACCATTCTTAAAACAGACGAATGTTTTTTTATAAATTCCTTAGTTTCTGCATTTGCAGATGACTCATGAGCCAGCCGTCCGGGTTTCCCCGGATTTGTCCTAGTTTTGAGGGTGTCCGGGGAGCGTCCGGATGGGGATTTCTAAAAGGGTAAAACCCGGACACATTTTGTGTCAGAGGAATCCCAATTAATTGGTAGATAAGCAGTTAAAAAATTATAAGTAATCGTGAACCACATTCAATTAAAAGTGTAAGAATTTTATTAAGAGTGTCCGGGAAAAAAAAAAATTATCTAAATGAGCGGGGCTTTTTAAGTTTTTGTCCGGCGTTGGCAATTTAGGTGATAGCAGCCCTACTCATGATTGTAGACATAGAGAGACGATAAAGGTTTATTCGATACGTTAAATCCCTCGATAACGCGGGCAAAGCCGCAAATCAAAAGCAAGCTTCTGACATTTTAGACCATTCTTAACACTTAATAAGGACGTCCAAGATCCCAAAAGCTAATTCTTGGGGTATTTCGCAAATTCCGCCGCTAAACATACCTTGACAAATATTTGCCGGCCTCAGTGGTTATGTCCCCCTTCCCCTTCCCCATACCCCCCCTTCCTTTAAAATTTACACAGGATTTTAATCATACTGCTTTTGGTGTGAAGTGAGATTTAGGAAGGCGGTTATTAAAAATTTAAAGATATCTTGAAAAGGGTTCATTTGGTAAGTTATCAAAGGAGCTGTATGTAAATAAATTAAAGAAAAATAATTTTTGAGGTTTGATGTTGAAGATGGGAAATTGGGTACCTACGGTATAAGCGTGTATAATTTATGTATTTTTTTTTAAATAATATAAACTAGTGCTTGACTGCGATCCCACCTGACGGTAAGCAGTGATGCAATCTTAGATGTTGAGGCGCACTAGTTTATAATTAGTTTACTAAATTACCTTGCTTGACCCGGAAATCGAACGTAGGACCTGACCATGATTGATTGATCTGTTCCCGGAATTTTGTATATATTTAAATACAGTATTTTTTTTTTGCTGGCATCTTGTGAATCTTGTGTTTCGCTTCAAAAATTCACAAACAATACGAAAAAACAACAGAAATGAGAGTAATTGACTTAACTTAATAAATAAAATACCATTATATAAATAAATACCCAACAATACAAGTCTGAGGTATCAATTAAAAAATAAATTATGAACAGAACCCGATCCTTTCTAAAAACCCCCATTAACAATATTACTTGTAGCGGGAATCCCTTTGTGTTGGCTATACCATAAATAGGACCAATTAAATGCAGCCTCCGTTTCAGTCAGCCACCGCAAATTACCTGAAACAAGCAAAATATTATCAATAAATTTACTCGGATTCACAATACTTCGTTTAATGGTGGGTTTACACACCCATAGTTACTGTCTACAATTTGTAATAAGGTATTACTTTTATTTATAATTAAGAAAACCGACCCAAAGTGGGGGAGGGAAGATAATGAGTAGGCTGTGACGTCACTGGGAGGTGGGGGAAAGCATGGTATGGTTGTAATTAAATAAATATGATAAATCATTGAGCCATTTGATAAACTAAGTAGGGGCTCGATTCTGTAAGGAAAATGACACTAACTCGAGGATGTTTCGTCGCGGCCTCTGTGCTCTGTCTCTGTCGCTTATTACGCTATTACTACTAATGACGTGAGAGGTATGCTCTTCGAGGCCTCCGTGAAACGGCTCGCCGACGAACTGATATAGTACATATTATAGCTTTTTCTTCTATAAGTACATTGTAATGTTTCGGGATTGCGATTGACCTCAATCTCACCAAGTAAGTGAAGATGACGCCGTATATATTAATATTAACAAAAACAACATGACCATGCCGACCAATGTTTATGAAGGTGGAAATCGAACACACGTCCTGTGGCGAGGCAGTCAGGGCATAACCACCAAGCCAACTAGCCGTTCGATTCTTAAGTTTGTTGATAACTATTAGCCGCCGCGGTTTCACCCGCGTTCCCGAGGAATATCACATTTTCCCGGGATAAAAAGTAGCCTATATATTATTCCAATATATTCTCTATCTATGTGCCAAGTTTCATCCAAATCCGTTGGGTAGTTTTTGCGTGAAAGAGGTACAAACATCCATACATACAAACTTTCGCGCTTATAATATTAGTAGAAACAGAATAGGATAATGAGGTGTTATAGTTTCCCGATCGCATTAAACAAAGACATCACATTGACATCAAACAAATCTGAGTAAATGTCAAACGATACGCCTGACACTACGACCAGTGCCGGATTAACCATCGTAGCAAGAGAACAAATGCTACGGGCCCCACGCATAAGGGGGCCCCGCATGTCTAAAGCCGCCCACCACCGATTGTTTTTTTTATCACTTTATACACAAGAGCCCATAGCAGACCAAAGGCCCTAAGACAGGATCCCCGCGCTTGCTTAATCCGGCACTGACTACGAAACAAACATAAATGTAAAATAAACCATTAATACACTGACAGTAACTTAATTCAATTGATTTTGTATTGTAATTATTGATATATGTTAATTAGTAACTTGGCTATTGATTTGTATGATAATACCCACTAATTATGGCGTGATTGTCACGTAATTTATAGTTAGAGCGACAAAGCTATAGGTAAAAGGGTAAATTGATTGATATTTCACCGCAATAGAAAACTGTTTCGATTTTTAACAAATTATTAGTAAATTCAATCTATGCTAATAGTTTAATAAGGAAAGATTTGTATGTAAGTATGTTGGTTACTCTTTCACGCAAAAACTACTAAACGGATATGGATGAAACTTGGCACATAGCTCGAGTATATCCTGGAATAACATATAGGCTATTTTTTATCCCGGGAAAATATGGTAACCCTCGGGAACGCGGGCGAAATTGCAGGGAACAGCTAGTATCTTATAAATGCGAAAATTTGGGGGGTTGGGTGTATGGATGTTTGTTACTCTATCACACAAAAACTACTGAACAGATGTTGATGCAATTAGGCACATAGATAGTTTATATTCTGAATAAACACATAGTCAATACATTTATACCGGGAAAATGTTACAACTCCCGGAAACGCGGATAACAGTTTTATCCACGGAAAGGAGAATTATTTAAAACTAATATTTAAAAAATATGAACCAGAGCTTATTTCGCCAAAGTCGAGTTGATACGTCACTGTTGTCATGTGAACTGAGCTTACTCGATAAACGATACGGAAAAGGGATTCCATGTCCTTTTTAATTGCATAATTGTATTCGACTATTCGGAAACTGCCAAAAGCTTTTTCCACCAATTTGTTTTTGCACCGTGTAATGTTACATTTATTTTGATAAGGATTTTACTATAAAAAATCTGTAGGTTAAAAACAAACTAGTTCATTAGGCGTTTATTAAAACGCGCATAAAAGTGCTAAATGAATTTCGATGAAACTAAGCACACAGATAGAATATTATTTTCGTTAGCTTTAACTCACACTGCCATCACGGTAAGTTTTGATGTGCCAACGTTGTAAGTTTACAAGACCCAGACTAAGGCACCTGGAACAGACCTAGGTTTTTGGCGAAATTCAACTTGAGGGTAGACAACCAGGCGTATCATTTAGTCACAATGTTTTCCATCATCGAAAGTTCATAGGATTGAACCCCACGGCTCCAACTGAGCTATAGTCTTCTGAATATATGCTGGATTAAGCAATAGGAGTTCTATATCTTCCAATTGATGATGACGGTTTCGTTTTTTTAATAAAATAAACTAGTGCTTGACTTGGTCACATCTGCCGTAGAACCGATAACCGTTGGGGTAGACGTTCTAGAGTGGAGACCACGGCTCGGTAACCGTAGTGTAGGGCGCCCTCCAGCTAGATGGAGCGATGATATACGCAAGCTGGCTGGTAGCGGTTGGAAACAAAGAGCTGAAGATCGAGCTCAGTGGCGTGCCATATGTGGGGCTATGTTTAGCAGTGGACGGAGATAGGCTGATGATGATGAGTGCTTGACTGCGATCCCACCTGATGGTAAGCAGTGATGCAATCATTGATGTTGAGGCGCACTAGTTTATTAAGATGATGATAAGCATACACTCAGTAAGTACAACAACCAACCCATGTCCTATACAGCCATTCAAGAACTGTATCTTGCATCTCCTAATAAATTAGTGCAAAGCCAAGTAGTTTCTCATTGTACCATTATTGCTAGAGGGAGATGAAGTGTATTAATTGAATCAATTTCGTATTTGCTTAGGAAAGCGTTGGGAAGGTTTATATAATTGCATTGTAACAGACTGTATACTAAAGCCTTAATTGCTGTATGTTAGGCTATATCTATAGTAAAATACAGTGTGCTACAAATTACGCGTAAAGCCGAAAGGAGGTTAAATGGGGCCTTATAACGAGTCCATTCACAATATTAAAGAACCGTAGTAACGCTGTATAACATATCCCAAAAAAAAAAAAGATTTCTACAAAAGATAAATAGAAAAAATATTTAAGTAGACAATTATTAGGTAAAATAGGTACGTAGGCCTTTCTGTTAAATAATCTGGTTCCCTGACATGACAGCTTACTAGGGTTGTTAGCTTTGATAATTAATTATATTTTTACGGGGTATTTTGTAACACGTTGTATAAAAAGTTTGCATTCGCAAAATTCTTTCACCGTCGGGAAGCTACGTTATCACTATGTGTATGTGTCAAACGTATGGTAGTGTGTGTAATGTTTATCTTAATTAATTTAATGTGTTTAACAATAAATATGTATAAATTTAGGCTTGCTCACTCCTTCTCCATATAAACTTCAGCTATGCCAAATCTCACTCGCCTCTGATGCTTAAAAAGACGTCTAAAGTTTTCGCTTCACGTATTAATATATCTAGATAATGAAAAAAAACGTGTGTGCATAGTTATGTACGCACGTAAGAAGTTATACCTGAAATTATTGGGAGAAAAACCACTAAAAGCATTTTTTACTATTAAGTAGTGAAATTGTAGTGTCCAAACTCTTTGCACCTGTCTGTAGCAACGAATAACAATTTTTGACGTTGTTAGGTTATTTATTGACAATAACATAATTACTCACTCATTGATACTGACAGTTGCGATTGGTGCGATGTTCCGGAGAGACCGTTATCAGGTAACTTCATCCGTGAGAATTTTGTGTTACACTGATGCGCGCGCTTTTTAAAATTTCACTCTCATCATTTTTTCAAAATACCATAAAAACTTTTTTTTTTTAACTTAAAAAAAGAGATCTAAAAAGTTTTTAATCAAAAATTGTTTTACTAAAGCGGTCACTTGCCTCTTTAGTCACTGCCCAACGATATACCATACTCTATATTTACACTCAGAGTCCTAAAATCAATAAGAATATTATGCACTAAATAAATTTATATTTCGCTTCATAATTTTTATGCATTTTTAAGCGACAATAAAGTCTGAGTCAACGCTTTAGTCGGAAAAGTACGGTATTTTTATTGACGTAATCCGAAGCTCAATTCTTAAGGTTTCAGTCGAACTAAGTATCGTTTATAGCTTAAAGGTTATTGGTTTTACGGTTAATACTATAAGTGTATTAAGTTATCGGGTCCTAATACCCCCGTTTTGCCTTAGTGTTATTGAAAAATTAACCTTACGTATTTATGACAAGGTTCATTAGTATTATACAATTAGCCATTGGATCAAATTTCAACTTTTTTTTTATTTTTAATTCTTAATTCCTGTTATCTTCAACTGGATGTTAAGTGTTTATTATCGGACGTGTTTGGAGCGAAATCCAGCGATATCTTTGGTCTCTTATTTGTGCCAGGTTTCTCTTCCATCAGGTTCCTTGGGTTTGGGTGGGTCAGTAGATGAACCATATGTTTAAAGTGATAAATACGATTTTGCTTTTCGATTATAAGGTGTCAATAAACCTTTTAGATCTGCGCTTTAATAAGCTAACAATTTGAATGTCCACGTATTTATTAAATGCGCTCAAAACAAAATTAAAACATTTTTATCAAAAATTTATCAATAAAATTTATTACAGGGTCTATGAAGCCTAGGGAACGGCAGTAAACATGTTAAAACACGTCATTCCACATTAGAAAGTCGACTTTTATGACACATAATAAACTATAAGTCATACCTTCGTGACTCAGAGAGACAGACGGACATTAAATAGGTCGAGATAACGTTTGTACGTTGTGTTAATTGTTTGTATTAGATACTTTTTTATTTGATGTTGCGTAAAGGAAAGTTTGTTTATTGATTTTTTAGGGTTTCCAACACAAAATATACAAAAAAATTCACAAAATATAGATATAAATGAAGAGAGCTAAAGAAAATATTATAGAGTAGAGTCGCTTTTTTGACAACTATAAAAACAAACGAAAGTAAAAAAAAAAACAAAAGAAACATTCAATAAAAGAAGGTTCAATCTGTCACAACAAGATACACAAAAAAATAATATTAAATTAAAAGATGCCGTAAATAATTAGTAAGGTAGTAGATAGTTGCATCCCTGAGCTGATAAGAGACAAATAGGTGAAATTTCAGGCATTTGAGACTTAAGGAACTTCACGTCGCAGGGTCGAAAACGCATTGGCAATGCATCTGGTGTTGCAAACCGTCTGCCTGTTTGGCGGCCTTATCGGATAAAAAAAAACTAATCTAGTGCACACTTACTCATAGGGAACAATAACATACACAAATAATTACCAAGATATCTTGAGAATTCAATTTAAGCAATAAATACGTTTATAATCTTTTTTGTGCATCGAAACTCAAGTGACTTTCATAGAATAGATAAAACAGTTTTACCTGTTGTAAATATTAAAAAAAAAGTATTCAGTTTCGATGTTTTATTTTTTTATTCCGAACAATGAAATGAATGAATTATTTGTATTTACAAGAGGACAGTATTTTTTATTGTTAAAATAATTGAGTCGTTTTAATTAAATAAAAATATGTTTTTCGAGCGATACAAAATACATACTGGCTACTGGCAAAGGCTAGAATGTTTTTAGTTCTTTTTTTACGCATGTCACAGTTTATATTGTACTAGCTGTCGCCTGCGGTTTCCCTCGCGTTTCTCGATATTACATATATATAGCTTTTTATTCACACAATCACAAAATATGACAAGAAAATTAAATATACAGATACTATAGATCCTATTAGATCTATATATTAGTAAAGATTTTTTTTTGTTTTGTTAGGCAAACGAGCAGACTTATCGCCTGATGGTAAGCGATTACCGCCGCTCATGGACACCCGCAACACCAGAGGAGCCACAAGTGCGTTGCCGGCCTTTTAAAAAGGAGTATGCCCTTTTCTTGATGGTTTGGAGGTCATATAGGTCCGGAAATAAGATAAATAGATAACGTTTCTAAAAGAATTAAGAAGCGTACAATTTTTAATTCTTACCCATTGGAATAAATTCTATAATTGAATCGCTTCTAATACATACATGAATTGAAACCATACCTATCTAAATTTTACTCCAAAAATATACGACTATTTTGCAGCCCTAAAACCAAAATGCAATAAAATAATATTCCTGAACATTAATCAAAGTCCTAACTATAATTATAAATTAAATAATACAATTATTGATAAAGGATCGCCATGATTATTTCAGATTTAAATCTGACATTAAATTGAATGTTAACAGAGTCTTCGCTACATTACGCGTACAATCCGATTATACCCGAGGGCTGCCAGCCTCCAAAATAAAACGTATTTATGTTAAATTCATTTTAAAATAACACACAATATTTTGTACATTGTTTTTGGTGAAATTGGTACGTGTTACCTGCTTTACGCAAATAATGTTACATAAACATTTTGAAGGGAAAATTGTGTTGTTAAATGAAGCATTTTGTATTATATGGGCGGGATTTGATATCAAATATACTATTCATGAATATAATGTTTTAATATTGTGCAGAGAAACAATGGATTCGAAAACAGCTAGATTCGTAATTTTACGCCTACTTTGCTTGAGTCGGATAATATAAATGTTTTTATTTAAGGGCAAGTAGGCCGTCAAGCAAATGGTCCACCTGATGGTAAAGGGTCACCGCCGCCTATGGACATTTGCAGCACTAGGGGCATTGCTAAGGCGTTGTCGACCCTGAGACGTGAAATTGTTAAGTATCATGTGATTGTTATTTCATCACCCCCTTGCCTTTCTAACCGAAACACAGAAATGCACTACTGTTTCAGGTTGGAAATAGGTAAGGTGGTAGTACTTCCACGGATGAACTCTGCACTAAGAGCTCTACTAATACAGGTAAGCCTTCCGAAAGAAATTCTCTAAATTATAATGAAAACACCTTCAAAACCGATAGCTGACAAACATATACCTAAATAGGGACTTAGTTTATACTATTCAGAGTTCATATTACAATGCATCTATACTTACTTATATTATAAAGAGGAATGATTTGTTTGTAAGTATGTTTGTTACTCTATCACGCAAAAACTACTAAACGGATATGGATGAAACTTGGCACGTTGATAGAGCATATCCTGGAATACCATATAGGCTTCTTTTTATCCCGGGAAAATGTGATATACCTCGGGAACGCGGGTAAAACCGCGGGGGACAGCTACATTTTATAAAAAGCGATTGAGCTAACCCTAGCAACAAAATAACTCGAAAATTGTCACTCGTACCATTCTAAAACGTTACATATCCCAGAGCTCAATCCGGTCCCAATACGGTAGTTTTTTTATTTGAATCCCAGCTCAGTCCTTCCATTACCTATCAAGCTATTGAAGCCTTGAAGCTCAGTGCATAGCATGGAGATCTTAATGATTATGTAGAAGTGGTATAATATTCATGACACAAAGACTGACAGGTTTATTTTGACAATCGGCTTATTTATTTTATCAGTAACTAGCTGTCCTTCGCGGTTTCACCCGCGTTTCAGAGGGATATAAGCATTGAGTTTGCGTGTACCATCCGCGACTGCATCGTCACTTTCCATCAGGTGAGATCCAGTCCAATGCGCTCAAGTTTTTATAAAAAAAAAGCATAATTCTTCCTCTTGAATCACTCTGTCTATTAATGAAAGCCACATTCAAATCCGTTGCGTAGTTTAAAAGATCTTAGTGTACAAACGGCGGAAGCGACTCTGTTTTATACTATGTAGGATAGGATGTTAAAGTCGATAGTAAATGATTGTTAAAGTCGATTTTGGCTTCAGTGACTTTTTAATGTGATGACGATCTTACGGTAAATGGCTACCGCACCGCTGGTTTTTGAAAAATACAAAAGGAATGCGAAGTGTTGCCAACCTAAACTTTGTATCATAGACTAAGTAGATGTTTTTTGTAATATATCATGACATCTGGCATTCATTTGACCAAAAATCTATTTAAAAAAAATTCTTTTGAAACTTTTTAAAATGTGTACAACTTTTTTTTATTTCAACCTCAGATTTACAATTATTTTTGAGCACACACTTAACTTTTAGTTTAACACTTGTAAATTAGTGACATCTTTTCTATTAACAACATCGTGAGACAAGAGTTAAGAATTATTTTATAAAATAAATTTAATTTATAAATTGGCAACACGCATTCTGATAAAAAATGTTAGTGACGGCCAGTTCTAGATTTCTTTTGAATTCTACGGTCTAGTGTATTGCCTGAGGATACCTTTAAGTGATTGCTAGTTCATCTGAGCTTGTTTGCTGTAGGAATAAATAACTGAATGCCAATGTATTCCGTGTACGGAATAGTGACGTGGATTCTAAGCATCTCACGCGACACAGAAGTTTCAATGACAAATTGAAATAGAGGAAAGGGAAATGCACTTTCTTTAGAATTTTATTTAAAAAGTGTTGAGTGTTTTTTAAATTTTGTTCTTATTTGTATTCCGTGTATTGTTTAAAATTTAGAACTACCTACCTCGCCAATTATTTTTCGAATTTATTTTCGGCCTATACTAACTATTGTTTCTAACCTTTTTGTTCAAATTGATTGATAAAACATCATTTGCACACAACACAACACATTCGGAATACGTACATTGCACGTCTAAAGCATCCCAAACGATTCATCGTTTAATAGAATCGATTAATAGAATCGAATCTCACGCTACTCTCTACACAAACGATATCGAATTCAATAATCGATTACGCGGGAGCAATAAAGCCTGTAATCGAGACGGTCAATTTGTAAATACAAGCAACTGCCCGGCTCCGACTGCGGTCTAGTTCAAATAGCAAATCTACTGTGAGCTGCGATTCGCCGCAAATGATCTTGCGGTACTTGGTCGTGTTGACTCGATACTGGACTCACGGTAGTATTGATATCTTGAATCGAATAGGTGTAGACTGAGATGTATCGATTAGGTTACCTATTTTTTAAATTAAGAGGATTTTTTTACTGTGAAATGAGCTGAGTATGACGGTCCACCTGACGGTTAGTGGTCACCGCTGCCTATGGACATTTGCAACAACGGGGCATCGTCAAAGCATTGGTAATAGTGAGACGTGAAATTGTGTCGTGTGCATATAATTTCACCAGCCTGCTCACCTTTCTTGGTTCACGGTGGAAATGGGTATGGTGGTAGTACTTCCCCGACGGACTCTCCCCTAAGAATTCTTCTACTCTTTAAAGGTAGTATAGGATACGGGCTTGAATAGTTCCCAACTGTCTAGCTACCACCTTTATGGACATTGTGGTCAAACACATGCCTATACATAATATAAAATCATATTATTTCACCTCTCTTTCTATTCCATCTCTAGCGAGTCGTGTCAGGCGACTGAAGAGTATACCGATGACCACATGCACTTTACACCTTGTTGCAAATATTCTCCTAAACCTCTCGAAATATGTAATGCAGCAAATGAACAGCATACTTACGCCGAACGGCAATTATTTAGAATAAAACAGGTAGATGATGGTGTTTAAGATTTATTTTCCGATGGCTCAACATTAGCGCTCATCTATTATATACTAATATTATAGAGAGGAATAATTTGTACGTAAGTGTAAACTTGGGACATAGATAGAGCATATCCTGGAATAACATATAGGCTATTTTTTATCCCGGGAAAATGTAATATCCCTCGGGAACTCGGGTTTAAACCCGCGGGGGACAACTATATAAAATATACACAATCCGTAATCTTATGCATATGCAATACATATCGCACCGTCAGTACTATAAAGGCTTAACTTAAAATTTTGCGAAATGGAGTTACGATCATAGAGAGACTAAACAAAGTACGCTCTATCAGATGAATAGTAAAACATAGTCAATTTAATGATAGAATAAGCATACCGATACTTCAGCCTTTTTAACACCGGAACCCACCCTCCTGCGAAAGTGACCCAATCAGAGATGTGCCAAAAGTGATTTTTTGAGTTAAGCCCCTATCGTTCTGAGGGTGCGACATATGAACTAGTACGTGTATATTCATGTTGAGGTTAATTTCGGAACGAGGCCATTTATAAAAAAAAAATTACTGTTATAAACCAACACTATTCCTGATTGGCATAGGCGATGTATCAATTCCGGGATACACTAGCTCCCTAGATCATGCGGGTGAAACCGCAGTACAGTAGCTAGTAAGTATGAAATTGAAAACATATAAATATACCCATGAAACTTACCTACAGTGTTGCCAGTGTTGCAGTTCAAGCTACAAATATGTCTTACATCCAATACCATCCGATTTGTGCAACTCGGAATTCAATTTTAACATAATATCGAATTTGAAATATGATTTCTCGATATCAAATATGGTTTACCAATAACTACATTTGTAATCGCAAAGCGAACGATTCCAGATGGGAGGCAGGAATTTGCCTACTGCGGATATATTGGAGGTGATACTATCATTTATCTGAGGTTTACATGATTCAAACTTATTAAATTGTTTATGGTAAGTAATAGGAAAGTATGCAAAACGTTAGAGAAAATATCAAAGATTGCCAACATGAAAACATAATCATAATAGACTATTCATGTCTCATAATAAACTATTAACATTTGTCAATGTTGCCAACAAAAAACAATTGATACAGAATAAAAATAATATTATTTATTAAAATGATTCAAATTCGTCGTATTTTTTTTTTATGTAAGGCTGTGTCCTGGATTCAAACTTATTAAATTATCAACGGTAAGTGATAGAAAAGGGCAGAGTATGTTGGCTAAAGATTGGATGGTAGATAAAGAGATTGCATGAGCGACTTGGACAGGGGTATAAAATAAAAACTTACGAAAGTTACCAAAAAGTTTTGTTAAGAGGTCAACGTATGTATTGTGCTATTTTTATAAAGAAAAAAAACTGTTCTATTTTCCGCGGAGGTTTTAGTAACAATAGTGCATAAAAAACAAAAAAAGTGTTCCAAATTCAAAATTCATTAAACCGATGAATAGCATACAATTGAGCGCTGATTGGCTCGCGCGGCGTGGTGGGGACGACAAAAGCCGATGTCGCCCGATATAATGCATGTTTCATTATCACTATTGTACGAGGGAAGACGCCGTGCAGACGTCTGGGCGGCGTTTTATTGAGACCGGTACCGATTTAAAATGAGAATATGCAATGAGCGATCGATTGAACCCTCCCATTGGATATCTGAATAATTTGTTAAGACCGGGGCGCGCTGGGTGTCGGTATGGATATATTCGGAATTTATGAAGATTCATAGCGATGTAAATGGAACGTTTGTATAAAATGTTAATTTATCAACGCTTAAGAATATTGGAGGAGCTGCATTTGTGCAGTTGGTAGCGTAACACATATATAATCTATACTACATACCTACTTGACAGGGTAGCGACTCTGACTGCAAAACCGAAGGTCGCGGGTTCGATTCCCATCGAGGACAAACACTTGTGTGCATGAACATGTCTGTTTGTTCTTTGTCTAGGTGTAAATATCTATATAAGTATGTATTGTCAAAAGTAGTATATCAGTTATCTGGTTACCATACAAGCTCTGCTTAGTTTGGCTAGTAAATAATGTGCCAGGATATTTGATTATTTAATCTATACTTATATTATAAAGCCGAAGACTTTCTTTGTTTGGTTGAACGCGCTAATCTCAGGGATTACCGGTCCAATTTGAAAAATGCTTGCACTGTTAGATAGCCCATTTATTGAGAAAGGCTATAGGCTTTTTATCCCACTGCTGGGCATGATATGATAAGAAAAACTTTTACTGATGTGTAATGCTTAGAAACCCTAAGTTGAGAGTTAGTTACATAGCAAGTAACGGTACGATAGTCGCACTTGAGATCTAGTTTCCCCCCAACTATGGCAACACAATGGCGATCCTTCTTGGTATAGCAAATGTCCAAAGGCGGTCGTGACCATGTTCTTAGCATCTGTCAAAATTCTGAAATAAAAAAAAACTTAGGAGTTTCCAAATTCGAAATGCACACTAAAGTTGTCGCTTTTAGGCTCGATTTACAGCTGAGAGTGTTGTACTAAAATGAACTCTATAACGCAGTGATAAGGCACATTAGCATCATCATACGACAACCATTGGACCAATAGATGAACCTTATTTTTTAAACAAAAAAGATGATTTCCCTTTGTTCACAAACGGGTTTTGAGATCCCGAAGACTGCACTATTAGTAGATACAATTAAAAGTTTAAAGCAAATATTATTAAAGGCATGACATTGAAAATATGAAATAGTTTCGATATAATACGGCTTACGGACGGGTTATCCTTGCAAAGGTCAGCTTAACTCAAAATTATGTTTGAAGAGAGGTAATATAAGGTAATATAAGGTATGTCTGAAAGTCATAAGTTGAAGTTATGTTAGTTTTGGCGAAATCAGTTCGAAAAAATCAAAGCTTGCTGAAGAAACTCGCCTGTTTGTAGTTTTCGTTTTCGACTGTAGACTAAAAAGAAAAGGAAAAACGAAAGATCCATTGTACTTATATTATAAATGCGAAAGTTTATGAAGATAGATGGATAGATGTTTGAATGTATGAATGTATGGAGGTATGGATGGGTGTATGTATGTAAGAATGTATGGATGTATGAATGTATGAATGTATGAATGTATGAATGTATGAATGTATGGATGTATGGGTGTATGGATGTATGAATGTATGGATGTATGAATGTATGAATGTATGGATGTATGGATGTATGGATGTATGGATGTATGGATGTATGAATGTATGAATGTATGAATGTATGGGTGTATGTATGTATGGATGGATGTTCGTTACTCTTTAACGTAAAAACTACTTAACGGTTTTGGATTAAACCTGCCACATATATAGTTTAAAACATAGATAACCATATAGCATACATTTTATATCACCGAAAAATAAAATTTTGTTCGGAAACGCGGGTAAAACCGCAGGGGACAGCTAGTTATAAAATAATGTTATATTAATAAGCTCATTAAGAAATTGTTTAAATTTAATAAAAAGAACAAAACTTTAGAGAAAATATCAGATGCCTCAAAGATTGCCAACATCAAAACATAATTCTAATCGTCTATTCATGTCACATAATAAAATATTAACATTTGTCAATGTTGCCAGCAAAAAACAATTGAAACGGAATCAACAAAACGTATTATTTATTAAAATGCTTCTGTCGGCGAATCATAAATGATTCAAATTCGTCGTCAGTTTTTTTTTATGAGCGATTAAAATTTCCTGCTTATTCCAAATAAAGCAAAGGGTGGGCAATAAACAATGGATGGATTAATCTTGATGGGAATTCTATAGGGACCTCGTTTGAGAAAAAAAATGAGTTAGATATAATAATTTTCCGGCTCCCTTCCTCTGGCGAAGCGACGCTATACTGCCAGTAAGCTATGATTCTGTTACTTCTTGATTTTTAGCAAAGAAAAATCTTTTCATCATAACTATTAATATAAAAGCGAAAATGAAAAAAAAACGTTACTTTGTTTGTTACGCTATCACGGCTAAATGACGGAACTGGGGCTCGATTCAGGAAAATTACACTAACTAGAGGATGTTTCGTCGCGGCCTCCGTGCTCTGTCTCTGTCGCTTACTACGCTAATACTACTAATCACGTGAGAGATCAGCTATCCGAGGCCTCCGTGAAGCGGCTCGCCGACGAAGTTTGTATTAGCTGAATAAGGGGGCTGATCTTGCTGAAATTTGACATATTCATAGCCTACGGTATGGAGAAGGACATATACTCGTACTACTTTTTATACCGAGAACGCAACTGAAACTGCAGGGGATAGAACTATATATTACTGACAAAATCGAATATTGTAAAGATAGAGTGTGAATTTTGTGATTTTGTGTGTATGTGGAGGGTAATCCCCAGAACAACGGTACCTATTCAAAATATTCTTTCTCTGATACAAAACTATAATATTCCCGAATGGCATAGGCTATATTTAAGTGTCGGGGTATATAAAATCCATCCGGACGGCATCTATTTATTTATTTAGGATACACCATACAAATTACAACCAAAAGGTAACCACATAATAAGTAATAATACATATAGAGCTGGGTTGTAATTCAAAACATATGTATACAGAAAAACAACATCTACTAACAATACAAATTTCTTCACGTGTCTTTATTTTTCTCCAACTTTCTGCTTCCAAATCAAATGCACCAAAAGCTACTGTGATGTATTCAAGCTAACATTAGTAGCTTGTAGTAAGTTACAAGCTTTATACCGCAACAGGCGTTGTCCTTTTTCCCGAGTAGTCAAGGGGAAGGGTTCGGGTTCGATCCCGGCTCATAAAATATGGAAGAATTAATTAATATAATGTCGGCATATTTTTGATGTTGATAAGATCAATTCTGGATATTCGCTTTTTATGTTACAGTATTTGAACTACCAATTTTTTATATGTACATATTTGGGTACGTGAGATATTTAATAAATATATCGATCGATAGATTTTAAGCGAAATACTAAAATTTTAATGCAGAAAAATCATTAGTTTGTATTAGCTTTAAAACGGCTGGGCCGATTTCGACGAGACTTTCACTGGCAGACAGCTAATATTACAATAAGTAACTTAGGCTATTTTAATACATGGGAACGCGATTAAAAGCGACAACTATCACTACATAGTATAAAACAAAGTCGCTTTCTCTGTCCCTATATCCCTATGTACGCTTAAATCTTTAAAACTACGCAACGGATTTTGATGCGGTTTTTAATAGATAGAGTGATTGAAGAGGAAGGTTTTTATGTATAATACATGTGACATCCCACGGGAACGCGAGTAATATTAAATATAAAACGAATTCTAATACAAATACCAAATACCCATCTCCAAAAAAGTACACATTAACATTACCAAAACCACGCATCGATCCTAGCTAAGACCATACAGGAGCTAGCAAACATTCTCTAATACGAAAATGTCACAGGATACGAAATTGAAATCCTGCTCGTACATAATTAGGGTGTGCTCCCTGCCTCGCTGTAAGTCACTCCACACACTGAGCGATTAAATTATTACATTAAATAAGGTATGGGTTGACTCTAAGTCACATACGGGGAACTTGGAATGAGGATGTTATATTTGTGTTTTATGGAAGAACTAGCTGTCCCTCGCCGTTTCACCCACGATACCGAGGGATGTAACATTTTCCCGGCACAAAAAGTATCCTATGTTACTTCTCATGCCTCCAAGAATACGTGTACAAAGTTCCATGATGTAGTTTTCGCGTGAAAGCGTAACAAACAAACTTACATTCATATTTATAATATTAGTAGGGTGGAACAAAATTAAAGGGCCGTGATATTTTTGTTTTTCGTCTTTAAATGAATTACTATAAAGTCCAAAATCCTATTGTTCCTAATGTTAATTTTTCGGTTAGGTAGTTGTAAAATCGAAATTTAAAAAAAGAGGGAAAATAGCACGAGATAAACTAATAACTATAAATATATTTAGACGGACCACTGTGCTTTACAGACACTAACTCCGGTCGTGGATTCCCATCCAAAACAATCATTTGTGTGCATGAACATGTCTGTTTGTTCTGTGTCTGGGTGTAAATATCTATATATGTATGTATCAACAAAATTGTATGTTTAGCGTATCACTTATCTGGTTTCCATGGTACCAGCTCTGCATCATTTGGGATCAGATGGCCGTGCGTAAAAAATGTCCCGGGATGTTTATTTCATCAATTAACTTGTTGGAATTTCAAAAATGCATGGAATCACATTATAGATAAATTATAGCAAAAATAAATTAAGTTACCTTATCCTTCTAATATTATAATTGCGATTGTGTTTTGTTTCTGGAAGTACATAAGTAGTATATAATATAGTATATCAGTTATCTGGTTTCCATAGTACAAGCTCTGCTTTGTTTGGGATCAGATGGCCGTGTGTAAAGAATGTCCGAAATTATTTATTTTGTTATATTATTCAGCCATGCAGTAAAGTGCTTCGCAAATTAAAATACTTTTATTTCGACAAATAAAGTCTGTTTAATCCAACAATATATTTTGGCGAATGGTCGTGTATTTATCATAAGTGTTAAATATGTACGAAGCAATTCACCAGATTATTATAATAAACATTTATATGTATTTGGAGAAAATTAAATTTGCTATAAAATATTTTTATGCCAGTACTTTCTAGATATTTTTATGCTCCATTTTACGAAATAGTTTTTAATCTGTGGAATGGCTTAGGTCGAATGTGCACGTAAAATCTGATAGTGGGAAAATTTTTGATGCTGTCTATGGATACACACGACTTGACATGATACGATGATATTTAAAAAAAACACACATGTGTTAAAGAATAAATATATATGTATTTTATATAACAAGATTTTAAATTAAACTTCTTATGGTAGGGCTTTCAAATTCTGATCCGCAACCTTTTTGTGTGACGAAATATTAATGAAAATTATAAACACAATCTAAAATGTTTCCCTGTAATACAAAATTTGTATTCTGTGTCTTGACGACTCCGTATTTTATTTTACTTGCTTGTGCCAGTTTGAGTTGAAATTTGGCACACTATTTATGTATTTAATAAGTTCGGTGACAATGCAATGTCCTCGAACTATCACCTGGTGTGTAGATAACGTAACGATATGGCCAGTCCACCGCAGGGCAGTGGGAAGTAATTGGGCAGGCAGAGTCATTTGCTATGACTTATCTGTCTGGTTGTACCCTCGATTGGTTTGACTTGCCAACATGGCATGCGTCCCGCTTACCCGAATATCACGATGCAGGCTATCAGAGGCAGATTATTCATAAATGCCTATAGCCTATCTGTCTAGATATCGACCGCTGGCTTGTTGTTTAGATACCCTAACTGTGAAGCCATAGGTCGTGGATTCCATTCCTACCCAGGATTAAATATGTGCATGAACATGTCTGTTTGTTCTGAGCCGGACTCAGAAACACAGTAATATAAGTGCACTACTGCTTCCCGGTGGAAGTGTAGTGGTTGTACCCGAACAAACTCTGCACTAAAAGCTCTACTACTTTAATCTTTGTGAGGATATGTTGTGTAATCCCTTATTGATTTTATGGTATATGTCCGTAATAACTCCGTCGGGTAGTCGGCAGCAGGCCTAAATTATTTCATCCGCTTACAACCAGAATATTTGATGCAATTGATCAGTCTCAATTCACCTCTCTCTCTCTATTCACATACGCGATTATTCACCCTCAGGACTGGGCATTATGCTGATGCAGGGTTTAAGGATCGCTGTCAGATGGCACTTATATGTATTTTGGACCTTCAGTTAATAGGAGTAGGGTTTGAATTGTTTCGGTTTTAAATTATGTGAATTTTAGTGTGACTGTTTCGCTTTTAGATTCGTAATTGGTAGGAGTTTTCAAATTATTAGCATTGATTTTGCGTTTCTTGTAAAAGTTTTAATTTAAGCCGTGGTTTTCCCAAGTAAGTACAGCATGGGGTTTTTCAAGAAGGGTGTCAAGAGATTTTTGCATGGTCGGCAGCGCGTGCGTTGTAGCCATGGTGTCGCAAGCGTCCATAGACTGCAGTGACCGTTTACCATCAGACTGGCCGTCAGCTTGTTTGCTACTTAAGTAGTATAAAAAGAATACTTTACCTGTAAGTAAGTTTGGTACCAATCTTGCAACAGAATTTTAGACCTGGTACCCCATTCGGATGCTGAAAATTTGCACACTCAATTGATTTTGTTGACATTGCACGATCAGCTAAGTGATGTCATTCTAAATCCAATATGGCGGACGTGATGAGATGGTCATTTATTAATTCATAAGCCAACATGTCATTGGCATCTATTGAGAGGGTTTGCCGTACAGCGTCCCGTGACGTCAGTTTTATTTGTCTTTTTGGCTTAAAGCTTGTTTTAAAAAACGTTTTTTAAATGAATATTATCTCCTAAGGGACCATTTTTGGAATGCAAAATACGGAAAAACCTTAAAACTAATGATATATTGCTTAGATAGAGATTCTTTTATAAATATGTATTATCAATGTTTTTTTCTGGAAAATCCCTCCATTGAAATAATGGTTTTTAAATGATTAAATTTAAAAATATTAAGGAGTTTCCTAGATTATGATTTGTTGAGTTCATAAGGGAACTAAAGATTGTTGTAAAAAAAATACAAAATCCTTTCGAATGCATAATATTTTAAGAGTGGTAAAAATAAATTATTTTGTTTAATTACATCCCTTCACCCTATGTAAATAAGTTGATTGAGATGGCTTTAGGGTCATGAATCATCACCCTAATGTTTTTAACCACGTCAAACGTTTATTTACAAGTAAATTTTAGTAATACTATAGTATTTTTTTACTATCAAATATTTTATTTTACAAGTTCAATAAAACTTCTCATATTTTTTTTAAACATATGTATATAATTTATGAATACTAATAGGGATGTCTCCTGACATGTCAAATCAGCAATTCTTTATGAAATATCAAAACGATCGAATGTATGGAGTTTTGTATGAAATGGCAAGTGGTGACGTCATAATTGTACAGCATCAAATAACATACTCTATATGATTAGATTGGTACTGAAAAATCACATTAATGATTTGATTTTGATCATATTTAATATTTTCGTATATTTTTGGATGCTCAATACACTGGTTAGTGTTTGATCATTTATCTTTAATACAGGACACATCCCAATTGAATTATTATTACTAAAAAGCTAATGAATACTAACCTAACCAGTACAATAACTACCAAGCAATATTATAAACATTTATAAATTAAAAAAATTGTTAGTTTAGAAGTCAAAACCCTGAATGAATCGAAAAAAATCTCTAATTGCCAGAATATGCATTTCCATTGGAACTAATCAGTACGAAACAGGATTCTAAAAACAATTTCCAATCATTCACTAACTAATCAGCTGTTCAAAACTCAGCTCTATCCCTATGCAGCTAAATCTCGTTATCCCATGAAAATAAATTCATTTATTAAATAAAATACTGTCCACTATATTTTCAAAACAGTAACACCACAAAAACAAAACACAATTGTTCGCACAATAGAAGCCGTCCCGCTCTAACATTAACAAATTTATAGTGCATAACAGAGATAGTTTGCTTTGTGAAATATTTAAAAGAAGATTCTCAGAACGGTACTTACCGACTGGCTGGTAAAAGAAAAAGGTCTTTTGTATGAAAATTAAAACAATTATTAACTTTAAAAATGGTGTGCTATTCTATCAACACTATAAAAGACCTCGTCGATTTATGGTCTCTTTTGAAAGTCAATTGTTTCTTTTATGGGTGCGTTTGGTAATTTATCACTACTTTTGTTTAATAATTAGACACAGTGCAATATCGTTATAAATAATTATGTCAGAGACAGAAAGTGAGGTAAATTGTGGTATATATTTAAATGTATCATATTGTCTACTAGATTTTCGCCCCAGTTTCATCCGCATTCCCAGAGTATAAAAAAAGTTTGGAATAATATGTCCTTTTGAACACTGACAGCTAGATATTTCCGTGAAAAAAAAGCTCAAAATGCCTTTTTTACTACATACACATACTTATTATAAATTTGGCTGTACCGATTATGCAAAAATTTGGCACACACGTAACCTATGGCACGGAGGTTATTTTTTAGCACCTTAAACACGAGTGAAACCGCAGGGCAAAACCTAGCTTCATATAAAATGATGAGGCATTTTCGTTCCTTGAAAGAGTTTCTCTCCTAGTTTAAGAGACGTGACAAAAGACACAATTCTTTGTAAAGTTCTCTCTTTTAATAGCTAATTGATGACCTTATACTGGATACACTGCAGTCTCTAACTTACTTTATATCTAGTCGAGTTTGACCGGAAACTTTTATCCGGAAACTATTATCCGGAAACTTTTATCCGGAAACGCTTGGTTATATCGCACCTTTAGAATTGAAGTGGCATAACTCAAAATTTTAAGAAAATGACTTTTGTACATGAAATTACTTATAAACATGTATTCTATCAGTTTATTATAAATAAATAGATTATTTTAGTCCAGAAAAGGACAAACGTGCTATTTCCGTCTCTTTAAAATCACGCGGTTACCGCGCATCCCTCTGTATTGAAGGATCTCATTCAAAGTTGCGTCAACAGTGCTAAACGCTGGACGTAGTGCGGTTGCTCCGTAAAGGGCGGAAACTGTAATCTGCAGTTTTAATACTAAACGCAAGGTAAGTTATTTCTTTGATACATATTTTTGTAATGACTCATTTTGGTTTTGGGCGTTTCAATACTAAATGATTATAATATAGTGGTGTCGTATTAGTACTGCCGTCATTTTATTACCAAATATTGCTTAAATGATCGAGCCTTATTTTATATTATTGCTTTACTTTACTACCAATTTTGTGACTACGGAGACGTATAGGTAAATATGTTTATTCTTTACTGAATGATATGAGACTTAGTGAGCTTTATTTTGAGTTGAGTCTTTTTATTTTTATTTCAGTTAAAGTTTGAGATCAATAATGAAAAGAAGTGCAGATCTTATTTTGCATCTATTAAACTGGAATGAAATATTATGCATGAACAGGGTGAAGAGATGAGAACAGCAAGTGCAGAAGGTTATACTAGTGCTTAAAATGGATCCAAAGAGCGTGATAAGGAAAACTATTAGAAAATACCCTTGGATAAGGCGACGGATGGAAGTCCTAGATTGAATTGAAATTTTACCGCAAGTGGAAACTGAACAACGGATTCTAAAGGAGATTAACAATACGTCCATAATCAGCAGTGAGAATAGCGTTAATCCAATTATCAAAGAACAAACATCACAAAACATGAGAGATCGATCCAGTAGTTCATCATCATCCAGTTCTGTTGTTTGTTTGTATTATTATTATTATTTTTTTTTTTATTAGTTATTCATAATATTATATTATTGTTCAATAATTCTTCACTTTTGCGATAGCACACAGGTATTACTAGTGAGACTAAATAGATTTTATGTAATAAAGCTAAGTTGGTTTTAAAAAAAAAAGAGTTATTGCTGAGTTTATTGTCGGCTCTTCTCAGTAAAAAACAACCTTCCGAACCGGTATTAGAATCAGACTATTCATAAGTGCTTGGAAAGGCCTATTTGAATAAAAATATTTTCATTTCATTTCTTCTATGTCATAATCTTCAAGTTCCAGCACAACGTCGTCGTCATCAAAATCTTTTACATAACCGAAGCAAAGCTGAGACGAAATGAAAATAAATAGCTCACCTTCTATCATGTCAGGTACTCAAATCGATTACACGAATATAATTTGTGCCGAGCCCTCAAATAGCAAAATACGGTTAGATAAAGACATAAACTACCGTCAATCACCTGTGCATTCTTTGCAATCAGAAGTCGATCTGAGTGACGCTGATCCGACTTACAACGATTCATCGCTACGACGCTCTTTCAGTTCATCAACCAACACGTCTGACAGGGATGGGGCACATGATGGTGACGATGCAATTGTTTCCTCAGAATAAAAAATCTAGGAAGCGCCTGCGCAATCCGTCTCAATGGAAACAAAATATTGTTAAATCTCTTCGAAATACCGGAAAAGCCTACCAATCACTTTCTAAATCTAACAAAGTAATTGTGTTTGTAGACTTCATTGTTCCGATAACATAACCCCTGAGCGAAATATACGACTATTATTGGCAGCTAAGTAATTTTGACTTGAAGCGATCATTTATCAAGGCATGCACGATGGAGGTGAAACCAAAATATCAGTACAAAAATGCTGCCCATCCTCGTAAACCAAACAAAGCCATTTATTTTACAGCTGATTGCCAAAGAATTCGCGTTTGTAAAACCTTTTTTTATCAATACACTAGATACTCGTATTACAGAGAGACAGATAAGAACTGTGAAACTGAAAACTAATGCCCTTGTGGAAGATCTTAGAGGGCGTTCTAGAAGCCGAGCCCCGATTAACCCAAGTCTTGTACAAGATATTAAGGACCATATTAATAGTCTACCGCGCATAGAATCACATTAACTAAGATCTTCTACTTCAAGAGATTATATGGATGGCAGCAAGAGTATAAAAGAGATATGTAGGGACTTTAATAATAATCAAAACAAGTCTCACGCCCGTACTGGGTTTTTTACTTAATATTTACAACTGAAATTAATATAAGCTTTTTTTAAGGCCAAAAAATATTTATGAGACTAATGTACAAGATATAAATATATGAATATGTATTATTAACGAAACTAAATGTGGTGTTTATGATCTCGAAGCTGCAATGACCTGTCGTAAAGGCGATGTTTCATCTTTTTATTATAGGTCAAGACTTAATTGTTATAATTTTACAATAGTTGAACTAGCTTCTAAATCAAAACATAATAATAAAAAGAAAAACGATAGTGAACTAGGTGCATATGAAGAAGTATATTGCTACTTTTGGAAAAGAAGACATGGTAATAAAGGGGCTATTGAAATAGGTTTCTGCGTTTTTGATTACTTAAAGTCCCATCAGTGAAAATAATGCAGACAAAACTTTAAATCTAATATTTTATTCAGAAATTGTATTGGTCAAAACAAAATATAATATAAATATATTGCCAGTTTATAGCAGTTTAGGCCACTGCATAAGACAGTGGCCCATTTTGACAACATTCAATCAATAACGCATAAATATCGAATTAAGGGACATACACAGAAAGAGGGAGACAATGCACATAGTTTAATTGAAAAGAAATAAAGAGAAACCTAAGATCTGGTCCTATTGACAAACCGCAACAATATATGCCTTAACTAAGAGGTGCTAGAAAAACTGGCACCCCAATTAGAGTTAAAGAGTTAAGGTTACAATTTTTTATAGACTTAAATGTGTTGCAGAACGAATGTTGATAAAAATGCAGTGGGTTTGAGGGACTTAGATAGCGAGATAAAAGTGTTAAAATTAGTTAAAGACGAGCTATTTTTATTTTACTATAAAAATACATATGCTGAAAAAGACTTTAAGAAATAAAATGAAAAAAGCGTGTGAAATTACAATAACGAATGCTTATAGTCCAAAATGGTGCTTGCAGAAAATAAAAAAAAAGATCTGAATTATCTTATAAGAACTAAAGCAATCCCTAGTATCTACGCCTGGTTCTATGACTCGCGTTTATAATTATTTTTAATAAATTAACTCAATGATCTATTTTGATCTCATTTTAGTGTTGAATCAAGATATGTTATTTTTGCTGTTTATTTAAAAAAAGTGAATGGTTGATTATGTTAATTAGTTGAGTTTGATAAAAGTTTTTTTATTTCGTAAATTCTTTCTTAGACATTTTTATAAATATATTTTGGCCAGTTATTCAAATATAACAAAATGACTTTTACTTTCTTATTTTTCTACTCCATTGATAAGAAGTATTTCATTGTTTTATATTATTTTATCAAAGGTTTACATAGTATTTGGAGATTATTTCAAACCATTGATTTTTATAAACTTACTTTAATTGAATACCAGGTGGTAATGTTATGTTGGTAGCAGTACCAGTAGATTAGTGTTTAATGATGATTAGTGAGGGAAAATTTCAAAATACACGATTTTGAAACCAAAGTCTGTTTATCACTTTCCTTTAATTTAATTAGTCTACAATAATTAAACTAGCATATTGTAAAATCTGTCACCATGTTCAAATAAAACATTAGAAATTAATCGCCTCTTTTTTAAATAGGCACAATTTGTTTATGTATCGTTAAGTAAAAAATTGACTCAAAGTCAAATATGCCAATAATATTAAATTGATTTCGGAAAATAAGTGCCATTTTTTTTTTAATGACTAATTATAAAATGTTCTAATTAGTTATACGTAAAGGTTTAGTGTCCAATCATTAAAACAATTCCTACCCTACGGTTAATAACAAAAAAATTAAAAATAAACGCTTAACTTAGAGCAATAAAATTGAAAATCTACAAAACGGCTAATTCTTCTATTACATTTTTGGTGTTTACCAAAAAACAAGAATTTTGGATTAAGCCACTTCAATTCTAAAGGTGCGATATGGCAATCATAACATTCTATAGCTCTCCAATAGACTCCTCGGCTCATCAAAACCGTTTCTCTTTACGCAACAAAACGATAGAACAAAAAGTTGATCAGACGCTGTTTTTTTTAATAAACATTATGCAAAACGCCTGCATTGTGTATTCCTTATTCTGTGCTCGCTGGCGTCCGTAATATGCACTAGATTGCAACTCGGATAACGGATAAGTCGTCTTATGTCACCTTTCCACTCTTATAGAACGTTTTCCGTGTGAATTTGCACGAATATTAACGCTACAGGATTGAATACTATCTATATTCTTTGTATTTTATTAGTTCACCAACAAGACACACATTTATGCATTCAAAAATATAGTTAATCATAATGCATGTATTAAAAAAGAACCAAAAAATATCTTAAAAAATTGATTTACTCAACAAAAATCAAAGAAAAAAAAATTATACGAAAAATAAAAATTCGTATACATCCATACTTACCTAAATAGATATGTATTTAGAAAAAAAGGAATATATTTTGTGAGTTATCTTGTTTCCATAATACAGGCTCTCCTTATTTTGGGATCAGATGGCCGTGTTTAAAGAATGGCCCGGATTCTTTTTATTATTCACATTTTTATTTTTATTCCGCCAATTTTTAAATGCCTTAAGATTTGCGTGAAAGAGTAACACACACCTGTACATCCGTCCGCAAAATTGTATAGAATTTCAAAGGTAATAAACTAAACTACATTCAAACTGACTTGAATCAATAAATCAAATAATTTCTTATTTTTTTTCCCCTTCAACATAGAAAACTAAAAAGAAAGTGTATTGACTTCACTCTATGATTTACAGTAACTATAAAGCCTAGAATACACCCACGTAAACATCTCGAGTAGGCTACGTATGTAGATATTAAGCATTTTATTAAAGTTCTGAAGTTGTGTACTCATTTCTAGGAGAATGAATATGTTGAGAGAGTAGCACGGCTCTAACATCTGTTGCCTTGGTGTGTAGGCTGCTTTATTATGTTCCTATAAACATACGAGTAAGTGCAGTGCACAGTATATTACGTAACGTCTTCTATTCTTTGGAAATAATCCTTTTATTCTTCTAGTATTAATTATCAATGCGAACATTGGATGCATGGATGTTTGAGACTCTTTCACGCAAAAACTATCGAAACGTAATGGATGAAACTTGGCACAAAGATAGAGCATACCTTGAAGTAACTTTAAGGACACTTTCTATTCCGGGAATATGTTACATCCCTCGGGAAGGCGAATGAAATCGAGGGACGTTAAAATGCGAAAGTTAGTAAAGTAAGTAGTCTTGATGTTTGTTACTCTTTCACGCAAAAACTACTCATGGCATTTGGATGAAACTTGGCATATAGATAGAGAATGAACTGGATAAATTTAATCCCGGGAAAACGAAACATCCCTCAGAAACGCGGGTGAAACCGCGGTGGATAGCTAGTGGTAAAATTGGGAGATTTCTTCACAATTAAGTGTGATGGACCAACAAGGGTAATATAGCATGGTGTGTATGCTGCTTCGACCCAAAATCCAGATAAAGGAATATTTCAAAAAAAAATTACAAATCCTCGTGTATACTTCTGCATCGCATCATTTTTATCTCTCTCTCTTTCTGGCTTGGACATTTTATTGAAACAAAAGTAATTACTTCACTATGTGCGATATTTCGCATGTCGAGATTTTTCAACATACAATTGGGTTATGGGGCTTTGGCTAAAAGTGTTACCTACTTTTAGTTGAGACTGGCTTAAAAACGGCATCTGTGACGTCCGATTTTTTGCTACTAATCAGGTAGGTTTCATAAGGAGTCTTACAACGTAGTAATAGAGTTCAATATCAAATGCATTATAAAAAAGGTAAGAGGTAGATGAGACACAAAAACTATGGGATTTCGTTTCAAACATTTCCGCACTTTTGGGGGAGATTAAGTTATATTAAAGTTATTTTAAGCCCAAACCCATTATCGATAAGGTTCATAATTCAATCAGTATTCGTATTTTTTCGGAGGATTAAGGATTTTTTGTATGGAATATGAGACAGTGTGTATCCCATTAATGTGTTGATTTTGGGGAAACCGTGAAATAGATGTTAAAAGTTTGTTTTTACGAATTTAAGAAAATAAACAGATTAAAGTGTAAATTCGCTACACGTTAGACAAACAGCAAAGATTAAAAAAGAGACATAAAATTAAAGTCTGTTTTAATCTTTAGCGACAACTTCTCTATTTAGTTTAGTTTTCTATTAGTTTTCAAGTTAAATCTTACGTTGGATACCACTGTTTTCAACAAACGCTTTTTTTTCTAAATTATCCGGAGACAACCGTGTCTCGCGCCAAGTACACGTCCAACATATGGCGTGAGACAACAACGTGTATATATTCTCTAACATAAGTCAACATAACCTCCTCACATATTTTGGTCTATAATTATAATTACTAGTAAGTGCCTAATTATTAGTATCATGTTCTTGTCACAATTTTTTATGATGAAATAAATTTATAATTATTATTATTAGTTTTATGTATGGCAACCTTCTAGGGTTTCATTATGGCCAGTATCGAGCAATATTTTGGCACCGTCAGATTTTTTTTTTGGAAGGGACGAAGATCTTACCCTCTGATGGCTCTCACACCCTTATGCCCAAGTTCGACGAGCGCAAAGGGCTCTCAGCCGAGGAAAAGTCAAGCCTGAGTTTGTGTATCAATATCGATACAAGCATGTATCTAAAAAAAACAATAAATGTAGTATATTAGTTATCTGGAATCCATAGTAGCTTTGCTTAGTTTGGGATCAGATGGCCGTGTGTAAAGAATGTCCCGGGATATTTATTTATTGACTACGTTTTATTTATACCACATACGCCGACAAACAAACAGACGGTCAAAATCATAAAATGGAAAAGGCCACATCCCTATACAATTTCCCGTCAAAACATCCATCGATATATTCATCATCTATACTTCTATACTAATATTATAAAGAGGAAAGATTCGTACGTAAGTATGTTTGTTACTCTTTCATGCAAAAACTACTAAACGGATATGGATGAAACTTTGTACAAAGATATAGCATATCTTGGAATAACATATAGGCTACTTTTTATCCCGAGAAAATGTGATATCCCTCGGGAATGCGAGTAAAACCGCGGGGGACAGCTAGTTTGTTATAAGGCTTCTTTGTCATAATCCTGCCTAACAACACTCCCATGCAGTCTAACAAGAGACGGATCTACAATAAACCTTTAAATCTTAACCCGGTCAACTGTGCCCGGGTGAAACCTGAGCGAAATACAAGACTCTACCCCGAATTGCGTTATTACCGTCAAAGCCACTGGTTTGCCAGCTTTAATTAATTCAAACCCGGGCATCGAACCCACACCTTAAACGGATATAATTTTAAGCACGTCTCAGCGAATTTATGTCTAAAGTTAGCTTTTGCATGTGCCGTCGCTTTAGTTCTAATGGGGTTTTTTACAGTAATTTACTTATGCATTATTTTGAGGGTTGTAGTATAACTAGCGACTGCTCGCGGATTTACCTACGTTCTCGAGCGCACTAATGTTTCTTCGGAATAGAAAGAGCATTATGTATAATATTAATTTCGAATACATAGTGTCTGTATGCCAAGATAGTAATAATGTTAATTAATAAAATTTCTAATAGTCCGAATAGGGTTTTAGGGAAATGAAAAATGTTGAAAAGTTACCCTAGTTATTGAAAATATAAGTGATTATTCTATGAGATTTTTATTTCCTACCACTAAATTATATAGCAATGATCAAGAAAATACCAACTCACTGTAACCATTGTAAGTATGTACCTCTTAATACTAGAGTAATTATTACAGGACATTTTGTATTTAAGGAATCTCTAAAAGGGCCGGCAGAAAAAATAAGTAACTGTTATTATTCATTTAATTAAGATTCCTGAGGGGACTGATATCAAACACTTATAATACCTGGAGCTAACCCTAAAGTCTAGACACCGGTAGCCGCCAGCTTACCGCCTGGTCCTGATGACGCTCAAGTGCAGGTAACCCTATCCCGAAGCCGTAGTGACAGGTGGGGGGTTGCGTGCCCGACTTAGTGTTACTTTGACAAAGGGTTAATGTAAAAAAGAAACGTTGGCAGACGTTCATTTATGATAAGGACACGTTAGTTATATAAGTAAATTATAGATAAAAAAAAAATGCCCTGGGACATTCTCTTACACACGGCCCTCTGATTCCAAACTAAGCAGAGCTTGTACTATGGAAACCAGATAGCTGATATACTAAATATTTTTTTTTTCTAAATACATACTAATATAGATATTTACACCCAGACACAGAACAAACAGACATGTTCATGCACACAAATGTTTGTCCTGGGTGGGAATCGAACTCGCGACCGTCGGCTTGACAGTCGCTAGCCACCAAGGCAACTGGACTGATGGTGTAAGAAGAAATTATTCTCTCATCCTGACAGCCGCACAAAGTTGATAAAATTCTGCCCTTTATTTTGTATGTACTTACTTATTGTACAAATATTGTTATATGCGATTTTTTTATTACATACTAGCTGTCCCCGCGGTTTCACCCGCGTTCCCGAGGGATGTAACATTTTCCCGGCACAAAAAGTATCCTATGTTACTTCTTATACCTCCAAGAATATGTGTACAAAGTTTCATGATGATCGGATCAGTATATTTCGCGTGAAATCGTAACAAACAAACTGACGTTTACATTTATAATATTAGCAGGGATATCTTAGCGTCTAGTTGTTTCTCCTGTAATTTTTACATGTAGTTATTTCCTGTAATTGACGGGTCTCTTAAAACAGTATTTAGTAACTAAACTTAAGCTTTCTTACACAGTTTACTTGTTGTTGGAAATCCTAATAAATAAAATGAAAATATACATTTTGGGTTTGATTTTGTTTTATTTACTTGGGCCGACAAACAAGCAGACGGTCCACCTGATGGTAAGTGGTCACCGCCGCCTATGGACATTTGCAACACTAGGGGCATCGCCAATGCGTTGTCGACCCTGAGACGTGAAGTTGTTAAGTATCATGTGCCTGTACATACAGGTGTATACAAAAGGTATTTCACATAAATAAGATAGTAATTCAAAGTGACGCCGTCTCAAACGCATTGGAGCAGTGTGCACCGTGCAGTGGTTACGCAGATGCGCCTGCTAAGCGAGGTGTTATGCGTTTCGACACTTGAACCCGTCGATGCATGAAATAAGCATTTACATTGTAAATTTGAATGTGTTGTCGTAAATTCTAACATATATTGAACTTGATAACTGCTTTGCTTTAAATAACTATTCAGAGAAAATTATTAAGTCAGAGCTACTGAAATTTACACAGGTTCGGAATTCAGCCTCAAGAGAAGAAACGGAAAGAAAACCAGTACATTGTACATAGTGTAATCTTAATTGTGATTTTAATCCCCACGGTTTTTCGTAGAAATAACGAAAAATTCCGCGTCGAATGGTAGCAGTCCCATCCCGATATGTTCAGTAGTTCTGAGGTGATGGTGCGTAAAAGGATTGGTGTCTTACACATATTCTGTCAAAGATTCTGTCGCTATTAGGCACACGAATATTATGAATTAGTATCCGCTCGGTTTCACTCGTGTTAATAATAAATAAATAAATAAATATCCTGGGACATTCTTTACACACGGCCATCTGGTCCCAAACTAAGCAGAGCATATACTATTTTTTTTTTCTAAATACATACTTATATAGATATTTACACCCAGACACAGAACAAACAGACATGTTCATGCACACAAATGTTTGTCCTGGGTGGGAATCGAACCCGTGACCTTCGGTTTGGCAGTCAGAGCGTTAACCACCAAGCCAACTGAAGAGTAAAGTCTAAGTCTCTCTCCATACCATAGGCTACGTGTGTGCCAAATTATAGAAAGATCGATTCAGTCGTTTAGCCGTGAAAGTGTAACAAACAAACTCACATTCACATTTATAATATTACTAGCAACCCGCCCCGGCTTCGCACAGGTGCAATGTAGATACTAATACATATAAACCTTCCTCTTCTATTAAAAAAAATCGCATCAAATCCGTTGCGTAGTTTTAAAGATTTAAGCATACATAGAGATATAGGGACAGAGAAAGCGACTTTGTTTTATACTATGTAGTGATATTACAATGTGGAAGTGTTTGTTTATTTGTCCTACCTACTGATGCGACTGAAAATAACATAGGCTATCTAATAAATAAATAATAATTTGTGCTCTTTATCCTGGGAACTTAAAGTTCAAAATACCAATACGATTCAATTACAAAATTCCTCATAGCTACAATCAAACAAAGCTCCGTAATCCAACAAAAAACCTATCTCACATCTTACGATATAATTACGCGGATAACAATAAATCAACATCCCTATTCCGAACGCGTGGTCACCTCGAATTACGAGACGTAAACAGATCGACTCGCCAGGTGATCGATCCCGACGATGTGACCTCGTTTCGGCGTCCATTGTCAGCGCGTTCTATTATTGACCAGGTTTTTTGTACGACCGATGGTACGCACTTACAAGATTAATTTACACACGCTCGAAGACGGATGGATTGGCCTGGTGACATCTGGTTTTGGTTGTTCGGATTAGGTATAAAAAAAGAATGTACTATTCGCTGTTATTGGCTAATAACATTGGAAACAATTTTTTACTATGATTTCGTGATTTCTATTGACTGCCGGTCGAGGAATTAGGTTTTTTGTCCGCATTTTTGCAATATCAATTTGTTCGATTTGTTGGACGTTTTACAAAGTTATAGATGTAATAAGGAGTAGATTCAGAAAAAAAACTATGGTAGATAAAAAGAGTTTTGATGGTTGGGTGACAACCACTGCACACTGTGAGTAATTCCGTACGGTAAGTGTCAATCATTCGATGAATTTTCGCGGTCTCTAGCTCCGTCTCTTGTTATCTACGCAATTGTCAATATCAGTGCTCTCATCGATAAGATTTGCTTAAGATAATGCAGGGACAAATCAGAACGGTCAATCACATAACAAGCAAGTTGCGGTCTTGTAATTGAGGATAATACAGTGTGACCACTCAAATGCACTAGATGGTGCTGGCGTCGACCGCATTCCATCACAATCGGAACGCAGCCGAGCGTGAACTGTCGAACGGTTAGGAACGCTCGACTCGCGTTCCGGAATTGACGCCTATAGTGGCCGAACCGAATAGGCCTCTTTCGTGGCAATTACACGGATTTTTAGAATAATAATTTGATTCCATTTTCAATTTCAAAATAAGAATCTTTGGTTTTTCACTTAACGGTTTAGAAACATATTGTATCATATAATAAAACTAGTAGATTATTAATAAACTTTTTATAGCTAAGTAGGTAGCCCGATGCTTAGATAGTGGGCAAACTGTCCATGAGACTGGCCGGAAAGGATGGCGCGAGAGAGCGGAGGCCTATGCCCAGCAGTGGGATGATGTGGGCTGAGGTATTAAATTACTTACTGGTAGGTTCGTTACGCATAACGCGTTATGAATGTATCTGCTAAAACAGTTTCTTACCTGAAAAATAGAAAAAAGTCTATTAATAAAAAGTTACATTTAAAACAAGCTACGATTTCATATTGAAATGAACACAACTCTATTTAAGAAGCCAATAAACTTCTTAAAACATAGTGTATCAAAGATATTACAATAAAGTATAACCTTTTTTTTAAACCTCATGTCGTAGTTAAAAAAAACAAAACTGAAGTAATAAAACAACTAGAAAACAAACATTTACAATTCCCACTTCGAGATAAGACAAAAATTTGATAGAAAACTAATAACTATAAAAAAATATGTTATGCCCCCACGATACTGTCGACGATCATAAATACCCGACGGTGATGATACCAAAAACCGCGTATAACTAATAAAAAAATATTTCAAAACAAACAAATTACTTTGTAAATTTGTACCGGTATGGCGTTTATGATAAATATTAATCCCATCGAAACCATACGTGTTAAAAGTGAGCCAAGTCTCGTTACTGTTTTTCGCTTCAATTTTAAAGTATGTTATAATGTTCCACCATATGTATAGCGTACAGTAGATATTACCATGGTGTACAGAATATATATACTTAGCCATTATATTATGAGAGTTTTATTTAACTGGAGTCTGTATGGAAAAAATTAAAAGCCATGGAGATACAGAAAAAAAATCATTGAAATCGTTCTTACAGTATAGAGACAAAAATTGTTTTTAATTTGTTATCTAGCAATGAACTTTCCAGATAAATAGTCTTCTAGAATATTCAGTTTAAAGATTGTTACCTGTAAATTCAACTGCCATTGAGACTTGGCGAGACTCTGCCGTGCGCCCAAAACGGCCTCATATAAAACTTTTAGTGACGCGTCAAATGGTAATAGATGGTAATAAAATGGTAACAAATGGTAATGGGTTGGGTAGATACCAGTTTTTAGGACCCCCATGGTTTCTTATGCTTCACAATATGAACTATGGTATATTCTGAGCACAGCGTGATGTGATGTGTTCACATATTTCGTAACGTTAAATTAGTTGGTAGTCATTGATTTTTAAATCGGTAAACATAACTTTTACCGAGTAATTTTCAAATTATTTTTACTGGTATTAATAACCTGCGAAATTGGCTTTGGAAGCATTTTAATATGGTTGTCATAATATTTTATTTTGGATCTCTTTTTAAAGTAAATATAATAATAATTGTTGTTGTTTTCGTAATGTGAAAAAATAAACCATAAAATTTTAAGACTACATTTTTATTTGACTTCAGTTTATATTATTTCTCTTATATCTAACCTTATACATTTACATGGTAATTAGCTGTCCCCCGCGGTTTCACCCGCGGTCGATATCATATATAGCCTATTCCGATATGTTCAGTAGTTTTGAGGTGATGGTGCGTCAAAATAATTCTTTTTGCTTATTATAAAATATGTATATATATAGATTTGTTATTGTTTGAGTTATTTAAAAGATACTTAGGTACATCATAAAATTTTAAAACTATATTTGAATTTTACTTCAGTTCATATTATAAATGTTATTAGTTGATTTACAGAATATTTTAAACTAGCTGTCCCCCGCGGTTTCACTTGCATTCCTATGGATATTAAATATTCCCGGTATAATGTATGTTATTTCAAGGCAAGTTCTATCTTTGTTCTAATATTCATCCAAATCCGTTTGATAGTTTTTGCGTGAAAGAGTAACAAACATCTATACTCCATACACCTTATACATTTATATATGGTAATAATATACATTAGAATACTTACAAATAATAATTATTAAAGGGTAAATACTTAATAATAATAACGTTAAATAAAATTTATTTGTTAATATAACAGATTATTATTTCAATATTTTAAAAGTTGTTTTCATTTGTAAAATTTATGGAATTTCCATTTTCTATTTATAGTTTTTTGCGTGCTTAAATTCTCATGATCGAATTTCTTGAAAGCATGTAAGCAATAAATATATTTTGTATGAAGATTATCTTCAGACAATATTTAGGTATCCTAAAACTAGGTTTTGAAAAGATGAGGACTGAATACTATAAAGTACCAAAATCATCATTATCTGCATAGTCTGTTCTATAAATATGTAACGCTTTTTGGACGTTTAAGAATTTCAAAGGAAATATAACTTTATTGCTTCTGAAATAAGAATGATCTATTGATTCCTTTGTTTACGTAGATCTTACCTATATCATTATTTAAATCAAAGGTTAAACAATATAACTACTTAGCGATTAAGAATCTAATAGGCATTACAATAGAATCAAAATTAGAATGTACATCCGCAGCTAAAAATAGCTTTTGTAAAAGTCTACTTTTAAGGTAAACTCATCAGTTATTTGCCACAGAAGTTTTGTTTAACTTTTTCCGGTGGCATTATCTTTTTTATTCCAAATTCAAAATCGTCTTCATATAAACAGCGTAATATGACGCTAAGTATCTTTAATAATGTCTAATTATATCAAATAGGCGTAACTCTTACTTACACGCGACTCAGTTACCTCGGATACACCATTCTACCTTCCATTTACGTTACCCATGGCGTTTACCTAACAATTTCGAGAAATCGCTAATTATACGCTACACCTAACACTCATAAAGGGTGTATGCCTCATTCTTTATAATTTTTCATTAAACCACTCAAAATAAGTCCCACGAACCCAAGATATAAGGTTCAAAATTAAATAACATATTTGCACATACGTCTTTCCGAATGTTTGCTACGAATACTAAGGGATGTTCAGATGCAATTCTTTTAGCGTCGCTAATAGAATTTAAACATATAAAGTAGCGCTCAAATATCGACGTTAACTAAAGGTATTATGGTCGGTTTTCAAATGGATGGAAAATAGGGTATAAGACCTGATTATCGGACACGTAATGCGCCTTTGGGACAACCGTCTCTATAGAGGCCAATGTTTGGTACATCCGCCCTTTTTTCAACTCGCCAGATGTTTGAATGTATTGTGCAGAAGTCCTCGAATGAGTGCTCAATTATATTGTTAATTTTCAAAATATAGCTTTGAAATATTACACGCTGGTACGAATAATAAGCCATTATGGGTTCAGTTGAAAAGTTTATGCGAATTCCCCCTCACATTCGCGTTCGCGAGTGTCAGATTTCGATTAGTATGAGGTGTTGAGAAATTAGCACAAAAGCTGTGTTCTTGACGTGCAAAGTGGTACCTATCTTCACATTATGTCCCACGATACGTATGATTTTACAGTTTGTTGGTTGAGTGGCTTGAAACTGGAGCGGTTACCTGATGGGTTAAATATCCTGGAATATTTATTGTTTATTTCATAGATCATTTCATAGTCTGCTTAGCCTGTTCTTAATCATTTGTATGTGGTACAATATTCGATGCATTATATCATTAGGACCAGAGCTTTGGCAGATTTTTTAACAATTGGACCGCGGTCCCCATGCACGATCATGGCGTAAGAGCTTCGCTTTTAAATAGAGAAGCACACCTCTCTCCTTCATATACTCTTTAGTCGCCTATACGAGACTATCATTTTCTACAAATTAATCAACGACGTATAATTCACCTTTGACTAGGTTATAGTAACTGACTATATAGTTTAACTGTAAGATTATAAATGTATCAACCACTCAGGGCCTTCTTTTTCATTTGGCGCTCTGTGCAAGTGACTAGGGCCCCGCGATCCATGGGGCCCCCTAATCCGGAAGGAATTGAAGCCTTTGGGTGGCCAGATGTTACAGAAAACGCATGTGACAGGTCATGTCGTCAGATCGAATCGTTATGTCGCACTCTTAGAGCTCTCATAATATAGTCTTAGGGGCCCAATTATCCCTGAACCCAGGGCCTCGAAGTTCAAAGGCCCTGCATACACTGGCCTTATTCTACGTAAGATACCTTGTCGAAATATAAGTTTCTATTCAGCAGGCCATTTCTATTCCATAATTTATTCAACCCTTTTTCTATTGTGTCTCGGTTGGCTTCGAACTTCATCTACCTGAGCAAATTAGGCGAATATACTTCGCGTAGTGTTTTCTAAGATGTTGATATTATTATATGAATATTTATGCTTTGAATAATGTTTTACTAACTAGATAAGTTTAATTTGAAAGGGTTTTGTGTCATTGACATTGGGAGACCACTTAGACGATTCGTAGTGCATGTTAATATGGTAGAAATTTATAAAAAAAAACAAAATGTCATGTGTAAGTATAAAACGTCAATATGGGCATAAGATACAGTCCAAATAGTCTAAAGTAGTATATGTAGTATATCAGTTATCTGGTTTCCATAGTACAAGCTCTGCTTAGTTTGGGATCAGATGGGCGTGTGTAAAGAATGTCCCAGGATATATTATCATTATTATTATCTTCTGCACTTGAGAGATATTTTTATGCTAAGAAGGTCAAAATCATAATAATTTATTTCGGACATGGCAGCCATATTTAGTTAGTAGATACATGTAATTACTTATAAACTAGGGGTGTCAGTAGACAGCATACAAAAAATCTTTACAAACATAACAAAATCTTAACAGGAAAAAGAAATTACGTAATATTTTCCAGTGATAAAAAATAAGCTAAATCATATTATATTTGTGAGCAAAGTTTCATATAAATCCGCAATGTAGAAATTACAAACATGCACTCATTATGATAATAGTATGATATATAATAATGGGAATAAGATACAGAATTCTTCTGCACTTGAGAGCAAGTGTTATGCTAAAAAATTGCTCTTCAAACATAATTTATTTACCAATTATTTAACCTTTGCGAAATCTAGCCTAAATCGCCTGTATGTTTCACAGGACTACCTTTGCACCTAGGACATCTAAATCCAACAAGATTCTCCAAAGCTAACTATGAACCACTTACAGCAACACTCACAATTTCTGTATTATTGATAAAAGGATAAAAGAATTTGTACCGAATTACTTTCGAGTTAGAACGGCGTAAATCATTCGGACCTATTTCAGAGGCTTTTACATTAAAAGCCCTTTTAGAGGCGTCCGTTTGTCCTCATAGGTCTGCGGTAACTTAGTTTAGTTAGCAATAATATTACTCAAAAAATATTGCGGGTAAAATGTTTTAGATATTGGCTAATGTCATTATTTTTATTAGAATAACACTAATTTTCGGGGGTAGCTGCTTTCCCGAGGGATCTTATGATTCCCCGGGAAAATCAATAATATAATCTATTTGTGGGCAAAGTTTGATTTAAATCAGTTCAGCGGTTATAGGGCAAAATAAGAATAGATAACGAAACACAGAAACTTTCTAATTTATAATTAGGTAAGTAAGATCTAGAATAATCCTTATTATACCGGATAAATGTAAAGTAACTGTATTGCATTGCTTTTAGGGATTCTTTTGCAATGTGTTTCGATTGGAGTCAATCGATTTAAGTAAAAATATATTTCTTATAATCATATTAAGATCCAATTTATATTAACAGACTTTCATGTAACCTCATTTATTTTTTGTATCCTATAAGCTGATCCGACAGACGTTATCCTATAAATTTTTGCAACTTTTTATCTATTCAAAATAAAACAAAAAACAAAAGCCAAAACGGTGCAGCCTTTTATAAGTGATGCGCTTACCAAAAAAAGCACTTAGTTTTTATTTATAAACATAACTTTGCGATTCCCGGCTCTGTATTGTCATAATGACAGCTAGTTTAGATTACTATTTGAAATTGGAAACAATCCGAGTCAAATACTTTTGAAATTAAATTACTGTACTTATTAGAAAATTCAGTCTTAAGTGTTCTCTGTATTAAAGTTCTTATTAGAATGCCAAGTTTTATCTGTGCAAATTAATTTTTTGATTTTGATTTTGGAATAATAAAATTGATTGGACAATCACAAGAAAACTCTGTCTGCAGATTTCGTCCGGGAAAGTACAACGACCTTATCCATTTCCGCCGTGAAGCAGTAGTGCACTTGTATTACTGTGTTTCGGTTAGAAAGGTAAGGGGGCCGGTGAAATTACAGGCACATGAGACTTGACAACTTCACGTTTCAGGGTCGACAACGCATTGGCGATGCCCTTGGTGTTGCAAATGTCTATAGGCGGTGGTGACCACTTACCATCAGGTGGACCGTCTGTTTGGCGGGTTCTTGGCACAACTTTTCACCACGATATTACTTCTCTATATAGTAAAATTAATCAGTAATTTAATATAATTTATAGTCAATAAGCCTTTTAATCGAATGATCATCAAATTTCCTAAATATTTGTCAAATCGGATCATATAATTGATATTTTGGTTCTGTATAAAACCAGCCCTATCAAAATATTTTAAACAAGATAATTTAAAACGCCCATTAACCACGAAGAGGTAGGTAGAAGAGCGAGAGGAGAGATAGAGGAGAGTAGTCTTAGAACGTGAGACCCACGATACAACGAAGATATTTAATATCCACGGTGAATATGGTTTTGTATAGATTATGGTTTTGTTTTGAAAGGATTGGAAGGACCTCTAAAGTGTTTTTTATTTCACAAGAGCAGACAATTAACTACACGGTCCACCTGATGGTAAGTGGTCACCGCCGCATATGGATATTTCCAACACCAGAGCATAGCCAACGCGTTGTCGACCCTGAGACGTGAAGTTGTTAAGTCTCATGTGCCTGTAAATTCACCCGCCTTACCTTTCTAACCGAAACACAGTAATACAAGTGCACTACTGCTTCACGGCAGAAATGGGTATGGTGGTACTTCCCCAGACGAACTCTGCACTAAGAGCTCTACTAATCAAACCGGGATAATATTTTGCCGGTTTATAATATGCCCTAACATATTCTATTTGAGAACCAACGTTCATCTAAATCCGCGTAATTACTTCCAACCTCACAAAAACCGCAATTAAAAAAAATGCACTTATAACAGAAAGATGAATAAAGCATGGTTCTATTTATTCCACGGGACCCTAATAATCCCTTCAGTTTAACAACTCAACATCAAGGACAAAAGTATTAAAAATAAGAACAAAACCGCTGAAAGGGAAACTTTATAAAATAAATACTTTTAGTAGCGTTAAATAAAAGGCTACGGTATAAGGCGAATATTTCAGGGCTCATTATGTTCACGCCCACACTTTAAGGAGACGTGACACAGAAATCATAATAAGATAGTTCAGAAGTGGTATTGTTATTGGTTCTTACTGTGGAAAGAGTAGCATGAGAGTGGCAATAAAAACGTGTGATAATTGGTTATTATTGAATTAGAAATTCCATTCCATGACATTTTTATAAAGATATGGATGATGATGGATTTTATGTTTTATGCGTGATATTTATGGAGTTGTATTGTCAATTTGCTATATTATTTTTTAATTAAAAAATAACCTCGTCAAGCCAGTTTAAAGTATAATAATAATCAATAATATAAGCAATAAATAATTATTGTTGCAGAATTTAATTCAAATTTTTTCCTTCCTTTTCTAACTAAGCTTGATTAATATATATTACATTATTGTTAGCCACGTTCTTAATTGATAAAAGGCATAATTTAGTTTCTGATTATCATATTTACTATATAGGTAAGATCGCGAAGTTACCCTTCAGAATTCAATAAGCATCTAACATAAGGTGTAGCTGTAAGTAGCACGTAGTTTAGGGTACGGTAAAAACTAAAGGGCAGTTCTAATATTGGTTGAGATATCTATGCTCCAAGGCATTGCCAGCCTGACAGTGAGGCGGGTAGACCACTGAATGAAATACACGATTTTTCTTTCTTTTTTCCTCTTCTCACCGTTTTTTCTTGACCTTTTAGCGCAAGCAAGAACAGAAAACGGTAGGAATTTAAAAATTGCGGCTACCTCCTCCTATATTCAAATTTAAAATCTCTTACTCATTTCCACCATAAAGTTGTAGTGCACTTGTATTACAGTGTTTGGGTTAGAAAGGTAAGGGGGCCGATGAAATTACAGGCACATGAGACTTAACAACTTCACGTCTCAGGGTCGACAACGCAGGCGATGCCCCTGGTGTTGCAAATGTGCATAGGCGGCGGTGACCACTTACCATCAGGGCAATTTGCCTATTAGTCGGGCTACTTCGAAAAAAAAACATATAAACAAGACAAAAACCTTCTATATCATGAATTTATATAATACATAAAATAACAATTAGTTTAATATATTTTAACTTAAATAATATTTATAATTATCATAAGTTAAGCCCTACTAAAGTATGTTTGTTAACCTTCCACGCAAAAACTACTGGACAGATTTGGATGAAACTTGGCACACAGATAGGCACATCCTGGAATAATATTAAGGTAACTTTTTATCCGGGGAAAACGTGACATCCCTCGGGAACGCGGGTAAATCGCGGGCAGCTAATCCTTGACAATTTCATCCTACTAATATTATAAACGTGAATGTAAGTTTGTTTGTTACGCTTTCACGCGAAAACTATTAAACCGATCATTACGAAACTTTGTACACATATTCTTGGAGGTATTAGAAGTAACATAGGATACTTTTTGTGCCGGGAAAATGTTAAATCCCTCGGGAACGGGGATGAAACCGCGGGGGACAGTTAGTAGTAAATAAACGGAAACGTGAATATCAAATTCCAGTAACGTCTATTCATGGAATTACTTAAACTGTTACTGATTTCTATTCAATTAATAAGGGTTTCTATTGAATAGATAAACCAGTAGAATATCATATTACAGCGAATACAACGATCAGTCAAAATGGACAAATAGAATTCAGAGAACCCATATTTTATTATAATAATATTAATTAAATATGATTCAAAGCTTTTGGTGATTCACGATAATTGTTTTGACTTTGAGCAATGTCAGTCAAACCTAACAAACGGGGTATATTAATTTTATTAATGGATAACTTTGATATTAGCAGTAATCAAATTTCAGTTCCATCCGACAAAAACAGAAATGTTTTGCTGTTTCATAAATTTTGGTTAATCTTTTTTTGATTTGCTGCAATTAAGGTTTTTAGGGCTGTTACACACTGGCGTTTACTCGGCGAATTAAACATGCGTCGTGATGGCATCGTGAGGCAGTGGTCTTACTCGCCAGGAATCCCAGGGAGTTCCGAGAGGTTACGCTGTTGCTGAGAAAAGGCTAGATGCATAAGCCAATTTCCCTTTTTTCAGTATTAGATTTCTGTCATCGATCTTATCATCTTTCTGTTCAACAAGTAACTAAGTACGGTGACAAACGAAATTACGGCCCGTCCGTAAGTGGTCACCGCTTGAAAAGGCTGTAAATTACGTATTGATTTTTTTAGGTTGGTTTTTTTTTGTAATATCGAAATATATTTATCATATATTTGCTCTCCACTTGTATACAACTCGAAACACAAAAGCGTTCCTTCAAGCGTACCGTTAATAATGAAGCATCTAAAGCCATCCCCTCACGAGCATCAAAAACAAAATCGCGCGTTCTAAATTCAAAAGACACGAACCGCAACAGTCGATCTAAGACGTATAATTCATTCAACGGACATCCACAATCGACGTAACAAACAACTGGAGTCACGAGCTCTCGCACAAATCACGATGTTTGTGTTGCGGGTCCGTCGGGGGCTGCCGTGCGGACTCGTCGACTGGGGGCGTAAATGCATTGGTTTCAATTTAATTCGAAACTAGGGTCCCTTCTTTTTAACCCGCGATAAAAGTGATCAAAAGTTAAGTACCTAAGCAAATTTCAGCAGGTTCGGTACAGCCGTTAAACTTTGACAAGCACACAGCTTCTCTTTCGGATTTTAACAGAAAGTATGCGTATATGTATAAGGTGCCGGTAAATTCCACACACATTTAACAATTTAAATTCGTTCAGAGATCCTGGAAAAGTATTCTGAAATACTGTTTAGTATTGCAGCTAATTCTTGGGGTCAAATCTCTGGTAAAGGCATTGGCTCAGATTGTGGAATGAGCTCCCCGCCGTGGTTCCCCAAGTGAGTACAGCATGGAGTTCTTCAAGAAGGGTGTGAAGAGATTTTTGCAGGGTCGGCAGCGCGCGAGTGGTACCCACGGTGTCGCAAGCGACCATAGACTGCGGTGAGCACTAACTGGAAGGCCGTAAGCTTTTTTGTCACCTTGTTTGTGGCATTACAAATATAAAGGTAATCTTGACAGCTATAGTTAACCCAACGTTGAAAAAATGGTTGCTAGGTGGACTTTAGGAGTTTTGCTTATGGACCAATTTGAGAAAGAAAAGCTGAAATGGTGGAAGAAGTTGTTGAGGTATCTCTAGTATGATAATTTATCCAAAAATTAGCGAATTATATTTATTTACTAAAAATAGACGTAGACAAAATAAAATAGAACAAAAAAAAATTACGCTGAAGCACATAACTTATTATCTGTGCTAAGAACTACTGAGCACGAAGAAAAAAAAATTATAAAACCATTGGCATGTTAATCCATTCCAATATAATATGGTAAAAATAAGTATTAATGTATGTTTCTACGTAAAACCTGCAATCCAACCAATAGCAGTAGGATTTAATTGTATTGAAACTAGCACATTAAATCAGCTCCATGAATTACTACACTCCATTATACCTCTATTGTACCGACACAGCCATTTCGGTCCAAAAACTCAGTGCATTTCAAACTGTTAAATTTTAGTGTTAACACTATAATCATGATCAATTTACTGGGCATTGTATAATTTAAAATCATCCACATCATTACGTGTTTTGACGCGTGCAATTACGCGCTACGTCCGGACCGCAGTGGCGGACGGTTTCGAGGTTTCGCTCCCAAAAACCGCATCGTCGAACGATCATTTGCGACGAGAATTATTGCAAACGTATTCAATGTAATAATAGGTAAAGGTGAATTGCAGCGGTCATTGAGGTGCGAAACGCAGGATTAGGAGTAGTTTTTTTAATGTATTTTTGACCACAATCTCAAATGAACTTACCATCTGGTAAGCAAAGCCAAGAAGAGACGAAGTGCGGGTACTTTGCGACATCGCAACACATCAGCATGTCCTAGACAAGTGATTTGGAACTTGAAGGTAACTAGAAGGTGTTGAAGGAGTAGCAAAATCTAAATTTATTAAGCACAGAAACCTTCCGGAAGAAATTCTCTAAGAGATAACGAAAACCCCATCAATATCAATTTTGTACCTTAAAAAATCAATGCGCAAAAATAGACAAATATAAAATAGTGACTTAGTGATATATCTAAAACCAGCCAAATTCCAACATTTCCAGTTGATATTCAATAACAAATATTTTGTACAAACATTGTTATGACAATTAAAACCATAACAAAAAAAGAATCAACAAAATTGGACGAGCATTTCTCATGTTGATCTTTCATATATGCGGAAATTTATTTATAGGTATATCATGATATTCTCTAGGGTGTTGATATGCCTAATTGTTTCCTGCCAGTGTGACCTAATATCACATTACATGACTGAATTCGGTAAACGCTAAACCTCCCACCATCGATTCCGGTAGCACTACGTAATAGCTCTGCTGAATCCACAACTGCTAGAAAACACTGCTCACTTCGTGGTGTCCGATACGATATTCTCAAACTCGCTATAGCTATATATCTATAGCAAGTGCATACCAAATTGAATTCAATGGTCGGGTCATTTCGCAGAACCGGATTGTTGACCCGTTATTCTGGACGAGTTCTTAAACGAATATTATTGGATATCCAGTGGTAAATGCAGCGTGGGAGGCACCGGGAGGTCCTGAGTGAGGTTGCGATGCAAATGAGGTTACATGGTACTAAAACAGTAGTGATACTTTAAAGAAACAAAAGAAACAGTCAAGCTCATACAGACAAATGTTTGTCCTGGGAACACAAGAAATTTGCAGGTTCGGCAACGCGCGTGGCAGGCAATGTCTAACCCCAAGCCAACTACCCAGTGTACATAGGTCTAACACAGTATATCTCTTAAATGCTCTATTCAAAAAATTCAAAAATCAAAACCATTTATTCAGTTTAGGCCTTCGGAGGGCACTTATGAAGGTCAAATTTAAAGTTACTGAAGCTACAATACAGGAAACAAGCATATATTTAAAACGGACTCGCAAAAGTCAAACAAAGTAGAACGCATAACAACAGCAGCACAAAACAAAGGGGCACAAAATCTCATTAAAGCACAAACAATACTCAATCGGACAGTGGACGAACTAAATTACATTGTAGTTGCGTTAGGTAATCAGATCGACTCCCAGCCGGCTTGTTTGATGAGTTTAGTGAGGTTACTTTGTAGATGATTAGGTTTCAAACCTGGATATGTTTATGCAATAAAATAGGGTAATATACGCGGATTTGTGAAGGGAATTATCACCGCCGATTTGCTATGAATTGCTCTTTACTGTGTTTATCTGTAAAGTGAGTATTTTGGTGGATTACAAGCACGCAAATTGGAATTTTTTATAATAGTATTTGGTCTCATCATTCTTGATCAATTTCAAAGTCAAGATATCTTCGAGAAGGGCAAACCAAACAGCTGGTATCTCAATTCTATAAATGTCAAATATGATATTTTATTATTTTGACGGGCCAGTTGGCGTGGTGGTTAGAGATCCTGACTGCCCCCCCACAAGTTGTGGGTTCGATTCCCACCCAGGGGAAGCATTTGTGTGCATGAACGAACATGTCTGTTTTTTCTGTATGTGTGTAAATATCTATATAAATATGTATTTAGAAAAAAAAATTGTATGTGTAGTATATCAGGTCTTTATCATAGTACAAGCTCTGTTCAGTTTGTGATCAGATGGCCGTGAGTAAAATGAAATGTGGATATTTATTTATTAATTCAAAGATAGAAACGTAACATACAATTAATTAAGTTCAAAATACGAACTAAAACACAAAAGCGATCGTCATCAAGACCAAATCATTGGCACCGGGGCCAAAATGGCGCCGCAAGCAAACCGCAGCGTTGCCGCAGCGGCACCGCAGCGGCGTGACTAAATATTACTATTTAGTTTATAGAGCGGTTAAGCTTATGCAATTCAGTTTGTAGGCTTATTTAAATTGGTTTTTGGTATATGACACTTATATTGTTATTTCATAGTTACCGAAATACGAGTATGTATGCAAATATATAAAATTAAATTTAAATATAAATTGGCTGGTTGTTGTTTGTTTTATACAATCCTTTGTATACTTACATATACTTAAATAAAAATGTTTACATTTATTATTGGACAAACAAATTTTGGGTTTACATTAAAACGTATCTTATTTAGTTGTTTTTATTTGTCGCGGCGATTCCAACATCTGTAACAAAGACTGGCCGGCAGACAGAGACGAGACATTATGACAGAAGAGAATATAACAAATACAGACAAAACAAAGGAACTGTGGACGGATGGTTCCTCAATTTTAAAAATATTCCTTTATAGAGAGCGGAGTTCTTGATTTGCCTGGACATTTTTATATCTACTAACTAGCTGTCCCCCGCGATTTTACCCGGGTTCCTGTGGGATGTCACATGTATTATACACATAAAAACCTTCCTCTTCAATCATTCTATCTATCAAAAAAACCGCATCAAAATCCGTTGCGTAGTTTTAAAGATTTAAGCATACATAGGGATATGGGGACAGAGAAAGAGACTTTGTTTTATACTATGTAGTGATAATGAAAAGGAAAAATACGAAGGTAGTAGAATCCAACCTCGAATCCTTCAATAAGTTCCCTCATGTTGAAAAAACTGTAACTTGACTCATACGGGTGTTGTTATGTTCCGAAATTTTAATGATAATATTTATTGTGCCAGTTTGTTTACCCTAATAAATAAAAAAACTCCCAGACACAGAACAAACAGACATATTGACACAAAAGTTTGTCCCGGGTGGGAAACGAACCCACGTATGGCATGGCTAGAGTAACTAACAAGCCTACTGGCCCCATTATCTTTATAACCATAAAACAGTAATACAATTGAATAATTATTAAATGAATGAATTTAAACTCCGTTTAAGACCTTTACAATCTCCACGTCACTCAGACCACGAGATCCAGACACGGCCAAACGATAATCGACCTTACAACTATAAAACTGAAAATAATTAATTAAATGACATGAAAAACCTAACATCCCAACGTGACATTAATTAAAAAAATATCCCTACCCTCATTTCAAGGCATGTCAGCAGTTTCTAAAAGCCACTTAAAATAGGTCAGTCCAAACCTAAATAGCCAGGCATGCCTTAAATAGAACCTGAATCTTTACAGGACTTTTTTAATTAAAATAACTATTTGTCTATATAAATTAAAATTTACTGTTGTTGTAGCTCATCTCAAGAGGCGATTAAAGAACGCACTGACGCATGAAGATGATGATAAATTAAATTCTGATAGAACGTAACGCTCACTTGAGAACGGCTGGGTCGATTTGGTTAATTAATTAGGCCATGAAAAATTTGAGAAGTAGCCCGAAAATTTTATAACAGATTGAAAGTGCTTTTCCATGGATTTTTAGATAATAACTCACTATTGGAAGACGCATTACAACGCATGGCGTTAACAGCTAGTTAGCAGGCTATAAAAACGGAGGCTAGATTTTCGGTCATGTGGAATGAATCGGGAAGATTTGGGCAGTCAATCGGAAAGGGCATGCCCTATATTCTAGAGTGAAACTATGTCCCTAATGTCGTTTGTGGATTATAAGAGAGATATGAATGGTAATCTGAATCACTTTGACACATCTATCTTATTCATTACTTCTATAAAGAAAGAAATTTGTCTGGATGAATTCCTAGGAAATGTGTTCACGTGTTATTGTTTGCTTATTTGTACGCTTTTCTCAGGGTTCAATTTTGTTCTTAACTTTAATAAATACTAGGTAAAAGTATTCTATAATTAGCTTTTCTCAGTAGTTCCTCATCGCCTGCCTGCTGTTCCAAATTATTTGAGGTCAGCGCGATATATCTACTTTCTTCTTATTACGTTGCATTACACATTACAAAAGATTTGGCAGCATATTGGAGGTTCGCTTACCGGCTTTGGGAACGCTTTGTCAAACACTTGGAGCAAGGTGCACGTGGTCATCGATGTACTCTTTAGTCACTAGAGATGGGTTACGATGGCAGTATTCTAGTAAGTTTTTTTTTTATGTCACTTGGACCGACAAACAAGCAGGCGGTCCACCTGATGGTAAGTGGTCACCGCCGCATCTGGACATTTGCAACACTAAGAGCATCGCCAATGCGTTGTCGACCCTGAGACGTGAAGTTGTTAAGTCTCATGTGCCTGTAATTTCACCGGCCCCCTTACCTTTCTAACCGAAACACAGTAATACAATTGCACTACTGCTTCACGGCGGAAATGGGTAAGGTGGTAGTACTTCCCCGGACGAACTCTGCACTAAGAGCTCTACTACTCTAGAAGTAGTGCTACAAAGCTATTGCAGTATAGAACACGATACCTCATACTACTTGTCACCAATGATTTAAGTCCCAAGGTGTTTGGTGGGCATTATAATTATAAATATCCTGGAACATTCTTTACACACAAACTAAGCAGAGCTTCTATTATGGAAACCATATAACTGGGTAAAAAATGTTGTTTGGATATAATACCGAAACTCTAAGCGTAGTAACAGTAAATAATAAAAGATACAAATTTAAAAAACACTCAGAGAAATCTAAAAGCAATAATCGCTCGATTGACGCAATAAGCAACTCAACCAAGACATGTCTGTGTCAATGGCCAATGCCTCTGCGGTTTCCAGTATCACGATCCCCATGACACTATAGCACTAGACTATTACTATAGTAGCATTGCTGTACGAGGGCTAATAGCGATCACGAGCTGTTTTGTGGTGGGATAAGGAATTCAGTAAAGGGTTGGAGATCATTCACTTGACGTAAGGCTGTTTTATAAAGGTCCTATAAATAATAATAAATAAATAAATATCCCGGGACATTCTTTTACACACGGCCATCTGGTCCCAATCTAAGCAGAGCTTGTACTATGGACACCAGATAACTGATATACTACACATACTACTTTTTTTTTTTCTAAATACATACTTATATAGATATTTACACCCAGACACAGAACAAACAGACATGTTCATGCACACAAATGTTTGTCCTGGGAAGGAATCGAACCCGCGACCTTTGGTTTGGCAGTCAGAGCGCTAACCACCAAGCCAGCTGGCCTGTATATTATAACACTAGCTGTCCCCCGCGGTTTCTTCCGTTTATCGAAATTATATAAAGCCTATATATATCTACGAAAAATTCCGCGTCGAATGGTAGCAGTCACATTCCGATATGTTCAGTAGTTTTAAGGTGATGGTGCGTCAAGTGAACCCCAATATTTTGCTTATTACTGAAAGACAATAGCACACTAAAACTATGTATTGCCGCCTACACAAAATCAAACAGACTTTGCTTGATAGAATATCAATGTGTCTGTATGTGTGCGTGAATGAGAATGAAAAAGAGAACTGATGGTCTGATAAAATGGAAAATTCGCATTGGTGGTCAAGTTTGACTAGAGACAAAGTTCGATTAATTCTGACTTTAAGAATGTTTTCCAGTAATGCAGTTTGTTACTATGACCTACCTCTTTGGGGATTAGTGATCTGTTAGAGCCAATATAGGCTACATGTACCTACTACTACATTTTGTGAGACACATGTCAAGAGACTAATTTATTTAATGGTTATGATCATTATTTTGAACGAAAAATCATAGATGGATAATGAAAAGAAAAAAACCTACGAAGAGAAGAAAGGAATGAAGAGTAAGAAATCAGACAAAACTGATATTATCGAAGTGTAAAACGAAATAAAGTATCAAGTCCAAATAATTACAAACAGAATAATAATAACATTATTATTATTCATGAAATTCTATTTGTATACAATAACAAATTTCAGCTGCATTTTAATATCACAATAAATTGCTTGGTAATTATTTTTCATCATCATGATGAAAGACAATACAATTAAGCAATCTCCGTTAAAATAAATAGAATTCTATCCCAATTTAAATTCAATCCAAAAATCCAAGCATAAACTACAACACCCACGCCATTTTAAAACATTTGAAAACCACGAGTTCATTGTTAAAAAAAAATCTTACGCCCCTCGCACATGTGTTCAAAACTACCGAAATTTCGGCTGCTCCGAATCCTCGACAAATTGTGAGCCGTGATGCAATATATTAGGTGCAGTTAAGCCCCCAAAAGAGGGGTCAACAATGCCACCCCTCTCTAATCTAAGGGTACCAGCCACTCGACTACTATACATACTTGTTTGCCAAGAACCTAAATCAACTTTAGATTTCATTCAACCATTGTTTATTTTTCATTACGACATATGTATGGATGGTGCATTAATATTGCATTGTTGGAAATGTATTAGTGTAGCAAAAGACGTGGATGTTGGGTGTATGAGACACAGATGGTGTTTTTTTTGGTTGATTGAACTTTACAGTTATGAATTTCTTGTTATTTCTATGCAAATTATTTCGGTACAGCCAGAATTGTTCTGGTTGAGGTGTACTGACGTCTTAAGTCCATAATATATTATGAAATATTTTTGTTTTCTTTTTATATTTCAGGTCCCTTAAAACGTTGAACTACTGGCCAGTTTCATTAATCATGAGAGAAAACAGCCCTTTTTTCTTCGTAACATTCATTTTATTCTCTGTCGAGACGTCTCGAGAGGTTATCCCCATAGAAACATAACCTCAAAATACACTATAAGCCTCTTAAAATGAAAATTCATTGCAAAACAATAAGGTAAATGAGTAAATTGATTTACCGTTTCGTCGGTACGGGCGGACCACTCGAATATGATTTATTGTATAAGTTTGAAGGAGATTCTGACAGCTGTCAGACTGGGGGTTACAATTGGTAGGGCATCAATAATAAACCTGAGCTAAAACAGATGAGGCATTTGCCATTAATCCATGAATTTATCCTTGATTTGTTGGACAATATTGTTAAGTTTGTGAAATAGATGGAATTTACTTCGTTGTGAGGTCATAGAAAATATATTTATTTGGGGTAAATTTAATGTACCTTACTAAAAAAAAACAATTAAACAAGGTGACATGGAATATCATATCTGCCAAAAAAGGTAACAGAGCATTGTGCAGGTTTTTTTATAAACCAGCGCTGATTTTTGCGACAGGAAAGTAGGTAAGGTCTACTGTACCAGTAAAAAAGCAACGGCCTTAGAGCGTTTTATCTAACATACCTTCCATCTTACGCTTTCTTCCACGTTCCTAGATCTGGTGTAACCAGGGAGTATTACCCTTTGCTTATGCTAGGGAAAGAAACATTAAAATCGGTCCAGTAATATACAAGTGTAGATTTAATTCCAGAAGTCTCAGAAGGAAATTATAAGATTTTACGGAAAATAATTTAAATCAGAGTTTTGTGTTTTTTTAAAGAACTAACATTGTTGCTTCTTACACATTTTCCAAACTGGCAACTTACAGTCAAAAAACATAATTTCGACCTAAACTACAACATAGCACGGTTGAAAATCAAAGTGTCATACTTTAATAAATGTTTGTACAACAAAATTAAGACGATTTGTTCAATATATTTCCTAAACAAATTTAAATGCAAAAATAAAGTAAGAAACTGGCTTTTTACTATAAATTATATTGTGACTGAAAACCTCCTTCAAACTTCTTAAAATAAGTTAAGATGTTTATAACTTTAGTTTTAATTTTGAAACTTGTAAGCTGTGTTCAAACCTGTGTAGAGAGAATCTTGGTATCCAAAACACAAGTAAAATTTTACTTTGGATACCACTGTTTTCAACAGACACTTTTTATTAGTATAAGTATCTGTTATCGCGCCATCTATCGGCGTGCCTGTCGTACCAACCGGTGTGAAGCTAGGCGCGTGTCGTGTGCGCTCTGAAGCAGCGAACGACAAAAGAGGACGTCACCTCGGCCATCTTTCTTTTTATTACCAACTTCACTTCATTCCATACTCCCGCCAATATCGTATACACATCTGTCATAATTTAAATAATTGTTTTGTATTTGAAAAATATTACATTATTGTTTACATTGAACGAAACGCATATTATTTATAACAACCGCATCAACATTTCTTCGTAGAAGAGAAATACCCATCAAACTAACGCATCATCACATCATAACGCAAACAGTATCGTATTTTGTCACAATTTTTTATGATGAAATAAATTAATTATTATTATTATTTTTTAGGTACCTGTATATAACAGAGCTTAAAAAAAAATACGGTAGTAGTTACATTAGTAAAGAAACTCCGAACAAAGCTCGGTCACCCAGGTACAAAGTATACTATCACTATTACTACATAGTATAAAACAAAGTCGCTTTCTCTGTCCCTATATCCCTATGTATGCTTAAATCTTTAAAACTACGCAACGGATTTTGATGCGAATTTTTTAATAGATAGAGTGATTGAAGAGAAAGGTTTTTATGTATAATACATGTGACATCCCACAGGAACGCGGGTAAAACCGCGGGGGACAGCTAATATAAGTGTTATTTACGCCGCAATTCCGATATGATTTTTCGACAAATAATATTTATTCAGTACATTGTTATTCGGGCGTTCACCTTACCATTGTAGTCTATAATAAGAAATGGTTCATTACCTTGAACGCGTCTATTATTTTGTTAAGTATTACCAAGTAATATCGAGTAACATAAAAAAATACGTTCTTGGTATTTATTATTAGGTATTAGTGTAAAATTAAATAAACATGTATTCTTTTCTGAAGGACTATTTAATACTAGCTGTCCCCCGCAGTTTCACCCGCGTTACCAAGGGATGTAACATTATCCGGGCACAAAATGTAACCTTTGTTACTTCTAATATCTATACGAATTTGTGTACAAAGTTTCATGATGATCGGTTAAGTAGTTTTCGCGTGAAAGCGTTACAAACAAACTTACATTCACATATATAATATTAGAAGGGAAGTATAAAGGTGACTGATTAAAATTTTGTCTTTTGTATAAGTAATAAAAATGTCTCCTATACATTCAAAATGGCTAAATGTATATATCTAAATGAAATTCATACAACTTCACGTCTCAGGGTCGACAACGCATTGGCGATACCTAGTGTTGCAAATGTCCATAGGCGGCGGTGACCACTTACCATCAGGTGGAGCTTCCGCTTGTTTTACGGCGCATGTGGTATAAAAAAAATATCACAATAATATAGATCACGGGTACCTTGGGAACGTGGGTGAGTCTATTCGTTACATATTTGATTTGTGCTTTATCTATCAAATATCAATAACAGTACCTGGATGGCCGAGCATTGCTCGGGATTTCTTTACTAACTTGACTTCTACCGTATTCTCATTTTTAAAGCACTGTCACATATACCTAGATACGATGCGATAATAAAGGGCTCCCAATAACAGTATTTCTCACGAAAGATTTAACTTGAAAACCTTACCTTCTAATGACATTGTAGCAGTATTCATTGCCTAAAACACGCATAAAACGACATTTTCTGAAAATGAATCCTAGCTAGGTCTATTTAACGCCCCCGAAACTGCCGAAATTTCATGAAAATCGTTGGAGCCGTTTCCGAGATCCTAATTATATATATATACAAGAATTGCTCGTTTAAAGGTATTAGATAAATAGATAGTGCATATATAGCAACGTATTAGACAATCTATATATTATATTGAATATAAAGGTACACAACATTTGTCATAAAAGCAAAATGTCATGATTGCGGTATCCAAAAAGCTTTCGACCCTTTTACGGCACATAATAAAAATGACGGTCCAAGTTATTGAATTACGTATTATCAGTCCATTGAAGTATTATGTAATCAATTCAATGAAGTCCATATTTATATCGCTAATAAGGGTGTGTCGATGGAAAAACAAGGGTGTATGAGTCTGTTAAAATATTATTGTGTAAAATATTTTGGTGAGAAAAAGACCACGCTTTACAAATTTATTGTTTACTTAAAAATCTTCGAAAATTGTTATAATAAAATTTACATTTCAGTATTTATTTTTGTTTGCAAAAGTTTTCTTAATAGGAGTTTATTCAATTATATGATATTTATTTTATTTAATTATTGTTAAAATATTATTTAAGTAAACAAGCTATTACAAAGAAAGGTTCTCGAGTGGCGACCACGTACAGAAAAACGCCGAGTTGGACGACCTCCCATAAGGTGGACCGACGAACAGGGGCTCGATTCTGTAAGGAAAATGACACTGACTCGAGGATTTTTCATCGCGGCGTAATCACGTGAGAGGTAAGCTCTCCGAGGCCTCCGTGAAGCGGCTGAAGACTGTTCGAGGTGGAAATCCAAGGGGGAGGCCTATGTTTTGCAGTGGACATCGCTAGGCTGATATGATGAGCCCAGATATTTATTTATATACATAAAGGTTACCAACTAAATACCTACAGAATTTTGATGTTCCGTAATTACCACCTTAGAGCACATCCTGACTTACCATAGTGTGACTGTAGATACAAAAGAGAACTTTATCTGTCAATTAATTTATTTTCAATGATATGAAGTATTCTTTACACACGGCCATCTGATCCCAAACTAAGCAGAGCTTATGGATACCAAATAACTGATATACTACATATACTACTGTTTCATATTTCTAATGTCCCCCGCGGTTATACCAGCGAAAATCTTCCTCTTCAACCACTCTATCTATTAAAAAAAACGCATCAAAATACGTTGCGTAGTTTTAAAGATTTAAGCGTATATAGGGATATAGGGACATACCCACCGCCATCCCATGGCCTGACAAACCTTGCGGTAATACAAGCCGAATCGTGGGGGTCGCAAGGGATATAGGGACAGAGAAAGCGACTTTGTTTTATACTATGTAGTGATTTTACATAGGTATTTAAGTATATATTTACACCCAGACTCCGAACAAACATGGCCATGCACGCAAAAGTTTGTCCTAGGTGGGAATCGAACGCAAACAAAGTTACCTATCACAAAATGAACTGGCTTTAATAAGATGACTGGTATTTCTCTCTATTTTCACCAAATAGACCTGTATGCGATTCAACATAACATAAACGAGTTAGATCGTATCCAGTATAAGAAATGCCGAAGAAAGAATCGCAAGAAGCAATAATAGGGCAAACTGTACACCCACGCTTTCGAAGTTCATAGAGCCTTCAAGAACTAGATAGGCCTTTAGGAATGAAGGCATAGAATACATGATGTAATACTGTTTCGTGTTCTGTGTCCCAGAAACATACAACTTGGGGCTCTTTAAGAAAAGAGTGAATAGGCTACTAACGGGAAAGCGAGCTCCATCTTCGGTCTCATCTTCACTTACCATCAGTGCCTTTACCATGAGTTTTTAACGTACGTACTCGCTAGCGACGGCGTAAAACATTTCTATGGCAAATCTGTACAGCGCCACTAGCGGTCACCTAAAGAACTAAAATCGATAGTACCTACGAGTCGATAGGTAAAAAATCTCAAATTAAGAAGAGTGTACTGCTTGTAGTATGGCTACCAGGTAACTGATATAATACATGTTACTTTTTAAATACATACTTACATATCCATACATTTACAACCAGACACAGAACAAACAGACATGTCCACACATAAATGTTTGTTCTGGGTGGGAATCGAACCCACAACCTGCAGCTTAGCAGTCAGGGTCTCAACTGGCCCGTCAGAGTATTCCATTGAAACAGTTGGAAGGCTTATTTTAGTTATACCTAGCAACCTTTCGTGGAAAAATGTATGTAAAAACAAAAATTGTAGCAAAGTAAGTCCTTATAATTCGTGGGAATAAAACTGGAGACACGTTTTTTTATATCACATGGGCCGACAGTCAAGGACGATGTTCCACCTGTGTTTTGGTTAGAAAGGTATGGGCGGGTGAAGTTACAGGCACATGAGATTCAACTTCACCTCTCTTCGACAACGCATTGGCCCTGGTGTTGTAAGCAACCTTAGGGTACGGTGACCAGTTCTCATCAAATGGACTGTCTACCCATTTTTTTTGTATTCGCTAGATCAACAACACAAATCATTTATTTCACAAAATCTACAGAACTTAAACCTTTAAAAAAACCTAGTACCAGTCCTTACATCCAATTACCGATTTACTTCATGTCTCATAGAAATTAATGACCAATTACAGCCCCCTTATTCAGCTAATACAAACTTCGTCGGCGAGACTTTCTAACAAAAAAATCACCCTTAACACCAGCGAAAACTATAAAAGATAAACATATTTGTTCAAGAAGCGGCACATCACTACAGAAACAAAAGAAACCCGCCCAAGGACGACACTGCGGCTCCCGAGGGCATAAAGTTTTGATAGCACATGCTCTCGACAATATTTGACGACGAGCCATACTCACTTTTATTCAGTTTTCATTTTCCACACCACAGCCTCCATACTACAGATAAGTATTTTTTTCGATATAAAATTTTACTTTTATAGTTGGTTCGCTGTTGTATATCATTTTTTTGCTGTGTTAGTGACGCGGGTAAGTCTATAATAGTCTTTGATTTTGGCGGTGAAGTTAATAAATGAAAAACGGTTATAAATATAGCTAATATTATAATTATATTCAATTAATATATAGGCATTTGCTTTGCAAAATAGCTTAAGTCACTCGTTATAACATCGGCTATCTACCTGTGGGAGTATCAGCAAAATTGGTTAAGCCATTTTGGAGTCATGGAACATATATATACATATGTACACATATCGATTTTTATATACGACAAGAAAATTATTGAAAATCCAGCTTTCACTATGAATGGTCAGATTCAGACACTTTCCCCGCATTCCCCGAAGGAGTATCTATAGATTAAAAAAATATCCTAATATGTTCACCCATTTGACAGGCCAGTTGGCTTGGTGGTTAACGCTCTGACTGCCAAACCGAAGGTCACGGGTTCGATTCCCACCCAGGACAAACATTTGTGTGCATGAACATGTCTGTTTGTTCTGTGTCTGGGTGTAAATATCTATATAAGTAAGTATTTAGAAAAAAAAAGTAGTATATGTAGTAGATCAGTTATCTGGTTTCCATAGTACAAGCTCTGCTTAGTTTGAGACCAGATGGCCGTGTGTAAAGAATGTCCCAGGATATTTATTTATTTACCCATTATGGCGTGAAAGTAACAAACGTACAAACAAACTTTCGTTTTCATAACACTAACATATTATTTTTTTGTGTGATAATTTTATTTAAATTGAACACTAAATTATGTAGCTCACTTTCATGCAAGCAAATCAATGATCCGTATTTTACATATTAACACTTTTTCCTGGTAATTTTATGACCTATTGTTCCCTTCAACTGAAATGAGTATGTGAACAAATTATAATATTTAGAGGGTAGATAACAAATACATTTTTTGTTAAGGGTGAGTCGACTTGAAAATATAAACTTTTTTTTTACTGTTTTGGTAGGCAAACGAGCAGACTTATCGACCTGGTGGTAAGCGATTACCACCGCCCATGGACACCCGCAACACCAGAGGAGCCACAACTTATAGCTGTCCCCCGCGGTTTTACCCGCGTTCCCGTGGGATGTCACATGTATTATACATAAAAACCTTCCTCTTCAATCACTCTATCTATTCAAAAAACCGCATCAAAATCCGTTGCGTAGTTTTAAAGATTTAAGCATACATAGGGATATAGGGACATAGGGACAGAGTAAGCGACTTTATTTTAAACTATGTAGTGATAAGCCCATTGTCCCCCGTGGTTTCACCCGCGTTTATCGATGTCATATAGCTTATTATTAGCGCAATCACATGTTCTGACTATATACCTACCCCTAGGTTGTCTGGAAGAAACGGTTTTAGCGATAAGACCGCTTATGTTGTAAACTATTGTTCTGTTATCCACTTCTTTATGTTTCTTCTTCTGTTGTTACGTATTGTACAAATAAAGTTTATTGTATTTTATATCAATTTTCAGAGCCAGAGCCTCCCCAATGCGTTGTCGACCCTGAGACGTGAAATTGTTAAGTCTCATGTGCCTATAATTTCGCCGGCACCCTTACCTATCTGCCCCAAACGCAGTAATACAAGTGCCAAGTTTTCCAGACTAAAAAGTAGCCTATATGTTGTTCCAGGATATGCTCTATCTGTGTGCCAAGTTGCATCTAAATCCATTAGGTAGTTTTTGCGTGAAAGAGACAAACAAACATGGGTACAATGTTTCGCATTTATCCTATAAGTAGGATTCTTCTTTCACCTGTATGTAACCGACTCCTCTGGGCGCGATTTTGGCCCTCTTTAAATGGCCAGACTTCATTCAAACTTTGTAGATTTATCGAGGGCGATAACAACTATATATTTTAAATAGTTAGACCCGTTATCCTTACTAGGATAGTCAGGATTAGCGATTGAACTAAAAAAAAGAGAAATAAAAATATAAAAGTTAAAAAAAAAACTAAAAACTACATTCTGAATTCTAATTTATTATCTATTTTTTAGTTGGATTTTCTATAAAGGCGTGTTTTTTACAGTAAAATAGTAAAATCGATACACCAGTCTCAGGTAACCTTCTAACGATTTAAAAGCAACGTATAATTACTTCCCCGCGCAACCCACACTGTATTTAACTTTTTCTAACGTTAGAACTTCACCTTAAACATTAAGGGGATCACTAACCGTGACGCAGCTGTTTCGAACCCTTAACCAATAATGTCAAATTTAAACACACAGTTAACTTTAACTGAACGGTTAGATAAGTAATAGTTATTTGTTATGTTTTGCTTACGGGTTGCTTGCTTGTATTTAATGACTTTTAAATATTCGAAAAAAAAAATAACCTGAAAGTAAGTTTATAGAAAAATATACAAAAAAAAAATCAGCTTACTAAGTTTCTTGCCGCTTCTTCTCAGTTTCTTGTAAGTAAACTTCTGTAGTTTTGACCTTCATGAATAAAAAATGTCTGTGAGTTTAAATATTTGATTGATACGGTCGACAATCCGGGGTCTACTTTGACAGAGCACAAAGACATTATAAAAAAAAAATATTCATTGCCCGACACGAACTTGGCTGTATTTTCTCTCCATTGTACAATCATTAATTTATCGAGTAGACCGTAACAAATGCAACAATAGACAAATTGTACCACAAAGTTGTCTAACCGGGAATCGAACCGCGACCCAACCTTGTTAATCACTGACCGAAGTCAATTTTAATTGGTTTTTAGGGCATGTATAACTGAGCCCTTTACTTTTTCCCGCGGGAAATAAGAGACCATTATGTGAGTCTGTATGAATCTTGAAGATTTTTATAAAAATCTCGGAGTTGTTTTATAAGTGTAAATTTGGCGACATATGTAGCTGATCAAAATTTCTCCAGTACACTTTATTCCACCTGAAGATAAGTGGTCACGTACAGACATTTATTTAATATCCAAAGTGATATGGTTTTGAATAGATTATGGTTTTGTTTTGAAGGGATTGGAAGGACCTCTAAGGTGTTTTTTTTATTTCACATGAGCAGACAATTAAGCACACGGTCCACCTGATGGTAAGTAGTCACCGCCGTGTATGGGTATTTGCAACACTAAGGGCATCGCCAATGCGTTGTCGACCCTGAGGCGTGAAATTGTTAAGTCTCATGTGCCTGTAATTTCACCGGCCTTACCTTCCTAAGTAACTGAAACACAGTAATACAAGTGCACTACTGCTTCACGGTGCAAATGGGCAAGGAACACTAAGAGCTCTAAAATATATTATATATATAATAAAATAATTGTAGTGTACTGGTATATTGTAAATTTGAACTTATGTAGCCAATAATGATAATAAATATCCCGGGACATTCTTTACACACGGCCATCTGATCCCCAAAATCAGCAGAGTTTGTACTATGGAAACCAGATAACTAATATACTTAATATTCAACTTAATTTTTCCAAATACATACTCATTTAGTTATTTATATGTCCATTCAAATTATTTTATGTCGGTTATACCGACATATACAATTTTCTTTTTCATATACGAGTATATACCACGTTTTTTTACCTGGTACCTTTAAATGTACACAAATCTACGCTCCGATGTGCAAAGCAAAGTACACGCCCTAAATTTTAATGAAATCCATAGTTTAAAAAAAGGTAGTTTAAAGGCCTGTTCAGATATAAGCGATATACCACGATATCTACCGCCGTGGGTAGCAAATACCGAGAGTGTATTCGAAATAGGAGTTTCGAATACACGCTCATGTTAAATATAAGTGGATATCGTTAATGGTATGGATATTTGTTTTGCAAATCGAATTGATAAATATTATTCAGAACATTCTTTACACACGGCCTCTGATCTCAAACTAAGAAGTGCTTGAACTATGGAGACCAGATATCTGGTATACTACATATACTACTTTCATTTCTAATTGCATCTCAAGATAAATAAACGGAACAAACCGTACCATAGCGGTACTGAGATGTATTTTATGCTAAAGTCGCGGAATTTCTTAAAAGTCCCACCTTGATACCGTGGTATTTATCGTTACCCACAGCGGTATGAAATATAGCTGGTATCTGCAGAGGCCTTAAAAGTATACAGCAATTTCACACAAAGGGAATTAAGGGTCAAAATGACACGATGTCCTCATAGAATAGTCATAGCTGACTGCAACTACCTTCGTTCCTGTGCTAGGTAATTATTACCCCACATAAAGAAAGTACAAATTTATAGGTGATACAAAATTACAAGTATTTTCCGATACTGTCATTTAGCAGCTGTGGTCATTCGCACGATGAAATTGCCGTGTGGCGACTTTGTGCGGTAGGATTGTGGTGCCACTGTGAGCGGGGAGTGGGTGAGGTAGCGGAGTGGGTAAGGTAGCGGAGCGGTTTCGTTGCGAAAGGTATGTTTTAGCTGTAAGAGAATATCAGATGTAAACTTTGTGCAGTCGTTGAAGTTAGAAAAGGAATGCGTATGAAAGAGACTTAAGGATAACTCAATCTTTGAGGCGTGTTAATAGAGTTTCCTGTATATCTTCCAAAGATTTGAAATTTAGAAGTCAAAGTGGAAAAATGTCCCAGGATATTATTGATATATTTTAATTTGATTCTACAGTCATATTTGGTTTGACAGTAAGTAATAGTTTTTTGAAAGATTTGTGATCCCTAAGCACGAGTAGCTGGAGTTAGGCTTTAAGTCTGTTATATGGTCTTCTAAAAGAAGATCTATTTGTGTTTGTCATAATATTATTGAAGCGAAAACTTCTTTAGGACCGTTGTCATTTGATGCACGATGAAACGAAAAAGAGACAAACATATTTCTATAATATTAAGCCTGCGACAGAAGGAGATAGGTAGTTCACTGTAGGTTTCACTTTACCGCGTGAGAACTCCAAACAATAGACTTTTCTTATTGTTTATTCTCTTCCCCGCTACATAACGGACGGCGTCCTATCACGACACTTGCGACTTTCCCGCTCCAATGGCGTCATATTGAAAATTACTTTTAGCAAATGAATACCTGCCGTTGTATCTAACCTGTCATTAGTTTCGAATTATAATAGTTTTATAGATATATCTAGATTTTAAATCGACATACATAATAAATCATTTAAAACATTTTATAAGTCGCCACGTAGGTAATTATAGTCGGCAACTCGATGTATAATTTTTTTTATTCTCTTTTTATTTATAATAGAAATAGGCATAGCTTGGGTGTAAGTTCTACTAATATTATATATGCGAAAGTTTGTGAGTGTGTTTGTTACATTTTCACGCAAAAACTACTGATCGGATTTGGATGAAACTTGGCACATATACAGTATACAACGTGTTACAAAATACCCCGTAAAATTTAAATAATTATCAAAGCCAACAACCCTAGTAAGCTGTCATGTCAGGGAACCAGATTATTTAACAGAAAGGCCTACGTACCTATTTTACCTAATAATTGTCTACTTTAATAGTTTTACTATTTTTATTAATAAAAATCAGTTTTTTTCTTTTTGGTGTATGTTATACAGCGTTACTACGGTTCTTAAATATTGTGAATGGACTCGTTATAAGGCCCCATTTAACCTCATTTTGGCTTTGTATATAATTTTATCTCGGGAAAATGTAACATCCCCCGGGAATGTGGATGACAGCTAGTATCTATATGAGAATATAATTTAGAAAAAAAAGTATATGTAGTATATCAGTTATCTGGTTTCCATAGTACAAGCTCTGCTTAGTTTGGGATCAGATGGCCGTGTGTAAAGAATGTCCCAGGATATTTATTTATTCATATTTATAGCTCGCAATTAGACACGAAAACCCTTTTTGTTTTGTAAAAGCCGCGTCATTGACACAAAGGGCGTTTTTGGAGGACAATTTGTTTTGTTCACGTGTCATCGCTTCTGTCGAGTGATATAAAACTCGGCTAAAAATTCGGAGGTCCTGGGTTCGATTCTCTGGTCTTAATGTACAGCTCAATTATTCAGCTAATACAAACTTCGTCATCGAGCCGCTTCACGGAGGCCTCGGAGAGCTTATCTCTCACGTGATTAGTAGTATTAGCGTGGTGAGCGAAAGAGACAGAGCACGGAGGCCGCGACGAAACATCCTCGAGTTAGTGTCATTTTCCTTACAGAATCGAGCCCCAGTTGACGTATCTTTTGCACTAAATTATTAACTGTAGCTCTGCATTGGTTACTTAGGACTTCAATATATTCTGTCGACCTTATCCCCAATTATAGGTGAGAATTATTTTTTATTTTGCTGTTATTTATACATTACCGCTATGTTTTTTTATTAATACCGAACAGAATTTTATATCGATGGCGTGAGAACAAAATTCGATGAATGATGATATCGACCCGTCTTTAAAGCCTATAATCACAAATGTAAACCGAATCCGTTCGCCCAGTTTCCAGTATTTAAACATTCAATTTTCAACGATAATTTTAAAACAATAGATCCGCCATGACACCATGGCATATAATTAATTAATAACAATTTCCAATTGAATACCATTGGATTGTAATTGAATTTCGGAACAGATCATTGGAGTGTAGAACCCCGATTGTCTATTGTTTGAGTTATGTAATTAGGTCCCCGGGTTCCGTAGTCAATGTGAGGTGATATTTTTTTTTTATACCACATGGTCCGACAAACAAGGGGACGGTCCACCTGATGGTAAATGGTCACCGCCGCCTGTGGACATTTGCAACACTAGGGGCATCGCCAATGCCTTGTCGACCCTGAAACGTGAAGTTGTTAAGTCTCATGTGCCTATAATTTCACCGGCGCCCTTACCTTTCTAACCGAAACACAGCCATACAAATACTGCTTCAAGACAGAAATGGGTACAGAGGTAGTACTTCCCCGGACGAACTCTGCACTTAGAGCTCTGCTACTCGAATTCACTAGTTTTGAAAGAATTGTACGATTATTTGATGAAGACCGGATTTTTCAATTTATGGTATTATCGATGCGCTATTGCATTGTTAAGTCTATATAAAAAAAATCTTAATAATAAATAAATAAATATCCCGGGTCATTCTTTACACAGCCAGCTTGCGTATATCATCGCTCCATCTAGCTGGAGGGCGCCCTACACTACATTTACCGAGCCGTGGTCTCCACTCTAGAACACGTCTACCCCAACGGTTATCGGTTCTGCGACAGATGTGACGGTTGGAAACAAAGAGCTGAAGATCGAGCTCAGTGGCGTGCCATAGGTGAGGCCTATGTCAGGCAGTGGACGGAGATAGGCTGATGATGATGATGATGATGATTCTTTACACACGGCCTACTGATCCCAAACTGAGCAGAGCTTGTTTTATAGAAACCAGGTAACTGATTTAAGAAATACAAATACTTATTACATTTTTTTTCTAAATAAATATTTGACGGGCCAGTTGGCTTGGTGGTTAGAGACCCTGACTACCACGTCGCTGGTAGTGGGTTCGATTCACACCTATGACAAATGTTTGTGAGCTTGAACATGTATTTTTGTTATGTGTCTGGATGTAATAAAAAGTAGTATATGTAGTATATATATCAGCTATCTGGTTTCCATAGTACAAGCTCTGCTTAGTTTGGGACCAGATGGCGGTGTGTAAAGAATGTCCCGGGATATATATGGTAATTCAAATAAACAACTATTATGGCTTGAGATTAATAATATATTTCTTTTATCTGCCTTTTTGGCTATTATAAGTTAAAAGCCAGTCAAGTGTTAAATATAATTTAAATCATAATCTATTACATCACAAAAGAAACAGCAACTGAAGTAACCGTCGGTTAGGAAATCAACCTAAAATGCAGTAAGGTCCAAAATAGATTGTTTCCTCTTTATAATCTATATATACAATGAATGCGATATCTAATCTTAAAAACATTTCAAATCAAAACCTAAAATACGCAACAACTAAAAACAACTACAAAATTAACATAAACTGTAACGCAAACCCCGAAGTCACAGTGAAGTAATGAAGTAACAATGTTACGAGCACAGTGCCAGGCGAAACTGGCATTTCGCACACCCGAATACTGAGCACAGCCGGCATGCGAGTCAGTACACTTGACCTATTTACACTTTCTAAGGAAACGAGGACTCCTATGGGATTTTGGTTCTTGATTATTCAACTGAGCGACTGTAGTACAATTTTAAACAATAACTAGATAACTGATAAACATAGGGAAAGGTTCTCGAGTGGCGACCACGTACAGGAAAACACCAAGTGGGACCTCTCACCAGGTGGATCGACGATGTCGTCCAGGTGGTCAGAGTCGCTGGAAGCCGCTGGTTGCAGGCGCTTCAAAACCGTTCCAAGTGGAAATCCATGGGGGTAGCCTTTATTCAGCAGTGGACATACCCGGGCTGATATGATGATGATGAAATGATAAACAACACATACTTCATTAATTCAGTAAGCTTGGTCGTAAAAAATACGGGTATACAGTGGTGAAGTGAGAGCCTACAGACGCAGATACAGACAGAGGGATTTCATATGCCTTCTTGTTTGTGACCAGTAGTACCGACTTTCCTCAAAATATCGGACATTGTTCTGTCCGGTATGACCATTTATTTTTTAACGGACAGGCCTCGAAAATACCGGACTGTACGCTTAAATACCTGAAATCTGGCAACCCTAGTTGTGAACAACCAGTAGCTGATTGCATAAAACACACGATCAGCGACAACTTGAATATTTGAACTCAACATAGACAGAGGAATCATTGTTGCGAATCGTTCACGCGAATTATTGGATTCAACAGGAAAACACACCGAAAATTTGGTGAAAAATTAAATTATTTCCCGATAGACAGTTGGGGAGTTGTTGAAATGCTGAGAGCATCGCTCAAGGGGGAAAAACATGGGAGGAAAATATCATTTTCGTTGTACAATACTTACTTACATGTACGTTGTGTTGTTCTGGAAAAATACTTATAGGCATGATAATAGTTTAATAGGTGGGTTGTTGTTTTTCCTTAGAATCCGTTTCGAATGTCTGGATATTGTTAGACAAACGTCCTTTTATATAATATGCTCCTAATATTATAAAAGCGAAAGTTTGTATTTATGGACGTTTGTTACTTTTTCACGCAAAAACTATCTAACGGATTTAGATGCAACTTGGCACATAGATAGAGCATATCCTGGAATAACATATAGGCTACTTTTTATCCCGGGAAAACGTGACATCCCTCGGGAACGGTAAAACCGCGGGGGACAGCTAGTATATGTACATATGTGTTCATATTATGCGATTAACTGATATATACTCGTATATTAACTGATTTTATTATATCATATATTTATATTATAAACTGAATGACCCCCGCGGATTCACATGCGTTCCGGTGGTCTGTAATACGCGAACTGTCAAACGAGCGTAGTCAAAATAGTTTTATATAAAAAATTGTTTTATGTACTTCTTCTCATTTTAGACTTTAAATGTGTCTCTCACGTCCATCCGTTGGAGCAACTTTTTTAAAAAGGTTGTAGGTTCCTTACTTTTTAAAATCTTTTATCTTAATTAAATAAGGACAGCTGCAATATAACGACAAAAAAACTAGCTAATATCAACAAGTGCGCCAAATGAAACGAAGAACCGTTTGTTCTTATTAGTTATTTTGCTGACGCTATTATGTAGGGTTGCCAACAGTACATTTTTTATGTTTACTTTAAAGGTACACTAAAGCAAAAGGGTGTGTTTTGTTTCTCTTTTTTTTATTTTACTTTTAAATGAGTAGATATTATTAGAAACTTAGTTACTAAATATTTCTCCTATATAATCCTTATAATAAGCCCTATTTTTGGTTTCATACCTATTTTTTTTAGTGTACATGAGGGAGGACTCAAGGACGCTATTCCTTTAATAAGTCAACACTTCTTTCTAAATAAATTGTCATATTAATATTTATTTAAATTACTTAAAAAAAAAATTACTTCAACAACAAGGAACGACATCTCACGACACTCTCAACACGCACTCAAGAATCCAATATCGCACAATCGAAGCTTTCTCAGTATTTGCCCTTTTATTCAGCTAATACAAACGAGCCGTCGCAAGGAGGCCTCCGAGATCATACCTTTCACGTAATTGCGTAGTTAGCGAAAGAGACAGCATGGAGGCCGTGACGAAACCTCGCGTTAGTGTAATTTTATCTTACAGAATGCCACCCCTGAGAATATATTAAAGCGTACAACATCATAGTTGGACGATCTTCCCTTTAAAATGGAGGAGTCTCACACCTACCTCATACACAAATTAATATTTACCTCATTAAGATTCCGTTTCTTGACAACCCTAATCAAACACATGCTATCCGTACCGTAATTGAGCGCGACGTTTGGCTGTGTTCCTAACATAGTGCTCATACTTGCCTAGATACGGTTAACCTAGATACTGGAGATCTGTGCCTTGGAATCTGTCCGACAACATTATATTCCTTTGTATTGTAGTTGCCATGGTTATGTGCGATTTAAAGGGAACTGTAAACTTGCTTCTTATATCTCTCAAAGACACAAATCTGGTATGAGCAGCTGAGAAAGTGTGTCGTGTGTGTAAAATATAAAATTTAAAACTATTTTAATAAAAGTTATGGACGTAGATTCTAATCTAACAGCAAGTTTGATGAAAGAGGTGAAAACCAGAGGAGGGACCATGGCAACCATATTGAAGGACTTCCTTTCGTCTTCGGTTTTTCTCGCCTTTCCAATGATGTGATGTTTACCCGGGACGAAAGAAACACTGTTTGAATATATAAAAAAAATCTATTCCTAACTCCGTTTATTTATACTTGTGGGATTGTCTGGCGCAAATTATTGAAAAATCTTTTCAATAGCGCCAGCCGCCTCTTTAGTTTATTTGTAATAAAACATTATACCGCCACGCCTATTATCCCCGTAGAGGTAGGCATAGGACGCAGTTGAGACCCACATTCCAACGGAGATAGTTTAAGTACCAACTTTACTTTACATGACTAAACAAAGAAATGGTATTACATTGTCCGAGCGGGGAAATGAACCCAGCGCCTCAAGGTCTCGATTGTATAAGACAGGAGAACTAATAATAATCGTCAACGTATCCAATTACAAAATTATCGATAGAATAAGATATCTATAGGTGCCTTCGTTAGTAGATATTCATCAGAGTTTTATACCAATTAGCAGTCCGCAGCTCCGCGCTGATTGGTTCATTATGTGCTGATCCAATTTTAGAAATGAGGTCGGATTTTTCACCAGAATATGTTAACGAGAGTTTGCTCTGTTTTATTATGGTCCCATCTGACAGTCCTCCGGTTTCACCCACTTTCCCGGGGGATGCTATCTTTTCCCGGGATTAAAAACCTGTGTGTTGGTCCAGGTAATTAACTATCTAGGTGGCAAGTTTTATCGAAATTCGTTGGGTAGCTTTTGGGTGAAGGAGTAACAAAGATCCATTCTCACAAAATTTCGCATGTTTAATATTAGTAAGCATAAGTGGAATAAGAAATTGGATTTATTTAGTCTTTTTTATATCAATAGTAGTGATGTGACAGATTTACGTATCCGATACGAATATCCGTATACAATTTTTTTCACAACTCACTTCACTTGTGAGGGAAAAAAATTGTATCTATCCGTTAAAATATTTTATCTCAATATCGCAATAAAAATAATATAATCATATTTAAATAATTACAAAACTTCATTGTAGACATACAACTCAATACACAATAATCAATTCTAACTCGTGTCACACAAAACTGAGAAGAAACGGCAAGTAACACAGCAAGATGACATCTTACATAATAAGAAACAAGAATTTGAATTAGTACGAGGAGTCTGAAAATTCTATTCATTAAATAAATAAATAACCCGGGACATTCTTTACACACGGCCATCTGATCCCAAACTAAGCAGAGCTTGTACTATGGAAACCAGATTTTTTTTTCTGAATACGTACTTATATAGATATTGACACCCAGACACAGAACAAACAGATATGTTCATGCACACCTGAACACACCATGAACCTGAGACCATCGCCTTGGCAGTCAGAGACGCTAACCACCAAGCCAACTGGCCTGTGTTGTGTTGTGAAGTGATTTAGGCTACGTTGTTATTCAGGGAAAACATGAGATGGTTCAGAAGAACAGAAGAACATGAATTAATCTACTAAATGGAAGCTAGTTTTTAATAAACAGATTATTTTGGTACCATTTTCAAGTGTTTTTGTTATTATTCTCCCTTCCCCTATTCATCCCTTCTCTCCTTCATCTTGGTATTCAATTCACTCCTACACATCATCCAAAACGAAGTTGCACATCCCTAACACCATTTCCGTGTGTATTCTCCAAATACCACTTTGTGACTCTACCGAATCGAAGCCATCAATTTCAACACACCAAACAACTGATGCAAGACTAACAACTTACGTACCTAAAATTTTATTATTTTAAAAAAAGCACACCAGAATTCCGCGATCTCAATACATTGATAGCTTCGATTGTTCTCTCTCTCTCTGCGCGTAGATATGTGAAAGAGATTGTAAACAACATCAACATTTATTTTCTTTATGTACAAAATCTTATTTTGAAAAGAGTAATTGCTGAGTTTATTGCCGGCTCTTCTCAGTAAAAGCAACCTTCCGAACCGGTGTTAGAGTCTGACCATTCATAAGTGCCTGTGAAGGCCTATTTGAATAAATATTTCATTTATTTTCATTTAATTTAATTTCATATTTCTTTTCAATCAAAGCAAATCGACTTCTAGTCTGCATATACAGCCACACAATTGCAAAGGTTTTTTCCGTTTCAATTCCGAAACCCAGAAGACTTAGTGTTTGCTGATGGCCTGCACAATAGGCCAAACATCCAAAAGAAAAGAATCTATGAGAGTTCAAGATTATGAATGACTGGATATGGTTTCTGCTTCATGTTTCGTAAATAATTTTAGAATTAAACTTTCTTGTCGACTTGGTGGTTAGGCATGATTACGACGCACAGGTCGCGGGTTCGATTCCTACCTCAGGCAAATAAAATTCAAAACCTTTTATTCCGTTTAGGCCCTCGGAGGGCACTTATGAAGGTCAAATTTAAAGAAGTTACCACCGGTTCAGAAGTCAGCCTTCAACTGAGAAGAACCGTCAAGAAACTCAGCAAAGTTACATTCTTTTTATTTTTATTAAATCATTTTTTATATAAATTTTATGTATTCTGGCATTTCGGCTATTTTATAATATAAATTTTACATAATTCGTGAGTATGAATTCAGAATAGAAAGTAGTATATCAGTTATCTTGTTTTCATAGCCCAAGCACTTCTAAGTTCGGGGTCAGATGGCCGTCTGTAAAGAATGTCACATGTTTATTTTTATTAAAAAGAAAATCTACTACTGCCTTTACTACATTAATTTCATATTTTCTTCATGATTTTCAATGTTGGCATACCCTCAAAGGTTCTAAAAATTTATGAAAAGTCTATGGGTACTTTTTTTCATAACCATAAGGGTACTAATATTAATACCACATCCAAAATGTTCTAATATATACTCGTACATCCGGAATACGCCGTGGAGTGTAGAGAGCAATCAGGACACATGTGGGCTGATATACAGAGTGTTCCAGATAAGAGTTCAGCGTTCCGTGCTCAATACAGTGTGTTCTGTAACGTAGTAGGTATATTGATTTTTTTTAATAAGTTTTATATGTCGGAATGTCTTAAAAATTGCAGTTGAAAATAGTGAACGATTTTTTTAAATTAAATAAATAAAACTGAACTCATATTTTTAAATTATTTATTTCAAAATATGCTTTATAAGACTGAATATAAATCATGTTTATTATTGCAACAAATTGCTATTTTATGTCAATTTGTAACAAAAACAAATATGTTTCATACGAAGCATAAAAATCTGGAGTTTTAATGATTTATGAGAATATGTAATGTTTTATTTTTATTATTTTATATTTTTATTCCTAACGGCCCTATTTCACCAGTCCTGTGAGGATGGATGAATCGATTAACTAATGTATCGATTTTTTAAGATATATCGAGACAACTGAAGTCCTGAAGACCATAGCTCGTTTCCTGGCTCATATAACATGGCTACTACAATTTTCTAAACATGCGAATTTACCTTTATATATATAACCAGCCCCCCCGGTTTCACCCGCATTTATCGATATCATATATAGCCTATAACCATCTACGAAAAATTCCGCGTCGAATGGTAGCAGTCTCATCCCGATATGTTCAGTAGTTTTGAGGTGATGGTGCGTAAAAGGAACCCTATTTTGCTTTTATATATAAGGACTAGCTGTCCGCAGCGTTCCCGAGGGATGTAACATTTTCCCGGCACAAAAAGTATACCTTGTTACTACTAATACCTCCAAGAATATGTGTACAAAGTTTCATGAAGATCGGTCAAGTAATTTCACGCGAATGCGTAACAAACAAACTCACATTAACATTTATAATACATATTAGTAGCGATATTATATTTTCCTTTATTATAGGCTTTATACGGTAAGTCTGTATAATAAATAAATACGAGGTATATTTTAAAAAAGCCGTTAAATTTATTTAAGTACGATTGTCAATAGTAATATTATTTGTCAAATGATAGGTAATATTGATTTTGTCGTATCATATCAGCATTTGTGTCCACAGCTGCAAAACTTATCTATAGTTTATCATAACCAAGCCTATGCATCCATAAAACGCAATGTTTTAAAAAAAATATTATTCCGGGCACATTTTTTATGACAATCATAATGATATCATTACTCTGTATTCCGTTACTTTCATGTATAATTATAAAATCAAAAGAGTTTCCTAGCCTTCTGTATATTTTTTTTGTTTTCTCCCTTTGTTTAATGCAGAAAGAGAGTGGGGCAGTTTACCCTATGTCATGAACAAAGAGTGGCGTGAAACGCCTAGAGCTCCGGAAAACTAACGAGTTTTTTCTATCTCTGAAGAGCAAATTCTCAAAAGATAATCTAATTGCTTCCAAACAACGGAAAAAGCGTAAATGCAAATGCAGCTTAATCCGAACAAGTTAATTTCAAAAAGCGACTTGAAAGCACAATTCCCAGAGAAAATACATTCTTATCTGCTTCAGATATCTGAACAAATAAAAAAACAGGACAATCCAGGCCAAATAGTCGAACAAACAGAATTGGTTCGAGTTTTATAATAGTCTTTTCCATTAATGGTATCTACTTGAGATATACGAGACTCAGAACTTGAGGACTTCATTTTAATAAGAGTCTTACTTGAAATCTTTGAATGCAAGGAGTTCTTGATTCGTCCAGCTTTCTTGTTTCACTTTTTATGGCTTTCCGGATTGATCGTGGCGGAAGAGTCAAGTCTGCGTATATCTTTGAGAGATTGACGTCATATTTAGATCAGTCAGCAGTATAAGAATTTTTATGATTCTGTATAGTAAATACACTAGCTCGACGATATTTCTCTATCTCTTTTGCTAACCATGCAATTACGTGAGACATCCGCTCTCCCAGGCCTCGCTGCGCCGGCTCCCCGAATTTAATATTAAGTTAATAAAGGTAGATCAATTTACAAAACACTACAACTAACTCATAATATGGAAAGGTAAAGTAAACAAGTGATTTGCAAATGTATGTCTACAAAATCCTGTCTACATTCCTACATAATAGAATTGATTTTAGTGTACAGGTCTTCTGTGTATTTGGATCTATTCAGAATCTTCTGTTACTAACCGTACATTTAATATTAATGAATTATATTTGCCATTACGCTGATATGTTGACGTTACCATGGCAATCAATCTTAATAAACTAGTGCGCCTCAACATCTAAGATTGCATCACTGCTTACCATCAGGTGGGATCGCAGTCAAGCACTAGTTTATATTATTAAAAAAAAAAAAAAAAACAGTTATGGATTAAAGGTTGCGATGCAAAATCAACTCAGAGCCCAGTGCGAATAATGCTCATTTAAAGATAATAGAAGTGGGCGTTAAGTATTCCTAGAATCGACGTTACTAGAGCGTAGCATTGTCGTTATTACTGACAAATTACAAATGCAAGACGGTGACAGAAATATTGCCTAGCACGGCTTTAGTGACCTATATATATAAAGAAGCTGGACATCTTAAAAAAGAAGACTTACGAATAAGAATATACCTATTGTTACAACCTGCTTTTCCTGTCGAAAGATGTATTCAGTAATTAGGTTGACTCATCGACGTACAAGTAGTCAATAGTCCTATTCTGTCTTCCCGTTCAGTCCAATGACTGCCCTGATTGACCGACTGACTGATCGACAGACAGGTCAACTGTCTGACAGACTGACTGGCAGTATCACCAATGCGTGAGACAGTGTTAAGTATGTTTAAATATACATTGTGTCTACACCTAGGAATGAGTAAAACAAAAAAAACTGTATTTAAAAATAAATCAGTTGATTACACTAAGGAGTTTAAAAAAGATATTCAATTATAAATTTATATTAAAAAAGGACAACTAATGCAGAAATGCATAAATAATGTAATTAGGAATCGATTTCAAACGCTCAGATTAAATTTACTGCCAAAGGTTCATATATAGTTACCGTATCCAATTAGTGATAAAGAATGCCGAGACGCAATGCAGTCACATATCGGTGAAGTGAAAGAAAAATAAACATTCCATAAAGTTACTAAAGAAATGATTGGTGTAAAAACTACAATAATAACAGTTATAAGTACTTTAATAATATCTGGTGACACTGTTGGCGAAAAGGCGTTCAAAGCTTGCAAACTCTACGGACAATCTATGCTAGAATGTCATAATGTATTATACCCTATGTCTAGAGTGAGAGTTCCCATTGATTTCCTAATTTACCCTCATATGACGCTTATAGGATTTAGAAGAAACGTCCATGATCGTCCCGTGTGGAAGTGCGGAGGAACCTTAATCAGTGATACGTGGGTCTTAACTGCTGCACACTGCACTGAGGACCCAATAGAAGGACCAGCGAGCATCATGAGAATCGGTACTGCAACCTTCGAATTCGATGAGGTAGAAGACATGGCGCAAGAAAGAGAAATATCTGTGATTATATCCCATCCAGAATACAAACCTCCTTTAAAATACAATGACATTGCGTTAATGGAAGCTAAATCACCATTTATTTTGAGCCGCGACATTAGAATAGCATGTCTGAAATTAGAAGATGATATAGGTGATCATAAATTAACAGCAATAGGATTTGGGGTCACGAGATCTGGTTCTTTAAGAGGGAGTCAGACATTGATGAAAGTCGATGTAGATACTGTAAGTTCGTTCGTTTGTAATAAATCTATGAAGTATCTGATAAAGAGGAAGATTTTGGCGAGGGGAATTATCGAGGATCAGCTCTGCGCTGGGGACTACGAGCATGGGGGAAGGGATACTTGCCAGGGTGATTCTGGGGGTCCGTTGCAGTATATGGAAGAGAGAGTGGACTGTGTGAAAACGTTTCCCTTACATAAGGTTGTGGGTGTGACCTCCTTTGGAAGAGATTGCGGGAGGAAGATGGCTCCCGGTGTCTACACCAGAGTTTCTAGATACATTCAGTGGATTGAAGATATAGTTTGGCCGGGGAGTCTTATCTCCTAGAATCTAAAGACTAGATAAATATTGTTCTGTTATACGAGAGGTCGTAAATTTATCGCTTCAAAGTGGTGAATGTATCAACATAATCTTGTGGTCCTTAGAACATGGTTTCGCTTACTTTGACGGTTAAAATGTGGTCTATGAAGAAAGTACGTAAATTGTGGGACAGTGAATATGTTTTAGTAGTAACTAGGTTAACAATTTGCATTGCATGATCTCCATTAATATCATTGTAAAAAAAAATCGTCTTACCTCTTTCTTCCAGCATATCTATATCTTCTGTGATAAAACACATTGTTTTTGTACAGGCAGCAATATTATTAGCTCAACAGCATGTACTATTTTGTACTGAAACTCGACCCTGAATACATGCCTAGAGCAAATTGTCTGTCTCTCTCGTTAACCTCGTAATCCGATGAGAGATCCGAAACACATATGCATCGACTATTAAAGTAAACAAGTGTTTTGTAAATATTATGTCTACGAAAGCCTACACTATGGACATATTATACCTTGTAACATATACCTACACGTTAATTCGTTTTAGTCCATGATTCTAATACAAACTCCATCGGGCCGGCGTAACGAGGCTTCAGAGAGTGGACCTCTCATGTGATGGCATAGTTATTGAAAGAGACACAGCATAGAGACTGCGACAAAATATCGTGAATCTAGTATTACTTTACAGAATCAAACCTCAGGTATTTTGAAAATTATTTATATTGCTAATCAGATCCTCTTTTTACTAAGCTATCTCTTCAAGTAAAGTTCATTTTAATACTTCGCGATAAGTAAATTTTTAATAAAAATATTATGGCCTCAACTATTACATCCAAAAGTCAATTTGAGTTTTAAAAACCGAATATACTCGAGCCAATTTTGTAACAGAGTGCCAAATCATTCGATTTATCGTACTAGTTTATGTATCTATATGTCATTCGGCCAGTTGTTTTGAAACCGCTAAACCATATTTTATTAAAACGATGTGAAATATATTTTCAGCTCTGTAAAACAGTTCATGTCGTGACACGGTCGCGAAATAAAAGTTTGGTATTATTGACGTCTATTTTTTGGGTTCCATCGGGATTCTTTTACTAAGGTTTGGCTGTCTGTTCGTCTGTCACTGGCTGTACCTTTTGAACCAAACACTTTGCTTCAATGCACTTTTTACATCTAATTTAATTTTATATAGAGGTTGTAAATTTGGATGAAGTAGGTAATCTCCGAATTTTTTTTTTTTTTTTATTATTATTTTTTTCGGACGAGATTATGATTTACCTCAATCGCACGTGATGGCAAGTGAAGATGAGGCCGAAGATGGAGCCCCCTTTCCCGTTAGTAGCCTATTCACTCTTTTACGTACTGCTCCTTATTTAAAAATACTTTCACTAATAGAAAGAGACACTATACCTGACTGACATAGGCTATGTTATGATACAGTGTTGCATTATATCCCACGGGAATGCGAGTGAAGCCGCGGGACGTGGCAAGTAGCCCAATATGTAGTCCGCTGCAAATTTTATCGTACTTATAATTATAAATGCGAAAGTTTGTAGGTACGGATGTTTGTTACTCTTTCACTCAAAAACTACCGAACAGATTTAAATTAAACTTGGCACATAGGTAGAACATGTCCTGGAATAACATATAGCAAAACGCGAGTAAAACAACGGGGAATAGCTAGTCTATACTTATATTATAAAGAGACAAGATTAGTATGTAAGTATGTTTGTTACTCTTTCACGCAAAAACTACTAAACGGATATGGATGAAACTTGGCACATAGATAGGGAATATTCTGGAATAACATATAGGCTACTTTTTATCCCGGGAAAATGTGGGTAAAACCGTGGGGGACAGCTAGTACAAAATAAAATATTTTTCACAATAACTTTACCCGGATTCTGTTCAAAAATTCCATTTGGTAGGTTACCAGCTACTGTTTTACCTGAAACAAAATGGATTCCATGAAACACCGCACGTCATTACAGCCGCGAGGGAGGACGACATGAGGAAACAAAATAATATACATGGAAATGTCACATTTAGGAACATGTATACATTTATGGTTACGGTTATAGTGGGGGAGCGAGATGGAGGAGTAATCTATACTAATATTATAAAGAGGAAAGATTTCTATATAAGTATACTAGCGACCCCTGCCGGCTTCGCTCAGGTGCAATGTAGATACTAATACATATAAACCTTCCTCTTCTATTAAAAAAAATCGCATCAAATCCGTTGCGTAGTTTTAAAGATTTAAGCATACATAGGGATATAGGGACAGAGAAAGCGACTTTGTTTTATACTATGCAGTGATAAGTAAAACCTACGAAACGGATATGGATGAAACTTGGCACATAGATAGAGCATATCCTGGAATAACATATAGACTACTTTTTATACCGGGAAAATGTGATATCCCTCGTAAAACCGCGGGGCTAGATTTATATATATTGTGATAAGTGAAGCTCGAAATTATTATTTTCGAAAACTTAAACATCATTTTACCAGTTAAGCTATTAATACTTATAGCTTATTTGATGTTTTTTGTTGGGCAGATTACTACCATGCGGTTTTATCAGCGTTCCCGGGGATCTTATGTTTTCCCGGGCGACAGAGCATTCTATAATGTATCTAGAATATACTCTATTTGATTGCCAAATTTCAAATGTCTAAAAACAAATATATAGTAACTAATTCCGATGGATCTCCTTCTCTGTCCAAGTCCCAAACAAGGTTTCCTGAGTTACCTTGTTTGGGACTTGACAGAGAAGGATACCCAGCAGAATACGTCACTAGATATTTGTTCTTTGTATATTATTACGATCAATATAAATATGATTTGCAGTACAATTTGTCTCAAATGATAACATTGGCAATTTTAGTGAACTTTCTTTTCCAACGGACTCAAAGCCTAAGAAGAGTCGCTGTAACGGTACCACTCCTCTCATACCATTGCCAAATTTAATTCCTATTGCATAACATTAGGGGTCTGTTCACACAACCTGCTCGGAGAGCATCGGCCGGCGCTCTTCTTTTCAGGCAGACCGTTATACGCTTGGCACTGCAGCCAAGAGAGACAGAGGGAGAGAGACAAGAGAGACTTGGCCAGAACAGACAGCGCAGAAGACTATGTCGGCTCCACTTATTATTTCACACTAAGCGCGTTAAGTTTCCTCACAAGCATTCTTGTTAACGCACACGTTAACACCTTTGATACACACATGCATCGTTAAGACAGGGGAGCGGGCGGCGTGGTAGCGCAGCGGCTCGACAACGGCTCGCGCGCCCTCCTCACTCCTTTCAACAACGCGACCAGGTTCGCACAATTTTTATTTATTATCAATTTTGACCATTGTAAAACACTAATATATATAACCTTGAAATACAGTCCGCTTTTAATTCCACTTGGGCCTATCTAATTCTCAATAATAAAGGTAGTGACATGTAAAAATAAACCTATTTTAAGCGTGATAAAAAATCTGCTCTCCACTCTAAGCCGGTATGTGTGAACGGACCCTAGAAAGGGAGTTTCAGATCCCCGAAATTCCATGTTCTACCTAAGTCTAAATTCACAGAGTAACTGTTTTAGCAATAAAACCAGAGCTTAAAGGATTACACCAGGTATTTTCACGTCTACTTAAAGATACCCCACTGTTTAGTGTTTTGTTTACTTGTATGCTATTTGTATTCACAGAGACATAGCTTAACTGCATTTTAGATGGAATATTATAGTTTTGTATTCTAGCTTGTGGTAGCTTGAGTAATTTTAAATTTTACCTTCATAATCTAAACTATTATAAATAAATGGTTTTGTTTTTGAATTGAGTAGTAGAGCTCTTAATGCAGAGTTCGTCCGGGGAAGTACTATCACCTTACCCATTTCTGCCGTGAAGCAGTGCACTTGTATGCCTGTTTCGGTTAGAAAGGTAAAGGTCGGTGAAATTACAAGCACCTGAGACTTAACAACTCCACGCCTCAGGGTGGACAACGCAATTTCGATGCCCCTAGTGTTGCAAATGTCCATAGGCGGCGGTGACCACTTACCATTGAATGAAATTTGGTGATTGAAAATGGCACACTGGTAGTTTAAACCCAGATTAGCCGATAGAGTAATTGTTTCAAGAGAAAATTAAAAATTTCTCGAGAACGCAGTTGACTCCGAGGGGCAGAATAATCAATTAATCAGCAAAATTTTCATAGTTTACAATAACTATACAGAACCTTATTATACTATTACTTGTATTATATACCTTATATACCGTGGTCTGACACCATTATTAGCTGGGACATGCACAGTGTGTTATTTTTTTTTTTTTATACCACATGGGCCGACAAACAAGCGGACGGTCCACCTGATGGTAAGTGGTCACCGCCGCCTATGGACATTTGCAACACTAGGGGCATCGCCAATGCGTTGTCGACCCTGAGACGTGAAGTTGAAGTCTCATGTGCCTGTAATTTCACCGGCCCCTTTACCTTTCTAACCGAAACACAGTAACACAAGTGCACTACTGCTTCACGGCAGAAATGGGTAAGGTGGTAGTACTTCCCCGGACGAACTCTGCACTAAGAGCTCTTCTACTCGAAAAGTATTATTGACTTGAAGGTGGTTGTTCTCTGTTGACTTTTACACCATTTAATATTTGTCAATCTTACGCACAATAGCGCCTCCACTCTTTCCTTTACATGAATACACGAACGGTTTTCGTGAGTTAGACCAACTGTACATAATGAGCCGTGAGGGACTTTACTTTTAAATACTTACAATGAATTTGCTGAAACGGTGTAGTTTATGTAATTTACTGAACTGGTGGAAGCTAGTGACCTACATAAAAGCTTTCTAAGGATCTGAATTAAATTAATGGTCCTGAATTCTGTTTCTTTTTAGACAAAGCACACGGAAAGCAGGACTCTCTATGATCATAACTCCATTTCACAAAATTTTCAGTTAAGCCCTTATCGTACTGAGGGTGCGATATAACAAGAAATTTGGTAGATTTTTAACAATCAACCGTCCTTCTGAGATTAACCTTCATCGGGAATATGAAAGGTCTAAAAACCTGTTTTAAAAGATTAAGAAATTTCACTCTCTAAATGCAAATAATAACTGAATTTTTCTGTAACCGAGATGGCTGTTAAAAAGTAAGCTATTAAAGTTAGCCATTAATTTAAAAAGTCATCTTAATACATAAAAACACAATTTACAACCTACACGAAAATACGTAATATTCATTTAAACTTTTGCGGGATGTTTCGGGAGGATTTCGGCACGACAGAAATGTGCGTACATATTTGGTACAAACACTTTATTGTTATTTAAAAACCAGCTCTCATTCCGCAGTTTTACTCAAGTTCTAAAGGATAAAGATTATTTTTTAAGACAAAATGTAGATCATCCCTTCCCTAAGATATATCCCTTTGTTTTGTCTCTTTTTCACATGAATAAATAAATAAATATCCCGGGACGTTCTTTACACACGGCCTTCTGATTCCAAACTAAGCAGACCTTGTACTATTGAAACCAGATAACTGATATACTACTTCTTTTTTCTAAATACACATAAATAATATATATTTACACCCAGACACAGAACAAACAGACATATATTATTCAATTGTAACTTCTTCTTACCAATAGGGGGAGCCAGGAAGTTCATAGCACAGGGTAACCTAGTTTGGGCTCCTGTCTCCCACAACTTACGTACCTGCCAGTTTATAACAAAAAATGTTGTAATTTTTATGTGTGGGAGAAAATTAAACGAATTTTTTAATTATTATTAAGTATATCTGCTTATCAAATTTCGTCAAGATCCGTTCAGGCGTTAATAATTGATAACGTAACAAACGGAAAAAAGAGACTGGAATATACACGTTCGAATTTATAATTTAAATGATTATAATATAATGATTAGTAAATTAAAACTCTGCCGGCCTCTTCCATGACTTATTTTTTTTTTAAATACACCTATTAAAATATAAAAAACGTGATTATATTTTAAAATGTCAATCCGCATGAAGTATATAAATAATAATAATCACATAAAACGGTCATTAAATATAATACGCATTAAAACATAATTTAGATACACTACAAAAGAAAATATACATATTTTTTAAATTCCAACTGTACCGATAATGTACACACACGCCGTCCCTCAAGCCCTAACAATCTAGCCCGGCCCCACCCCACTTTATCGGGCGCAATTTTGGGCCCATTTTTTATAATTGCCAATCTGGTCCGGACGATATCTCGAGTTTACCCGAATCTTGAAAGAAACGATTAAGAATTTAGCGAGAAGTTGATTATTTTTTTAAACGTCTCATGCAATCTCCGATTAGGGTTGCCTTTATAGATAATAATCTGTTAATTAGTTTTAGCACTTTAAATAGACTTTAAGTGATTGATTTAGAATTTGAAATATATTGTATTGTAAATATTTTTTTATTCCAGATGGTTAAATTCGATCAAGTATAAAAAATGTGAAAGGTACGCGACTGAACCGGTCTTGGTGAAAATTTGGAGGTCTTGATATAGGGTAATTTTAATGGGAGAGTAACAAAAATATGGCGAAAATTCTAATCATTCCCACGAAACATACAGACATACATAATAACTTTATCACTACATAGTATAAAACAAAGTAGCTTTCTCTGTCCGTATATCCCTATGTATGCTTAAATCTTTAAAACTATGCAACGGACTTTGATGCGGTTTTTTTTAATAGATAGAGTGATTGAAGAGGAAGGTTTTTATGTATAATACATGTGACATCCCACGGGAATGCGGGTAAAACCGCAGGGGACAGCTAGTAATATATAAAAAATAGAGTAAGATACAGTTTGTACAATTTTTACTCAGTTTTCTTATGACATAAATTCACATTTAAAATTTTGTATTATATTTCATATTTCCCACCTTATAGCAATAATCTGTTCAAAAGGTATTCAAGATATTCTCTAAGATGTCTTAATGGAAAATTCTTTGAAGAATTTACTCTGAGCTTATCTTTTGTGGCAAACAAATTCTTTTAAACTGCTTCCCTTTGGAATATTAGATTCATGCCACACCGGTTAGCAGTCAGCTGCGAGATAATTGGTTACTCGACTATAAGGCAACAAACAATTAGAAGAAAGAATGATTATGAAATTGTTGACAATTTTCAGGAAATTATCTCAAAATTGATAATCTTTTGTTTTCCTGAATATTTAGGGCACACGTGGAGCACAGGACTGATCAGATTTTCCACTTAACAACTTTTATACCATATGGGCCGGCAAAAAGCAGACGTTCTACCTGATGGTAAGTGGTCACCGCCGCCTATGGACATTTGTAAACAGGGGCATCGCCAATGCGCTGTCAACCCTGAGACGTAATAGTGGTAGCCAGCCGGGTACTACGCTGTACCCTCTCACCATTCTATGGTTTCCCCACGATGATTTCCCATAACGAAACCTCAAGCTTATTGTCAGGTGATAAATTTTTTTAACAAGTAAATTCAACATGTTTCACGATTATAGTCAAACACTAGTAAGTGCCTTAACACCCGCCAATATACAAATCAAATACCTTCCATTAAACTGCGCGAATCGCAGCGATTCCATCCGCGCGAGTCTGAAAAGGCACTATCAGCAAACCCCATCTGAATTAACCTGATCTTTACCTGCAACTATGTTTACATAACATATATATATATATAGTATAGCTAAGTAGCTGCACGTTGAACTAAGCGAATAGTAACTGAGAAACGAATGTTAAAAGTAATTGTTTTAGACTTTTTGGTGTAATTTAACTGGAAGGTTTTCTGATTTTTTATTTATGTGAGTCACTGGCGACATTAGGTTTGTTTAATATTTATACTAAGAAATAAAGGAATCCGTAGTTTTGCAATATTTTGTCTATACATGTTTGATCTTATATAAGAAAATAAAAATAAATTCTTTCCTTTTTAACCGACTTCAAAAAAGGAGGAGGTTATCAATTCGTCTGTATTTTTAAACACCTTTTTGCGGTAAGTAACTCCACCACTGTCTGAATTAGATCTGAAACTAGTGTATCATAGAACTAATGACAAAAATATCTTTGTCTAGCCTCACTACGCCGAAGAATAAACTAAAAACTGCCAAACCTAAGATCGCGGGTTCGATTCCCACCCAGGACAAACATTTGTGTGCATGAACATGTCTGTTTGTTCTGTGTCTGGGTGTAAATATCTATATTAGTATGTATTTTAAAATTTAAAAGTAGTATATGTAGTATATCAGTTATCTGGTTTCCATAGTACAAGCTCTGCTTAGTTTGGGATCAAATGGCCGTGTGTAAAAGAATGTCCCAGGATATTTATTCCTACTTAAGTACTGTTCCTTAGCTCATAGAATTAATTGTTCATACTTATCATCACAGAAACACGAATAAAACCGCGCGATGAAACCTAGTTAAAATAATGAAGATTCAAACTCATTAAGCCTGTATTAAGGTTACATCTCCACCGAATAGAAATAGATCCCTCCGTCTATTTTTAATCGAAACCTAGAAAATTCGTTTACCCTTTCAATAATTTATAAGCAACCCCAAATATTTTAACGTGCCAACACCGCGATCCTGACAGAATTCCGAAGATCGAGTGCTAATGAAATAACTCGGTTTAATCACCAAGCTATTGTAGGGTTTAGACAGGATTCGAACCCGCACCCTACTATTGTTATAAGTCACTTTTATTTGTAGGATTCTCGAATTCTATTTCGCGTTCCAGAGCTGTGGTCTTCAATTATTTAAGTTCGCTCTTAATTAGAAAATAATGTCTTAAGAATAATTAGTACTAGGTTCTTATAATACCAATAATTAAATAGACACCAAACTTCAAAACCTTTTTTCAGTTTAGGCCCCGTAGAAGGTACTTTTTAAAGTTGTTCGGAAGTCATTCTTTACCGAGAAGAAATCTAACATTTTTTAAATATCCATACATCTTCATGGCTATTCCTGAAGGGGTAAGCAGATGTAATGAGAGCAACTTTCGAGAGATAAAAAAAGAATCATTAAAATCGCTTCGCACAGTCGAAAGTAATGAGGTATAATAAACATAAAAAAAAAATACAGACGTATTGATAACCTCCTCCTCTTTTGAAGTCGGTTAAAAATATTTTACGTCTAAAAGTGACATGTGGTGAACTTGTCGCCGTCTGACGGGTACATGTAATCATTTCTCATCATCGTTAATATTAACATGCCCAGCGCGGAAATCGAACCTAAGAACTCTAAGTCCGAGCTTACCATTTGAATAAGTTTTTTTTTTAATCTACTTTTTAACTTAAGTTTCTAGAAATTTTATCGCCAAACACAGAAACCCTTCTCGCCCTTCGAGTTCCAATAGTAAATACATTACACAGAACGTATAAAACTTCGTACGATTTTAAAGTGTCAAGTGGAACTTTTTCAATCATCGCGGTATTGTCCCGTGAGACATCTGTCTGCTTGATTTATTGGTTTGACAAACTGTAGGCATTAGTGTACGTGAATAATAGTATTTTTGATGCCTTTTAGCGCAAAGTTCGCGATTTTTGTTTATACTGCCTAAGTTGCAAACACTCTGACGGCCTGTCTAATGTATACGGCCACCGCAGCCTATGGACGCTTGCAACACCGTGGGTATCACAGTCCCGATACCAACCCTGTAAAAATCTTTTCTTTGCACATACTAAAACATTTTTTTAAATAACCTTTAAAAAAAATATTCTGAGTTTTTGATAATGTTTATTTATAGCAAATTAGTACTATAGGTTGTAATGGTGTATTAATTTAGAATATTTTATTTTTGTGATATAATTTTTGAGTTATGGCCTAAAATTACGGCCTCCCAGTTAATAAATAAAGGTACCATACCTTATTCGACTATATTTGACATCAGATTACACAATTAAAAAAAATTACTCTTTGAGCTGTTATCTATGAGTGGACACTATGGGATTGACATAGTGTACAATTCAGTTCCGTTGTACAATTCAGTCTCTTAAAAAAAAAATATTAGACTTTTTTAGCAATTTTTTTAAATCTCAAATATCTTTAACATTTATATATATGTATATCAAAATCAGTTGTAAACTAAAGTAAACAGCATCTTGATCAAGCGATCTTTACTTAAGGTCCAATGTCAACTGACCTTACAGGCTGTAATATCAACAACTACCCAAGATGGGCAAGAAGTTCAATATCGCATCACTTGAGTGTCAACTGTCAAAAGGTCAACAAACCCTAAAACAACAAGGTTCTATGACCAAAATATGCAAATTTAACTAAATACTGGAACGGTAATGATTGGTCATAGATTATAATGTAATTTGTAACAGATAGGCAAGTGGTTTGATTCGTAGATTGTGTTTTAAGTTTGCTATTTTTCTGTATTTATAGAATTTAAGGGTTTAGTTTATTTAGACTATTTCGTTAATTAGTATAATATTTGTCGTTTAACCTATGATAGGTACAGGGACCAATGACATGTAAAGAATTTTCACCAGACGAAGAGAAAAATAGATTTCGTAAAAAGATTTTTAACATTTAAAATATTTCAGGAATTTTATGACGAGCCAGTTGGTGTAATGGTTAGAGTTTGTCCTTGATTACGACGCCGCAGGTCGTGGGTTCAATTCCCACCCAGGACAAACATTTGTGTGCGTGAACATATCTGTTTTTTCTATAAATATAAAAACGTATTAAGAAAAAAATAAAAGAAGATTAAGTATACCACTTATCACTTTCCATGGTACAAGCTCTGCTGAATTTCGGATCAGCAGTGCTATTCACATACCAAAACTCGCCGAGTGATCAGTCAGGTGAACACGCGGATAGCGGACCTCTCGTCTATTTGCAGAGTCGTGAGAGAGACAGAATAGTCACTGCGTGAATTCATCGTCGAGTTTGATGGCAGAATATCATAGCAGATGACCGTGTGTCCCGTAATTTTGACATTGATAATTTGAATACGTACACTTTTATATTTCATACAAAAAACACCCAAATATGCAGACATAAACAGCTGTACTGTAAACCAGTAAGATATAGGTCCAAGGTCTCGTTTGGCGTTAAGGGAGCTCGCCTGGAGCCCTACGACCATAACATGTCTATGTTTATAGCCGCTACTATTCTCTAGCCCTTTGTACAGATAAAATATTCAAATAGGATTAGTAGGAGCTGTGGGATAAATGCGAAATACAACTTTGGTATTTTACTTTTGGATTAATATTATAGATCTTGTGTTTGAATTGTTATGGAATTGGTAAAATGAATAATAGATTGAATGTTAAGAATTTTTTCTATGTTTGAGCAAAATTTCTATTTATGTATTTTTTTTTTATAATATAGTGGTATAAGTGGTAGCGTCAGTAACTTTGCCTATGAGCCTAAATTAAATAAAAGTTTTTATTTTTTTTTATTTTATACGTCATTTAATGATAAAACCTATAATTATATTGACTGTCTCGTCTGCATAAGTATACTTAATCTATGATAAATACGACGTACGTTTCAGTATGGAAATCAAACCCAAATTATGTGAAGCACTAATATTATGCCAAGATAATGTATGTTAGGCATTCAGCCTAATGAGATGGCAAGAGGCATTTAACGTCCATTACATATCAATAGAAATTATTGGGTTGAATTACGTTAACATCTGTCGATGCTATTATAATTCGATTCGATACTTTATAATGAAAGAGGTTTAAGAAAACTTGTTTTTTTAATGTTACTTTATAGGGTATGTAGGGAAGGTATGATAAAAAATTATTTATTTCATCATTTCGTTTTAAATGAATAAATAAATATTCCAGGGCATTCTGTACGCATGACCATATTCTGATCCGATAAAACATGGCTCATATGAAATGAAAATATTTTTATTCAAATAGGCCTTTACAAGCACTTATGAATAGTCTGAGTCGGAGTCGGAAGGTTGTTTTGACTGAGAAGAGCCGGCAATAAACTCAGCAATTACTCTTTTTAAAAACGAAGATTTTTTACATAGTTTAGAACCTGGATTAGCGCATAAAATACTTTTAATATGAGGACAACATAACATCCTTTAACAACGTAAGTGAAACCGCGGAAGAGAGAAAACCAACAATAAAATCGCTTTGAAAAATGGTATAAAAACCACAGGTTAACTAAGTCCAGTAGGATTACAATATCAATTTGATATAAAACAATTCTACTCTACGTGGTGCATGGTTAATGCCTATCAAAACCTGAACCCGCGCTCACTGAATTCAATCGACTGTTCAGGGTTGCCACTTGAGAAATATTTTTATTATTTACTGTGTCCTAACTCATCTCTAGAGTGTCGTAAGAAGCGACTAAAGAGTATACGGATGCCCTTGTGGATGTGCACCTTGCACCGTGTGGTCAACGCATGGTAAAACCATAACCAAAAAGGTTGACTTAGCTATACGTGCATTATCAACAAAGCGAAATGTGTGTGTAAAGTTTCACATCTATCGGATCGGGGATTGTGTAATGCTTTTTTTTTATGTTATGGTACAAAAAGAGCAGACGTATCGCCTGATGGTAAGCGACTACCGCCGCCCGCTGTTGGAATAGTCGTTGTAATCAATTTGGTATTAATCAATGACCGCGCTACTACTGTTGTCGCATACTTATCGCGCGTTGAACCATCAATCTATTATTAGGTTTTCATATTTAATCAGAGGGAGCTACACAATTCGGGTGCAGGTTTAAAAGACAGTTGCAAGATATGATCCAAATATACTAACCTACCTTTGGGTTGAACAGGGGAAGTTAAATAGAATCTTGGATAAAAATAATTTTCCAAATCGGTTTATAAATGACGGAGTACGGAGGTAACAAACATAAAAACAAACGAATTGAGAACCTCTTCCTTTTTTTGAAATTGTTTAAAAATAGCCGTCGATCATCGAATTTCAACGCCAGTGCACCACTTTCCGTGGTTGCTACTCGAGTCTTTGTCAATCGATTATCGGCTTTACGAGCAATGTGGCCACGCCATTGCCACTTCAACTAGTTGACATACTTTTTTGTAAGATGCGAGCTTTAGCATGTCGAGGAAGGGAGACGTCACTTTAAAAAAACATCTGTACTCAGAATATCTATAAGGTAATATTCATTAATTGATTACGAAATGAAATAAACATATTTTAGATTTTTGATATTTGATGTTTTGAATCATTTTCATAAATTGCGGTATTTTACGCAATTTTTTCTTTTACGGCATTGCCATTTAAATATTGTTTGACGAACGTTTTATACACTAAACTAGTTAAAATGTGTACGTAAATAAGGGTGATAATCACTTAACGATACCACAAAACTACTTATTTATATTCATAATTCCTCATACTAATTATACATTATTTTCTAATTAACTTACGGGACGTATCTACATTGCATGAATTTAATAACAAAATGGTGGCATTGCAAAAAAAAATATCCCGGGATATTTATTATTTAAAGTAGAAAATTAAATAATAGGTTGGCAACCCTAATTCCGCACGCAAAATGCCCAATCCCTATTATAGAGCGAAGCGATTGCGTGGATAACAATCGGCTTAATCTGCGAGTATATCTAGGCAACGCGTGCGCATTACAAGTGCATATAGCATTTTTTATTACGAATAGATATGGTAACGGAGATGCATTTTAAATGACAATACAGACATTTCCTCACAAGCTATTATCATTATCGTATTTTTTCGAATAGTATGGATGGAGTATGGATTCAGATTGGAAGAGTTTAATCTTGGAATAGCAATGTCAAACGAATCTAAACCTTAGTATTACTTACTTTTAATTCTAATTCCATTACCGTTTAACCCTACTGTCGGTACTATCCTTCTTGTAAAATCTCATAGGCATTTCGACGCGAATTAAAACGACTATATCCGGACCAGGCGTGAAAACTTTGAGAAGTCGACTAAAATATACTATATTTACATTATAATAGGCATTAGGATTGTTTCTTTTTTTCCTGAAAATTCTAATCAAATTAATCACTCAGGTAAAATAGTAATTAAATAAAACGTAAACCTAAAAATGGCTGCGCTGCAAAGTGTGCATTTTCAAATCATCAACCTATTCACGCCTGGTAGGCATACAGTCTTACCCCTTATTAGTAGTCCTCAAGCTTTCCCACATTTTTTTACTGTCATACACCAAACTACGATCTTTACAGTAATTTTCTTTTACCCCAGTCCCAGTCGACAAAATAAACGGCAGAGTAGTTTCCCCTGTATCACTAACTCGGACGGATTGCCCCAATGTGTTAGGTGATATTTCCTTACTTATACCACATTTTTAGAGGCCTCTTGAAGTGTAACTGTCCTGTTGAAATATTGTCACTTTTTGGCCAACTGGATTAGTTCATATTGCTTTACCCAGGAGACGTGAAATGGGAGGTATTTGTCAAGTGAAGCTGGATATTTTTTATGAAGATCTGGTCGTTCAAATATAGCTTATATTTAACCCTTTGATACAGTTTAAAGTATTTATTAGTTGTTAGCTCAGGAGAATTGGTTCTACCTTTTCCTTGAATGTTCAATTACTTTTCCTTGAAATCTTATTCGGACTCTAACTCGAATATAAAAGAGCCTCGCCGGTCATCAGCCGTTCTCACGTATATATTTATTTTAATAAATATAATTCTTATTTTCTTATCAGACGAGGAAGTACACTTCAAACCCTACCATACATTATCAAGCCTACATTCAGACTTTCTACACCTAGACATTATACGCGACATGGTGCAGTTAAAGATTAGCTACCCCCTCGGGTTTACCCGTGTTCCAGACGGATGGTTTATTTTCCTGGGACAAAAGTATCCTATATCTCAAGGCATGCTCCATCTATGATCCAAGTTTCATCCAAATTCGTCCAGTCGGCTTTGGTTACCACTAAAATCCCATTTATTAGACTAATATTCTCCAATATTGACCATATTTAAATTCACCGTTTCCTTGACTATCTTTCTAGTATTAGCAATTGCATTAAATATCAATTTTAGCCAAACATTTTGTTAGTGCTATTCATTCGCAAGGCCCCACGGAGCTGAAGCAAGCATTTCAAACTGTTCGTACGCACAATAAATCAAACACCACGTGTGACTGATGACTTAGGGTTGTGTTTCGCCTCTGATCGACACACGAGCACGCCAGTGTACAGCTGCAATGGATAGTGACCTTTATTTCGAAGCTATTTGAATTGAACTGTTGTTGTTGATATTTGCGTCCAGGAAGCTTATTCGATTTTCAAAGTTTGAAACTTATATGACTTCAAAATTCAATTTTCGTAATTCAAGCTCTTCCGATAAGTTCACAGGGAGAAAGGAATTTAGATTCACTCTAAATCTATTTTTAAAGACCATGTCTTGATGGTGATTCTAGGAACATAACACAATGCAGTTCCCTCGAAATAAAAGTCACCCATTGAATTAATTTTACTACTTGAATCTAGAATAGAAGAAGTTCATATAAAATATTTACTGCCACTCAAAAGTTTACCTGAAATTTCTCCGATTTTTATGTCAACAAAACTAAAAGGTTCTCGGCATCGGTGGATCCCGGAGAATACCTCCAAAGAGCATATCAATAAAAAACTCAATCAAGCTCTTCGGCTCTCTAAAGTCAATAAATGCGAAAACGTCAGCAAATCCCGGATATCTATTGTAGATCCTCCAAGTAATGCCACGTATTACCGCTAGCAAAACTATCTCAATACGAAAATTGGACAATCTGCAGGGATTGTGCAAAAACATTTCTGCACACCACCATTTTTGGAGGATATTTTTGTCCCGCGATGCCCGGATTGCGGGATTGTGGCCGGGAATTACTCCGGGACGTCATATTGGGGTTCGAAATTGGTTGTCTGTGCGAGGGCCGCGTCAAATTATTCGTATCGATTTAAATGTTGAGTTAAAAACCGGGTTTAGATTCGCGTGCAGATTGAAGTTTTAGTTTGGAAAAAGCCGGTTTTGTGGCTTTGTTTACGCTATTCAAATGGAAAATTGCTGTGGTAGGATAACCCATTGGTAAATTGATGCTACAAAGCACACAAAAGCACCCCTAGATTGATGACCACTGCATTTATTTATTGCAAGTGTTCAAAATGATGACAAATCCTTATACTTTTACTGAAAATTTCAATGTTCTAGATTTGTCATAATAAGCTTTTTTGAGAGAAATGGCTCAGAAAGTTTAGCTGTTAAAGCTTGGAGATAAATAATATCTAGAACGTATTTATACGACAAGTGAGTCTTAGTCTGTTTCATAGAAAAATATACTTTATTACCTATTTAATGAGGTCTATTGTTACAATGGTTCATTGTTTGACAAACAATAGCTCGACAATTCGAAAGACAATATTCATGTATACAATATATTGTCATATGTATTCTCGTGTGTATTGTATGATTACAGATAGACCTTATAACGAGGACATACGGTTAATTATTGAGTGACATTCTTAAACGTCAAAAAATACTTCTAAGGAAGAGATAATATAATATACTAGCTGTCACCCGTGGTTTCAACCGCCTTCCTGGGATAAAAAGTGGCCTATGTCCCTCTCCGTGTGGTGAAAGATCGGTTCTGTAGTTTAGCTGTGAAAGCATAACAAACATACAAATTCACTTTCGCATTTATAATTTTAAGTTACTAGATGTCTTCAGTTTTGCGAATCATGAAGAAAAGAGTGAATAGGCTACTACGGGATAGCGAGCTCCATCTTCGGCCTCATCTTCACTTATCCCGTCATAAATAAAAATAATGCTCTCAATTATCCGCCGACATTTTAATGTACTTTGTTTCTGGCAATACATGTCATTAGAAATGGGATTCATTTCAAAATTTAAAATTATTTATTCTGTTTAGGGCCGCAGAGAGCATTGATGAAGTCAAATTTAAAGTAACTGAAGCTACTACCGGTTCGGAAGTCAGCCTTCATCTGAGAAGAACCGGCAAGAACAACAACACGGTTACATTTTTTTTTAATATTTTTATATTCATTTTATCTATTCTGATTTTTTGACTAAGTATTTTATCGTCTCAATTTTATATGTTTTTTAAATTTAACATTTGCAAAAAACCAAATATAAGTAACATTAACAGACAGAAAAAAAAACAAGACTACAAATAGAAAATAACAATAATTACTTATAACTTAAACATGAAAATTAGAGGTACACTGTGCAGAGATTACCTATTTTCATACATTTCTTTTTTATCTTCAATACTTCAATTCAACTACCTTGTAATTAGGCATGGAAATGATTGCTACTTTTATTTCATTTTCATTTAATGAAATTATTTATTTTTTTCTCAGTGGTTTCACCTGTGAAATTTCACAGCCAATGATTTTTTTTCGCAATGCTCTAATGTCACACTTAGCCGTGCGACCCGTTCGTAGCGACGATCATCAGTATATATTTTGCTCAGTCTAACACGACTGGGTTAGAAATACGTTCTTTCTTTCTGACGTCGTCGTGAGTCATCGGTGAAAAGCGATGATATCCGAATGGTCTGCGGTGTGTAACATGTAGGCAAGGTAGCAGAGTGATTTTTAACAGACGACGTCAAGGCAGGTAGCAGGTGCGACATATGAAAAAGTATTTCATATGGTTTTTCACAAGCTACTTGTGAATCATGCCATGCCTACTTGTAATACGCTCTTTCCTTCAAAACTTCATCCCATCAGTATTTTTACCTAATCTTCAAATATCATGGCAAAATAATAAAAGTTGGTTCTTCCTTAAAACTCACACAGGCACACAGCACCTTATGACTTAGCACTCTAGTGTTCAGTCTAGTCTAAAGCACCACGTTTGCCTGCCAAATGTGAAACGAGTTCACAGGTGCACTGTTGTTTAAATCAACGCCATTTTGTTTTTATACGTATCATTATATTTTTTATAGTGTTTATAAAAGAAAGTAGTTTAATCCAGACGGGGTTGGGATTTTAGTACTGTTATATTAATATTATACTGGTACGTTTTAACTGTTTTTTTTACCCAACTAATTCTGGTATTTTTTTTTATAAAAATGTTTTTTATTTTACCCATATAAGAATTGCTTGCGCTTCAACATATCAGATGACAATGAATTAGAACGGCTCCTCGCGAAAACCGTCTCACGTCGTAGCTACGGACCTCCCAGTGTTTAAAAAATGTAAACTTCTTGTGTTTCTTGCTGGTTCTTCTCAGTTGAAGCTGACTTCCGAATAGGTGGTAACTTACGTAAATGTGGGGTTCATAAGTGCTCTACGGGCCTAAAAACTGAATAAATAATTTGAATTTAAATTGAATATTATTAACACACAATATTATTATATCCTCTAATACATAATCTCGAAAGTTTTGTGAGAATTACTGTATTGTATTTTGTCACACAAAAACTCGGAATTGTATTATATTATAATACTAGCTGTTCCCCGCGGTTTTACCCGCGTTCCCGTGGGATGTCACATGTATTATACATAAAAACCTTCCTCTTCAATCACTCTGTCTATTAAAAAAACCGCATCAAAATCCGTTGCGTAGTTTTAAAGATTTAAGCATACATAGGGACGTAGGGACAGAGTAAGCGACTTTGTTTTATACTATGTAGTGATTTTGTGACCTCACAAACATGACATTATCAACTCTTATTATTTAGTTATTGTTTTTAATTTAAAAATGTTTATACCTTTTAATAATACCTTTAATTTATTTTAAATTAATTTGGGGATATATTTTGTACTTATTTAATTAACTTATACCCCGTTAATTACCTACCATTTTTCATGCAAATTAAAATATATTTCATACTAACTGCCCCGGCAGACGTTGTCCTGTCTTGACAATGAATATTGAATTCGAATATTCCGATTGAATGGACTGTGAAATGTGCAATAAGAAATTATAAATTAATTATTTTATCAATATAATTCCGACCCATGCCTCTATTTTAAACGATATTTGCGCGCGCATTCTGTCAAACGCTCCAGCTGTCAAACGACTGACAATAATAAAAGTTTATATTGTCAAAAGCGTTAGTAAAATGGTTAAGTTTTCTTAAATTTTCTAATTTTCCACGCAACTTTCTTATTTTTTTATTTCATAAAAAGCTTCTCTTGACAATAACAAACACAACAAAAAAAGAATTAGCGAAATCGGTCCAGCCGTCCATGCGTGATGCCGTGACCAAGGGAAATAAGGATTCATTTTTATATATATAGATATATATTATTTGATATATCCTTAGCAGTACGCCTTCATCCAAGCAAAACACTAAGCTCTTCTTATTAAAATCCGAGCACTGGATGGAGCTCCCTATATTTCCTGGCAAGCGATCTGAGTGAAAACCAGTCAGGGTATACTTGCCAAGATATAATTTGCCTGTTTTGGCTCCATTGATCTTTATCACCGAAATCACTTTGGGTCCAGACACTAACGAGACTTTACTCTAAAATGTTTCGTTGATTTCATATAATTATTACGGTATTTCAATGGATTTTGGGACGGTATTTTGGATTTTGGACAGTCAGTGTATTTTACTGAGAAAAAATTGGAATAAACCATTAAGTTCAATGTGTTTTAAACTTAAGCTACAGTACCTATATAGAACGCAAAGATTACTTGTTTAAGTAAATAAATAATCAGATTATACATTACATATCTTCACGTCCATTCTCCCCGAAAAGGTAGGCAGATATCTTAGCAATGAGACCTACATTTCATCGAAGATATTTTAAGTCACCACGTGACATGTGTCCGCTGTCATTCGGGCACATTACTTACCTCAAGTAATTACTTCTAAACAATGAAAATATGTTAATATTATTTGCTCGATCCGGGAATTGATCCTAGGACTTCCGAGTCTCTAGTCGAGCGGTATTCCACTCAACCACCGAGACGATTATAATATAATGTAAAAAATATTTGAAAATTAAGATATCAATTTTCTTGCCAGTTCGCCTTAGTTGAAATCTAAATTAAGATTTTCATTTTGACTATAAAACAATTAAAAAAGTTTCCATTGGAAACATCGCAAAAGTAAAATTATCAAACATTTAAAAAAAGGCTTGTTAAAAACAGCTTAGTGAAAAGCAATGGTTACAATAAACATAAAAATAACAAATAAAAACTAATAAACCTAACCTAGCCTTTAGAAGGAAGACCGGTTCGCCGACGACGCTGGAAAAAGTGCTAACGCGTAAGAACGAACGAGTCTTAGGGTTGTAACTCACTGAAAATTATTGCTCGAATGATTTCCATCGTAAACAAATAATTCAGCCTAAGTACACCTCTTCTTCACCAAATATTATCTATGGTACAAGTTCTATTTGGTGGCCGTGTGTAACAAAATGCCATTAAATACAAAGAAATAAACAGTAAGTCAAAAAAGTTTAAGTATGTATATGAAATTGAATAAAACACCCCATCATAACTTCATCTAGCACAAAAGGAGTCTATAAACATTTAATTCCTTACAGCCATATTAAAATTTCAAGTGCCAACCATGGATTTTAATATGAAATGGATGCGAGTAAGTTACGTCTCCCGCGGCGATTTGCTCCTTCCGCGGCACCCGGCTGTACAGAAAAACCGACAAACGATCGCCCGGTACAAATGGATTTTAAAAATCAAAATAAAGTCCGTTAACGTGCCAGCTACTTAACTAACGATCATTTAAAAAGATTATGGATTAAAAGAGATTGTTTTAGATTAAGTTCGTTTTGCGAAGATTTATTTTCGACGTAATGGTTCTTTGTTTAAAAAGGGAATTACGGTTAAACAAAAATCATTTGTTTGTAATCGGCTTATATTAGAAATACGTCTTCGAACCGATAATGTGCATTATTTTGAATTTGGAACTACCTCCTGCTAGACTTCTTTGTGACTATACAGACTCCTTTGTACTTCCTCCAAGTAACGATATTATTCTAAAAGTAGTCAGCCAGTAATACCATTTTACTACTGACTTATCAGGTGCAGTAAACCTCTTTTTCTATTTATAAAAAATATATAGCAATTATTTGTAGCAGCAGTTAGTATTTAAAGTACTATAAATTTAATAATTAGTAGTCTCAAGTAATTCTAACTAAAGTTTGTAGAAAAAAGGAATTTTCGCCAGATATTTCAGTGGGGACATTTTTTTTTTTTATACCACGTGGGCCGACAAACAAGCGGACGGTCCACCTGATGGTAAGTGGTCACCGCCGCCTATGGACATTTGCAACACTAGGGGCATCGCCAATGCGTTGTCGACCCTGAGACGTGAAGTTGTTAAGTCTCATGTGCCTGTGATTTCACCGCCCCCCTTACCTTTCTAACCGAAACACAGTAATACAATTGCACTACTGCTTCACGGCGGAAATGGGTAAGGTGGTAGTACTTCCCCGGACGAACTCTGCACTAAGAGCTCTACTACTCTAGAAAAAATGATTAACTAAAAATTTTTCTTCAAAGGTAGAGTTCTTTTACTTTACTATAATTTTTAGGAATCTAATTCGAATTCCATAAATACTGCGGTATAATCAAAATTAGGCAAATGGAACTAATTCCGCATCGACAAATTGGGCCCGTCTATCATACCGTAGCGTAACGCTTCGATAGATATTTCGAGGTCCAAATATTCGTTTTTTATCATAAAAATGTGTATTTATCTACTCTGTACTTTACACCAATCGTCTTTTCTTAATTTGACCCTTGTCTGGCGATATTACGCCTTCATGTTCTCGGAACTACATTCTTAGAGCGGAACGAGCGATTAGTTACATTGTATAGTGGAAGGTAGTAATTTCTTTTTACATGTAATTTACGTTAAAGTTAATAATGGAACGCCGTTATTATAATATTACTTATTACATTTATATTAAAAGGGTTTCAGATTTTTCTTTCCCTGTATAATAGGTATTGTTAATTTTAACACCCCTTTTTGTGTTTTTATTTATGTCCAGCAGTGGACGGAGATAGGCTGATGATGATGATGATGATGATGAAGAGATAAGTTTTACTGCACAAAAGAAATGTGTCTACCGGATTAGAATTTGTAATACTTACCAAAATACATGTCAATATATTTATTTAGTATTGTATTTTTTTTGAGTATTTTATGCTTTTTTTATTGATTTATTTAAAATACTGTACAAAGCACTAAAACGTACAACGCAATCTCAAGGCGATATATCGAGCATAGCTTTTAAATAGTGTTGATCAATTTAAATTTAGAACTATTTTTACTCTGCGAGTTGTGTTAGATGAATTTTATTAGCTCTAAATTCTCTCGCTCGTTACGGTGTAACATAAACCCACTGCAATTCACACGTCACTACTGGAATTTATTAACTACCAGCCCAATGGCGTTTCCAAATCAAATAGATTGGAAATAGCTTGACAAGTGGAACTGATTCGCTAATTACTAATTAGAATTTAGGCGTTGCTACATTTGAATATTCATACCGCTAATAAAGTGCACTTTTGAGTGCACTTTATTAGCCAACTTTTTACGCTACTATTTTTAATGTGACTGGCTATTCGTCAGAAAAAAAAGGAGAAAAAATTTATAGTAATCGTTAGTCATTGAAATAAATTGATCGATAATGCCCCTAATCAATCTCTAGAGATTTAGAGCCTTAGCCTAAAAAGCATTAAAAAATAAATGAGTACCTATTTGCAGATAACACAGATCGAGTGAAAAATGTCACACTATTCACGATAACAAAACGAGTTGCCCAAGAAACGTTTACTTTTGAAAATTTTCGAACGTTCGTCCAAAATCTGAATGTTTAAAATTCGAATGTTGCTACCGAAGAAGAAAGAAGCTCAAAGTAAACACTGAATAAAATTCCGCGGGGCATGCATTCTCCGCGAGTTTCTGAACGGTGCACGGACAGTTTGGAAGAATAATGACGTGGTTGTTGCCATAATATCGATTTTAAAAAGTTGCGCGAATTTCTAAAAGTGGGTCGAAGTATGTTCTATTTGCGGTTAGAAATTCACACATGGTGATTTGACATCTGTCAAAATATTACATTTTCTGAAAATTTGAGTTATGCTGAGTTGCTCTTTTTATTTAGGTCTTGCTCATAACTAGCTTTTTTTAAGTCTAGAATTTTCAATAATATTTTCCTAATGTATCAAAGTTTCAAAACAACACAAAGCCTTATTCAGAGCAGTTCTAACGGATCACAGCAAAACTCAACACTAAAGTTATGACGTCATCGTTGCCGTAGCCATCGATTTTCAACTTTTAAAAAGTAGGCTAAAACAATAACTTTAAAGTTATTTATGGCCAGTACAGTATCGCGCAGTTGTTTAGTTCTTATTGTGCCTCTTTAACACTTCCCGACGGGTAAGTACTCTCGAGTGGTTTATGTTATCGAGAGCCAAGTCAGTGGCCAAGTGTGGCCAAGTGTGGCCAAGTCTACGGGCTTTCCGGTAAACAATAATAAATAATAGTATTTTAAGTTTAAAGTGCATTGACTTTATATCTTAAGTGTTAAACTAAATAGTATGTTGGTATTTATAGAGTAGTGTACGTTTCATTCCTTGAGTTGGGTAGATTTATACAACGTGTTACAAAATACCCTGTAAAAATATAATTAATTATCAAAGCCAACAACCATAGTAAGCTGTCATGCCAGGGAACCAGATTATTTAACAGAAAGGCCTACGTACCTATTTTACCTAATGATTGTCTACTTTAATATTTTTTCTATTTTTCATTCATAAAAATCAGTTTTTTTATTCTTTTTGGGGTATGTTATACAGCGTTAATACGGTTCTTAAATATTGTGAATGGACTCGTTATAGGGCCTATTTAACCTCCTTTCGGCTTTACGGGTAGTTTTGTAACACCTAACCGACTGAATAATTCGAAGGAGCAATGACAATTTCTAAGCCATCTCATAAAAAATAATTAAAGGGTCTACTGTTCTTAACATAAGATGAAGGGAATCACAGATCCACCATTAATTCACTTCCCCACAATCGAAACATGAAATTACACACGCACGGCCATTCAAACCGCGATAGCATCGAATAAACGGCAAATAAAACATAAAGATAAGATACACAGTACAATAGGAATTCCACAGACAAAAGACACTTTTTCCAGTGCCGTAGTGCATTCACGTCAGCCAAATTGGATTTAGGTCCGCACCAACTTGGCCTAACGAACGACTGTCCAGTGTTTGAACTCGGAAAGTGTGCACGAAAAAGAGCCTTACGTGTGTCTATGGTCATTGTATTATTTGTACTTAAGTGTGGGTAATGTATTTATTGGTTATTCGAAATTTAAATATTTGATGACAATGCTAAACGTAAGTTCTGAAACCGAAAAATGTATTATAAAGATTTCAAATTGAAATCAATAAATACGAATTCGGAATTTAAAAATAATCGTCAAACAAAAAGGTTTTCATCGGTGTAATTAATACCAGAAATATTATAACAGCACCAAAAAATACATCAAAACTACTTTTATGAAAGCGCATTTATGAAGCAGTTTTGCACAATTTCAAACAGCTTAAAACTGCATTTTAAACTTAAAAGCTATTTAAAAACTGCACATGCTACGTAGCTGTCAGTGGAGTCGTAATTATCAACTTGTATTAAGCCGTTTTCTGTTTTGCCACGACTAATAACATACGTCAGATCTGTGCATGTTTTTACAACGTCAAAATGAGGCAAATTGTTTGATAATTTTGTACTTAAATAGGGTAAAAAACTCGTTTCTTTTACTCGTTGGAATGTTATTTTATGTACTAGACTTTGGAAGTCCTTTAACGAGCATAAAATATTTTATAAGTAGGTTGAAGTTTTTTTTGACACTGTTGCCAATGTTGGTATCTGAAATAGTCGATTGAAACGAAAAATACTTATTAAATGTGTACAAATCATGTTTGCTTAAATGAATACGTTAATATAGACCCTAAAAACAATATTATCGATAGGAACAAAGCCTTAGGCAATATAGTACGATAAATAACATTCGCAGTCACATTTGCGACCAATAAAGGCCTATAAGAAAATTGCCTGGAATTCCCTTACTTATATTAGTTTCGTAAACTATCGCTTTCCTATATTTCGACTTTATTCCTTTCACCAATACGCTTTATATCAACCGAACTCTATCTATATTTCATTATACATTGCGCGTTTTGTTCCACAAGACGAAGATCGGTAGAATACGAAACAAGCCATACGTTTATAAACATACGAAATCTTCGTTCCATTTGTTTGAATTTCGAAGGATTTCGAGATACGATTGATTCATGATCACAATTACCTCTGAACACTGGGAGACATCTAGTTGGACGCGGAATCTTACGACGCCCAAGATACCATGACCTGTCTTTCTATTACTATCCGAATAAGACACAGGTCTAGACATGATGGTAACTGAAACGAGACACGTGATACGTCTACCTTAAGTTGGCCCCTAGTTTCTATATAGATCAATGAGAATATAGGTCAGAATGTGTTGGTTATTGTGAAACTAGACATGTGCCCCAGATTTGCTCGTATCGGGGATTTTCTTGGGAATCCGCTCGTTGCTTCACTATGAATTGGCTTTTGTTTGGACAATAAATACATCAAGTGTTTAGTTGGGGCTGATTCATTGAACCGCCTTGTTTTCTCTGTGGTGTAAGAAAATAATAGACAAAGTAACTTTACGGTTCTTGAACTACACGGTTCATATTGTCAAAAAACCTATTAAGTGTAAAACTAACCCTTAGAGTAAAAGAACGATAAATAAATACGGTAAAACTGATATAAACATTTTAGGAAGCTACTAAAGCAACAATCGATATAATTAGTACTGCAGTCGTTGCACCATATAACGACACTACCCGAACCGAATGCCGAAGCATTGGCGACGAAACGACAAAACTACAAATAAACGCCTCAGAGCGCGAGCATAGTCCAGAGAAAATTAAGTTCTATTGACTGTACAGTGCAAACACAATCAACGGAGGAAAGACTGCTCTGCACTCAGATACTACCAAACAAAGCATTCTGCTGTAGCATCGATAAACTCCCAATCCAATACACGCTCCGTATCGACAAAATCCACGCGTAAGGTGAAGACCGCGCAATGGATCGTACGTACGGAGATGTCGAGGCTATTGAAGAGGCGGTCTCAGATCTAATAAGTGTAGGTGAGACTGTCGATGGAACAATGTGTGAGAAAATTCTAAGTGGCAATGCAGTAGCCGTTTTGCTGGTTTAGAAGAGGTCGGATCCAATAGAGTTATAGTAATGTAATATAGAAGCTGATTGGCTGTATATAATTTTAGTTCGACGGTACAACTGTTTTAGGTGGAATTTTAATTGGCTACTTAACAGTTATACCAGAGTAATAATGATTAGAAAAATATTGTCACCTAGAGGAATAACTGTTTTTGTTTGACAATCTAGACATTTGAGAGTATTTAGTTTAGTTCTCATAGAAAAAAAAGATGCTTTGTTGAGAATTTGTTCCAGGGGCTCGATTCTGTAAGGAAAATGACACTAACTCGAGGATGTTTCGTTGCGGCCTCCATGCTCTGTCTCTTTCGCTAACTACACTTATACTACTAATCACGTGAGAGATAAGCTCTCCGAGGCCTCCGTGAAGCGGCTCGCCGACGAAGCTTGTATTAGCTGAATATGGGAGCTGGTTCAACTAGAACCATTTATCACTGTAGCTAATTTTACAATCAGTTAGCTCAAAAATTTATCATATTACAATACCTTTGCATCAATAATTCCAATGTCAATATGTGGAGGAATACTGGACGTTCTTTTGGAGTTTGTTTGGTGACAATCATATTTAACTCACCTCTCATCCGAGGTTGTTCTGAATTATTTTACTTACGATTGCATTCGTGGATAGTATTCAAATTCTTACCTGTAACAAAAACACAAATAATATTTTTAATTCATGTTATCATATATAACTTCCTCCTCGCGGTTTTACCCACGTTACTAAAGCATAGCCTTGCATAGATTTGTAACCTTCTAGATAAAAAACGTATACAAAATAATATCTAATCTTATCTGATCTTTTACCTTTAAACGAGCAATTCTTGTATTTATAATTGCTCGTTTATATAATTAGGATCTCGGAAACGGCTCCAACGATTTTCAAGAAATTTTGTATGCAGGGGGTTTCGGGGGCGTTAAATCGATCTAGCTAGGATTCATTTTCAGAAAATGTCGTTTTATCCGTGTTTTAAGGCAATGAAAACTGCTACAATGTCGTTAGAAGGTAAGGTTTTCAATTTACATCTTATGTGAGAAATACTGTTATTGGGTTATTGCCCTTTATTATCGCATCTAATTCGTATCTAGGTAATATATACCTAGACAGTGCTGCTCGGCCATCCAGGTACTTAATAATAATAAGTTACTTAGTACATTCAATTAACACTAACTACACATTTTTCTCAATTGATCCGAGGGATATCGATAAGGAACAAAGATACCAGAAGCTTTGGCTCTCTCACTAAACTCGCCATTTGTTTTTATTTACTCTTATTGCTTCCACTTCAATGCTTATAAAAAGCTAAGATAAACTTCTAACTTTCATCGTAACGTAAGTATTTAAAAGTTTTGTCTTTGATATCCCAACCAGAAACATTGTTTAAAGTTTAAGTCTAGAGCTGACTCGAGCATCTTTTTATTTTTATAGCTTGTTCATTTACAGTACCGGATTTGTTTTGGGAAGGTTCAGTTCACCCTGAACGCCTGAAAATTATATCGAAATCTTTACACAGTGGTTTTCAAAAAGCCATGGTATATCAAGTGCTTCTTTAATAATTTGGGCTGTTTATGATTTATTTCTATCATTTCGATATTTTAATAATCCTACTAATTCCTACTCGCCCTAAGGGGGCGTCCATTAATTATGTGAGGCATTTAGGAGGGTGGGGGTCAAGCCGAATCTCACAGAATCTCACGTGGAGGAGAGGGGGGCAAATATCTCGTAATTATTTATTAGCATGAAACAGTGTAAAATTGCTAGAAGAGGGCATATAGTAGTAATATTTTTTCACATCTAAATCTAATATCGTACACTTATGATAATATCAAATCTCACGTGAGATCAGGGTAGCGGGGAGGGGGTCGTGCAAAATCTTATGACATCCCACCAGGGGGAGTGGGGGGTTGAAACATCGCCAAAACTGACGTAATTAATGGATGCCCCCTAATTAAAAGAAATGTTTATTGGTTTGTGTTTCCTTTGCGTATTGATGGAGCAACGGGAGGACTTGATTTCTTTCAGAGGCTATCCCGTTGGAGCAAATCATATAGTGGAGAAGGACAGAGGCTACTTTTTATCATGGAAGAGTGGGAACCCTTTATTTTAATATTCTGTAATACATTACCTTAATTTGGTAGGAAGTAATAAGTAAGCAAAACTTCATCAAAATCTTTTCACTTACGTGATGATTGTAGTAAAACTTGAAAACAAAAATTATATTCAACATACGACCATCTTATCCCACATATACCAGACCTCGCATATACAACGAAATACTGATTTATTAAAATTAAAATAGATACATGCTTACGTACCATTATAATATTTGCTAGCTATCATAAAAGATTTCATCAACTAATTCAAACAGTAAGGCAGTTTTGAATCTGCCCAAAATGGTTCAAGAGCAAAGGGTAATCTGACCTTAATCACTCATCCCCTAGACACACATACAGGGTGTGATATAAAACAGGCCACAACAAATCCATCAGCACCTCACCAGCCATCGCGTGTTATACATGATGATACATTGCTCGTCCGCGCTCGAACTGCCGACAATAAATACTACCCACACACACGCACTTGCGTTATTTATTAACTTGATCAGCCTGTACACACCTGATACAGGTTTCTTAAAATAGAGAAAATTACGTTACGTCTTCTTACATTCGTCTTGAATGACTTCTATCTATTTATGTTTTAATAATGAGTTTTGTTTTTAAAGGTAAAACTAAAATAGCCATGTTGTATTGTGTCTGTATTTTCTATTATACTAGTTTAACAGACCAGTTGTCTTGGTGGTTAGCGACTCTGACTGCCAAGCTGAAGGTCACGGGTTCGGTTCCCACCCAGGACAAACATTTGTGCATGAACATGTATGTTTTTTTTTATACTTGAGAAAGCAGGTGACTGCAGTCTACCTGATGTAAAGTAGAACTGTAGTCCAATTGCGAGAACCAGTACAGGAGTACAACACTAGCCGCCCTCACCCTGCCGGCCCGCAAGGTGCTTCTTCATGCCTCGTTTGAAGGATCCCATGTCGTAGGAAGGAGGGAAAACGTTTGTTCTGTGTCTGGGTGTAAATATCTATATAAGTATGTATTAAAAAAAAACTAGTATATGTTGTAAACCTATTATCTGGTTCCATAGTACAAGCTCTGCTTAGTTTGGGATCAGTTGGCTGTGCGGAAAGAATGTCCCGGGATATTTATTATAATTTATTAGTACGAAGAAAGATTAACACTTGTAAGATATACACAACGAAATACCGATGCTAAGGGTATATGCACCTTATCAATTCCCATAATAATTAGGACGAAAAGGAGGGGGGCGGTTCGTATATCGATAATATTTGGCAATGTCCATAAGATCTTTTTTGCCTAATCAGGATTAATGCAGCTAATCCATTATAGCAAATTCAATAGAAATTTATGCGGCACTCAATATGGCGTCATATATTACAAAAGTCAATATATTAATTGTATAGGGTTAGTGCACACTATATCAAGTTTCTCGTTGCCGCCAGGACGCTTCATTTGTCTTGTGATTTACAGCCAATCCTAGTATACGATGTGGACAAGTGCTGTGGGCTAAGGTTGTTACGTAGATAAGTAATGTAGCCTAACCTTATTTTCAATTATTTGTTTTATTGTTTTGTCTTCATGTTGCATTGTGACAATTAATACACGATTTTGTAAAAAGAAAGGCATAGACTATATGTAAGTTATGTAGGGCGCCCTCCAGCTAGATGGAGCGATGATATACGCAAGCTGGCTGGCAGCGGTTGGAAACAAAGAGCTGAAGATCGAGCTCAGTGGCGTGGCATGGGGGGGGGGGGGGGGGCTATGTCCAGCAGTGGACGGAGATAGGCTGATGATGATGTAAGTTATAATCGATATTTATCAAAGTGAATGTTTGTCTGTATGTCTTTTATAGAATCGTAAAATATGCAAAGGAATTTAATGCAGTTTTCAGCAATAGATTGAGTAATTCAAGAGGAAGGTTTATAACCAGGATTGAAAGCGGACAAAGCCGCAGGGGGCAGCTAGTATGATCATACATTTTAGCAGAGGCAGGTAAGAGGTGATTATGAGTATAACGTATATTTTGCCACGTAGTGGTCAACAAAAGCCTTACCAATGGAAAGATGACATTGCTTGGACACCCAAGCAATGGACTTCCCCCGTTAATTCGGGACACACTTCATTGTGTTTATTAAGTTATTAAAAGATCTAAGTAAAAGGTAAGTCCATTAAATGTAACAGATGTCCAGAAATAGCTGCACTCTGCCTCTAGCTTGTTAAGGTTATTATTTTATTTCTCTTCTCTTATTCTTCTTCAAATGTATTTTAAGTTTTTCTTGCCTGTTCTTTACAGTTTAAGGCTGACATCTAAGCCGTTGGTAACTTTAGCAACATTGACATTCATAAGTGACCGTGGGCTTAAAATTAATAAATAGTTTGACATTACTTTTTTTAAATCTCGTTTTGAAACGGCAATTGTTGAGTTTATCGCCGGCTATTCTCAAAATCAACCTTCCGGCGAGGCCTATTTCATTTGATTCCGTTTCGGCTCTTGCTCAAAAAATGTACAGAATCCTTTCGCATCTCATGATGTTGATAGCGCAGCTTGTATCGCGCATAAATAAGTCGTTTCCTCGACTCGATCAATTGTACCGTTTGCTTACCCTTACTGCAGATGTTTGGGTTTGGCTACTTATTTGTAAAGCTGGAGTTACACAAAGAAATGGCCTTTTTTTGGGTAAATACGGCAATTGTAAAGGTTGGTATAGATCATGTTATGTGACAATAGAGTTTTTGGGCGGCCATTTTGTGAAAATAGTTTTATTTTTTTTATGCCATTTCGTCCGACAAACAAGCAGACGGTCCACCTGATGGTAAGTGGTCACCGCCGCCTATGGACATTTGCAACACTAGGAGCATCGCCAATGCGTTGCCGACCCTGAGACGTGAAGTTGTTAAGTCTCATGTGCCTGTGTAGTGTTTTTGGTCGTCCATTTTGTGAGAAATGAAAATGATTTTTTTGAACATTAAAGTTACATTGTCTTCATTATTTATGGGATATTGTTTATTATTAATAGGCCATTTTATTTATGTATATTTAATAGGTTATATGGGATGTGTGGAAATTAAAATTAATAAATATCTTCATTCCGATTATCTCCGAAGAGGTTGGCAGATGATTCATTGCTGAGACCTACCTACATTCCATCGAAGAAACTATTAAGTTCAAATGTGACAAGCGGCGAGCTTTGTCGACAGGTGCTTTTTTTTCTATGCCACTTGGGCCGACAAACAAGCAGACGGTCCACCTGATGGTAAGTGGTCACCGCCGCCTATGGACATTTGCAACACTAGGAGCATCGCCAATGCGTTGTCGACCCAGAGACGTGAAGTTGTTAAGTCTTAATTTCACCGGCCCCCTTAAACCCTTAGGTGTGTAACCAATCCCCAGCCATAACCTTTAAGATATATATAAAAAAAACCGTATGTATGTTTATGGATTGACTTGAAACTTTAACATAACATTGCATTATCTAAGAGTTTTATTTACTTCTTTTCCAAGTTCCATCAGCCTCCATCTCTGTCACACCGAAGCGTGGGGATTCAACTAGTAATTATTATATCATAGAAATTGCTCATATCCTAAAATGCAAATTAACAACCCACGTGACGCTTTACCCCCACGTTGATGTTATTACAACTCAGAAACCACTAAATATTCATATCATCTTAATACAAAAGGAAACTAAGGGTCGCAAACAAACAATCTCTAATCCATACAGTACCTCGTGTAAACATCCTACGGTTTGCTATTCAATGCCTTTGTACACATGTTTTGAGTTCATACGCCTTTATCCAGTTTGGGGTAAATTTCCGTTTCTAAGAATGAGGCTTTTGATTTTGTTTAAGATTTTCTGCTCGAAAGTTTAAGCTTCCGGTAATTAATAAATTACATACAGAAAGTTGTGGGAATACTTCAATCAAGCCATTTATTCAGTTTAGGCCCTAGCAGGGGACATTTTAAGGTCAAAGTTACCGGTTCAGAACTCAGCAGAACTGGCAAGAAACTCAGCAAGAAGTACAATAAAATAAACAGGTTAAAACAATACGTCAAGTAATATTGATGGCTAAGAAATACGCTGGGTACCAAACAACTATGAATGTGTTCTGGCTTCACTTTAAATCTTGTTCCTTACTAGGTTTTTTACCACCTTACCTTACCTTTTACCACCTACATCACTTACCACGAGAAGATTATGGCCAACACACCCCTTTTTATAGATGAAAAAAAACTGGTCGAAAATATTTCGTCGAAATTATTTTCGTCACGCATTACAGCAGTGTACACCCACCCTAACAAACCCAATGTCAACGCACCAGTAATATTTCGCACACTGTTCGGCTACTTGAGGGCCCTATTTGCATAGAATTGTCTCTTTTTATTTACGACTCGAGTTTATTTTCTTTTTTCGCTTACCGAATAATCGAAGTCGTTCGGGAATGAAAAGAATTTGTCGAAACGAATTTTATGACTTTGAAAATGATCGCAACGGTTTTTCTTATGGGACTGTTTTCAAAATAAGAATCGTAAAAAAATCATGAAGTATCTAAGCGTGTGTCGGTTTCGCACAAGCTACATTTTTCATTGGGATTAATAACCTAAAACAGTTCAGCCCCCTTATTCAGGTAATATAAACTTCGTCGGCGAACCGCTTCACGGAGGCCTCGGAGAGCTCAACTCTCACGTGATTAGCGTAGTAAGCGACAGAGAGAGAGTAGGGAGGCCGCGACGACACATCCTAGTGTTAGTGTCCTTTTCCTTACAGAATCGAGCCCCTGTCCGCGACATTACACTCATGGGAGTCGGTTGAAAAGTAAATACTACCCTATAACGACTAGTACCTATTCCCTATATTATAAATGTTCATGTTTGCATGTTTTCTGCATAAAAAGCAACTGTGGTCAACTACCACTTAGTGCAGAGTTCGTCCGGGGAAGTACTACCTCCTTACCCATTTCAACCGTCAAGCAGCAGTGCACTTGTATTACTGTGTTTCGGTTAGAAAGGTAAGGGGGCCGGTGAAATTACAGGCACATGAGACTTAACAACTTCACGTCTCAGGGTCGACAACACATTGGTGATAATCCAGGTGTTGCAAATGTCCATAGGCGGCGGTGACCACTTACCATTAGGTTGACCGTTGGGTTTTTGGCAGGCCCAAGTAGTGTAAATAAAAAAGCTTGTTTTTGTAACTAATATGTCTTAGGACTACTTTAATTACCAGTGTTGCCAATAGTAAAAAGTATCCGATGTTGCCATAAAAATATATATAAGGAAAATAGGGTTCCTTTGACGCACCATCACCTCGAAACTACTGAACATATCGGGATGGGACTGCTACCATTCGACGCGGAATTTTTCTTAGTTTTAGGCTATATATGATATCGATAAACGCGGCTGAATAATATTACTAGGTAGCTTCGAGGGACATGTAATATTTCCCCGAGAAAAAAAGTATTCAACATGCTAATTCAGAAACTACAAATATACATAATATCATTCAAATCTGTTCAGCCATTTCGAAGTTAAGTAATAAGAAACAAGCACAAACTTTCACCATTCATAATTTAAGTCAGATTAGATAATGAGCAAATATCTATTCTCTCTCTTTGCTCTTTAAGTTTAAAGTTTTTTAGTAAGATTACATTATTAAATAAACCCTATCTTAAAAGTGAATGTACAAGAATGAAGTTCGCAAAAACGTATCAATATTTTGTAAGAATTTGTTCAAGAAATTGACGGTCGAATGAGTTTCCAATGAAGATACATATCTGCCTCCTTATTCAGCTAATACAAACTTCGCTGGCGAGTTCGGCGCTCGGAGGCCTCGGAGAGACCTCTCACGTGATTGCATAGTTAGCGAAAGAGACAGAGCGCAGAGACCGCGACGAAACATCCTCGGGCTAGTGTCATTTTCCTTACAGAATCGAGCCCCTGTATATTTGGGTATACTCGTACGCAGTATAATTTTCCAGAGCGTTGGTCAATCTCTTTACATCATACTGTACCGTTATGTGATATGAAAATAGTATCTATTCATATAACGATAGGGGTTCATTTCATATAAGAACTCAATCGTTTTGAATAAAGAATTTTATGGTAAGAATAATTGTGTAATAAAATTATAATATTAACTTTATTCTTATGGATATCTAATAGCTGTCGAGCTGTGACGTCACTGTTGGCTGGAAAATGTGGGAGGTAGGTACATTTTTGTAATTTTTTTTAATTATGAATGGGCTTGCGTTTGGCCTCATGTTGAATATCTATCGTCAAACACCTGATAGTCTTCTAGGCTTTGCGTAAGTAGGCAGCATATTTACATCCCTGGTATTATTATCGTCTTAAAGGGACGATGACCATTTACCATAGACATTTCTACTTTTGACAAAAATCTTATTTGTGCCAGTGTCGAGTGGTCAGTATTTTAAGTTTACTTCAGTAATATTACCACAAAGATAAATTAGTGTCTTTCTACAAAGGACAAATAAAGGCTTTACGTGCCAACATAAAATTCATTATATGTATACTTATTCACCGATGTACTCGTAACGACTTAAAAAAAATATCCTATCCTTACAAAATATTATAAAAATCCTACTAAAAAAGAATCTATTGTAGCTTCAGTAACTTTAAATTTGACCTTCATAAGTGCCTTCCGAGGGCCTAAACTGGATAAATGGTTTTGAATTTTGTTTTTTTTTTTTTTAATTTTGAATTATCAAACCTCAATTCGATTTGCTATTTTTATTTCAGATCCCGCCAAAAGGCTCTTCCTCGCGTCATTCATCTCGAAATCGTCTCTAATATACATAAATAGCCAGCATCGAGACTGAAATTACTGTTGTTGCTTAATACTCAAACTTACTTGGAAACTTTACTGATCCCTAAACCACATTTCATTAAAACAAGTGAATAAGAAACGCGAACCAACTTATTTACCGAACTCCCCTGGGGGTTGTTAAAAATTTACAAGCAAAAAAACTTTTGGCGGCGACTTGTTAATTAACTACTTCCTTAAGTTAGGCCTTGGAACCTTGGGAGGCGGCCGACTTGGCCTCGGCTGGCGGATCCTTGGTCGCGGGAAGGATCCGTCGGCTGGGATTGAGGGTGGCGCTGAAAAAGACCGAGGCGGTGTTTTTCCACGCGCCTCGGCAGCGCACCCCGACCGACGCCCACATTTTCGTGGAGGGCGTCGGGGTACAGGTAAGGGCCCAGATGAAATATCTGGGCCTGGTGCTAGACAGCAGGTGGCGCTTTGGCCCGCACTTCAGCGGGCTGTCGACGCGCCTGCTGAAGGTTGCGGGGGCGCTTTCGTGGCTCCTCCCGAATATGGGGGGGCCCAAAGCGCGATGCCGGCAACTGTATGCCGGCATCCTGAGGAGCATGGCCCTCTACGGGGCCCCCATCTGGGCGGACTCCCTCCAGAGGAGGGAGAACTCCGCCGCGATCCGGAGACCCCAAAGGGCAATCGCACAGCGGGTGGCGAGGGCCTACCGCTCGGTGGGCTTCGCGGCGGCGTGCGCTCTGGCGGGCACCCCTCCTTGGGAGCTCGAGGCTTGGGTGCTCGCCAGAGTGTACGAGTGGTCGGCGGGGCGCAAGGCGCTCGGGGAGCGCGGCGACCCGACGGTGCGGGAGGCCGTCCGGCGAGAGGCGAAGGATGCCATCGTCCACCATTGGGCGGAGGACCTCGCCTCCGCCGTGTTCGGCCGCCGAACGCTGGACGCTGTCGGGCCAGTCTTACGGGATTGGCTCGAGCGGCCCCACGGTTTCCTCTCGTTCCGTCTGGTGCAGGTATTGTCCGGGCACGGGTGTTTCGGATCGTATCTGCACCGGATCGGGCGGGAGGAGGCCCCGTCGTGCCACGGTTGCGGCGCGGCGGAGGACACGGCGCAGCACACCCTCGAGGTGTGCCCGTCGTGGAACGAACCGCGTCGCGACCTGGTCGCGGTGGTCGGGCCGGACCTTTCGCTTCCCAGTGTGGTCAACTCCATGCTGGGGGGCGAGGCCGGCTGGGCCGCGGTCGCCTCCTTCTGTGAGGATGTGATGTCACAGAAGGAGGCGGCAGAGCGCGCACGGGAGGAGGACCCTCTTGCGCCGCTGTGCAGGCGGAGAAGAAGGGGTAGGAGAAGGCGATTATAGTCGCCTTCTCTCTCCTCTTGTGGTGGTGAACGGCGGGAGACAGACGTGGAGGCGTCTTCTCCCGCATTGCACTCGTTCACCATCTCCGTTGGGCGGGAACGGTAAAGTCGCTGCCGTTTCCGGGCCCCTCCTTGCAGGGGGAGGGGCGTGCGGGCCCCGCCATAAATGGCGGGCGGTCGACGGGGGGGGGCTGGACGTCAAGGCTCTGCCGGTTTCCCAGCCCCTCTCCACATAGACGATGCCTGAGCGCCGCTGGGTCGTTTAGTGGGTAAACCGGGCCACTAGGGTCCGGGAGTCCCACATACCCCCCCCATCCTCCAATGGGGGGGAATGCGGAACGCATTTTTCCCAGCGTAAAAAAAAAAAAAAAAAAAAAAAAAAAAGGCCTTGGAACCTTTCTATTCAGCCTTACATCTCATTAGATGGCGGGAAACTTTGTTTAACTGTAGCTTCGTTAACTTTATTCACGGCTTGAGGCAATTTAATTGTTGTGGTGGAACAAATATTGGTTATAGTCAGTTAAGTCCTTTTTTAAATGAGTTTCGTTTTATTCCGTCAAAAAAGTGTTTAATCTTTTTTTTTTCTTTAACTGTCAAATGGGGAAGTAATATGTAATACAGTAGTGCAAATAAAACCTTTGTTGTGAATGAATTTTGTACTTGACAATGTTGTCGAAAGTCTAGACAGGCAGATGTTCCACCTGATGGTAAGTGGCATCCCGAGACATGAAGTGAAGTCTCATGTGATTATAACTTCATCGGCGCCCTTACCTTTATAACCGAAACAATAATACAAGCACTGGTGCTCCACGGTGACAATATTGAAGTGTTATTTCTCCGGACTAAGATCTCTAGTACTCGTAAATTGATAATTTTTTTTAAATACATAACTGTAAATGTCAATAATCGTCAAAATTATGTGATTATTTGGACATCATAACGTTGAAAATGTCTATGAGAATGACCTAAGCTATGAGACGTGTTAAAAATACATCAATAATTTTATAATGAAAACATATTACAATTCCAATTCGATAAAGTTTCAAACAACTAATTCATAACAAATAATGGCTACTAGAACATAGGAATATAAATTATGTAACAGTATTCAAACTCATTTACAAACAATTTGACTGAAAATAGAACGTTGCCCAGTCCATTGCGAACCATCAGCAATAGATGCATAATTCTCAAACTACCACTTCAATAGTTCGTGAACATTCAATAATCAAACCATTCGATCACAAAATTGGAATTTGTAAAGTTGAAAATTGGAAATTCATCACTAAAAATCGCCACAAAAGGAAATCTGTTCGGTATTAAAATTAGAGAAATTGTCGTAGTGGAAACCCGATCCGGTGTGCGACAGAATTTACGCTAAAGGTCTTGCATAAATTGCAATTTCTGTTGAATGTATCTATTACAAGTTGACACATTTTAAGCTGAGGTTTTATTGATGCGATAAAAGTGTTAACTTTAAACTAGGAGTACTTAACATCTGTGACGTATGATTATGTTTTGAGATCCGATATCAGATACTGAGGTATTTTTGCTGTTGAATATTTTCGACTTCAAATAATGTCGGAATGAATTTGATGATGGCTTGGATGAATTTTGTAATGGCTGAATTAAATTGAGATAAATATTTTTTTATCTATTTAGAACTAGCTGTACCCCGCGGTTTTACCCGCGTTTAGTTTAAAGTTGATCAGACCACGAAAACACATTGTTTCATACAAATTTTGCACTCCCGTTTTACCCCCTTAGAGGGAGAATTTTCAAAGATCCTTTATTAGTGCTTTATTAGATACGTTATAAAAGGAACCCCTGTGTTTCTAACCCTTATAGTTTAGGCCCTACGTTGAAATGAAATTAAATATTTTATCCAAATAGGCCTTCACAGGCACTTATGAATGGTCAGACTCTAACACCGTTGATATGTCAGTCAGTCAGTCAGCTTCTCCTTTTGTAGCTTCAGTAACTTTAAATTTGACCTTCATAAGTGCCCTCCGAAGGTCTAAACTGAATTTGAATTTGGTTTTGAATTTTTTTGATTTTTTTTGAAGAAATTCGTTTTTCAAGACAACACCAACAGTAACAGGAGTAGGTATTCAGCTTTAGAGTAAGGCTAATAACTACCACTAACGGATCTTTTTACTAATGACAAGAACTGGACCAGTTAGCATACAGTTTGCCCAATGAACATAGCCGATACCAGAGAAATTGCCAATGTTTTACCAAGCTATCCAAAATCTGGAAGGTTCTGGCTCTCAAATGCCACAGATAGTACACACGGAACTGTAATATCTTATTGCAGCTATTATGTCGTTTATTCAACCAGCTTTCCGCTGCGCAGTTTCATCCGTGTTCGAGGAGAATTTACATACAAATATACATTCCCTATTTTACTTCTTTAGGAGTAAAACTTCGGAAAATCTTAAAGAAGAAGCTTCTTTTTAAATTTAAGTTGAACCAGTATTCAAAGAAGTGTAATTGTAAAAAAGCCAGCATCTCAACTTTTAGGTCTAACTCGATCATTTCGAATGTCATCACCAGTATCATCTTCATAAGCTTTATGTCCTAGTCCTTAAGGACCAACATAGTATTAACTCACATCTTTAAACCGTCAACCTTAGATCATTATTCATTATAACCAATATCAGTTCTTATATGTAATGCGCTAGGGCTCAAATCTCTCCTTTAACATGCCACGTCACTATCAAGTGAATTTCACTCCAAAAATCGGCACCCTGTCTCTTTAAAAATCGCAGAGGTCGCACCTTCAGAACCGTACCTTAAAATCTTAGCACTTCGTGCCCTGGCGAGTCTCCAAGCCACGAGTGGCCGCAGATGACGAAGCGTCTCCTACTCGTTATCGCTGTGCTGTGCAGACTACCGACATATTTGCACTTTGCACGATGTCGCGCGTTGCTGAATAAATATTAGCGATGGAATATTTTAAATAAGAATTTCTGCAAATTTTTTACATCAAATTTATCTACATTATAATTTCAATAAAAAAAATCCTACCAATTTTTTAGGATTGCCACACTTGATAAGACCATAAACCTACCGTTCTACAAAAAACACAGGCATCAAACCGCAAAACAAATTTTCACAGTCAACCAATAAAAAAGAACAAAAATAATTGACACTTAAATTCCACACGCACGTTCGATATTTAAAAAAATACCACAGTAAAGTCGCAAGTTTATACTTCCACATTTGAATATCTCGGATCCACAACACTGGCGGTAAATTGCACTGATAATTGCCACCACACTGGCTTTACCGACCTTACCTTGTACATACATTTAAATATTGTACGTATTTGATTACGATTCATTCGATATGACTGTTTATTTAGTCGAATAGGAATAGCATCAATATGACTGACATATTAACTCTTCTTAGAGATATGTAATTAAATTAGTCAACCTACGAGTAATTCTCCTGAAGGTGACAATGGGGTACAGACTTCATGTTCTTAGTATTGTATAGTATGACGGGTCATCTGGCTTGGTAGTTGGAGACCCTGACTACCAAGCTGCAGCTCGTGGGTTCGATTCCCACCCAAGACAAATTGTGTGCAAAAAAAAAATGCATTGAAATCGGTTAATGATGTTTCTAACAAAAAGGCCACATATATATTTCAGCATGATAACAATAAGGGAATAGATATAAGATAGCGAACCTTACAAATAAACTTAAAGAAATAGAATACTGAAGTGTCTATGGACATATCGCATTACTGATACTGGCAAAGTGGTTACTCCTTATAAGTCCCATTTGACGTTTAGAAATGTCATTGAAACATTCACTGTATTACCTTTGAATTAAGACTATCGATTCTTTGGTTAATTGCGTGATGATGTCGATGAACCTTATAACGAAGTACTAGGGTTAATTTTTCAGTAACATTCTTGAACGTCAAAAATACTTTAGAGTAGGTAAAGACTAAGTAAGGGAAGCACCGAACAAGATGGTCTGCCAAGAACTGACTGAGGCGTTAAGGTTTGGTTATAAGCGTCAGAATTCAACCAAAACAGGTCATCTACAAACTAGTTGGCAACATTCTTTACTACTATAAATATCGACACAATCTTACCCAAGTTCCATCAGTTTTAAGCACTAAAAATATGGTATATAATTGGAACAGCGCACGAAACGAAACGAAAGTCTTGCGAATATCCAGTTATGTGGAATGGGACATACCAATATCGGTATGTGCTGGCCACTGATAGTAAATAACAAGGAGACTACTTTTATTAAATAGCTTGAACCGTGACTGATGGCAGAGTGGCACGAAAATGACCTTAATGCCTTACGAAAACAACGTAGGTGAATAATTGACTCAGGCGTTGCCTTGAGGATATCCATTGTAAGATTATACAAAAACAAATATCTAGTAACTAATTTCGCTGGATCTTCTTCTCTATCAAGTCCAAAACAAGAAAATTCAATAGGAAATCGACACGTGTTTTGCTTCTACACGAAGCATCTTCAGGACGAAATAGACCCGCCGTCACTGAGTCGACGCACTAGCACCACAGACGTTGCTGTTGACGTTTGTGAAGGTAGAAGGAGACCCAGCGAAATTAGTTACTAGATATTTGTTTTACCTTACGAAAACTTTTATAAAACAATAACATACGTTAACTTACCCAATCGTTAAGCATTTAGGTCCATTTAAATGTCACCGGTATCATATCAGCACCGGACGCGAACACCGGAGCTATGGGCAGACATCATCGTTAGAGTAACGAGAAGGCAGTGGAAGACCGGCACATAAACTAGAAGAGTTTCGTAATTAGAAGGTGGATTACGGTCAGAAATTTATTGGAAATGACTTGTTAGACTAATTCGAAAAGCTAGAAGGCCATTTCAGATCGGTAAGAATTCAATTCCAGTGAAATAACAAGCTATTCCTTCGTATTTGTATATCTCCTTATTTTTATGATCAGTGGTGCGATAAAAATAAAAGTTTTCATATCCCCAGTTGTGTCTATGACAAGAATATTTTCAGGTAGACGGTTGATTCGTCCTGGGAGTACTTGAGATGTATCGAAACAGATATACAGAATTGTCGCTGAACATGTTACAACATGTCTTTGAAAAGAAGGATTTATACAAAACGTCTACTCCCTTTTACTTTTAATTCTCCTTTAATAAATTTGATCTCCTAGACTTTGATATTAAAGTATCAAAAAGATGTCAATTCATCTTTGAAACCAAAGAGTTTTCATTATCGGATTTAGTCTATGGTCTATGACAAGGTCATAAAAATAAGTTTGATGTGTGCATTTCACACGCAGTAGAAGTGAAACCGTTAGGAAACTACCTGTCTCATTCTCTCGCAGGCTAAATCTTATAGATGTATATGTTTATCTCTTTTTAGTGTCGCTATTTCGTTTCATCGAGTTTCAAATCACAATGGCGCTAATTAAGTTTTCAGATTTAAAAGAAAACATTATATCGATACAGTATTTTAAAAAGCTTGTCAATATTGACTGTTATTTATACTCATGAATACTATTATTATTCAACGGTTATAGTAATAGGTGTTTGTCATTCAATATATAATATATGAAATTTATTCACACCTTAAATACTTTTTTTATTACAATATTTATTTATGCAAAATAGAAAATATATCAGACTCTTTTATTAAATATTCATTGTTTTTATTGTATACTCGATAAATAAACATATATTCATGAATATTTGTGCTGTATTCTATGTTGGTGTGTTGTTTTATTTTGATAAAGTTGACTACATCTAACAGGCCAGTTTGACAACTAAGCGTGTTATAGAAAAATGAACCCTACGGCTTGAAAATAAGGTCCATCACCACGATCGTACAATTGGACTAATAGATGAACCCTATCTCCAAGGCATAAAGACGATAGAATAGACGAATAGATTGTTATTAGTTTACTTGTTAAACATAATAAAGGGAATCCTTATAAAATGTCAAATGATTACTATAATACGGTCTGAAGTCCTGTGGCAAATTGAGTGTTTTATTTTGTATTGAGCAATATACGCAACGAAAGCTGTAGAGCGCACCTCTCACGATTGGGTTGTGAGCGAAAGAGACAGAGGATAGAGGCTGCGATCAAGCGTTGTCGAGCTAGAATCAATTACTCTACAAAACACAGCCTATATCAATAAATATTTTTCGAACATAAAAAAGACAAAACTAAAACATACTAATACAAAATAACCGCTACATGCAAACCATAAGCACAGCAAACATTTCACAAAAGTTGAAATTCCTCTGAAATTCTAAATAGCAATGTCAAATTGTATAGCGGTAAGCCAGAATGACGTGTTCTCAGAAATTGCTGTGAATTCAAAACATATCAGAGGTGTACAGAGTAATCCTATCTGTTAGTATTTCTGACGGTACACCGCTATATTTGCCTACAGTACATTACGTAAGCTCTGTTACAAGTATTATTCTAAGCTAGGAGATTACCGTCTCGGTTGTCTGGATTATGTTTACAAACATATTCATTTGTTTCACGACAATGTTATAAAACTATTTTTCATTACATTTACATTTGTACTTATGAATTAAATTTCATTCGGTCTGTTTGAAAATCTGCTATTTATATGTAGGAAAAAGAATTGGTGTCTGTATGTAAATTTATTAACCCCCGACGCAAAAAGAGGGGTGTTATCACAAATAGGCTTCGAGGCGGATGATCTGTTTTAAATGTAATTTGGTACACAGATAAAATATTTTCTAGTTTAACACATAACAAACATTTGATCCCAGAGAATAGAAGCTTCGGGGCACGGACGAAACCGTGGGGCTAAAGCTAAACTTAAGGGAAAAAGCGACGAAATATTGACAACTTACTTACGTAGTATATCAGTTATATAGTTTCTATAGCACAAGTTTCAGTTAAAAAAGTAAGAGTGGCGGTGAAACTACAGGCATATGAGACTTAGAGGACGACAACGCATTGGTAATGCCCCTGGTGTTGCAAATGTCCATAGGCTGCAGTGACCACTTACTTAGATAGACCGCCTACTTGTTTGTCAGCCCATGTGGTTTAAATAAAACAAGGTCTGCTCAGTTCGAGAGTAAAGTCCATGTACAAAGAAACTCTCAGGATATTTATAAAAAATAACATTAAAACACAAACTCCAGTATATCTCTCAATATAACTACAGCGGCGGACTCCTAAAAAGGTTCCGCGATGCGGTGTAATTTCTGTCTGAATCGCGCCACATTTCAGTGCTCAGACAAAGGAGGAGCATTTATAAATCGTTACAAGTGCCCCCAACTTGAGCAAATGGACCCACTAAGTTAAGATACCATCAAAAGACAATACCATCCTTACATAATTTATTATATCGCGGGCAAAAACGGCGGAGGCGGCGGTTTCAAGTTGAACTAGTAGCGAGACACAGCGGTGGGTAAAATGGCTAACTTGTCATCGAACTTAAAAAAAGGCAAGAGAGTTTTGTACATCTAAGAAATTATAAGAAGCGCTAAATTATTATTGGGACACCCGAGAGAAGCAAAGTTTTATTGTATAAAAGCTTTTGTATTATAAAAACGTGCGCGCCGCAGCTGCCACTCTCATTTTGAGTAGTAGAGCTCGTAGTATAGAGTTCGTCCGGGGAAGTACTGCCATCTTACCCATTTCCGTCGTGAAACAGTAGTACACTTGTATTACTGTGTTTCGGTTAGAAAGGTGAGGCCGGGGACATTATAGGCACATGAGCCTTAACAACTTCACGTCTCAGGGTCGACAACGCATTGGCGATGCCCTGGTTTTGCAAATGTCCATAGGCAGCGGTGACCACTTACTATCAGGTGGACCGTGTACCTGATTGTCCGTCCTGTGGTATAAAAAAAAATATGTACATATATCGTGTAACGCTACTGAATCTGACGTCTGACGCTTAGCACGGATGGAGTGACCGCGGCAAGCGCCCCAAACGTCCGTATAGAAGTACCGCTTCTAAAAAATGATTCAAACTTCAAGTTAATATGTAACATAGCACATAACTTAAGTTGCCCGTAACAAGGTGGAAGTGTTACCATGTAAATTAATCCTCATAATAATTTGTCTGGCAATACCTAAGTAATTTCTATACGAAATTTCAACTAAATCCTTAACTGCTCACTGCGAAGTACTCCGTAAATAGTTTTAACGGTGAAAAGTTTTAAGCATACTCAACTTTGTTTCACCGTGCTGTATTAACAGTTTTACAATCCATAATTGTTATACTGTGGTATTAAGTATTAACACGAAACTAGTTGTTTAAGACTTTTGTTTTAAAACACTAATACTAAAATATTCCTCGATCGAGAGAATTGCTAAGTATATCAACTGTTATATTTATCATTATTGTCTTATATTAATTTTAAACTGTGTACCTACTGGCTGAATAAACATTTGTTTTGCTCATTATTAAAAAATATATATATATATATATATATAGAAAATATTTCCCCACCGGCGGCATAGGGAATTATGTATAATTATAATATTATTATTATTTATTAAATTTAATAACTTATACAATATATCTGAATATAAATAACTTTTGTATAACTTTAGTGGTCAATATTCCATTTGAGAACGCCTCAAAATCGAACGAATAAAGAACACTTAAAAAACAAAAATTCAAATGGAATCTGTCAAACTATCCGACACATCAACCGATGTTTTAACCTGTGTGTCCCCAACAAAAGTAAACTAAGTAACACTTGCCCCTCGTCACGTGTCAAGTGAATACCGCAGTGGGGCAGGATGTGCCCCAAAAATTGGTTTTCAGCTCCCCGAAGCGTAACATTAATTTACTTATATGAGCTCGGACTAACACCGATTGTTTTGCCAACCTTACTTGCCCCAAATCATTTTGAGATCGGTCATCAGTTTTATAGGACACTATATAACATTTAGTTTTATTTTGTTTGAACAAATAAATAGTTGGTAGCAAACTGTAATTTTTTTAAGAACAAAGGTTTTTTTATTTAGATCAAAATTTCATTTGTCTATACTAATATTAATAAAGGGAAAATACAAAGGGATAAAAATGGATATAAAGGGACCGATTTTAATAATTCTTTCACAATGAGAAAGATACTTTATCCAGAAGCAATAAGCTATAATTTCGAGGACACAAGTGACGGTCACGAGACGGCCCCCAGTACTTTATAAACGGTTACTAATACTACCACTCCGGGGTCCACCACCATATCTAGGGTATCTTGCACCATGTGGTCAATAAAACAATTCCAAAGAAGGTTGGTGTCAGGGTAGCGGCCATCCCCAAGACATTTGCCAAATCTCCTCAAATTATTTGAAGCCGATAAATTTGCCAAATATCCCCAAATTATTGGGACCAGGGTCGGCTGATGATGATAGGAATGCATAGAAAAATAGACAGACATAAAGAGAAAAATTAATGCCTTAACTAACATTGAGTAGATTAAATAAATAGAATATAATAGATAGAACAGAAAACTAAGATATCCGATATAGCAAAAGCAGTCAAACGTCTGAGCAAAAACAAAATATATATTTTTAATCTCACCACAAATAAATAGAAAAACACGATCCCAATTAACTTTCAGAACGATAACAATAAATCCGAACAAAGACAATATCTTAATTTTCATTCAGAGTACCCTGCAGCAAAAGCAACTTTCTAAAACTGAAATTTATACATATAAAATAGCGGATACGGAAACCCGCTGCGGCTCTGCTAAAAACACAATGAACGTAGACATAGGTAATAATAGAAGCGACTTTATTATTATAATTATATTATTAAAACAATTAAGTCTGAAGGAGCCACGATCCTCAGTAGTGATGGATACGAATAGAGAGAGAGAGAGAGAGAGAGAAGTATACTTTCAGTTGATTGTAAAAAGTTTTTTTTAATTTTTTTCTGTACCAATCAGATGTTTATCTGTTTATATCGTAATATGTAGCTATTGCTTATTATACTCTATAATGGTAAATAATAAAAAAATCTAAATACCACAGACAAACAAAAACAAATATTCGAGGTACTTTGTTCAAAAAACATCACAATTGATTTTTGACCAACAGTTCTATAATCTAAACAAACATACATATTTGTAAAAAAAAAAGCTACCCTATTTTTTTAAATATTTGTTTGGTTGTTTATTACAGCTAAACGACTAAACCGATCACTGAACACACATAGCCTATACTATAGTATGGATAGGGTCGTAGCTATTTTTGTCTGGAACGCGGGTGAAACTGCAGGGGAGTTAGTTACATATAAAACTATTATAAATAAAATAAAAAAAAGTTATTCCAGTAGAACAGTTCTGTGTCTGAATGATATTGCAAGAACACAATGCAGTTATAACGCGATACAGACGATTATGAACTTGCGACCAATTGCTTGCGGGTTTTTTCATTCGCCTTTTATATTTCGTACTTTAGTAAAAGAAAATTACCTTTGTTAAGGTTGTTTTTGTTGTTTGTTTAGCTTTAAATTATTTTACATTCTTAATAGAAAAAAACATACAGATCTAGATTGAGTTCAGAAATGCCCTAAATAGCTAGAAGTATTGTTAGTGTTATTAAACTTTACTGACGCTGTCTTGATTTTTTTTAAAACGTCACTATTTTCCATAAATTCTGACGTCCTTTGACACAAAAGAAAAATAAAATAGGTATGTTTTACAAGCTTACGTTTGACTATTTACACTTGCAACACCAGGAGTATCACTAGCGCGCTGGCGACCCTGCAAAAATATATTCACAACCTTCTTGAAGAACCTTATGCTATACTAACATAGAGAAAAAAGTATTTAACATGTATGCAAAAAAAACCTCTAATGTCAAAAACGTGCTGGCCACTACTAATTTCCGCCATTAAAATTATTAAAAAAAATTGAGTTCTAATTCCATTTTTAAAATCTGTTAAAAAGTCGCCAGCTTGTATACAGCTTATGCGCCAGAGATACTGTCGCATCAGCCCGCCTCTGTTTCAACCAACCAACGCTTTTTAATGAGAAATATTTTTTGCACTTATCTCTAATAATGAGTACTCTGAAATATTACGCTTTGGAAATATCTTCAGCTTGAAGACTGGGAAATAAATCATTCAGCATTCGAGTTTGTATTCTATTTGTTGCTTCTTTAGGACAGTAATTCAGTTGGTGTAACTTAAAGAATGGACAGGTCAGTTGGCTTCGTGGTTAGGCACTGCAACGTCACGGGTTGTAGGTTCAATACCCACTTAAAACAAACGTTTGAGTGCATAACCATATATGTCTTCTCTGTTTCTGGGTATCCATATATGTATGTATTGAGAAAAATAAGTAAAAATATGAGCTCTGCTGAATTTGGGATCAGATAACCGTTGATCTTAAGTCCGTTGAGTTTAATTTCAACCGACCATCGAGGCGATCTTATGAAAAGGCTTTTTTTCTTATTTAATTTTATTGAACTACAGTAACAGATAACAGATTGCGCTTACACAAAAACATAAAGATAAATGTAGTTTGTAGTATGTCAGTTATTTGGTTTCCATAGTACACGCTCTGCGAACGTTTGGGATCAGATGGCTGAGTGTCAAGAACGTCCCAAGAAAAAAAAAATACAATTTCTATTCTTTCTTTCAGCCAATATATTCAGATTTCTAATTCAATAATTCGAAATCCATTTACAAAAAAATATTTTAAAACTAGAAATATTCAATTTAGAGATACCCTCCATCCACAAAGCTTATACAGAAAATTGTCCAAAATTATCCGACGAACAATTCGTACCACGTACACGAGTGGTCAAATCTTGGCAAATTACACTTTTGTGGACATACTAGCGTTGGTTATTTGTTAAGCATGTCACATATAACTAATAAACATTATTTACTTTTTGGTATTATTTCGGCCCAATTAATTTGTTATTATGTACAATAACATTGCTTTGGAATAATTTGTAAAAGGCCGACAAACAGGCAGACGGTCAACCTGATGGTAGGTGGTCACCGCTGCCCATGGACAGACAACAAACACTAGGCATCGCCAATCCGTTGTCGACCCTGAGACGTGAAGTTGTTAAGTCTCATGTGCCTGTAATTTACAGGCCCCATACAAGTGCACTACTGCGTCACGGCGAAAATGGGTATGGTGATAGTACATCCCCGGACGAACTCTGCACCAAAATCTCTGTTGCCTCTAACATTATTTTATTAAGAACCAAGAAAGTTGAATGTATTTAATGTCTTAAATATAAATAACGAGTTAAAAAGAATGACTTAAAAACAAACACTTGGGTACTGATATATTCTTGGGAATAGCACCCACGTCATGATGTCTAACCACCAAGCCAAGCCTCAAAATAGAAAGAGACGAACATAGTTACCATTTAACAACTTTGTGCCGTTCAGCTAGCAATATAGCGAGCACATAACTTTAAGTCAATCCCTACTATTTCCACGAAAAATAATCACATTACCCAACAAAACAATGTAACGCATAGAAGCTTACACCCATATACATAAACCACTATATTTATGTCTGTGCGTCCATTCTTTGACTTATTACCTACTGCCGCATTTCCTGGAACGTCTTTATTGCTGTCTCCTCTGGGAAGTCGCAGCTTGATGATATACTACCGAGGAAAACTGGAAGATATAGTATGTCTCATTTATGGGAGAAGTTTTTCATTCGAATATAGACATGCTGCAATCCAAGTCCCCGAGTTCCTGCTATATTATTAACCGATGACCGATTTTATCGAAGGAAATGAAGACTTATGTGTATGGGATAAGTTACAGATCAGATCGATAAGGTTAGTTGCGATAGGAGCTCCCTTTATCCTAAAATGCCTAAGGCTTCTAATAGATATAGGTATCCTATCCTATAGAAGAAAAAAAACGTGACCTCCCAGTGCAAACTAATAAAGTTTCTCGTCCCGTAAATTCAAGCAAAGACTATGTGAGGTAGCTGCAATGTATAGTACCCCAACTCATGAAATAAAATATTTATTCAAATAGGCCTTCACAGGCACTTATGAATGGTCAGACTCTAATACCGGTTCAGAAGGTTGCTTTTATTGAGAATATCCGGCAATAAACTCAGCAATTACTCTTTTCAAAATAAGATTTTTTACATAAAGATGGGTCCTGCTGGAGCGAGCATTGTCGTCATTAAAATAATCATTTGTGTTGTAAAAAAGCCTTTTGTATTAAAACAGTCTTAATTCATTCCTTAATTTTTTGTAAAGGCAAATTTCAGCAGGGATTTCATTATAGATGCGTGCACTAAGTCCTAAAAATCATCTCTCGTAAGTAGCCACTAAAAAGTATACCGATGACCACGTGCACTTGCACTGAGTGGGCGAAAAACAAGAGGCGACAAGCGACAACAGCTGGCGACAAGAGAAACTGAAATCATAGTATTGCCTAGTTTTGCAAATCTGGCAGGTATCTTGAAAATCGGTCGCCAGTGGCGAAGTCAAAGTCCCCTCAAAAATACCATTTATTCAGTTCACCGTGAAGGGCAATTCCGAAGGTCATAGCTACTGAAGCTATCACCGGTTCGGAAGTCAGCCTTAACTAGGCACTGTGAGCTTAGATAGCATCACGATGAGATGGTGGTAAAAAGAAATAGCCCGTCATCTCCAACTGTGTGTATAATATGAGCAGTCAATTGGGACTAGTGAGGCAGTAAAAATACTTAACCTGAGCATATTTCACTCCACACAACACCATCAATCAGTCTGCAACCCTTCAAGTAATACAGCCTACGGGTACAATCGACCATGGACCGACGACTAAAATCTTAATTTTCACGCTGGAATTTCATCTAGTCCCAGGTGATGCTTTGCGGGCAAAGGGTTCATATTTGTTGCGAGCAAGCAATGGCAGGCGGAGTGGGGGGTACAAGGTAGTTTTATGGGTGCTTTGTGAAGTGGGGTGGGTTTAATTAAATTTTGGTGTCCCGCAGTGTAGTGTTAACGGTTATTTACAGTCTAAACGTTCGTTTGGCTGTTTTTGACGCGGTATTAAAATGGCCCTCGTGGAAATGGCTGATGAGCGCAAGTATGTTAAAATTACAACTGTTTTTAATTATTTATTTTCTAAGCAAATATTATTCTTCGTGGTCGTGGGTTCGATTCCCATCCAGAACACACATTTGTGTGCATGAACATGTCTGTTTGTTCTGAGTCTGGATGTAAATATCTATAAAAAAAGTAGTATATCAGTTGCCTGGTTTCCATAGTACATGCTCTGCTTAATTTGAGTTCAGGTGGCAGTGTGTTAAGAACATCCCGAGATATTTAGTTTATTATTGAGTAATAGTACATATTTTTTATGCTAAGTCAGCCTTCAAGCTGGGAGATGGTCCACCTGATTGTAACCATCGCCTATGGACATGTGCAATACCAGCATCGCCAATGCGTTGTCGACCCTGAGACGTAAAGTTGTTAAGTCTCATGTGCCTGTAATTTCACCGGCTTTCACTTCTAACCGAAAGACAGTAATACAAGTGCACTACTGCTTCACGGCGGAAATGGATAAGGCGGTAGTACTTCCCCGGACGACCAATGCACTATGAACTTTATCGGTTCCAATACTTTGTTTCATGAGAGGAGGGTAGGTATCTACGAAACTTGACATTTTGACCGATTTAATAACATATTTTATTGATAGAAAACGGTAAAGTTTCTACCTCGGGAAGTATTAATTCTTTCGGGAACGTGGGTGAATCCGCGGGAGACAGCTAGTCGCGTATAAAGGTCCATATTTACCCAATTTGCTTTAACATAAGTAAGTAATGTAAAGTAATATTCGTTCAATAAAACAATTGTTTCTGAGTAAATCTTGTAATAGCGAACTAATATATCGCGGTATTACGTTTTTTGTCAAAAATAAAAGTTGGATAGACATGTACAGTCAGCCACATTTTGCATTTATTATAAGCTTATTCGGACTTCGGTAGAGATACACAAAACTCAGAAATTCAGTAATTGGTTTGTTATCTATACTACTCTAAAAATCTTTAGGATCTGCCTGTACGTTTATTTTTGATAAATATTCGTTTTAGTAGCTTCAGTAACGTTAAATTTGACCTTCACAAGTGCCCTCTGCGGGCCTAAACTTAATAAATTTAATTGTTTAGAATGTTTGATTTTTTTAAGGACACCTACGCCAAATCTACTTAAAAAAATATGTCTGTCTGTCCTTTTATAATTCAAGAACGATTTGAACACCATTACTCTATAATTGGGGCCAAACGAGAGCCTTTAAAACGTATTCAAATCTATTGTCAAAAAGAAAAATGTATGTCTGACTGTACATTTAGTACAAAAGTAAGTTATTGCTCGGTTTTATTTAACAATATTACGATGTGAGTGACTGAACATTTTATTATCAAATTTATTATCTTGTCGAGTTATTTATTATTGAACGTTAACTAACTTAATACTAACAATGGGATAATCTCTAGCTATCTGTCTACACTAATATTATAAAGAGGAAAGATTTATGTAAGAATGTTTGTTATTCTTTCACGCAAAAACTACTGAACGGATATGGATGAAATTTGGCGCATAGATATAGCATATCCTGGAATAACATATAGGCACTTTTTATCACGGGAAAATGTGATATCCCTCGGGAACGGGGGTAAATGCTACTGTATAAATCTGTTTGTTAGTCTGTCAGTATGTGATGGAACTGTACCTTAGCACTTAAAATAAATATCTTCAAAGGTTCTTTAAGAAGGGTGTGAAGAGATTTCTGCAGGGTCGGCAACGCGCAAGTGATACCCACGGTATTGCAGGCGTCAAAAGGCGGCGGTGACCGTTTACCATCAGACGCTCAGCTTGTTTGCTAAATAAGTAGTATAAATGACAAATTCTTTACACATGGCCATCTGATCCCAAACTAAGCAGAGCTTGTACTATGGAAACCAGATAACAGATATAAAATTTCGTACAAAAACTTACCCTTACCCAGACACCGAACAAACAGACATTTTCATGCAGACAAATATTTGTCATGGTTGGAAATCGAACCCGCGACCTGTGACGCAGTCAGGTCTAACCACTAAACCTAATGGCCTACGAGTCAACAAAACTCACAACATTCAAATATGTCTCCCAAATCCAAAGACAACATCAAAACCATAGAATAAATCCAAACAAAGACGAGATACAGCATCGCACTTGACGCAAGTATATTGTGTAAGGTTAGCAAATAAAATGTGTGGGTAGGCACACACTTGGCAGCGTCAAGTTGGAGTCGTTGTCTCGTAATTGGATACGAGGCTAAAATGAGCGCTCCGAGCCGCACTTATTGTTCTGGGCTTTTTTTTTAATAACAACCTTACTCGCACTTACACGGATCTATGGTTGCTGGATAGGACATCGAGATATCTTATACCTTTAAACGAGCAATTATTCATATATTTATATATAATTAGGATCTCGGAAACGGCTCCAACGATTTTAATGAAATTTAGTATGCAGGGGGTTTCGGGAACGTTAAATCGATCTGCCGTAAATGTCGTTTTATCCGTGTTTTTAGGCAATGAAAACTGCTACAATGTCATTAGAAGGTAAGGTTTTCAAGTTACATCTTTTGTGAGAAATACTGTTATTGGGAGCCCTTTATTATCGCATCTAATTCGTATCTAGGTATATATGACAGTGCTTTAATAAAGAAAATAGGGTAGAAGTCACGTTAGTAAAGAAATCCCGTACTATAACTTATGTATGCAACTGTTAAATAATAAATAAATAAATATCCTGAGACATTTTTTTACACACGGCCATCTGATCCCAAACTAAGCAGAGCTTGTACTATGGTAACCAGATAACTGATATACTACATATATTACTTTTTTATTTTTCTTAATACATTTATTTATAGATATTTACACCCAGACACAGAACAAAGAGATATGTTCATGCACACAAATGTTTGTCCTGGGTGGGAATAGAACCCGCGACCTTCGACTTGGCAGTCAGGGCTAACCACCAAGCCAATTGGCCTGTCGATAATATATTATCATAATCGATACTTAATTCAACTGGCTGTTTTAGCAGTCTCATCAGTTTTTCTGAGGAGCGTTATATTTTTCCAGGAAATTTAGTATCCTATGTGTTGATCCGGACTATAAACTAGCTATATACCAACTTTCAAGCAAAAATGTTGGCTAGTTTTTGCGTGAAAGAGTAACAAACGTCCATAGGTGCAATTATCATCACAAACTTTCACATTTATAATGTCAGTAGGATTATTATATCGTATCTTATTTTGTCCTTTTTCAACAAGCGATGTAAGTAACTTATTTTCTAGCTATTGACCTGTTTCTTCCTAAAATCTATTTCTCGTTCCCAATTACACGTAACTTTAATCATTCTTTTTATTCTATCGATTAATATAACTAAAATTAAATAGTCATTGTCTGATTCTATATAACATATTTAGGAACAAGACTTCTTACTTAGAATCTTTGATGAAAACCTCGCTCGTATTCTTCTGTGAAACCGAATTTATAAAGCGTTATGAATTATAATAGATATGCGGTGATTTATGAAGGGTGTTACATATTTTTAAATTCAAATTCAAATATTTTTATTCAAATAGGCCTTTACAAGCACTTATGAATAGTCTGACTCTAACACCGGTTCGGAAGGTTGTTTTTTTACTGAGAAGAGCCGGCAATAAACTCAGCAATTACACCTTTTAAAAACGATCTTAGATTTATTACAAAATATTTATTTAGTCTCACTGACAAAACCTGTGTGTTATCGCAGAAGTGAAGAATTATTAAACAATAATAATATGAATATCTAATAATAAAAAAATACAAACAAACTAAAGCTGACCAGCCCCCACAAGCAGCACCTGTTCACAAGTAAGACGCATGTGACAGCCATCGCCCTCCTCGCCATACTGTAGGGAAGTGAGCGAACCCGGAATAACCCGGGTAAGTATTTAATATTTTTTTTTATTATTGTCATTATTTTGTACATATTATAGAATCAAACTACGCCTTAAAAGCTTCGTAAACTAAACCGTAGTCGCTTCCAGTTAATGTTAGATCATGGTCCATTTCAGTATGGGCCTATACGCGAACCTTTATTGGCAGCGAGCACCGCCCCTTATAGTTGGATTCAGGCTTTTCTTCTGTTTGTTATTATATTTTACTTTTGGACAATGGAGAAGTCTTTATTGTACTCCACGGATAAATGTATTAACTGAACGCACCGAAATATTACAATGTCGATGGTTTAGGGTATGGTTATACAAAAACAAATATTTAGTAACTAATTCCGCTGGATCTCCTTGTCTGTTGAGTCCCAAACAAGGAAACTCAACAGGAAATCGACATGTGATTTTTGCGTGCTTCTACACGAAGCATCTTCAGGACTTATTGGACCAGCTGTCAATGAGTCGACGCACTAGCACCACAGACAGACAGTCACAAGCAAGGTCACCCCTGAGTCAATTAGTGGCTTAGGGTATGTTTACATTTCACTCTTTTTAAGGACTTTTTCTTTATGATAGTGATGTCAAACCCGGCTATGGTTAGGTTAAGATTACAATTTATTTTTTATAGAGATTTCTTTTTTTAAAGATTTTTTCTTGGTGGTAGTAATGTCGAATACGGGACGACTATGGTTAGGCTAAGTCTACAATTTACCTTTTTTTTAAGAATTTTTCTTGGTAGTATTTTCGATGCTGTGGCTATGGTTTAGTAAAGCCAACTATTTATTTTCTTTTTTTTAAAGGACTTGTTCTTTATCGTAGTAAGTCGATGTAGTAATGGCGTGGCTATGGTTAGATTAAATTTACATTTTACTTTTTTTTAAGGACTTTTCTTTATGGTAATGATATGTAATACATAATCATAGGGTATCTTAGTGGCCCTTTATCCCATTGGAGGCCTTGGATACTTCATAACATTACAGAGCGCGACTCAACATAGATGTGTTATGAAGACACGATCTGTTGTATACGTTCTCTGTTACCTAAGGTCCTCCGTATAACAAACACACTTTCACATTTTATAAGATAAAACTTCGCTTTTCTTCCATAAATTAACCAGTTACTTGAATTATTAAAAAATACTAAGGTAAAAGTTAGTACACTAATAATACAAATTCTTTATTTCATTACGTTTACCAGGACACTAATAAAATTCCAATTTATCAGTAACACAATACCTTGGTATATAACTAAAATACTTTTCACCTTAATTCATCATATTAGAATAGAAAGAGAATCATATTAACTTAGCTGCGTAATAGAATAGGCACTATAGCGAACGTTTTAAGTTATTCAGTGTACTAACCCCTGCCCCCTTATTCAGCTAATGCCTTCGTCGGCCAGCCGCTTCACGGAGGCCTCAGAGAGCTTACCTCTCACGTGATTAATAGTATTAGCGTAGTAAGCGAAAGAGACAGGGCACAGAGCCGACCAGACATCCTCGAGTTAGTGTCATTTTCCTTACAGAATCGAGCCCCAGGTAGAGATCTGACACTTAGGTGATTGATCTATTTTAGTTTCAGTGTTCTGTATACATCGTTTTCAGCTGTAAGAAGAGATAAGAACTGACACAGTATCCAGTGCCGGATTAAGCAAGCGCGGGGCCCGTAGCAAATTCTGTCGAGGGGCCATAAGGGTTCTTAAGTATAAAGTGGTAAAAAAACAAACGTAGGTGGGCGGCCTTAGACACGCGGGGCCCCTTTTGCGCGGGGCGCGTAGCAATTGCTATTCTTGCTACGTGGTTAATCCGGCACTGACAGTATCCCAAATTCTACAAATACGCCTGAAAGTTTGTATGTTTGTTTGTCTGAATGGATTTGGATGAAATTTGGTTCAAAGGTAGAGTATATTTTGGTATACCACATGGTATAGAGTCTACCGGTATTAGAGTCAGACTATTCATAAGTGCTTAAAGGCCTATTTGAATAAAAATATTTTCATTTAATTTCATATACTTTTGTTTAAGGCGACACTAAATGCGTAGAAAACCATACACCTACAGCACCTTTTTCAGCTATATATGCAGTATTATACCATATCAAAAGGCTTTCTACAACATAAACGATTATGTTAATGACGACAATGCTTGGGCGTATCGCTCGCTCCAGCAGGACACATCTGTATACACAAAATCTTATTTTGAAAAGAGTATCTGAGTTTATTGCCGGCTCTTCTCAGTAAAAGCAACCTTCCGAACCAGTGTTAGAGTCTGACCATTCATAAGTGCCTGTGAAGGCCTATTTGAATAAATATTTCATTTTCTATCAAACACCCCTTTATTAAATACTGGTTGTATTTAAGCTCATCACTTAAGAACGCCTGGACCAACTAGAGTATTTTATTGAAATAATAATAGTTATAACCCGAGAAAGACTTTTGGGATAAGAACAATATTAAAATTGCAAGGGAAATTAAAAATTCGGCCAATGTATTTAAGGTGGGTTTTTCTATGTACTTTTTTATACCATTGAAACATGAACTCTCGACTCATTGCAACGCAGCAGGAAGAGCTAGTAGGTACATATATAGTACAATTATATAGCTATTATACAACAAATATATAACATTTATAACAGTCCTTTAGCTCACTTTAGTGTTACATTAGAGGAACATTAGGGCCGTTGTCGCTGGCATTCAGGTAATATCTTTCAGAACACGGAACCAGGTTACGTGGACCCATCATAGTCTATGGGACCGCGGAATTAGATGGAGAAAGAGTGATGTAAGGGGTCTGGGTAAAATGGGCAGTTGAGTAGATGAAGTAAATGTAAACATAGGGACGTATATTTAGTATAGAAGGCTGCGGATTAATGGAGGGCACTACTTACTACTTACTTGTTACTTACTTGTTACTACTTACAGCAACAGAGTTGTTGTAATAGTTGAGCCGCCTTTTTTTTGTTTTTTTTTTTATACCACATGGGCCGACAAACAAGCGGACGGTCCACCTGATGGTAAGTGGTCACCGCCGCCTATGGACATTTGCAACACTAGGTGCATCGCCAATGCGTTGTCGACCTTGAGACGTGAAGTTGTTAAGTCTCATGTGCCTGTAATTTCACCGGCCCCCATACCTTTCTAACCCAAACACAGTAATACAAGTGCACTACTGCTTCACGGCAGAAATGGGTACTCTGCACTAAGAGCTCTACTACTCGAAATATCTGCAAATGAAAGATGAAAAATAATAAACTAATCATGAAATAAGTTATTATTGCAGAACTATCTGTGGTTACATACTTCTCACCTTGGTGTTGGTAGTTATTGAATGAGATACAATTGGCATTTGCTGTTCACCTGCGTAACATCTTTACTAGGCGTAATAACCTCCAATGAAAGGCGATAGATGACTCAAATGAAGCCTATTTACCTATTTTTGTGAGGCTGTATATTACATAAAGTCTTTTCTTTTATTTGAGAAGCACTTTATTATTGAGCCGTGAAACTGGCAGGCTAGACGATGTTTGTTCCACTGTTTAAATCGCAGCGGTTCGGTCACAAATCATTCCCGTATGTTCCCAAATTAACTCTTCTCATCCGTCCATATAACCTTGACACGCGACATCTCTTAACTGAGGTACAATATTATCACCATCAAGCGACATAGATAGGCCTTGTAGAGTGGACGAGATCATGGTCACATCTCAAATACCACCCGTCTTAGTTAAGGTTTTAACGACATTGTCTAATGATAGACCCTACGAGAGCTGTGACCGAAATGTGTACCTCTCAGTGTTTTTTCTGCGTTTCTTGCCGGTTCTTCTCAGTTGAAAGTTGACTTATCAGTGGTAGTCAGTGGCTTCGACTTTCATAAGTATCTTTTTAGGCCTAAACTGTATAAATGGCTTAGAATTTGATTCAAAACAAAAGCCGATTTCATCACGCAGATAGAATAGTAGCGCCATGAATGTTATATAAAATCAGGTTCGGATTATATTTTGGAGAAAAATCACATATAGCCATCGTATATTTCAAAATTTTAATAGTTTAATGAGCTTGTTCAGTTTTATTCTGCAAGAAGCAAATGTATATCGCACTAAAAACAATAAACTGTCGTATATAAAATTTCATTTCGGATAGAAAACCAAATTACCTACTACGTATATGACAACAAAAATATTTCGAAATAAAAATATGGTTATCATATTTTTTGACCTACTTTCATAGAAAAAAGTACGAAAATAACTCAATGTTTTCATTTCGTTGGTTTCACTGTTGATGTCAAATGCGAAATTCATATTGTGTTGTCCATGATTTTTATAGAAACTCCATTTTTGAAACCCTGGGTGTAACTTCCTTCTTTTTCCATTTAAAATTTACCTCAAACGTGTCAACCCTACTGCGTCATGTCCTGTCCAGTTTCCAGATCATTTGGCGGCGACGCGAATTCTAAGAGTCATCCTTTAATGAAGCCTTGATGACGTCACGAGGGATGACTGATCTATCCTTTAAAAAGGGTTTCAGAAAAAAGTGAGACTTAAAAAAAATATTAAGAAAGAAGAGTTGAATGGCATTTGACATGTTTAGGTTAATTACACTAGTTTTAACTGTTTAAACTTATTGGGAGTATATCTTGGGAGTTGAAAGCGACTTAAGAGTATACCGATGACCACGTGCACTTTACACCTCGCACTGAGTGGTCGTAAAGTAACTGCTGAATCTCTAGAATATGTAGAATAGAATATAGAATCACTACATAGTATAAAACAAAGTCGCTTTTTCTATCCCTGTATGCTTAAATCTTTAAAACTACGCAACGGATTTTGATGCGGTTTTTTTTAATAGATAGAGTGATTGAAGAGGAAGGTTTATATATATTAGTATCTACATTGCACCTGAGTGAAGCCGGGGCGGGTCGCTAGTAGAATATAAAATGGAAAATATATAAAAAAAATGCATTAGTGTACTGCACTGGTTGATCTAGAATCATTACTGGGTTAAATGATTGGGAACAGAGTTGGATGATGACTAACTACATAAGGATATTATTAAATCAAAGATGAAATAATGCTTTAAACTGACTATCATCATAGTAGGTTCGCTTCGCAACAAAGACAATATATCAGTAATTTTTTTTAAATGTTTAGCGATATACTATAGGATACCTTTAACTTGAAAATCTTTCCCCAAATAAGCCGGTGTGTTCCGATAGCTGTACTTGAGAGTTTCCTTCTATAGTCTGTGCCCGATCAAGTTGGCTTGGTGGTTAGCGATTCTGACTGCCAATCCGAAGGTCGTGGGTTCGATTCCCACCCAGGACAAACATTTATGTGCATGAACATGTCTGTTTGTTCTGTGTCTGGGTGTCAATATCTATATAAGTATGTATTTAGAAAAATAAAAATAATAAAAAAAATAAGTAATATATGTAGTATATCAGTTATCTGGTTTCCATAGTACAAGCTCTGCTTAGTTTGGGATCAGATGGCTGCGTGTAAAGAATATCCTGGAACAGGATATTTATTTTTTTGCTTCATCACCTGGATCATCAGGTAGGATCGCAGTCAAGCACAATTTATATTACTATAAAAAAAAACCTACCACAGTGAATTGTGGTTAAATACACAGAGTGAATAAAAGAAAATATTCCGCAAGTTAAGCCCCATAGATGTAAACGTCGCAAACCAAAAAAAAAATACTTAAATAACACCTATATTTTTACTACCACAAAGAAATGTGGAATTAAACGGTACTTACCGTTTAATTCCACATATCACTACATCATAAAACTCTGTGATGTCAATAAAATAACTAAGACTAACCGTTCTAACTCTATTACGTACGCAATACGGTTGAAAATGGCTTGGCAAAACGGGGATAACTTTGGCATAACTTGAAGTATAAGCACGTAACCACGATAATAATTAAAAATAAAACGAAAATAATTTACTTTGACGCCTCATAATTTTACATGAAAGGAATATTTTATTATTCTACTTTGTTACATTATTGTTTATTTGTTTAATTGTTCTGTTATGTGTTAACAATAATCTATCCCTACTAATATTATAAATGTGAATGTAAGTTTGTTTGTTACGCTGTCACGCGAAAACTACTAAACCGATCATCATGAAACTTTGTACACATATTCTTGGAGGTATTAGAAGTAACATAGGATACTTTTTTCCCAGAAAAATGTTACATCCCTCGAGAACGCGGTTGAAACCGCGGGGGACAGGTAGTATATATATATATAAGTAAAATAAAATGTTTATAATTGCTGAATCAAAATACATAATCATATGCAGCCCTGTCTTCAAAACTAGCGCAAGCTGTGTGTCAGAAGACAGTTCCCACCAAACGCTTGCCTTATTCTAATTGATTTAACAAAAAAAAAAAAAAAAAAAAACTATATAATTAAAATACAATATCAATTACCATTTCATGTGTGTATGAGTGTGTGTTTAATATAAGGAAATAAGGAATATATAAGGAATAATAAGGAAAATAGGGTTCCTTTGACGCACCATCACCTCAAAACTACTGAATATATCGGGATGGGACTGCTACCATTCAACGCGGAGTTTTTCATAGATGGTTATAGGCTAAATATTATATCGATAAACGCTGGTGAAACAGCCGGGGACAGCTAGTAATATAATAATGGGTGTGTGTGCTTTTTGTTAGTTTGTATGTATAGGTAATGTCTGTCTAAGAATGTATCAAATAAGTGCCGTGGTACTATGTGATAGGTACATTATACCCTGGATACAGGCTATGTTATAACCCCTGGATATATCAGTCCTCGAGAACGCGGTACAGAAACGAAGGTGGTGGTTTCGAATCTGGCTATCACAATCAAGATGAAAATCTCTCGCCCAACAGCGTTGTGTTCCAGAAATAGTTGCTTGGGGAACGCTATTTCCACATGTATACTTTTAGATATCTGTATTATTTTTCTAGAATAACATAAGATCTCTCAGTAACTTAGTATACTTAAATATTGTAAATAAGCATTTCGAAGAAAAAAACCGCATTGCAAAACTTGTGTGGCAAAATTTATAAAAAACCGCAATAAATATGATAACACTAGATATCTCGGTAACCTCATTGTTAGTGATTTTTACATACAAATATGTGACAATAAAACATCCAAATAAAGAAAATTAAACCACATAACAAAACTTTTTTACCGAAAATAATAAAAAAAAACAAACCGCATAAAATATGAGAAAGAATAGAATTTCAAATGGCGAACGGATCGCAATAAAAATATAATAAAATCCCCCGCTCCCCACTTGAGCCCGGGAATGCAGGAGTGGGCGCGCCAGGTGAACCGACACCAAAATGTATTCTTTTGACATTTAAATGAGAGACTAATGACATGATCCTGGGGGATTCCTGGCTTAGCTCTATATTGATTTCCGAATAAAGATATTTCAAATATTTCTCAACATAGATATCGCACCCTCAGAACGATAGGGGCTTAACTCAAAATATCACTTTTGCACTGAGCGGGGAGGGTGGATCCCATGTTAAAGAGGCTGAAGTATTGGTATGCTTATTCTATGTTTTACTATTTATCGGATAAAGCGTACTTTGTTTAGTCTCTCTATGATCGTAACTCCATTTCGCAAAATTTTGAATTAAGCCCTCATCGTACTGAGGGTGCGATATTTTCATAACCCGCGGGCCCGCGGCATCACCCACGTTCCCAAAGTGGACTAAAAAGTTGTCGTAATATACTAGGATATACTGAACACAACACGGCCATCAGATCCCAAACTAAGCAGAGCTTGTACTATCGGAACCAATTAACTGATATAATTACTATCTTTACAATGTCTTATTTATTATTTTACTTCTAAATACATACTTACTTATACAGGCTGTTACAATACGGGTAGTATTAAAGCAGTAAAGCCGAAAAGAGGTTAAATGGGGCCTTATTACGAGTCCAGTCACAATATTTTAGAACCGTAGTAACGCTGCATAAGATACCCAAAAAAAAAACTATTAAAGTAGACAATAAGGTAAAATAGGTATGTAGGCCTTTCTGTTAAATAATCTGGTTCCCTGACATGACACCTTACTAGGGTTGTTGGCTTTAATAATCAGTTATATTTTAACGGGGTATTTTGTAACACGTTGTATAGACATTTACACCCCCGACACAAATAAAATTGTTTGTCCTAGGTGTGAACCAAACCCACGACCCGTGTCCTTGCAGTCAGGGTGTCTAACCTCCGAGCCAAAGAGCGCGTCGAAATAAGAATCTATTTATAAAAACCTCTGTGCATAATTAAAACAAACCAATCACCACGAGAAAATCAATTAAAAATCCGTGAATAATTTAAATACATTTCATAAATAATCATATGATTATTCCATAAATGATTCTGGTGAAAATTATTTTAATAAGTTTTGTAAATATATTCGATATTCAACGACAGCGGTGCACGCGAGATGTAATATTTATGTGTTACTATTGTTTTAAAACTGAAAACATTCTCGAATCAGATGAATAGACGATCTTTTGTTCAACATTTTTGGAATGCATTATAAAAACACTGTATGATGAGTTCGGACCGTTATGTGGCAGATTTTTTAGTTTTAAGTTTTTTTTATAAACCAACCTTACTTTATATTTGCCATAAATAATTTATTTTCTTCATTCTACCTCTATTCAAAAATAAAATATATTAATTACCAACAATATTTTTTTCAAGTATATTGTTTTATCTTTCATGGCACCTATCACTTATGAATGTTCTCATTCATATGACTAGACTTAACTTTCAATAGAACACAAATTACAATAGCACAAATAGATAATAAAATGTTAAGTGAAAATCAGGTGATAATAAAATCTAATAGAGTTCGAGTCGAGTTAAATTAGTAAAACATCCTGAGAATATTTTTAGATGCCGCTTCGTGCGATGAAAACACGTTTTCTAATTAAAACAGAATTAATAAACGAATGCTTTACAAACGATTTGTTTACTTCTCTCGGAGATAAAAAAAAAGTCTTATTTGTCACTCACTTACTGTCAGCCAGGCGTAATTTTAATTAGTTGCCGCTTTAGTCTTACCTGGAACAAAAAGAATAATTACATAACAAACATCGTAACAAAAAAAAATTAAGTAGTTGACAACTTAAGTATTTGTTTTACTATGTAGGCTTAATTGTAACATTCACGCGGCCATCAGATCCCAGACTAAGCACAGCTTGTAGTGGACCCAGATTTTATTTTTCTTTATTTGGGGCAGCAACAGTCTTAAACTATAAAAAATTACATGGTTTGCTTATGAGACCCATTACAGCTACCCACGTACTAAAATGGAATTCTTACCAATATCTTACATAACACTAGTTTGAAGCAAACAACAAATATATGTATGAATATTATACAAAAAGAAAGAAAAAAATACAATAATAACAACAATATCCTATGCGAGTATATTTATTAATTTAGATAACTGATATACTACATACACATTTTTATTTTTTTTTCGAAATACATACTAAAATAGACATATACACCCAGACAGAGAACATCAGACAATTGTTTGTCCTGGGTGGGAATCAAACCCACCTGTGGCGTGGCATTCAGGGTCTCTAATCTCCAAAGCTACTAGCACATCAATGTCCACTTACAAGTTATCTGAAAATTTATTGAAATAAGTGTCAAGTTACAAATCTATAGATATATTTCGGATAACCTCCTTTCATATGTCCATACAAAAACTATTCTCAATGCAAATTAACCATCAAGATCATAACGTATTTTGGCCACAAACCAGTCCTTAGTTTTTGTGTTGACTTGAAACGGAGAGCTGCACAAAATATAAGGTTAATCTATCGATCAGAATAATTCATACTTTTTACTATATACGATCCCGATCTAAAATCGCAAGATTGAAGTAGAATTTTGACATTACGTGTAACTGTAAAAAGGTTCATCAATCCATGGATTTTCGATCGGGATCGTATATAGTAACCTGGCATTAATATATACCTATATAAACTAGAACATTTCAACTGCTTTCCTTAACCGACATTTCTTAATTAAAAACAAACATGGCTTCCACAAACATCGTCTAAACTCAACCAATACAAAAAACAGTCCATTTAGGGATAGACAATTGAAAAAAAAAAAGCGAAAGTTAAAAATATTCCGCGTCGCTTTAAAATCGCGTCGATTCACAGGAAATTTATGAAAAAATATGTAACCAGGATACAGTGATTCGTGTCACATGTAAATCTGACGTGGGACTAGGTGTTGGGTAGGCAGCGGACAGGGTAGCGAGCAAACAGCGAAATTAAAAAGAAAAACGCAGTTTCAAGGACTTAATAGGTCGGTACCGTATTCAAGTGTTGAAGGACGAGTAACCGATAAAAGAAGGTTTTCTTTTCTTATGTTATATAATCACTACCTTATATATGAGATCCAATACATGAGATCAGATTATTCAAACGACTGCCACGAAATTGCGACCTGTAAGAATTCTTGTTTTAAAATTGTTTTCTTGTTTTGAATTGGAGTCTCGGAATATGCTTTGGGATTGAAATATTTAAATTTAGAATGTTATACAAAAAATTTCCTTTTTGCGGTAACAGGAAGAGCTAATTTACATCGTCTTACAATTAAGCGTTTGATTAATACATGGTCCTTATTTTCACGGCAATAGAGTCCATTTTTCAGTGACTTTCTTAAACTTCTAAATGATTATCTTATATTTGACAGATCTATAGAATAGGATATGATTTGTAAACTAAAATACTTAGATAGAAAAATTGTATGAAAATAATTTATGTACGGACATAAGACTATTGGTTTAGAATAATTTAATAAGATATTAATTAAAGTTTCATGAAAAGAGGTATCATTGAAACCGAGTTTAATCAAATATTTATTTATTTATTTAACAAAAACTTGAGACACGATAAACATACCAGAATATTGATAAAAAATTGCCCCGCGGTTTCACCCGCGTTACTGAGGGATTTTAAATTTTCCCGGTATTCTAAAAATGCAAATTGTTATTCCGGGGCATGTTCTACCTATGTTACAAGTTTCGTAGATTTTGCGTGAAAGCGTAACAACTTCCTTCATCAACACACAAACTTACATTAGTAGGTTTATAAAAACATAATTTTATAAATAGGTAATTAATTGTCCCATTATCAGCTGACCCACTACCATGACACTCAGTATTATTACAAATAACAACAGCGATATGTTCCGTGGTACAGGGTACCACCATTTTTAGGTAAGTGCGTCGTATTATCAAAGATCAACAAAGGAAAAATATGGCTAAGTGTATGCATAAAATAAAAGTTTATTTCACTGAATAGTTGATAACTAAATTAAAAGAGCAGATATTGGAAACAGTATTTAAATAACACACGATAGTGTGTCCTAATCCACGATCTATTAGCCTAAAGTCAGTATTTTAAAAATAAATTCAATATTAAACCTATAATATTGTTTATACAAATTCATAGGCATAAACTAAATTGAACCTGCTCTGCTCTATATTTGTTGATCTTTGGTTGCGCTCTCTCCCTCCCTCCGCAGTCCGCACTACTCGCCCGCAGTCACCGATCGGGAGCGACGGAAGATCGACGCGACACGCTGCGCCAGTGAGTCGTTGTGAACTATTCGTGTGCCGTCCGCCATTTTGATTTCAACCAAGCATTATGGAGGCCGATGTAAGTTTTTAATTATTCATTTGTTGATACATTATATCTACAATTATCGCATTTTAGAAACATTGCAATAATATTATTACCAACTTATAGTCTATCTACTATAAGAAGTCAATTTTGACGTTTAAGGACGTCATTGTAAAATCCATTTATTTTTTCTGAATTAAGGTTTATTTCTCTATAACATTTTAAACGCCAAAGGGGAATAGGCTTTTTTAGTTACGATTTGTGTTCCTTCCATCTATCAATGTTTATACGAGTACATAAATATTATGATTGTTTGTATCGTTCTATGTTCCATCTTATAATATATATCTGAAAGCATGTCGGGAACAGAAAGTTTGTTATTGCAACGTGAATCTTCGGATCATCGAATTTGAGTTAAACATGACATTGGCAGTTAAAATATTTAGTTAGCTAAAACCCTCGGGAACGCGGGTAAAGTGGCGAAAACTAGTATATGAACGAATACATTAAAGAATAAATTCATTATTTAGACTTAATTATTACACACTACTGGATAGGTTTATCACTTTCTTACTAACAACATATTTTTAATCGAAACTAAATTTCTTTGCTTCGCTTTTAGTGTTTATAGTGTTACTTTTAGAATTAATTTAGATAAAAGTATAAATATTAGGTATATCATAATTTTTATTATGACGAATCATATAAATTTAAATTATTTTAATACTTATATTCAACTGTGCCATTAATACGGTGGCATGACTTCTGTGAACAACACTAAGCATAAATGCTATTATACTCTTTATTATCGTAAATATGAACAACATTTTAAAAAGAATACTGTAAAAAAGCGATCACTATATATATTAGAAATTTTATTTGATTAATTATAATAATATATAACACGCGTTTCTTATCCAATTCTTAATAATTAATTTCGTTCCCATTGCAGGATCTAACACTCTCTCAGAAGAGGGAACACTTCGAAAGACTTGCAGCAGTAGGCATTCCCGACGCCGAAGATATCAGTCAGAAGTTATCGATGGCGAGAAAAATTTATTGGATGTTCCCCGTATGTATGCCTCCAAGAGTAAAAAAAAAAGTATTACATACCAATGCATTAAAATATAAGGCAATGCGCCTCACCGGAACAGACGAAGGAACTGTCAACGCAGCTGCGACCGTCGCGAGGCGAAGAACAAAATTCTTTAATTTTGTGTCAGACAACGTCTCCGTGCCAGAAAGAGATCTAGATTGTTTGCGCGATATTATAATGAAATTGTATTTAGAAAAGCGAATAGTACCAACACTCCAAGATATAATCGAGGAAAATACTGTATGCGAACCAAAACTATTGAGTGAGTATACGAGTGATTTGAAGAGCCTTGGTTATATGTGGAGAAAACTACCGGGTACAACCGCCAGTGTTATCGTGGAAGATCCGGAGCAACTGCATAGTAGGATACACTATCTAGAAAGAATTATGGAGTACCGGAGGACCGGACGTTCGATTGTTTATGTACGATACGTTCATAGAAACTCTGAAAGTATGGTAAATGTTGCGCTGCAGAACGGTACCTATCTTGGGCAGTTCCTCTACCTTGCGATTGCGGCGTCGCCTCATTTAGGCCTACTCAAACGCACCTGTTATGATTCACATCGATCGATTTTAGATAAATGGTTTAGGCATATACTCCTACCATCGCTTCCAAAGTCTTGCGTGGTTGTCATAGATTCCAACGCGACAATCAGTAGTTTAGTCAATGTGCCAACGTCCGGGAGCTCCAAATCTGAGATGATCAGTTGGTTAGAAGCTGAGAATATTCCTCACAATCCATCTTGGCACAGAGCGGAGCTGTACAAGCTTTTGGAAATTTACAAACGAAGAAATGTAGAGGGACTAGGAACACTTGGAGAATATACAAAGACTTGGGGACACAAATTTTTAACACTACCGAAAGCATTTCCGTCGTTAAATTACTTCAAGAACATTAAGGATTCTCAGATGAAGACAATGAAGCCGGAGGAGTGGATAGAGCACGACAATCAATTGGCAGAAAGAGAACTTAAAGTTTACGAAGACAGTATTAAATTTGACAAGATAATTGATCAATTATTCACCATGGCCACGTACGAAGATGTTCGAGAAATGAGTAAAAATTTAGATCGATATCATTCGAGTGACAAAAAAGATAATTTTAATGGCATTGTATTTAACTAGTTATATCGATATTGTTTATAAAATAAAGCATTAATGTTTCATAGTTGTTTTTTTTTTGTCGCTTCAACATACTGTTTCTTAGAAGGTTCCATTATGGCCTTGTTGGCTGCATTGTCACCAATGTCTGTCAGTGTCACCAATGTTCCCTAACGATAAATAATATTGCCAATGCCAATGAATGCACTCGGAGCAATCATGCAAATAGTTTAAAAAACCCCCTTCATTATAAACTACAGCCTAACTAGCGGGTCCAGTACTGACTGGTGGGCATTACATACTTATATTACTTCTGGGGGTGAAAATTTCCTTACTAATAGCTCCATTTTACTGACAGTTTTATGATGGTACAGAAGTTGAGATCTTAGTGCATAGTTCGTCCGGGACGTACAACCTATTTCAACGTGAAGCAGAACGACCGGTAAAATACAAAGCACATGAGACTTGACCGACATCGCATTGGCAAACGATACATCTTTATATATAAAAATGAATCCCTATTTCCCTTGGGCACGGCATCACGCATGGACAGCTGGACTGTTTTCACTGATTCTTTATTTGACGTGTTTGTTATTGTCAGGAGAAGGTTCTTATGAAAGAAAAAATTCAGAAAATTGCGTGAAAATTTAGAAAATTTAAGAAAACTTCACGATTTTACGAGCGCTTTTAACATTGTTAACTTTTTTAATGTAATGCTTGACATTATTGTCAGTCGTTTGACAGTTGGCGCGATTGACAGAATGGGCGTTGCAAATATCGTTTACAATAGAGATAGCGGCCGGAATTATATTGATAAACTAATTAATTTATAATTTCTTAGTGCACATTTCACAGTCGATTCAATCGGAAGATTCGAATTCAATGTTCATAGTTAAGACAGGACAACGTCTGTCGGGTCAGGAAGTTACCATATAAAGATACATTTATCATATACATAATTAATATATTAATTGTAAAATATATAGATATATGGTATAGTGTACATATATGTACATGTGTCAGCATGTACAAGTGTAATACACTAAGCATAGATTTAGAACTTATTTTTCATAATGTTGTTGCGGCGACCGCCTACACAGATAAGCCCACGAGGCTTCCGTGAAGGCTCTCATGATTATGTATTGTATTTTTTATATGGTTAATAATTATATACTCCTATATATAAAAAAAAGTATAGTAAAAAAAATATGTTATATATCCTCGTCGACAAGTGAAGAGTCCTATAGTCTTTAAAATAAAGTATAAGCTGTCCCCCGCGGTTTTACCCGCGTTCCCGTGGGATGTCACATGTATTATACATAAAAACCTTCCTCTTCAATCACTCTATCTATTAAAAAAAACCGCATCAAAATCCGTTGCGTAGTTTTAAAGATTTAAGCATACATAGGGATATAGGGACAGAGAAAGCGACTTTGTTTTATACTATGTAGTGATGAGCTACCTCGAGGAGTTTACTAGTAGCCTCTATAATTTTTCTCTTTCCACCTCCTGACTCCATCATCAGATCAGCTCGATGGCCTAAAATTATCGTATCCACACCCTACAAACTCGCAACGTTTCATTTCGATATCACATTTAGAAATTGGTTCAAATCTACATAGAAGGTTTTACTATACAGGTACTACTGTCCCCCGCGGATCCCCCACGTTCCCGAGGGATGTTCCATTTTCCCGGGATAAAAGTAACCTATATGTCATTCTAGGGCATGCTCTATATATGTGCCAAATTCCATCCAAATACGTTCACTAATTTTTCCATGAAAAACTTACAAACTTTCGCATTTTTAATATTAGTCAATTTTTTTTATTACAACTGAGGTTAATAACAATGTGTTAAATAAAAATACAGAACATTGATTATCTTCATTGGCTATAATATCCTAAGATATATGTGATGTGGGAGTGAGACAGGTGTAAGTCCAAGCTATCTCCCATTATGGGCAAAGCAATCATCATTATACTGAATCTATGTGGTTCGAGCTACACTGTATTGGAAAATTAACTCTAGCGCTATGAACATAAGACTGTTTCAAACTAATGTTAAGCTTCAGCTGTGCAGGTAACCGACTGCGGATAAGAAGGGTAATGTTGCGTGTTATTGGTTAATCGAATTATTCTTATTACTGACTACGGGAGGTAGTTGGCCGATTTATTTACCGACTAGTCAATTCAATTGTGCGCACCACAAATGCTTCTTTCTTATTGGCTAGGATTTGTCCAAACTATCACCATTATGTGGCCAAATGTGACAAGTAGGTTCAATCAAAGCTTTTGTATCTCTCCGGTAGGTTCTGCGCGACAATTTTTTAATGAAATGATTCTTATTAATACTTAATACTAGCTGTCCCTCGCGTTTTCACCCGTGTTCTTGAGTAACATTTTCCCGGCACAAAAAGTACCATATGTTACTTCTAATACCTCCAAAAATATGTGTACAAAGATTCATGATTATAAAGAGAGATAATTTTGTAAGTTTGTTTATGTGTGGAGGGATTACCCTCCGAAAGCAAGTTATATGAATGGTATATTCTTCCACATGGACATAGGCTATGTTATAATCCCGGGGGGAAACATTAAAGCCCCCGGAACGCGTCTGACACCGCGGACGGTAGCTTCTTAAAGCAGATACAATAATCTACTTATATTTATATTATACCAGCTGTCCCCCGCGGTTTCACCCCAGTTTATCTATATCATATATAGCCTATATCCATCTACCAAAAATTCCGCGTCGAATGGCAGCAGTCCCATCCCGATATGTTCAGTAGTTTCGAGGTGATGGTGCGTCAAAGGAACCCTATTTTTGCTCATATACAGGTGTTAGAAAACTACCGATAAAGCCGAAAGGAGGTTAAATGGGGCCTTATAACGAGTCCATTCACAATATTTAAGAACTGTAGTAACGCTGTACAACATACCCCAAAAAATACTGATTTTTATGAATGAAAAATACAAAAACTATTAAAGTAGACAATTATTAGGTAAACTAGATACGTAGGCCTTTCTGTTAAATAATTTGGTTCCCTGACATGACAGCTTACTAGGGTTGTTGGTTTTGAAAAATTAATTATTTTTTTACGGGGTGTTTTGTAACACGTTGTATATATATTTAAAAGATATGTATATTTACAAACAGCCAGTCCATGCACCCAAATGTTTGTCCTGGTTGGGCTTTGAATCCACGACCTATTGCGTAGAAGTCTGAGAAATTTGTAAAATGCACTCTATGTACGAAGGGAATAAGTTCCATAATAGTCTTTGGTACTTATGTAAAGGCAATATCACAATGCGACGCAGAAGCAAAAGCCAAGATGTGTTTGTTATCACATTAGCCGTAAATACACAACGAAGGATCGACACTGAAATTTCAATGATCATAAAAATAAGGAGGCTGATACTTTTTCTGTCGATTCGATTAATTTGGGCCGTAACAGGTTACCATAAAGAAAGCCGAGGAGAAGTTACCCCTAAATAAGTGAAACTTTAAGAAGTTTGGGAGGCCTATGAAATTCTGATCCGCAACCTTTTTGTGTGACGAAAAATAGATAAATGATAAACACAATCTATGCAATTCAAAAGTGATTGATGAATAATTACATTTTTCACTGTAATATAAAAGTTTCACTTCTATCGTGTGTCTTTACAGCATACCCAGTTTTTTTTCACTTACCTATTTAGATAACATTATTTTAATGATGATAGGTTTCATTCATTAAAAGAGTTCAGTATTGCGACCCCTATCGATTGAGGAGATATTTTACGTCGCAACGTGACGTGTCTCGGGTACATTAGAAGCCCGAGCTACCGTGATTTCTAAAGGTGGTACACCGAAGTTACTAGAAGCATTATGATATCATTTTTACTTTATCCTGACGCAAAGTAGCTTTAGTGCAGATGCACCTAAGAGACTATTCAGCTTGGAAACATTCTTCTGGTAGAGGACTTAGTATTCATGCTGTTAAATAATAATATTATTGCCCATAAATAAATATAAATATCCTGGAACATTCTTTGCACACGGCCATCTGGTCCCAAACTAAACAGGGAAACCAGATAACTGATATACAAATTTTTTTTAAAATACTTATGACATGATACGATGTTTCGACATCTTCATGAAAACAAATGTTTGTCCTCGGTGGGAATAAACCCCGTGACCTACGGCTTGGCAGTGAAAGTTGCTAACCACCAAGCCAACTGGCCAATTGATTGTGCATTTCTATGTTTTCATGATCCGTGGTGACAGGATATTATGAGGGAGGCAGATTCGGATGTCGACCGAAGTGGCGGCGGCATATCCGGGATTATGGATACGTGGTTTGAGTATTGTGATTTCTGTTTCTAAATGTTAAAGGTATGATGCTGTCTATGGTACAAGTCAATGAGTCGAATCTTTTGGAGGCCGAAAAGCCTTAGACCACTAATAAACACACACAATAAAACTTTTTTTAGTTTTTGTTTTATTCCAGTTGCTTTTAACTTTAAATTTGACCTTCATAAGTGCAAGTCGCGGGCCTAAACTGAATAAAGGGTTTTGAAATTTTGATTTTTGATGTCATTAGGTACAGAGATTTTGGATCAAAATCGATCTTTTCTATATTCAACAGGGCTCTTATTCTGTAACCCAAATTTTATGACTTTAAATGGACAACATTTCGTCGCGTCCTCAATGCTCTGTCTCTTTCGCTACCACGAAATCACGTGAGAAGTCTGCTTGTTGCGCCTCAAACGATATTTATATTACCCAAATAAGACTTGATACTTAAGATCGTATTTAATATATTCTATAATGTTTTCTCTTACAAAGGAGTACCTTACATTATCTCAACACGATCTCAACTTTATAAATTCGGGCGTAGTATTTGATTAGTGTCATCAGAAACAAGATACATCAACTGTAGAGCTCTCTACTGAAATGAAAAAGTATTTTTTCCAACTCTCTTAATGAAAGAGTCTCTAAGGAGGATCAAGGTCGAATTCTTAGGGCCACTACATACGTTGCGGTTTACCGCCGCACTAAAGGAGCTAGAAAGATATAGTTAACGCGCTAGGTATATCTCTCTTGCTCCCTTAGTTGACTAGAGCCGAAATAACCCGAACGAGCGTTACGTAGCCGAGCGTACTCAGTCTCATTCAATACCTACAAAATATCAAGTAGAAGTTTTCAATAACAATGTTAAATTGGCTTTCTGAAGTGTTTATTATTGTGTTTGTTATTTCAGACTAAAGCTGGAAGAAACAGCAGCATCAGTTGATAAGTATGTGTGGCGGCCACAACTCTGCTCACCATATTGTACCAGGAGAAGTAAACCGCACAATTACGCCACCATGACTGCCCACGGCTCGATGCATTGACAACAAAGTAAAGGTTTATCGAATGGATAGCAGAGACCAAGCGATACTGATGTTGAAGCATGTTTCCTTCAAATAAGGACTTCAATGCAACAAGCAGCCTGGCTAGAGGGATTGCAGAAAGTTTTACAGGGTTATTTAAAATATTAAGAACCATAACGGGCAAAGAAATCTATTATAGCTAAGATTTGAATTGGCTCAAAACATTGTTTGATACATTTTTTTGACGGGCCAGTTGGCTTGGTGGTTAGAGACCCTGACTGCCAAACCGAAGGTCACGGGTTCTATTCCCACCCAGGATAAACATTCGTGTGCATGAACATGTCTGTTTGTTCTTTGCCTGGGTGTAAATGTCTATGTAAGTATGTATTTAAATATCAGTTACCTGGTAGCCATACTATAAGCAGTACACTCTGCTTAACTTGGGATCAGGTAACCATGTGTGAAGAATGTCTTGGGTTATTTATTTAAGAGATGATATAGAAATTTAACATCAATTTAGAACCGCGGCGTTTCCGCCTGAAAAACCGCTCAGTGTGGCGCTACTCTTAAGACGTACCTTCATCAAATATGTACTAGAAGGTTTTGGGGAAATTTCTACTAAACTAAGTTAGTCCTAATAGAAACCTTTAGTGAAATACTTAGGTAGGTTCGTTAAGTACATAGATGGGTAGGTACGAGAATCCCTAAAGACAGGTATCTGCTAATGAACATTATAAATAGATTAAATAATCCAGTTTCAATGGCGTATCTAGTGTTAGTTCTCAGGGGGCTCCAGTAAAAAAACAAAGATTTCGTTAATCTGAAAGTGTAAAGTTATTTAAGACTAATTTCGAATCGGTTCACCATCCTCGGGTCTGAAATTATTTCACTATTTGAATTAGTACATTATTTGAGATGTACATAACCACATACTAGGCCGTGCCCAACATACCTAGTTTCATGATGATCATTTAAATTAAATAATTCATTATATTGATTTGATAGAAATACATAAACGGCCATTTTTAAATATCGACTTTTTCAAACTACACAACAGAATGATACGGTGTCAAAGGTTTATGTGTATAAAACATTTAAATTATCCCTCTCAGACAAAGTCGGGGCGGTCGCTAGTTCATTACATTATGTTGGCTAGCTCAGGAAACCTGTAAATTGTACTTTATTTCATGTCAATTGTGTTTCTGTTATGTCGTATAAGCATTAAAGAATATTTATAACGTAGTAGGACTACTTACCCTAGCACTAGGCCAGTGAAATTACAGGCACATAGTGCATATATTATTAAAGGTTATTAAAACCTTAGGAAGGTTTTAATAACGCTTGAAATTGCAGTAAAAATCCTGCCCGATTATAGAAAATAGAAATAAAGACTTAATATGCTACAGTTCAGAAAACTATTACAATTTCACCGCCGAGTGGCGGCTGATGCAGCTGGCCGGACGATCAGTGTGTACTGACCCTTACTTGGAAGGATTATATCCATTAAATCCAACGACATACTAAATAACTGCTATATTTTGTTCTCAATTATATAAATGGATGCAAGAAATAATAAAACAACTCTTAAAGGAATATTTCTTTATTTATCGTAAATCTCTGCAGTACCTCCTCGAGGATAATAGACGCGAAGATATTTTTTCTAATAATAACCGTAATAACCAGCGCAAATTTTGAAAACTTATTATTTTAAAACGGAAAAAAAAGGAAAAATGAACTTTTTCCTTTTTTTAATTAATCAGAATCCTCACACGAAGGTACATCTGAATAAATCTCGTCCGTCCCATCCCAGACAGCCTCCGATTTTTCAGTAAGCTCATCAAGTACTTTATCGACCTCCAAATCCACTTGTAATTGCAGGATCTCCTCTTCAGCGATGGAATCCCAGCAAAGCTTCAACTGATGATCAGAAAAACCAGCCATGAGACCCATGAACACCTCTTTCAATTCCGCATTTGTAAAATTTCGGTTATCTTTATCCAATTCGGTTATATAATTTTTTAATTCAGTTTTTATGGTATAAAATATTGGAATGGCTGGTGAAAAATTTTTGATACTTTTAGGTATACGTAATAGTGTATGGCCATTCGCTTTTATTATCTCATCAATACTGTTCGCTGATTTCCTATTACTATAACTTTGGACTAGTCTGCAGAGTTCATGTTTCCCCATTTTCGGATCGAATGAAATCTTATTCTGTTCCAACCAATTCATGATATCGACCTTGATACTTTCCACAGTTGGAACTTTCGCTGAATTCTTATGATGTTTTTCACCATTGATAACCATAACGGTCGGGGCGTTCAGAAATTTTATCAGATCGTCTGTAATCCACGTAAAAATGGTTTTTTCATCGAAATCTGTTATTTCCTTGAGGCAATGAATCCCTTTATCTGTTACACCATAAATGTATCTCTGTTGGTGTGCAGTGGGGCATCTGTTTGCTAAATGTTTACTCTGTACAACATTAAAATAATTCCCGCTCGATTCCAAAGCATTTTCATCTATGAAAATAATATTCTTACCTTCCTCCCTGAATAGTATAATGTTTTTTAAATATTCGTATCTCTCAAATGTTACCAGAGGTTTCTCAATAACAACTGTACTCGTACGGTGCTTGAATGCGTATCCCATTTTGACGAGTTGTTTTCGAAAATTATCGATGTTCATGTCCACAGGAATCTTCCTGCCTAATGCTTCGAACAGTTTCCTCGATGAAGGCATAATCTTTTGAGTTAAATAGAAATCCATCAGAACATTATGTACATCGGATCGGTAAAGTTCTTTAACTTCGCAAGAAATCCTCGAGCCGTCCGTCAATCGCAATAGTACACCAGTCTGAAAGCCTATCATATTTTGCACTGTTAGTTGGCTGTTATCAGTATCTAGCTTCGCTATTACCCGTTGTAACAAGCGCGATGTTTCTGGACAGGATTGTGGGTCTAACGGCTTCAAGTTAAACGACATCATTTTGTCTGTATATCACTAAACAGAGGCGAATTTATTAAAACGCGTGTGGCAGCATCGTCCTCGTCGGAACGCGCTTAGCGACTGGCAAGGGGCGCCCAGGGGAGTCGGCGCGGGCGGGGGGACGGCCCGCTCGATTGTGTGACGTGATACACAGTACTATGTATCTATCGCGACTGTTTAAGTGTGAGTGAAAGATATAGACATACACCCGCCGCATGCGTTGTCCTATCTGCATTATTGTTGTAGGATTTATTATATTATATATTATAGATTAGGCGTTAAATGCTTATTATCCTTTTGTTTTTAATTTGAACAGCATATTTATTCCGATTTTTTTTATTTGGCAATCCAACAACACGAATACAATATTAATCTCATATACTTATTAAATTATTATTACTGTCTAAGTTTACAGAATAATGTTCTTCAAATAAAATTATAATCCCTACTATTATAAATGTGAATGTAAGTTTGTTTGTTACGCTGTCACGCGGAATTTACATAACCGGTCATCGTGAAACTTTGTACACATATTTTTGGAGGTAATAGAAGTAACATAGGATAATTTTTGTGCCGGGAAAATGGAACATCCCTCGGAAACGCAGGTGAAATCGCGGGGTACAGCTAGTTTTATATAAAACTAATAATACAATGTTAAGAGTGAAATTAAAATAAGCAATGAATACGTATTGTGTTTTCTGTACCTGGCTGCAATTTTTTTTAACAATTATAGCTATTTCCGACCTTATTATAATTATCTTCACACCCAAGTAGACAACTTAGGTACGTTAAATATTATATTTCAACATAATTATAACCTCTAATTTGTTAATTCGTGAGAAATATCGCTTACCGCGATAACGTAGACAGGCAAATGTTTCTCATTTATAAGCGCAATAAGCGCTTTGAGATAATAGATTATTGATTGCTTCAATTAATTCAGCGTCGCTAGGAGGTGCTTGAAGCGATTTCAATTCACTGCGAACGTAAATTCTTATTAAATTGTTAAATTTTAGGAAGTCATTAAATTATCATCATTTATATTTCTTAGTTTTTATGTAATACATTAGTTATTAGCTGTCCCCCGCGGTTTTACCCACGTTCTCGTGGGATGTCACATGTATTATATATATAAACCTTCCTCTTGAATCACACTATCTATTAAAAAAACCGCAACAAAATCCGTTGCATAGTTTTGAAGATTTAAGCATACATAGGGATATAGGGACAGAGAAAGCGACTTTGTTTTATACTATATATAGTGATGATGACTTAATGATATTAGGAATATCAGGAACTTCATTAGTCAGTATACCCTCAAATTTAAATTGGTTTTAACTAATTGCATATGACAGTATATTACAATACATAAAACAATTTTTAAACGAAACTTTCACTGTCAAATAGGCTACTTTAAAATTGCAGGAAACATAACATTCATCATGACACGCGACATGAGGACACGCGGGTAAAACCGCGGAGGACAGTTAGTCTAAGGTAAAATATAAAGAGAGAGAGAGAGCGGATTTTTTAAGTATGTTTATTTGAATATGTCAATATATTATTATGTGAACTACTAAACTTATTTTGTCAATTATTTCATTATTTAAATGGTACACTTGGGCCATATTAAATAGATCGGGAATGTAAGTGAAACCGCAAGGCGGAAGCTAGCAGAACAATGTATTATTAATGTCATATTTATTATGATATGATAATAGTTATTGCTTAAAATATGAGTAAAAGTGTTTATGTTTCACTAGCTGTGCCCTGCAGCTTGACCCGCTTTCAAACCTTCCTCTTGATTTTAATGCAGTTTTCAGCAATAGATAGTACTATATCTATTGTAAAATCTGTTGCATAGTTTACGATTCTATAAAGGACATACAGACAAACATTCATTTTGATATTATATAGATTCGATTTTAAGCCTTAGTGGAAGGATTCCTAACCCCGCGGGAATTTCGATTACAAACCATAGGCAAAAAGTCAGATACACACATCACTCGATTACAATTCGAAAATTGCAACGCGAACGAACATTCGATTCGATTACGATTCTTTAATCGATTTATCGTTCACATTTAAATTCGCACCTTATTCCCTTTTAGTTACACGTCAATTTGCTTTGGCATTATCGTTTCTTCGTATTTAAGCGTCGGGTTTGTTACTGTAGCCGAGTTTATCCGTTGGAATTTAAGCTTTGTAAGTTTATGTTTAGGTTGAAATTAAGTCGTTAGATGTTATCCGATAGCGAGGAATGTACGCGTATGCTCTCGGAAGGTTTTTAATTAACCCCCGCTCGCGATGGCGTATCAGGTTCGATTCCCCTGTCGTACATAGGTCCGTTTTCAATTTCCAAGTGTTACCATCGATTAAATGTTAACCAGTTTAGACTCGTGGGTTTTGTCTTATTTTAATTAGCTCCAGAGCGGTGTGTTTTGGTTTAAAGATTTTTTTTTTCTGGACTTTTAAGGCTGCTTAGGTGTTAAGTAAATAGTGTCTTGTTTTTTTAAATGTGTATATTTGACTTTTGGGGTTATTATTTTACCATAAACCGAAATCAAGATGGCTGTCTTCCACCTGGTTATAGGAGGTATTGATTCTGGAGAAGACTTTTTTTTTGTTTTTGGGATATTGGTACTTTGATGTAATTACTTATCCCATTTCATTTAATTATTTTTTGTGATTGAAAATAGAGAAACAATGTCCTTTAGTTACATTCTCAAACTTTAACACTTAACACAAATAACAAGCCCCAAAACCGATTCTAAAGAAAGAGGAGTCAGGAGATTTTAGAAGCAGTTTCAAGTAGTAATTTCCGCTGTGAATCAGTAGTGCACTTGTATTACTTTGTTTCGGTTAGAAAGGTAAGGGAGCCGGTGAAATTACAGGCACATGAGACTTAACACATTCACGTCTCAGAGTCGACAACATGTTGGCGATGCCCCTAGTGTTACAAATGTCCCACAAATGTACTAAATAAATCAAAATAAATAAATCAGACATACAGACAACCTTTTTTTTATACCACTTGTGCCGGCGACAAGCCGACGGTCTACCTTTAAAGTCTTAAAGGTGACCACTTACCATCAGGAAGACCGTCGGCTTGTCGCCGGCACAAGTGGTATAAAAAAAAGGTTGTCTGTATGTCTGATTTGTCTTAAGACCACTTTAATTACCAGGGTTGCCAATGGCAAAAAGTATCCCATGTTCTCATAAGATAATACATATTTGATTGCCAGTGCTTATTAAACAATAAGAGATTCTTTACATACAAAACAAATATTATATTGTAAACGATAGGTCGTTCTGAGGGTGCGATATGTGTAAGCCCTTAGGCTTAACTTAAAAAATCACTTTTGGCACATATCGATTTTGGGTGACTATTGCACTGAGCGGGGATGGTGGGTCCCGGTGTTAAAGAGGCTGAAGTATCGGTATGCTTATTCTATCATTAAATTGACTATGTTTTACTATTCATCGGATAGAGCGTACTTTGTTTAGTCTCTCTATGATCGTAACTCCATTTCGTAAAATTTTGAGTTAAGCCCTTGTCGTACTGAGGGTGCGATGAATTTATTTTCATATTTATAAATAGCTTGTGTATAATAGTCAGGCTTGTTATCCTTTAATAACTGGCGGTATATCTTTAATTTAAAGACAACTGTCATTTGACGTGTCAAACCGACTCTCGTTAAACCATATTTATAATCCCGATAGCAATTCCACTGCTATAAATGATATTAGTATGAAAAATAACGCGTCAACTCCTACATTCGCAGAGCAAATGGCTCATGGCACCCCTTTTGAATAGGGTTGCCACAAAATCTACGTGATTTATAAATTGGAATATATATTATGAAAAAATATTTATATATTTTTTTCTTTTAATAATTTTAGCCCTGTTGCGTCTGTGTATCTGAGTATGTTTTTTTCTCCATAACAAAGTATTTAATAAATCTAATATTTTCAATAGGAATAATTATGTTGATACCATTGATGAATTAAATAAAAAATAAAACATAATATCAATTAAGAAGCTTTTTTGAAAAAATCTTTTTCTACCTCACCTTAAAAAATACCTATCTTTTCGGGTTTTATTTCTTTTTTTTTTATGTAAATATAAAAGAATCCTATCACCTTCCCTTCTATCTTTAACAAAATTGAAAGAAAAATCCCAAGTTTCCACAACGCATTTTGAACCTATTCAACCCTCGGCAAGAAAAAATAACATCATAACGTAACGTTATAACTTACAACCCCCTCATTTAATAACGCTGACTAACCAAGATTTATTTGTCTAATATTGTTGGAATATCTAATATTATATTGACACACGGTCAAATAACGTGTTTAAGAAACAACCTTGTGCTTATTTTAAACTAGCTGTCCCCCGCCGTTTCACCCGCGTTTATCGATATAGTATATAATCTATAACCATCTAGGAAAAAATCCGCGTCGAATGGTAGCAGTCGCATCCCGATATGTTCAGTAGTTTTGAGATGAAGGTGCGTCAAAGCAAGCCCATTTTCCTTATATATATTGATTTTTTTTTATGCCACTTGGGCCGACAAACAAGCAGACGGTCCACCTGGTGGTAAGTGGTCACCGCCGCCTATGGACATTTGCAAGACTAGGAGCATCGCCAATGCGTGGTCGACCCTGAGACGTGAACTCATATTTCACGTGCGAGTAATTTCTCATTCTCTTGTAATTTACATTATGTTAGACGCTGAATTTATTATGTTATCTTCACGCCTATAATCCCCAATGAGGCAGAGGTGCCACATTCTATCGAAGATATTTTTAGTCCCAAACGTCACGTCGCCGTCTCTTAGTTACTTTACCAATTTCGCCAGCAAAGTAATGTCAATATTTCCATAATCGATCTGGGAATCAAACCCAGGACCTCCAGGTCTCTAGCTAAGCTTTATGCCAATCGACTAGTCGACTAACTAACTAAAAAATTAGTTAGTTAGTCGTAAGAGTAAGATATCGAGCCTGTATTGTTAAATTGTTGTAGCATCAGTAACTTTAAATTTGACCTTCATAACTGCCCTCCGAGAGCCTAAACTGAATAAATGGTTTTGAATTTTGAAAGAAAAATATTTTTTTTTGAAATAAATTGTCTGTAGAATAGGTTTTCTAAATACTCAATCTCATGTACAAAAGAAGAAAAAATTGAATAGAATTTCATACTTTCCTAACTTATTGATAGACTGCTAGATCACTGTTTTTCGCATACCCTAAGTTCTAACGGTTAGAGAACAAAACTTTAGATTCTTAAAAATGTTTTTCTAGTGAGCCCAAAAACTCAAGCTATGCTTAGCTTGGAACTCGCTCTTTTAGTTGTAAGGATATCTTGTGCTCTGTATTGTATATACTTCTATTGTATATTCTAGTTTTGTTTTAATTTATTACGCTGGCAATAAAAACATTATTATTATGCAATTTACATCATCAGTACAAGAGTTGCTTGTTTTTTTTGGTATCCGCTGTCTCATGGTAAAAACGAGTCAGAAAACCAGTTCGAAAATAAAATAACAACAAAACCAATAGCCAATGACGTCCCCAAGGATCGGAAAGGGGTTAATATAAAAACTTGAATGACATATAACCCCTAAACTGGGGTAACTTTGCCCCGTAACTCGTGTAACGCGTCCACTGAATACAGTTTCGAACTCTGATCCCGAAGTATACCGAAGTATCCCGAAGTATTTAACGAAGTTACCAAGTGCCTGAACGTCTTAAAGCGTCCGGTGTCACGTTCCGTTATATGGCTTCGTGTGATTGGTGGATGTTTATATTTTTTTTAGATTACAATTGTCCCGCGGTTTTTCTCGCGTTCCCCGGGAGATCTAATGAAACCCGGGATTGTAATAAAGCCTATGTCACTTGGAAATACTTTTTTTTTTTTTTTTTTTTTTTTTTTTTATTGCTACCGCCCAAATTGACTCCATGCTGCCTGATGGTAAGCAGTCAATGAAGTCCCCTAGTGATGGCCATCATCCCAGTAGCCAGCGTAGCATTGTGGCATGATGGCCCTCACCTTGACGGCCTTGTGAGAAGCTTTTTCACGCCCCGCTTAAAGGACCCAGGATCATAAGAGAAGGGAAACACGTGGGCTGGTAGCGAGTTCCACGTCTTAATGGTACGGCAGAGATAAGAGGCGCCGAACCGTTTGGTGCGTGACGGAATCTGTTCCACCGTGTAAGAGTGGCACCTTAACCCAGCACGTGTCGTTCGGGATAGGAAAGGAGAGGATGGGATTAGTTGAAATAGCTCTTCGGAGCACTCACCGTGATAAATGCGGTAGAAGACAGCCAATGAGGCCACGTCTCTGCGTAATTGCAGTGACTCAAGAGTCTTTGTGGCCTCAGGATCCCCAATGATACGGACAGCACGCCGCTGCAACCTATCGAGGGCGTCCAATAAGTACTGGGCGGAGCCATTCCAAAGGTGAGAGCAGTATTCCACGCAGGAGCGAACCTGAGTTTTATATAACAGACACAACTGCTCCGGCGCGAAAAACCTCCTCACCCTGTTCATGACTCCGAGTTTCCGGGATGCGGATTTGATGACACCCTCAATGTAGTTTTTCTGGTTGAGATTGCGGCGTATGTCCATACCTAGGATATTGAGGCTGTCTTGAATCGGTAGTGGAGTGTCCAGAAGAGAGGGATAGGGAAGGAATGGAGATAATTTAGCTGAAAATGCACACACCTGTGTTTTCTTGGCGTTGAACTCGACCAGGTTCACATCACCCCAACGCGAGATGCAATTCAGAACCCGATCAAGCTCAGCAACAAGTGTTCGCCTATCCTCCTCAGTATCGGCTTGCTTAGCCGCAGGGTGTCCGAGATATCGCCCATGTACAGTGCTGTCATCTGCATAGCAATGAATGCTCCCAAAAGTGAGCATATCATTGATATGCAGAAGAAAAAGCGTGGGCGATAATACGGACCCCTGAGGCACACCAGCATTCACCTCGAGAAACATAGATGAGTGACCGTCACAGAGAACTCGAATACGGCGCTCATGCAGGAAGCTGGCAACCCAGTTGCACAGTCGAGGTGGCAAGCCGTAGGCTGGAAGCTTGGAAAGAAGCGCACGATGCCAGACTCTATCGAAGGCTTTGGAGATGTCGAGACTAATAGCCAACGACTCCCCATGCCTGTCCATCGCCTCACCCCAGAGGTGAGTGACATACGCTAGAAGATCACCCGTAGACCGTTTCGGTCTGAAGCCATATTGACGATCGCTGATGAGGGAGTGATCTTCTAGGTAGCGAACGAGTTGGTTGTTTATTATTCGCTCAAACACCTTGCAGAGGATAGGGGTGATAGCAATGGGTCGATAATTGCCTGGATCAGAACGATCCCCTTTTTTGGGAATCGGTTGCACGTTCGCCTCTCTCCAAGCCTGCGGCACTATGCCTGAGGCATAAGATAGGCGATACAGGCGTGTTAGCATTGGAGACAACTCGGCTGCGCATTTCCTAAGCACAACCGCTGGAATTCCGTCAGGTCCACTGGCTTTCCGGACATCGAGAGATCGCAGTGTCGCGCGTACATCGCATTGCCTGATTTTGACATCAGGCATGGACTGGCCGGAGTAAGAAATCGAAGGCGGTTGCGCACTACGATCATCGATTCGGGAGTTAGCCGCAAAGAGATTGACAAGCAGGTCAGCTTTCTCTTGCGGCCCATGGGCGAGTGATCCATCAGGGCATCGCAACGGCGGCAATGAAGGCTGGCAGAAATTAGATTGCACGGCTTTGGCCAATCGCCAGTATCCCCGGCTGCCCGTGGGGTGCGACAAAAGTTCTTGACCAAACCGTGCAATGCGCTGGGCATCCGCTCTGATGTATGCCCTCTTGCAGGCCCTGGTGGCTCTATTATAGGCTGCCTTGATGAGATGGACATTCGGATCGCGACGGGACCGAGCCCTGATCCAAGCGCGGTAAGCCGACTGTTTTTGATTAACAGCAGCGGCGCACTCGCGATCGAACCAAGGCCGTACCCTGCTGCTGCTGGTGACGTCAGTGGATGGAATATAATATTCCATACCCAACAAGATTTCCCCAGCAACAGCAGATGCACTCTCCGACACATCCCTCCCACCAAAGCAGCGTTGAGGCCACGGGATGGACGCATAATAGTCTCGCAGGCCATCCCAATCGGCTGACGAGTAGTGCCACAAGCGACGCCTTGCCTTCACTGATTGTGGAGGTGAAGCGAATGGCACTGTAGTGCGAACCAGACAGTGGTCGGAGGAACCCAAAGGGGCTTGTACCGTCACACTGTACTGGGCCGGGTTACTCGTCAGTACAAGGTCTAACAACGAGGGCGCTTGATCCGATATGTCTGGTATCCTGGTGGGCTGGAGTACCAGTTGAGTAAGGTCGTGCGTGAGAGCGAATGCGTGAGCAGCTCGTCCCGCGTGATCCGTTCTGGAAGAGCCCAGCCAGGTCTCATGGTGGGCATTGAAATCTCCCAAAAAGACCAACTCGGCGGTCGGAAACTGCTCCTGCGCATTATCTGCTGCCTGACTCAGGTAGTCAAACAGTCGAGTTGTCTCTGCATCTCCGGTATGGGAACGGTAAAGGCACACGTAAATCCGGGCCGATGAACCCAGACTTAAGTGTACCCATAGAATAGAAAAGGAAGGGTCCTCCAGGCAGCGTAGACGTCGACAGCAAATATCCGCCCTGACGAACAAGCATACCCCGGCTTTTGCGTGGAAGTTTTCTTCTAGTGCATAACCGGGATAATGCAGATAGGTCGTGTCGTCAGGACGGCGTATTTGAGTCTCGGTCAAGAAAAGCATGGCCGGTCGGGCCGTCTCGAGATGGTGGTGGACGGCGTTGAGGTTTGAATGGAGTCCGCGGATGTTAGCGGACTCCACCTCAAAAAGCGAGTTGGTGGGGAACGATGACGCCGCTGTATGACCGGAACCATTTTTTGAAGCTGCCATATTTTAATAAAAGGGGGCGTGAAAAAGAGGAGGCAGTCACCGCAGCAGCGCGTGACAAAGCGCAGAGTATTGTATTGTCACTATACTGTGAGGTGTAGGGGTGGTCGACCCGCCGGACGGAAGGGCTCCCGTACCCTCCCGGAAATGGTCGCCGGGTCCCACCGTCCGGTCACCAACCGGCACGACGAGCCACTTCGAGATTATGCGCGACCTGGTGGGGCAGCCTTCCAAGATGGTTAGTCCCAGTTGGGCCCCTGTACTATGCCGCGGGCGGCCAGCGGCACCACCGTTTCTACAGGTCTCCCTGGCCGGCGGGTCGACCCACACTACCCCCACAATGACTCCACAGATACACTACTGGTCCCACGTATGCTGCGATAACCTCCCCCTCAGCTTATCCTCCACATCCTCTCTTCCCTTCCCATATGGGAAATGACGAGAGGATATAGAGGGTATGGTTGGGCCTCCGGCTCTCCCACTCACTGAACGAAACACATCAGTACAGAACATACTGATATTTGACGACGGTTTTCTGTGGGAGGGTGGTACTACCCCGGTCGTGCCGGCCCATTCATGCTGTAAACAGCTTGGCACTACCACCTAAAATATACTACTGCTTTATACAAATTAAAGAATTTTTAAGTGTTGTTCTGGAGATTACTCTCCCCCTAATATCTCTCCCCCTCTCTTCCCTAATATTAAAAAAGAAAACCTCACCTCAAATATTTATTGCCTAATTCCCTTGATAAATACCAAAGCTCAGTCCCAGTATTTTAGCAAGAAACATAATCCGACCAAATTGAATACACGTCTCGTTAGCTAAGATCTGCTCCCAGTAGGGCTACTCTGTGATTAAGTTACGTCATAACGTGCGTTAATTGCGAGGTGGTTCCCATGTGACGTCACTGAATTACCCATAAATTAGGCTTGGTCTTGTTCTCGTGATTTGTATTTGGTACTGCTTTGAAAATGTTTTATAAGGCATAAAGCAAACGTTGGCTCCAGAAGGACACACGCTTATCGTAGGGAATAAATCTTAATTTGGTTTTGAAATGAGTAGTTGCTTGGATGAATTGCCGGCAAAAGCAACCTTACGAACCGGTATTAGAGTTGATTGTTCATATGTGCCTGTGAAGGCCTAATTGAATAAATATATAGAATTTAATTCAATAGTAGAAGACCCTGTAAATTGTTTTTTTGAAAAAAATTATAAATAGAATATTATAATATTAATTATATTTAGTTAAGTTAAAAGAACTTTTCAATTAGTAAAATTAGCGTCAGTTTGTCATCAATTATTTATCACAAAGTTTAACCAAAAAAAATCAATGTATAGACAGATCCTATAGATGTACTAGTATAGATGGTGTACATATCTTCATCATCATCATCAGCCTATCTCCGTCCACTGCTGGACATAGCCTTCACCTATGGCACGCCACTGAGCTCGATCTTCAGCTCTTTGTTTTCAACCGCTGCCAGCCAGCTTGTGTATATCATCGCTCTATCTAGCTGGAGGGCGCCCTACACTACGTTTACCGAGCCGTATAGATATAGATGATCTAATTGCGTTGAATCCATGATTGACTGATTGCTACCAACATGTTGGGTTCGGTATTAACAATTAGACAGTCAATCTGATTTGAGGAGTGACTTGTAGTCAATACATTGATTTGCGATTTGTGCTGACTAGCTTATCCCCCGATGTTTTACTAGAAAGCTTATGTTTTCTAAGGGATGAATTCGTACGCTAAGTGTTCGATTAAGGATGATTTGTCTCAAAGCCATTTCAACTTTTTGATTTAAGAAATAAGGTTCAAAACACAACAAAATAAATTGTGTTCACTTCGAATACTAAAAATATTTTAATATTATGATAAAAATTTAAAAATATTTTTAATAATGCTACAACATAAATAAATGTTATTTCGAGAGAGAGTTAAACTACTCCTTTGTTAATGCAAACAGAATTTTATTTTCTACAAATAAAAATACACTTTCTCTTATAATAAATACTGTTGCATGTCACATTTGAGTTTAACGAATACTTAGATAGACACAGTTTAGTTAGTTAATTATTTATTTATTATTTTTTTACATTTCTCAAACTTTATGGTCTCCGCTAACAACAAAGTGGTCCCCGGTCCAAAAAAGGTTGGGAACCGCCGTTTTAAATAAAGAACAAATGCTTAAAAAAACATTAAAATCTTTTTAGTCTTTCCAAGAGATCGCGAACTTTTTTTTGTGAGTATATTGATTACAAAGCTTGTTATATGACGATGCAGATGAACCCTATCACAGAGCTATAGGGTTAATTTTTCTATGGCATATTAATTGCCATAACGTTCCTTTTTTATTGAACTTTAGTTACAATAATTATGTAGACCAGGAAAAATGTAATAAACCAATTAGTTCAAAGTAATCAGGGGCTCGATTCTGTAAGGAAAATGACACTAACTCGAGGATGTTTCGTCGCGGCCTCTATGCTCTATCTCTGTTGCTTACTACGCTAATACTACTAATCACGTGAGATGCAAGCACTCCGAGGCCTCCGTGAAGCGGCTGGTCGACGAAGTTTGTATTAGCTGAATAAGGGAGCTGGAATATCAAAGCCCTGTATAAATGTGGGCTGGCTAAAAATAATGTATATTATTATAACAGTACAAAACAGGTGATGGCGGGAATAAACAGCCCTTTGTCATACGTTGCTTACACTTGGTTGCATTTTAAATAAGACAAATAAGTCAATTAAATATTTTCGAACTCAAACTTCTTATGGGCTTGGAACTTACAACAAACGGCTTACTACTTCAACTTTGTATCAAATGATGATAAATGTCAGATTTAAAAATATAGCTTCAATATTTAATACCAGAGTCTTTTACCATTAAATGAATGCTGAATAAAGGCACACGTATTTCTACAACTTCATATATAGCCAGGTGAATGAGTTTACTTCAATATTTAAAATTCAGTTTGTTTTACCACTAAACGATTGGTAATAAAAAAAAAGCATACAACATATACGGAAAAAATAAGATAAAAGTCAGATATAATTAAAAATATAACTTTAATATTTAAAATTCATTTTGATTTACCACTAAACGTACGCTAATAAAAAAATTAAAAGACAAGTATTTCTACAACTTCATATAGCCAGATGAAGATAAAAGTCAAATTGAAATAAAAATATGACTTCAATATTAAAAATTAAGTTTTGTATCCACTAAAGGTACACCAATGAAAAAAAAAAGAAGAACATAAAAGGTTATTTCAACAAATACCACAGACAAACTAGATTCAGAGAATACGCTACAATCTACAGAGCCCACTTTGATCTACGCGTATTTTATAACAGCTATCCTGTAACATGAAAAAACGAGAAAAAAAAATACATATACACATTCCTGGCGCCCCATTTGCACACACATCTGTACTGTACTGTACATCGAAATTTACAATCACAGATATGTTGGCGGGATTTTATTTGAATAATTTAAGAGGCATTCCACCAGAGGCTTTCTCCTTCTTGAGGTTAGATCTTATCTTTAAATTGCGTACACCCCTCAAGGAGGGGTTACAGAGCATATGAATGATGGTAGTTGGATGCGGTAGCAAAGGTTTTTGTATTTAAAATAGTCGATTGTGATTTACCTCGTTATTACTCCTTTTGGGGTCAGTCAAAGGTCAAAGCCTATTTTAAATTAAAAAAATGGTTGTCTTAAAGGTTGTTGGTTTACGGACGATAGTTTAACGTGACAACGTCATAACAAAACATTGATGAAATGATTAAATAAATAAATAAATAAATATAAATATCCTGGGACTTTACACGCGGCCATCTGGTCCCAAACTAAGCAGAGCTTGTACTATGGAAACCAGATAACTGATATACTACATATACTACTTTTTTTTTTTTTTTTTTTCTAAATACATACATACTTATATAGATATTTACACCCAGACACAGAACAAACAGACATGTTCATGCACACAAATGTTTGTCCTGGGTGGGAATCGAACCCGCGACCTTCGGTTTGGCAGGCAGCAATGATTGCATAATTTAAAAAAAATAATTGAATCATTTTTATTGAAATATTTTTTTTTTGTCAATTGTAACATAACCTATTATTACTGCACTCGCCGGCTGATGCTCCTTTTTTTAATAATAAAAGAATAAATATTGAAATATACTACTAAAAACTATGTATATGTTAATGACAATATATATGTATTAAAATTCACGCCCATTATCCTTGAAGAGGTAGGCAGACATATCCACATTTCACCAAAGATATGTTAAGTCCCAACGTGACTTGTGTCAAGCATTGTTATCTCATAGGAACTCGAGTCAACATTTTTAGACAAAGTAACTATGATAGTGGTTATAATATTATTATTTATAAGGGAACATTTCCTAAAGATTATACGAAATACAAATATCTAGTAATTAAACTTGCGGCACGCTATGATGTCCGTTTTGACGTTCAACAATGGCAAAGAAAAATAACCTTTATTCCTTCATACATAAGGTGCATCTATTGATCCAACAGCTAATTGTATGATGATGGAAATTAACCTCATTCCAAAGCAATACAGTTCCTTTTCCTATGACAATCTGAAACGTCAAAACGGCCATCATAGCGAACCAGTAGTATAATTCCGCTGATCACGTGAAACAGGTATCGATTTCTTGTTGAGTTTTCTTAGTTGAGACTTGACAGAGAAGGAGATCCAGCGAAATTAGTTACTAGTTTTTTTTTTTTTGTATAATCTTATAATGGATTTCCGCAAGGTCACGCCTGCCAATTAATTAAACTACTAAATCCTAAAATATTACTGCATCTTGCACTGACTTCTGTAACACAGGTATGTATGCCTAGCCCAGAAGTCAGAGACTGCATTTAAATTGTGAAAGTTTTTTGTGTATAAATTTATTATTATTATTATCTAGTATTAATATTTTAACACGCCGCATCCATTGTAACAAGGATCAATGTAACAATGTTACGGGTCCCAATAAAAATTCACGCGAAGGTGTCGAGGTGGAATGACAGTGTTTAACACTAAAGTAACGCACGAAGCCAGGGGCGTTGATTGTATGGCTTAGATCGTAGATACTATCATTAATTTCTGTTACCCCAAATTCTACCTTAAGCGTTAGGAAGTAAGACTCAATTTTGAGTATTAAGTCGGAACATGTATAATTTGTTTTAGATTGTATGCGGTGAGAATGATATTAATACTTACAGTTCTGTGTTTAAAGATTATTATTGAGTGTATTGCAGATCGAATGCAGTTATTAAATTTATTTTCTGCAGGGTTGTTTAAGTTGAAAATCAGCCAGAGTATTTGAGAGCTAGTAACTTCTACCTGCTGAGACATGGGAGGCCAAAATAAAACAAAAAGGGGCCAGGTGCGTGTCGGACACGCACATGAGGGGTCCGTACCACCGTACATTATAACGCCGAAAAAATTACGTTTCTTATATTGGTCCTCTATTTTTTTTAGTTTATTTTATACTAGCTGTCCCCTGCGATTACATCCGTTCCCGAAGGATATAACCATATATATAAACTTTACTCTTGAATCTATCTGTCTATTGATGAAAACCGCATCAAAATCCGTTGCGTAGTTTAAAAGATCTATGCGTACAAACGGCGGTAGCGACTTTGTTTTATACTTTGTAAGGATTTATTGTTATAAAAATAAATAAAATATGCCGGGAAATTCTTTACCCTCGGCCCTCTGGTCCCAAACTAAGCAGAGCTTGTACTATGGAAACCAGATAACTGATATAATACATATATTACTATTTTTTTTTTCTAAATACATACTATAGATATTTACACCCAGACACAGACATGTTCATGCATGAGTTCATGGGTGGGAATCGAACCACCAAGCCAACTGGCCTGTCAATTTAATGCGACTAAAGTACCCACTCAGTTAAAATTTCTAGTATACCTATCACAGTTCATAAGACAGTCCTGTGACAGACAGGCGGACGAACTGACCCATAGTAATACGGTCATTGGCAACCTTTGTGTGCGGAACCCTCGAAACGACTTGTGCTATTATCTCACAAACACTGGCTTCCATCTAGTTTTTTTTTTAAAAACAAAGAAAATTATAATAAAAAAGATTAACCTTTGAAACGCTTGTGTATCTGTGCCTGATAAGTTGGTAACTGAAGCTTACCTGCAAAGGAAAAAGAGAATTATGAATAAGTTTGCTCTTAAGTTATTATAACTTTAGTTGTGAAGATGAAGTGGATATTATTCAGATTAGTTCACCTACGCTTTGAAAATTATATGATAAAGTTTTTTCAGAGATAAGATGGATGGTTTTCTCATATAACTTATAGCTTATTTTTATCGAAGCGCTTAAATTATTTTTGGTTAAAATGTTCTATACACTGACTTAATAAGTACTATTTTTGTTTTTGATTATTTCTCATTATTATAATGACATAAAATGAAAATACTTTTATTGAAACCTTTACAAGCACTTATGAATAGTCTGACTATAATATTAAAAAATAACATTTGTTAGTGTTTATTTATTTTGTAATAATAGCTGACCCGTCAGAAGTTCTGTCCAAAGAGGTTCATATAAAAAAAACTTTAAGTAAATAGCACTTTAAATTACATATTCAAGATATTTTCAATTTTATAGATTACTAACTGTCCCCCGCGGTTTTACCCGTGTTCCCTAGGGATGTAACATTGTTCTGTGATATAAAGTATCCTATGTTACTTCTAATACCTTAAAGAATACGTGTACACAGTTTCATGATGATCGGTTAAGTAGTTTTCGCATAACAAACAAACTTACATTCACATTTGTAATATTAGTAGGGATTTTTTGCAACAAAATAGCCCATGTCGCTCGCCAGGATATAATCTATCTCCTTGCCAAATTTAATTACAATCTGATCAGCCGTTTAGTCATGAAAAGGTAAAAAACAAACAGAATGACATTCGCATTTAAAATGTTAGTATCGGTAATTAGAAAAAAGGAAAATATTGTGTTGTCAAATAATACCTTTATTAGCACACGGTCCACCTGATTGTAAGTGGACATTTGCCCTGAGACATGAAGTTGTCAAGTTGTCTCATGTGCCTGTAATTTCACCAGCCCCCTTACCTTTCTAACCGAAACCCAATAATACAAGTGCACTACTGCTTCACGGCGGAAATGAGTAAGGTGGCTGTACTTCCCCGGACGAACTCTGCACTAAGAGCTCTACAACTCAAAAAAATCTTTTCCTAAAGTAATCAAAATCAAAAACACTCATTGTTTCTATAGAGGCAGTGTTTATTTCATTTCCTCACACGTTTATTCTTACCGCGAGTTCCAGAGCTCAATAAACACTTAACTCCCCAACTTTACCATCCTAATTATTTGCTTTGAATATTAACTGTTTAAGTGTCTGTGCAAAATTATAAAATAAAATTATTATTATTATTTTTCTATACAGGCAGTGTTTATTTAATTTCCTCACAAAATCTAGTGTATATAAAAAATCACACGGTTTATCTATGACTAATGATTGCCATTAGAGCTCTTATCCTGACATCCTGAGAGATTATTTTTAAACACTCCCCTAATAGATTCTAACGAGGGTTATTTATCGCTCGCATTTTTGTGCGTAATGTTAAAAATACGGCCGTTTTAGTGGTCCTGCGTGTATGATAAATGTACTGTTTCGATGATTTGTTATTGCTGTTAAAATGAGATGTTAGGTTTTTTCGTCCGTTTATTGATATTGATTAGGTTTTTAGTTTAAGATTTTTGTGTTGTACAATATTTGATAGATTATTATCTTGGCGAAAGAGGTTTGATTTTGATTATATTGGCAATATTGAATGTTTGCATAACGATGTAAAAGCTACCTAAAATGCATCTAGCTAAAACCTTAATTAGAAAAAATCATATTATTGTTTCATTTTACTACTGAAGTGAAAAAGAAGTCGACGGCCCGTCCGATGCTAAACGGTCTATTGACGCTTGCAATACCAAGGGTACGACACGCGGGTTGCCGACATCAAAAAATCCCATTTTGAAAAACCCTATGCTGTACCACTTGAGAAAACTAAGTCGATTTTACAAAAACAAAAGTTGTAAAGAAATGAAACCATTCATTTTTGGACTAAAACCGGACCGAATATATCCAGCCAAAATCCAAATTCCACCACATGACAAAATATCCTTAACCCTCCACTAAGGAAGTTCTATAAATATTTGACACGACACCTCCGCTCGGTCATCCCGACCGGTGTAAATCATTTTATACGGCTATAAGCGTTTAATGCCTCCCAATTAGGCAGGGTACTTTAGACCCGTATTGAGAGCTTAACCGTCATTGGAGGGTTGGTACTTTGACGTTGTGGAAGGTGAGATGAGAGAGAGTGAATGATAGCAGCGACGGGTTAACTGTCGGTTCTGTTTGATTGGAATGGAAAGCAGGAAAAGATAAAAATAAATATTTTATATTTTTTTGTCATTTTTGGGGGTTCAAGAAATCAACGTTTGTCAAAGGGGAGGAAGTATTTGATAGTATAGGATAGGCAGAATTGTTTGTAGTATGGCTTCTTGCCTTCTGCATTAGATACCCTGAATGCAAACTATGGAATGACAATCATAGTTTAGTTATAAGTGACTTCGAATCCTATAATTAGCTGGTGCTTGGGTGAAGGAAAGCATCGTGAGGACACCACAGCAGGGTGGTAGGGTCCTCTGTACCCGCCTTCGCCTAATGAGAGAAGATTGTTCACACAACCAAAAAAAATGCTTCCACGAAAAAGTGAAATGTTTTGCATTTTATTTTTAAGCATTTTTTCTTTGTTTAAATATACATAAACGTATTTAATCAATGCAGCATTATTGAGAAGATTTTTTAATTAAATTTATCAGAACCCTCAAATATTTTACTCGAGTAGTAGTTCTCTTAGTACAGAGTTCGTCCGGGGAAGTACTACAGTGCACTTGTATTACTGTGTTTCGGTTAGAAAGGTAAGGGGGCCGGTGAAATTACAGGCACATGAGACTTATTAACTTCACCTCTCAGGGTTGACAAGGCATTGGCAATGCCCTGGTGTTGCAAATGTCCATAGGCGGCGGTGACCACTTACCATCAGGTGGACCGTGGGCTTATTTGTCGGCCATTGTGGTATAAAAAAAAAAGTATCTTTTTTTTTTTATCTATGCTCACTATAAACCCTGTAGGTTTTATAATACAAATTCTTTCAGCTATGTCGACGTGATTAAGAGCTAAATAAACGATATCATTATAATATAGAATAGGATTTCCGTTTATGTTGTAACAAAAAGAACTAACCAAACCCTCCTCTATACACTCTATAGTCTATACTTCACATGAACATTTAACGTCCACACTATAAATACGTCCATCACCCGACTTCACCCGGCCCCTGTAAACATGACGCCTTTTTTCAATTTACGACGCTGTAACTTCCGAAGCTCTACCTACAATTAATGGCTGTCTATAGGAAGTGTTTACAACAAATAAGGTATTAATAGTCCTTTTAGGAATCGATAAACGCGAGAGCAGAGTTTTAGGATATGTACTTTTAGAGAAAACCGACAAACAGGTAGACGGTACACCTGATGGTGAGTGGTCACTGCCGCCTATGGACATTTGCAACACCAGGGGCAACGTCAATGCGTTGTCGACCTTGAGACTTTATTTTTCTATACTACATGGGCCGACAAACAAGCAGACTGTCCACCTAATGGACATTTGCAACACCAGGGCATCGCCAATGACGTAAAGTTCTAAATTCTCATGTGCCTGTAACTTCACTGGCCCCTTTTCTAACTGTACCAGGAATACAAGTGCACTACTGCTTCACGGCGGAAATGGGTATGGTAGTACTTCGCCTGACAAACTCTGAAATAAGCTCTGCTGATTTTTATTAAGGCGTAGTTATGTTGCTAGTGACATTGAATGCAGTGACGAGTCGTGGTTTTGAATTCTACAAGAACTTGAGTTTTCAGTGAAGGAAAACATCTGATTTATCATAATCTTGAATTGAAGAAAATATTTTGTTACCTTTATTCTCTTCCTGGAATTATTGCAATCTAATGGGCCGATTTTGACTGTATAAGGTGTTATAGGAAAATGTACCGTATCGTATTATAATCAGGTTAGCGACTTCATCATACAATTAACCATTGGATTTATGACCTTAACTTTAAAGCAATAAAGATTGTTTTAGTATGACATTCGTAGCACTCAACAAGGGCGTTATAGATCTCAACAACTATACCTTCCAAAGGTTAGCGCCATTTTTAATATCCCTCCATGACACGAGAGGGTCGACCTGGCATTTGGATGGCAACCATATTTCGTACATAATAAATTTACCTAGGTTATAATCGATTTGTGACACCACTTTATAACGGACTAGCAGCGCTCCGCGGTTTTACCCTCGTAATTCCCGTTCCTATAAGAATGTGGGGATAAAATATAGCCTTTGTTACTCGGTAAAATTAGAATTATTAAAATCGATCAAGTAGTTTTTGAGTTAAATAGTAATAAACAGACAAAAAATCAATTTCCTCTCTATAATTTTAGTTTAGAAATAGAGTGTTACGTTGGGTACCTATACTTTTTAAGATACATATGTTTACAAAATGACAATATGCCCAGGTCGATGATTGGATTTGGACATATCCTGGAATAAATTATAAGATATTAGTTAATCCTAGCAAATTCCACGTGGGTGAAACCGCGGAATGAAATATGTTTAAAATAAACTGGCCTGTCGATTCAAAGTCCAAAACTCTCGCATCGAAGACGCATTGCAACTTACGCCGAGCTACTTCGTAACAAAAACTTACCCGAAATAAACCGATATCAAGTGCACATCGAGATATCTATTCAAAAGGAACATATTCTCATTCTAAGGAACTTGCCTGCGCTTATCTTATACTCCGCTTTGATATGTTCACGACTCAATGGCCCAGTAATCGCCAAAGGGAAGAAATGTTCACGCTACAGACATACTGCCAATTTGATATTTGTTTATCGGTTTGAAATTAAACAGGAAGCGATGAATACATTTCCAATACGGAAATAAAAGAGTACACATTCCAACCTCGAATGCAATGATACTTCAAATTCATTGGCAGTTTAGGTATTTTAGAAGTTATACTTCGTTTGGCGCGTAAGGGAAAAATTATGAGAGTCAATTTTTACGATGCGCACGCACACCGTCACGAAAAACCGACACCTTGAAGTGAACTGATAACGGATCTCTAGAACATTGTACAAATCGCAACTGTCAGTGTCAATGAGAGAGTAATAATATTGTCAATGATAACCTCACAACGTCAAAAATTGTTATTCGTTGCCACTGGGAGATGCAAAGAGTTTGGACACTACAAAAATCAATTTCCAGACTGAATAGTAAAGACAAATTCTTTTAGTGCAGTTTTTCTCAGCAATAATTTCGGGTATAACTTAGCTAGCACACACACACGTTTTTTTCATTACCCTATACTATTCTTATTCCGTCTAACAACGGTCAACAGAAACAATACTAAAGTGTTTTTGATTTTTGCGTTAAACATTTTTGGGAAGCCGCCTAAGTCTTTATTATCATTTCTCGTATTTTTTCGTCATCGCCTCTCGAGCTGTAATGAATTATTCAGGCCATGATCCGTCGTTTTTCTGTGTGACCTCCGGTTTTGTGTGCGTTATACTGGCACTGCCGGTTGTAGTGGAATGAGAATTTCATAATATTGTGATACCAGATTTCGGTTTTTGGGTTTAAATTTGGTATCTTTGAATTATTTATTTATTAAAAGGTCGATTGGCCAGTAAGAATATATGTTTTACAATTCGCTTGAATAATATTGGCAAGAAAGAACATAAATTTATGAAACAAAGTTCGATTTATTATATTTGTCGAATAGAAACCTGTTTTAAAGTATCTAACCACTTTACGAGTTGGATATTCAACAAAAAGTAACATTCTAAAATGGAATAAGGGTTCGGTTTAAACATAAGAATGTGCCTCTGCGTATGAAACTGAAATGAAGGCCCTTCTGGACTAACGCATACAATACCATTGGATGGTACCTATGTTTTTTCCGTGCGAATAGTTAACGGCGGCCGAGATGCCCGAAAATATCCCGAATTGGATTCCGAAGGTCAATTTCTATTTACGATTGTTTTGTCGTAAAAATAAGGAAATACTAGAACAATATCACATACTACCGCAACATTCGGCATTACCTAATAGAGCTTATTTTTTCTTTTTTTACCGAGAAGGCCGACAAACAAGCAGGCGGTCAATTTGATAGGTAGAACCTTCAGTTACATTAAATTTGACCTTCATAAGTGCCGAGGGCCTAAACTGAATAAATAGTTTTGTATTTTGATGGTAAGTGGTCACCTTTCCCTATAGACTTTCGACTAACACCAGAGGCACGCCAATGCGTCGTCGACCCTGAGATGTGAAGTTGTTAAGTCTCATATGCCTGTAATTTCACCGGCCCCCTTACCTTTCTAACCAAAATACAGTAATACAAGTGTACTACTGCTTCACGGTGGAAATGGGTGTACTTCCCCGGACGAATTCTGCACTAAAAACTTTACTACTTCTAAAATCTGATTTTAAAAGGTTATTCTCAGGATTTAAGTAGCAATTGTACTAGTCCATATTTTCAACTACTTCCACGTAAAATTTCATAAATATCCATCAAGCCGTTTAGGCGTAATTAAAGCTGAAAAATAAATCTTTCTCTCATTTTAACAACTTCTTAAATTTCGAGTAAGAAAAAATTGATTATTTATAAAGCTTCGAAGGTCATTATTTCATCCTTCATCCAAGATAAATTGAAACATAAAAGGAAAATCCTAAAATAATTGTTATTAATAGTCATTTTTACTCTGTTATTGGAAAAAAGAAACAAAAATGAGATTCCATTTTTTGTTGAAAGCACTAACGTGTTTCCGTTGTTAATTCGTATAAATTTGGGATTGCGTAAACATTAAAACTAGGGGTTAGTAAGTTTAAAATTATGAAAAATATTTTTATTATACGATGTAACTAAAAATTTATGCTTTTCGCATTTTTTCCATTATCTGTGCTATAACCCGTTGCTTCGCACCAAATGTCAAGATTGTCAGTACACAGAAAAACTTCCAGCATAAACGGCTGTATGTTTTGATTGTGTTGGCTTTAGAAGTTCGATTTATAGCTCTAATGGACAGTAGACCTGAGTATTTGATATGAATTTCAGCTTGATACCACCACGCGTTCCGGAGAAAAAGGGGCTTGACAGACAGACGGACAACAAAGTCATTCTATGAGGGTTCATCAAATTCCATAAAATTTCCATTAAAGCAAGTGTCAAAAGTGATGAAATCTCCATTTATGTGGTTTATTTGAAACCAAATAACCTCTCAAATTCACCTGAGCACTGCAGTTTGAGCTATAATAAAAGTCTGTATTACAGAATCTCATAGAATTTTAAAACATACGAAACAGAAAGCCAAGTGGGAAATTACTCGACTGAGCGACTTTCAGCTTGAAAGTGTTGAAAATTTGATACCACCTCTGCGGTGTAAGAGATTGCCTGAAACAGCCTGAAATGGGACACTTCTAATGCTATCCCGAGTAAGAACAGATTGTTGAGACGAGCGTCTATAAATTTTTTACTGTTTTTAGGCTGGATCTACACTGGGATTTTCGTGTACGCGTTACCGAAAATATTCGCCGAATAAATGTTAGTGAAATAACTGTTGTAAATTAAATGGGTGTTTTGTTAGATTTGTATTAATTATATTCTTTACTAATTATATCTCGAGGCCCCAGTTTTCCTATGTGTGCTTTATAACATTGTTAAATCTGTTTTTATTTTACACTATTACCATTTAAACATAAAAAAGAATAAAAGCATTGCCCCCACTATTCCATGTGGCTTCAAATTGGTACATTTTAGCTACTTAATTATGATCATTTAAAGGTAGTATAGCTGCGTTAAGGCGATAGTATCGACGTCGACTACCTTTACAATTCGTGGGTCCTACAATGAAATTATAGTAAATTTTTCACATACAATAAATAATATTTATTGTTTCTAATTTTTGTTTCACAATCTGCTAAAAATAAATAGAAAAACATATTCGACGAAAATTTCACCTTTCGGCAAAAATTCCATCATATATGTGCACCTGCCTTAATATCTAGACTAACTTTCTTTCCTAGAGATTTTATTTCAGGTTAATTTAATACTTAAGCCGTAACATGAAGTTTAGAGATAATTTTTGTTATTGTCTAGTGTATTTTATAGGTTTAAGAAGAATTTAACTTGCATGTTGAAAAATAAAACATTACTTTGATTTTTTTTATATCCCGGGACTTTTTTTACACACGGCCATCTGATCCCAAACTAAGCAGAGCTTGTACTATGGAAACCAGATAACTGATATAGTACATATACTACCTTTTTTTTCTTAATACATCTTAATATATATATTTCTTGTGTGCGTGTGTATGTGACTGAACTCCTCCTAAACGACTGGACCGATTTTGATGAAATTTTTTGTGTGTGTTCGTGGAGATTCGAGAATGGTTTAGATTTACAATTGGACCCGGTAGGGGGCGCTGCGATCGAAACCCTGAATTTTTGTATGGACTTATTTTGGCAGGATAACGTCTGTCCGGACAGCTAGTACTTATATAAATATTTACACCCAGACACAGAACAAACAGACATGTTCATGCACACACATGTTTGTCCTGGGTGGGAATCGAACCCGCGACCTTCGGTTTGGCAATCAGAGTAGCTAACCACCAAGCCAACTAGCCTGAATATAGCTTATGTACGGTGCTTCAAATATCAGACCCCTTTTCAGAAAATTCAAACTCCGTTGGGTATTCTGCATATAAAATCGATTTTTTTAACCACTCTATAATTGTTGGACCGATTTTGACAGAACCTTCACTACTGTTACGTGAGGCTACTTTTATCCCGGAAAAAACCGCGCAGGACAGCTAGTATATTTAGACTAGCTGTCCCCCGCGGTTTTACCCGCGTTACCGTGGGATGACACATGTATTATACATAAAAACCTTCCTCTTTAATCACTCTATCTATTAAAAAAACCGCATCAAAATCCGTTGCGTAGTTTTAAAGATTTAAGCATACATAGGGATATAGGGACAGAGAAAGCGACTTTGTTTTATACTATGTAGTGTTAAGGACCAGATGGCCGTGTGTTTGAGAAACAGAAGTTTACAAAGACTATCAGGTTCAACTCCTCTACACTGCACAAAGCCTGGTTTAAACTCCACCGCCGCATAATTAACGCAAAACGCAACTGAAGCGCCATATTTCAATCGCTGGCAAACTAATGGTGTCACAGCGAGTGGGTTCAAATGAGTTAGTTTATTGCATTCGAGTGATCCAATTTATACGCTGGATCTAGATCCTGTTTGGATCCTATTCTGTTCGGATTGAGCTGAACATACTATTGTCTTGTTGCTTGATTCAATGTATGGGGTATGAAGAAAGAGGAGAATTAGTTATTGCGCTGTCACTTTAGGTTTCTTTTTAATTTTTATATGGCTTTTTTATGATTTATTTTTGCCAGTGACGAGTTACATTACTAAGTCATGTACTTTTTTTTTATTAACCGACTTCAAAAAAGGAGGAGGTTATCAATTCGTCTGTGTTTTTTTATTATGTTTGTTATAATGTTTGCTAACTTCTGTGGGTATAATATATGGTAGTGTTGCCATTTTTTTTATTACAACTACCAATGGTTTTAAAGTCCCTGATACTTTTCTTAAAGGTTCACAGCCGTTCTAGGTTCTAGACTCAACTTACTCATACGGTACAAGAAGTACAGTGAGCAACAAAAGTTACTAAGTAAAACCTTTTACATAAACTAAACAGGTTTTTTAAAATTTGGTAGTCAAATATATCATCACGCCTATTACCCCCGAAGAGGTAGGCAGATGTATCAGTAAAGATACCCACATGCTACTCTTCATTTCATTCCATTTTAAGGACACTTTCCTAATCTCGGGCTACAGGTAAGCTATTATAACAAAGAAACCTCAAGTGTCATATATGCCCAGCCCAGGAATCGAACCCAAGAGATTATTAACAACGAGCTGTTCCCCGCGGTTTTACGTGCGATCCCGAGGGATGTCACATTTTCCCGGCTTAAAAAGTAGCCTATATATTATTCCAGGATATGCTCTATCTATGTGCTAAAGTGCATCTAAATCCGTTTAGTAGTTTTTGCGTGAAAGAGTAACAAACATCCATACATACAAACTGTAGAATTTATAATTAGTAGGATTACATTTCTACATTACAAAATGTTTTTCATGTTGCTAAATATATGTATTTGAATTGTTTCAGCTGCTTTCATCGCCGACTATACCCAACCCGTACGTAGGTGTAACTGCAACCCGGTACAAAGATCGCGACCGTGTCGGAACGGTCCGCCCGGGTGTACTAACTGTTTGTTATAAGAGTACGGGAACCGGGTAATAATGCTTTGGAATATACAATTCATACGATGTTCTACGGGGCGTTCCGAATTTGAAAATGGAAGGGTTTATTTTTGTGTTTATGGTTTGAAAATAGAACTGGTTGTAGGTAATATGACAAAATATAAAAAATGAATAAATGTTTTTGTTCGAGTTAGTGTGTATTGGCTATAAGGGTATTACATCTCGGAACTCCACGTGTGCTAAGAAATTTTTGTGCGTGGTAAAATTGGCGAGGTGTATGCCCGCTCATTTTACGTTTAAACAAAGCTTTTAAATATTATCATTGGTATATTTTTCATCACATATCCTCACGCATATTACCATAAGAGATAACCAGAGTCTCTCTGTCTCAGGGTGTCTGTAGTGACAACTACATTCCAACTAAGATTTTTTGTTTTTTATGCCACATGATCCGACAAATAAGCAGACGGTCCACCTGATGGGAAGTGGCCACCGCAGCCTATAGACATTTGCAACACTAGGGGCATCGCCAATGCGTTGTCCACCCTGAGACGTGAAGTTGGTAAGTCTCATGTGCCTGTAACTTCACGTCTCTACATAACGGCGCTTCTCAGAACGATACCGGCCTTTTTCACGATATTTTAAAACTTTTTTTTAACTTTACAATTTACACACATCAATTAATCGTATGCACTATCCACAGTTAAGGGTGAGCGGAGCATAACAATGTAATTTTCGTGGACAACGGACCGTGTACACGCGTCCCGTTGTGAGCTAACGCACTCGCCTTTCCACTTGACGGGATAGTAACTAAACTGAAAGTTACTGTTACAAGCTGACGTTTTGTTGAGGCATTATAGTTTTCTCACTATTCTATGGTGGCTACTAAAAGGTTTTTTGTGTGTAATCATGCGCAAATGATCTTACAAAACAAACCAAACGCAATCCTTACCACTAATATTATAAATGTAAGTGATTGTATGTTTATGATTCAATTACGTATAAAAGTTGAATGTAATTATAGTAAAAATAAAAATAAATAACCTAGGATATTCGAATCACATGGCCATCTGAAATCAAACTAAGCATGGTGGATAAAATAACTATTATACAACATTAAACCGCTATTTTTCTTCTTAATACATATATTTATACGCAAACATGGCACAAAGAAAGACATTCATGCACACAAACGTTTGTCCTGACTGCCAGGGTTTCTAAACACCAAACATTTTCTAGAATATCACTTGATACTTTTAATTATAGCCCTCGAGAACGGGGCAATGCAACCTCGGGGTGAAGCTTAATTCTCAGGCGTTTCTTTTCTTAAACTTAAACGATATCCAGTTACTTATACGTATTTTTTTATAATGAAACCACAAAATAAAATCATTCCAATTTTTATTTTACATCAATTCATTAGCAGTTCAAGTACTAGCTCCACCCACTCGACAGATACAAACGAGGCATTAAGGCGCAGTGCCCTAAGAAAGCAATTCGCTCTCGGATAAGTATAGCCTTAATTGCTGTTACAATTGCCTCACTATTGTTGCTCGGTTTTGTTGTCCAATTTAATGGTATGTGGTCATTAAGCTTTATAGAGAAAGTTTCGTCTAAATATGAATTCCCATGGTCGTGTCATATCAAGGTATGTGTTATGCAATAAGCACTCACTCTTATTTTAAAGCTACGTGCCAAATGGTTTGATAAAGATGGCGGTGCCTATCTCAACAGCTGTTTTTCATACCTACTACCCATTTCTGAATTAGTTATGCATTTGTATTACCGTGTTTCAGTTAGAAAGGTAAGGGTGAAATTACAGGCAGATGAGACATAAATAACATCACATCTCAGCGATTACGCTTTGTCATAAAGGTATCCCCATGTTTATTGCAAATGTCCATAGGCGGCGGTGACCACTTACCATCAGGTGGCTGTTTGCTTGTTTGTCGGCCGAAGTGGCATAAAAAAAAATTGGTACACATTTTATCAATCAAGCTAGTACGTAAAAATTTTCCTTATGTTTTTGAAACTCAAGCTCAAAGTAGGATTCGATCCCACGACCTTCTCCGCGCCATTCGAAATCTCCACCACTGAGCTATCATGACTTCCAACAAAAATAATCGAATGTTTATCTTCAATAAAGCTTGAATACACATACAGGGCAGCCGAAGCCTGGAGGCGTAGACTATATTAATAAGCCGACACGAATTGTTCGAGCGAGACAAATAAAGCTATTTATCTTTTTTGCTATTAAAATGTGGTACAAGTGTCGAAACCCAAGCGAGAATGATATGTTGTTTTTGACCTTAACTTGAATGCCTCAACGTATTTGCCAAAGAATATACAAGGAACCTGGTCGCTAAGCGAAGTGATGAAAAATAAAGACATGCCTATAAAACAAAAGAGAAAAGTATTTAATATGTGTATTCTTCCATGCTTACTGTACGGGTGTCAAACTTGGGCGTTGACAGAAGAACTATCAAACAAATTAAAAATTTGTCAAAACGGAATAGAGAGAAGTACAATAGGCGTAAAAAGAAAAGACCGAATAAAACTAAAAGACATAAAGAGCAAGACAAACTTTAAGAACGCATACACAACTTACAAACAACTAAAATGGCGATGGTCTGGACATATGATCAGAGAGAAAAAGGAGAAATGGACCAGTTTAATAACTGAATGGTATCCACGAGATGGTAAAAGGAATAGAGGTAGACAGACTAAAAGATGGGAGGACGACATTATAAAAATAGCTGGTACTACATGGACGCGTACAGCAAAGGACAGGACACAGTGGAAATATTTAGAGGAGGCCTTTGTCGAAGGACAAGCTGCGATACCACAACCACCGTTTGCCGATATTTAATTTAATTCCATAAGGAACTTAGTATTTAAGTTTTGGCATGTTTAAGTAATTTAATATAGTTTGTAAAACTAAGAACAACAATAAAGGCTTTTTATTTATTTTATTATTTATTTATTTATTATACAAGGAACCAATATCTGGTAACTAATTTTGCTGGATCTCTTTCTCTCTGTCTGTCAAGTCCTAAAAAATGAAACTCAACAGGAAATCGACACATGTTTCGCTTCTACACGAAGCATATTCAGGACGTATTGGACGCTGTCACAGACTCGACGCACTACCAACGCAGATGTGTTACCTCGCCGGCCGGACAGAAGATCTTGGCCAAATCCTTAGCAACTTTAAGGCTGCGTTTCCACCTATGATTTTATGATAAAATTATCCATGTTTGCTCTCATTCAGTATACATGAAGATAGTAGCACATTTTGACCATTGATGCCTAAACTAGTTGCACAAAGCAACTGTTCTATAGACATCAATATCCCATACCTTTTATGACGACTATGTACCTGTTATTTGATTTATAAATCAGTGGTCATTAGCTGATTTAATAGGCCTTCACTGGCACTTATGAATGGTCAGACTCTAACGTAAGTTTTAAATGTGAACCGCCTCCGCTTGTCACTTGGAACAAGAATGATCTCTTTTGAGCAATATTAAAAATATACTCACTACATCCTGTATTTTATTTGAGTTAAAAGATTTTTAATTGTTAATATCGAGCTATGAATGAAAAATAAAAAGTAAATATTTTGCTTTATGCTCCGGCATAAAATAATATGAAATATTACAGAAAATATGTTGAAAATTTAAATGTTCTTCGATAGGCTTTGTATCGAGTCATAAATAACGTTTTATATGTAAAATACCTGAATGCTCATATATTTAATATTTATTGACACAGTATTATTTAATATAATAAGATATCAGAATTCTCTTCCATTATTTTTGTACATATTTTTGAAGTCGTTTAAATATTTTTTTATGGTTGATATGTATATCAGGCTTGTGACAGAGATGTCTGATCATTACTGAATTGTATAAAACAAAGTCACCATTTCTGTCTGTCTGTTTGTCCGCTTATATATTTTTAAATACGCAGTAGATTTTGATGCGGTTTTTACTAAAATTTAGAGTTTCTCCGAAATAGTGAAATAATTTCTATTCCAACTCAGACAAAGCCGGGGCGGGTCGCTAGTAACTAATAAACTCAACACCAAAATCATTATCTTGAAACTTTACTTGCAGACTGACTTGACAGATTGAAGGTGTCATCAAATTGTCCGCTATAAGCAACTGCTAACTATAAAAAAGTGTATGCAGTAAAACGCGGTAATGAAACCTTCAGAAGACTACTTATCTCATTTTCATAGATGTATATATTTGTCTCTTTTTAACATCGCTTTTCGGTCCAAAGAGTCTCAAATCCCAACAAAGAAATTTTCATTCAAAAGAAACGTTTCATAATGGAATACCAATACAAAGTGCCCACTAAACTGGCCGCAAACATTAAAAACGAAAACAAAATATAAAATCCGATCGCCCAACCCTTCATTGACAAATGTGGGTCACTGAGGCCCAATGCTACTGCGGGCGAGACGTCAAACACACCCGGTTGAGGCGATTCTAAAAAAAAGCATCGTTACACTAGCGTACCGCCTAGGGCTGTATCATTTTTACTTCGTTTTGTCATGCGATAGCGAAATGTTCGAATTATAAGAAGGAAATGTTGTCTGTGAAAGAGGGTTTGTTTTTTTTTATCATAGAGGGCATTTGAATAGAATGGTTAGTTTTTGCGCTTGTATTACTGAGTTGTGAGACTTGTATGTTCGCTTAATTTTCATGTAAAAAGACTTTTGACCCCAAAATATGTTTTTTGGACAAATCTTCACTCTTTGTAGTTAATAGGGATCTACGACCCCTTAAGGAATCAATCCTTTTTAGAAAAACCAAACAATATTAAGTAAAAAGTTTAATCAATCGAGCAACGACTTTACCAACCGCCATTTAATATTCAAGAACTATGAGAACCGTAAATATTCTCGCATATGAATCCTAAAGCATCAATTTCTAACTATCCCGAGCCCCGATGAACGAGCAAAACGTGCGCATGTATGGATGCGTGTTTTTTATTTATTTATTTATACACACACGTTAACCGCGGGCAACCGGCGCGGCCATGTTAAACGAAATATTGAAAACTGACGGGTTGTTCATAAAATATGTCAGCCGCAGTTGAGGGTTGCATTTTAAATTGTATGCATAAATCATCGGTACCTTTGTGTTTTAAAAGTTTCTCGCAATTATTAAAAAGTTGCGATTATAATTTTTAGTTTATTTAGTCAATGGCTTTTTTGTTTCGTTATTTGAATTTTGGAACGGAACCTTTTTCGAGGAATATTTTGTCATTTGTTTTTGTAATATTTCTTTTTTCACAGAAGCATTATAGTTTTCGGCTTTCAGAAAAATTTCAACAGAATTCCAATTTTGAAAACAGTTTCTATAAACATTAATGAAAAGTAATTTCACATAAACGGTAAGCACGGGTGCAATAGAGTGAAATTGCACGCTCCTGCTTTATTTAAAATTAACTGGAGCATGAAAGCGAGTCAGTTTTTACGTGTAGTGCTTTATCATGTCATCACACTCATTACACAGGCCAGTTGGCTTATTAGAGACCCAGACCGCCACAGGTCGTGGGTTCGATACCCACCCAGGACAAACATTTGTGTACATGAACATGTCTGTTTGTTCTGTGTCTGGGTGTAAATATCCAGAAATATGCATTTAGAAAAAAGTATTACATCAGTTATCTGGTTTCCATAGTACAAGCTCTGCTCACTTTGGGTTAAGATGGCCGTTTGTAAAGAATGTCCCAGGACATTAATTTTTGCAGTGAAAACTTCTTTAGCAGCGTTGAGCACTTTTCTTGGGATGGGTATAAAATGTTAAACTCGCGTCAGGACCGTGACCTGATCGCAAATTCGTAAGACGGTAAAAATGCACAACGTTAATGTTCAAGTTTTGACTTTTGCCGGGACTCCCGGAGTGCACCCCGTTGTTTTTTTATACTCAAAGTGGTAGGCTGTAGTACTCGACTACCTGCTGGTAGATCTCAGTTTAGAGACCAAAATAACACAGACTCTTCGCCCAATACGACAATCGAACAAACTCTCCTGACCCAAGTCGCTCGACCACACAAATCCTCTGAAACGACTAGTCTCAAAAACTCCCACATTTTTCAGTAACATCTTAACTTATCATAAACTCCGGTGATGGAAACTCCTAAGAGCTATTAAAAACGGCTCAGACTCCTAGAACTGAGAAGTGTGAAGATAAATCCTAGTTAAAAAAAAAAGGCTACGACAATCCCGCAGGATTCCTCCATGTAGTCATATCTCAAAAGCTTTGGCGTGATGCCAGCTGATGGGTCACCAGACTGGAGCAGGTTGGATTGGGTTCGATGCCCGGATCGGCTTGTTGAAAGGGAATGAAATAGATTTTGTGTTTGTAGTTTTGTGACTTTTGTAATTATTTTTTTTGTTTTTAGATCATTGTGGTGTCACTTTTAGGGTTCTGTACTAAGGCTCCGTCCATCCGTCCATCCATCTATCTGTCACATAAATGTATCTTTTGACCCGTAATAGACGCTTGATATTTTTACAGAATATTTACTACTATGTTTGTTATGACAACAAAAATAAAGTTAAGTTCAAAATTAAAAGGCCGCTTGCAAGAATGGACGCTGGTCCAAATTTTGTCCCTTTTTTTTAAATAGGCACGAGTTTTGCCACAGATTAACATTTAAATTAGAATAACTTTTATAAAACATAATATACAAGAATTAAAACCAACCTTATCACGAAACAGTAAATATGAAAATACAAATGCTCTTCAATTGTACTCTAGATGCAGCACAGTCAACAATAAAATGGTTTGAATCATAGAAATCTAAATAAGTAACTAGAACTACCACCATCTCCTTGACATTATTAGATAACAAATGAAGGCGTTATTATCGTAAATTATTTTAAGATCTACACCAGTATTTTTTTTGTAAGTGACGAAGGTTTTGGCCTCTGGTGGCTCTTGCATCCTTATATTATACGGGACAAGTTCGGCCAGCGCAGAGGGCTCTTAGTTTACCAGAATCGGTCTAAAACCAATAACACCGGAAAGGTGCGATACGACATTTACTTAACTCAAATGTTTATTTCAATGCTCTGTACCATACTTGCTCACTATTAAGTGTATCGACCATAATAACTGTAGTATTAATATCCAAGCGAATCAAATAGAAATCGAATCATTATTTGCATCGATTTGAATTGCTTTTACCTATGAATGGTTCAAGTAAAAAAAAGGAGTATATGTCAGTTCTCTGATTTCCAAAGTACAAGTTCTTAGTTTGGGATCAGATAGCCGTGTGTAAAAAATGACAGGATATTTATTTAAATCAATACTAGTCGACGGTATTGACAGTCGACTGAAAGATAGATGGCACTTCTAAGCCTATAATGGTGTTAACAAATCTATGGTAGTATTTTACAAAAGTATAACACAATAAGTTATCCGAGTGTGTCGTGCGCCCGATAGTGTCATAGAGGACTGCATAGGCCTCTCTCGAATAACTGGGTTATGTGTAGGGTTAGCAGCCTTGTGGGCCGGGACGTGCTTGCAGGTAGGGCTGTGTTGAAATAGTTTTTAATATATTATATGTTTTTTTTTGTGTTTTTTTTTTCAACCTACACATGTAATTTTGGTTTTGCTATCTAGAAGCTATGGTTATTGGTCACCACCGCCTATGGACATTTTTACCACCAAGATGAAGTAGCATATGCCTGTAATTTCACCGGCTTACCTATCTAACTGAAACACAGTATTACAAGTGTAATACTGCTTCTTGGCGAAAATGGGTAAGGGGTACTTCTCCGGATGAACTCTGCATAAGAGATTTACTACTCTAAGAACATATTTTAATTTTGGAACGTTTTCTAAAACTGTAAATTAAAAAATGTCTAAATATTCCAGCATTGGCAACCCTGCAGCAGAGTGCAGCTCTGTTCCACCTGCAGCGGACAGCGTTTGATATTGTGCGGATGGCTTTGTGATCCCGACTTGTGACCAAGTTTGTGCAGTTCACTATTGAGGAGGCTTTTATTATTGTACAGTTATAAAATTGGAGCATTTTTCCTGTGTTATTGTGTTACTTTATATATTCTCGTATGGCTGCGGCAATACTTTTTTGATAATAAACGTCTCTTCACGTCTAATCTTCGATGAGGTAGACGTGTCATGTGGTGAACTTTGTCACCGTCTAATATTCAAGTAATAGTCACCGGTAATAAGGATGTGTCACACGACTGACATGTCAAATCAGCAATTCTTTATGAAATGTCAAAACGATCGAATGTATGGAATTTTGTATAAAATAGGAAGTTGTGACGTCATAATTGTACAGCATCATATAAGATACTCTATATGATTAGATCGGTACTGAAAAATCACATTAATGATTTAATTTTGATCATATTTAATGTTTTCGTATATTTTTGGATGTTGAATACACTGGTTAGTGTTTGATCTTTAATACAGGACACATCCCAATTACTTCTAAGCAAATAAAAATTATTATTACACCCGCCCCGCATCACATCCGCGTACCAGAAATATTCTTTTATTTTTTCTACTAATTACGCCGACAAACAAGCAGACGGTCCACTTGATGGTAAGTGGTCACAACAGCCTATGGACATTTGTAACACCAAGGGCATTGCCAATGCGTTGTCGACCCTGAGACGTGAAGTTGGTAAGTCTCATGTACCTGTAATTTCACCGGCCTTACCTTCCTAACTGAAACACACTAATACAAGTGCACTACTGCTTCACGGCGGATTCAGATGAACTCTGCGTTAAGAGCTCTTCTTCTTCTGATTAAGAATCAAACAATAGTAATAGTAATAACTTTATGCATTTAGTCTCTTAAAAGGAACTAAAAAGAATTACATCTAGCCCCACACAGATTGAGACGTGAAGTTGGTAAGTCTCATGTGCCTGTAATTTAAGATGTATGTCCAGCCCCCTTATTCAGCTAATACAAACTTCGTCGGCGAGCCGCTTCACGGAGGCCTCGGAGAGCTTACCTCTCACGTGATTAGTATTAGCGTAGTAAGCGACAGAGACAGAGCATAGAAGCCGCGACGAAATTTCTTACAGAATTGAGCCCCTGAGTGGGAATCTAATCCACCTGTGGCGAAGCAGTTCACGGTCTCTAACCACCAACCCTACTGGCCTTTTAGCTAATAAAGACTTCGATAATAAAGTCTCTGACTATGTCAGAGGTTAGCTCGCGGGCCGGGCCAGATAGGGCCCGGACAGGAAAAAAAAAACAAACAAGAAACCCTACTGCCCTGAAAGATATTTCTATAAATAAATCAAACTATTATATTTTCAATCGTTTCATCGTACCATAAAATTGCTTCAAGAGACCGAAAATATTTTGTCGGCTTACACAAAAGGCGTAAAGAGCCGCTACAGAGAGCGCCGCCCGCGTGGCGGATACGCCGCGATTTCCTTCATAGCCCTTTGAGATCAATAAACGTTTGATGTCACCTTGTCGCACGGCCAATCGCGTTCATTTGTTATGACGCTATTGCGATGTCACGGGGATTCTGTTGGAGCGACAAGGTTGTATCGGATATTGTTTTTTGATTTTTTATGTGGGATTTTAGTTTTAATGTTCCATTATAATTAATTAATATCCTGGTATATGCTTTGCAAAGGTTGATTGACCCCAAAGTAAGCAGAGCTTGTGCTATGGAAACCAGATAAAAGATATACTGCACATTCTTTTTTTTTCTAAGTTCTTACACTCACTAAATGTATATAGAAGAAAAAAAAAGTCGTATAAAGTCATATCAATTGTCTGGTTACCATAGTACATGCTCTGCTTTTTGGGATCAGATGACCGTGTGTAAAGAATATCCCATAAGAAAGATGCTAAATTACTTACGTCAAAATATGTTAAAGACAAATCATTATAAATCTCATATTCTTTTCAGTGTAAGTTAACCCTATATAATAATAATCACAGAATCACTAATAACTAACACGGCGACCTTTCGCTAGAAAATACAATGTCATATTACGAGAATCGATCTAAGATTCTGAGAAAGCGTTAAATATAGACAAGATAGGTTTCCACTACATTCTAGCTACCTAGATTATTGTATTGACTGGATTCCGTAGGAACCAGCCAGCTGTCCAATCGTGATTGAGTAATCAGCCGACTAATTAGAGCAAATATATCCTTCCCGGGAGAATAGAGGGAGAGAGGAAATGTCTATCGAGTTTCACTGCATGCTGGTTTATTTTTTCTCCTACCATTCTTTTTTTTATAAAACTTATAATTCGTTTTTACAAGCTTTTCTATTAACTAAGGAAGTATTGCAAGCTGAATTAGATCTTCTTATCCCAGTAATTTGTAATTTATTGACAATAGACAGGCCAACTGGCTTGGTGGTTAGCGCCCCTGACTGCCAAGTCGAAGGTCGCGGGTTCGATTCCCACCCAGGACAAACATTTGTGTGCATGAACATGTCTGTTTGTTCTGTGTCTGGGCGTAAATACATATATATGCATGTATTTAGAAAAATAAAAAGAAGTATATGTAGTATATCAGTTATCTGGTCTCCATAGTACAAGCTCTGCTTAGTTTGGGATTATTATTCAACATATTGGTTCAGTTACAATGACGATGCATTTTTGTGGTAAACAAGACCTGTTTCTTCCAGCATTGACTTCAGAAAACAATTTTATGAGATTCTGTGAAGGCCTACATGAATAAACAATGTTTATATACTATTCCTTTCAACAGGTTGCAGTGATTCTGACCAGGTCATCCATCCACTTTTCTGCCCCATCGCTAGTCAGTTCTTCGCGCGATGTGGCCTGTCACTTTTAGAGTAGTAGAGCTATTAGTGCAGAGTTCGTCCGGGGAGGTACTACCACCTTACCCATTTCTGTCGTGAAGCAGTAGTGCAATTGTATTACTGTGTTTCGGTTAGAAAGGTAAGGGGGCCGGTGAAATTACAGGCACATGAGACTTAACAACTTCACGTCTCAGGGTGAACAACGCATTGGCGATGCTCCTAGTGTTGCAAATGTCAATAGGCGGCGGTGACCACTTACCATCAGGTGGACCGTCTGCTTGTTTACCGGCCCAAGTGGTAAAAAAAAAGCTTATTGACTCTAAGAGCTATGTTCGTAGCTTTTATTCTTTCACGAACCTTTAAGTCTTCCTGTGGACTTTGTCGTGTAGAGAAATTCCAAGCATACACGAGGTATGCTTGGAATAGCTCATAACGACGTCTACCATATAATTATAATTACAAATTAACAGAATCAGCGTCACAGCTCGTTTCTTCAGTAATAAAACAATGTCTATACAACATACATACAAACACAAATGCACACAATGGCCCTTAGTGAATACGTTGCTCCTTTGCAAATTACGCGCTTCAAGCGTTTCAAATTAACTTTGATATATGTAACAGTATAAGTATGTAAGAATATAATATACTGGGCTTTTGAAATAGTTGATTTGTAGTTTTGATATTTGCAGTGATTTTACGCGCTAGTACACGCGGTGTTGCAAGCGTCAATAGGCTGCGGTGACCGTTTACCATCAGCAGGAGACAGCTAGTATAAATATAAAAGTGTACATAGAAGGTTATCTAAAAATATATTATGCAATATTTATTCATATTCCAATACACATATGACTGCATATCAAATAAAAACAAAAAAATTGACAGCAGCCTACACTATAACTAAAAACACTTCCAAATTCAAAATGATTTACAGATAAAGCTATACACACACGGGTGTGACATGTCCAATATTGTTTGTGAAGATAGATTGGAGATTGTATAAAAGTGTATTTCCCTGGAGTGAACCGAACTCGTGGTACATGAGAGCCGATATAAATGAATTTCGTCTATCGTGTGTGCCTGCCTTTTTATTTAGACGACTGGCTGTCAGGTGGGACATGGTATATCTTGTTTTATTTATTATTTCAACATTGTTTACATTTTTCGTTTGGAAATTTGATATTCTTTTTAAAGATTTTGAGGTTGTTACATAATCAAATATTTTAAAGGTATTGCGTGTATTTGTGATCTCGACTTTACCAATTGAAGTTTCTTGTGTAAAATGTTCATTCACTAAGAGAATTTGACGTAATTCTTCCCCTAAGGGGGTAAATTAGGAAATGGTACAATTCATGATAATTCCGCTGGGAAGTAATTTAACACTAATCATACCAACACTTACTAGGTACCTATTGGGTCAAATGTGACTTTATGTTTCCTGCTTGAATGAATGAAATATGGTAGCTAGGAAGGGAAATAAGTAGAACCTAGAACTGTATATTAATTAGTAAGAAAAAGTCAAATGTGCAAAAGCAATAAGATGATACGTGCATTTTCAATGCAAAGTTCAAAATGGGTCATTTGACCCGGTTATGGTATGTTTAGTGTTAAATTATTTTGACTTAATAGTGCCACTATTAATCTGTATTTCTGTATTTCTTGAAGGTTTATTGTATGATTTGGAGGACACATTTTTTTTTTCAATAGAAATAATTTAATTTCTCAACTTTACCATATAAAAGTGACTGCTGCAGTATTGTTGATATAGTGGAGGATCATTTGAAGCAATGTGAGGTATTACAGACTTAACTGCCCATGCATATAAGGATGAAATCCCCTAAATCACCACAGACAATACAAATTAGAACAAAAAAAAACCTTCATATGTCGTACCAAAAAGTAATTTATCAAAATTATTACAAAAGGAATAAATAAAATATTTGTACGCAGGAATTTCATCACCTAATTCTACCTAAGGCATTTGCGGTTAAACACACACCTGTGCATTTGAATTTGAACCCTAAACTTAATGCGATAAAATTCAATTGGTTCCACGTACAGCTGTTACGCTCGTGTTAGTCTGTAGGAGAATTCGGAAAAGCGCTTTTCCGCTAATTCCGCAAAAAGCAATAACAATTTAGCCAGTAACAACGCTTTTCAACGCAAGTCGGTACGCATAAATCAAAACCTTTTTGGCTTTTACAGTTGCGCTTTTAAAACGCTGTACGTACACAAAGGTTATTCATTAATAGGTATGAAAGCCAAGCGGGCAACTGAAGTGGGATTGATATAACCACTTTGTATTTGCCGCTAAAAATAACTGTCATGAAAGGTTAATTGATGGACAAACTCCGTTTTCCCATTTGGAATAATCTAACTTTAATTGAATAGCTCGTGGCAGTTTATATCAACGAGTAAGGGTATGACATTTCTAATATTTTGTTGGTGAATAATATAGTATTATAGGTTTAATAGTTTTTTATAATTTTATAATGTTTTTATATATAGTGTTTAGTATTTTAAATTACTTTTGGCTATTGAGGTTTAACCTTAATTTAAATTTACAATCCTTGGGTACAGAAATAAACATTTTTATATATTTTTTTATTATTATTTTTGAGTCCCAATAACTATTGTATGAAACTAAAATAGTAGTGTATTTTGTCAATTTATCTAATGGGAAAATTATAAGGACTTCCTAAAACCCTATGTAGCTTACAAACCCTAATGTACCGACCGTACAGACAAATCTGTAATAGATACTTGATCTGGGATCTTTAAATAATATATTTAAAAATTTTCTTCTTTAATATAAACAATCCTAATTTGACAGGCCAGTGGGCTTGGTGGTTAACGCTCTGACTGCCAAACCGAAGGTCGCGGGTTCGATTCCCACCCAGGACAAACATTTGTGTGCATGTATTTAGAAAAAAAGTTGTATATGTAGGATATCAGTTATCGGGTTTCCATAGTACAAGCTCTGCTTAGTTTGGGACCAGATGTGTGTAATGAATGTCCCAGGAAAATTTATTATTTATTTTTATTATTATTTATTTAAAAAATGCCATGTAAACATTGAATCGACAGAATTTACCCATAAATAAGATAACGTTTGCTTGAGCCGGCTTATGAAATCTTTCTTTATAACAAAATGTTACCTACACCCTGTCAAACTGAGAATAGAACACAATCCCACGTGGTCGAGCAACAGAGCATTAATACATGTCACTATGTACATTAAATTAAAATAATATTAAAATTTTGTGTATGAGCGTAAGTGGAACGCAAGTGTAAAACCACTAATTCTTTTGCAGATAATGAAAAAACAAAGCCCGTGGACATCTCAATACCGATGGAAAAAAGAGTGTCAGATAGATTTATGTGTTAACGAGAATCGGTTTCTGTTGACCCTATCTGTTGTTACTTGAATTTATTTTTCACTAGCTGTGCCCCGCGGTCTTACCCGCGATCCCGAGAGATGTCACTTTTTCCCGAGATAAAAAGTAGCCTATGAGTTATTCTAGGATATACTCTACCTATGTGCCAGGTTGCATCTAAATCCGTTTAGTAGTTTTTGCGTGATATAGTAACAAACATCCATACATACAAACTTTCGCATTTATAATATTAGCAGGATGTTCTGGATCGGTCAGCTTTGTTTTACTATCACTGTCCCCCGCAGTTTCACCCGCATTTCCTTGAAATGTTATGTGCTTTTCCAGATTATTATCCATCTCTGTGCCAAGTTTCATCTAGATCCGTTCAGCCATTCTGGCGTAATTGACTAACAAACATTCATCCATACAAACATGCATTTATAATAGTAGAAATATTACTCTATTTAATTTTGTTAATTTCTGTCATTACACGCAAATATTTTAAAGAAAGAAGGCCATTTTCAGTGAGTTCTAATAGACCCATATCGACAGCTAAGAGTTACAGAAAAATGAACCCTGTGTCATTATAATAAGATTCTTTAGCATCATCACACAATTCACCATTGAATTATCCATGAACACTATCTCCAAAGCCCTAAAGATGCTTTTCCCATGATATACTTAGTTTTAAAAACGGGGTATTTTATAAAGCCAGTATTATAGCAGTACAGTTAAAGTCGACCACTAAAATAAGTTTTTATTTACACTCCGTACGAGACCAACTCGCACCTGGCCGTTTTTATTTTTACCATTTGTTTTGAAAAACACTGGTACTGGCCACCGAAATAAAAAGAAATATTCTGAATTCTCATCGCTCCACGCCGCGCCGCCCGTGCCGCTTTGAGACGAACAAACCGGTTTTCACCAGTTCGCATTGTTTTATCAAAGACTACATCCTTTTGTCACACAACACTAGCACTAATTCGTTTATGGTTAGGATTTATAGCTATTAAATGTATTTATCGATAATACATCTTTTTTTAAATGCATACTTGTACAGATATTATACCCAGACACAGAACAAACAGAAATTTTCATGCATTAAAATGTTTGTCCTGGATGGAAATCGAACCCGTGGCCTTCGGTTTGGCTGTCAGAGTCGCTTACCACCAAGCCAACTGGCATGTCGCAGGTATAGCGTTGCTTTGTTTGGGATTACCCCTCCTTATTCAGCTAATACAAACTTCGTCGGCGAGCCGCTTCACGGAGGCCTCGGAGAGCTTACCTCTCACGTGATTAGTAGTATTAGCGTAGTTAGCGAAAGAGATAGAGCACGGAGGCCGCGGGAAACATCCTCGAGTTAGTGTCATTTTCCTTACAGAATCGAGCCCCAGAAGGCTGGGTGTAAAGAATGTCTCAAGAAATTTATTATTATAGAAGAGTACTTCCGTAAAGATAGCGGAAGAAATGGACAAGGTAACGTCATACACTTTCGGAATTCATAGGCACTATGGCGTTTAGGGTCTAGCCCCATGGGTACGAGATTATGATTAAGTATTACAAAACCTTATGAGGAAGAAAACGTTTAATCACGTGTTATAGTAATTCCCTCGCAAACCCATGGGACTTTTCAAGGGGTCTTACAGTATATCTTGAGTGATATTGCGGAATACTTTTCATATCCCAAATTATGAGCAATCTCGTCCGAATAAAAAAAAAACAAAAACCTTGATCGTAGAAACAATAGTTATTTGTTTTACAAGAGTGCAAAGTTGCTTTTTAACCGCGTGCTCAATTTTCAAAAGAGCACAAAGTGAAAAATCTTTGCACTCGAGTGCAACACGTAACTTTTCATCCCACCTCAGTGAGGAAATGACTAAATGCAAACAAAAAAGAAAATGGCGCGCGCAAAGCAAATAAAAAAAAGTACACTTAGAAGGTTCCGAGTCTGAGTTCTTAACAAATTAGGGGGGGGGGAGATGAAAAAGTAAATTAATATACTAATTGAAGAACTCTTTCCCTAATTGCTATTAAGAGAAACAAAAAAATAATAATAAACTGATTAATTCGAAGAAATTTTAGTTTTTAATGGATCTAGAATGAGTTGACTTTATAATTACTTACTGTTATTTTATCATTTTATTTTTCTTTGCGTTGTAATTTGTTGATACCTTGGGCTCGACTTTTTGTATTTATTTATTTAAGCCTTACTTATTTCCCGTTCTTTTACAATTTTTTCATACAAATAAATATATTTCATTTATTGAATGTATTGTAATAGTGTGGAAAATTTTAAACGTCATCACCCAACTTTAACATTTATAATATTATTAAATATCGACCTTATTTCCTGCCCCATTCATTATGTATTTCAATAAAACCGATTCATGTTTCGATTTGCCTTTGACCTAAAAAGATGAAAGCAAATACTTCAAAAATAAGTCGATTGTCGATTGTACGGACTCGCCGTGTAAAAACAAAGTTTTTTTTCCCCTTTGTCGCGACCACTTCTGGAGATCCACTGTACTGACCGCCAATCACACCGATACGTCATTTGCGGAACTGACATATAATACTCGTAGCTAACAATTATTTTTTACTTAAACATATTTTGATTTCTTCTTAATTAGTATTTTTATTATTTATTTAATTTACATCAAAAAATATACTAGATCGCGAGGTCGCGGGTTCGAATCCCACCCAGGACAAACATTTGTGTTTGTCTGTTTGTTGTGTGTCTGGGTGTAAATATCTATATAATTATTTACAAAAAAAAGTATTAAATTTAATATATCAGTTATCTGGTTTCCATAGTACAAGCTCTGCTTAGTTTGGGATCAGTTGGCCGTGTGTAAGGAATGTCCGAGGATATTTATTTATTATTTATTTAGATATTTTTATAAAATAAAATAGACTAACGATAAATAAGGCTTTAAATAAATAAAACACTATAAAGACCTTAACTGAATGAAATAGTTTTAAAAGTAATACTTTACAACTACATTAGAGAGTTAATCCAAAGATACAAAAGCTTCATAAAACTCTTATCTCTCCTTTACTCATATAAGCCAATGTTATTTTTTATACTTGCCTGAACATACGGTTATTTTTTATAAAATTTTATTTAAAACTAATGTTTTTTTATAAAAAAACGTGATATGAATGTTTTAACGAGATTTAAGCCTATCTTATTTTTATGGTTTTCTATTTCATAAATCTATTTATTAAGCCTATTTAATACTAATAATCCCTACTAATATTATAAATGTGAATGTAAGTTTGTCTGTTACGCTTTCACGCGAAAACTACTCAACCGATTATCATGAAACTCTGAACACATATAAAAAATTCTGAACCCACTAAATAATATATAATACTAGCTGTCACCCGCGGTTTCACCCGCGTTCCCGAGGGATGTAACATTTTCCCGGCACTAAAAGTATTCTATGTTACTTCTAATACCTCCAAGAATATGCGTACAAAGTTTCACGATGATCGGTTAAGTAGTTTTCGCGTGAAAGCGTAACAAATAAACTTACATTCACATTTAGAATATTAGAAGGGATAACTGTCCCCGCGGTTTTACCCGCGTTCCTGAAAGATTGTTACATCTTTCAGGAACGCGGTTTTTCCCAGGATAAAAAGTATCCTATGTGTTAGTCCAGGTTAAAAACTATATATGTGCCAAGTTTCATTCAAATCCGCTTAGTAGTTTTTGCATTGTATTTGTAACAAACATCCATACATACAATCATTAGCATTTATAATATTAGTGGGATAGCTAACAGTTACTGCTAAGCTAAATTAATTTCCAATTTCTTTTCCTAAAATACACAACGGTGTGACACACAGCCATTCTTATTCCGTGTCCTATTTTCCCCTCAATGGCGAATAAACAGTTCAGTGAAAACTCTTATCATTGTCTCTGATAATATCTGTTAAAGACAGCGGTGTTTTATAGAAATGGGGACCGCTTTTTTTTTAAAGGATAACACTTAATTTCAGTGTAAGAATAAAGAGAATATTCAAATGTTATGGAATAAACGTTTAGGGGTTCTAATTATGTTATGGAATTAACCGAGAAACTTGCAGACGGTCCACCTGATTGTAAGTGGTCACCGCCGCCTAAAGACATTTGCAACACTGGGGGCCAATGCGTTGTCGGACTTGAGACGTGAAGTTAAGTCTCATGTGCCTGTAACCACCGGCCCCTTTACCTTTCTAACCGAAACACAGTAATACAAGTGCATTACTGCTTCACGGCGGAAATGGGTATGGTGGTACTTCCTCAGACAAACTCTGCATAAAGAACTCTACTACTTTTTTAAATATTGTTTTTTTTTTAATGGGCTGGTGTTTGATCAAGCACCGATTTTCTAGGAACAATTCCACCATCTATCACAGCCTGTGATAGCTTTACTTTCCTATCACTTCACTACATAGTATAAAACAAAGTCGCTTTCTCTATCCCTATAGCCTTATGTATGCTTAAATCTTGAAAACTACGCAACGGATTTTGTTGCGGTTTTTTTTAATAGATAGAATGATTGAAGAGGAAAGTTTTTATGTATAATACATGTGACATCCCACGGGAACGCGGGTAAAACCGCGGGGGACAGCTAGTATTCTATAAAATCAATTCATATGTCAGTAAAAGCAAAATGGCGGCCATTTCATCTAGGAGCTGTCACTTTTAATACTTTTCCCTGCACATAAATTTATTCCAGTGAATTAAATATTTAAGAAAATTTTATATCCCGTGCCGGCCTTACCCATTGCGAGGCCCCGGGCGATTGCCCCGCCACCCCCTAAGGCCGCCTCTGTTCATATCCATTCCAAACAAATTTATAGACAAAATACATAATCAAACAACAATTAAATTGTCTTCATCAAATACGGATCTCAACCCGTTTCCTAGTAATACGTCCAACAATACTAACTTTAATTAACTCTACACTATTGAAGGGTACTACCGACCCTTAGATGACATTCGGAGGGTTTTATTAAGACATCAAAACCAGAAATTATTGTCAAAGGAGACACTACCTGTCATAAACATGAAAACAAATTTATTTACACAATCCGTTTTATGCCTTATTACGAGAGCATTAAAGCTATATTGATACATCTTCGTTTATTAGTTGCGAATGTTATGTTGTCTTATGTTTAATGTTATTTAATAAGAGGCGTTTTAGGGATTTAAATTTACGTTTTATGTTAGATTTAGGGGGAATGGATCGTTTTCTTTTCCTGCATATTTGTTTTATCTTTATTTTCAGATGATTAATAAGCAGAGGATCAATCTGATGTTATATGGTCAGCGTCGCCTAGACACTAGCAATACTAGGGCATTGCGACTGTGTTGCCAACCTAAACGTCGTAAAAGGCTACCAGTAACAAAAATAATGATTATCGAATTACAATTAGTTCAAGGTCCATCTAAATCATGTACACTGTTAGGAAATCTATATATATTCGTATACGAGCTTATAGATAGAATAAAATAGGGTTCCTTTGACGCACCATCACCTCAAAACTACTGAACATATCATGATGGGACTGCTGCCATTCGACGCAGTTTTTTTCCTAGTTATATATAATATCGATAAACGATACAGCATATATTTGTAAAATTGTGTGCAGTTCACGTATTAGAGTAGTAGAGCTCTTAGTGCAGAGTTCGTCCGGGGAAGTACTACCACCTTACCCATTTCTGCCGTGAAGCAGTAATGCTCTTGTATTACTGTGTTTCGGTTAGAAAGGTAAGGGGAAATTACAGGCACATGAGACTTAACAACTTCACGTCTCAGGGTCGACAACGCATTCGCGATGCCTCTAGTGATGCAAATAGTGTCCATGGGCGGCGGTGACTACTTACCATCAGGTGGACCGTACGCTTGTTTGTCGGCCTATGTGGTATAAAAAAAACATACGGTAGGTATAAAACGGTACGTGTTTTTTCGCTCACCAAACCAGCTTAATTAGTAGTTACTGAATTGACCGTACCTGAAACAAAAAATAGTAAATTAGTTTAATAACAAGAACGACAGGTCGATTGTGAAGCGGTAAGATACACCTTGGGTCGTGGATTCGATTCCCACCCAGCATGAACATGACAGTTTTATTACCGAGTGTAACAAAAAAGTGCGTCGAAAATTTCGATCGCTTCGGTGGTCGAGTGGTATAAAGCTCGGCTTTAATTAATCCTGGATGGACGAGACCTGGAAGTTCCGGGTTCGATTCGCGGGTCGAGCAAAGTAATCTTAAAGTTTCTTAGCTCAGTAATGATATCTTAATGTTCCACGGTAACAATGCTGACCAATCGATAATGTCGTCAGAGGAATATGGGTCACATTACTACGACATCTGCCTACCTCTTTGGGGATAAAAAAGTGAATGTTTAAGAAAATAAATAAAATGTTTATTTATATAGCTATAAATTTGTTCGTGTTGTCAACGCAACAGTCAGTGTTAAGTAAGATGGCGTCTACAATCCATCAATCACTTCAACAATAAACTACATTACTCAACGTTTTATAACATGCAATCGACACCGCACGGTCACGTTGAGTGACACGCTCTGACACCGCGTGACACAGCGTGACACCGTGTCCCGCCGTGTCACCGGCGCAGTGTCACGGCGTCACATCGTGACAGTTCTGTCACAAGTGACTACGTGCGGTTTGAATACCTGAGGTTGGTATGTGGCCTTACTTTATAGTGTGAACTATATCAAGCCTGCGGTTGTAATCGCTTCCTCGAGGGAATTAAAGTTTTCCCGGGGTAAAAAGTATTTTAAATTCTAATCTTGAATGTATTCTTTCTGGGTGACAAGTTTCGTCTAAATCTGTTCATGCGTTTTAGCGCGCTTGAGTCACAATGCAACCTCAAATTATTCACATTTTTAATAAACTAAAGTTGATTCAACAGTTGTTCTGCCTAATAGTTGGCACAATAATATACGCGTCACCTATCAGATCCAATTATATCTAAGACCCGACCAAACCAACCCATGAATGTACAAACACATCAAAATCGGTCAAGCCGTTTAGGAGGTGAAAAATTACGAACCAACTGCCACAAGTATTTTGTATATAGAAAGGTCATCAGGATTCATGGATAAAGTCTAGATTCTGGTATAAGATTAAATACTTTATGACAGGCCAGTTGGCTTGGTGGTTAGCGCTCTGACTGCCAAACCAAAGGTCGCGGGTTCGATTCCCACAAAGGACAAACATTTGTGTGCATGAACATGTCTGTTTGTTCTGTGTCTGGGTGTAAATATCTATATAAGTATGTATTTAGAAAAAAAAAAGTAGTATATCAGTTATCTGGTTTCCATAGTACAAGCTCTACTTAGTTTGGGACCAGATTATGTGTAAAGAATGTCCCAGGATATTTATTTATTTAATAATTAATGGTAAAAGGTTTTAATATTTGTATAATAAATAAACATTCACAATTCCCATTAACAATTTGCCATACAATCCCATGCACGTTACTCCTCAAAATATAGAAACATTTCTTATTAAAGACATCTTATGAAGTTCTCCATCACTTTACGGAACCCTTATAAGCGGAGACGTAACATCGCAGACTTCATCTCATTATATCATTACGCTTCGACACACAGGAGACGGCATTGAGTATCACATTATGTTATAGGGAAATTCTCAATCGTTATCTATATTACATCGGATGTTGTCAGTTTGTTCGAATCGTCGTCGCAAAGGGTGTGCAAACAGACAAACAAAGGTGTAAAACCTATAGTATAGGAAATAACCTTTATTTATTTTTAGTTTTGTTTTTATATATTGACAGGCCAGTTGGCTTGGTGGTTAGCGATTCTGACTGCCAAACCGAAGGTCGCGGGCTCGATTCCCACCCTGGACAAACATTAGTGTCCATGAACATGTCTGTTTGTTCTGTGTCTGGGTGTAAATATCTATATAAGTATGTACATATTTAGAAAAAAAAAGTAGTATATCAGTTATCTGGTTTTCATAGTACAAGCTCTGCTTAGTTTGGGATCAAATGGCCGTGTGTAACGAATGTCCCGGGATATTTATTTATTTATTAATTATTATTGTTTATCGGACATTGATCCAGCCCCCTTATTCACTAACGGGTCTCTAACCACCAAGCTAACTTGCCCGTCAATAGTATATCATATATATCTAATATCTGGGTCCATAGTACAAGTTTAGTTGAGTTTGGGATCAGGGGCTCGATTCTGTAAGGAAAATGACACTAACTCGAGGATGTTTCATCGCGAAGCGATTTTCTATTTTTGTTTAATAGCTTGATGAATAAAAACAATATGGAAACACAATTTTTTTAGCATGTCCAATTTATTAAGTTCCTATGCATTTTTTAAGAAAATTTAAAACATTTTTAATATAGTTTATTTACATTTAACTTAAGTATGTAGGTACCATTTGGTTCGATAACTTTTTGCCATCTTGTAGGTAGGGACATGATCCCATTGCTATAGAAATTTTGGGACTTCTGATCAAAATACTGTGACAAGTGGTTTTGACAGTCCTCTCGTGATGTTAACCTGACACTGCCTTAAGAATTCTGAAGAGACCGAAACAGGTGGAAATCTGAAGGTGCAAGGTCAGGACTATACGGCGGATGCATTAATACCTCCCAGCCAAACTCTCTTAATTTTTGCTGAGTGGCTAAAGATGTGTGAGGTCTAGCGTTATCATGATGAAAAACCACACCCCTTCTGTTGATTAATTCCGGCCGCTTTCTCTCAACTTCTTGCTTTAATCTCATCAGTTGTTCGCAGTAGAGTTCAAAATCGATGGTCCTGCCTGGTGGTAACAGCTCATAATGAATAATGCCCTTCCAATCCCACCACACACACAGCATCACCTTGTTGCGAGTTAACCCGGGTTTCGCCACAGTATGTGAAGCCTGACCGGCCTTTGACCACGACCTTTTTCGCACGTTCTTGTCGTACGTGATCCACTTTTCATCACCAGTTATCAGCTTCTTCAAAAATGGTTCGGTTTCATGACGTCACGATGACGTGTTTCGAGAATCACAAATGAGTACACGGTTCATTAGGTTTCTTTCAGTGAGCTCGTGAGGTACCAAAATATATAGCTTTTTTGTGTACCCAGTTTTTTTCAAATGCGCCAAAACTGGTTTGTGGTCAATTCCCGGTTCTTCAGCTACGTCGTAACTACTGATATGCCGATCTTGCTCCACTTTTTTAAAAATGGCATCCATTTTATCCGTAATGGGGCGACCAGAGCGACGTGCATCTTTGTCATCAAAATTTCGGGATTGAAACCGCTTAAACCAAATTTGCGCTACTCTCACAGACACTGCACTAGGTCCATAAGCATCGCAAATTTTTTTCGCGGCTTGCGTTAAATTTTAACCTTTTTTTGTTGTAAAATTTTAAAATGATCGAATTTCTTCATTAAATTCACTCATCTTGGCGGTACGAAAAACAAATGCAAATCACACAATTTCCTAATTTGAATTTGGAATTATGTTCTTTAAAATTTAAACTTTCAATGATACCAAAACCAGCCAGATACAAATAGCCAAAGAGATTTTATTACAAGTTCATACATACTATAATATAATGCGAAAAGACTTTTTCCCCAACCTTATATATGTTTTATTATAAAAATATGTTTGTATTTTTGTACTCTATGCCTTTTTATACTATTTGTCCGATACCCATCAAACTTTAATGAGTCCAAAAAAATGGTTATGACAACTCACGTCGAGAACTCTATAAATATCTCAGTGCACTTTTAAAATTTTCCAATAAATTATATGTTTTATTTTATGGCGAAATATCAATTGTACCCATAATCTCTCTGTAGTGTATTCATAAAAGTATTAAAACCTGTTTTTATGTCTAGCATACCAAAAGATCCAATTCCATTAGGCGCTTGGTTTTGTGGAAAAAATATGAAATGAAAATATTTTTTTAAGTGATAAAATAACAATGGTATATGATAATGTGGTACAATGTGGTGACCACATTTAAACTGGTAACTAGCTATAAAGTGCAGATGACAAAAGACTCCATTACCTAGTGTTAGGCAAAAATAATAACTAAGCAGCTAGTTATAAATAAATAAATAATAAATAAATAAATATCCAGGGACATTCTTTACACACGTCCATCTGATCCCAAACTAAGCAGAGCTTGTACTATGGAAACCAGACAACTGATATACCAATTTTTTTTTTCTAAATATATACTTATATAGATATTGACACCCAGACACAGAACAAACAGACACATGTTCATGCACACAAATGTTTGTCCTGGGTGGGAATCGAACCCGCGACCTTCGGTTTGGCAGTCAGAGTCGCTAACCACCAAGCCAACTGGCCTGTCAATATATAAAAAAAATAACTTTAATTTTAATAAACAAATTAAAAAAAATACATAAAAATAGCTTTATTTCAGAAATCATTTTAACAAGATTCCCAGTAAGTAATCGGATATACTTGTGTTGGGAATGACTCGCAACTTCCCAATTGGATTACAAATATATCACTAATTATTATATATTTTAGAGTTTATAAAGGAACAAATTAAGATTACTAAAAGTTAGTTAGAGTGTGTGCGTGTCTTCATGTGTGGTTATGTGTGTGTGAATATGTCACCCAGTTAGGTGGGTTTTTATTATAGATAGCTGCCGCCCCGCGGCTTTACCCGCATTCCTGAGAGACCTAATGTATACCGGGATAATAACATAGCCTATGTCACGCGGGAATAGTGTAGCTTTCTATCATTGAATTGTTTTTTCAAATCGCATAAGTAGTTTTGGAGATAGCCTCCTATATCGAAACATAGAAATTTTACCCTTTTATAACATTAGTTCAAATTCTTCTAGCGGTCAGAAATTATATCTATACTAATATTATAAAGAGGAAAGATTTGTATGTAAGTATGTTTGTTACTCTTTCACGGAAAAAATACCAAACAGATATGGATGAAACTTGGCACATAGATAGAGCATATCCTCTAATAACATATAGGCTATTTTTTATTCCGGGAAAATGTGATATCAGTCGGGAACGCGGGTAAAACCGCGGGGGACAGCTATTAATAAATATCCCGGGACACGCAGCTACTATGGAAACCACTAATATACTACATCCTACTAATATTAAAAAAAAATTAAGTAATAATATAATTAAATTTGTGAGTGGATGTTAGTTACTCTTTCAAGCAAAAACTACTAAACCGACATGGAAGAAACTTGGCACGTAAATAGAACATATCCTCGAATAACATATAGGCTACTTTTAATCCCGGGAAAAGGTGACATCCCTCGGGAACGTAGGTACTTGGTCCTACATACAATAGTTTTTTTTTTCTAAATACTTATTAGCTAAAGTTCAACGCAAGATTGGAACCCACAACCTCCGCTACTTTCAGACTACACATCAAATCAAAAGGAATCTCCCAAGGTCCATCTGACCCTTGATAACCTACAAAATAATAAATGAGTCACGACGGACGGCACCGTAATTGAGGCTCTAAGGCTTCGAAGGCCAGCAAAGACCCTGTTGCCATGGCAACAAATAATCTCTTACCACGTGGTCAGTTCGGTGAACCTATTCTGGATAATGACCTAATAAAATATAGACACGCCATTCACTAAAACACTACTCTCAAATATAGTGTAAATAATATAGATAGCTACTTAGGCTTGCGAAGAAAGGGAAATAAATTAATGCCACCTTACCCTGTACCTTTTGTTACACATCGTTCTTTAGCATGCAAACATGGTGTTAACTTAAAGCTTAGAAGAAAACAGAGAACTGGCAGGGTTTAACAGCGGGTCCCAAACTAGGCATAGCCTGTATCTTGGTGACCCAGATACTAAACACGTATTACAATGTCTGTGTTCTGCCTAATAAATATCCTAAGACATTTTCTACACACGGCCATCTGATACCAATGAATATGATGACGAATATTCATTGTTATTTATGCTAATAAATATGGGATAAGAGTTACGTCGTGCAGTCGCAACAGTGATTGATGCGCGACTAAATGGAATTAAGTCAATTACCAGCATTTTCTGTTGCCATTTCTGAGCGTGGACAACTCATTGATTCGGGGAGGGCTTTTTATCCGTAGTTATGGTGACTAATCGTTGATTTTATTTTTGTAACTTTTCGTCTATTTATATTTTTGGATACTGTGGTCTCCTCTAATATTCTAATATTCTGGGACATTCTCTTACACACGGCCATCTGATCCCAAACTAACCTGAGCTTGGAAACCAGATAGCTTATATACTACATATACATTTTTTTTCTAAATACATACTTATTTAGATATTTACACCCAGACACAGAACAAACAAACATGTTCGTGCACACAAATGTTTGTCCTGGGTGGGAATCGAACCCGCGACCTTCGGATTGGCAGTCAGAGTCGCTAACCACCAAGCCAACAGGCCTGTCAAGTCCTCTCATTGAAGGAACACCTCACATTTACAGTGTGTTATAATAATGAAATGTTAGCGTATATCTTTTGTTGGAGATCCATAAATAAATAAATGTAACAATTTGTTAGTGACATAAACTTAGGTAAATTCTAATTAGTAGAGGGCTTCACTACATAGTATAAAACAAAGTCGCTTTCTCTGTCCCTATATCCCTATGTTCCTATGTATGCTTAAATCTTTAAAACTACGCAACGGATTTTGATGCGGTTTTTTTAATAGATAGAGTGATTGAAGAGGAAGGTTTTTATGTAAAATACATGTGACATCCCACGGGAACGCGGGTAAGACCGCGGGGGACAGATAGTAAGAAATAAAAGGAATTTGCTGGAAATTTTAATGATTGGTTTTAGGTAGGGGTTAATAAACTCGCTTTTAGAGGGCGGGTTTTAGACGTGTGAATTTTTTATTTAGAATATGCATGGTTAATAAGGGTTGATTCGATATATCAAACGCTAGCGTCCGTCTCGCGGTTTTACCCGTGTTATCAAGGGGTCTTATGTATTCCGGGAACATAGGCTATGTTACTTCTGGATAAAGTGGTTTTCTAATAGTAAAATAATAATTTATTTTTCTTGTTGTTTTTGAGTTTATTTATTTAATAAAAATATTCTTTTTAATATTTTATTTAATTTATACTAGCTGTCCCTCGCAGTTTCACTCGCGTTCCCGAGGGATGTTCCATTTTCCCGGCACAAAAAGTATCCAATGTTACTTCTAATACCTCCAAAAATATGCGTACCAAGTTTCATGATGATCGGTTATGTAGTTTTCGCGTGAAAGCGTAACAAACAAACTTACATTCACATTTATAGTATTAGTAGGGATATTTAAACTAAAATACAACCGTACGAATAATAGTCAAGATTTTGGACCAGTTTCAAAATTATAGAGAGCTTACTTAAGTAGGTATGTTTATTAAATGTACAAAATTCTACACGGTTTTCTGTCTTTATCTTTAATAAAGACGACAACATGTTTTTCAAAAAAAATACTTCTGTTTATGAGACCGATTTTGATGGAACACTTCCGAAAAACAGATTTGCAATATGGATATTTTTTTTATTTTGGACTGCAAAAAGTTCTCAGCATCTATATAATATATATAAAAATGAATCTCTATTTCCCTTGGTCGCGGCATCACGCATGGACTGCTGGACCGATTTCGCTAATTCTTTTTTGTTGTGTTTGTTATTGTCAGGAGAAGGTTTTTGTAAAAGAAAAAAAAAAAGTTGTAGCGCTTTTGACATTATAAACTTTTTTAATGGAACCTGTTTGAAATTATTGTCAGTCGTTTGACAGTTAAAATAATTAACTCATAATTTCTTATTGCACATTTCACAGTCGATTTAATCGGAAGATTCGAATTCAATATTCATTGTTAAGATAGGACAACGTCTGCCGGGTCAGCTAGTAGTATTATAAACAACAATGAATCTTCAAGCAAACCCCAAAGAATACAATATACAATAACACAATAATTTTGACACATCCACCCTCATTCCAAATAGTTATCACGTAATATTGTTTAGGAGTTAAGCAATAACGCCAGGCGCGGGCAAACAGACAAGCCAAACTTTACCGGCCGTAATGAAAAATGTGCCAAAGCTTCTTTTGACAAATGTCTTGTAGCCTTTATTTATTTTTGCTTTTCTCTTTGCGTGTAAACTTGCCAAGTGGCGTTGCGCTTATTTCTCAAGTCTTCCGTGTAATCACTTGTTTTCCCGGGGAATGTTACATTTTCCCAGGTTAAAGTATCCAATGTGTTGATCCAGGTTATAAACAGTCATAGAAATTACTAAATGAAACCCATTTTGTTTGATTTCATTTGTCTTGACAGAAACTATTAGCTTGTGAAGTGGCCAGGACTGATGAAGTGGGACCACCTGTACCTAGAACTTCTAATAAACTTTTTAGTTTTTTTATTTTTTTTAAATAAAATTATGACGGGCCAGTAAGCTTAGTGGCTAGAGAGCTACGCCAGAGGCCGTGGGTTCGAATCCCACCCAAGACAAACATTTGGTTGCAAGAACATGAGCATGTTTCATCTGTGACTGCATGTAAGTAAGTGAATTTAAAAAAGTTGTATATGTAGTATGTCAGTTATCTGGTTTCCATAGTACAGGCTCTGCTTGGTTTACGATCAGATGGTCGTGTGTAGACAATGTCCCAGGATATTAGTTTATTTACGCATGTTAAAAAGAAACCACCATTCGTTTATTTAAAGTCGGTCAAATGGGTAACAAAATTTACTTCTATAAAAATATTGTATTACAGGGATAGTGATTTATGTTATATATCACATTTCCCCGGGATAAAAAGTAGCCTATATGTTATTCCAGGATATGCTCTATCTATGTGCCAAGTTTTATCCATATCCGTTAAGTAGTTTTTGCGTGAAAGAGTAACAAACATACTTACATACAAACATTCGCATTTATTATGGTAGTACGATGGTGGTGTGTTATATTCGTTATAATATTAGTATAGATAAATCAAGATTATTATTATTACCTTTTGATACCTCAAGTCGTTATTTAGAGAAAAAACGTGTACATAAGTCACTGAATGAACTTCGTTTAGTCATTTTAACGTCAGATAAGACATGTGATAAATGGATTTTAAGCCGTTCGAAAAAGCCGGGGGTTTGACTGAGTATTATAAAATTATTCTTTTTCCCCTCCATATGGCTGTATCAGAGAATATTGCGAGTTCAACTCGGATTTTCATCGGATTTCCGCTTCAGCGCTGAGTGTTATGTAGCGTCAGCGAAGAATAATGTGAGAAAACTGAATGAACATTTTTTTTTTTATTTCTTTTTACATTTTCTACGGACTCTTAGTCCGTACTCTTTGAAGATTCTACGATAAATTATTTTAAGATTAATTGTATTGTGTTTTTAAAAATTAACATCTTTTGAATGAACAAATTTTGACTCTTAAGTGCAATAACCAAAAGACCAAAATGTGATGGCGAAAGATTTCAACTACAAAGTAACTTGCATTTTTTGATACTTTCACCATCACAAGGACGTATTAAAACTTTCAGAAAAACTAATAAATAAATAAATAAATATCTGGGACATTCTTTTACACACGGCCACCTGGTCCCAAACTAAGCAGAGCTTGTACTATGGAAACCAGATAACTGATATACTACATAATAGGTTGGGGAAAAAGTTCCTTCGCATTTTTTAAGAAAATTCAAAACATTTTTAATATAGTTTATTTACATTTAACTAAAGTATGTAGGTACCATTTTGTTCGATAACTTTTTGCCATCTTGTAGGTAGGGACATGATCCCATTGCTATAAAAATTTTGGGACTTCTGATCAAAATACTGCGACAAGTGGTTTTGACAGTCCTCTCGTGATGTTAACCTGACACTGCCTAAAGAATTCTGAAGAGACCGAAACGGGTGGAAATCTGAAGGTGCAAGGTCAGGACTATACGTCGGATGCATTAATACCTCCCAGTCAAACTCTCTTAATTTTTGCTGAGTGGCTAAAGATGTGTGAGGTCTAGCGTTATCATGATGAAAAACCACACCCCTTCTGTTGATTAATTCCGGCCGCTTTCTCTCAACTTCTTGCTTTAATCTCAACAGTTGTTCGCAGTAGAGTTCAAAATCGATGGTCCTGCCTGGTGGTAACAGCTCATAATGAATAATGCCCTTCCAATCCCACCACACACACAGCATCACCTTGTTGCGAGTTAACCCGGGTTTCGCCACAGTCTGTGAAGCCTGACCGGCCTTTGACCACGACCTTTTTCGCACGTTCTTGTCGTACGTGATCCACTTTTCATCACCTGTTATCAGCTTCTTCAAAAATGGTTCGGTTTCATGACGTCGTACTAAAGAATCACAAATGAGTACACGGTTCATTAGGTTTCTTTCAGTGAGCTCGTGAGGTACCAAAATATATAGCTTTTTTGTGTACCCAGTTTTTTTCAAATGCGCCAAAACTGTTTTGTGGCCAATTCCCAGTTCTTCAGCTACGTCGTAACTACTGATATGCCGATCTTGCTCCACTTTTTCAAAAATGGCATCCATTTTATCTGTAATGGGGCGACCAGAGCGACGTGCATCTTTGACATCAAAATTTCCGGATTGAAAACACTTAAACCAAATTTGTGCTACTCTCACAGACACTGCACTAGGTCCATAAACATCGCAAATTTTTTTTGCGGCTTGCGTTGCATTTTTACCTTTTTTGTAGTAAAATTTTAAAATGAATCGTATTTCTTCATTAGATTCACTTATCTTGGCGGTACGAAAAGCAAATGCAAATCACACATTTTCCTAATTTGAATTTGGAATTATGTTCTTTAAAATTTAAACTTTCAATGATACCAAAACCAGCCAGATACAAATAGTATAGCCAAAGAGATTTTATTACAAGTTCATACATACTATAATGCGAAAAGACTTTTTCCCCAACCTAATATACTACTTTTTTCTAAATACATACTTATATAGATGTTCATGCACACAAATGTTTGTCCTGGGTGGGAATCGAACCCGCGACCTTAGGTTTGGCAGTCAGAGCGTTAACCACGAAGCCTACTGGCCTGTCAAGCTTATATAAACCTGGAAATACAGCAAGTAAAACAAAAATCTAGGTGTTTATTTTGCAATCCGTACAAGATCATAGCTCATAGTAATCCCGCACCTCAGACGCTCATCCCGACGCACATACAACGATCATTTGTTATGAGATGAGTCTGGACCGTACCGTACCCAGTCTGTACCCGTTCCATACCCGTTTCATACCCGTGCGTACCTAAACACAGGGATTGACTGATTTCTGGACAGAAACTCTCTCGTGTTTATAAAGTTACATACCTACAGCTTTTAGGGTTCCGTGGGTAAATGGTAAAACTAGTAACCCTGTAAGGTTTGACTGTCTGTCTGTATGTAACGGTGATTGCCTCAGCAACTACAAATGCTATTCAGCAGTTACAGAAATTAATTTTAGATTTACTTAACTACATTATTCTATATCTATATATAATATTATAAATGTGAAAATAAGTTTGTTTGTTACGCTTTCACACGAAAACTACTAAACCGATCATCATGAAACTTTGTACACATGTTCTTGGAGGTACTAGAAGTAATATATGCCAGATATTTTTGTGCCAGGAAAATATTACTTCCCAATTCCGGGAATGCGGGTGAAACCGCGGGGGATGGCTAGTTATTAATAAAATAACAGGCTTTGAATTGTAGCTTCCAGAAAGCCTAACTTAAACTTTTATTATATTTTCGAATGCCAAGTACACCGACAAGCATCCATTTCACCTGATGGTAAGCGGTCACCGAAACACAATATAACAAGTGCACTATTCCTTACCAGAAATAGCTATGCTGGTAGTACTTCTTCAGACGAATTCTGCACTACTTCTATGATGGACATTATATAAAAAAAAAAACGAAATTCAAAACCGACCAAAATCACTTTAGGCCCGCGTACTTATGAAGGTCAAATTTAAAGTTACTGAATCTACCAATGTGACATTAATACAGTTAGAAGTGGCTAATAAAATTCAGCCAAAGTTAAACTTATCTAATTGGTTAATTTACTCATTTATAGAACCCCAATAGTTATTGAATAAAAATCATCATCATCCATGTCCTAAAAAAGACTGTCAGGACGCTAATTAACACTACTGCCATCCATTAAATAACCTCCCATTTATCATTTCACATCTCATAAATAAACTGTAATACGTAAAAAAAAAAAACATATTTTCGTACAATATCCGCCTCGAAGGACCATCGGGCACAAACACGCTTGACAAGGGGGCGTTGTGGAGATAATTTAGCGCTTCCCGCCCCCGACATGTGTTCGTAAGAAATATTGTTCAATACGTTGTACGGAGAAGACGAACGGACAAGATTACGGTACTTTTGTACAGGTTTGTACATTGAATACTTTTTTTATGGCTTGGACTAAATGTGTGGGCACTCTCCCTCCCACACATTTGTATTTTCTGCATCGGTATCAGAAAGAAAAAAGAAAGAAACAAATTTATTTGTGACAAAGGGAAAAATAACTTTCAATCCTGTTTATAAACCTTTCTCTTGAATTACTCTATCTATTACTGAAAACTGCATTAAAATCCGTTGCATAGTTGACAATTCTATAAAGGACATACAGACAAACATTAACTTTTATATAAATAGATACTTTTATAATAAATATCCTGGGACATTCTTTACACACGGTCATCTGGTCCCAAACTAAGCAGAGCTTGTACTATGGAAACCAGATAACTGATATACTACATATAATACTTTTTTTTTCTAAATACATACTAATATAGATATTTACACCCAGACACAGAACAAACAGACATGTTCATGCACACCTTCGGTTTGGCAGTCAGAGCGCTAACCACCAAGCCAACTGGCCTGTCTATAATGGGCGTTATCGAAAGCTATATTTCCATAAAGTGTTACAAAGTTAATTCAAATATCATAATATTGAAAAATGAAAGTAAAGGTTTATGATAAGTAAACTGGGACACAAACTGTACTTTGCAATTTTTTTTACAAAGATTTTCTAAAGAAAACCACATCAATAGTTTTAACCACAATCTCTGTGACTCTTTACGGTGGGAAGCAGGAGTCAAGCTCTGTAACCACATAGATAAAGGCGCAAAAAATATAGAGGTAATTGATTTAAGCCTGCAGCACCCTAAGATTCGCCAGTAAACCACAGCTACTTAAAACACATAAAATCCATACTCATATCAAAACTTTCCGATACTAAAACAAAGTGCTCGACAAAATATCTTATTTTCCCCATAAATAATGGTATAAAGTGGGTATTTCGGTAAATAACACTAAAGTATTGGTGGCTGTTGCACTAAGATTGCACCGCAACGTCACTAGCACCGCTAATACCCTGGTGAATTGGAAAGGCTACCGTTTCGTAAAGGAATTCCTTTGGAGGAATTGTATTTTAAACTAACCAGTATTTTAGGTATTGTGTTTTCTTTATGTATTGTTTTTTGGGTATATTCGCGAATTTTTTTATACCACTTGGGCCGACAAACAAGCAGACAGTCCACCTGATGGTAAGTTGTCACCGCCGCCTATGGACATTTGCAACACTAGGGGCATCGCCAATGCGTTGTCGACCCTGAGAGGTGAAGTTGTTAAGTCTCATGTGCCTGTAATTGCACCAGCCCCCTTACCGTTCTAACCGAGACAGTAATACAAGTGCTCTACTGCTTCACGGTGAAAATGGTAGTAATGGTATAAGGTGGTAGTACTTCCCCGGACGAACTCTGCACTATGAGCTCTACTACTCTAAAAAATATTTAGTGATCGAAATGCTATTTGTGCGTGTTAAGACCCGCTATAAAGAAATAATATATCGGGACATTCTTTACACACGGCCATCTGATCCCAAACTAAGCAGAGCTTGTACTATGGAAGCCAGATAACTGATATATAGACTACTTTTGCTAAATGCATACTTGTATAGATATTTACATCCAGACACAGAACAAACAGACATGTTCGTGCACACAAATGTTTGTCCTGGGTGGGAGTATAACCATTAAACCAACTGGCCTGTCAAATATACGTATACAAATAAATACATTACATAATAATGGCGTTCGCTCCACGGAACCCTATGACTGTTCCATGCGTCTGTCTGTCTGTCACAGAGCTGTATCTCATAAACTATACGAAGGCATTAAGAGCGCATGTTATTGTAGCCAAAATCTAAATACAAAACCATTTATTCAGTTTGGGCCCTCGAAGGCTCTTATGAAGGTCAAATTTAAAGTTACTGAAGCTACTACCGGTTCGGAAGTCAGCCTTCAACTGAAAAGAACCGGCAAGAAACTCAGCAAGGTTACGTTCTTTTTTATTAAATAATTTTTTTTTATAAATTTTATCTATTCCGACTTTCTGGCTATTTCAGCAGACTAAAAAGCGAAATCTAAACATCAAGAAAAATAAGCCGTAATTCGTGTTATAATTTTTTTATTTTTTTTTTAAAGATCCTTACCTTTTTTAAAGATCCTTACCACACGAAATAAAAAATATATAAAAATAAACGGAGGAAATCCTTAAATCTACAAGTTTTGATTACCAAAATAAACAGCAAACTTCTCCGAGCCCAAGTCGATTCTTTCAACTCAAAACAGAGTTAATTTCTCAATTAAATATCCACCCCAATGTCGGGTTACAAACGCTGTATTTTTTTTTTATTTAAAAAGCCCTATTTTCCTACAAAAGGGATCCCGGCCCTTCGGAGGCACTCTTTGATAACAAAATCTAAATGAGAGACCTTTTGTTCATTAAAAATATATCTTAATTGAATCTATTGCGTTGATTAATATTTTTCTTCCTTTGAAAAAATCTGTCCTTAGTGAAAAACTGGCCTTTGAAAGGATGTTATGTATCTGGCGTAATTAAGGAAATTCTCTCGTAATTTTGGATTCTGTAAGAGTTGTAGAAAATCTATTGTAGGTATTCTATGGGAGATTGTGCTTTGTTGGTGATTTTTTTGTTTGATCGCGTCAGATTACGTCCTAATAGAGGAAGATCTCGATATGCCCGTGCCCATACTCTCAGCGACATTAAAATTGGGTCTGGGGAATGTTTGACCCCTTGGATCGGTCTGTCCGTTTGCGAAACGTTTTAAAATAGTTGTTTGAATAACATATATAAAAATCAAGCATCAGAAAATAAGTGACCTTAATTAATATTTTTCAGAGCTTTGAAGCGTCTGTAAGGTAAAACCGCTGACCGCATGTGTCTGGGAGTAATGAATCCTGATTTTTAACGTTATTGTGTAAAATATATGTTAAAATCAGCTATCAGAATTTAAGTGAGGTGAGCAGTGTATCTATGTACCTTGATTAATTGCTACCTGAAAAATGGCCGTCTGGCCAAGGTAGCAACTAGTCATTTGATCATAGTACACCCCACCACTACTCACTCGTATGTATTTTGTCCATCAGAAAATGAGTGACGTCGGGGGGCTCTGGGATCTTGGACTATAAAGAACCAATTGATGCTCTGTGTTGTGAAATAAAGATACCGTGTGCTATATATATATATATATATATATATATATATATATATTTGTTTATTGTAAAATAAACTATAATAACCAAGCATTAATAACTTTATTGCCTTTACTTTGAAGGAAAATGGTGTCAATTGAGTCTCTTTTTGTAGATATTAACGAAGTGTGTGAATTAATCCATTTTCGTACCCTTTTTTTTAAATTCAATACCTATGTTGAACTGAAATAGTTTAATTTATTAAAAAGAACCGTATTTATTTTTAAATAAGAACAATTATGTAATAGCAATAAATGTTGAAGTCTTGCAACACTACAAAGGTAACAAATCATAAAATTTACACCACGCTAAAGGTTACTTTAACGAATCAAATAAATTCAACCTTAAACCTATAACCATAAAACTTAATTTCTCACTTAATGGTTACACCTCTGACCGTATGACACCTATCTCCATTCAAAATCGAACTTTATTACAATAACGTTAAAATAACAATTACATTGGCAAGTATTATGGTCAAATGTCAGGTAAATTGCTTAGAGTCTAGAATTCCAAGTTGAATTGATTGTAAATGCTTAAACATTAAATATAACGATTTATACTGTGGTAGATATAAATAATTCCGATAGATTAGCTTATTTCTCACAAGCCCTTAGTAGTTATTGGCAGATTTATAATTATTATACATAATTTTAAATTACATATTGACTGCCGTATTTAGACACAATTTATATAATCATTTTTAGAGACACATAATAATAATATGTAACCATATTTTTGAAGTTGTACTTCTTTAGGCGCGTTATGAAAAAATGATGAGAGTGAAATTTTAAGGTGCGCGCGCATCTGTGTAACACCAAATTCTCACGGATGAAGTTAGCTGATAACGGTCCCTCCGGAACTCCAGAATCGGAACTGTCAGTGTCAATGAGTGAGTAAAGATGTTATTGTCAATAATAACTTAACAACGTCAAAAATTATTATTCGTTGCTACAGACAAGTGCGAAGAGTTTGGACACTGCAATTTCACTACTGAATAGTAAAAAATACTTTTAGTGCAGTTTTCACCTATAATTGCGGGTATAACTTCTAACGTGCGTACATACACACTTTCTTTATTTAGAAGTATTAATATTTATATTGATTAGTAAATAAAATATTTAAGGGACCGTATAAGTAAAAATGAAACTAAGCAAAATCCATGTCATACTTATATCAGTTTGTCTCCTCCTGAATTCCTTTTTTTTAATTCCATAAGGGCCAACAAACTAGCGGACGGTCCACCTGGTGGTAAGTGATTGCAATACTGGGAGCATCGCCAATGCATTGCCGATCCTGAGACGTGAAGTTGTTAAGTCTCATGTGCCTGTCATTTCACCGGCCCCCTTACCTTTCTAACCGAAACACAGTAACACAAGTGCACTACTGCTTCACGGCGGAAATGGGTAAGGTGGTAGTACTTCCCCGGACGAACTCTGCACTAAGAGCTCTACTACTCAAAAACGATTTACGGTTCTATGGCAGATGTGAAATATTTTAATAAGTAGTAAAACGAATAAGTGTAAATGTACCTAAAACCCTGTTGTTTCCACTTCTGCAGGGGCATCGAATTGTGCATGTTTCCATATTGTACCAAACATTAATGGTAACCTTTTTATTTTTCCACGCGATTTATTTGTTTGCCATTTGAATGAAAAATACATTCCAAATATCAGCTTTTAAAAGTAAAAATATGAAACACGTTCAGCTAAAATAAACATGGCAAGTTACCCATAGACGGCTGTAATAATCTAAATTCAGTTTATTGTTTTATTTATTACTTAATTTTAAGTAGTTTAGTAATGAAGAGTTTTAAGTTTCTTTTTTTTATTTATTATCTATGATATTCAAAAGTGAACTATTTAGAAAGAAGTTTACAATCACGATTTAAAAATAGAATACCAATTTTTCCCTCCAATTTAAATCTCGACTGACGCAACATTTACACAATCTCCAGACAAGACAGCGAATCCATTCAACGTCTCGGTTGTTTTATAGTTAAATACCTGAGTTCTATGCTAGGTACAACGGCTAGGTAGAATAAAACAGAGCTGGGCACGTTGCTGCAGTTCAGCTGAGAAGAAATCACGATTTACCTACGTGCTTTACAATGGCTGCTATAGGGAGGCGAGTGTGGTGATGAGCGGAGCGGAGAGCGTATAAAAAAAAATTAAGTCCAAGAAAATTCTTTAGCAAAGGCCATCTGATTCCTAATGATGCTATGATACCAGATAACTGATGATACATAAACCTTTTTTCCTATGTTTATACTAATGTATAGGTATTTACACCCAGGTTATCAATAATTTGTAAATTTAAAGACGTTTCTTTTTGAGGTCTTAATATAACTATTAAAATCATTTAAAAATTATTTCGACATGTGATACGAGAGAAAACAAGACTAGCTAATTAATTTCTTATCGTATTTATCAACCGCTTGGAGGTTTACAAAGAGCTATCATGAAAATTAATACCCAATATAAGCAGGTAAATTTTTAACTAGAGCTTTTGTTGTTAATTGTGTTGCCATAACTTTGATAGCATCTTTATGCGTTTTAGATCTTTAGATTTTAATTATAAAATTAGACGCAACCTCATTTCTTCATACAAAAAAAATATTTATTAATCGCTAATCGCTCCTCTCATCACTATAGCCCCAACAAAGTAAAAGATGCTGCAAAGCTCCCAAGTTTGTGCATCAGTTTGTTAAGCTTCGCTTTAATACGAGTTGCCGTGCTGTGGGGGTGCCTAGAACTTTATTCGCTCAGTTTAATATCAGATAAACACGTTTCCATTCAAGTTATTAGGTTGTAAAAAACAATAAGTAAATAAATATCTAGGGACATTGATCCTGATCCCAAACTAAACAGGGCTTCTACTATGGTACCCGAATATATGATACACTATTGATGGGCTAGCAGCCTTCGTCGTTAGAGACCGTTACTGCCACGCCACAGGTTGTGGGTTCGATTCCCACCCAGGAGAAAGATTTGTCGGTATATTTCTGTGTCTATTATTGCAAATAATTAATACTTTGACGCCCATTATCTCTGAGGAAGCAGAGATCTGACTAAGACCAAATTTCCACCGAATTATTTATTGTTTTATTTTATTGCACCTAATAGGACATTGCAGGCTGGATGCATACGGCCATAGACAGAGAAAGGTGGAAAAAGATGGAGGAGGCTTTTACCCTTAGGGGGGCCACATAAGAAAGCAAATAACTTATAATTTAAATATATGTATTACTCTTATAAGAATTGTTAAGTGGAAAAAATAAAGCTTTAATAATAATAATAATAGGACATGGGATTCGAAGGCAGGACTTTTAGCCGAGGCCTATACCAATCGACCACCGAGGCGAAGCGTACAAATAATCTAATTTCTTAACTAATACTACAAAGAGAGAGTGAATTAAAAACTTCACTATTCCTGAGTAAAATAAACTATATTACAATCCGGGGATACATAAGATCCCCCGGGAATGCGGTTGACACTACGGGACGTTAGCCAGTTACTAAATAAAACATGAATCGAAGTTAACCAAAGCAATTACACAAAATATAAATCCACTTATCCGAACTCACTAGCCTTATATAAGCCCATAAAGGCTTTTGCGGTTTTTAGTATATGAACGTTAATTATGTATATTTTGCTATTTTGATCATTTATAAAAAAAAAAAACCACTAATGTATATATATATATATATATATATATATATTATAAATGTTTCTAACTCAATAATATTATACATGAACGGATGTACGGATTTGGATGAAATTTAGCACACAGCTATAACATACACTAGACTAATATATATAACATACATTTTAAAACTAAACAACAGAGTGTGTCATAAAGACAATTTTGTATTACCGGGAAAGATTTTAATTATTCATCAATCATATTGAATAGCATAGGTTGTTTTATCCGCGTTCATCGATATCATATATAGCCTATAACCATCTAGGAAAAATTCCGCGTCGAATGGTAGCAGTCCCATCGCGATATGTTCAGTAGTTTTGAGGTGATGGTGCGTCAAAGGAACGTTATTTTGCTTATTTTTCGTTCCACAAAAAGGTGGGAGGGCTTTGAAATTCTGGTCCGTAACCTTTTTGTGGAACGAAAAATAAGTAAAATAAGAAGTTTCACTTTAAAAAATCATGAAGGCCTCGGAAAAACGGGTAAAACCACAGAACGTTTATGATCAAAAAACGATAAGACTTCTAATGACAGAACACACGTTGTATTCAGACTATCAAAGTACAGTTAGGAGAACAATACCTGTTTGTAGTTATGATTGAAAATAACATCGCGGTAATGAAGCAGAGCCGTGACCGCGCTGCGCGTGACTGTACCGTGGGGATGCCATGTTTGACAAATTAATGGGATATTTTTAGGAACACTTCATTCAGAGGTCGTGGAATATTAACAAGTGACCATGAAATATTATCATCATCATCATCAGCCCATCTCCGTCCACTGCTGGACATAAGGCCTCACCTATGGCACGTCATTGAGTTCGATCTTCCGCTCTTTGTTTCCAACCACTGCCAGCCAGCTTGCCGTGTAATATGGAAGACATTATTAACAAAAAGGGACAGCATTTTTTTTAAACAAAGTTTTTTTTTTTTTTTATATATTTTTGGCTATACCGTCGATGTGGTATAAGAAACGAGCATGGTAGCTCTAAAATATAACAAATAAAATAGGTACGACGGTCGGTGGGTATCAGTTCAGCGTAACGCTTAACGCGAGCCGAGCGAGCGAAACGAACGACCAGACGTTTATACGTCATATTATAAGCGTTTTAAATGTGTTATATTATCTTACGCTAAATTAAAAACTTAATTAATCTAGGATTATTAAAACATGCCAAATACGCGTGTAATTGAAAAATAAAAAATAACCAAATATTAAAAAATATTCACCACCACATTTCCATTAAAAAGTCCTACCACATATTTAAACAATGGCCACATTAAGCAATTGCCTCATCCAATCCGCTGGCACCTACACACCGATACCAACTACGCTACGGTCAGAACAATAATAACTACAGAAAATTGAAGCCGCAACTAGTTCATAGCGACTGAATCCGTCGGGAATTTATTGTTGCACTCAAATAATACGTAGGCTATGGGTGAGATAAAAATGGAAATGGCAAGAGCGAGCAGGAGTGTTTATCTAAAGGTTCCGTACGTTAGAGTTTGCCTATTTGATATAATATATTAAATTTTATGTCATTATACTCTATATCAGTGATGGGCGTACGGCCCACAAAGTATTTAATCCGGCCCGCCGAGGGTCCATCGACATGGATAGTATATGGCCCGCTTACACTATGTTTTGAGGGTCCAGAAGTATAAAGTAGATTCTACTATCTATCAGTGAAGCTAAACTAGCCGCGTAGTTTTTGTGTTGCGTAATACAGGGCGTAATAATTCTGGCCCTCTAGAATTTCTTAAACTTTGTGGCCCCCCATTAAAAAAGTTTGCCCACCACTGCTCTATATCAATGGCACATTCTTTACACACGCTCATCTGATCCCAAACCAAGCTAAGCTTGTACTATGGAAACAAGATAACTGATATATTACATACACAACTTATATTTCTAAATCCATACATGTATTGATATTTAGATCCATATTAGTTAGGATTATCATAGTTGATAAAATTGTCATATCACGGCGCTATCGTCCTCCACCGCATATATAAGCCGCAATTACTCTCAGCTTAGCTGTGATTGCTATCATCCGTGATACAATCACGAGCTGGTATGATCACGACCCGTTAGTTGACGCCGTCATACGGTACCACTTAATACCTGATCGCGTGGATTAATGAAATCTTGGGTTTGGATGTGGTGTTAATATCGAATACTTCACTGTGATATTGTGGTCAAAGTGTAAGATTATTCTATACCAGATTAAGCTTGACGAAACCGCAAGTTTTTCTTGTTTTACTGAGGGATTAACGCATCCTGGGATCAAATTCAGTACTATACAACGATAACGTAGACTTAATCTAACTAACTAACTAACTTTTAGAACTAAAAAAATCTTCAATAGAACAAGCTCTTCTAAGTTTGTGGTGAAGATGGCCGTGTGTAAAGAAATTTATCGATATGTAAAAAAAACAGAAGGTTTATTTAAGCAATAGAATTGACGTCACGTCCGCCATATTGGATTTAGAATAACGTACACTTATTTAATCGTGTATGTGTATGTCACCAAAAACAATATTTTTTTTTTTATGCCACTTGGGCCGACAAACTAGCAGACGGTCCACCTGATGGTAAGTGGTCACCGCCGCCTATGAACATTTGCAACACTAGGAGCATCACCAATGCGTTGTCGACCCTGAGACGTGAAGTTGTTACTCATGTGCCTGTAATTTCACCGGCCCCCTTACCTTTCTAACCGAAACACAGTAATACAATTGCACTACTGCTTCACGGCGGAAATGGGTAAGGTGGTAGTACTTCCCCGGACGAACTCTGCACTAAGAGCTCTACTACTACTAATGTTCATAATTGCAAGATTTCACTCAAACAAAACTAACAACTAAGTAAAATAAAAGCAATACTTTAAAATAAGACTTAAACAAAGGCTTATCCATTATAACTTACAAGTTTAATAGACAGCGGTGAGTGAATTCGATACGGCAAGGCAGCCCGGCAACCCGGCAACTAATGGATTGGCGCAATAATACGGCAAGGCGAGGGGAAGCCATTCACTCATTAGATTTTAAAGATTATCTCGTAAGATAAGAGGATATCGCGTTAGTGGTAAAGTGGTATGAAGTTTAGCTGGAGACAGGAGGTTTTAGGTTCGATTCTTCGAGCATGGTAGTTCGAACAATGCTCATCACATCACGGTGGTATTTAAAATATCTTCGATGGAGTGTGGATTTCTTTACCAAGACCTTAGCCTACCTCTTCGGGAATAATAACCGTGAAGATATATAAGAGGAATAAATATATTCTATAACCTAAGTAACAGGCATAAGAGTAAACGTAATTATTTTTGACAGATACAGACCTTGGTTTGACGTTTCGCAGTCAATCAAACTCCGTGACCCTGGCCCCGTATTCAACCAATACAAACGACGGCAGACCTCTCATGTAATTGCGTAGTTGGGGAAAGAGACAGAGTTCGCAACAAACATCATGACAATTTACCATCAGGTGACCGGGGCGTCAGCCAGTTTTTGGGCGTAAAGAAAATGTATAATTCTCAATCTATGGGCAATGATTCCAGAATGCTGGCATGGCCATTTTGGATGGTGACCCGTTGACTGAGGTATATGCCAGCATTATGGTAACATGATGCTTCATACTTTGTGAAAAGATATGCCGAGACATAGAACACAAAGACATGTTCATACACATATATGTTGGTCCTGACCCTTCAAGGTAGAAGGTAACCTTGCTTACATAGTTCCCTTATGAATAAAACACACCGTTAATTCCATACTTTAAAATCCAAAAATAATCTCCAAACCGATGATAACTTCAAATAACTATTATACGTTTAAATTCCTAAGTTATTTCAGTTTATTCCTGGAATTGTTCCAGGATTCGCTATTGTGGAGCTTTAAATTTTTTAATAAAACCATATTCAAATACGGATTTCGTTACAATACCTATTGCTAAATGTATTCGCTGTATAATGCCAGAGAAAATGTTGGGTGGATGTGCCAAGAACTTCATCTAGTGAGTACAGAGAATGACTGTGTTGTTGGAAGGAGATTTGCTCAAATATTAAGTTACTGAAGCTACCGGTTCGGAACTCAGCCTTCAACTGAGAAGAACCAGCAAGAAACTCATAGAGTATGTTGATCGATGATGAACGAAACGAATATTTGATGAAGAATAGTGAAGAAGATAACTCAGTGGTAATTACTGCAACAGTCACAGCAGTTAGCCACATCATTATTTACTATATTCGAAGACAATCAATTAAAATCAAAACAACAGTCTAATCCAGTTTCTGAACGACAAAAATTTCTAGTCGTCACTTAAGGCGTAAATGAGTTAAAGGTAAAGAAAGACAGATAAAAGATATATACAACTTACAATACCAAATTTATTGTCAAATAAACATGAATCTAAAGAAAATGTAGCTAACAATTCCTTACTAAACATTTCTTGTTAGTTTTCCCAATGGTTGGGGGGTGCGAGTAACCGCGACTCAAAATGTCTGTTTCATTTTGTATTGCCCTAACAATCCGAGGAGTGTTCTCACAGAACGGCGTTGAAGGCGAGCTCTACTGATACACAGCTTCAAAAATGAACCAGAAGCAGAAGCCGTGCGAACAAATTAAAGACATTTAGCATCACATATACATTATATACACATAATAACCAAAAAATGATCGCATCTTCTTTCGATTAAGTGCACCCACAAGAGTAACGTCTAAAATTGTAAGACACTAGTTTCAGAAATTTATGTTGCCGCTCTCGATCACTTTTTGAATCTTAACAGCTTAAAGAAAAAAATCATCTTTTACAACATTCGTTGGCCATGAAAGTAAAGAAAGCATACTTTAAACCAGCAAAGAAAATATGAACTATACGAAGTTAACCACTACATAATTATTCACATAACTATTTAGGCTTCTGATTTCCCCTGTAAGCGGTGTATCCTGGCACCTGCGCTACGGAGCCACGTATAAACTGGTGCCTCGTGAGGTATTACACGAAGTTACTAAGTTATGGAGCTGCTAAAAAGAATTGATATTTTCCAGCGATGTGAAATGCTGTGCGACTAGAATCTTTTCGAAGGTACTGTTCATGCATAAGCATTAATTTCAGCATAAGCTGTAAGTCTAGGGTACTGTCATCATCAACACTTTCCATGGAAATCACTTGTTGAATACCCCATGTGTAGGTTCCTATTTGCAGCACTTAAGCTGTTTAAAAATCTATTCTAATTACACAGTGGAAAAGTCCCAAATGGTTTGCTACGTGCAGCACTTATGATACCATCACCATAATCATCATCTACCAAGCCTTAGGTTTGTAGAGTAATTTACCAATACTCCTTTCAGCCTTGATTTCCATAAGGTATAATGTAAATGTCACCTTTCACAAAATCCATACCGACTTTATGAGACAGAGGACCAAAATGAAAAATAATGCAACACCAGGGCTCCACTTACTAGCAAGTGGCACATACCACCCACCTCGTTTCCAGGAGTGCAGACATTTTTCACGAAGTCTCCCGAAGGTGCTCGGTTGAGGCGCGTTAAATTAAACGTGCGAATCGACAATTGCTTGCAAGTTGCTGGTTACTATTGCTACAAATACAATTTGTGCTGGAATTTTGTGCTGGATTTTTGCAGAAGTATTTTTCTTTTGTATTATTGCAAGTTAGTCTCTTTTGTCAATAGGACTTATGATTTAACAAAAACTGTAGTATATGATGGAGTAAAGTAACAAGGTGGTAATATGTGATTATGTTACCCGAAAATTTAAAACATTTTATGAATTACATTTCAACATTTAATTGAAAAAAAATACTTGAACGCCATTTTTTGTAAACTTTGTAGCATTATCATTGAGAATGTTGTCTTATGCGAAAATTAGTGCTGTGACTAGTCTTTATTGCCAAGAATAAATATTTAGAAAAAAACGTTTTTTCATTTGGTACGAATCTAATTTTAAATAGCGAGAAAATATTACCTTAAATGACTGAGTATCTTGCCGGATCTTCTCAGATAAAACGTAACTTCCAAAGCAGAGGTATCTCCAGAATCATTAATTTTCATCCATGCCCTTGAGCTTATTCCAAATGGCTTTTTACTTTTATACATACTACATATATTTTTTCCAAAAGTTCAAAAGGTAACATCAAAAGCGGTCTTCAAAAGATTATTACTAGAATAGTGAGAATATTAAAACCCGCCAAACTTCTGCAAGTCATCGAAGACAGCCAGATGCGATATATTAAACTGGGGAATAACGACCTGAACTATCTAGCAATATAAAAGTTAGTACTAAAGGGTCGCGAAGGGCATAAAGTAATGAAATTAATTCAAGATATCACCCTTGACTTTCGTCTATCATGAGTTTTTCATATTATAAAGATTTATATATCTTTAATATAACTTTAGCATATTAATAAGACTCCGCTGTCAGTGTGTCTGTCACCAGGCTGTATTTCATGAACTGTGTTAGTTAGACTGTTGAAAGTTTAAGGTTAGACATTTTATTTCTGTTGACGCTATAACAACAAATACTAAAATGCAAATAAAATAATTATTAAAAGGGGAGCCCCATACAACAGACATGATTATTTGCCGTTTTTATAGATAATGGTACGGAACCGTTAGTGCACGAGCCCGAGTCGCACTTGGCCAGTTTTTTATCATAGAGTTTTTTACGTAACAAAATACGGTGGAATACGCGTTCTCTAAACAGCCCCCTTATTCAGCTAATACAAACTTCGGCGAGCCGCTTCACGGAGGCCTCAGAGAGCTTATCTCTCACATGATTAGTAGTATTAGCGTAGTTAGCGAATGAGACAGAGCACGGAGGCCGCGACAAAACATCCTCGAGTTGTGTCTTTACAGAATCGAGCCCCAGAAATAGTTTCGCAGCAAAAATGTGAAACAAAGCCAAACCTAACATTAAAACATAAAGTTTTCACATATGTGCATAGTTTCTAACTATTTCATAACTCACAACTGAATGCAATATTTCAGTGGGAGACTAAAGGATTTTATGAAAGGAACTGAAATTCTGGAAAACTTACGGGCCAGTGAGCGGACACTGAAGTACTACTTCAAATATCGGATTACACGTGAAGTGGCGATGTGAGCCAGTCTAGAAGACTCGTATGAAAAAGCCGACTGTTCATTGTACGATTGAGTTGCTTTGTGCGATTCAAATATCGAAGCGTCATGATTTACGTTCGATTTGAAAATGGAATGTCGGCGAGGTATGTTTTAATATTCGTTGCCAGTTCTGAATATGGTTGAAAACTTCACTTTTCATGTTCATATTTTAAAAGGTAACTATAGTTAGTCCGCGTAACGTCGTCATGGCAAAGCCCTATTATCCCGGCATGTAGGAAGGATAGCTATACTGATCATGGTAGAGGTAGAAGAGAGATTATTTGTTTTTTAAATTATTTTTCCTTCACAAAGAGGAAAATCTTTTTATAATATGCTCAGGACTCAGGATGAGATTGCCTTGCATGTGAGCTTAGAATTTAATATCTAATAGTATTTTATTAGATGCCTAGAAACTAGAAACCTATGAAAAAAAAATATAGTTCCTACAGATTTTTCTATTTGTCAGATATGATTTAACTTAGAATAATCGCCTCGGTAATCGAGCGCTTGGCTTCGAGACCGGAATTCCTAGGTTCGATTCCCAGGTAGGGTAAGTGACAAGTGTTATGGACCCGAGATACGGCGACAAAAATCACCACTCGTTGGAATAAATATTTTATTGCTAACACCTTTGTCTACCTCTCCGAGGATAATAAGCGTAAAGATATGAAGATAATAACTCAATTATATAAAACGCTCAACACTTCAATTTATGTCAAGTCATAAGCTCCGTATTCAAAAGACTGCAAAGAAAATCCAAATAAAAGTTTACTGCTGAAGAAAATATAATTTATCAGATGTCTTTAACTGTCAAAGTTATATTCAGCTCTTCTATCATATTTTAAATAATGCGAAGGTAAGTAAATCCAGCAACGTTCTGATTATGAAAATCAAATAATCACTGACTTTTCCAAAACCTTTACGTCAATTTAAATAAAAAAAGATAATTTGTGTTCTCTTTTTAAATTATTCCTAATAAGTCGAATGCATGACATTAAGATTTCAAATTTAAAGGAGGAATATATAAATATACTAGCTGCCCGGACAGACGTCGTTCTGTCAAAATAAGTCCATACAAAAATGCAGGAATTCGCTCGCAGCGCCACCTACCGGGTCCAATTGTAAATCTAAACCATTCTCGAATCTCCACGAACACACACAAAAAAATTCATCAAAATCGGTCCAGTCGTTTAGGAGGAGTTCAGTCACATACACACGCACACAAGAAATATATATATTAAGATTTCTTTTTAAATTGGAAGAAATTAATGTTCTTAATTCAAAAATAATAAGGTTACTATTTGACTTCACTATAGTATAAAACAATGTCGCTTTTTCTGTCCCTATATCCCTAAGTATGCTTAGATCTTTAAAACTACGCAACGGATTTGGATGCGGTTTCTTTTAATAGATAGAGTGATTGAAGAGGAAGGTTTTCATGTATAATACATGTGACATCCCATGGGAACACGGGTAAAACCGCGGGGGACAGCAAGTACTATTATAATTGCAAAATTTTGGATTGATGGTTGTTGGTTACTAATCTCGCCAGAACAATTGATCGGATCTGGATGAAAATTGGTACATCGATAGATATCGATAGTCTGGGATAGAACCAGCGGCGGCCTTACCAATTGCGAGGTTCCAGGCGGCAGGTCATTACGAGGCCCTTTGTCCCTCGTGAAAAGTATGTGATGCGAAAGTAAGTCTGGTTGTTTAGTTTAGGTATTTGTCATGTTTGACAAGAAATGCTAAAGTTATACAAATAAATAAAATTTGAAATCCATATTTTTTTTAAATTGCTTGGTTTGCGCGAGGCCCCTGCAAGAGCGAGGGGCAATTGCCCCGTTCGCCACCCCCTAAGGCCGCCTCTGGTTAGAACATAGGCTATTTATGCGGGAAAGAAGAAACATCCTTTCGGAACGCGGGTTGAAACAACATGTACAATATTTTTTACTGACGTAAATTATATATTTTTTTAAAGCAACCATAGCTTAAGCAATCAAAATCAACAAACACAAATCCTAGATCCTATTCTATTCCTATCTTAAGATCAAAGTAGCATCATCAATATAAGCCTAATGACTAACAGAGCGATATTTTACATCAGCCGAAGCGATTATACAAATGTCACACGCGACAAAACAAACGGTCGGAACGTTTGACGAATGTGACTATCTGCAATTGAATGGCCGACTTTATTGTTCTCGGTCTGTCAATAGGCAAGTGAATGGGATGCTTTGCGAAATTGTTTATTGACTGGGAAGGTGGACAGTCATTTTCAAGTAGGCTTTGCACCGGGATTTGTCCGTGTGTTTTAAGTTATTTGAGGATTGTACGATTCTGTTTAGTGTCTAGTGATTTCGTTCCTAAAATAGTGTCTATTAATATTATAGAATATTAAGGTTTAGTTTAAGTCATTAAGATTTTTAGCATATCTAAAGTGACAGTAATATTTAAAAAAATCACTGCTTTAAAAAAAAAATTGTTACGAACCGAACTTATTTAAATCACCTTTTTGGATTTTATTTTGTCTTCTAAATTCTAAAAGTACTGGCAGTCAGTGTCACTAAAAAAGTTCGCTGGTTTTTTCACATAGTCTTGTAAATTGATTATAAAATAAACTGTGGCTTCAATCCAGCGGCCTCTTTCATTTCGTATAGTTACGGTAAGTGACAAATATCATCTCGCCCATTATCCCCGAAGCGGTGGGCAGAGGTCTCAGTAATGATACCTAGGTTCCATTTAAAATATTTTATGTCCCACCGTGACATTACCTATCCAAGGCTACTCATGGGTAATGGGTACACAGGTAATCATTATAGAAGCATCAAATGTACAAAATATCACCAGATTCTTTTTTTTTAAATCGTGATAACAAAATTACTCCCTTCTACAATCCTGGGCATTCAATCAACCTCCGATTTGCAATAGAGTGATTCAAATGAGCCTCGGAACAGGGATGCCACGTAACAAATTGTTAGCGGGTTCCGTAGGGCGTAGACAGACAGAATTAGGGTTAGGATTGATGGGTGCCGGAGGTAAGTTGAAAGTTTGCGTGTTACGCTTGGGTGCAACTAGTTCAATGTTGTGTTTTGTGAAAATAAATACATGGATTATTGTTTTCTCAATTTGATAACTTTGCTGGTATTTTTTTTATATTTATGACTAGCTTCTATCCTGTGGTTTCACCCATGTTCACGGGATTCATATACAAGGAATTCTCAGAAATGAATTACCTACCAAAGTGTGAAAAAAATTTTCAAATGCGCAGTGGAAACTTAAAAAATCTTCCAAAATGCACTCTAGTTATAATTTAAAATAAAAGTATCAATAAATATAAATTCAACCACACGGAAGCGTGCCAAGAACTCTGGCAACATTGCTTTACTGAATGTCACGATACGATATGAGACCTCTTTGAATGAATGAGATTGAGCCTTTGATCCTCAAAATTCATAGAATTTCAACCATAAACGAATATACTTTCTTTTTTTTATGGTGACAATAAAACAAAATATTATTAACAAATTAAACTACTTTGAGTAAATGACCCTTGGAATAGCAAAACCAAGGTCCAGGCCAGTCGATGGTCGCGGGTTCGATTCCCACCCAGGACAAACATTTGTGTGCATAAACATGTCTGTTTGTTCTGTGTCTGGGTGTAAATATCTATATAAGTATGTATTTAGAAAATAAAAAGTAGTTTATCAGTTATCTGGTGTCCATAGTACAAGCTCTGCTTAGTTTGGGATCAGATGGCCGTGTGTAAAAGAATGTCCCGGGATATTATTTATTTATTTATTTTTTAATTAGTTTTGGTATCACAATATCATTAGCCAGTTTAAAATAAATATCTCGACACGTTTTTTTTTCATTCGCCTATGTGATACCAAATTAACCTGATCTCGTACGGTCTCGGGAACGCGGGTGAAGCCGCGGTCGGTAACCAGTTAGCCAGACATATTCATTGCAAACTAAAAAACTTTTCGGTTAGAAAGGTAAGGGGGCCGGTGAAATTACAGGCACATGAGACTTAACAACTTCACGTCTCAGGGTCGACAACGCATTGGCGATGCTCCTAGTGTTGCAAATGTTCATAGGCGGCGGTGACCACTTACCATCAGGTGGACCGTCTGCTTGTTTGTCGGCCCAAGTGGCATAAAAAAAAAAAGAACTTGCGTATCGCTATGGGCGTCAGATGCAAATAGAGCATCGGGAGGCATCCGAAATATCCCGAACGACGAAGTGCGTACCTGTCACATAATAATTAATGATTTCATAAAGAGATTAAATTATGTAATTTTGGAGAATTACAATCAAATTGTTACTCATATTTACCCTAAAAGTGACAACCCTAATACAAAACCCTTTGTTTACTAAACCCTAAAATCAACAAGCAGCACTTACCTCACAAGACATCCACGTCATTAATGGACACTCAGACTTACATACAAATGTTTATTTTATGTAAACAATAAGAAAATGTATCAGTCATCGATTTAATTTATAACAATAACCACCCATTCCAGATGTAAACAAATACGCTATTCAACAGTCCCGCAGCCGATAAATAAAACAATGATTTCAGGGTCGAATTCAGGACGGGGCAATTGGGCTGAAGTCCTCTCGATTAGCTATATAAACCTAACAAAAAGTTTGTTTGGTGCAAACAAAAATTTGAGCCCAACGCGCGTTTTTATTTATTTAAACAGTAAAATGCAAAAATAATTTCCACATTTTACCAAAAAATACTAACATTGTCGGCCTGTCAGAATTATTTCGGGCTATAGAATTATAGTAGTATTTTAATAGTAAAACATGTAACCTAGTAAACATAGTAATAATCATAAGAAAGGTAATAAAACGTTTTTTTTTACCTCGTTACTGTTTCTGTTGCCTGCACTCAATGAATCTTAAGCAATCAGAAACCATTCTCTATTGCCCCAGGGGCATCCAACTGGAATCCGGCTCTCATTGGTTCTGTATAAATAATGTACACGGGCGACACAAGTGCGATTTATTCTCGCGGATGTCGAGGTCGGAACACGTCAACCGACTATTTTGAGCTTTGTCGTAGAATCGCAGACATAAGAAATCAGTAGACGCACCGCTACATATTGTCTTACTTATTTTGATGCTCAAGTAACAATATTACTTGAGAGTCAGTAACCTAGGCTACGCTTACCACCTTCGACCACATTAATTTCCATTACAATGTGGTCATATTTTTTTTTATAATTTATGGGATTTACGAACTTAACACATAATAACCTGCTTAAAAACAGCATCATTAATTCATAAATAAATATTCTGGAACATTCTCTACACACGGCCATCTGATCCCAAACCAAGCAGAACTTGTACTATGGAAACCAGATAACTGAAACACGACTGTTGACAACTGACACAGAGGTCAATCGCAACCGCACCATAAATAAAAAAAAATTAAAAGATACTTTAAGGAATATATTACATCCGTTAAAATCTATTAAATGTTTCTTGCCAAATATATCAGTCCGGTCAAATAGAGCCTAGTCTGTGGCACAATACAAAATTCACACTGTCTTTTCAATTAATGGGCCAATGGGGGACAGTTTTGTTGTTCAAGTGCGAATACTTGCTTTGTCACACATCGAACTATGAGGTGCAGCGGATTGCGCTCGGATTAATTTATACGACGACAGGTTAGGCTGTCTGTAGACATGCGTAAAAAAATATTATAAAAAAATTTTGATGTCGAAAAATATTGATGTAGATTATGGGACATTTTTTACACACGGCCATTTAACCAACTCCAAATGAGCAGACTTGAGCTATGGAAACCAGATAACTTATATATTACACAGAAGAAACGGACAGTTTCAGGCACTCATATTATGTTTGTCCTGGGTGGGAATGGAACCCACTACCACGCGTGACAGTTAGAATCTCTAACCACCGAAGCCATTTTGGCAATCAATCATTATTAACGTTTATTAATGACATTTCGTAGCCATGGTTCTTCACTGATCGGACTGGCTGAGCAGCCAACAGGTGGGCTCAGGATGTTAAGGCGATCGCAAGACCTGGAACTAATTAGTACAGATTAAAAACGATTGTAACTAGTGGCCTTAGTGAGACTTAGCTTATACAGGCTGAGACAGCATGAATATCTAGATAGCTCAAAATATTGAAACGCAAACAAAAATATACACCTTAAGATAATACCAAAAAAATATATAGAGCGATTTAATGTAACCCGGGTCAATAAAATAGCCTTTGTCTATTTGGAATAAGGTGCCTTTCAAATAGTAAAAGATTTTTAAGTGCAGTGGTTCTGGAGATTAACCTCCGCATACATATGTTGGAAATAACTTAATTACAACAATGATGGGTAATATATATGGAGTTCGTAGTTCCAGTATAAACTCTGGTAATATAGAATATTTTTTCTAAACAGATGTCATATTTAGAAACGTGCTTGTATTTTTCTGGTCGTTTGCCTGTGTTGAATACCCAATATAATTTTTGGAGTCTAACAGGTATTTTATTGAGTAGTCCACGGAATTTCCAACAACATACACTACATACAACATTATTCCATCTCACTTTATAATATTTTTTTTATTTTTATTTTATTTAGAAAACCAAAGCTGATAAAAAAAACGAAGGTCATTTTAGGTTCCATTTTAGTCCCACTAAGGTCAAATTTAAAGTGACTGAAGCTACTCCATACTATGGATGGTACAAAGTCGCCACGTTTGCCCCAAGCCTAACTCCATCGATTGATGTTTCACTCACGCCTTTTATTTTTATCGCAAATGTGTATTCCAGCTTTGTTACTAATGGCCGTTAGTCGCAGGCGTGTCCCGAGCCGTATTACTTAAATAACTAATCAAGTACATACGTGAAAAACAAATAAGTACAAAGGACTTTCACAGTAACGAAATAAGACTGATTATTGGGTCCTTGACTTTGAATAAGTGATGGAATGATTAATTATTCACGATTAAATATATTAAAGTGGAGACGATACTAATATAAATGTTAATTTATTGTTTTTTAAATATCTACAGAGCTATATAAATATGTATTGAGACTTTTAAGTTAATACTAACTAACTGATCAGTTTGGGATCAATTTTTTATAAAAACAAAAAAAAAAAAAGACGGCCGTGGTTTTATAACAAAAAAATACCTTTACAGTTTATATTCATATTTAAATATGTTTACACAAAGGGACATGTTCATACACCTAAAGCCTTATCTTGACTGGGAATCGAATAGGCAGACAATTTCCATTAGTACTACGTCATCAGACCAACTTACTACAGAACTATTGGTCAAAATTCATACCGTAATCATGAAATATAATTTTATCGTAATATCATAAATGCGAAAGTGAATTTGTTTGTAACGATTTCACGGCTAAACGACTGAACCGATCTCGCTGAAATTTGACACACATAAAGCCTATGGTATGGAGAAAAACACAGGCTACTTATTAGACAGGCCAGTTGGCTTGGTTAGCGACTCTGACTGCCAAGCCGAAGGTCGAGGGTCCGATTCCCACCCAGGACCAACATTTGTGTGCATGAACATGTCTGTTTGTTCTGTGTCTGGGTGTAAATATCTATATAAGTATGTATTTAGAAAAATAAAAGTATATGTAATATATCAGTTATCTGGTTTCCATAGTACAAGCTCTGCTTAGTTCGGGATCAAATAGCAGTGTGTAAGAGAAAGTCCCAGGATATTTATTATTTTATTTTTTTAAGCAGAGAACGCGCGTGAAATTGCGGAGATAACTAGTAGCAAATAAATAAAAAAGTCGTTTCACAAACAGAAGAGAAAATGGTGCTTAAATATTTAATCTTTACCTATTTATGTATAGATAAGTATTCATTGTATAGAATACGACGAACCCTAAATCCAAAGTACCCGAATACCACCCCAGGAAACGCATTAAGTACACAATTGGAAAACCTTTCAGAGGGAACCTTCCAGACTCTCACGCACGAATCGCTCCCTGAATCGCCTCACTGAGGGTGTGAAGGACCCTTAGCACGTCTGAGGGTTGACTGAGGCATATTGTGTCAAATGAAACACATGTAGCAGTTCGAGAGGCCTTGGGAGTGCACTCGGGGTCTTATTGGAAAAGTGTGTGCAGTGCAACCCTGCTTTGAGAGATGTGATGACACGAAACAATTTTGGAATATCGAGTCTATTTTCGATACAAACTCTGAGTTGCCAGTACCTTTCATGAGCTTTTTAAAGTTATACTTCTTTTGGCGGGTTAGAGAAAAATAATGAGAGGAATTTTTTACGATGCGCGCGCACACCGTCATGAAAAACCAACACCTTGAAGTTAGCTGATAACAGTATCTCCGGAACATCGCACAAATCGCACCTGTCAGTGTCAATGAGTGAGTAATGATATTATTGTCAATGATAACCTAACAACGTCAAAAATTGTTATTCGTTGCTACAGACAGGTGCAAAGAGTTTGGACACTACAAAAATCTATTTCACCACAGTATAGTAAAGACAAATGCTTTTAGTGCAGTTTTTCCCACCAATAATTTCGAGTATAACTTCTTACTTGCGTACATAAGTACACACATGTTTTTATTTAACTTCACCTGTTAGTATATTTGGAAAAAATCTTGTATCTGAATTTTGAACTGGCGCTGCGATTGCTAAAATTCAAATTTACCAAATAACGTGTAATTGACCATTGAAAAATCAAGCCTAATTCATATAACTGTATGCTTCATTTTCCTTAAAATATTTTTTCTGTAGCCTAATATTCTCCTACGTGTGCCAGTTTAAGACATGGTCCATCCTTTTTTTAATACAATGCCGTAATCGTTACCGGCCTTTAACTATTTAATAACGGAACATTCTTTATTTAAATAATTCTTAAAAATCGCTTACGTAGCGCTTCAAAATATCGAATGTTTTCACTCACTCGTACTACCCTTCTCTTTCTCAAGAATCGAGGGCGCACGAGTCTAGTTAGAACTGCAAAGATAGGTAGGTACCTACACTCACAATTTTCATCTCTTAACATCTCTTTTAAAACGCCCCTTTGACTTCTTTTGAAGGATCAAATAATATACGCAAAGCATTAATAATCTAAAAGTACTTATTTAAGAACAAGCGTACTTGCAAAGTATATTAATGTTAAATAATAAATTATGTTAATTAATAACATTCACTTACAAATATAATTATTCTGTTTGAAATTGTCTGGAACTTACCTGTAAATAAAAATTATAGAATTTAATTACACTTGTTATAATATTTTGAATTAATTATAATAGTTTTTTATGTTCTTAAAGGCGATGGTAGCTAAGTGGTAGTGACGTCGGACCGTATAATAAAGGCCATAAGTTCGAAACTTACAAAACATTGTGAGTACCCATAGCACACTTGTAGGGTACTTATTAGTACCCGCCTGGTGTGTTATCCTAATTACCTACTGGTAGGGGATTGAACTTAAGTACCACCATAGTCCACATCATCACTTACCACAATGTGATTGTAGGCTGGCTTCCTAACCGGTAGTACCTTCATTACCTTTGACCTTCACAAGTGTCCTCCGTGGGCCTAAACTGAATAAATGGTTTTGAATTTTGACACATAACATATCCTGTTAAATCTACGTTATATTTGCTAATCATATACAGGGGCTCGATTCTGTAAGGAAAATGACACTAACTCGAGGAAGTTTCGTCGCGGCCTCTATGCTCCATCTACTAATCACATGAGGCATCCGTGAAGCGGCGATGAAGTTGGTATTAGCTGAGTAAGGGGGCATGAACAACTAAAAAAAACTACCAAAAAGGTTTAAACAAACTTACATTTTTATTTCAATATTCTGTAGCTATGTCAATAGGGTAAATAGACCTAGATAAAATCGCTTGGTATAGAAATTAAAATACCTAGATAAATAAGAGTATGACTTTCCAATATCCCACTTCATAATACTAGTATAAAAATCACATTAAAACTATACTCTCGACACATTTTCACCAAATGAGTGTCCTCTCACCTAAAAGCGAAATAAACATAATATATTCCGAACCAACCGCGCTGTATCAATCGGCAACACAAACGGAACACGATAATGGGTTCCGTACCGTAATTTAGGGTTCCCGATCACCAATAGAATTGCAAACCTCAATCTTTGGACCCAAACGAGCGGTCTCTTTGGGGATTAAGTTGGCGATGTAGTGGGAGCATGTTGTTTAGTAACTGTTTATACCGAAATGTCGTTTCAAAATAAAATCGAAATTCGTTTTAAATACGTCTTTAATTCTCTTGTCTTTAGAACGTATCATAAGTATTCACTGCGGTTTCATCCGGGGTATATAACATTTTCCTGGGACTTGAAGGAGATCCAGCTGAATTAGTTACTAGACATGTGTGTTTTGTATAATCTTGCACATTTTATTATTATAGTTTAATGACTTTTTTCTTTGATCTGATATTTGTTTTTTTTAAATCATTTATTTCAAGTAAAAAATAACAAATTATAAATATAATTTTCCTTGCTCTCTTTCCTTGGTTCTATCATTTTACCGCTTTGGCGATAATGGGCCTGAACGTATGAATTATTTCGGTGGTAATCTAAAATTGGTGAGTACTAAATTGCTTTGGAGCAAATTACTACCTTATCACTAAAGAATAGATCTATTTTAGTATACCTAATAAATCGATATAAAAAAATCCCAACCCACTACACTACGGTCTTTACCCCCTAAACGGGCAGTTAACCCCCAGTTTCAGGGTCGTTACCGTTACGCAAACTAGTGTTTTTATACCACCTGATGGTTGAATTAACACGCTCTTTCCCAGCTAACTATATATTTGTGCAAACCGCATCATTTATTGCGAAATATAATTTTATTGTCGCGTGTAATATTCATGAATCTGGCAACATATTTTTATTGTCAAGATAAAGATTTGTAAAGATGTTAATTTTTAAAATACGCAATACAATTAATTATAAAATAATTTATCGTAGAATCTTCAAAGAGAACGGAATAAGAGTCCGTAGAAAATGTAAAAAGAAATAAATAAAAATAAAACATATTTTTATTAGTTTTTTGTTTTTTTTTTTTGTTAGGGTATTTTAATCATAGTTAGGACTCCTTAATGGTTATACCTATAAGCGCGGGTGAAACCGCGGGGGACAGCTAGTTAAGTATAGCTATATAAAGAAGAGAAGATCTCTTAAAAACTTTTATAATAAATTTGGGATACAACATCATGGCAATGTTTTCGTTTAAAATTACAAAGTGAGTCAATTTTGGAAAACTTCCAAGTTGATGAAGTTAGTCATCTACTGTCTCCCTTAACATAATTTACAGCATCTTCCAAAATACTGGTTTTTTATATTGATCGAAATGGATTTATTTACTTGTTTAGCCGATATTTAAATATCCTGGGACATTCTTCACACGTGGCATCTGGGGCTCGATTCTGTAAGGAAAATGACACTAACTCGAGGATGTATCGTCGCCGCCTCTATGGTCTGTCTCTATCGCTAACTACGCTAATACTAATCACTAATCGCTAATGCTAATCACGTGAGAGGTAAGCTCTCCGAGGCCTCCAGAAACGGGGTCGCCGACGAAGTTTGCATTAGCTGAAAAAGGGGGCTGATCGACAAAGATAACTTGTCAATACATATATGCCTACCTAAACGATGCATACAATTTTTTTTCCTTGTTGTTTGGGGGAAATCGAACCAGCGACCTGTAGTTTGGCAGTCTATCAACTCGTTTTTTATCCTAACTGATAAACAAAATTATAGTTTTAAGTTGATTCCTTCATTGATGATGTTGAATTTTTTATTTATTTAAGAAAACGACCCTACGATGTTATAACTACAGACTACTCAATTATCGGTTTACATCCCTAAACTAAAAAAAGTCAGATAGAGAATTATCTATACGAATATCTATCTATCTAGCTACCTAGCACCTCCAACTTCGAATATTTAACATAAGTTCTATTTCCAGTGTTATAAAATTACTATTAATATACTAAAATTAATATTTAAACTTTTGTGTCAAAAGCACAAATTGTTATTAATGAAATAAAATATAATTAACAATATTTAATGATGTTGACAGGTAAATGAACATTCTCGTTCATAACGATGTTTTCAATTATAAATTATGTTACTGTCAAAGTCCGAAAATGTTGTATTTAAAATTGACGAATCATTTTCTGATCCAATATCGATGTTTATTTAACAATTTTTTGTAATAGGTTAAAATATTTTTTTTAATTAAAAAAGACACCCCACATAAACATCTTTGTTTTCAGAATCCAACTTAAAAAAAATTAACAGTTGGATAAAAAGAAAAAATGTCCGTCCCGAATAAAGGAAAAAAAATACTTGGTTTACAATAAACAAATATTTTATTTAAATAAAAAAGAAATCCCAAATAAACATGTTTGCTTCCAGAATTCAACTTAAAAAAATTAACAGTTGAAAAAAGAAAAACTTTTCGTCCCCGAATTAACATAATACGGGCTTTGCCAAACTTGGTTGACAATTCAATCTACGCATGCTAATTTATTTTCTGGGAAATGGTGGGTAATGTCGCCCCCCTCCTCTTACCCCCTACTTTAGGGAAAATGAGATAAATTCTCTAGAGTTTGCATCAAGTGGGGCATGTTTTAATTTATGATATTGTCCGTTGAAATTTATATATTCATAATACTATTAAAGGATAAAAATGAGAATGGGATTTTTCGCGCAAGACGAGATGTTTTTGAATTTTAGATAATTAGGTAGTTGAATATTTAGAGAAACGAACAAAGGTGGTATTTTTTTATTAAGGACTAGGTTCCGTCTCGGTTTCACTCGCATCCCTAAGGATTTAATGTATCTTGGGATTGCAATATAGCTTATGTTACTTCGAGAAAATGTAGCTATCTAAAGGTGAAAGAATTATTAAAATCGGTCAAGTAGTTTCGATTTTATTTAATAAACAAAAATAAAAATCTTTTCTCTTAACAATTTTAATGTAGAAAAGGCATAGCAGTGAAAAATACAAGAGGAGAAAGACCGAGAGGAGCGATTTTATACTCTCCTATAACAAGTTCATCAAGATGTTTTTAATTACCCATATTTTACTCACGCTTCAATAAATAGATTTCCTGAAATTCAATGACAGTACAAATTCAAGGTAAACAGTATCACTTTAAATATATTTTACTCACGCTTCAATAAATAGATTTCCTGAAATTCAATGACAGTACAAATTCAAGGTAAACAGTATCACTTTAAATATATTTGTCAGTCTATCATGACAAAGCGGAGACGGCACTCGATAAGGGACAGCTTAATCTTTTGTACGGAATCCGGCGAGGTCCCTAAAAAGGTTGACAATACCTGAATCGTATTACCTTCAACATCAGATTAGCCTTTGACGTTTAACAGAAGTTAATTTATGCTTCATCGGGTCCTATGATTCTTGTGCCCGAATAGACCGACCGGGTTAATCCGGAATTAATCAGATAAATCCGGTATTAGCCTGATGAAACTGAAATGAGCTACGATTTTCATTGTATATTTCGAGGTTTTAATTTCCATTCAGTGCTTTTTATCGAACGAAATTCTAGTGAAAGTGTTTTTTTTATTACTATTTCACAGAATGTGTTCAAGTTTCAATTCTAACGTTTATAAGACAAAGTTGTCTTTGGAATATCGTACGAATGGTCGCAAGGGTGAATATGAAAAAACTTTTTTCATCTAACGCCAAATATTGCGGCACATATTACCTTAAATGTACATTTTATGATATGAAATAACTTTCGTCTATTAACATTAACTTAAGACAACATGGAATATCCAAATATAAGAAGAGAAATAAGAATTTACACGACTTTTTATGACATAAAAACATAAAGTTTTACGAGCCACTCTCGTTGTAGTCCCAGGGTCGGCATGCAAACAATTTGCGTTATGTTTTTATAGTTAACAACAGACTGTAAAGTTTTTAATTAAAATTTTTTTTTAGGTTTTACTTTTAGTATTTACAAGATTAGAGCGTATTTAATTACTAGATCATTTTTTGGCTTTATAAAAATATTTTCTTTCATTAGAATTTAAAGGGAAAATATAAAACAATAGTTGGAATATTAATAATTTAAACCACCTTCAAATTTATTTTATTTCACAAATAAAAAAAAACAATATTAAAATTGAAAAATGTAGGTTTAAGGTTTTAAATAGCTTACGGAACGTTTAATATAAAGCAGTAATTGCAAATATAGCTAAAAATTAATAAAATTCTGGCCAAGCTTCTAGTCTACAATATTAATAATTTAATTAAACCACCTTAAAAATTAATTTAATTCACAAATAAAAAAAAATAACAAAATTTGAATTAAAAAGTGTACGCTTAAGGTTTTAAATAGCTTACGGATCGTTAAATATAAAGCAGTAGTTGCAAAAGAAGCTAAAAATAAATAAAATTCTAACGAAGCTTCCAGTCTACAATATAAGGCGGTACTTCCTAGAGAAATAATTCAAAACTTTACGGTAACAAACACGTTCATTCATTTAAAAAATCTGGTTTTGTACTTACACATTATTCGTTGTTGTAAAAAAGAAAATTTTCTTCGAGAAAGATTTTTGTATAAGCGAAATACCACTTTAGGCGAAACGAGAAATTACGTCTCCGAATGTATTACTCGGAGTTTCATTTTTTATATGTATTCAAGCCCTAATCCTAACTAATATTATAAATGCGAAGTGAATTTGTTTGTTTTATTACTTATCACGCTTTTACGGCTAAGTGACTGAACCGAACTTGCTGAAATTTGACACGCACATAGCGTTTTAATGCAAGTAAAATCGCAGGGAAAGTTTGATTATAAATTACTAGCTGTCCCCCGCGGTTTCACCCGCGGTGCCGAGTTATAGGATGTTATAGGATGTTACATTATTTTGTTCATTCTATCATCAATAGTTTTCGCAGCGCACGCGATGTAAGAATGTTTTGTAATTTTTTCACACCTTGGGTTACATTATTGGAGTTTTAGTATAGATCCCTAACTTTTTGAAAAATTTATATAGCCTATGTTACTCAGTGATAATGTAGCTTTCTAATGATAAATAATTATTAAAATCGGTCCAGTACTTTTTGAGTTTATACGTTACATACAAAAATACAAATCTTTCCTTTTTATAATATTATTATTATAGTGTAGATAAGAGATGTTTTTATATGTACAGTGTAAACTCTTTATAACGTTATCCTTTATAACGATAAACTCCCTATAACGTTGAAGTGAGCCCAAGTTGGTTGGTTTGTTCACTTTGTTTTGTTTTTTTTTGTTCACTCCATATAACGATAACTCTCTATAACGACAAAAAATGCTCAGTCCCTTGAGTTTCGTTATAAAGAGTTTACACTGTATATATAATATGTCCGCGGCGAGAGGTCCTAGTGACCTGTAAAACAGGGTATCCTAGTACAGGCACCAGTCTCTCACAAAGGAGCAGCGTTGATGAACTGTCTAATGTTAATCTAAACTACTTATCTAGATTATATATAAGATTTACATGTTGTATAATATTTTGTTAACAGTTTATTATGTGTTTTTTGTCAATGTAAACTCAATATGTGTAGTATTGTCACAAACCTTTGTGGTTTTTAAATGCTACTATGTAATCATTATTTTATTGTTATTTTTGAGCCTGTAATAAAGAAATAAAAAAAAAAAAACAAAAAAAAATAATATTAAGAACCTTTGTAAAGAGAGAAATAAATCAATTATTATTATTATAATTTTTTCGATGCATTTCAACATAAAGAATACCTACTTCTAAATTTTCAACACATTAATGTTGTCATTTCTGAGATTAGTATATTCTAAAAAAAGGACAGAGTACAGTATCATATAATAAGTATAAACGAATATTCAAGTATCAAAACTACCCATTCATCCTAAAAGTCATAAAATTTATAATTCAACCCTTAAAAACTCGAGTCGAGTTGGAACGCAAATGGGGTAACTCTTGCCATGTCATCTCCACAGACATATAATATTAGCGAATTAAACTGAAGCTTTTTAGCTGGAGATTGTGAGTGTAAGAGACATTGTTAAATTGCCCGGTTATTTCGGCCGGTTTTAACCCCCGCCGGGTCTTAAGGACCCCATGATAACAGTTTAATTAAGTTTTGAGTTTTCGGGAGTTGTGCGTTTATTTTTTTGGTACTTTGTGTTTTTCTTAGTTTAATGAGATTGTGGAAGTATTTTAAAGCTTCCGAGGTTTTTAAGGGTTTGTTGTAGTGATAATCTTTTGTCACCACTTCATGATGAAATGGAGATCCTGACTATAGTTAAATGAGAAATCACTTAAGTGCTATTTGGATCTTTGAACCTTTTGAAGGTACTGTGATACTGGTCCTATTATTATTATTAGATTATTATTCTTAAATCTAATTATAATAAAATTAATCTGTTAATATTCAACATATTTGTTTTAAGATGATTAATTTCCATTTCTTATAATTAATAATTTTTTTTATTGCAGTTTTGACAGTACATATTTTAATTCTCATTGCTTTTCCTTTTTTCTCAATAATCTAAAATTTTGATGCTAAGTTTATCCTGCAGAGAATGCTATGCTCATATGCTATATATATATTCAATATATTCATTGTTCCAATAAAAAAAAATAAAAAAACTCCATTAAATAAAATAATAATTATTTAATAAACAATATAGTACATGGTCATTAATACCCTTAACCCTTTCAACAATGAATATATACTGTGGTTAACATTTGCCAAGCATTAAAACTATTTACATGGCACTTCATTACGGTCCCTTAGACGTGGAAATGTCTATTTGTACAAAATAAACGTTTCGTTATCTAAATAGGCCGTAATGTTTGCGTGTCGTGTGGGCGGGCCTTTATAGACGAGGAAATGTCCTGGCAAAGATGATGTAAGATGGGGCTCGATTCTGTAAGGAAATTGACACTAACTCGAGGATGTTTCGTCGCGGCCTCTATGCTCTGACTCTGTCGTTTACTACGCTAATACTACGAATCACGTGAGAGGCAAGCTCTCCGAGGCCTCCGAGAAACGGCTCGCCGACGAAGTTTGTATTAGCTGAATAAGGGGGCTATTCTTCATATTGACAAGTTATATTTATGGTATGTATTTTGAAGTGAAAACTTTAGGCGCGACACTGTTACCGACACCTCTGTTGACATTTAAAGTGAAAACTTTAGGCGCGACACTGTTATCGACACCTCTGTTGACATTTGAAGTGAAAACTTTAGGCGCGACACTGTTACCGACACCTCTGTTGACATTTGAAGTGAAAACTTTTTACGTACATTATTTTTAATTTACAAATAAAAAAAAATACTATTAGTACTACTTCGACCTTCTTTTATTAACTATGCCATTAGAGTATATTTTTATACCACATGGGGCGACAAACAAGTAGACGGTCCACCTGATGGTAAGTGGTCACCGCCGCCTATGGACATTTGCAACAGTAGGTATTGCTAATGCGTTGTCGACCCTGAGACGTAAGTCTCATGTGCATGTAATTTCCCCGACCCCATTACCTTTCTAACCGAAATACAGTAATACAAGTGCACTACAGCTTCATGTGGTGAAGTTCGGCGCAATATTTATGCATGTTGTTCCAAATGTCCCAATCGAAAGGGACAGGGCAGGCAGATACTGATAAAGACATTATCTACACCTTATAATACAAATACACAACGACCATATATTAACGTAAGAATGAGCCAACCCTAGCTTGATGTCTATTAAATTACGTTCTTAACAATGATAAAGATATTTTTTTTAAACTGAAACAATACTTTAACAAGAATACATCATTTTTATTAATAAAACGCTCGCAACAAATGAATGACTTGCCGATTTCGCTCATTCATTCACTCACTTAATCCAATTACTCGCTGCAAGCTTTAGATCGAATGAAATGGGAATGATTTGCATTTTATATGGTTTTTATGCGCGCACCACTTTTTTCTTATCCATTCTTTTTTAATTAAAACTGGTCTAATTATGATTTATTATATTTTTTAACGTTTCATGTCCCGCTGTTTTGTTGTAAAAAGATTTTATTACTTTGTTGTAGAAAGACACTAAAAGGGCTATGTTTTATAAAGAAGGTTTATTATAATAGAAAGTAAGTTACTTTGTATTCATATACAGGCCAGTTGGCTTGGTGGTTAACGCTCTGACTGCCAAACCGAAGGTCGCGGGTTCGATTCCCACCCAGGACAAACATTTGTGTGCATGAACATGTCTGTTTGTTCTGTGTCTGGGTGTAAATATCTATATAAGTATGTATTTATAAAAAAAAAAGTAGTATATGTAATATATCAGTTATCTGGTTTCCATAGTACAAGCTCTGCTTAGTTTGGGACCAGATGGCCGTGTGTAAAGAATGTCCCAGGATATTATTTTACTGAACATTTAAGTTTATTTATTTAATATATGTAATATCTATCTTTCTACTAGTAAAATGTGGTTACAGTAGCGTTGTAGCTTCACTAACTTTAAATTTGACCTTCATAAGTGCCTTCCAAGGGCCTAAACTGATGACTTTTTTTTAAAGTACTAATACCTCTCCTTACCTAGAAGCAAGCATGAATATATACTTATAATTTATACTAGAACCAGCAATTGGGGTAATTAATATTATTAATGTTATAAACACATAAAACTTTTGCAACAAAATCATAAAATTATGTTGAAAATCGAATCTAAATCTATTGCATAGTTTAAAAGATATGAGCGAACAAACTGACTAACAGACAGAAATGAATGGAAGTTAAATTAAAAAATTGTATACCCTCTATTCGGTTCGGTTCGGGCCCCGAACTTGAATGCCTTGGAATAACACATAAGATACTTTCTGTGTGGGGAAAAAGTCACATCCCTCGGGAACGCGGCTGAAACCGCGGTGGAAAGCTAGTAGGTTTATAAATTTAAATGGCAGAACCTTGACATAGTATCCAAAAATCATTTATCATTCCTTGGTATAAATATTCAGTAAAAATAGAATATAACAGAACTCGGGTTCAATTCTGTAAGGAAAAATGACACTACCCTGACGATTTTCGCGGCCTCCATGCTCTGTCTCTTTCTTTAACTGCGCAATAAAGTGAGAGGTCCGCTAATAGGCCTCCACAACGAAGTTTCAGTTAGCAGAATAAGGTTGCAGGATATTATAACTGGTACAATGTTATATAAGGATGGATTAAGTCGGAATCCTATAAAGATTGTCTCGGGATGCCTTTAGATCGCAATCCCTTCATGTGTGGTACAAGTTATTAGTTGTAAGCGTCATCAGTAATAACTATATAAGTATGAATTTAGAAAAAGATAAGGATTATAGTATGTTAGTTATCTTGTTTCTGAGATACAAACTGCTAAGTCTGGGATTTTTTTTTACTTTATTTATGAGTCTCTATCTTACTACCACTATATACTACTTTTGACTTAGCCTTTTAACTATCAAATACCAACTACCTACCAATAGAACCTGTAATTAAAAATAGCATCTAAATTACAATCAGTGGGCAAGCTCGAAAGCGAGCAACTTTTTGCATTAGATAGCAAGACTTTTTGCTGGGCGAAGTATTTTTGAAAAACCACTCTACATATTCTTTGATAAGTCTCAAAACTGTTCTAAATTCAAATGAGGTCATAGTTTGCACCCTCAATACGATAAGGGCTTAACTCAAAATTTTGCGAAATGGAGTTACGATCATAGAGAGTAAACAATGTACGCTCTATCCGATGAACAGTAAAACATTGTCAATTTAATGATAAAATAAGCATACCGATACTTCAGCCTCATTAACAGCGGGACCCATCCTCCCCGCTCAGTGTGAAAGTGACCCAATCAGAGATGTGCCAAAGTGATATTTTGACTTAAGCCCCTATGGTTCCGAGGGTGCGATATACCGTATATCTGACCATAATGTTATGACTTACCCCACACCCCAACAGCGACATTCAACATTTAGTAGACAATAATCCAATTTATCTGTCGAGTTGGAAGACTCGTAAATTTGCTTCAAAACTTTGTTAAGTAACGCCTCGGCCCAAGTCCGTATGACCTGGTTAGTGAGTCGTGTTTACATACAGGATTTCCCAGGCTGTTTGTAGGTCAATGACTTTACTGATAGGTACTTAAATAAAAGTTTAAGATAATAAACAAGGGTATGCGATGCGCGAGATTGGTCCGCGGGGTAAAAAAGTGTAACTATATTTTTAATAATCACTGCATAGTGTAAAACAAAGTCGCTTTCTCTGTCCCTATATCCCTATGTATGCTTAAACCTTTAAAACTACGCAACGGATTTTGATGCGGTTGTTTTTAATACAGATTTTTAATAGATTGAAGAGGAAGGTTTTTATATTTAATACATGTGACATCCCACGGGAAGGCGGGTAAAACCTCAGGGGACAGCAAGTAATAAATAATCCTAAGAATCTTTACGCAAGGTCATCTGATGATAAACTAAGCAGAGCTTGTACTATAGAAACCAGACGACTGATATACTACAAATACTATTGGTTGTCTTTTTAAATACATACTTATACGTTACTATAATTATTACTATTTGACAGGCCAGTTGGCTTGATGGTTAGAGACCCTGACTGCCAAACCGAAGGTCGCGGGTTCGATTCCCACCCAGGATAAACATTTGTGTGCATGAACATGTCTGTTTGTTCTGTGTCTGGGTGTAAATATCTATATAAGTATGTATTTAAAAAGTAGTATATGTAGTATATCAGTTATCTGGTTTCCATAGTATAAGCTCTGCTTAGTTTGGGATCAGATGGCCGTGTGTAAAGAATGTCCCAGGATATTTATTTATTATTTATTAGTTATTATTATTATTTATTATATACTAATTGGTTGTATTTTTAAATACATACTTATACGTTACTATATATTATTACGAACCCAACAAACAAAGTTGTTCATGCAAACTAATAATTGTCTTGGAAATCGACCAGTGGCGTGGCTGTCAGAGTATCTAGTCACCAAACCGTGGCCTATCAAATATATTGGAACTTACCATCGCATTGGGAGGTTAATAGACTCAAGAAAATAGAAACCTCTGTTGGGAGTTATGGTCTTCTCATAACCCGTTTTTACAATGAAACCTCGAGATCATTACGGATCGAACAAGTTACATAAGCAGCATACTGTTATCGCAATGAAATCACCCCCCTTATTCAGCTGATACAAACTTCGTCGGCGAGCCGCTTCACGGAGGCCTCGGAGAGCTTATCTCTCACGTGATTAGTAGTATTAGCCTAGTTAGCGAAAGAGATAGAGCATAGAGGCGCGACGAAACATCCTCTAGTTAGTGACATTTTCCTTACAGAATCGAGCCCCTGATTGGCTCTCCCCTCTCTTTCGTCCGGTTTCCCGATGGGTGTTACCTATGTGTTAATCCAGATCAAAACTATCAATGTGCCAAATTTTATAGAAAACATTTTAGTAATTTGTTCGTGACAGAGTAATAACAATCCATCCAAGTAATATAATATTAGTTGAAGTCGACAGGCCAATTGGCTTGATGGTTAGCGACCCTGACTGCCAAGACGAAGGTCGCGGGTTCGATTCCCACCCAGGACAAAAATTTGTGCGCATGAACATGTCTGTTTGTTCTGTGTCTGGTTGTAAATATAAATATATATGGATATATATGTATGTATTTAGAAAAATAAAAAGTAGTATATCAGTTATCTGGTTTCCATAGTAAAAGCCGCGTGTAAAAAGAATGTCCCAGGACATTTATTATTTATTTAATAATTATACATAGATCCAATATACTCGTATATATAGCAATATATAATAGCTTACATATCTTGCAATAACTTTTAAACTAATCGAATAAAAATAAATATTATAGTTCAATGGATTATTTTTTTATGCCACTTGGGCCGACAAACAAGCAGACGGTCCACCTGATGGTAAGTGGTCACCGCCGCCTATGGACATTTGCAAGACTAGGAGCATCGCCAATGCGTTGTCGACCCTGAGACGTGAAGTTGTTAAGTCTCATGTGCCTGTAATTCCACCGGCCCCCTTACCTTTCTAACCGAAACACAGTAATACAATTGCACTACTGCTTCACAGCGGAAATGGGTAAGGTGGTAGTACTTCCCCGGACAAACTCTGCACTAAGAGCTCTACTACTCAATTATTCGAATATCATACTTAGCACTTATAATTAAGGATCAACTTCCCAAATAGAGGCCTAACTAATAAATTACTTAAAACGGCCTTATTCCGTAACTTTCAAAGTAAAACAAATGGCCCCCAGCGTGTTCAGATAGTACCAACTTAGAAAACTTATAACTTAACTTAAACTATATGTTACTAAAATGGTTTAATGAACCAACCTAATATAGGATGTGACACCTATACAACTTTAAAGCTTATAAAGGTAGTAGTTAAGTAGGAAAGCTATGTGTGAAGTTAACCTCATCATTTCCCCTTTTACCCCCGAATCGGGTTGAAAATCATTTCCATGATAATACTTTAGCCTAACGATATTCATAGAATTTCCAAAAGATTTCATTTACCCTATAACTAAAGCAGAAAATTCAGATAATTTCCAGAGTTTAATCTATCTATGTGTCAAATTTCATTCAAATTTGTTTAGCCAATAAGGCGCAATTCGTTCACGTTAGTATTAAGTAGAAGGATATGGAAGTATATTAATTAGGTTTAAGAAGGAAATAGGTTGCAATGTTCAAAAAAATTTGGGCCTAAGCTTAAAAAAAAATAATAAGCTGTGTAGAGACAAAAAAAGACGCATGAACAAAAGCTCCACACAACAGAAATGCGTATGCTACGATAGGCAGGAGGAGTCACACTCAAAGACAAGGTTCGCAATGAGTACGAGTATATCAGGAGGAGCTTCAAAGTTGCAAACGGACAAACTGAGCGAGTCCAGGCTGCGATGGTACGGTCACGTACTGCGTAGAACGGAGGATCATGTCGTGAGGACTTTTTCTTGGCCTTTCTTTTGAAAGAGGGGAAGAGGAAGACCTCAGACCACCTGGTTGACGAATGTTCAGAGGGACATGAAGGAATTGGGTCTGAGGGAAGAGGACGCACAGCGACGGACCACGTGGCGTCGCATGATTGGAAAAGCCGACCCCGTGTAGCGGGAAAAGGCGAGGCCAAAGAAGGCTGTGTAGAGACACAGTAGTGAAACTATTGTATTACAGGGAAACATTTTAATTATTCATCAATACCTTGAAAAGCAAAGGTTGTGTTAATCATCCAAAAAGTCACACAAAAAGGTTGAAGATCAGAATTTTAAACCTCTCCTATAATTTAATATCCCAGGACATTCTCCACGCATGGTTACCTGATCCCAAATTAAGCAGAGTGTACTGCTTGTACTATGGCTACCAGGTATGATATACTACAAATACTAATTTTTTAAATATATACTTTTATAGATATTTACACCCAGACACAGCCAGACATGTTCATGCACACAAAATTTTGTCCTGGATGCCCCACGACCTGGATCAACGACAACTGGTCAAGAAGTTTCACAAAAAAAAAGGGGCTATACTCAAAACATCATCGATATAAATCAGCATAACGAATTCAATGAAAGAAAATTATCGAAACACAAATATCTGATCGATAAATAATCACTGGAGCACTCAAAGTGACAATGTGTCCAGTGAAGTGACAATAGAGTTTTAGAGTGCGTTTGAAGAATGCTCATAGCTACAATTGGATCTGTCTGAGAAGAGTGGTTGTCAAACTTTTTTTATTTTAAATTTAGTATAAAGCATTATTAATCAATTAGGTATACTATGTCGCCAATTCATATTAATAACACATCAAAGTGGCAATAGATACGTATAAGGAAGAAAGAAGATGATAAATAGAAAATTGTTTTTTTATTTATTTATTTGTAGTTTACAATAAAATTTAAATTTGCCTTAGTGCCTAAATACCTGAGGGGTTTGACCAGGCACTGCACCTATAATGATAATATTAGGGAAAAAAATTATATCTGGGTTTCCATAATCTGTTTATTTCTATAAATAAGTGAGAAGATATGAAAAATCTTCAAATGTATAACATTAACTTAGCGACATTATAACTACGACATTATCTAGAAATTTTGCGCGATATTTCTAGATCGATCTAGGGACATATGACAAGAACATAATAAACTGTAGAAGGTATTATAAACATTGAATGACATATTAACTAAATTTCTCCACTAATATTATAATGAGGTAAAGATTAGATAGAGGTTTTTATATACCACATTGACCGACAAATAAGCAGATGGTCCACCTGATGGTATGTGACCACCGCAGCCTATAGACATTTGCAATACTGCACCATGCGTTGTCGACCCTGAGACGTAAAGTTGTTAAGTCTCATGTGCCTGTAATTTCACCGGCCCCCTTACCTTTCTAACTGAAACACAGTAATACAAGTGCACTACTGCTTCACGGCGGAAATGGGTAGAGGTGTAGTAGGTACTTCCCGGACGCGCTCTACACTAAAGGTAATCTCCAAAACTACTGATCCCACTGAAATAATCACTAATCCGAGTCTAGGCCAAATGTCAACCTGGGAAAATATAAGATATTTTAAGAACGCAGGTATCCTACAATAGCACTAAATATGTTCGTTACATTACGAGCAAACATATAATGTATTAATATTACATAACAGTTACTATTATAGTTCTCCGCCGTACTCAGTCAATTGTACCGTGATGAAACGTGTACGTGTATGTTACTATGTGTACCAACTTGTACAATAAACACATCAGGGGCTCGATTCTGTAAGGAAAATGATACTAACTCGAGGATGTTTCATCGCGGCCTCCGTGCTGTGTCTCTGTCGCTTACTATGCTAATACTACTAATCACGTGAGAGATAAGCTCTCCGAGGCCTCCGTGAAGCGAAGTTTGTATTAGCTGAATAAGGGGGCATTTGTTAGTATGATGAGGAAAAATCTTGGAACTGAATTTATGACCTACGGTTACCCAAAGTAAAGGTGAAATTTCCACACTCAATTGTTTCTGTTGACATTGCACGATTAGCTAAATGACGTCATTCTAAATCCAATATGGCGGACGTAATAAGCTGGTCATTTATTACTTCATAAGCCAACATGTTATGGGTATCTAATGAAAGGGTTTTCCGAGTACCATACGTGACGTATTTTTGTTTAATGTCTACAAGCTTGTTTTTAAAAACGTTTTTTTAACTGAATTCCCGGAGGATGTTACCTATTTTCGAAGATAAAAACCTAAGAGATAAGGACACATCCAGGTTATAAACTATTTATGTGCCAAGTTTCATCTAAACCCGTTAAGTAGTTTTAGCGTAAATGAGTGGCAAATACATCTCAATTACCATCCTTACAAACATTCGCTATTTTTATTTGTTTTTATTTACGATATGAGTTCAGATAGAGATAATAAAAAGTTAGAACAAAATTACAAAATCAGTTACTCATTGATTTTAGAACCCTTTTCAAATTTACTAGCGAGTAATAAAATACTTAAAAGGAGGGACACAATAAAACTTTGAGCACCACAGTCAGAAGCCGTCAAATGACATGTACGGGCCATGATTGGCCGGAATTGACGGCCATGTCTCGAGTAGTCACAACTAATCGACAAAGGGTCATTAACCTTATCAACTGCTTGTGAAGATCGTTAAATATCTGGACTGTGATGTTGAAAATAAAATCGGTTTTTTATTGAGACTAGTACTTGACCCGCGGATTTACCTGCACTGGTCCTCTCAGCCACCTACTGAAATTGAAATGTGAATGTAAGTTTGTTTGTTACGCTTTTACGCGAAAACTACTTAACCGATCATCATGAAACTTTGTACACATATTCTTGGAGGTATTAGAAGTAACATAGGATACTTTTTATCCCGGGAAAATGTTACATACCTCGGGAACGCGGGTGTAACCGCGAGGGACAGCTAGTAATTAATAAATGCTAAAGTTCCTAAAGATGGTTGGACTGGTGTTTATTACTCTTTCACACAAAAACTACCCGACATATTTGGGTGAAACTGAGCACATACATAGTTTATAGCCCGGAATGACACATAGGACACATTTTATCACGGAAAAATGTAACATCTCTCTGTAACCTGGGTAAAATCGCGGCGGACAGCTAGTCAATATGTATGTTGTACGTATTTAGAAAGGACTATACCAGTTATTAGTTTTCATGATACGTGGTCTCCTTAGTTATTAAGGTAAGTAAATAATGTCTTAGGACATATTCTAGGACTAATAAATACAATATTTAGTTGATTTCACTAGCTGTCCCCCGCGGATTCCCCCGCGTTTATCGGTTTCATATATAGCCATCTACGAAAAATTCCATGTCGAATGGTAGCAGTCCCATCCCGACATGTTAACTAGTTTTGAAGTGAAAATGAGTCAAAGAAACCCTATTTTCCTTATTTATATGACTAGCTGCTCCCACGGTTTCACCCGCGTTTATCGATTTCATACATAGCCTATAACCATCTCAAAAAAAATCCGCGTCGAATGGTAGCAGTCCCATCCCGATATGTTCAGTAGTTTTGACGTGCATACCTTTCATCATTTGCATCATTGATTTCTTACAGCGTCTAATTAAGACAGACAAAACCATCTAATACCTCAGTGAAGATATCTATCTGTCTCCAAATGACTCTGAGTTCATTAAAACCGTTCTTAATTTAAAAAGCCATAAAACACAAATCAAACTTAACACACCTAATAAGCACGCTCGCACTTATCGATAAATCACCAAATCTATCGACATAATCGCGATACGATAATGTATTATTATTTTTTATTAATCATATGTCATTGGTTGAACTGAGTACAGTAATTAATTTTGGATATTGTTTATGGGATATAAAAGACCATGGCGGTTTGTCGCGTGGGAGGGGTTGTTGACCGATTTCTTCAGAGCTCTTTATATTAATGGCTATTGAATATCGATAGCAATAGAGTTCATTATGGGTTCATTTTTGTTATTTATTTATACACTTGATTAATCAATACTTTGTGAGTGGGTGTAGTGTTAGGGAAAATATTTCGCTTTGTACGGATAAATTCAAATTGAAGATGGTTGATTTACACTAAACATACCATAACCGGGTCAAATGACAAATTTTGAACTTGTAAATGCACGTATCATCTTATTGCTTTTGCACATTTGACTTTTCTTACTAATTAATATACAGTTATACTATTTATTTTCCTTCCTAACAACCATATTTCATACATTCAAGCAGGAAACATAAGGTCACAATTGGCCCGCTATGGTAGAAATAGGTACCTAGTAAGTGTTGGTATGATTAGTGTTAAGAAAGGTAGTATATATCTAGACATACCTACATATAAAATTACATGTCTTGACTAACTGACTGATTCATCAACAAAGAACCTAAAACTGATAAAAACTTGAAATTTTGCGCAAAAGTTCCCATACATAACGTCACTAAGCAATAAAGGATTTTTGGAAATTTCACCCCAAAGGGGATTAATGATGTATGGAACGGTTGGAAGTCCGTCATTTTAATGTACTACCTGTCCCCGCGGTTTTACCCGCGTTCCCGTGGGATGTCACATGTATTATACATAAAAACCTTCCTCTGCAATCACTCTATCTAATAAAAAAAAACCGCATCAAAATTCGTTGAGTAGTTTTAAAGATTTAAGCATAAATTGGGATATAGGGCCAGAGAAAGCGACTTTGTTTTATACTATGTAGTGAAGAAGCAAGTCTGAAATGAATGTAAACGGGCGATTTTCAAAATTATACACCTAAGAAAATGAATTAGAGGTTGAAAGGTTATTTGGGTAGTAAGTCAATTATGTAGGCTATTTTTTATCCCGGGAAAATATTATATCCCTCGGAAACGATAGTGATACCACGATCATCACTGGTCAGCTACTAAACATACTTGAACATTACCCATATTGATAATGTTTTTGATATAAATTGATTGGAATAATTGGAAATACTAGGAACTCACGGTTAAACTTGTCAAAAAAACGTTTTTACCCTATTACTTAATTGAAACATATAAAACGAAACCTTCAGATATTGTGCCTCGTGGTGTTAATAATTACAATACTAAATTATGTCAAATAACAAAGAAGGAGAACGTTATTGTATAATCGAAAACAATCTCATGAATAAAAAATGTTTTAGTAAAAATGGTATTACCAATATGAAAAGAATTCTAGTTTTATACAAAAATCATCGTTTCAAACCAGTATTTTTGCATAAAACAAGCGTAAAATTCATAAGATAATATGTAGAGATAACGAACAGAAACATTTATTGATCACGCTTTAATTTAGATAAAAACGGACGTGACGGCAAATCCATTTTTATAACTTGATATTTTTTTTAAAAACAATGAAATATAGTGCGACCAACTCAATTACGTAAAATAGTGACGTGACATTAATGTCATGCTGTATCGATAATAGAAAATTTATCATTTTTCAATCGATTCTTCTCCTTTCTAGACGGCCCTGCCATCATGTATGATACGTAATAGAGAGAACAAATTACGTTTATAAAAAAAAATATGAGAATGAAATATGTCATGACAAATAAATATCTACATTACAACACATAATCCAAATATCTCCCAAATAATCAGCAGGATTCAAACTAGATAAGAAAACACTGGATGCTCTTAACATAGATATTTAACAAATTAATAATTATTAAGATAAAACGAATGGACTGTACAAAAAGCTTCCGAAATATAAAAAAAAATCTGGTGAAACACATCACGCATCGAAAAAATATGCAGGTTTCGGGAGTGGTTTGAAAATTATACAGCAAATTTGACATTCAAATTGAAATGGGATGTCACACCACACTCGGGCGGTCCGAGTGACCGTAAAACAATTATACACCTATTCAAATGGAAAATAACTGGGACGTGTCGAAAAGTTAAAAACAGAAAAAGTACGACAAAATCCCTTTAAATCGCTGTAATTTCTCAATTTGGTATGAATTGTTGTTTTTGTTTCATTGTATTGTCCGATTTCATAAACGTTAAGTTGATCATGGATTTTGCGCGAAAATTGATTGGAATTCACATTTTCTTTTCTCGTTTTTTTTATTTTTCATCCACAACAGTGCTATCTAGTCAAAATATTATTTAAAACTATCGACTTTTTAACAAAATATAATTGACGTGTCCTTTCAAAAGTTGTAATTTGAGGGTCTAAAATACATAAATAATATTTTGTATCCATTAAATTATTTATAACATTTACACTAAGACTCCTAAAACCAAATCCACGTATCTTTTACACGACGCTTATGTAACATAAATGATTAATATTTATCCACGAAAAAAGCAATCCATATACGCGATATTGCGATAGACCTCAATCTCACCTGATGGTAAGTGAAGATGACGCCGAAGATGGAACTCGCTATCCCGTTAGTAGCCTATTCACTCTTATCTAATATAGGTAATCGATATAATTATAAGCTATCGACCAGTAATCTATCGATAAATATCAATATACAAGACGTCACATCACTATTAACCCGGAATCGAACCGAACCACTATGCTAATCGGGGTACAATTGATTTGCATAGAACAAATCTGTTGCCAAGCAATTATTGTTATAGACTATTAATTAAAATAAATCACACGACGCGTGAGGTCTTGAGCTCTAAAGGTGAAGGAGCCTGATCATATATGTTGATAAGAAAAGTGAAGAGTGCATATTCATTAAACATTACAGGCTTTATATTAGACAGGCCAGTTGACTTTGTTGTTAGCGTATGTATTACGAAAAAAAGTAGCATATCAGTTATTTGGTTTCCATAGTCGGTAACGCTAACAGTGCGACGAGTTCAATTGTTTATTCCCCATCCTAAAAATTCTCAACGCGCCTTAAAAAATGTTCACTTCCAAAACCTAAATTAAAGTTGTAGTAGGTGCATTATTAAAGAGAGAAATGAAAGTAACATTTCCGCAAACAATATAGCATCACAACCTAGTATTAATCACAAGAAACCTCAATAGCTATATCGTGTATCTTATCACTTTAATGCTTTAAGCTTGTTGCCAACTTGAGAGATAAGCCCTTATCAGATAACGAGCTTTGTTCCTCGCAAGTGAAGCTTTTATCTCGATTTATTGTTTTGTACAATAATAAAGTAAATTAATTTAATGGCTGTTGTAAAGTGAAGTGTGTTCCGTATCCTCGGCATCGGGATTTAAAAATAATCTTGCGGGTCCCTTATCTATAGGATCTTGTGGATTGTTCCATATATAAATAGCTATAACCCGTTCGTTTTAGCAAGATATTTTATTGTAACCATCTTTTAGAGTTTTATAAACAATACTAAATATACTCGGCGGTTTTGCCCGCATTCTCAATGGATATAATATTTTTCCGGGATACTGAATATCCATTATTCTTCTCCATATGATACGCTACATGCGTGCAAAGTTTCATGATGATTGGTTGTGCCGTTAAAACGTCAAGAGCTAAAAAGCAAAAATAGTAAACGATTTCACATTGCTAATCAATTCTGCTTCAGTGTGTTTGTGCTCGCTAAATTAAAAAAGTGGTTAATTGATTAATTTGAAATTTTCACACAATATTGGGTGTTTATTTAAGAGTGTTCTTATATAGGTACTTTTTATCTAGCAGTTCTCAAAGGGAAGCGTTTTGCAAAGATTCAATTAATCATATCTGACAAATTACTATTTTTTTTATGCCACTTGGGCCGACAAACAAGCAGACAGTCCACCTGATGGTAAGTGGTCACCGCCGCCTATGGACATTTGCAACACTAGGAGCATCGCCAATGCGTTGTCGACCCTAAGACGTGAAGTTGTTAGGTCTCATGTGCCTGTAATTTCACCGGCCCCCTTATCTTTCTAACCGAAACACAGTAATACAATTGCACTACTGCTTCACAGCGGAAATGGGTAAGGTGGTAGTACTTCCCCGGACGAACTCTGCACTAAGAGCTCTACTACTCTAAAAACTATACATTTACTCACCTAATAATTATTATCAGACTGGGGTAACAGGCACCTGAATTATGTAACTTTCTCTGAATCAATGTTAAGACCAATTTAAAAATAGATTGATAGTCCGGTACGCGAATAAAATGGGACAACAGAAGTATCGCCGTCAATGTACTTCAAAATTTACTGATTACACAATCGCCCTGCGGTTTGGTTTGTACTACTAATATTATAAATGCGAAGGTTTGTATGTACGGATGTTTGTTACTCTTTCACGAAAAAAATTCTAAATTTGTATGAAACTTGGCACATATATAGAAAATGCCCTGGAATAACACATAGGATACTTTTTGTGCTGGGAAAATGTTACATCCTTCGGGAACGCGGGTGAAACCGCGGAAACAGCTAGTATAGTATAAATTACACTATTACTGTCTTGTACTTTTGTGCGCTTAGCCCTTTTAAACGACGTAAAAGATTTTGATGTAATTTCCACCATTATTAAGAAAAACTCTTTCGGAAGGTTTATGTGTTATCCCACTCAGGCAAAGTCGGGGCTGATCCTTAGTTTATAATATTAACAAGTTACTCGGTTTAGCGGAAAATTCCTTTCAATTACTATGACAAATCCTTTTGTACAAAACGAAACTCTTGTCAAAGCATCCCGACTCGCTACCCAGCTGACAATACGTCAAATCAAAGGGTATTTAACCAGAAGCTGTAATTACCAGAACCCTTACACCACGGCCAGGGTACTGGGAACCTTCGTACGGTATAAATTATTGAATTAATTACATTGGACAATAGAATTGATGGTTTGCGTTTATGTGCGAAATTTTGGATGTGGCATCGCAGTTGTTTGAGTGGTCGATCTCTCTTTGGTGTAGAGTTCGTCCGGGGAAGTACTACCTTACTCATTTCCGTCGTGAAGCAGTAGTGCGCTTGTATAACTGTGTTTCGGTTATAAAGTCGGTGAAATTATAGGCACATGAGACTTAACAACTTCAGGTCTCCGGGTCGACAACGCATTGGCGATGCCCCTAGTAATGCAAATTTTCATTGGCGGCGGTGAGCAATTACCATCAGGTGGACCGTCCGCTTGTATGTCAACCCACGTGGTATAAAAGTTGTAACGTTAGATACTTGGGTGTGATTCTGTAAATGACCATAATGTTTCGTCACTCCATGCGCTGTCTCTTACGTTAACTATGTAAATTCGGCACTTTCTGTGAAGGAAAACATCGTGTAGAAATCTACCAGACTATCCACCTACCACACTCGAGATGAAATACAAAGAAAACATTTATTTTGGACTCACACAGCATCAACATGGACAATTTCATTGACATCACAAATTACACACAGATACAATATAGCAATAACAACACAATCATACAGTATATACACTGTGTGAGGCCAAAAAGGCAGCTATCTCAGCATAAGCTGCGGCCGTAGATACCGCAGCGGTGATATTCTGATCGGGCTAGCGGTGCCACGGACAGGCGCGGCACAAACATAAAAAGCCAATCTTACTATTCAATACTACCGAGATTTTACTATTATAAATACGATAGTTTGTATGGAAGGATGTTTGTTACTCGATTACACCAGAACTGCGCCCTTATTCAGCTAATACAAATTTCGTCGGCGAGCCGCTTCACGGAGGCCTCGGAGAGCTTACCTCTCACGTGATAAGTAGTAATAGCGTAGTAAGCGACAGAGACAGAGCAGAGGCAGCGACGTAACATCCGCGAGTTAGTGTCATTTTCCTTACAGAATCGAGCCCCTGGTAAACGGATCTGGACGAATTTGGCACAGAGATTTATTATAGTCTAAATAGGGAGCCAGGAGACTTACACGCATAGGAAAACCTAGTTTAGGCTCCTGTCTCCTACAATTTAATGTACCTATCTTTTATAAAAAAAATATACAAGTAGGAAAACCTAGTTTAGGCTCATGTCTCCCAAAATTAAATGTTTACAAAAAAAATATGTTTTTAAGTGGGAGATAATTTACGAATTTAATAGTCTGAAATAGCACATAAGATTTTATATCGGGGAATAAGTAACATCCCTCGGGAACTGAGAAACCGTGAGGTCTAGTAAATACTATACAACGTGTTACAAAATACCCCGTAAAAATATAGTTAATTTATCAAAGCCAACAACCCTAGTAAGCTGTCATGTCAGGGAACCAGATTATTTAACAGAAAGGCCTACGTACCTATTTTAACTTAATAATTGTCTACTTTAATAGTTTTTCTATTTTTCATTCATAAAAATCTGTTTTCTATTTTTTTTTTGGAGTATGTATCAGCGTTACTACGGTTCTTAAATATTGTGAATGGACTCGTTATAAGGCTCCATTTAACCTCATTTCGGCTTTACGGGTAGTTTTATAACATCAGCCTGTATCACTACATAGTATAAAACAAAGTCGTTTTCTCTGTCCCTATATCCCTATGTATGCTTAAATCTTTAAAACTACGCAAGGGATTTTGATGCGGTTTTTTAATAGATAGAGTGATTGAAGAGGAAGGTTTTTATGTATAATACATGTGACATCCCACGGGAACGCAGGTAAAACCGCGGGGGACATTTACTAACTTATAAAATGTTTAAACTAATTCGCACATCCATTTATTTCGTACATCTAACAGTAGAAGATATTAGTACAAGATATGTATATTCAATTATGAATATGTATGTACATTTGACTATTGGGCTGCCTAATAATAATAATATTTACGACCGTCTGTACGTGTGGGTCGCACAGCTCCGTAACGTTTCTAAAACGGTTACTAATAAATAATTAATATATATTACTATATATATCTCTAGGATGTCTGTATATTATATATATACATATATATATATATATATATATATATATATATATACGTAGTATATGTAGTATATCAGTTACCAGGTAGCCATACTACAAGCAGTAAACTCTGCTTAACTTGGGATCAGGTAACCATGTGTGAAGAATGTCTATAGATATTTATTTTTATTTAAAAAAAAGTCCCAACATGACCTACCTAGAACATAATAAGACTAATGTCTAATTTACCTTGTCAGACTCGGGTATCGAACCCAAAACCTCTGTCCGAGTTTTATACCATTCGGCCACCGAGGCAATAAAAATATGTCCAGTTAAAGTCGCGGAAAATAACTAATGTATTAATAAAAGTGCTAACGGGTAAGCTTTAGCTATACCTATTAAATCACATATAATTACAATACAAGTAAATCTAATTAAGTTTTGTCAAATTGAATTAATTCTGAAAGACAGGTTATTCAGATCTATTGTGATGTTTATTTCATTTAACATCAAAGCGAACAACCGAAATAGTTGAAAATCCTACAAAATACTAGCTGTCCCCCGCGGTTTCATCCGTTTTACTGAAGTATATTACTATTTTGCAGAGATAAAAAGTATCTTATGTGTTATTTTAAGGCATGCTCTATCTATGTGCCAAGTTTCATCTTAATACGGTAAGTAGTTTTTGCGTGAAAGAGTGACAAATATCCATACATCCCTTTTCATTAGAAAGATAGGATTGTTAATGTTTAAGTTCTTGTGACTCAATTAGGCGAAACGGCTGATGGAATTTTGATAAAGCTTGGCACACATATACTAGCTGTACACGCGTTTTTTTTTTATTCTTCTACCTCCAACATAATCGGAGCCTATGTTAGCTATTATTACTCTTCCATACCAGTTCTCGCTTATATTCCTCTGTCCCCCGCGGTTTCACCCCCGTTCCCGAGGGATGTAACTGTTGATGCGATGTTATGTTCTGTTCATTACTGAAACTTTGCGTACCTCTTCGGGGATAACAGGCGTGAAGTTATAAAGGTTACGTCTGAATGCGCCGCGGTTTCACTCGCGTTTAAATTGATACAATGGAGCCGTACCGAGTAATACCAATTTTCATTATATCGGTTTCTGAGATACAATATGACACAGATAGACAATTTTTTTTAAATATTTATATCGGTGTCAGTGTATCATACAACCAATATATAAAATACCAGCTATCCCCCGCGGTTTCACCTGCGTTCCTGAGGGATGTAACATTTTCCCGACACAAAAAGTATTGTATGTGTTATTTAGGCAATTTTCAATATATGTGCCTAGTTTCATCCAAATCCGTTAAGTATTTTTTACATGAAAAAGTAACACACAGCCTTACACACAAAATTTCGCGTTTATAATATTAGGAGGATAAAATTGACCTTCATAAGTGCCCTCCGAGGGCCTAAACTGAATAAATGGTTTTGAATTTTGAATTCTTTGGCATGTATGGTTTGGCTATTTGCCATTCTCATAAACGTTTTCCTAATGTTTTAAATTTAGCGTATAAAGGAATATATCAATCACCTTATAGACTTATGTAACATATCTGTTTTTTTTTTGTGTCGATCGTTTTGGCCTAATTTGTTTGGACCAGAATTCTGGCAGACGTACTGTGTCGTCTGTAGCATAATACAGATATTTAGGAGTAGTAGAGGTCCTAACACCATAGGTCACCGTAGGTACACAATTACGCTTTGTTACCATAATAAAAAAAGTACCTACTTTACTCATTATTAATCCAAGTATAAATTGGAAGTCTTTGATAATATACTACGTGAATTTCAATAATTAGATTATAAGTAAAAATATATTTTACATCACCAGCGAATATTTATTCAATAGTTCATATTATAATTCAAAACACACCGCGCCAACGTTTGGCAAACATAATATCACACATTTGCACACTCGTGAGCTTTCATGCGTCTTGATGTTGTATATGTGACGTCACCAAATGTCATAGGACACACGGCCGTTAAGTTCGGTGAGCATTAGAACTGATAAAAATGCTAGTGTTTTTTTTTACGCTAATATTAATAGAGGACGATGAAGGCTGGTGGCTTCGATTCCCACCCAGGACAAACATTTGTGTGCATGAACATGTCTGTTTGTTCTGTGTCTGGGTGTAAATATCTATATAAGTATGTATTAAGAAAAAAGTAGTATATGTAAAAGTAGTATATCAGTTATCTGGTTTCCATAGTACAACCTCTGCTTAGTTTGGGACCAGATGGCCGTGTGTAAAAGAATGTCCCAGGATATTTATTATTATTATTTATTTATATTATATATTTATAATATTTTGACCAAGATATTTGGCCCAGATAGTAGTGTGAAAGAATGTTTAAAGAAATTTTTTTTTTAAACTACTAAAGTTATCTTCCACAGACTATATTTTATAATATAAACTGATGCTTGACTGCGATCCCACCTGATGGTAAGCAGTGATGCAATCTTTGATGTTGAGGCGCACTAGTTTATTTCGCCATAGTTACGACCTATGGCGTGGCGATCAGGGAATTATTTGTCCGTCATCTATTAAGATCTTCCTTCTATTTACGATGAGAATTCATAAATAAAATAGTTAATTTTATGTTCAATAAAGCAAGTTATCCAATTCTCTGAAATTTGGCTGATAGATAAAAAAATAAAGCCTGGAATATTATAATAATGCTTCGACTAAAACTTAATTTAATACAATAGTCTATGTGAATAATAATTGAAAACGAAATCCATACTAATATTATAAAATGGGAAAATAGCTCTGTTTGTTTGTTAACTTTTCACGATTTCATATATCTAAGTCTAAATGGCAAATCGATCGGTATGAAATTATTCATTTTATATATGTTTTATTATACTATGCTATCTTATTTCTCAAAAAATAATCTTGAAGGGGTGAAATAGAGTAAGTAAATGAGTTTCAACTCGGAAACGCAACTAAAACCGCGGGGGCCAGCTAGTGTAGTATAATAGGGAACTGTCCTGTATTAAAGATAAATGATCAAACACTAACCAGTGTATTGAATATCAAAAAATACACGAAAACGTCAAATAAGATCAAAATTTAATCATTAATTTGATTTTTAAGTACCGATCTAATGACAAAGAGTACGTTATTTGATGCTATACAATTATGACGTCACAACTTGCTATTTCATACAAAACTCCATACATTCGATCGTTTTGACATTTTATAAAGAATTGCTGATTTGACACGTCATGACACATCCCTATTGTATGTTTTTAAAACCTTAAAAAATAAAAAGAACAGACATGTACTAAATTCAGTCTAAATAATTACAATGAAATGTTATTATATTCGTAAATACATTGTCCAATGAACACATTAGTATTTCACATATCATAGGGGAAGTAGGGGCGAAGAACGGAACACTTGATAAATAGCGCGACGTTACAACAATATTGGGTAACAAACTCGACCCTTTGTCGACGTATTAGGACCGGAAGTTTCGTCAATAGGGCCAATTTTCCCACCTTTCCCCCGATCCCGAATCGAGATTAGGTATATGGAGCCTATTACTTAAATTCGGGTGCCATTTTGGTTTGTTGACTGTAATAGTTTGCACAGTTTGGAGTGTTGGTGAGCGATATGTTAAAGTGTTTGTGGAGGTGTTTTTTTCACGTCATTTCTATGGTTTTGTCACTTAGTGAAATATTTCTTGGAAACATTTTTCTAAAGGACACTTGCAAAGGTGGGAAATGGACTGTAAGGGTAGTTTTTAACGTCATTAAAACTTAAAGAAATATTTTTTTTAATTTCTAATATTCTATTAATTTCTACATCTAAACTTGTAAATCATTATATTTTAAACAAATCATTGACATATAAATGGCGTATACCATTTAATTAAAAACTAAAGAAAAGATAATACCGTGAGACCAACAGAAACTGGATATCACCACGCGTAGGCGTGAATTCCTAATACAGTAATAAACGTCACATTGAGTTTACTTCCAATATTGAAAAAGCTATTTATTTAAGCAATAAATTTTCGTTCCAAATCGTTTACAATCGAGTTCTAATAAGCACAATAAGTTCACTTATTAAATAGGCATTACTCGCATTTGACAGACGAGACGGCCATTTTAGTTAGACCTTTCGCTTTCATTGCTGATTACTTCACAAAGACACAATGTTATTTACTAACACATCATAAGTAATATACTTAAACAATCGACCTAAATTATTGAATAATAAAGCATTTGTTTATGTAAAAGAGGAGTAAGGTTACATGCGAGTGTAAAAGCCAGTCGTAAAATAAAAATCGTAATCCATTGTTCCTTATAGGCAGTCTCACCTTTATTTACGAGTTAACACGACGTGTCAAGGTATACTGGTCGTATCAACACAATACGTATGATATACGATGGGGAATTTTATTAAATATCGCGTTATTGATTTATTGCTATAGTGGAGTGAACGGTGTGTCCCGTATTGGCCCGGCTTCCCCTAAATTGTGTTTAGCGACGTACACCGGCATGAGCGACGCCATTTTTCATTTCTTCTCATTGTTACTATGATGTATACGTTTGTTTGATGACCCATATTGTGGCTGAGAAATAAGTTTATGTCTGGAGGCCTTTTAAAGGGTTATACGAGTATGTATATTAACGTAATCTTGCTATATAACTAGCTATCTCCCGTGGTTTTGCCCACGTTCTAGCGTAATATACAACCTTCGTCTTGAATCATTCTATCAATTGATGAAAACCGCATTAAAATCTATTGCGTAGTTTAAAAGATCTATGCGTACAAACGGCGGAAAGAAGTTCCAAGACAGAAGCCAGCTTCACTACATTGTATAAAACAAAGTCGCTTTCTCTGTCCCTATATCTAAAACCTTTAGCTTGAATCTTTAAAACTACGCAACGGATTTTGATGCGGTTTTTTTTTAATAGACAGAGTGATTGAAGAGGAAGATTTTTAATTATAATATATGTGACATCCCACGGGAACGCGGGTAAAACTGCGGGGGACAGCTAGTTTACTAATATTATCATTCCAAAGTGAGTTTGTTTGTTATGCTTTCGACGATAAACTACAAAACCAATCGTGCTATAATTTGGTACATCAATAGTCTATAGAATGGAGAATGATATGGGCTTTATATCCCAGGCACGCGGGTGACAAGTAGTGTTAATCATTCTTTCTTCTCATTACTAATTTAATTTAAAATGTTGCCTTTGCGTTTATATATAATCTATAATAACATCCCTAACATCCCCATTATGGAATACAGCCCTCCACAAAGTAACAGAATCGCCGTCGGCCATTTTGTATACACACAATTTTGATTAAAATATAATTGAATTGAACATGGCTTTTATCTTAACTTTTGTTAAATAAAAGATCTTGTAGAATGTGGTTACTAATTAATATTTAAATTACCTATTATTTTATTAGTACTTACTTAGATAATATAATAAATGAAAGTTTAACTTAATTTTACGTCTAAAACATACCATTTAAATCTTCTTATATAGGCATTAAATTAAGTCCATAATTGTAATTACTCCAAAATAACGTACCTGGAACAAAAAATACACGTTAAACATTTTTTTCAAATATACCCCTATACTAAGCTGTTTATCGATATCATATATATCCTATTGTTAGAAGAATAGTGAGAACACGTCATCATGGAAGGGATGGCTAGTAGTGGTGGTGTCGTCGAGTCTATATAAGCCTGCGCGCGCTCCATTCGCTACGAATTTCGTGTACTGTCAACTAATATAAGAGGAACCCCTGTCCGTTTAGATAGTCAACCTGCCTAATTTTGTAATTTAGATTTGAATTTATTTAAATGATTAATGCGTTAGAACTCTTTTATTTTGTAACTATCTTTCAACTTTATTTGTTTAAAATCATATTAAAAAGTATTTGTGTGTAAGTAGTCGTTGTGTTTTTTTTTATTTCATATTTCACCTCTGGTTCCTAAAACTATAACCATCTACGAAAAATTCCGCGTCAAATGGTAGCAGTCCCATCCCGATATGTTCAGTAGTTTTGAGGTGATAGTGCGTCAAAGGAACCCTTTTTTCCTTACATATTTATAGATAATTTAATATTAATATATTTATGGCTAAAATGGTATATTAAAAGGACACAATTCTCAAAGAATTTGCAAGCTGAAGTGGGTTGGTCACATCTGTCGTAGAACCGATAACCGTTAGGGTAGACGTGTTTTAGAGTGGGGCGCCCTCCAGCTAGATGGAGCGATGATATACGCACGATGGAAACAAAGAGCTGAAGATCGAGTTCAGTGGCGTGCCATAGGTGAGGTCTATATCCAGCAGTGGACGGAGATAGGCCAATGATGATGATGATGAAAAAGACCAGCCCTGATCTCTGAAGTATATAGACAGGCCAGTTGGCTTGGTGGTTAACGCTCTGACTGCCAAACCGAAGGTCGCGGGTTCGATTCCCACCCAGAACAAACATTTGTGTGCATGAACATGTCTGTTTGTTCTGTGTCTGGGTGTAAATATCTATATAAGTATATATTTAGAAAAAAAAAAGTAGTATATGTAGTATATCAGTTATCTGGTTTCCATAGTACAAGCTCTGCTTAGTTTGGGACCAGATGGCCGTGTGTAAAGAATGTCCCAGGATATTTGTCCAAGGATATTTATATGTATGTAAGTTTGCGGATATCATTCACAGATAGAAAAGTACACTACAACTATTACTCCCGAACGATATATGCTATGTAACATAGGAACGTGGGCGAATCCGCGTGACAAGCCAGTATTTACTAAAATGTCCAATAATAGATCTTACTGCAAATAAAATGAAATTACTATAAACGTACTGACTCGGGTGTGTGTACACCCCTTATTCAGCTAATACAAACTTCGTCGACGCACAGAGGCCTCGGAGAGCTTACCTCTCACGTGATGGCGTAGTTACCGAAAGAGACAGAGCATAGAAACCGCGACGAAACATCCTCGAGCTAGTGTCCTTTTCCTTACAGAATCGAAGCCGATATATGTTATTCATACAAATATTTGTCCCTAGTCTATACATCAACACTGAGATATTCGTCTAGGCACTAAAATATTTATGACTCACGGTTAAGTGTAAGCTTGAGAGCTTGCGTGGGTTTATTTGTTAGATATAGAAACAGTTTAATAATAATGGTTTTGAGTAGGCAATATACATGGTGACAAAAAAAGTAAAAATGTATATTTAAGTGTCTGATAAAGATGTGTTTAAGTACTAGCTGTCCACCGCGGTTTTACCTGCCTTTATGGACATATATAGCCTATAGCCATATACGAAAAATTCCGCGTCAAATGGTAGCAGTCCCATCCCGATATGTTCAGTTGTTTTGAGGTGATGGTGCGTCAAAGGAACCCTATTTTGCTCATAAATATTCATATATTTTAATTTATTTAAGAAGCTGCTGGCTGGTTTTTTTTACAGCTAAGTGTGTTAAAGAAAAATTAACCCTATGGACTTGTTATTAGGTTCATTGCCAACATCAGATAATTAACCAGTACCTACAATAGATATTCAATAAAATTTTGAGTATAAAACTCCATTTTCGATTTTCGTTATACGATTAAAAAAATAAATAAATAAATCTATATTAAAAACCGGCTTTTCAATAATATTTAATATAATCGATATTTGGATCTATGACGATGTATTTTCAGCCCTATCGGCTTGTTATAAGGCACAATTGGTAATAAAGAAAGGGTCAAGGTAAAGGGTCAGGTCGAAAAGATTCATGGAACAAGTTGAGCGAATGATTGAGATATTAAAGTGATCGAGATCCAAAAGGCCCGTTTGACAGCTAAGAATGCTACTGGAAAATCACCTCTATAGCTTTCACTACAAGGTATGTCTATTAATCCTATAGTTAATTGTATGGGGATGGTGATCACCCTTATTGTAGCAGCATAGGGTACATTTTTCTATAACAAACTTAGCTGTCAATACGGGGAATTAGATCAACAACTTTAGTTAGTGATAGTAGAAATATTCTAAGAAAAAATATAGTAAAAAAAAAAAAACATAACGCCTTATTCTAATACCGATCAGTTTTTCCACGATCAATAATTCGAACAATGTTATCAAAGTAAATATATAGCAAACTAGCTGTCCCCCGCGGTTTCACCCGCGTTTCCGTGGAATGTAACATTTTCCCGGGATAAAATGTAGCCTATATTTTATTCCAATATATGTTCTATCTATGTGCCAAGTTTCATCGAAATCCGTTGGGTAGTTTTTGCGTGAAAGAGGAACAAACATCCATACATACAAACTTTCACGTTTATAATATTAGTAGAATTTATAACAAAAAAAAGTCATCAATAAATGTTATTAAATATCCTGGGACATTTTTTATACTGGGCCTTGCACAGAGCTTGTACTATGGAAACCAGATAACTGATATACTACACATACAACTTATTTTTCTAAATATATAGGTATCTATAAATATATTTACACCTAGACACAGAACAAACAAACATGTTCATACACATTAATGTTTGTCTAGGAATTGAAGCCACGACCTATGGCGTGGGAGTCAGGGGCTCAAACCAGCAAACCACTGCAATATATTCTTCAGTCACCTCTCGTTAATTTCCCAATATACATATAGCTCAATTCATCCTACCGATATTATAAATGCGAAAGTTTGTGATTTTGTATACATGTTTGTTACTCTTTCCCGCAAAAACAACCAAACGGATTTTCATGAAACTTGGCACATAAATAGCATAAAATCTAGATTAATACATAGAATACTTTTTTTCCCGGGAAAATGTAACATTACACGGGAAATCGAGTGAAGACGTGAGGGACAGCTAGTACAATATAAATGTCTATCTAGATTTCAATATGCCCTACATTCTAAATAAAATGTGCTATATACAAGTTCCCTCCATTCACCTTTCCAATATTCCCTACAGACCCCCCTTTATAGGTCAGGGGGTACCATCGATACGCAAGAGTTTAACATTTCTGTACGTGTTCGAATCTTTGTTATATTTTTTTCTCGCTAACTGTTTTCCGTGTTTGATACGTAGTCGTGGATCTACGAATAATATTAGAAGTGGTATTATAAAAAAATAAAATATTTATTAAAAGGAATTAATCTTCAAGAGATACAATACAGACATGTTTAATGAAGATATTAAATGCCATGTGACTTAAAGTGTCCAAATTGTTAAAGGATTCACAAGTGACTATTTTGGTTCAGCCGCGAACTTAACTGCCATTTTAAACCGAGTGCTGTTCATAGAAAGGTGAATTTTGTTTGCATAGCTAACCATTCTTCACGACGTTATTTCTGAACGCTTAGAAGGACATAGACTTCTAATAGAAGTAACCCTAAAACAAGAGTGAAACCCGGGCTTAAAAGCTAGTTACAAAACGTTTAAGAGACACTAGACAGCCGACAAATAAATAAATAAACAAATAAATAAATAAAGATCCTGCAACATTCTTTAACACACGGTCATTTAATCCCAAACTAATCAGAGCTTGTACTATGTAGACCAGACAACTAATATACTACTTATTTAAATACATACTTTACGGGCCAGTTGGCTTGGCGGTTACTCCCACCGAGGACAAACATTTGTGTGCATGAACATGTCTGTTTGTTCTGTCTGGGTGTAAATATCTATATATGTATGTATTTAAGTAGTAGTATATGTAGTATATCAGTTACCTGGCAGCCATACTACAAGCAGTACACTCTGCTTAACTTCGGATCAGGTAACCATGGTACCGTATACTTCTATTGATATTTTTATCCAGACACAGAGCAAACTGATATGTTCATGCACACAAATCTTTGCCTTGGGTAGTAAGGAAACTCACTACCAAGTCAATGGGCCCATCATCAACAATCACAATAACATTGTACCTCCATAGACACAATCATACCTCGACGATCAAATCTAACGTACGCAAACACTGAAGGCACCTCTGAACGCATTTTCATGTATTTACATACCCACGGCTTTTAGCGTAAACGCCTGTTTGCATAGTTACAAACAAATATACTACGGGGAAACGCCTTTTACGAGTATTTAGGTCAAGCTCTTCGTGCAGGTTTTCTGCTTAGTTAATGTTCGGATTTATTATCTGTATTTGGTATACGTTCTAGTTTAAAATGTTTAGATGTGTTTCTCGAGTAGTAGAGCTCTTAGTGCAGAGTTCGTCCGGAGAAGTACTACCACCTTACCCATTTCTGCCGTGAAGCAGTAGTGCACTTGTGTCACTGTGTTTCGGTTAGAAAGGTAAGGGGGCCGGTGAAATTACAGGCACATGAGACTTAACAACTTCACGTCTCAGGGTCAACAATGCATTGGCGATGCCCCTGGTGTTGCAAATGTCCATAGGCGGCGGTGACCACTTACCATCAGGTGGACCTGACAAGCTTTCGGAGATCCGTAACGAAGCCTTCGATGAGCTTTTTCTTGGTTCTTTCAAATTTATTTGCTTACCTCCCGTAGCGTGTAGACGTGCGAACATCTATACTAATATTATAGAGAGGAAAGATTTGTATGTAAGTATGTTTGTTACTTTTTCACGCAAAAACTACTAAACTATATAGATGAAACTTGGCACATAGATAGAGCATATCCTGGAATAACATATAGGCTACTTTTTATCCCGGGAAAATGTGATATCCCTCGGGAACGCGGGTAAAACCGCGGGGGACAGCTAGTATATAATAATGAAATTGAACAAAGTGCCAAAGATATACAAGCTATGATTCATCAAATATAAAGTTCTAATTTAGAAAAAACTACTCTGCCTTAAACAAATAAAAAAAATATATATATATATCCTGGGACATTCTTTACACACGGCCATCTGGTCCCAAACTAAGCAGAGCTTGTACTATGGAATCCAGATAACTGATATACTACAAATCCTATTTTTTTTCTAAATACATACTTATATAGATATTTACACTCAGACACAGGACAAACAGACATCTTCATGCACACTAATATTTAGGTGGGAATCGAACCCGTGACCTTCAGTTTAGCAGTCAGAGCTTTAACCACCAAACGGCTCTTAACCGTAACCCTAACATTCTATAACACTTAAAGCTGCTTCGCTGAGGATTTCAGAGAGGATCTCACAAGATGGTGTAGTTGAAAGACAGAGCAGAGAGACCCCAAAAGTAAATAGAAAGTTCGTAAAACAAACCCAATCGCCATCAAATAATACAATGAACTTATGAATCAGCAGTCCCAGCGAAACCTAACGAAGCTTCTCTTACAAATTAGCAACACAAACACAGATCTTGCTCCATAACGTTAAATACAAACACGACTTTATGATGTGATATGATTTAGAGACCCAGGGAGACCCGAGAAAAACGTTCACTCAGCAACTTTGGTGAAAATAATTAAATTTCGTTATACATTTTGTTTATTCTAGTAATATTGCCATCGTAACTCATAATACGCTTTGGGGAATGAGAATGTAAGTTATTTTAGGGGTCCTTGGGGAAATGAGAATTATAGAGCGTGTAATAGCCGGTTTGTGTGTGTATTTAGGCTAAACATGGATTAAACAAGATAATATAATAGCTGAAAATCGCAAACATGCCTGGTTCCCCGCATTACGACCTCGTCTAATGAGAAGCGGCCGTCCAGACCCTTGAGTCTTTAAAGTGATGTTGCCCAGTTGATGATGATGATGAAACCAATCTGGGAGAAGCTGAGGGTAGCAGCCAGTCAGATAGGTCCTATTAAGTACCTCAATTGGCTTGGTGGTTAGCGACTGCCAAGTCGAAGGTCGCGGGTTCGATTCCCACCCAGGACAAACATTTGTGTGCATGAACATGTCTGTTTGTTCTGTGTCTGGGTGTAAATATCTATATATGTATGTATTTAGAAAAATAAAAAGTAGTATATGTAGTATATCAGTTATCTGGTTTCCATAGTACAAGCTCTGCTTAGTTTGGGATCAGATGGCCGTGTGTAAAGAATGTCCAAAGATTTATTTATTATTATTAAATTTGACTTTCATAAGTACCCTCCGAGGGCCTATACTGACGTCAGTAAGTAGGAATCACATTAAAGTTGAAATCATTAAAATCAGCACTTCTTAATTCCTATCCAATATCTGAAAACACTTTCATTAAGTTGCAATAGTAAAAGTTTCCTAAGTTGGAAATGGAATTTCCAATTCATAATTTTAAATAATTGTGATCATTGCGGGGTTCCAAGTTTCCTTCTGGGAATTGAGAATATGTGGTTTATCTAGATTAAGTTTCAGTACTAGTATTAAAGTTCTAAGGCTTTAATAAAAACGGTAGTATTGTAAGTACTAGATTTTTTTTTTTAATACTAATTTCCGTTTTCCCAAACACCCGGCATCCGGAAGAAGCTAATGTATTCTGGAATAATAACAGCCTAGTTTACTTCTGGATTAAGTAGCATTCTAATAATGAAAGTATAATATGATCGAAATCGGTTTAGTTCTTTTTGAGTTTATTTATCACTTACTAATGTTAGGCAAATATATATAATACAAATTTAGCCAGAACGATCGACACGCAAAAAAAAAAAAAAAAAAAAATGTTAGGCTCGTGGATTCACCCGTGTTCCAAAAGAAGCTAATGTATTCCGGTATAAAAACATAGCCTATGTTACTCCTAAATAAAATAGCTTTATTTTTTTCAAATCGGTCCAGTGGCATTACAAACAGATGGCCGTGTGTAAAAAATGTCCCTGGCTATTAATAAAAAAAATCAAAATTCAAAACCATTTAATCAGTTTAGGCCATCGGAAGGCACTTATGAAGGTCAAATTTAAAGTTACTGAAGAAACTACCGGTTCGGAAAACAAAAAAGGTAAAAATAAAAAAAAGAATACAAATATTTATTCATTATATCAGGGAAAATGGTAAATATTTTACTGATTATAATTGACACAGAAACCAGATTAGAATTATATTGTAAGTCTCTATTATAAAGTTAAGCTACCCTGTATAGTGTATACTCTAAAGTCTATTTTCCTTTAAATATATTACTTAACTTAAACATCCTAATATTTCAATCTCCCGATATGAGATCTTGTAGTCAAAGCCGGCAGGTGGTCAAATTGCGTCTTATAGGATACGTGTAAGTTTTCCGCTTCACGAATAAGGCGTACTCGTTGGTAGCAAATATCCTGCGATATTTGGCACCTTTTCTTTTATGTTAAGTTTTTTCTCGAAGAATATTAAATTTCCTTGAACATTCTATACACTCTTCACGGCCATCTGATCCCAAACTAAGCAGAGCTTGTACTATGGAAACCAATAACTGAAATCACTGTATAGTATAAAACAAAGTCGCTTTCTCTGTCCCTATATCCCTGTATGTATGATTAAATCTTTAAAACTACTCAACGGATTTTGATGCGGTATTTTTCAATAGATAGAGTGATTGAAGAGCAAGGTTTTTATCTATAATACATGTGACATCCCACGGGAACGCTGGTAAAACCGCGGGGAACAGCTAGTACTACATAAATAACATTTTTTTTCTAAATAGATACAAAACAGACATGTTCATGCATATAAATATTTGTTCTGGGTGGGAATCGAACCCGCGACCTTCGGCTTGGCAGTTAGTCGCTAACCACCAAGCCAACTAGCCTATCAATACATAGGTATTTACACTCAAAAATAGCACAAACAGACATGTTCATGCATCAATGTTTTTTGGTGGATGAAGGTAGCGTAGAATGCCGATAAACCCTCAAATTTTATGATCTGTGAAATTAAATTAATAATTGATTAATCAAGGCAACCAATCAGTTCATGGACAAGAGAACAAAGGACTGAGGGAATATTAAATTTATTATTGGCAAGTACTTACTAATTTAGGAGAAGCTACAGAAGTTTATTATAATAATAAAACTGTGACTTCCAAAAATACTTGTATATTACGTTTATGAAGCATAAAAAATATTTAAATTTTTTGAGGCTACTGGTCAATTTTGGAGAATGCAGATATCTGCATAACGATGACGTAAAAAATGTTCTCCGACAACTATAAAATATTGTAGTTCTCCCAATTTTAGATTACTCGAAAACAATTCCCCAAAACCTCAAAAAATCATTTAATTAATTCCCAAAGAAAACTGAAAATATTTCTCACATAAGCTTACGTATTAATTTGGATTTATTACCACACAAATCACTGTAAAAACCACTTTAACGCCCCAGACCTAAAGTTTAATATCCACAGATACGTAAAAGGTCGTAGAGAAGAAAATTTACAACTACCTCCATAAGTAAAACGCCTCAGAAGCTTGAGATATGAGGCCGATCTTTATTCATACGGACAGACCGTTCCGTATAGAAACGGTCGTAATATTTGTCAAATATAGTTTATAGGCACTTTATTATTATAGTTTTAAAGTGTATCAATATTTTGGCTTACGTTTTGGCTACTTAAACACATGAAGCAATATTGCTGTTTGCATTGGATCTATCTATCTCTAAGTCACAGATAATATTCTCAGAATTCAAAATTTCTGCCCGTCGACAGCACTAAGGTCAAAGTAACTGAAGCTACCACAGGTTCTGGAAAGACAACTACAACTGGAAAGAACCGGCAAGAGGCTCAGCAAAGTTAGCGTATACAATAGGTATGCTTTTCCACCATATAAGTAAGGAAATACATAGCTCAGAACAGATCAGGCTCTTTAGCAAATGGTCGAACCTACCAGTGCTTGAGACAGATTTCCAATTCGAGCGGAAGTAGCTAAACAGGCGGGTACTAAATAAATAAATATCCCGGGACATTCTTTTACACACGGCCATTTGATCCCAAACTAAGCAGAGCTTGTACTATGGAAACCGGGTAACTGATATTCTACATATACTGCTTTTTTTTCTAAATACATACTTATATAGATATTTACACCCAGACACAGAACAAACAGACATGTTCATGCACACAAATGTTTGTCCTGGGTGGGAATCGAACCCGCAACCTTAGGTTTGGCAGTCAGAGTCCACCAAAGTCACCAAGCCACTAGTCTGTCAAAGTATGTTAAGGTTCCTCGCGAAATTACGACCTGCAAAAGCTTAACGTAGTATTAAAAAACCACAACCATCACGGCATTTGACAGAACAACCACTAATTAAACCCCATTGTATTCTGGTAGTCAGCCATTAGTCCATCACATACCTACATGGTTTTCCAATGCCTTTCATACGTAATTCGACCGCAACTAACCGAAGACTGTTATAATTATTAATACCCGATCGTGGGAGCGTTAAGGTCCACCTCCCTCTGTCCCCTCATAATTGCAGATCCAGGCAACAATGAACGGGAGCAAATGGTTCGAAAAATTACGCACTATTGTACAGACTTAAGCTTCTTTGGTAACTATTATTTGAATCACTCGATATAATTATTTTAATTGCCTTCATGTGATTTAACAATATTAAGCAAAATACCTGATTTGGCCCAATTGGCTTGGTGGTTAGAGACTCGGGATACCACGCCGCGGGTCGTTGGTTTGATACTCAATAAGGTTAGAAAGGTAAGGGGGCCGGTGAAATTACAGGCACATGAGACTTAACAACTTCACGTCTCAGGGTCGACAACGCATTGGCGATGCCCCTAGTGTTGCAAATGTCCATAGGCGGCGGTGACCACTTACCATCAGGTGGACCAGCTGCTTGCTAACCGGCCTACTAGATATTAAAAATCAACACAGCCATTGGAATGGAGAAGCTAAATTTTCGAGTGATGTTCAGAATCACCATCTTAATGTTAATTGGACCAGATGGCTCAAATATTCATCAATGCGGAGACAAATAAAACAACATTAAGCAATTTAAGTCTGGGTGTCCTTTTTACATTAACTAATTTGGGATCGTTTAAAACAGATGATAGTTAAGACTGAACGAGGCTTTCGGGCCGTTTGGCACGGGAACGGAAAACTGTTGCGGACTGGAAGGGATTCGGTCGATTACTTTTTATTTTACGTTTATTTTTATATTGGTGTGTTCCGGTTGCAGTGGAGCGACATCGTCACTTACCGTCGTGAGAATGATGCCCGACCAAATGAACAAGTCATGCGAATTTAGGATTTTGTTAAAGTAAACATTATTGTGTAAGGTTCATATTAGATATTCTATGGTTCATGGGATTGAACCAAGGAAGAAATATACAATCTATAGTTTATTTTCTTTTTTAAATTATTCTTCTTTAGGCGCGTAGTAAAAAAAAATTGAAATTTTAAGATGATACGCATCAGTGTAACACAAAATTCTCACGGATGAAGTTAGCTGATAACGGTCTCTCCGGAACATCGCACAAATCGCAACTGTCAATGTCAATGAGTGAGTAATGATGTTATTGCCAATAATAACCTAACAACGTCAAAAATTGTTATTCGTTGCTACAGACAGAACAGAGTTTGGACATTACGATTTCACGACTGAATATTAAAAAATGCTTTTTTAAATGCAGTTTTTCTCACCTATAATTTCGGTTATAACTACTTACGTGCGTACATAAGTACACACACACGTTATTTTTTTATTTATTTATGACGGGATTACGATTAACATCAATCTCACCTGATGGTAAGTGAAGACGGAGCTCGCTTACAATAGAACATTCAAAAATTATATCAGAGATTCTATCTATATTATATTTATTAAAAATGAATCCCTATTTCCCTTGGTCACGGCATCAGGCATGGACGACTGGACCGATGTCGCTAATTCTTTTTTTGTTGTGTTTGTTGTCAGGAGATGGTACTTATGAATGAAAAAATTAAGGAAGTTGCGTGGAAAATTAGAAAATTTAAGAAAAATTAACCACTTTACTAGCGCTTTTGACAATTTAATCTTTTATTATTGTCAGTCGTTTGACAGCTGGAGCGATTGACAGAATGCGCGCTGCGTATATCGTTTAAAATAGAGGCATTATATTGATAAAATAATTAATTTATAATTTCTTAGTGCACATTTCACAGTCGATTAAATCAGAAGATTCAAATTCAATATTCATTGTTAAGACAGGACAACGTCTGTCGGGTCTGCTAGTTATCTATAAAAATTGAATTCAATAGTATTCGTTGCTTAACGCATCTCTTGAGAATGGCTAAACCAATTTTTCCATTATTTTTATTGGATTATTTTATTTGTTCAGTTGCCGGTCTGTATCTCAAGAACCGATAATCAGTTGATTTCCTTCTAAGGTTTCTATAACAACAAGTAATAAGAATAAAATAAAGTTAAAAATGAAATGAGGTAAGCAGATGTTTCCTCCTGAACGCGAGTGAAGCCACGACCTAAAACTAGTCTCCAATAATGTTCCATTCGATTGATTGAAAGATACAAGCGTTCCTGCATGCATAGTCCGAGAGCCGACTGCCAATCCGCTGCATTCTAATTAACTTAATTACAAAATTGCCTCGGCCTAGTTAGCGTCAATAATTTACCCGACAGGTATAATTATAAGGATGTATAATGAGTTTTCTGTCGCGGCTTTTATGACGTTATTTATGTGTGGCTTCCAACTGGGTGTAAAGGGGTTTTCGTGTTTTTGCTGATTCATGTTGCGTTTTTTTAACGAGTTCGGGTGTTTCAGACGTGTTTTTGCGTACTCTCTTGCTATAGTAATGGAGTTTGATGAATGGTGTTAGTAAAATGTTTTATGATTTTCCTTTTTTTATTTAGTTTATATTTGTTATTACTTTCTTCTAGGGATTATAAGTTGACCTTTCGCCACAACATAAGTAAAGCGCAATTGTAGTCAAAGAGTATGGATGTTTTCCCAGTATAATGTACCATTATTCAGGCAAGCGAGTGAAACCGCGGGAGACAGCTAGTAGTAGTATAAACACTTTCATCAAGTAACTATGTATTTTTTATTAAATACCAAACAATGTTGCAAAAAGCTTTCAAAACGGTACAGTTAGCTCTTAGCCTACTATAGCAGAGATATTTTTTAAAACTCTCTTCCAATCTACCCTCTAATTTCAAGCACAAAACTCATTTAACTCAACTGTCCGCCAGCATGACATCATCGCAAAGGAGTGTCACTTCGCTTCCCAGAGAATATTTACCATACATTTACAATGCAACCTCGCGCGTGTGACAAGCTTACGAAATACTATGTACACCTCGGAGCATAAAAACTAGGAGTCCTTCAAAAAATCGAAACAATGTACAGAGGCCTGCTAGGCGATTGTGTACTGCTCTCGGAATCGATGTTGAAGTGTATTTGCTACTAGATTGACCGTTGCATGATTGCTATCTCATTTACACACCTACGCACAGAAAGAGATAGCAATAGTAGGGCCGTCAATGTATCGGCAAATCGGCTTCTATTTCGATTGCGAGATCATTACACAATCGGCCTGCTGAGCAGTAGCCTGAACATCTATCGCAAGAGTAACTTCATCGTGTCGTGTGCGCTAAAAAGCTAAGCTAAAAAGCACAATTGAAAATAAAACATCGCGCAATGTCTTGCGATAGATGTTCCTGCTAAGGGCACAGATGTAGATAGAATTTATTCGTACCACCCCAAAAAAGTGGGGTAGCAAAAAATACCAAATTACTGTTTTAAATACTAACTCTGAGATCCATATTACGATGTTCCCTCAGTGCTACGACATAGAGTAAAAAGTGGGCTCGAAAAGAGCTAATTAAAGTCAGCAGCGCGTTGGCGCTGCCTCTGGTATTACAAATGTCCATGGGCAGCGATGGCTACTTCAATTGTCTTTAAAAATACATTCTGAATTTGATGATGTTTGTGGTTCCAATAATGCTAGTAGCAAAGTTATTTTCCATGCAGAGTTATGTCACACGTAGCCTAGGAGGTAACAAACAAAAATCTTAAAACAAATCTATGTAAATTAGTTGCACATCTTATCCTATCCTACTTATGTCAAGTGTGTGACTATGTAGCATCTCTCGGGAACGCGGGTGTAACCGCGGGGGAGAGCTAGTTAGATATAAATGTGATAGTTTGTGAGTATTCCACATATATCGAATATTACTCTTTCACGCAAAAACTACCGAACGGTTTTGGATGAAACTTGGCACATAGATAAAGTAGACTCTGGAATAACATGTAGAATACACTTTATCTAACATCCTCAGAACATCCTCGGAGACTAGTTATAAATAAATGGTGATACAGTACACAATAGACCTCTCTGTTTTCACACTCCGAGTCGCAAACAGTAACTAATGTTCATTTTGCGTGTACCAAAACCTGATACGGAATGTTTAATCAAGTGGCAAATCTAAAACGTTTCTTGTGTGGTTTCTCAGTATTTTCTAATGCATTCGGGTGTTTAATGAACTTGTGATTCACTAATTGTCGAATGAATTAAGACGCGAAGAAATGCGCATTCACTTGAGCCATTTATCAACCTTTTTTTTTTGGTTACGATCCAATAAGATAAAAAAGAGATGACTGATTCGTAGATCGAGACTGCCACGACACAGGTCTCATTATGACATATCTGTTTGTTCTTTTTCTCACTGTAAATAAGATTATCTACAGGATGTTACAAAACTACCCGAAAAGCCGAAAGGAGGATAAATGGGGTCTTATAACGAGGCCGTTCACAATATTTAAGAACCGTAGTAACGCTGTATAACATATACCAAAAAAAAATTACTGATTTTTATGAATGAAAAATAGAAAAACTATTAAAGTAGAAAATTATTAGGTAAAATAGGTACGTAGGCCTTTCTGTTAAATAATCTGGTTCCATGACATGACAGCTTACTAGGGTTGTTGGCTTTGATAATTAATTATATTTTTACGGGGTATTTTGTAACACGTTGTATATGTATTTAGAAAGATATCACTTATCTGGTTTCCATAGTACATCTACATAATTTGGTATCAGGCAACGAATATTCCAGGACATTTGTTAAATGTATTTAAACTATACATTCACAGGCACTTATTACGCACCTTATTTATGCAATAAACTAAGTAAGAACTCTTTGCAAAACAAGATTTATTAAACAAGGTGTGTCATGAGAGAGACCATCGCATTACTAAAACATATGTCCATTAGAATCAATACTAACAATCTAACATTACATAACATGACTCATGGACCATAAGTGAAAGGAAGAGGTCGGGTCTTGAACCTACGACCTCTCACACTCGTTCGTCACGAGCTCAACACTGTTGAGGGCTAACTGGTTTTAGGGCGTAGATGTTATGAATATCCTAATCTATCTGTAATATGTAAAAGGAGAGGCTGACTGACGTATCAACACAGGGCCTAAACTATAAGGGTTACAAACTTGACATTTTGCACATGGGTTTTTTTAACGTAGGAGAGCCCTAAGAAAGGATTTTTGAAAATTCACCCCCTAAAGGGGTAAAACGGTGGTGCAAAGTTTGTATTTTTTTTTATTTCTGACGAGATTGCGATAGACCTCAATCTCTAGATGAGGCCGAAGATGGAGCTCGCTTTCCCGTTAGTAGCCTATTCACTATTTTCTTAAAGAGCAAATTGTATGGAACAACGTGTTTTGTTGGTCTGAACTACTTCGAACTTCGAACAACGCGGGTGAAACCGCGGGGGGCAGCTAGTTATATTATTAACTTGCTGTCTACAACGGTTTCGCATTTTTCCGGGATAAAAACATATACGTTGTTCCAGGGCATGGTCTATCTATGTGTTAAGTTTTATTCGAATTAGTTCGGTAGTTTTTGCGTGAAAAAGTAACAAATATCTAAACGTCCATACGTCCATCACAAACTTTCGTATTTATAATATTAGTAGGACAGGAAGTAGGATGTTTGTTATTCTTTCACGCAAAAGCTACCAAACAAATTTGGATGAAACTTGGCTCATTGATAGTTTATAACTTGGATTAACACATAGGAGACTTTATCCCGGGAACAAATTTTACAATAATCGTGATGTTTACATTTCCTAAATATATTAACAGTCATGAATATTTCTTATATTATTTGGTAGATATAAGCAATAGATGAATCTTAATCCACGTGCAATAGAGCTGAATTTCCTATAACATACTAGACAAAATAAAAATGACTAACAAGACTTAGTGCAGAGTTAAATTATAAAATTTTAATATTTTATTCACATAACAAGATCTGATTCTACAGATGAAAGTAAAAAAAACAATGCTCAATCATAATTGAACTTTAAAACCATCAGTAAAAGAACTGATTTTGCTCGTGAAGGAGCACCTTTTAGGTATTTTATGTAATGAATTATTGAACACTAAGCCAAAGCTGTACGGTCGGCAACATAAGTAGCTTAAGAAATTCAAATTTACAAAACACATGTATACTTAAAATAATCCTTATTGTTTAATAATAATAGAGCATATTTTTGTAGAAACAAATTAACAAAAACCTGTTGACTTTATCCTAATAATATTATAACGGCGAATTTGTATGGATGGGGAATTATCGGATACTTTTTATCTCAGTCAAATGTAACATCTCTCAGAAACTAATATCACAAATCAGAAAGTTTGTGCAGATGGATGGACTCAATGTTCGTTCCATATTCACACAAAAACTACCGAACGGATTTGGAAGAAATTTGGCACATAGATATTTCCTTGAATAATATTTAGAATACTTTTTTTCCCGGGAAAATTTAAATCTTTCGAAATTCTGGGTGAAACCCCAGGAGACAGCAAATCTTTCCATATTACAGCACGCGAATTGTGTAATTGTCTCAGATTCAATGTGGAGGACTATGTCATGATAGATTGCTGGTTCGGCGCGCGAGCAGTGTAGCACAACACTCGTAGCGCCATCAATATAATACAAAATTGACTTCAGCTACGATTCCGAGAAAAAACACAATAGGCCCTGCTGAATTTTTATAATATACATCAGCCCCCTTATTCAGCTAATACAAACTTCGTCAAGCGAGCTGCTTCACGGAGGCTCGGGGAGCTTACCTCTCACGTGATTAGTAGTATTAGCGTAGTTAGCGAAAGAGACAGAGCACGGAGGGCGCGACGAAACATCCTCGAGTTAGTGTAATTTTTCTTACAGAATCGAGCTACTGTTTATCCAGTTACTAGCTGTCCCCAGTTTTACCCGAATTCCCGTGGGTTGTCACATGTATAAAACTTCCTCTTGAATCACTCTATCTATTAAAACAAAACATCAAAATCCGTTGCGTAGTTTTAAAGATTTAAGCATACACAGGGATATAGGGACAGAGAAAGGGACTTTGTTTTATACTATGCAGCCGAGTGTACCTGTGCAAAGTGAATCTATTTCCGGCCATCCCTTCCCTCCTGAACATAATGAGCTTCTTTTCTTGTACTAATTTACTTTTCTTTTAATACTAACTTTGTGAGAATAATTAGAACGTCTGGTATTTTAATCTTAAATATAATTTCCTGGAAGAATGCTTATGAGTACCGAAGTTATATGAAAACACGATTTAAATACGCTTTTATTATAAAGAAGAAGAGAGAAACAAACTTATCTGAGACAAAAGGAAAAATAACACACGAAAAAAGTCTACGAGGTACATAATTGCTACTGAGATTGACATATTCCACTGTACTCTCGAGTGAATTCACAAAGATAGCTACCAACATATTATGCTACAGAAATATATAAATATATTGAAAATATAGAAAATAAGTTGTCGACACTACTGTATTAGGTAAGTATCCTGTAAAAGTAGTTGTAAGTGAGGATAAATAAATAAAAATAATTACCACAAATCGGTGGAAAACACTTATAACTAATTAATAATAATCTTTTATAGATGTAAGGAATACAGGGTTCCTTTGACGCAGCATCACCTCAAAACTACTGAACATATCGGGATGGGACTGCTACCATTCGACGCGGAATTTTTCGTAGATGGTTATAGGCTATATATGATATCGATAAACGCGGGTGGAACCGGGACAGCTAGTAATAGTAATAAATATACTGAAATATTAATTACACACGGCCATCTGATTGCAAATTAAGCAGAGCTTGTACTATGGTGGCCAAGTGATGACCTACGACATACATTACTATCTGTTTTTCCTAAATTATTAATTTTATTTCCTCATGCTTACATGGATGATATTGTTTTATATATTGCCGTTTAAACTTATTTCTAGAAATCAAAGACGCTTCAGACTTCCACGCAACGATTCTATCGTAAAACTCTTAATTTTTTTTTTTTAATTTATTTATCCTCACTTACAACTACTTTTACAGGATACTTACCTAATACAGTAGTGTCGACAACTTATTTTCAATATATTATATATTCCTAAAGCATAATATTTTGGTAGCTATCCTTGTATATGTTACTAAAAGGCGGTGATGACCACTTACTATCAGGTGTATGCCTGCTAGACAATAAAATTAATACTTAAATACCGTCTTACGAATTTTCGATCAGGTCACGTGTCCTGACGCGAGTTTAATATTTTATGCCCATCCCAAGAAAAGTGCTCAACGCTGCTAAAGAAGGTTTCACTTCAAAAAAATGTATTTAAAGTCTAAAGATCTACTAAAAAAAACAGAACCAACCAAGAAACCTAACAATGCTAGTATTAGTTGAGGTCTTTTAATAATGCTTATCAGATATTAATCACAAATAGTGAAATGAATACTTGGACAGCTCAACAGAGTGGAGCTTGAAGCTGTCATGAAAATTCGCGAAGCTTTCTACTAATATCATACTGTCTTAAATGACCCCGCCTGTCGGGGAATTCACGATTTGCATATGTGTTGCGGTTGTGTGGGGAATCAGGTGTTTTGATAAAAGGCTGATTTGTCTGATGTTAACAGTTCTTTGGTAAATAAAAAAAATATATATTGCGGTGACGTTGGGTCCGCTCATTGGTCGTCTTGAATACCACGCCACCTTGGTGTTGCCATGATTAACGCGGGGGGCGTAGATAAAATAATGCAACGGTGATCCTTGTTCTAAAATTCATGCAAAATAAAAGTTTTTTTATGCGGTTTATCTAAGAGGTAGTAACTGATTCTGAGAAGTACTATACAGTAAATTTAGCTGATCCGACAAACGTTGTCTTGTCCTAATTTAAATAAATAAATTAATAGTAATAAAAGTCCAAATCTGATTAGGTGTTTTCAAGTGATGTACTAACCAACAAAAAACTGTATCTAAGTGTATAGTTAATGCGTGAAAGCTGCTATTTATAAGATGCTTAATCATAATAGTAATTTTTTAGAATTTTTGTGTGTTTTTTTATCTTGAGTTCACTTGAAAAAAAATAAAAAAAAATTTTTTTTTGGAATTTTTTTATCGGCCTTACATCGATATCTTACGAAGTTAAGAGGAGGATACTAACTTAAAATATAAAATTATATTTAAAGCAAGTCAAACCATTGTGCGAAACCTAGACTATAAGCTGTTCATTATTAAAAACGTCTGCTAACATAACATAACTGTAACATGTATGTACTTAAACATGAAGACACATGCAATAGCACTGTCCGATCATGATTCTCACGAATATATTACAAAATCGATTCTACGAGTTCAGCGGGTCACTCTCGCAACACCGATGCGATTTGTCTCGATACGCAATCGATTGCAATGTTATCGAGTTATTATTCGATTGGGTTGATGCATTCCCAGTCATTAAGAGGCATTAGCAAAGGTCATCGTGATTATGATTGAACGATTTGTCCGTTACGTTACTTTTGGATTCGAAATTCAAATGGTAAGGTTAGATTAGATAAGTGTATCTAACCTAACCAAGGTTAGTTCGTTATTTGAAAGTATGAGTAAGTGTTTTTTTTTAAATCGAAAGTTTTTTTTTATTGTTTAACGAATTATGATTATTGTTGAAAACAGCCAGTATGTTAATTGATTTATTTAGCTTTTTTTGGTTACAGTTTCAGAAGATGTTTAAAAGTCAATTTGGATTTATTCCTGTAGCTGTCCCTGGCAGTTTCCCTCGCGTTCCCGAGGAATCTAACCATTAGAGTGTTAGAGTCTGACCATTCATAAGTGCCTGTGAAGGCCTATTTGAATAAATATTTCATTTCATAACATTTTCCCGGGATAAATAGTCTAAGTTCCTTATGACATCCTACTTATAACATCAGCTATCTGCCTGAAATAGACCCTCAAAATCGGAGCAACCGGTACAGCGATTAGTCAAAAAATCAAACAGAATTTAAGATAGATTTTTAATAAATAGTTTTTCTGTCATATTCGTATTGTTACTTTACAACCAGACACTAAAATTCAATTTATTTGTAAGTATAGGATCAGATAATTGATCCCAAGTCTGAGACGGCAAACTATTCTAGTCACAACAATAGTCTGACAGGTCTCGCGACTAATGCACTAAGAACCCGTCATATTATAACAATAGAGAATGACATGTTTACAAGAAATTTAATATCAACATCCAAGAGTCTACTGCGACGTACTTACCGGAGAATACAAAGCGAGTACTTTGATGCCATCTGATGCATGGAGCATTACGGTCTGGGAGTCATATGGGTGAAGAACAGCCTTAGTTAGTGGAGAAGGTATTTTTGACAAGAAAAAAAAATGCTATTATTTAATAAATGAGATGGTACGCATTTAAACAAGATTGCATTATTAAATGCAATAATCACTACATAGTATAAAACAAAGTCGCTTTCTCTGTCCCTATATCTCTATGTATGCATAAATCTTTAAAACTACGCAACGGATTTTGATGCGTTTTTTTTTAATAGATAGAGTGATTGAAGAGGAAGGTTTTTATGTATAATACATGCGACATCCCACGGGTAAAACCGCGGGGGACATTAAATAATAATCGTAATATCGTTTTTCAAGTGAACCATATTTTTTTGTGGTTGGAGGCGTATTGTAGTTTGGAAAACTATTTTGAGTCCGTCCAAAGTCTGGCACTAGAAATGTTCGAAAGAAAACTTATCGTAAAAAAGAAATAATTACAAACCTTTAAGATACGGGACAATAATACAGAAGTGTTATTGTATAATTTTATCCAATAATCTAGCAATTTTATTATAGACTTGTCCCGCGGTACCAATCACGTTCAGCATCTTTATCAAATGGCACTAAGGATAATCTAGGTGACCATAAGTATAAAAAAGCACCAGAATCGGTAAAACCGTTCAGAATAACGATTACAGACGCACAGCGGAATTTTATTTACAAATCATAGTCTTGCGTAATAGATTAGTAGTAGATAGTAGTATTTTTAACCGACTTCAAAAAAGAGTAGTAGAGCTCTTAGTGCAGAGTTCGTCCGGGGAAGTACTACCACCTTACCCATTTCCGCAGTGAAGCAGTAGTGCTATTGTATTACTGTTTCGGTTAGAAAGGTAAGGGGGCCGGTGAAATTACAGGCACATGAGACTTAACAACTTCACGTCTCAGGGTCGACAACGCATTGGCGATGCTCCTAGTGTTGCAAATGTCCATAGGCGGCGGTGACCACTTACCATCAGGTGGACCGTCTGCTTGTTTGTCGGCCCAAGTAGCATGAAAAAAAAAAAATAAAAAAAAAAGGAGGTTCTCAATTCATCTGAGTTTTTTCGTTTGTTACCTCATAACTTTTAAAAGTAAACGTACTAAAGCATCTAATCTGAACTGCCACATCCTTTAAGAACATCGTACATCACTAATCGATCACGTTGTATTGTGTGAGGCCCATATACTCCATCTGAATTAATCTTGCGTCACTAGTGTCCTTCGTAATTAAATTCATGTTCCCCACAATAATATGTCGTATATTGGTCCTGGATTAAGGACCGTGCCTCAACTACATCAAATTGAAAGCGAACAGCTAACTGGAAAATAGAGGCAATGGCGGCCTTACCCATTGCGAGGCCCTTTGTCCTTCGTGAAAAGTATGTGATGCGAAAGTAAGTCTGGTTGTTTGGTTTAGGTATTTATTACTACAATCAACGGAAAATAAGATCATTACCTAAAATACAAAATTCTTTTTTTTTCACATCGATGATCTACAGCAGGTATTGCTTACAGCCTGCTACGAAATGTTACTATAAACATTAAATATACACAATTTATAGATATGTATAAATCGATATATGTATGTGTGAAAGTCTATGGACTCATAAACGGCTGGACCTATATTGTTTGACAAGAAATGCTAAAGTTATACAAATAAATTAAATTTGAAAACTATATTTTTTAAATTTGGTTGGGTTGAGGCCCCTGCAAGAGCGGGGCCCCGGGCGATCGCCCCGTTCGCCACCCCCTAAGGCCGCCTCTGAATAGAGGCTTCCATACCACAAATATTCATAGATATTTCGAAAACTTTACCTATGTTGGTACAATATAAAATAACTCTTTTAAACTTTATTGCATATTTTTACTGGTATACGAGAGGGGGATAACTATTAGCTCACTATTATCTCCCGCGGTTTCACCCGAGTTCCCGAGGGATATAAGATTTTCCCGGGATAAAAAGTAGCATATATGTTATTTCAATATATGCTCGATCTACGTCAAAAGTTTCATCCAAATCCGTTTGGTAGTTTTTGCGTGAAAGAGGAACAAACATCCATACATACAAACTTTCGCGTTTATAATATTAGTAGGATGATAAAGCATTTTGGGAGTTATTATAGTCTACATAGACACATAGTCTTATATAGACAGGCCAATTGGCTTGGTGGTTAGCGACCCTGACTGCCAAGTCGAAGGTCGCGGGTTCGATTCCCACCCAGGACAAACATTTGTGTGCGTGAACATGTCTGTTTGTTCTGTGTCTGGGTGTAAATATCTATATAAGTATGTATTTACGAAAATAAAAAGTAGTATATGTAGTATATCAGTTATCTGATTTCCATAGTACAAGCTCTGCTTAGTTTGGGATCAGGTGGCCGAGTGTAAAAGAATGTCCCAGGATATTTATTATATTTATTTTATTTATTTATCTTTGTAGCGCGTGCTTCTTGTGTTTCAAAGACACAGAAGTATTATAGAAATTCCCATTTTTTTAACGTAATCAGTTTCATTTATATATTACATACAACAACACTTAAGTACTACAAGCTACTTCACCGTTGGTGCCCAAAGTAAGCAAAATATTTTACCTTCATTGGGCACTAAAATTGTCTTTGGTGCTCAAACGCCATAACTTCTCATCATCACAATTTCATTCACAGGTAACTTAATAGTTACTTGACTTAACTTATTCAATACATTCAGTAGCCGGCCGTGTTTTGAAGTTACCGACAGTGAAAGACCAATAATCCAGTGGGCCGTACTTGGTTCTAAAACATGTCAAACTGTATCAGATAGCGATGCTGCGTAGTCAAATGTCACAATATGTAACACATAGCAGGAGCTCGATTCTGTAAGGAAAATTACACTAACTACAGGATGTTTCGTCGCGGCCTCTATGCTCTGTCTCTGTCACCTACTACGCTAATACTACTAATCACGTGAGAGGTAAGCTCTCCGAGGCCTCCGTGAAGCGAAGAAGTTTGTATTAGCTGAATAAGGGGGCAGTTTGTGAGTGTCACATCAAACAATATCTATCAGTATGCGAGACAATGGTTTTTGAGATGTGTTTTTTGAAATAATAAAAAGTAGAGCGTAGTTTATGGTATGCGGATGCGATTTGTTATGACTTATTAGTGAGTATCTGTTACGCTTTCATGGTGGAGTGATATAAAGTTCGGCTAGAGATCTGGAGGTTTTAGGTTCTATTGCCGGGTCGGACATAATATTAAAATATAAAATCTGTTTAACTAGTTTTAATAGATTTAGTGAAAACTTGATCTCAACCCTTCAGGAAACGTGTAAAGATTATTTTTCAGTTTCTAGAAAATAAAAATCCATGCTTGACTGCAGACGACTTTAAAGCTTATGGCCTTGCTATAAAAGTCCAATTTCCCACGAGTTGCATTCCAACGCTGGTCTGCTGGGCAAGCTTATATCAGTTCATTGTTTTGACGGCCGATGTTATCAGAAACATACAACGGTTTGTTATAATCGAATTTCATTATTAAAAGGTTAAATGCATTAATGGATGTAGAACTACTTTAACTTTGGAGTTGATCAAAATAATTTGTTTTTTTTCCATTGGAATTGTAGTGATGATGTGCGGCTTCTTTCTGTGGTATGTTAGGGAATATTTTGATTTGATCTTTGTCCGAGAAGAAATAGACTGAATCTAAGCAAAATAAATGATAGAACGACGAATTACATAAAAAAAAGAATAATTAAAAATACCCAAAATCATTATTATTATTTATATAGATTTTGACTCTATGGCCTAATTTACACATTCATAATGGGAATCATAAAATTTATCGCAATTAATACAATATTTATAATTGAAATAAATCAAAAATAAAGTCGGTTGGTAAACGCATCACTTAAAGGCTGGTTAATTTAGCAATATTTTTAAAATATTCCTGATAACACTGGTAAGGCTTTTAGGGAAAAAAAATGGAAACGTTTCCCGTAAAATTGTTTAATTCCGTAAAAGAAGGGGCGGGTTTTTTATACGAATGGAGACCAACAACTACACAATATATAAGTTACCATCTTAACCGGCGTCGGAGTCTGACGATTCATAAGTGCCTGTGAATGCCTTTTTAAATAAATATATCTTATTATTTAATTTTGTTTCATATCTCACGTTACAAAGATTTTTAAATAATTGTTGTTAATGTCAGCATCTTTTAGTCCTAAGTTCCCAGTCTACATTCTCATATCTTACGCAACCAACATGCTCATGAAATAGAAACAATGCAGATTGGCAACACTGATTGTCTATTACCACAAGTGAAATTACAAGGCCATACAACGCCCATGCACATTGATACACCATTGAGTGATACATCATTATATTATCATACAACCTGTTGCATGAAACAAGCTTAAAATGCTGATTCTGAATGCAAAAGTGGTTTTGGAAAACACCAGATCATATTTGGAGATAGATTTTTAACTACTAGCACTAGTGGTGATTTCGTTACAATATTACTCCACCACAATTGTACGATGCGAATTTCTACCTTGAACATTCACTACCATTGGGTTCAAAATAAAAATTAATACACAGTTTACCTACAGTGGGCGCAGTTATTGTGGGCACTAATGAATTTTGTCAAATTTAATGAAGTTATAAACCCAAACACTGGTTCGGAATCTTCAACTGTGAAGAAACAGCAAGAAACTCGGAAAGGTTACATAGTTTATAAAAAATATACTGACTCCTGGTCTATTTTATTTTTTTCAAAATTTGAAAAGAAAAATAATAACCTAAACAAGCAGCTAATCAGCTGTAATGGCAACAAGATATTCGTATTTTAATCAACACGCTTCATAAATGTAAATTCCAGTCCCCCCCAATAACCACAGAAGTCAAATCAACAAACAGTCAAAATTAGATCAAGCCGTCGCGCGCCACAAATCATTGCAATCAGGCATTGCAGAATTTAGAAAAAAATAAGATGCGTTCGAAAGCCGTCGCTCGCCCCGAATGCCCCCGACCGCTCCCGATTTGAGGATCGGAACGTGATCGGAATACCGAGCGAGGGAAATAAAATTGTGGCCAGAGTGTGAGACGTTTCCAATTTTATGGTACGGGGTTTGGAAAATTAAAAAGTAAAATCGTTTGAAACGACAGTTTGGAAACTATTGAAGAGGTGTTTTGGACGACAGAGATCCGTTATACCAAACTAATTTAATTACTTCATTGAGATTTTAATAAAATTGGGTATACAGATAGGATAGGGACTGTTTAAGAACTGGGAAAACTTCAGTTCCCTCGGGAATGTAGTCATTAAATAACAGTAATAACGTAGTTATAAAGTGTCTGCCATATGAGTCCAAGTACTTAAAATAAATATATATTATTCTTATTCCATTTAATTATCATTTTTCACTCTTGTAATTTTTAAATGTATACTTAGTTAATAACTCGTGAAAATAGTTCTTAACCGGCATCGGAAACAGGATCCAAGCTACCGGCGATCAAGGGTCCAGGAACTATTATTATCATTATTATTTTCAGCACAAATTTGTTGCTAAAATTTACTCGTTTCATCATTGCGCTTTGCGCAGAAGATAGCCCGGACCTGGCCCTGTAATTTCACCGGCCCCCTTACCTTTGTAACCGGAACACAGTCATACAAATGCCACTGAATCACGGTGGAAATGGGTTAGGTGGTAGTACTTCCCGGGACGAACTCAGTACTAAGAGCTGAAGCGAAGGAGTCGAACTCATTACCGGCGTCAGTTTTTCCCTATTCATACAATCTAGGAGTCTTTAAGGCAAGAGGGAATAGGCATTACTTGAGTCCGCGTGTACCATCCTGGACTGCATCGGCACTTTCCATCGGGTGAGATCCAGTCAAATGCGCTCAAGTTTTAATAAAAAAAAAAGCTCAATATAAATATTTTTTATTAAATAAATTATGAGTTTTGTCATAAGTGACATGACAAGACTTGGGGTGGTATTATACGTGGCTGCTACCAAATAGCAACTACTTTATCTTACCATCCTGATGAAAGACTTTGGCGATGATCAGACGCTTAACATATTCACAGACTCGCGGGTTCGTAGTGTATTACCTTATGTTTTATGCAAACGATGACTCCATGTTTAATTTACATAATTCTCTTTAAACATTGACTATAAACTGTCCACCACAAGCGTCCATGTTGAATTACTAAAATGATATACAAATAAAGTTATAACAATAAACTGTAAGTTAGGGATGCCTATGTTAGGTAAGTATCCGCGTAATTTGCGGATATCCGAAGAAATCCGTGAAAACATAGATAAAATAATTTTGCGTATAATTCAGATAGTATAAATAGATGGGGTAGAGTTATTGTTTATGTCATGGTTTAACTTCTTTCATCACTTCCCATGTGCTAGCCCAACCATAATTGATGTCTGCAATATGTTCCGAAGCTCTCCTTTAGTCTAGATATTAACTTGTATCAAATATTTTTCACCAGTACTACTACCTGTTGGAGGAGGCCTTTACCCGACCTGGGGACCTTGCAACTAAACACAGTTTCATAGTAGCTCATGAAGCAATGTAGCAAGATCAAAAAATAAATGTATTTTACTACTACCTATTGTACTAGTGACTACTGTTAAAATATAACAGGCAATTTATATAAATATAGGCACTTCAACGCAAATTCCATTAATTTACGCAGTCCCCTGAATCAGGTCTCTATAGTAATCATTAATCATTTTCACTATTCCAGATTAAAATCTATCATTAACCATACTTAAAACGAATTACTTAATTTATGGGCAACCTTTAGTAATAAACAAGAAAATCTGGAACACAAAGGTATAACTATATCCGCACACCTATAATTATATCCGCCATATCGGATAATATCCTCAACAACCCTACGTACAGAACTTTCTACGTTTCTATTTATTTTGACTCACAATTGTTTGAATCATTTAAACAACGAAAAGGATTTTCCTTCGAGAATTCTCAGTAACCTTTTTGAATATTTATATATTTGTTTATTATTTAAGCAAATAAATGTTAATTTAAGTAACCACTATAGGTATGGCGTTACATGACACACGAGACTTTGCGTCACGATCTCAAGTGACATGAATTGACGAGTGTTTTTGATGATATCATTATTTGTTAGGTTGTCTGTCGACATAGGCCTACGTCGATACAGGCATGCTTAGTGAAGGATCCTGAAGGTATTACCAGCTCTAGATAGATAGTTGTCTGCGAAATAATGTATTTGATATCATGATCTGTTCCTATGTAATTTATAATACCATATTTGTGAACTCTGTGTGCATCAATAAATATTTGTAATCTACTAACATTATAAATGTGAAAGTTTGTATGTATGAATGTTTGGTACTCTTTCACGCAAGTTCCACCACACGGATTTGAATGAAACTTGGTACATGTCTAGAAAATGCATTGGAGTAACACATAGGATTTTTGTGCCGGGAAAATGTTACACGGACAGCTAGTTAGTAATCAATATTACAAATTCTTTTTTCAACTTTAAAGTTTTAACAAAAATTTAAGGAACTGGCAACTTTTGTTGTACATAAGGCTTGCTACAACATAAAGGCAAAAAAATATACAAATGACAATGCTTGTGTGTAGCGCTAGCTCTTACAGGATATATCAAATTGTATAAAATCTCTTTTTGAGAAGAGTAATTGCTGAGTTTATTGCGAGCTCTTCTCACTAATCTGGCAATTCATAAGCGCGTAAAGCCTATTTGATTAAATAAATTAGTATCCCGGGACATTCTTTACGGCCATCTGATCCCAAACCAAACAGAGCTTGTACTAAGGAAACCAGATAACTGATAAACTGCATATAAATTTATTTATTTATTAGGATATTCAACAGCATTTTTAAAGATAAATATCCCGGGATATTCTTTACTCTCGGCCATCTGATCCCAAACCAAACAGAGCTTGTACTATGGAAACCAGATAACTGATATACTACATACACTTTTTTTTTTCTAAATACATACTTATATAGATATTAACATCCATATCGTCGACGCGACTGCAATAGCGCGTAAGAGCTATTTGCAATACCGCGTATCAGTATTTTATCAATTTTACAGGAGGAAGAAGTAATTGATTATCTCGGTCAATAGAAAGTCGATGGCGCAATAACGAATTTTTGCGATTTTTGTAAATACGCGGTATTGCAAATTGCTCTTACGCGCTATTGCAATCGCATCGACGATATTCATTTAATTTGTTTTACATGCTCTTTTGTGCATTACAATCATTTATTATTCGGAAAAAACCGCTACATTGTATTGATAGAACTTAAAGTTAACACACAACAAATATTGCCTGTTGTATCCGACAATCGTTGACAATGTAAATAATACTGTCGAGGAATAAATTGCAGTAGTGTTGTCAGGAAGCGGCGGATAAATAAAACAGATTTATGTATTTGCGGATATTGTTAAAAGATGTTGATGCAGCACTTTTTAACATTGAAATAGGAAAGTGAGTGGGAACATTTGATGTATTTTGTACGTTTGTTATATTTAGAACTAGTTTACCTCGCGGTTTCACCCGTGTTCTCGAGGGATATGACATTTGCTCTCGATAAGAAGTATACTATGTGTAAATCAAGGTTATAAACTATCCTTGGAGTAAGTTTCATCCAAATCCGTTTAGTAGTTTTTGCGTGAAAGAGTTACAAACATTTATACATTAATTCTCATAAACTTTTGTGTTTATATTAGTAGTATTAGATATAGTAGGATCGTAAGAAGTAGAGAGGATGCGAAAGTTTGTGATTTTAAAAGGGTATTGAATCTTTTATGTTGATGGCATATGTAGGTAATGTAAAAATATTATAGAAATAGGTATTTCTCGACAGACAATATAAAAAGTGTCATTAGCAATTTCGATGATGTTTACAGTCAATTTTCATTTACTATTAATTTGTTTCTTTACATTGTCTATTTTCAGTTTCATTTGTCTATATAAAATTTACATTGTCTGAAATATCCGCACTTCTATTAAAACATTTATTCCCCTCACTATTATTGTGTACAATCGCAAAGTAAATTCCTCTGTTGTTATTGCCACGATAAAATCGAGGCCCATTAGAGTGGACATACAAAATACAGCAAAGGGCCGACTTTTATGTGAAAGCGCTAAATACGTACTTAGCACTTGTGTTCTCGGGTATACGCGAAATTATCGTTAGGGCATGCACACACGTGGGAATCGTGACTCGGTTTTTATGATGTCGCCTCGCTCGGTCGTCGACACCTATCCTAAGCAAACAGCTGATGAGCGCGAAGCGGTTTAGAAAATAGAATACGTTTTTTTTATTATAATAATGTTTGTTAGCGTGGTTGGCAGAAAAGGGTGATTGGTGGTGAGAATTTTTGCAAAAATTGTTGTAAAATTAAAAATATAGATCATGAAAATTTTTAGAAATTATCGGTTTTAGCTTTTTACAGACTTGATAAAGGATTGACAATGTAATCGAACGAAGATAGAGTATCCTTATGATACCTATTTACAAATTTACCTGTTACCTGCTTTCACTACGCAGTTTTGCTCCGCCTATACTATTCTAAAACCTTAAACCAAATTTCAAGTACTTCTCTTCGTTTCGGGGTCCTAGGTTAGATTCCTAGGTCTGTTCAAGGTACAATGGACATTATTGTTAGAAATGACTGCCTGTAATCTAGAGACGGCAACAAAGCTCCACATGTCACGTTAGGTTGTTCGATATTATATTATATTTACAAAAGGATGTCACAAACCGAATTCCAAAGAGACAAAACGAAGACGACCGCCTCAAAGTCATTGAAGCAACGACTCCACGCCTCATTGTGTAACATAAAATGTTATGCACTTACAATCGCCAATTGTCGAGCGATACATTCTATTCGAATATTTTTTGAATTTCGAACGGAGCGATGACGTAATCAGATTATCCATTCGCAATACGCGCAACATCATAATGCCACAGGCGAGTGTGAGCCGGGCTTTATCCACTGTCAGCACTAAATAGTGAAGTGCAATGATTTATTCATTGTCGAGTTTATTTCGCACTAAATTTAGTTATCTCGCGGCGACGCTGAATTTGTAATGTTGACATTTTAAAACCTTAATTAAATATACAGTCAAATGGCAATGTATTTTAGTAACTTCAGTGGAAAATATTACAGTTTAAATGGTTGTAAAAGTTGAAAATTTCACCGCTGAGTGCATGTACGCGATCGGTGCAAAATTTGAGGACTCGTGGAGTTTTAAAATGGTTTTATTTAAATTAACTTTTTTTTTATTTTTGGGTTGGCAAGTTAGCGCTAAAAGCTTATAGTTCAGTAAACGAGATTCAGCATTTAGCTGCCAGTTTTAATAAATAAATATAAACGCGAAATAATATAATATTTAAAAAAAAAATTGTTTTTTCTGTGTCTGGATGTTAATTTGTATAATAATGTATTTAAATAATCATAAATAAATATCCTTGGGCATTCTTTACACACGGCCATCTAATCCCAAACTAAACTGAGCTTGTACTATGGAAACCAAATAACTGATATATTACATATACTACTTTTTTTGTAAAATTCATACGTATGAACAAACAGACATGTTCATGCACACAAATGTTTGTCCTGGGTGGGAATCGAACCCACAACCTGCGGCTAGGCAGTCAGGGTCTCTAACCACGGCAACTGACCCTTCAACTCAGAAGATCCTGCCAGAAACCCAGTCAAGTATATTTTTTTATAATGTAACTTATTTTGTAATTTTATTTTTTCTTTCATCATCATCACCAGCCTATCTCCGTCCACTGCTGGACATAGGCCTCACCTATAGCACGCCACTGAGCTCGATCTTCAGCTCTGTGTTTCCAACCGCTGCCAGCCAGCTTGCGTATATCATCGCTCCATCTAGCTGGAGCCCTACACTACCTTTAAGGCATGACAACAAGTCATCATGAAAGCCACTTAGTAAATATTTTTTCTATTTATTAATTAACCATAAAACTTAACTTTTAAATATATCAAAATACTAATCCTTAAATGGATTTACGACCCTGTTTGATCCTACGCAAGCTGTATGTACGATTTGAACCTACCACCTTATTCCATTGAGCTACCATAATTAAACGTGGGTTATAACTACCCTGAATATCGAAGCACTAATTAATACCACCAATCACCAAACTAACAATCAAATATAGTTTCAGGATCCTTCGATAGCGTAATTTGTACGTTTAACTAGAGACGCTTTAAGAGGAGAGTTAACACGTGACGAAGTTCGATAAACTATTACCAGGTGGATGCAGGTAGCGTTTACGGGACGCGCCAACAATCCGACAAACATCGCTCCCGTACTTTATAGTTAAGGAGCTAGGGTGTAAAAATAAAAAATTAAAATAAAAAAAAGATGAAAAAATTGGTATACGTGGAACAGTAAATTAAAGAAGCTGGTACTGTAAGCTGTATTCGTTATTTAATTATGTAGTAGAATAACAAATATTTAACAAAATTAGTCTCGGTTTGACGGAAATATGAAGTGAAAAGTAGTTCTAATCCGACTGGATTAAAACCTTTACGATTTAAAGATAAAGGTAAGTAAGGGATGTAAATAATTAAAAGTAATAGAACTCTTAGCGCAGAGTTCGTCCCGGGAAGAACTCCACCCTAGCCATTTCCTCCGCGAAGTATTACAGTAAGGCAATACTAGTGGGTTTCGGTTAGAAAGGTAAGAAATTACAGGTGAAATTACAAGTACATGTTAACAATTTCACGTCTCAGGGTTGACGACGCGTTAGCAATGCCCCTGATGTTGCAAATGTCACCACACCACTTATCATCAGATGAACCCTAAATCTCAAAACATTCCATCATCATCATCTGCCTGTCTTCCGAATCTATGGATGTCGGTGTAATATGTATGCTCTCTGTACATTCAGCCGTCTGCCAGATTCTTGGGCTACTTATAATAAAAATAATAAAAAAGTGTATTTGATTCAGAACAGAATCGAAACCACTAGCTCCTAAACTAACAAATGCAGACCATACATCTCGTCGAAGTTGAAAACGTGACTCGTAAACTTCTAAAATGGATTATGAAGAAACAAAATTTAGTTTCCATTTTAAATGCAACGAAGTACTTGCACAAAGAAGTGCCATAGTGTTTAAATTTGTTTACTTGTAATGTTATTTATTGTTGGAATATAAACAATGGGAGTTCATAATTAGAATGACATAAAGCAATGAACTCATTAATACCCTAAGTTTGATCATGTAAGGACAATCGACGGGGAATATTTGGACAAAAATATATAAAATAGATATCCACGCAGTTTCACTCGCGTTCCCGAGGGATGTTACATTTTCCTGGGGAAAAGTATCCCATATGTTAATTTAGGTTATAAACTATATATGTACCAAGTTTGATCAAAATCCATTAAGCAGTTATTGCGTAAAAGAGTAACAAACTTCAATACATTACCACGAGTTACCGCATTAATCAGCTTCCGCCCCGCGGTGTCACCTGCGTTAATATTAATAAATAGTACCTTATGTGCTTCTACGTACCTACTTCTACCTTACCTGCTTCTACCATAAGCTACGTGTATGCCAAATTCCAGCTCCGTTCAGCTGATAAGCCGTGAAAACGAAACAAACAGAGACACTTTTAAATATTTTTTAGTATGGATAAATTCGACTATCGATTAGGCTAATTTTGACAGCTAATAATGCCATGGTATAATGAATCCTACTCCTTAATGATAAAGTTCATCTGCATAAACATTAACTATTAATTAATAGATGAACCTTAGCACTAAAGTTTATATTCCTATAAAATTAGCTATCGAAATTCAAAGCTCTGCTAGAAGCTTGAGTTCGTTCGATTCTGTATAGTTTATTACACTAGCCCAAAGATGTTTCGTCGCGGCCTCTATGCTCTGTCTCTTTCGCTAACTACGCTATCACGTGAGAGGTAAGCTTTCCGAGACCAGACGAATTTTGAATTAGCTGAATAGGGTTGTAATGAATTCCCGTAGGTCTCGTCAGGTGTAATTATGGTATGTGTCACAAATGATTACATGAAGCCTAGGATTTGGTAATGTGCCTGAGAGATGGAGACAATATTCACCACATGTCACGTTGGGAATTAAACTATCTTAGGGGAAATGTGGGTTTGTGGGGACCTCTGCCTACCTTTTCGGAGAAAAGCTTAGACATTCGAGCGGCCACTTAGGGTTTATATTGAATCGAATGGGTTGTCTCTAACATTTACTAGGTCTTACGGGATATGTGGTTTAGGATACGACCAAATAATGAAACTAAAATCTAAATGAGATCTACCTTTTTTTATGTTGGTTAAAAATCATATTGTGCACCAGAGCACGTCTTATTTTTATGCCATACTAGCTGTTCCCCACGGTTTCACCCGCTTTCCCGAGGGATGTAACATTTTCCCAGCACAAAAAGTACCCTATGTTATTTCTAATACCTGCATGTGTGTGCAAAGTTTCATGACGGTCGGTTAAATAATTTTCGCGTGAAAGCGTAACAAAGAAAATTACATTCACATTTATAATATTAGTAGGGATAGGGCGATAAAGACACATGATATACCAGATGAAAAGTGGTCCCCGCCGCCTATGGACATTTGCAACACCAGTGCATCGCCGATGCGTTGTCGACTGTGAGACTTGTAGTTGTTAAGTCTCATGTGCCTGTAACTTAACCGCCTTTCTTACCTTTCTAACCGAAACACACCAGTGCACTACATTCTTCCTCAGACAAACTCTGTGCTAAGAACTCTAATACTTCTAAAAAACAGAGATTACCGGCCAACCCTTGCTGACGCAGATTTTATGGCAAATCTACTTCAATGAATATTTTTCTTAATGTAAAAATAAAACAACGTGCTCGCTTTTCAATGTATAATTTCTGTGTGATTTTCCCTCCAAAAGTTATACGGATAAAAGAAACAATAAAAATGTTATGTGCCAGGATTAAATTTTACCGCTATCTAATGGCAGTGAAACCTTTACGGAGTTTTAAATAGCGCCAACAACCCTGAATATTAACGATGTAAAATGTACCTAGTGCTAAAAGTAGATAATATAAAATAAAATAAATACGCCCATAAATAAATACAATATAAATGTATAGTGCCCCAACACTTATCCGCAATGCAAAGTTGTGTACACATCCTTTACTTTCCACTAAACACGATAAGGCACGGCCCCCACTCAAACTTTAATTAATTGAGCACATATACTCGAATATGCAAGGAAAAAACGATCCGTACGTGACCCAAGCCTCGCAGTGTGTACAAGGCTTTATAGGTTTCAGGGAATAATGTTTATATAGTCGCTTTACTACAAAAAAGTTTTTATTCAAGTAGTTTTTTTTATAGCACATACAAAGCACCTTTTGATTAACACCTCGTTCTTGTGACTGAAAAAAAAAGTCACAAAAAATTTTCTACGAATCCAAAAGGCTAATTCAAATTGTGAAACGGGGCGTGAAGATAAAAATTACCTAAGTCTTAAAACGAAAAATCCGCGTCAAGTTGCAGAATAGTCCCGAATGACTAATGGCCCCGTCCGCACGAATGCAGTGACATACAGACAGACAGACGCGACAGAAACACGTCTGATTAACGACGGGCGAGTTTCAGAGATTTGAGCGCACAGATAAACGAACGTAATGCGTTGTTGTCAGTTAAAACTTTAGTATTTAAGTTGAACTTGTTATCGTGAGACTGTTTAAGTATGGAACGTAATTTCGTAAATTAAAAAAAAAATAATAAGATAAGAAACTTTTACTAAAAGCTTAAATTTATTTAGAAAGTTTTTTAAGTTACACGACATATTTAACATACCTATTTTAGTTATAACCTAAGATAAGAATTAAGATGTAGTAAGGCTCTTAGTGCAGAGTCCGTCTGAGGAAGTACTATCACCATACTAATATCCGCAGTGAAGCAGTAGTACCTTTTGTATTCTGTGTTTCGGTAAGAAAGGTCAGGCCAGTGAAATTACAGGCACATGAGACTTAACTTCACGTCTCAGGGTCGACAACTTCGACAACAGGGTCTTTTCTGTTTTTTCCAATATGTAGTTACTCCATTCTTCTTCAAAGATGCCATTAAAATTTTCACTATTACTCTATAATTTCATTTTACTATGAATGAAGTCCTCCATCAAAGCCTATTCACTGTATAGAATATTGATACTTAGTAATTCATCATTTACAACTCAAAACTGCTTAACAAACACGATAAATAAAAATTGTAATGCGCACCCATTGTTTTAGGGTACAAGATAATCGCATTACGAGTTGCCGAGAGGCGGGTCTGGCCTCATTAATCTCCATCTTTTGCTGGACCTGGAATGTGGTACAAGTCATGGAAGATATCGTTTGTTATGTAACTGAGGCCCTTTCTTTTTGTCGGCCCCGAAAATATTCATTCGATAGGTAATTGTGCTAAATCATGTTAGAAATTTAGAGGAGTCACTGGATGAGTGAATGTTCATTCTGATGAAGGTGGCAGTATGTTTTCTGTACCGACGAAAAAATACCGGAAAAATTCAGAAACAACCAACATTTGACAGCAATTTTTATATTTTATTGTTTTATGTCGGTCATGAATATATTATTTCTTTAAGTCATTATGCTAAATAACATGTAACGATGTTAGATATGTCAAAGAGTCACAAAGAGGTGGAAAATATACCGGAAAAATCCAGAAACAACCAACATTTGACAGCAGTTTTTAGTTTTGTCGTTAAAGCCTTCCATGAACCATATCACTAAGGAAAGATGGTTCTTCAGAACTTTATTGATGCAGCGTGTCCAAAACAATCAACATGTTTGTTTAGATTTTGAATCTAAATCAAGTTTATTTTATTATTTATCATACAATTTCGCTTCTATGATATTACATATTTGAAAAACCATATAATTTCATATGACTTCACTGATCTATTAGATAAGAGGACATACACGACTTTTATTTATTTATTTTAGTGATCTACAGGTTCTTCGGGGGCTAATTATTGGTGCCCGTAGTGTTGGTTCGGTTATTGCCCGTCAGGTCCAGTTTCAGCGACATCAGCAATATTTTAAGTAGAAAATAATAGTTCTGGTGATTCGCTTTTTAAATACACCACACACCCCAAAATTCCGAATCTCGGGACAAATGATGACATGCAATATGGCCACAGTAGAGGTTTTGCCTTTGGAAATATTGCCCTGTCTAACGGTCCAACCGTTATGTATGGTCTATAAAAACATGCTGTGGTCTGGCCACTTAAGGTTTCGAGGTCGCGATGTGATTTCATGAAGCGAGCGTCTTGGAGATTGATTCTTATTTGATTATACTTGGTAATGTTGTTGTTACGCGATAAATAAAAAATAAAAAAAATCATGTAGTTCTGTTTTTTAATACAACCTTTTTAGGGTAATTTCACTGTGATAAATAGCGATAGGGTTGAGGCTGGGGCTCGATTCTGTAAGGAAAACAACACTAACTCGAGGATGTTTCGTCGCGGCCACTATACTCTGTCTCTGTCGCTTCGGCCTCCGTGAAGCGGCTCGCCGACGAAGTTTGTATTAGCTGAATAAGGGGGCAGGTCAAAAATAGCCTTTGTAAATGCTAATTGCAGCAAAAGAAGAAACAGTATCTTAGCGTACCTTCAGTCACCCTAAGTAGTTAACCAAATACAATATTATTCATAATATGAAAAAATGAAGCTGGTATTTACAAAAACCAAAAAACACACAAATATCAATGGTATTTTGTTTTGGGGAGCAGCAGCGGATATAGAATCAATATTTATTATACAAAAAAGAGCAATTCGTGCAATTTACAGTATGGGTCCCCGTGAATCATTAAGAGATTTATTTAGGGAAATAAATATAATGACATTACCTTCACTATATATTTATGAAAATATAATGTTTATACGTAGAAACATAGGAATGTTTGAGGCAAAATTAGATATTCATAGTATAAATACAAGACAAAGGGAGAAGTTAGTTGTTCCATACTTTAGACTAACTAAAGTTAACAAGTCATTTCTTGGTAATTGTGTTCGATTTTATAATAAGATACCGCTTTCAATAACCAAAATGTCTGATCATAAATTTAAAAATTATATTAGGAAAGTTTTGAAAGAAAAAGCGTATTACAAGGTAGTTCATTATATTGAAGATAAAAATGTATGGAAATAGCTGCTCTCTGCACAGTGCACCTCTAAATCTCTTGTTTAAGTTGTAAGTACCTAATTATTGTTATTTTCTATTTTGTAGTCTTGTCATATTTTTTTTTTGTTTTGTTTTTATTAATGTTACCTATAATAAGTATTTTGTAATTGTTAAATATAAAATTATGTAAAATTGAAATTATAAAATAGCCAAAAAGTCAGAATAGATAAAAATTTATATAACAAATAAAAAAGAATGTAACCTTGCTGAGTTTCTTGCCGGTTCTTCTCAGTTGAAGGCTGACTTCCGAACCGGTTGTAGCTTCAGTAACTTTAAATTTGACCTTCATAAGTGCCCTCCGAAGGCCTAAACTGAATAAATGGTTTTGAATTTTGAATTTTTTGAATTTTGAATATAGACAAGAGCTTAAGTGTACAAGTATTTTGTATTGAAGCCGGTTCGGATACGAGACTGTTAGAGAAACCGTAAACCTATATCCCATCTACAGTTTTACAGAAAAACAAAAAAATATGTTTTCAAGAATGCTATATTTCATGGTATTAATTCAAAATAATCCTAAAGGTCCATAAGGCCCATAACAATTACAAATGACCTTGCCAAAGGCCGCCCACAGACCCACAATACTGAATAGTTAATACCTATTGTCCATCGATCCCACGACAGTCATCGGTTGACTGAGCCATGAGTCAAGAGTAGGGTAACCATGGTGACAGTATAATATACTACTAATATTATAAATGCTAGTTTGTATGTATATCCATAATAAAGATTTCAACAGCAAAACTACCCAACCGATTCGGATGAAACTTGGCACATACAGTGTAAACTCTTTATAACGATAAACTCCCTATAACGTTGAAGTGAGCCCAAGTTGGTTGGTTTGTTCACTTTGTTTTGTTTTTTTTTGTTCACTCCATATAACGATAACTCTCTATAACGACAAAAAATGCTCAGTCCCTTGAGTTTCGTTATAAAGAGTTTACACTGTATATAGAAAATGCCCTGGAATAACATATATGATACTTTTTGTGCCGAGAAAATGGTACATCCCTCGGGAATGCGGGTGAAACTGCGAGGGACAGCTAGTGACATAATAAAACAAATGAGCCCCAACTAAAAGGATGTACCTCCTCTCCTGGCGCGTCAGATCAGCTCGATACTATCTCATAATTGTATTGTCATCTAAATCCCATATACTAGCAAAGTTTCGAATTGACGGTGGAATTAGAAGAAGTTCAAAATCGACTTTCAAGATTTCATTCGATCTGTTATATACGCAATTAGTATATAAAAGTTTAACACATGCCTGGCTCAGCATCCTATGGCGAAGCCCCTTGCAATTAGGTTTGGAGAGAGTCAGTTCAACTGTTAGATACTTGCCCTAAACATTGTAAATTGAATAAATATTTTTTTTAAAACATACTACAAAAAGTTCTACTAACAGATCGCTACAAGTGAAAAGGTTGCTTCAATAACTTTAAAAGTGCCCTCCGCGGGCCTAAACTGAATAAATGGTTTTGAATTTTGAAGCCAATAAAAACGTAAAAAAAAAAGATAGTGACATAAAAACTAGCAAATCTGATTGTAATATGTTAATGGAGAAAGCATGTATATTGCGACCGACCCTCACGCTTGGGAACAGGGTAGGCAGTACTGTAGTGCTGATGGTCACTCTATTGGTCACATGAGTCACACCTCAGAGAATGTTCGGTACTGTATACTCTGTGGCCAATTTATATCGATGACAAACAAATCTCGGCAACTAATTTAAAACCTAGCCATGTGTATTGTGGGAAAGAGTTAATAGATTTTGGCAGCCATTTTTGTCATAGATCACTTCTTTGTGAATTAAAATATTTTTACGGTCGTTATCCCCATAGCATAAGACTGATACACCTATATATTTAAGCCTGCTGTGATCTGGTAAGCACAACTAGCTGTCCCCCGCGGTTTAACCCGCGTTTCCGTGGGATGTCACATGTATTATACATAAAAACCTTCCTCTTCAATCACTCTATCTATTAAAAAAACCGCATCAAAATCCGTTGCGTAGTTTTAAAGATTTAAGCATACATAGGGATATAGGGACAGAGAAAGCGACTTTGTTTTATACTATGTAGTGATATAGAGCATCAGGTTGATAGTTGAAACAAATTAAAATGTCTATTGTATTATGCCTGGCCTGGATACAGAACCTCCACAACCTGAAGTTTGTCACCTCTCAACCACTGCAGCGATTATAACCAAAATGAGTTTATAGTATATAGGTAACATAACAGTAGAAGTTTCGTCATATGTTCTCAAAAGCTTACTTCCTTCATCATCTGTTGATGACTTTTCTGGATCTATGCATCTCTAAGAGCCTCTGCTTCATTAATACCCCAAGCCCCGAGACTCCAAGTTCAATTCCACTTTAAATCGATATGAGTTTTGCATTTAAAAATAGTATAAAGCCATTTATTAAATTTAAGAAGGGCAAAGTAAAGTTACTACGGTTAGTAAAAATTTCAACAGCAAGAAACAGCAAGATAAAGTTTACGCCTCTGGGACGTTTGAACAGCTTTTCATTATTCAGAATAATAGATTATTACGTAAGGTAACAATAGATCGTATGGCCTTCATTTAACCAAAAACATTGAATATAAATTCGAATTCAAAGCTTCAATTTAGGCCTTGGAAGGACACTTATGAAGGACAAAGCTACTGATGTTACCACCGAAGAACTGGCAAAACACTGCAAGGTTACATCACTATATATATATATATGTTATATATAGTATAAAACAAAGTCGCTTTTTCTGTCCCTATATGTACACTTAAATCTTTAAAACTTCGCAACGGATTTTGATGCGGTTTTTTTTAACAGGTAGTGATTGAAGAGGAAGGTTTTTATGTATAATAGATGTGACATCCCACGGGAACGCGGGTAAAACCGCGGGAGACAGCTTTTTTATTATATATAGTTGTCCCCCGCGGTTTTACCCGCGTTTTCAAAGAATGTTACGAATATTCGAGAGAAACATTCATCCAAACTTTCGGATTAATCTATACATATCGTCTATCTATCTTCTATATCACAACACTAATATCTCTGATTACTTACTGAGAAGTCTCAGCGTAAATCTTGTTCAAATAATTTCTAAAATATTTTTTTTTTAATTTTATTATTACATAAAAACCTTCCTCTTCAATCACTCTATCTATAAAAAAAACCGCATAAAAAACCGTTGCGTAGTTTTAAAGATTTAAGCTTACATAGGGATATAGGGACAGAGAAAGCAACTTTGTTTTATACTATGTAGTGATATGTAAAAGTCAAATAGGGTTATTTTTATGCACCATCGCCTCAAAACCACTGATCACATCGGGATTGGACTGCTACCATTCGACGCGGCATTTTGCTTAAATGTTAATAAGCTATATATGACATCGATAAACGCGGGTGAAACCACGGGGGACAGCTAGTAATATTATAATATATTTTATAACCTAACATATTTGGCCTTTTTATGTTTATCGATATCAAAGTAAACATAAATATTTGAAACCATAAGAATACCAAGAAAAATAAATGAAAAATAAAATATTGTTTACAGCCTAAAGCTACACTTCACGCATAATTAAATTTCCAGGAATACCTTTTAGTTTTAATTTACTGCAAACTTTCAATGGAAATGTCAACATACCTGAAACAAGATAAAATAATATTAGTAATCTAGGTATATGAATAATAAAAATTCTAGGAAATAAAGATATTTATATAAAAACCGAATTTCAAATAATGGAAAATTACTGATAATAATAGTTGGTACTATTATGGAAAATTACTGATTTAGAATACTAATAGTACAACCTTCTGCGTCGCGGTTTTACTCGCGTTAAAACTGATACAAAGGCCACCGTACCGGCAAGATGTATGCTAAATTTCACCAATTACGGTGAAGTTTTTTAGCCGTGGAATCTGACACGCGCTGGAAATCAACCCTTCAGAAAACTACCCATCTCTTTCTCTTGTAGGCTATATCCTAAAGATGTGTATATTTGTCTCTTTTTAGTGTAATTTTGTAGATTAACGGAGTTTTAAATCAAAACGATGGTATAGAAGTGTTCGCTTCAGAAATCAGAAATAATTTAATGCTTAAACTGTACAGAATAATGGTGTTTTAAGATACATTTTATAAGTCTCACATTCTCGTCCACTTCGAACATGCAATATTGATGGTTTAAGATTATAATATTAACATTTACAATATTAAAAAAAATAAAAAAACCAAAATCGCTAATTAATATTCAATCATAAAATTCCATGAGGTTTAGAGAAATGGATTAGCCATTTCTCTAAACCATATCAAAAAAATAACTTGACAAAAATGGAACAAGTCTAAACAATTGATCTAATTGAAATGTCAATTTTAATGAAATTGGGCTAAAATATCGCTCGATGGTTAGAGCTTCTAACTTCCACGCCGCAGGTCGTGTGTTCGATTCCCACCCAGAAGAAACATTTATGTGCATGAACATGTCTGTTTGACTCTGCATAAATATCTATATAAGTTTGATTTAGAAAAATAAATTAACTAATGTAGTATGTCAGTTATCTGGTTACCATTGTACAAGCTCTGCTTAGTTTGGGACCAGATGACCGTATGTAAAGATATCATTTACTTATTTAATACACAGAATTTCTCAGGTAAAAACCAAACATACAGAAAACTCAAACCACAGATCGAAAGGTAACAAAAAGGCCAGCCCCTTAATCAGCTAATACAAACTTCATCGGCGAGCTGCTTCACGGAGGCCTCGGAGAGCTTATCTCTCACGAGATTAAACTTGCGGCACGCTATGATAGCCGTTTTGACGTTTAACGATGACAAAGAAAAATAACCTTTATTCCTTCAGACATAAGGTACATCTATTGATCCAACAGCTAATTATATGATGATGGAAATCAACCTTATTCTTCTAAAGCAATATAGTTTCTTTTCCTATGACAATCTGAAACGTCAAATCGGCCATCATAGCGTGCCGGTAGTATAGTAGTATTAGCGTAGTAAGCGAGAGAGACAGAGCACGGAGGCGCGACGAAACATCCTCGAGTTACTGTCATTTTCCTTACAGAATTGAGTATCTGATTAGAGGTGATATCGCTCATTCATTCAAGCAAAAACCACCTCTAAACCAACTTCCCCTCAATACTAATTTCTACAAGTCCCAACATTATGAGACTTTTTCTAATATTCCACTCAGCGGCAAGTGTCAACATGGCATATCGAATCCGCCATCCTGCGTTGCCGCGTGCTGAAATTGAAACTGCAATATTTAAGAGCTGTTCATTTTGGCTAACAAACAGCGACTTGGCAACGGTGTTCCGTAGACAGTATTTTATTTTTTACTGTACAAACGTGAGTTTATGTAACTTCGTTTAGTCTTTTGGAATGTAAAATGTGGAACGATATAAAATATGGGGTTTCGACGCCTTTTTTTGACAGAGTCGACTTGAATTGTTGTGTTGTAAAATATTTTATTACTAGTTGTGTAGGAAATAGTAACAAGATATTCGTTTTTTGTTAACGGAACAAACTCTAAATGATTGTACCAGAAACCGATCTGTGCCTTTAGCACAAACATCTATCGTCATCGTATCGAGTGCGCCAAGAACCAATGCAATGGGAAATCGAACATCGCGGAACGTCACGGTATGCGCGGTATTAAATTTTCTAGACAAAGCAGCTTTTTAGCGCTATCGATACGATGACGATAAGCTAGCGATAGACGTGCGTGCTAAGGCCTCAGTTCTCTCCAATTACGTAGCAGGAAAATAAGCTTAATAAACGTCCCGCATATCATTGAAAATTCGGGATACGATCGGTGTGATGTCATCGGCCGAAATTATACGACCACGTTCGTGTGTCATCGGCGTAATAAACCATTATTTATGGCCGAGCCCGCACCCGCAGTTACGTAAATATTTTTGGAAGATTAAAAATGACTGCAGTTTACGTAACTTTGGAACGGATTAATATTATTTGGTTTAAACGTTTACTATATGGTTTGCTTATAGCTTTCGTTCTGTTGTTTTATACAGGTTGTTACCAAACTATCCGTAAAGCCGAAAAGAGGTTAACGAGTTCATTCACAATATTTAAGAACCGTAATAATGCTGTATAACATATCCGAAAAAAAATAAAAATACTGATTTTTATGAATGAAGTATAGAAAAACTATTAAAATAGACAATTATTAGGTAAAATAGGTTCCCTGCCATTACAAACTGAAATCCTCATTAGAAATTGTACCAATTTGTAAGGTTTTTCATTCGAACCCAATCTGATTGTAAGCAGTACTAGCTGTTCCCCGCGGTATCTGTTTCGGAAAAGATGTATCATTTTCCCGAGATAAAAGGTATTCTATATGCATTTCTAGACTATATTCTATCGCTGTACCAAGTTTCACTCATATCCCTTGAGCTGTACTGTCGTGATCGAGGAAAAATCATTCATCCATTCTACAATCAACTTTCTTATTTATAATAGCAATAATAATAATAATAAATATCCTGGGACATTCTTTACACACGGCCACCTGGTCCCAAACTAAGCAGAGCTTGTACTATGGAAACCAGATAACTGATATACTACATATAATACTTTTTTTTTCTAAATACATACTTATATAGATATTTACACCCAGACACAGAACAAACAGACATGTTCATGCACACAAATGTTTGTCCTGGGTGGGAATCGAACCCGCGACCTTCGGTTTGGCAGTCAGAGCGCTAACCACCAAGCCAACTGGCCTGTCTAATAAGATTAATCATCTCCACCAAGCGATTCTCTCACTCTTTTAAACATACATTTTAGGTTAAAATACCACAGTAAAATAACTAACAAGCTAACAGTGTTTTTAAATGCGGTAGTTAACTGTGTCAGTAAACCTTATTATGAACGTATAAACTCGAATACTGCAACGATTACCGCGGCTGACTATCACACCGAAATGTAATTCGGGTAATTCTAAATCTAGAATTTTCGATTATTTTTATAGAGTTGTGTGTAACCTAAATCACTATGGGATGAAATGGCGTGGCCGCAGGTACACATACAAAGTCAAGAAGGAAACTGACATTCTAGTGCTGCCTTTGGAGCGTGGTGGCTTTTGTAACTTTTAATTTGAACTTCATTATTGGCATCCGCGGGCCTAAACTGAATAAATTGTTAGGATTTTTGATTTTTTAAATTTTGAACACATCAAAAAAGCACATTAAGATTATCCCGATTTTTCGGAAAGCTTTAAAAATTTTTCTTTACCTTAAAACCTTATTAGAACTATAATACACATCTTAATCGGTCCTGCAGTTCTCAAGAAATGAGCTTACCAACGAACATCATATGTTTTTTTATATAACAAGTAAAAACATCTAAAATACGATATTACCCGGGGTAACCAAATGTTACCTATAAGGTAAGGACTCTCAAGTGCAGGCGGAACACACCGAAGTTAATTAAGTAAACGGAATAATACCGAACTTAATAAAACCCAAATGAGTTCATTTTATGCGAATAATAATACATGGCAGTGTGTAAAAGCACGTAAATGTATGTGATTTACGTAAAAAACACCACGTTTTACGATCGGCCCGCTTCCCATCACAATCGTAAAGTACTGTGAGACAGTAAACACATAACATACGCGTATAATTTAAAAATAAACAGTACTTTGTTAAGAAAAAGGGTAAATCTTACTTCTATTATCAATACGAAAGTTTTAATGGTTTGTAACCCAACCACGTCAAAATGGCCGAACGGATCTAGATGAAAGTTGAATTATAATAGGATAGATTATAATCTGGATTAGCACATAGACATTTATAGTGAAAAATGTTTCATCCTCCTTGATAAAAACCCCGGGGATAGCTAGTATATATAATTTAGAAAGAAACATGTAGTATAGGTATCTGGTTTCCATAGTACAAGCTATGGCCGTGTAAAGAATGTCCCGGGATATTTATTTATTTGTTAAAAGTGAAAATCATTTACAAAAAATACTAACAAACCTTTAAAACGAAATATTTAATCAATGAATCAATTTATTATGCCACTTTGGCCGCAACAAACAAGCAGACGGTCCACCTGATGGTAAGTGGTCACCGCCGCCTATGGACATTTGCAACACTAGGAGCATCGCCAATGCATTGTCGACCCTGAGACGTGAAGTTGTTAAGTCTCATGTGCCTGTAATTTCACCGGCCCCCTTACCTTTCTAACCGAAACACAATAATACAATTGCACTACTGCTTCACGGCGGAAATGGGTAAGGTGGTAGTACTTCCCCGGACGAACTCTGCACTAAGAGCTCTACTACTCTTAAGTATTTAGTACTGTATTTTGATAAATATAATGATTGTCTATACATTGGTATTTTTATGATTTCAATTATTTATTAGATAAAAACGATACAAAAAAAGATTGCTTGTTGATTTTTTTACCGGTTCTTATCAGCTGAAGGCTGTCATCCGAATCGGTAACTTTGCTCTTCGTAAATGCCCTCCTCGGTACTAAACTGAATAAATAGCTTTTTGTGATGTACATAAATATATTGTTGTTGAATTGTTGGTATTTTTTTTATTTTTGTGCTACCAAACCAACCTTACCAAACTTATTTCAGATATATATTCATAACTAGATATCTCTCGCATTCCCGAGGGATGTCACATTTTCCCGGGATAAAACGTAGCCTATATATTATTCCAGGACATGCTCTATCTATGTGCCAAGTTTCATTCAAATCCGTTAAGTAGTTTTTCCGTGAAAGTGTACCAAAGAATCACCCTCACAAACTTTACATTTGGCATTAATTAAGTGATCAACTTAACAGATAAAAAACCGCAATATCAATATATTGACACGACAATACAAAAACCACAATAACGCCATACAATTCAAAGTACCATTTATAAAGCCAAACCAACGTATATCGTGCAAAATTTAAAACTACATAAAATCACACAGAAAAACCACTTTTAATTGAGCAATCCAATAGCTGACCGCAGCACAGTCCGCGCACAATTAATACTTTAAATTAATGAACCAAACAATATATTCGGTTGGAAATTCACTTAATTAATTAATGACATTCTAAAATTCATGAAATGTCCAGATGTTGGGGTGGTTGTACACTGGTGATGCGATGCGATCGAGATAGGAGGATAGGTTCGTTTGCCACCTAGAAACATATGTGGGCATGTACATGTCTGTTTGTTCTATTCTATGTAGGTGTTCTGTGCAGGTAAATATCGAGAATGTATTTTAAAATGAAACCACAGACGACTTTATTTCATACTATTGAGTAGAGATAGATTGTCAAGAGTTTTATTATTTAAAATATTGCAATTAGGTACACAAAAACAAATGGGATGCCAAATGCGTCGATACCCTCGCACCGGAGGTGGTGGCGCGGCTACCTGTGCCGAAAACCTTTTTATTTTTTTTATGCCGCTTGGGCCGACAAACGAGCGGATGGTCCACCTGATGATAAGTGGTCACCGCCGCCTATGGACATTTGCAACACTAGGAGCATCGCCAATGCGTTGTCGACCCTGAGACGTGAAGTTGTTAAATCTCGTGTGCCTGTAATTTCACCGGCCCCCTTACCATTCTAACCGAAACACAGTAATACAATTGCACTACTGCTTCACGGCGGAAATGGGTTAGGTGGTAGTACTTTCCCGTACGAAGTCTGCACTAAGAGTTCGACTACTCTAAAAACCTCAGGAACTTTTCTTACCTTTCTGTTTTTATTGTATATATTTTTATGTAATTTTTTTTGTGCTTACTTTTAATTAGTTGAACATATTAGATTTAGGTTTTAATAGATAGATAGATAAATCTTACTCATACTATTAATGTGAAAGTATGTGAGGATGGGTGTATGAATGTTTGTTACTCTTTCACACGAAAACTACCAAACAGATTTTGATAAAATTCAGTACATGGATAGAGCATGCTTTGGATTATGATATAGGATACTTTTTATCGTAGGGAAAGTGACATCCTTAGGGAACACGGCGCCAGCTCGCGGTAATGTGGGCAACAGCTATTAACACTAATCATACCAACACTTACTAGGCACCTATTTCTACCATAGTGGATCAAATGTGACTTTATGTTTCCTGCTTGAATGTATGAAATATGGTTGTGAGGAAGGGACATAAATAGTATAACTGTATATTAATTAGTAAGAAAAAGTCATGAAGTCAAATGTGCAAAAGCAATAACATGATACGTGCTTTTCAATGCAAGGTTCAAAATGGGTCATTTGACCCGGTTATGGTATGTTTAGTGTTAAATAATATTTTATTTTGTATAGCGTAGGTATCAATGGAATGTATACCTAATATCTTCTCAATTGCCAGCAGTATAATTAAATTCTGAGCTTATTGTAATTATATGATAGCATCGACGCTAGCCAGCCCGCACCCAGCATCGAAACAGCTGGATAATTGCTGATGACCCTCGGATTAACGGGTTTTATACGTGAAGGTTTTAATTATTTTGTTTGTACTTACTTATTTTAATTTGGCTCTAGGGATTTGTGTTCTAGCTGTTGCGATAAAGTGGAATTGATTTTAGAATTATTTATTGAATATTAATTTGTTTGGGTTTTAAAGTTAAATCATAATTTTAGTTAACCTATATAAATAAAAAAACAATTGTTGAATTTAAAATAGACAATACTTTTGAAATTGAAATCAATTATTTGACTATTCTAATGTTTATTGTACTTTTTTTGAAATGTACCCTTTGATTTTACTTTTGATTCAATTATTTTGGCAATTTTTTTTACTACAAACGCAAGAAAATTATTTAAACGCATTCTTGTAACCTCATTTATTATTTTTCATCGCATGCGTGAATGCATATTTTAAACATACTAATACTTTTGAAATTGGAATGAACACGTCGAAATAAAGCTCAACGACAAAAAAGCACTTTAAACTAAGCACAACACGATTCATTCAACACAACTCGCAAATATATATTTCAAGTACCACCCAACCTTTGTAACTGTCACACCCAGGAACACGCGATACATTACTCTACGCCGTACAAATAGCCGAGCAATAAAGGTGGTGAGCTAGCAATGTACGTAGCATAGAATCTGAAGGGTTACCATTCCATCACACGATAGTATTAGGTGCAAACGCGTGTAAAATTGAAGAGAGATTGCTTCGAACGCCGGAGGATATATGTGTGTATCAGTCTGAAAATACAGATTGTGTCACACCGTCATGTAACACATGTGTTTAGTATGTAACAATGTATGTAGTAATGATTCAAAACGGGGTAATTTGTCCTTCTGTCTTACAAAGATAAAAAAAAAACGAATTGATAAATCTATGGGAAAATCTTTGCGAATTTTGTGAGTTTGTATGTACATGGCAATGGCCAATCAGAGGTCTGACTCTTAAAAAACTTGCTAAAAAGACTTATATACGCAGAAGGCTTACGAACCACAGGTAACTTTAATATCTTAGACCTTTGAAGTGCCCTCAGTGGCCGTAAACTGAGTAAATGGCTTTCATTTCTTTAATTTATCGGCCTTTGCAAGGATTATTCGTTATCGAGAAAAAAACGTCCTTTATATGTCTTAAATTACTTTGTCTATAATTATGAGAGACGCACAGCCAGGCTTGATTACCATAAATTTGCGCTAATTTCAAAATTTTACTACAAACGCAAGTTTTCGAAATTTGTTTAACGGCTATGGTTGCTGTTATAACCAACCTCCTTTGACTTAGGATTTTGATTCTCGCGATCCCAGGTGACCCAGTCGTTGAGGCCATTCATTACGGTGTAACAGACGTTCAATTTAATGCGTTTTATTATGTGTGAACGAAAATTTGATACCATTCGCGTGTTACGTGGCCTTAAACGTGCGGTAAAGTGGATTCTGATGAAACCTGTGATTTAAGGAGGGGCTCTTCTAATAGCCAATTCTATTTTCAATTGCGTTCCGTGTAACGCACTTAGTGTGCGATTCGTGTAACGCACTTATGCGTTGCGAGCATGTTGTGTGGAGGTTAATTGAAAAATTCTTTGATGATTTCTTGATACGATGTTATTGCTTCTTTGGTTTTGCGTATATTGAACGGATCAAATATTTGTACTGTTTTAAATGCGTTTTTTTAATTTTTAATTCAGTATTTTTAATAAAATCTTTATTCGTCAACTGATAAAAAATCTAAACCTAATGTCCCTAAGGTCCCTTTCGGACCAACTCTCGTATTGTAAATCTCAATTTTATTTTCGCGGACGTATAACGATCGTAGCCTTTTTACAAATAGATAGTTTTCCTACTAATATTATAAATGCAAAAGATCCTTTTCGATTCTGGTGTTTGATTCTGTTCGGTAAATGACACTAGCTGGACGACGTTGCGGCCTCTATACATTCTCTCTCTCTCTCTAAGTGCGCAAAGATAATATATGCAAAAAAGAAATATCCTGTGTGTTTCGGTTAGAAACGAAAAAGGACCGGTGAAATTACAGACACATGAGACTTAGCAATTTCACATCTAAGGGTCGACAACGCACTTGGTGTTGGTGGTGTTACTTGACATACAAAGGTTTCAAAAAATAATATATAGTCCAATAACCATCTTGATTTCCAGTAGGAATTGAACCCATATCAGACACAAGTCGTTAAGAATCTACAATAAATGGGAATAGCGTTTGAAATTGCGAAACACCTGAAATTGGTTATATTTGACATGACACCAAAATTGATGGGAGAAATAGGCTGTTCACGATGAATAACGATGTGAAAGAAAATGACTTCAATTTCCAGGGGATTTGAAATCAAATTGGAATAAATGTATATTAAAATATATTGACTTCTATTATTGGTTCTAACCGATTATTTTGGTATAAAAACGCATAATTCTATAAAATTTGGAAGCTCGATGTTGTATCAGTGGTTTCCATGCTTTGTCTCTATCGTTAACTACGCACTGACGTGAGAGGTCTGCTCACCGAGGTCTCGTTACTTATAAGTACAGAAAAGGCTCATCCTTTGGATAGTTTATTTTAACAAATTGGGTTACACTTAGGTATTTTATCAATATTTTTATAATTGTTTTACGATTTCGAAGTCTTTATACGTTTTATAAGTATTTATACTTCGAAATCGGTGAAAAATTTTAAACCAAATAAGTCAGGTTATTCAAAATATATTTAAAAAGTATCGGAGCCGAGTATCTTACTGCTTCTTCTTAAAAGGCTGACTTTCAAATCGTTACTTCTGTAGCTTTGACCATTAGACTTAGAAGTTAGATTTTTGCTAGTGAATTTGGAACATGAATTAAAACGTCAAAATACTAATGGCTCAATATTGGAGGCATATTCCAGCTTCCGAAAATCCGTAGTCAATACACTCGCATATTTGTAGCGAGCCCCCGCGCCGTGATGCGTGAACTGGGGACACGACCACTAAATCATTCCGTGTGTGACCAACCGCCAAATTAGATCCACCGCCGTAGAGCCATGGGTTCGAATCCAAAATAACAGCTAGTCTGTATGACAGATCGATCCGGAGACCATTTGATTTGGTGTAACATGTCAAGTGTAGATAGGTTGTTTAATAGAGAACTATTCTGTATTCAAGATAAATGATCAAATACTAATCAGTGTCAGCCAAAAATACATGGATACATAAAATATGACCTGTAATTGCTTCACCATTAATTTAACCTCAACGATTAATAGCACGATACAAAATAATTAACCACCTTTAATTCATTAAGGCTTTCAATTAACTAAAATAAAAACCATTTTCGATATTATTATATCGAAACAAAGTATGAAATACTAAACTTTATCAATTAAATTAGAAACTCTTTTAGTAGCGGTTCCTACCATGATGTTCATAGCCATACTGAAGTCGAAGTGATTTCACTTTCAAATTTTCGAAGAAATGAATTCTAGCTAGAGCCTAAAAATTTTAAAAAGGACCTCCTAATACTCCTTTTTATAGTGTTTCGTTTAATCTACGGACTTACGCATCGCTTATTCTCAATATTACGCTAGAATAACCTATCTTTATAGAGTCGTACCGCTCTTAGTGCAGAGTTCTTCCGAGGAGGTACGACCTTACCCAATTCCGCCGTGAAGCAGTAGTGCACTTGTATTTCTGTGTTTTGGTTAGAAATGTAAGGGGTCCGGTGAAATTACAGATACATGAGGCTTAACAGCTTTACATGAAACTTAACAAATTCACGTCCCAGGTTTGACAAACCAATGACGATGCCTCTGGTGTTGCAAATGTCCGTAGGCAGCGGTGACCACTTACCATCAGGAGATAAATTGTCTGACAATCAAACATACCGTATGTGTGATTGGTAGATAATTTATAATAAAAAAAATCTCAGCTAAATTAAAAAATTGGCATATTGTGAGTGACTTTAAATCTATCGCCATTTTTCACCACGAGAGAAGTGGTATCGAGTCGAGAACTACTGGTAGAACTATGTTTATGATGTTCAAGCTCCAAATGCTTAAATGAAATTACCGACAAGCTCACCGAAGCTTTTCTATAATAAAATGCAATTTCCTTCGTTCATTGTTGGAAATTTCCTATTTGGCTTTCTAATAGAGTTAGTGTTGGGGCTTTTGGTCTTCTGTCGATGGTCTGGGTCCCGGTACTGGGTATTAAACTCCTTTTAAAACAGGCAAATGAAGTAGGCAGAGGAAATGAGACCTGTAGGTCACAATAGACTCAAATGTGACATTGTGATTGTCGCTGTCTCTCTGGCACATTACGGAGTTTTATTTGAAAGATTATCACAGAATACATAAAAGGATAAACCACTTCTTAAATAAATAAATAAAAGTATGAAATAAAATCGCTATCTCTGTCTGTTTGTCTCATATCTTTTAGACAACGCAATAGGTTTCCATCATGTTCTTATACGACTTAATGATGAAAATTCAAATGATTATTATAAAGATGATGGAAATGATTAAGAGACAATCAAATTATTTCATAAATTCATCACAATTAATTATTTTTTTTACTAAAATTATTACAAATGATATTTTTTTTTAAATAAAATAAAAATGATTCTTTTTGATAATATCTTTTAAACAACTCAATAGATTTTCATCATGTTCTTATATAATTTAGATTATTTCTTTCAGACGATTTATGTGTACATTGATATTTTCTTAATCAGGCGAAGCCGGGGCGTGTCGCTAGTTATCAATAATTAACGTGTGTAAAGAATGTCCCAGGATATTTATTTATTTTAAATTTTGGATTAGTTTTTTAGTAACAGAAGTCCTATATCATTATTAATTTGTTGGTTTCATAGGAATTAGTTAAGCATAACTTAGAGAAGATAAAATCTTGAAGTATTTATCCACCTTGTATACGTTAAAGAGTTGAGTTTATACAGCGTGTCCTTTATTTAACAAGGCATATAAAATATATTTTTAGAACCGAAACATTGGTAGAATCAATTAAAACTCTCTCCCTCAATTTGGCCGTTTGCCAATCCTATATCGTTGCTATTGCCAATACGGTTTTCAACTTTATTAGAACAATGCAAGGTTTGTTATTAAATGAGATCACGTTTGTTATAATTAAAATTGCTAACTGCTCGTGAGGTATTGTATTTCATTTGTGAGTAATTGATTTTTGTGTTTTTTTATAAATTGCTAAATTGGTTAAAATTATAAATTTACGGTGAATTAAAATATACATTTTTTAAATGTGAGTAACTTGATGTTCAAAGCCTTAATAAGGAATTACATATGTTATTTTTTTATGGATCGCTTTGACTGCTACTTGCTTTGACCAGTAAAAGACAGCTCTTCAGGGTTTTTTTTTATACCACATAGGCCGACAAATAAGCGGACGGTCCACCTGATGGTAAGTGGTCACCGCCGCCTATGGACATTTGCAACACTAGGGGCATCGCCAATGCGTTGTTGACCCTGAGACGAGAAGTTGTTAAGTCTCATGTGCCTGTTATTTCACCGGCCCCTTTACCTTTCTAAGCGAAACACAGTAATACAAGTGCACTACTGCTTCACGGCAGAAATGGGTAAGGTGGTAGTACTTCCCCGGACAAACTCTGCAACTCCACGTTAAGTGAATGCACTCCACGATCTGAAGCTATGAATTTGGATAACACAACCAAACGCTTCGAGAAGGGGAAGGTCCCCCCCTTTCTTTGGCTCGTCCTAGCGGAGGGACTACCGTGCCCTCGGATACAATACAACTCCATAAGATATCATTGAAACATCTTAAAATTTTAAACACTATCTATAGTTTTTGAATGGTCAATCAATGTAAGTCTGAAAAATAATTCAAAACCATTTATTCAGTTTAGGCCCGCGGTAATTATGGTTAAATTTAAAGTTACTGAAGCTACTATCGGTTCGGCCTTCAACTGAGAAGAAACGGAAAGAAAACAAGGATTTTTTTTTTAAATATTTATTTAATAAATGTTATCTATTCTGGAGCTATTCTATAGCTAAAAAGTAGCTATTTTACTATATAAATGTTTGTATTTTAAAACTTAATATAGGTAACATTTAAAACCAAAAAAGAAATAACAAGACTACAAAAATAGAATAGACGGGGGTAAAACCGCCGTACGGCAGCTAGTTTCTAATGGGAATGCTTAACTTTCCAGTAATAAAAATAGGAGTATTTCCAGTATTTTCCACGTTATTATATTCGCTTTAATATATCACAAGAGCAACGGATGCGCAGTAACAATTAAAAGGGACGAAACGAGAAGCGGACGTTGTTATGGCACCGAAGAGTTATGCATGGTGAAAATACACGATTTCCATCGGTATTTATGTTGAACCAGTAGTTTGCACGTTTAATTAAGAGATGGCGTATTTGTTTAATTTATTGCTATCTGTCCCCCACGATTTCACCCGGGTTCCCGAGGGATGTGACATTTTCCCGGCACAAAAAGTAGCCTATGCTACATCTAATATCGCCAAGAATATGTGTACAAAGTTTCATGATGATCGGTTAAGTAGTTTTCGCGTGAAAGCGTAACAAACAAACTAAACATTCACATTTATAATATTAGTAGGGATTGTATCGGCCCCCTTCATCAATTGTTTCAAGAAACTTTAACTGTGAATACTAGAAGGGACTTTTTACGAAATTTCCGATATTTATAAGTGTTTATCTTAGTTTTCTTTTTATACAGTGACATGACCTCTTTGTCGGTACAATTCAGTACACTAAAACCTGACTTTAGTCCAGACGGTGGCTTGACTTTGTACCTATGGCGTAAAATCACCTTCGCCCTTTAAACATAAAACATAACTAGATTAAAAAAAAAATCTATTTAATTAAGGCTAGCAACACCTGCTCTTGAGACAGTACTGTTCAAAGCTTTGCATGCTTACCATATTCACTCACAGATATACAGAGTGAAAAAACATCAACAAAATCATAGATTTATTCTTAGAATGGTTCACGATTCACGAATTCAACGCACGTAATAATCACAAAAAAATATGACAATGAAATAAAAAACACAGCAGCTAAGTGCTTCCCCTTAATTCCTTAATAACTTATTTAAGGCGAAACCTCATCAAGTTGATATCCGCTATTTATACAGATGTCACCTGTCGGTTACAAAAAAAAAAGGGAAAAAAAGAAAACAATTTCCATGTAAGATTAATGTTTCAAGCGACGACGCCTTTCATTCTCACGTATGCAGTGCTAGGGTCTTTTTAGGGTTTGGTCTGTGTTACAAGAGTTTCTTAGTTAAAGTGGCGGCCATGTTGGATATATTTTATTCGTAGCTGTGGCAGCTTTTGAAATCTTTTACTTCATGAAACACAATGAAGAAAGGAAGTAAAAGCACAGAGCCAGGTTCTGTGCTCCACTGTGTACATACACTCATAAATTCATAATTGCAGAAGGTTTAAGCAACAGCAATTGGTTAATTTATCAAGAACCGAAGCCGGGAAAAAAGCTTGGTTCTCTAACAACTAATTAAAAGTTTTTATTCGATTATCAATAATTCCAAACATTGTTACGGCGGCCATTTGAAGCTACAATATTTCTTCTTTTTAAAAGCTAAAATTATAATTCCGATCTTTTATGGGGAGGTCACATGAAGTTGTAGCTTCAGTAACTTTAAATTTGACCTTCATAAGTGCCTGTTGAGGGCCTAAACTAAATAATGGTTTTGAATTTTTTTCATTCAACAAAAAATGTTCAATGGCTAAGCACTAAAAACGCTATCTTTCTAATACTTGTACCACACTCCTCACTATGAGGGTTGCTTAAGTATTCAGCCATCACCCACCTGGAAGTGACTCCGGAGGACCCCATGAAGGGCCCATTGTGAGGCCCAGACAGACAGGCCGGCTTTATTATGTATAGATCGCCGGCGAGGTGTATTCTTCGTAATTTTGCTTGGGGATATCTTTAATATTGCACAGGTTTTTGATGAAGTTTAATTTTATTTTCGTTTATGTTTGTTCTTTTAAAAGAAGTCGGAGATAAAGAAGACTGATTTGCTTTGATTATTACGTCATATTAGCTTAGTGGTTATTTTCATTTTTTTTTTCTGACGGGATTGCGATTTATATACTAATATACACGTACCGTAGGTACACTACGGATGTCAGATTCGATTCCAATCCAGGACAAAATAATAATTTTTGCATGTCAGTTTCTGTATCTGAGTTTACCTAATCTATATTTAAAGTATGTAGTATATCAGTTATCTGGTTTCCATAGTACAAGCTCTGCTTAGTTTGGGATCAGATGGCCGTGAGTAGAGAAAATGTCCCGGAATACCTGATTTTTTATCTAGGTAGGGAAACTACACTCTGGGCTTACTGCACGTACATTCAAATATAGTTTTAATTTGACATCTTATGGAATAATGAACCCTATGGCATTACAATAATGTAAACAATTAACAATTGGATAAATAGATGAACTCTATCTCATAGCAATAAAGATGTTTTTCCTATGACACAATTGCCATCATACAATTCATTATTGGATCAATAGAAGACCTTATTTTCAGAGTAATAAAGCTGATTTTTGTATGATATATAGAACTGTCGAAGTTGGTCATTTAGATTCCGACTTTCAGTAGTTTTAATATACATCATTAGGCCATAAACACATATCTTCTATTATAAGCCAAACCCAAACTTGAAATTTCGAAGAATTTAAAAATGTCGTCGACGAAATCCCGTTAAAAGATCGAACATACAGATAGACAAGCAGCTGTCATTATTTGCATTACAAAATGGTTTCGGAGAACTGCGTAGGCGGTCGTGTGACAGACGTACAGACATAAATACTTATCGCGACGAATGTTTATATGTACGATCAACTAAAAAGTAAAAGGGTCCCGTTTTACCCTTTGAGTACGGATCCCTAAAACGGTGTATAAAACGTAATTTTCGTCACAAATATCTAGAATGCTTCCATGGCGGTATAGACACATGTATGTAAAACATCTGTCTGTCTGCGACGTGCTTTGACTGAGCATCAACAATAGTAACAGTATGAGGAGGCGGGGGACGCGTCACAATTTAGACTATTCTCCCCGTCTCACCCTATGTACTACACCCTTTACGTAGGTGTATTGCAGGTAATTGAACGTATGTTACATAGGGCTTGAGTTAAGGGCTTACTTTCAGTATGCATTGAAAAATATATCCTGGGACATTCTTTACACATAGCTTGTATTATGGAAACCAGATAAAACAGCCAGACACAGAACAAACAGACATGTTCATGCGCGCAAATGTTTGTCCTCGGTGGGAATCGAACTCATGAACTGCGGCGTGGTAGTCAGTATCTCTAACCACCAAGCCAACTGACCCGTCAACAATCAACAGCATTTAATGTCATAAATATGTAAGGCCTGATTTGACAGTTATGTGTTAAAGAAAAATTAACGCTATGGGATGTTACGACACGGTTCTGGGGCTCTTTAAGAAAATAGTGAATAAAGAAAGCGATCTCCATCTTCAGCCTCATCTTCACTTACCATCAGGTGAGTATGAGGTCTATTGCTATAGTAGCTTCAGTAACTTTAAATTTGACCTTCATAAGTGCCTTCTGAGGGCCTAAACTGAATAAATGGTTTTGAATTTTGAATTTTTTTTTTGAATTGCAATCCCGTCAGAAATAAATAATAAAATTATTGGATGAAATGCAATAAAGAACATTTTTCTTTGAAATTCTTAGCTGATAATCTATTACTAAATTCAAAGAAAACTAAATGCTTAAGGTTTTCTTTACCAAATGTAGCACAAGTAGATAGCCAAATAATAATAGATGGGAGCCATATTGATCTTGTAAATAAAACGGTATTTTTGGGTCTTACATTAGACAATAAATTGCAATGGGGACCTCAGGTTGATACTCTAGCTGCTAAATTAAGTTCGGCTGCTTTTGCTGTTAGGAAAATTAAACAATTGACGAATGTTGAGACGGCCAAATTAGTTTATTTTGCATATTTTCATAGCCTCTTGTCCTATGGTATTTTGTTTTGGGGAGCAGCAGCGGATATAGAATCAATATTTATTATACAAAAAAGAGCAATTCGTGCAATTTACAGTATGGGTCCCCGTGAATCATTAAGAGATTTATTTAGGGAAATAAATATAATGACATTACCTTCACTATATATTTATGAAAATATAATGTTTATACGTAGAAACATAGGAATGTTTGAGTCAAAATTAGATATTCATAGTATAAATACAAGACAAAGGGAGAAGTTAGTTGTTCCATATTTTAGACTAACTAAAGTAAACAAGTCATTTCTTGGTAATTGTGTTCGATTTTATAATAAGATACCGCTTTCAGTAACCAAAATGTCTGATCATAAATTTAAAAATTGCACAGTGCACCTCTAAATCTCTTGTTTAAGTTGTAAGTACCTAATTATTGTTATTTTCTATTTTGTAGTCTTGTCATATTTTTTTTTTGTTTTGTTTTTATTAATGTTACCTATAATAAGTATTTTGTAATTGTTAAATATAAAATTATGTAAAATTGAAATTATAAAATAGCCAAAAAGTCAGAATATATAAAAATTTATATAACAAATAAAAAAGAATGTAACCTTGCTGAGTTTCTTGCCGGTTCTTCTCAGTTGAAGGCTGACTTCCGAACCGGTTGTAGCTTCAGTAACTTTAAATTTGACCTTCATAAGTGCCCTCCGAAGGCCTAAACTGAATAAATGGTTTTATATTGAATTTTGAATTTTTTAATTTTGACAAAAGGGCCTTTTAGATCAGAACTACATCGACATATCTTTATAGGTTTGAATAATAAATGGTTGTTTATTTACTTGTTAAACATAATAAAGCGAATCCTTATGAATTGTTAAATGATTTGTACAATACGGTCTAAAGTCCTGTGGCAAATAAAGTATAGTATTTTGTGTGATATATTTGACAACTTTAGGTTACGAATGTAATAAATGCGAATGTTTGTATGTATGGATATTTGTTACACTTTCACACAAAATCAACCGGACAGACTTCGATGAAACTTGGCACATAGATAGAGAATGTCCTGGATTAACATATAGGCTACTTTTAATCCCGAGAAAATGTGAAATCCCTCGAGAACCCGGGTAAAACCGCAGGGGATAATATTTTATATTATTCCAAGTGAACGCTCTAAATAAAAAATTATGAAATATGGCACAGCACTGTAGTCTGAGATTATCTGTTAATTAATAAAAAAAGAAATTACTTGCAATTTTGGTCTAACAGATACGTTTTCAATATTGCTATGAAAGTTTAGATATTTGAGACCTTTATCCAGTTACAATTTTTCTAGAATATATTTGTAGTACCTGGATGGCCGAGCATTCCTCGGGATTTCTTTACTAACGTGACTTCTACCGTATTTTCTTTTTTAAAGCACTGTCATATATACCTAGATACGAATTATTACGAATAATAAAGGGCTCCCAATAACAGTATTTCTCACAGAAGATGTAACTTGAAAACCTTACCTTCTAATGACACTGTAGCAGTTTTCATTGCCTAGAAACACGGATAAAACGACATTTTCTGAAAATGAATCCTAGCTAGATCAATTTAACGTCCCCGAAAGCCCCTGCATACTAAATTTCATGAAAATCGTTGGAGCCGTTTCCGAGATCATACAATAATACAAGATATTATAATAGATACAAGAATTACTCGTTTAAAGGTATTAGATAGATAGATATCCTGTGCACCAAATTTCAATCAAATCCGTTCAGCACACATTAAAACATGTAGGATAAAGTCCTTTCATATAGGAATAAAATTTGAAAGATCAAGCAAAGTCTAGTTTTGTTTTAATAAATAGAAACCCAATAAAGGTTGTCCAAATATGCAAAAGAATACAAAAAACTGAAGCGCGCAAAGCTACCACAAATGAAAGACTTTTGCGGTGAAAATATTGTGGTCCCGGCATTTTTAGGGTTCCACTTGTTTGCATAGCTGAATAAATTTTTACCAAAATCTCATTTTCTCTCTTAGGTATGAATCTTTTCAAAATAATGTATGCTCATATATATACAACTAGGTACCCGCGTTCCTCAAATATCGAATATATCCCGGAATTATAACATAGATAATGTTACATCTGGATAAAGTAGCTGTGAAAGAATTTATTGGAATCGGTCCAGTAATTTTAGAGTGTATGCATTACGAACAAAAATACTTTAAAAAATGTAAACATTTTCTGATTATCTCATATTGTATTGAAGTATAGATAAGTTAAATTAGATTCATAGTTACGTCTGCTTTCTGAAACTTAGGGTGCATCCACAGCGAACTTTTTGTGGAGCATCGTTTGCTTAGGGTATTATCGGACAGCAAGAAGTAAAGTTATAGAAAATTATTTAATGTTATCATGTCGAAAATTGTTGCTTGACAAATAAAGTGGTATATTTTTTTGAACCGTTTTATGACTTTAAAATTTTTTTATATCTCATGTACAGAACCTTCAACCATTAAATCCCGACCACACCCGACCAATTTCTTTTTATATACATGAAAACTTTTGCAATCAACTGTCGCCAAATGTTTGCCGTTCAAAAATAACTCACTACTAAGGTTTTGCCCGTTTTTTGCGGAAATATAGCGGGGCAACACCGACGCGTGTGTTAGGACAGATCGCTTATCAAAAACGTGGGTGTGGAACCGGCTGAATATAAATGGGCAGGAGCTATTGTGGTTTGCGCTGGTGTTCAATTGAAAAACATTTTTAAGGGGTGTTACTTTTTATTTTTCTTTTTTGTTGTTTTTTTTTTCGAATGGGGTAATCGTTGTCTATGTTAGGAAGTTTTCTTTGTAATTTGTAATTTTGTTTATAATTGGTGAGGTTACTTTACAAGTTATCTTGGAGTGATGTTTTCAAAATCTAAATTAGAATTACGTTGTAGACAAAGTTTATGCAAAAAAAGAGTGCAATAATCTGTTTATTTTTTTCTTACAACATTATATAAAAAATCCAACCGATAGTCAAAACGTCTAAGAAACGTACAGTTAGCTATAACTTTTTCCAACATATTTAATATTTTCAAACACTTTTCTTTGCAATGTCAAATCGCGTTCTATTTTTTATACCAAAAATGTGGCAAGCAGGCACACGGTTCGCCTTATGAGAAACGATTACCGTAACTGTTAATGTACCTTCCATACCCTTCAACTTACTCACAAATAACTCCAGACTCTCTTAATTCACTCAGAGTTTGCAAGTTTCCGTCGGGAGCGCAATTTCCTCAGGGAAACACCCCTGAATTCGGCTCATCCACTTCGTTGACAGCTTTAATTGAGCCTCGATACGTTATCGTCGATGTTCGGCGGCTTTCGGCAAGGTTCGGCGACTTTGGAACTTTGGGATGTTTGAGGACGCGATCTTGAGTTTTTATAAGGGTTGATTCATTATCTGCTTGCCCTGTTTGGGGTTGGCGTTATGTAAAGCGTTCTTTCTGTCCATTTGGTGCATCGTATTGCAAGGGGTTTGGACAAGTTAGTTTGGTAAGAGGAACAAACATCCATACATACAATCTTTGGCATAATATTAGTAGGATCTAAATAATACAATATATTGTTCACTATATTGGAGTTAAAGAATGGGGTAAATGCGGCTTTCCACACAAAGTTTCCGCCTTTGCCCCACAATTTACACCACACAAGCGAAACAAACTCGACTGTTAAATCATTACGCTACAACCCCACCAGAAAACAAATAAAAAGAACTATTAATGGCCGAGAGAACTACATACTGTATATCTCTGCTAAACGTCAAACTTTAAAAAGTCAATTATAACCCGCAGAAGTTATAATGCAGTTCCGTTTCGAATTTACAATTTGCTTTTGGGTGGTCAGAGAATGTGGTTTAAGTAGAAATGTATTGCAGATTTTTAAGTAGGTATAGGTTATCTTGTTTTTTACTAGTTACCACCCCACGGTTTCACACATAATTCCAAGAAATTTTAAATATTCACGGGCCAAAAAATCCGTTTACTAGTTTTTGCGTGAAAGATTAACAAAAACCCATCGTCAAAAACTTTCGCATTGAAAATATAGGTATAAAAAAAAATAATGGTATCTATCTAAAATAATTTCATAAATTGAGTGAAAATTTTAAAGCAACCTTTAAAAACAAATTCCACAAAATAGTTGAGAGACTGCCAACATTCCATTAAAACTAACACACCTGTATATGGCGAGGCGCATAGTTGCCGAAGTGCGACGCCTGTATAAAATGAACATCCTGTATACGGCCTGCATGCACCTTCATTAGCGAATGCAGGTGGCTCTTGCTACCATTGTTTGCCGTCACTTTTGACGACGTAAGGCTTTGACGCAACCTTTTCAGTTTCGAACACCCTGTAGTTTACGGATACGGGCGGAATTTCACACTGGCTGCGAAGATTTTTAATTATCGCGGTTTTTAGGGTTCCTCTAGTATTGACAATAAGTTTTAAAAAGGTTCATCAGTAGAATGAAATTCTCATTTTTTTTTAAACTAGATTTCACGCTACTGTTTTTCCCGCGGTATAATATTTACCCGGGCCAAAAAGAATCTTATCAGCTAGAACATCATTCTGGGTTTCCCTCAAATTCAAATCCAATCAATCGACATAGAGCTAAACATCAAATACGCACAAGTATTCTCACCCTTACAAATATTATAAATGCGAAATTGATTGATCTCCTCGGGACGGTACTGTAGTGTACGGGGGCGTAATTATAAAGAAACTTAGCAAGTATTATTTTATAATAAAAAAATAAATAGCTAATATTTGACTTATCAAATACTACAGTACCTAGTGTACAATATAAGTAAAAAAATCAAATTTAAAGTACAATTTACACTATTTAATAAATAATAAAAATGTAGGTACACTTCACGTACCAAATTTCAAATATATTCAAAATTGATATCAAATACGTAGCAATCGAATCCAATATATCGGAGCTATTTTTATTGAAAATTCAAGCCTTTTGGTGTACAAAAGAGAACATTCCTCACAGACGCGCCGGCACTGGGGAGCGCCGATGCGGAGTTCATTTTAGCATGTCTTGTGACACCTTTATATTCGCAAGGAAAGTTCATACACTGGGGTAAGTAAGGACTGAAACTTAACTAGCTGTCCTCGGTTTCACTTGCTTGCCCTATATTAAAATTTTTCCGGGAAAGTATCCTATGTGTTGATATCCATGTTTTTTTAATTTTTTATTTATTATAGAACAAAGATAAACACATGGAGAAAAAATAACATGTATTTAGAAAAATAAGTAGTTTACGTAGTATATCAGTTATCTGGTTTCCATAGTACAAGCTCTGCTTAGTTTGGGGTCATATGACCGTGTGTAAAGAATGTCCTAGCATATATATATATTTTTATACAATTTCTAAACTCAGTTGTTTAATTTTCCTTAAGTTAGTTTAAATCCAGCAAAACTTTAGCAGCTAGAGTATCAAAAGGAGAACCCCACTGTCATTTTATTTTTTTAAATATCCTGGGACATTCTTTTACACACGGCCATCTGATCCAAAACTAAGCAGAGCTTGTACTATGGAAACCAGATAACTGATATACTACTTTTGAAATAATACTTATATAGATATTACATCTAGACACAGAACAAACAGCTTTATGCACACAAATGTTCGTGCTGGGTGGGAATCGAACCTACGACTTGTAGCGTAACAGCTATGCACCAAACCAGCTAGCCCGTCAAATAAGTTGTCTAATGTTAGACACTAAACTAGAGTTTTATTAACAAGATCAAGATTGTTCACATATTTTATTATTTGACACTTAGTTTTCTTAGAATTTAGTAAAAGATTGTTGTAGTAAAAATTACAGACAATTGACATGGTATTAACTTTATCAACTTTAAAAATTTATGACGAAGCCAGTACATGCATGCCATTACAGGCACATGAGACTTAACAACTTCACGTCTCAGGGTCGACAACGCATTGGCGATGCTCCTAGTGTTGCAAATGTCCATAGGCGGCGGTGACCACTTACCATCAGGTGGACCGTCTGCATGTTTGTCGTACCAAGTGGCATAAAAAAAAAAAAACCCAGACTATCAGAATGGCTATTTACTTTATACCAAGAACCGTATGCCAACAGCCAATAACTATAAACTTATAAAAAGCAGGGTGAATCGTAGAAACACGCGATAGACGTGAAACTTTTGTATTCCAGAGAAACATTTCAATTATTCGTCAATCACTTTTGAATAGCATTTTGTTTAACATTTATTTATTTTTCGTTACACAAAAAGGTTGGATCAGAATTCAAAAGTCCTCTCAAAAGACGTTTCATTTCGATAATAACCTGAAGTTTGGTGACTATTTAAGAACCTTACCGACATCAATAAAAAGAGTTTGTAGTAACCACCACTAAATATAACAGACGTAATAACTACCACCATACCCATTTCTGCCGTGAAGCAGTAGTGCACTTGTATTACTGTGTTTGGCTTAGAAATGTATGGGGGCCGGTGAAATTACAGGCACATGAGACTGAACAACTTCACGTCTCAAGGTCGACAACGCATTGGCGACGCCCCTAGTGTTGCAAATGTCCATAGGCGGCGATGAGCAGTTACCATCAGGTGGACCGTCTGCTTGTTTGTCGGCCGAAGTGGTATAAAAGAAAAATATATATAATGATTTCAATAATTGTTTCACTGATGGAAAGCTACATTATTCCCAAGTGATATGGGATAATTTTTTGCTCCGGTAAAGCATTAAATCTATCAGAAACGTCGGTCGAACCGTGGGATGGAAGCTAGTCTCGTATACGAGTATATTGACAAGCATATGAAAAGCATTTGTCTAATCTGAAACACAGACTATAAGAATAGCCAACAAAAGGTGTACACACCTTAATATTTTACTGGAAATTAGATTAAGCCTAAATATAATACTGTCCATTTCAAAAGTAAATTCTTACTCGTACATAAAATTAAGAAAAACAAATACTCAAAAGGCCACACAGTTTTTACTAAACCTTTACCCAAATCACCAACAGCTCTACCACAATAAAATCACCACAATTAAGTGTGTATCCCAAAACCCAACTAAATAATCCCTTATTGTTTGTCAAATGACTAACTTAATTACGGACAATACGCCTGCCGGCACAACACTATTCAGAGATAAATAGGGACGCCCCAGGGAATAAAAGTAAAGGGTTCCATATAGGAAAGGGTGCAATCTAATTTTGCAAAAAAGGGTATCTTAAACCTTTTGGTGGCACACTGCTTGTGAAGTTGGCGAGCAAGTATGAACAGATGACTCAGCCTTTGTTATGCACTTATAGAGTTTTGCTGTGATCTGAGAGATGGAGGAATCGTGGAGGAGGGTTTTGTATGCTATTACAGAATTCCCATGAAGTACTCCTTGTAGTTTACTAACGTTCATAAGTAAATCTAACAAGCGACTACTTTTTGACAGAAGTTTTTTTTTTAATAAATATCCCGTAACATTTTTTAACACGGGCCCATTTGATGGCAAACTAAGCAGCGCTTGTTATATGGAAACCATGCAACTGAAGTACACATACAACTTTTTTTAAATACATACAATTATATATATAGTTTCTATGCAATTTATATTTATTTTATATAAATCCAGAGATTTTGCATTGGGATTTAAAGTACCTATATTACAGGTCACACATAAAATTAACTATACACACAAATAAGGTTACGCCAAAGTGCAAAAAAGTATTTAAGTGCCATGTCAAAATCTTTAATGAAACAAAACAATTGAATTTGGTTGGTCAAACGCCTCGACCGTGCGTCACGTCTATAGATGACGCGCGGCCAACCGTGTCGCATCTCGTTGAATACCATCAGTTTGAGTCGCTTTTTCAGAAAAACCACTGGCTATGAATCCCTTCGCGCTTTCTTTCATTCAGTGTGAGAATTCTATTGGTGAAATAATTTCTATTTGGACCGGGCCCTTTATAGAAAGATTTCGTTGAAAGACTCACTTAAAGGCTTGAGTTTCTTTTTCAATATTCAACCTAGACTTTTGTGTAGGCGATATTAAAATTCACAGATTCTTTTTTCATAGGTGACGTTTTATTTTTTTTTATATTTTAGGATACACAATAAAGTATTACATAGCCTAATTATACTACAATCATCATAAACTTATAAATTCAATTAAACAAAGAACGTGCCCATCGGCACTTTTCTTATTGTCTCTATTATTAAGGCGAAGGCACATTGTTATCGTGTTCACTTACACTATATTCCACTAAGGTGAACTGTAATACTGTCATAAGTTACGTGATGATATGTACAATTTAAAAAACGTGTGTGTGTGTATTTATGTACCCACGTAAGAAGTTATACCCGAAATTATAGGTGAGAAAAACTGCACAAGAAGCATTTTTTACTATTCAGTCGTGAAATTGTAGTGTCCAAACTCTTTGCACCTGTCTGTAGCAACGAACAACAATTTTTGACGTTGTTAGGTTATTATTGACAATAACATCATTACTCACTCACTGACACAGACAGTTGCGATTTGTGTGATGTTCCGGAGAGACCGTAATCAGCTAACTTCATCTGTGAGAATTTTGTGTTACACTGATGCGCGCGCATCTTAAAATTTCACTCGCATCATTTTTTCATAACGCGCCTAAAGAAGTATAACTTCAACAATTTTCACAGACACTAGGTCTATTAATCCTGTGTAATAAACCAGGCAAACAATATACAAATAGCTGTAATGTATCACAGAGTATAACACTACATCATCTGTTGTCATGCATTATCTTGGAAATAATTTACTCCGCTTGGAGGACTATTAGCTACATCCGAAATTAATATTTGTTGCCGTGGCAAAGATATTTCAGTGTTCGGTGTACCACATACATCTTATTAATATCGATAAATGTACTTAATATTCTCTTGTTAGCTATAATCCTATTACAATCTGGGTTTACCTTCCTTTCTAATAAATTTTGGGTTTAAGGTTGTTACGACATCTAAGGATAAGTTATTATTGATCATATGAACATGTCTGTTTGTTCTGTGTCTGGGTGTAGATATCTATATATGTATGTATTTAGAAAAATAAAAAGTAGTATATCAGTTATCTGGTTTCCATAGTACAAGATCTGCTTAGTTTGGGATCAGGTGGCCGTGTGTAAAGAATGTCCCAGGATGTTTATTTATTTATTTATCGTATCTTAGAAATATTGTGGATTTTTTTTTAAATTAATATTTATGAAATTAAGCAGAGCTTGTTCTATGACAAACAGATAACTGATTTACTACTCGGATGCACGGAACAAACAGCCAAGCAAGCAAATATTTGGCCTAGGTCTGAATCAAACCATGACCTGTGATCAGAGGCGGCCTTAGGGGGTGGCGAACGGGGTAATCGCCCGGGGCCTCGCTCTTGCAGGGCCCTCGCTCAATCCAAGCAAATAAAAAAAAATATGGATTTAAAATTTTATTTAATTTTATAACATAAACCAAACAACCAGACTTACTTTCGCATCACATACTTTTCCCGAAGGACAAAGGGCCTCGCAATGACCTGCCGCCCGGAGCCTCGCAATGGGTAAGGCCGCCGCTGCCTGTGATAACCAGGGTAGCTAACCCAAATGCCTACTGAACCCTAGCTGGGCATTTCATGTTCAGAAAGTTTAGATTTATTCTGACACCATTTATTACTAACTTTTATGGAATAAGTAAGTACCGAAAGAAAGAGAAGGCAGATGATTAAAAGCCAAAAACATGCAATAGGAATAATTTGCAGTCCATTCCAGACTTGCACATCAATAGACATTTCCTATAACCTTATTTATCGAAGCAAATTAAACCAAACAATAGTAACCTTTATTACAATACAAAAAAAGAAGAAAACACCACAACAATGTCATCCTTAATACGGGAGAATAATCCTCGGAATCCACATACAAGAGCATTCCGAATAAATTAGACGCATTTGATATATAGACTATTGTTCAGGGATTCTGCCTGTCTCAGATACGGGATACTTGGGGATATAGGTTTTATCCTTTTTTGTGAGGTTTATAATCTACGTAAATAGGTTTTATTGTCGATTTTATAGCTCGTTACTGATCAGGAATGCCCAACTTATGCGGGGATTAAGACTGGACTAAAGATGTGAAGGCGTTATCCACTGGTTTAAACACATTAATGTCATATACAACGTCGTCAACAAAGTTAACAGATACCCGGTATCTGGCTGTTAATTTGACTTGAGAAGAGTTTTTGATATACTTATCTGAAATACAAAGTAATAGAACGCTTCCGAGGGTCGATTAAGAAATCGGGCCTTAATCAGTAGATTGATATAAAAAAAGAGCTCTGTGACAGCTAAACATTAATACCACGAATATAGGGAAACAAGTTCATCTCTCCTAAAACTAATCTGGGGTATGAACATATTTATTTATAAATACTTGCTGTACTTACAGTATACACCAAAACGTACAATAAGTCAATTACACATACACGTATATGATACACATATACATATATGATTCTTAAATTAACTTAAATATCTAACACATATATTCACAAAGGTATTAAACATAGTAAAAAAATATAAATATTAGGTTCCTGGGCAATCAGGGCGTTGAGGAGACTTATGGCGTGAGTTCTAGGTGCAAATTGACCGGTCTATGTTCGCACAGGCACCGCCATCACGTGCACTCACAGAGATCGCTCCGGGGTTCCAATAGAGAGACTTACAAGAGCAGAGGGGTTGTCAATTTTTCCATTAAATAGAAGGTAAAAATGTATTAACAATGCACATTTACACCTTGACACCAGCATGTTGATACCAACCATACCGACAACGAACAGAGATTATTCTTAGGTGAGTCCTTTTATAGCTTTCTGAACAGCGACAAATTAGTCATTAAAGAAATAGCTTCGTACTGAGCTAAAGGAAGCAGCGAAATAACTGGAGCCGATTAAACACACCAAGTACCATCAGATTTTATTTAACAATAATACGTATAAGTAATTCCTTTATACCATATAGCCATTCAAAAGAATATATTTCAAAAAGATAGTAAAACCGCATCAAAAACTTTTGCGAGGTTAAAACAGGAACAAACAGACTAAAAATTAATGGCAGATATAAAGTACATTACACTATAGTAAACTAGTATTATGAAAGCCTAACTCCTAACGCGCTGAAAGACTTTTTCACGAGACTGAAAGCCTGTATCGACAACTTAGCCAAACTTGTCTCAACACATCTGCTCCTGAAACTGACTTCAAATTGAAACTGGCGTGGAACTTGTTTGGAACTTGCTATCTGAGGCTATTGGCTATTACGCGGACATGTTGTTGGTAACTTGTTCCGGGTTTTATTTGTAACACTTGCTTGCTTTTTGTGAGTATCAAAATACAAGTTTTGGTTGCTTAAAGTATTCTCTAAGGCGAATAGGAACATAAAATTGATGTAAATCGTATGTTGCTTTATTAGATACAGTTAAAGGGTTCTAAGGGGTCTCTTTTTAGGTTTCCGTACCGAAAGGATAAAACGGGACCCTATTACTAAGAATCCGCTGTCCATCTGTCCCTTTGTCTGTTTGTCTGTCACCAGGCTGTATCTCATGACCCGTGATAGTTAGACAGTAGACAGTTAAGTTTACACAGATGATGTATGTATTTCTGTTGCCGCTATGATAAAAGATACTAAAAAACAGAATATATGCGCGATAGATGCGCGAGCCCGACTCGCACTTGGCCAGTTTTTAGAGTAGTTTTTTCTTTTCGTCAAGTTTCAAATCAAAAGGGATTTAAAAAGTTTTGGCCCAAAAAAATTTTATACAACAAACATCCTCCGATACTAAATATTTTTTTGGGAACGTTAAAATTGACTAGCTATTTAAAATTCAATGCGATTGCTTGGTTAATGAAATCAAGTACTGTCTAGACCAACCGAAAGTTTTACAAGTGACATTGTTTATGCTCTTGAGGCAAAATCGTTATCAAATTAGCAACAATCTAAAATGACATTGTCAAAGTATTAAATGGGAGCTCTTTTGAGGCTGAAGCGAGAATGCCGAATTGTGTATGATTTTATAGAGTTGTAGAGCTCTTAGTGCAGAGTTCGTCCTGGGAAATACTGTCACCTATTTCCGCCGTGAAGCAGTAGTGCACTTGTATTACTGTGGCCGTTAGAAAGGTAAGGCCGGTGAAATTACAGGTACCTACATGAGTCCTAACAACTTCACGTCTCAGGGTCGATAACGCATTGGCGATGACACTAGGATTGCTTGTAATTTGAATGTAGTAAAAAAATACATGAAAACGATTTATACATGCTTGTGAAAGCCTACAATAATCAAGAATATTATTATCTCTATTTCTATACTTTATGAAATCTCCATTCCCTTGAACCCCATTATAAAAACAAAAACTTCTAGTAAATAGTATGAATTAAGAATTTCGAAACTACGTAGTATTTTTTGCAGTTATCTGGTTTCCATAATCCAATCGCAATCCCGTCTGATATAAAAAAAAAAAAAAATAGTTTGGGATCAGCTACCCCTGCATAAAGGTTCCAAGCTATTTATTTATTTCATTGCATAATACAAAGCACTCCTTCCTACCCATAAGACCTTTAATGGATAGCGATAAAATCGCCAATTTCCACTGACTTAAACTGATGCACAAACTCAAGCCTTCGTTAAGGATTTTAACTCAAACCTTGTAACTGGATGATTAATTAATACTGAAACTGGGGGTACGTTTAAAGGATTTGTTCTATTCAAACCTTAATTTGTTGCAAGAGTATTGTGGAATATATTGTTTAAATAGTTGCCAGACTTGTAACCAATATTGACAACTGGCTTAGTGACATAGTGAATTGATTAATTTATTTATTACTAGCAACACCAGACATCACCTTAGTGAGGTAATATTTAAATGCACCATATAAACTTTTCGCATGATATTATCTAAGCCTCGGCTAAAACCAGCATCAAAGTCTAAAGCGTATTTTAAAATATATCAAACATAAGCCGACAAAGAGACGGTCCACTTGATGGTAAGTGATCAAGTGTCACATGTGCCTGTAATTTCGTCGGCCCCCTTACCTTTCTAACTGAAACTCAGTAATACAAGTGCACTACTGCATCTTATGTCCTTAATTGGTCGAGTGACTTGATGACCTAATAATTGTTTACTTTAATAGTTTTTCTATTTTACATTCCTAAAAATCAGTCAAAAAGGTTGCCGATCAGAATTTTAAAGCCCTCCTTTAATTTGAATTCAACTGTATAATTTTGAGTAAAATTTATTCACCATCCTTCACAACCGCGTGTCAGCCGTTAGCTTTAACTTTCGCTAACTGAATTTTGCATCGCGTCACAATGTTGACATATCTGTGCCAACATTGCAGACTAAAGCTTTGTCATTCGTTTTGAGGAAAAAGAAAATGTTTAAAAAAATACATTTGTATCAAATAAAAAATCTTTCAATATATGGTGAGCTTGCGTGTCTATCTATAAATACTACCCTACTATTATTATAAACGCGAAAGTTTGTATGTATGAATGTTTGTTCCTCTTTCACGCAAAAACTACCCAACGGATTTGGATGAAACTTGGCACATAGATAGAGAATATATTGTAATAACATATAGGATACTTTTTGTGCCGGGAAAAGTTTACATCTTTTGGGAACGCGGGTGAAACCGCGGGGGACAGTTAGTTTGTGATAAATATTCGTTTACTATTCTTTGTATGTCCTTTTATAACTCAAGAACGATTCGATCGAACTTAATGAAGATTGGTATAGTCAAACGTGTGATTTCGCGAATGACAGGCTATAAAATCTATAAAAGCGGGTGAAACCACGGGGCACAGCTAGTTTAGAAGTTGTTGTTGTATTTTATTTTTTTTACCACATGGGCCGACTAACAAGCGGACGGTCCACCTGATGGAAAGTAGTCACTGCCGTCTATGGACCTTTGCAACACCAGGGGCATCACCAATGCGTTGTCGACCCTGAGACGTAAAGTTGTTAAGTCTCATGTGCCTGTAATTTCACCGGCTCCCTTACCTTTCTAACCGAAACACAGTAATACAAGTGTGCTACTGTTTCACGGCAGAAACGGGTAAGGTGGTAGTACTTCCTCGGACGAACTCTGCACTAAGAGCTCTACTACTCGGAAAATGTTGAGAAATACTATGTATATCAATACAAAACCTACTTACACACAAGATACGGTACCATTTACTTTGACACAAATATGTGTTCTATAATTTTAAAATTCGAACATAAATTCAAACAGACTTTCTTTTGCCAGTTTCACGATTTACGTCGATTACTTTACGCAACATTGTACATTCTGGTCACACGCCTTTTAGCACTGAAGGGTGAAATTCCTCTGATCCCAAAGTCTTAGATATTAGACTCAGACAAAGTCATTGGACTGTGAAATCGCATACTAGGATCCAAATGGAAAATGTTTCAAGGACGGGAGCACACGCAAACTTTGGTTATAAATCACTTTGGGTCCGTGACTTGGGTCCAATAGGTTAATATCTAGGTATTCTTAAGTAAGATGTCATCACATATACATTGGAATGGGGAATCTGATTACTGATACAGCATCAGTGCCGGCATTGTCACCAAGCATAGTGAAATTGTGGTAAAAATAATGAGCAAAACTGACATTTGTGATGCGTCTTAACTTTTGACTCCCGATGCAAAAAGGACGGGCTGTTATAAGTTTGACGTGTGTGTGAGTGTATCTGTCTGTGGCATCGTAGCTCCCGAACGGATGACCTGATTTAGATTTTTTTATTTGAAACGTATGTGTGAGTGTGTCTGTCTGTGACATCGTAGCTCCCGAACGGATGAACTGAATAAGATTTTTTTATTTGAAAGTTGATAATATAACACTGGGATACATTAAAAACCTCTTTATTAATCCATCACACCTTTCAAATAGTAAAATAATTTTTCAGAAAGATGCAGAGGTTTCAGAGATAACCCTCCTATAACAAACTTACAAAATCTGCTCTTTCTCTTTTATATTATTATCGATAAAGTCGCTTTACTAATACTAATTCAAATAGTAATAGATTTTTCAAATTGGTGCAGTGTTTCCGGCGATAACCAAAATATAACAAACTTACAAAATCTGTTATTTCTCTTTATAATATTAGTATTTTCAAATTTCGCGCAAGTAACACAAAATAATAAATAAGTTAAACAACATAATTAAAACCAATCAAATAACATTGTAATCAATTTATAATTCCCGCCGAGCTTGTAATAATGGCGAAGTAGGTGAGTTCCCGCGTTTTTCTTCCGCCATTTTATTGGTCCTTCGCGCCGGATTTATGACCGCTATAATTGTACAGCAATAAACACTTGCAATAAGACCTTAATTAGATTTTAGAGTTCCGTTTTGAAATTTATAAAGCCATTGTTATTTTTAAGGTTGGAGGGGAAATGTTTTTATAATATTGCTTGAAATTCCGGCCTTGGATACCTGGGCTTCATTCGGCGTATTTTTTTTGGTTTTATCGCCTTTTTTGGAAGAGATACCTACTTATTTAGTTATTACTAGAAAAACTTATCGTAATATTAACTTTCATCCAAATCGTTACAGTCGTTTCCGTTATATCAGAGTGTAAATAAATTTACGATATACGTATGTTTGAAAAATAACCAAGAATTGCAATATTAATAGTATTACATGTACATCGAAAAGAAAAATAGTTTTAATTAATGATATTTGAGATATGGCTATGTAGCTTCAGTTTAAATTTGACCTTCATAAGTGCCCTCCGAGGGCCTAAACTGAATAAATGGTTTTGAATTTTGAATATTTTGAATAGATTAGAAAGAGATCAAACTTAAAATTTATAAAAAAATAAAATTTTAAAACAGATATACAAAAGGTTGTCTTTAGGTAACCTATTCAATAGTTCATGTTATTAAAAATGCAGTTCTAAGAATACAAAGCTGCCGAAATAGATAAGTAGGGTCTTATAAGTATCAAGTACGCTAAGCCACATTTTTTTAACGAAAACAAAACATACGGAACCCAGCTATACATACCAAGATTCTAAGAAGTACCATGGCAGGGTTCCAACAGTTTCTAAAGCGATTGTTAACAAAGGTTTCGTATTTCTGATTTTCGATTCCATAAACATTTGTTTGATAGTCCATTGTTCTTGCAAAAGGGCTTTAGGTCTTTTAAGCTGAAATTAGCTATAATTCCAAAGCCTTACCTTCAAGGAATGGCTATAGAACTTGATTGAACATTGAACGGTGCGTTTCCCTTATCCAGGGGCTCGATACTGTAAGGAAAATGACACTAACTCGAGCATGTTTCGTCGCGGCCTCTATTCTCTGTCGCTTACTACGCTAATACTACTAATCACGTGAGAGGTAAGCTCTCCGAGGCCTCCGTGAAGCGGCTCGCCGACAAAGTTTGTATGAGCAGCCTCCTTATTCAGCTTATACAAACTTCGTCGGCGAGTCGCACGGAGCCGTCGGAGAGGTTACCTCTCACGTGATTGTGTAGCTAGCGAAAGGGACAGAGCATTAAGACCGCGACGAAACATCCTCGACGTGTTATTTTTCTTACAGAATCGAAAATTGCAACGGATGCAAAGGCTTTCCAAGGTCAAGCGATACGAGTGAGCCACATGGTATCGAAGCTACCGTGAGCCTCCAAATAATAATATACCGGTGATTTTTTTAAAGTGAAAACTCGTCCTTTAGAACTCGACACTGAGGGCGACACTACTAGATACATATATACATCTATAGGGCTTAGCCTGCGAGAATGATATAGGTAGTTTTGTGGAGGTTTCACTTCTACCACGTATGAAATGCATTTTACTTTTTGTTATATTCTTTACTCACAGCCATCTAATCACAAACTAAGCAGACCTTGGACTTAGCGAACCAGATTACTGATATACTAGTATACATACTTATACTAGTTTCTCACTGTAAAAGGAATACAATACTTAATTATAATTATATTCTGTTTTGTATTTTGTGTATAAACCTTTTCACTTTAAAGCTATTTTCTTTTTATTTGAGCCTAACAAGTTGACTCCACCCTGCCTGATCTGAAGCAGCAATGGAGTCCAAAAATGAGACCCATCGGCGAGGTGCCGAAGTCTTAAGGCTTTTCTGAAGTTGCTTAAGGCTCTAAAAAAATCTAAGCTTATAAAATGAATCCCAGGTTCAAAAATCTACTGAGATGAACCATATTGTCAACACTATAATGTAATTCTGGCAAGGTAGTAGGAATTTTTCAAAGGAATACTTAAGTGTTAGACGGAATTAATTGCGGACATGCATCCACGTCGCACAAGGCCTATCCCCAGGGCTGAGTGACTCAATACGTGTTGTATTTGCAGATCTCAACCCTATTGATATTGCTTTTAAATGTCATGTTTGATATTTACATTTCTGATAGAAATTCACATTTCAGTTTATATTAAAGACAATGAAAATATAATAATTTTGCATATACAGTGTAAACTCTTTATAACGTTATCCTTTATAACGATAAACTCCCTATAACGTTGAAGTGAGCCCAAGTTGGTTGGTTTGTTTACTTTGTTTTGTTTTTTTTTGTTCACTCCATATAACGATAACTCTCTATAACGACAAAAAATGCTCAGTCCCTTGAGTTTCGTTATAAAGAGTTTACACTGTATAATGTTTCACTGGATACAGAACAAGCACTGAAAGTGGTGACTTTGTGGCAGTCTGTGTCAGTGGTCTTGTGTTTGGGATAATATCGGCTGAGAGCCCGTAGCGCTCGGCGGAATTGTCCGCGTAAAGGTGTAAGAGCCATCTGAGGCTAACACCTTGGTCCATTAAAAAAAAAAGCACCTTGGGATATGATAGTGCGGCAAAAAAGTTAGAAACACACAAAACCTAGAAGAGAACACACGGATAAGTGTTTTGCGACAGATCAGTGAGTTGAACTGGTTCTATAAACCATTTATTCTTAAGCAGGCTTTATTTTAGGAGAAAAAAGGTGTGGGTGCTTAAGTGACATTCCAACTTTCTATTCTACCAAACCTTACAGCAATATCGATACGTAACAAAGCCACACGGAGATCTATTGTATAGCAGTCGAAAGAAATGCCCCAGTCCCCCCATATATCGGGCGATTGGCCGCGGGACGCGTACATATGACCCCATACTTTATTCATGGCACCTCTTCGACACTTTCAGACCTTATAGGGCGATGCCTGATGGATATGGCCCTTAATTACGGTGAACTATTGATTTATAAGGGTCAATATATGATAGCTTTCGGTTAGGTATAGTTCTTGGAGGAATTCTGAAGGTTCCTGCTCCTAGTTATGTGTTTTCCCGTCCACATCATGACTTACACTTTTAAAATGTTTAGAAGAATAAATAAATAAAATAAAAATCCCAAGACATTCTTCACACATGGTTACCTGATCCCAAGTTAAGCAGAGTGTACTGCTTGTAGTATGGCTACCAGGTAACTTATATACCTACTACATATACTACATTTTTAAATACATACTTATTTATATATATATATTTACACCCAGACACACAACAAACAGACATGTTCATGAACACAAATGTTTGTCCTGGGTGGGAATCGAACCCGGGACCTTCGGTTTGACATAGAACCTCTTCCTTTTTTATGTCTGTTAAAAATTAGGTTACAGTTACTTATTTAAGTTGTCTATACACACATATTGCAGTAGAAACATCACAGTGCTAGAGAAGATGTGATGGTAAGCGGTCACCGTCACTAATGGATATCTGCTATACCAAGTTCAGTACAACCTCAATATGTATCCATTCATAGTGTAGTAGTGCTCTTAGTGCAGAGTTCGTCCGGGGAAGTACTACCTTACCCAGTTCTGTCGTGAAGCAGTAGTGCACTTGTATTACTGTGTTTCGGTTAGAAAGGTAAGGGGGCCGGTGAAATTACAGGCACATGAGACTTAACAACTTCACGTCTCAGGGTCGACAACGCATTGGCGATGCCTCTAGTGTTGCAAATGTCCATAGGCGGCGGTGACCACTTACCAGCTGGTGGACTGTCTGCTTGTTTGTCGGCCCAATTGGTATAAAAAAAACTATCTACTGTGTATTTTTTTAGTATTTGTTATTAAAATATTGGTGCCTACGCTGACGACATAAATTTTCAAACTAATATGGTTGTTAGGGCACACAAGATATTGTAAACGTGTTCATGTTTCAAAAAATCTTGGGACATTCTCGACACATGGCCTTCTGATCTCGAACTAAGCAGAGCTTGTACTAGGGAAACCAGATAACTAATATATTAAATATAAGACTTTTCTTTTAAATACATACTATAGATATTTACACCCAGACACAAAACAGACATGTTCAAGTACACATATTTCTGTCTTGACTGAGAATTGAACTCACCACCTGTCTCTTGGCAGTTAAAAAACATTTAAAATGATTAATTCAGTTTAGGCCCGCGGAGAGCACTTATGAAGGACAAATTCAAAGTTTAAAGTTTAGCAGTCAGGATGTAACCACCAAGCCAACTGGCCTTTTAAATTTGGAAATAACATCAAAATTCCATGTCCCCATGACTCTCTCGCGGTTCAAGAAGTCAATTTCCCAGGCAATATTTCAGACACATCAAACTGCGATCGCGGTGTTCCTGAAAAATGTTGCGCGAGTGATGTAGTGTCGCATTAGATGTCGCAAACTCGTATTTGAATGAGACAAATGACTGGCACTGCACGAGCTATGGAAGTTAGGGTGGGGATGTGGTGTTGAGGAGTTAGCGATTGAGTTACGCTTTAGCGATTATGTTGTTTGTTGAAATTTGTTGGATTCTATGTTACATTTTTGAAGTGAATTCTCTAGCACTGATGTGATATATAATTCAATTAAAAAGAGACAAAATATTAATGGATTTTACCTGGTAGAGAGGGAGACAGGTAGTTTAATTTCTACTGCGAGTAGTACACATTTTACTTCTTTATTTTTGAAGTGAAAACTTAAGCATCTGTTATAACTCGATAAAACGGAAAAGCGACAGTAAAATGAGACAAAAGCATACATGCTGTTCCGCGGTTTTACCCGCGTTCCCAAGGGGTGTAAAATTTTCCCGGCACAAAGAGCATCATATGTGTTATACCAAGGCATTTTCTAAATATGTGCCAAGTTTCATCCTAATCCGTTTGGTAATTTTTGCGTGAATGAGTAAAAACATGCATACATACAAACTTTCGCATTTATAATATTAATAGGATACAAGTAAGCTAAACACATTTGAAGGGCTTTCAGGCAACCAAATTGTGACTAACATAAAATCGCTCTGCGTCCCGCTCATCAACACTTCTATACCCTCAGCCTTACCCACCAAGAGCTGGGAAAACTTGTTTGCCACAACTTTACGTAGCGACCGCCTTTATTTTAGGTGTTATAGTTGTGTACCGTACGATGAACAACATTTGTCATCATGTGTACAGGGGACGGTGTGGTAAACTTGGTTAAATGTCGGCAAGTTTATAGACAACTTGTATTCTACGGTTTCACTCGTGTTCCCGAGGAGGATTATAACATAGCCTTTAACCGGAGTGATGTACTTTTCAAATGGTGAAAGAATTTTTCAAATAAGAAATAAGGATCAGGGGAGACACAAATGGACTCCTTTGCATTGTAAAATACAAACCTTATATATAAAATTCTAGTAAGCATGAATTCGTAATTTTGTCTCCTCTTACGGCTTGCCCGATTTTTGATGATTATTTTTGTACTTATAGAGTCACCTGGATGGTTCTTAGCTATAGTTGGGAAGGTTGCACTACTGTTGAGATCTAGTTTGGTTTAGTTCACCATTCTCTACTCTTTTTTTGGATTTTGGATTCTACAGATGGCGCTGTAGTTAAGTTACTATTAGCTCAAAGCGTCACCGGACAGAACAACATCTGTCAAGGCTAGTACTTTCGTTAAGTCTAATGTGAAAAGAAAACCCGGCGAAATGCTGGAGTCACGCCCCTTCCGTACAATAATGACACCAACAAATTTTTGTGGCTCATCAAATGAAAATTCATGAAGCTAGATGTAATAGAAAAACAACCTTACACCTTTGCGATAAGGTTTATTTTAATCGTCATACAATTAACAATTGTACCAATAGATGCAGCTCATTTTAAAAGCAGTAAAGTGCATTTTCCTTAAACGTGAAAACCGCCATCAAAGCATGCCTCTAGTTTAGTATAAAGACTATTGTGATCCGAAAAAAATGTGGGACAAACAAATAAATGGTGACGCACTGGTCAGACGGCCAGTTTTATTGTGTTCTGTGTCAACAGCGACCGGAATTTTTGTGGTATTTTTGACGGGTTTTTAGAGCATCTAAAACAAGAAATGATTGAGTATTGAGTTAGAATATGTCTTTTGAAACCTAATAAAACAAACTATAAAGAAATAAGATACGAAACCCTTTTTCAACTCAAAATTAACAAAGTATGTGTAAAAAATTATATAGAATTTTAGGAGTAGTAGACTTTAGTGCTAATTTCGTTCGCGGAAGTACTGTCACTAAACATATTTTCGCCGTGAAGCAGTACCTAGTGCATTACTTTGTCCGGTTAGAGACGACGGTGAAATTACAGGCACATGAGACTTAACTTCATGTCGCAGGGTCGACAATGCATTGGCGACGTTGCTGGTATTTTTTTTTTTTTTTATGCCACTTAGGCCGACAAACAAGCAGACGGTTTGCAATTGTTTGGTATTGCAATTGTCTATAGGCGGCAGCGCCTTTGACGTAAAAAAATAAATTTGTCAAAACGACGTTACCCAGCTCCCAGTTATTTAAGAAAGAAACAGCTATATATCAGATCAGGATGGACATTATTGCAAAACATCACACTGACAAGAAATTCAATAAATTTTGGAAGTCAACCAATAAATTAAACCCAAAGTCGAGCCTCCCGGTGAGTGTAGGTGAAGCTCATGATCCACACGACATTGCTAGCCTCTTTCAACGCTATTTTAAAGTGGAGTCTCCGCTTGGGCCGGCGGCGCAAGTGCTCGATGCTGAGCGTCAGAGTGGGAGCGTCAGTGTTAGGTTCACAGCCAAGGATCTGGCTGTTACTATTAAGAATATGGTAAGAGGTAAGTCTCCAGGTCATGATGACCTTAGCATCGAGCACTTGAAGCACGCTGGTGTACATCTACCAAGGGTACTGGCCATGCTGTTTAATCTGTGCATCAGTCATAATTACTTACCTGATGATCTCATGTACACAGTGGTTGTTCCGATCGTTAAAAACAAAACTGGTGATGTCTCGGATGTATCTAACTATAGACCTATCTCGCTCGCTACTGTCATAGCCAAGGTGCTGGACAGGCTGCTTGACAGACAGCTGGAGAAGCACCTTCATATACATGACGCGCAGTTTGGCTTCACGCCTGGTTTGTCGACTGAGAGTGCTATCCTCTGTCTCAAGCAGACTGTACAGTACTATACAGCTAGAAATACTCCTGTGTACGCTTGTTACCTAGACCTCTCGAAAGCTTTCGATTTAGTAAATTACGACATGCTGTGGCACAAGCTGCATAGTGAGACACAGGTACCGAGTGAGATAGTGTCAGTGTTTAGGTACTGGTACGGTCACCAACGGAACAGTGTGAGGTGGGCGGGAGTGTATTCCGACGTGTACGGGTTGGATTGCGGTGTGAGGCAGGGGGGGTTAGCCTCGCCCCGCCTATTCAACCTGTACATGAACCGGCTGATCGGCGAGCTCAGCAGTGCTAATGCGGGTTGCTCAATAGGCGGAGTGCCTATTAATAACATTAGTTACGCGGATGATATGGTGCTGCTGAGCCCGTCAGTCGGGGGGTTGCGGAAACTCTTGAACATTTGTGAGACATATGCTGAGGCTCACGGGCTCAGGTACAACCCTAAGAAGAGTGAGTACATGATTTTTAAGGCCGGTACCAAATGTCCCTCTTTTATACCCCAGATCACTCTTTGCGGTGCCAATCTTAATAGGGTTAACCGTTTTAAGTACCTGGGTCACTGGCTCACAGACAACTTGTCTGACAACGAGGACATCGAGCGGGAACGTAGGGCGCTGTCTGTTCGCTGCAACATGTTAGCACGTAGGTTCGCACGCTGTACTGAACAGGTAAAGGTGACCTTGTTTAAAGCCTATTGTCAGTCTTTTTATACGTGCAGCCTATGGGCAAACTATACGCAGCGAGCATACGGCGCCCTGCGCGTCCAGTACAACAATGCGTTTAGGGTGCTGTTGGGGCTGCCGCGGTTTTGCAGCGCTTCGGTGATGTTCGCGCAGGCGCAAACTGATGATTTTCATGCTATTATTAGAAAGCGGAGCGCCTCGCTACTAAGTCGCTTGCGGTGCAACACCAACAGTATCCTGAGCGTGTTGTCCGAGCGGTGGGACTCACCGGTGTTGGAGAGGTGGTTGCATCTACATGCCAGTTCCTCACCATTTATTAAGTGATTATTGTTTTATGAATGTAATACTTATTTAATTTTAACTGTCAGACATTTTTATTTTATTTTTGACATTACTGAATATTAATATCTAATTTTAATAATTTAATTGACAGACATTTTCTAAATCTTGACATTGTATTTTTGAATGAATTTATTTTAATAACTAAGTATTATTGTTTTTTAATCAAATGTATTTTAATATTTCGTGTAATTTGTAATCGAATTTTATTCTTATGGGAACTTTCCTGAAATAAATGATTATTATTATTATTATAATTTCAATAAATCAAACAACCGCAAATGTTAAGAGCGGTTAACCAAATATTTGTATAAAACATAAACAAAGGAAAGATAATAAACAAGCAGTTGATGAGAGGCGAGTGATGTAAACAAAATAACGAGCGGCCATTTTGGAAATAATTACTGTCTGGACAGTGTCGTTTGTCGAACATGTGCTTTGTGGGATTGAATTTCGTCTCATCTATCTGAGAACTATCTAAAGATTCCGTAGGAAAATATCATAAACTGGGTTATAGTAACTGAAGTAACTATTAAACGTAATTACTCAAGTCTAACCTTAGTTTTTAGGTATGGCAACAAAATGATTTTAATTACGATATATTTTTGCCAGTGTCGAGTAATATTATAAGTAACACTATCACAAAACCAAGTCAGTGACCATCAGACTTGCGTACGGACTTTTTTTTTAATGGTTAAAGTTCCACTTCTTTTCGCTTTCACAGGCTTTTAGAGACATATTGATTAATCATGACACATTATTTTATTCTACTTCCCTTATTGGTGTACTATGCTGTATCTGTAGATTGTATAAAACATCACCACAATAATAAAAAATATTGAAAAAATTATATGTAGTTTTAAAATAAAAAAAAACACCAGCCAATTACACCCGGAACAAGATTCATCAAAAGAGTGATGCGTGACTCCATACAGATATGTCACAGTTCCATTGCACCAAATTCAAATTAAAATTTAAAAAAAAAAAGCAAAAAATGTTAATATTTTCCTTTGATCGAAAGAACGATTGAAAGATAACACTCACAGCGTTCAGAGGATACTGATGGGAACAAGGGGGTTCCGTGGGGTTGAAATAACTGGATTTGTTATTTTAGCTAATAACGGTGAATTTGAAAAGAGAATGAGCCATGAATCTGTTGGGTAAGTCCACGTGATTTTATTACTTAGTTTCTGTTACCAATAAACAATAAACAGAAACTATGAGGACCCATCCTTACTAGGGACTTGTAAACATTTAAGTAGTATGTGCCATACTTGCCGGTTCTTCTCAGTTTTAGGTTGACTTTCGAAGCTGGTGATAGCTACTGTAGCATTGCCCATTTTATATCTGTAATGTCTTGGTCTCGGTTTGTGTTGTGATATTTAGTACAATTTGTAATACCCTAATTATATTAAAATACCTGTCAATCACATTCGCTAAGCGTTAAGGAAATTCTGTTAGTTGTTTAAAAAAAATGTAAGGAGGCTTTAGAAGAATAAAAAATTAAAAGCCATCGGTTTAGGGCACTTTTAAATAGTCGAAGGTAATGAAGTTACCACCACCCCTGAGCCTAGCCTACAACTAAGAGAAACTGACAAGAAATACGACTAGCTCCAATTTTATATAATATTTCTACTCAAGCTAATCCAAAAAATAATAATTAAATATGTAATAAAGAGTTCTATTTCAATAATTCATAAGAAATGTAGAAAATAAAGACACAACATACCATTAAAGTACTCCGTCTATTTATAATAAACCAAAGTAAATTCCGTACCGTAAAATTGGTCTAGGGAAGTTTGAAAGAGCCAAAAGTCGAGGGTTTTAAACAATGTGCCGAGAGGCGCCGCGGTATGGCCGAGTGGCATAATTTGCAAGTTATTCAAATGCGCGGGACGCTAACTATTCTGGTACTTCGTCGGTGCAGTGCAGCGATTTCAGAGCGGACTCACGGGTGAATGGTGCGGCGAACTAGCCAGGTAGAAATGGTAAAAAAACAAGCATTTACTGACCGACTATACAGAGTGACTGGTGAGATACCTTCGATACTTATGGAGAGTACTCGGTACTCGATTCTCGTTAAAATGATATAATAAAATTAGGTGCTTAATTTTTGACCAAAATTTATCGAAAAATAAGTGAAATGTGGATATTATACTCTCTAAACATGCCGCGGTGTTTGTTGTTTAAGTTGATCTAGTCACGTGCGGCACGCGCTAGTCTTGAAGGTATCTCACCAGTCACTCTGTATAGTACTTAAACGACCTCCAAGTTGGAACTAGAGAGAGAGAGTTGAGGAGGTCATGTTTTAAATATAAGATGCGGTTAACTACATTCATATGAAATTTTGCTTACAAATAGAATATATGCTAGTTAATAGATAGCATTTTTTTTATTCATGGAGAACGACATTGAGACCCTCAGGCACGCGGAAAGCCGTCAAGCGGACTCAACAAAAAGATCGCCCATTCTTTCAACCGTGAGTCAGATAACTTATATCTCTGAACACCTGGATTACGAGGCGTAACTCCAGCTAGGCCATTATCCGCTGCTCGGCATCTTAGCGAGTCGCTAACAAGACGACGCAATAAACCGGTGATGTAAACCGTGCAAATGGTTATAGTAAGTGAAATTTACATGTAAAATGGGTAGTTTCGAGCCTCGGTACCGGTGGTTCGTATCGCCCGGCTCAAAGTTATGCAGATTTGTAGGAAATCCCATGGAAATGAAATCGTCTAAGTTACGTCAGCCATGTTAGAAATATTTGCTTGCATTAGGTTGGTAGTAGTTTAGAGTTCGGAATTTGAAGTTGGCTCTCTTTTGTGCTAAATTCTGAATTCAAATGCTCCACAAATGCAGAGGAGTAATTAATATTTAGAACATTTTATTCGAATATAGAACGTAAATGAAACAAAAGGAATGTACAATTACAAGTAGGTTAGCAAACTCTAAAGCAACGAATAGATAAAAGAACTTGCATTTCAAAATCAACAAAGAAAACGTGGTGCCTCCACTTTCCGATAAAATATAGGTCAACGAAAATTATTGTCGTAAATTCCCGGGAATATTTTCTCCAAAAAATGAAATTATATAAATGGCCTCCGAAAAATCAAAGGGCATCAATTGCCCTTTTATCTAGGCCATTAAGACTAATGCACTGTAGTAAATCGCCAAGACAAGTCGAAAAAAACCGTGACTAATTTCAGCAATCTGTCTGGACTCGATAAAAAGGCGTATTCACAGTGATAATGCGCTTTCCATACTGAAATTGGAAAACCGTAACGTTTTTTGGGAAAACGCTGCAAAAAATGTTCACTGTATTTATTTTGCATTCACACTTTGTAATTTAAAAAATATATATTCAAATAGACCTTTACAAGCACTTATGAATAGTTTGACTGTAATAATCTTAAATATTACATTTTTAAGATGAACCTATGATATTCTGCATCTATGTTAATTCATGTTCTAATTCAGTAACTTAAACCAGATTAAAATCCATCGTGTTTAAGATGCACATTTACTTTAAGTTTGTAGCTTCCAAGTTAACTTCTAACTCTAACTCTCACTAAATCTCAAGTTAAGTTTGTATTGGGCCATTGATTACTTAAGGTTTGTGCATATAATTAACCAGTTAAGATTGGACACGGCGTTTTTAATGAACGCTGGTTGTGTGTCGCTGCTTTCGAACCCATCTCGTCTGTAAAGTGCTTAACACCGTCAGTGCCGCGTACTATAATTAGTTCATTTTGAAATTGAACCAAAGTTTCCCTGTAATCTTAGGTGACAGATGTTGTTTTCATATTTTTATTAATGACGCTCCAGATTAGCATTTCTGGGGGAAAAATTGTGGCAAAAATATTATTTATTTGACTCTTCCTTGAGGTATTTACTTTATTGGTGAGAATTATTCGGGAGGTCAAGAGTCTAAGGTTTGCGTGGTATTATATCATAATACTAATATAGATAATCTATGACAAATGATACTGATTTGACTATAAGTATTTCGACAATATGTATTTAAAAAGGATGATTTCTATAAATAAATACAAATCGCACCCTCAGTACCATAAGGGCTTAACTCAATATTTTGCGAAATGGAGTTACGATCATAGAGAGACTAAACAAAGTACGCTCTATCGGATGAACAGTCAAAGATAGTAATTTTAATGAGAGAACAAGCATACTGATACTTCAGCCTCTTTAACACCGGCACCCATCCTCCCCGCTCAGTGCAAAAGTGACCCAATCAGAGATGTGCCAAAAGTGATATTTTGAGTTAAGTCCCTGCCGTTCTGAGGGTGCGAAATATTAAAAAGAGGTAAAGTTTTTAAGTTAGGGTGTAGGAAGTTATCTCCGAAACAACTCATCCGATTTCAAAATTTCTTTCACTGATAGAAAGCTATATCTGAGTAACAAAGGGTATGTTTCAATCCCAGAATCCTTTAGATCTATCGGTACCGCGGGTAAAACAATAATGCAAAAAAATATGATTACATTTTTATGTAAAAATATTTAAACAAGAGCAAACTCCTTTTAATCGCCTCCGTGGTGAAATATAAAACCATAAAAGGGGTCCTTGTTATGAAAAAAATATCTCATTTTCCCAAAAGGGCAACAAAACCCGACACCAAAGAATGTCAGAAGTGAACTTACAACTTTTGAAAAGGTACCTGAAGGCGGTAATTGTAGGAGTTCCTTAATTAATAAGGGCCTTCGAAGTTCAAAACTTGGAATTGGCGGATCCATCGGGCTCCGCACAACTCAACGGGATTTCTTGGAATGGGTTCTCAAACTTGTGTGGTGGCCCCCAATTTAGAAATGTTTCGTTACGTCTTGTTAAAAGTCTTCCGTTATACGTTGCTTATTCTGAATAAATCTTGACTTGATCGTTCACCAGTTTCAATTAGCAATGAAATGCTAATGCTTTGTATAACATTGAGAATTGGGCTATTAAGCAAAGTCATAACATTTTTTGGCTCCAGTTACACCGAGCACTTAAATAAATAATAAAATAAATATCCTGCGAACTTCTTTACACACGGTCATCTGATCCCAAACTAAGCAGAGCTTCTACTAGGTACAGCAACCAGATAACCGATGTATTACATATACAACTTTTTTAAATACATATATAGAGATTTACATCCAGACTTGTTCATATACACAAATGTTTGTCCTGGGTGGGAATCAAACCTACGACCTGCGGCGTAGTCAAGGTCTTTAACCACGAAGCCAACTGTCAAATCATCTTATTTATTTCTATTTTTAAGTTAAACTACGCAATTGAAATTTGGAACATATTAACAGCAATATCGACTAAAATATCTGTGACCCTTTGAAGTTTTAAATGGGGCAAATACAACAACTTTGAGAATCACTGTTTAACTCTTTGTAACGATACAAGTCACGAAGTTTTGAGTAATTAAATAGGGTCTTTTTATGCATTGTTTCATTCTTGAATCGCGAGAGTAATTTCTTCTACTAATGGTTTTTAATCTTGAATGTTTGAAAGATCATCAGATTACAACAGGGTACTTGGACAGAGAGTTTAGCTTAATGACTTATTTATTTATTGACGGGTCAGTTGGCTTGGTGGTTAGACCCTGACTGCCACAACGCAGGCCATAAGTTCGATTCCCACCCAGGACACACATTTGTAGGCTTGTTTGAACATGTTTGTTTGTTCTGTGTCAGTATGTATTTAGAAAAAGTAGTTTATCAGTAATTTCCCACAATACAAGCTCTGCTTAATTTGGGATCATATGGCTTTGAGTTACGAATGTCCCAGGATATTTATTTATTATTAATGCACCGTTTTCCTATAATCGTAAGAATCAATATGTACTGTACTGACCTCCATCCTCAGGTATATTAAGCAGCTTCTTCGCTCCAGGACTTGGCCCCCTCACCGCCGACAGCGCCCTCTGCAACGTCTCACTCATGGGCTTACCACCAACACACTGGCCAAACACTGTCACCAACACCAAACACCTCACAACACACACACTGATCTTCATTCTCCGCCAGCTGGAGTCCTGCTTGCTCATCTCCGGAGACGTTGGCCAAACATCAGCCATTGTTGGTTGGTTGGTTGTTAACCGCTGTCTACATTTTAGCATGGTTGAGCCACATCTGAAAAGAAGAGGTTATGTTATGTTATATTTTGAGCTAACTCCCAGGTAAGAACTGTAGAAACTAGTTTCTAATAACCTAATTAATGTAAACTCTGATTAAAAGTACACCCATCACTTTTTATGACGTAATAAACGCCGTGATGGCATTTGCGTTGATCATAAATTAACTTTTACAGGCAAGAGCCGCCTTAGTTCCTAGCTTTTATTTTGATGAGATTTTTTTACGTTGATTGTACAAGCCTAACAGATACTGTGAAGGGAGCTAATGATGTACTAAGACATTTACAAACAGAACCTACATATTTTTGGTCCTGACTGACCGAAAATATTTTTAAATTTTAGAATACAAAATTAATTAAATCAAAGCAAAATTGGATTGAGGTACCAATGTAATAAACAACTTTTATGTTAAAATGAGCCAAGTTAATTGAAATTAATTCAAATTGACCTGAGAAAGAATCGTATAAAAATCATCAAAGAGAACTTTGAATATTCAACAGGCTAATGTTTGGTCAAAGAGAGAGCATTCAAATAAATTGACATTCTTCGTAATTATGGAGAAAAACACTTTAATAGCTTTCTTAATGAGACATATAATTATTTCGATGATAGAATATTAATCAAGTATTTTAAGTTGTCATACGAAACAAATTGCGAATTTATTTCCATACCAATTATTTTTCAATACAACATTTTCAATGGTCAATAAGTACGTGACCATGTCTGTGTCGACTGAACTTGGTCTTCTACAGGAACACGCAGACGGTCCATCTAACAGTGTTAAAGCTTTGAGATACTTTTGACGAATTACTATTATGTCTTCCGCAGTTTCGATCGCGTTGTCCAGAAATGTTACATTTAAAAATAAAATACTTAGTAAGTATGTTACGTAACGCTGATGATTTTCAGAAAGTAGCAGGTCCAGGAATGGTTACGTACAGCTAACGACAGGAACAAGAGGAAAACCTTGGAGGAGGCCTTTGTCAAAAGACAGGCTGTTATGAGGAGAAACTAACCGAATGCTGATAATTTGATATAGTTTATGTTAATTAGTTTTTTTACCTCTATTTTCAACATTGAAATAAGTATTATTAAAAAAGTTAAAATTACAGGAATTAAGGCTTATTTTATGTGTTAATCCAGGTTATAATCTTGCTATGACAAGTTTCATCGAAATCCATTTTAGTTTTTATTTATTTATAATATTTATTTATTTATTAGGGTTGCCAAAAACTTTTTGCGTGAAAGAGTAACAAACACCCATCCATGCTAACAAACTTTCTCATTTATAATATTTGTACGTATTATTTGAATTTGGAACGACCTCACCCGCGAATTTCGAGACTTTATTAAGAAATGCAAACCCCTTTGTTTTATCTTCGAAAAAGAAGGTGTGTTATGATTCGAAAATAATATATATGCTTATTTTGTTTTTGACATTTAGGAATGACATAGGAAACTTAACCCAATTACGTCATTATTAGGTTCTACTAACTGCATCATCATACAATTAACTAGATAAGAAAATAAAACCTTATTTCAAATGTATTAACGTCAATTATCCTGTGACATTCTCAAACGTCAAAAAGAACTTCTTAAGGCACAGGTTATAAAATAACAATTTCTGTGTAGATTAAAAATGTAAACTTTCATTTCACACGGCTCCTTATCTTCAATTTAACTTTGTAGTTTCTCCATTACGCCCGTTGTAGGTAACTTAGTTCACTTCAGATTTAATCTCTTTTAAGGGCTATAACAGACTAAGCACAATCTCATAAAAAAGTTACATATTATGTCTTAATTTTATCTGTAGACTGGCCCTATTATATTGACGCGTCAGTTGGCTTGGTGGACCCTGACTGCCTCACCGTAGGTCGTGGGTTCGATTCCCAGGACAAACATTTGTGTGCAAGAACATGTCTGTTTGTTCTGTGTCTGTGAAGTATGTATTTTTAAAATGAAGTTTCTGTAGTATATCAGTTATCTGGTTTCCATAGTACAAGCTCTGCTTAGTTTGGGATAAGATGGCCGTGTGTAAAGAATGTCCCAGATTTTTTAATTTATTTATAGTGTTTTATGTTAAATAACTGACGATTTCATATTGTTCCCAAAAACGAAATTAAAAATAAAAAAAGATTTTCTGCCAGCAAGGCAATGAAAATCAGTGCAAAATAACAGCTGTTATTCAAAAATATTATGTTGAAATTTTGTGAAAGTAAAATTCTAGTTATTACTTGTTATGTTGCCAGAACAATATCAGCAGGTAAATATTTAAGATTGTGCTGTCAGTCTAAAATCAACTTTATCACTTCAATAACAAGGTTACATACCCCGACAATCGAGCTTTACAATCCATACAAGCAATCCAAATTCGAACACAACACAATTCACAAAGAGAACACTATTTAAAATAGTATAGAACATTGAATATTCAAAATTAGAACACAGATGACAGATAATTAAAAGAAAAACACGCGCGAATCGACGGCACGCATCGTCAAGGGCGAAGCGAAACTAACCTAAAAACGAAACGTTTTACGTTCCGTTTGTGAGACATTAAAAATTTTGACCGCCAATAAACGCTCATTCAAACAAACTTGGACTTTCAAAGCGATCTTCCACAAATTATAAATTTATTCTAAAATATTTTTCAGGCGATTTCCGACCTTATTATTGAGGCGAAAGGATTACAATAGGCTTGCTGTTATTGAAATTGAGTAGGAGAAACGGAACGCACCCGTCTTTTGTATTCGTTTTCTACCTGCGTCCTGTCCCTTTTTTTTCAACCGACATGTGTGGGAAGGTGGTTTCATCTTTCGACATTCATCATTTGTGTTTTAAGTGCAAGACACAGGATTTAAAATTCAATAGCAGAGCGAATATTTATTACTGTTTGTGTATTTATTGCGAAGCTACTTTTTCTATGCAATTTTAGGAATCAATCAGTAGGATACAGTTAGGGCGAAGAAGCAGAAATTCCAAGATAGTCCTTGTAGTCTGCTCATTTTGAATTTCGAACAATATTATAGACACTAGTCAAAATAAAGACCAACCTTGGTACTGATAAAAATACTGACAATCAAACAGATGCAATCGACAGATCTTTTCTTCTGTTAACTATAAGTACCTGGATGGCCGAGCATTGCTCGGGATTTCTTTATTAACGTGACTTCTACCGTATTCTCTTTTTTAAAGCACTGTCATATATACCTAGATACGAATTAGATTTCAGTTTTCATTGCCTAAAACACGAATAAAACGACATTTTCTGAAAATGAATCCTAGCTAGATCGATTTAACGCCCCCGAAACCCTGCATACAAAATTTCATGGATATCGTTGGAGCCGTTTCCGAGTTCCTAATTTAATGTATATATATATATATACAAAAGTTGCTCTTTAGAGATATTAGATATGAAAATATATCGATAAACTATACATTCGTAACTTATAATGACGGTTGGGGACAGAGCAGTCGTTTGATACAAGAACGGTATCAACTCATCACTATACTCCAATATACATTGATACCTATCTAGATCTACATAGTACCTTCTTAGACAGTTTAAAAGGTGTCTTTTGGATCAGCCTTCACAGGCTTCCCTATCGAACTCTGTCACAATGTACTCCAAGTTATATCTACTCTAATATTATAAAGAAAAAATATTTGTATTTTTCTTTATTACTAATATTATAAATGCGAAAGTTTGTATATCTTTGTTACTCTTTCACGCAATAACTACTGAACGGATTTTTCGAGTAGTAGAGCTCTTAGTGCAGAGTTCGTCCGGGGAAGTACTACCACCTTACCCATTTCTGCCGTGAAGCAGTAGTGCACTTGTATTACTGTGTTTCGCTTAGAAAGGTAAAGGGGCCGGTGAAATTACAGGCACATGAGACTTAACAACTTCACGTCTCAGGGTCGACAACGCATTGGCGATGCCCCTAGTGTTGCAAATGTCCATAGGCGGCGGTGACCACTTACCATCAGGTGGACCGTCCGCTTGTTTGTCGGCCCATGTGGTATTAAAAAAAAAATTTGGATCAAACTTGGAACATCTATAGCAAATACCCTGGAATAACACATAGGATATTATTTATCCCGGGAAAACGTCACATCTCTCGGAAATAGGGGTGCAACCGCAGGGGACAGCTAGTAATGAATAAACTCATTAAGGACCGATTAAAATAATTCTCTCACTATTAGAACGCTACTAAAACAGCATAGGCTATAATAATCCCTGGATAGATTAGATCCTCCAATAACGCGGGTAAAACCACAAGACGGAAGCTAGTAAAGTTTATAGATAGTTCGAAGTGTGCGTGTAAAAGTATATCAATGTTATAATAGGTCAATGTGTGCGTGCATTTTGAAATTAGAACTATCTTGCCGCGTGAGTTTTGACGGACAGTATTGTTGAAAATCCGTGTAAGGGTGTAAGAGCCATCAAACCTTAGTCCCTTAAAAAAAAAAGATATTGAAAGGCTTCTTCATTCATTAGGTTTACTCCGAAATAATCGACTTCATGTTTAGTCAATATTTACTGCTTGCCTCTAGCATTTATATGTAACTAGCGACCCGCCCCGGCTTTGGACGGGTAGCACTAATTAATTTGTAAGGAGATTGTGACATAAATTTGCCAAAAAATCATATAAAAAAACAGTTTATCCTTTCGCAAAATTTCCTCAAAATAAGTACAGCCGATTTGGAGTCTATAGTCTATATATGACACATACATTGTTATTTATATACATTCCAACATATACCATTTTCTAAGTTAGAATTTCAAGCGAATCGATGCAGTTTTGTTATGCCATTTTCATCTTGCCTCCGAAGTCTCACGAACCTACCCGATCTGCCAAGCTTTTAACACTACCCCCTCCGAATATTCTGTCCTGGTATTCCTGGTCACACGGATAACTTTAATAGCCTCGAAACTAATTTCCGTTCAGCATCAACCTAGAGCGTGATACAACAATTTTGTGCACCGAAAATTAAGTTACCCAGCTCATTTTAGTGGTTTAATTTTAGCATACATAGCCTTTATGTGAGCGACCTATGCGATTTACCAGGGTGTCATGTTTGGTTTAACTAGTCTGTTTGGAAATTATTTTGATATTAAAACTGGGCTAATGATATTTGCTATATTTATGTGAACATTATTTTACAATGGGCTGGAAACGGTTTCTGTTTTCATTATTTAGAATATATTGATGGAATTAGATTTAGAATATATTGACGGAATTAGATTTAGTTTAACACTAATCATACCAACTCTTACTAGGTACCTATTTCTACTATAGCGGGTCAAATGTGACTTTATGTTTCCTGCTTGAATGTATAAAATATGGCTGTTAGGAAGGGAAATAAATAGTATAACTGTATATTAATTAGTAAGAAAAAGTCATGAAATCAAATGTGCAAAATCAATAAGATGATACGTGCATTGTCAATGCAAAGTTCAAAATGGGTCATTTGACCCGGTTATAGTATGTTTAGTGTTAAAGACTAGTGATCAACATCATAGTGCTCGAAGTTTCATTATCAATTTCTCAAAAAATATCCGTTTTGGCATATTATATATACCTATATTCATATATCAAAATCGAAGCCTTTGTGCAAAAAAACGTGCGTGTGTGTACTTATGTACGCATGTAAGAAGTTATACCCGAAATTGTAGTGTCCAAACTCTTTGCACCTGTCTGTAGCAACTAATAAATTTTTTTGACGTTGTTAGGTTATTATTGACAATAACATCATTCCGGAGAGACCTTTATTAGCTAACTTTATCCGTGAGAATTTAGTGTTACACTGATGCGCGCACATCTTAAAATTTTACTCTCATAATTTTTTCAGAACGCGCCTAAAGAAGTATGTAGTCCAGGTCAGAAGACTGTCCACCTAATGGTGGGTGGTCACCGTGGCCAGTGACATTAACAAACCAAGGAGATTGTATCATACCAATAACCGATTACAATATTTACGTATACCAGGAATCGCTGAAAGAAATTCAAAAATACGTTCCCAGAATTTTTCCGATTCACTATTTTCCATATTCAAAAAACAGAAATGTCATTTGCCCGATAAAGAAATAAAAATATCGTTCCCAGAATACTGGAATCCTTTAAACCCGATGTTCTATATTCAAAAAACGGATTTCTGTTAGTAACAGATTGAATGATGGATGAACCATGAATAGAACTATCCGTGAACGATTCGATTTTCAAATAAAAACATGAATCGCTTAGATGAAAAACAACTAAGAAACTAAGCAGAGACACAACAAGGGACATCATTATTTATTACACCGTCTAATCGTCTACTTATCATAAACAATACAGCGAATTTCCATTATATATCCCCACTTGAGATTCCTCAATTTGACAGTCAAATGCAGACGACCCCATTTGTGGATGTTCCTAATATATTTGCATTCGCCAGCGCTCGCGTCTGTTTGCATGGTACTCGAAAAAGCAACTTCTTAATCCGTTGCGCGCAGTACAGTAAATATGGACGTGTGTTACACAGTTTGTCAACGGAGATTTATATCTATTTTTTTTATCAAGGTACACTGTAAGTAATTCATTCTAAATGTAGTGTAGAATAAAGTTGTATTTACTATGTCAGTTGGATCTAATTGAGGAATCAATCAAATAAGTTATTACGCATTAAATAGTCTACTCTAAGCAAAGTATCCATGAACGTCGTGGAAATAAATTAAAATTATACAGTGGAGAATTAATCTGAATGGACACACTTCATCATGCACTGCACCAACACGCTCGGCGCTGACAACATCAACCTCACTGAGCTGCTCCGAGTTTACGCGCAAGCCTCAACACGACATGTACAACTGCTTCCCCTTTAGCGTCTGGGACCCCCACGATGTCCATGTCGTTCGCCAGAGATTGCTGCCATTAGCAACAGTACCTTACCCATTTTAACCGGAACACAGTAATACATGTGCAATACTGCTTCACGGCGAAAATGGGTAAGGTGCACTAAGAGTTCTGCTGAGCGATATGAAAGGCAAATCAGGAGTGTTATATCTGTTTATAATTTTTTTAAGATTACTGTTTTTTTTTCATTCCTTTTCTACATCTACTCCTCCCTCCCAAATTCGTAGATTATCAGTTCACCGAGCGAGCAACGAACCCGAATTACACTCCAGTGTGACAAACAGTAAATAACGAACGATTCCAACTTAGACTTACAGAACCAACCGTTGTGTTACCGTCTACTTTGAGTTATGAAGGCATTAACTGCCTCAAGCCTCTGCGGGTGTTATGAATATAGTCACACTGTAGTCATAGTGTAGTCAGAATGTACTCTCACCATTATTGCATAGGACGTTGCACCGAGCAATTATGCAAAGCAGGTTTTAGTGTATTGTTTTGAGCAATGAAATTGTGAGTTATGGATAATGTTCTAGGAATCTTCTCATACAACTTATATTGGATTTGGTTACCTTGTGTTTGTTTGTAAATTGAGATTTATCATTTTAATAAAGATTCTATTTTGTCTAAACAGCTTTTTCATCATAACTTCACTACATAGTATAAAACAAAGTTGCTTTCTCTGTCCTTATATCCCTATGTATGCTAAAATCTTTAAAACTACGCAACGGATTTTGATGCGGTTTTTTTAATAGATAGAGTAATTGAAGAGGAAGTTTTTATGTATAACACATGTGACATCCCACGGGAGCGCGGGTGAAAACGCGGGGACAGCTAGTATATTATAATAGCGAAAGTCAGTTTGTTTGTTTCGCTTCCGCGGCTAAACGACAAAACTGATCTAGCTGAAATTTGGTACGAACGTGGGTTATAGTATGGTGAGTGACCCGAAGTAGTCATCACGTCCCAGGGTCGACAACGCATTGATAATGCCCCTGGTGTTGCAAATGTCCATAGGCGGCGGTGACCACTTGTGGATAATCTGCTTGTATGTCAGCCTTTTATTATATTTTTAATTGCTTATACCTATGAATGTCGAGCCAGTTGGCTGGTTGGTGTTTAGAGACCCTGACTGCCAAGCCGCAGGTCGTGGGTTCGATTCCCACCCAGGACAAACATGTCTGTTTGTTCTATTTCTGGGTGTAAATATTTATTATATAATTATGTATTTAGAAAAAAAAAGTGGTATATGTAGTATATCAGTTATCTGATTTCCATAGTACAAGCTCTGCTTAGTTTGTGATCAGATGGCCGTGTGTAAAAAATGTCCCGGGATATTTATTTATAATTATACTTATTAATAGATTTCATTTTGTTTACGTTTAAACTTGTTACTCGGAATATTTATTACATTGTAAATGCAAAATATGTTTATCCAATTGTGAATTCACATGTATGCGAGTGAGTGACCGTGCATTGTGCATTCCTACGAATCTACCAATATCGTTACTGCATTGTAATAATTCTGAAGTTATTGTATTATGTCGTGTTAGTAGAAAACCATGTATTTTCGTTACAAAAATTTATTCGTGAATTAAATTTAACTTTTTTTGTTTTTTTTTTTTTTTTTAATACTGTACAAATTAGCCACATAACGCAAACCTCAAGGGGTTTTTCTGTGAGTGGCGAGGTATAAATTAACTAATCTATATTATAACACTAGCTGTCCCCCGCGGTTTTACCCGCGTTCCCGTGGGATGTCACATGTATTATACATAAAAACCTTCCTCTTCAATCACTCTATCTATTAAAAAAAACCGCATCAAAATACGTTGCGTGGTTTTAAAGATTTAAGCATACATAGGGATATAGGGACAGAGAAAGCGACTTTGTTTTATACTAATATATATATTTATACAGTGTTTCCCGACAGCTATAACCTGGATTTATTCAAGGCCAGAGTGAATAGGCATTTTCTGGGTAAGCGTGCTACATCCTCGGCCTTGTCGTGACTCCTTCTGGAGTCAGTCGAAGGCCAAACGCAAGCCCATTCCTAATAAAAAAAAAAGAAGAATAAGAAGTATAATAGAAATTTTGCGAATTACTTAAATGACGTGAATATATTCGTATTGGTATTAAATTTGTTAATAATACGAATTGCGCAGGTCAGTTGTGTTTTAGCGAGAAGGTTGATTGGTTTTACTATATACAGTCACCTTATGAAATGAAATGAAATGAAATATTTATTCAAATAGGCCTTCACAGGCACTTATGAATGGTCAGACTCTAACACCGGTTCGGAAGGTTGCTTTTACTGAGAAGAGCCGGCAAGAAACTCAGCAATTACTCTTTTCAAAATAAGATTTTGTACATAAAGATGTGTCCTGCTGGACCCAAGCATTGTCGTCATTAAAATAATCATTTGTATTGTAGAAAGCCTTTTGTACTAAAACAGTCTTAATTCTTTCCTTAAATTTTTGTAAAGGCAAATTTAAAATTTCAGCAGGGATTTTATTATAGATGCGTGCACTAAGTCCTAAAAATGAGCCTTGCACTTTTTGCAGTCTATATGCAGAAGTGACAAGTTTATCCTTATTTCTAGTATTGATGGAGTGCATATCACTCTTTTTGACATAAAGACTAATATTTTGATGTAAAAATATTATGTTTGCATTAATATACTGCGATGCAACTGTGAGGATATCAATTTGTTTAAACTTTTCTCTGAGGGAAGCTCGAGAACTCAAATTATAAATTGCTCGAACTGCTCTTTTTTGCAATATAAAAATTGTTTCTATATCAGCAGCTTTACCCCAAAGCAAAATGCCGTAGGTTATAACACTATGAAAGTAGCTAAAATAAACTAATCTAGCCGTATCGACATCTGTAATCTGCCTAATTTTTCTAACTGCATAAGCTGCTGAACTAAGTTTTCCCGCAAGACATGATATTTGTGTCCCCCATTGAAGTTTTGAGTCTAAAGTAATTCCTAAGAAAACTGTTGACTCAACTAGGCTAAGAGCTTCATTGTCTAACATTAAACTACAGCCTAGTTTTTTAACATTGGGTAATGCAAATTTAATACATTTAGTTTTTCTTGCATTTAAAACAAGATTATTAACAGTAAACCAATTTAATACCTGGGCTAATGCACCGTTTACATCGTCATAATTGTATTTCAGTCTATCAACACCAAAAATCAGTGAGGTATCGTCAGCAAACAGTACAATTCCACAGGTATTTCTTACGTAAAATGGAAGGTCATTGATATATACTGAAAATAGAAAAGGCCCTAGAATAGAGCCCTGGGGTACACCCATATGCACAGGAGAACCAGATGATTTAACTCCATTCACATTAACACTTTGAGTTCTCTCACTATGGTACGACTTCATCAAATTAAGTGCTGCACCCTTAACTCCATAATAGTCAAATTTACGCGTAAGTGTCTGATGGTCAACACATCGTCTTATTACACAAACTTCGTCGTTCTACATATACTATAATGAGTATAAAAAATTTCAGTATGTTCGTTACCACTCAACTTTGTAATGGCGGATCGGAATTTAATGAAATTTGGCAGACAGATACAGATATTGATAGAAAACTCATAAGATAACTTTTATACCTACCACGAAACGATTAGATCCCTTAGAAATCGCAGATGTAACTGCAGGGGATAGAGCTAGTCTTAACTATTTTTTTTTTATGCCACTTGGGCCGATAAACAAGCAGACGGTCCACCTGATGGTAAGTGGTCACCGCCGCCTATGGACATTTGCAACACTTGGAGCATCGCCAATGCGTTGTCGACCCTGAGACGTGAAGTTGTTAAGTCTCATGTGCCTGTAATTTCACCGGCCCCCTTACCTTTCTAACCGAAACACAGTAATACAATTGCACTACTGCTTCACGGCGGAAATGGGTAAGGTGGTAGTACTTCCCCGGACGAACTCTGCACTAAGAGCTCTACTACTCTGATGAGTGCTGATTTTGTTTGATTGTTTATGGAGGATGATCTCCGGAACCACTGCACCTATTTGCAAAATTCTTTCACAAATAGAAAGCTACACTATTCCTAGTATCATAGACTATGTTATAATCCCGGGGATACATTCGATTCCCCAGAAAGGCAGGTGAAACCGCGGTAACTAATAAGTTCATAAAACACAATTCACAATATTAACCAACACACTGAAAGTCAGCTTTGGAAAGTAATTTAATGTTTTAATGGGTAATTAATTCACCGGAAAAGCTTGGAAAGTGCAGGTGTGAAAGCTTATCAAAATGAACAATTTCAATCAATGCTGTAGCTTTCCCCCGCGGTTTCACCCGCGTCCCGAGCGATTAAAAGCCAACGTTACTGCGTATAACATCAGCCATCAGCTATCAGCCAGTGATAGTCCCGTCAAAATCGGTCCAGCAATGTCGTAGTTAGCAGACTAAACAGACATACAAAAATAAAGAAAAATGTATTTATGTCATAAGTACTGTATGCTGGCGGCTCAGGACCGTTCGACGTGAAAATCAAAGGGGGCGGCCTATGTTCAGAGGACATCCCAGAGCTGATATGATGACTGATGTACTTCCTTCCAAATAGATTTAGAAAAAAAACTGTTATTGTGACATTACAAACTGACACTCCAATTTCATTTATTTGTATAGATGAACAAATCATATAACTTTGCTACATACCTCATCTCAGCTGGAGGCTATTATGTCTCCCCAGGGTTATATGATTACAAAATAGGCCATCAATTAATACTATACAATATAACGGCCAACTTCTACAAGCAGAATGTCCCATCACAAATTTCTAACTATAGATTAGTGTCCAAAGCAACAAAACATGAGCTTCATTTGTCGCCTAAACTTTACCCTGACTACCTAGGCTACACCAGACAAATTAGATAACGTTAGACAACGAAACAGTCTGCCTGGATGTGACAAATAAACAGAAATACACGAGTTTTATTCATTAATGATTCATTGACAAGCCTAATGGCTTGGAGGATAGCCTGATTGTCAAGCCGCAGTAGGACAAACATTTGTGTGCATGAACATGTATGTTTGTTCTGTGTTTGGGTGTAAATATCCATAAGAGTATGATTTAAGAAAAAAAAATGTATATCGTTTATCTGGTTTCCATAGTACAATCTCTGCTTAAACTTGCTATGATGACCGTTTTGACGTTTAACAATGACAAAAAAAATAAACTTTATTCCTTCACACATAAGGTACATCAATTGATCCAACAGCTAATTGTATGTTAATGGAAATCAGCTATGGAGAGACCTATGCTCGGAGTCTTTCTGAAGGATCGAATTCGAAATGAAGTCATCCGTCAGAGAACCAAAGTTATCGACATAGCTCAAAGGATTAGCGAGCTGAAGTGGCAGTGGGCTGGTCACATCTGCCGCAGAACCGATAACTGTTGGGGTAGACGTGTTCTAGAGTGGAGACCACGGCTCGGTAAACGTAGTGTAGGGCGCCCTCCGGCTAGATGGAGCGATGATATACGCAAGCTGGCTGGCAGCTGGAAACAAAGAGCTGAAGATCGAGCTCAGTGGCGTGCCATAGGTGAGGCCTATGTCCAGCAGTGGATGGAAATAGGCTGAAGATGATGATGGAAATCAACCTTATTACAAAGCAATACAGTTTATTTTCCTATAACAATCTGAAACGTCAAAACGACCATCATAGCGTGTCGGTAGTATAGTTACGGATTAGATGGCCGTGTGTAAAGAATGTCCGAGGATATTTATTTATTTATATAATGGTTCGGTAGGTATACATTATATTGGGAGATTTTAGGTAACTAATACTACTTATATATAACTGGTTTATTATTTCAACATAAACAACACTTCCTTATACTAATTAAAATTTTCCACAAATCAGTAAATGAATGGTTATTTAAAAAATACAATTTAAAGTGCAATTGTTACTCGCTTTATTCATAACATATTTAAAACTATATTCATAAAAGAGCTATGAAACTTTATGATGCGATTAAATCTTAAATTAGAGTAGTAGAGCTCTTAGTGCAGAGTTCGACCGGGGAAGTACTACCACCTTACTCATTTCCGCCGTGAAGCAGTAGTGCAATTGTATTACTGTGTTTCGGTTAGAAAGGTAAGGGGGCCGGTGAAATTACAGGCACATGAGACTTAACAACTTCACGTCTCAGGGTCGACAACGCATTGGCGATGCTCCTAGTGTTGCAAATGTCCATAGGCGGCGGTGACCACTTACCATCAGGTGGACCGTCTGCTTGTTTGTCGGCCCAAGTGCCATAAAAAAGAAAAAAAAAATCTCATGTGCCTGTAATTTCACCGGCCCCCTTACCTTTCTAAACAAAACACAGTAATAGAAATACATGGCTCACGGTGGAAATTGGTAAGGTAGTACTTCCCTGGACGAATTGCACTAAGAGACTACTTCCAGTTCTCTTTAATGGTGCATTCTTTGCATAAATAAAATAACTTAGAACATTCTTAAAGATGGCCATCTGATTCCAAACTAAGCAGAGCTTGTTCTATGGAATCCGAATAGCTGAAATACTAAATTCCTTCACTTTTTTTCTCTAAATGTATACTTATATAAATATTGACGCCAAGACAAAACAAACAGACAGCACAGAACAAACAGACATTTTCATGCACATAATTTGCCCTGGGTGGGAATCGAGCAGCCAGGATCTCTAAGCTGCCTTCTGCACAGTGCACCTCTAATTTCTGTGTTTAGGTTATAATTCATTTTCCTCTCTAAATTATTATCTTGTTATTACTTTTTTGTTTTTGACTGTTACTTAGATGTGATATAATAAAATAGCCAAAAACAATAAAAATAAAATGTATATTAAAAAAAAATGAAACCTTGTTGAGATTCTTGCTGGTTCGTCTCAGTTTAAGGCTGACCAAACCGATGGTAGCTTCGATAACTAAATCTGAACTTCATAAGTGCCCTCCGCGGGCCGAAACTGAACAAATGCTTTGGAATTTTGACAGACCAATTGGCTTGGTGGTTAGCGACCCTGACTGCCAAGTTGAAGGTCGCGGGTTAGATTCCCAGGACAAACATTTACGTGCATGAACATGTCTGTTTGTTCTGTGTCTGGGTGTAAATATCTATATATGTATGTATTTAGAAAAATAAAAAAGTATATGTAGTATATCAGTTATCTGGTTTCCATAGTACAAGCTCTGCTTAGTTTGGGATCAGGTGGCCGTGTGTAAAGAATGTCCCGGTATATTTATTATAGATTGATAGATAGATAACTCTTTATTGTACACCAAAACAATAAAAAGAAGAACATAAACAACAATAAACCTTAAATCTATGTACAATAGGCGGTCTTATCGCTAAAAAGCGATATTTTATATTTATTATTATCATTAAAAAAGCCAACTGGTTAGTTTTATTTTATAGAAACAATATCATATCCATTGTCCCAACATCCCCGTATCGTCTAACTCACCGCGCTACTAATGAAACTACACTTCCTTAATTGTATAACGAATTTGTCCAGCGTCAACAGTATTATTGAGACACAGTGAGACTGTGGAGTCTGGCGTATATCGACTGAAACAACATTCTGGACACTTTAACAGAGTTATTTTAATATACAAATGGTTTTCAAGTAGTATATGTAGTATATCATTTACCTGGTTTCCATAGTACAAGCTCTGCTTAGTTTGAGATCAGATGGCCGTGTGTAAAGAATGTCCCAGGATAAAGGACTTATGGGAAATCTACATGAGCATATTATTTGGCTGGTTAGAGACCCTGGCTGCCACGTCATAGGTGTGTATTCCATTTCACCCAGGACCAGAGCTGCCATCACCTAAATTGCCCACGCCAGACTAAAACTTAAAAAGCCCCGGATATTTAGGTGAAATAAGGTTTTTTCCCGGTCACAATAGTTTACATTTTCGAATAAATTTAGCTGCTTATCTACTAATTTATTAGGATTACACAAAAAGTGTCCGGTTTTCACCCGGATTCCTTTTAAAAACCCCATCCGATCGCTCCCCGGACACCTCTAAACTAGGACAAAGACTAGAAACCCAGACGAATGACAGCCCTACCTAGGACAAACATTTGGGTGCATATGAACATGTCTGTTGTTCTGTCTGGGTGTAAATCTATACAAATAAATAAAATTGTGTTTGTAATGTCAAAATGAAAGCTTTTTTTTACTAAATGTAAGTATTTACGGCACTTACAACAAAAAAAACTATTTAAAACTTTTTGTCTATTCATCTGTTTCATCTGGCTAGTCTCCGAAGCGACTGGGGTAATTTTGGCTGTTACTAAAGCTGATGTGTTGTATTATTTAGAATAACTTAGGCTTCTTTGGTTTTCGTATATCAGTTAACTGGTTTCCATAGAACAAGTAAGAACAATATCTTTTTAACTTAGGATCAGCCATGCCTAATAAATCTCCCAGGATATTTATTTATTTACCATCTAAGAGAGTTCTTCGCCTTGAAAAAATCTTACTTAGAATATTTAATTTCTAACTTCCGTTTTAGAGGGTGCATTCCTAAGATCACGGAACCCTAATTAAATACAGAATCCAAGCTTGAGATGATTTGCATTTAACACAGTATTTCAATTAGTATGAAATGCGATGTTAATGTTTCTTCTCTAAGTGTTAATATAGCTTCCCTGTTGGAAGGGACTAGGAATGTCGTTTCGACGTCAGCTCAGTGAATGTAGCGGGTTCGAATCCGACGCTCTTGAGCTTTCCATGAAGAAAACCATAGGACATTCCTTTACACACGGCCATCTGATCACAAACTAAGCAGAGCTTGTACAATGGAAACCAGATAACTAACATACTAAATATACAATTTTTTTTAAATAAAGAAAATTTAGATCACTTGCAGTAGTAGGAACAGCTGATCTAAATCGCTAGCAATTGATTGGATAACACGATTTAGATCTTTTCTGCACAAGCGTTACATCGGCGAGGCGAATACTAAGCAATGATTTTTTTTCCAAATAATATAGTGGGTGTTAAATTTTAAACCCAATTTGTTATATTATATCAGGATAGTTTTGATTAGGAGAACATATATTTATGTGTTTAAAGTACTACTCAATCTAAGATATATGTACATATATCAAATATTGTCATCACAGATATATTTATTAAGGTACCACCTATACGTGAGGACCTGTTACTGGCTTCCTGATGAATATTTAAATTATTAGTCTGTAAGTGAATCAGCTGTTGGTCTTCCATTAAATAAATAAATAAATAAATAAATAACTACTCTTTATACACAGTATTTTAAAAGAAACAATAAATTTTTGTACCTATTAATGTTGATGGAGAGTCTAAAATCTATCGTCAGGAAAATGCGCTTCAAAGCACGGTACCGCATCATAACGAAGCTAGCTCAGGGAAAACATAAAGCATACACTTTAGAAAGAGTGCTGTAGAGTCGAAATTCCCTTGGCACCCGGAAACTTGATAAAAACAAAGCAGTTATTAAATCAGACAGACGGTGTATCAAAAGGACCTAAGTCCGTCACATTTCAATTGTTGGGACACACAGCTGTGACAGTCATGTCCGTTTCTGATAAATATTCAATAGACACAACCCTATATCCTATCCAAGGCGAATTTTGATTTGTTGATAGGGCTGCCACGCAATAAAAAAAGATTGCGTTCTCATGTTGAAAAAAGTTTGATTTGTTATTTCTTTAAAATTACAATTACAGTTATTTTGAGGCTAAGATGGTTTTTTTTTAATTCCACATAGATCGACAAACAAGCAGACGGTCCACCTGATGGTAAGTGGTCACCGCCGCCTATAGACATTTGCAACACTAGGGGCATCGCGAATGCGTTGTCGAGCCTGAGACGGGAAGTTGTTAAGTCTTCTGTGCCTGTAAATTCATCGGCCGCCTTACCTTTCTAACCGAAACAGTAATACAAGTACACTACTGCTTCACGGCGGAAATTGTTAAGGTGGTAGTACTTCTCGGACGAACTCTGCACTAATGGCTATATTTTATCATAACCATATAATAACTACGCTTTCCAAGTTAAAGCAATTATTTTTAATTTTGTATAATTAAAATAAAAATCCATTGACATTCTTTACACACGGCCATCTGAAGAATATGCCATACGGAAGATATATTAGTGGAATGTACATCGTCAGTTTTCAAAAGAACTGTAAAAGTTGTACAAACAATTCTACCACATAGCATTCTCTTCTCTAAATAGTAAAAAACAAGTCACTATTTCTGTCTAATATTTATCATCTTATATATCTTAAATTACGTAATCGATTTTCACCATCATTAAGAGAATTACTTTCGGATTTATGTGTATAATATATTTATATTGTTCCACTAATGCGAAGCCGGGGTCGCCAGTATGAGTAGTAGAGTTCTTAGTCCCGAGTTTATCGGAGAAGTACTACCACCATGCCTATTTTTAAATGTGTTTCGGTTAGAAAAGTTGGTGAAATAACAGGCACATGAGACTTAACAACTTCACGTCTCAGGGCGACAACGGTTTCACGATGCCCCTGGTGTTACAAATATCCAAAGGCGGAGGTGACCACTTACCATCAGGTGGACCGTCTGCTTATTTGTCAACGAATGTGCTATAAAAAATTAATAATTAAATTTAATGTAAATATTATATTTTAAAATATGGCAACCCTATTGGTAACAGTGTGAAGAGGAAATATGAATCAAATTCAGGGTTCACTCGCTTTTATGATGGCGATTTTCGGTGTTTTATGAGTTTAATCTGCGTATCGCAAATGTGGTACGTTAAAAAAGCTATCAATATTGAAGTGGCAGAAGATTGGATAAAAGGGTATCTTAAAAAAATAGATTAAAAAAGAACCTCCATGCATGCTTTTAATATTTCATATTTCATTTTATTTTATTACTTAACGCCTGAAAGTCTGAAATCGCGAACAAAATGTTTATCACAACATTCCTACGGAAAATACGGATTTTCTATTTCGAATTTTCAAAGAAAGCAGCGCTAAAATTTGCCTTTGTGAATAAAAACATGTATGGCGTTGAGAAAACTTAAAAAAGTGGAATGACAGATACCCATAAAACAAAGATTCATCTAAATAATAGAGGTCTCAAAACGCGGTTCCCATGCTATATCACTACATAGTATAAAACAAAGTCGCTTTCTCTGTCCCTATATCCCTATGTATGCATAAATCTTTAAAACTACGGTGTTTTTTAATAGATAGAGTGATTGAAGAGGAAGGTTTATATGTATTAGTATCTACATTGCACTTGAGCGAAGCCGGGGCGGGTCGCTAGTCATATATGAGTTCAAACAAAAGCCAAATACAAACTGGGGCTAAGAAATCAAATGAATTCAGAATTTAAAACCATTTATTCAATTTAGGTCCGCGAAAGGCACTTATGAAGGTCAAAATGTATTTCAGAAAGCGTCAGATCATAAAACGTCAGCAAATTCGGAAAGGTATGTTCAAACCATGTTAGTTTATTGCCATTTGTCTATCAAATGGCGTTGTGTTTTGATCGAGGGGCCTGATTCTGTATGGAAAATGACACTAACTCGTGGACGCGGCCTCTATGCTCTTTCTCTGTCGCTTACTACGCTAATACTACTAACCACGTGAGAGATAAGCTCTCCGAGACCTCCATAATGCAGCTCGCCGACGAAGTTTTGTATTAGCTGAATAAGGAGGCAGGACAAACTTTTTGTATACGTGAACATGTCTTATTTTGTAGGTAAAAAAGTAGTATGTGTCGAGAGAGTTCCCAGGGTATTTATTATTATTATTTAATTATTGCCGAAATTGCGTTAGGCTTTCTTAAGCATCTAATATTACACTCAAACTTTTTATTGGAACGAAGTTCCTTATCGTGCGTTGTGAAAGGGGGCTAGACGGAAAAAATTCATACGAGAGTTGTAACGACACTTTTTTTCAAAATTTAAATGATATGGTTTATTATTGGGTTTGTTTTTTTCATAACTTACTTAAAGGCTACATACAACATGTTTAAAAAACAAGTTTTTCTCAACACTGGACCTAAACTCAGCGTTTTGGTCAATTCCAATGCGTCTTCGTTTCATCCGGGTGTCCCTTGACACCTCTCAAGTTTTTTTTATGACGGTATTGGGAGTGACCTCAATCACATCTGATGGTAAGCGAAGATGAGGCCGAAGATGGAGCTCGCTTTCCCGATAGTAGCCTATTCACACTTTTCTTGAAGAGCTCCAAGTTGTAAGTTTCAGGGAACAGACAAGAAACGGAAACTACGATTAAAATTACTGTAACGAGAGATCATCCATAAATCCCGTGACGTCATGTCATTAAGAATCAAAATGTCACTATTAAAACACAAAAATTTCAGTAGAAAATGAACCTTTACTTAACCCCACAAAGCTCAAACTAAGCTGAAACATATTAACAGTAATTAATCTAATATGAATTGAATAAGCGTGGCAAGTTTAACTAAAACTCATCAGGACAAAAGTGCATCGCCAGCCAAACACCGGGACATAGTTGAGTTAGAAGTTAAAGACCAAGTTCAAACAGGTCTGAGTTCTAACTTAACGGTAACTTGTAACCGCTGTGCTGGTAACTGATGGAATTACGGGTAACTGGATGAGACCAGTGGCCGACATCTAACTTAATTTTACTTTGCCTGCCTGTAACCCATAAAGGGTACATTTGATGGCCAGTTTCTAGGTGTCCATGTGGGGATTTACACATTTTTGACTCAATTCTAATCCTTATTAAAGAATGTTTGTGAGAATAAATGTATTGATGATTGTTACTCTTTCATGCAAATGCTCCCGAACGGATTTTGATGGAATTTGGCACATAAATAGACCAAGCCCTGTAATAATATATAGGATACGTTTTATCCCGGGAAAATGTTACATTCCTCTGGAACATACAGACATGCACACACATATTAAGGGGGGTCGACACACGACCTGGGGCTCGATTCTGTAAGGAAAATTATACGAACTCGAGGATGTTTCGTCGCCGCCTCCGTGCTCTGTCTCTTTCGCTAACTACGCTTATACTATTAATCACATGAGAGATAAGCTCTCCGAGGCCTCCGTGACGCGGCTCGCCGACGATGTTTGTATTAGCTGAATAAGGGGGCTGTTTCATAGATATGAGCACCAATCAATAAGTTAACAATTTGTGGTACCCAAAAAAGCTTGGTGACAAAAAAAGCCATTACAATATTCTATACCGATTTTTTACATTTTTTCCATAACGAAATGACATATAACCCCTTTAATATCTTTAATATATATATTTTTTTTAATAACTAATTCATTTTAGTTATGGTGCTTTCATGGACCTCTATATCTTTGGCAAATACGAGTGGATCTTTTAATTATATTTTATAATCGGTTTAGAAACTTCCTCCTTCACAACTTTAGTGTAATCAATTAGCTGAAAGTATTTCATTAAAAACATTATTATTTGGAAGCAGATGGTTTATTTTTACGGGCTTGCTTTGGCTTGGTGGTTAGAGACCCTGACTGCCAAACCGAAAGTCGCGGGTTCGATTCCCACCCAGGACAAACATTTGTGTGCATGAACATGTCTGTTTGTTCTGTGTCTGGGTGTAAATATTTATATAAGTATGTATTAAGAAAGAAAGAAGTAGTATATGTACTATATCAGTTATCTGGTTTCCATAGTACAAGCTCTGCTTAGTTTGGGATCAGATGGCCGTGTGTAATTTTTAGGGCCAGGAACCTATAGGGTCCCAAACTGGGCCCTATATCTAAGGCTACTAATAATGCGCTGTCTGTCCTTTCCATCGTAAAGGGGATGTATTTTGCAAACCGCAATAGGTAACCGGTTGAATGTTACAAGCGAAAGGCCAGTTGAATCGGTTGGAGACCCTGACGGTCACGCCACAGGTCGTGGTTTCGATTCCCATCCAGGACAAACATTTATGTCCATGAAGATATCTGTTTGTCTGTGTCTGGGTGTAGAAAATAGTAATAAATCTCCTGAGTCATTTTTACACTCGGTCATCAGATGCCAGACAGAGCAGAGCTTGTAGTATGGGTACCCTGATTTATTAACAAATTTTTCAGAAAAAATAAAATAAATAATAAAATTATTTATTTACATTCATGTTTATTTCATAAATCCTCCCCCCCCCCCCCCCCCCCCCCAATTTTCAAGCTAACATTACAAAATCAACTTTACCACAAAAGCTTTTTAATACATATTCGTTATAAACACAATGATTATTCACGTGCATTCTTACAATATTACCACAAGAATCTCCAAGGCATTACCTTCATGGTTTACATCCTTATTTACTACTGAATAGGGTTCATTTTCCTCGAGCATGTTCTAGTGGGGTATGGAGTTATCTTGGCAGAGAACACATGCTTCAGTCGAGCGATCCATCAATGTCCTCGGAGTTCTGGTAGCCTCTCGATCAAATAACTTACTTAACAGGTGATATTAATTATTTAACATTTATTATGCGTAAGGTTTAGTGATGCGAAGCGTATGATATGGATGAGACTTTTTGTCGATCGGTCTTTTGGGGAAATTTAAATATTCAATTTTTAATATTAAAAAAAAAAAACTATAAGTTTTTAAATTTAGCTTTTTATACCTTTTGTGTGTAGTGATATTGAAGTACTAGCTGTCCCCTGCGGTTTTACCCGCGTGTATCAATATCATATATAAGCCATTCAAAGAATCACTTGTTCCGACTATTTATCAGTTTGTATCAAGATCGGTAAATTGTAGCTTGGCATCAGTGAATCATAGAACGTGTATTTATCATAAGATTTAACAATAAAATTAAATATTTAGACAGATCCTACAGATTAATAGTAGTATAGATTATTTCAAAGATCTAAAAGTGTCGCTAATCGCTATATATTTATTTATTTATTATATCACTACATAGTATAAAACAAAGTCACTTTCTCTGTCCCTATATCCCTATATATGCTTAAATCTTTAAAACTACGCAACGGATTTTGATGGGGTTTTTTTTAATAGATAGAGTGGTTGAAGAGGGAGGTTTTTATGTATAATATATATATAATACCTGTGACATCCCACGGGAACGCGGGTAAAACCGCGGGGGACAGCTAGTATACTATATTACTCAAAACTATTATTACTCAAACTGTAAGTATTTTATGATATACAAAACTAGATTCTGTTGACTCTTTAATTTTCAACTTGATTTTATTTTTAACAGCTTGTAGCTTTGTAGCTTCAGTAACTTTAAATTTGACCTTCATAAGTGCCCTCCGAGGGCCTAAACTGAATAAATGGTTTTGAATTTTGAATTGATTTTTTTGAACAGTCACACAGTACCTATTACGGTTTATGAGATACAGCCCGCCCGCAGACAGGTGGACAGTGGATGTTTACTAATAAGTCCCGTTGGAATCCTTAGGTACAGAACCCTAAAAAACAATAGAGATATTGATTATATCCATACTGTAGCTTATAAAAACTATTTTCTAATATAACATCACTAGTTAAAAGTGACATAAATAGCGAAGTTTATTTCGCAAGGCCAGTTTGGTGGTTAACGCTCTGACTGCCAAACCTAAGGTCGCGGGTTCGATTCCCACCCAGGACAAACATTTGTGTGCATGAACATGTCTGTTTGACCTGTGTCTGGGTGTAAATCTATATACATATATAAAAATGAATCCCTATTTCCCTTGGTCACGGCATCACGCATGGACGGCTGGACCGATTTCTCTAATTATTATGTTATTCTCGGAAGAAGGTTCTTATGAATGAAAAAATTAAGAAAGTTGCGTTGAAAATTAGAAAATTTAAGAAAACACTTTACAAGCGTTTTTGACAATATAAACTTTTTTAATATAACCTGTTTTGACATTATTGTCAGTCGTTTGACAGAATGCGCGCTGCAAATATCGTTTAAAATAGAGGCATGGGTCGGATTTATATTGATAAAATAATTAGATTATAATTTCTATATAATTAAGTGCACATTTCACAGTCGAATTCAATGGGAAGACTCGAATTCAATATTCATAGTTAAAAAACAGGACAACGTCTGTCGGGTCAGCTAGTATTTATATAAGTATGTATTTAGAAAAAAAAGTAGTACATGTAGTATATCAGTTTTCTGGTTTCCATAGTACAAGCTCTGCTTAGTTTGGGACCAGATGGCCGTGTGTAAAGAATGTCCCGGGATATTTATAGTTACACCTTTTATATTCGCGAGGTCACAATTAAAAAAACAAATATTTCCTCATTATAATATTAGTTTAGATATCTCTACACACTATACACAGTTAACAATACAATTGCATTGACCTGCCAAAAACAGGAAACGGATATTATCGGGAAATGAACAAGTAATAATGCGACCAAATTTTTTTAATTTCTCGGCTGTTAGGTCCGCTTGTCCAGTTTAGGGCTTTGGATTTCTGCATTCGCATAACATCAAGTTGCAAGTAGAGACTTATTCAGTAGCTCAAGTATAAATAAAAAGATCACTGGCCTAAAATATATTAATTTATAAAAAAAAAAGTATGTTGTGTTAATTCTATCCATCAATGTAGGTGAATGAACGTTTCTTTCTCTTTCACGCAAAACCTACCGAACGGATTTGTATGAAGCTTAGCACATAGATAAAACTTGCTCTAGGCATATACCTTATAGACCTTTTATCCCAGATTAATCCAAATAATACCTCAGAAACGCCGGTAAATCCACGGGGGACAGCTAGTTCCTATCACCGAAGAGGTAGGCAGATTTCACTGAATAGGTACCTATATTTTTAGTCTCAACTTGACATTACGTGAGTATTGTAGCCATCTGTAGGCCCAATTTCCACTCTTGAGCAAAAAGTAATAATTTCTACTACTCGACCCGGGAATCCAACCTAAGATTTCCAAATCCAAACAAAGCTTCATAAAATTCAATTCAAAATTCAAAATCATTTATTCAGTTTAGGCCCTCAGAAGGCACTTATGAAGGTCAAATTTAAAGTAACTGAAGCTACTACCGGTTCGGAAGTCAGCCTTCAACTGAGAAGAACCGGCAAGAATCTCAGCAAGGTTACATTATTTTTTATTTTATTAAATTCTTTTTTATCTATTCAACAATAACAATTACAAAATACTTAATAAAGCTAACATTCAAAAACAAAAAAAAGAAATAACAAGACTACAAAATAGAAAATGACAATAATTACTTACAACTTAAACAAGAAAATTAGAGGTGCACTGTGCAGAGAGCAGCTATTTCCATACATTTTATCTTCAATATAATGAACCACCTTGTAATACGCTTTTTCTTTCAAAACTTTCCAAATATAATTTTTAAATTTATGATCAGACATATTAGTTACTGAAAGCGGTATCTTATTATAAAATCGAACACAATTACCAAGAAATGACTTGTTTACTTTAGTTAGTCTAAAATATGGAACAACTAACTTCTCCCTTTGTCTTGTATTAATATTATGGATATCCAATTTTGACTGAAACATTCCTATGTTTCTACGTATAAACATTATATTTTCATAAATATATAATGAAGGCAATGTCATTATATTTATTTCCCTAAATAAATCTCTTAATGATTCACGGGGACCCATACCGTAAATTGCACGAATTGCTCTTTTTTGTATAATAAATATTGATTCTATATCCGCTGCTGCTCCCCAAAATAAAATACCATAGGACAAGAGGCTATGAAAATAAACTAATTTGGCTGTCTCAACATTCGTCAATTGTTTAATTTTCCTAACAGCAAATGTAGCCGAACTTAACTTAGCAGCTAGAGTATCAACCTGAGGTCCCCACTGCAATTTATTGTCTAATGTAAGACCCAAAAATACCGTTTTATTAACAAGATCAATATGGCTCCCATCTATTATTATTTGGCTATCTACTTGTGCTACATTCGGTAAAGAAAACCTTAAGCATTTAGTTTTCTTTGAATTTAGTAATAGATTATTTGTAGCAAACCACCCACAGACAATTGACATAGTATGATTAACTTTAGTTAGATCTTTGTCTTTTCTATCAACTTTAAAAATTAATGATGTATCATCAGCAAACAAGACAATATCTGTGAGATCATTTACAACATATGGCAAGTCATTTATATAGACTGAAAACAAAAATGGACCTAAAATTGAACCCTGGGGTACCCCCATTTCGACTAAAGAGCCCTTGGATGTTGTGCCAGTAATCCCTACCTTTTGTTGACGATTTGATAAATAAGATAAAACAAGATCATGAGCAGTGCCACGAATTCCGTATTAGTCAAGTTTTAGAAGTAGTGTACGGTGGTCAACGCAATCGAAAGCCTTGGATAGATCACAAAAAAATGCCAATCGCATCCTGAGAATCCTCCCATGCGCCATAAATGGGTCTCAGCAATGTTGCTGCCGCATCGGATGTAGATCTTCCCTTCGTGAAACCGAACTGATGATCATGCAATACCTCATGCTTAGTAAAGTGACCTAACATTTATTTAAGCAGCAGTTTTTCAAAAAAATTACTAAGTGCTGGCAGAACGGAAACTGGTCTGTAATCAGAAGGATTCTCCTTACAACCGGACTTAAAAATAGGTACTATTTTACTGTATTTCATTAAATCAGGAAAACAACCCTGATCATCAATCACTGTTATTATTGATTTTACGATTGTTACTGATAAGCCCCATAAATCTTCAGTACTTTTCATATTGAGCGAATTAAAAGTATTTAAGATATCGCTAGCATTAATATGCTCAAATTAAAAACTAGGAAATATATTATGAATATGCTGTTTGAGTAAAGATTCCGCTACTATAGGACATGATTTAAGTTTTTTAGTAGTTTTACCAGGTATACTCGTGAAGAAGTTTTCGAAAGCACAGGCTACATCTAAATTATTCGTTAAAATTTTATCATTAATTTTAAGAGTTACCTGTTCGTTATTATTTCTAATTTTACCAGTTTCCGTATTAATAACATTCCAGACTGTCTTCATTTTATTATTCGCATTACCTATTTTATTACATATAAAGTAAGATTTAGCTTGATTACACACTAACTTGAATGTTTTTGAAAAGTTTCTAACATATTTATGAAATTCCTCGTTATGAGTTAGAGATTTTAAATGATAAAGTTCATACAACCTATCCCTGCTCTTACGAATACCTTTAGTAGCCCAGTCACTAAATCCCATTTTACTATTTACCTTCACTATTTTAGTAGGACAGGCTCTATTAAAATTATCGCAAATCCCGGACAATAAACCTTCATCCAAGACATTGGGCTCATTACTATGATATATTGTATTACAGAGTTTCAGTTCTAAATTATTCTTAAAGGTGTCTAATCTTGCCTTAGTAGTAGGTCTAATTACTTTCGTTACTTTAAATACTTGTCTTTTAAATGGCAATTCTATTATTTGAGCCTTATGATCCGAGCGAACACCACTAATAATCGATTTCCCTAGTATACTACTATTAGTTAATATATTATCAATACAAGTAGCCGAAGTGGCTGTAGATCTTGTTGACTCACTAAATAATAAATCTAAGTTGAATGATTTGAATAAGGCAACTAAATTCCGACTTTCAGATGAATTACTAAGAGTATCTACATTAAAGTCGCCACATAGAACTATTGACTTGTTACAATTATTAAATAACTTACGAAGAATCTCTTCTATTATAAAGGTAAACAATAAAAAATTACCAATCAAACATAAACATACCGATCAACTACCAAGGCAATAATCTTTGAATTAATGGCATTTAAACATGAAATCAATTTATATGTAAGTTAAGGTTTCTCTTTGAACAGGTGTAACTTCATAACCTTTAAAATTATACGCCTGGGGCTCAAAATGATCCATTGACTGCCCATTATAATGTAATGTGATAAACAGCTCTAACATCAATACGCTTGCATCATACCTATCGATAGTGAAGTGTGACTTTAGGGTCATACAAAATACCCACCTACTTTACATTTAACCTTGTTCTATTGGATGCGAGACCATAATATGTATACCTACATATATCCTTCTAATATTATAAATGCAAGGGTTTGTATGTACGGACGTTTAATACTATTTCACGCAAAAACTACTAAACGGATATGGATGAAATCTGGCACATAGAGTATATCCTATAAGAGAATAACATATAGGCTACTTTTTATCCCGGGTAAATGTGATATCCCTCGGGAACGCGGGTAAAACCGCGGGGGACAGCTAGTAATAAATAAATACATAGATACTTGCTGTCCCCCGCGGTTTTCCCCAGGGATGTTATTGTTTCCCAGGATAAGAAGTATCCTAAGTTTTTATTTTGTTTATTCTCTATCTATGCGTGAAAGAGTAACACTTCCATCCACCCACCCTCACAGATTTTCGCAATTATAATATTACAGTAGGATATCTTTCCATCACCAAATCCAAAAATTTCGGATATTTGGATTGCATTTCAAGGTCTAAGAGGCACTTGCGACCCTTTCAGCGGTCAGCCTTCAAATAGTAACCAGCAAACTACATCATCAGGTATTTCAAAGACTAACACAACTTCGTCTACTGCATTCCTTGCACTAGAGCATTTATGTCGACCGAGTTGGCAGAAACCCAAGTGCATTTGGCACGAATCGTACGCAAATTACTGTTTACATTAATGCACATGTATGTATGTTCGTACCGATATTGGTAGATATACTTATCTAGTACTTTTTAACTGTTATTAGACTAGCTAGTATTCAGGTAATTTCGTTAATTAGGTATTACCTACCGCAACATTTTGTAAATATTTTATGATCAGATCGGTTTAGCGTTTAGGGATGTAACTAATTTGGGGAGTGTTGGGTAATTGGGGATTAGTGGGTTTGGAAACTATGTTTAGTAATCGGTTTCACGATTAATAATAAAACACGACCAATTAATTGTACTAAGAACTTTTATGGTTATTTGGAATTTAAGTTTGAGATAAAAATTCCGACGATTCCTTCTATTTTTGAATTTGTAAATGACATAACGTCAGTTAGCCTTTTTATTTTCTACCGAACTTTATAAAAGGTTTATGTATTTTTTTATATTTTTGCCGTGGAATAATTGTCAACGATAATTATTGTGGCAAATTTTGTTTTGTTTTTTTTTTTTTTGTACTTTTAATAATATCTAATATAAGAACATAATGTTTATGCCGACCTGGGGACCTTGCTAACAACTAACAGTTTTATAGTTAGAAAAATCAGTAGCTCATGAACCAATATAGCAAGATCAAATAAAAGGCTTTTTTTTATATTTATCAAATTTACTTAGTATGAAATTTAATTAAATAGACAATATTTTTTAATCGAAATCTTACGTTTCCTTATAAATATTTACAAACAAGTTAAAAATTTTCAAACAAACTCAACAAACAACCGGTCACATAGAGAAATATTAATATCAAAAAAGATGTATTTAAGTCTCCATCATTTAAAACTAATTACACACAAATAAACAAAAGCCACGTCAGTATAAAACAGATCCAATCACCTTAAGGGACATCTCCAAGTAGGATAGCGATAGTGGAACAATAGAATTGGGCTTGGTATACCTATAATTGTGATCTAGACCGGTTGGCTGGCCTCCAGACGTTGACAAGCGTTCCTAAGGGAACCATTCTGATGTTATCGCGAAATGAACAGGCTGTGGTATCCTTAAGCTAACCACTTGGTAAATATTTGATGTAGACGGTGTTGTGTTTTCTTTTTGCTGTTTGCTATTTTTTTTATACCTTTGACGATTGACCTCAGTCTCAGCTCGAAGATGGTGCTCGCTTTCCCGTTAGTAGCCTATTCACTCTTTACTTCAAAAGCCCCAAGTTGTCAATTTCAGGGAACACAGACGAGGGGACTACTGCTTGGGACTACAATCTCTCCATGGTTAGCTATGGTAGCTCTGAAGTTGGTAGACGAAGCTAAGAAGGGAACTGGCTATACAGTACCGGAAGACAACGACAGATTTTCGACATAGGCTGGAAGCTAGGTGTTAAACCTGGTTAAAGCCCCACATTAAATATCTTGGGCTTACACTGGACCGCAAGTGGGATTTCGGGGAGCACTTCCGAAGACTTGCTCCCCGAATCAAGGGCGCCGCCCAAGCGCTGGGCAGACTCCAGACGGAGCGCCGGCTGCGAGACAGGTGGAAGTCCGTCCTGGAGGACGCCCCTTACGGAGTTCGCACCGTGGGGGCGATCCTCGGCGCTCGGCGGTCTGGGGGATGGCCACGCGTTACCGGTCATCCCCCCATCGGCGCGGGAAGCCCCGGCAGAGGCTGGGGCGACCGGTGGGTATCGTGGAGAATGCCAAATGCGGGTGCCACGATACCCAACAAAACCGGAAAGAGGATACGCCAAGGTGGTTTTTAGTGGGTAGACCTCTCTGGCCCCTTATCATTAGGAGAAAGGGAGTTTGAGAGAGAGAGTCCCACATATCCCCCCTGCCGCTCCCAAGGCGGGGGGTCGAACGCGTAATGCGTTTTCCACCTTGTAAAAAAAAAAAAAAAAAAAAGGTGTTAAACCTGGTGTCGAACCTGGGTTCTCGTCACGGTATTCGATGATACCAACTGAGGTATTGCCTTGAATTGTTTTTGCAATACTGTCTCTTGAGTGGAGCAGGTGGTGAAATATCTAACAGATGGTAATGTCGGAACCTTCAGAACGCAGGGCAGACCCATAGAGAGACAAAAGATAATGTTGATGCGGATAAACAAAGCGGCCTACCTGATGGTAAGCGGTCACCGTCAGCTTCACAAACAGGTACTTATCATAATTAGGAGGTGTCAATTTAGGTGTCTTATTTAATATGGTCCCCTCCCTCCTCTTTGATGAGATTAGGTTGCCACGTAAGATTTACCTTATAATTTATTCAAATTCAAAACCATTTATTCAGTTTAGGCCTTCGGAGGGCACTTATGAAGGTCAAATTTAAAGTTACTGAAGCTACCACCGGTTCTTCATATGTTTATTTATTTTCTACATACCTCGTGATATTATTGATGTTTTGCTCCCAGATGAGATTATACAGACCCCCCCACAGCTAACGTAGTGAATGCACTCCCCGTCCCCTAAAACCATAGTTCTCAATGTCATCAATCCATATCTAATTAGAAATTACATCTAATCACATATCTCCGGAGTACTCCAAAATAAGATAGGCCAATTTCCATCAAACCGCGATTATATATGTATTTGGCTTGGGTCCAGCCGGTGGCCGGTCCCTGACGGGCCCACACTGGGCTATTTAGATTTTATCGTGGTCCCGTCGGAATTTGATATGTTACAGCTTTAGTTAGCCCGCTTACGTGATGACCTGCCCCCTTATTCAGCTAATACATCGTCGGCGAGCTAGCGGAGGCCTCAGAGAGCTTATCTCTCACGTGATTAGTTGTATTAGCGTAGTTAGCGAAAGAGACAGAGCACGGAGTTAATGTCATTTTACTTACAGAATCGAGCCCCTGAAGCTGGAACATTTGGAAAATAAGAAACTTAGTTATTGCTAAAATTTGGTTTGTTACGCTTTCACGGCGTAAGCTTTTAGCCAGTGCTGCTGAAATTTGGCACACGTATAGCCTATGGTATTGAGACATAGTTGTGTCCCGATATCTTCAAGTTCTCAGGCTCTGTGTTCATTAACTTCGTTTACTACACCACAGTAGTCATAATGTGTGCGTTTAATCTAAAGTAAAACTTTTACAAAGTATTTTTTTTTAACTGTATTTTATAATCCTCCGAGGCTGCAACAGAGTTCCCGGGGATCTGGTGAAATGAAATGAAAGGAAAATATTTTTATTCAAATAGGCCCTTACAAGCACTTATGAATAGTCTGACTCTAATACCGGTTCGGAAGGTTGTTTTTTACTGAGAAGAGCCGGTAATAAACTCAACAATTACTCTTTTTAAAAAACGAACTTAGATTTATTACATAAAATGTATTTAGTCTCACTGACAATAAATGTGTTATCGCAAAAGTGAAGAACAATAATATATGAAGATATATCCCAGAAGTATCTACAACATAGCTCTATGTCACTCGCTAATAGTGTAGTTATCTATCAGTGAAAGAATGATTGAAATCGGATCAGATTATAAGACAACTTTCTACACCCAAAGACAAACTTTACCTTTTTAAAATATTAGTAAACTCCACAAGTCCATTACATAAATTACAAATAACATTTAAATGGCAATGTTAATAAACAAAATGATTTACCTGAAGGTCGAGCGTACAAAGAAACAAACGAGAGTTAATTTTTCATTTAAGAACATGGCAGGTAACATGCCAATGAATTTATATAAAGACGCTTTGTGTTTAATCATGAAATGTATGCAATTCGTTGTTAGGATTCCGTGACCACGAGACCCTTTTACTAAGAAATCTAGCAATTATAACTAAATAGAATAAGGTTAAATATACAAGAAACGTCTTTTTCCCCATTTTGCTAAATACCGCAGATAAAGATCTTTGCGAGATGAGAGATCTTTATGAGAGCGAGTAGGCATTATTACAAAGCTTTTTTATTGTTTTCAAGTATCTAGTAAGAATTTGTTTAAGTACACAGTCAGCATAAACTTATAAATCATTTTTTATCCCACTTTTATAGCTATACCCCTGTACCCCTGTGGCGTAACGGGGGTACAATCGCCACAATGGCATAATTACTGGAGATATAGAAATAGGTGGAGGACCCTCTCTCTGCGATCACCAAATCCTTGTTAAGGTGTAAAAGCCATCTTGGGCGAAAACCTTAAAGTTTACCCATTAAGCTTGCGCCAGAAATCGACCATCAGATCTCTTTGGCAGTTAAATATCCCGGGACGTTCTGTACACACGGCCATCTGGTCCCAAACTAAGCAGAGCTTGTACTATGGAAACCAGATAACTGATATATTACTTTTATACATATTTACACCCAGACACAGAACAAACAGACATGTTCGTGCATATAAATGTTTGTCCTGGGTGGGAATCGAACCCGCGACCACCAAGCCAACTGGCCTGTCAAGTTACGTCATAGTAACAATACACAAACTTTTGCATCACTACATAGTATAAAACAAAGTCGCTTTCTCTGTCCCTATATCCCTATGTACTCGTATGCCTAAATCTTGTACGCTTAAATCTTTAAAACTACACAACGGATTTTGTTGCGGTTTTTTTTATAGATAGAGTGATTGAAGAGGAAGGTTTTTATGTATAATACATGTGACATCCCACGGGAACGCGGGATATAATAAATAATAAATATATAATATATAAGATATAATAAAAGGACGTTAATAATATAAGTAAGATAATGGATTAAATTCGCGACAGGCGTATACTTGTATTCAGGCATTGCATTATAAATTCCATTACCAACCACGTCAAGATGATTTCAACCTTCACAAAATATGAATATACAATTCAACAAACAGACATGTTAAAAGATTTTATTCTTTGGTGATGACATTTAGGTTTTTATCCACTGTAAAGGTAGCTTTCCAAAACTCAATAAAAAAAAAAAAAAACAAAAATTCTTTTTTAACCAAAAATAAACCTTAAAAATAGAATATAGGATGCATATACGTAGTTTAGGTTACCTAGAAACCAATACCTTAAAATTATAAAGCTTTGAATATTAACATTATGCATTACAATCATCATCTAACTGCCCTGTTCCTAATCATTTGGAGACGACATAATACGTATGATTTATAGACAAGCATGCTTAGAGCTGAGTGATATTTTCAAATTACAGTAAATAATGTGATTATCATAAAAACCAAGACGTTAACGAAAATGTAAGATGGACTAAAACTGGCAAAATTACGAATATTTATAACTGTTAATTTTTTAGTCTGATAAAACCAGATATTTATAAAAAAAAAATGGAAAACACTTTCAAAACTGATATTAAAATTTTTAAGGGGTTCCTAATTGTTTCAAAATTGTGAAAAATCACGTATAACATACATATAATATACTCGCTGACAGTAGTACAAAACCTTACATTTACATTGCTACACGTATACGTGCATCTGTCAGCGGCCGTCAGCGTGCGTACGCGCAGATCGACGCCGGCCTTGTCAATTAGCCGGGTGGTTGAATTATTGTGGCAATGCATGCGACTCCAGGATTCAATGCTCGGGCCAACGATGCAATATGTAAATGATTAGCCTTTTTCTGTTGAGGTTTTAATGAAATATTACGCTGGTTGATGATGAATGTTCGCATTGAATTGTTGGTTGTGGTTTTATGTTTTATTTTTGGAATTTCATTTACAAAATAATGTGAAACTATTTTTTTTCTTATTCAACGCTGGCGCCCAATTCGGCGAGCGCAGAAGGCTCTTAGTCTAGCTGGATTACCGAGGATATCTTATATGGGATCATAACCAAAAAGTTTAGGAATAATAGAAGTAAGGAAGAGAGCTCGAACAGAACTGCCTTCAGTTGTCGTAAATCTTTGTAAATATTGGTACCACTTTGGTACACCAATATCCCTTGCATTGCCAATGTCTAAAGGCGACTATGATCATTTACCATCAGATGGACCGTCTGCTTGCTTGTCAATCAAAGGTTTTAAATGTAATGCGTTCAGCGACCTTCATTAAAGCAAAGAAGAAGAATGCTTTCAGCCAATCCATCCATTGACTTCAATGCACATTTTTACTTCAATAAATAGAGTTAAAAGTATTAAGAACATTGTCCGTACAAACACATTGAGTTGTCCATCAAATAGCCAACATGGTAGACTCTAGACGTATGAATTTGTATTCTGTGGTATTTCTTCATGCCAGACCAATGCCGCTTCCATTCTAATTTTAAAAACGGATTTTAGTACTGGTTTTAATTAAGAGAACATAATAAGAATTAAAAAGAAATCCATTAAATGGTTTTATTGTAAATTTGAAAATGGAACGCTACTATTATGTTTCAGAAACCAGCAATTTAAAAATCTTTATTGCCTATACTCTCCTAGAAGAAAAAGGTTCTACGTAATGTAATTTCCCCGAACTTTTTAATAATATTCATCGACTGAATTTCCAAGTAAAATAAGTATAAATAAAAATGAAACAATATCTTTAGGTTTTCATCACATTTATTAAAATGTAATGTTGTTTTTTTAAGCACCGCTTTTTTATCGATTCGTGTATTTTCCACATGATTTAGCTTTACGGATCAGTGCACTAATTTGAAATAATCTTGTCGTATAAAATATGTTTAAGATTTATACAAAGACTTAATAAATAATCCCTCATTTTCGTGAGTCCTCGGTCCTTGAGCCGAAAATACCCGAGCCCTTGCAACGTGAAACGATCCGCTATCAACTTCGCCAAATTGCGTCACGGCGAATTAATGTCGACGCCTATCTATAGATACCGTCACAACAGGTGTGATGTCGGATCACTGAAAACCAACCTTAAATAAATTGAATTTAAAATCCAAATTCATTTGTTCCGAAGTGTTCTAAAGTTGAATTAAACAAAAGTGACTTTTAATATACAGTTTACTTAGTTCAAAATTCTTTGATATTGCAAATTATTAAATTCAACTTGACGTTGGCGAGTTTAAATTCTTTCTTTAGAAAATTAAAGGATTTTATGAGAACGCGTTAAGGTTGAGTTTCGCTTAACGGTTTTATCTCGGGTTTGTTTGCCGGGTAAGTTATTAGCTATGCTAATATTGACAAGGGGAGGTAATCTTAGTGCGTGACGTCAGCGGGAGGAAAGTAGGAGGAGTGGGGCAAAATGAATTTCCTCTGAGTGAATCTAGTAACATTATCACATTTCGCTTGAGAGCGTTTCTGTTACCCTTAACACTAGTTGGTTGGATGGTTTTTGGTAAGGAACTTATAGGAGGATCCCAAATTATTATACGGGAATGATAAGAGCTAATGTCTTTTTAACACTAATCATACCAACACTTACTAGGTACCTATTTCTACCATAGCGGGTCAAATGTGACTTTATGTTTCCTGCTTGAATGTATGAAATATGGTTGTTAGGAAGGGAAATAAATAGTATAACTGTATATTAATTAGTATGAAAAAGTCATGAAGTCAAATGTGCAAAAGCAATAAGATGATACGTGCATTTACAATGCTAAGTTCAAAATGGGTCATTTGACCCGGTTATGGTGTGTTTACTGTTAACAAATGTGAAAGTGGTAGAATATGGAAGAAAAATGGATTAATGAAATCACTGATTACAAAATATGCGACCTTGTGGACATCATCATCTCGCATTTTTGACAACAATTTGCCGAAAAACATGGGCATTGAAGACAGCTAACTAACATGATTTAAAACGAATATTGAATTTGAAAGCTTTTATTGGATTATTCTAATATCAATGGAATGAGGCACAAAAACAGATTTTCCTACTAATCTGAAAGGACTGCAACCGAGAAGGGAAAACCCTGACGTGATCATCAAGTCCAGGATCCATAGAATAATCAGACACTTACTTCAAACCTTTATAGCTATTAGGTAGTAGCTTCAGTAACTTTAAATTTGACCTTCATAAGTGCTTTCCACGGGCCCTAACTGAATAAATAGTTTTAAATTTTATTTTTTATTTTATACTACTGATAAAATATGTACGACGAGAGAGTAGAAAGTAGTTTTTATATGTTCAATAATCATCTGTTGGTGACATTACTTGGTAAATATATTAGGCCAGGTCCTAATATAAGACTTGTGTCCTTCCTAAAATATTTTTTTTAAATTGTTGACTGTCCATTTTTTTCTATGGAAAAATATATTTTATACCAGCCAGCGTCAACTCTTTATAGAGTAAACCAGCTTTTAGTATTTGAAAAACACAAGGAATTTTAGACCTTAAGATAAGATCCCAGTAAATGAGTATAAACAAATATCATAAATAACTTCCATGGCTGATTATTGTCAAATTTAATTACCTTTGAAAACAATTCCACCGAAACAGAACCAATCAACTGTAAATATAAAGGCGAGCCGACACCGTCCAATGAGCATCGTGAAATATCGTAAAATCTTCCTAAAGGGTGGCCCACACACGAGTTTTGGTATTAAACCGCGAACCCCGCAGAGCACTTCAACGATTTTACGGCCACATCCGTCCATTTAGTATAATTTCATGTTTTTTTATGTGTTTATATTAAGACAATTTTAAAAATTAACACGGGCATAGCGCATCGGCAATGTAAATAATGTCGTAAAGCGGTTATGACCAGTTTCAACCGGTATTTATGTTGAAATAATGAATTTAATTATGTTTTTAGTTTTATTTTCAATTGGTTTCGCTGGAGGGGTGGGATTTTAGTTCTGCTGTTTGGAATTGGAACGCAAATGGGCTGTCTGAAATTAGTTACTAGGTATAAATTCAATATTGATTTATGAAAAATCCCTACTAATATTATATATGTGAATGTAAGTTTGTTTGTTACGCTTTCACGCGAAAACTACTTAATTAACCGATCATCACGAAACTTTGGATACATATTTTTGGAGATATTAGAAGTAACATAGGATACGAATACAATAGCCAGCCACAAGAGGACAGCTAGTAGCGAGTATAACATAAAAGAAAATATTCTAGGCTGTATACCATTCTAGAGTAAACCAGCTAATTAAAAACAAACTAAAGCTAAGCTAATATTCAACTAAAAGCTACCGTCATCGAGTCAAAATAAAATATTTTACGGCCACACCTTAAAAAACATTTACCCGAAATAACTCAACTGTTAATTTTTCATCATCAATAAAAAACATATCCTATAGGTTCCTTTAGTATAAAAACACGCTCAAAACGTATCTTAACCATTAATTGATACGCTAAAATAACCCTTTTAGTTAAATTACGCATACGTCGTTATTTTCAAGGCGATAAGTCTTATATTACCATAAATCTGTCAACGCGGTTAATAAGGCGACGCCAGTCGGCTGCGTATTTCTGAAACACCATTACACATACAGAACATGAACTTTCATAGAGATAACTGATAGGTTGAAATAGTATAATTCAAAAGCAACACCGATGTTATTTTTCACGTTTTTAGAATGTTGTTACTGCTTTATCTAGAAGTCATCGATTGATTTAATAATGATAAGCTAGAATTAAACGAAGTACAATAAACAATGTAATAATTATTCTTGTATCGTATTTTTTATTGCAATCTTAATAACATGTATTTATTGGAGGACGACTCAAGTAGAAGTTTTTAGCCTTTGGTGCAGCAAAACATGTGAGGAAACCATTAAATTTAGGTAAGGAACTTTCCTGCCCGTCTACTATCTTCAAGTAGAAAATCTACCTGCCATAGAGTAGTACCAATTCGGCATCATCTCTTACCATTATGATATTGTAGTGCAAACCAAAAACCCAGCCTTACACGTTCACTTAAACCTTTATAATTTCACAACCCTATATTTGTACCGGATATTGTAGTTAGTTTATAAAAGCAGTTTAGATAAAGTCTACTATGTCACAGACACTTATAAGCACTCAACACGTGCTGCAAATGCGTAGTATCTCGTGTTATGACACATCGCTTCCTCACGTCGGTCGTTCGTGACAAACTGGCGACATGGTCCGTTTGGTACACATGAGGCGATTGACTGAATATGACATATTATTTTGTTTAAACATTTACTTTACTTTAATTAGGTCAGGTTTTATAAAGGATTTTGTAAATCTGCAATTTCCGACAAGCAGTAGTGCACTTGTATTTTTGTTTCGGTTAGAAAGGTAAGGGGGCCCGGGAAATTACAGGCACATGTGACTTAATAACCTCTCGTCTCAGGGTCGACATTGCATTGGCGATGCCCCTGGTCTTGCAAATGTCCATTAGGTGACCGTGCCCACTAACCGAAAAAAAAATAAATAGAAAAATTGAATCATCATTACAATAGCTTCTATATTTATTGAGAAATCACAGTAACAATATTACATACAAATAGATTAATTCAGTTTTTAAATCTTACTTAATATTATGAATTTGAAAGTCTGTGAGGATCAATGTATGGGTGTTTGTTACTGTTTTACGCAAAAACTACTCGACGTATTTGGATGAAAGTTGGCAAATAGATAGTTAATAACCTGTATTAACACAAGATACTTTTTTCCAGGGAGAACGTAACATCCCTCGGGAAAACGAGTGGGATAGCTAGTCATAATCGCAAAGGTAGAAAAGCACATCCGCAGTTACCGAAGTCCTCAAAAAATGTACCCTCTGATAGCAAAACATTTTTCACACATTCACACTCAATCAAACAAATTAACAAATTGACCGCGCATTACGCAAACTGCCCGCGTCCGTATTATATTTAGAATCGGGTCGATTTCCGACTTTTTTCACTGCTGACCGTATTTTAACGAGCGAGCTTGAACAAATATTTACTGCGGCGTAATTTGGGTTAATCGAGCTCGACAGTTACGCTGTTGTTTTGACGTATCACAGATTTACTCGCGTATCACATGTGAGTTTTAATGCTTTATTGAGAATTGTTCTATATTGTTAGACAATTCAAGAAATTATGTAATTATATAGGGTTTAATTGTAAATCTCGTTTAATAGGTATATTTTTAATTTTCTTTTCGTTACATTTTTTACACACGGTTGTCTCACGGCTGTGTCTGATCCCAAACCAAGCAGAGATTTTTCTATGGTAACCGGATAACTAATATAACTTTCTAAATATATACTTATATACATATTTACACCCAGATACAGAACAAATGCACGTAACAGCATTTTCATCGTCATTTAGAGAACTACTTCCGGGGTCTCACACGAGAGAAGCCAGGGCGAACCCCAAGCTTTTTTCCTTTCTTTTTTACGTGGACAATGAATCGATAGTTTAAACAAGAAATATAGTACAAAAGCCAATTAATATCACATTATCGCATTCTTCAATAAACACACTCAAATAAATAGGGTAAAACACTGCTTTACCTCGGAGCTTCGTTAGCGCCAGAACAATATGAATAATGAAATTCATTGGTTCGTGAAAAGGATTAAGTGTTGAATATGAAACAATCATATAATGGAATGAGGGCAAATATGGACTTTACTATACGATTTACTAGACGATATAAAGGAAGCATGGTTGAAGCTGGACTAATATACTATCATCATCATCAGCCTATCTCAGTCCACTGCTGGACATAGGCCTCACCTATGGCACGCCACTGAGCTCGATCTTCAGCTCTTTGTTTCCAACCGCTGCCAACCAGCTTGCGTATATAATCGCTCCATCTACTTGGAGGGCGCCCTACACTACGTTTACTGAGCCGTGGTCTCCACTCTGGAATACGTCTACCCCAAAGGTTATCAGTTCTACGACAGATAATAATATACTTACTATAGTAATAACTAATTGCCTCAGGGGTTCAATTCTGTAAGGAAAATGACACTAGCTCGATGATGTTTCTTCGCGGTCTCTATGCTCTGTCTCTGTCGCTTACTACGCTAATACTACTAATCACGTGCGAGGTAAGCTCTCCGACGCCTCTGTGAGGCGGCTCTCCGACGAATTTTTGTATTAGCTGAATAAGGGAGCAGGCCTTGCGGATATCCATTATAAAATTATACAAGACACAAATATCTCGTAACTAATTCCGCTGGATCTCCTTCTCTTCTTCTCTTCAAGTCTCAAACAAGGAAACTCAACAGAAAACCGACAGCCACAAAAACCTTTACGACAGGTCAGGTGGTTTAACGACCCTGACTGCCAAAGTCACAGGTTGTGGTATCAATTCCCACCTAGGACAAACATTTGTGTGCATGAACATGTCTGTTTGTTCTGTGTCTGGTTGTATATGTATTTAGAACAATAAAAAGAATATGCAGTATATCAGTTATCTGGTTTCCATAGTACAAGCTCTGCTTAGTTTGGGATCAGATGGCCGTGTGTAAAGAATGGCCCAGGATATTCATTCACTCAAAATTACATTTAATGTAATAACATTTGCTATACTACACGTAATCTTAAAATATATTCCGAATCTTAAAACTTAAAGGTCACTGAAGTACATAACTTAATCCAACAAGCTCAAACACGAGTCAAACATCAGAATCAGTCCACACTTCCACAGTACAAATGTACAAACATACAGACAAACAAACGGCGCTTTCCAAAGCGAACTGAGATTGGTTTATCACGCCCGATACACGCAACGAACTAATTACTGGAGTTAAACAATGAGGTAGAGTTGTCGTGAACATGACTAGTGTTGGGATTGTGTCGATAAAAATTCTCACTTCACTTGATATCTATATTTTCTACATTCACTACATAGTATAAAACAATGTCGCTTTCTCTGTCCCTATATCCCTATGTATGCTTAAATCTTTAAAACTACGCAACGGATTTTGATGCGGTTTTTTTAATAGATAGAGTGATTGAAGAGGAAGGTTTTTATGTATAATACATGTGACATCCCACGGGAGCTAGTATATTATAAATACGAAAAATTGTGAGTATGGACGTTTGTTATTCTTTCACGCAAAAACTATTGATCGAATTTGGCTGAAACTTGGCACATAGATAGTTTATAACCTGGATTAGCACATAGGATACTTTTTGTTTCGGGAAAATGTTACAACCCACGGGAACGCGGGTGACAGCTAGTATATAATATGTTCTATTATTTATTACATAAAACGTTATTGGACAATATCAAAACTATGACATTTAATTTCTAAATAATAAGTAGATACCTGATATAATTATTAATATCTTATTAATAAGTATAAAATATGAAAATACAAATTTAATTAATTAAGTCAGAACGGCTAAACGGATCATCAGTTTGAAATCATACGACGATTATGAATGTGAAACTTTAGATGGTTGTTTGTTACAGAATCACATCACAATGGCTGAATGGATCTGGATGAAATTTGGCACAGAGATAGATCATAGTCGGGAATAGTACATCGATCATCTTTATCTCGAGAAAATTTTGCGGCTTCGTGAACGCGAGTGACCCCTAATAATATTATAAAGAGCAAGAGCGGATTTTGTAAGCTTTTTTATATGTAGGGGTAATGTCCGAAACCGCTGCTCTGATTTGAAAAATATTTACACTATTTCAAAGATAGGCTTTGTTATAATCCCGTGATATATTAAATCCGTCGAGTGACGACGCGGGACAAAAGCTAGTTGTTAATACTACAAGACAGAAGAGAATATTGTCGGTTTCTTCACATCGTGCACACTTCACATGGCGCAGCAACAATGTACGGAGAAAAGTGGTCGTACAAGCGGACGGTCCACCTGATGGTAAGTGGTCACCACCGCCTGTAAACATTTGCAAAACTAGGGGCATCGCCAATGCGTTGTCGACCCTGAGACGTGAAGTTGTTAAGTCTCGTGTGCCTGTAATTTCACCGGCCCCTTACGTTTCTAACTGAAACATAGTGAAGCAGTATTTGTATTACACAAGTGCTGTATACTGTTTCACGGAAATGAGTATGATGGCGGTACTTTCAAGGAAGAACTGTGCTCTAAGAGCTGTACTTCTAACAAAAGCAGCGGGAACTCTTCACTACCAACAAACGGAAGGCCACGCAGCGGACTCTCATACTGAGCGAGTGCTTCTTCTCATGTTATTATCAAAAAGACTGGGTAAAAACGAATTAAAACCATATTTCACTATTGGATTGTTGTTCAAATACAAATTATCTGCCTAGCCAATGTTCATCATCATCTATCTAACCTTGCTGAGTTTCTTGCCGGTTCTTCTCAGTTGAAGGCTGACTTCCGAACCGGTTGTAGCTTCAGTAACTTTAAATTTGACCTTCATAAGTGGCCGAGGGCCTAAACTGAATAAATGGTTTTGAATTTTGATTTTTTTCTATCAGCCCAGGGATGTCCACCCCATGTCAATGTTAGTTTTACACAATTTCGTGATAATTTTCTTAACAAAAATATTTATGATATCATTAGTTATTTATTAGTTAAGTTAATTTATAGTCTTCAAAGAAATCGTGTTGCAACTAATAATTATTGGTATTAAAACGGAAAAGTATGGAAGTTTTATGAATCTAAATTTAGTGCGGTGCATAAAGCACTAAAACACTTGTCGATAATATAAATTCTACAACAATAAACCACGATGGGACGTCGTGAACACGCTCGGACGACGCGCTCCGTAGTGACGTGCATTTAAATTATCGATTATGCGAAAGGTAGACAAAGGGAGCAGTCGCTGAAGAATCTTGAGCGATATCCTCGTGTCATGCACACCGCACACGGGCTAGATGTATTTTTTAGGGATGTAGTTACATTTGTATCGATAGAAAACATTATTTAAATAAAATTTAAGTTGAGTTGTTAATTCATGTACTACATTGACAAATGACTGATATGTAGAATAGACATTATTTGTACATTTCATGAAAAGAGAAGAACAAAGAAGAACTAACTAACCATGTAAGTCATCACTCGAAAGTCCAAAACAATACCAATGTTTATTGACCACGATTTTGATAACTACAAACACTCTTTAAACACAACTTTTAATTTGACCTTCGAGAGTGCCCTTCGGCCTAAACTGAAGAATAACTCCTAAACAATAAACATGATATTCATTTAAAATTGAAATTATTCACAATTGAAACATACAATGGTGGCAACTTTTCCAAGATCGTATTTTGGCCGAAATCTTTGACAGACCTGCAATAGAACTTTTTTTGTCTTCGCAGTCGTCACTTTGGCACTGTCTTGTACGTATTTGCTGGATTAAGGCTTCTCAATTGAGGTCATCCCACGTGTAACGGAATATAATAGATTTAAATTGAATTTATCGATAGAAATATCGATAACGGCCACCCCAACCCGTGATGATGGCATCACACGACTAAAATAAGAATAACAACGTCGCAACAGGCGGTCGTTAGTTTTTGCTCTATTTTCGACTCGGTCGGGTTAAGCACGATCCAAGCTTCAAGCTCGAGCTTAAAGCTTAGATAATGTGTATGCAGATGGTTTTAGTATTTACCAATACTATTGAGTAAGCTTGGTCCGGAATAAAATATATTTTTATTGAAACTTCGGTGCGAATTAGAAGTTTATTTTTTCAAGAAATTGGTACGGATGCCTGCCCGGTGGACTTCCGACCTGGTTAGAATTACCTGGAGCTGGATTAAAGCAATCTTGCCATTGTGGTAATTAATGGAAAGAAGAGAGAAGATGATATATTAGTGCACCTTACCAACACAACTCATTAAATAGAATTGAATTTTCTTGACGTAAATTTACCTGAAAAAAAAAATATGGTTAGATAAGCGTTTGATATTTTTTTTTCATAATTTTTTTTAATACGAGTATGTCAATTAGGATGACAAACAGACAGGCGGTCCACCTGATGCTAAGTGGTGACACCACTTGAGACGTGAAGTTGTTAAGTCTCATGTGCCTGTAATTTCACCGGCCTTACCTTCCTAACTGAAACACAGTAATACAAGTGCACTACTGCTTCACTTCTCAGTGTCGATAACTCATTGGCGATACCCCAGCTGTTGCAATGTCCATAGGCGGCGGTGACCACTTACCATCAGGCGTCTATCCTGTTTGTTAGTCGATATATTTATTTTAAGAATATCGATTAGAGATATATCCGCGAAATTCAAACATGAAACTAATTTTCATTTTCCATAACCACCCGTTAGAATTAAGTGATTGCATTGATAAGGATTAATCAACGGATAAGTATGATTATATTAGACTACTACATAGGTACTACTGCTATTAGTAAATCCATAGTAATCATTTATAGTAATAATTTATAGTAACAATGATTAATTATTTGATAATTTCAATACGCGTAATCATTTGAAAGCGATGTCAATATAAATTTACATTAAAATTAATTAGAATAATCCATCCTCTAGTTTTGTTATACTCGTACATTGATGTCAGAAACAATTGCCGAATATTGTTTACAAAGCTTTCCTATTCCGTAGGTAAATGACAATAGCTCGAGGATGTTTCGTCGGACTCTATGCTCTGTGTCTTTCGCTTACTATGCAATTTTGTGAGAGGGCCGCTCTCGAAAGTCTCGTTGTGCCTTGCCGGTGTAGTTTGTACAGCTGAATAAGGGGGTAGGACTGTTCTATGAACTTATTTAATATTTACACGATTAGGAATGTATTTTTGATCTATGGGAAACTAAAAGAAACTTTTCTTATACACGCATTGCGGCTGGCAATAAGTTATATAAATATTATAATGATGTTGATAAAATGAAAAAAAAAATAAGTTTTATTACTGAAGAAATAAGTTTTATAGTGACATACTATTTAGTTTTTTTTGAAAATTTCTCTCCAGTTTAGTAAATAGGTGCCTAGTTTTTTAAAGGAGCCCCCTTATTCAGCCAATACAAACTTCGTCGGCGAGCCGCTTTACGGAGGCCTCAGAGAGCTTACCTCTCACGTGATTAGTAGTATTAGCGTAGTAAGCGACAGAGACAGAGCATAGAGGCCGCGACGAAACATCCTCGAGTTAGTGTAATATTCCTTACAGTATTGAGCTACAGGCGGGTATCGCTTAAAAAAAAAATCTAATCTATCGAAGCTCTGGTCCAATTTACACCTCTGCAACTGCTTATCGGCGAATCGGCGCACCCATGCGTCGAGACAACGGACCTCTCTCGTACTCGTCGTAGTTAGTGAAAGAGATACAGAATAGTGGCCGCGACGAAACATCCTCGAGCTAGAGTCATTCTTTACAGAATCGAACTCCTGATGGATCGGATATATCCACGAACAAAGTAAATATCACTATATAGACTAATATAGTATGTCAGATATTATTCAGTGTATATTTAGAATTAAAATTGAATCATTGGTGTCGTCCATTTTGCATTGCGCGTTAGTCAAACATTGGGGCGCGAATATGCAAAGTGCTGTTCTGCATTTGATGCACGCTCGTGTTGCTTTAAAACGACCGTCTGTTACACCGTTGTGTAATGATCATCTGCTTACCCTGTTCCTAAGCATTTGTTTCCGGCGCAAGGTATGCTGCCCGATATTCAGAAATTTTGCATCTGTCTGTCGCCAACCCATTTTGGAATAATTTTGTCGCTTTTTTGTTTTAATGCCAAGAGGCATAGAGAATTAAGTAAGAGGTTTATGACCTATGCTTTCTTGTAAAATTTCGTGTAATTATTTTCTTTAAGAGCGAATGAAGGGTTACACTCCTGTGTAAACGCATCCACAATAACGTTTCACTTTAATATTCATGTACGGAGCTTATCCTAGCAAACGGAACGCGTTCTACAGCACTAGACCAAGCTCGCAGACTGTGCTCTGTGAAGCCATTAAGACAGAGGTTCTATAAGAGAAAGTAGGGGCGGAGGCGGGTCAAAAGTGAATAAAGAAGAAAATGTAATGACGTCCCTTAAGGAAGTTGCATCTTGATAAACAGAAACGATTACAGTTTGTGATAGTTGAGAAATTCTTTGACGTTTAGTTTTGACAATTAAATCAAAATGGCGGCATTTTTTTATTGTTCCAGATTATTGTGTTATAGAGTGACAATCAAGATTAAGTATTTTTTTGTACGGACAATGTTATTAGCGAAAACCTGTGTACCTACAGCAGAAGTAGTGATTTAATGTTTTTGTTTTCAATCGAATCAAACAATAATTTTGTTTTAAGCAACAATTACAATATTTTAAGTGGCTTTGTGGTGATATTAGTTACAGCCATATTCTATTCTATTCTATCCCACTAATATTATTATGACATAGAATCATTGAGATACCAAAAAAATTTGTGACATCGCTCAGGATCCGGTAAAATCGCTGGAGACATCTAGTGAGTACATAAACTTAATGTCAAACCTTAAGTTTGTTAAGGTAAAAATTTTTTTTTTCGGACGTGATTGCTATTAGCCTCAATATCACCTGATGGTAAGTGAAGATGAGGCCGAAGATCGAGCTCGCTTTCCCGTTAGTAGCTTTTCACTCTTTTCTTAAAGAGCCCCAAGTTGTAAGTATCTGTGAACAGATGAGGGGAGAGAATTCCAATCTTTAGCTGTGCGCATGAGGTAGTAACTAAAGATGGTAGCATTGTATCCCACACGCTCACTTCCTGGCCACACGTTATGATTCACGACTACATTCCCAAAGACAACTCGAGAATACAAAAACTAAATACCAAATGACAAAAGGTATTTTCATGAGAATACTAAAAAACACTGACTCAGACCTGCAAACGTCAATTTCAAGGGAACTCAGAATTCCATAGTTATAAGGCCTTAAGAATTTCAAGCTGCATTTTTATATGAAAATGAGTAACACAAATTGGAGATTAGTCATTTAATTGTAAATCAGTTCTTTAAGGAAGATTGGACTTCATGACTAGCCTCCACCCGCGGTCTCACCTTTGTTCCCGACGGATCTTAAGTGTCCGTGATAAATAATCCCTTGATTGATGATGGATTGTTTAACATACTGTGTATGTCATTGGAATAATAAATAAATATCCTGAGAAATTACACATTGCCATCTGGTCCCAAACTAAGCAGAGCTTGTACTATAGAAACCAGACAGCTGATATACTACATATACTAGCTAAAATAAATATATTTTTATTTCTCATTTTCATTATTAAAAGTCGGTCCAAAAGAGAGAAACACCTATTCTCTTCCATCAAATGGCAGGCGGTTGGAAAACAAAATTCGAAATAGCCAATAAAACTTGCTACTCCACACGTGGCTCAAAAACAAAGAATCGAAAACTCCCGTTGTATTTTAATTGGCACATCCTGGAGTCGAGTTTCAGTCGGGCAGTTCCAGTTCTTTGATGACTTCTATGTGCGATGGGATGGGATCCTTTTTTAGCATGATTCTATTTAAGGACACGAGGAACAGAAGGTATATTTTTGGGCTTTTCAAAAACGTATTTTATAAGTATTTTATAAAAAGTATTTTAATAAGGAGTGTAATAATTTTTTATTATTTGTTGTTTAATGACTTTACTAAGTACATAATGCACGTATGTGAAAATTGTAACTATCTACCTATTACAGTTCGTTGGCAGACAGACGGACAGACAGCGGAGGTTTAGTAATAGGGTCCCGCTAGCAACCTTTGGCTCGGTAGCCAAGGGTTCCTTAAAACCAAAACAGATCAATTAGGCTGATAAATTTAATTATGAATTAAAAATGGCTTCAATCTATGTTGGATACAGGCTGCTCAGGACCGTTCGGGGTGGAAATCCAAGGGGGAAGCCTAGGTTCAGCAGTGGACATCCCTAGGCTGATATGGTGATCTATCTATGTTCATCTATGTTTTTATTTTACCATATGTGAGAGACGTGATGTTGTTGTACCTGTCATTCGACAGGCCAGTTGGCTTGGTGGTTAACGCTCTGACCGCCAAACCGAAGGTCGCGGGTTCGATTCCCACCCAGGACAAACATTTGTGTGCATATACATGTCTGTTTGTTCTGTGTCTGGGTGTAAATATCTATATAAGTATGTATTTAGAAAAAAAAAGCAGTATATGTAGTATATCAGTTATCTGGTTTCCATAGTACAAGCTCTGCTTAGTTTGGGACCAGATGGCCGTGTGTAAAGAATGTCCCAGGATATTTATTATTTATTTATTTATTGATTTCAGAGGCCTTACCTTTCTAACTGAAATACATACATGTGCACTACCTACAGCTACACGGCGGTAAAAGTTATATATTTTTATGCATTTGCGGAAAACTAATAATATGACATAAACATATTAATTCCTTCAACCGGAAAAAGATAAAGGAGCTAATTAAAGAAAGGCCTCTGTAAAGAAATCATAGGACCCTAAATCTCTTGCTGTTCATCCATTTTAACAAAGCCCAAATCTCCTAAACAACCCTCATTTTTATTATATTATTCTCAATGTACAATTTCGTACAATAGTCCCTTAGGGCTCGCCCCTAAACTATTCGAATGTCATATTTTTATGAAGGGTTTTGATTAATCATTGTATGCCCATATGGGGTTTCAAAGCCACCCTAAATTGTAAGTGACCAAGCGATTTTGATCTCTATTTCTTGTGTTATAAAGTTATATTGGAAGCAAATAGAAATGGTATTATTTTGGGGAAATATGAGACGAGTGTATTTGTTTAAACTCTTATATTTGGAACTAAATGCCCCATTATTAGTTTGTGAAATTTTTCGATGCAGATGGCTAAGCATCAATTAAGCCAGATAATTTCGGAGAATTTAATAAAAAAATATTTTAATGGTTGGTCATTTGACTCAATTATTCATACAAACATCGAGCTGAGCAAGCGCGGTAAGATGTTAATTTAAAAACGCAATACAATTTATCTTAGCTTAATTTATCATATAAGCTTTAAAGAGTACGGACTAACACCCATATTCTAAGACGTTTCTTCGAAAATTCCTCGACTCCACTCAACCTCACTCAAAGATATTAGTATTCTAATTACAAAAATCTCCTCCACTCGAGTTGACATCTGTCACTCGAGGTGAGGAAACAACTGTCAGCTTCAAGGTACGTCGGTACCAACCTTAAGGAAGTTTATTGCTTGTAAATAGTTACTGAAGCTCATTATTTTATTTTATTAATATTTTATCTATCATAGAATGACGTTACTAATGACATGTTACCTTGACTACACTTCGATTTGACATCAGTCGGGATGACTTAGAATACCAATTTTGAGAATTCGTCAAGAAAATGCTTAAGGTATCCTCAGTCGAGTTGGAGTCGAGTGCCGTCTGAGGAAACGTCTTAGAATATGGGTGTAAAAGTCCGTAGAAAATGTAAAAAGGAATAATATAAAAAAAAAGAAAAATTTGGCACCCAATACATATTTTGGTTTAACACATAGGATACTTACAATCTCACTAATACATTAGAACAATAGTAGAGCTCTTATTGCAGTGTTCGTCCGGGGAAGTACTACCACCTTACCCATTTTCGTGAAGCAGTAGCGCACTTGTATTACTGTTTCGGTTAGAAAGGTAAGGGGGCCGGTGAAATTACAGGCACATAAGATGTAACTTCACGTCTCAGGGTCGACAACGCATTGGCGATACCCCTAGTGTTGCAAATGTCTATAGGCGGCGGTGACCACTTACCATCAGGTACACCGTCTGCTTGTTTGACGACCCATGTGGTATAAAATTACAAAAATAGAACCATGGTAAGCGATTTTGTGGCCGATGTGGTTAGTACATGGCAACTTTACACATAAATAGGTAGCCAGCCATTTGGGCTCAGGGTCGACAATGCTTTATAAATAAATAAATATCCTGGGACATTCTTTTACACACGGCCATCTGATCCCAAAACTAAGCAGAGCTTATACTATGGAAACCAGATAACTGATATACTTCTTTTTTTCCTAAATACATATTTATATAGATATTTACACCCAGACACAGAACAAACAGACATGTTCATGCACACAAATTTTTGTCCTGGGTGCGAATCGAACCCACGACCTTCGGTTTGGCAGTCAGGGCGTTAACCACCAAGCCAACTGGCCTGTCATTTTGCCGTTTCATCATATCATTTGGCCTTTGGCGACGTACCTGGTGTTGGCGGCAGTGACCACTTACCATCAGGTGTACGTCTGCATGATTCTAAATTATCTACTCTATTTAGAGATAATATAAAGCCTATTTTCCTATGAAAAGTACGTCACACCAAATCGGTATAGTGTCGACTCATTCCCCAGAACAGTTAATTAAATTTAACACCAGGGGAACAATTTTGTCTGAAAATTTATTTCATACTCGTAGTACGGTCGAATTAGTTTTATTTCCAAAGAGGCCCCGCGCGAGACTAGCTGTAAATTAATTTCACTGTGAAATATGAATGTACTGTGAAATATTGTAACCGTGACGCTGGATTTTTTACTGGCCGTGTTACATTAACAGCCTTTTTGGTGTATCCAAAAAGGATAATTAACCCTACGCCCGTCTTTCCTGCTTTTAGAAGCCTGTGTAAATGTAGCCGTAATAGGTAGCCATTCATATTTTAGGTTGATATTTTTGGAGAATACGTATATTTTGTTATTATGGTTGATAGGACAAATAATAAAAAGTTAATAATAAAGAGGTCCCGATGTGATATTTAATGTTATTATAATATAATTAAAACGTACAAACGTCAAACTGAGTGTGAATATAGTGTGTTGTAAAACAAGCAATTGTTAAAACTGGCCAAGTTTGGCTCACGCTAAGAATTCCGAAAAACAAACACTGATACCATACTATTCCGGAACTCTCGATACGCGAATCTGAATCGTACCTGCCGCCTTATTCAGCTAATACAAACTTCGTCGGCGGAGGCCTCGGCGAGCATATCTCTCACGTGATTAGTAGTATTAGCGTAGTTAGCAAAAGAGACAGAGCACGGAGGCCGCGACGATACATCCTCGAGTTAGTGTCATTATCCTTACAGAATCAAGCCCCTGACCGGGGATTTTTCTGTTCGCTTATGTCTATAATTTTTTTTTTTTGCTATTCAAACAGTAAAACAGCATACCATTGTAAGAATGTGTTAATAATAACATCTTCGTGTTATAAGAAATCAAACAAACATCCTGAAAAAGACTACCAATACAGAAACAAAAATCGAAAACGTACAAATTCACGTTGCGTTACCGTTAAGCGTATGAGTAATATACAAGGCAATGATTACAGTAACGTTTCCTGAAGATTCCGCACTTCAACGACTCACAAATCCTGTAAAGCCAGTATCAGGCTCTGTATGATGACATACGTCCCATGCGTGGAGTACATTCGCTTTGATAAAGGTGTGTGCTTAGTGGCATAAGAACAGCGAGTAGCGATTTACTTCTGATCACTTGTGGGCTCTTTTTCTATACATGAAAATGTCGTATTTGAACATGTGAATATGATACATTAGTTTGTCTGAGTAACCAAACAACAAACGGTGAAATTACAGGCGCATGCGGCTTAACGACCCTGACACGTGAGCCTGAAGGTCGAAAACGCATTGGCGATGCCACTGGTGTTGCAAATGGTCCATAAGTGGTCCATTAATTTTAACTACTTACGTAGATATTAAGAACCTTTGTAAAGAGAGAAACAAATAAATTATTATTATTATAAGTGGCGGTGACCACTTTCCATCCGTTGGATGGTGTTGGTCACATTTATGGCATAAAAAAAGCGGTAATTAATGTCGCATTTCGCTAAAACAAGTAACGTCATCGTAAATAGGTACAAAGCGACGTGTTTTTCTCTCACAGAAAATTTCGAATGTTAATTCTGCTAACCGCTTATGACCATAACCGCACCACACACAAGGCCTAGAGCTAACATTTCGAAGCGAGACACGCGCGTTACTAAGCGAGCCTTATTACACCACATACGATTTGCAAGTGTAGTTTGCGACAGCCCTAACAGTGTTACAAGCTGTCGGGTATGAATGTCTTACGTTTTACAATCCTGCATCGCACTATTGAAATTCTCCTGGAGTAATATAAAGTGTAGTGAAGATTTTATTTAATTTACTTTTTCGGCGAAAGTCATCTGCGCTCGCCGAAATTGTCGGCGTAAGAGTGTAAGAGATACTAGGGGTAACACCTTCATCCCTTCCAAAGAAAACAAAAAATGTACTATCTTTTTTAACCGACTTCAAAAAAAAAAGGAGGAGGTTCTCAATTCGTCTAGGCGAAGCGATTTTAATGATTCTTTTTTTTGCTTGACCTACCATAATTTAGAACAATGATGAACAATTTATTGACAAAAAATTATTCAGAAGTTGATATTTTTGATGAAAGGCCTCTTATTTCCGACAAGTTATGAACAAAAAAAAACACAAATAGAATTCCTGGTAAAAGCAATATATTTTTACTTTTTTTTTTTTTTACAAAATACCTTGCGCCTATTACCAATTCGAATCCAATACCATATGATAAGATCAAAGTTACCCGTACAAATCTCCTTAGTTACAAATATTTGCTCATTTGGGGAACGATACACATGATTGGAGGGAAGTTGTGTCCTGAATGCTAAGTCAAGAAATATACAGACACTATTGGTAATATTGGTAATAAGGCTCAGTTTCGCTACAAATAGGTCAATTTTCAGCCTAGATGTGTGGAAAACCCAATAGGATGTGAACTGGTTTTATCCGGATAAGTGAGAAACTTCGGACACGTACAAAAAGAAATGATCAGCCTCCTTATTCAGCTCATACAAACTTCGTTGGCGAGCTGCCGCAAGGAGGCCTCCGAGAGCTTACCTCTCACGTGATTGCGTAGTTAGCGAAAGAGACAGAGCATATCTATTTTCCATACAGAATCGAGCCATTGTTTGAAGGCGTCATTAATATGTTTATTTAATAAATGTATTCAATATAGGTTTTTAAGTATTATGTCATTACAAACCAAATATGAGTGCAGAGTGTACGTTTGTTCGTTTTTCACGCAAAAACTACTGAACGGATATGGATGAAACTTGGCCCATAGATAGAGCATATCCCGGAACTTTTTATCCTGGGAAAATGTGATATCCCTCGGGAACGCGGGTAAAACCGCGGGGGACATTATTAATAGTTTTGCAGTAAAATAGAAATGAGGGACATAGACATAACAATACATATGTTAAAACTATAACTCCTTGTTTGATATAACAATATTTTATATTTATGTTGGTTTTTGCAAGCTCTTATATATTATTATCAAAATTATTAATAAATGTATAATAATGTAGACACTATATAAATAAATAGATTGTCAGGCCAGCAATTCATTGCCAAAGGTTATTAACCTCCAAATCCATGTATTTATTTTATTTGGGACTCCAACAAAGAACACACCTAGTGCTTCTTCAATTACAGGACATCACAGAAAGCAAAAACAGGTAACATAGCAAAAAAATAATAATCATAAATACAATAATAACAAAGATAAATAATTAAAATTCTAAATTGTTTTTAATTTATAGACACTAATTTTTTTTTTTTTTTTTTAAATAATATAAACTAGTGCTTGACTGCGATCCCACCTGATGGTAAGCAGTGATGCAATCTTAGATGTTGAGGCGCACTAGTTTATTAAGAGCCTATTCACTCTAGCCTTGAAGACACCCAAATTATAGTTGCTCGGGAAGACCGCAGCAGGCAAGTTGTTCCAGTCCCTCGATGTACGCGGTATAAACGACGAGGCGAAACGCTTAGTCCGGACCGTAGGAGTTTCGACAACGTAGGGGTGGATACTCGCCGTACGACGGGATGTCCGATGGTGGAAAGGTGATGGCGGAATCAAGTCATGCAATTCACGCGCACACTCTCCGAAATGCAACCTGTAGAACACCGAAAGGCTGGCTACCCTACGCCTGTGCTCAAGGCTTTGCAGATTGGAATTAAATTAATATTATTAATGTCCCAGGATATTTATTTAAATGCAAAGCAAGATTGTTACCCTTTCACGGTTAAACGACAGAACAGCTCTCGCTGAAAGTTGCTCATACGTAGCCTAGTAAGGAGACTATTTATCCTGGAATCGTGGGTGAAACCGCGGGGTACAGTAGTATACTGACATATCAAAAATTTTAAGGATATAAGAACGGATTTAACTATGGAACATAAAGAAACGTTACTAAAAGTGTATTATTTTATTTTAATTAGCTAATTCGTTTTTAGCTTAACTTGACAAAAACACTAAAGATGTGACAAGAAACGACGTTTTCAACTTTGTATGACATATTTTACCTAGTTTCCTTCTTCCATCCAATATATTTATTTAATCTGAAAGAATTTTATTCAATAAAAAATAAAAAAAAGAATGTAACCTTGCTGAGTTTCTTGCCGGTTCTTCTCAGTTGAAGCCTGAATTCCGAACCGGTGGTGGCTTCTGTAACTTTAAATTTGACCTTCATAAGTGCCTTCCGAGGGCCTAAACTGAATAAATGGTTTTGAATTTTGAATGTAACTGTAATTAAACAAAAAACATCTTCCCTTATATACCATCTTATAACGTTTAAAATAACAGCTCATTTAAAATAATCTCCCGAACTTATCGAATGACGCGTCATTACAAAACGAGAATCAATTAAGGAGGAAATAAAAGATGCCCCAATAAAACCGGGTACACTCGAGCACAAAACACTTTTTTTATTTATATTTTTTTATTATTTCCAAGGCGCCTCGATGCGCTAACTGTTCGGTGTTAAGTTACAAGCACGTAAGTAATAAATAATGAAAAGAATTTAAGGCTTGATCGTAAATGTTAAAGCACGTTAATATATTTTGTACAACGGCAATGTTAGTGGTCACATAATGTTGAAGATATTTTGTAAAGTGACGTGACAAATTAGGGGATGACTTTATATCATTTTAGGTATTTTATCTCTATGGTATATGGTGATTCGTTTGACACTCCTCGTGCTTTTTTTTTTAAATAGAGCAAAAAGATTTCATTTCGGTCCACTGTCAGAATTAACAAAAAAACGACCGTGTTTTTTTTTTGGTACATTATAAAAAGTGTAACCTCCTAAATGTTCATTAGTGTAGTCGAAAGCTATTAAATAGCATGTTGTTGTTTATTTATAAATACTTTGTATTTTTTTTTTATTTTGTTACTTTGTTATACGTATCTGGTTGGCTACTGGACACTACTTGGGTCTTTTAGGGTATGTATTAACCACCCTAGCCAATATCATCATTGACTATAACTGTAAGGTACTGTACTGTAAATTAGCTTTTTATATAATATTTATGGGGTAAAATAGTACGAAAGTAACAAAATATCCTAACTAATATTATAAATACGTAAGTTTGTTTGTTATGGTGAAAGCATAACAAACAAGCTTAGTGACTGTACAGATCGAACGTAGCCTATTTTATGGAGAGAGACTTGAACTTTACATCAACTTTAACGCGAGTAAAACCACGGTACATAAGCTAGTAAGACAGAAAAACAATTAAACAAAACGTGCGAAATGTAAACAATCAATAACACATGCCGCTTTAAAATATTTATCACAAATCCAACACATTTATAACAAGACCGCATATAAAAATAAAAAACTGCGCCATGTTTACGTAAATGTATCTGATATATTGTACACCTCAATTCAATATGGAGTTTAAAGAAACCTTTGAAAATAAAACAAAAGTGCAAATACACAAAGCATTTATCATATTTCTTTCGTTTTAATACGACAATAAATATATCGTGTCGTAATATTTACTTGCTTTTTTTTCACGTTACACGAAGGCCATAAATCATCTGGAAGATTTATCTTATACGTTGAGACTCACTAATTAGGAATTAACTGTTTTAACTGAGAACGTTTATTTAAGTAATTAAATTTTAATCACCTCTCCGTAATGATTATGGACTCGAGTGTACTTCATTAATATTTAAGAGAGTTTTTAAGGTGTGTTAAACTAAGAATATAAATTACAAAGCTACAGATTGCTTTTCTTGTTTCACATAAAAATATTGGTTGATTTTAAATTTTTAGTTCTTAAACATGTCCGTTTTGACAGGTAAGTGTGTTGTACAAAAATCATCTTTACGCCTTTGGAATTAAGGTTCATCTATTGATCTAATAGTTAATTTCATGATGGAGCTGATAGACCTTATTATAATGGTATAGAGTTCATTTTTCTTTAACACTTTTATCTGTCAAAACGTGCGTATTAAATCTAGAAAGTTTTGTAATTTTTGCGTGATGTGAGAAAAATAACTTTAAAAAATACAACCGAATTGATGCCTCCTGTTTTGAAGTCAGTTAAAATAGCAACGCGAACAAAGTAAAATTTATGGCAATAAATAAAATTGAACACATATCTGTATGTATGAAAATATACGACGCCAAATAATAATATAATGTGTCTAGAAGTTTTGTCTGCTTGAAAGTTTGACTCGAGTAAACGACTATACACTTCGCAGAGACTACAAGAACTATCTACAAGGAACGCGGGTAAAACCGCGGGACGAAAGCTTGTTTACAATATCTACATTTTTACCTAACAGTTACGTATTCCATGCCTACGTTTCAAATAAACATTTCTCTTTGAATATTTTCGGCGCAAATTTGTAATATAATATTGTTTATCTAACACAATACATTGGATTCACACAATAAGCGTAAGGGAGATGATCAGGGCTGATATTCCTGTAAAAATATCAAGTTTCACCAAAACTCAAAGAGGGAAACTATTGGATTACACGAATACTATAGAAACTCGAATCGTTGTCGAATATAACCGAATACTGTTAAAAAAGATTAGTTGTTTGTTATAATTATGGGAACGTTTTTCTAATTTGTACGACATTAGCGACCAGCCCCGGCTTCGCTTGAGCAGGAATAATCCTTCCGGAAGAAATTCTCGAAATGACGATGAAAGTTGCATCAAAATCGACGAAGTTAACAAGATATAAGCGAACAAACAGATCGACAGAAAATAATATTTTTATGCTATTTAGAAATAAAACAGATATATTAATAAAAAACATAAACGAGTTTTTATTCCAAAACCGCAAAAAATATTTTTTTATAATAATAAAAATTGCGATATATTTATTTCATTTCACTGATATTATCTTCATTTATAGCACTATATCGATTGATAAATCGGCGATGGACCAGTTGGCTTGGTGATTAGAGATCCTGACCGCCACACAAAATCTTAATATATATATTTCTTATGTGCGTGTGTATGTGACTGAACTCCTCCTAAACGACTGGACCGATTTTGATGAAATTTTTTGTGTGTGTTCGTGGAGATTCGAGAATGGTTTAGATTTACAATTGGACCCGGTAGGGGGCGCTGCGATCGAAACCCTGAATTTTTGTATGGACTTATTTTGGCAGGACAACGTCTGTCCGGACAGCTAGTATATATATAAGTATTTTAAGTAGTATATCAGTTATCTATTTTCCATACAACAAGCTCTGCTTAGTTTCGGATCAAATGGCCGTGTGTAAAATTATACAGATATTTGTTTATTTATACCTACATTTTTTTATACCACATGGGCCAACAAACAAGCGGACGGTCCACCTGATGGTAAGTGGTTAGCGCCGCCTATAGACATTTGCAACACAAGGGGCATCGCCAATGCGTTGTCGACCCTGAGACGTGAAGTTGATAAGTCTCATGTGCCTGTAATTTCATCGGCCCCTTACCTTTCTAGCTGAAACACAGTAATACAAGTGCATTACTGTTTAACGGCAGAAATGGGTAAGGTTGGTAGTACTTCCCCGGACGAACTCTGCACTAAGAGCTCTACTACTCGAAAATATATAAAAACATATATTCGATAGTAGAACGCGACCAATAGTAAGGCTCAAAAACTAAATCGGAGCATTATCTCTGTATTCCCATATAGTTATACAGAATAAAGTGCTATAGAGTTATGAGCAATTGAATCGGACGGGATTATTGTTTCGGGGTTTTTCGGAATTCTTCGTGTATTTTCGGTAGGACAGATGGCAATCGTGGTCTTACAGGGGACAGCGATATTGTTTACCATATTTTATACTTATATTATGCGTGGTTCTAGTGCCATTTTGGGTTTTGTTGAATAAATTGCGATAGATACAATGTTGTGTTATTTACAACAAGTGTTTATTTTATTTTATTTTATATAGAAATGGCGAATAAAATTTATAGGATTTGGAAACTTCTTTATTGTGATTGATTTATCAAAATGCAAGCTGACATAAACAATTTTTTTTTATTTAAAAAGATATACCAAATTTAAATAAAAAACAAACAACACAACGTAACAAGTAAATTCGTGCACAAAAGCTTTAATAACCCGGGATATATTTACAAAACCGGGCTACTTACGGTTACAATCCCCGGTAGCGACTCCTGATCCCGGATAAGTCTTTATGGCGCATATATGACCCGATCCCTGAGAAATTTCGTAAGAAATGGCGCTTTAGAATTTTTTTGTACGATTTTTCGAGGAATTATTGTTAAAATATGTGGGTTTGTTGTTATGAGAATAGGTTTTAGGTATCTTTAGTTAGTCCATATAAAAATCCTTCTGACATTTAAAAATGTTGATGCAATATTAATTTTATTTCTTTTGAAATAAGGTTCTATATCTATCGATAAATACGAACGTTTGGTTGGAAGGATGTTTGTTTCGCAATATCGCCGGAACAGCTGAACGAATCTGGATGTAACTTGACACAAGGATGTATTATAGTCTGGAATAGCATAGGACTTCTCCGGTAAAATTTAATATCTCTAAGGAACGCGGGTGAAACCGCGGTGGACCGCTAGTTGTATACCAGCAGAGTTGATTTTTGTATGACAATAATTATAATTGTAAAAACAAAGTCATCGAAGTTTTAACACACTAATTAACTCATTAAACACTACAGTGTTTTTTTCGTCATGTATTTATCGAACACCCTGCCATTGTCAAATTTTGAATTTGACCTTATTTACGTGACAAATTAAACAATATTCAGTAAGGCAGTTATTTTTTTAAATCTTTATGGCCATATTGACATATTGACAGGCCAATTGGCTTGGTGGTTAGCGACCCTGACTGCCAAGTCGAAGGTCGCGGGTTCGATTCCCACCCAGGACAAACATTTGTGTGCGTGAACATGTCTGTTTGTTCTGTGTCTGGGTGTAAATATCTATATATGTATGTATTTACAAAAATAAAATGTAGTATATGTAGTATATCAGTTATCTGGTTTCCATAGTACAAGCTCTGCTTAGTTTGGGACCAGATGGCCGTGTGTAAAAGAATGTCCCGGGATATTTATAAAAAAAAAAAAATTGCTTAAATAAAATAAGAAGCAAAAGCACACAATGCATTATCAGCTTATACAACACATTCTACGGTCAGATAGCACATAAAGTAAGCTCAGAATAACACATAATGTACTGGAGACATCGCATCCGGATATACGGCGACACTGACGCTAGAAATATAAGCTTTATAAAGAAGGCTTTAGGTGCCACAATGTTTTGCAGCTGTAAGTAAATCAGGTTCTTAGTGAAAATAACAATTAAAGTCATTAAATCCTACGATGAGCCTGAATTATCGATAAGGAAACCTTAGGACGGTAGGATACTTGGTAATACCCGTCTCGTACTGGGTTCTAAATGATAATAGGTATATGAATTTTTTTATAATATCACATCTGCCGACAAATAAGCGGACGGTCCACTTGTTGGTAACTGGTCACCGCCGCCTATGGACATTTGCAACACTAGGGGCATCGCCCAATGCGTTGTCGACCCTGAGACGTGAAGTTGTTAAGTTTCATGTGCCTGTAATTTCACCGGCCCCCTTACCTTTCTAACCGAAACACAGTAATACAAGTGCACTACTGCTTCACGGCAGAAATGGGTAAGGTGGTAGCACTTCCCCGGACGAAATCTGAACTAAGAGCTCTACTACTCGAGAAATGTACGAATTAATAGATATAAGTGTTCCTGAGGAATGTTATATTTTTCCGAAATAAAGTATCTCCGTTTATACAGGGGCTCGATTCTGTAAGGAAAATAACATTAGCTCGAGTATGTTTCGTCGCGGTCGCTATGCTCTATCTCTGTCGCTTACTACGCTAATACTACTAATCACGTGAGAGGTCTCCGAGGCCTGCATGAAGCGGCTCGCCGAAGAAGTTTGTATTTGCTGAATAAGGGGGCTGGTTATAAACTATATGTGTCAAGTTTCATTCAAACCTGTTGAGTAGTTTTTGTGTGAAAGAGTAACAAAATTACCATTTTTTTGATCGGGTCAAATGTGTTAGTTAGCCTCTGATGGCTATTACACCCTTTCGCTGAGTAGTCTTGGTGAGATTGTGATCAAACACACGCCTAGAGTAAAACCGAAAAATCACATATTAGTTTAAACTCAAAAAGTGCGCACTAATATAGCATACAGCTACAGAAGTACCGGTTGAGAAATCAGTCTGACAAGAACCTAAACAAGACGCATTTTCCGCGAGCATCATTACCACTAAGTATGCCATTCTGTTTCCACTACATATGATGCCTAGAGCTCAGCTGAAAGCTCAGACACCCTAGATCTTGTTTAAAATATTACATAAATGAGCTTTGTTCATGGCCCATATGTTTAATATGTCTTAGGTTCTTAGAAAGTCAAGGCGGTGACTTGAAGGTAGACTTTCATAAAATAATATGAGCTATTTGATCCTATTGCAGGGCTCGATTAGGTTGAGCTGTTTTATAGTGACGTGTCTAGACTAGATTTTTATATTATTTTCATTCGAATAGGCCTTTACGAGCAGGTACAAAATTTGATTTTAAATAAAAATTTTGGTTTATAATTATTATTAGCAAAGTAAAGAAGACTAGGGTCCACAAAAAACACTTTGTTTATTTATTTAACGTTTACCAAAAATTTTTTTTTATGCCAGTTGGGCCGACAAACAAGCAGACGGTCCACCTGATGGTAAGTGGTCACCGCCGCCTATGGACATTTGCAACACTACGAGCATCGCCAATGCGTTGTCGACCCTGAGACGTGAAGTTGTTAAGTCTCAGGTGCCTGTAATTTCACCGGCTCCCTTACCTTTCTAACCGAATTCAGTAATACAATTGCACTACTGCTTCACCGCGGAAATGGGTAAGGTGGTAGTACTTCCTCGGATGAACTCTGCACTAAGAGCTCTACTACTCTAATGCAAAACACAAAGCATACCAGAAAACCTTATACCTATGTAACAATCACTTATAGGTTAACACCACATATAAGATAAAAAGCTAACAAATTATTTAAAGACAAACTAACTCTATATAGATAAACCTACACAATACGATACATAAAAAAAAAAATTAAGGTGTGTGATTCACGAAGGTCGAAGTTTTGTCACGGCCTATGCTCTGTCTCTTTCTACTACCTTCGTAGTTAACGAAGTCGGTTCGACGGCGAAATTTGTATTAGAAAATAAGGGTGTTATTTTAGCTAATAACATTTTTCATAACTCAAGTTTTGTAGTCAAAAGCCTTTATATTTCTATTTTAATGATTTAGTTTAATCATTAAAATAGAACTGAACAGATATTAATAGTTCTGTCACTATCAAAAGGCTACCTTTAGAATTAACTTATGCTTTATTACAATCTAGGGATAAATTTGAACCTTCAGGAACGGGCTCGCAACTCCTTAGTTTTTGTGACTGCTTAAGCTCTAAATATCAATACTCAATACAATCACATTACTTACAACATAATAATATCGAACTCGGACCACTTTGATCCGGTAGCCAAGAGTCTGACGGGTAACTCAACGCTCGAGGCGTACATCCGTCCGGTTCCGCATCATATGACACTAGCATAGGGTCTGGTGTTAATTACCCAAACAAATGTTTATCGAAGTTTATTGATATGAGGAATGTTGGATACTCTTTGGTTGTTTATTTAAAGTTGTGTTCGTAGGGTCGAAATTCGAACGTAATATTTAAAAAATAAATATTGGGACATTCTTTACACACGGCCATCTGATCCTAAAACTAAGCACAGCTTGTATTATAAAAATCAGATAACTGATACACTACCTTAAACAATTAACTATATACCTTCAACTTTTTTATGTTTACTCCCAGACACGCAACAAATAGACATGTCCATGCACGCAAATAATTGTCCTGGGTGGGATTCAAACCCGCGATTTGGGCTTGGCAGTCAGGGTCGCTAACCACAAAGCCAACTGGCCGTCATTATTTAAAATTTGAGCAAAATATTTGACGTATTTGAATATTTAAAAAAAAAGTTACACTGTAATTACTTAAACAAAATTATTAAAAAAAAAAGTTAATCACAAACACAGGATAAAATGGTAAAACTATATTGTCTCTGCCTTATGCCACTCTCTTGGCAATGGAAAGTCCATAATATTTCTTTTTATTAATATACACTACAATTTTTAAATTACTTTCTTTTTTGTTGTAAACACTTCAAAAAAAACGGGATCTAAAGTGCAGCTTACAACACACTGTCAGGTATTTAAAGAAAGATTTTCAACAAAAAGTGAATATCCACCCCGAGTATTATAAAACTCAAACTCACTGCACGAACTTTAGAGATACCGACAATTAATTAACGACCTAATTGATAAAGAATCCAGAAATAAATGGAAAGCCGAAAAATCAAGCAATATTGACACTTATGGTCTTTAGAATACAAACTGAAACTAGCAAAACAAACACAATTAATTTCTGTCGCACACACTACATACAACGTTCTAAAAATCATAGACTGTGATAGTAAACTGTTATTCTTGTAATAATAGATCTTCTTTATTACCCAAAGCGCTAAAACGGTGGCTTCTACAACCGTTAAACGTTCAAAGAAAACTTGGGTGCAAAGTGATGCGTTCAAAAGCAAAGAACTTCTGGTTGAGAAAAGTGAGTAAATTGCAACTGGAGAGACGCCTGGAAACTTTGTTATGAACGCTTTGTTGGAAACATAGGGGAGAGAACTGTGCGCCTAGACGTCCTGATACACTTCTAGTTTGAATGAACTGAAAATATTTATTTTTTTCAAATAGGCCTTTACAAACACTTATGAATAGTCTGACTCTAATACCGGTTCGGAAGGTTGATTTTTACTGAGAAGAGCCGGCAATAAACTCAGCTATTAGTCTTTTTAAAAACGAACTTATTTTTATTACATAATATTTATATAGTGTCACTGATAATACCTACGTGTTATCGGAAAAGTGAAGAATTAATAAACAATAATATTATGAAGTTAATGTCATAAAGGGCAAAAAAAACAATAGAGAAATTAAGGATCAATGCTAATTAATAATTAATATAAGTATGTTATATTTCCTTGCAACAATACAAAACAATAGAACAAAGTGAACAACTTACTAAGATGGTAAACAAATAAGTGACTAATGTCTTGCTTTTTTTTGGTAACCCTCATATCATGCTGTACCATATTATTATGTCTACAGGCGGCGGTGACCACTTACCATCAGGTGGACGGTCTACCTGTTAGCCGGCCTATTTCGTGTCGTAAAGACACACGATAGAAGTGAAACTTTTGTATTACAGGGAAATATTTTAATTATTCATCAAACACTTTAGAATAGCATAGATTGTGCTTATCATTAATTTATTTTTCGTCACACAAAAAGGTTGTGGATCAAAATTTTTCCTTCAAAAACTCCGTAGGAGAGATGTAGGAGCTATTGATGAGCGTTGATAATGAACTCGCGCCGGAGACGTACAGAGAATCACTCGGTACGTTTACACCATTCGAGATGAAATACTAATTATGAATTTCAGTATTTGAATGTACATAATTTGTACAGTGCGATTGTTTCTTATCTTTTCCGCTTTTATTTACTGACCAGTTTAATAATGGAAGTAGTTTGGTAATCTTTTACTAGCTTTTAGACGCAGTCTTAACCACTGGTCATAGGAACATAAAATTTGGAGGGTAATGTCTAACGACGAGTAGTAGAGCTCTTAGTGCAGACTTCGTCCGGGGAAGTACTACCACCTTACCCATTTCTGCCGTGAAGCAGTAGTGCACTCGTATTACTGTGTTTCGGTTAGAAAGATAAGGGGGCCGGTGAAATTACAGGCACATGAGACTTAACAACTTCACGTCTCAAGGTCGGCAACGTATTGGCGATGCCCCCAGTGTTGTAAATGTCCATAGGCGGCGGTGACCGCTTACCATCAGGTGGACCGTCCGGTTGTTTGTCGGCCCTTGTGGTATAAAAAAACATGGTGTAACATGGGGATGTACATCTATATAGGTGTTTTAACCCACCAGGACAAACTTTTGTGTATGTCTGTTTGTTCTGTGTCTGGGTGTAAAATCTGTATACGTAGATATTTAGAAAAAAAAAGTAGAATATGTAGTATATCAGTTATCTGGTTTCCATAGTACAAGCTCTGCTTAGTTTGGGATCAGATGGCCGTGTGTAAAGAACGTCCCGGGATATTTATTTATTTATTATGATTAGTTTTTATTTTTTTTAATATTTGTTAAATCGAGATTTTGTTCTTTAATTTATCATTTACTTGAGAAATAAAGGTCAGTTTATAGAAATTTCAGTTCTATTTCACGCCAGTCATACTTTAAATTAATTGCATTGATTTTTCTGTTTCGAAGATATGGATCACAATCGTTATCAATTTTGACTGTTATAGAATAAAAAGTAAAAGATAATAATATTCTTTTTTCAAATTGATAAAAATTAAAAATGACATGTATCATATGTATTGTCTATGTCCAGCAGTGGACGGAGATAGGCTGATGTTGATGATATGTATTGGGGATTGGCAATATTTTAAATCAAACTCGTAGATTTATTGTTAACCAATGTTTTATTTAATCACTGCATTACACTTTATCACGTTTTTAATAGTAATAAAAACTAAGGAGGTTAGCGCTAGTGACAAAAAAAGAAAACTCATTTGTACGTTTACAAAGACAGTTGGTAACAAAATGTTTACAGATACACCTATGAACTACATTATAAATTTATAATCATTTAATAATTCAAAAGGACCTATAATACACATAATCTATCACGTACAATCAAATGACTATACACCTTATAATTACAAATGTTAAATTGCTATTCAGTCCGCGGCGTCGCTTCATTTCGGAGATTTTAATCATTTTGAACCCCTTAATTTATTACAAAGGTCCGTCCGGTAATTTTGTTGAGAAACGTTGCGATTTTTACATTCCGTCAGTTAATCGATTCCCGATCCGATGGCGGAATCGAGATTATGGTATCGAATGTATCGAGTTGGAGCGGTTATTTTACATGGACGTGTGTTACACTGAGGCGTAACAAATTTTAATTTTCTGGATTATATTAACTATTTCTATAATTATTTCTCATTTTTAGGGATAATAAATGTCAAATATTTTTTTTAAGGATGCTCATTATAAAAATCGACGCACGGAAAATTCAAATCTTATTAGGGCCCAAGAGTGAAATAGCAGTTTGAAGCTATTAAAGTTACCACCAAATCACTGCTTTTGCCACTTATAAGTGGTAGTTACGCGTTGTTGAACTATCTACGACATTTTGGCTATAATTAGACAGGAGAGAAACAACACGTTTAAAAGACAAAAATATAATTCACAAAAAATCTTTTATTTTACAAAAATTCACAGTTTGCTTGTAATTGTTTCATCAGTTAGTACCATTGTGATTTAATATCCAAAATCTGACAAACGTTACGTAAATGCTACTAACGGGAAAGCGAGCTCCATCTTCGGCCTCATCTTCACCTACCATCAGGTGATAGAGGTTAAAGTGCATCGGAATCCCGCCATAAATAAATATTTAAAAATAAAAACAAACAACGATATCTATAGTAGCACTTACTTTAATGAAATTTACGTAACTGTAAAATCGAAGTTTACACCGACAAAAGAATTACTACGGTGTGACAGTCAGCCGCGATGAAGCATGTTCGACTCAGGTTTCTCCGATTTTAAAAAACTTTTTTTTTACAAAAAATCACGATAGCCCTTTGCAGGCTTGTTTACGATGAAATCTTTCTTATTCGATATTTTCGGGAAGTCCTTTGCATATCTAGCGATATTGCAGCGATCTCCATTCGGTCTCGACTTAATTGTAGGGTTACCACTTCGAAGTTACGGGCCATTTAATTTTTATTACGGTGTAATTGAGACTGTTGATTATAAGATATTAAATATATGAATCATATCCAATGAATACGTAAAAGGCACCGACGTATGTGATGATATGACTGAAGGTACCTGGAGTAGTAGTAGGGAACTTCTCAAGTGCTTAGTAGAGAGCTTGTGTAGTCTTATTATTTCTTTTTTTGTTTTTTTTTTTTGTTTTTGAATGTTACCTATATTAAGTATTTTGTGAAATTTTGTGTTAAATATAAAAATATATAAAATTGATATTATAAAATAGCCAAAAAGTCAGAAAAAATAAAATTTATATAAAAAAATATTTAATAAAAATAAAAAAGAATGTAACCTTGCTGAGTTTCTTGCCGGTTCCTCTCAGTTGAAGGCTGACTTCCGAAACGACAGAAGCTTCAGTAACTTTCCGAGGGCCTAAACTAAATAAATGGTTTTGAATTTTGTAAGTACTTACCGCGCCTGGGGTTCGATTCTGTAAGGAAAATGACACTAACTCGAGGATGTTTCGTCGCGGCCTCCGTGCTCTGTCTCTTTCGCTTACTACGCAAATACTACTAACCACGTGAGAGATAAGCTCTCCGAGACCTCCGTAAAGCGGCTCGCCGACGAAGTAGCTGAATAAGATTGCCTATTCTTAATAAGCAATCAATTATACTGTTATATTATTATTATATTATGTATTAATGATTTGAACCTAGAAAGAAACTGAGAGGTAGAGGCGGCGGTGATCACTTACCATCAGGTGGTCTGCAATTATATCGAGGTACTAATTAAAATAAAAAAAAGCCGCGGCTTCAAACAACACTATAAATTGAGCCACCTAACTGGCTGAGCGAATTTTTTTTTTTTTTTTTTATGTCAATAGGTTCACCTGATGGTAAGTGGTCACCGCCGCCTATATAATTATTTTTACATACATAATTTTGCACACGGATAAAAAATATTCTGGATAAACATAGTATAAACTTCTCTTGGTAACGTCAGTAAAGCGAAGCGAAAGTTATTTAAAAAAACCTTTCCCCAACCATATTTTAACTCTCAACATCCATAAACAAAATTAACCAAACAAAATAACTCAACATTAAAACATATAACAAACTAAAAACAAGCACAATGAACCGACGTTTTTACTCGTTCATTCCAACAGAATTCACATAAAGAAATCGTATATTGTATTTAAACGCGGCCCGGGAATCGAACCGAGGACCGACGTTAATCCGATCAGGCATCTCTTTTGTTTTGTCTTAACTTTATTTATATCGGACGATTGCTTCGATTGCGATTCTCTTGTGTTTTTTTTTGGAAGGGAACGGATTTGGGTTGTAATAATTTATTATTATTTTATTACTGTCTCTGGCGGTTTAGACCCGCGTTCCCGGGGTATATTACATTTCCCCGGGAAAAAAAATATTTTATAAATACTTCTACAGATGATAATAAATATCTCAGGACATTCTTCACACATGGTTACCTGATCCCAAATTAAGCAGAGTGTACTGCTTCTACTACGGCTACCAGGTAACCGATATACTAGGCTACTAACGGGCTCATCTTCACTTACCATCAGGTGAGATTGAGGTCAATCGCAATCCCGTCAGAAAAAAAAAACTACTTTTTAAATACATACTCATATAGATATTGACACCCAGACATGTTCATGCACACAAATGTTTGTCCTGGGTGGAAAATGAATCCACCTGTGGCGCAGCAGCTACAAGCGCATCTAGTTTAAATCATAAACTACAAAAACTGGTAAAAACCAGTTAAAACCAAAAGAACCATTCGCTTTACAACCTGAACCAGCGAAGTAAATAATTGTTCAAACGTCCTTTTGCATTAACCAAACGGAGTCCATAAGTCGCGTTTACTGTTCCAATAACTTGAAAGGCATATTTAAAATACTTTATTTTTACTTCAACTTTTTTTTTAAATAATATTTTTATTCCCTACGTCTCACCAGGTTTATGCGTCATATAAGAGAATGTAGTACTTTACTATTGAGCTGGAACGTGACTTTATGTTCAAAATACTTACCAAGTAAATGGGACTAGACTTTTTATAGGTCCCAAAGAAAACAAGGGAGAATGTCATATAAAGTTTATACATATCTGATATCCTAATCTTTATACATATAATACTTCTGTACGTGTGTTGACAGTAAACACCTCCTAAACGGTTGGACCGATTTTAATAGATTTTTTTTGTATGCGTTTGGGTGGCGCGCTGGACGGTTTAGATTCACATTTGGACCCGGTAGGTGGCGAGCGAATTCCTGCATTTTTGTATGGACTTATTTTGACAGAACGACGGCAGTCCGGACCGCTGGTAATATTATAAATGTGAAAGTTCACGCAAAAACCACTTAATGGATTTGAATAAAATTTTACACATAGATAGTTTGTTACTTAGATTAACTAAGATTCCTTGGGAACGTGGGTGAAGCCACGAGGACAGCTAGTAATTTTAAATGTCTCCTAATCGTTCCCCGATTCCTGATTATTGTATTAAAAAAAAAACACAGACGTTTTGAGTACCTCCTCCTTTTTGAAGTCGGTTAAAAATAAACAAATTATTAAATTAACAGGCTAGTTTTTTTATTTTTTTTATTGTATACTAACTGTCCCCCGCGGTTTCACCCGCGTTCCCGAGGGATGTAACATTTCCCGACACAAAAAGTATCCTATGTTACTTCTAATACCTCCAAGTAATTTGTGTTTTGTTATTCCATGTCAGATGCGTTTTCTCTTTGACGTTTTATGTCACGTCACATGGGAACGCGATCAAACGGGATAAAAAGTCTTATGTCCGTCTCCTGGTTCTAAGCTACCTCCCCACCAATTTGAAGCCAAATCGGTTCAGCCATTCTTGAGTTATAAATAGTGTAACTAACACGACTTTCTTTTATATATGTATGTAGGTTATTATGCCAGTTGGCTATTGGTTAGAGACCCTTATGGTACAGATTCGAATCCCATAAATTATTCAATTAACCACTTTCCATTACAAGCTATGCTTAGTTTGGAATCAGATGGCCGTGTGTAGATAATCTCCCAGAAATATAATGATTAATAAATAAAAATATTTATAACCTAAATCCATACCTGTGTATAGGATTTATATAACCGCCTTAGTGTGCGTTGTGAATGTGTTATTGTATGCGTAAACCGTTTTTATCCATCGGCGGCGATTTACAATCAATGGAAGTAAAAGACTTTATACTTCCCTCTCGCTTTAAACCTTTGTTCATTGATGGATAACTCTCTTAAGTCTAGTTCGAATCACCTTAATTTTGGATGAAAAAGAAGCCATCCGTGAGTGCAGAGTGCATCTCTTAGTGCAGAGTTCGTCCGGGGAAGTACTACCACCTTACCTTTCTCCCGTGAAGCTGTAGTGCACGTGTATTACTGTTTCGGTTAGAAAGGTAAGGGGGCCGGTGAAATTACAGGCACATGAGACTTAACAACTTCACGTCTCAGGGTCGACAACGCCTTAGCAATGCCCCTAGTGTTGCAAATGTCCATAGGCGGCGGTGACCACTTACCATCAGGTGGACCGTCCGCTTTTTTGTCGGCCTATGTGGTATAAAATTTATTGTATGTGTGGATATAGTCCTCCCCGGGCAAAACCGCAAAGGATAGCTAGGGCTGTTACATTTTACTGGCATAAAAGCCTATATGCTATTCCAGAAGCTCCATCATGTGCCAAGTTTCATCGATTCTCTAGTATTTGCGTGGAAGAGTAACAAACATCTATACTTACATCTTCCCAAAGCTTCCCATTTATAACATTAATAGGATAGGGTAGATAGTGATTTGAATACTGTCTGTTTTGTACTACTTTTTTTCGACAGGCCAGTTGGCTTGTGGTTAGCGACTCTGACTGCCAAACCGAAGGTTGCGGGTTCGATTCCCACCCAGGACAAACATTTGTGTGCATGAACTATATATGTATTTGGAAAAAACAAACGTAGTATATGCAGTATATCAGTTATCTGGTTTCCATAGTACAAGATCTGCTTAGTTTGGGATCAGATGGCCGTGTGTAAAGAATGTTGAAATTTGAGGCAAACGATAGCCTCTATTCTTCCCCAAGATACAATCTATCTTCTTACTTTGTTTTAGAATCCATTCGGGAGTTTAGCCGTGAAAACGTAACAAACCAACAAACAGACCCAGCATTTAAATACAACAATTGTTATTAAAGTAGTCGAGATCTAATAGGTACGTATCGACAGCTAAGAGTTGTTATAGAACAATGAACCCTACAACCCTGTGATAAGGATCATCACCATCATAATACAATTAACCATTGCATCAATAGTTCAACCTTAATTCAAAGCAATAAAGACGATTTTTCTACGACAATCTACGTCAAATCAGGCCTTTTAAATCTATACAACTTTAGTATACGTAAACTAATGTTCTTTGCTTCCAATAAGCTAAAATGTTGAAAATAAACAGCAAGCAGAAACAGTTACGTAAGATTCAGCCAATTCTATTAAGTATGCTTCACGGTACGAACGAAGCGCCATCATAATTATTTCACTCCAGAGTTATTACTATTGGTTCTCACTTGGATATCACATTGTTATGTCATTGAAATGAAATGAAAATGAAATGAAAATATTTATATTCAAATAGGCCTTTACAAGCACTTATGAATAGTCTGACTCTAATATGAAAAAAAAAATGTTCGAGGTTTTGGCTGTGTTGCCGAGGGATCTATGAAATGAAATATAATACGTAATAAAATGTTTTTATTGAAATAGGCCTTCACAGGCACTTATGAATGGTCAGACTCTAACTTAAGATCGGAAGGTTGCTTTTACTGAGAAGAGGTAATTACTCGTGTGGTTTAATCCAATTGCTAATTTCTCTATATTATTAGGTGTTAATTCAGAATATATTAAGAACTGCAAAATTTCAATCAAATTTGATTGGCAGTTACAGAGTTATTTAGCATACAAACATACCTACACACACACACCATCAAACTTCCGCAATATAATTACACTGTGTTTTGTCGTTTACTTTTTACCATGTATCATGAAAAGTTGCGATGTGGCCAAAAGTGAACACGAAGACTAGAACGAAATTCCGGTCCAAAAGTTTTAATGCAATCGTATGAATGATAAAAGAAACGTTTTTTTTTCCTGTAGTTGCAAAAAGAGGTTTGCAAGATTTTCAGCAGCAACGAAAAAATAATTACGAAAATCGTTTACAGCTGATCACACGTCAGTTAAGTAATGAAGCGAGAACAAATGAGAAGAAAAAAATTACCCATAGTAGTGGTAAATCAGTCACAAACCGGCCGAGACTTAATAGCTCTCTCACTTTATTCTCTTTAATCCAGAACAAAGGAAGATTCAGTTTAAAACATCTTTAAAGCGCGTAAACAACTAGAAACATTATAATTCCTAACTCGAATCCTGCAGCAGTTAACGGTAACTTTGTAAGTCTGTTAGAATTTCCCGTTAAAATGGGTTTTTAATTCTGAAAAGTTGAACACACTGCAGTACAGATCATTTGGGAAAGTTGTTGGAGCTTCCGACAATAAGTGGAGATTTCTAGCGAAGGAAAGAGAGAGAGTGTTGGTGAATAAATACACCATGGTAGGAAACTTTGAGGTAAGTATTTCAAGATATAATCACACCGATACCAAAAGCCTACCAATATATATTTTTTTATGCCACTTGGGCCGACAAACAAGCAGACGGTCGACCTGATGGTAAGTGGTCACCGCCGCCTATGGACATTTGCAACACAAGGGACATCGCCAATGCGTTGTCGACCGTGAGACGTGAATTTGTTATGTCTCATGTGCCTGTAACTTCACCGGCCCCCTTACCTTTCTAACCGAAACACAGTAATACAAGTGCACTACTGCTTCACGGCAGAAATGGGTACTTCCCCGGACGAACTCTGCACTAAGAGCTCAACTACTCTAGATATCTTATAAATGCAAAGGTTTGTGAGAATAGTTGAATGGATGTTAGTTACTCTTTCACACGAAAACAACCCAACGGATTTGAATGAAACTTGGCACATAGATAGAACATTACCTGGAATATCATATAAAATACTTTTTATCCCAGGAAAATGTAATATCCCCTCAGGAACGCGGGTGAAAGTGCGAGGGACAGCTAGTATTATAAATGCGACAGTTTCTGAGGATGAATGTATGGATGTTTGTTACTCTTTCACACGAAATCTCCCGAACGGATTTGGATGAAACTTGGCACATAAATAGAGCGTGATGTGGAATAACATATATGATACTTTTTATCCCGGGAAAATGTAACATTCCCTCGGGAACGCGAGCGAAACTGCGGGGGACAGTTAGTATCAAATACAGAAAAGTTCCTTCCGAACGAAATGGCAACAGAGGTGACTAATGTCGACAAATTTTTAGATTCAAAATCGCTGGAATAATCATATTAAATGAGCCACATTATATTCCACTGTGAACAAACGTACAATACATTCTCTTTGGTCATAAACTAGGAATGAATATTTCACTCTCACAAAAGGCGAGTGTGGCATAAGCCTCAGGAAAGCCGTTTCAGGCAAGGGTTCAAGCAACTAATAAATAATTAAGTCGCAGTAGCCAAACAGGGTCTTGGCTCACTGATCCAGAAGTTGCATTGAAAATTCCTACCAATTTACTTCTCTATTTTCCAGAACCAACTTACTGTAATTAAATATAATTTGGGAGTCTTCAAGGCTAGAGTGAATCTTAATAAACTAGTGCGCCTCAACATCAATGATCGCAGTCAAGCACTAGTTTATATTATTAAAAAAAAAAGTTGGCTATTAGTGTTGACTTGTTGACAAAGTTGTTGATGTAAATTGTTGAAGAAAAATCAACTTTATCGCTTTTAGATTAGGTTCTAATATTAATCTAATGGTTAAATGCATTATGATGGTGATGAACCTTATTAAAACGATGTAGGGTTCCTTTTTCCAAAACACACGTAGCTGTCAAATTTAGGTGAATAGGCGTTTAATTTTTTTATAAAAACCGTATCTTTTTTATTACACGTTACTTTATGTTACAAGAAAGGTTACCAAGGTAGTTAAGATTGTTGGTTTCGCGCCATTATCTATAAAAACGGCAAAATAATCATGCCTATTGTATGGGAGCCCCCTTAAATATTTATTTTATTCTGTTTTTAGTGGAAATTTCAACTGTCTAACTATTACGGTTCATGAGATACAGCCTGGTGACAGGCGAACAGACAGACAGACGAACAGCGGAGTCTTAGTAATACGGTCCCGTTTTACACTTTGTATACGGAGCCTTAAAAGAAAAATTGTTGAGCTTTCCGTTAAGCAAGGCCAAAGATCAAGAAAAACTTAAACCACACATAGGCTTTTATAAAACACTTGCTACTGTCCCGCGACTTTTCCCAGAGTTCCTCAGAGATTTCACACTGTTACCTTTATAAGAAGTTCCAATGATAATCCTTGTATTCAAAATCCCTCATCCGTATTTTCCAAGACACAAACATGTTAACATTCGCATTCATTAATGTTCTTGAATACTCATTCCCAGAAGACATCTCAAGTAATCCAAGCCTCTTAGAATATTAATTAACTATATCAATTCTAGGAATTCAACTGCTCAAGTTGAAAGACTAGAATTCCTGGAAGATTATAAGAATATGAGGACGAGGAAGCATCAGAAAAAGATAGAGTAAATTCTGGTTTAAAATGGGAAACTGTGGTATTGGCGGTCGTGAGTTTGGATCCTATAAGAGCTTGGGTTATTGTTAAAAGTTTTATTTTTATTTTTACTACGTTGGCCTACAAAGAAGCAGACGGTCCATCTGATGGTAAGTGGTCACCGCCGCCTGTAGACATTTGCAACACTATATCTAACATTGCTCGGGAAAGTGGGGGGTAGTTATATTTATATATATATATGTATGTATACCTCCAATATACTTTTAACTACTACAGAGTGTGATAATTTTTTTTTATTTCTTATATAATTGTAGTAGGTTAACAATGGTTTCCAATCTTCCGATTGAATCGACTGTGAAATGTGCAATAAGAAATCATAAATTAATTGTTCTATCAATATAATTCCGACCCATGCCTCTATTTTAAACGATATTTGCAGCGCGCATTCTGTCAATCGCTCCAACTGTCAAACGACTGACAATAATAAAAGTTTATATTGTCAAAAGCGCTAGTAAATTGGTTAAGTTTTCTTGAATTTTTTAATTTTCCGCGCAACTTTCTTAATTTTTTCTTTCATAAGAACCTTTTCCTAACAATCCTTTAAATAACAAACACAACAAAAAAAGAATTAGCAAAATCGGTCCAGCCGTCCATGCGTGATGCCGTGACCAAGGGAAATAGGGATTCATTTTTATATACGAGTATATAGAGTTTAAATTTCCATTTAAATCCTCATGCTTCAGTACATTAAAGAACCTTTTCTTCCCTATTATGCGTCCACATCCACAATGACTCGAACGTCCTACCACGAGACCGCCTTCAAGCACTTCCCATTCACCCTGCTAACCCGAATGGAGTTCGGATCTACTCGTAAAATCCCAATACTATTATGGCACATTTTCCGAAGAAGCGACGCTGTCACAAGACATCGAGCTATCTGCTTCACTGGAAATACACGATGGAACGCATCGGCCATTTGACTAAGCCACTTTACTCAAGTTCGGTTAGGATCAAGTGACAAGCGGAGTGGATAGTGTACACTATAGTGCGAAACAATTACTTAATAGCCTATGCGTGCAATATTCGGTGTTGCCAGTGTACTAGGAAAAATACATTTAGGTACATAATTAAGAAGAAATTATCCTATATTGAGAATTATCATATGACACCAGCCCCCTTATTCAACTAATACAAACTTCGTCGGCGAACCGCTTTACGGGGCCTCGGAGAGCTTATCTCTCACGTGATTAGTAGTATTAGCGTAGTTAGCGACAGAGACAGAGCACGGAGGCCGCGACGAAACATCCTCGAGTTAGTGTAATTTTCCTTACAGAATCGAACCCCATATGGACCGTCCGCCTGTTTGTCGCCCTACATAAGATAAACACAAATAAAAATTATTTTCGCATTATTTGCCAAGCTACATACCTACGTAGTAATTCTGTAAAAACACGCAAATACACTATATATTGATGAACAAAAGGTGGGCGCGACAGTTCTTACAGACAAAAAACTACGGATGACACTCAAGGAGTACCGGCAGAAGTGAAAACTTGAACATTAACGTTGTGCATTTTTACCGTCTTACGAATTTTCGATCAGGTCACGTGTCCTGACGCGAGTTTAACATTTTATACCCATCCCAAGAAAAGTGCTCAACGCCGCAAAAGAAGAAGAAAATAAATTAAAAAACCAAAAAATAAGTGCCCCAAGTTCATAACTTATTCCTCTCCAATATCGTTTTGCTCAGTCCAAATATTATGCAAGGGAATCAGTAATGTACACTTTACAAAAGAAATCGATTTCATATATGGAACGTCATTATATACTCTGTGAACAATACGAGTCTGGTACCTGGTATACATTACACAACTCACATTTTATAGCTGTTTGCTTTTACGGAGACACACCGATGGCTCGACAATGGCTATGTATGCTACATATTTGTAATAAAATTTGTCAATGTTATATTCTCTAGCGAATATAGATTTATAACTGTCCAGGCGGGTTTCCACTGTGTTCCCGTGGGAAGTCACATTTTCCCGGGATAAAAAGTATTCTATGTCTTAAATCAGGTTATAAAACGTGTTACAAAATACCCTGTAAAAATATAATTAATTTATCAAAACCAACAACCCTAGTAACCTGTCATGTCAGGGATCCTGATTATTTGACAGAAAGGCTTACGACCTATTTTACCCAATAATTGTCTACTTTAATAGTTTTACAGTTTTTCAATTATAAAAATCAGTTTTTAATTTTTTTTGGTGTATGTTATACATCGTTACTACGGTTCTTAAATATTGTGAATGGATTCGTTATAAGGTTTAACCTCCTTTCGGCTTTACGGGTAGTATACACTATTATAGTTAGACTATGACCGTTTTTAAGAACCTGTGAACATTTTCCCGGGATAAAAATAGGGGTAGCCTATATTTTATTCCAGGATATGTTCTATCTATGTGCCAAGTTTCATCCTTATCCGTTAAGTAGTTTTTGCGTGAAAGAGTAACAAACATACTTACTACAAATCATTCTTCTTTATAATATTAGTATAGATGACAACTACAAAACTGTGATAATGTGTGTGAAAAAATGTCCCAAGAAATTTATTACCAAAAAAAAAAGAAACTTTGTTATAATTTTTCACAAAAGAAAATACAATAAAAATGTCAACTGGCAGTCTCTAATAAAACGAGCTTACTCAACAACGAGAACATAATTTCGCATAACAAGGGTCCAGTTAGACTTGGGGCCCAACGCGGGGTCCAATCAGCGAGGGTCCGGAAGCATTAATGCTATTGTTGAAGGTTCTGTACAAATTCATCGAGACGGATGTCCGAAAACAAAGTTAGTGTTGTTCTGATATATAAAACAGATTTTTTGATGGAACAAGTGGGGAGAGAGTCGAGGTTTTAGTTTATGTAGTCAAACTGACAATTCAAATCGTAAACTTATTATTATCGCCTTATGATGGAGTGGAATAAAGTTTTTTTTTTATACCACATGGGCCGACATACAAGCGGACGGTCCACCTAATGGTAAGTGGTCACCGCCGCCTATGGACATTTGCAACACCAGGGCCATCGCCGATGCGTTGTCGACCCTGAGACGTGAAGTTGTTAAATCTCATGTGCCTGTAATTTCACCGGCCCCCTTATCTTTCTAACTGAAACAGAGTAATACGAGTGCACTACTGCTTCACGGTAGAAATGAGTAAGGTAGTAAGTAAGTACTCCCCGGACGAACTCAGCACTAAGAGCTCTTCTACTTTAAGCTCAGTTTAGAGACATTCTATCTCTCCTGTCAGTCCTTATTCGATTCCTGTGGGCCCTTTTATGGTAATGTGTACGATTCTATATTAAAATACAGCGTTCGTTAACCAATGAATGAATGAATGATTTCATTGGCATTTATTTCAAAATAACTTCTATCATCAATTGAAATCATATTATAAATGTTTGAAAGAAAGAGCGTATTACGATGGCACATATAGACAAACAAAGGGGCGAAAGTTAAAACAGGCATTTCCCTCGTAAATAAGGACTACTTCTGCTATCTAAATTACTTAATACTTTTTATAGATAGAATACTAGTCGTAGAGAAAAACTTTTTATTTGAACCGCTTTGAGCTCTTATCTTAGCTCGATAAACCTTCTGTTTGATGCAATGAGGTTGATGGAAGAGTAAGTATTCAATCAATTCCCCCCTCCAAGGAGTTCCAAATTCAAAATAATGCCCTATATCACTAGGCATTCACAATTTGAATGACGCAAACATTTAAAAACATACATAGAACAGATTTAAATTAGATTCTTTATTTAAAAATATGAAATAATAGTACTATTTTATACCTTTTTTCTTTATCTTACCATAACCATAAAGTATATTATATTTTCCAAGTAAACACAAACTATGTTTTGTCTGTATAACGCACACTTTCAGATGCATATCTACACATTCAACCAAAACAATGGTTTAAATTTTTTAAAGGGTAAATATGAGTACAAAATATCGAAACAATATTTTACAAATACGCGACAATACGTCCGAGGTCGTTTCTCTCGTGTGCCGCCCACCAATCGGATTAGAGCTTTATTATTGAGCTATCCAATACGCTGAGCTGAGCTTACTTTAAAAATTGAACTGTCACTGACCTCTGCTATTTTTATTGCAGAGTTTGAAAATGGAAACAAAGAGCGAACCTAAATCGAATAAAATGACTTGAGACATTAGAAAACGACATCTATAATCTGCCCCGCTATTCAGCAAATACAAACGTCGTCGGCGAGCGGCTTCAATGAGGCCTCAGAAAGCTTATCTCTCATGTGATTAGTAGTATTAGCGTAGTAAGCGACAGAGACAGAGCATAGAGGCCGCGACGAAACATCCTCGAGTTAGTGTCATTTTCCTTACAGAATCGAGCCCCAACTCGTGTTACAATGTATCTCTCTCAGAGACCTCTCCGGTCGCACAAACGACTTATTTCGCGGGCCAATCGATTATTGGTATAAAAACGTATAGAAACGCATAGATTAGATAGCCATGTTTGTGTTTGAAATTAACTTCAAAACTACTGGACCGATTCAAATAATTCTTTCACTATTAAATAGCTACTCCATCCACAAGTAACATAGGCTATGTTATAATCCCAGAATACATGAGATATTTCAATAAAATGGGTGAAACCGCGAGACAGAAGCTTGTAATAAAGTTTCTAGTACGACAAGAGATAAAAGCTACTTGAGTCATACAATGTTATAAGCCAAATTGATACCATAGATAATTCTGAGAAGCTAACCTCTTGACTTCTATCTTGAATCCACTATAATGACTTCCAAGTTGTTTTCCCTCCGTTAATTAATACAGAATTCCAATCAAAATCACAATAATCAATCGGCTAGTAATCGCTTGAGTAAGCGAAGGGCGCGTTTCAAGAGCGCTCGTTAATACAAGTGTATTTTAGACTAGCTGTCTTCCGTGGTTTCTCCCGTTTTTCAGAGGGATGTAACATTTTCATGGGTAAAAAAATTGCTGATATGTTAAATCTGGTTATAAACTATCTATATGCCATGTTTAATTCAAAGTCGTTAAGTAGTTTTTGCGTGAAAGAGTAGCAAACATCCATGCATCTACCTCTCAGACTTTCACAGTTATAACATTGCTGTCTGCCGCGGTTTTACCAGCGTTTCCGAGGTATTTAATATATCCCTTATTATAAGTAATAAACTATGTGTGTCAGAGAACCAAAGTTATCGACATAGCTCAAACGATTAGCAAGCTGAAGTGGCAGTGGGCTGGTCACACCTGTCGCAGAACCGATAACCGTTGGGGTAGACGTGTTCTAGAGTGGTGACCACGGCTCGGTAAACGTAGTGTAGGGCGCCCTACAGCAAGATGGAGCGATGATATACGCAAGCTGGCTGGCAGCGGTTGGAAACAAAGAGCTGAAGATCGAGCTCAGTGACGTGCCATAGGTGAGGCCTATGTCCAGCAGTGGACGGAGATAGGCTGATGATGATGAAACTATGTGCAGACAACTATTTGAAAGTACAAATCGTAAAGTATTTACCTATTATTGAAATCCCTGCAAGATATAATAAAGTGTTGGACAACACATTGGATCATCTTTTTTTTTATTTTTTTTTGTTGTTAGGCAAACGAGCAGACGTATCGCCTGATGGTAAGCGATTACCGCCGCTCATGGACACCCGCAACACCAGAGGAGCCACAAGAGCGTTGCCGGCCTTTTAAAAACGAGTACGCTTTTTTCTTGATGGTTTGGAGGCCATATCGGTCCGGAAATACCGCAGGCGACAGCTCATTCCACAGTTTTGTTGTGCGAGACAGACAGACATCTCGGGAAGACATGAGCTCTCTCCGGGACGCAGAAACCGCGAGGCGGAAGGCAGTTTAATATAATAAGAAAAACCAAATGAAGAAAATAGCTTTTTTTTTTAAATTAATGGACATAGAGCGACATTAATAAATATAATGAAATGAAATATTCATTCAAATAGGCCTTCAAAGGCACATATGAATGGTCAGACTCTAACACCGGTTCGGAAGGTTGCTTTTACTGAGAAGAGCCGGCAAAACATCAGCAATTACACTTTTCAAAATAAGATTTTGTACATAAAGATGTGTCCCGCTGGAGCGAGCGCGTGTAGCGCATATAGTATTTTAATATCAAAAGAACAAACACTGCTTTACGAACCATCTAGATTCATTCACGGGTCAAAATCAAGGATAGGCAGACTATAACTTTGTTAGACAAACATTCTAAGGCGAGGATGTACCGCCGCCCGATATAACAACGAAATGAATTCTCCCGCGAAAGCCTTTGTCTAGGAACCTTCAGTCAACGGCTACTTTATTACAACTCTGTTTGCATAAGTTTTATGAAAGACGTAATAAGAGGACCGAAGCTGGCTGTCCTTTGCGAGAATATTAGAACACTTTGTAATTTAAATCTTTAAAGGATTGCTAGACTGGGTTTGTGCAGGTATCAAACGGTTTATTATAATGCTTGTTATGTATAGCGCTGCCATCCGGGTTTCCCTGGATTTGTTCTAGTTTAGAGGTGTCCGGGGAGCGTCCGGATGTAAACCGGACACTTTTTATGTCAGGGGAATCCCAATTAAATAGTAGATAAGCAGTTAAAATGAATTCGTAATCGTGAAAAGCATCCAATTAAAATGTAAACTTTAAGTGTACAAATATATTTAGGCGTGTCCGGGAACAAAATGTAATTTCAACAAAATGTCCGGAGTTTTTTAAATTTTTCTCCGGCATTGGTAATTTAGGTGATGGTAGCCCTAGTTATAAAGAAGGGTTTTAAGTCCAGGGACCCTATAGGGATCAGTAGCATAAGGGGTCCACGGTCAGTTAGCCCTAACATATCCTCTTCTGTATCCTGCTACCCCTAGGTTGTCTGGAAGAAATCGCTTTAGCGATAAGACCGCCTCTTTTGTAAACACTTATTCCTTAATCCACTTGTTTATGTTTCCTCTTCTCCTGTTATCTGTTGTACAAATAATGTATATAGTATAGGATACTTTTTTTGCTGGGAAAATGTTACATCGCTCGGGAACGCTGGTGAAACTGCGGGGAACAGTTAGTAAATAATAATTTTAATACATAGCCTGTAAGAGTCTCATTGCCAGTACAGCAGCTACCTTAAAATACGTAAAAGTACAGATCTCAATTTACCTATGTCTCTATTTTCTTCTATATTGTATGTGTTACCGTAAACATTGCTAAATATACCGCTCTTTAGTCCATCTATGTTACATACTGACAGAGATACGCTTTTGTTACCATACTGATCTGTTTATGTTTTGTGATGAAATGTGGTAGCTGATTGTGGGAAATAGTGTTTATTGGGAGGTGGTCAATTGGTACGTCTTATTGTAGTATTATTTTCAATTAGTTTGGTGATACAGGCCAGTTGGCTTGGTGGTTGACGCTCTGACTGCCAAACCGAAGGTCGCGGGTTCGATTCCCACCCAGGACTAACATTTGTGTGCAGTGTTTGTTCTGTGTCTGGGTGTAAATATCTATATAAGTATGTATTTAGAAAAAAAAGAGTAGTATATGTAGTATATCAGTTATCTGGTTTCCATAGTACAAGCTCTGCTTAGTTTGGGACTAGATGGCCGTGTGTAAAGAATGTCCCAGGATATTTATACATAGTGTTTTATAAGTTTTATGTTTATTTCGACATAATAAGGGGAAACCGTTACAGATCAAAGTCTCATGAAGTATTTAGTGTAGTATCTCAGAGTAATCAAGTGGTATTTCACAAGATATGCGTAAAAAGCCTTCAACTGTCACAACTCATCTTATGTAAAATAGGTTATGATTAGATTTCCAGTTGAGTTGCAGATCAATGAAGCAGTCTTTAAAACATATAAAATAAATAAGCCTTAACCACGTTTCAAGGTAGAGCAGAAAGGATAACATGGGTCTAACTCCTCAATTTAATAAATAAATATCCCGGGATATTCCTTACACACGGCCATCTGATCCCAAACTAAGCAGAGCCTCTACTATGGAAACCAGATAACTGATATACTACATATACTACGATTTTTTTTCTAAATACATACTTATATATATTGACACCCAGACACAGAACAAAAAGAAATGTTCATGCACACAAAATGTTTATCCTTGGTGGGAATCGAACCCGCGACCTTCGGCTTGGCAGTCAGAGTCGTTAACCACCAAGCCAGCTAGCCTGTTTAACTATTTGGTCATACTCGAAACAATATAATAGACAAATGTCCTGGAACATTATTTACGCACGGTCATCCAAGCCCAAACTGAGTGCAATCAGATAACTGATATTCTACAAATACTAGGTATGTACTAACATTTATATTTACTCCCAGACAGAATACATCGTGTTTCCATGCTCACAAATGTTAATCTTGGGCGGGAATCAAAAATTTAACCAGTGGAGACAGTCAAGATCTAACCACCAAGCTGACTACGATACTTTGTCAAAAAGTTTTTATTTAATTATTTTATGGAAAACAAACAGCTTACAATATCACTTCACTACATAGTATAAAAGTCGCTTTCTCTGTCCCTATATCCCTATGTATGCTTAAATCTTTAAAACTACGCAACGGATTTTGTCATCACCAATGTATTTTAATAGATAGAGTGATTGAAGAGGAAGGTTTTTATGTATAATACATGTGACATCCCACGGGAACGCGGGTAAAACTGCGAGGGACAGCTAGTTACAAATAATACATACATGAAAATAGTACAAAAGCCAAAACAGTTTCCACAAATAGGATATTAACTTTTACGCGGACAACAAAAACAACGGACTGGCAAAAGTTTACAACCTCTAAATAACACGCAAATCAACCCCAGCAAGCACAAAAGGTTACTAAATGCCATCAAACCTATTAGTAACGTAACACATTGCGCAAAATCCCGTTGTAATAACCAACTCCTGTACATTAAGCTAATCAACCGTAGCCAATACGAGATAAGTCCAAACCCGACTAATAACCACTACACCGATGGCAAAAAGCTTCGGATTAAAGAGCAATCCGTGTAGATTGATCGGGGGACGGTGGACGGTACTCTTGTGTAATGCCTGACGGAGACGTGAGATATTCTGGTACCAGATACCACGGTACAACTTCACTTTTAATGACAAGTATAATTTTATATTAATGTTAAAAAACAGTTGTTTTTTCGTTTCATAGTAAAAGTTGGGTAGTTAGTAGCGTGTCAATGGCATTATATTATTATTTATTTATTAGACACATGGAACAAGATACTGATATAATTGCAACCATGTTTAATGATAATTTTTTAAACTGGACTACTTTTACACGTCGAAAAGTAACAAATTTCTACATATAGGTATATATGTAGTACGAACAACTCAGGAACAGAAACACTTATTATATTCGTAATGAAGGCAAACGTTTACAGAGACAACAATGACCACGGTTTACTCGACTGATGCTCTAGTAACGATTAGCTTGTAAACAAGGTTGAAATAGAAGCAATGGATGTGATCAAATCTAATACAATCACAATACTAGACAAAGTAGTAAAGTAATTTACTATGGGTGTTATATTTAAGTATTTATTTCAGTTATCTGGTTTCCATAGTATAAGCTCTGCTGAGTTTCGAATCCGATGGCCGTGTGTAGAGAATTTTGCAGAATATTAATTTATTCTCTCAGCATCCGAACATAGTTTCTCATACTCGGTCTCATGGAACGTCTCCGCCAGCCTTTACAAATAGGGGATGAGGGAGATTTGGGAATCAACTGGGGTATATTATTTCAGGAGGGTAGATAGTGTCTCAGCTTATTTGCATCAACATGGATCAATTGAATACAGACTGGTATCTAGATTCTAGATGGATACTTTGGTCTCTTGAGCATTTTCGGGACTTTATACTGGATAAGGTTTTTGATATTATTAAATTCACGACATCACATTTCGACTTGAAAATGTCTTGATATCTATTGAAGTCAAATTGACGACTGTACGGTACAATTATTTCAAAATTCGTTAAAAAAATAAAATGAATACATTTGTGTATTTTAAATTCTAATTAAGTTTGCCTAAACTTATTTCTGAGTATACAGACCAGAGATACAAACCGCTTAATTTTTCCTATACTCTTAGTTCTGAATAGCACAGGATTAAAAAATCAAATGTACTTCAAGAAAGAGAAGTTTTAGTTCTGACAGTTGAGTCGAGACATTCACTCACTCACTCATTCATTTCTACGCGATTGAAAGCACAAGCACACCATAAATCGCTTGCTCTTTTTATCTCAATAAAATAGAAAGGGTACATAGATTCACACACGGCAATCCAAATGCAAACTAAGCAGAGCTAATACTTAAGAAACCAGATAACTGATATAATAAGCATACTATTTATATATTTGGAGCAAGAAACAGAACAAACACATGAATATTCTGTGGCAATCCGTTAAGCAAGAAGTTCTAGTCTCTCAGTTATTGAAGTGAAACTTATTATGTTAGAGAAATTCTGATACGCAACCTTTTTGTGAGATGAAAAATAAATTAATGATTAACACAACCTATGCTATTCAAAAGTGATTGATCAATAATTAAAGTGTTTCCCTGTCATACAAGTTTTACTTCCATCGAGTGTCTTTACGATACACCCTGCATTTTTATGAAACATCTTTAAACACAATCTATGCTATTCAAAAGTGTATGATCAATAATTAAAGTGTTTCCCTGTTATACAAGTTTCACTTCCATCGTGTCTCTTTAAGATACACCCTGATTTTTATCCAAACATTTTTAAACACAATCTATGCTACTCAAAAGTGATTGATGAATAATTAAAGTGTTTCCCTGTCATACAAAAGTTTCACTTCCATCGTGTATCTTTGCGACACTGTTTTTAATATCTTTACACTTTTCCTCGCCGAGGAGCTGATATTTAAAACCTCCTAACACCACCAAATCACTTGCTCACACGAATTCCAAGTGGCCGAGATCACTGTCAGTAGCAATAATCCCATATTGTCGGTCGACCGACGCCGGCTCAGCCGTGTTAATGCTGATGGATGGTTTCATGCCACACTGAACACCGATTCATAGTTTTGTACGAGTGTTCTTGACAGTTTTGAGTTACGTCAGAGTTTGTGGATGCGGAATCTTAGGGTTTACTTGTTTTTGGGTCGTTTGTTTGTGATTACATTTCATGGGAGATAAATTAATGTTGAAAGAGAGGTAATGTGAATCATTTGGAAAACTTACGATATTTTATGATTATGATACAAAATTAAAATCTTTTATTATCGCTATCTTGTTTAAATATATTTCAGCTACGAAATAAATTCTTTTGATTTTATAAGAGTAAATAAAAGTATTTTTTTTAGTTTTTCCGTTTTTTTTTCTTTTGTGTTATGTGTATGTTAAAAATGACTAGTTAGAGCGTCAGCTCTAATCTAATTAAACCTACAACTCAAAACTAATAATCTTTTTATAATTAGTCCCTTTTTACGCTAAATTCCCTTCTATTTTTTTTAATTCTTCCTGGATTTGAGTTCCCATGGTAGCACGTTCATGTTAACTTGAACTTGGCGCTTCGTATCAGCATATCGTCTGCAATTTTCAATAACTCCATGGCTATCTCTCGCAATCGCCATCCATCCACGAAAACTCCGTGAACCGCTACCATGTAACTTTTTGCCGATAATACCCGAACGAACTTCGTTAGACACGGCTTGCGTACTAAATACCTTATTTTGCAATACTATTTTTCGGGTTTAACTGAGGTTATGTAGAGGTCTAGAATGGAACATATTTAAGCACTTAGAGAAGGTTCCAAGGGACTGAGGATACAAATCAAATCGTGACATGGCTGCCTTGTCCCCAGTCGTTTGTGGTCGGTGGCATATTTCGGCCGACACATAAGCAGACTGTCCACCTGATGGTAAGTGGTCACCGCCGCCGGATATATGCAACAGGGGCATCGAAAATGCGTTTTCAACCCAGAGATATAAATTAAAGCCTCGTGTGCCTGTAATGTATCTGGCCTCATCTTTCTAACCGAAACACAGAAACACAAGTCGAACTCTGCACTAAGAGCTGTACTATTGTATGGATGTTACAAGATATCAGGCAGATTTTCTACGACTAGCCGCCTGACCACTCGGTGCAAGTGTATGTGGTCATCGGTGTACTCTTTAGTCGTCTTTTATGGCACTCTAGAGATGAAATGTGGTAGTGTTCCTCCCCCACGGCATTTCCAGTGCATTTTGTGTTATTGTAGTATATCGCGAGAAAGAGATAGATAGATAAACATACCTCTTTACTATTGCTTATAAATTGCTTTTTTTTGCACATACCTGAAACAAAATAAAACATTATTTACAAGGTGTTCAATACGATGTATCCTGCAAAAAAACAAATGAATATCCTCCAAGAAGCAGTAGTGACAGACTTAGACGGAGAATTCAGACATAGATGAAACTTGGCATCATCAGCCTATTTCCGTCCACTGCTGGACATAGGCCTCACATATGGCACGCCACTGAGCTCGATCTTTAGCTCTTTGTTTCTAACCGCTGCTAGCCAGCTTGCGTATATCATCGCTCCATCTAGCTGAAGGGCGCCCTACACTACGTTTACCGAGCCGCGGTCTCCACTCTAGAACACGTCTACCCCAACGGTTATCGGTTCTACGGCAGATGTGACCAACCCACTGCCACTTCAAACTTGGCATATGGACCTACATACCCTGGAATAAAATACAGCATACTTTGAATCCCGGGAAAATGTAACATATCTCGTGTAAAACCGCGGGAACAGTTAGTCAAAAATAAATTTTCGATACAATTTTTATATATTTTTGAGTAGTAGAGCTCTTAGTGCTAGTTCGTCCGGGGAAGTACTACCACCTTACCCATTTCTGCCGTGAAGCAGTACTGCACTTGTATTACTGTGTTTCGGTTAGAAAGGTAAGGGAGCCGGTGAAATTACAGGCACATGAGACTTAACAACTTCACGTCCCAGGGTCGACAATAAGTATTTAACAATAACAATGTGAATGGGCATGAGAATCTTAATCAAAAAAATTAAAGAGCTGGAAGGAGTAAAGCTCTTAGTGCAGAGTTCGTCCGGGGATGTAGATGGAGCGCACTTATATTACAGTGTTTCGGATAGAAAGGTAGGGCCGGTGAAATTACTGACACATGAGACAACGTCACGTCTCAAGGACAACACCGCCTTGGTGTTGCAAATGTCCATAGGCGGCGGTGACCACTTAACATCGTGTGGACCGTATGCTTGTTTGTGGGCTCACGTGGTATAAAAAAAATCTATCATTAGTAATCAGTTACTATTCTAGATATGAATTGGTAGCCTTCCAAATCAAGACTAATTTTAGGTCATTGAACCATCCAGCTTAATAGACGCTAGATGTCGTTATGGCCTATTATAATAATGAGATACGATATTGTAGTAACTCTATCGAAGTCAGCTTCGTCAAAGAACTAAGTTCTTATGATTTCAGATTGAATTTCCATTGTTTTTGATTAAGTTTAACTTTTACCTAGTTATCATTATCGGTACCAGCTATCCTGTGCACTGAGCCCGAACATGTATCGTAAACGTATCGTAATCGCATCAAATGCGCCAAAAATCAAACCAATGGAAAATTTAACATCGCGCAACGTCACGACGTGAAATTTTACATACATATCAACTTTTTGGCGAACTCTATACGCTGAAGCATAGCTTGCATTCTTGCTAGGGGCACTGGTGTAAACATTGAGAAACTGTATTTAGAATTGACAGACCTGTTGGCTTAGTGGTTAGTAACCCTGCCAAGTCGCAGGTCACGGGTTCGATTCCCACCCATTACCATATACATACATACCATAACATTTTTGTGCATGAACATGTCTATTTATTCTGTCTGGGTGTAAAATCTATATATATATAAATGTTATGTTGGGTAAGGGTACCTATACTACAGCTATATCTATATAAAAATGTATTTAGAAAAATAAAAAGTAGTATATCAGTTATCCGGTTGTGGCCGGGTGGGTGTAAAGAATATCCCACTCCTAGGATTTTTAATTTAAAAAAAGAATTGATAATCCAAAGCATGATCTCAGTATCAAGTTTCACCATAATCCATTCAACCATTGACACAAACATTAATAAGAATGTTGCAAGTAAAAAAATATTCAAATTCACTTTATATTCGGAAGTAAACGTTATTTTAAATGGGCTTAGAACATTTTGGAGATGGCGACACAAATCCCGCGGGATAATATTATCGCGGACTGCACCACCCCGGGATTGGCCCGGGATTCCGGGATGAACGTAGCACATTTGACGGGAATGGTAACATTTATAGCACCGGTTCAAATTGAATTTTCGCCTTTAAACGTGTTTACTTGGGAATGAGGGATGAATATCTTGCAGGTATGGTTACCAATCTAATAGTCAGAGTTAACTCTTGCACTACTAACATGCAATTTGCAATAGGTATTTTAATTATATAAGCTGTTATTAGCTTGTCAGTAGTATACGTCAGTTCTAGTAAAATTATAGAAAAAAAAATATCTAGTAACAAATTCAACGGGATCTCGTTCTCTGTTAACTCTCAAAGTAGGAAACTCGACAGGAAATCGACACGTGTTCCGCTTTTACAAGAAGCATCTTTTTTTTTTTATACCACTTGGGCCGACAAACAAGCGGACGGTCCACCTGATGGTAAGTGGTCACCGCCGCCTATGGACATTTGCAACACTAGGGGCATCGCCAATGCGTTGTCGACCCTGAGACGTGAAGTTGTTAAGTCTCATGTGCCTGTAATTTCACCGGCCCCCTTACCTTTCTAACCGAAACACAGTAATACAATTGCACTACTGCTTCACGGCGGAAATGGGTAAGGTGGTAGTACTTCCCCGGACGAACTCAGCACTAAGAGCTCTACTACTCGTTCAGTACAGGACGTAGTAGACCCGCTGTCACTGAGTCGACGCACTAGCACCACAGACGTGTTCCCTCGCCGACCGCCGGACAGAAAGAGAATTAGTTACTAGATATTTGTTTTTGTATAATCCTACAATGGATTTCCGCAAGGTCACGCCTGTTAAAGTCGAAATGTACAAATATCGGATGAATAAATAAATAAATAAATCCCAAGACATTCTTCACAGATAGTTGCCTGATCCCAAGTTAAGCAGAGCGTACTGCTTGTAGTATGGCTACCAGGTAACTGATATACTAACAGACATGTTTATGCACACAAATGTTTGTCCCGAGTGGGAATCGTACCCGCGACCTACGGTTTGGCAGTCAGGATCTCTAACCACCAAGCCAACTGGCCCGTCAACTAAAAAACTAACTAGCTAAATAAAACGATCGTATCGCATAAACTGAAGCTATTAGGACGAGAAGTGTAAAATGTAACACTGACTTAATCTAAATTGCACTACACCCCCTCCCTATGCATTGAATATGTCACTAACGAGGTCCCACCGGGATCCAGTCCCGCGGGATCGCATTATCACTTAGGTACAGCACTATAGCGCCTCACAAGTGGCCAATCTTACTACTTTCAACTCGACTGGAACTCACTTCTTACTCACCAATTAATAATAATCATTTATTCACATAAAAAGTTTTAAACACGAATGCAAATTACTGCGGTCCCTGCACTGAGCACAGCATCGCAGAAGACCGACAAACGGTTACCAATATTTACGGTCACTCAGTTCGATCAAATTTCAAAAATAAAATTTATAATTGGCTGTTTTTTGAGCTGAAAGGTGATTTTGGGGGTGTGAATATTGTGTATTTGAATTGAAGAAGCTTTAATTACATAGATAAATCGGTCGAGCGGTTTAGAGACCGGAGGTCCTGGATTCGATCCTAGGTAGGGCAAGATTCAGTAGTTCTTCTATTGTTAGAAATTATTATCTACGTGTAATTCGGTAATTGTAATGTGCCCGATATATGTTATGAGTTCGTCCGGGGAGGTACTACCACCTTACCCATTTCTGCCGTGAAGAAGTAGAGCACTTGTATTACTGTATTTCGGTTAGAAAGATAAAGGGCACGGTGAAATTACAGGCACATGAAACTTAACAACTTCACGTCTCAGGGTCGACAACGCATTAGCGATGCCCCTAGTGTTGCAAATGTCCGTAGGCGGTGGTGACCACTTACCATCAGGTGGACCGTCTGCTTGTATGTCGGCACAAATGGTTTTTTTTTTTTTTTTTTAGAAGGGACGAAGGTGTTAGCCTCAGATGGCTCTTACACCCTTACGCGGACAATTCCGGCGAGCGCTAGGGGCTCTCAGCCGAAAGTACATTTAGATTTTAAGCAACAAGCACACTGAGGGTGCCCCCTGTGGGGCTCGGACCTCGGGCTCAGGGCGTTGCGTGAAAGACTTTACATTATCTGATTTATTTATTAGTGGTTCTTTATTTCAATACATAAAACAATAACAATGAATTTTTAGAGGGAGCGCGGCTAACGTCCACGCCGGCGAGGACGGTATCTAGGCTGATGGCCTTGTGGGTGTGTAGTATCGCGAGCTGAAGATTCGGCTGCAGCTGTTTGAGCTTTGGTGATTTCGTCGTCAGACTCGGCGAGGGCGTGCCTCGGTCTGCGAACGCGACTGATACGGGACGGCGCACAAATGGTAAAAAAAAAAAAGATACGGCGACAATGTTCACTACACGTTGGAAACATCTTCGGTGAAATGTGGGATGTATAGAGACTTCTGTCTACGTCTTTGTCGATAGGCTTACAGAAATCTGGATTTTGTAGACTATCTTTTATTGTAGACCAATGTCACAGCCTAGTGTCAATATGCGTGTATTTATGAAATAAAATTAATAACCAAATTACGATTTTTTAATTGCAGTCCATTCAAGCATTATTGCACCACAAACATACAAACAGAGAATTTCACATTTATAATATTAGTAGGTCATCCAGTAGTAATTCGTGTCTCGCGACTCGACTCGCCTCGCGTGATACTGGTTCGAAATCGGATTTACTCGAGGGGAAAAGTCAATTATGAAATGGGGATTTCAATTAAGTTAAGATGTCGCAAGGTCAATCAATACAAGACAGTGAGGGAGAACTTGCCCCTTCGACTCAAAATTTGAAATAGGAATACAGCTTCATTGAGAAAAAAAAAGTTTAATGTGTGCAGTTCGTGCGTTAGGAGTGAAACTTTCAAAAAACTACTTATCCTATTCTCTTGTAGGCTTAATGGTACAAAAAGTAAATGTTTGTCTCTTTTTAGAACCGCTTTGAAGAAGTTTCACTTTTTATTAAACTTTTGATGTATGCTTACATAATATATGACTGGCAATGCATGAAAACTTTTTGTTAAAAAAAAGGAAAAAATTGTGCATTTCGCGGTGTTCTTTACTACTTACTTAGTTCATTTTAAAACAAAAGTGTATTTTTATAATATCTGAAATTTTGCTGAACGATTTCAAACCTTCTAGTAAAGAAGTGAAAGTCACGCATTTAAGATATAAGGAAATAAATATCTTTGGACATTCTACACACACGGCAATTTGATCCCAAACTAAGCAGAGGTTTTATTATGTAAACCAGGTAACTGATATACTACATATAAATCTAAATTTTATTAATTTAAATTATATTTTTTATATCCACAGAACAAACAGATACACACAAATATTTGCCTTGGACGAGAATCGATCTCATTCCTATTTTAATGGCATTAGGTTTCTTTAGTCATTATTGGGCTTTTTGGAGATCAAAACAATGGAGATCGAATTTTTTCATCGTCAACAGAAGATGAAATAACCTATAAACCGCGATGTATTATACATAAACCTTCCTATTGAATAATAAGGAACTGTCCTGTATCAAAGATGAATGATCAAACACTAACCAGTGTATTGAACATTAAGAAATATACGAAAACAACTAATATGATCAAAATTAAATCATTAATGTGATTTTTAAGTACCGATCTAATCACAAAGAGTATGTTATTTGATGCTGTACAATTATGACATCAGAACTTGCTATTTCATACAAAACTCCATACATTCGATCGTTTTGACATTCCATAAAGAATTGCTGATTTGACATGTCAGGACACATCCCTATATTCTGTTTATTGATGAAAACAACATCAAAATCCGTTGCGTAGCTTAAAATATCTAAGCGTACAGACAGCGGGAAGCGACTTATTAGTTTTAAAATTAGTTTTATACAACACCATTACACGAAACTTCACACCGTATTCCATATCACGCAACACAAAACTAATCGTTCAAATACAACATTTTCTCTTAGTAATAGAAATTTTAAGAGAATGGAAGTGACAAAAGAGCGAGACGGCGAGCCGCTTCGCGAAGCTTATCTCTCACGTAATTAGTAGTATTAGCGTAGTTAGCGAAAGAGACAGAGCACGGAGGCCGCGACGAAACATCCTCGAGTTAGTGTCATTTTCCTTCCAGAATTCAGCCCCAGAAGTGCCATCGTCTATCCAGTATTAACAAATATTCAAAGATTTCCATCCGTCAATGATCCTGTCACAACACCCACACAACAAAATCAACAATCAAGGTATAATGTGCCATAAATCATAACATGCACACAAGTAAACGTGTTGTAACAATGTTGTGTTTGTATGTGTGTATAAACCGGTCGCGTTCGGGAACTCGCTCGCGGTGCCTTCTGCTGGCGGTTAGGGTGAGGACTTAGTGGAGGATGTAGCGGGTTAAGACTTTGAAATAATTTTAGGTTTTTACTAATTTTGTAAGAGTAAGAGACTATATTTTGCAAGGTGCAAGGGTACTTTATCCCTCTTTGAAAATCTGTCGCCAAGTACAGATAGTTGCACTTCAGTTAGTTCTGTTCTAGGCTTTGTTTGCTTAACAACTTCGCCTACATCATTACTTACCACAATGAGATTGTGGTCAAACTCAAGCCTATGCAAAGTAAAAAAAGTACTGACACGACCAATAAATGTTGCTCTCGAATTAACACTTACACAGAAACCAAAGATTCCACCAAGCGAAGTTAAATTTTAATGCAATACGCACAAGCAATCATATTGAATGAGATTGACATTTGACAATTAAAAATAGTTCTTAGTTGTAAACTGACTTTAAAACCGATGCCTTAAAATATGTTAAAAATGCTATACAATATGTTATGTTCGGGACTACGAATTCGTAGGAAATTATAAAGGAAATAAATAAAAAACCGGTGCCATTTGTAGTCCTTCTAACCCCCAATTAGTCTATAAACAACCTACCTACAGTCACACTACATTTAAAAAAAATAAGCATTAATTCTTTATTTCCCAAAACCTCTTCCGCTATAACCTGCAACATGTCCCCACCTTAACAGTGTCATTGACACCGGCGCTCGCGCAGCCTTCGCCTGTCTCATATAGATAAAACCTACTCCTAGATCAAAGTATTCGAAAACTTTTAAGTGCAACATATTTCGTTAAATTTAAACTTTTTACGCCTCTTTATGTGGAATTTTAAACTCTTTTCTTGTTCTTTTTCTTAATGTTTATTTTGATTTTATTCTAATGTATTTATCTAATACCTTTAAACGAGCAATTCCTGTATATATGTACATATATATATAATTAGGATCTCGGAAACGGCTCCAAATATTTTTATGAAATTTTGTATGCAGGGGGTTTTGGGGGCGTTAAATCGATCTAGCTAGGATTCATTTTTAGAAAATGTCGTTTTATCCGTGTTTTTAGGCAATGAAAACTGCTACAATGTCATTAGAAGGTAAGGTTTTCATCTCTTTCATCTTTTTTTTTACATCTTTTGTGAGAAACACTGTTATTGGGACCCCTTTATCATCAGGTACTTTTTAATTAGACAAGTAGAACAATCTGAGGAATAATGGAACTGTAGCTGACTAGTTATTCCATGTGGTTTCACCCGCAACCCTGAAGGATGTTATGTTTTGCCGGAGTAAAAAGTATCCTACGTGGTACTCAACGTTAAAAGCTATCTATATTACAAGTTTTATCTTTTTTTTTTTACCAAAGTATTAATAAGTAATAAACATAAAATAACAATCCACCAAGTAGTTTTTGCGTGAAAGAGTAACAAAAATCTATCCATTCTTACAAACGTTCGCAGTTATAATATATACTAGCTGTCCCCCGCGGATTTACCCGCGTTCCCGTGGGATGTCACATGTATTATACATAAAAAAATTCCTCTTTAATCACTCTATCTATTAAAAAAAACTGCATCAAAATCCGTTGCGTAGTTTTAATGATTTTAAGATACATAGGGATATAGGGACAGAGAAAGCGACTTTGTTTTATACTATGTAGAGATGAAGTAGCTATTTACATTTATTTAGTTTTAGTATAAGGTACGGCTGTCTCTCGCGGTATCACAAACATTCCCGGTTTATGTTATATTTACCCAGGATAAAAAATATCCTGTAAGTTATTCCAGGACATTCTCCATCATCTAAATCCGATCACTAGTTTTTGCGTTAAAGAGTAACAAACATATACAAATATATAATAATAATATATACAAATACCTCGCCACAAACTATCGCATTTATAATATTACTAGTTGTCCCCCGCGGTTTCACCCACGTGACCCAAAGGTGTTACATATTTCCGGGTTAAAAAACAGCTTATATTTTAGTCCAGGGCATTGTCTATCTATGTGCCAAGTTTCATCCAAATCTGCTCGGTAGTTTTTGCGTAAAAGAGTAACAAACACCCTTACAAACATTTACATTTATAATATTAATAATTTTGCCACTTAAATATCAAAAAGCTTATCCAAATATTAATTTTAATTTAATTTGACTAATTAATTTCGCCGTCAAAAGATTATAACACACAGATATCCTTTAGTAAAGTAATTTGAACTTACGATTTGATACCCAGCCGACCAGTTCTAATTTAACAATAAAATCCCGCTACAGATAATCGCAGCCTGAAGGTAACAACGGACCCATGGCACAGTATACGTGTGAGCTCTATCAGTAGCCTAATACAGCTTAAGAAACCTTTAGAACGTAAAGAAAAAAAAAATGCTAATTAGAAGACTGGTATGTCTCTGTCTGAAGGGAAACATAGAGATGCTGAGCTAATGAGAGAAAAGCAACGGAAAAAGGAGGAACAATCATCAACGAATAATCAAACACAAACAGCTTAATACTGTGCACTGCAAGAAACTTGGTAGTTGACTACTTCACATTACGTATGTATAATAATAAATCACATGACATTTGAGCTTATTTGTCGAAAGCTAAAATTGTTTGTGATATAAGCAATCCTTTAATATTAGAGTAATAAAAAAATATTTAAGAGTATAATATAAGATTAATATAAGAATCAAATAAATGCTTTCTACAACATAAACGATTATTTTAATGACGACAATGCTTGGGTGTAGCGCTCGCTCCAGCAGGACACATCTTTATGTAGAAAGTCTTATTTTGAAAAATGTTATAGCTGAGTTTATTGCCGGCTCTTCTCAGTAAAGCAACCTTCCGAACCGGTGTTAGAGTCTAACCAGTCATAAGTGCATGTAAAGGGCTATTTGAATAAAACTTTTCATTTCATTTCAATAAAACAAAAAAATATTTGAAGAATTATACCTTCCTACATATATCGTCGTGCACTTGTATTACTGTTCCAAAAATTCAAAATTCAAAAACATTTATTCAGTTGAGGCCTGCGGAGGGGACTTATGAAGGTCAAAGTTACTGAACCTACTTTGTACTCCTACCATAACTACTGTGTTTCGATTAGAAAGGTTAGGTGGGCGGTGACATTAAAGGCTCATAAGATTTAACAACTTTACATTTTAGAGTCGATAGCGCATTTGGCGATGCTCCTTGTATTGCAAATGTCTTTAGGCAGCGGTAACTATACAGTATCGGATGGACTGCCTGCCTGTCCCCTTATTCAGCTAATACAAACTTCGGCGAACCGCTTCACGGAGGCCTCGGAGAGCTTACCTCTCACGTGATTAGTAGTATTAGCGTAGTAAGCGACAGAGACAGAGCATTGAGGCCGCGACAAAACATCCTCGAGTTGTGTCATTTTCCTTACAAAATTAGGCCCCTGTTTGTTAGACTACATAGCATTTAAAAGAAATAATTTACAGTAGTCACTGAACAATCATTTCATAACCCCATATGCCACAGAAATATATGGGTGTAAATATACATTTATGTATGTATTTAGAAAAAAAGTAGTACATCAGTTATTTGGTTTCCATAGTACAAGCTCTGTTTAGTTTGGGATCAGATGGCCGTGTGTAAAGAATGACCCAGGATATTTATTTATTTAATATACTGCAGCGTTAATGTTGATAGACAGGATATAATATAGTTTTTCTTATAGTTAACAATCCAAAATTAGTTAAAAACGTTACCAGCAACAGTTAATATAAATAAGAAACTGCTATCAAATTACAAAGGATTAATTACACCAGTAAATTCTATCGTGTCCTGATTGCAATAAGGCATATTTTACAGTAACTGAATTTCGTTTTTTTTTTTCTTGCAACTCAATAAAAAAGGCGTCCAAAAAGGAGTAACAAAGCAGTAATATTTGTATTCGATCTACTGTTCTATATTGTACTGTGCGAAATGTGTTCTGTTTTATCTGTGACTGCTCTTTGCTCCGGGGTTTGTACTCGTAGGCCTTTGAATATTAATGCTCCTTAGATCCCTTTTTTGCGATACAAATGGATTGTGTCCGTAAAATTATCTGAAATTACATGGTTATTTTTAACTGAAATCCTTTGTGAAGTTTTAATGTTGGGGTTCAAAAGAATTGGTATAGGAATTTAATTATGTGTTTAATTTATAAAGTGCTCTTATGAAGTAACGATCCGCCCTGGTTTTGCTTGAGTGGGATGATAAATATTTTTTTTTTTTAAATAATATAAACTAGTGCTTGACTGCGATCCCACCTGATGGTATAATTAAATATAAATATTATCCCAAATTAAGCTGCGTGTATTGCTTGTACAATGGTAACTAGATAACTGATACACTACACATACTCCTTTTTTATATATTTATTTAATTGTATATCTAATAACTTTTAGAATTTACTAATAGTTTAACTGTTTATGTGCAACTCAGATTTTTTAATATCTCTTCTCCTTGTACCTATCATTATTCCTATCTGTCTGTTTGTTCGAATATATCTTTTAAGCTACAATGTAGAATTTGATGCGGTGTTCACCACCAATTATGAAATTTCTTCCGGAGAGATTGTGTGCATAAAGTACATACATATATATGTTCCCACTCAGGCAAAGCCGGGCGGGGCGCTGGTAGTAGTAAAAAAGCGTCATCTGCGAATCGAACCGTTCCACCGTACCGTATTTAACGAAACTATAAAATGAGTTTATTTTATAGGGATATTATTATTTGTTATTTAAATAAATAAATATCCCGGGATAATATTCTTTTACACACGGCCATCTGGTCCCAAACTAAACAGAGCTTGTACTATGGCAACCAGATAACTGATATACTACATATACTACTTTTTATTTTTCTACTATATACACATATATAGATATTTACACCCAGACACAAAACAAACAGACATGTTCATGCACACAAATGTTTGTCCTGGGTGGGAATCGAACCCGCGACCTTCGACTTGGCAGTCAGGGTCGCTAACCACCAAGCCAATAGGCCTTAATAGGCCATAGTAGTACACACTCTGTAAACATTTCAACAGTCTACCAATTACGGTTCATAAGATACAGCCCGCTGACTGACAGACAGACGGACGGAACCTTAGCAGGGCACCCGAAAAGCACCTTAAAAACAATAAGTAGTTCAAAATAACATTACAAATGTACCCACCGGCCCTTCTCGTTCGTGACGCGTTCATATTCCATGCCGCATTCTGATATACCACCAAAGATAATCTCCTGATTGTACAATGAGATCTGTGCGGTAAAGTAACGGCACTGAACAGTTGTGGGCAATCGGAAAATATGGATTTACAGAGGCTTATAACGAAATTAATATCAGATTTAGAATTAAAATGATTCTTGGTATATCTTAAACGAATTTGGTACGTTATAGTTGCTATGTACCCTTATATTTTGTTATTTAGTGTACTGTACCTAAATGTTGAAAAAACTCAACGTTTTTGTTTTTTTTTTTTTAATTTCACTGAGGCTCTTATCTTTCATGATCTATGGTGAATGGTAAAAAACTGACTGCTTAGTTTTTTTTTCCTGTTTGTCCATAAGTCACAACCATTTTACTCGGAACGTACTGGCACTATATTACTGAAAGTTTATAAGTAGGTCTTATCTACGTACTATTACAGGCCAGTTGGCTCGGTGGTTAGCGTTCTGACTGCCAAACCGAAGGTCGCGGGTTCGATTCCCACCCAGGACAAACATTTGTGTGCATGAACATGTCTGTTTGTTCTGTGTCTGGTTGTAAATAACTATATAAGTATGTATTTAGAAAAAAAAGGTAGTATATGTAGTATATCAGTTATCTGGTTTCCATAGTACAAGCTCTGCTTAGTTTGGGATCAGATGGCCGCGTGTAAAGAATGTCCCGGGATATTTATTATTATTTTATTATTACATAAAAGTATTAATAATCAAAAATTCAAAACGACTTACTCAGTTTGACTCTCATGAAGCACTTACAAAGGTCAGTTACTGAAGCTACAAAGACACTAGGAGAAAAAATTGGGTCCTTGAATAGGTAAATGTAAGTGAGGGTTGAAAAATCCAATGTGAGTGTTAGGTAGAAGGAACTTCTGAAATGAGAAGTTCAATTACGTTTTTAAAAAGTCAGAACTTTTGTCTTATTGAACATCGTAAAAAATATCGCTGTTTTATAGTCTTGCTCGTAGTTTGTCCAGGGACGTACTACCACCTTACCCATTTCCACCGTGAAGCAGTAGTGCACTTGTATTGTGTACTGTGTTAACTGTAGGTTAAATAGGTATTGCGGCGACAAACTGATCAGCAACAAACATATGAACCCACTATCAAACGTAAGAAGGCTTGACGGCACAATCAAAAGGTTTAAGACCCTAATAAAATGAATACCTTCATCGTTAAAGAAGCAATGCCGATAGGAAGAGCCTCATACATCAATGTTAAGCGGTAGCTGACATGTTAACTTGACTTTTAGGACATGGGAGTCAAAGAATAGATAAGTGAACAGATGTGTTTGACGCTCTATTAAGACCTATCGATTGATGATCGATTGATTTGGTATTGTAAGGTTTTTATTTTTTTTAATAATATTTTGGGATTAAGTAATTTACACACAAAATATTCATAAAATAAATAAGTGATACTTGTAGTAATGGATAGGTTGCAGATTTATTAAAACTTCACTATCTACCATGTGGAAATCTTAATGTCCGCGATAAAATGTTTTATTTGTTTGCTTAAACCAGCCATTACAGAGCATATTCGAGACGTTCAGACAGACTGACATACAAAAAAATCTATACAGCGTATAAATAGCAGGTTTAATTAAAATTTAGCATTTATTTAGTAATCACAGACAGACTTCAATTTTTTTTAATGGCAAGTTGATTCCAGCGTGCGTTTAAAAAAGCACTTTCAATATTTCCCAAATTTTCCCAATACCCTGGCAACATTTAACATTTTTCTCCTAAAAAACTTTAACTCAAACATTTTAAAAATTGCCAAATCAGTCTAGCCGTTCTCAAGCAATGCGCTTACTAACGAACAGCGTTTTATTTTTATTTATACTGATATAAATAGACATTGCAAAATTCTATTATAATAAGACTTACAATACAAAAATATTATTTATAACTCAGTTAGTTACTTTCGACGATACTCCGTGCCCTCTCCGATGTCTTCAGGATTAAAAAGATATAACAAATCACTTAGATATTTAATTCCACATCCGTTTGACATTGTTGACATTTGACATTAGATCAATTCCTACGCCAGCCCACGCTCGTGTATCAGGCAGGACCTTCTGTATTGATCTTATCTGTGTCTCCTGTCTCACCTGTCTCAGAATCGGAGATACAGTGACGTTGGAAACCTCGATTGATGCTTTGATACTAATAACAACCTTTTTACTGGATATTCTAATGTGGACTTTAACTGGTTGCATTAGAATTCCATTTTGAAACAAAATGTTTTAATTACAAATATGAATGCAAAAATTTTATAATATTTCTTTTTCATTTACCCCGGGATTTTGTCACAAGTTTTATCCCAAAATAAGTAGAGAACGAAATGTGGAACATAATATATTTTTTTTATTTTATTCCAACTAGGCCGTCTATGCAGACGATCTGGTCCATCTGCCGCCTATGGAAAATTGCAACTATTCATTGCAAGGCAATGGATGTTACTATATAAAATACTAAAAAACAAAAAAATTAAAGAGGAATTAACAAGTTAGTATCGAACGCGCCCACACGGCACTCAATGCGGCGTCAACCGTCCCCCACTAGGGTCTACCATCTACCATCATTTCATATTCAAATAAGGTGAGGTGGCCAGACGAATTCCCTATAGATTATGTAGTTACAGACTCGATTCACGGTTGGTTTATGCCTACATCTTTTTACGAATTTAAAGATGAAAACTACCTAAAAAGTTCTGTTGAAGCATTGTAAATGGCTGATTTTGTATATAAGTAAGCGGTAGCTTTAAATAAATCTTGAAATGTTTTTTTAATTCCTAAATGAATTGCAACTGCCATAAAAAAATGAAAAATTATCTGTCAAATTTTTATCGTCAAAAGTATTAAAAATAGTCTAAATACATAACTTGTGAACGAGTGAGCAAGTTCAACTTCCACTCCCAGTTTTTATTTCTAGAGGACAGACTTCGAATGCTGTAACAAACGCAGTGGGCTGGAATCCAACGACTTTTAGCTTTTGGTAAAGGAAAACATCGTGAGGACGTCATAGCACGTACACGTATAGTAGGGTACTATTTACCCATTGTTTCTTTCTAGGTTATTAGTTCCTACCACTTTTACCACATCAGCAATTACCATATTATGGTCAAACACAATATATTCGGTCTTATAGTTATACAGAGTAACAAATACCTATATACATATTTATATATATATCTTCAAAGTACTGACGACTCTGCTTCCATTCTTACCTTAATCTTTGACAACGTGTTAGGGCGTCAGTGTAGAGTCAATGTCAAAGTTAATAGAAATTATGTATTTGTATCAGTTACCGCGTCTCAGCGACCACGTTCAGAATTAACAAGAGAGATTTACATATCATACATGTAAATTGAATGTATTATACAACTGTAATGCACAGACGGACAATTAGTTGAATAATGCATGTATCTAAGGCCTTATCTTTTCAATGGAAGGTAGAATGGATTTTTTGACGTCTTCTTAAGGTTATATTTTGATAATGGAGAGCTACCATATTATATTTCCTGTCAAATGGAAACGTTTTTTTAGAATATCCGAGCTATTAATACGGAAAGTGAGATTGTGGTTAAAGAAAGCTGTTGTGTGTAAAATAATGTATTTATAAAGTATAGCTGTCCCCCGTGGCTCCACCCGCGTTTATCGATATCATATATAACCTATAACCTTCTAGGAAAAATTTCGCGTCGAATGGTAGCAGTCCCATCCCTATATGTTCAGTAGTTTTGAAGTGATGGTTCGTCAAAGGAACCTTATTTTCTTTATTTATATACTAGCCATCCCCCCCAGTTTCACCCGCGTTTATCGATATTAACACTAAACATACCATAACCGGGTCAAATGACCCATTTTGAACTTTGCATTGAAAATGCACGTATCATCATATTGCTTTTGCAAATTTGACTTCATGACTTTTTCTTACTAATTAATATACAGTTATACTATTTATTTCCCTTCCTAACAACCATATTTCATACATTCAAGCAAGAACCATAGTCACATTTGACCCGCTATGGTAGAAATATGTGCCTAGTAAGTGTTGGTATGATTAGTGTTAAATATAGCCTATAACCATATAGGAAGAAAACCGTTTCCAATGGAAGCCCCATCCCGATATGTTCAGTAGTTTTAAAGTTATGGAGCTTCAAAAGAACCCACCCTATTTGGTTATAAGAGGGTTAGTTATCTATTCTGCTTAGTTTGGAGCTAGAAAACTGTGTGTAAAAAATGTTCCAGGCTTTGGTCATTTATTTATTTATGAGTACCCTCTTTACACCTGAAGATTAAGGCTTATAAAGCTGTTAATAAAGCTCAAAGTGTGTCATATCGTGTATTCAGTGGCGTAGCTACCGGAGGGCTAGACGGGGTAGTGCTCCAAGCTCTGGAGGAAGGACAAATGATTTTAAATAGTTTAGTTGGCGCCCTACTTAATTTTTTGTCCCTGGGCCTTTGGTTATCTAGCTACGCCACTGTGTGTATTGGCTTTTGATGAGAAACGGTTTCCTAGGATTGTATGTTCCAAGAAAGATCATTCTTCGATCAAAATGAAAAATAGCATATTAAGGTCACGGTAAGTAATACCGTTAAGGCGAAGTTTTATCGTTATTCGAACAATGCAGGCCCTAATTTCCCTAATGGCCTGGTAGAGGTTTCGCTTCGTCATACATTACGAGAGCTTCGGCTTAACCTATGCGGTCGGGTCAAAGTGGTTAAGGTCTTTTAACATTTCGATTTCTGTTTTAGGAACAACAGAAACGTCAATGCTACGTTTTGAGTTAAGCTCTTTTAATACTTCCTGACAAAAAATATGTTTATCAATATTTGGTATACTAACAATAAATTACCTAAACTAACAGAAATTTCCTTCAAAAATACTGCTTTTTTTTTGTTTTTTTTTTCTTTTTGATATATTTAAATATTAAATTAAATTAATTATATTCATTTCGTTTGTAACTCCAATAGTACTAATGTAAGCGCGATTAGATACATATTGATAAAGTATTTATATTTTTTATCGTATCAATAAAATGTATTAAGTTTTCCAAGAGAACGCAAAGTTTATTTTTTTATAGGTACATTACTCTACCGAGAGTCAGTCAAGAACGATGGAGCGGACATTTGTGCAGAACTCTTCAAAGGGCGCATTGAAGAGGATCTCATATTCGAGACATTTGTGGTAACTGGGCCCTTGGGGGCAGGAAGTCTTGGCATTTTTCCGTGGTCGACGCTTCCCATGATCAGAGGGCTGGTAAATTCCTCGGCTAGAGTATTAGCATTGCCACGCAGTATGGCAATGTTCTAGGCTCCAGAACTACCTGTTCTTTCGTTTACCCTCGTATTAGCTGTCCGGGGTTCACCCACGTTCCCGAGGGATATAAAATTTTCCCGGCACAAAAAGTATCCTATGTTACTCCTATGCTCATTGGAGGTATTCCAAGAATATGTGTACAAAGTTGCATGATGATCGGTTAATTAGTTTTCGCGTGAAAGCGTAACAAACAAACATACATTCACATTTATAGTATTAGTAGGGATTGCTTATATTATTTATGTATATACTTTTACTAAAAAAGGATAAAGTTTGTTGGTTTGTAACTTAGGATGAGGAAGTAATCCACAAAACGACTTATCCGATTTCAAAACTTCTTTTAATGATAGAAAGTTACATAAGTAATAGTAGTATAGGCTATGTTATATAATCCAAGAATACCGCAGGACGGTAGCCAGTTGTACATTTTTAAAAAAAAAAAATTTGTTGTTTAAGTAAATAAAAATATTTTTATTCACATAAGCTTTGACGAATATGAATAGCCTGACTCTAATATCGGTTCGGAAGGTTGTTTTAACTGAGAAGAGCCGGCAAGAAACTCAGCAAATACTCTTTAAAAAAAAAAGCATAAATTCAATTAAAAATCGTAAAATCAATAAGCCCTGCTTTTATTACAATCCACAAAAGAGGAAAATATAATTCTGTTACATAATAAACGCCAAGATTAACTTGAGACAGTTCATCTGAACCTCGAAGCGGAGCACCTCATCGCTTCCGCACCATATTAAGGTAACAGCTTATAAAGTCTCGTATAAATTATCAGCAGGCGATGTACAGCAGTGTGTAATGGGCGAGCGGAGGATTATTTATCGCCTACGCGTGGAGTTCGGGCGGAGTGTGGACTTGGTGATGGGCGATGCGGGTTTTTAAAGACGGTTGGCAAGGCTAAAGTACGCCCTGGTGTATATGTTCAAATGTGGTGGTGATCTCTTTCCAGCTAGGTTATTGTGTAATACTTTCGGAATCGAAATTGAGGCGAATTTGCTACTAGATTGATCGTTGGATGATTGCTTTTTCATTCACACACCTTCGCGCAGAGTGTGATAACAATAGTTGAGTCGTAATAAATTAAAAAACATGGCCTCTTAGCATTACATTTTAAAACGGTATCTTTCATATTTTTTTCTTGTGACAGACAACAAAACTGGTAGATCCCGTTATTTAAATACATCTATCAAATCTTACCCTTTGAAGGCCTTTAATTTCTGAATAATCCTGAGTCACGAGTCGCTTACGTCAAGTTGCTCCGGAAAGCTGGATATTGTCTAAAAGAATCCGCTTTCGCTCATCTCCTAAAGTCTATACCTATAGCTTTTACGGCTTAAAGCTAAAGAGCGCTTCATAATGACTGTATTGATGTAAATTAATTATTTACATTATGCAATGCATGCATGCATGCGACGTAATTGGATTGGCATCATAACAAAGGAATTATTTAGACCTGCAAAACCAAAATGCCCAGGATCAACTATCAATTGAGAAACTAATAGCATTAGGAACTAAATTCGTATTATAGAATGGTTGCTCCAAAGAGAGTCGTCGTCTGTTAAAACACTGGCAATATACTTGTAAAGCGATGCAGTAGTGCAACTGTATTACTGTGTTTCGGCAAAGGTAAGGAGGCCGGTGAAATTGCTGCGTAAAACTAAACAACATTACGTTTCAGTGTCGACAATGTATTGGCGACACCCCTGGTCTTGCAAATGTCCATAGGCGGTGGGGACCATTTACCATCAGATGGACTGTTTGTTTGTCGACCCTTTTGATATAAAAATGAAAACGATCCCCAATGAAGATGATGATGTAAAGTACCCACAAATAGACTTGCGTTTTAGGTCGCTGAACATATGACACGACCAGAAAATACGCATTCAGTGTAACCTTGAAGGTGTCCAGATTGTTCTCTATCAAATTCTACCTATGTCTTCGGTATTATCACCGTGAAGTATTTTAATTTGACCCTCAAATTCGGAAATTCTGAACGAACTTCAAAAAGAGAAGAGTAGGTTCAATAACCTAATAAACTAATGAAATATATTTGCAAATTTCTTAGGTTATTTTCCAGTAATTTCTATTTATATCCTTCCTTAGTCATTATCTGGAGTAAACCTTTCAAAAACCGAAATTACAATGAGATTATTCACTGAATCATATTTATTGGTTATGGCAACCATGGATATTTGTAGCTTCTTATATTTTATCTGAAATCGAGTTCTATTATAGAGGTAATAGATTCCAAGATTTCAATAACAAAGTGACAAACGACAAAGCGGGCTTCATTACGTCTTTCATAAAATTTATGTAAATAGTGGCAAAGTGTACAGCTGACTTTAAAGAGCTGAAGGTTATGCAAAATGAGGAGACACTTATAGCTGTCAGATTATTTATTTGAGCATTTCGTTCAGTTTCTCAAAACCTGATCAATAGAAAAGTCGAACCTGATCTAAAGACGTACAAAATGCAGATGGTAATAGTTTTGATTGGGAGACTGACTCCCGAAAAGGTGGTAACTCCAGTATTTTTGACCTTTATAAGTGCCCTTTCATGTTGTAAACTAAATGAATGATTTTTTTATGCTAGATTAAGGCAGATTACTATACTGCATTACTTAAATTCCTATATATTACCAAATCAAGCCATATGTGACCAAGGGTTTCAAAAATTTTACTAAGAAACAGCACTGCCTCTTTGCTGTTTCTCGTTACATCCGCAATTACGTGAGAGGTCCGCTCTCCGAGGCCTCGTTGAGCTGGCACGTCAACGAGTTTCGTTTTAGAGAATGCAGGAACATAAGCATGATGAAACGACGTAGAGTTACAATTCCACAGAAATCCTTTATTCAGAAGAAGCAGCAACAAAACCCGCAATACCTAAAGAGAAAATATCCACTAGATTACTTGTCGTGTAATAAATAAAACTGGTAATCCAAAACTCCTATTTCATACAGATTAGCAAAAACATTATGCTAACATTATCACATTGCGCGTTGTAACAAACAATATTAAAGATGGTGCCAGCGTGTAGCCGCGACCTTCCCCAGGATTTACTGGCACAATAACATGGCCCTTAAACACACGAATGAAATACCAGAGACATTCCACCTTGGAGACTTGGACAAGGATTTGGAGGTTCTGGAAGTGTTGTCAAGTTTAATTTAATGCGTATTTTACTTGCATTTTAGCGTCCGGAAATGAGAATGCATCTTTTATAATTTGATCCAGATGTTCGATGTAACCTTTTCTTTTTTAGAGTAGACCTGGTGGTAATGGTAAAAGGTAGAAAAATTATCATGAAAATGGTTTCCTGATGATACAGTCAGAATCCAACTTCAAAACGATCAATATTTAGTTTTTTTTATATCCGCAGGCTGAGAAACTAGCAGACATTGGTAGTTATTATAGTCCTCCGACATTATATTGAATCCCCAAGAAAGCACGGATGTACTCTGGAAATTAAATACAAACAGGAGTTTAGGCACTTCAAGTATTCTTTAAAATGAAATTCCGTGGCGTATCCAGATAATTTACATCCACAATCTCATACGAATGTAAAACAAAGAGCAAAAGAGTGGAGATTATAAAAAAATACCGCGGCATACTTGCAAAACGTGGAGATTTCCAATTATTCTCGTATATTACGGCAAAAAATTGCGTCGACAGTCGTAATATAAATTATCTCGGCATGTTTCAGATAATGATCAATTTGCATGAATATTTTTACGAATATAGATATAATAAATGTAATGATAGTTGTGAATAATTTAATGGGTATGTGAATGAACTTAGAGGTGCGTAAGGAAATATTCATTTGAACCGTATGAAGGCCGGGTTAAGGAAGAAGTGGAATCATGATGTCAAGGATACCTATGGACATGAAAAGACGCTTCACTCCTAATGCTGATAAGTTGGCAGACGGTCCACCTAGAGGTCAAGCTTATAGCACGTCGCTTATTAGACACTATAACAGGAAGCCCCTCAATATTTTGTATACCTTTAGCAGTACTGGGCAGGTTCGCACTACGTTCAAAACGAATCCGAATAGAGAAGACGGGTGACGGATATCGGTTTCAGTGTATAAAATACAATACAAAAAGTTATCCCACTACTCCAGCGCGTATTTTCACGGAGTCTGTACGGATAGGAACTGCGAAACCATTCTAAGAGGCTTTGAATTACAAGTCTAATTGTAAGTAGATCAGAGTATTTTTGAAATATTAGATGGACGTTACTCAAATGATCTCGTGGACTATTAATTCTTCTCTCATTCTCAAACCCTCACAGTAATACTTCCTTCAATCCACTAATGAGTTAACCAAGCTCGAATTGGCCTTGAACCAGCCCACGCAATTTCTTCACAAAACGTGTTTTACTATAATGATGTTTTGACATAACAAATATAAATAAATGTATGTTCTAATGACTTATGAAGAGAAAATACACGTTTCTTTTATTATTTGTTAGGCTGGTAATAAGCCGTTCGCTTGAGGGAACCGCCGTGTTGCTAATGTAGCTAGTGCTGTCTCTAAAAATAAGCTTCCATTACGTTCAGATACAATGAAAATATGATGAGTTGAACCTTTATGCCTGACATCGCACAACATTACTTTTTTTTCTTTTTAATACGCTTTTATTAGCGTCACTTACAACTGAACTATGAATGATTAATAAGTCGATTTCAGCCTATTTCTAATATTCCTATCGGTTTTAAACAGCATCATTTTCATCTGCCTATTCTATATATGTCAAAAGAAACTAAAATAATATTATCAAAGAGCATTTAGAAGTTACGGTCTGAACCATAACGCACACTCAACAAACCCTCAATTTCGCAAAACTAGCAAGCACCGACCATATTAAACTTAGCGCAACAACAAGCAACGAACAAACACGGATAAATCCCACTGGTGCATTACCATCATGCACTTTTAACCGGGTTGCAAGCGGTTAATTGTGCGGGCTGCACAAAAACTGCAATTAAAAATGGCCCCACGTTGGGCGCCAACGCTCTCGCGGGTCGCAGGTAACGTGATTATGCATTTCTGTACTGTTGTATTTCCTGAAGTGACACGCGAGCTGCTTTGAAATGAGTTTTTGTTGGGTTTAGTTAATGTTCACAATTAGGGAATAGATTAAATTTAAAGGAATTGTTTATTTCTGAGTGGTAATTCAGCTCTATTGTAAAGTTATGCTTCATATCTAATAAAATCTTCTTTTAAATTAGATTTTTGATATTTAGCGCTTTGAAATTTATAGACGAACATCTCGAAACGTTAATCTATATCTAAGTCAATTAAAAACATATATCTCGACAGAAAACAGGGTAGGTTAAAAACAAATCTAAAAAGAACGCGTCTAACTGCTTTCAAAACGCTCAATACAATTTATTTCGATCCGAAACCACTTAGAAGGAAGCAAACTTAAAATAACCAGTAAATACCGGCGCGGGTTGGAGAGACCGCTAGAGCGACGTCGCACAACTTTCAGTGTTCACATTAAAACTGATAAACCCTTTAATGCAAATTGAAAGCGTGCGGGCGTGAAACACGCCGCGGCGCGGTCGGACCGTTGTGTTAGCTGTTCGAATGATTTTATTGCGACATCCATTGTTTAATTGAATAAACGTTCTATTTTCGAAAGACTGTCTGATATATTTTAATTTACCTAGCTCAATTGTAAATAGCTCAAAATACAACTCCATGGCATCAGATTATCGCAAAGCATTTAAGAAACCAGCTGTCCCCCGCGGTTTCACTCTCGTTTAGTTTAAAGTTGATAAGACGAAGAAAACATATTGTTTAATACAAATTTTGCACCGCCGTTCCACCCCCTCAGGGGGTAAATTTTCAAAAAGCCTTTCTTATTGCTCTATTACGTTATAAAGGGAACCCCTGTGCAAAATTTCAAGTTTCTTACCCTTATAGTTTAGGTCCTATATAAGAGTGAGAGATTCAATAGAAAGCGAGTGTGAGATTTTTTGATACAAAAACATCTTAAATGACTAACAAATACTCATTAAATTCTCCAGTATCACCCCCTTCGGGAACATCATCAAATATTTCAGCAAAAGCACCTTCCAATAATGATTTTAGATTATCTAAACGGTCAGCAACATCATTATAATAAATATCCGAAACGACGCACCCAAATTTAACGTACGTATCAAATAGTGAGCGTAGTGGTTATACGGGGGTTATTATGAACGAAGTGCGGTAAAGGCCTCTGCGGATATTCGAGATAGGCCACTTAGCGATATATTGCAAGTGGAATTTCGTTAATGCACTTTGGATGCTGACGCTACCTTGCTCTTCTAAGTTTAAATTTTAAACGTACATTTCGGTTTATGATTCGAAATTCAATTCAGGTTGTTTACTTTGTGGTTGCTTATACATACTTACGGTTATTAAAATATTATATTCATATTTATAGAATATAGGGACAAGTAACAAACTTAGACGGGCTAGTTGGCTTGGTGGTTAGCGACTCTGACTGGCAAGTCGCAGTATGAATTTAGAAAAATAAATTTGTAGTATATGTAGTATATCTGTACGGTCTACGTACAGGTTTATTTAATTTTCGATATGGACTGTATGAGGTGGGTCGTGAGTCTTTAGGTGAGGAACTGATCTTCGATCCCTGCAAGACTATGAAGAATAATGAACACTTCACCAACCTTTCATCCACAACCGCCAATGACAGCATCAGCAATCGAAGTTCGAGACGGCACTTGATTCAGACAGAGCATTCACCACCTTCACAATTACAGCAGTTCTAAAACGTTTAGAACAGGCTCCAGGATAACCACGACGTAGTTCAGATCACAGAATCGGCAGGATAGGATGCAACGTGCATCCGGCGCGACTCGTAATGATTGACTAACTACCACCATATAACGGCAGTAGAAAAAAAGTATTGATGAAGCTTATTTTCAAATACCCTCCACAATGCTTACAAGGATCGAACATACCTCTCACCGAATTCATCATGAATGAATTCCCTAACTTATATGCTTGTAGAGTGTGAAGGATATTACAATCCACATCAACATATATATTATTCATAAATTAAATTTTAGAAACATATATGGAAGTTTGTAAAAGAGTTAGTGTTCTAAATATATATATATATATATATATATAAATATAAACGAATAGTAAATTAAACTAAGATATAACTAGCTAAATATGATATAATAATAATTATGAGAGGGAATTAATTAATTTGCATATGGCAATGGGCAAATTTTATTGACTGGTCTCTTTATCAGACCATTTTTTGTTCTTAAAGTGACAACACGAACTATTTTGTCCACGCCTTCATGTGTGATTTCTATTCTACCAAGAGGCCATTGTAGTGGTCGAGTTAAGTTTGATTTTAATAATACTAAATCTCCAACCTTTAGGTTGGGAGGCGATGAAAACCACTTCGCTCTCTGCTGAAGAGTGTGGAGGTAATCGTTCGACCAACGTTTCCAAAATGACTGTGATACCTTCTGGATTGATTGCCAACGTGACAATCTATTCAGAGGAAGGTCCTCATATTGATACTCAGGGACAGACACTAGACTTTGACCTATCAGAAAATGACCGGCAGTTAGAACATCAAACTCGTTTGGGTTGTCTGATAATGAGCAAAGTGGGCGAGAGTTTAAAACAGCTTCTGCTCGACAAAACACGGTCGCTAACTCTTCAAACGTGAGGGACCTATCTCCTACTGCATTAAGAAGCAATCTCTTGGCCATTTTTATCCCTGATTCCCATAAACCACCCATAGAGGCTGCATTTGGTGGATTAGTTCGCCACTCGACTTGACGTGTTGTTAACCCGGTTAGAATTTCATCTTGAGTCTTTTTGCAATTCAAAAAGAACGCCACTTCTTTAAGATGCTTAGCTGCAGCTATAAAATTCGTACCGCAGTCAGAATATAAACTTGAGCAAAGACCGCGGCGTGCCACAAAACGGTCAAAGGCAGCTAAAAAACAGTCACACGACAAATCGGTCAGTACTTCACAATGTACTGCCTTCGTTGAAAAACATACGAATAGGCATAAGTAAGACTTATGTATCTTTGCATTCCGACGAAAACTTTCTTTTACAAGAAATGGACCACCTAAATCACAGCCCACGTGATTAAAAACTTTATCAGGAATGAGTCGGGTTGCGGGTAACGTACCCATCAGAGGTTGTATTGCAGTAGGTCTACACTTAAAACAGACCTTACATTTTGATAACACAGATCGAATGATGCTACGAGCACCTACTAACCAATAATTTTTGCAGATTATTCCTTGCAGTATACGTGGACCTACATGTAAATACATTTTATGCAAATAGTCGATTAAGATTTTACTTATGTGACATTTTGGAAGCAACATCGGATGTTTTGCATTATACGGAAGGTCGCTTTGTGAAATGCGACCTCCCACCCTGAGGAAATTTTGCAAATCCACGAAAGGTGACAGCTTTCGTAAAGATACCACATAGGTACCTTTTTTTAAGGATGAGATTTCTGAATCAAAATGATTCATTTGAATAACCTTAATTATAGTGTTGTGAGCTTGCTTCAGCTCAGAGGTTTTCAAAGGTCCTACAGACCGCTCAGATTTTTTACATAGTAAATTATTAATAAACCTGTGACAAAATGAAATTACACGCTGTAATCTATTGAAAGAAGAAAATTTGTTAAAAGTTTCTTCCAGTTCATTACAGAAAACGTTTCTGTCATCACACGAATTAAATGCAAACGTTGCACTGTTTGATTTCAGTTCGGAAACCTTAAAATCGTTGTTTATAAAAAATACGTCAATTGGCCATTTCTCCTTATCATCATATAGCCAAGCCGGGCCGTTCATCCACTCAGCGGCTTCCTCAACAAACTTAGAAGGCAGTAGTCCACGGGACCCTCTGTCTGCCGCGTTATTTTTACTCATTACGTGATGCCAGCAATTGGGTGGTATCACAGCAGTAATCCGGCTAACACGGTTAGCTACAAATGTTTTTAATAAATAAGGTGGAGTTTGTATCCATGCCAAAACATTTTTTGAGTCGCTGAGGGCGACAATTGAATATTTGATATTATCTAAATTTTGTAATACAAAACCGACAAGTTTGCTTAGCAGTACGGCTGCTTCAAGTTCAAGTTTAGGTATTGACAAGAGGGGATTTAACGGCGCAACCTTCGACTTACTTGTCAATAGTCTAACCTTAATATTGCCTTTGCTATCTACACTTCTTAGATACACACAAGTAGCAAACCCACGCAATGACGCGTCACAAAACGCAACTATTTGTACCTCACCAAAATTTGGTATTAACATGTGGCGATCAAAACGTAGCTCTGATAGAAGTGGTAAATCGGAGATGAATTGATTCCATTGTGAGCACGGCTCAGGCGGCAACTGATCATCCCATCCAATACCCAACTTCCATAGGTCTTGCATGATACACTTCGCGACAAAAGTGCAAGGCGCAATAAAGCCTACTGGATCGAATATACTCGCTAGTAGTTTCAAAACAGATCGTTTGGTTTGTTTAGCGTCAGTCATGTTGTAGTTAAAGGCAAAACTATCACATGATGGTAACCACATCAACCCGAGAACCTTGAGAGAGGACGATAATGTTTCGTCCTGAAAGTCAATGGCTGAAACTTGATCAGATTGCATTCTGTTTAACAAATCAGGACAATTACTTGCCCATTTTCTTAAATCGAACCCCCCACTTTTAAGGAGTGATGTTAATTCGTCTTGCAATGTGCAAGCTTCGGATTTTAATGGACAAGACCATAACAAGTCGTCGACGTAAAATCCTTGCATTAGCACTCTAGCAGCTTCAGACCGCGGCTGCTCATTGTGAGTCAACTCATCCTCGGCTAGCTGGTGCAATGTGCGAACGGCTATGTATGGCGCACTGCGGAGTCCGTAAGTGTTTGTTTTAAGCTCATATATGCGCACTGGTTCCGACGGAGATTCCCGCCACAAAATGTGCTGGTATTTTCTTTCAGCTGGGTCAATAAGAACAGCCCTATACATTTTTGACACGTCAGCAGTAAAACACACATCATATAAACGAAACTTAATAATGATTTTAAGCAAGTCTTGGTGTAGTTTTCTGCCTGTTAAAAGAGCGTCATTAAGTGAAATCCCATTTTTTGGCTGAGCTGATCCATCATATACTACTCGTAATGGCGTACTAGTTGAAGAGGGACGCAGAACACAGTGATGAGGAATAAAGTAACCTGTGGGTTCAGATCCCACGTATAACTCCATATGCCCGAGAAATTCATATTCTCTCATGAATTCGACATAGGCCCTTTGTAGGTCTGTCGAACGAGCAAGGCGGCGCTCGACTTGGTTAAGTCGCTTCATAGCCACATCAAAAGAATCACCGATAGGTGCATGATTCGGGTTCAGTAAGATCGGAGAAACGTAACGTCCAGTTACATCACGATAATGTTTAATTTTGTATATATTTTCTGCTAACTCGTCTAACGGGTTCATAGGGATGTCACATGGCAAGGCTTCCGACTCCCAAAACCGCTTAAGAGTATCATCTAAAGAATCATTTTCGATAGTGTACGACACTAACGAGGTTGTTGTACACGGTACAACATTAGAGCTGCTAGTGAAATTATTCATCTCTAGTCTTCCTGCTATCACATAACCAAACACACTCCCTAACGCCACAGGTACATCACTACTAACAATGAGCTTCTTCCCATCATAAATGTATGGAAATATATCACCGGACAAAATAATGTCGACTGAGGATTTCTTATAAAAGTACGGATCGGCTAACTGTAAGCTTTTGTATTCATTAATCAGTTTATCAGGGAGAGGTACGGTTGGCAAATCGGACGTAATTTTAGGTAATATTACGGCATCAATGTTAAAACTAGGCGCCGTGCAATGGCGCGGTTGAATGCTACATGAAATCATACCGTAATTCTTTACGCATTCGCCACCGAGTCCGAATATATTGAAAGGACACTTACTCGGACTAAGTCCTAAACGCTGAAAACAATCCATCGAAATAAAGCACGACTGAGCGCCGGAATCGATAAGAACGCGGCAAGGTTGATAGTTATTAAATGCATCTAAAACATTAACAACGGCAGTCCCTAATATAACTGTATAGTTGTAGTTATGCGATGACGTCACATGGCAAGTATTAGCTACAGCTCGAGAATCCACCTTACACTGCCCAGGTGCAGAGGTTGGAGTAGGTGAGAGTGTTGTCTCAATTTGTGCGGGTAGCCTTGGGATCTGACTTGGTACCGGCTTATTATTATCAATTATTTCGCGGTGAAGTAACACGTGATGCGGTAACTTACATATGAGACATTTAAAATTACTTTTACATGTGTTTACAAAATGATTCGGCTTTAAACAATTGTGACATAACTTTAAATCATTAGCACGGCTAATACGCTGAACGTTTGACAATTTACGATATTTGTCACAACGGTAAATCATGTGGTCACCACCACAGTGTGAACATGTTACTTTGGAATAAGAAGTCGAAGCGTGCGAGTAATTTTTTAATTTATTTTGTTTTGCATCGTTCTGTTGACGTTTATTTGGTTGATCATTCGAATTAGAATAAGACGAGGAATGGTCTAAAACCTTAATTTGATTATGAACAAATGACATAAGTTCATTGAACGTAGGAATAGACTTTTGATCCGATTGTTGTTCAAAGCATTTCCGTGTATGCGGGTCTAATGCCCTTAATGCAATATGACAAAATACATAACTACTTAAATTTTTAATATTAAGTGCCTCGATTGCTTTGTACGAGTGCTCAAAATTTTCAATAAACATATTCAGGAAGGTGGAAGACTCCTTATGCAACGGCGTAAAGTTCAACATTTTTTCTAAATACCTACCTACCAATAGCCGACTGTCTTGATATTTATCAATCAAACTTTGCCATACAAGGTCATAATTGCTGGCAGATATTGGAACACTTTTCACAATGTTCAATGCAGAACCCCGCGTGCATGACAATAAATAGTGAAATTTGTCTATTTTTGGAATATGTATCTGATCATGGACCAAAGAACAGAATGTCTCGTAGAATGTATTAAAATTTTCAATGTTAGAATCAAATGTAAATAACTCGAGTTTTGGTAAACGAGGTCTACTATCCACAGAGTGCGAGCGATTCTCACTCTTAATGCTATCAACGTTCGAGCTATATTTAGATGCACACATTTTAACACGGAAATATAGGTCATCAAAACTTTTCAAATCATTACTTCTAAGGCTTGATTTCGAATCAGATTCAATCTCCTTTTCAAAAATCTCAAATATTAATTTTTCAAATGAACTTCGTAAATCACTTATTTCAGAAACACGCAACAAGAATAATTGTTTAATGTCAGAATCTGACAAATCATTGGATATATCGTATATTTGCTGCATTTGTTGAAATACGTGTTCTTTACGATGAATCAACACGGTTAATTCATGAGGCATTTCGACATCGACTTTTTTTGTTACACGCGCCATCTTGTTACACTAAGCACGATGGCGATCGACAAAATAAGTTATCAATATTTTCACTAATCACGTTAATTACTATGCAAATTTCTTACACAATACATATATAAATACTTGTACGACAATATTATTTATGTTTTGTGGATAAATATATGAAAGTTGTGTATAACTAACGGGACTTAGGAGTGGACACGTTGGCACGGCCAATATGTAAAATGATTTTTTTTTTTTTTTTTTTTTGAACGTTATAAAATATCCAGGTAATTGAGTGAAGTGAAAATTAATGATTGTAATTACGTGGCAACGATAATTACAGAAGAGGTTATTTTGACACGGTCAAAGGAATTTATTATACAGAACGTCTGTATAGTATGGAATGTTCACGAATTACGAATTCGATGGGAGGCAAAGCCGCTAATAATCCGGCTGAAGGCCAAAAGATTGTACGGTCTACGTACAGGTTTATTTAATTTTCGATATGGACTGTATGAGGTGGGTCGTGAGTCTTTAGGTGAGGAACTGATCTTCGATCCCTGCAAGACTATGAAGAATAATGAACACTTCACCAACCTTTCATCCACAACCGCCAATGACAGCATCAGCAATCGAAGTTCGAGACGGCACTTGATTCAGACAGAGCATTCACCACCTTCACAATTACAGCAGTTCTAAAACGTTTAGAACAGGCTCCAGGATAACCACGACGTAGTTCAGATCACAGAATCGGCAGGATAGGATGCAACGTGCATCCGGCGCGACTCGTAATGATTGACTAACTACCACCATATAACGGCAGTAGAAAAAAAGTATTGATGAAGCTTATTTTCAAATACCCTCCACAATGCTTACAAGGATCGAACAATATCAGTTATCTGGCTTCCATAGTACAAGCTTTGCTTAGTTTGGGAACAGATGGGCGTGTGTAAAAGAATGTCCCAGGATATTAATTATTATTTGTATCTGTGCATAAGTGTATTGATGTATATCTGTGATTAATGATATTCTTACGTTCTTCTAACATCCTATATTGTTTAGAAGTTTATTAACAGAATTCCAATATAGTATTTCAAATGGGTATTTTTATATAGGTTTCTTCGGCGCTCAAAACAGAATACAATCAAATAATTACTAAATAGTAATTTAGAAAAGTGTTTCGTACAGCCCTATTCAGCTAATACAAACCTCGTCAGCGAGCCGCTTTACGGAGACCTCGGAGAGCTTACCTCTCACGTGATTAGTAGTATTAGCGTAGTAAGCGACAGAGACAGAGCATAGAGGCCCCGACGAAACATCCTTGAGTTAGTGTCATTTTCCTTACAGAATCGAGCGTCTGGTATAAATAAACGCGGAGGAACCCGCGGGGGAGAGCTAGTATCCTAATGAAGGCAAAGATATTGCTTCCAATATGGCCGTCTATAATTTGTAACCCACAAATGAACGGGTGACAGATAATGTTAATGGAATAGTTTAGTGGTCTGTTAATAACCAGGAATAATGTATTATTTTATCTTAGCACGGTAGAGTCGGCAGAGAAATCAATCAACGCCTTTATTAGTGTAGTTCTTAGAAACCATAGACATGGGATAAAATAGCTTATATACTATTTATCTACTTATATTATAAGCGAAAGTTTGTGAGGATGTGTGTATGTTTGTTACTTTTCACGCAATAGCTTTCAAAAAGATTTGGATGAAACTTAGCACATATATAGAAAATACCCTGGAATAATACAGGATACTTTTGTGTGCCGAAAAACCGTTACACCCCTCGGGAACGCGGGTGAAACCCCGGGGGACAGCTAGTATATTATAAATGCGAAAGTTTTTGAGGATGAATCTGTTTGTTACTATTCTAAAACGCAAAAACTACAGATTTAATTGGGATGAAACCTGGCATTAAAATAGTTTATAACCCGGATTAGCACAAATAGTACTTATTATCCCAGGAAAATTTAACATTCGTCAAAACCACAGGGGTCAGATATTTCATATTTTTGTTAATCATTAAGGTCAATAACAGTAAAATCAGCTTTATTATAAACGAGTAGAGTTCCAAACAAAATGCTCTTTGACACAACAGTAAATCGGCTGCAAAAAAAAAACAACAAACAACATAAGCAAAATGCCGTTAAAATGTTCAATCATCAATTAACCCTATCAACGCAAACCAATACAATGAACAGTAAAAATTAATCAATCAACTGCATTCGACACGTTTTTAAATATATCATCGAGACCATTCGACCGGCGGGGGTTAATTATCCGAAAATCGCGCGTGCATCGCCATCAGACCGCGAGGTCGGTGTCGTTGGCGAAAATTAAAATATCCCTGTTGATATGTTGATTATCGTGGACATAATTTTGTTAGTTTGGTCGATGCGACCCGACGTCCGATGGAGGGTTGATTAAGCGGAAACTGATTGAGGCAATTTATTATGTTGAAATTTTATAATCTGTTTTTTTTAAATTGGAAATGCGATACAACTCTTAAAGCTCTTTGTGCAGAGGTCGTCTGAAGTACTACTACCGTACCAATTTCCGCCGTGAAGCAATATTACACTTGTATTACTGTGTTTCGGTTAGAAAGGTGAGGCTCGTGAAATTACAGGCGCATGAGACTTAACAACTTCACGTCTCAGGGTCGACAACACATTGGTGGTGCCTCTAGAGTTTCAAATGGCTATAGGCGGCCGCTGACCATCAGGATATTTTATATGATTGAAAAATGTTGTGAAGCATAACAATCTACACTTGTTGCAATCCAAAAACGACTGCGTCAAATAACATCAGACTGTATGAGTACGAAAAGATGTTTGACAGAAAGAAAAAAAAATAAGAAAAGAGGTGTAGGCCTCATTCTAACCGCAACTTTAAATATCGATTGACGTCATATTAAAAAGGTATGAGAATAGGGAACCATACCTCTATAGCATACGATACAAGTCCCAAGTTAAAACTAAGGCTAAGTGCACACTGACTGAGTGACGTCAGTAATTATTCCAGTCGCGTACAGGCCAGTAAATCTGTGAACACACGAACGCTTTTAGCTAGACCTTGTACCTCGTCTGCGCTTTGTTTTCCTACGTCAGTTGGATATGTGATGAAAAAAAGCTTTCTATTCTGAGAACTAATTGTATTGCTGTCTGATTGGTCAATAAAAACTTAACCTATATTCCAAAGAGACAGTGCGACTTTTGTGAGTTTGTGTGTCTGTGGAGGGTAATCTCCGGAACCACAGCAACTTTTTAAAAATTTATTCACTGATATATTGTAAAGAGAGAGTGTGAATTTTGTGAGTTTGTGTGTCTGTGGAGGATAATCTCCGGAACCACAGCAACTGTTTAAAAGTTAATTCACTGATATATTGTAAAGAGAGAGTGCGAATTTTGTGAGTTTGTGTGTCTGTAAAGGGTAATCTCTGAAACCACTGCACCTTAAGTAGCTATTTCATTGTTAGAAAGCTACACTTTTCTCGAGTCGTATAGGCACCCCAAAAGCAGTTTGACACGTGTATCCGTGGGAATGTACGTTTTCCCCGAATTAAATGTACGAGTATGTGTAAATCCAGTTTTTATTATCTATGTTTTCTCGTGAAAGAGTTACAAACATACATCCGCCCGTCCTCACAAACTTTCTAATCAATCTATCTTCTATATACATATAGATATGAAAAATACTGTTCCTTTGACGCACCAACGCCTCAAAACTACTGAACATATCGGGATGGGACTGCTACCATTCGACGCGGAATTTTTCGATTATGGGTTATATATGATATCGATAAACGCTGGTGAAACCGCGTGGGACAGCTAGTCATAATATAATAGGATATTAGATTTAACATTGTAGAATTTTTTTCAATGTCACAGAATATCTTTACTTGTAAAATTCTTTATTTATTTTTAAATCTTTACAGATAAGCTTGTGAAATATCCCCGAGTAATATTTGTCTAAAAATTAGATACAAAAACAATATCAAAGCGTACATAGCGTCATACCAAACCCCTTTTACACGCAAAAATACCTTTCAACTAAAAATAACATCAAAAGACAACCATTTAAAAATTGTTAGCCTTACAAAAAACACAATTATGTTAAAAATACCAGTTATTTCAGTACCATATTTCTAGATGTACAGAAAAAGGACAAGATTAAATACCACCAGAGACTTCAACATCACTTCAAACGCGCCGACAAATACACCACTTCTCGAAACTGCTTCTGTTGTAATCGATATTGCTTAAAAAGAACTACTTATGTCTGAGGAATTGATAAAAAAATATTGATAAAAAAAAAACGTGTGTGTGTACTTATGTACGCACGTAAGAAATTATACCCGAAATTATTGGTGAGAAAACCTGCACTAAAAACATTTGTCTTTACCATTCGGTCGTGAAATTGTAGTGTCCAAACTCATTGCCCTGTCTGTAGACATAAATAAAAAAAATTTACGTTGTTAGTTCATTATTGACAACAACATCATTACAGTGAGTAATTTAATTTATTGACACTGACAGTTGCGATTTGTGCGAAGTTCCTGAGAGACAGTTATCAGCTAACCTCACCCTACTACTTTTGTGTTACAGTGATGCTCGCGCATCTTAAAATTTCACTCTCATACTTTTTTCATAACGCGGCTAAAGAAGTAAAATCGTATATTCAAAAAAATTCGTGAAAAAATATTTCGGGGCTTTTTAATACATGCAGCATAGGGTAACCAGCCCCCTTATTCAGCTAACACAAACTTCGTCGGCGAGCCGCTTCATGGAGGCCTCGGAGAGCTTACCTCTCACGTGATTAATAGTATTAGCGTAGCAAGCGACAGAGACAGAGCATAGAGGCCGCGACGAGTTAGTCTCATTTACCTTACAGAATCGAGCCCATAACTGATTTACTATATATGAAATGAAAATATTTTTATTCAAATAGGCCTTTACAAGCACTTATGAATAGTCTGCCTCTAATACCGGTTCAGAAGGTTTAAAAGTACATGTCCGCAATGGTTTTGTCCTAGGTGGGAATCGAAATCACGACGTGCAACGTGATAGTTACGGTACCTCAGCAACTGGCCCGTTCGATGAATATTACTTTTTAGGTTTCAAGTAGTTCTTTAAAAAATTGGGTCTCGTTATGTAGGCTAAATCAAAATAACACAAACTACTGTCATACAACGTCAAATAAAGAGACATCAAAGTGTAAATATCTATAAAAATAGAAAAAAACATATAGCCAATATCTAGTTTCTATAGTACAAGCTCTGTGTTTGTGTTATGATGTGATGATGCGTTAGTTTGACGGATATTTCTCTTCTACGAAGAAATGTTGATGCGGTTGTTATAAATAATATGCGTTTCGTTCAATGTAAAAAATAATGTAATATTTTTCAAATACAAAACAATTATTTAAATTATGACAGATGTGTATACGATATTGGCGGGAAGTATGGAATGGAATGAAGTTGGTAATAAAAGAAAGATGGCCGAGGTGACGTCCTCTTTTGTCGTTCGCTGCTTCAGAGCGCACACGACACGCGCCTAGCTTCACACCGGTTGGCACGCCGATAGATGACGCGATAACATGGGCCCGGCCTTGGAAGCAGCAGGTTCCAACTTGATCAGCAGCATGACATCTCATCTTCGGAATGGGTTGATGTAACTGGTAGCGGGCAAATTTTAGAGAAGGCTCTGCGTGTGATGCCTGATGCTGTCAGTAAATCGGCCACTCGTGAGACGCCATCGGTACCAGGAAAAATACGTATTATTCTGCCTAACTTCCATTGTAGTGGAGGCAGATTGTCATCTTTAATGAGCGCAAGTTTATTAAGTTCAACTTCGCCTTGGTTTGTTTTCCACTTCGTTCGCGTCTGCAGCTCTGTTATATATTCATTCGACCATCGTTTCCAGAAGCTCTGTCTCATCTGCTCGATCACTTCATAGCGTAGCAACCGGTGACTTGGCGTGGCAGTCAAGTCTCTGCAATCTGGGGCAGTCAGTGGCCGGCCGATGAGGAAGTGACCGGGGGTAAGTGGTTGCAGGTCACGAGGGTCAGTGGAAAGGGTGGTAAGGGGCCGGGAATTTAGTATGGCTTCAATTTGTGCTAAGACAGTACTGATCTCCTCGTACGTAAGGTTGGCGCATCCTATTACACGTCGAAGATGGTATTTACAGGACTTAACTCCTGCTTCCCATAAACCACCAAAGTGAGGAGTATATGGCGGAATGAATTTAAATTGAATGCTATTATTTGAGGCGAAATTGATAACATCCTGACTGTTATCACTAAGAAATGAAACAAATTCTTTCGCTGCCCCTACGAAATTCTTTCCGTTATCTGACATGATCTCGACTGGTTTGCCGCGGCGAGATATAAAGCGTTTTAATGCAAGTATGTAATCGTTTGTTGAAAGACTCGTAACCAATTCTAAGTGAACAGAATGTGTGCACAAACATATAAATAAGCAAATATACGATTTAATGAGACTAGCTCCCCTACCTCTACGACTTAAAATCATCACTGGCCCGGCGTAGTCAACACCGCAGCGCATGAAAGGGAATCCAGGTTCCAGACGTTCAGTCGGCAGATTACCCATTATAGGCTGTACTGTTTTCCCTTTGATACGCGTGCACATGACACACATGAGAACTGTCTTTCTAGCTAGGTTTCGCCCCCCGAGAGGCCACCACGCTTCACGCACATGAGCTAGTAACACCTGAGGCCCACCGTGTAATAGTTGCTTATGCTCGTTTCGAAATAATAACACGGTAAATCTATGTTTACTACACAAAAGAATAGGATGTTTTTTATTATAATTTAAATTATGAGAATTTTTCAGTCTCCCACCTACACGTATTAATTTATTGTTATCAAGGAACACATTCAAACCGATTATTCTTTTAGATTTAATGACTGACTGCTTAATTAATTCATTATATTCGTCGTAAAAGGAATCAAGTTGCGCGAGTCGTGCAAGCAATGTGGTTGAGGCATTAAGTTCGTCACAAGACAACGGGCCGATCTGACGATACTGTTTACTTACTCGCACGTTACCTACGAATCTTAATACGTAAGCTGCCGCTCGGCGCAACCGGTTAAATGAAGAATACCTATGAAAGTCTATTAAATTGATTTGATTATTTGAACTGTTGCACAGCATACTAATATGTTGAGATTTTAATTCGGGCAATTCATTTTTATTTATTGAGGAATTAGTTGAATATACTATTACACGTTGTTGTAAAAACTCTGGCCCGTGCCACCACATATTGTTATCTTTGAGTTCGTTCAAAGTCAGACCTCTCGATACGATATCAGCCGGATTGTCTTTACCTTGTACGTGTAACCATGGTGTGTCTCCTGTGAGTTCGTTTATTTGAGACACACGGTTTTGTACGAACGTTTTTAAATCGCGAGGAGGTATCCTTATCCAGCCCATGACTATGGTGGAGTCCGTCCAGAAGAATACCTTGGTAAAGACCAATCTAAGGCAGTTAATAATTTTATAATATAATCGTGCGCCTAGTAACGCACCGCATAGTTCAAGTCGCGGGATGGTACACACTGTCTTTACGGGTGCGACTTTGCTTTTTGCACATAACAAGTTAGTTGTGATAGCTGAGTTATCGCTGTAGGTGCGTATGTATGCGCAGGCGCCGTACGCATTCTGTGAGGCGTCGGTGAAAATGTGTAACTCACAGTTTTGTGTATATTTACTCAGTACGTAACGAGATACACGTATATTTGTTAAATCTGACAAATTTTGAATAAATCGATGCCACATGGATTCTATGTCGGTGGGAACTAAATCATCCCAATCGATTTTGCATAACCATAATTTTTGTAGCATGATTTTTGCAATAATTATGGCCGGAGATAAAATGCCAAGAGGGTCATAGATTTGTGAAATCACAGACATCATAACACGCTTAGTGACCTTCAAATTATTTTGTAAATTTGTAGTAAAATGAAGTTCATCGGTATTTACCTGCCATCCTAGACCGAGGGTTTTATTTTGACAATGTTCCCCGATCGCTAATTCCTTAGATGTTTTCAAGTTTACGTCATGATTAAATGTCCACTTCCGTAACGGGAAACAGGCCGAATTTAAAACTTGTGAAGTCTTTTCGCATATGTTTGATAAAACAATAGGTTCATCCGCGCCGGTAATCAAATCGTCTACGAAAAAATCTTCATTTATGACCTTCGCGACAACCTTATCATCTGTTTCTTGCGCGAGCTGACGTAAACAACGCATGCTAAGGTATGGAGCTGACGATGTTCCGTAGGTAACGGTATTAAGTTGATAGACGTTTAATTGATCTGATGGATTTTCTCGCCACAATACAAGTTGTAAGCTACGCTGATCACGGTGCACCAAAATTTGCCGGTACATTTTTTCCACGTCAGCGCAAGCCACATACTTGTATTGTCTAAATCTTAATAAAATGGAGAATATATCGTTTTGGAGAGGCGGTCCTATCAGCTGTATATCGTTCAATGATTTATTTGAAGAAGTTGTAGCACTTCCGTCAAACACTACACGTAATTTGGTGGTCGTGCTATGTTCGCGAATCACTCCGTGATGAGGGAGAAAGTAGTGCGGCCGTGGGTAATCATTAATCGGGGACATATGCCCTAAGTCAATATATTCACGCATAAAGTCACTATACATCTTTTTATAAGAAGGTGATCGTTCAAGTTTGCGTTCTAGTGACATAAAACGCGATTTTGCCTGCTCGTAAGAATCACCGAGCAAATCAGCTGATTCCTTTAACGGTATTCGTAACGAAAACCTACCATTACTATCACGTTGAGTACTAGTTACAAAGGATTCTTCGCATTTACGTTCGTCCTCGGTGAGTATGGAGTGAGGATTCGATTGTCCAACTTCTTCAAGTTCCCAGAACTTCCTTAATTGTGTATCTATTTGAGATATTTGAACAAAGTTACAGTGAACATGTTTGTTTACTTGTGGGTTGTTAATAGAAATGGGACCTGAAATAAGCCACCCAATTTTTGATTTTAATAGGTAAGGACCATTTGACAATCGAATGCGACCCTCCTCTAATAAATCCCAGAAGACATCCGCGCCTAACAACAAATCAATTGCTGATGGTTCGTTGTATGTGGGATCGGCGAGACATAATTCGCTTGGAATGCGGAGGGTGTCGCAGTCAATACGCATCGACGGCAGACTGGATGTAATGCACGGCAAAACAAAGCAACGAATTTGTGTACTAAAGTTACCTGCCTTTGAACGCAAGTTAATATCGCATAATTTGTTTGATTGTGAGACCGACTGTCCCACTCCGGATATACGTATAGTGGACTGTATTACCGATACGTTTAAACGCTTAGACATATTTTCTGTTATGAAACAATTTTGACTACCACTATCTAACAGCGCTCGGGCTGTATGATAGTCATTGTTATTATCCATGACCTCGACTAGGGCAGTGGATAATAATACCTGTGACGGTAGTAATGAAGACGTGTTATCGCTTTTCGACTCATTCAATGCACAGGAGACGACCGAGACCGGTGCCTTATCAGACGGTTGTGAATTATGCGCACTCGCCGCTGAGGTAGCCGGAATGGATGCATTGGCGTAGCTGTCGATATGTAATAAACTATTGTGTTTTTTCTGGCACTGCTTGCAGGTCCCGTACGTACACTCTGCAAGTGTATGTCCGGCCCGCAAACAATTACGACACAAACGTTTGTTGTCAATGAATTTAATTCTATCTGCTATTGTTAGATTAAGAAAATTGAAGCAAGCATACAAAGCATGATTATCACCACACATTGGACAAAGACGTAACGATCTATCGAATTTATTGTTAGTATGCGTAGACACAAAACTTTGTGTTTTATACATTTGCGCTGGGTTACCTTGCTTTTTGTTATCAAATGTATTGCTAGGCCTTTGATTTTGTACGGGTTTCGAACTACTATTATTCTGAATCATATCTAACATGTCTGCGCGATTTCGTAAGAAAGTTAATAACTCGTCTAATTTTATCTTACCCTTTTTTGAATCAAGAGCAATTGAACCCTTATAATTTTCCCACTCGCGCTCTGAACAAGAATCTAACTTAGAAACAATAATATAGATGATAAGAGTGTCCCACGCGTCCGTAGGCTCGTCTAGGGATTTGAGTGCCCTTAAATTACGTAACACAACATCGATTAATTTTCTAAGTTGCAACGGTGATTCCTTGTTAACAGATTGTGCAGCAAACAACGACTTAACGTGGTTATGAATCAATAATCTATTATTGTGGTACCTATTTTCTAACAATTCCCATGCGTGGGTATAATTAGCGGATGTGAACTCTAATGCACTAATGACTTGAAGTGCTGATCCACTGAGCGAGGACTTTAAATAGTGAAATTTCTGAATTGGATCTAAATCGCTACGTTTATGAATCATAGATAAATATGAATTCTTGTACTCGAGCCAGTGATCATATGAGCCGTCGAATAAGGGAAGCTTGATCTCAGGTAATTTAATATGAATAGATTTACTCTTTTGCGCACTTGAAAACTGAGAATTGTCACTTATATTTTTATCTTTCGCAACGCTGATAAGACATTTTGCAACAGACATAATACTAAAGTATTGATCTTCAAATGATTCCCTATACTCCAATTGTTTAAGCAATTCATTGTCATCTAAGAGTCGTTCAATTTTATCCTGAATCAAATTAAATGAAGTGAGTAAACTTGTGACCGACTCGATTCGTAAAAGTAACTCTGCCTGTTGCCTGTCAGATAAAGGAACGTTTTCATATTTGCTAACATATTTCTCAAATAAAGTTAATCTTCCCTTGATGGAACCCCTTTGTTTTTTAAAATCGCTTATACTCATACTATTTTCAGCCTCATTAAAACTATTCTCACTCATTTCGATGGTTTATGAATAAACAAAAGTTACTCACAGTTATAATAATCAAGTAAGCGACGGCAGGTGGCGATAGGTAACGAAGTTGCGTGGAATTACTATTCACGGCACTTATCAGCACAAATAGAGATAGATGAAGATGGTAAGTACAGGAACGACTGGCTTGACAGTTTCTCTGCTGGTCCTGGATACGAAGATGCGGCTCGAAGCTGACCAAAATGTTTGTGTTATGATGTGATGATGCGTTAGTTTGACGGATATTTCTCTTCTACGAAGAAATGTTGATGCGGTTGTTATAAATAATATGCGTTTCGTTCAATGTAAAAAATAATGTAATATTTTTCAAATACAAAACAATTATTTAAATTATGACAGATGTGTATACGATATTGGCGGGAAGTATGGAATGGAATGAAGTTGGTAATAAAAGAAAGATGGCCGAGGTGACGTCCTCTTTTGTCGTTCGCTGCTTCAGAGCGCACACGACACGCGCCTAGCTTCACACCGGTTGGCACGCCGATAGATGACGCGATAACACTCTGCTTAGTATGAAATCAGATGGCCGTGTGTAAAAAGAAAGGCCCGAATATAATTACATATTTATTATTAATTATTTATATCTACTCTCTATCATTGTGAACTTTAGAAGCTTTAACACTCTGGATCGATTCTCTAGATTTAGATATTAATATCAAACTCGAAATCTATCGTTTTTTGTTCAATATCGAATGTAATATTAATATCCAATCATAAGAATCGCACCCTAGACGAGTGCCACGACTCTGCTACTATATACTCATGCACAAAGTACCTCTTGTCGTTTTTGTTTGTCGGCGTGTTTTCAACACGCAAATGCTACTAATTAGTATAATTTACGACACTCCGGTCTTGTTTGTACCCGAGAGACGGTGCAAGTAATGCCGAGAGACGGTGCAAGTAATGTGAACTGGTATAGGGTTAACTTGAGAAGGGATTTATTTAAGTCACTATCTTTGACCCCCGGTTTTACCCGTTTCCCGATTGAATCAATTATTATCGGAATAATAATTCAACTTATTTCCGAAGAGTTTTGTGTTTTATTGCCGGCTCTTCACAGTAAAAGCAACCTTCCGAGCCGGTGTTAGAGTCTGACCATTCATAAGTGCCTGTGCAGGCCTATTTGAATATTTGAAAAAAAAATTAATGATCCGTAGGCATCTGTACAAAAAAAATCGTACACCATCTAAATCCAACACTGCACATCACTTTCTAAGTAACAGAGTGGTCTGGAATTGGAACCGACTACCGGACGAAGTAGTATCTGCTCCTTCAAATAACTCATTTACAACAAATTTGGCAATTGGACAAGGACTAAATATCTTCAAAAGTGAATTGTAAAGTGCGAAGTGACTTTCAACACTGTGTGATATAGACACATCAGCTACTAAGATGGAACGAAGATACGCATTAGAATTGACCAAAACGCTGAGTTTAGGTCCAGTGTTGAGAAAAACTTGCAATCTCTCGTCTTTAGTATTAGGTCTTCAATAAAAGATCAAGACTGTGCTAATAATTACTAATTATACTAATTTATAAATGGAACAGAATTTTAAACATCTTGTATGTAGCCTTTAAATAAATTATGAAAAAAACAAACCCAATAATAAACCATATCATTTAAATTTCGAAAAAAGTGTCGTTACAACTTTTCGTATGAATTTTTTGCGTCTAGCCCCCTTTCACAACGCGCGATAAGGAACTTCGTTCCAATAAAAAAATAAAGAGATATTGAATAAAAGAGGTCATAAGAATGACATCTACCTTCCACCAAAGATATTCAAGTTCAAACGTAAAATAAATAAATAAATATCCTGGGACATTCTTTTACACACGGCCATCTGGTCCCAAATTAAGCAGAGCTTGTACTATGGAAACCGGATAACTGATATACTACATATGTTACCTTTTTTTCTAAATACATACTTATATAGTTATTTACAACCAGATACAGAACAAACAGACATGTTCATGCACACAAATGTTTGTCCTGGGTGGGAATCGAACCCGCGACCTTCGGTTTGGCAGTCAGAGCCCATTAACGTGACATAGGATACTACATACTAACGTTTCTATACAAAAATCGTAAATATTACCCTGCCCGATGCGGGAATCGAACCCATGACCTCTAAATCCCAAAGCTTCATACAACTCGGCTACCGGGGGCTAGGCATCGTATGTGTTAATTCTGAATTTCGTTTTTTCTTTACTTTGATCCCAAATGTCACTGAAATGCGTAGATCAGGGGCTCGATTCCGTAAGGAAAATGGCACTAACTCAAGGATGTTTCGTCGCGGCCTCTATGCTCTGTCTCTGTCGCTTACTACGCTAATACTACTAATCACGTGAGAGGTAAGCTCTCCGAGGCCTCCGTGAAGCGGCTCGCCGACGAAGTTTGTATTTGCTGAATAAGGGGGTAGTTTATGCGTGATTGACTTAAAACAAGACAAATGCTGCCGAACAAATATGAATGAGACACTGATCATCGCCCATTAAGAGTAAGAGAAGGCAGCGATAAGTACACTAATACCCTAACTACAGGGTTTAAAAAAAAACACGTTCAGTATCGCTAAATTCTTTTAAATTGGGATGCCGAAAAATATAGCACCTGCTGATTGCTTCAGCTCTGTTATAATTAAAGAAAAACACCAACAACTGTTATTTAAATAACGACAAACAACAAAGAGTATTATTATAAATCTTTAGTATTCTGTAGTTTTGTATAATTAAACCAAAATACAAGCATGGCGGATTAAAAAAATTAAGGAAGATACTGGATGGGCACAGCCTCTGTGGACCATTATCTGCTAAATAATCTATGTTGTATATACGGACCTGATTGGCCAGTTGGCTTGGAGGTTAGCGAGTCTGACTGCCAAGCCAAAGGTTGCGGGTTCGATTCCCACCCAGGACAAACATTTTGTGTGCATAAACATGTCAGTTTGTTCTATGTCTGGGTGTAAATATCTATATAAGTATGTATTTAGAAAAAAAAGTAGAATATGAAGCATATAGCATATCAGCTATCTGGTTTCCATAGTACAAGCTCTGCTTAGTTTGGGACCAGATGGCTGTGTAAAGAATGTCCCCGGATTTTTATTATAAAATGCGATGTGGAATGTACAGACATGTGTATTAACCCCAAATAACCTTTGATGCAGGTTCCTTTAAAACAAAGGAGATTTAGGTATTTTCTGACAATTGCTCCTATGAGCCGGATTCTTTCCAGAGCATCGGCATCTTCGGCCACATCATGACATACCACGAGCTCAATCACCAGTACATCCAGCGGATTAGCAAATTCATTTGAACTGGATCATCAATCAAGTCCCATGAAAAGTATCGAAACATAACCTCCAATTTACACTAATTGACACCTGACATCAAGGCAACACACCCTAATCTGCATAAACACGTCGCCACTAATTTCTACTCTCAGAATGTTTGCATATCGACTAACATACATTTGTAGCATTAATCCCAGAGCTTTCAAATCCTGAGGCCCTTGTACTGTAGATGTAGTAACAATCTATACAAATATTATAAAGAGAAAAGATTTGTATGTAAGTATGTTTGTTACTCTTTCACGCAAAAACTACTAAACGGATATGGATGAAACTAAGCACATATATAGAGCGTATCCTGGAATAACATATAGGTTTTTTATCCTGGGAAAATGTGATAGTAGGTAGACAGCTAGTAAGTAGTAATAAAAGTCCACCAATTCTCTGTTTTCCAACATTCCCATATCTGTCCCTCTCCCAGAAGGTCATAAGGCGTTTAACAAACGTTATGCCGTCACGAAATCATAGCCCCAAATGTCTATCTGTTCGGTATATTAATTGAGTTTCGGTTTGCGGGCGCCCTATCTACAATTGTACAAATTGCTTACTAGATAATGTACGCTTAGATTGTGTAACAAGACTGATTGATTTATGTCACCTTTGGTTTGATTAACTTACTTGACCGACAAGGATTTGGTTGAGTGTTGAAACTCTACCAATTATTTGACATTAACTACAGTAGCACTGTCAAAAAAAGGTATTAAGACCAGCAGAGCCTCATTAAAATTTTGAGGCAATTAGATATTCTGCTAACCTTCATATGTGCTCATGAAGGTACTGAAGCTCTAATGGAATCTTTACTGAATCTCAAATAATTATTTTAGGTACCAGTTGCGACTGTTAAATAGATAGCCAGATTTTTTTTTTTAGCAAAAATAGTATAGCTTAATAAGAAAACCTTATTGTGTTAATAAAGAACGCACTGACACATTTCACTTCACTTCACATTGAGAATGCTCAATACATAAAAATAGCATAACTTATTTAAAATTATACAAATAAAAAAAATATTCCAAACAAAGCTGAGCTTGCACCACGGAAACTGTATAACTGTGATATAAGCCACTATTTTCTTCTAAGCGCATACCAATAAAGATCTTCACACACAGGCAGATATTTCCTCCTGGACGCAGTCCAAACAGACATGCTCATACCTACAAATGACGTCCTGAGTGGGAATCGAACTTACGCCCTATGCACGCCACAGGTCGTACAATCTAATCACCAAGCCCGTTGCCCATCTAAATTATAAGTTAACATCAAAATAATATGGTTTCCTAAAAATATCATCCCAACTTTAACTTCATCACAACGGATGTGGCGGACGCATCCTCCTATCAAACACAAACCACGAGCGATCCAAACCAACCGGTCGCGTTACAACTACTGTTGCTGGATCAATATTAATTTGGTTTAGTTACATGTTACAATTAGTTATTCCCATGTTTATGATAACAACTATACAATAATTAATATTTCAAGGTATACTTTACTGTGTTATATGATTGATCGTGTTATATGTATTAGATTAATTGGTTGTTTCTGATGCTAATGAGGAGAAAACATAATAAAGTTCTAAACTAAGGTCGTACAAGTTTATGTCTAATCGCAATCACAAGCCTCAGTTCAAAACAACGTGCTGAGCAAACGCGGAAAGATGTTAATTTATGAAAACGCAATAATATTTATCTTAAAATAATTTATCATGGAATATTTAAAGAGAAAAGTAGAAGCCAGAATAAACAAAAAAAATACTTTGCCAAGTTTACTCCCGGTTCTTCTCAGGTTATAGATAAAATACATTCTCTATCGGTCATTCTTTGGAAATCCCTTATTTTTTTTCATAAATATTCCTTTGAAAACTTTCATAACAGCATGTTACAGGCCAAACAATATTATGTTACAAAATGTTCCGTCGAAAGTAAAGTCTGTCGCATTAGGACGATTAAAAAACTTGTCACAACGTTCCCCCACTTCTCCGATACTTCCTAGGAAAGTCGTAAAAAAGAAATTTACTTGTAAAACGCGTTAAGACACGCCCAAATTATAACGATAAATTTCAAGGGGATTACTCAAACAAGGAATACAAGTTGACATAATGTTGAAGTTGCTTTTAGGTACAGCCCCCTTATTCAGGGGCTCGATTCTGTATGGAATGACGCTAACTCGAGGATGTTTCGTCGCGGCCTCCGTGCTCTGTCTCTTTCGCTAACTACGCTAATACTGATCACGTGAGAGGTAAGCTCTTCGAGGCCTCCGTGAACGGGCTCGCCGACGAAGTTTGTATTAGCTGAATAAGGGGGCAGTTTATGCGTGATTGACTTAAACAAGACAAATTATGTCAAAGAAATATGAAAGAGACACTGATCATCGCCCAATAAGAGTTAGAGAAGGCAGCGATAAGTACCCTAATACCTTAATTATAGGGTTTAAAAAAAACACGTTAAGTATCGCTAGATTTGCTAAGGGGGCTGCTAATACAAACTTTGTCGACGAGCCGCCGCTCGGGGGCCTCGGAGAGCATACCTCTCACGTGATTGCGTAGTTACCGAAAGAGACAGAACATACAGGCCGCGACGAAACATCCTCGAGCTAGTGTCATTTTCTTTACAGAATCGAGCCCCTGGTTTTGTCTGTCTATTTGTGTGCTAAGTATGAACTATGGAAAAGATTTTCCCATTATTTTGAAGATTTCCTGCGAAGGTTTATCTGAATTATACCTTATATTATTTCACTAGGGGAAGCTGGGGCGGATCGCTTGTATTTTGTACATGATTGTTTTGCGTATAATTATTTTACAAGCGGTTTTTGATATCTGAGAGAGATTAGATTTTTTACTGATACCAAACATACAATACAAGTAAGTACTGAAATTTAAAACAATTTTAACAAACGCATCGCGTATCCAAACATTATCCATCGATTGAGAAATCGACCTCTTCGAAGACTTTCAGTACAAATTCTCGATCGTATTTTGTTCTCCTCAAATTCACTTCTCTCTAAACACCCGATTTGTCAATAGCACAAAATGCAACTTCCACCTTGTAACGTACTCTAGCAACAAGAAAACATTTCATTAGGCAGGGTAAGTTATGTGACACGTTGGGGGAGTGGATGGGACACCAGAATTAGGGGATGAAGAGGGTGGTTCCATACAAATGGAATTATTTACACCTCCGAATTATACACCTTTATGGATACATAAATAAGAACTTAAAGTATTTTATAAGATTAGCAATCGATAAATTGTGACAATATTCCTGCATCTAGAAATAAGCTAACTTCAATTTTGAGGTAATTATAATACTAAACTATCCCCCGCGGTTTACCTGCGTTCCCGTGGGATGTCACATATATTATACATAAAAACCTTCCTCTTTAATCACTCTGTCTATTAAAAAAAAACCGCATCAAAATCCGTTGCGTAGTTTTAAAGATTTAAGCATACATAGGGATATAGGGACAGAGAAAGCGACTTTGTTTTATACTATGTTTAAAAAATATACAACTTCTTACTAGCTTTCAGTTCCGCAGTTTTACCCGGGTTTCAGAGGGAACCCGGAATAATGTACCTATCATATGGAAAAATAAAATCAAATACCTTTTTTTATTTTTTACGCTTTCTCTCTGTATGATATAAGTAAAGACTATAGATATGTAGTAATATATACATTTGTATCACCAAAGTAAATGGCCTAATGTAGAAAGTACACAAAGCCAGGAACTGGCTGGCAGCTGCAAGAACATACTAGTACTTATAGATTTTCATATTGAGGGTAGTGGCCATCTACATATGCAAATTCCTATCGCAGGTATTTAGCTATAGTGACTATAAGTACCACTGTATCTAGACCGATCCGGGAATCGAACTTAGGACCAATCGTTTCTGGCTAATTGTACACCCCTCGACCACCGACGCGATCAAACAAATCAACAAAAATAAAATCTGTTTTCAAAACTTTTCCTAATAGAAATCACGGGTGCAGTCAAAAAGCACCGGACGTACAAAACAGAATAACTCAGAAATGTCAGAAACTCAGCGAAACGAAACAGCGTAAGCAGTCGCAACGAAAACTTTTCAAATTATAATCGTTAATTAAAATCCCCCATCGCCGACGATCCCCAATGAATTATTACTCTAAATCCCCCTTGACATTTGAATAATGTGATCGTGTACAAATTGTACCCTAGAAAAACAACGCCGGTAAAAAAATGGAAATCAGGTTATTAGGTGATAAATCAAGATTTTTTTTCTATATTACTTGGGCAAGACTACACTTATTTCAAGTCGGTAGACGTCAAATTACGGTCGTGCCATTTCATTTACTGGCGAGTTACTTGACCTTTACAAGGCAAGCAACGAGTTTGATTGGCTACGATGACAGCTGTCAAATAATCATATCATGCTAGCCTAGAATACTTAATGTTCACACAACGCTGCAAGTATTTCTATATTAATAATAATTTATTATATATTTTATTATTCTATTCAATACACTCAGTCATCATTCAGATTTTGTTTATGTGCCTAAAAAACATATTTTTTATAGATATTTTTTTTTTCCTTTTCAAATCCAGACAAAGAAAAACAACCCACTAATAATAATAAAATGATAATCAAGGTCTCTTCCCATCACTCCATCTGATCCGTCAAATGCAGCAGCCATGAAACTACTAATGTGGCAGAAATAGGTGGAATAACCAGGAACATCGTTAAACTAAGTTCAAAAAGTGTATATTTTTCGTTTAATGAAATTCATTCCCATAGAAATGTAACCCTTAAATCACAGCCATAACAAACACACAGCTCGAAATGTATAGCGCAAAGCTAATCTTATGAGCTACCAAATGATTGAGGTACCATAAACGGTTGATTTAAACTTCGTGAGTTGAAAGCTAGCCCCCATATAACGCATAGTTTATGCCAAACGGCGTGAAACTGCAGAATCGTGCCGGGCCTTACTTAACTAAAAACATTAGCGAAATAAATTACGTTTTAAAATTCACGGAATGAACACAGAGGCTCATTCTTGCATATATTTTCAATGCAAATAGGACTTTCTCTAATGCCACTCGGAATGCAATTAAGTAATGACAGGGGAAAATGTGTTGGATGATTTTGTGTGAATTTAGAGTTATCTCGCTTTACTTTGCTGGATAGGTTTTTGTTAAAATGTAATATTTATATTCAGGTTTGATATCAGCCTTTGGCGAAATATTTTTGCAGTAATATTATGTAACGCTGAATGGAAAAAAAATTACTACATGTAAATATCTATATAAGTAGGTCTGTATTTAAAATGTAGTATATGTAGTATATCCGGTGTCTAATAGAAATATTATAAACCACACAACCTAAACTAATAGGTTGGGGAAAAAGTTCCTTCGCATTTTTTAAGAAAATTCAAAACATTTTTAATATAGTTTATTTACATTTAACTGAAGTATGTAGGTACCATTTTGTTCGATAACTTTTTGCCATCTTGTAGGTAGGGTAACATGATCCCATTGCTATAGAAATTTTGGGACTTCTGAACAAAATACTGCGACAAGTGGTTTTGACAGTTACTCTCTTGATGTTAACCTGACACTGCCTAAAGAATTCTGAAGAGATCGAAACAGGTGGAAATCTGAAGGTCAGGACTATACGGCGGATGCATTAATACCTCCCAGCCAAACTCTCTTAATTTTTGCTGAGTGGCTAAAGATGTGTGAGGTCTAACGTTATCATGATGAAAAACCACACCCCTTCTGTTGATTAATTCCGGCCGCTTTCTCTCATCTTCTTGCTTTAATCTCATCAGTTGTTCGCAGTAGAGTTCATAATCGATGGTCCTGCCTGGTGGTAACAGCTCATAATGAATAATGCCCTTCCAATCCCACCACACACACAGCATCACCTTGTTGCGAGTTAACCCGGGTTCCGCTACAGTCTGTGAAGCCTGACCGGCCTTTGACCATGACCTTTTTCGCACGTTGTTGTCGTACGTGATCCACTTTTCATCACCAGTTATCAGCTTCTACAAAAATAGTACGGTTTCATGACGTCGTAATAAAGAATCACAAATGAGTACACGGTTCATTAGGTTTCTTTCAGTGAGCTCGTGAGGTACCCAAATATCTAGCTTTTTTGTGTACCCAGTTTTTTTCAAATGCGCCAAAACTGTTTTGTGGTCAATTCCCAGTTTTTCAGCTACGTCGTAACTACTGATATGCCGATCTTGCTCCACTTTTTCAAAAATGGCATCCATTTTATCCGTAATGGGGCGACCAGAGTGACGTGCATCTTTGACATCAAAATTTCCGGATTGAAAGCGCTTAAACCAAATTTGTGCTAGTCTCACAGACACTGCACTAGGTCCATAAACATAGCAAATTTTTTTTCGCGGCTTGTGTTGCATTTTTACCTTTTTTGTAGTAAAATTTTAAAATGAATCGAATTTTTTCATTAGATTCACTCATCTCGGCGGTACGAAAAACAAATGCAAATCACACATTTTCCTAATTTGAATGTGGAATTATGTTCTTTAAAATTTAAACTTTCAATGATACCAAATACCAGCCAGATACAAATAGTATAGCCAAAGAGATTTTATTTTCATAGTTCATACATACTATAATGCGAAAAGACTTTTTCCCCAACCTAATAATTTAATTTGTAGTATTAAGTAGAAATAAATTATTTGTAACTTATAAGATTGTTAATAAAGGCTATTATTATTATTATTATATGTAGTATATCAGTTATCTGGTTCCCATAGTACAAGTTTGCTTAGTTTGGGAACAAATAACCGTGTGTAAGGAATGTCCCACGATATTTGCCGCTGGATATCTATACCTTCCTAATTCCTTCTTCGCATTTATAATATTTTTTTGGACTAGTAAGTTATCAAGGGTCCTATCTGCTAATACAAACTTCGTCGGCGAGCCGCTTCACGGAGGCCTCGGAGAGCTTATCTCTCACGCGATTAGTAGTATTAGCGTAGTTAGCGAAAGAGACAGGGCAAGGAGGCCGCGACGAAAAATTCTCGAGTTAGTGTCATTTTCCTTACAGAATCGAGCCCCTGACCGTGCCTTGTATCATCCAGGAAGCCGATTTCTCGACTACTGAATTTATAATTCCAATTCCTTCCATATCCTATTTAATTATTTGTTTTCCTTAACTTTATATTAGAGTTTAGTCACTGTAATAATAGTAAAAATGTTACAGTAACTACTCTGCTGTCTTTATAACCCGGTTCAAACTATAACCAATTCTCATTTAACCCATCGACAATCCTCGCAATAGTGAAGGGTTACCCGATATGTTTTCGTAATATAACGATATCGCTCTACTGCAAATGGAACGACAACACCCTGTAATGCTGTTGCCTTACTATATTGGATACAGAGTGAAATAACCCAGAGAATCAAGGGCATAATAAAGATTAGGGTGCTGTGGAGCAATACTGGTACTTTGTGGAATAACTTGTAAATTTTGTTTAGAGTTAGTAGAACTAGGGGAAGTACAAGAAACAGTAGTGCACTCGTCTTGCTATGATTCGATTAGAGGGGTTAGGTTGAAATTATAGACACATGAGACTTAATAACTTCACTTCTTCGGGGCGACAACGCATTGGCGATGGTATTAGCGTTGCAAATCCAATCTCCATAAGCGGCGATGACCACTTACCATCAGGAGGACCGTTTGCCTGTTTGTTGGCCGAAGTCGAGTAAAAAGAAATTAAAAAGTGTAAATTACTAATAAATACTATGTTACTAGTTTTGAGAAAATTCAAATATATTGTTTCCAACTTGAGGCACAACGATACTTCGGAAAGCGGACCTCTCACGTGTTTGTGTTGTAAGCGAAAGAGACTGCAAAGCGACCGAAGTCATAAGTAAGTTAAAAAGGTAAAAAATCAAAATTTTAATCCATAATTGCCTGTAGGTATTGGTATACATATTATATATGTAAAATTTTAGTAACTAAGAGCTGATTTTGTTATTGATATAAATAAATAAATATAAATCATTTCAGAAAATACAGATGCCTACAGTTAATAAACAGAACAGTTTAAATACATCATAGAATTTCAAACAGCCATTAAAGAATTACATTTCCACGTTAATTAAAAGCGAAAATTAAAACATAAAAAAAATATGAAATAATTAATAGTCCATCCAACGTAATGAACATGTCAAATTAATAAGACGTTTAATTCGACCCATTTTCCTGTCGCCTGTAAAGTTGGCAAGTTATCCTGGTGACCCCTAATCCGGGGACTTAATTAAAACTCCAACTGACCTCTGTCGAGGATATTCTTGGAAATTTACCTGGAAAAAAGAAAAAGATTCGGTTAATATTTTCCAGTTCATTTTATATCGTTTCCCCTAAATCAATATATAGGGCCGTCCATTAATCACGTGAGGTTCGAGGGGGGGGGAGGCAAAAATCACGAAATATCACAAGGGGGGAGGGGGGTGTAGTAAGATATCACGTGTATAAATTTTTTCGTCAATCGCATGAGCCAGATTCTCTGCGTAAATGATAATCTTCAACAAGGCGCAGTCCCAACAACTGACTTGCAAGATGCTTATCCAGTTGTTTGTATTGAAGAAACATGATTGGGGGGAGGGGTCTTAAACCACCACGTATCACCAAGGGGAAGGGAGGGGATAAAAAATGCTAAACAAAATATCAGGTGATTAATGGACAGCCCCTATGTATGTGCTAAATAAACAAAGTTATAATAGTACGGTGGTAGCTTCAGTAACTTTAAATTTGACCATTTGACCGTCATAAGTCCCCTCCGCTGAACTAAACTGAATAAATGGTTTTAAAATTGGAATGTGCAGCAAAATATTTAATTAGCTTTTTCTCTCTCTTAAAAACTAAGAAAGTTTGACTCACTCGGTTTTGTTAGCTAAGAGACGAAATCCATTAGTTAATTATAAATTAGTTGGTTTACAAACAATTCTAGAAACTCTGTAACTATAATATAACAAATTCAAAAAAATCTATAATTCCCAATTAAAGACATAAAGAACTCGAGATACGCTCTCTTTTTTTTTATGTCAGACGGTTCACGTGATAGTAAGTGAACTAAGTATTCACCGCCGCCAATGGACATTTGCAACACCAGTACCTCTACCATGAGTTGCTATCGAAACTTACTTTAGTCACTAGCGAGTAAACTACTATCGATACAGTATTTCTCGATAGCAACTGTCAAATTTGTGACTCATGGTACCGAATTTCTATAGCAAAGGCAAAAAAACGTTAGTCGCTAGTGTTTACATTTCGATAGGTTTTTTACCTATCGACTCGTACTATCGATTTTAGTTCTTTAGGTGACCGCTAGTGGCGCTGTACACATTTGCCATAGAAATGTTTTACGCCGTCGCTAGCGAGTATGTACGTTCAAAACTCATGGTAAAGGCACAGGGACATCGCTAATGCATTGTCGATCTTGAGACGTGAAGTTGTAAAGTCTCATGTGCCTTCATGCCTCATGTGTGCTGCACCTTTCCAACCGAAACACAGTACCTAATACAAGTGCACTACTACTTCACGGCGGAAAAAGGTAAGGTGTAACTTCCCCGGACGAACTTTGTACTAAGAGGTCTATTGCTTTGAATATACTCTTTCTGGCCGAAAGACAGTACCTGATATAAGTAGAAATAAATAAATATATAAATATCCCGCGACATTCTTTACACACGGCCATCTGTACCTCTACCATGAGTTGCTATCGAAACTTACTTTAGTCACTAGCGAGTAAACTACTATCGATACAGTATTTCTCGATAGCAACTGTCAAATTTGTGACTCATGGTACCGAATTTCTATAGCGAAGGCTAAAAAACGCTACTCACTAGTGTTTACATTTCGATAGGTTTTTTACCTATCGACTCGTACTATCGATTTTAGTTCTTTAGGTGACCGCTAGTGGCGCTGTACACATTTGCCATAGAAATGTTTTACGCCGTCGCTAGCGAGTACGTACGTTAAAAACTCATGGTAAAGGCACTGGTCCCAAACTGCTTAGTTTGGGCTTTGTTTCGTTTATGTTCTTCATTTTCTTGTTTTGGTGAACAATAAAGAGTTATCTATCTATAATAAATATCCAGGGACATTCTTTTATACACGGCCACCTGATCCCAAACTAAGCAGAGCTTGTACTATGGAAACCAGATAACTGACATACTTACATATACCATTTTTTATTTTTTTTCCTAAATACATACTTATATAGATATTTACACCTAGACACAGAACAAACAGATATGTTCATGCACACAAATGTTTGTCCTGGGTGGGAATCGAACCCGCGACCTTCAGTTTGGCAGTCAGAGCGCTAACCACCAAGCCAACTAGCCTGTCAGCCAAAATAGGTATGACAGTGTAGTCAAAGTCGTGGGTTCACATCTTATATGAGCTTGATTCGGTGAACGAATTCATTGAGAGAAAACTATAGCACCGCGGGCGATGGTTGTCGGTGAGTTCCAACACCTGTTTGAGATCTAGTTCCTTCAAGGCTTTTGGGCTTGTCATATTATCACTTACCAAGGTGAAATTGTGATCAAAACACAAGTAGGTACAACAAAAAGTTCTAATACATCTTTTACTTCAATATTACACAATAAAAGGAATATGTTTAATAAAACAAATAATTTATACAAATATATCAAAACGAACCAACTTCGCTTTATAAAAGCGTAGCGATAAGTTTAGCCTGTATAACGGACCTTAAAATTAACACCCCGTATACGTCTGAGTAATTTCACAAAATCCCCGAATGTTATAAGTAATTCGAAATGTCTTCGACTTGAGACCTTGATGAAAGTTTCAATGAAGTAAGTTCGCGATCTGAAAGTTGTAAAGTTGAGACTTGCTGAAATATTTTTGCTTAACAAACACATAACGATGATACTTTTGACTTTGCTCGTATCTGTTACTGTATTGTTGGGCTTGGCTGTAAAGGTCAGCTAAGGGTACAGAGTACCGAAGTTCGAAGAAAGTAGAAATCCTTCTAATAATAATAATGCAAGTTTGCGAGAGTGGAGGTTTGTTGCTCATTCACGCAAAAACTACAAATCGGATTTGAATGAAACGTGGCACATAGATAGTTTTAGTCTTACTTCTATACTGATATATAAAGAGGAAAGATTTGATTGTTTATTTGCATTGAATAGGCTCTGAAACTACTGGAACGTATCTGTATGTATCCCCTGGTGACATAGGCTACATTATATTTTCAAAAAAAATTGGAATCCTTACTAAAACTCCTACACAGGGGGACAGTCAGTGATTCTATAAAAATGCAAAACAATATGATCTTCCAATAATTTACCAAAAAATCTTTAAAGAGTACAGACATAGAAAATGTAAAAAGAAATCTAAAAAAAAATCTACAAGCGACAATTAGCCCGTCCAAAAAAATGTGAATACTGATCCAGCAGATCAACGAACCAAATTAGCCCATAACAACTTCCCAACAGTTGTCAACTTGAGCTATTAACTGAATCTTTTTAATCGCCTTACGCAGATTAAATTTAACTGTCGCCCGTAACTTTTACAATCGCTCGCCGAACGTGGAACTATGAAGTCGGCCATTTTAGGTTAAGAACGAGGTGGAGATGCTGCTCGCCTCGTTAGATTTGGAGATTACCCGCCAAAAGTTGTTATAACTGATTTAAGTACTTCAGTGATGGTTCTATGAATTGTCTATGGTCTACCACAGATAAGTAATAGTGTTAATCTAGTTTTACAAAGTCTTTGAGATGTTATCCCTTTATTGCGACCTGGTTGGTTTCCTTTTAGAGCTGTTGGAACTTTTTTTATTATTTTAGGCTGTATTTGCAGCAGTTACAGCTTCGTCGTGTTGCCACCGATTTTCTGCCTTATTGAACCTACCAGTGTTTACACGCGTTTCTTTTTTAGGCTCTGTGCCCTTATCGCCTTTGGTCACATGTTTAATATCAATCAGGCTTTCAAAAAGCAACTGTATCATTAAAGAGTATAAGGTTGGGATTGAAAAAACACTAGGCTTTATCTACTTTTATGTTACTCCATAAAATAGTAGACAAAATTTAAAGAATTCCAAAATATTACAAAAATTAAGTTTGGATGTTCATGACTGAATTACTCATAAACGGCTCAACGGATTGGAAACAAATTTGGCACACAGATAGAATATATTCCAGATTTACACATAAGATAAAATCTTATCCCGGGAAAACATCAGATCGCTCCAAAAAGCGGGTATATCCGGGGCGGATACTTCAGTACTACGCTTTTCCAAATTACTAATTTCAAATTCTTCCTAACTCGATGTCAGAAGCAGTAAATTATTAGGGTAAGGGACACAGTAAAGTAAGAACAGTGAGATAAATTGAACCGGCTCCGAGATAATCACCTTTGATAACGTGACATTGCTGGTGTTATTACCACTAATCTACCTTTTTGGTAATTATTGATATAGTTCAGACAAGTAGTATTTCTAACGACTAATGAGCAGTCTAATAAGTTTAATCGGAAGTGCATCACGAGAGAAATGTGAGACAGGGCAGTTATATACAAGAGTACCATGATTGATGGATACTAATGAGATTGCTGAGAATCCATATAGCCGAGTCTTTTCAATTACCGAACCGGTATGAACTAAACTTTGATGGTAACTTCAGCAGCTTTGATCTTTATAAGTGCCTGCAGGCCTAAACTGAATAAATGGTTTTGAATTTATTGAAGTCTGATTAGAGTCTTTAAGGCAAGAGTGAATAGGCATTACTTGAGTCCGCATGTACCATCCACGACTGCATCGTCACTTTCCATCAGGTGAGATCTAGTCCAATGCGCTCAAGCAAAAAAAAAAAAAAATAATACATTGTAGAGGCCTATTTGAATAAAAATATTTTCATTTTTGATTTCGATTTATATTGTTTTTTTAAGTTTAGGTCTTATGGGGTAATAAAGAAGACTCAAATTTCAAAAGTTACCGTTTCGAAAAGTAGTGCAGAGATCGTCCGAGGAAGTACTACCTTACCGCAGTGGTACATTTGTTTAATTGTATTTCGGGTAGAAAAGTAAAAAATTCCGGTATGATTACAGTCACATGAGACTTTTTTCAAAAAAATTCAAAATTCAAAACCATTTATTCAGTTTAGGCCCTCAGAAGGCACTTATGAAGGTCAAATTTAAAGTTACTGAAGCTACTACCGGTTCGGAAGTCAGCCTTCAACTGAGAAGAACCGGCAAGAAACTCAGCAAGGTTACATTCTTTTTTATTTTATTAAATTCTTTTTTATCTATTCTGACTTTTTGGCTATTTTATAACATCAATTTTACATATTTTTATATTTAACAATTACAAAATACTTAATAAAGCTAACATTCAAAAACAAAAAACAAAAAAAAAAAAAAAAAAACAACTTTAACAACTGACAACGCCTTGGCGATGGTCTGGTGTTGGAAATGTCCATAGGCGGTGACCACTTATCATCGTGGACCGAGTACTTGTATGTCGACTCATGTAGCATAAAAAAAACAAAGTAACATTAGTACTGGAGATTTTGGTGAATATCAAACGATACTACACTGCAGCAGTAAACACGAAGCAATGCAAGCGATAACCTCGCAGCTAATAAATCGTTGTTGTACTGTAATTTTTATACTATGGCAGGGATCATAGTGTCCCGGGGGAGTGGATTCGTTGAGATGACTTCGTTTTATGTGAAGGCTTAATTTGTATCTAAATCTTGTAAGACGCGAGCTTAAAATGTCGTTTTTAATAAGATTTTATGCGCTAGAGTTTATTTTGTGCAAGAAATTGATGAGGGATTCTAGCTTAATTACTGTATTTAAGTTATAGTTAATGTAGTTGCGATACCGTTAGTTAGTTTTATTTTACGCTCTATGAATACCTTCAACTCACAATCCTATTTAAGTAAAAATAAATTACTAATTCGATACCTACGCTCGCCCGTACCCGAATTGTGACTCTCTCGGATTCTATGTTGACGCCTATTTCTGAATAGATTGATGGTTCAACGGACGAGCAGTGTTGGGCAACAGTTGTAGTGCCATAGATGTAATACAAAATTAATTGTAAGATTCCGAGAACATTACACAATCACCCTGCCGGTCCCATTCTTAAAATCGTTTAGAATACGACAAAATCTCTGTTTTCCCCAATACAAGCCATACCAGAATAACTTCTCTATAACATCAATCTTGCAACGTTTTTAATCACAAAATTAACGAACATCTTTTCACCGCCATGCCTCACTCAACACGCCACTTAATGACGCTAAAAGCCCGTAGATCACGCTAGATGGCGTTGGCATTCAAAACAAACAAATCAAATCAGTCGGATGGCGACCTCCGAGGAGGGACGACGCGGGCCGAGAGACGACAATATTTATGTTACAGCTGCTTTCTTTAATCAGAATCAACGTGCTACATTTGTTTTAATTATGTTTTAAGCATTTTTAGGAAAGAGGTTTTAACTAAGACTAGCTCGAACTTAAGAAATTATATGTTGAATTTTGCTTCCTTGAAATTGCTTAAAAATATTTTAATCACGCCTATTACTTTCACATAAGTAGGTAAAAATGTCATAAAGAGACATCGCCTTCGATGACATCTTGGTCGATTCGGGAATTGAAGCCAAAACCTCCGCTGTCATCTCAATCGAAATGAAGTAATCGTATAAATAAATAAATATCCAGACATTTTTTACACACGGCCATCTGGTCCCAAACTAAGCAGAGCTTGTACTATGGAAAGCAGATAACTGATATACTACATATATTACTTTTTTTTTCTAAATATATAGATATTTACACCCAGACACAGAACAAACAGACATGTTCATGCACACAAATATTTGTCCTGGGCGGGAATCGAACCCACGACCTTCGGTTTGGAAGTCAGAGTTACTAACCACCAAGCCAACTGCCCTGTCAAAGTAAGTATTCATAACATTATTTGCAACAATAAACAAAAAGATTTATCTAAAAGATTGTGCTCCAGCATAACCATAAAACTTGGTATCTAGTAATTTACTCCTTTTGAACACAGTAAAGGACATTGAAGATTTGTGTGCCAAACACTTCACTCCTAAATAGTCTAAATGTTTCTCTCTAATTCCATACCCAACTAAAACAATTCACAACTACAATTCAAGTTGAAATAGGGTTGCCAGGTCTGAAATATTTGATGAGGGATAGCTGTCAATATAATAAAACAATTATATTTAATTTGGATGACATTTTAGAAAATATGGCAGTAAGATGGTCTACCTGATGGCTTGTGGTCGTTTGCAACTCCAAGGGCATCACCAATGCGTTGACGACCCTGAGACGTGAAGTTGTTAAGTCTCATGTTTCTGTGATTTCAACAGAAACATAGTGAAATAAGCGCTCTTCTTCTAACTTTAAAACGTGTTCAACAATTTTTTAAGTGAACATCGTAGGTACTTCTAATTTGTGCTGTTTGGTGGGGGTATAATGTGGTAGCAGCGATGAATACCACCACCCCAACTCACCTGTAGGGTGTAGTACAAGGCAACTAAAGAAACAACAATGACCACTTGTACTTTACACCTTGCACCAAGTGGTCATCATAATCATTCCCAGAGTCTGCCACATAAATCTGACAAATCCCTAATATTTAAGGCACGGGATAGGAACAGGGCAAAAATACGATGATGACTTTGTTTACGCTCCTACCACAATCTCACCACGGCAAATGATGACGTCAGCGTCAAATGTGTCAAACTTCACGGCTGCCAACCCTAGGTAGGACGGCACTAAACTTGCTTGGAAGTGGGGTAAAATCTGTGAAGATTTGTTATCGTAAAGAAACTTGTGCTATAAATGGCGCCGTCATACCATCACGTACATACCTTATAGGAATGGTGTTGAGGACTTTACGGTGGACGAGAAATGAGAGCTTGTTGAAACTTAGTTCAATACTTCATACTCTTTTTCTTTAGTTAACTTGATAAATGTAGAAGCCGATTAAATCCTAAAAAGATGACTAAGGACAATCTACATTTACCGACAAAGTTTTACAAGTTTTTGAAGGTAAAAAAAGGGATGTGATAGATTTCGTATCATTTTCTTAGCAAGGTACTAGCATGAGGGCCGCTTACAGTAAAACGGAATAACGTCAAAAACAAAAGTAAAAAGTCCCTCGTAAAGCCGAAATTATAATTATGATTCCAACGTTTTGTTTTAGGTAAAAAAAAAGCAAGGAATAATATATTCAACGTCGCAGTGCCAAAACTCAGGGACGAGACCGAGCCGCGAGTCTCTTTTAATGTAGTCTGTAGTCTTCACAGCATTAAATATCACCATGTTGGGTGTGGCGCTGCTGAGAGCGATTTGACGTGACAAGGTTGTTAAATTTCTGCGTCTAATCTGTGGTCAAAATTAAAAGAGTGCCATATTGTTTAAAAACGCACTATTCAAACATATGCTTAAAAATTAAACTATTTTACTTCGGTATCAATAACCTATCTCTTAGGAAAATATCACAAAAGATATTTGTTGTTTGTTTCTAATTCACGCATCAATGGTTATGGAAGCAAATTTTACACAGATTCGATGAATATGTTCTTAATTAAAACATATAGCTTCTCTTCATAGCTATTACCTTTATGTTTTACCTTTTGAATATTTTTGTTATGTGGCGTGATTCCTTAATAATTAGTTTTTGTTCCTGTATTTTTCGGAAGCAATCAGACACACGGATAAAACGGACTAATAGTCGTTCCTAAATTGGCCAAATTTTTACTGCGATTGTCCTTAATGTCTTGTTTCCTAGACGTGACGCCGAAATACCTATGTTTAATAACGAGATTAATAACGTCCTTTTAAATATACCTAGCTCGCCGCCCACACTAGCACCCCACCTGCAATACAACTTTATTATGAAACAAAGCCCGCCCCATGCCACTTGAGCACTCATTAATGAAATGGTTCTATGTAGAATGAAATATTTTATTTGGCATAAATTTAACGCCACCGAAGTCAATGAGCCGTCGAGTTTTTACGAACGTACATTTACATAAAACATGGCTGTTTGTACGGCAACACCAAATGTCGGCAATTAAATGATTAAAAAGCTGGATAAATTGACAGGCATTACCTTGGTGGTTAGATACCCTGACTGCCAAGTGGCCGGTCGCGGGTTCGATTCCCACCCAGGACAAACATTTGTGTGCATGAACATGTCTGTTTGTTCTGTGTCTGGGTGTATATGTCTATAGGTATATGTATTTAACAAAACTAAAAAAGTATTATGTGGTATATCAGTTATTTGGTTTCCATAGTACAAGGTCTGCTTAGTTTGGGACCAGATGGCCGTGTGTATAGAATGTCCCAGATATTTATTATTATTTTTGAACTATGTGGCTACCTAAGGTTTGGGCGGTAGCAGAGCATAGCGTAAGACGATATATCCAGGGATATGACTATTTTCGGTCAGTTGATGGCGTCAAATCAACGGTCAACAATTACGGTATTATGAGAGCTTTTAAAACTGGCTAAGCGATGAGAGAAGCCGTCAAATACCTATTTGAAATACTATGACTTATCGAGTAGTAGAGCTCTTAGTGCAGAGTTCGTCCGGGGAGGTACCACCTTACCCATTTCGGCCGTGAAGCAGTAGTGCACTTGAGTTACTGTGTTTCGGTTAGAAAGGTAAGGGGGCCGGTGAAATTACAGGCACATGAGACTTAACAACTTCACGTCTCAGGGTCGACAACGCATTGGCGATGCCCCTAGTGTTGCAAATGTCCATAGGCGGCGGTGACCACTTACCATCAGGTACACCGTCCGCTTGTTTGTCGGCACACGTGGTATTAAAAAAAAACTAGATTTAATGCTACCTTTCCTAAGTGATCATAAGGTCATATTATCCTCGATAATCCTATGTATTCTTCAAATTTAATCAAATGGTGTAACATTTCATTGACATCTGAATGTAAGTTTGTTTGTTACGCTTATGCGGCTATATGTCTGAACCAATTTGGCATAACATAACCTATGTTATGGAGAAGGATATACATATTTTGTATCCCGCGAACGCAGGTCATTCATCATCATATCAGCCCAGGGATGTCCACTACTGAACATAGGCCTTGGATTTCCACTTCGAACCTTAAGCCGCCTGCATCCAGCAGCTTCCAGCGACTCTGACCAGATCGTCGGTCCACCTGGTGGGAGGTTGTCCCACTCGGCGTTTTCCTGTACGCGATCGCCACTCGAGAACCTTTCTTCCCCATCGGTTATCAGTTCTTCGAGCGATGTGGCCTGCCCATTGCCACTTCAGCCGGCTCTACGAGCTATGCCTACAGCCTTTGTTGTTCTATGAATGTGCTCGTTTCGGATCCTGTCGCGTAGAGAAATTCCGATTCTCATTATCATCAACGTCTATCTATATATATAAAAATGTTATCTAGGTCTGTGTACGCTTCAAAAACTCAAAAAGTTCTGCACCGATCGAGCTGAAATTTTAGCATGATATACCTACCATATAATCCGCAAGGATTGCTTTTATCTATTTTTTGCATCAGTCACATATCCGCGACTGTCTTTGTTCTGTTTCTCATTTCTCAAACATTCAATCACAATGTGCCACAGTGAAGCGTGCCAGAGTACAGCTAGTTATTAATATATATATATATATATATTTATATATTTTTTATAGTAAATGACAGATGAGTAACAGAGCCACTGACCAAATTATAAGCTTATCAAAAAAGTTTTCAGTCAGTATTAAACTTTACGAAATATATGTTTAGGAGCCACATTTCTGTGACAGCCCGGGTTAGTTTATTTGTCTAGACTAGCAGATTCATTAGGCTACTCCAGTAACTCTCCCTACAAGTTGTGAGATTTATTGTCAACGTTGTCACGTCACAATTTCAACGACGAAAGCACTGGTGACTATTTATTTGATTCCAAACGCAAAAACAAATATTATAAATATCGAACGCGATAAAAATGTTACAGTTCGTTATAATAAAACTATATGAAAAGATGATATAAAATTTTTAACGTGACAAAAATGTTACAGCCTTTATAACAAAATTATATTAAATGTCAAATTAAAATTAATTAACGGACTTTGTGCCTTAACTAAGTTGAAAGGCAAACAATATCTACATACAGGGTGTCGGCGAAATATTTTAATTGTTTTCTGTATACCTAATATTAAATTACGGGTTAATTAAAAAAGGACCGACATACAATTTTAGAACTTGTTAATATTCTAATAGAGTTTAGAGTTATGGAGGTAAAGGTTTCATTCCGTATGTAGTCGAATACTTTACGGAAATCCCTCAATAGATAATATTTCTGGGGTTTTATAATCATATAACTACAATATGAATTAAAAAAATACCCTGGACCTTATCACTCGGTCATCTGATCCCAAACTAAGCAGAGCTTGTACTATGGAAACCAGATATCTGTTATACTACAGAAATATATTAACAATCAGACACGTTGACAAACAGAAATGGTTCGGCCGGGAATTGAACCCGTGACCTGTGGCGTGCCTTGTTAACAACCAAGTCAACTGGTCCTTCAAATGTTTAACAACGTTTTAAGTTGTTTGTTCTGAATGGTAATCGAACTCAAGATCAGCGATGTGGCAGTCAGGTTCTCTATGCATCAAGCCAACTGGAATTTTTGAATAACACTCTTACCTGTCAAAATGGGTCTATTAGACCCCGACAACATTACCCAAAAAACACGTTCAACCAATTTCACTTTCAAATGAACTCCGCCGTAACACTAAAATAGTTAACAATATTTTTAACACAATAGAAGCAACAGAGCTTGTCGGACCATTAAAAATGTACCCATAAATCGGGGTCTTAATGACCGATGGGTAATGGAGCGAGCAGTGCGTGCAGGCGCGCCGCTGAGGGTTGCTCGCGTCACAGTTGTGATTCGATAACTGTTAAGATCGCAGATTACTCGATTGTGACGTTATGACTTCATTGTTACTATTTGTTCGAGGAAGATAATAAAAAAAAAACTTGAGAGGTGTCAAGGGACACCCGGATGGAACGAAGATACGCATTGGAATTAACCAAAAGGTGAGTTTAGGTCCAGTGTTGACAAAAACTTGTAATCTCTCGTCTTTAGTATTAGGTCTTCAATAAAAGATCAAGACTGTGCTAATAATTACTAATTATACTAATTTATAAATGGAACAGAATTTTCAACATGTTGTATGTAGCCTTTAAATACATTATGAAAAAAAACAACCCCAATAATAAACCATATCATTTAAATTTCGGAAAAAAGTGTCGTTACAACTTTTCGTATGAATTTTTTCCGTCTAGCCCCCTTTCACAACGCGCGATAAGGAACTTCGTTTCAAAACACCACCTGAAGATCACCTACAGGGCCTATATGCATTTGCAACGCGAGGCTCATCACCAATGCATTGTCGACCCTAAGACGTGAAGTTATTAAGTCTTATGTGATTTGAGCGATCCTGAGCCGCCTGCGTCCATTGGCTTCTAGCTACTCTGACCAGGTCGTCAGTCCACCGGGCGAAAGGTCGTCCCACTTGGCGCTTTCCTGTACGTGGTCGCTACACGTGGTCATCGATATACTCTTTTGTGCCACTATACACCAAACACTATTGCCTATAGACGTTAAGCTACGTTTAAGAGATGCTGAAAAATGGTTTTGAAATTCGAAAAACCAAATAATACATATTCTCTCGCATCTATGGATAATCCACTTTACCTTACCCATTTCCGCCGTGAAGCAGCAGTGCACTTGCATTACTGTGTTTCGGTTAGAAAGGTAATAAATATAAATATATAATAAATAATAAAATGGGGGCCGGTGAAATTATAGGCACGTCAAGCTTAACAACTTCACGTCTCAGGGTCGACAATGCATTGGCGATGCACCTAGTAGTGTTGCAAATGTACATAAGCGACGATGATCACTTACCATCTGGTGACTGCCTGCTTGTGGTATAAAATAAAAAAAACCTGTCCAAATGTACCTACTAAGATATAAACGGTCCACACTGGGTAATATTGCAGTGTCCACTGAGGGCATAAAATGTGTTTTTCATTTTATGACGTCCATATACTCGTATATACCTTTATGACCGAATCATATGTATGTTCTTTTGTATATATATACGTTTTATATGGCATTCCGTTTAAAAAAAGCTACTTTGTCACCAGTATTTAAATTCCAGTATCTAGCTTTTTTCTTTTGATTCAGTTTGAGAACGTTCCATGTCATAGGAAAATCATCTTTATTGTGTTAGCATAAGGTTCATCTATTGATCCAATGGTATAATGCGATAGGGTTCATATTTCTTTGACACTCGCTGTCAAAACAGGCCAATAAGATATCGATATTTAAGGAATACATAAATCAAAATTCGTAAAAATCTCGTTTTTTACGGCCATTTGATCCCAAACTAAACACAGCTTGTACTATGGAAACCAGATAACTGATATACTACATATACCTTACTTAAATTGATATTTACACCCAGACTCAGAACAAACAGTTCATGCACACAAATGTTTGTCCTGGGTGGGAATGGAACAACAACTTGGCAGTCAGGGTCACCACCAAGCCAACTGGCCTGTCAAAATCAATGAGCTAGCATTTGGCCTTCGTCTGACTCTAGAAGGAGTTATGACAAGGTCGAGGATGTAGCACACTTACCCAGAAAATGCCTATGCTTTGAATATGTTTAGGAAAAAGGTGTCGGGAAACACTGACCGCGGAAGAGAGTTCCACGCCATCTCTGTTCGTATGAGGAAAAAAAAATATTTTCTGGGTTATTATACAACAACGGTTATTGTTTTGATCATTGAATTGTAAAGCTCTTAGTGCAGAGTTCATCCGGGGAAGTACTACTACCTTACTTGTTTCCGCCGTGAAGCAGTAGTGCACTTGTATTACTGTGTTTCGGTTGGAAAGGTAAGAACGAGTGAAATTACAGGCACATGAGACTTAACAACTTCACGTCTCAGGGTCGACAACGCATTGGTATTGCCTCTGGTGTTGCAAATGTCCATAGGCGGCGGTGACCACTAACCATGAGGGGAATTGTCGTCCATATTGATATACGAAAAAGAAATTGTACAATACAATACAATATACTTTATTTGTACAACACATAACAGGAGAAAAAGAAACATAAAGAAGTGGATAACAGAATAAGTGTTTACAAAATAGGCGGTCTTATCGCTAAAGCTATTGCTTCCAGAGAGCCCAAAGGTAGCAGGATACAGAAGAGGATAGCAGGTGTTGCACGTTCAGACATTTGAAATAAATAATGAAACCTACATCTATGTTAATAAATACTTATAAATTAATAATAATAAGGTAAATATACTAATATATACACTAACTATAGTAATATAAGTTTATTTATTTATTTAGTAGGTTAAATTTTATTTATTTATTTCACATTGATAAGTACAACATCTTACAGTATCCCAAGATGATGTTATACCCAATTTTTATAAACTATACTTAAACATAAAAATATTAACAATCAAATTAAAAATAAATAATACAAATTATACAAATATTATTTTTCTTTCCTTATCGCTTCAAATTTGAATGCCTCTTTCAATGCACCTTTGTGCTCCTGTTACAAATATTATATATATTAAAATAAATAAAAAGAGATTACATAAAATAATAATACAGGAAAAATCAAAGAATGGAATGACGTAGTTCATAAAGAGAGATATAGATTGTAATATTATGTAGACCCTGTCACGCTACAGGTATCTATTTTATTCCCAGTCAGGATTGGGAATGATATACTTCCCCGGCCGAACTCTGCATTCTACCACTACTGCATCATTTCAAATAAGATTCAAAATACGTTTAAATTAAGTTAATAATAACAGTGGGTAACCCCAAAGCCCCTCGTGCCCCGAATATTAGCGTTACAACTATGGTGGGGTGCCAAGTGGGGTAATCCCGGCCCCCGGGTGGGCTAAATGCGTTCACGTGCCAAAATACAATAACTACCCTGTAACTATTCAACATGGAAATTGGTTTTTAAAGTACTATCTAAACACATGGTCATCTGATCTAAAACTAAGGAAAACACTCTCTCAGAAAAGTTAATCGAAATATAGCAAACTGTTTAATATAAATTAAGTTTTTAAGAACGTTTGTGAAATAATTTCTTTTTTAAATTATTTATTATTATTATGTAAGCAAAGCTACTATGGAAACCAGATACTCATAAAAGTACAACTTCTTGAGCAAATAAAAGAAAATAAAAATATATTAAAGCCGACCTCTTCACACAAAAGTTTGTCCTGAGAGAATCAAACCCACGACCTATATAACTGCAGTTAAGCCACTACACCAACTAGTCTCTTCTGTTATCTTCTTCAATATTATAAGATGAGTAAGTTTGAATGTAAAAGGTAACCTCTGAAACACCTCCGATTTCAAAAATTCTGTCACTAATACAAAGCTACTCTATTCCCGGATGATATAAACTACGTTATAATCCCAGGATACAGACGATCCCTGGAAAGCGGGTGAAACCGCAGGAAGATAGCTGGTTTATATCGTTGTGTTATAAATGGAAATATTGTCAAACACACTTCCATTAAAAAAACCCGAAAAAGTTTTTATACCTACTTATCACATAAATACCATATACGTAGAAAAATACCACGTCCTAACTTACCTGAAAAGTATGAACAACTACAAAAATAAATAAAACATGTACCAACCATATACTGTTGAAATCGCTATCAACAACTCCAGACTTGAAGTAAAAACTACACAACACACTCGAGCATTCCCAGTGCGAACTAATGTTTATTCTACACAAAGAGCACGTAAAAAGTATACAAGATATCAAAATATGCAAATCGTTGTTGGCACGAATAAATTCGTGCTGTAAACACGTATTATATCGATACACATCGAGCATAATCGATTACCAAAGCTCTCGCGTCATCGAAACGACTTATCGATGTATTTTGCCTCGGGTGGTAAAGTTGATGCAATTCAAGCAGCTTTAAACGGTACAAAACTGCTTTTATTACACGTTTTTTTTATGATAATTTTATATGCGCGGTTTCGTTTCTTTTTTAAATTGTAATTGAATTGACTTTTTTTTTTATTGATTTGTAATCATTGAATGGGAACGAAGATCGCTTAGTCTTAAAGATAAATTCGACCATTAAATCACTACATAGTATAAAACAAAGTCGCATTCTCTGTCCCTATGTATGCTTAAATCTTTAAAACTACGCAACGGATTTTGATGCGGCTTTATTTAATAGATAGAGTGATTCAAGAGGAAAGTTTATATGTATAATACATGCATAATATAGTAAAGAAAAGGCGAGAATTTAAATGAATTGTAATTATTTTAACTGAGCGCGTTAGTCAGTTTGTCCGACAGAGAGTAGAGTAGACATTACATTTACTCCGGAACGCGTGTGAAACCGCGGGGGGCAGCTAGTTAATAATAAAAGAAAAAAGTGATATAATTGATCAAAATGCGAAAACATCATAAAGATTGCTTCAATAAACGTGGCCTTAAGTGTAAAACAAACCGCATTATAAAATATTCAGCCCCAATGCTAGCATACGTTGCCATCGACGATTATTTCGGTGTTGTCAAATATGATAAAAAGTACGATAAAATTAACACCAAATAGAAAAATTTTTGGGAAAAAATATTTCAATCAGAAATCTTTTTGACGTCATTAAGACTAGATTTCTCAATTGCCATAAGTGGTACCTAGCTTGAAGAAAGAACAGTGGTTAATGAATTTAGCGAAAATAGTTTTTATGAGAGTAAGAAAAAAAAATAGGCGACCACATGTGACATAGACACATCAGTTACCATGCTGCTCATCTATAAATAAATGAAATATCTAATTAACTTCTGACGCAATGAAAATTTATTTCTTTTTAAAAACAAAACTTTTATAATTAGTAAAAAATTGTAAGAACAGTATTTGCATAAGTACTTATAAAAGGAATAGCGTATCTGAGGTTTATTAATAGATTAAGAAAAAAGCTTAAATGTTCGTTAGAGGTTCAAACAAAAGGAGGTCAAAGTTTAATACCATCAGATATGGCAACACCCTCAGTATCTGGCCTCTCGCTTATAACGACAGTTCCTTGCCAAGTTCAAGCGAGTGTATGATGTCGAACAATCTTGATTGTCCCAATGGTTTGCAGACCAGGCTGTCAGCCAAGATGTCTCAAATACCATTCTAAATCTAAATCCGCAATAGCTTTTGAACTTTTTAAGTTCAATTTGATGTCGAGAAAGTTCTATGGAAATCTATGGAAACTGCGACCCGCCATTTTGTTTTATTATGTATTATCTGTCCTCTACGGTTTCACCCGCATTCCCGTGGGATATAACATTTTCCTGGGATAAAAAGTATATCTAATTAATAATCTAGGTTATAAGCTATCTATTTGTCATGTTTTAATCAATTCCGTTAAGAAGTTTTTGCGTGAAAGAGTAACAAAAAGGCATCCATGCAAAATTTATAATATTAGTAGGAATTTGTAGATTTGACTCCTGCCTCACCAAGGTACGGGATGTTCTCGCCGACGGTTGAGAACAGACTCTCAAGTGCAGCTGTCGGAACACACCGGCAGGTGGTGGTGACACTTCAGCTAGAGAGTAGTAGCCAGCAAGGCGGGTACATACAGTTTATTAATCAGTCAAGGAAGTAAACATACGCTTGTTTGACGATGGTGATGATGTGGTCTAATGCGGCGCTTTTTTTTTACACATACCTATGTACATTTTTCATTTAATTTCACCATTAAAACCTTAAAAGGTGTATGTATGTTTCTTACTCGTTTACTACTGAAAGGATTTGAATGAAACTTGGCACATTGATAAAGGAGGCACTGGAATAACATATGGGCTACTTTTTATTCCATAAAAATGAAACATTTCTCGGGAACGCGGGTGAAACCGTGGGGGACAGCTAGCACATAGTAGAAGATAAAACATCTCATTCAATCCTCATAAAGCCGAGCTAAAACAGAGTTTAATAGCATCGTTATAGAGTAACAAATCCATCTGTCTATGGTCTGACAAGATGATTTCCTGTAAACATGACCAGTGTTTTCTGTATATGAGACATACTCGTAGCTTATGAATCTCTATAAAATTTTACGACAAACCACTATCTTAAACGCTTACTATTATATTATCGTTTTTTGTCTCGCTCGCACAAAATTTATACGCTATGAATAATATATTTTATGTTCAAAGAGATTATGCACGACTCTTTGCATTTGATAGGATTTGATATGCGATATAGAACCATCATATAACGTCTCGATTGATCTAGTAATGATTGACGGATCTTGGTTATTGTGGATATAATTTTCGGCATCAAAGCTCGTAATTTATTTTTATGCAGGTACTAGCTGTCCCCGCGGTTTCGTGCCATTTTACATTTTCCTGGGATAAAGTGTCCTATGTTATTTCGTAGCAGGGCCTCTATCTTAAGGCCAAGTTTCATCCAAATCCGTTCGATAGTATTTGCATCTCACAAACTTTTTTGTTGGATTTTTTTATGCACTCACCGAATCCTATTTTTTTAAATAATTCTCTCTTATCATAGTCCAGCCTCGTCATTTAACCGTATTCCCGAGGGATTCACAACAAATTAAACCAAAAGCAAATTTCATCCAAATCCGTTGACCTGTTTATGCAGGACTGAGTCATTAACATCCAAATATTCACATCCTACTAATAATGTAAATGCGTAAGTTTGTGCGGATGTATGCACAAGTTACTCTTTCACACAAAAACTTGACGGCTTTGGGTGAGACTTGGCACATAGAGAGAGCAAGACCTACAATAACATATAGCATACTTTGAATCCCGTATTAATAGAGCCTGTCCTACTAAAATAGTGAAGGTAAATAGTAAAATGGGATTTAGTGACTGGGCTACTAAAGGTATTCGTAAGAGCAGGGATAGGTTGTATGAACTTTATCATTTAAAATCTCTAACTCATAACGAGGAATTTCATAAATATGTTAGAAACTTTTCAAAAACATTCAAGTTAGTGTGTAATCAAGCTAAATCTCACTTTATATGTAATAAAATAGGTAATGCGAATAATAAAATAAAGACAGTCTGGAATGTTATTAATACGGAAACTGGTAAAATTAGAAATAATAATGAACAGGTAACTCTTAAAATTAATGATAAAATTTTAACGAATAATTTAGATGTAGCCTGTGCTTTCGAAAACTTCTTCACGAGTATACCTGGTAAAACTACTAAAAGCCTTAAATCATGTCCTATAGTAGCGGAATCTTTACTCAAACAGCATATTCATAATATATTTCCTAGTTTTAAATTTGAGCATATTAATGCTAGCGATATCTTAAATCCTTTCATTCGCTCAATATGAAAAGTACTGAAGATTTATGGGGCTTATCAGTAACAATCGTAAAATCAATAATAACAGTGATTGCACCGGTTTTGTCAAATATTTTTAATGAATGTATTGATCAGGGTTGTTTTCCTGATTTGATGAAATACAGTAAAATAGTACCTATTTTTAAGTCCGGTTGTAAGGAGAATCCTTCTGATTACAGACCAGTTTCCGTTCTGCCAGCACTTAGTAAAATTTTTGAAAAACTGCTGCTTAATCAAATGTTAGGTCACTTTACTAAGCATAAGATATTGCATGGTCATCAGTTCGGTTTCACGAAGGGAAGATCTACATCCGATACGGCAGCAGCATTGCTGAGACACATTTATGGCGCATGGGAGGATTCTCAGGATGCGATTGGCATTTTTTGTGATCTATCCAAGGCTTTCGATTGCGTTGACCACCGTACGCTACTTCTAAAACTTGACTACTACGGAATTCGTGGAACTGCTCATGATCTTGTTTTATCTTATTTATCAAATCGTCAACAAAAGGTAGGGATTACTGGCACAACATCCAAGGGCTCTTTAGTCGAAATGGGGGTACCCCAGGGTTCAATTTTAGGTCCATTTTTGTTTTTTGCCATATGTTGTAAATGATCTCACAGATATTGTCTTGTTTGCTGATGATACATCATTAATTTTTAAAGTTGATAGAAAAGACAAAGATCTAACTAAAGTTAATCATACTATGTCAATTGTCTGTGGGTGGTTTGCTACAAATAATCTATTACTAAATTCAAAGAAAACTAAATGCTTAAGGTTTTCTTTACCGAATGTAGCACAAGTAGATAGCCAAATAATAATAGATGGGAGCCATATTGATCTTGTTTATAAAACGGTATTTTTGGGTCTTACATTAGACAATAAATTGCAGTGGGGACCTCAGGTTGATACTCTAGCTGCTAAGTTAAGTTCGGCTGCATTTGCTGTTAGGAAAATTAAACAATTGACGAATGTTGAGACAGCCAAATTAATTTATTTTGCATATTTTCATAGCCTTTTGTCCTATGGTATTTTATTTTGGGGAGCAGCAGCGGATATAGAATCAATATTTATTATACAAAAAAGAGCAATTCGTGCAATTTACGGTATGGGTCCCCGTGAATCATTAAGAGATTTATTTAGGGAAATAAATATAATGACATTGCCTTCATTATATATTTATGAAAATATAATGTTTATACGTAGAAACATAGGAATGTTTGAGTCAAAATTGGATATCCATAATATTAATACAAGACAAAGGGAGAAGTTAGTTGTTCCATATTTTAGACTAACTAAAGTAAACAAGTCATTTCTTGGTAATTGTGTTCGATTTTATAATAAGATACCGCTTTCAGTAACCAAAATGTCTGATCATAAATTTAAAAATTATATTAGGAAAGTTTTGAAAGAAAAAGCGTATTACAAGGTGGTTCATTATATTGAAGATAAAAATGTATGGAAATAGCTGCTCTCTGCACAGTGCACCTCTAATTTTCTTGTTTAAGTTGTAAGTAATTATTGTCATTTTCTATTTTGTAGTCTTGTTATTTCTTTTTTTTTGTTTTTTGTTTTTGAATATTAGCTTTATTAAGTATTTTGTAATTGTTAAATATAAAAATATGTAAAATTGATGTTATAAAATAGCCAAAAAGTCAGAATAGATAAAAAAGAATTTAATAAAATAAAAAAGAATGTAACCTTGCTGAGTTTCTTGCCGGTTCTTCTCAGTTGAAGGCTGACTTCCGAACCGGTAGTAGCTTCAGTAACTTTAAATTTGACCTTCATAAGTGCCTTCTGAGGGCCTAAACTGAATAAATGGTTTTGAATTTTGAATTTTGAATTGTAAGTATTTTCAAAAACTCGAGAAAAACTACGGGCAGGACTAGTATTGTTATAATATTTACTGTAGTTATTACAGTAAATAATGTGACATACGGTAAGGCAATTTACAAAACAATACAGAAGGTATCCGACCGCACAAAATGACTCGCTACTCGACTTTCAAGTCACTCGACCCGCGCCTTGGGTTTGACGTTAGAAAATGAATAACAATTTCAATGAGAAGACTACGTAATTATACCGCCCCCCGTTTTTTGGACTCAGTGTTGTAAGGGCGAATGTTTGTGAGGAAGGATGTACTCGTATGGTAGTTTATTATTATTTCACGTACAAAATACTGATCGGATTTGGATGAAACTTGGAACATAGATAGTTTTTAACAGTTTATAAAAATAAATAAATTAATTAATTAAAATGCGTTTATTTCATCTCCACAAATTACAATATTAGGGATACAAACATTTAAAAAGTTTTACAATTAGTAGGTCTAGTTAGTAGGTACTTATTTCATTAAATAATAAAAAGTATAATATAAATAAATAAAATAATTTTGTAATAAAAATGTATGTTTCATGCAAATAATGTCGAAGGTTCGATTCCGATTCCATTTGATCTATATATAAATGATTCTTATTACCTAAGCAATTTAAATACCTTTGACATCTACAGTTATCAAATTGTAACGACTTTATAATTTATTTTTTCTTTACATCTTTGCCAACAGACCTTTTGAACCGTGTGTACAAAACCAACAGCAGTATCACAAAGTGCGCTGAATTATGCATCAAAGTATCAAGGCATGATCAAAAAGGCTTTTATCTTTTCGTTAATTGTTTTACCCTTCCAAGGTAGTTAATCTATGGCAATGTAGTACTCGTTCCTGATACTGACACTGTGATGGCGACAAAGAGACCTGAGAGGACGGGGGTTAAATGGAACTGTCTCCATTGATGCAACACTTTGTACCTGCCAAGTAATACAAAGTAAGTAATACGACAAAACATCTTGTAATTTTTCTTACAGAATCGAGGCCCTGTTTATGCATGATTGAGTCATTAACTTTCAAATATTCGCATCCTACTAATATAATTAATAATATATAATATAAGTTTGCGGATGTACGCATATTTCTATTTCACACAAAATCTTACGGATTTGGTTGAAGCTTGGCACATAGATGAACTTACATAGTGTTGTTAAACTTCTTTAAATCGTTTTGTTGAGCTTCAAATGCATGGTAGGAATTATTACCTGAAACAAGGAAAATGTTAATTAGTAAGATAGTTTTACACAATACCAATTTAAAAAAATAATGCGTATAAATATACCAGGACATTCTTCACACATGGTTACTTGATCTCAAATTAAGCAGTGTACTGCTTGTACTATGGCTACCAGGTAAGCGATATACTACTTTTTAAATACATACTTAAGTATAATGATTTTTTTATACTACAGCGGCCGACAAACAACCACATAGTCCATCTGATGGTAAGTGGTCATCGGCGCCTATGGACAGTTGCAACACCAGAGCATTGCTAATGCGTTGTCGACCCTGAGACATGAAGTTGTTAACTCTCATGTGCATGTTATTTCACCGGCCCCTTTACCTTTCTAACCAAAACAGCAATACAAGTGCAATACTGCTTCACGGCGGAAATGGGTAAAGTACTTCCCCGGGCGAACTTTTCACTTAGAGCTCTACTACTCAATGGTATTTACAATAGATATTTACACCCAGATACAGAACCATCAGTTAATATAGTAGTATAAATAATTTAATTAATATATTAATTAAACACACGGCCATCTGATCCCAAACTAAGCAGAGCTTGTGCTATGGTAACCAGATAACTGATGTACTACATATACTACTTTTAGAATTTTTCTAAATACATACATACATATATATATTTACACCCAGACACAGAACAAACAGTTCATACACACAAATGTCTGTCCTGGGTGGTAATCGAGCCCACGACCTGCAGCTTGGCAGTCAGGGTCTCTAACCACCAAGCCAACTGGCCTGTCAAAAATTGTACCAACTTCGAGTATACCCCTATTCTATAAAAAAAAACCATCAAAGCCTGACTACCCTGTTAAAAGTTAGGTGTGGTGAAACGTTAAAAAAGCCGCCAATTTCAACTTGGACTCGTACACACAAAAAGGTAGCTTCATTGTAAACTCAACTATAATAACAACTCTGTCACTAGGTAGTTACAGTGCTGTTGAATTAAGTGAAGGGTGACAGACAAGATTCTTCTTTTTTTTAAAGGAACGAAGGTGTGTCCACCTATTAGATTTAAAAATATGTGATAGACAGACAGACGGACATAGGGATGAAATAGCGGAGCTTTAGTAATAGGTCCTCATTGATTCGGAACCCTAACAATAATACTTCGGCTCAAACCTCCTCATATAATAACCTTAATAGTTTAGTATCTGGTAAGTTACCATTACATATTTATGAAAAAAAAATGAGAAATTCTCCCTACGATTTAAATTAAGAATATCCTTACTAAATACCGGCTCACCGCATCTTCAGACAGTTGGCTCGCCTCATCGAGTCGTCGCGTGACAGGAGAGCTGGCGAATACCTCACCCAACGCTTGAGTAGTTCAATACAAAGGGGCAACGTCGCCAGCATTCTGGGCACACTACCACTTGACAGCGACGTGAGTGAGCTAGCCATGAGCTCTTTATTTTTACTCTGTATATATATTATAGACGAACTATGGCTTTAATCTAGGAAAACCTATAACTGCCCTATGATAAGTTTTATTTTTGATTGTAAACATGTTCTGTAATATAGCTGTCGGTTTATATATAATAGTATAAAAGATTTATTACATACTAGCTGTCCCCCGCGGTTTTACCCGTTTTCCCGATGGTCACGTTTCCCGGGATAAAAAGTAGCCTATATGTTATTCTAAGATATGCTATATCTATGTGCCAAGTTTTTGTGTGAAAGAGAAACAAACATGTTTATATATATAAACGCAAACTTTCACATTTATAATAATAGTAGGTTTAAGTAAACGGACTACGAAACAATAATGGAATAATTCATAATAGTAAAAGAAAACTAGTGGTTCCCCAAAAACTAATTTATTTATTTATACTTTACGCACTGAAGTACAAAGGCGAACATAATGCCTTAGGCATTATGTGCACTAATGATCACATCAAAAAGCCACAGCATTTTCCTTTCTATGAAAGCTATTGAAAAATCCATAGACAGGAAGTAATAGGAAATCTCTTGCCGCCCAAATACCGGGTCATCACCCTCCCCGATAAAAAAAAAAAACACTTCCAAATTTCCGGTACATATAACAAAGAATATTCATTCACAAAGATTGGCCCACTGAACGAAAACACAGCGGCAACATCAAAAAACAATTTCGACCAATCACAGCTCTGAACTGCTAAAGTGATGTACTCTCGTTATTGAAATTAGATTTAGTCCAATTTAATGTTAATTTTATTAATGTTGTGTCGTGGGCGTTAATACGCTGCCATTAAAATTGAATTGATTTTTTTATGTGACTCTCATACCCGAGATGGGGGAAGCTTTTTATAAATAAATTATTTTACTAATTAGATTGTTTTATTGACAAAACAAATGCATAATTCAAAATACTACTTTCACGTCGATGTAATAGGTTTCTTTAATATTAAGCGGCGTTAGAGTCTATAAGGTAAACGATATTAGCTTAGACGCTTCGTCCAGGCCTCTTTGCTGTCTCTGTCACTAACTACGTTAACACATGAGAGGTCCGTACTCAGGGGCCTCGTTGCGATTCGCACGATGTTGGTATTAGCCTAATAATTGAGCTAACCATTCATAAGCCTGTGAATGTAAATTTTAATACTTCTTGGTATTTTGATCTAATTTTATCACAGATTTTTTATTCAACTTAGCTTTAACAATATTATATACTTGCATAAAAAATATTGCATGTTGAACGCAAAACGATAGGATCATCCCAAAAAAAAATTAACAAACAATAAAATAATAAAGGCGCAATAAAACCCTCAATAAATTCAAACCCTTATCTATGAATCTTGTAAAACTAACAATAATCAAAAAATACCATAGATAAATTCACTAAGGGTTGAATGAGATCACATTAGCGAGATAACAGAAATGAGGGGTGTACCAAGTGAAATGAGCAAGGGAAAATAAGTCATTAATAGAAAATAACATGATATCAGTTTGTGGGGATCAGAAACAAGATGACTATACCGATAAGAGGGTGGACAGGAAAATGGAATTTCACTCCCCTATAGTTAAATTTTAGGGGCGGTACACATTAGTTGGTTCTACACTTACACTATCAAAACCTGTCAAGAGGTATTTGTTTGCTAAGGGATAATCTCCGAAACTATTGATCCGATTCTAAGCTCCGTTTTTTGGTTCGTGTGTTCCGCTGAGCTGCTTAACTCTGACCTAACTATAAAATAATTGAGATTGTCATTTACTTTTAAAAACAGAGTGCGGTCCTGCTAGGCGAATGTGTAATGCACCCGAAATCGAAATAGTCGGCGGAGGTGATTGCTATCTCATTCACACACCTATGCGCAGAAAGAGATAAGAATAGTTGGGCCGTCAATGTATCGGCAGTTGGCTACCTTGTCAAGAATAAAGGGCGTAAAATTATTTTTATTTAAATCCTAATTATAAATTTTGATGAATAAGTGTAACTAAATTTAAGTAAATGGTAAGATATTTATTTATAATCCATGTATCGGCAATAGAAAAATTCAATGTAACACTATTATTAAAGAACCACAAGCCTCAGCTCAAAACAACGAGCTGAGCAAGCGCGCAGATGTTAATTCTTAAAAACACAATACAATTAATCTTAAAATAATTTATCGTAGAATCTTCAAAGAGTACGGACTAAGAGTCCGTAGAAAATGAAAAAGAAATAAAAAAAATCCTAATTATAATATTAAAAGTGCCAAAGTCTATTTTTATTCTTTTACGATAGAACAGATTTTGCTGAAATTTTGAAAGGTATTGAGAGGGATATAAGTACATTTCATCCCGAGAAACCGAGTAAAGCCGCAGAGGATAGCTAGTTCAAAATAAACCTGACGATATAATTCAAACAAATTAACAACAGAACCTCAAACTAATGTAATAACTAAAATATTCAGTCAGTCGCGACTCGAGTGTTCTTATCTCTAATACGACTTAAATGCACTTGTAATATGTATTATATTACAAAGCCATTAAGACAATTATTTCAATAATAGCTTTTAAAGTTCAGTACAAATTAATTTTACATCAAATTACATTAATTTAATCTCTAGATCAAGTTGTTGTAGTTATTTGTTGGGGCGTTCATATTTTATTTATTTTGTTTAGTCATTGGAATGACTTGTCTTTTATGGACCAGGGGCTCGATTATGTAAGGAAAATGACACTGACTCGAGGATGTTTCGTCGCGGCCTCTATGCTCTGTCTGTCGCTTACTACGCTAATACTACTAATCACGTGGGAAGTAAGCTCTCCGCGGCCTCCGTGAAGCGGCTCGCCGACGAAGTTTGTATTAGCTGAATAAGGGGGCTGCTATTGCACCGCACAGAGGCCTCGGCGAGCTTACGTCTCACATGACTGTGTAGTTAACGAAAGAGACAGAGCATAGAGGCGTGAAGAATCATCCTCGAGCTAGTGTCATTTTCTTTACTGAATCGAGCCCCAGTACTTACGTTATTAAAAAAAAACAAAAGAACTCATACCTTATGCCACACTTAAAATTATGACGAATCTAATGACACCTCATTTGATAAAATCCGTCAAACTGTTTAGCCTATAGAGCATTTCAAAGAACTTGACATGCATACATTTAAAGAGCTCGCTAAAACATTACTTGCCATCCTTCCTCGTTCGGCGATCAGGCAAAAGTGAAATAAGGCTAGTGCATCATAAATAGACAACTTCTTTACACCCAGCCAGGTCACAAACTAAGCAGAGCTTGCACTGACTAAGAGAAACAGATTACTGATATTCTACTTATGCTGGATTTAATAAATACAAATTTATAGATATTTACATTTAGAATTGTGGAGATATCGAATTAAATTAGAGTAGTAGAGCTCTTGGTACAGATTTCGTCCGGGGAAGTACTACCACCTTACACATTACTGCCGTGTAGCAGTAGTGCACTTGTAGCATTTCGGTTAGAAAGGTAAGGAGGGCGGTGAAATTACAGGCTCATGAGACTTAGCAACTTCAGGCCTCAGGGTCGACAACGCATTGGCGATGGCCCTAGTGTTGCAAATGTCCATAGGCTGCGGTGACCACTTACCATCAGGTGGACCGTCCGCTTGTATGTCGGCCCAAGTGGTATAAAAAATTTTACCCTAAAAATTACTACTTAGGGCTCTTCAAGAATGTCTGAATAGGCTACTAACGAGAACGCGAGCTCTTCGGCCTCATCTTCACATACCATCAGGTGAGATTGAGGTCAATCGCAATACCATCATAAATAAATAATAAAAAAAGGGAACAGGGGCCCAGAGAGAACTTACTTACTATGCTTGTTGACCAGCCACCTAAGGCGAGCTTCATAAGGTGTCTTTTTACATGTTTTCTTGAACACAACATCATTCCCCATTCATATCAGCCTAAATTGGATTGGATAGCTATAAAAGTTGACAGTAAAGCCCTGATATTAAATGTCTCATCTTTCCAAAGCTACTGAACTAAGACCGAGCGACCTACATAAATGATACGTCACACAAAGTGTCAATTTGTCACGAGTTTATCAGCAATTCGATCATGAATCAGATTTATCAACATAACCAATTTACGTATGCCTCTCGCGTAAAGAGTCACGTCCCCGATTCTAATATTGTTAACGGATAATTCGGGAGGGGTGGGAGGTCTAATCGAATTGGTCATTAATCAATCTACGCACGTGTCAATGTTAAAATTGGATGTAATTGGTTGATTCCCTATCAATCAGCAGTGGATTTGAATGAACTTGTATGTAATTGGGAAGAATTTCGATCATATAGGGTGTTTTTGGAAGTTCTGTCGAGTTAAGGTTAGTTTATTGAGATCATTAATTTTTAACTTTGACAATATTTAAATAACGACTAGACGACGAACAAATTAAAGTTGGTTTGGTGGTTAACGCTCTGACTGCCAAACCGAAGGTCGCGGGTTCGATTCCCACCCAGGACAAACATTTGTGTGCATGAACATGTGTGTTTGTTCTGTGTCTGGGTGTAAATATCTATATAAGTATGTATTTAGAAAAAAAAAGTAGTATATCAGTTATCTGGTTTCCATAGTACAACCTCTGCTTAGTTTGGGACCAGATGGCCGTGTGTAAAGAATGTCCCGGGATATTTTTATTTTATTTTAAAGGAATACAATCTATATAGAGTTAATACCCTGCGAGTGAAATGACTGTGACATACAGAGTAAAGTGCCATATTATATTTACAAAATATATTCCTAAAGAACTTTGATTTCTTCAGATTTGAGGGCTATTGCCTAGAATACAGGCTTATCCTAGGTTAGATAGTAGTTTTCACTAAACTGTGACATCGCTATTATTTGTATTTATCTACACATTACTTTTGTGCAAATTATAACCTACGAACTAAGATACGGATAGGGCGGAACTATAAGGGTTCTGTTTCTGCCAACGAAACATTAAAAAGAACCAGTCTTAGTCTAGCAGCAAATTCAAAAAAACAAAACGTAATATCACGATTTCAATAACACAATGACCTCAACATAACGGTGTTCTTCACAAATCCTGAAAAGGCATTGATCAAAACACGATTTCCGTACAATTAAAATCTTATTTCGGACCCGGAAAATGGGCCAAACGTATTTTAAAAACGGATTACCCCAGACAGCCCCTAATTTCGTATGCATCAACGTGCGGTTGGGAACGATAAGATTCGCGAAAAATTTTCGGAATCCCTCGAAGGTTATTTAAATCTGGAGCTATTATGATCTTTGGCGGGTTTTGGCAGAACTTTTGCATACTTATCGGGTTTCTAGAACTGAGCACCTCCCAGTTCTTTATTAAGGTATGTACATTATCCTTTAATTAGGACTGTCGGTTATTCGTCAGTAATTAGAATGAGAAATGTACGATTTATGGGAGCTCTGCTTCCGCTAAAATAGAAGAGAACTGTTTTAGTATATCACTACATAGTATAAAACAAAGTCGCTTTATCTGTCCCTATATCCCTATGTATGCTTAAATCTTTAAAACTACGCAACGGATTTTGATGCGGTTTTTTTAATAGATAGAGTGATCGAAGAGGAAGGTTTTTATGTAATATATAATACATGTGACATCTAGTCATCAGCGGGGGACAGCTAGTTGTTAATAAAATAATATTGGATTCAGGCACTTATACTCAGGATCACTTCGGCCATTTGATTGTTACAAACAGATAGAGTTACATTCGCATCTATAATTTTAGTGTGGATAAATAATAATACTACTCGTACTATCATACGAAGAGAGAGAGAACCATAAAAGCTTCTAATGATAAGGACAAAAGTATCAGCTGAAGAAGTGTTATTAAACCATAAAATGACCGATTAGTTTAGATCAAATACTCAGAATTATGTTAAAACTATATTTAGTGAATTCGATGTTTACTCCCTACAAAGTAGTTCATTATATTGAAGATAATAATAAATGTATGGAATTAGCTACTCTCTACACAGTGCACCTCTAATTTTCTTGTTTAAGTTGCAAGTAATTATTGTTATTTTCTATTTTGTTTTTGTAGTCTTGTTATTTTTTTTTTGTGTATTGTTTTTTAATGTTACCTATATTAAGTATTTTGTAATTGTTAAATATAAAATTATCTACAATTGATATTATAAAATAGCCAAAAAGTCAGAATATATAAAATTTATATAAAAAAATGATTTAATAAAAAGTAAAAAAAGAATGTAACCTTGCTGAGTTTCTTGCCGGTTCTTCTCAGTTGAAGACTTCCGAACCGGTTGTAGCTTCAGTAACGTTAAATTTGACCTTCATAAGTGCCTTCCGAGGGCCTAAACTAAATAAATGTTTTTGAATTTGGATTTTTTTTAATTTTATCATACTTGAAACTGCCTGGCTGATTCAAACCAGAACATGTAAATACAATACAAAAGAGCCGATGAAAGTCTTTCAGTCCCAAAAGACGTTCTGTACTTCGAGACAGTGACACGATTTAAAAAACTTGTAACCAGACGTAAAAAATGTCACCTTAAAAATTAAAACACAATCTACAGGACCTCTCCAACTTTTCCCTACGTTTTTTTTTCGTAAGTCGCAAGTAACCCTCGACCGCTCGCGCTGTAAGGTGACAAGTTTAATTTAAAGTTAGCCGGGTCGAATAGGCCCGCGGTGACTTTGAACGATTATAACTTCCAAGTGTTATTTTTAATGAGTTTTTGTGGATTTGGAATTATTAATGCATTGAGTTCTGGTTTGTGATGGTGTGTAATTTGGTTTTCTCTTTTTTTTCTTATTTTTTTTATTTCGGTATTTAGACTACTTATGTATTCAAGGTTCCGTCTCGCGGTTTCCCCACGTTCCCGGAAGAATTAATATTTTCCCGGGGAAAAACCATTGCCGATATCACTTGGGAATAATGTAGCTTTCGATTACTGCAATTATGTTTCAATTCGTATGAGTAGTTTCTAAGATCCTCACATCTAAACATAAAAATTTTACTTAAAATATTAATGTACAAGAGAGACATTTCTGCGCCACCATTTTACACTGAGGCCAGATGGCCTAGCGTAACACTAGTTGCCATTCAAGTAAAATGTACTTTATTATGATTCTTCTAAAGAGGTTTTCAGCTTAAATTACAATTGAGTTTATTGTCCGACAAGCGTAATCCTTGGAAGTTAGCACAAAATTTGTTCATAGTAAAGGCTTCCAAATTAAAATTATACATGGGTTACGTGTGTTCAGCCGTTTACACGTAAACACATACATTTATGTAAATCCTACCTATCAGATATTTAATATGAATATAAAGGGTAGAATATAATGAAGGGTATTTAAAAATCGTGTTCCCGTACCGTAAGAGACAGATTCTTCAGCATAATATGTAGTGGGTAATCCAGTAGAATTTCTTTTTCTGAGCTCAACAGAGACAAAATAAAGAATTATTACCTTAAGTAAAGTATGTATGTTGAAGAGCAATATTATTTCTTCTTTTCTTTATGTTTCTATTTATTTTCTGAAGCCACAAAATTTTTTTTACCACATGGGCCGACAACCTAGCCGACGGTCCACCTGATGGTAAGTGGTCACCGCCGCCTATCGACATTATTTGCAACACCAGGGGCATCGCCAATGCGTTGTCGACCCTGTGTTGATTTAGGTTCAAATACCTTTTAAAGGTTGATTTTATACAAACCATGATTAAACTTACATATTATTAATTTATTCAAATGTAAGGTTTTGACCATTTCCACCCTTTCACGACCAGACTACACAATAAACATTTCTAAACAAAGAAACTTAAACTGCACCCAATCCGGTTAATGAACGTGTCATGAATAAAAACCTAATTAAAAAGCTCGAATTTACAAAACAAACTAGCTGCATCAAAAGCACAATCGAGACTTGTGTAGTTTTTAACTAAAGTCGTAAAATAGAACTTTCGAAACGCAAAGCTCAACTCGACACTTGGCAGATTTAAAAAAAAAAGCTCTCCAAAGCGTGTACAAAAGTTTGAGCATCAGTTCTACCGTGAACACGTGCTAGAAGTTAAAACATCACTTTTATCTAGGTGCAAACCGGGCAACTTTGATTCGGTACAAGTTATGGGAGGTAGCGGTACCATAAGCACAGCGGGAAACGTGTTGCGTCTTAAAAAAGAAACAAGAAGTACCTAACATATAAATATGTAGTAAATATAGCTTTGTAGAACAACTACAGGGTTGGGATATTCATCAATTTTTCGGAATCAAATGTATACCGTGCCTGTAGATGCTTTTAAAAAAGCGCCAACTTGGTTGGCCACTTTATTGGCCAGGTTGTTGGCCGTTGGTGCATCCCATCTGATAGTGACTGGTCGGTTTGCGGCTGCACCTCCCCAGACGCTCCTAAAATGTCCTTACGCATTATGGATAATGAATTAACTAACTAAACACAAACAGATTTATTATAAAGGCAATAAAACCTAAACATACATGTAGTATTTAGGTACACATTCCAACATGTACTGTATATTAAAGCAAAAAATAATATCGTTACGGTAAATAACAAAGGCCGCTTATACCACCTTATAACAAGTCATATATTACACGGATATCACAGAATATCACCACAAAAGTAACTACGCTTTACACTTCAAAACTTCAAGTAACTTTAACCGCATTAAGCTTATAACTTGAACTAAACATGATACTCAGCTGAACTTAAATTCAAATCGAATTTACTGGCCCACTTGCTCCTTCGCATGCTACTTTCCTAACCATTTTACTGACAAGGCTCAATTCGATTGAACTTATTTGAACAGAAGATCGGAGGCCTTAGGAAGCTGCAGATATTTCATGCAGTTCTGCTAGTAAGAGTTTAGAAGTGCGCTTGCTAACGATTCAAATGTTAAAGCAAGTAAAAGATTGCAAAATTCGCTTATATATGTGAAAATGGTGGAGGGAAGGGAAGTAGAAGGGAATTGAGTCCTCAAAAACGAGTGATTATGGGTCTTAGTAGAACAGGGGTTTTAATTTACCAAGACGATGATTAGAAAGAAATGTTCTTCTAGAACATTCTTTTGAAATAGGTTTGTGATCTCAAACTAAGCAGAGCTTGATACAGTTTTAAATACATAGTTATAACATTATAGACACATGTGTCAAATGTACACAAATATTTGTTCAAGGCAGGAATCGAACCCACTATAAGCGTCGTGATAGTAAGGGTATCTATTCACCTCCCCCAGAGGTCTTGGTCAGCCTTGTCTACAGCCAGAATGGGACACAATAGAGAAAGGCGTACCAAGTTTCATCAAATCATCATTTTTTTATTCTCCCTAAATAAATGATTTATCTAGCTAGTGACACTACAATTAATATAACATTATTACAAAAATAGGAACACAATTTTTTAGACATTTATCTACTTTACTAAAGCACTATTTGTTTTCCAACAACCGAGATTTTCAATTACTTATTCATAAGTTACAAAGTACAGAAGATTTGGGATCCAGGATAGGATTTCTTGGGAAAGTTTGCGTCCCTCATCGAGTTACAAACGAGGTAAAGATGCAGGGTGGCTGAAGTATCCAACAGTTTAATATCAGTTCACAATGGCAGTTTGATTGTGTTACTGGAGGATTTTGTAAGACACGTCCTCACTTCATGTATAGATGGAGAGGTTTGAAAAAACTAGGTCACAAGTGCTGTTACAGATGGCCGTATTGAAAACGGAATTCGGATTTAGTCCACTCATGGAAGCATAGAGTTTGAGCTGGTCTAGTTTAGTTTATGGTTCACTATTAGACATTCATTTTTGAAGTGTTTTGAAGTGAAGATCGAAAATTCGTAAGACGGTAAAAATGCACAACGTTAATTTTCAAGTTTTCATTTCTATTCTGCAGGCACTCCCGGAGTGCAACCCGTTGTTTTTTTTTTGTTTTTAATTTCCGCTACAACACACAAATGCGCAAGTTTGTATAGATGTCTGGGTGTTTGTTACTCTTTCACGCAAAAACCACAACACGGCTTTGGATGAAACTTGGCACATAGATAGAGCATGCCCTGTTATGACATATAGGATACTTTACATCCCAGAAACAAGTGACATCCCTCAGGAACGCGAGTGAAACCGCGTGGAACAGCTAGTTAATAAATAAATATCCTTGGAAATTCTTTAGACACGTCCCAAGCTAAACAGAGCTTGTACTATGAAAACCATATATCAACCACTATGTGATTTGTAAATTCGTTTCAAAATATACTAATTGCTGAGTTTATTGCCGGATCTCCTCATTCGAAAAACTACCTTCTGAACCGGTGTTAGTCACACTATTCACAAATGCTTTTCAATTTCAAATATGTGGAACGTCAAAGAAGTTTTAATACACATATTTTTAGAATTCAAATTCAGAATGAATAAAAAAAAAGCGTATAGGTACTTAAATAAAGTTCCATCTTTATATCAGTCAGACAACCTTGGATCTTCAAAAGAAGCAGGTGTTACACGGATTATAGTACCAACATAAAATAAAATGAAATAAATTCCTTTGAAGCATTTAAATGAGGACTATTAAAGTGCTTTGTAATATCTGTCTGGCTTTTTTTAGGTTGGCAACATATGGAATTCCCTTGGTATTGGTAATTTCTATATGATACAGTGATCATTTATTAGGCGTCTGCGTTCTTAACTATAATAATTTATTTATTCAGAAAATTTACATCCATTATTTTTATTTATACTTCACAAAAGGTTATACCATACTAAATATTCGTAATAATAAAAAATTTAATAATATAAAAATTCAATAAAATATTAATTTTATAAAAAAAAAATCTAAAAACTTTTATCATACTAAATAATCGTAATAATAATAATAAAGAATAAAATCAAAAATATATTACTTTCTAAAACTAATCAATCTTCTCGTCAGTACAGCATTCTCATCATAAAAAGACACGAAGAGTGTTAAGAATCAGCAGAAATCATAACCACTTAACATAAACCATTTTAACTGTAAGTTTGTCACTTCTTAGCTTAAATTGTAAACTAGTTACGGGGCCTTTGCGACCCAAGCTAAGTTAGCTCCGGTCTTTGTAACATCTATCCAAATCGAATTACACGCTGGGACGGTCGTCTGCCTCCAGGCCGGTCTTAGGGCTCGGTGCCAGTTAAGAGCGGAAGATAGTTGTGCCTAAAACCATTTCGGATTTTTTGCGACATTTTTTTTTATACGACTTGGGCCTACAAACAAGCATACGGTCCACCTGATGGTAAGTGGCCGCCATGGACCACTTACTAAGTGGTCACCTATGAATATTTGCAACACCAGGGCATCACAAATATGTTGTCGTCCCTGAGACGTGAAGTTGTTAAGTCTCATGTGCCTGTAATTTCACCACCTTACCTTTCTAACCGAAACACAGTAATACAAGTGCACTACTGCTTCATGTCGGAAATGGGTAAGGTGGTAGTACTTCTCCGGACGAACACAGCACTATGAGCTCTACTACTCTACTACGTAACCCGCGCTTTCCAGGGATCTCATGTATTGCGGGATGATACGACAAATGTCACTCGGGAATAATTTCCTTTCAGATGGCGAAAGAATATTTTAACTACATAGGTGCAGTGGTTCCGGAGATTGCCCTCCACATACGTACAAACTCTCTAATATTTTTATTTTTATTAATTTAAAAACAAGGACTAAATATTTCAAGATGGGTTTACAGTTATTTGTATTACTGAGTAAATTCGTACTTGAGGTTTGAGTCTGTAAAGGAAATGCCTCTATGCTCCTCTTTCGCTAACTACGCAATCACGTGAGAGGTCCGCTCTCTGAGGCCTCAAAGCCCGGACGATATTTCTGGCAGCTGGTTTGCTTAGTGATATAGATAACCATGATAAATTAAAAAGCTTTTGATTTGCACCACAACCCAGGGATGTTTGTACCAACACTTGTAAAGCTATTTTCATTATATGTTCGGGAAGTGGTTACTGAATTTCCACGTGTTTAGTCCGTCGTGTATTAGTAAGGTATGTTTAGTAGAAAGTTAGTTAACTAACTAATTTTAATTAACTTTAGTCGACCGCTGAGGACCGAGTGTTGGATCAAACTTCACTGCTGTGTTTACTGCTTTGATGTGCCGATTTTTTTATTATAATTTATTTTTATTTGTAAATAAATAACTTTTCCAGCTTTTTGTATACTGCAGTGGAAATAAATTAACTAAACTGAGATCCCTATAACTTAGTTGTAGCCGTAAATGATAAAGCTTTTAGGTGCGGGGGTTCAGATGCGGGGCGTAAATAAACCAAATACACAATCCCTACTAATATTATAAGGGAATCAATATGTTAGGGGGAGTCAGGTGGAAAAATACAACGGGAAGTCACAGGGGGTCGAAAAATCTGAAAAAATTGGTCACGTAGTATGGGTACGTTCCCTAAATGTCATTGTAAGTTTGTTTGTTACGCTTTCACGCGAAAAGTACTTAACCGATCATCATGAAACTTTACACACATACTCTTGGAGGTTCACTTTCTTGGTACACATATTCTTGGAGGTACTCGAAGTAACGTAGGATACTTTTTATCCCAGAAAAATGTTACATCTCTAAAGAACGCGGGTGAAACCGCGGACAGCTAGTTATTTATAAAGCTCACACCAAATCAGTTGGTCAGTTCAAACAGCATCGTCACAACAGACGTGTTTTGACAGCTAAGATGTCAACGAAAAATCAATCCTACTGATATGTGATAAAGCTTATTTGCATCATCATATAATTTACTATTGTATCAACAGATGCACCTTATTTTTAAAACAATTAAGTACATTTTTCTATGAAAACGTCAAAACGGATATCATAATTATTTTGTAAATCTATACGTCAGTTGAAACAAAATGGCGGTAATTTTTTTAATTAAATCTTTAGAACCGTTGTGATTTGAAAGTCAATGAAACTTAAAACAAACCCTAAAAAGAGGTGGTCTTCTGACGTTTCACTTGTAAATTTCTTCTTTTTTGTCCTCTGAAGTTTTAAATAATCATTGTTAATTACAACCATATTTTAAAGATAACTTAAAGCTCAAAATACCATATTATGGAGTCACCACACAATCTACGGAGCGCTTTCATAAAAAAATACGTGAGGATTTTCCACTCACACCTTTGTGGCACAATCTGTGATACAGTCTACGTCTCAGAACTGCCAGGTTAATTCCTATTCAGGTCGCATATGACCACATAACGTTCGAGTACGATGGCAGATAACCGACTCTCGTGTTGAGATCGCATCAGGAGTGAGGGAAACGGCTTGGGAATCAAATCATTTGAGGTTTTTGAGGACGTTAAGGTTTGTGATAATTTTTGAAAGCTTATGTTTTGGGTTTGATATTTACTTGGTGTTTTGTGAATTCTATGATTTATCTCTTTCCGTAACTATGCAATCAGGTGAGAGGTTCGTTCTCCGAGTAAGTTAGAATTAGCTAATTAGGGGCCTAGATTTCATAGTATATTTTAATAGATTAATAAACATTAGATCCTCAATAACAAGCGCATAATTTAGAGAGAATTTAGTAGATTTATGTATGTTTTTCAAGTCTAATCATCTCGGTTGCCGAGTATTTGGTCTGACCCCCCAGGTCGGGCAAGATTTAATTAACCTATGTTTGTATAGAATCAATATTGATTATTTGTCCTAGAAAATTTGAAATTATCATAGATATTAAGATTTAGAGATTAGGTGAAATGTGCATTTGTGATGGACTTAGTAATTGGAGAAGCCTTGTAGATATCCCTTAATTTTGTGTGATAATTTGCACAAGAATACATTTTTTTTATTCAACTTATGCCGACAAACGGAGCGTCAAACTGGCAGGCTGTCCACCTGATGGTAAGTGGGGTAAGTGTACTACTGCTTTGTGGTGGAAATGGGTATGGTGGTAGTACTTCATCGGACGAACTGTGCGCAACTACTAGAGCAATGAAGATAGTAAAAATTTTAAGTTATTAAAAATATAGTTTTTCAGAAATTTTATGTTTTTTTTAAATCCACAAAATATAAAATCGTTTGTATATTTACGTGCAATCGGCAATCGTCGGCCGGTACGGACCATCCGTTCGGCTTATTTACCGTCGGGATGCTCGTACTTCGCAAGAATCCCGGTTTTTCCTCTATAAACATTGACCAAGGACAATTTGTAGCGTGGTTTAAGTTAAGAGCGAAGTGTACTGTAACTTACTAATTTTTATTTAGATAGAAGACTGACATACGCATGTAATATACTTATCTAAGTTAATTTTGAAAGGAGTAACTGCCTTCTCTTCTCAGTAAAAATAACCTTCCTTCTATTAGGGTCAGACTATTCATATGTGCTTGTAATGGCCTGCTTGAATAAGAATGTGTACTTTTTTTTTTCACAGGATGGTAGACGATTCATAGACAATGGACCAGGAAAATATCAGTGATCTACTTGTATCAAGGGTAGAAGACAAGGCAAGCTCAACTGCCGTAACAAACCAGTAAGTGTTTGACAGACTTGAGGGTGAGAGCCAACCGGGTACTTTAAAGTACTCTATCAGCAAAAAAGGTTTTCATTTAATTAGTTGGGATTACAAACGAACATTAATTACAACTTTAACCTTAACTAGATGTAATTGCCCAAGAATACAGTATTTGCTTAAAATTATAGACTAATGGTAGAAATAAGGTAAATCGGAATAAAAACGGATTTCTAGTTTAAGAAACAATACTTTAAAAGGCCCCATTTAAAATTCACAAGCCGACCACAGCTTTTATTTAATCCAACAAAATGATTAAAGAGGTGCAAAAACAGAAATTGCAGTTGGACAATAAAAAAAAAGTAATCCAGCAACAAGTCTATGCTCTGCACCACCAATCCAGTAACGTATTAGAAAGAGGGTAGGCAGGCAGAATGTAAAAAACAACGGAAGCTCCTAGCGGCAAGGGGAATACGAATCGAAGTATCGGATTCTGTTATTCTAAAGAATCCTCTCTTTTTCGGGTGCGAAACAACAGGAAAACGAAACTAAACTTAATAGAGAAAATAATTTTATCTACTTTTTCGTTTTAGCTGAATTTATACGGTACTTTCTTTGTAACAGGGATTGTGTTAACCTTGTGTTCGATTTGGTGACCTTCACGACAACTATTCTGAAGTAGAAGTAGCTTAGATCCATATATTGAGATATTGATTTCCAATATTAAATCGGACCTCAACCTGTGGTTTGTTGATTCAAAATCAGTTGTAGCTTCAGTAACTTTAAATTTGACCTTCATAAACACCCGCGGGCCTAAACTGAAAAAATGGTTTTAAATTTTGAATTAGGAAAAGTTAGTGTAAATGCGGTCAAAATTAAAAACTGTGAGAAACGGCATGTCTTGCGTTAAAAAAGACATGAGATATAACAAATCCCTAATGACGGCTTAAGTAGCTTTACGAATCTCAATGCAAAGTGGCGAGCAGGTGTATTCCACTCACGGTCGAAAGATTCAATCCATCTGTCAAAAATGTTAACCGTCATTTGGCAACCGCGAGGAACTGACAAGAACGCGCCGTGTCATCACAGGAACACGCCTGTTTATTTACAAAACGCGGGAAGTAAATGGATTTAGAATTGTTAGACGTTACCGTGTGTTGGTTTGTTCCACTTAAGAACGTTTGCTAAGCCACTCAAATAGCCAAATTGTACATTGTTAAAGAAATCCCTACTAATATTATAAATGAGAATGTATCAGCATGGATCATCATGAAACTTTGTACACATATTTATGGAGGTATTAGAAGTAACATAGGATACTTTCTGTGCCGGGGATTCCCGAGGGGTGTAACCTCGGGAACGCGAGTGAAACCGCGGGGGACAGCTGGTATTTTATAAATATGTTCATACTTCGGTGAGTTTTTGATGGTTCTTCTCATTTGAAGAATGACTTACAACCCGGTGGTACTGATAGTAGCATTGATTTTCATAAGAGCCTTCTAATCTTTTTTAAACGTTTCTTTTAAAATTAGTAATTAGGTAAGCTATGGTACCTAATAAAACGGTAAGCGAAGTAATATTGATTAAGCCAAAAATTTTGCCAATAATAATTCTAACACAAATTCATTTTTAAGTAAATATTTATTAAAAATAGTTTAATATGACAATGAATCCTTTATTTCGATAAAACAAGAGCGAATATTGAAAGCACATTCATTCAAGGTGCATAAAGAAATATTGACAAGGCAAACAAATAAAAAACGTTATTGAAAACACTTGCGAAACTTGGTGGTGGTTCTCAACAGGTTCCATGTTTTGTGCTAACATATGAATTATGAATAAATTAATTTGAATTTCAATTTCGAATCGCTTTTTCGGACGCAAAAGGAAGAGACCAGCTTTTGTCCGGCCCTCGGCATGATTGTTTTGTTTCTTTCCACGACAGTCCTGCGCTCCAGAATCGTTTATTTCCGTGAGTATACACTATTCACGATTTTACAGCGTGAATCTGAGCGTGGGGCCGCCGTTAAAACTGTGAAGATTGGTATGCCTGAATAATGCATGGAGTTATTGCCTTTTAGCCTTAAAATTTTTAGTCTCTGGTTTCCAGTTTGTAGATATTTTAAGCTACATGAGGAATGTATTTTTTTCCCCTAAACGCAAACGAAAAGATGTCATGTTTTGTCCCCTTTTTCGCTACTCCAACATGTTCTGTGACAATTTCGAAGCTTATATTTCGGCCAGACAGACAGAAAGTTCGACCTTCATTTCGAAAGCTTACTTAAAATTAAATCTATTAAATTCTGTCTGAAACCCTAACAAATATCTTCAGGTAAAAAGATCCAGTTGGTACAAATTTAATTTTTAACTAAAATCTAATAGTATTCTTAATTATAGACATTTTAGAGCTGTCTGAGTCTGAAATTATATCTCACTGGAAAAGTTTAAAAGTAAGATGTTTCGAAGATTTCTGAACGCATTTTTAATTAAAGCTTTTTTCGCAGGCCAGTTGTCTTCGTGGTTAGTGACCCTGACTGCCACGCTGCACTTCGTGGGTTCGATTACCAGTTCTGGCTGTAAATTTACATCTAAGTAGTATTTAGAAGACAAAATAAATATATGTAGTATATCAGTTATGTTATTTCCATATCACAAGCTCTGCTTAGTTCGGGATCAGATAGCCGTGTGTCAAGAATGCCCCAGGATATTGATTTATTTAATTTCTAAATTGGTAATGAGACTAGTTTTCTAGTATTTGAAAGTGAGTGTATTACCCATACAGATCAATTACCAGGCCCCTTATTCAGCTAATACAAACTTCTTCGGCGAGCCGCTTCACGGAGGACTCGGAGAGCTTATCTCACACGTGATTAAACCAGCGTCACGCTACAATGTCCGTTTTGACGTTTCATAATGTAATACAAAAATGAACATTATTCCTTTGGTTATTAGATGCATTTTTTGATCCAATAGTTAACTATCTGATGATGCAGATAAAAAGGTAAAGGTTATAAGGTAAATTTTTCTATGACATTTCTAAACGTCAAAACGGCAATTGCAGCGTGCCACTAGTTAAGTAGCATCAGCGTAGTAAGTGACAGAGACGGAGCATAGAGGCCGTGATGAAACATCCTCAAGTTAGAGTCATTTTCCTTACAGAATCGAGCCCTAAAACCTCTAAAGATCGCTCTGATGGCAGCTTTTATTTACGAATAAATTAAACTCCAATACCAAATGAACTAACTAAGGAGCATCAAAAGACGATATCCTAAAATACTCTCATGTTTGCGGTCCCAAGTGTCCTTTAAACACTTAACAAGCTAGAGAATCAATAGGGCCCGAATTTCAGTAATACCGTATAGCCCAGTGCCTCGGCCACGAGCCCTATGTCCCAATAATGTGAGCCCAATGACCACAGAGCGACCACGCCTTCGCAATTTAGATGAGGGTGTTCATGTGGTGCAGGTGTTGGGAGATAGCGAATTCTTTGTTGCGTGTTACGATTGATGGGAGGGAATTTAAAAAGTTCGCTTGTTGCAGCGCTCTCACATTTAAAGATAGTATCTGGATGCCCGATTTTTTTTGGTAAATTATGTAAAGTTGATTATTGGCTTAGTGTTGCTTAACAACGACATCTACTGGAGTAGCTTTAATGTTGGTGTGTCGTTAAAACAGTTATTGTCAGGAAGTCATATTTTTTCAGGTTTAAGTCAATAATCGATAAAGTTCATTGAAAACACGGATAAAACCACATTTTCTGAAAATTAATCCTAGCTAGATCGATGTATCGCCCCCGAAACTACTAGAAACTAACATACTAAATTTCATGAAAATCGTTGAAGCCGTTTCCGAGATCCTAAATATATATAATACTAGCTGCCCGGACAGACGTCGTTCTGTCGAAATAAGTCCATACAAAAATGCAGGAATTCGCTCGCAGCGCCACCTACCGGGTCCAATTGTGAATCTAAACCATCCAGGGCACCACCCAAACGCAAACAAAAAAAAACATTCCAATCGGTCCAGCCGTATTAAAAAAGAAGAAATAATTGAATTTCACGGTATTTCGTTTACTACAAAATAAATTTAATTTATACATTAGCCTCAATAACACGTGGTAATCATGATATTGAATTGTAGCTTATATGACACGTTCGTAGATTTACCATAGCAGCGCCATCTATTGATGACTTACTCAACCCAGTCGAAAGGTATCGACATCTCTTAGAATCATTTGGAGTTAACAGATAATTGTGACTGTCAAATAATAACAGACAAATAATTAGCAATAAATTAAAATTGCGACTATAATTTGAGATTTAAACTATCCTATCTCTCAAGTTGGATCGAACTGCACATGGTGTGCGAATTTTATTATAATCGGTTAAGTGGTTTAGGAGTCCATTGAGGACAAACATTGTGACACGAGATTTATATATATTAAGATATAAATATATTATATATATGTAGCAATACAAGAATTGCTCGTTAAAAGGTATTAAATAGATAGATATAAAATTTAGTATTGAATTAAGATTTATCAAGACTAACCTCGGAATGTTCATTTCAAAAGACAATGACGAAGCTGCCAAATAGATGAATAGCTAGAAAATTTTAAGTATGTTTATCATCCAGCGTGTCATTCTTTGTATTGCTGTTTGGTAATAAATATACTTACGACCCGCATTTGATGTATAATTATGTAACCGGATTACAAACCAATTTATAATTTATAGCTCGGTAAGGACAACCACTTGATAATATGCAACTAAGTACTGGTTTTTTTAAACTATTTTATCGTCGAATTTGAGGCACTCGCCAATCTCTCACTACTTAAACCAAACGCAAATGTAAAAGCTCCAACTTTCTTCATAATTCGAGGAACACTCTAAAGCAATCAATGTAAGAAGTTAGGTCGGATTTGACGTCTCCAGACCCTTATTACCTCAATGTCACCATTACCAGCCCTTACAGTTGACTGACCCTACAAATGCGGGTAGTTCAAAGAAAGGATTGACCCTTTGAAGACCATCGACAAGGTATGCTTCTTGTCAAGCAGTAAATAGGCACATTATGGTACACTTGGGGAAAATACTTATGTACCTACGCGGAAAAATTACGTTATATTTGTGGCTGGATCAAATGTAGTCTGGGACACAAATATGGCGTTTTGTAGAGGCGCTATTTTCAGTAAAAAAAACGTTCCATTCTAGGCAGTCTTCGTTAACGTTCCGTTTAATACTATCCTACAAAGTTTACATCAGTATATAATAGTACAAAAACAAATTGAAGAACTTTAAAAAAAAAATCGGTATACTTATATCATTACTTTATTGTACAGAAAAACTAACAATTCTTTCCATGATCGTACCTCCAAATCCACGATGTAACGATCAATAACACCAGAAACTAGCGTAAACAGTTTTTCTGACCTGAATTGTGTTTTATTGTTACCTCTTTACCACGATTTAGGAGAAAAAAAGGGTTCATATTTTCTCTATTGCTCGAATTACTCTCGAAATTTCCCTGTAATGGCTGTACCTGAAACAGAAGAAATATAACGTTACTATATTTTGCAAGTAAGTATGATGAATGTAATTTTGTATGAGACTTGTTTATTCAATAATAAATATCCTGGGACATTCTTTACACACATCTGATCCCAAACTAAGCAGAGACTGATATACTACTTTTTTTGCTAAATACATACTTTTATAGATATTTACTGCCACATTACGCCAAACATAAGAAAATCTATATTATTATCTTACACTCAGCTCAAATTCATTGTTATTAATTTTTACTCGTGTAATTTTTGATCTTTAGTATATCTTCTATCATCTTCACCTATGCATGCAGTAATTTCCTGTTATTGATGGGTATCAATCAAAATTGCTAAGTGACCCCACTTAGCACAGTATTTTGTAACTTATCTTAAGCTTTCTTACACAGTGTACTTATTGTTACAAATCTTAATCGACAAAATAAATAAATTAAAAAAATGCAGAACAGTTTTTGGATCATCATCATCAGCCTATGAATGTAACCTTGCTGAGTTTCTTCCCGATTCTTCTCAGTTGAAGGCTGACTTCCGAACCGGTTGTAGCTTCAGTAACTTTAAATTTGACCTTCATAAGTGCCCTCCGAGGGCCTTAACTGAATAAATGGTTTTGAATTTTAAATTTTTTGAATTATCTCCGTCCACTGCTGGACATAGGCCTCACTAATGGCACGCCACTGAGCTCGATCTTCAGCTCTTTGTCTCAACCGTTTCGTATACTACCAGATATATTAGTCTTACTTCGAATATTTATTATTTTTATGGTGAAGTTGTATTTTAGAAATAGAAAAATACAAATCCTACTAATATTATAAATGCGAAAGTTTGTGAGGATGTATGTATGTATAGATATCTGGATGGTGGTTACTTCTTCACGCAATTACAGAAGGGATTTTAATGAAACTTGGCACAATGATAGTTCGTAACCTGGACTTACATATAGGATGTTTATTATCCCGTGGAATATGTAACATTTGTCGGGAACGGGGTAAAACCGATGACAGCTAGTTCCATAAGAATTTCTTGGAATTCGGAAGACATTGTCTGAGCCATGGCTGTAATATTTTTTTTCTTCCATCTGTTTGTTTTGTAATGTGTTAGTAAAATACTACTTGTACAATCATTCCCGAACTTAATTCGTGATTTTTTAGTCTTCTCTCGATCACGGTAAATCCAACTTGTTTAAAATAATATTTAAAAAAATATTTCAATAATAATATTAAATATCCCAAGACATTCTTCACACATGGTTACCTGATCCCAAGTTAAGCAGAGTGTACTGCTTGTAGTATGGCTACCAGGTAACTGATATACTCCATATACTTCTTTTTTTAAACACATACGTATATATAGATATTTACACTATGCACACAAATGTTTGTCCTGGCTGGGAATCGAACCCGCGACCTTCGGTTTGGCAGTCAGGCTCTCTAACCACCAAGCCAACTGGCCCGTCAATGAACTTAAAGTTTCGGCGAAGTGGACATTTGCAACACCAGTGGCATCGCCAATGTGTTGTCGACTCTGAGACGTGAAGTTGTTAAGTTATGTGCCTGTAATTTCACACAGTAACACAAGTGCACTGCTTTGATAAACAAATAAGACGATAACTACTAGTTCAACGGAAATGTCTTCCGATATCCTCTTAACAAAACAGGGTACTTCCAACGAATTATTCGCAAATAGGTAGTTCTACTTCAACAACAAAATGGACTTTCAATGACGGCATTTGCAGCTTCCAAGACGGCTCTATTTACTCGGAAGCTTCGACAAAGTTAACAAAAAAATTAGCAGTTATTTCTAACTTTGTTGAATTGTGTAGAGGAATTCAGGAAATAAAGGATAAGGAAGGGCCAGTTGGCTTAGTGGTGGACCATGACTGTCAGACAGGTCGCGTGTCCGATTCCCATCTAGGACAAACATTTTGAGCTGGATTAACACGTAGGATACTTTTCATTCTTCCATCAATCATTAGAAAAAATAAAAAAATCAAAATTATAATCTATACACTATATATATAACGCGCTAATCTCAGGAACTACTGGTTCGAATTAAAAAAAACATTTTTGTATTGAATAGTCAATTTATCGACGAAGGCTATAGGCTATATAGCATCACGCTGCGACCAATAGGAGCGGAGCATCAATGAAAAATGTGACAAAAACGGAATAATTTTTTTTATTTTTATTTTATTTATTTATTTAGATCACCAACAAGACACACACTAATACTTTCAAAAATACAGGTATCAAAATGTTAATCATAAATGGTGTCCCAATTAGAGGTGACGACCGCATGCATTAAAGAAAGACAAACAACAGAACCAAAAAATATCTTAAAAAATAAAAAATAATATTTCACAACCCAATAAAATCATGGAAAAAAATCATATATAAATATAACATACGAGTATAAATAATGCTTTTAAGAGATTCTTTAACATTGTTGATTACCAACGCTATATCTACGGTCAAAAACTACAATCCTTGGGAACACGGGTGAAACTGCGGGGCACAGCTAGTTATTTGTAAAACCCTGTGAAGCCATATATGAATAAATAATATTTCTTTTTCCATTACTATTAAGAAGTGATAAAGATTACAAAAGCTAAAATATGTAAAAATAACTCAAACCATCAAAAAAAATCATAATGAAAATTTTTATATTAAATTAGTAACTCCCACACTGAATTCAATTCAATCAAAGACTACAAATTAAAAATAAAAATTAAAAACTAAATCCGCCACAATGAGAGCCCAAAAAATAATTTAATAACTAAAATACAATTAAAAGAAACCGATGCGGGGGAATCTAATCAAATCTGGCGTAAGGTGCCCCGCCTCCGATGAGTTTAGGATGTGGTCTGCCTACGTGAGGTACTGTCTAATTCAAAGGCGACAACGAAATGATTTATCGTCTCCCTCTGGTAGGTATTGACGCGTCAACGATTTGATTTATCGTCTCCCACTGGTAGGTATTGACGATTCACTATTTAATATAGATAAAAATGAAATACGGTTCGTTGTTCATATCACTTGAAAATGACAAGAGAAAGTAAGCAATTTCCGAAGAAACTTGTTAGGGAAAGAAAAATTGGAAAAGTAGCCCATTTAATAGGATATTTATATAACTCAAGACCTTAACTCAAAAAATGGACAGAACAACGTCCGTCGGGTCAGCTAGATACTAAATTATGAAAATGTTTTTTTTTTTTTACTTCAAGTATTTAGCCTTTATAAGAAACTGTGAACATTCTGACACTAGAACTAAAACAAAAAAAAACATGCTTGTTCTAAGAAGTCCTTTTCAAAAGTTACTTACAAGTGATTACAGATAATACGTTACTGACATTAATATAATCACTCTTATCTGTCAAATCAATATAAAAACTGACGTATCCTTCCCCGCTACCTCTCATGAACTTAAACCACCAAAAGCTCACTGTACCATAAAATATTACCGAAAACTGTAACCCGGAGTAATTACAAGCAAGACATGTGAACCCATTATATATAGATTAAGGTGTACCAAGATTATTAACAATAAGATTCTATGATAAACACGAAGCTCACTCGGGTACAGTCGGCAACGTAAGCTGTTATTATCTGTTATGTATTGCTAATGGCATATTAACTTGAATGTTGCATTGTGCTGACGTGTGTACATGTTTTTGTTTGTACCAGGGGCTGGATTCTGTAAGGAAAATGACACTAACTCGAGGATGTTTCGTAGCGACTTCCGTGCTCTGTCTCTGTCCCTTACTACGCTAATACTACTAATCACGTGAGAGATAAGCTCTCCGAGGCCTACATGAAGCGTTCCTCGAGTTAGTGTTATATCCCTTAAAGAATCGAGCCCCAGACGTGACTTGAAACTGTGACTTGCCTGAAAACACACATACTTTCGTATTTTTAATATTAGTAAATGATGTTAAGTATCCGCGACGACGCGGCCTCTATGCTCTGTCTCTTTCGCTAACAACGAAATCACGTGAAAGGTCCGCTTTGCTTGGAGTTTGTATTAACTAAATAAAGGGGTAGTTACGAAGAAATTTATGATCTATCAAACACCCTCAAAAACAGTCTAAGAGCCAGATAGTACATTTGTAATCGTCATCACTAATTAATAAAACTATAATACCATCAACAATTCTTCGAATAACCAAAATGATTGTACACTTCCGCTACCAAACCTAATCACTATTCAAACAAAAAAATCATAATGATGTCGTAGGAAAAAAGTATTCAGCTCCCGGACTAATAGCACCATCAGGCTTTGAATTAGTCGCGGAGTCCGCGCCGCGTTATTAGCGCCGTGGAGCTAGATTCATCTGAATACATTAGTATGGGGACTGCTTTATGTAAAAATGAAGAAAGCAATCATATTGGATTCTGTTTGACCACAATCTCAACTTTGTTGGTTATAATGTGGTCGGATGTGGTAAACCTTTATTAAATATAAAACATCAACAGGGTACATATAAGGCATTTTATAATAATAAATGTACGTAACAGTATTCTGATATGTACATCAATTATTATTGGAATTATTGGATTAATTATATTGGAACGAATGTAAGATGATGGTTTGAAAAAGATTTTTTTTTTAAACTAAGAGCTAAGTCATCTAGGAACACACCGGTTTTCAAGTTAAGGGTGGTAGTCAAGCAAACGGGTACTTCAAAGTATCCTACCATCTTGCTATAGTTTCCTCACGATATTGTTCTTCGCTGAAGTCAGCTCGTCATAGGATTTAAGCCCATGACTCTTGTCAGTAAATTGTATGTTACGATACCTTATCACAACTCCATAAGGTAAATTTTTCTATATCACTCATAATTGTCAAAAAAAAGCCGATTTGATCTCGACAACATTAGAAGTCCAATTTTCATAGAAAATAATAGTAAATTAAATTACAAATCCATGTAGTCTCAATAAAATCAATTTAACAAATAATATTCTAATCAACTAAAATAACAACGTTAAATTTGAAAATGGAAATATAATATTGAAATGTGACCGAGCAATAAATGAGCTTTTAAAACAAAATTGAGTTACTAACGAAAATTTACTAAAATGTTACCGAGACATAATAAAATTATCATTTATTTAGCAGAATAAACCTTTAGGTTGATATTGTGAGGCGAACAAACATTTATAAAAGACCTAAGATGCTTAAGAACATCAAATGCCTATCAGAAATATTTTTTTAAATTTTTAACATTCGCATTTTTTTTAGAAACGCTTTAAGCATATTACTGGCTGTTAATAAAGACGTTTAAGTTTCTTGACTGTCGTCTGCATAAAGCGGTCCAAAACATAGTTATGCATTTTTCACGGTAGCCTCTACACGTCATATGAAATAAGTAATTTGTTCAAACCGCAGAGAACCACGTAATTATTCGGACACCTCCGTGTTGTTTCCCACAATTTGCCCCATTTGTATATCAAAACAAGATAATATTAACCCCCCTTAAACGCCACAAACGTACTTAAGAACTACAGCGTAAGGTTCAAATAGCTATGGCGAGTTACAAATGCAGCCACGATAAAATTGGTGTACGTGTATTTCCGAGTGACAATGATAGATTTGTTTAATTCTTGGATATGATAAACAAAAACTTTGCATTTTTCGAGATGAGTTACTGGCGTTTTTATTAATTGATATTTATTTTTATCTTGTTTTTTTTTCCGAGTGACTGATGTTTGATGCGATGACCACATCCGGGACTTTGTATTGCCAACGCAAAAGAATCTTTTGTTTAATTTATACCTACTTTGTAAACTCTAGATGGGTCCTTAGGTCGGGAGGGCCGTTTTTCCCGCGGGCCATACAACCTAATGAATTTAATAAGGCGCTTAAAGAAAATGCAATACAATTAAAATTGGTTTGGATCAAGGTCAACTAAAAAACGGGATCGAATCAAAAACAAAATCAATTCCGGGAGTAAGTCTCCAGTTGAAACATAAACAAATAAATTCTTGTTTTTGGAAAATATATGAAAAATCATATCAGTCGGGGTGGTAGTTAGTTACTTTATTACAGGTCCTTACCCAAGATACAATCTATCGCTTAGCCAAATTCCATCAAGATTAGTTTAGACATTTACCCCTTAAAACTAAAACAAGGTATGTAATCACAGGGAATGCTCAATCGATGTACCAAGTTTAATTCAAATCCGTTAGTAGTTTTTGCTTGAACGAATAACAAACACTCAGAAACTTTCGCGTTTATAATAGAAGTGAGAAGTAAGATATGCGATGCGTTTTGGACTTCTGCCCAATAGGATTATCGAGAAGAGAAGCAGCTTACAGTATCAAATAGAATTCTAAAGAAAAGTAACTTAACATAACACACTAAGGGGCATCGCCTATCAAATTTTAACGCGACATCTATATTATCAACTTCAATGATATGTAAACTGTAGATACGATATTTGCGCTCCGAAATGGCAACATAAAATGATGGTAATTGACCTAATTCTATTTAGTCGTGCACCAACCACTGACGCAACTGCACATGTAGCTTAGTACACTTTGAGTAGTAGAGTTCTTAGTGCAAAGTTCGTCCGGGGAAGTACTGCCACCTTATCCATTTCCGCCGTGAAGCAGTTGTGCACTTGTATTAGTACGTTTCGGTTAGAAAGGTAAGGGGGCCGGTGAAATTACAAGAAGATGAGACTTAAAAACTTCATATCTCAGGGTCGACAACGCATTGGCGATATCCCTGTGTTGCCAATGTCCATAGGCGGCGGTGACCACTTACCATCAGGTGGACCTTTGTGTAATTGTTTGTGGCTCGCGAGGTCTAAAATATGTAGCACTCAATCTTAACGCAACTATCTATATTCATCTCTCTCAGCAACAGGAGGAATTTATTTTCTTTCCCATTCTTCGCGATTATAAGTAGCTACCTAGTATTTACGTGATTTTTGTGAGCCGTCACGCTGGTGGACGAAGTGTCTATATTAGAATAGGTCTTTGACCACTTGGCTTCCTTTCAAAAATCAGTTTCACAAATTCGATATAATTTTACGGTTCAAAGATACGGATCGCTATTCGAATAGTTTTGCTGATAATACTGTTTTATGGGCCCCCACATATGGTAATGGTTTTCAAACTTTTATAGTTTCGGTTTACGATAGGGTAGGGGTCGAATGTGGTAGTTCTACTCATTGGATTTCGAGTTATGAGATGTTTGAGGATAGCTGACCGTGTAAAGATCGGGATCGGTTTAAATTGCTGATGTCGATGTTCAATATTGGAGGATGAGACATAAAATTCATGGTCTTATAAAAGTTTGTTTATTGATTTTAAACTTCATCAAACGTTGTGGGAGCTATTCAAGACATATCTAGACTTTAAGAGGCTTCTACAGAGTATAGTGATGACCAATTTACACCACCATGCGTCAGGGCGACAGGCCTGTAATAAATCGACCAAATTTTTTATTACTTCGATAGACCAAAGAGTACACAAAAAATAATAAATATCCTGGTACATTATTTACACACCCGCATTTGATCCTAAACTAGAGAGAGTATGTACTATCGAAACCAGATAACTGATATACTACTTTTTTTTTAAATACTTATCATAGATATTTACATACAGACACAAACAAAATAAACACGGCCATCGGACCCCAAACTAAGCAGAGGTTGTACTATGGAAACTAGATAACTTATATATACACTATAAATACTAGTTTTTTTTTTCAAAATACTTATATAGTTATTTACACCCCGACACAGAAAAAACAGACATGTTCATGCATTATTGTTCGGGGTGGGAATCCAAACCGTGACCTTCAGCTTGGCAGTCAGGATCGCTAACCACCAAGCCAACTGGCCCATCTGGTAAATATTTATGAACAGGGGCTCGATTCTGTAAGAAAAATTACACTTACTCGAAGATGTTTCGTCGCGACCTCCGTGCTCTGTCTCTTTCGCTAACTACGCTAATACTACTATGTAATCACGTGAGAGATAAGCTCTCCGAGGCCTCCGTGAAGCGGCTCGCCGACGATGTTTGTATTAGCTGAATAAGGAGGCTGTAGCAAGCAATCTTTAAGAACTTTCTAATTTTACTCCACTATCGTAAATTCTCAGCTACATTTCCAACCATAGGTAAATATTTTTTCGCACATTTTCCCATTTCAAAAGAAAAGTCCCCCTTTGCGGAAAGGACTATTGTTGTGAAAGGGGTAGAAGGGGGACGGGGGTTGAAATACCATGGCTACACCATTTCAGCTAACTTTCACAAGTACACTCTCAATGAATAATGTATGAAGACGTGTTTATCATTATTTATAAAAATGTTTTCTTGGCCCATGTGGTTGTTGTTAATAATCTATGGGGTAGACGCTATCATACGTTCTTTGAATATTGAAGCTGTTTAATCTGTAGTCTATTGAACGAATGGATAATTTGACAGTAGTCAAATCAGCAACTTTTTATAATTTTACATACTAAGCTGCTTGTTTTTATTTATTTACCAGGTGTCCTCCGCAATAACCCGCGATTATCGATATCATTGCCTATAGCCATCTACAAAAAAAATCCGCGTCGAATGGATATGTTCAATAGTTTTGAGGTGCATGGTGCGTCAAAGGAACCCTATTGTATGCACTCTACACATGTACAGTATATGTTTTAATTAAAACGCCTTAAAATTTACTTGTAATTCTTACAAGCGAAAAGGTTCGCATTTAAAATATTAGTAAGGATTAGAATATTTTTTTTGTTTGTTACGCTTTCACGGCTAAACTACTGAACTGATCTTCCTGCTATTTATATTAACACATTGTGTAAATTGTTAGTAAAAAAATAAAACGGTTAGTTTTACAGAATTTATTACTGGCTGTTCTCAGTAAAAGGCTTTGAAGTTATTAGCTTTGACACCTTCACAAGTGACTTTGTCTTACCTGCATTTAATAATGAAAAAGCAGTAATAAAAACTCATTTGTGACATTTACATCCTCAAATTTAATGTTCTTCAGCGTGTACGTTTTAAAAATAAAACCATGACTTAGATGTGAAAACGTTACATTACCATAGGTTGTGGCTAGAGTCTCTTCATTACTTTTTGAAGTGAAGTGTTTTTCGAGGGCTTTGACATTAAGCCCCCTTATTCAGCTAATACTAACTTCGTCGGCGAGCCGCCGGAGGCCTCGGAGAGCTTACCTCTCACGTGATTAGTAGTATTAGCGTAGTAAGCGACAGAGTCAAAGCTTAGCGGCCGCGACGAAACATCCTTGAGTTAGTGTCATTTTCCTTATAGAATCGAGCTCGATACAAACTAAAAATAAAAAAACAAGCAAAACCTATGTTAAATTTAAATATAATATTTTATTTATTTTAAATAGATCATCACACAGAACGTATTGTACGGGAACAGGTACATAAAGAATCTATTACACTCTTTAAAAACCCATAACATAAACTGTAAAATTGTCAAGATACTTCACAGAGTTACGATCGCACAGCCTGTGTTTTGTGAGATGTAAGCTCAGCCGTGTTCGCGTAATGCTGTCTCTTTCGCTTACCACGCAAACACGTGAGAGGTCCGAGGGCTGGAAATGGAATAAGGGGTCTGAAAACGTATTCTAATTCCAACCCTGAAGTGAGTGTCAAAACACACATCGCGTACTCACATTACGCACGTTTCGCGTACAGGTCGTAAAATGTGCGACAGCGATTTTACGTACGCGATTTAACGCAGATCTTTTACCGGGGGCGAAAGCGTAAGTAAATTCGCAGGTTGCGACCACATTTCTTTTAGTATGCGTATTTACGATTTTACACCGAACACCCCAATTATGTGAATCTCTCGGATTCGATATTGAAGTTGATTTGATAATGATTGATGGTTCAGCGCGAGTAGAGCTGGCTTGAGAGTAGTAGAGCTCTTAGTGCAGAGTTCGTCCACGGCAGATGGGTAAGGTAGTACCTTACCCATTTCTGCCGTGAAGCAGTAGTGCACTTGTATTACTGTGTTTCGGTTAGAAAGGTGGGTGTAGTTACAGTCTCATGTGACTAAACAACTTCACGTCACAGGGTCGACAACGCATTGGCGATGCCCATAGTGTTGCAAATGTCCATAGGCGGCGGTGACCACTTACCATCACGACGACCGTGGACCATAACGTGCTTGTTAGTCGGCCCAAGTGGTATAAAAAAAAAGTGTGAGAGAACAGTCGTAGCGCCGTCAATGTAACACAAAATTGAGCATCAAGACGATACCGAGAGCATTACATGATCTAAATGAAGGTTTTGTATGATACGCTGTTTTATCCCTTAAGGTTGAAATTTACTCGACTTTTTAGAGCCACTTACTGTAATTGTCGAGTTTAGGTATCGATGATTTCGCTTTCATCGATTTTATTGGTTGTAACATTTTTTATCTTTTGATATCCGATTTGGCAGAAAAAATATGCGGATTTTATGACGACCGCTGTTTGTTAAATATTGGCTCTTGTAACTGTGAAGTTATTATTTCGAACACATACACAATTGTCTTTTTTTTTCATTCTACTACACTACTTTATAGAGAGACAGAGGTATAGTTTGTCAGTTTGAATGTAGGAAGAATTCTCCAAAATTACTAATACGTTTTCAAACATTCTTTCACTGATAGAAAGCTTTTCAGAGTAGTAGAGCTCTTAGTGCAGAGTTCGTCCGGGGAAGTACTACCACCTTACCCATTTCCGCCGTGAAGCAGTAGTGCTATTGTATTACTGTGTTTCGGTTAGAAAGGTAAGGGGGCCGGTGAAATTACAGGCACATGAGACTTAACAACTTCACGTCTCAGGGTCGACAACGCATTGGCGATGCTCCTAGTGTTGCAAATGTCCATAGGCGGCGGTGACCACTTACCATCAGGTGGACCGTCTGCTTGTTTGTCGGCCCAAGTAGCATAAAAAAAAAAAAAAGCTAAAATACCTATACTAGTTAAACACAGGTGAAACCGCGGTACTGTAGCTAGTCCGTATTGTTACAATTTTGAAAATTCACATTTCTATCACACGGATTTAGGTGGAAGAAAAAAATATAGTAAGAAAACGTAAGATCCCACGAGAACGCGAGTGAAACCGAAGGCAGAAGCTCTAGCACCTACTAAATTATTTAGGTCTCTCAATTCACAAAAAATAACCAATATCAAATAGGGTTAAGCCTTTTCGCGGAAATCAACGTACGGTACAATATTTCCACGTATTTCTAATTAACACGCACTTAAATGTCGGTCTAATGGACCCATCGGAAAAGTATGAGTAACATAAGTATCCGACCCTTTTAGGGTTATTTTTGACTTTGTTTACAATTTATGTGAAGTTTTCATTAATTAATTTACATTTATGCAATCTATTTATTGCATACTGTCCCCCGCAGTTTCACCCGCGTTCCCGAAGGATGTCATTTAACATGAAAAAAAATCTCTGTGCCAAATTTCATCCAGGTCCGACCTGGGCTGTTCTGGCATAATTGAGTAACAAACATACATTCATCTAAAATTCGCATTTATTATAATAATACTAAGATTTTATGTCGTAAATATTTTATCAAATTTTGATGGGCCTGTTGGCTTGGTGCTTAGAGACCCTGCCAACCCCCAGGTGGGTTCGAATCCCAAGACAAACATTTGTGTGCATGAATATGTCTGTTTCTTCTGTGTCTGAGTGTAAATATCTATATATATACACTCATATATACTCATTATATATCTATATATATAATATAAGTATGTATTTAAAAGTAGTATATCAGTTTCCTGGTAGCCATAGTACAAGCAGTACACTGCTTAATTTGGGATCAGGTAACCATGTGTGAAGAATGTCCTGGGGATATTTATTTAAATAATACAGACCTATCGTCCTCTGATTTTGAGGCAATTGCAGCTCTTTTGTCCAGTCGTGGATTCGAATCCTAAACCACCCTTGAGGTTTCGGAAGAAAAATATCGCGCGGAAACGGTAGCTAGACACTTAGCTACCACACCAGCTTTGTGTGCTTACCACTTTCATACCACATTACATCATGGTTAGGGGCTCGATTCTGTAAGGAAAATGACACTAACTCGAGGATGTTTCGTCGCGGCCTCTATGCTTTGTCTCTGTCGCTAACTACGCTAATACTACCAATCACGTGAGAGATAAGCTCTCCGAGGCCTCCAGCGGCTCGCCGATGAAGTTTGTATTAGCTGAATAAGGAGGCAGATTATGGTCAAAGACAAGCAGCAGCCTAACTATAGATCCTGTTTGATAAAGGCCTACAAATGTCGACGTAATCAAAGCGTCGCTCACTTTGTTGATTAACAGATTGGGCCGCGTGCTAATGCCGTTTGGATGGCCTCACTAAGGCCTCAAAGTCTGAGGCACCTTCATCATGGTGAGTGGTGTAAATAAGTGATGACAATGTCTGTTTAGAGGCCGTACCTAATCCTTTATGATGAAGGCCGCTTGGCTTTGCAATATCAGGTTGTTGATTCGATTCCAACATCATGTTGAGTGCATGTAAATATCCGTTCTTTTTTGCGTATCGATGAATTTTTTTTTTTTCATACCACTTGGGCCGACAAACAAGCAGACGGTCCCCTTGATGGTAAGTGGTCACCGCCGCCTATAGACATTTGCAACACTAGGGACATCGCCAATGCGTTGTCGACCCTGAGACGTAAAGTTGGTAAGTCTCATGTGCCTGTAATTTCACCGGCCCCCTTACCTTTCTAACCGAAACACAGTAATTCAAGTACACTGCTTCACGGCAGAAATGGGTAAGGTGGTAGTACTTCCCCGGACGAACTCTACTCTAAGAGGTCTACTACTCTAAAATATAATATAATTAAATATATTTGTAGCTTTCCGTTTTTTTTGTTTTATTTTTTAATTTTAGACAGAAATGCGATTGACCTCAATCTCACATGGTAAGTGAAGATGAGGCCGAAGGTGGAGCTCGCTTTCCGTGCCGCGGTTTCTAACGATCCCAAGAGATGCAATGTATTCTGGAATTATAACATAGCCTCTATCTATACGGAATAATATACCTTCCAAATAGTGAATGAATTTTCCAAATAGGTCCCTTGGTTCCATAGATTATGTCGCTTACATAATAAAAAACGCCTATAATTTCTAGCAAAACACAAGAGAAATATCTTAGGTTATAATTTTATTTATAGTACTTTATGTTAATAATTAAGTAAAGTTTTCATAATTTATGAAGTTAGTTTAAATATAACTTCTATTTATAATAAAATACTTTTGTTTCAAAATGACATTAATTAGGTTGTTATACTACCGGCACGCTATGATGGCCGTTTTGACTTTTCAGATTGACATAGGAAAAGAAACTGTATTGCTTTGGAATAAGTACTTCCATCATCATACAATCAACTGTTGGATCAATAGATGCACCTTGGGTTTGTCTGAAGGAATAAAGGTTATTCTTCTTTGCCATTATTAAACGTCAAAACGGCCATCATAGCGTGCCGCAAGTTTAGTTTAGATTTTACAAAATGCACGTAAGGCACAAACTCACAAAATTCCCATCAATAGTAAATACATTTTTGTAGTGATAGCGAAACGTACGTTTACAATTAAGGTATAACATTTCAATAGCCAGTACTTTGTCCATCTAGAAATACTACCATTAAATCCAACACCCAAGCAGTAATCATAAACAAAACACCGACACACAAACATGGCGGACGTTTCCATTTCCTCTACACATGAACTGACATCGATCGCCGGTGTTGCCAGAAACAACAGCTTTTAGTAGCTTATTGTAGTGAGCTCATATCCGATGGATTCCTCATGAATAAATAATATTGTTCCAGCTTTGTGTTCAAAGAAAGTTCCTTAGAATATTTTGTGATGGTCTTGTGGTTACGATGTTGGGGTCACTCAGTAATAAATAAATATTCACGCCCATTCGGAAGTTGTTAGGAGCTTTTCGGATTGCATTCGGATTCGCATTCGAGTGACAACTAGATTGTGTGAGTTCTAATGATTTCTGTATTGTAACTTCTTATTTCTGTCTCGTTCTACGACTATTATTCCTGAATATTCCGGACGAACTCTGCTCTTTGCTTTTGTCAACTACCTGATGCACGGTGTAACGTGGTCAGCGGGTACTCTTTAATATTATTATTATAATAACAATAAGTAGGGATGCTATGTGTCCCAAAACTACAAAAACAAAAGGAAACGTGATACAGCTATTATTTTCAACCGAAAGTTCCATTTTAACAACCATAGACTAGAATAGTAATTTCGACATTACCAACTCCAATTAGTGAACACGAATAAGCCATGTCATTAAACATTCATAGAAAATTACTCCATCTATGTAATTGTCTATGGTAGTATGGAAATCACGAGAAATAACACGTCATTTGAATTCAAATGTTTTTTGGTTAATTGACACCTGAAATTGTGGTTCTCATCTCCAAATCACTGATCGTATCTTGACATTAAAATACAAGATCATCGTAACACAAAATCTATTTACATAAAGTTATATTATCAGTATTATAAGTAAGGGTACATCAGAATTCAGCTGATCAGATCACAAACTCCAAAAGTAACTTATCATTGAGCAGGTTAGAGGAAGCTTTCATTTTATTCTTTACACCACATGGGCCGACAAACAAGACAACGGTCACCGCTAGCTATGGACATTTGCAACACTAAGTACCCTGAAACGTGAAGTTGTTAAGTCTCATGTGCATATAATTTCATCGGACCCCTTACCTTTCGAACCGAAACACAGTAATACAAGACTCTGCACTAACAACTCTAAGATGAGTTCATAATGAAGAGTTCGTCCGGGGATGTACTTCCACCGTACCCAGTACTACTAGAAGCAGTAGTGCACTTGTATTACTGTGTTTTGGATTAGAAAGCTGAAATCACAGGCGAATGAGACTAACTTCATATCTTCAATAAAGTACCGATGCCAAATTCAAATGTCATAGCCGCGGCCCACCTGCCTCATATTTCAGTCCCCTTATTCAGCTAATACAACTTCGTCGGCGAGTCGGTCCACAGAGGCCTCGAAGAGCTTACCTCTCACGGCATTGCGTAGTTAGCGAAAGAGAGAGCATAGAGGCCGCCACGGAACATCCTCGAGCTAATGTCATTTTCTTTACAGAATCGAAGCGCAGATCACAACATTTATAATAGGGTTATATAAAATTTTCCAACAATAACCCCACTTATCTATCAAAACAGGGCAAGGTTGTCAGGTTTGCTATAAATAATAAAGCGGTTACCACACCGTGTAGGTTCATCAAAAATTTAAACCGAGCCGAGTTTCAATTCAAACCATTTTAAGTACGCTCCGATGGTATGAATGCGATGAGATGGGTGGGGAAGATTGGCAATATAATTTCATAATTTGCATGTAAGATTACGGATAAAAACTGTTTCCCAGCTTTGTGATATTGATAAGGAATTATTTAGGTATATTGTGCCTTGGAAGTGCTTACAATTCATTAAAACGTATATTCTAATCGTTAATTTTACTGCGTTAAGTCAACAGAGTCTTACCAAGCCCTTTCTTAATTTACTAGTATTATAAATATAAAAGTTTATGAGGATGGATGTTTGACATTATCACGCAAAAACTACTTGACGGATTTGAATGATATACATATATCCCTCAGAACGATAGGGGCTTAACTCACAAAATCACTTTTGGCACAAATAGAGGATTGGGTCACTTTTACACTGAGCGGGGAGGGTGGGTCCCGGAGTTAGAGGCTGAAGTATCGGTATGCTTATTCTATCATTAAATTGACTATGTTTCACTATTCATCGGATAGGGCGTACTTTGTTTAGTCTCTCTGTGATCGTAACTCAATTTCGCTAAATGTTGAGTTAAGCCCTTATCGTACTGAGGGTGCGATATGTTATGTGTCTACATATTTAGAAGAAGACAGAGATAGTTTCATACATCATTAGATTAACACAGGATACTTTATATTTCGGGAAAATGTAACATCCCTCGGGAATGCTGGTGAAACCATAATTAGAACTCTAAATAGTATAAAACAAAGTCACTATTTCAGTGTCTCTGTTTCTTCGTAAATATGTATCTATCTTTTAAACCACACAATAGATTTTAATACGATTTTCGCCATAATTAATAAATTATTTTCCTGAAGGTTTATGTGTTAGAAAGATATTATTCTACTCAGACTCTCTAGAGTTGCCAGAACAATTTAGTATATATAATATATTATCTCAGGCTGGTCACATCTGCCGTAGAACCGATAACCGCTGGGGTAGACGTGTTCTAGAGTGGAGACCACGGCTCGGTAACCGTAGTGTAGGGCGCCCTCCAGCTAGATGGAGCGATGATATACGCAAGCTGGCTGGCAGCGGTTGGAAACAAAGAGCTGAAGATCGAGCTCAGTGGCGTGCCATAGGTGAGGCCTATGACCAGTAGGCAGTAGACGGAGATAGGATGATGATGATATTATCTCTATTATTAATTGAGGCCTGTATGACCACAATCACGCCATGGGGAGTGACGAAGTGTCCGTAATTCGTAAGCACGTGAAACGTAAAAGGGAACTAACTTTCAAAAGCGTTTCTAAACACATCAATGAGTGCTTGTTGGTAGACTATCAACTTGAGGATGGTATAATTAGTCCAGGAGGAATCGGCGCATGAGTACCGAAAACTATTCCACCTCAATTTTTTTATGCGATCCTCTTTAAATTGTCCTACTGATGATATAAATGCATGTTGCCATGGGGCAACCCCGTGCCATATTGTTTAAACTGAAATTGTTTAAACAATTGTAAGGAATTGTTGTTTTTCAACCGGACAAATTTTTTTTATATTCTTTATTGAAATACGAATAAAAAAAGTCCTATGACTTTTCACGATAAAGTTAATATTTTTAGAGATATGAATTTTTAAAGGTTCGAAAAATCTCAAATTTGGGTACTTTTGACCCATGAAAAATATATTAAAAAAAAAAATAAAATATAAATAATATTTTTTTTTTAATTCTTTATACAATAGTTAATAATATTCTTAATAGATACTTTTAAAAATGTTATTGTTTATACCTGTTTCATAATTGTTAATTTCACGCGCTCACAAGTATGCGCCGCTTACCTTTAAGTATCGCCGTCTCTCTCTGACTCATGCGCTGCATCGGCCTCTCTGTGTCCTGAATCATTATTTATCATTTATCTTAAAAACTATTAACTTTATCAAGATTGTTAAGGAGAGCAATGTTATTAATAATTAAATTGTCTACAATTTGTTTTCTATAACATTGCTCTCCTTAACAATCTTGATAAAGTTAATAGTTTTTAAGATAAATGATAAATAATGATTCAGGACACAGAGAGGCCGATGCAGCGCATGAGTCAGAGAGAGACGGCGATACTTAAAGGTAAGCGGCGCATACTTGTGAGCGCGTGAAATTAACAATTATGAAACAGGTATAAACAATAACATTTTTAAAAGTATCTATTAAGAATATTATTAACTATTGTATAAAGAATTAAAAAAAAAATATTATTTATATTTTTTTTTTTTTTTTAATATATTTTTCATGGGTCAAAAGTACCCAAATTTGAGATTTTTCGAACCTTTAAAAATTCATATCTCTAAAAATATTAACTTTATCGTGAAAAGTCATAGGACTTTTTTTATTCGTATTTCAATAAAGAATATAAAAAAAATTTGTCCGGTTGAAAAACAACAATTCCTTACAATTGTTTAAACAATTTCAGTTTAAACAATATGGCACGGGGTTGCCCCATGGCAACATGCATTTATATCATCAGTAGGACAATTTAAAGAGGATCGCATAAAAAAATTGAGGTGGAATAGTTTTCGGTACTCATGCGCCGATTCCTCCTGGACTAAATACAATGTGTTTTCTTTTTTTATTTATTGTCTGTGCCCTTTCTGGCCAGAGGCTCGATTCTGTAAGGAAAATGACACAAACTTGAGGATGTTTCGTAGCGACCTCCTTGCTGTCTCTTTCGCTAACTACGTTAATACTACTAATCACGTGAGAGATAAGCTCTCCGAGGCCTCCGTGAAGCGGCTCGCCGACGAAGTTTGTATTAGCTGAATAAGGGAGCTGCACCAGAATTCTGTTACTCTCGGATTCAATGTGGAAGCCTATTTCATAATAGATTGCTGGTTCGCCGCGCGAGCAGTGTGGGACATCAGTCGTAGCGCCGTCAATGTAATGCAAAATTTACTGTAACGACGATTTCGACAGCAATACACAATCGACCTACAGGCCCGCGAAAATCCCTCCAAGATGAAAATTTTCGAGTAGTAGAGCTCTTAGTGCAGAGTTCGTCCGGGGAAATACTACCACCTTACCCATTTCTGCCGTGAAATAGCAGTGCACTTGTATTACTGTGTTTCGGTCAGAAAGGTAAGAGGGCCGGTGAAATTACAGGCACATGACACTTAACAACTTCACGTCTCAGGGTCGCAACGCATTGGCGATGCCCCTAGTGTTGCAAATGTCTATAGGCGGCGGTGACCACTTACCATCAGGTGGGCCGTCCGCTTGTTTGTCGACCCAAGTGGTCTAAAAAAAACTTTATCTTTTTTACCTTGTTTTCCTACATCTATCTTCCATACATTGGAGAAACATGACTCATTCAGAGAGAGATCTTTCATTTACTTATTTACTACATTTGCTATCGTATTAAGAACTAGCCGTAGTCTTAGCTTTTCCATCCACAGCTGTCGGTTAACCCAAGTGGTGTATTTGCAAATACACCACAAAAGGATCGCGGGTTACTTGTATCCCTTCTTAAATTACCATCATTTAGAAGTCACAATAAAACCGTCCTCCAGAATTAACACATCCGAATCTCAAAGTGCGGCGTGGCTAGCATGTGTGAAATGGAATCGAACACGCGCCGCCGAGCGTATGCCAGTCACGCGCGACTCGTGCGGGACGACTGTAGGGTTGCCACCTTACTATTGCTCTTTATTAATCAAAGCTTCAGGGAGATATTTAACTAACTTTGACAGCTTGATAAAAATCGTAAAAAAATGCTCCATGTACAAAATTGCAAGTCTACGGGTAATTAAATAAAGCTCGCTAACAGACAAACGGATAGGTACTGGTTATGAAAATATAATGTTTATACGTAGAAACATAGGAATGTTTGAGTCAAAATTAGATATTCATAGTATAAATACAAGACAAAGGGAGAAGTTAGTTGTTCCATACTTTAGACTAACTAAAGTTAACAAGTCATTTCTTGGTAATTGTGTTCGATTTTATAATAAGATACCGCTTTCAATAACCAAAATGTCTGATCATAAATTTAAAAATTATATTAGGAAAGTTTTGAAAGAAAAAGCGTATTACAAGGTGGTTCATTATATTGAAGATAAAAATGTACGGAAATAGCTGCTCTCTGCACAGTGCACCTCTAAATCTCTTGTTTAAGTTGTAAGTACCTAATTTTACCTTATTGTTATTTTCTATTTTGTAGTCTTGTCATATTTTTTTTTGTTTTGTTTTTATTAATGTTCCCTATAATAAGTATTTTGTAATTGTTAAATATAAAATTATGTAAAATTGAAATTATAAAATAGCCAAAAAGTCAGAATAGATAAAAATTTATATAACAAATAAAAAAGAATGTAACCTTGCTGAGTTTCTTGCCGGTTCTTCTCAGTTGAAGGCTGACTTCCGAACCGGTTGTAGCTTCAGTAACATTAAATTTGACCTTCATAAGTGCCCTCCGAAGGCCTAAACTGAATAAATGGTTTTGAATTTTTTGAATTTTACCTGGGACCCTATGGTCCCGTTGGCACCCTTGGATAGGGAACCATGCACATACCCTGACTTCCAGTCCGGTGGTAGCTTCAGTAGCTAAAAAAACGTACATTATTTAAATAGGCCTTTACAAGCACTTTTGAATAGACACTCGAATACCGGTAAATAAAACTTGTGGCGACACCAATGAACACGCACGCGAAAATCCTAGATCGCACTATCGAAGTTTTTTCAGCATTTGACCATATATAGAAGCTTCCAAAATCAACAGTTAGACCGCGGTTCCCAGGCACTCTCACCTAGGGGTGGTAGATCTTACCAGTTTAATACAGCAGGCCTACTATGAACTCTTATTGCGATTCATTTGACGACCTAAAATAAACTGCCCCGCTATTTCATACCACGACGTCATTAACGCGATTCAGTTTAGGTTGACGCCAAATCAAGTCTGCAATTGGATGGCAAACTGTTTTCATTCGTTCATTTTTCGTACCATGAGGTGACATATCAACCTAAATTGGATAGTTTAAGTGTCAAATTAAGCGATCCAATAAAAGTTGCTTCTTTCTTGGCGTGAAGTGAATCGTTTTGTTAATAACTTTTAAAAAATAGTGAAAATATACGTAATTCAAGGTATTTCAGTTGAATATTTTGTGTTTCTTATGTGTTAATGTAAACAAGTGATTTGTAGAGCATTTTTTATTGTAGATGTCTGACGAATTAGTCCTTTTTGAATTCATGGAAAATGATAATGAAATAAACACAACACGGCGACAAAAAAGACGTCTAACACGGTAACAATCGGACCCCTTTTATTTGGAAGATGCAGAATAAAGAGATATCGGTTGTCTAAACAATTGGTATAAGAACTGTGTGATGAACTGAGGATTTTATATTAAAGCCCGTTGCTATGTCTTTATTTCGGTTCAGAAATTCCCAAAGCTGCTCAAGTTGACCGAACGTTACTCTTCGACGCGATTCATCACTGTAAAAAACCACTTAAAATACATTGGTACTTAAGTTAGGTACGCGTTTGAGATAAAGAAGTTTATAAGTTTACATTATGAAAATATAACATTATTACACAAACTACACAAGAATACTTGCGCCCTTATTCGTATTACCAATTATTTTAAGTCTGTGAAACGTTAAAACACTTATAAATAAAATAAATATGTACTAATAATAACACGTAATTTTCTTTCAATAATAGTTAGAGATACCTACTTTCAAAACTCTAAAAATCTCAACAATAACAACCGCCTTCTGTCAAATCCAACATGAGTGGAGGCGCGCTCTAAACTCGTCATAATCAATTTATTTTTACGACAACACTAAACAAACCTTTAAATTGTAATGTGAAAAATTATATAAATTACTATTATTTATTAGTACTAATTAGTAATTTAGTACTAAGAAAGCCTTAGTGGTATTTAATTTTATGCTCAATAGCGCAATTTTATAATATATTTGTTGTTATTTTTACACATAGAAACCGCTAAATCTTATGCAACGACGGTATAGCGTTATCTCTTTCTCACCGCGGACCAGAGACAAATTTCGTTCGTTCATTCCTCCGTGAGCGATTCAAACGCCAGTCAGCAAAAGGCACTTCATGGTACGAATCTTAGCGATTCAGTTTAGGCACCTAAACTGAATTGCATCGGAATTGAATGGATAAGTAAAAGTTGATGGTAGGCCTGCAGAAGTCTGACCTGCTCTTCATACACTGTGAAAATTATATGATCCGAGTCTTCATATCGAAATTTCAAAGTGTGGTTGGTATCTACTTATCTAGCATGTGTGAAATGGAATCGACTACGCGCTACCGACTGTATGCTTGTCACGCGTGCAAGTATGACATAGGGGTGTCACTGGTCTGTTGTATTAAATAACCATAAAAAAATCCCACTATTCTCGCAGAAGTAGGTGAAGATTTTGGTCTCTTTGTTTTTTTTAGTCATTGTAACATGGTGAACATTGTTACCATCTCTCGGGCATGAGAACAAAGAAGCGTCAATTATACTTTACCCGATCTAGGAATCAGGAATCCTTATTCGACGAGCCGCTTCACGGAGGCCTTGGAGAGCTTAACTCTCACGTATTTGCGAAGTAAGCGACAGAGACAGAGACAGAGCACGGAGACCGCGACGAAACATCCTCGAGTTAGTGTCATTTTCCTTACAGAATCGAGCCCCAGTTCTTTAGCTTAGCTGAGGCCGTCAAGGCGATCTATAATTGTTGTTTTTCATAGTTAATGCATTTCAGAGATATATATTATTTTTTAATATAAAGGCTTTAAATTGTATGACAAACTATCGAATACTAGCGACCCGCCCCAGTTTTGCTTGAGTGGAATAATATACGAGTATTATACACATAAACGTTCGGGATGAAGTTCTCTAAAAGAAAATTAAAACTGTATACAAATCAATTGCAAATTCAAACAGATATAAGAGGCCAAACATACAGAAATAGTATTTAAAGATACAATCCGAAATACCAGAGTGGCATCCCTAACAAGCAAGTGCATTGAGTATCATAATACGAAGAGCGCTCATTTGGGCGTCAAAATTAATTCCCCAAACATGGATGAATACTGCGTCTACCGAGGATAATATTAATGTGAACATCATGGCTGTGTTAATATCTATAAATATACTTTTATGTATCTTATGTCAGGTATCTTCTACCTGATAAAGAGTAACTTATGCTACAAGACAGGCCAAAGGCCTAAAGCCTAAGCAAGAACATATATCGTTAGGGTATCGTCATCGTATCGAGTGCGCCAATAGACTGGTTTGTATGTAAAATTTCCCACAGAGCATACTGTGACGTTGCGTGATGTTAAATTTCCATTGGTTTTTGGCACACTCGATACGATGACGGTAGACGTTCGTACTAAGGGCCCAGTTGGCTTGGTGGTTAGCAACCCCGACTGCCAAGCCGCTGGTCGCTGGTTCGATTCTCATCCAAGACAAGCATTTGTGTGCACGAACATGTCTGTTCTGAGCGTAAATATGTAAATAAGTGTGTATTTGGAAAAAAAACGTGTGGTTTATGTAGTATATCAGCTCTGCTTAATTTGGTCCCAGGATATTTATTATTGGTTTATTTATTTTACGTTAGTTTTTCAGAAAGCTGGTAAACGCCAGGACCAGCTAATACACAGTAAATAAGCAAAAGAACAAGTGTGCGTTCCAATTTTCATTACGTTTATTAATTAATTGTTAATACTTTTAAATAATATCAACGATAATCTTGGCAACACCAAGATGGCGGCTTTCAAGACGACCAATGACCGACTACAATGTTGCCGATAGACCTTGCGCTTCTTGCTTCATCAGTCCGCTATCTTATTATGTACAACCAACTACTCAAATCTAAATTATTTACGGAAATTTCACTAAAGAGGTTTTGTTCTACTAATCCCACTACCCTACTTATATTACAAATATAGGACAACTAGTTATTTGTAATCTGAAGTTTTTTTTTATCTACTACTTGGGCCGACAAACAAGCAGACGGTCCACCTGATGGTAAGTGGTCACCGCCGCCTATATACATTTGCAACACTAGGGGCATCGCCAATGCGTTGTCGACCCTGAGACGTGAAATTGTTAAGTCTCATGTGCCTATAATTTCACCGTCCCTCTTACCTTCCTAACCGAAACACAGTAATACAAGTGCACTACTGCTTCACGGCAGAAATGGGTAAGGTGGTAGTACTTCCCCGGGCGAACTCTGCACATAGAGCTCTACTACACTAATACTGTATATTTCGATGTGATAGAGCTACTACCACCTCATCCTCTTCCGCAGTGAAGCAGTAGTTTACTTTTTTTCTGTGTTACAGGTGGACCATCTGCCTGTATGTCGACCAACTTAGTAAGTGATAAGCAAATATAATGGTAAGTGATCTTGGTGACCTATAAAATTACAAAGACTGCAATATGTTGCCAGAAACAAAAACACCTCTCAAGTGAAACCCAAGCGCAATCGCAGGGTATTTGGTGCAGGCTTCCAACTTGAGAAGGCCAGTACAAAGTATTCTACCACTGTATCACCGAAAGCTAAAGCTTGTGGGATTCGAACCCATTATCTTCATGGCATTCCACCACTGAACTAACATCGCTTTATCTAAATAACCTTTAATCAACCATTTTGACGACAGATTTATAAATGACTGACTCATTTTGATATTAAATTAACGCTTTTAATGTTATTCAGTATGCAAATCAGACTTTATTTAAAAGGATATAAATGTGAAACTCGTTTGTACACATAAAACATTCTAATGAACGGCTTGGACGACTAGCACAAGGTGGTATTTTATTAGGGCGTTACTTAAATAGCCGACAAATAAATAACTGAGTATGGTAAATATAAACAAAACAATACAAATATTCTTTAATATGAATCACTAAAGGTAAAAAAATAATTAAACAAGTTATTGTAACATGTTGCTGTGCTCATCTGTTATTAGTAAAATACATCTATCTCTGTCGGTCTGTAGTTCGCTTAGTTGTAATTAAGTACGCAATAGATTTAGATGCAGTTTCCACCTGAATTTAAAGAATTTCTACCGACAAGTTTTCTGTTAAAAAATTTATATAATCATACTCAGGCGAAGCGGTTCAAAATCGTCGTGTACCTACTTTTAGACAGAATTTTCAGTGCTTGCTCAAAATCTACATATTATACATATTCCGCGATTGAAGGTCGTGTTAATGTATGGTTCGGAAAGAAGGGAAGTAAAACACGGATGAGAGACTGTAAGTATATGCGGAGCGACAAAAAGACACCATAATCAGAAAAAAACAACTTTGAAAATCGATCCACAATTAACGGAGAAATCGGTGAACATACTATACAAAAGTGTATACAGTCAAACATAGAACCTCCTTCAACAAAGTATAATAAGAGTAAGTTTCAAAGTATCACCAGTTAAAGGCTTTCATCATGGTATAGACATCTCATAAAGTTAAATCAGCCGTGAGACTAAAAAAATTACATGTCGAGAGAGAATCATCCAAAAAGAGATGAATAGATAGTGTCAAGGAAGAAATTTAGGGAATACAGATGTAATAGAAGAGCGAATGGAATCAACATTATATTGCACAGGAAATATGTCCGTATTTTCTCTGTTACGTATTTAAAAAGTAGTATATCAATAAACTGGTTAAGGAAGGACTATTGTTTTGTAAGCATTACTTAGTTTGGTAAAAGATGAGAAAAAAAAGACAGAAAATTTATTTTATACTTCTATAAATTTTAATTTCAGTCCGGGTGTAGATATACGTATATATCAGCTATCTGGTAACCATAGCAGCTTTGCTTAGTTTGGGCTCAGAAGACCGTGTAAAAAAATTGTCCTAGAATATTTATTTATTTATTCAACCAATTTTTATCAAGTGATTTGAGCCTTCAGAAACGTAGATAATCATAATAAATTTTCTATCAACATATGTAAAGGTTTATTATACATCCGGGCCGTACCCTCGTTTTACCCCCAAAGAAGCCTACATCCGCTAGGCTAATTCACCCAATTCACTGAGCGAAGTGAATTAATTCCCTTAATTTCGTATTCGAAACACGCTTTTGACGTTTCGTATGAGTACATACGTTACGTTCGCGTAGTGTTGCCATAATTTTGATGATGGAATTCATGTCACTTGGGGCGCCTAAAATGATTATAAATGAATATTTTAAATAGTTAAGTGTTACTTAGCAAAATAAGGTTTACAAAGTTTCGACGCTATGGAACTCTTAACAATGTAGCGCACAAATATTTGAGTTGACCTATTTTGTGCTCTAAGCAAGTATCATCTGCAGACATTCTAGCAACACTGTAAGATAAGGTCGTGAATAGTGATCTATAAAACACCTTATAAATTTTTCTTCACAAACCAAATTCGAATTTCGAACTACAAATCCCGCCATAAAAAAAACAAATGGCGCCATCTTAATTCGCAGCACAGCAATTACAAAAGCAAATAAACACTCAACTAAAACACTGAGATAAACGCGTCAATCGTAAGATATGCAAATAACTTAAAACTCTCTTAGCAGAGCGAAAAGCGATGTTAATTCCACTAATATAACACCACGAAACACGTGTTAAATGTCGTCGAGTGACGTGTGATAACGCCAGTAACGCAAAGTTAGATAAGTTGTCAGATATGCGACGTGTCATTTACAACACGTAGGGTTGCCAGGAATCTTTCTTTCTGATGTTTTAACCTCGTTTGTTTGTCTGGCGAAGATGTTCCGTTGACCGGCCAATCTGGAGCTTTAATAAGCGGACCTCATTACTCGGCTGACTCAGTATTTATTTATAATTTTTTCATAATTATTTTTTCAGGATCAAGGCGATTGTGCTAAAGGCAACAACAGCAACTACCTCCTTGAATTAATTGTATGTAATTTCTCTGTCTTTTTAGAGAGAAAAATATTTCATTATAGTAAATATACACAATGCAGTTAAATCGATTTTTAAATTTCTTTACTCAGTTATAAAACTATATTAATTAATAAATTTTTTTTCGACATATGGAAGCTCACCGAAAATTCGCATAAGGGTGTTAAAGCCATCTGGGGCTAACCATTTTCTAGTCTGTCAAAGAAAAGATGCCTCACATAATACGAACCTGTATTTCAGCTCACTCAGTGTTCTAAAGAACATAAAGGAGTTTTACAATAATTGATTTTGTGTACTTGTTTTATGTTCGGTATTACCATATACATGTCCAGCTTCTCCCGTGGCGAGAATATCACCTGGCAACCCTTAAAACGCGCTCTCGTGTTATTCCGCGGCAAGAATACTGAATACTAGATTTTGGAATATTTTACTGCTGAATTTCGCTGCCACTCTTTCTACAAAGTAATTAAACGTGTGCGAATTTTGTACATGAAACTGTCACATATCTTTTGGCGGGAGGGTAAGTATGTATATTTATAGTCTCTGGTTACCTCCAGTGAGTGATCTATTTACGTGCAGAATTTCAACAGAATTCGGATGCTCATTATGGCAGCCTTGATTGACGGAGTAACAAAACAAATGATGAAATTTGGAACGCTATCCAAAATTATTTCTTAAATTCGTTGTTCTTCATTTTTTTAACTCATTTGTAAATACGATTCATTGTTACTGCAGTAGCTTGGACCTTCACAATAAATGGCTTTCACTTTGACAGTTTGACACCTATTTCTATGCAACATGAGATCTATTTGAGCCTTTTAGTACGAATTAAAGTCCGAGGTATTATGTATATGAGAACAAAAGCATAGATTGTTTGTTATTATCTAATCCAATTAGGTAGTATGTATATTTGTGAGTATGATAGTTTGTCCTTCCTTCACCTCTTAACACGAAGTTTTTGCACCCATAGCAAACGAACCGTAGAACAGGCTTTTTCTGGAAAAGGGGTAAAACCTCGAGGCGTAACTAGTGTTTTTTTAAATGCCAATTATTCTCAAAGATAAGATCCACATCTTCAGAACCCCCATGAGAATGATACCACTCACTCACTCCTATTACTACTAATTGGCACAAATGGTTAGAATTCACAACGCAACGATGCTTACTGAAGCTTAACTACTTCCCCTATGTGAGAAAGAGACGGGATAACTTCCATCTCAATTGTTTAACGTCACGTCAGTTCAAGCCACGACGGCGGATATGTCTCTTGTGACATTATGTCGCAGAACTTGTAGAAATGATTTATTGTATTAATATTAATGATTACTTATGAGTTGTAACGATAGATTACATCTTTGTAAGTTGACATAAATTATTATGATCATTGATCATTAGCTAATAAGCTTCTCTAATGGGCCCTTTTATTAACCAGAGGAAAAAACTATCATTGTAAACAAATGAATGTTTTAAAAGTAACATAGTTAGAAAAAAGTAAGTACCATAAATTTACTAAATAATAAAATAACTGAATGAATGGCAGCATTTAGCCGTTGATTCGACGTTGCGTTTTTGACATAAAGTCTCGTAGGTAATTATAAAAAAAAAATCTGAAGATACTTGAAATAAATGCGTGTGTCGTGTTTTAAGTTGTTTCAATAAATAATGAAGAAAGTCTTAGTAGAATGTAGACAATGTTACTGCGGAAGATAACTAACGAACTTTGTTTAGAATTCATTTACGAGATTTGAACATTTTGTATAACTCGACACTGGCAAAAAAAACCGCCGATATCGAAGCCATATTTAAGAACTCCCATAATAGAACGCAACGCTGCACCGCTTATGGCATGTTCGTTGGCAAAGATGGGGCGTATGCGCAAAAAAAAAGCGTCTATGATACACTATAGACAGGGGCGCTTTTTATGTCACATTTGCATCGAATTTGTTTTTATTTTTATAACTTATCTTTTACTTTAGCGATTATTTATAATCAACTTTAATACGTTCCAAATACGAAACGGTCGGAATTTACTCTGTCTGTAATACCGTCTCTATAATGGTAGCTGATGTTGAATTTATTGCCTGTTATTCAGCAGTTAATTGTAATTGGCGCCTTTTTCTTTTCAAGCAATTTATTAGTGGTCTACGCTTTATGGGTGTCAATACTTTAAATAAAAGTATTAATTTTAAAACAAGTGAAGACATATTGCTTGAAGGCGGAATGTGAGGGTATGACAAATATATCGTAGGACATTCTTTACACACGGCCATCTGGTCCCAAACTAAGCAGAGCTTGTACTATGGAAACCAGACAACTGATATACTACATATACTACTTTTTTTTTTTTTTTCTAAATACATACTTATATAGATATTTACACCCAGACACAGAACAAACAGACATGTTCATGCACACAAATGTTTGTCCTGGGTGGGAATCGAACCCGCGACCGTAGGTTTGGCAGTCAGAGCGTTAACCACCAGGCCTGTCGATGTAACAAAGAAAAACAAAATAAATGTAAATAAAAATGTATATTAAAATTTTAAACAAGAATGGTTTTATTAAATTTGGTATCTTTTTTTATCATATAAACTGACTTACCGTTTTAACCACGACACTGGCAGTCATAAACAAGAAATTACCTTTATGCAATGAAACCTATGCATTATGCAATGAAAAAAAATCGATACTAAGATTTGACCACTACTTCAGCACTCTAACTTCGAATTTCTTTCAAAGCAAACACAACTTTGTAGAAACATGTAACTCATATCGCACATTTACTCGAATTTATTCATGTCCCGGAATAATCCAGAGCACAAGTTTATAGCGTGACGACAAGCTTAGCGGGGAACGACCTAATTAGACGCATTTAGCAGCCGTAGGATACAACATCGGTCTACCCAAGTAAATTAGACATTTAGATATTGAATTTGAAACGTATTATATCTACTATATATTATAAAACAAAGTCGTGTTAGTAACATCATTTATAACTCAAGAACCTGTGTACTAGAGTAGTAGAGCTCTTAGTGCAGAGTTCGTCCGGGGAAGTACTACCACCTTACCCATTTCTGCCGTGAAGCAGTAGTGCACTTGTATTACTATGCTTCGGTTAGAAAGGTAAGGGGGCCGGTGAAATTACAGGCACATGAGACTTGACAACTTCACGTCTCAGGGCCGACAACGCATTGGCGATGCCCCTAGTGTTGCAAATGTCCATAAGCGGCGGTGACCACTTACCATCAGGTGGACCATCTGCTTGTTTGTCGGTCCAAGTGGAATAAAAAAAAAAAAGAGAGTTCAATGATCTTTGATTTATCTTCACCCCGAATAGCAGAATAAATAACAAATTTTCAAAAAAAAATACAAAAAAATATTATACGAAAATTGGTTTGCTCCAATATTTTTCGTTATCAACCCTATCTCTGAGGACATAAACTATAATCCTCAGGAACGCAGATGAAACTGCGGGGCACTACTAGATATTTTTATAGAAATGGAACACAAAATAGACATTGGATTTTAATTTATGCGGCAAAATATAAATATCACATTCATAAAAAATTACAAATTTCTTTTTTTAATAAAAGTCGTGTGTATTGTAATGTATTAATATAATTTTACTTTCTTGTCCTAGATTTATTTAAACATTCCAAAACACAAAAGATACAGTTAATAAAAGAGCTACATTTCAATTTAAACATAAAAGAGAATCGATAAAGTGATTCATCGTGTAAAAATATCCCGGCTTTGTACCTGCCGACCGCAATCCCCTATTATTAAGGAACACATGTTCCCTGAGAGCCTTGTAATTTTCTACGCGATACACGTCATTATTTGGTTCATTTTACGCTTTTGTACAAGCACTGTATTGATACCACACTTTCCAGCTCAATAAAGAGAGTTATTTAAGTTTTGTGCCCAGTTCCCACAATTTGAGATATTTTACTGTATTATAAATGTTTCTGGGAATTGTTTCTATAACGTACCTACGTAATACGTGATTTTAACGTGTTCTGGTTCAACTTATTTGATAAATAATCTGTATTTCAGAAGGAAATTCAGAATTTTAGTCGGTTATAGGTAAGAGGTTCAATTCACTCTTTCAAAAAAAAATTCTAAATTCAAAACCATTTATTCAGTTTAGGCCCCCGGAAGGCACTTATGAAGGTTAAATTTAAAGTTACCGAAGCATTCTTTGACGAAAAATGTCAACTAATTGTAAAATTATCTTCCAAAATTAAGATTTATTGTCAATCAACACAGCACTAGCTCGGAATCAATATGGCGTCATAGCGTCAAATCTCGTTGTATAAAAAAAATGTCACCATTTTGTTTGTAACAATTTCGCGCGGGACTTTTACTGGATATGCGTGCCAACGCAACATCCCGTCCCGCTACCACTCAAGCTGCGCCAATAACGAAGTCATGCAAATGTAGCTGTCAGTAAACCTTCAGTAGAGAATACCGAAGCGACGCTGCACCGATATGATACCCGGGAATCAGGTTAATGGTCTAAATTATAATTCATAGATGATTTTACGTCTGACAGTTAACACCGGTTAGGAAGATCTCTTCAGAGAATATGTAGCAGAAACTTCTTTGCCCACTAAAATAAATATGAATATTAAAATAAATGTGTAATGGCCAATACACAACACACAATACACCTTTGTGATTCATACTCGTAGGCTCATGTCTCTGTATTGGAAATTCTTCTCTGGCTCATTGGACTGCTAAAATGGAAACATAACACGAACCAACTTTCTAGAAATTTGACGTCAAAGTTTTGACGTATGAGCTACAATATGGCTCGATGTATTGAAATATGGTGTACTACATTCCGTCTCGCGGTTTCACACGCACTCCGAAGGATTTATGTATCCCTGGGTTATATTATAACACAGCCTATGTTACTTCTGGATAGAGTAGTTTTAGGTCTATTCATAAGAAAAATATTTTTTTTCTCTTTATATATTAATTCTTTATTAATCTTAATATACTAGCTGTCTCCCGCGGCTTTACCCGCGTTCCCTAGGGATATCACATTTTCCCAGGATAAAAAATAGCCTATATGTTATTCCAGGATATGCTCTATCTATGTGCCAAGTTTCATTCATATTCGTTTAGTGGTTTTTGCTTGAAAGAGTAACAAACGTACTTACATACAAATCTTTCCATTTTATAATATTAGTATAGAAGTGCGAATCATCATTCTGGTCGTTAATAATAATTTTACTATTCGAAATTATTGCTAATGTTATGAATTTTTAACCACAGTCGTGTACCGACCGACTATATCATTTTAAATGAAAAGTAGAATCTGTAGAACCAATCGGTTTCTTAATTCAAATCGAATGTGCACCCGAGCAGCTCTGAATTACCCCTGCTTATAACCTAACAGAGTACATATATGTAGACACCCCACATAATTACAACATCGAGTATTCATTGCCACACTTAAAAATTTAAATTGCTTTATGGATTCCTCACACGTGTTGGTATCCCATAGAAAAACAACACATTTTAGAATAGAATTTACAAACCATTTAATCGTTTATCTTGTTGTAATGTGTGGGAAATCAAAGCTTTTATGATTTGAATACAAATTCAAAGGGCCATAAACAAAAATACGTTTTATTTCGCTAATAGATAACTCTTTTGAAAAGTAAAATAGTTAATCAAAATGCTGTCACACCAGTACACATCTATAATAACATTTCTCTTTTTGCGTTGTGTTAAAAGAAACACTCTCAAACGAACACGGAATCCCGAAACACTGTTCCATGTGAGCGGAGTCACGGACTAAAGCAAGCAGTGTATTAAATTCGACGCCAGAAGAAGAATTTGCATGTCAAAGCTACATGAAATACTCGGTTACACGACTGTGTGACATTTTTCCTATATTCGCCCTGAATATGTTACTTGTTTAGCTATTTTAAGACACAAAATTGGTATGAAAATTATAAAGGCTTCATAGTTATACGCGAAATAACTTTGTCTCGGTTAACTGAATTTAACAAGTTTTTGCGCGTTTATGAGTTATTAAATTTCGGAAACCGCTCGAACTGTACAGCCGAAGAATCCAACAAGCTACTAAGCGTTTTTAAAAGTCGATAACAGAATTTAAACTACAAAGTAACATTAGTGCCGTTACCAAAGTTTAACTGCGCTGTAAAACTGACCATGCTTCCTTTACCACCAACGTTCAATGCGTCACAGTTACGAGGTTTTGTGGCGAATAAAAAAATATAAAAGGAATCTATAAAGCGTTCTCGCTTCCTTATTGGTTCCGTAGATATTTGGCCGGTTACCAAGTTTCGGAAAAACGTCGGACACATTTTACAGGTTGGAGTATTCTGTGCCTGGTTTTGAAGTGGTAATCGGTAAAATATCGGCCGAAAATTCAGTATATGTAAATTATCTACGGTAAAAATATATTCTCGCCTATTATGCGGGTTGCGTGGAGATAACACATCTTAACTGCCACACCGTAGTTTCCAGTCCTAACTGGGACAAACATTTGTGTGCATGAACACGTCTGTTTTTTCTGTAGGTGTAAATAAAAAGGTACACAAGCATTTTAAACTAACAGTTATCTGGTTAGAACTAAAAGCTCTGGTTGTGATGAAATTGTGTTCACTTTATTTTCAGGTTAGTCGAAAATATCGGGTCATCATTCAAGAATAAGGTAAAATGGTGACATCAAATGCCAAACAGGACTTTACGTCCTTAAAGGTTATAGTTGGAGCATTGCCCCCGACCCATACACATCACCACTCATAAACAAATAACCTCAAAAACGACAATAGACTTACGAATTTGTAGATTAAATCGTAATTGTCTTAACAACTTGCCAAGTCCTTGTAAGCGTAAGTTAAGTGGCACTCAGTCGCATAATAATTTATCCCTAAGGGCAAACTTTCGATTTTTCTCGACGTCACCCACGCATGAAACCTAATGGAAAAATGTGTTATAATTGCTTTTGAAGAACAAAGATCGTATCTGGATGAGATTTAATGAAGTTAAGAACTAGGTGCGTTGACCTGCGTTATTTTTTTTATAAAATTAATATTGAGTTAATATCGAATTATGTGTCTACCTACGCGTTTTATTGTGCATCTTAGTAAAGATTCAGAACTACATTGGTTTATGTTATGTTTTAATACTCGTAACGTTTGATAACTAATTGACTCAAGCGTGGTCATGAAAACATACATCTAGTAACTAATTCCCCTGGACCTGCTTCTCAGTCAAGTCCCAAACAAGGAAACTCAACAGGGCATCATGGTCAGATTTCCTAAATTAGTTACTAGATATTTGTTTTCGTATAAAGTCGTATCTACTGTAAAAGAAATCTTTGTATCAAGTCACAATTTACAAAATTAAATTACCACCACTTCAATTTCCGACTAATACTAAAAACACATGAAAAATCGACTATCTAACTTTATAAGTTCGATAAAAGCCTTTCGGTAATACCTACAAGCATTAGTGGGATATGATTTTGCTGAACAAGCCTGTACGAAGGCATTATGTTAATGGCTCCTGTGCCCCCGTTTTCGAGTTTGGCGCGCTCTCGCATTAGCATGGCCTTTGACTTCCGATCACTTGTATGCATAGATAATTTTATCAGTTTAACTGATTAATTTATGAAGTACACGGTGTTTTATTATTTCTATTATGATTTAAGAATTCTCTTCTAATAATTAATAAGTTTATGCTCGGACAAATAATTTTTGCGTGATACAGAAGTAAAATAATATATGTGAAAGGTTTATTAAGGCCATATCAGTGTCTGAAAAATTACTTTGACCTTCAATCTCTTCGAAATTTGAATCCATGACTTTATCACTTAAAAAATTAAAAAAAGCAATTTATGAAAAAAAATTCTCCGCGTAAGTGGCCATAATCCCAAAATCACATTAAACGATGGCGCGAAAATGAGTGTAATGAAATTCATTCCAAAACCAGACCGGAGTGCCGTAAAATAATTCAATTGTAAGCGCAATAATATAATTGAATTACACGTCAAACACATTTTGAGCGAGTAATGGCCGCGGCGCGTCGTCTCTTAATGCAATTAAGACTGTTTTGCATAATCACGAAATACGCGGTAAAATACAGTACGTACGACACGAGACGTGACGACGACGACACGACGCGACGCGACAATGGTAATTCGACTGAAATGTTTAATTTCTAATTGTGAATTGCGTGTTGTAATTTTGTTTGGTGTCGGGGGATTTTAAATGTTAGTCGGGGAGCTCGTGATTGAATTATTTACGACGGGAAAAGTATTGAATTATTAGTTTTCGTATTCTGTAATTCTATTACCAAAATGTTCTTTTTATACAAAGCTCTTAGCAATTAGACCTTATTTGTTGTCAAGTCTCCAATAAAATCTTCATAGTGTAAAATACGTGTAGTGGCTCTGGATACCCTCTGCATTTACACTAACTCACAAAATTAATACTATCTCCTATTATATTATGATAAAATAAATTATTGTGGTTATAAGTGGTTAACTGTGTTGGTGTCAGAATTAATTGTATTTGCATTGTATCTAACTAATTATTAATTATGATACTGTTTGTTAAATCACAATAAAAAATTAAAAAAAATGATAACAACAGTAAATAAAAATATCAAACTCAATTTATTTGGAAAAAAAAAATGTTTATTTTTCCTTTCCGTGGAAGTCGTTAGAAATTCGATGTATCCTGAAGTTGTAGTAAGCCACTTGTGTCACAACACAACCATATTATACTTATGTACGTTTTTACATAACTTAGGGTATATTAGAAATACATAAGTAAATCATTTACACATTCACTCCTTCATTATTTGTGTATTGAATGTTTACAGCTTGTAATATCCAACTATCATAATTAGTAATTTTCCAAGAAGTATATGTCTAGACTTGATAAGACACTACCTACGTAGAACAGATATATTAAATTAATTATGTAAGGTACAAAGTAATCGTTTGTAAGCTCTGCCTGTTGTTGATCGAAATTATAATTAGATAAACGTTAACATATTTTAGTTCGTTCGGGTTAGTACAAAAACCTTACCCATTTCCACCGTGAAGCAGTAGTTCACTTCTTACTGTGTTTCGGTTAAAATGTTAAGGGAACCGGCGAAATTACAGCCACATGAGACTTCACAACTTCACGTCTCAAGCGACAACGCATTGGCGATGCCCCTGATGGTGCAAATGCCCATAGGCGGCCATTACTACTTACCATCAGGTGGATCGTCTCCGTTTGTCGGCCACACTTACAAAATATTATTTAGTGCATTGTTAATGAGCGTAAGACGGAACGTTCCATATCTTTGAAGACGGGCAATCTTGAATATTTTACTACTATTTCAATTCAACCTACCTATTTATTTAGATTTCCATAGCGCAGATAACGTAAAGTGCACGGACGCCGGCTCCCAGTCTATTTGAGTGTTGACAAAGCTTCTTTGTTTGCACCGTGCTAATCACGAATTGAATATTTAACTCTCGACGCCTCGGAATTACGTATTTCACGTTTACGTTCGAATGTAAACATTCGCAATGCGTCAATTGTCTATATAATTTTAAAAATAACGTATTCGAAGATTCGGTAATGAACAGAATAATGGAGAAATTAAGTAATACGTCTTAGTACAATTTTTCCTAATTTACAAATGAAATATTCTCTTATTTACGCCAAAACCAGATGCCCTGGCCAGCTGCACTGTTCACTAGACTAGTGGCAGTTAGTAGTAGAGCTCATAGTTCATCCGGGGAAGTACCACCTTACCCATTTCTGCCGTGAAGCAGTAGTGCACTTATTTTACTGTGTTTTGGTTAGAAAGGTAAGGGAGCCGGTGATATTACAGGCACATGAGACTTAACAACTTCATGTCACAGGGTCGACAACGCATTAGCGATGCTCTGGTGTTGCAAATGTCCATAGGCGGTGACCACTTACCATCAGGTGGACCGTGTACTTGTTTGTCGGGTCGTGGTACAAAAATGTTTTAATTGCTTTTGAAATTAGGTATCAATTGCTCCAATAGTTAATTATATGAGATGTCTTGTTATTTATTTGAATCATAAATATCAGATATTTTAATGATAAAGAAACATTTTCATACATTTATTTATTTAATGACATAATTTACTAAGATCTGTAGGTCTCATAGCTTAGAGTTCATTCACTAAGAACTTTAAAGGACAGGCCAGTTGGCTTGGTGGTTAGCGCTCTGACTGCCAAACCGAAGGTCGCGGGTTCGATTCCCACCCAGGACAAACATTTGTGTGCATGAACATGTCTGTTTGATCTGTGTCTGGTTGTAAATATCTATTTATGTATGTTTTAAAAAAAAAATAGTATATGTAGTATATCAGTTATCTGGTTTCCATAGTACAAGCTCTGCTTAATTTGGGATCAGATGGCCGTGTGTAAAGAATGTCTCGGTATATTTATTGATATAAAAAAAAAAGTAAATATGAATAAAGTTTCTAAGAAAACTCTTTTGTGTGTCTTACTGAGATGACAAACTAGCAATTAATAATTCTAAATTCAAATTTCAAACTCGTTCGAATTTCCCCTAACCCCAAACCAAGAGGCTAAACTAAATCAAACCCATCTTGGAGTAAGCTCGACACTCGACACAGTCACCAGAGGGCTCTGGACATACTACAGTATAATTGGAGCACGGCCTGGGCCACTTATGTTAGCTGACAACTTGACGGTACGTGCTTGGGAACACTGGTAATATTAGAGGAGTGTGTGACATGGGAACAGGTGTTTAGTATTGTTTACTAAATTCTGTGTACCATTCGCCGAGTTAGTCGATTTTTTTGGTTAAAAACGAGTTAAGTACGTTAGGCCACTTAACCAAATTAGCTTTTACAAATTGTGAGTAAGATAATCACAAAGCAGACCGTGAGAAACGCAAAGAGCTCTATTGTTTCGCAACAGTCGCCATTATGAACGCAAAAAAATATTTATTTACGCACATTGAAAATAATCAAGTAGGAACTTAACAAGTAAAGGCATAGAGTAAAGAGATCGCAACATGAATACTAAGTATTCCCCGTGGTACTAGGAAACTTCTGACATTCGCATTCATAAAGTACCCAGAAACTAATATAAGACATAAGCCAGGCTTATTACTCTCAACTTTGTGAATATTTCAAATGTTAAATTACTTTAACGTGCTCTCAAAATGATTGCCTCCGTGAGTTATTGAAAGTTCTTGCGGAAATAAGTTTCTGTTTTTTATTTGTTGAAAGTGGAGGTAAAAAATTTATGATTTCCTTATTTGTGCACTGTTTTGGTGGGGTAGCGACGAGAAATCAACCACCCCAACATCCGTAGGTTGTCGTAAGAGACTGCTAGTCTAAACCTACCGATGTACATTAGGAACATCTATAAATTTGTGCGACAAATATTAACTTTCGTAATGAAAAAGTTTGCTATTTTTGTGAAACTTGTTAATTATTTATATTTTCGTGTATCTTTGGGGGGGTACATAAGAGGCAAGTTTAGTTTTACACCGATGACCACGTGAACTGTACAGCTTGCACCAAAGACTCATAAGAAGTTTCCCCAAAGATGATTGGGATCTGGCAAGGGGTCGCCGCAAATCTGCCGACAAAACGTACTCCTGTTTGCCCAATATTTAGGAGGATCAGTTAAAAAAACAAATATAATTCTTCATGGGTACTCAGAGGTTTCATTACCATATTTCAACAACGACACATAAGGTGACCAATGTTGCCATATCTCGAGTACATTTCTTTTTATTTTTTTATTAATGGACTAGGTGTGAACCTTTGATAGCTTTTACACCCCTACACGGACAATTCTCGGGCAAATTAACAATCTCGGACTACAGGTAATCATTTCTAACAATGAAATGTTAATTATACCTTGACCAACCGGCAATGGAATTCAAGACCTTCAATAACTATGTCCTTCAGGGCAATAAACATAAATGCGGGCGTATTTTTCCAACATTAGGTATGGCATCCTATCCTTTTCGACAAATACTTAAAAATCAGCTATTTCGAGACAAACATCGGAACAGCGGGGCTTCTTTATCTACATTCTTTCCGATAAATGTGTTTTTTGTGGAAAATATCTTCGGTTCTTTTTAGCTGCTTATTTAGTCTACCATTGTTGTACGCCCACTCGACATTCATCGGTCGATGTAAAAACGTGACCTTTTAAATATGATATTCGAAAACAAAATAAAAGCTATTTCCGACTGACTTTGCAAATTATTAAGTATGACTTATATATTATTTTAATCGTTAACAACATAATATGATAGATATTTAAGGTACCTACTGATAAAAAGTGAAATTCCTTTGTGGTTCTTCTGTAGGACAATTTATTGAATTTTGTTAGAATCAAATAAGTTCTTATTACAGTAAACAATTTTGATAAATTTTTTCTTCATTTTATTTGAATGGCCGTAAGTAGATAGAACTGGCACTCGATTGCAGCTGCCAGAGCACACCAGTGGGTACTTGGAGACAGATTTTCAACATGAATTTAACAGCCAGCCGGAAAACGACCAATTACCTTGCCACTGTGCTAATTCCTTACGATGGTTTCCTTCATCGAAAGCTCAAGTAAATAGTCTTAGAAACTACAACCTTCAGTAACGTACAACATATCATCAGCGAATACAATCTTCGTCGATGAGCCGCCGCACGGAGCCCTCGGAGAGCTTACCTCTCACGTGATTGCGTAGTTAACGAAAGAGACAAAGCATAGAGGCCGCAACGAAACATCCTCGAGCTAGTGTAATTTTCCTTACAGAGCCGAGCCTCAGGTATTATACCCATACCTGTGGTACAAATGTCTCCAAAAGTGACTACCAGTTAACATACCGACGTTAATGAGATATGTTCGCCACATTTGTCTTATCGGCCACAAAGTTTGTTCAATGCGAGTCGATTCCAACGATGAACTAGGGTTGGAAGCGATAACGCAATATTACCCACGATTGTGGTTAACGTACACAAGGGTATACGATAAAATGGCCGAAATATTTGTTCGATATGTAAATAGATACCTAATCAGTAAGTAGGTGCAATTTGCTGATGTGGGTTGTTACATTACGTTGGAAAGAATTATTAGATATTACCATAGTCTTATTCTGTATTTACGTCCGGGCAAAGGTCCCTCTTTTCTATTTTCCACTCTTTTCAATTCAAAGCATAGAATAGAAACAGCTCTGAAAATTAAGATATTATTCCGACTGTACGGACAATTCCGTAAAGGTCTGAAAGAAACGAAAGAATGGCATTAATTTTATTTGCAGTAAATGGACGTACACAAAGGAGTTACAGTAAAAACATAAATATAGAAAACATACAAACAGTACATAAACCATAAAGCTCATCTTTTTGCGGACTGCAAAGGAACTCAATTCCAGAGTCCGTGTTTTCTGACACCTATTATCTGGATCTAGAATTAGTTGAAGGCTGAAATAGAAATTTTCAGGGCATGTAGAAGCTTAAGGTATAATTATCATTATCAAAATAGAAGTCCGGCCCCAAGGACCAAAAATTCCATTAGTAGATAGCTGTCAATTTAACCAACAAATTAATACGCGCCAGCAATTCCCAAGACCTGGTTATTATGACTTTATGCCATAGTTTAATTACACTTTTGACATTGCTCCTGAACTTGACAGATCGTTATCTAAGTCCAGGGTAAGACTGAAATCGTCTAATAGGCATTTAGGAAGTTTAGATGACTTTTACTTAAATAGATTTATAAATGAACCAAAACCTCCGTTTTTATGTTAGTATTCGGGCTAAGTACATAAAAGTTCATGTTCATTATGTGAGCAAATTATAGACTCGGGACAAAATTATTTAGTCCGGGTTTGGAAACATAAGAACAACCTTTTGTTCACTGAGCCATGATTACAATTAAGTACAAGCACCCAAGTTAAAGTAACAAGAACTCACTAAAATAAAAGTAAACATCCTCCAACCCACTTAAAAAGTTACTTTCCAAATACACAACACATAAAAGCTAAACGTGACAAAATTGACATTCTTGAGTTGAAAATAAATAAATGATAATGTAATGTGTGTAGAACGATAAAAATTGTTGGGGCTTCCATATCTATAGATCAATAAAAGTTATGTTTGGTGACTAATGCTAGTCTAGTCATCGAGTCTTCGGGTATTTACGTAAAAGAGAACGCCCCAACGCATTGTTGGTTGACTTAAAATATAGGACTATATTCTTTGTAGAGCGTTATTACCACAGGACAGATTCATCTATTTTTAGATGTGATACAAGGGCGGCATTCTATATTCTGGACATAATACTTTATGTAATAATAATATTTTCAAATTACATCGACATATGGATTGTTGGGTACTCGTTCTCTCTAATTACAAGTACAAAATTTTATTAGTATCACGAACTGTTCGCCTCAGATCTATGAGGATTTGTAGGTTAAACATGCCTGCTAAACACTTTTAACACATGCACTATACTCACAAGATGTTTTCTTTCAAAACCACTTCAATGGTAAGCAACACGTCAGTTAGAAACGCTCACGATTGTAGGCATTCCAAAGTGCCCAACTAGGTCACCTCTCATGTAGTACCGTAAATCTAAATACACTAAATTCATAACAACACATTAAATACGGATTTCAAGGAAACGCTCAGAGTCATTAAGTCAATCCAAATATGTAAAATCCGAGTATCCCATTCCGAAAACACAAAAAGTGACAATACACCCCAACAAAAATTCCCACAAATAAACATTCAGCTGTCAAGGGACACAGCCAAGTTAATTTTAGAAGCTTAGGGACGTCCAAAGTAGATATTTTAATGGACCAAAACCATTATTCAACGACGCGAGACGGATGTGTCAAATGCTGGCTTAAAAAACTAAAAACACACACTTATACACAGAAGATTAACTCCTCGTCTTGCTGAGATGGGAATGAGCTTAATGGCTTGTTTAATGAACTACCCCATTTCTGAGTTACCCCCCTTTTATCTTCATTGTAACCCAGAAGAGTTTTGGAGCCATTCAGGGAAATTCATTTTTAATTTAACCGTCTCAAGTGGAGTTTCAGATTTGCAATGTTGATTTTAGGAGAATTCGCTTTACTTTGTGGATGAATATTTTCATTATGCAGAAATATCGAACCACCATACAAATTTCTCTTTTGTGTTTACCGTCTAAGGTATCATCATAGCAACTAAAATTGGGGTAAAGATAATTAACACAGAAATACAATAGACATAGAATAAAAAAAACATAATTGTCAAATAATTTTGTCAAACTCAAGTTCTCTCAACCAAAGAGACATCTTATTTCACTTGTTTTTAGGTATTTGTTCTTGGAAAAATTAAGTCGTGTCTCAAAGGGATATTATGCAAAGGAAGCTCGACAAGGGGACAAGCTAATTGTTTGGACAACCGGATGTGACGGACCGGAAAAATGGAAAGGAAATACTTGACAGCTACGAGGGAGGAAGCCCCGCTAATATTTGATACTTGTTTCTCTCTTTTCTACACTGTACTAAATGTAATGAGACCCATTTATACAAATATACACCTTATTTTTTTATTATAAAAGGTCAGAAATATGAAATCATTGAGCCACTCGCATCCAGCGTCTCTTAGCAACACTCACCTCCTTATTCGCTCGCCACCATAGGATTTATATTACGGACTTAATATAGCATCAAATAGTAAGAGAATAATATAATAAATATTCATAGAATCTAATAAATGGTTCCCTCTCAGTCGGTGGTTGAAACTAATTATATGGTAAAGACCAGATGAAAGAATTAGGGTCGACTGAGAGGTTTTTAACTCAGCAGCATTTAACACTAAATGGTCCAATGATTGTCTCACCAACGGGGCGTCTCACAACATCAAAAATGTGTTTATCTTTTTACTCGGTTTCCAAACACTTCGGCCCAGTAACGCACATAAACGTGGACAATAATAATAGAGCTTTCACGAATCGCATTGGAATGGTACTTTAAAGAGAATGACCTACTTACAATTTTTACGGTGCTAGAAGCCAATTTGTTCAACGTACTTTGTGGATATGAGTACTTCGTCCGAAGTAGTAGTACTATTTCATATTTACAGCTAAAGAGATTATAAGATTTTAAAATAGGAATATTGATAATTTTATTGATACAATTTAAAAACATACAGACGTTAAATAGTTTGAAGAATCGAGTTATAGACGCTTTTAATTCGAGTGAAGTATGTTACATTTTGTTTTGACTTCCGTTGTTAACTTATTACAACTTAAATTACTTAATCGTTATCCCAACTAGGTAATATTAAAATGAGAAAATTAGAATTTATTTTTTACCTCTTGAAGCCTCCAAGCCTTAGGAAATAGTCTAAAATTAAGAGCGCACGTAGCATGTGACCTAAGACTGACTTAAAAAAAATAACTTTTTAACCTAGGAAAACATAAGATCCCCCAGGAACGCAGGTATAGCTGTGGAGCGAAAACTAGTACAAAATAATGAGGCAATATGTGTACGGATTAAATGAAAAGATTTCGTAAATAAACGGTTAAATAAACCATAAATGCTGATTTCGTCGAAAACTTTCAAAATATTCCGATAAACTAAAGCCATGTTACGCCGAAGCATAAAACATTGATGCAGCAACTCGACTTAATATTAATAATAATTCCAAAATAAACAAACCAAATAATCAACTGTATTCTGATCGCGATAAGACTCAAATTAATCATTCGATCCGGCACGAGGGTTGAAATCATCCATCAAGTGAAATAGGTCGAGCACTACATAGAGGAGTTCTTTAAAACTCGACGAAACGTAGAACGGTGTAACTTTGTGGATGTCTGCGGGTCATTGGAGAATTAACCTTAATCTGTTATCGTTAGATACGAATGTCGGCTGTTGATAGTCACGCTTTGAACAGCGGGGCTTACGGTATCGGCTGGCCTATGACCCGAGATACTAGACAAAGAGATTAGGTAAGTACTACCAAAGGCATCTGTACATCCGATGGTAGAGATAAAAGGCTCTATGTTCTAATATCTTCAAGGATTGTTGCTATCGGTATGTTCGGACAAGTTTGTTATGTGGCTTGATTTGATGTTATAAATATAATAATAAATACTTTAAGCTAAAGAAATATTACACATATGGATGGTTTGGGCGAAAGGTGATGTGTGTGAGATAAGACAAGACTGATCATTGACGTTATATGAGAAAAGAAAGAAGATATGTTGTACCAACTCCGCTTAAATAAAAAGAAACAGTCAAGTTCTTTTTTCAAAGAAATTCCTAAATTGATTATCAAATAAATAAGAGAAAGAATATAAATCGTCAATGGCAACACAAGATAACTTAACAAAAATAACTCATCAACAACACTATTTATTTAGTACACATGAATAAACAAACGAGTGCGAGAGAGAAGTGTAAACTACCCCGCGGAAGTTACACGCAGTTTACCTTCACAAAGTTGGTCTGATACTTATTAACTCAGTAGTTAAAAAAGTTTCCATCCACTTCAAGTGTACGGAACATCTGCTTTGTGTCTATGAAACTTCTGCCGATCGTTTAGGGCCAGTGTTTCGTTGGGAAAAATATTCCAATAGATATTTTTTTTAATTCTGTTAATATAAATAAATAATGTTTTTACGATACATTCTAGATAATGGCAGGATGGAAAAATCATTTTTAAGGATTGACAAGATAAAACCTAAAGCATGGTAGATTGGATTGGTGATTGGCATTCTGTAATATCTGTCATATTCTGTAAATGTATATATTATGATCGCCATGATGGCAATTCAGTTTGTTTTTTTTAAATCATGTACTTAGTAATCTATGGGTTCGATCCTTACCCAGGAGAAACATTTTTGTGCATTTACATGTTTGTTGCGTATTCGGTATTAAAAAGAAGTATAGTAATGTGTTAAATATAAGTTATCGGGCAAGCACAGTACAAGCTCTGCTTAGTTTCGGATCATTTACGCGTAAAGGAAATATCCCTGGATATTTATTTTATTTATTTCTAACTAGTAATTTTCACCGGTTTCGCCCGAGTACGATAAAATAAATATTTAAATAAACTAACCTTTTGGATGAAATACACTCATCAACGGTGAAAACTGCATCAAAATCTATAGTTCAATGAACTAAGCGCACATACAGACACAAATTGTGACTTTAATTTGTATTATTTAAAGATTGTACAAGTGATATTGCTTAGGTACAAATATTTTATTCAAAATGTATTTTTATTTAAAACACCACATAAATTATTAAGACAAATGGCATCATATAAAAATACCACTTGAACAATGTCTGCGAACTCATTCGATATGATCTATCCAAGGGCTTCTTACAGACAATAATGAATTGAGAAAACTTATAATTTTTTTTCTTTTTCTCGACATCTTGGAGTTCGCTGAAAAACGCTCCATTAATTACGACGTCTTATCTTTTAAAAAGTGACTTATTAAGTTTACTAATGTTTGAACCCAAGTTTAATTGGAACTTCTTGAGAATTATTACGAGCATTCAAGGTAGATTTCGAGAGTACTTTTAATTATTTTTTAGATTAGTACCAAAACATCATTTTATTGTATGTAGACCGCTAATTGACGGGCTACTTAGTTGGCTTGGTTGTTAGAGACCTTGAATGCCACACCATTAGAAATCGGTTCGATTCCCAGACCAAACATTTGTTCAAAAAATTATGTGTATTTATTCTGTTTGGGTGTAAACATCTAAAAATATTGAAGTTAAAAAGTATGTTATATATATCATTTATTTGGTTTCCAAAGTACAACTGCTTAGTTTGGGATCAGACAACCGTATGTCAAAACCGTGACAATAGTATCTATTCGTAAAATTAACTAACATACACGTTTACACGCTGATTCTTCAAAGCGAATTTCGCCATTGAATAATATATTATTACCTAGAGAAACTAATCCATCGTGCCTAAAATGTTCATAATCCGTCTCCCCATATTCGTACTCAGCAATAAATATTGCATAGGGCTGGAACACATTATTTGCTAACAGAAATCCCCTTGCTACTGCACAGGGGCTGTTTCTATTCATAACGGTCAGAAATCCTTCAACAAATAATTCTTGCAATAATAAACTTTATGCAACAACTCTAAAAGTTTAATTTCAATTTTCCCAAGCCACTATTCTTTCGACGCCCTAGATTTATACAACTTATTACATTTTATACGCGTGAAATGAACACGTCCGATGGAATGAATGCGATTTTGAATCTTATTCCTGACGCGCTAAAGACTGTTTGTAGTTAGTTTAGTTACGGTTAGTTTATGGGCCGAGCGCCCTGGGCGAACCCTTTTGTCGTTGAGGTCGTAAATTATCTACTTAGGTCTGAGTTTGGCGATAAATTGCTTTTTATTATTTCTTCAATCGTGAAAAAACATGTCAACAGTGTTTTACATTTGTTATTATTCGTTATTTCAATGTATAAAGTTGTGATCGATGCATGTCCCAACTCCCTAAAGTTAATGCTACGTGATTTATTATGAATGCTGCCTAGGAATTTATCATAGAATTTCTAGAGCAGAAATCGTCAACTTATCGAAAAATACATTATTCCATTTACTGTACAAATTTCTAGTCGATATTTCGGTTGATTGATTTTATGCGCAACATGTCTGTTTGTTCTGTATTTGAAATATCAAAAGTCAAACAGTTATTAAATTTCCATAGCACTGGCAAAAAAAAACTGGTTCCCAAACTGACGAACACTTAAGCAAAAACATGTTTGCATAGACCTAGAATGTTTTAAGACCATCCATAACAAATTCCGGACGATACTTCAGGCGAAAAAGTACGATTAATCTTGATCACAGCGGAGGTACCGTTACTGCTGTCAACTAGATATCCTGACGACGTTACAGAAAGAATAACGTTAGTTATTCAGGAGCTATTACATCGTCTAGTCACGCCCCGTGGAGTGTATTGGATTTTTCATGAAGGAGTGATGTTGGTTTGTTGGTCTCGTGTTATTTCAACGAAATGTAGTTTCATAATTTGAACGAACAATAAACTTCAGAATTAATTATTAGTTCGACAAAAGTACGGGTCATTTAATTGTGGTTCGTGTTAAAGTTCGTATCAAGTTATATTTTAAAGAGGGCTTAATGATATTACTAATTTACTACAGAAAAGTATTAATGTCGACCTAAAAACTTTTTACATATTTCATACGAAACCCTAACCCGCCAAAAGGCAAATAGGTATTTCATACGTGCTCTTTATATTTCAGAAAATATTGCGAACTAAGCCCCCTGATTCCATAATCCAGATATTCAAACCTCTATCGTCAAAAAAACTTTGAAAAGAAACATTCATTTCATGTTCACCAAATCAGTTTTATCAACTCAACTACTTCACCAGAAAGGTTCATAAAGTGTCGAGGTAATGACTGGAGCCCGAGATGGCAAACATAACCAAATAGCCGGAGACCGAGCAAATATTGACACTCCAGACGCCGCGAGCCCAAACATTCTCGAATGCGGTTCAAAAGCCGGCAACTCTCGCCCGACACGGCTACACCGCACAGTTTTATTTAAAGAGCCTTCTGGATAAGTAAACCTAGGTTGTAATACTTGTAATATCGGCGAAGTTCTCGCAAATATCGACATCGTTTTTATAAATAAATATTGGGATTCGATGAAAGACGGGTCTGAACCTGCTGAACCGACATGCTTTTCTATAACACATTGAGATATTAAATTGAAGTAATTGTATAACACACATAGTAGATGGGTCGACGACTGGAGTTCAAAAACACATCATTACGACAACATGCCAAGAGTTTTGCCAAGGAGATATTTCCCCGTAGTTTCACTATAATTTGTCATATAAATGAAGAATTCAGGGAATTTACCAACATCATAAGCCTCAGTATTCCGGTACGTAAGTAGTCGTGTTCTATCTTGTCGCATGATTTATGGAAAATATTGTAAACAAACGCGAGTACCACTCTAGGCCTGTAAACAAGATCCCAGAGCAAACAAAAAGCGTAGAGCGAATCAGCTAAGCCAAGCGCCATGTCAAACAACGTTGGGACAAAAAGTATTTCCCCTCAAAAGATTGGAATAAATATAGAATATTTGTGGAGAAACATTCTTCGAATTCGATACAATTTTTTTGTTTAATATTTTTATTTTTTGTATAATATTTTGCCAACTATCACTTGCATTAGAATGCAATTGTTATTTCGATTAGCAATACCATCGGTTGTTAGTAAAGTCGATTGCAGTACCAATCGACTAATAATCATCATCGATCAAGGAATTGATAGACCATAAACAAACCGGCAAAAAAAAACAACAGTAGCAACACAGCATGACCAATGTTGCCAATAGTTGAAAATTTAAAGACGCCATAAATACCGTTGTTCTTACGGAACCTTTTGAAGAACTTTCACGGTCTTTCATTCTTTTTGTCAGTACCGCAATCACGGCTCGCGTTACAAATCGTGATTCACTGGCAATTAAACAATTAGTTAACGTTTAATGAATGAGCTTGGGCTGTTGAGGGACTGTTTTCTCACGCACCTCGGTCATTTAATTGAATTAGTTGTGTTTACTTCTTGCTACAAAACGTTGTAGACATTGAAGCCTGGTGCAACAGCCCAGGAACGTATAGAGATTGCTAAAGATTATAGATTTCTAGAATGAACAATCTAGTTTACAGATAATATAATCAGTAGTAAGTCTAAATTTGCTCAGGCAGTCCAAATCATTTTCGGTTATTATCGGTTTAATTTGCAAATTGCTAAAGCAGAAACAATTCATAACTTTTAGTAAATGTCAATGCGGCACGGATTGCTGGTTCCATTGTTCAAAGCTGTCGAGTCGGTGATAACTTGAGAAGATTTGTACTTCATAAGTTTCAAATGACTAGACTGAAAAATTTAATTTATAAAGACACGGGCAGTAAGAACATAAACTTTAGGCAATCCAATATCACTAAAGAAGCATCGCTGCTGTTGTTTCATTAACGCTGATAATAATACTAATAGACGTTACAGAGAGGGGTGCTCATGATACAAGGGGACGACTTCAATTAAATACTGGCACACGCCTCTTTTTACGCTACGGAATATTGCCTATGGCTAAACCACAGCTTTTCGTTACGCTACTAGAAAACGTATTTTTGTACTGTGCTATTGTGTTTGATATTATTAAAAACTAAAGAATCACTATGCATAGTGATTATGAGGCATGCGCTTTTCTTTACAAAAAAGTTACCACGGTTCGATGACACCATACCGACTTCGTGCAAATTGGTGGAATGAACCTTCCCAATCAAGCTAGTTTCTTCACTTAATTCCATGCTCCATTAACAGCTACCCATTCGAAATGACGATACACTTAATTAAGCGATTCCAGTTCCAAATCTGGAAGTTGTCTAATCTAAACATCAAGACGTAACATACTCTTTTAGGCTATCGTGACCATAAAAGTTAAATTAGGCAGTAACTTAATTAAGTTGACTCCGGCATCAAACATAGCGTGATAGGAGGCCATTTTTTAACATAACGTATTTGGATAATAAAATATTGTACACTTAGCGAGCGAAGGTTTCTAAATACCAGAAAATACATGCAAAAGTTTACCGGATAGTTATGTAATAAACCAGTAGCAACATAATAGATTTTTTCTGCGTCCAAGAAAGGATGTCTTATCTTGTAATAGGCGCATCATTACGATAAATCAAAATGCTTTACAATTCCACCATTAAAATTCACAGCGACAGTCTCACTTACCATTTTTTACACAAAGACAATTGTCCCATTGCGAAATGAATAAAAATTAACCAATCAAGGCATGCATGCACGCATGGTGAATTATGAAATATTGCCGCGAATACTCGATGCGGGTGTGCAACGCACGGACGGACAACGTGATGAAATCTTTAATAATTTGAATTTCCATATCAGTAACCATGGAAACCTTTGTAATGTTAAATGATATTGTCCACTCTGCATGATTAATTCATGATGCGTTGTTTTGTAAGATTTTTCATAGGTATCAAGAGAATGTAACAGGTAGGCAGTGCAGGTTTAAGGAGATGGGATTTTTGGGATATCTGGAAAAAATCATTATTGTTCTTCGTTCAGGTTTGTTATTCTTCGATTTCAGCATATTCCAATAACTCAAGGATCAGGTAATTTCACGGATGGGATTCGATGGGAGGCTGGGTTTCATAAAGAACAGGGATCTGTGGGTAAAATAGGATTTATTAATAATTAAAAAGAAATGTTAAGTACTTTCTCATTAGGAGGCTTAAAAGATAAAAATAATAAGATCGATGCTGTCGAACCACAATATCGATAACGTCAGTTAAATATAAGCAGCATAACTGCATAGATTTATCACTAAAATTCCATCTGATCAATTTCTGTATTAATTTACTTCATCGATGGAGCCAGGATTAAATGAATCGCAAGAGTAGCCAATCAACATAACATTGGATCGATACGTTGCATTCTTGCATGCAGATGAGTTCGAGCCCATCGGAATATTCGCAAAGCCTAGTCAAATGGTTCCGAATTCACCCGACAAGGTAAAAGTTTTCCGACGTGCATGGATAGAAGTAATTTCGTATGCATGTGGTCAGACACGAGCTAACAAAAAGGATGCTTTAAATATCTCAGTGTTGTATACGTGGCACTGAATGCATAGAATGGGAAAGTTAAATTATTTTGATGTTTCAAGCGACTATAGGCTTTAAACGCAGTGTTATTTTACCTATTCGACTGAAATTATTCGGTTTGAGCTATTCAGTTTAAGGATGACTTCTTTCACTTCTTCTCGTTTACCTTTATTCATTCATTAAATTCATATCATCAACTAATTCCAAAGGCTATCTGAGACGTGACGTCTCATGATCGGAAAAACGAGACGAGACTATTTATATCACTGATTTATTAAATATTAGTACGTCTTTGTACATTTATGATTTAAAGCAATAGGTATAAAGTTGGTGAAAATATATAGCTGGATAATACTGAGCGTAATAAAGTGCTTCTACGTTCTGCAGTTGGGCGAAATGAAAGTAATTATGAAACTTACGTGACATGCGACTTGGTGGAGTTTTCTTTTAAAACAATCTCATAGCAGTTCATCCTTAAACTTGTCTATCGAAAGTCGGTCTTAGGAGTTTCTATACATGTAATTAGACTTGGTCGTTAACCCCAATTTCATATGCACTCAAATACGGGTTTAAATCATGTCCAAATAAACAAACAGATCAAACGAACACACTTCGTGTGAAGATGTTGGAAGCGCGAAAAGTCTCCGATGAAAAATATACGCCCTTGGTTAAAATTAATCGGCTCGCCGGAAGAAAACTAAGCGACCATCGGCTATTTATCAAAAGCTTGTTTGTCACCACGTATTTAACGACATCTCTCTTTCATTGATCAAAATGTGACGTTTTTTACGTGTCCATTAAGATGTTTGAATGTCTTAGTATCGGTAAGAGTATAAGTGTACTTCAGAAGTAGTAGAACTCTTAGTGTAGAGTTAGTCTGGGGTAGTACTATCACCATACCAATTTACGCCGTGAAGCACTTGCACAACTGTATTTCGGTTAGAAAGGTAAGAGGTGAAATTACAGGCACATGAGACTTAATAACTTCACGTCTCAAGGTCAAAATTCCGGATGCCCTTGGTGTTGCAATCGTCCATAGGCGGCGGTGATCACTTACTATAGGCTGGACCGTCTCCCTGTTTGGTGGTCTATGCAACTTAAAACTACGAATCAACGTTCTAATATAAATGAGAACATAAGAACCAGAATATTACCTTATTTACACCTTTTACCTTATGTTTCTAGAGTAACTACCCTAGCGTATACACGCACTTTATAACTGAATTAGATCTAGCTAGAAATGTACCTATTATTTAACTATATATGCAGTCCTGATTGCAAATATTAACAGAAACCTAATTACGTTTGCCGACCGTTATATTTATGTATGAATATGTAAGTAAATAGAATAATTAACAAGGTACCTACAACTGTTCGACGGCAGAACTAGGTATGGTAGTAACTAGGTAAGTACTATTAATATGAATAATATTTGAATATAGTTATGTACGTAATGTTCAATAAACAGTTATTTGACTTAAGAATGACTAAATTGACGTAACATCATAATATTAACCACAGATTAATAATGTGTGTCTGACAGCTCGACTATCCTCGCGCCATTTATCAAATATATTTTTTTACGATTACCTACTTCCTGAACAATATTTTTTAATAATAGCAGCAGGATCATTTAAAGGACTGAGTGTGTGAAAAAGCAAAATTTGCATACTTAGTGTTGATAACAAATAGAACTGTACCCTTTCAGATGAATCAACTCTGTTGATTGTTAAATGAACAATATCATGTTGACATGTGAGTGAACAAATAAATACACTTCAAAATGAAACCAAACTCAATATTGGCTCATTAAAAATTTAATGTAGGTCTGTGTAAATATTCCCCAATTAAGTAACTCTTTTGAAATATTGTACGAGTCCTTTTTCAGTCATTTAATATTCTTTAATGAAATCATGAAAAGTTTTCACATTTCCTTTGCCACTTTTATTATGATCAATAATATAATTTATCCTTTATTTCGTGGATATTAATAACTAGCTGGTACCCGGCGCGTTGTTACTACAGAAGATATAATTGTGTAAATATCGTTTGAATTTTTATTTCAAAGAGTTACCTTCTTTAATAAGGTATATGAGAATAATATTTATTTCCATGACGATACTGAATACACATATCGAAATCGAATCATATAAGGAAAAGTATAACTATTGTAGAATTGAAGAAATGGTGTTTCAAATTTGTTAGTACGATAAGTGCGCCACCTACTGTAAGTAGACTTGTACTATATCTTCGCGTAAGTACAAGGAATATATTGACAAAGTTTCATCGTAATCTGAGCATAAAGTACGAATAAGCAAACAAACAATGATTTTTATCTATTATTATATAATAATTAGGTGTTGATTGACGAGCCAGTTGGCTTGGTAGTTACGAGACCCTGACTACCGCGCCACGGGTCGTGGGTTAGGTCCTAACCCAGGTCAAATTTGTATGCATGAAAATTTCTGTTTGTTCTGTGTCTGGGTATAAAAATCTATTTAAAAGAATGTATTTACAAACAAAAATAAAGTAGTAGGTAGGTATATCACAAAAAAAAAAATTCAAAATTCAAAACCATTTATTCAGTTTAGGCCCTCAGAAGGCACTTATGAAGGTCAAATTTAAAGTTACTGAAGCTACTACCTACTTATCTGGTTTCCATACAAGCTCTGCTTAGTTTGGTATTAGATGACCGAGTGTAAAGAATGTCCCAGAATATATATATTTGTTTTGAATAGTAAACAAATTAACAATTATTTTAAGTTGAAAGCTTACTTCTAACCAATAGTAACATCACTATGACAGACTTGGCTTTGACATAAAAAATGTTTAGAGAGACTTGTACCATAAGAGTCTAGAAATAGGGAGGCTAGTTTAAGTTGTGTTCAATTTTTACCAAACATATTTTAATGCACATCAAGGTTTATGAAATAGCAAAATCATATCTCATCTAGATTAACACTGGCCAGGCACACTTAAAAAAAGCTCAAAAAATAAAAAAATTACCGATTTTATGAAGATAGCTTGTACGCAACAATTAAATTGATGAACTTTTTCTTTTCGTAGTTACGAAGTACGTTGACAACTTTAACTGAGTAGTTACCAACATGGTTAATTAGGCTGTAGGTAAACCATGTAATTTAAGTCATGAAGGTAATATAGTCTTGTGTAAACTTGTTCATCTAGCAAAGTTTAATGAGTTTTGAACTACAGAATGAATTTTGATTAGCTTATTCAACTATTTCTTGTACAAGTTGCATGTTTACAAGAGCTTTTAGTTATTTTGTCTTTCATAATCAAGTCTTAGAACTTGACTGAGTATAAGACTGCATCAAAATTAACATGTCTAGATAGCTTTTACTCTTAACTTAACTTACTTAACTCTATAACTGATGATAGTCTGTGCTAGAAATTTATTTATTCATAGAGTAAAAAATTTGGAGGCACCTCCTTAGTCTAAAAAAAATAATAATGTCAAACATTTAATTTATGTAATAGTGAACCTTCAATTGTAATAAAAATCTTTCACTAGATTATGAAATTATAAATAACATAATAGATTGAGAAGTGAACAAGGTGATTTCGTTTTTTTTTCTTCATAGAAGCGGTAACCCGCGGAGGCTGTATGCGGTTCGATCACGATCACCGGTTCAATGGCCGTAAAAAATAACGAAAAAATGTTTTGATTACTGATTACTGTACTGAGAGTTCAGACGGCATTGAAAGAACATCCAGAAGCAGATTATGTCGTTGTCGTAAATTTAATACCTGATGTAACAATTACTTACCTACAAAGAAAATTTTAAAAAATATTGTGAGGTAAGGTTACAACAACAGCTTAATGTTCTCAGGCTTTCAACTCTAGACCAAAGGTATACCTACTTAAAGGTGTATAAGTTACAGACTGTAAGGCAAAACTTTAATTCGAAACATTAGGTATGCCTTGAAAACTTTACTTTCCGAACTGAACATGCGCGGTAGCAGCCGACGAAAGTAAACAAACTAAGTTTTGAAAACTTTTCCAAGCAAAACAATGCTTACCTTAGTAGTCAAATGCAGCTGTTCCAAGTCCAAACTCCGTTTATAAAGACACAATCCACTTGGATTCACAACATTCCTAAAAACACTGACTCAAAACTAGTTGCTTCACTCACACTATCGTTGCCGCACTTTTTGAGAGAAAATCAACGTGAAACACTGAGCAAACACGAGTAATAACACCTTCACAGTTGAATAATCAACTTTAACACTTAGTTTTCAGTCAATTGTCACTGTTTATAAGTAAAAACTTAAAAAATCGTGGTAAACATTCGGAGCTACACACAGCACGCGACGGCCATCTTCCGCCAACGCGAAGTTTGAGGTTAAATTCGGTAGAGGGCGCAACAACCGGTTTTAATGAACGACATTACAACGAAAATAAACCCTATTAGCCCTGCCAAGTTAGGTATTCGAAAGAACAATAATTGAAGCCGGAAACTTCAGATAAAAATCATAAATCGTTTATTATTGTTCAGAATTTAGATTTAGTTGTCATTATTTTCTTACGACATAGGAAAATAAATTCAAACTTTGTAAACGATGTTGCCATGCCAATACAGTAAAATAGGAAATTGGTTAAATTCGCTACTACCTGTCCATGTTCTGAAAATTCGATAATCGAAATACATAACTGTGAATAATAAATAACAAAATAAAGTCTAGCTTGTATTAATTAAACTTAAAAACATACAATGTTATAAATATTAGTGATTCTAATAATATAAAAATATAGGTACGGCTTTAAATACTTAGAGAGACTCCAATGATCATGAGCAGCTTACACCATATAGTCAATAAAAACATTGCCAAAGAAGATTGACTAGCTATATATTTCGAATAATTCTTCCAAACCTCTTAATTCGAAGGTGAGCCAACGGACTAAGTATATTAAATACATAATATTGGGTTGATCCTAAATGGTAAGGACGGCTGACTACTGTTCGCTAATTAATATTTCATTATTAACAGTTCATTATTTTAATATAATTCGCTGTGCCTATAAAATGTGAAGCTCGTAAAATATATCTGCCTAAAGAACATATATTATAGCATGTTGGAAATTGATTTGGAAATCTGTTATGGCTTTCTGAATACCCTTTAAAAAATATTATTTGAAGACTTGTTTGCATAAACTATTTAGAGGTCATATTCACATAGGCACATGAGACTTAACAACTTCACGTCCCAGGGTCGACAACGCATTGGCGACCCTAGTGCTGCAAATGTCTAAAGGCGGCGGTGACCACTTACCATCAGGTGACCGTCTGCTTGTTTTCGGCCCAAATGGTGTAAAAAAAAAACACTGAAGTCACGGTTAATATAATAATACCATATGCAATTTTAAATAGTTAATTAAGATATACTTAGTTTTATATAAATAGTTACTACTACTAGCCTCGCCCCTCGATTTCAACAGCAGTCTCGAGGTTAAGGAGGAGAAATTATGTTTCCCTCAAATAAAAGGAACATTTACTATCTGTAACTAAGTTAATTCTAATTCATTCAGCTGTTAGGGAGGTAAGTGGTTACATACATACACCCACAGACACACACAACCTTTCGCATTTATGGCATTTTGTAAAAGTAAGCCGAGATTCAAATAACCAGACTGTACAATTGTTATTTTTGAAATAGTAATGAGGCAACACTCATTTCTAATGTCAAGTGTCAGTTGCCATCTACGGTCTCGGCAAAGTTAGGTTATGTTATTGTTTTTGTGTAAATATTTACGTCTCGAATGTAAATAACCAATCATAACATAAGATAAGAAAGACCGTGATTGTATTGTAGTTATTATGAATGAAATGTTATCTATAAGTACGATTGCCGTGAGTAATATGCGTTTCAAAAACAATGAATTAATAAGAACAAAAATATTCAATGGTGCCGGTGCCGCATTTACGCGTTCGGTTACTTAGGTACTTTATAAACACAAGACTCACATAAAATATTTATCGTCCATCATATTCGTATGTTGTGTGAAATATCGAAATAACTGTATCTAATGGATTAGGATAAAAAAATATTTTGTACTTACCCCCCACATGCTTGAAAAATGTTTGTTTTTGTATAAGAGACGGTAGGCAGTCGCCTGCCGTTACCGTCGTTGGATGCAACAATTCGATGTTAGCTGTAGGGCTGCCTACTTATGTTTAAATAGGTATGTGGGCTTGTGTAATGACTAGTGAGTTTAAATAATTATCTAGCTTTCTGCAGGTACATGATATATGAATTATTTGTAAGTCGTGTTTTAATAAGCATATAATTAACTAAATATAAGTATCTATTAAATTAGTGACGGAGACGATTGTGCAGTACCTGGACAAACCCCTCAGGTTTTTAGGCACTAAGGCTATATTGACTATAAATAAATAAAAAAAAATAATAATAATAAGTAATATATATACTATACTAGATACTTACCATCATAGTACAAGTTTTCTGTCTGGGGGCTATGTGTAAAAGAAAAATTCCCAGAAAATTATTTTGAGAATATATATGAAGAGAAAACATTGTACCTCTCTTTGAGAATATTGCGTTAACGGACGAGTCTGATATTTTGTATAGTAAAGTTAGAACTTAAATTTTCATATAATATGTGTTACAAATACATTATTTTAATTAAACAATATATTAATGTTTAAAACAAAATATGCTGTATTAAGAAGGTACCTTATACTCTGACAAAAAAACCTCAATAACAATTATTTTTATGAATTACCTATGGTCTACGGAATTTCAAACCCTTGGCAACAATTAGTATCTCAATAAGATCTGTTATTATTAAAAAAAATATCCTACTTGCCTGGACGCTCAATTATTACATATCTCTCTAGCTTGACATAGTTTGATTTTAATATTTATATTAATTTTAATATTTTATTTTTAATATCCTGGAAAAAAACGTCATAATGCTCATCTCATGTCATGATGAAGCCTCAAAAACTTTCAGCAGAACATTCTGCTAATATTAAACATTCTGAAGCTCTCAATAGAGACACATGTGACAATTACAACACCCACATGGGTGTCCTATGGTGGTTGAGTTTCCACCCATAATCCATTAAAGCACTCACAGTAGTAATAGTCACTACCAGCACTCTCCGTGACACTTTAAAAGATGGAATGATTTAAGACCTATTCCGTTAAATAGTAAGACTGATTGGTTCTCTTCTCGACCCCTGTAGTACTGCTTTAGAAACAATGGCAGTGAAGATTGTTAATATTTGATTACAGATTTGTGTTAGTATAATGTACTTTATATGGATGATTGTATGTAAGAGGGTAAAAGTAAAATTTTATTGTTAATAATAGGTTGGGGAAAAAGTTACTTCGTATTTTTTAAGAAAATTCAAAACATTTTTAATATAGTTTATTTACATTTAACTAAAGTTATGTAGGTACCATTTTGTTCGATAACTTTTTGCCATCTTGTAGGTAGGGACATGATCCCATTGCTATAGATATTTTGGGACTTCTGATCAAAATACTGCGACAAGTAGTTTTGACAGTCCTCTCGTGATGTTAACCTGACACTGCCTAAAGAATTCTGAAGAGACCGAAACATATTGGATACATAGGAGATACGCAAATTATATAATAGTTTGGTCTGTCTGCGAAAGCTGGACGTTTTTGGCCTCGCAGTAGGCCAGACTAAAAGCGGGACTGTCCCGCTGGACGAATGGTCACGTCAGTAATACCAGGTGAATCGCTAATGTATTGTCGATCATGACACATGAAATTATTTAGTGACAGGCTAGTTGGTTTGGTAGTTGAACACTCTGACGCCCTCGCCACAGATCATGGGCTCGATTCCCACCCAGGACATATATTTTGTGCATGTTGCATAAACGTGTATGTTAGTTCTGTGTCATGGTGTTAATATCTATATAAGTATACAGTGGCGTAGCTACCAGAGAGCTAGATGAGGCAGTGCCCCGGGGCCCCCAAGCTCAGGAGGCCCCTCGGACTCTGACTTACAAACAGTGGCGTAGCTATCGGAGGGCTAGACGGGTGCCCCGAAACTCCCAGCTCTTTTGGGGGGGAAAACAAACGATTTTAAATAGTTTAGTTGGTGCCCTACTTATTTTTTTGCCCCAGGGCCTTTGGTTACCCAGCTACGCCACTGTAAGTATATATATTTAAAAATAAATATAACATCTATATCGTTGCCATAGCCAATCATTACAATGCTTAATTTGGGGTCAGATAACCGTGTGGGAAGAATGTCCCTTGATATTTATATATTAATCTTATTTGCCTCTTATTTAACTGGCTCCTTTATCTAACCGAAACTCAGTAATACAAGTACACTATTACTTTACGAGAAATAGGTATAGTTTCCCGGACACATTCTGAAGTAAGATCTCACTGCTTAATTTTTTATCGTCACTTTGGACATGACATGAGCCTCTCAAAATTAGGAATGATGCCTAAAGAACATTTTCGAACCACTAAAGGTTCCGTACTAGAATAATCCTGAAAGTACATCCTCCAAAAGCATTTTAGTCAACAAAAAACATGTCTATCCCCGATAACACGAAACAACTTTTAAAAGCCAATATCCAAAGTTACCCTAACGCCAACGTGCAATTGGAAAATGGCATTAAAACTAAAATGGACTTCGGAAACCACTTCAGAAGTGTTAAACCCTCGGGTGTGAAGTGTTATTGGCTGCTGAAGTTATATCGTTATAATTTCATAACATCAACACATCGAATGATAATATTTGGCGCTGAGAACCGAATGAACAGAATGTTGGCACCAGGCAACAATACATTAATGTTGTAAAAATGATTTGAATGTATTGTTTTCTTCTTACGATTTACGGCCCGCCTGATGGTAAACAGTCACCACAGAGGTGACCCTGCAGAAATCTCTTCACAGTACTCTTGAAAAACTCCATGCTGTACTTACTTGGGAAAACTACGATGGGGAGCTCATTCCACGGGGGTTTTCATTCATGCGAGACCAGTTTGGTTCCAGTGTATGAAGGTGAACTCCCCGTCGATGGCGAGAGATGCGATGGTAGAAGGTTGCCGTCGGCATCAAGTAAAACAATTCCACAGAACACAGTCCGTTGTACAAACGGTAGAATACATAAAGAGGAAATGTCTTTCCTTAAACCTATGGCTCTAAGCTGCTTGTGAGCTCGGCGTCGTTGATAATTCTTCGTCTTTTTATTTTTTTTTCGTTAGCCTAGCGTTATCGGCGGCAAATTTTTTATGATTTCTTATATCTTTTTGAGGTAGGTATAATTTGGTGTCAGCGCAGTAGGTTTGGCTTTCTGTCCAAGATTCTGGCAGATTTTTTGAGGCCCTGTATCTCTAAATAGAATAAAACAAAGTCACTATCTCTGTCTGTGTTTGTTCGATCATCATGCGTATTTTACCATCTATTAGATCTTTTTTCGGGCGGCATAAGCAGCACATAATCGTTCATTTTGTCAATTGTCATTGGTTTATAATTAACCCGCTCAGACGAAGACGGGGTTGGTAGCTAGTTCATAAAAGGAGCGTTACTCGTCTTGATTACTTATAACACTCGCATGTTGTAAATTACCTGTGAAAATAATATAATTTTTTTAATACGTTTGTGCGCCTGGATATGTTTATATAGCAAATTTTTATATTACTATTTTAGGCGTTCAGTTATTTTTATTTTTAATCAAGCTTAATTATTTGTACATGGGCCTATAAACAAGTAGACGGTCCACCTAATGATAAGTGGTCTTTTTCACCTTTGCAACACTATATTAAACATCGTTCGTTGTCGTCCCTGAGACGTAATGTTGTTAAATCTCATTTGCCTATAAATTCACCGGGCCCCTTACCTTTCTAAGCAAAACACAGAAATACAAGTACAACACTGCTTCACGGCGGAAATGGATAAGGTAGTACTTCCCTGGACGAACTCTGCACTAAAACCTCTACTAGGTAACTAAAAAAAAAAAAATACGATAAGCTTGCACTTTTTCCGTTCAAATATGAAGATACGAATGTGGTTTTTTGAACGCAGCTATAAAAATGTATCTCCAGTAGGTATAGTCAGTTCCAAAAACCTGATAATGGTGGCAAACTTTTTAACTTAATCCGTCGCTTAAGGCTCCATCTATAAATGTAATTTTCCACATCACACCGTCCCGTGACCGAGACACTAAAGGAAACTTTAACAAACTGACTTCGCAAAGAATGGGACAAAAGAAGGTAGGTACAGTCTGATACATAAGTAGCTCAACAATGAAGCTTTAAGGCGAGAGTCCTGGCTTCGATTCTTACTAGCTTGAGATTTCGGTGAAGGAGAACATCGTGAGGAAATTATACCATACTGGTAGGTTTGTGGTACCCATCACGCTGGCTAGGAGACCAGTCGCCAAACACTTAATGGTGTTTTCTGATAGTTGCACTTGAGAGCCCGTTTTCTACTGGGTTGTCTGTGCTTGCCAACTTCGGCAACATCATCGTTTACCTACCATTTTTTTGGTAAGATTGTGGCCAAACACAAGCCTACAAGTTGTAAAAAAAAATATCATAAATAATATAAAATACCATCGAAACTAATAAATGATTTAGAAATAATAGAAAACACCAACAAAACACCAAATTATTTTACATGCCTCAGGTATGTTTTGAGTATTTAGATATGTTCAGCTTACGTTGCCGACTGTACATTCGGAATCACGGATAAGTTTGGGACAGTTTCGGTCATTACAACTTCGCCACTGACAAAACGTTCTTTTACATAGTTGCTTTATTATACAATATAAAGTTTAGTTGTTATTGAAAATCGCGAGAATTATTCGAGGGATAGAATTTTTCTATTATTAGGGATCCGTAACCAATTCAAGACAATATATGCCCAACCTCATGGACTAACGCTCATCCCTGTCCGTGATACCCGTCTCTCCTATTTTCCAATATTGGCTATAGGCTGAACAGTCGGTCGATTGTTGTCAGGCCGTGGCCACCTCAGTATGGGCTAGTGCCCACTCTATGATGGACCGATTCAAAATTCTTCAATACCTAAATAACTTCACACAAGATTTTATTTAAAAAAATAAAAATATTTATATTTTTTTTGTAACTTGAGCGCGTTTGACTGCAAAGTGACCTTACGAAACCTTTGTTTTTTTATGGGGCCCGGCACCCCTGAAAACTAACCCTAGCAACGCCAATGGTCAGCGTATCTTTTTAACCGTAATAGGTACCTGCACTGTTGAAAATGCTTAAATAAAGTTATGAATGACAGTGCCATGACAATGAAAAGAGAAAAATGTGGGGACCGCACAAGAAACGTCTTTTTGGTGGTACAGAACCCTTCCAACCCTGTGCGATTCGCACTTGGCGACTTTATTTTCTTACTAAAGTTGGAAATCTATCGCATAGCTCTTGCTAGTGTGTCATACCTGACAATGCTTCTGATATTATGAAACTAAGTCATTTTTCTGTCTTTATGTTCGTGCACTAAGATCATTACGAGACAATTTCTGACGAGCTTATCATCATCTTAAATAATGGAATCAAGATTATACAGAAACAAACATTTAGTAACTAATTCCGGTGGATCTTCTTCTCTGTCAAGACCTAAACAAGGAAACTCAACAGGAAATCAGCACGTTTTTTGCTTCTACACGAAGCATCTTCAGGACGAATTAGACCCGCTGTCACTGAGTCAAGGCAATAGCACCTGCTAGCTCGCCGACCGCCCGACAGAGAGTATGGAATCAAAAACAATCAGCTACAACATCGAAAAGAAGTAACAATATAAAATATGTTTTCTTGAAAACGGAATATTGAACGTAAATAAATAAATTGATAAACGTCGATGCTCTTTGCTGGAGGAAATTAAATATCCCGTCAAACGAATGATTCCAATCAGCCCCTGATTCAGCTAATAAAGACTTCATCGGCTCGTAGCGCAACGAGCCCTCTGAGAGCGTACCTCTCATGCGATTGCGTAGTTAGCGAAAGAGATGAAACATCCTCGAGCTAGTTTAATTGTACTATACAGAATGATACCCCCAAACAATTTCATAAACTCAGTTTTTAAATAAATATTTGCTGTACCTATTTTTTGTTATTGCTAACACAAGGTTAAATTAAATATGGCAGAAAATTAATATAGCTTATTAGAAATATAGTACATATTGATACTACTTCTAGTAATCTAGTTTTTCAAACTGAAAACTCGTTGAAATTACAAAAAATAGGAATTTGAACCTCAATTTTGTTTGAAAGCAAGCATTTATGGAGGTCCAAGTTGCATGCCGAAAATATCAAAATACAAAAAGAAATAATTCGGAACTAAAATTCGGTTAATCCTAGAACTGTACTTATGAAGGTCAAAGGTAGAAAAAAAAATGAAGAAGAAAAGAAACAGCACGGTAGATTAAGTGCGAGTTTTTGTAAAGTTGTTGTACCTACATTTGAATAAACTCCTATATTAATGTGCATGGCCCATAGAAAAAAGTACCAAATTGTACGAACAGATGAGACAATGATCTTAACTATTTTGTTTTTGCCTATTTAATGAAAGAAGATACAAATATGTTTTTTAAGCAGTCAGTCCGCCTATCCTAGACATCCGCAACACTAGGGGCATTGGCAATGTGTTGACCGTGAGACGTGAAGTTGTTAAGTCTCATGTCTCTGTAATTTAACCGGCGCCCTTACCTGTCTAACCGGAACTATAATACAAGTGCACTACTGCTTTACTTCGAAAATGGGGTAAGGTGGTAGTACTTAACCGGAGAACTCTCCACCAAAAGCTCTACTACTCAAGCCTGACTTCTGACTCGGTAGTGATTTCTGTAGCTTTAGTCTTATTATTTAATTCATCTAGGCTTTGTGTGTTTACGGCCTTCGACTATCTAATCAATTGGGATATCCAAGTTAAAAAAACCGGTATAAAAATATTCACTAAGCAAACAGTATTTCGCTGAATCAGCAAATCTGAATTCTTGTACAAATCAAACAATAATCAAGATATGAAAATCACGAACAAATAAATTCGCGATCCAATTAGAGGCGGCGTAAGAAATTATTTAAATATAAAAAGGGACAAAGGAATTTAGGAAACGTCAAATTAATACTGGGTGTTTCTGTAATGTAACACTAGCTCGAAGATGTTTCGTTACAGCCTCTCTCACTAGCTACACAAACACGTGAGAGGTCCGCTCTTCGAGGCCGGGAGCCAATAAAGTTTGTATAAGAGAATGCAGAGGCTGTAAGTTAAAGGAAATATCGTTATAAAACTATACCGGATGTACCCTAAAATTAAAAATATCTTCATTCTCATCAATCATTCAGTCGAGCCGGTGCGACGTGGTCGATGGCGGACCTCTCACGTGAAGTCGTATTTAGCGAAAGAGATGGACCTAAGAGGTGACGTCATTTATTACAGAATCACACCCCAGGAACTGCTAAGTGCACAATATATAGTCATTTAGGACATTCTTTAAACACCATCTGATCCTAAACTAAGGATAGGATAAGTTGCAGGTACTCCTACAGAAATCAAACCTTTAATTTGCTTTTTTCTTTATTTTTCAAACCGTCATGTTCACACTCAAATGTCTGAATTTAGGGATTACCGACCTTCCACATATTGGTGTTTAAATACTATGATTCAATATCCTATCCGATCCGTAACAATATTTCAATGACATTACCAAATAAAATAAGAAATATTAAATATACATAAAACAATATATTTATTAATTAAATTCTCCAGACTTCATCGGATGTTGTATCTTGTTGTATAAAGAAGTGACGCGCCACCGCCCGCACCTTTGTTTTGCTATTTATGTTATATTATTTTTATATACACAAAATTTCTGCTTGTCTGAAAATATTACATAGAAAAAATCTAATACCGTTACTTGATAATATCTTCACGGATCGCTCAGGGTTTTCTCCGCATATTGTAATTTTACTAATTCAATCCATTTATATCACATTCACAGAACATTGCACTTTACACTGTAGGTACAGAGCTGCATTTAAAAAAGCTATATAGCAAAAGAACTAATTGTCACGAAGTTCGGCGACTCGTTAATTCTTTCATACCACGAGTCCACGTCTACGAGTTAAAAATTCTACCCTACCCGCTTTTCAATTAAACATGTTACGGAACTTCCAACCGGAGCTAAACACATTATCCTCTTTTGTGCGATGTCGGTTTATTTTGCTGAGCTTAAGAGGAGTATCATGAGTGTCGTTAAGTAAATATTGTATTAAAATTAGTTTTCTGTTACTTTGTATGGATCATCACTACATAGTATAAAACAAAATCGCTTTCTCTGTCCCTATATCCCTATGTATGCTTAAATCTTTAAAACTACGCAACGGATTTTGATGTGGTTTTTTTAATAGATAGAGTGATTGAAGAGGAAGGTTTTTATGTATTATACATGTGACATCCCACTGGAACGAGGGTAAAACCGCGGGGGACAGCTAGTATAACTATATTTTAATAGATTATTATTATTGCGACCAAACCCATATTTTTTTGTTTACAACCTTTTTAACATGAAAAAAAAGTGAGGCAACAGATAAGTAAGAGTAAGGAGTGTAAAGAGTATCTATTATAAAGGAAAAAAACATTTCATTTGCAACATAGTGACTTGGGTGAACTATTAATCGCAATAATAAATTATCTATTGCGTGAGCTGTTTTAAATATTTTATACCAAAAGGGATGGCTTCTCTAGTGCAGATAGAGTACAAAGTACAGTAGATACCCTATCATTGTGCTATGGTTTGCTAACGATGCTTGACGGTAATTGGTAGGATACGAATCACGATTTTCGGCGTTAATACCAACAGACCTATTATCGCCTTAAATATCATAATTTTAAGAAAACTTCCTTCTTCAAACTTTCTTTTGACATATTCCCAAGTAAGATAAGTACTGGTACACTCGTATATTATGTGTCGTAAGAGTTATATTATATTACTTAGATAAAAAGGGGATTGGAGTCGCGAACTTATAACAAGATGGAGTTAATATATTTGTGTGTCAACTCCCACGGGATCCTAAACTTTAAATTTGAATCGTCGTGTTATCTTTGTAATAAATGGAAGCAGCTTTTGGTCCTATTCATTATATGTAATATAATTAAGCACCAATATTTTCCGAGCTTCAAGGGTGGATACATATTTCCAAAATCAAAAACTCCTGACATTATTTTAATGGTGAAATAATAATACCTCACTATTGCTATTTTATTTATGCAGGCGTTTTTTTTTTTAATTTTTTTAATACTACTAAGGTAGCAAATAAGCTGACGGCCTGTCTGATGGTAAACGGTCACCGCAGCCTATGGACGCTTGCAACACCGTGGGTATCACTCGTGCGTTGCCGACCCTGCAAAAATCTCTTCACACCCTTCTTGAAGAACCCCATGCTGTACTCCCTTGGGAAAACCTCGGCAGGGAGCTCATTCCACAGCTTAAGCGTGCGCGGCAGAAAGCTCCTTTGGAATCGCACCGTGATTGATTTTGAGTATGTAGGCAATCCGATCCCTAACAAAGCAGAGTTTCTAGGTACTTTTGAAACCAGATAATTGATATAATACACATACTACTATTTTTTAATAGGTTCTTAACTGTAATATTTACACCCATACACACAATAGCAGACCTGTTTTTGCACAGAAATGTTTGTCCTGGGTGGGAACCGCATCCATGACCTGTGGCGTGGCGGTCAGGTTCTCTAACCTCTAAGCCTGGCCCACCAATTATCCCAACACACAAACAAAATATAGGCACATATTCCTAATAAGATAAGTCGTAAAATAAATCATTTTTTTTGTCTATTTTCTTTATACAATTCATTGAAGATAATTTTACAAAGCGACGAAGAAATAATATTTAATTTAGACTTCGAATAATAGGGATGAGTCCTGACATGTCAAATCAGTAACTCTTTATGAAATGTCAAAACGATCGAATGTATGGAGTTTTGTATGAAATAGCACGTTGTGACGTCATAATTGTAAAGCATCAAATAACATACTCTTTATGATTAGATCGGTACTGAAAAATCACATTAATGATTTAATTTTGATCAAATTTATGTTTTCCTTTTTTTTTTGGGATGTTCAATACAGTGGTTAGTGTTTGATCATTTATCTTTAATACAGGACACATCCCAATTGTCAGAATCGGCATATTATGGCTACACAACCAAAATTTTCAAAACACATTACGCTACATAACCTTATAGCTACAATAACTATAAATAAATAAAAAGGAGAATTCGCAGTGTAACTGCTGCAGCGTCCCTCGACGCAATGTAACGTAAACAAATCAATTCTGGACCGGTAATGGACGTCATATCGCCAATCGATGGGTATTTGTCGCAAAACAGGAAGCCTGCACTGAGCAGGGTACTTATTTACCTCATCCTATATTCTCTAGGGAAAAATATAGACACAGTTTCCATCGAATTCTAGCTAAAATTACGAAGTCTTTATTGATTAGGTATTGTTTGTGTGTGGAAGAAATGAAATAAAATATTTATTCAAATGTATACGAAGTCTTTATTGATTCTGTAACGAAAATGACACTAGCTGGAGGATGTTTCGTCGCGGCCTCCGTGCTCTGTCTCTTTCGCTAACTACGCTAATACTACTAATCACGTGAGAGATAAGCTCTCTGAGGCCACCGTGAAGCGGTTCGCCGACCAAGCTTGTATTAGCTGAATAATGGGGCAGGTATTGTTTGTGTGTGGAAAAACAATACAGATGCCGCTAAAACACTGAGTTAAAATATTTATTAGGATACTAGGTTTTTAGGTTATTAAAGTACGATATTTTAGTCGATTTTTAGAACAATGTCCGTTGTACAAACGGTAGAATACTTACATAAGGAGGAAATGTCTTTTCTTAGACTTAGGGGCTCTAAGCTGCTTGTAAGCGCGGGATCGTTGACAATTCTTTTTATTTTTTTATCGTTACCTAGAATTTTATGATTTCCCCAAATTTTCTTGAGCTAAAATTTTGTGTCTGCGCAGTAGATTGGCTTTCAGTGCAAAAGTTTGGCAGATGTTTTGAGGCCCTCCCTCTCCGAGAATAGTCATGTTTGACCACTCGATGCAAGGAGTAAATTCCGTAGTCAACAGTCCTTATAGTTTACCATGTCCGTCTGTCCTGTCTGTCCATCTACCCGTTTTTTGTAAAGTTGTAATTTTGCATGGTGTAGCATGTGTACCATGCCAAAAATGTTGTGTTAATACAATCTTGATCTTTTTATTTCGAGTACTCGCGAAGAAGAGATGTTTTGAAGTCGTTTATTTTATTGTGCCGTTGGATAGGTTTTTCAAATAAACGGGGTTATGTAATAATTATTTTTTAATTCAAGGATCAGTTTATGATATATTAAGCTTTAACCTTTAGCTTGTATTGTACTAGCTAGATAAGAGAAGCTAAGCGATTTTGTGCATGCGAATAAATTCACGGTAGTACCTAGTACCGATATTAATACAATACAATACAAATATGCTTTATTGTTTAGACCGCATACAAAGAAAATTAAAAAAAAAGTATTTTACAAAACATTATAAGTATACCGCACCCTCAGAACGATATGGGCTTAACTCAAAAAATCACTTTTGGCACATCTCTGATTGTGTCACTTTTGCACTGAGCGGGGAGGGTGGGTCCCGGTGTTAAAGAGGCTGAAGTATCAGTATGCTTATTCTATCATTAAATTGACTATGTTTTATTATTTATCGGATAGAGCGTACTTTGTTTAGTCTCTCTATGATCGTAACATCATTTCGCAAAATTTTGAGTTAAGCCCTTATCGTTCTGAGGGTGTGATATGTGCAAACAATTTAGGCGGCTTTATTGCTGAAGCAATTTCTTCCAGGCAACCTAGGGTAATAGGAAACAAGTAATATTGATGGCGTTAATAACGAATTTAAAAGTAAATTACACAGCTGTAAAGAAATCATAAATATTTCACGGAAAATGACTTGAATGACGATTATTTAATAAGTTTAAACTAAATACATTATAACTTTTTAATGTTATAGACATATATATAACTATGGAACCCAAAACAGTGCATGGCCTAACACGCACTTAGCTAATCTTTTCTTATAAATTAAATTCTATAATTCAATATTCATTTAGTTTCAGGACAACAATACACGAAACAATAACATTTATTTATATATTTATTTATTTACTTAAGTTATAATATCCTTACAGTTTACACCAATTCGACACTATAACAAAATTACAATAACATATAATTAAAAATCCTTACAAATACTACTATATACTAATTTACAAAAATCTATTTATGTTAGGTACTTTTATTCATGTTCTCAATACACCTGTATGCTGCTTCTGCGAATTTAGACAGATTGCAACTGAAGATGTCGATATCCTTCGACATAATATTAAGAATCCGTATTGAACGGGATAGTGGGGCGTTCCTAAGTAGTAAATACTGACTGCTGTTAGCCTGTTTCGAATATTGTGTATAAATTAATCAAAGATAATAATATACTGGTACATATTAGGTTTCAAGACCATTTATCACATCGTTTATAGAAGGTAGAGTGGTTCGAACAGTAATTTGTTTTCATGAAGAAACTTGAGCTGTGGGTGTGTGGTACAAGGTCTTTTATTGATATTTTGAATAGTGTTTTCTATTTTTGAAGGGAATTTTCTTGAGGCGCGTTGAGCGATTCTTAGGAAAGAGATAATCCTATAGTTTTGCGTCACCGAGATGCTAACGTCAACAGTTCCCTATTTTATCTGCGATCAGTCTGACAATAGGATGACGTTGTAGTGAAATTTTCCTGTGTCTTCACAAGTGCCTGCTGTCCAGTTAAAACCACACAAGTCCATGATGGCCGTGGTTATTTTTATTTAATGTTTTTTAATATTATTTTTCTTTATTTGGGACAGCAACAGTCTTAAACTATAAAAATTTACATGGTTTGAACTTATAATTATGAGACCAATTACAGCTATCCACGTCCTAAAATGAAATTTTTACCAATAACTTACATAATACTAGTTTGAAGCAAACAACAAATATAAGTATGAGAATTATACAAAAAGAAATAAATAAATAAATAAATATCCCGGGACATTCTTTTACACACGGCCATCTGATCCCAAACTAAGCAGAGCTTGTACTATGGAAACCAGATAACTGATATTCTACATATACTACATTTTTTTTTCTAAATTCATACCTATATAGATATTTACATCCAGACACAGAACAAACAGACATGTTCATGCACACACATGTTTGTCCTGGGTGGGAATCGAACTCGCGACCTTCGGTTTGGCAGTCAGAGCGTTAACCACCAAGCCAACTGGCCTGTGAAAGAAAATTACAGTAATAACAACGATATGCTAAATATTTAAAGAGTTATATTTATTTAGGTATCTCCTTTCTGTGGTCTGGCTCTTTTAACGGTGCAGCCGGAGGGTTTGGTTGTGCAATCTGTTCTTATAAGATGCAGCAAAAGAGAATGTACACAGTAATTTTTTATTAATATTAGTAACTACAGTAACTTTTAATTTGACCTTCATAAGTGCCTTTCGAGGGCTGAATAAATAGTTTTGAATTTTGAATCCTCCAAAAGACAAATGAGTGCTTATTATGTTTGTCACTGAATCACGTTAAACGGCTGACCTGATTTAGATAAAAATAGGGCAACCTTGATAGAATGTGGCCGCATACTTATCATCCTTGGAAAGCAGTACATCATTCACAAACGAAGTAAAACTGAATGGTGAAAGCCAGTTCTCTTAAAAATAGTTAATATAAATAAATGTATAAGTGCGGCAAACTCTAAAGATTTCAGTTACGGTTAGATAGGTTAGGTAAGGGGATAATGAATTTTTTTTTCGCCTGCCAGACCTACTGTGTCGTCTGTAGCATTATACAGGTCTTCTGGCGTGCAAGATGAGGGGCACGCAGGCACAGAATAAATATACCACTGTGACACAGGGCACGACAATAGATGTGCCTTGAAATTACACACTAGAGACTTAACAACTTTATGTTTCAGTTGACAATCGATTCGAGTCGAATTGACGATACTGCAAATGTCCATAAGCGGCGGTGACCACTTACTTAGGTGCACCGCCTGCATATTCATAGACCTACTTGACCCAAAAAAAGCAAGAGCTCATAACTTGTAATACCACTTCTAGATAAATCACAAATATCATATCAGTTTCCTTTCAACAAGAAATGTTACATCTTACATAACATTATTCCTCGCTAATGAAACGATTCTGTTACAATGATCATGTATATAAAAATATTGTTATTTTCTGTTTTTTTTGGCTTCTATTTGTCACAGGTTATTTATTAAAGCTCTTGGTTACAATTTGAATCTTTTTGTTATTGTAGCTAGAGTCAATAACGTCTATGTATTTTATTTATCAAATTAAATGGCAATTTTGTTATGATATTGCATGTGGAGGTTTAAATAAATGGCTTTAAACACTAAACATACCATAACCGGGTCAAATGACCCATTTTGAACTTTGCATTGTAAATGCACGTATCATCTTATTGCTTTGCACATTTGACTTCATGACTTTTTCTTACTAATTAATATACAGTATATACTATTTATTTCTCTTCCTAACAACTATATTTCATACATTCCAGCAGGAAACATAAAGTCACATTTGACCCGCTATGGTAGAAATAGGTACCTAGTAAGTGTTGGTATGATTAGTGTTAACTAATTATAATAATCCTAGGTGTTTTTTATTATTATACTATTTCACGCAAAAGTTTCGAAACGGATTTGGATTAAACTTGGTACATATATAGTTTATAGCCTGGACTAATAATATATAAATAGGTTACTTTGCACTCACGCGGTCTTAGGAGTCTGGTCCCGCAGCCCCGCCAACGGCGGAGAAGAAACTCGGAAGGAATTAGTGCTTAGTCTAGAAGGGGTCGGGGAGAGAATCCCACATAACGTACGCACCTAACGCATTTCCACTTGTAAAACAAAAAAAAGGTTTTTTATTTTTTACTTTTTTTATTTTAATTCTAGTTACATTTTTTACGGACTCTTAGTCCGTACTCTTTGAAGATTATACGATAAATTATTTTAAGATTAATTGTATTGTGTTTTAAATTAACATCTGCGCGCTTGCTCAGCTCGTTGTTTTGGACTGAGACTTGTGGTTCCTTAATATATAGTGTTACATATAATTTTTCTATTGCCGAATACAGGGATTATAAATAAATAAGTTAAGGTTTTACTTAAATTTAGTCACACTTATTCATCAAAATTTATTCTAAATATTAAAGTTTAAGCTATTTCGGTCTCGGATGGTTTCGCTCCCAAAATACTCTCCATGACAACTGCGTCTCGATGTTAGATTAATTTGATGTGACAAAAAAAGGTTACTTTTCACTACTGCTTCACGGCGGAAATGGGTAAGGCGGTATTACTTCCCCGGACGAGCTCAGCTAGTCAAAAATCATCATTATACTATTAGCCAGTGGATCAATAGTAAATTATCTGAAGCAATAAAGGTGATATTTCTCTGACATTCTTAGCTGTCGAAACAGACCTTTTAGTTCTCGACTCTAGTATGTAATAATTAAATTACATAATCCCTTGTACCGAATGTCTAATTCTCAGAGTAACATAAAACGATCCTTTTCAATTTAATTGCACTTGAAACTATTTGAAATAACACATTCCCTGAGTGATTACTTTACTTTGATAGCCACTTAAACTTTGAGATGCCTATTTTAATTAATTATTTAATTAATTCCACGTGCCAAATGTATGTTTGTATTATTATTTATATTATACTAGCTGTCCCCCGCGGTATCACCCGCGTTCCCGAAGGATGTAAAATTTTCCCGGTACAAAAAGTATCCTATGTTACTGTCATATTCTTGGAGGTATTAGAAGTATCTAATACCTCCAAGAATATGTGTAAAAAATTTCATGATGATTGGTTAAGTAGTTTTCGCGTTACAAACAAACTTACATTCACATTTATAATATTAGTAGGGATATTAGTCGCTTTTTAAGTAACACTCAAACAACCTCTTATTTTCACAACCATGTTTTTCAATTATAATTCATAAATTGGTATTATATATTATAAACGGGTGATTGTATAACTCTCTCGTATTCAATGTGAAAGCCTATTTCATAATTGATTGCTGATTCGCCGCGCGAGCAGTGTGTGTAGGACAACAGTCGTAGCGCCGGCGATGTACATTTAGACATATAAAATTGACTGCCAAGACGATTCCGAGAGCATTACTGAGTCGACCTACAGATATTTCAAAATAGTCTTCATTATTTATACAAATAGGTAAAAAGTTTGGAATTATTTCATAGAAAATATATTCAGTCAAAAAGCGTTTCTCAAGACAAAGGAAACTTACGTCACATATGGTGCTTGGTTAACTTACATTAAATACCCATGCCATTAAGGTGGCCTATGAATTAATAAATGACGGTCTTATTATGTCTGCCATATTGGATTAAGAATGACGTCACGTAGCTAATCTTGCAATGTCATCAAAAAATGGAGTGTACAAAATTTCAGCTTGATTAAGTGGGGGACTTAATCTTAAAATACCTGCTAGGCGATTCTGTTATACTCTCGGAATCAAAGTTGAGGTGGATTTGCTACTAGATGGACCGTTGGATGATTCCTTTCTCATTAACACATTTACGCGCAGAGTATTTATCGACAAATCGGCTTCGATTTCGATTCCGAGAGAATTACATAATCACCCTGCTGGTCTCAAATTCAGTTGCAAGATTTCTCCCAAACATACTAAAAGGTCAAAGTTAAATTAAAGGATGTAAAATCTATCCTACTGCTTTGATGTAAGGTTTATCTTCATATTAACTATTTAATTACGGTTGATAGGTGGTGAAAAATTGTTTTGGTACGGGACCCTGTAATTATAATTCACTCTTGACCTGGGGGCTCGATTCTGTAAGGAAAATGACACTAACTCGAGGAGACTCTTTCGCTAACTATGCTAATACTACTAATCACGTGAGAGATAAGCTCTCCGAGGCCTCCGTGAATCGGCTCGCCGACGAAGTTTGTATTAGCTGTTTAAGGGGGCTGTTTATTAAAAAAATTAAAAGCAGATCTTCTAAATTATATTTTAATAATAACTAAACTATACATAGAATACACAAACTAAAATAAAATTATATTTAAGCGAAAGTACACACCATAAAAATGTCATTATGTTTATGATAAAAAAAACAGGGTGTCGTAAAGACAACACGATAGAAGTGAAACTTTTGTATTAAAACATTCTAATTTTTCATCAATCACTTTTGAATAGCATTGATTATGTTTATCATTAACTTATTTTTCGTCACACAAAAAGGTTGCGGATCAGTACTTCAAAGCCCTCCCATAAGAAGTTCTACTTCAGTCATTTTAAAAAGTTGGCTTGGTGGTTAGCGACTCTGACTGCCAAGATGAAGGTCGCGGGTTCGATTCCCACTCAGGACAAACATTTGTGTGCATGAACATGTCCGTTTGTTCTGTGTCTGGGTGTAAATATCTATATAAGTATGAGTTTAGAAAAAAAAAGTAATATATGTAGTATATCAGTTATCTGGTTTCCATAGTACAAGCTCTGCTTAGTTTGGGATCAGGTGGCCGTGTGTAAATAATGTCCCGAGATATTTATTCATTTACTTATTAATGTTACCTTGTAATACATTACCTCCAGTAATTGGAGGTACAAACCCGAGCGCATACAAACATGTTTTGTTGTGATTGTGACTGCAAATGTTTGTCACTTGATCACTAACTACTCTACCCTAGATGCTCCGTAGTCATTCACAAATTTACATTAAATAATACAGATAATATAGCAAACTAGTAATATGTTCATCACTATCATACAAAGATATAATGACAGAGACAAACGCTGTACAATATCCAATATTATATCTCTTTAAAGTTCGATGTGTAAAACCTACGCCCTGTTTCTTGACCATCGTCATTTGCTTGTTCTCAATAATCTTGTTTAAGGTCTCGTAATTATTCTATTATAGTAAGTTCATAATCTCTTTCGACCCAGACCTTTTCACAGATCCCTTAACACCTTTGATTTCGTTTTCAATTTCTTGCAGCGTTTTATCCTTTGTTTCAGGTACAATAAAATACAAAAGCAATAGGCAAAGAGACAAACAAAATGCGTATATAGCGTACGTGCCTTCCAAACCAGTTGAAGATATCAATACAGCAGTCAATTTTATAGTCACCGCATACAATGATGTAAACACAATACCAGCAGAAAATGAACCTACACCTTTCAGTTCTAGTGGAAATACTTCTCCAGTTAAAGCAAAAGCCACTGGAGTGACACCAATATTTATTACAAAATTCTGCAGCATAATAACACACGGTGTCACCCATGCTATAGATTTTAAACTATACTTAGTCTTTAAAAATATTAAAAAACTGACTAAGAACATTAACAAAACTGAAGTTACACCAAATGTGAACAATAAAGTCCGTCTCTTAAAACATCTGATTACGTGACATGACGTTAATAATGCAATAACAATTAAACAGTCCGCACCAACAGAACAGTATACAGCTAAAGATTTATCTCCTAACAATTCCACCATTATTTGTATAACATAGGCGACGAAGTAGTATTTGCCGCTTAAATCTAAAACTAATGTCAATAAAGATACTATTAGAAATGATTTTTGGAAGTCCTTCATGAGAAATGTTTTCAGTAGAGCTTGTATCCCGCGTCTTTCTTTTGAATTTTTCAACTGTCTTTCGATTTGTGACGATAATAGAAGATTTAACTCTGTCTCATATTTCGGTGATGTACCATTTAACCATGTGTAGGACTTCCTGCATTCTTCGAATCTTCCTTTCATTGCTAGATATGAAGGGCTTTCAGGCCAAAAACAGGTTAAAATTATTGCAACTGAGGGTAGTCCTACAGCAAAAGTAGCGATTTGTCTCCAAGTCCAAAATAAAGACATGGAATGACAGCACAGCGTCCCAAATGCTATGGAAATCTTTTTTATTGTCGTGAAGTAGCCTCTTCTCTTAGGGTCAGTATATTCACCAATAAGGATGCTGTTGATAAAGATTCCACCAATAGCGAGACCTTGAATCATTCTGGCTGTGAATAAAATGGCTAAACTATTGGCAAAAGGGAATATGATCCAGCCCGTAAGGGAGAGGGTGCAGCATACGATGTGAACTGCTTTTCTGCCGTAGATTTGGAAGATTGGTGATAGTATGAGAAATCCAAAGATACCAGCTAAACCATTGCTGGCAGCTGAAACAGAAACATATTATTAAAGTCCTTGTTATACTATTTATTATTTTAGTGTACATATAAGGTAAGTATACTTACCAAGCCAAGATGCTTGATCGTCAGTAGCTGTAATGTCAGTACTATTCGGAGCCAAGATTGCGGGGTTCAGAACAGCAGGGAATGATAACATAAACCCGACGCTTGAAGAGTAGAACAAACCAGCAGACAGGACGAAGAACTGGAGATGAAAAAATTCTTTCAGCTTAATTCGATTCCACTATGTTTTTTTACTGAGAGCTGTTGACTTAAGTATCTACTGCTAATCATTTGTAGTAGCTCTGTGGTGAACTAACAAATGGGTATATGAAGAAGTGAGGTATGAGACTCCTCCATTTAAATGGGAAGATCTTCCGCCAGGTTAGGTGATCAAGCCTGGGGACCGTGGCCCAACTGTTAAAGTTGGGTGCTTGTATATAGTAGTCAAATCCTGAGAGAATCTCGATATCGCGATGTAGGATTCTCACGTGTTATACGAACTTAGAGAGAGATAAAGGTGATAATAAACCTGCATAGCCGAACGCTGCTTCAGCTTTAGTCCCACTGTTATACCTAATGTTTTCCTACCGAAAGGTCAAACTTATTGCATGATTCTAACACACAATCTTCGTCCGAGTCTATGACGTCACTCATTAGAATTAGATAGCCTAGATTGTCGATGGCATGCCATACAAGTTATCTAAATAGTAGTTACAACTAACCTTGATTTTATACAAATAACCTGCTTTTAGGATTAAAATTTATTTAATCCGTGGCCGACTTACAACCATGCATTATTTATAATTTAATTATTCGATACATTAAGTGATCTTTTTATACTTATTGAGTTTGTATGTATGGATGTTTGTTACTCTTTCACGCACAAACTACCGAACGGATTTGGATGGAACTTGACACATATATAGAAAATGCCTTGGAATACTTTTTGTGCCCGGAAAATGTTACATCCCTCGGGAGTTCAAATTCAAATATTTTTATTCAAATAGGCCTTTACAAGCACTTATGAATAGTCAGACTCATACCGGTTCGGAAGGTTGTTTTTTACTGAGAAGAGCCGGCAATAAACTCAGCAATTACTCTTTTTAAAAACAATCTTAGATTTATTACAAACAAACTAAAGCTGACCAGCCCCCACAAGCAGCACCTGTTCACAAGCATGACGCATGTGGCAGCCATCGCCTTCCTCGCCATACTGTACCGGGAACGTGGGTGAAACCGCGGGGGACAGGTTAGTTATATGTGAAGGGTGATGTCCAAACTATTGGAGCTATTTGAAATCGTTTTCAGTATTTTAAAGGTACATTACGGATGTACGTAGACTATTTTATTTTCCAGGATCCAGTTGATCCTTCGGGAACATGGCACTGAAAACTTTATTTTTTAAAATAACTGAAATTCCCTATTATTAGTTCTGACAAGTTCTGCTTAGATTGAGACTAAATGGCTAAGTGAAAATATGTCCAGGATATTTTATGATGCAATATTATTGTGTATAATTTTATTGCAAACTCCCTTTTTTTTTTTTTTTTTTTTTTAGGAGGGGAAATGCTTTGCGCATACCACCGCGCCCGGGGAGACGCGGTGGTTATGTGGGACTCCCTCTCGCAAACTCCCCTTCTCATATCAAAAATGAGAAGGGGCCCGAGAGGTATACCCACTAAAACCCCTCCGGTGTTCCTTCGCACACCTAAGCGCCGAGGGTCGCGGGCACGAATTCAGCTTCCGCAACCCCCGGCTGGTGCTGGCCCGCCACCGCGGGCCCTATCTGGTCGAGGGGGGGGAGTGAGGTGTTAACTCCTCCCCCCCGACTTCTCTGAGGGGCGCGCGTGGAACACCACACGCTCCGCCATCTCGGGTCCTGATGTTGTAGGGGGTGACGGACGTCCCCGCGTCCGTCGCCCCTGGACCCATTTAGGGGGGCTGGAAGAGGGCATTGTCTGCCCTCCGCCGACGCCCGGTGCGTCTGCTGCGGATCGGGTGAGGGGTTGAGATTTCCCTCTCCCTTTCCGCAGCCTCCTTCTGCGCGATAACTGTCTCGCAGAAGGTGACCACTGCGTCCCAGGCCTCCTCGCCGCCGACCATCGACTCGACCACGGCCGGCAGCGAGAGGTCCGGGCCTACTACGGCAAGAAGGGCACGACGCGGCTCCTCCCAAGCGGCACACTCTGCCAGCGTGCCGCGCCGTGTCCTCCCGGCAATGGAGGCAGTGGTGGCACCGGGCGTCCGGCTCCCTGTTTATGCGACACACGTACTTCCCGAAGCAACCGTGCCCCGAGAGTACCTGCGTCGCCCGAAACGACAGGGAGCCGTGCCTCCTCCCGAGCCAGCGCTCGAGCACCGGCCGGACCGCCCCGACTATGTCGAGGCCGGCGGTAGGGCGTGAAAGCCTGTCCCGCCATTCCGCCACCAGGACCTCGCGGAGCTGAGACCGACGCAGCTCGACGTGACGCTGCATCGGTCGTTCGCCCCGCTCCGCCTCTTCCTCGCGCCACCGATACAGTGACGCGAGGACTTTCGCCACTAGGTCCCAGGTCGGGGATCCGGCCAGTGCACAATCCCCTCGTAGGAGATCGTGCGATACCCCCGTATGACTCTGACGGCCATCGCTCTCTGCGGTTTTCGCAGAACAGCGATCGAGCTAGCCGTCAGGTCGAGGGCCCAGATCAGGGCTCCGTACAGGGCCATGGATCGCACGATCCCCATGTAGAGCCACCTACAGGCGGAGCTCGGGCCCCCCAGATTGGGAAGCAGCGTTGCGAGCGCGCCAGCCGCGCCCAACAGCTTGGGCGCCAGCCGCCGAAAGTGGGGCCCGAAGTCCCACCGGCTGTCGAGCACCAATCCCAGAAATTTCATGGTGGGCTCGACAGCGATTCGGACCACCCCGACCACGATGTGTGAGCCGGGCGGCGGTGCCCGCCGGGGGCCATGAAACACCATGGCCTTCGACTTGCTGAGGGCCACCTCCAGGCCTAGGCGACGGATGCGGCTCACCACCTGTGACGCCGCAGCCGTCACCAGCAACGCTGCCTCCCTGTGCGAGCTCCCCCGGGCGGTGACCAGCGTGTCGTCCGCGTAACAGGTCAGGTCCACCCCCGGGCCGAGCTCGCCTCTCAGCACCCAGTCGTAGCCGATGTTCCACAGGAGCGGCCCAAGAACCGAACCCTGTGGAACACCGCACGACATCGGGCGCTGGTGAACGCCATCACGTCCCACGTAGGTGACCCACCTCTCGGACAAATAAGCCCCAACGATGCGGCGGAGGTAAGGAGGCACTCTATGATACCTCAGTGCCTCCCGGATGCAACTCCAGGGCAGGGTGTTAAACGCGTTAGCGATGTCTAAAGACACCGCCAACATCACCCCGCCCCGAGACACCGCTTCCTCCGCCAGGGCTCTTACCCGCGACACAGCGTGCACGGTGGAGCGCCCCTGCCGGAACCCGAACTGACTACCGTCCAGGTCCGGCCCTTCTTGGCACAAGTGGCTGACGAGGCGGGCAGCGAGAACTCTATCGAACAACTTGCCCACCTCGTCCAGCAGCACTATGGGCTGGTACGCGGACGGTGAGTCCGCAGGGCGCCCCGCCTTTCCGAGCAGGACCAGTCGACCAGACTTCCACAAACTGGAAAACTGGCCCCGCTCGAGGCACGCTGTGAGGAGCCCTCTCAGTTGGGGCTCTAGCTCCTTCAGAGCGAGGGCTAACAAGCAGCCGTGGATCCCATCGGGCCCCGGAGCCACATTCTTGGCCCGGCATGGCCGGCTTGGATCACGGCAGCCCCCAACTCTGGGTGTGTCACCTCAGGGACGTTGATGGCGTTCTCCTCCGTGGACTCTGCGGCCGAGGGCAATGCCATCTGCGGCGGAGTATACTCGCCTCGTGCCGGGAAGAGGGCTGCTACCACCTCCTCCAGCAGCTCGGGTTGGAGACTCTCGGTGAGCGGGGGCGCCGCGGCCCGAAGTTGGTTTCAGACCGTGCGATAGGGCCGCCCCCACGGATCTCCGTCTACAGTCTCCAACATCTCCTCCCTGGCACGCGTCTTCGACTCGCAGATGGCCAGCCACAGAGTCCCCTTCGCCGCGCTATACACCTCATACAGCGCGGCCTCCTCCTCCGGGACCCGTCGACGTCTTCTCCGGTATCGGGTGTACTGGCGCCTGACCGCCACGCACTCGACGCGCAATTGCCCGATCTCGGCGGTCCACCAGTACACCTGGCGCTTTGCGGACTGAGCGTGGACGCGGGGCATGAACGCGTCGCTGATTTGCGTCATCGCCCCGCGAAACCACAGCGCCTCCCGCTCGACGTCGACGGGTCCGTTCGACCCCCGGACCCAGGCCTGGACAATGGCGGCCTCCTCGAGTAGTTCCCTGTCGATGCGCTTGCGCGACCAGCGCGGACCGTCCGATAACCGGGTCGGCGGACGGCGGCCGCCCGTGATTGCAAACTCCCTGTCCCAACGTACTACGTTGCAATAAATATCCCAGGACATTCTTCACAAATGGTTACCTGATCCCAAATTAAGCAGAGTGCTTGTACTATGGCTACCGGGTAACTGATATACTGTTTTTAATACATACTTATATAGATATTTAGACGCAGAACAAACAGACATGTTTACGCACACAAATGTTTGTCCTGGGTGGGAACGACCTGCGGCTTGGCAGTCAGGGTCTCTAACCACCAAGCAAACTGGCCAGCCGCAGTAACAATACATAATTTGATATTGTATACCTAGCTGATCGATTATTTAAAACGTAGGTAGTCATCAGTATTCCATTGTATTTATACATAAACTCTATTGAAAATATTACTTTCGATATTCCCAGAATTTTCATATGTTCGGACAAATTCCTTATTACGGAGTATTGCGAACATTAACGGAAAAAAAACAAAATCGCTTAACAACAAACAGCATCCATTTTTTTTATATCTTACCTGTGCTACTATGTTCCTAAATGGACGTATCCTCCATCAAGTATCAAGAAGGGCTAAGGTATTACTTGACGTCAATACCTTCGCTCAGCCCTCAACGATTCCCATTAGGGGTGTATTCAGAGAAATCTCTAACCCTCCTAAGCCCTCTTACCTTTTCATTTGGACCTCTTACCTGTAAGGGGACAAATTCCTATAATGCGATGACATTAGGCCAAATAACTTTTTATTTGTTTTGTATCAACTGTATTCAGAGAAGGAATTGAGCTATATTTTACTTGACACTCCAACTGATTTGTTAGGGATTAATTTTATGGAATTGCAACACAAATTGAATGGACTACAAGGAAGCAGAGGTAATCCCATAATATGATTGGCTGTCATTTTATTGGAAATTAAAGAGGGCTTTGTTATTTCGGAGAGTTTCATTTATTGGCGTAAAATTTTATAAAATGAAGTCAAAAGGGATGGTCCAATACCCACCTCCGATGTTGATTTGCTCGCAAAGAATCTGGCTCCAAATATGTTCTTTAATGTTGGTTTTGAACGCTGGCACAGTTGACATATAAACGGGAGATATAAAAATACCCTATTTATTTCTTACATTATTCAGCTAATACAAACTTCGTCGACAAGTCGGTGTAAGGAGGCCTCCGAAGGCGGACCTCTCACGTGATTGCATAGCTAGCGAAAGAGACAAGGCATGGAGACCGCGACGAAACATCCTCGAGCTAGTGTCGTTTCACTCTACAGAATGACACCTCTGGCCGACCAATCCAAATCGCCAAAGCGGGAAATAACATGGGCCCGTAATTTTTCAATTAAGTCGCTGGTGGTATGCCTTGCAGAACTAGGAAGGAGGTGCGATGGATTTGACTGAGGCGAAGCTGGCTTGCTATGTGAATACAGCTGAGCTTGAAGTGGGTCACCAATATGGAGGAACGAGGTGTGAGACTCCTCGATTTATTTTTATTTTATAAATTATACTAAATCCACAGCACTTAAAAGGGTAGATCTTCCTACAGACTAGGCGATCGTGCCTGGGGACCGCGGTCTAACTCTTGATGTCGCTTGAGGTATGCCTTACAAGACTTGGAAGCAAGGTAGAGGTCCAGTGGATCTGACTGAGGCGAAGCTGACAGGGTCACAAATATGGAGGAGCGAGGTGTGAGACACCTCCATTTAAAAGGGAAAATCTTCCGCTAGGCTAGGTGATCATGCCTGGGGACCGCGGTCCAATTATTGATGTTGGAAGCTTCTATATATGATCAAATCCTGAGAAAACTCCGATAGTGCGATGTAGGACTCTGGCCTGGTTGGTCATAGACGTCGCTACACAAACCTACAAAATCCGCACTCTCTTTATAAAAAAAAAATTATAAATGTCCTAAGACATTCTTCACACATGGTTACCTGATACCAAATTGAGCAGATTGTACTGCTTTACTATGACTACCAGGTAACTGATGTACTATAATACATATCTTTTTAAATAGGTACTGATACAGATATTTACACGTAGACACAGTACAAATAGATATGTTCACGCACACAAATGTTTGTCCTAGGTGGGGATCGACCCCACGACCTGCGCCTTGTCAGTCAGTCTAACCAACAAGCCAACGGGCCCGTCAAAATAGATTATTATTATTTATAGTGAGTTACATACCTGTCTCCAAAAATAAACATCAGTTCCAAACATCCTTACACGAGATGGTGCGAAGAACAACGGCAATTAGAGTCGTAGAATGTTGTTAATTGACATCAAATTAAGTCAAAAGATTAACAAACATTGCGTAGTATATTGAGCGCAACCCAATTTCTCTTATGTGCCCTACAAATGGAGATGATAACGGTAAAATATTGCCTTGACAATTGCTCGTGGTATAATTACGAATATTTTTATTTATTTAATTGATAAATAATGGTAAAAAGGTTTTCTCTCACTGTAATTGGAGAAGCAAAAGTAATTAATGTATGTTCGCGTCTAAACTTATACGAAGCGGTTAAAATACTGATTTTAATAGTCGTTTTAAGCACGATAGTTTGTTTTAATATGTTAGCAGGCACGACAAGAATTTAGAAGCCTTTAAGTGTAATGTTGGCTGTTTAAGGTGTGACAGATGCACGGGCGCTGGGAGGGGGGTGCACCAACAAGAGAGTGCACCTGCACCCCTCTATTATGGAAAAGAAATCCTTCATACCCTTCTTCCTATGAAGTCCAGGCTGACAGACTGATGACATATTATTATAGCTAATTTAATAATCAGTTACGAATATCATTAACATATTCATAAACTAGTGCACCTCAACATCAAAGATTGCATCACTGCTTACCATCAGGTAGGATCGCAGTCAAGCACTAGTTTGTTTTAATAAAAAAAAATACATTTATTTTTGTGTAAAAAATAAATAAAATAAACCATAATGATGCCAAGCCCGGATCCACCCTTGTGTGCACGCATGGGCATGCCCACAGCCCTGATAGTCTTGTGACTTCACACTTCCACGGTTTATTAAGGTCGATAGTCTGATGATATTATATCCAATGCCTTTATAGCATGAAAAAATATCCTTTTTAGGATAATATGTATTATTATTTAGCGCTTTAGCGCTGCGGTATCTACGGCCGCAGCTTATGCTGAGATAGGTATCTTTTTGGCCTCACAGTGTATATACTGTATGATTGTGTTGTTATTGCTATATTGTATCTGTGTGTAATTTGTGATGTCAATGAAATTGTCTATGTTGATGCTGTGTGAGTCCAAAATAAATGTTTTCTTTCTTTCTTTCTTATATCGATTATGAGCGAGTTTGTACTCCAAGTCTGGCCGATTTTCGGATGGATGCCGAGTTCGACTTAAACTCTTAAAAATTATATTAGGAAAGTTTTGAAAGAAAAAGCGTATTACAAGGTAGTTCATTATATTGAAAATAAAAATGTATGGAAATAGCTAGTCTAGCACAGTGCACCTCTAATTTTCTTGTTTAAGTTGTGAGTAATTATTGTTATTTTCGGGCGGGAATCGAACCCACGTCCTGTGAATTGGTAGCCAACGAGCGAACTGGCCCATCTATGTGTATAGAATTGTTTGACCCCTGCCATTCACATCAAATTTATCAAAAAACCCACCCTGTTAACAACGGCACACCGAAAAACAATGCCATCAAAAAAAAGTGAAAGTTCCCGACAAAATCCGGAAAATCCCGATGAAACTCGAATTAACACCACCTGCGCTGGGCGGACGAAAATTTGTTTGATCCCAAGCAAAAAGCCGACATGTTGTATTCAGGTTTTGGCGTGAAACTTTTTAATTGGAAATTATTTTGGTGTCGTTCGTACGAGGACGGTGTTGTTTGTTTTGGGTTTCTGAAACGTGACGTTTTGATTTGGTTTACGTTTAAATTGTGCCTTTTGGTTGGAGGATGCAATGTTCGGTCGTGGTTTTTCTTTAACTAATGTAAATTTTAGAGAAAATTAATGCTTTATAATAATATCTTTTTAAGGGGTAACCATAGCACAAAGGTATGATGACCTCAACCCTGTTCTGAATCTTTTTTTTTTTTTTACCACTTGGGCCGACAAACAAGCAGACGGTCCACCTGATGGTAAGTGGTCACCGCCGACCATATATATAAATGTACTCTGTGCCGCCGCCTCTGGATATTTGCAACATCGGGGCATCGCCAATGCGATGTGGACTCTGAGATAATTACTTTTCACCATACAGACAATTTATTGATGATATATGTTATGGATGATCAACGTATACGTAAGAATACATTTAAATATCCTGGGACATTCCTTACACACGGCTATCTGATCCCAAACTAAGCAGAGCTTCTACTATGGATACCAGATGACTGATAAACTAAATTTTTAATAAATTTAAATACATACTTATATAGATATTTACACCCAGACACAGAACAAACAGATATGCTCATGCACACAAATGTTTGTCCTGGGTGGGAATCGAACTCACGGCCTGCGGTGTGGCAGTCAGGGTCTCTAACCACCAAGCCAACTGACCCGTCAAATTTATTTATATTTCTAGGTTTTATTTCGAGTAGCAGAGCTCTTAGTGCAGAGTTCGTCCGGGGAAGTACTATCACCTTACCCATTTCTGCCGTGAAGCAGTAGTGCACTTGTGTTACTGTGTTTCGGATAGAAAGGTAAGGGGGCCAGTGAAATTACAGGCACGTGAGACTTAGCAGCTTCGGGTCTCGGGGCCGACAACGCATTGGCAATGCCCTTGGTGTTGCGGATGTCCGTGGGCGGCGGTGAACACTTGCCATCGGGTGGACCGTCCGCTTGTTTGTCGGCCCAGGTGGTATAAAAAAATAAAGGTGAAGCTAGGTCAAATAGGTAGTAGGTTCCAATAAATATATTACATTCTATTAAGATAAGCGATACCCGCTGTCCCTGTGGGTAACGAATGGGTATGTCAAGGAGATCTTAAAAGGATCTCACTACTGCCTCCTTGTTCATCATCATCATCATCAACCTATCTCCGTCCACTGCTGGGCATAGGCCTCACCTATGGCACGCCACTGAGCTCGAGCTTCAGCTCTTTGTTTTCAACCGCTGCCAGCCAGCTTGCGTATATCATCGCTCCATCTAGCTGGTGGGCGCCCTACACTACGTTTACCGAGCCGTGGTCTCCACTCTCTCCTTGTTCAGCTTATAGAAATTTTGTTGGCGGGCCGCTCCACGGAGGCCTCGGAGAGCTTACCTCTCACGTGATTAGTAGTATTAGCGTAGTTGGTGAAATAGAGGGAGCACGGATCCTCGAGTTATACTACCGGCACGCTATGATGGCTGTTTTGATATTTTGTTTTGGTATTTTTGTCATGGGAAAAGAAACTGTATTGCGTTGGAATAAGGTTGATTTCCATTATCATACAATCAGCTGTTGGATCAATAGATTATATACCATATGTCTGATGGAATAAAGGTTATTTTTCTTTGTCATTGTTAAACGTCAAAATGGCCATCATAGCGTGCCGCAAGTTTAGTGTCATTTTCCTTACAGAATCGAGCTCCTGGACTTTCGCATTTACAGTATTAGTGAGATTTGCGAATTATCGTCCGGTATATTTTGCTACCGGCACGATACCAAATACCTGACGGCGCGACACCTTAGAAAGAGAATTTAATCTTTGAGTATCGTTAATAACTAAAGTAAAACATATTGTAATACCGTAAATTTGTTGTTGTTGGATTTAAAATTAGAAAAATAGTCATTAAAGTAAATTGGTTTAATGTTTGAATCCGTCGAATATTAAAATATGAGCGGGTAACCCCGAATAGGGTAGCAAGTCTGCGCCTACGCGGTGACATCGGTCGATCATTAGACGGACAGCGCAAGAGGTGCACGCGTGCTAACCTATTGGCTCATAATCCATTTGCATCCTGTGTTTTACGTTATATTTTCTGTGTAAGTGTATTGGAATAAAATAAGTGATTGCTATTAATTGCATACGTGTTATTATTTCAACGTTCCTGGTACAACACGCTCACGATGGAGGACAATTGCCAAGACCGCTTCGCTTAACCTTCCTGCCAACCTGTTATACCGATTATATGTGAACAGGCATTAATACAAGTAACAAACAATACAAACTCATTCTCGTTCATGGAATAGTGCTCGGTTCCTCTTTCAATGATTTAAACATGATCATAATGTCAGCGTATAATATTACACGCATATTGAAACTCTGGAAGTGCCTTTGCAGTGTTGAGCGTAGCTTACCGTGGAGCGGTATCTAGTGGGTATCTAATATTACCGACAGGCCAGTTGGCTTGGTGGTGATACCAAATACCAGTATACATTCCATCCCGTGGGAATGTGGGTGAAACCGCTGGTCGGTGACTAGTACATTATAAAAGAGAAGGAGTGTTTCGAATAGAAACGTAAGGGATAAATAAATAATAATAAATATCCTGGGACATTCTCTTACACACGGCCACCTGATCCCAAACTAAGCAGAGCTTGTATTATGGAAACCAGATAACTGACATGCTACTTTTTATTTTTCTAAATACATACATATATAGATATTTACACCCAGACACAGAACAAACAGACATGTTCATGCACACAAATGTTTGTCCTGGGTGGGAATCGAACCCGCGACCTTCGAGTTGGCAGTCAGGGTCGCTAACCACCAAGCCAATTGGCCCTGGGCTTTGATTCTGTAAGGACAATGATGTTGCTCAGGATGTTTCATCGCAGCTTCTATGCTCTGTCTCATTCGCTAACTACACAATCACGTGAGAGGTAAGCTCTCCAACGCCTCCGTGCGCCGTGACCCGTCGAAGTTTGTATGAGTTGAATAAGAGGGCTGGTATCAGGTGAACCGTCTGCATCTACGGCAATAATATATACGTAAGTGTGTCCCAAGAATCCACCGTCTCCCTTCTGATAGTAAGCGAGTACTTCCACCACAAACCCAATAACACAACACAACATTAAATCCCGTATAAAATAATACTTGAAATTAAAGCTCGCCACATAATGGTACAAGTTGGTGTCAACAGAATATTTCATCGCCAAAATTTACATATAAATACGCCGTGAGATCTCTGCTCCTCGCGTATATTGTTACATAGAGTCAGTAGTTTGTACTAGAAGGGACATTGTCATTTTTTTTGGGTTCCGTACCGTAGCTATGAGTACTAGGGGCATCGCCAATGCATTATCGACCCTGAGACATCAAGTTCAAGTTTCATATTCCTGTAACTCACCGGCCCCCTTACCTTGTTAATCGAAACACAGTAATACAAGTGCACTACTTCCCCGAAAACTATGAGCTCTACTACTTTTAAAAGTTTAAGGGATATAACTACCTTTGTTTCGCAAATCGAGACAAAAGATACCGCGTACATAGGCTGTAGGTTATTCTGATTTCCTCAAGCCGTGTTACTTCATACTTATACAGGCAGTATATCGTGCTGTTATGATATCGCGTTGTATATTTAATTGTTAATACTGTGCTTACATTCTTTCCTAAATTGCATTAAACAGTAAGCATTTTCTCAATTCTCACGGTTGGCACTTAGGCCACCCGTAGTCAGTAAAAGTCAGTCCGATTCCATCCTCCAGACAGATCACTTGCTGCCAAATTTTATTGAAAGACTGTATTAGTTCATTCAGAAATATAATTAGTTAATTTTAACAATCATCTTTTTATTAAAAACATTTTCGAAATCTTCCTTATAACAGTGCGGTATTTTTCGTTACCCACAGCAGTAGTATCGCTTACTTGTAATTAAAATGATAAAACAATTCCATAAAAAAACTAATAATAAATCGTAGACCAGTTACTTTATAACGGATCATAAAAAACATGTCATTTATACTCAAATCATGAGTATAAAGATAATAATTTAACGAGTCCGTTACATTTGTAACAATGTAACAAGAGGCGATCGTGGAACGCTCCTCCAAAGTCAAGGACAATTGAAATCGTCTTGACAATGCTTCTGAATCATCAATTTCCTATTGCTCTTTATAATAATGTTCAGGAGTGTCTGACATTGTCCATTACAGAACATCAGTTTCAGAAATCACATTTAGTAATACTTTTTTTTTAGGACAAACTGTACAGGAAGAAATTACAGGCACATGAGACTTAAGAACTTCAGCTCTCAGGGTCGACAACGCATTGACTATGCTCCTAGTGTTGCAAATGTCTATAGGCGGTGGAGAACACTTACGATCAGGTAGACCATCTGCTTGTTTATCGGCCCATGTCGGCCGTGTGGCCTCAGATGTCTTTTACATACAGAGTCTTTTCGGTGAGCGCAAATGTCAGTCAGGGAAAAGTTTTAAACATTTCTAGGTACCTACGGTTCCATGGTTTCATCCGTGTCCCCGGGATAAAAAAATGCGTATGTCCCCTACATAGCATAGGCTCTGTGTGTTCCAAATTTCACCTTGATCGGTTCAGTCGCTTTACCGTGAAATCGTAAAAACTAATAAATGAAGTCATCCGTCAGAGAACCAAAGTTATCGACATTGCTCAAAGGATTAGCAAGCTGAAGTGGCAGTGGGCTTGTCACATCTGCCGTAGAACCGATAACTGTTGGGGTAGACATTTTCTAGAGTGGAGACCACGGCTCTGTAAACGTAGTGTAGGGCGCCCTCCAGCTAGATGGAGCGATGATATACGCAAGCTGGCTGGCAGCGGTTGGAAACTAAGAGCTGAAGATCGGGCTCACTGGCGTGCCATAGGTGAGGCCTATGTCCAGCAGTGGACGGAGATAGGCTGATGATGATGAAACAAACCTATCCGTAGTTTTAGACATTTAAACGCCTCAACCGAAGCCCTGGTTACCTAAGGCTACTTTGACTTTTTAATCCATTAAGCTATTTTACGTAAACAAGAATTTGATATGTGGATCTTACAATTGATAAAATTTTAAGTGTTGTACCCCCCTATTATGGGGTTATTATATTATTAAGTTTTAATGTGTATACTATTAGTGTGTCTATAAATAAATCAATAAATAAAACTGATTACTGTATTGTCATAGTATGAAAACAAATTTCCCATAAATGACGCGTAAACCCGCGGTATAAATCTAACGAGCATTATACTGGCATGTCAGAAAAATATCATAAATAAATCAGGTCAAGTATTCCAAAGCTTAAGCGCCCTTCGTTTTCAATGAGCCCAATTATGCCTCTCATTTGCAAAAACGCATTTTTAGATGAAAAAACATTCGCAATCAACCTATTCAGAAATCCGTTTTAAAAGTTTTCCTCCAAAGTGTCCGGTTATGCAATGACGTTCTATTTAGTTTAAAGCTTTTGCCTACCGTTTAAGATACTAAATAGATCCCCATATCCTTTTCAATTATTTATCTTACTAACTAAACTATTAACCTAAAATCTTTATCAACGCGAAAGTTTGTGGCGATGGATGTTTGGTTGTTTGTTACTGTTTCACGTAAAAACTACTTAACGAATTTGGATGAAACTTGGCACATAGATAGAGCATACCCTAGAATAACATATAGGCTACATTTAATCCTGAGACAATGTTACAGCTCTCGGAAACGTGGGTGAAGACGCGGGGACAGCTGTTATATTATAAATGCGAATGTTTGTTAGTATGAATGTAGACATGTTTATTACTATTTCACGCAAAAGCTACGAATTCTGATGAATCTTGGCACATATATAGGGTAATTTTCATCCTGAGACTATGTAACCCTCGGCCAACACGGGTGAAGTTGCGATGAAAAATAGTATATTATTTCATGTGGAAGTTATTGAGGAGGGATCTTTGTTACTGTTTCACGCAAAAACTACTAAAGGAATTTCGATGAAACTTGGGACATAGATAGAGCATGCATTGGAATAACATATATGGTACTTTTTATCCCGAGTAAATGGGGGAGGTGAGGGGGGGGGGGGGGGGTTATTCAATGAGCCTTTCCCTTTTGTTTGAAGTTGTTTGAAGAGAGATGATCGATTAGGCAATCCCTAAGCCCTTTTGTTCTATGTTTATATCCTAATTTGATACAATAGTGGGAACTTAAGGCAAGACTTCAACACATTGGCTTCTTTTGACCTTTAGCTAATTGGCAATACGAGAACATACCTTCAAATAATCTTACGGAAATCTTTATACTTCAAGATACGTGTACGATACGATTTTCAACTAGACTGTTACACCAAAAAGATTCTGTCGAAAATATTAATTGACTAAGAGACATTTCAGTCGATGGCTAAACCTCGGGATAATAAAATACATCTTTGATAAGCCTCTACCCCCCCTTATATAGCTATATCTTCATTAAGGGCGGCGCAACGAGGATTCGGAGAGTGGATCTCTCATGTGATTGCATAGTTAGCGACAGGGACAGAACATAGAAGCCTCAACAAACCATCGTCGAAATGTTGTCACTGACCGTATTGTTGAACATGATACGATTAATGTCGTTACTTATAAATCGGCCTCCTTATCAGAATTCCTTGAAAAGGAGCGACAAATTTTTAATTGCAATTTAAGAACCTCTGCCAGATGAGTCGACAGAGTCGGTAAAAAAAGCATAATTGTAATTAACCCAATTAAAATGTTTGCTAATGAAGTTACTTGAGTTTTTCGGCTCTGGATATAACTTGGAATGGCTTTTTCTATCGTTTGAGTTCCTTTTTAGAGGGAACTTTCGATTATACCGCTTTTTAGAGCTTTCCAGGCAAAATTGGATCCTTAATTGTGGAGTGCGACATATTTATTTATATTAAACTTTGTTAGGGAAGTTTTTACCTTTCTCATTATTTTTTTATAGGTTGACCGTTTCTTGCCTAGATTGGTATTTCAGTAAAAAAAAACGCAGCTTCAATCTTATTTTTCGAAGTTATACTTCTTTAGGCGCGCTATGAAAAAATGATGAGAGTGAAATTTTAAGATGCGCGCGCATCAGTGTAACACAAAATTCTCACGGATGAAGTTACCTGATAACGGTCTCTCCGGAACATCGCTCAAATCGCAACTGTCAGTGTCAATGAGTGAGTAATGATTTCATTGTCAATAATAACCTAACAACGTCGAATATTGTTATTCGTTGCTACAGACAGGTGCATAGAGTTTGGACACTACAATTTCACGTCTGAAAAGTAAAATAAAGTAAGACGAAGTAAAAAATGCTTTTAGTGCAGTTTTTCCCACCTATAATTTCGTGTATAACTTCTTACGTGTATAAGTACACACACACGTTTTTTGTCAGAATATTTATATCCTACTTCTAAATTGACAAGCCGTTTGATACCATTGTTGTTTTACTCAACAGCTGGAACAGTTAAACAGTTTTGGATGTAATTAGACATCGGTTTAAAGAACTTTATTTCCCAAAAAGAACATTACATAGTTCACTTAGAATGAGAAGCTTAAAATTATAACATAATGTGAGTTTAATCTACCATATTGTGTCAGTTATTAATGAGGTACACTATCAGTCTCTTTTTAAAGGTATTCGCCGAGTTACAGTCCTTTACATTTTTTGGTAATTTATTATATAGCTGTGCTCCCTCGTACTGTATATTGCTTTTTCCATACATGGTTCTAATTACAGGTAGTTCTATATTAGACATAGAAAGAATATGGTCACAGTGTAACAGTTTATAGAGAATAATACAGAGCTGAAATAACCACTTGTTAAAAAAAACATATAATAATTACCAACTATTATCACGACAATATCCTGGAACGTAAGTACAACCTCACAGAGAAGTGAAAAATAAAGAACCACAACGTAGACACGAATGCAGTTGCGAAACAGTAATTGTGAAACTAAGAGCTTTTATTGCAAGCTCATATTGCAAAAGAATGTAATAAGTAACACGTACCTACGTGAACTAACGTTTTTGACGCGACTGTACTTGTTTTAATAATAATAAATATCTTAAGACATTATTTTTACGGTCATCTGATTCGAAACTATAGAGCTTGTACCATATCAGATACAAGAGCCTTAAGCACGATTTATCACAAGCGTAGCGTCATCGTATCGAGTGCGTCAAAATGCTAGTTTGTATGGAAAATTGAACATCGCACATACCGTGACGTTGCTCAATATTCAATTTCCAAGAATAAGCCTCACAATACAGCGAGGTAATGCCGCAAGCATTCTTGGTACTCTGCCACCAGGAGACGAGTTAGGGGAGGTTTTCTATTAATAATACAATCATTATATTTAGGTTAAGCTCTTGTTTACTTTTAAATTGTTATTGTAATAAATATTAATTTATATTTCCTCTTGAATTGGTTTTTGGCGCACTCGATACGATGACGATGGGCTTGCGATAGAGGTCAGGGCAATGTATACTACTTACTTAAGTAGGTATCATCGTTAGTACGAGTATGCTAATGTTCTTAAAACTAGTACTATTTGTTTTAGTACTATAAGGGACTCGCTATGATTAGTCTGTGGTGAAATACAGATCTAGATTCTAGACGTAAAGAAAACGGGAAGTGCGAGTTAGTCGAAGACCGGAGTAAAGGTCAAATACTTGATTTATTTAAACTAGATATGATAACTTTAACTAACCTTTTTTTGTTAAAATCTAAATCTAAAAAAGCCTTTTTTAGGGTTCCGTAGCCAAATGGCAAAAACAGGACCCTTATAGATTCGTCATGTCTGTCTGTCGGTCTGTCTGTCCATCCGTCCGTCCGTATGTCACAGCCAGTTTATTCCGAAACTATAAGAGCTACATTATTGAAATTTGGTGCGTAGATGTATTCTGTAAACTGCATTAAGATTTTAAAATAAAATCAGAAAAAAATCCAAAATTTTTGGGGTTCCCCATACATAGAACTGAACTCAAAAATTTTTTTTCATCAAACCTATACGTGTGGTGTTTATTAATATATATATATTTATTAATAATTTATAGGTATTTTAAAATGATGTTAGGGTTTCTAACAATTTTTTTTTCTAAACTGAATAGTTTGCGCGAGAGACTTCCAAAGTGGTAAAATGTTACTTCTAAAATATGGCATGATAAAACTGAAAAAAATACATGATGATGTATTACTATGCAAACTACTAACGAAAATTGGTTTGAATGAGATCTAGACAGTAGTTTTGTTTTTAAACGTCATAAATCAAATTACCTAATTTATTAATTTTACTCAAATATATAACAATAATTTTACTATCACAGGCCTTACGCATAAACCGTAAACCATTATTTTCTTATAGTAATTTTAGATACACACATAGAGACAAGTTTTCCAGTCGATATTATTTGTTATTAAACTGACATACAAAAAGACAGACAAAGAAGACTCAGTGGTTCAGTACGTATCGCTAAAAACGAGACAAACACATTAAAACAACAATTCTATATACACCTCGCCTGTAAATGTGTATTAAGAAATATTTCAACAGAAAGTCCGAACTAATGTGTTGCGGATTATTTTCTCACATATCTTCTATTATTACTTTGTTCAGGAACAAACAAACTTTTTAACAATGTATATAATAATGTACCATTTTTCAACTTTACGCTGAGTTATAGAATGTTACAGTTATGATGGATTGTGAAGTGAAGGCAAGGAAAGGACGGCTGAATTCCAAACTGATGGTAACTTTAGTAGATTACCCACCCATGGTATAGAAGTTTGTTTCAAAAAATCTGAAATCATTGACTCAGATAGTTCCTATTAAATTATAAAAAAAAGTAGATTGTATCATAAGGGAGCACAATTGTATGTTTACGGCGAGGGCGTTTTTTTGAATCCAGAGCGAAATGAAGGATTCTAGAGTACGTCGCCCGAGTCAAAAATATTTTGCACCCGAGTGATACACTCTACTTTTCATCACTATCTATGAGAAAATGCGCTTCATATTTTATTGTAATATTATTTTTTACTAAAACAGAGTAACAACTAAATTAAAATTAAATAGTATCTAATAATAAAACAACTAAAAACATATATTTAAATTTGAGACATTTTCGCAATTATGAAAATTTGTTGTTAGTTTTATTAGGAATAGAGATTGTTTTTTTATTCAGCCAGCGGCGCGACTATGGGCCGTCGTGCCAGCCAGTCTTTATTCAAACAATATTTGCGTTCGATTTCTTTGGCGCTAAACACTAACATGTTACAAATTCAAAAAGTGTGCGGCAAAGATAATTGCAGTTCGGTTTTTGAATATGCTTCAAAAAGCGTACCAATGAATTACTTTACTTTCTTACTTTTTACATGACTATATTTAATATGGTACTCGAAAACACAAGGCATTTTATATCCGGAAATGATTAATTTCCCAAATTAATAACACAATGCAATTGAAATATTTTTTAATTAAAATATTCATTCATTATGATAAATAATGATAAACAATCACAAAGGCAAATTTGGAGGATTCCATTCACCACATTGGTTTGAAGACCTCCTCAGTCCCTGCTCGTGTATGACGAATGTTAATTATTATGAATGTGCCATAAGTCATAATGAGTAGAACAGTTTGTCCGGGGAAGTACTAACCACCCATTTCCGCCGTGGAGCAGAAGTGCACTTGTTTTACTGTGTTTCGGTTAGAAAGGTACGTGGGGGGGGGTGAAATTACAGGCACATGAGACTTAACAACTTCACGTGTCAGGGTCGACAACGCATTGGCGATGCTCCTAATATTGCAGATGTTCCTAGGTGACCACTTACCATCAGGTGGACCGCTTGTTTGTCGGCCCATGTGGTGTAAAAAGTTTGGAAAGTCATCAAGGTACAACAGGCCAAAAATATCGAACATTATAATTAAAAATAAAAATTGTTTAATTTTATATAGTCACGAACTTGTCTTCGGCAATAAAATACATAAAACATAGCGACTTGATGACAATTTGAATGTCACGAAATTACCAAGTTTACTAGTCCCCCTATTTAGCTAGATACACTTCATCGGGGAGCCGGGGCAACAAGGCCTCTCACGTTATTGCCTAGTTAGTGAGAGAGACAAGGCTTCACCTCGACTACGACGCCTCATTAATTTACAGAGTCAAACCCTCGATAAGGTTTTAATTTATTGCCATTGAAAAACAAAGGAATCTATACAATTGAGCGATAACCTGCTTTTCATAATGGCGTCTTCTCACGATCTCAAAATTGCTCGGCCCATAAAGAAGTAAACCCATGAGACTCCATCATCATCTGCCTGTTACCAATCATTTAGGTATACATTGAGGGCGACATTTGGCAGAATTTTGTGCTCTTGCTCGAGCTCTAAACCGGTTCAACAAATCAGATCACATCTACAACTTGAGCTGTCGAGCTGCGGCTCAAGAGCAAACTAAACAGTTCACGGCTCACTTATTATTTTACAGTCTGTATACAATATGTGATCTCATACTCTGTCATATTGGGTCGTTGTCGAACTGTGGCGCGGTAGCGGTGTAGAGACTCTGTGATCGGTCTGCAATACTTGAGCCGATCTGTGAGAGAGATCACGTTTGTGAACCGGTACGCAGCTCCGGCTCACAAACGTGAGGCGTGAGCTGAACCGCAGCTCATGCATTTTGGTTGAGTTACCCATGTCTAGTTCTCCTGCCAACCTTCTGCTAATAATTTTGTTAATTGGTGGAAGGTAACTCATTAGTCGGCTCTAAAAACAGCTTAGTTGGGCAGGGCCATCTTCAGGCAATTGCCTGGGGATTTAGGAATATTAAAGTCTCTAATACTTTGATATAACATAACAGAGCATGACCTGACTCACCGATGCATACGTAATATGTTATTAACGGCTGGCCTCGTAACTCTTATATTTCTTTGATAATATTGGAGGTCTGACAAGTACAGGAAGCCACATGGATTTCAGAACTCTGGGCACTTCCCAGAGTAGTCAATGGAAAAGGGGGCGTGTGACGGCGAACGATTCTCGCCGGTGTCATTAAAAAAGATGTCAATTAGTTTCTGAACTTGAACCCTTTGCCAGATATAATAGAACATCATTTCCCTAACATCAAACCACCAAATATCATTACCGTATACGAGAAAAAACACAGGCTCATTACGTAACCTCCGCCTCGTGGCCGAGTGTCAGCCGTGTTACACTGATAAATGACCTTTTGGGGGCGGTAGGGGGATACACCTGACATCACCAAGTAACCCATAGGAGATTAAGTGGATGGCTGTGTTTGTTTAAGTCGCAAAAGGTTCAATTTCTTATTAAATCTTAGAATACATCTTTACTGCAGATATTTAAGACTATAATTAAGTGAAAATAAATCACAAAAAACGGGTATAAAAAAAGGTATTTAAAATATACAATAAAGAGGTTCATTTGTTTTTTATTTCAGAGGAATCTCTAAAAAAACTGAAATATATAGTGGTATATATAAGTTCAGGTTTTCGATTCTGTAAGGAAAATGACACTAACTCGAGGATGTTTCGTCGCGGCCTCCGTGCTCTGTCTCTAAACAAACGAGGCCTCCGTGAAGGGGCTCGACGAAGTTTGTATTAGCTGAATAAGAGGGCTGATCTGAAAATTCTTTCACTGATATATCAGTTATTTAAAATCATATTATTCGGGAACCTAAATTTCAGAATAATATGTTTTTATTCTGAGAACTCGAGTGGAATAAGAGCTAATACCGGAAATCGAAGAATTTATAAGTTGCCTACTTATATATTATAGGCGTCCATTTATAACATGAATAATTATTATGTCCATTATTAATTACCACATTCACTTGGAATTATTTTTTATTTGATAGGACGATAAATAAAGTCTGGTTCAGAATTGTTGAAATTAAAAAAACAAAAACCAAAACGACTTCAGGTGGATCAATCAATATATTGAAACATTTTGAAAACGGCCTGAAAAAGCCTGTAGTAAATAATACCCTACTCATGGCAGCATAATGGGAGAGACAAGAGCAGCAATAACTCTCTCCTATCTATTACTGAACATATTTCCCTCTCACCTCCGAGGGAGGATGTTTTTCCCTCACGAACTCACCCTGTAATTAATGACGGACCATTATTTTGTGCAGTTCCTCGAGACGTTTAGGTACGCACTGGGTTTTTGTTACGAGGCGTTTGAACGTTGATAGCATATTTGTATATTTGACTTGGTGGTTAGAGACCCTGACTGCCGCCGCACAGGTTCAGGGTTCGATTCCTACCTGACAGGACAAATAGTCGTGTGTTTGTGTATCAAAAAATCTTGAAGGTAATTTGAAATGCACGGCGCGGCGGCGGCCCAAGCGTACCCACTGATATATAGCATCATTGGCAGGGAGACGATGGTGAAGATTTGTAACACTATCCTAATCCAAATTCTAACTAATGCAAAAGTGAGTATGAAACCACAGAACCAATCTTGCTGCAATTTTGCACACACGCAGCCTATGGCACCGAGAGAGACCTGGGCGACTATGTATCCATTCTAACGTGAGTGTAACCGCGGGGCGAAAGCTAGTTTATCTATAAATTTATTTATACTATTATAAAGTCTTCAAATAAATTGTCGTTGCTGTTCTTATATAATAATAAAAAAACGCGCAACAATCGCGTCGTTTCTCCCATCCAGTGCGTGTTCTATAATCTTTATTTTTAACTGGCCAGCATGAGAAGCAGACTTGCGGTGTTATTTGTCAGATAGTGAAATATTACGGACGGACGCCCCTTTAGCTGAACATAAATTCTAATTTCCATTCATACCTTTCATAGTAGATATATAATGCATAACGATATGATTAATATTTATTGACTGTGGAGTAAGCACGCATTTTTTAAATCAATCAATACTACAGGGTATTTCTTTTTTATATTCAGGTCAAAAGTAGTTAATTTGTGAGTAGTAGAGCTCTTAGTGGAGAGTCCGGGGAAGTACCACCTTACCCATTTCCGCCGTGAAGCAGTAGTGCACTTGTATTACTGTGTTTCGAATAGGAAGGTAAGGGGGCCGGTGAAATTAGGAGCACAGTTGCTAAAGCACACGTTTCAGGGATGACAACGGATTTGCGATCCCCGTGGAGTTGCAAATGTTCATAGGCGGCGGTGACCACTTACCATCAGGTGGACCGCCTGCTTGTTGGCCCAGGTGGTATAAAAAAACAATCATAAAACAGATACAGCAACTAGGAACCGTCCCGCGGCTTCACCCGCGTCCTGGGGAAGTCCTATATATCTCGGGATTTGTAAGCATGTTACTCGGTTATTGTGTAGATTTCTATTTTAAAGTAAGCTCCATTTTCGGCCTCATCTTCACCTACCATCAGGTGAGACTGAGGCCAATAGCAATCTCGTCATATAGGTACAAAAAAATGGTTTTTTGAAATCGGGTTCGGTAGTTTTGAAGATTACCTATGACATCCAAACTTATTAATGTAGACAAGTTTTAATTTTATTTTAAACGTCTATATACCATACATTGGAAGTAGTATGGGTAGGTACTGCGTTTCTGCCACCACCACATCAATCACGTGCATTATAACTAGTGACGCGAAAGCTAGTCATTAGAGTCGTAATGGCTGAACTGATTTTAATAAAGCTTTGCTCACAGATAGAATATACTCAGGCTTAATATGTATGATATTTTAAATCCATTTGAATATTAAGATCCATCGGAAATAAAAGAAAGAGAAGAATTTAGATATCATAGTTAAAATGACCAAAAAGAACCGCTAGGTGATTGTGAAATGCTCTCGGACTGGAAGTTGAGGTGAATTTGCTACTAGATTGATTGTTGGGTGTTTGCTATCTCATTCACACACATACGCGTAGAGGAAGGTAACAATAATGTGTGTCAATGTTTTTTTTTTTTTTAATAATGTAAACTAGTGCTTAACTGCGATCCCAAATCGGCAAATCGGCTTTCATTTCGATAGCGAGAGGATAATACAATCGCCCTGCCGACCATTTATAAAAACCTTCATATAATTTCTCACCAATACCTTTCCTAAGGCCCCTAGTTCACAGGGCCCCGATAAGGGACAAATTGTCAAACGCAAGCGTTATGTAGTGTTGCGTAAATCTCATGATTCGTAATACGTTACCTTATCTAAATACCTGCGACAGAACTGTGCCGCCGAGCTCGGGTAGCGACAGCAACAATGGCGAGCGAATATTACTAAATAATCTATGTATATAAAAATTAATGTCTGTATTTTCTTTATAGAATCGTAAACTATGCAACGGATTTTAATGCAGTTTTCAGCAATAGATAGAGTAATTCAAGAAGGGAACCAGGACTGAAAGCTGGCAAAGCCGCAGGATGCAGCTAGTATATAAATAGATATCCTGAGAATTTCTTTACACAGTGCCATCTGGTTCCAAACTAACATAACTACATATACAAAGTTTTTTTCTTTATTTTTAAATACATACTATAGATATTTACACCCAGACACAGAACAAACAGACATGTTCATGTACTCAAATGTTTGTCCTGGGTGGGAATCCAGCCCGCTTGGCAGTCAGAGTCGCTAACCACCAAGCCAATTAACCTGTCTTACTACTATTTATAAATGCGACAGAATCGGTCAACGGATCAAGATGTAATTTGGCACAGGGATAGATTATAGTCTGGAATAGCACATAGGCTACCTAACTTAGGTATATATATAAAGATATTTTTGTCATCGGGAATATGAAATAGCCCTCGGAAATGCGGGTGAAACCGCGGGGGACAGCTATAATAATCTACATATGTGTTTCAGCCTTTCCCAACCAATTGAAAGTGGGGACTCCTAGCGCCACCTTACCATGAGCCACGACCCCTAAAAAACTATAATTTACAGTTCTTACATAAGTCTATTTTACTCATAAGCCAAATTCGGACATTCTCTTAAAATTTTGGTTGTGTCCGCGTTCCCCGCGAATCCCTAATCTATACTAATATTATAAAGAGGTACATTTGTATGTAAGTATGTTTGTTACTCTTGCACGCAAAAACTACTAAACGGATATTGATGAAACTTGGCACATAGATAGGGCATATCTTGGAATAATATATAGGCTACTTTTTATCCCGGGAAAATGTGATATCCCTCGGGAACGCGGGAAAGCCGCGGGGGGCAGCTATAATGACATAAACGAAAGCACTAGTTGACTAAATACGACATCTCGAAAACTACTTAATGTAGCCCCGTTAGGGAAATTCAGCAGCTACCTACGTAGGTAGTTTAAAAATAGATGACCTCAGCTTAGAATTAATTTTGCGACGGCCAAATTAAGGTCTGTAGGCTGTCGTAAGTAACAGTAAAGATCCTATGTAAAAGAAATAAAAAAGAAAGCAGCAATACTGCTTTCTTTTTTATTTCTTTTTACATTTTCTATGGACTCTTAGTCCGTACTCTTTGAAGATTATATGATAAATTATTTTAAGATTAATTGTATTGTGTTTTTATATAATAACATCTTTCCGCGCTTGCTCAGCTCGTTGTTTCGAGCTGAGTCTTGTGATTCTTTAATATATAATAAATAAATAACTTAAGATTTACTTAAATTTAGTTACATTTGTTATTGCTGCTTAAACTCAGCTAATTTTGTACAATTTAATAATTATTTTAAACTTTAAAAGTTTTAAATCGTTTTGAAATTTAATAAAAAGTAGTTAATTTGACTAATCAGAACACATCCCTATTCTAATGTCAGACTAATATAAAAACAGAGAGAATCTTATTTGACTTACTCTTTAATAGGTTTTCTGCTTGTTAGAATTAACTAATAATAAATGACAAATAATATTCAAAATATATTTTTTTTTGGTAACCGTACAAATTTTGCATTTAGATTCGAAGTGAAGCTGGCCCGATGCCTAACAGCACGGTAATGTATTTCAACTGAATATAGTGTTTTGTAAATGTTTAATAATTTTTTATGTTATTATCTCTTACCAACAATAACCTGTGGAGGCCGAAAACTCCGATTTTTTTGGAGATGGCAAGGAGATTCATCTTTCGGCTCCATGAATGTATTAATTACCTGTATCTTGCCTTCAGAGTGACACTTCAGGTTCAAGAGGAAGACAGGCAGATACTCCATCGTTCTGTTTTCCTATCAAAAGACACGCCGACAAAAGAGCAGACGGTCTACCTGATGGTAAGTGGTCACCGCCTTGGACATTTGGAACACCAGGGGCATCGCCGATGTGAAGTTGAAAACTGTTATGTGCCTGTAATTTTGACCCTACTTTTGTAACCGAAACACAGTGCAAGTGCACTAGTGCTTCACGGCGGAAATGGGTAAGCTGGTAGTACCTCCCCGGACGAACTCTGCACTTTGCTTAATTCTTAAAATAATAAAAAAAAAACAAATAGGCTTTACTGTAATTAATCACTATGTTGTAAGTAGTGCCCTCTTGTGGGGAGTAGCGGAGTCTGATTCTTTTCATAACCTTTCTAACCGAAACCGCTGGCCTGGTGGTTCGGGACCCTGACTGCCAAGTCGCCGGTCGCGGTTTCGATGCACACCCAGGACAAACATTTGTGTGCTTGAACATGTCTATTTGTTCTGTGTGTTTTTCCTTTTCTTCTTATATTTCTATATGTATGTATGTATGTATTTAGAAAAATAATATATGTAATATATAATAATAGTATATGTAATATATCAGTTATCTGGTTTCCATAGTACAAGCTCTGCTTAGTTTGGGATCAGATGACCGTGTGTAAAATGATGTCCCAGGATATTTATTTATTATTATTATTTGTTAATTATTTTTATATTATTTTCCTTAAAGAATTGAAGCTCTTGATTCTAATGACAATAAGCTAAGCTTTTACTCATTTTTAGATTGATTACAGTAACTTTTCATTGTAGTATCATTGATAATAAATAACATAGAAGGCCGGTTGGGTCGTGTGTTCGACCCAGGATAAACATTTGTGTGCATGAATAATGAACATCTCTATTTTGTGTGTCTGGCTGTAATTACCAATATAAGGTATGTAAGTTCTTTAAAAAAATACCTATCACCATAGAATAAGTAATCTAATACGTTATGTATCAGATATATATATATATTTTTTTATACCACATGGGCCGACAAACAAGCGGACGGTCCACCCGATGGCAAGTGATTACCGCCGCCTATGGACATTTGCAACACTAAGGGCATCGCCAATGCGTTGTCGAGCCTGTGACGTGAAGTTGTTAAGTCTCATGTGCCTGTAATTTCACCAGCCCCCTTACCTTTCTAACCGAAACACAGTAACACAAGTGCACTACTGCTTCACGGCAGAAATGGGTAAGGTGGTAGTACTTCCCCGGACGAATTCTGCACTAAGAGCTCTACTACTCGAGAATACGAGATATCTGGCTTCCATAGTATGTACCGACAAGCCATGCTTACTTAGTAATAAAATATTTATATTTAATATTATTATAAACAGCCCCCTTATTCAGCTAATACAAACTTCTTCGGCGAGCCGCTTGACGGAGGCATCGGAGAGCTTATCTCTCAGTAGTATTTGCGTAGTAAGCGACAGAGATAGAGGATAGAGGCCGCGACGAAACATCCTCCAGTTAGTGTAATTTTCCTTACAGAATCGAGCCCCTGGCTATACCCCGCGGTTTCATCAGCGTTCTCGAAAGATGTTAATTTTCCCGGCATAAAAATTATCGTTACTTATAATACCTCCAAGAATATGTGTACTAAGATTCATGATGATCGGTTAAGTAGTTTTCGCGTGAAAGCGTAACAAACAAACTTACATTCACATTTAGTATATTAACAATAGGGACTAGCGGACCCGGCAAACGTTGTTTTGCCATATTTACATTATTATAAACTAAACACGAAAATTTATAGTGCTACAATAATTATATTCGATTGCCATCTTGCAACCCTGTTGCGGATCTGTGGATGGAACAAAATAATATAAAAATCACGATTAAAAACAGGGGTTGAATGTAGAAAGATGAAAATTTTAAGTTGTATGTATTTTTAAATTCTAAATCATAATAAAATACAAATAAAAAATGTGGTAAAAAAAAATTTTTGATGTTGGTCACCCTTATCATTTAGGGGTATGAAAAGTAGAAATTGGCCAATTCTCAGACCTACGCGATATGCACACAAAATTTCATACAAATCGGTTTAGCCGTTTCGAATGAGTTTGGTAACAAACACCGCGACACGAGAATTTTAAATATTAGATGTAAGGATTGTAGTAAGATAGCTTTTCCATAGACGACAAAGAAGCTTAAACCAATTTGTATATACAGTGTAAACTCTTTATAACGAAACTCAAGGGACTGAGCATTTTTTGTCGTTATAGAGAGTTATCGTTATATGGAGTGAACAAAAAAAAACAAAACAAAGTGAACAAACCAACCAACTTGGGCTCACTTCAACGTTATAGGGAGTTTATCGTTATAAAGGATAACGTTATAAAGAGTTTACACTGTACTTAAATTTTGTAAAAAAATTAAAAATGATAATTAATGAATAAAAGTTGTGTGTATAAAAAAAAATTTAAAAAACATTTACTCCAAATAATATATCAATCATTACTTACAGCTTACACGTGTCTAGTCACCCAACCCACTATGTTAGTAAATAATGATTCTCCATTGTTTTTGCAGTTTTTCCCACATCATTCAACCACACATTGTCTGTCACACGAAAACAAAATGCTAAAATATTCTTCCAACATTTCCCAGTAGGTATCCCTTTCTAGTGCGAAATGGGTTAAAAAAATATCCACTTTTCTCACCTGAGGTAATTTATCACTTGGCTGTAAGTAGTGCCATCTGGTGGCGAGTGGCGGAACTGAAACATTCATAACCTTGGATTGTGTGAAAACCCAAGCATATTTTCGATTGAAATTGATATAACTATATTGGATGAATGCACGTGCAATTACGATATACAGTTTCTGATATTCCAAAAACAATAATAAACATGTGATGTGGGTTTTGACTTACATTACCGGGTTCCGTAAAATTAATGTAATTTATTTTTAAAAGGTATATGTATATACATCAGCTCAACTACATTACAGTTTGTCTGCAGTTAGTTTTAGTAATTTTAGTTAGTCTTATTTCTTATGTTCTATTATATTTATATATATAATTCTTCTGTACGTGTGTTGACAGTGAACTCCTGAACGGCTGGACCGATTTGAATTAATTAGTTTTGTGTGTTTAAATGGATTCGAGGATGGTTTAGATTCACAATTGGACCCGGTAGGTGGCGCTGCGATCGAATTCCTGCATTTTTGTATGGACTTATTTCGACAGGACAACGTCTGTCCGGACAGGGAGTTAAATATATATTTTTAAATAAATACTTAAATACCTAATAATAGAGCTTTTTGGTTTTTTAGAGAATTTTTGTTTGGCAGGCACATCTCTTTCGTATTTCGTACGTGTGACAGAGACGAAGAACCCTCTACTGAGACATTTGGCTCAATAATACAATTAGTGAAGCAGTTGTGCATTTGTTTGTACACGTTTGAAAACTGACGGGGTCGTTATTATACAGAGTGACTGTATATCTTCAATATTTAAGGACGTGAAAGTGGGCGATCATATATGATGTAAAAAAATTGCATTAAAAATAAATATTAAATAACTTCTTAGTAAACAGTACACCGAGAGACCCGTATTTACCTGCGCAATACTTGGATACCGCGCGGACGCACGTGTCCTGCAGCGCGCTATCAACACAGAATACATAGGTACCTACACTGTACAGCTGTTGCCTACCTACATCAAGACCTCTCCCCATGTATGATCCGCATGAGCATGCTTTATACTTTAATCCTGGCTTAGGACAGGCAAACATACCTAGGTAATCACTAATTTGTGGACTAAATAAATTGTAGGTCTTGAGACAAGGTAATATCTACATTTCACGTGTTTTTAGAGAATATTGTTCAAAAATTAAGTACCTAATTTTATTATTTAATTTTAACGAGAATCGAGTACCGAGTAGTCTCCATAAGTATCGAAGGTATCTCACCAGTCACTATGTATATATTAGTCTATGGTCGTTATGATTACAGGCACATGAGAATTACAAACTTCACATCTTAGGGTTGCCAACGCGTTAGCGATACCTGTGGCGTTGCAAATGTCTATAGGCGGTGGTGACCACTTACCACTAGATGGACTGCCTGGTCGTCCGCCTAATTGATATGTACAAACTTCCTAAAGATTTTGTAAATTTTACAAATATAAAACTTGTAAAACATCTCTTAAAGAAATATTATTTACAGTCAGACAGTAGTTAAACATATTTTATTGTTATATACCCAATGCCCATAACATATTTATAGTTATAAGTTATAGTTACGGATAACTCGATTTAATTAATATTGTCAATCTTAACCATTTTAATATACTTTGGATTGTGATCAGCCTGTATTTGAAATATAAGAAATAGGATAAAAAAATATTTTGTACTTACCCCCCACATGCTTGAGAAATGTTTGTTTTTGTATAAGAGACGGTAGGCAGTCGCCTGCTGTTACCGTCGTTGGATGCTTAAAAAACTGACTAGTTATTTGAGCATCCAACAATTCGATGTTGGCTGTATGGGCTGCCTATTTACTTATGTTTAAATAGGTCTGTGGGCTTGTGTAGTGACTAGTGAGTTTAAATAATTATGTAGCTTTCTGCAGGTACATGATATATGAATTATTTGTAAGTCGTGTTTTAATAAGCATAGAATTAACTAAATAAAAGTAGATATCTATTAAATTAGTGACGGAGACGATTGTGCAGTGCCTGGACAAACCCCTCAGGTTTTTAGGCACTAAGGCAAACTAAAATTTTATTGTAAGCTATAAATAAATAAATAAAAAAAAAAAAATAATACATATACATATGACTGACGTAGGTACAGGTTGCTGTAACTCCGTGATTCCACTTTATTGACGTGACAACGTCTAATAAATCGATGAATGCTGGCTGCATGCACAAAAAATTGTCACGTTACGCTCATTGTCCCGTTGCGCCCATTGTACAAGGTTAATTATTATTCTTGCATTTAAAAAATCTGATTACTAGTATAATTTCAAATATTTATTCTGTTATTATTTAGTTAAAATAATCTGTTCGTTCAAATAAAAGTAAATTTATCAATTAAATTGTAGATTTCATTTCACTCCTTCTTTATATCCATACAAAATAATGATAATTCAATAAAAATGATTCAATTTTATTCATAAAATTATGCAATCATTTCATCAATGTTTTGTGATGACGTTGTCACGTTAAACTATCGTCCGTAAATCGACTTTACAGACAACCATTATTTTTATTTATTTATCATTTCAATTAGAAATAAAACAAATAAGGATCCACTTACAGATACGGAACTCTAATTAAATCTAATATTCTGTACCTAATTGTTGCGTTGAGTGGGCGTACGAGTATCGAGTTACGCATTGCACAATTCCCGAATCGATTTAGCAATAGTCATATCAACACCAACCATGGCAGTAAATACATATTTATTTATATTATTTAATATAATAAATGTCATCACCAGTGAAGATTGCATTATTAATAATAGAACCCCAGAAAATGCGTGGGAACAAACTCTGGAACGCCATTTACGCTGTGACAAATCAGAAATTATATACCCTTCGTTCAGTTTAAAAGAAATCAACGTAAGTGTTGCGTTCATACTTAAATACTTTAGCTTCGAAGAAGTATTTAATGAGTTCAGCATCCAAACTTGGATATTCATGTCCTGGAGGGACGATAAACTTAAATGGAATCCAGAAGATTTTCATGGGCTCAAAGACGCGATGAGTGATAATGTATGGATTCCGAGTTTAAGGCTTTTCAAGGCAGACGAAGAATCCATGGAGTATTTCTCAAGTGCTCCATGTAATATAAAGAGTAGCGGAACTGTTATTTGTGTAGTTTCCAAGCATCATTACGTCACGTGCAGGGTGAAAACGGTCAATTGGCCATATGACGTTCAGAAGTGCGAAATGATATTCGGAATATGGCCAGAGTTTAAGGAAAGGGGCTTAAATGTGACCTTGTCTTTTAAACGCCGAGCTATAGGCTTGGAGATTGGTCAGGGAAGCGCAGACTGGACCATGATTGACTACGAACAATCAGAAGACAAAAACTCTGATCAGCAACTGCGTATGATATTCAGTTTGGAGCGAAAACCAAGTGTTATCACTGCAATTATTATTTACCCATGTTTGATTGTAACAACAATAACTTTAATGTGTTTGTTCTTGGATGTGAGGAAGAACGTAAGATTGGGGTTGGTCGGTTTAAGTATAGCCGGCCATTTTGAATGTTTGACTGAAATAGGAAGTCGTTTACCGAGCAACACTTATGATGTACCGACAATTCTTCACTACGCTGAAGGATCAATAATATTGACAGCTGTGACTGGTCTTCTTACTGTCTTCTTGGGCTTTTTATGTAAGAAAGAGACAAAACCATATGAGTGGATGTGTAGATTTAATTCCGTTGTTTTAAATGGTTATGGGAGGTTTTTAATTTGGATTCAATGGGAGGTTGAAGATATTTCGAAGGATGTAAAGTTTTCTGTGGAATGGATAAACTTTGCTTGTATTTTAAACAGGGTTTGTACGGTTTTAATAATCATTGCATATGTTTGTTTGTACATCGCTTTGATGCCAAGACCACTTGTATTGGAAAGGTCAGAGTTCTAGCTTGAAGAGTTTATTGGTCGGTCTCAATGTAATTATTAAATAAAATTTCTGATGATATATGCCTTGTAGCTAATGATGACCTTAATTTGATAATCAGTTCTGTGCTGAGATTTTAATCAAAATTTTTATTTTTATTTTATAACCACTCAAATAAAAATTTTTTTTTTTTATATAGTTACTCAAATATTGAAATTGATCTCATTCTGTTCCCTCTCTCTGATTCCGTACAATGGATATGTTATCTACCTTTTTTTATGAATACCATAAATTTCTTATAATTTTTATTTGTAATCTACAAGGTAATGGTAAATTTTTATATATAATTTTATATATCTATTCATTTTAAAATTATGATATAATTGAGACACATAAAAAAAACCCTTTCATTTGATATATCACACGAAACAGTTAGAAACAGTTACTTTTTTAATTATTCACAGCATTTGGATCACAAAAAATCATCACCAAATTTAAACTTCATCGGTCCAGTAGATTCGGAGCTATGACAGATGGACAGACAAATGACCCTATAAGGGTTCCATTTCCCTTTTGAAGTACGGAATCCAAAACAACAAATTATATTCATACTAAGATTACAGATCTGCCTCAATTTGCGATGGTTAAAAGAATTAATATTTTAGTAGAAATTTTTTGAAATACTTAGATATCTAAGCCCAGACAGGTGAAATTAAGCTCCCTTATTCAGCTAATACGAACATCGTCGGCGAGCCGGCACAAGGCCTACGAGAGCCTACGAGAGCGTACCTCTCACGTAATGGCGTAGTTAGTGAAAGAGACAGAGCGTAGAGACCGCGACGAAACATCATCAAGGTAGTATCTTATTGAATGGCGCCCCACCGGGCTGGGAGACTAATGTTATTTTTTTCATCGTTCTAAGGGTAATTTATTAGTCTGCCTCTGACGTCTGACGCTCTTCAGGTGGAGATATGAGACTAAAATTGTCTAGTCGTCCCTCAAAATGTATATTTGGAATACTTTTTTGAGTAGTAGAGTTCTTGGTGCTGAGATCGTCTGGGGAAGTACTATCGCCTTACACATTTCTGCCGTCAAGCAGTAGTGTAAGGCCGATGAATTTCAGGCAAATGAGATTTAAACATCACGTCTCAGGGACGACAATTAATCAACCACTTACCATCAGGTAGACCGTACGCAAGTTTGTCGACCCATGTGGTTTAAAAAATATATAAAACAAAGAAATTGTTTGTACACTTGTATTTTTTATTGCAATGAATAAACTTCCAGTTGTCTTGATTGTTAACGTCCCTGACTGCCAAACCGCAGGTCGCGGGTTCGATCCCGTTTGTGCCCATTGCCTGGGTGTAAATCCTACTTATATTATAAATGGGAATATTTGTATATATCGATGTTTGTTACTCTTTCACGCAAAAACTACCAAACTGACTTCGATGAAACTTGGCACATAGATAGAAAATGTCCTGGATTAACATATAGGCTACTTTTTATCCCGGAAAAATGTGATATCCATCGGGAAAATTGGTAAAACGCGAGGGACAGCTAGTATACTCGTATACAACGTGTTACAAAATACCCCGTAAAAATATAATTAATTTATCAAAACCAACAACCCTAGTAAGCTGTCATGTCAGGGAACCAGATTATGTAACAGAAAGGCCTACGTACCTATTTTGCCTAATAATTGTCTACTTTAATAGTTTTTCTATTTTTCATTCATATTCACGGTTCTTAAATATAGTGAATGGACTCGTTATAAGGCCCCATTTAACCTCTTTTCGGCTTTACGGGTAATTTTGTAACAGCCTGTATATAAGTATGTGTTCCTTTAATTATAATTAGTTTAATTCAAATTCGCTTAGCCAAGTCATGATTAGGAAACAAATATCCACTGAAATCAATTATTAATCACCCACCGGGCTATCCCAAACCCTCAATAGACCTATTAGCTATTTTACGCTTAAACGTTATACCAGAGTTGAAATGTTAGTCTGAAATCCAGGCAGTACCCAGGCTAGGAATAACTGAATAATTGATAACCGTTGCCAGTCTGCCGCCACCGGAAATGCACCGGGAAATTGACGTCACTTCCGGTCATACAATTTTAAGCTCGCTGTGATCGGCTTAGAGCGTTAAAATATTGTTGGTTCTAAGCTCTGATGGTTAGAGATGTTAGTAACAATATTATGTTTAGGGCCTTTATCCTTTAATATTAATTAAATAATTAACAGTTTTACTAACATGAACATAATCAAAACAATAGTAGGTCAAGGAGATTAAAAAGTAGTTACGGGTGATTATGAAAGTAACTTCTTAAAAAACAAATCATGTGTATCAATCAAAATGTACAATCAAAACAGGCATCTAATATCCGTTGCAATGTAGCCAGCTGCTGAGAATGCCCTCTCCGACTCAACACTGGTTGACAACAGAGCGTGACATTTTTAGGACTTAGTGCACGTATCTTTAATAAAATCCCTGCTGAAATTTTAAATTTGCCTTTACAAAAATTTAAGGAAAGAATGAAGACTATTTTAGTACGAATGGCTTTCTACAATACAAATTATTATTTTAATGACGACAATGCTTGGGTGTAGCGCTCGCTCCAGCAGGACACATCTTTATGTACAAAATCTTATTTTGAAAAGAGTAATTGCTGAGTTTATTGCCGGCTCTTCTTAGTAAAAGCAACCTTCCGAACCGGTGTTAGAGTCTGACCATTCATAAGTGCCTGTGAAGGCCTATTTGAATATATATCTCATTTCATTTCATTACAACAACCAAGCCAGCTGGCCTGTCAAACGATCTTGTTATTTCATTTCACAGTCTGCATCAATGGCTATTCGATATGCATAAATCTTATCGTAATTATGTCACGTCACTGTACTCTGCTGAGTGCATTTCAATGTACCTCACGATGAGATGTCACGACTAAGTTCCGAACGGATTGCTTTCGATATTATAATTGTAAAACCAACTGACGGACAGTTGCATTGATAATGTATAGAGTGAAAGATATTTATGACCAGGATTTGATATTGGAAATACTGAAGCCTTATAATAACACATCTTCTCGCCCATTTTCCCTATAAAGGTAGGCAGTAGTCTCGATTATGAGACTCATTCTGTACTACTAATATTATAAATGCGTATGTATGCGTAAGTTTTAAGTTTGTCCCTGGTTGGACAAGGTAATATACTTCTGTTGTAATATAATAGTAAAGTGCGCGAGAAGCGGTGACAATGCCTACCACACGTTGTGGGACTAGCTGTCCCCACGCGTGTTCCCGAGAGATTTAACATTTTCCCGAAAAGTATCCTGTGTGTTATTCCAGGGCATTTTCTATATATGTGCCAAATTTCATCCAAATCCCTTTAGTAGTTTTTGCGTGAAAGAGTAACAAACATCCATACACACAAACTTTCGCATTTATAATATTAGTATGATGGCTTTGGTTCTGTAAGGAACATGACACTAGCTCAAGGATTTCGTCGCGGCGTATATGGTCTGTCTCTTTCGCTAACCATCCAATCACGTGAGAGGTAAGTTCTCTACCGCGTTGCGCGACCGACGAAGTTTGTATTAGCTAAGTAAGGGGGCTGGATATAGATTGTGGATTGGTTTCCGATGTAGCCCCATCTGGCGGATAATATAGCAGACAGCTTTGACAGATAGCCTCGCTCTCTCAGGAACAACATTCACTTAGATACGGAAACGTTTTGAGCTGAACTGAACTGTAATGTAATGTAATTAATGGTGTAAAGAGGTATAGGAACACAATAATATGTTTTTTGTAGTTATTTTCTTTAGACGCGTTATGAAAAAATAGTGAGAGTGAAATTTTAAGATGCGCGCGCATCGGTGTAACACAAAATTCTCACGGATGAAGTTAGCTGATAATGGTCTCTCCGAAACATCAACAATACGCAACTGTCAGTTACAAGGAGTGGGTAATGATGTTATTGTCAATAATAACCTAACAACGACAAATATTGTTCTTCGTTGCTACATACACAGGTGCAAAGAGTTTGGACACTACAATTTCACGACTGAATAGTAAACACAAATGCTTTTAGTGCAGTTTTTCTCCCCAATAATATCGGGTATAACTTCTTACGTGCGTACGTAAGTACACACACACGATTTTTATAACATTTATTAACATGTCGACAAATAAGCACACGGTCCACCTGATGGTAAGTGGTACCGCGGCCTATGGACATTTGCAACACCAGGTGCCAATACGTTGTCGACCCTGAAACATGAAGTTGTTAAGGCTCATGTGCCTTTAATTTCACCGACCCTCTTCCTTTTTACCGAAACTGATAATGGCTGAGCTCTTAAATTAAGAAGACATACAAGTTGACCGCCACCCCGCAGGTCGTGGGTCCGATTCTCACCTAGGACAAATATTTGTGCGCATGAACATGTCGAAGACATACAAGTTGACCGCCACCCCGCAGGTCGTGGGTCCGATTCTCACCTAGGACAAACATTTGTGTGCATGAACATGTCTGTTTGTTCTGTAACTGGGTGTATATATGCATATAAGTAGGTACCTATGTAAGTATTTAGAAAAAAGATGGCCGTGTGTAGAGAATGTCCCGGGATATTTATTTATTTAATATTCAATATTAATATACTTTATAATAAATATTAAAATAACCGGTTTATTTTACAAAGATTTACAACAGTTAATATTTTTTTTAATTATCAGGCACTCTAAACCAAACTGGTGGTAACTCCAGTCGACCTTCATAAGTGCCCTCCTCGGGCCTAAACTGAATAAATGGCTTTGAATTTTGATCAAATATTCTCTTTGTAATGTAATATCACTGTCATGTTCGAATAGATGTTAAGGAGATAATTCAATTTGTATTCCTGCTTTGATACATGAAACCGCATGTCAGTTTTAGCGTTTTCTTGTTTCATTAGCCGCAATACTTTACGATTTCAAAGAATTTTACAAACTTTTTCAAGACAATCAATATTTAATAATACTAGCTGACCCCTTTTTTTTTTTTTTTTTTTTTTTGCAAGGTGGAAAACTCATTAAGAGTTCGACCCCCGCCCTGGGAGAGACGGGGGGATATGTGGGCTTCCCTACACCTCCCCTTCTCCTAGTGAGAAGGGGAAGATGAGGTTTACCCACTAAAAACCACCTTGGCGTGCTACCGCTGCCCGGTTGGTTGGACACCGTGGTACCGCTTTTAAGCACAACCCACGATGTCCACCGGTCTCGCCCCGGCTAATGCCGGGGTCTTCCTCTCCAAAGGGAGATGGCCAAGCACGCGTGGCCATCTCCCGTCCGCCAAGTGGCTTGATGTGGCAGACGGAGGACTCCCATCCTCCGCCTGCAGCCACTAAGAGTCCCCCCGGGGGGGGGGGGGGGGGGGGGGCCCTTGCCGTTCGTGCCGGTAAAGTCACCCACCCGCAGGACGTAGAAATGCCATAATGTAGGCATTTAGACGTCCATGCGGGTGTCTTCCTCTTCCGGCCGGCTGGCGGCCGCTGCCTCGGGGGTGGGGCGCGATGGGCGGGCGGGCTTTGTCCGCGCCACTTTGCCTCTCACCGCGGGCGGGGAGCATTTGGGCCCCCCCATGACGTGGCCGGCCGGGAGTTGGGCGTGGTGGCATACTGCACACCGCGCCTTCTCTTCCCGGCATTCCTTCGACAGGTGCCCCTCCTTACCGCACCGGATAATATCAGAGAGATAATATCGGAGTCGATATCAGAGGGGCAGAGCTCCCTAGTGTGGCCCACACCCATGCATTTGAAACAGTGCATGGGTGTCGGCCCAACCGGAATGATCCTGATGGACGACCAGCCCACCAGGATCCGACCACGCCCGAGGAGGGCCCTTGCCGCCCCCGCCGGGCACCGGATCAGAGCTGACCCGGTGCCATCGTAGCGGGAGCGGATGCCCCCCACCCTCACGTGAGCCACCTCGCACTCCCCCGCAGCAGCGACGGCTGCCGTCAGCGACTCTGCGGTCGCTGACTCGTCCAGGCCGACCGCTTGGATGGCGGACATTTTCTGCGGGCGGCTTACGTGGGCTACGTCGCCCACGATGGCCTGCAGCTTCGCTGCAAGCGCATCCGCCGCCCGCTCCTTGTCCGCCCCGGGGACCTCGATGACCCTGCCCCCGGTCATCGAGGCCCGCACCCTCACGTGTTGTAAACCGACCTCCGCGAGGCTTCAGCCCTTGATGGCTTTCGCCATAGTGGCGTGCAGCGTGGTGGCGGTGGCGAGGTCCTTTTTCAAGGTAATCACCACCGCCGCCGTGTTCGGGACCTTCGGTCCCTTCTCCTTCTTCTTGGGCGCTGCCTTCTTGGGTGGGGGCACTTGGGTTGGGGGGGCGCCCTTGCCCTTCCCCTTGCCTTTGCCCTTCTTGGCCACTGTTGCCCAGCTCACCTCCTCGGGCTGCTGGCCCGAGGGGCCCGGTCCCTCCTCCGGGGCCGGCGGGGCAACAGGGGCTGCCGGGGTGGGCTTCTTGGCGGCCTTAGCGGCGGCCCTGGCGGCGGCCTTGGCGGCCTTAGGCCTCCGGGGCCGGCCGTCGCCCAGCCTCGCCCTTTCGGGCTCGCTTGCGGCTGGGATCGACGTGGTCAGTCCCGCAGTCTTCGTTTCGTCGGCCTCCAACGGGGGGCGGACGATGGGCTCGGCGGGCGGGCGCTTGTTTGCCTCCCCGAGACGGGTATTGATCATACCCTCCAAGGAGGCGAACAGGTCCCGCCTGATCTCCATCAGGGCCTCCGCCAGGTCCGCAGCGCTAAACTGCGAGGACGGTGGGGCCCGGGTCCCGCCTTCTGAAGGTCCGCGCTTCGTGGAGGCGGCGTGGAGCCTCCTCAGCTCCTCATCGCGGAGGAGCGCCCGCTCCCGCAGCCTCCAATTTTCAGCTTGGAGAGCGCGGACCTCGTCGCTCACCGACTTCTTGGCCTCCATTACGTCCATGGAGGCCAGGATTCTGTGGCAGGCCCTGTTGATTTGGCCCCGCACAGCCCCATTCAGGTTCCCCGACTTGCGGGCACCCTCTATGATTTGGGCAGCCGCCCTACGTGTCTCCCCGACCGGGTCGACCACGGGCTCCTGCACCGTTTTCTTCTTTCCCCCCCCAATTACCGATTCCGGACGGGGAACGGGGGGATCCTCCCGACACGAAGCGGAGCTTTCATCGAGGAGGCTCCCCGCATCGGAGGTAGCGCAGTCGTCCGAGTCTGCGCCCTCCGCTGCGCGGGGCCTCGCTCTTGCCGCCGCCAGTCTTGCGAAACTCGCAAGTCTCCCTTTGGCCCCACCCCTTCGGGAGGTGTTCACCTTGGGGGTGTTGTCGGGCCTCGGGTCATCCTCACCTTCCTCGTGTCCTCTTTTCCGGGGCAGAGAGGTCGCCGGAGTTCCCGGCCGGACTCCGCCCTCCGAGTCCGAGTTCTCGGGCTTGGACGACTCAGCCCAGCCGAAGAAACCCGACGTCACTCGCAGCTCCTTCGTGCCTCCAGGCACTCCCTCTTCCTTCCTCCTGTCCTCACTGCTCTCTGTCATCTTATCATTTTGGCTTGCATTTTTCATTGTTGTTCCCACGAGTATGGACGAAAAGGTGGTCGACCCCCGGGTGACGCCGTTCCGGGGGCAAGGCTAGTGCCCGTGAGGGCTACTGTACAGGTCGCCCGGTATGTACAGGGTTTTTACGTCTTGTCCTGACGGGTTTTTAAAGAGTTTTCCTTTCTCGCGGGCCGGCCAATCAAGGCAAGCCCTCCGCTCCGGGCTCCCACTACTCCACAACGCCGTTGTGGTGGAGGTCGTTGCAGGATGCCCGGGCTACGGGTCGCAGAGGAGCGGCGTGCCTCACTCTGTTTTGGGCGGTTATTCCCGACGACAGTGTTACCTGCCGCCAGGCCCGCCCGGAAAGGGGGGGGGGGGGGGGGGGAGGAAGGGGGAAGGGGGAAGGATAAGGGTTTTCCCTTAAAAGGATGGGAGTGGAAGGATGGGAAGAGGACCGAAGGGAAGAATGTGAGAGTCAGCCGCCAGCGCCAAGTGTCCACCAAAAGCTGGTGGGCACTTGGAGCTGTCGTTGCCCAGGGTGCGCCACGGGGAGGCCTCTCACTTGCACCCCATACTAGCTGACCCCTGCGTTGATCAATCCCTACTAATATTATAAATGTGAATGTAAGTTTGTTTGTTACGCTTTCACGCAGGCTACTAAAAACTACTTAACCGATCATAATGAAACTTTGTACAGATATTCTTGGAGGTATTAGAAGTAACATAGGATACTTTTTGAGCCGGGAAAATGTTACATCCCTCGGGAACGCGGGTGAAACCGCGGGGAACAGCTTGTATCATATAAAGCCATCTAGGAAAAAATGGAACCAGTCCCATCCCGATATGTTCAGTAGTTTTGAGGTGATGGTGCGTCAAAGGAACAGTATTTTCCTTATAACCTATTTTACTATAGGTACTAATATTATATATACGAGAGTTTGTAACGATGGATGGCTATATGGATCTGTTACACTTTCAAGCAAAAACTACGGAATAGATTGGGATGGAGTAACAAAGATCCATACACACAAACTCCCATTTAATTTAAGTAGGATCTTTGAAATTATTATTCATCGTAATCACAGAGTATAAATCTCTTGTAGGCATTATATTTTGGAAGCCATTAAATCATTTCCGAAGTCGATTAATTAGTATCAAGATTATCTTGTCAGGATTTGATTTATCGTGTTTTGTAACTGAATTATTGTTTAGTTATCTTTAGATTAAGTACCGTAATGAAATATTGTCAAATGTCAAATTCCAGAACCTACCGAACCAAAATAGGTGATTTTTTTTTGTGGGAGGGCTTTGAAATTCTGATCTCCAACCTTTTTGTGTTACGATAGATAATAATAGGAATGTGTCCTGACGTGTCAAATCAGCAATTCATTATGAAATGTCAAAACGATCGAATGTATGGAGCTCTGTATGAAATAGCAAGTTGTGACGTCATAACTGTACAGCATCAAATAACATCTCTTTGTGATTAGATCCGTACTTAAAAATTACGTTAATGATTTAATTTTGATCATATTTGATGTTTTTGCATATTTTTGGATGTTCAATACACTGGTTAGTGTTTGATAATTTATCTTCAATTTGTTCATCATAATCAGCCCCCTAATTTACCTAATAAAAACTTCGTCGGCGAGCCGCTTCACGGAGGTCTCGGAGAGCTTATCTCTCACATGATTAGAAGTATTAGCGTAGTTAGCGAAAGAGACAGAGCACAGAGGCCGCGACGAAACATCCTCGTGATAGTGTAATTTTCCTTACAAAATCGCGCCCCAGTTCCCTTTTGACTGCTAAACACAATCCATGCTATTCAAAAGTTATTGATAAATAATGAAAATGTTTCAGCGAGGGAATCAAAAGAGCAGAAGGTGAAAAATCTTTGTACTCGAGTGCAACATGTAACTTTTCATCCCACCTCAGCGAGGAAATGACTAAATGCAAAAATTAAGGAAAAGGGCGCGCGCAAAGCAAATAAAAAAAAGTACGCCTAGAAGGCTCAAATTCGCAAATTCAATACGTTGTGTGATAAATTCGGCACCATGGAGGTAGAAATAAATAGGTTTAATGATGTTTTGAATTCATAAACACACGTGACACGATGTTCTAAATTCAATTTACCTTATCTCTCTAGTGGATAAAAACGGCTTTTGCACTCAGTTATCGAAGAGCAAAAATACTCATTCCGAGATGGGGGGGGATGAAATGAATATTCATATGGCTGTTACTAGTATTTCAACTGTAAATATGTATAATGTATTTGACCACAATATCACTATGGTAAGTTATGATGTTGCCAGAGTTGGGAAGCACAACAAGTTTAAAAGTAGTAGAGCTCTCAGTGCAGAGTTCAGAGAAGTACTACTTTACCCATTTCCGCCGTGAAGCAGTAGTCCACTTGTTTTACTGTGTTTCGGTTAGAATGGCTAGAGGGCCAGTGAAATTACAGGCATATGAGCCTTGACAACTTCACATCTCAGGGTGGACAACGCATTGGCAATATCTCTTGTCTTACAAATATCCGGCGGCGGACATACCATCAGGTGGACCGTCTGCTTGTTTGTCGCCCTGCATGGCATAAACATTTACGCGCTTTCACTGGTATTAATAAGTTACTTGCGTGACCTTATAATAATATTAATAATAATAAATATCCCGGGACATTTTTTACACACGGCCATCTGATCCCAAACTAAGCAGAGCTTGTACTAGTGAAACCAGATAACTGATATACTACATATACTTCTTTTTATTTTTCTAAATACATACATATATTGATATTTACACCCAGACACAGAACAAACAGACATGTTCAAGCACACAAATGTTTGTCCTGGGTGGGAATCGATATCCATTGTAAGATTATACAAAAACAAATATCTAGTAAATAATTTCGCTGGATTTCCTTCACTGTCAAGTCCTGGGGCTCAATTCTGCAAGGAAAATGACACTTACTCGAGGATGTTTCGTCGCGGCCTCTATACTCTGTCTCTGTCGCTTACTACGCTAATACTACTAATCACGTGAGAGGTAAGCTCTCCGAGGCCTCCGTGAAGTGACTCGCCGTCGAAGATTGTATTAGCTGAATAAGGGGGCTGGTCTAAGTAAGTAATAACCAAAATTGTTAAATAAATAAAATGGTTGGTCCTCCAGAAAACCGTGCTGTTAAGTTACTAAGTTATTTTAATGGTATATTTTTAATTTTTATACGTATTTTGTGTCGAAACAGTTTAATTTTCTAGTAATGGCCTAAACAGTCGTGAGCACGTCTTCTTTTTAATGTTTCCCATAATGTTTGTAAATACCTTTAATAGTTGTTTAACGATTCTTTGTTTACGTCTCTTTGTGGATGAAATGGTTGGAGATTAACGTTGTTTTGTCAAATTTCCATACTCCGTACCTAAAAATAATCCAACGGGACTCTATTTATAAGACTACGCTGCCTGACAATACTTTGAGAAGTAATACAGCGATTTCTTGTTGACTTTCCTTGTTTGGGACTTGACAGAGATTCAGCAGAGTTAGTTACTAGATATGTATATGAAATTAAAAAAAAATCTAAATTCATAACCATTTATTCAGTTTAGGCCCTCGGAGGGCACTTGCTATGTTAAATATGTGAAAAGCAATGTTTTTTGTATAATCTTAAAATGGATTTCCACAAGGCCACGCCTGAGTTTAAATAAAAGCCAGTCAACTAAAACCGTGTAAAAAACATAAAGTTAGAAAAGAAGTTCCGATAGTATTTCAATTTTAATCAAATATATTTGCACTATGTAGGTACTATTCTGAGATATTTTTGTCCAGCATGAAATGTTACCTGAAATTTTAATTGGAACTAAAAAATATAAAAAAAAACAAACCACAGAAAAACTGGGTAACTACACATAGAGTTTTTATAGAACTTTTATCCATTTTTCGTATATTTTTATTGAAACGTTCGTGCGGTGAATTTTTTACGTTTCCGATTTTTTTTGTTATTTTTTTGGTTCGGATAGAAAAATCGGTTCGTGTACAAAACGCTATCAGATTTCGTTTGAATTGTCAATTGTATGACCGGAACAATGCTTTTGTATTTTTGGAATAGGTTAACAGAATTTTTTGGTGTTATATACTCGCCTAGCATCGCCCTAGGTATGATATTCGTTGGGTTGACATCTATTGAATTTAAATTTTATTGCTCTTCTAGTTTTTAGGGTTCCTTATCTCAAAAGGAATAGAGGAATCCTTATAGCATCAGTTGTGCCTGTCTGTCCCTAAAAGGAAACTAGGAAACCCTGGTTAATTCCTGTGTCTGGTCTGTCATAGCTGCTCCGTATTTCTGTGAACAGGCGAGCAACATACATAAATAAAATTAAACACAAGCCATATTTTCTTCTTTCTGTTTTACTTTGAGTTATTTTGTTTGTTAATGAAAAACTGTTAAGTAACTTTTTAATAATTATTTTATATTTTACGTCGCTAGTATTTGTTACTCTTTCATTCAAAAACTAGGTAACGGATTCGGATGTAACCTGGAATAACACAAAGGATACTTTTATCCAGGAAAAAGTGTATTTTTTTTAGAAAATACGAGTGACACCGCGGGGGACAGCTAGACCATACTAATGTTATAAAAAGCGTGTAAAACGTAATTATTTGAATGCTCTGTTTTCACGGCTAAACGGCTGAACAGGTCTAAATGAAAATTTGTAAGGTGAAACATTGTGTCTTGGGGAAGGACACCTACATTCACACACACTTTGAATTGTTTTTGAAACAAATAAAAAATCGCGTACAAAACCGCGGGACGGGAGAAAGTATTATATATAAATAAAGTAAAGAGTACCTCATTTGACAGTGTCAGTCAAGTACCATAATAGCACTAAAGTCTAACAATAAGAATAGCTTTCAGGATTCCCCCTTTACCAAATTACATTTCACAACCCAGAGAGTCGAAATTTATTTAGCCGCCGCAACGTGTAACCGTTTCCGAAAGTGGGTTTTAAAGGAATTCTCTTAGAAATTGTAATATAATTAATGCAAACTTCAGTGCTTCTGCCTCTACTGGCATCTGTGATGGGAAGAGCCGATATTATTTTATTTGGCGGTTGTAGCCGAGGGGGAATCTTTATTAAAATGATAGAGCCGTGATGCGGTAAGGATTTGATATTCCGGGGGCTTACAAGAAAATCATTGCCTTAATTAAGAAAACCGTAATTACGATTTTTTATGACAAGTCTTTTATACCACAGGGGACAAACTAGCACAAATCACTATCAGGTGGACCGCCACCTGATAGTAATTGGTCACCGCCGCCTATGTGCCTGTAATTTCAGCGGCTCCCTTACCTTTCTAACCGAAACACAATAAGACAAGCGCACTACTGCTTCACGGTGGAAATGGGTAAGGTGGTAGTACCAACTCTGCACTAAGAGCTCTACTACTCAAAGTAGGCGTATAAACAGGGAAACGGTCCACCAGATGGTAAGTGCTCAGCTCCTATCCTTTGCAAGACTAGGGGCATTGTATATGCGTTACCGACCCTGAGACGTGGAGATGTGCTTGTAATATCACCTTTCGAGGGGTATTTTCGCCGCAACGTTTGTTAACCTACATGAAATCCTACTCATAACAAAAATGCTAATGTTTGTATGTATGGGTATTTGTTACCCTTTCACGAACCTACCTAACGGATTTAGATGGAACTTGGCAAACTTTCTATATACAAAATGTCACATAAGGTACTTTTTGTGCGGAGAAAATGTTAGCCGCGTGGGACAGCTAATAAATAATAAAATAGAAAAGCAAGTTGCAGTGCTACAGGGAGCTAAACAACGCGGATAGGTCTGAGTGACTCGCGAACAGATAAATCGCATTTGTGGCTCTCTAGCCACTTTTACACTCAATTACGTTAACTGGAGTCTGAGGTATAAGAGTTTCCGATAGATTTATAAGAGGTGCCTCGTTTTTTGTTACGAACTAGCTACAAAGTTTAGCTCAGCGCTGCGTATTGACATTTGCAACACCAGGGACATTGCCAATGTATTGTCGACCCTGAGACGTGAAGTTGTTAATTATATCGCTTACTTGACAATTTGTGACATTAGAGTTTTAGGGGCCTGGAGTGCTAAAATACAGGGATAGGAATAGTTTAGACCCCAGATCTCCCAGAAATTACAGATCAAATCTTTCATGTTTTCCTAAATGTTAAAAATAAGTAACTACTACCTAGACCTACCAATAGTAAAACTTTTCTCAATTTTGTATCCCTTCTATTGTATTTTGTGGAGATGAAATAAACACATTTTTATTATTATAATAACTTATTGACTTCTGCATTGAAGTGGGAAGGTCATCGACCAGCCTGATTTATCGTGGCTTAAGACCGTGGAACAGCCGTTATTTTTGGGTTCACTAGTTCATTCAGCGCTGAACCGCTGGTAAATTTTGTATCTTCAAAAGTGCCCTCCGTGGGCCTAAACTGAATAAATGGATTCTGCTGAACGGAATAAAGACATAAATATCCTGGCACATCTTTACACACGACCACCTGATCCAGAACTAAGCAGACCTTCTGTACTACTTTTTATTTTCCTACAATACATACTTATATAGATAATTATTATTACACCCAAACACAGAACAAACAGACATGTTCATGCACACAAATAATTGTCCTGGATGGGAATCCAATCCGCAACCTGTGACTAGTTTTTTTTATTTTTTATTTTTTTTGTATTATTGAACAAAGAAAAAACATGGAGAAAATAAAACAAAAGATAATTCACAAAAAACCACAAAAGTTTATAAGAGGAATGACTCAACATTCAGATACAAAATTACTAATGTCTTTGAGGTAGGTATGTTACATACTTCATCACAGCCCCCTTATTCAGCTAATACAAACTTCGTCAGCGAGCCGCTTCACGGAGGCCTCGGAGAGCTTATCTCTCACGTGATTAGTAGTATTAGCGTAGTTAGCGAAAGAGACAAAGCACGGAGTCCGCGACGAAACATCCTCGAGTTGGTGTCATTTTACTTACAGAATCGAGCCCCAGATCATACCTATTTGTAAGATTATAATTATAATAGACTTGGACACTACCCTCGTGTGAATAAAAGTGGATAGATGTACGATGCAGTGACGAAACTCTTTAATTTTTTTTTAAAGTGCTAAAATTCGATACAAGTTGATGTTTTAATTTACTTTTAATGTACAGTGTAGTCAGGGTCGGTAACCACGTCAACTGGCTTGTAAATAGCAACAGAGTAAGTCAGGACATTTCTCATAACTTAAACCATACCCATAGCTCAAATTAACGAAGCAAAATAGTTTCCCATTCGGTCCGGCGAATAAAGGAAAATAGTATAAATGAATTACGAATTTAACACATTTCAGCTGCACCACTTCTAAAAATTTGCTTAATAATAGTACAGTCCCGCGGTTTCGGTCGTGTTCTCGTGGGATTTTTGTATTTGGGGATTATAACATAGGCTATGTAATATTGGAATAATGTACCTTTTTAACAGTGAAATAATTTTTCAGATAGGTGGTAAATAGTTCTGCAGATAGCATATAGAAACTGTTGAAATTTGCACTCTTTCTTTGTGTTAGATATTAGTGTATATCAACATAGGCAGCGATTGGAAACAAAGAGCGGAAGATCAAGCTCAGTGGCGTGCCATAGGTGAGGTATATGTCCAGCAGTGGACGGAAATAGGCTGATGATGATGATACTGTGCCGCGGTTTCGCCCGGATCGAATGTATTAGGACATTAAAACATTGCCTACATCCATCACTACGAATTAGAAAGAAAGAAGAAAGACAAAAATAAATTGATTTGAAAACAAATGTAACTTACGCAAAAAACAACTTAAAATTAAACAAGTGAAAAGGGTATCATGGTACATTCAGATCTGCCACATCCGAACTCAGCATTATGTGTGTTTTTTATAAACCAGCGCTGATCTTCCGTTGGGACCGGCCCAAATAGGTGGTTAATAGTTCCAGAGATTAATTTATCTTCACGTACATACAAACGTCAAGTGTAAACCCGTCATAAATAAAAAATATAAAATTTGCACATATTATTAGTATAGATACTATCCTGCGGTTTCGCCCGTATCTAATGTATTCGGAGAATAACTCCTTCAGCCATAGTGGTTAGTGTCAGTAACCACCTTCTCCAGGTGTTTTTTAATTAAAATAATAGTTTAAAAAAACAAAAAAACACGCTTTTATAGAAAATCTAACTAAAAAATAGAAAATAAATTTGAATAAGTAAATAATAGTTTCTTTTTTTGTTTTTTTTTATACCACACACCGACAAACAAGCGAACGGTCCACCTGATGGTAAGTGATCGCCAATGCGTTGTCGACCCTGAGACGTGAAGTTGTTAAGTCTCATGTGCCTGTAATTTCACCGGCCCCCTTACCTTTCTAACCGAAACACAGTAACACAAGTGCACTACTGCTTCACGGCAGAAATGGGTAAGGTAGTGGTAGTACTTCCCCGGACGAACTCTGCACTAAGATCTCTACTACTCGAAGAAAATAGTGTAAATAAGAAAAAAAATATTGTAAAAAAAAGCGTCGGGTGTAGTGCATGGTGTCAATAGTTAAAAATATTTTATTGACAGATATGTGTCAAAGGATTATCTTTTTGATAATATCTTAAAAAGCACTACACGCTTTTTTTTACAATGAAATCAATTTTTTTCTTATTTACAATATTCTTAATACAAATTTATTTTAAATTTTTTTGTTGGATTTTCTAAAAAAGCGTGTTTTTTAAACTATTTTTATTTAAACCGCTAATCCTGATTATCCTAGTAAGAACAACGGGTCTAACTGTAAAATATTAAATTGTCATCGATCCTTAATAAGTATGCTAAATTTTGAGTTAATCCGACGACTTGAAGGGGGTCAAAATCATGTTCAAAGATTCCGTTACATATTAACACACATATGTATGAAGCTATTAAACGCGTTATAAAAACCGCGCTTTCTTTCGGTTGTTGGTGCACTTACACGATAATAAACATCTTCTTTGACAAACACTGAGTACTTCATTTCTCCACAAATCGGTCATAATGCATAATAATGCATGTAAATGTGTGACTGAAAGAATTAAAATATTGCCTATATCATTCAAAATTCAAAACCATTTATTCAGTTTAGGCCTTCGGAGGGCACTTATGAAGGTCAAATTTAAAGTTACTGAAGCTACAACCGGTTCGGAAGTCAGCCTTCAACTGAGAAGAACCGGCAAGAAACTCAGCAAGGTTACATTCTTTTTTATTTGTTATATACATTTTTATCTATTCTGACTTTTTGGCTATTTTATAATTTCAATTTTACATAATTTTATATTTAACAATTACAAAATACTTATTATAGGTAACATTAATAAAAACAAAACAAAAAAAAAATATGACAAGACTACAAAATAGAAAATAACAATAATTAGGTACTTACAACTTAAACAAGAGATTTAGAGGTGCACTGTGCAGAGAGCAGCTATTTCCATACATTTTTATCTTCAATATAATGAACTACCTTGTAATACGCTTTTTCTTTCAAAACTTTCCTAATATAATTTTTAAATTTATGATCAGACATTTTGGTTATTGAAAGCGGTATCTTATTATAAAATCGAACACAATTACCAAGAAATGACTTGTTAACTTTAGTTAGTCTAAAGTATGGAACAACTAACTTCTCCCTTTGTCTTGTATTTATACTATGAATATGTAATTTTGACTCAAACATTCCTATGTTTCTACGTATAAACATTATATTTTCATAAATATATAGTGAAGGTAATGTCATTATATTTATTTCCCTAAATAAATCTCTTAATGATTCACGGGGACCCATACTGTAAATTGCACGAATTGCTCGTTTTTGTATAATAAATATTGATTCTATATCCGCTGCTGCTCCCCAAAACAAAATACCATAGGACAAGAGGCTATGAAAATATGCAAAATAAACTAATTTGGCCGTCTCAACATTCGTCAATTGTTTAATTTTCCTAACAGCAAAAGCAGCCGAACTTAATTTAGCAGCTAGAGTATCAACCTGAGGTCCCCATTGCAATTTATTGTCTAATGTAAGACCCAAAAATACCGTTTTATTTACAAGATCAATATGGCTCCCATCTATTATTATTTGGCTATCTACTTGTGCTACATTCGGTAAAGAAAACCTTAAGCATTTAGTTTTCTTTGAATTTAGTAATAGATTATTTGTAGCAAACCACCCACAGACAATTGACATAGTATGATTAACTTTAGTTAGATCTTTGTCTTTTCTATTAACTTTATAAATTAATGATGTATCATCAGCAAACAAGACAATATCTGTGAGGTCATTTACAACATATGGCAAATCATTTATATATACTAAAAACAAAAATGGACCTAAAATTGAACCCTGGGGTACCCCCATTTCGACTAAAGAGCCCTTGGATGTTGTGCCGGTAATCCCTACCTTTTGCTGGCGATTTGATAAATAAGATAAAACAAGATCATGAGCAGTTCCACGAATTCCGTAGAAGTCAAGTTTTAGTAGTAGCGTACGGTGGTCAACGCAATCGAATGCCTTGGACAGATCACAAAAAATGCCAATCGCATCCTGTGAATCCTCCCATGCGCCATAAATGTGCCTCAGCAATGTTGCTGCCGCATCGGATGTAGATCTTCCCTTCGTGAAACCGAACTGATGACCATGCAATACCTTATGCTTAGTAAAGTGACTTGACATTTGATTAAGCAGCAATTTTTCAAAGATTTTACTAAGTGCTGGCAGAACGGAAACTGGTCTGTAATCAGATGGATTCTCCCTACAACCGGACTTGAAAATAGGTACTATTTTACTATATTTCATTAAATCAGGAAAACAACCCTGATCAATGCATTCATTAAAAATATTTGACAAAACAGGTGCAATCACTGTTATTATTGATTTTACGATTGTTACTGATAAGCCCCATAAATCTTCAGTACTTTTCATATTGAGAGAATTAAAAGTTATTATGATATCGCTAGCATTAATATGGTCAAATTTAAAACTTGGAAATGTATTATGAATATGCTGCTTGAGTAAAGATTCCGCTGCTATAGGACATGATTTAAGGCTTTTAGTAGTTTTACCAGGTATACTCGTGAAGAAGTTTTCAAAAGCACAGGCTACATCTAAATTATTTGTTAGAATTTTATCATTAATTTTAAGAGTTACCTGTTCATTATTATTTCTAAATTTTACCAGTTTCCGTATTAATAACATTCCAGACTGTCTTTATTTTGTTATTAGCATTACCTATTTTATTACATATAAAGTAAGATTTAGCTTGATTACACACTAACTTGAAAGTCTTTGAAAATTTTCTAACATATTTATGAAATTCTTCGTTCTGAGTTAGAGATTTTAAATGATAAAGTTCATACAACCTATCCCTGCTCTTACGAATACCTTTTGTAGCCCAGTCACTAAATCCCATTTTACTATTTACCTTCACTATTTTAGTAGGACAGGCTCTATTAAAATTATCGCAAATCCCAGACAATAAACCTTTATACAAGACATTGGGCTCATCACTATGATATATTGTATTACAGAGTTTCAGCTCTAAATTATTCTTAAAGGTGTCTAATCTTGCCTTAGTAGTAGGTCTAATTACTTTCGTTACTTTAAATACTTGTCTTTTAAATGGCAATTCTATTAATTGAGCCTTATGATCCGAGCGAACACCACTAATAATCGATTTCCCTAGTATACTACTATTAGTTAATATATTATCAATACAAGTAGCCGAAGTGGCTGTAGATCTTGTTGACTCACTAAACAATAAATCTAAGTTGAACGATTTGAATAAGGCAACAAAATTCCGACTTTCAGATGAATTACTAAGAGTATCTACATTAAAGTCGCCACATACAACTATTGACTTGTTAGAATTATTAAATAACTTACGAAGAATCTCTTCCATTATAGACGTAAACAATAAAAAATTTGATGCCGGTGGCCTATAAACACAAACAATAATATAGTTCTGCAACTCTGCACAAGACACCTCACAAACACGCTCAACAGAGAGGCTACAAATATCTTTACGATCCTTGAATTTAATATTATTATTTATAAGAATTATTGTGCCGCCACCTTCTGCAGATAATCTATTGAATATACTGGCAACTGTAAAGTTTTTAATATTAAAAAGCATAGTGCCCGGTTTCAACCATGTCTCTGTAAAACATAATATATCTATATTTATTTTATCTAATAATAAATGAATATCAAGAATTTTGCCAAAGAAGCGATTAATATTCTGATGTAATAAAAAAGTCGAACTGTTTAGCTTCTCTGTTGTCAAAAGTTTTTGTTTAAAGAACTATTCTGAGATTTAATGTTAAAATGACTTGTTCTTACTGTGTTATCCCTTATCCTATTAATATTATATGCTACAAGTGAGGCAATCAATTTCTTAAGTTTTTTTGGAATAAACAGGGTATCCTGTTTCAATTTCAAATTACTAACAAACTTGTTAGTATCAAATTAAATAAAATTAGCACTATGACATGTAACATTATGCATATGGTTATTTAAATGCCAAATATAGTTATTCTCCATATCCGAGTAGTTGGAAGAGTATGGGAAAGCACATAACATTATTTTCATTACCTCATTTTGATAAAGAATTGAGACTATTTATCAAGTTTTTTTTACTTATATTTATAGCATTGCCAATTAAAATTATTATTATGGTATTTTCATCAAACTTTGTATGCAAAATCTTATCTATTATTTGTTTGTATGATGCTCCTGGCATACAATAATTTATTACTGAATCAGTTATTTGGTTACTTATTATTGAGCCAAAGTCAGATCCTATTTTATCAGAAAAAACTATTGTCTTTGTGACTCTAGGAGAAGGATTTGAATCTAATTGCATGACCCGAACATCAGTCTGATTCATTTGTGATATTGGAAGCGACTCACCTGGCCCAGCTGGTGAAGGGTCACAATCACATATATGATTATGGGACAGAGATCTTAATGTGTCCTCATTGTACTTACATAAGTCAACCAGGTGTGTTGCCGCCAATATATGCTCATTTATTTGTTTTTGAGCAATTTCATACCTAGAAACTAAGTCCCTAAGACAGATCTCCTTGTGCTCAAGGTCTGAGAGCAAGCGCTGAGTGTCAGTATCATACAATTTTTGACAATTATTTAATTTGTTATTGCAATCTTTTAAATTTCTAATTATTTGAATCCTTTCTTTCCTCAATTCAACATTTTTATAAAAACATTTTTGTTTTTTAACTACTGAGTTTACTTTTCTAATAAATTTATTTAATTTTAAATATTTCTTAAATATTTTATTAATTTGTAGTATAGTTTTTTATTCGAAATTTAAAACCATTTATTCAGTTTAGGCCCTCGGAAGGCACTTATGAAGTTCAAATTGAAAGTTGCTGAAGCTACTACCTATCCTTGAAATAATGTACTTACCACTTACCCAGTGTCTCAGATATCTAGTAATGAATAAATATCTGCCTCATTGACGAAGAGTTCCATTATAAGTGGTGTAATTATTAAATAAAATAATGTATTTTTCAGAACATTGAGATGGAATTTTAACTTTATTCTGAACTAGCTGTCCCCCGCGGGTTTACCCGCGTTCCCGTGGGATGTCACATGTATTATACATAAAAACCTTCCTCTTCACTACCTCTATCTATGAAAAAAAAACCGCAACAAAATCCGTTGCGTAGTTTTAAAGATTTAAGCATACATAGAGACATAGGGACCGAGAAAGCGACTTTGTTTTATACTATGTAGTGATAATAAAATCAAATCTACAGAGAGTCTCGTTGGACGGGGGGACTCGTTATAAGGCCCCATTTAACCTCCTTTCGGCTTTACGGGTAGTTTTGTAAGACCTGTATATAATTGGTTGCCTGTACGTTTATGTTAAACAATTTATTACTTTTAGCGATCCCCTGCTGCTTAAGGGTGTTACATTTTATTTTCTAAGTATTTATGGTTATATATTTATGCTCGCGACAGTACAATCCGTTGTCTCTGTAATGAGTCCCATACAATATTCTATCCAAAGTATAGTTCTAAATTCAAATAAAAATGGACATAATAGGCATTACAGTGTCGCGAGTTTAAATATATATGCGCGTTGAGCGCTTATAGATGTTTTCACTTCAAATGTTAACAGAGGTGTCGGTAACGGTAGCGGTGTCGCGTGTTCAAATATATTTTCCCATCACAAAATGCCCAACGCGCCTATAGAAGTTTTCACTTCAAATGTTAACAGAGGTGTCGGTAACGGTAGCGGTGTCGCGTGTTCAAATATATTTTCTCATCTTAAAAAATGCCCAACGCGCCTAAAGAAGTTTTCAAATGTTAACAGAGGTGTCGGTAACGGTGACAGTGTCGCGAGTTCAATAAAATTGTATTTTCCCATCTCAACAATGCCCAACGCGCCTATAGAAGTTTTCACTTCAAATGTCAACAGAGGTGTCGGTAATGGTGACAGTGTCGCGAGTTCAATAAAATTGTATTTTCCCATCTCAACAATGCCCAACGCACCTATAGTTGTTTACACTTCAATAATCAGCCTTACCTGCTTACGTTCAATTTCCAAAACACCTGCTTAATCGGGTAATAATTGTTCATTGTCAAATTTAACTCAAATTAAAGACTTATTTAATTATCTCTAACGAACACCTGCCACGAAAATTCCGTAATTATTTATAATTAGAAACTGGCAAACAAAATCGTGCGCTCGTTAAAAGTTTGTATCAAGTTATACAGTACTGTATTTAGCTTTTAACACATCTGTTTGTTCTGTGTCTGGATGGAAATATATGGACGCTCAGGTATAACTAAGTACAAAAAGTAAATTTATTTGAGTAGTATAGCTCCGAGTGCAGAGCTCGTCCGGGGAAGTATTGCCATCTTACCTATTTCTGCCATGAAGCAGTAGTGCACTTGTATTACTGCGTTTCGGTTAGAAAGGTAAGGGGGCCGGTGCATTACAGGCACATGAAACTTAGCAACTTCACGTCCCAGGGTCGACAACGCATTGGCGATGTTCTGGTATTGCAAATGTCCATTGGCGACCACTTACTATCGGGTATACCGTGTGCTTGTTTGTCGGCTCATGTGGTATAAAAAATAAAAAAATGGCTCGAAAAAAAGTACCTAGATTTTTTAATCCCAAAAAGCTAATAATTTTTAGAAAAGAAAAGAAAAACTTTATAGACAGCAGAATAAGGTTAGGAATGAAAAAGAAGAGCGAAATATTAACAGAATAAAAATTACAAGAGCATTTATAGGTGCAAAATAAACATATAAATTGAAGTAGCTCGCGCCATCAACTGAAGGTGTCAAAAGGATAAATATGCTGGTGATGACAAAAATAAATGCTGAATCAGAGACGCACCCACAGTGAAGTACCTACCTACGTGAAAAGTATTATGCCTGCTAGAGAATGAAATAAACACTACTGCTTGAACTCACAGTTACACACAGTTTAGGCTTTGATATAGATAATTAAAGAAATAATTATACTCAAGCTTATTTAAAAATAATGTAGCGACATCTATGAACACGCATCCAAGACTCCTGCATCGCCCGCACCACAGTGATGCGGCGACATCTATGAACGAATAGATACGCGAGAGTCCTACATCGCGATATCGAAGTTTTCTCAGGAGTTGACATATATTCAAGCTTCCAACATCAACAGTTGGACCGCGGTCTCCAGGCACTTTCTGGCGGAAGATCTTCGCTTTTAAATGGAGGAGTCACATACAATACAATACTATACAAATTAAATAAAAAGTATTTTACAAACATTATAAATGCGAACAATTTAGGCGGCCTTGCTGAAGCGATTTCTTCCAGGCCTTCAATTACCTCGCTCCACCATAATGAGCTTACGTTGTTTACATAAACTAGGTTCTTTGACATTTTTTTTCTAAATAAATATAATGACATTACCTTCACTATATATTTATGAAAATATAATGTTTATTCGTAGAAACATAGGAATGTTTGAGTCAAAATTGGATATCCATAATATTAATACAAGACAAAGGGAGAAGTTAGTTGTTCCATACTTTAGACTAACTAAAGTAAACAAGTCATTCTTGGTATTTGTGTTGGATTTTATAATAAGATACCGCTGTCAGTAACCAAAATGTCTGATCATAAATTTAAAAATTATATTAGGAAAGTTTTGAAAGAGAAAGCGTATTACAAGGTAGTTCATTATATTGAAGATAAAAATGTATGGAAATAGCTGCTCTCTGCACAGTGCACCTCTAAATCTCTTTTTTAAGTTGTAAGTACCTAACTATTGTAATTTTCTATTTTGTAGTCTTGTCATATTTTTTTTTTGTTTTGTTTTTTAATGTTACCTATAATAAGTATTTTGTAATTGTTAAATATAAAATTATGTAAAATTGAAATTATAAAATAGCCAAAAAGTCAGAATAGATAAAAATGTATATAACAAATAAAAAAGAATGTAACCTTGCTGAGTTTCTTGCCGGTTCTTCTCAGTTGAAGGCTGACTTCCGAACCGGTTGTAGCGTCAGTAACTTTAAATTTGACCTTCATAAGTGCCCTCCGAAGGACTAAACTGAATAAATGGTTTTGAATTTTGAATTTTGAAGAGCCTTGTGGGACACCATGGTGAATCTGAATTATACACAAGTATGAATTCAGAAGGTTCAGTGCCTGTTCTCTTATTCCATAGTGTTTTCATGTCCTGATCAAGAGCTCATGCCGGACACAATCAAACGCTTTGAACAAATCATTAAAAAATCTACCAAAACTACCTAACCGGTGTTCCCAAGGATATTACTTTTACTAATACTGTATTGAATTTAATTATACTTCCTCCAAATTGATGAACTGCCCATAAAAACTTCCAACCCCTAATTCATCCTCTTAGGGAAAAAAAATTGAAAAATATCTATATACGTCTGCATTAATATCTAACCTGAAGCAGGTGTATGAAATATCGTGCATCTTACTTAATATGAAGGATTACTATAATAATATATCATCATTTAATAATTCATGATTTTGTCAAAATCTTTAGTACATATTGGCTGTACATATACTCGTATATCCCTTAATATTATAAATATGAATGTAAGTTTGATTGTTACGCTTTTACGCGAAGACTACTTAACCGATCATAATGAAACTTTGTACACATATTCTTGGAGGTATTAGAAGTAACATTGGCTACTTTTTGTGCCGGGAAATATTCACATCCCTGGGGAACGCGGGTGAAACGGCGAGGGACAGCTAGTAGGTCATAAATTTGTGGGGTCAAATGTACTATCAGCTTTAAATAACGGCACTACTTGAAGAAATACACCGCAATCAATACACTTCTCGATTGCCTAATATATAAAAAAAATGATTAAAGATAAAAGCTAAATGCGGCGCAATGAAATCGATTAAAGAAGAGATCAACAGTTTCCTATTATATCAATAAATTTATATGCTTTACTAGCTATCCCCCGCGGTTTCACCCGCGTTTATCGATATTATGTATAACCATCTTGGCGAAATTCCACGTCGAATGGTAGCAGTCCCATCCCGATATGTTCAGTAGTTTTGAGGTGATGCTGCGTCAAAGGAACTCTATTTTATAAAGATTAATATCAACAGGGGTTACACGGGGTTTTAAGCTAAATATTTTGTAAACTTTTTTACAGCTTCTGTAGCAGGGAAATTGCAAGGGTGAGAGACGGACTAAAAGACTAACACCCATATTCTAAGACGTTTCTTCGAAAATTCCTCGACTCCAACTCGACTGAGGATACCTTAAGCATTTTCTCGAGGAATCCTCAAAATTGGTATTCTAAGTCATAACTTGAGCAAAACTCGAGCAATCCCGACAGATGTCGAATCGAAGTGTAGTCAAGGTAACATGTCATTAGTTACGTCGTTCTATTATAGATAATATATTAATCAAATAAAATAATGTGCTTCAGTTACTGTTTACATGCAATAAACTTCCTTAAGGTTGGTCCCGACGTACTTTGAAGTTGACAGTTATTTCCTCACCTAGAGTAAGGGAAAGCGTCGAGTGGAGGAGATTTTTGTAACTATGAATACTAAATATCTTGGAGTGACGTTGAGTGGAGTCGAGGAATTTTCGAGGAAACGTCTTAGAATATGGGTACACGTATACTCGAACGTGGTAGCTTCTTCAAAGTCTGTTTGAATTATTTTATAATTAATCTTTCTGACTCTCAGTCGCAAATTTTAGTTTTACTTTCTGTGTTAATTAGGGGAAGTCCGGGCAAAGTGAATACCTTAAGTTATTTAAGGTTTTAGCAGAAAAGGTCTAAGAAACAAAACAAAATAACTAGCACAAATCAGTTTATTAATTCCTCTTGCAAATGCGATAATCAGTTACCATTAATAATTAAGCAATTATTAGCTGCAAATAAAATTTAAAAAAGTACGCAAGTGTTCTCTTTGCCCGGTACCCTGGGTAAAGCGGATACAGTACTCGGGTAAAGTGAATACCCATATTTTAAACTCTGAAAACGTAGATATAAATTACATAAATTAAAAAAAACTTAAATTGAACATAAATAATAAGAAAATTAAGATTGGCAACTGCCAATCATCAAGAATCAAGAACTCTTGAGTGCCATCAAAAGCGGAAAATTCTTCGTGACACCATTGTTGACAAACGTCACATGGAATCAAATTTTCAATGGGATTATCATCTTCTTCAATACATATTTAACCACTCTGAGCTTTTTGATTTGTAGCTATATCTGGCTCAAAAGCGGGGACAATTTGGGAACATCCACGTTCTGGTTCAGGTGTACATCAAACATCGCTACGAATCTTTTCAGAATGGGGATGGAAATATTTCTGAATATATTCTTGAAGAAGTGAAGGCAAAGGAGTTGTAGACGGTTCGGGAATATCCATCCTTTCTAGTGAGTTTGTACTTTATATGACAATATTCATTTTAGAAGTGCCTGCAAATCCTTTTGCCCATGCAACTGATGTTGTTTCTAGAGTCCTGAGGGGAATTTGGTCGTGACGAGACAAAAATGATGATTCTTAGAGTAGTAGAGCTCTTAGTGCAGAGTTCGTCCGGGGAAGTACTACCACCTTACCCATTTCCGCCGTGAAGCAGTAGTGCAATTGTATTACTGTGTTTCGGTTAGAAAGGTAAGGGGGCCGGTGAAATTACAGGCACATGAGACTTAACAACTTCACGTCTCAGGGTCAACAACGCATTGGCGATGCTCCTAGTGTTGCAAATGTCCATAGGCGGCGGTGACCACTTACCATCAGGTGGACCGTCTGCTTGTTTGGCGGCCCAAGCAGCATAAAAAAAAAATACTAATCATTTCGTGCTTTCTCGTTCTTGTCCTAGTTATTCTGGTAGTTCAAGATATTTTTCTTAGCGTAGATGACCGATGATGAGTGATGACTTTTTTTATAAATTTATTCACTATAAGAACCGAACTAAAGATATTATGAGATCGTAAGTCAATAATGAGAATTGACGGACAACGTGGATACCATATTCACTTTGCCCTATTCATTTTGCCCGACTAGGTAAGTTTTGAGGTTAAGACATTTTATACAAACACTAATAATTCTGACTCTCTGTTAAATATACTATTAAAACCTACCTTGATATGCTACCGAATTAAAATACTCCTAAAAATGAGAACCTTATAATAATGAAAAAATTATCAATATACTTACCATGTGAAATCAATCTTTTATTTACGAAAACACAAATCTCCACCCTGTGGACGGCATGCGACGTGGCCGTTCGATTTAGCGTTTGCCGCGTACTAAGCCAAGATGGCAGAACATTACAGAGGTTGCGTGTTAAATGACAAACATATAATTTTAGAGTAGTGAGGAGTATTCGCTTTGCCTGGGGTATTCACTTTACCCAACCTTCCCCTATATCCCAGGCCATTTTAACTTTATCAAAACAATGAATAATTTTATTATCTAGGCATTTAGATTTAGCTGCTATAGAAACCCGTTCAACAAGTAGCAAACAAGTCGATAATAATGGTGCCTGCTTATTCATTCATTTCTAAATGGCGAGGTCACTTGTTTACTCAAGTGGTTAAAATAAAAATTAAAATTCAACAAAGGATTTTTAATCAAATTAAATTCGGGCATTTGATCCCAAATTTAGCAGAGGAACTATCCAGGTAACTGATATACTACATTAAACTATTTTTTAAATATTTATTTATTTGGCACACAAAACAGAACACAATCAAATTATGATAGTAAGGTTACAGAAACAAAGGCATTCATACTACCTTCTTAAATTAATATTTACATCCAGACACAGAACCAACAGACATGTTAATGCATACAAATATTGGAATCGAACCCACGACCTGCAGCGTAGCAGTCAGGGTCTCTTACCTCCAAGCCATCTGGCCCGTCTAGAATATATACAGTTCTAGCATCAATGGTTTGGGGGGGAAGTAAGTAGTAGTTAAATTATTTGTTACGCTTTCATGGCTACATGACTGAACCAATCTTGTTGACTTTAGAAAATGACATGAGAAATAGCTATTGACTTTAAGGAATGGCCAATAGCATAAGAGCTATAGATAACCGTCTATACTATAGACAGGGGGGTCGTGACGGAATAATCTTTTTTCGCCTTGCCCCCATCTTAAACAACAAGCTCCTACCATACCTGGAACAACATGACCTTCTCAGTAGCTGGCAATATGGGTTTCGCCAAGGCCGGTCTACGGGGACCTTCTAGTTTTTGCCACACACATTTGGAGCGAAACCTTGGACAAGCACGGTGAAGCTCTCGCGGTGTCCCTTAACATCTCCAAGGCATTTGACAGGGTCTGGCACGACAGCCTCCTTAGCAAGCTTCCTTTATATGGAATCCCCTCTGGCTTTTGTAACTGGATCGCTGATTTCCTGAGAGAACGATCCATTCGAGTAGTCATAGACGGCTGCTGGTCTGATGTAATGGCAATAGATGCCGGTGTACCTCAGGGATCTGTTCTGTCTGCAATACTTTTCCTGCTGGACATCAACGATCTGTTGAAGCCCGGTATACTTGGGTACGCTGACGACAGCACACTTGTTGACAGATACGTTTTCAGTGCGAGAGCTAGTAGTGGCGAGACCCAGTTTCTCAGGGAGTCCATGGTAGAGCGTATGAATTTGACCATACAGGCCGTGTACGACTGGGGTGATGCCAACTTGGTCAAGTTTAACGCTACCAAAACACAGGCGTGTCTATTCACCGCTAAACGGAGTCCCTTCACCTTGACTCCCACTTTACACAATGTATCTGTACCGATCTCTAACCATCTTGAGCTCTTAGGAATGCACCTAAGCTCAAATTTTAACTACGGCGACTCCATTGAGTACAATGAGCAAAAACCACTGCCAAAAAGCTTGGGATCTTAAACAAGGTTAAGCGGTACTTCATACCAGGACAGCTTCTTCTATACAAAGCTCAAGTCCGTTCATGTATGGAGTACTGCAGGCATCTCTGGGACGGATCAGCTATGTACCAGCAGGCAGCCCTTGACTCAATGGAGCGCCGTGCTAAAAAGTTAATTGGCGACACTACTTTGGTTGAGTCCAAGCTCCAGAGTCTCGAACACCGTCGCAGAATCGCTATTTTATCGGATGCATTTTGGTGAGTCTGCTATGGAACTTCACGACTTGGTTCCTCCATCACCTTTTCGTCATCGGACTAATAGGCGTGGGAAGAGTTTTCACCCTTATGTTGTAAACATACCACCAATGCGCACGAAGCGCTTTGCAGCTACCTACCGTAAGAAAAAAAAAATCCGTAACTTTCGATAAGAAACTTCGTTCCACAGTATTGTAACCAGAACAAAATTACTCTTCACCAGGTATGGACTACATCAAGTGTCATCATAACCATATTTGGGCAGGGTATGGTGTTGGGGTACCCGGCCTGCTTGCTGCCAGCTCTGCAAGCTCCTGACTCTCCTATCAAGACTGACATTGGAGCAGCATCATGGATAGGTAAGGATTTTTAAATTAACTAAAGCTATTAGCTATCGACGAGTCAGCAAAGTTATTCAAATTTCAGATTATCGAAAATGCCTAATTCATAAAACTGAAATTTCAATAACTTAGCTGACAGCTATTTTATAGGTGGAATAATGAGTTAGATGGCTATTCGAACTATTTGGCTATTGGATTAATTACTTCCTAAGTGATAACGTCAGCGTCGTAGCTACGTAGTTGATTTGCGTAACACTCAACTGTAGACACCATCCGTTACGTTTGAGTTCCAGGGTATCAAGTTAAATGATACTGATTTATACTGCTCTACCAAACTAAATTGAACAACTAAACAATTCTATTTTCTCCAGCTTCAGCAACCGGAACAGCCAGTATGTTGGGCATATTGATGTCCTCAGCCTTAATGGAGTCATGCGGCCGGAAAATTGCCTTCATTCTGGACATTGTGTCATGCGTGATAGGCTGGCTATTCATCTACTTCGGCAATAACATCCCAACTCTCGTAGTAGGAAGAGTTCTATGCGGGCTGACAGGCGGGGCCACAACTTTTCTAGGAGCTATCGTCATAGGAGAGTATACCGCCCCAAAATATAGAGGAATCTTCATAAGCCTAAAAACAACTGCGCTGTGTGTCGGCACTATGATTGTCCATATAATGGGCCACTATGTCAATTGGAGGACAGTAGCCATGATAGCTGTGTGGCCTCAAGTTATAGCGATATTGATAGCTTACACTTGGCCTGAAAGTCCAGCTTGGTTGGTTTTAAAGAAACAGTACGCAAAAAGTGAAAGAGCATTCTACTGGTTGCGAGGGAGAGACGAAGAAGCCGTGAGAGAGTTCGAGGAGTTAGTTCAAGCTCAGAAAGAGAAACTATGTGCATCTCCTAATAAAGTATCTGTCTGGCGCAAATTCTGCATGTTCTTTAGAAAATTGAGGCAAAAGAACTTTATTAAACCAACAACGATCATGGTACTTACAAGAATTTTAATAGAAGTATGCGGTAGACATTTTTTCCCAACATACGCAGTTGAAATCATGAGCACGCTTACTTCTGATTCGTCGCAAGGTTTTTACTACATATTATTCATAGATTTCATTATCACTGCCAGCACAACTGTGTCAACTGTATTAATTAAAATAATGAACAGGCGTACACTTTTCCTTAGCTCTGGAATCGCTAGTTCAATTGTTCTACTGGTATTGTGCCTTTATTTGTTTTTGACGGCCAAAAATATTATACCCGTTTCTAACTCGTGGGTGCCAGTATCTGGTTTGGTTTTGTACTTTATTTTAGTGAATTTAGGTTGTACTATGATTCCTCATGTATTATTGGGAGAGATATTTCCTTTGGAGCATAGAGGATCAGGTTCAACCGTAATTGGAATAATTGGGTCTGTTTGTTTCCTTCTTAGTTTAAAGGCAACGCCATATATGCTTTTAACTCTTAACAATTATGGAACTTTCTTTATTTATGGAGTAATAATGATGATTGTGTTATTGTTATTATATTTGATAATGCCAGAAACTAAAGATAAGACGCTGCAACAGATTGAAGACTTCTTTGACCATGGGAGCTTTAATGTTAATAGAGTCAAGGATGTCGACGCGGGGAAGAGAATTGTTAATGATGACTAGTTTATATTTATTTGTGTTATTACTAATTGTTATTCAACTCATTACGTTCAAGTTTAAGTAGACCTCATTTTTTACACTTACCCTAGAATAGTCAATAAATACCTAATGATCGCTGGTGTTAAAATTATGGTTATTTTTTGATTACCTTGGATAATCCCCGATCAACTGCATCATCTTTATTTTAAATTTTAAATTTGAACTTAGCAATTCTTGAATTGCGAAATTTAAATCAAATTCAATTTGCTTGAAAAGTAATTATATCAACGGTATTCCTTTTAACGTATCTATTTGCTTTCTTTCATTTACATGAAGAGCCATCACTATATCCACTGTTTCCGGTCCTCCATATTTTTTAAGACGTTTTGTCAAGCTATCTGTGTCCATCTTTGGGATGGCATCTCGGTACTATTTTAGTCCACCTATCGTTTTATTACGTTTCAGACGCTCTATCCACTTATAGTTCAATCCGTAGCCTGGTTCCCTTCGTTCCGTTTTAGTTCCGTTGAACCTTATTGCAAATAGTTTCATTAGCAACAGTTTGGCATCATTTGTCTACAGTATCCATTATTTCGCGCACAATTAACAAATTAAAACAGGTTGTATTTATTATAATGTAGATAAGCCTCTCAAAATAAATACGACCGTAGGCAGTATTTTGGTTTTACTATCACAGCTTATACTCCTACCTGGTGGTAACTAGTGAACTCAATTATTTTCGTCAATTAGCTCAAATAATTCGATGAGATATTAAACTAGCTTCTGGTTTCGATGACCTTTTCGGCGTTAAGGATTTATAGAAAAAATTGCCTTATCATAACGGAATAAGATACTTTTTAAACATACTTAGATACTTGTTAAGCTTCAAGCGGCCATCTTAGCAGTTGAGGTGTAGAACGCAGAGACAAAAGTTCCTAATTCAAATCTATTTATTTAGTGCCCACGGAGGGCATTTATGAAGGCCATTGTTTCCGAAGCTGCTGTTCGGAAGTGAGGCTCATCAGGGCTACCTTCTGCATGAAGTATCAGTTGCTCGTGAAAAATGCCGAAGTGGATTTCACCTTTTTGGAAACAGGTTCGTATTTTAAATGTCATAATAATACAGCAATGAAATCTCAGATGTAGCAATTTGCTGTAAACTTGCAGTGAAGGAAAACAGTACAGTTATTGGGTTTATTTCTATCAAGTTGAAAATGTGTCGTGAATATTTAGGGCGAGTTCGGATTGTGTTTTATCTTATATATGCTTGTGTTTGACCAATACCTCGCCATGGCAATTGATATCAAGGCCAAAGACATTAAGCACATAAAACCTAGAAGTGAATTGCCCCTCAAGTGCAGGCGCTGGAACATCAACAGGTTCTTGGTGATAGAATTTCACCTTGAGGGCACCGCCGACTGATACTAGGGCTAGCCAGGTGGGTACTACAAAGTACCCTGCCACTCTTCATGGCATTCGACGTCACTACCAACTGAGCGCCTTTGTGATATTTAAATCGAACTTAACAATTTTTTCCTTAGGCTAGATTATTTTCATTAAAACAATTTTTCTTATACGACGTCGGTCAACAAACAAGCTGACGGTCCACCTGATGGACAGTGGTCACCGCCACATTAACAAAACTAGGGGCATCCCCAATGCGTTTTCGACTCAGGGTCGTGACGTCGTGTCGACGGTTGCAACGTGAAGTTGTTAAGTCTCATGTACCTGAAATTTCACGGGCCCCTTACCTTTCTAACCGGAATACAGTAATACAAGTGGACTACTCCTTCCCGGCGGAAATGGGTACCCGAGGTGGTAGTACTTCCACAGACGAAATCTGCACTAACAGCTCTACTACTCAAAAAATTTGGGCTTTATTAGGGACGAATTTGAATTTAAATTGAGTTCCTAATAATTTAATAGCTCTGTAAAATAAAATATGGGTAGTTAGAGAGATAAAAAAAACAGAGAGACAGTTTTTGCTATGTATAGCACAATAAGGTTAATGACTTCTTTCAACTTAATATAAAAATCAGACAAAAATAAAGTAAATTGAATATTTATACATAATTATATCTGAACAAGTCCATAGAGTTAAATGCGTATCAAATAACATAATTTGCGTATGTAGGTTATCTACAAGTACTTAGACGCGAATCCGAGTAAATTCATACTAATAGTATAATTGCGAAAGTGAATTTTAATTTATACTAGCGACCCCCTCCGGCTTCGCTCAGGTGCAATGTAGATACTAATACATATAAACCTTCCTCTTCAATCACTTTATCTATTAAAAATCGCATCAAAATCCGTTGCGTAGTGGTTGTTAATTTTTCACGCAAAACCTACTAAACGGATATGGATGAAACTTGGCACATAGATAGAGAGGATATGCTCTATGGAATAGCATATAGGCTACTTTTTATCACGGGAAAATGTGATATCCCTCGGGAACGCGGGTAACAGCTAGTAATTTATATTTCCGTTGCAATTTTAGTGAGTGAAATATTACTTAATGTATATTTTTTAATCACATATTGACTTTATTTATTTAGGATTCACAATACAAATTACAACCAAAAGGCACCACATAATAAGTAATAACACATATAGAGCTGGGTTGTGACTCAAAACATAAGTATACAGAAAAACAAAACTAGAAATGAATACCAAGACAAATGCGATGAAAGTGCAGGTGAGCACTCCCAAATGACAATATAGTTAAAAATCTTATTATTTAAAAACTTTAAATAAATATTATTTATTTAGACTTCATTTATCTGCTGGGTATGAACCGGTTTGATTTGGAAATGAAATGAAATGAAATGAAATATTTTATTCAAATAGGCCTTCACAGGCACTTATGAAAGGTCAGACTCTACCACCGGTTCGGAAGGTTGCTTTTACTGAGAGCCGGCAATAAACTCAGCAATTACTCTTTTCAAAATAAGATTTTGTACATAAAGATGTGTCTTGCTGGAGCGAGCGCTACACCCAAGCATTATCGTCATTAAAATAATCATTTGTGTTGTAGAAAGCCTTTTGTACTAAAACAGTCTTAATTCTTTCCTTAAATTTTTGTAAAGGCAAATTTAAAATTTCAGTAGGGATTTTATTATAGATGCGTGCACTAAGTCCTAAAAATGAGCCTTGCACTTTTTGCAGTCTATATGCAGAAGTGACAAGTTTATCCTTATTTCTAGTATTGATGGAGTGCATATCACTCTTTTTGGCATAAAGACTAATATTTTGATGTACAAATATTATGTTTGCATAAATATACTGCGATGCAACTGTGAGGATATCAATTTGTTTAAACTTTTCTCTGAGGGAAGCTCGAGAACTCAAATTATAAATGGCTCGAACAGCTCTTTTTTGCAATATAAAAATGGTTTCTATATCAGCAGCTTTACCCCAAAGCAAAATGCCGTAGGTCATAACACTATGAAAGTAGCTAAAATAAACTAATCTAGCCGTATCGACATCTGTAATCTGCCTGATTTTTCTAACCGCGTAAGCTGCTGAACTAAGTTTTCCCGCAAGACATGATATTTGTGTCCCCCATTGAAGTTTTGAGTCTAAAGTAATTCCTAAGAAAACTGTTGACTCAACAAGGCTAAGAGCTTCGTTGTCTAACATTATACTACAGCATAGTTTTTTAACATTGGGTAATGCAAATTTAATACATTTAGTTTTTCTTGCATTTAAAACAAGATTATTAACAGTAAACCAATTTAATACCTGGGCTAATGCACCGTTTACATCGTCATAATTGTATTTCAGTCTATCAACACCAAAAATCAGTGAGGTATCGTCAGCAAACAGTACAATTCCACAGGTATTTCTTACGTAAAATGGTAGGTCATTGATCTATACTAAAAATAGAAAAGGCCCTAGAATAGAGCCTTGGGGTACACCCATATGCACAGGAGAACCAGATGATTTAACTCCATTCACATTAACACTTTGAGTTCTCTCACTAAGGTACGATTTCATCAAATTAAGTGCTGCACCCTTAACTCCATAATGGTCTAATTTACGCGTAAGTGTCTGATGGTCAACACAATCAAAAGCTTTAGATAAATCACAGAACACTCCAATAACATTCTGCGACTTTTCCCAAGCGTTGAAAATTTGTTTTAAGAGTGCTACCCCGGCATCAATAGTGGAGCGACCTTTAGTAAAACCGTACTGCTCACTGTGTAAAAGTTTATTTAAATTAAAGTGAGCAAGTAGTTGCGTTAAAATAATCTTTTCGAATACTTTGCTTAGGGCTGGCAAGATAGAAACGGGCCTATAATTGGTTGGATCACTAGGATCTCCGGCCTTGAACAAAGGTATAACTTTGCTATGAGTCATTAAATCCGGAAATTTACCAAAATCTACGCATCGGTTAAAAATTAGAGCTAAATGGGGAGCAATATTATCAATTATACCCTGCAAAACTGTTACTGATATACCCCATAAGTCGCCAGTCCGTTTAACTTTTAAACTTTTGAAAGTTTTGATGACATCGAAAGGTGTGATATGCCTAAACCTAAACAATTCATTGCACTCTGATACGTTAGTTTTTAACAACGACTCAGCATCTGCCGGTGAAGAATCCAAGGAGCTGGTTGTGGCTATAGGTATGTCACTAAAAAAATTATTAAAAGCAAGTGCAATTTGGTCATCTTCACAGATAATATTTCCGTTAATATTTAATTCAATGCGCTTATTATTGTTTTGAGTTTTACCTCTTTCTGAATTAATTATGTTCCAAGTAGTTTTTACTTTATTATTTGATTGGCTTATCTTATTTCTTAGATATATAGATTTTGCCGAAGTGCAAGCTTTTTTAAACACTTTGGAATATTTTCTTACATAATCAATAAAATCGACATTTTGATTGTATTTCTTCATACCATACAACTCATACAACATAGCTCTACTTGTATAAATACCAACTGTTGCCCAGTCGTTAAACTTAATTTTATAATTTTCGTTGAAAGTCTTAAGTTTAAAAGCCTTATTAAATTCGATTTTTATAAATTCAAAGAGTTCAGTATAGAGACCATCCGGCTCGTCCTGTGCCATGCTAACAGAAACTATATTTTTATTAACGTTATCTTTAAATCGAGCGATACGATTCAAAGTGATGTGCCTACAAGTTATTTTAAGCGGCATATCATTCGATTCATTTACAAAAACTACCTTCTGGCCGCAATGATCAGAAGTTAATTCTGTAATAATTGATTTCTCAAGTGCATCACAGCTGCAAAACACATTATCGAGACAAGTGGCAGAAGTTCCCGTAATTCTGGTAGGCTCACAAAATAAATTACTAAGATTAAATGATTGAAATAAATTAATAAGTCTTATAGTTGTGGGAGAAGCTACTAATAAATTGACATTGAAATCGCCACATACTATAACATTCTTATTACAAGTTTGAGCTTTCTGTAAAGCATCTTCTACCACCATTTCAAATAAGTTATAGTCACCTAGGGGGGGACGGTACACGCAAACTATAACAAAGCGCTCAAGCTCCACACAGGACAATTCAACAGTGCGCTCGATAGATAAGTCCACAATATCTTTGAGGTTTTTACCTTTAATGTGATTTGAAACTAAAATTAAGCTACCACCGTGTATCGCTGTCTTTCTTACGAACGCACTTAACAATTTATAGTTAGGAATACTTATTAACAACTCAGAATTCTTCAACCAATGTTCGGTGACACATAATACATCAACATTATGGTATTCAACAAATAATTGTATTTCTAATTCTTTGCCAGCTAGGCCCTGAATATTCTGATGAACTATATTTAATTTATTGAGCTTAGCTTTTGTCCTAATATAAGAAAATCCCCCCCACCACTGGCATTATTATCAATAACACCAGTGTCAATAGTCCCAACTAAGCTACTTGTGGCTTGGTCATAAATGTGTATATTTCCTGCTAGCAATGTAGCGATCTGTTTCTTATACTTAATGGGCAGATACATAGTATCTTTTGTCAATTTAAAATTAAATGTAAAACTATTAATGTCAAAATAAAACATGGCGTCACTATGACGATGAATTAAATTATATAGTGTCATATTCATGTCATATATGTGCTTATTCTGTTCCTGAGACAACAAGTTAGAATACGGAAAGGCACATAAAACAAATTGACAATTATATTGGCTGTGTAAGTCAAGCAACTTGTCGAAACTATTAATAATGCTCTTTTTCCGGACATTTAAACTATCTCCACAAAGTATGATAACAGTTGTATTATGATGAAGTTCCTGTGAATTAACATTTTTAATTAATTGCTCATAAGAAGCACCGGGATAACATTTGTTTACAACCTTTTCTTTTAATACGTTATTAATAAGAGGGCCGAAACCTTGACCAATTTTATCACAAATGACAATAGTTTGTTTTACCAAGTCCAGTGTTTGTAATGTTAGATTTGTCGATTTAGTGTTCAACTCTGTCTGTGAAGCAGAGCTAAAATTTGCGTTGGAACAGGTACAATGATTATTTACAAGAGAGTCAAGCCGTTCACTATTATATTCGCTTAATTTTATGAGTTCATCTGCCGCTGAAATATGCTCGTTAATTTGTAATTTGGAGGATATCTTTTATGGTTTTTTTTTTAATTGCTAAACTTAGGATCAAAAATATCAAGTTCTGAATTACTTTTAGACAATTGACTAAATTGCTTCATCAGGTATGGACTACATCAAGTGTCATCGTAACCATATTTGGTCAGGGTATGGTGTTGGGGTACCCGGCCTGTTTGCTGCCAGCTCTGCAAGCTCCTGACTCTCCTATCAAGACTGACATTAGAACAGCATCATGGCTAGGTAAGCATATAAAATTAATTACACAGGAATTAAACAGTAGTAAAAAATGCTATTTTATCTAAATTGCCACTTTGCCTAAGAAGCAAATATGTTGAATAATCAAAAATATACAGCAACAATATTGTCTCAGGGTTGTCGCAGAATTGGAGCCGCCTTAGCCAAGCAAGCCTTAGGTTGTGATGGGAATTTTACTCCAAAAGTAGACCTTGGGCCGAAAAATCGTGATATCCCTAACTATACTATATGTATACTATACTAGAATGTTAGAACTACATAATTTTATTATCTTTCCAGCCTCAGCAACCGGACCAGCCAATATTCTAGGCATTTTCATGTCATCAGCCTTAATGGACTCGTGTGGCCGGAGAATTGCCTTCATTCTGGACATCGTGCCTTGCGTAATAGGCTGGCTATTCATCTACTTCGGCAATAACATCCCAACCCTCCTAGTAGGAAGAGTCCTATGCGGAGTGACAGGTGGAGCCACAGCCTTTCTAGGAGCTATCGTTATAGGAGAGTATACTGCCCCAAAATATAGAGGAATCCTCTTAAGCCTAAAAACAACTGCGCTGTGTGTCGGCAGTTTAGTCGTCCATATAATGGGTCACATTGTCAATTGGAAAACTGTAGCCGTGATAGCTGTGTGGCCTCAAGTCATAGCGATATCGATAGCGTACACATGGCCTGAAAGTCCAGCTTGGTTGGTGTCAAAGAAACAGTACAGTAAAAGTGAAAAAGCGTTCTACTGGTTGCGAGGGAAGAACGAAGAAGCCGTGACAGAGTTCCAGGAGTTAGTCCAAGCTCAGAGAGAGAAACCATGCACATCTACTAACAAAGTGTCCGTCTGTCACAAAGTCTGTATGTTCTTTAGAAAATTCACAGAGAAGAACTTTATAAAACCGACAGCGATCATGTTTCTTGGAGGAATTTTAATGGAAGCAAGCGGTAGACATATTTTCCCAACTTACGCTGTCGAAATCATGAGCACGCTAACTTCTGATTCGTCGCAAGGTTTTTACTACATATTATTTATTGATTTCATTATCACAGCTAGTACTACGGTATCAACTTTAATAATAAAAGCAATAAATAGGCGTACACTTCTATTAAGCTCTGGAATCGCCAGTTCCATTGTTCTAATCGTACTATGCCTATATTTGTTTTTGACGGCCAAAAATATGATTGTTACCTCTACATCCTGGGTGTCTGTATCTGTATTGGGTATGTTCTTCATTTTAGTTAATTTAGGTTGTACAAGCATTCCTTATGTGTTATTGGGAGAGATATTTCCTTTGGACCACAGAGGATCAGGTTCGACGGTAACTGGCGTAATTTGGTCTGTTTGTTTCCTTATAAGTTTGAAAGTAACGCCATATATGCTTTTTACTTTGAAGGTTTATGGTACTTTCTTTGTTTTGGGAATACTAATGATCATTACCTTATTGTTTTTGTATTGTATTATGCCAGAAACTAAAGATAAGACGTTGCAACAGATTGAAGACTACTTTAACTACGGAAGCTTTAATATTAATAGGATAAACGATGAAGATGTGGGGAAGAGGATTGTTAACGAAGTCTAAGTAGTTACAAGATTTACATCACACGGGTACTAATCTTGCAGAACGCGCTTGTCTCCTTGTAATTTCAGAGCGGGAGCGTGCTCTGGCTACAAGCTTTACCATCCACCGTCATCGGTACCTTACTACACGATACCTCATTCACTCTAGTCATCTGTCTACGCCTGGATGAATATACGAATGAGCCCTACCGCTGTCTATCGGGTAACAAAATGGCCTAGGTTACCATGGTCTGTCATGCCGCCACAGCGCTGGCTGCCTATCGAGACACGCTGCAATCGATGACGTCATCCGCAGAGCCATCGTCACCGTTCACGTGCCGACCATCTTAGAGCCGAACGGAATAGCACGTGAAGATGGTTAGAGGCCCGACGGAATGACGTTATTACCCTGGAGTCGAGGCAAGCCTCTAGTGTGGGATGCAACGTGTGTAGATATCGTTGCACAATCCCACCTAGAGTCAACGTCCAAGGCGGCGGGTGCGGTGGCGACAGTCGCTGAGAGCTTTAAACGGCGCAAGTATGTGGCCATCGGCGATGGTAGCATATTTGCACAGTTTGGAGTAGAATCACTTGGGCCGAGCGGGCCAGAGGCGCGTAAATTATCCAAAGATCTTTCAACACACTTCATGACGTCCTGTGACCAGAAGGCTGGCTCATATTTTGGTTAGAGAATAAACTTAGCCATACAAAGAGGCAACATAGCCATTATTTTGGGCATCCATAGATGGCTATTATAATCTCAATTTCTTTTCTTTTTAGATTATTGCTATATGTATTAGTTAATTTTAAGTAGTTTTGTATGTAGAGTACCTATTAAGTTTCTCTATTTAATTCTTTATATGCATTATCATAAGAATAGCTATTGGATTAAGATTTTAAATTATAAAATATTTTTTTATTGTAACATATTCCATACGATACATCATAATGGTTTTATCAATACATTTAGTATTGTCATTGATATTTTAATAAAGAAACGCAACAAGATATATTTTGACTTCCTAATTTTTACAAAGAATATAGAAAGTTAGTGTCTTCATTGAAGTACCCTTTAGATAATGTTAAGTTAGTAACTGTAAAATATATGTATCAATATTATATGTATATGTTTGACATTTGCTCATTTAAATAGACGGCATCATTCTCCCACTGTGAAATTCTTAGAAATGATCATATTTTTGACACGTTCATCCCTACTAATATTATAAATGTGAATGTAAGTTTGTTTGTTACGCTTTCACGCAAAAACCATTTAACCGATCATCATGAAACTTTGTACACATATTCTTGGAGGTATAAGAAGTAACATAGGATACTTTGATCCCGGGAAAATGTATCATCCCTCGGGAACGCGAGTGAAACCGCGAGGGACAGCTAGTATTAATATAAATCAGAGAAGGAACGAATTTCGGATCTGGATATACGAATGCTATTATACCGGTTTCGGTTACGGTTTTGGGTTCTATATATGATGAGTCCTGAGAAAGCTTCGATAGTGCGATGTAGGATTCTCGCATGCATGTTCATAGATGTCGCCACAATACCAATAAATACGTTATTCTGTTTTTATTTATTCTGCATTTTAACCTAACAGTCTATATATACTTAAAATTGCCATTTAGTAGTCGCTCGCGGTCCTATCTTACCAGGAATTTCTGAACAAAGTTAATCTAATGTAATCATGACAATATTTTAGTTACAGCACCGTCTGCAGACGGTCCACCTGATGGTAAATGGTCACCGCTGCCTATAAACATTTGCAACACAATTGTCATCGCTAATGCGTTATCGATCTTGAGACGTGGAGTTGTTCAGTATCATGTGCTTGTACTTCCAACCAACACACAATAATACGAGTGCACTATTGTTTTACGGTGATGGTAGGTGGTAGTACTTACCCGGGCGACCTGCACTAACAGCTCTACTACTCCGATCTTAAGCTTTCAGGATCATGTCCTCGCGCGTAACGCGGAACGCGAGACGCGGGACGGAGAAGCGGGACGCGAGAAGCGGGGCATCGCAACGGGTCGGCGCGGGGCACGGCCACATGACGTGACCACTCACACGCAAAGCGGCATAGCAGACACTCGCGCCCAAGTAGAATAGATTTGAATTTTATATTAAACCATTTAAATACAGTCCGCTTAATTATTAATTATATAAACCTGAGCAAGCCAAAATAATCATATGATTTTTAGAACGATGCGCGGACATAGCGGCTCTCTGTTACACAGTTTACGATTTACTGAAATGAAGCAGTTAAAAACTAGGAACATAGAACAGGAACATGAAGGAACAGATTTTTATAAACCATGAAATTCTGTCAATTGTCTTTATTTCATCCTCACTTTCCAAGATCTGGTGTGTTGTCTACCTCTTCATACATCTATGCATCCATAATCAATTACAAAGCGGGAAGGTCGCCATATTTAAATACAAGTGTAATTAAATTCAGCTGAAATGATTCGAACAGACGTATAATGTGGTTCATGTAGTGTTATCGGTTGATCTAGTCCAAGCCATGCCCGAATGGAATTCACCTTTTTGGAAACAAGTTTGTTAATGTTTTATACTATATTTGTTTTAAAATAATTATTATATTAATGTTATAAATAAAAAAAATGGTTTTTGGCTGTCGTTTTGTGCGCCTTATTCTTAACTTAAAAAAAATTCCATTGGTTTTTTTTATTCAACAAGCGAACGTAGAGAAATGTGAATGTCCATTATTCATACCAACGTGACATATAATGAGCATTGTCCGTCTCTAGAGCACGTTATCAATTTCGGCCTACACTCTAGTCTATTCTAAGCAAAATAACTTTTCATCAGATATGGACTACATCAAGTGTCATCATAACCATATTTGGGCAGGGTATGGTATTGGGGTACCCGGCCTGCATGCTGCCAGCTCTGCAAGCTCCTGACTCTCCTATCAAGACTGATATTGGAGCTGCATCATGGTTAGGTAAGGATTTTAAACTATACAGTTTTCTAGGGACAAAATAAAAACTGAATCCTTTCGTCTCCTTTTAATCCCAATTGCACAGTCTTCTTCGGAATCAATATACTAAAAATTATTGAGATCATCAGCGTACAGCAGACATTTCACTTTTTTAACTACATAGGGAAGATCATTAACCATTATGAAGAATAAGAGAGGTCCAAGAATAGAACCTTAACTCATGACTCACCCTTGAGTCATAAATGCATAGTCTTACAAATTGTTGACGACCAACTTACTTTGTCAAGTGTGATGAGGTCGCCAGTGGTTTTTGGAAGCTGAATTCTAAGTCATTTTTGACGTCTACACATGTCATTGGAATGCGGGTGAAACCACGGGGTACAGCCAGTATAAAATAAATCTTACATATTTCAACCTTTATACGGAAAAAACCATGCAATCCTTACATTTAAGGAATAAGTAGGCACATAAACACCGCCCGTGGATACACATTTTCGCTCAAATTTAATGTAAAAAGAACTAGTAAATTACCTTTATAAAACCAGTATTTTCTGTCGATTAATAGATCAATAGATTTATATTAAAAACAAGCCGGGTTTACTCGCGATAACAACCTAGCTTTTTAAAAATTTCGACAAGAGAATTTCTAAGAGAGTTTACCTCTTATGAACAGATTTGAACAAATATCACACGCAAATTGATAAACAGGGGATAGGTACCACAAACATAGGTCAATACTTGTTTTGTAGCAGGTGTACCAACACCTGATGATTAGTTGTCACCCCACCAATTTTGCCATCTTTGACCTTGAAGAGCATTTTAGACTTCTTTAACTCAACATTTTATTATCATTTATGTTCCAGGCTCAGCGACTGGAATCGCCAATATGTTAGGTATTTTCATATCATCAGCCTTAATGGATTCGTATGGCCGGAAAATTGCCTTCATTCTGGACATCGTGCCTTGCGTGATAGGCTGGCTATTCATCTACTTCGGCAATAACATCCCAACCCTCCTTGTAGGAAGAGTGCTATGCGGTGTGACAGGTGGAGCCACTGCCGTTTTAGGAGCTATGGTCATTGGGGAGTATACCGCCCCAAAATATAGAGGAATCTTGTTGAACCTGAAAACAACCTCGCTGTGTGTCGGTAGTATGATCGTCCATATAATAGGCCACTATGTAAATTGGAGGACAATAGCCATGTTAGCTGTATGGCCTCAAGTCATAGCAATATTGATAGCTTTCACTTGGCCCGAGAGTCCGGCTTGGTTGGTGTCAAAGAAGCAGTACGCGAAAAGTGAAGAAGCATTCTACTGGTTGCGAGGGAGGGACGAAGCAGCTGTGAGAGAGTTCGAAGAGTTAGTCCAAGCTCAGAAAGAGAAACTATGTGCATCTCCTAATAAAGTATCTGTCTGGCGCAAATTCTGCATGTTCTTTAAGAACTTCACGAAAAAGAACTTTATAAAACCGACCACGAACATGTTACTTGCGGGAGTTTTAATGGAAGCATGCGGAAGACATGTTTTCCCTACTTACGCTGTTGAAATCATGACAGCTTTTACTTCTGATACGTCTCAAGGTTTCTTTTACATATTAGTCATAGATTTTATAATTACTGCCAGTACAACTGTATCAACAATATTGATCAAAATGGTAAATAGACGTACCCTTCTATTCAGCACTGGGTTTACCGGATTCTTTATCCTAATGGTTTTATGTCTATATTTGTTTTTGGCAGCCAAAAATGTTATTGTCATTACGCATACCTGGATTCCATTATCTGGTTTGGTTACGTATTTCATATTAGTTAATTTAGGTTCTACAATAATTCCTTATGTTTTACTCGGGGAGATCTTTCCATTGGAACACAGAGGATCAGGATCTACAGTTACTGGGATAATCATATCATTGTGTGTTCTTCTAACTTCAAAAACAACGCCTTATATGCTTTTATCTATTAAAATATATGGAACATTCTTTGTTTTTGGAATGCTCATGATCTCTGCGTTATTATTATTGTATTTTATAATGCCTGAAACTAAAGATAGGACTTTACAGCAGATTGAGGACTACTTTAACTATGGCAGCTTTAATATAAGTAGGGTTGACGAGGAAAATGTGACGGAGGGTATTGTACATGAATCGTAACTTACAACTGAACGGTATATTTTGTCATTTGTTAATTAGGCTTTGTTTAATTAGTTTTAAGGGATATTTTAGTTTGAGGTTAAACTTAATAGACAATGTATTTATTTTTTCTTTTTAATTGATTGGTTATTAGACTTATATCTTATTTATATTAACGTTTAACAATAAGTGTCCCTTCACTTGGCTTTCAAAGTAAACTGATGTTAATAGATTTTCGTTTTCTCTATTTGTGCCTGCCCGATATTTTTTCGAAACAACACAATCGTTCCTGATAATTCTTTCGCTGGGGAAAACGAAAGGAAAAGTTTTAGTATTCATTCCATGCACATACACACACTTTTTAGGGTTCCGTAGCCAAATGGCAAAAACGGGACCCTTATAGATTCGTCATGTCTGTCTATCTCTCCGTTCGTCCGTATGTCACAGCCAGTTTATTCCGAAACTATAAGAGCTACATTATTGAAATTTGGGGCGTAGATGTATTCTGTAAACCGCATTAAGATTTTAAAATAAAATCAGAAAAAAATCGAAAATTTTTGGGGTTCCCATACATAGAACTGAAACTCAAAAACTTTTTTTTCATCAAACCTATACGTGTGGGGTATCTATGGATAGCTATTTTAAAATGATATTGAAGTTTTTAACATCATTTTTTTCTAAACTGAATAGTTTGCATGATGTGTGCAAACTATGCAAACTATTAACGAAAATTGGTTTGAATGAGATCTAGACAGTAGTTTTGTTTTTAAACGTCATAAATCAAATTACCTAATTTATTCATTTTACTCAAATATATAACAATAAAAATATACAATCAATCTTACAAAGTCTGCCACAAGTGCTGCTACGGAACCCTTCATTGGCGAGTCCGACTCGCTCTTGGTCGGTCTTTTATAGTGAGTTTGACTTCATGGCATGTTTTTATTTGTATAGTAATTTAATTTAAATGTATCTTCGTGGTTAATTAGACAAATGTTTAAAATGAAAGAAAATTTAAATATGTAAACAATATATTGTAAGGAGTTTCTATACAACGGTGATGCCGCCACCCGACGACAGGCCAGATAAGCAGGGCACTTAGGAGCAGCGACATTGGCTCGCCAGTTCTAGTAGTGTACGGACGTCTCGTGGGAATCAGTATTGGTTGTTATCAAGGTCACGGCTTACATTTTGATATTCTTGTCCTTAATCAATTATTGAAGTTTGCAGTACATATGTATTTTGTTTTGTATTAATTTAAAGTGATTGTACTTGTTTAGTGCCCCTTTAGTCTTAATTTGATTCAAATTGTAAATAAACGGATTTCTTGTTGGTTTATGTTTTTATTTAATTGTACCCTGCTTTTAATCGCTAAAAATATTTATACTTCAACATAAGTCGCCATATTTGCTACGCCACACCTGTTGAAGCCTCTTCTTATTCTGTAATAACAAAATTGATCTTAGAATGAAATATATTCACGTCTATTATCTCTGACGAAGTCCTGAAGGCCTCAGTGCAAAAACACACGTTTAACAGAAAATGTTTGAAAAACAAAAAAATTATCAGAAGTACCCTAGTAGGTGTCGGCGCCATTGTTAGCGCCGACGTTGTCTATGAAGATGTCTGCGGGGACTGCAAGGGGGTGCGGGGTTCAACCTACTACAACGGCCAACGGCTACCACCGCGCCCACCAAATTTTCACTCGCCGACAGCTCGCGTTCAAAGCGTCACCAAATAATTGTATCCTATTTTTTAATTTAATATACAATTTAGCCATTGTGCGAGTCGCCTATCAGTTCTATGTTCGAATACTTTACATAAGTGGAACTCTCTAACATAACAGGCCTGATGGCGTGGTGGTTAGAGACCCTAACTGCTATATCAGCTAAATAAATAAAACACCTACACCAGAGGACTGGCGAATACCTCGGCCAGAGGATTAGCATTGCGATACAGCGTGGCAATGCCGCCCGCGTTCTGGGCACGCTTACCACCGGCAGAGATTTAGATCAGATGTACTTCATCTTCTATCAGCTTTACTGTAAGCAGCTGATCTAACTTTTCTTACCTGTCTATTTTTACTGTATATACTTTTGTCATTTTAAGTTTTAATTAGGCTTATGTTGATAACGAATATCTATAATTATCTGGGCTTTGCGAAAAATGACACTACCTCGAGGATCTTTCGTCGCGGCCTCTATGCTCCGTCTCTAACGCTAACTACACCATCACGTGAGAGGTTAGATCTCCGAGGCCTCATTGTTTGTGTTTGCTGAATAAGGAGGCTGATTTCAAAAAATCTTTAACTTATAGACAGTTACATTATTTGCGGAATAGTCTTACTGTTTTGGCTGAGGACATAATATGATATATTCCTTCTCCTGGACAAATTTAGAATCTATTTGCGTTAATATACGGTTGATATTACATATTCACCTCATGTAACCATCCTCTCCCCAGTTCTTCCCCCACCAGTTCAGCAGGATCCAATAGTCAGGAGTGTATCCTACCAGGAGCATTGCATGGTTCAGCTTCCAAGGTAAGCAGAATGGGTCATCGTATATCCCGCTTCTGGAAAGAAGGTGTTCAGAATATTTGTATATTATCTTAATAAAGTATAATTCTTCTGTCAATGAACTCCTTCTAAACGTCTGGAATGATGTTGATGACATGTTTGTGTGTTCCAGTGGATTAGAGCGGCTTAGATTCACAATTAGACCCGATAGGTGCGATCGAATTCTTGCATCGCTTTTTTATGGAACTTTTGTATTGCCTTATGTCGACAGGACAACGTCTATCGGGGCAGCTAGTATATATAAGTGAAGAGAAAGCGTTCCCGTTTTAAGCATATTATGCGCACGGATGTACACACAGCAAAAAGTTTTGTTAAGCGTCTGTCCTTTGTTTATAAATAGAAAATAATATTAATTTTATTTGAAGCTCAAATGATACGTTTTAGTATATAATTATTATTACTATTAGTATATTATTTAAAAAATCCTAGATGTTCCGTGAACGCGAACTCTTTTTGTTGGGTTTATGCAGTCGTTTTAATTTAGAAAAAAGATGATCCTTGACGATGAATAAATAATAAATACGTTTCCAATAGTTTAGAAGTTTGCATTATAAATGCGACCTTTTTCATTTGTCGCATTACGTACATAATATGCGCTTAAGCAGATTTTTATAGCTCGCTTCCTGGCTCCAACTCCTTCACTTGAAAATGGTCAGTATGAATTGTTGTCATACCTGTAAAGTTGATAAGTAAACGGTGATGCATTGACACCAACAGCGAGGGGTCCAATAGTTGCTATGGCTCGTTCTATGGCCGCCTCATCACCAGGGGGCAGGGTTGCCCAACGCTTGGGGCGCACCCTTACAAGATAGCGGCTGTATTTGCAACGGCCCTTCTAGAAATCACAGGGAGGTTACCAGAGAGTACAATTACACATTCAGCAAGTACTTTCTTAGTTATTTGATAACTAATTTATTGACAGTCTATTATATATATATATCCAGAGTCCATATTTATATGTTTAATTAAATAAATATCCTAGGAAACTTTTTTCAGACTGCTTCAAAATTCAGCAGTTTGTATTTCTTGTACTATGGAAACAAGATACCTGATATACTGCATAAGCGATTTACTTTACAGACATTTATGCAAGATATAGGTACAGTAGAATTTAAATAGTTACGAATTTACATTGACAACTGGAATTTACATTCAGACATATAAGAGAGATGTTCAAGAACACAAATGTTTGCCTTGGGTGGGAATCGACCATGACTTGCGTGGTTATCAGGGTCTCTAACTATCAAGCCAACTGGCCCTCAAATTACCTTCCCAACATAAGGGTACTGTGACTCCATGATGAGACCATCCCTGGACACGTAGCTCAGAGCAGCCCTTAGCGACCCTCCGTCACATCCGTTATTGCCGTCTTTGTAACTGCAGTCCACTATTTGTTGGGGACTAGAAACAAAGGTCCTTTTATATTATGTGCATCAAATTTAACTTTACTTAGATCTGTGAACATCTCTTTCTTTTCCTAAAGTTGAAAAGAGTGAGTAGATTTCTTGTTCCATCAAAAATACTTTTACAGATCCGCTTTGATTTTTTACCGCATATTTTCATACACAATGTTGATAGAACTAGGCTAAAAATATTTTCTTTCTTTTCTCATCTTATTAAAATAGAACGAGATGTGCATAGGTTCGATTTAGTGTAACAATTCACAATATAAGTTTTCTAGACTATATTATAGTATTATTAGTTTAGTTTGTGAAGAAAATATGAAGAAGATTTTTAAAGTGCTTATAAAAGTCCACTCAAACAAAGATTATTTGAAACTAGTTCCCAAGCTGGGCGTACAAATTTATATAGATTTGAGGCTGTACCTCAATTCCTTCCAATCCTTATGTTCCTTATAAAGCTGTGCCTGCAACGCGTGAGTGACTGCGAAGGCATAGCACGCTCCGCAGCGCCACTGCTCTTCACGCCGCGGCTGGAAACCTTTAGTCCGCCAGTCTACCTGATAAATAAATATCCTGGGATATTCTTTACACATGGCCATCTGGTCCCAAACTAAGCAGAGCTTGTACTATGAAAGCCAGATAACTGATATACTACATATACTACGTTTTTTTTCTAAATACATCTTAATATATATATTTCTTGTGTGCGTGTGTATGTGACTGAACTCCTCCTAAACGACTGGACCGATTTTGATGAAATTTTTTGTGTGTGTTCGTGGAGATTCGAGAATGGTTTAGATTCACAATTGGACCCGGTAGGTGGCGCTGCGAGCGAATTCCTGCATTTTTGTATGGACTTATTTCGACAGAACGACGTCTGTCCGGGCAGCTAGTACTTATATAGATATTTAGACCCAGACACAGAACAAACAGACATGTTCATGCACACAAATGTTTGTCCTGGGTGGGAATCGAACCCGCGACCTTCGGTTTGGCAGTCAGAGCGTTAACCACTTGAAGGAACGGTCAATACAAGCTTAACAAATCGAAATTTATAAATCACCTATAGATAACAACATAGCTATGAGCCCATGATGTACAAATGTAGGAGGGTGACTGACATGTCAAATCAGCAACTTTTTATTAAATGTCAAAACGAACGTTTATAAGGAATGCCATGTTGTTGAGGTCATAATTTGTAGCAACAAAAGGACTACACTTTGTGGTTAGTTCCGCGTTCAATCATATATAGGTTATCATTTAAGGTTTATAGAATACACATTAAGGGGAAGGCGATTATCACACGGCACCGCGCACCGCAGCGGTGGGCGGTGAAGCGGATCTCAAGTCGTATTGGTCTCTATTAAATCTGTTCGCCAAACACACGTACATCGCCTTAACGCGCGCGTACCCCTACGAAATCTTCATTACCGCCAGCGCCCGCCGCGGTGGTGCGCGGTGCCCTGTGATGATCGCCTTCCCCTTAATGTATTAATAAAGGAGTATATTATCTTTGTGCCAAGTTTCATCCAAATCCGTTATTTGATTTGCGTAAAAGAGTAACAAAACATCCATACATAGTGAACCAGTAGTGCACTTGTATTACTATGTTTCGGTTAGAAAGGAAGGGGGCCGGTGAAATTACAGGCACATGAGACTTAACAACTTCACTTTCCAGGGTCGACAACGCATTGGCGATGCCCCTAGTGTTGCAAATGTCCATAGGCGGCCCCTTACCATCAGGTGAACCGTCAGCTTGCTTGTCGGCCCAAGTGGTATATAAAAAAAAAATACATCCATTCTCACAAACTTTCGCATGTACAATATTATTTGATCCCCGTGGTTTTACCCGTTCCAAAGAGATATTATTTCTGTAGGATAAAAATCTTAATTGTTATCCGAGCATGTTCTGTACAAGTTTCATCCAAACAAGAGTAACAAATATCCAGACACTCAAAAACATTCGCATTCATAATTGGTAGTATTAGAAGCATAAGTTAGGATTAGCTTACGTTTTTAGGAATGCTTGCATGTAGATTCTTATGATAAGTAGACCTATGTTGATCTTCAGCTGGGTCGAATACTGGAAATGTGTGAAATAGCTTCAGTAGCTTGTTGTAGTAATCCTTTGGATCCTGACAAAATAAGAGACATATTTACAAGAAAACTAGGTTTTGATGCTTCGATACTACCTTATAAAAATTAATACTAAACTACTAAATACTAAAACTAATAACTATGGAAAGGGACGAAGGTAAAAATTATAAGATTTAATAAATCACTACATAGCATAAAACAAAGTCCCTTTCTCTGTCCCTATATCCCTATGTATGCTTAAATGTTTAAAACTACGCAACGGATTTTGATGGATTTTTAATAGATAGAGTGATTGAAGAAGAAGGTTTTTATGTATAATACATGTGACATACCACGGGAACGTAGGTAAAACCGCGGGGGACAGCTAGTAAATAATAAAATAAAAAATAGCTTTATTTCAGAAATTATTTTAACAAGATTTACGCTGAGACATCCCAGTAAGTAATCAGAGTAATACCTGTGTTGCGAATGACTCGCAACTACCCAATTAGATTACAAATGAAATAAATTAATACTATCGAATCCTCTGATCTTAGAATAAAATCTATACTGTATATACTATGTGTGTGTGTGTGTGTGTGTGTGTAGATAATATTATATTCTTAAAGGGTCTTACCCAGTCTCCAAAATGATTGAGATGTAATGAATAGGATTTTTTTCCCGCCAAAAAGTCTTGATTGTGACGCGCCACTCGTTGCACGTTTATCCGCCATTTTTTTAGTGCTGCCATCTCGTGGTGAGGTGTCATGTAAACTTTTTTGTGGACAGACTGAAACAATATCTTGTATCTTATGGACTGAATGTTGAATAAGTCATTCTTATAAACCTCATTGGTTTTTTGTGAATGATTTATTTTCTCCGTGTATTTTCTTTGTTCAACAATAAAAAATAAAAACAAATATATTTATTAATTCGCCACAATGCATGTAAAGTATGGCCACACTTTATTGTTAATAACTAGATTATGCTATTGGTTCTTCTTAGTTGAAAACCAGCTTCCAAATCGGTGGTAGCTACAGTAGTTTTTGACCTTCATGACTGCACTTTCTGGGTTCAAAACTACTTAAATAACTGATTATGAATTTTTGTACCTAATAATATAATTTTTCAGGGACATTCTTTCCACTTGGGTATCTGATCCTTCGATCTAAATTAAGCAGAGCTTGTACTGCTTTTACTATGACATCCAGATAACTGATATAGGTAGGTACTACTGCTAAATAAGTTTTTGTATAAATATTTAGATTTATTAATATATTACATATTTTAATGACGACAATACTTGGGTGTAGCGCTCGCTCCAGCAGGACATATATTTATGTACAAAATCTTATTTGAAGAGTAATTGCTGAGGCTCTTTTCAGTAAAAGCAACCATCCGACCCGGCGTTAGTCTGACCATTCATAAGTGCCTGTGAATGTCGTCATTAAATTTCGCCATCATGTGAACTTGCTCTATTCCTTAGATCCTACATATAATAAATATATATATATATATATATATATTTTTTTTTTTTTTTTAAGACTTGGGTTGACAAACAAGCCTACGGCCTACCTGATGGTAGGTGGTCACCGCCGCCTATGGACATTTGCAACACCAGGGGTATCGCAAATGTGTTGTCGACTCTGAGACGTGAAGTTGTTATGTTTCATGCGCCTGTAATTTCACCGGCCCCCTTACCTTTCTAATCAAAACGCAGTTATACAAGTGCACTAGTGCTTTGCGGCGGAAATGGGTAAGTCGGTAGTACTTCCCCGGACGAACTCTGCACTTAGAGCTCTACTACTCTACTTATCATTTATCTTGACCCCTTACCTTATATTCAATCCAGTGTGATTTCGGTACTTCTTCATGAACTAACATACCATTTAATATATGACTTTTCACGTAATGAACACCTCCATCCGGAGAACAATCACTTACATTTGAATATTTAAGAAATTCACCATACCTCTCTGTTCTATGAAACAAATCCACAGTAGATGAAATAAAATCATTTATTTTAAGCCCACCTGTGCATCTAGTGTATCTGTTATTTTTATATTTATTTAAAATGTATTTTATTTTATATGCCGTTTCATTTATTTTATATGCCGTTTCATTAATGTTAAAATTGCAGTTGATTATTGGTATTAAAGTGAAAAATATTATTAAAATCATTTTAGATTTATTATTTGAATTTTCTAAAACTTTGAGGTTATTGGGAACGTATTTCGATTAAAATAAATATGAATTATGTACATCGCGATAGAATCATTGCTTGAATTTATGTCTATGTTACAAAACAAGCAAATATTTGCAATTCGATCCATCATATCGATTCAGCATTAATTTTCATGTTTGTAATGATGCAACACAATCGATATCAATGACAAATCAATGAATTAAAGAAAAGTTATTTCTAACCTCAATTAATGTAAGTAAAACAATAAAACACAAGAAATTAATCATAATATTTATTTAATCGTCAAAATTATAACTAATTCTCTAAAACACGTGTCTTTACATCATTCATAATATTGAGGTCCTATAGGATAAATGTTGTAACCAAAAAACTAATGAAAAACAATAAAAATGTTAAAAATTGTCTAAAAAATCAAACTTCCTAGGAACAAAACTGTTAATAAAGACAAAATATCACATATTAGCTATTTTTGAGTTGATGAATAATAAAAATAATGCGATTGATAAAAAAACAATCATTTAACACAGTTCTCACAATACATGTATGTCAATTATAAAAGAGGCATCTAAAAAAAACACAAATACACAATTTCCTTAAAAATATATGGAAGTCACTAAAATAACTAAATATATTTAATGGAAAGAAGGAACTAAACTCTCCAATAAATTTATTACCACATTATTATGTCTAAGTAACAAAATAAACATGTATGTATGTTAGTTCTAACCAATTCTCCATACATTACAATGTCATGATGATTTTCTATATCTATTTACATAATATGAGACGAAAATAAAATTAACAAACTCCACTTTGGTGTCCGGCACCTATAATTTGTAATAAACACTTATTAAAATTTCACAGCAACTAAATAAATGAATACATTTAAACTTTATTGTAAATCTCTTTCATTTATTTTATTTCATTTCATTCAGAGTTATCTATGTATGTCAGAGGCATAATTTAAGCTATTATGAAGTTTGATTATATGAACTACTAGCTGTCCCCCGCGGTCTGTACCTAATACGCGAACTGTCAATCGCGCGCAGTTAAAATACTCGTAGTTGGTAATTCTTTAAAATTGACGCATTTTCTTAATTATAATATGCATGTATTATACATAAAAACCTTCCTCTTGAATCACTCTATCTATTAAAAGGGCATCTAAATCCGTTGCGTAGTTTAAAAATTTACACATACATAGGGACAGACAGACAGCGGGAAGCAACTTTGTTTTAGACTATATACTGATGAGTCAACTGCGATAGTTTTCACTAATAAAAACGACTATTCTTATAAAGTTTGTACCACTATTAAAAGACCATTGATATCATGGATTTATCCCATTATAGGTTTCAATAAAAAAAAGAGAACTATCTATTCATAGGGTCTGTGAAGGTCAAAGTAAGAAGCTACCCAAATTGTCCCATAATCACATATTCACTAAATAAATGCAGTTAACATTACATAAAATATTATATTTGCAGTAAAAGATTGTCTACTTATAAACTAAATCTAACAAGTATAATGACTAATAATACTCTTTTATACCTATTTTAAAATATTTATAGAAAAAGAGAAGAATAAAGAAGGTGAAATACGTTTTTTTCAAATGTTAGCAAAGTTTTATTAAGATACCCAAGTTAATAAAAAAATTACTAAGCTTTTTGTATTTTTGGATCACTTTTATGTTTAGCTTCTCATAATTTCCAATATGGTGGTATATTTTTCGATAGTTGGTTTAAAAGTTAACTATTATTTTAATTCTGAATTATAAAAAAAAAATATTTTATAAAACAAAATGTAAAAAAAATGAACATCTTTGAGTTAGTCGCCTATACCACTCAGCTTCAAAAGTTTTCAAATATTTATAACAAATTATAAAATAAAAAAATGTGTTGTATTCATATATTTTACGGAGTCAAAGTCACAAACAAACATACCGATATTGAAAATACTGTATTTTTATTTGAATACCAAGTTTTATGTACAGAAGACACATACTTATTATAATATTAAAAATACTGCTAATTAAACAAATACAAAACAACTATAACAATCTACAAAAAAAAAATACAAAATTCTAAATACATGAATATGTGATTTCTGGGACACAAAATAAATAAATAAATAAATATAAATATCCGGGGATATTCTTTACACACGGCCATCTGATCTCAAACTAAGCAGAGCTTGTACTATGGAAACCAGATAACTGATATACTACATATACTACTTTTTTTTTTTCTAAATACATACTTATATAGATATTTACACCCAGACACAGAACAAACAGAGATGTTCATGTACACAAATGTTTGTCCTGTGGGAATCGAACCCGCGACCTTCGGTTTGGCAGTCAGAGCGTTAACCACCAAGCCAAGTGGCCTGTAAATGTGTTTTCAACAGTTAATACATTTCTTAAATGTGTATATTAATTGATAAATCGTGCGATGAGTTCCACAGGATCATCTGATCCCAGTCCAAGCTTAGCTTGTACTAAACCAGGATGCTGATCTACTAAACATTTTAAATATATATATACTAACATAGACATTTACAACCAGACAACAATTACAGTCACGCCGCACCCTTTCACACATGTGAGGTCCTAAATTTTAATAAATTGATTTCTAGTTATCTATAAAAATAAGTAAACTCAAAAACAGACTCTTTTTGAGCGAATATATTTTGAGTTTCGAATTTCAGTCAGTTTTTGAGTCTACCGACTATATTAACAATACATTATGTTACAAGCTTATAATATACAAGCAAAAATAAACCTTATTACTATATTTACAAGAGTTTAATTCATTCACAGCACGTATAGAACTGGTATTATACAAACTCCATTTTGTCATAACATTTATTTAATCGAACCGTCTGAAAATATTAAAAATAATTTAACAAAACCGACGTTTTTGTACATAAAGTTTAAAATCTTTCGAATTGGTTAAATCCCTACTATTATACGCGTTTTCACCACGTTATCACTCGAATTCAACTCGAATGTTAGACAGATCATTTCATTTAACATACTTTATCATTCATCATGTACCCGTTAATATTTGGCACTTTAGAGACAATAACCTATTCTTAATGAACATTTTCACGTCGAATACAGAGTAACTTTATCATAGAAGTTTCATAAAATATTATACGACTTCATGAATTAGTTTTACTCTTTGGGAATTTGTCTTGCACTTCTCATTATGGTATCGAAGATTTTACACAGGGTCATTTACAATTCAACTGTATTGTAGGTTATACAACTTTAATCTGTCCAAAATTTAGAATCACAAAATAAAAATCAACGATTCCGATCAAACAGACTTATTTCCCAATATCAGCTGAATTACAATTGACCCTGCTAACACACTCGTATCATTTTACTTATAAAAATCACTTCAACCTTTAAAAAGGTATATCCTGAGAACAATAATGTCTTCGCTATCTCACATTATAAAATAAATAATACTTTTCACACTGACAACTGTCATTCTCGATCCGTTATCGCCTCGTTACCATATCGAGAATTAATAGTAGGGCGGAGGTATTATATTCACCGTAGCCGCTGACTGGATGATCCGTTAAAGCTCGTAAGCTCAGTGTAGGGCCTCTGGGAGAGGAGATTCAAACCTTCACCTCCATTCAGAGTGGTATACTCTTTGCGCCTTTTGTACATCATGAGCCTGTAAAGAAATTGGATTGAATTAGATTTTTAATATCAAGAAATACCTCAATATTTCTGTGAACTGGTGCTAAAAGGGCTAAAGTACGTTTTAATGAAACGAGATTGTAATGCCAGTTTATTGTAAATGTATGATATATTTATCATATTTAGCCATACTACAATGTAACACCAAAAAAATAACTATGTATGCTGATTCATTGTTATAACCAGGGACGTGACGGAGCTTCGATTCCGACTCCGTTAAGTCGGAACTTCCTATTATTATTACACCTTTGGTTCCGACTTCAGCTCCGAAACTTTTAATTCGGAGGTTTTAATCGGAGGTTGAAGCATAACAAATAGCAGCGGCGGCCTGCGTCGACCGACCGCTACGCACAGGTTCATCCATGTGGCGGGAAGAATTCCCCCGCCGCCGCTACGAGCGCTCTATCGTCGATTGTTTTTTTACTTGTTGTTAGTTTGTTACCCACATGACGTGTTTATACGTTATAGTAATTTGTTTTGTATTCTGGGGCTTAATATCCATAAAAGCAATCTGTTTTTGTGTTAGGCAATGAAATCAAAATCAAGTTGTATTTGGAATTTTACTTTGATTGTCTGTGTAAATTTATTATTTTATAAATAAAACAAAAAAAGTTAATCTTTTTGTTTTATTTGTCCTTTAATAAAAAAGGAGAGGGCTCCTGCCACCACTTTCGACCCTGCCTCCGCCTCCGACTCCGACTCCGGTTCCGACTCCGATAAATCGAATTTAAAAACTCCGACTTCGGTTCCGATAAAATTACCTCCGTTACATCCCTGATTATAACGCTCATTACTGAAAATAATGATTATTGATATTGGGCCCTATTAGCACCGGGCCACAGATTTATATTCTGCACACTACGAGTACATTACACTATTCGAGTCAGACTATTCATAAATCCTTGTAAAGGGCTATTTGAATAAAAAATATTTTCTATCATTTCATTTTCACTTTCCATAGAATACAAAATTTACTTATATTCAAAATATATAATTAATGGCAATAGATTTTTGTGACTTGTGACCCTAACTTTGCCACTGAAATAATTTTGGACGTTATTTCTGTACCCATAGAGGTCAAACTTGTGGTGTCAGTTATGTCACTTACAAAAACTATCTAATACCTTCAAACGAGCAATTCTTGTATATACATACATATATAATTAGGATCTCGGAAACGGCTCCAACGATTTTCATGAAATTTAGTATGCAGGAGGTTTCGGGGGCGTTAAATCGATCTAGCTAGGAATCATTTTCAGAAAATGTTGTTTTATCTCTGTTTTTAGACAATGAAAACTGCTACAATGTCATTAGAAGGTAAGGTTTTCGAGTTACATCTTTTGTGAGAAATACAGTTATTGGGAGCCCTTTATTATCGCATCTAAATCTTATCTAGGTATATATGACAGTGCTTTAAAAAAGAGAATACGGTAGAAGTCACGTTAGTAAACCAATCCCGAGGAATGCTCGGCCATCCAGGTACTATGTAACTAAATAAACATTGTTTATTTAATGTCATATTTATATACTAATAAAGTGCAAGTACATTTGCTTTCTACTGTTTAGTTTTGCGTCATACCTTAATTACAAACATGTAGATAGACATTCAAAAAGCCCATAAAATAAAACAAAGAACAATGTAGATAATGGAAGAAACAGAGTTATCACATCGTGGCTTCAGATAACATTTTACAAAGTAAAAAATAAACATTGAAACTTTGTGATGTTGTAGAAAATTAATACAGCATGTTGAATTAGTGGCTTCAGTAATTTTCAGGCCTAAAATGAATAAATAAATGGTTATGATTTCTTTGAAAATTAAAAAGATTATACAAATACAAATATCTAGTTAATTAATTCCTTTTATTTTCATTAAACAAATTCGTTTTATTCATTATTTGTTTTTTGTATAATTTTATAATGTATGTAAAGTATTTTTTTTCTTATTGAATAATAGTTTATTTAATAATATAATATAATTAATTAGCTATTTACATTAATGATTAACTTTTATTGAATATAATTTTAAGTAACATATTAAATGGTATAAGTTAAGAATGATATACAAATAAAAAAGATGACTAAAAAAAGTAAGAAGTAACATAATTTAAAAAAATCATTTAAATTTTAACTTAACAGCTATCAAGATCCGGGAAGTTCTCTGAGGAACTGGTTCAAAAGTACAGCTTGCCAGAAAATGGGAGGTTCTATGCGAGAGATATCAACCGGAGGGTAAGTAGGCGGGTACAAAATACCATACCACCTTCACTACTAATAATAGGATTCGAATCTTACGTCACTACCAACTGATCAATTTCATTTTAAGCCAATTTGGCTGACAAACAAGCAGACGGACCTAATGGTACGTGGTACCTTTTCAACACTGGGGCATCGCAATACGTTGTCGACCCTGAGACGTGAAGTTCTTAAGTCTCATGTGCCTGTAATGTCACCGGTCTTACCTTTCTAACCCAAATACAGTAAGAGTGCACTACTGCTTCACGGCAGAAACGGATAAGGTAAATCTATCAGCGCATTAACTGTTTTGTTTACAATAACACAGATGGCCAGCAAATGTCACTTGTTTACTGGCCCTGAATTTATCGTGACGGGAAATAAACCTGTCATTACATTATTAATCACCTTACATCACGAAGTTTCATGTTGTTTAAAATGTAGCATCATTCTGCCAAGGGGCACTTTATTTTTTTTATACCACAAGGACCGACAAACAAGCGGACGGTCCACCCGTAAGGTCACCGCCGCCTATGGACATTTGCAACACTGGGGGAATCGCCAATGCGTTGCCGACCCTGAGAGGTGAAGTTGTTAAGTCTCATGTGCTTGTAATTTCACCGGCCCCCTTACCTTTCTAACCGAAACACAGTAATACTAGTGCACTACTGCTTCACGGCAGAAATGGGTAAGGTGGTAGTATTTTCCCGGACGAACTCTTCACTAAGAGCACTACTACTCAAATATCTTTAATAATAAATATATTTTCTACGGATTTTTAGTCAGTACTCGTTAGGATTTGAGGTCTTCCTAATCACGTGACAGAGTCAAAATAACTGTCTTCCATTCCACTATTATATTTAAAACTATTGTACTAGACTTCGACTTGGTCTTTTCTTTAGTCACTTGACCTAATTGGAGGAAACCATAGCAAAAAAAGGTCGTAAGTTACTAAAAACGATATATTCCATAGGGTAACATCTTAGCACTTTAATAAATATTTCTACTCTTTGGTGTTTTATTACGGTTTCAAAGAAATGCCTTAAAAAATTGTAACCATAAGATCTAGTTACCATAGAACAAGTTCTCCTTAGTTTGGGATCAGATAGCCGTGTGTTTAGAATGTCCCAGGATATTTATTTATATATTTAGAGATACGCAGTTCGCTAAGTGTCCTTGATTAAACGAAATAGCGCGTCACGTTTCCCAATTTATTTGTTTTTGACCATCATTTAATGTAAAAAAACAAACACGATTTTTGATGAAGGTACTTAAGAAATTGACTATTTCTTAACTAATGTAGCGATACATCGAAAATGAACGAAACAATGCTAATTACGTAATTAAGACTAGTGTATTTTAAGCTGTCATTATACAGGTTGTTGTTTATTTACTGTTCCCATAAATTGTTATTGCAAAGCCTTACTTAAAAAGTTATACAGTTGAATATTTTTTAAACTAGATTTTCAATTATCGAACAGCAACTCGATCATAATAATACTAGTGATTAAAAGAAATTAAATAAAAAAAAAATATTCCTCGACATTTCTGCCATGACTGAATAGTAATAAAATAAACATTAATAAATTAAAATTTTGTAGTATCTCTCTTAAAAAATAAATATTATATTTAAAAAAACGCTTGCCTCTACTAACTTCCAAACCGTTATAAATTCAAAAAATTCAAAATTCAAAACCATTTATTCAGTTTAGGCCCTCAGAAGGCACTTATGAAGGTCAAATTTAAAGTTACTGAAGCTACTACCGAGCTACTACTATAAACAACCGTACCCCTATAATCATCATAAATAACAACATTGTTAAAGATAAAATACAGGGACACGCTGTATACGGTGGCTAAAGGTAAAATAAATTGATTCATATAATTATGCGCGTACGCAACCCGAGCGAGACAACAGATTGCTCAGTTCACTCGAGACCATTGTACAAGTGTGACGTGAACAGCCCCCTTATTCAGCTAATACAAACTTCGTCGGCGAGCCGCTTCACGGAGGCCTCGGAGAGCTTACCTCTCACGTGATTAGTAGTATTAGCATAGTAAGCGACAGAGACAGAGCATAGAGACCGCGACGAAACATCCTCGAGTTAGTGTCATTTTCCTTACAGAATCGAGCCTCTGACCAAATAAATAAATAATGAAAATTAAAGTACACGAAAATGTGGCGTAAATATTAATAAAAATTGGTGATATTTACAAATGGAACTTTCAAGGTATTTATAAACTTATTGGTAATTTTAAAAATTAATTAAATTTTTCAACACTTAAAATTTTACGTACATACTTTTATAGAGTGTGATATTTTTTTTGAATGAATTATTTTTAGTAATATTTTATAGTACCTATATACCGATCCTTGTAGTATGTAGTTTTTATAGTAGTAGGATTTACCTTTACTAATATTATATAGAGAAAATATTTGTATTTTTGTTTGTAATGTTTATATTATGTAGTCAAAAACTACTAGACCGATTTTAATAGTTCATTCACTATTAAAAAGCTACGTTATCCAGAACTAACATAGAGTATGTTATAATCGGAGGATACATAAAGATTTTTCGAGAACGCGGGTGAAACCGCGTGACGGAAGTTAGTAAAAATCGTATGTGTTTCAAATGTTAACATTTTTTTATGAAGATTATTGCTAATATATTACTAATAATACAAGTATTATAAACTAATCATTCTCACGTGGTTTTATTCGTTAGAGGGAAATCTTGTTTTCCCCGGGAAAAGTTATTATGTTTTAGGTATATTTTTTTACTTTAATCAGTAATACAGTACGTATGAATCCAAAAGATTTTTGTTGTGTGTTATTTTGATACAGTGAACGCAAGGTCGCAGGTTCAACTTGACTTTATTTTAACAAAATTGAAAGTCATTTCAAATCAAAGCTAACAGTTTATCTATAACTAAATATAAAATCGATGTGTGTATGTTCCCTATGGAATCAAAAGCTGGACCCATTTCGACGGGGGACAGCGGGGAACAGCTAGTCTTCTATATATATGTAACATGAGAGTAAATTATTAATAATAGACTAAAGCACACGAACAAAAAACACACATTGTTTTAGAATTTCACTATTTATAAAGAAAATTACACCAAACCCTTTTTTTTTTCAGAAAGAAAAGTATCTAATAGCTGGTATTTACTTTCAAAAATTATTCGGCACCGATAGCTGAACCTAATTGGAAGAAATCATAGCAAAAAAAGGTCGTAAGTTACTAAACACAAAATATTTCATATAGTAACATCTTACCACTTTAATAAATATTTCTACTCTTTGGTGTTTTATTATATACTTTTAGGTAAGTTAACTGATAATTGAACCCACAATCCCACACATAGCTGAGGGTTGTAGTGGCTAAGCTTCTGCGACTTGTTTTGTTTTTATACAGTATCGGGTTACATTTTGCCCACAATATCGCTATTCTTAGACATCTAGACGGATTTGTACGATCTTCTTCAAGGCAATCAACGTGTAGTAATAACTACAAATAAGTTTATTATCTTAATATTGCACAAATTTTCAACGTATCCTCAGGCTCTATATTACCGAAGATGTAGGCAGAATACACCTAAGATATTTATAGCCCCAACGCGACATATGGAAAGAATTTTTATTGTCACTTGCATACGTGACCAATCTAGGGTAAGGTAATTTCTAAACATTGCACGATCTGAGAATCGAACCTAAGTCCTCCAATCTATATACCACTAGACTACGAGGCGAAGTACAAATAATGTCACGGTAAAAAAGCATTGTTAAACAAACAATAGATAACAACAATATATTGTAATCATCACGTTCACACATGACATGTAAAAAAAAGATAAAACTCGATACAATGCATGGATTACAAGGTCGAAAAATCTATTTTCACCTTTAGTACCAAGTACAGTAATGGAACAGTAGAATATAAACTTTATTCCTATTACATAAGGCTTAGATTAGTTTGTCTCGTTCAGAATTTAACGGTCATTATGAAATTCTTTGAGTAATAAGCGGTAGCGAGATACGTTCTAAGTATTTCCCATTCGCAAGGATAATGGCAAAATAAACAAAAGTTGACTCATTTATAGGTAAATAGGTAGGAATGACACATGTACAGTGAAAATCTAATAATTTGTATATGACATAGTTTAAATATGTAAAATCCCGCAGGTTAGTTATTCATGAAAATATGTGGCCATAATTTGTATAAGGATTGTCTCATGATGATTTAAGGAAATTCCCAACCAAGCATTCGTTCACAAACCATTCTAGGAATTCTTAACGGTCAGTTAGTTAATTTAAGAAAAAAATTACCTCATTCAGACTTTTAAAGTCATGGTGAAATCGAAGATGTGCCTATTTTGTGGATTGGTTTTTAACCGAATTTAAAAAGGAGGAGGTTCTCAAATCGTCTGTATATTTTTTTTATGTTTGTTACCTCATAACTTTCGACTGGGCGAAGCGTATTTAATTATTCTTTTTTTATTTGAAAGCTTATGCTTCCCGTGTGCTCCCATTTTTCTATTGAAATAAGACTTGTTTTAAACAGAATAACACACATAAAAGTAAGGGGGTTCAAAAAGTCTCAGGATCAACAAAGCATTGGCTATTCCCCTAGTAGGTGACCACTTACCATCAGATGGCATAGTCTATCCTTCAATCAACCTATGTGACATAAAAAGTTAGGAAAAAAAGAAGCCATTTGGACGTCTTACTGCTGAATAAATGCCAAGGTTTGGATGGATGTCTGTTACTCAAACACGTCAGAACGGCTGCACGGATCTCAGTGAAATTAGGCACAGATATTGATTAAAGTCTGGAATATAGGCTATTTACATAGAAAATAAGTTACATCGCTCGGAAACGCGGGTGAAAGCTAGTAAAATAAAGTAAATAATGAAAATAATCTCTTATCAATTGCACCACACGTCAAAGGCAGTGCGACAATGGCATGTGAGATGCACCAACGACCTTGGAATATGTGTTAGAGGTAATTAGTGATCATGCGAGTGTTACGAGGCTGTATATAAAACGGGAACTTCAAGGTTTCATCACCAGATAACATGAGCTGGGGAGCTCACCATCAACAAAGGCCGCCAGTCTATTGCCGTTTAATAATGTCAAAGAAAAATGTACTTAATTGCTTTAGAAATAAGGTTCATCTATTGATCCAATGGTTAATTGTATGATGGTGTAAATTAACCTTATTATAAAGGGACAAGGTTGATTTTCGATAACACTTAACGTCAAAAGAGGTTTCCTATATGTGCCAAGTTTAATCCCGTCCCACCTAATTTCCCGTCCAAAGAAAGAAACAGAATTTCAGAAGCTATTTCCTGCTGTGAATAATTTTAATGCTAGAGCGGGATGGATGGATCGTCTTACTTTCTCCTTGACTTGTAAACACCAGTATCTTACTACCAACGCTTTAGATCAGGGTCTAAAAAGGCCACTGGACCAATTGACTGAATGTAATTCATTTTCCGATCCAAGCAATCCTTTGCAATTCCAATATTCTTTTGTCACAAATTCAGATTTGATGAATTGTATAATGATGTGTGTGAAGTTCTAGTGACGCTTTTAGACCCTTAGGTTCATAAAAGAGTTATTCCAGAAGTTCGGAGTATCGGAATTACCATTTGTTCCTTGATTTAAATGGACTTTACAATTAGATTAGCTGTGAAGTAAATATTTTGAGGTACAGCTCAGTACAGTAAGCAGATAATATTTTAGTTTACCTAGCTATTTTGATATTGGTTTAAAATAAAAAATAAAAATTTACAACGAGTCTAAAATTTGGCATTGGTCTCAAACTTTACATTGTTCTTAAGAACTTTTGAAAAGGTAATAAAAATGATTTACACAATTAGCTTCAATCTTAATGAAATTCCCATAAAGCGGATCACGAATACCAAGTAAGTAACTGCGCAGATATTCCACTTTAGAAACTAGAAGGACTTATAATAATTAAAAACAACAACAAAAGTGCAACTGTGCAAATACGCAAATGTACATTGAATTACACTTTATTCAGAAAACCAATTACACCTTCCTTGTACAAGACTCTTGAGTAAATTTTAGACTGAAAATGAATACAGCAAACAATACAAATACAGGAAATTTCCACCCACACAGATAGATACGACATTGAACTTTATAGCTATTGAGTTAAGAGCCACTGATAACACAAATAAGTGTAAATAGATTAAACCATCTAGAAGAGGTAAACATTGGCTCAGGTTACAATAGGTTTCCGATAAAAATTTATTTTTAACACCAGGGTCGAGTGAATGGATAGTTAATGAAAGGTTAGTGCGTGTACAGTTATCATTTTATCCAATTGGATACATTAACACTCAACATACCATAACCGGGTCAAATGACCCATTTTGAACTTTGCATTGAAAATGCATGTATCATCTTATTGCTTTTGCACATTTGACTTAATTACTTTTTCTTACTAATTAATATACAGTTATACTATTTATTTCCCTTCCTAACAACCATATTTCATACATTCAAGCAGGAAACATAAAGTCATATTTGACCCGCTATGGTAGAAATTGGTACCTAGTAATTGTTGGTATGATTAGTGTTAAAGGTAAGTACAATTTTCTCTAAATTGGGGAAACCTTGATGCAACTTCGTTACCCAAGGTGCATAAAATGACATGAGCAGCTTGACTTCACCGGAAAGTCCTCAGAACTACTATCAAGGGCTTTGGGACCAAAAATTCTAGCAAGGATAAGATGGACCAAGTGTCTTATAGAGTCAATTTTATTGAGCTTTATTGGACTACAAAATAAAACACAATTTGAAGTGCCATCTACAATCTTCTGCCTAGAGGAATGACTTGGAGAGAGATGGCCTCTAAGCACACGGAAAAAGCACTAAGCACAAAGATACTCGTATGTCGTGATGAAGCCGGCTCTTCTCAGTAAAAGCAACCTTCCGAACCGGTGTTAGAGTCTGACCATTCAAAAGTGCCTGTGAAGGCCTATTTGAATAAATATTTCATTTCATTTCGAAGTAACTGGATGGTAAGTTATACCAGATTGATAATATCTCAGTACCCAAATAGTCGATAGCTCCTTTCGGACTATACGTATCGCGTTAAAAGGAAAATCAACCCGCATCGGAGCGTAACATCACGAGTTGTCAGCGTGTACTTGTCAGTTTAACAAGTGATCTAAGAAGGATCTTTTATAACGATTATAATCGCTTCTCCGTCGTAGTTGTGCAATCATGTTACGACAAAACCTGTTTCGCTTCCTGTAATAAATCTCGTCCTTTAAAGCCGGCAACGCATCATAGCTGAGTGGAGTCCATTATCAACTAGACAGCCCACTTGGCTTTCCTCATAGTTACTCGCCGATTAAAGGATGAAATGTGTATACAGTCTCAAACATGCGTCACCACTCGGGATCGTTCGCCATGAATAGTTTCACTTCGGAGCAGTATTTACACAAATCAATGGATCTCTTTGCAGTCCTGGCCACACATCGGTGCCAGCACTCCCATTGGTTATGGCTTTGCTAACATATTGTATAAACCATGTTCGTATGATATATGCCAAGTAACAGGATCATTGTTTCAAAAGAACTGGCCATGAGGATTAAGAATTTGAATGATACTACGGAGTTCTAGTTTATATACATTTTTTTTTTATGCCACTTGGGCCGACAAACAAGCAGACGGTCCACCTGATGGTAAGTGGTCACCGCCGCCTATGGACATTTGCAACACTAGGAGCATCGCCAATGCGTTGTCGACCCTGAGACGAAGTTGTTAAGTCTCATGTTAGTTATTTTTAAATAAACTTAAATATTTTTCCATTGAGCCAAAGGTAATTGATATCTACACTATTATATAGAGGCAAAGGTTGTAAGTTTGGTAGGAGGTGAATTCCGAAACTAAACATCAGATTTCAAAAATTCTTTCACTGATGGAAAGCTATACTATTTCAGAGTGTCAAAGGCTATGTTATATTCCGGAGATACATTAGATACCTCTTGAACGCAGGTGAAACCGCGTGACCGTGGCTAATATAATGATAAATTTGAACGTGACAAAAACATGGAACGTCAGAACATGAGATGCATTGGTGCGACATCATGCGACTAGAAAATGGACAAGCGATTCATATAAGAGAGATAGAGCAGCACCCGAATTGAAAACTCTTGGATTCAATGTAGAAGCCAATATCATAATGGTTTGAGGGCTCAGCGGGCGAATTTTGTGGTACTCGTAGTGCCGTCAATTTAATACAAAATTGACTGCAGCTTATTATATACTAGCTGTCCCCCGCGGTTTCACCCGCGTTCCCGAGGGATGTAACATTTTCCCGGCACAAAAAGTATCCTATGTATTACTTCTAATACCTCCAAAAATATGTGTACAAAGTTTCATGATGATTGGTTAAGAAGTTTTCGCGTAAAAGCGTAACAAAGAAACTTACATTCACATTTATAATATTAATAGGAAAAATAGGATTATTGAGGTAGAAACCGATTATTTAAAACATGAATGCCGCTGCGCATGCGCCGGTGCTTCAAACTATTAAAGGTAGGACTTTAAATGCAGCAGAGTTACCCAGCAAAGGTCTAGAATTCTATAATAAACTACAGTAAAACTGTGTTTAAAAATAAAGCCCGGATGCGTTGCAGACAATCTAGATTGCGACTGTGCTGTTCCGTTCGTTACGTTGCCCCGTGAATGGATACAGGCGGATATGTCCGCTCTGCCGACGAGCAAACCGGGGATTGGACCATGATAAAAGGTAGCTAGATTAGTCGACACCGGGTGGAAAATTTCGAGAAATAATTTTTACAAGGTTTATTTCCCTTCACAGTTATGTTTAGGTCACATTTGCAACTGAATTTTAAACCATGTCCCTCATTAGATAGAGCTGACATTTTTCACATAAGACTTTTTTTTGTTTACAATGCACGATGAACTAAGTGACGTCATTTTTAATCCAATATGGCGGACGTTATAAGAATGTTACTTAATGAACCACTATATCATAATAAAGGGTTTACCAAGCAGAATACGTTACGAATTTTATTTGTTTTATTGCTTAAAGAGGTCGTTTTAAACATGGTTCTGTCATGTAATAACTGAATAATATTTTATAGGTTATCTCTCTATCTAGGTTCTCTGATATTTTAAAAATGTATCTTCCTGAAGATCTGTAACGTTGATATATTTAAATACAGCCTGAGTGGGAACATATAAGTATAAATAATTGATTATTTTAATTGAAAGTGAAAACCGCATAAAAGTCTATTGTAAAATCGAAAAGATATGAGCAGGCAAACAGAGACAGAAATATTGACTTTGCTGTACTATTTAGATAAAAAAACTGCTTTATTTTTAGCCTCTTTACCTTTCAGTACTTTACGACATTTTAATCGCTAAACCTTCAAACTCAATTCCTTGACATCATTAAAATTAATAATTAAATCAATTAACTACAATATTAAGCACATCTGTCAATCATAAACACATTGTGTTGCATGTAACAGTCAACTGACGGTAATCTGCCATTCCAACAACTGTCCGGTGAATTAGTCATTTGATTCGCAACGTTTTACAGAATAATAGCCACATTTGAACATGTACATGTGTTGTATATTATACCTAAACTAGTTTCAACCGGTAATTTTAGATGCAACCAGTCGGTTCTGGATGTAAAGTTATGATTATTTATGAAAGATGTGTTTAAAACTGTGTTGATGTCAGTGACGCTAAATCGTCTAGTTTTTCTAGTCATATGGGTGTACCTCAGGGCTCTATTCTAGGGCCTTTTATATTTTTAATATACATTAATGACTTCCTCTATTATGTTAAAAATACCTGTGGAATTGTTCTGTTTGCTGATGATACCTCCCTGGTTTTTTGACACTTGGACCCTGTTCCCGATGGCGGTGGGGTACTACTTGTTTATATTTTTAAATGTATTCTTTTTTTATACTTATACATTCAAAATTGAAAATAACTATTGAAAAAAATCATAATAATAAAACTACTTTCTTTCGAATTATTAACTACAGTTTGTCTAATATATATACCTTTTTGGACGTTTAACCTTTAATTAGGCGCGCCAATAAACAAACATTGTTAATCGCGTTGGGTCTGCAGTTACCAAATTGATAGGTATGAAATTAGAAACTAGACCTAGAACTAGGGGACTAGAGAGTTAGGAAGCTAGCAAGAAATTCGGGTTGACAGCGTTAATAGTTATAAAAATAGCTTAACTTGAAGATCACTGGGGGTCGCGGCGACCCCGCGCGCCTAATTAAAGGTTAAGAACTTTAAATAAAAATGTACCTTATATCTTCCTGATAAGGTACATTTACATCCATCATACAATTAACTATTTGATTAATAGATGGAACTTATTTCCAGAGATATGAAGTAAATTTTTCTATGGCACTCTTAAATTCCAAAAGAAATTAAAGCGCAATTTTGGTCAAAGAGCTATGAAGTTGCATTCAAGATGAACTATGAATGATGTGAAGTTTATCATATAGGATTGGTATGGTTGATTTATATAAGTATATTTTCACCAAGTAAAATTCCATGTTCGGTACATGACGTATATGGTATTGAAGGTTTATCTGTATGTTAATTAATTGTGTACTTACGAACAATGTAAATAAATAATTAATGATTGTTGTTTGAGTATATCATAATAAAGTGTTGAAAAACATCATAATTGTTTAATTTTCGAAAATATTTCGAAACCCTACTACATATTAATTTTATAATATTCTCAAAGCTTTCAAGGACAGCTTATATTTATTTAACTTTTCAACAGATGTAATTACTGATAATATAATACCTTTATTAAATAATTAACATTTAATTAAGTAAGATTTTTATCACACATAGATTAAAATATAAATTATTTTAAATAGGTACTAACTAGAATAAAAAAAATAATTTAATACATGTAAAATTAACACAACCTGTATAACTGGTATAACGTTCTATTAAAATACTGATAATTAGGTATTTTACAATTTAACGAGAAAAATAATACATTTCTAACAAAAATATAATAATAATAATTAAAGACATCCCTTCAATGGAGTGTAACAGAAAGAAAATGTTATTTATAAAAAAGATTAACTAAGATATAAAGAGTAAGGATAACAGTTGTCTCACTCTCATATTATTTGCCTCTTCTATATAGTCTATTCCAATAAAATAAAATAAAGTTTCGTCTTTTTTGACGTTTAAGAATTTCATTGAAGAATAGACCCTATGTATTAATGACAAGGTTCATTCATCATACAATCAACCCAAATGGTTGATCCATCGATATACCTTATTCATTATTTAAAGTAATACAGTCCATTTTTCAATAACATTCTTAAGCGTCAAAAATGACATAATATGGAATTGACTATAGATCACCTTTGATTATTAAAATAATACAGAACACCCTATAAAAAACACATCGCTCCTTTGAAAAAAATGTTTCTTCTTTTCCTTTTAATGTAAATTAATAATTATGATTCATAATTTATTCATTATGGTTATCTAACCCGATATTTTAGAAATTATCCACTTATTGTAACAGCACCATCTAGCGACAGCATGTGATAAACTTATGCGACATCTAGTGGCGATATTTAAAAACTACATAAAATAAACTAATAAATAATGGAAAGATCTTACTTTTATATGGGCCTCATGAATGGTAGACACAGCACAATTAAATCCATGAATAAAAATATATCTGAAACAAAAGAACTTACATTGTATATTGTAAGGCAAGTGGTGATATGTAGATAGGGACAGATAGAGTCTAGAAGGAATGTGATTCTCTCTCGTTCTAACGAAGCTACCGATTTCCTATCCTATTATAATAAAGAAGTAAAATATTTTATTTTGGATGAATGAGGTAATTTCCAACAGCAAGTCCGATTTTAAAAAAAATCTTACACTAATACAAATTTACTTGTCCCGAGTGACATAGGCTATGTTTTAATCCCGAGGGACATTAAAGCCGCGAAACGGAAGCTAGTTATAAATAAATAATAAACGAAGGTCAACTTACCTCACCCTAACGCGCCGGCTGCCACAGATGCCATGACAACAAGGATGGCGGTGGCGACACTGCCCGCCCCGACCTGCGCCCCATACACGGCCCCGGAGTCAGCCCCCGCGCCCGCCCCCGCCCCACCCGGCGTCCCGAATGCCTCGGCTGAAGACATGGTCTCTGTCAAATGAGGACACTGTGAGCGGGACGCACACAGTGGGCTCATCTAGACTGGTTTGGGTTTTGCATTTTTGAATTTGGAATATGACGTTATTTGAATATGAAGTTTTTTTTACTGTGTCAAAATATATATTCACTAATGAATAGTCGTATGATATTATTGTTGTTATTTTCTTTTCCGTAATAAATCCAATTTAGTTAAACTCTTGTAAAATAGCCATTTACTTTTTAACAAAGAAAAAACTCAAATTCAAAACAGTGTAAATAAAAAAAATATTTATTAATAATAAGAAAGAAAATATAAGACACATTAAATAAAATATTAATAATTATTCATAACCGTATTCCACATAATAAATAAATCATAAATAAATAGTATAAAGCTACAGAACCCATAACGTTAGTCTATGATAGCCCACTGCATGCAGTGCTAGAATAGGAAAGATTATAAAAAAAATATTAGAATATAAAATTAATACATAATATATCTAATTGACACAAGCGTGGCCTCGCGGAGATCCATTATAAAATTATACAAAAAACAAATATCTAGTAACTAATTGAGCTGGATTTTTTTTTCTGTTTTGCGACTTGACAGAGGTGGTCCAGGGGAATCAGTTACAAAATATTCGATTTTTTATAATCTTAAATTGCAATAACTAGTTGACTCACGCGTGATCTTGCGGAAATCCATTGTAAGATTATACAAAAACAAATATCTAGTAACTAATTCAGCTGGATCTCCTTCTCGAGTCCCAAAGAAGGAAACTCAACAGGAAATCGATTTTCCCGATGAGTAGAGAAGGAGATCCAGCGGAATTATTTACTAGATATTTGTTTTTGTATAATCTTAAATAACATTAAATATTTAGCCCTGTTTCAACATAAGACAACAGTACAATTAACCATTGGGTAAAAATTTACCTTATAACAGAAGCAATCAAGTTTTTATTTCTTTGACATAATTAGCGGTTAAAACCTAGATTGTGTCAAATTAATATAAATAAACAACTTGACTCAACAGAAGTTCAAAATTAAGTTGGTTTTATTATTGCTGTACGCAACCATGCATTCCAACTCATACTTGGCCATTGTTTTTTTTAAGTATAGTTATTAACAGTATAAATAAATTTAATACTATGAAACATGCATCGCACACGGTCAACCCAAACTACTGACCAGATACCAGATATACATAAATTACTTTTAAACAAAGTCATGCACAAAAATGTTTGTCTTGGATAGGCTTGGAATGGAACCCACGACCAGTTAAGAGGAATTCAGGTTATCTAACATACCAACAACCCCATTTTTATGTCTGTATCCCCCAATAGAAATATAAATGCAGAATTAATTAAAGTACTTTTACTTTTAAAACATTACGTAATGTTGTAAGAATATAAATTTCTGGTAATCCCAATCTATCTATAAATATAAAAATGAATGTTTGTCTGTATATCCTTTTATAGAATCGTAAACTATGCAACGGATTTTAATGTAGTTTTCAGCATTAGATTGAGTAATTCAAGGTTTATGATCAGAATTGAAAGCGGGCAAAGCCGTAGGGCAGCTAGTACAATATAAAAATAAATACATTCAGAGACATTGGGGGGGAGTAATCACCACTACTTATAGCGATTAAATTTTACCTAAATAGATGACATCAACACAATTGAGTTCAGGGTCGTTCAGTACCTCTACCATGAGTTGCTATCGAAACTTCTTTAGTCACTAGCGAGTAAACTACTATCGATACAGTATTTCTCGATAGCAACTGTCAAATTTGTGACTCATGGTACCGAATTTCTATAGCAAAGGCTAATAAAACGTTACTCGCTAGTGTTTACATTTCGATAGGTTTTTTACCTATCGACTCGTACTATCGATTTTAGTTCTTTAAGTGACCGCTAGTGGCGCTGTACACATTTGCCATAGAAATGTTTTACGCAGTCGCTAGCGAGTACGTACGTTAAAAACTGATGGTAAAGGCACAGAACATTCACAACAACAATAAAACAACATTTCCAATTTAATAACATACCGGTGTCGGCGACTTCCATGGCGAATGAGCGAATAAACAAATATAATACATCAATTAAAGCGGCAACACATGCTAACGATTTTAAGGTATTTTGAAACGTTTGTTACAACAATACTTGATACATATATTTCAGAAAGTAATTTCATTTAGAAAGTAGTTTAATTCAAAGGTTTGAATTAATACAAATTTAAAATTTTGACTGATAGTGTAATTCGTCTTAGCTCTGATGATTTGGAATATTTTGATGTCTACAATACTTGGATGTTCCGCTTACTCTTATAGGCCACATATTATTGTTTCAAATCTTTTTTTGCAAATTCCTGAATCTCCACTGAAATGTTGATCTTATTACTGAACCGGTTACCTCTTTGGGGATAATAAGCGTAAAGAAATGTTATTTTAATTACTGAGTTAAGCGTTAGTGTTTCATTCCAAATCATTGAAGAAATATGGTTTTGATGATCATTCATGAAGATCTAAGTCTGTGCCAAATACTTCTTCTCCCTATTTCTTCGAGCTCCTATTTATAAGGGGTCGGGAAGATATAACTCCGATAGTGAATGGTTCAAATAGTCAAATAGTGTATTAACCCGCCATGTTCACCAAATGGCATCATATGACATATGATAATAAAGGTCAAAATGACTTACCACCATATCTATCTAATAACGCCATGATGACTCCATTGGACCACCCGAAGCCTGTTTGAAGAACGTATTCACCGCCGCCGCCAAATCCACCGAAGATTGTTGCGTCGTACTAAAATGGATTTTATTGTTAGTGTCTTATGGTAGGTAATTGAGGAAATCTATGAGTATTATGAATTCCATATTCTGCTAAGCGATCACAGCTATCCAGGCAGATCGTGAGATACGAATCCTATAGTGAATTCAAGAATTTGGTGAACTTTATAGTATTCTCCTGGCTAGAGGTACCGACTTTAAGTAAAGAATCTGTCGCCAAACACAGAGTGTAGTGCCAGCTGCACTTGATTGGTTCTACTTGGATTAAAATCAGTAATGATCATCTCTATAAATAATAATAAATATCCCAAGAAATTCTTCACACATGGTTACCTGATCCCAAGTTAAGCAGAGTGTACTGCTTGTAGTATGGCTACCAGGTAACTGATATACTACATATACTACTTTTTAAATACATACTTATATAGATCTCTATAAACATACATAAAACGAAGTGCAAAGAATTCTTGGTTTAGCGTTCAGTGCTCATTGTCGACATAAGAGTAAAAATGCCATTTGCCTGCCCTCTAATAACTGTCTTAATACAATTGTATTAATTGTAGTATATTATTTTAGGGTACATTATAATGTCTTTATTTAATTTTGTGTGATGTAACATTGTTTAATTCTATAGATAATAAATTGTATTCCCATGCTTAAAGCTAGATGGATTGACCCTTAAATAACTTACCTATAGCACTTTAATGTAAAACCACAATTACAAGCAAATAAAAATTATATTCTATTGTAAGAGCTTTACACATCAGGTGGACCGTCTGATTATGCCTACTCCTTTAAAAAGAGAAAGAGAAAACAAACATACCTTCTCCAGCATAGCAGTCTTCTGTTTCCACACCTCCCAGTTAGAGCGGGTCCACTTAGTGGCAATTTCTTTGGCGTATCTCATGGCTTCAGGCAGGCCGGTGTTGGCCAGCCCCATCACCACCATGTACTGGAGTGGGGGCCACGCGTTGGGGTAATCCCACTGCTCGCCAGAGTGCTCGAAGGTCGTGGGGATGCCACCTTCGAAGATGTCCACCTGAGGGTGATGGGTTTAAGGTTGAGAAACGTGTTAGAACGTGGCAATGACCGAGAATCAAAATAATGGAAAAAAAACCTAAAATAGGTTCTTCCAATGGATTATAAATCTGAATAAATCTGTGCATAATTTTTTTTTTATAATGTTATTTATTGTGTTATATGATATAAGGACGGCAAATCTTTTGTTTAAAATTTTTCGCTGTCTGTATGTCGATGTCGATTGATAGGGTATAATACATCATATCGATACACACAGATGACAGCTAAGTTAAATATAACTTTACATCGAAAAACAAGTATTCTCGTAAAATACCTTAAAAGTTTTAACACTTGGGTGTGCCTATCTTTCACTTTACAATTCTCGGTTTTAACTTCTAATTAATAAGGTATTCTTTCGGACAACAAAATAACGTTCCTTATAATTTTTTCATATATCGACGGTTAAAAGGCAACTTGATTGAAGCGCCATTTTGAAAACTTTACAGGAGAGCTATTTGAAAATGTCAAAACCCAAAAACAGATATTGCATCTAAACTTCTTAACATTCCACATCGAAGCTGTTGAATATTAAAACTAAATGCAAGCTTCAACGAATTTGTGCATGGGCCATCATCATAGTAGTATAATTCATTGAGAAAAATGTTACTTTCGTCAAAAATGGCGGTTGAGTCAAGTCGCCTTTTACCCGTCGATATCATGTTCACATTTGCCCACAAGTGGGTGTTCAGACAGATTCGGATGAATCACGATACCCTTCAGGATACTCACCTTAACTTTATCCAGGTAGTTAATGACCCTATTGACGTAGTACTCCTTCCTGGCTCTATCGTAACTTCCAGTCCACAAGGGGGCCAAGTTCGAAGGGTAGAAGTAGTCCCGCCCCCTTTCCGATTCCAGGCTGTAATCTAGCCAGGCACCGACGTCCTCGTGCCATAGTACCTGAGAAAATATGTTATCAATGTGAAAGTTTGTGACTCATTCATATATTCGCGCCCATGTTTATATTGACGGGCAGGTGGCTTCGTGGATTCGATTCCCATCCAGGACAAACATTTGTGTTCATGAACATGTCTGTTTGGTAAGTGTCTGGATTTAAAAAAGTAGTATGTAGAGTATCAGGATATTTAGTTACCATAGTACAAGCTCTGCTTATTTTGGGAACAGATGGGACTCTGTAAAGAATGACTAATGATAGTTATACATTTATTTACTATCATTATTATCCGCGAAAAGGTAGACAGAGGCATTAATAAGACTCACGTTCCACTAAAATTAGATCCAACGTGACATGTGGTGAACTTTGTCTCTTTGTGAATTTTTTCTCGAGCACTTTACCAATGTCGGGCTACTTGCAATCATTACTAAGCAAAGAAACAGTAATATCACCTTATCCGAACCGGGAATCGAACCTAGGTTCAGATCTCTAGCCGTGCTTTATACCAGTCTACCACCGAGATTAACTCAATCACATACTAACAGCTGAACGATTAGAATGGCATTTATCACATAGCTAGAATATGTTTTGGGGCTAAAATCATCATAACTAATTGCTTAAACTTAAGCTGATATGTTTTTGTGTCCATAATAATGATTCAACTGCAGAAAAATATAAATTTTCTGACCTGTTCAATAGCTTGCATGAAATCAGCGTGCACTCCCCGATAGTAGGTCGCTTTGTCGACGTTGTTGAGCTTGGCGTGGTACTCGCTCAGCAGCTGCGCGTTCCAGCACATGATCGCGTTCAGGTCCACTGGCACGATCGAACGGGTCTTCAGGTTTGTTAAGTTGCCTGAAATTAAAATTAGGAGGTTAGAAGGTACCTGACTCTTATAGCGGTAGGTTCTTGTAGGCACTTGATATTTGCTAATTAAACTTTTTCGGCAGTAGCCGAGGCAGTTCGTTCCCGGGAGAATTTATGTTTTCCCGGGGTAAAACCTAAGCCTATGTTATTGGTAGTAATGTACCTTTTTATCAGTGGTTTTTTTTATCGTATGAGTAGTTTAAGAGATTAAAACACGTCTTTCATCCAAAGTAACAAACTTTACCTCTTTGTAATACGAATGTAGACGATTTCACTTACCAAATATTCCGTGTGTTTTATGCACTAAAAGGACGTTTCGTAAATTTACCGTAGTAATCCAGTAAAAAAAACTTGAGAACAATGTGGGGACCTATGTTTACTCCTAAATGCAATTTAATTTTTATAAAACTTGTACTTAAGGTACTTCTTGAGGGTACCTCAGACTTCGGTCAATTTCTTCAAAATCCAACACATTAGGAAGTAGCTTTTCATCCCAGTAATATATGTTAACGTTTTTGTAATGTATGTACACAATGTCATATTTGCACAAGCGAATTAGCACTTTAAATAAAAGGCAATAAAGAACTCAAAAACGGATACCACCACGGGCCATAGCTACTAAATAATGAAATTACCTTTATTAGTTCCATTAAGTATGAACCATCTAGATGAGAAGTCCCACCCTGACTCCGCAGCAGACTTCAGTTCAGCATACAGCTCCTCCTTCTTATCCAGCGTGTCCAGATTTCTGTAATCGAGGTGTTAGATCTAAGAGTAAGTCAAGCAAATACTGCAGCATCAATACATTCCGGAAAAACTTGCAGGTGGATGGAGGAAGTTATAAATATCCTGAGACATTCCTTACACACGGCCATCTGATCCCAAACTAAGCAGAGCTTGTACTATGAAATCCAGATAACTGATAAACTACATATACTATTTTCTTTTTCTAATATACATACTTATATAGATATTTACACCCAGACACAGAACAAACAGACATGTTCATGCACACAAATGTTTGTCCTGGGTGGCAATCGACCCGCGACCTTCGGCTTGGCAGTCAGAGTCGCTAACCACCAAGCCAACAGGCCTGTCAGTTAAAATAAAACTGTAGTTGAAGCCAAGATCGTCAATGAGTTAAATGATTCAAGAAAAAGATATGTATTGTTGACGAGTCAGCTGACGTAGTTAAATACACTGACATCCCACAGATCATGGGTACAATTCCATCTAGAGGACAAATAGGTGTGCTAGAACATATCTAATAATAATCACTACATAATATAAAACAAAGTCGCTTTCTCTGTCCCTATATCCCTATGTACGCTTATATCTTTAAAACTACGCAACGGATTTTGATGCGGTTTTTTTTAATAGATAGAGTGATTGAAGAGGAAGGTTTTTATGTATAATACATGTGGCATCCCAGGGGAACGCGGGTAAAACCACGGGGGACAGCTAGTAATAATAATAAATGTTTATTTCCTTTCTCCATACAAACTACGTACTTTTGAACAAGACTTAAAAATGACTTATGATATTAAAGTTTGTAGGAGAAACTGGTTTCCAAGCTAAGCCGAAGCCTGTGTTATGGAAACGAGTCTCTTCCACCTCGGGCTCTCATTAAATCTCTAAAATTAAATACAGTTCACTATATGGTATGTATCTACTACAAAATAACTGTTTGTTATGTAGCTCTGCTTAGTTTGGGACCAGATTTTTTTTTTTCGCATATTTCATTCTATTTTCATTCCACTGAGAAATATGCACTACAAATGCATATTCAGGTATGATTAGAAGAGGAATAGTTCAATGTTGTACAGCACGCAAAATTCAATTCATTCGCATATATAATTTCATCAGATTTTTTTTAAATCATTTATTTCAAAGTAAAAAATAACAAATTACACATACAATTTTCCTTGCTAAGCTATATAGCTTGTTGGCAATTTGACGGGCCAGTTGGCTTTGTGGTTTGATTTCCTGACTGCCAAGCCACAAGTCTTGGTTTCGATTCCCACCCAGAACAAACATTTATGTGCCATATATGTCTGTTTATTCTGTGTCTGGGTTTAAATATCTATTTAAGTATGCATTTAGAAAAAATAGTGTACCAGTTACCTGGTTTTCATAGTATAAGTTCTGGTTATTATGGGATCAGATGGCTTTGTGTAAAGAATGTCCCTGGCTATATATATGTTTTTCTTATTTTTTACTTACTTGGCAACATCAATATCTTCTTTGTAACTCTCAGGCCTCGGTCCCTTTGATTGCTCGTAAAACCTCGTCAGTTTGTAGCTGAAATTAATTTATTTATTTAGGATACACATTACAAATTACAATCAAAAGGTAACCGCATAATAAGTAATAATACATTTCGAGGTGGGTTGTAACTCAAAACATATGTATACAGAAAAACAAAACAAGAAAAGAATACCAGGACAAATGCGATGAAAGTGCAAGTGAGCACTCCCAAATGACAATATACATACAAATCTTATTATTTAGAAACTATAAATAAATATTAATTGTTGAGACTTAATTTATCTGCTGGGTAAAAAAGCATACATCATCTTCATCTGTCCGATAAGTACGTGGGTTCGATATCCACCCAGAAGGAACATATGTGGATGGCCCTTTTAGTTCCCAAGCCTACGCTTAGTATAAATAAGAGAATAATTTAGTTCATAAATAACCGTTTTCCATAGTGAGTAGTTATATTACTTGAGTTCGCGTGTACCATCCTCGACTTCATCGTCGTGCATCGTCACTTTCCACCAGGTGAGATCCAGTCAAGCGCTCAAGTTTTAATAAAAAAAAAAAAAAAAAGTACCAAAGTGTAAGGAATCAACTAGAATGTTTATCCCACTAATAATATTATTGAAACGGCTAAATCGATTAGAATAGGAAGCTCATAGATGAAATTTGTTGTATGGTAAAACAGGGCAGTAGCAACTTTTTTTTTTGTTTTAACGCCACGTCGCCTTAATTAATAAGAACACTTACTTTTGACCATTATGCCTCACAGTGACCGTGTGGTTGGTCATCCAGAAATCGAACTCCCGATCCATAGTGTGAATGTGCTGCCGCAGGAATTCTAGGTCGAATGAGTCCTGCATTATTGACTCTACCATCGGAATTAGGAGGGGTGGTTGTGACCTGTAACATATATTATTGTTCTATATTAATAAAAAAACTTATGCAATGTTGAATATCTAAAACTAGGAAGTCTCTATCTCAATATTCAAAGCCAGTTTTGGACGTAGAATAGGATTTATGAAGGCTAGAGCTAATAAAGTTACAACCGGTTAGGAAGTCATTCTTCAACTGAGAACAAACGGCCAGTAACTTGGCACGGATGTTTTTTAACTTGTCATTTTTGATTGATCAAATGTGTAATTAGGTTACATAAAAAAACTGTCATATGTCGTACCCAGTACCGAAGAACGACAATTATGCTGCTGAACCAATGAGTTATACCGAATTTAAATAAGACACATGTTATTTCAATTAAAAATCTACCTAATTAAGTAATAAAGTGCATTCTTATTAAAACAAGACATAGGTTTAACAAATGCAATCGAACTACTTATGTACTTAATTTACGACTTACCTCATGGCATAATAGACCCTGCCGCCATTAGGAATAAAGCCTATCCTCTCGACTATACTCAGGAAATTGGAGACCATACCCCGCGCCGTGGACCTCATCTCAGAGAGCAGTAAGCCTTGCAGGATCCAGTAGGAGTCCCAGTAGTAGAACTCACGGAATCGACCACCTAGAAAACGTTAGTAGTTGCGATAATAATGGGTTCAATGACTACTGTAAGATTAAGCGTTGTAAAGGAAAACATAAAAGACGGAAAAGGACGGACGCAAGTGGAAGAACTCATTAGTGCAGAGTTGGTAGTACTTCCTCGGAGTACCATACCCATTGTGCTCTTGTATTCCGGTGTTTCGGTTAAAAAGGTAAGGGAGCCGGTGAAGTCACAGGCATATGAGTCTTAATAACTACGTCTCAGGGTCGACAACGGATTGGCGATGTTCTAAGAATAATGTCTTAAGAGTGAGTCTTTTCTAGGTTTTGTGTGCTTTATTCATTCGAATTTATCTACAATTGTTATTTATTCTTATTGGAAACTTAAAAATACATAAGTTGTCAAAGTGTTATTTCCAAAATCTTGACTAGTACACCTTAATTCAATGATTTGCTTACCAGGAACAATAACAGGGTTTTCCACGTAAATGATGGAGTACAATTCCTGGTTGTGCTTGACGTCGTCCTTCATTTTTCTTCCAAGTTGCAGCCACAGCCTGTTCAGTTCCTCCGCCCATTGGTGGAACGACGGGTCCTTTATTCTTTGGAGGAAGGCTGGAATATAATAAATATCCTGAGTCAATATGTACTCGTATATATATTATCAGTGGATCATGGCGTAGATTCGAAAAAGTGTCAGTTTTTTTGTTTTGGGACATTCTTCACACACGGCCATCTGATCCCAGTTTATGCAGAGTCTATCGATCCTCGCAAATTTTCTCATTTATAATAATAATAGGATATGATTTTTAAAATAGCGCCACAATGACAATTTCAGGAAGGTCAAAAAATACGTGAGCTTCATGTATTCTTACCAGGGTTATCTTTCCAGTCTGTCGGTCTCCATTCTTCAAACTCAGAGCCCTCAGGGTCGAAGTTCTGGTTAACAAACTCCTGGATGTCAGCCTTTGTCGGATGGGAACCTGTCCTGAATGATTTGTATTATATAATAAACGTTATTAAATCAATGCCAAGTGCTATTTTGGCTTGCTTGTGATTTTTGTATTGACAAGACCTCCAAGTAGGTAAGGCTAAAATTGCCGTGACACAGTAGTGTTCGTTCCTACCTACTATAGAGGATGCAGATACAATCTCTGCCTCAAATCTCTCGTTCAAAGCCTAATTATACTTAGAAATAAGAGAGAATAAAGAAATTGAGTAGCTGTCTGTGGTCTTTCTGCAACTATTCAGACAAGTCAGGGAAATGATGCAAATTGAAGCTTTTATTACATCATAAAGTCAACATACAGACTTGTCCTTCACATTTCATGCCAGGTCGTTCAATCCAAGCTCATATCGGATCTTAGCAGACTTGTTGCGAATTGACTGATTAATAATTTTTGACAAAATTTGAGTCAAACATCAAACAATTAAACAGTTTTTTTTATAACCGTAAGTTTTAATACCTTTATAAATACCCTAAAAAAAAATCTCGATTCCTAGCTTTTCAATCTCCCATGGTGATCAGCCTTTCTTATGACTACCCGATCCTGGACAACGCTTTCCGAGATATTGCATATCATCAACCACTATTATCTACGTAATTATTGAATTTAATAAAAAAAAATATTAAAAATTATTTTCAAAAAAAAAATGGCTAATTCGTGTATTTAAGGCGGAATTATGCCCAAGCATACAATTTATTCAAAAAATAAATAAGCAACTCAATTGAGAGCGTTTTAAAGTCGATTAAAAAAACTGAACCCATGTGCATACCTGTTCATCATCTCGTAGAAATGGTCCATTGTGATATTGGGGGACACTTTCATCTTCATGTCCACGAATGTCTTGGAGTCGTTGTATAGACCGGCCATCTGGACCGTGTCTAGGAGAGGTCCATGGCAGTAGATTATGCTGGAAACGGAGAAATAATTTTACATTAATTACATTTTTTTTAACTATTATTCCACGTGGGCCGACAAACGTATCTAAAGAATCGTTAATTTATTTCTTTTTAAATTAAGAATGGGCTTGCATTTGGCCTTCGTTTAGTTAGATCATAAATCAACTTTGATTGAAGACCGACAAACAGGCTGACGGTTCACCTGATGGTAAGTGGTCACTGCCGCTTATAAAGATTTACAACACCAGGGGTATCACCGATGCGTTGTAGTCTCTAAGACGTGAAGTTGTTACCGAAACACAGTAAAACAAGTGCACTACTGTTGCGGGGTGGAAATGGGTAAGGTGGCAGTACTACCCCGGACGAACTCTGCACTTTGAGATAACTAGTTTTACTTGCAGCAGTTTCACCAGTGGTCCCAAGGGATCTAACGTATCTTTACATAGCCTATTTATTTATTTATTTATTAACTCTTTATGCACTAAAGTACAAAGGCGAACATAATGCCTTAGGCATTTTCTACCTGTCTACCTTGGGATGATGCAGAAACAAGCGAGGCAGGTGCACTAAAGGGTGGTCAAGATAAGTGTACTTCTAAAAAAAAAAAACTAAAAAAACTGTACACCTGGAATAATATACCTAACAAATAGTGAACTTTTTTTTTAAATAGGTACCGTGGTTCCGGAAGCTACCCTCTACCAACCGATGATCCGAGGACCACCAGTGGTCCGCGAAAGACTTAAAATATTTTTTCATTCTTAAATCATTCCTTCGTTAATGCAAACAAAATTAAATTTTGCTTAAGTTATAATAATGCTATATTTTCTGTAACAATAAATATTACTTTTCAGTGTAACGAATACTTATGTTAAAGGTTTCTTTTTAGATTGTCACAGTTTATTTTTGTGGTCCCTGCTGACAACAATGAAGTCAAAGTGGTCCCCGGTCCAAAAAAGTTTGGGAACCACTGCTCTACATAAATAATCTAAGAAAATTCTCATTCTAGGAGAGCTATAGATACAGTAGTAATATGACACAACAAACAGAATTAAATTTTTGTTTATACAGATTTGTATCGCTTACATCCCTAGCCCCCTATGACTCTGTAATCATTATTACCTCGACCGAGACATACAGTTATCTCAAGGTAACTGCTCTAGTTAACATTATACAATCATTGCAAAAGATATGTTATTAATAGACATCTCTATTATGTGTTTATGATCATCCTGAAGTAGCATGATACTAATAAATGTGCAGTTGTGTAAAATGGTTCTTATTACACAGCTTTTAGGTTTATTATGTAGCTGTAAAAATATGAATAAATAAATCTGTATTAATAAAAAAACATACGTTAATTTGCGTTATAAATACTCAATCAAATCATCAATTTACTTAGTATATTTCAAATAATCCCGGGACATTGAATGGTAATAGGTACCAGCTATGGTAACCAGATAACTGATATACAACATAATATACTTTATTCTTCTAAATACATAAATAGATTATTAAACGGTTTATTTTTATATTTTTTCACAACCATAAACTCTTAAGTTTTCCAAGTATCGCAGTAAGATTTCAACGCAAACTATTATTGTTGCATGGATGAAAAATTATTTTGTGTGGAACTTCCACTCAATACAAACACTTTGTACTGTATTACCAAATGATACCGCAAAACCTACTGTTGTAACAAAAAAGTCAATTCAATATGTAACGATATTTCTCCACACGACTGGTTCCAAAACAAGGTAATTCGCAGAAAAATACAGACTTAGAATCAGTAAGCTGAAGTGAATTATTTTTTATTTGATTTTAGCAATCGGCAATGCGCGAATGATACCCATGGTGTTGCAAGCGTCAATAGGCTGCGGTGACCGTTTATCATCAGACTGGTCGTTTTCTTGTTTGCTACATTAGTAGTACTAAAAAAAGGCTAAAAAAATGGTAATGGTAACTCTTAGTCCCCACAATCGTTACTAATATTTTAAATGTGAAAGTGAGTTCTTTTATTTGTTACGCTTTCACGACTAAATGACTGAACTGTTAATTAAAACGTAAATGTTTTCGAGTAGTAGAGCTCGAACCTTAGTTTAAATACTAAGAACCTTACCCGTTTCTGCCGTTAAGCAGTAGTGCACTTGTATTACTGTTTCGGTTAGAAAGGTAAGGGGGCCGGTGAAATTACAGGCACATGAGACTTAACAGCTTCACGTCTCAGGGTCGACAACGCATTGGTGATGCCCCTAGTGTTGCAAATGTCCATAGGCGGCGTTGACCACTTACCATCAGGTGGACCGTCCGCTTGTTTGTCGGCCCATGTGGCATAAAAAAAAAGTAGTTTTTTAAAGAAATATAAGCATTGGGGGCTTATATTACTAGCTGTCCCCCCCGGTTTCATCCGCGTTCATTTGTTATTCCAGGGCATTTTCTATAGATGTGCCAAGTTTCATTAAGATTAGTTTGGTAATTTTGGGGTGAAAGAGTAACAAAGATCCATACATAGAATTTCGCATTGATAATATTAGTAGGATTCAGTCATTTACATTTATTTTAAATTTATTATCAAATTTTAGTTATTAATATAGTACCTTTGTTTATTTAAATAAAGAATAAATATCCGGGACCATTATTTACACACGGCCACCTGATCCCGGTCGGAAATACCTGGAGCAGACTGGCAAGAGACAGAGCGAAATGGAAGGAAATTGAGGAGGCTTTAAGGCCAGAGCGGTTCTTACAACAAAACGCGATAACGCAGTTTAACCTTTAATTAGGCGCGCCAATAAACTAACATTGTTTGTCGCGCGGGGTCTGCAGTTACCAAATTGATAGGTATGAAAATTAGAAACTAGACCTAGAACTAGGGGACTAGAGAGTTAGGAAGCTAGCTAGAAATTCGGGTTGACAGCGTTAATAGTTATAAAAGTAACTTAACTTGAAGATCACTTGGGGTCGCGGCGACCCCGCGCGCCTAATTAAAGGTTATACAGACTAACAAACAAACTAGAATAAGTGTAATATAACTATAAATATTGTTTAGAATTAATGTAAACTATATGTAAGGAATAAATAAAGCTTTATTATTATCTGATCCCAAACTACGCAAATCTTATACTATGGAAACTAGACAGCTGATATACTACATTGTCTACTATTACTGCATACTACACTACACGTTGTCGGGAAGGTATTGGAAAGATTGTGAGAATGAATGTTTGTTATTCCTTCACGCAAAAACTACCAAACGGATTTGGACGAAACATGTCACATATGTGAATATGCCCTGGGATAACATATAGGATACTTTTTATCCCGGGGAAATGTAATATCCCCCGGGAACGCAGGTGAAACTGCGGCTAATCTATCTATATACATTTACAACGTGTTACAAAATACCCCGTAAAAATATAATTAATTATCAAAACCAACAACCCTAGTAAGCTGCCATGTCAGGGAACCAGATTATTTAACAGAAAGGCCTACGTACCTCTTTACCTAATAATTGTCTACGTTAATAGTTTTTCTATTTTTCATTCATAAAAATCAGTTTATAATTTTTTTGGGGTATGTTATACTGCGTTACTACGGTTCTTAAATATTGTGAATGGACTCGTTATAAGACCTCATTTAACCTCCTTTCGGCTTTACGGGTAGTTTTATGAACTACTGAACATATCGGGATGGGACCGCTACCATTCGACGCGGAATTTTTCGTAGGCTATATATATATAATATATATGATATCGATATCGGGTGAAGCCGCGGGGGACAGCTAGTACCTAATAGTTAGAAGTTAACACTAATCCATATAAAGTAATTAGTAGGAAAATGTTATACAAACAGTAAAGTATGCAGTTTATTTGCATAACAAACGTGTGTTCGTAAACGGAAACTTCATTGTTAACGTTATCTGTCGCTAGTCATAAAATCGTTGGAATAAACCTTGAATAAACACATCCAATCCAATCCAATGTAGTCGAGTGAAATGTGATTTATGACATAATATTATGCAATACAAATTGAAGTCCTAATTCAAATGCATATGATTCAAAACCTACTGAATTGGCGAAAGCTGATTGAGTCTACATAAACAAATTACAAAAAACATATTATTTCTAATTTCATCCAAATCCGTTAATTAGTTTTTGCGTGAATTAATAACAAACATCCATACATCTGAGCGAGCTCCATCTTCGGCCTCATCTTCATTTGCCAGGTGAGATTGATATCAATATCGATCCCGTCAGTAATAAAAAAAAAAAACATCCATCCTCACAGACTAGCTGTTGGACTGAAGGACTAGCTGTCCTCTGCGGTTTCGACTGAATTCGCGAAGGCGCTTTCACTTTCCCGGGAAAAAAAGTACCTATCCATTATTAGTAATTTACTAAGTTTCATCCAAACTTTGGCATTCATAATAGTAGAAAGATTAATAAGACATTTTCAATAAATCGAACAGACTACCGCCGCAAGATTACGTTACGACATCAGGTTTTACTCATAGTAGTAAAACAGAATACCCAACATTCCGCTAATTCATGCAGCACAGATCTGCGCCGGCGCAGGCATCTTCAAGGCCAATGCTGTTCCGGTGACACATGCAACCACAGCCCTTGATCTATGCACTGCTATCGATAAAGCTGCATCCTGACGTAATGATTGATAGCACACAGCACTTTGTTGGAATGTTTACAGTTCAGTTACTAATAGGGCTGTCATCCGGAATTTATGTCCTAGTTTTGAGGCTGTCCGGGGAGCGTCTGGACGCAGTCAGTGGAATCCTAATTAATTGGTAGATAAGCAGTTAAAAACCAACAAAACATACACTGATACATATAAATAATTTTAAGACTAACACTACGAGTAAAGATATTTTTTAGGTCTGTCCGGAAAATAAATCCTCCAGCGAAAATCAAAACCTCTTATTAATGATCGGATAGTTGGAAAGCTAGCTAAAGTTCCATACTATATCTTTGCTATCTAAATAAAAAATAAAGATTCAGTTGTTGGAAATCTTGACAAATGAAAAGATGAAAAGATTGAACCTGCTATCTACAATTCACATCATTGCGAGTCTTTATCCATTAATAATACCGGGGAAAATATAACAGGCCTTTGGGAACGCGGGTGAAACCGCGGGGGACAGCTAGTTAAGTGAATAGCATCATACTTTAAATGCGTAATATACTTTAGGCAGAAAAGATCACATCATCATCTTCCTAATAAATAATATTCTGGGGCATTACCTTACACACGGCCGTCTGATCCCAAACTAAGCAGAGCTTGTACTATGGAAACCAGATAACTGATATACTACATATACATTTTTTTCTAAATACATACTTATATAGATATTTACACCCAGACAGAACAATCAGACGTGTTCATGCACACAAATGTTTGTCCTGGGTGGAAATCGAACGGGTCAAAGTCTCATTTACTTACTCGGGTCGACAAATGAGAAAAAAGGGGGTTGGGGCCTGGCCTCAGGCTTATGGCATGGTCACTCACCTTTCGCAAGCAGGAGGTAATTTACTCCTGTCAGCTCCCACTGCCACCACCAGCAGCACTCCAAATAAACACCACATATTCAACATTGTTCACAGTTACACTTAAACTAATATCACTCAAATAAATTAATTAGAAAGGAACGATAATTTCACTACTTAATTCTATATCACTTGTAATGTTTTTGGCTGAGTCTAGATCTAGTGAAAGATTTCACGTGTTCAGGTAGGTGCTGAGGATCTTAAAGGGCTTCTTTCTAAAAGGTTGACTGGTCATTTTGGATGGTATGGCTGCGATGGAAAGCTATTTGGTAGGAGGCACTCGCTGTGCCAATGCATCTGCAACAAAAAAAAAACTTTTAACATTGAGGTTGGATTTAGATTAGGGTTCTTTGGAAGGGGGTGTAAGGCATTTTCATAAAGATACTGGCTAAAGGGTTCTAGGGCAGAATAGTTTATAAAAATCCTCTGTACCTGACAAAATTTGTGATAAATCAAATAGAAAAGTAATAGTTATTGAAGTTATACTTCTATACGCGCGATGAGAGTGAAATGTTAAGATGCGCGCGCATCACTGTAATACGTCAAAGTAACAGGTTGAAGTTAGCTGATAACGGTCTCTCCGGAACATCGCACAAATCGCAACTGTCGGTGTCAATGAGTGAGTAATGATGTTATTCTCAATAATAACCTAACAACGTCAAAAATTGTTATTCGTTGCTACAGACAGGTGCAAAGTGTTTGTACACTACAATTTCACGACTGAACAGTAAAAAATGCTTTTAGTGCAGTTTTTCTCATCTATAATTTTTAATGGAGATTGTTAAAACAAAATTTTGTGCTCTCGATAGAAATTGTCATAAAGATATATAGGAACATACAAAATAACACAACATTACCTCAACACACCACAAGCTAAAAACAACTGAGCCAACAAATACAACAGAATCTAGAATTATGCTCTAAGCTGACAACAAGGGACGTCTGACTGACAACCAATTGTGTTGTTAACTGACAGTGAACACGGCAATCATGACGTCATACAGAGCCAAGCGTGATATGGAAGTCAGATATTGTTGTGTCCTTGATTTGTTATAGCTAAGATTTAAATTCTGCTAGGAGAATATAAAATATATATTGAATATCGTGTTTATGACATTTTTATATTTGCAGCGAATTCTGCAACCTACAACGAATTATATACAAGAATATCGTTAATAGAAATCTATCATTTAACTCTTTCCGTATGCATAATATTACCAATATGTTAGTACTCAGTGTTTGTCAAAGAAGATGTGTATTATCGTGTAAGTGCAACCAATAACCGAAAGAAAGCGCGGTTTTAATTAAAAACATCTGGAAAAGGTTAAGGAGTTAATAATGTAATTCTTAGAATATTATGATTTAAGAAAATGTTCCAAGAATTTTATTTGGCGATTTATAAATTGAGTCAAGCGACGTCAAAACAATATCATATTTCGGACAGCAAGTATTTCACTGAGCAACAATGCAAGCAGAATTAAAAATGTATGTTTCTCATTATATGTTACACAAAACACTTCAATAAATAGCGACTGAATGCCGATGCTTGCTGACTATTATCATTCGTCCGCTTTATTGTCCATATACTAGAAAAATATAATCCAATAACGTTTATTATAACATCTGTTACCTATTATCCGTACTTTTGGATAGTTCGTAGTGGTTACACATAAACACATACTGATTTAGCGTAAACTTTTGAAGTGATTTAGTCACATCAAAAGTTTGGAGCGAGACCCATCAGATATTGGCGTATTCCAAAACATGCTGGCGTTTGTTGTGTGATTTGACGTAACAATAGATCTAAAAGAAAACAGTTATAATTTCAAAGTACCAATTTGGTCTAAAGACAAATGCAGAAGCCTAGGGTAATTCAACTTATGGGAGGAACAAAGGGTGGGGTGTCAAAGATCCAAAAACACATAGTTTTGAACTGCAGTTTACAAGATTTCTAACAGATGGAATCCAATATAAGATTATACCCGATTTAATATTGATTTCTCTCTGTCTATTCGTCCAGTTATATCTTTTGAACTACGCTATAGATAATGATACAGTTTTACCAGAATTTCTGCCGTAAGTAGAATGATACATGTGTATTATACTGCTCAGGTGAACCCTGGACGGATCACTAGTATATTAATGGTAAATTTAAACCTTTCGCAATAGGAGAGCATGACAGTGGTATAAAACAAAAAAAAATGTTTGGCGAGTAACTGATATTATGATAAATATAATATCAAACTTCACGACTTGTTTGCAGTCCTAAATAAATTAAGAACAGGTAAAAATACCAATAAACCCTGAAAAAACTTTTAAAAACAAACACTAAACAGCAACGTCATAACTTCGCTCACATCCCAAAGCAAACTCTATTCTCGTGGCCCTAAAATAAAAGGCATAAAGGTCAATATCGTATGTGGTGATGTAACCTCACTGAAGAGTAAATTGGGAGGACTATTCTGTAACACAGTACTTGTTAATACAACAAACCAAGGGTGACGTTAAAGAGCAAATTGAGAGAAACCCAGAGAGTTGATTAAAATATATTGGACACATTTAGGTCTGCCTTTAGGAAGTCAACTGTTATGTTTAGTGGAATATACGAAGACGCAATTGTTATAATAATGACAGTCAGCTTGTAAAATTCATTAACCTGATGAATACAAGAGTGATCTTTGAAATACCCCATAAAGGAATTTGTATTGACATATACACTGAAGACAGCATTCTTATTTTAGCCAGTGTATTATGATTCCAATACTTATATAAAATAGAGTTGCTCACACTCGGAACAAGTGACATCCGCCATTTGATTTACGACGAGCCAATTGACTCTATGGCTCCATCAATTGAAAGATTACCTTACATTCTGCCAACCTTGGACGGTCAGATCGCACAAGGTAAATTGACATTCTTTCTGGATTCATCCAAATTTTTGGAAAATTCCATTTGCTTTTACTTTCTAATAGCTTCAGCGAGATAGCGTAGGGTGTAACTAGAGGAAACCAACAGGTCAATGATCTGCTGGATTAATGGTCAAACTGTAGGCCGATAATTAGTTCAAGCAATAATGTGCAAAATAATTACTCATAACGTAGTCGTATTGAGTATTTGACAGGCCACTTGACTTAGTGGTTACAGACCCTGACTGCCACGCCACGGGTCGTGGTTCCAATTCCACCCAGGACAAACATTTGTGTGCATGAACTTGCCTGTTTTTTTTGTGTTTGGGTATAAATATCTATACAAGTAAAAACAAAAAAAGGAGTACTATATAATGTACTCGTATATCAGTTATCTGATTTCCAAACAAACACTGCTTAGTTCAGGATCGGATGGCCGCGTGTAAAGAAAGTCCAGGGACATTAAATTGGATATTAAGTAATGTTGCCAGATAAAAAGTCTTCTGTATATCCAGGTTACAAACTATCTGATTGCCAAATTCCATTCCATTCCGTCCAAGTTTTGCCGTGAAAGAGTAACAAACATCCTCACATGGATCTTTACAAGCTTTCGCGTTTAAATATTAGTAGAATATAATCAAAACCAATCCAACAATACCAGAAAACCGCGCATTCCTAGCGGACTACGTAGAATAAACAATGACTAATAAACTGCCCAGCGTATATGTAGAAAGAATCATTCATCAATACATCAGTATTGTAACAAGCCACGGCAATTGGATCACGTGAGATGCACCCACGGCCGGCTGCGCGGGCGCACCAACGTGAGACATACGAACGTGCGCAAGCTCACGTGCACTTGGACCGGATTCAAGCCACCACGGTCACACCCCCAAGTTTCGTGATGTCAGAAAAAAGTATATTTAACACCGCCCTTTCTTTGGCAGTCGAAAAATTTCTATTGCCAATTATGGATTGTTTACCGTCTTGATGTAATGTTACGTATTTTGTTTTCTATTTATCAATTCGTATTTAGGTGCCCCGCCCATCGGATATGATTCTTGACAGTTTTTCGCATCTATAACAGTAATTGGGTATACCAAAGGTAGAGGTCATTACTAGATAAGCTATTATAATTATAATAAGGTTAAATAATATTCGATATTTTTATTCCGACAATACGTAATTCAAATCCTTTTTAATTCAAATAAATTATATCATAAAAATCTACGGGCTTTCGCTACAAATTACCCGGTAATGGAATGTCAACGTAGTGATGGGAATAGATAGAGCTCATAGTGCAGAGTTCGTCCGGGGAAGTACTACCACCTTACCCATTTCAGCTGTGAAGCAGTAGTGCACTTGTATTACTGTGTACTTGTATTTCGGTTAGAAAGGTAAGAAGGCCGGTGAAATTACAGACACATGAGACTTAACAACTGCACGTCTCAGGGTCGACAACGCATTGGCAATTGTGTTGCGAATGTCCATAGGCAGTGGTAACCACTTACCATCAGGTGGACCGTCTGCTTGTTTGTCGGCCCAAGAGCAAATGTATAAAAAAAAATTGAAGAGTTAAACAAACAAAATCGAAAAAAATACAGACGACTTTGTCCGATGTCATTCCAAAACGATAATATGAAAAATATGGCCTATGAAAGTATGCAAGAACTTTCGGCCATATAATCACTTACCATTGAGATGGTGTTCAAACACAAACTATAAACATAGTTAAAATATATTATGCAACAAACATTTAAAGTTATTGAGGAGGAATACAAATAGACCAGACACTCCTGTGCTAAAATATTTTACATTTTTTTTTCCAACCCAATACAATCGATATTGATCCTTGTCATCTGATTCTGATACAACAGCATAAGAACTCCGTAAGCCCATGATTACTAACGTCCGGCCAGACTTAAGACCAGGCGAAGATCAATGGTCCAAATCACTCTCAAAGCGACGGTACCCACGCAATTTTGCTAACCCACAAGCGTCAATTTCGAGTCACATGACGATGCTGGCATTACTGGGTTCAGTCACCGGTTTGATGTATTTTTAGATGGTGTGACTGCGGCTATTACAGTTCCATTCAGGTGTTCTCTATTATTTAATTTCAAGGACACTTTGAATGTATGCTTCTAATTTCGTGAGCAGGAGCATGTAATTTGTATTTTTTCGAAATTCTGTTTCGATTAATCTCTATTATCTGTCAGAATCGTAACAAAATATGTAATGTTTTATTCAGTGCAACGCAGCCGACCGAACAGCACGTTCGAAAATCGAGTTAGATAAATGGCGACAAGATTTCTGATAATGATATTGGTATAGATTCCGTTATGCATCGCTAAATTTAATTAAATTGATGTACATCTCCTTTTATTTGAATTAGATAGAAAGAGACCAACTTCTTCATTCTCATAGCGTTTTAATTGTAGTGCTAGTATGTTAAATTCGCACAAATAATGCCCTTGACCAAACTGACAGTTCTAAATATACCCACTCTTTTCGACTTTTAGAAATTAAAGAGTTTCATGCACACAGAATTGGGACTATTGCAGAGAACTCATCTGTTTATTTACTTGTTAAAAATGTGTAATACCATAATAAGTAAATATTTAAAAGAAAACTAAAAATAAAGTTTGATTTCTACTAGTGATAAGTTATATGTTAAAATTAGGGAACTTTCTAGGAATCAAAGTGATGACACTAATATTGAAAAATATTAGTTTTTATACCACGTAGCGGCCTACAAACAACGGACCACCTGATGGTAAGTGGTCACTGCCGCCTATGGACATTTGCAACACTAGGGGCATGCCAATGCGTTGTCGACCATGAGACGTGAAGTCCCTAAGTCTCATGTGCCTGTAATTTCCATGAATATATGAATTTATTTAGGCAAATAAATGCATGAACAATAGGAAACCAAGGACAAGAGTAAATAAATTCCTATGGGTCATTAAACATAATCTTTTGGCAATACTATTTGGCACTTGGTTGGAATACATGGAATATTCCATTACGAATATTTGTGAAGCTGAAACTTATAGGCTGGTGATTATTTTGGAAACCACTCACCTGTTCATGTATCTGCGCAAGAATTTTAATGGATGCATAAATCTTTTTAAAATCGAATGCCGGTCAATAATTCTGGATAAAGTAACAGAAATGTTCACTAATGAATTCAGTTTTAAAACCTAAATCAATCGTCGATATTTATACATATATATAAAACCCGCTTTTATTGATATTATTTATAGCCTATAACAATTAACGCAAAATGTCGCGTCGAATGGTAGCAGTCCCATCCCGATGTTCAGTAGTTTTAAGGTGATAGTGCGTCAGAGCAACCCTAATTTCCCCACTCTTTATTCAATACTAGCATTGAATGACTTCATTGATATAAATTCTTACTGATTTAATATTATTTTACGTTTATATTTATATGTTTACTTATACCTAATAAGTATTTTGATATTATCAAACATTTAAATACAATTAGAAAATCCAAAACAGTTACAGAATAAATCATAAACAACGTGCTCTCAGCGTGCATAAACTAAATAAAAATTTCCAAATTTTGGATTTTTTAAGTACACATAACGTAGCGAAAAACAGGTTCCCTCAAAATTTCTTAGTCCTCAGACAATCACGGCATGTAAGGTTATCATTATTTAAAAAAAAAACATTCTATTTCACCGATAACTGATCTATAAATTGCAAATAGCAGTCAAGGTCAGAACTATTGCTCACCTCGTCTATTACTTTCACATGACGAGGTTGTAATGCTTTACATTACACTAAAAAATACAATAATGACCCTTATGTACTTAGACTAGATTTGTCTGTACCTTAATTTTTTTTATACCACTTAGGCCTATTTACAATCAGACAGCGTGATGGTAAGTGGTCAGTGCAGCCTATGGACATTTGCAACACCAGGGGCATCGCCGCGTTGTCGACCCTGAGACGTGAATTTGGTAAGTCTTATGGGCCTGTAATTTCACCGGCGCCCTTACCTTTACACAGTAATACAAGTACACTACTGCTTCACGGCGGAAATGGGTAAGGTGGTAGTACTTCTCCGGACGAACTCTGCACTATTAGATACGATAAGATAATCTTGGGTAGCAAGAGCTACTCATGATCTATTAAATATGCTAAAAGATTTCAGGCATTTAAGGACGAAGATTCTTTAAGAGATATCTATATAAGTATGTATTTAAAAAGTAGTATATGTAGTATATCAGTTACCTGGTAGCCATACTACAAGCAGTACACTCTGCTTAACTTGGGATCAGGTAACCATGTGTGAAGATGTGTGTCTTGGGACTATTATTTATATTCATCATGCAGTTTTAAACCTACAACTATATTGACGGTAGCCGTATTAGCAAAAGAACGTACTCTGTACATATAACTGAAACCAGTATTTCAAGTCTACAAAAACAGGTATTCAATGATTTTGGCAAGCAAAAAACATCATGTTACTCGATAATATTATAAGCATGGCCGATGATTTTGAAATGTTACGCAGTTTTTTTCTTTATTTTATTTTAAGGCGGTTTTATTTTATTTTTTACTTAAACTCTTACAAGAAAATTATTAGAAATATTATTGCTTCCTAAAATTGACAATATGTAAACGGCCCGTTTTATAACCTAAGTATTTCATAGAATAATCATCTTTATTGCTTGTGAGATAAAGTTCAATATCACTTTGGATCAATGGATCGAATTGTTAATTGTAAAATGATGCTGATGAACCTCCTATAGTTGTCCATCTAACAGTTTTGACAGTTAAGAATTTCATAGAAAAATAATCTTTATTCATTGAGAGGTACGGTTCCAATGGTTTGTTGTGTAATGATGCTGAGAAACCTTATTATAACGCTATAGGGTTGATTTTTCAATAACTCTCCGAGTTGACAAAACAGGGCAATTAGGTCACAACTTTTATAAGTCTATACAAAACAATTCTTAATTCAAATTAAAAGACAGATACGCTAAATATGGGTATTGAAAAATCAGGTACGTAATAACTCCAAGACGCCATAGCGTACTCAGACGATAAATGTAGAGGCAAATTCAACAGCTTTGATCACGAATTCGTGAGTTCAATGACATTCATTTGTACCATAGATAATATAGAGTACTATTATTGGTCTGTGGTGCTATTATAGTTTAATTAAAACATCGTGAATATGCTAATGATGGGAATAATTAGTGAATGCCAAAATGACATTGTGTACACAAGTCTCAAGTCGTAATAATACAAATTAAACCTTAATGCAGTGTTAATTAAAAAGAAAACGAAACACCTATATTATTACTAAAATAATAAAACTGAAGTTTGTTTGTTTTTTTGTTTGAAGGCGCAAACCTCCGGAGCTACTAGTCGGTACTGAAATATTCTTTTTGCATTTGATAATCTAATCAAGGATAATAGATATTGGATATATTGAAGTTTCTTGCCGGTACTTCTCAGTTAAAGCCTGATTTCCGAACCGGTGCTTTAGTAACTTTAAATTTGACCTTCACGTGCCCTCCGCGGGCCTGAACTGAATAAATCGTTTTAAATATCGCGCTACGGCTCCTAAGAGCCCAGCAAAAAGAAAAAAGTCAGAAATAAGATGCGACGCGGTGGGCCAACCTAGGTACAGCTATCCCTACTAATATTAAAATTGAATGTATGTTTGTTTGTTACGCTTTCACGCGAAAACTATTTAACCAATCATCATGAAACTTTGTACACATATTTTTGGAGGCATAAGAAGTACCATTGGATACTTTTTATCCCAGAAAAACTTTACATTCCTAGAGAACGCGGATGAAAGTATAAATATAAAAGAAGCAATTAACTGACTGAAGAAATCTCATTGTACAAAATCCTGAAGTCAGCACAAGCGAAACCGCGAGCTAAAGCTAGTTGAATCATATAAGACAATTCATAAGAGCGAATGAGTGAGACAGTAAATTCACGTAGGTGGCTATAACAAGCAAATTAGATCGAATTAGACCAATTTGCAAGGTTGGACGTCACGGTATCATATGTAGCGCAACCGATACATACCTAATTGGTATGGGCCATATTTAGTACTAGCCGTCCCCCGCGGTTTCACCCGCGTTTATCGATAATGATATCCACGAATTTTTCGTAGATGGTTATAGGCTATATACGATTTACAACGTGTTACAAAATACCCCGTAAAAATATAATTAATTATCAAAGCCAACAACCCTAGTAAGCTGTCATGTCAGGGAACCAGATTATTTGACAGAAAGGCCTACGTACCTATTTTATCTAATAATTGTCTACTTTAATAGTTTTACTACATATTTTTAATTAATAAAAATCAGTTAAATATTTTTGGGGTATGTTATACAGGGTTACTACGGTTCTTAAATATTGTGAATGGACTCGTTATAAGGCCCCATTTAACCTCCTTTCGGCTTTACGGGTAGTTTTGTAATTGTATATACTATAAATAGATACTATTTAGTATAATAGACAAATGTATACACATGAATGTAGCTATAGATACGAGTATGTTGCGACTTGATTCTAGGTACTTTTGAATTCAGACACGAATAAAGATTTCAATCCCTATTAGAAAGGTTACAACAAGACTTGATAAGATCCGTAATCCAACATAAGTATATCTTAAAACTAAGATCAACTTCATCAAATGCCTCTAGGATATCTACAACTCTATCTTACGATCCATAGGTACCGTTGACCCCACAGAGAAAACGCCATCGCTTTTTTTGCGAAGTTTTGTAGCGTTACTATCGAAACGAAAAAAAAAACTTGAGTGGTGTCAAGGGACACCCGGATGGAACGAAGATACGCATTGGAATTGACCAAAACGCTAAGTTTAGGTCCAGTGTTGAGAAAAACTTGCAATCTCTCGTCTTTAGTATTAGGACTTCAATAAACGATGAAGACTGTGCTAATAATTACTAATTATACTAATTTATAAATGGAACAGAATTTGAAACATGTTGTATGTAGCCTTTAAATAAATTAGAAAAAAACAAACCCAATAATAAACCATATCATTTAAATTTCGAAAAAAAGTGTCGATACAACTTTTCGTGTGATTTTTTCCGTCTAGCCACCTTTCACAACGCGCGATAAGGAACTTCGTTCCAAAAATATAGGTAACATAATGCTTGCATATCAATTTCGATCTCTATTGACCGTTGTAAAATCTTATGAGATATTCGTTCGCATGCATCTACCAGCTGAAAAAGAGACTCAACATATTAGACCAAATAAATTAATAAGCATTACATTGGTCTGATCCCTAAGTTTATGTCGTACTAGCAGTCCCCCGCGGTTTCACCCGCGTTTAGTTTAAAGTTGCTCAAACCAAGAAAACACGTTGTTCATACTAACTTTACCCCCTTAGGGGGTGAATTTTCGAAAATCCTTTCTTTGTGCTCCCCTACGTTAAAAAAGGAACCCCTGTGCAATATTTCAAGTTTCTAACCGTTGTAGTTTAGGCCCTGCGTCAGTAAGCTTCTCCTTTTATATACATATATATAGATAGAGTAATGAGTCTAATATGTTTCACTATCAACAGGAAGGTTCGAGCTGCAATAGGGAAGTGTCCTGTATTAAATATAAATGATCAAAATTAAATCATTAATGTGATTTTTAAGTACTAGATCTAATCACAAAGAGTATGTTATTTGATGTCACGTCACAACTTGCTATTTCATACAAAACTTCATACATGCGATCGTTTTGACGTATCATAAAGAATTGCTGATTGTCAGGACATCCCTATTCCACATCCTGGATCTCCCACACATGGTGTCACGCAAATCTGCCACCTATATTATGAATGACAGGTACAATAACGTGATTTTCCACATGTGACGACGCAATAACTGGTTTTGTCCGGTTTGCGTGCGAATATCAAGGTACTAGAACAGATGCTAATTCCTACCTCGATTTGTAAACAAGACTGAGAGACATAGCGTTATATTATTATGACTTAGACAATCCAAGGAAAGCTAAGGATCCTTAGCTGGTTTATAGTCAACCTCTTTAGAAGAAAGAAAGAAATGAATATTTATAATTAAATGTACCTTTTTTTATACCACATGGGCCGACAAACAAGCAGACTGTCCACCTGATGGTCAGTGGTCACCGCAGCCTATGGATATTTGCAACACCAGGGGCATTCCCAATGCATTGTCAACCCTGAGACGCGAAGTTGGTAAGTCTCATGTGCTTGTAATTTCACCGGCCCCCTTACCTTTCTAACCGAAACAGTAATACAAGTGCACACTGCTTCACGGCGGAAATGGGTAAGTTGGTAGTACTGCCCCGGACGAATCTGCACTAAGAAAGAGCTCTACTACTCCCAACATAAAATATTTTACAGCATATGAAGCAACATTTGGAGATATTCAGATTCATTGGACGAACGCATATGACCGCTGTAAAGAAAAACCATCAGCCTAACCTTAATTTAATAAATTGGTTTGTACTCATGTAGAATGGTCAAGTAAGTTATTCAGGTAGACATTGTAGACACTGAAAGATCATTAATATTATTGAGAACCATTTTTATTATTCCTGGTTAAGTGACACAAAAAGTATATTAAATTCCGATGCTGGAAGCCTCTCAGACATATTAAAAATGGTGATCATTAAAAACTCAACACAATTAAAACCACCTCGAAATTACATATTTTACTTAAAGTAAATTATAGTACGGAATTTCATCTCAACGTTTAATTATAAATATTCTTCTTTATTCAAATTTAAATGGTATTCCTTTATACAAAAACTTTCCGTGATTATTGTCGATCGATTTATTCATATCGCAAGGAAAAAGGTTTTACTATCGTTGGCTGTAAATAAAAGACATGTTTTTCTTAATTCAAATCAGAACACTTTTCGTTCCATTTAGATTTTAAACTCAGCATAAAATATTTTTAATCTATGGCACGTGTGAAGGTCACGTGGTAAATCAAGAACACACTTAACTCGGAACTGCGCGACGTAACCGGTACCTTTTCATAGAACGGTTTTAACTTTTTTGCAACAGGAAATTGTATCAAGGTTATGCCAGATGTACTGTCGGAAGAATGCATAAATAACATTCCTCAATTATCATGTACGTCATTCAAGATTCAATACAGTCTTTAATGATTATTCATTGGAATCGTTGAACTTCTGCACTTGAAATAACAAGAGCAAATGCAGTATAGAACGGTGTATTGTTGGACATAAAGCAAACATCAGAATACCTGAACTCCGTCACGTAACTTCTGCAAAACGGGGTCACCGAGCAAAGGCAAAAATAATCCGAGAACCTGCCATGCGAAAACCTGACCTTTCACACTGGGATCATGGTAGTAAATTAAATAAAGCTCCTCTGTATGTAAGGGTCAATTGGTTTCTCACTAGGTATAATTGGATCAATTAAGAATGAAGATTCTTAGCATGACTAACCTGTACAAAGATAATCCTACTAATAACATAATTGTGAAAGTTCGAGACAATCATACAACAACAGCTGAAGGAATTTGGATGAAATTTGACACACCGAGCAAGTTTTGGACTCAAAATCCGAAGATTGAAAACTTTTCTAATGTAAGTATCATAGCTGATTCAGCGAGAATACGGGAGTAAAAGAAAACATACGAGACTAAACCGAATATAGTCCTGCATAATGGTTTTCTAGAAGGAACGGTCTTTGGACACTTAAGCTACCTAGAACCAAGCACTCCTATTACAGCAATTCGTAAGAACTAATAAAATTGCCTTTGTGTAAGAATTTTCTAGAAAGTTTTGATTCATGCACAAATCATGATAGCATTACTAACAAAAACACCATTTTTATTGTAGAGGATATTGTTTCATTAAATTGTTATTTACCGGTTACTATCCGGGAACTAACTTTAAGCAAATACGGCATACCTTTTATGTTAAATTCGATACTAGGTACACTCAAGTCATTTGGATTTCAAATTTTCCGCATATCATTAATTTGATTAACTTAAAACAAGAACTATAGAGACTATTGACGAAACCACGTTTAGTATGGACAATTTTGACGGCCAAGTGGACCAGACAGTATAACTATCACTTCTTCAGGAATAAGATAAGAAGTCACGAAATATTCCCTAGAATATAATGAGTAGAAAAAATCAGTTATGCAGAATTTCATCAAAAGTTTGAGCAAAAGGAAGACATTCTTAAATAAATCTATACTAATATTATAAAGAGGAAAGATTTGTATGTAAGTATGTTTGTTACTCTTTCTCGCAAAAACTACTAAACGGATATGGATGAAACTTGTCGTACACTCAATATAATATTCAATAGACACGCCCAACAGTTTTAATATATTAAAGTCTGTCCATAATAAATATACTATAATCGTATGTTAATATGACATATAGTTGTAGTAATAAGATACTAGAGATCTTATACAATCGCGGAAACGTGAGAGAGCCAGTAGCCAAGGTCGGTAATGATACAGGTTCTAAGCAAAGACCATGTTTTGTTGCAAAAATAATTTAGTTACAAAAGAAAATAATGAACAAATGTAAGAAAAGGTTACAACGACCTAAACTCTCCGAAAAATAAAAATAAAACTACTATAATCCAACACAAAGATTGTACAGGTAAATCGATTAATATTAGAGACTATCAAAATTATTGTTAGATCAACAGATGTCATCTTAAAATAGGAGGGCAATGGACCAGAAAGTAAAAGCCTTGCAGAGACGAATCTCTGGAATGTGTGATACCAGACGAAACCGTGACAAGACGTCTAAAAGACTCGAAGCAAGGTCAAAAATGTCAAATACGCTTCGAGGAAAATTTCAGAAAAATGCGACATCAACATGTGATTTAGTAATAATGCTACGAAATGAAGAGCCACGAGTAACTTGTTTTCTTATAAAAATATAGAAGACGATAAATTTACAACGTCTGTTATTACAACACGTCAAAGTCCAGGTAAGAATTTTCTTTTAATATGCAAATAATTATCAGCCATTCTTTAACAATAAAATCTGATAAAGTGTATCAATCAGTATTTTGCAAAAGATCATATTTAGATAAGTCGTTAAGACTTCAAAAATATGTCTCGAAATTAGTCAAGTAAAATATTATAATATAACAAACGTCAAGGGTAAGAGCCGGTGCGGTGTGCCAAATCGTTTATTTCTGGATGAAGAGTACACGAAACATATCAAGATCACGGCAACGGACAACACAAGAACAATAGTAAAACGTGATCAACTTACCTAGTGGCACGACCAAACGGCAGTTCACAACACAACACTCCACTGTATTGCAATTCCCTTGCCGCTAACAATTACGCGAAGTTATTTTAAATTGACGATATGTCCGCTCGACACGACGGCAGGATATCAACTGACTGAATGATTGTTTCACATTGTGTTGCGGCTCTCGGCACTCACACATTGACAAATCATTGGATGAAAGTGACGTGAGGATACATGCTTGTATGTATGCGATCAGTCAACAAGATATACCTTGAATGACGCATTGGATTGCGTTTAATATTGCTATTTTTTAATTATGAAAAGGCTATGTTATAACACATTGGTGTTTTTACCTGCTAATTCTTTTGTTACATAACGTTTGGCATAGCAACTAATCACTTCAATATGTTTTAAATTGCTAGTAATCAAACAAGCCTTATTTTACAAGTTCACGTACCATTAAAGTATAGTAAAAATATCGGATTACATCTGATGTAATGTACTATTTATTTAGAATGAAAAGTATTATTAAGTGGAAACTTAAAATGAATTATAAAACGTCGATATGAACAATGATAACTAAGTCTATAATTGAGCATTAAAAAATAAACCATTTAAAGTTAAATCCGTTGATACTGCTATATATGCATTTATCGATAAGTGCATTTTCAAGCAACCCGATAAAATAATCGAGTAAAAATAATACAATGATTGAAAAATTCCTTTAAATTTATTTGCATTAGAAGTGGTAAATAAATGATTTACTGACAAAGGTTTTGGCTAGCAGAGACTTTAGCTTCTATCTACATTTATGGCGGGCTTGGCTTGGTGGTTAGAGACCATGACTGCCACGCTACATTTCGATGGTTCGATTCCCATCCAGAACAAATATTTGTGTGCATTAACATGTCTGTTTGTTCTGTGTCTCGACGTAAATATATATGTGCGTAAAGTATGTCCTAAGATATTTGTTATTTCAAAGCTGAGAAACAAAGACAACAAACAAGACACGACGGTGCCAAAACTAATATAATATCCATCACCAAAAATTTGATGGTCATAAAAAAAAGTGTAAGAACCACGTGCCGAAACCAAAAAAAGAACACACTCATTATTCTACGAATTACGATGCACTTAAAAAGAGGGCCCGTCTACATTTCATTTGCTACAAACGTGATATCAGCTATGTCGGTCGGTGTGGTAGCTACAAGCTTTCCTATTGGTCAACTGATGTCTTACGATCGCACGATGCCAGTGCCAGGATTTATTTATTCGTACGCTGCATCTACAGTAGTTGAGGGTTCATTCAAAACAATTGGGAGTGTTTACACAATGATTTGGCTTCCTTATCTGGTTTAAAAGTGTAAATAAATGACAGATTTTTTAAATTATGATTGTCGTGAATTGTAGTCTATGTTGGAACCAGGTGGGCTTATGAATTAGTATCGTTGGAGTAAAATTAAAAAAACAATAGGGTCTGGAAATATTTGTGCCAATAAGAATTTCGAAAGGAAAACAGAAGAATGTCAAATCTCATACACACAAAACTTTATGGAAGAATATTCCAAAATTTGCGGCACATATTTTGGAAGTCCCATGTCCAAAAGTGGGGTTTTCTGTAACCCCATCATTTATAAGCCCTTGACGATGAATGAAGCAAAAAACCATTCGCCATTAGAATATACCAAACACATTACATAAGAAGAGTTATTTATAATATAAAATACAGAGTGTCAAGAGCAGTGATCCATCAGAGAGTTGCATGCCAAAACAACATAGCAAACATACTACGTGTCTTGTTCGCTCTCATACAAGGTCGAAATGTTGAGTAAAATTAGCGAAAGAGTCTTTCTTCTCCAGATTTCTGCTATTGAAAATGCCAGTATGTCTACGAATGCTAAACCGTCTGAAAAACTGAAAAAAAAAATGGAATACCAAAAATATCGAAAGACTGCCAAAATTCCGAAGAAAAGATTATTTTGGAAGCGAATCAAAAGTAGCAGAAATAATACTTTCTTCGTGTCGAATTAAATCCACCAAAGAATTCTCTCCACTTTTAAAGAAAATAAAAAAATAAATCGCACAAAACGTTTGGACAATAATGTTAAATACATAAGCTAAGACTCTTCAAACAACGATTCTTCATTTCCCAGTCACGATAGTACAAAATAAAAGCAAACAGCAGAGCAATATCATCTATATTACTGAGTACATAAGATAAATTATTCCATACGCCCACTAAACAAACAGTATAATAACGTACCTGCAGTCACATGGAGACATAATTCCCTCGCTTTGTTCCCATCCTCTGATCACTTGGTGCAAGTGAAGACACATTAAAACCTTGCTTTATCAGTTTTTTCCCGCTGCTGCGGACATTTTTAGTGATAATATTTTTTACATAGAATAAAACAAAGTCGCTACCCTGTGTCTGTGCGCTTAAATCATTTAAACTACGCAACGGATTTTAATGCAGTTTTCATTAATATATTGAATGATTTAAGAGGCAGGTTTATATGCATATTATAGGCTTGAAAAGCTTAAAAAAACAACAATAGAAATGACTTATGATACAGGCTCTGGTTAGTTAATGTTGCTAATTCACTAACCAGGCAAATTTGTATATTTAAGAAAAACGTTATATTACTAGTATATAGTAGCCCATCGGCAATACATGAGATTGCGCTCTACCATTTTTTTTTTTTTTTTATTATTATTTTTTTTTTGACTCAACCTCGTTGGAAGATCTACTTTCTTCCATATATTATAACAGACACTATATGCAAATCAATATTCCAATGTTCTGCGAATTTAGCCCGAGAGTTCCTGAATTGGAGCACACACTCTGAAGCCTTACCAGTCTAATTGTTTGATAGATTGCTACACGTGTTACAGCACGAGTCGTTTCAACTGACGTTTGACTCTGTGTGCTCTCTGTATCTACGCCTATTCACATGAGCACAGGTTTATTGATGGATAGAAGTAACTCTCAACTGAGGATGAATAAACCGATAATTCCACTTTTGAAGAACCAATGAACATCCCGTAGCCAGTAGGCGCCTTGTAGTAAGAATTCTCTGGGCATCAAGTAACATTGTGAATACCAGCCTTAAAATTGCTTTAGAAAAGTTTAAGAAGATATCAGCGAGGAAAAAATAATGCCAAATTAAAAATACGTTACTACCATAATCATATTATTGTAACACTAGATCCACCGCAGTTTCTCCCTCGAGTCCGAGGGATTTGACATTTTCCCGGGATAAAGAGTTTATCCTATGCAATAATCCGGGTTATAAACTATATCCGTTTAGCATATTAAAAAAGATCTGAAAGTTACAATCATCCAACCTCACTAACTTTCGCATTTATAATATTAGTAAGATAAACAAAATCACAATACCTGTTAACGTAATGCGTCATACTTGACAATAGAACTGATTCTCATTAAATACCTACATACGTTCATTATTGCAATTACATGCAAAAACATAATACGACAAAAACGAAGCTAACTGAATTGTAAAGGAAACAAGAAATTACGTCATCTGCACAAATTGTTCAATAACAGCTTTTATGCCATGTAGGCCGATACACAGGTATGGAGGAGCGAGGTTTGAGACTCCTCCATTTAAAAGGGAAGATCTTCCGCCAGGCTAGGTGATCATGCCTGGGGACCGCGGTCCAACTGTTGATGTTGGATCCTTGTATATATGTCAAATCCTGAGAGAATCTTGTTAGTGCGATGTAGGATTCTCGGGTGTTTCTACTCGTTCATAGATGTCGCCACATCACTGTAGTGCGGGCGGTGAAGTATTTGTAGGCGCGTTCATAGATGTCGCCACACAGGTAAGCCACCTCATGGTAAGTGGTCACCACCGCCTATGATCAGTTGCAATACCAGGGGCATTGCCAATGCGTTGTCGACCCTAAGACGTGAAGTTGTTAAGTCTAATGTGCCTATAATTTTACCGGCCCCTTACCTTTGTAACTGAAACACAGTAATACAGTGCATTACTACTTCACGGCGGAAGTGGATAAGGTTTTCACTAAGAGCTCTATTACGTTTTAAGTATTCAAGTAGAGGCAAAATCTCTTTAGAATTTTTACAACTAAAATTTTGACGATAGATAGAATTGATTCCTCTACAAGGGAGATTTCTAGGCCTCTATGGTTGTCATGTAGAAATTGCCTTTAGTTTCCAAGCTCATGTAAGGAACCTATGCTTTTAAGAAGTCAATCTCTATCATCACACTGCTGAGTGATGGCCTCACACTCCAAAACTTTACTTCCTAGAATCTCACCTGTAACTTGCTTAACCTAACATAGTATTGACTTGCATCATTCAGGTGTCCTAGCGAAATGTTAATTAATTGTATTCTCTTTGGTCTAAATTTATAAGTATTCCAATCCCGTTTGTTAGCATATGATAATCAGCCCTTTTCTTCCTGAGATGTAGGGGGCGTCCATTAATTACGTGAGGCATTTAGGGGGCGGAGTGGGGGGGGCGGTCGAAAAATCGCCAAAATCACCTCACGTAATTAAAGGATGCCCCCTAAGCTTGTCTCAGGTTTTCATTGCCAACCGAATAACAGGAAAGAACCTCATATAAAATAACTATTAATATATATTTAATTACAATTACAATCTAAAACAGCTGGTGAACAATATTAACCTCTACAATCCAGGGCATTAACTTTCAAGAGTATGAAACGAACATAGTAAGTTATCGAAACACTTAACCTATAGGTACTAAGCTAACATTGACGGAAACACACACAGACAAGCGGCGGCCATGACAGCTCGGCGAGCCTCTGGAATTGTGAACGCCGATTGGTGGAAAGGAACGCGCCTCTGTGACGTCATAGACTCCAGCGCATGCGGTTTATCGAAAAATGTATTCTCATATTGAATGAGAGATAGCGGTTCGTGAATAATCATTAGGGTATCGTCTATTATTTAATAGTTTTCTGTTACAGTGAATGGATTGCTTAACACGGTCACTTCTTCCAATAATTCTTAAGCTACGTTTGAATCAGTTGGAAATAGATGGGCTTGCTAGTCCTATTATACTTATTATTATTAACATATGCAGTGGAAAATTAACGAAAGTGGTAAGCACAAAGATCTATGATGCCGGTTTGTTGGAATCAGAACGCTACCGCCTTTATAATAAGCTCTATATCCTTTAGAAAGTAGTCGACCTCGAGTAATATCACGCTAGCTGCTAGCTGCAGAAAACTTGCAGTGCAACTTTGCAGCAGAGGGCATAAGAGCAGTTTTTTCCGTTAAAAAAGACATTCTGTTGCATAATTTGAGAAGCTGTACTCTACTCTTTATAAACGGAACCATCAATTACAGTTTTGTTATGGATAGCAGATGAAAAAGTTCACAAAAATATATTTCTCAATGACACTGGCAGACATTGCTGAGACCATCGGCGGAATTCCATAAATAAAATAAAAATAGCCCCTTGTAGATAAAAGACTACTAACGAACCAACTAATACAAGAAGTTATCGATTTTATTTAGAAAATTTATGATAAAATCGAGAATGGAAAGATGAATGTTTTAACATTCATAATCATAATGAGGAAATATCCATAATTTATCACTATTCTGAGATAGGTGATAAGTCACGAAAGATAAGAGAAATCCTGCAACTTAATATAATAGATAAGATAGGCCGAAAACGATGTTTAAAAAAAGCCATGTGCCCATTGCATATAATACTTTATTCGCTCAAGTGACAGCCCAATAAAAAAAATTGCCATAACAAAAAAAAGCAAAATCAAAATGGTGACATTACTATGGATTCTTCTTTTGGAATGGCTTAGTACGATCATGGACACATGGACTTCTATGTAGAATAAGAATCAAGAAAGTTTTGTCTTGTATTTAAAATAGTATATCATTTTTTTTTTCGACTTGTGCCGGCCGACAAGCATACGGTCTACCTGATGGTAAGTGGTAACCGCCGCCTATTGAAATTTGCAACACCAGGGGCATCGCAAATGCGTTGTCAACCCTGAGACGTGAAGTTGTTAATTCTCATGTGCCTGTAATTTCACCGGCCCCCTTACCTTTCTAACCGAAACACAGTAATACAAGTGCACTACTACTTCACGGCGGATATGGGTAAGGTATTGCTTCCCCGGACGAACTCTGCACTAAGAGTTCTTTTACTCATATTGTATGTGGACATTAATTTATACTTATTTAATGTATATTTACATTCCCTCAGTGATAAAGATGTAGTTTAAAACAACGCAAAAAAATACAAATAGCAGCGAAGTATAATGTCATGCTTAGTTATCAATATGATACGGAATAAACCAAGGCTATCTGCTGATAAACCTCCATTACCAGTCTACACACCCACTTTGTTTAAATGCTGTTTTAACTGCGCATTGCTTTGAAGTACCTGATTAAAACATGGTGGATAAAATGTTGTTTTGTACATTAGAACAGATTTATTGTTGGCTAGCTAGGGGCCGTTCATAAAATACGTTCACATACAAGGGGAGGGGAGGGGTCTGGCTGAGTGTGACAAGATGTGACCAGGGGGGACGGGGGGTATACGGCAACGTGACGTTCGCCGTTTATTTTTTATATTCCTTGCTGGTGTAGTCCAGCTAGCCTCTATGAATATCATGTACAGCCGTTGTGAAAGATATTTATTAATTTATTTAAATTTTATTATAATAACTAAATAAATATTTTTAAATTTTCAGAATTTGTGTACTATTATTTAGAATTTATCATACTCAGCAGGGTCTTAGTTTTTGTGACGAAATATTTCTAGGGGGGGTCACAAAAAGTGTGACACAGCGTGACAATGGGGGGGAGGGGGTCAAAAAAAGCTGATTTTAGTGTGACGTATTTTATGAACGGCCCCCTATAATCTAGATATCTTTTATATATGTTTATGTCTCTATATTTGGGACAGCAACGGTCTTGAACTAAAAAAAAATTCATGGTTTGAGCTCATAAGTAGGAGACCAAATACAGCTATCCACGAACTAAAATAGAATTCTAACAATATCATAGGTACATAACACTCGTTTGAAGCAAACAGCATACAGATAAAGAAGAAATATATGCATAAGTATAAAAAAAGAACGAAAAAATTACAGTAATACCAACAATATGTTATATATTTATTTATTGTAATAGAAGCTATCCCCCGCGGTTTCACCCGCGTTCCCGAGGGATGTAACATTTACCCGCACAAAAAGTATCCTATGTTACTTCTAATACCTCCAAGAAAATGTGTACAAAGTTTCATGATGCTCGGTTAAGTAGTTGTCGCGTGAAAGCGTAACAAACAAACTTACAGTCTCATTCATAATATAAGGGATGTATTGTCATTATGACTAAATAAATGTTATGTAATAAAAAGTTCCGTTTTTAAAAGAATCATTTCGGGCTTGTAAAGGGCTCTTTGAATGAAATATTTTCATTTCATAGCTATCCCACGCGCTTTTACCCGCGTCATCGAGGGATGTTGTTTCTTGGGAGTATTCTATACTTTAATCCAGGCTATAAACTATCTAAATGGCAAGTTTAATCTAAATCCGTTTGGTAGATTTTCCGTGAAAAAGTAACAAAAATCCGAACATCCATACATCCATACGTATTTATAATTTTAGCAGGACTATTAACCCGCCTGTTTTCCTGAGGGAGAGTAAAATAAGTAATATAAATACACACAAACACACAACTCACACTCACACACACACACACACACAGCCGCAAACATACACAGAAACCTGAAAAAAGTCTAAATGAAGTTGAAATATCAACATAGCTCAAAGGATTAGCAAGGTGAAGTGGCAGTGGGCTGGTCACATCTGCCGTAGAACCAATAACCGTTGAGGTAAACGTGTTCTAGAGTGGAGACCACGGCTCGGTAAACGTAGTGTATAGCGCCCTCCAGCTAGATGGAGCGATGATATACGCAAGCTGGCTGGCAGCGGTTGGATACAAAGAGCTGAAGATCGAGCTCAGTGGCGTGCCATAGGTGAGGCCTATGTCCAGCAGTGGACGGAGATAGGCTGATGATGATGAAGTACAAAATCTCAACAAAATCTTTTCCGTAGTTTAAGAAGAACTAATCACACAAAAGAGCGACTGAACTTACTTTGTTATAATATTTAGAAACAATAATAAAATAAGTACCTATTACTTATATGACTGCCTGGTCGTGGGTTCGATTACATTGTTGTCTGAATACACAGTTATACTTTATTGCCTGTAATATCTGTTTGTTTTGTATCTAGGTATAAACCCATGTTATATTAAAAGAAGTAGCACTTATATCAGTTATCTGGTTACCATAATACAAGCCAGGCGCGGTCCGAAGGGGAGGGTCACAGGGGACATGAAGACTTACTATGATTCGATAAGTGTCGCAGTAGTTATGTTATATTAAGTATTTACTGGGCACAGCATCTGCCGAGTCAGCTAACTTTTTTTTTTTTTTAATATCCTGTGACATTCTTTACACATGGCCATCTAAGCAGAGCTTGTACTATGGAAACCAGATAACTGATATACTACATATACTACTTTTTTTTTCTAAATACATACTTATATAGATATTTACACCCAGACACAGAACAAACAGACATGTTCATGCACACAAATGTTTGTCCTGAGTGGGAATCGAACCCGCGACCTTCGGTTTGGCAGTCAGAGCGTTAACCACCAAGCCAAGTGGCCTGTCAAACTATGTAATTATAGGCAATAATATAACTTGGCTTGGGTCCTTGATGAATCAGATCCACCGTCTGCATTAACACCCATATTCTAAGACGTTTCCTCGAAAATTCCTCGACTCCACTCAACCTCACTCAAAGATATTAGTATTCTAATTACAAAAATCTCGACTTGACATCTCTCACTCGAGGTGAGGAAACAACTGTCAGCTTCAAGGTACGTCGGGACCAACCTTAATGAAGCTTATTGCTTATAAATAGTTACTGAAACTCTTTCTGGTTTATTTCATTAATATTTTATCTATAATATAATGACGTCACTAATGACATGTTACCTTGACTACACTTCGATTCGACATCAGTCGGGATTGCTCGAGTTTTGCTCAAGTTATGACTTAGAATACCAATTTTGAGAATTCCACGAGAAAAGGCTTAAGGTATCCTCAATCGAGTTGGAGTCGAGTGCCGTCTGAGAAAACGTCTTAGAATATGGGTGTAAGAGTCCCATGCTGGAGGCACCCAGTAGTAGACCGGGCTGTCATAGCCTTGCCCAGACAAGGGCTCGCCTGAACGAGCGAAGCCGACAGGACAGGCGGTCGTAGGACTCGTCTGGGACATTCTTTACACACGGCCATCTGACGCAAACTAAGCAGAGTACTAAGTAACTAAGTACTATGGAAACATTTACAATTTTTTTCCTAAATACAAACTTGTATGACAGACCAGTTGGCTTGGTGGTCCAGCGACCCTGACTACCAAGCCGAAGGTCACGGGTGCGATTCCCACCCAAGACAAACATTTGTGTCAACATGTCTTTTGTATTCTTTGTCTGGGTATAAATATCTATATAAGTATGTATGAAGAAAAAGAAAAAATAGTATATGTTCAGTTATCTGGTTTCCATAGTACAAGCTCTGCTTAGTTTGCGATCAGATGGCCGTGTGTAAAGAATGTCCCAGGATATTTATTTATTTACCTATTTATTTATATAGTTATTAACACCCAAATAGAACAAACAGCACCCAAATGTTTGTCCTGGATGGGAATCGACCCCCGACTCGGTAGTCAGGGTCGCTAACCATTTAGCCAACTGGCTCGCCGCATAAAAAGACAGTCAAGGTAACTGAAGGAAAGATAATAACATATTTATCTTCTAATTACTTGTTAATGAAATGCCATGCGGGGCATATACATACATTGCTGCATAAGACTACGAGAATAAAGTTATCCAAACATTATTTTCATTCATTAATTTTCAATAAAACTAGGTCACATAATAACAATTGTAACTTAGCAAGTAGTACCTTAGCTATTTTTTAATTTGACATAACATTGTATATTTGTATTGTAATAAATTGTATTTGCATGCTTATGAAAAGCTAGATGAGCTGAACGTATTGTAACTTGTAACACCTTAATGTACCACATCTTTAGCAAATAAAAAAATTCTTATTCTTATTCTTATTCTATAAATCAAAAAAATCTAACACAGAAAGTTTAGTATGTTTATACCCTATACCTTCTTATACTACTTATCCGATAGCGATGTATCTTTAGTGAGTTGTTCTATGTACGCCTCCCGAGGTTCCTGTCACAAAAACAAAATCGCAAATCAACGTAGGTATGCACGAAACAGCTAGTTATATACAAAAATAGTAGAGCTAGAGCTCTTAGTGCAGGGTTCGTCCGGGGAAGTACTACCACCTTACATTTCCGCCGTGAAGCAGTAGTGCTATTGTATTACTGTGTTTCGGTTAGGAAGGTAAGGGGGCCGGTGAAATTACAGGCACATGAGACTTAACAACTTCACGTCTCAGGGTCGACAACGCATTGGCGATGCTCCTAGTGTTGCAAATGTCCAGCGGCGACCACTTACCATCAGGTGGACCGTCTGCTTATTTGTCGGGCCAAGTGGCATAAAAAAAATGCGGTGAGTGGTAATGTAAAATAATTAATAAATACCTAACTAAAGAAATATGAGGCCAAAACGTGTTAGTAGTTCGGCGATATGTAACAAAAACATGTAGGTCTAAGGTAAATGTGTAGGTATATCGCATAAAACATTCGTGCTGATTTCAATAATTAAAAAAATCGATGGAGGCAAAATTAGGTAGATCAATATTTTAGTTCTACAGTTCAAAACTAGAACGCTTGTAGGTCACCTGTAGATATCTAGGCCAAAAGTATTATGCGACTACTATATTAAATGCACAAGTTTGTGAAGATGTATAGAGTTATGGATGTTTGTTACTCTTTCACAAAAAAACTACCCAACGGATTTGGATGAAACTTGGCACATAGATAATAATAATAAATATCCCGGACCATTCTTTACACATGGCCCTCTGATCCCAAACTAAGCAGAGCTTGTACTATGGAAACCAGATAACTGATATACTACATATATTACTTTATTTTTCTAAAAACATACTTATATAGATATTTACACCCAGACACAGAACAAACGGACATGTTCATGCACACAAATGTTTGTCCTGGGTGGGAATCGAACCCGCGACCTTCAAAATTCACTTTCAAAATTCAAAACCATTTATTCAGTTTAGGCCCTCAGAAGGCACTTATGAAGGTCAAATTTAAAGTTACTGAAGCTTCGGCTTGGCAGTCAGAGTCGCTAACCACCAAGCCAATTGGTCTGTCAAACAACAAGCCTGAATTCATATAGGCTACTTTTATCCTGGGAAAAAGAAGCATCCTTCCGGAAAGCGGGTGAAACCGCGGGGGACTGCTAGTTATAGTATTATATGGTATACCAATATATTATATACATCTTTATATATATATAATTCTACTGTACGTGTGTTGACAGTGAACTCCTCCTAAACGGCCAGACCGATTTGAATGAATTGTTTTGTATGCGTTTGGGTGGCGCCCTGGATGGTTTAGATTCACAATTGGACCCGGTAGGTGGCGCTGTGATCGAATTCCTGCATTTTTGTATGTACTTATTTGGACAGAACAACGTCTGTCCGGACAGCTAATAAAGTTATATTTAGCTTAACAAATAAATAAAATAACTACATGTTATTTGTAAATCTTTAGATGTACTTACTAAAAAACATATTGTTAAAACATTAACAATAAGGTTCATACAAACCTAACCTAATATTCATCGAGGGAATGCTTATAAAGACTGAAATTAATTTCATTATTACACTAGCTGTCCCCCGCGGTTTCACCCGCGATTATCAATATCATTTAAAGCCTATACATGAAGCCCTAAAACATCTAGGAAAAAATCCGCGTCGAATGGCAGTCCCAGCCCAATATGTTCAGTAGTTTTGAGGTGATGGTGCGTCAAGGAGCCCTACTTTCCTTATATACTTATATGTACAGTGTAAACTCTTTATAACGAAACTCAAGGGACTGAGCATTTTTTGTCGTTATAGAGAGTTATCGTTATATGGAGTGAACAAAAAAAAACAAAACAAAGTGAACAAACCAACCAACTTGGGCTCACTTCAACGTTATAGGGAGTTTATCGTTATAAAGGATAACGTTATAAAGAGTTTACACTGTAATATAAGAAATATTCATGACTGTTAATATATTTAGGAAATGTAAACATCACGATTATTGTAAAATTTGTTCCCGGGATAAAGTCTATTATTGAAATATGGCGTGCCTTATTAAGCATTTTTTTTTTGCCATTCTATTTGCGAAATATCGTTGAAAGCCGTACTTATAAATTACTATGTATAAATTAGTCTTGGCATATACTACGCGTGGTCACCAAGGGTGGGGAGCGGGGTAAAAGTTGTAAAAGAATAGGTCACGTAGTTGGGTACGTTCCCTAACGGAAAATATCTGGTTTTCAACCACAATAAATAAAAGCGACAGCCATTCAATAGACAATGAACAGATTCCAAGAAACAGATCGCTTAATTAACAAGCTTAAACATTTCATGACGGAATGATTAATAAAACCTCAGTGTCAAGTGGTATAAGACTTGGCTTAGAGAACGCCACGGATTCGATTCCCAGATCACGCAAAGATCAGTCGACATATCTTGACAAAAAACGACTACCTGTCACTTCGTAATGTGACCAAAAGACAGCGACAATCCCCACCACATAACACGTCAACAAATACTATCCTAGCTATCTCTATGTGGGTAATGGGCGTGAAGATATGTTAATTTTATAAATGAATATGTCCCAAATCCCAATCAAATCGATTTAGTTATTTTTGAATCTATTCGTCCATCTTTACCAACCTTTGCATTAATAATTTTGGTAGGATTCAGGATAGCACGACAGATGCTGAAAATAGAGTATTATACTGAAGGTTTACAATCAACATCATAAAGAGCAGATGTCGTGCTAAGATCGATCGATGGTACAATGTACACATCGGCACTTTCCGTTACTGACGAAGGTAACGAAGTAGTAAACACCATGATTAATGAGTTTAGCAAACATTATGACGGTTAGTTTAAAGTAGATGAGAAAAATTACAGGAGAAAACTTCATCTATAACAAAAATATAAAGCTGAAGAGTTTGTTTGGTTGAATGCGCTAAACTCAGGAACCACTGGTTCGATTTAAAAATATTTTAGTGTTGAATAGTCAGTTTACCGAGGCTATATAACATCACGCTACGACCAATAGGAGCGGAGCATTAATGAAAAATGTGTCAAAAACGAGAAAAATACATTGCTTTAGTCAGTCTGCGCGCGTTTGACAGTTCGCGGATAACAGACCGCCGAAATGCGGGTGAAACCGCGGGGGACAGCTATTTGATTATAAAGAAGTAGAAAGAGATAAGACACACAGGTTAGAATTTGCCTTTAAATCATCTTATTTTCTCTTTCTTTCTCTACTTTTTAATCATATGTTTACATATAACTGTTATAACAACATATAATAGTCCATGTTGGAAGAGGCTGGTCCATAACACAGGCTTCGGCTTAGTTTGGATACCAGTTTCTCCTACTTTAAAATGCTAAAATCATGTCTAGTGTCCAAGTTGTTATACTAGTTTGCAAGGAGAATGAATAAAAAAGGGTATTATTATTATTTATGCTATTAAATAGAAGCACTAGAGAACTAGTAACTAAGTTCACATTTTCAGTTCGATTAGAAATGGCTTACAAAAAGAGTGATACTGGGTCGTTTTAAACTCACATAGTTAATTAATAGCCTCTTTGTAAAAGATTGAGATTCTAGAAATAGTAGCTTTTAGTGCAGGTTTCAGCACATCCACCGTAGAGCAGTCGTGCACTTGTATTACTGTGTTTCAGTTAAAAAGGTAAGGAGGCCGGTGAAATTACACAGGCACGTGATACTTCAGCTTCACGTCTCAGGGTCGACTACGCTGAGCGTTCGAACCAAATTATGATAGAGTTTTTGTTTTTTGTAGGGACGACTGGTTTTCTTCATAAATATGGTATTGGGGTGCACTGTTTGTATTATCACAGCTAGTAGGTATAAAACAAACAACTGCGTCGAGCCGCAGTAGCAGAGAGCGTCACCACTCAGCTCTAATTTACAAATTTCGTACCATAACTCATCATTATCATCTTTGACGGCTTCCTTGAAAACAATTCCGTTAATGGCCCTCTAATTTTACAATACGATACACAAATCGATTTCACCAACGCTAAAATTAGCCTTGATTTGTTACATGTTTTTGATACAGGGTACGACGCAATTTATAAAGGAAGCTTCAATGTCATTACTTTACAAATTGGCACAATAGAATAATATTTGCAAGTATCAATTAAGATTGATGTAAACGACGGCATGACGCTCGGAATTTGAACGTTACGTAAGTCATGGTGAGACGTGACGTCGGCAACGAATACACAAAAACCACGCTGGCAGTTTTTAACAGAGAGATAGTAAGATATGACAAATCATAACTTAAGTTATGATGTGTTTGATAAATGAGACGGCTTTAACGTCGCTCTGTTTAATAGCTTCACAAATTGCGTTGGCGAGATACTTTTTTTTATATTACATGGGCTGACAAACAAGAAGACGGTCTACGTGATGGTAAATGGTTACCGCCACCTATGGACATTTGGAACATCAGAGGCATCGCGAATGCGTTGTCGTCCCTGAGATGTGAAGTTCTTCGTTCTATGGGGTTTTTACAATGGAATAAGACAACTTGTGTGATAACTGCTATATTGAGCTGTAAAATTTCATAATCGAACAATCCAACAAAGCAACCATTTATTTTATTTTGGTTTTTATGTAGGATCACACGAGAAGCACATTTCTTAAAATTAACCATAGCTTTTTTTTGATTAAACTTTAACACTTTGTTGAGAACAGTTTGAGAATCTGACCGCATCTAAAAACCAAGAATCCCCGAAGATCAGAATAGCTTTTCACAATCTTAGGGTCAGATTAGAATCATAGGAGAAGTAGTATATCACAAGTCGTCTAACAAACCGTCGGAGTGGTCTCATGAACATTATGGACGTTTTTAAAATAATGTTGAACGAAGAAGAACTCTATCTTGATTAGGTTACGGGTTCCTTTTAATGTCCTCTTATCAATCAAACCTGGTAAGCCAAAAGAGTCTTAAAATGCATGAAACTTGTTTCGGAAAGTGCATATTGAGACCGCTTTGTAATTCCGGGTTCATTAACTGGATGGAGGTCGTCCAAGACACGTTTACATACCTTTCCATCTAAAATTAAGCATGAACCAAAAATAATAATATTGGATGTGAGTGAATTAATCATAAAAGCGAATTCTTGGGTCAAAAAAGTTTGAGGATTATGGCTTTATAATGAGTTTTAGGGACTATACTTTCATCACGCCCTCTATGCTCTGTCTCTTTTGCTAACTACGCAATCATGTGAGAGGTAAGCTCTCCGAGACCTCCGTGCGGCGACGTGTCGACGAAGTATGTATTAGCTGAATAAGGAAGCAGGTCAAAAGATATTAGATGGAAGGATTTGTATCATGAATAACTTATATAAGTTAACAGGTTTTTGACACACCTTTAAGACCTGTTCAGGATCTAGAAACTATTAAACAAATTCCAACCTCAAAAGTACTTCATTTAACAGCAAACGAACGAAAAATCAAATACCAACTTGCCTATAATAAAATTAAATGTCACGGTCACAAATAAAGAACTGGTTGTAAATACCAATTTTGAAGAATAAGCTAAGAATATCTGTGAGTAGCACATCACAATTCTTGAGATAGATTTATTTTTAGGTCATTCGATGTTATCCAAACTCAATCGTTATTTCCGAAAATTGCTTAAAATTATCTCGAAGCGACTTACGGAATACCGTATTAATAATGTGCAATAAGGGTGAGCTAAAGTACCAGGTACTACAGGAGGACATGAATAAATTACATCAAATATTTTTTTTTTACTAGTGCCATATTACATAAATAGGCTGAATGAGTTCCTATCAAATGTCCAAAAAGTTTATAATAAAAAAAAAATAATGTGCAATAAGGGTGAGCTAAAGTACCAGGTACTACACGAGGACATGAATAAACAAATTGGTCGTTATCCAGACTGATGCTGATAAGAATTAGATGGAAATTCTACAGTTACAATCATCCAGGATCCATGGCAACATCAATCATTATGTAAACGAGTAGAAATGAGGACCATATCAAACTAAATCCCCTTATAAATGTGAATGTAAGTTTGTTTGTTACACTTTTTTTTATTTATTTGAAATTTACTTCATCGATCGTCATGAAACATTGTACACATATTCTTGGAGGTATTAGAAGTAACATAGGATACTTTTTGTGCCGGGAAATGTTACATCCCTCGGGAATGCGGGTGAAACCGCGGGGGATAGCTAGTATGAAATAAACTCATTACATTCAAAGTCATAACAGACTTAGAGATCAATTTACACGGTGTAGTTTTACTTGGGACATATTGCACAAATTCAACGCATTCCAGCTTGATTTCTGCGCCGGCGACGATGGCGGTGCATACGTGATAGAGGTCATGTAAAACGAACCAATAGGAGCTCGCCGCGGTAGAGGCGCGGCGCTGACGCATGCCACGCCATGGCTTACGCAATCCACCACAAAGTTAGATTATTGGTTTAATTCAGTCATTCTCCAAGAAACTGAGTTGTTTATTAGCCAAATCGGGGTTTTCCTCTATATCAATGCAAATAAAGTTTTAATTACAGTCAATGGTACTTAGTTAGTAATACCTAAGTACCGTATAGTAATACCTAGGTGTTGAGTAATAATAGTTGCACGAACAATGTTGTTTAATTTATTAAACAGTTTTGGAATATATTTATACAAATTGGCTTCAGTAACTTAAAATTTGGGCTTCATAAGTGCCCTCCGCGGGCCTAAACTGAATAAATGGTTTTGAATTCGAATTTCTAGAATGGAAAAATGGGATTTTAAATCATTTCTAAGGTTCATCAATATTTCATCACAAAATTTAAGAAGGTCGATTTTGATTACATTGAAGGTCTAGTCTAAAGAGTCCGTTTTAACAGCTAAGAAAGCCATAGAAATACAATCTTCAAGGCTTTTAATATAAGGTCCATCTATTGATCCAATGGTTTATCGTATGATGATGCTGATGAGCCTTATACTAACGACATAGAGTATATTTTTCAATAACACCTTTAGCTGTCAAATGTGCCTATTAAAATTTTCTTTTCGTATCTTCTTTGTACAAGCACAGTCTCAACCTCTATTAGTAATTGGATAAACTATACAAATATGAATGAAAAAGCTTTGAAAATCAATCTTAATTAGAACCTAAGTAGAGGAATAAATAGCCTGGGACAATGAACAGCCATCTAATGCTAAACTAAGCAGAGCTTGTACTATGGAAACCAGATAACAGATATACTACATAAACTACTTTTTAAAATACAAACTTAAATAGATAATTACATCAAGAAAAACAAACCAACATGTTCATGCACACAAATGTTTCCCCTGGGTGGCAATGAAACCCACAACCTACAGTGTGGCAGTCAGTGTCTCGAACAACCAAGCTAACTGGCCGGTCAAAAACTAGTTTAACTAATATTTCATTTGAGTTACAATAAAGGTTAGGTATACTAATTAAAATGTAAGTCTATACACTATATATAGACATTTCTTAAATTTATAATAGCTAATTTATTAATGCAATACTTGCACCTTCATTTTTGTCCTGAGCAACAAATGAACTCACAGCTGCAGTTTGGCAGATAAGGTATCCCACTCCTTAACAAACTAGACCATAAGGGACAACTCTCTTCGAAGGCAGATCCAAATAATGTTCAGCACTGATATCTATCTTTTTTTAAATGAAACTGAGGATGTGGCAACAGAAAATGCTAATTCTATGCTGAATATATCTAGGTTAAAGGTGTCATGGGGCTAATTGACTCAGTAATTAGATATCTGAGAGCAATGTTTGTGGGTTTGATTTGCAGATTTTTTTTTCTTATATCTAGCTATTTGTAAATTTACAAATAGGTGTTAATTGCAGACATTACTTTGGTTAATTATTATAGATCTTAAAGTTAAGATCTTTGCGAAGCAATTGCCCATAAACAGATTTTAATTGAATTTGTCACATTAGCTTGATTAATACATAATATTTCATCCTCCTAGGGTTGCCAGGTCGCCAAACATAATAGCTGGACAGACCCAGTCAGTTTGGCTGGACATTCAGGTAAAACGAGCCAGACACCCCACTTTACTGAGGGTCTTTTATTATTATTTGTGTCAGTATTAATAGGTAGGACAAATATTGTGTAAAATCATTTGTCTTTGATGATTACTAGCTCGTTTGTGAAATGTAAAAAGCCTAACAAAATCCGAAAGAGCCGCATACCGTTTATTTTGGCTGGACACGCAATCTAAAAGCCTAACTATGTCCGGCTTTATCTGGACGCCTGGCAATGCTACATCCTCATCCACAAATTTCTCAGAAATACATGTAAAACCATTATATTTGACAATGCATTATGTAATGTATTATTATTTATTAGTAATACTAAGGTAAAGAGCAGATCTATTATATATACTATATATATCGCATCTTGATAATGAATAAAAAATAAAATAAAATTAAAAACACTGGCTATATAATATTATCAGAAGCATAAATAAATGCCCCAATATGAATGTGTTCCCTGAAATTCATTGATGGAATATTGCTCTTCAATCAACAACAGGCATTCATTATAATGTTTTAAAATGGTATGCTCAATGTTTTTTATTTACTAGTGCCATATTACATAAATAAGCTGAATGAATTCCTATCAAAGTCCAAAAAGTTTATAATAAAAAAAAATTTAAAAGGTTAAAATATAAAAACATTTTTAGGTTATTTTACACTGTTTTTGCTATGATTGGGCCATAATTACCATTTCAGTAAATTTTTGTCCATGTTTCTGGAGAAATTTTGCAGGTATGCCATAAATGTAAATTTTTTATACTGATATTAATTCCTCACTCATTAATTTAATTGTTTATTAAATAATAGTAAATAAGAAATAGTTACAGATAATAGGCCCCTTATGCTAGATACATAATAATATCGCACCTTTAGAATTGAAGTGGCATAACTCAAAATTTTAAGAAAATGACTTTTGTACATGAAATTACTTATAAACATGTATTCTATCAGTTTATTATAAATAAATAGATTATTTTAGTCCAGAAAAGGACAAACGTGCTATTTCCGTCTCTTTAAAATCACGCGGTTACCGCGCATCCCTCTGTATTGAAGGATCTCATTCAAAGTTGCGTCAACAGTGCTAAACGCTGGACGTAGTGCGGTTGCTCCGTAAAGGGCGGAAACTGTAATCTGCAGTTTTAATACTAAACGCAAGGTAAGTTATTTCTTTGATACATATTTTTGTAATGACTCATTTTGGTTTTGGGCGTTTCAATACTAAATGATTATAATATAGTGGTGTCGTATTAGTACTGCCGTCATTTTATTACCAAATATTGCTTAAATGATCGAGCCTTATTTTATATTATTGCTTTACTTTACTACCAATTTTGTGACTACGGAGACGTATAGGTAAATATGTTTATTCTTTACTGAATGATATGAGACTTAGTGAGCTTTATTTTGAGTTGAGTCTTTTTATTTTTATTTCAGTTAAAGTTTGAGATCAATAATGAAAAGAAGTGCAGATCTTATTTTGCATCTATTAAACTGGAATGAAATATTATGCATGAACAGGGTGAAGAGATGAGAACAGCAAGTGCAGAAGGTTATACTAGTGCTTAAAATGGATCCAAAGAGCGTGATAAGGAAAACTATTAGAAAATACCCTTGGATAAGGCGACGGATGGAAGTCCTAGATTGAATTGAAATTTTACCGCAAGTGGAAACTGAACAACGGATTCTAAAGGAGATTAACAATACGTCCATAATCAGCAGTGAGAATAGCGTTAATCCAATTATCAAAGAACAAACATCACAAAACATGAGAGATCGATCCAGTAGTTCATCATCATCCAGTTCTGTTGTTTGTTTGTATTATTATTATTTTTTTTTTTTTTATTAGTTATTCATAATATTATATTATTGTTCAATAATTCTTCACTTTTGCGATAGCACACAGGTATTACTAGTGAGACTAAATAGATTTTATGTAATAAAGCTAAGTTGGTTTTAAAAAAAAAAGAGTTATTGCTGAGTTTATTGTCGGCTCTTCTCAGTAAAAAACAACCTTCCGAACCGGTATTAGAATCAGACTATTCATAAGTGCTTGGAAAGGCCTATTTGAATAAAAATATTTTCATTTCATTTCTTCTATGTCATAATCTTCAAGTTCCAGCACAACGTCGTCGTCATCAAAATCTTTTACATAACCGAAGCAAAGCTGAGACGAAATGAAAATAAATAGCTCACCTTCTATCATGTCAGGTACTCAAATCGATTACACGAATATAATTTGTGCCGAGCCCTCAAATAGCAAAATACGGTTAGATAAAGACATAAACTACCGTCAATCACCTGTGCATTCTTTGCAATCAGAAGTCGATCTGAGTGACGCTGATCCGACTTACAACGATTCATCGCTACGACGCTCTTTCAGTTCATCAACCAACACGTCTGACAGGGATGGGGCACATGATGGTGACGATGCAATTGTTTCCTCAGAATAAAAAATCTAGGAAGCGCCTGCGCAATCCGTCTCAATGGAAACAAAATATTGTTAAATCTCTTCGAAATACCGGAAAAGCCTACCAATCACTTTCTAAATCTAACAAAGTAATTGTGTTTGTAGACTTCATTGTTCCGATAACATAACCCCTGAGCGAAATATACGACTATTATTGGCAGCTAAGTAATTTTGACTTGAAGCGATCATTTATCAAGGCATGCACGATGGAGGTGAAACCAAAATATCAGTACAAAAATGCTGCCCATCCTCGTAAACCAAACAAAGCCATTTATTTTACAGCTGATTGCCAAAGAATTCGCGTTTGTAAAACCTTTTTTTATCAATACACTAGATACTCGTATTACAGAGAGACAGATAAGAACTGTGAAACTGAAAACTAATGCCCTTGTGGAAGATCTTAGAGGGCGTTCTAGAAGCCGAGCCCCGATTAACCCAAGTCTTGTACAAGATATTAAGGACCATATTAATAGTCTACCGCGCATAGAATCACATTAACTAAGATCTTCTACTTCAAGAGATTATATGGATGGCAGCAAGAGTATAAAAGAGATATGTAGGGACTTTAATAATAATCAAAACAAGTCTCACGCCCGTACTGGGTTTTTTACTTAATATTTACAACTGAAATTAATATAAGCTTTTTTTAAGGCCAAAAAATATTTATGAGACTAATGTACAAGATATAAATATATGAATATGTATTATTAACGAAACTAAATGTGGTGTTTATGATCTCGAAGCTGCAATGACCTGTCGTAAAGGCGATGTTTCATCTTTTTATTATAGGTCAAGACTTAATTGTTATAATTTTACAATAGTTGAACTAGCTTCTAAATCAAAACATAATAATAAAAAGAAAAACGATAGTGAACTAGGTGCATATGAAGAAGTATATTGCTACTTTTGGAAAAGAAGACATGGTAATAAAGGGGCTATTGAAATAGGTTTCTGCGTTTTTGATTACTTAAAGTCCCATCAGTGAAAATAATGCAGACAAAACTTTAAATCTAATATTTTATTCAGAAATTGTATTGGTCAAAACAAAATATAATATAAATATATTGCCAGTTTATAGCAGTTTAGGCCACTGCATAAGACAGTGGCCCATTTTGACAACATTCAATCAATAACGCATAAATATCGAATTAAGGGACATACACAGAAAGAGGGAGACAATGCACATAGTTTAATTGAAAAGAAATAAAGAGAAACCTAAGATCTGGTCCTATTGACAAACCGCAACAATATATGCCTTAACTAAGAGGTGCTAGAAAAACTGGCACCCCAATTAGAGTTAAAGAGTTAAGGTTACAATTTTTTATAGACTTAAATGTGTTGCAGAACGAATGTTGATAAAAATGCAGTGGGTTTGAGGGACTTAGATAGCGAGATAAAAGTGTTAAAATTAGTTAAAGACGAGCTATTTTTATTTTACTATAAAAATACATATGCTGAAAAAGACTTTAAGAAATAAAATGAAAAAAGCGTGTGAAATTACAATAACGAATGCTTATAGTCCAAAATGGTGCTTGCAGAAAATAAAAAAAAAGATCTGAATTATCTTATAAGAACTAAAGCAATCCCTAGTATCTACGCCTGGTTCTATGACTCGCGTTTATAATTATTTTTAATAAATTAACTCAATGATCTATTTTGATCTCATTTTAGTGTTGAATCAAGATATGTTATTTTTGCTGTTTATTTAAAAAAAGTGAATGGTTGATTATGTTAATTAGTTGAGTTTGATAAAAGTTTTTTTATTTCGTAAATTCTTTCTTAGACATTTTTATAAATATATTTTGGCCAGTTATTCAAATATAACAAAATGACTTTTACTTTCTTATTTTTCTACTCCATTGATAAGAAGTATTTCATTGTTTTATATTATTTTATCAAAGGTTTACATAGTATTTGGAGATTATTTCAAACCATTGATTTTTATAAACTTACTTTAATTGAATACCAGGTGGTAATGTTATGTTGGTAGCAGTACCAGTAGATTAGTGTTTAATGATGATTAGTGAGGGAAAATTTCAAAATACACGATTTTGAAACCAAAGTCTGTTTATCACTTTCCTTTAATTTAATTAGTCTACAATAATTAAACTAGCATATTGTAAAATCTGTCACCATGTTCAAATAAAACATTAGAAATTAATCGCCTCTTTTTTAAATAGGCACAATTTGTTTATGTATCGTTAAGTAAAAAATTGACTCAAAGTCAAATATGCCAATAATATTAAATTGATTTCGGAAAATAAGTGCCATTTTTTTTTTAATGACTAATTATAAAATGTTCTAATTAGTTATACGTAAAGGTTTAGTGTCCAATCATTAAAACAATTCCTACCCTACGGTTAATAACAAAAAAATTAAAAATAAACGCTTAACTTAGAGCAATAAAATTGAAAATCTACAAAACGGCTAATTCTTCTATTACATTTTTGGTGTTTACCAAAAAACAAGAATTTTGGATTAAGCCACTTCAATTCTAAAGGTGCGATATGGAACTTTAATGAGAGACAAGAGATTTTATAATTATCAACAAAACAAACTGGTTGAATCACCAAAAGAAGTTGTTAGTACTTACATGCATTTCTTTGACGCACGAACAAGAGCCTCGAATTCGATTTTTGAAATAAGTTTGATAGTAATAAGTGCGATGCAGGACCACGAAGCAGCCTTGACAGCCTGTCAGTAGGTATGTATATTCACTTTAAACTTTTTTTATTAAAACTTAAATTCACTTCTAATAAATGATCATAGTGCATCATTATGAACCATTTCTTTTATTTTATCAAGCAGAAACAAAATAATCATACAAGGTAACCGATTTACGGTTACCTTTAGTAAAAAACAGAAAAAAACTGATATTAATTTTGACAATCAGCTGAGATGATAGTGGTGGGGACACGGAATAAATGGAGGGTATGTATATATCGATAGAAACAATTTTATTACTCCATTGCAACAAACTAGTTCAAAAGTATACCCTGCCTTTTATTAGATTTAAGAATTCTTAGGTTATTAACCACCTGACTATATAAATGCCTGAAAAAAGACCTCTCACTTTCAAAATTTTATGTCACTAGCTGTCTTCTGTAGTTTCACCCGCGTTGCTGAAGGATGCAACATTTTCCCGGCTCATAAAGTATCCTATGTTAATCCAAGTTATAAACTATCTATGTGCCACATTTCAAAAAGCAGGTTTTGCTTGAAAAGGTAACAGACATCGATATTTCCATCCTCACAAACTTTTGCACTTATATTTATAGTAGAATAGAATTAAATAACACTGTGCTCCTCCAATAAGGTGTTCTATCTCTTTCACCATCTGATCCTACATAATATATTATTATATCTATCATATTTTATTTACACAAAAACAAACTTATCATACCATATCTTATAAGTTATATTTGGTAAGTAATGATTGGTGTATTTATTGTTCAATACAATTATGAGATTTGCTTTTCATCGTGATGTATAATTGTATCGATAACTCTTTTATATGTTCATCTCTATACTCTCGCTCGAGTTGGTGTCAACAGACCAACCAAACGCCATTCGACTTTTAGGATGGGAACTTTTACGCATTTTTACGGGAGTGCGTTTTAGTAGATCCATTTATACAACCTTTTATTTAGCTTGCTGTGCTGTATTTTATGTCTTTCTAAATTCGTAATCTATTTTCTTTATATAATCTTGTAACTAAGTTTTAGATTCATGATAGTTTCGATGTATCCAACGATAAATCTACAACACTTAAAAGTAGTAAATAGAAATAAAATAATAAATCGTGCCTTTCCACGTTACATTTAAATGGTTTGGAAAAGTTTTAGTAGAATTTTACTAAATCCTGAAATTTATGGTGTGGACAGGGCGGCATCTAAACTATAACTTGATACAGCCAGTGTCGAGTTATAATAATTGAATAATAATAAGTTTTGGAAATGGTCTCAGTTTCCCTATATTAAAACTTAGCGAGTTACGAGACACTTGATCAAACAATGTCTTAAAATACTAGCTTCCAACCCGCGGTCTCATTCGTGTTCCCGAAAGATCTCAGGAGGAGATTGTATGTACTTAAGTGGTAAGTAAGTTTGTACCTCATAAGTAATTTGATATTTTTGGAACTACATTTTTCCTCTATGGATTAAAATAAATTAAATAAGTTAGTTGAATACTTTGTTTAGTTTCTTCAATGACCTATTATTTTGTTAACAATACGGTGTATGGCTTTAAAGTTTTCTTTGAAGAAGTTATCATGAAGGAAAAACATTGAATGAAAAATGTTATTGATTTGATTATAATTATTTATTATATTTTTTTTTTTAGTTTTTACATTTGCTTAGATATCTAAACTAAAATATTTATAATAATACTTACTAATAATATAATATACATCACATAATAAATAATACATAAACGTATATACTTATATAAATAATATAGCTAAAGTATCAATTTCAGTATATATAAATAAATAGTATCTCAAATTCAAATATAATTTGTTAATAATCGAGTCCATATTCAGTCCGGATCGTAATATTGTTTTCTCACTTCTTACGCTTTGCATGCGCTAGGTACTCTGTACTGCCTGACCTTTGGCACTCCAGAAACTTGAGGGTTCTGGCCTTGACGGATCTGGTCTCTGAAAGCCCAGAACTGCTGGTCTAACTTAGGACGGCATGTCACTTGGGCAGCCTGGACCCTGTAGCCATCACCACGGCAGTGGGACCGGCAGGCGGGCAGTGGAGTGGTTGATATACACATCTCCACATGGTTCTCGTAGAACTGAACTTGCTGCTCCAGTTGGCAAGGGCCATTCTCCTTCTTGTAGCTCCTAGACCTGTATACGCTCTCTGAACCATATTCTTCCTCGGACGCTTTATTAGTTCTCTGCCATTCATCGTCAGATTGGAGGATGTTCGTGAACTTATTTTGAGGTTGGTAAGCTTGGGTCTTCGCTTCTTCCTTTTGCTGTTGCGTCTTTGGGTCACTGTTCTCGTCGTTCACAGAGAATGATGCAGCGTAGTGTTCTGGTTTGTCAACAAGGCCATTTGGGGTGAGATAGTCGTCACGTGGTTCTCCGCTCATGAAGCCGCAGATGCCCCGAGTTCGGTTTCTGTGGCCATTGGAGATGACTACTAAGCGTTGGCCATCGTACATAGCTCTAAGGTTCTCAGGTCGAATGTCCAGCATCAGAACACCGTCAGGTTGTGTGTAGTATTTGAGCAGAGGCTGATCTTTAGGGTCGTCCCAGTAGATTGTCAAGTCCCCGTCAGAAACCTTTTTGGCATTAGTCTTAACGTTCACGTTGGGCTTCTTGGTTCCTTCAGGTGCTGGTCGGATTTCGATTTCCAGGTCCTTGCCGGTTTGGGATCTGTGGGGATAAATATTTACTATTATTATCATTATCATGTTGTATTGTCAGTTATAACTTAATTACGTTTAATTATGATTGTAAAGCTACTTTTAATTAATTTACATGTCTTATCTTGGTTCTAGGCGTTCTGGTTTTAATTGTTAGTGTTGTAATGCTAATATTTAAATTCCTTAAAGCTTATATGACATTTCAAACCTCAATTACAAACGGGGTTCTGACTTTTTGTTAATAAAAAAAGGATACGTTCAGCAGGTTAACTTACTTGAAAGAAATGTAGACTTCCTGTTCATTGTCTTTAGGCCTCCTAGCGAGTATGGCCAGCTGTTCGTTAGAACGGCTCTGTTTGTTGTCGTCGAACATCACCACGTGCCAGGAGCGGCTCAGAGTGTAGTCGTAGCTGCGGTTGCTAAAGGTCCTAATCTTGCTGCCGTCGACCGAGCAGTAGGCTGCAAGGAACGCAATCAGGTAAGTCTAAGCTTTACGACTGCATTTATTGAGTATACATAGTTGTCCAAATTAAAAAACTACATTTTCTGGGATATACTTACGTTGAAACTGATGACCTGTGTAATAGTTCTGGACACGCTCATAGGCCGTCTCTGGCGAGTAGATAGCCAAGGCACGGTATGATACTCTTGGTATAGGCACGTTCTTCATCCTAACATCTCCGTATCTTGAGTTCATTGCCAAGTTCAGCGTGCTCGAAATGTAGGAAGCTTCAGCTTCAATGTCAAGTCTGCCATCTGGAGTAGCCTTCAAGGGGTTTACTTCTGTGTACCAAAATCCGTAGTGCTCAACCATTTTGTATGCCTGGTAGACCATGTTTCTGTAAGCGGGGCTGACATCCTTGTAGGTTACAGATGCCTTTAAATAGTCAGGAGAATGAGCCATAACGATCATCTTGTGGCAAACGTGTTGATAAAGGTTACCACGAGCAATGTCTTCAGCGCACCACTTCATCTGAGGCAGCTTCTGGAGTTCCTCAGTGTATTTCTTGCTACGCTGAGCCTGGCCTTCAATGTGAATGTTTCCATTACCCTGGTATTTGATGTCAGATACAAAGGACAACTTCAGGTCATTACTGAGGGCTTTGAGCAGGTTAATGGACCATATCTGGGGTTGCTGTACTTTGCCGACGGAGTTGAGCTGGCTGTTGCCTTGTTGAGCTGAGTTTCTGGCCGCGAAGAGAGAGTATTGGATCTTCGAGTCGACAGGGCTGTTACCAAGGGCACCAGTTATGATATATTCTTGTTTCTGTGAACCATCGAAAGTGGCACTAAGGTCAACGATTTGGACTTTTGCTGTGTTGATTCCGGCAGCGACTTGCTTGGCCATCTCTTGGCGGCGTTCCTCACTATTAGGGGAAACGTTCTTCTGGTTTTGAGCTGGTCCCATTTCTCCTCCTTGTTTTTGGTTGTAGTAAGTATCTAAAAACCAGATAAAATGTTAGGTTACCAATTGTTCAGCTTAGCATGTGTTGAAATTAATAATGAAGTGTAAAAAATAGTAAAGGTACTTACCGTATGCAACGGTGAAAGTAGCAGCCTTGTTCTGGGATTGCTTGCCAAGATGTTTCAAGTTAAAGTGAGTCATAGCGACATCTCTTTGGTACAATAACGCTGCAATGTTTGATAGGAAACCACGAGACTGGAACATGTTGGCAACGCTGTTGTAGTCCGAGGAGTATGAGTATCCTTGGAGTTGGAACTGAACGCCAGTGCTCTGTCCGAACTTAGCATCAGTAGAGACGACTTTTCTCAGTCTTTCGATAACCTTTGTTTTTGGGTCCTGGGAGATGGTAACCAAGGTATCTTTCTTCTGGTTGGCGGTGTATGGCCATACGCTGTAATGGAGGATAGTACTGTCCTGATCAGGTCGCATTGGTTCCACCCTTATCTTGACCTCTCCTGACTTCATCTGAACGTTAAGCTTAACTGGGATTTGAACTTGGAATTTGTTAACAACACCAGCGCTAGCGTACTGGTTGGAAAGAGTGTCCATAAAGCCAACGCTTCCGTCAATATTTCTTGCGAAGGTGAACTGGACATCCTTGTCCATATTGCCGGAGTATTCCCTGTTCTCTTGAGATGGGAAGTTTATCTGACCCTTCAGTTTGCTCTGGATGTGGATAAGAGTAGGCTCCTTGTATTTGTAGATGAAAGGCATACCCGCAGCGACTGGGAACATGATGGATACTTGAGCCTGGTTAAGAACTTTAGTGTAGTGCTTTTCGACGCCATTTTTCACTTCGGACAGGTATTGATCGATGTCAATCGGTAGTTGTTTCAGTTCATGTTCACTGAATGTGAAGAACCTCTGCTGATTGATGAGGTCAATGAAGATGGAAGCTTCGAGAGGATTCTGGGGATCGCGCTTGAAGTTAATCATTTCAGGGATCTTATCAGCGGGGAACTTGTGGTTGGAGTCAGATCTGGGATACTGTTGAGACATTTGTTGTCTGAAGAAGTCAAAGATTTGCTGGACGCTGGAGAATGATGCTGAGACCTGTTAAATAAACAAAATATTAAAGAACAAATGTAATTTTTAGAAAGGTTTTACTTAAGTAATACGCAGAAGGTTACTTACTGTGTCTTCCTTATTCCATCCACCGTTCTTGCTCCTCTGGGAGTATTTGAATTGCTTTGGGAACAGGCTGTCCTCACTACCGATGTGTGAAAGAGCACTGAAAGTGCCAAGCTCGGAGTCATTCTCATGATCGTCTTTTAATGACTTTGTGGAGTACTGGTACCCGAACTTCTCTTTGGTCAGCATTTGCTTGACAGATTGGGCTGTTCGTTTTCTGAAAAACAAAAAAATTGTTAGGTTTTCTTTTGAATTGTTCCTAGATATGCTAATTTGCTAATTCAATACTATGAAGGTCATAGTTTAAATAATTAACTTACAAGTCAGAAACATGCGGGTTTGTCAGTTCAGCAGCAGATTCAATGCCAGATTTCAGAGCGGCGCGGACTTGTACACTTGGGTCGTCATGGGTCATCTGGGCCATGGATTGCATCATGGCAGCGGTGGGGTTGGTCATGAAGATATTGTGGATAGAAGCCACCCTCACTTCAAATGGCTCTGCGGTATTCTTAAGGATGCTAAAAAGCACGGCGCGGGCATGTCTGTCCCTCTGGTAAGCCAGGACTTGTAAGTTTGAAACTATCTGGACGCGCAGGTATTTTGACACGGGGATCTTGCCTTCCAGGTAAGGAGCAAACACATTAAGGATATCACGATGTCCAATGTTACCGATAGCCCTGATGTAAACCTGGGCTTTGCTGCTGTCATCACGCTCGATAGCTTCTTTCAGTTCTTTAGCAAGGAAAGGAATAACTGTATCGGGAACAAATCTGTCATGCTTGTGAGCTAGACGGCCGTACATGTGGGTAGGATAGAAGGAGTGAGCTGTCTCATTGTTCACTTGGGCCATGTTGATAAGCTTGGTAGCAGCCAACAAAGCAGTGGTGTTAAGATACCTCTGTTCAGTCACGTCAGCGCTTTTGGCAAGTTCAAGGAATTGTATCATCAAGTCTTTGGTTGGGTAACGAAGAGTGTTGGCTAATGTAGCAACAACCTGTGCCGCTTCCTCACCCTGTAGTTTCTTGCTATGTATCCAAATCTTAATCTGTTGGAAGGCAGGGAATGTACCGGCTTGAACTACAGCATCACGGTAAATCATCCACATGTCAGCTTCGACTGGGTTCTTGGAAGACTTGGTGACCTCGATCGTACGGCTGGTTTGGACTAGTTGGTCCTTGCTCATAGCAGCAATAACGCGAACAAGAATGTTGAATTTGGAGAGGAAGTCAGCTTTGGGCATGTTGTTAGGGTTCTGAAGTTGTTGAGCAATATCCTTGAGAAGCTTCTGAGCGTTCATCTTATTTTGTTTTAAGTCTACTCTGGGTTGTTCGCTCATGTAAAGAGCAGCATAAGCAGGCTCATTGTTACTAGGTATATTATCGTTGATGTAAGCAGATGACGAATCACTGGAACTGGACGAGCTATGGGAACGGTCGTCAGTGTCTTTCCGCAGAGCAGAGTCGCTATGAGCTCTATTTCTGGACTGACTGTTGATGTCTCCATGCTCAAAAGATTCAGACGATGAGTCTTGGTCATGGATAGCCATTTGTTTTGATGAAACAGAGTATAAAAGGCTCCAGATAGTGCGACTTCCTTCAGGTATTGGCCATTCAGCTTCATTGTCCTGTTCGGCTGAAACTAATTGGAATTTGACTGAACTGGATACTTCAGCTTTCTGCTTTCCGTATAACAGAGGGTGTACGTGAACGGTGCTGGTGGTCTCTGCCTTGTAAATAGGGCCTTGTTTGCCGACGAGGATGCGCGAGTTAGTGGCACGCTTGATGAACTGCTCTTCATGGTTTTTGTGAGCAGTTCCGGTCCATTCAGCGCCGTCAGGAACTCCGAAATGATAAGCAACACGTAGGTGGCAGTGTCCGTAATTCTTGCTCTTGGTAATTTCAATGGGCTCGTCCTCCGAAGCAAAGTGTGGGAGTTCTCGCCGCCATTCAGATGCTGCAGGTGAGACAGAGTACAAGGTCTCACAGTCACCAGTGACGTCACTCTCCATCTTGCTGAAGAGTCCCTGGAAGCTGTTCCTGTCATAGTTATCCTGGGAACTGCGAACATTGCGGTGAGTGGACAAGTCGGCCTGAAGAGCACCGATCAGACCCTTCAGTAAATTCTCATGAGAGAGAGAGACGGTTGAAGGAAATTTGAGAGATGAGACACGACCTCCTTCAAAGGAAATTTCAAACGGTTTGTCCAGACCCTGAACGGGCTGGTACTGGAGCTCAGCTGGAAGAGTCTTGTCGCCTGGCAGTTGTTGGTGAACCTGGGCGTGCTGAGGGTTCTCCAGCTTTGCTTGAAGTTGTCCAGGGGCTTTAACGCGAACGATAAAGCGAGCTCTGAAAGCGTTGCCGCTGCTTGCTCCCTCCTGATAATGAGCCAATGTTTGGGATTCCACGTCATAACGGTACACTTTTCCAGTTTGCCAGGGCCATTGTGGTTGTTGCAGTTCTTGGCCTGGCTCGCTGAGCCGGCCTGATGATGCGGCCGCTAGGAAAGGAAATTACATTTTATTTTATGTGTTGAAATGTATTCCTAACGAGTATTTCTTCTATTTATGAGTGTATTCTAAAATTATAAGAAAATCGCAAGAAATATTTTAAATCGCGCTGAATTCACAATCACTAGCAACAAGATGATTCTCATATCTTTATGGTGACAGACAAGCTTAAGGTCCACCTGATAGAAAATGGTCAACAATGTCTATTCACGAACGAGACTTATTTATCACATCTATGTAAAGTAATACTGTTATCTATATATATAAAAATGAATCCCTATTTCCCTTGGTCACGGCATCACGCGTGAAAGGCAGGACCGATTTTGCTAATTATTTTTTTGTTGTATTTCTTATTGTCAGGAGAAGGCTCTAATGAAAGAAAAAATTAAGAAAGTGGCGCGGTAACTTAGAAAATTTAAGAAAACAAGTCGACCATATTAATTTTTTTAATGTAACCATACCACTTTTGACAGCATAAACTCTTATAATGTAACCTTATGGTGTTTGACATAAATGGCAGTCGTATGACAATATCGTTTAAAACAGAGGCTTGGGTCGGAATTATATTGATAAAAATATTAATTTATAATTTCTTTGTGCACATTTCACGGTTGATTCAATCGGAAGATTCGAATTCAATATTTATAGTTAAGACAGGACAACGTATGTCGGGTCAGCCAGATAGAAATATAAGACAGTAGAGTCACAAAAACAAAATCAAAAAGTTATCAAAAGTCACAATAAAAACTTACCTATTAGCGCCGCTAAAACCAAAAGCTTCATAATTCGTCGGTTATCCGTCTAGTTGTCCTTAGATGTTCCTCACTCTTGGAGAAGAATACTTCTGATTAGTCTAGGAAGAGACTAGTGTTTATATAGTCTAGATGTTATACACGTGTAACAGGGTTTAAGACCAATATTTGACCTTATTTACTGCGTGTATTGATAACTACAATGTAAGAGGCGAAAGATTTTGCTGATCCGATAGATTATTAGATCGAAATGTTGTAAACAACTAGACATAGGAATGTTTGTGCGTATTCCAATCGTCTCACTACAAATTGAGAATTTTGTTTCAGTAAAGCTCTTTTTTCTTCTTTTTATTCCACATGAGCCGACAACAAGCAGACGGTCCATCTGATAGTAAGTGGTCACTGCCGCCTATGGATATTTGCAATACTAGGGGCATCGCCAATTAGTTGTCGACCCTGAAACGTGAAGTTGTTAAGTCTCATATGCCTGTAATTTCAAACTGACTACTTTAGTCTGTTGAATGAGGCTGACTGTACAGTTGTCGAAATCTACAGATCCGTTTTGACAGCATACAATGTTATAGAAAAATCAACTTAATAGCTACTGTACTAAATTTAATTTGAAATGGTTAATTCTATGATGCTAATGAACCTTCTCACAACTCCATAGGGTTAACTTTTCTATAACACAATTATTTATAAAACAGGTCTATTAGATCTGGTCAACTTTATTAAATACATGATTGAAGCTACATTAAAAATATATATATAGCTTAACATATTCGTCTTATATATATCACAAGCTGTTCCCCGCGGTTTCACCCGCGTTCCAGATCTCTGTATTCAGGCAAATTGTCAAACGCGCGTAGTTAAATTAACTAAGTATCTGAAATTCTCGCTACTATAATATGCATGTATTTTACATAGTACATGGATGGCCGAGCTTTGCTCGGGTTTTCTTTGCTAATGTAACTACTGCCGTATTCTCTTTTTTAAAGCACTGTCATATATACCTAGATACGAATTAAATGCGATCATAAAGGGCGTACCTTTAAGTGTAAGTGCTTTTACCTCTAATGGTATTGTAGCAGTTTTCATTGCCTAAAAACACGGATAAAACGACATTTTCTAAAAGTGAAACCTTGCTAGATCGATTTATCGCCCCCGAAACCTCCTGCATACCTACATAAATTCATGAAAATCGTTGGAGCCGTTTCCGAGATCCTAATTATATATTTACAAGAATTGCTTGTTTAAAGGTGTGAGATAAACCTCCCTCTTGAATAAACGCTGTCTATTGATGAAAACTGCATTAAAATCCGTTGCGTAGCTTAAAAGATTTAAGTGTACAGGCGGCGTGACGTCACTATGTTTTAATACTATGTAATATAATATATTTTATATATATATATACATATATTAAATATTCATATTGTATATCAGAAATATATTAATTTGCAATAGTATAGTCTTATTAGAGATTTTACATGGACCATTTGCTTTTAATTCCCAAATATACATTTAAAAAAAATATAGATGTATTTAGAACCTCTTTTTATAAAGTCGCTTCAAATTTTGGTATCGTAGTCGACATGGAACCCTTTTAATTTCCCTATGTAATATGGCATAGTAACATATTACATACGACAGAAAAAGTATGCGTTCACATGGAAAACATAAGATATTCTATGATAAAATATATTAAAATAGCTTTAGATAATGCTATGTTCCTGAATTTCAGACGTTTGAGATTTAAAATTATATGTTTTATAAAAAAAATAAAAAAATCCTGGGACATTCTTTACACACGGCCATCTGATCCCAAACTAAGCAGAGCTTGTACTATGGAAACCAGATAACTGATATACTACATATTCAGCTTTTTTTTAAAACATACTTATAAAGATATTTACACCCAGACACAGAACGAACAGACATGTTTATGCACAACAATGTTTGTCCTGGGTGGGAATCGAACCTGCGAACTGCGACTTGGCAGTAAGGTCGCTAACCACCAAGCCACCTGGCCGGTAAAAGTGTCAAAAGGAAAGCTATCACAGCTGAGTAGGCTGTACATTGTAATCAACCCTTTAAATGTCTTTGGATGGTACAGAAGCATATCTACACTGAGTGTGGCCGCATTTATACATTTTCTATTTTATTTTCAGTTGCTTATGAGAGGCCTAATTGTTTAAAAGCGTGCTACATCCTCGGCCGTCATAGCTCCTTCTGGGGTCAGTCGAAGGCCAAACGCATCCTATTTTTAAAAAAATGGTCACAAAAATAAAACTACCAAAATGCTAAAAAAAAAAATTATTTTACAAATTTTGAGCATTATTTATTAACGACAGCAACTGCCATAAAACTATACATAAGTAAAATACTTAAAATGCCGAACGACATTTAGACATATTATATAAAATGCCGAACGACATTTAGACATATTATTTAAAAAATATCTAATGAGCAAAAAAACAGGAGATCTTATTATGGAAAAGTAATCTTATAGTTAATAATAATAGAGATTCTTTGGAAAGCATGCATTTTGTACATTTAATAACGTATCTTACAATCTAGCATACATTCGTTTGGTTTCATTTAGATCAAATTTTTATGCGCCATATTAGACTTTAAAACATTTAATAAATAATTTAGATAAAAAGCAATTTGTTTTATTAATTACTAGCTGTCCCCCGCGGTTTCACCCGCATTCCCGAGGGATCGGCTAAGTAGTTTTCGTGTGAAAGCGTAACAAACTTACATTCATATTTATAATATTAGATGTGATTACTTTACATCAATTTAACAATTTTTCGTGGCATTATTGACATGTGAATTTGTTTTGTAATTTGGATATATACAATTAGTATAAGTACTTATATATTTTAATATGTTACAATAAAACTAATTGAGCAAATATAGGTGCATATTAAAATCTACAAAAATATGCTAAAATAGTGTCAAAATCATGTCTTTTTAAAGAGATCTGTGTTAGACACAAATAATGGAAGTACTTAACTTATTATTTACTTCGCTAATATACTAGCCTAGTATATAATGCAAAAGTGTATTTAGAATTTAATCTATAATCAAAATTGAGCATAATTAATATACTTTTTGTTAATATCAATGGAAAACAAAAGGTTCAATATAAAACTAGAACTACATTATCTGTGTTTTGAACACAAACGTAGCATCGTTTTAATTAAACACTAAAAGTAATTGAGCCAATTAAATTCTTTCAGTCTTTCATTGAGCTTCAATTTGCTTAAAACGAAACATACTAAATTTCTATTAATAAAAAAAAATATCTTCACGCCTGTTATCCCCGAAGAGGAAGCCAGAGGTCTCTACTGAGACCCAAATTCCACCGAACATATTTTAAATGCCGTGACACATGGATTTGCATCTTCTCTTTCTATCCCAAAGGGAGACCTTTCTTCCTTCTCGTTTTATGTTCCTCATTTCTCAAGGAGGTATCTTCAAAATACTTTATCATGAACCATTTCTTGCCATATCAGTGCCTTGAGTACGAAAATCTATCGTAAGCGTATCGTCATCGTATCGAGTGCGCCAAAAACCAATGCAATGGGAAATTGAAAACGCGACTGTGTTTGTATAGAAAATTTAACATCGCGCATACCGTGACGTAGCGCGATGTTAAATTTTCTATACAAACCAGCTTTTTGTCCACCCGATACGATAACGATACCCTTGCGATAGATGTTCGTGCTATGGCCTCAGAACTGATTATGTGGCAATAACATAAAATGTCATGTATTTTTCTGACAAACGTACGAACTACATCTAAATACGTTCTTGTAGCTCTCTTACTTTTATTTTCAAAGTGTATTTCCCAGTATTAATTAAATAGTAACTTAAAATAAGATTTTAAAATGTTAAAATTGTTCCCACATTTTTCCATCCCTTAAGAATCGACAAAAATTGTACTTTATCAGACAATGGCCAGTATTTTTAAATCAATTACTGTACATTAAAAAAAAACTTCAAAACTTATAATCTTTGCCATCTCGGTACAGTCAATTTGTCTCGTATACTTCTCAGTGTTGCCAACTTAGCTGGTGAACTAGGAACCAACTGCTCCTGGTTTGGTTTACGAATCGGTCGTGGAGGTGGTATGCAAGTTCTAGGTACATTTGTGATGTGAGGATGAGACTTGACGTGCTTGCGAAGTGATGAGGGATCGGTATATCGTTTCCCGCAGCCGATGGCTCCACAAGCGTATGGTCTCTAAAAAATAAAATAATATATTATAATTAATATATTGAATCTTGATTTGAAAAGAGTAATTTTTAGTTGCTTCAGTAACTTTAAATTTGACCTTCATAAGTGCCTTACGAGGGCCTAAGCTGAATAAATGGTTTTGAATGTGCTTGAAACTTCTCAGCAAAGGCAATTAAATTAAATGATTATTGCCAGAAATAAGGTACATTAAGATGTCGACGGTAAATTGGAGCTACATGTTTCGCCTTCAATACTGTAGGCATGCAAATATATTATTAGGGCTAATATTAATTCTAAGTTACTTCAATTATGTACCTAATAGCCCAAGCAGTAAAGACAATAATACAGTAAAACCTCAGCATGAAAAAATTATGAAAATTATTAAAGAACCGCCACCGACCAAACCGACGTTAGGGTCTGACTATTTATAAGTGCACGTGAAGCCCTATCTGCATAGTACCTCCTTATTCGATTTCATAAAAATTATTTGATAGTACATAAGTTTGATCTAGAGTAGAGACCTAGAGTAAGATCTTGCGGTAAGTTTGCAATTATTATACGAAGAGAGCAACAGTTATTGAGTTTTGGCTCTATAACTAGCAAATAATACAGGTGGATTAGTTTTAAAAATACTTACAGCATTAAAATGTGTTCTCTGATGCTTCGCTCTGTCTGAAGAGTTGGAGAACGCCTTCCTGCAGTGAGGAGCTGGGCAGGCATAGGGTCGCTCACCAGTGTGTGACCGCATGTGAATCTTTAAATTTTCCAAGCGAGAGAAAGCTTTGCCGCATCCAGGGTGCTGTGTAACAAAAAAAATATGCTATCTGATTGCTAAGGGAGATATCTGATAAAAGAATATAATGAGGGAATTCTTTATAATTACATTCATTTTGAACAGTTTATTCCTACTTTTATATTGGTGGAAATATCTTACTAAATAGTATGTACTTATTATAAATGTGTTATTTAATAAAAGCTCTGTTTCTGACCAGATGGCGATTTGTAAAGAATGTGCCAGGATATTTATTTATTAATTTATGTTATAAATGGCAAAGTTAGTAACGATGGTTCGATATCCATTTCTCTTCCACGCAAAAACTACAGAACGAATTTGATGAAACTCGACACATAAATAACAGGCCAGTTGGCTTGGTGGTTAGCGCTCTGACTGCCAAACCGAAGGTCGCGGGTTCGATTCCCACCCAGGACAAACATTTGTGTGCATGAACATCTGTTTGTTCTGTGTCTGGTTGTAAATATTTATTTATGTATGTATTTAGAAAAAAAAACGTAGTATATGTAGTATATCAGCTATCTGGTGTCCATAGTACAAGCTTTGCTTAGTTTGGGATCAGATGGCCGTGTGTAAAGAATGTCCCAAGATATTTATTATTATTCTTAACACTCTGAAAGTGATGAATGTAAACTTACGTGACATCTATTAGGTTTGTGGCCGGAATGAACGCGCATGTGTATCAGCAGTTTGTACCGCGCGTTGAACGGGCGTCGAGACCGAGCACAGTCTCGCCATAAGCAGACGAATTCATCACCTAGAATATGACGAAAGGATTGAGGCACCGGGAGATTGCAAATCACTGGTTTATCATTGTCTTGCTTAAGTAGTTTAATTGTAACAAGTTACAGCGGAAAGTCAAAGTAGAGATAAAACTTCAAAATCCGTCGTATACCTTTACATTGAAAATATTTGGTCAAAAATTGGTTGCGGTTCATGTGAATTTAACAAAATAATTAGCATAAATACACGCTAATTTTCTCTCACAAGAAAATGAAGATGGCTTTAAAAAAGACCCCGCGTACGAAGTAGTGAGCACAGCTATTATTAAATAATCTTAAGTACTTGCGTAGATCTTACCTTTGTATGTATTCACATGAGCCCTTTCAATATGCTCTACCAAAGTATTCTGAGTTGGATATCTCTCGAAACATTGCTCCCATAAACACACCCGTTCTCCTGGAAGGATTGTAAAATTACATTAACCAAATATAGCTCTTCCGTTTCTTTTTTTAATTACATTTCCTTTCTATTTAGATAGTTACCTTGAACTTTTTCCTTTTCAGCTTTCCTTCTATTGCTAACTTTAGTATCGGCTTCTGCTTCATTCTCTCTTTCCAAAACCAAACCAAAATCATCCAGATTAATGAACAAATCTTCTTCATCGAATGTTTCAGAATTCTCATCATAATAGCTCGAACTGTGTACGTCGCTCTCTATGGATTCAGAAACAGAAATCTTCCTTTCGGTTCTATCAAAGTTAAATTCTGTACAACTTGTTGGTGTATCAGGTAAAATATACTTCGTGTTAGCATCCAAGTTGTATAATATATTATTTGGATAACTATAATGATCTATATTATTAATCTGCGAATTATTATTCTGCACGACTGTTTCCTGTTGGAAGTCTTGATGTAAATTACCATCATCAATATTATTATAATTACAATAACGCCTTGAAAAAACAGTGTCAATAGACGGTAGCTGATTTTTTTCTGAAGTCATTGAACCTAAGTATTCCTCATTGAAACCATCTGGAGTGAGACGGCAAGACTCTCCATCTTCTCTACATAGTTCATCAATCAGAGATTCGTCATCGATGTATTCATTGTTTGCATCATAAGACTTAGTCTCTGGAATTTTCTGATTGTTATCTGCATTGAAACCCCTGTCTTCAAAATCTATACTATCCAGGTCTAATAATACTTCTTTTATATTCTGTTCACTGATGTTGCTGTCAATCACTTCATCAATGATTTTGAAATCTGTTTCATTAACATTCGTGGTAATAGTCTTATTCCAATCGTCTAGTACTTCAAAATCAAAACTTTCTTCGACTCCATATTTGAAGTTATCAATTTTGCTCTTATTTTTATTGTTTTCTAGTTCTAGATTGAATTGTGACATGTAGTAAGCGTGTAGATCTGTTACATTGTCGTTTTTGTTTTGGAATAGATCGTCTTCGTCGTAACAAGGTATAATATCGTAGTCGGCCATGTTTAGAGTTCGTTTACCTACAAAGTTCAGTAGTCTCTATGAAGAGGTGGCTACAGCCTGTAATGACATGTGGTGTTTACTCGAAGTTTGCACATATGGCTTGAGCGTTTTGCTATTATTATAAAAATAAACTTTCTCTCTGTACCATCACGCGTGGCTCGGGGCATCTGCGGAATATAAATTTAATAGTTTTTTACAATTATTATTAAATGTTAAAGACACGTGTTACGACTTGTTGCTACCTATTATAAGATGTAAGGAAGTTGCGACGGTTTTTTTTTGTATTCGTCGTGTAAATTGCGGATGTAATTTGCGACTAAGGTTGATGGGAAATTAAATTAGTAACCTAAAGATATATGGTTCTTTTTTCGAGAGTATAGATTCGTTTTTTGAAATGGACATGTGCTATTTTTACAGCGGCAGATGTTTATTTAGATCTTGTTAGGATTAAAGTGAGATAGTACAGTAACCTACGTAAATAGACAATGACGATGTAACTTCTATAATTTCTGGTTAGCCATTGCATCTAAAATGAGTTCCTTATTATTTATGTGTTCTTAATATAGCATACGTATTAATGTATTAACTGGTATTATAAATAGTTAAAAAACACGCTTTTATATAAATCCTTTTTACAATAAAATATTTTTTTTTCTTATTTACACTATTCTTTATTCAAATTTATTTTCTATAAGGTGTTTAATAATAATTTAAATATTATTTATAATTTTTTGTTAAACCGCTAATCCTGATTATCCTAGAAAGGGTAACGGGTCAAACTATTAAAAATATTGAATTGTCATCGGTCCTTAATATGCATGCCAAATTTCGAGTTAATCCGACGTGTTGAAAGGGGTAAAAATCATATTCAAAGATTCCGTTACATACGTTTTAAGCTAATAAAGGCGTTATAAAAAAAGTGAGTGGTAGGTAATTGTCCTGTGGTTTTACCGCGTTATATTTACCCCAGATAAAAGTATCTTAAGTGATGATCCAAGTTATAAACCATCTATGTGCCAAGAGTCATTCAAATTCAATCAGTAGTTTTTGAGTGAAAGAGTCTCAAACATACTTCAATCTTTCGCAGTTTTAATATTAGCTGTCCTTCGCGGTTTCACCCGCGTTTTCGAGGAATGACACATTTTTTCGGGATAAAAAGTATCCTATCTGTTAATCCAGATTATAAGCTATCTATTTGCTAAGTTTCATGCAAATCGATTAAGAAGTTTTTGCGTGAAAGAGTAACAAACATGTAACGGTCCATCCATACTTACAAACTTTCGCCTTTATATTATGAAGATGACAGTGGGATGATAAATCTTATATTTTAGGGTTATATTTAGAAGCGGAAGTACACATGTTCCAAGTGACATAGCGACATTTATAAATCAGTAATATATTTGACCAAATCCCTAGTTGTGACTCAGATCACTCAGAATACGACTCAGATCATGGAGCATTTACAGCATTCTGTATAATAAGATATCTACTTAATTGCTCACACTATTTTTAAACTACCTATAGTAGTTACTTCAGTAACTTTAAATTTGACCTTCTTAATTGCCTTCCGAAAATTGAATTTCTTTGAATTTTAAATTTGTGAAAATGTTTTTAGAATGATAGCAGTAACGATATTACAAAAGGTATTACAAATTAAGGAATAGTTCGGCCTCGCGAAGGGTTCTTTACCACCCTAGAATATTTATCAAAAACCCGAATACAACATGTTTCTTTAATATATGTATGTAGTGAACCCCTTCAATTTAACTTTGTTATATTATTAATATTGTTGATGTTATAACGGCCATAGTAGTACACTCTATAAATTTCAAAATTCTATATAAAACTGTTCATGGGATGAACGCTGAATGACGGATAAACGGAGTCTTAGTTATAGTTATTTTCCGTTGGAACCGTTTGGATACAAATCCCTAAAAAGCACCAATGGAAGCATCTTATAAAATGTAATTATGAAAGTAATCAAGTGTTTATTGATTGATAATTGATATGACATATCCCTGGATATTTATTTATTTAGTGGCCGAATTTCTCGGGTCCGTGCTGCCGCGCGGCCGACGGCTTGTAGCCTACCGGGACTTTGATGCTCATTTACGCGCTGTTTCAGTGCCTCTATCTTTTTTAAATCTATCTATTACCTCCGCCATCGTACCAATAAAAAAAATATTCTATCGGGTTTCGAATAAACTCTAGGTACTAGTATAACATCAATCCAAATAAAAGCAAGAACAATTTTGCTTTAATAAGGTTTCTTTACATCATTCAACCATTGGATCAATAAATGAATTTTATTTTAGTAATAATTAAGTATATTTTGCTTTGACATTGATTGCTATGATTTTTTTCTTAAGCTTCAAAAGGTATTTCTTATTAATGCACAGACAAAACGCAAATATTAAACGATTAATAGTAAATTTCCAATACAACTCAAAATGCTAAAGCATAGACAAGCACTGAAGAGCTCAAACAGTAAATTTGGTAAAAGTATTTTAATATTGTCTAAGTATTATGTCATTTTGAATTAATTTATTGAAAGGGAAATTAAAACATAGTCGATGTATTAAGTAAAAGAAACAATTTTACAATTTGTGATTTTGTGAATTTGTTGTTAGAATAAACTGACTTAACTTTATTACAGGGTCGAATTCTAAAATTGCTTTAATATAAAATATTGTTCGTAAACGAAGGAACGGATCATACTAGACTATCCATAAATAAAATTCGTACACCATAGACAACATTTGTGTTCGTAATAGAGAAATAAAAAAGAAACGTTCGAAAGGCTTTGCCAAGTTTCAGCATGCTTAACTAACTAAGCTATAACTGCTTTAACAGAAGCTAATTCATTTACAGGCAATATAGTATTAGGCAAGTAGGTATCTACATTAAAACATCTGTGAATGAAAAATCCATTGCGTATTTTCAAGAATCAAAATAATAAAAGAAATCCATGAAAATGTGGTACAACCAAATTAATTACAACAATGAAATCAATTTAAAAAATATGTTTTTAAAAAATAATAAACAAAATGAACTCACCACAATCAACACGATTTGAAAAAATCACTTTTCGAACTTGACACAGAAAGGGCGCCAACTGTCAAAGTGACACATAACCTAACTACATAAATGTATAGGGGAGTGTACACGACCGAACTTCACCGGGATTAGAATGGGAATAACACGGGAGCTAACGGGATGGCGAAAAAAAATCCTTAACTGAAACCATGGGTTACTGAACTAAATGTTTATGGAAGCGACATGTGGTATTAAAGAAAAAATTCAGTCAGTTTTAGAGTGTTACTTAAAATACATCTATATATATAAACATGAATGTTTGTCTGTATGTCCTTTATACATAGAATCATAAACTATGCAACTGATTTTAATGCAGTTTTCAGCAATAGATTGAGTAATTCAAGAGGAAGGTTTATTACTGGGATTGGAAGCGGGCAAAGCCACAGGGCGCAGCCAGTTAATGATATGAAAAAAAAAAAAAACGAACTTTTCGTTTTTTTTCTTTTTAAATGCAAACGTAGGTATGTCTTAGTTTAAATTATACATAACAATAAATACTTGATTTTCATGAGAAACTGACTCAATGATGATAAGCATGATGAGGTTGAAATCTTAAGATTGAATACCGAAACGAGTTATAATAATTTTATAGTTTTCTTCTGCAAGAAGGAGTGCACTGCAGTGAAAATAAACTCCAGAGTTGTCACTTGACAGCTGAAAGAACTTATTGGCGCCATTTTGTTTTACTGTATGCTGTATCTATTAAGTAGGAAGGTATTAGTGACAGGTTATACTACCACAATCTATCATATACTCGGGTTTTTTTTTTTGGAAGGGACGAAGGTGTTAGCCTCAGATGGCTTTTACACCCTTACGCGGACAATAATATACTTGGTGATACATGTTTTGTCAATTAGATATGTTTTCCATGTCTCAAAAGTGTAAATATATGTGTCTAGAAAATAGGAATAAGATTGATTAGTTAACTAATGAAAATAAAATTGCTGCTGAATACCTAGAAATTCTACCACAATTAAAAATACGTTAACGCGGGAACAGGAAATGACGTCATGGCGTGTCATCGAAAATCTGTCAATCACTCGAAAAAAAATAGGCCACATCCAGCCACATTTAACTCTTCAACATCACTGAAACACATGTGCATTTGACAAGTGTTATTTTCTGTTTAAAAATTAAACTATGATGATGAGACCCTAATTACCTAAGCAGTTAAGTTTATTATTGTTTAGCGATATATTACTGTCGGTATAACAAATTTTGTAAGACGTTGACTGTCTTTTGGCGCCAAAGAAGCTTTTATTGATTCATTTGTCATTTTTAATTCGCTGTTTTTTCTTTGGAATCGGGTAGTAGGCTTTTGGCCTTTTACCTAAATTACTTTGTATCTTGCGTCATCACTATGAGCAGGTAATGCTTGTGGGGGGTGCGTTGGTCTGTGAAAAGTTTAAGGGGAAGGTTTATAATAAAAGTAAAAGTAATAAAAAAAAATAAACAAAATAATTAAAAAAAATAAAATTGTGACGGGCCAGTTGGCTTGGTGGTTAGAGACCGTGACTGCCAAGCTGCAGGTCGCGAGTTCAATTCCCACCCAGGACAAACATTTGTGTGCACGATGGCTAGGTGTTAATATCAATATAAGTATATATTTAAAAAGTAGTACATAAGTTACCTGGTAGCCATAGAACAAGCAGTACACTTTGCTTAATTTGGGATCAGGTAACCATGTGTGAAGAATGTCCCGGAGATATTTATTATTGAGTAATATTCCTGTATGTGTGCTTAGTTTATTAATGACTTTGCCATCATAAAGTCTCATAACTGATGTAAATGTTGTCGAGTGTGCACGTTAATGTACAAACATTTTAAAGTTAAAAACTAAAAATGATAATTGATGTGTCAAATTACGGAAAAAAACACATTATGACCATGAGCTATGGTAGCTGGGCATACATAGTATTTGGCTTTTCTTTTTCTGTTATATGAGATTGATTCATAATTTTTTAAGACGTAAAATAAAAAGAAAATTACGTGAATAATTTTAAAGATGTCCCAAAAATCCAGTGAATATATTAGTAGAACAGGTACCATTAAAAAATATATATATACTTTCTTGGGTTATGTAATAAAAATAATTATTTTACTAATATTATAAATGCGAAAGTTTGTATGTTTGTTACTCTTTCACGCAATAACTACAAAACGGATTTTGATGAAACTTGGCATATATATAGAAAATGCCCTGGAATAACATATATGGTATTCTTTTTATGCCAGAAAAAAGGTTACAGTCCCTCAAGAACACGGGTGAAACCGCGGTGGACAGCTAGTATGAAATATATTTATTTAAATGGGCCTTTAGAGGCACTAATGAATCGTTAGAATCAAACGCTGGTAACCCTGTAATAACCCATTTGGCCTTTCCCACCGTATAATTTAATAATGCCCTTGAAACTAATAAAGAATCCAAAAAATACCACCATAGAAATCCCTTAAAGGTTATTGAATAAAAAAAAAGCTGTAACTTCTGTAAAATTAACACAAATGGATCGTGAACGCACCCCTCTTTAAAAAATAAAATATCTGTCAAAGACATAACGATGCAAGTCGTCAAGTTTTTGTTCACACTTTTTGTGTACATACTGCAAGTGTCTTTTACAGATTTTTAGGTTTATTTTTATGTTGTTTGTAAATATTAATAAAATAAATAATAAAATCAATATATTACTTCACGCACTTTTACCAAGAGGCAAATTATTTATTATTTTTTTTTGTCTTCAGGCATTCAGGAGGCTGTTAAAATTTTACTAAATCTTTTGTATTATGTAGCGAGGCATCGAATGGGAAAATATTAATGATACATTGGTATAACGCCGACCCCGTTTAAAAACAGGGTAGGCAGGTGATTATGATAAAATAATAGTATTGTATTTCTGATTTATTGTGCGATATAAATAGTTTTAGTAAGAAACTAATGTTCCATGCCACGGTTTCTCGTGGGATCTATCGTACTCCTTTTAAATAGTGAAATATTTTTTCAAATAGTTGCCATGGTTCCGGAGATTTCACACCTTGTTTTAAACGAACTAAAATCCGCAATCTCTCATTATAATAGGTATTAGTATAAGGTATAAATATCATGAGACATCAGTCTGATCCCAAACAAATCAGAGCTTGTACCTTGCACTCTAATTAACTGATATATTTAATATAATACCTACACTGCATTTTAAATATATCTGTCTAGCTCTCCCCCGCGTTTTCACCGGCGTTCCCGGGGGATGTTACATATTCCTGGGATAAAAAATGCCAAGATCTCTATCTTTATATGTATAATATAGCTGTCCCCCGCGGTTTACCCGCGTTCCCGAGGGATATCACATTTTCCCGGGATAAAACTTAGCTTATATGTTATACCAGAATATGCTCCATCTATGTGCCTAGTTTCATCCATAACCATTTAGTAAGTAGTTTTTGCGTGAAAGAGTAACAAACATTGAACTTTTAGTAAGGAAACCAATTTTTTTTTAAATATAATATAGCCCATAGCCTTCCTCGATAAATGCACTATCCAACACTGAATGAATTTTTCAAATCGGACCAGTGGTTCTTGAGATTAGCGCGTTCAAACAAACAAACAAACTCTTCAGCTTTATAATATTATTATAGATTTAGATATTCAATTAAGGTTATTGCCACTTCCATACGCGACAGCTTGTTTTCTTTCCCCATTTTGTAAATTTTTTAACTTTATTGTTTAGCTTTTATTTACATCCACCTGTTAGTATGTTTAGGGAAAATCTAGCAATTGAATTTTAGACCTCTATCGGACCGGGCTAAAATTTTACGCACTCTATTGTCTATGCGACTAGCTATGTGACGTCATTCTAAATCAAATATGGCCGACGTAATAAGATGGTTCTCCATGTCATGGGTATCTATTGTAACGGTTCGCCAAGCAGTATATCTACCTGACCATAGTTCAATTTGTTTAATCGGCTTAGAGCTTACATTAAACATTTTTTACTGTTTTTTTTTATTTAAAACACAACAGTCAGTTCGTTTTGTTTATTAGTTGTAAACAAAATATGTTCCATAACGACACTAACGATACTTAGGTATACCTGCGTGCGTAGGTATAAAAATAAAAAAGTTCAAAAAGATTCTGTTATGCATCAAATTTTGCATACATAATTATCCATACATCTTCAATATAATGAACTATCATGTACCATCTACCAACTACCAATACGGTCTATTTAAAAAAAAAATATGATATTTAGGTTTTCGAAAGCCGTATTTTATTATAGAATCAAACACAATTACCAAGAAAGGACCTTTTAACATTAGCTAGTCTAGTAGAACAACTAACTTCCCCCTTTATCTTGTATAAATATTATGGATATCCAATTTTGACTCAAACATTCCTATATTCCTACGAATAAACATTATCATATATTTTCATAAATGTATAGTGAAGGTGCACATCATGTGCCTACCGCTTCAGGGATTATGGCCGTGAAGATGGCTTTTCATCGCATTTAAATAGAAAGACATGTAACATAGATATAGGTACAACTCAATCAGCCAATATATCTGTTTGATAGATCTATAGATCCACGTGTAAATGACTATACACATCTTGATCCATCAACCGGTTGTCGAACCTGCAGATAAGCAACATTGTATCAATGTCGTGATCTTTTGGAGAGGTTAATCGATTTGTCTCTTCGTTGATGACGACATGTGCGGATATTATTCCATTTCATTTTGGCGTAGCAATGGAAATGCCTGAACATGGGCGCCAGCAGGTTTATATCCAGGGTCCACTATTTAATGTAAATAACTGCTAAAAATAAATTTTATAAATTAGTTAATTTACGGGTCTAGTTAGACCCGCCCCGGCTTCGCTCAGGTGCAATGTAGATACTAATACAAAATACAAGCTATGCTTAGCTTGGGACTCGCTGTCAAACTGTTTTAGTTGTAAGGATATCTTGTGCTCTGTACTATCTCTTGTGTTATTTTAATATTTTTTTCTGGCAATAAATAGTTATTATTATCTATATATACGAGTATACTAATCTATACTAATATTATAAAGAGAAAATATTTGTATGTATGTATGTTTGTTACTCTTTCACCCAAAAGCTACTAAACGGATATGGATGAAACTTGGCACATAGATAGAGCATATCCTGGAATAGCATATAGGCTTTTTATCCCGGGAAAATGTGATATCCATCGGGTAAAACCGCGGGGGACAGCTAGTTATTATTATAATAGTGCTATCATTACTACTACGTACTATCATCACGAATATCAATTCGTAGGTGCTCAGTAAGTCAGTCGATCATCGATGGGAGACGCGAGACTAAATGGCCTGGTCATCAAGTTCATAGGAAAAGTGTGTAAATGGTTTTACCGTATTATTATGTTATAAACTTATTAAGAAGAAGAATAACTAATGTACGCCATCTTCGGTTGTGATAACCGCATGGAGAACTGAAGTAGAGCTCTTGGAGCAGAGGTCATCCTGGGAAGTACTACCTTAATTTCCGCCGTGAAGCAGTAGTGCACTTGTATTATTGTGTTTTAATTAGAAAGCCAAGAGGGCCGGTGAGATTACAAGCACATGATACTTAACATCTCAGGATCGACAACGCATTGGCGATTCGCCTGCTGTTGCAAATGTCTATAGGCGGCGGTGCTGACATTCAAGTATATTTTTTAGCTAAATTCGGTTGTCTACTACCATCTCCACTCATATCTAGGGTGTCGTAAAAGGCGACAAAAGTATCCGATGACTACGAGCACTTAACACCTTGGACCATCGAGTGGGCAATCAGTTGTAAAAATTTGGCATATTTATCGCACTGACCATAAAGGTGAAAATTGTCTGCATGAACATGTACCTATGAGAGGGTTTTTTTTTGTATTATATCATATAGGTTTATGTAAATAAGCTTATTCAAATAGGAATAAAAAATATTTGAATTTGAATAAGCTTTTTTACAAGCACTTATTTGTGAGAATAGTCTGACTCTAACACCGGTTCGGAAGGTTGTTTTTAACTGAGAAGAGCCGGCAATAAACTCAGCAGTTACTGTTTTTAAAAACGATTTTAGATTTATTATTACAAAATATTTTTGACTTTGACAGTCTGTTTTATGTCTGGGTAGTACCTATAGTAAATATCACAATGTAAGTTGTTTATGTAGTATATTAGTTATTAGGTTACCATATTACTAGCTGTGCTGGGTTGTTTGGGATCTAGCAGAGTGATTGTGTAATGCTCGGAATTGTAGTTGCAGTAAATTTTGTAGTGCATTGACGGCGCTCGACTGTTGTCCCTCACTGCTCGCGCGCCGAACCAGAAATCTATTAAGAAATGGGCTTCCACATTGAATCCGATAAAGTTACACAATAAAGGTGCAGAACCGTATGTGAAGAACGTCCGAGCATATTTATTTATTCATATTAATTTATTAAATTTGGACGGAGATAGTAAACCTGCTATCCTCTTCTGTATCCCGCTACCTCTAGGTTGTCTGGAAGAAATCGCTTAAGTGACAAGACCATCTCCTTTGTAAACACTTGTTCTGTTATTTACTGCTTTATTTTTCTTCTTGTCATGTTACAAGTTGTACAAATAAAGTATACTGTATTTTGTGTGTATATTGTATACTAGCAGCCCCCCGCGGTTTCACCCGCGTTCCCGAGGGATGTAACATTTCCCAGCACAAAAATTATCCTATGTTACTTCTAATACCTCCAAGAAAATGTGTACAAAGTTTCATGATGATCGGTTGAGTAGTTTTCGCGTGAAAGCGTAATAAACAAACTTACAATCACATTTATAATATTAGTAGAGTTTTGTGTAGTAGAGTTTGTAGTAAAATTAACAAAAATTTTCTAATTTTCAGTACACTGCAATTGAAATTAACATCTCACATACAGGGGGTACCTAAATATAGCAATAACCGAACGCATCTCAATTTCATCATGCACACCATAATTCGAATAACACTACCGTTTAAAAAAAGAATTGTAAATTAACGAAAGCAGCTCGCATGCGCGCGCCGCGATGCGTTCACTTATTTTATTATCATCATGCACTTATGGATGACACGTGTGAACACTGGTGCTATATAGGTTGTTCCTTTTTAATTGTGTCCTACCCCACTATCCTATAAGTGTTATAAATGCGATTTTTTGTGACGAAGGATGTATGGATGTCTCAAGCAAACGGATTTGGATTAAACTTGGTACATAGAAATAGTATGCCCTGGAAAAACATAAATATATGTTATATATTTACCCATGGTACCCATGGTACCTCCATACAAAAAAATCTATAAGATATCAACCGTAAAAATTCATTTAATTTTAGAAATGACTTCTATACTAATATAGAATTCGGATGAGTAGCTTTGAAATTACATCTACATCTTACAAATACATCTACATATTACTTTGTTTAAAAATAAAAATGGCAGCTATCTATTTTAGTATAAACTGTACCAATTACACCGAATATACATATCGCACAGTACTGGGGTTTTTCTTTTACAGAATTAAAACCACTCTGTATATTTTTTTACTGCAAGTTTCTATAAATATTTGATCAATTTCTTTAATTAGCTTTAATATGTTAACTTTTAGTGACTGCTCATTACATGCATAAAGCTTTCATACTAACACCATTTTCGCCCGCGGTTTTGTCTGTATACACTCGCAATCCACAGATAAATTCAGTATTAGGAACAGGGCAGGAAGATAATGATTGAATATTTCTAAATAGGTACACCAAAAAAAAATATGCAATTGATTATTAAATCTCAGGAAAGGAAGAAATTGATGTTTTTACCCTTAAACACGGCTGACCCCAAACTAATAAACAATACCTACTTACCAATACTGGAATTGAAAGTACACCACTAATACTGAAACGGAGAATAGAGATTAATAACTGTAAAAAATATATATTACTTGGAATATATATTTATATGAACACACAACGAATATGTTTGGGTTTACTTGGAAAACTGAGATTTTAATGCAGGTACATTGGGTTTCGACTTTGCTTCGTCGCATCGGCCATGGCATCTAGGGACACGCCCCCCTTAAAAATAACCGAAGATACGCCAATGGTCCTATTCCATAAGAAAACTGAAACTACAAAGAAGTAAGTCAGTGATTTATTTTATTAACTCATATATTTGTATATACTTCCTTTTATATACAATTTATAATTTTATTATTATTGGGAAAGATGTGTTCTCCTGTAGGTGACATGTTTACACACACAGTAATTGAGAAAAAAAAATCAAAACCATTTATTCAGTTTAGGCCCGCGGAGAGCACTTATGAAGGTCAAATTTAAAGTTACATTTTGAAGCTACTACCGGTTCGGAACTCAGGTTTCAACTGAGAAGAACTGGCAAGAAACTCAGCAAGGTAAATTATTTTTTCAATAACTTTATACATATATCAATGTTATCTATTCTATTCTGACTTTTTTTTTAAATAATTAAATAAGCATATGTGAGATTAAAATTCTAATCATGTTGTTGGATTGCCAAATAAATAAATAATTAGTGGATTTTAAGGCGTAAGTCAGTATTTTTTTCACAAAAACTATTTCATAATAACACTTGCTTTTGATCGCGACGTCATTTGGCTCCTAGCGTTCCTACACATTCAATTGTTTCATGACCTAATAAATAGCTAATTATCTAGTAATACTAGCTTCAAGACAATAATAAGAGATGATTAATGTATGTTTAGAACACGCTACTTATCTAGGGCAAGAGATGGACGCATGAAATGCTTACACTTGTTTCATAACTGTGGCTCTCAAACATTTAGAGCGGTAATATTTATTGAATATATTTCGGCCCGCGTTCCCGGGGAACTTTTGTATTCCCGGATAAAAACATAGCTCATATCACTTGGGAATAGTGTTGCCTTTTTGTTAGAGCATTTAATATGAATTACCATGATCGTATCAGTGCTTCCAGAGATCTCGATCTACATTCAAACAAAATTGAGTGTAAAATTATAACACAACCTTTATAATTAATTTGAGTTTCTAGTATCATCATCGGTTTGCAGTATGCCTAATCATTTGAGATATTGATCTTCAAATGCCTGTTGCTTATGCTTTTTGGCCATTCTGTGAATTAAATATTACAAGCGATTTGGTAGATTTTTACGGCCGGCCGCCTACTCGACGTCAACGCTGTGATGAATGCCTTTTTGACCATTTAGTGCACGAGGTTATCGGTATACTCTTTAGTCACCTCTTACTACACCCTAGAGATTAATTATATTTGTCTCCGCTACCACACTACACCACACACTATACTCTCGCACATCGTACCTACCATTATACTTTGAAATCTCATTTTCATTCGATTTAAAGTTAACGAAATTATTTCAACTGTCAAATTTCGTCAAGCTTCATAGTAGACATCCGCTAGATCTGAGAATTTAGACAAATCCGCTGAAAGGTGGCAGTTAAAAGTCATCGCAATAAAGAGATATTAAGTCTTATTTTACTGCAGGAATTGTCAATCAAAAATGTATGTCAAAGATCATCTGTTGTGTTATTATGTATGATTGTTCTATTAATATGTATTTAAGAAGTTGTCCATCTTGTTTATGCGTTAGCTAGTTAATAAACTCTTGCAACTTATATTGGAATCTGTAACACAGATTCCAAGATTAAAGATTAAAGATTAAGAGACTTCGATTTTTCCCTTTTTCCTAGACAGGCCTAACTTTTTTAATCTAGCCTGATTAAGTAGACAAACTTTTGCACACTGTTCTAATTTCGACTATAATGTACTAAAAGTAAATGTTTTGACAACACGTCAAATCATTACCTTAACGTTAAACGCCGTGGATTCTACGTTTTTTTATGGATAATGAAATTTAAATATAAAGGTGAAAAGGGAAATACGATTGATTAAATTTGGCACAATAAAAAGCACAAAGGTGCCTTAAAATAATATATATTTATTTTGTGCATCCAACAGCAGTTTCATGGGTTTGTGAAAAAAGGCTTTTATTAAAAATTTAATTATAATAATTAAATTTTCTCTCATGTTCCTTACTTAATACGTCAATATAGGCACGGATTATGAGGATTATTCTCTGTACCAGTATTTATGTATTTTATTTTAGACAGGCCAGTTGGCTTGGTGGTTAACGCTCTGACTGCCAAACCGAATGTCGCGGGTTCGATTCCCTACCAGGACAAACATTTATGTGCATGAACATGTCTGTTTGTTCTGTGTCTGGGTGTAAATATCTATATAAGTATGTATTTAGAAAAAAAAAAAAAAAAAAGTAGTATATGTAATATATCAGTTGTCTGGTTTCCATAGTACAAGCTCTGCTTAGTTTGGGACCAGATGGCCGTGTGTAAAGAATGTCCCAGGATATTTTTCAAAATAAATATTGCTTAATATTATTTAGCATAGTCCGGCAATATCTACCGCTGCACCCGCTTCTTGTAATTCGGGCAGCCTCGACAACACTTCGACTTAAGTCGTTTAAGTTACTTAATAAAAAAAGGAAATAAAACTTTTCCAAACTTTTTTTATTGATAACACTAAGGTCGTCAATAGAAAATTACAGAAGAGACAAAGGTGCTTTTACATTTTCCCTAAATTAAATATGGGCCAATTTGCTTTGGACGCGGGAATAACGTTATTAGATGTAATGTTGTGTGTGAGTATGAACTCTATTGGCAAGGGCGTAGATTCAGTGTTACTATGTTTGCCTATTTAAATATAGTTAATAATAAAATAAATAAATAATAATAAACATCCTGGGACATTCCTTACACACGGCCATCTGGTCCCAAACTAAGCAGACCTTGTACTATGGAAACCAGATAACTGATATACTACATATACTACTTTTTTTTCTAAACAATATAGATACTTATATAGATATTTACACCCAGACAGAGAACAAACAGACATGTTCATGCACACAAATGTTTGTCCTGGGTCGGAATCGAACCCGCGACCTTCGGCTAGGCAGTCAGAGTCGCTAACCACCAAGCCAACTGGCCTGTCAAGTTAATAAACAATTGTAAACTTTTTGAAATAATATTTCAAATTATTTATGATATAATTATAGTGAAAGCTTCAATAAAAGTTTGAGAGAGACTGATCGTCGCGGTGGTACACCAAATTAACACACTCGTGCGCGTCGCATCTGCTCAAGCTGCGGCCCGGTTCAATAGAAAGGGTTGCATAATACTTACTAATATTTTAAATGTGAAATATTGTGAGGATGCAAATAAATATGTTTATTACTCTTTCACGCATGTAACTTGGCACATAGAGCATGGGGCTGCTGGTAGGAAATTGATTAGAAATGGTACCTAAGAAAATTGCTAAAATTACTACAACTATTATAAATTCGAAAGTTTGTGAGGATTTTTTAGGCCATAAATACTGAATCGATTTGGATGAAATGTGGCATATACATCGAATATGCCCTGGAATAAAATATAACCTACTATTTATCCCGGTGAAATGTTACATCCCTGGGGAACGCGGGTTGAACCGCAGGGGATTCCTGGTAGGTATTACATACCTATTAGAAACACTTCCTCATAATTTTTTTTCAAAATTACACTAAACATAATTAACCCTAAGATTATCTAGCCTCCATAGATATAATACACACTAATAATTCATATTTATTACATTGAATATAAGATGATGCAAAGTACGATAGCGGGCCGCGACTTGAACATTCCTGTATAGGTACAAACGTAAGAGCACGCGCACATGTGGATCAAACAGAAATAAATACAATAACGTCAAGTAATTGTGCCACACGCCTCTTTCGGCATACTGACAAAAAAACACATGCTATATAAATAAACTTTCTTTGAAAGCTCCATAGATAATGGTTGGTTTTTTTTTTCTATGTTCTGTTTAGTTTAAAAAAATGATAATTAATGTTTATTTTTCAAGTGCGTAGAAGGTTGAGGTATAAATAAATTGTTGTAATGAATGTCTTGTTTTTGGTAACTATGTAAAATGTTATTCAAGGTTTTTCATATTACTGTTTAGTACCTGCCCCCTTATTCGGCTAATACAAACTTCGTCGGCGAGGCGCTTCACGGAGGCCTCGGAGAGCTTATCTCTCAAGTGATTAGTAGTATTAGCGAAGTTAGCAAAAGAGACAGAGCACGGAGGCCGCGACGAAACATCCTCGAGTTAGTGTCATTATCCTTCCAGAATCGAGCCCCTGTAAAGCAGGGTAATCTATCTTCGTACAAGCGTCTGTCTCTTGCGAAGGAGTTTCTAGAAATATAAACTAGAAGTAGTAGAGCTCATAGTGCAAAGTTCATCCGGGGAAGTATTACCATCATACCTATTTCCGCCGTGAAGCAGTAGTGCACTTGTATTACTGTGTTTCGGTTAGAAAGGTAAGGGTGCCGGTGAAATTACAGGCACATGAGACTTAACAACTTAACGTCTCAGGGTCGACAACACATTGGCGATGCCCTGGTGTTGCAATTGTCCTTAGGCGGCGGTGACCACTTACCATGAGGTGGACCGTCCGTAAAATAAACTTATGTTCAAGTAATTAGAACCGTACTTCGGGCGGTTCGTACCAGTTCTAAGTATAAGTGGTTTGACAATTTTCCTAAAATTTAACAATGGTAACAACGAATTGCGATTTTGATTTTGTTTTTTTTATAGCTTTCATCCTCCAATAATCCAATATTCAAAATAAAATAAATATTTAATGTAAAAATTTGTTTCATGATATAACACATAATCACCATTCTAGCCATAACCTAAGTATTATTTTAAATCGTATCCTGTAAATTTATTAAATGACTAGCTTACTTACCACGGCTTTGCCCGCGTTCCCGAGGAATATAAATAATCCCGGTATTATAATAGAGCCTATGTCACTCTAGAAGTATAGCTTACATTCGAGAAAAAAGTTTTAATATCGAATGACAGCTTCGGAGGTTATCTCCTAAAACCAATATACATAGTGACAAATTTTAAGAAATCAGAATCATTTATTAGTGAAACATACTGTACATCATTGGATATTTTGCCATAAAAGGCATACAAACAATCATGACAGCCCAGAGATGTCCACCGCTGAAACATAGGCTTGGATTTCTACCTCGAATGCTCCTAGGCCGTAATTGTAATTTTTTTACTTTTTATTTACTATTATTAGTAAAGAATCAAGGAAGGTTATAATCCCCTGCAAAGAGATCTCCCACAAGTGCCCTTGAGCTTATTTGCGCTCCGTGACCCTGCAGACTCACAGTACTGTAAAGAAGGTCTATACTAGCGCACTGACCGTTATTACTGTTGTAACTGGCTGACGATTTATTTGAATGAATAAGTTAATATTCGTTTTCTAATAAAAAGAAAGAGAATGACAGTGCGCGACCACGGACGAAGATGTATTTTTTATTATAAAATTTAATATACTAAAATAAATAATTATCATTTGATAAGTTTCTTTATAATTACGCCCCCGTACACCACAGTTCTGTAGTGAACGGATCAAAAAAACGAATCAGATATAAATTATTTATTTTAGTTTTTTTAGTCCATAATTTTTTTACATTCATCTTTGTCCGTGCCCGCGCACTGTCATTGTATATTTTTCCTTTTAAATTATCTTATGAAATCAAATTATCGTCAGCCAGCAACAGTAATAACGGCCAGTGCGCTAGCATAGACCTTCCTTACAGTACGGTCGGCCAAGAAAGTGGTGTACCAGGTTGAATGCCGCTTGCAGAATCATACCTGTGATTCAGCATTATCACCTGATAATGATTAGTTTCCCTTGCAGATCAATCTGACAACTTCTATTGCCATCTTTATCTGATTATTGATAACGATGATTAGATACTGTTTGTTACGTGACAGCTTTGAACTTGATGGAACCAATGACGTAGAAAAACCAATAGCGGGGGATGATATGTAATAAATTGTTTTCCTCAAACTGTCACAAGTTAATTAAAAACTCCTTTAATAGTTTTTATTATATAGTCGGAAATAAAAGCTAAAACTTGATGTGTCCTATTATTATATTGTCACAATGATTATTAAATAATAATATAATATAAAAAAATACATAAACATAGTCATATGGTCAAACATGGAAGAGGCCGCCATTAGCTTCTATGACTTCTAAAAGACGAGACCTCATTGAATCAACTCGCCCCGCATTTCCTCCCAAATTAAGTTACAGTGACTAATAAGAGCTTGTTTGGTTCTTTAATTTTGATGCGACCATCTTTGGACCATCGGATTTAAGTCCGGTGATCTTGAGGGCCACGGAATTACTCTTATGTCCGTGTGTGATCGAAACTTCTCTCGGCTCTTACGATCCTCGCATTATGAATTGAACAATTATCTTGAACAAAATCAAATTGTGGCAAGTCGGTAGCATTGCATTATGAAGCACGTCGATATAATTGCAGCCGTCGCTCGAGGAGGTAGAGAGCACAATTCTCCTACACCATCAGCACTTATCCTGCCCCAAATATTTACGGAAATTCGACCCGTTTCTCTATTTGGGATTACATGACCATCTCTATACCGTGTTGAATTATATCGCCAAAGGTCTGATCCACGCTGACTTGATTTAAAAGTTTTTAATCACAAAACACTGTATTAGGCCAATCAAAGTCAAAGTGCTCTCTGGCGAAGTTCAGACAGTTCGTCTGTTGTACACCCCTACTATCGGTATATACATCAGATGCAAGTCATTGTGTGCATATCTTCTAGCCTACTTAAAAGTTTTAAAAAAAAAATCAAATTTCAAAACCATTTATTCAGTTTAGGCCTTCGGAGGGCACTTATGAAGGTCAAATTTAAAGTTACTGAAGCTACATTAATGTGTATACTGTTGGTGTGTCTATAAATAAATAAATACATTATTATTATGTCAATCAGGTGAAGTCGGGGCGGGTCGACTGTTATATCGGTAGTATATTATATATATAGAAAAAAAAACAAACATTAAGGGTATCTATCGACTACATCAATGGGTCCGTCAACATAACTAGATGCACAGATATACGTAAAGTTCAAAAAAGAAATTAATGAAATCATTGAAAAAAATGTTTTTATTACTACCTACAAAGGCAAGGCGTAATATCATCGATACGGCACACTGAAAGCGCGCGCTAGCTTGATTTATGACATGAAACAAGTGCACTAGTGATGTCACTAGGGGATGATGAAGCTATCGATAAAATAAAAATATTATAGGCAAGAAATTTGTCCGTTTTGGTTAGTTTATGCGCCAATATAGCTATAATGAATTTGAATATATCTTGGCCCATAGATGATGAATTTTTTGGAACGTGGATATTCTATTATCAAAATATAATATGTATTAAAATCTATTTTTGAACGTAAAGCGTAATGAGTATCTTCGTGTTAGTTAGAAAGGTAACAATGAAAATAATAATGATATAAAAAATAAATCTAAACACTTAGGTATAAAAAAAAGTGCCCTTTATCCCCCCGCCCATGCGCATAACGGAAACATGTAAAGATTTTTAAACTAAATATTATAATATTATTATTATTTTACATATGATATTTAGTGTTAATGTTTACATTTTTCTTAATAATTCTATGTTTTTTATATGTATAAAAATCGATGTACGTACGTTCCGGATGGACTCTAAAACGGCTGAAGTGATTTTGACGAGATTTTTACTGGCAGATGCTGCTGCTATAAGATGAAACTAAGGGTACTTTTTATCCCGGAACGATGTAACATCTCTCGGGAAGGCGTGTGAAACCGCGGGGGACAGTTAGTTACTGGTTTTCTTTATTCTTACTACTTCAATATGCTATATCATTTCAGCGAGTAAGTAAGATCTACCCTCTCTATTTTGTAGTTATTATGCCAATTTATTAACATGGTCTTGTTATCGTATTTTTTTAAAATAATATCTAGATTTGTCGATAAAAAATCATCGACACTACCCCGACACTATTTTACTGTCTTGACATGTGGCTCTTAATTATAACTCAACTCGTACGCAACTACAAAACCGGTGAACCGTATAAAAAAAACCTAAAATAACTGTATTTCTAATATGCGATCTGGTTACTGAACTCTACCGACAAAAAAATACAAGCACATGTTTACGAATGGGTTAAGATTCCTTTTTTTCCCTCGAAAAAGTGTCATTTCGATTCGAAATGGAAAGTTAGGGGTTAATATAGTATTTGTGAACGTGTTTTAGTGTAGTTATTTCGGATTAGCCTTTTTTGCTATAAGAAATGGATGAGTAATGGTGGACCATGTGGTAATGATTTTGACTTGTCATGAGAAACACGTGAAAAATCTTTTTTTTTTCATTGTGACTTTTATAGCTATCTCAGAATGGTAAATGTTTGTGCCGCTTAGACTATTTAACTATGTTTTATCTTGATTTAATATAAAAAAGGTTAAAAACCATAGAGTTCATCGTTAACCAAAAAAAATTCCCTCCATTTTCCTTTAACTGACATTTATATTTTTTTAAAACATCCTACTAAAATTATAAATGCGATAGATTGTTTGGATGTTTATGTCCAGGAATATCACATAGGATGTGCTTTTGGTGCCGGAAAAATATTATTTTCCTCGGTAACGCAGGTGAAACCGCGGGGAGCAGCCAGTATTGATAGAATGGATTGTAAAAGATAAATAAAGTAATTTCAATTCCTCATGGGCGTGGCGACAGCGTAAGACCTGAGGGTATGACATTGATTCTCTGGAAGATGGGTCGCCCTCTGGTAAGGGACGCCACTTGCGTCGACACTTTGGTCTCGTCTCATCCTTCAGAGACCGCACTTAAAGCAGGTGCTGCTAAAGCAGCGCAAATTAAACGCCGTTTGGGGTTGAGACACTGACACCGCATGGACCGGCCGCTCACTGTCTACAGATAGGTGGCCAAACGCCTCAGCGATTCGTCGCGTGAACCTGGCGAATACCTTGCCCAACGCTTGAGCATTTCAATACAAAGGGGCAACGTCGCCAGCCTCCTAGGCACCACTGAACAGCGATCTGAGCGAGCTAGCATACTTATGAGCTTTTATTGCTTATGAATAAATGGATGTAAGTATCCCTCATATCTATACTAATACTAATATTAAAAAGTTGAAGAGTTTGTTTGTTTGGTTGAACGCGCTAATCTCAGAGACTACAGGTCCAGGTTACCAATTTGAAAATTTCTTGCACAGTTAGATAGCCCAATTATTGACAAAGGCTATACTTCTTATCCCACTGCTGGGCGCGATATAAATTGTAGTTCAATTCGCGGGCGGAGCCGCATTCGGAAATAGTAAAATAAATGAAGACATCAAGGATTTAAAGATTCATCCAGACAACACGTCATTCAACGGATACGGATAAAAATAAGATATCATTAGGTATAATTAATTACAACACTCGGAAGCGTGGTGCGTATGCGCAACAAATGTGTCTGATATGATACTGACTCATGACAATGCACCGACATTCCGATTATTTTTATTATTAGTCTGTCTGTGTCATTTTTGTGAGCTTTATTTGACAGCACTTGAGAAACATCGGCTTTTAAAACACCTATTCTAGCACAAATAATTAAATAAATATCCCGGTATATTCTTTACTTACGGCTCCCAAACTAAGCAGCCCCCTTATTCAGCTAATACAAACTTGGTCGGCGAGTCGCTTCACAGAGGCCTCGGAGAGCTTATCTCTCACGTGCTTAGTAGTATTAGCGTAGTTAGCGAAAGAGACAGAGCACGGAGGCCGCGACGAAATATCCTGGAGTTAGTGTGATTTTCCTTACAGAATCGAGCCCCAGAGCTTGTAATATGTAGACCAGATAACTGATAACTACTTATTTTTTTTCTAAATGTATACTTAAATATATAAATTACACATGTTTAAAGCCACAGCCTGCGGAGCTTTTCGGGTTGCTTTCAGGGTCTCTAACTACCAAACCAATTGGCCCGTCGGAACTAAAAGGTTTAACCTTTATGTAGTTATTAATGAAATATATATATTCGTCGAGCTGGCGCTGCGAGGCCTCCAAGAACGGACCTCTCACGTAATAGCGTAGTTAGCGAGACAGACAATGCATCAGACATCGTCAGACGAACATCGACCAGTTAATGTCAATTACCTTAAAGAAACAAACATTTGATTCCGTTGGTTTTAGCATTCCAAGAGTTATACATATGATATTAGGTTATAATATATATATAGATTATAAAGTTGTCGCGACGTAATAGGTCCGTTTTGTCAGTTAAGAGTATTATACAAAAATGTATCCTAGTGGATTATGATAAGCTTATAGGCAGCATGGTACAATTTACTATTACATTAGTAGATGAACCTTAAATATGAAGCAATAAAAATGATTATTCTATAAATATTCTTAGCTGTCAAAACGGAGCATATAGATTTCGTCAATTTTAGTACCTAGTAGGTTATCTGTGGTCAAGAGGTAACCCGTGCCTTGGATTAAATAAATTCATGGGTGTGGTTATGAATAAAATTAAACAAAACCTTAATTGTAATGATTTCGTTTAATACAACACTAATTAAGTATAATTTACAATGATCAATAAATGTATACGAACCCGTGTTTGGGCGCCAAAACAGCCGCTTCGATCGCCATAGACAAATAGAGAAATGGTGCGTTCCATTTTATCGTAAAATTATTGTGATTTATACCAAAAAGTTTACATCTAAATTGAACGCACCTAATCTCACACTTGTTGCCTCTTTTACTTTTAGGTAAGTAAATGAAATTCTCAATTTGTCTATGTAGCCGTACAGCACAAACCGCTAGTCAATAAAATTATCATATTTCATCTTAAACTCAATAACAATTTCATAAAAGAATTTCAATCAATTCCGTTTTAATTAAACCGAGCAATTTTAAGGATGAAAAATCAATTATACATTTAAAAAAAGATTTTGGAGAAATTGTACTTTAATATAAAATTGTACCTAATAATGATGCCAATGAAATTATATCGTTGCGGAATGTCCACAGTGAAAGGAAGTGTGTGAGTGTGTGTGTGTCAAATAGTCAATGAGTTCCATACATTTTTACAAAACACACAAACACTTCACCATAAAAATAACTATTTAGGTATATGACATTTAGAAATTCCACTGCTTAAAGTAAATTTATAATATATTGGTTTTTATTTTTTTTTTCACTAATGAATAATGCTTTCCCCTATATGCAAACATTTCTATTTAAATTTCAAAGTTATTGCAATATCCAATATTTAAGATTTTAATACCAATCGTTAATACAGTAATATATTTATTATTAGTATACATATATAGTTGTGATATGATTACTTTCACCCTTTTCAATTGTTATATATTTTTTGAAAAAGTGTTTTTCAATGTGAAATCAAAAATTCTTACTCAATCCTATTTTTTTTTATTAATAAATGCAATATCGGAAAATGCACTAAATTATTATTTCAAACTTAAATGTTTTTATTCAATAGTAAATACAGTGAAAATTTTAACTACTAAGTATTTGATTCTAATATTTTTTTCCTACAACATGAACGATTTAATATGCATTAGTTATAAGTATACGTGTACACGCGTCTAAGTTTTATGATCTTTATTATTTTCGAAATATATTTTACAGGTTCATGATAGCCATGATAAATATTTACATACTAAGCTTACAATAAAAAATAAAAATAAACAATTCCTTGGAATCATACAACTTATTAAAAAAATATCGTGTCATTTAAAAATAATGGCACACAACTTTAACATAAAAAAAAAAGTGTTTTTAAATAATAAAGTGTTTAAAAAATATCTTCTTGTTTTGTATTTACCATCAGATCGAGAATCACAAAAATTATTATCATAAAGCAATCCCTTTGTAATATTATGAAAAACGAAAGTTGTTTTATTGTTTTAATTATGAAAAATATTGAGATCTTTGTTTTGTATACCGGTTTATTTTAATTTCTGTACTCGAAAATAAGTAGTGATGTTTAAAATTAAAAAAAAATGAACAAAAACGCTTGGCGTATAACTTTTAACATTACATTTCCTCATAAAGACCAATACAACTACTTATTGTTCGTATTATTTGTATATTACAAATAATGATTAAACATTTTCTTTAAATATTGATATGAACCTTATAAGGTTTATTTATCGTTGACTTTTTTATTCGCTCAATTCGTTTTTTCCTAAAATTTTTACTAACACTTACTGCTATAAAGGTACCTAACAAATATTCTGAAACATTATTTCAGCTACCAAATCTAAGACATTTAAAAATAAATCGTAAAACCTATAATACTTCGAAGTATCCCGTTAAACCGGGTCAATTAAAAAAAAACATAATAAAATATTTGGTTTCCTAACATACAATTCCTCATTGCGAGATCGTCCATTATTCATTTTCCGCTATAATTATTATAAAAAAAATCCAACAGTGAACACATTACACGCCCTAAGAACACCATTCTAATAACTTGAAATAGATTTACACCCGTAAATATAAATTGTATTACATACTGTGATATTTAAACTAAATACTTTTACTTAAAATGTCGATCACTTTCGTGAACATCACTTAATTTCACAATGTCTGTGAAGTTCACATTTCACATAATCACTTTGTTGTATACGCATCTTACACGTTTTCACTTGCTTATTTTTCAGATCTCTGTTCGTTCAGGGACAGATTCTCGGCCTCGTCCTTGATGTGGGACATGGATGCACGGTATCTGTCCTCACGTGGGTAGTCATCATAAGGGCTGGTCTCCCCAGAGCGATTGCTCGAAGACTCCTTGTTGGAGTTTGAGTAATCACCTGTCAAAAAGTATGTATAGTCATTATATTTTTACTGGTACTAACGTAAAACACTGTCTCAGGTGATTCTCCTCTCATTACCTTTATTGGAATAATCAGATGCTTGCATCTCGTTTTTGAGTGCGTAAATATTAGGCTTAATATCTTGAGCCTCATTGGCGCTTAGATCCTCAGCCTTCACATCGTGAGAAGAGCTGCTGCTTCCATATCCGTTCATCATGGGCCGGCTGAAAAAAAAAGTATTTAGTTCGTTAACTATTAGCACCTACTTTGGTGAGACTTTTAAACTTTAGAACAGAAAAATCCTTTATTAAGTAGTACCTAAAAAAGTTTTAACGAAACAGCTCAAGGCTAACATTTTTTTGTGAAAAAAAAAACAATGTTTATGGTAGATACTCCTAGTTACAATACTTTACAATCGGAGGCAAAGCTGACCACACGGTTTTGTATTTTATAGATATAAAAGATTCTCCTTTTCGTTATTGTAACTGTGTAACATTTACCTATAGTCATCATGTGAAGCATATTCTTCAGTCTGCATCATGTGGTCTTCACCAGACATGTACGACAAGTTGCAGTCCTCCATCATGCCCTGTATCAGAGGAATGATCATTAGCATCATTGCTACTAAACATTGGATAGAATTTTTAAATCTATTAAATACAACTAACCTGAAGATTCCGCTTCAAAGCTTCGCTATAACCATGAGGACTGGTCATCATTGGTGGACTCTGTGCTCCCATAAATCTGTTAAAACATAATCAATTAAAACATCCATAAATTTCTGCACTGTTCCGTAAAATAAAAAGAATTGATTTAATTTCAAATATTTGACAGTAATTTAATTTTTTTGAAAATTCAAAATTTTAATAAAAATAAAAAGACCATACCCCGGCCATTTCAGACCACTTCCAAATTAATGGTTTTAAACACCATTAAATATCATGGTGAATATTGTACGAGTATCATTTGTTAAGTGTCTAATTTCGAACGAAATAACCAATATCGTCTGTATCAGTGATTTGTGTATGAGTGATAGTGTATGTGTGTGAGTGAAAGAGAAAGATAATAATAATAAATAGAATAAAAATAGAAAGTGAAAAAAGGCAAGCTTATCGGAATAAACGTTGGAAAAACATTAAATACCATGCGACGAAAATGCACAAGCAAAGCAAAAGCGGTTACACTTACCTGATATGCAGACACATAGGGATTATGAAAACATGCAAATTGAGATGGGAAAAGTAAAAGATTAAAATTAAAATTTAATCTTACTTGGGTATCCAACGACGATCCATGTTTACATTTATTTTATATGCAATCATGCAACTCATGATATTTCATAGAAATAAACATGTATTGTATTATAAACCACGATTTATGTACGGCGTTTCATCAAATATAAATTAAAAATATATCCAATAAATTACATTAGCAACATATGATTTAAGCTAATTTATTAAACAAGTTATATTATATTGTGATGTTAAAACTATAGCAAAACAATCGGTTATAGCTTTGCACTCTAGGAGTCTAGATACTACGCGCTTAGTTTTCTTAGATGACATGTTTAGTTAGAAATTATACCAGAGATATAGTAACAAGAATTCGAAGGATTTCACAGCGTCAACATAAGAAAAGTAAGCACTTACTGTTTCGTAATTCACTATATTATATGTAGAAACAATCACGTGTTCTAGTTACAGACTAACATGACATGTTGAATTAATCTAAGCTTTAACAGTGATACACTTTACATAATGATCAGAAACATCAATTCTAATGTATGTTACCAAAAATTATCTGAAATATCAAGATAATTTTCAGTTGATTTATTTATCACATACAAAAAATTGCTATTTGGACACGATCGTCCAACGATTCTCTCATCTCTATATGTTTAATCGAAGACAATTTTTTAAATATTCTTAACATTTCCGACTAAACGTTTATTGATGTACACAAAGTCTTTATAGTGTCATGAATCCTAATATCCTAAAGGCGGCTTCGAATAGCTTTTTTGATCAACGATATCCATGATTCAGAAAACCTTAGTATATCTGATTAGTTGCGCTCGGTAGTATAGTAATATCACCAAATCATGAATATCTTTTGAGTGATTCGGAACCTAATCGATTAGATTCGTTGGACGGTCGCAACTTCTGATGCTGCAGCGCCCTTACTGTGGAGGAGCGGCGTTGGCGCTGGGCGGAGCCGGCTCATACTTCCTGGGCCTCCCTCGACTCAGGTGCCGTCTCTTCACAAATTCCGCGTCGTCCACCATCCAGAAAGAGCCGAAGTCATCCTCGTAGCGCACGAAACATTTGTGCAGTGACAGGTTCGTCCGGATAGCATTCTATAATTGATCTTTGTTTAGCACAGATCTACAATGATCACCCACCGGGTGAACAATGCGATCTGCAATATAACTTGAAATGATTAACTTATTATTAAATATTTGGAGTGCTTCCATCGTTTACGTTTCGATATATTTGATTGTTTTTAAATTGTAAGAAATTAAAATTTGTCGAAGCAACGATGAAAACACAAACAGATCGTCGTGGAGAATTACATCGTCAACGATATCATCATGCAGGATATAATGGAAAAGATACCCCATAGGAAGGGAATAGATGAAGGAGCGAGGTTAGTAAGGCAAGCGAGAAAAACGTTATTCACCGTTGCGCCGAAACCCACGAACACACACAAATAACGAGTCCTAATTACGATAAAAAAATTACATGACCTCACAATGGTAACGCCAAAAGTGACTGTTTTTTAATTCACTTGTGACGTGACTCACAAAATTCAAAAACTCAACTACACAAATAATTACAAATTCAAATCTGAAACGAGATAAAACGTTTATTTACACATAAGATTAGATACATGGCTAGGTTAGATAGAAAATATTTAAGAGAAGATTATAAAATGTTCCGAAAACATGGGTAGTGTCGAAATGTCAAGTGTATATGTGTTTATGTGTGATATTGTATTGTGATTTTGATTGAAAGTAAGTTGTTTGAGTTTTTTGGCTCGGTTTAGACAAGTATTAATAGAACTTGTGTAATAAAATAGTGTTATGTTGAGTCTAGTATTTTTGTGTTTGTGTAAAATGAACAGTAGTTTTTTTTTATTGTTTTGTGTAAGTAGTGGAGTGACCTACAATGTATAGTTTTAAAATCATATCAGTAATAATAGATAATAATCATAAATTATTTGTTATGTAATCGTATTTGTGGTTGCTAGCCTTTTTTTGTGTTGTTAGGCAGTTTTAAAGTTTGAGTGTCTTTGTGTCGTGATTGATTTTTTCAGATTGTATAAATTTCGTATTTGTGTTTTTATGTAAATTTTACGTGATGTTACGTAAAATTGTTCGGGTAGGAATAGGTATTTTTTCTGTGAAGTATAAGTACCATCGTACTGTGTATTTTTCATTGTCAATACATGTGACATGACAGATATCATGAGATTTTTTTTTAAAGTGAGTAAAAAAAAAATTGTTAAAGCGTTGTGTTAAAATTTTTGTCTGTAGGATATTTAAATTACCTTTACAATATTTTTTTGTGTATAATGTAAGTATTTATGTAAATTTTTAAAGTATATTTTGTAGAGTATTTTATGTGTAGTGTAATAGTTTTTTAGTATTATGCATTTGTGCTTGTGTATCGGTCGAGTATTTTGTAATAGTGGTATAATGTAAGTGTTTTTATGTAAATAGTTTATGCCATTTGTTATGATCTGAGTATTTTTGTAAAGTGAAATTCTGAAAGTGTTTTCACATATGCACTTTTTCGTACAAAGTACAAAAGTGTTAATTGGTTTTGTGTTCAGTGCAACTTTTCTTCGAAGAGTGGAAGAAATCTTTGTTAAGGAGTGTGTTAATGTGTAGAGTGTGTCTCGGTCTGCATGGCTGGAGGACAGTGCAGTCGCGGTCGCGGGCCCGTACCCAGCGTGCAGCGGGGGCGGCGGCGCGTGCGCGGCGCGCTGCGGCCGGCGCTTGTAGAACTCCACCTCGTCCACCGTCCACACGGCGCCCTTCACGTTCTCCACTCTCATGAAGCATTTGTGCAGCGACAGGTTGTGACGGACTGCATTCTGTTTTTGTACTATTCTAGTCTTTATACGTTCACTATTACGGTTTATTTTTAAGCGACGATGCGCCGTGTGATTTTGTGCAATATTTCATTATTATTCTCAAGTGTTTTTGTGTATCACAGAGCGCATAATCGAGTTTTTTGACATTCTCATTTTAAATACACTAATGCTGAGTAGATAACATTAATTATTACACAATTATTTTAGGGTGATGAAGGTAAATAATGAAATGCCGTCGAGTTATACACTCACTTACAAATATTGAGCGATTGTTTTATCAATAAATTTATTCAAATCGGTTTAACATGTGAAATATTCGTTTATAGCAATTTTCATCTCTTTTTACTTGTAAGTGGGAACTAACTCTACGGGTTGTATGATTAAATAAATATTGCTACGTAATATTACATAATTCTAAATTACCTGTCATTTTCCCGGTAAACTTTCAATATGGTATTAAAAATTATAACTGTCAAACTACACATATGCTTAAATACGAGTATATTCTTTTGTCAAATATATCATTCAATTAAATCCAAGTTCACATTAGGCAGGACATAATTGTATGGTCCACTGTGTTATTTAAAAAAACAGCCAACTATCCTGTCTTGTAGTCGCTTACACGAAGATTTTCCTGTATCCTTTGCAAAGATAATTTTTTATTTAACTAAGACATACCTTCCATGTAGCTGCGTTGCGCCTGAAGTAGCAGAATGTAGTCTGGAACCAGTTGTAGATCTCGTTCAGAGTTAACTGCTTGTCCGGAGACTCTATTATCGACTGAAAATATAAGATTTGATTGAATTGAAAGCACTGTTGCTTCAATGAGCTTTAGGAAAAGTGGTGGTCCTACAGTAGCTCCTTTAGCAACTCAAGAAAAAATAACTGGAGATTCATGAAGATTAGAACGGTAGTTAATAATCCAAAAAAAAATGATCTAAAAATTATTAAGCGCTAATTGAATTCTAACATCACAACGAAGGTTCATCATCACTTTCTATAGTAAGGTGATGGTCAAACGCAAGCCTAATTTTAATTATATAGCTTTGTGAAGGCCAAAGTGAATTAAACATTTTCATTTCCTGGTTCTATTTAACCCCTTCCGTCTCTTTGCCGTGCGGGCAAAAAGCGCGCGAGAGGTTAATGCTTACGATTGTGTACTTACACATACAGTAATGCATTGCAACCCGATACAATACAACATCTCATGGTATCGAGAAAACATTAAGACACGGAGTAATAAAAGTAGGTTTACACACCTGCCGAATTAGAGATGCGTATGTAAACGGTGGCCGAACATCCGCAGACTTGTAAAACTCACGGTTGCGTTGTATCTCTGGAAATGTGCAAATAAGAATGTAAATAAATAATAGAAAATCTTCCAGTTGACGAAGGTCACGAGGGCGCCAAAAAAAATTACGTCGTCTGTCGCCGTTTCAATCTTATTTCGTTTAAAATAAGGATTAAAAGTGGTTAAAAAGAAGCGGGCACAGATCTCTGACAAGACGTTCGAAAGGTTTAAATACTTATGGAATAGCATAATACATATGGAAACTGGAAGGCGAGACTCTTTGATGTTGTAACACAGAGAGCATACATAGATAAAAAAACATCAAACAATCCAATATTCAAAAGTATAGCGCCGTAGAACGTCGTAGCATCCATAAGTGCTAGGAATATGTTACTGATGCCGGATGGAAAAAAAAGTGATGACAAAAAATAATGAAACAATCAGGCATATTTAATTTGTTTTACCTTGCTGAACATCTAATCCAGCTCTTTCGAGCATATACGGAAGACCTTTAAGACAGAGAACAATAGATTTAACTTCAGTTGACATAACCCGGCTCGATAGAAATACAGATGATATTGTATATTTACCTCCAGCTATGGCAACTCCAGATTTATCAGAGACACGGCGTCTCACCGGTCCAGGAGATGCTCCTTCATTGGCTCCACCTGGAAAGGGTTTACCAATTGGATTCTTTGAAAAATAGCTGAATATTTTAATCCTAAAACATGTTCTTATGTACCTCGTATTAAGAAATTATTACGGACGACATTTTATATTTATTTTGTTCCACATGTGCTGCAAGCAGACGGTAAGTGGTCATCACCGCTTATGGACATTTGCAACACCAGGGGCATCGTCAATCAGGCATCGTCCTGAGGCGTAAAGTTGCTAAGTCTCATGCGCCTGTAATTTCTCCGGCCCTCTTACCATTGTACCTTTGTGCACTACTGCTTTATGGCAAAAATGGGTAAGGTGTTTCCCCGAACAGACTCTGCACTTCTTGTGCGTTTAGTTGAGCGACATAAGTGTTGAGCGTGCTCGTAGTTGAGCTCTACTTCTTTAAAATAGACGATATTTACTATTTGTTTATATATCTCTATAACTTTCATCTTGTGTTCATGATTATATTGTTTCTTTCTCCCTATCTTCACGCTTAACAGTTAATGACTTAGCATTTTTGTTATGTCTCTTAAAGCTACTAGAATTCATTGTCGTCATAATTGTGCCGCTGTTTTCTAGTTCTCTCAGTTGTTATCTACATTCTATTCGTTTAGTTGTATCAATACCTTCCATTGCAAACATACCATTCACTATTTGATTGTATGCGCTATTTGAATTGAATAATAGCTTACCTCGTGACATGTTATTTAAATACATTGAATCATTCAATAGATACAACTAGACTAAAATGTAAACTTTTGTATAAATGATTTCATGATGTACATTGTACCAATAACATCTCTTTAACTGATGGCGACACGTGTTTGAGATCATTTTTGAGCCTTGATTTTTTGCAATATTTAATAATGACTTTTGAGGCTTTTAGCCTCAAAAAGCATCGATAGATTTCGGAATATAAAATAAACTCTCTTTAATAATCAGTACATCATTTGTAATCTTCTGATCTGCACCAATATCTATGACCCCAAAATGGAGGAGATTCTGGTTCTAGTTTGTGTTGTCTGTTTTATGCTCTAGTAATAAGGAAATATTGAACTATGATGCTTATTTTTCGTATTGATGCTAATAAAATCGTCATATAACGTCAATTACAAACAACCAAGCGCTAAAATGTAGAGCCCAGTAAAGACCTCGCTACAATTAGCACATACCAAAGATGATCAAGAAAAATGAAGTGTAACATGCCACGATTATAGCTTTAATAGTTAATCAATATCTACCTAGTCTGCCCTCACCATGAGGATGTTTAGCAGCATGATGGGAAGTGTCCCTGGCAGCGTGAAGATGTCGCATCATAGCAGCGAGGCGATCACGTTCACGACGCAACTGCAACTCCAATTGTGCAACCACTTGCATCTGAACGCGGGCCTGGGCGGCTGATCTATCGTCCAGGGTGTGGGCCGCTTCGAGATGCCTGTGAGATGGAGGTTAGCTTAGAACCGAGTATATTTAAATTTAGTTTTGATGCGTCTGGATTATTTAGTAGCTCAAAGATTTCTGTCTGAAAACGTTTCATTGATTTCGTTATTTTCAGAATTACCATATTGTATAGAACAAGGGTTCGTTTTTAAGAGAGCTTTTATTTAGAATATTTACAGAAAAATCAATCAATAAAACCGGAATGAGAGTCAGAGAGATTAATTAGAGCTTCTATTCTATTTAGAAAAATGTTTGTACCTTTTCTAATATTCCTAATAAAATGTTACTTACTTGAGGAATGCCTGGTAATCCTCAGCAAGAGCATCGCAGCCTGGCCACTTGCAGACTCCCCTTCCAAAGAGAGGATGTTCCTCCATCTCGCTCCCCCATAGCATCAAGCCTGCAACAAATTCTACTAATGGAATACAAACTGTATTGGATCTTCTTTCTAGAAAAGAGGGCTAGATCCAATTTAAATAAAAGGTCACAGAAATAATAGCTTGGATGAGCCAAAATACGTTCATGCCTTGAATAAATACTGTGCCAAAAGAACAGCTCTCATAGGTGAAGATGAAGTTAAAACAAACCTGGTGGAGCATTTGGAGGCACAGACAGAGGTCCGTGCATCAGATACTGGCGCTGAACAGCCTGAAGCTGCTGGACCAGCTGCTGCTGCTGGGCTCCAAGCTGTTGCTGCAAGGATCCTGATAAAAATACAAAATCTTTAGGATGATGATCAGGATACAGTATGACCAGGATATTTAGAGATGTTCGGTTGCGGACCTGATTCGAGTAACAATCCGATTGAGTCATCTACTGGATCTAATGGCTTCTATTTTGTCTTTGATATTCCTATTTAGAGCGATAAAGTCGATCGGTTACCACCGGAACTATAAATATGGTGATTACCACAAACAAATTGTTCCTACATCAGGACAGCAACCGAGTAGTTCTGGATAAAAATATATATTTCGTCTCGTACAGGATGAAATAATTTATTCTTTATCGCCAAACTAACTTTCAAGTACATAACTGTTTGGAAATTACGGTTCAATGTCATCGATAACCCAACGAAATAACTGGATTGATAAGAATTTAACTGCTATTTGGTCATGATCACTAATTCACAAATAAAACTGTAATTTTTTCTTAGGCCGATATAAGACATACTCGTATGTAATATATTATTTTTTGGTCATGAAAACATGCGATACATTTCGATAGAGTTTTAAAAATTATTAATTATCTATGTTCCAACTTTGAAATTCAATCACACTAAATGTCTGGTTGGATTTGGATCACCAATAGAATATGTTCAGGAAGATACTTTTCGGGAATCCCTTTAATCCTTCAGGAGCAGGATATTCCGTGTATTCCGGCCAAATCTCCGATGAGATGAAAGACATTCATTTGTTTAAATCTATAATCAATTAGCTAAAACATTGCACTTACCAGGCGAAGTATCAGGTGGGGGTAGATGCGACTGCGAAAGTAGATTCAGATTGATCTGATCCTGGAGCCTGGATTGCTCCAGCTGCCTCTTCGCCGCCTCTGAGGTCATGTGCTGTTGGAGAAATCACAAATATTGTCGAATTCATCTTGAATATCCCACCCGAATGAATAAAGAAGATTTAGATCTGAGATCTTTTGGCTTGAGTTTAATTGTTAACAAAGATAGGAAGAAAGGGATTACAAATAAGTATTGTTTAGATGTGAGTGCATGAAAATAATTGAGATGAAAATAAATTAGAAACTCGAAAAACCACCAATCGGTAGGGAAGGCTATGATGGCAGTGGTAGTGGTATCGAATACCACGATAAAGGTCGCGAGTTTGAATCGTATTTATGAGCTTGAGCTTCCGGTACAAGAAAACATTGTGTGTTAACGAACGATTGAACATTGTAGTACCCGCATAGCCGGCTATAATCGTCAGGTTAAGATTCTGCTGCCAAGGACCTATCGGTGTATTCCAGTAGCTGCTCTTAAGTGCCCTTATAGTCTATCTGTGTTTCCTAATGCCTAGCACAATATGAGTTTTCGAGTTGACTTTGTGTTCGAACACAAACCTACTCAAAGTCAAAAAAATGTAAAGCTTAAAAAATTTATCTATAACTTTGTTGGTCAATGATACATACCTGCTTTTGCATATGATGCTGGTGAAACAGACGTTGCTTCATGAGCGCTTGCAGCTGCGTATGTTGATCCAACAATTGCATCGCTAGCAGATCTGGCGCTACCAGCGGTAGTGGTGAGCGCGTGCCAGCTGCACCAGCGCTTCCTGCTGGAGAAACTGGTGCAGGGCTAGAGTGAGCCGAGCCTCCAGTTGGGGATGTTGGTGCTGAAGCCTGGACGTGAGAATACTATGATAAACTTTTGATTGATAACGCCTATAAGAGAGCTTAATCACTGTGGAGGGGTAACATGAGCCATTTATTCTAATGAAGTAAAACTCTTCTAACGAGTTTTGTGATCAAAAGAAAATCACAGCGACTGCAAGAAAAGAATTATATATGTATATTGTCTATATACAAACGTTAAAACTTTTTGAAAAAAACATAAACAAATCCCGGCTGTGTTCTCATATATTAGAAATATCTCACAAATGTCTTTAATTCTGATATAAGTAGGAGTTCGATAACACATCAGCCATTCCCCTAGTAGTAGTCCATCATGTGGACCGTTGGGCAGATTTTCAACTAGCTGAAATAAAAAAGGTTGTATTTGTAACGTACCCGTGCAAGAGCGAGAGGCTCATGGTCGCGAGGGGGCGAGGCGCGGCGCGGGGGCGAGCTGCGCCGACGCCGCCGCGCCGCCTCGCCTCCCCACCTGCCGGACTCCTCCCTGATGATGGAAAATATCATGAGATACTGACGGAAATGGAACACTGAAAAATGGAATTACAATTCTGTTCAAATTTTTAAAAGAGGATTGCTTTTCTTCCCCTCTATTTTATCTGTCGAAGGCTCTTCAATGATGTTACTAACTGCATGCAAGTGCTGCAATGCAACTAATGTTCATACACTGAGCGAGGACATCATGGACCTGTAAGAGTATGGTTTCTCTTACAACCTGCAATCAGGGCTATTTGCGACCGGGTTCAAAGATAAACTTCAAAAGTAGTTTCCTATATTTCAGTTTACTTTTCAGGTTCTGCTAACCTATTCAGTAGGGTAACCTAGCACTGGCATTCGTTCCTAGCAAAAGAGTATCTAGAAAGTAAATTAGAAGTAGCAGAGTTCTTCCGGGGAAGTATTACCTCCTTACCCATTTCCGCCTTAAAGCAGTGCACTTGTATCATAAAAAGCACATGAGACTTAACAACTCCACGAGAGGGTTGACCACACATTAGCGATAACTCTGGCAGCTAAATGGTCAAATGTCCATAGGCAGCGGTGACCACCTACTATAAGGTGGACCGTCTGTCTGTCTGTCGGCCTACTCGGCATTAAAAAAAATGGGCAACTTACCGGTCCAGGCAGCGGTCCAGCTCGAATGAGTTGAGGAGCGGCGGCTTCGCGGCGCCACCTGAGTTAGAGTTCAGTGCTGACTCGGGACCCTAGGACAAAGATATGTTTATCATTAGTATCACAGCAGCTGATACATAGAGCAATAGCTCGTAGGTCAATCACAATACAGTAAAAGCTCCTTATTCGCGGGGTATACGTTCCGTTAATATGCCGCAAATACAGAAACCGTGTATATGGAATGGTAATTTATATGGGATTGTAGGGGATACGTTCCTAGGTGACAAAATAAAAAAACAAATATATAAAAAAACTACAATTAGTAGTTTATGACCATATTGAACGTCTAATATGTTGCTTTACTTAAACATTCTGTTTGTGTACATTCTCAAAAACCGACCGTGGCGAAGGCGGCTTATGTCAATGGAAAAGTGGAACCAATACAGCGACGATATCAATTACAACATACTTTAGGCGTAGTTGTAATAAGGTATATTTTACCTTTTTATTAGTCCATTTGACGTCGCGTTTACAAAGGATACCGAATCCTTTTTAAATACATACGTATACATGTACCTATGTACAGGTTAGATCCGCGAATAAAGAAATCTTTATACGCGAATATAGGAATTGGGTCGCATTTTTTTTATCCGCGAATAGTGAAACCGCGAATGAAGGAAGCGCGAATACGGAGCTTTTACTGTATATCCAATCAATTGCTTCCCAAATTCTAAGGATACTTTTAGACCTGTTCAAGAAGCGTTAATAACATAGAACTACTTATTTCCTGGAAGACAAGTCCCTAAAATGACAATGAATCTCACCTCCCCCTTTTTCTAGATGATTTTACAACACTTTTCATGAAAAAGTGGCGTGAGACAGAATATTCGTAGTATAATTATTATATAATTTATTCATTGATACAGTAGGTACTCAGATTAAATTTAGGTTTATATTTAATTGTGGTTAAAATGTTTATTTCACGATCGATAACACAACGATCCGACGGGAAATTAATTAAATTTATGGAATTTGCATACAATATTCGGTGTTAATATCTTCAATATTATTAATTTAAAATTGACTTATGTTATAATTGTAATCTTACTTACAGGCTAGAAGTGGATAAATTTATCATCGAATTGAAGGAAACTTCTCCTAAGTTGTTGGTAAGTATGAAAAATTTATTAAAAATTAAAAAAAATATTTTTTATTGCTGAATCAAAATACATAATCATATGCAGCCCTGTCTTCAGAACTAGCGCGAGCTGTGTGTCAGAAGACAGTTCCCACCCACGCTTGCCTTATTCTAATTGATTTAATAAAATTAAAAAAAAATCTATATAATTAAAATACAATATCAATTACCATTTCGTGTGTGTGTGTGTTTGTGAGTGTGTGTTTATTTCCATGTGGTTGTAGGCGCGTGTGCGTGTCTGTTTGTATGTTTTTTTTCTACAACTAGCGTTTTTAATTATTTATCTGCAGTAAATATCATAAAAGGTAAACGTTTTAAAATGTACGAGGTAATCTGCAATACTTCTCTTCCGATATAAAAAATATTTCACTGGTAGAAAGCTATAATACTCCCGAATTACAGTATAAAGTAATACAGCTTCGGTTACGTTTGATCTCTCACCCGATTCCTCAAGACTGCGAGACCACGGGACGATGCCAAGTTTCACATAATATCAATAGACACTGAGTTACGTCATTTCGGAGCCCATCTAGAAGCCATGAACTCGTATCCCACATATTGACAGGCCAGTTGGCTTGGTGGTTAACGCTCTGACTGCCAAACCGAAGGCCGCGGGTTCGATTCCCACCCAGGACAGACATTTGTGTGCATGAACATGTCTGTTTGTTCTGTGTCTGGGTGTAAATATCTATATAAGTATGTATTTAGAAAAAAAAAAAAGTATATGTAGTATATCAGTTATCTGGTTGCCATAGTACAAGCTCTGCTTGTTTGGGACCAGATGGCCGTGTGTAAAGAATGTCCCAGGATATTTATTTATATTGATGGAGGTGGAACTCTTTATAAATAGGTCATTTAATTTCAATCCACTATTTCAACTAATATTATAAATGCGAAAGTGACATTGTTAATTAGTAACAAACTATTACGCTTTCAAGACTAAACAGCTAAACTAATCTTTCTGAAATAGACAGCCTATCAATTTCTATCTATCTATCTATCCATGGGCGTACCCAGGTTCTGGGCCAGGGGGGGGCAAACCAGATTTTTTATAAGCTAGGTACTTATAAAGAATAAAGAAATAAATTGATATAGGTATTTTTTTAATATTATTTCTTTAATAAGGTATACAATGGCTATAGCAGAATAAGATTGTGTTATTGACTCTGTATCCACCTCACTAGACTGCTGCTTACTGCAACTGGCATCATCATCCTCTTTACTTGTTCGTTTCTAAAGTTCGTTTTCTTAATTTTTATCAACAAAAGTAGATAGTTAGTAGGGACGTCGGCATTATCCAGGGGGGGGCAGCTGCCCCCCCTTGCCCCCCCATGGGTACGCCCATGTATCTATCTACCTTTAAACGAGCAATTCTTGTATATATATACATATGTATATACAATTAGGATCTCGGAAACGGCTCCAACGATTTTCATGTAATTTAGTATGCAGGGGGTTTCGGGGGCGTTAAATCGATCTAGCTAGGATTCATTTTCAGAAACTCTTTATCCGTGTTTTAGGCAATGAAAACTGCTACAATGTCATTAGAAGGTAAGGTTTTCAAGTTAAGTCTTTTGTGAGAAATACTGTTATTGGGAGCACTATATTATCGCATCTAATTCGTATCTAGGTATATATGACAGCGCTTTAAAATGCAATGCTCGGCCATCCAGGTACTGGTACATATAAAAAGGGACATGGGCCACTTTGTATCAATTTTAACGCAAATTAATCCGCGGGATGAAAACTAGTTGGTACTTAATAACATTGAGCGAACTCACTCCCCATATCTATAAAAAGGATGTTATTAAAAAAATTCTATCATAGTTTACAATACAACTAGGTTTGAAGTTTACAGTAGTTTGATATTTATCAAAACAAATCTCCCTGCTGCCGCGGTGACCTCATTCTGTGAATATGTTGGTGCAACCGATAGGTAGTCGAAGTTATAATAACATATTACAAGTATATATAAAAACTAGCCTGACAGACATTGTCCTGTCAGAATAAGTCCATACAAAAGTTCCATAAAAAAAACAATACAGGAATTCAATCGCAGCGCCACCTATCGTGTCCAATTGTGATACTTAATCATTCTCGAATCCACTGGAACACCCACAAAAAGTTCAGCAAAATCATTCCTGCCGTTTGGAAAGAGTTCATTAATATACACACGGACAGAAGAATCATACTAATATTATAAATGCGAATGTTTGTATGTATGGATGTTTTTACTCTTTCACGCAAAAGTTACTAAACGGATAGGGATAAAACTTGGCACATATTAGGTTGGGGAAAAAGTCTTTTCGCATTATAGTATGTATGAACTTGTAATAAATCTCTTTGGCTATACTATTTGTATCTGGCTGGTTTTGGTATCATTGAAAGTTTAAATTTTAAAGAACATAATTCCAAATTCAAATTAGGAAAATGTGTGATTTGCATTTGTTTTTGGTACCGCCAAGATGAGTGAATCTAATGAAGAAATTCGATTCGTTTTAAAATTTTACTACAAAATAGGTAAAAATGCAACGCAAGCCGCGAAAACAATTTGCGATGTTTATGGACCTAGTGCAGTGTATGTGAGAGTAGCACAAATTTGATTGAAGCGTTTTCAATCCGGAAATTTTGATGTCAAAGATGCACGTCGCTCTGGTCCCCCATTACGGATAAAGTGGATGTCATTTTTGAAAAAGTGGAGCAAGATCGGCATATCAGTAGTTACGACATAGCTGAAGAACTGGGAATTGACCACAAAACAGTTTTGGCGCATTAGAAAAAAACTGGGTACACAAAAAAGCTACATATTTGGGTACCTCACGCACGAGCTCACTGAAAGAAACCTAATGAACCGTGTACTCATTTGTGATTCTTTGTTACGACGTCATGAAACCGAACCATTTTTGAAGAAGCTGATCACTGGTGATGAAAAGTGGAAAGGGGAAATGTTACATTCCTTGGGAACCCGCGGAGACAGCTAGTTATATATATTAAGCTGTCTCCCGCGGTTTTACCCGCGTTCCCGTGGGATGTCACTGGTCACATGTATTATACATAAAAACCTTTCTCTTAAATCACTCTATCTATTAAAAAAACCGCATGAAAATCCGTTGCGTAGTTTTAAAGATTTAAGCATACATAGGGATATAGGGACAGAGAAATCGACTTTGCTTTATACTATGTAGTGATAATGATTCTGTTCAAATAGGATGTGGGGATAATTTGTAAGTGAAATCCCGTTAAAGGTTAAAGTGGTAAACGCAATGATCTCCTTTGTAGTCGAGCAGTGTGAACCTCAGAGAGACTAGAACATAGGTTCGAATCCCAGATATAGTTATCTGTACCACATCACACCCGACCACACCTTACCATATGGAACTTAAAATATCTTCAGTGGAATGTGGGACTCAGTATTAAGACCGGGTTCCGGGTTTAATGGACGTGGAATTTCATGTCTATTTAAAAATAATAATCGTAATTCACCGAAAAGTACTAAATACTTATAAGGACTTCCTCCTAAGCTTCCTTTTAAAAAATGATCAAAAGAGATACCACCATAATAATAAAGGCTACAATCGTCTAGCTCTTATAGTTTATCCGTAAATAGAGACAACGCTCTATAAAACCACTATGGCGATCTCTTTCAAATGTACTGTAATTCTTACTACAATAAACATTGTCAGGAATTCATAGCACGGTGTTTGAGTGATTAAACTTGCGGCACGCTATGATGGCCGTTTTGACGTTTAACAATGACAAAGAAAAATAACCTTTATTCCTTCATACATAAAGTGCATCTATTGATCCAACAGCTAATTGTATGATGATGGAAATGAACCTTATTCCAACGCAATACAGTTTATTTTCCTATGACAATCTGAAACGTCAAAACGGTCATCATAGCGTGCCGGTAGTATAAGTACTTAGTGTTACGAAGCGTGTAAGTAGTTAGTAGCTTTACTTGACAAGAAACAAATTCAGTCTGTAAATTTGTATGGAAAATAATTATATCTTTACTAATATTATAAAGGAAAGATTTGTATGTAAGTGTATGTTTGTTACTCTTTCACGCAAAAACTACTAAACGGATATTGGCACATAGATAGAGCATATCCTGGAATCACATATAGGCTACTTTTTACCGGGAAAATGTGATATCCCTCGGGAACCCGGGTAAAACCGCGGGAGACAGCAAGTTAATTATATTTTTACGGGGTATTTTGTAATACGTTGTATGTAGCAAATCAGTCTGGTTTCCATAGTACAAGCTCTGCTTAGTTTGGGACCAGACGCCCGCGTGTAAAAGAATGTCCCAGGAAATTTATTAATACCTTGTTCTTAGACATAAATTGGCTAAGTTTAAGATGAATTAATATCTACTTAATTTGAATTCACTAATTTGTACTTTGTAACGTGTATTATTAAATACGCCTGGTTACGATCTTTGGCCTTAATATATGTATAGTGGCTTGGTGGTTAGAGACCCTGCCTGCCACAGATTATGTGTACCTACGGTTCCCACCCAGGACAAACATAAAAAAAAAAAAATCAAAACCATTTATTTAGTTTAGGCCCTCGGAAGGCACTTATGAAGGTCAAATTTTAAGTAACTAAAACATCTACCTTTATGTGTTGTATGTACAGTTACAGCATGTCGTATGTCGTATATCAGTTATTGTTCCCATAGTACAAGCTGTGCTTAGTTTTGGCTTAGATGGCCGTGTGTAAGGAATGTCCCAGGATATTTATTTATCATTTATATTGTGGTCAAAAACTGGTTTAATTTAGAAATAAAAAAAAATTAAAAGGAAAATTTAATTTTATTCTTTTTTGAGCATTTTAATAGATTTAAAAAAAAAGGTTTTTTTGCTTTTAATATTATTCTAATTATTCTCAGCAAGCCCTTTCATTTGATACCCATATTGCAGAAGTGCATAAAAAATAACTATTCCGCCATCTTGGATGTTCCGCCATATTGGATTCAGAATACTGAGTCACACAGCTTATTGTGTATTGTAATCCAAACTAAACGTGTATACAAAATTTCAGCTCCATCCGTTGAAGATATCTGCTTCAAAATTGAGTAGCAAGATTCCACCCGAACGAACTTACATTCATACATTGCAAATTAAATTAAAGCTTTAAAAAATTTAAGATATCTGCTGTAATCATACTGGCAGAACCACGAATTGAACGTCCTTTTTAATCTGCTAGACAGTTACAAAAAAAACAACAACGTATTTTACTAGCTTGTAAAGAAATTATTAAATAAAAAAACCCTGTTTATTCCACCACTGAACCCTAAAGCCTACACGTGCTAACAAGGCATAACCTTGCCAAGGATAACCTTGCCATTATGTCAAATAAACAAAAAAAAAAAACTACAACATATTTTCCTAGCTTGTAAATTAATTATTAACTAAAAAAAACCCTGTTTATTCCACCACTGAATCCTAAAATTTACACGTGCTAACAAGGCACAATCGATACCCTTGCCATCATGTTAAATAAAAAAAAATAACAATAAAAATGTTTGCTCTGTGAAACACGTATCGAGTGATCGCATCACACTATCGGTACGTGACGCTCGTTTTGTTTAATATTATTATAAACAAACTTCTCAGAACCCTAACAACAATAAAATTGCATAATTATTATGATATGTTGCATGTACTTATTGAAAATAATGTGTGGATAGGCAACAATTTTGATTTGATACGTGATTGAAATTGTAATAGAATAAATAGACTACCGGTTTTCACCCGGCTAGATGTTTTCCGGTAATCAAATGTATTCATTACATATTCTATTAGTTTGCCAAATTTCAACCAAATCTGTTTATGATCGAGTCACCGACATCAAACTTAACCATCTATACGAGCATATATATAAAAATTTATATTTGTCTGTATGTCCTTTATAAAATCATAAGCTATGCAACAGATTTTCATCCACTTTCAGTAATAGATAGAGTAATTCCAGAGGAAAGTTCATAACTAGGATTAAAAGCGGACAAAGCCGCAAGGCGCAACTAGTATAATAGGTTGGGGAAAAAGTTCCATCGCATTTTTTAAGAAAATTCAAAACATTTTTAATATAGTTTATTTACATTTAACTAAAGTATGTAGGAACCATTTTGTTCGATAACTTTTTGCCATCTTGTAGGTAGGGACATGATCCCATTGCTATAGAAATTTTGGGACTTCTGATCAAAATACTGCGACAAGTAGTTTTGACAGTCCTCTCGTGATGTTAACCTGACACTGCCTAAATAATTCTGAAGAGACCGAAACAGGTGGAAATCTGAAGGTGCAAGGTCAGGACTATACGGCGGATGCATTAATACCACCCAACCAAACTATCTTTATTTTTGCTGAGTGGCTAAAGATGTGTGAGGTCTAGCGTTATCATGATGAAAAACCACACCCCTTCTGTTGATTAATTCCGGCCGCTTTCTCTCAACTTCTTGCTTTAATCTCATCAGTTGTTCGCAGTAGAGTTCAGAATCGATGGTCCTGCCTGGTGGTAACAGCTCATAATGAATAATGCCCTTCCAATCCCACCACACACACAGCATCACCTTGTTGCGAGTTAACCCGGGTTTCGCCACAGTCTGTAAAGCCTGACCGGCCTTTGACCACGACCTTTTTCGCACGTTCTTGTCGTACGTGATCCACTTTTCATCACCAGTTATCAGCTACTTCAAAAATGGTTCGGTTTCATGACGTCGTAATAAAGAATCACAAATGAGTACACGGTTCATTAGGTTTCTTTCAGTGAGCTCGTGAGGTACCCAAATATCTAGCTTTTTTGTGTACCCAGTTTTTTTCAAATGCCCAAAAACTGTTTTGTGGTAAATTCCCAGTTCTTCAGCTACGTCGTAACTACTGATATGCCGATCTTGCTCCACTTTTTCAAAAATGGCATCCATTTTATCCGTAATGGGGCGACCAGAGCGACGTGCATCTTTGACATCAAAATTTCCGGATTGAAAACGCTTAAACCAAATTTGTGCTACTCTCACAGACACTGCACTAGGTCCATAAACATCATAAATTTTTTTCGCGGCTTGCGTTGCATTTTTACCTTTTTTGTAGTAAAATTTTAAAATGAATCGAATTTCTTCATTAGATTCACTCATCTTGGCGGTACGAAAACAAATGCAAATCACACATTTTCCTAATTTGAATTTGGAATTATGTTCTTTAAAATTTAAACTTTCAATGATACCAAAACCAGCCAGATACAAATAGTATAGCCAAAGAGATTTTATTACAAGTTCATACATACTATAATGCGGAAAGACTTTTTCCCCAACCTAATATATACTTATGTAGATTACATCCAGAGACAGAACAAACAGACATGTCCAAATTGTCCAATAATGTCCATGCAATTAAAATGTTGGTCCTATGGCTTGGCACTGGTTATGACTATAACCACCAAGCCAACTGGCCGGTCAAAGACACAAGAACGCAAGTAAACCCGTGGGGCGAGTATAAGTAGTAAAGTTAATAAATAAGTCAACCTTACATTACAAAAAGCGATTGTTTAAAAGCGAGTTTTGTGTCAGAGCCGCAACTGTTTATATATCAGGTTGCTTTGTTTTGTTTTTTTAGGAAAAACAGAGCGAGCGGGCCTGTATGCGAGTCGCTCGGAAAATAATAACATTAAACATAACATGGCAGTACCGACGTGTTGTTACTTGCTGGTTGATAAACCAAGTTATTGCATTTATACTTGCTAGTGAGTCATGGTAGCCGACTGGAACACTTATATGTATGGACTAACTGTCCCCCGCTGTTTCACCCGCGTTTCAGAGGGATGTACCATTTTCCTAATTCAAAAAGTATTTCAGGGCATTATCTATATTCGACGGGTAAAAGGCGACTTGACTCAACCGCCATTTTTGACGAAAGTAACATTTTTCTCAATGAATTATACTATTATGATGATGGCCCATGCACAAATTCGTTGAAGCTTGCATTTAGTTTTAATATTCGCAGTTTCACAGCTTCGATGTGGAATGTTAAGAAGTTTAGTTTAGTTTAGTATCTGTTTTTGGGTTTTGACATTTTCAAATAGCTCTCCTGTAAAGTTTTCAAAATGGCGCTTGAATCATGTCGCCTTTTAACCGTCGAATTATGTGCCAAGTTTTATCCAAATCCGTATGTTAATTTTTGGGTGAAAGAGTAACAAAAAGAGTAACAAACATGCATACATTCAAACTTTCGCATTTATAATATTAGAAGGATAAGCTAGCTGAGAAGTATTAAATCTAAAATCCGGCTAAGAGCCTTCTGCGCTCGCTCAACTTCTCAAAGTCTGTAAGGGTGTCAGAGCCATCAGCTGCTAAGTTCTTCATCATGTCCAAAACCTGCTGAGAGTATCAAAGGAAAGTCCTTTAAATTTATGATTATTACTTTGGCTGAATACGTTATACGGTGGTATGACTGGCCTGACTGATTACCACTTGATTTTACTAGCTTTGGTCACATCATTAGTTTCTATGATGATATTGTGGTCAAACGCAAGCCTATGCAATGTTAACCATTTCAGACTAATTTCACTTGAGTGACGTGTCGTATATCAGTTATCTGGTTTCCATAGGAGAAGCTCTGCTATTTTGAGATCAGATGACCGTGTACAAGGAAAATCCCAGGACTTTCTTTTTTTTTTATACCGGGACATTCTCTTATACACAGCCATCTGAACCTAAACTAAGCAGAGCTATCTTGTACTATGGAAACCAGATAGCTGATACTACATATACTATTTGTTTTTCTAAATACATACTTATATATATATTTACACCCAGACACAGAACAAACAAACATGTTCATGCACACATATGTTTGTCCTGGGTGGGAATCGAACCCGCGACCTTCAGCTTGGCAGTCAGAGTCGCCACCAAGCCAACTGGCCTACATCTATGTCAAGTCTAACGCTATAAAAACATGATAGATTTCAATCATATTAAACTTAAAACTAAAATCAAGTAATTAATATTAAAACCTGTAAAAATAATGAGTATGACACCATGTAGGTGTGAGGTATAGACAAGGATGCAAATGCAAAAGGATGGGGAAAGACTGGAAGTATTTCTTACCTGTCTCACAGCGTACAACATCGTAGAATCTTCTATATTCTCCACTTCACTTTAATGAATGCTTAAAACACTTTAGTTTCACACTCGACACTTGTGTCTTAACTATCAGTCATGTTAGACATCAAACAATAATTTTTCTAGTTATTATTTTAGTTTCCATGTTATAATATGCTGTTATACATTGTAGACTTTCAGATGATCTGAAAAGTCGTGAAAGTTGTAGAACTTCGTCGCTGAATTGTGTTTCGATAAAAATGTTGTTGCTGTGAGAAATAATTAAAAATGGCCTTAGGTATAACACCTTAACAGGCAGAAAGATCCACTTGATGGTGGATGGTGGTCCTAGCTGCTCGACAATTGCAACACCAGGGGCATCGCCAATTCATTGTCGACTCTAAGACGTGAAGTTGTTAAGGCTCATGTTTCTGTTATTTCACTGCTCCCTTTACCTTCTTATCCGATAAACTGTAATACATGTGCATTACTGCTTCATTACGGAAAAGTAGTAGCTCTTCCCTGAACAAACTCTGCACTAATATGACCTGAGGCCTAAGCACGAATATTTATCGCAAGAGTAACTAATTCGTATAGGGTGCGCCAAAACACCAAAACAATGGAAAGTTGAACATCGGGCAACGCCACGGTATGATGTTCAATTTCCCATACAAACCAGCTTTTTAACGCACTCGATACGATGGCGCTACGCATGCGGTAGATATTTGTGCATAAGCCTCTGAAGTTGTTAAGTCTCATGTGCCTGTCATTTTAACCCCCCCCCCCCCCCCCCCTTTTTTTTATTGCTACCTCCAAATTGACTCCATGCTGCCTGATGTTAAGCACTCAATGCAGTCCTTTTCTAACTGAAACATGAAACATGTGCCACTTCAAGATGGAAATAAGTATGGTGGTAGTACTTGAAGTCTGCACTAAGTTCTCAACTTTGAAGATATGTAGGCATATCCGAAGGTATGGCAATTAAGATAATTAGGCGACGATTGCTCGATTGAGGCCTCATATGTGCCAAGATAAAGCTAAACACTTCGCATGTAAAACCGGAAAGATGTTTTGTCTGAGGGCGTTGGCTGCAACATGCTTTACACTTGAATAGGTGTTACTTAAGGAGGCTGGTCCACTTAAGCTTAATCAAGACACTCCTTCACACTTTGATTTGTTTCATGCTCCTATAAACCTACTTGAAAAGATAAATCCATGTTTGTTTTGCGATTATAATTGCAGTTTTCGCCAAAAGCAAACAGGAATTAGAATAAGACTATTTCTTAATAATCATCAAATTAGTTTTTCTTTTTTTAATAATCATCAAATTAGAATTATTATAAGTCCTTGTGAAGACCTATTTTAATTAAATATTTTAATGTATACACTAATTTAAATAAAAGCCCCTTACATACATAGTTCCCTCAATTCATACATAATATAAATTCATATAGTAAAAACCCTTAGAACCTCAGTAAATTAGGCAGAACTAAAACCTAAATATCAAAATTTATTATAATTTTTTATCAAAACGTCTATGCGACACTCGATTCCTAATAAGGCTGGGCTTGTAGTCACTCATATAACGCCTTATAAGAAAGGATCTATTTAAAGGATGATAATTTATAGCTTTTTTTTTAAGTAGAATAGCTTTTATTGTAGAGTTCATCCGGAGAATTACTTCCACCATACCCATTTCCATTTAGTGCACTTGTTTCTGTAATTATACGGTTAGAAAGGTAACGTGAAATTTGAGGGACACTTCATGTGTCAGGCTTGAAAACCCATTGGAGACGCCCCTGGTAATGTAAATCTCTGCAGCGGTGACCACTTACCATCAGGTGGACCATCTCCCTGCTAGTCGGCATACTTGACATAAAACAAAAGGAAACGGCAATGTAAATGAATACTCAAGTAGTGTTCGTCTATATTCAAAGATAAATAAAACCATCGACGTAGTTAGAACGTTTTTCTTTAATTAAATATCAAAATAAAACACCCAAAAGAACAAACAGCCCAGATATTCATTAGCACTCGGTACGTTACACAAATTTTCATATAACCCAAGCTCAATAAATAACAAAAACGTCTGAAATTCTAATTTGTAAGTTTTGCCCATGAAAAGCGACCGCCCGTCCCACTGTTCAGTGACGGCGGCGAAATCAAAAGCTCTCTCGGCCAATGGGAGGGCTTCGCTGAAAAGTGGCACGCCCACCCGCTATAAAGAGACTGCCGCCCGCCTTTTGATGTATACCCAATTTTACGTTATAACATTATTTACCAACTTCGAGCTTTAGCAGTTCTATTTATATAATGATTCCAAAGCCTACATTTATTTGTGTATATAGATAATCTGTTTAATTTAATCCATGGGCAATCATGTGATATATTACACACCCAAAAAGGGTTTAAAATTCATTCTATTTAAATTCATGTATGCCTTTATTATATCCAGCAGTCGGTATGATAGTTAAAGCCGTGTCGAAAGGAATGTAAAATAAAAAAATCTGTTTAATCCTAAACTTAGTCTAAAGAATCCTAATTATCATAAAGAACACGTTTCTTCATTAATTTCAAATAACTCGGTGAATCATGAAGACACAGTGCAACATTATCTGCTTTCATTCATATTAAGTCGATTCTAGGAATAATTAGCAGCTCTCAATCTAAGGGTTTACCAGCGGATAAAGAAGTCGTTTCCTTGAAACAAGTTAACTTATTTTATTTGTAATCTTTGCCCTTTTGTATAAAAAGGACAAGAGTAAAGAAAATCTGATATTACTCCAGAACATCAGAGCTCTAATATATTTGCAATATGAAGTAATAACATTTCATCAACGACTTTTAGGATAATGCAGCTGAAATATAGGCTTCCGCCCTCAAATCAAAGAACTATCAAGCAGCTAAAATACACTTGAAACCGAGGAAAGACTGTAGTCAACACAGACACGAGTCCCCTGTCGCTTTTCTTTAGTCTTCAAGGCATCATGAAAGCTATGGACTTGGGTGAAAAGGGGAACTAACATCAATGTCTCTGAATGATCTTCATCATCCTATCTTTCGATGGTTGAGGCTCTTCACCATCTCATTAAGCAGCGCTAAAGATGAGCTTTTTGATCACTTCCAGAAGAATCATGAAGAACCTTATCAGGAGTACTACCTAGTTATCTGTATATAACCTAATAATATAAAGGGAAGAGGTTCGTATTTTTTTATACTACTTCGGTTGCAAATAAGCTGACGGCCCGTCTGATGGTAAACGGTCACCGTACCCTATTGAAGCCTGCAACACCATGGGTATCACTCGCGCGTTGTCGACCCTGCATAACTCAATTTTTGTCTCAAGAACTACTAGATTGATTTTAATAATTTATACTGATGCAACATACTATGTAATAATTAAGGCAGATATTTGATCCTTTGGGTACGCTGGTGAAACCGCGGCTGAAACCTGTGACTAGTTGTTCATACTTTGGCTCACAGCCACAGCTTGGAGCGTTCATCAGAGAAAGCTATCCAGCCTGAAAATCAAAGCGTTAGACCAGCCTGTCTTCACTATCATATAGGAATGAAATAAAGCTCAGTGAGCCAAAAGCGACCATGCCAACGTCGAAACGACGGCAAACAACCAAAGACTTGGGTAAGATCACGATGTTAAAAAAGAAGATTATCTGGTGAGTCTGGGAGACTGATGCTCGGCTAAGTCATTGTGGAGTGGTGGCCAAGAAGCGGGCGATATAGACGTTGGTAATACCAGGGTATGCCAATGTACTGCCAACTTTGAGGAGTTATTTTGTCGAATGAATTGGTTGATAACTCATATATTACCCGGTACTACCGCACTAGTGTTAGAGTCTGACCATTCATAAGTGCCTGTTAAGGCCTATTTGAATAAATATTTCATTTTATACCAAATTGAAGACTGAGGTCTTGGGTATTTACTGTAGATGTTAACTAACCAGAGTTTCTAAATATTTTGAATATCGGTATCAAGCAAAGTACGTACCTTATTTTATAGGGATGAAAGTAGCATTTTGTTTGACTCTCCTTATTTATGTAGACCTTTTTTATATTAATTCTGCTGTGGACCAGATCTTGATAAAGCCCGTAGTTCGCGTATTTCATGATTGTAACAGAAAATAGAGACACATGAGACTTAACTTCACGTCTCAGTGTCGACAACGGATTGTGATGACCCTGGTGCTGCAAACGCCCATAGGCGGCGGTGACCACTTACCATCACGTAGACGATCTGCCTGTTGATCTTACTTAAAATTAAACAATATTATTTAATACGTCTATTAATTTTTTTTTATTTAACTTGCAACGTACTTTGTATGCTGGGATCTGATTGAGCTGAAAGTCTATGGTTCGGTGATAATGCAATGTTTTATTACCATCGAGCTGGTCTCATGATAAAATCGGAATGTAGTATAAGTACTCCTTTTTTAGTTTTTAGTCCGGTAAAAAAAGCTTGTGTAAAAAATTTTCATTATTTTAAGCTGGGACAGATTTGGCACGCCCTTTTTTTTCAAAGAAACCTTTGCTCGTGTAACACCAGAGTTGTATGATTAGGATGAATGATATATGAAGGCATAGCAACCTAAAGTATTAAAAAAAGAAAAAAAAATGTATAATTTACAATCATTTAATATATTCGTGTAATCATTGTTTCAAATGTTTTGTTTTTTTTTTATTTTGTTTATGATTTACATGAATATTAATATTCAATGTAATAAAAAAATCTATAATTTTATCATTCATTAAACCACGGATATTTACATTACCTCTATAATCATTTATTAAATAAATTTACAAATTACAGCTCACTTGACCTAATTAACACCGAACATGAATTTCAGATTATCATTTGTAATTAAAAACTTATGATTTTCAGATATTCAGCTTTGTATTTGAAAACAAATTTATAATATAATGATAAATCTGTGCTACATTATAATTCGACGATAAAAACAAACTTTTAGTTCTAAATTCGAATCGCATTGTTCCCTCGTGTCTCTTATCAGCTGTCAAAACTGGCGCTCTAAAGCGGTCGCCCCCGATTGGCCGAGCCGCTTATAAGCGACGCTGTGATTGGTCGCCGCGGGGCGCACATGAGCGATGGACCACGTGCTTATAAGTTCCATTGAGGAAATTCAAACTTTTTACGCAATGCTTTCGACTTGTCGGAGTTTTTTGAGTCTTTATTTATTTTTAAACATTGACATTGCGTTATGAAATTGGAATTAAATCTTTTTAATTAACTAAAGTTTTAGTCGTTTGTTAATATTGATTGAAGTTTGATTTCATCAACGTAAAAAAATATATTAAAGTTATATTTTACTTACGGCGCTCGTTGATAATTGTCGAAACACAAAAGTAATTAAAAAATCAATATCAATTAATAAATTAAGCGACGCTTCCCACCCAGTGAAACTCCAAAAAAAATCCAAAAACGAAAAAAAATAACTAAAAACTTTCACAGCAACAACTCAAAACCAAAAACCGAAAACGTAACAAAAACAGGATATTTAAAAAACACTTAACACTTTTCAGCGACGAAAACTACCACTTATGAGTACCGATGCCACTGCAGTTTCGGATGCAAATTATTTATACCACTGCAACGGGTTGCATTCTACCAAAAAACCTGTTAAAACTCCAACAAAACACTCAAAACGAACTGGCAACTTATAAAAGGATGTGTTTATAATAAAAATAAAATATATTTGCTTGGAAATCGCGCGTCTAAACAATACACAACAGCCTTCCACGCGGCGGCAACAACAATGCTTCAGCGAAATAAGCAAGAAATATTTAACTACCAAAGAGGGGTGGGGCGGGCACTGGCCCTCAGTATTGGTGCTATGCCTGTGGTAGTTATAGTTTACGTGATACACAGCTCAAATACAAATAATATAAACATTACGACGGAGCATGCGCTTTGGCTACAGACAGAGACGCCGATATATCTCTTCTTTGAAAAAAACCAGCCAAAAAGCATTAGGATGCAACTAGAAATTATCAAATTGTGATTTATGTGATCTACTTATGATAATGTTTTAGTTTGGGGGTGTTAAATCGTTTTTTTATAGATTAATTTGCATATTTTTGACAGCTAACGTGTCTGTGTAGGACTTTGCCGCGCATGCGCTGTGGACGCTGGGAATCTTATTGATGATGCAGTGCTAAGACTGAGCAATGGTTACACACAAAAAATTGGTAACTTGTAAAACAATGGCGCTATACTTTTCTACCTTAAATCCAATATTATTAATTATAATATTATTCTGGTTATGTCAAAAGAAAAATTATATATATTACTTAAGTTGCAGCATACGTAAGGCCGTTAGGTTCAGCTCTAAGATTTATATGGAGCTGAAAATCCGAAAGTTGGAATATCATATAAGAGTAGTAAAGATAAGACAGTAATCAGTTTTCAACAAGTCTTCGGGGAGTTTTAGCTGGATTTATTTCAATTATAATCCAAAATGAACGTTCCACGCGCATGCGTGAGGCATTATTTACACCGTTACGTAGCAGTTACACATTAGTTGTAAAATGTTCGTATTTTTTTTATAAGACTTTTTGTATTTATGGTCGGTTGTATAAAATAAAGTTGCATAAAATAATTAATCTATCAATTATTGATTTATTTATGGCTTTTTAATAAAGAATGTATCATTAATTATTTAACATTTTTATCATTGCATTTTTTTACTGGTGGAACGACCGGAATGTAAAAAACAGCAGTATCGTAGTAGTTCAGTAGTCCGTAGCCCGTAGCCCGTAGCCCGTAGCCCCTACGGTTACGTCACTATGGAAAATCGTAGAACAACTATGTGATTAAAAATGTTTTTTCTCAATGTCGCAACTGGAATGCTTTTTTTATTTTACTCAATAGTTTAAGGACTAAACTAGACTATAATATAAAAAAATATACATATTTTATGAAATGTTTTTTTTACAATACCACAAACTTTATAGTTTTGACGGACGTCCATGTAAGGCCGTTCACTTCATCACTTTCAGTCGCTGTCAAAGTTCATCGAGACTTTTGACTTGACAGTTGCCCACGTTTACCCCTGCATTACATTTAATGTTGATTTGTAGCCTAGATATCCAAAAACATAATCAGATAAAAAAAAAGCTGCAGATATTTGCGGTTTTCGGAGTAATTAGTAAAAATGTGATTAAAGTCAGAAAACGAAAACCGCTCGTTATCTATTGCGGTTTGAAATGTTGCTGTTTACATCAATAGTTTGCGGTAAGTTTTGTTATTTATCATTTATATTGGGGCGTTTATCTTTTTTGCATTCATGTTGCGTGTGAAAATATTAATCAACAAGATGCACACTACCCTCATATTTTATATAGTAGATAAACAGTTGTTTAATTTCATTGTAAATAACAAAATAATGGTGAATTAACAGAAGTGTAATTGTTACGAATACAATATATAAGAAGCATTGAGCGTATTTTTTAACTTGGATTTAACGAAAGCACAATATTTGTATTTGTATTTGTGAAATTTAAATGAACGCCAAATGAACGATTTGACTAAAGTGTTTGCTAGGCCTGAAAATGAAGATTCTTATCAATACGGACTGTCTACTTTGCACGCCTGGATTCGTTGTATGGAAATGATTTTACATATTTCCTACAATCTGTCTTTCCAAACATGGTCAGCCACAAGCGAAGAAAAGAAACGACTAAAGCAAGAGAAGAAAACCCTGGTACAAAGGCGTTTTAGTGAAGAGCTAGTATTGATCATCGACATACCAAGACAAGTAAGTGATAATTCTAATGACGGTTATAATGCCAGAAGATTTTTTCACAATGCAAGCTGCTCTGCTGAAATTACAGGACTGGATACAAATTTGATTAAACGACTTTACATAATTCTGCAAGCTGTTTCATCGGGTGTAATGATAAATGCTGAAAAATTTGGCAGTTACGCTATGGAGACTGTCAGGATCTCAGGTGTGAGCAATTATGAATGGCACTACATGCCATCTTCAGTTCACAAAATGTTGATTCATGGAGAAAGTATCATAAAGCATTTTGCAGTACTTCCTATTGGTCAACTTTCGGAAGATGCACAAGAATTTCGTAATAAGGATTATAAAAAATTTCGTCTACATCATGTTAGAAAATGCTCAAGATCCGCCACAAACGAGGATGTATTTCATACTCTTCTTTATACTTCAGATCCTTACATAACCAGCATTTGAAAACCGTATACTAAAAAGGTGAAGGAACTTGATGGAGACATGATTTTTTGAAAGTGAACGAATTCATTTTAGATCCCGAAGTTCACCGAGTATAAATAACATAACATTTAGTAAACATTGCAATTAATGAATTAATCTGTGTTCGATTTTAATCACAACATTTTTTTTTTCAACAAAAAGTTTTTATTATTTAAATTGATTTGTATTTTGATGTACTATATGATATTTGGTTTTTGTAAACATTAAAATAATAATAAAAAATAAATATTGGTCATTTTTGATAATTTTGAATTTGTAATGTACGGTTTTAAATTCAATCACAATAAATTCCATTTGAAGCCATATATACTATTCTATATTTGTGCAAAATTTTGGAACATAATATTCAGAAATAAAAAAGTTATTGATTATTAATCTTAATTAATTAATTTCGTAAAATCCGTCGTAGTCAGAAGGGAGAAGTAGTTATCAAGACTATTCATTCAACTCATACAAATTTTGTTTTCTGTAAGCAAAAGTTATTACGATAACCCACAGCTATAAGAAAATCCAGCCAGAAACTCAGCAAGGTTATCTAGATAATCTATTTTCATATATCGTTCCAATGTTATATACAATAATATAAACATTAAAAACAACATGAAAACGAAATAAAAAATAATGACGTAAAACAAATTCGCTTTTAAATCTATGCCAATATAAATAGCAAAGTTCCTGAGTGATTATTTATATTTGTTTAAACAAAACGACCATTAGTATGCCATTACTCTTCTAACTACAACTAACCTCTTTTCTCGAGCGCGTTCTTTACGAAACAAGTTTTGGCAAAAAAAAAAGTATTTATTTACGCGCCAAATTTTATTCGATTCCGTGTAATTTTTACTCTGTGATTGAATAACATACATTCTTAGAGTGACATCCAGAGGATGGCGCTTTAAAAAAACGAATAAAAAAAAGATTTGTATTTTATTTATGTTATTTTAACATCGTTCTTTTTATAAACACGAAATAAAACGAACTAAGCATTATTATATTACTATATAAGCAAATAATCTTCTGTTGGAAAACGCTTAGTAACATGTTTTTTTAACAAGGTCGTACAGTTCCGCATATTTTGCATATTTGCTATTTGTTGAGTTTCTGCCAACAGGCGACATCACACGTTGTGTGTAAATATTAAACATAAATAGATTCCATAATTAGTGGTTTTTTATTTGGTCACGTGTTAAATGATATATTATAATTTGTTCTTGAATATTTAAATGTTTTTCCTCTAAATAGGTACAGGAATTAACCAGATAAATCAGAACTAGATTGGAATTGCAGAACAGTTGGAGTTACAGATAATCGTCTTTAATAGGCCATTCATATTTTTTTGGAGTAGTTTTTATGAAAAGTTTACTTTTTTATAAAGTCTTTTTAACTCCAACAGATTCAAAATTCAACGGCATTTGTTCAGATCTTTTATTTTTTTTTACTTTTTAAGATTTAAATAATAAATGGGGTCAATCGAAGCGCTTTACTGTGGTAATTATGTAGGCAGCTATAGTTAAATAGAGTTAATAAAATACTGCATTACCATACAGCTGTATTTTTTTTTATTAAACAGCTGCTTTTCTTTCTTATCTCAAAACAGTTCCAGTTCCAATAGTCAGATTAGAATACCTGCATTATAATTAAATACCTGGATGGCCGAGCATTGCTCGGGATTTCTTTACTAACGTGACTTCTAAATGTCATAAAATATGTATATACAAGAATTGCTCGTTTAAAGGTAGATAGATATATCTTATTGTTTCCAATTAACTTTGTTTTTGAAGTAAATTTCATAAATCTAGCTATTAATAACAAATTTTCAATATTGATCCACTTGTTTCCTCTCCATGATTCCCGCATTCTCAGAATAAAAGTAGTATGTTATTTTAAACAGAGCTGACAACCGTGCAAAAATGAAGTCGTTATGTTGCTCAGTTATGATGGTATCAAACAAACAAACTCACTTTCACTCCGCTTAGCCGATACGGAACTTAGTAATACAAAAAACACTCACACAGACAAACATTCGTATTTAAAATATTAGTAAAATTACTTGAATCTTGAACGTTAGTATATTTATTGTGGCGAGCTTTTGACTAATCTCTCAGTATTTACTGTTGAAATGAAACCATTCGTCGTTTCGTAGTGTGTATTGATTTATACATAGTAAATATTGTTTTTTTTTTTTTTGGACTAGAATGGGATTCCTAGGGAAAAACATCAATAGTTTTGACCAAATATCGTAAGGATATGTGTGTAAAATTAATTATGTAATTTTTTTTAAAAATTATTCATTGATTAAAATACTACTAATGACTTTGACAATGTACATTGTTCAATGTGTTAAAAGTAGTGGGAAATTGTGATTGCCCCACTTCTTAAACGACTTGAACGAACTTCGGTGTAAATGTGGCCCATAGGTTTGTACCAGGCCAATGACCTTTTTTCTTGGCCGATGATTTAGCACTTATCGATTGCGTCTACACTACTCATCTAGTAGAGGAAAATTAGAATTTAGGGCCACAGGTTATGTATTACTGTTTTACATCTATAATAAATTTTCGGGAGAGGAAATACTCTTGGAAAAAATATTGGGCGGACTATATTGATTTATCTTATACTAATATTTGTGTTTAAGATATCTGTTACCGTTACTTTTATTGAAATTAAAAGTATTCATAAATAGTCTTTTGACTTTCTGTACAGTAAATTTAATATTAAGGTCGAGTTAATAGTATTCAATTTTAATACTGTCAACTCGAAAATATTATTACACAACTTTGAATTCAGATTAAAGAAGAATATTGCATCAGATTCATTTAAATAAAAGATTCTGTATTTGATTTTTTTGGTTTCTTTGATAGGCGTTAAGTATTTCCTTTTTTCTATAAATCCAGCCCCTTTAAAAAATTGGCAGAGGCTGGACGATGTATGTACCTTAGTCATACCTATTCGAAATCATTCAAAAATTAAGAGTTTTCCTTATTTAATCAGAAATTAGTTAGCATTGATGCAAAATTATTGGGATTTTATGTGTGCTTATTTTGTATGAAAAGTGTACACTTCCATAATTCTAATATCTACTGGAATAATTAATATCTACGCCATTTTGAGAGAGTAATCTTTTAAAGGACCGTTGAAGAAAAAAAATACCAATCATTCCACAGAACTTAATTAACAAACCTAGTATGAAACTATGGCATAAAACCTTCATTACCACAGACATTTTGTGTAAAAAAAAGTATAATTAAAAAGCGTAGCTGGCTCCGAGCTAGTGGGCGGTCGCTCCGTCCCGCCCTCTGAACAGCGACGCCCAACGTCGCTTTTAAGCAACTCCTACTGAAATTAAGGTCTAGGAGCTAGGAACTACCTTATCTAGCGAGATAGACTAAACTATATTTTATTAAACGATATTGAGTTTTAAAAGGTTTCTTCTACAATTTAAATAGCATTATTGTACACATTACAATAGTGGCTGTCGTTCTGTAGCTTTAAATGCATTTCCAAAGGAATTCGTGTTTTTCCCGGGATAAAAAGTATTCTAAACGTTAATACCGAATATATTCTATAAAATTCGAAATACTTTTTAAATTAATTTAGCCGCTTATACGTGATTGTGACAAACATACAAACATCAAAACTTTCAAAGCCATTTACCTATAATTTTTATAAAAAAAAACGAAGCAGTTGCATAGAGAAAAGAACCGCACTATACCAAAGTAGTAAGTTTAAAAATGAGTTTTTATTCCAAAAACTAACTCTCCCCCGCGGTTTTACCCGCGTTCCCGATATCACATTTTCCCGGGATAAAAAGTAGCCTATATGCTATTTCAGGATATACACTATCAATGTGCCTAGTTTCATCCATATCCGTTTAGTGGCTTTTGCGTGAAAGAGTAACAAACATACTTACATACAAATCTTTCCACTTTATATAAGATTATACTTTGGGTTACATTATTGGACTTTTAGTAAGGATCCCCATTTAAAAAATATATAATATATATAGTCCTAAGCCTTCCATAGCCTTCCTCGATAAATGCACTATCCAACACTGAAAGAATTTTTCAAATCGGACCAGCGGTTCCTGAGATTAGCGCGTTCAAACAAACTCTTCAGCTTTATAATATTAGTATAGATAAATTATGCGTAATTAAAAAACCTACTTAAATACTCAGTAATTAAGCAAGATTGATAGTTGTGTCATGTTATTATTTACTTTAAGTTTATCACTAACATTCGGATACAACACTCAATTCCTACTAAGATAACGAATTTTATCATAAAAATTATCACTGTAGCCTTCAAACATAGTTGCAATGTAAATCAAAATCCAAATAATTGGGATGTGTCCTGTATTAAAGATAAATGATCAAACACTAACCAGTGTATTGAAAATCCAAAAATATACGTACACATTAATATGCTTGAAATTAAATCATTAATGTGATTTTTCAGTGCCGATCTAATCATAAAGAGTATGTTATTTGGTGCTGTACAATTATGACGTCACAACTTGCTATTTCATACAAAACACTATACATTCGATCGTTTTGACATATCATAAAGAATTGCTGATTTGATATGTCAGGACGCATCCCTATTCCCAATATAGAAGACCTTATTATGCAAGCCCGTAATTTAACAAAAAAAAAAGAAAATATTAAAGATATCCTTTACACTTTTTTTCCGGAGGTAGCTCCGGAATATAAGCTACTCCTCTGTGAAGTTTTATCATAATAACTTTACGTTGTAAGCGTTGCAGACAGACAGACAAGTTTACTCTCGATTATTTCATGACATTTCTAAAGTTTAAATATATATTTTTAATGGCGTAATTATTTAAAAAATAAATATCTAAATATAGAATAGATCTTTGCCATTTCATCATTTAGTTGATTTTCAATCAGTTATTTAAAAAAAACAATATCCCCTAGGTACACCTATTTGTTTTTTTGATTCAGCCTTCAGAGAGTGATGTAAGTAATCATTATCGTAAATAATAATAGAGTAGTAGAGCTCTTAGTGCAGAGTTCGTCCGGGGAAGTACTACCACCTTACCCATTCCGCCTTGAAGATAGTAAAATTAAGATAATTAAATAGCCAAATGTCAGATTAGATAAAATTTATATAAAAAATATTAAAAAAAAGTGTAACCTTGCTGAGTTTCTTGCCGATTCTTCTCAGTTGAAGGCTTACTTCCGAACCGGTAGTAGCTTCAGTAACTTTAAATTTGACCTTTATAAATGTCCTCCGCGGGCCTAAACTGAATAAATGGTTTTGAATTTTGAAGCAGTAGTGCACTTGTATTACTGTGATTCGGTTAGAAAGATAAGGCCGGTGAAATGACAGGCACATGAGACTTAACAACTTCACATATCAGGGTCGACAACGCATTCGAGATGCCCCTAGTGTTGCAAATGTTAATAGGCGGCGGTAGCCACTTACCATCAGGTGGACAGTTTGCTTCTTTGTCGGCTCATGTGGTATTAAAAAAAAATCATACAAAACGGTTTCGGCAGTCGTATCAGAAATATATACTAGTATATATATGTGAACAGTTTAGATTTGTTATTTTTTTTTAGTATAGTACTGACATAAATGTAAATCATAAACATTATATTGGCAAAAAATTATATTAAATTATCTAGTTGAGACATAAGCTCTTAGCCTACGTTCGTTAATGGCGTTGAAAACGCGATATAACTCGTGCACTCAACTCTGAACAATAAGACTGGAAATACTTTACTATAGTTAGGTATTACATCTAGACTTCCTGTACCTAGATTATGACTGCAAGGCATTTAATATGCTTTCTTTTTTAATATTTTATCTTTTTTTTTACTCCACTTACACAAGAAATGAAATGAAATATTTATTCAAATAGGCCTTCACAGGCACTTATGAATGGTCAGACTCTAACACCGGTTCGGAAGGTTGCTTTTACTGAGAAGAGCCGGCAATAAACTCAGCAATTACTCTTTTCAAAATAAGATTTTGTACATAAAGATGTGTCCTGCTAGAGCGAGCGCTACACCCAAGCATTGTCAAGGACTTGCACAAGGAAGTGTGAGGGAATAGTGACAGACACGTGTCATAATGCAGCGAAACTACGGATTTATTATATTAATATAGATTTTGAAGCCGGTGAGCAACGAACTTGGTTGGTTCCAATAACAAAAGTTGATTAGAATTGATGAAAAATAATTTAGGTTGTACGAAGTTTACCCAGTCATCTAGTTCGTTGATAAAAAGACACGTTAGTAGAGCTCTTAGTGCCGAGTTCGTCCGGGAAAGTACTACCTTATCCATTTCCACCGTGAAGCAGTAGTGCACTTGTATTACCGTGTTTCAGTTAGAAAGGTAAGGAGGCCGGTGAAATTACAGGCACATAAGATTTACCAACTTCACGTCACACGGTCGACAACACATTGACGATGCCCCTGGTTTTGCAAATGTCCATAGGCGGCGGTGATCACTTACTATCAGGTTGACTTTCTGCTTGTTTGTCGGTCATTGTTGTATTAAAAAAAACTGGCTCTTAAGTGCAACTGCCAAAAAACACACCTGAAAGCTCGATGACAGATTTGAAACTTAAGACTTGTCAACACAAGCCTATAAAGAAATGACTTTGCTGATTTAAAATTTCTCTCCGTACATTAGTTCATAAAATAAATAACTAAGAACCAATTACATTAGTACATAACATAGCTAACTACCAATTTAGTGCCCTCTAACGTTTATAATAAGGTATAAAATGTTTTATTACAAGTAATGAAGCCACAGAACGATCATGTCAAGTGTAAGCAGATTTTTTACGAGTCGGTTGGAAAAACAGTTTTATTGGCATTTCACTTTTGCTTCTGCAATGTGGTAAAGTTTATATGGTTGGTAGAAATAGACTGTTAAAGTTAAGCATAGCATAGCATGACGGACCAGTTGGCTTGGTGGTTAGAGATCCTGACTGCCAAACCGAAGATCGCGGGTTCGATTCCCACCCAGGACAAACATTTGTGTGCATGAACATGTCTGTTTGTTCTGTGTCTGGGTGTAAATATTTATATAAGTAGGTATATAGAAAACAATTAAGTATTGTAGGTAGTATCAGTTATCTGGTTTCCATAGTACAAGCAGTAGACTTTGATTAACTTGGGATCAGGTAACCATGTGTGAAGAATGTCTTGGGATATTTTATTTATTTATAGTTGTAGTATCTTAGTGACATAGAACCAGATAGACCACCTGATGATAAGTGGTCACCGCCGCCTATGGAAACATACAACAACACCAGGACCATCGCCAATGCGTTGTGTGAAATTAAGTCTCATGTGCCTGTAATTTCACCGGCCCCCTTACCTTTCTGGTCGAAACACAGTACTTAATACTTTTTCACGACAGAAATGGGTGTGGCTGTAGCCCCGGAACAAGCAGACGGTCTACCTGATGGTAGTTGGTCACCGCTACCTATTGACATTTGCAACACCATGGGCAAAGCCAATGCGTTGTCGTCCCCGAGACGTGAAGTTGTTAAGTCTCTTGTACCTAATTAATTAAAAATAAGTAATATTAACGCCCCCTTACCATTTTTACCGAAACACAGCAATAGTGCACTTGGCACTATGGTTTCATGGAAATGGGTAAGGTGGTAGTACTTCGCCAGAAGAACACTGCAAACGAGCTATACTATTTCTTATATGTCCCCAAAGCTCTACCTGTTAGTTCGGCTGCAGCACTTCAGAGCCAGCTCTTCCAAATTTTGTACTTTCGATCACATCTTGAGGTTGTAGCGAAACAAACCGATCCAACGTTTAAATAACTTACAAGACACATTTAAACTAATAAGGAACGGTAAGAACTTAAAAAATATTGAAAGTTAAACAAAAAAGCGGTCGAATGAGAGTCAGCTCGCATGCGAAAGATTCCGTAGAATATTTTACAAAACCGCATCAATATTAACTTATTTTTTTATTTTATTTGTTGTCACAGCGGCTTTACATCTAGTTTCCTGTTCAAGAAATACTGTCCTGTGCCAGACTGTCTCATAAATAAATGAAAATAAAAAACGTTTTATTTCACACCTTTGCAATATAACAGGTAATAATTATTTTCCAAATCCATGCAATAATAAATATGAAAATTATTAATTAGTGATATTTAATATAATAATTGACTATATTAAAAACTAAAATCAAACTCTCTGTTCATCAACTGTCTCATAGCGGTACTGTATATTGCCTATAAGTTTAAACTTGCGGCACGTTATGATGGCCGTTTTGACGTTTAACAATGACAAAGAAAAATAACCTTAATTCCTTCAGACATAAGGTACATCTATTGATCCAACAACTAATTGTATGATGATGGAAATCAACCTTATTCCAAAGCAAAACCTTTTCTTATGACAATATGAAACGTCAAAACGGCCATCTTGCTTATACCATTAAAAGTGATTATTTCTCAGTTCATACAGGACGTAAAAAAGGAGATTGCGTATCTAAGTTTAAACAAAAATCATTGAACATGTCCAATTGAGAACCTCCCTATTCGAAGTCGGTTGAAAGCCCCAGACAGACGTCTTCCAGTCGATTATAAGCGGATTAGAAGACCTTAGGGTCAAAAGTGTATTGTGTAAGTCTGTACCAAAGCTCTCCTTGTACAATGAGCTTTAATCCGAATCACAAACAAGGGTCACCCCGGAGCTTTGACTGATAGAACATTGGGAAATCTAGGGTCTTTTAAAGTACTTTGCTAATACGTATGAATGTATTTTTACAATGTTTTACCCATATCTTCTGTCTTTATAGCTATCTTTTGACTATATCACAGTTTTAACTGGGTACCTGAGTTTTTTTTATTCCTTTAGGGGCTGAATTATCAAAAATCAATACTGGCTGGATACTTTTTCTTCCTATCAGGACTTGCCAAATTTCAAGTCAATGCCAATGTCAATTTAATATAATACTAAATTAATTGCGAATAGATTCGATTCGTTATTAAGGTCCAGCCCCCTTATTCAGCTAATATAAACTTCGTCGGCGAGCCGCTTCAGGAAGGCCTCGGAGAGCTTACCTCTCACGTGATTAGTAGTAAGCGACAAAGACAGGGCACGGAGGCCGCGACGAAACATCCTGGAGTTAGTGTCATTTTCCTTACAGAATCGAGCCCCTGGTGATATAGGTACCAGCAATGATATTTAATAACTCTAGATGTGTGTGTAAGTGTGAGTGTGTGTCGGTGTGAATGAAACGTAAATTAAATTAATTCCGTACCGACGTGAATTGGTTGATAAGTCGAAAATGCACACTTTTCAGAGCAGATATTTTTAAGATTACGTTTTGTCAGTAAAATTTATTATTATGGAATTTTCAGACGACATAAGAATATTTTAGGAATTACTGTAGTTTTCTTAGAAAATGAGCAATCCTAATGCCTATTATGATGTAAAAATATGTTAATTATTAGGCGACTTATCAACCTATACCTCTACCATGAGTTGCTATCGAAACTTACTTTAGTCACTAGCGAGTAAAAACTACTATCGATACAGTATTTCTCGATAGCAACTGTCAAATTTGTGACACATGGTACCGAATTTCTATAGCAAAGGCTAAAAAACGTTACTCGCTAGTGTTTACATTTCGATAGGTTTTTTACCTATCGACTCGTACTATCGATTTTAGTTCTTTAGGTGACCGCTAGTGGCACTGTACACATTTGCCATAGAAATGTTTTACGGCGTCGCTAGCGAGTACGTACGTTAAAAACTCATGGTAAAGGCACTAATCACAACTGGGCTTCGATTATGTAAGGAAAATGACACTAGCTCGCGGATGTTTCGTCGCGGCCTCTATGCTCTGTCCCTTTCACTAACTACGCAATCACTTGAGAGGTAAGCTCTCCGAGGCCTCCGTGCACCGGCTCGCAGACAAAGTTTGTATTAGCTGAATAAGAGGGCTGATACAGAATTGGATACGCATTAAATCGTTGTTCAGAAAAATAAAGTGGCGTTTAATTTGACAGTTGAGTGCAAGATGTGAAGGAAAATGATTTATCAAGGGGCGTTTGAAGAGTTTTTGAAAATTCGAAAATCTTTATGAATTTGTAGAATCATTTATAATTGATTTAAGAATAATGTAAGTTGTTTTTATTCTACTCATCCCATTAATATTATAAATGCGAAAGTCTGTATGTATGGATGTTTGTTACTCTTTCACACATCAGATTCATTCATTCATCAGGCAGCATGGAGTCAATTTGTGCGGTAGTAATAAAAAAATAATTAAAAAAAAGAAGCCACCAAGTGGATTTGGATGAAACTTGGTACATATATAGGTTTTAAATTAGATTAACAGGATACTTTTATCCCGGGAAAATGTTACGTCTCCCGGGAACGCGGGGAAAACCGCAGAGACCGCTAGTATTACATATATGAAAGGTCGTATGTCTGTGACTCTATCACGCGTAAATAGCCGATTTGCATGATATTTGGGGCACAAATAGAATATATTCTGAATAAACATACATTGTTTATGCGACTTGTCATTTGGCATCGTGGTTAAAGGACAGGACCGCTACACCACAGGTCGTGAGTTCGATTTCCACCCAAGACATTTTAGTGCAACATGTCTGTTTGTTTTGTCTCGGTGTAGAAGAAATTAAGTATAATATATATCACTTATCTGGTTTCCATAGTTTCCCTGCTTAGATTAAATCCGATGGGCATATGAAAAAAATGTCCTAGGGTATCCCGGGAAAACATAAGTTCCCTCGGGAACGCGGGGAAAAGGTGTGGCTAGTTATTCGTTAGAAAATAATAATGTTAACTCACCAACAAAGGTAACTGCACCATTGGTCTCTGAAACAAAAGGGTATTGTTACAATAATGTTTATTATATGCAGGGTTTTATGTAATTTACCTACAGAACCCGAATCTGAAACAGAACACTGACATTTTTAAATAAAGTCTAGATTAATTTTATTGAAGTCTAGAAAAAAAACTAAGTAAAGGAAGTTGGTACTATTATTTTAATTTTGCATTCAAATAAAGTTATTATATGGAAAATAAACGTAAAATTAATGATAGAAATTATACTGACAGCCTTGAGTCAGTTTTTTGCAATTTGGTTGAAAAAGGGAACAGCAAAATGAGAAGTGTCTGCAAGGTGTTCGTTAATATCGAACCATATTTCGTACCCTCAGTACGATAAGGGCTTAACTCAAAATTTTGCGAAATGGAGTTACTATCATAGAGAGACTGAACAAAGTACGCTCTATCCGATGAATAGTAAAACATAGTCAATTTAATGATTGAATAAGCATACCGATACTTCAGCCTCTTTGACACCGGGACCCACTCTCCCCGCTCAGTGGGAAAGTGACCCAGTCAGAAATGTGCCAAAAGTGTCTTTTTGAGCCCCTGTCGTTCTGAGGGTGCAATTTGTTCTTAAACGATTAATTGTAGAACATACTTAGCCATAATCTGTAGGTATTATTTAACAATATTTGGCAATCCGAGGTTCGACCTTTTGCCTGTTGCTGACCGCTGGTATATCCATTTAAGTCGATAAGCGACATCTTATGGAACAGACTATTCCATACCAACTCCTTTTTGTCTCTAAAAAATATCACAGTAAAAGGAACTTTGTTGCTTTGAAATAGGGTTCAACTATTTGGAAGTCTTGGGTTAATTTATAAACAGTTAAATAGTCCGTTTATCTAATAGACCCGGATTGACAGCTAAGAATTTCAAAGAAAAATTAACTTTAGAGCTTTGAAATAAGGTTCAACTACGGCCAAAATTAATATACGATCCCGATCTACGCGAAATTCGCAAGATTGAAGCAGATTTTTGACATTACGTGTATTAAAATTTCTGTCAAAAGGTTCATCAATCCATGGATTTTCGATCGGGATTGCATATTAATTTTCACCGCTATTGATCTAATGGTTGATTGTATGATTATGGAGATGAAATTCAATTTTAAAGGATTAGAGTTTATTTTAGTTTTTTTTTATATCGTCTAAAATGACTGCTTAATTTGAGTACTAGATCCCTTAGTGCTGAGTTCATCCGGGGAAGTACTACCACCATACCCATTTCCACCGGAAAGCAGTAGTGCACTTGTATTACTGTTTCGGTTAGAAAGGTAAGGCCGGTGAAATTACAGGCACATGAGACTTGACAACTTCACGTCTCAGGGTTGACAACGCATTGGCGATGCTAGTGTTGCAAATGTCCATAGGCGGTGGTGACTACTTACCATCAGATGGACCGTCTGCTTGTGATATAAATTAATATAATTGAGTACTTAATTTAATAATAATCGGTACGTAAGCAATATGAGTCAATCTAGCAAAATTTATTAATTGAACCCATACAATCCTTGACCATTAACGATAAACATAAAGTCTTTTATCATCACGACTATACGCTTTGACGTAGGCACAATAAACAATATTTATAATACGCGTAATGTCAGTACAAACATAGTTTATAAATATGTTTTTAACTACATACATACCGTGGAATTTGTTAATGTACTTATTTGTTTAATAGGGCCGAAGGGAATGTCCCTTTGAAGAACAATCACCTCGAGGTAGATTAAATTTATGGTAGCTACAGTAGCTTTGAATTTTACCAAATAAAATTAAAATTCCGGGACATTATTTACGGCTATCTGGTCCCAAACTAAGCAGAGCTTGTACTATGGAATCCAGATAACTGGTATACTTTATATACTAATATTTCTATTATTTTTTCTAAATACTTACTTATATACATATTTACACCCAGACACAAAACAAACAGACTAGACATGTTCATGCACAGAAATGCTTAACCTGGATGGGCGAACCCGCGACCTGGTACTTGGCTGTCATGGTCGCTATATTGACAATAGACCAACCTTCGTAAAAATATTAAATAACCGGTTTCAACCGCTTTAACGTCAACGTAAAAAATTAAGTCACGAGTGTGCCGAATTACAGCAAAATTTAAGAGAGATACTTTCAAATTTATAATATTAGTATAGACCCCCCCCCCCCCCCCTATTCCCCTTGATTTAATAAATAAAATAAAAATTAAATTATAGGCTATATAAGTAGACCAGTTCATGAGATAATTATACGAACAGACGGACCGACAGACAGCGGCTTTATAAACAATGTTCCACGCACATCATGGATCACAAATGGGTCTTTATCAAGTAATGGTTGTTTATGTTTGGACACCTTATCGCTCGAGAGATAGGCTTTTAAATAAATATACTGATAATATTCTATAAAAGATTGTAGGTATGTACACGTGGTATTTTGCAGTTACTTTATTTAACTAAAATTTAGTTTTTGCTTTTTAAGCAATTCAGAAGTTGTAGGGTATGGGGTAATAGGTATGAAATGTCAAAACGATCGAATGTATGGAGTTTTGTATGAAATAGCAAGTTGTGACGTCATAATTGTACAGCATCAAATAACATACTCTTTATGATTAGATCGGCACTGAAAAATCACATTAATGATTTAATTTTGATCATATTTAATGTTTTCGTAGATTTTTGATGTTCAATACACTGGTTAGTGTTTGATCATTTATCTTTAATACAGGACACATCCCAATTAAGTTGAAAGTTAAAAAATAAATTACAAAAGAAAAATGTAACCTTGCTGAGTTTCTTGCCGGTTCTTTTCAGTTGCAGGCTGACTTACGAATAGGTGGTAACTTGAGTAATATAACTTTCACAAGTGCCCTCCGTGGGCCTAAACTGAATAAATAGTTATGCATTTTGAAAGTCGCCAAATATCTACTAGTGTTCCGACAGCTGTACTTGAATGCCAGTTTCCCTATAGGCTTTATGTGGTTACCACCTTGGACCCCATTTTCAGTTACCATGATCAGCTTGTAAGACAAGTCTTCATCACTACATAGTATAAAACAAAGTCGCTTTCTCTGTCCCTATATCCCTATGTACGCTTAAATCTTTAAAACTACGCAACGGATTTTGATGCGGTTTTTTAATAGATAGAGTGATTGAAGAGGAAGGTTTTTATTTTATTTTATTTTATTTTTATTTTATGTACCGATTTTGGCCAAGCACTCGGCCAGTGGTAAGTTTTATGACCCATTTATACTAATTTAAATAAAATAATTGAAAAAAAAAATTTGGTAGGTACTTGGCACACACGTAAAACTGCTACTTCTCTAAAAATAAATATAACTATTAATATAAAAATCAATTTCCTTACGTTAGTCTCGTAAACTTTCGAAATAGCTTTTTGAATATAGTCTTGTTAAATGCTGAGGTAGTTTAAAAAGGAAGAAAATCAGGAAAAACAGCAGACAATAAAAAAATCGTAATTGGTAATATGCCATACATTGCTACTTGCGAATTTCTTTCACTAGATGGCGTTCATGGCGGACCTATAGTTTGAAAGGTACGCCATGCAATTGTATGGTTTTTAGGATTGATAGAGTTACAATCAAATAAATATTTAGGTAGTACGAAGTTTATCCAGTCATCTAGTTCGTTGATAAGAAATGTTAGTAGTTTTGAGAGTAGTAGAGCTATTTGTGTTGAGTTCGTCCGGGGAAGTACTACCACCTTACACCCATTTCCGCACATCCTTATATGAAACGACGTCCACTTTTTCTGTCGCTTGGTCCACGAAAATTATCCTTGGTCTTCCCTTCCTTTCTTTCCTTATATCTTCTCTTCTATGATATTTTTTATAAGTTCGACGTATAAGATGGTCAAACATATTTCCCATTCTGTTCTCTGCTGTCTCCTTTGTGTTTATTTTCCTTAGACGACCCTAACAAAACTGCTAGTTCCTTCTAAAAGAAACTATTACATCATACCGATTTCACTGCACGTCATCAGTCGCACTTAGCCGGTTTTTTTTAATACTCCGACAGGAAGTATATTTGAAACAGAGTTTTATTTAAGTAACGGATTTCCACTGCTTTTCTTCATTAGTATTAGATGTTAGTATTTTTTAAATAAATTTTCAGTTAATTAATATTATCCCGGGGTAGTAACTATATTCCTCGGGAATACTGAAGCTAAATATATGTATTTTTTTTAATCGGTTGCACAATCGGAGATTGGCTCTTACAAAATTCACCTTTTTATATATTTTTTTTAATAAGCATGTGAAACTTCAACACACATGTACATTACTGGTACATTAATAGATATTTTTCACTAACGGGTGGATGTAGCAGTGAACTCCAAACTAGGGCAACCATCATATGTCTTGGTGTAGTGTAGGTTTTTGAGCCGCATTGACGCATGCCTAGTTTTATTTTCAACAAAAAATCTTTGTTCTCACGATCACGTTTTTTGCTGTATCACAATCAATATTATTAGACATTTTGTTTGTAAACGCAAACGCTAAGAAATATCGCCACGGCAGCTGTCATCCGTAAATTAATGATAAAAAGAAAATCAAACGATTTCATTTCTTCTTGTAAATATATTTACATTTACATTTGCCTTGAGACTTTTTATAAGCTTTTGATGATGTAGTGAGGTACCTACTTTCATTGAAAAGTCTTTTTAAATTAAGATTCCTTTAATAAAGCAAGGTTGCCAGAGATAAAAATCTATTTTATATGGACTAGAACTAGTAATAGCAAAAAGCAGTCCGTAATCTAGGTCTTAACCACTGATGGCTTTTACAGCCTGTGGCAGACAATGAAAAAAATAATTAAAAAATGAAATCCACGTTTATACAAAAAATGTTACTTAGTTCCACCATTTTTAACAAGATGGCGCTAGAAGTAAAAATTAAGTTTGGCAATTCAGCTATGATATTCTGTACTCAAACTCAACGATGAATTCACGCAGTGACTGTTCTCTGTCTCTCTCGTGACCCCGCAATAAGGCGAGAGGTCCGCGTGTTCACCTGTGTGATCGGCGAGTTTTGGTTTATGAATAGCACTGCTGATTCCCTTCTATTCCTTATAAATAGTCTTATTTTAAAACCATACACGTCGTATGTCGCGCCATTCGTCTCGCCCCATTGACATTAGACCAATTTTATCGCTTACTTTGGTCTCAAATTTCATGTTTTATTTTATTATTGTTATTTTCAGCATCAACCACCTTAATATTTATAAAATATTCGTTACGTGCGCATGTTGCCAATCGATTTTCATGTTTATAATAATCGATGAAGGCGATCAATATCGATTCTGGTGTACTGTTTAGATTTGCGTTCTTCTCGCTTGTTCCAAGTTTACTTTCGGCTGAAAATGTTTTTCATAAACATTTTATGGAGAGCTTGTGTTCGCTTCGCCGGTAATGAAGATTGAAAATACTTTCTTATCCAATGATTGTGTTTATACTTACATTTATAACTCTTTGGCCTAATTTCTTTTCATTAGGACTTATAATCATTTATCACGAAATTTATTTTGGTTTTTTGTAATTTTATATACTTACTATCAGATTCGAAATTCAAAACTTAGGAACTAACAAATAAATATAGAAGAAATTTCAGTTATAGTCCTAAAAAGGTACTTATGAAAGACAAAGCTACTTGAGTTTGGCCGACCTTTTAGGTTTGGACATCAGCCTTCAACTGAGAAGAACCGGGAAAGAACTCAGATTACTCGTAACAATTTTTTAATACTTTAAATTAATATAAAAAAATTAAAAAAAGAATTTCAAATAATTGAACTGCATAGGTACATTTTAAAATGTTCAAATCATTTATCTTCTAAATTTATGTATAATTTCTGTTAGCATAATTAATTTCGATGTAGATAATCAAGTCCAGCATTACTACAACCTTTGTGGTTCCAAATGCTGTGTATCAGTTAATTAATGTATGTTCTTCTTTTAAATTGGTAATAAATAAATAAAAAAAAACGAACTACTATTATAACATGTTTGGATGCAAAACGTTTTTCAGCTTTACCATATTTTTCAAGTTCTATAGACAGGTAGTGTTACAGATCTTAACTATACGAAATGAAAGAGAGGGCGCTGGATTGAAACCACAGCTTAAAAAAAACCAGTGAACTTTTCTAATGTAACTAACTGTCATTACTTTTTGAATTTAGAAGACAAAATAAAATCCAAAAAGGTGATGTAAATGAGTTTGGTTCGTAACAGGTAGGTACCAGCGAAAGTTCGAAATAATTGAGCATTATTACAAAATTAATTCAGCAAGCGGTGAATACCAGCTGATTTCATTTAATCTTCTATCGAAGGGTGGATGGGAGAAAAATATGTTTTCTATCTAAAACTGCAAAATCACCACCGGCGGGCGAAAGAATATTCAAAGAGCTCTTATTAAATATCCGACAGGAATACCTACCCGTGAAATAATGCGTTGAAATTGCACTTTTATTGAATAGCACATTTTCTATTGAGTATGAAAAATTGCTGTCTTATTTTGATGACGTTTTACTAAAGTTTTTTTTCGATTTTGAAACGGTATAATGTCTTGTTTTCGTTGATATGGTAGTAATTTATGAGCTACCTAGATGTTTAAATGTTAATAATGTTTCTTTTTTTATAATTTAGCTGCTGCCATGCGGTTTCGTCCCGTGATCTCGGGATAAAAGTTATTTCATTTTTCTTCTGTAAGTCCTGTACAAAAAATCACGTTGATTTTTTGCGACCTAAGCAAAAATACAAATTACCTCACATTCGAATTTATAATAATTACTGTATGTCTTAAATAATGAGGTTAAGTGTAAGCGAAAGAAATAAATACCGAAGGAAAGCTTTTTGGTACTTTTCAAGAGTCCTGTATGTCCGAATGAAAATCACTCATGTATCAGTGTCTGTCCGTCTGTCACAGCAATATGTTCCGAATCTACTGAACCGATAAAGTTGAAATTTGGTATACATATGAGTACCAAACATCGGCGTATAACCTAAATTTTGTTTGTAGATTTTTTGTATAATATTTGGGGCAATTGGTAGGGCATATTAAAATAATATTAACAAGAAGATTTGCACCACAATATTTTTTTAATTTTAAATGAACGAAATTTTACGAGTTCTCTTACAGCCTATGCAGCTGAATTAAATTTATCAGTTTCATCAGCCATAAATTATTATCCAAGATTAACCAAAACACTAACCGTTTCATCTAGGTGGTTACCATCCTCATCCCTTTGGAGACACATCCAGGTATCACAGAAACTAACTGTCTTCAAGTTCAGTTCTCTTTATGTAACACTTCACTTAATACTCGGATTCATATATAATGAAGTTCATAGGTCCGAGGTGTGCGCCCTGCGGCACTCCAACGACGTGCTCTTGAAATGACTGAGCCGCACCAAGTTATAATGTTTTGAATACAATCTGTAACAGAAAAAAAAACAATAATAAACTTGGCTGTATGTAGGTTTGTGTTTGTGTACTTATGTCGAGGGTTCCGTGATGGTTTATGTAATCAAAGGCTTGTTAAGAATCGAGAAATTTATATTTTAAAGTGGGATTTTTTGTTGCCCGTAACTTGGCTTAGCATATTTATTTAATCCTTTTTGAGCTTTAAAAATATTTGCTATAAGGATCACTTGAGTAGAGCGGGTAAGACAGGAAGATAAAGCTGTATCTATATGTACTAATCTTGTCCAAAAAAAAAACAAGGAAAGTAATTTAAAAATCATTTTATACAGAATCAACAGATCTTAATGAAGATTTCGCTCATGCCTTTCAGCTACGATACAATTTTTCATAAACAATGACTATTATTTTTTAAACATTGTCAGGCAATCTTGTCTATGACTAATTTCTAATCTTCGCTCGCACACCTTTATTTAACCAAACATTCATTACATTCATGACTGAGAAACAAAAACTCCATAGAAAAGTAATTTTAAACTCAATTTAAACAGTGTTAAAGTTGACAATATCCCAAGTAGTTATAAAATTAAGTTGTAAAGGGACACCTGAAGGCTACTAGTTAAAACAAAATATTTTGTTTCTATTGTAGACCAATGCAAAACAATATGCGGTGTTATATTACTTATACTATAAACATGCGATGGTTCATGTTTTTAAACTTTTAAAATGAATGGCAACATAACCCTAGCTAGAAATCAAACTGGGGACCTCCCACGAGGTGAACAGAGACTTGGTTCTGTCGATATTTCGTCGCAACCTCTATGCTGTGTCTCTTTCGCTAACTAAGCAAACACGTGAGAGGTAAGCTCTCCGAGGCGTCGTTGCACCGGCTCGGCCGACAAAGTTTGTATTAGCTGAATAGAGCCTGTTCTCTTATGCCGGGTTACTATATACGATCCCGATCTAAAATCGCATGATTGAAGTAGAATTTTGACATTACGTGTATTAAAATTACTGTCAAAAGGTTCGTCAATCCATGGATTTTCGATCGGGATCGTATATAGTAACCCGGCATTAGCTGCTTATTGAACACAAGGATCTTTCAGTGTGTCCAATTTATTGTTTAATATGATCCTGTGATATTCCATGGAGAAAGCTTGTAGTAAGAAAACATCCTCAAGCTGTAAATATTATGATGCAGGACAATTCATATAAAATTAAACCTTATTTACATTGCTATCTGGAACATAATTCCTAGACAACGTTTATCAGACCCTCTCTCTTGCATGTTATTTACATACCTATAAACAGTTGCATTTAATGCCACATTGTGTAAATATTTACATTTCATCATTGTAAACATCTTTCCTTTCCTTATCAACATGCCCGAAGATGTTATTTATGAATTATTAACAATTTATTTACACATCACTTAAAAAATAGTTTATATTACAACGCCATCTTTGAGAAGAACTCGGAACTACTTCGCCCTCTGTTTAACTAGAGACAATAAAGCTCCATCTATGGAAGGTAACCTGTAGCATTGTTTTTTCGAGATCACGTCACGCCTGTTGCATACGACCAGCCAATTGTTTACACAATACAAAAGACCCTTGTTTGTTTTTCGCTAGACGTTTCCTGGTTTGTTTTGTGTGTGAATGTGTGCTTGTGTGCGTGCATGTGTGCTGGCTTGTTTTCACAGCCGGCTGTATATGTATTCGAGGACGGTACACAAAATGTTGTTATTTGCACGAACCGAGTTGGTAATAAATTCACAGTCTGCCCGATTGGTATATTTTTATGTTTTAATGACTGTAGAGCTCATGTAAAGAGAGGCTATTGGGACATAAATCGATGCTTCACTGTGTGACGCGCACTTATTTAACCAATTTAACCAATTTGTTAATTTTTTTTACAAAAATCACCGAATGGCAAAGGTCATTTTTATTCCTTCCTATCGTAAATCATTGTTTAAAAGATAAAGATAAAGATAAAGATATTTATTTGCACAAAGTATGGTACAGATGGTGGTAATTTTTTTATAAAATGGAACATACATACTTTGCCATATTACTTGGCATGCAAAATATTAAATTCATTACAAATAAACATTTAAAATCAAAATTATTAGACACATTCGATTACACTAGTTCAAAACAAAATAAGTTGTAGGACGCATGACACATTTCAGTAAATAATAACAATAATTTCAAATACAAACGAATTAAATTTTCAAATGAAGCAATAAAACGAAAATTATAATTTTGGATACAGAAAATACATTACAGAAAATCATTAATATTATAAAAACTCTTAACCATGAGCCACGTATATAATTTCATTTTGAATTGCTTGATTGGCAATTCCCTGATATTCCTTGGAATGTTGTTAAATATTTTAACTGACATAAAACTGGAATTATTTTTATACAGAGAAGTTTTACATTTTGGTAACATTATTTTAGTGGGATCCCTATTTTTTATTCTAGAACAAACTTGATCCTGATATCTGTTAAATAATATTAAATGCTCTTTAACAAAAAGTCCCGCTTGAAAAATGTAAAGACATGCCAATGGTAAAATATTTAGCTTTTTAAATAGTGGTCTACAGGACTCCAAAGGACCTGCTCCGCACAAAGCTCTAACACATTTTTTTTGGACGATGAAAGCTTTACTGGTATTTGTTGAATTTCCCCAAAGAAGAAGACCATATCTGAGAACAGATACAACGAAGCCATGATAGGCAACTACAGCAGTTTTTTGCGTTGATATAGACCTCAAACGTTTTAATGCAAATACAAATCTATTTAATTTGCTACACACATAGTCAACATGTGCCTTCCAGTTACAGTGCTCATCCAGCAAAAAACCAAGAAACTTAATTTCCTGAACCCTGCAAATCTTTTGATTATTACATATAACATTCATTTCTTGTAAATTATTATTATTGTTGTAGTTGCGGAAATTAATATATTTAGTTTTAGCTAAATTAACATGAAGATTGTTAGCAGATAACCATTTCTGTATGGAATCTACTGCCGAATTGAGAGCTGCTTCGTGGTTTTCATATTTGCTAGCTACAACAAGAGATATGTCATCTGCGAATAGAATAGATCTGTGATTTACCGTTTTAAATAACAACTCGTCTATTGTTCTAAAGTTATTAACTATTAGGTCACGGCCAAGCACGTGCAAAAATCAACATTTTATAATAATTAATTACATAAAGGAACAAACGTTTAGAATTAAATGTATTAATTGTATTTAAATTATAGTCTTTTTATTTTACAATTAGGGAAAGTATGGGTAAAGTGAACACAACGTTGGAGTGTTACAGAAAGACATATTCATGTCGTATCCCTCCCCACTCCTATTAAAAATTGTTCTCTTTTGGGCTCCAATTTTCTACACATCAATGCATAGAGCACCAAAGGTACTAAATCAATTTTTCCAATGAACCACTGCTTAGAAAAGCCGAATTTAAATATTTAGAAAGACTGTCTGAGTGATAACTAACTATAATTATATAACGTATATTAAAGAAATATTGTAAAACTAAGAAATAATTGCGCCAAAAATTTATATGGATACTGCGAATGCGATAATTTTTTGTTGTCTAAAAACTGGCTATAAAAATAACATATTATAGATTGTGAGTTTAAAATTAATTAACTGCTTGGTTTACAAAAAAAACAACAAATGTACAGATTTTTATCTTCATCTCTTATTGTACACCCTGCCAATAGAAGCTACCGCATTATAAGTGCTCAATGAAGATTCAATTCGCTCATTTATTTTTGTAACCAATAGAGCACCAAGCTATAATATTGATTGGTGCTCAAATGGAATACTTTTAGCGCTCGTTAATCAAAATATTATAGGAAAGGTACTATTTATTAATAATTAAAATTTATAATTTAATAACAGTAATCTGTTTCACTGAATTTGGTGCTAAATTATGACTAGTTATCCGCCGCGATGTCACCCGCGTTTCAGCGATAAAAAGTATATTTTCCTCTCCATAAGATTAGCTATGTGTGTGCCAAATTTGGGCTAGATCGGTTCAGCCGTTCAATCCAATCAAACCAAACTTCACGGCCATTATTCACGAAGAAGTAGACAGAGGACTAATTAATGAAACCCACTCACCACAGAAGATATTTCAGCCCATACATTTATCGTAGAAAAATATTTGTCCTAGGTAGGAATCGAACCACGACCTTGCTAATTTAACCACCGCACTAACCGGTATAATCAGATTATAGCAACAGTTATGCAATAATTGTTTGTTAGTTGTAACAGAAGGTGGAAATTCAGAACAATGAGCCTATGGGAAAATACTCGCCTTTCTTAATGTTATTGTGTGTGCAAGACAAGTATACACCAAGGGGGGGGGGACCATTTTTTTAGTTTTAAGTATAATAATAGGATGTTCTATTCCCACCCATGACATATATTTGTGCGCGTCTTCCTAGAGATTCTAGGACTCACAAAATACATATTATACTAATATTAAAAAGAGGAAAGATTTGTATGTTTGTTACTCTTTCACGCAAAAACTATCAAACGTATATGGATGAAACTTGGCACATAGACAGAGCATATCCTGGAATAACATATAGGCTACTTTTTATCCCGGGAAAATGCTTCGGAAACGCGGGTAAAACCGCGAGGGACAGCTAGTATTTAAATAAGTTACTCCTATAATATATTCTTTTTCCAAGCAGTTAAATATAGCGCTTTTGCGACAAACTACATATGTAGGCAATCGATATCATATTCACAATTAAATATTTCTATTTATTCACGGCCAAAATTCATTTAAAATCTTAAAAAAAAACACTTAATTTTCTTGTCATATTTTGTGATAAACTTTGACGCCAATTTGACAATTTTTTTAAATGTTGTCTGTCCATCTGTTTCTCCATTTAAAACTCAAGAACGATTTATCCGATCTTGATGCAAATCGGTATAAAGTCAGAATATCTGATTGTGCGAATGATACACTTTTAAGATATCGATAAAATCGTAAATAAATAAAATAATAAATTGTTTTAAATAAGATTGCAATGAAGTTACGTAATTTACTCACAGATGTCGCGTACATTTATCTTCTATCTTCTTAGAAGGAAAATTATGTTCCTTTGACGCACCATCACCTCAAAACTACTGTACACATCGGGATGTGACTGCTACCATTCGACGCGGAATTTTTCCTAGATGGTTATAGGCTATATATGATATCGATAAACGCGGCTGAAACCGCGGGGGACAGCTAGTATCTATATATACATCAATCCAAATTAAATTAAAAGATAAACATTTCTCTATTGTGTTGTTATTTACATTAAAATAGACTAACAAATTTAAAATATTACACAACGTAATGTTATACGATAACAATCTGCCCTCAGATAAGATAATGATGTAATAAATACATAATTTATTATGTAAAACTAAAATTATATTATTTTTCCAACACTATCGTGTAATTTTTGTATCCTCTTATGTATCTAGTTTTTTTATTTACGTATTAGCATTTGCTTAGACAAATTATCTACACTAATATTATAAAGAGGAAAGATTTGTATGTAAGTATGTTTGTTACTCTTTCACGCAAAAACTACTTACCGGATGTGGATGAAACTTGGCACATAAATAGAGCATATCCTGGAATAACATATAGGCTCTTTTTATCCCGGGAAAATGTGATATCCCTCGGGAACGCGGATAAAACCGCGGGGAACAGCTATCAATTATATAAAACTAGCTGTCCCTCGCGGTTTCACTCGCGTTCCCGAGGGATGTAACATTTTTCCGGCACAAAAGTATCCTATGTTACTTCTAATAACTCCAAGAATATGTGTACAAAGTCTCTCACGTGAAAGCGTTACAAACAAACTTACATTCACCTTTATAATATTAGTAGGGATATCGCGGGTTCAGTCGCGTTCCCGAGGGATTTAATGTTTTCCCTATCCGAGATTCTTGTATTTCTATTCCTGGATCGGGCAAAATAATATACAGTTTCACTGCTTCACTGGCGTTCCCGAGGGATTTCGTGTTTTCCCTGTGGCATGAACCTTATAGGTCCATTGGTATAAGGCTCGGTTGGAGGCCCTGAGATCTCGGGTTCGATTTCTGGGTCGGACAAGGTAAAATGAATGTTCCTTGTTCTGTTCTCTGTACCCTGATATTGGTAAAGTGCGAGAGAGACGGCGACAATCCTTACCACATGTCACCTTAGAGTTTAAAATACCTTAAGCAACCGCACACTATGATGGCCGTTTTGACCTTTCAGTTTGTCATAGGAAAAGAAACCGTATTGCTTTGGAATAAGGTTTATTTCCATCAACATACAATTAGCTGTTGGATCAATAGATGCACTTTATGTCTAAAGGAATAAAGGTTATTTTTCTTTGTTATTGTTAAACGTCAAAACGGCCATCATAGCGTGCCGCAAGTTTAGGTGGTTTGTGAGTCTCCTTACTGAGACCTCAGCCTACCTCTTCGGGGATAATGGGCGTCATAACATAATATTCACAATATATTTTTCTATGCTGCATTCGACGGGCCTGTTGGCTCGTGATTAGAAACCTTGACTGCCACGCCGCAGGTCGTGGGTTCGATTCCCATTTAGGACAAACATTTGTGCGCTTGAACACGGTTTTATTGCGTCTGGATGTAAAAATAGAAATTATACAGATGAGTATGTATTTAAAAAAGTGGAGTAAGTTTAGTAATTTTTCAGTTTTTCAGTCTGGTTTACATAGTACAAGGTGTGCTTAGTTTGAGATCAGACACTTTCTAAGCTAATACAAACTTCGTCGTCTCGGCACGGAGACCTCGGGGAGCTTACCTCTCACGTGATTGCGTAGATAGCGAAAGAGACAGAGCATAGAGGTCGAGACGAAACATCCTTGTCATTTTCCTTACAGAATCGAAGCCCCAATGACCATGTGTAAAGAATAAATAAATTAATATCCTCGGAAATTCTTTACACACGGCCATCTGATCCCAAACTAAGCAGACCTTGTAATATGAAAACCAGATAACTGATATAGCAACTTTTTATTTTTCTTTATATAGTATACATACATATGGATATTTACATCCAGACCCCGATCAGACAGACATGTTCATGTACACAAATGTTTGTCTTAGGTGGGAATCGAACCTACGGTGTGGCAATCAGTGTCTCTAACCACCAAGCCACTGGTGGGTCAAAATGAAAAAAAGGATTGTTAATTTATTTGACTTGAAGTGAGAGTGAATTTCCCGCATATTTTATTTTATTTCATACAAAACATAATGCCTAAGGCGCGCCAGTTCTGTGTTTAGGAAGCAAAAGCAGGTCGGAAACATAGATAGTCATTTATTTAGATTTCGAGGCCGAAACATTATTTAGGTTGTTTTGTATTATCAGTAGGAAGGCGCAATTTCGTACTAAAAGTGTGTAACGGCAAACATTTGAGATTAAACACGATTATTACATTTTGTTTTAGTTTTTTGTACTCGCTGCTATTACGTCATGGCGCGAGGGAGGTTGGGAAAGATTTGACTGTTAATAAAAATGAAATAAAAAAAATTAATAGCTATTATTATTTTTAAGGGAAACTTCTTATTTTAATGTAAAGGTTTCACGATTCGTATACATTCTAATTATTCTAGACAAGACAACGGGTCTAAATCGTGTAATAATTGTCGTGTTTGAGGTATAAATAACTTTTTTAACCCGACGTTTCGGCTGACTTACATCAAGCCGTGGTGACGGGAAGACTTCGTATTTTATTTTCTTTATTTGGGACAGCAACCGTCTTAAACTTGATTGTTTTACATGGTTTGAGCTTATAAAAGATACTATTACAGCTAGATCCACGTACTTTTAGTGTGGAAAAATAAATGAATAATAAACGCAATATATGCTATTCAAAAGTAATTGATGAATATTTAAATGTTTCCCTGCAATATAAAAGTTTCACTTCAATCGTGTATCTTTACGACACGCCTTGTTTTTTTTCAATGTTAAGAATGCCAACAGTCGGTCTACCTGCTGGTAGGTTGTCACCACCGCCTATAGACATTTGCAACACCAGGGGCATCGGCAATATATTGTCGACCATGAGACGTGACGTTGTTTAATCTCATGTGCCTGTAATTTCACCGACCTTACCTTTCTAACCGAAACACAGTAATACAAGTGCACTACTCCTTCACAGCGGAAACGGGTAAGGTGGTAGTAATTCCCCGGACGAAGTCTTTATTGATGAATAGCTACTGGACGCGGTTTCTCCCGGGTTCTCTTATAGAGCTTGGGAATAGCGTAGCTTAGAGTTTTTGAAGTCCGCTGTCTATTTTCTGAGATTGCTTCAAAATTAAAATTCTAATTCAAAACCATTTATTCAGTAATTAGGGTCAAATTTAAAATTAAAGTTACTAAATCTACCGGTGCGGAAGTCAGCCTTCAACTGAGAAGACGCGGGAAGAAACTCAGCAAGGTATTCCTACATACAAACTAACCTCTTTCTAATATTAGTTTAAAATAGTCTAGATATTATGAATAACAGCACCATTTATGCATGCGTATTCAATTAGCTACTCCCCGGCCCTAATTCTAAAAGGTCCGTTTTGACCGTTACGATAGTCATTGAAAAATCAACTTTACTTCTTTTGAAGGGAAGTCCTTCTATTGAACCAATGGTCAATTGTATGATTATGTAAATGGACCTTATTATAATGCCATAGGGTTTTCTATAACACTCTTTGTTGTGAAAACTGGCCAGTTATGTGTATGTGTAAGTAGTGAAAATTTCAATGCACCTATAATGCTTCATGAGCTACAGACAGGCGGACGGACTAGGGAATAGGGTTCGTATGGAGTCGAAAAAGGTAGAAAGTGTAAAAACCATTTTGATACCGTAATATTGGTATTGATACCGCAATTCCGACAATACCGGTATGCCATTGCCTCGTCATACATCTCGAAGATTTCCACATAGTGTTATTATAACGCACATACATAATCGGCGAGTTTTTTTTTTCACTATTTGTTTTACCTACTTAATTATAGTCTTACAAAAACAACCGCACCTGTGCATAGGGTTACCAGCTATTGAATTATAAAACCGTGGAATTTAATTACTTTTTTTTTATTTCGTTTCTCATTATTGAATAATTTAAAAAAAATATATGCCAACTAGACATAAAAAATATATGTTCTGTGTTTGGGTGTCAATATCTATATAAGTATGCATTTAGAAAACAATGTAGTATATGTAGTATATCAGTTATCTGGTATAGTCTGCTTAGTTTGGGATCAGACGGCCGTTTATAACGAATGTCTCAAGATATTAATTTATAAGATAAGGAACTTGTCATTTTTTTTCTCTATAATCCCAACCCTAAATGAAACATGTGCAAATTGTACATATACTATGTTTTATGTATGTTTGTTGTATATTTTTGCAAGGCTTACGCCGATAACACTATCGTGCTGTCACGCCTACACGCACACGAAGCAAACACAAACAAATGATATACATATGTTCTATACATATAACTGTATAAGAAAAAAAATATATTTTATACTAAAGCTGTTGCTATGTTGGTCAAATAACCAAATGTTTGTACAACATTTGGGCACGGCTTCAAGCGACTTGTTCTTATTTGTCTTAACGTTTCACGACTTTTATTACAAACGGCTTTCCTACACTAATATTATAAAGAAGTAAAGTTTGATGTTGGTGGTTATCTTCGAAACTATTCATGCGATTTTAAAAATTCTTTCACTTATAAAAAGCTACTTTATTCCAGAGTGATATAAGGTATGTTTTTACACCGGAAAAACCTTAACTCACTGGGGAACTTGAGTAAAACCACAGGAAGGAAGCTAGTATTTTATAAGTTATCTACAAAAAAGGTGTTATACTTAAATAATGTTTTGAAAAAAGTGGCCTCAAATTCAAATTCTAATATTTTTATTCAAACAGGCCTTTACGAGCACTTATGAATAGTCAAACTCTAATACCGGTCAAAACTAACCTAAAAGTTTTTGTGGATAAATAAGAAGTCCCATCCAAATAAACAAAGATCGAGCTCAGTAGCGTGCCATAGGTGAGGCCTATGTCCAGCAGTGGACGGAGATAGGCTGATGATGATGATGATGATCCAAATAAAAGTACAGTTATTTTCGGGGAGTTAGGGGAAATAAGGACTAGTTTGTAAAGATACAACATTTAAGCAAAAAATTATAATAATTTAAGCGTAGAGCTGTGACAGCAACAAAAAGCCATTAGTTAACAAGTTCTTAATTTAAATATTAAACAATTAAAATTAATATTAATTAGATAAGCTTGATTCGGTAAGTTAAAATACGTAGGTACAGTCACAAGCATAAATATATAACCCATGGTGAGTTTAAAAATAAACCGTTATAAGAGTTAGACTATTCATAAGTGCTTGTAAAGGCCTAATTGAGTAAAAAATATTTTTATTTCAATATATGTCACCCTTCACATAATCCAACAGCACTGTTACTACTAACAGCGACAGAGTTGTAATAGTTGAGTCGTCTACAAATGAAAAGAGAAATGAATCACAAAATCTGATTTTATTGAAGAAACTTTCCGTGGTTCATTTATGCTTTTTTTTTTTTTTTTTTTATGCCACTTGGGCCGACAAACAAGCAGACGGTCCACCTGATGGTAAGTGGTCACCGCCGCCTATGGACATTTGCAACACTAGGAGCATCGCCAATGCGTTGTCGACCCTGAGACGTGAAGTTGTTAAATCTCATGTGCCTGTAATTTCACCGGCCCCCTTACCTTTCTAACCGAAACACAGTAATACAATTGCACTACTGCTTCACGGCGGAAATGGGTAAGGTGGTAGTACTTCCCCGGTCGAACTCTGCACTAAGAGCTCTACTACTCGCTGATGCTGATAACTGTACTAGAAGTAGGAAGGAAACTATAGATAAAAAAATAAATGTAAATATCATGAGACATTCTACACGCGGTCACCAGCTGATCCCAAACTAAGCAGAGAACTATGGAAACCAGACAACTGATATACCTACAATACTTTTTTTCTTTTAAAATACATACTTTTCATTTTTGTGAGAGGGATATATGATGGTGTAGTATTTATTAATGTTAACTGTATTGAATTGCTAGTTTAAATTAATTTTAATATAAAAAAAAAGTCAACTAATTATGAAATAAACTGAAATACCTTTAATGATTATTGGTGTACCGTATTTTTTTTTATTTAATAAGTAAATTAATATTTATATAGATACGAACTGCCCCCTTTTACCCGCGTTCCATTGGTATGTCACGTTTTCCCAAGATAAAAATTAGCCTATACTCGTATGTTATTCCAGGATTTGCTCTATCTATGTGCCAACTTGCACCTAAATCCGTTTGGTAGCTTTTGCGTGAAAAAGTAACAAACATCTATACATACAAACTTTCGCATTTATTATGTTAATAGGAATTACACCCTTGCCACTTTTACACAATTTTGTTATAAAATACACTTTGTTAAAAGTTTTAAAAGTGTTTTGGTGAAATCTTAATCTTTTAGTAGTAGTAGAGCTCTTAGTGCAGAGTTCGTCCGGGGAAGTACTACCTTACCCATTTCCGCCGTGAAGCAGTAGTATTACTGTGTTTCGGTTAGAAAGGTAAGGGGGCCGGTGAAATTACAGGCAGATGAGACTTAACAACTTCACGTCTCAGGGTCGACAACGCATTGGCGATGCTTCTAGTGTAGCAAATGTTCATAGGCGGCGGTGACCACTTACCATCAGGTGGACCGTCTGCTTGTTTGTCGGCCCAAGTGGCATAAAAAAAAAATCTGGTAAACAATAGTAAAATGAATGTCAAGTTAAAAAGTTAACTTCATACGGTTTCTTGTGGAAGAAATAATTTCATAATTTCAAGTGCTTTGATGTCATAAAGGGAATGACTCAATTTCTTACATTTATTTAGCACTAGTTTCGGCCTCACGGCTTCACCTGCGTTATCATAAGTTATTATCCCATGCATTAATCTATGAAAGGAGTGTAATCAAAGGTTTATTCGAACTAATCTATTTATCTTCTATGTAGCTTCAGTAACTTTAAATTTGACCTTCATAAGTGCCCTCCGAAGGCCTAAACTGAATAAATGGTTTTTAATTTTGAATTTTGAATTTTATCTATACTATATGTATAAGGAAAATAGGGCTCCATGACGCACCATCACCTCAAAACTACTGAACATATCGGGACGGGAGTGCTACCATTCGACGCGGAATTTTTCCTAGATGGTTATAAGCTATATATGATATCGATAAACGCGTGTGAAACCGTGGGGAACAGCTAGTATATATATAAGGATAATAGGATACCTTTGACGCACCATCACCTCAAAACTAATGAACATATCGAGACGGGAGTGCTACCATTCGACGCGGAATTTTTCCTAGATGGTTATAAGCTATATATGATATCGATAAACGCGGGTGAGACCACAGTGGACAGCTAGTACATCATACAATTAAAATCAGTCCGATGGTTCGTCTCGCCTTAATAAAATTGGCAAATTTAATAATAAAAATTGTTTTGTTGGTTTAATTCTAAATTATTATTCAATATTGTACAATAGTTCAACAATCTTTTATAGATAGATACTTCAATTTATTTTGAACTTCTTAGAAGAGATTGAGTAGAAATGGCACAGTTTCAACTACAGTAGTTTCACGAAACAACGGCCCAACTTTATTTCTCTTATGACTAGCACTCCCCCGCGCTTTCACCCTCGTTCGAAGAATATTACTTCATTTCGGGATAAATTTCTCTATTTTATTAGATGCATGCTCTATCTATGTGCCAAGTTTCATCCAAATCCGTTTAGTAGTTTTTGCGTGAAAGTGTAACAAACATTCATACATTCACACATCCACACAAACTATCTCATTTATATTATAATATAGGTTAGAATAAAATTAGAATTGATAATATAATATGGTCTACAAACTGTGAATTTAAATTAACGTCTAAATACTTACTTACCTTTATTATTTAGGTAAAATAATAATAATCTCTATCCATACTAATATTATAAAGAGGAAAGATTTGTATGTAGGTATGTTTGTTACTGTTTCACGCAAAAACTACTAAACGGATATGGATGAAACTTGGCACATAGATAGAGCATATCCTGTAATAACATAGGCTACTTTTTATCCCGGGAAAATGTGATATCCCTCGGGAACGCGGGTAAAACCGCGGGGGATATGTCTGGATATGTATGTATGTATATGTATTATAATAATCTAAGTACCTCCTTAATTATCTTACTAAAGAATACTGTATGTACCATTAAAACCATTTTGAAACACTTTGGTGTGTTGAGAACAAAAGTTAGCAGATTTTAGAAAAAAAAAATGCTTTTTACTCTATTTTACAATTTGCACCCTAAGTTTCTTTCAGTAAGGTATAATAAACAACTTTGTAAACAGTGACCTTATAGAATAATATCATGATTATGTATTTTTTTTTATTTGGTTTATTGCAAATATTTATATAGATATATTTATTCGATTATAATTATATAAAATTGGTTATAATTTTTATAAAAAATTATTGGTTATATTTATTTTTTTATAAAAGAGGTATAGTTTGGAAGTTTAGATGTCGCCTAGTCAGCAGGTAATTTCCATTTTTTATTGATTCAATGGCTCAGTCACAATTTAAAATAAAAAATATATTTGAATGGCATATTTAACATTTATACAAATTTTATAGTAAAGAGGTAAAGTTTGTAAGTTTAAATGTACTTAGTAGGTAATTTTCGTTTTTTTTTAAATAACCAAAGTTCATCCAATACAGCAATTGTCATTTATAACGTATACGTATACGTTTCTGGTTATTTGCAAAATCATTCTTACACGGTATTTTATATAAAATAATTCAACAAGTTTTTTTTTTCAATTTCATTGAAAGGGAGAATCTAAGACCTTTGTCGACTTTATGACTGTATTGTTACATTTTTTTTATTTATACTTTTTCCTTACTTTTTCTATTTTTATCCGCGTTCCTGAAGAATCGAATGTACCCCGTATGTTACTTCTGAATATAGTAGCTTTCTATTATTAAAATCGGTCCAGTAGTTCTTGCGTTAATTCATTACAATAAAAAATGTTAATAGTTAGGTTAAGTTATATAATATTAGTTATTTTGTCACATTATAATATTACTAGCTGTCCCCCGCGGTTTCACCCACGTTTATAGATATCATATATAGCCTAAACCATCTAGGAAAAAAATCACGTCGAATGGTAGCAGTCCCATCCCGATATGTTCTGTAGTTTTGAGGTTATGGTGCGTCAAAGGAACCCTATTTTCCTTATATTTAGATAGAAGATAGATTAGTAGATCAAGATGTACATTTTTTTGCAGAACCAGGAATCCTCCGAATTTTCAAATGACCATAAGTAATAATTAGCATCTCCACAAAATAAAAGATTTAAATATTTTATTTACAATAATAACTATTTAACCTCTTTGCTATTTAAATGAAATAAAAAACAAATTGAATGTTTCATTATATTGAAATTACGTGCAAATTTTGTGAATTTATACTTACAATCAAATAAAAAATCAAGGATAAAATTACAATACTATGCTAAAACGTATGCAAATATATTATGTGATATAAACCTAAGAACTGATAAATTATTTTAACCTGGGCCCTGACTTTTTATAATTTTTACAACCTTTTTGGTATCACCTTTTTATAAAAAAGAAACAATTAACAACATTTTACATTATTACAGTAGAGCGAGTCTTTTTACACCACTTTACATTACTCTAACGAATTATTTTTTTAATAGGTACAAAATTACGCTTTCCTATAAAAAATATGTTAAAAGTAAAAACCATAGTTGAAATTAAATAAAACTAAAATTGCTGTTTGGTTCGGAACTATCATCTAAATAAAAAATAGGTCAAATGATCCGATAAAGGCATAAAAACGGGATCTTTTCTCGATAATATTATCTTTTGTCAATAATGCAGATAAATACATTTTTACTAAGAAATAATTTAAATATATTTACGAGCTAGGTATTGCGACATATTGTGTAATATATATTAACTGTTACAGATTAAATTAATCATTTGTAAATACCCAACTTTCATAAAGTCATTCAAAATTTTGTATGTATAAAAAAAATTGTTAGGTTTATCCTTAAATTAGTTAATATTATGATTGTATCAAATGCCAGTTTGCTGGCACATTTAAATTTAATATTAGTTATCAAATTATAATAGTGCATTTTTAGAATTTTATAAATAAGGAAATAGGGGTTAATGCGTCAAGTAATTATAACCTCAGTTATATATCTAGTTTATAAAAAAATCATGTATCTAGTAACTAATTCCGCTAATTAGTTACTAGATAGCGGTTTAGCTGCGGTTTTAGCTAATAGATATTTGTTTTTTATATAATCTTACAATGGATTTCCGCAAAGCCACGCCAAATTTAGTTATATATCTCTCGATTTTTAACTACAGTAATATTAATTTGAAACTAACGTGTGTTGCATATTAAAATATTCTAGAACCTTTTTACAATACTGAAATATGTATAACATTAAGCAAGAAGTGTTTGTTTAAATTTTTACATCTCGAAAGATAAAAAAAAATTAAGCCGTATACGAGTGGTGCAAGAGGTAGGTACGACCCTTGTTTTTATAAATCCCCCTTTATTTGCCTTTCCCAGTCTGGGCGCGACGCGACAATTTCGTCTCTCATACTCTTTTTGAAATATTCAATAATATTAATGATAATTATGGTAGGTAAGTACTTTGAACGATAACTTTTAGTTATAATCAGTGTCTGTTAATATATTATGATGATGAATCTCTTACTTAACCGTAAAAGCCACAATCTTTGTTTGTACGTTATAGATTTTGATGTAGTTTACACAATGATTTAGAAGATTTCATATGCCAGGTTTTTTCTCCAATGTCATGTAGCCAAACGGGCAGATGGTCGAACTATAAGTGGTCACTGCAGCCTATGGACATTGGCAACACCTGGGGCATCGCCGATGCGTTGTCAACACTGAAACGTGAAGTTGCCTGTAATTTCACCGGCCCCCTTACTTCTCTAACCGAAACACTACTCACGGCGGATATAGGTACGGTAGTCCCCGGACGAAGTCTGCACTAAGAGCTCTACTACTTTTAAATGTAAATTACTCACTCAGTGAAGTTAGGAACTCTAGTAAAATATAAAGTAACAGTTCGTTCGTTATATTAATAAGTAAAATATCTACGATTAACTGCTGTTGGTCTTTTTATGACTCACCCTTTCCTGTCTGGGTGGTCGGTAGTGCGAATGTAGTGCACGACCAAGTTCTCCACTTATTGATTGTCAATAAACTTACTATTTCAGTACGTATTACTACTCCATAATGATATATAAACATTTATAAAATGAACTTTTATCCTTTTGTCATACCTAATTACTGCAGGTAATTGAAATAAACTAAATTTATTACCTACATGCGTTTATTGAAATTAAATAATATGGAAATACAAGGATAATTGTACACAAATGTATTATTATCAGGTAAATTACGTAGAATAAAACATCATTATTTTCATCGCATTACAACTAATGAGTGAAAAGTTCAATATTGGAAACTTTTTAGACAAAAAAAATTTATAGTCGTTTTTTAATATGCTTCTATGCAGTCTTCGAAAAAGGTTGAATTACAACTGTACACTTTTAAATTAAATATTAACTTGTATTTTTATAGTTTATGTTGATATCGAATGAAAATAAAGATACTTAAACCCATTTTCCTCAAGGAAATTACCCTTTCTCATAAATACATTTACCTTATCCAACCATTATGTTACGGTAGAATCGTATAATATTACCCAAAAGTTTGACGATAAGTTTTTAATACAGACTTTTTAATATATGTCACTAATTTTAATTAATCAAGGCCATGGCGTCTTTAATATCAACTTCATTTCCTCGTAAGCATAGTTCAAAAAATAGATTTATTCCAAATTCATAAATTAGTTAAATTATGATGAAAAACGTTATTTTATGAGGGTCAGTATGCACAAGTCGAACCAAGTGAATTAAAAAAAAACAGTAAAACTATTTTCAGTAGAGGACAACGTACTGTTAAAGAAGGCTTAATTACTTTTCGCGTTTGCCCATAACTTTTGGTGGCGTGATGTCAAAAATCAATATGTATAGATAAATGCGATGTTCGATACGTGAGTAAATAAATGTAATGACGTGCCTGTATTTCGATTTATCTTTTACATATTGCCGCAAAAGGTGCACATAAATTAAAAAGTCAACTCATCAATTTTTTTTTTTTTTTTTTTTTTTTTTTTTTTGAATGGACGAAGGTGTTAGCCTCAGATGGCTCTGACACCCTTACGCGGACAATATCGGTGAGCGCTTAGGGCTCTCAACCGAAAAAACTCATCAAAGTTTCGTCTTCGCCTAAATACATGACAAGTAACCTCTCCCTCCTTGTCTCCCCTCTTAAACAAAGTGACAATAAGTCGCGTACGCACACTGGCGCGTTGTTTGTACACTCACACAGGCACGGAACCGGCTAGGTATTCGGTTTCCCGCCACCGGCGCGAACACGCACACAAAACACGAAGAGCAAACAATACAAACACCAACACACAAGTAAATTTAAACTCACCTCAAAATAAATCCATTAGAAAACACACTTGTTCAAACAACTAGCGCTTAGCCTCGAAAACGCGTTGAAAAAACACTCGCCAGCATCCGATGTGTGCTCAACACTTTTCCGAACTTTCTGTGCAGCCTACTTCATAGTTAGCACCTCGACGAACTTCCCGCCAAAATGTGACTCCTTATTTTGGAAACTTATGAAAATGAGCGCTAATCACGTCCAAATTTAGAACTGTCAATATAGAACATTAAAACTTTATTTTAATCAAGGTTGTTATTCGAAAGTGTAACTCGTTATCTCTCCGATTAGGTCTTTAGGTGAACAATACGAGTCCGTGGTCCGAAATCGCGAACATAACATTTTTTTCTGGTCGGCCGATATCGCTTCCGCAATTCAAGTCGCGAGTTTTAATCAAACACGATAGCAAAATAAAAGAAACGCGCCGAGTGGCCCCAGCACAATAATTATTAACACACGTTGCGCGGTAAAAATAAACTATGATTAACTGCTATTAAGATTCGCGGAGACAACTCGAGGCGGCACCGGCGGCGTACGACTTGCGAATAGGTTATGACAGAATAAAAAGGTAAATAGTTACAAAAAAAAAACAAGGTTCGATTATAATAATCTACAACGAGAACCTGCCACTAAAATCGCGAATTTGTTTACCGCGTTGCTATTTCGGTCTGCAGAAGCGGTTCCGATATGAATAATTATTATCGCCGGCGAGCGAACATCGACGCATAGTTGTCGTTTCATAAAACGTACGCGTTAAAACTGAGTCGAAAGGCTCGCCCCGTGTCGGAGCATAGCGCCGAATAAAATAAACAACAATATACCTAAATAAGCGGCTCGACGGGCGCGGCCGCGTGTGCGTGAGCGTCGCGTCGCTGTGTGCGTGTGTAAACAAGGGGCAACACGGCTCGCATGACATCCTTGCTGACAACCAACTACTATTATATTTCATACCAATTGAATTTGGACAGTAACTTCAAGGCTATAAGGAATATGATATGTTATGTCGAATCTCCACTTGGATCTCTGAATAGTTTACTTACACTGTACCCTTGATACTCGAGACTTCATGAATGAAAAAAAAAAGTGTGTATTATGTTTAATAATCTAGTAGTTTACTGCTAGATTGCGATACATTTTCATCTCTATGTTATACAGAATTTTTTGATCCCGTCACAAATTCTCAATATTTCAATCTCACATTACACTTTAAAGTATAAAAAAAAGTTACATTTCTGCTACGTAGATTTAAACTTTTTTTTATGTTAAATTAGCAATTAGTACTGATTGAGTTGGACAATCGATTCACCATTCTAATAAATCCCTTAGTTTCCAAATGCTATGAATTAAATTCTGTAATCATATATCAATTCAGTATATAGTGTATAATACGTGTAATAATCAGACATACCTTTTCTATTACTGGTTTATATACCTACCCATTAGTAAGATTAACTTAGTAGGTACAAAAAAAAAACACAAACTATTTTTATATTCCGTGTCCAATCAACCCGAACCTCCCCGCGAGAATAAACATATGACGTCATCGGCGGGTAAACAAACAAACAAACACATGCGCCGCGCTCATGTTTCCTTAATACAATTATTATTTCGAATGTGGAACGCCAATGGAACGGACGCGGTGTTGCCATTAGGTGTTTTGTTCTTTTTACTTTTAAAACTACAGCCAGGCTTAATGTCATGCGGCGTTTAGGCCTCATTGTCTATGCGAATTAATTACATCGAGACAACTGCAATAATTTAAAAATAAATCTTGTTTCTTTATTCGCTCTCAAGTTAATGGCACATGTTATCCTTCATTGTATTGTCAACTTAGCTTTAGATTTGAATAATGCGGTGTTATATTATTTTTGGTGATATTTAAACTTAGGAATATCAGTCAAGTGCGACCGTTGCTCTTTTTAGTTAGTTCTTTTTTTATGAGAAAGTTTTAACTTCTTATCTGAGCCCACGGCAGTGTAGCCAAGCTTCTGAACATTGAACATATGTCGTGTCATCGTTTTTTTTTTACTAGATTAAATGGTTTCTACAGCTCATCATCATCATCGCATTTTTGTAGTCCTCTGTTATACTTACATCACCTTCTGCCACCTATATCTTGCCATTCACATTTATCACTATACCACGCCATTTGTCGCAGCATCTGGTGTAATTTACCATATATAGGTTTGTTTTTAACCGCAATTACACAGTGGTAAGTAATAACCAGTGGTAAGCACGCAACGTCTATAAGGGACCTTTTTTTTAATGGGACGACGATGTTAGCTTCTGATGGCTCTTACAACCTTACGCGGACAATTTTGGCGAGCGCAGATTGCTCACAGCCCAAGGTTTTAGTTTTTGAGCAACTTAGCGCTATAAGGGACCTGCCCCCTTATTTATCTAATACAAACTTCGTCGGCGAGCCGCTTCACGGTGGCCTCGGAGAGCTTACCTCTCATGTGATTAGTATTATTAGCGTAGTAAGCGACAGAGACAGAAAACGGAGAAACATCCTCGAGTTAGTGTAATTTTCCTTACAGAATCGAGCCCCTGCAACTGTTATAACTTGAGTATGGCAGAGGTAAGTACAAATACTGGTAGCTTCAGTAACTTTAAATTTGACCTTCTAACTGCGCTCCGTGGGCCTAAACTAAAGCGACACATCGCATCGTGGCGACACAAACCTTTGTATGAATGAGCATATCTGTTTGTTCTGTGTCTGGGGGTTAATATATATATATATACATATATTTTTTTATATATATATATATATATATATATAGATATATTATGATATGCTATGCAATTCTTGTATGTATGTTATAGTCAAAGATCGATGTGCAGTCTCTTCGCGAAATAACTGGTTCATCCTAGGTTTGACCAGCGCCTTTCGGCAAACTACGAAATATATTTTAATTTCGGCCTTTAACTGATGTATTTTTAGTCAAACCTAGAAATACCCAAACGTTGAAAGTAAAATAATCTGTTTCGGGCTTTGCCTAGTCTATCCTAGACGCGACTAAGGCAAATGCGGTCAAACGTTAACTTGTACGACACTTGTTACATGTTCAAACAGGTTTATACATGTTAGTCTAACTCGTTGCGATATTCTAATAAATTCATTTGTTATTCCATATTTGGACATTGAACGTGCAGGTGTATAAGCTTAAAGATGAGTGAACCAAATTGCAACTCAAAATGCCATAACGCGTCACCTTGTCAAAATAAATAGTAATTTGTTTAATAATTATTGTCTTAATACAAAATAACAAAAAATATTATTACTTATTCTGATTACTTGTCAATCCATTCTTATAGTATTGAAACAATAAACATTCAAATTTAAAAATATGCTCTTATTATACCTAATCTCACAAACTAACATAGTCCTGTACCAAATTTAGGTCTGACTAGTCCTACCCCGATTTTAATAAAATGAGTTTCGGCGTTTGACTGTCCAAACTAGTCACTCTTAGGATTAGACAAAAATTTGTTAGTCAAAGGTAAAAAAACGATATTGGTTTGGACTTTGTCTAAGACTTTATGTCAGACCTAGGGTTTGACTAGCCAAACCTAGAAGCGCCGAAGCTTCGATGTTTGACTATAACATATACATATATATAATTAGGATCTCGTTAACAGCTCCAACGACTTTCATGAAATTTTGTGTGCAGGGGGTTTTGGGGGAGTTAAATCGATCTAGCTAGGTTCATTTTCAGAAAATGTCGTTTTATCCGTTTTTTTAGGCAATGAAAACTGCTACAATGTCTTTAGAAGGTAAGGTTTTCAAGTTACATCTTTTGTGAGAAATACTGTTATCGAGCAATGCTCAGCCATCCAGGTACTCTTATTTAAATGAAAAAGAAATTATATTAGTAGGATATCAGTTATTTGATTTCCATAGTACAAGGTTCCATAGTACAATTTGTGATCAGATGGCCGTCTGTGAAGATAAAACCATAAATAAGTTTAATGATGTATTATTCTTTTTAATTTATAGTAATAGTAAATAAAAAATATATATATTATATAAAAAATAATAATATAATTCCTATGCCCGCAACATCGTACGTTATGTACGTACATTATTAGTACGTACATAACTTTAAATAAATTTATTTATCTTGTTTTTACATGAGCAGTTTTTGATAAAATAAATGCTATAGTGCCTTAACTTAGTCTAGTAATTTATCCTGCTTTACCACGCAAACAGACACCTACAAACTTTTCAAAAATGGCCTACATCAACCGCAAAAAGTTTTTTTGAAAATAATTTTGGATGTAGTTACATATAAATATTTTTAATGTACAGAAGAGTTCTATAGTATACTAAAATACCAGCCAAGTGCGAATCGAACTCGCGCACGAAGGGCTCCGTATCATTATTTATCTATGAAAACGGCAAAAAAATCTGTTGTATCGGAGCCCCCTTAAATATTCATTTTATTCTGTTTTTTTGGTTATTATAGCAGCAACAGAAATACATCATCTAAAATTTTAACTGTCTAACTATCGCGATTCATGAAATACAACCTGGGGCCCAATTCCACTAAATGCAACGTTCGAGTAGCTCGTTTGGTTCGACAATGGTATTGTTACGATTAATGTCAAATTGAAGTTTGACATTTCATAAACATACATTATGACGTAATCTTTCCAATTTTGTTTCCAGTTCGCCCATCTTTCCAGGTTGGTTGTGATATGGTAATGGTTCGGTGCATAATATGTTAGTGGAATTGCTCCCCTGGTGACAAACGGACAGACAGTAAGACAGACGGATAATGGACAGGGAAATATTAGTAACAGAGTGCCTTTTTTTACCATTTGGGTACAGAACCCAAAAAAATATACCACCTCCTTGGTTGAGTGGTATTCCTAGAGACTTGGAGGTCCTAGGTTCGATTCCCGGGTCGGGAAAGGTATTATTAACGTTTTTTTATTTAGAAATTACTAACCGTCGCGGCCTCCGTGCTCTGTCTCTTTCGCTAACTACGCTAATACTACTAATCACGTGAGAGATAAGCTCTCCGAGGCGTCCGTGAAGCGACTCGTCGACCAAGTTTGTATTAGCTGAATAACGGCCAAAATTAATATACGATGCCGATCTAAAATCACAAGATTGAAGTAGAATTATGACATTACGTGTATTAAAGTTATTGTCAAAAGGTTCATCAATCCATGGATTTTCGATCGTGATTGCATATTAATTTTCGTCGTTAGGGGGCTGCTCCATGCTCTCTGTCTAGTTTATTCATTCACGCTTAGTTTCAACCTTTTATCGATTCAGATATCATTAGTCAACCTTTCTAGGGATTGTTTTTAGGATCAATATGTATCCATAAACAGAAAGCAAAACATCTTGATACTTTATCAGCTGAAAGCATTTCGATGAAAATCTTCTCGCTCTTGACTGTGCTTTCAATGTTTCACAAGCCCGCTGTCAATAGATTGGAAACAATTAGGGTTTTCGCGTACTCGTCTTTTTTTAATATCGGGTATACTCGGGTGTTACGTCCTTTTATGCTGACGCAGATTTTATGGCAAATCTACTTCAATGTGTATTTTTCTTAATGTGAAAATAAAACGACGTGCTCGCTTTTCAATGTATAATTTGTTTGATTTTCCCTCCAAAAGTTACATGGATAAAAAGAAACAATAAAAATATCATGTGCCAGGATTAAATATTACCGCTATCTAATGGCAGTGAATAAAACCTTTTTGGAGTTTTAAATAGCGCCAACACCGGGTATTTGCAATTTTGGAAGAAAATGAGACAAATTTTATTAATACAGGCCAGTTGGCTTGGTGGTTAACGCTCTGACTGCCAAACCGAAGGTCGCGGGTTCGATTCCCACCCAGGACAAACATTTGTGTGCATGAACATGTCTGTTTGTTCTGTGTCTGGGTGTAAATATCTATATAAGTATGTATTTAGAAAAAAAAAGTAGTATATGTATTATATCAGTTATCTGGTTTCCATAGTACAAGCTCTGCTTAGTTTGGGAGTAGATGGCCGTGTGTAAAGAATGTCCCGGGATATTTATTTATTTATTTATATAATCTTGTTTGTTTTAGTATTAAGTCTGCCCCCTTATTCAGCTAATACAAACTTCGTCAGCGAGCCAATTCACGGAGGCCTCGGAGAACTTATCTCTCACGTGATTATTAGTATAAGCGTAGTTAGCGAAAGAGACAGAGCACGGAGGCCGCGACGAAACATCCTCGAGTTAGTGTAATTTTCCTTACAGAATCGAGCCCCTGCTTGGCATATAGTACATATAGTCAGTCCAACTGTGAAATAGTCTTATTCTCACTAACTATTATAATTAGGAATCAAAATCACGTTTTACTAAAATAAATTCTGTTATAAAAAAACAAAAATATAACTTAAAAAGTAACTTTCTTAGACACCGTTGAAAATAATAAATCACACACAGTTAAACATTCTTGTTTTCACAAACTGATTAAGATAAGAACTAAAAATACTTTTTATCACAAAAACTTGTTGTTATGTTATAAAATAAAAAACAATATACATTGGTAACTAAATAATCTTTCGTCAAAGAATAAATAATTTCATAATAAGTCAACATAACATAAACCAGATAGTTCAAATTAAACTTATTATAAATTTGAGGTAAGGGGCTCTTTCTACTGTACTTGCCTGCTTCTAAAAGGAAATATCACATTGTTGAACTATTGTACTTACTTACCTTTCTTAGGTGAACGTCCATAGGCGACGGTAACCACATACCATCAGGTGGACTGTTTGTCTGCCTACAAGGTAGTAGCAGAATAAATGGTATTGAATTTTTTTTTCCAAATAACTGACCTGGAGAGTGATTACTCGAAACTCACACCAGGAAATAAATTATTGTAAAATATTAATTTAATTACTTATAGTTTTCACCTATTTTGTGTTGCTAGGAACAATTATAATTACCTTAATCTTTAAAACGTATTGTAAAATTGTTTTCCTCTAATATTCAGCAAACAACTTATTCGGATGTGAGGTCAATCAGCGTAACCCTTATTAACCAGCAGGGTGTAACTGTAAAGTAAATTATACTACTCGTCTTTGTATACTTTATGTCTCATGTTTACTTGGAAATCACATGAGAGGTTATTTCTCCGAGTCCTCATAACGTCGGGTTTATATGTATTAGTATCTACATTGCACCTGAGCGAAGCCGGGGCGGGTCGGTAGTATTGTATATATCATATATCGTAACATATAAAAAAATGGTTTAAAGATTTAGTGAGAACGACCAACCCTTACTTTTGAGGAAGATGTAGGAATTGTAAAGTGAGGCCTTGTAGAATTAGGCTGGAGGAGGGGGTGGGGGGGGGGGGGGGAGCAGTGGCGAAGGCCCGGTATAGAGTTATTGATGGGACGTTTCTACCGTCAACCTTACACTTTCCAGATTTCCTTAAGTGGGCGCCATAATATCCCAGGGCTCACTAGTTATTATAGTTTCGATACATGTTTGTAATTCTATAAAATATCCATTATTTATTAATAAAAGACCTTACGACTATAACATACGTAATATGTACCTTATTATTATTTAATTAAGTATTTCCGCAATTGTGGCTATTTCTTATCGATTTGGCTTATTAAATAATAATCCAGCCTTCAGCGACGGCCAAAATAGGCCGACAATTTAGTTATACACGTAATGGCTATAATATTTTTATCTAAATATTATTCCTACATCATATCGATACCTTAACCCTTTCGCTAGCAAAACGAATTACATTGTGAAATTACATTTTTAAAACATTAATAATCAATTTCCCCCTCTTGCTTACGCCCCCCCTCTTTTTTATGGGCTACGGCAATATCTCTGCCAATGACCGTTCGTGACTTCTTATTTGGCAAAGTAATTGCCAATGCCCAGTTTGAATTACATATTATAATATGATAACAATCTCAGATCATAAACTATATCTAAAAGGAATCTAAGAGTGGTTTGGCAATTATTTTGCTAATGCTCGCGAAAGGGTTAAATGGCGAACCTGCTAACTCCAAAAGAGCATTTTTTTCAGGAGACACTAAAAATAGTATAATATATTATAGGTTGAATTAGCCAAGTGTGGACTTTGCGGTTAGACTAAGAATTAGTAAATAAATCGAAGATCTATCTACAATAAAGTCCGAGTTAGAGAGGTAATAAATTGACATTATCTCTGTTACTGAGGTATAAAATGCCTGTCCTCATGCTGTCACCTGACTATACCTATAAAATTCAAAGAATATATTTTAGCAAAAGTATTCTTCTAAATATAGTCTCACTAAAAGAGGTCAAATACACTCGCTATCTCAATTGCTGCCCCCCGCGGTTTCATCCGTATACCGGTATCTTATATGGGCGAACTGTCAAACGGACACAGTTAAAACAGTTGCAATTTCTTGCAACCTTCCTCTTGAATGACTCTATCTATTTAAACAGCATCAAAATCCGTTGCGTAGTTTTAAAGATCTAAGCATACATAGGAAAAAACAGACAGCAGGAAGGGTCTTTGTTGTGTACTATGTGTGATTACGGTGATAAATTCGAACGAACAAATCCTAGATATAGAGGTTTGTTTTGTCCCACTAACAGAGGTAGCAGTGCTAAAGTGTCGGGACCTTACCAGTTTCAGCTATGGAGGTTTCTCACTTATACAGATCCCACTTAACCAAGTTTCACTGTAATCTATATATATATATGTGTATAAGAGGAGAATTTGACTGACTGACTGACATATCAACGCATGGCCTAAACTATAAGGGTAAGAAACATGAAATTTTGCACAGGGGTTCCTTTTATAACGTAGGGGGGCACTAAGAAAAATTTTTTTTTGAAAATTCACCCCTTAATAGGGTAAAACGGGGGTGCAAAGTTTGTATGGAACATCATGCTTTCTTGGTCTGATCAACTTCTACCTAAACGCGGGTGAAACCGCGGGGAACAGCTAGTTATGATTATATGGGAGTTGTCGTTTTTGCAAATCTCACCGAATTACTTTCTCATTCAATCGGAAATATATATATTTTTTTAATAAATGTGGAGTTGTCCGGTTTGCCAATTAAGGTATCGATATGAATTTAAACTCTTCTCTCTCCCTCTATATTTTTATTTTTCAGGTTTGACTTTAATATATAGAGTTTTTATAAATCTCAGAAAACTGACAAATAGTTTTAGAAGCAATATTTAGTGCAGAATTCGTCCGGGGAAGTACTACCACAATACCCATTTCCGCTGTGAAGGTGTAGGTACTCGTATTACTGATTCGACTAGAAACCGACGAGATTAGATAAAAAAATATTAAAACAGAGAAATGTTACCTTGCTGAGTTTCTTACCGGTTGCCTTCTAACCGAACGGGTAGTAGCTTCAGTAACTTTGACTTTCATAAGTGCCCTCGGCAGGCCTAAACTGAATAACTGGCTTGGTGGTTTGGTTAGTGACTCTGACTGCCAAGCCGAAGGTCCACCCAGGACAAACATTTGTGTCCATGAACATGTCTGTTTCTTCTGTGTCTGGGTGTAAATATCTATGCATTTAGAAAAAAAATAGTATAATATATGTAGTATATCAGCTATCTGGTTTCCATAGTACAAGCTCTGCTTAGTTTGGGATCAGATGGCCGTGTGTAAAGAATGTCCCGGGATATTTATTATTATATTATATATCGGTATTTTGTTAAATACTGTACAGTGGTACGGACACTTCGTGTGCGAATCTGACACGTACTTTATCGTTTATTAATTGAATTATGCCGACAAACAGACTGTCGATCCATCTCAATACTAGAGGTATCCCAAACGTATTTATTATTTATATTATTATTATTATTTATATTAACGAGATTCGGTGAGATTGGGCTTGACCCCCTCCCCCCTAAATGCCTCTCGTAATCAATGGACGCCCCCTTACCATTCTAACCGAAACACAGTAACACATGATACTAGATTCATTATTATTATATGTAGTTACAAAACTTAATTAGGAATAGTAGATATGGAGGTATAAAACAAAGTCAGAATTTCTTTGTACGTTTGTGCGGTAATTTTTTTTAATCTACGCAATACATTTTAATTTGGCTTTCACCATAATAAAGAGAATATCTTTTGTTTATAAAAGTTTATATAACAGTTTATGTGTATAATGCATTTATATATTTCTATATATTTTATTGAAAAACAACCATAACTTTTACAAAAAAAAATCTTGAGTTGTAGACCTTGAGAAGTAGGTACTACCACCTTACCCATGTCCGCCGTGAAGCATTAGTAAACTTATATTACTGTGTTTCGATTAGAAAGGTAAGGGGACCGGTGAAATTACAGGCACATGAGACTTAACAACTTCACGTCTCAGGGTCGACAACGCATTAGCGATGTCACTAGTGTTGCAAATGTAAATAGACGGCGGTGACCACTTACCATCAGGTGGACAGTCTGCTTGTTTGTGCCTATGTAGTATAAATAAACTTTGTAAATAGCTCGTTTATAAATGAAATGCTTAATTAATTTGATATATACTTGCAAATTTGATATATACATTATGTAATGTTAATGAAGTGGCTGGCTTCGTTCATTAATTTCATAATAAAAACATTGTACTTCATACTTGTTTAACTGGTATTAAAGATCATACGAATAATGTTAACAATGATACATATTTTTAGATTCACACTGGCGCTTGACTACACCATGACTTGATATCTTGGATTGGTGATGAAGGAACGTGGCAGTATAGTGAGTATATTATAAACAGTTCAAAAAAAACTTTTTTTTTGTAAACTATAACTGGCTGTCCCCCGCGTTCCCGAGGGTTGTAACACTTTCCTTGTACAAAAAGTATCTTAATAAAATGAAAATTTAAATTAATAAATATCCTGGGACATTCTTTTTGCACACGGCCATCTGATTCCAAGCTAAGCAGAGGTTGTCCTATGGAAACCAGATAACTAATATGCTACATTTTTTTATTTTTCTAAATACATATATAAACAGATATTTACTCCCAGACACAGAACAGACAGACACGTTCATGCACACAAATGTTTGTCCTGGGTGGGAATCGAACCCGCGACCTTCGACTTGGCAGTCAGGGTCGCTAACCACCAAGCCAATTGGCCCGCGAAAACCATTTATTCAGTTTAGGCCCGCGGAGGGCACTAATGAAGGTCAAATTTAAAGTTACTGAAGCTACCACCGGTTTGGAAGTCAGCCATCTGAGAAGAACCGGCAAGAAACTTAGCAAGGTTACTTTTTATTTCTTTTAATAAATTTAATCTAATCTGACTTTTTTGCTTTTTTATTATTAATATTTTCAAACCATCAACCGAACTAAAAAAAATTAAGAAGAGCGTTAAATTTAAATTGAAACATAACTATACAAAATAATTGCTATCTACTTATAAGTATTTAAACTAATAATATATTAAAACATTTATTTATTTCTTTCACAAAAGTTGCATAATAACCGTTAATATATTAACAATATTTTATAAAAATAGGCAAATTGTTACTATAATATAAGTTGAGGTGTGTGCGTGTGGGTCTGTGTGGCGGAGTGTGTGTGTGAGTGTGTGTGTGAGTGTGTGTGTGAGTGTGTGAGTGTGTGTGTGTCATTGTATGTGTGATATTTAACTATTTAACAAGTTATTTTTGGGAGTCGAGATCATTTTAAAATTGAAATGCAACTGACTAAGATCTCTATACCTACTCTGCAAAAAACAAAAGTAATTTCAAATTCGGTTCACAATTGGCGAAATTATCAAATAACATACAGACAAAAAATACGTTGTGTGGTTTTATGAAACCACGATGCAAGAGAAACTTTTTTCGGTTAGGGATTTAACTGAAAAAAATCGAAAAATTATTCGATGTTAATGATGATGACTTATGAATCCGTTATACAATACAATGTCATTAAAAAGTAGAAATGTCACAGACAAGAGACAAAGGTAATTGGGAGTAAATTGTATTGCTGAGGCACATTTATGGCGCATGGGAGGATTCACAGGATGCGATTGGCATTATTTTTGATCTGTCCAAGGCTTTCGATTGCGTTGACCACTGTACACTACTTCTAAAACTTTACTACAATGGAATTCATGGAACTGTTTATGATCTTTTTTTATCTTATTTATCAAATTTATGAAAAAAATATTTAATAAGAAATAAAAAAGAATGTAACCTTGCTGAGTTTCTCGCCGGTTGTAGCTTCAATATTGTTTTCAATATCATTTGACCTTCATAAGTGCCTTCCGAGGGCCTAAACTGAATAAATGGTTTTGATTTTTTTTGAATTATCCAGAAATAAAAAGTAGTGTATGTAGTATATCACTTATCTGGTTTCCATAGTACAAGCTCTGCTTAGTTTGAGATCAGATGGCCGTGTGTAAAGAATACCCCTGGATATTTAAAAAAAATACATACATTCGAAAAATGAACCTAATTTTTTAAAGTCGGTTAAAGAAGCGCCATATTCGGTTTCGAGAGTATCCTACAAATAAATGCGAAACTTTGTGAGTATGGATGTTTGTTACTCTTTCACGCAAAAACTACCAAACGGATTTTTATGAAACTTGGCACATAGATAGTACATAACCTGGATTAACACATAGCATACGTCTTTTTCCGGGAAAATGTAACATTCCACGGGAATGCGAGTGAAACCGCGGGGGGCAGTTAGTCTTTAAATAAGCCTGAAAAAGAGAAGGGACATACTAACAGTAACTATTAAGCTTTGCCAATCGTTTTAAACTAGCATTTACAACAAAACAAACTTTTGTGGTTTCTATTAGAGCGACTCGTATTAATTTTAACGAATTTATATACTGTTGAAATGATATAACAACAAACAAGCGCACACCTGCTGGTAAGTGGTCACCGCCGCCTATGGACATTTGCAACACCAGGGGCATCGTCAATGCGTTGTCGACCCTGAGACGCGAAGTTGTTAAGTCTCATGTGCCTGTAATTTCACCGGCTCCCTTACCTTTCTAACCGAAACACAGTAATACAAGTGCATCACTGCTTCCCGGCAGAAATGGGTAAGGTGGTAGTACTTCCCCGGACGAACTCTGCACTACGAGCTCTACTACTCTAAAATATACTTATACACATAAACCTTATTCTACCGCTATTACTTTACCAACTTACCTAATTCGCTTACCCATCAAATTCCAAGCCGCATCCGCCACTGCTTAACCTCGAAACTAAATCGCTATTGTGATATAATATTCACAAAACTATTCACGGTCACAGAGTCACGTTATTGGCATACAAATTTTTAACAAGCGGGAATCGAATCTAAGACCGCCGACTGACTGCTAATGAACATAAATTTATGAACCGGCGGTTACATAATATGACGTAATATATAGTCTATACATTTATGTATTGTATTTAGTTGAGCATCCATAGAGATGTTTTATTCTACGTCGTATTATTATTATTTTTTTTTGTCTAACGTCTGCTCCATGGCAATCTGTTGTACTCAACAATAAGCCACTGTTTTGGCTGATATTTTTATCTGGTTAAGGCTTTTAGCTTGGAGAGACACTTCTCAGATGAGTGTCTCATTCCATCCTGACAGATAAATACATGAATAAATAGGATAAGATTAGATAGTAAAATAATTAAGTGCTAATGAAATATAGTTAAATAAGAGAGTTTTTCTGTCGACAAATCGTACTGCGGTTTGACAGAATGTTATTTTATGTTTATTAGTTATTAACACTTTGGTAAAATAAATAAAAAAAAAAAATAAAAAAAAAGATCTGTCCTGAAGAGTTGGTATACTATGTCTCTTTAGTCTTCGATACTGGAGACCTTGGTCTCCACTCAGTCTGACAGCAAGCTCATTTCTGTGTTTTGATAGTCTTTTCTGGTAGACGTCGCTATATTTTGCTATCTCCTGTTTGACAGTTGGTAGTTTTATATTAAGGTATATGATCTTGCTACTGATGTATTGTGTATTATTATGGAAAATAAAAATTAGTAGAGCTCTTAGTGCAGAGTTCGTCCGGGAAAGTACTACCACCTTACCCATTTCCACCGTGAAGCAAAAGTGCACTTGTAATACTGTTTCGGTTAGAAAGTTAAGGGGTCTCTGAAATTACACAGTAAGTAGATTTTTGAGTTCATTCAACACAAATAAATATACAAATCCGTGTGATTACTTTAAATAAAGGTATATTTTTGTTCGTCTAGTCCGTAGGCGAACCTTTATGCATTAACGTGCCATCTCTTCTAAAGAATGTTTTATAAAGTCATGCCATCAAATAATTTTGACTTTCTGATTAAATACTATCAAAACTTTTTATTTACTACAAAAAGGTACATTTTGCAATATTTTTATTACACGCGTAATTTAAATTAATGTAAAATTTGTGTGATTTCTGTTGTTGCAGTGCCCAAAATATTGTGTCGCGTGCCATTGGTTCGCCATCCCTGGTCTAGTCCTATCCTAGCCCACAATCTCCAGTATATACCAAATGTCATCAAGAACTGTCCAGCCGTTTAGTCGCGAACTGCTAACAAACAGAGAAAGAGTTACTTTCCCATTCATAATGTAAGTGTAAATCTTGAGATTATTATAATTTTTTTTAATAATATAAACTAGTGCTTGACTGCGATCCCACCTGATGGTAAGCAGTGATGCAATCTTTGATGTTGAGGCGCACTAGTTTATTAAGAGTCTATTCACTCTAGCCTTGAAGACACTCAAATTATAGTTGCTCGGGTAGACTGCAGCTGGCAAGTTATTCCAGTCCCTCGATGTACGCGGTATAAATGACGAGGCGAAACGCTTAGTCCGGACCGTAGGAGTTTCAACAACGTAGGGGTGGATACTCGCCGTACGACGGAATGTCCGATGGTGAAAAGGTGATGGCGGAATCAAGTCATGCAATTCCCTCGCACACTCTCCAAAATGCAACCTGTAGAACACCGAAAGGCTGGCTACCCTACGTGCTCAAGGCATTATGACATTATTTTTATGACGTTCAATTGATAAATCAACTTCACGAACTACGGTTTAAGTTTCGCTAATTAAACTATATTTTCCACACATTTAATTACCTATTTATATTTATTGAGACTCAATTTCAAAATCATTTTAAATTGTCATTAACAATTTTTATAATTTCATTTAAAAATCCATACATTTTCATGAGGTACTTTTCTGTAGATCGATTAATAGGTATTCTGGAAAATCTCTTTTAATATGAAATACCGAATAGCGATGGAATTTCCATACATACGAGTATATTACACCAACCATAAATGGGCATAGAGCAGGAAGGCACGCAGTTAAAATAGAGGAAAAAGTCGCTCTAACTCTTCAAATTCAAATTATTTATTTTTTATAACAACATGGTATTTACAAGCTGATATTATATCATGCTAGCAAATCAACTAATCACTAGTTAATCCATGCGGTTTCACCCGCGTTCCTGTGGAATGTAACATTTTCCCGGGATAAAAAAGGTTTATATGTCGCACCCTTAGTACGATAAGGGCTTAACTCAAAATTTTGCGAAATGGAGATACTATCATTGCGAGACTAAAGTACGCTCTATCCGATGAATAGTAAAACATAGTCAATTTAATGATAGAATAAGCATGCCGATACTTCAGCCTCTTTAACACCGGGACCCACCCTCCCCGCTCAGGAACTCAGGAATTTAGTTGCCTTATTCAAATCATTCAACTTAGATTTATTATTTAATGAGTCAACAAGATCTACAGCCACTTCGGCTACTTGTATTGATAATATATTAACTAATAGTAGTATACTAGGGAAATCGATTATTAGTGGTGTTCGCTCGGATCATAAGGCTCAATTAATAGAATTGCCATTTAAAAGACAAGTATTTAAAGTAACGAAAGTAATTAGACCTACTACTAAGGCAAGATTAGACAACTTTAAGAATAATTTAGAACTGAAACTCTGTAATACAATATATCATAGTAATGAGCCCAATGTCTTGTATGAAGGTTTATTGTCCGGGATTTGCGATAATTTTAATAGAGCCTGTCCTACTAAAATAGTGAAGGTAAATAGTAAAATGGGATTTAGTGACTGGGCTACTAGAGGTATTCGTAAGAGCAGGGATAGGTTGTATGAACTTTATCATTTAAAATCTCTAACTCATAACGAGGAATTTCATAAATATGTTAGAAACTTTTCGAAAACATTCAAGTTAGTGTGTAATCAAGCTAAATCTTACTTTATATGTAATAAAATAGGTCATGCGAATAATAAAATAAAGACAGTCTGGAATGTTATTAATACGGAAACTGGTAAAATTAGAAATAATAATGAACAGGTAACTCTTAAAATTAATGGTAAAATTTTAACGAATAATTTAGATGTAGCCTGTGCTTTCGAAAACTTCTTCACGAGTATACCTGGTAAAACTACTAAAAGCCTTAAATCATGTCCTATAGTAGCGGAATCTTTACTCAAACAGCATATTTCCTAGTTTTAAATTTGAGCATATTCATGCTAGCGATATCTTAAATACTTTTAATTCGCTCAATATGAAAAGTACTGAAGATTTATGGGGCTTATCAGTAACAATCGTAAAATCAATAATAACAGTGATTGCACCGGTTTTGTCAAATATTTTTAATGAATGTATTGATCAGGTTGTTTTCCTGATTTGATGAAATACAGTAAAATAGTACCTATTTTTAAGTCCGGTTGTAAGGAGAATCCTTCTGATTACAGACCAGTTTCCGTTCTGCCAGCACTTAGTAAATTTTTTGAAAAACTGCTGCTTAATCAAATGTTAGGTCACTTTACTAAGCATAAGATATTGCATGGTCATCAGTTCGGTTTCACGAAGGGAAGATCTACATCCGATGCGGCAGCAGCATTGCTGAGACACATTTATGGCGCATGGGAGGATTCTCAGGATGCGATTGGCATTTTTTGTGATCTATCCAAGGCTTTAGATTGCGTTGACCACCGTACACTACTTCTAAAACTTGACTACTACGGAATTCGTGGAACTGCTCATGATCTTGTTTTATCTTATTTATCAAATCGTCAACAAAAGGTAGGGATTACTGGCACAACATCCAAGGGCTCTTTAGTCGAAATGGGGGTACCCCAGGGTTCAATTTTAGGTCCATTTTTGTTTTTAGTCTATATAAATGACTTGCCATATGTTGTAAATGATCTCACAGATATTGTCTTGTTTGCTGATGATACATCATTAATTTTTAAAGTTGATAGAAAAGACAAAGATCTAACTAAAGTTAATCATACTATGTCAATTGTCTGTGGGTGGTTTGCTACAAATAATCTATTACTAAATTCAAAGAAAACTAAATGCTTAAGGTTTTCTTTACCGAATGTAGCACAAGTAGATAGCCAAATAATAATAGATGGGAGCCATATTGATCTTGCTAATAAAACGGTATTTTTGGGTCTTACATTAGACAATAAATTGCAGTGGGGACCTCAGGTTGATACTCTAGCTGCTAAGTTAAGTTCGGCTGCATTTGCTGTTAGGAAAATTAAACAATTGACGAATGTTGAGACAGCCAAATTAGTTTATTTTGCATATTTTCATAGCCTCTTGTCCTATGGTATTTTATTTTGGGGAGCAGCAGCGGATATAGAATCAATATTTATTATACAAAAAAGAGCAATTCGTGCAATTTACGGTATGGGTCCCCGTGAATCATTAAGAGATTTATTTAGGGAAATAAATATAATGACATTGCCTTCATTATATATTTATGAAAATATAATGTTTATACGTAGAAACATAGGAATGTTTGAGTCAAAATTGGATATCCATAATATTAATACAAGACAAAGGGAGAAGTTAGTTGTTCCATATTTTAGACTAACTAAAGTAAACAAGTCATTTCTTGGTAATTGTGTTCGATTTTATAATAAGATACCGCTTTCAGTAACCAAAATGTCTGATCATAAATTTAAAAATTATATTAGGAAAGTTTTGAAAGAAAAAGCGTATTACAGGGTGGTTCATTATATTGAAGATGAAAATGTATGGAAATAGCTGCTCTCTGCACAGTGCACCTCTAATTTTCTTGTTTAAGTTGTAAGTAATTGTTGTCATTTTCTATTTTGTAGTCTTGTTATTTCTTTTTTTTGTTTTTTTTTGTTTTTGAATGTTAGCTTTATTAAGTATTTTGTAATTGTTGAATATAAAAATATGTAAAATTGATATTATAAAATAGCCAAAAAGTCAGAATAGATAAAAAAGAATTTAATAAAATAAAAAAAGAATGTAACCTTGCTGAGTTTCTTGCCGGTTCTTCTCAGTTGAAGGCTGACTTCCGAACCGGTAGTAGCTTCAGTAACTTTAAATTTGACCTTCATAAGTGCCTTCTGAGGGCCTAAACTGAATAAATGGTTTTGAATTTTGAATTTTTTTTTGAAGTGCGAAAGTGACCGAAACAGAGATGTGCCAAAAATGATTTTTTGAGTTATTCCCTATCGTTCTGAGGGTGGGATATGTGCCAAGTAACCCTTCTTTACATCTATAGATCCATCCTCACAATTGCATTTATAATATTAGATTTGGATACTAAAACAATCCATCGACATTTTAAACATTTTAATATTCAATTTCAAAAAGTACTGCACTATAAAATATATTAAATTGAAATATAATAATAAAATAGTCTAAAAGTCACATAAGACAAAATTTCCATAAAAAATATTTAAAAAGAAGGTAAGGTGAGTTTCTTGCCGGTTCTTCTCAGTTGAAAGCAGACAAACCGGTGGAAGCTTCAGTAACTTTAATACTATATATATAAGTGCCATCCGCGTGCATAAACTATATTAAAGTACCTGGATGACCGAGCTTTGCTCGGGGTTTATTTCCTAATGTAACTACTACCGTATTCTCTGCTTTAAAGTTCTGTCATATGTACCTGGATACGAATTAGATGCGTTAATAAAAGGCCTTTAAACTGCTATTCGTTAACAATGTTTGTCACAAAAGGAGGAATTTGAAAACCTTTTACCTTCGTATTCTAATGATATTGTAGTAGTTTTCATTGCCTGAAAACACGAATAAAACAACTTTTTCTAAAAATGAAACCTAGCTAGACCGATTTATCACCTCCGAAACCCCCTGCATACTAAAATTAATTAAAATCTTTGGAGCCGTTTCCGAGACTCAGATTATATACTCGTATATATAAGACAGGCCAATTGACATTACAGGTCAATTGTCTTGGTGGTTAGCGCCCCTGACTGGCGATTTTTTTTTCGAGCAATTCGAAGGTCGCGGGTTCGATTCCCACCCAGGACAAACATTTGTGTGCATGAACATATCTGTTTGTTCTGTGTCTGGGTGTAAATCTTAATATATATAAATCTCGTGTCACAATGTTTGTCCTCAATGGACTCCTAAACCACTTAACCGATTATAATAAAATTCGCACACCATGTGCAGTTCGATCCAACTTGAGAGATAGGATAGTTTAAATCTCAAATTATAGTCGCAATTTTAATTTATTGCTAATTATTTGTCTGTTATTATTTGACAGTCACAATTATCTGTTAACTCCAAATGATTCTAAGAGATGTCGATACCTTTCGACTGGGTTGAGTAAGTCATCAATAGATGGCGCTGCTATGGTAAATCTACGAACGTGTCATATAAGCTACAATTCAATATCATGATTACCACGTGTTATTGAGGCTAATGTATAAATTAAATTTATTTTGTAGTAAACGAAATACCGTGAAATTCAATTATTTCTTCTTTTTTAATACGGCTGGACCGATTGGAATGTTTTTTTTTGTTTGCGTTTGGGTGGTGCCCTGGATGGTTTAGATTCACAATTGGACCCGGTAGGTGGCGCTGCGAGCGAATTCCTGCATTTTTGTATGGACTTATTTCGACAGAACGACGTCTGTCCGGGCAGCTAGTATCTATATATGTTCGTATTTAAAAAAATAAAAAGTAGTATATGTAGTATATCAGTTATCTAGTTTCCATAGTTCGAGCTCTGCTTAGTTTGGGATCAGATGGCCGCGTGTAAATGAATGTCCCAGGATATTTATTTATTTATTATTATTTATAACAATTGTTCGTTTAAAGATTTTAGATAAATGGGTATAAATTTTGAAGTTGTTCTCCATAAGGTAAAAAGTAGTGATGGCTGGAAGTCTACCACATCAATATAAAACGTACATAGCTATACAGAAAAAATACACATTTCCAACTAGCTAAGTACGTGTTGATATGTATACAATTCATTTGCAAACTATCGCTCCTTGTACGTTGTTGTGTAAATAACAATTTTAAATATAGTTTGGCACGTTTAAGCGTATTGTTTATATTGTGCCCGCCATTTTAAATGTTGGTGCATGAGCGGGCAAAAAAGAATATAATTACTTACTAACACGTTTACTGGTCATTCATTTTCACGGTCAAGTTTAGTTTTGAACTGAATTAGAACTTATTCGAGTGGTAGAGCTCTTAGTGCAGAGTTCGTCCGGGGAAGTACTACCACCTTACCCATTTCTCCCGTGTAGCAGTAGTGCACTTGTGTTACTGTGTTTCGGTTAGAAAGGTAAGGGGGCCGGTGAAATTACAGGCACATGAGGCTTAACAACTAAACGTCTCAGGGTCGACAACGCATTGGCTATGCCCCTAGTGTTGCAAATGTCCATAGGTGGCCGTGACCACTTACCATCAGGTGGACCGTCCGCTTGTTTGTCGGCCCATGTGGTATTAAAAAAAATTACGTTTGATTTTGTTATTATAAATAAATATCCTGGGACATTCTTTTACACACGGCCATCTGATCCCAATCTAAGCATAGCTTGTACTATGGAAACCAGATAACTGATAAACTACATATACTACTTTTTTGTCCTAAATACATACTTATATAGATATTTACACCCAGACACAGAACAAACAGACACGTTCATGCACACAAATGTTTGTCCTGGGTGGGAATCAAACCCGCGACCTTCGAATTGGCAGTCAGGGGCGCTAACCACCAAGCCAACTGGCCCGTCATACTACTTTTTACCCGGAAAAATGTAACGTTCCTCGGGAACGCGGGTGAAACCGCGGGAACAGCTATTCATGAGTATAAATATCGGACCTTAATTACTAACATATTCATTCATAATAAGATAGCTAAGAATATCAACAATAGTCGCCGAAGCTAGTTGTTTCATCAACATAGGAAGTATTTGAACCCACATAAGGTATTTGTCCATTCAAACAGTTCAAGCTGGATTGAACAGCTGGGCATGAGTTGTTGCCTGTCATTAATGTCATTAGCCTTAAGTTAATGTTGCCATAGTATAAAGTTGACCATAGAAATATAAATATTCTATATTCTATACTTAGGCTTTCAGCTTCCACGTACTCTTATAAATTTTCTTTTTATATACCTAACAGACAATACTAAAAATACTACATACCTATATTATTTCATGCAAGTCACTGCCAAGGGTTAGAATGCTCAAAATTATCAGATATTTTAAAAAGCACTTTTACAGATAGTTACATCGTTTCTTTAGTAGCAGCTTTAATAAAACGGTATTTTAAACTTATGCACTGCTATTCTGCAATCAAACTTGACGATGAATTCACGTAGTGAATATTCCCTGTCTCTCTTGCGACTACGCAATTAGACGAGAGGTCCGCTATCCGCGTATTCACCTGAGTGACCTTACGGCGAGTTTTGGTTTGTGAATAGCACTGCTGCTATGATATTCTGCAATGAAACTCGACGATGAATTCACGCAGTGACTATTCCCTGTCTCTGTCTCGCAACTCTGCAATTAGACGAGAGGTCTGATGATATTCTGCAATTAAACTCGACGATGCTCTATCCGCGTGTTCACCTGAGCGATCACTCGGCGAGTTTGGCTTGTGAATAGCACTGCAGATCCTTGAACGTCATGCTGTGTTACAAAATGCCTAGGCATATTTTATTATTGGCTTTATTATAGTATAGTATATACCACGGCTACTGTATTCCTTTTTGTCACTAAAAATAGGTACGGAACCATGTACAACCAAGATTCGTGAGGTCTCTCCTGGCAAAGTAAGGATCGGAGTTCTACTCCTTTATCTTAGAGCAGCGTGAAAGTCATAGAACATTTATACTCTGGGTTAAAGTACTAAATACCACCATAAGAATGACTGGTTGCGAAGGCGTTTGATGCGACCTACCCCGGCTGTGCCTTAATCTTATAACATAAATGAATTATACATATATACCTACTTTCCGGAAAAATATCTAAATATATGGTGAAAGTCGCATATTAAAAGGTAAATCAAGTAGGAAGGCGATCAACAGACAGAAATACAGACTTTGTTTTATACTTGTTAGAGAAGACAAGTTACTTTTATTATGAGTTCACATAACAGTCATGCGAACTATAAATTGTCTAGTAAAAAAAACTATAAATAAAAGACACAATCCCAATGAATCATCAAGGTCCTACGTAAGAAGTATTTCTTTTCCTATAACAATGGTATCATCGCGTTCAATAATTTCATAGCTGCGCCATCTATTGGGACGCGGATAAAAGAATATTGTCAACGTGTCATTAGACTTTGATCATGGATGTGTCATGCAGTAGTTGAATAAATTCTTCGATAGATAGCGTACCCATCACGTAGAATAAAATTATATCTGAATTATATAGCTTGAAATAAAACTTTATTTTTAAAACAGTTCATACAAAATTATCATAAATTATATTAATATTATAATAAACTAATATTATTGGCAATATTATTAATTTTAGTGAATGGTTAGGCTGTACAGCGTGTTACCATTGCTCAATTTGACGCAAGATTTCTATTGCACAAAAAATAAAAAAAGTGTGAGGTAGCGAGAAATGGCGTCGCAAGTTGTTTTTTATTCGCAATCAATGTGTTTCTAATCATTGTGTGTGATTTTAGGAGCTATTTATATTATTCAGACAAAACGAATTAGTCGCATGCTTGTTTAATTGACGAACAGTGTTTATTTATTACCGATTTCATCTCGCGCCGCCAGACAATGGCGTCCAAGAAAGAGTCCAAAATATCGCATGTAAAAGACAGTGAAAACTGCGATATTGTGGACGAGTACTGTGTTTCCAATGGTGCTGAAGATGCCGGCGATGGCGTCAAACGTCGTCGTGTAAATGACGACCTTAAAAAACTGTCGAAGTTGGAATACAATTCAAGTATGTCAACGGCTTCCAATTCATTGGATTTTAAAGGTATAAATCGTTCTATATCTACATAGAAATCGCATCAACTCTAATTCACGCCACCTGACAATGTTACCTCACTGATTTCAGTTATGAACTTGTGTAAAATTTTGGTGGGAAACATTGTAACCTATCATTTATTAGTTACATCACTATATAGAGGTCATACCTGTTTATAAACATTTCGAACATATTTGGTATGCTATTTACATGATCCATATGGTTCTAAATATGTAATGGTCATTAATATAAAATATCTTTTGTTTGATGCACTACAATCAAATTCTGTATGTCTTGCATCAGATTGTGACCTTGCATCTGTCTGATCATTCCTTTCTACTTGCATTATGGTCTTTATGCAACAGAATATTGAATTGTTTACAATGAATTGCGACCTTGTACCTGTGGTTTCCCTAAAAGTTCAGGGCATTTCTAATTTGTCTCGCCGAGGTTAAACAACTAAACACAAAGGAATTACTACCAGAAGGAAGTCACTTTTCTTATTTTGTACTGATGAGATTGAATACAGAAACATAAAAAGTATTAAAAACATCAAAATGTGAATCTGTACGCTACAGTAAAGCTCAATTTTGTCATAACACGTATGATTCACAATTGTTCCTATGAAAATACAGTCATGCAGCATTTTGCCTACATATACTTCATACACCTAAAGTTGTTGAGAAGGCTTGGCTTGACAGTAGAGAATATCATAGAAAAATCATCTTTATTGCTATTTAGAGTTCATCTAATTATCCATTGATTAATTGTATTATCTTAAGGAACCTTGTTATAAAGCCACAGAGTTGGTTTTTCTATAACTATCCAAATAGACCCTCAATACCACAATACCATCACTGAGATATTAGTAACTGAATCATACATGATATAGGAAAATGTTTCATCAATAAATAATCCTCAAGACTTAACAGAAACTTTAACTTAAAATGTAGTTGAGTCTGCATTTACAGTCTATGGTGTTGAAACTCATCCATACATAATATGATATGACCAAAAGATATTGTTCCAAGTAAATGAATCTTCTATTTTCTTTCCTAAGCATATTTTTTTTTTTTACCTTTCTGGGCGCTATCTTACCCTGCCCGCGAGCTAACCTCTCACTCTTGGTCAGAGACTTTGGTATCAATGTCTTTATTAGCTAAAAACATGAAAAAAACTTAAAAACTAGTTTTGTACTCGAAAAATTATAATAGGCACAGTAAAGTTATACGTAACTAATGGTATACTACTATATTCCTAAGCATATTAGCCCATTCTCACTAATTTGAAAACAACAACCTTATGTAATCTATACTATAATAATAATATTATAAAGAGGAAAGATTTGTATGTAAGTGTGTTTGTTACACTTTCACGGAAAAACTACAAAACAGATATGGATGAAACTTGACACATAGATAGAGCATATCCTGGAATAACATATAGGCTGTTTTATCCCGGGAAAATATGACATCCCTCGGCAACGCGGGTAAAACGGCGGGGGACAGCTAGTTACAAAATAAATGACAGTTATATTTTACTTCCTACTAATATTGTAAATCCAAGTTTCCGAGTATGTACAATGTTTGTTACTATTTCATGTAAAAACTACCAAATGAAATTTATCTCAGAGAAAGAACATGCCTTGGGATAACATAAGATACATTTTCTTCCGGGACGAAGTAACATCTTTGGGAACACAGGTGAAACTATGGGAACAGCTAGCTTACTAAAAACCAGACTAAATGCAAACTGTTGTTGAATTAAATTTTAAAGGCATCATCATCAGCCTATCTCGGTCCACTGCTGGACATAGGCCTCACCTATGGCATGCCATTGAGCTCAATCTTCAGCTCTTTGTTACCAACCGCTGGCAGCCAGTAACATGTTAAAGCAATAACTATGGTATATTTGGTGTGTATACTAACACTTTGTGGGTAATGTAATAAGATCTATGATTCTCTTACAATAATATAATAAACCATTTAATTCCGACAAAGCATCCATATTTAGTTAGTAGGTACACATAATTAAATACAATAAAATTGTCATCTGTTTCCACTAATAGCAGATAAATAGTTCTGTCTCAAATAAAAAGGGGTACAAAATACACAAACATAACCTTGAATAACAAGGCAATTTGAAAATATGAAATACCTACTAAAATACATAAGGATGTAGATTCTGAAAAATAAAATGTGCATATAATAAATATAGATATTTATTTTTTATTCAATAATATTAAAATAAGGTAGATTATGGGAAATGTCACATAAAGTGCTCAAGATATTTCAAACTAACTTACATCTCACATTTTCGCTGCTTTCCTGAAGAATCAAATGTACTTAGGGATATTAACATAGCCTACTAATACATAACTTCTGGATGAAGTAGCTTTTCAAATAATTATTGACATCAGTGCAGTAGTAAATACAAATGGTTGCTCTTTATAATATTAGTGTAGATATTAAGGATGCTACCTAGTGAGGCTTAACTCTAAGCCAGTAAGCTTAAATTTCTCTCCCAAATTTTTGACCTATGCTTCAGCCAATCCTAATCAATTAATAATAATAATAACTTTTTATTGCCAGAAAATTTCATTAAATATAACAAAAAAGATAGTACAGAGCACAAGATATCCTTACAACTAAAACCAGTTTGACAGCGAGTCCCAAGCTAAGCAGAGCTTGTGTTTTGGGGCTCAGGAAATGCGATTCACCAGTATCGATTTGTTCTGAGTTAAAAAATTATGTCTTCCATAGATTTATTGCATAAAGCAGAAATTTACTACATACACAAATTATTATTTCCCCAGGTAAGAAACGCAAGCTCAGCGAAGATTCCAAAGAGCTGTGTGTGTGGGAAAACAATGCAAAGCCAGCAAAACTCAGCAAAATATGGCCAGTCTTCGACTCTGGAGGGTACGGCAACGCTGCTGTCCTTACGTTACACACGAAAAACAAGTGTACTTCAAAGAAAAACCCTTTACTCTTCAATACCTTTCAAGACTACGGGACCATGGGAATGAACCAATATGACTGGTTTGCTGGCCTTAATACATCCTGGAAGCAGATTCGGTTGACCGGTTCCATTGGATCAGATGACGTCACGAAACGCCTCTTCTCATCAGTGTCCCGTCAGCTACGCATTATCAATACACACTTCCAAAGGTCCATGTTCAGATACAAGTATCCTAGAGTGACAAGATCGAACGTCCTTCTGGAGAGCTCGAACCAGAGACGACCAGCTACCCATGTCAGTATGTCCTTGAAAGCTATAAGGTTCCAGTCGACTCCGAGAAGGGAACTGCCCTGTTATGGTAACCTGGAGTTACCTTTGAAGATAAAGCAGGAGGGGACATCATCACCCCAAATATTCCCAGCTATCAGAAGTGTTAATTCGGACAAATCGTGCGATGTAAAAGTTAAAATGGAAAAGGAGAAGGACCGGGAGAGGGAGAAAGACAGAGAACGTGATAAGGATAGAGAGCGAGACAGGTGAGCGTGATGAACGTAAATAACACTTCATTTGCAACACCATTTCTATTAAAAATCATGAATGCAGATTGAAAACTCTAAAAGTATGTTGCGCCCCGCGATTTTTAACTATATTCTCTAATGTTTTGGATATAAAGTAACCTTTGCCTCACTCCATGCCTATGTGGTGGCCAATATTTCATTACAATTAGCTTCACCATTGACGCATCAAGATAAAACAAAGAAATTTAGTCTTTGGATGTTATATTTTCCCGCTATAAAACGTATCCTATGTGCTAATCCAGATTATATGTTTAAACAAAAACATATCGTTTTACCGCGAAAATTCTTTCACGTTAACCAGTCTACCAACCAATAATGCTGGCAAAATTTTGCATCCTAACTAATATAGTATACAGGATCTTACAAAATTTCCCGTAAAGCCGAAAGGAGGTTAAATGGGGCCTTATAACGAGTCCATTCACAATATTTAAGAACCGTAGTAACGCTGTATAACATACCCTAAAAACTTAAAAAACTGATTTATATGAATGAAAAATAGAAAAACTACTATACGTAGGCCTTTCTGTTAAATAATCTGATTCCCTGACTTGACAGCTTACTAGTGTTATTGGCTTTGATAATGAATTATATTTTTACGGGGTATTTTGTAACACGTTGTATATGCCAAAGCGATATTTTGTTACACTTTCACGGCTAAACAACAAAGCCCGAAATTTGACTCACACATAGCTTACAGAACGGGGGACAGCTAGTTTACAATATTCATCATCAACCTACCTCTGTCCACTGGATATAGATCTTATCTATGGCACGCCACTGCGCTCGATCTTCAGCTCTCTGTTTCTATCTGCTGTCAGCCAGTTTGCGTATATCATCGCTCCATCTAGCCGGAGGGCGCCCTACACTACGTTTACCGAGCCGTGGTCCCCACTCAAGAACACGTCTACCCTATCGGTTATCCGTTCTACGACATATATTAGTAGGATTGAACGTGTTATATTTGAATGGTGCAGATCATCCCACCGGCACTCGTCGTCGTCGTCGTCGTCGTCGTGCCAGCACTGCCGGCGGCGCCTGCGCGTGAAGCGCTGCTCCATCGGCGTGCAGTGCCGCCGCGACCGCGCCGCGCCGCCGCCGCTGGGCCCGCTGGCCGGCGGCCCGCTGGCCGGCGCGCCGCTGGCCGAGGGGCCGCTGGCCGGCGCGCCCGAGCTCAAGGGCCTCAAGTATCACAGGTGACTACCCCATCCCCATGGCACACGCACGGGCCCGGGGCAGTTGGCCCGACTGCCACACCACAGGTCTTGGGTCCGATCCCCACCCATGACAAATATTTGTGTGAAAACATGTCTGTTTATTCTGTGTTTGGAAGTAAAAATTGCGATCACTATGCATTTATAAGGAAAAAACTTATATATCAGTAGGCTGATTTCCATTGTACAAGCAAGAAAGCAGAAAAATCAATCTCACCCACCATGGTAAATTATGCTGACAGTTTAAAGCGCACCAAGCCTAAAAGATAACTGGGTCTCTAGTGCAAATGAACACACCAGCAGATGCTCGCTGATAGATTCTCAATTGAGGTACCCCCAGGCAGTAGTGTCCTTTACCGTAAACTCAAGCTCATAGAATTCGAAGCCACGGTTCTCATCTTGGCATACAATGTCTGACCTATTTTCGCCTTAAAACTAGCTTTAACTTCTATTCCCAGAGCATTGCAAAGTTATAGCTTATTACGAATATTGTAGTGACTATAATGGTTTGAGAGAGTTACATATTTGAACTGATGTTGTGATACAGATTGATGCGAGTGGAGACTCATCCGAACGGCGGAGCCAGTGTGGTGTACCTCCACCAGAGGGACGTGGACATGCTCAATGCTCAACAGCAGGAGTCACTCGCCAAGGAATTCCTCAAGGTACGAGAATATGATAAACGCAAAAATCTGTAAGAATTTATGTATGGATGTTTGTTACTCTTTCACGCAAATTATACTGTTTGGATTTGACAAGTAGTATTGATGGGAGTGCATATCACTCTTTTTGTCATAAAGACTAATATTTCGATGTACAATTATTATATTTCTGATAGATGCTTTGGTTTCTGCTATTAACTTACATACAAAAGGTAGCCTATATCCCTTCCCAAGATATAATCTCCTTACCAATTTTATTTATGATCCGTTCAACCTAAAAAAACAATAAAAAGACTGACCGAGACTCTTTAGAATTTATTTTAGTACAGTGGACCCCCGCTAATACGGCCCCTGTCTAATCCGGCACCCCCTGTAATCCGACATGCCTATCACTGTTGAATTTGTTGGAGGCCATATGCATTTGGGTATATACTGGCACAGTATAAATGCAAAGTGTTTGTAATCTATTCGATATTTGAGTGTTGTTCTTTGAGTGTTCAAGTTTCTTTGACACAAGCAATAAATGTTCCTGGTAAATAACCACTGTTTAATTCAATATTTCCATTTGAATTTAGGTACACAAATATTATTTAGGCAAATCTTTAGATAGTATCTAATCATTTTTATATGTAATTTTAAATAAATAAATTTCGGGACTCTTAAGCAGTACTCTATAGTCCGACAAATTCGATAGTCCGACACTGCCCTGCAAAACGTTTGTCGGATTACCGCGGGTTCACTGTATAGCTGTCCATAGATAACCAAGTGACGAATGGCCGGGGATGTATTTATTTATAACTAGTTCTCACCTGGGGTTAAAGAACATTTATTTCTCACAAGAATTACAAATAAATTCACTTACTTGAGATATTCTAATACACTATTTATGTTAGTAATCAGATAATCTGATGAGCGTACAAAAATTTAAATAAAAAAATCAGTAAATTTTAAACAGTTTAATTAATTTTAAGAATAGTATAAAAATGTAAGGTAGTTACGTAATAAATAATGCCCATTCATCACCTTGCCATTTTATCCGTATTCCCAAAGGATCTAAAGTAAAGTGGGGTTATAACATAGCCTATGTTACTTCTGGATAATTTAGCATTCTAATAGTGAAAAATTTATAAAAATCGGTCAAGTAGTTTTTATTTAGTATTACAAACAAAAAAACATCTCTATAATATAAGTGTAGATTTCATCTCTGTTTTGATGATGCTTGATATCAATTAAAAAAGTAAATATATTTTTTTTCATATTTGTTTGTTAAGACCTATTTAAAATAAAATATTTTAATTTCATTATAAATAAACTATAATAATATCCTGGGACATTCTTTTACACACGGCCATCTGATCCCTAACTAAGCAGGGCCCGGTACTATGAAAATCATATAACTGATATACTACATTTTTACACATATCCTACTAATATTATAAATGCGACATTGATATTTACATGCATACGGAACAAACATGTTCATGCACCCAAATGCTTGTCCTGGTTGGAAATCGAACCCACGACCTGCGGCGTGGCTCTCAGGCTCTCTACCCACTAGCCAACTGGCCCTACAAAACAAACATTACTAAATATTTTATTATTGTTTTGTCCACCAACAGCTAGTATTCTCTGAAGACAGTGAAGGCTGGGCCCACTTCGTCTGCGGAGTGGTCCGCGGGGCGGCGGCGGCGTTCCCCTGCCTGCTGCAGTACCTGTCTGAGACCCATCCGAACCTCACGGTGAAGGCTGGAGTCCTGGCGCGGGCCTCCGACATCGAGACTACCACTGTCACCCGCTATTACCAGCAGGTAAGTCGATCATCTATCAGAAGGTTTTGAAGCAGACTGTCCACCAGTTGGTTTGTAGGGCTCCGTTAACTATAACAAGCTAAGAAAGTACAACAAAGTAACCTACGATAATTTTATGGTATCCTCACGATTTTTAATCTAGAAACAAATCAATGTCGAATGTGGATAACTCTCCAGGATGAAAGCTTAAGGCTAGGTTTCCACCAGAGATGTGCCGAGATGCTATGCGGCCACCAATAGGATCGTATCATCATCATTGCTCTATTAAAGTGATTCTAGTAGCGGTGTCGCCTCATAGCTACCTCGCACAACTCTAGTGGATAAAGTGTAATGACTAAAATACACTACACCCAGACATGAATACAAATGTTTGTGGATGAAAATCCACATTTGTTGTGACTGTCACAGAATGTAACCCCAGCATCAGCTGGCATGACAGTATTTAAATTTAATTTGTATAACTATTTAAATAAATTAACAAAACAACTATACAATAAAATATTCAAAGAAGGTACCTACTGGTGTCATGCACCTATTTTAGAATCAGTTATCTCATAAGCATTTACCCCCTTCGACCGCAGTTTTTACCATGTCAAAACAAACATATTTTTACAATAGCTCTTTTTTCACCACGAGGTACAACAATCATACGCCGCTGGCACGTTCCGCTGTGGTCCGTTGCACCAGATCTCTCTAGTAGGCACAGTACACGAGGAAGTCGGAGGATACTTCCCAGACATGCTGTCCATGTTAGCTCACTGCCCGTTCCTTAACCTGGTAAATATTTTTCTGTTACTATTTGATTTAGTTAACTCATACTTAATTTTTACACAAAAATAATTATGAAAAAATGCGACAGGCCCAAGGTCGCGGTTTCGATTCCCATGCAAGACAAACATTTGTGTGCATTAACATGTCTGTTTGTTCTGTGTCTCGGTGTAAATATCTATATAAGTAGGTATTTAGAAAAAAATTAAGTATTGTACGTAGTATATCAGTTATCTGGTTTCCATAGTACAAGCTCTGCTTAGTTTGTGACCAGATTTGTGCCGTGTGTAAGAGAATGTCCCAGGATATTTTATAATGTTTATTCATTTCTCTTCATATCTTCCCATCATCCTCGAAGAGTTAACCAGAGGACGACGTTGTGAGGTCTATATTCTACTGAACATATTTAAGTATTAATATTGGCACAGGTAGTTTTAAACCTGAATTTTACCTGGAACATTTCTATACTAATATTATAAAGAGGAAAGATTTGTATGTCAGTGTGTTTGTTACTCTTTCACGCAAAAACTACTAAATGGATATGGATGAAACTTGGCACATAGATAGAGCATATCCTACCATTTGGGCTACTTTTTATCCCGGGAAAATGTGATATCCCTCGAGAACCGCGGGGTACAGCTAGTAATTAATAATACAACATCTCGAAAAATATAAACATGGTTGAATCCCACAGACAATGCCCTGGGGTCCCATGTCTGCCGTGGAGATGGAGCCACAGGAGTCCAACGACGGCCCCATTCTCTGGATCAGGCCGGGGGAGCAGCTGGTGCCCACCGCTGAACTCGGGAAGAGCCCCATCAAGAAACGAAGGTATGACTTCATGAGGATAGTCGCATCACAGTAAGAAAAGATGTGACCAAAAGTAGTTAACAGACAAAGCAAAGGATTAGGTTTTAAGTGGAGATGGTTGTACCCTCCGAAATGTTAGGTGAGATGATTTTCAGTTAGTTTTGAAGCAGTTTTGACTGGAAATACTATGTTTCTGCACCATATTGTTTTTTATTGAGAGCTCAAACTTGTTATGGGACTGAACTAAAGCCATAACCTTTGCTACAGTATGTTCTCCATCATTATATAAATAAACATTAGTTACATGTAGGAATCAAACTCACAACCTGTAACAACTGTACCGATTTTACTCTCAGCACGTTATGTTGCGTTATGTTTTATTTTCTATGCATACCAGCTTTTTGGCGAACTTGTGCGATAGAAGTTCGTGCTCATGTCTCTGGCGTTTGTGTGAAAAGTTACAATGGTGGTGATGCTGAGATAGGTGCCTTTTTGGCCTCACACAGTGTATATACTGTATGATTGTATTGTTATTTCTATGTGACAGGCCAGTTGGCTTGGTGGTTAATGCTCTGACTGCCAAACCTAAGGTCGAGGGTTCGATTCCCACCTAGGACAAACATTTGTGTGCATTAATATGTCTGTTTGTTCTGTGTCTGGGTGTAAATATCTATATAAGTATGTATTTGGAAAAAAAAAGTAGTATGTGTATATCAGTTATCTGGTTTCCATAGTACAAGCTCTGCTTAGTTCGGGACCAGATGGCCGTGTGTAAAGAATGTCCAAGGATATTTATTTATTTATGTTGTATCAATGTCAATGAAATTGTCTATGTTGATGCTGTGTGAGTCAAAAATAAATGTTTTCTTTCTTTTGTATGTTTGTTAACCGCAGGACGGGCATCAACGAGCTGCGCAACCTGCAGTACCTGCCGCGCTACAGCGAGGCGCGCGAGTTCCTGTTCGAGGACCGCACGCGCGCGCACGCCGACCACGTGGGCCACGGCCTGGACCGCATCACCACGGCGGCCGTCGGTATGTACATCCGCCAATATTATCACATTATATATCTGGTTTCCATAGTACAAGCTCCTCTTAGTTTGGGATCACATGGCCGTGTGTAAAAGAATGTCCCGGGATATTTATAAAAATGCTACGCGTTACCGGTTCGATAAATTAACAATAATAACAGTTTGTTCAGTTTAGTCTCGCGACGGGTACTTGTGAAAGTGACCAGTGGTTCGAAATTCAGTCATGTTGTATTCCGTGACCTATTGGAGCCTTTTTCCCAGTGAGTTTTCTCCTTCGAGAACGCTGGGACAGCTAGTCTATTGATTTTTTGTTGTTTCAGTGATACGTTAGATAGATTAATAGTGTTGTGAAGTTTTGTAACTCATACCAATGCCTTATATTGGTTTTGGTACCGTTATTTAGTTAACCACTGAATAAAACATCCACAATCCTGTATGGTATTCTGGGGCATGCTCTATCTATGTGCCAAGTTTCATTCAAATCCGTTAGGCAGTTTTTGCGTGATAGAGTAAAAGACATCAAAACATTCATCCTGTAACATTTCGAATTTAGCAGAACTTTACTAATTCATTAATATTGTTACAGGTGTGTTGAAAGCGATCCACTGCGGCGAGGAGTCGGACCGTGGTCGCATTACGAAGGACGTTGTCGCCTTCCACGCTGGCGACTTCAATAAACTCGTGCAGCTACTGCAGCTTGACCTGTACGAGCCGCCTATATCGCAGTGTGTCACATGGTTAGTACGCAAGCCTATGCCAAGCAGCTTTAGTTAACTTAGGGTCGGAGAGCATCGGCCGGCGCTCTTTTGACACAGACCGGCGCGAACTATACGCTTGGCACTGACCGCGGCCAACAGCGCGGAAGAGTACGTCATCAGAGGCAGCCGGTCGACTCCTCTCATAATTTCACACTAAGCGCGTCAGGTTTGCATACAATGCATTCTCAATAATAAAAGAAATGATATAAAAATTATACCTTATTACAATTAAACAAAATTCAGTTTTAAACGTGATTAAAAATCTGCTCTCCTCACCGGACTCTGAACGAAGCCTTATTAATCACGCTCCCGTTGCGCGTTGTCAAAGGATCGAATGTATTGTGTTACTCTCTTTGATTCAATGTTCTACTTGCATCGCAGTAACTTCTACAAATTCATATTAGATTGATGGTTCGGACCGCGAACAGTGAACATCGGACAACAGATAGCGTCAATGTAATACGAACTTGTGTGCGGCGATGATTCCAAATATTAGGTTGGGGAAAAAGTCTTTTCGTATTATAGTATGTATGAACTTGTAATAAAAATCTCTTTAGCTATACTTTTTGTATCAGGCTGGTATTGGTATCATTGAAAGTTTAAATTTTAAAGAACATCATTCTAAATTCAAATTAGGAAAATGTGTGATTTGCATTTGTTTTTCGTACCGCCAAGATGAGTGAATCTAATGAAGAAATTCGATTCATTTTAAAATTTTATTACAAAAAAGGTAAAAATGCAACGCAAGCCGCGAAAAAAATTTGTGATGTTTATGGACCTAGTGCAGTGTCTGTGAGAGTAGCACAAATTTGGTTTAAGCGTTTTCAATCCGGAAATTTTGATGTCATAGATGCACGTCGCTCTGGTCGCCCCATTACGGATAAAATGGATGCCATTTTTGAAAAAGTGGAGCAAGATCGGCATATCAGTAGTAGCGACGTAGCTGAAGAACTGGGAATTGACCACAAAACAGTTTTGGCGCATTTGAAAAAAACTGGGTACACAAAAAAGCTAGATATTTGGGTACCTCACGAGCTCACTGAAAGAAACCTAATGAACCGTGTACTCATTTGTGATTCTTTATTACGACGTCATGAAACCGAACCATTTTTGAAGAAGCTGATAACTGGTGATGAAAAGTGGATCACGTACGACAAGAACGTGCGAAAAAGGTCGTGGTCAAAGGCCAGTCAGGCTTCACAGACTGTGGCGAAACCCGGGTTAACTCGCAACAAGGTGATGCTGTGTGTGTGGTGGGATTGGAAGGGCATTATTCATTATGAGCTGTTACCACCAGGCAGGACCATCGATTCTAATCTCTACTGCGAACAGCTGATGAGATTAAAGCAAGAAGTTGAGAGAAAGCGGCCGGAATTAATCAACAGAAGGGGTGTGGTTTTTCATCATGATAACGCTAGACCTCACATCTTTAGCCACTCAGCAAAAATTAAGAGAGTTTGGCTGGGAGGTATTAATGCATCCGCCGTATAGTCCTGACCTTACACATTCAGATTTCCACCTGTTTCAGTCTCTTCAGAATTATTTAGGCAGTGTCAGGTTAACATCACGAGAGGACTGTCAAAACCACTGTATTTTGATCAGAAGTCCCAAAATTTCTATAGCAATGGGATCATGTCCTTACCTACAAGATGGCAAAAAGTTATCGAACAAAATGGTACCTACATACTTTAGTTAAATGTAAATAAACTATATTCAAAGTGTTTTGAATTTTCTTAAAAAATGCGAAGGAACTTTTTCCCCAACCTATTACATTATAGAATCGCCCTGCTGGGATTTAAATATATCTTATATGATTTTTTAAATTGGTTGATTTGATCACCCTCCACAAAATGCACACTCTTTATAATATTTTTTTGGTTTCCACGATGAGTGAGTTAGTTGATAAATTAAGTCTTAAGTTCCTCAGTTATAGATAATTTATCCTTGTCGCAAGTAGTAATAGTTACATGATGTAGGAGAAGGCAAGAATATGGTAGTTTGTACAGTACCATCCCAGTTAAGAACTAAGGTTTTAATTAGTAGGTAAATATCCTGGGACATTCTTTACACACGGCCATCTGATCCCAAACTAAGCAGAGCTTGTACTATGGAAACCAGATAACTGATATACTACATATATTCCTTTTTTTTTCTAATTACATACTTATATAGATATTTACACCCAGACACAGAACAAACAGACATGTTCATGCACACAAATGTTTGTCCGGGGTGGGAATCGAACCCGCGACCTTCGGTTTGGCAGTCAGAGCGGTAACCACCAAGCCAATTGTGGCCTGTCAAGGTGTTTTCAATCATAATGTTATTTCATGAATATGTACTTGTAGATTATTCTGAACACATTTACAAAACGCCAGTTCGCTTAATTTTTCCTTATTAAAGAAATATGTAGCAAATACTGTTCCTCTTAAAATTGGATTGAAATGAAATGAAATATTTTATTCAAATAGGCCTTCACAGGCACTTACGAATGGTCAGACTCTACCACCGGTTCGGAAGGTTGCTTTTACTGAGAAGAGCCGGCAATAAACTCAGCACTTACTCTTTTCAAAATAAGATTTTGTACATAAAGATGTGTCTTGCTGGAGCGGGCGCTACACCCAAGCATTGTCGTCATTAAAATAATCATTTGTGTTGTAGAAAGCCTTTTGTACTAAAACAGTCTTAATTCTTTCCTTAAATTTTTGTAAAGGCAAATTTAAAATTTCAGCAGGGATTTTTATTATAGATGCGTGCACTAAGTCCTAAAAATGAGCCTTGCACTTTTTGCAGTCTATATGCAGAAGTGACAAGTTTATCCTTATTTCTAGTATTGATGGAGTGCATATCACTCTTTTTGACATAAAGACTAATATTTTGATGTACAAATATTATGTTTGCATAAATATACTGCGATGCAACTGTGAGGATATCAATTTGTTTAAACTTTTCTCTGAGGGAAGCTCGAGAACTCAAATTATAAATTGCTCGAACAGCTCTTTTTTGCAATATAAAAATGGTTTCTATATCAGCAGCTTTACCCCAAAGCAAAATGCCGTAGGTCATAACACTATGAAAGTAGCTAAAATAAACTAATCTAGCCGTATCGACATCTGTAATCTGCCTGCTTTTTCTAACTGCGTAAGCTGCTGAACTAAGTTTTCCCGCAAGACATGATATTTGTGTCCCCCATTGAAGTTTTGAGTCTAAAGTAATTCCTAAGAAAACTGTTGACTTCGTTGTCTAACATTATACTACAGCCTAGTTTTTTAACATTGGGTAATGCAAATTTAATACATTTAGTTTTTCTTGCATTTAAAACAAGATTATTAACAGTAAACCAATTTAATACCTGGGCTAATGCACCGTTTACATCGTTATAATTGTATTTCAGTCTATCAACACCAAAAATCAGTGAGGTATCGTCAGCAAACAGTATAATTCCACAGGTATTTCTTACGTAAAATGGTAGGTCATTGATGTATACTAAAAACAGAAAAGGCCCTAGAATAGAACCTTGGGGTACACCCATATGCACAGGAGAACCAGATGAGATTGGTTTCAGCTATTTATATTACAGAGTACCAACTTTAAAATGTACTTATTGAATTCCAGGTTAGAAGAAGCCAAATTGAACCAACTGCGCAGAGAGGGTGTGCGTTACTCGCGCCTGCCTCTGTGTTCGGACGACATTTACTTCTTGCCGAGGAACATCATCCATCAGTTCAGGACTGTGTCTGCGGTCGCGTCTGTTGGTGAGTGTACTCTTGGGGTTTTATGTCAAATAAGCCGACGAACGTTGATGATACTCCTGATGGTAAGTGATCACCACCGTGTATAGACATTTGCAACACCAAGAGCATCGCTAATGCGACGTGAAATTATACAAAAGAACAAATATCTAGTAACTAATTCCGATGGATCTCCTCTCTCAAGTCTCAAACCAGGAAACTCAACAGGAAATCGACACCTCGTTACCATCGAAGCAGCACGTCTGCGGTGCTCGTTCGTTGAGTCGCTGACGGCGGGTCTATTACGTCCTGATGATACTTCGTGTAAAAACGAAACACGTGTCCATTTCCTGTTGAGTTTCCTTGCTTGTGACTTGCCTTAGAAGCAGATCTTGCGGAATTATTTAGCAAGATATTTGTTTTATGCATTATCTTAATGGATTAAGACGCAAGGCCACTACTGAGTCAATTAGTTATCGACGTGAAATTGTTAAGTCTCATATGCCTGTATTTAAACCACCTTCCTAACCGAAATATAATAATACAGTACTGTTCCATGGTAATATATGGTAGTACGTCCCCAAACACACTGTAACCAATGATTTGAAATGTAGTCAGTGTTAAATGAAAATGAACAAGCACTTATGGGTAATGTGATTTTAATACCAGTTCGTAAGGTTGTTTTTGCTGAGACAGGTCGGCAATTGCTCTGTTCAAAAACAATTATAATATTCTCTTTTATCTACTAGTCCCACTGAAACTGTATCTATGGTGGAGAAAAAAATACTTGTTGGAAATGTATAAAATATTTGTTTTCTTTTCCAGCGTGGCATTTGCGCCTGAAGCAGTACTACCCGTCTTCAGAGGCGTCCTCGCCGGCCGACGAGCGACCCGCTGCCGAACCGCAACCGGTTCCTGTACACAACACTACTACAGGTCAGTTCTTGTTTAAATTATGAACTGAGATGTGCCTGCGATCTCTATTCAAAATTTCATTAAAATTTATTCCGCCGTGAAAACGTAACAAACAGACTTTTGAATAAATAATATTATTGTGGACACAAGGATAGATGTCGGTAGATATTGGATAGGAATTTTTTTGTTACAAAAAGGATGTTAAAGGATGGAAATGTGCGTTTATGTAACTGTAAAGTATTGGTTTACCGACAATATTCATTTTTATTACAGAGACCAAGAAACCATCGAAACACAAAGAAGGTGTTATAGAGATGAGAGCTCTGAGCGCAAAATTCCAAGAGAAACCAGCTCTCAAGCTGTCACACTCCAGAAAGAGTACAGAGGTCCAAACCAAATCTGAGAAAACTACAGACAAAAAGACAGAGGCGAAATCTGATAAATCAGAACGATCCGAAAAAACTGACCACAAGTCTGACAAAGTTGAACAGAAGTCCGACAAAAGCGATCAGAAATCTGAGAAAGTTGAACAGAAATCAGAAAAAGCTGACCAGAAATCCGACAGGTCAGATCAAAAAACGGAAAAAGTTGATCAGAAGCGTGAAGATATTGATAAAGTTGAGCATAAATCTGACAAGAATGAGAAATCTGACAAAGCGGAGTACAAGTCCGACAAACTCGAACAGAAATCTGACAAATTGGAGCAGAAAACTGATAAAGTCGACCAGAAAAATGATAAGATAGAACTAAAGACAGACAGGTCGGAATCGAAGTCCGACAAAACTGAACAGACTGATATTAAATCTGACAAAGCGGATCAGAAGAGTGACAAAAACCACACGAGCAGGCACAAGGATTCCGACAAACGCCGGGCATCCGACAGCCGGTCTTCCGATAAATCGCATGACCATCACAGACGGCACTCCTCGTCATCGCGCCACAAATCATCTCACCACAAATCCGAACGACACAGAAAGGAACACAGGAGTGATGACAGAAAATACGAACACAAACATCGGGAGAGATCAGAGAGCGGGACAAAAAATACGGATATAAAATTAGAGAGCATAAAGTTACCGGATGATGTCGTCAATCGACCACCCGATTAGTGTATGTTTTCCAGTTTCTAGGGACTTAAACCGAGTTTGAAGTGATAGTGCTGATGTTTCGATTTGCTTTAGGATTTTCGACCTTAGCACCTTGTTAAATCGCATCAAAATCATCGAAATCGTCGAATTGTCCCTTTACAGATTAAAATTTATCGATGAATACCTTATAACAAATAAAAGTGAAAAAAGACATTTCAAAATCTATCCCCTCAAACGTAAGGTCTAAATTCCATCAGCAAATTGCAACTGCCTTCCTTCGCCCTTCGTATAGAACCTTTGGGTAATTGATTTGTAAATATACGATTAAGTGAGTCTCTTAGAGGCTAAAATGTGGAGTTTATGAAAGCGCAGTTTTAGATTACCTTAGTTTACCATTTATTTCTAACCAGTGATTTTCTACAAATGATTTTTAGTACTGTGTGTCTATTTTCTTTATATAAGGTTTCATCCATACCTTCCATTATAGGGGTGAAATAGTGGAGATGCTTTTATCTCACGTTCGGTTTCGATGTGTGGAAAAGAGAAAGAAGTAACCGTCGGTTTTTGTACAGTTTTACGTATTCAGGTTGAACCACAAGAAATGTTGCCCCCGTGACTACGTTCACCCTTTTTAGGCAATTCTTTGGTTCATTGAATTGTGAATTTTAATCTGGAACTCTCATACATAAACTGCTACGAATTGAAAGTGAAAGAATTTTTATAAAACCTTTTTTTTTAATAAAAAAATTATGATTGAAAAATCAATGAAGACGGTAACGGACTTAATTTTCTTGCGCAGCAAAACATTTTTTTCAAATGTAATGTCCGATATCTAAAACTGCGGCGCGAATGTGATTTGAACAGAGTTTTAATGAAGACAGAATGAAAACATAGATATATAGATAAATGAAACTTTTATGACGAAATAATAATAATAAATAAAAATATTCACACATATTTCTAAAAATCGCACTAAGAGTAATAAAATATTTATATATATATTACATTCTGATAGAGTAGGGTAAGGATCTAACAATTTTGTTTGTATTTTCAATGTTTTTAGTTGTAAAGATTTTGTGATCACTAAGTAAACGAATTTTCTACATTATATAGATGCATTAATATGATCTCTAAATTATAATACAATGCAAGATACGGTCACAAAATCACATAAATCAAATAAGCATTTCATCGATTCACGTACAAGTAATATTTGTACAGAACTGAAATTTCTTTCATAATAATATTTGGAGTTTCCGCTCAAGAATTGTAAAAAATAATATTGTTTATTAAGGTCTCAACATTAATAAGCGAATAATTGTCTTATACAATATACATTACAGCTTGTTTTCGTATGAGCTGAGAAGTTTATAAAACGTATTTATATAATATCTGTCAATAAATGTTTCATTGAAGTATTGATGATAGGAAAAGCATTTTGTGATAAATTTATTACTTACTTTCGTGTAACAACAGTGTTTGTTTCGACAGATTCACTTGAGAGTCAGTAGTCGATCTGAGCTTTGCATAAACTGTCAACACTGGCTCACAGATGTTGCAAGCGTAAATATCGTAGATGGTGACTTAACATACAATATGATATTACCGACTGCCTGTTCATAATTAATATTAAATTTATTCTGTATTTAATAACAACTAAAACGATTTTGCAAATTCTGATTGCTTTTAAAAACAGCAGTTTAGGTCAAAGTTACTGGTTCGGAAGTCTCCCTTCAACTGAGAAGAGCCGGCAAGAAACTCGGCAATAGTTCAGCCGTTTTCTCACTGCCATGTAAACCAAATAACAAATTCTTTAAACCCATTTCTCAGCTCATAGAAAACAACAACTTAGATCAAGATTTTGATTAAAATAGCTAGTTACAGTTTTTATAGCACATCCCTATTAGTAAATGCCCGTAAAATACGTAATAATTATGACACGTTAGTGAAACCCCAGTATTAATGACGTTACAGCAAAGGAAGAAGTAACAGGCACTTGCCCGACTTAAAAATGCCCTATTTTGATAAAAATTTGACCGAAAATAGAAGAGAAATGAAACACTTGTTATGCAGCCAGTGGCGTAGCTCCCGGATGGCTAGACGGGGCAGTGCCCCCAAGCTCAGAGGGCCCCTCGGACTCTGATTTACAAACAGTGGCGTAGCCGGTAAGACGGGGCAGTGCCCCCAAAGGGGGACAAACGATTTTAAATAGTTTAGTTGGGGCCCTACTTAATTTTTTGACCCGGGCCTTTGAAATTTGAACTTTATTTGAAAGAATCTGTGTTGATTTTCGATTTGCATTGGATCTAACTATATAAAAGTGACATCTCTACAAATATTCTGTGAAATATCATGAAAATGATTTATTTAAAACGCGTAAAATTCTTCCCAGTATACGGAGGATGTAAGTTAATTTTTGGCTCAAAATTCGTTATTTTTACATACATATTTTATATAAATATATATATTTATTTACGCCTCGTTTTTTCGATCTTGTAAATTTTTCAATATTTTAACTAGGAATTGAATTTTTACCAAAAACTGTTTGTCACTAGAAACGACGTAGGAAAAGCAAAACCATACAAAAGACATTTTTTTTATTTGATTGTTCGAACATGCTTTTCTCGGTAATTACTGAACGGATTCTCATGGGGTTTTCAATATTTGAGCTTTATTACATTGATATCGCCCGAAACAGATATTTTGACAGGCAGAGGAAGTTTGATGATTGGGAACGCAGGCATAGCCGCGGGGGACAGCTAGTATCATACAAATAAGTCAGAAAGTGTCGTCTGTTAATATGTTTTAGAATGTTTTTCTATTTGTTTAAAATTATTTGTGATGAAGACTCATTATATGAAGTGTAGGAATTCCGAAAGAGCATTGAACCCCGCGCCACAGATAAAATTTATTCAATTTTATAGAAAAAAAAAATTGTTTTAAAATTTTTATACTTTTATTAAAAATTGTGTACTCGGAGTCATCCCTCGTGATTCTATCACAGAAACCATGAGCTTACAAATATTCGCGTATTTAAACATGTTATACCGACGTCCATCTCGTTCTCGCGCACATACAATGTTACGCGTTAGAAAGAGATAAGCGTATAATTTTAACTTTCATTAGTTAAAATAGACCTCAGTAATTTTTATGGAAACGCAAAAGTATTATTCATGTATTTGTCGTTTCTATTTGTGTATTGTTATGAATGCGGGGTATTGCCAGTGCCTAAAGACAGCTGTTTAACGACTCTATAACGCAGTGCATGAGTCACATTATTGAATGTATTTTTTTGTTGCGTGTAAATAAATGAAAATTTCGAGATTTTACGGGCAAATTTTAGACAGTTATTTGTATCACAACAGTCAGCGGAATCGGGGCAAACGGTAAAGGTGTGTTAACATTAAAGCGGGCCAAGAAATGATGTATTTTAGATCAGACAGGGTTTATATAGATTCACAACATTAAATCATTATGTATAGATGCGTCGGTATGTCACAATAGTGGCATTTGCCATTGAAATTTTATTCTCATTTGATTGTCCCGCTCGTTTGGTAACGCACCCTTGCCGCTGAGTTCCATACATAGAATCGTGGGGGCATGTGATATTGTCCCATGTCCCCGTCTGCGGCGCGAACCCAATTGTGATTGATAAATATTTATCGTAACTTATGTTTAGGAGTTTAATTTATTGTTTCACGTTTCCTATATTTTTTGAAAAATAATAATTAGATTATAATAGAATTTATATGGTGTTTTATTTTATTCTTTCCCCATTTCTTGGTTTTAATGCCTTGCATACAGATAATCCTTTTATAAGGGTAACTTTCGAAGTCTCTGAGTACGTATGCCTGTGCAATGATTTAATAATTTTACCACATATCTGGCAGGAATAAAATGTTACTATTGCAAAAAAAAAAAAAAAATTAAATCTTTGCAGGTTAAATTTACCATATATTGTCTTAATTTCGGCGCCCAACGGTGTTTGAATGGCCAAATTCAAAGAAAACCATTTATTCAGCTTTCCTCTGAGGGGGTAAGTACAGGGTGCGCCAGAGAAACTTACTTATTTGAAAAAATTCCCGCGCGGTGAGTTGGGCGGGTAGAGGGGCAAGAGGGGGCGCATCTGGAGGGGGAAGTTCCCAAGTTTGTTTCTCCCTCCAGTCAGTTGCCATCATGCTCTGGTCTAGAGAGCAGCGGGCCTTCGCAGTTGAGAGCTTCTTTTCTAACGGTCGCTCACTTGTTGCTACGCAACGTGCCTTCCGCGCTCGCTTTGAAATTCCTCCTCACAGACTCGTTCCTGGCCGTAATTCGATTCTGTCGTGGGTTAACTCATTTCGGGAGTGTGGAAGTGTCGCTAAACCCAGAAATGGACTTCAACGGACCATCAGAACTCCGGAAAATATCGAAAGAGTGAGGCAGTCAGTTGTGCGTTCTCCCCGGCGTTCGGCTCGCAAACAAGCTGCTATGGGAATTTCTGATACCACTGTTCGACGAATTCTCCATGAAGACCTTCAATTTCATCCCTAAAAATTGGCTGTTGTGCAAGAATTAACTGAACGCGATTTTGTTGCCCGTCAAAATGCATGTGAAATGCTGATTGACAACCTGCCTGAAGACGCGGTCGTTTTTTTCAGTGACGAGGCTCACTTCCACATTTCCGGCTGCGTCAACAAGCAAAACATGCGCTATTGGTGTGATGTAAATCCGCGTGAGCTTCACTTGAAGCCACTTAATTGTGAGCGAGTTACTGTCTGGTGTGCGGTGTCGGTAATGGGAATAATTGGTCCTTATTTTTTTGAAGAAAACGAACGCGCAGTTACCGTGAATGGAGCTCGTTACAGGAACATGATCGAGGAATTTTTTCTTCCAAGACTCGAAGAAATGAACGTTAGGAACGTGTGGTTTCAGCAAGATGGAGCCACAGCACACACAGCACGAGACTCAATGAATTTGTTGCGACAACATTTCCCCGACCGCCTCATCTCTCTCAGAGGCGATCTCCAATGGCCGGCACGCTTTCCAGATTTGACTCCATGCGATTTCTTTTTATGGGGTTATTTGAAATCCCTGGTTTATGTCGATCGACCACGGACCATAGCACACCGCAAGAACAACATTCGCGAAGCCATTGCCAACATACCGATTGATATGCTGCGAAGAGTGGATACGAATTTCAAAAATCGACTTCATCAGTGTATGCGCAATGGGGGTCGCCATTTATCCGATGTCATTTTTAAGACTGCATAAAAAAAATTGGGATATTGTATTCTCAAATAAAAAAAAATTTAAAACAATAACTGAAGTACTTTTTTTTTTATTGACCTTTCAAATAAGTAAGTTTCTCTGGCGCACCCTGTAGTAGTTTATTTCGTTTCGAATCCTTCAATCTTATGTAATCCTGCTTGAATCACTTTCTTTAAACTATTGTGAACTAGATGTTAGTAACTGACATTGGCTAAATCCTTACTTGTCCTAATATTAAAAATCCAAAAGTGTGTTCTTTGTTGTTATTTGTATGTGCTCTTGATGCCTCATCGGTACAATCTTACGAATGATTAAATATAGCACGCACGTAGTCTGTGGCATGGAGTAGGACATAAAATAATTAAAATACAATAAACAAACATTAAATTCCTTGGGAATTCTATCAGTTTGTAACTCCCCAATGCTAAGTAAAAAAACAACAGTATTTTTAATAGTTTATTTACTTCCTTATACCCGAGGTATAACATAGGAAAAACATCGACAAAACGTTTTTAAGTACAAACAAATAAATACAGAATTGATATTCAGTCAGATCGTAAAATACTTAAATAATGATGAATTACAATTAAACATGCGAATATAACAATTATTATAAATAATACGAGATTACTGTTATGTTAGAATATCGAAATGGCACTTAGGAACAAAAAATAATGAAAGAAAATACATATTAAATTTGGCAAGATAGCATTTCTACCAGCAGAACTACAAAAGTGATATTTTTTTGTATAATGCTATATTATGATACTACCAAATATTTTACTCGTACATCTTTAAGTAATTAATAAAATAACTCAGATAAAATATAAGAATATATCTTATTGAGTAATCTGAACATCTATATACCAAAATTCAGGTATATTTAGCGAAATATAATAATTTTGTTGAACTTTTACAAAATTTTAATATTGTTCCTTCAATATCTAGTTTTCAAAATCAACGCCATCTACATTTTGCTCTGGGTACTTATTACTTAGTGTAGGTACCGAATGTTTTAATCGATCGCCAATAGATGTCGCTACACGTTCCATAAATATAATCAAAAAATCTTATAAAAATTGCACAATATAAGGCACTTGGTTTTTTTTATAATAAAATGCTTTCCTATCAGTCCTATTATTACCGAAATGTAAATAAATATTTATATAGGTAGTTATATAAAATTGGCAAGTTATATAATAATATGAGACTTTACAACGTTAAACGGGTTAAAATGTAATGCTTTGGTAATTGTGGGTTTCCAATGGAGGTCACTCGATGGTCACTGAAAAAAAAAGACAATGAGAATATAAAACAATTTGTAAATACCAAGTTATTCCTAAGGCAACAAGGATCAATTTGTAATGCCACTTTTATTCTTCAAAAATTTAATTTTTCAGGCTATTTTGTTGAAGTTCCTCGTCTGACTGATTTCTATTGTTAGTACACTCACCACAAATCTGTTGACTTTAGGAGCAAAGGTTTTCGTGACAGAAGATTGCTGAACCTTCATGTTCTCGAATTTTTCTCGCAGACTGTAATTAATACATTACTTTAATTAGTTTTAGCAGAAATCGCATCAATTAGAAATTAAGCTCTCAACATCATTTCAAATAATATAGAAACAATAACAATCGGGTAACAGTGAATATCCTGAGGCATTTGGTCTCACAATCTGAACAGTGCCTCTACCATGAGTTGCTATCGAAACTTACTTTAGTCACTGGCGCGTAAACGACCATCGAACCCGATCGACTTATACTACCGATTTTAGTTCTTTACGTGACCGCTAGTGGCGCTGTACACAGTTGCCATAGAAATGTTTTACGCCGTCGCTAGCGAGTACGTACGTTAAAAACTCATGGTAAAGGCACAGAGCTTGTACTTTGGTAACTACATTTAAGAAAATACTTAAAAAGTTTTTTTCAACTCACAAAGTAAATTTTCAAGTGCAATAGGAAAATTCCTACTAATTTAACTAAATGTCAAAACGATCGAATGTATGAAGTTTTGTATTGACTAGGAAGTTGTGACAGTATCAAAAGATATGTACTTTGTGGTTAACTCGGTACCTAAAAATCATATTAATTATTATCATATTTAGTTGCTCAATACACTGGTGTTTGATACAGGGTATCTTAAATACTAGGTCTCGATTCTGTAAGGAAAATTACACTAACTCGAGTATGTTTCGTCGCGGCCTCCGTGCTGTCTCTTTCGCTAACTACGCTAAAGCTACAAATCACGTGAGAGATAAGCTCTCAGAGGCCTCCGTGAAGCTCGCCGACGAAGTTTGTATTAGCTGAATAAGGGGGCAGGATAGTTCCGTATTATCAAATGAATAATTAAGCTGGGAGGTTGTTGTTGAGATATACCTCTTGGCAGTCTCGAGCTGTGACTCGCCGTCATCGTCAGGCAGGTCCCTCTCGACGCGGAGGGCGGAGGGCGAGCGCTGGGGCTCCGACTCGGACCAGTTCTCAAAGCGGTTGCGGAAGCTCGTCGTGCGAGCCAGTTGTTGCGCCTGGAAACGATAACAGAACTTCTTTATATACTCGTACAATAGCGTTAGTTATTCCAAATGTAAAGATTTACCCATATTTTGGTCAGCTCCAAATGTATTAGCGTGATGTTAAATAGCCAATAATCTTGTTTTGTTTTTTTTTTATATACCACATGGGCCGACAAACAAGCGAACGGTCCACCTGATGGTAAGTGATTACCGCCGCCTATGGACATTTGCAACACTAAGGGCATCGCCAATGCGTTGTCGACCCTGAGACGTGAAGTTGTTAAGTCTCATGTGCCTGTTATTTCACCGGCCCCCTTACCTTTCTAACCGAAACACAGTAACACAAGTGCACTACTGCTTCACGGCAGAAATGGGTAAGGTGGTAGTACTTCCCCGGACGAACTCTGCCCTAAGAACTCTACTACTCGAGCAGAAATGGGTAAGGTGGTAGTACTTCCAAAATTTCTTGTTCGAGAAAAGGCTAAAAGATGCATTTATTTTTCTACAATCTTATTGGTAAATACGTGATGCGAGCATAATTTGGGATCAGATGGCCGTGAGAGAGAAAATTTATTGGTTTCGACTAAGGAGCAGTAACGGACCTGTTTGAGCGCCTCGTCCTGCTGGCGCGCGTCGGCCCCGCGGCGGCGCCTCTCGTCCTCGCTGTCCTCCCCGTCTTCCTCCCCCTCACCCTCTCCATCGGAGGATGAGTACTCCTCCTCGGAACTGCGCTCGCCGTCGGGCCCGTACTGGTGGCGGCTCTCCCCACCCGGGGGAGGAGTGAAACACTTCAGGGGCTTGGGACCTAGGGGACGGTATAAAAATTAATGTTTGTATGTAGTTGTGCCTTCATATACTTTTTATCTGATAGCGTGGAATATGCTTGTATTTTATTTATTAATAAATTATCCCGAAACAGTTATTTTACATAACCGTAACTAGGTAACTGATATCCCAACAAAAACATAAATGTGAAAGGGGGCCAAGTTCGGTACAAACGATGTGCGAGATGATCAGTGTCACCGATCAAGTTGAAATATAACAGGAGCCAAGATCACCAACAGTTCCGTTAATTATAGCTTAAGCAATACAAATTGTTCTTCAATTGATACGATAGAAAAATTATTAGGTTCTTAAATGTTACACTTGTAACTTTGCAATCGATAAATCGTGTTTGACGTGATTATAAAATAAAACCATAACAGTTGCTTCTATCAATTAGAAACAAAGACAGACACAAAATATATAAGTTTGTAGATCTAACAGACGAAAATTTGGCTCAGAAAGAGCAATAGTAAACATATTTTATTTCACTAAGTCACCTTGGTTTTCGTCTGGTCTGAGCTGCTGGTCCTCCATCTGGCGGAAGACGGAGATCATCCTGGAGGCGGTGTGCCTGGTGGCGGCCAGCGCGGCGTCGGCGGCGGGCGCGGCGGGCTCGGCGGCGCGCGCCACGCTGGGCTCGTGGTACAGCTCCGGCGACGGGGACTTGGCGCGCTGCACCGCCATGCGTACAATTACACTTTATAGCTTATGTTTCACTGGATTTTGTTATAGTAGTTATGGGATAGCTTGGTTTACGAACGATTGTATATTGTATAGGAATATGTAAAGCAATTTTTGAGAATCAACACTATCAAAACATAATATTAGGTATGTACTACTGAATTATTGCCTTTCTTGGATTTATTTTATAAAATATTTAACAACCAAATGTTACTTGGAATTCTATTCATATTTATTTATAGTTCAATCAAGTCGTAATAACTGAGCTAATTTGCACGAATTTTACTCTTTAGCAACACCAGTTCATAGATTAACATAGACATCATAAACTTATGTATGTAAATTATATAAAATAAAATCGTAAGTATCCAAAACCGCCACATTAAAAAATAATATGACAAAGTTTCTGGCTAGCTCTTCTTAGTTGTAGACTTCAGTATAGCCCTAACCTTCATAAGTAACCCTTTGAGGGGCTAAACTTTAAAATTTCTAGCTGTACCTGTGTCTGCCTAGGCGGCGTCATGCGGAACTCCTTGCGAGTAGTGTCCGGCTTGTAGGTCTCGAAGAACTTGAACCTGTCCGAGATGTCCGAGGTCTCGATCTGCACCTCCTCTACCCTGTCCGCCGCTCGGACAACATCTTTGGGCACGAATGGCTGTACATGACAAAATACATTATGATAAATAAATATCCTGGGATTTTTTTTTACTCCCAGCCATCAGAGGTCAAATCCCGCATATATATCGGAGGCGTATCGTCATCGTATCGGGTGCGTCAAAAACGAATGCAATGGGAAATTGAACATCGCGCAACGTCACGTTATACACAGTGTTCAATCTTCGATACAAACCAGCTTTTTGTCGCACTCGATGTCGGCTCTCAAAATAAGCAAAACTAGAAGGTACTATTGAAATCAGATATTTGACTTAGTTTAGTACTACTTTAGCGTATCTCTTCTGTTCTGTGTCTAAATGTACATCTATAAATGTATATATAATATTTAGAGAAAAAAAAATCTGGTACATCAGTTACAAAGAAACTCTGTTTGGTATCAAATGGCCGTCTGTAGAGAATATTATAGAAAAAATAAATTAAAAATAGAGCATTGGGAAACAATTTTTAAACCTCTGGAGAGGCCATCTAGCTCGTATGTTGTTAGTGGGTATGGTACTCACGATCTCCTTGCGCTTGGGGGCGTCTTGGGGCGGAGGGGACAGCGGCGCCATGTTCTTGGCGTTCGCATCTAGCTCCAGAAATATAGAGCGGGACTTCTTGCCGATACCTGCACATAATTTTTATTATTTATTATAGTACATCAAAATTATTGTATTCTTACAATAGGGATGTTGACTGACATGTCAAATTAGCAACTTTTTATTAAATGTCAAAACGATTGAATGTATGGAGTTTTGAAGTTGTGACGTCATAATTGTACAGCATCAAACGATCTACTCTTTTTGTTACTTAAAAATCAAATTATGTTATAAAATTAAGATCAAATTTTATATAGTTGTGTATTTTAAGACGTTCAATACACTGGTTAGTGTTTGATCATTTATCTTGAATAATGGATAGGTCCATATTACAAAAGAAACTGTATACTAATTATCAAAAACTAAACATGAATAAGTACTTATTTATGATAAGCACCACATCCTACTAATATTATAAATGAAACTTTGTATGTTTGTTACTCTTTCACGCAAAATCCAACAAACGGATTTAGATTAAACTTGGCACATATATAGAAAATGCCTTGGAATAACACATAAGTTACTTTTTGTGCCGGGGAAATGTAACATCCCTCAAGAACGCGGGTCAAACCGCGGGGGATAGCTAGTGTAATATAACGCACGCATAATAAAATGTACAATAAATACATTACAAAAGGCAAATAATTCCAAAAGGTAAATAAAAATGAACTTAATAGAATAATAAATAAATAAATAAATATCCTGAGACATTTTTTACACACGGCCATCTGGTCCCAAACTAAGCAGAGCTTGTACTATGGAAACCAGATAACTAATATACTACATATACTACTTTTTTTTTTTTTCTAAATACATACTTATATAGATATTTACACCCAGACACAGAAAATAGTATAAGTAGTAGAATAGTAGTAGAAGTAGAAATCCAATATAAAGTTAAAAGTACATAAAAAATACGTCCATAATCTAAACAGCTGGGGCTCGATTCTGCTTACAGACATTACATTTTCCTTAGAAAATGACAATAGCTCGAGGATGTTTCGTCACGGCCTCTATGCTCTGTCTCTGTCTAATACTACTAATCACGTGAGAGCTCTCCGAGGCATCCGTGAAGCGGCTCGCCGACGAAGATTGTATTACCGTAATAAGGGGGCTGATACATACCTTCGTTGAAGAGTGATCTATCATCAATGTCCCTGTTTCTTGGCGGCTGGTTCTCGTCGTTGAACACTTCGCCGTTCTCGAAGCGTTCTTTGATGGCGCGCGATTTCTCCGCGTCGAGTTCCAGCTCGCGGGATATCTTGTCTGCTGACGTTACGCCTGAGATACAACATATTAGCTGAATGAATCTTTTACAAAATAGCTTGGTAAGAGTCCCAAAGCCCCTGAACTAGCATTTCTCGTGAAACCCACGCCCCCAACACATATAGGTCCAAGCCCCACAGGGGCACCCTCAGCTGTTTAATTTACCCTCTGTTGAAAGGCCACTACGCTTTCCGAGATGTCCGTGTAAGGTAGTAAAAGTAATCAGAAGCTAACATGTTTTAGTCCATAAAAATAATGTAGGTTCTAGAGTTCGATTCCTAGGCTGGGCAGAACGTAACACGAAGAATGGTGACAATGCTGATGTTTCATTGGAGCTTAAAATATAATCTGTGGAATTCTTGAGACCTCTACTTACCTCTTTGGGGATATTGGGTGTTACCTTAAATATTCAGAGACATTGGAATAAATTATAGGAAACTTTTTATACCTGAGGAGATTATAATAGGAAGTAATTACCTTGTTCACTCTGTAGAACTGATTGTTCGTACATCTCCTTAATCTTAGCTTGTTTACCCTGAAAAAAATAAATTAAAAACCATGAATTACTTATTTTACTACTATAGTTAAAGGACTTTGCTAGTTTTCCTTTTGAAGTAATTTTGATGAAAATTGATGGGATGAAATTACTTTGGTAAAAATGTACAGCATAATTTTGTATATCATTATGAATAAAATAATATAAAATACATAAAAAAATCAATGAAAATCGAGACTTTGGTGAAGGCAACACTATCAGGAACTAGCATTGTAGTTGGGTACTTGTAGTACCCACCTGTCTAAAACAACCCAGAAAGGAACTAAACTGTAGCTGCCAGAACACCGCAACAAGTTTTTGGCGTTAGATTTCATCTTGAGAATGGTAATTACCCTAGTAACTCACAACCATGGCGTCCTTCAAGGAAATTCAGCTTATTGTTACATTCAAAAGTTGATTCACTACTAACAAAGGCCTAAGCACATCGTATCGAGTGCGACAAAAAGCTGGTGAGTAAGAAAGGTTTTTCAATTTCCCATTGCATTGTTTTTGGCGCATTCGATACGATGACGATAGATATTCGTGCTCAGGGCACTGAGCTACTATCGACTATTGGCGAAAATTAATATGCAATACCGATCGAGAATCCATGGATTGATGAACCTTTTGACACTAATTTTAATACACGTAATGTCAAAATTCTACTTCAATCTTGCGATTTTAGATCGGGATCGTATAATTTTGGCCGTATTTCTCTCACCATAAACAATCGGCTCCTGATGTTCTGTATCTCTTGCTTTCTCTCGCGATGTCTCTCCGAGGTGGTGTGCTCTCCGGACTCGAACTTGCCGACTATTTCGCTCATGTTGCAGAACGACACCGGCTGTTCCCTGTTTGTTGTGGCCTTGTACGACTTCTTTAGTACAGAGTCCTCGTCTGTTTTTAAATTATAATCAATTAAATAAAAAAATATCTTGGGACATTCTTCACACACGGTCATCTGATCCCAAACTAAGCTGAGCTTGTACTATGAAAGCCAGATAACTGATATATACACTTACTAGACTTATTTTTAAAATAATACTTAGATAGATTAATTTGCAGTTTATATTGCGGCGAGATACTTCGAACCGATAAATATGTCAATTATGTCAGTATGACGTATTAAAAAGGCGGCGTGACAGAAGAAATGAGTAATATTTCTATTCAATAATATTTTGGTACTATCTGGCCGGACATACGTTGTTCTGTGTCCATGTTCCCATAAAAGTATTGAGTTCCAACAAAGAAATAGAAAAAAGTAAGAACTTTAATTTTTTCCCCAAATTTAAATTTTTCCGGGTAACACATAATTTTTTTCTATCCTGAAAAACCTTATTAAATAAACCTTATATAAGTAACTTATTTTTTTGAAGTGAAACTTCTGATCCGTAACAAAAAAAAAGGTTACCTTTTGTGTGACGAGAAATAAATTAATGATAAACACAATCTATGATATTCATAAGTTTTTGATTTTTATTCTATTTGTCGAAAATTTGTTAAACACTAAAATTATACATGAAATCTGCCAAACTGCATAGCTGAATAATGAACATGTTTCCCTGTAATAAAAAAGCTTAATTTCTATCGTGTCTTTACGAGACACATCTTTTTTTAAATTGCCAAATCGATGTTGCCGTTCTCAAGTGATGCGGCAACCACACCGACAGGTGCTTGGCGACAGATTTCCATCTTGAAGGTACTACAAAGTACTCCACAGCTTTGGATTCAGGATATTTTCCTTCACCAAAAGCTCATGCTCACTTGCTTGCTTCAAACATATTAACATGGCGTAAGATCCTCACCTTCTTCATCCTCCTGGTCGCTGGCGCTTTCCTCGACCTGGACACCATTGAGGTACTCGTCTGACACACCAATGTCCATGCCCTTCGCCTTGAACCTAATGGAAGATGTATACTATTATAATAACCTTTCTTTTACTTATATGCGAACATTTGGATTCAGTTTGTTACTCAACAACGCGCAGAATTACTGAACGGATATGTATGAAATTTGGCACAAAGGTTATAGCGAAAGGAAAGATTATAGCGTGGAATATCACATAGGCTTAAATAAAAACTATTTTAAAAGTTGTTTGTCTGTTTGTTCCAGCTAATCTCCAAAATAGAGATCAATTTTCGTTCCGGGAATATGTTACATCCTACATGAACGCAGGTGAAACCATGGAGCAATGATATCAAGCTTTTGAAATGATTTTTCTTTTAAATAAAAGTAATTCGTTTATTGGTTATGATGGTATGGGGCCGTTCAAGTATTACGTAAGCACTATGAGGGGCGGGGGGGTTTTTGCTTTGCTTATTTTGGATGACATGGGGGCTAGGGGGGTCCAGATGATGATTACGTTATCCGTAATTATTTATTTTTTTATAAATATGGCAACCTTCACATTGTCTATGCTTGAAAACGAAACGCATTTTCGGGGATTCACACATAACGTATACGTTTAGGTACTCGCTTAGAATCGAGTAGAGGAATTACCGCACGTTTTTCACAAACATTTTCTCTGTCAGTGTATTGTTTCGTGTGGATACTCTGACGAGTAGACGTATAATTAGCATAGCAAAGCACTTAAAGATTTGTGTTACCGTTGTTTCAGTGAGCCAAAGTTTAATGAAAATGTCGTTTCAAATAGACAAATCCAAATTATACCAAAGAAATTTAAAATTAAAACAAAATCTCGTACAAATACCAAAGAACGAAATGTTAAGTTAGTAAATGAAGTGTAGTGTAATTATAAATTACAAGCAAAGTCCGAAAAGGAAATTAATAGTTTTGTATCTGAGAGAGATATTTGAAGACTAAGAATTAATCCAATCCATTAAAAAAAACAATACATTAATTGAAAAATGTTTACGTAAACATGGGGGAGGGGATAAGAGCTTTGCTGGCTTTAGCTGACAAGGGGGTGGGAGGGGTTAATAATTGTAATAAACCTGCTTACTTAATACTTGAATGGCCCCTATATGTTTTTTACTAATGAACTCAATAAGGGCTTACATGAAATTTGGAAACTATATATTTAGTTACTTTAGGGTACGCAATTGGAAAGCATTAAAACAGTTATACGCGAATGCTAACATAACTAAACCGTTTAAAACTAAGTATATTGGATAAACGTAGTGTAGGGCGCCCTCCAGCTACATAGGTGTACAACTTTGCTTCCGCCGTTTTTTTCCGAAATTCGAGGCTTTATTGTAAAAAACTGGTTATACATTTATGATTCAAAGTATTGTCCATCGCTGGCCACTACTGTCTCGTTTGACACGAGTCTTGATCAAGTAATGCATCCAATTCTGCATCTTCGAAAACCTTCTCTCTTCCACCGCCATGCCGGTCTTCGACGTCAAAATCACCTTTCTTGAAGCGTTGAAACCACTCTCGGCACGTTCTTTCACTAATAGCGGCCTCACCATAGGTATTTGAGAGCATTCGATGAGCCTCAGCCGCAGATTTCTTCATATTAAAGCAGAAAATTAAAACCTCCCGCAAATGACGAGAATTTGGCTCGTAAGCGGACATGTTTAATCGATAATAACTTTATGATGCAGACACAAATCGACTAATATTTCGATGGCGTTATGTTTACAAATGCCTAAGCTTATTGTATGACATCTACGATCTATTTATTTCGACTACCACTTACCGCTACAGCCATCTATTGCAAAACGGCGGAAGCAAAGTTGTACACCTAATAGATGGAGCGATGGTATACGCAAGCTGGCTGGCAGCGGTTGGAAACAAAGAGCTGAAGATCGAGCTCAGTGGCGTGCCATAGGTGAGGCCTATGTCCAGCAGTGGACGGGGATAGGCTGATGATGATGGTGATGATATTGGATATACTTCTTCCCCGGTATTAACTTATCTCTATAACATGACTATAGATAAATAAACGTTTTATAAATTACGAAACAACGAACAAAAAACAGACGAGAGAGCTCTATAATTAAGCAATTATTATTTTCTTAGAAAAACAGCGCTATTTGTTGCTAGTTTTGGTTCATTAGTTAGAGCGCTAGACCGTGTGACAAACGAACAACAATATTTTGACGTCTTAATTAATAACCAATTTAATAACCAATAGTAAGTTAAATTTTTTACACAATAAAAAATAACTCATAAGATTTTAATAGAAGAAATGCAATTAAAAAAAATACTTGTCTAATAATTTTCTAAAGTCGGTTAAAATAGCAAACTCTTTAGATATTTATAGACCACCTTCATGTCATCGCCAATATAAGACCAAGCCTTTTTTGACAATTAAGTGTCATTAAAAAATTTACTTCATTTGTTTAGAAATATGGTTCATCTATTGATCCCATGGTTAAATGTATGTTGATCTGATTGAACCATATCTTAGAGCAATAGGGTACATATCTCTATTAAATTTTTTATATCAAAGGGCACTACTTATATTGTACAGATTATAAGTTGTGATAAAATTCATCTAATTAACTTACACACCATAGGATCAACAGATGAACTTTATTTCATAATACGTAAGGTTTATTTTTCTATGACATACTTTATTGACAAAAAGGACTTCTTATACGGATCAAGGCTTTGATTCTGTAAGCAAAATTATAGCTCTAAATGTGGTAATCTGTTTTGTTAACCAATAAATGAGTTACTTTAAAGGAAAATGTGTCATATTCTGTGTTACATAGAGTAAATTTTTACTAGACACGACAAATGGCAAGATTTTATGTTTTTGGGGGGTCGATATGACTCGAAGCGTTTCGTAAATGTCCCACGTGTCGGCTTAAATAACTAAATAAACCGACTAAAAAGCATTTACTTGCTTATACACAACAAAAAAAGTAAGCATTTTTGTTCATACTCTGTGACCATGTGTGTAAAAAAAAATGCTTTTTTAAGAAGTAATTACTATCCTTATACATACCTGTGCATTTAAAAAAAACTGTCACACTTTTAAAAACACAATAACAATACGTTAAAGTAACCAAGTATTCGATTATTTTACATTTACTACGAATAATGCTGCTTTTACTGTAATTCAATTCGACAATGAAATGGTTAACCATCTCTTAGGCTATACCAATTTATATTATCCAGTCGCAAATATCTAAAATATACCCTACTACTATCATAATAGGGTATAAAAATAATTTTGCCGGTGTTCAAATGTTCTTTATAAAAAACGATCCCCTGTATACTATTCTGTGTTAATAAAAAATATTACAGCATAATTGTAATACATTGCGTAGCGTTAAAGAACATACAATTATATGAAGGAAGTTGGCAAGCAATGTACTAGGAACATAGCGTTCTGGTATTTGATTGTATATGTAATGTGGTGAGGGTTTGTTCTCAGGGAGTTTCAAAAATAGAACATTTCAAATCAACGCTTCCCGATGACGTAAGGAGTCGGTATATGTGGATTGAATCACTTTGATACTTTGAGTTATTTAATAGTTTTATGAGACAAATATTTTAATAACGTCGATGACAAGGTTTTATCAATATCATTAAAATTTAACTTTAAGTTAGATACATAAAAATTTAACTATAGCCCCGTTATTAGCGGAGAATCGAGCCTCTGCAATAGGGAATATTAATATACGTAAATAGATTTAAAATATACTATAACATAGTACCAAACTCGGAAATTGTTTCAAAAACCTTTATAAACCTTATTTTTGACAAATTGAGAAAAACTTTAATTTTGTTTCACACCAATTTTCCTTCTGTTCTGTTGATCGATATGGCTCTGATTTAATTGATCTATTTTAGTTAATTAAATTATACAAATACATATTTTTTAATTTATATTCTCCTATTTACCTAACTGAACACTATCCACTGTACTGTGAACAGTTTTCTGGCTTTTTAACTATAGTATTCATAAGTTTATATCGTTAGTAAGATTCAAAAATTATAAAATCAAATCATGGTATAATATAGTGTTACTTACTTGGCCAGTTTAGAGAGTAGAGCGGCGCTCTTCTCCCGCGGCTTGGCGCGCTCGGCCGGCTCCGGCTCCCGAGTGTCGCGGCCGCGGCGCTCGAACACCTCGAACCGGGACTTGACGTCCAGCGAGGCCAGCTCCTCGAGCCCTAGGTCGGGTTTGTCGGACGCTGGGGACAAATGCACCAACGTGAGTGCCACTGGTGGTGCAAATGTACAAATGGGGCGGCTGCCCGTTTGTCGATCGACTTGACATAAAATGAAAAAAAAAAAAAAATGGATGGCGTAAACTTCTTCTTGTAATATATGGTTAAATTTAAGTTTTGATTTGAACGTAAATTATATTGAGACGTTAGTTCTTTAGAAACGGTAAAATATTTATAGTTCTACAGTACTGATCAAAATGTTTTACCTTAACTATAAAAGTGATACCATAACAAAAAAAAATATTACTACTAAAATCACCATATCGACAGTTAAAAGACGCCATTTGAAAACTTTACAGGAGAGCTATTTAAAAATGTTAAAACCCAAAAACAGGTACTGCATCTAAACTTCTTAACATTCCACATCGAAGCTGTTGAATATTAAAACTAAATGTAAGCTTAAACGAATTTCGTCAAAAATGGCGGTTGAGTCAAATCACCTTTTACCCGTCGATATAATTCTCAGAAATATATTAATTAGAAACATATGATATGACACCTATCAATTTATGAAGATGTTTTTCATCATCTCAAGTTACTTATTTTAATACATTATTTCCCAAATATTAAGCAGTGTTCCAAAAAATTCAGAAAGCATTTGTTGGTCCAGGTAGTTCTAAATTAAATATAATACACATATTGTTATTATTAATCTCTCAAACAACAGATACCTTCACTGACAGGTGCATTTATTTTGTTTCCCTTCCTCTGCACGCATATATAGGTATAAATGCTATCTAGTATTTGCGCTGTTTTTTAGACTAGGTATATAATAATTGTCATTGTCTGTAACACTTATTCCAGAACATGGACGACTTAAAGTCACCAATTATAGGTAATTTACGATAGAAACAGGTTTCTTTATCTTAATAAGTCATTACCAATCAACAAAAGTGACAGTTTAAGTGGTCTGTCTCCCATTCTGTCTAGAGTAATTGTAAACCAAATTTAGATAAAACTGATTGTCTTTGCATACTAGAGTCAGCCTGCGGTTTCACCCGGGTTCCACAGCGATCTAGTGTTTTCATGGGATGAAAAGATAACAATATGTATGTTAGAGATTGTAGTGCACGAACATGGTGACGTCATTAATTGCAGAGTTATTCAATAATTATTATTAAATAGATGCCCCCCGCGGTTTTACCCGCGTTCCCGAGGGATGTCACGTTTTTCCAAGATAAAAAGTAACCTATACGTTATTCCAGGATATAGGTACTATGTGCCAAGTTGCATCTAAATCCGTTTGGATTTGTTTGCATGAAAGCGTAACAAAAATCCTTAGAAACTTCCGCATTTATAATATTAGTAGAATTTCTTTCAATAGCAACACCTGTCATATCTGTCAGTAGTGTGTATAGCGAGGCCGTAGATAAGGAGGCCCATAGATAATCCTAACCTACAAATATTGGGATTAGGATTAAACTTTGCATATAAATAGAACATGCCTGTAATAACAACAATTTTTGAAATGATAACTTCTTTAGCGGCGTTGAGCACTTTTCTTGGAATGGGTATAAAATGTTAAACTCGCGTCAGGACACGTGACCTGATGGAGAATTCGTAAGACGGTAAAAATGCACAACGTTAATGTTCAAGTTTTCACTTCTGCCGGCACTCCCGGAGTGCAACCCGTTGTTATTATTACGAGAAAATGCTACATCTCTCCAGAATGCGGGTGAATCTGTGGAGACAGCTTTAAATATTTGAGACAGCGCGCCGGATGTGTCCACTGACTTATTTACTTACTTACTTTCTTACATAAGGACTTACGTTCCACAACATGGCGGTCACCAACAAGAAGCACGATCTTTTTGATATAGTGTGTATAACACAGCTGTTATTACAGTAAATATTAATGATGTATCAGTTACCTCTAACGACATCTGGTGGCAGCTCTACCGGATTGCTTTCACAGATAATCATTTGATGTTTTTTTGGAGCGGCTGAAACAAACATATGTTAAAAGTTAATAAACAAATAACCTGGGGATCGATTCTGTAAGGAAAATGACACTAACTCGATGTTTCGTCGCGGCCTCTGTGCTCTGTCTCTGTCGCTTACTACACTAATACCACTAATCACGTGAGAGGTAAGCTCTCTGAGGCCTCTGTGAAGCGGCTCGTCGACGAAGTTTGTATTAGCTGAATAAGGGGACTGAAATAAAGTTATGGAAGAACACTTTTTATCAATGGAATTTCTTTGAAAATCGACTAATTCAAAATAGTGAAAAAATAAAAACTATAAAACTTCATATGAAAAGTTAATAATTAACCACTGGATTTTTTATTTAAATTACAATAATATTATTTAATATTACTCAAAAAAAAATCTACTAACTAATTCCGCAGGATCTAATTCTCTGTCAAGCAAACAAGGAGAGTTGAGTTTCCTTTTTTGGGGCTTGACAGAGAAGGAGATCCTTTGTATAATCTTATAATGAATTTCCGCAAGGTCACGCCTGTCATCTAATTACAATAATATATTTTTTTTAATAAAAAATGGCAATTGGGCTCAGGTCTCCAATAAAAAGCGAGGAATCATTTACTCTAAGTTATGGAATGAAATACAGTAGGGCATTGCTTAAAGCGTAACACTGGCTATTAAAACAAAATAATTATTAAGGCCTATCTCTTTCTATATCTAATCAATAAACAAAGATGGAGATATTTTATTCAATCATCAACTAATTGGGGTATCTGAATGTGGTATTTAGAGACGGTATCTGTTTAATTTATTTATATGAGATACACTAACTATGTCCAATGTTTATACGTACACATTGCAAGAAACTAGAGATGGGCCGAGTACTCGGTTGATACTCGGTACTCGGCATACTCGGCGGGTTTTTGATACTCGTACTCGGCCCGAATAACTCGGTTTGAATGCCGAGTATACTCGGTTTTGAGAAAAGCAATATATTTAGGTAGATATAATTAAAACAACAATGTTCAATCAAACTATGAAGCGACTGGTAGTTGAAAGGCGCGGGCTGGGTTAGGGGTGTATCAACGTGAGCCGGCTGCTCGACCGGCGCGAACCTGTTTGTATTTGTTTATGGGCGAAATGGGAATTTGATTGAACCGAGTTATTCGGCCGAGCACTCGGTTGAAAAAAAATGAAACCGAGTAAAACTCGGTACTCGTTACTCGGCCCATCTCTACAAGAAAGTAATAATGTTTTTTAGATAATTTTGAATTCACCTTCATAAATTCAAATTCGGAGGTCCAGCGACAAATTTAAAAAGACTGGAGGTTTTGTGATTGATCCTAGTATTAGTAATGATCCTGATTGTACTGAGACCTCTGCCCAACCACTTCAGGGATGATGGACTAATACAATTCTTAACTTAAACTATCGCCTGTGAATTGGGAGTTCTGGTACTGGAAGAGGAAGGTTAATTTGGTATCTGAAATAGTCCCTTACCGTCTGTCTCGTCGTCCCCGTCAACTGGTTTGGGCTCGAACAGCTGTTTGAAGTGTGGCTTACAGTAGAGGGTTGTATGGTCACTCTGGTAGGTCTCCACTCTGTAAGCAATAATAACTTTTATTTGTGTTGACACAGTGGTCGAGAACCAGCACCCAAATTGTGTAACTCTCTCAGATTCAATGTGGAACCCTATTTCATAATAGATTGCTGGTTCAACATGCGAGCAGTGTGGTACAACAGTCCGAGCGCCGTCAATGTAGTACAAAATAGACTACAACGTCGAACCCTAGAGCATTACCAATTAGTTCCAGTCAAGGTTACGTTTCGTTAGCACCGCTAGATACGTCATTCATTACTTACCAAAGGGCGATGGTAACTTCACTTGCTTTGTAGTGTTACTAAAGGTCCTAAAGAGATTGGCTTAACTTTTAAATTGAAATTGAATTATCGAATAAGAGCTATTTTCAAATAATTTTAAGTGAAGCTTGTAGTATGGAAACCAGACAACTGATCGCAAAGTCCTAGAGAGCTGCTCTTATCTTCACCCCCACTCTCCTCGCTACCAGCTGCATTAGCATGAGTAAAAGGGAGGAAAGATATTTAATTGTTCCAAAGTTATCAGTATTTTGAATTCATGTTTGCTTTAGATTAAGTAAGGTTACAAATATTGCTGGATACAATTTCCCAAAGATCCATATTTGTTTGAATTTTAGGTCATTATAAATGCAGAAGTGTGTATGTTACAATTTAGCTACGTAACTGATAGACGGTTTTTTTTTTTATATTTTTGTTACATGTTCAGGTCACGAACTCGGGTACATAGTGTACATTTTTATTATTAAATTTATTTTTTTGACAACAAAATTGTTTAGAAAGTGGGAGTTGGACTTGCAAACAAAGTGTACCGAACCACCGAAGCGCGGACCCTAAAATGTCCGTACATCATTCTACTGCTTACCATGAAAGTTGGCACATCTATGTGTTTTATTACTGGAGAAGGTTTCATGCTATCTTTTTTACTGTAACTAACCAATAGATGGCGTTGTACCGTAATATAGCCCATTCCTACTCATGTTACACGGTAAATTGGAGTTTAAATCCTTACAATAAAGTTCAAAGTAAAAAAATCAACATACGTGAGTTGTTTATTGCACTGGACACATCTAAAGCACTCCTTGTGCCACGCCCTCCTCTCGGCCTTGATCCTCTCCATCGCGTACACCGGCCGGGAGCACATCTCACATTGCGGGTTCGATTCCCCGTCCGCGGCCGCCTTCATCTTCTTGTACAGTTTCTCTGAACTCTTCGACTATGGGTACAAAATTGGGATATTAACTTATTTTTATCGTTGAGCAGTTTTCATTTGTAAATATTCTATACCTTGTTCTAGATTTGAAATTAATATTTCTTTTTGCGCATTATAATCAGTTAACAACTATTCCAAAAGGTAATCGGTTTAGGCAAACTCGAATCGCAATAAGATGTGGCTGTGCTGTTGGAATCACTTACAACGGATATGGTGCCCACTTTGCCGAATCTGAATCGGTTTAGACAACGTTGAATCGCAATAAGTGGTGGTTGTGCTGTTGGAATCACTTACAACAGATATGGTGCCCACTTTGCCGAATCTGAATCGGTTTAGACAACGTTGAATCGCAATGAGAGGTAGTAGTGCGCCCCTTGGGATCACTAACAACAGATATGGTGCCCACTTTGCCAAAACTGAATCGGTTTAGCCAAAGTTGAATCTAATAAGAGGAGATTAATAATGACTCCATTGGGATCACTTACAACTGATATGGTGCCCTCCTCCTTATGGCGCCTGGACTTTGACTTCTTCTTGACCTGGCGTTCAGTGACCTGCACCTCCTGGTAACTCCTTTGCACGCGTGACTCCGTCTGGATGAGGGTCTGGGACGCCTCCATCGTGGCCGTAGCCGTCGCCATTGCCATTGCTTTGTGCTCTGGAATCAATAAATGGTGGTTAGATTGGAGGATAATCAGAGCTTTTTTGTCCTACTTATTGCCTTTTTTATTGATTTATTTAAAAATGGTAATTTTTGGAAAAGGCCTTCACCTGGAAGGGGTTCTTGTTCATCAATTATATATATAATCAAATCTTAAAATTACAGGTACATAATTAAAGGAAATAAAAGGCGTTTTAATTTAATAATTAACGCGAAGCTGTGATTGATATATCAATATTTCTTACTCATTCATGCAAAAACGACTAAATGTATATAAATTAAATTTTGCACAGAGGTAGAGCATGCCATAGAATAACATATAGCATACTTTTTACCCCGAGAAAATGTAACATCTCTCGGGAAACGTGGGTGGAAACAAGTAATGTTTAATTTAAATATGGAATGAGGGCGCAGATCGGTACAAGATCTAAATTAATAAATAGTGCGACCACCGTAGCATCAGAATGTCATGCAAAAAATGGTTCCTACCGATCGAATGACCACCAAAAGAAATAAATAATATATATAATAAAAGTGTATGAAATCGTGACGTTTTCTTTATGGGAGAAAGAGACAGATACTGGTATACCGCACGCATAATATATTAGTTCAAATAAGGAAGTAAAGTGCTAATAATATTATAAATGTAAAAGTTAGCGGCTCAATTTCGCTTAAACGGATTTAAATGAAACTTGGCAAACAGAACTTTTCTGTGAGAAAAGTAAACAGATGATTAGTAGAAACATGGCATGAATGCTGGCAGCATTGCCACCATGAATGGCATTATCAATTTGTTGGCCAAAGTACCTGCCAGTTAAATATGTTCCGGAATTACACACAACAACAAATAAGCAGGTAAAAGTAAATAGGCACGTCAACAGAAAAAGTAAAGACGGAACTTAATTGCCCGATCAGAAATTCTAATGTAGATCGCGAGTCATAGAGTTGTGACTTAAACTACTGAATTATCGACTGTTTTTGTTGTTGATTTTTGTAAAACTTCACGAATTATCTAAATCTCCAGTTTAAAAAAATCTAAAACAATTAGTAAAGAATACACACTTTTAATAAACCGTTTTAGTAGTTATTAGTGACATTGTGGTGAATCACAGTCTATCAACATTTAACTGTCCGGAGACAACATTGGTGACCTTACTACAGTCTATAAGTGATGGTCGCTTTATGAAATGTAAACCATACGTTTTGCGATAAAATGACTTCTTAACAACAATGTAGTGCATTCATTAGTGATAAAAGAGTATAACGATGGCCATGTGCACTGTACACCTCGCACCGAGTGGTCAAAAATGCATTACCAAGGAAGCTTGGCGTTAGGCAAGTGGGCGGCATTCATGAATCAAGAAATGTTACGGCGATCTTATGTGAATAGGCAGATGATGATGATGATTTTTTAACAACAACAAAATATATATCATTCAACTTGCTTATTAATAGTCATACATTTGGTAATGTAAAAATAGTGAAAAGGACCAATTTCTAATAAACTCTGAGCACAACACAAATTTATTTAGAATTCGACTCGACTAAGTATTTTAATATCGATAGAATTATCAACTATCGATTCACGGCAACACTAAACTATCTAATTGTTTCTAACAGGCCAGTTAGTCACGCACTGTAGTCACGGAAAAAAAGCTAATAATTACCAAAGGAAATTGGTGTTACCACAATCATCTTTGAAAAATCACCAGAACTTTAAAAAAAAAAGATGTAGTGTTATTGTCTACAGTCAAACTTTGAATGACATGTTTTTGGACAACATCCGACTTTTATACAGGGGGATGACTGATAGTTGATTCATTTTTCTGCATGTTCATTTTTGGACAGTGATTAAGTTATGATTTTCAATGTTTATTTATGTTTACTCATATGCACTGTAATAATTTGTGGGTAGTCTTGGGTGGGCAGAAAAAAGGCGTGTGTACTTGGGAAGTGCAACTTTTGGCACAATTTCAAATAACGTGTTGTTTATTTCTATTTTCGTACAAAATTCGATTTACATGATTTTCGAAATGCAGTAATGGTTCTAAAATGCAAATCATCGTGATTTGTCATTAGCTAGATTTTTTTTTAAATGTAGCTTTGATAAGTTTACGCAAATAATTATGTGACCACAGAGGTCTCAAACGAGAAACAATTGGAATAAATTTATAACAATTAAACCATATAAAACCCTTTGAAAAACACCAAAATAGGAAAAAGCCTGATTGTATTTTAAGCTGCTTACAAAAAACATGATAAAATTCAAAAAGAAATACACCAAAAATTTTTACGACCATAAATTCAACACCTCATAAAAGCAGTATCAACGTATCTCGGGAGCGAATCGTTAACAAACATGGCAACACCAAAAAGTCAATTTTCTAAATATACCCGCGTCCCAATTAAAGACCGGTGCTCTGTAACCGGACACTTATTTTTCTTCCATTAAACGAGAGGAAACAAATGGGGAAAACCTTTTATCAACCATATTTGTATTTATTTATGGAATTCAATAGTATAAATATGACGTTCTTTGATCATCATCCTTATTATTGGGACTTATTTTATAAGCTAACTATATTATTTGACGGCCCAGTTGGCTTGGTGATTTGAGACCTGACCGATACGCATTTTCCACGAAAATTTGTGTCTGGGTGTAAATATATATATTAATATGTATTTACATGAAAAAACTTTGCTGGTCTCCATTGTACAAGCTCTGCTTAGTTCGGGATCCGATGGTCGTGTGTAAAAGAATGTCCCTATATTGATTGAAGTAAAACTTCTTATGGGAGGGTATTGCAATACTGTTCCGCAAACCTTTTTGTGTGCTAAGAAATAAATAAATGATAAAAACAATCTAAGGTATCTTTTTTTTAAATAATTTATTCAACACTAATATAAGAATACAATTTATGTTTATATTCAAAAGTGATTGATGAAATTGAAATGTTTCCCTGTAATACAAAAGTGTCTTTATTAATTTAGATCTAGTTTTATATTTTCACCCACGTTCCAGAGAAAAGCAATAGATTACAAAAAAAAGCCGTATTGACTGCTAAATCATTATTGGAAAAAACAATATTGTAGGTAGATTAGTCCAAAATCAGATCGTGCGAACGAACTAATAATGTTGCCATGTACAAAATAGATTTTGGCGCGATCAGCGATGTTTCATTGTTGATCAGTCAGAGTATCTTTGTTGTGACTCATCTTGAATCTAATCTAGTTGCGGCTGTACCTAAGATTTTCTTTAGAGATTTCATTCGGTTTTTGTCACAAGCGGACAATCGTTCCACTTGATTATAAAATAGCCATTAACAATACCAGAGAAATCGCCAATGTATTGTCTGAAAGCTTTGTCGTGTTTTGCCTCTTCTAAAATTCAAAATCAAATAGGTAGGTATTTAATTTTACTAGTGTTCGGCCATTGGTCGAAATTCCATCATTATGATAATTGAAAGAAGAAAAAAAGATGAACTTGTAAGTACAAAAAAAGTGTTTATAACACTAAAGCTCGTCAATAGCTTCAAAGCAAAAAAGGAAACAAAAACAATTCAAAAACAGAACGACAATATTATATATAACTATTTTGTCTTTATATAAAATTATTCAGTTATTATAAGTGAACACAAACTTTTTTGTTGTGTAAATAGATTTCTCTAAGTTAATGTTTAATGTTGGTAACACTTTTACAAGTAGGTACATGTTGGCTTGGTCATGTCCATACAATAAGAACACAGCTGTTTCAATATCCGCTAAACATTCTCACCGAAATTCTTGTAATTGTTCAATTAAAATTATGTTTAAATGTAGCTTAGTAGTCAGAAATGTTGGGTGACTTAAATCTTTTCCTGCTGAAGGTATTAACTTGGTTTTCCGTCTGGGTGTAATTTTAAACGACTCCAAAAGGAGACTTTAAATTTGATGTAGGTATCTTTTTAAAAAAAAACATTTTTTTACAAGTGAAAAATTTACATTTAAAAAATTTTAGACAGATAAAAGTATTAAAATACGATTTATGTACTGTAATCTGTCAGTTCTGACAAGAAACCTCGCAGTTTATTTTCCACACCTTACTGTTCTCTCGAGTCACACTTATAAAGAGATAAAGTTTGTAAGTTTGGATATAGAAGATAATCTCCGAAACCTACTTTTAAACAACCATATAATTGCATAAAAAGAAACAGTTCCCAGAAATGATTCCCTTTTCTTTTTCAGTATAAATGTCAGAATTTACAAGATAGTTTCTTGTGGAATGCAGCCTGGACTTTCTCGCTCGCTGAGATATATATAGAAAGGCGCTATTTATCTTACTTCTAATAAAATAAGAGTACAAGCGAAGAATCTTTATAAATACATATAATGTTTTGATAATTTTTCACGTCACTAGCAGATTTCTGTTGTTTAAAAATTGGCAGTTGCTTGGTTAACCGCATCGTGGTTAGTGATGGATAGCTGAAGGTGATGCTTCTTGGGCCTTCTTTTCCATTGGCACTCTTGGCAAGTACGCAGGGCCCCGCGATCCATAGGGCCCCCCAAGTTTAATAAGATCAGCTGCAAAGTTAAAACGTTGAAAATGTTTTGGTTTTCCAACATTTAAAATATTTTTCTTCATCGATAGCATGATCTCTTCATCTTTTTTTTTATAACCACATGGGCCGATAAACAGGCAGACGGTCCACCTGACGGTAAGTGGTCACCGCCGCCTATGGACATTTGCAATAGGTACCTTGGGCATATCTATACGTTTGTCGACCCTCAGACGTGAATTCATGATGTCCCGTTTGCCTGCAATTTCACCTACAGCATCCGAAGATAACCGAGCAACCATCACCTTGTTGTTTTGATAATCAACTAACTTGTTTGAGTTAAATGGCTTGAAGAAATCTAAGTGAAACCTCATACTTCTTACTGGTTCAACTACTCTCCTAATTGAGGAATACTTGTTGACTCCGAGACAGTCTTTGACTTTGGTGAAGTAGTAAGCCACTATAGCTACAGATAATGAGTTCGTTTTGGATACAAGGAAATCGTTTGTGCATGAATCTATCTGTTTGTAAATATCTATAATGCTTAGGTACCTATGTATATATAATACATCTTGTCATCATAAGCAATTTATCGAACCATCGTTAGAGACTGACAGGCTGTACAGGCTTATGCATAAAGCATTAGGTATAATTTAGGTTCAATTTCTAATCAATAACTCCTATATAGTGTAGGTATATACCAATCATATCAGTTGTCTTTTCATAGAACAAGTTCTGCTTGGGCTGGCTTTGGGAGCAAGATGATGTGGGCAAGAATTTGTCATCATTTGCCAATTTTGGATTATTGTAAAATTTTACCTGTAGGATTTAACTAATTGACTCAGGCGCGACCTTAAGGTAATTCAGTGTAATATTATACAAAAACAAATATCTAGTAACTTTCTAGTGGTTTTCCCAAGGGAGTACAGCATGTTTGCTACCTTAGTAGTATAAAAAAAAAACGAATTCCGCTCAATCTCCTTCTCTGTAGGTTTTATTTTCACTTGTTATATATATATACTAGCTGTCCGGACAGACGTTGTCCTGCCAAAATAAGTCCATACAAAAATTCAGGGTTTCGATCGCAGCGCCCCCTACCGGGTCCAATTGTAAATCTAAACCATTCTCGAATCTCCACGAACACACACAAAAAATTTCATCAAAATCGCTCCAGTCGTTTAGGAGGAGTTCAGTCACATACACACGCACACAAGAAATATATATATTAAGATATAAAATAAATATTATGGGTACCATAATTCATATAGTAAGTTGGTAACACTTCATCATAGACACAAAAAAAGAAAGATTTCTGCACACTGTTAGTACACAAATAGGTACGATAATATTGTAACATCAACATAATTTACATGTGTTTGTGTTAAGACACGTTGGAGGCGAGAGATTCAATAAGAAATCATTCGTACTTTAAATAAATACGAACATAGAAGATGGTGCAAATTCTTTTAATCTAGTTTATTTTAAAATACCAAGTCGAACTGGGCTTTTCAGTAAGGAAAATGACACTAACTAAAGGATGTTTCGTCGCGGTCTCTATACTCTGTCACTTTCGCTAACTATGCATTCACGTGTGAGGTAAGCTCTCCGAGGCCTCCGTGCGGCGGCTCGACGACAAGGTTTATATTAGCTGAATAAAGGGGCTGAGGTAAATAATACAAATGAACCAGGTCATGTCAATAGTACAAACAATTGTTTTCCTTAAATATTTATTAATAGTTTGTATGGGCTTGGTTCTGCCGCACGTTTTCCCGTAATAAAAAAGAACATATTCTATTTATATGCCAAGTTCATCTGCATCTACACACAATTAACCATTGGATTAATGGAAAAGAATCTTTCTTCAAACGCGATAAAATAAATTTTTCTATAACACTCCTAGATCATAAATCGGGCCTGCAAGATTGTAACTAATGGGATAAATGACTTATGATTCTGACTTAGACTTGCAACAAAAAAGACAGCTCCATCTGATAAATAGACGACAATACAGTTAACCATAGTATTTATAAGCCAATTAGCCTTTTTTTTATACCACTTGGTCCTACAAACAAGCAGACGGTCCACCTGATGATAAGTGGTCACCGCCGCTTATGGACATTTACAACACTAGGGGCATCGCCAACGCGTTGTCGACCCTGAGACGTGAAGTTGTTAAGTCTCATGTGCCTGTAATTTCACCGGCCCCCTTACCTTTCTAACCGAAACACAGTAATACAAGTGCACAACTGCTTCACGGCGGAAATGGGTAAGGTGGTAGTACTTCCCCAGATGAACTCTGCACTAAGAGCTCTACTACTCTACATAGTTAAGGCAATTTTGATCGAAACATTACGCTTAGGTTTGGAATTTCAACTGCTTTAAGAGGTTGGAAAAGTAGAATGTCATCACGACTGTTGATTTCTTGTTGAGCGATTTTCTTCTCTACTTACATTTTTATTTATTTATTTGGATGTCCAACTAAGAACACACCTCACAGCAATAATTACAGTGGCGTTTACACACCAAACGCACGTAACATAGCAAAAAAAAAACGTAAATACAATAATATTATAACAAAAATAATTAATTAAAAGTCTTATTAGGTTCCATTTAACCTTTTAGCAATATGTACCTTTATTAAGGGTAAATACGAACTGTTTTTGATTGTCAAATGTCACTTATTTTTTAAAAATACTGTTTCTCGACGTTGTCATCAATTTAATGGCGAATTAAAGGACTGTAATTAACATAGATAATAATGTGCCAACTACAAATAATTGGGGATAGGTCAGGTTCCTTGGTCTTAATAAATGTGTGTCTGAATTGAGAAGGAACTAGATTAGAATAATTTACAATGCTCTGAAAAAAACTAGTGTTTATACAAATTCATTTTGAATCCAGCGCAAATTCCAACATTTATAAACAGTGAAAATTATCGTGATGATTCAATTTGATCATACCTATTTATATACCAACTAAACAGCACGCAGAAAGTAAAACTTCAGCAGAGACAGTAGTGCATGTTCAATAGATGAAAATCGTAGCCCAAAGGACCAGTTACAGTGATGTAATGTCATTTTGCAGAACACCAATTTGTTTATACGCTTCCAATGGCGGTTGAACAGCAAAATGTATACAATGCCAAAGTGAAAGCAGCACTGAAACATTACTGTAATATATTTCACGTTCGCGGCTCGTATACATTTCAAATGTATAAATTCGCGATGTTTATATATCCCGTGAGTGGGTGTAATGCACTGACGCGTCGTTCCTCGGAACCGTCGGAATCCTTGGCAATTTACGTCGAAATCCAACTCTGATTTCTTGCACACGTAACATTTGATGTGATTCTAACAATAGCCTTTTGAGACAGCGGTGAATGGAAAGTCTGGTTTCCAGGTATTGGTGGGTACAGAATACAGACACGTAACTGGATCCGACTTGAATGAAGCACAGAGTGATTGATCAATACGTATTTTTTTTAATTATAGCTAGACCAGGAAAGAAAATACCTCTCCATGTTGCGTATATGTGGATTATTCTTTTTCTGATTGACATATTGTTGCAATGAAACGCTGCCCAGTTTTTTATATTTCTGATATGGCTTTCCTTATATTTATAATTGTAACTTCCGAATTGATGTTTTGTTATGTGAAGAAGGAATTTAAGAATGTCGAGACAACCTTAGGTAAATGGATAAAAGAAATACTACATATTTAACTGACCACAAATGATTGGGCTTGTAAAAGGTGGATGACATAATACTTAAAAATATCTGAATTCAAGAGGACGCCGACATAATTTGGAACAGTCAGTTATATTTAAGTCTGAATTATGTTTATGGAATTCCATTTAGGATCTCCGAAAAAAAATAAATGTTTCAATAAGTGGCCGAAAATTCCAAAAAGCCCCGATGTCGATCATAAAACTATGCAACAACAATCATCAGGCTATTCCCAAGCTTGACAGAAGTAGAACTTACTGTAGAATTCAACAATTATTCCAATCAATTGTTCTCGGAATTAAGGCCTAATTGTGGCAATTAAATGGAGATTTATCGTATAAAAGGTACTGAGCAATTTGCGCATAATATTGAATCACAGCACATTTCACGTACTTATAAATGAAAAACTTTAAATAAGATAAGGTTTGAGAAATTTTATAAGGTATAATTTTGGTTAACATTTTATGTCAGAAAATTGGGAAACTAGCAGTTAGAGTCTACCTGATGGTAAATTAACACCGTCACCTGGAGTCATCAGTAATACAGTTCCAGTATGGTTCAGAACCATAAAACAGCTAGAAGACAATACACACATTATTGTCTTTAGTTCATAGACGGTTCCTATATAGCACTATAAAGAACTGATTTACAAATATAAATCTTGTTAGTAATAAAATAAATGAATGAGACAGTACCCAATGAAAACTATATCTTTCAAACTACCTCATAAACTATCTCAATTAGATTCAACCCAAAACGAAGCTATTGACATTTCAAATAGAATCAAAGGTTAAATCTAAATCAAAATAGTGCCGGAATGGTATTCAGTAATTGATAATGTATTTCGCACCTGAGTACGTTTGGCACCCATCCCTGGGTTGAAATAGACTGCATACCGCATATAAACTTTATAACTGAATTTCGAGTTCGTTACCCGTTTTTCGGGGTGCATTTTCGCCTGCGGCAACACCGAGCGCACCTGCAACGATGCGCGAGCGCACGCAAGATTCGATTGGCTAATTTTAGCTGGACACGAAGCGGTTATGTCACAGCAGACAATGCTTCAGCACTTCATCTAGTTGGGTTAAAATATATCATGACTCGCCTTAGTTTCAGCCAAGACGTTTCCTGGTTGTACCACTATTTACGTTTGCTTGAAACAGGAAAATTATGGTCCAGATTTGTTAAGAAAATCCTCACCAAACTATGGTATACGTTGAGACTTTACTGATAGGTAATTTTGTGTGAACGAAAGCAAGATTATCTCAATGATATTTATTTTGGCGGACGAAAGGAATTTGTATTAAATAAGAGTAGTTATTGCACATATGCAAAGTAATTAATTAAACGCGCTAGATTGAATCTCGACATCGCTTTCCTTCGAGGCAAGACGCCTAGTTTCAGAATAACGACAGAATGTAGAGTACGAACATTAAAGGATGGCACGCATCATCAATACTTGTCTTGAATGAATGTTTTACAGTCTCCTGTCCCGTATATTTGTGACTGTTTGTTACGTAACTCTGAAATTGCATTGTAACTAGTCGTGCTTCTCTTATACAAATACAATATGTAACAGCAATAATAAAGAAAATGTGTTAACTTATATTGACATGAATATCTAGCTGAATGGAGACTACCAACAGTGTGGCCGGACCAAAAAATTACAATCGAATACATATAAAAGAAAAACAACCATCTCCTTAATTTGGCAAGGCACACTAACTACAGTTCCATCGAAGAACAAATAATTCGGCATCAAATGTAATTAAAAGACAATTTCGTTACGCTTTCACTGTTTTACAATTTAATAACCTTGAAGTCGATTGAGATACATCTCGAAACAATAGATTAGAACATCGTGTAAAAAGCTAACTACCCAAAACAACTGTAATAAAGATTTCTCTACCATTTTTTTCTTTTTTTGTTTATTTTCACATGGCTTTGAAATAGACATTTCTACAAGTAGTCGTTGCGTAGTAGTCTCTCGAATTTAAAGAAGATTGCTTTTTAATAAAAACTTTTAAAACTTAATTCGCCTGTGGTCATTCTAACTCTCCCAACTTCCCAAAAACGTTTCATAGAAACTCAGAACAGTAACAGCGAGCTTTTTACGTCATATTATCTGTACATTTAGAGCTATTTACGGTTTAAAATTGATATAGATTGCCTTAAACATGACAATGTTATGTTATGCATTACTTACACGATGCCATCTGACACCCTTTACTCGTACGATGACCACACAACGTCATTAGACTACAGATGAGTATTTCCAAGACAAAGGTGCTATTGTTAGCTGAATCATCAGAGATTATAGGGATAACGCGCTAACTTACCGATTCTTTGGAGAATGCTTTCATTGTGGAGAAAATTGCTAAAGAAGCAATATATTAATGATTTATAGAGGATGGGAGTGTGGGAAAGTGGACCCAGAAGCGAGGCGTATCCAAAAATACTATTAAGTATCGTGAGAATACAATCGAAATGTACTGTTATAAGCTAGTTGTATTACAACAAACATAGGTTCGACGATAACTAAAAAACTGAAGCGACTATCACAAAAAAATTGGCGATTTTTTTTTTCTTTTATTACAGGCTCAAAATAACAATAAAATGATGATTACATAGTAGCATTTAAAAACCACAAAGGTTTGTGACAATACTACACATATTATAAACAAAGATCCGGTGGTCAGACCAAGTGTCCGAAGTTATCATGCGCTCAACTCGCAGCTACAGAAGAATGAACATGCCAGAGTGATTGAACAACGTGATTCAACAGACAAAGGCAGCATAATAAATCGATTCCTAATTAACACAGTAATTAATACAGACAAACAAGGAGATGTTACGTTTAACAACATGTAACACCAATCATGCCAAATGCCAAACAATCATTCAGTACACACGTAATCAGCATATATTCTAATTCTACGAGGAATGCTAAAGCTATAGTTAACCGACCGCAATCAAGCCCGAAATAAGACAACTAAACAACAGTTAATTCAGAAGCGCAGTGTTTTATTTTTAAATCGTAAATGTCAAACAAATGTAAAACAACTGCCCCGTTTGACGCAACTGGGTCATGTAAGCGGTAACTGCGGAGTGTGGACCGTAAAGTATTGTGATGAAAGTACCTAAAGACATTCACAGAGTTTGGGGGATTGTTTCGGAAATGATGCTTTGAAAGAACTGAGTGGAATGAATGGCTGCGTCGGACATGAATTTGGTCTAGATTCTAGACTCTAGAGAACGATGTTTGGACAAAGGTGTTCTTTGAACACATCTTGCTTTTCAGGTCGACTTTGAAAAGTTCTGTTATAGCTGATTGAAGTGAATATTTTATCATTCTTCGTATAGTTTTGAATCAGTTAAATATACCTATATGTATTAAATTCCCGCAACGCTACATTGTGCCTTAGTATTTTTCTCCAACAGTAACAATTTTTTTTATTATCCTGATTTTATTTTTACCACAAAAGAATACTGATTTACATATTATGATTGGAAAAAAATCAATCTCTTCAGTTTTGCTCAGTCGAAAGCCATTGCGAAGGTCACGACTTCAAATCCTAGAACAAGCTTGAGTTGGTGTAGGAAAACATCGTGAGCACCCGTAGTATGGAGGTTGTAGTGCCACCCTCGATTAGAAAATCTGCCACCGAACACCAGTAGCTACACTTGAGAGACAGTTTTACGTTCGGCGTGCTTACCACCTCCGGCAAGGTAACCTATCACTCACCATAGTGAAATTGTGGCCCCACACAATCCTAAATAAAGTAAAATACAACAGAGTATAACTCTGAAACAAAAGCAGAAATATGCAACGAAGCGAAAAATCCCAATGTAGGCAGAAAGCAATCAAAGGACAGAGAACTGGTTATTCCATCTGAAAGTGGATCCATCTCCCTAAAGCAAGACGCCTGCCTGGACAAGTTATGAATGACTGTTATGGAATGTAATAATTGGAGTTCCACGAACATGACTCAACAGTGAAATATTTCTGAATGAGTTTTTGTAACATTTTAATTTAACGGCAATACAGCCTTTTTTTAAATAAGTTAGTGAAGCGAAGTGAAAACGGATTGACTTTGCCGGCGGCATATAAAAATGATAGCATAACAAGAAAAAACATTACCTATCAGTCCAGATTTCTAAAATTTTGATTAAAAATTAAATTCTGCTAAAAAGTATGTTTCTTTGACAAAACATTACAATAGGAAAGCTCTGAATTTGTCACGAAATTGTTGCTAAGCAAGTCAGGCTCAACGAGACAAGCGACGAAGAAAGTAACAGAACACCTGTTCGGATTCTTGTCACTGATCAATATCATCTCACGAGAAAATCATTTGGACGTTTATTGCAACATGACGGCTCGCGTGTGCGGGTGCGTGAAAATTCTTACATACATGGTCGATGTATTATCATAAAGAAGTTTAATCAAATAAGCGTAGAAGTGGGTAACTTGATATCATGAAGCGTGGACCAGTAGGCCTCCTTTGACATCATTACTGTACGGTCGTGTTACTGATTTCATACTATAAAAGAAAAACATCCAATGTAATATGATTTTTTGAAGTCAACTTTTTATGGTTTTAAAACTCAGAGTCGCAACCTTTTTGTGTGACGAAAAATAAATTTATGATAAACACTATCTATGCTATTCAAAAGTGATTGATGAATAATTAAAATGGTTCCCTGTAGTCCAAAAGTTCCACTTTTATCGTGTCTACGACACACTCCGTTTTTATTTCACTTCATTATATTCATACCCCTGCAGCGTCAAAACAAATCAGCTGTTTTAGCTGAACTAGTGTTACATCATTGTAGTGTTGTAATTATACGTTAAAATTTGTTTACTTTATATCAAAGGGATTTTATAGTATATCTGATTATAGAGAGGATAATAATCTATGACAATGAATTGCTCGCCAAAGCTATTAGAACATACAAAAGCTATTAAGAAATTATTAACTTTTAATAACATTGTTTTTAATATTTTTATAAAACAATGTAAAGACAATTTATAAAAGACTGTGAAGGCCTACATAAATAAACAATATTTCTATTCTATTCTATTCAAAAAGTAAATACAACGCAATTCTCCATACATATTTAGATTTCTATGGGAGTGAGAAATTCATGTTATATCACGCTCCATGTCGCTCCTGATTAGTCCGGTTATAGCTGTCAAGATACTGGCGCCAATTCAGTTAGTTTAATTTTAATGACTACTTTGCGTGATTGGGAGCTGTTTTCATTGAACAATGTGCATCGGAAAGTTTCCGCTCAGGTTGGTGATGGGTGCTAATCAGTGGCGATAGATTGCACAGATGCACATAATTTATTTGAATTAAATGCAAGTAGAAGACTAATTTCGAGATATATTGATTGTGGATGCTTGACGGGACGGTTTGCGTAATGGTTAGTTATCCTGACGGCTACGGCACAGGTCGTGGATTCATTCAAGCATTTGTGTAAAACTTGGCTGTTTGTAGTCTATCTTTGCACCTCTGCTTGATCGGCAGTAAGTAAAGAAATGTCCCAGATTATGTATTATGCACAAGGTTGTTTAATAAGTCATCGGACCCTTCAATCGCAAGACTTTTAGGCTCTACATATACAGAGTGCTACAAAACTACCCGTAAAGCCGAAAGGAGGTTAAATGGGGCCTTATAACGAGTCCATTCACAATATTTAAGAACGGTAGTAACATACCCCAAAAAAATAAAAATACTCATTTTTATTAATGCAAAATATAAAAACTATTAAAGTAGACAATTATTAGGCAAAATAGGTAGGCCTTTCTGTTATATAATCTGGTTCCCTGACATGATAGCTTACTAGGGTTGTTGGCTTTGATAGTTAAAATATTTTTACGGGGTATTTTGTAACACGTTGTACAAGAAGAGCATATGAGCATGAGCATATTAGGAAAGAAATTAGGTTCCATAATCTGTATTCCCTGAAAATCAAGATGGTCTAAATCTTTTCGAAATGAAGACCTAGTAACAGTTAAAAAGGGAATCAATACGAAACTCTCCTCTTATCTCATCGAAGCGACAGGCCGGTCACGTATTATTATATACCGTGTGATGTTTATAGTAACTACGTGCGACTGAGCCGTATTTCGAGCCGTTACATATACTCAAGTCCCGTGAATCATAAGTCAGAGTCGCTTGCGCGCGCGCCGGTCCAATAGCTGTCTTTTATGATTCATTGTTTCAACACCGTTTTATAAAGATGTTAAATTGGGATCATTTTATGATTGTAGAGCTCTTCGTATCTAGGATTCAGACTAGATATTAATACAGGTATCGTAGAACAGACGTCTGTAAGCTATGCTATAACCAAATACGCGCCACATTGAAGATATAACGCTTGCGTGAAAGTTTGCGAAAAAGTCATTCAAGACTCACACATTCGTAGACTCTCTTACTCACTACACACCACAAGCACGCACAATAAATTATATAATAATAATAATTACATATAGCATGAAATATAAATATAAAAAAATGATTAGGAAACCTACACGTTCCACCAACATTCTTATTAATAAATCTAAGAATAACCACAAATATTTTCTGTGTGTGGTATTAGGCGAAAATGTATTGTGTACCTACTCGGATTATTATGCTATTGAATTTTGTAAAAAAAATACCAACAATACATAGGGGTAACGCTTAAACGTCTCAGGGATTATGCCCGCATACCATGGAGCCCCATTATGAGGTGTCGTTAAGCAGGGTTTTAAAAGAGCAATTAACTTGACCAAGATTGAGCCAAGTTTTATCTTCCCTGTCCCATAAATACGTTGGTTTCTTTAGATTTATCATTTACTTGCCATAATTCTCAACCATAAAATTCAAACATTTATTCAGTTTAGCCCCGCGGAGGACACTTATGAAGGTCAGATTTAAAGTTCTTCAGAATTTATCACCGGTTCGGAAGTCAGCCTCCAACAGAGATGAACCGGCAAAAAACTCAGCAAGGTAACATTCTTTTTTTAATATTTTTAGTATATTTATTAATAAAGATAACATTGAAAAACAAAAAAAGAAATGACAAGACTATAAAATGAAAATAAAAATTTTTACTTACAAATTACTATTACATACTATACCCATCTCTTTTAACCATTCGTCATTTACCCACATGATCTACAACTCAATTTAAATTCATGTTCTCAAATCAAAGTTCGATAATACGAATCATTGGACAAAGGAATCTAAGCCAGAAACCCTTTATCCTAGTCTAAACAATGTTTACATGGCGATAGTTTACAATACCAAACACAAACACTACAGATTGTAATGTAGGTATGTTTGCGCCTAACTCAATCACAGTATCCAATAGAGCCAATTGTCTTACAATGAACTGTCACGTTTAGCTCCAAGAACTAACTGTTCATGTCTAGATTTGTATTATCTTACGTCTGTGGAATCGATTGATAAAGTAACTCTAAAGATTAATTGTTCTTTCTTTAAATGTTACTGGGTAGTCATTGAATATAGAAAAGCATATCCCAGCTTTGGACTTACTTTAAAAAAAAAAATTCTAATAAAGAACTAGAACGTTTAAACCTGCATCACAGTCCAAAATCTGTAGATGGCGGAACGTAAGCCCATCATAATTATATTATTTATTAAGAGGTGCTCCGGTCCGCACCCGGTTCGGGGGTAACGATCTGTTTCGCTCAACAAATGGTTTATATATTTTAATTTCTCAAGTCGAGCACACAGTACTGTAATTACCACCGCATGAGCATAAACATACAATATAGATGTTCGTATCGATCGGTATTAACGTAGAAGCTATAAATGCCATTTCACACAAAATGAAATAAAAACAAAATCATGATAAGCGAAATTGGTAATTGTCAAGTTCTATGTTATATTATTCTTCTAACGTATTCTCTCCTTATGCGCTCGAAAGTGGTAACTATGTACCTACGTACCTAAGTTTCTTCACAGTACGTATTTTTCACCGAAGGCTCAAGCGCTTTGTAGAAAGAGCATGACCTTCGATGACGCCACGAAGTTCGATAACTTGTATTTGAGGAGAATATAAAATAATGCTGTATCCAAAGTTCAGGTAGAAACAATAGAATAAACATACGCTAAAATTATGCCAGTAAACAAAACAATACGTCTAAAGATCTTGGCAAGATATTGTAGTTAATATTTATGCATTAGTTATTATCTGCAAGGCAGTAAAAATATTTTTGGATTTTCAAATTTATTTGAAAGTTTTATAGAATTCAATAAATACTTTTTGGTCTTATTCACGGTAGAGATTTATATACAACTAGCCGCCCGGACAGACGTCGTTCTGTCTAAATAAGTCTATACAAAAATGCAGCAATTCGCTTGCAGCGCCACCTACCGGGTCCAATTGTGAATCTAAACCATCCAGGGCGCCACCCAAACGCATACAAAAATAAAATTCTAATCGGTCCAGGCGTTTAGGAGGAGTTCTCAACATACGTACAGAAGAAAAGACAATAAATACGTACCTACTAAGGTAACATATTAGGTACATCAACCTACGCTATAAAATACTAAAAAAAAAAAATTATATAAAGCATAGGTACACATTACACAGGGCAGGCATATACAGATGTTATTGATGGTCAGTGGTCTGTGCATTTTTTATTTTATTTTGCTACAATCATTCTCTTGACGTTTTTATTATTAAGAATTTTCGGGGCAGATTTAGAAACCCAAGGACCGGTCGGCGATTAAAAGTAGTGGACTATGATCTAATAAGTATCAAGTGAATTGAGAATTACATTTGATTCAAGAGCTCAAGCTGAATGAAGCTCGAGTCGGGTCGCTACTCGTGACTAGAATGTGACCAGAGACGGCGGCAATGCTCAACGAATGTAATACTGGTACAAAATATCTTAATATTATGTGGGTTCCTTTACTGAGACCTCTACCCCCTTCGGGAATAATAGGCGTGATGATATTAAATTTAAGATTTAAAAATAAGACGAGAGGCGACTTATTTCTCATAACATCTAAATAAAACAGGAGCACAGAAATATAAGGAGCAAGTTATCATTTATACATCAACAAGTACAAATTACAAAGACATACAGTCAAAATAATTGCAATGTTAGTAAAAGAAAGGCTGTTTGCAACTTTTATTTTATCAAAAGGAATTTTATAATATATTTGTATAATTCAAGGACAATAACCCATGACAATGAATTACTCGCCTAACAAGCAATCAATTTAAGTATCATTATTGTGAATTAACTTATTATTATTCTTTGTATTATTTGAAAAATCACACAACATGACTAAACAATCTTCTATTTTGTTCTATCGTCCAAACAAAGTTTTTAAACTTTTTTTTTTTTTTTACATTTTCTACGGACTCTTAGTCCGTACTCTTTGAAGATTCAACGATGAATTATTTTAAGATCAATTGTATTGTGTTTCTAAAAATTAACATCTTTCCGCGCGTGCTCAGCTCGTTGTTTTGAACTGAGGCTTGTGGTTCCTTAATAATAGTGATACATTAAATTTTTCTATTGCCAAGTTTTTAAACTTAATACATTCCTTAATCTTAATTTGTTTCAATAAAGGTACTTACATAAATCTTAATGTAAAACTATCTTATCTATGCTAAAACAGAAGTAAACGAGGAATGTGGTAACTATCCTAATGGAGTACTATTTGTTTGTTATCATTCCGTTCTGTCAGTAGTTGTTGTTGGTTCAGTTAACTAGGTGGTTAGAGACCCTGACTGCCATGCCACAGCTAATAGGTTTGATTCCCACCCAGAAAAATGGTGACCGTGAACATATCTATTTATTTATTTAATACAAGGTACAGTATACAAAGGCAGTCTTAATGCCAAAGGCATTATCTATCATCTGTTTGTTCTGTATCTGGGTGTAAGTATCTATTTAAGTATGTATTTCGGAAAGTTAAGTAGTTTTTGTTTTGACATGGCAGTGGGTATGGAATGTCCCAGGATATTTATTATTTAGTGAATATAACTGAGATTTATATCCGTTTAAATGTATTTATGTCAATTCCGTTTTAACATAAAATAATTAATATAGTTATTCTTATTAGTGATATTTCCTGGTAATTATTATACTTTGGAGGAAAAGCAAAAATAACTAGGTAATTCCAATGATTTATGTTGTAACATCATTATTAATATTAAATATATATTTTAATGTATTAAATATTGTTTAAAATCACTATAAAACACATAAACAAATATTAAAATGAGATTTGGTAAGTGAAGGTCTAATTTCAATATTTATATTTTTTCTTCTGAAATACTGAGTTTCAATTCTATATTAATTATAGTATAGATCATAAATTATAGGTTTCAAATTTGTAATAAATTGTTAATTTATTCCTAGTGTTCTACCTAGTAAAATACTTCTTAGAACTTTTAAAGTGAAAGTACTTAAGTACATAATGTTTATTATTAAGGTCTGTACTCTTCCTTAGTAAGTGAGTTTTATTATTTGTATTATTCAGATTGATTGAAAAAAGCTACCAAGTTATCAATGAACACCAATCCGACATACGAGAAACTATTTACAACTAAATAGTAATAGGAAAGTATGTAGAACAAAAATAAACTTCGAAATTATTTAAAAAAAGAAATACAAAGTCACTAAGATTTTTGTAAACTCTTAGGTATTTAGGCTAAGGTAAAAGAATTCTTATTTTCGGTTACCTGACCATCACCTACTGACATATATTCTATTGAGTCATGAGTTTACCAATAATTTTGGCTATTTTAAGATCTTGAAAACTCGCGCGAGTTATTACGCTAAAACTAATATTGCCGCCAAAATAATAAAAAAGTTCGAGTTCCACGACCCCTACTACGTAATGACATCGGAATGCACTCATGATACTGGCACAAAGGTTTTATTCTGAACTTTTTTTCTTTTAAAAATAAAGCCCAGCGCAACAGGCATTTCCGGGAATGAAACAGAATTTATCGATCCTAAAATGTTATTTAGGCAGTTTTGAGTTAGAAGGCAACTAACTACACGTTAGTCATTAAATGTTTCAGTCAAAACTTACGATTTCCTTGTAATCACTACATAAAAAATATAAATAATCCTTTAGAAACTACACACACGTTCACTGTGTACACTACTTCACTGTGAAATGTCAAACAAACTTTTTTAGACACTGCATGTGTTGCTGCTTTACAAAATTATTTACCCACTATTGTCCATTAAAGTTTTTGTTTATACAATCGAATATATTTAAACAAAGTAAATCATATGGTTACCTTTTACTCTTTGTTATTATATTCAATAATTTAATTAATATTCTTTAATGAGCCTTCATAGTACATACTTCTGCCGATGCCGGGACATAGTAGATCAGATATTGCCAGCACAATAAACTTAATCTCCCCGCAACTAAATTCCCCATGTTACCGTTTGCTCGCGAGATTTGCCCAGTTGAGAGGTTCACGTTACCTTTTCTAATTATTATTAGCGGTGACTAAAAATAGGTCAAATATTTAAAAATGCCTGTTGGCACGCATTGAGGCCCAGTGCGGTCGTAATCACATTCACAGAGTGTTGAGTGGGAAAATCAATGTTTATCTTACATAATAATGTGTGTTTGTTTGGCTAACGTATCAAAATCATAAAATAAAACATAAATTATGATTGTGTTGACGTAAAAAAAAATGTTTGCTAGTCTACGTATATAAATAGTGTAGGTGTAAGGTAACAGTCTATAAAAATAGTAGGTATTGTTATTTATAACTTTGCAATGGGTATAAAACGATTTATTTTACCTGTAAATAATGTGTCATTACAATAATAATTAGGTATTAACATAACCGATGATTTTAGAACGAGGTACACACATTAAGTATATAATTTCCTGTAAACAGATTTTGTTTAGGTATCTTACTGGTGCACCATAAATACCTAAGGTAATCAGTTGACATATACTGTTATAAGTAATTTTCCTCGACAATACAATAATTTTATTACAATGGCTAACATGTGAAAAAACAGGAAGGCATCTTTCATAAATTTTTAATTAGTTATTTATACTCTTTATAGTTGTCAAGATTAAATAGGTCCGTTTTATCAAATAGGAGTGATATAAAAATGAGTTATTATAATTATTCATTAACAGTCGGATCATTAGATGAAAGTTTCATCTCAAAAACAATAGAGCTATTTTTTCTATGATATTCTTTGCTTTCAAAAGGGACTTTTAGATATCGACAACTTTAGTTTTTCTTTAGTCACTGATGCTCAATTGTCAGCGTTTATTTTGAGGATAAAGACTGCTATTACAAAAACAACTAGTACATTTCCAGGTTGAAATGACTGAGCTTGAACATAGGTCTACTATTTGTTTCTCGGTTATAAAACACTATAATTGTAAATGCGAAAGATTGTTAACTTTGATGTATGTATGTTTGTTTCACGCTAAAACTACCAAAAGGATTTGGATGAAACTTGGAACAGATTATTTGTAACCTTGATTAACATATAGGCTACTTTTTTATCCCGGAAACATGCAATATCCCTTGGGAACGCGGGTGAAACCACCGATAATCCTGAACGCTTGAGAAGTACCAACAAAGCCATGTAAAGTCCAAACATGTATACGGCTCTTAATTTATTTTTCAATATTTATTATATATTATTTTATTTAATTTCAATTTAGTTACAATAAAATATGAGGCGCCTTTTATTTTCTCGTCTATGAGATGAGGTGATGAAAATGTATCACTCGGGTGCAAAATATTTTTGACTCGGGAGTCTACTCTAGAATCCCTCACTTCGCTCTGGATTAAAAAAAACGCCCTCACCGTAAAAATATTATTTAGCTCCCTTATGATGATACAATCTACTATTTTTCAGTAAATAAGTTCAATGTACTCAATTAAAAAGGAGGTAAAAGAAGTTTGCATAATTACTTTACAGAATTAAACATGATCATAAAATAGTTTATTGAACCATGATTTTATGAGTTTTTTTTCTAATTTTACACTGTTGATGTCGGCTGATGGTTGGCGGTGTTGAATGAGGCGACTGTTTTAAAATACGAAATAAACAATGTCGTTTATCAATTTGTAGTTGACGTAATTGCGCTCTAACATCAATTGGAAGAGGTTATGATTATGATCTTATTACGTATCTACCTACCTATATTCTACCTACACAAATAAGTGGTACTTATCACTACATAGTATAAAACAGAGTCGCTTTCTCTGTCCCTATATCCCTATGTATGCTTAAATCTTTAAAACTACACAACGGATTTTGATGCGGCTTTTTTTAATAGATAGAGTGATTGAAGAGGGAGGTTTTTATGTATAATACATGTGACATCCCACGGGATCGCGGGTAAAACCGCGGGGGACAGCTAGTATACCTATAAATATAATTTATATAAATGTGGCAGCTATATCGTTTGTCGATAAATGAGCACATAGGAGCAAGTTCCCTTTTGGTATTTCTGCATTTGCTTGCTATCTTCCGGTACGATAACAATAGCGTCTTTTTCAGACGAAAATAACGTCAATGTAGTAGGCTCGTTTTTGACAGCTAAGAATATTACAGAAAAATTAACTCTATTGCATTATGATAAGACTACATGATTATGCATTTAATCATTAGCTTATTGGTGTTATTTTTAAATTACCTTAATTGCTGTCAAAACCTTTATTATTATCTATTTATTATAGACTTGCCGTCTCCCACGGTTTCACCCGCTTTCCTGAGGGATTCATAGTTTTCCCGGGATAAATAGTACCCTTTATGTTATTCCAAGGCATGCTCTATCTATGTGCCATGTTTTATCCATACCCATTTCTTACATTTTGTGTGTATGTGTAACAAACACCCATACACCCATCGTCACAAACTTTCGCAATTTCTGATATTTTGGTCAAGTAGCCACAGGTAGGTATTCTCGTAAGTAACCATGGACTTCTCATATAGGTAGAAACACTATTGTTTGAAATTAAAAGAATTTATTAAAACATTTCAAATAAAACAGCCAAGGAACAGTAAACATTTTTATTGTAAATATTTTTTATTGTATCCCCTTACACTCGCGATGCACTCGATGGCTTTTCCAAAGCGTTTCACTAAAACTCGCAATGACGTCACAATTTAAAAAAACAATTCTCAAACAGCGGAATCTTTATTCATAATTTAGTAGCATTTATGAACGGTTAATAGGCACATTATCAATTTATTAGCATTTTATTTTAATGACGTCATTGTGAGTTTTTACACTGGCGAAATTATACAAGCGAATCTAGGCAATTACATCTTCAGTCGGCTCTTATAATGCACTTAGACACTACAAAACTGACCTTTTCATTTCTATTGAGCTCTGTACCCAAATTAATTTAACAAGGATTTTAATTAGGAGCTTAATACATGCAATTGCACTTCCTTCGATATTAACCAAAGGTTTCTCAGAATTTAAGAGCTGTCGTTTTTAATAATGATATTCAAGAATATGTTACCATTGCGTATGATAGACAGACACATTTGTGAAATTGGCGCCAATATTTGGCGCGAAGTAAAAAATAAAATGTCGAATCAAAATTCGAAATTCGAGCATTGGCAATAAATAACTCGACTGATTTTAATATGATACTGTTTGCTAAACAAAAAGGGCTGAATTAAAAAAAAGTTCGCACGCAGATGAAACGCGGTAGTGAGCCAAAGAGTAGTACAAAAGCATGTATTAAGCATTTATAAGATTGCTCAACATTAAATTAATAGTGAAAATAAACAGGAATATAGTTTCTAAATATCTAAAATAAAGTGTTCATAGAGCAAATTGTGATTAATATTTGTACTAATTTAATATTAAGTTTTTCACTATGTTTATATGAGCACTACATTCCTTTAATTGTTAGGGTGTTGTTGCTATCTTATATTATGTGATTTTGCGTCTCATTGCGTTGATCTGTCCCTCGATTATAATTAATAAGTTCTAAACAAAAACTTTTAAATTAGGTACTTAGTCTTCTACAGTCGAAGTTGAAAATATAATAAGAGAAAGAGATTTAAAACTGGCTTTAGTAACAAATATCCATCATAAACGTCATTAAAAAAAAGTTAAAAAAAAATCGTTTTTATGAATAAAATAATCGACTCCAGTAAATCATTCGTTTTAGAACTCCTTCATAGCAACACTCACATGAGTTTTTTTTACATTAAGTTGTCTATGTTTTGGACTAACCCATTGCCATACTATTTGCTATTCTCTATTTAAAGTGTTCCATTCTAAAAGTGTCACGTAATTTACGAAAAGCCCATCCCGCCCATAGTTATTCAAGTAATACTTTTATTTTTTATCAATTTAAATGCTACCGTTAATAACGTAATATAATAAATTAATATTTTTTCTTAATAAAGTAACAATCATATCAAATCAATACAGTGTCATTTCAGAAGATAGTTTATTCCGATTATAGGAAAATACAAGATAACCTATTTCTCAATCCGTTTCCAACAAGATATTTTAAGGCGTTTCAGCACAGCGACTACTCGCTATATCATTAAATTTTATCTAAGAAATTTTAATTTTTCTAGTTCAAAAATTTGTAAGGTGTGTAGCGTAGAAGAATATTATTTTGTTAACAAATATAACTATAGTAGTATTATTTCTATAAATAGTTAAGTATTTATTACTTCGACAATTAGTCCAAAGTATGTCGCTAGATCGTGAATAGAATCTAGAGAGCATAAAATATAGAGAAATTTATAATAGCGAAAAGTGGCTAATAATTTTTAAACATGCATTTTCATAAAAATATTGAGGTCTCTCTAAAATCTGTATTATTTTTTTAAATAAACGTTCAAAAATTAATATGGATTCTCGCGGCTATTTTCAATTGAATTATTTTTTTATAAAAATGTATATTTAACAATGAAAATTGCGAAAATCGAACCGTTATTTAAAATGCGTATTTGCAATTATAAGTATGTAGATTTTAGAAAAATACTGTTTCTTAGATATAGAAAGATTGTAAAACTTCTTTGTGTCTCTAATAAGTGCATGCCACTCGAAGTTGACGTGTTGTCTAATATGATCGATATTTAAGTATCGAAAACTTGAAGTTTGAACTTTGTAAATAATAATTAATTACTTTTCTACAACAATAGTTTTAAATATTAGGCATTTAAACTTTTAAAATAATGATTAGAGAGAATTAACTGGAATAAACATGTATAATGATTAAACAACATGCAGAAAAGAAGAGGAAAGAAAACGGAAAAGTTAAGGATTCCTTTCTCACACACGCAAACCACGCCAATTTAATTACATTTTGTAAATAATTATAATACCTTCGCAATTATTATGTTTTCCTCAGACTATATTTATAGAGATAATATAATAAACAAGATTCTTTTTCAGAGACAATTTAAGGTTATATTTGAATTGGCTGTGTCACAAAACGTTAATAACTTTCTACCACCTATTTGGGTTATTATACAACCACGCCATAATTATGTTTATAGGTCAAAGTTTATGCTTAAGTACCATGAGATAATGTGAAGTGGTAGAAAGAGTAGGTCGTTAGAAAGCTAACATTAAATGTGAAATAAATTTTTCTGAGGAAAACATAACGCTTAATTATTAATTATAATTTTCATAATCTTTTGCCAAAGCGATATGTTTTATTATTGTAGCATTGTGTTTATGTATGCATTCATAAATTTTCATAAATATATCAATTGTATTATCAAATACTAACCTTAGTATACACATCTATTACATTTTTATTTGCTTCAATAATCAAATGAATGACCTAACTGTACATAAAGCTTTCATATTTATAAAATAAAATCTAAACCTCGTTTACACTAATCAAATTACACTAAGCTATGCGATAACTGGGCTGCTTATGTCAAATTCCTAGCGCGTAACTTAGGACGCCATTTTGTTGTGATACATTCACAAAATGGCGCTATTTTTTTATCGAAAGCAAAAGGTTTTATATCTTCATCACAGTATATTTGAGCTTATTTGTTAGTGCATCAACTTTTGAGTGTATTTTGAACATCAAGCTGCTGTATTTGTGTGATGCAGTAACAAAAAGCATGTTGTTTTATCTTATTACGTCAAAGTAGGCAAAGTGAAGTATATTTATTGTGATGTGTGTATTTTTAGGGCTTGTAATACGCTAAAACCAAGACGATGCCCCACCCAATTTAGTTGACAGTTCTCCGATGCCACGTCCGAAAATGTTGCCAACCTATGAATACATAAAGTTTGTTTATATATTTGAAATTGCTATTCACAACTTATTAGACACGTTTTGAGAAATACATTTGTAGGATTTTATAAGGATTTTAGCGAAATAATATTGTTCTATACCTTTCCAACGACAGCAGTAACATTGCCGAGTTTTGCATCTTCTGTGAGTGCTTCCAACTTGGATTTGCCACTCCTTGATCCTTCTTCGGAGCCACCATCGTCACCACCCCTATTATAATCAAACTTAATCAGTATGAAATTATGATTTTAATAATATAGATCACACAACTCCAAGGGTATTGCTTTTCTAATAAGAGAATAATAAATTATCATCGTAAGTGTGCATAGAAGTTGTCTGTGGTTAATGCCTTCATCTCATTAATAAAAATGAGAATAACTTTTAAAACAAACTCTTGTCATACTAGTTCTACTAATTAAAATACCACCAGAGAAGGATAATTAAATATTTAAAACAACCGTGTATTTACTGGAAATTTCAGTCGTGACAGCAATTTAGTGCTCTGCTTACTATTTTTTACCAATGACCTTGAATTAACATATCACAGTTGCAACCAAGTGTGTGAAATGGCAAGTTGCCTAAAAGGTGTCCAATAAATACTTTATGGCTTACTGGACAGAATTAACTTCAAATGAGTGTCTAAAGTGCAAAGCGCCAGAAAATTAAACAATTTTGATATAATGCGTTACAGACTTCATTAAAAATATATGACGATAAAGATTTATAATTTGATGTTAAGGTCAAACTCAAAACTATTATAAAGATCTACGCGTTGATGGATTTAAGTTTACGCAAGAGCCAATTTTTACTTATCTAAATACTTATATGATTTTTAATTGATGTGCTTTCTACTTCATTCCCTGTACACTCAATTTTATCACAATCAAACTTTGCTTTGAAATTTCACAATAACATACATATTATTAAAAGACAACGGTATCCTATAATATGATGAACTATGTTTAAATAAAATCACAAATCTCACCCAGCGTCCTGCTGTGTCAACAACAGACTGCACGTAGCTTCCTCTGTGTGCATTCTTGCTGCGACACTCTGGTAAATCTTCGAGTTCAATTTGTCGTCAATCACACCTTGAAGCTCGAAGTCGCTGTACATTTTCTGTAAGGAACGAAATCAGTTGCATATTATATGTATGTAAATATCGATAGAAATATTATTGTTTTAAATAAATATCGTATGAAAATACCCATCACTATAACTGGGTAAAGCGAGGGAATTTAATATACGTGGCAACATTACATAAATTTAAATCAATTCACCATTTTATTTTTATTTTATTTTTTTATGATCAAAATAGCAATATACATAATTATCGTACTTATACTAAAAACCACAAAAGCCTGAAAAATAGTAGGCATACCTTAAAATAATACACAGAGATTCAAATCAATCAATCAAATAGTTTGTACATTTATGGATTCGTATAACGTAATTTTTAAATTTTATCCTTTTCGAACTTTTCTTACAGAAAAAACGTTATACTGGCTGTGGCAATAAGGCTTTGTGGGAAATCAAAATGGCGTCCTTACCTTGACGGTACTTGGCCTAAAGGTATAAATTATTTATCAAATTTCTAGTTAATCATCGTACCTTCAATAAAATGGAGAGGCAAGCCACCTGCTGCGGGTGCAACGCAGGCCTATGCAGAAGCCACGCGCTGATAAGCTCTGTCTGCTCGCCGTACCAGTTCTCGAACAGTTGCAGAATCCAAAGCTCGTCTGTCACCTGTAGGGGATGGATTCAAGTTAAGGACATTGTAAATTATATTGTAAGCTTTTTACCTATCCTATTAAAATATTTTATGAATCCGAAAGTTTGTGAAGAAGATGAATGGATGGTATTTGTTAGTCTTACACGCAAAAAACTATCAAATAGATATGGAGAAAATTTGGCACATAGGATGCTTTTATTCCGGGAAAAATAAACATCCCCCGGGATCGCAGGTGAATCTGCGGGGACAGCTAGGTATAATTTAATGCATTTTTGCACGTAGTCTTGCCTATTACAGTTCACAATCCAATTCGTGCAGTCGTGAGGCAATGGATGCAATTCCACAAAGCAGGTAGTCGTTTATAAATCCCATGACAGATATTAAAATTAGAGAACCAGGTTTAGAACTAGTTGAGCTTTTAGTGCAGACTGCTACCAGGGAAGTAGGTACCTACAACCACCATACGCATTTCCGCCGTAAATCAGTAGTGTACTCGTGTTTCGGTTTTAAGGTAAGTTTAGGCATACCTTAAAATAGCCTATGAGTGCAATTCTCACCTTCGATCTAATTTGGTCCATAGAGTTTCTCATGAAGTTAACGTAGCCCTGACCGATATCTTTGCCGGAACCCGACACATTGGCTATCGTCAGGATGGAGCCGATCAAACTGAAAACATCAAGAAGACCTGCATACATACGAGCCCATGCTTTCTTTTATACAAACTTTATCGTCAGGTCTATACAACAAAGCCTGGGAAAGATAGTGTTTCAATTCTTAATATAAAACAGGATAAATAAGGGTCTGTTGTATGCATCAAAAGATGACGTCATCATAGACGGCGACTATGATAATAATGATATCCAGAGTTATTCTTCACATACGCGCATCTATCCCCAAACTAAGCAGACCTCGTGTTGTGCTAACCAAATAACTGATATTTAAACCCAAGCCGCCTTTTCCTGGTTAGAAATCAAACCCACAACCTGAACCAGTACAGCCGTATCCTCACTATACAGTCAAAAGCAAAATTGCTTGCTCATCACGAATTTAAAAAAGAAATCATTTCAATGGAAATGTTCAAAGGAGTTATTAATAAGGAGAAATAATATTTACCTTCCCTCATCAAATCTAGCGATCTTCGCAAGCGTGGCCTCCAAAACAGCAGACAATCTGGTGGTCATTCCAGTGGCCATCGCTTGTAGACAAGCTTCAATCTGACCATCCATCTTTGCGTGATATTGGTACTGTGGGTTTTAGCAAACCAATATTGAGACACCTGTATGCTCTTAAGGATTTCAAGCAAGTACAGTTCATTCAATGACACCAATCATGCACCATTTTAGCTGTTTTTTTGATTCGCATTCGAAGTTTGCCTTGGTCTGTTGTTTTTATCAAAATAAACCTTTAACTCACTTATATAGGGTCTAAAATCATTTTAAGGTAGTAAAAAAGTAATTACAGATGAAGATGCAGTATACAAAAAATCTTCAAAAATTATATGAGCAAAAGGGTAAGGGTAATTTAGTAAAAATCAATTTAAAAGCGGGTTCCCTTACTACCAATGCACGCTTTCTCCAGAAACAGAGTAAAGTTACGCGCATTACAGGCTTTAATCCGTATTGAAATCAGACCCAAGGCTTTTCATTCCAATTTATCCAGCAGTCTATGTGTATTTCCACGAACGTAACATGCGATGCAATTGTTTTCAGAGTTACATTACAGGTTATTTCAAGTACATGCAAACTGTAAGCCACATCCATGCAAAATGCATCGGTCATCACAGTATCTCACATTGTAGAAGAGGCGTAGATTGTAGATACCTTTTGTCCAGGAAGAAAGATGTGGAAGGGCACTAGTTTAGACGAGGCTAAAGTTTAATCGTGTAACAATCGAAATATTTATCGAGAGAACGTTGAAATAGATAATTTTTGTGTTATAATAGTTACCTACAGAACATTTATATTAAATTACAATCTATACTTCAGATATTTGCAGACATTTAGCAGGAATTAGATACAGAAGTTATACACAACTATCAAGGAACTTCAAGAGTAGGATCTGCACGTACACCATAATTATATTTTATATAGTTTGAGAGAGAATTAAAAAGAAATCAGTGAAGCCACAATCTTTTAAAAGTAATAATACAAAACCCATCTCTCCCAACAAACCCCTTAACATTTAAATTGCTACCCAAACAACCTTTAGCCACGTGAAAAAGTTTATCTCATTTCCAAGAAATTCAGAAAGAAGATCTAACTACGAACACCAATGCTTAGACTCACAATATCTACCCCCTCAACTGCACACAGCTTAAGTGCCTGGTTCTTGGCGTCCAACGCCACATTCACCATAGCGCAGGTCTCTGCTGGCAGGATGTAATCCGTCGACATGAAGGTTACGCTCTTCTTCAGCCAGGACTGGAAGCATTAATATTTTGACATGTAAAAAAATTACGATTGTTGATGTTTGTTACTCAATTACGCCAAAACCCCTGAACGGATCTGGATTAAATAAAAAAAATATAAAAAACATCCTTCGGGTACACTGGTGAATTCGTGGGGGGCAGCTTGTATAAGGATATACTTGAGCTATAGATTTTAATCATGAGGAGCTATTCTTGCTTCATGGCCTTACCAAACAATCAACGTAAATGAATATATAGATTTAGTAAATTCTAGATATATTCAGAGACTAGTAATGTCCAATCAAAGATTTTGAGGAAATAGTTACATTACAGCAATTGAAGTTAATTCACCTGGAAAGACGCCTCAGTTCTCTGTATGCACGTCTCCATCATGTCACAGGCCATTAACTTGAGCCTCTGCTCCAGGTGCGAGCGGAATTCTGGTTCCGGCCAGTGCAGGTCTCTGATGAAGCACTGCAGAGCGTCCAGCTTCCAGAACAGTTCTTCACTTGTTGAGCAGCCATTACTGAAATAAGAGTATGGACGTCATGAAGTCACAAAGGTTATCAGAAGTCTATAATAGAGTGGAGACATGCTTTTGATTCTTGAGTGCCCCATCGCAATCTTTAGGAATTCACATTCAGATAATAATTATTCGTTACAGTTAAATTGCCCTTACCCTTTAATCTCCCATCGCTCCTTTTCGAATCCCTTATGCAGTGACTGAGCTATAGAAGACTCCATGAGGTCCACATACCGCACAACTAGTGGTGCAAATGTATCCCGAAGATGCTCGTGGAATCGGCCACCTTTCAGATTTTCTGTTGACAAGGCATAATGTAAAATCTACTTATTTTGGATAATACTTTTAGAAGTAGTATATTTTAGTGGGGAGTTCGTCTGGGGAAGTAGTACCTCTCCCATTTCCCCCGTGAAGCGGTAATGCAATTGTATTACTGTGTTTCGGTTAGAAAGCTAAGGGACCCGGTGTAATTACAGGCACATGAGACTTAACATCTTTTCGTCTCAGGGTCGACAATGCATTGACAATGCCCCTAGTATTGTAAATGCCCATGTGCGGCGGTGAACACTTACCATCAGGTGGACCGTCTGCCTGTTTGTCGCCCTAATCTGCATTAAAAGAAAAAAAACTCACCATCAGTTCTCAAATAGTCATTCAAGATCTGGAATAGGGGGAAAGAGTCCCAGGTATCCGGTGGTTGTTCTGAGAGCACCCGGTCCATATCAACGCCAAAGAGTGCCCAGAAGATTTCAGCATGCTCCACTAACAGCTCCGAAAACCATGCGAATGCCTGAATACGAAACGTTTAATACAATCATGATATTCATAAAAACATTATGGAGCCACAAGTGATTTGAATTTAGATTTGAAGTTGAAGAGGCAAATAATCTTTCACTTTAGTTAGACGATGCATCGATTGATGACTGTGTTAAGACTTATGTTCGTATTAAGGATTATATTTGACAAAATCACTCTTACGCTCACCTTAACAAGATTTATTTAAAATTTGGATAACATAACTATTTAAAAAGAGAAACGAGACGTTTGTCACAGGTACAAGAGACAATGAAAAGGATTTTTGATGTGACAAGAGCTAAAATAGTCGTAAGGGTTTGGAAGGGAATGCTTGACATAGCATAAATATTATTTACTTCAGGGAATATTGATAACACCAAGTAAGAACAATAATTATAAAAAGAGATGAATGACATCTGTAGCATTTAGGACAGAATTTTAATATGACGTTAATAACCATGCACAGTCATATGCAATGGTCAATCAATGGTCAACAGTAGGAGATAGAATACTGGTATTTTTTTAATTGAAAACGTTTAACAAGTGCTTTAATTTTAAACAAGAATCATCGTGATAACATTTATACTTACCAAAAATATTAAAAGTTAAATAAAACCAAAACATTTGCAAGTTCATTACATGATTTAGCAAATTGTAGGGAAGTTGCAAATATTTTGTAGAGAACTATGTAAAGTAACATGCAATAATACGTATATGACGGAAATATAAGCATTAGAAACAGTACTGGTTTAAAGCTGTACAAAATTGTGTAAATTGATAATAATGTTTTTATGGTTTTCATGTGAAACACCTAACAATTGTGATGTTTTGATATTCTAGTTACATTATTTGATGTTTTAAAATTGTTTGTGGAGCGGGTATAAGCGAAAAAGGTTTTTCTAAATAATAAAACACTACGAAAGCGAAAATTCCTTTGTAATGTGCTCGATGTGTTACTGTTCCTAATGTGAATATTGTTTAGCATTAATAAACTCTGTAGCTAAAATGTTATGAGTTGTCAAGAAGATAGTGGACTGTAAAAACGTAAAATGACTTTTCATTGTAGACATTATATAACTAAACCCTGCCAATTCTATTTATTACTTCTATTGTATCACAAATATTGTTTTTGCGTAGCCCATAATGAAAAGTTTTTAACATAGTATTGCAATACTAGTTTTCTATTTCTCAATCGAAATCCATGCAATGCTTTAGTATATTTTCAACTATATTGAAGTAACATCTAAGCATTTGCTCAAGCGAGTGTTTCAAACTATCAAATTATCGAGTCTAACTCCTCTTAAAACTTGTGATCAAACCAATCAAAGTGAAGTATGGTCAAGATCGAGTGAATAGACTATTGACAAGTGAATCGATCAGCCGAGCAATCAATCAAATTATGAGTAGTTACATTTTGTTGACCGCTAGAGTCCGGTTTTGTGTTATAAACCTGCGGAGAAATAAAATATAAGATAGAAGTGGAATATACAAAGTTATAATTAGCGTACATCCAACGTCGGCAAGTGAATCCATAACTGACAATTCACTTGGCGACCAAGCGACATAAAATATATAAATTCAGAAAAATAAAATATCATTATACTTCTAATATAGAGTACACAACGAAGAAAAAATAAAACCTACCTACGTTAATTTTGAAAGGATATTCGTCGTGTACTGATTGAGGTGAAAATACGATAGATAGGTATTTTGAGCTCAATGCCATTGAAAAAATAAAAAAAACATACTGCCTGATCATTCCCCAGACTAATAGCGATAGGAGAGTAGGGTGCTATCCAGTGAACATTTACAAGTAGGTAAAACCTTTTAAGAAAATGTAGCAGCGACAACACAAGATATGAATTCTACCAAACGTTTAATTTTTTATCATATGAAGGTGGAATTGTACACACTGCTTTCTTAAAACATTTTACCAAAACAAAAATCACAACATTCAGGATAGGCATAGACATTTCAGCAAACATTTCGAAGTATAATTTAACCTATCATTATAAATCTGATCTCTAACTGTTTCAACTGACCAATTAATATCTCCTTGAAATAGTTATACTCCGAAATTTGCTATTATGGGGTTCCTAAGAACATTATAGTAAAGTATCTATAATACCTCGGCGTAGTGTTCTTCGTTCTGTTGTAGGAGATCAACGCATAGTTCAGCCAAATGGATGAGGTCTTCCAATTTCTTCGCTGGTGTAACCATAGTTTCACCTCTTAGATCCTCTGCAATCAAATTATTATTTTAACTGAAAACAGTTCTGAAGTTAATGCTCTTGCGATAATGAACTATAATTATAATAATATATTAAAGAATATATTAATTTATTATAGAATTATCATGGATTCAAAAGGTACCTTCAATATTGGCCTTCTGACTGAGCTGAGTGTAGTTCAAGAGGGCTGCGTTCTCCAAACTAGTTTGTATCATCGCTTGAACTTCTTCTGGCGCTACTGGTGTTACCACATCCTTCATCAGAACTCGTTCTAATAGGGACAGTGTTGCCTGGAACAAATTAGTTCGAATTAAGTTTATAATTATATAAATCAAACAATTGTTAAATAAATCCTCAATTGTTTTAATATTATTTCATATGGATTTTTTCTAAACAGTAAACTTCTAAAGTTTTTTTTAAATTCCATCATGTTATAATTTGATTTTGATTTCGATGTTAACAACAAATAATTATCTCCTTGATCCTCTTTAACCTCACCTTCAAAGCCCCCTCAGGTCTCCCAAATGGAAAAGCATATCTGAAGTTGGTTATCTGATGCTGCAGCAACGCCTTCAGCCGTTCCTTGATCTCTGCGAACTTCTCCTTCTCCTGGACGGTGATGCTTCCCACGCCGTCGGGCCTGCCAGGCAACGTCGCGGTACTGTGAACCACTTCCACCGTAGGGCTTACTCTAGTAGGGCACAAGCGGGATTTAGGGCAGGCTGTGAAATTAGCAGTAGCAATGTCCTAATTTTATTGTCATTTGATCTTTATATATAATTTTGTGTCTGAAATTTGGCATTATAACTTTTAGAACAATAAATGAACAGTTTTTTTTGATGTTCATTATCTATTTTTTTTTATTGTTACCCGATTAATTAATTGCTTCGAGTAAGCACAAAGTATCGTACCAACCGTAAATAAATTCTCCTACGATTTTGTAGGAATAAATCCAATGAAAATGATTCGTATGACAATTATTAAAAAAAAATCATGAAACTTTAAACAACATTTTGCTTCACTGCTTTTCTTTTTCTTGGAATCTTCTTGGTTGCGATTTTTACCAAATTTCAGACCACTTCATGTTCAACTATTTCAAAAAAATGTTTTTCTTAATTTTTTTCTTAATTTTTTATCACTGCTAGTCCACAAGCCCGGAGAATGAAAATATTAGTAAAGGTAAAGCAGGTAATAGAATTAGTACCAAAGCACATATAGTCAGTATCATCGCAAAAGATATAGGCTAGTTATTAAGGGGCGGTCTAAAGATTTTAGAAAAGCAACATCACATTCGTGTGAGGCAATTAGGGGGACGTGATTTACGAACTAATTTTGGGAAGCTGTGATTGAATAGTTGATTTTATTGTATTCACTATTAATGGAACCATTTAAGAATCATTTATTTACAGCACGGTACTTTTGAGACGTTTTTATAACTTTGTGGGTATTTTTTTAGTCTACATTTTCATCTCAAAATATTATAATCATATTTACATGTTTTATTGACCATAGTCAACATATACAGTAAAAAGAACCATACAATTGTGTTAGCAATATTTTATTGAAATAATTATAAAAGGAAACCAGTCAATCAAAGCTTCGTCTATCCACTTAAGACAACCAGACACATACACATCGAACAATCATGGAACTAAAACATCTCCTTGAGGGACACCAAGGCTAAGAATATTTGAATTAAGATTACCAACCTGATTAATCCATATTTACAAATGTATTTCATATATCTACTTATAACAGCTTTCCAATTAGTTTTTTTTTATTATGTATTTATATTAAATGTTAATTAATTAACGATGGCATTTAATACTCCTATAGCATCAAATGTTTCCGCAAAATCTTAAGATATCATTTCATTTTAGTTTTAGTTCTCAGTGATTAATATAAATGAATAAACTAGGCATTTAATTTTTCATTTTAATAATCATAATTTTAATTACTATTTCTTCACCACAAAGATATTTATTATTTATTTACTGAATATACTTTCGCAATGAAATACCTTTAAGTCTACCTACCTGTTTCCATGGACGTGACTGGCGCAGAAAGCGAACGAGTAATGCATTAGTGTCGGGTCGACAGTTTGGGAGCCACTTTCAGCTACATCCAGAAGATCGGAGAGGTAGCACAGATGGCGGAAGCAGCCTCTTACTCCATATCTTGCACAGTACTCATCTAAGACGAAAACTTGACCTGGGGAGAACCAGCCCTGGAATAAAGGAAGAGAATATTTTAAACATTATAATTATTGGTGTGAAAGATATTATGATAGTAATCCCGAATAACCGAATAGATAATAAATAAATGTTTCCATAGATGTAGTGGTCCTATCTAATCTAAACAAGCGAAGTAGTTATATTGTTTTACGGTACTTAGCATTTAAAATCCCTCATTCAATCAATCAATCAATCCCATTAACAGTTTTTTGAATTCCATTGACGCTTGCAACATCACGGGTATCATTCAAATTACTTTCCCATCAACAGAATTCAATGAAAATAAAAATAAACATACCAAAGAACAGTAAGGATCCTGGAGTCGATACTTCAGAGTTAAAGACTGCAGCACACAGAATAGTTGATGATGATCGAACTGGCATGGATCCGCTTGGATGTAGTCCTCCATTCCATGCTTGCGAGCTTTATCTGCATCTAGAAATCGATAAAATTTCTATATCTTATCTTTTTAAAGTTAACTGTGAGTAAGATGGTTTTATGACAGAATAATTAATATCCCGGGACGTTCTTTACACACGGCCATCTGGTCCCAAACTAAGCAGAGCTTGTACTATAGAAACCAGATAACTGATATACTACATTTTTTTTCTAAATATACTTATACGAGTATACATATTTACACTCAGCCACAGAACAAACAGACATGTCCATGCACACAAATGTTTGTCCTGGGTGGGAATCGAGCCCGCGACCTTCGGCTTGGCAGTCAAAGTCGCTAACCACCAAGCCAAGAGGCATGTCGAATATTTTAATCTATAACTTTGTAGGTTTGAAATCATTTAAGGGATCATTATGATAGCATTAAGGTTGTTAGGAGATATACATTTTTTTGATGATTTATTCCCTCACCACTATCGCTCAGGACATTGGAATGTGGTCGTTGCATTATTAGGTTTGGGTTTGAATAGTTCATCAGTGACGAAAATCAATCGTACCTGTAATCTTCATGCAATAGAAATGATCCTGCATCAAGAAAATAGTCAAAACAACTAACCGCCCATAATTTTATGGTGGGTGTCAGAAGTCGTAGGTGGAGTAGGCTTGTGACTTTGTCCTGTAGCTCTGTACAACGCCATCACCCACAAGTGACATTCATTCTCATCAGTTACTCCCATTAGTACTGATTCGCCATCGCGGACCGCGTTCATAAAGTATTTAGCACCTTCCAGCTCTGGAATTAAGTTGGTATTTATTTGGTCATAATGTCGTAACATACTTACTTTTGGAATCAATATATAATTATGTATCTTAAGTAGGTGATAGACTTACCTTGTCCAACGATGAGTTGTGCTGAAAAAATTAATTGATTTTATTAATTAACTTACTAATGGATTCGAATGATGTGTTAAAATAAATGAAGGCTTGTGTTTGATTAGTACGTGATGATATGGCCAAAGTTGGTTAGGACAAAGCCTGGAAGCGAATCAGCTCTTAAGAAGCTCGAAGGCGGATTTTTTATATCCGGGCCTATAAGTAACGAGTTTAACTGGTCTGGCTTAGGCGGGTACCAAAAAGTACTCCACTTTGATTTCCTTTACCGAAAGCCAAAACCTCATCACAAAACTGTAAATCATGTTCTTTGCCGACACAAACACGTCACTACCACAGGTCTACAATATCTTTAAATAAGATAAGTACGCCAAGATTTTATGTTCTAGCTGCAAATTATAATATGTTTGGAAGTTTCAGAGCTGCCAAGGGAAAGAGCTCTTTCAGTTTTCTTCGTAAAATAAGAAGTCTTTAACCTTACTCAAATTTCACCTTATTATTTATTAACTTAGCTTTTACTAGCCAAACATTAACCAATTCATCGACACTCACCACTTGCAAGCTCAATATAATCAACAGTGAAGCCATCGAGTTGCATCATCTCAGCAGGTTCTGACTTCTTGTCCTTGTAAGAGCACAACGCGAAGGTGTACTGACTGACTTGTACAAGCACCATGTAACGTCGCTTCCATTTACGCCAGACATTCTTCCCGATTACGTGGAGGTAGCTGGAACGAAATAATGATAGTTTTGAGCAAGAATTCGTGATATCTAAAGAGACAATCTGGAAAGGTGGACTAAAGTATTTGATACAGTTCAGAGGTTCGATTGCCATTTCTGTGGAAGTGATTGTTGATTGCAAATTGAGCCTCTATGTACCTCACCATGGCAAGACATCCGTTTTGAATTTTCTATAGATGTAAACTACTATATTATTTGATCAATTTTACCCGCAATGCTTCATGTTGAGCGGCTTATCCATGCGACAGGCAATTTTGATCCTTAAATCTTGATCAGGAAGGTTTTTGGGGACTGTCATACGATGCCACTCTGGAGCCTGCAGTTGAAAAAGTAAATTCATTATACTATATGGTATCTAAATTAGGTCTTTTGACTTTTACATACCGTTAATTTCACCTAATGCACTATTCTGAACCTTTCTATTTACCTTGCTAGATAATGGTGTAGGCCTAAGCGCTACCTTCCCAAGTTCCTTGTCTTCTAAAGCCAGTACTCCAGGGTTTTCAGTATACAGTTTTACTTTTACTGCTGGCAGTGGCTGCGTGGTACTGAAGTCACCTTGGGTGTCCCACCTGGATTTGTTTTTTTTCATCTTATGTCTACACTTTTAATTTATGATAAGAACTATGTTTAGTGTGCTATATATACATTTCTACAGTTGGCGAAGCTTACTCTTAAGGTTTTTGCAGCGTCATGAACCTTGCAGGATGGAGACTATTTTAATTTAGAGATATCATCACAATTCTTAACAGCGTGTATACAAGTAAGTTATAGTAATAATACTTACATAGGTTTAGAGGCCTCAGCTTGATCGGTCTGCAATTTGTCTCCACCTTCCACTTCCATGGTACAATAAACTATTCTATTTGGTGCTAGAGACTTCAGACCTTTTACCTCCATTACGACCACCTACAATTTGTTAAGTGTAAAAAAATAATGATATGATGATTATGAAATAAACCAATATGTAACGAAATGGACAAATCGGAATCAACAAAATTATGTTGAAAAAGTTGATGATAAATTTGAAGATATAGACATAGGAATTGGTAAAATCCAATCGCAAACCTTGGATTTCACCACCAATCTACAACATAGCGCCTTAAATGATAGGCGCTTTTTCATTTTCAGTTTTTACATTAACAGTCTCACAATACTAGGCACATCTCCTTCCAAACACCCTAAAGCTCCATCATTACCTCAATCTGGAACGTAAGCACTACATCCATTTTGGTCAGTTGTGTGTCCACATCTCCACCATCAGCTTCACCCGTCAGCTTGTTAGCAAGAGACCCTTGCGATCTGAAACACAGCTGCTTACTCAGCCTTGGACTCGGATCGGGTCCAGCGTTTGATCTACAAGCGCATTTTTAACCACCACCAAATAATTTGATATTTACACCATCAGATATTGTTTGAGATATTGCAGTTAATTTTAATATTGTTTTTTATTAATTTGATCAATAAGTTAAAGTTAGTATAGAGAGAATAGGGAATTTTAAAATACATGTAAAGACATTAGATAATAACCAAAGAATAGATACATTGAAAACGGATAATAGAATATACAAAGTTAATAAGACAAATATTTGGACCAACGTTCACAAGGTACAAGATGCATTGGTGGTATATAATAAGGAACCATCACCGATACCAAGAATGATTAAGCATACAAGAGGGGAGATTACAAAGTTACTGACTTACACACAACTACTTAACTAGATTACTGTGTTAAAAATGGTGAGTAATGAAATTGAATTGTCAATACACAAATATGTTTTGTGTATTAACAATGTGATGAAAATGTGTATAGAATAATAAATAAGCAAAGCTTTTATAAGCTTCAAAGCGTATTTTATATTTTAAGTATATATTAGATGAATGAAAGTATAAAAAATGATATAGATGAAGTATAAAAAGTTGTGAAAGCTGTGATTTATTGTTGAAAGCTTATATCGATCAAATTACTTTGGAAATACTCTTTAATTTGAAATTTACAGTTGGATCTACATTCAATGCTACGCTAAGCTCTTGCTTAGGTGTTACTGTAGCTATTACTATAAATTCAAAATCTTTATCTACATAAAGCTTGTCTGGCTGTGTTGTGGAAGCTTTGTTATATCCTGTGTTGTCATTTAATTTAATTTCATCATCTTTAAGATCATGGGTTTTATTATCTATGGTAATTTCTTTAGCTATAAGCTCTATACTAATATACTTTTAATCTAATTCTACATTAGTATCTATTATGACAACATTGGAGTTTTTTTTTTTCATTCAGGCCGGAGTGGTGTAAGGGTCCCGCTACACAAGACACGTGCTTATTATTATCAATTCTGTACTCATTACTTGTACTTCCTTTATATTTTACCGTCCAGTTATGTGCCAGGGACAGAAAAACCAAATAGAAATGAACATGTGGTAAGAATGGTTAGTTTTGGATGAATGTCTAATTAACATTTACTTTAGTGCCCAAACTAAAGGTCAAAATGGGTTTTAGGTTGGCAACATGCTAAATTGGTATTTAATGATTTGAATTAAAATGACGATCCATCCAAAAAAGGTAGTTAAATATACTATATGTGCCGGAGAGATAGGAAATCAATATAGAAAGAAATACCAACATATGATAGTATTTAGAAACAAAATAATGGTAATAGTATATCTTGTTATTTTTTTTTAACCAAGATACTGTATTTATTAATAAAAAAAATAAATAAATGCAATTTCTTGGATATTAAAGACATATTGAATAAATTTTAATTAGGTACACTTATATCAATAAATAATTTAATTAACCAACGAAACAATACCGGTACAATATCTTTACGGATATATGGTATCTTGGTTTTGAAATGTTTCTTTGGTCAATCAATTGCATTTATAACACTGACCACATTTAATATCAATGAGAATGGATTGAAATCACAACATCAAAACATAATGGCCGATTTTACAGTCATGCATATTTTCTCACCTCAGAAATACCACATGGACTTTAAAATGCCATTCAATAGATTAATAAAAATTACAATTTTCCCCAATACTTCATTACTTAATACCAAAAGACACAGCTTCATTTTAAACATTAAATTGGTTCCTTTTGAATATTTTATTTGAACACTTACACGATCTTTTTAATTTTTTTTAAAATCGCGTTTAATTCTTTTGGAAAAGTGTAATTTTAATTATTTTGTAAACAATTTACATTACCACATCTTATTAATATTATATATGCGAAAAATGAATCTTAGTGATTTAGTTACTCATTCACACGAAAATAACTAAACGGATTTCGATGAAAATTGGCATATATACCATGTCCTAGAATAATACATTTTATAGTATTTTTATCCATAGAATATAAAGATAATTAAACAATGTATAATAATGAAGTCACAGAAGAAAAGTACACATAAATAAATAAACCCTTATTTCCACAAGTTATCGAAACGATACTAACCTGTGATTATACCGCTTGATTTTATGCAGGCCGTACTTTGAATCGGCCCCGCCCTTAGACACAGGAAGGGACTCCAGATTCGCCATCAGCAGATTGATGGAGGACTTCAACTCTTCAATGTATAGGGACTCCATTTCTTTCAGCACGAACTTCGGCATCAGCTTGCGGTTCTGAGGTTCAAGTTTCGAGTATTAAACAAAATTTCGAAAGGTAGGGTCTCAGTATGTCTCAGTTTATAAAGGATACCCATATTTCGATGCAGACATTTGAAATCATGTTATATCACTATTTCTCTGAACATTACCAATCCAGCCCACCTATTCAGCTAATACAAACTTCGTCGGCGAGCTACCGCACGGAGGCCTCACAGAGCTTACCTCTCACGCGTTTGCTTAGTTAGGGAAAGAGATAGAGCATGGAGGCCGCGACGAAACATCCTCGAGCTAATGTCATTTTCTTTACAGAATCGAGCCCTTGAGCCATGGGTAGTATGATGATTTGTATAGAAGAAACATTGTTTGTTCTAGAGTCGAATAAATACCTCTAGTCTAGTTTTACTACAAATTTTTTTCTTAAGTAGTTTTATTTGTGTAATGTTAATTAAATTTGCTATACATAAACTTTTTCTTCTTTCTTCTACTAGTCTAGTTTTAAGCAAAAATTTTAATGTTTTGCGCCGATCTACTACCTCTGTTTACAGATTTCTTATTTGATTTCTTGACTGCAAATTTATCAAGCTAGTTAAATATAAAAAACGGTAACTTTGCTTTTTAAAAACGATTATAATTATTAATGCAATACATTTGAGCTTGGAAGCTCATGATCTTATATCCTAAAACTATCCTATCGGTGTCCGTATACAGGCCAGGTGTTAATCAGTGCAGACTCATCTAACATTCCTATGTGTTGTGATGGGTCTGCACTATCGCCGTGTTAAGGCGCGTGTGAGGTCCCATAACTAGCTACCTGTTATTTATTCATACAATTTACCAACATATAAAATATATAAAAAATATATTTACCCTTTCCATTTCGTTGACTTTTTGCATTCTCCCGTCGAGTTCTCTTCTTATGGCGGCAGCTTGTTCATCCGCCGAGTCCAACTGCAAATCACAGGAGTTTAACCTATATTATTATTGGTAATCTTTTAGTAAGGTAAGATCCCTTATAAATACAAGATCCTAGAAATCCAAATAAAAAGCTATTTATTTTCCTTATGAACTGAAAGTCTTATTTCACGCATTTTGCCAACTGAATATTTCATGACAAGTCTCGCTTAATTAATTATCCATGTTCAGGGCACGAGAGAACTTAATTAAGCTCCGAAATATGATAAAATACTAACCTTGTTCGTAAGAATAGAATAAGATAGAATTGATGGACGATTTGTTTCTTTAATAATTTATTAGAAAATATTCCGATATTTAGTTACGTTCTTGCGGTGTAACGTAACAAAATATTTGAAGACATTCTTGCGGACTTTATGATACGTTTTCGGAAATTTGTTAAGTTTTACAAAGTAGAAACTAAGGTATAATTAGAAAATCATTAAGGTGCTTCTAAGTAATCGTTTCACTTAGTGACTATATTTCTTATGTTATCAATAATTATTATTTGAATCTTTTCATCACTCATCAAAATAAAACATACATGTATTTTTTGAGTAGGGTTCACACGGAGTTCATTTACTACCACCATACCTAGTTCTGTCAAGGAGCAGTAGTGCAATTTTATTACTGTTTCGATTAACAAGGTAAGAGGTGAAATTACAGGCGCATAAGGTTAAACATCTTGACGTCTTAGGGTAGACAACGCATGTCCCTGGTGTTACAAATGTCCTTAGGCAGTCTTTAGATGAGCCGTCTCCCTGCTTTTCATTCCACTTAATATAATATAAAAAAAAATCTTATAATATTATTTTATACTAGGCACTTGCCTACTACCCTTATTTAGGTCACCCAAGACACAGAAAGCAAGAAATACCACAGATGTACTAAAGCACCAACAAAACCACTTAATCATTAATAGCTGATACATACCAACAACGCATTGAATAGCAACTGATGCTCAAACTTCTTTACACCCAGGATCTGCTGGAACATGTCATAGAGCTGTTCCTTGCTGAGGATGCACTCAGCATTAAGGCTCTGCTGCTGAGCTCGAGAAGGTCGCTTGGAGTCATCGTCCCCTGGTATGCCTAGATAATACCTTGGGATTAACTAATAGCAAAACACTGGTACGAATTTCAAAATGACCAAATGAATATTGAAAAAGAGTTATAAGACTTCTTGAATATCAAAACAAGAATATAAATGAAAATGATTTTATGATAAGAGTATGTTTAATAATTACAAATACTGAATCGGGCGTTTGACTTGTTTAAATATAAAGAGTTATTTTCGGACGGTTAATAGTAATCCTTTTTAATTTAAGCAAGTCAAAATAATTGTTAAATATATATAATAAATATCTCTATTCATAGAATTCTCATTTATGTAAAAAAAAGCAAATTGTAGCTCTAAGTGTTTAGTTTTCGGATCTGAGTTTGAAAATTTTTTTTTTAAATATTTTTCGAGTAATCATAAGAAAACCACCGAAAAAAAAATTTTCGAAATTTTTTTGGTTTTTTTTTTTAATCTACGGACGTGGAAAAAATTTTTTCGACTCAACCTCCGGACCGGATAGCTTGTTTATTCAGCTTTAATTTAGTTTTTTTAAATCTCGATACAAGCATTTCTCGCTGAGATATCGATGTTTGAATGGAAAAAGATCTTTTGTCTTTGATACAATATCTCAGCAACCAATGATCGCACAGAAATTTTGAGGTTGGTTTTAAAAACTTGAATAAATTCTCTACAAGGTTTGGCAATTGAATTTAAAAAAAAAATATTTTTTCAATCATTACATGAATTTGAAAAAGCATCCAAAAAAGGGCTTTTTGTCGTTTTTTGGAAAATCAAGCGCCCAATCAAAAATATTGCGGAAACCACTAACGTTAAGTGTGTCTTTTACTGTTCAATATACCCACAAAAACCCTACAAAGTTTCAATTCAATCCAGCCAACCGTTTTTTTTTTCCCACTTGATCGAATTTTTGAAAAAATTAAAGGAGCAAGAATTTCGCTCTGAAAATGTCATAATTTTTATCAAAAATGAAAAAAAATTTTTTTTTTCATTTTTCTCTCAATTTATATGTATTGTATGTATTAGTGACTTGAAAAATTTAAGGAAAAAAAAAAAAACCTCAAAATTTCTGTGCGATCATTGGTTGCTGAGATATTGGTAATCAAAGACAAAATGATCTTTTTCCATTCAAACACCGATATCTCAGCGAGAAATGCTCGTATCGAGATTTTAAAAAAACGAAATTAAAGCTGAATAAACAAGCTATCGGTCGCTAGCGGTCGATATGGAGGTTGAGTCGAAAAAAATTTTTCCACGTCCGTAGATTAAAAAAAAAACCAAAAAAAATTCGAAAATTTTTTTTTCGGTGGTTTTCTTATGATTACTCGAAAAATATTTAAAAAAAAAAAATTTCAAACTCAGATCCGAAAACTAAACACTTAGAGCTACAATTTGCTTTTTTTTTTTTTTGCTGTACGACCATTTTTGTATAAGTTACAGCCTGTTGAAAATCCCCCAAAAATTTGGATTGTTTTTCTGCTCCCTTAATTTTTGTGAGAAGTGTAGTTTTACAAATCTGAGTAATTCATATCAAAGTGTCTATACGAATAGATAGTAACGAGATAATTGAATTCATAAAGACATTGGATCGCTTGTTAATATTAGTTGTAGAACCGTGTTTTGTGTAGAACAACAACATGCAGTGCACTTAGTTATTCTATCTTACCTTCACAATCCACGAAAGATGATAAAACTGACGTTCGATTGAGAATACTCTTCATTTTTAAAGTATGCGCAATTGTTAGTGTAAGTGTTAAAGTAAGAGTACAAAAAAAGGATAAAAATTTAAATATTGTTAATAAATCTCAATGTATGAAAGCTCATCCATCAGTTAATGATGAAATAGTAGCTCCAAATGAAAAAAAATCTCAGAAAACACCAATATTTATAAACAAAGCAACGGCACGAGACGTAAGCGTTAAAATATGAAAAATAAAGAAAACCAATGAACAGTATGTCGAGTGATACCTGTTATTCCTGTTCAGGATGTGTGAGAGAGACATGTTGTGAGAGAAAGGGACAGAAACACAGACAGTGAGACAGACGCAGGCCACACACAATTTCTGGATACACTTAAATTCAGGATGTATTTTACAAAGTTACAACACAAAGTGTCTACACTCAAACAATGATTTGTATCTTTGTAAGTTTCACATTTACTACAGACAGGTCCTATACATATACAAGTAGCATTATAAAGTTTGATGATGAACCAAATTAAGAAATAAAAAGATTCAATGAAAGATCACGATGAACGATCCATAACTTTGAAAGAATAATAGTAGTCATCAAACTTTTCATACTAACACCAATACAAATGATATTGTAACATTTCTTGATGTAACATAAATACAATTTTGAATAATACATTACTAAGTTTATCTTCTGCATAAAAAAATAATAATGTAATATTTTAATTTCCAGATAAACATAATGTCACAATCTCATCAATCCATCTAAAAGTGGGAATGACACACATCACACATTGAAAAATGAACTCACTGATGCAAAAGGGATATTTATTAAGTGTAGGTACCTAATTTATCTGTGCCAATATCAATGTATCTATGGAATTCAAATTTTGATAAATCTTCATAATACATTTACAGTTTTTTTAAATTTTGCCAGTACTATTTGCAACAATGATAAATTATCGAAAAGCACACTGATCTTCAATGGAACTTTATTGACAAATGCTTTATTCGTGAACATAGCTCCGATATTGTTTGTCACCTCTATTTTATCAGATATCTCGTTTTTAACAGATATAATAGAAGTTTTATGATATATGCATCCGTATTAAGCGAACATACATAGGCACATTGCAAGTCCAAGCTTTTCGTTCGTAACATTTCAATGCGGTTAACACTTATTGCAACATGCTGTCAAAACTTTCCATTATTACTACTTTGTTGGTTATCAACGAGAAGAAATTTTGTAGCTAGCACAGTAGCCGATAAGCCTTATTATAAAGAAACACTACGGCGTTTTACAATCCATAGTTAAAACACTAAACGCGGATATTTCTTGTCGTCGACAAACAATAGACTTTCCGTTAACTTGAGAGCAACAATTAGTAAATGTCATTGACTTAATTACAAACCATGAAAACAATAGTCGTAAAAGTTCAAAGGTAACAGATGACGCGTAGGTGTAACGACTACTTTTGTTGAATTCAAAGCTATCATTTGGCATTCTCAAGTTGAACTAAGCCTTAATCTTGTTAGACTAAGTCTTGAATACAATAGACTCACCCGTTCCTTTCAAAATACAATCAAATTTAGCAAGCCACGAAGACAGTACTGTTTCTTTACTCAATCCATCTATTTCGGGGAGAGACCTGCAAGTTATAGTTGATACTTGAAACAGTTTGTAGTTTGATTTATTAAGTTATTGGTGAAACTAACAAGTTAAGGCAAGTTTAGTAAATACTGTTGATCTGGAACAAGTTAATGTAGACTGGCGGCTGTTATTGAGTATTAACAAGTTTAAGTAAAGCGCTGTTTAATTAAATATTATTTTGGCATTTTTTCAGCATTGATCTCAGCGAATAAATATTGTTGCTTATTGATATCTCCTATACGTAAGACTTCTGCTATATGTAAAAGATCTCAGTTATGCTCCATTATACCCTCTATATCATCGACAAGTACATGATTCGAGGCCGTGACAGCGGACTTCTAACGTAATTGCGTAGTTAACAAAAGCGACAGAGGATAAGGTTACACTTTTGCTTTACGGCACCACCACGTTAGCCTGATGGTTTCTTTGAAATCCTTTGAATTTAGTTTTCATTTCAAGTAAACCAATTACAGAGCAATCCCTCCACTACAATTGAATTAATTATCGATAAGCTTCGTAAGAACTTGTGGTTCTGTAATACGCAGAAAGTATAACTATCTTCAACAATAAGTATCGTTTCTTCGAAAATACTGTCTTTATGAATCCTTCGAACTAATTTAAACCACTTAGAATCGTACCAGTATATTGTGAAATCTAATTTTGGTTTTGAGAAGTGCTTGCTTATTCGCATCAGTACTGTTTTGGAATATTATTCTCCAATACTTATAAACTTTCTCTATATACTACTTGCACAGCGAGTAGTCTTCGTATTGCCGTGTCTCTACAAAATTTGAAGTAGAACCCAATTTAATCTCCGCGTCAAACTATTCATGATCTTTTTCTTACTGGTACTGAAGTGCTACACATCAAAAGACAGTCCTCAAACCTGACTCTCTTCTCGATATTATTTCTGAACACTTCACGGAAGTCATGATGCGAACACGCTCCGGACTTGACCATCTGTTCTACTCGCTCAGACTTCAGAAACACATCATGGTAGGACTGGACAGCGTTTTGGAAAGCCTCGTCTGCAAGGATCTGGGTCTCGCCTTTGAGGAATGCCTGTATGAGGATTGATCTTTGTCTAAATAAAGGACTAATGATAATCACAACCCATAATTAGCTATGAGAATATAAAAAGTACTAGTATTAATCATAATCTATCCTTCACCGTCCATTTTACACTATCAGAGCTATTCGTTAACCAAAGCATTCTCATAGAGGATGGCCCCATGTAGGCCGGCTGTAAAAACTCTTCTAAATCTCTTTTAAGCATGTTGCATTGATCTGAAATGTCTGGAGAAAGTGCAGACAGTTGATAATGACTTACTGGGCCAACTTTCAATCTTTCTTATGCCCGAAAAAACTACGTTAGATGCATTGCTAATGTTAAGATTACGTACCTGAAATCGAGCTTGTATAGTCTCCAGTTGATGGGGAGTTAGTTTCGTATGTCTCCTGGTCATGTCCGTGGGTTGTTTCGCGTTGAATGGATGTGCAACGCATCGTGACACGAACACGTACAGTTGAAGACGTCGCTTTTTGTCTTCCTCTAACTTCTCGATTTTCTCCTGTAAGCGACAATGGTGATGGTGTATGCTGGAAAATGTGAATCCTAACCTAAACTCCTTCACATTTGTAACCAAATATTAATGGTATTTGTATGTCATGTCAAAACACACTTAACATTTTTCGATATTGGACAAACAGTAATGTCGAAGTTAGTAAAAGTGAGGAGTGTCAAAATTTTAATGATATATCAATTGTTGCAATTACCTGAGGATCCTGGTCCTTATCAGAATGGCTGGCACCAGACGGACTAGGCGAGGGTGCAGGAGCCTCTCCTGAACTGGCACTTCCAGTCGACGTCCTGCGTAAGAATGATCTACACGATCTATAGCATTAAGTCATCAATGTAAGTGAATTGTGTCCATACAAACAGAAATTAATATTTCTCTCTTTTATGTAATATTCATCACCAGGTAAGGTTATTATAAGTCTCTTTTTAATGTATATATTGTTTCTGTGTATTTAGACTTTTTTTATGTAGTGGTACTAGAATCTAGAAGCGCTAAGTTGATTTGATAATAGCCTTTCGCTACATCTACTTCACTATTGCTAAGCAAAAATATTTTTGGGGTAATAAAGTTTCTAACGGAAGATTTTTAGCGCTTTTGTGTCCTACTTTAAGGGTTGCTAATATGTTTATGATAGTCTATAGACCTTATAGGCATCTTAGAATAGGCTATCCTTTATTTTGGAATGTTACGCTGTCAATTATTAATATATCTACCAGCTAGGGTTAATTGGTCTTCGCTGCTTCAGCCTTTAACATCTACAGATTAAATTTAAGCTCAACTAGCTGGTACTAAAATGTTCCGTGAGACGAAATGGACGTGAGGGCCTATCTTTGTTGACATGATGTATACACTTACGCATGAGGAGGCGGCGCAAGTGCAGCTTGTTCTCTCTGTCTAGTGGCCGGATGCAGTGGGGCAGCTAGTGGCGCCGTAGTTAATGGGCTAGGACCTGATAAAAGTCATCAGTTTTATGATTTCTGACTCTACTTTATCGGGATTGAGCCTCCAGAAAGAATGGTAATTAGGGTATAGAAAGAAAAATATGAAGAAGAGACAGAAAATATCAATTTTATTTTTAAGTTCTACCTTTCCATTGATGTTGTAGCACATTTCTACAACATCGGAACATCACTAAGTCGGCAATGACAAGTGATCAGAAATAACCTTACTATTAATAAGTCATCGGAACTTTTTATTTACAGACCAGCGCCATATTTTATACGTAGAGACAATGGGGAAAGTTTATTTACCTGGGAGACCAGCAGTAGAGCCCCGAGGAAGTTCGGGCTTACCACGAACTGATGATCGACCACCGACTAGTGATCCCGGAGGCACAACTACGAGCAAACATAATGATAAAATATATATGATATTCGAGCTTAAGTTCTACAGTAACACTGGAAGCACAACAATGTGTAAGGACAAGTGGAGATGTTGGCTCGTTTTTTATACTCGTATCTTGCTCTATCTCGTTAGAATTCGACGTGGCACATGTTGGTTTTGTAGATTGTGAAGCTTTATCAGATGTGAAGCAAGTTACAGTAATTTACTAAAATTCCATAAAGGTACTTTTCTAAGGAACTTTGCAATGTAAAAGTTCAGTGCAGAAGCAGAGATGGTGCTATCAGCAGTTCAGTTTCCAGATACCTGGTAATTTTGAGGGTTGCTTCTTATGTTCATCATCACTGTCTTCTTCGGATGAGCTGGGATCGATCATCTTGTTGCTTCTGTAACAATAATAATGGTTTTAACTTAAAAATGGTTTTTGGTATTTCATAACTTTCTCTGCTTTAGGCATTCAAGTACAGCTGTTACACTGGAACGTGGATGACGATAGAATTTTGGCTTGAAGTCGGGCAGGTAAGCCGGTACTGCAAAGTGCTACCACCTTGCTATGTTTTTTTAACAGAGTTAACCTTAGTTGAAAACTTATGCGGGTTGTAGGATTTGAATCCACGATTTTTGCCATGACATTTAAGTTAATTTGTAACTAATAACAAAACATAGCATTCTTGTTACGTCTCTTCTCTAGCTCTAAGTTAAAAGCAAAGTCACTATTTAATATCTGTATCCGATAATATCTTGTAAGGTACTCGATATATTTAAGTTCGGTTTTTACCATCATCTAGATTTTTTAAACCTCAGGTGATACCAGGTCAGCAGTTAATTAGAAACGGTCAGTAAACTAGAGAATGATCCATTCAAATAATAAATGTGTTTTACATATAGGGCATAAAACGAAAGATACCATCCCTACCGCAGTAATAAAAATACATATTGTAGGATTCAATCAAGCTAAGATTGTTTTATAGAATATATAAGTTCGAAACACCGTAAAAACTATTCAATCACGAAGTACGAGTATCATAAATCTTCTAGACGCAGACCCGAGACTAGACGCAAACGAAAATATAAAACTGCTATGAAATGAGTCTGCAAAAATATCTAACAAAAATAATGATATTAGGCACTTAATGAAAATTAAAATATAAAGTTACTAGCTGTCCCCCGCGGTTTTACCTGCGTTCCCGTGGGATGTCACATGTATCATACATAAAAACCTTCCTCTTCAATCACTTTATCTATTAAAAAAAACCGCATCAAAATCCGTTGTGTAGTTTTAAAGATTTAAGCATACATAGGGATATAGGGACAGAGAAAGCGACTTTGTTTTATACTATGTGATGATTGTAAAAAAATCTGTTACATAAAATGATTAAGGTAAGTAGATCACCTAAACATCGCGATAACGGGAAGTGTTTCATAAAGCATTTTTGGTGGGATTCAAATTGACCGAAATTCATTTGCTTTTCTGTCAAACGTCACTTCTTCCATCAATTCTGATGTCTGGACACAAAGTTTTCAATTTAGTCTGAATTACCTCGCAATAAGAATTGATTTGGCAAAATTGTAAAATAAACTGTAATTTGTGGTCATCCCAATACAACATAAATATTAATTGGGATATTGGGGGGGCAATCACCGCCTCTTAGACCGATGAAACTTTATTGAACTGTGTATTCTCTCTAATGTCACTTTCTATAAATACTGACGACTTTTAACACAAAACGATTGAATGTAGCCCGAACTAGCTCGCTTTAAGTGTTGATTTGGCAAAATTGTGATTTATCAAGAAAATTGTAATTCTATGTAAATATGTATACTTAACGGCATGCATAATGCCGACCTACTGTAATAACTCATTTTATACAAAACTGGTTCCTTTTATTAAAATTTAAACCGTTCTATGTCTCACTTGTGGTTATGTCGAAAATCTAAGATGCCTTTATAGATTGAGCCATCCTTTTATTTGTTTATTAGTATAAAAATAAAAGAAAGGAAAACAAAAGAAATACCTAAAAAAAGCAAAAATCTTTTCAGCTATTTTATGCAAATAAAACCAAACATCCTTCTTCATTAGTATAATTCCGAAAAATATAAGTAATCCGGAATTAAGAAGCCTACATAAGTCAGTGTAAGTCAGACATGTACTACACAGAGAAGCTTACACTAATGTGTATTTAAGCCATCACTAAGTCATAATCTGACCTTTGGGACTTACTTTGTACAATATGTTGGAATAATATTCTCTGACGGAATAATAGAACAGAGGTCAACAAATAAAAAGCAAACAATTTCCTCGCAAAAAGACTCAGCTTCAGGGCACTACGTGACTATTTTTTACTTACCAAAATGTTGCTTTTCGTGTTTTTGACAAATGACAAATGTTAAGGGAATTTGTGATCTATGACGAGATCTGTAGAGTTCGGTTTTTTTTAAATAATATAAACTAGTGCTTGCCTGCGATCCCACCTGATGGTAAGCAGTGACGCAATCATTGATGTTGAGGCGCACTAGTTTATTAAGAGCCTATTCACTATAGCCTTATATTCGGTATTGATACTAATATTATAATTGCGAAAGTTTGTCTGTATGGATGTTTGTTACTCTATCACGCAAAAATTACCAAACGGATTTGGATGAAACTTGGCAAATAAAAATGCCTTGGAATAACACATAGGCTACTTTTTGTGCCGGGAAAATGTTACATCCCTCGGGTGAAGCCGCGGGGGACAGCTAGTACTTTATAAGTAGGAGGTAGTCAATAAGTAAAAGGTTATTACGTAGGTTTAGGTGTATTTATTCTTAACGATTTAAATTAAATAAGGACGAAGTGTAGGCGTTTTGTGTACGATTAATTGAAGTTGGATTTAGTTACGATTTCAGTTCATTATTTTATAAAATAAATTACTCAAGTTATTGACAGACGGTTTTCCCTTTGACCTTCCCAATTGAATACAGCATAGGGTTCTTCAAGAAGGGTGTAAGGAGATTTCTTTGCAGGGTCGGCAACGCGCGGTTTTGAAAGCGTCAATAGGTTGCGGTGACCGCATACCATCAGACAGGCCGTCTGCTTGTTTGCCATCTTAGTAGTATAAAAAAAGTGAATGGAAAAAGAAAACGTTAATGTTATGTTACTGAAAAGGTCAGGATCTGAGTAAAGTGTCTGTTTTCCAACCATCCTTATAGATAGGTACAAGCCAAAATAGACTTTGACAAGATAGTTGCTTGGTAGTTAGCGACAATGACTGCCAAACCGCAGTTTGCAGGGTCGATTTCCACCCAAGACAAACATTGTGTGCATGAACATGTCTGTTTATTCTGTGCCTGGGTGTAAATATCTACTCAAATAGTATTTACTTAGAAAAATTGTTATTCGGTTTCCATAGTACAAGCTCTGCTTAGTTTGGGATCAGATAGTCGTGTGTAAAGAATGTCCCGGGATATTTATTTAAAAATAACGTAAGTCCTATTCTTCAAGCCAGAATTTTTTGTAATTAAGCAAGTCACAGTGTTGTTAAATGTGTTTTGGGCCTATGGGGGTCTCCACACCCTGTTTGCTGCCGTGATAATCAAGCCCCATGGGGATTTAACAAGGGCACTGCGACAAGTCATTAAAACAGTCGTTTGATACTTTATACCTTCTACGTACTATAATATTCCCTCAGTAATTTTATTTTTAGAATACTAAGCCTCAAAGTCTCTTTGCGTTTTCATCCCTACTAATATTATAAATGTGAATGTTACTTTGTTTGTTACGGTTTCATGCAAAAACTACTGAAACGATCATTATTAAACTTTGTACACATATTCTCGGAGGTATTAGAAGTAACAGGATACTTTTTGTGCAGGGAAAATGTTGCATCCCTCGGAAAGGCGGGAGAAACCGCGCGGGACAGCTGGTAATAAATAAATATCCTGAGATATGTTTTTTCGTACGGCCATCTTTTTTTTTTTTTTATGTCACTTTGGCCGACAAACAAGCCGACGGTCCACCTATGGACATTTGCAACACTAGGAGCATCGCCAATGCGTTGTCGACCCTGAGACGTGAAGTTGTTAAGTCTCATGTGCCTGTAATTTCACCGGCCCCCTTACCTTTCTAACCGAAACACAGTAATACAATTGCACTACTGCTTCACGGCGGAAATGGGTAAGGTGGTAGTACTACCCCGGACGAACTCTGCACTAAGAGCTCTACTACTCAAATACCCATCTGATCCCAAACCAAGTAGAGCTTATATTATGGTAATCAGATAACTGATATATGACATAAGCTCCTTTTTTACCCGACTACGGCGAAGCCAAAGGAGGGTTATGATTTTGACCGGTATGTATGTGTGTATGTATGTTCATCTGTTCCCTCATAACTTTTAAACTACTTATCGTAATTTGGCAAACGAGGTATCGTTCGAAGCGTCTTGATCGTCTGCTGGTTATAGGATATGTGACGTCACAATAAATTAGATATGGCGCTCTCTACAGGACATAAAGGCATTAACTATAAAAATTCTTATAAGTGACACGATAATGTTTATTTATTGTTATAATTTGGCCATCAAACTATTGATTACTTATATTATATATAATTCAATAAAATCTAAATAAAAAAATGTAAACCGAATCTGCAAATACTTTATTACGAAATTATAACCCCAAAATAATTGAAATAAAAAAAATAAGTTCAAAAACTAAAACCCGACGCTTTAATTACGCTTTAAAAAGTATGAAACAAGAAAATATTCTCATGTGAAATTGTTATATACAAACTATCCAATATTTATTGTCTATTAAATAAAAAACTCACACATAATATATTTTAAAGTATTTAATATCTGTTCATAGTGATGTTCAGAGGATAGCCGTGGTTGTATGCCACCTCATATATGGTCATATGGCTCATTTTTTATTTAATAGACAATACATATTGGATAGTTTGTATATAACAATTTCACATGAGAATATTTTCTTGTTTCATACTTTTTAAAGCGTAATTTTTCGTAGTCGGGTTTTAGTTTTTTTACTTCTAAATATAAACGTACTAGCTGTCCCGCGGTTTCACACGTTTATTTATATCATATATAGCCTATAACCATCTACGAAAAATTCCGCGTCGAATGGTAGCAGTCCCATCCCGATATGTTCAGTAGTTTCGAGGTGATGGTGCATTAAAGGTACCATATTTTCCTTGCATTTATATGTATGTGTAGGTAAGTATAAATACTAGCTGACCCCAGCGGGCTCATCAGCTTTTTCAAGGGGTGTTACATTTTCAGGTAAAAAGGTATCCTATGTGTTAATCACAAAGAATGTTGACTATCTATGTGCCATGTTATAAACAAATAACCCAAAAACGGCTGTATAGATTTTGTATTTTTTTTTATATACTACTAAAGTAGCAAACCAGCTGACGGCCCGTCTGATGGTAAACGGTCACTCTCGCGTTGCCGAAGCTGAAAAATCTCCTCACACCCTTCTTTTTCAAAACCATTTTTCAATTTAGGCCCGGGGAAGGCACATATGAAGGCCGAACTTAAAGTTACTGAAGCTACCAGCTAAAATCTAAAAATCAATCTGTCAGGGTCTTATTTAGAATGTAATTACATATTTAGAACTAGGTACTTTGTTTAAGGCAATATTTGATAAATTCCTAAACTGTTACGACGAGAACCTAATTGAAAAAAAAAGGTACTTATGATAGCAAAAAATGTTACAGAAAAAGAATTTTATCTCTTTTGACTCAAGGTTCATCAAATTGATCTAAGGTTAATGACGTGATGTTGCAGATAACCCTTATTATAAACCAATAGAGTTCATTTTACAACGTTCTAAGTGTTGTGTTTGCCAAAACTACTTACATAAGTTTTCATCCGTATACACGAATAAAGTTTAATTTCCGGAATCGAAAGTCTCGTCCATTTCCAGGCTTCACAGAATCACTTTTCATCATAATTTGTTTGGAAAGGCATCTTACTTATGTGCTTCTAACTTAAATTGAATTTAAGCTATTCGTTATTTCTATAAATAGTTTAATATACATAGTTCATTTATATTTAACTAGCTGTCCCCCGCGGTTTCACCCGCGTTCCCGAGGGATGTAACATTTCCCGACACAAAAAGTATCCTATGTTACTTCTAATACCTCCAAGTCATTTGTGTTTTGTTATTCCATGTCAGATGCGTTTTCTCTTTGACGTTTTATGTCACGTCACATGGGAACGCGATCAAACGGCATAAAAAGTATCCTATGTCCGTCTCCTGGTTCTAAGCTACCTCCCCACCAATTTATAGCCAAATCGGTTGAGCTCTTTCTTTTATATATACAGATATATTTATTTAGATTTCTGTTCAAAATTTGTTTGGAACTCTATAATAATATAATATTGTATGTAAAGGTGGAGGGCGTTGGTGTCTGCGACAGAGTTTTTATACTTTTGCAGATGCCATCGTTTTTCAATTGCACAGTTCAGCTGCTCCCAAATAAATATTTTGATTTTTTTTTCTTTAATATCCCGATAGTGTTAACTTAACAAACCCATAAAATATATTAAAACTCCTCTTAAATAAAAACAACCGTTTTGCAAATAATGAAATTTAAGAGAAAAATACACTTGCACATTTAGGGACTTATGAAGGTCAAATTTAATGTTACTGAAGCAAATATATATGTACTAATTACCTCTTTTTATATTTTACACTACACACAAATAATAATATAATAAATATCCTGGGACATTCTTTTACACACGGCCATCTGATCCCAAACTAAGCAGAGCTTGTAATATGGAAACCTGATAACCAGAGATATACTGTATACAACTTTTTTTTTAAATACATACTTATATAGATATTTACACCCAGACACAGAACAAACAGACATGTTCATGCACACAAATGTTTGTCCTGGGTGGGAAACGAACCCGCGACCTTAGGTTTGGCAGTCAGAGCATTAACCACCAAGCCAACTGGCCTGTCTAAACAAAGACAAAGAGTAATTGCTGAGTTTGTCACCGGCTCTTCTCAGCAAAAACAACCTTCCTAACCGGCCGTTAGAGGGAGACTAAACATACTCTTTATGAAGAGGCCTATTCGAATAAATAATAATAACCATTAATTTTATCATTTTAAAGTTTGTAGGAGAAACTGGTATACAAACTTTCATATATTTTGGCATTAGTATTCATTTTAGAAGTCCTGAAGTCATTGAAGAAATCGATTGACATATCGTTCTTAATAATCGACTCTATAGTTTACGCGCTACGGTCCAGCATTACAAAATACATAGACTGCTCAAATCACCCTTCCCTTCAGTGTTGCCATAGTACAGTAAAACTTAATAGACTTCTTATAGCGTTCAGACTATAGGTAACCCATAAATAGGGTTGCCATCCGGTTTCCCCAGAATTGTCCTAGTTTAGATGAAACCCGGACAAATTTTGATGTCAGAGGAATCCCAAGTAATTGGTAGATAAGCTGTTAAAAATTAAATCGTAATCGTGAACCGCATTCATTTAAATTGTAAACTATAAGATTATTTTTTTGTCGTGTCCGGGAGTAAACCCAATTTCACCTAAATGTCTGGTTTTTTAAAAGTTTTTTTCAAGTTAGCAATTTAGGTGTTGCCAGTCCTATACCTTATGTTAGTACGTCACACTCCCAATATTATCATGACTCCAGGTTGTTTCATTTGAGTACGGCCTCCGTTTTGTTACCTATTCTATAATTAATGTTTAGCATGTAGTTCACTGGCCATTGTGTTGTATTTCTTTTAGAACAATGGCAACCAAGTTGTGTTCCTAACAGGACCGAATTAGGGAACGTTGGGCAAACGACTTTGGGGCAAAAACTTCGAGCGATAATTTTCTATATAATAATAACAATAACCTAATATGCTGGCATGTTATATCTACATTTAATATAATATATTTTATAATATTATAAAGAGGAAAGATTTGTATTTTTGTATGTAACGAATAAACTTAAAAACTAATGGACCGATTTCAAAAATTATTTTGCATTTTAAAAGCTCCATTATTATCACGGAGTAACAAAGGCTATATTATATTTTCAAAAAAACTTTGGGACTCTTACTAAAACACTAATAATGTAACCCAAGGTTAAAAAAAATACCTAAAAAACTCCTTACATCGCGTGCACTGCGAAAAATATTACATACAGAACAAAATAATGTAACATCCTACGGGAACGCGGGTAAAACCGCGGGGGATAGCAAAATTTTGATATACTAGCTGTTGTTATGCGACATTTCTGTTTTGTGTCAAGAACCTTCTCAGGCGTACGTAGGACAACTCACTTAAGTTTCATAGCTATCGGATAAAATGTATAAGGCACAACAACACATAAACATTCATTGTTATATACTAGCTGATTCGGAAGACGTTGCTCTGCCCGGAAGGTGCTATGAGCTAAAATTAACTTAACCACAGCGCCGCCTGTCTAGTAGTCGATCGCAGCACCACTTACCAATTATAAATCTAAACCAATATAAAAGTAAAAATAAAAGTTCCATAAAAAAACAATACTGGAATTCGATCGCAGCGCCACCTACCGGGTCCAATTGTGGCAATAAATGATTCTCGAATCCAATTAAACACACATATTTTTTTTTATCAAAATCGGTCTGACGCTTTAGGAGGAGTTTAGCCACATACTCACGGACATAAGAATTATATAAATTAAAATATATAAAGATGTAAGAAAAATATAATTGGTACATTAATCATCATCATACCAGCCCAGGGATGTCCAGTGTTGAACATAGGCTTCCTTGGATTTCCACCTCGAACGGTGGAATAATGACAAGACTTATTATTTGGTGTGTGTACTTATATGTAAGTATACAATGAAACTGTGTAGGCGTAGGTCTGTAGCTAGAAATAACATTTCAACTCGTGTCAAGTGGCGACTTAATGGACAAGCCTCGAGGCTTTCCACTCGTGCTCGCAGATTTCCTCATAACATTTACCTACTCTTATTGATAAACATTATGTTCTACTTTAATATTCCGGGATCAAAAGCACCCCAACGATCGTGCGATGTATATTTAAATTGATCGCCCAGAGCAAGGTTTCCTTTAGCCGGCCCTGTTTGTAAAGGTCCCTTGTTGGTTTGACTGCCTTGTTATTTTTTAATGGCTTTACAAATATTTCAGAGTAATTAATTATGCGTACTTGTCAGGAAAATGTGCGTGCTTTCACTGCTGGAACCTACGAAACTGGGGTATACAGAAATAAAGGGTAATTTGTGAGTCATATAAAAATTAAAGGCACATTAATAAATTTCTAGCACTAAAACTAAGTTTTTCCTTGGTTCTTCCGTCATGGTAGCGTGTAGTCTAACGGCGAAAATTAATATGCAATCCCGATCGGAAATCCATGGATTGATGAACCTTTTGATAGTAATTTTAATACACGTAATGTCAAATTTCTACTTCAATCTTTCTATTTTAGATCGGGATTGCATATTAATTTTGGCCGTAAGTGATAACAAAGACAATTCCTAAGATACGAAGACCGAAGTATTTCATGTATTATTACGAAACCCTACAATCGTAGCTTAAAGATTTTTAACATTGAATATACGAAACCTTTCATTCAGAAGACACTTTGTCTACAATGACGACTCGATCAATAGACTGGTAAGAGATCCCGGACGGTCTCTTTCTATTACAAGAGCTATTTAAAGAGGCAGTAGGGCTCTCAGTGCAAAGTTCGTTCGTAGAACAACCTACCTATTTCCGCAATGAATCGATAATGTTCTTGAATAGTGTTTCGGCAAGAAAGAATTGTTCAGAGTTGACAACGCATTGGCGATTCTCTTGGTATTGCAAATGTTATAGGCGTCGGTGACCATTTACGACAAAGTGGACTTATCAGCCTGTTTCTTATGTTAGCGAAGAATCTTTCTTCTAACATTACTTATATAAAAAACAATGGTTGTACCCTAAGCCTTCTTAAACTATCCAATAGGGATGACTTTTGTGAGTTGTTCTACTTACGGTCTGTACTTAGAACAACTCACGATCCTCTAAAAGGCTTCTGAAACAAAACAAGGCGCATAGCAACGCATGCCACTACAGCGAGTTTAAAATAAAACAGGGTTATTCAAGAATCTGTAGAATCGTTACACAACAGCTTACGTATCGGTGACAAATTACAGTTGAGAAATAACGAATTGATACATCATCTTCTGCCTGTTTGAAATCGATGTGTGTTTTTGCTAGGTCATCGAAAATTGGTAGACAAACAACATTGATGTGGTTTATTTTGATGCTTTATTATAAATTCTAGATATGCTAGATAGCTTTACTGGACTATTTACCCAACGGCCCTGACTTTAAGGTCTATCGAGCTCATGTTAGTTCTTTGGCACGCTGGGTAGGTTAAATGGTTTGACGGATTTTAAAGTTATGAGGAGTCATTAGATTCGTTAAAACTGGAGTGATGTAGAGATAGGCCACCTCACTCTTTTCCACCGTACCGCACAGTGAAACAGTAGTGCGCTTGTTAGTCTGTGTTTCGGTGAGTAAGGTGAGAAAGGCGGTGACGTTACAGGCACATGAGACTTAACGACTTCACGCCTCTGGGTCGACTACGCTTTCATGACCCTATCAGGGTTCACCTAATAGTCGGTGTTATTGGCAATAAAGAAAGACAAATTGTCAATAATGGCATTTGCGTAAAAATATATCCAAACATTTTTGAAAGATTCTTTATTGAGAAAATATTTTTACAATCTCATTAGAAGAACCACCTCACCCATTTCTGCAGTGAAGCAGTAGTGCACTTGTATTACTGTGTTTCGATTAGAACGGTAAGGGGGCCGGTGAAATTACAGGCACATGAAACTTAACAACTTCACGTCTCAGGGTCAACAACGCATTGGCGATGCCCCTAGTGTTGCAAATGTAGACCGTCTGCTTGTTTACCGGCCCAAGTGGTATAAAATAAAAAAATAATCCCAGGGCTCTTTTCAGTGAATTTACTTTCACTCCATTCTGATATCCACATGTAACAACCATCAATTTCCAGTACCTCTGCGGGGGATAGCAGCTCCCGAACATGCGAATTAAAACTCATGTGATCCGTAAAATAGTCGGCAATATTTTATCCTATAAATGCGGTGTCAAAAACCCTAGATCTGTCAACGACTCTATGGATGTGTCACTTCTGTTGTATTACACATAGAACACTAAGGAGGGCGATATGGTAATCGCCACACCTCTTAAGACAACAGTTTACGCAGAATGTCTTTTTCGCCATCATTTCCACGTTGCTTATCCCAATCCCCTTCCAGCTTTCCTTTAATGTCTTATCTTTAATGTTTCATTAAAAGTTCGTCATGTTGTTATAGCCATTTACTTTACACGAAAATAGCCTAAACAACGCGTGGGTACGACATTAATAAGCTTTTACCCAGACCTTGTATGCAGAGGTTCAATGTAGACCATGAATTTTAATCATGATTAATTAGAACCCAGCTAAAAACATGGACCAAAGTTGACTTCTCTGGTAGTGTTCATTTATAGCGGTGGTACGACAATGAGTAATCTCTAAAGTTAGAATTGGAGTGTTTTTGTTTAGGACTCCAAGTTGGAATTGTAATTAAGTTCTTTATGCTTTATGGTCTTTTGTTTTAACTTTAAAACAGAAACACTGCACCTTTTGCTTTTAAAATTAAGTTAGGGATGTGAATTACTGATTCAGTATCGCTGTAATCGGTTTTTCACATAGGATGAGTTGTGACAGTTGAGATACTACACTAAATGCTTGCCCGTTACTCTGCCTTGCTCTGTTACACCCCCCCCCCCCCCCCCCTACTGGTATCCCATAATTATATCGAAATTAACATAACCTTTGAGAAATCTTATAAAACATAATTTGTGTCACCCAACTCATACTATTTGAAAAATACTATAGTGATGTATTTATATTGTCATAAGTTGCAATAAAACTATTGTCAAAAATAACGAACATAGGCTTTTTATTAAGTATATCGATTTAGTCCTTTCGTTAGAGCTATGTTCCAAGAGTCTTATTTGCCGTGACTATTAATATTCAAATTTGTTTTTCATTTTAAAGCTATTGTCTGGAAAAAACTCTACAGAGAATTTATTTGTACTTGAAAGTGACAGGTACATTTCAGTTCCAAATTGAAACGCGTCATGTGTAGTTGCTCTTGTATACCGATAGAGGCCACCGCAATATAAGCCCAATGTCAAAGCAATAAAAGTGTTATTGCAGTTTTATTTCCACAGTATTCCGTTTTTAAGTGGAACAATGACAAGAAAATGTGTTCAAGGAAAGTTATCGACTCTGTGACCCAATTCGCCGTATTTATTATAAAACATGCCTTGGCAACACTGGTTGGCTCTCAGCTAGATTTTATTTCGCCCCAATTTCGGGATAACTTCTTACTTAAGAATTTATGTATGGTACCATTGCCAAGTTCCATAAAATTTTATTCATTTTTTTATAGTCATAATCCAGCGAAAAAAAAGATGGAGTTTTTTTTAGATGATTCCTATTTGGTAAAGATGCACATACAGCCAAGGTGTAGACTACTGTTAGGCCTGTTGGCTTGGTGGTTATATCCCCTGACTGCCAAGTCACAGGTCATAGCTTCGAGTGCCACCCAGGACAAACATTTGTGTGCATAAACTTGTCTGTTTGTTCTGTGTCTGGATATAATATACATTATAATTTAGGTAATTTAAGGTAATTTCACCGGCCCCCTTATTCAGCTAATAAAAACTTCATCGGCGAGCCGCTTCACGGAGGCCTCAGAGAGCTTATCTCTCAAGTGATTATTAGTATTAGCGAAAAAGAGACAGAGCACGGAGGCCGCGACGAAACATCCTCGAGTTATTGTCATTCAGAATCAAGGCCCTGTTTAGTACGGGATTAGAAGGCCGTGTGTAAATAATGTCCCAGGACATTTATTATTAACCAGATAAAGCTAAGAAAAGTACACAGTGCCTGTAATATTACAAAATTGAATAAGCCCTGAAAATTATGAATACATAACCAAAGCCCTTAGTACATTTTAGAACGGAATTAGTTCACCTTACAAACCCTTCAACCTAATCCTTAATCGCCTCTAATTCACTGAACGAAACCCAATTACGCCCTTACCGACTGATTGGTCTATTTTACGGACAATTCACGCCAATTAACACTTTAATTGCATGCTGTTAAATACTATTCTCAAATAACGCACAATTAAGTTAGAAAAATAGGTGGAAACTAGAATTCTGTTTTGTGACGTAGTTTTATTTGTATTGCTGAGGGGTTTTATGTTTTAACGGGAAATGTTTCTTATGTGTTAATCGACAATATCCCTACAAATATTATAAATGTGAATGTAAGTTTGTTTGTTACGCTTTCACGCGAAAACTACTTATCCGATCATCATGAAACTATGTATACATATTTTTTGAGGTATTAGAAGTATCATAGGATGCTTTTTGTGCCGGGAAAATGTTGCATCCCTCGGGACGCGGGGGACAGCTAGTATTCTATATGTGTGCAAAGTTTTTGCCAAATCCGTTCAGCCTTTTATACGTTAGTGAGTAACAAACATCCAAACATTAAAACTTATAATATAATATCACATTTATGGTTTCACTAGCGTTCCCAAGGGATATTTCATTTTCCCGGGATAAAAAGAAGCCTAAGTTACTGATAACATCAGCTATGTGCCAGTGAAAGTCCCGTCAAAATCAGTAAAGCCGTTTTGGAGTCCATAGGGAAACTCGCGTCAGCACACGTGACCTGATCGAAAATTCGTAAGACGGTAAAAATGCACAACGTTAATCAATGTTCAAGTTTTCACTTCTGCCGGCACTCCCGGAGTGCAAGCCGTTGTTTTTTTTTAATCCCCTCATAATACGTATTGATTTAATTTTTCTACAATTATTCTATTATGTATAATTTTCTTTGTCACAGTATAGTTTGACAAATATAAGAAGCCCCTTTTGATATTTAAGAATGTTATAGAAAAACAAACTCTTTTTGTTTTAAAATAAATTTCAATTACATCCAACACGACAGTAGGGATGAGGTCGGCCGTAATTCATCTCTGCTATCACACGATCTAACAACGCAAGAAAACCGTTTCAAACCATAGTAATGCCTTCTCGGATCTTCTATAGACTGGCCAGTTAGCTGAGTGGTCAGCCTGACTCCCACGCCACAGATTGTGGGTTCGATTCCCACCCAGGACAAATATTTGTGGGCATGAACTAAATAAACTAGTGCGCTTCAACATCAATGATTGCATCACTGCATACCATCAGGTGGGATCGCAGTCAAGCACTAGCAGTTTACATTATTAAATAAAAAAATAAATAAAAAAAAAACATGTTTGTATCTGGGTGTTAATCTTACTACTAATATTTATGCGAAGTCTGGAATCACAATTAAGAACAGGGGAACAGATCTGGATGAAATATAGCAAATAGATAGATTATAGTCTGGAATAGCAGATAGCAGGGTGACATTGTGGGGGCCAGCTAGTATAACTGGGTTCCACAGTGCAACCAGCATGAACTCGACTTTGACAGGCCAGTTAGCTTGGTGGTTAGTGACTCTGACTCCCAAACCGAAGGTTGCGGGTTCGATTCCCACCCAGGACAAACATTTGTGTGCATGAATATGTCTGTTTGTTCTGTGTCTGGGTATAAAAAAGGAGTATATGTAGTATATCAGTTATCTGGTTTCCATAGTACAAGCTCTGCTTAGTTTGGGACCAGGTGGCCGTGTGTAAAGAATGTCTGGATATTTATTCATTATTATTATTTATTTATAATTTGGTATCAGATGATCGTGTGTAAAGAATGTCAACCGATATTTATAATTCTAATACGTATAATAGAAAAGGACAGACTATAAATAAATAACACCCCATCGGCTGCAGAGTATAAAATCTATTCAATTTATCGAAGCCTTCCAACTGTTGGCACAGACGTAATATATAGTTATTGCAGAAGCTGAACTGGAAAATTGCATCGACTACAAGCTAGCTAAAATGTGATTCTGTTACATTTTTAAACAGATGACTTATATCGAGAGGTAAGTCCCCGGGCCATGATGGACTCAGTATGATTGAGCACCTGCAGCACGCCGGGCCTCACATCGCTAGGGTCTTGGCTTTGTTTTACTCGCTGTGCGTGAGCCATTTCTACTTGCCAGCCGATTTTATGAAAACAGTTGTAGTGCCAGTGGTAAAGAATAAAACGGGTGATCTTACTGATAAAAGTAACTACAGGCCTATCTGTCTTGCTACTGTTATTGCAAAGGTGGTTGATGGGTTGCTTAACGCACAGTGGAATAAATACGTAACGCTGCATGATAATTAGTTCGGGTTTCGTCCCAGGCTGTCTACGGAAAGTGCTATACTGTGTTTGAAGCATACCATCAGATACTACACAGATCGTAAGACGCCCGTATACGCGTGCTTCCTTGACTTTATGACCTGCTGTGGAGCAAGCTGAAGAGCACAGATTTGCCACAGGAATTAATTAGTATCTTTCAATACTGGTATGCGCATCAATCCAACAGTGTCAGGTGGGCGGGGGCAATGTCGAATCCATATCAGCTTGAGTGCGGAGTCAGGCAGGGCGGTTTAACGTCACCTACCCTATTTAATTTATACATTAACGGACTGATTGTAGCGCTCAGCAGTCAGCATGTCGGCTGCCACATTGACGGTGTATGTCTCAATAATCTACGCTGATGACATGGTGCTGCTGAGCGCGTCGGTGTGTGGCCTGAGGAAACTGGTGCAGACATGTGAGGAATATGCTTGTGGCCACGGATTGTTGTTAATGTAAAGAAGAGTCAGTGTATGATTTTTGAGACCGCCAGTGCAAAATGTCCTAGTAACATACCACCTGTTCGACTCGATGGTGGTCCTCTGGAAAGGGTTGAGAAATTTAAATACCTGGGGCATATTTTGACTGTCGATCTCAGGGATCACGAAGACATGGAACGGGAGCGGAGAGCGTTGTCTGTTAGAGCCAACATGATCGCTCGCAGGTTTGCGCGGTGCTCAAGAGACGTAAGGGTTACCCTCTTTAGAGCGTACTGTACATCGCTATACTCGTGCAGCCTGTGGGCGCACTACACTAATAGAAGTTACAGCGCCATCCGCGTCCAGTTTAATAACGCGTTCAGGGCGGTGATGGGGCTGCCCCGATACTGCAGTGCCTCAGGTATGTTCGCAGAGGCACGCACAGACTGCTTTAACACGATAATGCGCAAGCGTGCAGCGTCCTTGGTGCATAGAGTGCGGGCCAGCTCCAACACTGTGTTGGCGATGATTGGGGAAAGGTTGGACTGCCCTTTTATTCAGCATTGTTCCAGCAGACATGTCGCTGTACCAGTGCCGGAGAGAAGACTGTAAAGTTTATACCTTATATAATATTAATTTGAGTTAGAATTATAATTTTATTTGTATTTATGTTTGATTCTATATTTTTATTATTTAATGTTTGATAGGTTTTATTGTTGTTTTATTTTAATTATTGTATTTTATATATTTGTGCATTGATGTGTGAGATAATATTTGTAATTAATGGGTGCAAATTACCTGAATAAATGAAATTTATTATTATTATTATTTGTAGTCTTATAAATATTTTGTTTTACAAAAATAAAATCGACTTCAAAACTAAAAAGTGACCAAAGATTCGGGTGCGTCGGATGTTTGAAATACCCGTATAGCACCCGACTTTAAAGCACCTAGACTAGATATTTTTTGTATATAACATATTTTGTCACTTTTTAGTTTTGAAGTCGGTTTTATTTTTGCTAAAAAGTTTTATTTATTTTTGTCTTTTTTTGTGTAGGATTACGAAATTTGGAGGGTTTAGAAAATTTATATGGGACCACCTCTTAAGTACAACCTACCAAATGAAAGAAGAGCGGAGTAGTCGCGTAACGAACATACAAAAAAAACAACATTCAATCGAATTTAAAACCTCCTTTTTTGAAGTCGGTTCAAAAGGTTCATTTCAATAGGTCAGTGTTTCCACTTTTGTGTGTTGTATTGATTAGTTAGACGCTAAAGGTTCGAATGAAAATCGGTTCCCCAAGCATCTACTTAGTACATAGCACAGAAGTAAAACTGAGTCAATTTTTTTTAGCAACACATGGTTTTAAGACTTATGTTTGTATATTGCTATTGTGTTGTATGTCACAATAAATGCTTTTCTCTCTTTCTTTCTTTACTACTCTAAATTACTTCTGCCTTTATACTAAGTTGTTGGCTCTTCCAGAAGTTTAGGATGAGAAGGATTTACTGTTACCGCCTAAATAACCATTAATATCTTCAATCCTATACTTAAAATAAGTCGGTAAAAAAGTCGTGTCTGTGATTGCAACATTTTTGAGAAAAAACACTAATGATACTGTAGCAATTTTTTTATTTCTTGTCTTCATCATCATCATTATATCAGACCATGGATGTCCACTTAACATAGGATTCCCTCTTGGATTCCACTTCTTGTTTGTCTTATTTTTATGAAATTTGGCGTAGGTCCTGGTAGAGTCAATCAAGGTAGAGATAATAACCTTATTATATTATCTTACAAACTTATATTACAGGAGAAGCTAACTGACTGACATATCAACGCAGGGTCTAAACTATAAGGGTTACACTTTACTTAAGGGGTACTACGTAGGGAAACGTGAAATTTCACATGGGTACCTTTTATAACATAGGAGAGCACTAAGAAAGGATTTTTGAAAATTAACCCCCACAGGGGGTAAAACAGGGGTGCAATGTTTGTATCAAACAACGTGGTTTGTTCGTCTGAGCAACTTCAAACTAAACGTAGGTGAAACCGCGGGGGAGTTACGATATATGGGTGAAAAAACTTTCCCTACATTTCAAATATCTAAGTCTCGGAACACTTATAAATAGTAGAGATCTCTAAATTACTTCAGCTACTTCCTGCTTAAGATTGTACAAAAAACAAATATCTAGTAACTAGTTCCGTTGGATCTCCACTTCTCAAGCACCTTCAGTAACTTTAAACTTGACCTTCATGTGCCCTCCGAGGGCCTAAGCTGAATAAATCAAGTCCCAAACAAGGAAACTCGACAGAAATAACTTATACCTATAATTCCTGCCCGTATAAGTAGCTGCCTCATCCAAAACATCTTTAGGTCTAGAACTATATTCATATAGATTATGTCTAACACGGCTTAACCTACTTATTTGTGAATGATATGGGCTAAGACGTAAGCCCTCAACGCTTATTACTCGCCTTAGACACGACATAAGTAACTGTGGTCGGAAAGTCGTCAAAGAAAAATATCTCCTATTGCTTACTGTTAAGGTCCATATGCCTCATACATTAAAAAAATGGATCAATAAGTTGAATAAACCCTATTTTTTTTAGCAATAAAGCAGAAAGTTATATCTACAATTACAAAGAATACATTAATGTCTTTATAACAGTTATACAGCAAATTTTAATCCTTACGGGGTAGTCCATAAAGGCGAATTCAATTTACACGAAAGCAATCTTCTAAGCCTTCTCGCCATGGCTTCAAATAGCATTTAATTAAGACAGTCTAGACTAAACAGATATAGATTGAGATAACCTTCACTACAACATGGAAGGAATATCCATATCCTATAAGGAAAGGAAAGTGACAAGCAGGACGATTTCTCACTACATGGACCAAGAACCTGGTCAGAGTCGCTGGGAGCCGCTGGATGCAGGCGGTCTAATCCATGGAGGCTAATGTTCAGCTGTGGACATCTCTAAGCTAATACCTTAAAGACAAAACAAGAAAGAAAGACCATCGTAATAGGCTTAAAGTCCTGGATCAACTTAAAACCTTTCTAAGCACCCAGTAAAGGTGCATTTAAAAGAAAAACTACCATTACGATCTTCTTTTTTTTATTGTTCTACAAAAGTAGGTACAATTAAAAACAAGCTAAGAAACGTTCGATCAATAATTTTTTTTTTTTTTTTTTTTAAATAATATAAACTAGTGCTTGACTGCGATCCCACCTGATGGTAAGAAGACATAAATCTAGACTTAATGAAGAGCTAGAAAGTTCTAGATAAGATAAAGAAAAGAAAATGTATTTCCAATAAACTAGAAAGAACAGACAATGATCTATAAGGAAATATAAAAGCAATGAATAGGACATTCATTGCATGAATGGACCCGAAGCGATCGTTCTATATTTACATATAAATATATGCTTTTACATTCGCATACTTCTTTTATTGTCCATCAGTAGTGTTTGTAGATATATCGATGTTGCTTTGAAGGCTTTAGAACAGTGTTAGGCCCAAATCATAACGAACGACCTCGCCACTTACAGATAAACCCCTTGAGGTTTGCGTTATGTGGCTACATGTACGTTTTAGTGCTTTGTAGAGTTAAATAAACCAATAAAAAATATATATAGATATATAATGAGTTTTGAGATCGAGATTGACGGCCCAGTTGGCTTCGTGGTTAGAGATGCTGACTGCCACGCAGGTCGTGGTTTCGATTCCCACCAAGTACAAACATTTATATATATGGGTATAAACATGTCTGTTTTTATTTGATATGATTTAGGGAAATGGATAAGTATAATAATTAATATAGATAGTATAATAATAATAAATAAGAATAATAATATTAATTAGCGATAACATTTTGGATTTTTTATTTTTATTTATTTTGTAAAATATGTTAATATTATAATTTTAAACTATCAATATTGCATGTTCGAAGTGGACGAGAGTGTTGAGACTTATGAAATGTATCATAAAACACCAATATTCTGTAGAGTTTTTGCGATAAATTATTTCTGATTTCTGTTTTTTCTGTGCCTGTAAATATCTAAGTATATGAAAAATATATCTGAAAAAAGAAGTGGTGGTATATGTAGTATATCAGTTATCTGGTTTCCATAGTAAAAGCTCTGCTTAGTTTGGGATCAGATGGCCATGTGCTAAGGAATGTCCCAGGATATTTAATTATTAGATTTTAAGGAGTCTGAAGCCGTCTGTGGTTAAATACTTTGTAATACCCGCCTTCTTGGTGACTGCATTCAAGTTTAGAACTCGCCAAACTTATCGGTGGGTACCGTATTGGAAAATCCCACTGGGTAGACAGGCTGATGGTACATCTGATGGTAAGTGGTCACCGCCTATGGACATTAGTAACACCAGGAGCATCGCCAATGCGTCGTCGACCCTGAGTCGTGAAGTTGCTATCTCTCATTTGCCTGTAATTTCACCGGCCTTTACTTTCTAAACTAAACACAGTAATACAAGTGCACTACTGTTCACGGCAGAAATGGGTATGGTGGAAATACTTCCTCGTTTAACTCTGTTCTCAGAGCTCTACTACTTCTAAAATCATCTATAGACATTTGCAACACCAGGGGCAGCGCCGATGCGTAGTCGAACCTGAGTCATGAAGTTGCTTATTCTCCTGTGCCTGTAATTTCACCGGCCTTAACTATCAAACCGAAACAGGTAATTCAAGTGCACTACTGCTGCACGACGGAAATGGGTATGGTAGTAGTACTTCCCCTTACTACTTCTGCACTAAGAGCTCTACTACTTCTGAAATCGTCTGACTCATGGTATAAGTAGGACCGTTGACTTAAAAGCGTTACGTTTCTTCATTAAACTGGCGAACAATGTGCTGAAGGTACATATTACCTTACTACTTGCATTTCCTCTATATATGTATTGTCCTCGCCAATTTCCTTTCAGTCCTCATTGTAGGATTCGAACCCACGACCTTCACCGCAGCGCTCGAGTAAACGATAAACTTATCTATCGCGATCGCTTCACGAATACATTGTGTTAATCAATAATAAACCTAATGCCAATATGTGCAGGATTCTTTATTGTTGCAATCGATTGAAGGCCGTATTCATAAATGCATACTTTCCAGAAAATTTACTGAAAGATCAATGCTAAAGAGGTAGTACTAAAATTGTTAATAAGTATGCAAATAAAGTACCTATTAAGTTACCAAAAAGTTTTACATTATGAGTTATCAAGCCATGACATAACTTTTCTTATTTAGAATAGATAACAATCTATTAATTTTCCAATATAACTTATGCCGGGTTACTATATACGATCCCGATCTAAAATCGGAAGATTGAAGTAGAGTTTTGACATTACGTGTATTAAAATTACTGTCAAAAGGTTCATCAATCCATGGATTTTCGATCGGGATCGTATATAGGAACCCGGCATTAAAGCTTCTTAAACGAAAATAATTATAAGTTGCTCACATACCTTTTTTGTATCTTCAGAGTCATAATATTTGCTATTAATTTACTTTTAATAAATCCTATTAGAACTCTTTACAAGAATTTCAAAAGAAATGGTTTGAAAAAATTATTATTTATCGCATATGAGGTTTAATAATAAAGAGGTTTTAAATAGAATTTAAATAAAAAATGAATTACTAACGTCGAGCAGTAAGGGCGATAAATATAACAAAGTTACAAAAAACTCGATAGTCATGCACAAATAATTACTTTTTATCAACATTCAAAGTGAGTCAAGTACCGCATACCATAACTCATCCGTGGACATAACTAAGTAGGCATGTACGCAAATGCTCGAGTTACATAAACCTATGCTCATAAAACCGTATATTATTTTTATAACAGCCGTAGATCCATACGCGCATAACAATGAAATCCAATTTAAAACAAAGGTGCAAATGGGATTTAAAATAAAGTAGTTATAAATAAATTTGCTAAGTAAAGAATAAAAAAAAATAGCTTACGTTAAGTAGTCACTTCGCCGAAAAACTTTTTCAATGAGGCACACACACCGACATAACGTTCGGGCATAAAACGCGTGATTCGAATTTAGAATTCACAATTCTTTTTTTGAATATACACAACTTATTTACAGGTTTGAGTAATTTCCGACGTCGCACTGAGGCACTGAAGAAACGTCAGGCTTGTCGCATATTTTTTAGCGCATGCGCGTAACAAAATGGCGTTGGGTCGATAGTTGGCTTGTGATAAGGTATCTCGCGAAGGCTGCGCCCCCATACCGGGTAACATTGTGGAAACGGGGTAATGTTAACAACGAGGTCACCAGTTTGTATTAGCCCGCGTTTCCGCGGTCCAGTGATTCCTACTACAAAATGTCGTGTTGCTATTGCTAAATATCATTTATTTTATTATCTGTGTAATTGCTCTTCATGTTACATGAGCCATTTTATTATGGTTACAAACCCATCATTAAATAAGCCTTAACGTATTAGACTTATTTTAGATCGTTAGAACCTAATATATTCTAGCATGCTCCCTTGCTGCACCCGGGTTGCCCTATTTTTTTTCAGTTAGCAATAAAACCCACATTAATTAACACTATTTATTTAATTTAATCATCATCCACATCCGCGTTCAAGTACCGCACTTCCGGGTCCCGCAACACCGTCCCCCGCAGCCGCGCGAGCGTCTCCCGCGCGCGGGACCCGCGCAGCCACACCGCGAGGTAAACGGCGCATGCGCATAGGCATAGACTTGCTATGGTGATTGTTGCTGTTTTTGCACCACTGTGGTTGACTGCTGAAGAAGAATTTTTATTTATTTCTTTATGGATCTCCAACAAAAGATACACGCTGACATTACATTATTTTAACACACTGTGAATGTGAGGTGGCGTGTTCCTTGAATTAGAGGAGATCACAGCATCCAAAAATATAAATAAACGAAAAGGTATAATAATAAAATCGTAATTAAAATCAAATCTAAAATGAAATATATAAACACAAAATCAAAATGAGTAAAAGTAGAGAATGAGCGCATACATGTTGGAATTTGTATTTTATATCTGTATAATCACTTGCAAATAAAAGGTCCACTAGTAATTTCTTAAACTTGATGAAGTTCTCACAAATGTTTAAACTCTTAGAATTTTTATTCCTCTTTTAAATTGTATCGTACCGCCTGCAAAGCCTAGGCAAAGTAGCGTAATGTCCGAAATTTGTGTTCGACTTTGGAATTAATTTCGAATTTGAAGTTAAACAGGTTCCAGGTATGGGTGAGTATATAAAAGATATAAGTGGTTTCCAGGGATAAGAAGTTTAAAAAGATGTATGAGGATCTATATTTGTAAACAATTAGATTACACCGCACGGCGTTCTACTAAATTACATGGTAAGCAAGGAGAACCTTCTTCAAGCAGCTTACAACGAATAGCTTTACTTTATTAATGGTATTTTCGACAGATTACATTTGAAAGTTAGGTGTCAGTTATCTATTGATATGTGTAGATTAATTAAGAGTATATAATGAAGAAAATTTGGTGTTGTACGGTGACACAGTAGTAATCTCGCGTTGAAAATAGGTTGCCAGACACTTATTGGTTTGTACCGGCAGCTGAAATGGAACTAAACCCTAACGCGCCGTGTGTTAACAATTTACAACACAACTTTACCTACCCGTTTGAGATTAAGGTCGCGATAAACGCCACCCTATCCACTGTAAGATACTTAAATATAAAAAAGAATAAATGGAATAAAATACGTACTCTCAGTTTTTTTTTCAGGTGCTAATAGCTTTCTGGCCTCTATCATTTCCTGCTGCTTCTTTTTTCCAATCATCTCATTGTATGTGCTATTGTTTTTTATAGTCGTTGATATCCCTATAGTTGATTCTGTAGCTACGGTAGTTATTGTGGCTGTAGAAGCAGTTATTTTGGGAGTATTTATACGTGCTCTGGTTACAGCACTCGTGGAAGTTTTACTTGTCGATCTGGGCGTGGTCGTAGTCCAAGTAGTAGAAGTTGTTGTAAGAGTAGTAGTTGAAGTTGAAGAGGAAGAGGAAGAGGAAGATGTTGTAGACGTGGAAGTAGTGGCGGGCGTGGTTGATGTTGAGGTAGTTTCTGTTGTGACTGCGACAAGTCTTTCAGTTTGGGGTTGCGCTACTGATGCGTTTATCGAACCATCCTCGTCAGTTTGTTTGGTATCTGCGAAATATTAATATTAGCAATCCTCCACGGTGGTCGACTGGTATACAGGTTAATTAGAAATTAGAAGGTCCTGGATTCAAATCCCGGGTAGGGCAAGGTAAAATTTATATTTCTTTATCAGAATGATAAAGGCTGTAGCCTAAAGATGACGAAGTGCCCGAGAGAAGGCGAAAATGCTCACCATATGTCACATTGGGACTTAAATATCTTTAGTGGAGTATGGGTATCAGTACTGAAGCGTCTGCTTACCTTAATGACCATTAGAAAAACTGTAATGCACTGTAAAGACTATCTGACTTTGGTATTGAGAATGAGGGTTAAAACTTTCTGTGATAATAAAGTACGTGAGGATATCATATCGCAGTCTTAAGATCATACAAATAACCCACCATCTACCGGTGTCTTTCATCAGTTGTATTTGATAGCCAAGCCCTCTTTCAGACTCTTATTACAAACATATTCAGCCTCATCATCACTTAACATAATGAGGTATGGTAAAAAAGCAACGGTAAGCTTAGAATAGAATAGTATTTTTCCAAAAACCAAGTAAATATTATAACTTTATTGTTGTTTATTGTGATGATATACTCATACTCACAGCTGCTAAACATGCAAAGTTCAATGAAGTCAGAACAGCAGGTTTCATCAGAAAAGCAGTTTAAGCGGCATCCACAACCGCTAATCGAAGGGCCTACGCCACCAATTTGACACCGGCCACTGCATGATTCCGCTGATTGAAAAATTGACAAATTGCGTTTTATTGTAAAAAATGAAAACCTCATTGTAATAGCTCGATTGAATACAAATTTAAACTTTTGTGTAAAGATAAAGCTTATGCATACACAAAAGAAATGTTGTTACTGTTTGTAATGTCACATACTGTGTGAACTACTGTTATATTGAAGACCTATAATGTCCCAAATAATAATATTCCTAGAATAATTACACAGACATCTTACTAGTAACCAAGCAGTGCTTGTAGTATGAAAACCAGATAATTGATAAATATATCATACACAGAACGAATTTATATACAGAATGATTGTCCAGTTTTCTAATCAAAAGAGACCAACCTGTAAATGGTGCTGGAGTGGGAATATTATTCTTAGCGATGGTACAGTTCTCTCCTTGGAGAATGGCCACGTCGTCAATGGCGATGTCGCTGGTGAAACTCACGCCCCTGATGCCTTCGATCACGATCTATTGGACGATGAACAGGTATGAGAACATACACGAATCATACTTGTGAATTAAGCCGCTTGTGAGGTCTGGTCACCTTAAATTCCTCATATCTTTTACGCTAGCTAGAGTTGGAGTATCATCCTCCTAATATTATAAACTCTCAAGTTTGTGAATATAGATGTATCGGTGTGTAACTCATTCACGCAAATACTTGCGACAGGATTCGGATGAAAATTAGCACGTAGATAGAGGAGGCCCTGGAATATCCTATAGGTTTATTTTGATGCCGGGAAAATGTAACATCCTTCGGGAACCCTTACTAGCTGTTCCTCGAAGTTTAACTGGCGTCATGTTATAAAAATAATCTATGGCTATCATATTTGCAATGCCATTGTTAACAGGTATAATTGTATTTAGAGATAATGTTGATCTAGAGGCTGCCGAAAAGTAACATTAACACAATCTTTTGTATTGCTTGTTACGGGCGGATTGCAAGGGCATTTCTTATAAATGCATTTACCAAATAAGTTAAATGTATCTGTTCTTCTCTCATAGTTCATACCAGCTCGTCTCAGTTCACAACTTTTCTCTGCAATGGAAATAATTTTACCTGAAAATTATCCGAGAAATTTCTCAGCGCCATCACCGAACCGAACCAGATGTCTCCCTGATTCCCCCACTGCTCGAAAAGTATATACTTCTCTTTTTCACTATCGGTTAAATTAAGCATTGAATATAGTGGTAAACTATCCGGTTTTTGATATACCTTCAAACCCCCAAGGTCCCTGAAAAGAGGCCAAAACATTTTGATTAAAATTAAAATAAGAAATATTGTCACGACCCAGACCGAGTATCAACCAGCAAGACGTCTTAACTGGTAGGTACTACTCACCTTCCCCACATGTGATAGTAGAAGGAAAAGCATCCATTGGCTGTGAGACTTTCATTAAATATAGGCGACAGCAAACGAGCTGTGTTGTTCTCCATTCGGGATGTACTCTCAATGTACATGTAGTGTCCTAAAAAATTACAAATGTGAATAAAACATATTAAACGGCCATAATAAATACTCACTGTTGTGAGCAACACAAGAACAAAGCGTTCTAAGGAAACCCCGCCGGTACCTGTCTGTCCTATTCCTAAAGTATGATCGTATGAAGGACCAGTAAAGAGGAAGGAACTTGGGGTCTTTCTACTCAGCCTCAGCCAATCAAAGTCATGGAGCTCATCTTGTGTCCATCCGCAAAGGTTAGAGTCTTCAAAATCGCAGCTCAGTTGGGTTACGGCTGATGTATCTGTTTGGGAAATAATAAAATGTAGCATCATTATCAAATTTACCACCCACTACCCAACTACTAAAAGTCCCTAAAACTGAGTCGAATCCTTTTTACTCACACTATGAATGGTGAATTTATTATTGTCGCTTTATATATAAAGAAAAAAAAACAAACCATTTGTTTAGTTTTAAGTAATAAATAACTAAATAAATAACTAAATAAATAAATTAATAAAAAAAAAACATAAATAAATAAATAAGTGGTAATTTTTTATTTATTCCTTTTTTGTACTGCTGTGTAAATGTCCAAATAAATGCATTTCTTTCTTTCTACCGACTTTTTGGGAAGTCCTCGGACTGGACACATTAACAACTTTCTTTTTCATTACGTAAATATATATTTTTTTATTCATTATCATCTAACTCACCTAAGTCACTTATGCACATTTGATGTATGTAGGTATAGGTTTGGTGAAGTCTTTCATATGTTGGTGAGATTAGTCTCATTATCACGGTCATTAGAACGGTGACGAAACCGACAAGTCCATAGAGATACAACATTATATTCGAATGTCGTTAAGTGGGTAGGCTCCGTCTTCTACCGACCCTTAAGTCATTTTGTCAGAGTTGCCATAGCAATACCATTTACCCAATTTGACCCAAAACTAAATATGGGGTATTAAAATTGGGCAAACATTTTTGGTACTTGTAATAAAAATATATTTTAGATAACTGACATATTAAATTACTTACTGACGCATGAAGGTACCGTCCCGTTCCACTGCTTTCCATCACAGTACAGGACAGGTGAACCCTGGAGCTGATACCCAGGGAGGCAGAACCAAACCACCCACGCACGATCGTGGGTGTCCAGATTTAGTGCATTCCTTACAACTGGAAGAGCTGGACATCCCGATCCTAAACAATTATGGTTACGATTAGTGTTTATTTCCTTTAATTATAAATTCCACACTAAATTGGATTCACTTCATAATTAAGCTTCACACAAAATAATAATTTGCCTAGCCATTCTCAGGGAAGTGTTTAACAAATAAAAAATAAATAAAAAGTGTGCATTTCATACGCAGTAGAAGTGAAAGCTACAGAAGATACCTATCTCGCAGACTAAATCCTAACGATGTATATGTTTCCTCTTTTTAGTGTCTTTTTTTCGTTTCATAGAGTTTCAAATCATAAGGATGCTAAAGAAGTATTTACTTGAAAACATTGTATTACGTAGTATGACTTACTGATACAAACAGGCAAAGGTTCATCCCACCTTCCATTCTTACAAATAGTATATCTATTGCCCACCAATCTATAAGAAAATGAGCATGAAAATCTGGCAAGCTTTGATTTTTGTCTCACTCGCACAGTGCCGTGAGCCAATTTGGGCGTTGGGCAGTTTGACGAGTAGCGGAATGAGAAATCTGAAAATAACAGGAAGTTTTAGTTAATTAGTCAGTTACACCCACGTTCCCGAGGGACGTTTCATTTCCCCCGGATAAATAGAATTAAATATCCTATTGACGAATCACTAACTAATTCACCCTCTTATGGGTGAAAATTTGAAAAACGCCGTTATACCTACATTTATTTATAACCCGAATCAGGGGCTCGATTCTGTAAGGAAAATGACACTAACTCGAGGATATTTCGTCGCAGCCTCCGTGCTCTGTCTCTTTCGCTAATTACGCTAATACGACTAATCAGATATATAAATGTTTGTTTATTTTATTTAGGTATACGATAGATTGACCAACGCATCGGATAATTTCACATTAATTTTCAAAGTATTTCCGCCGTGAAGCAGTAGTGCCCTTTTGCTATTGTGCTTCGGTTAGAAAGGTAAGGGGGCCGGTGAAATAACAGGGACATGGGACATGAGGAATACCCATAAACTCACTCTCGAAACGAACATACTCTGTGCACAATGCACCTCTAATTTGCTTGTTTATATTATTAATGTTTAATAAACAAATACTTTTACTATAGTATTTTATGAATAGACATGGATTTGGGTTGTATCTATACCTACATAATATAGTAAAGCTGATAAGCTTGTTTGTTTTTTGTTTGAATGCGCTTATCTCTATAAGGTTCCTGTCAAATTCGATAAAATCTTGTTGCACTTACGGCCATTTTACATCATGCAACGACGACCCTTAGGAGTCGAGTAAAAACAAAAAAAAGTTAGAAAGAACGCTAAGCGAAAACGGAGGAATAATAATTAACAGCGCGGGCGGGCGATGCTGGCACAGCCATATAAATATTAGAGAAGAAATTAACTGACTGTAAAGGTATCTCTGTGTACCAAATCCTGAAGTCCACGTGAGTGAAGCCGCGGGGAAAATCTAGTGTATACATAAAAAAATTATGGTGCTCGTTGGTAACTGCATCACTTACGAACAGCTTGCCCAGTTTGGCTATATTTTTTGTTCTTATAAATCTGAATTAGGGTTATTAAGAATGAAAAAAAATACATGCTTGTTTTGAATGGGATTTTTGAGTCCAAGATTTGAACGCACTGCATCGCATGTAACAGTTAGTTTTAAATAAAAAATACTAAAAGACATGGTATTTTATTTTCTACTTCTCTGAGAAGATTTCCTGCTTTCTGAAAGTCACATGTCACTAATTGGAGTTTTGTGGTTTTAGTGCCTTCTAGGTCCCTGCATTTTGTATGATGTAGGTAGATAACGACGGAAGTTCGCTGCGTGGACACACCACCAAGAGCGTGCGTCCGGTTGATAAACTCTATTTATTATTATCGCATTTTTTAAGCGCTGATAATTATAATTTTATTTACAGTCATACCAGAGTGGTGATTTAGTATTTGTTGGTATATTTTAAATACTAAACTGCCGTATAATATTCAGTAAATGACAGGGAAAGTAAATACATCTATTGCGTGATATAGAATTAGTAATTATAATAATAATTATAAGGAATTATAATACATATAATATAATTCAAAATGTATGGAAATAATACCAAAAGTACCGTAAAAAAATATAATAATAAATAAATATCACGGGACATTTTTTACACACAGCCATCTGAGCTTGTCCAGTGAAAACCAGATAACTGGTATACTACATACTTATATATATATTTACACCCGGACTAATGAAATGAAATATTTATTCAAATAGGCACTTATGAATGGTCAGACTCTATACCGATTGGGAAGGTTGCTTTTACTGAGAAGAGGCGGCAATAAACTCAGGAATTACTCATTTCAAACTAAGATTTTGTACATAAAGATGTGTCCTGCTAGAGCGAGCGCTACACCCAAGCATTGTCGTCATTAAAATAATCGTTTATGTTGTAGAAAGCCTTTTTCATTAAAGCAGTCAAGCAAAATTAAAATTTCTGCAGGTATTTTATAGATGCGTGCACTGAGTCCTAAAAATTAGCCTTGCACTAGTTAGTATATGTGCAGAATTGACAAGTTTATGCTCATTTCTATTATTGATAGAGTGCATCACTCTTTTTTACAGAAATACTGATATTTTGATGCACAAAAATGCTAATATTGGGATACAATTAACTAACGGATCTACAGATGAACTTTAATCCAGAAGTAATAAAGATTATTATTCAATGAAATTTTTGAATGTCAAAACTGATTTGATCTTTATTTTTAAATAGTATATTATTATAAAGTCACTATTTCTGGCTGTTTGTTTGTGACATTATTTATTTTTAACTACGCTATAGATTCTGTAAAAATATATGTACCTACGAAGACAATTTATATGAGTTTGTGAAAGCATAAATAAATAAAATTATAAATAAGTAACTAATATTTATATTTCTTTTTCGAATTTCGTCAATCGATTTCATCATCATATAGAAAGTTTCTTGTGAAAGGTTTATTTATATAATACCGTTATATTATCCTATTCAGGCGAAGTCGGGGCGCGTCGCTATCTTATGAAATAATATCTTTTTATTGACAAATAAAATTTGATTTCGTGAACAATAGTACTTTAAGATGTAGCCAAAAAATCTAAGTAGGACAATTTGTTTTTTATTACAGGATTTTTATTAAGTCCATATTTAAGTATGTAATAATTTGGTCACCTTACCGGCATTTATGTAATCCAAAACAAATAACAAAAGTAAACTTTTAATTAACATTTTTTGCACTAATATAATTCTTAGCAAAAACTCCTTTTATTATTTATGAAGAAATAAATATAATTTCATGTTACTTTAGCATTTGGGACTAGACTGGTTACTGTGATGTATACAAAATAAAATGGTTTTTATAACTATGCATATTGTAGTCAAAGAATAAATTAAGCCGTAGATACGACAATCCTATTGACGTAGGTACAATGAAATATTTATTTTATATTGTATCAAACTTTCTAATTAATATGTATTTTAGCAGTAACTTTGTTTTTTAAGTCAAACTTCTTATGGGGGGGCTTTGAAATTCTGATCCGCAACCCTTTTATGAGACGAAATATAAATTAAACACAATATAGGTATGCTATTATATACAAAAGTTTCACTTATTTCGTGTGTTTTTACGACACAACCTGTTTTTGGAACGAAGTTCCTTATCGCGCGTTGTGAAAGGGGGCTAGACGGAAAAAAATCATACGAAAAGTTGTAACGACACTTTTTTTCATATTGTTACGTTCGAAATTTAAATGATATGGTTTATTATTGGGTTTGTTTTTTTCATAATTTATTTAAAGGCTACATACAACATGTTTAAAATCGTGTTCCATTTATAAATTAGTATAATTAGTAATTATTATAAGAAAAGGAAACTTCGTTCCTATCTGGTGTCTCACGACACCATTTTTTTTAATTAAGTAGTTTCTCATCAGTATAGCAAGAATTGTGTAAAATATTTAGCAAGACCAATGAATTCTGAAAGAATCATTTCCAAATGTCTTCTCAAGCCAATGATGATTATGATTAATAAATGCTGATACACACAGCAAATTGCTAGCGATTCTTGTATTGTTAGTTCTTGTGGTTGAAGGTGATATTTACATTAGGGGGCGTCCATTAATTACGTGAGGAGTTGTCTCGACAAATATCCCGTAATATTTTTTGCTGCATGAAACTGTAAATTACGCGAAAACTGGGTAACGAAAAAAAAAATTATCCACTAAATATGCGTGAACCACATGAAAAAATTATGATTGCGGTTATCCGAACGGGACAAATTACCAGTAACAAATCTCACGTGAGATTAAAGGGGGGCGAGGGGGTCGCACAAAATCTCACGACATCTCGCCAAGGGTGGAGAGGAGGTCGAAAAATTGCCAAAATCCTTACGCAATAAATAGATGCCCCCTTATCTTTCCAGTTTAATTTGTCTAATTATAGTTTGTACAAAAGTAAAATATGATTAAATTGTAAAGAATAAATAATTTAAATTAAATTTATACAAATTATACATATAAGCTAGTATAATTCATTAAAATATATATAATTAAGCCGATATATATAATTTATATTATTACTAAACTGAGCACGAAACTAAAATAACTATAATATTCAATAATTACTTTTAACACCTACGAGATATAACAATGAAACGACTTGCCATTCTATTAATTAATTTACTCTTTGCCTAACAAAACGGGATGTATGACATGAACACGACTATCAAAGGAAACGACAGTGGACTTTTTACTGATATTCCAATGAATACTATCAACTCATGGTATTCCGTAAAACAGATTAGTGTAAAAATGCCAATTATTTATCTTATCTAACAAAACAACCCTACTTTTTTATGAATCATTGGGATATTATAAGAAATTGAGTAGTAGAGGTCTTAGTGCAGTTCGTCCGGGGAAGTACTACCATTTTACCCATATCCGCTGTGTAGCAGTAGTGCACTAGTGTATTAGATACTGTGTTTGAGTTAGAAATGTAAGGGGGTGAAATTACAGGCACATGAGATTTAACAGCTTAACGTCTCAGGGTCGACAACGCATTGGCGATGCCTCTGGTGTTGGACATGTTCATAGGCGGCGGTGACCACTTACCATCAGGAGGAACGTCTGCTTCTGTACGGCCATGAGGTATAAAAAAAAGGTACATACTTTATCTAGCTACTACCCACATAGAACTCACTAAGTATGCTTTTTCTAAGCCACATAGGCTGACTGGCCACCTGATGGTAAGTGGTCACCGCTGTCTGTGGACATTCGCAACGCCAGGGGTATCGCCAATGCATTGTCAACCCTGAGACGTGAAGTTGATAAGTGCCTATAATTTCACCGGCCCCTTACCATACTAACCGATATACAGTAAGTACAAATGCACTGCTTGCCGGGGCCAACTGCCCTGGCACGCAGTGCACTTGGTAGTTAGAGACTCTGAATGCCACGCCGCATGTCGTGGGTTTAATTCCCATCCAGGATAAACATTTGTGTGCATGAACAAGTCTGTTTGTATATAAGTATGTATTTAAAAAAGTAGTATATGTAGTAGGTATATCAGTTATCTGCCCCCTTATTCAGCTAATACAAACTTCGACGGCGAGCCGCTTCACGGAGGCCTCGGAGAGCTTACCTCACGTGATTAGTAGTATTAGCGTAGTTAGCGAAAGAAACAGAGCACGGAGGCCGCGACGAAACATTCTCGAGTTAGTGTAATTTTCCTTACAGAATCGAGCCCCTGGTACATGCTCTGCATTGGGATGGCCATGAGTAAAGGATGTCCTGGAATATTTATTACTGTTAGCCCAATACAACTCCCCGGTTTAACTTGTATGTTTAATACTACATACAAGCATAGCCAGTATATTAGAATTTTCTAGAGCCAGTTAAGTATGTTAACTAGTACATATCAAGTCCGACGACATACCTACTTCACTAATTATTTACCATCATTAGGAATTGGGTAAAACAGCTTTCATGCTAGTCATATTTCATAAATTCCCAGCCAGAAATAATAGTATTGTTTCCACCAATAGGAGAGGATGGGGCAAGATGAGGACGTTAAGGCATAATAAATCACAGGCTTTTCTGGTATTTGTCGTATTTAATCTTAAAAAAAAGAATCATTAAAATCGCTTCGCCCAGACAAAAGTTATGAGGTAACAAACATAGAAAAAAAAATACAGACGAATTAAGAACCTCCTCCTTTTTTGAAGTCGGTTAATTATATTTGGTAATCAGACTTATTAAAATTGCACATAATGAGGAATATTAGGTTTAGTCATAATATTAGATTTAAAAATGGAAAATTCTCATCTTGCCCCATTAGTTGAATAAAATTGGGTACCCCTATGGGGCAACATGGGGGTATACAATTTCCATACAAATTTAACTCTCCAAACTCACAAACAAACATGGCCTCGTCATCTTCATCATCGACTCTCTTACTGTAACTCACTTACGGCAATCACAGGAAGCTACCCAACCTTCAGATAATTCTGAATATAGATCTTTACAATAAAGACTAATATGGAATGTGTAATTTTCATCATCAAAAGAGGGTTCCCTTACACGTTTGCCCAGCATTTTCAGTTTAATGGCTGCTTTCAACATTTTCTTAATATTTACTTTTAGAATAGCTGTAGTCTTCTTCTTTTCTTCACGGATTTCTTTTTTTTATCACCTCTTCTAACTCACGTTTGTAGAGTGAGAAAGGAAAAACAGCCGTTTTGCCTCGCCTTTTAACCCCCTGCTGTTTGTTTCGTTTTTGAGATTGATAATAACTGTTTAGGACTGTCTGTGCCGCATCTGTTACAGTAGAAGTACCTGTCATAGTGACGTCAGTTGGTACTTTCCTTTCTAACGTTGTTTGTGGGACTGAATATATCCTTCTGTAAACATATAGCCAATCTTTTCTATAACAGCCTCCACCTCGTTCTGCATCGATGCCACTGTCCATTTTCCTTTTACTGCCACTCTTTTATACTGTCTCACCAATCTAAAATAATAGGAAAATAAGGATCAGTAAGCGAAAATGGGGTAAGTTGGGTTATCGGTTTCGTAACTTGCCCTTTTGTCCGTTTTGAAATTTATAATTTCATAAATAATAAATATAACAATTTCAATGTAAACCAAGACCTTTACGTTTTCTGTAGTTCAGTTCCAGTAAGATTCAACAAAGTACACTTTAAACTATTAAATTTCTATGTGTATTTCACATCCCGCGGAATTCGACGAAATCATAACAATAATATTGCAAATCAGTTTTATCTCAACAACAAAAACAAAATGATATCCGGCTAAGTTGATAATTGGATGACTGATAGATGTCATCACAGCCCATCGCCTGACGCAAGAACAAACGTGATTGGTTGATTTGAAACACGTGTTCGGGCCAGTACCACATCTTACCCACCAACCCATTACGCATCCAAGAATTTAGTCAATGTCTAGGCTATTTTCTTCTTGTTCCCGCCTTACAACTACATTATCCCTTTCCAACAAAAACAAAAATGTGAAAATGGCTCAAGTTTGGTACAAACAATGTTCGGGGTGGTCTATGTTGCCGGTATGAGAATCGGTATGAGAAGAGTTATTAGACCTTGCTAAATTAAGTGTAAGTAAAATTTATTTACAATCGTAGGTCAAAATGTCGTTCAATGTAGTTCAGAATGGTTCGCGTAATATATACCTATACACTCCCAGGGTGTCACTCTTATCCCTTCTGAACGTGGCTGACTCACTACCGCGTGTCTAAATAATAATTTTATCATTAATTTAATATCCATTGTATTGTAGAATATGTATAACCAAATATCTTAGGACCCTGGACATTCTTTACACAGGGTCATTTGATTCCAAACAAATCCGCACTATATTAGCTGAAAAAGACATTTAACACCTAGATACAGAACAAACAGACATGTTCATGTAGACAAATGTTTGTTCTTGGTGGAAAACTAACCCACAACTCTAACCACCATGCCAACTGGCCCGTTTCGTAGCGACAAAAAAAAACAATCCTTCTGTAATTGATTACTATGAGAATAGAAAAGAATGTTAACCCCATAATAGCTAGTTAACAAGCTTAACCAAATTTTAATGAATGGTCATGAACTAGGTACCTACTGTGAATTCTGTCGATAGTTCGATGATATTTGGGAAATTTCATTTCATTTTATGGTAGCACTCACTGTAACACTGTCAAATAATATCAACTGTCAGAAGCGTTCCATTTTTCCTCTTCGTTCTATCTATAACTGAATTGGTACCTATTTGCTTCTTTGTCACACACATTTGATTCGAAAGAAAAGAATATAAAAATGCGATAAAAATTATGTAGTCTGGATTATAAACGCGATGCGATGCAACCGAATTCAATCCGGTCGCATTGAAAACAAACAACAAAATCGAGTCTAATCTAAGTGTTGTGTAAACTTTAAGTTTTTAAATGAAAAATCTGAAAATATACCTAAATAATAATCATGAACGATATTTGTAGGCTGTGTCTTTCAATAACAGAAGGGAAGATGCATGAATTGTTTCATGAAAGTGAAATTTTGAGTAAAATATCCTATTGCTTTTCGATAAAGGTTTGTGGCTTTATTAATCCCTTATTTTGTCACAAATAAAGCAGATTGTGCTGACTCTTTTGTTGTTTAAACTATAAGGCTTTCTTCATCAGAAACGATTATTTCATTGGCAACAATGCTTAGGTTTAGGGCTTGCTTGTACTGCAGACATCTTAAAGGTCTTCTTAAAGGTACTTTAATGAAATAACCAACTTAATCTTTCAGATCACACCTAACAATAGCTTTCCAAGCCATATATGTGACACATGTCTGAATAAAATTAACGAAACCCACAAATTTCACAAGAAAGTTTTAGAAAATGAAAAAAAATTGTGTAACTTTATACAAAATGAAAATAGTTCCATAGAAAGTTTGTACGAAATTATAAAAAATGGAAATGAAATCAAAAAAGAAAAGATAGAACCGACACAGGAAAACATGGATACCGAATATAATATTATACAAGAAGAATCAGATAATACCATTCATATTAATGAAACAAGTTACAGTTCAGATGAGGAAACAACATTATCATTACTAAAAAAAGAAAAAACAACCCTGTCTGTACAGTCAAAGTCAGAAATAAAAAATGTCCAAAAATATTCACTAAATGAGGTAATAAGAACTAAAGAAATGTCCGAATTCAATTGTTTAACATGTTTTATTCCATTTAAGACACAGAATGAGTTAATAAAACATTATTCAACAGAGCACACAAACAAAAGAAGTGAAGAAGAATATATATCGGAATTATTAAGCGGTCAAATAACTTATAAATGTCAGAAATGTGACAAAGTTTATGAGAAGAAGAAATTAATTGAAAGACATGTTATTACTCATCAGTGTGACAGGCCATTTATTTGTAAATTTTGTGGTAAGTTATCTATTTAAGCCATAAGTGGCTTATAATTTCTTAATTATATAATTTCTTTTGTAGTCTTGTTATTTCTTTTTTTGTTTTTGAATGTTACCTATATTAAGTATTTTGTAATTGTTAAATATAAAAATATGTAAAATTGATATTATATATTTAGCCAAAAAGTCAGAATAGATAAAATTTATATAAAAATTATTTAATAAAAATAAAAAAGAATGTAACCTTGCTGAGTTCCTTGATGGTTCTTCTCAGTTGAAGGCTGACTTCCGAACCAGTAGTAGCTTCAGTAACTTTAAATTTGACCTTCATAAGTGCCTTTCGAGGGCCCAAACTGAATAAATGGTTTTGAATTTTGAATTTTAAGATTCTCATGGGGAACTCTGAGTATGAAAGAATCGGAGAGATTTTATATGTAGGCTAGTTACCATTGGCCAGTTTCTAACAAATCTAATGTATTATGGAATTATAACTTGTGTATGCTAAAGAGTACATACTTTTTATTAAAAAAGTAAACTTAAGTAGGGAAGATAAATAATATCCACTGTCAAATCTTGCTACCTAGCAGAATTGTAGATTCAGTAACTTTAAATTTGACCTTCATAAGTGCCCTCTGAAGGCCTAAACTGAATAAATGGTTTTGAATTTTGATTTTTTTTTAAAATTTTGAATGTTCTTACATGAAATGGTATTCTTGGACATAATAATATAGCCTATGTTACATCTGTATGAAGGGGCTTTCTAATAGTAAAAGAATTATTAATATCCATCCAGCAGTTTATTTTGTTTATTGATTACAAACAACAATACAAATCTTTTCTTGTTTTATATTAGTATACATAAATTAACAATCCAACCTATAGAAATATCTTCCTTTTCAGGTAGAACATACAAGACAGTCGCAGAAATTGTCCGTCATGGCAGAGTTCATAATGGATTCAAGCTACTCTGTCCGCAGAACTGTGGATACAGTACCGTATATAGAGGAGCACTGAAAGAACATATCAAGAGGCATAGCAAGAACCCTGAATATAAAGTGAGATCCTTTTAGGGTCTGTTCACACAGACCGGCTCGGAGAGAGCAGATTTTTTATCATATTTAAAACCGAGTTTTGAATGATTGACAGGCCAGTTGGCTTGGTGTTTAGCGACCCTGACCTGCAAGTTGATTCCCATCTAGGACAAACATTTGTGTGTATGAACATGTCTGTTTGTTCTGTGTCTGGATGTTAATATCTATCTTATCATACTGAGGGTGCGAATTATCTTCAAAGGTTTTTTGTACTTTCCAGCATCTGCCAAATTGTCACTGTAAAATTGTGGTCAAACTCAACCATTTATAGTAAAAATATGTTCTTTTCTTCCATAGTACTCGTGTGACAAGTGTGGTAAGAGCTTCAATGTGAAGACCTGGCACGACCAGCACCAGAACATCCACAGCGGACTGAAGCCGTTTGTCTGCAACATCTGTGGACTCGCATTTCATATGGACAGGTAAATAGTTGATGCAGAATTATTGGTGATGATTTTCTGTTTTACTTTATGTTTCCATATTATAATAATTCCCATAATTACCCCTCGTACGTGAAGGATTAATTTATGAACATATTCTCCTGAGTATATTGTAAAAACAATATTTTATCTGTGTGCCAATTTTCACTATTCGAAAAAAAAATAACTTTCAAACAGACTCATGGTACAAAATCTAAAAAAGGTAATTTATGAAAAATTATTAAATAAATAACATTCTTCATACATATAATATTTTTGGATTTCTTTCATCACAGTTACACAATTTTTTTTTATTTGCTGCTTAAATTAAAAAACAAAAGTTGCAAATACTTATCTACTTTATAACATACAAAAGTTACTTGAAATCTATCCTACTAGTATTATAAATGCGAAAGCTTGGGAGCATGGACGTTTGTTACTCCATCTCGAAAAAACCCACCGGTGGCCCCAGCCTCTGCCGGGGCTTCCCGCGCCGATGGGGGGATGACCGGTAACACGTGGCCATCCCCCAGACCGCCGAGTGACTTGTCACGGCAGGCGGAGGACTCCCATCCTCCGCCCCCAGCCACTAAGGGATGAGGCGTGAGGCGTTTCGCCGCACGCCTCATCCCCGGCCGCCTACGCCGGAGGGGATGCGCGAGGGGATCTATCTCGCGCTCCCGCTCCGCGGTCTCCTTCTGCGAGATAATAGACTCGCAAAAGGAGACCACTGCCTCCCAGGACCTCTCGCTGCTGAGCATCGCAGACACTATGCTCTGCAGCGAGAGGTCCGCCCACTGAATAGGTAGGTCTCAGCCTGCACCCCCGCGTCCAAATCCCGCGGGGGGGTGCAGGCGAGGAGGCAGGCCGCTGCGTGGGCCACAGTAACATAGGCCTTCACCATTCTTTGGGCCACAGTTCTCTGTGGCCCCCGCAGCAGGGCCCTGTTCCGGGCAGACAGCTTGTCCGCCCAGATTGGGGCCCCATATAGGGCCATGCTCCTTACCACGCCGGCATGTAGCCGCCGGCATGAGGAGCCCGGCCCCCCGACGTTTGGCAGGAGTCTGCCCAGCGCTTGGGCGGCGCCCTTGATTCGGGGAGCAAGTCTTCGGAAGTGCTCCCCGAAATCCCACTTGCGGTCCAGTGTAAGCCCCAGGTATTTAATGTGGGGCTTTATCTGGACCGCACCTCCTTCGATTGAAAGCGCCGCATCCGCGGGCAGCCTCCATGCCCTCCCTCGCCCCCCGAAGACTATGGCCTCAGTCTTCGGGAGGGCCACTTTTAGGCCGAGTTGCTCGATTCCTCTGATCGCCAGCTCGGCCTCTTCCTCCGCCCTGCGAAGGGTTTCCCGCCCGTCTTTTCCACGCACAGCCACCATCGTATCGTCCGCATAGCAGACGATGAGTGTGCGCGGAAGCAGTTCCCCTCTGATGCCCCGGTCGTACCCCAGGTTCCATAGGAGAGGGCCGAGTACGGAACCCTGGGGCACGCCGCAGGCCATCCTTCTCTCCCCTCTCTGCCCGTCCTTGTTTTCGTAGAGCACTACCCTCGCTTCGATCCGCTTAAGGTAGTGAGGCACTTCGATATCACGAAGTGATATGTGGGATTATCACCCCATAGGGAAGGGTGCCGAATGCGTTCGCAATATCAAGAGACACCGCGACGACACCCTCCCCCCTGCTCGACGCGTCTTCGCTGAAGTCCCTCAGTGACTTCAGCGCGTCGAGCGTGGACCGCCCTTCCTGGAACCCGAACTGTCTGTCAGAGACGTTCGGGCGGGTGGACTCCAGGTGCTGCTGGATCCGGTGGGCCAGGATACGCTCGAGTGTTTTCCCGGCCTCATCCAGCAGCACTATGGGGCGATAGGCGGACGGGCAGCCGGCAGGCCGACCCTCTTTCCGGAGGAGGCAGAGCCGCCCCTCTTTCCAAACCCTCGAGAACCTTCCCTCCTTCAGGAATGATAGAGCAAGCCCTAGAATAACATATAGGCTTCTGTTTTCAACATTCCTCGGAAACCCGGGTAAACGGCAAATAAAAAATTATGTGTTGTTAATAGATACCTGACATCCCATCGCAGTACTGTACACCCTCAGTCGTCAACTATAAAACGTTATGTGTGCGTACATTGCCAGCTGCCCTGCGACAGTCGGAAAGCTCTTACTATACACATGGAGGTATGTACGATGAAAATAAAAATAAAACCAAAATTTACATTAAGAAGAAATATTTAGTAACTAATTTCGCTGGAACTCCTTCTCTCTCAAGTCTCAAACAAGGAAACTCAACAGGAAATCGACACGTGTTTCGCTTCTATACAAAGCATCTTCAGGAAGTATTAGACCCGCTGTCACTGAGTCGACGCACTAGCACCACAGACGTGTTACCTCGCCGACCGCCGGACAGAAAGTTCACATTATCAAAAGATAAATAAATTGACTCAGAACTTGCAATCCGTTATAAGATTGTACAAAAAACAAATATCTAGTAACTATACGTCCTGAATATGCTTCGTGTAGAAGCGAAACACGCTCATAGCTCAGAGAAACCTAGTTTAGACCTGTTTATCAATAAAATTGTTGTATATTTTTTATGTGGGAGATAATAAACACAGCTCTGGTGACAGCTATATATCTATAACTAGATTACAACATAAGTTCCCGGGTTGACAATAATTGAGTAAACAGAAATTGGCATTTTGATTAAACTTTTTTTTTTATCTGTGAAGATGATCAAATTGCACTTGCTTTTAATAATTTTTTTACTGACATACCTATAGCCACAACCAGCTCCTTGGATTCTTCACCGGCAGATGCTGAGTCGTTGTTAAAAACTAACGTATCAGAGTGCAATGAATTGTTTAGGTTTAGGCATATCACACCTTACGATGTCATCAAAACTTTCAAAAGTTCAAAGGTCGCTCCACTATTGATGCCGGGGTAGCACTCTTAAAACAAATTTTCAACGCTTGGGAAGAGTCTCAGAATGTTATTGGAGTGTTCTGTGATTTATCTAAAGCTTTTGATTGTGTTGACCATCAGACACTTACGCGTAAATTAGACTATTATGGAGTTAAGGGTGCAGCACTTAATTTGATGAAATCGTACCTTAGTGAGAGAACTCAAAGTGTTAATGTGAATGGACTTAAATCATCTGGTTCTCCTGTGCATATGGGTGTACCCCAAGGCTCTATTCTAGGGCCTTTTCTGTTTTTAGTATACATCAATGACCTACCATTTTACGTAAGAAATACCTGTGGAATTGTACTGTTTGCTGACGATACCTCACTGATTTTTGGTGTTGATAGACTGAAATACAATTATGACGATGTAAACGGTGCATTAGCCCAGGTATTAAATTGGTTTACTGTTAATAATCTTGTTTTAAATGCAAGAAAAACTAAATGTATTAAATTTGCATTACCCAATGTTAAAAAACTAGGCTGTAGTTTAATGTTAGACAACGAAGCTCTTAGCCTTGTTGAGTCAACAGTTTTCTTTGGAATTACTTTAGACTCAAAACTTCAATGGGGGACACAAATATCATGTCTTGCGGGAAAACTTGGTTCAGCAGCTTACGCAGTTAGAAAAATCAGGCAGATTACAGATGTCGATACGGCTAGATTAGTTTTAGTTGTTATGACCTACGGCATTTTGCTTTGGGGTAAAGCTGCTGATATAGAAACCATTTTTATATTGCAAAAAAGAGCTGTTCGAGCAATTTATAATTTGAGTTCTCGAGCTTCCCTCAGAGAAAAGTTTAAAGAAATTGATATCTTCACAGTTGCATCGCAGTATATTTATGCAAACATAATATTTGTACATCAAAATATTAGTCTTTATGTCAAAAAGAGTGATATGCACTCCATCAATACTAGAAATAAGGATAAACTTGTCACTTCTGCATATAGACTGCAAAAAGTGCAAGGCTCATTTTTAGGACTTAGAGCACGCATCTATAATAAAATCCCTGCTGAAATTTTTAATTTGCCTTTACAAAAATTTAAGGAAAGAATTAAGACTGTTTTAGTACAAAAGGCTTTCTACAACACAAATGATTATTTTAATGACGACAATGCTTGGGTGTAGCGCTCGCTCCAGCAGGACACATCTTTATGTACAAAATCTTATTTTTAAAAGAGTAATTGCTGAGTTTCTTGCCGGCTCTTCTCAGTAAAAGCAACCTTCCGAACCGGTGTTAGAGTGTGACCATTCATAAGTGCCTGTGAAGGCCTATTTGAATAAATATTTCATTTCATTAAGGATTTATGACCTACGCTTTTATAATATTAATGAAAGAAAATAACCTTTAGGTGCATGGAATAAAGGCGAGTTTCCTCTGCGACACCTGCGGGAAAGTCTTATCGAGCGCTGAGCAACTGAAGCATCACAAAAGTGTACATTTAGGGATCAAACCATATACTTGCAGGTATTTAACTGATTTATCATATTAAAATTATGAATGTAACAATTGGGCTTAACGGATTTGGCCAAACATCGGATATATTTTGGATTAACATTAAATCTATAGGGAAACCGTGAAAATCCTTGGAAGGGTAGCTAGTAGTTTACTCTAACATAACAGTAAAACATGTTACAACAAGTTACATCTCTCAGGAACGCGGGTGATACAGCTAGTATAATATAAGTTAACATGTGATGGGTATTTCATAAATATGAATCCCTAATCCTAAGCTATAACAATCTAAAATTAATCGGTCCAACCGTTTTGGAGTCCATAGAGAACATATAGACTTTTACATAAAAAATTACCGACAGTTTTACATAAAAATCTTAAACTATGTTAAGAATTTGACTGGTTTAAAAAAAACGTTCTTTCTTAGTCGAGTTACAGGTACAGCGAGTTTATGCTTAGTTCTAGTGTTAATACTATGAGTGTCGCTGCTAATACGTACACTTTTTTATGTATGTACCGTGACGGCACCGTTTAAGTTGTTATAGTTTTAAACTAATCCCTAATTCGCACTACTTTAGCATAAAATAGATGACATAAAAATGTTATATTTTCAGTGTTTGTTCAAAATCATTTACGAAGAAGTTCAATTTGAAGATACACGAACGCACACACACCGGCGAGCGGGCACACGTGTGCAACAAGTGCGGGAAGTGCTACACGCAAAGAAGCACTTTATTGCGACATTACAGAAGGTAGCTTTTTAATTGAATATGCTATTAAAATGATAATCGCTGCAAATAAATATTTTCATTCTTTCATACTTTAAGCATATCACTTGTCTGGTTTCTGTAGTACAAGCTCTAGCTTAAATCAGATGGCTGTGTCTAAAAAATGTCCCAGGTTATTTATTATTATTTATTGTTGTGTTTTGTGTGCCTAGAAAATAAATATCCCAGGACATTCTTTACACACGGCCGTCTGATTCCAAACTAAGCAGAGCTTGTACTATGAAAACCATACAACTGATATACCTACTATGTATACTTCTGTTTTGTTTTTCTAAATACATACTTATATAGAAATTTACCAGACACAGGACAAACAGACAAGTTCATGCTCATAAATGTTTGTCCTGGGTGGAAATCGAACCCGCGATCTGCGACTTGCCAACTGGCTAGTCAAATAAAAAATATGTATATTTTAATATAATTAATGTAAAAAATATTGTTTCAGAAGTCACGCAGTATCACACAAATGCTCCATGTGTGACAAGGTATTTTCGTCGCGTAACCAAATGGTCACCCATCAGAAGTCGTGTTTATGATCATGTCATTTACTTTTAAGTTCTAATGATATAATTAATAAAAGATTTCATGAAATCCTTGACTTATATTCTAATAGTTCTAAATCTATTTCTAACTAGCTGACCAAATATTTAATTCGAATCTTCCGATTTGATTGACTGTGAAATGTGCACTAAGTAATGGTAATAAATTATTCTATCAATATAATTCCGACCCATGCCTCTATTTTAAACGATATTTGCAGCGCGCATTTAATCGCTCCAACTGTCAAACGAGTGACAACAATAAAAGTTAATATTGTCAAAAGCTAAATTTTCTAATTTTCCGCGCAACTCTCTTATTTTTTTCTTTCATAAGAACCTTCGCCTGACAATAACAAACACACAAAATAAGAATTGGCGAAATCAGTCCAGCCGTCCATGCGTGATGCCGTGATCAAGGGAAATAGGGATTCATTTTTATATATTTCTAATCTAAATTGATTCCTAGGACGGGCGTAGTACGAACAGTTTTAGACTGGTTCGGTCTCCGGGACTATATCGGAATATTCGTGGCTATAAATTATATGAACATGTTGGTTTGTTCTAACATGGTAACTTACTATCAATATAATATAAAATGTACTCGTAGACATTGTAATGGTTTTGTTTAAACATACGTTTATAGGAATCCTTATTGACAGTTGATTATTTTTAATTATTTATTTTTGACGGGCCAGTTGGCTTTGTGGTTAGAGACCCTGACTGCCAACCGAAGGCCGCGGGTTCGATTCCCACCCAGGACAAACATTTGTGTGCATGAACATGTCTGATTGTTCTGTGTCTGGTTGTAAATATCTATATATGTATGTATTTAAAAAGTAGTATATGTAGTATATCAGTTACCTGGTAGCCATACTACAAGCAGTACACTCTGCTTAACTTGGGATCAGGTAACCATGTGAAAAGAATGTCTTGGGATATTTATTTATTATTATTATATTTTTTTTTTATTATACATAGTTAAAATCAATAAAAAGAATGCACCGTTACCACTTATGGCCACATCATTTTTTTTTTTATAGTGTAATTATTTATGGGAGGGCTTTGAAATTCTGACTGCAACATTATTGTGTGACGAAAAATAAATTAATGATAAACACAATCTATGCTATTCAAAAGTGATTGATGAATAATTAAAGTTAAATGTTTTCCAATGCTTTTTATACCACACGGGCCGACAAACAAGGGGACGGTCCACCTGCTGGTAAGTGGTCACCGCCGCCTATAGACATTTGCAACACTAGGGGCTTCGCCAATGCGTTTGCGACCCTGAGACGTGAAGTTGTTAAGTCTCATGTGCCTGTAATTTCACCGGCCCCCTACCTTTCTAACCGAAACACAGTAATACAAGTGCGCTACTGCTTCACGGCAGAAATGGGTAAGGTGGTAGTACTCCCCCGGATGAACTCTGCACTAAGAGCTCTACTACTCATAAAAGTAAATAAGTGTTGCAAACGTAAAAAAGCTTGTTTTGTTTAAAAAAGGAAAAGAATGGTCCACGAATAAAAGTCAAAATTTATTCATATTATATTTAATTTTAATTTCTATTTTAAATACATGGAAGCACAAATATCATTTATAACTCGCGTATATTTTGGACACATTAGAATTTGGTGATATAATAACAGCTGGGATGACAATTTTGTATAAGTTGACTTTTATCGTTGATGCTAATAATATTTATTCGTATAATTGTTTTTTGGTAATATACGAATAAAATACATTATATTGGTAAAATATTTATATAAGTGAATACTAGATATATTATGATTTCACACACACTTAGCGTTCAATAATTGGCTTCTATCTTAAAATTAATAGATACACAAAAATTTCATAAAACCTCTACCGTAAATAGTTTTTTTTTTATTAAATTATCATGATTAAATATTCATTATATTTTTCCAAATATATTGTCTAAAATATTTATAAATTTATCTAAACATCTAAAACGACTACGAATGTTCACCATTTTTTTATTCATAATATATAATATATCAGAAAATTTACGCTATACATAGACACGAATATAGACTGTATTACTTTGAACACGTGAAGGTTACAAATGAAAAAAAAAAGATCTTATAATTAAGTTATACTCATTCTTCTAAATGACTTACACTGACAATAAAAATAAAACAATTTTATGTTCTGATTGATCATGAATTCACTCTGATTTAAAAAAAAATAAGATGGCAGACATCACATTACGATGCAGATTAAATATAGCTCGAACTACATTAAAAAATCTACAGTATAAGTTTAGATTTGATTTAAATACTTTTTGCCTAATTTGGTCTCAGTAAGAACACAGTTTGTATTTGAGTATTTTAAAATGTCATATTTTGAGAATAATTTTATATCTAACGTACTAAACAGGAAATAATATAATTAAAGCTGAATAACCAAAAGAATAAACATGAAAAATATTCTATAATTTACATTAATACTAAAGATATGACAAAAACAACCTTCGAATAATATTCTACAATAATTATTCATAATAAAAGTTATATATAATTAGGCATATTTCACGATTAAAAGTTTGTAAGCTGTTACAGTTATAAATATTGTATAGTAGTGTATTTAATAATTTTTAGAACATCATTCATACTCAAATTTCGCGTCATAATAGCGGTTTATATGTTTATCGATAATAAATATCTTTGAAATACATAATTACAATATAAACACCGATATTAGGCCTTTGATAAATATTGCAAGCATACAACATGACAAATAAATAATTAATACTAAGTATATGGAAAAAAATAAAATATAGATTTGTGATTTTTTTCCATAAACTATAGATAAATTGCTAGAAAAAAAAACAATATATATCAAGCTCAAAATCTTAGGTTTTTAAATAAACTGTTGAAAAATTATAGCGATCCATTTAATTGATAATGTTAATATAGCATTATTATTCTTACGACAGAGTATATATATCTAAATGGAAGACAATTATAACATAATTATAGTCGTATATTAATTAAATAAGGTTACATTTTAAATTACTTATAATAAATTAAACTTATTTAAAAATATAGCGTAAAGTTATAAATATACATGAACGCGTCGCAACGCACCCACAACAAAACGGAAAGTCATCAAATCGTTACCATTAATTCTAAAAACTAAAAATTAAAATAAAAACTAAAATGTGTAATAATAATTTATCATATTAACAAAATTTAAAACACGATACATTTAGATAAACCTCTATAAGATATTTCGGAATAATTATTAATTAAAAGATTATTATGGCACAGTATATTAATATATAACACATAAATATGATTAAATATTTGTGCGTAATATTTTGACCTTTTATATAATTCATTACTTCATTGATATCCTCATATTTGACTAAAAATTAACCATCAAACTGTTGCAGAAGAATTTGTGTACTGTATAGGTATGTAAATAACTCTTTTTTGAACCTGGTATGGAAAACAGGAATCGCTTAAATAGTCAGTGACGAGGGGCTCGATTCCTCTCTCATAGTGATCAGAGAGGAATCGAGCCCCTGCGATATGATTTTATTCTAAAATTACAAATTCTTGATATAAAATCAAATGAAAGTAATGCAATTTTAGTCAAATACCAGCACACATATTGCCACAAACCGAATTCCGTTTCAATCGAGCCTCTCGCATCGGTGAGATCTTCGGTTTTAAGTTAAGATGTCATCTAAGCCTTACTGCAGTGCTTCGCCTGTTCTTCGGCCTGCATCTTAATTCGGAGAGACTGTACGTCTTCAGGGATGCGGACTATCTTGTGGAATTTCTGCGGAATTTATAGTTTCCTTTTATAAAGTTCCTGCATCTCATAAACAGATGGCATAGTCATAAGTTAACAAAGATTGTCAGATATAAATAATTTAAAGAACAGAAAAGCCATACCTCCTGCCATGTGCCAGGTGTAACTCGCCACAAGTACACCATATATCCAGGGATGCAAAGCATGGAAGACAGTGCAGTGAACCACCCAAAGGCATGAGACCACCAGGGGTACTCGTAGGTCATGTATTTTATAGGTTTCCATTGTACCAAGTTGAAGATGAACACGCTCTGGAAATTAATAATGAAGCTTATTAAACAAATAATAAAGTCTAATTTCATTATTCAGATAATGAATCCAGGTTTTAAAGATGAATACTTGAACAGATATTTATTAAAGATAATAATTGAAAGGAAACTTACAATGCAAATAGCAGGCGTGAAGCCTACCCAGCAGAACTTCCACCAGATGGTGGGGTAGTAGCCAATCATTTCCTTGATACCATCGTAGAAGCGGTTCACACCAAACGCCCAGGATATGGAGACGCATTCGAAGAAGATCAGGAACAGCAAGCAGAAACCAGAGACAGCGTACGAGTCGAGGATTTGGAAGACGTACATACCACCCTGGAATTTAATCATAGAGTATAGATATGATATACAACGTGTTACAAAATACCCAGTAAAAATATAATTAATTAACAAAGCCAACAACCCTATTAAATTTAGCAAGAGAAAGGCCTACGTACCTATTGTATCTAATAATTGTCTACTTTAATAGTTTTTCTATTTTTGAATCATAAAAATCAGTTTATTTTTATTTTTTTGGGGTTATATAGCGTTACTACGGTTTTTAAATATTGTGAATGGACTCGTTATAAGGCCCCATTTAACTTTACTGGTAGTTTTGTAACATCTACAGGAGATGTAATGTAAGTAGATAAATATATGCGATAACCTATTTTATTCTGAGTCGTAAGTTCTGCAGTTCATTGTAGTTTGTCAACGTAACATTTGTATCAGAAATATTTTTTAAATCATCTCATAACATTTGAGTGTTGTTATATTATAACTAATCAAATTTGAAAAGGAATAGAAATTATCCATGAGGCAATAATTCTAGATGATATTGCTGCTACTAAGTACATGAATAGAACTAACCTCAGAAATACAAGACAGCCCAACCAAATAGGATATGACGCAAGTGATGGCGATGAAGATTTCCTTTCTCCTCCTGAGAAGTTTAGGCCACTCGTCGATAACAGCCGTGATGAAGCCTTCCATGGTACAGAACTGACTGTCGAGACCTATGAGCAGCAACATGAAGAAGAAGAGGCAGGACCAGAGTGGAGCGCCGGGAAGTTGCAACACGGCCGATGGATAAGCTAAAAAGGCTAAGCCGGGACCTGGAAAAACCAAATCAATTAGTAAAAGACATTTCTTAAGTTACTTTTATACAGGTCCTCATTTATTATTACAATGATTAAATGAAGTTGAGAATTTTGAAATGTTGTTACCTGAAGCAGCTACTTCAGCAACAGGTCTTTGCTGTTCATGTGCCATGAACCCGACCACAGAGAATATCACGAAACCAGCGAACATTGATGTACTTGAGTTGACGGTGCACACTATCAATGCATCCCTGAGAAAGCATAAGTAAGATGGTAAAATCTGCATTATCAAATAACTGGGTTGCTTCACGACGTGTTAAGTTGTTTTGATAATGACAAGTGAAATTCAAAAGTATGTGATGTTTGCTTATTGATACTTGGTTCGCGTGATGGACCAAGCCGTTAATCCTGTCGTTGTTCGGAGATACTCGTGCTATAGCAGTGGAAATGCGTCTGAGTTCTGGTAATGATGATCAAGGCTAATCTCTAAATTCTATCTCATTGCCTGTTCGTGATGATTTATAATAGCTTCTTGGAACGTCAACTTTATTGATAACATACTGATGTTTTTTGAACTTAAGGACTAAAATTTCACGACAACAGTATTGTCTTTGTCTTCAATATCTTACAATCATTATCAGAGGATCTAGAGATTGAAATCACTCATGATCTTTACAAGCTATACAAAGTACAAACACATCATCAAAGTATACAAACTTGTAAACATTGTTGGTAAACTTGTTGTAGCTGCCCAGAGCAACCAGTGTACCCAAGCCCAGGCCGTATGAGAAGAAGATCTGAGTCACAGCATCTATCCACACTTCAGATTCGAGGAGTTTGGACATGTTAGGCATCACGTAGAACTTAATACCTTCCATTGCACCAGGCAAAGTGATACCTTTAAACATTGATGTGGTTAATTTGTTGTAAAGGATTTGTAACTTAAAATGTTTAATAGGAGAGGTTATATGACATTAACAAGACATAAGAGTGTTAACATTACACCTACCTCTGATCAACAGCACGGTGAGCAAGAAGTAAGGGAACAGCGCAGTGAAGTAGACTACTTTCCCAGTCCATCGCACTCCTTTCCAAATGCAGAAGTAACACAGGACCCACACGAGGAGCAAAGTTCCGGCTAGTTCCCAGCGGATGTTGCCAATGTGTTCAATGCCGCTGGAAATCTGAAGCGCGCGGCGTCTGGGAAGAGAAGGATGGTTTCATTTGGAGCTTTGTTCTCGGTTTCCTCTATGTAATGTATGTGCATGTTAGTGCTTAAGGGTGGTAGCATCATAAATGTCGGATCATGGTAAGGTATTTTGAACTACCTGGTTGGTAGCTATCATCGTGCTATGATCACAACATTTTCCTTCATCGAAAGCTCAAGCTCTGGTAAATTTCGAGCCCAAAACCTGCAGTGTTACCTGACCCTAAGCGATTACTGCCGCCTATGGACATTTGCAACACTAGGAGCATCGGCAATGCGTTGTCGACCCTGAGGTGTGAAGTGGTTAGGTCTCCGGTGCCAGTTAATTGAATGCTTTTCACGTAATCGATAAGTCCTTGTCAAGCAAAGTCATATTTACAAAAGCATTTACATATGTAAAAAAGGTAGTATTCATGAGTGGAATATTACTTCTACCCTGAATAAATTGTTCCCAAGCTAAAGCAATTAATTGAACCAAAGCTCGCTTTACTTTAACGATAAAAACAGTCTGCTTCATCTGTATTCATGAATAAAAAGCCATTAATTATTATAGATTGGAAACTTCTATGTTTGTGATGTTTTGTTTACGGATTTACAAAGCCAGCTTTGAATACAACAGACCTCTGTCAATTAATCAAATATTTTAAATTGGATATTGTGACTTTTTTAAATTCGATAATAAGGAATAAATTTTAGGATAAATTAAATTGTGGTGAGGTTTGTGTTTGACCACAATCTCACCGTGGGACGTGATGGTAGAAGGTGGTAAGGACAAAAAGCCTACAAAGTAGCCTATCAGTCAGGTAACTGACCTTTAATTGCTGCTATCGAAACACAACGACACTTTGAACTTGGCGACAGATTACCACTTGAGGGTACGGTAGACAACTAAGCCTGGACTGCAAAGTAATCCTACCAGTTTTCGCAAGACCGTTCCGCAACATATTATATATTCAACATACAATGGCGTCAATTTCAAACCCTTATAACAACGAATGTATTATGAAATAACATTAAGTATTAGAATACTATGTGGTTTCAAAAGTATTATTGTTGCGATTCTGAATGCAGAATATTGCTGCATACAATTCAGGCAAACTTCCGTGGTTATTTCACATTGTAACATCAAATTAAAAAAACATACAGGAACTAGCACTCCAAATGAGCCAAATCAGAAATACTTACTCCCAAAACTCCTTGACAGGGTCTGACAATATAGCCTTGCTGATATTCTTGCCGTTGAGGGTGCAGAAAGTGGTCATGTCGACGGAGGACCAGCAGGTGAGGTTCTTACGATCGTAGGGGTTCACGCAAGTGGCCGTGTTCCAGTAGTTATCACAGTTACGCCATGGGACGTCTGCGAAATGGATTTCAGAATGAAAATTGGCTTTTAAAGTTTTCAAAGAATTGTTTATATGATCCCAGGGACTGTAAATAAATAAGAAATGTTTGTGGATAGTCATCGAAAGGTGCCCGAAGATTATTTAAAAAATACTTAATTTACAGAATTAAAAATACTACAGATAGCAAAAAAATAAAGATATTAATTAAAAGCTAGAAGAAGTATTAGAGAGAGTTACCTGATCGCATGGACATGAAAAAGTAGAAGATGGCCCATGCAAGGATCACGATGTAGTATACGTTCATCCAGCAGGACATGACGGCAGCCGCGTAGCCGATACCTGCACAAAGATCACCATCAGTACATGTACATTAAATAAAGCAAAGTTATGGCATTTGGATTTCCATAAACAACTGAATCACAGGTAGATGAAAACATATCTACGTCGCTAAAATGTATAGGACTACTGATAAATTTTATGTGTACCCAAAAATGTTTTAGCGAAACATTTTGTTATTATACTCTTCCTCTAGCTAACCCTTCTAATCCGGTCGAGCGTCCGTAAACAGAAAGATAATGTCTGTGAACGTGTGGCAGACCCTCTTTTATTTCGGGATCCTGTAATTATCCATAATTGAGACATAGCTCGGATTCCATTTGTCGAATTTTTGGTAAAATCCCTTGAATTTTCAACGATGTCACTGTAATTTGTACCTTCTGAATTACTACTCGAGTTTCAAAAGTAATCGTATGTAAAATTAGTAGACTCTTAAAAAATGTAGCCAGGTTTAGCGAAGCATTTTTATCTTTGTTTTTTTTTTACAGCACAAAATCAAATACAAATATCTAAAGAGTAAAATTTCTGTCTAATTTATTTTCTTGATTTCTTTCTAAAAGTTATGACTCAGCAAATCAGTTAAAAGCCATTATCTGGATTCTCAAGTCAGTAGACACCAAAAAAGGTAGGTACTGAAGATACCAAAGAGCTGCAACAAGACAAACTTACCCTTGAAAATGGGGGCGATCTTGAATACCCCCAAGCCACCGATGGTAAGCATCTGCCCCATAGCCAGCTCCATGAAGAACATGGGGATACCAGCGAGGATCAGCGTGAGGAAGTAGGGGATGAGGAAGGCACCGCCGCCATTCTTGTAGCAGAGGTATGGGAACCTCCAGACATTGCCGAGACCAATAGCCAAGCCGATGACAGAGAGGATGAAGTCGAGTTTGCTGGCCCAAGACCCTCTCTCGGGCAAGTCGGATTTCATTGCCACTTCGCTGTAATAAAGAGAGGTTATTCAAAGTTGCTCAGCACCCGAATTGTGTAACTCTCGGATTCAATTTGGAAGCCGATTTCGCAATAGATTGATAGTTTGGAGCGCTAGCAGTGTGAGACAACACTTGTAGCACCGTTAATGTAATACAAAATTGACTGCAACGATGATTTCGGAGCATGCACAAACGTCGTGCAGGTCTGCACGTGTAACTCATGTGATGGACCGAATGAACGATCTATATAATTAATATTATTTAGAGATAGTATATAAGTAAGTTTGAATGTACATAGGAGGTAATTTTCTAAAATACTCATTCGATTGCTATAATTCTTTCACTGATTGTAAGCCACATTATTCCGGAGTTATTAGTACACTATTTTAAAGGTCGTTTATTCTAGATGGCCATAGGCTTTTTAACTTAAATCCGGACAAAGTTGGGACGACTATTTAAGTATTACCCATGAATACATTTAATAAGGTAGTAAATAATACTTTATATCAAAGGGAGTTTCCTAGTATATCTGTTTATTTAGAGGATAATAACCTTAGGCAATGAATTGGTTGCCATAAAAACTACCCATTTAAGTAGTTTTATTGTGAAATTATTAATTTTTTATATCATTGTTCCTAATATTTATATGAGCCTGTGAATGCCTAAGTGAATAAACAATATTTCTATTATTATATAATTTACATATGAGACAATCTGAACAGAATCAGGATCAAAAAATTAATTGACACCATCATCATGACTTACCTTGGTTTAGTACTTGTTCCTTGCGCGCTCAGCTCGATATCATCGATACGTGAATCGTTCTTTGTGTCCATCTCTATATCTTATAATCTATCTCTTTCCAATACTATCAATACTTTCCGTATGTCTGTCCCTTTCTTTTACTAGTTTACTGTTAAATTTAATTTTAGGGAAGCTTTTTTAACATTTTTATGGAAGTACGTGGACTAGATCGGGATCGCCGCTTATTTTAAATCTGAAACAATAATATTAAATTAAATATAAACACAACAGTTGCCTCTGTGATTGAGCTGTGTAAAACTCAGCTTTGAGACCTAGTTTCGAATTTCAGGTTGAGCAAGGTACAGCTGGTGCTTCTTTGTCAGAATTGATTGCCCGAAGACCGGAATTAGTAACATGGCCGAGAGGCGGCTACAATCCTCACCGCATGTCACGATGGGAATTAAAATATCGATGGAAAGTAAGGCAATAGGCGTGAAGTAGTAATTTATAATTATTTAATTTGAATAAAAATAATGTTAGACAAAAATGAAACACGACTTATTTTCATTCGATTTTAGAAATAAGACCAATAAAGGCTCGACGTCATACACATACTTTTCGCCTCAGATAAAATCCCATCTTGAGAGGTCGGGAGACTTTTCTCCGCCTTTTGGGTTTATTAGGAATAGGCTTTTACGGTTACCAGTTTCAACCTAACTTATAAATGAATTTTTCATATAGTTACAGCACTATAAATTGGAAACAAAAATGTAGACCGCAAATTGGTCCGGTCTATATCGGATTATTCGGGAAGGGCTATGCTGAAAATGATTCTTGGAGGATGGATCTGGAAGGTTCATTTTCAGAATAAGCCGTATTTCTTCCAGCACTCTAACATATAAGAGCTTCGGTGTCAACCTATATCATTTTATAAGTGACATTATTGCTCACGTTTTATTAGGAGAATATAAATGTAATTATCTATTTTTTTTTTATACCACATTGGCCGACAAACAAGCGAACGGTCCACCTGATGGTAAGTGATTACCATTGCCTATGGACATTTGCAACACTAAGGGCATCGCCAATGCGTTGTCGACCCTGAGACGTGAAGTTGTTAAGTCTCATGTGCCTGTAATTTCACCGGCCCCCTTACCTTTCTAACCGAAACACAGTAACACAAGTGCACTACTGCTTCACGACAGAAATGGGAAGGTGGTAGTACTTCCCCGGACGAACTCTGCACTAATAATAAGAGCGCTACTACTCTATTAATAAATTACCATGAAATTTTAGCTCGCACCACTCAAACGTGCCATTCCATTTTTAATAATTATAGCGAAATATTTAAATTTATCTTTTTATTTTGGCACCATTATATCCGCTAAAGATATAACACTAAGTGGTCAACAAAAGCATTTCCAATGAGAGTTGGCGATAAGCAAGCGGCCGACCGTTAACATTCTTCCAAAACTCTTGTAATACATAACGTACTGATTTAAAATATTTGGAACAGGACTAGCAGATGATTATGAAAAATTCAAGCCAATTCCTACTTCCCCCATCACAACATTTTCCCTTCCATTATGTTCTGCAGATAAAAATGCACAGCATTTCTACATGGATGTTCGTAGTAAGGCAATTGAGAAGTAACTACTCAGAGTCAAGGTCCTAGCAGTCCAACAATAGGCTGATTCGATGACACATAGTCATCTAATAAGATAAATAGACACAATATAACGTTGCAGTTGCGATTTAGCAATTGCATCGTAAAACTAACTACTTGGAATCACTTGTTTAGTTTACATGGCCGTTTTTAATAATTTATATTGCGGAATTGTTTTGGTGATTGTTTTACTGAAGACTAAAGTGTACTTTACCATGCATCGAGTGGTCAAAATAAAAGCCCAACGAGGTAGTCAGGTTAGCCCTAAAAAGTGTAGTGTAGGTCCGGGCGCGGTCCGAAGGGGGGGGGACATGACCCCTCCCAAAATGGTACACGTCGAATTGAAAAATCATCTAAAAATTTACAAAATAAAAAAAATCATATAGCTTGTATTATTTGTGACCCCCCTTCAAATTTTAGGCAGCGACCGCGCCTGTGGTCCTTAAAATAATAAGTATGTAACCCACTGTTAAGTAAGAATACAACATGCGACAGGTAGACTTTCTTTCATTCTTTAATACGTTTTGTAAGAATAATTAATTTTTTTTTTCTATTAATTTGTAACTTGTTTTTTTTTATTTTCATATTAATGCAAACTATTGTAGAACCTTTAAAGTATTGTTTCATACATATTATTAGTAAAGCTTGTCAACATTACCAGATTATGATTTATGTAATTTTACTGCCTTTAAGCTGTTGATGTGTTAATAAAGTAAAATAAAATAGACTATTTTTCCCACAGTTGCTATTTCATTTCAAATTAAGCTTTGATTTGTTTTGGAATCCCTTTATTTCCATTTATTTTTCTGTTTATTCAGGCCTCGTTTCTCGGTTTCTGGCAACAAGTCAAGGGGACTTAAAACCCGGGTCTTACCATATTTACGACGTTCTTACGCATCCATGACGTCGGGTTTACTTGTTACTTTCGTGAATAAAATGTGGGCTTTATGTCATGAGACGTAATGGGAAAGCTGAGGTATTTATAGGTTGAGAGCTAACTTATTTTGTTTAGGAATCACACAAGGGCAACCAGGTGAACAGAGTCTACCTAATAGGCCAGTTGGCTTGGTGGTTAACACTCTGACTGCCAAACCGAAGGTCGCCGGTTCGATTCCCATCCAGGACAAACATTTGTGTACATGAAAATGTCTGTTTGTTCTGTGTCTGGGTGTAAATATCTATATAAATATGTATTTAGAAAAAAAAATAGTATATGTAGTATATCAGTTATCTGGTTTCCATAGTACAAGCTCTGCTTAGTTTGGGACCAGATGGCCGTGTGTAAAGAATGTCCGAGGATATTTATTATTTATTTTATTTATTTAATAGGTACTAGATAAATTACTGAATTTTGAAAGACCACTGTCTCATATTCGTATCCTCAAAGTGGTTCAAACGTTCTCTAAAACTCAAAGTTATGTAGCGTCTGGTAATTAACTCCTTTATTACTTATTTAGTATCCCGCGGTTTCACCCGCGTTCCCGATTGATGTAGCATTTCCCCGGGATAAAAAGTATACTATGTGTTGATACAGATTATAAACCATCTCTCTGCCAAGTTTCATCCAAATCTGTTCGGCAGTTCATGCGTGAAGGAGTAACATCCATCGTCACAAACTTTCGCATAAAGATGATGAGATAAATCGTATCTAAGTTTATTATAAAGTAAATTTTTATTTAACGATAATTTTGAATATAAATTTAAGTTATACAGTAATTGAAAAGCTGAGAGGGAAATTACTTTTTATGAGGAAAAAGAGGATATACAGTAAAAGCACCTTACAGTAAAATCTCCTGCTCCTAATACAGAAACCGTGAATGTGGAATGGTAATTTAAATGGGATTATAGGGGATACGTTCGTAGGTGACAAAATATAAAACAAATATATAAAAAAACAACAACCCTAATTGTAGTTTTTGACCATATTGAACGTCTAATATGTGGCAACAATTAACAGCATACTTTATACATTGAATAATGAGGTTGCCTTACGTTTGTGTACATTCTCAAAAACACCGACCGCGGCGAAGGCGGTTTATGTCAATGGAAAAGTGGAACCAATACAGCGACGATATCATTTACAACATACTTTAGGTGCAGTTGTAATAAGGTATATTTTACCTTTTTATTAGTCCATTTGACATCGCGTTTACAAAGGATACCGAATCCTTTTTAAATACATACGTATGTACCTGTGTACAGGTTAGATCCGCGAATAAAGAAATCTTTATACGCGAATATAGGAATTGGGTCGCATTTTTTTTATCCGCGAATAGTGAAACCGCGAATGAAGGAAGCGCGAATACGGAGCTTTTACTGTAACAGCAAAGAGACTGATTCAAAAGAGAACAGAAACGAATATTTAATATCTTGTTAGAATGACTGGTTAGATAAACTAAAAAGTCTTGCCATTTCTATGAAAATTAAAAGAAATAAGAATCATTGTAATTATGGAGCCCAAAATATAGTATACCTACCTATTCGCTTTTAGTCCAGTGCTGTTTCTTTAAACTAAGTCTTCCTTTTAGTATTTGAGACTAAAATAAAAAAAAAACTAAAAAATGGGAAAGTTTATGAGGATGGAAATATGTATGATTATTACTCTATCACGCAAAAACTAACGTATTTGGATGTAACTTGTCATATAGATAGAATACGCTCTAGAACATATTTTTATATGTCTAGGATACTTCTTATACCAGATACCTACCAGTGCCGGATTAAGCAAGCGCGGGGCCTGTAGCAAATTCTGTCGGAGGGCCTGTGGGTTCTTAAGTATGACACACACCCTCAAATACTACACACAAATGAACATGCTACAACAATTTAAGTAATGATCTTGTAAACAAAATTTAGCTTATTTTATTTAATTTTTGTTTATTTTAGTTTAGTTATGTCTCAACATTGTAAATTGTAACCCATGGGAAGTTGCGAGGTAACCCCATTACAAGTATCCCTATAACTTACCGGGTTTGCCTCAATTTTGCGCTGTAAACGTTTGTATGAAAAACAATAATAACTTTTTTTTTTAAGTATAAAGTGGTAAAGTGGGTCGGTGGGCGGTCTTAAACACACGGGGCCCCTTTTTGCGCGGGGCCCGTAGCAATTGCTACTCTTGCTATATGGTTAATCCGGCACTGATACCTACCTATTAATCGCATTTGGTCTAGTGCCGTTTTAGAGCAACCTTCTATTTGATGCAATCTATCCGAACAAAAGCAAATCTCGGTTGTCCGTACGAAGCCATTTCGCTAATTGAATAATAGCAGAGTCGTTTTTAATCAAATCTAATCATTGTTTTTACAGGATGGTTAAAAAAACAGACAGTATTAAAAAACAATATTGGAAAGGCTTTTGTGGCGGTTACCCTGTAGATACCCTGCCGCTAAGCCATTGGTCGAGGGTTCGATTCCCAACCAGAAGAAATATTTGCTTGCATGTACTTGTCTGTTTGTTTGAGTATTTTTTTTCCTGTCTTACTTTATAAGTATTCATTCGAAAAGGATATTATTTAGTACGTCTGTTGTGTCCCATGGTTGCAAATTAAGCAAAAGAAAAAGGTTATAGAGGCCTCAACGAAACATCGCCAAGCTAGTACAATTTACCTTACTGAAACCCCAGTTTTCGTGTGGCCTTACAGAACCATTCCGTACCTGGTAAATACATTTTGGACCCTACATGGGTAAGAAATCGGTCCACACTTATATTCTGGACTGGAAAATCAGTATAAAACAGAAATGTTTTACAAAAACTCACATCATAAATACCACAGCATAATCAATCCACTAAATAAACACACAGCACTGAAAACATTGTCAAACACAAACACTAAATCGAAAATTTCGTACGCGTATCCGAAAATTCAGTATTCCCCGGTTCCTGAACCCAACACGCAAACGTCAAATATGGCAAGATGGCGGCGGGATTGACAGGTGCGTGCTGCCGCGCCACATGCTTGGAGTCGAATGTGGTTTTGTGGACAAGCATGGCACCATGTACAGGATGGTACATGTGAACTCTGCAACTGTCAGCATTAGAAAGAATTTATGAGCGTTGGTCGCTCGTTGACAGATGATTTGGCACCCTCCGGAAGGTATGATGGGGGATCAGTGCGCGGGAGTCGGCCGTGATTGTGATACCGCGTCTCGATATAAACGGGACCTATTATTGCGGTTAGATACGGCGGATTGGAAACATTGTAGATAGGTAGAAGGTATAATGAATGAACTCTGTGGTCCTGGATATAAAGTAATGTTTTACTACCCTTATTTTAGTTGGGCTAAATAAGACTTTTCAATTTCGGCGGCAAATAATCATGAGGAAGATTGTATCCGGCTCTTAAAGTACAAGCTCTATTTAGTTTAGGATTCAGTACCAGAAACTAAGATTTAATTATAGAAATAACGATATTAATCGGAATTAGGCTTGTGCTCTGGTTAGCTGATCTAAAATCTGGTGCATGAGGAACTGGATATTCTGATAAGTCAAGCGTTTTACCAGGAGGAAAATAAATCCTGACTATTTATATTTATTGTGCTTTTTTTTATTCGTTTAAATAAAGGATATGTTTTTTATAACAGAAACTTCATTGACTATCATTTTAGAATTTAATCGGTAGGTTTGGTAAATTAAACTAAGTCTTCCTTTTAGTATTTAATAAGTTTTAGGGAATAAATTAAAACTAAAAAAAGCGAAAGTTTATGAGGATAGATTATGTATGATTATCACGCAAAAACTACCTAACTTATTTGGATGAAACTTGGCACATAGATAGAGCACGCCCTCGAACATATATAAGTATAGAATACTTCCTATCTCAGGTATAGAACATCCCTCGAGAACGCGGGTGAAACCTCAAAGGACAACTAGTCGAAAATAATTTTGAAACTTAAAACTATCAAAATTACCAAAATAACATTTTATTTTTTTAGCGTAAGTTAATTACTTTACTACATACAACTTTACTAGACGTATGACTACTGAGTAATTTGAGACTCATTCATACCAATTAAATCAATAACTACATTAGTCATATTTAAATCATCATTAAGAAGGTATATTACAACTTATTTTACAAAGGCCTAATAATAAAAATCCATTACATGCCAGTATTGCCAGAAACGAAATAACGAAACCAAAAAGTTATTAAAAATAAAAATCTTTTAGTTTATGGAAACTACGCACTTACTGGTTTCCCGCGCACGCCCACAGAGCAAATTCACTTCTCTAAAACGTGTGAACTCATTCGACGGGGCAAGGTTTGTGGACAAAGGAACATTTCGGGGAACAGCATCTTGCTAGTATACGCATGCGCGATGCAGCCTGAAAATCGTCCTGTGTCACTACTAAGGCTTCTAGTACATAAATGTTTTATGAGCGAGAAACTAGTGAGTTTCGAATTCATCATAAAGGTAAAAGTAATATCATTCATCTGATATGATAATTGGGCTGGTTGGTGTTGCTATATGTTAGGTAACCTGACTCCAATTACAATGATTGTGAATTCGATTCCGACCTTGGAAATTCTTTGTGTATATATGAAATGTCTTTAGAATGTAATATTTGCAGTATATCAGTTACCTGATTTCCACAGTACAGATAAAAGCTCCAATGTCCCTGGATATCGATGATACGATGATGTTCAACTACAGACTCAAGAATAAAAACGAGAATTCCACCCCACGTGAAATTCATTCGAGAACACATAGTACCTATATGAGAGCCAGCGAAATAATGAAAGTCTTTAGCGATTGTATTTGTTCAAAATTAGCCTCTATTGTGTAAAAGCTATGAGATACATTTGATTGCGGTTGGTTATTTTAAAAGTTTAATGACACTCGGTTCAATGATACTGAGGTTAAATATGTATTTCAATTTTAAATCATATTCATATATAAAATATAGAGATTAATTTCTCTGAAATTTGCACAAACTGCAATCTGTTGCTACAAATAATTAATATTTTTAAAAGTAAATTAGCTTTTATTAATGAGTTTTATTAATGTAATAAAGTAAAAGTAATAAACGAAAATAATTTACTTAACAATTTTTCATGATTAAAATTTGTATTTCGAACGGTTTTTTCATAACAGTTGGTACAAATCTTCTATCATGAAATTGGTACCTATTTAAGTTAAAAATCTGTTAAGCACATGTGGATGTGTTCCGGCGGTAACACTTGAGAGGCAACTCCTTTGAGCATTGTGTGCTTATCACTTGGGCTACATCATCACTTACCATGCTCAGATTGTGCTTAAACAAGGCCTTTAAATGTAAAAAAGGAAAAAAAAATCCGATATCGATCCCGCTTATGCTTTTCAGTCAGGCTACTCATTAATGCTTCTAAAAGGCTGTTTACTGTAATGGGTTACTTCTACATATCGTCGGTGTAGATGTAATAGGTCGTACATGCAAACTGATAAAAATTACATGAGAAACAAAAAGCTTCTTTTAAAACTAACTGTAATACATATTTTTTTTTTTTTCATTTTTTGCCGTCAAAATGTTTTATAATGCTATTTGAAGCTTTCTGCGTCAAAATCTAATTTTATAAAAAAAAATAAAAAAAGAATACTATACTACCGGCACGCTATGATGGCCGTTTTGACGTTTCAGATTGTCATAGAAAAAGAAACTGTAATGCTTTAGAATAAGGTTGATTTCCATCATCATACAATTAGCTGTTGGATCAATAGATGCACCTTATGTCTGAAGGAATAAATGGTCATTGTTAAACGTCAAAACGGCCATCACAGCGTGCCGCAAGTTTAATAATTAAAGATAAAATCTTTCGCCATTTGAATGGTAGGTACATTAATCCAGATGGACATAGGCTATTTTATGAACACATTCGATCCCTCAGGAAGGATGAAACTGCTGAAGCGTAATTTTACAAAGAGATAAATTTTGAAACCTTTAGATATATAATATATTTTTTGTGCAATATTTCATTTAAATAATTATTGTTTATTTTAAATGATTTCTTTTTCTTTTAATTATTGTTATCTTATAACAATAGTTATATTTAATATTATGTGTGTGTCTAAATGTAAATGAATGTCTAAGTCTATATAGGAGGTAAAATTCGAAACTACCCATTCTATTAAAAAAAATCACAGATTGAAAGCTACAATATTCCAGGGAGTAATAAGCAATGTTGTAATACGGGAATACATTAGATCCCTCGGGAATGTGATTAAAATTGGGACGGCAGCAAGTAGAAAACAAAACAATACGATTGTTTCGTGGTCCACTTTCCTCAAATGAATCCAGGGTAAGCCCCTCTGAAATGCGGGTCTAAGATGGCAGCTAAAAGTTTCTGACCTGTCACCTGTCAGAAACAAAGTCCTCATCAACCTATTTGTAATTAAGTTGCAATCACAAAGGACTATCTGGGTGCGACGAATGTACCCATCCATGAGAGTACGGGATTTCGGGACCCCAAAACTTTCAAGTTCGACCTGTATCGATCTCATGACCTAGTTACTACAGTTAAATCCCGGCCATGGGTTAACGGGTAACTTTTGGTACAAAAGAAAGTATATTTTAAGAGATTCTCTTGCTTGGGAATTGAGTTGCTAAGTTTTAAATAAGATGCATAACCTTTACCTTAAATATAGACGGAATAGCGCTTTCGAACTAAAAAAAATTTGGACGAAACTTTTGTTACGAAGTCATAGTAATTTAAATATTAAGGCCTAATTTTCCAGTCACTAAATTAGCGGTATCTGTCTGTTATTTGAATAACATAGGTTTTTTTTATAGACTTATAACAGAGAAACCTCTCATACGTAAGTTAAATTAAATAAAATCTAAAATTCCCGACTTGAGGTAAGTAACCAAAGAAATCCGCCGCGGGCTGCCATTCGCTGTCCTGAATTTAGAATAGGAGAATATAAATTGAATACTAAAATTATTTACGATTCCCGTGATTTTAATCAATCACATACCTACTCTAAAATTCCAAATAATTTTAAATTGTAACTCCCGACAGATTGTCTTATGTGAGGTTCCTACCTCTTTTGAGGCAAGGATTTTAAAATTCGTAATAATCCATTTTTTCTAACGTTTACAATTGTTAAGGAATACTTTTTTTTTAAATAATTGGTCTATGTTATGTTATGCCAAGAAAAACGAAACATTCTTTGATCTCCAAAATGGGAAAATTGGTGTTAGTAATTTAGTATTAGGTTTAAAAAGTATAAGGGCATAATTTACTAACGTGATATTGGCAGAATTGTGCTAGTGACTTTAGCCGCGATTTAAATCAAAGAAGAAACGGTAGCTTATCCCATTCCATGTAAACTAACTTGCGCCTCGCGGTTTCATCCGCTTTCATGATAGATTTTATATTTACCGCAAATAAATTGATCCTTTATTTTATCCAGAAAATACTTTATCTGTATACCAAATTTTTATTTAAACCATATACGAGACGATTTTCAAACAGACAGAAAAAGCTCTAAAAACGGTAGTTTTAGTACAGTATAAATAGTAATATTGGTGAACATTTATAATTTATCACTTCAATATTGGTACCTAAGTATGACTGGATCCCCCGGGAACGTGGATGAAGCCACGGGGCGGAATATACTTTACTATGACAATATTTTGCGTACCTAACCTAAAACATAAGTATTTGTCCAATTTCATCTTATTATATCAGCCCAGGGATGTCCACTGCTAAAAATACGCCTCCCCGAATGGATTTCCACCTCCAGTATCCTCCTCTATCCATCCTTTTCCAGTTCCTGAGCCGCCTTCATCCAGCGGCTCCCAGCTACTCTGACCAGGTCATCGGTCCACCTGCTGAGAGGTCGTCCCGCTAGGCACTTTCCTGTACGTGGTCGACACTCGGGAACCTTTCCCATTGATTACCAGTTCTTCAATCGATTTTGCCTGCCCATTGCCAATTGGCAACTACTGACTCCACGAGCTTTATCCGTACCTTTCGTTCTTCTACGGATGTCCTCTTTATTTTCCAAAGTTGCTAGAAGATACCTATTAACTCTTTGACAGTTTGAGCTTAGAGTTTGGTGATGGTGTAAACTCACAAAGAAGTCGGCAGGGGGCGCGCGCGCTGTCCCACGGGAGTCACTACATCCGGGGGGGACGCGCGGATGTGACGACATCCGGCTGGGGAGCACACGAGAACAATCGTTGGGATTTTTCTGATGATTTGTAACTGGGATGTCGAAAATTAGGTATATTTTTACTACGGCTTTGAAATCTGGAATATTTTTGTCAAATTTCGCTTTGATGTTAAAACAAAAAAACATAGGGGGTTCAAACTAATAATAACTGCGAAGTTAAGGATGTCTCTCCGTCTCGGTTTTTTACATTTTCACGACTAAGCTGCTGAGTTGATCATCAACAAATTTTGGGCCTGAAAAAAATTAAAAATTATGTATGGTACGAAACTTTTTATTCCATTTCAATGCGTGCAAACCGCAGGCGGAATCTAGATATTACTAAAACGGAAAAATAATCCCAATAGTGGCGTCATAAATCACCATTTGGAATGTTTGTCGCGTTATGAATTTATTACAAATAATCAGCGACAAAAATAAATTTATTATGGGAATTCAATAACCTAACTAATGGCTCCAGAAAGTTATTGAAAAATTTACTCTATTGCTGCATAATAATGTTTATAAACATCATCTGGGTGATAACGTTGTAACACCTTCGTTACTTGGTTCCCATAGATAGTCGCAATCTCCCTGGTATTGCAAATGTCCATAGGCGGCGGTGACCACATACCATCAGATAAAAATAAAAAAGGTACCAACACTGCTCATTTTTGGATCAGACATTTATTACGGCTAGTCCAGCGTTTTTTCCCACTTTCCCGTTCTTGTTATCCCGTGGTAAATACGAAGCTTATATCACTCGGGTATAATGTAGCTTTTTATCAGCGCAAGAATTAATCACATGGGTGCAGAAATTACCAATTATTAATAAGCAAAGCAACAAAATCAGCTCTCTCTTAAAATATACTAGCTAAACCCACACTTTTATTATTATTATTATAGCCTCTTTATTTCCATAATTAATTAATTTACATAACAAATAATTTCTAAATTTATAAATTCATTTCTTTCTTATTAATTATTTATTTATTCTTTATGCACTAAAGTACAAAGGCGAACATAATGCCTTAGGCATTTTCTACCTGTCTACCTTGGGGTGATGCAGAAACAAGCGAGGCAGGTGCACTATAGGCTGGTCAAGAGAAGTGTACTTCAAAAAAAATATATGGATTTTTAAAATATTAAATAAATTAAATTTTTCAAAACAATTTACAACATGTCGTATTTTAATATGGACCCCTCAACGGGTGGAGGGCTCACACCTTACTGTGACTTAATGTGGTTTTTGATTTCTGTTCCCGTGGGAATTTCTGAATAAAAAGTATATAGAAACACTCTTATATAGGAAAACAATGTTGTGCAAAAGTTTAAAGCCAATAAATCCACTACATTTCGAGTTTTGAAGACACATACATACGGAAGCAGATTTTGAAATATAACCAGCTGTTCCCCGCAGTTTCGACTCGCTTTCCCGTGGGGTGTAACATTTTCCAGGGATAAAAAATATCCTATGTGTTAATCTAGGTTATTAACTATCTATTTGCAAAGTTTTATCCAAAATCATTTTGTAGTGTTTGCGTGAGAGTAACTAAAGTATATATATTTATTAATTAAATTATTTTAACTTATTTTTAATATTATTTATAATTATTTTGACGGGTCAGTTGGCTTGGTGGTTAGAGACCATGACTACCAAACCGAAGGTCGCGGGTTCGATTCCCACCCAGGACAAACATTTGTGTGCATGAACATGTCTGTTTGTTCTGTGTCTGGGTGTAAATATCTATATAAGTATGTATTTAAAAAGTAGTATATGTAGTATATCAGTTACCTGGTAGCTATACTACAAGCAGTACACTCTGCTTAACTTGGGATCTGGTAACCTTTTGTGAAAAATGTCTTGGAATATTTTTATTATTTATTATTAAAATTATTGGCTTATCAACTAAATACACACTTAACATTATCTTAGAATACTATAACAGTTACTTTTCTCGCATGCATCTAAATTACAGGAAAGCACAACATTGATTTTTTATTAAAGTACGAACTTATACATTAAACAGTTAATAGGTATACTATAACTCAGACATTTGCTTGGAAAACATTCTATGAAAGAAAATGAAAATAAAGAAAATAAATTGTAACATTTTATGAAATATGTTTTGAGTTATAACCCAGCTCTATATGTATTATTACTTATTATGTGGTTACCTTTTGGTTGTAATTTGTATTGTATATCCTAAATAAATAAATATATCTATTATAACAAACTTTCACATTTGTAATATTGCTAGGATAATAGTTTAAATGTATCTCGTCCTCAGACTCATCCCCAGATTTAATCTCTCGTATAGCTCACTGTATAACACACATACAACGTAGGATGACACCTCCCGTCAAGCAATTACTGGCACCAGTAGGAAGTGAGGAACTGTGCTGGGTTCCAACACTTCCTATAGAGAATTTAGGGCATATGATACGACCCTGTGAACTTTGTAGAAGCAATAAGGGATTTGGGATTACGTCGAGTTGATGGGAAGTAGAATTGGCTGCAATAGAGCGGATGTATGGTCTATTTCTATGGCGTGAGTTCGATTTCTGAATTTGAAATTGTAGACAAAATGGTGGATGTCGGTTGAAAATGAGAACAAATATTTACAATACTATACTATAATACAGGAATTTATTTTGTAAAAAAATTATGGACTTCAGTAAATTGATGATGGCAAAATCAGGAAGGTACAAGTAGTAAACAGACTCCTATGTTTGTAATAAGCTTTTCTTTAGAAATGACTTTGATAGTGTAAAATTGACGTCTATTTTAAATACTGGAGTGAAATCAAAACCAATTCGACTTTCATTGGGGTTCTCCAGCGGTATGTGCCAGAGGCTGTCTCATAGCAAGATAGGAAGAGGGATTTTAATTCAATTCAAAACCATTTATTCAGTTTAGGTCCTCGGAAAGCACTTATGAAGGTCAAATTTAAAGTTACTGAGTGCGTGTGTGTGTGTAGTAATGTTAATTGTGCAATATGAATTTATAACAATACTGACATTATATGTATAACATAATATTTATACAAAGAAATTATCTATATGACATATATTATTTTATTTCGTATTCATAAATTTTATTTTTTGTAAATATAATATTTTTAGTAGGTTCATATAGAGTGCTAATATATACGTATATCCTATCTATTTTACTACATTAAGGATCTTTTCAGTTTCAGAGTAGTCCAGAGTAAGTAACCAGTTGAAGTCTTTATCTTTGCTTTCAGTTTTTCGGCAGTTCACTATGGATACTATTTTATTAATTTTTTTAAAAAACATGCCTCAGTACGGAAAGAATCTTTGTGCAAAAGAAGTTGTTTACTGGGGATGGCTCACATATTGCGTAGTTTCATTATATACATTTTTATCTTCAATATAATGAACTAACTTGTAATACGCTCTTTCTTTCAAAACATTCTAATATAATGTATTTGTATGGTAGGTACCTAATCTGTGCATACAATTGATTATCTGTTTATTAATTCACAACTGGGAGATCAACATAAGTAGTGGTTGACGTGTTCTTTTTTTTTATTGCTACCGCCCATACTGACTCCATGCTGCCTGATCTTAAGCAGTCAATGAAGTCCCCTAGTGATGGCCATCATCCCAGCAGCCAGTGTAGCATTGTGGCATGATGGCCCTCACCTTGACGGCTTTGAGAGAAGCTTTTTCACGCCCCGCTTAAAGGACCCAGGATCATAAGAGAAGGGAAACACGTGGGCTGGTAGCGAGTTCCACATCTTAATGGTACGGCAGAGATAAGAGGCGCCGAACCGTTTGGTGCGTGACGGAATCTGTTCTACCGTGTAAGAGTGGCACCTTAACCCAGCACGTGTCGTTCGGGATAGGAAAGGAGAGGACCTTTGTAGAGGCTGTTGTTCTGCCACGATTACCCACTTATTATTTAACAACATCGGTCGGCCTTTTTCTGTATATTTAATTTAATGCATATTTTATTTTTATATCTACACTAGCTGTCCCCCGCGTTCCCGAGGGATGTAACATTTTCCCGGCACAAAAAGGTATCCTATATTACTTCTAATACCTCCAAGAATATGTGTACAAAGTTTCATGATGATCGGTTATGTAGTTGTCGCGTGAATGCGTAACGAACAAACTTACATTCACATTTATAATATAAAATAGGGATTCTATTCAAATATAGTTTGTATTAGTAAGTAGTATGTACCAGACATTTTGGCAGATATTTAGTACCCATGATGCGCAGTGCAATGAAGGATGATAGTCGACAGGCCAGTGGCTTGGTGGTTAACGCTCTGACTGCCAAACCTAAGGTCGCGGGTTCGATTCCCATCCAGGACAAACATTTATGTGCATAATATATATAGTATGTATTTATAAAAAAAAGTAGTATATGTAGTGCATCGGTTATCTGGTTTCCATAGTACAAGCTCTGCTTAGTTTGGGATCAGATGGCAGTGTGTAAAAAGAATGTCCCAGGATATTTATATATTATTATTATATAACTTTATCTCTCCATTTTGACTCATTTAAATAAAACACAATTTTATTAATATTATGTTTATTAACAATTTCCTAGTTAATACACATCACATTTAGCTATTATATACCTACATAATATTAAAAACTTAAATGCTGACGTCATGGCATATACGATGAATACATTAAGTATATTAAGTACATTAAAAGATGGCCGATTTATCTTCACGCCCATTATTACCGAAGAGCTAGGTATACCTCTCTTAGTAAGACCCATTTTTTTAACTGGCCCCTTGCCTGGTAAATGTAAAGGTTTGAGCTCTTAGTGCAGAGTTCGTCCGGGGAAGTACTACCACCTTACCCATTTCCGCCGTGAAGCAGTAGTGCACTTGTATTACTGTGTTTCGGTTAGAAAGGTAAGGGGCCGGTGAAATTACAGACACAGACTTAACAACTTCACGTCTCCGGGTCGACAACGCATTGGGGATACTCTGGTGTTGCAACGGTCCATAAGCGGCGGTGACCACTTACCATCAGGTGGACCGCGTGCTTGTTTGTCGGCTCATGTTGTATAAAAAACCAAATGGTTTTGGACCAGCAATAAATTAGTTTTAAATTCCCTAACAATATATATTCAGATTCCTTATTATCGAGTGTATTTATATGAAACAGTGTGGTCGAGCGGTATAAGACTCGTCTAGATGCTCTGATGTACTGGGTTCGAATCTCGGGACAGGCAAGTTAACAGTGTTTCTTTGCTTAGAAATAATAACCTATATTTCGAGATTGGTGAATTGCCCGACAGAGTGCGACCAATTCACACTAATGGCACGTTGAGGCTCAAAACATTTTCGGCAGAATTTGGGTCTCATTACCTCTGTAATGATACCTCATCGGGGATAATAGGCGTGAAGATATAAAAAAGTTAAGTGTGCAGAAAATTCAATATCATTTCACATTGGCCTTCGGTCGCCCATCCCTCGTCAGCTTCAGGTGTATTAGCTTAACATGAGTGCCGAGAATGCTGGACTGGCTGAACTGTGCTGGGCACTTGCTGCATTGGAAGGGTCTCTCGCCAGTGTGAGTTCGTATGTGGCCCTTGAGGATTTGCTTACGCTGTGAAAAACAAATTGCCTGTTAATACAGTATGTGGTGTATGGGAGAGATGTGGTGTATGATAAAACTCCTTACATAGTCTCTATGCTAAATCGCCAGATGCCTTAATTATAACGACATTATAATCTCGTTATAATTAAGGCATCTGGCGATTTAGCATAGAGACTATGTAAGGAGTTTTATCATACACCACATCTCTCCCCTCCTAGCTGCTGCGGATCAAGGGTGCACCCAAGAGCTGGTCGAGGTGTCGGCGCCAGACATCACCGTTGTCGGTGCGAACAATATAGTGAAGACGGCCCAAACGTTTTACGATGTTTCCAAACTGCCACCGCTGCGTGGCACTCGTGTAGTCACGAGCCTGTACCCGATCGCCTGGGTTGAACTGTCTAACATTAACCTCTTGAAGGGTTGGTGCGGTCTTCTCTCCTTTTCTTAAAAACATAGCATGTAGTGCCGTGCGTATTTCCCTGCCGAACATAAGCTGGTACGGAGTTTGACCATTAGCATTTGGTGTCCGTCGGAGACGAGTTCTCACTGTCACTAGCTTCTCTACTAGGTTACCTCCTCAACCCAGGCGATCGGGTACAGGCTCGTGACTACACGAGTGCCACGCAGCGGTGGCAGTTTGAAAACATAGTAAAACGTTTGGGCCGTCTTCACTATATTGTTCGCACCGACAACGGTGATGTCTGGCGCCGACACCTCGACCAGCTCTTGGGTGCACCCTTGATCCGCAGCAGCTAGGAGGGGAGAGATGTGGTGTATGATAAAACTCCTTACATAGTCTCTATGCTAAATCGCCAGATGCCTTAATTATAACGACATTATAATGTCAACTGTCTTTATATATTAATAAACGATTTTACATAATATCATGATTCATTACAGTATAAGGCGAAATTAGCTCAGTTGGACGTGGGTTCGCATCCTGCAGCTTGAGCTGCCAGAGTACATAGTGAGGTAACGTAAGCACGGCAGAAGGGTACTTTGTAGTACCCGCCTGGCTGGGTACCTCACGTGGAAATCACAGCCGAACACCTGTGACCTTCCCAAGGTCTCATTGAGCTGGCTAACGAACGAAGTTTGTATTAGCTTATCACTGTTTCCCAACATCTTTAACCTAGATATATTCAAGGCCAGATAAATAGGCATTTTCTGAGTAAGCGTGCTACATCCTTGGCCTCGTCATAACTCCTTCTGGGGTCATTCGAAGGACATTCCATTAAAAATAATAATAATGAGACAAGAAATCTACACTCATATCATATAGAGGTAACATTTTAAAGTTTAGATGTAGCAAGTAATATTCAAAACTATAATTCGAAAAAAAAAACACTGAGACAGACAGAAAGCTACATTACATCCGAGTGATATAAGCTAAGTTTTTAATCTGAGAAAATATTAATTCCCCCGGGAAATTAATGAAACCCCGTGACAGAATCTAGTAATAAATAAATGGGACAAGCTACTAGTGACTCGTAACATATTATTATTTTTGTTTTTTTATAATTAAATGAAAGTTTTTTGAAAACACTCACATCAAATACCTTATCACACATGGGGCAAGGGTACTTCAGGGGTCTCTTGTATCCGTCGTGGACGTACCTCTTGTGTTCCGTCAACGACCATCCGTTAACATAAGCCTGCGAAAAGCAGAAAAAACAAACTTCACTGCATTTACTGCTGATTTCGGACTGAGAAGAAACAGTAAGAAATTTTGCAAAGTTTCCTCAATATCTTGGATACTGTCGGCGCCATTGTTAGCGCCGACGTTGTCTATGAAGATGTCTGCGGGGACTGCAAGGGGACCTTCTACAACGGCTACAACCGCGCCCACCAAATTTTCATTCGCCGACAGCTCGCTTTCAAAGCGACACCAAATTATTGTACCCTATTTTCAATTTTAATATACAATTTTAGTTATTGTACGAGTCGCCTATCAGTTCTATTTTCCAATACTGAAAATATACTATTATAATTATTCTCATAATATTATCATAATATATGATGGTTATCATAAGGTTAATTTACATCGTCATACAATTAACTATAGATGAACCTTATCGATAGAAGAATAAAAGCGATATTTCTATGTCATTCTTAACTGTGAAAACAGACTTTTGAAAGCTCGATAACTTTCGTTAATGACAAACATAAACAGACTTGAATTGATCAAGTAAGACTCATTTCAAGTCTTTAACTTGGAAGTCCGTCAGAATCCTTTTTATTTTTTTCCGCCATGATACGCAAATACAGTCAGTAGAATTTATATCAAAGGTTCTTGCCAGTTCTTCTCAGTTGAAGGCAAACTTAATCCGGTGGCAAATTCATTAGCTTTGACCTTCACAAATGCTCTAAGGGCTAAATAAAAAAAACATCTTATTGTTTTCTTTTTTTTTAAGTTATACTTCTTTAGGCGTGTTATGAAAAAATTATGAGAGTGAAATTTTAAGATGCGCGCGCATCAGTGTAACACAAAATTCTCACGGATGAAGTTAGCTGATAACGGTCTATCCGGAACATCGCACAAATCGCATCTGTCAGTGTCAATGAGTGAGTAATGATGTTATTGCCAATAATAACCTAACAACGTCGAAAATTGTTATTCGTTGCTACAGACAGGTGCAAAGAGTTTGGACACTAAAACTGCACGACTGCTTTTAGTGCAGTTCTTCTCACCCATAATTTATTATTACGTGCGTACATAAGTACACACACACGTTTTTTTTAATACCAACATCTTACCTTGTCACACATATCACATGTAAACGGTTTGATATTGAGATGCACTCTATTAGTATGTCTGACTAAGTCGCGCCGTATCGCAAACCTCTTGTCGCAGTGGGAGCAAGCTAAGCTGAAACAATTACCTGGCATCAGCATAATGTATTAACTAATTAATTAAAATAAAAACCAACAAAAACAATTGAAAATAAATTTGAATTATGAATAGTGTAAATAAGAAAAAGATGTATGTGCATGGTGTCAATATTTTATTGACAGATACATGAGTAGAAGGATTATCATTTTGATAATATCTTAAAAAGCGCCACACCCTATTTTTTACTATAAAATTTTTCTTATTTACACTATCATTAATATTCAATTTTTTTGATTGGATTTTCTATAAAAGCGTGTTTTTTAGGTTTCTTAAACTATAATATATTTTTAATGTTTAAGTTAAATTGCTAATCCTGATTATCCTAGTAAGGACAACGGGTCTAACTGTTTAAAATATTTAATTGTCATCGGTCCTCGATAAATCTACAAAGTTTAAATGAAATCTGACCGTTTAAGGTGGGTCAAAATCGCGCCCAAAGGAGTCGGTTACAAACATACAGGTGAAGCTAATAAAAAAAAAAGTAAATAAATATCAACAGGCCATCAAGTCAGAAGTATTAATTAATTCAAAATTGATCACTTACGGTAGTTCTACATAATTGATGTGCGGCGAAGCAGTTTTCAAATGATGTTTTAATATTGAATCCGATTTGAAGCTTCTGAAAAAGTATATAGAGATAGTATTTTAATGACAAGTAGGCTGACATACAGGCACACGGTCCATCTGATGGTAAGTGGTCACCGCCGCCTATGGACATTTGCAACACTAGGGGCATCGCCAATGCGTTGCGACCTTGAGACGTGAAGTTTTTAAGTCTCATGTGCCTGTAATTTCACCGGCCCCCTTACCTTTCTAACCGAAACACAGTAATACAAGTGCACTACTGCTTCACGGCAGAAATGGGTAAGGTGGTAGTAATCTACTACTTTTATGTTTACAGTACTTTTAGGTTTTGTAGCACAAAAGTAAGAAAACTAACTTGATGGTAAATATCGACTACAACTTCACTACGGTAGAGAATATGTGACCTGCGTTAGCGCATGAATAAAGTCCAGAAAGAAACTGGCTCTAAAGCCCTAACACTTATTTCTTCTATGTAAAGTAAAAAAAAATAATTTAATATTTTTTTAATAACACTTATATATTATCTTCATTAGATTCTTCCTTATTATTATTATAATAATCTACTGTATCACTGGATTATAACAACGCCTATATTGCTACTGGCTAAAGTAGTATTCGAATAGTGAAAATAATCAAAATCAATCGAGTAATTTTTGTGATTTTCATTCCAAACAAAAATACAAAAATATTTATTAAGCCAATAAAAAATAAATACCGAAGGAATGATACCCTTGGCCAGTGTCAAGTCCCATAACAATAAAAAAAAACTTACTTATCACACTCCACGCAGTAATAATCTTTTGTATGTGTGTGTTTCGTGCTGTGGATCTTCAACTGAGAAGGTGCCTTGAAGGCCATACCGCATTCTTGACAGATATATTTCTTTCTCACTTCACCCGCTGACACTTCCTTTGGATGACGTCTGGATGTAAACAATTAAATATTAAGCAATGGGTCCAGGATGTGATCCATTAAGTTAGAGTCTGACTATTCATAAGTGCCTATCAAGGCCTATTTGAATAAATAATAATATATATACACCGCCTATAGACATTTTCAAAACGAATTATATATTATAGTGTAAGATTATACAAAAACAAATATCTTGTAACTAATTCCGCTGGATCTCCTTCTCTGTCAAGTCTCAAACAAGGAAACTCAACAGGAAATCGACCCGCTGTCACTGAGTCGACGCACTAGCACCACAGACATGTTAGCTCGCTGACCGCCGGACAGAAAGTGAATTTGTTTGGGACTTGAGAGAGAAGGAGATCCAGCAGAATTAGTTACTAGATATTTGTTTTTGTATAATCTCATAATGAATTTCCCGGGTACACTTATCCCTACCGAGCTATCCCTACTGGTAGGGAAAAAAATATCAATAATACTACTTTAGTAATTGTTTAACAAATATAAATAAGTAAATAAAAATAAAACATTTCTTTTTTCAATTATATTTCTTTTTATCAATAAAATCTTTTTTCTTACTAATAAATAAATTGCAAAAAATAAACAATGTATATTAGTCTCATGTGCCTGTAAACTTACTTACCACTTATCTACCATTAGGGATAGCTCGGTAGGGATAAGTCTACCACTCGGTAATGGGCAGTGCATCTATCCCTACCGGTAGAAATAAATCTACAATAACGTGCACTTATCCCTACCAGTATAGCTCGGTAGGGAAATGTGTATCACCCGGAATTTCCGAGTCAATTAGTTATAATGATGTAAGAAACTCACACGATTATATGAGTCTTCAGTACGTCTTTATTAGCGTATGTCTTGTCGCAGTACGCACATTTGACCCGCACTTTGTTTGTGTGTGTGGTGACGTGCTTTCGCAGGTACACTTGACGCCTGATGAAAGAAAAAAAACATTTACAAGCTATAGAATGTTATTTGGCTTTCTGTTTGGGATCAATTTAAGTATTTAATAAAAAAAATATGTTGTTATTTGGTAGCAGTATAATTTGAGAATGGGTGGAATTATTTGGCTCTTGTAAATCGTCGGCGTCAGAGCAGGACCTTGTAACTGCATTTTTTGGTGAAATTGTTTTTTTTTGTCAAAATTGTTACATATTATAGGATGCCATCTAGTGATAATTGTGATATATATAGAAAGTGATATATTATATCATTGCTTTAAAAATAATTAATGAAAAAGTAAAGAAAGTAGTGTTTCTTTGTTTGGATTGAATATCAAAAGGTTTTTGAAAAAATAAAAACTTATTCCTGTAAAAAAAACTTTTATGTACTTAAAAGGTCTGCACTGACGTCGACGAAATGTCTCCATAGACCAAATAAGATGTTTGGAGAAAGATAAAAATTTAAAATTAGACTGAAATATCAGAAATAAGACAAGTGTTTTTACACGCTTTATATTAGCTTCACTTGTATGTTTGTAACCGACTTATTGGGCGCGATTTTGACCCACTTTAAACAGTCAGATTTCATTCAAACTTTGTAGATTTATCGAGGACCGATGACAATAGGGTACCGGACTGCCTTGTCAAATCAGTTACTTTTTATCATCTGTCAAAACGCAAATTTTGTATGCAAAATGTACTGAGTACTAACTTATGACGTCATCATTTTTCATACTCAATTGCTGGATTTTTTTTAATTGTTTTTTTAGTATAAAATTTGCTGTAATCGCAAAATTAAAATTGAATGACATTAATAGCGGTGTTTTGAGACAATCCTTTTGATAATTTGCAATTTTATTTTATTACAGTCCGCTACCCTATTCAATATTTTAAACAGTTATATTAATAGACTTTTAGATGTGGTACTAAAAAATCATGGTACGTAAGGGTACTCACGTGAAAACCTTAGAGCAGTGCGGGCAGGGGTACTGGAAGAATCCTTGACAGTGAAACGACATGTAGTGATCCATTATCGTCCTCTTACACATGCGGATCAGTTCGCATTCAGAACATTTGTAACGCCTGAAAATAAACGTTATTTTTTAATTAATAAATTATATTATTCTATTGATTTTATTTATTTATTTATAGACGAGCAGCTAGGCATGAAATGAAAATATTTTTATACAAATAGGCCTTTACAAGCACTTATGAATAGTCTGACTCTAGTACCGGTTCGGAAGGTTGTTTTTTACTGAGAAGAGCCGGCAATAAACTCAGCAATTACTCTTTTTAAAAACGAACTTAGATTTATTATTTACATACAATTTATTTAGTTCCACACACAATACCTGTGGGTATCGCAATAGTGAAGAATTATTAAACAATAATATTATGAATATCTAATAAAGAAAAAAATGCAAACAAACTAAAGCTGACCAGCCCCCACAACCAGCACCTGTTCACAAGTATGACGTCGCCCTCCTCGCCATATTGTAGGGAAGTGAGCGACCCGTTACACGACCGCAAGTAAAGGCATTAAAGCGAGCATGACTAACTTAAGCTCGTTGCACATAAAAATAAGAATTTATGAATTTTAAAATACACATAAAGTGGTAGCTGATGTCTATATCACGCAGTGTTGAAAGTCACTTCAAACTTTACAATTCACTTTTGAAGATATTTAGTCCTTGTCCAATTATTTATTTATTTATTCTTTATGCACTAAAGTACAAAGGCGAACATAATGCCTTAGGCATTTTCTACCTGTCTACCTTGGGGTGATGCAGAAACAAGCGAGGCAGGTGCACTAAAAGATAGTCAAGATTAAATGTACTTGTAAAAACTTATGGAAACATTCTACACAATAATTCTATTGTACCTATATTTAAAATATTGAAATAAAATAGTTTAATACACTTACAAGAGAATACAATATTACATATACTAATTTGTTTTTAATTGAAGGAGCAGATACTAATTCGTCCGTTAGTCCGTTACATACCAGACCACTCTATTACTTAGAACCTCTTTATTAGTAAAAAGATTATTGTTCAGTAATTAGTGATTCCATATAATATTTATTACTCAATCAAAAAGGCTGAATGGATTTGAATAAATTATAGATAGATAATATATATAGATCAAGGTTCGGATTACACAGTATTATGTTTTTCTTTTATTTGCCTTATTTCCAAGAATTTGTAGTCTATATATTATGAAGAGGAATTTGTATGTTTGTTACTCTTTCCGTTCCATTCTATTCGATGTAATCATAATTTGACCCGGTGGGTGGCGCTGCGATCGAATTCCTACATTTATGTAGGGACTTATTTTGACAGGAAACGTCCGTCCAGACAGCTAGTTATTTATATTATTAGATGCTGTGTACAGTTATAATTGGACTACAGGTTTATAAAATGTTAATTATCTAGATTTATATGTAATACTCAATATCTAGTCTGTTTCTGTACCTATAAAATAAAATAAAATACTTTCTTTGTATTTGACGGGCCAGTTGGCTTGGTGGTTAGAGACCCTGACTGCCAAACCGAAGGTCGCGGGTTCGATTCCCACCCAGGACAAACATTTGTGTGCTTGTTCTGTGTCTGGGTGTAAATATAAGTATGTATTTAAAAAGTAGTATATGTTGTATATCAGTTACCTGGTAGCCATACTACAAGCAGTACACTCTGCTTAACTTGGGATCAGGTAACCATGTCTGATGTGTGTCTTGGGACTATTTATGTTGTTTTTCAGGGAAGGATCATGTTATAGATTCTGAGATACTTACACTGTATGATATTTTCTATGACTTATTAATTTCTCTCCAGAGTCTACTCGCTGCTTGCATATATCGCATTCAAATTCACCATTGCTCTGTTGAAAATATATACCGATATATAAAATTAAAATGTGTGTCTGTCTTTACAAAAAAAAAAAACAAAATTTTAAGTCTGAACCGCTCTTACATTTCTTGTCTCTATCTGTTTGAAAGTTAGTCTCGAATAGGTTACAAAACAACAACATCTGATTTAACTTTAATTTATTTGTAGCTTCAGTAACTTTAAATTTGACCTTCATAAGTGCCTTCCGAGGGCCTAAACTGAATAAATGGCTTTAAATTTTGAATTGAATTTTGAAAATATTTTCTGAATTGACATATCGCACCCTCAGTACGATAAGGGCTTAACTCTAAATTTTGCGAAATGGAGTTACTATCATAGAGAGACTAAACAAAGTACGCTCTATCCGATGAATAGTAAAACATAGTCAATTTAATGATAGAATAAGCATACCGATACTTCAGCCTCTTTAACACCGGGACCCACCCTCCCCGCTCAGTGTGAAAGTGACCCAATTAGAGATGTGCCAAAAGTTATTTTTTGAGTTAAGCCCCTCGTTCTGAGGGTGCGATATATGATTTGGGAATGTAGGAATACCGCGGGGAAGCTTTTTCAACTATATTTAGACAAGCCAATTGGCTTGGTGGTTAGCGACCCTGACTGCCAAATCGAAGATCGCGGGTTCGATTCCCACCCAGGACAAACATTTGTGTGCATGAACATGTCTGTTTGTTCTGTGTCTGGGTGTAAATATATATATATATGTATAAGTATTTATTTAGAAAAATAAAAAAGTAATATATGTAGTATATCAGTTATCTGGTTTCCATAGTACAAGCTCTGCTTAGTTTGGGACCGGATGGCCGTGTGTAAAAAGAATGTCCCAGCTATTTATTATTATTATATTTTATACCTTTGGATATTACATGTAAATAGTCAAGGATTAACGACATAATCCTACCTCACTGTGCCTCTCAAGATGCTTCTCAAAGCTCGATTTAAAATTGAATCCTTTTATGCAATCCTTACATTTAAATGTGCAGTTTAAATACTTCTTGTCTTGCGCCATTTTGGACCTGTCCTCCATACATTGTTTCCGCGTTAAATGCAATGTTTCTATTTTGGGTATTCTATCTGAAAATTACAATACAATATACTTTATTTGTACAACACGTAACTACTGTCTAAACAATGAAGATGTGACAGAAGTCGCATACTGAGCGAGCCAGCGATAGCACCAACCAACATACTTCCTAATGTCCCAGGAAGGAGACAGATTGTAGTAAAAAAAAGATTTAAAAAAAAAAAAAACCTACCCAGGACAAACATTGATGTGCATGAACATGTCTGTTTGTTCTGGGTCTGGGTGTTAATATTTATATAAGTATGTATTTAGAAAAAAAAAAAATTAGTATATGTAGTATATCAGTTATCTGGTTGCCATAGTACAAGCTCTGCTTAGTTTGGGACCAGATGGCCGTGTAGAAAGAAATGTCCCGGGATAATTATTTATTATTAGAATACAATCCTAATAACATATCAACAGCTAATGTCTGGAAGATAAGAAAAAACTTTTGAGTTATGTTTAGAGTTCTTACCATTCCTAAGTTTTTTCAAACCATTGCCCTTTGGTTTTGCTTTCTTTTTCACTTTACGCTTTTTCAAGGATTTCCTTAAACTCATTAGATCAATACTATCTAATTCTAGTTCTTCTTTCTGTAACATCTTCAATGGTAACCCGTCTTCATCTTTTATGTATTGGTTTTGGAATTCTAGAAGAAAGACAGTTTTTCATAGAAGCCATACATTTTAAGCATAGAAAAGAAAAAGTTACATTGTTATGGGCCAAGCCCAAATTTAGAAGAGGCTACTTCTTCCTTAGCAGAATAGATCATCTAGTTTAAACTGAACCTTAAAATAATAAGGTATTTTCTTAGCACCTGAATCTCCAAAGGTAACATTTTTCCTGGAATAATAAAATAGCCTAAGGTTTCACCTAGTTTCTGAGACTTCTAATGTATCTTGGGAATAAAACATAGCCTACAGCTTCCGCTGGGATCCAGAGGGTCTAAAGTATCCTGGTATTATAAGAAAGTTTATGACCAACCAGAAAAATCCGCTTTATTTTTGGAAGGGACAATGTTGTTAGCCTCTGCAGCCTCTAATAAGGACAATGGAATACTATGCTTTTCAAATGGTGGAAATATTCTTTATATTATTCTCCCTCTGGAGATTACATTCAATTATATAATTTAATAAACTCACCATCATCATCATCAACAAACTCTCCCTCCAAATGTTCCAGCACTTCATTTTCCTCTTCCTTCATCTCCACTTTAATTTTAACTTCTTTACTACAATTGTGTACAACAGAGAATGACTCCTCAACAGACCCGTTATCTGTTAGCTCTATAACATCAAATGGGACCCAGGAGAGGGCAACTAGAGGCTGTATTTGTGCTCTTATAGTTTGTAGGGTTGTGTCTAGTACCTGGAGATAAGGTTCAATTTTCAATAACTTGCTAAAGATTCTTTTAGTTCATACACACAATTATATGTTCTGGACATAGTAACTATTACATAATCTGTGTTCAACCCCACAACCTGTGGTTTGAGGGTAAGGTAATATACAACTATACATTAATACAGTTTACTTACGCTTCGAAAGTTTTCCAATAATATTTGATTGCTCTGGACATTTTGTATGAATAGCTCAGCATGCTGTGCCATCCTCTTGCACAAATAGCACAGCGTTATTGAGTTGACCTGGAATATTACATGGAAATCACTTTTAAAGTTACTAATATTATAAAATGAAAGTTTGTAAGGTGATGTTACTCTTTGACCCAAAAACTACTAAATGGATTTGGATGAAACTTGGCACATATATATGGAATGCCGTGGAATAAGACATAGGATACTTTTTATGCCGGGAAAATGTTACATCCCTCGGAAATGCTGGTGAAACCAATATATATTTTAATATTTTTACACTTATAGTTTACATTTTAATTGAATGCGGTTCACAATTACGAATTGTGGATGAAGGGATTGCCCTGACACAAAATGTGTCTCTTTTAGAAAACCCCATACGGATGCTCCCCAGACACCCTCTAAACTAGGGCAAATCCAGGGAAACCCGGACAGATGGCAGCCCTACCCTTTCCATCGGAGTATAGCATTGTTACAGGTAAACAACAATATTCTACATTTTGTGATAATTGACAGACAGAATTTAAAAACGGTAATAAAACCACTTTCAAAATACAAACTTCATATAATTTGATCATTGACAAGTGATGTGTTAAGAACAAATAGCAAGGGATTTTTCCATGATGGATGCTGCTAAGCCAACCAAGAGTTTGGGAATAAAACCTAAACCTGAGAAAACCCTGCTGTTTCTGATAGAATCCCCATGACGAGAGTGAATCTCTCACGTGGTTGTGTACTAAACAAGTGGGACAAAATAGAGGCCCCACAGATACAACTTCAAACTCAGACATTAACTGTATGGGATCACACCATAAATTTGTCCATACGCCAAGTGGATTGTCCGCTCGGGACGTTCCGGTACATGGTCGCAATTTGAGAACTCTTCTTTGCAAATGGTTATCTAATATGAATCATTTTATTGGTAAATTACCTGAAAAAACGACTTCAAAGGTTCACTTTGGACGTTGTATTGTTGCAATTTGTTTACATCGTTGCTACACAAACAACCGACACAGCACAGGTTTTCATCCGACGGCGTTTTCTCATCCATTATGACCGCTTAGATTAGGATAATTTTATACATACGGAGATTTTATTTTCTTTGAAAATATCACGTTAGTAAATACATTCAGCAAAACAATCAATCAAATAGGTATGACAGTCAGTCAATCAATCAGTTTGTCTATATTGACATATAGAGCTGCCAGCTCAAAAAAATATAATCCTTAAACCTTAGGTTTTTGTTTTAATTGGCTAAATTACTAATAGGTTGTAAAATACACACAATACCTTTGTGGAAAAATAAACACAACGCGGTAGTGTTTTGCGTACCTCTTTAAAAATTTCTTTAATTATTTATTTCCTTTTATTAAAAAATGTATTTAGTAAAATAAGCTCTGATCAAATTAATGCTATAATCATCAAATGATAGGCAAAATCCATAAGCTTGCTTACACAGCTTAACAGAACTGTCATTCACGTTTCATTATACGCAGAAAAATAACCAAGAAAATGTCTCTTTTCCAGAAAATCTATAATTACGACCTTTTCAAGTTAATAACTTTTTAATAGATACATATCTAATTATTTATAACTAGTGTACTGGATTAGCTGTCGTTAATAACGCATCGCAGGTTTTGTGAGGTTTCATCACACTGAAAGATATATTATTACTTATAGTTTTATATAGATTATTGTCAAGAAACACGAGGGAAACCGTGGGACAGAACATAGTAGGGATTAAAATAAACTAGACTGTTGGTAAATAGATACCTAGTCATTCCGATTCATCCTGCCAAATCAATATTTTCTGATTGTAATATAACAGTAGGTGTAATACAAGCAATATTTATGTCAGTGTGTCAATAAATTATTTGGATAAATCATTATTCTGGACACGTAATCGAGGTTTTAACCGGCACATGGTAATTGAGGAGCACACAATGGCTCATATGATGTAATACGCATCTTCTTGTTTGCCTTGATGTCTCGGCAACAAAATTAATAAAACATTTTATTGAATGGGCGGTAAAACGTGCATATTTGTTAATATTTATTTTGGGATACATAAGTAGCTATAATTTTTCTATTCCAACAGATAATCAGATAATAGGTAATATAAAAAAAAAACAAGAAGCCTAGTAATATGTATACACCTATACTGGTACTTAAACTTAATTAAAAACGCAATGTATTACCTAAGTTCAGACTTGTTTTTTTTTCTTTTACGATGATGAAAAATTATTGTTTTTACGACACTTAGTTTCGAGCGAAGCTGTCGTTTATTAAATAATACATATTTTTAAAAAATAAATAATAAGCTAGATTTCTCGATAATAATGGTTAATTGTATAATGATGTATACGTAGGAGCAATTTCATATAGCATTAGAGTTTATTTGTTTATCTACTCCCTACTTAACTCATTATAAATGCGAAAATTTGCGACGATGGATGTATATATGTTTTCATTGATTCATACCTAGGTAAGAATAGGTAGAGCACGCCCTGGATTGAATTAACTTCTAGGCTTCTTTATGTCCTGAGACAAAATGTGGGTAAACCGCGGGGACATCTAGTTCTTCATGAACGACAAAAGAACTTCCTATTGAACAAATTATAATGAATTACTTGTTTTTTTTAGTGTGTGACGTGATTATTGAAGGACGGCGTAACAACTGCTGACTGTTTAATAGATTCGATATTCAAACTAATTCAAACACTACATCTCCCATGAAAATACTTAGTAGCCTTACGTCCAAAATTGGTTTCTAATGTTTTCAGAAGAATGGTCATCTCGAGCTACCCCTTTTTCGAACGTATTGAACTCACCTATTATATTAGGGAGCCTCGCCTTGTGAGAGTATAAATGTTCTATGGCCGCGCCATGTGAGCTTAAAATGGAAGAAACGGCGACAACAATTCATATTAAAAAAATAGGCCGTAATTGCCATTATGTGATGAAATCCCCGCATTTTCACCCAACTGTCAAACGGGCGCCGTTAAAATAGTTGCAAATATTAGAAATTCTCGCCTTTTCTCTACTATAATATGCTTGTATTATACATATAAACCTTCATCTTCAATCACTCTAGCTATTAGATATTTAAAAATGCATTAAAATCCGTCGCGTAATTTAAAAGATCTAAGGGTACAAACAGCGGGAGGGACATGCATTTATATCTACATACATTCCATGAAATACCATATAATTTTTTTTTATTTATTATTGAACGAACATAAATACATGGAAAATAAAAAATGAAAGATTTTTGTGCTGTCACCATAACAAGGTTACCAAAAGACGGCGTGACAACAACTAACAGCTTATATTCGATATTCAAAGTAATATTAAAACTACAGTGTGAAGCCTACTTTACAAAATCAATCGCGCCATTTTGATGCAGGCTTTGTCGGGTGCGGCCACATTACGTTTTATTGATATCCTTAAGCGTTTGGTTATTCATGTCACATATTGAATGACCTTCGACAATGCTATTAAGTTTTATTTGATACCGAAGGTTTGATGATGATCTCGAAGCAAGTGGCTCCCCACTAAAGTTGTTGAGATCTTGATAAATAAGCTTTATTGCTTTTGAGATTAGGTTCACCTATTGATCTATGCCGGGTACTATACGGATACTATATACGATCCCGATCTAAAATCGCAAGATTGAAGTAGAATTTTACATTACGTGTATTAATATTACTGTCAAAAGGTTCATCAATCCATGGATTTTCGATCGTGGTCGTATATAGTAACCCGCCTTTAATGGTTAATTGTGTGATGATGCCAATAAACGTTATTATAACACCATAGGGTTTATTTTCCTATAACATTCTTAGCTGTCAAAATAGGCCACTGTAACGACCATACAATAGATAGTCAGTAGATTTTTGACATAAATCATTCAAAATAAACACCCTACCATCTTCGCATCTCACCTCTAGTATTGAGAATGTCATTGGCGTGTGAAATATGTTTATCGAAACATAATGCAGAGCGCCGGTTCAACTTGAACTAGCAAGAGGATCTCAACGGTAAATTAAATCGAAGAAATAATCACGACCCGCAATATTTCTTTTTAAATGATTCCACGTTAAAAAAAAAAGGACGTGCCTGTATGTTATTCTGTATCCATACCGAAGTGTATTGTTTGTTTTCTTTTTATATTAAAAAGGTTATATTTCGTTTTTTCAAAGCTGAGACATTCTTTACACATGCCTAACTGATCCCAAATTAACAGAGCTTGTACTTTGGATACCGGATAACTAATATACTACATACAATACTTACAATTTGTTTCATCGAAATACATACTTATAACGATGTTTACACTCAGACACAAAACAAACAGAACTATACCCTGTGTGGGAATCGAGCCATGACCTGTAGCATGGCAGACTGGGTCGCTAACCACCAAGCCAGTTGACCAGCTGGAACTGGCTCGTTACACTGCATACAAATAGTGGGTGCATACTTCGGGTATTATAATATGAACTTGAAATATGAAATTAACCTTCTGTAACTTCCGACGCACCGCCTTTGACCCATTATCATCGTATATAAATAAACTCGAGCGCAAGGTTTGCGATACTGTATTGGCAGTGATAAGCAAGTTCATGGCCGTAGGGAGAGTTACTTATTATATTTCTTTCTTTTTTTAGACCCAGCCAGTAATGCCACCCAGCCATAAATTATTTGAGCTTTTTACTCTTAATTTAAACCTTTTTTAAAGGAATAATTTTTTCTTCAAATTTAATTCTAAATTTAAAATTCATTACAATAAAACTTTATTCACGCGAAGAAAAAATATTTTTGTAGTATTAAGTACTTAGGTAAGGAATTTGTAATCTTCTTCTATAATCAAAGTTAGGGAACCGGTGAAACAACAGGCATATGAGACATATAACGTGTCAGGGTCGACATTGCATGTACAATGCCCCTGGTGTGGCTGCGATGACCACTTACCATCAGGTGGGTCTTCTGCCTTCTTGACATAAAAACATAACTATCTAATAAAACAAATCTGTAGAATCGATGTGATAGCTTCAGTAACTTTCAATTTGACCTTCATAAGTGTCCGCGGGCCTAAACTGATTAAATGTTTCGACAAAACTGATTGCGGTTCATGTAGAGAGTGTAAGACTATTTTTAAAAACTTTTGTCCTTCTGTTTGAAACTGGAACGTATCTTGGTAACATGTAGGTAACACTTCATTTAGATATTATCTTTACGAAGTTGCGAGCATAGCCAGTACCTAGCATGCGATGAGCTGTAGATGCTGGTGGGATATTGCTTTATTCTACCTGATGTTACACCTGATGGTAAGTGGTCACCGCTGCCTATGAAACTTTGCAACCAGGGGTATCGTGCGTTGCAGTCCCTGAGACGTGGAGTTTTTAAGTCTCATGTGCCTGTAATTTCACCGGCCCTCTTTCTAACCGACACACAGTAATTAATGTTCTGTTCACTACTGCTTCATGGAAGAAATGGGTGAGGTGGTAGTACTTCCCCGGAAAAACTTTGCATTAGTGCTCTACTACCCAAAATTATAGATGAAAAATATATTTGATAGAATATATTATTAAGGAACTTCTTGTCAATAAAAATATTAATTCCCTTGGAGTAAGGATGGAGTAGGGAAAAACGCAAAAATAAAATCGTAAAAAAAAAAGATTAACTTGAATGGCGGTGGCTCTAAATTCGGATAATAGCTACATGAGGCACTAAATTGGATTCTTAGGTTCGAAAATCATTTATGTATCGAGTCCCTTTATATTAGGTAATTAAAAACCTGTCCCCCTCAGTTTCACTTGCGTTCCCGAGGAATAACACCTTTTCCCGGGATTAAAAGTAGCCTATATGTTATTCCAGGATAATAATAGTTTATTTTTTCTTCCCACAAAGATACATACATTCTTATAGTCTAGGATATACGTATTAATGTAACAATAAAAGGAGAAAACAAAATAAAAAAACAGTACAGTACGAGAAACATATCAATTGTGGGAGGACAGGAGCCCAAACTAGTTAAGCCCTGTGCTATGGGTCTCCTGGTCTCCAATCCTCAGAACAGTGAATATTATTGACAAAGAAAAAGTATTACATATTTATAAATGGTGCGAGTGTATGTGCATGTGTGGCTGTGTATATATTATGTTTATGTGTGTGGTGTGTGGTGAGTGTATGGTGTGTGGTGTGTGTGTGTGTGTGTGTGTGTGAGGTGTGTGTGGGAAAGTGGGTGTGCAGAGTTAAAGTGCTCGAAAATAATTTAAATTTAAATCAGAAGGCTTTCAGTGTCATCATAGTTTTGAGTCATTAACCATTTTGTAATCACTCTTTTGCATTTTAGTATGCTCATTGGGTAGATTGCATGTCTTTTGTTAGCATTGTTGTACAGTCTTCCCCCATGGTAAATGAAAGATCGTTGGGCAAAAAAGGATATGCTCTATCTATGTGCCAAGTTTCATCCATATCCGTTTAGTAGTTTTTGCGTGAAATAGTAACAAACATACTTACAAACAAATCTTTCCTCTTTATAATATTATTATAGATTAACAACCTGTCCCCCTTCAGTTTCACTCCCGTCCCCGAGGGATGTTACATTTTCCCGGAATAAAAAGTATCCAATGTGTTAGCCTAAGATATAAACTATATACTAGCCAAGTTTCATACAAATATGTTAAGTAGTTTTTGTGTGACAGTAACCATGATCCATACATCCATCCTCATTTTTGCATTTATAGTATTACTAGCTGTCCCCCGCTGTTTCACCCACGTTCCCGAGGGATGTAACATTATCCCCGCACAAAAAGTATCTTATGTTACTTCTAATACATCCAAGAATATGTGTACAAAGTTTCATGATGATCGGTTAAGTAGTTCTCGCGTGAAAGCGAGACAGACAGACAGAGTTACTTTCGCATTTATAATATTAGTTAAGATTAGGATAATAAATCTGATGAATTCTCAGACGCGACCATGTTTTTACAATTTATTATGAAAAATAGAAGGTAAAAATTGAAATACCTTAGTTTGTATCAGATAGGATATTTGAAAATATCCTGAGGCATTCCGCTTACTTATCCAGAATGTGGGAGGGAGACTCAATGATTAAATAATTATACAGAAGCGACGTTTTCATATTTGCCTTATATAAAAAAAAATACCCTGTGTTGATACAAGCTCGAGAAGAAATCTGGAAGTGTTGGGAAACCAGTGTCGAGAAAAGTGAAATAATGTTTTCTTGTTTAGAAATGATTACCTCTTGCCCGTGATGTGGGTAATTTGCAAGAAAGACGGCGACAATACGCACCACATGTCACGTTGGAACTTCAAAAATATCTTCGGTAGAATATGGGTCTCATTATAAATAAATAAATATCCCGGGATATTTTTTTACACAGGGCCATCTGGTCCCAAACTAAGAAGAGCTTGTACTATGGAAACCAGATAGCTGGTATACTACATATACTACTTTTTTTTTGTTTCTAAATGCATACTTACATAGATATTTACACCCAGACACAGAACAAACAAACATGTTCATGCACACAAATGTTTGTCATGGGTGGGAATCGAACCCGCGACCTTTGGCTTGGCAGTTAGAGTTGCTAACCACCAAGTCAACTGGCCTGTCAACTCGACGACATTACTGAGACTACCGCTTAATATCGGTCCCCAAGGACTGCTTGGAGAATGGAGAACTCCACTCATTCCTCCATACTATGAACCTTTTAAGGCCTTTTAAGGCAGCCTTACTATCATATACGAGGTAACTTTGTAGGGGGTCCGCCAATATAATCGCTTCATTAGAGCTTTATTACTTGGTAAGTAGTAGAGCTCTTAGCGCAGAGTTCGTCCGGGGAAGTACTACCACCTTACCCATTTCTGTCGTGAAGCAGTAGTACACTCGTATTGCTGTGTTTCAGTTAGAAAGGTAAGGGGGCCGGTGAAATTACAGGCACATGAGACTTAACAACTTCTCGTCTCAGGGCCAACAACGCATTGGCGATGCCCCTGGTGTTGCAAATGTCTATAGGCGGCGGTGACCACTTACCACCAGGTGGACCGTCTGTTTGTTTGTGGCCCAAGTGGTATAAAAAAAAGAAATAAATAAAAAAGAAGCTATGAGACGCTAAGCTATACAAAACAGTTTCGTAAATACACACGATAGAAGTGAAACTTTTGTATTACAGGGAAACATTAAAATTTTTCATCAATGACCTTTGAATAGCATAGGTTATGTTTATCATTCACCAGCTGTCCCCCGCGGTTTCACCCTCATTTAACGATATCATACACATACCTATAACCATTTAGGAAAAATTCCGAGTCGAATGGTAGCAGTCCCATCCCGATATGTTCAGTAGTTTTGAAGTTATGGTGCGTCAAAGGAACCCTATTTTCTTTATATATAGATTTATTTTTCGTCACACAAAAAGGTTGTGGATCCAAATTTCAAAGCCCTCTCAAAAGAAGTTTCAATTTAAAATCTTCGCGATTCGATTAGTGGACTCGCCACATAGCTACATCTCTGGTGGGGAATAAACTTTAGCTGCGGCATTCTTCCTTTTATGTGACAACACATGACTGATGCTCTTTTAGATAATAATTAGGTCAGTGTGTTTAAATAAAGACGTCATAATCTGAAAGTTATGACAGCTAAAAATGTCAAAGAAAACGTAACTTTATTATTTTTGAAATAAGGTGCAACTATTATTATTGATCCCTGACATTGTTATGATGATGCCGTATTTTAAAGGGACAGGGTATTTTTGATCTATGATATTCTAAGTTATCACAACGGGCCATTTCAAATAGCATACCTCTTTACAAATTGAATTTACCACTGGGTGGACGGACGACCTTGTCAGTCGCTGGAAGCCGATGGATGCAGGCAGCTCAGGACCGTTCGAGGAAATTCAAGGGGAAGGCCTATGTTCAGCTGTGGACATCTCTGGGCTGATATGATGATTATAACTAGACATTTGCAACATATTCGAGTAGTAGAGCTCTTAGAGCAGAGTTCGTCCGGGGAAGTACTTCCATCTTACCCATTTCTGCCGTGAAGCAGTAGTGCACTTGTGTTACTGGGTTTCGGTTAGAAAGGTAAGGGGGCCGGTGAAATTACAGGCACATGAGACTTAACAACTTCACGTCTCAGGGTCGACAAAGCATTGGCGATGCCCCTAGTGTTGCAAATGTCCATAGGCGGCGGTGACCACTTACCATCAGGTGGACCGTCCGCTTGTTTGTCAGCCCATGTGGTATAAAAAAAAACAATATGGATTGTATGACATAGAGGGGTGGGCCAAATAATCTATGAAAAGTTTGATGCTGTGATTTTTAAATTTCCGAGTTCTAATAATACTAATGTAAATACAATTCACTGAATGTATTCTATCAAATGAATAATTCTATCAATATGATGAAATTTAAACCAAAACTGAGAACGTAATTTGCATAACCAGAAAATGCTCTTCATGAAGAAAGTCTTCTAGCTACATTCGGTCAAAAGACGAGGTTCACAAATATTCAATTAATTAAACAACAAACAAAGAGTAAATAATAATAACACTGCTTTTAATACCGCTTTTAAAAGACTGCGTTACATCTGTTCGATTTAATCTTTGACGAGACAGAGACGGGTGCAGTACGAGAGCAACCGAAATAGACAGTCGCGCACGCGCATGCCTCGCACTCCTGCGCAGCGTTTCAAATTAAGGATCTATAGATCATAATCTAATATAAAATACGATAAGTAACCAAGCCGGCTTAACTAATAAATTACACAAAACTATGGATGTGTAAAAAGTGTTAAAAATTTTAATGTTTATTGAAGTGTTTATTTGTATGAAACATTAATAATTTTGTGATAATGTGGAAGAGTGCAGCATTATGCATATTGTCATCCCTGTGGTATGCGTGTGGTAAGATGATTATGTTGTAATCAGAACTTTAGTTGTGTTTAGATTAACTCTGTGATGGTGTTGCTTGATAGAGATCAAATGTTGATGAGAGATTAAAGTCAATCATTTATTTGTTTACAGAAAGCTTATTTTGTTAATGTTATTTTTTAGAGCAGTGTTATTTCTTTTGTAGATAAATTCACGGGATTCATGTTCTTGTTAGGTATTTATGAATTGTGGTTAACTTTAATATATTATAAAGTAACTAGTGACCTAATTACACGTAATCCTTCCGAAAGAAATTCTATAAATAATGAGGAAAACCGAACCAAAAATTTAACGCGTAAATTTAAATAACGTATCGGACAAACAAAAAAATAAGTGACTTTGTTTTAAAGTATTTAAATTTGTAAAAGTATTGCAATTGTAGAGTTTACTAAAAAAGAGATTGTATAGCAAAAATCCAATTTTTTTTTATATTTTCGAATATTGTGTTACTATTTAATATTTTACAACTAAGAAAAAAGGTTTAAAGTGTAAGGAGTTTTTAATTTAAGTTTATAGTTGTTTTAGTTAGAAGTAAAAAGGAGGTTACATGTCATTGAAGATTTAAAAAATTTTTAAACGTATCCGGCTTAACTGTATCCCGCGGTTTCACCCGCGTTCCCGAGGGATGTTCCATTTTCCCGGCATAAATGTATCCTATGTTACTTCTAATACCTCAAAAAATATGTGTACAAAGTTTCATGATGATCGGTTAAGTAGTTTTCGCGTGAAAGCGTAACAAACAAACTCACATTCACATTTATAATTTTTAATAGGGATTATGTTTCGTAAAGTTTAATTTGAGTGATTAAGAATTTTATTAAAAAAAAGCTAGGTATTTAAATACTTCACCTACCTACTAATAGATACATGTAATATTCTCAAAAAAGCTTAAAATACAAACTGCCATTTCTCCCGCACCTTTGCAAGCATTGTTTACATGATCCTATCAGTTAATATACGAATTGATTATAAGTATTTTGCTGTGGTAGTATGTTTGACAAACAACACACACTCAAAAGAAAAAAAAACGAAATATTGTACAATCAATATTAAAATACAAAACACTTGCGCCCTGCCTTGTATGGAGTAATATCATTGTTTTATACACAAAAAACTTTCCGAAGAAATTCTCAAAATTAAAGTGATCACTATAGATTGCGTAATTAATATTAATAGAGAATTGAGCACAAATAGACAAACAACCATATTGATTATGTTTTAGAGTACATAATGATTGTAACTCTGGCAATAAATAAAAAAATATCCCAGGATATTCTTTACACACGGTCATCTGCTATGATATTCTGCCATCAAACTCGACGATGAATTCACGCAGTGACTATTCTCTGTCTATCGCACATGAGAGGTCCGCTATCCGCGTGTTCACCTGAGTCACACTCAGCGAGTTTTGGTTTGTGAATAGCACTGCTGATCCCAAACTAAGTAGAGCTTGTACTATGGAAACCAAATAATTGGAATATTTCCTACCTATACAACTATATTTCTCGTTTTTTACTTAAATAGATATTTACATCCATCAATGATTAATTAATTTATAATTAACTGGATTATACAGTAGATATTATAATATTACATAATTATATTACAATAAATAAATATATATATAGTTATATATGAGTGCCTGCACACGTTCCCGAAACGTTTCGAAATCGAATCGTCTGGAAATTTCCTGTTAGCGGCATGTTCGAGTGTTGTTATTGATAAAACTTAGTAGATTTTTTTAAGATTCCTATATTAAGGTGTAGATAATTCCAGATATTTTTTACAACATTTAAACTGCAGGAAATAGGCAAAGAAAAATAGTTTATTTGCACCTTGAAGTCATAAATATGGATTTACAATTCAAATAACCCTTAAGGTAAATAAAGTTGTATGATGCAGTTGCAGCCAAAACCCAAACTAAGATAACTTAATATCTTGTAATATAGGTATCAGCGCCCACCCTTGTTATATAATAATATTATGTAATGATGTAAATGTGCCTAGTTGGTACAATATCAAGTATAAATAATTAACACAACCCTAACTAACAAGCATACTATTGAACTTCTTTAGTGTTACAAATAAAAATAATAATGGCAACATTTAGTTTTTTTAAATACTCTCTCCATCCGGCCATCACGGTATTCTTGTTACTGTCAAGTAGGCCAATAAACACGCAGACGGACTACCTTATAGTCAGTGGTCACCGCCCGTGCACATTTGCAATACCAGAGGTTTTAGAGTAGTAGAGCTCTTAGTGCAGAGTTCGTCCGGGGAAGTACTACCATCTTACCCATTTCTGCCGTGAAGCAGTAGTGCACTCGTATTACTGTGTTTCGGTTAGAAAGGTAAGGGGGCCGGTGAAATTACAGGCACATGAGACTTAACAACTTTACGTCTCAGGGTCGACAACGCATTGGCGATGCTCCTAGTGTTGCAAATGTCCATAGGTGGCGGTGACCACTTACCATCAGGTGGACCGTCTGCTTGTTTGTCAGCCCAAGTGGCATAAAAAAAAAAGGTATGGTGGTAGTACTTCCCCGGACGAACTCTGCACTAAAAGCTCTTCTCTTACGTCTAATTTCCTGATTGACAATTAATAATAGGTACTAAAGGTAAGTCCTTTACCTCCAAATAAAATGGATTCTAGTGTTAATGTCTCATCATCATTGTGGCATCTTGAGGTATTGGGTGCATTATTTTTTATCATCATAGAGACATACTTAAGTGCTTAGAAAAATCATTATTACGATCACTACCAGTTTTCTGAACGTGGTTAAATCACAACCGACAGAATCCTGAATCCAGATGCTATTCATACAATCAAATCAAGGTCATATCGATTTTTTTTAAAACAGGTTACAACAGCTTCAGTTACTGCAATGGTTACAGTTAACAGAAGCTAAAACCGGTCGTTCAGATGATATCCACGAATGTACAGTCAGCAAGATAAATGGGTTAACAGATGGATATAGGGTTCCCATCTTTTTGTACGAGAAATCGAGTAGTAAAATATATTAAAATCGGAAAAATTAAATGCACAGTATTTTACAGATGAAAATAGTATTTTTTTTTACGTTTCAAAAATATATTCATGAGCCTCTCCACTCAGCGGATATAAAAACAGTATTTTGTATACTTTTTTTTGTTATAGAACAGTAAAAAGTATTAACGAAAAATAATACTGTTTTTATATCCGCTGAGTGGAGAGGCTCATGAATATATTTTTGAAACGTAAAAAAAAATACTATTTTCATCTGTAAAATACTGTGCATTTAATTTTTCCGATTTTAATATATTTTACTACTCGATTTCTCGTACAAAAAGATGGGAACCCTATATCCATCTGTTAACCCATTTATCTTGCTGACTGTACATTCGTGGATATCATCTGAACGACCGGTTTTAGCTTCTGTTAACTGTAACCTCTGTAACAGCAGATGTAAATAGCATCTGGATTCAGGATTCTGTCGGTTGTGATTTAACCACGTTCAGAAAACTGGTAGTGATCGTAATAATGATTTTTCTAAGCACTTAAGTATGTCTCTATGATGATAAAAAATAATGCACCCAATACCTCAAGATGCCACAATGATGATGAGACATTAACACTAGAATCCATTTTATTTGGAGGTAAAGGACTTACCTTTAGTACCTATTATTAATTGTCAATCAGGAAATTAGACGTAAGAGAAGAGCTTTTAGTGCAGAGTTCGTCCGGGGAAGTACTACCACCATACCTTTTTTTTTTATGCCACTTGGGCTGACAAACAAGCAGACGGTCCACCTGATGGTAAGTGGTCACCGCCACCTATGGACATTTGCAACACTAGGAGCATCGCCAATGCGTTGTCGACCCTGAGACGTGAAGTTGTTAAGTCTCATGTGCCTGTAATTTCACCGGCCCCCTTACCTTTCTAACCGAAACACAGTAATACGAGTGCACTACTGCTTCACGGCAGAAATGGGTAAGATGGTAGTACTTCCCCGGACGAACTCTGCACTAAGAGCTCTACTACTCTAAAACCTCTGGTATTGCAAATGTGCACGGGCGGTGACCACTGACTATAAGGTAGTCCGTCTGCGTGTTTATTGGCCTACTTGACAGTAACAAGAATACCGTGATGGCCGGATGGAGAGAGTATTTAAAAAAACTAAATGTTGCCATTATTATTTTTATTTGTAACACTAAAGAAGTTCAATAGTATGCTTGTTAGTTAGGGTTGTGTTAATTATTTATACTTGATATTGTACCAACTAGGCACATTTACATCATTACATAATATTATTATATAACAAGGGTGGGCGCTGATACCTATATTACAAGATATTAAGTTATCTTAGTTTGGGTTTTGGCTGCAACTGCATCATACAACTTTATTTACCTTAAGGGTTATTTGAATTGTAAATCCATATTTATGACTTCAAGGTGCAAATAAACTATTTTTCTTTGCCTATTTCCTGCAGTTTAAATGTTGTAAAAAATATCTGGAATTATCTACACCTTAATATAGGAATCTTAAAAAAATCTACTAAGTTTTATCAATAACAACACTCGAACATGCCGCTAACAGGAAATTTCCAGACGATTCGATTTCGAAACGTTTCGGGAACGTGTGCAGGCACTCATATATAACTATATATATATTTATTTATTGTAATATAATTATGTAATATTATAATATCTACTGTATAATCCAGTTAATTATAAATTAATTAATCATTGATGGATGTAAATATCTATTTAAGTAAAAAACGAGAAATATAGTTGTATAGGTAGGAAATATTCCAATTATTTGGTTTCCATAGTACAAGCTCTACTTAGTTTGGGATCAGCAGTGCTATTCACAAACCAAAACTCGCTGAGTGTGACTCAGGTGAACACGCGGATAGCGGACCTCTCATGTGCGATAGACAGAGAATAGTCACTGCGTGAATTCATCGTCGAGTTTGATGGCAGAATATCATAGCAGTTTTTAATATTATGGTATATGGGAACACTAGATGGACATTTTACAAGGAACTAGCATATTGCTACAAAACCTACATTAATGCCCATTTTTCGAACATCAAATACTCTAAAAACAGATTACTTAAATTCACTAACTTAGGAATACCTAAGTTAGTAAGCTATTACCCCCCAAATGGTAGGCAGAAGCCTTAGTATGTCAACATATGTGTAGGTACATATATTACGCCCGCTTATACATTATTTTATATTCTTAATCACAACAAACCAAAACTATTGTATACACAGAAATAATTTAATATCTGTAACCGAAACCGAAACCGCTATCAAATACATATATCCGTATCCATATCCAGATCCGAAATATCATATCATCGGTTACTTTTGATGCTGACTGTAGCTACAACAACTTCGTATTATAATGGTCACTTAAAAAAATATGCAGAGTTACGTAACTTAATCTTAAAGCTAAAAAAATGGTGGGTGGATGAAGATTTAATGTCTTTACGAAGACTCTCAAGTGCACCAATGACACCAGTAGACTGGAACACCAGTCCACCTGATGGTAAGTGGTCACCGCTACCTATGGACATTTGCAACACTAGGGCATCGCTAATGCGTTGTCGACCCTGAGACGTGTAGTTGTTAAGTCTCATATGTTTGTAATTTCACCGGCCCCCTTACCTTTCTAACCGAAACACAGTAATACAAGTGCACTACTGCTTTTTGGCGGAAATGGGTATGGCGGTAGCACTTTCCCTGAAGAACTCTGCACTAAGAGCTCTACTACTCAAATCGGTCGTATCGTAGCTAATTATCCATAGTATGTATTTAAGCAAATAAGTATTTATGTTGTAGATATATCAGTGGTTTCCATAGTACAAGCTCTGCTTAGTTTGGGATCAGATAGCCGTGTGTAAACAATGGCAAATAGTATTAATTTATTTATTGCCTTTAGACAACGCAAATTCTTGGAATGTGTTACTTGAATTTTTCTTATCAAACTATTTGACAAGCTTACACTGCTTGCCGTCCTTGGTTATCTATCGTAAATATTTGCGAAGATTGGACAATTTCGCGAAATTAGGCAATAACTATTTGGCCACATGTCTCCCACGTCTACCTACGGCTTTAAAGTCACGTACCGGCTATTCTATAATATGGCTCGCAGTTTTTAGACCTCTGCTATAATATTCTGCATTCAAACATGACGATGAATTCACGTAGTGATTATTCCCTTTCTCTGTCGCGGCTCCGCAATTAGACGAGAGGTCCGTGATCGGCGTGTTCACCTGAGTGATCATTCAGCGAGTTTTGGTGTGTGAATGGCACAGCTGGGCGTGAATTTCATACTCACATACTCCATTAGGATCTAGATGTTTATTTTGTTTTGTTTATTTATTTCATAGGCATATATACAACAGTCAAATGTGAAATTAAAACAACATTATTTTGTCTAGATTGAGACCCAAGGGCTGCTACTCACAGCGTGACAAACTTATACTACAAAACATTTGAGATACTAGCTGTAACCCTCGGTTTCACCCGCGTTCCCAAGGGATATAAGCATACATATAATATACTGGCCAGTTGGCTTGGTGGTTAGCGACTGGCTGCCAAGCCGATGGTCGCGGGATCGACTCCCACCCAAGACAAACATTTGTGTGTATGCACATGTCTGTTTGTTTTGTGTCTGATTATTTTTTTATTTATTGAGGTCTAACAAACGGCATCACAAAGAATAATTAGTTGAGTACAATGCAAATATAATTAATTGTGACACCAACACCGTTAAGCACTAATTATTAATTAGGTGTACAAACTAAAAACAAAACAAAATTATTTCACTTTAAGAAAAACGGAAAAGTAAACAATTAATAAAAAAATGTCCAGCATTATACCGTTATACCGTAAACACCTTACATTTTTTGTTAGGGTACAAAGAACAACGTTGTTGAAAAAAAAAACACCAAGTAAAAGTCTATATTTAAACTTATTAGATACCAATATATTATATTTAGAAAAGTGGAGTATAGTGTAGTATATCAGTTATCTGGTTTCCATAGTACAAGCTCTGCTTAGTTTGGGACAAGACAGCAGTTTACAAGATGTCCCGGAATATTTATTTTTATGTCCGTCACAAAGGTCGCTTAATTGTGTTTTGTTAATAACACATGGCCTGGCAAACATGCAGACGGGCTAAGTGACGGTAAGTGTTCACCGCCGTCTATGGACACTTGCATTTCCAAGGGCATCGCCAATGCGTAGTCGACCCTGAGATGTGAAATTGTTAAGCCTCATGTGCCTATAATTTCACCGGCCCCCTTACCTTTCTAACCGAAATTGTTAGTACTTATTAATAACCTTCCAAGTGCACTTGCGGTACACAAGTGTAACTAAATTTAAGTAAATGCTAAGTTATTTTAATCCATGTATCGGCAATAGAAAAAATTTATGTAACACTATTATTAAGGAACCACAAGCCTCAGTTCAAAACAACGAGCTGAGCACGCGCGGAAAGATGTTAATTTTTAGAAACACAATACAATAGATCTTACAATAATTCATCGTAGAATCTCCAAAGAGTACGGACTAAGAGTCCGTAGAAAATGTAAAAAGAAATAAAAAAAAAAAAAAAAAAAAAAAAAAGCACTTGCGGGGTCTCCCCTCAGACAATGGCACATCTATTGTCGTGCCCTGCGTGACCCTCATCTTGCACGCCAGAAGACCTGTTTAATGCTACAGACACAGTACGTCTGACAGAATTCTGGTCTAAACAAATTTTGCCAAAGCGATCGAACAAACAAAAAAAAATCCGTCCAAGTGGCTTACTTACATCATTTGAATCAAAATGAGTACTTTACGTCTCAATGTTCCATATTCTTCTCAAACATCTGTTTTTAATTGGCCGAGTGCCCCAGTTACTGTATCCATTCACGTATTCAGGACAAATTATTATTATTTATACCACATATTGTTATGTGGGAAGATTTATTGTTTACCATACCACATGTGGTCACCATAAGTCGGTACCAGGTAGTTTTAAGGCGAAGTGACGTTAGGGAACTGTGAAGGTCGACGAGAATATAGATAAAGTATTATTATACCGTGCCGATAAACAGGCAGGTCCATCTACTCCCCAACTGTCCACCAACATCGCCGCGTTCACGTCCCGGAGACGTGAAGTTATTAAGTCTTAGCCGACCAACAAGCAGACGGTCCACCTGATGGTACCTAAGTGGTCCACGCCGCCTATGGACATGTGCAACACTAGGGGCATCGCTTGTCGACCTGAGACGTGAAGTTGTTAAGTCTCATGAGTCTGTAATTTCACCGGCCCCTTTATAACCGAAACACAAGTGCACTAGTGCTGCCTGCGGAAATGGGTGAGGTGGTTGTACTTCCCGGACGAACTCTGCACTAAGAGCTCTACTTCTAGTCTACTGGTGTCATTAGTGGATTTGAGAGTCTTCTTAAAGACATTAAATCTTCGTCCACCCAACGTTTTTTAAGCACTACTGCTTCACAGTGGAAATGGGTAGGATCTCTGCACTATGAGCTCTAATACCCGTAAAGTCGTTTTTGTGAAAGAGAGATGAACATCCATCCATCCGCAAAAATGCATTAATTATAATACTATTGATGCTCCGTGGTTGTACACATTTGTGCACATGCTGAGCTGGTCCCTAACGACAGCACTCCTAACGCTTGTTTATCATTGATTTGTTTTATGTTTATTATCTTTATGTAATTAGGGTTAAAGATAAATGGACTGTTCAACACAAAAATAATTATTCAATTCGAACCAGTAGTTCTTGAGATTAGCGCGTTCAACCAAACAAACAAACAAACTTTTCAGCTTCATATATAAGTATAGATTAGTAAGAATTCTGTTCCGACAGTAAAATTTTACTCGGATTGATAATACAGATGTTTCCTTATAAACATGATAAGGTATTATTAATCCCCAAAATATTGTTTTAGGCAGATGGTGGGAAACCCAAAGGTTATCCCGAGAATGAAAAAAAAAAAACCACTTAATGTTTTTATTCGGAAACAAAAACATGGGTTTCTTGTAATTCATTGTTATGAAATTGGGTGACGATGATGTAATAATGTATAAACATGAATTCGAAAAAAAATTACGTTATGCAAGCCAATATCGGCTTTATTGGTCATCCGCAAGCGGGCCCTGGGGCTCGATTGATGTAAGGAAAATGACACTAACTCGAGGATGTTTTGTCGCGGCTTCCGTGCTCTGTCTCTTTCGCTAACTACGCTAATACTACTAATCACGTGACAGGTAAGCTCTCCGAGGCCTCCGTGAAGCGGCTCGCCGACGAAGTTTGTAATAGCTGAATAAGGGGGCTGTTTATTGGCGAGCAGGTTTTGAGGACAATGGCGTACAGCTCCCTTATTCAGCGTGATTAGTTTTAGTGAGCGTGATCAGTAGTATTAGCGTAGTAAGCGACAAAGACAGAGCATAGAGGCCGTGTCGAAACATTCTCGAGTTAGTGTCATTCTCCTTACAGAATCAAGCCCCAGGATCACAGAAAAATACCAAATAAACATATGAAGTCATTACTTTTATGTGTTTTATTGATAGGTACTTATATCGATTTTCGGGCTTGGCGTACAGGACATGAAGATGTTGTTATGGCATGGTGTTCTAAGAATAAATCACTTACAAAGTGGGAAATATAGATTTTTAAATTACGATTATTAATTAGCTTTAGGGTTAATCTCGTACTCCAAAGAAATTAAATGATTTTTTCAAACTAAAAGTACACAATATTATATAATATATTGTACCCGCGTTCCCGTGGGATGTCACATGTATTATACATAAAAACTTTCCTCTTCAATCACTCTATCTATTAAAAAAAACCGCATCAAAATCCGTTGCGTAGTTGTAAAGATTTAAACATACATAGGGATATAGGGACAGAGAAAGCGACTTTGTTTTATACTATGTAGTGATAAATTATAGCATACTTGCTGTTCCCCGCGGTTTCACCAGCGTTCCCGTGGGAAGTTACATATTCCCGGGCTTATGAGCTATTCCAGAATATAATCTATCTCTGTGCAAAATTTTAATCCAGATCTGTTCTGCCGTTTTGTCCTGATCCAGTAACATCCACCCATCCAAACAAACAAGATGTTCACGGACACAAATCGAACCCGTTGTCAAATCTAAATGAAATACTTGTATTGTTTTCCAGGATCCATGGAAAAAGACATGACGAAGACGATCCAGCTCTGCTGCAATGCTGGTACGGAGTACGCGGCGAGTCACAAGCTGACTGAATGCTCGATATCAGCACCTGTTCCTCCAGGAGTTTCAGGGTCTTTTGGAACTATCTGTTCCATAGCAAGAGCACAATGCTGCGAGGCGTATTTCATGTGAGTATTTTTAGTCCTTTCTGTTATTTTTGAATGTCATAGAAGTATTGACCTTATGGCTTGCGAAATAAGGTCCATTTATAGATACAACGGTTAATTTTATGATCATTCAGATCAACCTTATCTCAATGCGATAGAGTTTGTTTTTCATTGACATTATTGAATGACAAAAAGGACTATTGTTAAAGTTGTTATTGTTAAACTGATAAAGCATTTGCGACCGTAAGATCCTCGTAAATAAAATCCAAATTTTAATGATAATAAATCTAATATATGGATAATAGTTTTTAAGTGAAAGAATAACAAACACTCCTAATACACCATTTTTATTTATTTACTAAGAAACATCTATCATTACAGGCGATAATGTTACGTTCATAATAATAAAGTACCTACCTGGATGGCCGAGCATTGCTCGGGATTTCTTTACTAACGTGACTTCTACCGTATTATTTTTTTAAAGCACTGTCATATATACCTAGATACGAATGAGATGCGATAATAAAGGGCTCCCAATAACAGTATTTCTCACAAAAGATTCTAATGACATTGTAGCAGTTTTAATTGCCTAAAAACACGGATAAAACGACATTTTCTGAAAATTCTAGCTAGATCGATTTAACGCCCCCGAAACCCCCTGCATACTAAATTTCATGAAAATCGTTTTTATAACTACATGCCTACCTAATCTATAAATAAATTATTTGTTTGTTAGTTTCTCAGAATGATATCGTAGTAGTGCGTATTGCAAAGTGTTTTGGAATTCTAAAATAAGGAAATGTCGGTTTATGTTTTGTTACAATGTTGTCGGAAATGCCCATTGTGCCTGTACATCTATAATTAGGGTATGAAATAGAATTATTAATCCTATTAATATTATAAAATGCGTAATTTATTTTAAAAATTATCAAAACGCTCGCGCGCTCCTGAATGCGGGTGAAGCCGCGGGGGATAGCTAGTTCATTATTATTTTTCTTTACATTTTTTTGATATATCAAGGTGTAATTACAATAAAATCTTAGAGTAGTAGAGCTCTTAGTGCAGAGTTCGTCCGGGGAAGTACTTACCACCTTGCCCATTTCTGCCGTGAGGCAGTAGTGCAATTGTATTACTGTTTCGGTTAGGAAGGTAAGGGGGCCTGTGAAATTACAGGCACATGAGACTAAACAACTTCACGGGTCGACAACGCATTGGCGATGCCCCTAGTGTTGCAAATGTCCATAGGCGGCGGTGACCACTTAACATCAGGTGAACCGACTGCTTGTTTGTCTGCCGAAAGTGGTATAAAAAAAAATTGTATAGTTTATGTAGGCTTTGTATGATCTTAATGTTTTTAAAAATTTCAGGAAGGAATCCTGTAACAACGGGATAGACCTGGCCACCACTACGGAGAGCTGTGACTTTGTCCAGGGTACGGTCAAGGTAAGGTCTTTTGACTTAGCTGAAGAAAATGGGCGTTTATACAAAATGATATGGAACCATTTAAAACTAACCGCCTGGACCAATTTGGCATTTCTTTTATTTAACCCATTCGCGAGCATTGGCAAAATAATTGCTAAACCACTTTTAGATTCCTTTTAGATATAGTTTATGATCTGAGATTGTAATCATATTATAAAATGTAATTCAAACTGGGCATTGGCAAATACTTTGCCAAATAAGAAGTCACAAACGGGATTTGGCAGAGATATTGCCGTAGATTATAAAAAAGGGGGGCGTAAGGAAGGGGGGGAAATTGATTGGTATTGTTTTAAAAATGTTATTTCACAATGTTTTGAATAAAAAAATTAAAATCGGAGGTGTAATTAGTATTGCCCGCGAAAGGGTTAAATGTTTACGAAATAATTTTTTTGGGAAACTTTGGAAATGTGTCCTGGGGGTGGAAAAATTCGAGAATTATTGATCGTAAATAAAAAAAATTGATAATAAATATCCTAGGGCATTCTTTACACACTAATTTTGATTCAAATTGTGTAAGTAACCCACTTGGACGGTTAATAATCCCTATTAATAATTGGTTGGGGAAAAAGATCCTTCGCATTTTTTAAGAAAATTCAAAACATTTTTAATATATATAGTTTATTTACATTTAACTAAAGTATGTAGGTACCATTTTGTTCGATAACTTTTTGCCATCTTGTAGGTAGGGACATGATCCCATTGCTATAGAAATTTTGGGACTTCTGATCTAAATACTGCGACAAGTGGTTTTGACAGTCCTCACGTGATGTTAACCTGACACTGCCTAAAGAATTCTGAAGAGACCGAAACAGGTTGAAATCTGAAGGTGCAAGGTCAGGACTATACGGCGGATGCATTAAAACCTCCCAGCCAAACTCTCCTAATTTTTGCTGAGTGGCTAAAGATGTGTGAGGTCTAGCGTTATCATGATGAAAAACCACACCCCTTCTGTTGATTAATTCTGGCCGCTTTCTCTCAACTTCTTGCTTTAATCTCACCAGTTGTTCGCAGTAGAGTTCAGAATCGATGGTCCTGCCTGGTGGTAACAGCTCATAATGAATAATGCCCTTCCAATCCCACCACAAACACAGCATCACCTTGTTGCGAGTTAACCCGGGTTTCGCCACAGTCTGTGAAGCCTGACCGGCCTTTGACCACGACCTTTTTCGCACGTTCTTGTCGTACGTGATCCACTTTTCATCACCAGTTATCAGATTCTTCGAAAATGGTTCGGTTTCATGACGTCGTAATAAAGAATCACAAATGAGTATACGGTTCATTAGGTTTCTTTCAGTGAGCTCGTGAGGTACCCAAATATCTAGCTTTTTTATGTACCCAGTTTTTTTCAAATGCGCCAAGCGATTGAAAACGCTTAAACCAAATTTGTGCTACTCTCACAGACACTGCACTAGGTCCATAAACATCGCAAATTTTTATCGCGGCTTGCGTTGCATTCTTACCTTTTTTGTAGTAAAATTTTAAAATGAATCGAATTTCTTCATTAGATTCACTCATCTTGGCGGCACGAAAAACAAATGCGAATCACACATTTTCCTAATTTGAATTTGGAATTATGTTCTTTAAAATTTAAACTTTCAATGATACCAAAACCAGCCAGATACAAATAGTATAGCCAAAGAGATTTTATTACAAGTTCATATATACTATAATACGAAAAGACTTTTTCCCCAACCTAATATTATAAATGTGAATGTAAGTTTGTTTATGACGCTAAACTACTTAACTGATCATCATGAAAGAAGTAGAAGTAACATAGGATACTTTTTGTGCTGGGAAAACGGTTACATCCCTCGGGAACCCGGTGAAACCCCAGGGGACAGCTAGTAAATACTAAATTTAAAGGTAGCTTGTACATTCAGGGGCATAAAAAACAACTATCCCGGGACATTCTTTACACGGCCATCTAATCCCGAACTAAGCAGAGCCTGTACTATAGAAACCAGATAACTGATATACTACATTTCATCCTTTTATTGTCGGACAGACGTCGTTCTGTCGAAATAAGTCCATACAAAAATGCAGCAATTCGCAGCGCCACCTACCGGGTCCAATTGTGAATCTAAAATATCCAGGGCGCCACCCAAACGCATACAAAAAATACATTCATTTTGGTTTAGGAGGAGTTCACTGTCAACACACGTACAGAAGAATTATATATATAAAGATTAAAACCAAGATACAGAACAAAAATACTCATGCACACAAATGTTTGACCTGGGTGAATTGAACCCGCGACTTGCTATTTGGCAGTCAAGATCGCTAACCACCTAGCCAACTGACTTGTCAGTTCTTTTTTCTATAATATTTTTGTAGGGACCCAAGGCCATACATAGATTCAAAGTCGCATTACAACGCATGCCAAGAACAACTAGTATATGGTAAAGAAAAACAAAAGGCTTTCTACTACAAAAACGGTTATTTTAATGACGACAATGCTTAGGTGTAGCGCTCGCAGGACACATCTATAAGTACAAAACCTTATTTTGAAAAGATTAATTACCGAGTTTATTGCAGACTCTTCTCAGTAAAAGCAACCTTCCGAACCGGTGTTAGAGTCTGACCATTCATAAGTACATGTGAAGGCAGGCCTATTTGAATAAATATTTCATTTTAAAAAAGTGTAAGTGAAAGAGTCAACCCGAAACTAAAGTTAGTCTAATAAGTAGGTAAGTAGGAGCTTCGTATCATTCGCTAACATGTGTTCAGAGAGATAACATTTCTTAGATATCATTGTTAACATTGCTAAGCACATAGAGACAAAATAAACTCGCCTTCCTTGTGGACGTATCTTGTATTATGATGTATTAAACGTCTTATAATTTAGTATGATTGATAGTATTATAAAAAAAAAACAAATGTCTAGTAACTAATTCCGTTGGATCTCCATTTCTGTGAAGGAAACTCAACAGGAAATCAACACATTTGGCTTCTATAAAAATAGAATAGAATTTAATTATTTTATTTGCTAAAGATGTGGTTTTACATTAAGGTGTTAAAAATTCAATAATTCAAAACCATTTATTCAGTTTAGGCCCTCGGAGGGCACTTATGAAGGTCAAATTTAAAGTTACTGAAGCTACAACCGGTTCGGAAGTCAGCCTTCAACTGAGAAAAACCGGCAAGAAACTCAGCAAGGTTACATTATTTTTTATTTTTTATTAAATAATTTTTTATATAAATTTTATCTATTTTGACTTTTTGGCTATTTTATAAATACAATTTTACATAATTTTATATTAAACAATTACAAAATACTTATTATAGGGAACATTAAAAAACAAAAAAAATAGAAATAACAAGACTACAAAATAGAAAATAACAATAATAAGGTACTTTTTTTTATGCCACTTGGGCCGACTAACAAGCAGACGGTCCACCTGATGGTAAGTGGTAACCGCCGCCTATGGACATTTGCAACATTAGGAGCATCGCCAATGCGTTGTCGACCCTGAGACGTGAAGTTGTTAAGTCTCATGTGCCTGTAATTTCACCGGCCCTCTTACCTTTCTAACCAAAACACAGTAATACAATTGCACTACTGCTTCACGGCGGAAATGGGTAAGGTGGTAGTACTTCCCCGGACGAACTCTGCACTAAGAGCTCTACTACTCTAAACTTAACTACAACTTAAACAAGAAAATTAGAGGTGCACTGTGCAGAGAGTAGCTATTTCCATACATTTTTATCTTCAATATAATGAACAACAATAGGTTCAGCTCATCTAGCTTTTCATAAGCATGCAAATACAATTTATTACAATACAAATATACTATAAATAAATATCCCAAGACATTCTTTACACATGGTTACCTGATCCCAAGTTAAGCAGAGTGTACTGCTTCTAGTATGGCTACCAGGTAACTGATATACTACATATACTACTTTTTAAATACATACTTATATAGATATTTACACCCAGACACAGAACAAACAGACATGTTCATGCACACAAATGTTTGTCCTGGTGGGAATCGAACCCGCGACCTTCGGTTTGTCAGTCAGGGTCGCTAACCACCAAGCCAACTAGCCTGTCAAAATACTATGTTATGTCAAATTAAAAAGAAATTGAAAAGAAATAAAAAGAAGGGTATGGAAAAGGAGGAATAATCAGGAAGAATTTGAATCTTGTAATTGACATTATTAAAATATTGTGAGTTATAGGTATTGACTATTAATTGATGTCGATTCAATGTGAGACTACATTACCGGAACACACTTTCTAAACTAAATTAGACTCAACTTGTAGCTCTTTGTGGAGAGTTCGTATGGGGAAATACTACCACCATACCTATTATCGCCGTGAAGCAGTAGTGTACTTGTATTAATGTGTTTCGGTTAGAAAGGTAGGGGCCGGTATATTACATTATTAAAAAAATAATAAATAAACTTAACAACTTCACGTGTCAGGGTCGATAAGGCTTTGGGGATTCCCATGGTGTTGCCAATGTGGGGGTGAATACGTACTATCAGGTGCAACGCACCTACGACACAAAATAACATCTTTTCAAAGATTAAGAGCGTGAAGTTTAAGTAAACTGAATAAAATTGTTACAAGATAATCCTTCAACTCCAACCAACAAAATTTAAATATCCACTAGGCTATTGCAAACACCGAAAAAACATGTTAGACTACATAACACAACTATGAATTCCAGATGTGCTGTGATCACTGCAAGAGGGGAAAAACAGCCGGACAGAACGGAGACTCTAATGAATGTAACCACAAAAGTGGTGGAAACAGTCCTGAGGAGCTACTAGCTGATGATGCTTATAAGCAATGCTGTGAGGTAAGCCACGGTAGAGCGTGTAATGCCACCAGCCATAATGAGTTCCCGAAGAATCTAATGATACCCCGGAATAAAAGTTTTTCTCGGGGTATCATTAGATTCTTTGAGATACTTATGATTTCTGTTAATCAAGAACACGTTAAATCTTAATACTTCTATATATTCTTTGCGGCTTACCTAGAACTAGAACTCCGCGAGAAAGCTTACTTAGAACCTACTATAGGTTCGAATTAAGTTCTGGGTCCGTGGGAGCCAGGTGCTCATCATGTGCAAAGGCCTTTGCAAACGTCTGGTTGAGGCTTTTTGCGACTAGAATGCTGGCAAATACCTCACTCCACGATTACGTATTGATTTATATATATTGACGCTAATATTGATTTTTATTGTAATTTAATTTCACTCTTATTCAACTTCCAATAAAATTCTTTATTAAGGAACTGTAACAATTATACAAAAATATCAATATTGCTATATTTGTTTTTGCTCATCGTTATTTGCCAGCCGGGAAAATCTGTACAGTAGTTGATTAATGATTGACTCACAAACTTATGTACATTGGTCCAAACTCTTACATTTATAATTAAAATGGGCTTTGTCAATTTCAGAAATCTGTAAAGGATAATCAAACCGGTCATCCATCGATATGGGGCCGTCCCAATCCTGCGGCTGTGACGAAAAAACCAGAAAGCGGTAATGCATCATATTAAACTAGCTCTCCCCCTAGGTTCTGAGGGATCAAATATTTTCGGAATATAAAATATTTTATAAGCCATTTATTTAGTTTAGGCCCTTGAAGGTACTACCGGTTCGAATCTCGGCAAGGTTGAATTTGTTATAATCAGACTTATTTGATTCTTCTTTTTCCATTATTTTTCAAATGTTCAACAATATCAAAAAACCATAGTAGAGTATAACCCATCTTGCTCATAAAAAGGTCAAAGGAACTAAAATTACCACGTTCTTAACCAAATATTTCAGGACAGTTATGTGTTTATTGTTAGTTATCGGTGAACTAAAATTTAAGCTTAATTGTTCTTCTGATCGAAAGTGGTAGCTCCAGTAACTTTAAATTTGACCTCCATAAGGGCCGCGGAGCTAAACTGAATAACTGGTTTTGATTTTTTTTAATGGCATGATGGATTTTGTCCAAATAATCAAGATAACACGTTGTGTTTGCTATTGTGACTTACTGATGACTTTTGCAGTGTTGCCGTCGGTGTGCGAAGACTACGCTCCTACGGAGTTGTGTGCCCATCACTGCATACCAATACCTGGCTCCTACAAGTGCGAATGTAATCCTGGCTTCATGCTCATGGCTGATGGGAGAAACTGTAGAGAGGTGAGTCGAAGCCTGGTCATTTAAGATCAACATACGTATTCTTACAGCCACTTTCTAAAAACTCTATCTAATGTCTTGATCCTCTTTTTTTATATTACGCTGATACACGCGGTTATTAATTATGATTAATTAGGTATGATGAAGTGTGTGTCTCAAGTTTGTGAAGCCTCACGGCTCTGATTCTATAGATTGAGGTTCAGGAGTGCTTTGTGGAGGAATCATAGGAGGAGAGGATATCTCCCATCTCGCTTGCTACATTTAAATTAAAATCTGCCACGAATTGCTAGTGGGGTCATTGTACATAGAATCCAGCTCTCTTCTGATCATAGTATGCTTAGCATGATGAGATGTGACCATACTTTCTGGTAGCTAAATGTAGACAATCTTCTTCTAGTATTATCCTGATTAATTCCGTTAATTGTATCATTGCTTACCACGATGATATATGGCCAAAAGCAGGACCTGCAAATAACAAAATGATTCCAGGTGGTAAAGAACAGGTGTAAGCCGCGGAACCCCTGCCAGCATAAGTGCAATGACAATGGATTGGGAATCAAGTGTTCATGCAGGAGAGGGTTCGAGTTGATGGCAGATGGGAAGTCTTGCAAAGGTACGTACTGATTAAATAGTATTTTTTCAGTCAGCGGATTATACCCTAGATCCAAAAATCTTTCTACTTGTGTATTATAAACCAAATTTCTTTCAAACTCTCTGCGTCATCGTTGTTAACGATTGCCGGACTTGAGGTATCGTTACATTCGTACGTAGTTAAAAAAAATACATCCACAATAATGTCAGCGCTCAAATTTCTTTTAAAATGATTTTAAGGTATTTCAGAATGATTAAACTATAATCTGTTTCAGTTTTGTGTAAATGTAAATCAACCTCTTCTTTCCACCAGACATCGACGAATGTGTTTTGGATATGCAGATCTGCCTCGTTGGAACCCAATGCGTCAATGTTCGAGGGTCTTACAAGTGCATTCCGATTAAGAACAACGATGTGATGAAGGGTGTGTGCCCTCCAGGATTCGCCAGGAACCTTGCCAATAGCGCTTGTGACGGTAAGCATCTTGAATCTATTACATCAGAGCCGATTTTCGCGTTCGTTAGATACAATGATGACCACGTCTTTTTTTCTTTATACCACATGGGCCGACATAAAAGCAGACGGTCCACCTGATGGTAAGTGGCCACCGCCGCCTATGGACATTTGCAACACTAGAGGCATCGCCAATGCGTTGTCGACCCTGAGACGTGAAGTTGTTAGGTCTCATGTGCCTGTAATTTCACCGGCCCCCTTACTTTTCTAACCAAAACACAGTCATACAAGCGCACTACTGCTTCACGGCAGAAGTGAATAAGGTGGTAGTACTTCTCCGGACGAACTCTGCACTAAGAGCTCTACTACTCAAATACGTGTCTTCAATGGCTTCGATTCCCACACAGAACAAACATTTTTTTGCATGAACGTGTCTGCTCTGGAACTGGGTAACAATATCTAATTAAACAGCACAGGCAATGCCATGGGAATCGAATCGGTACACCCATTAACTCGAATTATTCCACAGATATAAATGAATGCGAGCTGCCACACCCTCCATGCAGCTCATACTTATGTGAGAACACCATCGGCGCTTACAAATGCGGTGGGGTGTCTGGTGACCCCAAGAACTTAGCCCCATCTAACGCTCCACATAACGATATTCCTGCTGATGAAAGATGCCCACCTGGATTTAAACTAGGGGCTAATGATGACTGCGAAGGTATAACTCATTGCAAGATAATTTTTATTTTGCTGAACGCTGACTTTCTAATCGATGACAGCTTCAGTAACTTTGAACTTCAGAAATGCCATTCTAGGTTCATAAAAGAAAAAGTGCATTCCAATTCTGAAAATGATTTGATAATGCTTTTCAGGGCAGTCTATAAGCCAAGAGCCCATAACTGTATTGTGAAAATGGGAATGAGCATTAATTATATGTCAAGTTGTGACTCTTTCAATAGAATGTGAAGGTATTGGGACTTAATTATTGAGGTCTTTCCAGATGTGGACGAATGTGCCGACCAAAAGGATGACTGCAACCATCTCTCTCAGTTCTGTATCAACACGCATAGCTCTTTCTACTGCCAGGATAAAGCCTCCAAGCACTGCTCCCCTGGCTTCAAGATTAACCCTGAAACTAATCAATGCGAAGGTACATTCCAATTTCACGTATCATCAATGGTTCTTCATAATTAGGAGAAGGATATTTGAAGATTAAATCCTTAATAACATTCACAGATATAGACGAGTGTGAAGACAATGGTGACATCTGCAGAGCTGATCAAGTCTGCATTAATCAACTGGGGCAGTATGACTGTAAACTGAAAGTTGATATAAATAGGTAAATGCGACCTACAAAACTTAATAATATACCTTCCCTAAGACGGCCTAAATAAGACTCAAAATTGAACGTCAAAAATGTGAACGTGAAAATCATACATATGACTTACTACAAATTCACTTTCGCCATAATATAGCTAGTTACATTACCATGTGGAAAGGATTGTTCTGCTCAATCTGCTCAATGGCCCTTAAGGTAGTGCTAATTCAGAGAATGTTCCAATCTAACAGTCTCTTTTATTTATGTTTTTACAGACAACGAGCAAACCAGGCGTGTCCAGATGGAATGAGGATTAAGCACGGGAAGTTTTATTGTGAAGGTATGATAAGTACGAATTAATATAATGTAAATTAGCTACTGTGTGTAACGTATTATCTTTTCTACCTGATGACAAAATCAATAAAAGTACGGTCCGGACTAAGCGTTTCGCCTCGTCGTTTATACCGCGTACTTCGAAGGACTGGAACAATTTGCCTGCGGCGGTCTTCCCGTCCAATGATAATTTGGGTGTCTTCAAGGATAGAGTGAATAGGCTCTTAATAAACTAGTGCGCCTCAACATCAATGATTGCATCACTGCTTACCATCAGGTGGGATCGCAGTCAAGCACTTGACTATATAATATTATTAAAATTGTATAGTTACAACTATCTCTTTCCATCTGAAAATAACATGAAATTTTGAGCCAATTGCCTTCTAACTTTTACTTTTAAATAGTATTCTATCTCGTACAGACATAGACGAATGCGTAGAAGGCACTCACCTCTGCGACCAGTATCAGAACTGTCTCAACACAAACGGCAGCTATGAGTGTCACTGCAAACTTGGTTACGAGCTGGATACTACCACTGGAGCTTGTATTGGTAAGTTGCTATTCCCTCTTATGCTTAAAGCATAAGGTTCATTTTAGCATAAACAAAACCAAACTCACATGGCAGGTCGTGCGTAAAATTTTACAATTAGATTGAAGTTACCGCCAGGAAGCATATTAAACAGTATTTTCCTTAAGATAAATGATCGAACACTAACTAATGCCTTAACATGAGGAAAAGAAATGGTTGTTGGATTAGGTATTATTGAGACGTCGTTAAGAGCCAATTGTGTTTATACGGTATAAACACAATTATAAATTATACCTGTCAGCATATAACCGCAACCATGATATAATCATGGCTGTTATTCACACAATCCACCAATAATATTTAAACTATTAATGGTTTGTCCACGCACTAAAATGGCAAAATAATTGATCTAATTCCATTTAGTGCAACAACAACTATCGCGACGGTACTGGTTGTAACTTTTATTTATTAACTTAACTAATGATGTATTTTCATCTCTTTCTAACAACAGGTACACCGTAAGGTGACATTTATTTCCTTTCTCTTTCATTGCGTGCGTAAGTAGCTATTTACGCTGCCTTTGAGAGCCGCGATGTTGGTGAATGACGTGTCTGTCTATATTATAATACTTTATTGCAATGCACCAAATGGTCATCAATCGTTCGGTATAAGATGACCCAAGATGGCGTGGGTACGAAGGCCTATTATGGCTTGAAACTGTACTCAATGGCTTAAAGACTACTTTAGGGAACATTTGCTCAGTGTAGTGACGTCGAATGACGTATGGATAGTCGCAGATTGGAGTTTTATGGCAAATTTCAACTTGAGGTTAATGAAAACATAACACGCTTTCATATCTGCTTTCAGACGTGAACGAGTGCGCCACCGGTCATCATGACTGCAGCTTGGAGTCACAACGTTGCGACAACACCGTTGGTTCCTTCCTCTGCATCAGAATAACCTCCTGTGGCACTGGATATATCCTGCATCATTCCACTGGGAAGTGCGAGGGTGAGAACATCTATAAATATGAAAAAATAGTCTATATATCAGTCTGTTAGTGCGCATAGTTCTTTAACTACGCAATAGATTTTGATGCTGTTCACCGTCACCCAAAGAACTCTATGGTGGATTATGCATGCTCTCTTTTTAGATCTCTGCCTCTCTTGATTAGTTATGGACGTTCTTGATTTTTTTATGATATATAACAGACAGCGACGAATGCGCCTTGGGTACTCATAACTGCGGGCGCGCTGGTCCTGACTACCAATGCGTCAATATACTCGGCTCTTTCCGATGTGTTCGCAAACGGACTTCTACTACATCCACAACTCCTGAGTATGAGTACGAGTATTATGACTCTGAGTGAGTATACCATCAACTCTTTTTGATTCCTGCTAGATTCACAAATGACTGTCGGAAATGGGTTTAGATTCTAGTCTCGAAGTCTTCTGGAGAAATCGGAATCTGGCTACACATTTAACTGTATTTACAATACTATCACTACGGTATGTGATAATGTGGTCGAATGTGGTAAGCACCAAAGGGATTCCTAGAAGGGTTTTATGTGCAACTGGTAAAACACAAAAATTGATAATTTCTCCAAAGATTATCGTCATATGTGCTATTAATCAAATCTTCCTTTCTCCATTAAGTGTTTCTTTATAATCAAAACTACTTTTAGAGAAGAGACTTCAGAACCAACACTCATCTCGACTACAACAACCACATCCAAGCCTGAAACCACCAGTGAAATTCCACAAACTACATCAAGCACCTCAGAGGAACCACCCAGAAGACCAGACGAAGAAAACAATATAGTACCACCAAACGAAAATGAACTCACGCAGCCAGAAATAAAGTTCAATCAACCGGAGGAGCCCTTTGTTTATGTAACTCCAACACAACGAGAAGACTGGAAGCCCAACCCTGAACCACAACCGATCCAACCAGAAATAGAACGGCCTGAAACTACTTATGAGCCTGAGCAACCAGAAGAGCCGAGATACATTCCACCGACTGAAGATTCCAGGTCAAGTTCCACTGAACCTAATCCACCAGAGTCAAATGAATCTATACAACCAATTGAGCCTCAACCAGAAACGACCTTCAGTCCAGTTCCAGAACAAACTGAGAGAGCGAGTCAAGTGCCTCCTCATGTTGTGTTGGTTCAAGTTGGCAAAGAAAGTGCTGAAATCGATGGCGAAAGAACTAGTGATGGGTCTGTGGTAGTTGATACTAATGATGTTCCTAAGAACAAATGGACAAAGGTTAATACAAGGCCTTATACTAATATCAGTTGTCCCTTTGGTTTTGAAATCGATGAGCATGGCGGTTGCTTTGGTAAGTTTATTTTCTCTTTCAAGAAGCGTAGTTATTGACAAAGTATTTTATAATATTCCACTATGTAAAAGACTAGAACGGTACTGGCTCTGAAGTGCTGCTTTCAGAACACATTAATACAGCTCGAATTTGTGTGTTTCTAATCTTCCTTAATAGGAATATAGCATAATACAGCAACGACTAAGTTAAATTTAGATAACTTTACAACTAAAATACTAATTATGTGAGATTCTCCACAGAAGGTAAAATGATCCCAAATAAAGCAGAATTTTCATTATGGAAACCAGACTACTGATAAATAACATTTTCATCTTATCATTATCTAGAACTAAGAGAGCTCTGCGGTTAGAAAGGTCTAATGGCCGCTGAAATCACAGGCACATGAGACTTAACAGCTTCACGTCACAAGATCGACAGCGCATTGGCAATTACCAATAGTTTTCAATCAATCCTTAATTTCAGACATTGACGAATGCGCTACAAATCGCCATGGGTGTTCTGGCCTCACCGAGCAGTGCCGCAACACTATCGGGGGATACCTTTGTGACTGCGCGCCTGGCTTTCGCAGGGATCACTTTACTCGTGTCTGCGACTTGATCATCGTTTCTTCCATCACATCTTCTACCGTACCTTCCACTACCCCTTTGACCACTCCATCCACCACCCCTTCAACAACCACTTCCACTACGAGCACCACTCCTGCTCCTGTATCTTCAACGACAGAGAGAAGTAAGTACGATGCACCAAAAGTTAGAGTATTTTATCTTTTGCTTTAACTGCTGTTCTGTATATAAATGAAAAAAAAAACACGTCAAAAGAGAAATTACGTCACTTGTACAAAGAGCGTGCACGAAATTGTATGTATGTTGTTATACGACTGACGGTATTTAGACGCTTAGCTCTGGTTAGAACGAAAGATTGGCGAGAACGAGAGAAAGAGACAAGAACAAGTTGTGGATTCCTTGTTTATGTATCTAGTTAAACTAATAATTACAATATTGTCTTATTATAAAATTATCAATTGTCTTTTCTGAGGTTTGATTATATTTACCCAACTGCCAAATAATCTAATGAATCCCTATTTCCTTGGTCACGGCATCACGCATGGACGGCTGGACCGATTTCGCTAATTCTTTTGTTGTGTTTGTTATTGTCAGGAGTTCTTATGTCTGGTTCTTATGAAAGAAAAACTTAAGAAAGTTGCGTGGAAAATTAGAAAATTTAAGAAAACTCAACGCTACTACTACCGCTTTTGACAATACATATAGACTTTTTTAATGTAACGTGTTTGACATTATTGTCAGTCGTTTGACAGTTGGAACACGGACTGGAAAACGTCTGTCGGGTCAGCTAGTTCTATTATAAATAACGGTCTTTAACGTAACCGTTTCACTGATTTGATTTTGAGTGACATATTTTTGTTTTAATAATACAGTCGGATATTTAATTTTATAATTTACGTGCTTGTTAATATAATTTCTTTCTGCATAAAGACCCATTCTACGGGTATCCAGTCTACAGCATCACAACGCGGCCATTCCGACCGCGGAATCTTTGCGATTTTGGCTACCATCTTAACTCTGACACCGGAGAATGTGAAGGTATACTTAAAGTATATACATTTTAATATAATAATAATTAGGAAGTTATTTAGATAAAGAAGGTAATCTCCAAAACTACAGGTCAAATTTCAAAAATTCTTTCACCGATAGAAAGCTACACGATTCCCAAACATCGAAGGAAAATTTTAAAATCCCGAAATTTTTTGGATCCCTTGGGAGTACTGAGAAATTAACAAAAATTGTCGAAGAGAATCGAATTATACTAATGTAGATAAATATTAACGAGATCAATTTAAATATATTTATAATATTAATATGTTTATTTCTAGAAAGATCCTGAAACATTTTTTACATATGGCAGATATATCTATTCATCATCATCATCATCATCATCAGCCTATCTCCGTCCACTGCTGGACATAGGCCTCACCTTACATAATATAAAATCTTTTTTCCAAATACATACTTATTTAGATATTTTCACCCAGACAATGCACAACTGATTGTCCCTGATGGGATTAGAATCCACGCTACAGCGGACCATTCAGTGTCTCCAACCACAAAGGCAGCTGGTCCATCAAATTACTTTGACTTTAATTTTTCTCTGTAATCATTACAGATATAAACGAGTGCACAAACGGACAAACGACATGTGCCTCGGTAGAGATCTGCGTGAACACACCAGGTGGATACAGGTGCGACTGTCCTCCGAATTGGAAGCTAGATGAGGAGCGGCACCGGTGTCTACCTATCAGCAACAATGATCAGTTTCCGACTGGATATGGGAACACGCCTCGTAAGTTATAAAAGAATACCAATTTTGAGGATTCCTCGAGAAAATGCTTGAGGTATGAGTCGAGTTGGAGTCAAGTGACGTATGAGGAAACATCTTAGAATATGGGTGTTAGTTAATGCTTTCAAAGTTCAAATTAGTTTGTGTTGTTAGTGTAGTGATATCATGAGCTCTTCGTGATGGGAAAAATCGAGAAGAAATCATAGCACGATGGTGGTACTCCGGAGTGGTAGTACCCTCAAATTTAAAATCTATCACCAAACTGCAGGTCGATTGTATATGCTCTTGGAATTGTCGTTTTAGACAATTTTGTGTTACCTTGACGTCCCACACGCCTTGCGTACCGAACTTCATATTAATCGATAATGTAATCGACTTCAACATTGAATCTGAGAGATTTACACAATTCAAGTTCAGGTCTCGATGTGTCCTGGGAGCTTCACTTGAAACCTTCATACCTAGGCTTTATGTCTTACCACTTTCCACCAACACAGAACCGTGGTAAGACGGTAATATTATCAATGGTAAAATAAAACAACTGATACCGAAACTCGCTGGATTATGAGCGTACTAGTAATCATAATTGTTTCCGGCTGGTTGACTTCAATATGTCAATCGATAGACAGACGGCCCATCTGATGTGGTGTATGTGAGTGATAACCGCTTTCTATGGCTATTTGTCATACCAAGAGAATTGCCAAGACGTGAAATTGTTTAGTCTAATGTGAGTTTCCTTACCTTTCTAACCGAAACACAGAATATAAGTGCACTACTGCTTCACGGCGTAAATGGGTAGGTATCCGTGGTGGCACTTCCCTAGACGAACTCAGCATTAAGAGCTACTACTTCTAAAGTAAGCTTGCTTTATTGGTACCTGACGAGGGATTCGCTTCCAGCGTTTATCGAGGTGCTATTTTTATATTTTCAGAGTCGCAAATACCAGGAAATCATAGAGATATCTTTAGAGGTACGAAGACTGATCACCAAATTCCAGAGTTCAGGCCTGTTGACGATAGAGGCTCTGTACTGAAATGTGAAAGTGGTTATTATCTTACTGAAGACAACACTTGTGAAGGTATTATATTGATATATAGATTGGATAGTTGAGAACCAGTTCCTTTCTAGGTTTTTTGGCCTTCGCCTACACAGGGGCCTTACAGGCTTTTGCCTAATGTGAAATGGCCACAAGTCGATTATTTTTGCTAAACCTGCAGCATTCAAATTTTATTTTTATAACACTTTTAAAAACAACATGCTATGTATTTTTGCTGCAATAAACATTCGACACTTACTTGTGAGTTTGTCTTCATGCAATTGAAAATACAGAGTAAAAAAAGCTTCTTTCTCTTTTTTCTAAGGATTAAGGATTAAGGTTATGCCCCTTTGAGTGGCTTTTTATGAGCATACCAAAGTCATCACAATCTAATAGGCCTAGTTTGACAGATCAGAATATTATAGAAAAATTAACCCTATGCTTTTATAATACGGTTCATGTGCATCATCATACAAATTATATATTCAAAATATTGAATCAATAATGAACATTACTTATAAAGCAATAAACGTAATTTTTCTAGTTTAGTAAATTAATCTTGTCATCAGAAAGATTTAGATTTAGTTACAGAACAATAATGTACAGGTGTTTTATAAATTTCGATCTGCTTTGCTACTTCTCTTACTGCTTATTCATTAATAAGTACCTGCATTAGTTATCCAAGCTTAGCACGGTGAAAGAGTACTTTGTAGTACCTGGCTGACTACCGCCCAGCAACTATTTTCCGACGACCAAAAGCTACTACAAACATTAAATTAAAAATAATAAATTGTCTGATTTCTTACGTCCCTGGCTAAAAATACACTCTGATCTGTGATCTAAGCACAGACGTTTATCGATAGCGTATAAAAAACCAATGCAATGGAAAATTTAATATCGTGCATCGTCACCTTACGCGAGATGTTCAATTTACTACACAAACCAGCTTTTTGGCGCACTCGACCGCGCATAACGTGACGTTGCGCGATGTTCAATTTCCCAGGTTTTTGGCGCACTCGATAGGATGACGATACGTTTACGATAGATGTTCGTGCTCAGGTCACTGATCTGTTTTCCCAAATGCGCCAAAAGGTGAACTTCAAATAAAGCTTCCACTTACAAAAGATTCATTCCATAGACATAGACGAGTGTGCGACCGGGCAGGCGGGATGCGGCCAACTTCAACTGTGCACCAATCTCCCGGGGGGATACATGTGTAGCTGTCCCCCGGGCCATAAACTGGTGGCTGACCACGAATGCGAGGACATTGATGAGTGCGCACTAGCTGGAGACAAGGTACGTTCATCATGACAGGCCAGTTGGCTTGGTGGTTAGCAACCCTGACTGCCAAGTCGATTCCCAACCCAGGACAAACATTTGTGTGCATGAACATGTCTCTTTGTTCTGTGTCTGGGTGTAAATATCTATATACTCGTAAGTATGGATTTACAAAAAAAAATGTAATTGTAATGTAATATATCAGTTATTTGGTTTCCATAGTACAATCTCTGCTTAGTTTGGGATCAGATGGTCGTGTTTTTCAAAAAAAATCAAAATTCAAAACCATTTATTCAGTTTAGGCCCTCAGAAGGCACTTATGTAGGTCAAATTTAAAGTTACTGAAGCTACTACCGGTTCGGAAGTCAGCCTTCAACTGAGAAGAACCGGCAAGAAACTCAGCAAGGTTACATTCTTTTTTATTTTATTAAATTCTTTTTTATCTATTCTGACTTTTTGACTATTTTATAATATCAATTTTACATATTTTTATATTTAACAATTACAAAATACTTAATAAAGCTAACATTACTAAACAAAAAAAAAAAAACAAAAAAAAAGAAATAACAAGACTACAAAATAGAAAATGACAATAATTACTTACAACTTAAACAAGAAAATTAAAGGTGCACTGTGCAGAGAGCAGCTATTTCCATACATTTTTATCTTCAATATAATGAACCACCTTGTAATACGCTTTTTCTTTCAAAACTTTCCTAATATAATTTTTAAATTTATGATCAGACATTTTGGTTACTGAAAGCGGTATCTTATTATAAAATCGAACACAATTACCAAGAAATGACTTGTTTACTTTAGTTAGTCTAAAATATGGAACAACTAACTTCTCCCTTTGTCTTGTATTAATATTATGGATATCCAATTTTGACTCAAACATTCCTATGTTTCTTTCTTATATTTTCATAAATATATAATGAAGGCAATGTCATTATATTTATTTCCCTAAATAAATCTCTTAATGATTCACGGGGACCCATACCGTAAATTGCACGAATTGCTCTTTTTTGTATAATAAATATTGATTCTATATCCGCTGCTACTCCCCAAAATAAAATACCATAGGACAAGAGGCTATGAAAATATGCAAAATAAACTAATTTGGCTGTCTCAACATTCGTCAATTGTTTAATTTTCCTAACAGCAAATGCAGCCGAACTTAACTTAGCAGCTAGAGTATCAACCTGAGGTCCCCACTGCAATCTATTGTCTAATGTAAGACCCAAAAATACCGTTTTATTAACAAGATCAATATGGCTCCCATCTATTATTATTTGGCTATCTACTTGTGCTACATTCGGTAAAGAAAACCTTAAGCATTTAGTTTTCTTTGAATTTAGTAATAGATTATTTGTAGCAAACCACCCACAGACAATTGACATAGTATGATTAACTTTAGTTAGATCTTTGTCTTTTCTATCAACTTTAAAAATTAATGATGTATCATCAGCAAACAAGACAATATCTGTGAGATCATTTACAACATATGGCAAGTCATTTATATAGACTAAAAACAAAAATGGACCTAAAATTGAACCCTGGGGTACCCCCATTTCGACTAAAGAGCCCTTGGATGTTGTGCCAGTAATCCCTACCTTTTGTTGACGATTTGATAATATGTGTGTAAAGAATGTCCCGGGATATTTATTTATCATCAGATTGCAGCAATTGCCTACTGGTTATGGTCCAACTGTATTAAATTCTTTCCATATTTTGAGGCTATTGTGACCTCTCCATTGTAAATTATGATGTGGCCGAAGGTGCTAAAGAAGCACACAAAGCTTCTTCTCAGTTGAACAGTTGAGTCAGCTGACTTACGAACCGGTGGAAGCTTTATAACTTTGACCTTCATTAATGCCCTCCGCGGGCGTAAACTGAATAAATGGATTTGAATTTTAAAAATTTTAAAATCCTAGAATGTAACTTTATCTTTAGAACAGTTTCCAGAACACTACGTCATATGCGAACCACCGTTCTTCTCTATTCTTATAACTTCCCTCTCTGTCTTCCTATAGCGGAAAGGATAGAACCTATAGTAAGTTAGGTAATGTTCAGGACTGATAATTCATAAGTGCCTGTGAAGGTCTTTTTTTTTGGATACATTTAATTTAATCTATGATTGCACTGTTAGCTTCAAGTTGCATATACTTTCTCTGAACCTCTTCATCATCATCATATCAGCCCAGGGATGTCCACTAAACATTGGATCAAGAAGTAGTAATGCCAGTACTGCTTCACGGTAGCAATAGGAACTTTAAGTACATTCCAGGATGTAGACATGGGTAAATTCAACCGAAATGCATGAGCGTAGAGACTCTGTGATCAGCTCAAGTATTGCAGACCGATCACAGAGTCTCTACGCCGCTACCGCGCCACAGTTCGACAACGACACAAATTGACAGAATAGATCACAGATTGTAAACAGACTGTGAAATAATTAGTGAGCCGTGAGCTGTTTAGTTTGCTCTTGAGCCGCAGCTCGACAGTTCAAGTAAGTGTTATCTGATCTGTTGAACCGGTTCAGAGCTGAGCCTACCAAGTTGAGCTCTGCAAGAGGTGAACTGCTTATCAAAATTAATATAAGTTTTCGCATTAGTCACAGGATGTTTTGGTTATTTTCAGTCAATCTGCTCTCATTATGCAGACTGCGTGAACACTATTGGTTCTTACGTATGTCGATGCCACCCCGGATTCAGACCAGCTCCTGTGAATGACAAGGTATGCCATTATTTGACTTTCCTTAGTCTTGTATTATTTGTAATAAATGTTATGGTTAGAAAGATACGCTGGTAAGGCCGGTGAAATTACAGGCACGTGAGACTTAAAAACATCACTTCTTCGGGTCGATAACGTATCGGCGATGCCCCTGGTGTTGCTATTAACTAGACTAAAAATTTTCCAGGTGTGTGTAGACGTAGACGAATGTACAGAATCCCGTCCAGGGTCGCTTTGTCAGCAGCGATGCAACAACGTGTGGGGAGGGTACCGCTGCAGCTGTCATAGAGGATATCGGCTGAATCATGATAACAGGTTAGACAAAGCTAATGTGTTCCTTGAAATAAAACCTTATTGAGGTTTAAGAAAGTCCCAGAAATGTAAACTTTAATGGTTATGTAGTAAGGTTCATATTTTTTAACCTGTAGCAATATCAGTATAGTAATATGCATAGAAGGGAACTGACTTTCCAGTACAGGTGCTGGAGCTCACAGGTGATAGTAGATTTTCAGCAAGTGTGGGATGGTATCCTCACTATGTTTCCTTTTACCGAAACCTCAAGTTTATTGTAGGATTTGAATTTGAGTCAGTATACACACGTTGGTACTTAGGTACACGCGGCCATTATTATTTTCATTTTTAAAAGATACATTGAATTACATTGATCTGCCAAACTGTACAGTTTGTCGGTAGATAGTATAACGATTTTTCATGGTTATCAGCACGTGTTTCGACATTGACGAGTGCGAGGAATTCAAGTCTAAGGTCCCGTGCGTGGGGCACTGCCACAACGTGCCTGGATCTTACCGCTGCTCGTGTCCCTCAGGGTACAGGCTCTCCGAAGACAAGAGGAGCTGCATTGGTAAATACATCATTATTCCATAGCCGGTGGTGTCCACTTACCAACCAAATGGACCGACTGTTAATAGACTGAATTTAAAAAATATGTATTCTGATCTTTTGTCGTTATTTTAGTATTTGAACTGGACTGTATAACAGTTTGTGTTACATAGCGTTTTAAACGCTAGCTATAAGCGCAGCTAAAAGCGCTAAGATACAATTTACAGTGTACAGTTTACTTATATTTGATTAGAGTCACAAAAATCCAAAGGTTCACTATTTTTAACGTGTATTTTTTTATTCATTTTAATGTTAATGATTTTACAATTAGAGAGATTGTATTACGGCGGTCACTTTGGCCGAGACACTATGTTGCTTTATTTGGGTGTTTTACACAGATTTATATACGCCACGGTAGCGAAAAATTGTAGTAAATTTGTATTTGTACCTATGTTAGATTCAAAAGATATCGCTGTCACGATTTTTTCTTAACAATTTCGTAATGTTAACTAGATATCGACGAGTGCGAGACGGGCGAGGCGTCCTGTTCAAGGGCAAGGGTGGGAACAGGGTTGGAATCCAGGAGCACCAGCGACGTGTGTTGTAACACACGTGGCGGGTACCGCTGCAACCGCATATCGTGCCCGCGAGGTTATCAACTCGAAGGGAAACAGTATGTAGAGTTCATTCCAAACTACCCCCTACCTTGGGGGTGGAAAGATTTTTTGTGATATTATTTGACGACAATCTATCCATAGACGTCATTCGAATAAATTTTCCGAAGGTCTTCGACAGGGATTGACTCTTGTCTTACGATCACGAAAGATAAATTAAATTAATAAAAAAAAATCTATTTATGTACAATGTAATGCATTTATATTAATTGTATCCCACTGGACCCCTAGTCAGGCTCAGTCTAGTTTGAGAATATTGCCTAATACCAATTGTAAACTACATTGATGCAATAAATATTAATTTCATTCTAAATATTCTATCTATGGCCCAAGTGCCAATTGACCCAGTGAAGAATCATGTGTCACAAATCTATATCTCTTTTTAACTATACAATTATCGAGAGATATAGAATGAAAGTTGCAGTTCATCTTCTTACCTTAGAGATTCAACTGACACTAACAAAGCCAAAGATTATACAGCCAGGGTCTGTACCTCATACAATGACATACATTTCAGCCGCTGCTCGAAGATCGAACGCAATTGTAAGGTTGGCGACTGGGATTGCGCTCATCAGCCATCCACGATATCCTACAACTACATCACCTTCGTGTCTAACCTCTACATACCAGAGTCAAAGGTACCTAATATTTATTCTTAATATCATAGTAGAATCTTATGGTACCGTCCTTCGAACAGGAAGTCTGGAAGGCATCTCAGCGTAGATCGGTGCGAAGGGTTTGTTAGCTAGCCATTGTGGTCTGGGGTGTGTTCCTGTATCATCAGCTCAAGATCATTGTATGATAAGGTCGCTACGGCATCCGAAGACTCCATCACAGTAATCATTGTATTTAGCTTTTTTTTTTATTAAGAATGGGCTTGCGTTTGGCCTTCGATTGGCCCCAGAAGGAGTTATGACGAGGCCAAGAATGTAGCACGCTTACCCAGAAAATGCCTATTTACTCTGGCCTTGAATAAATCCAGGTTAAAGCTGTCGGGAAACACTGACCCCGGAAGAGAGTTTCACTCCTTTGCTGTTCATATAACGAACATATATTCATATATAGCTTTATAAATAGGTACCTTGTCTTTCTCAGGTAAATCTATTCACGATGAGAGGACCAACTTGGCAAAATGCAAGGATGAAGTTTGAGCTGAGACTCATTGAGGTCAACGCACCGCCCAGTGTCAAAAACAGGGCTAATGTTCACTATTTTAAGTAAGTACTCATTAGTTCTATCCATCCCATTTACCTCATCGATAGCTTATTGTTATTTTGTTCAATGTCAAAACTTTGAAGTGTTTTTTAAATATAATGATTTTAGGTTTTGTAGGTGACAGAAGATTTTCTGAAAATCGTTGCATACGGTATTTATTCAGGTCAGCGCTGACTTCCAAATCGAAATGGCTTTTACTTTGCAGAAAGGTGGAAATATCCGCCAAATATTATATATTTTTTATGTTTCCAGTTTCACACAAGTCAACAATGAGGCGGTGGTAGCGCTGGTGCATCCGCTGGAAGGTCCTCAGAGCATAGAGCTCCAGCTCACTATGGAGCTGTATAGTATTGAGCAGTTTGGAGGGATCGCTGTCGCCAAGCTCTTCATTTTCGTCTCAGAGTATGAGTTTTAGATCAGGAAATGTGATGATGTGACGAAGAACTGTCTCCGTAAAGTGTAGTCATTTGTTAAGTCATAGAGAATAAACGTGGCATGGGATTGAGTAAGAAGATGAGATGAAGAAGAGAAAATTTCTATATGCGTCTTAATTTATGTCAAAAGTTGACAAGCAGTGAATCGGACCACCTGATGGGAACTGGTCATCGTCTATAGCAATTACAGGGGAATTAGCAGTTTTGCCAACCTTAGAAAAGCTCATTTTACATGTGAACAAACAATAGTGAAGAAGACTTGTAACAACAATTTGTTTTCATCATCGGACTACTAGGCGTGGGGACAGATTTCACCCTTATGTTGTAGAAATACCACCAATTCGCACGATGCGATTTGCAACTTCCTTTCTCATGCGCACAGCTAAAGATTGGAATTCTCTCCCCTCGTCTGTGTTCCCAGATACTTACAACTTGGGGCTCTTTAAGAAAAGAGCAAATAGACTACTACCTGTTGAATCCTATTGTTTTGAACTACTTGCTTTTTAAGACTTTACTTCAGCCTTATTTAGTTTAATGGTTTAATTTTACATTTTGAATCACAATATTGAGCCCCCTGATGCCACGTCTTTATCCCAAGCTTCTGTAACATCTGCAGCTTCGACTTGACTTTAACTAGGTATTTGAATGCTATGGACGAGTTAGTTCATCAGTTATATTTTTGGACTTGTTTTTTTTATGTATGAATTCAGTATTTTGAATAGCCTTCCGCCTTTATCGATTTATTTTTACTTTTTTTTTTATGGCCATCGCTGGATTGCTGTAATTTTTGGACATTATCTGCTTTGGAATCTACAAAATGTTCAGTGTGTCAATTTGACAACTTTAACTTTAATACTCCTACCATGAGTTTAGTCCGGTAAAGGTCCTCGCCAACAGCTGCAGCAAATGTTATGTATGAAAATTCATGAACGCCTCTATAGAATTATACGCGAGTATCAGGTAGTCGAACGAACTCATGGTAGGCCGTTGGATCAGGATCAAGTATGAATTGGGGCCATTATATGAACTATAAATTGATCCGAATACTTTAGGTTACAAAATAGTTATAAGTAATTTAAGGTGGTTCTGGTTTTTGTGAGAAATTCCATAAAAATTGGACAAGGATTTGTCATTGAATAGACAGTGGGTTGGCATCGAGATGCCTTTTCACGTGAAAACAACAATCTCAGATAATCTGGAAAGCTCATATTAAAGAAACAGAACTCATACGTTTTATCACGCACTATTCCCTTGGTAGCACAACTTACTAACTGCCAAAAGGATTATTCAATCGCGATCCGAAATCATTAGAATCATGTCTTTATGGTAGAAATTTTAATGCAGGTTAACAAAAATCTAGGTATACAAATTTAGCGATTATGGATCGAGTAATGATTATAAATGTTGACCTATATTGCACCATCTTGATGACACATCGTCGCCACCTCCCGCTTTGTCTATAACAGTTACGAGCATGAATATGGTCCATGGACCCTCGAAAATACCTGACAGCCTTCACATAATACTGTTGCTAATTACAGTAACAGAGTTGTTGCACTGTCCGAACCGTTTACAAGTGAAAGAAGAGAAATGAATCATGAAGCCTTGTTGGAGAACTGTCCCTGGCTACATATTTATGCTCACGACTGTAACATGAAGATAAGAACAGCAGAAGTACAATTGCCATAATGGAAGTTTTCTTCTCTTAAAGTAACCTATAAAGTTAGAATGCTTGATAAAAATGTATGCCTAGCTTCTAGGAAAATTGTGTCAGCCTCTTAATTCAGCTAATACAAACTTCGTCGGCGAACCACCGCACGAAGGCCTTGGAGAACTTACCCTTCACCTGATTGCGTAGTTAGCGAAAGAGACAGAGCAAACTGCGACGACACATCCTCGAGCGAGTGTCATTTTCTTTGCAGAATCGAAATTTAGTACCTATAATTATTTTTCGTTTCATTTGGTATTATTTTTAGAGAGGCCAACTTCCATCATAACTAATATAGGTACGTACATAGAAATATGTGAAAATGTGTTTTATCATTAAGAAATAAAACTATGTTTTTCTTCTTAGTATTTATTAAAGAATAGATCTAATAAATATTGAATTGAACATTTTTTTTTTATTTTGTACTACTGGTATATTTTAACAAGAAAACATTATATTTTTAACACTGATATAAGTCCTAAGTTTATCTCCATCCTTATCTTTCAACATTAAATAGAAAAGAATAGCGATAGCTTTCGGGCTTTTCCGGCGTAAATGTAGAGATAGCATTAGAGCTATGATTTATTACAGCCACTGAAACCATAGTCAATATCTGCCAACCTAAATGCTTTCGAAAATATATTTTGTATGGGAAATTGGCAAAGTACATTAGCTGCAGTGAGCCTAATATATGTGTGGCGACATCTATGGACGAATAGACAAACGAGAATCCTACATCGCGATATCGTAGTTTTCTCAGGATTTTCTTTTATTTCTTTTCAGAGTCTTCTCGCTCCTCCATATATGACTCCTCTTCAGATGTTTAAGAGTTTTATAAAAAATTGAATCTTTTTGCTTTATGACGAGGTTCATTAACATCATCATACAATTAACCATTAGATCAATAGTTGAACCTTATTTGAAAAGCAATAAAATACATTTTTCAATGACATTCTTAAATGTTAAAAGAGGTTTCTGATATAACGATAATAATTATATAAATAGTATTAGTATAAGTATATAAAATAGTAATAGTAGCTGTGGTAGTAATTTTAATTTTCATGTTCTAGCTGGGAACTTGCAACAAGATCTTTAAAACGATTTGCATTAAAAATGCGTAGATATAGGAACACTATCATTTCTTGCTCCAACTACCGCTAAGGAATTGCTTCAGCTAAAGTCGCTGTCTGTGCAGCACCTTAAAGTAATTAAATATTTAAAAAAAAACGTTATTATTAAAATTATTTACGCTGACAGATATTGGCTATGGACTCGTAAAGGTACTCTTGTTGGCCCAAATCATCATTTGATCTCTATTTCTCATGCCTCACTCTTTACGATTCATATCTACTCTTCATCACCACTGTTTAACAATTTTAAATAGGAAGGAATTTTTTTAAATGTATCAATTTATGAGTACTTTTACAGCAATATTTTAGATTTTTTTATTTCCAAGTAGATTTACTGGATTTATCCTATTTTTTTAGACTTTAACCTTCTACCATTGAGCCATATTGTAACGCTATTTTGCTAATTTAGTACTGGAACCTTTTAACAACTAGAAAACGTTTGAATTATCTGAATTCTGTGATTTATAACACTACTACGGAGTGCGAATAAAATATAAACACTATCTGAGATCCAAAACCAGGCGCTACATATTTTGTACTTTCACATGTCACATACAAATTCCACTATCACAGAGAAATATTTACTTACATCCTAAATATACGCTGGAGACTTAGTTTTATGCCTATTTTCACAAAGACTCTTAAACTACGATGATCAGTTTATGTCAACGAAAGGCATACGGTCTACCTGATGGTAAGTGGTCATCCCCTATGGACATTTGCAACTTCAGGGGCATCGCTAATGTCGTGTTGTGATTACCGTTACCTTACTGGTGACAAGTGGTTAGTGGTGTATTTACTCTTATAGCGAAAATGGACATAAGCGTATTTCATTTGTCTCTCGTATCTCTCAAACCTTCTAATCTTCAGCCTTCAACTCTTCAAGGTCATGCACACTTCCAGTTACGATACCTATGGATCTAGTTACTCATGAGGATCAACAATGTTAAGGACGGTGAGACAGCCGTCTTGCGAGCCGAGGACTAGGGCTTTGCCCCCGTGAGCGCTGGCCACGCCGGTCACTTCAGCTGGAGCCCTGTACTCGGCTACTGCCCGACCATCTATTGTCCTGTTGAGATTAATTAATAAGGTACTTAAAAACTTATTTGTTACATATAAATAATATTCTGAGACATTCTTTTGGTAGAGTTATATGATCAGAATTTATGGCATACACAGTTTAATAGATATTTACACTCAGACACAGAACAAATAGACATGTTCATGCACACACATGTTTTGTCCTGGTTGGGAATCGCTAACTGGCTCGGAATTTTAGAAGAAGAACGATTATGGAAATGATTGCATTCGTGAATTTGACTTTTCGATCAGGTTTTCTCACAGTTTACCCAGTGTTAAACTGTGCGAAGTTGTACAAATGTGAACTATACAATTATAAGAGATAATGCACCCGAACGTGGTAATCACACAAAGACTATTTATATTTATTGAACGACTAAATTTCGGGCTATCCAAAAGGATTGATCCCCCCTATTTCACAGGACTATAATGTTAATTACTATGGGTCTAGAGTACACTTAATTATATCATGCCCGGCTTGAGAATAACCAAGAAAATAATAACCGGCAATAGACCCGCCTAATTGGTAACGCATTCAACATTTTTCAACATTTCATTGATAAACCCTGATGATCTTGATACACCCTGGTCTCATGAGCTTACTTAATTCATAACCGTATGACTACAACTCACCTGAAAACCCTGAGCGTCTTTCGGCCGCTGTGGTAGTAGAAGACGTACTGGTCGTTGGAGCTGAACATGGTGATGATGGAGAAGACCCCCTCGGCAGCGCGCGAGATGAGCGAGTGCACGGCGGCGCCGCGCTTCAGCTCGATGAGCTCCAGCCCGCCGCGCGGCGGCGCGCACAGCCCCGCCTTGCCGTCCTGCGTCACGCAGCCGTTCCAGCGCGGGACAAACCTACCCACCGTCGCCATCAACCGAATCAATATCAGTAGCTTTATCTTGCACTTCAATAATAAGCAGAAGTGTTAAAAACTATATGGCATGCTTTCCAACAGCTCCATCAGCTCCATCTATGGGGAAAGTGGAGCTGAAAGCGATCCCAACCACCATGAAGTCGGATTGGTTACTTATTGAGTTCCAGTATCGTTTTCGGGTTCTTTATAACCCTGAATACATTTGCTAAAAAGCTCCCACAAAGTTACAAAGTTTAAAGTTGTTACGATAAATATTAAGTATGCTAAAAATCCTCTTTCTAGACTTGCTCACATGCTAAGTTGAATACAAGAGCATCTGTCAGCATGTTAAAAAAGCAACTTCCTTTATCGGATGAGGAACTTATAAACTTCATCAGTGTCGTTTAATGTGTACGTTTTTAATTAATTGTTTTTTAATAATGATTGAAATACTCACCGAACATGCCTCTTTGTCTTGATGTCCAGAATGCCAGCCTTGTCGTTACCAACTACCGCTACCCAGTTAGGTTTGTGTGGCAATGCCACTATAGATTGCATGTCTTTTATACCACTGTTCTTAATGGGAATCCTAAAAATATTCTGCAAATTAGTGTTATGTTGCGAGAGAGAAGTTATTGGAAATATAATTGAGCTACTGATTTATAAACGACTAGCTGAGTCGACATCAGAAATTAAATGAAACATCCTCGAGTTAGTGTCAATTTACTTACAGAATCGAGCCCCAGATTACATTAAAAAAATAAGGTTACAGTAAAGTCGTTAAATTTACTTAAACATTCTAATTTTCCACGCAACATTCTTAATTTTTTCATTCATAATAACTTTCTCCTGACAATAACAAACAACCAAAAAAGAATTAGCAAAATAGGTTCAGCCGTTCATGCGTGATGCCGTGACGAAGGGAAATAGGGATTCATTTTTATATATATAGATTATTTTAATGACGTCATTGCTTGGATGTAGCACTAGCTCCTGCAGGACAATGTTCCTTAATGTGCTAAATCTAATTTTATTAAGAGTCTAATACAGCCACCGGCCATCTGAACTGGCGTTAAGAGTTTTTTCAATTCATACTTAATTTAAGCAATAGCATCACTCTTATATGCTTAGTGTGTTTAAACACCTACGTCATATGCTGATAATGATGTCAAAACCTCATTTGAGAAGTCGTTTCTTTAGTGATAATATTTTAAATCCAAATCCATTCCATTTAGGTAAGACTTCTAAAAGGCAATATATAAAGGCGAAAAGTTGTTTCCTGCACCTACCTGTGCAATCTAGCTCCAGTTCTTGCGTGGAACACGTGCAAGCAGTCTCTTGAAGACTTGTCAACCCCAGGAGCAACAATGTGGTGTTCATCGGCGGAGACGACGGCTGCTCGGTACAACGTGCCACGGACTTCGTATTCAGCTGTGTAGATTCTATCACCGTCTGTGCAACTCATCAGTCAATTATAAAAAGAACGGTATCCGAAGAAAAAAGATCTATGAATTCTGGGTTCACATAAATTATCCTCTCGCTAAATGAGCGGTAGAAATCTCAGTCAGTAAGGTATATTAGTTTGAAATTAGTAATAGGGATGTTGACTGTCATGTCAAATAAGCAACTTTTTATTTAATGTCAAAACGATTGAATGTATGGAGTTTTGTATGAAGTACAAGTTTTCACGTCATAATTGTACAGCATCAAACGATCTACTCCTTTTGGTTGGATTGGTACTTAAAAATCATATTATGTAATTATAAAATTAGGATCAAATTTGATATAGTCGTTTATTTTTAGACGTTCAATACACTGGTTAGTCATTTATCTTGAAAACTTGGAAGATTCAATTCTAATTCTGTTTTATTGTGTTACTCCAAATCAATTTTCGATTAGAAGCAAAAATCTATTAAATATAGTTATATTTTAATGGTGTGGCGGTGGATCTTATAATCTCCAATTTCCGCATACCCCCATTATTATTTACAAAAATCAACACTGTCATATATGAACCAAAACTTCGTAATTGTATCAATTGGCAAAATAGCGCAGTTCGTAAGATTGCAGCCCAAGTAAGGACTGACTACGGTACCCGCGACCTACGGTTCGAGCCTCTCACATAAAGGGAAATTGTTGTTTGCTTATTTAATTTGTTCTTTTTCGTTTAAGTATCCATTTTTAACATTCAATTTCGTTTAATTTAACTAATAAATATATGGCTAAATAATAATTTACTAAATTATTTCAAATAAATTCACTATATCATTGTTTAAATAATAATAGTTTTTGGTTACTTTTGTTTATCTTAACAAGTATTTTAATAACTTATTATTTTTCTTATTCGTTTTCATAACACGCACGTCCCCACCGACCCCCAACCGAGTCAAAATGATGACCCGCCAGGCTACAGCTAAAGATATGGAAAACAAGCTGAAGTTGGCTCTGCAGGAACTGAGAAAGTCTCAAGAACTTTGTGACCGGCTCATGAGGGAACGGGATGACAGCGAGGATGAAATTCAAGTAATTGTTAAGAGGAATACGGAAATGAAACTAGATCTCGCCAAATTACACGTTGAGTATGAGGACATTGTAGTTCGATGTAATAAGCTTCAAGCCGAAGTGGATTCATTTAGTGAGTGTAGCGATACGCATATGAGAGCTCTGAGCCGCATCACCGAACTCGAGATCACCCTTATTGAGGCTCATAAGTCAATTGTCCAACTGGAGACTGCCAAAGAATCTCGGGAAAGCGATGCTACACAGAGCCTATATGATGAGCTACTGGTCTGTAACTCCAAAAATATATGTGCTGAGCTTCCCACTACTATTGATTTGACGTCTGACTGTGAATGTAGTCCACGTGTTAGTTTATCAAATAATACGTCAAATATTATTTTTAATGGTAGAAATAAATTTAAAAGATATATATAGTTTAATAAGATTATTAAAAAGACACAAACACTTTTGAAGAGACATAAAATAACACGCAACTTAAATTTGTTATTAAAAAAGGAACGTATTAATTTACAAGGTCAGTTAGAAACGTCTGATATTAATAATCAGAAGAGTAGGGACTTATATGATAGCAATACTCAATATTGCAAGTTCGGCAGCTTACGCAGTGAGAAAAATTAGACAACAGATGTAGATACAGCACGATTAGTATATTTTTGTTATTTTCATAGTGTTATGTCCTATGGCATTTTGCTCTGGGGCAAAGCTGCTGATATAGAAACTATATTTATTTTGCAAAAGCGGGCGGTGCGAGCTATGCATGGTTCTCGAACTTCCCTTAGAGATAAGTTTGCAGAAATAGGAATACTTACAGTTGCATCACAGTATATTTATGCAAACATATTATTTGTCCATCGAAACATTAGTCATTTTGCTAAAAAATGTGATATGCACTCAATAAATACTAGAAATAAGCACAAACTCGTGACCTCTGCTTATCGACTGCAAAAAGTACAAGGTTCATTTCTGGGACTAGGTGCGCGCTTCTATAACAAAATCCCTGCATCGACTTGAGATTTGTCCTTCCAAAAATTTAAGGATTAAACTATTCATAAGTGCTTGTAAAGGCCTATTTGAATAAAAATATTTTCATTTCATTTCATAATGTGTATTAACTTAAATGCAACATCTAATCTAGACATCAAAATAATAAATTCTAATCTCGTAGTGCAAGTATTGTAAGAACAATAATTATTAAAACCCAATATTATTTTGTAATAAGTGGATCATTCGTAAAAAGAAACTTATTTAAAATAGTGTGAAGTGTTATAGTTAGTATAAGTCTTGGCAATAATAAAAAATGTTGACATATATGTTAGAGAATAGAGACACGTTGTTGTCTCACGCCATATGTTGAACGTGTACTTGGCGCGAGACACGATTGTGTCTCCGGATACTCACCAGGTATAGTCCTAGCAATAATAATCGCCATAGCTAAGTTGTCGACGGTATCAGCCGCTGCTTGCATAGAGATCGTTATAAATTTAGCACCGTCTTCCAGTAGTAAGACTTGCTTAACTCCCTTCTGTTCTTCTTTGAATAATACCTGGAAGTCAGGATAAATGAGTAGTTAGTGGCATCCTTTTTTGGCATCGGTTTTACATCTGACTACTATTCCCTTGTCACATTTGGTTTGAATGGCCTTGTCTTCGATTTATCTCTTACTTTTTAATATTATAAATTCAAAATTGTATCTGTCTCTCTGCTTTAGCCTGTCCATTTAGCCGTATATTGCAGAATTTTTTTACACAGTTATGGTGGCTACTTTTAATCAATTTCGACGCGGATGAAGCGACGGGGTGGTAACTAGTATAGTATAATGTTGGATATCAAGCTCTGCTTGGCAAACTAAATTTGGAGATTGTTAGCATATCTAAAAATAATTTTAAATGTTGAATTCGTTGCCAGCGTTTGCACGCCTTACTTTTTGTTGTTTGTTGATTCCAAGACTTAACAATGCTTTTCAATTTAATTAAGAAGCTCACAAATACCTGTTTATCATTAGTGTCCCAAATGACAACGTTCCCAGACTCTGCGGTGACGACATTATCTCCGTTGGGGGTGATGACAGCATGCGTCACAATTGCTCCTAAAGGTGCATCAGCTAGTTGAGCCATCAGTTTACCATTGCTTGTGTCCCACAGACCCCAGCAGCTGCGGGTCGCTGTTACTGCTAACTTCTTGTCACGAGCAAGGCTATAATGAAACCATGGATTAATTATAAATCAATGGCAATTGATAGCAGGCCACAAAATATTAAACATGAATATAAAGAAGAAAGTAACACGAGCAAAAAATAATTAAGTACCAATCAATATTCTGACAACACGCGGACATCTGCTCCCAAACTAAGCAGAGCTTGTAGCTACTATGATAACCAGATATTTGATATACAACACGTACCTACTATAATTATTTCTTAAAAAATACATACTTGCCTATATACATAGATATTAATACTCACTCCCACACTGACCAACCACATCATGCAAATAATGGTTTATCCTTGGTGACAATCAAGCCTACGAGTGGGCGTGGCAGTCAGGGTTTCTAATCATCCAGCCAACTGACCCGTCAATATGTTAAGCTATGAAGTTACTTTTGAAAACAAATAACTCAACTGGTTGATCTCAATGCCTTACAAATCATATAATATCTTTTATGTATTCATAAATTCATACCTAATCGAATCAATAGGCAACTCCTGCCTGTCAATCTTATGCACTTGCTCAAAGATATTATCAATATTCCATATCTTCACGGTTCTGTCTATAGAGGAGGTGATCACGTTATTCCAGGCTCCGACAGTCAGAGGCTCAAGTTGGACGATTCTGCCGAAGTGTGCGTCCAGGACTTTGATGAGTTTTGTGGTCTCCATACTCCAGACGTAGAGGTTCTTTCTAAAATCATCATAGTAAATTTTTTTTTTTCAAGTTTTAGTATAAGGTATATATATAACTAAAAGGCTAGCTTAAATCATGTTAAGACCCTGGTAAGTCAGTTGTGAAATGAGAGAGATTTTTATAGGCTGACAATCGATTTAAGGATAAAATACCTACACTCTGCGCGATCAGAAATTTTATTCTGTAATGTAAATTACACCAGCTCGAGGTCGTTTCAAAAGTGCACTTGTATTACTGTGTTTTGGTTAGACAAGTAAGGAGGCCGGAGAAATTACAGGCACATGAGACTTAACAACTTAACGTCTCAGGGTCGACAACGCGTTGGCGATGCCCTTGGCCTTGCCTAGGTAGCGGTGACGACTTACCATCAGTTGGACCATCTGCCTATTAGTCTGCCTGTATATCGGACTAATAGTTTAACCAAAAAAACAGGGGTTCGTTTAAAACTTAAGTGGCAACCAGAGCTTAAAAACTATAATGAAATAGATCCATGGAACTCACCTGACGCCAGCAACAGCATAAGTGTTATTATTGCTGATCATGAACGAGTTGGAGAGAGTCATCTTGGTGGAGATGTTTCTGATGGTGTGAGGTAGTTTCAGCACTATCCCGTGAAGGTGCATATCTTTCTCTTGTTGATCATCTATTTTCTCTTCCTGAAGATGAAACAGTTTATCTGATAAATCAACTTTAGCAGCATCATCGATAGAGGTTTCTACAGAATCGTTAACACACAATATTACTATAGTAAGAAGATCTTACTTCTTCCTCATCCTTTTTATCTTCGTCTCCCTTTTTCTTTTTGGTTTCAATGACGTGGTTGCCTCTCGGTATGACATTGTTGAAGTCCCAAACAACGAAGCTGTATGTCGTTGTCGCTGAATGAACAAAGAAAGGTTAACTATTATTTTATTGATTGGTATATGTTTACAATGTCACTGGGTAAATGATAATATCATTCGAGGCCACAGGTCGAGATTAAAGCTTAATTATATAGATCAAGTCAATTCACTCTGGTATTGAGGTTTTCCAGGTTTAGGAAGTGAGAAAATCTAGATGCTGAGTTCTATACAAACAATTTGGGTAAAGGTGGTAACCACACAAAGCCAAGAAAGGCTCCTGGATCATTTCAACAGTTGCTTCGCGGAGCATTTCTTATTTAGGTAGCTAACGCTAGTAATGTAAGGTGGGTTCCGCTACCTTCGTGCTAGGGCTTCCGAACAAAGATTTATTCTATAAATGCTTTATATAAAATGTCACCCACGTTGCTTGGATTATTGTTTACTTGGTTGCATGGAATGTAACCTCAAAAACCCGTTTCTCTATTTCAAAGACACATAGATCAAATTACCTAACAGCATTCGATCTTTCTTGCCACGCTTGAGTTGCAACATCGCCTCGGCAGTATCTGTCTCTTTATGATGAAGCTCTTCCACCTTATTCCAGCAGCACTGCTCCACATCCAGCTCGAAGATTGAGATCTGGACGATCATCGTTAAAAATGTCATTGTATTTTCACCCAATTAAATAGAGAAAGAAAATCGAGAAAAAAGAGGAAAAATAAAGACTGAAATAAAACCAGACAAATAGGAATTCAGCTACCTATGTGTATCAAAACTGCTAATTGAGTGATTTTTATTCAAGATTGGATTCAAGATATTGGTTACTGTCCGCGCCCATCGACCGATCGATTGGTCTGACGCGCGGCTCACTCGCACTGCAGCCACCGATGGCATTACGCGCATGCACGCGCACGCACGCGCATCTAAAATACTTGTTTGATTATACGCATTAAGTTCACAAGTTAGTTTAATTTATCAACCTTGTTCCGTAAGGAACAAAATTGGCGACCGTGACAGGACCTGCAGTCCTTGTTTATCAAGAATTCCGAATTGCCCGGACGGCGAAGAACGGCGTAGCCATAAATAGGTCAAGCGCCACGCGCTGAGCCGCACCATACCACGTGCCCATTGCCGCCACCGCTGCTGCACCCTGGTTTATCTTCACTGCGTAAGGGTGCTGGTCTATCTGTGGGCTTTTGTATTATTGCAAGGCCTTAGGAGATTCAAGAATACAACGTGTCTTCATTGGAAGGATCCTTGGTGGGTCTGAGTAAGGCCTAAGGAGTCTTCGTAAGGCCACTGAAGGGTCTCTGGGAGTCCAAGTAGCAGTCAGCAGCAAATATCTGTCCGAGCACGCGTAACTCGTGCAGCACATGTCTATCTCCGCCGTGGGACAGCGAAGAGCACGTGTCGGGGACACCACGAGGGGACCGGCACCGGCTTCGGCAAGCAGCAGGGTCAGCTGGACGTGCATCAATGCAACAGTCGACCGCCTTGCCATTAATCAGTGAGCCCGTTCCTTTCTATTTCCCAATTTTCCCCCTTAATTTGTTCATTCAGAGAAGTAATTTTTTAGAATAAGTGTCTGTGTGTGCTATTTTATGAATGCTTCAATTCTTACGGCTTATCCATGAGCCTATCTATGAGCACGCTTGCACATATCTAGCACGTGCTTAAATTACGCATTTATCCCACATTAGGTACTATTCAATATTTTTCTCTGATCCATGTTGCTAATTTACTATCTATAGCTTTTTCACGCCATATAAATTATTATTTTAATTTATTATTTAAAGTTTCTTTATAATTTCCCACGCGGATTTAATATTTTCTCAATTGAGCCCTTGAACGATTTTGCAACGATCATTATTAACATAAATAAGTTAACATTTAATTCATGCATTGATCACGTCAAATCTTATCGCATTTTTTACTGCTTAACTATCTAATAAGTCGTAAACAACCTATATTCCATAACTATAGCTGTCCTTTCGCATAGAACTGCGTTGCCCTTTTGTTTCCCGCTTGCTTGTGTTCGATTCCAGCGCTCGAGCGCTTCAACGCGTGAGGTGGACGGGTGCCTCTCTCCAGCGCTCTGGCCGGGCCGTTGCTTCGCTGAGCTGCCCCGTGCATTTCTTGGTGCATGCCTTGCTAGCCGGTTACCCGGCGCGTCGTTCCGCATCGCAACAAAACGAGGAGCGTATGAGTTACTCATTCATTTACTTAACTTTAGATTAATTTATTATTTAAAATGTCTGAATCTGATGCTGGGAAATCTGAAATGCTTAATAAGGACTTATATTCTAAGCGGAGTTCAATTAAAGGACGTGTTACGAGGTTTAAAAATTATTTAGAAACATTATCTACGTTGGAAACAATATCATCACTTGAGATTATTAAGCTTAAAACTAGACTGTCTAAATTCGAATTATTATTTGATGAATTCAACGACGTTCAGAGTCAGATTGAGGTAAATAATGTTTCCACTCAAGATCTCGAGTTATCCGTAAGAGATTTAATAGAACATGACTTCTACCACTGTATAGCTTCAGCTCAGCAGTTGATTGAATGCAATTCTCCTCACGACCGTGAGAGGCGCTCTTCATCCGCGTCTACTTCTCATTGTTCACACTCTCAATGTGATGCTCATGAGTCTTTAGGATTTAAATTGCCTACTATAAAGATTCCCAATTTCGATGGGACGTATTTTAAGTGGCTCGAGTTTAGGGATACTTTCACGTCATTAGTTCATAACAATAGTAAGATTAAAAACATACATAAATTTTATTATTTAAATTCGTATCTCGAAGGTGAAGCAGCCCGCGTTGTTTGCAATTTAGAGGTTAATGAAGTTAATTATTTGGAAGCTTGGAATCTTTTATGTAAGCGTTATGATAATAAGCCACAATTAATTAACAATCATTTGAAATCTTTGTTCAGTCTCGAGACGATACGGGAAACTGATAAGTCCTTACGTTTTATTATTGACCATGTAACAAAGAACTTGCGAGCTCTTTGTACGCTGGACTTGCCTACTGAGCAATGGGATATGCTAGTTATGTATATTGTTGCAGAAAAATTAGATTCTAGAACTTGTTTTAAGTGGGAAGAATATAGAAACTCGTTAAAGGATATTCCTAGTCTTCATGATTTTTTAGTTTTTTGAGAAATCGAGCTGACGTTCTTGAAACAGTGAATCGTAGTAAGCAGTCACTCAAACAGTCTTCGTCCACAGATGGCGCTTCACGACACAAACCTCAAACTAAGTCTTTGGTGATTTCTGCCAAGGAGCAGTCTTCCATATCATCCCCACTTGCGTGCGTTTATTGTAAGGGTCAACATCGACTTTACGAATGCACTGCATTCAAAGATAAGGTAGTAAGTGATAGGTTGTCCTTTGTTTACTCTGCGAAGTTGTGTCATAACTGTTTAAGAAGTGGCCACAATACGAATCGCTGTAGGCTTCGTGTGGCATGCAAGTATTGTAAGCAGCGCCACAATTCGCTCTTGCATGAACCGTTGAATAAAACGGATACTCCACCCAGCTCTGAGTCTGTCTCGAATTCCTTATCTGCTGTGTCTTCTTCAGAAGTATTGTTATGTACTGCTGAAATTAAATTGTTTAATCCAATCAATAGTAATTATGTAACAGTGAAGGCTCTGTTCGATAGCGGGAGTCAGTCCTCTTTCATTACGGAGCGTGTAAAACATGCATTGAATTTGACTCCTCGGTCTTCCAACATTAATATTGTTGGTATTGGCGAATCCCAACTTGATCTCAAACCAGAACGGTGTTCTGTTCGCCTTCAGTCAATGTATAATACATTTAATGTAGTTATGTCTTGCCTTGTATTACCTACAATTTCTGGGAGCTTGCCTAAGGCTCACTTTAGTATAGAGCATCTCAATTTGTCAGGCTTCAAATTGGCGGACCCAAATTTTAATAACCCGTCTTCTATTGATATGCTTATTGGTGCTGATCTTTTCTGGGATATAATAGATTGTAGACAGCATTCATTAGGTGATAATCTACCAGTATTACGTGGTTCAAAATTAGGTTGGCTCGTCGCTGGGACTATTTTTTCCATAAGGTCGACGAATAGTCAAACTACTTGTAATTTTTCTAAGAGCGATGATCTCAGTAATCTCAATGACGATTTGGTAAAATTCTGGGACCTTGAGAGCGTCCCCGACACCGCGACTTTATCTGAGGAAGAAAGGTTGTGCGAACAGCACTTTCTCACTAATACCACTCGCTGTAGTGATGGTCGTTTTCGTGTCAAATTACCACTTCGCGAGAGTTTGGATTACTTAGGAGACTCGTATCGTTTAGCTAAGAAAAGATTCCTAAATCTTGAGGGTCGTTTTAGACGTCAACCTTTTCTTAAGGAATTATATTTAAATTTTATAAAGGAGTATGGTGATTTAGGCCACCTATCGACCTATGAGTCCAATGATTCAAATAAGGTTAAATATTACTTGCCTCATCATCCTGTTATTAAGGAAAATAGTGAGTCGACTAAATTACGCGTCGTTTTTGATGCTTCGGCTCGTTCTTCTTCCGGTTTTTCTATCAATGATATCCAAATGATAGGGCCCACGATTCAAGATTCCTTATTTAATATATTAATTCGTTTTCGTCTTCATAAGTATGTCCTCTGTGGGGACATAGAAAAAATGTATCGCCAGGTTATCGTTCATGATGATGATCGTAGTCTTCAGTTGATATTATGGCGTGACGATGAGTCACAGCCTCTTCGCACTTTACAATTAAATACCGTCACTTACGGGTTTTCAAGTGCTAGTTTTCTCAGCACGCGTTGCTTATCGCAATGCGGTGAAGAGTGTAAGGATTTATTTATTAAGGAAATCATTCAAAGGGATTTCTACATCGATGACCTTTTAACAGGAGCCCAATCCGAAGTACAGTTACTTGACATCAAAAGGTCTGTTGCGGAAGCTCTAGCCAAAGGTGGTTTTCATCTTAGAAAATATCGTTCGAACTTATCTTCGGTGCTTGACCATAGTGATCAAGATATAAATGACGGTTCACTTGTTATTAGTAATGCAACAAGCACTCTAGGCATAGGATGGAACCCTAAAACAGATTCATTACATTTTCCCATAGATCCCATGTCAGTCGACGTTATAACAAAAAGGTCTATTTTGTCTTCTACCTTTAAGATTTTTGACGCACTCGGATTACTGTCTCTTTGTACCATTAAGCCAAAAATTCTTATTCAGGACTTATGGGCCACAGATAAGTTAGGATGGGATGATCCTGTGCCTGATAAGATACAATCTGATTGGTTAAGGTTTGCTAATGGCATTGGTATTATTTCACAATTAAATATGTCTAGAAATGTTTTGGTAGATGATCCAATTTTGATTGAATTGCATTGTTTTTGTGACTCTTCTCAGAGGGCATACGGAGCCTGTATTTTTTTGAAGTCCACCAATGTGCGGGGATCTACATGTGTTAGTCTCCTTTGCGCTAAATCGCGCGTGGCACCTGTCAAACCCACTACCATTCCACGCTTAGAGTTATGCGCTGCATTGCTTGGCGCGCAGTTGGCTTCAGTCGTAACGCAATCTCTGCGCTGTAAGATAGGTCGTCACGTTTATTGGTCAGACTCTAAGGTAGTGCTCTCATGGTTAAATACTAAGAAGGCTATGAAGGCATTCGTAGGTAATAGGGTGAGCGCAATCAAGGACCCGTCTCTATGGCGTTATGTTCCGACTTCACAAAATCCGGCTGATTTAGTATCTCGTGGTGTTGATCCATCTCAAGTAGTTGACTCCACCTTATGGTGGCATGGTCCTTCCTTTTTGTCACTCGATGAGTCATTTTGGCCAGCTGCTGAGTCCCTAGATAGTGAGGAATTGCCAGAACTCAAGGCTTACATTGCTTTGGCGGGAGAGCCTTCTTCTGATCTCTCAAGGATCTCCAGGCTAGTCATTGCACAGCGTGCATATGCGCGCATCTTAAGGTGGTTTCATAACGCCAAAAAGGTAAATAAAAACAATAAAATCACTGGTATTTTACAAGCTACCGAGCTTGAAGGGTCAATGAATGCTTTGATTAAAAGGTCTCAAAAATATTATTTTCAGGACGAGATTGTCCAATTGACACAAGGCAAGGCGCTTAAATTAAAATCAATTATTGCGTCTCTTAACCCTTTTATCGATTCTATAGGCATTCTTCGTGTAGGCGGTCGTATTGAGGATTCTATGTATAGTTTTGATAAGAAGCATCCAATATTGCTGCATTCCAAGAGCCATTTAACAGCTCTTCTCTTTCAGCAAGGACATATAAGGCTGATGCACGCTGGTCCTCAGCTTCTTCTCGCATCCATCAGAAATAGATTCTGGCCTATAGGAGGGCGAAACTTAGCTAGACGTATTGCTAGGAATTGTTTTGTATGTAGTCGTTTTAAAGGCAAGCCCATGTCAAATATAATGGGTAATCTACCTTCCGAACGCGTGCTCCCAGATTTTCCTTTTAATAATGTAGGAACAGATTTCGCTGGACCATTTTATATAACGGATCGTAAGGGAAGAGGGTGCAAAATAACGAAATGCTATTTATGTATATTTATATGTTTTAGTTTTAAATGCATTCATTTAGAGGCAGTTAGTGAGCTTTCTAAAGACGCTTTTATATTAGCTCTTAGACGCTACATAGCTCGTAGAGGCTTACCTAAAAGAATATTTTGCGATAACGGCACAAATTTTGTTGCTGCCGCTCGAGAAATAAATCATTTTCTACATTGTAAGGACAATTTTAACCAAATTTTAGATTTCACAGCTCAGCAGGGCATTGACTTTAAATTCATGCCTGCATACGCTCCTCATTTTGGTGGTTATCACGAGGCCGGAGTCAAGTCTGCCAAATTTCATATACATAGGGTTATGGGTAATGCACACTTGACCTTCGAAGAATTGTCTTCTCTGTTTGCTCAGATTAAGGCCATCCTCAACAGTCGCCCGTTATGTCCTCTTAGTCCTTCTCCTGATGACCTACATGCCCTTACCCCGGGACACTTTTTGATTGGCAGGCCGCTTACTACATATCCAGCACCTGATGTGACGGATTGCCAGACTCATCGCCTCGACCGCTACCAGCGCCTGGAGCAGGTGCGCCAGCACTTCTGGCGACGCTGGTCAAACGAATACGTCGGCGAGCTTCAACAGCGCACTAAGTGGCGCATCAGAAGGAGAGATCTTCAGATAGACGAACTGGTTCTGCTGAAGGATGACAGCGTACCACCGCTCTGCTGGCGCCTCGGCAGAGTGAGCGCGCTCTTCCCGGGTGCCGACGGCGTCCCCCGTGTCGCCGACGTCACCACCGCACGCGGCATCGTGCGCCGCGCTCTAAACCGCATCTGCCCTCTGCCTGCTGTGGAAAACTCTTGAAAGCGATCCTGGAGCTTTCAACGGCCCGGAGGATGTCCGCGCCCATCGACCGATCGATTGGTCTGACGCGCGGCTCACTCGCACTGCAGCCACCGATGGCATTACGCGCATGCACGCGCACGCACGCGCATCTAAAATACTTGTTTGATTATACGCATTAAGTTCACAAGTTAGTTTAATTTATCAACCTTGTTCCGTAAGGAACAGTTACAATGATGGGTGAAACGAATCTTGTAGAAATAATTCAACTACTTTTTTAAAATTAGCTGTGGCAAAATTGTGCCGGAATTAACGAACATGACAACCTGATAACTGACCTGATATCCCCTCTCAGGGTCACTAGAATAGATCCTAGTCCAGGTTTTGTTAAGAGCCATGGCTCCCCTACACCTAAGCGGCTGCATCCATACTCCAGCTTTGCAGAACTGCACCAGGAGACGGTCCTCGTCCAAGTCTCCACTCCACATGACCACGCAGAAGTTTTCTAGGTCACGGAATTCCATGGCTGTTGAAAAAAGTTTAGGTATTATAGTATTTAACTTTTTCTGGTATGTGCATACTTAAAATTTTTGTTTCTATGATATCGACACTATTTAGCTTGGCGATGAATTAGCGTAGCCTGCATGCTCTGTCCCTCCCGTTAACTACACATTATCAAAGAATTCAAGAGCTGGAAAGCTAACAGAGCGAGTTCATTTATAAGTGACAGTATAGAACGGCCCATAACATCTCTAAAAAGTCAACCAAACCAAACCTAGAGAGAAACTGCCTCACAAATGCCGGTGCCGGAACAAAGTGTAGGTTTTGAAGTTAAGTTTAAAGTGAGGAAACAGTCAGGAGATGTATCAACTAGAAAGTAGTCTAGGTACTGGGTCTCGGGTTGAAAAATGCTGAATGGCAGCAAGAGAGGAATATAGTAATTTCCACAGCATCATGAGTATAGAGGGCTTTAAGCGTTGAAATTATGAAATTAAGAACATAGCTGACAGAGTATCTCCCAGTTGAGTTCATGGTGCGGCTCGACCCCCGGCGCCACGCACGTATCCTCCACCTCGCCGCGCATCGAGTAGCGCACCCACGAGCGCGGCCCGTAGATGAACATGTGGTGGTTCAACACGTTCACACCACGTACTGTCTCACCTGAAATATTTTTTTTACACTACTAAGGTAGCAAACAAGCTGATGGCTCGTCCATGGTAAACGGTCACCGCAGCTTATTGTCGCTTGCGATCGAGATCTCTACCCACTCTTCTTGACGAACCCCATGTTTCATGTCTCACTTGGGATAACCACGGTTGGGATGTCATTCCACAACCTGAGCGTCCGCGGTAGGTAGCTCCTTTGAATTGACACCTCTGACAATCATTTGTAGTAGTCGTTCTTGTTAACGAAGGGGATAAAGATCGTAGTCCAACGCAGTAGGCTCGGCGTGAAATCAAATTTAGCTTTCCCAGTACTGAATGTTGTTAAAGACAAAGAACGGTGCTTTAAGGCATCACAGTTTTATTGCATCTCACATTAGGTTGTGAGTCTCGTGATTAAATAAATACAAAGAAAAATGAAGGTATTTAGCGGTTGAAAATTGTTTTTTTTTGGATTTCTGTGATAACTACTCACAGAATAGGTAGTTACATACCTTCATCTAGAGGATTGTCAATTGTGATGTATTCGCTGGTCAGCATATTAAGCAACATTGACTGGAAATAAAAACATGAAATATGAGATTTACACATTAAAGTCTTTAGTGACAACAATAAACCAAAATACAGTTTCTTGACTGACTGAAAAAACAACGTATACTGAACTATTTTTTATAAGATATACGATTATAAGAGTGCACTAAGAAATGCTCCGTGCTCCTAAGTTCATGTTCAAGGTTAAAGGGGTAAGATGAAATTTTAAGTAACAAAATTTTATGAAAAAGATCATAACTTCTTCCCATTCTTACCACAGAATTATTTGTAGCAGCAGCAGCCCATTTATTATCCGGGGACAGCTCCAAGTTCTGCATGATCCCTTCCAGTTGAGGACATAGATCTCTGGCCAGATCTGACGTAGATAAATCCCAGGATATAACCCTGCTGGAAATGGACACTACATAGCGTTTGTCTGAGGAGAGTCTGAAGGCGAAAACCGCGAATTGATGACCTTCGAGAGAGTACTGAAAAGGGGAAAAAGGTTTATAAGATCAGTAAAAATACTTGATATCGGTTTAAAGTAGTAACCATTAATAAATGGATCAAAGCTCTGATTCTAAATAGTGTTGCTGTCACTTGTTCTTATTTGACAAATTGAAATAAAAATCAAACAGGCTACGCTTTCACGGCAAAACGACTGGACCAATCTTAGTGAAAATTGCCACACATATATGTAAAGGGACATAGGTTTTATCCCAAATACTGGGGTGAAACCTCAGGATGCACCTAGTTCCAAATAAATAACATGTTCTTAATATTTTTGTTCCTCTTACCTTCAGTGGCCCACCAGGAGTATGCAAGCAATGATGCGAAGGTAGCAGTGCGCAATGGTTCTTGCCCTTATCGTGGCATTGCTTCAAGAGAGCTGATACTGCCGGGTTTTGCTGAGCTTCGGGTAACAGTCTACCCACTAACTGTGGAGCCAACATGTCTGAGTATGTGCCAAGGATTGCTCCTCCTAGACGAAGGGCATCTGCTACTAGCATTAGTTCTCTGGAAATGTTAAAAGAGTTCATTTTAATGACTTGTCATGGTGATTGTTGAAATGATTACATTTCAATTTCTCTAGAGTAGGGTGCTGAGGTTTTTCTGTGCAGTAAATAGAATAAAATGGTAAATAAACATAGCCATTGATAATGTTCTGGGTGCAAGTTTCATTTCTATGCTGTTCATTATATACTATTTAGAACCCTATTTTAGACACCAACATGTTAGAGATGGACTAACTGCACCCGGCTGACATGATGAACTATGGGCTTTGGCTACTCATGGTCAGGAGAAGTTCAATCCCCAGTAGTAAGATCATATAGAATCATGAAGAAGATATACTTAACAAAGGACAAGATACTGTTTGAAAACTTACTGTCTAAATTGACTTACCTGACAGCATCTTTGTTAACATGCTGCTTAGCATCCTCGAAGTCAGCAAGAACAGCTTGCAGAGGACAGCAGTTGAGCTTAGCGTGGAGCCATTCGTAGTTAAACAGGACTTCGGCATATAAGTCGGTGAAGCGTTTGGAACGAACCAGGTGGAAAGGCAGTTCACCGAACTGGAACATAAAAATTACTCTTTAGTACATCCAAAAACGTCAGGGGGTTAACAAAGTGTGACATTTTGTGACAAGGAGAGGGTAGTGTCATAAATTTCGTGACATTACCTTAAATATCTATTTTTTTTTCAATAAAAAGAAACATTGTAACTACAATTTTAAAATTAATTTTGTGGTAGAGAAAGGGTTCATTCCTTTTATAAAAGTCATAAGATTATAGGTTCATAAAGCTCGCTGTTGGCGACACTTTTGGTGCATATCAAATTGCTCTCAGGCTCAAGCACTTAAATATTCAATGAAAACTACCCCACACAAAGAATTACCTTTCTCAAGTTATATCTCTTAGTAGAGCCATCAGCAGATGTAAAGACCAGCGGCTGTAAGGGAACCTTTCTGTCAGCAACACCCTCCCTATCAGCTAAGTTGAAACGATGCCGCTGGATCTCTGTGTACTTGAAAGGCTTTGGTGTTCCACCGCCCCAGATACCTGGAAAGTTCGAGTAACAGTTTGGTTATAGCAGTTATTTAAATGCTATTCATTTGGCATGGAGACATATATTTTAATTATGTGCAGACAGTGCTGTTAGCCGAATGAATAGGTCTATTTTTATCAGTTATCGACTATGCTAATTTTGGATCAAATTGCCGTATAAACTGAAGATAAAACCATAATTTTCATTAATATTTTTATTCTTTTAAAATAGGAAGGTCATGTTATATGGTAATAACTATCAAGCACAAAAAGCCACATACATTTTACATACAATGTGCTAAAATCCCAATTGAAGATGGCAAATCATCTCTTAGACACCAATGGACAACCAAGAGCATCAGCCGTCAGACAGAGACCTACATAGTAATAATACAAAACTAAAAATATGTTACGTGACCTGGCTTCTAAACGCTTTTAACGTTCTCAGAATCTTACCAAGATAGTAATCAGCAATCATAGAGTGGAAGTACATGGCCATGTTCATGTTCTTGAAGTACCTCTCGCGCGCGGTGTCGCGGAACTGCCGGTGGTACCAGTTCATCACGGAGACGCCGTCAGCTTCGCGCTCCGAGAGGTAGTTCGGCAGATCGTTACGGATCCTATTTTAGAGGTTAACACCCTGGTTAATTTGGTGACAAGATCGGCGTGTTTGTGTCCGTTGGTGATTTGTGACCACTCAGCTTTTTACTGAATATTCGGAGTTAGAAGAATTTTGGTACACATGTAGAATACGTTTTGTTTGTAGGGTAAACATATAACCCCCTGGGATCGCGTGTGAATTCCAGAGTGGAAGATATAAAATAACATGTATTCATTTTGACTTGGCATAATTACAAGAGTACTAGTACATTGCAGTTACATCATTACATATACTATAAAACTTTCAATTCAAATTTATGAGATGCAGATGTCTGGTTAGGATAATTCTTTGAAAAGGTTTACTGTTACATAATCCAGATCACATATCAATGCTGAGCTCACCTGGTCCACAGAAGAGGCGGTATTCTCCTGACGGGCGGCAGATGGTACTGGTAGACATCGTCGAGCACCTTGTCGTCAAGGGATATGAGATCTTCCAGCTCTGTTTCCGAGAGCCCACTCCGCGCCGCCGTGATGTAGGCGAGCGCGTGGAACACGAGAAGTCGTCCGTGCTACGCAGAAATTCATGATTACATGGTAGGTTTACCTCGGTAGAAGTTCTGCCTTTTCCGGTAGGTGAAGTAATAAGTTCTTAGCTTGACTACAGTGTCATCTATTGGATCTTGACATAGCTATGAACCATATATTATATTGTATGGATCTCTATCGCCCAACTATTTCAAAAGTTAGTAACTGACGCGCCAACTTGCGGTTGCGTGCTTCAGAAGTACCTCGGCCGTTTGCGGTTATTTTCCTACTAGCAGGCATGGTAGGTACGGACCATAGTTTCATCATATAAATGAGCGGATAAACAAACATAATATAATAACTATTATATTATATCGTTTTTATGTATTTTGTTTGATTCAACTAAGTATTAATATACTTAACTATAACATGTATAAAAAGACGAAAATAAAATTTACTGCTATTCTAAAATAGATATTAAAGTCTCCTGTTCACCTGCTTTTCAATCCTCTCGAACAGCATCATGATTGAGTCCATAACTGTTGACGCCAAGTGGGTGTCCTGAGGTTTTGTGTAGCTCCTCCATCTGCACACCTGTAAGAAAAAATAAGAATTTATTTTACTGGCAATCTCAAATAAATCATAATTTCACTATAGAAAGTAACAATACGGCAAAAAAATTCTGATTACCCAATTTTGTTAGTAGTAAAGTACCTAAGGATCACAAACTTTCGAAGTAAAATCAAAAGGCTCTAGTGACTAAGCCAGTAAGTAAAGTCAACTTGAGGATTGTAGCCAGCCAAGCAGGAACTATTAACTTAAACTTGCGGCACGTAATGATGGCCGTTTTGACGTTTAACAATGATATAGAAAAATAACCTTTATTCCTTCAGACATAAGGTGCATCTATTGATCCAACAGCTAATTGTATGATGATGGAAATCAACCATATTCCAAAGCAATACAGTTTCTTTTCCTATGACAATCTGAAACGTCAAAACGGCCATCATAGCGTGCCGATAGTACATTTTCCTGAATGCATGAAGTACAAAGAAAATAATAACATATTTGATAATGTATCTCACCTCAGCAAACACCAGTTTAACAAAGATGGGTAGAGAGCATTGAGCTATAGCATTAGAGACCAAACGCCACTGGTAGTTAGACAGATCACGGGCTGCTGAAGCCATCCATAATCTGAAACCAACAAACGTTTCAAAGCTATATTATCTACTAACTGTCCCCCGCGGTTTTAGTCGCGTTCCCGAAGGATATCACATTTTCCCGGGATAAAAAGTAGCCTATATGTTATTGCAGGATATGCTCTATCTATGTGCCAAGTTTCATCCATATCCGTTCTGTAGTTTTTGCGTGAAAGTATTACAAACATACTTACATACAAATCTTTCCTCTTTATAATATTAGTATAGATGTAGGGATGTACATAGGAAAAAAAACGTGTGTGTGTACTTATTGGTTGAGAAAAACTGAACTAAAACCAAGTCGTGAAATTGTAGTGTTCAAACTCTTTGCACCTGTCTGTAGTAATGAATAACAATTTTTGACGTTGTTGAGTTATTATTGACAATAACATCATTACTCATTGACACTGACAGTTGCGATTTGTGCGATGTTCGGAGCGGAGAGACGGTTATCAGATAACTTCATCCGTGAGAATATTGTGCTACACTGATGCGCGTGCATCTTAAAATTTCACTCTCATATTTTTTTCATAAGGCGCCTAAAGAAGTATAACTTCGAAAATTAATATAGGTATATCAGTTATTTGTTTCCTAGTTATAGTCCTAGCTCTGCTTAGTTTGGGATCAAAAGGCTGTGTGTCAAGAATGTCCCAGGATATTTATTTATCTCATGGTTATTATCGTTTGACATTTCTTTACAAACCGCAACCCGATCCAAAGTAGATTGCACTTTTAAAATGGCTAATGTTAATTGGCTCCTATTGCATTGTAGTAAGTTATTTGTATTGTTATCGACTTCTTTATTTGTCTTTTCTCATGTTAAATGTTGTACGAATGACGTATTTGGTATTGTATTAACTTACTTTAGAACTTGCATGGCTAGGTCTTCGCCAAGAGCTTTGACTTCGAGGAAGTTATCTTCATTGTCAATCATGCGTCGAAGGACATCATATTCTTTGGATACTTCTGGATTTGCTTCTTCGCAAGCACATGTTACTATTATCTGGAGAAAATGTACATAATCAGCTTCTTTTAACACGCTTCTAACCATTGACCAAAGATTGCATTGTATTATTCTTTTTAAAAATCAGTTAGAGAATGAAAAGGTTCTCAATCAAAAGTACGGGAGGTACATGAAGATTACTCCTCTGATATAGATTTAGATTTTTGTCTTTTGATTTAGATGTCATACTGTCATCATCAATTAAATTATGTATTTATTATTTTGTTATCAGCCCACAACGTCCCACTGAAGGGACTATTAGATCTTTATATATATAATTCTACTGTACGTGTGTATGTCACTGAACTCCTAATAAACGGCTGGATACATTTTGTGTGCGTGTCAGTGGATTCGAGAAAGGTTTAGATTCATAATTGGACCTGGTAGGTGGCGCTGCGGTCGAATTCCTACATTCCTATTTTTGCAGGGACTTATTTCGACAAGACAACGTCTGTCCGGACAACTAGTTTCTTATTATATATAATATTGTATACTATAAATAGAGACACTAGATCATATATGTATCTATAAATTATCTACTAATTAAAGATATGACTTTTATATTATTTCAAAACAATGATCATTATTGTACCTTACAATGCGGAGGAAGTCTGGTCGGCAACCAGGACACCTTATTATTTTCAGTTCCGATTCCAGTGAGCTGATCCACGGAGTCCAGGAACAGAAGCAAGGGTTGTTGCTGAGTGGCCATTGTGAGGAGTTGCTTGAAGTGGGCCGTAAGAGGCACTAGGTCATCGGGAATGCCTTCGAAGGGCAACGCGAAGTTGTATGATATCTGTGGATTATGGAAGCTTGGTTGATGCTACAGATCAACTTTTATTTGTTTCGACTTCTGAGGAATATATCTGTCTATGTTTTACGACTACAAAGTCACAAGCTAGATAGAGACAGGGAAATCAAAGGAAGATACTGCATAGAAACGTTTCTAGAGGATTGTTCATTGACCAACTTCATCTAAAATCTGAGCTCTACCATGATTTTAAGAAGTTAGTTCCCACGGATGAGTGTGTTAGTTATATACATCATTCAGCAGTATAGAAATTCAAATTCCAAACGATATGCTTTTAACAATATTAAATTGCTTAAAAATTACAATAAGCCCTTACCAGATTTGGAGCCTGAGAAATTTCTCAAATAATCCAAGAAATTTTAAAAGCACCCATTCTGACTTAAAGTTCGCTGAATGATACATACCTGTTGACAAATAGAAATAAGGGTGGGAGTCAAAGCGCTGGAGTCAGGAGTCGTTCCGAGAAATCTGACGATGTTTGTTGGACGCGCGTCTGCGAACCAAGTATCCAGAGACATGGCAGCGCTTTTTGATAGAAGACTCGTCTTTCCACAGCCACCTGAAACGTGAAAGTCAACTATTACTTGACAGGCCAGTTAGCTTGGTGGCTAGAGATCCTGACTGCCACGCCACCGGTCGTGGGTTTATTTCAGCTCCAGGACATTTGAATGCATGAATATATCTGGGTAAATATCTATAATAGTATGCTTTTGGTGAAAAAAGTAGCATATCAATCATATTGTTGTCATTGAACCTACAAGCTCTGCATAATTAAGGATCAGCCCCCTTTTTCAACTAAAACAAACGTCGTCGAAAGCCGCTTCAAGGAGGCCTCGGAGAGCTTATCTCTCACGTGATTAGTAGTATTAGCGTAGTTAGCGACAGAGACAGAGCACAGTGGCCGCGACGAAACATCGAGTTAGTGTAATTTTCCTTACAGAATCGAGCTCCTATTTGTCCATAATTTTGGCCGGGGATCGGCTAAGGTGAACGATTAATCGAGCCGAATTTTCGTGTTTTTATATCACGGTTGCATCTGGATAAGTATCCTTTATCTTCCATATTACAGGTTTAGGTCCTTACCTCACTTATGCTTAATAATTATAATTTTAAAATCCGAATGACTTTAGTTCTGAAATGCAAAAGAATTTCATAAAACTGAAGCTAAGCTTACCTTCACCATACAGTACGAGTGGTTTATCAGAAGAGTTCTTCATGTAATCCTCAATAAAGTTCAAGTCCGGCTCCCTACCGTGAAACACCTTGACGGAGTTATTGCAAGCGTGCAAGTGCTGGAGTATTTCCGTTACTATCTGCCCCTGGGCGCTGCTGTCTTCTTTGCGCATTGCTCTGAAAATATTTGGCTTTGTGTGCTTTAACTAAACAATTTTCCGTCCTTAAAGTGAGTGGGATTTACTGCTATGAGACATTAATTAGCTTAGAATAGGATTCCCAGCATGCAATTTATAATCTAATACCTTTAATCTATCTATCTTTTTTTTTTTTTTTTTTTTAATAAATATCCTGGGACATTCTATACACATGGCCATCTGGTCCCAAACTAAGCAGAGCTTGTACTATGGAAACCAGATAACTGATATACTACATATACTCCTTTTTTTTTTCTAAATACATACTTATATAGATATTTACACCCAGACACAGAACAAACAGACATGTTCATGCACACAAATGTCTGTCCTGGGTGGGAATCGAACCCGCGGCCTTCGGTTTGGCAGTCAGAGCGTTAACCACCAAGCCAACTGGCCTGTCTACTATCTAATACCTTTAAACATGCAATTCTTGTATATACCTAAATATATACATATTTTGGATCTCGGAAAAGGTTTCGGGGGCTACAAATCGATCTAGCTAGGATCTATTTTAAGGAAACGTTGTTTTATCCGTTTTTTCAGGCAGTGAAAACTGCTACAATATCATTAGAACATGAAGGTTTTCAAGTTTCTTCTTTTGTGAGAAAAAATATTATTCTAGGTAAATATGACCGAGCTTTATAATGAAGAATACGGTAGTAGTCACATTAGTAAAGAAACTTCGAGCAAAGCTCGGTCATCCAGGTACTCCTAATTATTTTGAGATTGAAATAGATTTTGTATGGTAAAAAGGTAAACTGCCTTCTACAGCCGAAACAGTTATAATAATATAAGTTGCCAATGCTTTTGGATTGTCGCTTTTGACGTAAAACCGACAATTCCGGTTATTTAATTAATAGTGTAGTTATGGTTAATCTTCAAAAGGCGGGCTGAAAGATTACCTGTCAACAAGTTTGATGATGTTCTTGTAGAAGTGAGAGATGAAGTGGTTGAGGTACTCTCCATGAGTTTCATTGTCGAGCCCGTCTCTACCGATCCACTCCACTGTGTATCTAAAATTAGTAATAATAATGTAAAGATTCTAGTAATTACTAATTATACAGCCCATAATCCAACATTCGAACCCAACTCAAATAGAAGAATTTGAAATGCTTTTGAATTTATCTTTGCAAGCTTACGAGTTGATTCATGAACACTTTCTTTAAAAAACATGTTAAAAACAACACTTACAAAGATGAACGGGGTACCAGGACTCTCACAATCAGTGCTTTTACCATCGATTCATCATATCATTTAATTTCTACTCCACCGGCATATTGCTTCTGAAAACTCTTCGTTTTTACTTACTTTTGAATATTGGTAGTCTCGATTTTATCAGGGAGTCGTACATCCCTCAGATCAGCCAGTAGCTTCGAGGCCTCATTGTCCAAGCTCCTATTGAGGATGTCCACGAAGTTGCTGGCTTTCTTCAAGTTCTGCAGGTTGATGTTGTTGATGTACCTCACGTACGCGAGGCAGTGGTTCTTAGTGTTCTTCACGTTTAGGATCCCGTTTATTACTTCGCGTTCAGTTACTGGAATCATTTTTAGAATATGATTAATAAATTGACCGTCCGATTGGCGTGGTGATTACAATATGACAGCTACGCAAGAATTTAAAATGCATCATTAACTATATCACCGGCACGCTATGATGGCCGTTTTGACGTTTCAGATTGTCATAGGAAAACAAACCGTATTTCTTTGGAATAAGGTTGATTTCCATCATCATACAATTAGTTGTTGGATCAATAGATGCACCTTATGTTGGACGGAATAAAGGTATTTTTTTTGTCATTGTTAAACGTAGGTGGTAATAAGAGTTGGACAAACCCCCCTTTAACTTTTGACAGGTGAATTACCCCCTAATTACCGCAGTAAATATAGATATTATTACATTATTGGCTCTAGGTTCATTGAAAACTTACCAGACATAAAATAATTATGCATCGTGTCCTTATCAATTCTGCCCGAATTGTAAAGCTGCAAGGAAGCCTTACGAAAGAGCTTTTGCATCTTCCCTAGTGTGTCCCACCAGATAGCTTGATCCTCCGCTTGGAGCTTTGGTACCCTCTGAAAGAAAAATAATTAAATCCCATTAATTTCATTAAATAAATTATTTGATGTACTCTTAACTGATTATTGGAATGTTGCTAACAGGCGATGAATGCTAACACAAATGATCTATTTACCATTGGCAGAGACAGCTTGTTGGTCACAAATGTTAGTATATTATGTATATAAAAGGAGAGTGAACATTTTATGAGTTTGTATGAATGCGGAGGCAAATTTCCAGACAGTCCTTATTTACACCATTTGAAAGATACCTTTATCGGGATGGACATTTATGTTATTATCCCGGGAATTATTAGTTCCCTGGGAAACGACCTGAAACCCCGGCACGAAAAGCTTTAAAATATATTACGAATGTCTTTAGAGGCGACTACAGAGTATACCGATGACCACGTGCACTTTACAACTCACACCAAGAGGCCAACAACAGCATGAGCGATTATTTGTACAAAAAGGATGCATATTGTGCTGACTCCAAATTACTGCGAACAGAAAAGGCTAATGATGACCTTTACCTTATTATTAAAGTTTATTAATATAGAAGATATGGGCTGTAGGACGGATACTGGTGGTACCGCGTTAGAGTCTTTCTTGTACCAGGTGTCCAGCATAATCACGTCGACTCCTCCCGCCGCCAGCTCATCTCGCAGCATTTGTAGTTCTGACGAGAGCACGTAGGTTGGGATTGGTCTGGAACAGGTATGAGTAACATAGTATATCTTCACGCCTATTAATCTCCGAAGAAGCTGTGTTTTCTGTACTATGACACATATTCTAACAAATATATTATTCTTGTGGTGAGTTTGTCGCTCTCGGGCGCCAAATATATCAAAATAATGAAACCAACTTAATTTTCCTGTATATGTAGCTAATTTATCTATTTTAATGAAATATTTCAGATTTCTCAGGGTACGGTATTATTTTAAGGCATAAATCAAAAACATAGTGTAAAATCAAAAAAAGAAAAAAAAAAAGAGTTCCTTTGACGCACCATCACCTAAAAACTGCTGAACATATCGGGATGGGACTGCTACCATTAGACGCGCAATTTTTCGTAGATAGTTATAGGCTATATATGATATTGATAAACGCGAGTGAAACCGCGGGGGACAGCTAGTTATTTATATATTTTTGTAATTCAAAATTTACGGCCAAGCAAAATAGTTACTTTTTTTAAAGACACCGTAATGAATGTACAAAGAATAGATACACACCTGTAACCATACTTCTGTCCCAAGAACACTACAAAGTTGGGCCCCATGGAGAGACGTTGGCAATTCTTTATCTCCCTCATGCACAGCTCTGTGGTCATATGGTCGTCTGTGGCTTCGTCTCGGACCCCCCATCGCATGTCCACTACCTTTGGAGACAAATACCACACCGTATTTATAGCCGACTTCAATAAAAATGGAGAAAGTCCTCATTCCTTAAGATGCAGGTTATCCTAGTTTAAGAGGCAGGGTTTTAATGAAAATAAAAAAAAAAAAAAATTTAAAAGTTTTAATTCAAATAGCACTTATGAATAGTCTGACTCTAATAGCGGTTTGGAAGGTTGTTCTTTTTTAATACATTGTGTACAGATTTCTTCAACAAACTGTATTAGCTTGGTACCTTTACCTTGTATATAATGTGTGTATAACTTTATGTACATACGCTTATAATATAAATAAATAAATATAAATAAATAAATATAAATAAATAAATATCCCGGGACATTCTTTTACACACGGCTATCTGGTCCCAAACTAAGCAGAGCTTGTACTATGGAAACCAGATAACTGATATACTACATATACTACTTTTTATTTTTCTAAATACATACATATATAGATCCGCAACCTGCGGCGGTCAGATCGCTAACCACCAAGCCAACTGCCCTGTCAATGCACGAATCCAAATGTTTAAGAATCCAGCGTCACACAGATCATTTCCAATCCACCTGTCCTGTACCTAATTGTGGTCCATTCGTGTATTACACATTACTAGAGATTTGATTGTTTTAATTTTTGTATTTCTTCTAAAAGTTTGTGAAATTCAATATTTGTTTGTAAAGGAGGAGGGCGCTGGTGTTTGCGACTAGGTTTTTATACTTCAGAAGATACCATCGTTTGTAAGATCCGTACCCAAAGGGTGCTAAGACTCCGCTGTCCGTCTGGCTGTCTGTCTGTCCGTCTGTCACCAGGGTGCATCTCATGAACCGTGATAATTAGACAGTTGAAATTTTCACATATGATGTTACATCATCTATTTCTAACTTCGTGTATTTCTAACTAATTTAGTTAATGGGACAGAACCCTTCGTGCGCGAGTCCGCCTCGCACTTGGCCGGCTATGCAATTGTACCATATGCCACTGTTCCTAAATATAATTTTAAAGTTTTTTTTTATTTGAGTTATTTGAGAACTTTACGGCCAGCTGCCTTACGCCAACCCTTTTTTGTTGTAGTATGGTTATACTACACTTTAAGTGGTTACTTAAAGTGTATATTGTAGCCTAGCTCTTAAGATTAAGTATTTTGACCTTCATAAGTGCCCTCCGAGGGCCTAAACCTAATAAATGGTTTTGAATTTTGAATTTTGAACTGTTTTTATATTGTAATTAAGAATAACGTGTTAGAATAAGTATCGAATGTATAGATTTTTAATGTTTTTTAGCCAATAAAGAATTGATTACCTACGTCTCTGACCTTTGACTCAGGGGATAGCTCGCGGGCCGGGCCAGATAGCGGCCGGACAGGAAAAAAAAAAACCTTTTTTGTTGACCAGTCGTTGCAAGGGTGTACAGCGCACGTGGTCATCGGTACACTCGTATAAGAGTGTACCGTAAATGGAAGGGTAGTAGGTTTCAGTTAGGTACTACCACATATGCAATCGTATTTCAAATTGAAATGTAATTATAAAAAATTGCATACTATTTTAAAAAATAATTTATATAGGACAATATTTTCAATTATAAAGTGTCTCTGTCTGTCTGTTTGTTTGTTACGTTTTCACTGCTGAACAGATCTTGATGAAATGTGATCAAGCTAGATTGTATCTTGGTGCCTTGGATATAGGCTACCTTTTGCTCAAAACATAATAATAGTATAATAATGATTTTGAAAAGGAGACGAATCTTTATATTGGTTATACATTTTTGAAGTTCAGAAATCTTCGAACAGGCTAACCAAGTCGGGGTAGCAACTAGCTCTTCATATTCCTCAAACCTAAATACGGAACCTCGATATATGAATTTACACGGCTACTTCGAACGTCCCTAAATAGCCGGAATAGTCAAACACGGCGCGTACTTGTAAACATTTACAAAAAGCACCCTCCTTGCTCGGCTATTTCTAGAGCCGGCGGAAGCGTATGACCACGTGCGCTTGTAATGTCCTTCCAGTTCCAATGAAAAACAATTTATCCACTGGATGGGCCTTTGTGGGTATTTTTAAAAAAATGCTCCATGTGAAAGAATACATGTGTTTTATTTCACAATTCCGTACGGTAACCTTTAACGATAGTCCCTCCTTCCGTTTAAACGTCATACCGTTAATACCGTTTTACATCTGTGTTCCCGAAGAATTTAATGTATCCCAGTATTATAACATACATAGTTTATCTCATTTGGGAAGAGCGTAGCTTTCTATCAATTAAATATTTTATTAAATAGTTGGTGCAGTAGTTTAGGTTAGTTGGTCACATATACGCAAATTCTCAATTTTTTCACACTCTTTATAGTATTAGCTAAAATTAAGATTATCTCAAATATTTTGTGAAATTGAGAAAAATTGTGAAAATTTAAGGTTTGCGATTTCGTCGATGCGACTGCAACAGCGCGTAAGAGCAATTTGCAATACCGCGTATTCACAAAAATCGCAAAAAAACGTTATTGCGCCATCGATTTTCTATTGACCGAGATAATCAATTATTTCTTCCTCCTGAAAAATTGATAAAATACTGATACGCGGTATTGCAAATTGCTCTTACGCGCTATTGCAGTCGCGTCGACGATTTAATTATATGACTGGGAGGGATTGGTATGACTTTAAACTATATAATATGTTAAAAAAACTATACTAATAAATACGAATGGCCTATTATTGCAGCCTTTGTAACTACATGGATTTTCATCAGTATACAGTATTTGAATTTGGAATTACTTCACCACTTGCAAGATTTTTCGGTATTATTAAAAAGCCTATACTCTTATATTCTACCTCGTTGTCTTCCAGTAATTATAAATGCTTTATCGTTACTTGCGTTATTCTAGGAGCGGTTTCAAATGCTGTTGGGATGCCATTTTGGTTTGCCACGGCTTCAGCTAACGCTCTTAGTACTTGCATTTACTTCAGGACTCAATGACCGCATGATTTTCTTGAAGAGGTCAGATCTGGGGTGTGATTCCGTATGGTAAATGATACTAGCCAGTGTATCCGCGCAACTCTATGCTTCTTCTCTTTCGTTATCTATGCAATTACGAGAGAGGTCCGCTCTCCGATGCCTCGTTACACCGCGAGCCGATGAGGTTTTTATTACGTAGGGTCGATATCTTTTTAATTTATAAAAAAAAAACCTTTGAGTCATATGTCAATCAAATTAAACATAGTAAAAATCGAATCTATTTCTATACACACGTCAACAGTTGGACCGCGGTCCCCAGGCATGATCACCTAGCCTGGTGGAAGATCTTCCCTTTTAAATGGAGGAGTCTCATACCTTGCTGCTCCACAGTGGCCTGGGGACCGCGGTCTAACTGTTGATGTTGAATGCTTGTATGTAATATATATCAAATCCTGAGGGAATCTTGATAGTGCGATGTAGAATTCTCGCGTGTTTCTACTCGGTTCATAGATGTCGCCACATCACTGTAGTGCGGGCGGTGAAGGATTGTAGGCGTGTTCATATATATCGCCACACACATTGAAATGTCTTGTAGTGTACAAACAATAAATACTTCGAGATCTAAAAGGCCGCTAATAGCTAACTTATAAGTGTTGTTCACTACAGAACCCAAAAAATGGAAACGTTTATCGCAGACAGCTTTACAAAACACCTGTTCTCTCCCTAAACGAAATAGTGTAGAAGAATTTTGTGATCTTAAATCTGTTCAGCTACTTATATTGCCGACTGTACCTTACGAGGAATGATTTGAAAAGAAGTGAAAAAAAATAACGTCTCAAAAGCAATCCCGGATGTCAATAAGTTTTTCCGTGGCTTATTATTTAAATTCATTTTGCATTTTCAAGGAAAAACGTCTAAAGGATATCAGAGGATTATTAGAAGACGGCCGAATCAAAGAACGCGAGGTTAAGGGGAAGCCGAAATGGTTTATTTAAAATCATTATATACAACGTGTTACAGAATACCCCGATATAATTAATTATCAAAGCCAACAACCCTAGTAAGCTGTCATGTCAGGGAACCAGATTATTTAACAGAAAAATGTCTACTATAATAGCTTTTCCATTTTTCATTCATAAAAATCAGTTTTTTTTTGGGTATGTTATACAGCGTTACTGGGGTTCTTAAATATAGTGAATGGACGCGTTATAAGGCCCCATTTAAACTCCTTTCGGCTTTAGGGGTAGTTTTGTAATATAAACGCAAGTTAGTGTCATTCTCCTTACAGAATCGAGCCCCTAAGCACAAAGATCGATAGCAAGTATCGAGTACTCCAAAAAGCTGGCTTGTCTAGAAAATTTAACATCGCGTTAAGCGTGACGTTGCGTGATGTAAAATTTTCCATTGTATGTTTTGGCGTACTAGATACGTTTACTCTTCGCTTGCGATATATGTTCGTGCTTAGGCCTCGGATAACTCATATACCTAGTTCTTTTTTTGCTGTTTTGTCTTTTTTGTAGTTTTTTCTCTGGTAAATACATACTGGTATGTTTACTACACCCAGACAGAGAAACGGAGACATTTTCTTATTCATGCTCACACTTTTCAAACGCACAACTTGTGGTGTAGCAGAATGGCTCGTCGAAACTACCTGTGTTACAATTCAAATTATTAACAAGCAGATGGTCCACCTGATGGTAAGTGGTCACCGCCGCCTATTGACATTTGCAACACCAGGGGCATCGCCAATGCGTTGTCGACCCTGAGACGTGAAGTTGTTAAGTTTCATGTGCCACCGGCCCCCTTACCTTTCTAAACGAAACACAGTAATACAAGTGCACTACTGCTTCACGGCAGAAATGGGTAAGGTGGTAGTACTTCCTCGGACGAACTCTGTACTAAGAGCTCTACTACTTAAGGAATAATAATGTTATACAGTACCTATGAAATAACTATCCTCCACAGTAAAATAATTTAATATTATTGTATTCAGTGTTGACCTTAAGTGAAATTAAGATTTGAATCCGGATCAGGCGGAAGACATCAATTTTTATAGTATCCTCGGAAAATAAGCGTTACGAATGATATTCCTGGTACACCGTCTCACTTCCGTTTAAAAGCGTAATAAATCCTTCATAGAAAATGATTTAGGTCATAAAAGAGATACGTAAATCCAAAGTAAAATTAATGATCGGATTCCGAATGCTTATAAAATACTTTTTCGGCGTGACGTAAAACCCAAGAGGTAAGACTTGTAAAGCTGGGTTACGATTATAACCCTTGGCAATGAATTGCTCTACAACCTACTACCTATTTTTTACTGTAAATTTCATTGATTTATAGTTTCGTCTACTATAACTAGCTGTCCCCGTTTTACCCGCGTTCCCGAGGGTTATCACATTTTCCCGGGATAAAATGTAGCCTTTACGTTATTCCAGGATATGATCTATCTGTGTGCCAAGTTTCATCCATATCGGTTTAGTAGTTTTTGCGTGAAAGAGTAGTTTTGTCTATAACTAGCTGTCCCCGTTTTACCCGCGTTCCCGAGGGATATCACATATTCCCGGGACAAAAAGTATCCTATATGCTATTTGAGGATATGTTCTATCTATGTGCCAAGTTTCATCCATATCCGTTTAGTAGTTTTTGCGTGAAAGAGTAACAAACATACTTACATATAAATCTATCCTCTTTATAATATTAGTTTAGATGTTAATGAACTTATGAAAGCCTACTTAAATCTTGGTACTAGATAATTGTAAAGGTTTGGATGGATGGATTTTTATTACTGAATCACACCAGAACGGACTTTTTTTTTATGTCAATGTAGACAAACAGACAGGCGGTTCACCTGATGGTAAGTGGTCACCGCCGCCTATGGACATTTGCAATACCAGGGAGATTGCGAATGTGTTGCCGACCTTGATGAGCTCTTTTTACGCCACTTTTGAAGAACCCCATATCGTAGCGGATAATATTTGGCAGTGAAATAGATTATAGTCTGGAATAGCCCATAGATTTTTTACCCCGGGAATCTGTACACGGAAGAAACCAGTGGGGGGGGGGGGGGGGGGGGGGGGTTTTGGTAAAGAATGTTTCTTCGCATCTCTGGTGGACTAACTACTCACTATACCATATTACTATGCTCGTACATAATTCAGGATTTGATATTTATTTATTTATAAACGAGCAACTTGGCAGCTAATGTGTTAAAAACCATTTCGCACTTATATTTTTCTTTTGAAGATTTTTAGTCCTTGACCAATTGTCTAATTTGTTTTTAAAGGAGTTCATTAAAGTAGCAGATACTACATCGTCCGGCAATCGGTTCCAATTGACGGCCACCCTGTTACTGAGAAAGTGATGTGCAGTGTTTGTCTTAGATGGTGCAAGACTTATTTTGTACTGATGCCCGCTGAAGCATATATATTTATATTGGTCATTATATTATAAACAAAGTCTACGATATACTGTTTTAGAGGTCCAAATGAAGGCTGTTTATATAGAACCCTATTTACTATAGATATCTCACTTTCACTTCGACTCCAACCCATTTCTGAACAAGGTTACGGTGTCATAATGAACTGAAGGGAATTTTTTTATCAGTACACGGCGCACCCTTTTACGTCTTCCTGTGATTGCCACGCTACAGGTCGTGGATTTGATTCCCAGTTTGAATAATAACATCTTTTATGCCTAGGACATCATATCTAATTAAACAGATATTTATTTTGAAAAATACCTACTTATGGAAGTGTTACCTAGTATCCACAGCAGAAAATTTGCTATATTTAGCTTTAACAGATAGCCTTGTGTAGAGAATATCCCAGGATATACGTATATTGATTGTTAATTGATGTATTTGTTTTTTTTAATCAGAACACGTTTAACCCAACGGTTATCGGTTCTACGACAGATGTGTCCAGTGCTGCTTCAGCTTGCTTATCATACGTACCAGACCTTAATCAAAATAACATGGACTTAATCTAGGTACCTGGAACTCCAGCCCATGCTTCTCTCTGCAGTAATCCTTAATTCGCGGGTAGCATTTTGACATGAGCGTATTCCTCTCCATCGTTGTATCTGAAATTAGAAAGTGATTGTTATTAAATCTACATTTAGATACGGAGCTTTTTAGGTGATGTCATTGGATATCTTGGAATCCTGATGTTTAGACACCACCGTCATCTACTTGTCAAACATACAGGGTACTTTTAAATTCCTTGAATATCAAAAAGTCTTTATTTACACGGAAAGACTCATCACTACATAGTATAAAACAAAGTCACTTCCCGTCTGTCTGTCCCTATGTATGCTTAGATCTTTAAAACTACGCAACGGATTTTGATGCGGTTTTTTTAATAGATAGAGTGATTGAAGAGGAAGGTTTATATGTATAAAACATGTGACATCCCACGGGAACGCGGGTAAAACCGCGGGGGACAGCTAGTAAATAAATAAAATAATGTACATTTAAGAAGCAGTAGAGTTCTCAGTGCTAAGTTGGTCAGGGGTAGTACTACACACAGAAGCAGTATTCCCCTTGTATTACTGGTTAGAGAGGTTTCAGTTAGAAGGGTAAGACGGCCGCTGAAATTACAGGCACATGAGACTTATCAATTTTATATAGGTACCTCCAAATAGTCTGCACTATGCCTCACGGTATTTATCTGTCTATCTATTTCATCATCATCAGCCTATCTCCGTCCACTGCTGGACATAGGCCTCACCTATGGCACGCCACTGAGCTTGATCTTCAGCTCTTTGTTTCCAACCGCTGCCAGCCAGCTTGCGTATATCATCGCTCCATCTAGCTGGAGGGCGCCCTACACTACGTTTACCGAGCCGTGGTCTCCACTCTAGAACACGTCTACCCCAACGGTTATCGGTTCTGCGACAGATGTGACCAACCCACTGCCACTTCACTTCACTATCTATTTATCTAATCTCAATAATATTCCGTTCTGAGGAGTGGAGACCAGGAGACCCATAGCACAGGGCTTACCTAGTTTGGGCTCCAGTCCTCCCACAATTAATATGTTTCTCGTACTGTACTGATATTTTGTGTTCTCCTTTTTATTGTTACATTAATATGTATATCCTAGACAATAAGAAAGTATGTATCTTTGTGGGAAGAAAATAAACTATTATAATTATTATTATCTGTAAATATTTACTGTACATTGTCGTAATACATATCCCTAATGCCGAACTTCTGACCAGCCTATGCATTGTCTGATATAAATTTCGTCGGCAAGCCTGAATAAGGAGGCCTCGAAGAACGGACCTCTTACAAGTACGTGAGACAAAAGAGATAGAGCAAACTGACCGCGACGGAACATTGTCGAGCTGTGTGATGAGCACGAATATCTATCGTAAGCGTATCGACATCGTATCGAGTTCGTTTCTAGACCTAAGGTGGCATTTACCTTACAGAATAAGATAGAATAATAAAATATCCTGGGACATTATTTTTACACACGGCCATCTGATCCCAAACTAAGCAGAGCTTGTGCTATGGAAACCAGATAACTGATATACTACTTTAAAATATAGATATTTACACCCAGACACAGGACAAACAGACATGTTCATGCACACAAATGTTTGTCCTGGGTGAGAATCGAACCCGCGACCTTCGACTTGGCAGTCAGGGTCGCTAACCACCAAGCCAATTGAATCAATGATATCCCAGAGTATATCAACTAAAACTGGGTATATTGAATTTAATAATTTATAGAATAACTCAAATATTAATTTATTACTACTCCACAACAAAACATAATTATTAATTCTACAGAAACCGTAAGTCAATTACAGGATAAAAGCCTATTATCATAAGTTCTCTATGGCGTGGTCAAACGTGGTATATGTTCTTACCTTATATTTACTTTATCGGATTCTACACGCATTTTAAGGGATGATTGCCATATTTGTCAGGAAAAATATTGAATTATATAGTTTCAATAATAATAAACGACGTAAAAATAAATTGGCCATATCAGCCCCAAAATTAGAAATGTTTAGAAACAGCCCCGAGTACCGATGTATACAAATATATAATAAATTGCCAGACTATCTAAAGAATGTTAGCAGTGATACTAATTTTAAAAATAAACTAAAGTTAATTTTAGAAGAAAAATGTTATTATAGTATAAAAGAGTTCATGGATGATAAAATTCAATGACCACAGTTCCCACACTAAATGCTATTAATTTTTTTTTTATTGTAAAACTTAGTTCTAAGAAGTGTTCCTGTTGCCATACTCTATCAGGGTCCTTGTATTGATAATTGTAAGTTAGGTTAGGTATATCTGTACGAACAATTATTATGTACATTGTGCAATTAATAAATAAATAAATAAATGATTGAGCTCAGAAGTCGTGACTCTAGATGGTAATCGTCTGGGACGTGAAGTTGCTAAGTCGCATATGCCGGTAAGCTGAATCACACTACAGATTTCAGTAATGCATATGGTGATGTAAGCCTAACTGCTAATCCTCATCATGAACTCTTTACAAATCGGCCCTTGAATTAACATACACAACTTTAGACAACGAATAGCAAGCTGTGGTAACTAATCGATAATTGTGGTAATCGGATCGTGAGGGAACGCTCTAATAGCAATAGATCCGCATTACGGTTTGTATGCAGTTGGGTTGACGCAGAGTCCGTTTGTATGGAATTAGGTCGTCTCCAGACAACTGTTGTGAACGGTGCAGTTGTACTGCGTGTTATTATATACTGTCCTAGTAATATATAAATGCGAATGTAGGGATGTTTGTTACTCTTTCACGTAAAATCTACCCAACTAATTTGAATGAAACGTGGATAGTTTTTAGCTTAAATTAACACAGGATACTTTTTATACCGGGAAAACGTAAGATCCCTCAGTAACCGCGGGGAATAGCTAGTTTTGTAATAGATGTAACGTATTAGCTTTGACAGAACGATAACCGGCGTAAAGTATTACAGGTTATTCTAGAAGATAAAGAAATTCTCTCGTTCGTTCTATCTATTTCTTATCTTATTAAATTTAAATATTTCGTGTAGCCTAAAAGATATAAGCGGACAAACAGACTGACAGATATTGTGACTTTTTAAAATTCTATTTATACTTTAACCTGAATAGATATTTATATCCAATAATTAGATTTGAAGATTGCCCCGTTTAATTAGTTCTGAAGACAGAAGCTTCATTACGAACAGTATTCTTTGTTCGTTTATAGCTAGTTCGAAGACAAAAGGTGCACGCTGGCTCGCGTGACAGAGCCTCGTGCTTCACGTCACGTGGCGTGACAGTCACGGCAATGCAGCACCGCATGGCGGAGGCCTAATGATTGTTTGTTTAGCTTTGACCGACTCTCCCCTGCGGTTTCACCCGCATTCCTGGACAATGTAACATTTTCCCCTATTTATGTGCCAAGTTTCATCCAAATCTCATAATAAATAAATAAATAAATATCCTGGGACATTCACACACGGCCATCTGGTCCCAAACTAAGCAGAGCGTGTGCTATGGAAACCAGATAACTGATATACTACATATACTACTTTTTTTTTTAAATACATACTTATATAGATACTTGCACCCAGACACAGAACAAACACACGTTCATGCACACAAATGTTTATCCTGTGTGGGAATCAAACCCGCGACCTGAGCATCCAACCAACCAACCAACCAACGCAACCACCAAGCCAACTGGCATGTAGTTATTGCGTGCAAGGATAACAAAAATGTATCTATCTAAATACATCCAGAGAAACTTTCGAATTTATAATACATACTGTCCCCTGCGGTTCCACCCGCATTCCTGAGCGATGTTACATTTTTTCGTGATAAAAAGTATATTTTGTGTTAATTCAGGCTATAAACTATGTATGTGCCAAGTTTCATTCTAATCTGTTATGTAGTTTACGCGTGAAAGGGTAACAAAAACCTATCCTTCTATCTGTCCATCCAGAGAAACATTCGCATTTATAATACTAACTGTCCCGGTTACACTCGGGTTTCTGAACGATGTTACATTTTTGCGGGATAAAAAGTATTCTATATTTTATTCCAGTTTATGAACTATTTATGTGCCATGTTTCATCCAAATCTGTTATGTAGGTAGTTTTCGCGTGAGAGGGTAACAAAAACCTATCTATCTACCTGTCCATCTAGAGAAACATTCGCATTTATAATACTAACTGTCCCGGTTACACTCGGGTTCCTGACCGATGTTACATTTTTCCGGAATTAAAAGTATTCTATGTATTAATCCCGACTATAAACTATTTATGTGCCAAGTTTAAAAAGCGACAAAGTCAAATCTTGGACATTTCTCTCCAATAAATAGGATGCTTATGGCGTACAAAATAGCTTCTAAACAAAGCAATGCCGATATATTCGGTGATAGTCTCTTTACATTTAAAAATAAACTGCTTTGTAAAGCAATGTGTCTGTTGTTTTTTTTTCTTATTTATTAACGATTTTTTTTTCCATGATTTTATTGAGTTGTTAAATATTATTGTTTAAGATATTTTTTGTTTTTTTTTAAGTATAAAAAAAACAGGTATCAAAATGTTTATCATAAACGGTGTCCCAATTAGGGGTGACGACCGCATGCATTAAAGAAAGACAAAGAACAGAACCAAAAAATATCTTAAAAAATAATATTTAACAACTCAATAAAATCATGGAAAAAAAATCGTAGTGTGTGTCTTGTTGGTGATCTAAATAAATAAATAAAAATTTAAAAATATTTCATTTAAATCTGTTATGTAGTTTTTGCGTGAAAGGGTAACAAAAACCTATCTAACTATCTTCACAAACTTTTGCATTTATAATATGAATGTTACATTTTTCTGGAATAAAAAGTATTCTATAAGTTTATCCAGGTAATTAACTATCTATATGCCAAGTTTCATCCTTATTTGTTCAGTAGTTTTTGCGTGAAAGAGTAACAAACATCCACCCGTCTATCCTCTTATTCTACTTTCGCATTATAATTTTAGTAGAATAATACCATTTACTTTGTCGGCATTTCAATCATTGTTTTTCTATAATCTATAAATCTATATGCACGAATAGCTCCATCGGATTTACAGGTTTTTAAATACCTTACGGGCATATCACCTAATTAATTTTGATTTATATTTTTGTAGATGTCTCTATGCTCTATGGTCATTGAGAACAAAAATTAATAGTGTATTTGGTACTGGTTGGTTAGAAAAGTCTTTGGTACAAATAATAACTCTATGCTAATATTAAAAAGAAAGAGTGAGAGAGGCGATTTATTTATATTTGGCGTGATATCTCCGAAACCTAAACCTATTAGAATATTTATTTTTTTATTTGAAAGGTCCAATTCCACCTATTCCACGGATAAAACCGGGGGATGGTAGTTAGTATAGAATATAGAAATAAAATTAACTTAGTACAAGATATCAGAAGTTTCAAAGACTATCTAATCGATCAATAAGTTAAAAACATGAATAAAGTATTAAGCCTTATGTAAAATGTCTTTATAAAATTATGTCTGACTCTTTGTAAAAATGGCGCAGCTCCAATAAACAACATCTTTATTCTTGAATATTGTTTTTAAAATTACAAACTAATCAAAATGAATACAACTAATATTTAATTAAATTTATTGAGCAAAATTTGAAATGGAAAAAATATAGGAACTCTTTACACGAGTTCTTGAATATTGCCATATACCAACAAAAAAGAATAACGGCCCGTTCTGACAGCTAAGAATGTTACGGAAAAGTAAACCCTATGTCGCAATACTAAGGTCCATCAGGATCATCACACAATTAACCATTAGATCAATAAAGTCACCATATCTCAAATCAATAAAGATTACTTTTCTATTTATTTACGGGACCAGTTGGCTTGGTGGTTAGAGACCCTGACTGCCAAACCGAAGGTCGCAGGTTCGATTCCCACAAACATTTGTGTCCATGAACATGTCTGTTTGTTCTGTGTCTGGGTGTAAATATCTATATAAGTATGTATTTAAAAAGTAGTATATGTAGTATATCAGTTACCTGGTAGCCATACTACAAGCAGTACACTCTGCTTAACTTGGGATCAGGTAACCATGTGTGAAGAATGTCTTGGGATATTTATTTATTATTATTCATTTTCAATAAGGTACGTCAACACACATTGAAGTAATTACAAAGTAATTTTGAAATACTTTTAGGCAGAAAGACTGATTGTGTGCCAAATACAGACATTCTCAGCATTTTTACAGAGACAACATTATATTCAGGGTGTTACATAACTATCCGTAAAGCCTTAAGGAGGGTAAATGAAAACTGATTTTTATGAATGAAAAATAGAAAAACCTTTAAAGTAGACAATTATTAGGTAAAATCGGTACGTAAGCCTGTCTGTTAAATAATCTGGTTCCCTGACATGACAGCTGACTAGGGTTGTTGGCTTTGATAATTAATAATATTTTTACGGGGTATTTTGTAACTATTTTGTATATAAAAAGAAAAGGAGAAAACTACAGCATAATATCAAATAAAATATAAAAGTATACATAGAAATGAAATCTATGACAACCTTAGCTATCAAAACAGCCTTGTAGATCTCGACAAGGTAAAGCACTTATTTAATGGTTTTCGTGCAACAATTTAACATAATCAATACCAAATTACTAAACTACAAAATATCGTTTGAATACCTCCAAAAATAGATATCGTGTCAAAATGCAATTTAAGCAACACATCGCGGGGTTGTTGAAAGATGGGGTGGGAAAAGGGGGTTGAAGAGAACAACTTTTAATTAACATGCTAAACATACGTATTTTGATCAATTCTTTGAATGTTGGGTGTCGGTTTGGAAGGTGGTAAAATGGCCTGGTATATCATATATTAAATATCCCGGGACATTCTTTACACACGGCCATCTGGTCCCAAACTAAGCAGAGCTTGTACTATGGAAACCAGATAACTGATATACTACATATACTCCATTTTTTATACCCATACACAGAACAAACAGACATGTTCATGCACACAAATGTTTGTCCTGGGTGGGAATCGAACCCTTGGGCTTGGCAGTCAGAGTCGCTAACCACCAAGCCAACTGGCCTATCAAAGTATATTCCCACCGAGGACAAAATTTGTGTTCAAGAACATGTTTTTGATGTATTTCTGGGTAAATCTCTAATAAGTATATACGTATTTAAAAATAACTATAGTACTAGCTGTCCCCCGGATTTACTCGCATGGTAGTACTTCCCCGGACGAACTATGCACCGCGAAAGCTTGGCCGGATGGATGTTTGTTTCTCGACGCCAGAACTAGAATAATCTGGAATAGCACATAGACTTTATTCTGGGATAATGTAACAAGCTTTGGGAATGCGGGTGAAACCGCGGGGGACATCTCGTCATCATCACTACATAGTATAAAACAAAGTCGCTTTCTCTGTCCGTATATGCCTATGTATGCTTAAATCTTTAAAACTACGCAACGGATTTTGATGCGGTTTTTTTTAATAGATAGAGTGATTGAAGAGGAAGGTTTTTATGTACAATACATGTGACATCCCACGGGAACGCGGGTAAAACCGTAAATCACGACGCAATGAATGAATTACTTTAAATGAAACTTAACGCATAGATAGTTCTTATTCCGAAATAACAAACAACAACTTATACTATCTTGGGAATTATGAAATTCCCCGGGAACGCGGTTAAACCCTAAGCTAGTCCATGACGTAATATTGCATCACAATACGGTAGTCATAAGCTCAAATCTATGTAATTGTAATCTGTAAGATTAATGAGTGTCCGACAACTGACTGTCCAAACTAAACCTCATTTGACGTTTAAAAATATCAATGAAAAATGTACTTTATCACCTTGAAATAAAGTTTATCAAGTGATTCAATAGTTAATTGTTTGATGATGTAAATGTGCTATATTATAAAGGACGAAGGTTGGTTTTTGTTTAACATTATTTATAGTCAAAAGGGGATTATTATATTGGACAAAGTATATCTGTACCTCTACCATGAGTTGCTATCGAAACTTACTTTAGTCACTAGCGAGTAAACTACTATCGATACAGTATTTCTCGATAGCAACTGTCAAATTTGTGACTCATGGTACCGAATTTCTATAGCAAAGGCTAAAAAACGTTACTCGCTAGTGTTTACATTTCGATAGGTTTTTTACCTATCGACTCGTACTATCGATTTTAGTTCTTTAGGTGACCGCTAGTGGCGCTGTACACATTTGCCATAGCAATGTTTTACGCCGTCGCTAGCGAGTACGTACGTTAAAAACTCATGGTAAAGGCACTGATACACAACAGTATTCATCACGGTGAGTACCTAGTGATGAAATCATCTTTTGTTGACTTTGTACTGATTGCAAAAAATATTATTAATTTAATTTACGATTCTTATTCGAGTAGTAGCTCTTAGTGCAGAGTTCGTCCGGGGTAGTACTACCGCCTTACCCATTTCTGCCGTGAAGCAGTAGTGCACTTGTATTACTGTGTTTCGGTTAGAAAGGTAAGGGGGCCGGTGAAATTACAAGCACATGAGACTTAACAACTTCACGTCTCAGGGCCGACAAAGCATTGGCGATGCCCCTGGTGTTGCAAATGTCCATAGGCGGCGGTGAATCAGTGATCAATTGGTGATCAATTTCTTTTTTATAACCCATGGTGGTCTAGCTTACAGACGGTCCAGGTAATAGTAAGTGCAGAGCTTATAAGGGAACTGGATCTCAAGTAACAGACTGGTAGATACACTGAGAGTAGTAGCCACTCATGGAGGTAATACAAATACTCTACTTCTGAACCAAAAGCCGAAGCTGTTTGTAGAATTCGAACCAGTGGCTCAATTTTGTAAGGAAAATGACACTAACTTGAGGATGTTTCGTCGCAGCCTCTATGCTGCTCTATGTCGCTTACTACGCTAATACTACTAATCACGTGAGAGGTAAGCTTTCCGAGGCCTCCGTGGAGCGGCTCGCCGCCGAAGTTGCTGTCGCCGTCGGGCTGAACTAACAGAACTATCATCATCAGGTAACCAGATAAGTAAATAAATAAATGTCCTGAAAATTCTTTACACACGGCCTGACAAGACCCCCCCCCTTCCCCAAAATAGTACATCTCAAATTTAAATAAAAAAACAAAATAAAAAAAAAAGCATATTGTATTATGAGTGACCCCCTCCAATATTTCAGGCTGCGACCGCGCCTGGTACTATACATATAGATATTTACACCGAGAAGTAGTAGTACCTAAACGCAAGAAGTCTAATTCTCCACACTGGTGTTTGTTACTGAACAAATCTTTTCAGTAAATCGAAAAGCAATAGCGAAATAAAACCTACTAAACACACCACAGCGACGTCATCAAAATTAATCTCGCCACATTTTCCTTCCAACCGTACAAGGTTTACACAACAGTCTATTCAGAGTTTGGCTTCAACAAGACCGCCTATTTCAGGTTCATTTAGAAGCACTAAAATACTGTTTGTTCACTAAAACGACTATAGTCACGTCCGACTTACGTTCTGGGTAGAATTGGTCACACCTGTCTATAACTGGTTTTCTGGTTATCGGAAATATGCTTTATGGTGGTATAAATAGGACCTGCAGTTAATAACCATTTGAATCTTTTACTCAATCACTACACATATTATAAAACAAATTCGCTTCCCGCTGTCCCTATGTATTGCTTAGATCTTTAAAACTATGCAACGGATTTTGATGCTGTTTTTAGTAGATAGAGTGATTCAAGAGGAAGTATTATATGTATAATTCATGGATAATATGAGAAGTACTGATTATTTTAGGGGTTTCTAATGTGATGTCGTAAATAAACTCATTTTTTTGCGTTTACATTGCATACGCTGGCTGAACCCTACGAGATAGATCAAAATAATGTAGTGCAGTATTGTACACCTTAAAAAGGTTGAAAGTTGTATATAAAGACATTATGTTGTATATTTAGTGTCAGCATTGCAGCCGTGCGAAGCCGGAGCGATAAATAAACTAGAGGCGTTATCCGCGCTCGGAAATGGCAACATAAAATGCTGGCAATTGACCTAATTCAATTTAGCGTCGCACCACATTCGTAAGCGTACCTTATCCTATATTTATTAACGTTAATAACGTTGAATATTCATCTCTATCTAATAACAGATACACTTAAGATTATATAAAAACAAATATCTAGTAACTAACTCCGCTGGATCACCTACTCTGTCAGAAAGCTTTCTGTACGGCGGTCGGCGAGGTAACAGGTATGTGGTGCTAGCGGGTCGAGTCAGTGACAGCGGGTCAAATACGTTCTGAAGATGCTTCGTGTAGAAGCGTAACACGTGTCGATTTCCTGTTGAGTTTCCTTGTTTGGGACTTGACAGAGGAGATCCAGCAGAATTGGTTACAAGATATTTATTTTGGTATAATATAATCTTACAATGGATTTCTGCAAGGTCCTGGTCAATTTGTTAATTCGTACACCGTAAGGTGGCATTTATTTTCTTTCCCTTTCTTCGCGTTTATATGTATCTGTCTATATATATGTATATGTAGCTATCTGGTATTTACGCTGTATTTGAGGACCGAGATGTTGGTGAATGATGTGTCTATATTATAAAACATCATTGCTTTAACCGCAAGAGTTATTGTGTAACACCATTGGGTACGTGAGTAAAAAAATAAAAGAGGTTTTCACACATATAAAGCAGGAGTGTCATTTACTTCCTTCCATTTAGTTCCTACATTTAAATTTAAAGACTTAAGGTAAGCATTTTCACCATTTCTTAAGTCGTTAATTCGACCTCTGATTTCTAGCCGAGCTCACCGCTAGACCATCAAAGCGATACAGAAAATCTTCAGCGCTTACCTGTGAATGTAGAGCTGGTGAAGATCCTCACGATCTTGGAGCTGACAGGTGGTAGGGACTTCAGGGAGCCACCGAAGATCAAATCCACTGTGCGGTCGTCCATGGCTGAAGTTGAAGATGTTTGGTGACTTGGCTTGTAGTTCCTGGTGATAAGCAGAAGTGTTTTAAATGCTCGTTATCTATACTAATGATATTAAAACTGTCTCTTTTTAATATTATCAGTAATTTTAGAAATAAATCTCCGGACTTCGCCTATTTGAAAGGTAAGGTACCTTTCAAATTTCGTATAGACAAAGGCTATAATCCCGTGATACTTCAGATCCCTCGGGAACACGGGTGAAACCGCGGCACGGAAAGCGTGAATAGGCTAATAACGGGAAAGAGAGCCCCATTGCCGGCCTCATCTTCATTTACCATGTGAGATTGAAGTAAATCCGAATGCCAAAAAAAAAATGCTTTGAAATCATAATGAAATAGTAAAATTTCCATTCGCATAGCCGAGTTTCGTTGTAAAAACTCTCGTTAAAACAATATAAAGTCTCAAATCGCTAACAATTATCACTCACACTTCAATTGAAGAAGTGGTAAGTATCTTAGAAGTGGCAATAACTAAAACACTTACTATCAATTCAAATTATTTCGAATGACTTGCAAAATCTGTTAGGCTTTTCCCAATATAACTCTTATCTATGCGTGACATTCTGCAAACCATATCAGAGATTAGCTTGCACAACTGCTGCTTGATATCAGCCCACTCCCTGCCCTCGAAAATAGCCTCGAACCTCGGTCCAGCGGGCCTGATAACGGTGCTTTTAACTAAACTAAATTCATCCAATCGCCTGATAGTCGCTTTTGATGAGGTAAATTGACCAAACAAAATTAGCACAGATCTGATCCCGCAATTGAAAATGAAAAGAAATTGATTTATAAAATTTTATATTTCACTGTTTTTATATCTAGTAGGTCGAAAAACAAGCAGACGGTCCACCTGATGGTAAGTGATCACCGCCGCCTATGGACATTTTCAACACCAGGGGCGTTGTTCGCCTTAGACGCAAAGTTGTTAAGGCTTATGTGCCTCTTATTTCACCGTCCCCTTACTTTTCTGACTAATTCTGACCGAAGCTCAGTAATACAAGTGCACAACTGCTTCACGGCGGAAATGGGTATGGTACTTCCCCGAACGAACTGTGTACTAAGAGCTACTTGAGATTAATTTAGATAAGAAAGAGTGTAGAATTACCGGACAATGTGGTCTCACATGGAATCAACATCGATAGTTAAATAGTTAAAACCTATTTACTTACAATATTTTAAATGTAAGTATGTTTTATAAACTATTATTAATTATTAATCACTACATCTTCACACTAGTATAAAACAAAGTCGCTTTCTCTGTCCCTAAATCTCTATGTATGCTTAAACCTTAAAAACTACGCAACGGATTTTGATGCGGATTTTTTTAATAGATAGAGTGATTGAAGAGGAAGGTTTTTATGTATAATACATGTGACATCCCACGGGAACGCGGAGACAGCTAGTATATTAATAAAAGATATACATTTGAAAAAAAAAATACTACGGAGTATAAAAAATACTAAATTTGCTAAGTTTCCACGCAGTTGAAGAGTCCCAAACTGGTGATAACTTCAGAGCTTTGATCTTCAGAGAGATCGAAAAGGCTTCTATCTTAACTGAGACATGACATGTCTATAAAGGAAATCAAAAATAATGATATGCACTCCATCAATACTAGAGATAAGGATAAACTTGTCACTTCTGCATATAGACTGCAAAAAGTGCAAGGCTCATTTTTAGGACTTAGTGCACGCAATAAAATCCCTGCTGAAATTTTAAATTTGCCTTTACTAAAATTTAAGGAAAGAATTAAGACTGTTTTAGTACAAAAGGCTGTCTACAACACAAATGATTATTTTAATGACGACAATGCTTGGGTGTAGCGCTCGCTTCAGCAGGACACATCTTTATGTTGAGAATCTTATTTTAAAAAGAGTAATTGTTGAGTTTATTGCCGGCTCTTCTCAGTAAAAGCAACCTTCCGAACCGGTGTTAGAGTCTGACCATTCATAAGTGCCTGTGAAGCCCTATTTGAATAAATATTTCATTTCACATCAAGGAAAAAAAATCTAAATTAAAAACAACCTACATCAAACACTTACTAACTTAAGCCATGATCTACATTTTTTTTTTTTTTTATATAAATACTTGAGCGCATTTGACTAGATCTATCAGGCTAAGTAACAGAAACTAGATGATTGGTGAACATAAAGTATGACGATTTGGAAGTACAGAACCTAAGAGACAATTAATATTTGTAATATTTTCAAAGATAGACGATTTAACTGAAATAATTTTTTTGTAAGTAATTATTATTATTTTCTATTTTGTAGTCTTGTTATTTCTTTTTTTGTTTTTGTTTTTGAATGTCACCTATACGAGTATAAAGTATTTTGTAATTGTTAAATATGATAAAGATATGTAAAATTGATATTATAAATTAGCCAAAAAGTCAGAATAGATAATATTTACATAAAAAATTATTTAATAAAAATAAAAAAGAATGTAATCTTGCTGAGTTTCTTGCCGGTTCTTCTCAGTTGAAGGCTAACTTCCGAACCGGTAGTAGCTTCAGTAATTTTAAATTTGACCTTCATAAGTGCCTTCCGAGGGCCTTAACTGAATAAATGGTTTAGAATTCTTCGAATCTTATACCACTAAGGTGCCAATCAAGCTGACGACCCGTCAGATGGTAAACGGCCACCGCAGCCTTTTGACGCTTGCAACACCGTGCGTATTTCGCGCACATTTATAATACACTCAAACCAAAATTACAAGTCACGAGTAAACCGCAAGTAATTTTACATCAATACCATTAAAAACCAATAAACACATTTATATATTTACGACTCAAACCACGGTTCGGGTATGAGTTGTTACCCCGCCCCGCCGCCAGGGGCGCGGCGCTCGCGCATATGTTCACCGAGTCACATTTAGATTTACGAGTTGCAAATACAAAATTATTACTATTTTGCGGTTTTGCATTTCCTGTGTTGACTTGTAATGTGGGTACTGCTTGCTACACTTTTTTTAAGTATTATGCTCGTCCAATGTTACCAGCATACGGTTTTTATTTATATAATTAATTTTATATAATTAATATAATAAAATAATAATTATTATTAATTTTTTAATTACAATAATGCTAGCGTTTTATTTTTTTGCTTAACAAATTTATATGTTTATATGTTCGACAAAATAGTTTTTTAGGAAAACCTATTATTATCCTTACTTATATGTAACTAGCTGTCCCCCGCCATTTCACCCGCCTTCCCGAGGGATGTAACATTTTCCCGGCACAAAAAGTATCATATGTTACTTCTAATACCTCCAAGAATATGTGTACAAAGTTTCATGATGATCGTATAAGATCGTTTTCGCGTGAAAGCGTAACAAACTTACATTAACATTTATAATATTAGTAGGGATTACATTATTGCCTTTTTTATGTCACGCATGTTGGTTTTCTAAATTATAAAATAAATAAAAAAAGGTGACATAACCATAAAAAATACTGAATTATAAAAATTTAAAAAGCAAAAGAAAAACAGTAAATTGTATTACACAATAGTTACAAATTCAAATTTCAAACAAAAGTAATAAATTCCAAGATTAAGAAAACCCTGGCAGCAATTAAAACCTCCGCGAAGAAAACTTAAGTATATAATAAAGGTACATAGACAAAAGGCTCACCTGCCCTAGTTTCAACGCCTCAAACTTTAATCAATACATTGCACCAATCTAAATGCTAAGGTCGCGGCCATTATTGATCCCTTTTCACTTTCAATCGTTATCAATATACGTAATAAAAACAGAATTCAATCCGATCTCCTTGTTAAAAAAAGAGGTAGCGAAAACAAACAATGCTCGGACGTCGATTAAAAAAAGGATGTTTTTGAATTTCGAACGCGTGAACTTCTATCGTGTGATTCGATGGAACTGAAAATAATGCAAGGTATTCTCACAAATCTGTTATTTGGTTACTAAGGTTACAGATTTGATTTAACCTTTCGATTGGTAGTTTAATAATACTCGTGACGTCACTGGCAGGTACTTGTTTGGCGTTTTCGTTAAAAAAGTTTTATATCATCCAACTTTCTTTTTTTTTTCCCGCGCGAATTTTGACGTTCTACGTCACAAGAAGGCTTTATAGGTTCTAAATTTGGATGTAAGTATCTACTTTATTACTAGTGACGGAAAGGCATGGTAAAGTGTTATGTATTCGAATCCTTGAGGTTTCGGTGATGGAAAATATCATGAAGAATGCATAACATGTCTCGCTGTTTACCACCAAGTACCTACCGGTGTTCCAGCAGTACTTGAGAGTCAGATTCTTTTACCAAAATGGGATTGTGAATCCAAAAAATCTATACAAAGAATGCAAGAAAGGAATACATGTAAATTTAAATCTACTCACACTTCTCCAATGTGCATTATCGGCCATGTTTCATTTACTTTTTCTTTTTTGACAGCAAACTGCTTTTAAGCCAGTGCCTTGTTCTGTAAAAAGGTTGCTACTAAAATATTATTTAAATAAGGTTTGAGGTTTATTGACATATATGACAAGTCGAAATTCATTGAAATAGCATACAAATGAAATGAAAAGATGGGTTGAAAATGATGTGTCATTATGACACTCACATAATAAAATATGTTGATAAAGTGTTATATTTTTCTGTGTTTTATATTTTTACCTACTTTGTTATGTAGTTTTAGAATTTATAATAAATAAAATAAATATGAAAGAATAACATTTTTGGTTGGGTGACTAAGGGCGCTAGTCTGTAACCTTTGACGTTATGCGATGTGATAACTATAGTTAGCTGTTTCATCATGTTATAGTTTTGGTTTAATTAATTATTAAACTATATAAGCAACTGATACAATAAAACAATGAATATAAGTTATTTTTTAACTAATTTTACTTTAACAATAAAAACAAATAAAAAAAACTGTTGCAAGTAAGGAAAAATTATTACGTCATCACCTGTAATTTTGTTAAGAAACTTTAAATTTTATACAATCCAAATATAACTGAATATCTGCTTCTAGATCTGAATGTAATAGTACATCAACTACCCATTAAAAAAAACTATATAAAATATTAGTTGTCTGGTGGCCAGTTCTGATTAATTTCGAATTCGGAGTCCAATTCTCAAACTTTCGTCACTAAAACCACTCTCGATATTTATCGAAACCTCTACCATTTTCAAATCGATATCGTGAGAACCATAACCAGAATGTCCCAGGATATTCACATAACTGTAGAATAGGCCTCACAATGACTCTGGAACGTACCTATGGTTCGAACGTTGGAGTGGTTAACAATAAATAGGTATAATAGGAATAAAAAGCAATCCATTAGAAGCAACGTTGTATGCAGGCCGCACCTTGTGCTGCGTCTCCACTGGGCGTGGGCTTCGGGTGTGGTTGATGGGATGGGAGGGAGCGGGTAAGCGATTTAGAGTAAAGAGATTAAGTATCGATTTCATATCATTAGAAAAAATTGAAGCCATGTTTTGTTACCCACGCAATTTTTACTGAAATAAATATTGAAGTTACTCTTGAGATCAAATATAATAGGATTTATTTATGAATTAATCCCATAACAAGAAAAGCTTAATAAAACAGATGGAATTTTTTATGGAAAAAATAAAATACAATATCTTTAAGGTATATTAAGTAATATTAATACTTATCTAATGTTTAGTAACTTAAGTTTAAATTCTAATAAAAGTTAAAGTTAAAGTGTAGATAACACTTCATAGAAATGAGGATAATTTGTTTGTCTGGCCAATTATAAACTTGTTGATTAATTTACTCGCTTTAACACATTCTTATACCTTTCGTATTCCTATAACAATATATTGACATTCTTACCCTATGGCTAGGTACACACAACTTCGAGAAAAAAGCTCGCAGAAGAGTGCAGCTAGGGTGGGCAGCATTTGGAAAACTTCGTCGAGTCTTTTCATCGCCCATACCCCAAAGTCTGAAGACGAAAGCCTTTAACGAGTTCGTCCTACCTGTTATTACTGAGAGACGAGACGTGGACACTGACGGTGCGAATGGTTCACCAATTTAAAGTCGCTCAGCATGCTATGGAGAGAGCTATGCTCGGAGTCTCTCTGAAGGATCGTATTCGGAATAAAGACATCCGTCTGAGAACCAAAGTTATCGACTTAGCTCAAAAGATTAGCAAGCTGAAGTGGCAGTGGGCTGGTCACATCTACCGTAGAACCGATAACCGTTGGGGAAGACGTGTTCTAGAGTGGAGACCACAGCTCGGTAAACGTAGTGTAGGGCGCCCTTCTAGATGGAGCGATGATATACGCAAGCTGGCTGGCAACGGTTGGAAACAAAGAGCTGAAGATCAAGCTCAGTGGCGTGCCATAGGTGAGGCCTATGTCCAGCAGTGGACGGAGATAGGCTAATGATGATGATTAGCCATCTAACTACGAAGCAGAATTTGCTTTGAAGGGCAAAGCAAAATCGCTATCAGCCCTACACTCCGCTGGTTACTTAAGCCCCACAACAGCGGAAACGCGTCTATTTTTGTGGTGATTCCTACCTGCGACCTGCCGTGCTATTCACAAACAAAACACAACCGAGTGATCACTCAGGCGAACGCGAGTAGCGGATCTCTCATCAGATTACGGAGTTATCGAGGGAGACAGACAATGGTTGGATGTGGAATCAGTATAGAATATACTACGGAATAGCGTAGCTGCACTTTTAGAAGGAATAGCATGCCATAAACTGGGTTCCGGCTGAACCCTCACTTGTTTCAGCTTTCAGTTAATAGGTTTACTAAAATGTAGTACCTAAATGCTTGTTACTTAGTTGCTTTTGAAAGTGTTAATCTTTTAAAGTGATGGAAAGGAACTGCCGTAAAGCATCGCTGTTTTATTGACGGCAATGGCATGTGACAAATGTCTTTGACGTGATCACTAACTATACTAACTTACTGATCACATACTGGGTGCATATAAATGCAAAAGTTTGGATGTAAGTTTGATGGATTTGTGTAACTCAATCGTACCAGAACGGCTTAACGGATCTTAATAATAATAAAAATAATAAAAAATCTATTTCAAAATAAAAAATGGTGACAAGAACACGATACTAATAACTAGGCACTTACTAGTAATTACAACAATTTATACTAATATTATAAAGAGGAAAGATTTGTATGTAAGTATGTTTGTTACTCTTTCACGCAAAAACTACCAAACGGATATGGATGAAACTTGGCACATAGACAGACCATATCCTGGAATAAAATAAAGGCTACATTTTATCCCGGGAAAATGTGATATCCCCCGGGAACGCGGGTTAAACCGCGGGGGCAGCTATACATAATAATTTTACTAGTGTTCACTTTCAAATTCGACCATAATCAATATTTTCAATTTATGGATATAATGTCATGAATTTTCATGTAAAAAAAAACTTTTTTACTGTTAAAACTAGCAGAGAAAGTACTTAACTATTTTGTCTATGCCCATTTATGTATATAAACATATTCTGACTATATACCCATTTTCATCAGAGTCGGTCAAATCTATCTTGAATAAAAGGACATACAAACCAATATAACTAGTAGTACATATATAGTTAAATGAACCACAACACTTCTGTTACTGTGCCTTTACCGTGAGTTTTTAACGTACGTACTCGCTAGTGACGGCGTAAAACATTTCTATGGCAAATGTGTACAGCGCCACTAGCGGTCACCTAAAGAACTAAAATCGATAGTACGAGTCGATAGGTACAAAAACCTATCGAAATGTAAACACTAGCGAGTAACGTTTTTTAGCCAGTGCTATAGAAATTCGGTACCATGAGTCACAAATTTGACAGTTGCTATCGAGAAATACTGTATCGATAGTAGTTTACTCGCTAGTGACTAAAGTAAGTTTCGATAGCAACTCGTGGTAGAGGTACTGATCGTAACTATACGAATGAAAAGGCGCTGGAATAAATTGAAGCCACAGTTTATTTTATATCGTTTTAAAATAATGTGAAAACCAGCGAACTTCGCTAGCGCCACTGACTGTCAGTACTTTTAGAAGACCAAATAAAATCTATAAAGGTGATTCAAATAAGTTCGGTTCGTAATAACATCCATTTCAATAACATTATTAAGGCTTTATTTCGCAGAAAGACATTATTATATTTTATATATATATATATATATATATATATATATTTTATTATAGAATTTTGTTTCAATTAGAAACGACCCTTAAATACGACCAATAAACACTTGAGACGGATAATAAGTATGGTGCAAATTGAAAACAAAATCGTAAGACAACAACATTTTAAGAAATAAAATAGTTAGATCCTATTGCTATCTTATTTAATTTATGTAATAGATGGGAAACTAAGCCTGTTTGTTAGTTACGCTTTCACGGCTAAACGACTAAACCGATCTTGTTGATATTTGACACATAGATAGCTTATGGTATAGAGAAGGGCTACGGTATACCCCAGAAACGTGACAGAAATATATTTATACTATACTACCGGCACGCTATGATGGCCATTTTGACGTTTCAGATTGTCATAGGAAAAGAAACTGTATTGCTTTAAAATAAGGTTGATTTCCATCATCATACAATTAGCTGTTGGATCAATAGATGCACCTTATGTTTGAAAGAGTAAAGGTTATTTTTCTTTGTTATTGTTAAACGTCAAAACGGCCATCATAGCGTGTCGCAAGTTTAATATGCCATCACTGGTGCTTTTGAATAGTCAGACTCTAACGCCAGTTTGGAAGGTTGTTTTTGAGAGTGAGTTACGTTATACACTCAGTAATTACTCTTTTCAAAACATTATGAGCAACCCAGGCTAGATCTGTCAGTCGATCAGTACCTCTACCATGAGTTGCTATCGAAACTTACTTTAGTCACTGGCGAGTAAACGACCATCGAACCCGATCGACTCATACTACCGATTTTAGTTCTTTAGGTGACCGCTAGTGGCGCTGTACACAGTTGCCATAGAAATGTTTTACGCAGTCGCTAGCGAGTACGTACGTTAAAAACTCATGGTAAGGGCAAAGGCCTTTACACACGGTCATCTGATCCCAAACTGAGCAGAGCAAACACTAATACAGATAAAGAATACAGAAATCGTACCCTATCTCAAAGACTCTAGAAGAAAATAAGAAATATTAATTTTCTCATCGCATAAAAAACGGTAAAGTAAAGTTCCGTAACCGTAACAGCGAGCGTAAAAGTAAATTACGTTTACGCGCCGCGTTAATACTTAATTAGTTAAAGTAATTTGTTTTAACAATCCACCTTTAATTAATAGAGCATTTCATTGCCGAGTTCTTTTACAGTTTACAGCCTTTTCCAGTGTTTACAGGCTCGTGGTTTTTTTAATGGTTTTTGTGGTGTTTGCTGGAGTGGCTGGCTTTAGTTCTATCCGTCTATCATGCGTAAGTCTCAGTAACTACAAGCTCTGATTATTTTGAATTAAAAATGTAGTATTTACAAACTAGCAGCGCCCTGCGGATTTGCCCACTTTTAATTCTAGTTATAAACCTTCCTCTTGCTATCTATTCTTCTTTCATCTATTGCTTAAAATTGAATTAAAACCCGTTGCATAGTTTATGATACTATAAAGCACATACAGACAAACATTAATTTGTATATAATATAGCTGCCCGGACAGACGTCGTTCTGTCAAAATAAGTCCATACAAAAATGCAGGAATTCGCTCGCAGCGCCATCTACCGGGTCCAATTGTAAATCTAAACCATTCTCGAATCTCCACGAACACACACAAAAAAATTCATCAAAATCGGTCCAGTCGTTTAGGAGGAGTTCAGTCACATACACACGCACACAAGAAATATATATATTAAGATATATAGATGCTATCAACTTCTTTTGGTTTTCTACACTGGTAATGAAATATAATGAAACGAAAATATTTTTATTCAAATTAAATTACAAAAATACAAGCACTTGTAAATAGTCTGACTCTAAAAGTAAGCATCTTTTTATATATGGACTAGAAAGTACTATATTATTTATTATGTTAGAGAATAGAGACACGTTGTTGTCTCACGCCATATGTTGGACGTGTACTTGGCGCGAGACACGATTGTGTCTCCGGATATATAATCAAAATGACAGGCCAGTTGGCTTGGTGGTTAATGCTCTGACTGCCAAACCGAAGGTCGCGGGTTCGATTCCCACCCAGGACAAATATTTGTGTGCATGAACATGTCTGTTTGTTCTGTGTCTGGGTGTAAATATCTATATAAGTATGTATTTAGAAAAAAAAAAAGTAGTATATGTAGTATATCAGTTATCTGGTTTCCATAGTACAAGCTCTGCTTAGTTTGGGACCAGATGGCCGTGTGTAAAGAATGTCCCAGGATATTTATTTTATTTAAACAAAAAAAATCCTTTGAAGCACCATCACCTCAGAACCATTGAAAAATCGGGATGGGACTATTACCATTCGACGCGGAATTTTCCCTAGATTGATATAGGCTCTCGTATATGATATCGATAAACGCAGGTGAAACTGCTGGAGACAGCCAGTTACATATAATTTCACTAGAACTTTATTGTTTCTGTCAACTGGCTACCACTATCATGTTGAAAATCTATCGCTAAGCACCTGTTAGTGTGATCCGATAGCTGCATGCGAAAACCTATTGGCTTGTAGGCTTTGCGTGTATGTGTGCGTTTATAACGGCCACCTCATCACTTAAAAAAAATACCCAGGGACATTCTTTACACACGGCCACGACTTTAATAGGTTTTCTATCTTTCGTTCATAAAAATCTGTTTTTTTATTTTTTTGGGGTATGCAATACAGCGTTACTACGGTTCCTAATTATTGTGTGTGCACTCGTTATAAGGCCCCATTTAGACACCTTTCAGGTTTACGGGTAGTTTTGTAACATAATATTATAAGTAAAGTAGGTCTTATCGGAGAGACTACCGTACCCAAAATTTAAAAAAATCATTTATCTGGGTATCATAGTTCGGAATGAGATGGCCGTCCAAAAGAAATGTTCAAGAATTTTATTCTGGAATTTCTGAATTTTTATTATTTATTTTTATAGAAAATAAATATCTACGAGGGCTTGAAATATATAATCACTTGTAACATTTATTGTCTACTGATAAAAAAAAACCTAGTGATTTTTTTTTCTTACTTAAAATACGTCAGTCGTTTTTTACAAATTCTTAATTAACAATTTGAATGTAACATAGACAATTGTGAATTAATGATACGCTAAATAAAACTAGTGATTGTTTTAAGACAAAATAAATATATTTTAATTCATTCACATCCTGAATACTGACAGTTTACGGATCTATTAGGTACAGTCGGCTACATAACCTCGTCGCGTTATTAACTATCTAATCCCAACATAAGGCTGCTGCTTAGCTGCCCTGGAAGTGGTCACCGCCGCCTTTGGACATTTGCAACACTAGGGCCATCGCCAATGCGTTGTCCATCTTGTTGAGACGTGAAGTTGTCTCATGTGCTTGTAATTTCACCGTTCCTCTTACCATTCTAACATAAGTACGTATTACTATTTAAGAAAAAAAACTGACTTACGCCTTAATAACCTACTTATTATTATTATTATTATAAAAATAAACTCAATATCTAAGCGCCAAGAAAATAAAACACTGACTTACTCCAATGTTCGAGCCTATAGATCTGGTTTCTTACAGTCCAGAACATTGTTTTGTACTTAAAAACCTTCACTGAAAAATATGTAGTCAAATATCTAAAACCATTTCAAATCAGATTTCTTTATGTTAGTTAAATAAAGATATTAATTATTGTGACATAAATTACAGGCACGTGAGACTTAACAACTTCACGTCTCAGGGTCGAAAACACATTGGCGGTGCCTAGTGTTGCCAATGTCCATAGGCGACGGTGACCATTTGCCACCATCTTCTTGATTGTCGGCTCATGTAGTAAAAAAAAGAAAAGAAGATATAGTTTTGACATAAGAAAAAACTTTTGAAAAGTTTGAAAATTATGAAGAGAACTTGCTGTATTACTTCTCAGCTAAAACCACCTTCCTTTTTTGAGTATAAGAGCTTTTAGTGCAGAGTTCGTCCGGAGAAGTACTACCACCTTACCCATTTCTGCCGTGAAGCAGTAGTGCACTTGTGTTACTGTGTTTCGGTTAGAAAGGTAAGGGGGCCGGTGAAATTACAGGCACATGAGACTTAACAACCTCATGTCTCAGGGTCGACAATGCATTGGCGATGCTCCTGGTGTTGCAAATGTCCATAGGCGTCGGTGACCACTTATCATCAGGTGGACCGTATGCTTGTTTGTCGGCTCATCACTACATTGTATAAAACAAAGTCGCTTTCTCAGTCCCTATATCCCTATGTATGCTTAAATCTCTAAAACTACACAACAGATTTTGATGCGGTTTTTTTAATAGATAGAGTGATTGAAGAGGAAGGTTTATATTTATTAGTATTTAGGACTTAGTGCACGCATCTATAATAAAATCCCTGCTGAAATTTTTAATTTGCCTTTACAAAAATCTAAGGAAAGAATTAAGACTGTTTTAGTACAAAAGGCTTTCTACAACACAAAGGATTATTTTAATGACGACAATGCTTGGGTTTAGCGCTCGCTCCAGCAGGACACATCTTTATGTACAAAATCTTATTTTGAAAAGAGTAATTGCTGAGTATATTGCCGGCTCTTCTCAGTAAAAGCAACCTTCCGAACCGGTGTTAGAGTCTGACCATTCATAAGTGCCTGTGAAGGCCTATTTGAATAAATATTTCATTTCATTTCAAAAGTTAAAAACATTGGTATAAAAAGAAAAATACTTGAATCAAATATTTCCCCAGCTAACTGTACCCATTTGTTGCGTCAAGGTAAATATAACATTCACCACTTGTGCCCGTCGGTTCGTGCGTTGAAAGACAATATTGTTATGTCATAAATAAAACGCATGGATTTATGGGCTATCAAACAATCAATCCGCGCCGTGTCGTGGAATTGTGAATTTGGTATTATTGGCATTTCAAAGGCGCAGAAATACCAATAATACTTTGAAAGAGCTATTATGTTAACTTCATCCGTAGGGGTTTCCACCGTGCAGTAGTAGTGAACTTCTGTTTCGGTTCGAAAGGTGAGGTACATGTGATCGACTTCACGCATGTAACTATTATAAACATCTATGTAATACTAGTTGTTACCCGCATTTATTGATATATAGTATAGCCTAAGAATTCCGCGTCGAATGGTAGCAGTCCCATCCCGATATGTTCAGTAGTTTTGAACGCTGACGTGAACGTAGACGCACCACCGTCAAAGGAACCCCATTTTATAGTATATATAGAAGAAGATAAAGCAAAGTCGTATTAGTTACATCATTTATAACTATAGAACAGTGATCTTTGATTTTTTTGGATTTATCTCCTCCCCAAATAACAGAAAAAGTAATAAAAAAATAATAATTACGAAAATTGGTTTTTCGTTATCAACGCTATCTCTGAGGACAGAAACTACAAACTTGTGTCAGGTGGCTAGATTCAGAAGTCAAGTGCTCTTCGAGACGACACGCATAGTGGGGAAGTTCCTTTCTCTGGAGACTTGACAATCGGTAACTTGGGCTCAGTTCCCAATGCCGGTGGGAAGCTATTCTTCTATATTCAATAATACCATTTATTTAAATACATAACATTTACATAAATTATATATAGGAGATTTTAATGTCAACTCTGTTCCCTTATTCCTGAATAATTGAGTCTTGGATACAAAAATTATAAAATAATTTGAAATCATTTTTAATGTAATGAATGCTACAGGTTTTGTGTGTTTTTGATATCATAAATCAACGACTCTGTACAGATTTTCGTCACGGTTCTAGAGGCAAGGGTTTAGCTGAGGGGCGGAAACGCCTATAATTTTTTTTTTGTACCATGTAGGCTGACAAGCAGTTAGACGCTCCACCTAATGGTAAGTGGTCACCGCTGACTATGGACATTTACAACACCAAGGGCATCGCCAACGTGTTGTCGACCCTGAGATGCGAAGTTGTTAAGTCTCATGTTCTGTTACACCGGCCTCACATTTCTAACCGAAACACAAGTCTATTGCTTCACGTTGGATATGGGTAAGGTGGTACTTCCCTGGAAGAACTCGGCACTAAGAGCTCTACTGCTACAGTTTCTTGTCACTTATGCATTTGAGAGTCTCCATAAAGATATTAAAATCTTCATCCACCCAACATTCAAAGCTCTAAGATTAAGTTACGCAACATTGCATATTGGCTTCTAGGTGGAGATGAGTAAGGTAGTACTTCCCCGGACGAACAAGAAATTTAAGCCAGCACATTTTATGAAGCGGCAACACTGGAATAAAATACAATAAGAAGAAGACACTGCTCCAGTTACAATAAGGATCACGGATGTGGTGTAGTGTTGGGCCATAGAGCCAAGGTGACTGCTGTACTGAGCCGCCGTGCGTGACTTGAAATTACTGGTGTCCATCACACTACGATTTTGGTGTTTTTATTTTTATTAAAACACTAGCGACGGCTTCACTCAGGTGCAATGTAGATAATATACATTTATAAACCTTTCTCTTCAATCACTCTATCTATTAAAAAAACCGCATCAAAATCCGTTGCGTAGTTTTAAAGGTTTAAGCATACATATGGATATAGGGACAGAGAAAGCGACTTTGTTTTATACTATGTAGTGATAAAAGATTTCTATTTTATTTGTATTGAATTAACTCAAAAAGGACTGGCCGAATTTAAGAAATTCTATAGCATGTAGAATACTTTATAAACCCTGACATATGTGTTAATCTTTACTATATTAATAGAGTGTGCGAATTTTGTGGGTTTGCAAGTATGCGGATTGATCTCCGGAATCACAGCAACAATTTGAAAAATCAGCAAAGATCATTTGAAAAGATATAGGCCATGTTATAACTACGGGTTTCAGTAGATGCATTGGGAACGCAAGTGAAACAGAGGCATGGAAAGCTGTACTTTACTACTAATACTGTTACTAGTGTACTAGTACTATGATAACACTGTAGGACCGTCGTCTCTGTACATTGAAAATATTTCCCAAATACGATTCCAGTAGATTATGAGATTACAAAAAAAAACATTTTTTCAAACTTTGTCTGTCGGTTTGTCTGTTTGAATACGCTACTAGAGGAATTTTAATGAGGTTTCCATCATTAAAATGTCAGTTTGTTTTATGTTTGGATGTAAAAAACATTATAAAAGTGTAATGTAGAGTAATGTACTTAATTCAAAAAACTAGGAGGTACATACCGACTATCAGGTCTCTGTTTTCATTAATATTTATTATGTTCAATTATTATTTTTAATTATTATGTTTTAATATTGATTCTATTATTTTCTTACCGCAACTAGTCTACTAAAGCCTCACAATGGACCAAAATTTGCGCTAAACACTCATCATCTAAAAATCATTGCATTTTAAACATAATACAAAAACATTTTCATATAAAATTAAACGAACAATTTATAATATAACGTATCGTTTAACAATGGAGACACTCCCTCTAAACGGTCGATCAGATGACTCAAAAGCGGCAATAGTTCAATGGCCGTTGAAACAGCTGTTTTTTTGTCTACTGTTTGCCGACGACCGTAGTGCCACAAAATATCTACTTCGTGGAATAATTTATTTGTCGCGTTGTCACTGATCGATAAATAATGGTATTCCTAATCTGTTTTACAGTCTAGTTTGTTTTGTACTTTGATTGAGACGTATTGGGTCCAGCTGAATCTATCACAAAATAGATTCTTAATTGTGTCAGGCGTGAACATGCAGAAATCCATTGTAAGAATATACAAAAACAAATACCTAATAACTAATTCCACTGGACCTCCTTCTCTGTCAAGTCCCAAACTCTTATAAAAGTAATAAAATAGTCCGTGGTGCAAGAGGCTGGTTATCCACAGCGACTTAGTTTGGATACCAGTTCTCCTACTAACTTGAAAGTGATAAAATCATGTGTATTATCTATGTTGTTAGGTATATTAGTTTGTAAGAAGAAAGAAATAAAATTTATTATTATTATAGCTTAACCCGTCGTAGCTCGAATCAAATCGAATCAAATTATTCTATTGGCGGATTCTTTACATTGCCACGCACATCTCTTTTTTTTTATTGCTACCGCCTAAATTGACTACATGCTGCCTGATGTTAAGCAGTCAATGAAGTACCCTAGTGGAAAGGCAGCCTATGAGGTATGCTAAGGTGTGTGGTTACCATTAATCTCCAAAAACCATTCGTAGGGTAATAGGTAATGGTTGAGGAAATAAATATTTTACAATTTGAAGAATTTAAAATACATTTTAACATTGGACATGATATTACGATTATATTGATGAATAAGAAATGAATTCTGTCAAGAAAATTCTTTTAATTGAGGCCTTAAATTTAAGTCATGTATATGCTTTGTATAAGCTTTTTCATACAGCGTGGCAATGTTGCCAGCCTTCTTGGCAGGCTGAGAGCTAGTATCTTAGCCAGAGAATAAATCTAACCATTCAAATGGGCAACTAGGCACTTTACCCATAGACAACAGAAGTAATTTAAATAAAGTTTATTTTTCAGAGGTTACAATTTATTTTATACAGCTTCCGTCCTGTGGTTTCACTCGTCTTTCCGGAATAATGCAGTATCTATAAAACAGTTAAATAATTATTTAAATCGGTGCGTTGGTTCCGGCGATTTCTATCCATATATAAATCAACTTATAAAATATGTTCTCTCTTAATAATGTTGCATTATATGAAGAAATAAAAGCTTGTATAGGTACACCTTTGAATTTAAAATATCAATCATACAGATTATCTTACCATATTTGCGTTCCCAATTAAAAAGAAGTAGTTGCAGAAGTAATAGGGTTCGTAGTGCAGAGGTCACCCGAGGAAGTACTACCACCTTACCCATGTCCGCCGTGAAGCAGTAGTCCTCTCGGATTACTGTTTCAGTTAGAAAGGTAAGGGGGTCGCTGACACTACTGACATACGAGACTTAACAACTTCAGGTCTCAGTGTGATCAACGCATTAGCAATCCCCCTGGTGTTGATGTCCATAGGTGTCGGTGATCATTTACCATAAGCTCCTATTCAACTAATTCAAACTTCATCGGTGAGGGAGAGGAATGAGACCTGAGAGAGCTTACCTCTCACGAGATTACGTAGTTAGCGTAAGAGATAGAGCATAGAGTCCGTGACAAAACATCATTAAGCTTGTGTCATTTTTCAGAATTGAAGCTGGTGGATCGTCTGCTTGTTTTTCGGACTCCCCGTAATCTTCTTCTAATATATAACTAAACAAGGGTTCCTTTAACGCGCCATCACCTCAAAACTACTGAACATATCGGGATGTGACTGATACCATTCGATGCGGAATTTATCGAAAATAGTAAAAGGATCAATAAACGCGGGTGAAACCACGGTGGACAGCTAGTGATATCATATAGATTAAACAACTTTTAACTCTAAAATAACAACACAATTACATCCGTAACACATTACATTCTAAAACAAATAACAGATGAAGAGGAAACCCGAAATCCCGTATCGTTGGGACATTAATTCCCCGGATGGCACTAGAGGTGATTATTTTCCTGTTACCCGGTCGTACCGGGACTACCCGGATACAAGACGGACATACTGTTTGTTTCTTTTTTTTTTGCTTATTTCTGCGTTCAGTTCCTGAACTTTGAACAGTACAGTTTTGTAGAGTACCGTACCAGTAAAATTAAAGCTTAAATAGCCGCAATTTAAATAAAATGTGAGTTTGTTTGTAATGTCGTGTAATTTCGGTGAAATTACAGGCACATGAGACTTAACAACTTCACGTCTCAGGGTCGACAACGCATTGGCGATGCTCCTAGTGTTGCAAATGTCCATAGGCGACGGTGACCACTTACCATCAGGTGGACCGTCTGCTTGTTTGTCGGGCCAAGTGGCATAAAAAAAAAATAATAATAATAAAAAAAAATGTCAAAATAACAGCTTTTTACCAAATGCAGTCTTGTTTTATTTATTTATGGATCTCCAACAAAAGATACACGCTAACATTCCATTTTTATAACACACTGTGAATGTGAGGTGGCGTGTTCCTTCAATTAGAGGAGACCACAGCATCCAAAAATATAAATAGACGGAAATTTACAAAAATAAAAAACAAACAAAAGACAAATAAAAACACAAACAAAATCACAAATAAGATCAAATACAAAATGAGTGTTGAGGGAGCAATGACTGCCAGTTAGCTGATTTTATAGGAGGAGTAACATATCCTGGGAAAATGTAAGTTCCCTTGGGAACGCGGGCGAGACCGCTTGTAATATTCATCCAGGAATATTCTCCAGTGCTTGCTATGGAAACCAGATAACTGATATACTTTACTTTTTTACTAGTCTTACAGCCAGATTTTGAATAATAGATTAACTTACTATATTTAATTAAAACTTTTTGACATTCATAAGGAAACTTCTAGAAATTGGAAAATTGTTTAACTCGCTTATTAATTTTATTTTATTAGTGATTCGTTAAAAACGATATCGAAATGAAATGAAATGATGTATTTATTCAAATAGGCCTTCACAGGCACTTATGAATGGTCAGACTCTAACACCGGTTCGGAAGGTTGCTTTTACTGTGAAGAGCCGGCATTTATCTGTTTAGACATCCTTCTTGGATCAAAACTCACCAACTTAACCAGTTATCAAAATATCTACATTCATATTTTTGTCTGTAATTAACAGACTCAAAAACTGGATAGCTGTAGCTGAGTAAATGATTTTAAAAGTAGTAGAGCTCATAGAGCAAAGTTCATTCGGGGAACCCATTTCGATTTGAAAGGTACGGATGCCGGTGAAATTACAGAAACATAATTAACAACTTTACGTCTCAGGGTTAGGGATGCCTCTGATGTTGCAAATGTCCATAGGAACTATTAGACCACTTACCATCAGCTGGACTGTCAATCTACTTGACACAAAACAAAATGGTGACGCTTCCCCCTCCACCGCATCATAGTCTTTACTTATTGTAACGAATTCTTTGATCCTTTAGCTATGCAGTGGTTTAATTAAATTATGGATGGAGAAGATAAATATGTCGCTGCAACACCAAACCGCATCCCTTAATTATTTTATCATTCGTTTTTTGAATTCACCCCCGTCTGGAAGCAATTTTAAAGACGTATCCACGTGAAAAAGAAAACTTAAAAATATCAAACTATTTCTTTCTTATGCTCTTCAATCTTTTTTGTAATTTGTATCAGCTCATGATCGTGTCAGGGTTTCGATTCTGTACTGAAACTGACACCAGCAGCAATTTCGTTGCAGTCTCAATGCTCTGTTTCTTTCGCCAACTACGCAATTACGTGAGACGTAAGCTCTCCAATGCCTCATTGCGACGCGACGAAGTTTGTATCAACTGAATAAGGGAGCTGGTTCGGTCAGCCCTGCACCCGAATTGTCCAACTCTCCAACATTCAATCTGACGCTTATTCTGTAATAGATTGATGGTTTAGAGCGCGAGGAGTATGGGACAATAGTCGTGGGCCAGCAATGTAATGCAAGATTGACTGCAACGACGGTTCCGAAAGTTTAACGTAATAGCCCTGCTAGTCTACTCCATCACTACTACTACAGTTATCTTCAGCAGCGAGTTCATCCATGTAATCACAGATCGATATTCACTGCAATTGCGCGTTGTTTCATAAAGTGCGCATTTCAGTGATTCTGCTAAAGGCGTAGTTTTGTGATTAAACACTTTATGCTGTTCGATATTAAGCGCTTTATTTGAATGGCTGGATGGATTCGGCAATGTTTTTTAATCTACGTGATTGTACCATTAATGTAAATTGGAAAATACGGGACGTTAAAGTGCTTTTTTATATGGGATTCTTACATGAACACACGTTTCGAAGACGCATAGCTTATTTATATAATCGAAGCAACTTGTACCTACATTAATTTATTTCAACAACAAATTCCACAGCTCTTAGTTACTAAAATTTTACATACATTATTAAATTTTGTGTATCATAAAGTATTAGAATAATAAATATTACGTTTTTGGATAAAAATTTTATTAATAATACCAATTAGAATTCAATATTCATAGTTAAAACAGGACAACGACTGTCGGGTCCGTTAGTTTGTCATAAAGATGGTAAAAAATAGTAAATAGGGATGTGTCCTGACATGTTAAATCAGCAATTCTTTATGAAATCTCAAAACGATCGAATGTATGGAGTTTTATATGAAATAGCAAGTTGTGACGTCATAATTGTACAGCATCAAATAACATACTCTTTATGATTAGATCGGTACTGAAAAATCACACTAATGATTTAATTTTGATCATAATTAATGTTTTCGTATATTTTTGGATGTTCAATACACTGGTTAGTGTTTCATCTATTCATCATTTATCTTTAATACAGGACACATCCCAATTACCTACTTGTTTTTTTTTTTATTTAGTCCAAACAAATAAAGAATTGGTTGGTAAATACGGAGTTATACAGAATGTCTTAACAGTATTAATACGACGTACCTACTACTAATGAGAATTGCAGATATATTTGTAAAAAAATACTACATAGATAGGTGAAAAATTAAAAATAAAATCTTCGCTCGCGTAAAAAAGTAATAGCCATTAGTTTAAATAAAAAAAACTGAAGTACTTAAGAGCACGTTCCTTTCTACGCATTATTCTCTTGTAGTCCACTTTACTCACCATGGTTAGAATGTGGTCAAACATAAAGCTATCCAATTCAAAACTAGATACATCTAGTTATTGTGGCAAGTTAAGCCTGGATCTATTCATTCAAGCACACAACCGCAGGAACAATCTAAAACAACGAGTTCTAAACAGAATAATGGAATACTCAGTCGACAGGCGCCATTCACATCTTTACGTAATGTCGCGGAGAAATGTGGAAACGGGAATTTTGTGATATCTCTAGAGGATGTACGGTGACGTGTATGATGTGTAGGTTTTTAAATTTTATTTGCGCCTCTTTTGGAATAGGTACAGTGCAAGCTTAGTCACCATTTGCAATGCATGTGCCCAAGATGGGCGAAAAATTACAATAGTATTTTTAATAATTAAAATTAATTAATTAAATTTAGTAATTAAAATAGAATTGGTACGTACATCGAACCACATATTGAGTTGGAGGACCGATTTGTGACAATTATGTACCTCGTTTCTTTTTGTAAACTCTTGTCGTGTGTTATTTTCCCTTTGTCACAAAAAAATTGTTTCAGTCTTTCTTTCAAGCAAGGGCGTTTACTAATGCCAATTAGCCAAGGAGGTAGATGGTCCACCTGATGGTAAGTGGTCACTGCCTATAGACATTTGCAACACTAGGGGCATCGCCAATGCGATGTGGCTGAGACGTGAAGTTGTTAAGTTTCATGTGCCTGTAACTTCACCGACCTTTCTAACTGGAACATAGTTAATACAAGTGCACTACTCCTTCACGGCGGAAATGGTTTAGGTGTTACTTCCCGGAAGAGCACTACTCTAAGACTGTGACGGAGCTAATCGGAAAGGCTGCTTATTACCTCTGCAGTACCTAAATTTGTTTTATTTGATTGTAGAGGAAAACAATGTAATATTGGGAATAGTATAGATTAGATATAAGATAGATAATAAGATCAGCTACTCTGTCGCATTAGGCTTGCCTGTAAAGATAGACGTAAGTTTCATGGTTAATAAATAATAATAATAAAAATGAAAAGAAATTAAATATATTTATCACTTATGAATCAGACTCTAACGCCGATTCGGAAGGTTGCTTTTACTGAGAAGACCCGGCAATAAACTCACCAATCACCAAATGAATAAGGATTCAAAATAAGATTTGATATACATTCAAAAATTACTATTTGGCATTAATCTTAAAGCATTATTATCACTACATAGTATAAAACAAAGTCGCTTTCTCTGTCCCTATGTCCCTATGTATGCTTAAATCTTTAAAACTACGCAATGGATTTTGATGCGGCTTTTTTTAATAGATAGAGTGATTGAAGAGGAAGGTTTTTATCTATAATCATGTGACATTCCACGGGAACGCGGGTAAAACCGCGGGGGACAGCTAGTCGTTTACTAAATCGATATTTGCTATTAAACATTGGCCTTAACAATAAAGAATAAGTAGTAAAACAGAAACGGTTAACCTCGTGGTTCATTTAAGTACAACATTATAATGCTATGTACAACTATTGTTTAATAGTCTACAACCACAAGTATATTATATACTGTCGCAGTTACTGTTGAAATGTATATTTGCATCTACATCTACGCTAATATTAAAAAGTGGGAAGATTTTTTTGTATATAACGAATAAACTTAAAAAGTACTGGACCGATTTAAAAAAATCGTTTGCCATTAGAAAGCTAGATTATCACTGAGTAACATAGGCCGTATTATATTTTCAAAAATATTGGGATCCTTACTAAAACTCCTATAATGTAGTGGAGTAAAAAAAATTACCAAAAAAATCGAATTGAAAATGAAAACGATTGATGTCAGAAAGAACCAAATAATGTTACATACCTCAGGAACGCGGGTGATACCGTAGGCAGCTAGTATCTATATTTACGTGAACCCAATACGTGACTGGATTGCCGCGAAATTTGAGACAGTTTATATGGGGAAGTGTATAAAGCATTTTTTTTTGTATAAAATGCATTAGATATATCTTAAATTAATTAAATTAAACATTGCACACACTACCATACGTTTGCGCACACATATTTTACATTAAAAATAGCTTACGTTAATACAGCCAATGTCAAACACATAATGACGTATTTGTGACACGCTCGAAGCTGATGTAAAAGATGATAATTCAAAAAAGTTCTATGCAATGATCATAGAGGTTATATACTCGTACACTAACAAAACCTCAATAAATTAAAAAATATATGATTACGGCTGAATTCCGATCGCTAGGCGACCAATATGTATGTGTTAATAAGTGATTTGTAAATGAGTGAGGATTTCTTCTAATGGGAGGGCTTTGAAATTCTGATCGCCAACATTTTTCTGTTAAAATGTTTTCCTGTAATACAAAAGATTCACATCCATCGTGTCTTATGATACACCTTGTTTTTTTCTCCAGATTTTTCAAGTAAATCGCTATTAAGCCGTTAAAAAGGTGTGGTTCGCACCCAGTAATATTAAGACACATTCGTTTTTAAAGGGTATATAGAAGAGAAAATTTTAATAAAATCCCTTCGAATGACACTGCTTTCTCCCTAGATGGATGTACTAATAAAGAAAATTCTGAGGCTACTTTCAGGTTATTTTTTATCGAGCTATATTTAATCAACCCTATTTCAGAGCCCATAATTCACTAACTAGTAAATTTATATTTAAGTATTTTGTAATTGTTAAATATAAAATTATGTAAAATTGATATTATAAAATACCCTAAAAGTCAGAATAGATAAAATTACTATGAAAAATTATTTAATAAAAAAGAATGTAACCTTGCTGAGTTTCTTGCCGGTTCTTCTCAGTTGAAGGCTGACTTCCGAACGGGTTGTAGCTTCAGTAACTCTAAATTTGACCTTCATATGTGCCTTCCGAGGGCCTAAACTGAATAAATGGTTTTGAACTTTGAATTGAATTTTGAACCTTTATAAGTGGCTTCCTAGGACCTAAACTGAATAAATGTTTTGAATTTAGATTTTTGTTTTTTTGTGTTCCCAGTCGTTTCACAATATACCTGTTTCAACAACGACACTGCGACGCAGTTATAGGTAGGTCCGTCTGTAACAATGCATAGAATGACATCATTCTGCAACGCCGGCAATCGTGATCTGAATCGGACGGACGGACAGACGGACTGTGGGTACTTTTGCTTGTATACGAGTATATTGCAATTATGTAAGAATTGAATGATTTGCATAACGTTTGATTGTGTTGATCGTTGTTGGTACAAGAGGATAGGCCGGTCTTTTATTTGTTTAATCTTGATTGTATACTAGATGCCCCCGTGATTTTACCCGCGTTCCAGCTGACTGTTTCTGAGATTAAAAGCACCATATCTGCTACTCCTTTATATCTGTGACATATTTTATTTTCCAGGATGTTTATTTATTATTATTTATATTATTATTATACTTATATTTTAGCTTCCTGAAACTGATTTTAATGAATGAAAAATAGAAAAACTATTAAAGTAGACAATTATTATGTAAAATAGGTACGTAGGCCTTTCTGTTAAGTAATCTGGTTCCCTGACATGACAGCTTACTAGGGTTGTTGGCTTTGATAAATAATTAATTATATTTTTACGGGGTATTTTGTAACACGTTGTACAGACATAGTTCTTCCACTGAAACCTCTTGATCAACTTAAGCAAGATTGTATGTATGGATGTTTGTTACTCTTTCACGCAAAAACGACTAAACAGATTTGGATGAAACTTGGCATATAGATAGAGCATATCCTGGAATAAAACAAAGACTTCTTTTTATCCCGGGGAAAATGAGACATCCCTCGAGAACGCGGGTTAAACCGCGGGGGACAGCTAGTATATTATAAATCCAGCGCACGCCCCCGTTAACGAGCCGACAAAGCACCATAATAATAAGGGTAACTGCCCATTACCCACATCTAGGTATTTTATGCCCCCATTCCTAGCCCCATAGGGAAAAAACCCACCCAAAATACCATAAAATGTCCTCAAAGATCATAAAAATATTACAGACCGGCCATTTTGCATTTCTGACTGCAATTACGAAAATTGGACGTGTTTTGCGAGTCATTGATTTTTATGGAATCGTCATGAGGTGTGAAAGGGTAAAACCATGTTTCTTGTGGTGGTAATGGTAGATTTGCATGTAAATATTTTGGTTTATGTGGTAACCAATTTGTTTGATGTCGCAGCGGTGTTTGGTGATCTCGTTAGGCGCGAGGGTTTTTATGGAACGGATATTGGAGGACAAAATTGTTATTGTCTATGGTGTTTCATATTGTTACAGTGTTTTGTTTTTATTTTGACACCAAAAAGTTTACAATCATTGTTTGTGCGAAAAAAATCATTTAACGCACCAACCTTGAAATGGGAAAACGAAAACAGTAAATGATGGTCGAATTTTCTTTTTGATTTATTTTACGGTTTTTTTCTTTCGTCACAAATATTAATAATATAAGTACGGTATTTAATTAATTGTAAATTAAAATTAAAGGTTTTCTCGGGTGTATCTTCATAAATAAACACCTCTGAATAAAACATCAGGAATAACATTCATTAACTTAAAATGGGGCCTTACCTGTATTTACACGTTTACCGCCGCAACGAGACCTCGGAGAGCGGACCTCTCACACAGCTTCGTATTTAACGAAAGAGACAGAGCATAGGAGCATAGGAAACATCATAGAGCTTGCCAAATACCTTACAGAATCGCGCACAGGATTGTCGGTCGGAGGTTAAGTAGGACTGAACACTTCAATCTTGTAAGTCCTCAAAGTACAATAGTACTTATTTGTAAACCCCTACAAATATTATAAACGCGATACAACTACTACACACATTTGAATGAAACTTGGCACATAGATAGAGTATGCAATTGACTGATATTAAGGCATAGCCCAGGATATTTAGTTTTTTTTTATTTATTTCTGTTTACATTTTCTACGGACTCTTAGTCCGTACTCTTTGAAGATTCTACGATAAATTATTTTAAGATTAATTGTATTGTGTTTTTATAAATTAACATCTTTCCGCGCGTGGTCAGCTCGTTGTTTTGAACTGAGGCTTGTGGTTCCTTAATACCTTTAATTTTTCTATAGCTTAGTGCATTGATTATAAATAAATAACTTAAGATATATCAGTTTAAAGACCGGTCTTTTTGAAAGACTGTCGTGGGGATACAGACACTATCTCCGCCTGCACTATTTAAGAAATACAACCAAACACAACATTATTATTATTATACTTTTGTACGGAGAAAATATAAAAACCTTCGAGAACGCGGCAGAAACCGCTTGTCGGTAACTAGTTTAACATATTGACAAGTACCAATGACCAAAAAGGTAACTCAAGACAGACGCGTACATTAAAACCTAAAAATAATCTAAATAGCTAAACACGCGAAATCTCGTTATAGGACTCTGCTTAAATTATCTAATCTTTGTCGCTTTAAGTGTGGCCATAAAACAGGCGTGGTGTGTCGTAACGTTTACTACTGGCTTATAAGGCGTTAGCATCCGGCGTATTATGAATGAAAATATAAAGATTATGTGCCATCGTCAAGGTAATGTTACTTTTTATCACTTATGACCTTATTTTGAGATATTTGACGTATTTTTTTGTACCTCATGTCGACAATCAAGCTGATCCACCTGATGATTTGCAATATCAGGGGCAACGCCAATGCGCCTTTCAGTTTATGTTTACTGAAATGTAGTACCTAAATGCTTGATACTTAGTATCTTTTGAAAGTGTTAATCTTTTAAAGTGATGGAAAGAAACCGCCGTAAAGCATCGCTGTTTTATTGACGACAATAGCATGGGACAAATGTGTCTGAAATGTTCACTATATGTCAGTTTAAATCTTTATTTTTATAATTCTTCTGACAGTGAACTCCTCCTAAACGGCTGGACAGATTTGAATGAATTTTTTTGTGAGCGTTTGGGTGGCGCCCTGAATGGTTTAGATTCACAATTGGACCCGGTAGGTGGCGCTGTGAGTGAATTCCTAGCTGGTATCTGTATAAGTTTTTTTATGCCTCGTAGGACGAGAAACAGGCAATCTGTCCACTTCGGTACACTTCCTTATGGTAAGTGGTCACCGCCGCCTATGGATATTTACAGCACCATTACGTTGTCGACCCTGAGACCCGATGTTGTTATTTATCAGGTGCCTGTAATTTCTGTCGATAACATATTATAATATAGAAATATCATTTACCATAACTATAAAAAAAACCGTAAATACGCCTATACGCGCGATGAAAGGGAGAGAAATAAATGCCACCTCACGGTTTACCTGTTGCTAGAGAGAGATGAATAAATCGTTAGTTACGTTAGATTAAGCGCGACTAAATAGAATTAGGTCGAATACCAACATTTGGTGTTGCCATTTCTGAGCGCGGACAGCGCATCTATAAATTTAAATATTATTAAAACATTTTGGTAAAATAAAGAAAAAACAGCCTGTAGCTACTCAACAGAGTAGATATCAATCTACAACAATAAATGACAAGGGTCTGACTGCTTCAAAATAAATGGCAAAATTTATGTGAAAACTCCTATTCGATAAATTACCGTTTTTATTTGAATTTTCTCTTCTTTTTTATACCGCATAGGCCGACAACAAACAGACGGTCCACCTGATGGTAAGTGGTCACCGCCGCCTATGAACATTTGTAGCACCAGGGGCATCGCCAAAGCGTTGTCAACTCTGAGACGTAAAGTTAAGTCTCATGTGCCTGTAATTTCACCCACTTCTTCGGTCTGAATGTTGGCCTCGAATTGGCTCCGAAAAGCCTGATCAGATTAAAATAAAATTGCACTCTGTTAAAATAGAAGCTAGTGTTCAATATCAAAGATCAAACGGGTTTAAAAATATGCGGTTCAAATATATTCAAAATCTAATCCGCAGAATGATTTTTTATGATCAATCTAACAAGAATTAGTAATTAATTTGATCTTGTACAATTATGACGTCACTACACGCTGTCATATATAAGACTAGCGTTCCCCGCGGTTTCACCCGCGTTCCCGAAGGAAATAACATTTTCCCGGCACAAAAAGTATCCTATGTAACCTCTAATACCTCCAAGAATATGAGTACAAAGTTTCATGATGATTGGTTTAGTAGTTTTCGCGTGGAAGCGTAACAAACAAACTTACATGCACATTTATAATATTAGTAAGGATTTATAAAATACGCATTTTTTAGCATAAAAAAATATATAACCAACTAGTGATATTAATGATAAAAAATTTACTTTGATGTTCGTTGATTCTAGACTTTAAACTAAAACAGCTCTAAATGTTGACTAATAATAAATATCCTTGGCCATTCTTCACATAGTTATGTGATACCAGTTTTAGCAGTTCTTGAACTGTGGCAACTAGATATACCACATATACTTCATTTTGAATACATACGTATATAGATACTAGCTGTTTCCTGCGGTTTCGGCCGCGTTTATCGATATCATATAAATATAACCTGTTACTATATATCTACGAAAAATTCCGCGTCGAATGGTATCAGTCCCATCCCGATATTGTCAGTAGTTTTAAGGTGATGGTGCGTCAAAGGAACACTATGTTCCTTCTGTACCTATATATAAATATAAATAAATAAATAAATATCCTGGGACATTCTTTTACACACGGCCATCTGATCCCAAACTAAGCAGAGCTTGTACTATGGAAACCAGATAACTGATATACTACATATATTACTTTTTTCTAAATAAATACTTATATACATATTTACACCCAGACACAGAACAAACAGACATGTCCATGCACACAAATGTTTGTCCTGGGTAGGAATCGAACCCGCAAATTTAGGTTTGGCTGTCAGAGCGTTAACCACCAAGCCAACTGGCCTGTCACTGCCTGAAGACTAGCTGTCCCCGTGATTTTACCCGCATTCCCGAGGGATGTAACATTTTCCTGGGATAAAAAGTCTATATGTTATTCCAATATATGTTCTATCTATGTGCCATGTTTCATCCAAATCCGTTGGTTAGTTTTTGCGTGAAAGAGGAACAAACATCCGTACATTCTTTTCGCGTTTATAACGTTAATAGTATTTATAACCAGACACATAGTTAACATACAAGTTTTTTCTTGTTTTTTTTTTTAATAATATGAACTAGTGCTTGACTGCGATCCCATCTGATGGTAAGCAGTGATGCAATCATGTTCATGCACACAAATGTTTATTCTGGACGAGAATCGAACTGCGGCGTGGCGGTCAGGGTGTCTAGCCATTAAACCTACAGACCCATCTAATATATAGCTTAAAATCTTCCCAAGCTGAATACTTACTACGTACTTAACTGAAAGAGCTACTTAAATATTTAAAATAATAAATAACGCTTCAACTAGCTAGCTTTCATCCTGCGGCTTGACTCGCATTCTCGAGTGAATTCAAACACTGTCTGCCAAACCTTAGGTCGCGGGTTCGATTCCCACCCAGGACAAACATTTGTGTGCATGAACATGTCTGTTTGTTCTGTGTCTGGGTGTAAATATCTATATAAGTACCTATGTACATATTTAGAAAAAAAAAGTAGTATATGTAGTATATCAGTTATCTGGTTTCCATAGTACAAGCTCTGCTTAGTTTGGGACCAGATGGCCGTGTGTAAAGAATGTCCCAGGATATTTATATTTAATTTATTCTTGATTGAAGTGATTAAAGAATCATAAATATAGTTTTACATTTAATTTTAGCTCATACTTGAAGTACTTGCAGCATATCTGATTATGTTAACCGCATAAAACGTGGAGCGAGAGCTGGAACTCGCAACTAAAGTTTATTCTTACCGCGAGTTCCAGAGCTCTATAAACACTAAACTCCCTAATTTTACCATCTTAATTATTTGCTTATAAGGTAACTTACAAAATTTCACAGCAATGATATAAGTCTACTAGCTGTCCCCCGCGGTTTTACCCGCGTTCCCGTGGGATGTCACATGTTTTATACATAAAATCTTTCCTCTTCAATCATTCTTCTATATTCAAAAATCCGCATCAAAATCCGTTGCGTAGTTTTAAAGATTTAAGCATACATAGGGATATAGGGACAGAGAAAGCGACTTTGTTTTATACTATGTAGTGATATGTATATATCAAAATGAATGTTTGTCTGTATGTCCTTTATAGAATCGTAAATTATGCAATGGATTTTAATGCAGTCTTCAGCAATAGATAGAGTAATTCAAGAGGAAGGTTTATAACCAGGATTAAAAGCGGGCAAAGCCGCAGGGCGCTGCTAGAGTAGTATAAAGCAACCTTCCGAACTTGCGTTAGAGTCAGTGCCTGTAAAGGACTATTTGAATAAATATACCTATTTCATTATTATTCATACACATAAATAAATCACTAAGTAATGTTGAAAAGCGTATCAAAAAGGCGTAGTTTAAAAGACTTAAGTGCACAAACTGACACAAACTGATAGAATAGTGTATTTTTTTTTACACGCTTTATATTAGCTTCACCTGTATGTATGTATGTAACCGACCCCTTTGAGCTCGATTTTGTCCTACTTTGAACGATCAGATTTAATTCAAACTTTGCACACCTGTCAAAGATCGATGACAATGCAATAATCCGATCAAAGCATCCGATTATCCTAATTAGATTCGCCAGGATTAATTAATTTCTTTCCGCATTCTTTGCATGCGAGTAAGAGAGATAGAGCTAGTATGCGAACTACGCGTGCGTGCGGTTCCAGACTTAGGTACTCTTTCGGCCACTCAAAATGCTTTTATTAAAAAATGAAAAATAAATAATAGTATAAAAAAACTAGAAAACACGCTTTATATAGAAAACCAAACTAAAAAACAGAAAAAAATTTTTGATAAATATTAATTAAGAATAATGTAAAAAAAATGAATAAATATAAGTTATTAATAGTTTGAATAAGATAAAATGTTTTATTTTAAAAAAAGCGGCGGTGCTTTTCAAGATATTATCGAAATGATAATCCTTCTCATATCTGTCAATTAAATATTTATAACTATTGACACCATGCACCCGACGCTTTTTTTACTATAAAACATTTTTTCTTATTCAAACTATTAATAACTTATATATATATTTTTTTACATTATTCTTAATTATTATTTATTAAAATTTATTTTCTGTTTTTTAGTTTGCTTTTCTATATAAAGCGTGTTTTCTAGTTTTTTCAAACAATTATTTATTTTTCATTTTTTAATAAAAACATTTTTATATATTGTACATATATAATAGCACATATATAAAATATATTTTTATTTAATAAATCATCATATTTTATGAAAATTCTATTTCTATTTTTAATCAGAAATTAATGTAATTATCCTTAGACATTCCTTCACACATGTTTATACTTTTTGTGCACTTCATAATCTTCTGTAATTGATTCTTCTTTATACTTCTTATTCTTCTTTAGTCTGTAACCTGAGGTTTAGTAGAAAAGTCGGCACTAACACACCTGAAAGTTTGCTCACCTTGTCTAAAATACAGGTTCGAGCAACTATTCAGGCCCATCAGTGTACCGTACTCTCTTCTTTTGCTTTTCTTCTTTCAACTCTTCTTACTTCCTCCTGGAGTACTTCTTAAATCTTTGTGTGTAGTGAAAAATAAATTACGTACTATTAACATCCAAAAATACATAAAAAGTTACATGTTACTTTGTAATAAATTTACTTAGACGTAAAAAGTATATAACATTTCTATTGATTCTGGCACGTAAGTAGGTAAATTACATAAATACTCTTATTATTAAAAAAATACTTAATATTAACTTGTAAGGTTTCACAATAAAGTTATATAAATTTTTCGCTTCGTGAATACAATATGCTATAGACAAATTGCTAAAATACTTATTTTATTAAAATATTTAAAACTCCTTTTACACATAAATTTGTGAAATCTACTAAGAGATTTAGCGCCAAAAGTGACAGCTCTAAAAAAGCGGCCATTTTGTTGTAACTGTCAGATATAGTTATAAATGCATGATAGTGATGTGGAACTATAAAACCTAATGTGTTACAGGGGATGGCATGTCCGAGATGGATTCTAACTCAAGGAGTTCGCTTTCTGCCTTTCAATCTATACTAATATTATAAAGAGGAAAGATTTGTATGAAAGTATTTTTGTTACTCCTACACGCAAAAACTACTTAACGGATATGGATGAAACTTGGCACATAGATAGAGCATATCCTAGAATAACATATATGCTACTTTTTATTCCGGGAAACTGTGATACCCCTCGGGAACGCGGGTAAAACTGCGGGGGACAGCTATCATCAATAATAGTACAATCACATCGATGTAGGTTGTTATTTTTTAAAGCGTACATGTGAAAAATTCTAATTCGATCAGGCATAGGGCCTTCGAAACGATCGACTTATATTAAAAAGCATGACTGGATTAAAATTTCGAGCGTAACAAAATGTCAGTAGTAAAAGTGAAATACACGTGCCTCAGTCTGTGAGTCAATGACTTGGTACATATTTTGAACTGCTATTTGGTGGTGTTTTGCTACATTGGTTTTTTTTATTTATCTGACTCAGAAATTTATAAAGTTGCCAACAATTGAAAAAAGTTATTATGCTTGGACAGTCAGAGTGAAAAGCTGAGGTGGCTAACCTATCTTATATACTTTAAAATAACGAGTTTCTTAAAATATACTTTTGAAGATGGCCAGAATTGATTTATGAAAAAATATTATTTATTTAAATAAATGCTATTAAACAGAAAAAAGTATTGAATGTAGTTAAAAGAATAAAATTCCCAATAGCTATTTTCCCTAACATAAGCCACCCAAGCCGTACCCTAAAAGAAAATAATTAAACCTAAATACATCTGTTACCTATACTAAATTTAATAAACAATAAACCAACACGCAAAAATACGGTAGGTGCGTAAACGAAGAGTCAAACACGTGCCGTTGTCCAATCAACATAACAAAACACTATCTGAAATAAAAATCTACGCCATTATGGCGGCACATAAAATGGCGCGAAAACGCTCGCGATTTGACAGGTGTCAATTAGAACGGGGGAATAACGGGCGGTTGATAAACGACACGCGGGGTGACATTCTAAACGACACCACCGAGTGTTAACATGAAACTATAACTTTTTTTTTTATTATAATTGTGTTCAAATAGATAGCGTTTGATTTGTGACGTGGGCTCGTTAGCTGTCGCTTGGTTGAGGTGTCGTTAAGTCTTGATTTGACAAATGACATGTATGTTTGTTTGTGTGAGAGGCATTAAGTTTATGCGTAGTTTTTTCTTTAATAATTGTTTTTAATAACTTGTTGTTTGTTCTACTTTAATATACATTTTTAATTATATGGCTATGGACATTTGCAATACCAAGGGCATCGTCAATGCGTTGTCAAACATGAGACGTGAATTTAAGTCTCATGTGCCTTTTAATTTCACCTTACCGTTCTATCCGAAACACAGTAATACAAGTGCACTACTGCTTCACGACGGAAATTAGAATGGTAGTACCTACTTCCCCGGAAGAACTCTGTACTAAAAGCTCTACTAAGTACTTGTAAATACTAAATATGCATAAAAATACTCAAATACATTTTAAAGCACCACCAAAATGTTTTTCATCAATTCATAGAATGAGAACAGTATCATGATTATAAACCCCTATAAATATCCACAAGAATTAATTCTAATCTAAAACAACCATTAAGTGTGGCCAGCCCTAATAAAACAAACGCCACACCCAGTCGGACCGCGCCCTTATTTACATCATATGTTACCCTGAAAATACAAAACTGACGTTTACGACACACGATACGGCGACACATATTGTTTGCCCTGGATTCACTCACTTTTTTATAAAATAATCGATTAAAAAAATACTAATTTTATTTGTAAACAATGATATTACAGATAGTTAATCACATATTTATCACTACATAGTATAAAACAAAGTCGCTTTCTCTGTCCCTATATCCCTATGTATGCTTAAATCTTAAAACTACGCAACGGATTTTGATACGGTTTTTTTAATAGATGGATTGATTGAAGAGGAAGGTTTTTATCTATAATACATTTGACATCCCACGGGAAAACCGCGGGGGACAGCTAGTTTATAATATGAGTAGGAATTATAACACAGTTTGGTTACCATCCCTCAAGTAGGAAATGGAATGTTGTGGCAGTGGAGAGTCAGTGTCCATCTATCTCAGTTTTGTTTGTTTACGCTAGAACTACGTAACAAATTTGGACTAAACTTGACACAGTAGTTTATAACTTGTATTAACACGTAGCATACTTTATATGCCGGAAAAAATTAACATCCTCGGGAACGCAAGTGAAACCACGGGGAACAGCTAGTTACTATATATATATATATAGGTTTTTGTCATGATATTCATCTTAAGGTACCGTAATGACCTCTTACCGTAACAGAGTAACCCACTATTAATTTAGGACCTCCTTTTGAGACCATATTTCCAATTAAAGTGTACACTTATATTTATATTTTTTTTTATACACAAAATCAACATTGACATATTATTATGCTGGCAACCGAACCCAACTTTGAATACCTGCCAAATTACAAATCGATAGCTAAGGATTCCTTTTCAAGGGAATCCGTAAAAAACATCTGTGACATGTGAGTTTTACTCAGATTTTATACAAAACCATTAGGTACACAAACATTGCTTGTGCAAAACACAAGTCCAAAAGTAAATCGATACTTCCACAGACACCCCGCTGTATACATTACACCCCCAAAAGCTAATGGCATTTTTATTTACCCTATACAATGCTATATATTTAACTCTTTTAGTTAAATCTACTTACCAATTGTTTTCGAATTTAGATTTGTTTTTTTAGTATGGCAACAAAAATATTAACTTATCCCACTAATATTATAAACGCGTCTGTTTGTATTTATGAATGTTTGTTACTCTTTCACGCAAAAACTACCGGGCTGATTTGGATGAAACTTGGAATAGCATATAGGCTACTTTTTATCCCGGGAAAATGTAATTTTGAATTAAGAAGGGAATGCATTTCGATCACAAAGTATATATATTTCCCATACAGACTTGATAAATTTAATATTATCGAAATTAGCTCATAAAAAAATTAACTACAATTTTTCCGGGTAGTTAAAAAACATTACCCCATAAAACTTTATACGGACAATTACGAGCACTATAAATATATTTTTTCCGTTCACAACTAACAAACCAAAACACCAAAAAGAGATCACTCAGATTAACAAAGACAACGGTTCTCCCATCCGATTGCAGTGTTAACAAGCGAGACAGACATAGCCACGTGAATAAAACGTGTCCATGAGAAATTATTCCTTCATGGTGGTCCCATAACATTTTATAAATTTTAGTCACGAACAATCTAACAGTGAAATGCACAGCTATACAATAAATCTATCGAAAGGTCACCTCCATAGTGAAATATCATGAACCTATTTTCCCGTGGATAAGCCCGCATTCCCGAAAGATCTACAGGGTGTTACAAAACTACCCGTAAAGCCGAAAGGAGGAAATGGGCCCTTATAACGAGTCCATTCACAATATTAAAGAACCGTAGTAACGCTGTATAACATACCCCAACAAAATTAAAAAACTGATTTTTATGAATGAAAAATAGAAATACTATTAAAGTAGACAATAATTAGGTAAAATAGGTACGTAGACCTTTCTGTTAAATAATCTGGTTCCCTGACATGACAGCTTACTAGGGTTGTTGGCTTTGATAATATAATTAATTATATTTTTACGGGGTATTTTGTAACACGTTGTATAATATCCTAAGACTATAACATAGTCCACATTCGAGAATAGTTGAGAAAAATAATTATTTAAATCGGAAAGATCGAAATGAGCATATTCGAAAATTACTTAATATCAAATGAAAAAATGCAAAATGTTATTTAAATCAAATGACCTATGGTTATAAGATATGAAATGAAATGAAATGAAATGAAATGAAATGAAAATATTTTTTATTCAAAAATTTGGAAAAAACTTGGCATATATCCGGGAATAATGTAGCTTTATACAAAAAAAAAATGATTTTTTTTTTATATCGGTTGAGTAGTTTCTGAGATTACCTACATCCAAACATACAAACTTCACTTTTAAATTTATTTGTTGTAAAAGAAAAATATTAACATACCTAGGTTTAAGTACTTTCTTGTTATAATATAAATGCGAAAGTTTGTAAGGATAGTTGAATAAACGGATATTTGTTTCTCTTTCACTCCAAAACTACCAAACAGATTTGATTAAATTTTGGCATGAAGATAGCTTAAAACTAGAATAAACACATAGGATATTTTTTATCCCGGGAAAATGCAACATCCCTTGAGAATACAGGCGAAACCGCGGGCGACAGCTATTGGTTATAAATTTATGTTTAGAAGTAAATATAGGAGCTTAACTAATAAACAATATCACAAAACGATATCCATTACCGTAATTTAATATGGTAGGTAGTTGTTGCGTCGATCTATCTTAATTCAGTTGTTTTGTTACAGCCCACTAGTCCAGGAGCTCGGGTAACATTATCAATTATAATACGAAGCCTTTTGTTTAATAAAAACGTTGACAACAATATTATTTTTGATGTAAAAACTTTTTGAAGTGAAACTATTTAGTAGGGCTTTAAAATTCTGATGGCAACCTTTTTTTGGGACGAAAAATAAAGCTATATATACTTCTATATACAGAGAATAAGGTTCCTTTGACGCACCATCACCTCAAAACTACTGAACATATCGGGATGGGACTGCTACCATTCGACGGGGATTTTTTTCTAGATGGTTATAGGCAGTGCCGGATTAAGCAAGCGCGGGGCCCGTAGCATATACTGTCGAGGGGCCTTTGGTCTGCTACGGATACTTAAGTATGAAGAGGTAATAAAAACAATCGGTGTTGGGCGGCCTTAGACACGCGGGGCCCCCTTTTGCGGGGGCCGCCTTTTACGCGAGTTACTGGTTTATAGGCTGTATATGATATCGATAAACGCGGGTGAAACCGTGGGGAACAGCTAGTGAGTGATAAACACAATCTATGCTGTTCAAAATTGATTGGTGAATAATTGAAATGTTTCCCTGTAACGCAAAAGTTTCACTTCTATCGTGTGTTTACGACATACCATGTTTTTAAGCTACGTTGTGGTTTGAAACCGGATAAAATGACAAAGCGACACTAAAAAAAGGCAAACATGCATCTATGAGACTTTGTCGGCGAGAGAATGAGATAGGTAGGTATTACTGAACGTAACTATATGAAACGAAAGAGAGGGCTCTGGATTGAACACAGTTTATAATTTAAATTAAGTTAAAGTAAGTTACTGAAGTAACTACCGACTCCGAAATCAGTATACAACTTAAATAAAGCGAAACACAAGCAATTTTATACATTACTAGCTGTCCCCCGCGGTTTTACCCGCGTTCCCGTGGGATGTCACATGTATTTTACATAAAACCCTTCCTCTTTAATCACTCTATCTATTAAAACACCGCATCAAAATCCGTTGCGTAGTTTTAAAGATTTAAGCATACATAGGGATATAGGGACAGAGAAAGCGACTTTGTTTTATACAGTGTGATATATATAGTGATATATTAACTAACCAATATAAAATATATTTATTATGTAATACCTAATCTTTGTCGTTTTACGTATTCTACTATGCGTGGTGCTAAAAGTTGTGGTTATGGGTTTTTCATTAAATATTTTTTTAAGGAAGCCTTTTTTTTCATATGTACACTGTAATTTACATGTCACATTAGTCAACAAAATAAAATGTTAACAACAAATATTAAAGAGGAAATACCCTTGCAAATTATAAAATGCTTCAAACAGTGTGTATTAAAAGCGACAAGCCAGTTGGCTTGGTGGTTAGCGACTCTGACTGCCAAACCGAAGGTTGCGGGTTCTATTCCCACCCAGAACAAACATTTGTATTGAGAAAAAAAAGTTGTGTATGTAGTATATCAGCTATCTGGTCTAAATAGTACAAGCTCTGCTTAGTTTGGGATCAGATGGCCGTGTGTAAAGAATGTCCCAGGATATTTATAATAAAATACCCACTCCCAATCTCAGTAAAAACAACTTTCCGAACCGGGATTTGAGTCTGACCATTTATAAGTGCCTGTGAAGACCTATTTGAATAAATAATAATTACATAATTACAGGCACATGAGACTTAACAACTTCACGTCTCAGGGTCGACAACGCATTGGCGATGCCTCTAGTGTTGCAAATGTCCATAGGCGGCGGTGACGGTGTCCGCTTGTTTGTCGGCCCATGTGGTATAGAAAAAGAAAAAAATATAAAAACCTTTTTAATATTCGCTATATTTTTTAACTTTCATTCAAAGCATTATTCAAACTTATAGAATATAATATGAGTAAAATGATCGACGACTCAATATTTCTGCTCACCAAAGTTAAAACAGTCTCGTGTTCTCAAAACGATAACTCAAACATGTCAACGCATTTTAGTCGTGAATATCAATCAACCTAATGTAAACATACGTTCAAACTTGGCTTAAAGGTATTTTTAAATCGTACAGACATTATTCTGCGGGGTAAATTCACACGTTTAAATCACCATCACCGAGGGCTATTAGTGATAATTGTCATGCCAACTGTGAATGTTAAGTAAGGACTAACATTAAGTAACTTTATAAATAGCCATAGACAAGACCAGACAATTGCTTGACGCTATGCTTTACGCCATTTTTAATCTATGGTATTTGGATGTTGTAATTGTACGTAGCCACAGATTTTTTGTTGAAAGAAACTATGGGTTGAGAAATGCATTGCTTAGGTACTATAGTCTTTTTTTTTAATCCTTAGGATCTAGAAATATATTTTCAACCCAGATAAATAATCTTACTTAATAAGTGGAGCTCGTTTTTTTTTTTTTTATACTACTAAGGTAGCAAACAAGCTGACGGCCCGTCTGATGGTAAACGGTCACCGCAGCCTATGGACGCTTGCAACACCGTGGGTATCACTCGTAGTAAACATTAAAAAAAAACTTAATAACTTAACCTAAAAAAATTATAAAGAGTTGTCAATATTACTACACTAGTTACCGAACATCCTGTGTTTATGTGTATGAAATAAAAAAATATTAATAAATAATTTTCAACAACATTACGCTTGTTACTCAACATCCTGAAAGTATGTGTATAAACTAAATAAAAAAAAACCTTGACAAAAAAAAATAAAGTAACAACAAAGTATAACAACACACATCCGACTCCTGGCCTATAAAACAACCGCGCCTCTGCTCGCGTGACCACCCACTAAGTGTATCTAGACATAACCTAATTGAATTAGCCAATATCCATTTCCATTTCATCCACTTAATACTATCTCTCTATCAGCCATTGTAAAAGCGCAGCTATTTTTTTCGTCTTGACCTCGTTCGGTTTAGTTCGGCTTTTTTCGGAAGTAGTTCGGTTTAATTGCCATTTAAATAAATTGGTTTGGGGTTGGAATTCCCTGGGTAGCTGTGTATAAAAATACAGGTTTTTAATAGAGAGATAGATATGTACGAGTATAGTATGGGTCTAATTATGCCCGACTACGACAAAGGCAAAAGAAGGGTTATACTTTTAGCCTATTCAACCAAATATTTCTTTTTATTTTTCCAAGCACCACCTTCCACCACATCATCCCACACCACATTGTGGTCAGACACAAGCTTATACGCTATAATTTTCTTTTCAAACAAGCCAAATGAAATAAACACCCGAAACATAACAGACCTAAGTTAATAAGTGCGAAATTCGATAAAACTTCTAGGCCACAATTATAACGAAACTGGGTCATTTTTATTGCCAGACAGTATACCACTAATTACTTTTCAGTTTATTTCCCTGCCAGTGTTTATGGCTTTCGTGAAATGTGTTTTTTTTTTACTTTTTTGAAAGTATTCATAACTGTGTTGTCTTGGTTAGGGGAATGGGAATTAAAATGAAATTTATGAAGCGTTCTTTATTCCATTTGGTAGCATTTTCCATTTGAAAAAGAAAAGCAGGTAAGCTCTCCTTCTTGTTAAAATGAAAGATACCTTTCATTAAACACGCGGATGGCACAGATATGTTTTATTGGGATAATTTACTTCAGTGCGGTAGTCGTGTCATTTGATATCTATATAGGACTTCATTCTTAGATAGCGCTTAGAGCTTCATAGAAGCAAGCATAAAATGTGTATTAGGAGACTCGGCTATTCCATAATAGTTTAAATAGAAGTATATCGAAGAGAAGTAGCTCGAAGGTTTTGAGTTCGATTCTCAGATCGGATAAAGAAATAATAACGTTCCTTTATTTAGAAATGATTATTTGTAGACCAAGATTCGAAGTGTGCCTGAGAGGTAGACAATGGTCTACACAACTTACGTTGGATTGAATATGGGTCTCATTATTAAGACCTCTGTCTACCCCTTCACGGATAATGTATGTAATTTACTTGATATATTCGATGCTGGCTTCCACCATGCTGTTTTACCCGTGTTCCCAAGAGATCCTCTATTTTCCCCACACACTAACATCAGATAAGGGTTTGGTTACCATACTACAAATTATTATTTTTTACTTTGCCTGGATCAGTTGCCTTTTACTTTCATCGTGATCATTATAACAGTTAATTTGGCCCCAATACTGGGGCTTCACCTTCCCCAAGTAAGGATTCAACATATTTAGGTTCCAAGTCAAGTAGAAATGAACAGAAATACTTTCAAATCAAGTGATAAAAATATGGAAGTAGTTGAATTTGGCTTTGTACGAAAGAAATAGCAAAACGATTGGGGCTACAGATATTTATGAACGCTGACCTTTCACTATCAGATGGGGCTACACTAAATAATATTTGGGTAAAGTGCGAGTCGTGATGTGGATTTAGGGTTCTAAGAAACATGGAATTAATTGGAAAATTGTGTTCGAAAATTTTATGAATTTTATTGGCCTTATGTTGTCAAGAACCAAAAGGTCAGTTTTGTCAACTAAGGACGTCATCTTGTTCATCTATGGTTTTTGGCCTACGAACAGCAGGACCGTCTGCTTGTTTATTGGCAAAAACATCATGGTGCGTGGTCTCCGTCGCCTATGTACATTAGCAACACCAGGGGAACCGCCAATGCGTTGTCGATTCCGAGACGTGAAGTTGTTATGTCTCATGTGACTGTAATTTCACCGGCCTTACCTTTCTAACCGAAACACAGTAATACAACTGCACTACTGCTTCACAGCAGAATGGGTAAGGGCAAGTACTACCGGATCAACTCAGCAGTAAGACTACTACTGCTTCTAAATATTTTATAAAAGTTATAATACTTATTCACAATATAATACATGTTATCCATTCGTCAGCGCAGAAACATGAGAGCACTGATTACCTTGTTTTCTTTACTCTTCTCTCCCAGTTCTCCGTTTTATTTATCCTCTCACTTTCAGTATCTGTCTTCCAACCATAATAAATATCTTCGTTCCTCTCATAATCGCCTTCTTCAATGTCCCACCCATCACTCTGACTTTCTTCATTCTACGTTCTTCATTCAGTCCATTCTACTATGGAATGAGCTCCCTCTTGAAATCAGGATGGCAAACAGTCGGTATTGTTTCCAAAAAAAAAATTCAAAATTCAAAACCATTTATTCAGTTTAGGCCTTCGGAGGGCACTTATGAAGGTCAAATTTAAAGTTACTGAAGCTACAACCGGTTCGGAAGTCAGCCTTCAACTGAGAAGAACCGGCAAGAAACTCAGCAAGGTTACATTCTTTTTTATTTGTTATATAAATTTTTATCTATTCTGACTTTTTGGCTATTTTATAATTTCAATTTTACATACTTTTATATTTAGCAATTACAAAATACTTATAATAGGTAACATGAAAAAAAAAAAAAACAAAACAAATAAAAATATGACAAGACTGCAAAATAGAAAATAACAATAATTAGGTACTTACAACTTAAACAAGAGATTTAGAGGTGCACTGTGCAGAGAGCAGCTATTTCCATACATTTTTATCTTCAATATAATGAACTACCTTGTAATACGCTTTTTCTTTCAAAACTTTCCTAATATAATTTTTAAATTTATGATCAGACATTTTGGTTATTGAAAGCGGTATCTTATTATAAAATCGAACACAATTACCAAGAAATGACTTGTTAACTTTAGTTAGTCTAAAGTATGGAACAACTAACTTCTCCCTTTGTCTTGTATTTATACTATGAATATCTAATTTTGACTCAAACATTCCTATGTTTCTACGTATAAACATTATATTTTCATAAATATATAGTGAAGGTAATGTCATTATATTTATTTCCCTAAATAAATCTCTTAATGATTCACGGGGACCCATACTGTAAATTGCACGAATTGCTCTTTTTTGTATAATAAATATTGATTCTATATCCGCTGCTGCTCCCCAAAACAAAATACCATAGGACAAGAGGCTATGAAAATATGCAAAATAAACTAATTTGGCCGTCTCAACATTCGTCAATTGTTTAATTTTCCTAACAGCAAAAGCAGCCGAACTTAATTTAGCAGCTAGAGTATCAACCTGAGGTCCCCATTGCAATTTATTGTCTAATGTAAGACCCAAAAATACCGTTTTATTTACAAGATCAATATGGCTCCCATCTATTATTATTTGGCTATCTACTTGTGCTACATTTGGTAAAGAAAACCTTAAGCATTTAGTTTTCTTTGAATTTAGTAATAGATTATTTGTAGCAAACCACCCACAGACAATTGACATAGTATGATTAACTTTAGTTAGATCTTTGTCTTTTCTATTAACTTTAAAAATTAATGATGTATCATCAGCAAACAAGACAATATCTGTGAGGTCATTTACAACATATGGCAAATCATTTATATATACTAAAAACAAAAATGGACCTAAAATTGAACCCTGGGGTACCCCCATTTCGACTAAAGAGCCCTTGGATGTTGTGCCGGTAATCCCTACCTTTTGCTGGCGATTTGATAAATAAGATAAAACAAGATCATGAGCAGTTCCACGAATTCCGTAGAAGTCAAGTTTTAGTAGTAGCGTACGGTGGTCAACGCAATCGAATGCCTTGGACAGATCACAAAAAATGCCAATCGCATCCTGTGAATCCTCCCATGCGCCATAAATGTGCCTCAGCAATGTTGCTGCCGCATCGGATGTAGATCTTCCCTTCGTGAAACCGAACTGATGACCATGCAATACCTTATGCTTAGTAAAGTGACTTGACATTTGATTAAGCAGCAATTTTTCAAAGATTTTACTAAGTGCTGGCAGAACGGAAACTGGTCTGTAATCAGATGGATTCTCCCTACAACCGGACTTGAAAATAGGTACTATTTTACTATATTTCATTAAATCAGGAAAACAACCCTGATCAATGCATTCATTAAAAATATTTGACAAAACAGGTGCAATCACTGTTATTATTGATTTTACGATTGTTACTGATAAGCCCCATAAATCTTCAGTACTTTTCATATTGAGAGAATTAAAAGTTATTATGATATCGCTAGCATTAATATGGTCAAATTTAAAACTTGGAAATGTATTATGAATATGCTGCTTGAGTAAAGATTCCGCTGCTATAGGACATGATTTAAGGCTTTTAGTAGTTTTACCAGGTATACTCGTGAAGAAGTTTTCAAAAGCACAGGCTACATCTAAATTATTTGTTAGAATTTTTTCATTAATTTTAAGAGTTACCTGTTCATTATTATTTCTAATTTTACCAGTTTCCGTATTAATAACATTCCAGACTGTCTTTATTTTGTTATTAGCATTACCTATTTTATTACATATAAAGTAAGATTTAGCTTGATTACACACTAACTTGAAAGTCTTTGAAAATTTTCTAACATATTTATGAAATTCTTCGTTCTGAGTTAGAGATTTTAAATGATAAAGTTCATACAACCTATCCCTGCTCTTACGAATACCTTTTGTAGCCCAGTCACTAAATCCCATTTTACTATTTACCTTCACTATTTTAGTAGGACAGGCTCTATTAAAATTATCGCAAATCCCAGACAATAAACCTTTATACAAGACATTGGGCTCATCACTATGATATATTGTATTACAGAGTTTCAGCTCTAAATTATTCTTAAAGGTGTCTAATCTTGCCTTAGTAGTAGGTCTAATTACTTTCGTTACTTTAAATACTTGTCTTTTAAATGGCAATTCTATTAATTGAGCCTTATGATCCGAGCGAACACCACTAATAATCGATTTCCCTAGTATACTACTATTAGTTAATATATTATCAATACAAGTAGCCGAAGTGGCTGTAGATCTTGTTGACTCACTAAACAATAAATCTAAGTTGAACGATTTGAATAAGGCAACAAAATTCCGACTTTCAGATGAATTACTAAGAGTATCTACATTAAAGTCGCCACATACAACTATTGACTTGTTAGAATTATTAAATAACTTACGAAGAATCTCTTCCATTATAGACGTAAACAATAAAAAATTTGATGCCGGTGGCCTATAAACACAAACAATAATATAGTTCTGCAACTCTGCACAAGACACCTCACAAACACGCTCAACAGAGAGGCTACAAATATCTTTACGATCCTTGAATTTAATATTATTATTTATAAGAATTATTGTGCCGCCACCTTCTGCAGATAATCTATTGAATATACTGGCAACTGTAAAGTTTTTAATATTAAAAAGCATAGTGCCCGGTTTCAACCATGTCTCTGTAAAACATAATATATCTATATTTATTTTATCTAATAATAAATGAATATCAAGAATTTTGCCAAAGAAGCGATTAATATTCTGATGTAATAAAAAGGTCGAACTGTTTAGCTTCTCTGTTGTCAAAAGTTTTTGTTTAAAGAACTATTCTGAGATTTAATGTTAAAATGACTTGTTCTTACTGTGTTATCCCTTATCCTATTAATATTATATGCATTTTAAGATTAAGGTTCGGAAACACCTACTCACTACAATGTTAGCAGATTTATCTCGGCTCTAATTTTACTCCTTCGTTTAATATAAATATATATGTATGTATTTATTTATTAAGTTTATATATGTAAATTATATATTAAATAGTATGTTTATGTAGGTTTATATATCTGTTTTGTCTTCCTAACTATAAATATCTCGCATTATTTCTTAGTGCATCTACCTTTAATTATCTCTGCATCACCCAAAGGTTGTCTGGTAGAGAATGCCTTTGGCATTAAATAAATAAATAAATAAATATCCTGGGACCTTCTTTTTACACACGGCCATCTGATCCCAAACTAAGCAGAGCTTGTACTATGGAAACCAGATAACTGATATACTACATATACTACTTTTTTTTTTTTCTAAATACATGCTTATAGATATTTACACCCAGACACAGAACAAACAGACATGTTCATGCACACAAATGTTTGTCCTGGGTAGGAATCGAACCCGCGACCTTCGGTTTGGCAGTCAGAGTCGCTAACCACCAAGCCAACTGGCCTGTCAAGACCGCCTTAGTACATAAAGTATTAAATAAATATATATATTGTTTATTTTATCTGCCTATACTGTACAAGCAGACCAGTTTAACTAATTGTGTTGCCACCTGGACATTAATTCCACTAATAGTATATTATAATTTCGAAAGTGTCACTATTATCGTGCATGTTACGTTTTCACGGCTAAACGGCTGAACTTATATTGATGACATTTTATAAGGATAGATTGTATCTCGGACTCAAGGCTACTTAATGTCTCAACATATAATAATTTTTCTTTAAAACGCCTGTGAAACCGGGGAGCGGAAGCTGTATTTATAATCCATCTTTATACTAATACAAGCAGATCTATTCCCCGAGATTGTATCCGCGTTACCGGAGGAACGTACATTTTCCCGGGATAAAAAGTAACTTATGTGTTAATCCAGGTTATAAACTATGTCTATACCAAGTTTCATTCAAATCCGTTAAGTAGTTTTTGCACGAAACATCCATACATCTACCCCCACAAACTTCCGCAATTATAATGACGTAATAAAGGTCATTTTCCACTAACGACAGACCCCAAAAATATCCCATTTCGCAAATGGACCGAGTGGAAATATCATCGTTGCTCATATTGCCCCACTTATTGTCCCACTTTAGGCTATTACATTGTACAACTAATGATAAAAATTAGGTTAATAGACGCTTTGCTAACTTCTGACTACTGAGTCATGACCTCGTTTTAGAATTTGCGATGTATTACTACGGACGTTTTTAGCGAAGTTTCTGATGGTATAATAATTTGTTTAATGGTTGTATTTTATTCACGTTTTAGTACTTATAGAATTAAGTTTGTATTGGAGTTTGAACCTTATGTGTTACGTAAGTAAGATAAGTATGAAAAATAGTTTTTTTTTTTAAGTAAGTATAATTTTGATACATAGCGGTTACATGGCGGGATATACAGATGTTTCACCCGATATCCCATATACCTAGCCTATAACCATCTACGAAAAAATCCGCGTTGAATGGAAGCAGTCCCATCCTGATATGTTCAGTAGTTAAGGTGATGGTGCGTCAAAGGCACCCTACGTTCGAAGATAATAAAAAAGAGAGAGCTAATGTTGTGCGTTTTATGTTTGCACAGGGCAATCTCCGGAACCACGCTATCTTTTTGAAAAATTCTATCACAACTTAAGGTAGGTACATTATTCCGGACATAGGCTCTGTTATAATTCCGAGATACATGAAATCCCTCGCGTAAAACCGCAGCATGGAAAGGTGTTTGAGAAATTAAATAGATCGAAATTTCAGTCAGAACTTAGATATCGCGTAAAGAACAGCTCTGGTTACAATTTATATCCAATCGGTATCCAAAAGTCTCTTTCACAGATATTTCAATGGAGGTATTCGAAATTGTAATAATGAATATAGGCTCGAGGTTAAATAAAGATATTATTTTCTAGAATCATGGATGTAAATCGTTTATTGTCGATGCTTTTAGAAAATGATTTTTATATTTAAAATTACGCTTAGTATATATTTTCATTTGTTCTTTACTTCAGTGATATATGAAACGAAAGTACAAACAAACGACTCATCCCTTCCCCAAAACCAACTCACCTTCATCTAAAAAAAACACCGCAAAATTCTTAAGAACTTTTCCCCGACGCAATTTATAACGCTTTTATTTCGAATCCCATCATAATAAACGGCAAGGTTGAATGATTAATCATCGGCGGTAAGGGAAAATGGCTCTTATTGACGTACTAATAGGGGCGTGCAATAAATCTGCGCGGGCGCATACCGAGCTTTTGACGGACACGTGCCAGACACCAGCGGGTAATGCCGGATGAGATCGCGCTTTGTGTGTGGTCAGAGTTACAAGCTGAGAGAGTGTGGTTATTTTGTATGTATGCAAATGTTAAACGCTGTAAATAATAACTAAATGTGCCGTAAGATATTTTATTCGATTTAATAAATCTGTCATGCAAAGAAAACCTATTTATTTAGATTTTAAAAAATGCACTAGAAGGTTAAAAAAAAGCTATGCAAGCTTGTGAAAGCCTAAATAAATAAATTATCTATTTATAATTTTAACAGATTTTATTTGTAGCATATGCCTAGATGTTACTAAGGAACTGTCTTGTGACCCAGTCAAATTATTCAACACTTATTTGAAACTCTTATAATACTGTAAGAAACATTTATTTGTATAGATGTATGTCTGTCCAAATAACTGTCAATGTATTTCGTTCTACGACTTCGTAACTTTATTGTACAAATGATAATGGTTTGGAACTGGTATTTTTATTACTCAATCTGACATAAACGGTTGAACGGATTCAAATTAAATTAGTCACACATATTCTTGATTAAGACATAACATATGATTTTATTCCAGGAAACTAGATACTAGTATATTTACATAGAGTAATTAAAAATTATGAATTTGTAGACAGTTTAAAATATTTAATCATGAAACGCAATTTCTTAACGAGAGTTTTAGAATAACTAACTGTGGTTACGTGATGTTTTGGTTAACATATTAGGTATTTGGTTGATATCTTAGTTATTATTTGAGAGATCAGATAGCTTATCATTTACTTTTAACAAAATTAAAACAAAGGCCTGAAAGATTCGTGTTTTTTTTTTTGTGAAATATTATTTCGTTGACCTATTATTTTGGAGACTATTAAAAAAATGGTTAAAGGTGTTGTGTTTTAGTAGTTTTTAGAATATCCCTCAAGCCCCTTATAACTTAGACCACACATCTGCCGATGTAAACGAATCGGATCGATCTCGCATTAAAATGTATTTCGGGAGCGCAAGATTAATATTTTTTGGCAGAAACTCAAAGTTTGCATGCGTCGAGTGAAACGCCGCAGACGCCGCAAAATCAGAGCCGCAAGTACGGTTAATATTTTATATTTCAAACACCCGCTTTTATAAGAACACTCGTAACTTGCCCCGGCTTCGCCTGAGTGCCTTATTAATGTGGAAGTTTGCGAAGATGGATGTATGGACGTTTCTCAATCACGCAAAAATTATCGTACGGATTTGAATGAAACTTGGCACATAAATAGAACAAGTCAATAACATATAGGCCTCAGATATGCGGGTAAAACAGGGGGACAGCTAGTAATACATACTTACACACCGTCCGAGAAAAATCCCTAAATTATGGTAAATGCTACATCAAAATCTATTACGTACCTTCTTTAGAAGAACAGACGGTTAGGAATTTTGTTTAATACAATTTAAAGCTGGTGATTTCATATTCTTTTAGGATTCCTAATATTTAAGCTAGAAATTTGACGTTTGATGTATATGTATAATAATAATGTTTTATTTCTTATAATCTGTACGGTAGTTAACACTAATCATACCAACACTTGCTAGGTACCTATTTCTACCATAGCGGGTCAAAGTGACTTTATATTTCCTGCTTGAATGTATGAAATATGGTTGTTAGGAAGGGAAATAAATAGTATAACTGTATATTAATTAGTAAGAAAGAGTCATGAAGTCAAATGTGCAAAACCAATAAGATACGTGCATTTTCAATGCAAAGTTCAAAATGGGTCATTTGACCCGGTTATGGTATGTTTAGTGTTAAATACGTAATATAATTACGCTTATATTCCATTTTTTTTTGAAAATTGTAGAATTGACAACATCTATTCAGTTTAGGCCCGAAGAGGGCACTTTTGGAGGTCAAATCTACTAAATATATCAACGGCTTAGAAACGGCCTTCAACTGGCTGAAAACTCACGTGTACTCGTATATAATTTATGTATTTAAAATATATTGTATAGTATGGTAGTAAATCAGTTATCTAGTTTCCATAGTACAAACTCAGCTTAGTTTAAGATCAGATGTTCGTGTCTAAAGAATGTCCCAGGATATTTATTTATTATTTATATCCGCAATTGCACGGTTTGTTCGAACTGTTGTAACATTTGTTAGTAAAGGACGCACGTATTCTCGCTTCCTGTCAGACATTATGCTGGCGTCATTGATGTAGCTATTTACATACTACGAGTATATCGACTTTAGGCTAGCCTATAGTTAGGTAAGTTGCTACACTATGCAGAAGGTTATAGGATAGATTTCCAGACCCGAAATTGTGTATCAAAGAGTACTTTTGATATATCTACATCATCTAATAAATATTATACAGAGAAAAGATTTGTATGATTGTTGTTAAAGAATATACTGAAAGCTACTGGACCGATTTTAAAATTTAATTTTTTCACTATACTATTAATAAATGTCCAGACATTTTTACACACGGCCATCTGGTCTCAAACTAAGCTAAGCAGAGCTTGTACTATGGAAACCAGGTAACTGATATACTACACATAATACTTTTTTTTTTCTAAATACATACTTATATAGATATACTCGTATACACCCAGACACATGTTCATGCACACAGAAGTTTGTCCTGGGTGGGAATCGAACCCGCGACCTTCGACTTGGCAGTCAGAGTCGCTAACCACTAAGCCGACTGGTCTGTCTTTCCTCTTTATAATATAAGTGTAGATGTAGATTTACACTAAGTTGTTTTATACTATAAAGAGTTGATGAACCATCATCTATTCTGACAAATCTCAGATCATATTAATTCTTGCTTCGAAGAACCTCCCATAAGCTTCAGTAATCAAAAATTTCTAAGGAAATCTGTCAAGTGCCGTTTCAAAATAATTCATAATTAAGACACGTGCAGAGATCAGGAAACCTTTCCTTGAAATAACGCTTTGATTTGAAAGGTATATTGAATTTCTGTAAGATTTTTCAGCAAAACCAATCTTATGTTTCAGAGTTAGAGTTTAAATTGGATGAGCATGTAAAAAGTTATTATGCGAATTAGCTAAAAGTCCGGAGTCTCTATTTGTCGTTGTGTTTCGAGAACGAAAGAGCGAGTTGGCTAAATAATGTAAAACAAGGAGATAAAAGTTCATATTGTCGCTGTTGTTTGTTTTATTTATTAAATAATAGGTGCTGGTCGCGGTCTTACTAGCATTCTCAAGGGTTATTTATTTTTCCAAGGATAAAAAGTATATTATGTAGTTATTCAGAATGTTTCCTATCTGTGTGCCAAATTCCATCTAAATTCATTAATGTTTAATTTAGTCACAAAAAATGTAATCTAAATTATCACAGAAATTATTTGATTTTTTTTTCGTTACGAATTCATTGTAATTGCAAGTGGTAGGTAAGTTCAGGAGCTTTAATCTTCATAACTACCATTTAAGAAGCTTATTTGAATAATTTGTCTTCGACTTTGACTTTGAAAGTGCAATAAAAAACTCACATTTAAAATTCTCCACACCCAAGCATTTCCGTTCCTGTAACCAAAGAAAACAAATAATTAGTAAATCAAAATATTATTCATTCCATTTTATATCTTATAAATATAAAAATAATGTACATAATCCCTTGTAAGAGGTACGTGGGCCAAAATCAAATCCTCTGACTTTTTAAACGTGAATCGATCTTGACTGAAAACAGTTTCTCTCAGATCTATTCTAGTTTGTACAATAAACACATCTATTTTAAATAACATCTGTTTCGGATCGGCTGCGTTATCAAAGCGGTCTGTGACTGGGCTGGAGGGTGGAGGGGGGGAGGGACTGTCTGGATATGCTTGCCTGTCAATTTGATTTTAGTGTAGCGTGTTTGGGTTTCAACACAAAGGGTTCCGAACATTAAATAATTATAAAATCAATGTTGACGGGTCAGTTGGCTCGGTGGTTAGTGACCTTAACTGCCAAGTCGTAGATCGCGGGTTCGATTCCCACCCAGGATTAACATTTGTGTCCAATGCGTTGTCGACCCTGAGACGTGAAGTTGTTAAGTCTCATGTGCCTTAGTATTTTATAGGACTATTGGAGTATATCACGTGATGGCTAGACATTTTTTTTCTAATAACAGACCAATAATATCACGGCGTCTGTCCGGGCGTTTATTTCGCATAGCAATAATTATAGTTAGAAGATCCTTCAGATAATTATAGTAATTCTAATTCAAATAATATTGAGAAACCTGATATTGTTAACGTATTATCAATAAATATAAAAATTCCACATTTCATCATTATGTTTGAGTCTTCAAAACACATTAACATTAAAACGAATGTAGAATTGTAATCGTTAATTTTAAAAGATTTCTTTTTTTAACATTGATTGAACCGTAGATTCGACCTTGAAAAAATTATTCAAATGTAATCTGCACTTTATTTAAACTACCAAAAAGTTCAGTTTCATATAACAGTCTAAATTCCTTTTATTTAATTACGAAGTTCCTATTTTAAAACAAACATAAAACCGTGCATCAAACCATGACCTATATTCACACAATGGAAGAACAAAAAATAAAAGCCGTGCACACATTCAACAATAAAAAACAATACGACACCAGAAAGTGTACAACTGGCTTTTAAACCTATCTTATACAGCCTCCCTCGAGACATCCGATCCCTCAAGTGTAAAGCCGAGATTCCATTTAGGGAATTAATGAAAGAGTGAACAGTGCCTATACCATGAGTTTTTAACGTACGTACTCGCTAGCGACTGCATAAAACATTTCTATGGCAAATGTGTACAGCGCCACTAGCGGTCACCTAAAGAATTAAAATCGATAGTACGAGTCGATAGTTACAAAACCTATCGAAATGTAAACACTAGCGAGTAACGTTTTTTAGCCTTTGCTATAGAAATTCGGTACCATGAGTCACAAATTTGACAGTTGCTATCGAGAAATACTGTATCGATAGTAGTTTACTCGCTAGTGACTAAAGTAAATTTCGATAGCAACTCATGGTAGAGGTACAGATTCGGAAACGTTTTTGGGATGAAGTTAAATTACAACGTTATTTATTTACGTGTTTTTTGGGACCTGGTTTTAATTTAGTTTAGTAAGTGGATTATTTAGGTTAGATTTTTGAATGACCTCAAAAATTTCCCATATAAACATTTTTTTTATACCACAGGGGTCAAACAAGCACACGGTCCACCTGATGGTAAGTGTTTACCGCCGCCATGAACGTTAGCAACACCAGGGCATCGCCAATGCGTTGTCGACCCTGAGACATGAAGTTTTTAAGTCTCATGTGCCTAAAATTCAGTGGCGTAGCTTGCTTTAGAAGGGTCTTGTATTAAATTTTGTTGAGGGGCCCAATTGCTTAAGTACGATGCCCCTGTATCCCGGAGGCCTCATTGATACGATAGATACGGCGACACCTACGCCCTTGCTATAATTTCAACAGCTCCTTTCTAACCGAAACACAGTAATATAAGTGCGGTACTTCTTCACGGCGGAAATGGGTAAGGTGGTAGTACTTCCCTTACGAACTCTGCACTAAAAGCTCTACTACTCAATCAACAATCTATTTTTTAAATGGGCCCTTAAATAAGTATTGAATATCAACAATTACTGTCAATATTAAATCTACATTAAGCCATCACCATTATCACAAACCTATGTTACAAATTGCGGTAGTACGTTCAGAGACCTATTTCAATAACGTTAATCAGTACACATACTAGTTGCATATCGAAACGTCAGAATAGACCACCTGTTTGTATAATTTGTGGTTGTGGCTTGGCAAACGTTTCAAAGACAATATACTGGGGTTTCCACTGCCTGCTACATGTAGGCACAGTCTGGATATTTAGGAGAGTTACTTCAAAAGCAGATTTATATTAGTGTTCTAAGGTACGTTACTCGCTAGCGACGGCGTAAAACATTTCTATGGCAAATGTGTCCAGCGCCACTAGCGGTCACTTAGAACTAAAATCGATAGTACGAGACATAGTTACGAGTATGTAAACACTAGCGAGTAACGTAACAAACTTGACAGTTGCTATCGAGAAATACTGTATCGATAGTAGTTTACTCGCTAGTGACTAAAGTAAGTTTCGATAGCAACTCGTGGTAGAGGTACAGGTCCGGTGAAGCCTTAATATTTAAACCAAACAATGAATGTCCACGTGCGTTCATTAACGTGAAATTCAATAAAGTTTAAAATAACCTACGCTCGTATTTAACTAGCCTGACCTAATTTGTTGTTAATTAATAGTATCGTGAAAATTAATTATTTCTGTATTTGCCATTGAAATGATAGACTCTTAGAATAGAATATAGAATTTGTTTATTCATGTAGGCCTTTACAGGCTCTTTTAAATCGCCTTTACATAGTTTCTTAAAAATTTATAAATTCACATTAAAAATAATTAAATGGATAGCTTGTCAGGCGAGCAATTCATTGCCAAGGATATACTATAGTAAATAATAATAAATATCCAGGGACATTCTTTACACACGGCCATCTGGTCCCACACTAAGCAAAGCTTGTACTATGGAAACCAGATAACTGATATACTACATATACTACTTTTTTTTTTCTTAATACATAATAATATAGATATTTACACCCAGACACAGAACAAACAGACATGTTCATTCACACAAATGTTTGTCCTGGGTGGGAATCGAACCCGCGACCTTCGGTTTGGCAGTCAGAGCGTTCCATCGAACCAAGCCAAATGGCCTGTCCCTTTTGATATAAAGTATTCTCTCTGAACATACCTACAAATTTAACTAACGGAAATAGCTAGGGGGAAAAGTACGTAAATTTATTATAATCAAAGAAATGCAACAATTAATAAATAAAGCTTATTTTGTTCGGAAAATCTTCAATTGAAAATAACCTTCAAATTCCTCTTAAACTAATTTAAAGTAACTACAATTACAATCCCATAACCTAATACTCATTTTAGATGACTCGAAGTGACGTTTATTCATTTGAACAGTTCTACCAACACAGCATAGAAAGATAATAAGCAGTATCGCCAACTTAAAAACAAATATGTAACAGACTATATATAACATTCTAATATGAAATACGGACAGCGAAGGAGTGGAACTCATTGCCGGCGTCAGTTTCAGATCTCGGAGTCTTTAAGGCAAGAGTGAATAGGCATTACTTGAGTCCGCGGGTACCATCCTCGACTGGATCGTCACTTTCCATCAGGTGAGATCCAGTCAAAGGCGCACAAGTTTTTATAAAAAAAAACATATATCATTTTAAACATTCCATATTGCAAATCATATGAACGAACGAAATTTACCCGGTATGTAACCATTGGCCGCAAGAGACAGCCAAACGATATATTTGGGGAATTCGGAATTACCCACGAGTGAGTGAACGAATGAGTTTTATTCGTTCGCGTAATGGAGACGCCGCCGAATATCCCTCGAGGCGAAAATAATGCGGAACAGTAAGAGGCAATAGAACGGCATTCAGATTGCATTCCGTCTGAAACGTGGTCTCTGGTGGTGTGACGTCACAGGATACACGATTGCATCTGTGCCAAGATCAAGGACATTTTTTATTATAAATTATTTTTTCCATTTATTTCAAAATTTCCATATTTTGTCGACTTTCCCTATCTCTAAAATGAACTCCGGTTGAACACTGTAGAATAAAGAGAGTATTTTCGCAAGTCTTACCATGTTTTTGTTATAATTTCTCAGCGTTAATTATTTCATGAGACACGCGACACTTTAATCAACGGAGTCACGCAAATATGTCGGTGGTATCAAGAGATTAGAATATATTGCGGTGTATAAGATTGAGGCGAGCGTCAGGTTTTTAATAAAAAGCTAAAGACGGCGACATTGCTCGCATGTCAAAGGCTTCTCTGTCATTCGAAGTAGTGGGTGTAAAGATATCATTCTAGCCGGATAGATATGTCCGAATGAAATTGGGAATGTTGTCAGAACAGATAAATGTAGGCTTGAAAAGGAAGAAGTTCACTATGGCCATTTTTGATGTGAAAACTTATTTAGTAGCGTTGAGCAATTTTCTTGGGATGGGTATAAAATGTTGAACTCGCGTCAGGACACGAGACCTGGGGCTCGATTCTGTAAGGAAAATGACACTAACTCGTAGATGTTTCGTCGCGGCCTCCGTGCTGTCTCTTTCGCTAACTACGCTAATACTACTAATCACGTGAGAGATAAGCTCTCCGAGGCCTCCGTGAAGCGGCTCGCCGACGAAGTTTGTATTAGCTGAATAAGGGGGCTGATCGAAAATTCGTAAGGTGGTAAAAATGCACAACGCTAATGTTCAACTTTTCACTTCTGCCGGCACTCCCGGATTGCAACCCGTTGTTTTTTTTAATTAGACATCTTAAAGGAGGAATATTGTCCCTAAAATTGCAAAGCTTCCTTCCAAATCATTTAATTTGAAATGTCAGACATACAGATTTAATCTAGATTGAATGACAAGACCAATTGCCGTATGACGTCATTGGAAACCTTGATCGTCAGGAACATAAATTAGAATACATACAAGCGTTTTACTATTTAAACACAGCATCACATGTTACTTGCTGTCTAATAAAATCTTAAAAGTCCAATTTACCCACTTCTAATGGACTTATCGATTTGAAACTTTACAAGCATGTGGGATAAGGATGACGATCCAATAATTTGATGCCATCGTGCTGATCTGATGATGGAGTTAGGTGGTGGATAGAGAAACTCTTCAGTGGCTACGAGTCTAGTCTTTACATTCAGTTTAATCGTGTTTTTTTTTTTAGTATTTTAAACAATAATCATTATTTATGAAATGGAGATATAGTTTCATCGTTTTAGAGTTCTGGGGTTTGATTCTGTAAGATAAATGATTGTTTTACTAAGTCTCTGACGTTAACCACGCAATGACGTGAGAGCCACTGTTCGAGGCCTCGTTATTTGTGCTTGTCAACTGAGACTATACCATAACATATAGTTATTTGGCCTCAATATCAACTCTCATTGGTTAGTTTAGACGATACCTATCTAGAGTTAAATGAAAACTAGCATTCGAGCGCACCCGTCCAAATATTAAAAATGTACTCCAAAATATAAAATTTTACTAAATCAAATAGGTAATTAAAACGAAACTTTTTGTCTAAATTAAAGCACTTTTATTACAGAACAAAGGGGCCAATAATTTACGGCTGAAATTTAAAATAGACATACCAAAACTGTGCGGCACATAAAAAGTTCCTGACCCAAAATCGGGACCTTTAGATAAATTCGAGTAATACGGAAAGGTCGCATGCCGTTACATTTGAAAGTTGAGAGCGGGTTTCTTTAGCCTAAGTGTCCCTTAGCCTCGACTGAGTGGACCCACGTAAGGGCTCCCTTTGAATTGATTCTGGGTGACTAATTGGGTGAAAAGATTTTTCTTCACGATACTGAAATACCTAATTCAAACCTTTTCCTTTTTTAACCTGGATTTTCAATTTGCAAGTAAAGATTATTTTTAGATGTAATTGGTAATAACTGGTTGTTTCCGGATTGCGTTGCATTGCTTTGAATCATGGGTTATGATCATGAAACAATAAACTTTTAGAAAAAAGCACTTTTGTTTTGAACTTTCCAATTTTCCCGGCCAACTTTACCAATTTATTATTTCCCCGAAAACCATAATCGGAACCTCGAAATTCTATTATGAACATTATAAAGATTTTCCTTCAGAGGTGGTTTAACCTTTTGAAATGGTTTCTATTTATTCTAATATTTCTGAGGACATTCTACTACCTTTCTACTTTTATTGCCCTATTTTCGAGCTTTATTGATGATGATCTAGTAGCAAGCTGAAAAGCAAACTTAATAGCAGGACTTTGAAGGCTTCGTGGGTGGGATTCTCGACCTATGTTTATTCATTCCAGACGTCTACTATGTGTGTAGAAAAAAGTTATACGCGTCAGTTATCTGTAGCTCGATTCTGTAAGGAAAATGACACTAACTCGAGGATGTTTCGTTGCCACCTTCTTCTGTCTCTTTCGCTCACTACGCTAATACTACCAATCACGTGAGAGACAAGCTCTCCGAGGCCTCCGTGAAGCGGCTCGTCGGCGAAGTTTATATTAGCCGAATAAGGGAGCTGGTTACAGCGAAAATAGTTATAAATTAGAGAGAGCAGAGGATATAAAATAGGCGACCATAGAAACTAAGATTCTGACACTTACTGAAACATAATTCATTTAAAAAAAAACCTCTCTCACAAAAAGTGAAAATACAAAATAGTTTGTAACAGGTTACCATAGTTCATGCTCTGCTTAGTTTGGGATCAGTGCCGCGCGTAAAGAATATCCTTATTGATCATGAAAAAAAAAAGAACAAGATATTAATAATGACATTATTAAGAAAACTCACTCCCTCTTTGTTTAACCAAACTCCTTAATCCCTTTTAATTACTAACCGCCCATTTAGTATAGTCTGCGAAATTGATCGCGGTCCATTAAAATGATATTGTCCTTAATTTGGTCGGGTGTTATTATTTAAATTAGGTGTAATATCTGATACAGGGGCGTATTTCGGTATTCAAAAGATGGGCTTTTTAAGTTTTATCGCGGGTGAAATTGGGGCTAGAAAGAATTGGTTATGTCATTCTACAATATTTATATTGCGTGAGGTTTCGCATATAAATTTTCTTTTTATCTTCTGGCAAGTTCTGTTATTTTTTACGGCTTTAAGAATTAACATTTACGGCATTGCGTTAGTTGTTTAACCTAAATCCATATATAGGGCTGTTAAATATAAAATCTAAAGGCAAGTCTCGAATTGAAAGTATGCCTATCCCTCTCATTCAAGTATAAAATGAAAAAGACAGCAATAATTCTGATAGTTATCATTGGGCCTTCGGAAACTTCTGAAAATAAACGATTTACTATCGAAAAATCTTCAAAATATCTACTTAATAGAGTTTCAAAAGGCAATCAATTAGAAAAAAATATTGCTCAAAAAGCACACAAACAATTTTGATAATATTAAAACTTTTCCTTTCACGCTCAAACTCCGATCGAGCGAAGAAGTCTCGAGAAAATTATAGTGACTATACAGGACTCGTTTATTCAAGGTGACAGGAAGTTTGGAAGTTTCTATCGGCTGAGGAATCAGCGGGCGTTGATTGTATCTAGAATATAAAAGGTACAATCTGATAAATATTAAATAGTGGGGGGAATTATTAATATTTTTAAGTCCTAAATACATATAGCTAACCCTTTTTATGGTAATTACTAGCATCCGCTTCCGGTAAACTCTATGGTATTTTTCTATTACTTCAAGTATAGACGAATTCAAGAACGATCCGGCTTTGTAATCGGTTCCAAAATAGAAAAGGTTTCTTTTGAATTTATAATTTAAAAAAAATGAGATTTTAAAAGCCCCTTTTTGACAGCTAAGAGTGGTATAGAAAAATGAACTCTATGGGGTTATTGATAAGGTTCATCAGAAATTTGATCAATATATGAACCTAAACTCTAAAAGAACAAAGTCGAAGATGTTAAAATACACAATACAATAATACTTTTAAAGTTCTAAATGAGTCGTAAAATATAATCCAAATACATGTTAATTTTGTATTATCACCAACAGCCAACAGCCAACAGCCAACACAAACACCAATGACATTGCAAATATTTGTCGCCATTAACGATATTTGTCCGATACCCCTTTATAAGTCACTTATTAGTATGAAGGTTTTATTAAAGCGTAGGGTTACATATTACCTTAAATTGTTTTCACTTTGCTCTTTTGTTCTCGTGTTCCCCTGGGATCTAATGGATTCCCGGAATAATATAGCCTATGTTACTTGGGGATAGTGTACCTTTCTATCGGTGTTAGAATTGTTTTAATCGGATGAGTTGTTTCGGAGATAACCTCCTAAATCCAAACTTATAAATTTCCCCTAAAAATATAATATTAGAGATTAGATGTTTCTGGCATGCAATGCGTTTCCAAATCATAAGTTCTTGAGTTCATATCAAAATCCAGAGAAAGGAATTTTCAATTGTTTTTTAATAATACATTCGAAAATGAATCTTAAGGTCCATAAATTATTTTTAATTTTCATTAGTACCGTATCGTTATATTTTTCTAAATCGAATAGAGACTAGCCTCTTGTCTGATTTTTACCTCAAATATGACTTTTATTAGACGTTTTATTTAGCCCAAGTCTTCAAGTATTATCTGAAAAATATATAGTCAGATAGAAAAACCCTGCACAGGTAAACAAAATTAGTAACTAATAAATGATTCACTGGTATTTCCATAAGGAAGAAGCCAGCACTGATTCTTTGAATTGAGGCACAGAATGAAACAGAACATTTATCTTATTTCGAAAACTACAAAAAACTTCTGGTTACCATCGCCTATAGATATTTGCAACACCAGGGCCATCGTCAATGCATTATCGACCCTGAGACGTGAAGTTACGTCTCATGTGCCTGTAATTTCACCAGCTCCCTTAACTTTCGGTAAAGCCAATGTCCAAGCAAAGATCTATAGACTGGGAGATGTTAGTCCTTTTCGCCGTTAAATATGTCACAGAAAAGTAATATCTATTGCGTTTGAAATAAGGTACTATTGATCTAACAGTTCCTTAGATGATAATGAAGATATACCTTATTTTAAAGCCATAAGCCACACTTTTCTATAATAAGCTTAAACATAAAAAAGGCGATCTTACCGTGCCGCTAACTTAGTTATAATAACAGAAAATTTTAACTGGTATCCCACTAATATTATAAACGCGAAAATGAGTTTTCCTTTAAGTTAGTTTTTTGCTTATAGAGCTGAGACAGATAGACTTTAAACCCTAAAACGCGAGTGGAACAGCGAGCGGAAGTTGGCAGATACATAAATGGAGGCATTGACTTCAAAGCGTGAAGAAATAAGGTATCAAAGTTCAATATTGAGCCAGTCACGATGATCTTAGCAAATTTTTGCTATTGAACAGTGATAAGTAACATTTAAAAGTAAAATTAACAGTAGTAGACCAAAAAACTTCTTTGGAACTACTTCTGAAAGTTCTGAATCACAATTTAAAAAAACAACTGTTTTTTTTTTACTTTTAAACCATCGACAATTGGCTATAGAGCCAGAATCAGATTCTGGCGTCTCGTTACTTTGTGGCTAAAAGTCAGATAATAAGATTGCTGTTGGTTGATTGCCTATGTTCTGTAGGCCAGATAACGTAGATTTTGAAAAAAAGGTTTGTGTTTAACCAAAATCTCACCATGGTAAATAATGAGGCCGAAGATCATCGACAAAATGACTCTGTTCAATTTGCATTTCAAAGTGCAATTTCCGAAGTTGATTTCAAAATAGTAGAACTTATAAGTAAAGCAGTTGAAGTCTTTGACTTCAACGTGAAAAATGCTATGACTTCAGTGATAGTGAGGAAAGTAACTTTTTTACTGGAGTTCGGAAATAGGATTAAGTATTGCTCCAGAACCGATGAACTGAGGATTAGTTAGTAAGTTTCAGTTTTGTAGAATAAAAAGCTATTATACATAAATAAAAATCAGTAAGAAATAATGAAGAAGACGCGTATAATAAATATGCAGGAAAAAAGCAGTAAACAGATTATATAGAAATTTAAACTTCCTGAAATTCTATTAATTCTTTAAAAGCTTTCTTGCTATTAAAATGCCGGACGATAAAGCAGTTAGTGCATACGAAGCCCTATTAAAAACTGTTAAAAACTAATAACCGATCACAATAAAAAGTGCAAACAAATTTTTCAAAAGAAACCAACCCGCTAATTGGAATTGTAGGCTACCGTCTAATTAACAGGCGCAAGCGAGCTTGAGTCACCCATTTAACGTATCACGATAGAAATGGAACGAATTATCACTCATTAACGTAACCGAAAGGAACTTTGCAGACGAACTAGTTCGGAACCGCACGCCGCGACGTCACGTGCCACACTGAACAACGCACAAGAAACTCACTTCTTTTAAACCATCGACAAGGGGTTGCGCGCGCATAGACAATAAACGCGAAATGCTAGCGCGCCCCATAAACTGCCCTCATTAGAGAAAGGGCGCGCCGGGGTTTGCAATGTACACACACCTTTATTGCAGGTGTGTACGTCCCTCATTTGGCCGATCATCTGTTTATTTTAGTTTTAAGGCCGCCCGTTGTCTTTATCGTTTGGTTTTTGTGACTTATTTGGCACGGCGCGTTTGCGGGCCCGGCTAATAAAGCAATGGAACCGATCGTCTAGATTATGGTGGACGTAATAGAGTTATATGGGGCCTCGCCCCGTTCTAAACAAATGTCGAAGAAAATGGGTGGGTGTACGGTATAGGGCATTGTTTATCGTTAGGTCAGCCGGGGTGCGGCCAACCCCGCCCGCTCGACTCGCGATGAGAGCGATACGCTACGCAACGCAACGTTGATTTATCAAAGGTAGAAAAAATATTTGACTCACAAATTGGATGTCCACGGCCGTGTCGGGCCGCGTTTATTTTTGTACTTCCACGTCCCGTGTGTTAACCCCTTTTAAATATTAAAGGTTGGTGACGGGTCCCCAAACGTTCTGATGGAATTAGATCGGATATTGAGTACATGTGCACTTAACAAATGGACTCGGTCCACGAGTATAGGTTATAAATCTTTGGCGATTGGAAGATAGAGACGTTGATAACCCACGTTATTGCGATGGTAAGTTGATTAAAGTAACTTTTATCTTGGTACTTTGTTGAGTTACTTAGCCACGATGGAACTTTCCAATTTCTCCCTTTTTCATTACATTCAGCTTTTATTTAAGGTTATTACGAATAATCACTTGGAAATCATTGTGGGAGAGTTCAAATGTAAGATACAATACCATTTTGGTGCGTGTTTTAGTATCGTAGCGCTTGTTAAATGCCTAAAAAAATGACAATTCATAGAAGGAAGAAACAAAATCGCTAGTGTCTTACCAAAGGCGTAAGGAAGCGACATATCTCTGCTCAAAATTTGAATATATGGACGTTAAATTATTAGTAAGAAGATAGCAAAACAACTAGTATCTACCATGTAGCCAATATTAGTTGTTTCGCTCTTTCAAATATGACACAGGTATAGAAAGCTCCGAGGGATGACCTGTTACCAGGTGGAACGACAACCTGATCAGAGTCGCTAGGAGCCGATGGATGTAGGCGGACTAGAAATGGAGGGAAATACGGAAGGCCTATGTTCAGCAGTGAACATCCCTGAGTTGTTACGATGATGAGGATGGTGGTGGAATTGGAATGGAATCAACTCCCCAATGAAGTTTGCGGCTGAAATGTTAACATGTAAGTAAGTACTGTTACTACTTCATATTTAAATTTCAAAAATAAAAAAAAGTGGAAAGTGTTGAGTGGGTTAAAATCGAAGCTCTTCTATAGGGAACTAGCTACCCCCCGCGGTCTCACATGCGTTTCCGAGGGTTGTTACATTTTTCCGGGATAAACTTTAACAGTTCAAAGTTTCATCTAATCCGTTCTGTAGTTTTTGCGTGAAAGAGTAGCAAACATCCATACATACATCCTCACAAACTTTGCCATTTATAATATTAATAGGATAATGTTAGTTTCACTAACTTTGACCTTCATAAAAGTCCTCCGAGGGCCTAAACTGACAAACTGTTTTGTTTTTTTTTAATAATGTTTCTTATACATTTAAACATATCTCATCATAGCTAAGTCAATCGTCACAAGCGCCACCAGTAGTCGAAATAATAATCATCATCAGCCTTTTTCGGTCCACTGCTGGACATAGGCCTCACCTATGGTGAAATAAATAGCTGCTCTCTGCACAGTGCACCTCTAAATCTCTTGTTTAAGTTGTAAGTACCTAATTATTGTTATTTTCTATTTTGTAGTCTTGTCATATTTTTTTTTGTTTTGTTTTTTTTTTAATGTTACCTATAATAAGTGTTTTGTAATTGTTAAATATAAAATTATGTAAAATTGAAATTATAAAATAGCCAAAAAGTCAGAATAGATAAAAATTTATATAACAAATAAAAAAGAATGTAACCTTGCTGAGTTTCTTGCCGGTTCTTCTCAGTTGAAGGCTGACTTCCGAACCGGTTGTAGCTTCAGTAACTTTAAATTTGAACTTCATAAGTGCCCTCCAAAGGCCTAAACTGAATAAATGGTTTTGAATTTGAATATGGCACGCCACGGAGCTCGATCTTCGGCTCTTTGTTTACAGATTGTACTCGTATATTCCATGTTTTATTTATAAATTGACGCTTTGTGTAAATTTAGACGTCTAGATATATTTATAAAAGGTTTATCATAATAAGGGTTACTGTTTGAGCTTAAAAAAAACCCTTCCATGATAAATTATTCAAATGGGGGGGGGAGGAAAACAGGTGGCCAATGGAGAGTCCATTCTTATATCGTAAATTCCTTTACATTGATGAATGTTTTAACAGTGGAAAAACGCTTTGAAATACGTAAGGTACCCATATGAAAACTCGCTGTCCCCGCGGTTTCACCCGCGTTTTTCGATATCATATATAGCCTATAACCATCTAGGAAAAAATTGGCGTCGAATGGTATTGTCACTTTAAATATATCCTAAGTTCTGTGAATGTTGTGTACACCTGTAATAGACATACATATATGAACTTGTTTTTTTTTTGGGCCGACAAACAAGCCGACGGTCCACCTGATGGTAAGTGGTCACCACCGCCTATGGACATTTGCAACACTAGGGGCATCGCCAATGCGTTATTGACCCTGAGACGTGAAGTTGGTAAATCTCATGTGCCATACATTCATACATTCATACTCTCGAAAAGCATTACTTTCCTTCAACAGTCGGGAGTCGGGTAAAAAACCACCAAATGAGGATAAGAACCCATAATCTACATTTTCAGCAATCATTTTATAGCACAGAATACATAAAATGTATATCTTATAGTATAAGGGAGCTGTTCACTCGATGCAGGGTCATCATACCAGCCCAGGGATGTCCACTGCTGAACATAGGCCTCCCCCTTAGATTTCTACCTTGAACAGTCTTGAGCCACTTGCATCCAGAGGCTGCAAGACGCCTCTGACTCTGACCAGGTCGTCCACTTGGTGGGAGGTCGTCCCACTCAGCGTTTTCCTGTACGTGGTCGCCACTCGAGAACCTTTATTCCCTATCGGTTATCACTTCTTCGACCGATGTGGCCTGCTCATGGCAGGCTGACTCTACGACTATATGTCAAAAGCCATTGTTTTTCTACGAATGTCCTTGTTTCGATGCAGGGTGTAAAGTGCATACTCTTATGGCACCCTAGAGACATCGGGTCGCTATCAAATAACATTTCATAATGGTTTCTTGTGACCATCGAACCATGCAGTCTTTAAAGGTCATAAAATTAGGTACAAGCTTTAAGGTCACCATAGATCATTAAAATAGGGGTTAGGTCAAAGGTCAAAGGTCTTCGTCGATGAATTGTGGCTAATATTAGATACTTCATTACCGGCTTCATTTTCCTACCTTGAATATGAAACTATCTAATATATAATATTATAAATGTTCCGTAAATTGAAAATATTATTTCTGCTTGTCTGTTTGGTCGTTTATATGTTTTAAGCTACGCAATAGATTTTGATGCAGAACAGTTACAGTTTTTTATATTTTGTATGTGCCTAGGTATATACAGAGTCTTACAAAACTACATGTAAAGCCGAAAGGAGTTTAAATGGGCCCTTATAACGAGTCCATTCACAATATTTAAGAACCGTAGTAACGCTGTATAACATACCCCATATAAAAAACAGATTTTTATGAATAAAAAATAGTAATACTATTGAAGTAGACAACTATTAGGTAAAACAGGTACGTAGGCCTTTCTGTTAAATAATCTGGTTCCCTGACATGACAGCTTACTAGGGTTGTTGGCTTTGATAATTAATTATATTATTACGGGGTATTCTGTAACACGTTGTATATGTACAATCAGTGGCTTGACCGTAAGTATAGTTTTTTTTCTTTCATTATATGCCAGTCGCTTGACTATAAAAAAATTGGTGAGTGGTAACGAAATATAGTTAACACCAAAAAACACCGATCAAAGTCCAAAGGCTTTAATAACCTTGAATATAAAACTTACTACTCAATGACCGATTGTTCATTTTACAAACATCTCTTACTAAAGTTAATATAATACACGTCCCGAAACAACCAGTCCATTCTGCCCGGGAATTGAACCCGCACCCATTCGGTATGGCTAGCTTAAAAACAATCACCTCCTATTAAAATAATTCTGACTGTTATGTTTGAGTGATAAGAATTTAGCGGGAGATAAAGCGGAAGCGTTTTCAAAGTGTCTTACGATAGCAGTTTAAATCATTAATTTGCTTACAACCAAAGATATTGTTAACATAAATGACGTGCGTGCAATGATCATTGATTTTTAATTCGCGGACGAGAGTTTTAAATGTTTATTAAAGATGTTATATAATGAAGTAATAATGGGTAAATAGAAGGTAGCTAGATTGTCCAATAACGACTAATTTGACTACCAATTTGTTTCAAGAAGAAATACTATTTCTTTTTTCATGATATCTCCTTTTTTATTTATTTATTGAAACTTAACGTATTTTTTTATATTATAACACATTTATGATATTATTAAGAAAATTATGATACATAAGAGATGCAAAATAGATATTTTATCAAATATAAGTGTTGGTCATTCATTTATTTTTCGTCACAAAAAAACGATGCACATCAGAATTTCAAAGCCCTCACATAGGAAGTTTCACTTCTATGTATAATCGCTAACAACCATCACCTGAACAAAATTAAGAATCTAAATAAATATAAAATAAATTTCAGAATCGCTTCCGCTCCTGCTTTGCACCACCATACACGCTTAATAATTTAGTTCAATAATATCTGAGTCACGCGTAACTCCAGTGGCGAATGTTAAACACACAGAATAACGCTGTTCGTTTCCATTGTTGTATACGACACGTCAAGGATACGTGACGTCATGTCTTGGTAACTTGGAAATATATACTAGCTGTACCCCGCGGTTTCATCCGCGGGATTTTATGTGTTAGTCCAGATTATAATCTATCTCTGTGCCAAATTTCATCCAGATTAGTTTAGCTTTTCTGACGTGTTGCATACAAATTAATATCAACTACTAATACTGCTTAATATGTACTATAATTCAAAATTAAAACCATTTATTCAGTTTAGGAACTTCACTTTCACTTATGAAGGTCAAATTTAAAGTTACTGAAGATAACTGACTTTTTCTGAATTCATACTTCAATAGATATTAATTTAAACTCAGACACAGAACAAACATATTCATGCAGACAAATGTTTGTCCTGTACCTCTACCATGAGTTGCTATCGAAACTTACTTTAGTCACTAGCGAGTAAACTACTATCGATACAGTATTTCTCGATAGCAACTGTCAAATTTGTGACTCATGGTACCGATTTTCTAAAGCAAAGGCTAAAAACGTTACTCGCTTGTGTTTACATTTCGATAGATTTTCTACCTATCGACTCGTACTATCGATTTTAGTTCTTTACATGACCGCTAGTGGCGCTGTACACATTTGCCATAGAAATGTTTTACGCCGTCGCTAGCGAGTACGTACGTTAAAAACTCATGGTAAAGGCACTGGGTGGGATTCGAAAGTACGACCAGTGACTTGGCAGACAGGGTTTTCATCGCCAATGCATTATCGACCCTGAGACGTGAAGTTGTTAAGTCTCATTCCCTTTAATTTCACCGGCCCTTTACTTCTAACCGAAACACCATAATACAATTGCACTACTGCTTCACGGTGGAAATGGGTAAGGTGGTAGTACTTCCCCGGACGAACTCTGCACTAAGAGCTCTGCTTCTCTAAATAATAATATTAACAGGGTATTTATTTATCTTTTACAAAGGCAATATTAAAAATAGTAGTAAACATGTTATAGGTAGAAAATAAGGTATTATATTGTGAATCCTTAATTGACTGTAAGTTATATTTATAAAATTCGTGTAGTTTTTTATCTTTAAGAGCTGTGGATTATGGTATCTCCACTAATATTCTAAAGAGGAAAGTTTTGTATTTTTGTATGTAACAAATGGTCTTAAAAACTACTGGACCGATTAAAAAAAATCTTACAACGTTTTGAAGCTACACTATCCCCGGGTGACATAGGCTATATTATATTTTCAAAGAAGTTAGGAATCCTTACTATACCTCCAATAGTGTAACCTAAGGTGTAAAAAAATCCTTGCATCGCGTACGCTGCGGAAACTCCTGATGATAGAAAGAACAAAATAATGTAATGTAACATCCCTCGGCAACGCAGGTGAACCCGCGGGGGACAGCTAGTAATAAATAAATAAAGTTTCGGAGATACTATATAGCAACTATACATATGTTTTAAAGCAAAAAAATAACTACCTTCCTACCTTGTAGCTTTTTAACGAAAAATTCTAATAAAAATATTACATTGAGCTCGACAAAGGCTTTAGTGATCAAATAACTCGGATTAAAGCCAGCATCCTCACTGACCCGGGCACGGTTATATCCGGTATGTTGCCCCGGATAATTGAAATAGGAAAGTATTACAATTTTTATTTTGTTGTATCCTTGCTGCGCGGTTTTGACTGAGAGAAGTTCGCTTTCACTGCTACAGAGTATATTTATCATTCTGATTTCGAAAATTTCATCTATATATAAATAAAAAAAATAAAAAGTTTTTATTGTTTTTCATACAAATGTTTACAGCGCAAAATTGAGGCAACCCCGGTAAGTTATAGGGACACTTGTGATGGGGTTACCTCGCAACTTCCCATGGGTTATACTTCTACACTAATATTATAAAGCGGAATGATTTGTATGTAAGTACGTTTGTTTCCCTTTCACGCAAAAACTATTTAACGGATATGGATGAAACTTAGCACATAGATAGAGCATATCCTGGAATAGCATATAGGCTACTTTTTATCCCGGGAAAATGTGATATCCCTCAGGAAAACCGCGGGGGACAGCTAGTATCTAATAAAGTTAAAGGTCGGAACTGTGAAACTTTTTGTACCACTTGGGCTGACAAACGAGGCAGACTGTCCACCTGATGGTAAGTGGTCGCCGCCTATGGATTTGCAATACCAGGGGCATCGCCAATGCGTTGTCGTCCCTGAGACGTGAAGTTGTTAAGTCTCATGTCGCTTATAGAAACCTACAAAGTGATCAATGTTTTTATTCTAGAAAACTATTGGGTGCTTCGGGAACTCGTAAGAAACCAACCAGGCTAAAAAAAGGTACAAAACTGTTAAAAAAACTCAAACCTTTCTTTAGGCTTTCATAAAAAGAATTCTGTACAAATTTGTAAACAGGATGTCAGAACCTACAGCATGTTTGAAAAACTTGGTTAAAAATAAGTCAAATTATTTTCCAACAAAACTATATACTTCCGTAGATTGTTATGAAATGAAACAAAAATAAAATTGTTTTGAATAAACTGTGACGAGGTTAGGAACTGTGGAGAAATATTTGAAACCACGTTGTCGCTAAAAACGAGGAATGCTTGCAAGATACAAGGGCTTATAAGCAACTGGATACCAGAAAAAACGAAAATAAAACATGAAAGGACTTCATAGTCTAAAATTGGATTCATAAAATTGCCACATTTTACAAGATTCTTCTGTCTTGAAGGTCGATAAACAGGCAAAAGGTGTACCTAGTGGTAAGTGATCAGCACCGCCTATGGACATTTGCATTTTCAGGAGCATCTCCAATTTTTTTCCGACTCAAACATGAAGTTGTTTGGTCTCATGTGCTTGTAATTTCCCTTACCTTTCTAACCTATATACAGGTGCAACTGCTTTATGGCGGAAATAGATCTCGTTCAAAAAGGCCTTATTCAACTCTAAGGGTTTCAATTCCATATTTAGTTTTACAATGCATCTGCCTTCATCGTCATTATCATCCAGCATGGATTCTTAGAAAGGTATGGTAGGGTCGGTAATTTAAGTTGCTAGTAAGTTAACAGATCCAAACTTTTAAAGCACCTATACTCTAAACTTGCGGCACGCTATGATGGCCGTTTAGACGTTTAACAATGACAAAGAAAAATAACCTTTATTCCTTCAAACATAAGGTGCATCTATTGATCCAACAGTTAATTGTATGATGATGAAAATCAACCTTATTCCAAAGAAATACAGTTTCTTTTCCTATGACAATCTTAAACGTCAAAACGGCCATCATAGCGTGCCGGTAGTATAATCCATAGTGTATCAGCGTGATAGTGTAAGATTTGTTGTTTGATCTTGATCAGGTAAAGGATAATGTGACCGATATATCCTCATCGATACATTCCAGAATTATTAGGAGTTGCCAGCAAACAATCATACTACAATACAAAAAATCTATTGAAATTTTTATTATCGAGGCAAATTGCTCGTCCTTGCATTAAAAACGATTGAAACCTATCGTAAAGCCTCAACACATCCCAATACGTAACACATTAAATGAACCCATCAATTTGTTCAGAAACCTGGTCCCGTTACACTGACGAAATGCGTTGCAGACAACAAAGAGATTTGCATATGTTTCCGAGCGAACCAGGCCGTGTGGCGCACGTGTATTCCAAAAAATGTAACACCGCTCTTGTAAAACCAAAGCCACTCGAAATTCAACTCCAACACTCGGTAATACGAGTGCCACGACACCAGTATAAACGCAAATGAATACTGTCGAATACAAACTAGAGATTGCTGCTCTCTAAAGGATCCCAAAGGATTATGAAACTTATTCGATTGCAGTAAGAGCTAGGAGATTACAACGTGGTGAATTGGTAATAATGAGGAGCATCTCAAAGCATGGATTGTTGGTGAATGAAATGTTTGAAGGTACAAATGGATGTAGTGAATGCGTTTGTACTCGAATAAATGAGGTAAGTGATGAATGCAATGTGTCTGTTACACTGTTGAAGACTTACGAGGTAATGTGAGTGTTTTGAAAGGAGCTGTTGGCTTTTTTATTATAATGATAATTTAAAGCTTCTTGGGAAATGTTTTATGCTCAGAAGGAAGTACAGTTTGACTCCGAAAATAGTTTGGGAAGTCATTGACTTTGGAATCCCAGGGATCAAGCTATGATGGCCCATCATAAAGGTTCAGATCCAAAATGGTTTCCATTAACGTTTGAATTGACAGGCCAGCTGAAGGTCGCGGGTTCGATTCCCACCCAGGACAAACATTTGGGTGCATGAACATGTCTGCTTGTCCTGTGTCTGGGTGTAAATATCTATATAAGTAGGTATTTAGAAAAAAAATTGTATATGTAGTATATCAGTTATCTGGTGTCCATAGTACAAGCTCTGCTTAATTTGGGATCAGATGGCCGTGTTGTAAGCGAATGTCTCAGGATATTTATTTATTTAATAATGGAAATCATTGTGAGGAGAAACTTTCCTGAAGATTTTGATGGTTATGGTGAAGCCTAAGTACGCAACGATATGGCTTGCTTCCAATCATTTTGTGTAGATGTTTAATTTCTAAATCGTATAACAACTGATGATAAATAATTGAAGCAACTAATATTTCGTGAAGTCATCGCCGACACCGAACGATGTCGGGTTAGTTGTGCCGGCGCCATCTTTATAAAATCTTCGTTTACACGTATTAATAGAGAAGTTCCTATTCAAATTGGTGTCTGAGAAGAATTTAATCAACTGTGCTATTACTATGGTGTAAATATTTGCCTGAACCAGCTTCGGTGTTCATTTCTGTGAGTCATTGCAGAGAAGATTATCTTTGCTTTTTCACAAAGATTGTGTGAATTTATAGGTTACTGAGTAAATGTCACTTTAACACATAAGGAATAGGGCTTTATTTCTACATTTTGCATAATGTTAGTGTATACAGGGGATGAAGACATTCCACAGGTGATAATGTGAAATCCAATTGAGGAATATTGGAAGCGACGGTTCTTTAATAAACTGCCGACAATACACCCAAGGGAAGATACGACCCCAGCTTAACTTTAGGGTATCGTAAGAAGCGACTAAAGAGTATACCAATGACCACTTGCACTTAATACTTTGATGTAGCAATATCAACAAAAGCATTCCCAAAGACGTGTGCCGAAAAATCTGGACAGAAAATATATTGCATTGACTCCAAATTATTCGGTACGGTTAAGCAGATGATGAATACAAATCACCTGTCATCAAACACGTGTTGCATCATTACAAAGACCAATAAGTCACTGAGCAGACACGAAAAATTATTCAACCGACCGAAATTCAACAAAAAAACTCTAGACATGACAACATTTGTTTCGTCCTCCACAAACAAAGAAAGAATAAATCAGCACAGCGCCAGAACACCTTGGCCTACCCTCTCTGCGCTATGTTAACAGCAATGTTCAAAGTAGACGCACCACAAAGAGTGTTTGCAGACCTAGTTTAGCTGGTTCTCCTACCGGCCTACATCTGTTGCTTCGCCAAACTGTTTGCTGTTAAGGCCGGCACCATAAATTTAAATTTAGATCTTAAGGCGGTGGTAATAGAGATCACACGATGTTATAGCAAGGCGCAGTTGTTATGTTGGTGTAACAAAGACTGTTTAGTAGGTTTGACGTATAATAAGCCTTTTTGGAGTGTCAGCTCCCATATGGAAATGGCGTAATGAGTTTTAATTGAAGACAGAGACAAATGGTGCGGTCTGAATTTGGTTTTCTTTGTTTTAAATGGCGCCTATGTTTTGATTGCGAAGTATTAATGTCTTATTAGAGTCTGTAAGCTTAATTATGTCAGGATGTTGAATAATCTTGTTGAAAATGGTGTTTGTTATTATGAAGGCTGATGTCTGGATTTATGGTCATGTTTCTTTTTTTGTTCTCCATGCTGCCTGATGTTAAGCAGTCAATGAAGTCCCCTAGTGATGGCCATCATCCCAGCAGCCAGCATAGCATTGTGGCTAATGGCCCTCACCTTGACGGCTTTGAGAGAAGCTTTTTACGCCCCGTTTAAAAGGACCCAGGATCATAAGTGAAGGGAAACACGTGGGCTGGTAGCGAGTTCCACATATTAATGGTACGCAGAGATAAGATTTATACCTTACTTAGTACATTTATTATAGGTTACCAGGGACCTTGTTGTAATAATGGTAAGTTAGGTGAAGTATAGCTGTACGAACTATTATTTACATTGTTATTTTATAAACTGAAAAATATATAATAATAAGTGAAATCTTTGTAATCCAATTGGGAAGTTGCGTGTCATTCCCAACACAAGTATCTCTGATTACTTACTGGTATGTCTCGGCGTAAATTTTGTTAAAATTATTTCTGAAATTAAGCTATTTTTATTTATTTTATTTATTGTGCAATAAATGAATAAATATTATGTTAAGCATTTTGAAAATATTGTTTTTATCTTCCTATATTACTAATTATATAAATGCGAAAGTTTGTGAAAATGGATGTATGATAGTATATATGTGTGGGATGTATGGATGTCTGGATGTCTGGATAGTTGGATGTTGGTACATTTTTTTTATTTTATATATTTATCAGATTAACGCAAAAACTACCTAACGAATTTCAATGAAAGTTGCCACATAGACAGAGCATGACCTATGCAACATACATGGTACTTTTTCCCCGGGGAAAATGTAACACCCCTCGGTAACGGGGACAGCTAGTAGATAATAAAACTTAAAGTTGTTTGAACATGATACAACAAACACTGTTCTAACAGATGACGTTTGGATCTCCCTAATGCCTGAGGACATAATACCACGATTATCCGCTTTGTAACGTAACGCAACGTAGCGGCGGTTAATCACCAAAACGGTTGTATATTACAGGATTTACAAGTTTCATTACATGTAAAACAATCTTGTATGTTTATGTAGTACTAGCTGTCTCACGCGGTTTCTCCCGCGTTCCCGAGGGATGTAACATTTTTCTGGGATAAAAAAGTATCCTATGTTACTTCTAATACCTCCAAGAATATGTGCACAAAGTTTCATGATGATCGGTTATGTGGTTTTACCCATCCGGTGTAGTAGTGAAAGCCCAATAAACAAACTTACATTCACATTTATATTATTAGTAAGAATGTACTTATAGAGATATTTAAGCTTACCCATATTTAATTATATTGCTGAGATGCATCCCCAATTCAAATCTGTAACAATAAAATTTTTTCGTTAATATTATATTTTTCTGACTTATCATATAATATCTGAAAATAAATTAATGTAGGTAAAACGGCCGAATGGGATAAGCGCGAAATGGGTAAGGTGGTAGTACTTCCCCGGACGAACTCTGCACTAAGAGCTACTCAAATCAATGGAATCCAAATTACTGATCATCATCATCATCAGCCTATCTCCGTCCACTGCAAGCTTTACAGAATTAAAAAATAAATAGATAATGATCATTTGAATTTGCAATCGTAATGTATCACTTAAAAGGATACAACTATACCCTCGAGATAGGATACGGGGAGGAGAGAGCGGCTGTGTTAATTAGGTTTAGAGTGGAATTTATATCCGTTCCCTCTTTTCCCCTCACGTTTGTTTGAAAAACCTTTTTTAAACAACAAATTAGCTGTACAATCGATGCTTTAAAAAGTTAAAGTGTTTAATGAATCAAATCCGCGTAAAAGAAAATTAATAAAAAAAAATTATTAAAATTGGATCACTCTGTAAAAAGTTATGCGTCATACATAAAAAAAAAATATACGCGTCGACTTGAGAACCTCCTCGGTTTCTTTGTTAAAAAAAAAAAGAAGCGTGTCAAAAGTCTCAGTTATAATGCTGCAGCGCAAATTTAACAAGGCAGTGCTTATCAAATTAGTTATTGGTTTTAAAAATAGATGACAACGTACAAATTTTTGGCATTCCCTAGATCGCGCGTCAGAAGTTGTAAATTTGGCAATTTATAATGTGGTTTTGAAGTATTTTTGACTCCCCACGCAACCCCCTTAGCCCGAGGTCCGAGCCCCACACGGGCAGTTCAGTGCACAGTTACTCAAAACGAACCTACGGCTAAGAGACATCTGCGCTCGCCGATGTTGTCCGCGTAAGGGTGTAACACAACATCGTCCTATCCAGAAAAAAAAAGATGAGTGCTTGAATTGTCCAAGTAAGGAAGGGCGTAAGAGCCATCAGAGGCTCACACCTTCGTCAATTAAAAAAAAATCTGTTATTTGGAATTAGGGTGCAATATCGAGTTTGACATGTACATTGGTATTATACGAATTATTAACTAACAGGAAAAAACTTTAAAAGTAAACAATTGCCATTATTTTTATGTGAATCATTGAAATCGGGGAGCGAAAACTAGTTTGTCATACGCAGTTGGCATTAGAGAGCTATTAACAGGAAGGAATTCAAATGCCTCACAAATAGCCAAAAAGTCAGAATTGATAAAATTTATATAAAAAGATATTTAATAAAACATAAAAAAGAATGTAACCTTGCTGAGTTTCTTGCCAGTTCTTCTCAGTTGACGGCTGACTTCCGAACCGGTTGTAGTTTCAGTAACTTTAAATTTGACCTTCATAAGTGCCCTCCGAGGGCCTAAACTGAATAAATGGTTTTGAATTTAGATTTTTTTTAATTTTGTTAGATAATAGTACCACCACAAACAAAATGACTACCCAATCATCACTATTACTGGAAGTTTAATCAATAACTAGTGTCCCGGGGTTACATCCACATTCCCGAGGGAATGAATATTTTCCCCCGAGTTTACAATAAAGTAATTGGATGTAAGAACAAATAGTATAAATATTTATTTTTTAAAGTTTAAGATATGTGGTTTTTTTGACATTAATACATAATAAATAAATTTTAGGTTCAATAAGTTAGAGAACAATTGAAATCGGATTATTTTCAGAGATTACCAAACATCAAAACTTTATACTTTAACGTATATATCTGATTAAATACATGAAACATACTATATGTTACATAACATTAAATCATACGAAAAATTACATTTATTCATAAACCATTGATTTCTCCATCGATGTAACATTGCGCAATTCACATTACTCATAGAACCTATGTTTGTATGTACGTCACGATTAATTTATTAGCATTTATTACTGTAGTACAAATAAAACAGTACGTCAACAATTTATGCAATTAAAAAGAAAAAAAACTGTTAGACTCCGAAGGTGTGTGTGACAGAAGTACCTAAAAACTCAAATTTTCTGTAAACGGGGCCAATATACGTAGATACTTATAAACAGGGGTGTCGGTAACGGTAACAGTGTCGCGAGTTCAATTGTTTTCCCTTCTCAAAAAATGTACAACGCGCCTAAAGAAGCTTTCACTTCAAAAATAAATGTAGTACATACCATATAATATATTAAGGAATCACAAGCGCTTAGATATGTTAATCAAAAATCCAATACAATATGATTTTACTAAATAAAATTGTTGTTGTGTAGAAAATGTAAAATGAAATAAAAACAGATATTGCCACTCCGGGAGTGCCGACAGAAGTGAAAACTAACATGAATATATATCAATATTGTACGTATATACACAATATATGTTTTATACTATATAATGATGCATGTATTATACTTTCTTTGAATCAATTTCTTTCAGAAGCTTTATAACATGCTAGCTGTCCCCCGCGCTTTCACCCGCGTTCCTTAGGGATCTAACATTTTTCTTGAATGAAAAGTTATGTTACTTCTAATACCTCCAAGAATATGTGTACAATTTCATGATGATCGGTTAAGTAGTGAAAGCATAACAAACAAACTTACAATCACATTTATAATATTAATAGGGATACATGATTTTGAAGTTGACATACTGTTTTACATTTACAATAACTATGACGCAATGAAAAACGAAGGGAAGTGGAAAAGGAAAACAGTCTCTATAAAATGTATTATTAAAGTTATAAATAGTTTATTTCCCGTTTTTTATCAAAGCCGTGCCGCTTCACGGAGGCCTCGGAGAGCTTATCTCTCACGTGGTTAGTAGTATTAGCGTAGTTAGCGAAAGAGACAGAGCACGGCGGCCGCGACGAAACATCCTTAGGTTAGTGTCATTTTCCTTACAGAATCGAGCCCCTAGTTCGGAAAATTCTTGTGGCAATTCTCTAAGTGAAGGCTTTTGTTGACCGCTTACTATCGCATTTATAGTAAACCCGCCCCGGCTTTGCACGGGTGCAATAAATACCAAAAACCTTCCTCTAGAATCATTATTGATGTGAACCGCATCAAAATCCGTTCCATACTTTAAAAAATCTAAGCGTACATTCGGCGGGAAGCGACTTTATTAATACGATGTAATAATGTTATGATAGAAGACATAGGATTACTTGATTTCGATTCCCACCCAGGACAAACATTTGTGTACATGTACATGTCTGTTTGTTCTGTGTCTGGGTGTAGGTATGTATTTAAAAATGTAGTATATGTAGTAGGTATATCAGTTACCTGGTAGCCATACTACAAGCAGTACACTCTGCTTAACTTGGGATCAGGTAACCATGTGTGAAGAATATCTTGGGATATTTATTTTATTTACTTGAAGAGAATTATTGCGAATTATGGCTATGTGGTAATGGTAGTGGGTTCGAAGTCTGCCCACAACCACCTAAATGTATACATACATATATTAGAACGAACCACTGAATTGTAATTACATTTCAATTGTTTGAAATCATCTACCATATACTGATAATATTATAAATAGGAAAGATTTTTACGTTAGTATGTTTGTCTCTCTTTCACGCAAAAACTACCAAACAGATTTAGATGCAACTTGGCACATAGATAGAGCATATCCTGGAATAGCGTATAGCTACTTTTTATCCCGGGAAAACGTGACATCCCTCGAGAACGCGGGTAAACCGCGGGGGGCTGCTAGTGGGTATTTTTGCCTTTTGAGTTGATACGCGAGGGCCGCGTGAGCAGGAAGCTTGCTACTTGATAAAAGAGGTACAGCGTCGCCTCATTGTGACTTCACGTGATAAGAGGGCTGGCTCCTTATTGAGGTCAACGGATAAGCGTTACCAACTTGGAAATACCGACAGCTTTCTTGCCACTCTAACACAGAGCAGCGATTTGGGACCACAAAGTATTAAATATAAAAAATATTAATTGATTGTAATAATAGGAAACAGGTTGAAAATCGTTATTATTAACGTGATTATAACGTTCTTTTTATACTAATGCTATTTTAAAAGGTAAATTTTGTAAGTTTTTTTAACTTTTATTTGAATTGCAGATTGACACAGTTTACTCTATTTATAAATCTAGATAAGGGAACGTACCCATACTACGTAACCCATTAAGGGGGGGGGGAGGTCTACAGAATACCAAGCTTAGTCAGAAGGGAGTCATGTAGTCAATACCATCTAAGGAAATCTCGCGCCTTTTAGCTTCAATTAAAAAATTTTAGATTCAAATATGGCGTGCCTTATTAACCTTTTTTTTGTCCTTCTATTAGCGAAATATCGTTGAAAGCCTTATTCATAAATTACTGTGTACAAATAAGTCTTGGCATATACTACGCGTGGTCACCAAGGGGGAGAAGGGGGGTAAAAATTGTAAAAGAATGGGTCACGTAGTATGGGTACGTTCTAAGATGTAACCACTTACGGGCAAAATTAAAATACGATCCCGATCTAAAATCGCAAGATTGAAGTAGAATTTTGACATGGCGTGTATTAAAATTAATGTCATAATGTTCATCAATCCATGGATTTTCGATCGGAATCGCATATTCATTTTCGCCGTTAGCTGACTGTCTCTTAAGCTACAGGTTACCCTAGTTTAAGAGGCAGGGTTGTCATTTTATTCTACAGACTAGCTGCCCCCCGCGGTTTTACCCGCGTTCCCGAGGGATATCACATTTTCTCGGGATAAAAAGTAGCCTATATGTTATTCCAGGATATGCTTTATTTATGTGTCAAGTTTCATCTATATCTGTTTAGTAGATTTTGCATGAAAGAGTAACAAACATACAAATCTTTCCTCTTTATAATTTATATTCTAATTTTAAAATTATATATTATATTGTATAGATTTCAGCAGCATAATAAAATTTTATAGAACTCTATCATTGATTTTTGCCCTTATATTTATTTTAAAATGCAATTTATGTAAAATCTGTAACCTTTATTAATGAATAAACTTATTTTTATTATTATTATTAAGAGATAATTTCCGAAACTAGCCAATGAATTTGATTAAAATTTCTTATAGACATAATACGGTAGGTATGGGAAGCGAGTATTATTCTCTCTGCCTACCCTATAAATAAATAAACAGTAAATATCCTGTCCCATACATAGATATTACGAACAGACAGCACAAACAGACATATAACGTTTCTGCACTTCTATTATGTATTTCTTGAGAGAATCGAACATACGACCTGTGCCATGACTTCAAGGACTTTTACCACCAAGCCAACAGGTCCGTCGGTATGTTGCAAGCGTAATAATAAAAGCTGTACCTACATGGCCAGTTTTATCAAGTGATTCCGTAGCTTTATCTTAATTAAAACTTTGCTGATAGTGGTAGTTACATCATTGTGTGTTTAGCCGTTATCTTTGTATAGTATGATTATATATTGAAATATTGTACCATCATTAAAAATACCAGAACAAAGTTTGGCCACCTTGGACGTAGACTATGGATTAAGGATTTGTCACTAAAATGTTAACTATGCCGTTTCATAGGGTATGTGTTTTATTATAGTATTTTCATAACTACTTTTTTTTTGTACCACTTGGGCCGACAAACAAGTGGACGGTCCACCTGATGGTAAGTGGTCACCGCCGCCTATAGATATTTGCAACACTAGAGGCATCGCCAATGCGCTGTCGACCCTGAAACGTGAACTTGTTAAGTCTCATGTGCCTGTAATTTCACCGGCCTTACCTTTCTAACCGAAACACAGTAATCCAAGTGCATTACTGCTTCACGGCAGAAATGGGTAAGGTGGTAGTACTTCCCCGGACGAACTCTGCACTAAGAGCTCTACTACTCGAATAGACTTGACTCAGGCGTGACCGTGCGGAAATCCATTATAAGGTTATAGAAGAAACAACATCAAGTAACAAATTCCGCTCTCCTTCTCTGTCAAGTCCCAAACATGTAGACTCATTTTCATTTTCAGTCATTCTTTTTTATCTATATATACTATTAGTGCTACCTTACCCATTTCCACCGTGAAACATTAATGTACTTGTATTACTGCGTATCCGTTAGAAAAGTAAAAGGGCCGGTGAAATGACAGGCACATGACTTAAGAACTTCATGTCTCAGGGTCGACAACGCATTGGCGATGTCCCTGGTGTTGCAAATGTCCATAGGAGGCGGTGACCAGATCGAGCGTCTAAGTTTTTAAGTTAAATAAATTACATGCTTCATAATTATTTTTTTTTATACCACGTGGGCCGATAAACAAGCGGACGGTCCACCTGATGGTAAGTGGTCACCGCCGCCTATGAACATTTGCAACACTAGGGGGATCGCCAATGCGTTGTCGACCCTGAGACGTGAAGTTGTTAAGTCTCATGTGCCTGTCATTTCACCGGTCCCCTTACCTTTCTAACCGAAACACAGTAATACAATTGCACTACTGCTTCACGTCGGAAATGGGTAAGGTGGTAGTACTTCCCCGGACGAACTCTGCACTAAGAGCTCTACTACCCCAAAATAATATTATTTTTATGTAAATTGATTACATATATTTACATCACCCGTAACAAACATGTTTATGTACACAAATGTTTGTTCTAAATGGAAATCAAACCTCCTAACAATAAGGGTTTTAAACCAATATACCAACATACAAAATTAAATGAAGACAATGTTAATTTATATTTATGAATACATAAGCATTTTTTTAAATATATTTTATTGACATTTATTTAAAATGTCAGTTATAAATAACTATCAGAATATTCAAATATTTTTTTAATAAGATTCATTGACGTCAAGAAAATAAACGATCAAGTTTTTTTTTTATAACCTCATTAGAATTGAAGCACGTAATAGACTAAGATGCCTATTTTTTGGAAGATAAGAGCGAGACGCGAATATATCTTCGTTTCTTCTAAACGTAGGTAACTTCACTGAAGTAATACAAAAATTCACTACAAATAGCTTTTGAGTTACGACTATTATTAAAAAAAAAAACATTTTATCCTTAAGAGCTATCGATAAAAGGCCAAAAGGTTATCGTAAAAAGTTTTCTGTTCGTAAAACCTTCCTGTTGCTAGCCAACATATTATTAAATTACTAATTGAATAAATTATTTTAAACAACTTATGTGTTTCATAGACTAGCTTGCCCCGCGGCTTCGACCACGTTCATGCACAAAGTAGCACATGGACTATTCCAGTCTATAATCTATCTATGTGACAAATTTCATCCAAATCTGCTTAGCAGTTCGGTAGTTGAGTAACAAACATCTATAAACCCAAACTTATGCATTTATAATAATAATATTGAAGTTTATTTTTAAAATGATGAAATTATTTTTTTTTAATTTTGTATTGATTATTTTGTTTTTGTTTAGATTAATAATGTTTTTGCACGGCAATGTAGGCAGACTTATGTCGATCAAATAATAATTATTATAACACCTTTTGACAGACCAGTTGGCTTGGTGGTTAACGCTCTGACTGCCAAATTATGGTCGTGGGTTCGATTCCCACCCAGGACAAACATTTGTGTGCATGAAAATGTCTGTTTGTTCTGTGTCTGGGTGTAAATATCTATATAAGTATGTATTTACAAAAAAAAAGTAGTATATGTAGTATATCAGCTATCTGGTTTCCATAGTACAAGCTCTGCTTAGTTTGGGATCGAACGGCCGTGTGTAAGAAATGTTTGAACATATTTATTACCTCACTGTACACATAGGTCAGCAAATTCTACTATATAATCATTATTTTGAGCCTGTAATAAAAAAAAATGATTTTGAATTCGATATATTCATATTATTTATTTGCATTCCACAATATTAAACCAATACATAAATATAAAAAAAAAATAACCTCCGACAGAATAATTAAATTGCGATATATCCATGATCTCCTCTCTCCAACATTTACTTACTATGTATTTTGCTGTGCCCACAGGGTCCCAATGTTAATTATATATTACTTACCACCTAAGATTTAATTTTAATATTGTATAAATAATATGAATATGAATAAATAAGTAAAAGTTTCGTTATAATTTCTTCAGTTTAGGCCCTAGGAATGATTATGAAGGTCAAAGATACTGAATATACCACCGATTGGAAAGTCAGCCTACAAATGAAAAGAACTGGCAAGAAAGTAAATTTGTCCATTTCAGTTAAGCCTTTGGTTTTCAGTTATAATGATACAGGTCTGTGATAGATAGATAGACAAAAGCCGTACGCTTAGTAAAGTTTAAAGAGTAAATAGGCTACTAACGGGAAAGCGAGCTCCATCTTCGGCCTCATCTTCACTTACCATCAGGTGAGATTGAGGTCAATCGCAATAAAATAAAATAAAAATGTACTGAGACATTCTTTACACACGGCCATCTGGTCCTAAACTAAGCAGAGCTTGTACTATGGACACCAGATAACTGATATACTACTTTTTTTTTCTCTAAATACATACTTATATAGATATTTCCACCCAGACACAGAACAAACAGACAGATCCTTAATATTATGTCGCAGGATATCGACATCTTCAGTTGCAATCTGTCTGAATTCGCAGAATCAGTATACAGGTGTATAGAGAACAATAATATACCAAAATGAATGTACCTAATATAAATAGATTTTTGTAAATTAGTATATAGTATATTAGTATTTGTAAAGATTTTTAATTATATGTTATTGTAATTTAGTTATAGTGTCGAATTGGTGTAAACTGTAAGGATGTTATAACTTAAGTAAATAAATAAATAAATAAATAAATGTTCATGCACACAAATAATGTTTGTCATGGGTGGGAATCGAACCCGCGACCTTCGGTTTGGCAGTTAGAGTCGCTAACCACCAAGCCAACTGGCCTGTAATACCGTCATAAATAAAAAAAGAAATAAAAGGAAACAAAAAAATGCCTATATTTTTTCCACTTTTGCTATAGAAAAATGAACCCTATGGGGTTAAAATAAGGTTTATCAGAATCATTATACAATGAACCAGCAATAGATCAACCTTATCTTTACTAGCAAAAAGATGATTTTTGCATGACATTCATAGTCATTAGACAAGTTTAGTGCTCTACATACAAATATTAATTTTATTTTCGTTTGAAAAAAAACTTGTAGATTTTATTAACTAATATTCTTGACGTCAATGAACGTTGAATATAAATGTTTTAAATCACTACATAGTATATATATTTTGTTTTTTTTTTATACCACTTGGGCCGACAAACAAGCAGACGGTCCACCTGATGGTAAGCGGTCACCGCCGCCCATGGACATTTGCAACACCAGAGGCATCGCCAATGCGTTGTCGACCCTGAGACGTGATGTTGTTAAGTTGTGTCTCATGTGCCTGTAATTTCACCGGCCCCCTTACCTTTCTCACATCACAGTAATACAAGTGCACTACTGCTTCACGGCAGAAATAGGTAAGGTGGTAGTACTTCTCCGAACGAACTCTGCACTAAGAGCTCTACTACTGAAAAAAAATTAAATTTTGTGTCCATTTTACTATTTCTTTTTAGCGACAACACTGAAAAGAAGTTATAGAACAGGTATAAAAACTTGTGAAAGCTTGTTCTCCAGAAGACAAATCTTTAGTTAAACACATAGCTTAGTACTAATGTACAGTTAAAAGACATAATAAAGAAGAAGTAGAGCTAGCTCTTAATGCAGAGTTCGTCCAGGGAAGTACTACTACCATACCCATTTAGAATTGTAAGGCTGGTGAAATGACAGGTATTGACTTAATCATTTAACGTCTCAGGTTCGACATCTCATTGGTGATGCCCCGGTAATGCAAATGCGGCGGTGAGCATTTACCATCAGATGGATCGACTACAGACTACATGGCATCAAAAAAACCAAGTCAGCTATAAAAAAAAAGTTTAATAATAATAATAATGCTTTATTGATACAAGCCCTTACAAAATGCTTAATATCTAGCTAAAGTTCACAAGGTTATTAAGGTTAAGGGCGCACAAAAGTTGAAACCCTGACTCCTAAACAAGGACTACCTGTGACTTAGGAGTCAGTGGTCTACTGCTACTTGGATACTATAAACCCTCGTGTAAATTAAGAAAAAGTAAGCTGGTATTATACAAAATTTGTTTAAATTCCTCATTCACTTTTTTCCCAAAGTAAGATAATTAAAACGTGGAAAGAAATTGTAAACTAACTAAAAACTCAGACTAATCACTAGATTCAACCGTTTTGGTGACACCATTTTCACTTTTAAGGATTTAAAATTATGAAACCGCAGGCATAAATTCTAACTATACTAAATGCGAAGAAATTTCTTATGATTAATTCATCAATTTAGAATTTCAATGTTTCCCTGTAATACAAAAGTTTCATCCTTTTTTTATTCGTATGATACGCTCTCACGGCGAAACGACTGAACCGATCATGCTGAAATTGATGAATTGAGAATGGCACACACATAGCCTATGGTATGGAAAGAGATATGGGCTAGGTTGTATTAATTTAAACGCGAGTGAAACCGCGGGAAAGCTTGTATAGCAATAAAGCGTGTTTCGTATACGTCCATTGCTATTCAAACCAATCATCACGTAAATCAATAGTCTACTATCTGTGTTTGTTTTATGTAAGTATACAGGCTGTATTCAAATAAGGGTATCAGCCAGTCAGCCAACCAGCAACGGGGGAGGGGTTTCCAGAATAAAATGTATTTTGGTCAATTATTTGTAAATGCAATAGAATTTAGATAACTGGCTACATTGCTACGAAGGATGGTCACACTTGACCTTGATCTTCGCCCTTTAGGGAGGGAGCTAACATAAAAGGTGGTAAGGACATAAAGCCTAAAAGGCACCAGTGGTACCCAGCCAGGCGGGTACTACGAAATACCGACTTATGAACAAAGCACTAAGACCACTGGACCATCCACGTGCAGTATTAATGTTGATACTTAAGGGAGCTCAGGTTATGCTGGTAGTTCCCCTTCGTATATTTGGTCAACTATTACTTCTAAATCATGTGCTAATATTAAATACATCCTGTAGTAATATACATACATATGTTGAATGAACATGTATGTGTGTGTGTATGAGTGTGTGTATGAGTGTGTGTATGAGGGTGTGTATGAGTGGGTGTATGAGTGTGATATAGCTTATTCACAAACAGCCCTTCAGTATGGCATATAAAATGTTGATTTTTTTTCTAATGAGACCATGGTTTTTAGAAGACTGTGATTTATTGAAACGTGGGTTACTTTTTTTTTTTTTTTTATTATGATGGAATTGCGACTGACCTGAATCTCGTTAGTTTCATATGGATTAAATGCTCTTCGGAGGTAAATGCATCGCTTGACCGACTGGACCAAGTTACCTTTTTTTCGAAACGGGTTTTAGAAAAAGGATAATTAAACTTGAAAATTATAACTTTTAAAAGGTTGTTATAAGAGCATGTGAAAGCCTGCATAAGTAAAAAATTTATGTATTTCAATGAAAAATATATTTTTAATTGGTAAAATAATCAAAGAAAATAAAAAAAAATGTGTAGACCTTTTGTAATTAGAAGCCAGGCTCTTGTCGGTGTAGCTTCAGTTTTTAGATTATATTAATATTTAATAAAACAATAATAATACAACGGTTCTAAAAAATATATGAATTCAAAACCCCGCATAATTGCTATTTAAACCGCTGGTCAAAATAGATCTTATTGCACACAAAATAATTTTGTATTCACAATGATTGGATGGAGGCAGCGCGCGAGTCACACTTACTCGGTGTGATACTAGATGGCAGCACACGGCTTTTGAATCGCGCTATGGTTTCGCTCTCAGATAAAACCTTATACGAAATATGCAGACGGGTTAGATGATCCGAGATTTCTTCAGGTCCGTTAATTATTATTATTTTTTTTTATACCACTTAGGCCGACAATCAAGCAGACGGTCCACCTGATGGTAAGTGGTCACCGCGGCCTATGGACATTTGCAACACTAGGGACATCGCCAATGCGTTGTCGGCCCTGAGACGTGAAGTTGTTAAGTCTCATGTGCCTGTAATTACACCTGCCCCCTAACCTTTCTAACTGAAACACAGTAATACAAGTGCACTACTGCTTCACGGCAGAAATGGGTAAGGTGGTAGTACTTCCCCGGACGAACTCTGCACTAAAAGCTCTACTACTCGAGCCAATATAATTTTAATATTGATAATAATATTTGAAAACGTATTTTATCTCAATATTTGGGATTTAAGACGTTTGAATTTTCATTTGGTAATTTCATCTATGGGATTATAAATATAAATAAAATCCTGGAATTCCTAGATACATTTTTTACACGCGGCCATCTGATCCAAACTAAGCCGAGCAAATAACTGATAAATTACATATACTACTTTTTTTTGTAAATACATACTCATATAGATATTTACACCCAGACACAGAACAAACAGACATGTTCATGCACACAAATGTTTGTCCTGGGTGTGAATCGAAACCGCGACCTGTGACTTGGCAGTCAGGTCGCTAACTACTAAGGCAACTGGCCTATTATTCAATCTTTAAACCTCTCCCTTTTCTTGGTAGCATATGCCTTGCTTTGTAACACTTGGGTTCAAGTGAAAAGGAAGGGTTATACTGGTTTGGCTGTAAGGAAATTAGTTATTTATGACTTTATGACCACAATCTCACCAGGGTGTCAATGTGGTAAGTAATCAAAACCTAGAAGAGGGCTTTGTTCACGATGTATTCCTTAACCAAAAGCTCAAGCTACCTAACCACTTAATACAGAAGTTTTTTTTATTTTTGTATTACTAACAAACAAGCTGACGGCCAGTTTGATGGTAAACGGTCACCGCAGCCTATGGACGCCTGTAACACCGTGGGTATCACTCGCGCGTTGCCGAGTATCGACTGAACATCGTCTTAAAATCGATATTCAGCCTATTCACAAACAAAAACCGACTGACCACTCGAGTGAACATGCGAATGGTAGACCTCTCAGTTAATTACGGAGTCGCGAGAGAGACAGGCAATAGTCACTGCGTGAATTCGTCGTTGAGTATGATTGCAGTATATGTATAGGTTTTTGTGTATACAACAACGGCCGACAAACAAGCATACGGTCCACCTGATGGTAAGTGGTCACCGCCGCCTATAAACATTTGCAACACCAGAGCATCGCAATGCGTTGTCGACCCTGAGACATGAAGTTGTTATGTCTCATGTGCCTGTAATTTCACCGGCCTTACACCTACCTTCCTAACCAAAACACAGTAATACAAGTGCACTACTGCTTCACGGCGGAAATGGGTAAGGTGGTAGTACTTCCCCGGACTAAGAGCTCTACTACTAAAAACTTCTAGAATATAGCTCATTATATCCGCGTTCCCGTGGGATGTCACATGTATTATACATAAAAACCTTCCTCTTCAATCACTCTATCTATTAAAAAAAACCGCATCAAAATCCGTTACGTAGTTTTAAAGATTTAAGCATAGATAGGGACATAGGGATATAGGGACAGAGAAAGCGACTTTGTTTTATACTATGTAGTGATGTAACAAACAGTGCATCTAGACAAAAACGTACACTCTTCCTTTCCAACATTTTGTCCTAAATTCCAAAACTCATATCCACCCGACATTTGCGTCAACACTTATAAAGACTCGGGTGGGGAGAGTTGATTATCAGTTGAGTGATAACGGCCCCCTAGCCCCCTACGTCATAATGTCTGTTTATTGAACGAGCCCGCATAAGTGCATGATTACAATGTTTTAGTTGATTAATGTTAACGACCTTTGTTTAACGCCATTGCGCTCTAATTGGGAAGGATAGAGGAAGATGATAAAAAAGTTTATTGAATTAAGATCAGCAATTGAGGGGCATCATGCAATTAAAGTTTGGAAGACATTAAAGCAATATCGGATATTCTTCACACACTGTTATAATAATATCTAATAATAATAATAAATAGACTTTATTGTACACTGAAAGAAGTATCTGTTATCTGTTCCAAACGAATCAAATCGTGTACCATGGAAACCATATCCCTAATAAAGAATACTATAGATACTACAAGGAAGTAATAGAGCTCTTAGATTTTATTCAGACTTCGCCTGGGGAAACTAGTCTATACTAATATTATAAAGAGGAAAGATTTGTATATAAGTATGTTAGTTACTCTTTCACGCAAAAACTACTAAACGGATATGGATGAAACTTGGCTCCTGAAATAACATATAGACTACTGTTTATCCTGGGAAAATGTGATATCCCTCGGGAACGTGGATAAAACGCGGGGGACAGCTAGTTAACTATATATATAATATAATAATAAATTTATTTCTTCATAAGAAATTGTGACAAGAACACGATCACTACGCACTTACTAGTAATTATAATAATTTAGAAAAAAAGTGTTTGTTGAAAACAGTGGTATCCAAGGTGTGATTGAATTTCTGTTTTGGATACCAAGATTCTCTCTACACAGTATACTTACAACTATACCTGATTGCCAGTGCTTTGCCGACTCTAGCACCAAGAAACCGCATTGAAGATTCTACCGCAAGGATAAGAAGTAGTAGAGTCCAGGGAAGTACTACCTTACATTTCCCCCGTGAATCAGAGCAGTTGTATTACTGAGTTTCGGTTAGAATGTTAAGGCAGTGAAATTACAGGCACATGAGACTTAACTTCACGTCTCAGGGTCGACAACGCTGTCATATCGAGCCTTTGACGACAACTTAAATTGATAAATCAATAGATAATTTGTTATTAATAGAACAGTTCAGTGAAAACTGAAAAAAACAGCTCATAGTGAATAGGGAAATCACGACCTTATTTTAATCTACACTTTACTTTGATATACAGCTATATGTGTGTATATACTATGCGTTAAGGGGCCAGTTGGCTTGATGGTTGGAGATCCTGACTCTCACGCCACTGGTCTTGGGTTCGATTCCCACCCAGGACAAAAAATTGTATGCGTATGTCTGTTAGTTCTGTCTGGGTGTAAATATATTTAAAAGTATGCGTTTAGAAAAAAATATAGCTTTAGTAGTATATCAATTATCTGGTATCCATAGTACAAGCTATGAGATCAGATGGCCGTGTGTAAAGAATGTTCCGGGATCTTAATTATACCTAGGGATACATCGTTTTGTGTGTCAGGACCAACGTCTGCCAGGTGTTGCCAGTAATCAATAAAGTCATACACGTTTAAAGCTTCGCAAAGTTTGCTTCAAACAAGTTTCCATTTTAGCGAATTATCCAAACAGACAAACACCTTGAGATTCCAGCCGAGTTCGCAATTACAAATTGTGTTATATGCTATGACGTATTATAATATAGACACATCATTCACCAACATCATGGCTCTCAAAAACACCGCAAATACTAGATAGCTGGTACGCGCGAAGAAATGAAAATAAAAAAACAGGGTCGTACACACGATAGAAGGGAACCTTTTGTATTACAGGGAAACATTTTAATTATTCATCAATCACTATTGAATAGCATACATTGTTTTTATCTTTCATTTATTTTACGTCACAAGAAAGGTTGCGGGTCAGAATTTCAAAGGCCTTAAGAAGGTTCACTTCAATAAATGCTACATGTGTACCTGTTGCTAGAGAGAGATGAATATAGATCGTCAGCTACGTTTAGATAGAGTTCTGCATGCGCCGCGCGTACCGTCGCGACAGTGGTTAGAGCGAATGGAATTAAGTCAATTACCATTATTTGACGTTGCCATTTTTGAGCGAGGATAACGCATCTATAGTTTATATGTCGTATGAGTTACATCACTGAGTCAATTCGTCACTAATTCAATAGATTGCATGGTTACCACCCACGGGTTTACACAATTCTCGTGTTCTTTGTGAAAAATTTAGACTTTGTTTAGTTTTTACACTTATTTGGCATCTCCTTTGAGTTATTGGTCCTTCTAGAGTTAGTCACGCTTTGTATGAGAAAGAAATATCTATGTTACTTTAGTCCTTTATAATTATTTCTAATTTATTATCTGAATTAAATAAATTGTTAAAAAAATGGTCACCAGTGTTTAAGATATTTTTGGGGGCGGAGGACTTTCATTGCCTCCTACTATTAGCTATGTATGTAAACATCCATTAATGTTATATAAAAAATATGTAAATATACAAAAAAAAACAAGCTACGATATCTTAAGCCTCACACTCTCTCTATCTTATTGATAATTAAAAATTTTGAGTCCAAACATTTATTTTCAGAAAGAATCCATCAAAAGTAACATCGACATAAACAAATCAAAACCAAAGTAACAAAGAAAATTTCTAAAAAAAAAACATAGTAATATCTCAAGATCCCTTATCGCACTACGTCCCATAAAACCTACATCCTATAATCCATGGCACGTGATATCAAACACCCATATTGTACAGAATCCCATGCTTTAGATCCAGCCGCCACCAGATGTGTAAGATAAACAGGACACGCGCGCGCTGACTCACACGCTGCGCAGGCGCATGTATGATCACGCGCAACGCTGTTACACTACTAACCCTACCATACTAATATTAAACAGGATGTTACAAAACTACCCGTAACGCCGAAAGGAGGTTAAATGGGGCCTGATAACGAGTTCCTTCACAATATTTAAGAACCGTAGTAACGCTGTATAACATACCCCAAAAAAAATAAAAAACTGATTTTTATGAATGATAAATAGAAAAACTATTAAATTAGACAATTATTAGGTGAAATATGTACGTGGTGACATGACAGCTTATTAGGGTTGTTAGCTTTGATAATTAATTATATTTTTAATTATATATTCAATAGTTCTAATAAATATTTTCTTTTAGAAAAATTTTGTCTGTGATTGATAAATAAAGGATTAGTTTTCTTTATTCTACGCGACAAGGTCCGGAACGAGGACATTCGTAGGAAAACAAATTTTCAGACATAGCTCATAGAGTCAGCCAGCTAAAGTGGCAATGGGCAGGCCACATCGCTCGAAGAACTGATAACCGATGGGGAAGAAAGGTTCTCAAGTGGTGACCACGTACAGGAAAACGCCGAGTGGGACGACCTCCCATCAGGTGGACCCACGACCTGGTCAGAGTCGCTGGAAGCCGCTGGATGCAGGCGGCTCAAGACTGTTTGAGTAGGAAACCCAAAAGGGAGGCCTCTGTTCAGCAGTGGATATCCATGGGCTGGTATGATGACTTATTCAAAGGAACTCAGCTGACATCTATACGAATCTATACTAATATTTTAAAGAGGAAAGATTTGTATGTAAGTATGTTTGTTACTCTTTCATGCAAAAACTACTCAACGGATGTGGATGAAACTTGGCACATAGATAGAGCATATCCTGGAATAACATATAGGCTAGTTTTTATCCCGGGAAAATGTCAAATCCCTCGGGAACGCGGGTAAAACCGAAGGGGACAGCTAAAATTAATATACCAAACAATCGATAAATAATCGTCTAAACTATCAACTACAAGTAAATTATACAAGTAGAAATCTAAATTGCGAAATTGAACAATTGGAGTCGCTTCATGCTCATCAAGATACATAACTTATGTATTGTCATTTATCCATCAAGTTACGCAAGTTAACTTAGCTAAGTTAAGCTTCGAATTGACTGCACGAACCGACTAAAATAACACTTACTTCTAAGTTATTGAATTTGTACAGTCGAGAGCATCATTTGAGTATCTAATCCTTACTAATATTATAAATGTTAATGTAAGTGTGTTTGTTACGCTTTCACGCGAAAACTACTCAAGTGACCATCATGAAACTTTGTACACATATTCTTGGAGGTATTAGAAGTAATATAGGATACTTTTGTGCCTGGAAAATGTTACATCCATCGAGACCGCGGGTGAAACACTGGAGGCAGCAAGTAATATTATAAAAGCGATAGTTTGTATGTATGGATGTGTGTTACTCTTTCACGCAAAAACTACGGCACGGATTTGGATGAATCTTGGCACGTAACTCGAGGATCTTTCATCGCGGCTTATATGCTCTGTCTCTGTCGCTTACTACGCTAATACTTCTAATCACGTGAGAGGTAAGCTCTACGCCGACGAAGTTTGCATCAGCTGAATAGGGGGGCAGGACCATTTGCCGGTTTATCGCAAAATTATGTAAAAAAAATATATTTAAATGAAAAGTAAATTTAATTCATGTTTTCTTTAGTAACTCTTTAATAAAGACGTTTAATTCAAGTATAAGTTAACTCATTAAGATGTTATACCTCGCCATCCACATTAATGGAAAACTTTTTAAAACTCTTAAAAGAGATTGCACGAGACTTCAAACTCTTGCTTTGTGTAGAAAATGAAACAAACAAAGAAAAAACCTCACAAGTTCATTCCCAAGAACAGAAACCTTACGAAGATTCTAGCAATTTATTTACTCTTTTGAAATGTTACTAAAATATTTGTCCACCGCGGTTTTTCCCGCATTCCCCAGGGATGTCACATTTCCCCGGCATAAAAAGTAGCCTATATATTATTCCAGGGTGTGCTCTATCTATGTGCCAAGTTTTATCTAAGTCCGTTTGGTAGTTTTTGCGTGAAAGAGTAAGAAACATCCATACATACAATCTCTCGCATTTATAATAATAGTAGATGTCTCCCGTGGTTTCACCGGTATTCCCGCGGGATGTATCATTTTCCCGGGATAAAAAGTACCCTGTGTGTTAATTCAGGTTATAAGCTACATATATGTAAAGATTTATTCAAATCTTTTCAGTAGTTTTTGCGTGAAAGAGTAACAAACATCCATCCTCGATAACTTTCATACTTATATTTACGGATCGTGTAACTTCGCAACGACTGGACCTAATAAAGTTATATTCCCTGCATATACTTGGTTTATCGATTGAATGGTCCATAGCTAAGTTAGGATCCGATAGATGGCGCTGTAGTCAAGCTAGTAACACATAGCGCCACCTATCGGAGAGGGCAGAACGTCTGCCGACTCAACTAGTATTTTTTTTTATTGATCTTAATGACGTAAAATTTACTGTTTTATGGTCAATCTGGCAAATAATGCGCTGATGGATTGAAACGCATTACATGACATTACAATACTCGAGGATGTTACAACGATGCATTCGTCTGAGTTGAATTATTGGTTATATATCGAAAAAGGTTTATGTCAAACAGGCAGACGGTCCACCTGAAGGTATGTGGTCACCGCCGCCAATGGACATTTGCAACACTAGGGGCATCGCCAATGCGTTGTCCTCTCCAAGAAGCGAAGTTCAGAATTTTACCGGCCTTACCTTTCTAACCGAAACACTGTAATACAAGTGCACTACTGCTTCACGGCGGAAATGGGTATTGTAATAGTACTTCCCTGTACTCTGCACTAAGAACTCTATTTCTAGATACTTCTAGAACGTAGATTAATTGTGATACAGAAGTTAATAATCAACTTAAGTCAAATAATAAACCAAAATATAATTAGATTGAAAAGATGATTAGAAAAAGCAATTGTTTTAAACCCCTCCCAGCCCTCAAAATAAATTGATGACTTTTGATTCAGGAAAATAATTGCGGGTGTTAAGTTAGCTTAATCCCCTCTCCCCTCCGTTATCCCCCTTCCAATCAATTCGTGCCCCTCGCTAAAAACGACCACTTGAACCAATTTGGCACTCTTAATTTAAACGAACAAAACAAAAAAAAATACGTTATGTAACGGTTTTTTAAAGTGTGGAGCTTAAAAATGTGAACTTATTCAATTTTGGCTCGAAAATGCGGAGTTTTGTATATTTTTTGTAACAAACTGGACAAATTATAAAACTAAGTTATTACTTTAAATATTATCAACAAGTCTTGTTTCTTTGAATATTAATAAAATTTGTATAGTTAGATAACTAATAATAGTAAAAACTTAAAATGTACAGATGGGTTTTATCTCGTAAATATTTTTTATTATTACCTCTAGTTACCCACCACTAAATAAAGACTACATTTCAAAGGAAAAGCAGCCCATTCATATGTAACTAGAGATAGCGTTATCATAATCATAAAGCAAACTAAAACTCAAGGTTTTCAAACAGTGTTTCTAAGCGCTAATAAAGAAAAAATGTGCAGAAATCGCATTAATCTAGTAGTTATCTGCGCGATTGTACTTCTACCCACATTGAGGCCTCTACGGCGCCTGATGGTCGGATCCAAGCAATAATTAAACTATGTAGGTCGGTTGGACGCCCACAAAGAGCGACGTTGTACCCACCACCAGCCTATCTAGACACACCCTACCTCCCACTAACAATCAAATGGGAACAAGACGAGCACACAGTGCAGGTCAAGTTAAATTGGACGAATATGTGACCTCGCCGACCGCACAGCTCTTCTGTTGTTCTTTATTCAATTTGAAATGCGTTCCAGAGTTGAAAATAATTTCAAAATTCCCAACGTTCCGTTTTGTTACCAGATGATAATATGTTTAAGTCAGCCAGTATAGTATAAGAAAAAATAAAACTACCTATTTAGTCTGTGCCAAGTTTTACAACCGAATATGAATGTATTTTCTTCAGTCCAAAGAAACGTAACAATGGGATGAAATCGCGGCATCTGTCAAATGAAATCGCGACAAAATAAAAGTGAACAACCACGACGCGCCGTTTCTACAACGCGATGATAAATGAACCAGCGGGTACTCTGTCATTTGTCAGAATTTTGTCATTTAAACGAGTTTGACAATGTACATATTTCATTCAAATAATGTAAAATAAAAAATAATCATTTTGCGAGTAGAAAAAAAACAGCAAACGTATTTTTAAAACCATTAGTGTAAAAATAAGTAAAACACATAAAAGCTCTTCGTTATTTCACTCAGTTTTATTATTAAATGCACGGTAAAACTCCGACAAAGTTGCGAAAAATATCGCAACAAAAATATAGTAACTAGGAAACAGTAAAAAAACAATAAAACCCATTCATAACCGCAACTGTCTTTTCCCATGGTGGCATTAATAATTTACGATTTTATTCAGTTTAACCACAACACAATATGCCATAAAAATATCCTTTTTTCCATTGAGTTTCCATTGAAAAGACATAATGCAAAAAATAAATGAAGTTTAAATTAAATTCTAAAATCCCGCGGCGCCGAAATACATTTATTATACATTTACAGTTATATTTGTACGAATAAACAAATATCTAGACCGAACTCTACACCGCCGAAATTCGACGCCGAAGAGAAAAATGCTGAGCGAAAAGTTCTCGCTTCTTAAACCACCGCAAAAAGCTCGAAAGCTTTTAATCGATCACTCGGTACGACATGCAAAAAAAACTTACATCTCAAGCTGGATCCTTTAGCAAGTCCGTGGAAAAAAAAACAATAAAAAAAAATTTATGTGAAGTTATATGAACACAAAAACAGCACAGATAGGATACGTTGTACGCGTGCGTTTGGAAACGTTTTCGAAATTCGAAATGTGTCGATTTAAAGGCGCGAACGCCCGCTCAGCGCCCCGCGTGCTAGCCACTGATCTAATTTCAAAATGTACGACTGTGAAAGTGACGTAATGGCGGCGCCATGTTGCCCCCCGCGCCGCCCCCCGCCGCCGCCCCGCTGTTCCCCGCCCCGCAAGCCGCACCTTAGCTTCGACCACTGGAAAAATGCACTATTAATCAATTTCAGAAGTTGAGTGGAGCGACGGAATGCTACGGAGCTTCATAGCTTTATTGCTTTATATCACGTTACTGGCGCGTTAACGTTACCACAAATCGATTTTGACTCTTACTCCCCGAGCGAGACGCGTCTACATACGCTATACCGCGCTATAGCCGCTATACAACGATTCACATGCCTACAATAAACTTTTCCAATATCTGAAATTCTCTTACTAAGCGTATCGATGCGTTTTTGTTACGAGTAGGTTCGCTTACATTCTTCAGATTTCAAATAGGAATGTTAAGATTTTTTCTAGAAACTAAATCTTGCGAGAACTTTGCTCAACCTAAATGATAAGACTCGATGATTCATAACTTTAATGATGTCACGGAAAATCATGAATACCTCTAACTAATGGTCTTATCTGTATAATTTAAGCTTACAAATTGAGCCATTTCTTTTTACGAACCTAAAATAACATGGAAGGGTAAACCTTCCAAGATTTCTCCAAATTTACTACTGTTTTAATTAAATAAAATATACATTCACGCAAAAAAATCATTTTTAAACGCTCCCTATGTAATTATTTAATACAACAGGAATACAAATATAGTTTCGCGACCACAAACTTCAGGAAGTAAATATTTCTTGTAAAAATCCTAGATTGCGACCAAAACCTTACGATTCTAAATAAACATGACACTTCGCACAGCCCTTTTAACCAAAAATAAAGTACTTAACCCTGCTCTCCGTCCCCAATAGATAAAAGGGTAAATTATGACATAATCATAATATTTAATATGTTATCTGTTAATTTATTCAACAATGAAAGGATTATGGGGCTGGTATTTATACTCACGCTTCATTTGATATATACGACATATACACCTGATTAAATATTAAAAAAAATGAGTAGCCATAGTGTAGCCTTATATTATTTGTATGTATGTATGTGGCCGATGAAAATAAAACGATATAGGCCTCTGTTATTGGTTTAAATTGAATAAAAAAAAAGTTATTCTTTTTTTACAGTCAGTGGAGTGTTCCTGGCAGCTTTTGATGCCAATCCGAACGAAACCTTTTTCGTTTTTATTTTTATGCAGTAAAAACACGTAATGTGCAATCCTTTGGAAAATTGGAGTAGAAGCGTTAATTGGAGTTTTTGATCTGTTATTTTATGCAACAGTTACATTTTGTTACGTAAATACAAATTTGTCTTGTTTTTTCACGAATAGTTAATTACTTTATCATCATTATGCAATACCTAGTTACATAGCAAACTTTTTAGATGAGTAATACATAAACTTTTTTGTTTAGTTGATTATTTACAAATAAAAAAGAGGTATGTAACAAAACTGTCAAACTGACATCTTTAAAAAAATACAAAGTTGTTTATCTTTGCGTATAAAAGAAGTATTATATAACCGTTGCAAACTCGAAAATAGATAAACAGCGGATCTTGTGGAAGGAACCAAGTGAGGACGATTGCTCAGGGTAATGAGGAAGCGGATGAACTGTTCCTCCTGAGGTCAGTGGACAGGATGGTCAAACAACATTTATTCTAATGTATTCCCCTATGTTGCCTTGTAATATGGTTTTTGTAAAAGTATTCCTTAATTTTTTAAGTAACTAAACAAATTTTAAAAAACCGTTTAGGGCCCATTTATCTACAAGTGTGACATTATGTGACAAGGGAAGGGAGGGGTCACAAGTTTCATGACGTCACAATGTCAACTTTAACATCTCATGTTAAAATCAAATTTGACATTAATATAAAGAAGTGGGTTCAAAATTCCTGGACACGAGATTAAATTTTGTATCTTTCATTGATATAATTAAATAAAATTAGATTTTGCTGTTTTAATTACACAATTCCTAGATATAAAATTATTGACAGGCCAGTTGCCTTAGTGACTCTGACTGCCAAGCTGCAGGTCACGGGTTCGATTCCCACCCAGAACAAATATTTGTGTGCATGAACATCTCTGTTTGTTCTGTGTCTGGGCGTAAAATATCTATTGTATAAGTATGTATTTAGAAAAATTAATATGTAGTACGTGTAATATATCAGTTATCTGGTTCCCATAGTACAAGCTCTGCTTAGTTTGGGATCAGATGGCCGTGTGTAAAGAACGTCCCAGGATATTTATTAATATTATTTACTAAATATGTGACGTCACACTAGGGGAGGGGTCTAATAACTGTGACCATCTGGGACAAGGACGGTAAAAAGGTCAAAACACCATAGGATTTTCATGACGTAATTTATGGATGGCCATCAAATAAAATTAGAAGTGCTCCACAAAAGTGTTTTGTTCATTTGATTTTAGTTAAAAATAATTCGTTTCTTATTTAAAGTGTTGAGTGAATTTATAATTCAGCCGAACGATAAATTAAATAAACATTACAAACTACAAAGAATCTATGATATATATGTCCCATTTCGTGAAATAGTTTGGTATAAATCCAAGCTACGATTTTACGAGGTCATCGCCACAGAGGGGTAGTTAAAAGATTTCGTTTTAAACATTCCTGGAAACTAAACTCGATTCTGTAAGGAAAATTACATTAGCTCGAGCATGTTTCGTCACGGACTTTGCTCTGTCTCTTTCGCTAACTACGCGATCACGTGAGAGGTAAGCTCTCCAAGACCTCCGTGAGCCAGCTCACCGACGAAGTTTGCATTAGCTGAATAAGGGGGCTGATTCGAAACGGATTGTGTATTAATTTATTTTTGTTTACGAATAAATTTATTTTAATTTTTAATGGATTCTCGTTTGTTAGAAACTTGCGTTTAAGATGTCACTCTATAAAGTTACTCGATACGATGACGATACGCTTACGATAAAGATTCGTGTTAAGGCCACAGCACTAACACGTTATCAATGACGTATTTTAATACAGATATGTCATTCACCAACACTTTCAAATATAAGAAATAACATTTGACGTTTATGTATGTGAAATAAAGTAATTGTAGGTCCATCTATTGATACAATGGTTAATTGTATGATGATGTAAATGTTCCTTATCATGAAGCAATAAAGTTAATTTTTCAATGTCACCTATAACGTATTTCTTTTATTTCACAGATAGGAGATTTATGACGAATGTCGAGAAGACCTCGCTTCATTTCTTATTTAAATGGCACCTCAGGCATGCACGAATATCTATCGCAAAGCGTCATTGGACATATCAGTCAACATTCCTATTCCGCCAGTGTCAGGGTGTTATGTCAAATTGACATATGTCAAATTAGGGCCCCTAAGTTAGTCATTGGTTTGTGAAAATGGGTATCTTGAGAGTAATAAAACCTCCGTGTCTATTAGAGGCATTAACTACATAACTTTAACAGATCTGGATTAGGTACTTCGGCAAGTACTAGGCTATCTTTTTATGACCTAAGTTTATTGCCTAGCTTTATAGATATCTATGTTTTTTTTTTTTTTTTTAATAATATAAACAAGTGCTTGACTGCGATCCCACCTGATGGTAAGCAGTGATGCAATCTTAGATATGTCGGGCGTTCGGTTGCGTGGTTTTAAAGGGCTCTACCAGCACCCGTATTATGTAACTATCTCGGATTCAAAACGGAAGCCTATTTCATAATAGATAGCTGGTTCGGAGCGCGAGCAGTGAGGAACAACAGTCGTAGTGCCGTCAATGTAATACAAAATTGACTCCAATGACGATTCCTGAAGTCCTGTGTCCAATACCTCGGGTGAAATGATCTTTGGTTACCTTGGCTTCGTGACCTTAAGGAATGGTGAAAGTGGTGAAATTTAGTTATTATTAAGAGATCTGCTTAGCTTCTTTGGAGCTACATATTCCATATAAATTGTCACGCCTACCTGTGCCATTGAGGTAGGCAGCTCTGGTAACTAACTTCAATTCTATTGTCAACTTGCCATAATAGAAAAATAAATCAAAATCGATCATAATTTTTTAACTGTAAGAAGATACTTATTTCTATTTTTCACGGCGACTAAGTATTTAATGGTTTTGCTTATGTAGTCACAATTTAGAAGCGGGAGCGATTGTCATTCTTAGCTTTTTTTTATATCATTTGGGCCGACAAACAAGCAGACGACCCACCATTTGCAACACCAGGGGTATCGCCAAAGCGTTGTCGCCCTGAGACGTGAAGTTGTTAAGTCTCATGTGCCTGTAATTTCACCGGCCCCCTTACCTTTCTAACCAAAACACAGTAATACAAGTGCACTACTGCTTCACAGCAGAAATGGGTAAGGTGGTGTACTTCCCCGGACGAACACTGCACTAAGAACTCTACTAAGTACTCTAAAATTGGAGTAAAATTGTCTAGCTATTGGACATAAGGTTTTAAGTTCAAATGCATAGGTTCTAGAATTCAATAATCTTACTACTATTATCAATGTGAAAGTTTGGATGGAGGATGTTTGTAACTCAATCAGGCCAGAACGGCTGAACGGATTTAGATGAAATTAGGCACAAAGATAGATTATAGTCTGGAACAGCACATAGGTTCCCGGGAATATGTAACTTCCTTCGGGAACCCAGGGGAAACTGAAGACAGCTAGTCATATATAAATGTCTCACACTATTAATGATACCTACTTGATGGTTACCCGCTTGACTTTCTATTAATCTCATGATGAAAATTGGTTTTACGGCCAATTTTATATAAACTATAGATGCATTGTCCGCGCTCAGAAATGGCAACATCAAATGCTGGTAATTGACCTAAATTCATCTAGTCGCGTTCAATCTTAACGTAGCTAACGATGTCTATTCATCTCTCTCTAACAACAGGTACACAATAAGATAGCATTAAAATTTATTTCGTTTCCCTTTATACGCGGCTATAACCTAATTAGTTTTGGCGATGTTTAAAGAGCCGCGATGTTGGTGAATGATGTGATACATCATTGTTTCCAGCAGTTGTTTTATTGAAGTGAAACTTTATGGGAAGGCTTTGAAATTCAGATCCGAAACCTTGTGCGACAAAATATAAATGAATGATAAACACAATCTTTGCTATTGAAAAGTGGTTGATGAATTATTAAAATGTTTCCCTGTAATACAAAAGTTTCACTTCTATAATGTGTCCTTACGACATACCGCATTTTTTTTTTAAATCTATCTGATCAAAATACCGCCTGTCCCTCATCACTTGGAACACAGAAAACCGTTAACCCGTAAAAAGCAGATGTGATTTTAGTTAAAGATTATATTAATTTCCTGTGACGCGGCGTATGCGTCACTTCGGTAATTCATTTCCGACGTTTATTACACGACGTAAAATTGGATATATGAATTAAATAAATATAATAAGCCAAATTTTCATCAGATATTACAGTTTTTCTTATGAATTTATATCATTGAACAAATTGGCAGCATATTCTTTCTTTACACTGACACCTAAAGCTTTTGAGATCTAATTTTGACAGTTGGAAGTGTTATAGGAAAATCAACCCTATGACCTGTTGATAAGCTACGTCATCATCATCACACAAATAATCATTGGATCACTAGATCAACCTTATTTTGGCAACAATAAAGATGAATTTTCTTCACTCGACAATTTTAATAGCAAAAATATTACATACTAGCTGCCCCCCGTGGTTTTACCCGCGTTTCCGAGGAATGTCACATTTTCCCGGGTTAAAAAGTAGCCTATATGTTATTCCAGGGCATGCTCTATCTATGTGCCAAGTTTCATCCAAATCCGATCAGTAGTTTTTGCGTGAAAGAGTAACAAACATCCATACGTACAAACTTTCACATTTATAATATTAGTAGGGTTTTGTGTTCTGCCCCCTTATTCAGCTATTACAAACTTCGTCGGCGAGCCGCTTCACGGAGGCCTCGGAGAGCTTACCTCTGACGTGATTAGTAGTATTAGCGTAGTAAGCGACAGAGCATAGAGCATAGAGCAGGCCGAGACGAAACATCCTCGAGTGTGTGTCATTTTCCTTACAGAATCGAGCCCCTGTCCAAAAAATCTTACAATAGGTGTTATTAACATTACTTACATCGGAAAAATAAAAGAAATCGTATCTAAAACATTTTACCGGTATATTACAAGAACAACGACAAGAAATACAAATAAAAACAACTCCAGTTTTAAAACAACAATAAACAGTATCAACTTTTTTTTTCTCGGTCCATTGAACGCGATGATATCGATAACGATTCAAGATGGCGGCTACTTTCCCGCGCTTTCTTCTGTCAACTGCGCTTAAGTGATGCTTTTAGGGAAACTTAGCGTTTGAATTTGAATGGAAAATGTTAATAAGTTATGACAAATATTGTTATGAGATGAATGAGATGTGATGAGGAGTTATAAGATTAGATATTATTACATACAGTTATGTTCCTACTTTGACAGGCCAGTTGGCTTGGTGCTAGCGACTCTGACTGCCCAGCCGAAGGTCGCGGGTTCGATTCCCACCCAGGAGAAACATTTGTGTGCATGAACATTTCTGTTTGTTCTGTGTCTGGGTGTAAATATCTATATAAGAAAGTATTTAGACAGTACAGTAAAACAGTAGTATATCTGTTATCTGGTTTCCATAGTTCAAGCTCTGCTTAGTTTGGCCTCAGATGGCCGGTAGTGAATTTTTTTTTATACCATTTGGGCCGACAAACACGTAGACGGTCCATCAGATGGTAAGTGGTCACAGCCGCCTATGGACAATTCCAACAATAGGGGCATCGCCAATGCGTTGTCGACCCTGACACGTGAAGTTATTAAATCTCATGTGCTTGTAATTTCACCGGCCCCATACCTTTCTAATCGAAACACAGTAATACAAGTGCACTACTGGTTCACGGCTGAAATGGGTAAGGTGCTAGTACTTCCCCGGATGAACTCTGCACTATGAGCTCTACTACTCAAAAAATCTCCCAGGATATTTATAATTTATATTTTACTAGCTGTCCCCCGTGGGATGGGATGTCACATGTTTTATACATAAAAACCTTCCTCTTTAATCACTCTATCTATTAAAAAAAACCGCATCAAAATCCGTTGCGTAGTTTTAAAGATTTAAGCATACATAGGGCCATAGGGATATAGGGACAGAGAAAGCGACTTTGTTTTATACTATGTAGTGGTTACTGCATCCCGGTCCCCTTGAAGCTGCAGACGGTTTCTTTAATGATAGTGAGGATGGTAATCTTCTCTTTTCTCTCTCCTCTCTCATCTATAACTGTGGAAGTTTGGATGAATGAAACTGCTCAAACACGCCAAAATTACTGGACGAATTTCTTCCAGTATTTTTTGCGTGAAAGAGTCACAAACATCCGCATTTATTGTACTGCTATCTTGCTAATATCTAATACCTTTAAACGAGCAATTCTTATATATAATTAGGATCTCGGAAACGGCTCCAACGATTTTCATGTAATTTAGCATGCAGAGAGTTTCGGGGGCGATAAATCGATCTAGTTAGGATTCATTTTCAGAAAATGTCGTTTTATCCGTGTTTTAGGCAATGAAAACTGCTACAATGTCATTAGAAGGTAAGGTTTTCAGGTTACATCTTTTGTGAGAAATACTGTTATTGGGAGCCTTTTATTATCGCATCTTATTCGTATCTAGGTATATATGACAGTGATTTAAAAAAGAGAATACGGTAGAAGTCACGTTAGAAGTTACGTTAGTAAAGAAATCCCGAGCAATGCTCGGCCATCCAGGTACTTATTATATTCAAAAATGGTGAAAATAAATTCAAGTAAAGGATTTGGTCGCCATACTTTAAAACTCAGAGATTTGACAGAAGCCGCAGTGACTTGACATGTCTGACGTCATCGCTTCAAACCGGTTTATTTTCTTTAACCGCTTTAATAAAATTATGTAAATCTTTCCCCTGGAAATTAACTTCTCAAAACAAAACAACGGCTGGAGAGCGTAAATAATAATTTAGTTGTAAGGAGAATTTATGTTATTCTTGGTAAAGGGAAAACTTTATAAAGTACAAAATGATGACGATTTGGAAATTGCGAAAGATAGAATATTAATGATCCTGATATCCTAACGTAATTTTTTTATAGAATACTAGCGGTTTCTTCCGCGTTCCCGAGGGATGTAACATTTTCCCGGCACAAAAAGAATTCTACATTACTTCGAATACCTCCAAGAATATGTGTACAAAGTTTCATGATGATCAGTTAACTAGATTTCGCGTGAAAGCTTAACAAACAAACTTACATTCATAATTGTGCCATTGTGGTCAAACACAAGTCTAAATATAGCAAAAAAGTGGCTTTTAGACCACCTCGCGGACTCTAGTGCTGGTTACCTAACTTTTGATTTAACTTCCAACCATGCAGGTTTCCTCACGATGTCTTCCTTTGCCGAACCACGAATAAAGCCGAGCGTCAATTTAAACTTTAAGGTAGAGAAATCGTTAAGTATTTAAAAAAACTAGCCTAAAAGTCAGATGAGCTAAAGGTAAAAAAATTAACCTAGCTGGGGTTCTTGCCGGATTTTTCTCATTTGAAGGCTGTCCTCTGAACCGGTTGTAAGTTCGGTAACTTTGACATCCATAAGTGCCCTCCGCGGACCTAAACCGAATAAATGGTTTTGAATTCTAATTGTAGCTTGCCCTTCGACATTTTTATCCCAATGCACAAATTCTTGAATTCAAAAACTGTCGCCAAATCCCGACGTGTTCCAGTAAGACCTTAAATACTGCCTTCTAGGACCAAAAATTAGCAAAAACATTAGCAATGAGGTATTGCTTATATCTAAATGGAACGTTGCCATTACCAACAGGTGCATCACCCGCATCCTTGGCCTGCGACAAAAAATAACCTCAGTTTAAATAGACTAAAAGTTACAAATACAATACAATCAACGTTACTCGGAACTGAAAGGGAGGCGTCGAAACAACTCCTAACTACTACAAATAACGATGAGCTTACCGATGTAACGGAAAAGGGAGAGTTTTTCCAATGTTTCCGTGTACTTCCGGCCGAGGTGTGGTGTTCAACTTTGTAATAACCTTTAAGCTTTTGCATATTGTTCTATCTAGGAGAAAATACATAGGTATACTCAGCGGAGCCTAAAAGCTCATATTGAAGACAGAAAAATATCTCTAATTCGGAAATAGGGCTTTCAGTGCTGAGTTCGTCCAGAGGGGAGAAGACGTAGTGCACTTGTATTACTGTGTTTCGGTTAGAAAGGTAAGGGGGCCGGTGAAATTTCAGGGACATGAGACTTAACAAGTTTATGTCGCAAAGTCGACAAGGCATTGGCAATGCGCCAAGTGTTGCAAATTTCAATAGGCGACGGTGACCACTTACCATCAGGTGGACCGTATGTTTGTTTGTCAGCCTACTTGGCATAAAATATTTAAAAAAAAACTATTTGTTTTAATAGTTTTAAACATTAAAAGATAGCTCGAATTATGAACCGTTTTCTTCTAGGGAACTTCTTCATCCCCAAAAATTCGTGCCTATAATTTCACCAAATACCTTGCCTTTCTAAACGAAGCACAGCAATACAAATGCTTCGCGGCGGAAATGGGTAAAGTGGTAGTACTCGTAATTCCGCGGACGAACTTGCACTAAGAACTCTACTTCTTCTGGTAGTATGCGCCACCATTACCACATAATATTTTAATACAAATAAATTTAATAATAGTACGGTTTCTATCACCAGTATGTGTAAAATAAAGTCACAAAAGATAGGTTCCGTTATTGGTTCGCGCCGAACTCGGGGTGGTCCGGGACCCCTTTGTGAAGTGAGTCTGTTATCTGAAGTTGGAGTCGGCACCCCGATTGAATCCTGACCTTACCACTTTACCCGGTCTATTATAATATGTAATATGGAAAGTAATAAGGTGCTTCACATTTAGATTTTAAATAAAAGATTTTTGTAAATTCACTGTCTGTAATAATAGGGCTTGTTGTACCTGACTGTGATGATGTTTTTTATCGAACAGGAACATATAAATCCCCCCCCCCCCCCCCCCTAATTTCAGAAACCTATCTTACAAATTCTTTTTTTTTGTGACACTGGCTTTACTATCATCCTGGAATTCATAAGATATCTTGGGATTGCGGTTGAAACTAAGACGATAGTTAGTTATAGAATCATACATCGCGCATCTCAATAGATGTTGGATCAATATCCAACAGCTAATTGTACGATGATTCCTATTCCAAAGCAATACAGTTTATTTTCCTATGACAATCTGAAATGTCAAAACGGCCATCATAGCGTGCCGGTAGTATAAACATAAACAATTGAGAAATCTTATAGAACACCAAGTGTCACCCAACTCATGCTATTAGTAAAATACTATTCGCGTGAAAAAGGTCAAAACATCCTTCTATCACAAGACTCCGTATTAATAATATTAAATTGAACGATTTTGTCTTCTCTGCGTTTGCATACCCACCTCCGGAATGGCTGATCGAAAAATAATTAAATTTAACACTCAAGCGACAGCCAGGACTGAAGCCAGTAAGGTAAAGTAAAAAAATCAACGACAATATAATTATCGAAGATCTTCTACAGGTTTGAATCTTAATGTAAATTCTAATGGTCTTAAAATTATTAAACGAAAAGTGTAATGAAAAGAAATTAAAATATTTTTATACAAATAGGCCTTTACGGGCACTTATGAATAGTCTGACTCCAATACTGTAACTATCCAATTCCAATTTGTTGTTTATGGCTTCATTGTGCAATTGGTGGCTTTGCCAGTGTCGTGGTTAGAATATTAATCAATAAGTAGGTTTATAAATGAACAAAAAAAAAACTAGTACATAATAATATTTAATACTGTTCGTGGTCTAGACTTAGAAATGGCTGGACTGATTTGACTTTATATTTTTATTTTAGTGCGTGGATAGCTGTCTCCTACTTATAAGCTCGAAGCATGTATTTTTTTTTTAGTTTAAGACTGTTGCTGTCCCATATAAAGAAAATAAAATAAAATTGTAAAATTCGGGAAAATCTTGCTTGAAAATGCTTTTTTATTAAAACTCCAGTTATAACAGTTTAAAGACACATTGGAACGCATCCCGGGGAAAACTAGTACCTCCATTTAAAAATAATAATCCTCCAAGTATTATTACAATTAAACCTACCCCTTATATCGTCCACAAATCAAACATGGCCGCTGTCAACTGTCAGTTGCATTTGAGCTGTCTTCGTAAACGGACGTGCAACCCAACTACATAATATTTTACACATTAAACTTTCATTTTGAACTCTAAAGCTATTGGGGTTAGGTGGCAGATTCTCTAACGGAGTGTAAATCAAATTTTGTAAATCTGAAATCCGAGTACGTGGAATTGAAATTGTGGCTTGTTCCGTAGAATCCAATTGTTAGTCGAAATGGTAGTTGTGTAATATTGTTATTTTAATAGGTTTAACTCGAAAACGAATTAACACTGTATCCTCGTTATTTAGTTTTAGTTTAGAAATATTGTTGTTTTAATTTTTCATTTTTTATTTGCATTTGTATCTTTTTTTTTTCTTCCGTGAAACCTTTCTGTAAACAGTTTGTGAGAAAAATAAACTATTTATTGTTTTAGTTTAATGAACCAAGCTCGCAAATGGATAAAATCTTTTTTTCTTTGAAATAAATATGTGATTCAGGTCTTAGATAAAAGAAAAGTTTATTTAAAAAAGACTTAAAGCTATAGTCTAGGTGTCGAGCAGTTTATAGCTAGGTTAGAGACACTAGACCATGGGTCAAATGGTGAAATTAACGCTTCATTACTTATAAATTATCATACGTAGATGGAGATTGGCAATGTGTCCGAGAGACGCCGACAATGGTGGGAGCTACACATTTCCCTATGCAAGTGTAATACCAGCCTACCTATCTACCACTATCAAGTTAGAATTCTGTCTCCAAACACCCTGGTTTTCGGGTCATACTTGAGAGTCATTCGGTGACCAGTTGTCATTTGATGGATCGTCAGCATTCTGTAAAATTTATATGTTACATACAGATACATTTTTTTATTTCAGCACATAAGGTAATAAATTTTACCAATGCATCAAACGAGCCCAAAGCCCATAAACCCATGGTCTATTATGAGTAGCTTAGGAATCCTATAACCACATTCCGAATTCACCAAAAAAAATAGAAAAAGAAAACAAAAGTCACGGGGTAAAAAATCAGGATTATAGGTATAATACATAAAACAAATATCCAGTAACGAATTCCGCTGAATCTCCATCTCTGTCAAGTCCCAGCAAGGAATTCTAAAGAAAAATCTATCAGGAATAAGATAAAAAAAAACAAAAATGATAAGTACATTACATGCCAATTAAACTATGTCCTCATGATTGGTCCCTGATTACGTTTCACAAGGGCTTCAGAACGTCCCTTCAATTGTGATAAATGATCCCCCCTTTCTGATCGAAAAGGGGAGGGGGGTAGGGTAGTCGGGGTGATAAAGTACATCTTTATTATCTTTCTGTTAAATGGGGTTATTAGAATGGGTTTCGGATGGTTTATTGGATACCTATATTTTTCTGTGAGTTTACTTGTAAGATAATTTGATCTTCTAAGCTTATACATGCGTGGACCGACGACCTGGTCAGAGTCGCTGGCTCAAGACCGTTCGAGATGGAAATCCCAGAGGGAGGTCTATAATGTTTATTTCCTTATACAAACTAGGTATTTTTGAACAAGGCTTAAAAATTACTTATAATATTAAAGTTTGTAGGAGAAACTGGTTTCAAAGCTAAGCCGAAGCCTGTGTTATGGAAACTAGTCTCTTCCACCTTGGACTCTCATTAAATGTTTAAAATCTACTATATGGTATGTACCTACTACCAAAGATTAAATATTTAAGTAAGGAAAATTGTGTAGAGGAGTTTGTATGTGCGTGTGTCTATGTTCAACAGTGGACATCCCTAGACTGATATGATGATGATGATGAAGCTTATACATGCCAAGCTAAATAAAAAAAATGTTAATGTCTATTTCTAATGTGAAATAACAGCCTTACTAAATGCATATGGAAGTTTAAACAGTACTAACAAAAACTATTTTTAATTATGTCTTTTAGCTTTCTTTTTGTTCCGGCTACGTACTGATTTAGATTGGAATTTTACTGGCAGGTGAAATGCTATAAGTGCTTATTTTAGACGGCTTTTTATCCCGGGAAAATTTTGCATCCCTCGGAATCGCGGGTGTAACCGTGGGAGACACTATTACATAAATGCCCACTCTTTTTTTATAAACAGCCTTTCGCTCCTATGCATTTAAAACTGTGGCGACATCTATGAACACGCCTACAAATCCTTTACCGCCCGCATCACAGTGATGTCGCGACATCTATAAACGAGTAAGAAACACGCGAGAATCCTACATCGCGATATCAAGATTCTCTCAGGATTTGACATATATTATATAGGGGCATCCAACATCAACAGTGGGACAATACAATATAATTTACTTTATTTGTACAACACATAACAGGACAAGAGGTAACATAAACAAGTGGATTACAGAATAAGTGTTAACAAAACGCGAGTAGGACCGCGGTCCCTAGGCATGATCACTAGCCTGGCGGAAGATGATCCATGGAGTAGTCTTATAGCTCGCTAGATAAAGCTATTTTAAAAAACATAAAAATAGAGAATGAACTTTACGTTTTAAAAAAGTCTTAATTTGATTGACGTGCATGGTGTTCTTTTGCAATATCTAAAACGATATTGATAATACTTTCTTATTTCAAAGGCTATTAAAGAACACGTGACAAGGTGTAACCTTAAAGAAGAATAAATGTCCCATTTCTTTAACTGTTTACGTCACAACAAATTGAAGGTTTGTTACTATATTTTTTTTGTTGTAGATCTCTTAGTGCATCGTTCGTCCGGGGAAGCACTCCCTTACCCATTTCCGCCGTGAAGCAGTAGTGCACTTGTAACTTCTAGCTATAATATTATAAATGTGAAAGCGCTCTCAAGGCTACACAGGTGAATTCACAGCCTATGGTATGGAGATTAGCATCTCCCTCTGGTCACCCTTACACCCTCACGCGGAAAAATGGTTTGGAGAGCTACAATTTTGTCGCGGGTGAAACCGCGTGGAACAGCTAGTAATAATAGTTAAGTCATTCCCAAAATAATCTTAAATCCCTAAAAGTACATTAATTAAAAGCCAGACACAAACAAGCGATTGTCACTGTGGGTTGGTCTGGGCGCGGCCTAATGCGTTTAGGGCGAGTCCACACCGGATGCAGACGTCGGAAGCACTTTGCATTGTAGTAACTGAGTAAAGATATACATAATTGTGTATAACGTGCCTAAATTAAGGTTGAGCCAGAAGGTTTATGAAAAAGAAATGGTTTCTAGGTGTTGGTATTTCTAATCAGAGAATAGGGCGAAGTACTGTCAGTTCCATGTAAGGTGACCGGATCTTAATATTTTTGGCGATTCAATATACGAGTATATTTCATTTATCTTATGTATTTATTATTCTGAATGTCTTACTTATTCTATTTAGGACCTAAATAGAATAATTGGCTGTGCATTTCAAATTTCTGTACGTAGTCACCAACAGAGAATTCCTTCTACATTAGTTCGCGCTGACTTTCATCATCATCGCATTGCTGAAGGTTTTTTTATGGAAGAACTTTTCTACTATAGACTCCCGTCTTGTTCTTCCCACTCTGAAGACAGCAGAATAGTGTATAAAGTCGTTGAAAGGATCCTCTAATAAAGAAGGCCTCAAGATCATACCTCTCTCGTGATGACATAGGAAATGAAAAAGATGCAAGCTTGCGTCACTTACCTTACAGATCTGGTGGACCATCATTTATCTTTCTAATCGACTCTCTAATAACTAATAGAGGTTTTATTCTCAACGTATCAAAGTACTTAATGGAATGAGTGTAATAATGTCAGTAGGAAGTTGGGTGCGCCGGGAAGCGGGTGTGCCCCGCCGACCTATATTGCGGTTAAAACTACATGAACCAACTGTGACCGGGTTAGGACCCGCCGGTTAGCACTAGATGGATATGGCACGAGCGTGAATCATGGTTTAATTGACAACGTTTTTAGGGTACCCATGGAGTGGCAACGGGACCCATTCGTCCGTCTGTCTGTCATGAACCATAGGTAGACTGTTATAGTTTTTACAAAATGTGTTATGACCACTATTACATTTACTCTTTCAGTTTTCGTGGTTAGTGTCACTAACCACCTTTTCCAGATGTTTTTAATTATCGTTTTTGCTTGTCGATCGTTTTGGCTAAATTTGCTTAGACCAGAATTCTGCCAGACGTACTGTACTGTCATTATACAGGCCTTCTGGCGTGCAAGATGAGGGGCACGCAGGGCACGACAATCGTTGTGTCATTGTCTGAGGGGAGGCGCCGCAAGTGCACTGGTTGCTTGTGCTGTAACCCCATGGGCACAGATTGTTTTTAATTAAAAGCAGCCCTTTATTTCGGTTGTTGGTTGCATTTACACGATAATGCACATCTTCTTTCAAACAGTGAGTACTACATTTCTCTGCACATCGGTCATAAATTCATTACTAAAATATTGGTATTTTTATGCATGTAAAAGTGTGACTGAAAGAGCTAAATAATACATGTCAAAATAAGTTGACAATTGAAAGTATGGGGAATGCTACCAGAAATCTGGAATTTTTCGGGGTTTTGTTTAATTTTATACAGTGGTGCAGAACCCTTCGTTTGCAAGCTTAATTCGCACTTGGCCTCATTTTTAAATACACATTTGAACGCCTCGTTAGTAGAATTGGGGTCGATTTCTAGGGTAAGGGTATAGTTGACGTTTCTTTGTTAGAAATTATTATAATAAATAAATTTCAAAACCGTTTATTCAGTTTAGCCCCGTGGAAGCCACTTATAGAGGTCAAAATAACTGAAGCTAACACTGGTCTGTAGTCAGCCTCCAATTGAGAAGAACCGGAAAGAAACTTTGCACGGTTACATTTTGGCCACTAATTTGAGGATACCACCAGGAATAAAAGAATAACTCTTAATAAAAGTGGTATAGACCATTTATTTAGGATCACACGAGTCTGTAAGGTGTGGCCGTTGAAATTGGATTCAGAGCATCTTTTTATATTTTCACCATTGTTTCACGAGTGACATCCCCGCTAGATCCGGTGGCAGTCTTGCCAACCAGTGTTATCAAAAGGTGCGGCCATAGAGGCGCCACACATTTTTTATTGGTAACGTGCAACAATGCACACGTTGGGACTTAAAATTTCTTCTGTGGAATGTGTGTTATTCCAAGACCTCTCCCTACTTCTTCGGGGATGAGGCCTAATGATATCTATTATCCTTTTAGAAAAGTAATACTAAAGAAGGCGTAATGCAGGGGACGGAATCGTATGGATCGGATGGATGGAAAGAAAACATATTACGCCAACTCTGTATTATTGGCCATTAAAGTAATATTTTATTGAACGTTTTACTTATAGCTCTTAATAAATATACTCCAACGTAGGTGCGAATCCATCGTAGAAAAAAGGTTGTGGTCACAGCCATCCGAGAATTGGCTAAGTGCGTATGAACTCGCTCATGATCGATATATGGTAGGTTGCAAAGGATTTTATATAGGCATTGGTTATAATATCATCAGCCTATCGACCTCAATAGACCGTGAAAGTGTGACGTCACAAGTCTATTAGGGTTGTGGGCATATCGTGCCCAGAACGGTGGATCCGCGCTTGCTTCAATGCTTTCTAAATAGCAAGAGAGTAATGGTAAGTGACTACCAGAACAAACAAGCAGCGACTCCCAATCTTCGCCAAAACCATATCTTGGTGACCCATTGCCATGTTGATGATGATACCAATTGTGCAGCAATTAAATACATATATTTAATTTGAAGTAATACTTCTTAAGGCATGTTATGAAAATATTATGAGTGTGAAATTTTAAGATGCGCGCCCATTACTATAACACAAAAGTAACAGGTTGAAGTTAGCAGATAACGGTCTCTCCGGAACATCGCACAAATCGCAACTGTCGCAACGTTAAAAATTGTTATTCGTTGCTACAGACAGGTGCAAAGACTTTGGACACTACAATTTCACGACTGAATAGTAAAAATTGCTTTTAGTGCAGTTTTTCTCACCTATAATTTCGGGTATAACATCTTACGTGCGCACATAAGTACACACACACGCTTTTTTATTAAGTATGGGCTTGCGTTTGGCCTTCGACAGACCCCAGAAGGAGTTATAAGGAGGCCGAAGATGTAGCACGCTTACCCAGAATAATCATTACTTCATCAACACCAAAAAATAAATGACAGAATAACATAGCGTGTGTGTCAATTAAATTAATAGATACCGCCTGTGCACACCCATTGGGCTATAAAGCGTGATATTACTCACAGTAACAATCGGCGAAATGATAATAAAATGTTTAACGGCAAACATAATAGGTGCAGGCACCACCTACCTCGTCGTGTAGTCGGTACATACTTTAATTAATTCTGAGCACCCCTAAGACTTAGGGCTGCCACGTGAAAAGATGGCCAAATAGACTAATAGTTTTTATAGGCCAACAAACTGACATACGTGATGGTAAGTGGCCACCGCTTATGGACCTTTGCAACACCGGGGGCACCATCGCATTGTCGACCTTGAGGCGCGAAGTCTCATGTGCCTGTAATTTCACCAAGTGCACTACTGCTTCACAGCAGATATGGGTAATGTGGTACTTCCCCGAACGAACTGCCCCCTTATTCAGCTATTACAAACTTCGTCGGCGAGCCGCTTCACGGAGGCCTCCGAGAGCTTATCTCTCACGTGATTAGTAGTATTAGCGTAGTTAGCGAAAGAGACAGAGCACGGAGGCCGCGAGGAAACATCCTCGAGTTCGTGTCATTTTCCTTACTGAATCGGGCCTTTGGACTGAGAGCTCTACTATTTAATTAATGTTCGACATATTTACTAGATTTTAATCAGCAGAACTAGGCTGGATTGTCTGTTTATTGTTCATCAAGTGTTATTTGATTTTATTATTTACTAGCTGTCCCCCGCGGTTTCACCCGCATTTTATCGATATCATATATTATAAGCATCTACGAAAAAATCCGCGTCGAATGGTAGCAGTCCCATCCCGATATGTTCAGTAGTTTTCAAGTGATGGTGTCTAACCTACTCTCTGGTGGAACTCTATTATCTTTGTTTAGATAGATAAGGCGTAAAAATGAATCTATTATGTATGTTATAAGCATCATATTTGATTGTGACTTGATCTTATGTCCTAAATCATTTAGGGTCATCGCAATACGTGTACTTGGCCTTTCACACTAACTAATGCTAGAGTTTTATCTTAAAGTATCACAAAGTAACAAAACAACCCAATAAATCTTTTACGCAGGTGACAACCCTGTCACAGACACAATACAAACTTTGAAGTGAGGGGGGGATAGATTAATCATCTTTGTTTGACAATGTTACTTCAGATATAGTTGAGGAGTTTGGTGTTCTTTTAGATTGTTCCTTTAGTGAGAAAACGAGGTGCCATCTTATCTATAATTATTTTAGGAGAATAAGCCTTCCTGCTGAAATTGAGTTTGTACAGTCACTTAAGTAGCTGTACATATTGAAGTTCATCAGTTCAGTATATGAAGGCTCAATTCTGTAAGAAAAATGACACTAACTCGAGGATGTTTCGTCGCGGCCTCCGTTCTCTGTCTCTGTCGCTTACTACGCTAATTCTACTAAACGCGAGAGAAGCTCTCCGAGCCCTCAGTGAAGCGGCTCGCCGACGAAGTTTGTATAAACTGAATAAGGGGGCTGAGTACGTCTATCGTAAGCGTATCGTCATCGTATCGCGTGCGCCAAAAACCAATGCAATGGGAAATTGAACATCGCGCAACATCACGATATGTGCTATGTTCAATTTTACATACAATACATCTTTTTGGCGCAGTCGATAACATGGCGCTACGCTTGCGATAAATGTTCGTGCTTAGGCCTCTGTACACTAAAAGTAAATGGCGACTTCACTCAACCGCCATTTTTGACGAAAGTCAAATTTTTCTCAATCAATGATACTAAATGAATGGTCCATGCACAAATTCGTTGAAGCTTGCATTTAGTTTTAATATTCAACAGCTTCGATGTGGAATGTTAAGAAGTTTAGATGCAGTATCTGTTTTTGGGTTTTAACATTTTCAAATAGCTCTCCTGTAAAGTTTTCAAAATGGCGCTTGAATCAAGTCGCCTTTTAACCGTCGATATGTAATACGGTAGTTTTTTGTAATCATTAACAAAAGGCTAGAATACTTTATCTGTCTGTATTGTTTTGGCCAGTTGGCTTGGTGGTTAGTGACCCTGACGGCCGCACCAAAAGTCTTGGGTACTTCACCCAACCAGGACAAACCTGTGTGGGCATGAACATGACTGTGAATTGTAAAATTTGTTAGCAATACTATAATAAATAAATAAATGAATATCCTGGGACATTCTTTACACACTGCCATCTGGTCCCAAACTAAGCAGAGCTTGTACTACGGAAACCAGATAACTGATCTAGTCCTCTATGGAAATTTGATAACCTTATAGCCCCTATTGATAATTTCATTCAGAAAACCATGATCCAAATTCTAAATTGTCCATTAAATGACAGAACTTGGTGCCAGGCATCATAACCCATACGGTTCGGCGGCCTGAGCATCAGAAAAATTTCCAGTGTTTCCCTTCCGGCATTTTTGTCCTCGACTCACAGTATTTCGGACCTATTTAGCAAACTTATCTCTCCGTCACTTAAACACGCTGAGATATCTTGTTCAGTCGAGGCTAAAAATGCCTGGATCACAGCTTGTTCAGGGAAAAGCATTCCCCCATATCCAAAAGTCCAAAGACAGTGGGACGAGCCGCTTTGCAAGGCAGTACAGCAAGATTTACATAATTACATAATGTTATAGATAGTTTTCTTTGCTACTACTTCGTCTCACTTATACTATACTGTGACTGCGAGCTCTGTGCCGCGCCTCCGATGGGGGTTGTAGTGCAGGAGGGGGAAGGAAAGCAAAGTAAACGTTTTATAGACATGATTACAATTGACTTGCTTCAGTACCAAAGTACCAGTTTAGAAAGTGTCCCATATAATAAATGAATAAATAATAAAAATGAGTTTATTTCATCTCCACAAATTAGAATATTAGGGAACCAAAAATTGAGAAAAGTTTTACAGTTGGTAGATCTAGGTAGTAGGTTATGTTAATCCATGTTCTATCCATGTGCCAAGTTTCATCCAAATCCGTTGAGTCGTTTTTGCGTGAAAGAGCGATAAAGCTCCATCCATCCTCAATTCTCCTTCGCATTTATAATATTAGTGAAATCCCCATCTTAAGAAATAATGCCACTTTATACCCGGGTAATTACCATAACAAATTATTTGCGTAGACTATTTACATTCGAGATGTAAGCACATTTATTGTTTACGGGGAATTACTGAACGTTGTGACAATTTGTCGAGATTAGAATACAATTATTTTGTTTTAGCTGTCCCGCGTTCCCGAGGGTAGTTACGTTTTACCGGAATAAAAAGTAGCCTATATGTTATTCCAGGATAGATTATTCCCTATACATATTCCTGGGATAAAAACCCCATATGCTATTCCAGACTATAACATATCTATGTTCCAAATTTCATCCAGATCCGTATTGCAGTTCTGACTGCAAAGCTACTTTTTATCCTGGGGAAATTAAACATCCCACGAGAACACGGTGAAAGCCCCAGGTATCCTAATCCTAACTAATATTATAAATGCGAAAGTAAGTCTGTCTGTCTGTCATTCTATCACGCTTTTACGCCAAAACTATTGAACCGATTTAAATGAAATTTGGTATACAGATAGTCTAGAGCCTGAGGAAGGACATCTACTTTTTAATGCGAAAAAAGGGTTGTAAGGGGTTTAAAGGGGGATGAAAAGTTGTATGGAACTATCGCCATTTTTAGAGTTAGAAGCTTGAAACTTATTTTTTAAGCTGTTGATTCGATATAAATAAATATGACATTCGAAGTTTGTAATCTACGAGTATATATATAAAAATGAATCCCTATTTCCTTTGGTCACGGCATCACGCGTTAACGGCTGGACCGATTTCGCTAATTCTTTTTTGTTGTGTTTGTTATAGCCAGGAGAAGGTTCTTATAAAAGAAAAAATTATAAAGTATCGCGAAAAATTACAAAATTTCAGAAAATATAACGACCATATTAACTTTTCTAATGTAACCTTACCGGGTTTGACAATATAAACTTTTATAATGTAACCTTATGGGGTTTGACATAAATGTCAGTCGTAAGACATAATTGTCAAAACAATATCGTTTAAAACAGGGGCATAGGTCGGAATTATATTGATAAAATCATTAATTATTAATTTCTTAGTGCACATTTCTCGGTTGATTCAATCGAAAGAATCGAATTCAATTCATATTTAAGACAGGAAAACGTCTGTCGGGCTAGCTAGTATTATAAATGTGAATATAAGTTTGTTTGTTACGCTTTCACGCGAAAACTACTTTACCCATCATCATGAAACTTTGTACACATATTCTTGGAGGTATTAGAAGTAACATAGGATACTTTTTGTGCCGGGGACATTTCGATTCTCTCGGGAACGCGGTTGAAGCCGCGGGGGACAGCTAGTAATATGATAAATATGCGAATCTTTGTGAAGATGTATTTATGAATGTTTGTCACTCTTTCACGCAATAACTGATGATCTTAATGTGCTTAATGGTCATTTTTCAAGGTCGCCAATTACCCTCGATAATGATATAAAACTATCAACTTTAAAAGATCTTTCCAATCTTCCTGTGCCAGCTAATACTTCTTTCTCGTTCCACCCAGTTGCTGAATTAGATATTAAGAAATCCATCCTCTCTATCTCCACAAAAGCGGTAGGCGATGATGGTCTTCAACTCCAAATGTTTCTATTTATTCTTGATGAATTAGTTCCTGTCATAGCCCATATTGTAAATTTTTCTCTTTATAAATGTTCCTTTCCTTCAGCTTGGAAGAAGGCTCACGTCCTACCGCTCCCCAAAGTTCCAAATCCCTCCTGTTTATCACAGTTCCGTCCTATATCCATTCTTCCCATTCTGTCTAAGGTTCTTGAGAGTATTGTTCAGAATCAACTGTCACATTATCTCTCTTCTAATAGCCTGCTAAGCCCATATCAGTCTGGATTCCGCACCGTCCATAGCACTGTCACTGCCCTTATTAAAATAACCGATGACATGAGATTAGCTATGGAGAATAAGTGTCTCACAGTACTAGTCTTACTGGACTTTAGCAGCGCCTTTAACTCAGTTGATTTTGACATCCTCTTGGGAATCTTATCCTCACTTAATGTCTCTTCATCAGTAATTGAGTGGTTTAATTCTTATCTTCGGGGACGCTCGCAGTCTGTACACTGTAACGAGGCTTTCTCCGACTGGTGTGAATTGGATGCGGGTGTCCCTCAAGGTGTTTTGTCTCCGCTTCTTTTCTCTGTTTTTATAAACGACCTCTCCAGAATATTGACTTCTAACTACCATTTCTATGCTGACGATCTGCAGATTTATCGACATTTTAAAGTAGGGGAATTCCCTGAAGCTGTGGATGCCATCAACAGTGACCTTGATAAAATCAACAAGTGGGCTAAATCTTTCGGTCTATTAGTTAACCCAGCTAAATCTCAAGCCCTCATTGTTGGTGGCAAATACATGCTCACCTTAGTCGATCATCAGCATCTCCCCCAAGTAGTGTATGATACCGTACCCATAGCTTACTCGAAAACCGCCAAAGATCTAGGTGTTCTTATTGATTCCAACCTTTCCTGGGATGCTCACATTACAGAAGTGAGTAGAAGAGTCTATTATTCCTTCCAGTCTCTGAAACGTCTCCAAAAATTCTTACCACTTCAAACTAAGGTCACTCTTGCGCAAACTCTTCTTCTACCGCTTTTAGACTATGCGGATGTATGTTTTCTTGATGCAAAGGAGGAACTTCTCAACAAACTCGAACGACTGCAGAACTTGTGTATCCGGTTTATTTTTGGTCTCCGTAAGTACGACCATGTGTCGGAATTCCGGGCCAAATTAAAGTGGCTACCAATTCGGCGTCGTCGAGATACCCACATCCTTTCCCTTCTTTACACTATTCTACATAACCCCAACTCTCCAAACTATCTTCGTGAACGCTTTGAGTACCTCGTTCCTAGGGGTCAAGCCTGTCGCTTAGCTTCTTCTCTTCTTCTTTGTACTCCGCGTCACACCTCCAGCCGTTACCATGGTTCCTTTACTATCAGTGCAGTGCGTCTCTGGAATTCTCTCCCACACTCACTACGCGACAGCCCCTCCCTGAACGTGATCAAGAAGAGAATAAAGGACCATTTCCTCTATAAATAACATAGTAGGTATTTATTTATGTATAAATTTATTTAGGTATATTTATTTATTAATATATTTATTTGTGTATGTATATTTATATTTATTTTGTATTAAATAGGTTTATGCACAGTATTCATTTAAATTGTACACTGGTTCTTACCCTCAATATATGTAGTTATCTCTATCACTCAAAGGTTTGCTGGTAGAAAACTCAATTTTGAGTTAAGCTCGCCTATGTACATGACATTTCTTATGTAAGTTTTAAATGTAAATTATTGGTGTACAATAAAGTATAAATAGTAAATAGTAAATCATGTTTGGATTAAAATTGGCACATAGATACTTTATAACCTGGATTAACATGCTACTTTTTATCCCGGAAAAATGTTGCATCCCTGGGGAACGCGCATGAAACCGCAAGGTATAGCTAGTACAAAATAAAACAGGTACTAAAAATGCTCTGTTCTCCTTATTAATAACTATCCTTATCTCCAAATGACACAACAAAACGTTAGTTCGTTTAACAACGGTAATATAGGGGACGAGCGTCAAATTAATGAGTCAGACATCGAATCTAGGACCACCGAGGTCGAGCCCCTCCCACGTCGCCGCGCCTACGTCCTCGCCATGTACCTATGTGGACTTCCTCAGTGGTTTAATTGAATATTTTTTTTAACTAACTTCCGCCGCGTGGTTTCACTTGCGTTCCCAAGGGATGTTCTGTTTATTTGGAATAAAATGTATAAGGTGTGTTGATTTAAAAGATATTCTATGTGTGTGCCAAATTTTATTGAAATTTGTTTCGAAGAAATAAAACAGGTAGTGGTGACTATATATTTTTTTAAGTAAATAATTATCTGGGGACATTTTTTACACACGGCCACCCAAACTAAGCAGAGCTTGTACTATGGAAACCAGATAACTGATATACTACAAATACGAGTATTACTTTTTTTTGTAAATACATAGTTATATAGATATTTACACCCAGACACAGAACAAACAGACATGTTCATGCACACAAATATTTGTCCTGGATGGGAATCGACTTGACCGTGACCTTCAGCTTGGCAGTCAGAGTCGCTAACCTCCAAGCCAACTAGTCAATTTGTTATGGAACTGGGAAGCAACATACCTATACTAATACACACAAACTTTCGCAATTTTTTTTACTTAGTTTGTTTCTTGCCAACTCTTCTCAACTGTAGCATTAGCCCTCATAAATAGGGCCTGAAAAGGGGCTCGATTCTGTGCGGAAAATGACATAAGCTCGAGGATGTTTCGTCGCGGCCTCTATGCTCTGTCTCTGTCACTAACTACGCAATCACGTGAGAGGTAAGCTCTCCAAAGCCTCCGTACGGCGGTTCGCCGACGAAGTTTATATTACCTGAATATTTCTAAAAATATTATCTTGAGTAAGATAACCACCATCCATAAAACAGAATTATAAGGATGCAATATAGAACTGAGTATAGCTGTGACTCAGAAATGTAAAGCTTCTTGGAGGCAGACAGTCGGTCCTCACCCTCCTCAATGTATAGCCAGCGTTGAAGAGCTCTCTGTCGGCTCTTCATAAAGATTACCATGTCATAGTGATGAGAGAACAGAGTAGTGAGGTCATTTCACAAAAGGAATCGACTGAATTTCTTTCGAATAAATGCAAGAATTGAATTTAAAGCAAAAAGGTATTGAACATTTCTCATGATTCTTGTTTTTTTTCTACCACCGGTTCAGTGTTTCTTTAAATCGAAAGTTATAGTTATATTCTTGAGTTCAAACTAAATCTTAAAAAGACAGAACTCATAATCCTTACTAATATTATAAATGCGAAAGTAACTCTGTCTGTCTGTCGCGCTTTCACGCCAAAACTACTCAACCGAAATTCGGTACACAGATCCTAAGAAACGACATAGGCTACTTTTTAATGCGAAAAAGGGTTGAAAGGGGGGGGGGGGGGGGGTTTAAAAGTTTTTTAGCCTGTTCATTTTATATAAATAAATATGACATACAATGCTCGGGAAGGCGGGTGAAACCGCGAGACAGCTAGTAATAAATAAATAAATAAATATCCCGGGACATTCTTTACACACGGCCATCTGATCCCAAACTAAGCAGAGCTTGTACTATGGAAACCAGATAACTGAAATATACTACTTTTTTGTTTTTCTAAATACATACATATATGGATATATACGCTTTATATTTCTAATGTTTCCATTATCCGGGCTTTCCAATTGTACCTACTGATAATTTACTATTCAGATTTTAATGACAGTTAAAAAAATATTGTCAAATCGGTACAGCTGTTCTCAAGTGACCTACTTATAAACGAACAAGAATAAAGTTTTATTTACCAATATAGTTTTGATTTATTTCCCCAAAGCTATCAAGCTCAGTAAGTGGTTACTTATTTATTTGTCACAAAATCCACAGTAACTATTTAATAAACAGTACATATGTCCGCGGCGTGAGGTCCTAGTGACCTGTAAAACAGGGTATCCTAGTACAGGCACCAGTCTCTCACAAAGGAGTAGCGTTGATAAACTGGCTAATGTTAATTTTAACTACTTACCTAGATATTAAGAACCTTTGTAAAGAGAGAAATAAATAAATTATTATTATTATTCAGTTCTTAAATCTATTAAAAAGAATATAACATACTATTGGCCCTTATAGCCTTTTAGCCTATAAAGAGCAGACAAACAAAGAAAAGGGCTTATGGGATTGAAAGGGCTTTGAAATTCTGTTCAACAACCTTTTTGTGTGACGAAAAATAAATGAATAATAAACACACACTATGCTATTCAAAAGTGATTGATGAATAATTAAAATGTTTCCCTGTAATACAAAAGTTTCATCCTTTTTTTTATTCGCATGATACGCTTTCACGGCGAAACGACTGAACCGATCATGCTGAAATTTGGCACACACATAGCCTATAATACGGAGAAAAACGTGGGCATGGGAATTAAAATGTTTCCCAGTAATATTATTCAAAAATAAGCCATCTAAAGGCCATGTAGGAAACCATAGGAAGATAGCGGGTCAGTGACGGATTTACTAGCAAACTGAGTAGGCTTAACCCTGGGGGGGAAAATTTGGGCTACGTTTTTCAAATTACTTTTGTAGCAACATTAAAAATCAAAAATTATTTATTATTATAATTAATAATGTAAGAAGGTTATCAGAAATCTTTATGATATATTTACCCTTTTCTATAATTCTGTTTTATTTATCTATTGTAAGTATTGCAACGTTTTAACAACCTGCTTGGAATGTGTGTAGGATACATCACTGAATCTATTTAGGTGATCAAAATTAGAACTAATGCTTATAATATTAAAGCTCAAAACTGGCTCAGTCCTCAAAACTATTTATTCTTCTTATCAACTGAATAGTTAATTTGCTTGTAGTACTTCTTAGACTAACACTAACATAGACCCATCATATTGAAAATCTGTCGCCAAGTCACTCGAACCAATCAAAAATTTTATTTCTCAGTTACAAATAACGGTGATACAGCTTGGAATAAATAAATAGTAATTTCCTATAACAAAACATCCCATCATCAAAACCCTCCATAAAACAAAACAGATATTTTATAACGAATAGGTATTTATTTGTTTAAAACATGTCAAATATGTCACCTAACAAATTGTAGTGCAGTTAAGTTGACAGCTGTCATCAGTCTTTCGAACGCACTTTTTGGCGGCAACTCTGCCGCAGCCAATCAGAGGCGACGAATGATCTGTCAACGTAGCGTGCGTTCGAAACATGCACGTGGTAAAATTAAATTATTATCACTAAAAAAAATTATGGTCCTTTAAATACATAAAAATAAGGTTGAATGTTGAATGTTTTAGCGAAAACTATATGAAAATAACATTCTGGCAGCATTCTGGTTTAATTACAGTTAATGACTATCAGGGTGGGAGTTCCGTTTTTCTTTTTTTTCTTTGTTGTTGTCGGCGACGCGTAGGAATGATGGATGGAGGTAAGTTGTTGAATTGTCTTTTTGTGCAGATGTTCGGGTTTTTGGTCTAAATATGTTTGGTAAGCGAAAACTGTATTTTTTTTTGTTTTTAAAAGTTACTTTGTCCTTCAAAGTAGTTTTTGTTTCGTTTAATATATCTAGACTGATTCCGTCTTAAAAAAAGGAACAGGCTGTATCGCAAGGGAAACATTTTAATTATTCATCAATTACTTTTGAATGGCATCGATTGTGTTTATCATTCATTTATTTACAAAAAATTACATAACCCCACTTTTCAGCACAAAAAAAGGAAGTTTCACTTCTAAAGCCCTGCGCAGTTTAAACATATCGTATTCTATCTCACTCCCTCATACACATAACACCACACGACAGAATGAGACATCGTATTTTTTCACTGCAAAGATCTAGAACAGTTTAACCGCAGGGAACATCGAAAGAACAAAAACAAAAGACGAAAAGCCGCTCATAAAATTCTGTTCGGCTCTATCAAATATTTAGAGACTCAATCATATTGACTGTACACCGAGCTATACCGCAGGGTCAACACAATAAGTAATTTAGGACAGAAACAACGCCTATCAGTATTTCCCCCGCGGTAGATCGTGATTACCCTACATACCTTGGCTACCTATACTTCTACCTATACCTACAGCTACCTACCTCTCTGGCTTTCTTGTCACGCGTATACTATTAAATTACAAGCGTCTAAGCGATCGAAGCACGAACCAATTCGGTGGAAGTCGTATTAGGGCTATGATTTTGGTTATATTGGGACTTTCCTGATGTTAAACAGAATTATTATACATTTAAAATGAATGGATTGAGAATGAGAACAAATGAATTTATTTTGAGAATTAAGCTTTGTAAATGAACTTAATGATAATGTATGAAGTTTTCTGTTTTTGTTTTAGGTTAAAATGGTGTCTTCTGAACCGGTGGTAACGTCTGTAGGTTTGACCTTTATCAGGCTGCCTGTCGAGAGCCTAAACTGAATGGTTAACGTGTGGTCAAAATGGTTTTGTATTTTATATTTATTTTTCAACCATAAAACTTACGTCTATCATTACAGGCAAGCCTAATGCGACAGAGTAGCTGATCTTATTGTCTATCTTATATCTAATCTATACTATGGTATTGAAAGTCGGTATCGGGTTCGGGTATTTTATTTTATTGAAATAATTTATTATAATTAAAAAATTGTGTAAGTATACATTGTCTTTTATATTTACACTTGATCAATTAAATTCTTTTTTATTTAGTCTGTGGTAAAAAAAAAATAATTATAAGCTTCTGGTATTTAAGCATTACTCTATTATTTAATTCATCATGTTTAACGGAATTTATGTCGGTGTGTTCACATATTTTTTTACTCTTATTAGTTAAGGTACCCTTTCTAAATCCTAATTAATATTATAAATGCGAATATAATTTTGCGACATAGTTTTAGCACACGCATAACTTATGGTACAGAGAAAGACATGAGCTAAATCATATCAATTTGAACGCAAGTAAAACCGCGGGGCAGAAGCTTTTTTATCCTATCTATCGTTTCATAATTGCGAGAATAAGTATTTTTTTAAATATATTAATATTTTTTACTCTATTTTTTGTATGGGGTGGAGTAAACATTTTTTTTATTCATTATCCGTGTATTATTTCAACTCTAATGGTCACCCCAAACAGTTCGGTACTAATCAAGAACCCCGACAATTTTGACGAATATTAATTCGTCAAAGTTGTTTTCGAGTTGTGATTGCGTGCCTAATGAACGTACAGACAGACGGACACCAGCCCGCATTCTCCATTGTCTTACTATGAATTAGTTTCACTCAACAATCAATTTTCAACTTTAATGCATCGGCATAGAGTTTAATCTCCAATGTAGACGTGTTATCGAAAGTGATGCATTAATTTCGAGCGAGGAATTTGTTCTATATTGTTTTATTTTCCAATTGGATTAATTAATAACTGTTTTTAAATTGAATTGAATTGTTTTATTGGCTCGCTTCCTTTGAATTCATTTATTATTTCAAACAGTTTATGGGGATGTTATTTACTCAGTTTAAGAAACTTCCCGCTTAAATACTACATACTATATTTTTCAAAATGCAAAGTCATTTATTCAGTTTAGACCCTAAAAGGTCACTATTGTAGGTAAAAGCTACTGAATTCACCATACGGTTTGGGATTCAGCCAAATGAGATGACCAGACAAGTAACTCAGCAAGGTAAATTTTTTGTAATCTGACTTAGGCTATCTTATATTTTCAAATACTTGACAATATCAAAGTAGACACTTACATCATAGATTGTGTTAAAATAAACGAAAAACGAATTGATAACCTCCTCCTTTTTTGAAGTTGGTTAAAAATAATAACTCGTACAAGTTTTTCTCTCATTTCCTCCAGATAGCCGTGATTTATTCCCTTTCACATTTCTCTTCACATATACCTCAATAACGACACTTGGATCATTTAAAGATGATGCGTAAAGGTTCCTTAGGGTAATTATAATCTACCGACCATTCTGTTTGGTACCCAATAATTTATGAAACTAATTATTTTTATTTAAATAGGCCTTCATAGAAATGCCTATTTCATTTCCTAAAATCACCTTTTGAATGGTCAGCATAACATTTGATAGCCCTGTGGCGACATCTATGAACACATAAGTGAGAATCCTACATCGCACTATCGAAGTTTTCTCAGTATATGACCATATATAGAAGCTTCCAACATCAACAGTCGGTTTAATGTCCGTGTAAGGGTGTAAGAGCCATAAGAAGCATTAAAACGTCGTCCCTTCCAAAAAAAAAATCAACAGTCGGACAGCGGTCCCACGCGCGATCACCTAGCGGCGGAAGATCTTCCCTTTTAGAAGTCCACTCTCGCATAGTCAGGGGCTCGATTCTGTAAGGAAAATGACACTAACTCGAGGATGTTTCATCACGGCCTCTATGCTCTATTTCTGTCTTACTACGCTAATACTATTCACTACTAATCACGTGAGAGGTAAGATCTCCGAGGCCTCCGTGAAGCGGCTCTTTGACGAAGTTATTATTATTTGAATAAGGGAGCTGATAGTTTATCAATTGTCAGACGATAAAGGCGATTAAGTCGGTAGTGACATCGAAATTTGTGACAAAGACGTAGTATACACCACTATTTTTTTCCTATATGTAAGGTATGGTTTTTGGCGTAGAACCAAAGATCATGTCGTGAGGTGAGTGCCTTTCTATAGTTACTATAAAGAGGGCAAGAGGAAGACATCAGACCACCTAGTTGATGAATGTCCAGAGGAACATGAAGGAATTGGGTCTGCGGGAAGAGGACGCACAGCCATGGTTGGAAAAGTCGACCCCGTGTAGTGGGAAAAACGAGAATGTAAGGTATAGTTTTTGTATTTGAGCACAATCTCATATTGGTAACTGATAATATTGCCAAAGAATTGACCACACAAAGCCAAGAACGAAACTGGTTTTATTGTGCTGCTGGTGGAACACCCGTAAGTCTCTGTTGAGATATATTCAATTTGAGGGTCGTAGCCAGTGAGACCTAGACCCTACCACCGTGCTATCTATTCATCATAATCTCATGCTCATTACACGATTCGAACCCAAGACTTCATCACGGCATTCGACGTTAACAACTGAGCTGTCTGCTAATCTCTTAAAAATAATATACAGTGTTAAATGGATTTCCACATTAATTTCTCTAGAGCTCTTTAAGTTTATTAATGCTCCGACGCGCGAGAGACCTGCCTAATGTAGTTAAAACATTATGTCATGATTCAATTAAATATGTGCCTAGCTAAAATTTTCACTGCAGCTGAAAATACGCTAACGCAGCGTAAATTGAGCTACGTTAAAATCAACAATCAAGATTACGAGTAAGAACTCGTCATATTTATTATTTGTAAGTATGCATAGATGGATGATTGTTTGATGATCATTCACATAAAAACCGCGATGTATTTCAATGAAATTTAAGACGCAGTTGTTTTTTTCGGGTGGTACACTTATCCCTACCGAACTATACCTATTGGTAGGGAAAAAAATATCAATAATACTATTTTAGTCTTTTTTAACAAATATATTTAGAAAACTAAGAAAAAAATATTTTTTTTTAATTATAAATTATTTTATCAATAAAATCTTATTTTTTTTTTGTTACTAATAATATAATTCAAAGAATATACAATGTATATTTGTCTCATGTGCATGTAAACGTACACTTATCCCTACCATTAGTAATAACTCGGTAGGGATAAGTGTACCACTCGGTAATGGGTAGTGCACATATCCCTACCGGTAGAAATAAATCTACTAAAACGTGCACTTATCCCTACCAGTAGGGATAGCTTGGTAGGAATAAGTGTACCACCCGGTTTTTTTATTTCATTTACATTTTCTACGGACTCATATTTCGTACTCCTTAAGGATTTTATGATAAATTATTTATGCATTGCATTCCATTTCTATAGATTAACATCTTTTCACACATATAGTTTATAACTAAAGGATACTTTATATCCCGGTAATAAGAAATAAAAATAAAATAAAATATATTTTATTTTTATTTCATTTTAATTTTCTCTGTAAGTGATTTTGTAAATCTTTTGAGAAAATAAAGTTTTGTTATAAAGGCATGTTCCATTTTAACTTTAAGCGTTAACTAAACGTTGAAATCTCGGATGAAACCGCAGGGGACAGCTAGTAACACAGTATGGGAAGAATGTCCCATGTCTGATTAAAAATTGCGACTGTCATTTCAGACAATTTGCAGCTCGACTAAATGGAGATAAAGACTTAGATAGTATCCTACTAATATTATAAATATTCTTAAGAATGGATGTATGGATATTTGTTACTCTTCCATGCAAATACGACCGGGACGAGACTTGGCACATAGATAGAGCAAGCCCTGGAATGTAGGCTTCTTTTTATCCCGGAAAATGTAACATCCCTCGGCAATGCGGGTGAAACCGCGGGGGGCAACTAGTTATTAAGTAATACTGGCTACGCCACTGTCACTTTTAAGTATTTAGCACATAAATCGTGACGCTCCAAATAATATACGCTACAGTCGCGTCAGCGTTTTTTAAGCTGCGTTATAAAGAATCGTTATGCTACTAGAGAATAATTGCTCTTTAAATATACATAATATATAAGCTAGAGCTTCATTGCAAAATTTTAAGTGTACACTCTGAAACTGTAAACTAGGTAAGCTTTATTCCCTAGCTATATATAGTAGACGCCGCATCCTGTATACACAGTACATAAACTAAACAAAACAGTACCCGAAGTAAATCATAACTCTGAAATAAACTTTGACAGAAGCAGTACATTGTTAGACAAACGCATTTCTACAAGTCCCTGGCTGATTACAATCCTGCTAGTTTCCTTCGATATTTTCTTTTGTCGAGAAACCAGAAATAAATTATAACGTAATTTTAAATCTCAGAGGTAGAGGCCTGTGAGGTTAGTGACTCATGTTTGTAGCTCGCCATTGTCCATTTCCAGTTAGATTCAAAACCTTAATTTCAAAATCAGTCGCCAAGCATTTACTAATGTGTTTCTAGTTACCCTAGAGAGCCAGTTGCCCTCTATTCTTTGTAAGGTTAGCAATGCATTGATAAAATCTTAAGTAGACTTTCTGCCGTTTGACAGCCTCCTGCTATAAAAAAAGAGTATAATTTCACAGTTGACTTTAATGGTTATTTGAAGGTTTTATTAGAATTTGCCGTGCACTGGCATATGAGACAAGTTGCTTGTCTGATCTTCAGTAAAAAATTTACTTGCGAACCTTTCATTTGACCCCTATAAATGCCTCCTAGAGCGTACACAGTAAAATTGGTCCTTAAAAACCGTGATGAAAGTAATTATGATAGAAGTTACCCCTTCTTGTCGTGATAATAGTTAGGCAAGGAATTATTGATAGGATATCTATATCTATACTAATATTATAAAGAGGAAATATTTGTATGTAAGTATGTTTGTTACTCTTTCACGCAAAAACTACTTAACGGATATGGATGAAACTTGGCACATAGATAGAGCATATCCTGGAATAACAATAAAAATATAGGCTGCTTTTATCCCGGGGAAATGTGATATCCCTCGGGAACCCAGGTAAAACCGCGGGGGACAGCTATATTATAATAGTTTATGAAATCATTCAAAACTTGTTATACTATTCTTGATATCACATGTGCTGTGGTTAGTGTACAAACTCGGGTACAGCTAAGTGCATTCATGTACTATTTCCATCCTTTTCTATCTGCGTGAGGCGTAGTATTTCATCTCTTTCATTAATTCTGTGTGGTGACATCGCCCAGTTTGACGTCAATCAAAGAGAGGGCAACTATGACGTCATGGTTTTCAAAGCTTATGTCAAGTTAGAATTTGTCTCTCAATAGCTTTATTAGAATCTATGTGGGTTTATTTGGTTGCTTTGTGTTTCTTATTTATATATTACTAGCTGACCCGACAGACGTTGCCTTGTCTTAACTATGAAAAATAAATTCGAATTCTGATGGAATCGACTGTAAAATGTGCACTTAATTATATAGAAATTATATTTTCTTTCTATCAATATAATTCCGACCCATGCCTTTATTAAAAACGATATTTTTAGCACGCATTCTGTTAACCGCGCCAACTGTCAAACGACTGACAATAATATCAAACAGGTTACTTTAAAAAAGTTTATATTGGCAAAAGCGCTAGTAAGGTCGTTATATTTTCTTAATTTTTTAAATTTTCCACGCATCTTTCTTTATTTTTCTTTTATAAGAACCTTCTCCTGACAATAACAAACAGAACAAAAATTAAAATTAGCGAAATCGGTCCAGCCGTCCATGCGTTATGCCGTGACCAGGAGAAATAGGGATTCATTTTTATATATATAGATATGTGATAGCCAGTAACATCCCGAATTGATGTTTGGAGTTCCCGACTTCCTCGCCACAGATCATGAATTCAATTTCCACCAAGGACATACATTAGTGTGTTTTAATATAACTGTTATGTGTTTATATCTTTACATATTAGTGTGTTAGCAAAAAGTTGTATATTTGTAGTTCAAGAGTTATCTAGTTTCCATAGTTCGACAGGCCAGTTGCTTGGTGGTTAGCGACTCTGACTGCCAAACCGGACAGAACAAACATTTGTATGCATGAACATGTCTGTTTGTTCTGTGTCTGGGTGTAAGTATTAAGAATGGATTTAGAAAATATAGTATTATATGTAGTATATCAGTTATCTGGTTTCCATAGTACAAGCTCTGCTTAGTTTGGGATCATTTATTTGTTACTTAGTTTCAGATGGCCATAAGAAAAGAATATCCTAGTACCTGCCAAATTTCAACAAGAAAGGTTCTGTCGTTAAGCCGTGAAAGCGTAACAAACTAACAAGTCAGTTTCCCATTCATAATATTAGTAAAAATCTACTTATTAAGGATTACCTATAAAATACAAGCCAATAAAAATTCAGTCTTTGATATACAAAGCCCTTGAGGTTTTCATAATTACGAACTAACTTTACTTCAATCTACGAAAATCTTTAAAAAGTAAAATAATTTTTCGTAGATGGTTTCGTAACGGTACATCCGTAGACAGTAATAATAAACCTCTACGAGCTACGGCCTACGAAATATGTATATTCGACAAAAAGGAATAAATTTTTCCACTCGATACTGTTCTTCGGGTATTTTCGTGTTTCCAATTTTCTCCGAAGTCATAAGGCTGCTATAATATCTACAGCAGTGAATATTTAATTTAAAAAAATAGTTTGTCATACAGAACTATTCCTGCATTATACTTTGTATGTACATCAAATTATTTAGTTTCAGAAGTAAACTATAAATAGATATGGTTTTCCAGCTTTTCTAAAGGATCTAATGAACCTGGTATTATAAAATAGCCTATGTTACATCTAGATAATAATTTATATACTCTTAATATGAAAATCCATTTTGAATGAAATATTAATCCAAAAACCTCAGTCCATTGCCCTGTAAAATAGATTCTATTCTTTTTGTGCCACATAGGCCGAAGCACAAGCGGACGGTCCACCTGATGGTAAGTGGTCACCGCCGCCTATGGACATTTGCAACACTAGAGGCATCGCCAATGCGTTGTCGGCCCTGAGACGTGAAGTTGTTAAGTCTCATGTGCCTGTAATTGCACCGGCTCCCGTACCTTACTAACCGAAACACAGTAATACAAGTGCACTACTGCTTCACGGCAGAAATGGGTAAGGTGGTAGTACTTCCCCGGACGACCTCTGCACTAAGAGCTCTACTACTCAAAAATGTAAAAACTACGTATAATATGAATAAAAAGAATATAAAACCTCACACAATTTTCTCTTGACGAGTCCCTGACACTCAGGTCAAGTACATCCGTCCTCGGATGACCTCGATGTATGGTAACGATCCATCCGTCTCCCTCGTACCAACCTTGACCCGTATCTGCGTCTCTTTCACTCGGAACGCACTTCACATTGAATAGCCGCAATTGTGGATACATTTTTTTTCGTCGAGGATTATGCTTCAATAGGATATTGGTTTTTCGGGCAGGGTCGTAGGTTCTATTACAGATTCGTACAATATTTTTCTTTGTAATATTAGTAAGTTTAAAATTATATTTTGGAGTTTTAGTATAGACGCGGGGAACATCTTAAGAAATCCGGATTAAACCAGTGGAAGGTACCTTGTAGTACCTGACTGACTACCCTTTTTAAATTGAAAATCTATTGCCAAAGACCTGTCTGTGTGTTCCGAAACCGGCACTTGAAAGATGAAGTTCCCAATTAACGTTAACAATTCAATCCAGAATTAAGGCGCAATTCTAATCTTAGGTAACTAATCACTACATAGTATAAAACAAAGTCGCTTTCTCTGTCCCTATATCCCTATGTATGCTTAAATCTTTAAAACTACGCAACGGTTTTTGATGCGGTTTTTTTAATAGCAGAGTGATTGAAGAAGAACGTTTTTATGTATAATACATATGACATCCCACGGGAATGCGGGTAAAACCGCGGGGGACAGCTAGTAATATTATAAATACGAAAGTGAGATTGTTTATTTATTCGTAACGCTTTCTTGGATAAACGACTGAATCAATCTTGCGAAAATTGGGCACACACATAGCCTATTAGATGGAAAATTACACTTTTCAAAGCTACCTTTTATTCTCGAAACGGTGGTATGGAACAGCTAGTAACTAATAGTTTTAACATAGTACCGCACCCATGTCGTACCGTCCAATCAAAGGCCCTTAAACTTCAAAACTTAACCCAAGTTATAGATAGATTCCATCATGAAGATATCCCCATGGATATGGGGCGAGCCATTAAGAATTAAAGCTGCAATTAGTAAACTTTTAGCTACGATTCTCACGCAAAGGGAACTCGCGTAACTGAGCCCCAATTTCGGAGCTGGTCGCACGATTTCATTAACAGTAATATAACAGGGGTTTAAATAATTTACGATCAAACTTTATACTCTTATCATTGGTGTACCAAAGAGGTAAGATGCAGGAGTAAGGATATCTGAACTGGTGAAGTAAGTATTGAAAATCGATATATATTAGCAACTGTAGAGCTATTAGCGCGTGGGTTAATCGTAGAAGTTTCAAGACCGACTTCCACCGTGAAGCAGTAGTCCACTTGTATTACTGAATTTCCGCTAGTAAGGGGGCCGGTGAAATTACGGGAACATAATTAACTTCACGACTCAGGATCACAACGTATTGGCAATGCTCCTGATATTGCAAATGATCAATTCGGAGAGTGTTTACCATCAGGTAGGCCGTCTGTTTGTCAGCTTATTTGACATGTCAAAAAACAAAAAAATCTAAATTACCGTGTACACATTAAAACAAATCCAAGCCATAATAAATATATATTCTGTGATAAATGGAGTGCCTTCAATGGCCAATCCTGTAAACAATAAAATTTTACATCCTAGATGTAATCAGATTCATTGAGCGATCGCCCTTTGTTATTAACTGCGTTATGAGATAGCTTTTTGAAAAGTTTGAGATCAAATTGATAATTATAGTAGTTCTATTAGCGAGAGAACTGGTCGAATATAATGTATCTATATACAGTATGTAACAAAAACCCTGTTATTCCTTTTAGGAACGTTATACATTACCTACAAGCACACCATTAATGATATAAGAATTTAACAATTATAAACATTGGCTAGTACAAAGGTCAAAATCAAATAACTATTAAAATCGACACCTTCAAAAAAATGTTTAGATTATCTGATTTTACAAATACATCTTTATTTCGCTAAATAGCCTACGAGCTCGGCGGCTTTCTTTGATGCGACAGAAGATGCCGCTAAAACGTAGGCGCGTGCCTCGTATCCCTGCCACGTGCCTTCCTACCCCTTTACCCCACCACCCGCCGCCCTGCGAATCATAAGCGAATTCCTTAGTCTCCCGCGCAACTTACTTTCGAACGGTTGTTATTGTTGACCTAGTGAGTGACTTGTGTTTTTTTTACGTAAGATCACCTGATCTGACGCCCTTCGATTGTTTGCCTCTGGGGTACTGTTAAGCAACAGGTGTTCAAAAAACCGTGTGATACGGAGGTCGAAATGCGTTCACGCATAGTAGCAGCATTTGACCACATCAAGTTCGATAGCTCCATTTTACAAAGCGTACGTGAAAATATTATTAGGCGTTGCAACAAATGTGTCGAGGTACAAGGTGGTCATATTGAACAGCATCTCCGTGGCCGTCTAGTAGACGTTATAATAAATTAATACATTAAAATGCAAGTAGGTACTTAAGGTTTTGTGTGACAGACGCGGGGACTTTATTTTGTTTATGTAAAAGTGTTAAATGTACTGATAACAATTATCAATTGTGCAGAAAAATATCGTGTAAACCAACATTTTCAAAGATTCATTCGTTAAAGTGATAAACAACAGCTGACAAAGTCGTGAACTTGTGTAGAAAAAATAGGTAGATAACCGGCGCGGCGCGGCGCGGCGGCACCGACAAAGAGAGGCCACTCTCTTTGTCGGGTCGGGTAGAACTTCTTCCTATTATTTGTGATTTCGGGTCATCGCTTCATGCAGAGGTAAGATATCAGAATAACATTACAAATATTAATAATTAAATATTTATTTTAATTATTTGTGTTTACAGTTTATTATAAATGACTTCCTTTATTACGTATGTATACCGATTCTTAAAACGTAGGTAGAAGGAACAACAGGGTTTTTGTTACATATTGTATATAAAAATGAATCCCTATTTCCCTTGGTCACGGCATCACGCGTGGACGGCTGGACCAATTTCGCTAATTCTTTTTTTGTTGTGTTTTTTATTGTCAAGAGAAGGTTCTTATGAAAGAAATAATTAAGAAAGTTACGCGGAAAATTAGAAAATTTAAAAAAACATAACAATCATATTAACTTTTCTAATGTAACTTCCTTACACTTTTGACAATATAAACTCTTATAATGTAACCTTATGGTGTTTGACATAAATGTCAGTCGTTGACAATATCGTTTAAAACAGAGGCATGGGTCGGTATTATATTGATAAAATAATTAATTTATAATTTCTTTGTGCACATTTCACGGTTGATTTAATCCGAAGATTCGAATTCAATATACTTAGTTAAGACAGGACCGCGTCTGTCGGGTCAGCTAGTAGTGTATATTTCCGCCGTGAAACAGTAATGCACTTGTATTACTGTGTTTCGGTGAGAATGGTAAGGCCGGTGACATTACAGGCACATTAGACTTAACAACACAAAATGAGAGAGATATATGAGACATAACTACTTCACGTCTCAGGGTCGACAATGCATTGGCGATGCCCCTGGTGTTGCAAAGGTCCATAGGCGGCGGTGACCACTTACTTCGTATTAGATGGGCCGACTGCCAGTCTGACGTTCCATGAGAAATAAAAAAATTAACGAAATTTTATTATGTCTTTTTTCTTCATTTTTTTTAATAACTGCATTGGCATAAAAATTCCACATACCCATAAAACTTATAATGTTCACATTTATAATATTTATTAAGATCTAGATTATCCATCGATACAAAATGGTTGATTTATAATCTGTGAATGTCCCACGTCCAGTAGATGGACATCGGACGTTGATAAGATGATTAAATAACCGAGATATCATCTATGAAAGCAATTTTGCGAGCGAGTCGCTCCGCTGGTAGAAATGTAGGTCGTATCTGGATGTAGTTTGTAAATGTACTCGTGGATTTTCGCATCGAATCGGAGGAAGTCGGGCTGATTGTAAATTGTAGATGAGTGTTATTTTATTTATTACTAGCTGTCCCCCGGTTTCACCCGCATTCCCAAGGGATGTAACATTTTTCCGGCTCAAAAAGTTCCTATGTTACTTCTTATACCTTCAAGAATATGTGTACAAAGTTTCATGATGATCGGTTAAGTTTTTTCATTCACATTTATTTATTCATATATTTATGTCATTTAAAGTATTAATTATAACAGAATAACTATTATTTGTATGCAATAAAAGTGAATAAAAATATTATGTATTTAAAAAAAAAATTTAAGAGTAAGAATTTTGTTTTTTTTTTTATTACTCTCTGATTATTACTTTTATTTTCACAGACAATTTGAATACTGAAAGTAAATTTATAACGTTGTAATAATTTTGTTTTTTTTAAATGTGCGGTATATGATGTGTCTAACAACAGACTTTTCTATTGTGTGTTGAACACATTAAGAGATCCATGTTGTGGAAATAGTATGACCTATTTCTAACACTGGATAAAGGGGACAAGCCGCCATTTTCTTTTAACTGACACCAAGATAGACTTTATAGAATAAGTGAGAGACTAGCTATCTCCAATGGTTACGCGTTTAACGATATCATATAAAACCTTTAATTCATGCAATATCATATTCTGACTCTGTACCAACTTTCATCAAGATGAGTCGAATCGTTCTTGAGTAATAAAAGGGCATACAGACAGACAGACCAACATTTCATTTAAATAAATAATATATATGTAGATACAAGAGTTTAAAATAAGGCCTAACCATATATAACTACATTTCATAATTACTTTATAATTACATTTCTCTCCATCCTAAGGTTGTCTGGAAGAAATCGCTTTTTAGCGATAACACCGCCAATTGTACATAGATTTAAGGTTTATTGTTGTTTATTTTCTTCGTTTTCTTTTTTGGTGTACAACAAAGAGTTATCTATCTATCTATATATCTAACAAGCCCGTCAGAAATCAAATAAAAATGTACAAATATGACCAATGCTTGCAGAAGACTCAATCAAGGAATATGAGATTTTATCGAGTAGTAGAGCTCTTAGTGCAGAGTTCGTCCGGGGAAGTACTACCACCTTACCCATTTCCGCCGCGAACAGTAGTGCACTTGTATTACTGTGTTTCGGTTAGAAAGGTAAGGGAGCCGTTGAAATTACAGGCACATGAGTCTTAACAACTTCACGTCTCAGGGTCGACAACACATTGGCGATGCCCCTAGTGTTGCAAATGTCCATAGGCGGCGGTGACCATTTACCATCAGGTGGACCGTCCGCTTGTTTGTCGGCCCATGTGGTATAAAAAAAAAAAGATTTTAAAGTTATTACCGCGCATACCGTGACGTTGCGCGATGTTCAATTGCCCATTGCGTTGGTTTTTGGCGCACACGATACGATAACGATACGCATACGATAGATGTTCGTGCTCAGGGCACTGTTCGAGTAGTATTTCATCAAAGTCGGATCACGAAAAACGTTTCGTAAAATAAAATTCAATTTTTTTTTTTATACAATAAACAAGCGAACGGTCCACCTGATGGTAAGTGATCACCGCCGCCTATGGACATTTTAACACTAAGGGCATCGCCAATGCGTTGTCGACCCTGAGACGTGAAGTTGTTAAGTCTCATGTTCCTGTAATTTCACCGGCCCCCTTACCTTTCTAAGCGAAACACAGTAACACAAGTGCACTACTGGTTCACGGCCGCAATGGGTAAGGTGGTAGTACTTACCCGAACGAACTCTGCACTAAGAGCTATAATATAGAAATATAATGTTTATACGTAGAAACATAGGAATGTTTGAGTCAAAATTGGATATCCATAATATTAATACAAGACAAAGGGAGAAGTTAGTTGTTCCATATTTTAGACTAACTAAAGTAAACAAGTCATTTCTTGGTAATTGTGTTCGATTTTATAATAAGATACCGCTTTCAGTAACCAAAATGTCTGATCATAAATTTAAAAATTATATTAGGAAAGTTTTGAAAGAAAAAGCGTATTACAAGGTGGTTCATTATATTGAAGATAAAAATGTATGGAAATAGCTGCTCTCTGCACAGTGCACCTCTAATTTTCTTGTTTAAGTTGTAAGTAATTATTGTCATTTTCTATTTTGTAGTCTTGTTATTTCTTTTTTTTTTTTGTTTTTTGTTTTTGAATGTTAGCTTTATTAAGTATTTTGTAATTGTTAAATATAAAAATATGTAAAATTGATGTTATAAAATAGCCAAAAAGTCAGAATAGATAAAAAAGAATTTAATAAAATAAAAAAGAATGTAACCTTGCTGAGTTTCTTGCCGGTTCTTCTCAGTTGAAGGCTGACTTCCGAACCGGTAGTAGCTTCAGTAACTTTAAATTTGACCTTCATAAGTGCCTTCTGAGGGCCTAAACTGAATAAATGGTTTTGAATTTTGAATTTTGAATTTTGAGCTCTACTACTCGAAAATATGTAAATGACAATATGTTAAAACCAATACAACAGTCCAAATTAACCCTAGTTTAACACCAAACCAACCACCGTACAATCAGCCCTATAGTTTATTACAATTTGGGCTCATCCATCAAACGTAGTCTCGGGGAAATGTACCTTAAACGTTTTCCTTCCTATTACTCAACTCGGCCGAGTGACTTGCCAACCGCGTTGTTGTAAAAGTGTTGTTAATATCCTATATTATACAACTTGCGGAAATGTTATGGGGTTTGTTGATAATGTATTTCTTTTACTAGGTTTTAGCTTACTTAAATATCCTGGGACATTCTTTACACACGGCCATCTGATCCCTAACTAAACTGAGCTTGTACTATGAAAACTACGTAACTGATATACTAATCAAACTATGTTTTTATCCAAATACTTATAAAGATAGAACAAACAGAGATGTTCATGACACAAATGTTTGTTTTGAGTGGGTATCGAACCTACGACCCACGGCGCGCGGCATAGTGGTGAGGGACTCTGACAGCCAGTCAACTGGCTCGCCAAGGTACTAAAGGAACTATCTTTTTCTTATTCAAAAAGTCTTTTATAGTATACTAGCTGTTACCGGCATGCGTTATATACGTACATAGAATAACTCACAAACATTTCATCGCTATCGGATAATTAGTATAAGAAGGCATAAGGTACGAACATACGAACATTCATTTTGATACAATTGTTTATTTGACAATAATAAGTTATCAAGCTATTTATTTTACTATTTTCATTGCGAATTACTATGTTATTAATATTATTTCTCTGTAAGAAAACAAACACTTATAAATCGATTTATAAGACCTTATAAAAGCTATGAATAACGAATATTTATCTTTCTAAAGTTATAGGATTATGACTTCTATAAGTATATAAGTACTTAGTGAAAAAATAAAATATTCCGTAGCAAAAACGCGGTTACGCAAGCAATGCTACGAGCTACGAGCGGGAAAGGATAAGCGTGCTACGTGAGCGATACTACGGAGAGATAAGTTCCGCGCTACAGCGAAACTTTATTATAAATACAATTTATACTTTTTTTAAGCTAGTAAACAGTCCCCTTATTCAGCTAATACAAACTTCGTCGGCGAGCCGCTTCACGGAGGCCTCGGAGAGCTTACCTCTCACGTGATTAGTAGTATTAGCGTAGTTAGCGACAGAGACAGAGCATAGAGGCCGCAACGAAACATCCTCGAGTTAGTGTAATTTTCCTTACAGAATCGAGCCCCAGGCCAGTGGGCTTGGTGGCTAGCGACACTGACTGCCAAGTTGCAAGTCGCGAGTTGAGTTCCACACAGGACAAGCATTTGTGTGCATGAACATGTCTGTTTGTTCTGTGTCTGTAAATATATAAAATGTAAGTATTTAGAAAAATAAAAAGTAGTATATGTAGTATATCAGTTATCTGGTTTCCATAGTACAAGCTCTGCTTAGTTTGGGATCAGTTGGCCGTGTGTAAAGAATGACCCACAATATTTATTTATTTTAATGACACGATTTGATACACAAAACAAATGACAAACAAACATAATAAGTAATAATACATTTAGAGCTAAGTTGTAACTCAAAACATACGTATACGGAAAAACACTACTAGAAACTATAAATAAATATTACTTTTAGTTTCAAATTAAAATATATATAAAAATGAATCTGCAAAATGTATGTACGCGCGTAACTTCAGAACGGCTGGACCGATTTCGCTAATTTTTTTTTTTGTTGTGTTTTTTATTGTCAGGAAAAGGTTCTTATAAAAGAAAAAATAAAGAAAGTTGCGTTGAAAATTACAAAATTTAAGAAAACATAACGACCTTACTAGCGCTTTTACCAATATAAACTTTTTTAATGTAACCTGTTTGATATTATTGTCAGTCGTTATGAAAATATAACGACCATATTAACATTTCTAATGTAACTTTACCGTAACCGTTACCGGTATTTTATTTTTAATAATGTTACCAATTCGAATTCAATAATCATTGAAGACAGGACAACGTCTGCCGGGTCAGCTAGTTTACTATAACTATATCCTAAAATTATTCAAAGTCCTTTTGACGCGCCTCATCGAGTCATCCGGTGACCAGAGGGCCGGCTCGTATTTTGGTCAGAGAACAAGCTTAGCCATACAAAGAGGCAACGTAGCCAGCCTTCTGGGCACTTTACCCATAGACAGCTCTAACAATTTAAATTCTGTTTTTTACCAATATAAACTTTTTTAATGTAACCTGTTTGATATTATTGTCAGTCGTTATGAAAATATAACGACCATATTAACATTTCTAATGTAACCTTACCGTAACCGTTACCGGTATTTTATTTTTAATAATGTTACCAATTCGAATTCAATAATCATTGAAGACAGGACAACGTCTGCCGGGTCAGCTAGTTTACTATAACTATATCCTAAAATTGTTCAAAGTCCTTTTGACGCGCCTCATCGAGTCGTCCGGTGACCAGAGGGCCGACTCGTATTTTGGTCAGAGAACAAGCTTAGCCATACAAAGAGGCAACGTAGCCAGCCTTCTGGGCACTTTACCCATAGACAGCTCTAACAATTTAAATTCTGTTTTTTACCAATATAAACTTTTTTAATGTAACCTGTTTGATATTATTGTCAGTCGTTATGAAAATATAACGACCATATTAACATTTCTAATGTAACCTTACCGTAACCGTTACCGGTATTTTATTTTTAATAATGTTACCAATTCGAATTCAATAATCATTGAAGACAGGACAACGTCTGCCGGGTCAGCTAGTTTACTATAACTATATCCTAAAATTATTCAAAGTCCTTTTGACGCGCCTCATCGAGTCGTCCGGACCAGAGGGCCGGCTCGTATTTTGGTCAGAGAACAAGCTTAGCCATACAAAGAGGCAACGTAGCCAGCCTTCTGGGCACTTTACCCATAGACAGCTCTAACAATTTAAATTCAGTTTTTTACCAATATAAACTTTTTTAATGTAACCTGTTTGATATTATTGTCAGTCGTTATGAAAATATAACGACCATATTAACATTTCTAATGTAACCTTACCGTAACCGTTACCGGTATTTTATTTTTAATAATGTTACCAATTCGAATTCAATAATCATTGAAGACAGGACAACGTCTGCCGGGTCAGCTAGTTTACTATAACTATATCCTAAAATTATTCAAAGTCCTTTTGACGCGCCTCATCGAGTCGTCCGGTGACCAGAGGGCCGACTCGTATTTTGGTCAGAGAACAAGCTTAGCCATACAAAGAGGCAACGTAGCCAGCCTTCTGGGCACTTAACCCGTAGACAGCTCTAACAATTTAAATTCAGTTTTTTAATTATAGATGATTATTGCTTTAGTTATTAGTTAATTTAAAGTAGTTTAGTAAAGTTTAAATTTTTTTTTATTTCCATATATGCATTATCATATTATTATTTAATATATAACCTTCCTTTTTTATATATATTAAATTTCAAATATAACAAGGTTTATACAACTTTTATAATTGAATACAATTTTTTGTTTCAAGCAACAGATTTCCAAAACGTCAGTATGTTTCTCATTTGTGTTTGATATGTGACGCATAGTCAGTACATAGCTACCACCAGCCTATCTAGTGCAAATAATAATAATTGCTTGTACTATGGAAACCAAATAACTGATATACTACTTTTTTTCTAAATGCATACATGTATAGATTTTACACACAGACACATAACAAACAGACAAGTTTATATACACAAATATTTGTTCTGGTCGGGAATCAAACCCGCGACCTTCGGCGTGGCAGTCAGAGTCGCTAACCACCAAGCCAACTGGTCTGTCAATGAACACAATTGCTCAAATTGACCTCTATAATGAGCTGACAACACGAGGCGACCCCTGCGCATGTGTCCATCGTGTTACTACCAATTTACAGAACTCGGCCGCTAGAAAAAAAACGGTGCAAGTATGTATTAACATTAATAAAAATGAATTGAGAAACCATCTCATATTTGAAGAGGATATTTAGATGAAACTTGGCACATAGATAGATCATAATCTGGAATAACATATAGTCTACTTTTTATCCCGGGAAAATGTGACATCCGACGGGAACGCGGGTATAACCGCGGGTGACAGCTAGTCTTCTATATAATATATTAATATAATTGTTTATATGAACCATATGCCTTCTTACACAATTTGATTAGCGGTGAAACTTTACAATGTAGTTCTACGTACTCGCTGGCAAAGGTGGTAGCTTTAGTAACTTTCATAAGTTAATTAAAATTAAAGTTAATTTTCATAAGTAACCTTCGCGGCCCTTTTTTGTGTTTAAATCACATGGACGACAAACTAGCACACGGTCCACCTGATGGTAAGTGGTCACCGCCGCCTATAGACATTTGCAACACCAGAGCATCGCTAATGAACGACCCTGAGACATGAAATTGTTAAGACTCATGTGCCTGTAATTTCACCGCCCCCTTACCTTTCTAACAGAACACAGTAATACATGTACACTACTGCTTCACGGCAGAAATGGTGAAGGTGGTAGTACTTCCCCTGAGGAACTCTACACTAAGAGCTCTACTACTCAAAAGATGTCTTAAACATCATTAAAGGAACATTACATATCTTCACACCTTCTTCGAAGATATGGTCATTGTCGCCGTCTCTCTCGCACAATACCAATTTCTGGCTATAGTAATCATTTCTAAATGAAAACACATTGATTTTAGCACCCGATGATGATCTGACAATCGAACCCAGAACTTCTAGCTCTCTAACCGAGGGTATAGCACTCGACCACTGAAACCTATCCAAAAAATAAACCAACACGCTTTTATTGCTTTCCTTTTTTACATGCATGGAGTGGCATTCGATCAATTCAACTCATTTCGTCTTTTTTATTGTATAGCACCTCATACAAACCACCTACAATCCAAAAATATACAACGTGTTACAAAATAACCCGTAAAAATATAATTAATTATCAAAGCCAACAACCCTAGTAAGCTGTCATGTCAGGGAACCAGATTATTTAACAGAACGACCTACGTACCTATTTTACATAATAATTGTCTACTACAATAGTGTTTTCTATTTTTGATTCATAAAAATCCGTTTTTTTTGGTATGTTATGCAGCGTTACCACGGTTCTTAAATATTGTGAATGGACTCGTTATAAGGCCCCATTTAACCTTTCGGCTTTACGGGTAGTTTTGTAACCTGTTTATCTATAGCTCAAATTTTATTCGAGTTAAATGACTATGACATACAGGTCGCACGGTAGTTAACTACATACTATACTACTTTTAAAATATCTATTTACTTATACTTAAGGGGCTGAAGAATGTTTGCCAAGTCAGTTAGACTTGGCAGACATTCTTCAGCCCCTTCAGGAACTTTGACTTAATAACTCAACTACAGCGCCATCTATCGAATCCTTACGTAACTTAAAACCATCTCTATAAATCAAATATATTGTGAGAATGACCTAAATCGGTCAAATCGTTTAGATGTTACACACTCTAACAGACGCACATTACAAAATATTTTAAATCAAACATAAAAAAACAGATGTATAGAGCAATAGCTCAGTTGGTAGTCATTAAACGCCATGGGGAGAGTCGTTGGTTCGAATACTACAATCAGCTTGAGTTTTAGTTAAGGAAACATAGTGAGGAAACTCGGGCCTAGCTAGGTACCTTAGTAACTTAAGGGTTAGTTGAAAATCTACTTAGCACCTGTCGATTTCTTACGACAACTACACATAAGAGCCAGTTTACTCTAACAGTGTGCTTACCGCCTTCCACCACATCACCAAATGGTAAAATTACGGGCACAAGAGACTTAAGAACTTAAGGTCTTAAGGTCGACAACGCATTGCGATGCTCTAGTGTTGCAAATGTCCAATGGCGGTGGCCACTTACCATAAGGTGGACCGTCTGCTTGTTTGCCGACGTATAAAAAAATGCATATTATAAATCTCTTGACAATTAAGAAAAAAAACCATTATGATTAAATACTTTATACTTCAAAAAGTTATTATCAAAACTGAATTTAAATAAATAAATTCCTTGCTCTATCAATAAACCAAGATCCGACAAAAAGGATTCCCGAAACTCATAATGTCCGTAACAAACAGTTTAAAAGACAACTTAATCCATTTAACAGACAACTACATGACCTCGTTATGAAGTACAGTCGGACGCATATGGGGTTACTATTAAATATATACAAAAAAATTAAAATGTATATTTGTTTTATCACAAGAGCTTTTACTATATGCATTTACTTGTACTTCTATCAAAATATTTTTTTAATTGTCTATTTCTTTCGGCTAATCTCTAAACCGGCTTCACCAATTTTGATGGGACTTTCATTGGTAGACAGCTGATATTATAAGAAGTTACTTAGGCTGTATCCCGGGTAAATATAACATCCCTGGGGAACGAGGATGAGAGACAGCTAGTTTACAGTTAAATAACAAAGAAATAAAATTTGTATGTTATATTAAAGGAAGTAATCTCCAAAACTACTCGACCGATTAGAAAAATTCTTACACTGACAAAAGCTACATTATTCTCAAATAACACAGCCTTTATTTATTATCCCGGTATATATTAGATCTCTCGGTAACACTGGTAAAATAGTCCGGAACCTTATATAAAATATAACGCAAGCAAACCCATAAAGCGGAAGGCTAGTCGCTCTACATCTATCTATAAGTATACTCACGTATAAAGTAAAGTATGTCAAACCGAGTACACTGACGCACACAAGTGCAGAGCGCTCGATAACGTCACCTGTTGCGCGTGGCTGTACCACAGCTTATAAACAGCTAAAAAAAAATTCAATATCCTACCTTATCCCACTATCCTATCCCACTATCCTATCCCACTATCCTATCCCACTATACTATCCTACTAATATTATAAATGTGATAGTTTCTGAGAATGGATGTAAAGATGGTTGTTACTCTTTCACGCAAATACTACCAATACGTCCAATTTTGAAGAAATTTGGAAAAAAAAATTATGAAATTTAATACATTTTTATATGGCAACACCAAAGCCGATCTGGGTTTTGTGACTACGTCAGGACTCTGTAAATAATGGACAAAAGAAAAAAATAGGTAAATTTTCGATATCAGAATCGATCTCTTTATAATATTAGAGAAGATAGATAAAGTTGTGCTTAAATTACGGCCGTATAAATAAGCTCGTTCTCTTGGCAAGCTATAAAGCGAGCTATGCTTGGAAATTCTCTACTCGATAGAGTCTGGAACAAGGACATTCGTAGAAGAACAACAGCTAAGGACACAGCTCATAGAGCCAGTAAGCTGTTTTGGCAATGGGCAGACTACATGACTCGAAGAACTGATAACCACGTGGTAACCACAACCAAGAACCAAAAAGCGTCGAGCAGTGTGTAAAGGAAGTCACAGGACATTTTTTTATTTATCTAAAAATCTAAAATATATTCTTCGAATCCTAGGTTAAGAAGCTGCATCATCTAAACTGTGACAATATCATTTACTACTACATTCGCAATCCCAACGCACACAGACACACACTGACGTGAAATAGGCTAGAGCCCGCGGAGGGTTGGGCTATCGGAGAAATATTGAAATTCATCCATTTTATATATTACATCTATAATATGAACATATAGTCACATTTTCAGATGGAGACGTGTCATCAACTTCACGAATGGAAAAATGCGTTATCGTAACATGATACATTTGTGTACGGCTTTTTTAACCGACTGCAGAAGTGTTGAGTATGTATGTACATATATTTCATTGGTAGTCTATACGGTTGGCATATTATAGCACTTAGTGCAGAGTTCGTCCGGGGAAGTACCTTACCCATTTCTGCCGTGAAGCAGTAGTGCACTTGTATTGTGTTTCGGTTAGAAAGGTAAGGGGGCCGGTGAAATTATAGGCACATGAGACTTAACAACTTCTCGTCTCAGGGTCGATATCGCATTGGCGATGTTCTGGTGTTCCATTGTTGATGTCCATAGGCGGCGCTGATCACTTAACGTTAGGTGGACCGAGTGCTTGTTTGCCGGCTCATGTGATATAAACAAAATATGGTATCGAGTTGAAAATGACTTTGGCGATAAAAATACTATCAAATCTGTATTATTACTTATTATGTAGGTAGGTACTTACTTGATAATCAAGATTTTGATACTTAATATTCTTGCATCCATTCGGCCTTGTTTGTAAAAGGATTTTTGAGTTCTAAATAAATAAAATTAAAAACGACCAAATTACGTCTCTGGTTCCCAAACCAGTGTCGTAGCATTAGGCTCACTAGTGTTACGACTTCTTACTAAGTAGGGTAAGGAGGCCTTCTCAGCTCTTTGGAACAAAACTTTTGTGCCTAAGTTAAATATATGTTCTGGGCTCAGTGAAAGCTCTTTTTTTCTATTACCTTTACTATTATTTCTAATACAGACAAATGTAGCTTATTTATAAATCACTACTGTTCTTGGCAAGTGTTGCCATGCGACTTTGATTCTTTTTTGTGCCAGGAACCTATGCAATCGTCCGTAGAACAACTCGCTGAAGTTTCACCGCTATCGGATATCACTACATAGTATAAAACAAAGTCGCTTTCTCTGTCCCTATATCCCTCTGTATGCTTAAATCTTTAAAACTACGCAACGGATTTTGATGTGGTTTTTTTTAATAGATAGAGTGATTGAAGAGGAAGGTTCATATGTATTAGTATCTATATTGCACGTGAGCGGAGCCGGGGCGGGTCGCTAGTATAGATTAAAAAATATAGGGTACAAACATACAAACATTAATTTTAATATATATAGAAGACTAGCTATCTCCCGCGGTTTTACCCGTGTTCCCGAGGGATGTCACATTTTCCCAGGCCAAGTTTCATCGAAATGTGTCTGGTAGTTTTTGCGTGAAAGAGTAAGAAACATCTATACATATAAACATTCGCATTTAAAATATTACTAGCTATCCCCCGCAGTTTCACCCGCGTTCTTCCGATTCCCGGGTACTTCTAATACCTCCAAAAATATGCGTACAAAGTTTCATGATGATCGGTTAAGTTTTCGCGTGAAAGCGTAACAAATAAACTTACATTCACATTTATAATATTAGTAGGGATTAGGAATTTATTAAAAATCTAGTTTTAAATACGGATTAGCAAATCTGGTTTTAATAATTGAGCTACGGTTTCCGTAAAGGGACATTTTATGCAAAATATTTTAAGCCCCTCAGGTCCTTATAATAGCCTTGGGACCTCCTGAATTAATAAGCGAGTTGAGATAAACAGAGAAATGTACCTGCCCCCTTATTCAGCTAATACAAACTTCGTCGTCGAGCCGCTTCACCTTGGAGAGCTTACCTCTCACGTGTTAGCGTAGTTAGCGAAAGAGACAGAGCACAGAGGCCGCGTCGAAACATCCTCGAGTTAGTGTAATTTTCCTTACAGAATCGAGCCTAACAAAAATTTTATTTTAATAAGATAATTCTTTGCTGAGTTTAGAACTGTCAATAAATTTGTGATATTCGACACGGATTCCAAATCATTAGATGAATAAATAATAAAGATTCTGGAACATTTTTTAAACATCTGATCCTAAACTAAGACCTCGTATGGAAACCAGATGGTCATGACACATCAAATTGGTACTTCTTATTAGATGATATTTCATTGTCAAAATGTGGATCTCCTTTGCCTTCCGTTTGGTGGATAATGAGCGTGAAGCAAAAATACTAAAATATAATAAATATCCTGGGACATTTTTTACACACGGCCATCTGATCCTAAACTAAGAGACAAACAACCTCAGCAAACCTAAATCAGTTAAATTAAAATTATTAGCCATTGACTTTCCATCTAAGAAAAAAGGCAAACAAATAGAAAGTCAATGGTACATTCGAGGCTGTGTTTAACGCTTGCGGTGGAGCTGTAGCGTGTTGCGTCGGATCCAGGCAGCACGACGGGATCCACCCTTTGTCTGTGAGAACCGTTATGTTAACCAAATGTTGATTTACTACACAATAGTACCATTTTTTTGCAAGCTGCGGGAAGACAGACAGACCGGCGATTGTTGAATATTGGATATGCACAAACATTGGCACCAACCATCTTCTTCTTGAGAACCAATATTGGATATTACTTCAACAACCGAAAATAGCTTACAAAGACAAATCTGAAACTGGAAAGGCCATTCCACACCCATTGAAACTAATCCCGAATCACCATTTAACACTAACATCTATACTTACAAATAGGACAAAATCACCTTAAATAGTACCGACTTGCTCCCTGAGGGGACATTTCCTGGCCAACCCTCCTTAATACCCCTATAATACCAACCAAAGTTTAAAGACCCTTCAAATTAGTACTTTACAACGCCTTTTCACTAAGATGGGGAGGTCATGTTACGCTGGTCATTACGCCCAGTATAAAAAGATCTGCTGGTGCCATATTGTCGTTTCCTAATGGTAAATGATGCTCTGAAGTGAAGGGAAGTGAGGGAGGTCGCTGTATTCTGGTGATGGGACGCATAGGGGGTGCTTATGCTAGACTTTTCCAAGGTCAAGGTCTCGCAGACGGTACGAGGGTGGTTTTCATTTCTTTGTGGAAGTTTATAGTGATTATCGTGCACTTTTTTGAGATACGACATATTTATTCATTGTTCTGCTATTATCATTTAAATGTTTTGTCGTAGGATAAAGGAAGGAGTACTTTTAATCCTTTCTAGGGGCTCGATTCTGTAATGAAAATTACACTAGCCCGAGGATGTTTCGTCGCGGCCTCTATGCTGTCTCTGTCGCTTACTACGCTAATACTACTAATCACGTGAGAGTTAAGCTCTCCGAGGACTCCGTGAAGCGGCTCGCCGACGAAGTTTGTATTAGCTGAATAAGGGGACTGGCTGGTAAGTAATTTTTTTTTATCCTCATCGGAGAGAAAACGTTAAAACCGTAACAGTAGGAATGACGTCACTACGACGGCAGAATGTAGTTGTGAACATAGTCTTAACTAAGTACATTTCACCACGATCTATTTCAATTACTTTTCACGTCAACATTTACATTATTAAAACATGTCAGTAAACATGCAGATGAACATAAAACCTCCTTTTATGAAGTTGGTTAAAAAAAGTTTCAATTGCGAATGTTTCAGACGCTGTAATCGTCAAAGTTGATTAATACTTATTTTAAACATTATAATTTTACAGGATTTCATGAAATGAAATGATATATTTATTCAAATAGGTCTTCACAGGCACTTATGAATGGTCAGACTCTAACACCGGTTCGGAAGGTTGCTTTTACTGAGAAGAGCCGGCAATAAACTCAACAATTACTCTTTTCACAATAAGATTTTGTACATAAAGATGTGTCCTGCTGGAGCGAGCGCTACACCCAAGCATTGTGTAAATAAAAGTAATATTAATATCCTGTAAAATTATAAATGTTTAAAATAAGTAATATATGTGTTATATCAGCAACTAAATTGAGTAGCAAAAAAAACATATTCATGTCAAAATAAACAAAAATAAATCAATCAAAAAAAAAAAACAATTAATACTTCGATAATAATCTAAACAATAAATAGTATTTTTTTTTAAGAAAGTTTTCATGATAATATAATAACTAATAATCACTACATAGTATAAAACAAAGTCGCTTTCTCTGTCCCTATATCCCTATGTATGCTTAAATCTTTAAAACTACGCAACGGATTTTGATGCGGTTTGTTTTTTTTTTTTTTATATATAGAGTGATTCAAGAGGAAGGTTTTTATGTATAATACATGTGACATCCCACGGGAACGCGGGCAAAACCGCGGGGGACAACTAGTAATATATGTATATAATAATTTAAGCAGAAAATAATTAAATCTGACATTAAACAACTCTAATTATTTCAAACAAAGTAAAAGATAACAATAAACTATACAAAATAAAAAAAAATCGTAAATCAGATATATCTGATCTGGTTCATCAAATTTTTGTTTTTCCTTGCATTACAATTTTATAATTGAAAATATGTTTTAATTTCATTTTTATAAGTCGACAACATTAATCAAGACACTGCCCTGCGCGTCCCTTATCCGCCAGAGTACATTTCTCATTAGCAATGTTGTTCCCAACGTGTACCTGACGCCACAGCTCATCATTATTATGAGAACAAAGAGATATTATCACTAATTTCAGGTAAATTCTTATTTATTACTAGCTGTCCTCCGCGGTTTCACCCGCGTTCCCGATGAATGTAACGTCCGGCACAAAAAGTATCCCATGTTACTTTTAATACCTCCAAGAATATGTGTACAAAGTTTCATGATGATCGGTTAAGTAGTTTTCGCATGAAAGCGTAACAAACAAACTTACATTTACATTTATAAAATTAGTAGGGATTGAACAAAGACAAATGGGGATAAAAAAACACACACAAAAAAAAAACACAGAGGTTTATAAGAGGAATGTCTTATTCAATATTCAGTCCTTTAGTTACTAAAGTAGATAGACTCGAGTCAAAAATTCAAAATTCAAAATTCAAAACCATTTATTCAGTTTAGGCCTTCGGAGGGCACTTATGGAGGTCAAATTTAAAGTTACTGAAGCTACAAGTAGTAGAGCTCTTAGTGCAGAGTTCGTCCGAGGAAGTACTACCACCTTACCCATTTCTGCCGTGAAGCAGTAGTGCACTTGTATTACTGTGTTTTGTTTAGAAAGGTAAGGGGGGCGGTGAAATTACAGGCATATGAGACTTACCAACTTCACGTCTCAGGGTCGACAACGCATTGGCGATGCCCCTAGTGTTACAAATGTCCATAGGTGGCGGTGACCAGTTACCATCAGGTGGACCGTCCACTTGTTTGTCGGCCTATGTAATTTAAAAAAAAGATACAGGGCCGTCATTAAACTATTGGAGGCCCTGGCAACTACAATAATGGGGCCTCTAATACTATGCTATGAGAGCTCTAAGAGCGTGACACACCGATCCAATCTGACCCATGCATTCTCTGTAACCTCTGACCGTCTAACGGCTTCTATTGCTTCCAAACTATACGGCCCCATGGAAAAAGGCCCTGAAAAGAAAGCCCTGGAAAGAAGGCCCTGAAAAGAAGGCCCTTATAAGAGGGCCCTGAAAAGAAGGCCCTGAGTATATAAGAATCGACCTCAGAGCAATTATAGACCTACTTCATCACATACTTTGTGCATGACAAGATTTAATTTGTGATAAAATGTAAGTTTATTTAATTATTTAAATTCGTTTATAAAAGTGTAATAACAGTTACTGGTGAAAAATGGATGACATGGAGTAAAATTGGAGTTTAAATTGGCAGAATAATGTTGAATATTTATTTTGATTTTCAGTTTAAATACCATATTGTTTACCTGCTACGCATATTAAGTATTTGTATTGCTTTTACAACGCTTTAGGGGCTTGTAGATGAATATTCAATCATTGAGATTTAATTACGCTATTTCAAAAAAGTAGGCAGACGGTCTACCTGACGGTAAGTAGTCACTGCCTCAATTTTTTTTTTCCACTTGGGCCTACAAACAAGCAGACGGTCCACCTGATGGTAAGTGGTCACCGCTGCCTATGGACATTTGCAACACTAGGGGCATCGCCAATGCGTTGTCGACCCTGAGACGTGAAGTTGTTAAGTCTCATGTGCCTGTAATTTCACCGGCCCCCTTACCTTTCTAACCGAAACACAGTAACACAAGTGCACTACTGCTTCACGGTAGAAATGGGTAAGGTGGTAGTACTTCCCCGGACGAACTCTGCACTAAGAGCTCTACTACTCGAAAATCAATATTTGCATCACCAAAGCATTGCTGACTCTGAAACATGACGTTGTTAAGATTATTTTACTCTGTATAAATAAACTTAATAGTTATTCCGTAAGTATAAGCTTGTGTTTGACCACAATCTTACCATGGCACGTATATCGACAGGCCAGTTGGCTTGGTGGTTAGCGACTGACTGCCAAACCGAAGGTCGCGGATTCGAATCCCACCCAGAACAAACATTTATGTGCATGAACATGTCTGTTTGTTCTGTGTCTGGGTGTAAACATACGTCATCAATATATGTATGTATTTAGTACATCAGTTATCTGGTTTCCATAGTACAAGCTCTGCTTAGTTTGGGATCAGATGGCCGTGTGTAAAGAATGTCCCAGGATATTTATTTATATGCGTCCTGTGTGATACTATGGGTAAACTCACAAAGCCCAGAAGAGAACTGCCCTCCAAATGTAGCTGTCAGAACACACTGGTAGATTCTATGCAGTTTTTTTCAACTTATGTCTGTAGGCAGCCAAGCTTAGTTGTGCTCAATATCAACGCACATAACGATGTATCTCTTTCTGACAACAGGTACACATAATATGGCATTTATTTTCTTTCTCTTTCTTCACTTGTATGTGCTATCTGGTATATGCGCTGTTTTTGAGGGCAGTGATATTGTGGAATGATGTGTCTATATTAAAAACGTCATTGAATACATCTACAGGTTTACGGCGGAAAGTGGAATGGCAGTAGTTATTCCCTCGGCGAACTACACCAAGTCTACCGCTTTTGAAAGTCATTTAATGAAATTGATATCTTCCAGTGTACTTATGATCCTGGGTCCTTTAAGCGGGGCGTGAAAAAGCTTCTCTCAAGGCCGTCAAGGTGAGGGCCATCATGCCACTATGCTATGCTGGCTGCTGAGATGATGGCCATCACTACAGGACTTCATTGACTGCTTAACATCAGGCAGCATGGAGTCTATTTGTGCGGTAGAAATAAAAAATAAAAAAAAAACCTTGCCGAAGTTTACGGAAGCAGCACAGAGATGTATCGAGTATAGAGACATATTAGTCGTTCTATCAACTATGTACTGGATTTTTTTCGGTGAAGATGTTGTGAATGTTGTTAGGATGCTTCTCGCTGTCTGTCTGTCCCTATGTATACTTAGATCATTAAAACTACGCAACGGATTTTAATGCGGTTTTCAGCAATAGACAGAATTATTCAAGACTATGATTTATTTATTTATTTTATTAGGGAAAACTAACAATCACACAAGCAAATTACTTTTTTTTTTTTTTTATGCTACTTGGGCCGACAAACAAGCAGACGGTCCACCTGATGGTAAGTGGTCACCGCCGCCTATGGACATTTGCAACACTAGGAGCATCGCCAATGCGTTGTCGACCCTGAGACGTGAAGTTGTTTAGTCTCATGTGCCTGTAATTTCACCGGCCCCCTTACCTTTCTAACCGAAACACAGTAACACAATTGCACTACTGCTTCACGGCGGAAATGGGTAAGGTGGTAGTACTTCCCCGGACGAACTCTGCACTAAGAGCTCTACTACTGTAAAAACTTTGTAGGTCTTATATCTAAATACAATTATGTACATGTGCAACGCTGCTTTATATGCGGGAACGAGGGTAAAACCGCGGGGGACAGCTAGTCTTGAAAATAAAATGAATGAACTTTTTCCATTATAATCTCATTAACATATAGATGTGTATGCTCACGTATATATATATAAATAGGTAAATGCAACACATAACAACACTCCTTCATTTTCATGACCCGAGGCCATAACACAAACTACAAGAGTATGACACTCGGAAACTTTTCCCGACGCGAGGGCGCCCTCGTTAGTGTCGTCGTGTTACAACAAACAGAATTCAATTACAACTCTTCATGTCCTCGTATAATAGTATTAGCTGTAGGGAAGTGATTGCTAACCCTTAACCCATTGGGTGAAGGTTGATTGTTAAATGATATTTTGAATGTGAATTCATGTCTGATTAATAGCTTTTTGTAATGTTTGGTGGCTTTATTAGTGATGCTTTACTTATTATGGTGGTGATAGCTCAGCAGTAATGCGGTTTTGATTCTCTAAATGTTGTATACACGGCCATCTGATCCCAAACTAAGCCATGGAAACCAGACAACTGATATACTACATATATACTACTTTTCTAAATACATAATTACTTATATAGATATTTAAACTCAGATGCCTAGATGAATGAGCTTACGCTTTCCTTTTATTTTTTGTATTTTAGGCCGACAAATAAGCAAACGGTCCACCTGATGGTAAGTGATCACCGCCCTCTATGAACATTTGCAACACTAGGGGCATCGCCAATGCGTTGTCGACCCTGAGACCTGAGGTTGTTAAGTCTCTTGTGCCTGTAACTTCACCGGCCTTACCTTTCTAACCGAAACACAGTAATACAAGTGCACTACTGCTTCACGGCAGAAATGGGTTAGGAAGTAGTACTTCCACGGACGAACTCTGCACTAAGAGCTATACTAGAGAAGTGGTAATATGCAAAATTCAAAGACATTTATTTGGTGTAGGTCCAAAAAAGGTATTGCTAAGTATACATACATAACTATATAAATTGCTGTCTGTATATTTATTGTTTATTTATTCTAAAATTTAAGTCAGTGTTACTATTAGAACATACAGCGATACTTTTTCGTTGAATATCGTTTGGCTCGCAGGCGCAGAGGCGTCTGCGCCGATTTTTGTGCTATTTTTGTAATATTCCAGCCGCTTTCTATAAAGTTAAGTGGCCCCTAGCTGCTGTAGCGCAAACACTTAAGGAGAATATGTACGGACGAAATATAATTCAAATTATTACTCACCAGCATCCGTCTAGCTGTTTCATCCACGTTCCCGGGGGAATCTTATGTTTTCCCGAGAAAAATCTTAATCGTTTTATTAAATCTTATGTGTTAATCCAGAGCATGTTTTATCAGTGTTATATATTTCCATATTTCTATTGTAAATTTCAATCAGACAGTACACGGCTCAACAGATTTGAATGCAATTTGGCAGACAGATAGAATACGTTCTGGATTCATATTAAGAAAATTAAAAGGGGTTTCCAAAAAGGAAATAGTAGTTTTCGGCTTTTTTTTTAATATTGTAAAACGTAGAAACCTCTTTTACACTTAGCCGCTTTTACAAATTCGGTTCCCAATCTAAATAAAATACATATATAGTATTCAGCCAGTGTTAAAAAAAATATTATTTACTAAGAAAACGCCGTCCCCTTAACAAATATCTGGAAATAGCAGCGTTTGATCGCCAACAGGCGTTGCGCACGCGTCGATCGCCCGCGTATCGATCAATTGATTTATACACACACCGTAACCTCACCCAACGGCATAACCACCACTCGTTTTGACACACGAATACCTACCTTATCACATTTCATTAGAGTTAAAAATCAAATGGTGTGAGGGCGATATTTTTCCACATCGAGGCACAAATTCACGCCTCAGCTTTATGGGTATGAATGTGATTTAGAGATTGTGAAATTGGGCGGAGGCCACGTGCAGGACCCACGCCAGACGTTTTACGTAATTTTGGTACTGAAATAAATTTTACAGGTAGGTACTGTCTGTAACAGGCTCGAAGTTACGATGTTGAAACTTTTTTTTATGTCAATTAACGGGCGACGAACAGGGGCTCGATTCTGTTAGGAAAATTATACTAACTCGACGATGTTTCGTCGCGGCCTCCGTGCTCTGTCTCTTTCGCTAACTACGCTAATACTACTAATCACGTGAGAGATAAGCTCTCCGAGGCCTTCGTGAAGCGGCTCGCCGACGAAGTTTGTATTAGCTGAATAAGGGGGCTGAGCACGGACGTCTATCGTAAGCGTATCGTTCTCGTATCGAGTGCGCCAAAGGCTTGGTGGTTAGCGACCCTGACTGCCAAGTCGAAGGTCTGTATTAGCTGAATAAGGGGGCAGGTAGACGGTCCACCTGATGGTAATTGTTCATCGCTTAGTACATTTACAACACTAGGGGCATTGTCAATGCATTGTCGACCCTAAGACGTCAATGCTAAGTCTCATATATCTGTAATTTCACTTCACTTTATTACATATACTATAATACAAGTGAATTGCTGCTTCACGGCGGAAATGGGTAAGGTGAGGAGGTAAGGTAATCGGTAGTACTTCCCCGGACGAACTCTCAGTAAGAGGTCTACTACTCCAGAAAAAGACTTGTCAAATTTTGTATCTATAGAAGCGCACAAATTAAAAACCATTTTTTTAGTTTAGGCCAGTGGAGGACACTTATTTAGGGCAAAATTACTAAAGTTACCTTAGATATCATAGCTCTAAAACAAATATTAATCCTAAAGTAAGAGATAATGTCGTATCATTACTACATAGTATAAAACAAAGTCGCTTTCTCTGTCCCTATATCCCTATGTATGCTTAAATCTTTAAAACTACGCAACGGATTTTGATGCGGTTTTTTTAATAGATAGAGTGATTGAAGAGGAAGGTTTTTATGTATAATACATGTGACATTCCACGGGAAAGCGGATAAAACCGCGGGGTCAGCTAGTGAAAATATAAATAAATATCCTGTGATTTTTTTTACACACGGAAAGCATACCTTGTAATATGGTAACCAAATAACTGATATCTTTTCTTCTCTAAATAATTCAAAGTCACTATTTCAATCTGTCTCAGTGCACTTAAATATTTTAGCGTACAATACATTTTAATACGTTTTCACCATTATTAGAAAATATATGTTATCCCACTCGGGGAGTGCGTTTTTATGTGTTTGTTACACACAAACTGGAGTATAATCTCAGAAACCACGGCGCCTTTTTTATTATAATAAAATAAATAAAATATTTTATTTCTCACCACAGACACAATAATAAAATTACAAATTTAGAACTTAACTATATAAAATTAACAATAAATAATTATATTCTATGTAGTCTAGTGTGGTGGCGGCGGATAGTAGCACCAAATATGGACTCTATCCTCTGAACTAGGCAGGAGCCTGTATCTCAGAGGATAACGTTAACGATACATTCAAAAGTGCCGTTTTAAAATGTGTCACTGATGTAGAGGGTTGTTATTGTACCTACTAATAATAAACTACACTACTCAGGCGATATTTTTATTCCAGGATACATTAGTTCCCACGGGAACCCGAATAAAACCGCAGTACAGTAGCTACTCCCAAAAAAAAATCTGTGAGCCCAATTTCCAAGCGTCCACAGATAAATAATCCGAGTTCATCCATAGACTAGAACAGAAACTATTGCCTTAACCAATTCATTTCACCCAAAGTAGAGTACCGTAGGCTCCTAGGGCTAGAGAGTGGAATGACCTAGTAAACTCGAACCCAGGTACATACAGACCTATAGCAAACCAACCAATCGATAACACTACCACAAATCATTTAGAACCTTCAAACAACAACGTTAAAGTCCACATTGCAATATTACGATGTGGAAAGCAATAATACGCTTTTAAAAAGGTACCCTCTTACTTTTATAATACAGATGTTATTTAAAATACGAGTAATATACTGTTTGTGCTGTTTGAACAAATTGAAATTGTATTTTAAAGGATTAGAGTTTATTTTTGCATATTTGACGCTTTCTTTGTGACGATTGCAAAAATCTGAGATGTTGGAAGTGCTATGGAAAATGGTATTTGGTGCGCAGGGAATAAAGCTGAGTTTTGTCTGTGATTTTGTGTTATACACTCGACTTAAGTCAAGGACTGAGTCCCTTGGCCCGAAGACTTAAAAATCGCCTCGGACGGTAAGAATTGCTGGTTAATACGATAATTATAAAACCAACCTAATTTTTGCATGCAATAACATCTATTTTGACTTGGCAACACTTTAGTGAAACTTCTTATAAGAGGGATTAGAAATTCTGATCCACAACCATTTTTTTTTTTGATGAAAAATTTATTTACGATAAATACAACTTTCACTCCTATCGTGTTTCTTTACGACACACACTGTCTTTTTAATCAAGAAATTTATCAATTTAAATAATTTCTGGTGCCTTTTGGGCTTTTGGGGAATTGAAGGAAACAAACCAATAGATTTTGAATTCCAGAAAGGATATTCTGCAGTATATCTTAAAATAACCCTTAATTATATCCACAAACCCAATAAATCTACAATAAAACATTAATAAACTTAAGCAGAGTGTACTGGTTGTAGTGTGGCTACCAGGTAACTGATATACTACATATACTACTTTTTAAATACATACTTATATAGATATTTACACCCAGACACAGAACAAGCAGACATGTTCATGCACACAAATATTTGTCCTGGGTGGGAATCGATCCTGCGACCTTCGGTTTGGGAGTCAGGGTCACCACCAAGCCAACTGGCCCGTCAATATTATAAATGCAAAAGCTTAGATTGAAGAATGTTGGATATTCAATCCACTAGAACTGATGATTGGATCTGGATAAAAAAAATTACAGAGATAGATTATAGTCTGGAATAACTATTTGGGGAAATATAACGTCCCTTGTAAACGCGGGTGAAACCGTGAGGAGCAGCTAGTCACTACATAGTATAAAACAAAGTCGCTTCCCGCTGTCTGTCTGTCCCTATGTATGCTTAGATCTTTAAAACTACGCAACGGACTTTGATGCTGTTAAAAGATAGAATGAATCAAGTGGAAGGTTTTTATGTATAAAACATCGCGCCCTCAGAACGATAGGGGTATGGTATTTCAAGAAACCACTTTTGCCACTCTCTGTTTGGGTCACTTTGACACTGAGCGGGGAGGGAGGGTCCCGGTGTTAAAGAGGCTGAAGTATCGGTATGCTTATTCTATCATTAAATTGACTATGTTTTACTATTCATCGGATAGAGAGTACTTTGTTTAGTCTCTCTATGATTGTAACACCATTTAGCAAAATTTTGAGTTAAGCCCTTATCGTACTGAGGGAGCGACATGCATATTGTAATTGAGAAAATGCGAAAATTTTAAAGAATTACAACTATTTTAACTGCGCGCGTTTGCCAGTTCGCGAATTACAGAACTCCGGAAGGCGGGTGAAACCGCAAGGGGCAGCTAGTATTCTTATAAAGCACCAAAGTCTGAAGAATATATTTCCATGAAAACTCCGTTATATTTCAGTAACACGAAAACAACAACGCTTTAAAGCTCCTACAAGCTTTTGGAGATATCAATTTGCTATTTTGTAATAAAGAGAGGGATACAACCTTGGGGCATTATTAAAAATATTGCGGAATCTTTTCGAGAACCTCTCTTTCGAGAACCTAGTCGATATCGGAGTAGAGAGGCCACGTATATCGATAGTACATACCTAAGACTTTGGCTTAAATCTGTTAGAGTTACCAATTTTCAGTAAAAAAAAACATTATTTGTATGATGTAATCCGGTATATCTGTTTTACTTACTACTAGCCGTCCCCCGCGGTTTCAGCCGCGTTCCCGAGGGATGTAATATTTCCCCGCAAAAAAGTATCCTATGTTACTTCTAATACCTCCTAGAGTATGTGTACAAAGTTTCATGATGATGGGTTAAGTAGTTTTCGTGTGAAAGCGTAACAAACAAACTTACATTCACATTTATAATATTAGTAGGGATAACTAGGTACGTGCCTTGCCGGTGTAATTTTTTACAAAAATAATATAAAGAGAAAAGTTTTGTATTTTTGTTTGTAGTGATAAAGTCAATATCCAGGCATCCGCGACACCAAAGCTAGTATGTTATAAATCCCTACTAATATTATAAATATGAATGTAAGTTTGTTTGTTACGCTTTACGACTTTTGAAACCTTGTACACATATTCTTGAAGGTAGAAGTAACATAGGATAATTTTTGTGCCGGGAAAATGTTACATCCCTCGGGAACGCGGGTAAAACCGCGGGGGACAGACAGCTAGTATGTAATAAATCTAAGTTCATTATTAATGAGAGTAATTGCTGAGTTTTTGCCTGCTCTTCTCAGTAAAAAACAACCTTCCGAACTGGTATTAGAATCAGACTATTCATAAGTGCTTGTATTTAATTTAATTTACTTACCCTACCGATAGACGATATTGATAACCAATAAATTGGTATTTGTCTCTGAGTTACACATAACCTAACTTCTTCCACCTGAGCGTTCATTATCTAAAGATATAAGATATCTAACTAAAGGATACAACAAAAAAGAAAAAAGATAACAAACGACAAAAGTTTAATTTCCAAAATGGCTGAACAAAAACCTCCAGAACAAATTCCAATAAAAGAACAACCATTGTCTCAATTTCTAGTCTAAAAAGCCCGGATACACCGTAAAATGTTTTAAATTAATAGAGCGTTCTCCGTTCTCGACAATGGATGGGACATACGGACTGACGGGGTCACTGGCCCGGTCACGGGGTCACACGGGTGACTGCCCTCTGTGATACTTCATGGCATTGTTTTATGGTGTTTTCCTTGGGTACATGATATGCCTATATTACTGTATACGTTTCTGATGTGGTTTATGGGTAGAACAAGTATTACATTAAAAGTTTACATTACGAATGTGCAAAAGTTTATTAAATAGCTCAAAATATAGAAGTCCCCGGCGGTTTCACTCGCAATCCGGAGGAATGTCACATTTTCCCGGGGAAAAAAGGATTCTATGTGTAATCTAGGTTAAATACTGTCTATGTGCCAAGTTTCATAAAAAATCGTTTGGTAGTTTTTGCGTGAAAGAGTAACAAACATACTCACAAACTTTCGCATTTATAATATTAGTAGGATAACGATATCTGGAAATAGGTGTAGCTCTGTTCTTTCTTACTTATAGGACATAGTATAGAAAATGTAACCATACTGAGTTTCTTGCCGGTTTTTCACAGTTGAAGGCTGACTTCCGAACCGGTGGTAACTTCAGGAGCTTTGATCTTCATAAGTTCCTTTCTAGGCCCGAAACTGAATAAATGGTTTTGAATTTCGAATTGTATGAATATTTTATTGAATTAAACCCCTCATACAGGTTTTAATACAATAATTTTCAAATATCTTCCCTAAATAATACAAAACACTATTTGTAAGCTTTGTTATTTTAAAATACACAATATAATTTAATGCAGTCCCTACCATCATTTATAAAAGTTTTTCCTATATTACCCCAATCGGGCGAAACCGGGACGGGCTGCCATTTTAAGAAATACATCATAAATCGTCTACTGTGAGAATGCAATTTACATGGTGTTCTTAACATAATTTCAAGCTCTTACAATATACCATGTCCATGGTATGCAACATTCATCCTTAAGATATTATTATGTTGTTAATTATAAAATGTAAAATAAATATAATTATAAAAACTAGAGAAAAACTATTATACTATTAAACTATATTATAAATGGGCGATCAAATAAAATTATAAGTAATGTCTGAAAGTGGATTACAATAATAAAAACGTCAATAATTGAAATCAATGTCCTGCTTATGGGTCATACATTTATTTAATTTATAGAAACATTTATTCAACAGCCATTTAGTAAGTTTACTCCTAAAATTTCTTAATAGTAGGTCTTTAAATGTGTTAGGTAATTTGTTACCTTACATACATACCTATATCTTATAGGCTATGAAAAATAATATCAAAAATAATCTGATTTCTATCACAGTAATAAAATAACGTGTCGAATCAATCATACCGCAAATGAAAAAACGACCAGTATCCTTCATATTTCCATGAATAATAAATTAGAAGCGTCAGTACGCGTCGGCTTCCCGATTCGACCACAGTTTCGTAACCACGGAAAACTTCAAATAACTGTATACCAATAACCTATTTATACTACTTCAGTTTCAATAACATCCCGCGGCGACTCGACCGATCGCGACCGACCGATTTCCATAATAATTTTATATTTAAAACCCGTCAGCTGCCAAACCTTTTGTTAATTTTGGCGTAGTTTACGATCGACTATAAAAAGCCGCCATGTTGACGACGCGTTATCGCAAGATGGCCGCGGCGTACGTCAAAAAGGGCGCGAAAACGAAAAAAAATGGCGGCCGCGCATCACATCGTTATATTTTAATGGTGCAGTCCTTGTCGGCCATTAATTTTCGCGTAATTTCTTCACAAATAAACAGTAGAAAGGCCGTGATGTAAATTAATTCGTTCCTATCCATTTCGGGCAGCTGTTTCCGTGTTTTCCGTGAAATTTGCCGCAATAATTACGGTTTAATTTGTGAATTATATTGTTGCGTGAGCAATTTAGCACGCATCTAGTATTAGATATTCCTGATCGAGCTTATTGTTACACAAATGATCGGCCGCCGCGTCGCTCAAGCGGAATTAAGCCATACCTAATTTTATATTGTGATTTGAACGATTTACGAGTTCAATATGCCGAATCCATTACATATTTATATATTCGCTTCCAATGAATTCGTAATGTTTATGAATCAGTAAGTTATGACGAGTTATAACGTAGGTCTTATTATTTATCTGTCTTTCAAATGCTTGAGAGTTGAGTCTAGCAATTGTGGACATGCAACGCAACCAGATAATTAGTATGTTACATTTTGAAAAGCATACACGTGCAGATATTTACACCCACACACAGAACAAACATATTTTTGCACAGAAATAATTGTCGTAGGTGGGAATTGAACCCACTACCAGACAGCCCGTAGCCTAGTCATATTGACTAGGGTCCGCCCCGTGTTACCGCATGCTTTTTTTTCTGATTTTAACCACAGTCATAAATTGATGCGCCCATAGGTGGTAAGCGCACAAAGCCTAAAGGAAGGACAGGTACTTGGCGAGAGTTTCAATTTGAAGGCAGCCAGTCAGGTAGGTACTTCAAAGTACCCTAAAGTACTGCCAACGTGCTAGGGTTCCCTCATGATGTTCACCGAAAGCTCAAGGTCATTGTAGGATTCGAACCCGCGACTCTCGACTCACGGCATTACCGTCACTCTCACTACCAACTGATCCCTAAGGACTTTAAAAATTTGCGACGATAAAATGTAGGTATAATAATTATTTGCTATGCTCTGAGTGAATTCACAAAGATATAATTTCTAGTAGTTATGTATAAGCTATAATTGTATACAGGTTGATACTCTAGCTGCTAAGTTAAGTTCGGCTGCATTTGCTGTTAGGAAAATTAAACAATTGACGAATGTTGAGACAGCCAAATTAGTTTATTTTGCATATTTTCATAGCCTCTTGTCCTATGATATTTTATTTTGGGGAGCAGCAGCGGATATAGAATCAATATTTATTATACAAAAAAGAGCAATTCGTGCAATTTACAGTATGGGTCCCCGTGAATCATTAAGAGATTTATTTAGGGAAATAAATATAATGACATTGCCTTCATTATATATTTATGATAATATAATGTTTATACGTAGAAACATAGGAATGTTTGAGTCAAAATTGGATATCCATAATATTAATACAAGACAAAGGGAGAAGTTAGTTGTTCCATACTTTAGACTAACTAAAGTAAACAAGCCATTTCTTGGTGTTCGATTTTATAATAAGATACCGCTTTCAGTAACCAAAATGTCTGATCATAAATTTAAAAATTATATTAGGAAAGTTTTGAAAGAAAAGCGTATTACAAGGTGGTTCATTATATTGAAGATAAAAATGTATGGAAATAGCTGCTCTCAGCACAGTGCACCTCTAATTTTCTTGTTTAAGTTGTAAGTAATTATTGTCATTTTCTATTTTGTAGTCTTGTTATTTCTTTTTTTTGTTTTTGCATGTTAGCTTTATTAAGTATTTTGTAATTATTAAATATAAAAATATGTAAAATTGATATTATAAAATAGCCAAAAAGTCAGAATAGAAAAAAAAGAATTTAATAAAATAAAAAAGAATGTAACCTTGCTGAGTTTCTTGCCGGTTCTTCTCAGTTGAAGGCTGACTTCCGAACCGGTAGTAACTTCAGTAACTTTAAATTTGACCTTCATAAGTGCCTTCTGAGGGCCTGAACTGAATAAATGGTTTTGAATTTTGAATTTTTTGAATTGCATAAAACTAGCTGTCCCCCGCGTTCCCGATATCCCGGATATCAAATTTTCCGGGGATAAAAAGTAGCCTATATGTTATTCCAGGATATGCTCTGTCTATAAATAAATATCCTGGGACATTCTTTACACACAGCCATCTGATCCCAAACTAAGCAGAGCTTGTACTATGGAAACCAAATAACTGATATACCATATATATTACTTTTTATTTTTCTAAATACATACATACATAAATATTTACACCCAGACACAGAACAAACAGACATGTTCGTGCACACAAATTTTTGTCCTGGGTGGGAATCGAACCCGCAACCTTCGACTTTGCAGTCAGGGTCGCTAACCACCAAGCCAATTGGCCTGTCAAAATCTATGTGCAAAGTTTCATCCAAATCCGATTAGTAGTTTGCGTGAAAGAATAACAAACATACTTACACACAAATATTTCCTCTTCATAATATTACGTATAGATAGATATATTTAAGCACACACTATTGCATTAGGTTGAGAACCTGTATAGTTGAAGTGAACTGAAAATATTCATAATTAAACTGTCAAAGACTATCAGCCGTTCCGGAGTCTAATCGAGACAAACTTTTATATAGAAAGACAGACAACATTTCTATATGCGACAGACAAACTCCATTCCATTTAGCGAGTATGAGTCACATACCGACAAAAACGATCCCTACCATTTTTTCTAATAGTCAAAAGAATACAGTCTAAAAAGAAAACAATTAAAATCAAGCCCTTTATCGGTCAGGTAAATATAATGTCAGCCAAAATGCCACGCTGGGGACATTCCCCTCGCTCATTAAAAAATTGCGCTAGATACTATCATCGCACATTCAAAATGGCGACGACGAAATGTCAAAAATAAGGTCGGGACTCGAAAATGCCATTTCGAAATGCTATGGCCCGACATTTTAGCACTTTCGATAGGTTAACCATGCTTTGGACTATATTTGGAATATTGAACGTTGATAATTATTTTGGGTCATATTTAATTTTAGCTTGTCTCAAATAGGGAGGGCCGGACGTCCAAAAATAGGGTACTGACTCCCTGTGGTTATGATCTTTAGACACTGATACAGATGGTCTATCTAAATAGACAGATTAGTGTCATCACTACATAGTATAAAACAAAGTCGCTTTCTCTGTCCCTATATCCCTATGTATGCTTAAATCTTTAAAACTACGCAACGGATTTTGATGCGGTTTTTTTTAATAGATAGAGTGATTGAAGAGGAAGGTTTTTATGTATAATACATGTGACATCCCACGGGAAAGCGGCTAAAATAGTTTATAATATAGTAAATATGGCAAAACAACGTTTTCCGGGTCAGCTCGTATTTTATAGGTAGGAAAAAAAGTGTAAAGACTTGATTTAACTAATCCTTCTAATATTATAAATGCGAAAATTTGTAAAAATATATGAATGTTTGTTACTCTTTCACGCAAAAACTACTCAAAGAATTTGGATGAAACTCTGCACATAGATAGAACATGCCTTAGAATAACATATGGAATACTTTATATTTCAGGAAAATGTAACATCCCTAAGAAACGCGGGTAAAACCGCAGGGAACAGCTAGTGTATTATAAATGTGAAAGTTTATGAGAATACACAGATGTTTGAAACTTTCAGGCAAAAACTAACAAATGGATTTTGATGAAAGTTTGTATATGCATAGTTTATAACCAGGATTAACTTATAGAATACTTTTTATCCTGGGAAAATGTCACATCCCTTCGAGACGCGGGTAAAACCGCAATTAAAACCTAGTAGTTCCCATATCCGTGTTTTCGTGATTACAAGAAGCCTAACACTGATTTAACCTCATTTAGATTAAAGCCATCGAATTTAGTATAGAAGAAATCCTATTACGCACCACAATTTACAAAACCACAATAAAATCCTTACCACATTTCAACAACAACACGATAAAATGTCCAAACGCCTTATAAACTTCCACAAATCAAATTTCGGACCTCATTTTTCGTATCCGTCAACATTTGTCATACATTCCTTACCTTTGGCCAAACTTTTGGTAACTTTGTGGTGACTTCAGTCTAAATTGCAAACGTTACGGGCCAGTGACCACCCCAAGCCGGCAATCGGTCGGGGAATCGTTGCCGGAGTCTCGTACTATTGTTTCGCACAGCTATTTATTATTATAAAGTTTTTAGAATAATAGAAGAATTTATTACGCCAGCCCACTTGGGGATATTTGTTTGTCGTGATTTATAAAGGGCGTTTCGATATTATTGGTCTTTGTAATGGCTAATTATATAAATAGCTTGAACTTTATAGCGATATGAGGTATGATTATGTGATGTATGTATGTGAGCTATTGACTGCTACTTACTATAATAGCTGTTCCCTGCGGTTTTACCCGCGTTCCCGGGGGATATCACATTTTTCCGGGTAAAATGTTAGATATGCTCCATCTATGTGCCAATTTCTATCCAAACCTGTTTGGTAGTTTTTGCGTGAAAGAGTAACAAACATCCATACAAACGCATTTATAATATTAGTAGAATTTTCTTTTAATCTTGCCGTTTCTTCTCAGTTGGAGACTGACTTCTAGACCGCTGGTAACTTCAGCAGTTTCATAAGGACCTGAATTGAATGAATAAATGAAATTAAAATATTATTATTCAAATAAGTCTTTGCAAGCACTTATGAATAGTGAAACTAACACCGATTCGGAAGCTTGTTTCTTACTGAGAAGAACCGGCTATAAACTCAGCAATTACTCTTTTAAAAAACGAACGAATTTGGAAAAAAAACTTTTAACAAATGTTGCCTCTTCTTCAAATTTGTGATGGCAACTTTAAAAAAAATCGATATTTTTATAAAAAAAAGCCTAAAGCTTGACCTGCCAGTGCAAGTCCCGTCAACATCCAGCTGTTTCAGAGATTATCACAGACAGACAGAAAGACAAAAAAAATACGATATCTTTTTTGTTATTAGTACGGTTCTGGTAGTATTAGTAAATAGCTGTTATTTTAAATAGCTATATTACAAATAGACACATAAATTTTATTTATTTTTTTAGATCTCACGATATATAGTCGTCTCCAACGACTCCGACACGACATGAAATCTCCAGAACTAAACGGCTCGAAGTAACAGACCGAGAGTCCTGCAGGAACCTCAAATTTACATACATTACATGCAAATATTAACATAATGCGTAGGTAGATATACAACATACATGTATAAATTCTATGAATAAAACAAATTGATATTCTTTTTCTGTGAACTTTTCTTTGTTCGCAGCATTAGCATTCAAGAAATTGTGTCAGTTTAGTATATCTATTGCGAAAACTGGGTTCGGGTGAATGAACTTGTTAAATCATCTGATCTTATAAACTATTTTGATTTTGGGATAATTTACTTTGAAGTTTTTGCGACTTCAAGTACACAAAAAGTTTAAAAGTGTAAAGTGTAAAGCCTATGACCCTGGCACTTTACACCTAGAAGACACATAGGTGTCTTTAGTCATGTCTTACGTGATTAGAAATTAGTTGTAATGGTAGTATCGCTACCACACAGCTAATTAGTTGTCTTTATAAGGTAGCTTTTCATGTAAAAAACTGGATTCCGTGCGTTAGTTTTCATGTAGGTACATACAACAAAAAAGGTTACTTAAAACTGTTTTTTTTTTTTTATTTTACTTTTAAATGTTTGTACTTTATTTAAAAATACCAATCTAAAGGTTCCATAGTAAACGCATACTTCCATTTTATTTGTATTTAAGCCTATTTTTGAGCCTGAGTTAACAGAAGTTGACACAATTCTGCATTCACAGCTAGACGGTAGACTTTTGTCTTTGAGATTACCCCTATTGTAGTAGATGTATTTACTAATTAATTTCCAAAATAAATTTAAACCAGGTAGCGGATATATGTATATACTACATTTTTTTTTTCTAAACACATAAATTACTTATATGGACATTTACATTATTTGTGAGTGGAAACGAACCCACTACCTTCGGTGTGCTACCAGGGTATTTAACCAGGAAGCCAACGAGTCAAATGTAATAATCATCTAACAAAAATTGCGCTGATCTAAAAAGATTCGCATATTTTATTATCTTACTCATAGCGGACAGCAAAAATCCCAACTAATGTAAACACGAGATGATTTGCACTGGCTCATTTAAAATATTTGCTTGTCTGTCTGTCTGTCAAGCCGGTTTATCAGCTAACGCGTCAGCATGCTCTAAACATCTAGCTTCTATTTCTGGGAAGCCAAAAAATATTTTTTAAATTTAGCATTTAAAAAATATTTTTTGGCGTTATGCATATTATATCTGATGAATTATGCACTGTTTTCTACGCATTGCAAGCGAAGGGATTTTTTTTATTCATCGGCGGACACCAAATACTGTTCACAGACAAAAGAGGTGCATAAAATGTTAATTTAAAAGGAAATTACTAAAACAAATATTATTAAAATTAAATAGGTAATATTTTTTTGTAGTTACGGTTTTTAAATTAGGTACCATTGTAAGCTACTCTTCGCCGTTTTCTTATTATAATACCAACTCCCATTCCCTCCAGACTACTTGGTTTCTATTACGATGCGTAGTAACAATTTAAGCATTTGAAATGACTGCTGATGCTGTAGAATATACTGCCTCAATCTCTTTATTGCCCGTGTAAGAAAGGGCTTAAAAGCCATCATAGGCTAACAACTTTAAGTTCATAAAAACCCCTCAATCTACTAGAAATTATTCAAAAACATTCGATTCCATGACCAAACGAATTGTTACCCAAAGTGAGTTAGACGGCTTAATCATTAAAGGAAAAAACCAGTATTGGAAACCAGCGTTGCAGCAAAGGTTAAACCGAACCTTTTCTATCTCAGCTGATGTGCAGCATCATAAAAACCATTTTTGGCCTCACGGAGCTCATCCTTTTCTTTTATTGCATTTTCGCTTCTCCTTTCAAATTGTTATTTCTAGTAGTAGTTAGTAGTGTAGTTCTTATGTTTTTTGTAGTTAACTGTGCTAGTCCCTTATAAATAGTTTTTTACAACCAAAGTATTAATTAATCCAATTATAACTAATCATAGCCACGACAGGGTGTTCTGCCCATCATCTCGCAGCGTTAGAATTATAAAATTAAACAAGGAAGGTTCCCAAATAACTTCCGACGACTGATCGAGCCAGTGCGGGGTGCGCGTGCGCAAGGAAGCAGATGTCGGGTTCGACGAACGGTTTCTGTCCCAGTCGGCTCGGCGAGCGCTCCTCTTTGGGGCCCGTCCGGTACTACAGGCTGATTGTATTGAATCATTGAGTATTTTTGTGTAATAAAAAGTAAAAAAGAGGCCAACACAGAACTTCGCAGAAGTAACTCTTTTTAAGCTCCATTTTGCGACATAATAATATTTAATAACTTTTTTGCTACACCATTTTGCACAATTCAGAAGTAACTTTTGTAATTTAATAATATTATGTAACTTTTTCAGCTATACTTTGTTACACCTTTTTGGATTGACATTTGCAAGCGTGTGGAAGGAATCACCACGGCTTTTGTTAAAGAACATAAAGGGACATTTTCTCCTTGGTGGATTTTTTTTCACTTAAACTTTTTTTAAACGGTCTTGTCTTGATTTTTGCAAGCTAGTACACAAAGTAGCTTCGGTAGAGATACACCTTGAGGAATCACCACATATTTTTTTTTAAATACTTACGTGATTGGGCTTCTTTGACGCACCATCACCTCAAAACTACTGAACATATCTTGATGGCACTGCTACCATTCGACGCGTAGTTTTTCCTAGATGGTTATAGGAATATATAAGATATCGATAAACACGGGTGAAACCGCATGGGAGAGCTAGTTATATATCTTATTATTACTCTTTACCTCAACTTAGCTTTGATTTAAAAATCCCTATGATTTTCAACACTAAGCTGTCAAATTAAAATATATTTTTTTTAATACATCATAAAAATACACATCCTGTGTGTAGGAATGTTTTATTTTTACTTTCTTCATGATGCTAATTCTTTTGTTCTTTGATGTAAGACCGTTTATACAACACATGGCCTACACTCCGTGTATAAATAAAATACGGTCAAGAGCGAGCCGGCTTTGTACGATGAGCGGGTCTCCCCTGTATAACTAGATGGTCTAATTGTCTAGATTTATTAGTTTAGAAAATTCGTACAATTGTCTGTAGTGTTCATAGCTTAAAAATTGGTTTATCTTAGTTATTAATTCTCATGTAGTGAATTTATAATTCTTATGAGAATACAGTTTCTTAAAGCGTAAAAATCGATGATCTGGTTACAGTTATAAATTACTAGCTGTCGGCGGTTCAGCCGCGTTTCCGAGGGATGTAACATTTTCCCGGAATAAAAAGTAGCCTACATGTTTTTCCAATATATGCTCTATCTATGTGCCAAGTTTCATTCAATTCCGTTGGGTAGTTTTTGCGTTGGCAGTCAGAGTTGCTAACCACCAAGCCTACTGGCCTGCCAACATAACACACACAAACTAAATAATCAAAGCTAAAGAACATTATAACAATACAGTATAGGAAATCCTTGCTTTTGTATGCATGAGCACATGCTCATGTCTGTTTGTTCCGTGTCTGGATGCGTGTACACGTGTTATATATTTATACAGGACTATATTATTTTTTTGACACTAACTAGTCCCCCGCAGTTTCACCCGCAATTGCGAGGCAAGTTAATTAATTTAAAAAAAATAACCTTCCTGAGTTTCTTGCCGGTTCTTCTCAGTTGAAGGCTGACTTCCGAACCGGTGGTAGCTTCAGTAACTTTAAATTTAACCTTCATAACCTCCGCGGGCCCAAACTGAATAAATATAGAATTTAGATTTTTTTTAATTCCATCCAGGCTATAAACTAACTTTTAAGTTAGTAGTGTAGTTTTTGCGTAAAAGTGTAACGTGTAAGTGTAACGAACACCAATCCACCCATCTTTCCTCATACGTCACATTTATAATGTTAGCGAGATATCAGCTGTTTCTCATAGCACAGACTCTATGTAGAGTGGAGGTCAGGGTTCCACATTTAATGAAATGTCTTAAAATATCCTAGATTATTTTATTCATACTATAAATGCAGTCAGAAAGTCAGCGCTGATGCAGGGCTGAATGTTTCTTACTCTAGAATAACATAAAGCATATTTTTTATCCCGAGAAATTATTCCCAGGCGATAACCATATCCTGGGAAGTTCTATACACACCACCTTCTGATTCCCATCTTCAAACTGAGCAGAGCGTGTGCTACGGAAACCAGAGAACTGGTATATTACATAAATAAATGAATATCCCGGGACATTCTTTACACACGGCCATCTGATCCCAAACTAAGCAGAGCTTGTGCTATGGAAACCAGATTACTGATATACTACATATACTATTTTCTAAATACATACATATATAGATATTTACACCCAGACACAGAACAAACTGACATGTTCATGGACACAAACGTTTGTCCTGGGTGGGAATCTAACCCGCGACCTTCGGTTTCGCAGTCAGAGCGCTAACTACCAAGCCAACTAGATATTCTTTTTCGAAATACATATATTTATAGATATTTACATGACAAACAGACATATTCATGCACTAGAATGTTGGTGCTGTGGGGAATCAAACCAACGACCTGTAGCTGCCAACGGGCCCAGCTAGAATATTTAATCTGTAGAGTTTCCAAGAATAATCAAAAATAATATTTGATATGCATAACAGCTTTAGATTTCCATAACTCCCTTTCAAATAAAAAAAGGAAACTTCATAAAACAAAGCGCAAACAATTAATATTTAAAACAGCTGACAAAATGCAAATGGCCGCGAGTTACAGTTCCGGCGCCATCTTGTTGCCGCCATGTTATCGACTAGGTTGTTCATTTGGATTTTCTTCTTTTTTTATTAAATTTAATAGATACTGGCCAAAATTAATTTAGCTTTATTATTTTATAAAAATCACGTAGGTAGACCGTTAGATAGAGGTCCGGGTAGGTTTTTATCGCAAACTAGCTGTTCTCGTGGTTTCACCCGCATCCTCGAGGGATGAAACTTTTTCCCGGGCTAAAAATCCGGGCTTTCGGGTATTTTCAAAGTTTCATGGAATTTTGCGTGGTAGCATGAAAGTATAAAATAAATCCTCAAAAATGTGCACATTCTGTAGTATTCATATTATGTAGGATTTTAGGAAGTTTACCTACCATCAACAATGTATAATTTTAGTGAACATTTCTAAATTCACTGACTACGATACTTTTCTATTTTTTCTTTTCTTATCGATTGCTTTTTTATTAAGAGTCTCTAGATTCTTTATAACTTTAGATAGATCACTCATGTGTTAACAAAAACGTCAACTGACTCCTTTACTAAACGCGCAACGAACAAACGAACGTACCAGACTGTCTGTCAATGCAATCAAATATGAATAATTCAGCCATCATTCCACGTAGTTTCACAGTTTAAGGCATTCAGCGGACGAAAGTTACTTCAACAACCGGAGATATATAGAATTTTAGCAAACTTACTTTCCCCGTGGTTTCACTCCCGCCTTTCCGACGTAACACGTTTTTTTCATCTCATGGTAAGTGAATGGGGCCGTATTACAAGAGATTTGGCAGAATTTCTTCAGCCAGTCCCTGCCTGCGTCTCTTTGGTCATATCTATGGCCTTAAAATGTTTTTATTTTTTCAAAAGCAAACTATTTATTTTCAAAAACGACAGGCATAAATATCATTAGAAAAAAAATAACGCTCAATCTATTGATCACTGGATTCGAACTGTCAAGTACACGTGGTCATCAATATTATACTAAACTTACGGCACGCTGTGATGACCTAAATGAAAATAGTATGATAATTGTATGATGGAAATCAACCTTATTCCAGCGCAATACAGTTTCTATTCCTATGACAATCTGAAACGTCAAAACGGCCATCATAGCGTGCCGGTAGTATAGTATAAAATAGACTTTAGTTGCCTCTTACGACATCTTGGAGGTGAAAAAAAGGTGAGCTAAAATGAAAAAAATCATCGCCGCTTCGACATAGCTATATAGCTGTATAACATTTGATATTTATCTACGCATTTATTAGGAAACACATCCTACTAATATTTTAAATACGTAAGTTTGTATGTATGGATGTTTGTTACACTTTCACGCAAAAAGTATCGTACAGATTTGGATGAAACTTGGCACATAGATAGAGCATATCCTGGAATACCAAATAGGCTACTTTATATCCCGGAAAAATGTTACATCCCTCGGGAACGTAGGCAAAACCGCAGGGGACAGCTAGTTGTTGTATATATCACATGGGCCGATAAACACCGCCGCCTATGGACATTTGCAACACCAGGGGCATCGTCTCGTTGTCGTCCCTGAGACGTGAAGTTAAATCTAATATGCCTGTTATTTCTCTACGTATAGCTTTAATTCTACTCTTAATATTAAGCTATCTCCCCACGTAAAGAAATATAAACAGCCCCCTTATTCAGCTAATACAAACTTCGTCGGCGATCCGCTTCACGGAGGCCTCGGAGAGCTTACCTCTCACGTGATTAGTAATATTAGCGTAGTAAGCGACAGAGACAGAGCATAAAGGTCGCGACGAAACATTCTCGAGTTAGTGTCATTTTCCTTACAGATTCGAGCCCCAGGTCTTCGTTGTTTTAATTTTTGTTACGATAGAAATTCATTCGAGTGTGAGGAATAAACGAGTCCAATTTGAGATTAAGATAATCCAAGAGGCCCCGGACTGTAAGTCTTTTGTTGCCTTCGACAATAGATCTGAAGAGGATGAATCTTTTCACTTACTTATTCGATCATTCTGTCTGAGCTGTAGTGACTCAGTGGTGTGAGCACCGTCTCACAATCACGAGGGTGCATATTCCAATTACGGCCTGCACCTCGTTTTAAAGTACTGTATAATAGATATTCGATATTCACAAAGTAATAATGAATAATCAAGAAAACTGGAATGTAAACTTGCTCAGTTTCTTGCCGGTTCTTCTCAGTTGAAGGCTGACTTCACCGGTAGTAGCTTCAGTAACTATAAATTTGACCTTCATGAGGGCCCAAACTGAATAAATGATTTTGAATTTTGATAATATATACTTTTTAACCTTAAAACACGGGTGAAACCGCATAAAGCAAGCTAATGGGTAACAATTATCTTGGTACATTATATAGAAGGTTTTAGTACATCTAGTTACGGTAATTGTACAAGTGTGGACGCAGGACTGTGGGCCGAGTGAGTAATCGGCCTCCAGCAACAGGTGTTTACCAGATGCATTGTTGTTTTGTAATGGTAGCACAAAAACGTTTGTCGAGCCTTTATTCTGGACCTGGGCCAACGGAGTTTTGTTTTTTATACTACTAAGGTAGCGAACAAGCTGACGGCCCGTCTAATGGTAAACGGTCACCGCAGCCTATGGTCGCATGCACTCGCGCGTTGCCGACCCTTCACACCCTTCTTGAAGAACCCCATGCTGTACTCCCTTGGGAAAACCACGGGATAAATAAATACACTTCATTTGCTATCGTTTAGCCACAGTTGCAATTGTAGTAAGTACTTAAGTTATGTTAAAGTTTCTCTCTATGGAGAGGTATATCCATTTCTTTCTTATTTAAATTGTTTTAAAAATGGAACTCGATAAAATGGTGGCCTGAAAAAAACAAATGAGATTATACGAAAGCAAATATCTAGTAAGTAATTCCGCTGAATCTCCTTCTCTGTCAAGTCCCAAACAAGGAAACTCAACAGGAAATCGACACGTGTTTCGTTTCTACACGAATCTTCAAGACGTATTAGACCCGCTGTCACTGAGTCGACGCACTAACACCACAGACATGTTACCTCGCCGACCGTCGGACAGAAAACTTTCTGTCGAGTTTCCTTGTTTGGGACTTGACAGAGAAGAAGATCCAGCGGCATTTGTCACTAGATATTTGTTTTTGTATTATCTTACAGTGGTCTGGCAAGGTCACGCCTGAGTCAGTTGGTTATCTCTTTTGGAGTGCAAAGTTTCATCCATATCCGAGAACAAGTTTGTGCGTGAAAGACTAACAAACATAACTGACAAACATTCGCATTTATAATATTAGTTGGAAGGAAGACAATTTATCTAACTCACTAACAATATTTGAATAGCTAAAAAAATTGTGACTTACAGAATAGTTTTTCTGTCCGTACATAATCTGTGCGTTGCATATTCATGTAAAATGACCGTACTAGATACGTTTAGGTACAAACCTACGTGTTTGTTTGTCACAGAGCACACAAGGGTGTACCTACCTACTCGCTCGACTCTGACGCATCGTTCATTTATTTTTATTATTCATTGATGCTTTATTAAAGTGAATGTATTTGTAATTTTGAGTCATAATTTTATTAGTTATTAACTGACTGTTCCCTACGGTTTCAACCGCGTTCCCGAGAGATAAATTAGTCCTAATAACATCAGCTATCTGCCAGTGAGAGTTCCGTCAAAATCGGTACAGCGGTTTTGGAGAGTAACCGGAACAAACAGACAGAGAGACAAAATTGAGTAGTAAAGCTCTTAGTGCATCGTTCATCCGGGGAATTACCACCTTACCCATTTCCACCGTGAAGCAGTAGTGCACTTATACTGTTTCGGTTAGAAATGTAAGGTCGGTGAAATTACAGGCACATGAGACTTAACAATTTCACGTCCCAGGGTCGACAACGCATTGGCGATGCAAATGTCCATAGGCGGCAGTGACCACTTATAGTTGAATCGTGTGCCTGTGTGTTGGCTCACATTATTTACACACGGCCATCTGAACCCAAATTGAGCAGAGCTTGTACTATGGAAGCCAGATGCCTGATAGACTACACCTAGACACAGAACAAATAGAAATATTCGTGCACACACCGACAGATGCTTGGCGACAGATTTAACAAATTTGGGAGTGGTAGCCAGCTGGGAAATACAAAGTACCCACAGTGCAATGGTTTCCTTAAGATGACGACCGAATAAATAATTCGAACCCACAACTCTCGTCGCGGAATCCAACGTACCATCTCAGCTATATAGCTTTGCACTTTTATCTTAGGGAATCATTAGTTCCCTCGGTGAATCAGGTAAAACCACAGGACGGTATATAGTAACGGATAAAGCAACAAATGACGCCTACATAATTAACTGTTAAGTACTTACTGTACTATATATGAGACAATAGACTGTATGCTGTAATCCCCAGAGTTCTGATTAAAACGGCCTTGTCCACAGTATATAAATACTGTAGTAGGAAAAACTTTAATTAATATTATTTTTTTATTAATTAAATAAATATTGTGGCACATTCTTTAGACACGGCCGTGTCCATCTAGTCCAAAACTAAACTGTACATGTCCTATGGAAACCATATAACTGATATACTACATAAACTTCTTTTGATTTTTTTTAATACTTGTAGATATTTACACCCAAACAGAACAAGCAGACATGTTTATGCACATAAATGTTTGTCCTGAATGGGAGTTGAACTCGCGACCTGCGACTTGGCAGTCACGGTCGATACCAAGCCAAACACGCCTATTTTTAAAGAGTATTTTTATAATCTGACGTACTAAAATACTTACTTACCTACCTAAATACAAAATATATCTAAATAATAATACTCAATCTACACCTAACTAGAAATCTCGAATCCCAGTAAAGTACATGTCGAGTTGATCTACTCCATTTGTTCTGTACTAGCGACCTTGTTGCATCTGCTATCTATTTATACGTACGTATGTTTGATTGTACGCACAATCACAATTAGCTCTTTGTTCCGCCGCCTTTGTAGCGTTTGCAAAGAAGTGTTCTTTTTTTTAACTCCGCTATGATGTTTCTCAGCTGTTTTCAAGAATTGAAACAATATTGTTAAATGTTTGTTTAAAGAAAATGAAAATGGATTGGGATAAGTACTTACTGTTTTTATGCATACATACTACTGCTATACTACAGTATCCTTTATTATAAAACAGGTTATCACTACATAGTATAAAACAAAGTCGCTTTCTCTGTTCCTATATCCCTATGTATGCTTAAATCTTTAAAACTACGCAACGGATTTTGATGCGGTTTTTTTATAACATATAGAGTGATTGAAGAGGAAGGTTTTTATGTATAACTAGCTGTACCCTGCCTTCGCTTCGCTGTGGCATATTGTGATTGAATGGTTGAGAAATGAGGAACAAAACAAACACGGTCGCGGATATGTGACTGATGCAAAAAATTGATAAAAACAATCCTTGATGCGGATTATATATCATGCTAAAATTTCAGCTCGATCGGTGCAGAACTTTTTGAGTTTTTGAAGCGTACACAAACCAACATAACATTTTTATATATCTAGATTCATGCGACATCCCACGGGAACGCGAGTAAAACCGCGGGGGACAGCTAGTATATTATATAATCTATCGACGTGTCTAGTTTATAAACTTATGGCTACCAACTGATATGGTCGCCTCAGACAGCGCTCTCATGTTGCTCTGACTGATCAGTGCTGTATGATTTATTAGTATGGTATGATATGACCCTGGTTGTCCGACCGCTTTAGGCCTATCGCGTCGATCTGCCTGACTAAGTTTGTGTAAAATTTTCCTTTTTCTGACCAGCGCGAGGGCTGTTTTTAATGCCCTTAGCTTTTGCACTCAGCATTGCTACATTTTTAAAACGTTTTGTCTATAAATAATTTGTTTTCTCATTTTATTTAGTTTTTAATGTATTGTAATGTTGTGTGTCGCCACGAATAAACGTGTTTTCTTTCTTTCTTTCTAACTTTCATCCAAATCCGTTCAATCGTATAACATTACTAATGTAGGTAATGGAAGTAAAATTGAAGGATGCACCAAGGAACTGACCGTTAAATTATATTACATCAATAACCCATTCAAACCCTAAAAGAAAAATAAATAAATATCCTGGGACATTCTTTTACACACGGCCATCTGATCCCAAACTAAGCAGAGCTTGTAATATGGAAACCAGACAACTGACTACATATACTACGTTCTTAAATACATACTTATATATATATTTACACCCAGACACAGAACAAACAGACATGTTCATGCACACAAATGTTTGTCCTGGGTGGGAATAGAAGCCGCGACCTGCGGCGTGGCAGTCAGGGTCTTACCACAAAGCCAACTGGCCCATCAAATATTAGTTTCTAATGTTACAAAACCATGTAGTTCCTTAAAATTCATATCATCAAACCTATCTCCTAGTCAACAACAGGCCCGTGAAAACCATGGTTACTCAAATACCACACAGATGGTTAAAGAATTCCTTGTGTACCAGTCTGTAACTCTAAATTAGCTTCAAACATCTGAGTCTATATTAATAATTGTATATTTAGACTCTAATATAATTATTGCCAATATTTGTGATGTTTCTGACCTAATTACACATGAGCGGCTAAACGGGTTTGCATGAAATCCTGCACAGAGATGCAATATACATACACACATATATATATATATATATATACTGCTAAACCGATCATCATGAAACTTGGTACACATATTCTTGGAGGTATTAGAAGTAACATAGGATACTTTTTGGGCCGGGAAAATGTTACATCCCTCGGCAACGCGAGTGAAACCGCTGGGAATAGCTAGTACAATATAAATGTACTCCATTGTTCACCACATAAAAAGAAAATTAAATTAAAGTATTCTGCAAACATTATCAGTGAAAACAATGTAGGCGGTCTTAATGCTGAAGCAATTTCTTCCTGGCAAGTATATATTTTTATGTGAAGAAATCCATACAGATACCTTGTGGACAGTGGTGGACACCACATGGGCTGTAGCGGGGGGGGTGTATGGGGGGGGGCTGGATTCTCCTTATGGAACGTGTCCAGACCGTATATATTCTGGATTAAACGTGAGAAGGTGGGTAAAATAACTGCTGGGGTTACTCCTTATAAATTTATTATAGGTTTTTTTTTTATCTAAAACCTTCAAATAACCTACATTGACAATTTGTTTCAATATCTATATATGTATGTATTTAGAAAACTGAAAACATAGTATATGTAGTATATCAGTTATCTGGTTTCCATAGTACAAGCTCTGCTTAGTTTGGGATCAGATGGCCGTGTGTAAAAAGAAGGTCCCAGGATATTTATTTATTTATTACTATTTTTAATGTTTTTGTGGTCTCCTAAATAAAGTACAAAAGCTTTGTTTTCATTCACCTAAAAGTTACAAGTATATTCTCATAGATGCACACTTTTAACCGTAAGTCACTTTTCCCCCATTGCTGTTCATCTCACCCTACCTTATAATCAATATGTTAGTCGTAGTGATAGATGAGACAAACAGGCATCGAACCGACGACCCAGGAAGCGTAACGTGGGGCTCACAATCACCGGATTTGTTTACCTTATCAAGCTGTTAGTCGATTACAGGGATGATAAACTTTTATATAAAAATTTAAAATTATCTAGGTAAGCCGAAAACCAGCGCCATGATGTAGGAGCCTGGCACAAGTACAGCCTATCCCTTATGCCGTTCTAGTGAAAAAAAAAAGCATTTTCTGCAACAGAATGAACTAGTTTAGTTAAGCCTACTAATTTACTAACATTTTTAAATGTAAAATTTACAAATCCACTTAATTTTTTTTTTTTTTTTTTATATAATTCCGCTAATCCGAACTCACCAGCCATATATAAGCCCATAACGGCTTTTGTGGTTTTAAGTATAAGAACGATAACTATGTATATTGCTATAAATTTTTTTCAGAAATAAAAAAAAAAAAAAAAAAAATGTTATTTTTCCTTTTTTGGCATAAGCGACTACTATAATAATAATAGATATCCCGGGACATTCTTTACAAACGGCAAACCCAAAGTCCCAAACTATGCAGAGCTTGTTCTAAGGAACCCAGATAACTGATATACTACATATACTATGTACGTAATTTTTCTAAATACATACTTATATAGATATGTGTAAATACACATACCAGACACAGAACAAACAGACATGTTCATGCACACAAATGTTTGTCCCGGGTCGAACCCGCGACCATCGGCTTGGCAGTCAGAGTCACTAACCACCAAGCCAACTGGCCTGTCTTACTAGCTGTCCCCCGCGGTTTCACCTGCATTTATCAATATAATATATAGTCTATCATTAGCGCAATCACATGTTCTGATTATGCACCCATTTGCATCAGGATCTGTCAAATCGTTTTTGAGTTATAAGAGGACATACAGACGGGCAGACAAAAAAAATAATATAGTAGAATATGCTACAGTGAGTCATACAACGAAGCAATCGAATTTGATGTTTTACATTTCCTTACTAAACTATCTAAGGAATCTATAAAATGGTTGTAAGAAAAACATTTTTTTTTTTTTTTTTTTACATTTTCTACGGACTCTTATTCCGTACTCTTTGCAGATTCTACGATAAATGATTTTAAGATTAATTGTATTGTGTTTTTATAAATTACAATCTTTCCGCGCGTGACAACGTCTAATAAATCGATGAACGCTGGCTGCATGCTAAAGTTGTCCCGTTACGCTCACTGTCCCGTTACGCTCATTGTCCCGTTACGCCTATTGTACAAGGTTAATTATTCTTGCATTTAAAAAATCTGATTACTAGTATAATTTCAAGTATTTATCTTTTATTATAAAAAAAGTTAGGATCTGTCGGCAAGTGCAGTAATAACAGGTTATGTTACAATTTACTAAAAAATTATGGTGATTCATGTGATAATTCAATAATATTCAATGTTATTCATAAAAGTATGCAATCATTTCATCAATGTTTTGTTATGACGTTGTCACGTTAAACTATCGTCCGTAAACCAACTTTACAGACAAACAATTTTTTTGAAAAAAAATTAATTTCTTTCCAATGTTTAGTCAACAGCCTTCAAGCATCACCACCATAACTTTTCATTACGTAGCACATCTCACGTTGGGACTGAAAATCACTTCTAGTCTTTGGTGAAATATGGGTCTCGTTACTGACTACCTCTTCGGGAATAATAGGTATGCTTAATAGTTTCAAATGTTACGAGCCCCTGTTGTAATGTTTACTCGGTGCAGATGGCGCGCACGTGGGCACCGGCACGTGGCCGATGGCTCGTTCGCCTGCATGTCACATACACAGCTCATTACTCGGGAACTGTGCGTCAATATTATACGCTGCAATACTTGATGCTTGTGATTTACCATATATTGAATACCATGAGTATTTACCATATATTGAATACCATAAGTATTTTACCCATTTTTATAAGTAAATTAAAGGATATCTTACTTTGAACTAGGCGAATAATATGAAATGTATTTTTTGTAGGATAATCAGACCTTTTTTTTCTTTGTTTTTATACCAAAGTGCCCAATAAATAATAACACGGTCCACCTGATGGTAAGTGTCACCGCCGCCTATGGACAATTGCAGCACCACAGCATCGTCAATAACCCTGAGACATGCAATTGTTAAGTCTCATATGCCTGTAATTTCACCGACCCCTTGCTAACCGAAACACAGTAATACAAGTGCACTACTGCTTCACGGCGGAAATGCGTAAGGTGGTAGTACTTCCCGGACGAACTCTGCACCAAGAGCTCTACTACTCAAAGAGCTTGTTCTTTTATAGCCAGTTAACTTATTACCACATATGCTACTTTAAAATACGTAGTTATAAAGACGCCCAGACACAGAACAAATAGACATATTCACGCAGACAGGGGCGTTCCAAAAATTGCGTCACACAAATTTTATGGTTTTTTGACCCCGTCCTTGTCTTAGGGTCGACAACGCATTATCAATGCCCCTGGTGTTGCAAATGTACCCTATGTAAGTTGGGCCGTATTCCTGTTTTTCGACTCACTCGCCTTCAATTTTAAAATATACTTATATAGATATTTCCGCCCGGATCTCAAGATGAAAATTAAATAAACAGTAATTTCTTCACTCCACTACTTACCTAAGATACCCCCAAAACCTACCTATTTCTCCACAATCCACCAACACAAGGTATTAGACATTTCGCACCACGACATAACATACGTACGTACAAAATGAGTTTTTGAAACCCTCATTACGGGCGAAGGGGCAAATTCCTCGAGTGGGAGGAAATCAATTATGGTGGGTAATGGGGGATGGAGGCACGTAGGTTACTCACGTATAATTCCGGATTTTTTTTATAATATAGATGAAGCTTATCTGCAATTATGTCGAAGGTGCAGCGTTCTATTTATATGGTTATTTCTGTAGATGTAGTAAAGTAATACTCGTATTTTGTAGTAACTTATTTAGTACACATGATGCACAGTGCAATGAAGGATGATAGTCGACAGGCCAGTTGGCTTGGTAGTTAACGCTCTGACTGCCAAACCGAAGGTCGCGGGTTCGATTCCCACCCAGGACAAACATTTGTGTGCATGAACATGTCTGTTTGTTCTGTGTCTGGGTGTAAATATCTATTTAAGTATGTATTTAGAAAAAAACAGTAATATATATAGTACATCAGTTATCTGGTGTCCATAGTACAAGCTCTGCTTAGTTTGGGATCAGATGGCCGTGTGTAAAAAAATGTCCCGGGATATTTATTATTTATTTATATTCTTGCGAATCTTTCTAATGTTGTAAAATTTTGAGTTTCGATATAGATGAAAATTTGAACTTTAGGACTCACATCGATGTTCCATCTGCTTGAACTAGAAAAGTCATACATGTGATGCAAAATATACGAAATCCAGCTTGTTGTCACCTTAGTTTACCGTTTAATATGCGCTATGTCAGTCTAATAGCTTATTGCATGACATGCTGGGGCAGCGACAAAACCTTCATTATTCAGGCGGAGTGTTCAGTACTTAAGGTTATGTTGAGAAAGCCCTTCAGGTACCCTACTAGTCTGTATAAGGATGCGGGAGTGCTCAGTGTGCGACATGTTCATCCTCAAGACATGTCTGTGGGTGGACGAAGTTGTACTAACCTCCTCTAAGTACGAGGTGGTCATACTTCCCGTATTTGGTGATTACATGAGGACTTATCTACAACAAAGTTCTCATATTTTCCATACAAAACTGGTGATAAAAAAAAATGTATAAATGGCAAACTTCATTAACATTAGAAGAATTATGATATAATCAATGCTGGAAAAGTAATTTCAAATTTTATATATTATATTACATTTCAAATATACATATAATATAATTATAATATGTATTTTATTATTATCTAATTAATAAGAGTGAAAATTGGTTGCAAATTTTTAGTTTTTCATGTGATTGTCCAATTAATTACAGACTATCACAACATGACAAGACAAAAAGACATGTAAATATTATAAACTTGAGGTTTGTTAACACTTGATTAAATTAAATTAAAGATATTAAAATAATAATTAAAATACATCCTTGTTGATGCACAAATCAAATTAGTTATGAATAAAAATGGGTAACGTAGGGTTCCTCGATACCAGCTAGTGAGGAATCCTTATGATTAGCAGCTCTTGACAATTAGTTGTCTGTGAAATAATCTATTTTAAATAACGATCTGCCCCCTTATTCAACTAATACAAACTTCGTCGGCGAGCCACTTCACGGAGGCCTCGGAGAAAATACCTTGCACGTGATTAGTAGTATTAGCGTAGTAAGCGACAGGGACAGAGCATAGAGGCGACGAAACATCCTAGAGTTGTGTCACTTTCCTTACAGAATCCTCATAGAGATCGTCAGCGGGGTTCGATAATTTTGAAAATCGCCAAAGTCAAAAAGATTTTCGTGGAGGCCTCGGAGAAAAAACGTAAGAGCGTAATAGCACTACTGGGTGTAAATATCTATAAAAAAGAATGAATTAATTCAATGTATTTATAGATATTTACACCCAAATGTAGTATATCAGTTATCTGGTTTCCATAGTACAAGCTCTGTTTAGTTTAGGATCAAATGGCCGGGTGTAAAGAATGTCCCAGGATATTTATTTATTTAATTTTACTTCTTCATAGATATACTAAACTTGCGGCACGCTATGAAGGCCGTTTTGACGTTAAAACAAAGAAAAATAACCTTTATTTCTTCACACATAAGGTGCATCTATTGATCGAACAGCTAATTATATGACGATGGAAATCAACCTTATCCAAAGCAATACAGTTTATTTTCCTATGACAATCTGAAAGGTCAAAACGGCCATCATAGCGTGCCGGTAGTATAGCTACCAGTCCCAGTTTCACTTGAGTGGGACATATGGCATAGGCAAAGACAATAAAGTTCGGATCTCTTTCTCAACCATTTGTGAGTCGTTTTTTTTTTTGTTTTATTTAGTACTTTTAATTGATTCCAATTAGTTTTAATATACAATTTCATTTTATTATTTCCAAATTTTCAATGATTGTGAAATTTCGACCAGTAGGCGAATAGATATATGTAATACATAATCTTCAGAAATAAATAAATATCCTGGGACATACTTTACACACGGTCATCTGACCCCAAACTAAGCAGAGCTTGTACTATGGAAACCAGATAACTGATATACTACATATAATACTTTTTTTCTAAATACATACTAATATAGATATTTACACCCAGACACAAAACAAACAGACATATTCATGCACACAAATGTTTGTCCTGGGTGGGAATCGAACCCGCGACCTTCGGTTTGGCAGTCAGAGCGCTAACCACCAAGCCAACTGGCCTGTCAAAATCAATCAAAATTTAAATCCATAATTGGCAGTACGTATTGGTTATACATATATGTAAATGTTTTGTGACTAAGAGCTGTGGATTTTGTTGATGAAATAAATAAATTCTCTGAATAATGTTGAAAGCCGCATTAAAATCTAGAGCATAATTACAAAGACGAACAAGCAGACAGACAGACAAATGACTTTGTTTTATACTATTTAGAGGGAGTGTAGATTTTCCTTTTCTTTGTCACCACCAGCAAGTTTGCTTGAAAATGAAATCATCCATCAGGGGCTCGATTATGTAAGGAAAATAACACTAACTCGAGGATGTTTCGTCGTGGCCTCTATGCTCTGTCTCTGTCGCTAACTACGCTAATACTACTAATCACGTGAGAGGTAAGCTCTCCGAGGCCTCCGTGAAGCGGCTCGCCGACGAAGTTTGTATTAGCTGAATAAGGGGGCAGAGGTGTATGCTTATATTATATGGGTTTAGTTCCGAAAAATCGTGAAAGCCTTTCAACATACCTTACCTTCCGAGCGAGGTTATGAGTTTCGGGCCAGGTTTATGGTTTCATACCCTCTTTTATATGACAAAAAATAACTTTATTTTATTAAATTTTGACGTAGCAACTGAGGTACAGAATAATAGTGGAATTTAGCTTTACTTTTTTGCTGCTGTCTTGAGTTTAACATGCTTAGCCGACAAACAGGCTTATGGTCTACATGATGGTAAGTGGTCACCGCCGCCTATGGACATTTGCAGCACCAGGAGCATCGCCAATGCGTTGTCGACCCTGAGACATGAGGTTGTTAAGTCTCATGTGCCTGTAATTTCACCGGCTCCGTACTTTTCTAACTGAAACACAGTAATACACTGGCACTACTGCTTGACGAGAAATGGGTAAGGTGGTACTTCCAGGGACGAACTGTGCACTATATATGTATATTTAAAACGAACATTTACCTATCATCAAATTTTATTATGTACAGGGTCTCGACTCTGTAAGGAAAATGACATTAACTCGAGGATGTTTCGTCGCGGCCTCCGTGCTCTGTCTCTCCCGCTAACTACGCTAATACTACTAATCACGTGAGAGATAAACACTCCGAGGCCTCCGTGAAGCGGCTCGCCGACGGAGATTGTTAGCTGAATAGGGGGCTGATCCTACAGATTTATATAGCACAAAGTATAGAAAAATCAGCGACACATTATCGATCCCAGGGTACATTTAGTCTTTACTGACAAACAAACAAAAACTTTACCTTACCCGACTAAATACATATTAAATAAACGCTAGATGCAGTAACTACCCTAGTTTCCAACTTAGACAAAGGGCGGATGTCTGTCTGTCTGTCCCGTGGCAGCTCCGCAACTCGGTTCAAATGAAAGTTTAATAATGTCCACTGGGAGCTAGACGGGTTTATTGTTTAGTTTAGTTTTGTTGAGCGATTAAATTGTATTCTATTACATTGTTGGTAATTTATATTTGTATTAAAATGATATATTGAAATACGTTTATACAAATAGGCCTTCACATGCACTTATGAATGGTCAGACTCTAACACCGGTTTGGAAGGTTACGTTTACTGATAAGAGCCGGCAATAAACTCAGCAATTATTCTTTTCAAAATAAGATGATGTACATAAAGATGTGTCCTGCTGGAGCGAGCGCTACACCTAAGCTTTGTCATCATCATGATGGATATAAACCTTGTCAACGTAAGATGTTAATTTTTAAAAAACACAATACTATTAACATTAAAATAATTTATCGCAGAATCTTCAAAGAGTACGGACTAAGAGTTCGTAGAAAATGTAAAAAGAAATTTAAAAAAAGAAAAACCTTGTCAACGAAGCAATAAAGTTACTTCTTGCATAACATTCTGAAACGTCAAAAATAACAATCACCATAGACTATAAAGTACATTCTATAACAAAAATTAGAAGTATTTTAGCCAGCGTTGAGTAAGTGGAATAACATGAATAATTGAATATTATTATTGTTGAAACGTCAAATACAATTACCATGGTAGTCCATGGTAATTGTCATTAATAAAACATTCTAATTTTTGTTATAGAATGTACTTTATAGTCTATGGTGATTGTTATTTTTGACGTTTCAGAATGTTATGCAAGAAGGAACTTTGTTGCTTCGTTGACAAGGTTTTTCATTTTTTAAATTTCTTTTTACATTTCCTACGTAAAGTACATTTTATAACAAAAATTAGAAATATTTTAGCCAGCGTTGAATAAGTGAAATAACATGAAAATTATTATTGTTAAAACTCACCGGCGAATCAAGGCGGTGGCAATCGATACAGGGCTTTCTTATAGTGAATAATTTAAACGACACGTTGAGACCCTCCAAGTTACGCCCTTTGACGTAACAACCACGTTTCTAACAATAGTACCACAGTACATATAATCAGCAGTAAATCAGCACTCTAAACTTACCTAACATTTAACATTTCACATTTCCACGGCCTATCGAGGTCGACAGGCTGATGATATTATATCCAATGCCTTTCTTAGTAGGAATGTACTATATCGATCATGACCGAGTTGATACTACGATGACACTTGGCTGGTACTAGGAAACCTTGTTTTACTGATGACTAGGCCTCCAGTCTTCGGGCACATACTGTTTTACTATAAACAAATATGTTAAAGTATTTAAAATAATTATTTTTAATTAAAATTATAATTACAAGTAAACAATAGAAAAAAAAATATCATAGAAAACTTATGTTGGTTTCTACTAGTTCTTGAGCGTGAATTAAACATAGGCCATTTTTCATATAAAAAAAAGATACAAAGAAATTTACAAAATTCTAGGTGCTCATGGTATGCGTTACAATACGTCCCTTTCTTCCAAACCATTCCTGCTCACACTATAAAGTTCCCACAAGAAATTTGCCAACAATAAAGAATATACTCACGTTTTTAAACTAGATTAATAAATAGCCAAGACAAACCATTTTTTACAATCAAAATAGTCGATGGAATGAAAACTCGTTCAAAATCGACACCATTTCGTTTGCGGTTGTTCGATATGTTTAGATGGTTAGGGATAATGATGTGGAAATTCACGGTAATTTACCGTTTCCAATCCAAATAGGCACTTTCTTTAAATATATTAGCGTCTGTCTCACTCTTTCTTATTGTTTCTTATCATCACTAATCAAATATGTTCTTGTATTACTGTGTTTCGTTTAGAAAGGTAACATGAGACTTGACAATTTCACGTCTCAGAGACGACAACGCATTGACGATTGCCCCTTGCAAATGTCCACTAGCAGCGGTGACCACTTACCATCAGGTGGACCGCCTGCTTGTTTGTCGGCCTAAATGGGGAAAAAGTTAAGGATCAGCTGCAATTCCAGGTTAACTCAAGTAAGAACTAGCTTCTGTCTACCAGAGATGCAGTTCTTTGATAAGAATAAAATATTTTGGGACATTCTTTACACGCGGCCATTTGGACACATTTTTTTGAGTCACAATAAGCAGAGCTTGTACTATGGAAACCAGACAACTAACATACTATATATACTACTTTTTATTCTAAATACATACTTAAATAGATATTTACATCCAAAAAGAGCAAATAGACATGTTTTCCTTGGGTGGGAATCGAAGTCGGCAGTAGTAGCTTCAGTAACTTTAAATTTGACCTGAACATAAGTGCCTTCCGAGAGCCTAAACTGAATAAATGGTTTTGAATTTTGAATTTTTTGAACCAACCATTCATTCAGGGTCCCTAGCCAAGTACCAAGCTAACTTACCTGTCAACTGATGCATGCAAAGATTTGCAACAACGTTACAATTGAATTTCATTTCATTGTTAGAACTAAGTTGATTTACTGTTCTAGTTTTGACTGGCATAATGATATGGCATCTGCTGTATTATTAACTAATAATATTAGGACCCAGCATTTCACGTGTTAGAAGGAATAGGAATGAAACTCCATTCACTCCCCTATCTGTAGCGATGACGAGTTTACTCCTGCTCGTCCTTATGGTGTTGTAATAGGCGCCTAAAGACATAGCATCGAGTGGCCAACAAATGCATTCTTACAGAGAGTTGGCGTCAGATAGGCGTCCGAAAGATATCAGGCAAATCTTTTGTTAAATACTTATTTTATCAAATTAACTGGAATTTTCCTCCTTGTCTAAATGATTAGAAATTAGGTAGTTGATATGGTGTTGTGATGAGATGTAAATATCTATAATTATGCAGGTAGACAAAAAAAACTGGTAGCACGCTATGATGGCCGTTTTGACGTTTCAGATTGTCATAGGAAAAGAAACTGTATTGCTTTGTAATAAGGTTGATATCCATAATCATACAATTAGTTGTTGGACCAATATATGCACCTTATGTTTAAAGGAATAAAGGTTATTTTTCTTAGTTATTGTTAAAGGTCGAAACGGCCATCATAGGTTGCCGCAAGTTTAAAATTTCACTGTGTATATTAGTATATATTCCTTATTATTATTAATTTATAAGTATTTATTAACATAGATAAAGGTTTTCGTTATTTATTTCAAATGTCTGAACGTGCAACACCTGTTATCCTCTTTTGTATCCTGCTACCCCTAGGTTGTCTGGAAAAAATCGCTTTAGCGATTAGACCGCCTATTTTGTAAACACTTATTCTGTTATCTACTTGTTTATGTTTCTTCTTCTCTTGTTATGTGTTGTACAAATAAAGTTTATTGTATTGTATTGTATTGTATAAATATGAAAGTCTTTTAGGTTGGATGTATGGAGTTTTAATACTCTTTCCCACAAAAACTACTCAACGGATTTAGCATGCCCTGAAATAATTTATTGGCTACTTTTTATTCCGGAAACCGCGGGGGACAACTAGTCTTACATATTGTATACTTACTATTTAAAGTAGTTACTCAGGGGTAATTGTTTTTATTGTTTCTTTTTTATTGCTTGTTCGTGGTATCGTGGACGTGGGCTCCGGCTTAAAACCAGCGCTAGAGCCTGTATTTTATTAGCTTTAAACCTTAAACTGAGTTGGGACCTAGGTACATAGTCGTAAGAAGTCTATTTGAAAGACCTAATAAAAATCAATAGCAAACCATATAGTCTACTAGCTGACCGCCGCGGTTTCACCCGCGTTCCCGAGGGATGTAACATTTTCCCGGCACAAAAGGTATCCTATGTTACTTCTAATACCTCCAAGACTATGTGTACAAAGTTTCGTGATGATCGGTTAAGTAGTTTTCGCGTGAAAGCGTAACAAACAAACTTACATTCACATTTATAATATTAGTAGGGATGAAAGTCCAAGCTACTTCAAATTCGACTTCATCACACGTGAATCAATAAGAAAATCCTCGTTTACAGCATTTTCAGCAGTTTTTTTATGCCACTTGGGCCGACAAACAAGCAGACGGTCCACCTGATGGTAAGTGGTCACCGCCGCCTATGAACATTTGCAACACTAGGAGCATCGCCAATGCGTTGTCGACCCTGAGACGTGAAGTTGTTAAGTCTCATGTGCCTGTAATTTCACCGGCCCCCTTACCTTTCTAACCGAAACACAGTAATACAATTGCACTACTGCTTCACGGCGGAAATGGGTAAGGTGGTAGTACTTCCCCGGACGAACTCTGCACTAAGAGCTCTACTACTACTTTAATAATAAAGGCGAGTTGACCCGACAATTGCCGACGGGTGCCGACGACTGCCGAGCTGACTCGTTAAGCAATATGAATTGCATACGTTACGTGACGTGAGTGGAAAACATATTATATATTTTATAGATATAGCTGTAGGGTAAATTTAGGTCATGCAGTATATTTTGAGATATATTTTGGACAACCAAACCCTTATTTACCTACTGTATTATTTTGAACAAAGTCTGTTTAATTTAATAAATACTTAAATGACATTAAGAAATAATCCCTGCTTATATTATAAATGTGAATCGTTTGTTTGTTACGCTTTCACGCAAAAACTACTTAACCGATCATCATGAAAGTTTGTACACATATTTTTGGAGGTATTAGAAGTAACATAGGATACTTTCTGTGCCGGGAAAATGTTACTTCTCTCAGGAACGTGGGGGGCAGCTAGTAAACAGTATTGCTAAAAAAGTTCTTCTATTGATCCAATAGTTTATATATTGTATATAATGATGAGCTTTATCATAAAGCATTAGGATTGTATTTTCTATGGCATTCTGAAATGTCAAAAAGTACTTATTTTATGGAGCAGACTATTGCTAGCCAGTTACGTAGTCAAAAAGTATTTATTTCGATTTAAAAATGGATTTTTGGCGGTAACTTGCGAAGTGACATTTTTACACGCTTTATATTAGCTTCACCTGATGTATGTAACCGACCCCTTTGAGCTCGATTTTGACCTACTTTGAACGATCAGATTTAATTCAAACTTTGCACACCTGTCAAAGACCGATGACAATGCAATAATCCGATCAAAGCATCCGATTATCCTAATTAGATTCGCCAGGATTAATTAATTTCTTTCCGCATCCTTTGCATGCGAGTAAGAGAGATAGAGCTAGTGCGCAAACTACGAATGCGTGCAGTTCCAGACTTACTCTTTCGGACACTCAAAAAAATTTAAATAAAAAATGAAAAATAAATAATAGTTAAAAAAAACTAAAAAAAACACGCTTTATATAGAAAACCAAACTATAAAACAGAAAATAAATTTTAATTAATATTAATTAAGAATAATGTATTTTTTTAATAAATATAAGTTATTAATAGTTTGAATAAGAAAAAAAAATGTTTTATTTTAAAAAAACGGGGGTGCTTTTCAAGATATTATTGAAATGATAATCCTTCTCATACCTGTCAATTAAATATTTATAACTATTGACACCATGCACCTCAAGGTTTTTTTTACAATAAAACATTTGTTTTCTTATTCAAACTATTAATAACTTATATTTATTTAAAAAAAATACATTATTCTTAATTAATATTTATTAAAATTTATTTTCTGTTTTTTAGTTTGGTTTTCTATATAAAGCATGTTTTTTAGTTTTTTTAAATTTATTTTTATTTTATAAGAACGTGTAATTTTTATTTATGTTTTTTTAATTTCAGCAGTATTTTATATCTATCTTTATACATAAAAATGAATGTGTGTCTATATGTTCTTTATAGAATCGTAAACTATTTAACGGATTTTAATGTAGTTTTCATCAATAGATAGAGTAATTCAAGAGGAAGGTTTATTACTCGGATTGAAAGCGGCCAAACCCACAGGGCACAGCTTGTTATCTAATAAATGTCGATACAAGTACATTAGCGAAGTATAAAAGGCTGTTGCCATGTATCTTCTATCTTATCTATCGCAATCCCGTCTGATATAAAAAAAAAAAAAAAACCTAACGTGCTAGATTATAAACAGAATTTCTTTACCAAATATAACAATAAAATACTTACGTAATATCCCTCCATGAAATCAAAAAACACTTTACACGAACAGAGAAAGTCACTTCAATTGCGTTTATAAATAAAACAAACATTATCTGGAGCGAAGGCAGAAAATTAAGAAACATAAGGAAAATACTAACATTTTCCGGGAAGCGATTGCGATCCACTTGTTGACTAAAACAAAGAATGAAGACCCATTTCGACTTCTAACAATTTCATAGAAAATCAACTCTATGCACTATGAAATAAGGTGCATATTTTGATCCGATAGTGAATACGGTGTTGATACAGATAGACCTTATTTTGAAGGACTAAGGTTCAATTTCGTATGACACTCTTAAATGTCAAACGGACATAAAATCGTGCAGCTAGTTTAATTTGTTTACGTTTGACCTCTAAGTAAAAATAGGTCATACACGTATGCTAAGCGTAACTATCTAAGCACTTACCTATCAATCTAATTAACCTAAAACCAAATCGAACAGATCACTGATTTATAAATCACAACATATTTGGCACAGAAGGTATAGGATATTGATGTCTATAGAACAGCCCCCTTGTTCAGCTAATACAAACTTCGTCAACGAGCCGCTTCACAAAGGCCTCGGAGAGCTTATCTCTCACGTGATTAGTAGAATTAGCGTAGTTACCGAAAGAGACAGAGTACGGAGGCCGCGACGAAACGTCCTCGAGTTAGTGTCATTTTCCTAACAGAATCGAGCCCCAGATGCTTTGTGCAACTAGTTTTGGCATCAATTGTCGAAATCTTCATGTAAACTGAATTAACATGTATAATTTTGCCATTTTTTGAGTCAAATAAGCGATTATTACCTATTTTATATTTCGATATTATTTTTTATTTCGATATTAACCTAGGATTTAATATTTCACCTGTATAGATGTCGCCAGAAACTTTGATGTCTTTGGTACAATAATTTATACTTATATCTTTCTTTAATAGTTTGAGGATACATAATTCTGAATGTACATAGGCTATGTCTATGTACATAGTCTATACTAGACACATGTCTATTACTGTAACTAGTCAAAGCAGTAGTGCACTTGTATTACTGTGTTTCGGTTAGAAAGGTAAGGCCGGTGAAATTACAGGCACATGAGACTTAACAACTTCACGTCTCAGGGTCGACTACGCAATGGCGATGCCCCTAGTGTTGCAAATTTCCATTGGCGACGATGACCACTTACCATCAGGTGGACCGTCCGCTTGTTTGTCGGCCCATGTGGTATAAAAAAAAAATAGTAAACATTATCAATTTAATGATAGAATAAGCATACCGATACTTCAGCCTCTTTGACACCGGGACCCACCCTCCCCGTCAGTTTGAATGTGACCCAATCAGAGATGTGATAAAAGTGACACTAGCCACTAAAACTGAAAGAGTTAAGAAATCTTGCACCTGATGGTAAGAGGTTACCGCCGGATTCAAAAAAATTTTTTTTTTTTATGCCACTTTGTCCGACAAACAAGCAGACGATCCACCTGATGGTAAGTGGTCACCGCCACCTATGGACATTTGCAACACTAGGAGCGTCGCCAATGCGTTGTCGACCCTGAGACGTGAAGTTGTTAAGTCTCATGTGCCTGTAATTTCATCGGCCCCATTACCTTTCTAACCGAAACACAGTAATACAATTGCACTACTGCTACACGGCGGAAATGGGTGAGGTGGTAGTACTTCCCCGGACGAACTCTGCACTAAGAGCTCTACTACTCTAAAAGTCTGTACGGTATTAACAATACCAAGGGAAATTACCAATGTGTATCATGTTAAAACATAATTATTATTGATCTAAAACTTCCAATACATAAACTAATATCTACCTACACGACTGTTAACTCTAATAGGTCGGACGGAACACTTGTCAGTTCTGTTATTGATTGTACGCTTTCAATATTTAATGTACATACCAGTTCAATGAATAGTGAACAACGGTTTGCTGTTGTTGGTAAAATTTAATCGACGATGGGTTCTATTGATTTTTAATGAAGTACTCATTACAATATAAAAAATGTTACCTTTGTTGAGATTCTTGCCGGTTCTTCTCAGTTGAAGGCTGACTTCCGAACCGGTGGTAGCTTCAGTAACTAAATAAATATCCTGGAACATTCTGTACACACGGCCATCTGATCCCAAACTAAGCAGAGCTTGTACAATGGAAACCAGATAACTGATATACTATTTTTTTTTCTAAATGCATACTTATATAGATATTTACACCCAGACACAGAACAAACAAACATGTTCATGCACACAAATGTTTGTCCTGGGTGGGAATCGAACCCGCGACCTTCGGCTTGGCAGTCAGAGTCGCTAACCACTTTAAATTTTACCTTCATAAGTGGCCTCCGCGGGCCTAAACTGAATAAATGGTTTTGAATTTTGATTTTTATATTAATTCAGACCTGACTAAGCAGCAGAACTATAGGAACTTAATTACTTATATCCAAATCTTACTAATATTATAAATGCGAAAGTTTTTGAGGATGGCTGAAAAGATGGACCTTTGTGACTCTTTAACGCAATAACTACTGAAATGATTTGTATAAAACGTGGCATGTACATAGTTTATATTTAGATATAAGTATCCTATATCATTATACCGTGGAAATCATTGTCTCTCTGGAATGCGGGTGAAATGGCAGGCGACAGCAATTTTTGCTTGCAGCTGTTACGCTTTCACGCGAAAACTACTTAATCGATCATCATGAAACTTTGTATACATATTCTTGGAGGTATTAGGAGTAACAAAAGATGTAGGAAAGGTAATCTTTATGTGCCGGGAAAATGTTATATCTCTCGGGAACGCGGGTAAAACCGCGGGGGCAGATATCTTCATATATAAAAATGTTGTGTTGGTTTGTGTACGCTTCAAAACTCAAAATGTTCTGCAGCGATCGAGCTGAAATTTTAGCATGATATATAATCCGCATCAAGGATTGTTTTTATCTATTTTTTACATCAGTCACATATCCGCGACCGTCTTTGTTTTGTTTCTCATTTCCAAACCATTCAATCACAATGTGCCACAGCGAAGCGTGCCAGGGTACAGCTAGTATATAATAAACCGCGACGGTTTGCTGATGGATGAAAAAATTTTGTAACTCTTTCACACAAAAACTAGCAGACAGATTTGGATGAAACTAAACACAAAGATAGAGCATGGCTTTGAATAACACCGGGCATACATAGTATGCCTATAAAATGTAAAATCCCGCGGTAACGTATTTCAAACCGCGGTCCAGCAGAGCAGCAAGCGTGATGAAATTTAGCACATACGTTGTCTATAGCACGGAGAGAGAGGCAAAGACATTTCCATATACAACTTCAAAAATGTTCTCATAAATGTTTGTTCTCTACGGGTATCGATCCCACGACCTACATTGTAGCAGTCTGTATCTAAACACTATACGAACCGTCCATTGTGTAGAGTACCTAAGTATGGTCCAGACGTAATTCTAGGACCTTTGTGAGTCTTTCCACTTATCTAAAATAATTTAATTATAACATATAGTCTCAGTGGTCGAGTATAAGCTGTAGAGACACCCAGACTCTAAGACGTTTCCTCGAAAATTCCTCGACTCCACTCAACCACACTCAAAGATATTAGTATTCATAGTTGCAAAAATCTCCTCCACTCGACGCTTTCTCTCACTCGAAGTGAGGAATCAACTGTCAACTTCGAGGTACGTCGGGACCTCAAGGAAGTTTATTGCTTGTAAGCAGTTACAGCTCATTATTTTATTCGATTAATATTTTATCTATAATATAATGACATGTAACCTCGATTCCACTTCGACTCGACCTCAGTCGGGGTTGCTCGAGTTTTGCTCAAGTTATAACTTAGAATACCAATTTTGAGGATTCCTCGAGAAAATGCTTAAGGTATCCTCAGTCGAGTTGGAGTCGAGTGGCGTATGAGGAAACGTCTTAGAATATGGGTGTAAGTTGTATTCCCAAGTCAGTGCCTAAGTCAGACATATAATAATTATTGTTTCTTTGTTAGAAATGACTACCAATAGCCTATGCCCGAGTGATGGCGATAATGTTCACCACATGTCACGTTGTGACTTACAATATCTTAGGAATTTGGGCTGGAATTAGTTTTAGCCCCGCCCCTGGGCATTCGGTAATTTATTTAACAAAAATAAACAAAATTCGACCAAAAATTATAGTTTCTATATACAATTTAATTAAATAATCTTTTTTTAACATTGTACCAATATATTTATTCATCATCATCAACCTATCTCCGTCCACTGCTGGACATAGGCCTCACTTATGGCACGCCACTGAGCTCGATCTTCAGCTCTTTGTTTCCATTTATTAACTGCAATACATTTTATTTGTTACTTCATAGGTCAATATTTTAATTGTCTCCTAATTTAGCCCCAGAAATTTTTCCGCCCTGGGCACAAGCCCCGAATACCCCAACTGTAAATCTAGCGCTGGGTGGAATATACTAAGACAACTGGCTAGCTATTTGCTGTATATAATTCCCTTCTTTAGTAATAAAATAAATGAAAACCCTTTTTTCATATCCCAATGCGTTGCTTAATATAATTAGGTTAAACTACCTTTCCATAAGGTTATTTACATCATAATAGAGTTAATCTTTATATCAATATATGACCCTAATATCCAACTGTATAAAGTTCATTTTTCTGTGGATTATTTTTAAAATTCTACGTAACATAGTGTTAGCGAATCATTTCAATGATGTAATACTTTACTAAATAATACTTCAATTGTTCCACCAATGAAGTCAAATGATGTAAAACGACAAATATAACCTCCATTTGTTTGTGGGAACTGCTATTTCGTATTTGTGACGTCATTAAAGTCGTTATAGAGGCGCGTGGGTGACGTCACAGCAACGGAATAGAGCTCCGAATTTGAATTTCCGACATGAACCTTTGCAGTAGTGTGAGGATCTGTTGGCGGGTTTAACAATCGTCGAGCTGGTTAACTTATGCTTAAGTTACTTAATATCGTTTTTACATCTATTGGTTTACACAAAGTAATTCATTTTGGCTATCTCACTACATAGTATAAAACAAAGTCGCTTCCTCTGTCCCTATGTCCCTATATCCCTATGTATGCTTAAATCTTTAAAACTACGCAACGGATTTTGATGCGGTTTTTTTTAATAGATAGAGTGATTAAAGAGGAAGGTTTTTATGCGTAATACATGTGACATCCCACGGGAACGCGGGTAAAACCGCGGGGGACAGCTAGTTCAAGATAAATGGTGGAAAATAAACCCTAAAAAATACAAATACACAGTATTGCTATACTATGTCCAAAATTCAAAGTCATTCATTCAGTTTAAGCCACCGAAGGACACTTAATAAGGTCAAATGTTACTGAAGCTACCATGTGCTACGCCCTCTCCGTACTATAGGCTATGTGTATGCCAATTTTCAGCAAGATCGGTTCAGCCCTGTAGCCGTGAAAACGTAACTAACACTTTCGCATTTCTAATGTTAATATCAGTCCTCCGCGGTTTCACTCGCGTTACCAGGTTTGAAAACCTATATTGCTGTTCATACCCATAGGATATGTGTGTGCCAATAAGATCGTTTCAGACGTTTAGCCGTAAACGCGTAACAAACAAACTAAATTTTGCATTTATAATATAACTTAAGATTAAGATTGTTAAGAAATTCATACGTAATACATGTCTTCATATTATAATCACACTTTTTTTATACCACTTGGGCCGACAAACAAGCAAACGGTCTACCTGATGGTAAGGGGTCATCGCCGCTTATGGACATTTGCAACACTAGGGGCATCGCCAATGCGTTGTCGACCCTGTGACGTGAAATTGTTAAGACTCATGTGCCTGTAATTTCACCGGCCCCTTTACCTTTCTAATCGATACACAGTAATACAAGTGCACAACTGCTTCACGGCGGAAATGGGTATGGGTAGTATTTACCCGGACGAACTCTGCACTAAGAGCTCTACTACTCTAAATTTTACTCTTCTAGTATTTCTTAAAAAAATCAAAGAATATCTATGACGTTTATTAAAGAGTTCCAGATTTGAAAAAAAAAGTAATAATGAGAAACGGTTTCGAAAGGTTAAATATATTTCGAATATGGAACATAAGTCTTTAGTAAGCAAATTGGTACTTGTAAGATACACGCAGGTGCGGATCCAGCCCACAAAAAAGGTTGTGGTCACAGCCATCCGAAAATCGCCCAAGTGCGAGGCGGAGTATGAACTCGCTCATGATCGATATAGTCCATGCCTACAAAGGTCTTTTTATTTAATAAAGACATTGGATATAATATCAGCCTATCGACCTCAATCGACCGTGAAAGTGTGACGCCACAGGTCTATTAGAGTTGTAGACATGCCCATCGTACCCACAACGGTAGATACACGCCTATCATTGTATAAAACAGGCAATTAAATAATACAGTCTGCAGTTAGAAACACTGCATTCCATTACAACATCCAGTTTGAATCCTCTACCGATGTAAACCTTGAGATTCTTTAAGACACGATGACCTTCCATTTTATCTATGTTTAAGTAGTGACTCAACAATTAACGCTTTAGATTAATCACCAGCTAAACTGAGATCAACTATACGGTACCAACCGCCCACGAATTTTCCAGCCAGCGAATAGGAACACACACATGCATACAATAATCCTTGTACACGTGTATGTGTGGCTCAATTGAAATGTGCATGTGTGAGTTCTACTAATATTATAAAGCGAAGGATGGATGTTTGATACTCTGTCACGAAAAAAGTGCTTATCAGATTTGGATGAAACTTGGCATGTAGATAGAGCATGCCTTGGAGTATTTTATTTTACTTTATTGCCACACCAACAGCTTATAGGCAGTACAATATATAAATCATAATCTAGAGATTTGGACAAGCCTACTTACTAATAATACGTTCTTACTAATATGAAAATTAAAAACAAGTTACAAATTAATAGAATTAAAATTAAAATTGTATTTACAAAACGCACTACAGAAAAAAAAATTAAGTATAAAACAATATATTATTATTTAATACTATGTGTCTAGTGATGACGGAGTCGAGCCTGGCTGTAGCACTTGGGAGTGCTACTGTCGTATGGTATCAGCATTTATATCAACATCTACGGAATTGACGGAATTTTGAAGCTCGTTATATTTGTTTTGGAGCCTATTTAATGGTGAAAATTTGCCTACGTTGGTCCTTGTACGATATAGATGGAATGTGGTTTTGCAGCGATTTGATCTGCTATTGACCCTTGGGACACTGAAATTTAGGTGCGCTAGTAAGTGTGGCTCTGAGATATGGCCTTTTACTAAATTGAAAAGGAATTTTAGGTCCAGATAAGCCTACCGCCTTACATATTTCGTCCGCCGCGGCGCCGGCTGATACTGCTACCGCGATGAATCTCTTTATGCACCAGTAATCTGGTGAAGGAACGCTGAACTTTCTCCAAAGATCTATGTGAACCTGGTAAGCCGGGCTCCAGACAGAGTAATATATGCCTTACTTTTTATCTGGAGAAAATGTAAGGTATCCAAGAAACGCGGATAGAACCGCGTGCGAAAACTAGTATTTAATTAATGTGTTAATATACGTTCAATATCTGTTCAGTACGGCTGTCCCTCGCGGGTGCACCCGCGTTCCCGAGGGATGTTCAATTTTCCCGAGATAAAAAGTATTTTATGTGTTAATCCAGGTTATAAGAGGTTTTCCTGTGTATGCATTAAACCTCTAGAATATCACATCACTACATAGTATAAAACAAAGTCGCTTTCCCTGTCCCTATATCCCTATGTATGCTTAAATCTATAAAACTACGCACCTGATTTTGATGCGGTTTTTTTTAATAGATAATGATTGAAGAGGAAGGTTTTTATGTATAATATATATGTCCATCTCACGGGAACGCGGGTAAAACCGCGAGGGACAGCTAGTATGAAATAAAATCACAACTTCTGTTTGTCTTTATGCGCTTAGTTCATCATCCTTGTTCTTTAAATTATGTAAATGTTAAACATTTGCAAATATTCTTATAGCCAAAAGTCAGATTTCTACTACAACTTTCTTCCCGGTCGTCTCGGATGAAGGCTGACTTCCAAACCGGTGGTAGCTTCAGTAGGGTTTGACCTTTAGAAGTAACCACTACGGGCGTTAAAGGTTTTGAATTTTGACAAAAAAAACGTCATAAATTTTGATACGGTTACTAATATCATTTACAGAAATTCATCTGTAAGGTTTATGTGTATAATACATATATATTATTCTATCCAGGCAAAATACGCTAGTAATATATATACATAATATATATAAACGAGAGTTTGTTTGTTATCTCTTTACGTCTCAATGGCACAGCTAATAGTGACGAAATTGCATGAAGAAGGATATATGATACTTTTAATCCTTGGATCACAACAGATCCCTTGAGAACGAGGAATTCCCGAGGGATGTCACATTTTTCTGGGATAAAAAGTAGCCTATATGTTATTCCAGGATATGCTCTATCTATGTGCCAAGTTTCATCCATATCCGTTTAGTAGTTTTGGCGTGAAAGAGTAACAAGCATACTTACATACAAATCGTTCCTCTTTATAATATTAGTATAGATGATCGTAGAGCTGAGTGCTTACCACAATCTTTATTTCCACATTGTTATGTTTAAAGCTTATAATAATGGTAGATTCCATCTCGCGGTTACACCCACGTCTCGAATGATTAAATGCAGGTATACCGGGATTACAGCATATGTTATGACTTCAGGATAAAATAGGTTTGATGTATAATCTATATGATCTGATGGTAAGTGGTTACCGCTGCCTATGAACAATGTGCAATAATATTCTCTAACTGTATACAAAAAACTCGGTACAAGGTCGTGAAGACATCCTTACTGTATGTTTTATAATGAAAATCATCAAAAGAATTCCAGAAGCCATAACTAACAGATAGCGTCATCGCATCGCCAGTTTAATTGGTCCCCAGCCCCCTCGCGACGAAGTGCACTTGACCCACTGCCACCCTTTGTGCCTCACCCGGCCCCACCGGGGCGTACGGGCACCTACCTATTGTTTATGTAAAGTGACCTTCTTTGATGTTTTTTCAAGAATTGGTTTGGATTTTGTTTTTACCAAGATTACGTTCGCGCGTAATTAGAATGTATCAAAGTTAGTTGATTGGTCTGTTAAGTGTTGCCAACACTAACAAATACTGTTTTAAGTTTTAAATATAGACAACCCTGCTTTTAAGGGCCAAGAAAATACACTATAGTCTATTCCACATAAGAAGTATTTTTAACGGTTAACAGACATACATTTTTTTACAAATTACTAATCTAAACTCATTTTAAAAGATAAATTTATCTTTTCTATGGCACTAATAAATATCAAAAGGGGGTTTTAATATGATACTGATTATACATGGTCAAAATAAATCAGTGAAATCTGTGTATGATAGATACACATCTGATTTTCTTCAATAATATTATTAATAATTATAAAACTCGGTTAAATTACGAAGTAAAAGCTCCATCGCCGAAACTCTGTCAAAGGTACAATAAAATAAAAAAAATGTTAAAAATATAATCATTTATTGTCATATCACATTTCGAATTATTATAAAAAAATACTATGTCACTTACAACTAAAACGCTATGTCAATGCATTGCGAATCTAACACCTAAATAAACTAACACAATGTAAAATAATCATTTTGGTGCATAACTTTGTGAGTGCTTAATGGTTCATTTACACTAGTTCGATTTGGCCGAATTCGGCTAACCTTAATTTTTCGACACAATTGTACCGACGATTCGATCACTCGTGCATTCGCACGCCGAATTCGGGAATCAAAGTTGTCTAAATTATGATTAATAATATATCATTAGTTTTATATTATTTTGTTAGGAGGGATAGAAAATTGAATGTCATTTATTAAGTAATAAGTAATTAAATTATAATCTAATCATATTTTATTTATTAATCTAACATAAATATACGGATATATTGGATTTAAATATATTTGGGGATATAAAATGGTAAAGAAATCCATAAAAAAAAATTATAAATTAAAAAAACTTCAGGTCGACTGTAAAATAAAAAAAAATTACAACATTAAAATCTAAACATAAGAACAATTTGTATTATATAAATATAATATATCTCTTACAATATCGTTCAAATACTCATAGAAAACATTGATCCCTCAACCATAAACATTATGTACGAAAAAAACAATTAAAAAAAAGTATTAAGAAAGATAATAAAACAGCTGACAATAAAATAAATATTAATATGAGCAATGTCATTTCAATTTGAGTAGTTATTTTCCAGAGCTCATTTTCAGTCTCAAAGTAGAAAGAATAAAATTAAAACTTCTTACAAATACAGCGTATTTTTTATGAGGATAATTAAGCCCGAAATTTCTCAACAAATGCGTAAATTAAATAATCACGGCCATCTGATCCCAAACTAAGCAGAGCTTGTTATATGGAAACCAGACAACTGATATACTACTTAAAATTTTAAATACATACTAAGATATTTATATCCAGACACAGAACAAACAGACATGTTCATGCACACAAATGTTTGTCCTGGGAATCGAACCGTCGACCTCCAGCGTGGCAGTCAGGGTCTCTAACCACCAAACCAATAGGCCCATCAAATTATGAATAATGAATGAAACTCAAGCTTTTAGAAAATCATTTACCATATAGTAACAATGGAATCATAAAATGCAATAATTACTTTACAAATGTTGCAATAAAATAATTTAAAAATTAGATTTTATCAGCATTTAACAATACATTAGAAGCAACGAGGTAATACTATTGGTGCTATTCAGTAACAGAATCTGTATAATTATATAATAAATAAGAACCTTATTTGAACAATAGGCCGTAAACTGAAGCCTATAATCAAATAATCAGCACTATTCTATCATAATTGAACCACTTTTCTTTCACCACAATAAGCTAATAGTTTTACAACACACATCCTAGATCTTAAAAGATACAGGTAACAGAGTGATCACAATAAAATAATATAATAAAGTTAATAAGGCCCCTCATATTTACAATAATTGTAGATTATATCTGCAGTTTCCCGTTTGGTCGATTTTAGTTCAGTTTCTTTACAAGGTAAGGACCGTGTCACACTGACGTTAATGCCGAACTGTTCGATGAACAATATAATATACATAATATATAGAGGTAAAATAGATATATCTTTTTTAGAGTAGTAGAGCTCTTAGTGCAGAGTTCGTCCGGGGAAGTACTACCGCCTTACCCATTTCCGCCGTGAAGCAGTAGTGCAATTGTATTACTGTGTTTCGGTTAGAAAGTTAAGGGGGCCGGTGAAAATACAGGCACATGAGACTTAACAACTTCACGTCTCAGGGTCGACAACGCATTGGCGATGCTCTTAGTGTTGCAAATGTCCATAGGCGGCGGTGACCACTTACCATCAGGTCGACCGTCTGCTTGTTTGTCGGCCCAAGTGGCATAAAAAAAAAAAAAATCTTTCTGTTAAATAATCTGGTTGCCTGACAAGACAGCTTACTAGGTTTGTTGGCTTTGATAATTAATTATATTACTACGGGGTATTTTGTAAAACGTAAATATATAGCTTAACCTTTTGAATGCCCGAAAATCGATATAAATACCTCCATCAATAACATAGATAAAAGTAATGATTTAATATGTTTATCTTGTAATTTTTGGTGACCTGTCGAGATGACGACAATGGCGCACAGAGCACGCTTGCCCATGTCGAGTATAGTCAACATTGGCGTTCAAAAGGTTTAAAAGCCCATATGTGATTTCGCCGTCTCTATTCGGCATACGCCCATGATATTCCATAGATTCGATAAATTGTAACAAGTGTGACACTGTCCTTAATTATTATCTTATCAAATTGATTTTATTTACATGGGCTGTAACCAGCGCCGAATATGGTAGAGCGAGAGGAGCGGTCGCTCTTGACGCCAGTTGGCAAAGGGCGCCAAATATATAATTACATAGCGGTAGGAACTATGCTTATGTTAAAGGAGCACAAGTGTTATATTTAGAGTTTGATTTGACTACACTAAATATTGATTTTTGCAGTAAAGTTATTTATTTAACAAAACTGAAATCTCTCTCGCTCCATCGGCCCAGGGTCGGCGCTGGATGTAACAGTTAAGGTCGACCTGACTCTCAGTGTACCTCATTTATCAGCTACAATGAATACCTGATAACAATTCATAGCGCAGTCGAAGTCACAGACTTCAACCCTCTGACTAGGATGGTTGGTGTGAGATCTTTCGTGAATTCATCTAATACCTGGAAAATAAATATAAGTATGCAATTAAAGACGAGAAATAAACTTCATTTTTTGGTCACTGGAAAACTTTTGTTTTACTATAATCTAACGGCTTGTATTGTTGTGGCCGAGAGCGGTAAGAACGCAAAAGCCTAGTTAAAAGTGCATCGGCAGGAACACTTCGGTAGGTGCTTGATAGATAATCAACATAAAGGGGAAAGTCAGAAAATACGAAATTGTTATGCAGTGGACTTGACACCGTCAACTGATATTGAGGAGCCAGTGTCAGTATTAGTTAAAATTTTCACAATTATGCATTGATTTCTGCAAACAAAAGACCTATTAGGAGTCCGTATTTGCAACTGATTACTCTCTTATGACAGTGTAGTTATATTTCTGTTAACTATTTATAACTTGAAAGAAGGGTTTTTTCTGATGAATTCTTTCTTTCAGAAGAAACCCCGGCGGAAGTGGACGTGGCAAAGCCCCGACGCTGTGACCAAAAATGAGATTGATTTCATTATGACGGACAAAAAGCGTATATTTAGAGATGTCTCAGTGATCACTAGGTTCAAAACCGGAAGTGATCACCGACTGGTCCGAGGCACTCTAGATATAAACTGTAAGCTTGAACGAGTCCGTCTAATGAAATCTACGCTCCGGCCTAATATGCTCCAATCCGTGGTTGGGTCTGAAACGTTCCAGTTGAAACTGGAGAACCGATTCGCTGCCTTGGAAACCACAATCGACGTTGATGTCGACCAGGATCTCGACCGAGTGGTAGGAATCCTCGGGGAGGAGGGGAAGAAATTCTGCGAGACGCGAGGTGCCGGTAAGAGGTCTAAGCTTTCAAAAGAATCTCTGCAACTAATGCAGAAGCGACGAGAAAATCCCGCAGTCACTACGTCAGATCAACGAGCTTTGAACAAAAAAATCTCTCGGCTGGTAAGACGTGACCTCCGGAGCTCCAACACACGCTCTATTCAAGAAGCGATTGAGCGAAACCGGGGGTCTAGAGTCTTTGTTCAACAGCTCGGTCGAAGCCATCTGACGAAGTTGACCACATCGAGCGGGAATCTCGTCGCTTCTAAGCCGGAGATACTTAGGGAGGTGGTAGACTTCTACGGCCAACTATATACCTCGCAAGCGTCTCGTCCTCAACCCCATCCCGAGGATCCCAGGGCCACTCTGACCCGCCATTACACTGAGGATCTGCCAGAGGTCAGCCTGGACGAGGTCGTGATGGCTCTCAGACAGCTTAAAAACGGAAAAGCCCCCGGGGAGGATGGAATTACAACGGAGCTCTTAAAAGCTGGTGGAACTCCAACGCTACTTCAGCTTCAGCGTATATTTAATTCCGTCCTTTTTTCGGGGAAAACTCCGAAGGCGTGGAGTAAGAGTGTGGTCGTTATGTTCTTCAAAAAAGGTGACAAAACCCTTTTGAAGAACTATCGACCCATTTCACTCTTGAGCCACGTCTATAAGCTGTTTTCGAGAGTCATCACAAATCGTCTCGCGCGTAGACTCGACGAGTTTCAGCCTCCGGAGCAGGCTGGGTTTCGAGGAGGATACGGCACCATAGACCACATTCACACAGTGCGGCAGGTTATACAGAAGACCGAAGAGTATAACCAGCCCCTGTGCCTTGCGTTTGTGGACTATGAGAAAGCCTTTGACTCCGTTGAAACCTGGTCTGTTCTGGAGTCTTTGCAACGGTGCCAAGTTGATTGGCGATACGTCCAAGTGCTGAGAGGACTGTATGACACCGCGACTATGACCGTCCAAGTACAAAATCAGCAGACTGAACATATCCCCTTACATAGAGGAGTGAGACAAGGGGACGTTATTTCCCCCAAATTGTTCACTAACACTCTGGAGGATATGTTCAAGTCCCTAAATTGGAAAGGACGGGGCATAAATATTAACGGCGAGTACCTCTCACACCTTAGATTTGCGGATGATATCGTCATCATGGCTGAAACCGTGCAAGATCTTCAATTCATGTTAACTACCCTGGCTGATTCTTCTGCACGCATCGGTCTCCGGATGAACTTGGATAAAACCAAGATCATGTTCAACGAGCATGTTATTCCGGAACCGGTTGCCCTTGACGGGGTTCCTCTCGAAGTTGTTCACGAATACGTCTACCTAGGGCAAATCTTGCAATTGGGTAGACACAACTTCGAGAAGGAAGCTCGCAGAAGAGTACAGCTAGGGTGGGCAGCATTTGGAAAACTTCGTCGAGTCTTTTCATCGCCCATACCCCAATGTCTAAAGACGAAAGTCTTTAACGAGTGCGTCCTACCTGTTATGACTTACGGAGCCGAGACGTGGACACTGACGGTGCGACTGGTTCACCAACTCAAAGTCGCTCAGCGAGCTATGGAGAGAGCTATGCTCGGAGTCTCTCTGAAGGATCGAATTCGAAATGAAGTCATCCGTCAGAGAACCAAAGTTATCGACATAGCTCAAAGGATTAGCAAGCTGAAGTGGCAGTGGGCTGGTCACATCTGTCGCAGAACCGATAACCGTTGGGGTAGACGTGTTCTAGAGTGGAGACCACGGCTCGGTAAACGTAGTGTAGGGCGCCCTCCAGCTAGATGGAGCGATGATATACGCAAGCTGGCTGGCAGCGGTTGGAAACAAAGAGCTGAAGATCGAGCTCAGTGGCGTGCCATAGGTGAGGCCTATGTCCAGCAGTGGACGGAGATAGGCTGATGATGATGATGATTTATAACGCTAGCTGTCCCCCGCGTTCCAGAGGAAAGTAAATTGTTACCTAGAAATCTCCTAAATATTATTCCAGGGTGTGTTCTATCTATGTGCCAAGTTTCATTCAAATCCGTTCGATAGTAATTGCGTGAAAGTGCCTCACAAACATTCGTATTTATAATATTCGTAGGATGATGAGGATAACCTGGGGTGGACTCTGTATAGGTTCGGTTCGGCGCCTCTTATCTCTGCCGTACCATTAAGATGTGGAACTCGCTACCAGCCCACGTGTTTCCCTACACTTATGATCCTGGGTCCTTTAAGCGGGGCGTGAAAAAGCTTCTCTCAAGGCCGTCAAGGTGAGGGCCATCATGCCACTATGCTATGCTGGCTGCTGGGATGATGGCCCCATCACTATGGGACTTCATTGACAACAGGCAACATGGAGTCAATTTGTGCGGTAGTAAGTAAATAAAAAAACAAAAAAATTACATCATTTTGACAATGTAACGTCACGGCCTCTTCGCAGGCACATGAGAGATCTACGAAGCCAGTGACTTAGAGAATCCAGGCTGTGTTAAAGTGGGGGCAGATTCATACCTTCAAATACTGTTCGCAGACGGCGTCGTCGGCCGGCGACAAGTCGGCCGCCAGGCGCGGCGGCGCGGGCAGCTGCACGAACGTGACCGCCGTGCCGTCGCTGCATCGCTTCTTTATTATATTGTTTACTCTGTGGATTATAAATATTTTATATTTGTTACACAATAAATATATCCTGGAATATAATTCACAGTTATCTGACCTCAAGTTAAACATAGCTTGTGGCTTGTACTACGGAAACCAGATCATTAACTGTTTTAAATACAGTATGTACAGATATTTACATCCAGAAACAGAACAAATATTTTCATGTACACAAACATTGTCTTGGGCGGGAATCGAACCCAAGACCTCCGACGTGATAATCAGGGTATCTGACCAGAACACTAACTGGCCCGGAGGTAGTTTTAAGAGGTAAAGTTTAGATGTAGGCTCATCACAAAAACGACTGCATTTCAAAAATGTTTGACTAATAAAAAGCTACACTATTCCCAAGTGACATAAGTTATCTAATAGAATCTTCAGAAACGCAAGGAAAAGACGAATATAAAGCTTATAACATACTTACTTTTTCAAATACGCCGTAGGTACCCTTTGGTACATGCTGTTATCGTCCGGGTCGGTGGACCAACTGCTGGACTCCTCTAACTTCGGCCACTCTGCCACCTGAGGGTACACATCAAGTCAATTCCAAATATTCTTTGTTTTTAATCTTGCTATTATTATAAATGCGAATGATTGGATGTTTGAATGTTTGTTACCTAACCACGCCAAAACGTCTGGACGGATTTGGATGAAATTTGGCACAGAGATGGATTATAGTCTGGAATATCCAATATGGTAGTTTTTATTCCGGGGGAATGTTACTCTCGGAAACGCGGGAAACAGCTAGTAATCTTTAAGTTTAACGATGTACAACCCAGGTGATAAGAGGGGTAAACAAGTGTTAGCTTATATCTTTTAAACTAAGCAATAGATTTTGATGAGGTTTTCATCATTATTTAGAAATGTTTATAATAAATCAATATTATACTAGTCAAGTGAAGCCGGGGCGGGTCGTTAGTTATTACAAAAGTTGAAACTCACAGTATGCGTGGTGGCGTTGATTCTAAGCAGCTTGAGTAACTCGTCGAGCCGTTCGTTCAGAGGTCGGCCCGAGTCGGTCGACTCCGCTGCCGAGCTCGTTCCCAGTGTTACTGTACGACCAGCTTCTGCTATAAAAACATGATCATTAATGTTCTACAAATTAAATGAATGAAATTAATGAATCAAATGAACTGAATGAAATACATGAAACATATGAAATATTGAAATTAAAGAAATGAATGACAAGAATGAACCGAATATAATTATGAATAGACAGCCATATCGCGATTGGTAGAGGATACGTGGAAATGAACAGTCCAAATGCATATTTTGGATTTACGTTACATTTTTGGGATTTACTTTCGTATAATTTTAAGAAATATGCCTGTAAGTGGATATGTACTAAGTTTGCTTTTAAAATTGTATTTTTTACGTTGGATACTCTAATTAATCAATAATGCTGGAAGTCAAATTTTAAAATGATTTGTCGCAGACTGCTGATTGAATTATTCGCAGACGCGCATCAGTAGCATTAATAGTGTGAGGACCCTTGCAGCGGTAGCCACTGACCTTGCAAGTGCGGGGGGTGCGGGTGCGTGGCAGCAGGCGGTGGGAGGGTGACGGCGTGGACCCGCAGCAGCAGGTGCTGCCAGCCGCGCGCCGAGCGCACCACGGCGGCCAGCTGCAGCGCGAACAGCCCGCGCACCGTGAACGCGTCCGCCAGCGTGGGCGCCAGCACCTCCACCACCCACACGTCGATGTACTTCAGGTGGGGGGCTTTGCTGGAAGTACCAAACTGCTCATTTATGTACGGTTTTTTATTTGTTCCGATGTGTTTAGAAGCTTAGAAAGAAGCGATGTCAATCGAATAAATATAAATATGCAGGGAATATTTTTACACACGGTCGTCCGATCCCAAACAAAACAGTGCTTGTACGATGGATCCCAAATATTATTTTTCTGAATAAATACATCTTATATATAAAATTCTCGTGTCACAATGTTAGTTACCATACTCCTCTGAAACGGTTTAACCGATTTTTATGAAATTTTATATGCATATTCAGTAGGTTTGAGATTGAGAATACCCGAAATTATTAATAGTGATAAGGGTTTTTTTATTTGATTATAATTTAGCTTTGAAAAATACAAACAACTTCAAATTTTAACCCTACAACGATCAACCCCTGTTTATAAATCGCGATTTTCAAAAATAAATTGTCATGCCGACTAGCCTATCAATAAATAAGAAACGTCTCTGGTCAATAGTTAATTATATCGCAGTTGAACCCTATCCTGTTTCAATAATGATAATTTTCCTTAAAATCTTTCTTAAACGCCTAAAATTATTTTTTAATGTAGAAAGCGTGTGCTACCGTTCGACAGCAGCCATGTCCAGGTTGTGGAAGTTCCTGCAGAGGCAGACATTCTTGTTGACGCAGAGCACGTCGGAGATGATCTGTACGTAGTCCCGCGCCGGCAGCTGCGAGCCACCCGCCGCGTCCGCCGCGCCGCTGGCCTGCCTCCGCGGGAACACCGCCTCGCCTGACTCCAGCTCGAATAATGATGTCTTGTATGGAGAATCCGCCCTGTTAACATATTTTGTACATAGATACATAAGATTATTTATTTATTTAGATATTTATTTAACTACCTGTTACCAAACAAATCTGAGCTTTTATTGCGGTGACCGTATACCATTATTCTTTCTTCTATATCTAAATGATAGCGATATTAGAGTCAGACTATTCATAAGTGCTTGTTTGAAGGCCTATTTGAATAAAAAAAATAATCTGATTCTTTATGTGTACGTCTTGCACTTTAAAGATTGAAATTGTGACCGAATAATGACGAAACATTTGCAAAGCTGTACCAACAGGTTGTCAACCCTGTGACGTGAAGTTGTTAAGTCTAATGTGCCTGTAGTTTCTAAATCTAGATTATTCGGTAAATTCAAAGAGAGATTCTGTCTATATAATATTAAAATAAAAAATTGATTTTTAAAAAAATTCGAAGGGGTTAGATATGTCTACAGGCATAATTTACTTTTTTTTTTTAAATGATGTATTTTTTCTAATATATTTTAAAATCAAAAAGTGTGATTGTCGCGTTTATTACGAGCTCCCAAAAACAACCCGTGGCAAACCAGGTAATACATAAAAATTGCTTAGTTAAACGCTGTAAAACATAGCATCAGGTGTATTTACTCCCGGAAGAAGTCGTTTGGCCTGGCGTCGTCGCGGAAGCCCAGCAGCACGGTGTCGGGCTTCATGGCGCCGAGCCCGGCCAGCCGCGCCAGGTGGGTCGCGCCGCTGCGGACCGAGTCCGCCAGGCACAGCTCCACGAACGCTTTCACCTGGATACAGAATGCACGCATGTAGTTTTAGATATGCTGGAATTTTTGATTAAAACTGAATCTTCATATGGAAGGGCATTGGGCACGGAATTCTAACAAATGAGTAATAAATGAGTAAACAATGAGAACACAAATGTATATCAATCTAGGAATCAAATCCACGACCTTAGGCGTTGCAGTCAGGGTTACTAACTCCCAAGCCGACCGACTGGGCCGTCTTTTACTGTTTCATCCATGAGTTGGCAAGTGCTTGAAACATAACCCTAATAAATAGCTTAAAAGTATAAAGTTAAACAGAATATTCACCTTCAGATGGTCGATCAACTTGAGCCAGTACTTATGCTCAGCCGCGAGCGGGTCACCAGAGCCGTCCAGCTGCCCCACCCGCACGTGACCCAGCACGAACAGACCACCCTGGGGAATTACAAAATATAAATAATAAAGAATCCATCGGCAGATGATTATCTAAACAATTTGTATTTTTAACGGGATTGTGGATGAAATATAGTGTTTCCATACACCGGTGATACAAAACGATTGAACTGGCTTGGTGACGTCATTTTTACACTTTAGGTTTAGACATTCTCCGAAATATTCAACAGTGGAATGACGCTTATAACGAAAATATTTAAAAATGTATTTTTAATGTAAAAAAATTAATTACAAACAAAATGAAAATACTGTTTTTTCATAATCTCTTTATATATTGTATATTTATACTTTATATATCTATATATATATATATTTACATCTTGAAAGACATGTTGCGTCCTACATGGCGTTATTTACCGATGATGCTGCGTCCCACTGACTTTGTGCGTCCGGAATACGGATGCAAGATTGACCGACCCTCATTTTTAGCCCAAGAGTCCCTTATGATCATTAGAATGCAAGGGCGAAAAATTGGCATGGACGTAATTCCATCACTAAAATGCCTTTTAGCGTATAATATAGTTCCGCCATCGTCCGACTGAAATTTGGAGGCCGCTAGTGTTCAGCGTATAATTTACCACGTATACTTTGAGTTCACTTTACCGATCTTATCGTGTCCATTGAATATTGTACTTAATTTGTAAAGTTTTTATCATGTTTTCGTGACAACAATCTTGCATCTCTTAAATATCCTTAAACGGGCACTAGGTACGGTGTCTGAGGGGCCTATTCGGGGTTCACGAGGGACGCATGGCGCGGGGCGCGAGGCGGCGGGCTTCAGCGTGCTCGCGTGCCGAAGTTTATAAACAAACAGACATGTGCCGGCCGTGATGTAAGCTTGTCACCAAAGTGAATTATTTGCAAGTGCGTTAAAAATGGTTATTTATTTGGTCTATTATTATAGTTAGTAATTATAATAATATATGAATCACAATGAAAAGAAGTGCAAGGATTCTTAAATTGGCAAACCGTAAGTACTTACTCTTTACTACTTAAATGAAAATTATAACACGATTTATCTTATTATAATACCTATAACATCTAGCTAGTAAGTACCTACTTACATTTAAACATGTCTGTTTATAATATTATGATGAGCTTAGTTTGCGTTAAATTGTCTGTGAGTGAACGTGTGTAGTCTGCAAAAATGGTTGTTGTGATTGATGTGGATACTTTTTTTAAAAGAAATGATTTTATACATTTTTATAAAGCTAAACTGCAATGGCCTTGGGATTCAACGCATTTCAATTTGCAAAATTGGTGCATACATTGTGATAAGAGTATTAATATTACTAATTCAGTAGTTGAACACTTTGTACTACCCATGAATTTCGATGACTTTAAAAGGCTTTATAACTCTTCTTTCATGTGGTGTAAATTTTGCGAATATTCCATTTATGATCATTTTCCAGAAGACGAATGTTTTTGTAATAACCAGTAATAATCAAAAGGTACATGCTTCTATATTACTTACCTACTTATTTGATTCTTATATCGTAATATCATCCTACTTCGTACTAATACCTATTTTAAACGCGAAAGTTTGTATGCACTCACGGGTGTTTTCCCAGAAGGGGTAGCCAGAGGTTTTTTTGCGACTTCACACACTTCTCAGAAGTTTAGGTATGGTGTTTGTGAGTATGGATGGATGGATGGATGGATGCTTGTTACTCTTTCACGCAAAAACGGCTGAACGGATTTGGATGAAATTTGGTATAGAGTTACATTACATCAGACAACGTCATTACAGTTAGGTATATAAAATCTTTTAACCCCTGACGCAAAAAGAGAGGTCTTATAAGTTTGACGTGTTTGTATGTGTATGCGTGAGTGTGTGCGTGCGTGCGTACCTGAGTGTGTGTCTTACTTTTTATAGGTTTTCTTGTTTTTGTTTGCTTTTGGGTCGAGGGTATTTAAATTTTTTATTGTTTTATAACAATACAAATATATCTGTTTTGTTTTCAGAGAGACAGGAAGAAAAAGAAAACCAACCAGAAACCTTACATGAGGTACGTAGTTTTAACTTAGATAAAACATGACTTACGTACACACATTTTTTTATACATACTTACCTGTCCAACTCCGGACTTATCTGTTCACCGGCCTTACCAGCCTGTGCCTCTGAGCTTACCTGTTTATACATACTTACCTGTCCAACTCCGGACTTACCTGTTCACACCAGCCTGTGCCTCTGAGCTGACCTGTTTATACATACTAACCTGTCCAACTCCGGACTTACCTGTTCACACCAGCCTGTGCCTCTGAGCTTACCTGTTTATACATACTTACCTGTCCAACTCCGGACTTATCTGTTCACCGGCCTTACCAGCCTGTGCCTCTGAGCTTACCTGTTTATACATACTTATCTGTTCACCGGCCTTACCAGCCTGTGCCTCTGAGCTTACCTGTTTATACATACTTACCTGTCCAACTCCGGACTTACCTGTTCACACCAGCCTGTGCCTCTGAGCTGACCTGTTTATACATACTAACCTGTCCAACTCCGGACTTACCTGTTCACACCAGCCTGTGCCTCTGAGCTTACCTGTTTATACATTCTTACCAATCCGTCTCTGATTTACCTATGAAGACGTACTTACCTATCCAATTCTGAATTTACCTGTTCACATCAGCCTGTGTTGGTTCGAGTTTTTCCCAGCTGAATACCCAATAGCTTCTGCTGTCTATTCATTAACTTTACATTAGTCGCTCTTAAAAAACGAAAAAAGTACCTATGATGTTTCGTTTATCTTCAATTTCTTCTTTCATTGTTGTTAATCATGTATTTTATTGTATGTATCTCTGATTACAGGAATTATCTGATTCAAAATCTGGTTCAATATCTGACTTTTCTGCGACATGTTCTAATTACACTCCACCGAGATACGAAGTAAGTTTAACTAAAATACTTCATTAATTCATTAATAATAATATGCTAACGGCTGTTATCCCAAAAGCGGTAGCACTCTAAGCCGAAGCAGCCCTTAAGCCATGTCAGAAACCTTCTAGGTGGCTTAAAAATATCTGCGAGCGCCAATTCAGAATTGAGATCGGGGATAGGTAATTTTGATGTTCAGCAAGGGATAGACAACACTTATATCACTAATCAAGTTGTTACCTTCATATTAACGAAGCAACAATAGTAAAGTGCAACAAAATATAATAAGCTTTTTTTTTGTTGCAGACCAGTTCTGATGATTCTTTTCGCAATGAATTTGGAACTTCGAATAATTTAACGCCATTAGAATGTGTTTCGAACTTCGATTCATCGGTCAAGGAGCCTATTAATCTTAATTATAGTGAAATTAGTCACATAAGCGGTTCTCCATGTAGTGTATTTGTAGAAAGGAAACTTCTTCAACCTTATAAAGCAGATGAATTCGTACCAAATCAAGGAATACCTCTCGATGTTAATAATTCCTTGTCTAATGTATCTTTCAAGCCACCTAATAACATAAGTTTAAGTGAAGTAAGTTGTAAAAGCAGTTCTCCTTGCAATGTAATTTTAAGTAGGGAATTTCCACAGCCTTACAATGAATCAGAACCAAATGAAGAGATTATTTACGATATTAATAGTGAATCTCAAATAGAAGATAATTCTAACAATTATCCAAAGGCAAAACCCCAAAATTTCAAAGGTTCGAGATAAAGATTATTGCTTTTACTGTGAGTCATTTGTTTTAAATTTTGCTCGTCATTTACTCCGACACCATATTTATGAAACTGAAGTCCAAAAAATTGTGTCAAAACCTAAAAAAAGTCTTGATAGAAAACAATTAATTGCAGCTCTACGTAAAAAAGGAAACTACCTTGTAAATTCAAAAGAGGTCACTAAACCGATGCGAAAATTCAAATTTACTGATTATTTGCCGTGTACAGAGTGTCTGGGATTCTATTCTAAAAAACTATTGTGGAAACATAAAAAGAAATGTAGTGGTAAATCAGGAAGTAAAAACATTCAATCTGAGGCTCAAAATCTACTGATACGTCATCTTAAAATCGACGAAAATCTTAAGAAAACTGTATTTCCCCGAATGCGGGCAGACAAAATATCACTTATTGCAAAAAAAGATAACCTTATTTGTGCTTTCGGATCTCAATATTTAAAAACTCACCGAGAAAAACATTTCGTTAACGTAGTGTCTAGAAAAATGAGAGAACTTGCAAAATTATTACTAGAATTAAAAAAGATTGATCTATCCATTAATGACTTATTTTCTGCCTTAAGACCAATTCATTATGATATCATTGTACAAGCAACCAAAATACTGGGAAATTATGACATAGAAAAAGATAGGTATGAGACACCTACGTTCGCAATGAATCTGTCCACCACCTTGAAACAATGCTGCAATATTGCAATAATGTGTGCATTAAAAAAGCAAGGGCCTTACACGGAAGTAGATACTGGCAAAATAGAAGCCGACTTAAAAACTTTGATTCAACTTATTGAATCAAATTGGAAATATGATGTGTCTACACAAGCTGCAACAGATTTAAACAAGAAAAAGTGGAATAAGATAACTATTGTGCCTTTAGCAAATGATTTAAAAATTCTTAAAGAATACCTAAATAAAAAATCCTTGGATGCTGCTTTAAAAATTAAAGAAGGCTTACAAACTACTGAAACATATACACAACTTTTAGAGACTGTGTATTGTAGGGTTTTATTATTAAATAGGCGCAGGCCTGGAGAACTTCAAAGAATTACAGTGCATGATTATTTAGAAAGCGACAATAATGATAATAATAAGTATGAAGAGTTTGATCGTGCGCTTACTGCCTCAGAAAGGATTCTGGTAAAGAAATTTAAACGTGTTGTCATTAGAGGTAAACGCGGCCGCGGAGTACCAGTTCTGTTTAATAAAGAAGTTCAAGATGATATTAAATTATTATTATCGATTAGGCATATTTTTTTTGCTTCGACACCAAATCAATTTTTGTTTGGTAATCCCGGTTATAACAATACAATTTATGGCTACAAAGTTTTGGAAAAGCATGCCAAATTATCAGGGGCGAAACAGCCTAAAGCAATATCCTCTACAAGGCTAAGAAAACATTTAGCCACCTTATCACAAATTTTTTGCATGTCTGAAAATGATATGGAGCAGCTGGCTACATTCATGGGCCATACTAATGAAGTACATAAAAAGTCTTACAGGTTGCCAGATGACGTATACCAAACTGCTAAGATATCAAAGCTTCTGATTCTTATGGAAGATGGAAAAGCAGACGCTCACAAAGGAAAATCTCTCGAAGAGATTGATTTAGATTTGAATGAGGAGATAATTGAAGAGCCCGTGGACAACAACGAAATTATAGACTATGATCCTGAACCTGTACCTACTTTAGATGCTAATTCTGATTACGTACAAACATATTGTAATTTAAATGACTTATCTCAGGCTGGACCATCTGGTATGCAAAATGATTCTCAACAACTTATTAATGAATCCGTGTCTCAATTAGGTAACAAAATACGAAAAGGAAAAAAAAGGACGTTGGTACCTTGGACAAAGGAACAAAAGGACGTAGTTACAAAATACTTTAAATTTCACATAAAAAATCACCAACCGCCTAAAAGAAATGAATGTGAGAAACTAAAAGAACAACATGTAGATTTACTTAAGAATAAAGACTGGCTAAAAATAAAGGTATTCGTCCAAAATATTTACTCTAAGGCTAAGAAATGAGAGAAGAAAATTTATGTTTTAAAATAGTTTGTTTTGTTTCAAATATTTTTACTTTGTTAATGCATACCAATGATTAAGATACTTATAATTATGTTTGAATTGATGATTAATACCCGGTTTCTGAGGTCCGTATCAGCTGTTTATTTATTCCATAACTTTATCTGATGTTTAGCTGTCATTAAACATTGTTTAAAAACAATTTTACTGACATAACTGCAATTACATTTATAAATAAGCAAATGCCTTTAAAAGCATTTTTAAACAAAGGACTTAATAAAGAATTAAAAAGGTTGTCTGTTTATCGAATTCATAATTAATGAAGAGATATCTAACAGCACCTCAGAAACCGGGCATGAGACTTTTAGTTGTAGCCACTGATTTATTTGAATTATAATATAAAAATACATGTTCCATTGTAATGAAGACTGATTGATGTTCATAATTAAGTTTATTTTGTTATTAGGTTAAGGCAGAGCCCATTTATGTTTAATTATTTTATTTTATATTAATATATATTTATATTCAACTAAAATTGTTAAAATGTTTTGATTTTTGTGTTTAGATACCCATTTTTTTTTACAAAATTTTAAATTGAAAGAGAAGCTGCAGATGGAGTTTACATTTCTTTTAAGTAGATATATCTAAAACAAGAATGACAACATTGAGTTGATAAAAACCCCACTGATTTCTTTTAATTATAATTAAAAAAAAATACCTGTTCCATTGTAATGAAGACTGATTGATGTTCATAATTCAGTTTATTTCGTTACTAGGCAAGGCAGAGCAAATTTGTGTTTATTATTATGTCAATGTAAAATTGCATTGATTTGTTGATTGAAAAGTTTTTATGTTCAGATACACATTTTTTGTAAAATTTAAAATAAAGCATTAAATGTTTTATATTACGATATGCCTTTTATTCCATATATTTGTAATATATGTGGGTTAACCTATATATTTCTTAATGTTAAAGTCGGTAGGTCGATAACTTTTGTTTTTGTTCCTGATTAAACTTGGTTCACGTAAGACGTATTTTATTGCGCTCCTATGCTCTCATATTCTGTTATAAGGATAGTATCCATATATTCTTCATTGGCGACGAGCTGGTTAATTACCTTCGTGTGTGGATGTGTTGAAAGTTATAAACTAAATTGTGTTTACCGGTAAAATGGCAGTTGGTAAAATAAGTGCGTTTGACCTTAGCAAGGACGACTGGAGTCTTTACATAGACAGATTAGAACAATATTTTATTGTGAACGACGTGAAACCGGCGATGCAAGTGGCTACGTTGATTACTGTGATTGGAAGTGATGCTTACGAACTGTTGGTTAATCTATGTACGCCTGACAAACCATCCACCAAGACCTTCAGTGACCTTGTCGACGTAATGAAAGGTCATTTACAACCAAAACCGAGTCTCTTGGCGGAACGGTTCAAATTTAGACGCAGGGGGCAGCAATGTGAGGAGACAGTTGCAGAATATGCAGCAGAATTGAAAAGATTTTCAATTAATTGTAGGTTTTCTGCGGCAAATTTAAAAGAAAACTTGCGGGACCAGTTTGTGTGCGGCTTGATGAGTGATTACATCAGACAAAGACTGTTTGCAGAAGATAATATATCCTTCGATGCAGCTTTCAAACTGGCAGTGACCATTGAAGCAGCCGAGGCGGACGCAGCTTTGGTAGAAGATCGTACCCGGGGACGAGGTGGCGATATACCTAAGGCGACATCGGCAGTGCATCAGGTGGTGTCAGCAGATAGACAGACTCAATCGAATACTCGCATAAAGAGGGAATCGATGGGGTCACATAGCGGCAACAGAGCGCGACGAGCCATGCCTACGACAACTTCGCATAATTCATTAGGCGGTGGCGCAAGGGTCACAAGCGGAGCGGGCAGCGGGAACCAACAGTATGGGAGAAATAATAAAGTTCACAATAAATACCCAGGTGAATGTGGTGTATGCGGCAATAATCATGCGGCAGAAACATGCAAATATAGGACATATGTATGCAGGGTTTGTACTCAAGAAGGGCATTTAAAAAGGATGTGCCCTAAACTGCGGGGTTTGACAACCATGTTCAACTTGTCAGAAACACTAATACCCGGCGAAAATACGAACAATTACAGTTTTGAAAGTGATGAGGTAAATAACTTCTCAATTATGTTGAATAATAATGTTGAAAAGTTTGGACCATACACTATCGATGTTTGTGTAAATGATAAAAGGTTAGTTATGGAAATAGATACAGGTAGTGCGATATCATGCATAAGCAAGGATTGTTACAATGAATTATTTTCTGATTGTATGATTCAAAGATGTAGTTTAATGTTGCGATACTATACGGGTGAAACTGTTATGCCGGTGGGTAAACTTAAGCCGTTTGTGAAGTATAAGGACAAGTCTAAATATCTCGATTTGTATGTTATTGAAAGTGGAAAGACGAGTCTTTTAGGTAGACAATGGTTAAGTGAATTAGGTATTGAAATACCCATTGTAACAATAAATAGTATGAGGAATTCGGATGTAAGATTTAGATTTGATGAATTTAGTTCCAGATACTCTGAGGTATTTTCGGATGGGCTTGGAAGATTCACCAATGGTACGGTTGGGTTCCGGCTGCGTGCGGACGCACGGCCGGTGTTTCTTCGCGCGCGCCCTTTGGCGTATGCGCTGCGCGAACCGGTGGAGCGAGCACTCGATCAGCTGGTAAGGGACGGAGTCATCTCGCCGGTAACCACTTCTGACTGGGCTACGCCTGTTGTACCGGTGATGAAAAAAGATGGTAGCATACGGGTATGTGGAGATTTTAAAGTTACCTTGAATAAATGCCTGGAGGTGGACCGTTTTCCTTTACCGAGAGTAGAAGATTTATTAACGAAATTACATGGGGGAAATAAATTTACAAAACTAGATTTATCTCAGGCGTACGCGCAACTTGAACTTGATGAATCAAAGAAGTATACGGTTATAAATACACATAAAGGCCTGTTTATGTACAATAGGTTAATTTACGGCTTAGCTTCGAGCCCCGGTATTTTTCAGAGGAAGTTGGAACAGCTTTTTGCTGATATGCCACGAGTAGGAGTATTTCTTGATGACGTCATAATAACAGGAACAGATGATCGTTCTCATTTAGCGACTCTTCATGAGGTTTTCGAAAGATTACAAAAATACGGTTTAAAAATTAAAAAAGAAAAATGTACCTTCTTTGCGGATTCAGTGACGTACTTAGGATTTATTATAAGTAAAAAGGGTGTACATACATGTCCTGAAAAGATAGAAGCCATTAAGAAAGTCAAAATACCCCAAAACGTCTCAGAGTTGCGTTCTTTTCTAGGGCTTGTCATGTATTATGCAAAGTTTGTACCTAACATAAGCAAAGTACTGGCGCCATTATACAATTTATTAAAAAAAGAAATAAAATTTGAATGGACTGAATTATGTACCTTAGCTTTTAATAGGATCAAAGAATTACTAATTTCTAGTGAAATTTTAGCACACTACTCGCCGGATTTACCCCTTGTGCTGACAACGGATGCCAGTAGTGTGGGTGTAGGGGCAGTTATTTCGCACATCACGCCTGAAGGGGAGAGGCCTATAGCGTACGCGTCGCGAGTCCTTAATTCAGCTGAAAAATCGTACTCACAGATAGAAAAGGAAGCTTTATCTATAATATATGGTGTCAGAAAATTTCATCAGTATCTGTATGGTAGACAATTTACGTTAAGAACAGATCATAAACCGTTAGTTGCAATTTTTGGAGACAAGAAGGGAATTCCAATAATGGCTGCCAGTAGGATGCAACGTTGGGCAGTCATATTGGCCGGGTATGACTATAAAATAGAGTATGTTCGTAGCAACGCGAATGCAGCCGATGCTCTGTCTAGGTTACCATTAGAGTGTAGGTCGCGTGAGACAGAAGAAAAGACGTACGTAAATTTTGTTCAAAAATTTTTACCGGTCACAAGAAAGATGATTTTAGAGCATATGAAGAAGGATGATATTTTAAATAAAGTAACATTATTTTTACAAACGGGTTGGCCTTCTTACTGTAAGGATGAAATGTTAAAACCTTATTTTATACGGCGAAATGAATTGTATTTAGATAGGGGTTGTGTCGTTTGGGGCTACCGATTAGTAATTCCGCATGCGTTAAAGAGTGTACTGTTAGAGGAGTTACATACTGGACACATGGGTATTGTTAAGATGAAGAGTATAGCTCGAAGTGTCGTGTGGTGGCCGGGCATCGACGGCGACGTGGAGCGCGTGTGCGGGGCGTGCGCGACGTGCGCGGCGGAAGGCAGTGCGCCTTCGCGAGCGCCGCCGCAGCCGTGGCCGTACATACCTGAACCATGGTCGCGACTTCATGTTGACTTCTTAGGACCCTTTCATGGTAAAAGCTTCTTGATTATTATAGACTCCACGACTAAATGGTTAGAAGTATTTCAAATGCAGAAAACTACGGCCGGTGCGGTGATTAAGGTACTACGAGAGACGTTCGCTCGTTTTGGATTGCCTAAGGAAGTAGTATCCGACAACGGCCCACCTTTTTCGAGTAGGGAATACGCAGATTTTATGAGCAATAATGGCATAAAAGTAACGTTTACTGCGATTTACCATCCGTCGTCTAACGGAGCGGCAGAGGGTGCGGTCAAGTTGTGTAAACGAGCCCTTAAAAAGTCTTTAAGGGACGGTTGCGATAGCGAAGCGGCTTTACAGACTTATTTGATGGCATATAGAAACGTAGCTCATAGTTCTACAGGCGTATCTCCAGCTATGCTATTACAACGCAGAAATTTACGCTCAAGGCTGGACCTGTTACGCGCTGATCGTCAGCTAGAAGATAGGGTTCAAGAAGTACAAGCCAAACAAAAATGTCAGGCAGGTGGGGTTTCGCGAGATTTTAGTGTAGGGGAGGATGTCTGGGTTCGTAATTATGCCGGAGGAAATAGGTGGCTTAGTGGTCAGGTTAAAGGTAAAGCAGGGTCGAGGATTCTCTTGGTTAATAGAAAAGACGGTCCACCATTAAAAAGGCACGTAGATCAAGTTAAAAGAAGATGGGCTACTTTTGATTGTCCACCACTGGTGCAAGAGGCGTCTCCCGATACGGTGGACGTGGAAATCGGTAGTAACTCTGCGCCCGAACCAGTAGAGGTTGTTCCCTCAGGGGAAGTAGTGCAGGGATTGACACAATCGTCGAATACATCAGATCGAGTAGATCACGTCCCAGGACCAAGGGTAACTTCCAAGCGTATTCGAAAGCCCGTTCAAAGATACCAAGATGTAGATTGATTACACTATGTTATTTTTTATATTATGCTATTTTTAATCTGTGTTATTTTATATGCTGTGTCTATGTTGTTATGATTATTGTGAGTTAAGGGTGAGGGTGTAATATATGTGGGTTAACCTATATATTTCTTAATGTTAAAGTCGGTAGGTCGATAACTTTTGTTTTTGTTCCTGATTAAACTTGGTTCACGTAAGACGTATTTTATTGCGCTCCTATGCTCTCATATTCTGTTATAAGGATAGTATCCATATATTCTTCAATATTCACCTGCATAAATATGAATAGGTACTATTATATTATTCGTATCATGAAACATCCTCTTTCTACCTTTGAACCTACATGTTCACACCAGCCTGTGCCTCTGAGCTTACCTGTTTATACATACTTAACTGTCCAACTCCGGACTTACCTGTTCACACCAGCCTGTGCCTCTGAGCTGACCTGTTTATACATACTAACCTGTCCAACTCCGGACTTACCTGTTCACACCAGCCTGTGCCTCTGAGCTTACCTGTTTATACATACTTACCTGTGCCTCTGAGCTTACCTGTTTATACATACTTAGCTGTCCAACTCCGGACTTACCTGTTCACACCAGCTTGTGCCTCTGAGCTGACCTGTTTATACATACTAACCTGTCCAACTCCGGACTTACCTGTTCACACCAGCCTGTGCCTCTGAGCTTACCTGTTTATACATACTTACCTGTGCCTCTGAGCTTACCTGTTTATACATACTAACCTGTCCAACTCCGGACTTACCTGTTCACACCAGCCTGTGCCTCTGAGCTTACCTGTTTATACATACTTACCTGTGCCTCTGAGCTGACCTGTTTATACATACTAACCTGTCCAACTCCGGACTTACCTGTTCACACCAGCCTGTGCCTCTGAGCTTACCTGTTTATACATTCAAACTTACCTGTCACTCGTCAAAAATGATTATATTGCTTTTTAAGATTTTGTAGACCACCAAAGTGAAAATACCTACGCTGTACATAGGTATTGTCACTTTTGTATGCTAACTATTAATTATTTATTTATTATCTGTTCCTGGAGTCATTATAAGCCCTTACATAGGTGGAAGCCTCTTGGCTGATAAGCTGGATACAATAATTCAAAAACAGTATTCGGAACCAATCTGAATTCAATAGTAGATGGATGTCATTTAGTTATTATAATCATTATGATATATGCAGAGCATTATACGGAATTGATTTAAACATACAGTTGGATGGAGGCGGGTATGTGCATGCAGTGTTTTGAACGTATACGGAGATATTCAGCGTGCAAGAAAGATTTAAGAGTGAACGTACGCACTAATTCAGTTATTCGGAACCAATCTGAATTCAATAGTAGATGGATGTAATTTAGTTATTATAATCATTATGATATATGCAGAGCATTATACGGAATTGATTTAAACATATATTCGGATGGAGGCGGGAATGTGCATGCAGTGTTTAGTAGGTATACGCAGGTATTCAGTGTGCAAGAAAGAATTAAGAGTGAACGGACGCACAAATTCAGCTAGAAATATTTAATTTGAATATCACCATTTAACGTTTAAATGAAATTTGACGTCGACTACTGACATGATACTGATTAAAACATCTTACATACACATTGAAAACATTAAAAATCTCACTACATTCAGTGGACGCCGCAGGGTGGTAGTTTGTAAAGACGCAAGAAGTCCTTCGCGATTTATATATATATATATATATAGATATATAAATCTATATAAATATATAATATATAAATAAATAATAAATAAATAAATATCCCGGGACATTCTTTAAACACGGCCGTCTGGTCCTCAAACTAAGCAGAGCTTGTACTATGGAAACCAGATAACTGATATACTACATATAGTATTTTTTTTTTCTAAATACAAACTTATATAGATATTTACACCCAGACACAGAACAAACAGACATGTTCATGCACACAAATGTTTGTCCTGGGTGGGAATCGAACCCGCGACCTTCGGTTTGCAAGTCAGCGTCGCTAACCACCAAACCAACTGGCCTGTCAAATATAATTTTTTATTTGTATACTTTGCTACTTATACTATTTATCCGATAGCGATGAAACTTTTGCCAGTTGTTCCACATACGCCTGCGAAGGTTCCTGACAAAAATCTTGCAAAGTAACACATGCCTGGAACAGGTAGTAAATAGAGATGTGTACCTTCTTCTGGTCGTTGACGAAGTCGATGAGCGGCGCGGAGGAGCGCGGCGACGCGACCAGCAGCAACATCTGCGGCCGCCAGAACTTCACGTGTTCGCGGCGCGGGTCCAGCAGCAGCAGGTACTTGCGCACCTGGGGAGGGGGAGGGACCATGTTAGTTACGTTACTAGCGATATAACAAGTATGAGAAATATATGTTCGATGTTGGCATCCCTGGCCTTATATTATGATTATTAAGAGAAATATATAAATTTTAATGAGACAATGTCAAGTGTCAAGTTGGCTCGGTGGATACAGACAAGAGAAAAAATGTATATGTATTACAAGCTCTGGTTAGTTTGGGATCAGATGACCATGTGAAAAATGTCCTTGGATATTTATTTCAGTATCAAGTTGGAGCGAGGTAGAGTTAAATCGGAGATAAGAAACGAACAATAGTGAGCGTGGTACCTGGTGGAAGATGAGCGCCTGGCTGAGGCTGCCCCACGTGGGGTCGGCGGCGGCGGGCGACAGCACGTGCAGCGCCAGCACCAGCGCCGACGCCGCCAGCGCCGCGCCCGCCGCCAGCAGCGGCCGCAGCGCGAACACCAGCGCCGCGCTGCCCGCCAGCCCCGCCGCCGACGTCACCCACGAGAACTGCTTGAACGTCGGCCTGCCGCCGGGGGTAGGGAGGGGGGGTCATTATATACCATTCAAAGTGTTCGTCAAACTAAAGATGGAACAGCAACCTAATCCATATAAGACCCCGGACCAACTAATTACAATGTTAAAAACTTGTTAAAAGAATGTATTCTTTTTCATAATTATCTATTTAAAAATATCAAAAAATTATATAAATAAATGCATCCATTTAAAAAGAAACAAAATTGTAACCGATATAAATCCACAATATTTATTTATTATAACAACAAAAGTTTCTTTTCACGACCAGAAGGGTGTTTTAATGTAATTTAGCTTTAAGTAGCTATTTGACACAGAGAAAGAAATTCATCTAACTAACGGTGGTATAGCAACACAATCCATGATATATGTTAATATCTTAAACTTATACACATCCACAATATGCTCCACTATAACGACACCCCCTCTTTGTCACCATTTTACGACTAATCAGCTCGAGTATTTTGATGTAACTTGGCTCATAAGTAACTAATTGACACAGAGAAGGAGATAATGTAAATAAGATGTAGGTTAACCATTAAATACATATGCCACTTTATCATCATCATCATCATCAGCCTCTCTCCGTCCACTGCTGGACATAGGCCTCACCTATGGCACGCCACTGAGCTCGATCTTCAGCTCTTTGTTTCCAACCGCTGCCAGCCAGCTTGCGTATATCATCGCTCCATCTAGCTGGAAGGCGCCCTACACTACGTTTACCGAGCCGTGGTCTCCACTCAAGAACACGTCTGCCCCAACGGTTATCGGTTCTACGGTAAATGTGACCAGCCCACTGCCATTTTATAATGTTTTTAGACCACGGAGCTAATGCAACAAATCAATAAAACCATACCTAAAATTGGGCGCCGAAGCCAGATCCAGGCCGAGACAGGCGAGGTTGATGGCGAAGTAGGCGGTCATGAAGAGCACGGAGTTGACCTGCGCGATGGCGTTGAGCGAGTCCGCCATGATGCCGAGCTGCACCAGCAGCCACGACGCCGCCACGGCCAGCACGGGGTTGCCCGACGTCTGCACCATCGGCCGGAGCAGGAAACCTAATAACATTCAGAATTTAAAACGATTCAGGCCCAGAGAGCACTTATAAAAATCAAACTTACTAAAGCTACCTCCGGTTTGGAAGTCAGAATGGACCAAATATCTATACACATCCCCCCCAGTCAATAATTTTAATGAAAAAGTTTTTAAAAACTTATAATACTACTAGCTGTCCCCCGCGGTTTTACCCGCGTTACCGTGGGATGTCACATGTATTATACTCGTACATAAAAACCTTTCTCTTCAATCACTCTATTTTTAAAAAAACCGCATCAAAATCCGTTGCGTAGATTTAAAGATTTAAGCAAACATAGGGATATAGGGCATATATTGCACTAAAGACTCACAGCCGGAAACAGAGTATTCTTAAGATATGGAACCATCCTTTTCTACCACGCTAATGCTCCATCAGTAAATGTATATTTACCAAATATATTGTCCTTCGCCAAAGCGTCCAGAACTCTCGAAGCCCCGATGAGATTTGAGAGTCCCGCAGAGAACGTTGCCATCAGCATACCTGTTGGTAAAAATGAATAATAAATATCCTAAGACATTCTTTACACACGGCCATCTGGTCCCAAACTAAGCAGAGCTTGTACTATGGAAACCAGATAACTGATATACTACATATTCTACTTGTTTTTTTTTCTAGATTCATACTTATATTTACACCCAGAACAAACATACATGTTCATGCACACAAATGTTTGTCCTGGGTGGGAATCGAACCCGCGACCTGCGACTTGGCAATCAGGGTCGCTAACCACTTCGTCAATTAAATACATTCTGAGATATTCTTCACAGACGGATACCTGATATCCGAATATCTGGTCTCAAACTAGAGGTCATCTTGAACATGGCCCATAACATAACGTTGCGCAATATTCAATTTCACGCTGCATTGGTTTTTGGCGCACTCAATACGGTGAAAATACGCTTGTTATAGATGTTTGTGGCGACATCTATGAACACGCACGCAAGAATCCTACATTGTCAAAATTATCTCAAGATTGGACTATATATACAAGCTCCCAACATGTCCGTGGAAGGGTGTAAGAGCCAACACCATTGTCCCTTCATAAAAATAGTCAACAGATCGGTCCTCAAGCATTATCACCTAACCTGGCGGAAGAACTTCCCCTTTAAATAGTCTCAAACCTCGCTGCTCCATACAGTAATATTAGTCTCGTTTAAATCTTACCTACGGCAATAAATGGCGGCCACACATTGATAGGCAGTAGGTACACGTAGTTATTCTGCAAGAGTTCCCTGGAACACGTGGCCGCTGTCAGCACGCTCAGTGCCACGTACGAGATAGCAGTGAAAAGGAGCGCTGCTAGAGTACCGAACGGTATGCTGCGAGACGGGTTTTTTAATTCACCTGTAAATACAAAGTTATTTTTTAATTTTCACATGTTAACAGATACAAAGGCAGTGGCAAGAATTTTTTGGGTTTATTTGAAACGATGTCTGGAACTTTACTTGTAATTCTGTGTGGAAAAGCCTTACTTTTCCAGCCAACACAGTATTACAAGTACACTACTGCTTCACGGCGGAAATGGTTAAGGTAGCAGTACTTCCCAGCTCAATTACTTCTATGCTCCTTCCAGTCCTCGATATCACACCAATGACTTCCCAAAAATATTTACTTACCGCTCATATTAGCCCCAGCCATGACCCCTGTGACCCCGGTGAAGAGGACCCCGAAGACGGACGCGAAGTCCACCAGCTGCCCGTTGGCCGTGTAGTCGTGACCGTACTGCGGGTACAAGTTGCTGTACAAAGTGGTCATGTTAAGACCCGTGTACGAGAAGTTCGTCGCGTTCACCATCGTGTTTGTGTCGGGTTTGTCTATCTGTAACATATATAATAAATAAATTAATATTGAGCGAAGAACTGATAATCTATAGGGAAGAAAGATGTCATGTGACGACCACGTACAGGAAAGCGTCGAGTGTGACGACCGCCCACCAGGTGGACCAACGACCTGATCAGAGGCACTGGAAGCCCCTGGATGCAGGCGGCTAAGCGTTCGAGATGGGAATTTAAGGGGGAGGCCTGATAAATACTAGTGGTCCCCTAGAGATCGAAATGAGGCGGGGGTTACAATCAGTTGGACCATCTGCCTGTATGTCGGAATATGTGACTGTAAAAACTGTTGAACTGTAAACTAAACATTTTTAAATAAATGTCATGTAATAAAAATAAGTTTCGTTTTTAAAAAGATTTAGCTAGTATCAGTACTCAGTAATCAGTATACTCAGTAGAATAGCTGAGTTTTTTCCGGCTCTTCTCAGTAAAAAATAACCTTCCGAACAGTGCCTCTACCATGAGTTGCTATCGAAACTTACTTTAGTCACTAGCAAGTAATCTACTATCGATACAGTATTTCTCGATAGCGACTGTCAAATTTGTGACTCACCGTGGTACCGAATTTCTATAGCAAAGGCTAAAAAACGTTACTCGCTAGTGTTTACATTTCAAATGATTTTCGCCTATCGACTCGTACTATCGATTTTAGTTCGTTACGTGACCGCTAGTGGCGCTGTACACATTTGCCATAGAAATGTTTTACGCCGTCGCTAGCGAGTACGTACGTTAAAAACTCATGGTAAAGGCACAGGTATTAGTTAGAGTGACATAGGTGCTTAAAAATGCCTATTTGAATAAAACTACTCTCATTTTCATTTTCTCATTTAAAAATATGTTAAATGATCGCACACTGTGGAAGTGAAACCTTCAGAGAACTTCTCTCTCATTCCCTCACAGGATAAATCCTAAAGATTTACATATATGTTTGTCTCTTTTTAGTGTGGGGCCATTCAAGTATTACGTAAGCAGGTTTATTACAATTATTTACCCCCCCACCCCTTATCAGCAAAAGTAAGCAAAGCTCTTACCACCTCCCCCCATGCTTACGTAAAAAAAAATCATAGAATGTATTGTTTTTGGAACTAAGTTCCTTATTGCGCGTTGCGATCGGGGGCTAGACGGAAAAAATTAAGACTAAAAGTTGTAACGACACTTTTTGCTATTTATTATTGCCAAGATTTATACTGACTGACGGACTGACGGACTGACGGACTGATGGACTAATCGTCACCGCAGCCATGTTTTATCTTAATAATCACAAAAATGATACTATCTCATATTATTTATAATAAGGCGCTTCGTTCCTATCTGGTCTCCCACGACACCATTTTTTTTTTTATTGGATTGAATTTTTTCTTAGTCGCTGCTTGTAATTCTTCTTCAATTCTCTTAGATACAGTAATACAGTAGTTTGCTTGTAACTTATAATTACGCCACACTAACTTCTGTACATTTTCTACTTACATATTTGAATGAACAATATTTAGTATAATTTGATTTGTCTATTTGAAACGACATCTTAAATAAACTTTGTCTGATTGAAACATCGGTAACACAAATCTTAACATGCTTTGCTATGCTTCTAATACGTCTACTCGTCAGACTATCCAAACGAAACAATACACTGACAGAGAAAATTTTGACAACTGAATAGCACGTGGTAATTCCCCTACTCGATTCTAAGCGAGTACCTAAACGTAGGTATACATTATTTGTGGGAATCCCCGATAATGCGTTTCGTTTTCAAGCTTGGACAATGTGTAGGTAAATAATTACGGATGACGTAATCATGATCTAGACCCCCCTACCCCCCATGTCATCAAAAATAAACAAACCAAAAACCCCGCCGCCCCGTAGCTTTTTGCTACGATGCAAAAGAAGTTTCCAGTTAAAAATGATCTGACCTCCCCAGGAGAGGTGACGAGGAAGCTGATGAAGGCGCTGCTGAGACACACGAGGATGGTGAGCCAGATGGCGAGGCTGGTGCGCGCGAACAGCGACGCGCCCGCCAGCGACACGCACAGCCCGGCCGCGTTCAGCAGCGAGCGGTACAGGAACCGGTACCACCACCCGTCCGGTATACCCGGGTGGCTGCCCACCAGGTAACCTGGGACAATTTAATAAATTTTCACGCCTGCAGCGACATTTATGAACCCCCACGCGAGAATATATCGTACTTTCTACTTCAACAGATGCACCGCGGTCCCCAGGCACGATCACCTAGGGGCGGAAGATCTTACATCTTGCACCTCGCTCCTCCATATGCCCATTATTCCCGAAGAGAAAAAGGTCCATTTACCACCGTAGTGTTTATATTTAGTAGTTTGATATTGATAAACATTAAAAAAAAATTGCCAAACAAGTCTGATTATTAAAAACATGTAACCTTGCTGAGTTTCTCGCCGGTTCTTCTCAATTAAAGGCTGACTTCCAAACCGGTGGCAACATCAGCTTTAGCCTTTATAACTTGCCATCTAGGGCCTAGACTGAATAAAATGACTTGTTTTTCTAAGAAGACATTGTAAGCTATATGACATTTTCGCCGTCTATCGGCCACATTAACGATCTCCAGCTACAGGTAATCATTTCTAAAAATTGAATATTAGCTTGCCAACATTTTGGCTAAAAATAGCAACTGATAGTATAGCAAAAACTATGGTAAGTACTTAATTTATTTTGTTTATATCAAGATCATTTTATCTGTCAGTTATTATTTAATTGTCAGATCATTATTCATTTAATAGAACGTGATAAACTTACCGTTAGACCCAAAATTCTCCACCAAAGCTTCCGTACAGGCCGAAATGCAAAGAGCGCTGGACACGACGTTTGCGAAGAAAAATAACGTGCCGATCGCGCCACCGAATTCTGGACCCAATGTCCTACTTATCATGACTGATTATTCGTTGAGGTAATTATTATGAATGACGTCATTGGCTAGTAAAAGTTAATAAGAGATAAGTATTCCATAATGGCAAATCTGTTTTAAAATTCAATACCAACAGCATTATCTATTTCAGTGGATTAAATACCTTATGCCAACGTCGTAGCATCTATTTCGGGATGCATGTGTACGATCCATTTTGGATGGAGTGAAATTGGACTTTAGTTCTGAGTCATAAAGCATATAATGCGCGGACTGAATAATGGGATGACGGTAAGTCATGAATTTACACAAAAGCAATGAATCATGAAATAAGGATACGCCAGAGAACAATTATAATTTGATGATAGGAATGAATGTTATTATAGTAACTTCAAATATCGTATTTAATTGTTTTGTGTTCGAAGTATACTATTATTGCATACTTTTTTTTAACTAACTTTCATTCGAATTAAGTATAAAAAACATGTTTTATGTGGCATATGTCATGGAGTGTATTTGCACGGACAGTGATGCCCACAATGGGCAATACTGTTACCATTTTTTTTATACCACAATAGCCGACAAACAAATAGTCGGTCCACCTGATGGTAAGCGGTCCGCCTATGGACAATTGCAACACTAGGAGCATCGCCAATGCGTTGTTGACCCTGATACGTGAACAGCCCCATTAGTTTCCTAACCGAAACACAGTAATACAAGTGCACTACTGCTTCACGGCGGAAATGGGTAAGGTGGTTTTTCACTATGTATTAAAAAGGATACAATAAACTCCACCTCCTTCAACCGCTCCATTGGTTGAAATTGCGCAAATAGAAGTAACTGTAAATACGACTATTAAATACGCCAGTCCGAATTGTCCTAATGTCACTAAAAGTCCCGCGTTTCCAACTAGGTAACCTGAAAATAGAAAAACAATTTACAGTTAAAAAAGCTTTTTTAAATATTAATAGTACTTATACAGGATGACTGGTGAGATACCTTCGATACTTATGGAGAGTACTCGGTACTCGATTCTCGTTAATCGTTTTATTCTGTCCTAAGCCAGGATTAAAGTATGAAGGGAAAACGGATCATGCTCATGGGGATCATACATGGGGAGAGGTCTTGATGTAGGTGCAGTGCTGTACAGTGTACGTACCTATGTATTCTGTGTTGATAGCGCGCTGCGCGTATCCAAGAATTGCGCAGGTAAATACGGGACTCTCGGTGTACTGTTTACTAAGTTTACTAAGTAGTAATTTAATTTTTATTTTTAATGTTATTTTTTTTCATCATATATGATCGCCAACTATCACATCCTCAAATATTGAAGGTATCTCACCAGTCACCCTGTATATTAAATTTTTGACGGGCCGGTTGGTTTAGTTGACCCTGACTGCCGCGCCATAAGGCTTGGACTAGATTTCCACCCAGGACAAACATTTGTTTGCATGAACATGTCTGCTTATTCTGTCTGGAAGTAAATAGCTACGTAGTATATCAGTTATCTAGTTTCCATAACACAATCTCTGCTTGTTTAACCAAAATCTTACTTTAGTAAGTGAAGCCTAGATGAAAACTGTCTCTCAAGAGCTGTAAGAACACACCGATAGGTCCTTGGCGACAGATTCCCGACATGAGCGTGGTAACCGGCCAAGCAGGCACTACAAAGTAACACAGTGGAATAGTGTATCAGTTATCTGGTATCGCACAAGATCTGCTTAGTTTGGGATTCGATAGCAGTTTTGAGATATGCCTATAGATCATTTATTACGAGCTTCCGCCACGCGGTCTCACCCTCGCTCCCGAGAGAATTAATGGTTTCCTGGGGTAAAATCTTAGCATATATCCAGCGGCGCCCTTACCCATTGCGAGGCTCCGGGCGGCAGATCATTGCGAGGCCCTTTGTCCGTCGTGATAAGTATGTGATGCGAAAGTAAGTCTGTTTGTTTGGTTTAGGTATTTGTCATGTTTGACAAGAAATGCTAAAGTTATAAAAATAAACAGGCCAGTTGGCTTGGTGGTTAACGCTCTGACTGCCAAACCAAACGTTGCGGGTTCGATTTCCACCCAGGACAAACATCTGTGTGCATGAACATGTCTGTTTGTTCTGTGTCTGGGTGTAAATATTAAGCATGTATTTAGAAAAAAAAAAGTAGTATATGTAGAATATAAGTTATCTGGATTCCATAGTACAAGGTTTCTGGTCCCAAACGTGTGTAAAGAATGTCCCAGGATATTTATTTATTTATAAATAAAATTTGAAATCCATATTTTTTTTTATTTAATTGGGTTGCGCGGGGCCCCTGCAAGAGCGAGGCCGCCTCTGTCTATATCATTCGGGAATAACGTATTTTTTATTTTATAAATTATACAAAATCCACAGCACTCTACAATTATAAAATGAGTCATACAGTTGTGACATACCTACTCTACTGCCAATTACGGATTTACATATTGTGAATTAAAAACAAACAATCTGTAAAATATGTTTTTAAATCGGATTATTTGTTTCGGAAATTACATTCTGCATCCAAACATTGTATCTTTAAAATTTAAGAAATATGTGAAGATATTTTTTTCCAATTTCATTTATCATCTAAACAAAGCAATGCCGATATATTCGGTGACAGTCTAATCCCATTTAAAAAAAAACTGCTTAATTCAAGCAATATGTGAACTGTATAGCATTGTTTGTTGTTTTATTTTATAGATTTTTATTTAAATCTTTTTATTTTTTTATTTTTATTGAGTCGCCAAGTTTTTTAAGTTATGTTTTGGTTCGGTTGTTTGTCCTTTTGCATGCAGTCGTCACCTCTACTTAGGACACCATTTATGTTTAACATTTTTGAATGTATTAGTGTGTGTCTTGATGGTGATCTAAAATAAATCATATTCAGTAACATGCGCACATATTGAATAATAACATATATATTAACTAGCTGTCCCCTGCGGTTTTACCCACCTTTCCCGTGGGATGTCACATGTATTATACATAAAAACCTTTCTCTTCAATCACTCTATCTATTTAAAAAAAACCGCATCAAAATCCGTTGCGTAATTTTAAAGATTTAAGCATACATAGGGATATAGGGACAGGGAAAGCGACTTTGTTTTATATTATGTAGTGATATTACATAATACCTACACATAATTAATAACACATGTCATAATTAACAGTTGACTTAATAATTATACCGCGACAACGGCTGACGTATAACGATAGTAGGTAATTATCCATCACACGTGACAATATAATGAATCATTGCAACTCGCATGTAGGAATGACCCGTAGCGAACTTATAATGTGATATTTAATTAATAAATTACAATTTACTCTGTTACTAGAGACCAGCCGTGCTATTCACAAACAAAAACTCGCCTAGTGATGACAGGTGAACACGCGGATAGCGGACCTCTCGTCTAATTGTGAAGTCGCGAGAGAGACAGGTAGACAGGAACATTTTTTTCAAGTCTAGTTTTCTAGTCCCAAACAAAGCAAGCTTATGCTATGGAAACCAAATAACTGATATAATAATACATTACTTAATGTACTACTTTTTCTTCTAATTTCATACACAGACAAAAAACAAACAGACATGTCCAAGCACACAAATGGTGGGAATCGAACCCACCGCCTGTGCTGTGGCAGTCAGGGATTTTAGTAGCAAAGTTGGATTGTCGGTATATTACTACCTAGCTTCTAGAACCAACTATTTTTAATAAGCGACCAAGACTTAAGCCCATTATGTTCGAACCCGAGATATTGACCGAATGTGGGTTTTACTGGCCGAAGGAGGCCGAAAAAAAAAGTTCGTTCAGACACTACTTATTCTCTTGATTTTCAGTTCAATAACCACAAGGTTAAATTGAACCTTTGTTGTGTAACATCTAGTTAAATTTAAAACGCTTTTACTTGACCGAGAAGAAATAATACTGTTGACAATGTGACGACCTTGGCGACAGGTTAAGACACCGCAATTCTTTAAATGTCTGATAAATATTAGTATTTGTTTTTGTATGGATTCGTAGAAAGGTAATAATATTGTTTTTATAATGAATCTTCCACTCGATACAAAAATTACTCAGATTGTGACATTTCTGTGTTTTCTAACCTAACCTACTAATACTAGGTTATAATAATAATGCGAATGTTTGTATGTATGGAAGTTTGTTACTCTTTCACGCAAAAAACTACCAGACAGATTTGGATGAAACTTGGCAAATAGATAGAGCATATACTGGAACAACATACAAGCTACTTCTTATCACGGGAAGATGTAGAATCCCTTGGGAACGCGGTTAAAACCGCGGGGAACAGCTTTGCTAGTAAAATAATAAAACTGTAGAACCGTCGTGTCTGTGCATTGGAAATATTTAACAAAAAACTGATTGCGGTTAATGTAGGAGGTATCACAGAATACATCAAGACCATTTTTGTTTCAATGTCTGGCTCGAAAAAGAAAGATAATTTCAATTTAAGTTATCACGCGTAGTCCAAAGTCCAGAGTACAGCTAGTATAATTATACTATACTTTATATATATTGTCTACTGTTAGGTATACAGCTAAGCTAGAAACCCTGACCTGGATGGTTCGATTTCTGGGTCCTGCTTGTATGACTGGTTTACATTACAGAGACCTCTGCCGACTCTTCGCAGGTAATGGGCGTGAATATATACAGTGTAAACTCTTTATAACGAAACTCAAGGGACTGAGCATTTTTTGTCGTTATAGAGAGTTATCGTTATATGGAGTGAACAAAAAAAAACAAAACAAAGTGAACAAACCAACCAACTTGGGCTCACTTCAACGTTATAGGGAGTTTATCGTTATAAAGGATAACGTTATAAAGAGTTTACACTGTATAATGTAAACATTTCAACAAAATATGGTAATAAAGTGAACTTTTGCGAATAACGTCAAAAATCAGTGAGTAACTATTATACTAGATAAATGAAGCAATATTAGTGGGCGTTACCGCGTCAGCCAAATTAAATTGACTTTATACAGATTTTTCTCTTGCACGTTTTCAATATATTATTACTTACGCCTACTCATAACGACAATTTACATATTAATAAGCGGATCATGAATTTAAAGATACCTAAGGCCGAAACATTATATCCCTCAAAGATTTGTGTTTATATATTGTCGTTTAAAGGTAGGTTTGAGACTAGCTGTCCCCCGCGGTTTTATCCGCGTTCCCGTGGGATGTCACATGTATTATACATAAAAACCTTCCTCTTCAATCACTCGTATCTATTAAAAAAACCTATCAAAATCCGTTGCGTAGTTTTCAAGGTTTAAGCATACATAGGGATATAGGGACATAGGGACAGAGAAAGCGACTTTGTTTCATACTATGTAGTGACGCTGTATTCTGGGTGACTTCATGGTTATAGAAACTATTACAGTCAAATGTCACCAGTGTTTTTTTTTTGTTTACCCCGCCATCTGATCCCAAACTAAACTGAGCTTGTACTATGGAAACCAGATAACTGATATATTACATATACTACGTTTTAAATACATGGTTATATAGATACCCAAACACAGAACAAACAGACATGTTCATGCACACAAATATTTGTCCTGGGTCGGAATCGAAGCCGCGAACTGCGACTTACTAGTCAGGTCGCTAACCACCAAGCCAACCGGTCTGTCGAGTTTATTTTGTACAAATACCAGCAGGTTTAATAAATAAAACTTACCCATTCTGATAAATATAAGTGCGCTGAACATGGAGAGCACCACGGGGCAGAATACCCCAGCAAATGTCCCCACCTTCTTAATGCCAGGCCTCTCTGTCCTGAACTCACCGAATTCCACATATCCTGCACAAATATTGACATTATAAGAATTTCCACTGAACCAGATAACAGTTGGATCTAACCAAGGAATAATATTTTGTAAACATAAACTCTAAAATACTCTTGTGTATGACTATTTGGACAAATTCATATATTACTTTACATTTCTCTAGCTGTTTTAATAATAGTCAATCAATAATATAATTATAAATATTAAATTCTTACAAAATGGTGTATTTTGTCAGTACTATGTTACCCTCGTCAATCCCTTGGCAGTCAAATTCTGAAAATTTGAAATATCTCACAAACTACTTAAAAAAGTGACTGGCCCGATTTGGAACAATATATTCATTAGATTATCCATCTTATACACCCGAATTTGTAGAAATTTGATTAAATAACTATAGAAAACAAAATATCCTCAAGAGTTACCCAACTTTTGTATAATCACCCATATACATAATATTACAATAACATTTGTTTTGTCCAATTATGTCTCTTAATGTGACAAACACAAATAGTTTTTTCTATGTTACTAAATTTAATTTTTTATTACAATAAAAAGATACCTGATTGGCTTTTTAACTTCTCTTCCATTTCTCAAAGTGCACAGAATCCACGTCACTAATGCTCAGATGAGAAAACACTACTGACCCCAATGTAATTACATTATCAATTTATCACACAATTGTTTAATGTTTATAATTTTTTTCTGTATTAACGCCAGCCTTGTTCACCTTGAGGACGGAGGTGTTTCACAACAATGAGCGTTGCACCAATTGTATTTGAAGTTAATCAATGGTCATTAACACTATAGGGTATCCTAATTTTATTATTTAATTATTAGGCATGCAGTTGATTCAAAATTAAAAAATTCAAAATTCAAAACCATTTATTCAGTTTAGGCCCTCGGAAGGCACTTATGAAGGTCAAATTTAAAGTTACTGAAGCTACTACCGGTTCGGAAGTCAGCCTTCAACTGAGAAGAACCGGCAAGAAACTCAGTAATGTTACATTATTTTTTTATTTTTATTAAATAAATTTTATCTATTCTGACTTTTTGGCTATTTTATAATATCAATTTTACATATTTTTATATTTAACAATTACAAAATATTTAATATAGGTAACATTCAAGAACAAAAAAAGAAATAACAAGACTACAAAATAGAAAATGACAATAATTACTTACAACTAAAACAAGAAAATTAGAGGTTCACTGTGCAGAGTAGCTATTTCCATACATTTTTAACTTCAATATAATGAACTACCTCGTAATACGCTTTTTCTTTCAAAACTATCCCACTCTTCACCTGATAAGTGGCTATATCTTGTTGTTCTCTGCTAGTTCTTCTCATTGAGATGGTTATATATTTATGGAATTGATTAACATTTTGAGCTGTTACAAGTCTATTCCTACTAATCCTAATATCCTGCTAAATAATAAATGAATAAGTGAGATAGTTTTTTGTTTATTGCCCTACAAAGCCACACTGACAGGGTTGTGGTATTCCTTAACCACTTATTTACTTCATTATATATCTTACGGCACGCAGCATGGAAATAAATTAAAAATAAGTATGACGCTGTTGAAAATTATAGACATTATAGACTATTTTTCCGCCCATTGTACATAAATTACAGGTTTATTGTAATTTTTTTTCTTTGTATTCTTATTTGAAGAGTTATCTATCTACCTATCGATTCGTGATAAACTTAGAGATTCTGAGTTTGATTTTTAGATAGAGCATAGTATGATTGTGTTTCTTTTTATACTGGGTAAAACTTGCTTTACTACACAGTAAAGCAAGTAATGTAATTTAATCAATATTACAAATGATTTCAATGTCTTCACAATATGCCTGTAATCTGAATAAACCATAGCAGTCCACTTATATATAACCTTGCTGAGTTTCTTGCCGGTTCTTCTCAGTTGAAGGCTGACTTCCGAACTGGTAGTAGCTTCAGTATATTTAAATTTGACCTTCATAAGTGCCTTCTGAGGGCCTAAATTAAATATATGGTTTTGAATATCTTATCAACATACCTTCTCCTGGTGATCTGTTACTGGGTCCTCTACCAAGCCTCAACCTCAGCTTGTGCATCAGCCCTGGCGACCCTGAGGCGCTATTCACGCTTGGTGCAAGCGGGTCCAATGTTTCAGCCATGTCTGGTGGCTTTGTCACTACAGTGAAACAATTTCTTAAATTTTGATCCTTTAGTATGAGTTGGGTGACACATGATGTTTTATAAGATTTCACAATGGTTTATGTTTATTTTGACATAATAAGGGGATACCATAACCGACCAAGGTCTCATGAAGTGCTTAGTGTAGTATTTCAGAGAAAACATGTGATATTTCACATGATACAGGTAAAAAAGCTTCATCTGTCATAACTCCTCCTATGTGAAAAAGATTATAACTATATACAAACAAACCATTTCACTAACAGATCTTGTAGAAATGTAGTGCACATCTTATGCCATAAGTAAATAAATACTCTAACAATCTTCACAGAGAGTAGCATTATATGCTTCAGCCTTATAGGCTCTTAATAAACTAGTGCGCATCAACATCAACGATTGCATCACTGCTTACCATCAGGTGGGATCGTAGCCAAGCATTAGTTTATATTAATTAAAAAAAAAGCCTCAATAGTAGTTTCAGAAATCCTGGTATTTCTACAATCTTAATTGCTAATTAACAACAATGAAAAGGTAAGTTTTTGGAGATAATGGCAATAATATGTGTGACATATAAAGGTAATTAAACATGCAATTTAATAATCAATGGTAAACTTATACTGTACAATAAATCAATAGATAGAAGTGAGTAATAAAGAAATATGTGTGGGAATTTTCAATGGATAATACTATCATAATCAATTAATTATAATAACTCTACAAGTGGTACAACATCTACACAAATATTATAACAAGGTAAAGTTGGCAAGTATGGATGTAGGATGTAATCTCAGAAATTATTAATCCAATTTCAGATATTCTTCCACTGATAGAAAGCTATGTTATTCTTGATTTATGTAGGCTGTATCATAAACTCCAGAGAATATTTAATCTCTTGGGAATGCGGTGAAACTATGAGATGGTAGCAGTTTAATGAACTACCTATCAAATATGAAAATGATATTTATTATTAATATTTAAACTATTGCCTGTATAATTAAAAAAACAATATGAAGACAATTTCTAAAACCTTATGAAAGCCAACATAAATAAAGAATATCAATATTTCTATTTAATAATGATACATGTATTTACAATAAAGTAAAGAGTACAACATTAAAAAGATAAATATTTGAAGCACATTTGTTACTCACTCAAATTAAAGTCACCCATTTCCAATCAGTGCACTAATTATCAGTTGTAATTAGATCACACAGCTGTATCTATCAACAATACCATTATAATGACTGTCCAATAGAATGGTCACAAAGTACTGCTGACAAAAACTCTTATGAAGCAGTCAAACAACTAATAAACCAATGATATAGATTATCTATAGTAATAAGACTAAACATTCTCAGCCTATGTTTAGTGACCTACTTCATACGTTATGATGACCTCACTCTAAGCAAAATAAATACAAAAAGAGTATATTTTTATGTGAACAATGAAAAAGAATATGTTAATACGTGTCTTAGCCATCCAATGCACGGAGGCGAACTATCATCCCATAACTGAGTTAGAAACAGCACGGATAATTTCAATCGAAAGGTTTTTTTTGCATGCGAAGCAAATAACAAGCAAAACATTGGATTCTTACTCACCAGTCTAACGTTAAGAAGTCAATTGTATTTTTTATTCATGTATATTCAAATTCTGTTTATATCATAGTTCCGTGTGTTGTTGTTCTTTGTTTTTGTTAGCGATAAAAGAACGGAAGTTGCTAATAATGCGGAAATCCTTTCCAACTTACTGTCCAGAAGGAGAACCGATTAACCGAGCTAGCGGTTATCATTCTGTCTGACAGCTGTCAAAAAAGCAGTGGCCAGCTAAAAAAATATTGTAAACCCAATAATGTTATCTTTGTCGTTAATTAATGCAGTAGAAAAACCTCTCTAATAGCCTTTTAATTGTAATAATATTCATCTATTGATTTAATATAATAATAATATATTTAATAATTATAACATAATACATATTAAAAACCTTTTCACAAAGTCTCAGTTTCAAAGTCAAGGTCAAAGTTGCATATTAAACTCGACACTGGCTAAAAGTAAGTCCTTAACACAATTTGACTGCTACAGTTTTAAAAACCACTTTTTTGCTAGAACCTATTTGTATCTCCAAATATCCCAATAGTATATTCAGATTATAAGCTATCTATGTCCCAAATCCGTTCACCCACCTAAAAGAAGCTTAACAAGGAACATCCAAACTTACAGTTTAATACTTTGCTTCCGGCTGCCTTTACGCTTTGATCATAAACTATGCAACGGATTTTGATGCGGTTTTCATCAATAGAAAGAATGATTCAAGAGGAAGGTTCATGGATATAATAGTTGAGAAAACACGCACATAACAAACCTCCGGAACGCGGGTACTGCAGTGAACAGCTCGCTTATAATATTAGAAGGATTTCATACTTCGACCATCAAGCCACCAGTTGGCTTGATGCTCTGTTAAAATGCTATGCATTTAGTTTTATGGCTATATAATTAATGTTTTTATCCAATCCTCTGATGATAAATGATCATAGCAGCCTATCAACACTTGCAATTGCAACACCATGGGCATCATATAAAAAATCTGTAAATGCCCTCAAGACTAAAATAAAAAATCACCCTTCTTGAAGAACCCCATGCTTTTTAATATACTTCACTGAAATACAAAGGTTCTGAATCCAGATCACATTCAGGTTTCCAATAAAACAAAATCTAAAAATAAATTCATGAAGACATTTTATTATTAATAAGAACACTGTTTTACTTTACATCAAGATCACGGACCCATCCTTAAGCTAACTGTTGGTTGTGAAAAAACATTTTTGGGATTTACTAAGATATATTACAAGAAAGTACATTTTCAGTATTGCCATATATGTTAATACTTTTCTAACTGGACCATGGCAAAGTTTTCTTACAACATTGACCTATAGAACTTAACTAATACCTTACATTAATTTACTTAGGAATGGTAACATTAATTATATTCTATCTAATGATTCCAACATGATGATGCTATTTCCTCTGATAACCTGTGAACAATATTATTATTATTAGAAAATTATGGCTTTCACCCTGTAGTTGCATCTTGTAGTTACCAGCATACCCTGGTTAATGGGAAGGCCATGTTCAAGAATAGGGCTATTTTAGTACAAAAGTATTACAACAAAAACTGATTTATTCATACTAAGCAAGACAGTTCTTAAAAATATATCTCTCATTTATGCCGAGAAAGCAGCCACCTGAGGGTAAATGTTCACCACCACCTTTAGATATATGCAATACCAAGGCCATTGCATTGTCAACCCTGAGATGTTAAGTTGTTAAGTCTCATGTGTCAAGTTGGTAGTACTACCCTGGACAAACTGCAAAAATAGCTCTACTACTTGTGAAAATGAGTAATAACTGTGTTTATTGCTGGTATTTCTCTGTAGAAGCAACCTTTTAGAATTTATAATCACTTTACAACAAGTTACACTTGTAATCATCAGTCAGCAAAACTTAATAAATCAACAATACATACCACCATTCCAATATTATTACGCTGTCCATCTTTGCATTCCTCAACAGATTCGTCTAGGACGAGATTCATGAAGGGATCAAAGCCTCTGAGCACACCAGTCACAGCCCGGCCGGCATTCAATTTTATGGATAGCTTTTTGTCCATAAACCTGTAAAATTTTATTAATTAATAATCACACCAGGAGAACCAAGCCACTTTTAAGTCAAAAGACAAACATAAAGCGATAAAAAACAGTAATTTACTTGGTAAAATAATATTTGTTAAGGTTACAATGACGCGCGTGGGACGCTATAATCTGCTTACTAGGCGCAAAACAAATAGTGTACTTACTTTTTTAATTCAGGAGGATGAGCCTTCGACATTTTATAAACTGAACAGCTAAAGCTTTAAGTTAAATGACGAATTGAGTTACTCAATTGCTACGTTTATCGTTTAATACAACAAACAACCACTATGAAAATGAATTGGTTGGATTTTAAACCGGTGTTGCCAACCAACTCCACCCTTTTTATACAATATGATTTTTAGAGAAGTAGCCAAAGAGCTCGATTTCTAAGCCCTAAATTAAAAATAAACTAGCCTGTTAGCTTGGTGCTTAGAGACTCATACTGGTATGCCGCAGGTGGGTTTCAATTTCACAGGAAATTAATTGTTTTACAATTTTCTCTTTGTTTTGTGTTTCGGTGTTAATCTATAATATATAATCATATGTTTAGAAAATAGAACTTTAGGAAGTAAACGAAGAATAACGTAGTATATACAAGCCCTGGTTAGTTAGGAATCAGGAATCCGTTTTTAATGAATTTCCCAGGCGGTAAACATGTAATAAAAAGAAAAAGTGTTTTGCTAGTTGTAAACCTAACTGATGTGAAAATTTACTAGATTTGGCTATAAGGGTTATCACTGGTATTACTTCTGGTTACTTCAAAAGTTGCCAGATAAATAATAAAGTATATACAGATAATAATACTAATAATAATAATAGTACCTGTCTTATACAAAAGTTTTTTTTTTTTAGAAATGTTTATGTCGTCGTAATATTGTTCCCTGAGGATGACATAGTGATCATAAATTAATAATATGTTTAGTTAAGCTTTTTTAGAAGAAAGTACTAAACTGGCAATGAAAACGTTCAGTAATCATAGTCAAACCATTATAGATTTATTAAATAATAATATAGTTTTGAATAGTATTGATTGGAAAAAATTACAATAAATCAATTAAAATATTTTTTTTTTCAAGTTAAGTTTTATTCAAATTTTTGAACAAATGTTTTTTCAGGTGTTTTTAGTGCTGTCATTATAAATAAAGTAAAGTTATCTAGATTTACACATTTTTACTAAATGGACTTAACAATAATGATTACACTAAAACAATTTATAACTGATAACCAATTGAAATTTTCTGAGATTAGAGATTAATAATAATAGTTAAAATTTAAAAATATCATATTTTTCAATCATTGCCACATTAAAAAATATACCAAGACGTATAGTGCCATTTATTTTAAAAGGTTTGAAAATCTTTGCCACTTGTACGCAATCGTGCTAGGTTAAATTAGTTCGGATTGTAGTCATTCCTTTTATCACACATCAAAGTATGTATAACCAACAATAGCAAGCATAAGCAACAAGTAGTAAGCAGCTGGGAGGATGGATGCTGTTGAGTTGCGATAATGCATCCTATTTTCTAATTAATAGCCACGTTTGATCTTGTAATAATGACTGTTAATTAAATGTAACAAAGTGAAAAAGTTTGTGTTAGTGTTTCTGTTCAAAAATGGATGAATCCGGGATTGATATGGGTTTTGATCTCGCGTCTCTGCTCACGAACGATTTTAGTGTTGACCAGAGGATTTTGGAGGAGATGACTGCTACCCAGCAGCATCAGGACTTCATGTTCTACGAGCTGAAATCGAAAGCGGTGCCAATAACAGAAAGGTAAGTGGAATCTTATAAGAAGCGAGCAAACTTGTTTAGCTTCTTGCGTACTGGCTTGTGGCTTGTTGCGAATAATTGGCGAATATTTTTAGCACATTATGAGGAACAATTTCACCGATCTTCTAGCGCCCGCGACCCTGAAAACTGGACTTGGCAAAGCCCCCAAATTTATCACCGTGTTTATCTTTGATCACCACATTTTGGTAGCATTCCATCGTCGGATGTGTTTTTTCATCTACCACTAAACATTTTCTTTCCATTTAACAAAAACTAAGCATTAGGGTTAGTCAAATTCCAAATGCATGAGAAGTACGTAAAATTTTTTTGAACAAAATCACTTTCCCGCCAATTATCCTGGTTCCCTTATTTTACGCGGGAAAAGTTATGATATTTTTCGGTAGAGTTTTGTTTGATTATTTAAATTGATTATGAAATTGCGCTATCACAAAATGGGTATCTCTTGATATTTATGTCTGCTTAATACTTTCAAAAAAGACCTCCTTTTTGATGCTCAGACGTTCCACGAGACAGTCGCGTCCAAACTTCAAGTGGAATGTTGCCGTGTGCATCTTTTAAATTATATTCCCACCGATATACTTTTATAAAAATATTATCAGTCTTAAATTGTAAATCGATGTCTATTAGTATAATATTTATTATTTACTTGTAAAGGTCATTTGAATATTGTCACGTAATCAAATAAGATCGTGCAAAAAATCTAAACCCGTGCCCAGCGCAATGAATTATCGAAGAAAAGAGTTACGTGATTTAGAAAAATAGTATTACTTTTTAGCTACTGCACTTTTCTTTGTGTAAGAAATTAATAAGCTTAGAATGTTTTTAAATTTAATCAATTGCCTTGCTGCTGTTGTCTAAAAGTCTTACATAAGTAGTGCACCTAAGTATTTCCCAAATATTATATACAATAATTTAAGTGGAAGACATGTTGTACCGACCCCGCTAAAGCCCTATCCTTTCATAGGGGTAGGAGGATGATTTATGAAAATATACCACTAACTACAGTCCCGCAGTTTCACCCCCGGACCATACTGCGGTTTCCCTCACTATCATCATCACTACATAGTATAAAACAAAGTCGCTTTCTCTGTCCCTATATGCTGCTCTTGCTATATGTATGCTTAAAGCTTTAAAATTATGAAACGGATTTTGATGCGGTTTTTTTAATAGATAGAGTGATTGAATGGGAAGGTTTTGATGTATAATACATGTGACATCCCATGGGAACGCGGGTAAAATCCGCGGGGGCTAGTACCTTAATAACATAACTTATTTCACTCGGGAATAGCCTAGCTTTATTGCCGAGTTTATTGCTGGCTCTTCTCGGTCTCGGAATGAATATATTTCATTTCTATAAGAAATAGAAAGATCAATTGTGCACGTAAGAGTGTAAGAGCCATCTGAGACACCTTCGTGCCATCCAAAATTCAGTGAAAAATTGTTGAAATCAGATGAGTGGTTTGTTAAGTTACTCTCTACATTTTAACTTGCAAACTTATAATATTACTAACCATAGATAAATAAAATTGAAATCTGCCTGTCGTAACTTACTCTCAAACACCTATATTTTTAAATAACCTACCTAATGACTACCTATCTGTCATCACAGATTAATTCGTTTGCGTGTATTTAACCTACATTAAAAATAAAGGAAAAACATTCAAAATGTCAACTGAATTTGCATCTAGCAAATTGGTTTGTGTTTTCGAAATAAACTAGACGTCAAAGACGCCTACACGATTCTAAGCTAAATCATCTTTTGAAACTATAATTTTGAATTTAATACAATAGCATACTAACCCTAATTTGTACGTGTAAGCGAAGGTTATGGTAAATTTTTAACAAATACAAAATACAAAATGTTTATTTTCCATAACATGTTTAACATTATTCGGTTCAGTGATTCGATGCCTCCTTTTAAGTATAGAATACCTGTATTATGAGCCATCGCTCTTCCTTGACATACTTTACATATTTTAACAAAGACAAAAACACTAAAATCGAATATTACTTTAAGAATAAGAAAAAAGTCATCAATCAATTCAATCGATTTTAAAAGTGTCAAAAGTACCCGAAGGTTTGTGCGCACTCAGGCACTCTACATCAAAAGTGATCTGGAGCGATACCCACGCTTTTGGTATTTGTATTTATCAAGGAACGTGGAAATTTATGAAAATGACAGTTGCTTTCAATAAATATCGATTTAGGTGTAAATACCGCATTCCTGAGGTTCCGGAATAGAATTAGATCGTATATGCTCTCCCTATAAGAAATCCCTTAAATATTTTTGGGTATTACCTCCTACACGCATATATATGCAAACTTTTCCACTTTATAACATACTAGCTGCAAGCAACAATGAATATTGAATTCGAATCTTCCGATTGAATCGACTGTGAAATGTACAATAAGAAATTAATTATTTTATCAATATAATTCCTACCCATGCCTCTATTTTAAAAGATATTTGCAGCGCGCATTCTGTCAATCGCTCCAACTGCCACGACTGACAATAATAAAAGATTATATTGTCAAAAGTGCTAGTAAAGTGGTCAAGTTTTCTTAAATTTTCTAATTTTCCACGCAACTTTCTTAATTTTTCCTTTCATAAGAACCTTCTCATGACAATAACAAACACAACAAAAAAAGAATTTGCGAAATCGGTCGAGCCGTCCATGCGTGATGCCGTGACCAAGGGAAATAGGGATTCATTTTTATATATATAGATGACTGTCCCCCGCGGTTTCACCCGCGTTCCCAAGGGATGTTACATTATTTTGTTCTTTCTATCATCAATTGTTTTTGCAGCGCACGCTATTTATGCGTGTAAATAAACTCTAATTCTATTCTATTTGACAGACCAATTGGCTTGGTGGTTACCGACCCTGACTGCCAAGTCGAAGGTCGCGGGTTCGATTCCCACCCAGGATAAACATTTGTGTGCATGAACATGTTTGTTTGTTCTGTGTCTGGGTGTAAATATCTATATAAGTATGAATTTAGAAAAATAAAAAGTAGTATATGTAGTTGTAGTATATCTGGTTTCCATAGTACAAGCTCTGCTTAGTTTGGGATCAGATGGCCGTGTGTAAAAGAATGTCCCAGAATATTTATTTATTTATTCTATGTAAGATTTTTATTACACCTTGGGTTACATTATTGGAGTTTGGCAATTTTTTAAAAAAATATAATATAGCCTATGTCACTCGGAGATAGTGTAGCTTTCCAACGGTGAAAGATTTTTCAAATCGGTCCAGTAGTTTTTATTCCGAGTAATGTACGTTCAAAATGGTGGATGAATTTACCCTAGAATAAATACAAAGTGACATAATTCGATTAGTGATTTATTTCACCTTTAGATGAATTTCATGAATTATCAATTAGTTCAAGGTACCCAAGTTTTTCGATATTGGTTTTATAATCGGTGACAATAAAAAAATATACAGTGGAACATAGAACCTCCTTTTTAGTTTTTTGTAGTCGGCAAAAGTTATAGTGTTAGGTAGAATGCTGGATTGGTATGTAATATTTATCTACCTCCTCTTATCCATTTATTTTTTCCTCCATTTATCGCCTTAAGAGATGGGATGTCCTCTCGCTTGACCAGAGGAACTAAGAACTTCATCAACAGTAATTAAGGCAACTCAATGGAACTGCAAAATCGCCTCTCAGAATACATGGTTCACATGAACATGGCTGACGACCCGATGGCAGTTGAAAAGAGAAGAAAATAAAATATTTACGTATATACAAATAAAAGTATATAAATAATGTGGCGTGGCAGCAATATGCACACGAATGTTATCAATAATGTCAATAACCTAATTATATATTAATATCGCTCGAAAATATCTTCTGACGTCTGTCGCAACGACAGAGAGAATCTACCGACCGGAATTGACGACAAGGCGGGGCAATTGGCTTGGCGGTTAGAGATCCTGACTGCCACAGTCGTGGGTTCGATTACCACCACTTAACATAAGTGTTCATGAACATGTCTGTTTGTTCCCTTAAAATATAGTTATCTGGTTTCCATAGTACAAGCTCCGCTTAGTTTGGGATCAGAATGCCGTGTAAAGAATTTCCCAGGATATTTATTCAATTTATTTATAAACATGTACGACCAGAGATAATATCAATTAAACCAGTTGTGTGAATTATCGTGTACTTACCTGCCACAGATTCTATAAAGTCTATCCATATGGCGGTAACTTTAATTTGAGTTATCATTTTGGTTTAACAAGGTTAACCTACAACAGTCGCATGTAAAATTTCAATTTATGAAAGGCAGGACCCGACTAAAAGAAAACGTTTAAATAACTGTCACCCGACTGGGGTTAAATAGACAAAAGAGTAAGAAACAAGTTAGGCGTTGAACGATATCGTTGAGTAAGACAAGTCTATTGATTTTTTGGTTATTTTTAATTCTAAATATTAGTGAGAGTTTTTTTAAATAGGTAAAGTGGCATCGGCTCCGCGGGCCTAAATTGAATAAATGGTTATTATTGTTATAGTCTCCGTCACAACCTCACTAAATCGCTCTCTCTCTTTCTCTCTTTATAATATTATTGAAGATCTTATGATGATACATGTCAACTATGCTATTCAATTAAAAGGCGGGTTCTACACTCGTAATTAGACGCATAGACAATCAATCTTCAGTCAGTTGACTTAGTTGTTAGTGGAGTGGTAATGGGAGTCATGGGATTCGATTCCCACTTAGAACAAACATTTGTATGTGTCTGTAAATATCTATATATAAGTAGGTGTATAAAAAAAAAACAAAATTGCATAAGTAGTAGGTAATAGTTATACTAGTTCCCATTACAAACTTCGGCTTAGTTTGGGATCAGTACCTCTACCATGAGTTGCTATCGAAACTTACTATAGTCACTGGCGAGTAAACGACCATCGAATAGTTTTTGATTAAGCTTGTACCATGAGTTACGTGAGCATTTACGTGCTCGCTAACGTTAGCTCGATACTTCGAGTAGTTTTCATGTTGGTACTGTGTCTTTACCATGAGTTTTTAACGTACGTACTCGCTAGCGACGGCGTAAAACATTTCTATGGCAAATGTGTACAGCGCCACTAGCGGTCACTTAAAGAACTAAAATCGATAGTACGAGTCGATAGGTAAAAAACCTATCGAAAGGTAAACACTAGCGAGTAACATTTTTTAGCCTTTGCTATAGAAATTCGGTACCATGAGTCACAAATTTGACAGTTGCTATCGAGAAATACTGTATCGATAGTAGTTTACTTGCTAGTGACTAAAGTAAGTTTCGATAGCAACTCATGGTAGAGGTACAGATAACAGTGTGTAAAGAATGTCCCAGGATATTTAATAACTCGTCTAGAACTGATGTTCCACCTTCAAAAAGCGAAATCAACGTGAATTAGTCTACATTTCGTCATCCAGTTCAAATAAGTGTTAAAGGTGACACCTACGCTCTCGACACATAAAATTTATCAGAAAGACAAAGATGTGAATAAAAATACACAGACTTATTATCAAAGTCGTGAGATTTGTGATATTATCTGCGAAATGCCTTTATCGGGCATTTTTGTTCTGTGCCACAAAATTTTATGACGTATTCTGTTAGCCACACGTCCACATTACACGCTGCTTGATTTTGTACAAACATCTCTATGTACACAGTAGTAACACTGTTTAATGGTAATGTTGCCGTTTTGACAACAAAAAATGTCAAAGAAAAAACATCTTTATTGCCCTAAAAATAAGTTTCTTATATTTATCCTATGGTTAATTGTATAATGATCGTGATGAACCTTGTCATAACACCATAGGATATGTTTTTGTATAACACTCTTGGCTGTCAAACAGGCCTTTTAGGTTTTGGCATATTTAATAATTGTTAAGTATTATGTACATAAAATTTGTATGTATTTAATTTAATTATTTCGTAAAAGAACAAATAGAATTCCAATCTGTTTCAGTTTTAACATAAAATCCAATGAAACTAAAATTTTATACAAAATATTACATTTCTTCACGTCTATTAACCCTGCAGAAGTCTTAGTAATAAAACTTACATTTCGCCGATGATATTTGAAGTCCTTACGGGACATGTGGTGATCAATGTCAAGATAATTCAAAACCATTTATTCAGTTTAGGCCCTCGGAAGGCACTTGTGAAGGTCAAATTTTAAGTTACTGAAGTTACAATCTACTGTCGACGTCCAATCCGTAAAAAAAAGCTAACGGTAATCATTTGTAAACAAAAAAACATTAATATTATCTTGTACGACTCGTAACCTTATACCACTCACGCCTTAAATTAAACTTCATCTAAAAATATTCTTCTTGTGGTGAAATGATTTACGTCACTATTACATTGTATAAATTCAGATAAGCAAAGATATTTTCCAGACAATAACCGATAACGTTTGTCGAAAAGTAAAATCAGCAAAAGTATTACCCAAAAATTGTTTGTATTTTATGGTCCATACAACGTGTTACAAAATACCCCGTAAAAATATAATTAGTTTATCAAAGCAACAACCCTGGTAAGCTGTCATGTCAGGAAGCCAAATTACTTAACAGAAAGGCCTGCGTACCTATTTTACCTAATAATTGTCTACTTTAATAGTTTTTCTATTTTTCATTCATAAAAATCTGGTTTTTTATTTTTTTGGTCACTCATCATGCATAAACGGCTGTATGTGTCTCGATGAAACTTTGCTCACAGATAGAATATGTTTTGGATTAACATTTGACCTTCATCAGTGCATTCTGAGGGCCTTAACTGAATAAATGGTTTTGAATTTTGTACATAGAGAAATCTTTAGGAAAAATGAGACCTCAAGATCGTGTGTAAAAGCGTAACGTAAGGCGGAAGATACTAATTTTATAATTTACTGGCTGCTCCCGGCTTTCGTTGCTGTGCGTTTTTTTTTTGTGTCAGGAACCTTCGCGTAGAAATAATCACTGAGGTTTCATCGCTATGGGATAAATAACTATACATATTATAATAGTATATGCAGGTATAGGGGACAACTTATATTTGCCACAATTGCATCATCAAATGTTCTGGCCAGCTGTTAATGTGCTGAGGAGTATTATGTACCAAGATAAAAAGGAAAGTGGGGATATTTTGTCTATAGTTCGATATTTCTCTATATGCGAGCGAATATAGGCTACAGTGCAAATAAATCAAAAAAACATGTTTAAAATTTGAAATATATATTTATATGTTTGAAATGAAATGAAATATTTATTCAAATAGGCCTTCACAGGCACTTATGAATGGTCAGACTCTAACACCGGTTCGGAAGGTTGCGTTAAATGAGAAGAGCCGGCGGTAAACTCAGCAATAACTCTTTTCAAATGTAAAGTACGTTTGAACTCTGACAAAAATGATATAACACAGAGATGGTACCACCTTATAAAACAACATATATGTAGGTATATTATATATGTTGAGGAAATGAGTCAGAGATAAAAGAACCTTATCATTCGTGACACTGACACCCACGGAGTTGTTCCCCTTGTAACCTTCAACTGTGAACTTGATGTTGCGACGATTTTCCAATTAATAGTTATAAAGTAGGCACAACAAAAAAAGTATGCGTTCACATGGAAAACCTTAAAATGTTTGTTCTTTATTAAATGAATTATTAATTACTAGCTGTCCCCCGGGATGAAAAGTAGCCTATATGTTATTCCAGGATATGCTCTATCTATGTACCATTTCATCCATATCCGTTAGTAGTTTTTGCGTGAAAGAGTAACAAACATACATACATACAAATCTTTCCTTTTTATAATATTAGTATAGATTTAATGACACATTATTGGGTATATACAAAAATTGCAACTACATATTATATTACCCTCTTGGTTTTAATGGAACGGATAATCAAATGGAATTATTTAATTTTAAGTTATTTAACTTTATAGGTACATATATTATCATAATCATCAAATATCTTAAGATTTCCAAGTGAACGCAAACTTTTTTGCTGTATGTCCTATATATAGCAGTGTCATGCTTACTATGGGGAAAAGAATAATTTTACTATCATTAATTTATTTTACATAGTTTTATGAAATATCGATTAACTATTTTTAGTTTATATCTGACACATTTTTTTTAAGAAATCTCGCATGCTTATACATTCAATGTCAAAATATAAAAGAAATAGACAGAACTGTAACAATCGTATTCTAAAAGCTAAAGAACTAAAATAATAACACATAATTTCATAAACTAATTTTTCAACAGCCGTCAATAGTCTGTTACGCTTTTGAAATGTCATCCAGAAAATTTGAAATACAAAAATAATGTCCTTGCCATCGCGGAGCGCGCCAATATTTACGCACCAGTGCTTCGGTATCTAAAATGAAATGTAATTATCGGTTGCCATACACAAAATAACATCTATTTAATTAGATATGCCAAGCCTGTATGGCTGTAGCCAGGGCTTTGATTCTGTAAGGAAAATGACGATGTATCGCCGCAGCCTCTATGCTCTGTCCCTTTCGTTAACCATGCAATACGTGAGAGGTCCGTTTAAGAAGCACCGTTGCGCTGGCTCTACGATGCTTGTAATAGCTAAATAAGCCCATCGTCACTTAAAACAAATTGAACATTCTAAATCTTTATTTGGAACCGGTACCAGATCCATTACATTAAAGTTCAGGGCTAATGGCGCCAACAGGATGTTCTGGCTTCTAGGATACCAAATAAGATGAGAGGTAAACGAATAGTTCAACCTAAAATACCGTTTACAGAATAATACATATATCGTCCCCAAAATATTATTTATTTATTATCGTTGTCATTATAAGAGATGTCCATACTAGTAAACGGTCCGCGTTTTCTCAAGGGATTTTGTGTGACGGGATTACAATGTTGCCTATGTCAGTCATGAATAGTGTAGCTTTTTAACAGTTGTGGAACTAACAGGTTGTGAAAGTAACAAACTCACACAATCACACTCCCTCTTTATAATATTAGTTATATATAACTCATATTAGTTAGTTACTTATTATTTTAGAACGTATATAGTTTCGTTTCACACCTCTTAGTGGTAAGTAGGCGCGGGGTCTAGTTATTCAGTGTAAAACGAAGTTTCGATCGAAATTTCGAAAACCACGGTTCTATTCGTTCCGAAACTTTGTACAAACGATATTTTTTTGACGTCCAGATTCTTCTAAACTTACATGTAATTCATGAATGTTCCGAAAGAAAATTTTAATTTGACATACGATTGTTCGGAATTTTTACCTCACATTCACGAAAATCACATGACATTCATTTCGAAAATTATCGTTGGAACTGAATATAATGTGCGTGTCCGAGAAAGATCTAGAGCAGGGGCTTATGCGAAATTTCGTTCGTTTACGCTGTTTCGTTTCGGAGAAATAGAGTAGACCCCCTTGTCCAAATCTTTAGATGATGTATATACTGTACTGCCTATTGTTGGTGTGTCAATAAAGTAAAATAAACACCTACAATTTAAATTACTTAAGGTAATATAAGTCACGAAGCAAGCACTGTCCGGCTTATATAGTTTATTGAAATCACTCACTATCTATTAAACGGAAGAACCAATGACGCCTAAGCGTAGTGACCCCGATAACGTATCCTTGTTAAAAAACTAACGCACCAAAGACGTGTTAAACGTTTAAGTATGTGCGAATACATGCATGGTATCAACAACTATACCTGGTCGGGTTAGTGATCTCTCTTTCTTTTCAATCTGCATTGAAAAGGACGTTAATATTTCTAATGTTATACTCTACATGTGTCAATTGGTACATGTTTTGCTAGACATGATGAGAGCGCGTGACTATTAAATGTTCTCTATAAGGCAACAAGCCGAAACAAATCTAAATTTAAACAATCTATGCTTCGTTAAATGAGTTTGATTCAAATTTTACCTTTAATAGTGCTATACACAAAGCATATATTCAATTAAAACAGCTCCCCTTATATTATATCATATAAATATCAAAGGATGGGAAAGTTTGGGAGTATGGATATGTAGAATATAGATGTATGAATGATTATTACTCTATGATAGCATAGATAGATGCTAGGCTAGATAGCATATGCCCTGGAGTGACATATAGGCTAGTATTTACTTTAACATTTTCGGGAACGCGGGTCCAACCGCGGGGGACAGCAATTTTTGTTTTAATCATTAAAAGGGCCGAAAAACAAGCACACGGTTCACCTGATGTAAGTGGTCACCGCCGCCTATGGAGATTTGCAGCCAGGGCATCGCCAATGCGTTGTCGACCCTGAGACGTGAAGTTGTTAAGTCTCATGTGCCTGTAATTTCACCGACTCTGCACAAGAGCTTTACTACTCAAGCTATCCTACTTCCTACTAATATTATAAATGCGAAAGTTTGTATGTATGAATTTTTGTTACTCTTTCACGCAAAAACCACCGCATGGACTTAGATGGAACTTGGCACTAAAATAGGAAATGCCCTGGAGTAACATAAAGGCTATTTTTATCCTGGAAAAAAGTTTCATTTCTCGGAAACGCGGGTAAAATCACGGGAGACAGCTAGTTTAATAATAATGGGATCGCTACAAATTCCGATACAAATATTGAGTGCTCATTATGAAGTTCGTGACCTCTACTGTGAGAGATGGTTGTTCGTTCAACGTTATCACTGGCTATTCGCCGCAACTTGTCGTCCTCTGATAACGGATTGGTTAATTAATAAACGATCAGTAAACTAACATTTGACCAGTTGGCTTGGAGGTTAGTGACTCTGATTGCCACGCTGCGGGTCATGGGTTCGATCCCTCCCAGGACAAACATTTGTCTGCATGTATATGTCTAAGTGTAAATATCTAAGTATGTATTTAGAAAAAATAGTAAGAGTAGTATAGCAGTTGTCTGGTTTCCATAGTACAAGGTCGGCTTAGTTTCGGATCAGGGCTTCGATTCTTTGGCCTTTATGCTCTGTCTCTTTCGCTAACTACGCTATCACGTGAGAGGTAAGCTCTCCGACGCCTCTGTGCGGCGGCTCGCCGACGAAGTTTGAATTAACTGAATAAGGGGGCTGATGGCCGTGTCTAATGAATGTCCTGGGATCTTTCAACTGTGATTCTTCGAATATCAATTGAATAGGTCAATAAATATGAATTGACAAATGCAAGTCAACTTACTATGATGAACAATATTACTCTTCGTAGAAATACAATTGAAGTTTTTTTATACTTATTTCTTAACAATAAACAAACATATTAAGTCTATTACAATAAATCTATTCGGTTTCATTCAAAATTCAAAACCATTTATTCAGTTTAGGCCTTCGGAGGGCACTTATGAAGGTCAAATTTAAAGTTACTGAAGCTACAACATTGTTCTTTTTATTCTATTTAAGTTAATTAATCAATGTAAAGAATATCCTTTCAGTTTCATAATAGTAATTTATCGTTTAACTAAAAAGAAAAAAAATCTTGCAATTTTATTTGAAATATTTTTTTTATTCAAACAAGCACTTATGATTATCTCACAATACCGGTTCTAATTTATTGATATGACATATATATGGATTTGATACTTTGAGCGTTACCAAATTTGAAGTACCGTGGAGAAAATTAAATTAGTATAGATATATTAGATAAGATTAGAGTAGTAGAGCTCTTAGTGCAGAGTTCGTCCGGGGAAGTACTACCACCTTACCCATTTCTGCCGTTAAGCAGTAGTGCACTTGTATTACTGTGTTTCGGTTAGAAAGGTAAGGGGGCCGTTGAAATTACAGGCACATGAGACTTAACAACTTCACGTCTCAGGGTCGACAACGCATTGGCGATGCCCCTAGTGTTGCAAATGTAGGCGGCGGTGACCACTTACCATCAGGTGGACCATCTGCTTGTTTGTCGGCCCAAGTGGTATAAAAAAAAAATTATGATAGAACAGCTGAATTCTTACTGAATTAAAATACAATAGGGCTTTAAAGTTTTAAATGTCTGAAAGAGAATACTGGACATAAAAGTTGGACAGTGCTTGGATAGTTACTCCCATCCTCTAACGTGATTGGATACAAACACTGCAGTCGATTAAGACTGTCTGGGGACCAATTAGTAAATGATTACGTTGTGCGACTTGTAAACAATATTAAGATAAAATAAATATGTATACAAAACAACAAAAAGTTTGTGTTGACTTGGAAAAATTGATTTCTTTTTAATTCAATTTTTAAGCAATTTTTCTTTGTTTAAAAATAAAAAATAGTGTTAATTTTTTTTAAGCGCAAATGTTTCGTAATTAAACAAGATAGCATCGATAGGCTAGATAGGTTTAAAAAATATAACGGGTTGCACTCCGGGAGTGCCGGCAGAAGTGAAAACTTGAACATTAACGTTGTGCATTATTACCGTCTTGCGAATTTTCGGTCAGGTCACGTGTCCTGACGCGAGTTTAACATTTTATACACATCACAAGAAAAGTGCTCAATGCCGCTAAAGAAGTTTTCACTTCAAAAAGCCTTTTAAATATTTTATCATAACCATAAAATGTCTTAAGTTTTCCAAGTGAACGCAAACTTTTTGTTTGTATTTGAAGCAACCCACTAGAGTTACTAGGTTACTGGTTTAGCCTTGAAGACTAGTTTTTCTGTTTTAATATTGGTTTGTCTTTTTTTGGTTTAAGTCCGGCACTTAAGACCATGTAAATAGGGTAAAAGATAAGCGGGTGGTACGGTACAATTATAAGGTTAATATTGCTCTTTAATCCCTACTATCCCTACTAATATTATAAATGTGAATGTAAGTTTGTTTGTTACGCTTTCACACGAAAACTACTAAACCGTTCATCATGAAAATTGTACACATATTCTTGGAGGTATTAGAAGTAACATAGGATACTTTTTGTGCCGGCAAAATGTTACATCCCTCGGGAACGCGGGTGAAACCGCGGAAGAGAGCTAGTATTATAATAATGTCTATGTCTGTACGAGAAAAGAGGCGTAATTATCGCAACAGACCGACGATTTAATTGAGGTCGTTTTCTTATTATTTATTAAATCTGTCTCCAACGAGATAATTTCATGCCTGGGTAACAAAACGTACACTTACGTCGGCGATATATGGTATTTTATTAATTATAACACAAACAAAGAACTTATTTGTTTATAAACAACGACACATTGCTTTATAGGCATCTTAATTAAATTAACTATTTTAATAAGAAAAATAATATTGCAAATGATTTGACGTATATTTTGACAACCATAAACATGGTAACGAATTGTACGAGTATGTTGTACTTTCACGCAGAACCACCGCGTTCCCGAGGGATGTAACATTTTCTCGGCACAAAAAGTATCCCATGTTATTCCAGGGCATTTTCTATATATGTGCCAAGTTTCATTCAAATGCATTTGGTAGTTTTTTTCGCGAAAGAGTAACAAACATCCATACATACAAACTTTCGCATTTATAATATTAGTAGGTTTTTTTTTTATATTTTAGAAAGATTTTTGTGAGACTGTGGAGTCTGTCTGGGAATATTTCCCTTGGCACTTCGATATAAATGGTGACGAAACAATTGACAATCGATCTATGCCTGACGCCAATCGATCGCCATCGGTTACGTGACCATCAATTACCATTAATGTTAAGATATTGATTTGACCGATGTTCATTAAACCTCGTTTGAACGCACAACTTACTGTGTAGCAACAAGCACCAACGCATAAATCTAATAAAATACGCACGTGATTCGTTAACTAGAGAATAAAGGCTAAATGCCATAGATCTCTTTGCCAAAGTCCATTATAAATTGAAAGAAAATATTTTACTTCGACATCTAATTCGTTGGTTTTCGGTTTGATTATTAAGTAACCTGTTTTGAAATTTTATGTATTCAAAAGTAAATAATCATAATAACTCAATGGAAATAATATACCATTTATTCAGTAGCTTTTACCTTCTGTGTGTGTAGGATGTCTGAGCTACTGAAATTATTATCGGTTCGGAAGTCTGATCCGACTTCCGCTCTTATGCTCAGCCTGATTGCACAAATCAAAACCTACTGAATGAAATCGAGACATATTCCACAAAACGTAATCATGTTTACATAAAAAAAAAAACATTGGTCCAAATTCTTATATGCTTCAAATAAAACTTTACTAAGATCTATAAACGTCTCTTTCTGTTCCTAAATTTGAAAAGAGTAAAGATTTTTTTTGTCCTGTCATTTTAACAAAACTATTTACGAGTTTCATAGAACTAACTAAAAATACGTACTTTCTCCATTTATCTTATTAACTTGAAAGAGATGTACGTAAATTTAATTAGGTTTAGCGATGTAAAAAATAATTGGCCACCAGTGTACAACATATTGCAGTTTCGTACAATTTAACCCTTGGACTCTGTGATGGACAATAAGCCTCCCGGCTCACTATTGGTCAATGACACCGCGTATAATGGCCGTTTATCTGTGCTAGCCAATCACGGTGTAATTTTTGAATTGATCGCAATTTAGCACAATGATACGTTTTATAGCGCACGCGCAGCTTCGGTTATCTATGCGCAATGGTTCAAGTTCATAATCATATTTGCTTTACTGTTGTGCTAACTGTGGTTAGAGATAAGGCCTTAGCACCAGACTTGGGGGGGGGCGAATACGGGGTAATGACACTGTTAATTACCATTTACACCTTTACTATAGGGTATTAGTATGTTTATCTGTTTGTTTGTGAATTTTTCGCGGCTTAACATATATTCGCAAAGGGATAATGTGATTTGGTCCATGATCTGATTGTTCTATTGTGCGTGTACAGTGTTTTAAATGAATTAGCGCATTAATATTATTTCTCTTCATATTCATTATAGTCTATGTTAGTTATAATAGTAAATAATAAAATTATTTATTAACCATAGTTACAGATCCATGTAGGACGAAAGGCTATACATAAAGGTACATCAAAGCTAGAGCAAAAGTTTTGTATTATAATACCATACCCATGTTGCAGAAATCTGTACACAATATATGAAAACTGTCTCTTAAACTAAAGGCTGTCCTAAGGTTATGCTATGTATCTATTATTTCTAAATGAACTATATTCAATGTGATGTAATTATTATATTTTAGAATACTTTATATACGATATTTGATATATATTTTTATATGTTTGATATATAAACTTTTAGACGCCCGTTTTGATTTTAATAATTCTAGAGCATTGGCAAATTGCTGCCGAACTAAACAAAGCCTATACAGGTAAGGTCGCCTGGCAAGTGTTTAGCTACAGGTTTTCAACTTGAGTGTACCAGCTATGCTCTAACCATACCAACAAACTCTGCACCATGCTACAGTTTCCTTACGATGTATTCCTTCCTGGAAAACTCAAGCTCATTGTTGGGTTCAAACTCACGATCTTCTCTCTTCACTCACGGCATTAGACGTTACAATGACAAAGCTATCATCGCTAATTATCTAAGAATGGACTCGTATGTTGTGAATATAAGATTTGTTTAACTCAATGGCTAAAAAAGATACATTACGAAGGTGAAAGTTAACTTGCAAGTCGATTTTGTGTGAAAACGAAAGTGGAAACAAATGAAGACATTGTATGGATTTATCCCTGTTTTCAGATCATAAAAAACTGTATTGGGCATAATCCCACTGATCTCCATGTCTAACGTTGCCAGGCGTCCGGGTAAAGCCGGACATAATTAGGCTTTTTGATGTGTGTCCGGCTAAAATAAACGGTGTCCGGCTCGTCGGGCTTTTGTTAGGCTTTTTACATTTCGCAAACGAGCTGGTAATAATCAAAGAAGCTGTCGTACCTATACTGAGACACAAAACCCTTAATAATATAGGGTTCCCGGCCTTTACAACCACATGTTCGGTCAAACTGACTGGTATGTCCGGCTATTAGGTTTAGCGACCTGGCAACCCTATCCATGTCTATAATATTAAAGTGTAGATAGAGATGGACTTCATTGCGGGTTTGGTGATGGATCATAATCATCAGTATTTCCTGGTCCGCTATTGGATATAAGCCTCTTTGAAAGCACAACTCCTTACAGATCTGAGCAAGACACATCCAGCCAAGCCCGACCCGCCTACCTTTGAGTCCATCGAGCTGCAGGGCAATTGGGTAATGCTCTCGGAATCGTCAGTCAATTTTGTATTACATTCATGGCATTACGACTGCTGTCCCACTCTGTCGCGCACCGAACCATTAACATTGAACCGTTCGGGTGGGAGTCTGATATTGCACTTTTCCATTCTTAAACTCCATCACCGACCCGTCACTTGCATAGCTTGCTTATTCGTTGAGCTACGCTCGGTTACTTTTTCTCGTTTGCATGTAATGGTTGGTGACTTTTCAATGTGTGTATTGTGTGTGCATTGCGAGAGGTGGGATGTTCTGTTTAGAAACTAATATAAAATTCACTTACATCTCTACACCGTGTGGGTGGAATAATTATGTACCCAACTTGATCCACCAATTTCTTAACTATGGAATTATAATGTAACATACTAAAATTCCGACGTATAACTGTTTATTGCATACGCAAATACATTTAATTACCATATCAATTTTCCACTTTGATTTCTCAAGACTTAGAAAGTTGCAATAGAACACCACAATTCCGGATGCCGTAACTTCGAGCTCGCATCCATGGCATTTATCCATTGCTAAAATTAAACTCATGTGTATACGGAATATTTTAACCGTTATGTAAGGATAACAAGCCTTATCTGTGATTATCAAACAAATGATTAGGCATTAGTAATGTAATCATGAGATTGTTATCTCCTAAAAGAATTTAATGGTATAAGAATGTCATCTTACGTTCTGACTCCTTTCTTCAGGGGACTATACCCAAATCTGCAGTAGATTTTTGCTCGCAAAACTTCCACTATGCCATAAATTCATGGGTCTGATTACAAATTTTTATTACCACACAGTTGATGGTACCAAATCGAATGCCTTCCAAGTTACTGGTCGCGTCAAGCTAACCAGCTGACCTTGGTGAGTTTCCCAGAAAATACTAGTCCCATTCCTGCCTGTTACAATTATGTCTATTTGTATGATCATAATACGCCCTCTTGTATATTTTCTTAGGATATCTTCTCACGTTTTACTTAATCTATGACTAAGTATTGTATTATAGAGCTTCGATACAAATGTTCTGTTCTGATATTTCTACCTCTTAGACCTATTCAAATCCTGCTTTACAGTGTTCACGTGAATCAAACTAAGTTATCGACATTTTGGCCTTGCTAAAGCCTCCATAACATTCTTACCATCTTACGAAGTTTGGCCTAGCAACATATCAGGGTGGAGGATGGAGTTCCGAATGCTTTTCAATTAGTTGCTAGTAGCTTCAGTAACTTTAAATTTGACCTTCATAAGTGCCTTCTGAGGGCCTAAACTGAATAAATGGTTTTGAATTTTGAATTTTGATATTCGACTTTATCGACCTCAGAACAAGATTCCACATCCCTTGACTTTAAACATGAGTGTGGTTGTGAAATAGGTATCGTTAAAATCATCTTGGTATGGTTTAGCAAAGTATTTGAATTACTCGAGAGCAATTCGCATTTGTGGTGTGCTATAATTTAAAGCAATTTTGATCTCGGTATTTGTGCCTAGAAATCAATTAACATTTTTGTTTTGGATTCTTTTTTAGTATGTTCTCTTTCAATTTGTCTCAATAATATGACTATTTATGGAAGGTTTGCTAAAATCTGTAGCTTTCTAGCCAAAATTTTTACTCGTAATTGAATATTTACCAGGTCAACAACCGTTTTTCCATGGAATGTCATTATAAGGCAGTCACATTAGTAAGAAAACTATCAGGATGTCGTCTGATCATATGCAATGTTCCGATATTTATAGCAAAACGTTACATAACTTGTTTAACAAACACATATTTGCCGTTTTAATTCTAATATTTTTATTTTGCCTACTGATGTTATTTTGCAACTTTGTTCGCTCTTGCTTTCCTCCTTGCCATTATTGGCAGAAAGATCCATTTTATTTTAATTAATTTCTTTTACGTAAGCGATTTTTGAGTTCTCTCACATCAATTCTATACAAAGCTTCGGATGAGCCGACCATGAGACAGGCATGCCCCACTACTCTTGTTAAACAATTGTGACATAGTGTGGCCAATTCACAAACATCTCAATTGCTTTATTAATCGACGATGGACCAACGTAGTCGTGGCACGCGTCATAAACGAGAATTTGATACAAACCAGTATTGCACACTGGATTCTCATTAGTATTAAATACATTTTCTTGATATTTAGAAGCCACGTTTGATAGTTATGCGTGAAAGAGAGGGTAAAACGAGACACTCATTTCACTTGGCTTGTTAACACATCTTAAGGAGTTTACATGTGTTACTAAGGAGCTAACTTTTACAAATGTTTGTGAATCAAATGGTGAAGCGTGTCGCCATGTTTGCTCAAATCATATCAGACACTCTTTATGACATAATCTATTATAACAAATTTGATGTTCTTGTAAATGTCACGATATGTCCATAGAATGGTACTGATGTTTTTTGTTGCTGCATAATTTTCTAAGAAATTTGTACGTGGGTCATAATTGCGGATGTTTGGTAAATAAACGATGTGCTAAAGTAGGGGAGACTGGGTACGGTTGAACCATTTTAGCGTTTATCGTCTATTGCATTGAGATTAGTTAAGCTAGCTATGGCGGAAATATATTGAACAAAAGAACATACATCTGTCTACTAATGGGCAAAGTTATTTGAGATCACTGTATTGTATTTTATGTATAAAATCAAATTTAAAAAGAAATGTAATTTGTTTCAACCGTCCCAATGCCAGGGTCGGTTGAAACAGTGCCTGGGGTCAATTGAAACACATGCAAATAATACAAAATATAATAAAGGAACATCTTTTATTTATCGTCTAATAACATTTCAAGTCTCGTAATGGCACAGTTGATCATCACAAATATTTTTTTAATATTTAAGTCTTTAACGATACTTATAATCTAACATTATTTTTAATCAGCCTTCAAAGTTTATATTGAGTACAATTATATAGTAATCAGATAGATGTTGGTGACGATTTTCAATAGCATTAATTATTATAAACTAGATTTTAGCACATATAATTATTATAAACATCTGCATTTTGATGCATAGATAAACAAATGACAAACAAATCTTCAAGTAAAATTCAAAAAAACGCTTTGGCACTTCAACTATAAAATAAACTTCTTATTTCTATAAAATCAAAATTTTATACATAAATACTTAAGTGGTTACGAGATCATTCGGAATCACAATTGTGGCAAACATAGCTAAAACTACCTTCCGTACATTTTTCGTGCGCCCACATCTTACAGTGCACACTTTACTGTGCATTGTATCCATTTTTCCCTTGGTCTGCTTTCTGAATATGCTGACATACAAACAAGGCGGTAGCACTCATCTTCTTCTGATGATGATGATTCATGTTGCGTGTTAGTTTTTTTCCTGTTTGTAACATTTCTTTTAGTTTTTTTTTTTTTTTTTTTTTTAATCAGACGGGATTGCGATTGGCCTCAATCTCACCTGATGGTAAGTGAAGATGATCTTTCGTCCATCTAATCTCTTCTTAACTTGCATAGCTTTGGTTCGTTTCGATCTGTTTTCATGTTCTCTTCTTATCTCTTCTTCTTCAGGTGTATCAGTGTTGATTGTAGATTTCCTGGTTTTTCGCCCCCTGTTTGTTAATTTCGTTGGAGGAGCTTTTGGTAGTGGTCGTACTGCTTCCGGCGAAAACATAAGTGGTGTACCTGAGTTCGCGATATTTTCCGTTTGATTTCTCAAAACAGGAACAGATTGAGAACTTGTAGAAGGGTTGAGTGAAATTTGCTGAACTTAACTACTGCTTTGATGTCCGGATGAAAGCTCTTCCAAATCCTCTTCCTTTGGCGTACCCTTGGCATCTAAGAAACAAGAAAACTAAATGAATAAAGTGTTTCAACTATACCCACAAAAAATGTTTCAACTGTCCCCAACCCCCCTTCTAGGTATAAAACGGTTCACAGTAAGAATGATAACTAATTTGAATAAAAACTAATCATACAGCCATATTCTACAAACTTCAATTAAAACGATATAAAACTCTCAATACACTTACTTCAATAAAACCATAATAATTACAAAAATGTATGAAGACAAAATACTTACTTTTCCGTCAAAAAACTCAATGGGGCCTTCTACACACAAGAACAGCACGCGAAGAGCGACGCAATACTAATATTCGTGTTTCGACTTGTCGCCCGCTTCGTTCTTCCCTTGTAACCCTCACCTTACCATGCATGGGTGTCCAGATATTCGCTTTGTTTCAACCGTCCACCGTTTCAACCGTACCCAGTCTACCCTACGAATGACGTAAAGGTTCAATCTCTATTATTAGGTTAATAAAATGTAACAAATGAGATACCCAATAAAACAGATGTTATTTGAATATTTTGTTTCAAATTAAAATTCAAAATCCTTTATTCAGTTTGGGCCCTCGGAAGGCACTTATGAAGGTCAAATTTAAAATTACTGAAGCTACTACTTAAATAACTTATATCATCCTTAGAAACAACACTTCCTTAGGCAAACTGGTCCTTCTGTATCCTGATTACTTTAATTAAATTACTTTATCAGGATACAAACCAAGTACACGATTGAATTAGAGATTTCAGTTGCGACTCATATTTAAATTAACCGTAGGTGGAAAATTTTTGCTAACGACCAAATTTTAGAATTATTCGAACTTCTTAATACAAGAACCATAACCTTTTAGAAATCCGAACCGCATAGTTCAACGTAGAAAGTTATTATTATATTAGACATTGCTATTAAAAAACATATTTACTTTGTTTCAAATCAAATCATAAAAAATTGTACGTTTGAACTCTACTACGCTCCAATTGCAATCGTTTAGATAAAAGCAGTAACTGTTTCAAGTTTATATCCACCTTTAGATAATGGAGACAAGGCTCTGAAGTCTTCTTGTCTTGAAAATATTTGAAGGCGGCATACAATAACAGAGTGATAGTTGATATGCTATGCCTGATAACGTTCTGTTACCTATTTTACTACTTATATGAGTAATGGTATCTCGCAATACGTCATTCGTGATGACTTTTTTATCAGCTCATTTGAGAAACCCATTCTGAAATGAGCTCTTTGTAAAATCGACAATCATTGCCTCAAATCTTGTTGTATCAAAAGACTTTTGTGTTTCATGAGATTTTCTCTTACGTATTTTGAATTTGTGGCTATTTTTAACAATATAGTTAATCTAGTGAGGTATTTTAATGCCAAAACAAGCCCGCTCCAAATAGCCTAAAGGTATAGGAACGCATGAAAAGCAACAAAGATTAAAGAGAGTAAATTATAGAAAATAACAATACACGAACAATCAAAACTTATCTGGTCTATGAATTGGATAACCGACGCTTCTTTGATCTGATAATTGTTCAAACAACAATTATTTTATAACCTACCAACGATTCAGATTGCCTTGGGTGTGATATTGGTTGTTTCGTGTTTCGAGATTTAGCGTTCACTCACGTTTTTGTTAGCACGTACTTTTTGTGTGGTGTAAGTCAAAAGTTATATTACGCATATCTCTTACTCCTGGTTACTCAGTGTGGATACAAATTTCATGATAAGATTCGTAAATACAGTAGCTTATCGTATTTTTTGAGTAAGCGCTATCGTATCAGATCTAGACGTACTTAGTTTTATTTTTCGGTCTAGTTTTAGGAATTGTTGTTGTTTTTAATGATTCGTGTAATTTCTGGGAAGCCGAAAAGCAGGAAAAGCAGGAAACCGAGGAGCAGGACAATGCTTAACAAATTTAACAATTTGGACTGGCACATTAGGGTCATAGTAGCATGATAGTGGAGCAGAAAACTAGATATCCTGGTAATCGTTATTAAATTGTAGATATTTCTAGACATTTTCAATTAAGCCATATCAATCACATAATTTCCATCGTCAAATCCATTAAGAATCGAGAGAGAAGCCAACGATCCAAACAAAGCAACGTGACTCTTAGTTTAGGATTTGGAACATGTGTCGCTTGCTCACATCGGCTCGGCTGGTTGGATGACTGCCCGAACACGAGCATCATCGCATGCCGCGCCGGCTTACATCCGGAACTTTATTGTATCCAAATTTCTAACAGCAGAATTGACAGTCGTACACTAACAGATGATAAAAACTACGTCTTGTAACTTAGCATTTTTGTTGAAATAGAAATATTATTTTCTAGCTGTCTCCCGCCTTTCCCGGTTGTAATTGCAGTTGTTACACTTTTTCTGCAATGAAAAGCAAGCTATAAACTATCTATGTGCCAAGTTTCATCCAAATCGGTTCAGTAGTTTTTGCGTGAATAAGTAGCACATGTATCAGTAATACATGACGGATGTATGGATTTTTTCACAAATTTTCGCATTTATCATATAAGATGGATTCATGTCGGTCTTCACGTGCTCTTATAATAAATAGTCTTTACATATATTTTTTTTAATTTAATATTATTAAAATAATACCATAAATAAAAAAAAAATTATAGTTATGAAATGAAATATTTTTTTTTTATTCAAATAGGCCTTTACAAGCACTTATGAATAGTCTGACTCTAATACCGGTTCGGAAGGTTGTTTTTTACTGAGAAGAGCCGGCAATAAACTTAGCAATTACTCTTTTAAAAAACGAACTTAGATTTATTACATAAAATTTATTTAGTCTCACTGACAATACCTGTGTGTTATCGCAAAATTATTTAAAAATAATATAATATTATAAATAACTAATGAAAAAAAAATACAATCAAACTAAAGCTGACCAGCCCCCACAAGCGGCACCTGTTCACAAGTATGACGCATGTGCCAGCCATCGCCCTCCTCGCCATATTGTAGGGAAGTGAGCAACCCGCCACACGACGCCGCCACAAGCAAAGGCATTAAAGCGAGCATGACTAACTTAAGTTTGATGCACATAAAAAAAAAAGAATTTATGAATTTAAGAATACACACAAAGTGTTATCACTGTGACCATAACATGTTCAAAGTTATAGATAAATTTACATTGCATTAAAATAAAAAAATAAATCAGAACATACAACAATACATTTACAACCAGGCACTATTATCATTTAAATATTCATTTATGTTGTAATAAGCCTTTTTTACCAATACAGCTTTAATATGATCCTTAAATTTTTACAAGGACAAATCTAAAAGTTAAATAACGACCTCCACTTTAGTTACCTTAGAAAGCTTCTTTAAATTAACTGTCATTGCGTATTTAGCTTTGGAAACGTATAATTAATGATATTGCTTCATGTGTTACTTAAAATAACAATATTCGTCTGTACATAATGCATCCCAGCTAATTCGCATTACCCGCATACCCTTGAAGAACGTCCTTGGCAATGGTTCTTAAAAAAAATTCTTAAGCCTTACTGGTTCTAAATATGTCCTTACAACGATGACAGCAATTCACAAAAATCCACCGTATTATCCAATAAATAAAAACCAGTTTGCCGTTGTATTTTTGTTAATGGAAAACCTGAAATACAATAATAGCACAACATTCGCGAGCAATCTGGCAGTATTTAGCGAAGAAAAAAATAAACAAGCGACACAATGACCGTGACCACAGATATCGCTATGTAAAATAATACCAACGCAATCAGGGTCAGGAACGAGGGCAGAGGTTGTAAAAACTTGCATTCAGTCTCGTAAAGTCCAAGTTGTCGGGCAAATTAATGTCTGGTCGACTTTTTGGCGGGAACTTGCAATATGACATGTCGTTTTATTTTTATGAGATCAAGTAATTTTTAAGTCTTCAATAATTTCGGTTTCATCCAAAAAATATAAATTTAAGAACATCACAATGCGCGTATTGCAATTTTTTTATGTTTTAGTAAAACGGCCACCATTTTAATACTTGATTATTGTGTGGACTAACTTTACTTTATTGTTAATTTACATGATAAACTCATTATATTACTCGAATAAAAGAGAACTGTGTCAAAAATATTGGTTACCTAAAGGTGGCATTACGACAGCATACAGATTCGGATTATAGCAGATGCAAAACGATTCTAGAGATTTAGTTGGATGAGACAAAACTGATGAAACAAGTTTACAACGGTTATAATATTTGCTTAGAATATTGAAAATTTAGCTTATCATGACTACATTACGTTATAAATTTGCTTGCTAAAAACCCGAAAACAAATTCTCAATTCCAAGACACCGCCTCAGTTTTCCTTGTGCCTTATAAATCAGTTTGATTTTGAACTCTGGAATTTCGTAAGATTTTCGATATTACATTATCTATGAACATAGTCTGAAAACTTAAGGATATTCGAAATGTGGTTATAACATAAACTTTTACATTACGAGGAGCCTCTCCTATTGATAGTCTTTTGTCTTTCTCAACTAAGAGACCAGCCGTTTTCTTAGCAAATGTGTAAAAGAATCTATTTCAACAATTTTAATGCTTGTTTAGTAACTTTCCCGTGAACATCAACGGCAGCCCTTGAACTTGTTATGCGCGGGCGCAGCCGTGTCTAAAATAGCGCGTAATAATAAACAGTCGCTGCGGCTTTGCCAAATATCAGCCGGTACTACGTTACCGCTATGTTATTGTACACACTCAGTTTTGTCTGTGATTTTCTATGCGGGTCTTTTTTCATGTACAGTCTTAATAAGAAGATCTTCTTGCAGATATTTTTTTAGATGTAGCAATACGTAATGATGTTTTATAACATTTATCCTTATCCCACTGGACTTAATGTTCCATATTATTATCCCTAATAGAAATAGTAATTTTAATTAATAGGATACTAAATAAATTTAATCACAAACCTGCATTCATAAATTGCGGCTACCTTTGATATTTTTGAGAACATGCCAGAATTGAGTACATAAACTGTCGTCTGTCGGTCATCAGAACATTGACTTCATCGACTGGGAACATTACGAGAAACATTCAATTAAAATACAAATAGAAATACCCGTTCAAAACTAGTGAAGTTGTTTTGACGTCGGTTTTATTTGTGAAGACATACGGTCTTTGGTCCGAAGGAATTTTGATGGCTCCATATGTGCGCCAAATAAAACATTGCCTGCGGTTATTCCAGGTAATGCTGTCGGTTTGTAGTTTTAGCTATTTTATAGTTTTTCAGCTGCGTGGAGACTGGGTTTTATCTGCAATATTCTCTCTTTTGTATGAATAGCATTATCGTTGCTTGAAAAGGCTCTAAGAATAACAATCTGGCCCAAACATCTTCCCAACACAAAAGAAAGAAGAAAGGTCTAGTGTAGCTAAAAGATCCCATACAATTTCAACGTTCAGACCATTTATTTACAAATCCAGAAACAATGGCACTTTATATATTGAGTAGTTCTACAAAAGTGAACCACGTAATCGTCGATATATTTGGCTGTGGACCAATAGAATAATGCTGACCATAGCCAGGCACTGTACCTACAAGCACAAACACGGCTCAGGTGTCTAACGCGACGCAAATGTTGTCAAATAATGTACTTGGTGACTGGTGATTCAATGGCGGGATGTTTGCCAAATAGTTTAATACTATTAAAGTGTCGGTAGCGAAAGATGAAAGACAGCATCGGCACTTTGTCTCATCCCGTCGCTTTGTCTTTGTTTATTCGGTCGTAATTTGTAATTAGGATAGAAAGTAGCTACTGTTCCTGAACTCTTAGCACCGCTATTAATAATTACAGAAACATGTGAGAGATAAATGTATGAGTGCTCTAAATTGTCAGTAAGAGATTTACTGCACTTTCAGAATTTAAAGTGTAACAATATTTATTCTCATCGTAGCCAGATTCTGTCTACCCTCGGATGAGTCCAACCTCCTTCCTTTTGGGATCAATCTTTTGTTATTTACCTATAGCATGCAAAAAAAGTATTGGCTCAAATATCTATGCTCCATCATAGCAGAGTCCATCAATTTCACTCTACATACGTATGTCTACTGGTCTGTACGTCATATTACCAATAGCTACGTAAGCTTAACTAATACGTTTTGAATTAAAGTTCTTATTACAATGCTTGCACAAACGTCATTTGAATGCGCAAAATATCACAAAAGGATAGTTTAGCATAACTGGGCGTCTTAATGCCATCATTAACACTTAACAATCGAATAATATGCACTACGACGAGCATTGACTTCTTTAACTATAATGACTTGTTACTTGGCCGTTTCAATCAAGATTTATGATATTAGTACTCTCTTATGGTCCATATAAATGATATCACCTTAAGGCAATTTGCTGTAGTTTTCAAAGAGATATCAATCTATACGAAATCAGCCATCTGAAAATAGATTATCAGTAATTCTGGATTACTTTATTTCTGTCGTTGTACGTCTGTCAGAAAATCGTATCTCAGAGATAGGCAGTTTTATTATCAGAGACCTTAAAACGGGCTGTCAGACAAAACGAAGATATAAACAAAGACATGGCAACAATATATTTTGTCCATCGAAGATTTATATCTCCTAGCTAGCTGCGGTTCTTTGGACCATTTAAGTCTTGATAGAATATGAGAGAGTCGCTGCACGGTTTCACCCGCGTGCCCGAGGGATGGAACATTTTCCCCAGGATAGTATCAAATATTAGAAAAGCAAGGGGGCGACAACCCATGAGCCCATGGTGCCCCTGGTGTTGCACATGTCCATAGGCAGCGGTGACCACCTACCATCAGGTGGACTGCCTGCCGCGACCAGTATCAGCCGGGGGTTGCGGAAGTGGAGTTACGTGCTCGCGACCCCTGGCATAATAGGTGTGAGAAGGAACACCGGGGTGGTTTTTAGTCAGTACAAGTCTGACAGACCCCTCCGCCCGCTCCAGGACGGAGGACATCCATACTTTACAGTACTTTCCGCCCCGGAAAAAAAATAAAAAGGTATGCCACAACTTTGGCATAAAAACGTTAATCTTAAGTGTTATTCCAAAGCACTCTCTCTATGTGCCAAGTTTAATCCAAATCGGTTCGGTATCTTTTGCGCGAAAGAGTAGTAACATCCTCACCATCTTTAGCATTTATAATATTAGTAGGATGAATGACATGAATCAGTTTCTTCGCAAAATTAAGTACCCAAGTACATTCAACTGAATCAATTAACACAGAGCAAGAACACGGCAGACATTCCGTCATACATTTCACCAAACATGGTGATCAATTATATTACCAAGATTAATGTCGCCATGTTTAGGGAGCGGATGTTTAATCTGCCGCCATATTTGATTGTGACAAAGTATTGGCAGTTTTTAATTTACGCCTTTTGTTTTCCCGATGGTCGGTTTATTTCGGATTTGAAAGATTTTTGCGGTTGCAGTTTGAATCATCCTTGTTGAATCTGGCTCGTCAAATGCTAGTAAGTACAAGGTCAATCTTGAAATTTAAAAAAAAAATATGAATTGATATATTTTGAACTTTATACTAAAAGTTTCCAATATTTTTTATTGATGACACTAAAGCATAAACACAAAATAATCAGCAACAGGAGAGCAAATGGTACGTAACTCTTTTGTAATCTATTCTAATATTATAAAGCTGAAGAGTTTGTTTGTTTGTTTGAACGCGCTAATCTCAGGAACCGCTAATCCGATTTGAAAAATTATTTCAGTGTTGGAAAGTACATTTATCGAGGAAGGCTATAGGCTATTATATTTTCAAAAAAATTTAAGATCCTTACTAAAAGTCCCTTAATGTAACCCAAAGTGTAAAAAAATTACCTCTTTCATACAAAAACGAATGATGGCACATAGATAGAGCATATACTCGTATTAGAATAACATATAAGCTACTTTTTATTTCGGCAAAATGTTACATCCCTCGGGAACGCGGGTGAATCCGCGGGGGCCAGCCAGTAAGTATATAAAAGGAGAAGCTGACTTACTGATATATCAACGCAGGGCCTAAACTATAAGGGTTAGAAACTTCACCCCTTAAGGGGGTAAAACGGGGGTGTAAAATTTGTATGAAACAATGTGTTTTCACAAACTTCAATATCAATTTAGAAAGTTTAAAATATCAAACTAAACGCGGGTGAAACCGCGGGGGTCAGCTATTGTCTATATAAACGGATATTGTAATATATGAGATAGAAGGCCATCTAAAATGAATTCTAATTACTTAGTACCGGCTATTCTGAGTACTAATTTTATTCTGCTAAATAATAAATCGATATAATCATATTTAAAAGTCAATTTTCGTCAACATGACAATTCAATTTTAACGTTTTTTGAGGACGGGCAATACCAATTTAGTTTACGAGAATTTTATTATGATCTATTAATACAAGATTAGATGCAACTGTAATTTAAAAAGTTTTATGAGGTGGATCTGATGATACGTGGTCACCGCCGCCTATGGGCATTTGCAACACCAGCGGCATTGCCAAAGCGTTGTCGACCTTGTGACGTAAACTTGTTAAGTCTCATGTACCTGTAAATTTACCGGCCACTTTTCTAACTGAAACACAGTAATATAAATGTACTACTTCGCGGCGGAAATGAGTATGATGGTACTTCACTGGACGAACTCTGCACTAAGACCGTTACTACTTTTGAATAAGGCATACAACCGTTTTAAATGCTACTGTGAGTATTAGTAGCGTGATTATATGCTCCTAAAATTATTCAAACCCTAACCTTTAAATCATCATTGGGTTAAGAAACAATGAATCAAAAACCGTTAATCTTTATCTCAAAAAAAAGGGGATGTCCCCAAGGTATCGCTTGCCAGATACAGTAAATAGCACAATTTAGAGAAAGACACGATGACTACGATTAAGTGTACGCCACGATATAGATCTCTCTTACTAACATCCCACATTGAAAAGAGACAACAGTTGGCGCCAAATGCTTACAACCATAACCGTTGTTCATTTATTGGAGTTTGACCCTCATTGAGAGCACGGATAAGGCGCATGCGCGGTCGTCTCCATCAATTAGATCCGATTGACTTCAAGTCATGCGTACGTTATATGGCTGTTGACATAATAATAATATCCTGCGACATTTCTTTATATAATATCCCAAACTAAATCGAGCTTGCACTATGGTAACCAGATAACTGATGTAGTACATTCTTCTGATATAAATGCGAATGTTTGTGAGAATGGATGGATGGATGTAGTTACTCTTTAACGCAGAAACTACTAAACGGATTTGAACGAAACTTGGCACATAGATTGTTTATAATTTGGGGTAAATCCAGTGGGGGATGATGTAACTTTAATCGGGAAGGCGACAGACAGCACACAAATGTTTTTCTCGGGTGTGAATCGAACCCGGAGCCTGCTAGCCTGCATTTAGGTATTGATAATATTTTTGTATCTGTTACCAATCATAGCGGAAAAATCAGGGATGAGATTAGACATTCTCAAACTTATTTTCTAGCCCTGCTTTTGAGAATCAATTATTTTTAGTAACGTCCCCTAAAATTATAAGTTTACCTCATTTAAAAAATTAAAATTGCGATAATTACTTTAATAACTAAAGTTGTATCATGATAGGTATACGAGATTGTTCTGAAAGAAATTAAACGCAACATTATACATAATACTTATTTAGCGAAACATTGATTAAAATGAAAACAAATTACCGATCAATTTTTTAAAACGAATCTAAAGAGAATGTCGGGTTCAAATTTAGTCAAAAACAGCTGTAACTCACTGTGTTCAGTAATATTTAAACGATTTCTCTTTTAAGTTAGCAGCATTGCCACAGCACTAAATCCATTGTTTGTAGGCTTGTCAATAAATCCGAATTTCATATATTCCGTATTACCTATATTACCTTCTTTTTTTACTGCTTCCGACATATATTTGTCGTAACAAATAAAATAGACCTGTAAATATATTATAAGTATTACATACAGCACGCACCGACAGCAGGAAAAAGACAACAACATACAAATTACCTCATACGATGGAATTCGTACGAGCAAGTTTAAGAAGTATCTGATCCGCTTCATACAGGATGCACAAATCGCGTTCATTAACAAAAACTTGATTGCTCACGATCTACCTACGAATCTACTACAACTTAAAGGAACTACTGACATTAGTTTTTTACCTATACTTTTAATCTATTAGAGAAACATGAATTTGCCATGGCCCCCACTACTTGAAAACTCCTCAAATTTCTCTGTACCCTTTAGAGCCCTCAGGGGACTCTAGTGTCCACTTTGAGAATGACTGGATTAGATGGAAAACAAACCGTATCTTAATATTAGTAACTAACTTAACATTTCCCTCTCTAAGCTTGTAGAAAAGAAAGAGAGGTTTACATTTTAATAATAATATATCTTCGGCAAAACGACTGTTGACGTTTACTGTACTGGCTATAAGACGAGCCTTTCTCTATTATATGCATGTTGGTAAATGTACTTTTTTATGATAAATAAATACAATACGTATGGTTGTGTGAAAATGATTCCATTTGGCTTCCGCATAAACCATTATCGACGCTTTTCTGTGTCCTTGTATTTTCTAAAGCGAAGCTCGTCGACAAGAAGGCTAGAGGTCTGAGGATCGATGTGTTAATCCAGATTATAAACTATACTCCGGTTTCACCCGCGTTCCCGAGGGATATAAGGTTTTCCCGGCACAAACAGTATCCTATGTTACTTCTAATACTTCCAAGAATATGTGTACAAAGTTTCATGATGATCGATCAAGTAGTTTTCGCGTGAAAGCATAACAAACAAACTTACATTCACATTTATAATATTACTAGCTATCCCCCGCGGTTTTTCCCGCGTTCCCGAGGGATATCACATTTTCCCGGGATAAAAATTGGCCTATATGTTATTCCAGGATATCCTCTATCTATGTGCTAAGTTTCGTTGGTCGCCATTATTGCGTGAAAGAGTAACAAACATACTTACATACAAATCTTTCCTCTTTATAATATTAGTATAGATATACCTAGATAGATAGATAGATTATAGATATGTGACAAGTTTTATCCCAATCCAATCAGTGGTTTTTGTCGTGAAAGAATCACTCTTAGCTAACAAAACGAGCCTATTAGGTCTCGACATCTTGAATATATAATTCTTAGTTATATATTTTCAGGTCCGCTTACGCTTTTATCTGACCGACAACTTGTTACTTTTCCACACGCGTTATCTGATTGTAGTTTAAAAAGTCATGTTAGAATGTGTACAGAATAAATAAAGTCTATTTATTTTGACATTTTAATAAAGAATATGAAAATATGAATAGTGTTGATTAAGTGTGCCGCGACCTAAATACTCTAATGTATTGTTGTTATTAGTTTATTTTGCATATTTTCATAGCCTCTTGTCCTATGGTATTTTATTTTGGGGAGCAGCAGCGGATATAGAATCAATATTTATTATACAAAAAAGAGCAATTCGTGCAATTTACGGTATGGGTCCCCGTGAATCATTAAGAGATTTATTTAGGGAAATAAATATAATGACATTGCCTTCATTATATATTTATGAAAATATAATGTTTATACGTAGAAACATAGGAATGTTTGAGTCAAAATTGGATATCCATAATATTAATACAAGACAAAGGGAGAAGTTAGTTGTTCCATATTTTAGACTAACTAAAGTAAACAAGTCATTTCTTGGTAATTGTGTTCGATTTTATAATAAGATACCGCTTTCAGTAACCAAAATGTCTGATCATAAATTTAAAAATTATATTAGGAAAGTTTTGAAAGAAAAAGCGTATTACAAGGTGGTTCATTATATTGAAGATAAAAATGTATGGAAATAGCTGCTCTCTGCACAGTGCACCTCTAATTTTCTTGTTTAAGTTGTAAGTAATTATTGTCATTTTCTATTTTGTAGTCTTGTTATTTCTTTTTTTTGTTTTTTGTTTTTGAATGTTAGCTTTATTAAGTATTTTGTAATTGTTAAATATAAAAATATGTAAAATTGATGTTATAAAATAGCCAAAAAGTCAGAATAGATAAAAAAGAATTTAATAAAATAAAAAAGAATGTAACCTTGCTGAGTTTCTTGCCGGTTCTTCTCAGTTGAAGGCTGACTTCCGAACCGGTAGTAGCTTCAGTAACTTAAAATTTGACCTTCATTAGTGCCTTCTGAGGGCCTAAACTGAATAAATGGTTTTGAATTTTGAATTTTGAATATCTACTAATTTTTTTCACTCGGGTTTCAGCATCGCGGTTTCACTTGTGGTCTCGAAGGAACTAATATATGCCGGAATAAGCTAGGTGACGTCATTTTAAATCCAATGTGGCGGTCGTGATAAGACGGACATTTATTAAGTCACTAGCTGACCCGACAGACGTTGTCCTGCCTTAACAATGAATATCGAATTCGAATCTTCCGATTGAATCGACTGTGAAATGTGCAATAAGAAATTATAAATTAATTATTTTATCAACATAATTCCGACCTATGCCTCTATTTTAAACGATATTTGCAGCGCGCATTCTGTCAATCGTACCAGCTGTCAAACGACTGACAATAATAAAGTTTATATTGTCAAAAGCGCTCGTGAAGTTTTCTTAAATTTTCTAATTTTTCACGCAACTTTCTTAATTTTTTCATTCATAAGAACCTTCTCCTGACAATAACAAACACAACAAAAAAAGAATCAGCCAAATTGGTCCAGCAGTCCATGCGTGATGTCGTGACCAAGGGAAATAGGGATTCATTTTTATATACGAGTATATAGATAAGCCACCTCCATGTCATGGGTATCTAATGAAAGGGTTTGTCAAGCCTACATAACGTCAATTTCATGACTTAGCTTGTTTTAAAAACGTTTTTTAACAATATATTTATAGGATGGGATTCTAGGTAGAAAAAAAAATGTTGTAGTTATGCCGAATAGTTCTCATGTGATTTTTTTGTAAAAATCTACAGATAATATAAAGTGCTTAGCAACAAGCAGGACTATATTTTACCGAACTGGAATAATATGAGAATAGAATTGCGAATTAAGGATAAACACAAGTTCAAATCTTCTTCCTCTGAAGGTGCGTGTCAAAATTATTTTATTAATAATTTTAATAAAATTTATCAACTTGGCTGTTAATTAAGCTCTCTTTCTAAAAGTCTTGTTGAAAAATAAATCAAAAATCTTTTATACAACAGGACCTTGTTCTTATTAATATGCATCCTAACAAGGCTTGATCTTCCACCGTAACATAAGAACTGATATCTAAGAAATTGGTCCGAGGCCAATGAAACGAGCGGAATAGAATATTACAGCCTTTATGTTGCAGGTATATCAAGCGGTAATATTTAATTATTTATGTTTTCTTTGTCGTTAAAACTTATGATTTGGTTACATAAGTATAGATGTTCTGTGTGGTCATTTCTAGGGTGTCGTATGAGGCGACTAAAGAGTATACCGATGACCACATGCACTTTTTTTTTTTTTTAATCGACTCCTCTGATGGCTCTTACACCCTTACATGGACTTTTTCGGCAAGCGCAGAGGGCTCTCGGCCGAAGACTCTAAGCAAATGTGCACTGAGGGTGCCCTCTGTGGGGCCTCGGGCTCAGGGCGTTACATGGGGGGCCAAAAGACTTTACTTATCTGATTATAACTTACACCTTGCACCGAGTAGTCAAGAAAGAAAGAGAGAATCATATATTTGTAAGAATATGGTTACATAAAGATGGAATACAAAATAGCGTTTCACGTTTTCTGCCAGACAGGCGACCCGTCGTAAAATACTCCCAAATCTCTTGTGCGCTAAATGGCCTAAAAGAAAACTTATTGCGCTGGCCCCAAATTATTGGGAACGGAGCACATGATGAAGTAGACCTACCAAATAAATTGTATGGGTCATTGACACGTACATTCGATAAAACTATCTCATATTGAGATCACAAGTGTAAGCCAATCATGCAGTCAAACTCTTGTTTTTTTTTTTTTTTTTATATAAAAACTTGAGCGCATTTGACTAGATCTCACCTGATGGAAAGTGACGATGTGTTGGGGCACAAGTGACCCGCCCCGGCTATTCCCTGATAAAATAAGTTTTTTAGAAAATATGTTTTAAACGATGCTGAAAACCATCTCAAAATCTATTGCGCAGTTAAGAAGATATAACCGGATAAACATACGGCCGAAAATAGTTGCTTTGTTTTATACTATTTAAAGATAAGAGAGAGGTTTGAGGCGCAAAATATCTTCGAATTAGAATTTAACGGGTTATTTATTTATTTAGGATACACAATACCAATTACAATGAAAAGGTAACCACATAATAAGTAATAATACATATAGAGCTGGGTGTAACTCAAAACATATGTATACAGAAAAGTAAAATTAGAAATGAATACCAGGACAAATGCGATGAAAGTGCAAGGGAGCACTCCCAAATGACAATATAGATAAAAATCTTATTATTTAGGTTAGTGGGCTTGTTGGTTGGAGACCCTGACTGCCACTCTGCAGGTCGTGGGTTCGGTTCTCACCTAGCACAAACATTTGTGTGCATGAACATGTCTGTTCTGTGTCTGGATGGGAAATATGTATTTTCCGTAGTACAAGCTCTTAGTTTGGGATCAGATGGCTGTGTGTAAAGAATGTCCCAGGATATTCATTATTATTATTTATTTGTTAACTTACAAACTGCTTATTCTTAGCTTAACTGCGACATGACTTTAGCGCATAGAGTGATAAATTGTTATGTCCCTAGATTATAATTTGAAAAACTATAATTAAGTATAAATTTATGCATATGAGTGCCACTTCAATGCAACTTATTTTAACCCTTATAATATGTTACCAGCATAAATAAATGTGACATTTCACAATCCAAATGTAAATAAATATGTAATGTGATGAGCATTGACGCCGCCTCTCGGCCTATTTCAACGAGATTAAACTAGCATGTTACTTGTCTGACCTGAACCCGCAGAGTTAGATAGGCTGCGCGATGACAGGAGCTGTCAAATAAACCAAGTCCTGTACATGCCTGAAACAGTTGAATAATTAAACACCATTGGACGTTCTTTACACACAGCCATCTGATCCCGAATAAAGCAGAGTTTATAGGAAACCAGATAACTGTTTTACCATTCTTTTTTCATCTAAATGCACCAAGACTTAAACTGATTTTCATCCACACAAATGTTTGTCCTGAGTGAGAATCGATCTTAAGACCTGTGGCGTGGCAGTCAAGGTCTCTAACCACCAAGCCAACTGGCCCGTTAAAATGTTCATTGTACGCCCCTTGTAAATTGGCAAAATATACTCGTAGTTTAAGAATTAGAAAGGTAATTATTTCATAATTACAATTTCTACATTTAACTCTAGCAGCGAACATTACGTAATGTGTCTGAAAGTTACTGAAGTTTAACTACGAATTAGATTTGCTATTTTGTTTTGTCGAGATATATTTTTACCTTACAGAATCAAATCCCTGCTTCGAAGTAATCCTATCACATCAAATCCTACTACGTTTATACAGAGTCCGAGGTGGAAGAGACTAATACACAGGCTTCGGCTTAGCTTGGAAACCAGTTTCTCCTGCAAACTTTAATATTATAAGTAATTTTTAAGCCTTGTTCAAAAATAGTTTGCATGGAGAAAGGAAATAAACATTATTATTATTATTATATGTGGATGTCTTTTACTCTTTCGCGCAATAACTGTCGAACGGATTTAGATGAAACTTGGCACATTGATACAGCATTTTTAAACTCGAGAAAATTTAACATCTTTCGGGGACACGGATGAACCCGCAGGGGACAGATAGTATTAATTAAAACGATTGGCAAACGTTTTTCTTGAAAATGATAACAGATACACACTCAACGCATTTAAACCATATGAGTAAATCTATACTGTCTACGTTATCATGGCTTAAAAGGAAAAAAAATATCCGCACAATGTTTTTTTACTGACGAATCAAAGAAATTAATTATAGTAGTCACAGATAAAAATAAATTGACACCCGCCTATTTGAGAGGCGATAAAAAATATTTTTAAAACATATTACGTTACAACTTCTTATATGGTTGGACGCTTAGAATGGAACAATAGAATGAAAACATTACCCATGTGTAATGTAGCATTGATTTCAAAACAAATTGACATGTTACTCATTGGGGGCTAATTGGTTTAGGTTAGACTAGACAGCCGTCCTGCATTAAAATCTATTGCGTAGTCTAAATGGCTTCTATATTTTCTAGTGTTCCGTACCCGAAGGGTAAAACGGGACCCTATTACTAAGACTCCGCTGTCCGTCTGTCTGTCGGTCCGTCAGGCTGTATCTCATAAACCGTGATAGTTAGACAGTTGACATTTTCACAGATTATGTGTTTCTGCTGCCGCTATAACAGCAAATACAAAAAACGGAATAAAATTAATATTGAGGGCTTCCATACAACAAACGTCACGTTTTTATAGATACGGGACCCTTCGTGCGCGATCCAGACTCCCCCTAGGCCGGTTTTTTTACTTCGTGTAGGCTTGTTTGAAGGTAGTAAGCCCATAAAGCCTAAAAGCTGAAAAAGGAATTAGCTCTTATGTGCTGCTGCCAGTTTGATAATTCATTTGAGTCATTTAAATGTCTATAAAAGTATATATCTAGAAAGAAGTTAACCAAGAATCTGATCTCTAAAGTACAAGCTTTGCTGTCCCAGAGTATTTATTTATTTTTATATTCTGTAATCGCAATGTTGAGTAAAATATTGTATCTCAAAGAACGGCATAAACTTCGTGCTATATCGCCTTTCTAAGTCATATGCTTTTGTCTTGTCCCAAGGGTTCAACTTAGTTTACCCCCGTTGCAATGCAATCTCGATACTAATTTTTATCCCCTATTTTACCCGCTTAAGGAACGAGCCGCTGCGAGTCATAATTATTTAAGTTCCTACTAGTGGCGTAGCTACCGGGCTGGTCGGGGCAGTGCCCCAGGGCCCCCAAGCTCAGGGGGCCCTTCGGACTCTGACTTACAAACAGTGGCGTAGCTACCGGAGGGCTAGACAGAGCAGTGCCCCGGGGCCCCCAAGCTTCGGCTGACAAACGATTTTAAATAATCTAGTTGGGGCCCTACTTAATTTTTTGCCCCCTGGCCTTTGGTTACCTAGCTACGCCACTGGTTCCTACGGCAATTAATTTCTCCAACTATGACTATTCAGCAAGACCTATCAAGACTTATCACAAAAATTAAGGGAGCAGAAAAAAAATCCAAATTTTTGGGGGATTTTCAACAGGCTGTAACTTATACAAAAATGGTCGTACAGCAAAAAAAAAAAAAGCAAATTGTAGCTCTAAGTGTTTAGTTTTCGGATCTGAGTTTGAAATTTTTTTTTTTTAAATATTTTTCGAGTAATCATAAGAAAACCACCGAAAAAAAAATTTTCGAATTTTTTTTGTTTTTTTTTTAATCTACGGACGTGGAAAAAATTTTTTCGACTCAACCTCCATATGGACCGGATAGCTTGTTTATTCAGCTTTAATTTTGTTTTTTTATAATCTCGATACGAGCATTTCTCGCTGAGATATCGATGTTTGAATGGAAAAAGATCATTTTGTCTTTGATTACCAATATCTCAGCAACCAATTATCGCACAGAAATTTTGAGGTTTTTTTTTTTTCCTTAAATTTTTCAAGTCACTAATACAGAATTGAGAGAAAAATGAAAAAAAAATTTTTTTTTCATTTTTGATAAACATTATGACATTTTCAGAGCGAAATTCTTGCTCCTTTAATTTTTTCAAAAATTCGATCAAGTGGGAAAAAAAACGGTTGGCTGGATTGAATTGAAACTTTGTAGGGTTTTTGTGGGTATATTGAACAGTAAAAGGCACACTTAACGTTAGTGGTTTCCGCAATGTTTTTGATTGGGCGCTTGATTTTCCAAAAAACGACAAAAAGCCCTTTTTTGGATGCTTTTTCAAATTCATGTAATGATTGAAAAAAAAAATTTTTTTTTAAAAACAATTGCTAAACCTTGTAGAGAATTTATTCAAGTTTTTAAAACCAACCTCAAAATTTCTGTGCGATCATTGGTTGCTGAGATATTGGTAATCAAAGACAAAATGATCTTTTTCCATTCAAACATCGATATCTCAGCGAGAAATGCTCGTATCGAGATTTAAAAAAAACAAAATTAAAGCTGAATAAACAAGCTATCCGGTCCATATGGAGGTTGAGTCGAAAAAAATTTTTCCACGTCCGTAGATTAAAAAAAAAACCAAAAAAATTTCGAAAATTTTTTTTTCGGTGGTTTTCTTATGATTACTCGAAAAATATTCTTAAAAAAAAATTTTCAGATCCGAAAACTAAACACTTAGAGCTACAATTTGCTTTTTTTTTTTTTGCTGTACGACCATTTTTGTATAAGTTACAGCCTGTTGAAAATCCCCTAAAAATTTGGATTTTTTTTCTGCTCCCTTAATTTTTGTGAGAAGTATATAATATGCGCTGACCAAGCAAGCCTAAAGCAAGATGGCCCGATGTACTGAGACCACGTGCAGATCCACGTGGAGGGAGTTGTGGGAGACATTATGTCCAACAATGGTCATAAGGATGCTAAAATTACGATAATGTGACTAGGTTTTATAGTCCCGCCAAATCCCAGTTTCAAATCAATGACACAAAAACATTTCATTGCATTTCCTGTTGTCAAAGAAAATATATTAAATTCAAACCAGTTATGCAGAAATGGATAAGAACTATGTGAAAGTTATTATGTATCTGTTGCGTTGACCGGTCAATGTTGTAAATAAACAACGTACAACTAGCTCTATCTGTCAGTCGTTGGCTGCTACACAAAGCGCGCGAAATAACGTTCTTGTTCGCAAGGTTACCGCTAGATGGCGCTACGTGTATGTAAATATTGATTCGATTTTTAAATAATAGGTACAGATATGAACATTTTCTTAGTCCAAAACATATTTTTATTTAATCTGCTGGGTCTATATAAAATGTGGTAATGAACCATAGACAAATTCAAACCCCTAGCTGAGTACAGTAGCTTTGTTTGACCTTCATAAGTGGGCTTGAATGAATTAACCAACTTAGATTTCGACAAACAGAGACCAAAGCTCTCATTAAACTTTATAGCACACAGCATTGTAAAACGCGAGAGAAACCGGTTACCGGCATTAGTATGTAAGGGCGAGTCTCCACTTGACCTGATTGTGATGTCCTTAACCATGCGCGCGCGCAGTTTTCCATGTGGGGCGCATTCTAGATCTATATGTTTGTCTTTGTCATGGATTATGTGACCTTTGCGAGGCGTGACATATCAATGTTATTAAAGAAAACATATTTTTTATGGGAAAGTTTAGTTTATTTAGATTTCGTGGTTTATATTTGCGTTTAGTACTTTTATAGTATCTACGGTACTGAAGGCAGCAAAATTGTCCGACGTACTATGATATTCGAAATATAAGAAAATATAAGAAATAATATCGGTAGTAATACGATAAAATTTTTTTTTCGAAACAGCTTCGATTCTCGTGTCAAGCGAGTTAATATTAACTTTTTTTTTGTTAAGGATTAGGATTGATTACGTGTAGCCCGATATCGGTAATGTGCATGGGAGACGGCGACAATGCTGTCAGGTCGGGAGTTAAAATACTGATATCTCTTTCGAGGATAATGTGCGTGAAGGTGCTTTTATTTGACATTGCTCTGCATATGTATCAGTGTATTTACAAGAAAAAGAAGCATATATGTAGTATACTGGTTTACATAGAACCCGCTCTCTTTAGTTTGGGTTCAGATGGCCGTGTGTCTTGGTAAAGAATGTTCCAGGATATTTATTTATGTAGGATCTGTAAATAAATATGGGAATGAGATTTGATAATATCTTGGTATTTCTTCTCTCCTCTTAACTACGTTTTGGGTGGTATCTATAGCCAGTATGACTTACAGAGACGGAGGACTTGACGGAGGGTAATCTCCAGAACCACAGACCCAATCAGATTTTTTTTTTCACAATTTGAAAGGTACTTTATTCCGCATGTACATAGGCTTTGTTATTATCGCGGGCTATCGCTGGGTACATTAGATCCCTCTGGAACGCGAGTGAAACCGCGACACGAAAAGATATCAATAATATTTTGATGTACCCCAATAACAAAATAGATTGGTGATCAAAGATCTGCGTCACAATTGCCTTGACATATTTATTCTATCAATGCTAAATTCTCTTCGTTACGGCGAGCTTTCAACTGGACAACACAGCTCTCGGAATGGTAATTGCAGCCGATTTTTTAATATGATCGCCAAACGATGCCGAACTCATTCTGCGTGCGCGCGGAACCATCAATTTATAAAGAAATCTAACTGATATGTACTTCAGTAGCTTTGGCCGTCGTATCGTAAGACCTTTCTAGACCCTAAATATAATAAATGATTTAGAAGTTTTCTCTGTAATGTAGTGAAAAGTGAAATGAAGTGATTTTTTTAACAGAAACTACAATAAGACGTCAACGATTAATTGAGAGGTACATGTTTCGCCATTTAATACTCTTGTTATGTAAATCGAAAGACGAGACCAAGTGTATTTATTACGGGTCATAAGATACAGCTCGCTATCCAACAGATGGTCAGACTGACCCACGGATGCACGGACCCTAAAAAGAGCTTAAAAGAGTTAAACAATTGAGGTGCATGTTGCACATACATTAAACGAACAGATTCCTCTTCTTCTGCATGCTCAATATAGCCAAGGAGGTGGCATAGGTCCCAGTAACAAGTAGGAAAATTATGTAGTTCAAAGATAGTGTTATCTTTATTGCTAAAAAACTTATAAGCCCAAAATCTTTAGTGTTTCGGTTTATTTACACCGTGACGCACTGGCATGAGTCTAATACACTAAATACTCTGTTAATTCTGCACTAATACTATTAAATAATCGTTACTGATTCTTATCAGGTGGTGTAAAGTCAATCAAACATACTCTAAGCTGTAACAGCCGTTGAAAATAACTGAATGAAATTTGATTTTAATAATTTATTATTAATTAATTATCTTTTAACATCCAAGCACATATTAATGTTGAATTATAGATGAATTTCGACCACTGGGCAAACACTAGTATTTATAGATTTTTTAATTTCATCCTTTTTAGGAATCCGTACCAAAACGGGACCCTATTACTAAGACTCAGCTGTCCGTTTGTTTATGCTGCTATGTTTGCTATATCAAGAAATGCTGAAACACAATAAAATTAATATTTAAGGGGCTCTCATACAACAAACGTGATTTTTTTGCTCGTTTTCTATAATTATTGGTAGGTATCGTATCAGGATTCAATTTGATATTTACCTACCATACGCCACTCCTACGGCTCACACGAATCTAATGACATCTCATATCGCACCCTCAGTACAATAAGGGCTTAACTCAAAATTTTGCGAAATGGAGTTACGATCAAAATTCAAAATTCAAAACCATTTATTCAGTTTAGGCCCTCAGAAGGCACTTATGAAGGTCAAATTTAAAGTTACTGAAGCTACTACCGGTTCGGAAGTCAGCCTTCATCTGAGAAGAACCGGCAAGAAACTCAGCAAGGTTACATTCTTTTTTATTTTATTAAATTCTTTTTTATCTATTCTGACTTTTTGGCTATTTTATAACATCAATTTTACATATTTTTATATTTAACAATTACAAAATACTTAATAAAGCTAACATTCAAAAACAAAAAACAAAAAAAAAAAGAAATAACAAGACTACAAAATAGAAAATGACAATAATTACTTACAACTTAAACAAGAAAATTAGAGGTGCACTGTGCAGAGAGCAGCTATTTCCATACATTTTTATCTTCAATATAATGAACCACCTTGTGATACGCTTTTTCTTTCAAAACTTACCTAATATAATTTTTAAATTTATGATCAGACATTTTGGTTACTGAAAGCGGTATCTTATTATAAAATCGAACACAATTACCAAGAAATGACTTGTTTACTTTAGTTAGTCTAAAATATGGAACAACTAACTTCTCCCTTTGTCTTGTATTAATATTATGGATATCCAATTTTGACTCAAACATTCCTATGTTTCTACGTATAAACATTATATTTTCATAAATATATAATGAAGGCAATGTCATTATATTTATTTCCCTAAATAAATCTCTTAATGATTCACGGGGACCCATACCGTAAATTGCACGAATTGCTCTTTTTTGTATAATAAATATTGATTCTATATCCGCTGCTGCTCCCCAAAATAAAATACCATAGGACAAGAGGCTATGAAAATATGCAAAATAATCATAGAGAGACTAAACAAAGTACGCTCTATCCGATGAATAGTAAAACATAGTCAATTTAATAATAGAATAAGCATACCGATACTTCAGCCTCTTTACACCGGGACCCACCCTCCCCGCTCAGTGTGAAAGTGACCCAATCAGAGATGTGCCATAAGTGATTTTTTGAGTTAAGCCCCTATCGTTCTGAGGGTGCGATATGTTGACATCCATCAAAGGATTTAGGCTATAGAGCGTCCCAAAGATTAAGCCATATGTACCTACATACAAACTTATATACCTACACTCGAAAACATTATCTACCTTCGGGACATCAGGTAAAACCTAAAATGTAGGCAAATCATTGTTTACTGTAATGAGTAATGAAAATAAATTAACATTTGTTTGTTTGTTAGTCAGTATTACTAATAGTTTTTATTACATTTCCCTCTTTCATTAACCTTTCGTATTTATTATGAAGCACGTACTATGAGCACTACATAGTATAAAACAAAGTCACTTTCTCTGTCCCTATATCCCTATGTATGCTTAAATCTTTAAAACTACGCACGGATTTTGATGCGGTTTTTTTAAGAGATAGAGTGATTGAAGAGATTTTTATGTATAATACATGTGACATTCCACGGGAACGCGGGTAAAACTGCGGGGGACAGCTAGTATATTATATACCTACTTAGCCTGTTGAACTAATATGTAAAAGAAAACACTATTCATCAAGCACTAAAACGAATAAAAATCTTCTAGGAGCTTGAATTTTAAGATCATTTAATTTACTGCCAATTGATGACAAACTGCTTGATGTACCTACTATGGTAACCGCATAACTGATAATGAAATCTAAAAAAGATAAATAACTACTTTTTAATTTGTGTAGGTATACAGGCTGTTACAAAACTACCCGTAAAGCCGAAAGGAGGTTAAATGGGGCCTTATAACGACTCCATTCACAATATTTAAGAACCGTAGTAACCCCAAAAAAGTAAAAAAACAGATTTTTATAAATGAAAAAAAATAGAAAAACTATTTAAATAGACAATTATTAGGTAAAATAGGTAGGCCTTTCTGTTAAATAATCTGGTTCCCTGACATGACAGCTTACTAGAGTTGTTGGCTTTGATAATTAATTATATTTTTACGGGGTATTTTGTAACAAGTTGTATATATTACACACAGACATAGTAGTCATGGAGACAAATGTTTGTCATAGGTGGGAATCAACTCACTACCACGCCTAATAAAATATAATATATTTTTCTTTTTCCAGGTAAGCCCGAGCAATGAAATATGCTACAACATTTGAGAGTTGTGGTAAGTAAATAAATTCAATCTAATATTAAGGTTTTCAATAATTCTCAAATAACTGGATATTATATTAAATCTTTTACAATCGCCTAAACAATGGGGCCCGCGACACGATTAATTAAAAGTGGCTCAATAAAAAATTTACGAAGATGTTCCAACGTGTTATATTTTATTCGTCCATCTAAAGACAAAGCAGTTTATTTTTATTTTGAATAAAACGTTCCAAAAAATTTTTTATTGCCATTTTTATTCCATCGATGTTACGCTCATCATAATATTAAATCTAGGCTCAGAGTTTAGAGTTTAGAGTTAATCTGTGAAAGTTATTTCCTAGACAGGCTTCACGGTAAAATTTAATTTATGTTATAATTAACATGTTGTTTCTGCGTATGTAGGTAAATCAGTTATCTGTACCTCTACCATGAGTTGCTATCGAAACTTACTTTAGTCACTAGCAAGTAAACTACTAACGATACAGTATTTCTCGATAGCAACTGTCAAATTTATGACTCATGGTACCTAATTTCTATAGCAAAGGCTAAAAAACGTTACTCGCTAGTATTTACATTTCGATAGGTTTTTTACCCATCGACTCGTACTATCGATTTTAGTTATTTAGGTGACCGCTAGTGGCGCTGTACAGATTTGCCATAGTAATGTTTTACGCCGTCGCTAGCGAGTACTTACGTTCAAAACTCATGGTAAAGGCACTGGGGCTCGATTCTGTATTGAAAATGATACTAACTCGAGGATGTTTCGTCGCGGCCACTATGATCTGTCTCTGTCGCATACTACGCTAATACTACTAATCACGTGAGAGGTAAGCTCTCCGAGGCCTCCGTAAAGCGGCTCGCCGGTGAAGTTTGTATTAGCTGAATAAGGGGGCAGGTTACAATTACACAAGGTACTTATTTTGGTATCAAATAACAGTGCGTCAAGAATGTCCCAGGATATTATTTATCAAGCTTTTGTCACTTGTTTTACATTACATAAGTTATGGTATGTCGACATCTATGAACACGCCTACAATCCTTCACCCGCACCACAGTGATGCGACGATATCTATGAACGAGTAGAAACACGCGACAATCCTACATCGCGATATCAAGATTCTCTCAGGATTTTACTAGTATACAACATCAACAGTTGGACCGCGTTCCCCAGCTATGGAGGAGTTTCACACCTCGCTCCTCCATAATGTTATTGAATAACTTTGATTATAGGATTCGTTTACGATTAGAGATGGGTAACTCAACCAAAATGCCTGAGCTGCGGTTCAGCTCACGGCTCACGTTTATGAACCGGAGCTGCGAACCGGTTCACAGATCAGCTCAAGTATTTCAGACCGATCACAGAGTCTCTACGCCGCTACCGCGCCGCATTTCGACAACGACTCAATATAACAGAATAGATCACAGATTGTATGGTATACATACTGTAACATAATAAGTGAGCCGTGAGCGGTTTAGTTTGCTCTTGAGCCGCAGCTCGACAGTTCAAGTAGGTATGATCTGATCTGTTGCACTGGTTCAGAGCTTAGTTACACATGCCCATTTACGATACGTCGTTATTATTGCCATATGATAAAATACCTCCGCTGATGAGTTCTTTATTGTTGAGCGCAAGGTATTGGTAATTTTATTCTAATTGGTTGTCGTATACTACTTTATCTGTCTAATTTACGCCTTTGGTGTATTCTTTAATTCTTATTTTTTTTTCGTCCTCTTATTAAACGTTATCTCTGTTTAATCTACAATTTGAAACTATAGATGTGTTCTGTGTCGTCGTTTGCTTATCTTTTATTTTGATACCTGTAAACTTTCCGTGATCACTTTTAAATGGTCTTCTGTTGAATATCCTTATTCAACCAGTTTTTAGAAAGTTGCTGTAAGTTTTTCGTAAAGCTTAGAGTAGTAGAGCTCTTAGTGCAGAGTTCGTCCGGGAAGTACTACCACCTTACCCATTTCTGCCGTGAAGCAGTAGTGCACTTGTGTTACTGTGTTTCGGTTAGAAAGGTGGGGGCCGGTGAAATTACAGGCACATGAGACTTAATAACTTCACGTCTCAGGGTCGACAACGCATTGGCGAAGCCCGTAGTGTTGCAAATGTCTATAGGCGGCGATGACCACTTACCATCAGGTGGACCATCTGCTTGTTTGTCGGCCCAAGTGGTATAAAAAAACTAATAAAATAAAATATGCCGTAAAGAAAATGATTTCAAATTGAAGAAAAAACCTTGCATATTTGAACCGAAGGCGACGCCGCGCCACGCGACTGTCTCATGTAAGTGTAGATTGTTTTGAACTTATCAACCGCTATCAAATCTGTCATCATTATCAGTAGGCCGTTTTGTTCTCATCACACCATGAACAAACATGCCGTAAGTAAACCAGGATGCATAGTTTATATAAAGCCGATGTTTGCTGATATTTATGTTTGTGATTATTGAGACTAAAATAGATTTTATAAGTTAAGGGATCGAGTCCTAAAATTATCTTGCGTTGTAGAGGAAATCTTTACTATAATGATAAAACCATGTTACTCTGCCTGTTTCTAGTACAGTCAAAACATAAGTAGATGTAAGAAACCGATTTGAATTAACATAACTCGGATCCGAATCCGATGTATCCGAATACACAACTACACAATTCTGGGTAAGGAAAAGAAAACAGATATATTCCAAATGTGTCTACATAAACCTACATGCTATTACATTTCTATATTGTGGTTTAGTCTTATAGTAGGTAAAAGTAAGCATCTAGATACTTTTACTAATACAGTTAAAGCAACTATAACGTTAGTTAATTTTTTTTAATAACACAATCGACAAACATGTAGACGGTTCACCTGATAGTAAGTGGTCACCGCAGCCTATGGACATTTGCAACACTAGGGGCATCGCCAATGCGTTGTCGATCTTGAGACGTGAAGTTGTTAAGACTCATGTGCCTGTAATTTCACCGGCCCCCTTACCTTTCTAACCGAAACACAGTAACACAAGTGCACTACTGCTTCACGGCGGAAATGGGTAAGGTTACCACCTTACTCCACCGTTCTTCCCCGGACGAGCTCTGCACTAAGAGCCCTACTACTCAGGCTACTTCAGCGTAATGTCCAACGTAAACAGAGGCTTAGCATGATTATCTATCGCAAGCGTAGCGCTATCGTATCGAGTGTGCCCAATAGTTTGTTTGTATGATAAATTGAACACGCTACCGTGACGTTGCGTGAAGTTTTATTTCCCAATGCATTCGTTTTTGGCGCACGCGATACGATGACGATACGCTTACGATAGATGTTCGTACTCAGGGCACAGTAATTACAAAAATCATTAGACTTAGTAATGGCGCCGTTAAAGAGGCAAACGTCAAAAGACTTGTAATTGGTTCGGTCCAGTAACAATCCGGCGAAGTCTGGTATCAATAAAGACGCGGAATGTTTGTTACAAGTTGTGGGGGTCATTAAAACGGTCGTACGGTTTGTTAAGGGCAATGCAAGTATTTATGCTCGTGGGACAAATTTGTATGTTATTAATTGGGGAAGAAAGAGACGGGCGCGAGAGGGAGGTAATTATTGCGATTTGCCCCCAACATCCCACCCCAAGTATTCTTTGTAACATATTTTGATTTCTTCATAGGGAAATCGTCACCCGTTAATACGAATCACTATTAACACTACCTTAGTTCCTACATACCTAAGTAAGATGTAATCACATCGATTTATTAAATCATACATTGCAATAACAGAAAATTGATGTACAATATTATTATATGTTAATGAATTTACCTTCCTTGAAAGAGACGAGGATTCGTGTCGCCATATCAGCTATGTGGGGATAAGGTGTTGTTTTGTTAGCCAATCAGTAATCCTTTTGTTTTGGTGACCACGTCTACCTTCCCTCATGTTGAATGATGATCAACTGTCTAAAGAAGTCAGAGACAATTTCTATTAGCGTAAATGACTGAGAGAAAAGAAAGAAAAATAATTTTACTGTAATGAGAGCTGTTTCCATGTTTTATGGTTTGATTCTATGGTTCGCAATAACTTGGGTAGATGACAGAGGCGTTAGGATATAAGGATGAGCGCTACATTCACAGAAAGGGCCTATGTTTAGCAACGATTCATAAGTCTACACCACCAATTAGCTGTTCATTCAACGCCCACGCCCACGTCCAAGAACGCCTGCGTTAATCCAAGGAATTTACCTACTAGCAGAACTGATGGTGAGCTAACAATCATTTACGAATTACTATGGTGCCATCGTAACACAGTTTATTGGTAAGAAATAAATATTTTTCTGAATCATTCAGCCGATAAACACTTCCGCAGAAACATGTTCATGATGGATTATTATAGTTATTGTCTGTCTGACGTCACAAATTATATTTCCTCTTGACTAATGTTTAAAAATCCAATGGGACTTCATTTTGGTTTGATTCTTTTATTTTAATGGTAAAGCGATCGAGGAGGAAGGAATAAAAAAACAGAATATATAATCAAATTTATATAAAAAAATATTTAATCAAAAATAATGTAACCTTGGCGAGTTTCTTGCCGGTTCTTCTCAGTTGAAGGCTGACTTCCGAACCGGTTGTAGCTACAGTAACTTTAAATTTGACCTTCATAAGTGCCTTCTAAGGGCTGAAACTGAATAAATGGTTTTGAATTTTTAAATTTATATAGTGTACGTATAAGACTTACGTTGTGAATGTTTCTTGTATTTAAATTTCGGATGTTCGAATGTAATACTGGGGTTGCCCGAGTGCAATTTAAGCTGAGGCTTTCTAATTCTAAATTCTAGGTAATAGGATCCAATTTCTCTGATCTACTGCTTCCGCGGTAGAGCCCTAGTTTGATAGTGAACTAAACTTCCTCCACCACAGGCAACTAAACTTCGCGATGACCAATAACAATTGGCGCCACAATCTATACCAGAACGGAAGGCTATCGTAAAAGAGCCACCAGTCATAACACGTTTTAACACACGTCTAAAATTATAAAATGTATTTTTGTCCAGACACACTTGTTAGTGTTTGTGTCCATAATAAATACGTCATCGACTTTCCAACTGTTGAGACAGTATCATCGGTGTGGTTTGTTCCACTTGGGGCTCAAATAAATCAAATACATTTATAAGTTTTGGCTTTTACAAGCACTTATGAATTGTCAGAATCTCACGCTGTTAATATGACTGGATCTTTCCAGTGGATTAACAAAGAAAGAGACTCGAGACGTTGGCCGGTCTTGAGTTCCAGTCCTCTCGCATTATCGGTCCGTAGATTGTAATGCCCTGTCCTTTTTTGCGTTAGTTTGTTCGGTCTTCTGTCAAATGACACAGTGCTAAGGTTGCTATTTTGTACTTATTAGCCGGACTGTAGAAAAAATGATGCCAAACAGGCTTCGGTCTAGACTATAGTCCGACGGTGACCACACACAATCAGGGGGAACGTCTGTTTGCTCGTCGATCCGTACATCAAAAAAAGATCCCGACCTTAGTCCAAATGGGCGCTAAAGTATGCGAGTGGATGATACAGAATCATCAGACGTCATTCTGCAAAAACCTTAGCAAAAACTGTAATCTCGTCATTTCATTGGAGCACATTCGGTATTTCCATATATTTAATAAAATATAATCAAGTGAGTACTTCAAACTTTGGATGGATCAGTAAAAAAGGTAGTTCTCATCAAAATTTCCTTAAGACATTAATGCTAATGCAGCTGCAGACACATGTGTGTCATTAATATTAATTATATGCTTCTTATTGCCGAATCTTAACAACAATAAAAAGTAAATATGTTAAATAAATACAAATCATTGACGACGAAATTTCCTCTCCTCTATGGTTTCCCAAATAAATTTAAATAACCACCTAATTTAAAAACATAGCATAATATATGATTTATTTTCCATATCAAACGATATCAATCTTAATGTCTTCATCTGATTGAAATGGCCAGATTCATTGTGCCATTCAATCGAGCATGGTCCACTAACTTAAAAGAAGTTCTCAATAACAATAACAGCTGTTCAGGATTTCTGAATCTGACTCTATAGAAACAGAAGAACAAATGTAATGGAAAGAAAAGAAAGAAGTCATATACCTCAAAACATCTTTGGAATATTCTCAAAGAACAACCATCAGTGTAAAAGTGCAAGTGCAAAGATACGTGCAGAATGGACACAAGTGGAACTCCGGTGAAGTCAGCGGCAAGGCTATGACGTGTCCTGACGTCACACTCGCGAATACCGTCTAATTTTACTGGATCTACACGTCTCTCGTGCCAATCGCGTATGCAATACGTCTGGGTGATGCTATAGTTAGTTTAACTGCCATCTGGGATTCGTTCCATGAAATAGAATGGCGTGTCTGTACGCTGTACCAAGCAGACCATTCTTTGGGCTACTGCGCAGTTTTCTGCGTCAGTTTTTACCACAAGATTGCACCGGGCTATGGAAATGTCGGCTTCCAATTGAAGTAATTGTAATCTTAACTTTACGGTGTATACGTTAACCCGAGGCTTCCAATTGGAAGAATTCAAATCTATCAGTGTAGTCGCCTACAAAAGAACTGTGTTTTTAGTGTCTCCTGGAACCTGCAGCTACCATTTTGAAGAACTGTAATAAAATATGATTCTGATGAAAACAATATGACAGAGCTACACGAGAATTCACTTAGTAACGCGTTTGCTACCACTAATGCGTTCAAATTATCTCATTCAACTCAAACGTGAACATTGTATAAAAAATTACACATTGTGCATATAAAATTGCGAAGGTCGGTGCAGAAATTGTAATAATCCCGCAAATGTATTACTGCATTCATTGTTTTACTGCCATTTGTTTTGTCATGCACCTTATCTGGAGGATTATCCGACAGCCGTGATATTTCCGTGACAATACGCGTTCTTGACTTGTTTTAGTTACTTTTGTTACAACTTGTACCTTATTTATACTAACATATTTCGGAGACAAGGGTGGCCAAGAGTACTTCTCTTATAGATAATCTTTGCCCATATCATTGGCGTTGCTTTACCAAGATGTACATTCAAATTGTCATTCCAAAAAATCTATCTACGATCTTTTATGCAGGTTTCATTTCCAGGCATACCTAGGCTCAATAAAAGGTGCAGCAGTGATGCTTCAGATAGTTAGTAGGTAACGATGACAATGATATATAGTTTTTCAAAAGGAGACTGAACTTTATTCATCACCATCATCATTTGTCTAGTGATCTCCATATATGGTAATCAACCAGTTAGGTTACATTGGAAACACATTCTATTTTCGACAACAATAGCCAAGCAAATGACAGAAACGAAGGACAAAACTATAAAATAAGTGTGTTTGTTTTTGTATTAATTGGCTTGTGTTTGACCATAATCTCATCGTGATTATCATGTGGCCGAAGCTGATAAGTATTCAAAGTCCTTAATGACTTTAAAATAAGTATGATGGCCATTCAGGTGGTTACTACTATGCTTTGGTTTCCTCACTATGTTTTTTTCACCGAAATCTCAAGTTTCGCCAAAGACTTTGTCATGGCGTTAGACGTCGCAACCTCCGGACTATCATCTCCATTATTCAGTCTAATGATGAAAGCTCCAATCACAAATCTCCAGCAATTCATTATGCACGCAAACGTAGACATCACGTGTGCCGTTTGTTTATAGTAATAGTAAACAGTAAACGGCAATTACTGAGCGCTTGCATCAATTCTCAGACATGTGCATTGAGCGTAATTAGAGGCTATTATAGTTTTTGTACCGTCTTCGATACAGATATCAATGATGGTGTGAACTTTTGCTGCTGTCTTGCTGTAAATTATTCAGACTTGTCTCGTCAAAGATGCGACGTTGATCTGCAAGATGAGATGCCGCAAAAAAAACTGTTGTGATTGAACCTATTTGCAAAATGGAGGCAGTGTTCCCTGGAAGGGATCCAGAGAGTAGATATGGCCTGGAAGTAGTAAGGAGAAGCTGTAATACAGCAGTTGATTACTTTGTTCTTGATAATGATTATTTGGTCTTAAAGAAACAGGTTTATACTATATACTAAGGTTTGGTGGACTGAGCAAAACTACTTTGTTTGGTACAGCGTGGTAGCGTTACGGTCGTGGTAGACGCAGCCGTCCCAAATTTTGCCACAATTTACGCTTGCCACAAACGAGACAAACTACCTGAAGCTTATCTTTAAAAATGTCATGATTTAAATAAATAACAATGTATCTGCTATATTAAATAAAATAATTGTCAAATGAATCACACAGTGTAAATAGAGTTTCAATTCGTACAGTTAAACAAGGTGTGTTGTGAAGAGCAACAGCAGGCGTGAATGGCGTCAGAACGAAGGAAACCCATAGCCGTATAAATGAACAGTTGTATTTTTAGGGCGCACGCGTGGGGACCTTGAGGTTGTTCGCTCAGATGTTAATCTCCACTCCACGTATCTAAGCCAGTAATTTTAGCTTCAACCCTAACAGTCTGGCCGTCTGGCGTCGCGATACCAATTAGGTTTTCTATTTTAGATCAGAACGCCACAGCGCGTCCGTACCGCCGACCGTCTCTATTGCAATTATCGTACTTAAATATGAATAAAATACGCCGTAAACAAATAACGACCGGCTCGAAGCGAATATGGCGACGGTGGCCTGTGACATAAAATTTGAAATTCGAATTTCACGCGTCGTACAGCGCCCGCGCCGGTATTTCGGCCACAGTGAAAAGTGTTCTAAACATAGTGCAGTAAAGTTCAATTTGCGTGTCAGTGATTTGTGTTATTGAAGTGTCTGTGCGGTCGAGCTTCGCTTTGTTTTGATGCGGTTTCGCGCGCGCATTTATTTGTTTTGGACAGGAGACGCGGTAGAAGCCGCAAATCGATTACGATTTGTATATTTTCTAGCAAAATAAAATAATAGTAAGAGCGACATTGTTTAACGTTTAGTCAGCGTCATCAGTGTAGTTTTTTTATGCGTCACAGTCATCTATTTCAATTCATATTTGTCGACACCTTTTGTTGACAACTCGGTTATCGAGTGTTGGTGACAGATGTTATGACAGTTTGATTGAATTATCATCCAATATAAATCTCGCATGAGGATTTGGAGATTTTCTCTTAATTAAATCTGATTTTGCGTTTCGAGTTGATTGTAGTCGTTAATGGAAATGGAAGCTATTAAAGCTTAAGGTGGTAGGTACTTCTTAAGCATGTTTTAAAGCCTGATGATCTAGAGTGCTGACGCTTAATAAGAACTGATCCGACCATAATCATTATTGACAATTTGAGGAAAATTTTGGAGGAATAAATATTTCATCATTTATATGTTAAAAAAAAACAAACAAACGATTTACAAACAAAAGAAAAAATTATGCTTAACTATTTTGTCTTTTCGTATTTATATAATAACTAGCTGTCCCCCGCGGTGACACCCGCGTTCCCGATGGATGTAACATTTTCCCGGCACAAAAAGTATCCTATGTTACTTCTAATACCTCCAATAATATTTATACAAAGTTTCATGATGATCGGTGAAGTAGTTTTCACGTGAAAGCGTAATAAACAAACTTACATTCACATTTATAATATTACTAGGGATAAAAATTCTATAAAAACAAATGTCCTAAATTTCTAACAATTTAAAGGAAAATACCATCAAAATACTATGTATGGCAACATAGTTATATTATATTGTTGAGATTGTAAAAAATAATAGGTATTTAGTAACAATTTACATAATAATACGATTCTAACATAAGATAAGGAATATACAGTTATCAGAACACTTCAGTTTTGTTAAGGTTGTCCCGAGATATCAACGAAACGGATTAAGAGTACACGACAGAGACAGATGATACTTGGATATATAATTTATTTATTCTATGACATAAAAATATCGCAGATTAACCGAGATCAACTTTTAAAATGTATTTCGACATCTCATATCTGATAAATGCGATAGTAACACTGTATTTTTAGAATTTTCTATATAAAAAATAATATATTCTATAAAAAACAATGTCCTTATCCAAAAGCAATTCTAAATGGTAAATAAGATAAGTTATTCAATGTTATAAATTCAAAGTCTAGTTATAAAATGGAAAGTTTGTGAGAATATTTTATAGAGTAGTAGAGCTCTTAGTGCAGAGTTCGTCCGGGGAAATACTACCACCTTACCCATTTCTGCCGTGAAGCAGTAGTGCACTTGTGTTACGGTGTTTCGGTTAAAAAGGTAAGGGGGCCGGTGAAATTACAGGCACATGAGACTTAACAACTTCACGTCTCAGGGTCGACAACGCATTGGCGATGCCCCTAGTGTTGCAAATGTCCATAGGCGGCGGTGACCACTTACCATCAGGTGGACCGTCTGCTTGTTTGTCGCCCCAAGTGGTATAAAAATAAATAAATATTGATGTTTGTTAAACTTTCACGCAAAAATTGCTACTGCATGCATTAAAAGGAATGGTTAATTTACTATATATGTAATACTTGCTGTACCCGCGGTTACACCCGCGTTTATCAATATCATACAGGTATAGCCTATAACCGTTTACGAAAAATTCCGCGTCCAAACAGTCCCAATATGCTCAGTAGTTTTGATGTGATTGTGGGTCAAAAGAACCGTATTTTCCTTAAATATAAATAAATATCCCAAGACATTCTTCACACATGGTTACCTGAACCCAAGTTAAGCAGAGTGTACTGCTTGTAGTATGGCTACCAGGGACACCGGTTAACATAACGCGTAAGTTAAAGATTTGTCCGTCAGTTAGATCAGAGGTTCCCAACCGGACAGCAAGAGCTTAAATATAGTCCGCGAAAGATTAAAAACATTTTTCATCCTTCAATTATTTACGACAAAGAATATACATTTTCTATTACAATCAATAGTACTGCTAAGCATGTTACATTTAGTTTCCTTTATTTTTAAATAAACCCAGTTTTAGTTTATTAAAAAGGTGTTCTCAAACCATGTGGTCCCCGCTAACAAAAAATAAATCAAAATGGTCCCAAAAAAGGTTGGGAACCGCTGAAATAAAAATAATACCTTAACCTATACCTGCATCCAAACTAATTACTTCGCAGGTATTACGTTTGTGGGTATTTAAAAACATAGTCTTGTTTTTTTGTTCGATATATTTATTGTTCTTTATGTTCAAAACTCCGTCTCGTGTCCGTCCTATTTAAAATTGCAAGGCTCTAGCATGTCTCCTGGTTTAACGTTGATCTTCATCTCCTCTTTAAACTTGTTTTCATTTTACCACTGTTTGATCTTGTAAGAATCTTAGAGGCTATCAGTTATTCCTGCATGACCAATTAGGTCAACGAATAGCCAGATGGCCCAGCTGATGGTAAATGGTCACCGTCACCTATGAACATTTGCAACACCAGAGCACCGCCAATGCGTTGTCGAACCTGAAGTTGTTAAGTGTCATGTGCCTGTAATTTCACTGGCACTCTAACCGAAACACAGTAATACAAGTGTACTGCGGAAATTGGCAAGGTCATGATCTCTCATCATGTTAAATGCTTACTAAAATCGTATCCCATCCGAATTCTGTAACCAATGATTTAATAACTACGACAGCAGTGAAATTCCCTTTCTCAACTTAGATCCGTGAACGATCCAAAAGCGAAATAGGTGATGTAGGAATAATCACCGAAGATACTTCCTTTTATACAAAATGGTGACCATTGTATTGATTTCTTACAACTTCCCAATTTACATTGTGTAGTACTTGATGTAGTTGCAGTCAACGACTTGATACTAATGGATCGGATTTCAAGATGACGTAATCATTACAATTGTTTGTAATCAATTGTTTGCCTATTGATGAATCGACAGAACTGCGTGGTATCTCTATTTTAATCGTATCTTCAGTAGCATAGTTAGATTGAGTTAATATGATTATTTTTTTATATATTTGTTGTTATTTCCAGAAAGTTTAATACACTTTTGGCTTCTTATGTTCGAATTTCAAGGTTTTAGTGTAGTTTGTACGGGGATGTACTACCACTACACTCATTGCTGCCGTTTAGCAGTAGTGCTTGTATTACTGTGTTTCGGTTAGAGAGATAAAAGTGCCTCTGAAATTACAGTTACGTCATATCTCAGGGTAAACAACACATTGGTGAAGCCCCTGGTTGGCCAAGGCTATACTATTGTAAATGTCTAAAGGCAGTGGTTAAAACTTTCCATAAAGTAGATTGAATGACTCATTAAGTTAAAGACGAATACTTTTTTTTACCAAGTTTGCCGACGAACATGCGGTCCATCTGATGGTAAGTGGTCACCGCTGCCTATGTACATTTGCAACAACAGGGGCGTCGCCTACGCATTGTCGACTCTGAGACGTGAAATTGTTAAGTTTCATTCTCTGGCCACCTTACCTTTCTAAACGAAACAGTAATACCAGTGCAATTGCTTCACGGCGGAGGTGGGTAAGATGTTACTTCTCCGGACGAACTCAGCATTAAGAGCTCTACTATTTCTTATCTAATCTAAAAACTCCAGATCCTTCTAAATAATAACAAATGGCTGTTCCACTAAATAATGAACTCGAACCTTTTCTAGGACATGCACAATGCAAAACTGCATTGGAACCGTCACGGACTAACAAACGTGAAGTTATACACTTAAAGCATATCACATGTAAAAATCTGTGTAACGTATAATTTGCAATAGCACTCCTAGATGATATATGAAAATAAAGGCCAATAATAATACACAACTGTTTCCGAGTAGCATAATTTCCATTAATCTTGAAGCATACTTGCTTGGACAAGGTTATACTAATCAGCTTTTTGGTTCCCATGGCCCTTAAATCTTGTATAATAAGGTTCAGAATAATCACAAATGTATTAATGTCGGTGTAGAGTTACATGTCATGGTGGGAGGATCGATTGTACCCTATCGTTCGTCACGCGAGGACAGTTGCCAGGCGCACGCGCAGCGCATTGAAGCAATTGAGTTAATGGATGTTTAGCTCTTGATCGATGCAGTTGGAATATGTTCAACATGCTTTTTATTTCGCCTATGTTTGTTAAAAGGGAAACTTCAATAAATTCTGTGGCAACTGTGTATGTGACGTTATCAGCTTTCTGTATTAGTAACTGGTGCTAATGGAGGTCACTGCTGCTATTTATCTCTAGTAGACTTGTTTTCACAATATATGTACATTTTCAATCCAGGCTCTTGATCTACGAACCGCATTACTTTCGTTATAATATTTTTTGGGAAAAAGATTTTGCTTTTAAGTTAATTTAAATGGGTGGAAGTATTCTCAAATCAGGATTCGCTTAATGAAAAATAATTAGCCTAATAAAGTTAACTCGCTCAGATAAAGTAGCGCATCCATCTCGCTGAGTGGTAATCCGTCTCCATTAGCTGCTGCACAGATGCCGAACAATTCAACCTTGAAATTAATCAAAGCGGATTCCAAACAAAACACTTCAAGTATTCGTCTTCTTAGAATGAAGTAAAAGAACAAACAACGTGGATGTTTTAGAATATCTTCTTCTAGAATATTGTCTTGTTTGCTGATGATACATCATTAATTTTTAAAGTTAATAGAAAAGACAAAGATCTAACTAAAGTTAATCATACTATGTCAATTGTCTGTGGGTGGTTTGCTACAAATAATCTATTACTAAATTCAAAGAAAACTAAATGCTTAAGGTTTTCTTTACCAAATGTAGCACAAGTAGATAGCCAAATAATAATAGATGGGAGCCATATTGATCTTGTAAATAAAACGGTATTTTTGGGTCTTACATTAGACAATAAATTGCAATGGGGACCTCAGGTTGATACTCTAGCTGCTAAATTAAGTTCGGCTGCTTTTGCTGTTAGGAAAATTAAACAATTGACGAATGTTGAGACGGCCAAATTAGTTTATTTTGCATATTTTCATAGCCTCTTGTCCTATGGTATTTTGTTTTGGGGAGCAGCAGCGGATATAGAATCAATATTTATTATACAAAAAAGAGCAATTCGTGCAATTTACAGTATGGGTCCCCGTGAATCATTAAGAGATTTATTTAGGGAAATAAATATAATGACATTACCTTCACTATATATTTATGAAAATATAATGTTTATACGTAGAAACATAGGAATGTTTGAGTCAAAATTAGATATTCATAGTATAAATACAAGACAAAGGGAGAAGTTAGTTGTTCCATACTTTAGACTAACTAAAGTTAACAAGTCATTTCTTGGTAATTGTGTTCGATTTTATAATAAGATACCGCTTTCAATAACCAAAATGTCTGATCATAAATTTAAAAATTATATTAGGAAAGTTTTGAAAGAAAAAGCGTATTACAAGGTAGTTCATTATATTGAAGATAAAAATGTATGGAAATAGCTGCTCTCTGCACAGTGCACCTCTAAATCTCTTGTTTAAGTTGTAAGTACCTAATTATTGTTATTTTCTATTTTGTAGTCTTGTCATATTTTTTTTTTTTTGTTTTGTTTTTATTAATGTTACCTATAATAAGTATTTTGTAATTGTTAAATATAAAATTATGGAAAATTGAAATTATAAAATAGCCAAAAAGTCAGAATAGATAAAAATTTATATAACAAATAAAAAAGAATGTAACCTTGCTGAGTTTCTTGCCGGTTCTTCTCAGTTGAAGGCTGACTTCCGAACCGGTTGTAGCTTCAGTAACTTTAAATTTGACCTTCATAAGTGCCCTCCGAAGGCCTAAACTGAATAAATGGTTTTGAATTTTGAATTTTGAATTTTATCCATATGTTAACAGAGACAATTTACCTGCTATATACCTGATAGATAACCGTGCGCCGGCGCCGGCTCCATCCGCGATCTCCGACCATATCAAAAACCAGTCAGTGTCATTTCGATCGCCGTCGCGTGCGGACGTCCCGCCATCGTCCGCGCGAACGATTACATCCACGTGTTTTTGTGAGTAAATAAACGGTGTCGATCAATTCACGTCAATTGGACTGGACTATGTTGTGTGTACGGTTTTGCGTGTTCCACACATTGGATTGCCTGAGACTACATCATTGATTCGTTCCATGGTACGATTTGCTAAACCGAGTCGCTTTTGTTTATTTGTTTTGATGACGATTGAAGGAAATATTTTTATTTATTTGCAACGATTTACCTTAATAATGACCTGTATACGACTGGTACAATTTCCCAATGTAAAGTATGAGTAATGCGGTGGCAATTGTCATCAATAACAACAATCAATCTGACCGTACGTTATTAGTTTTGATATTATCAATGAGTGAAGTGAATAGTATAGCCACAGTACAATATATTTTATATTAATGTATCTTATATTCCTTATTGCATTGTCTTTGGAATCATAATTGATTGACAGACATAAATAATGTCGAGGGGCTTAGATAATTCTACAATTGACGCCAGTAGAGACTGACTTCTGTTTATTGTGTTTCTAGGTATTGTAAATAATTTAAAAAATGTGTAATGTTACGCCCAGATTTTCAAGAACACTCACACTTACTATGTTTGACTTCTTGTGCTAATAACTTTGATATCTGTCAACATTTACTTAGTTGTTAGTTGGTTACAGCTTTATGAATGTTTTAATTAGTATAATTATTCTAAACAAATATTCCACTATTCATTCAGTTATTAATGCATCTTGTTTCCATTAAACCATACAAAGATATGTCATTTATCAACTTAGTATATTTCATTAATGATTTCTAAATTATAACATCATCATTTGACCGTTTTTGTTTGGTCCAGAAGAAGTATGCTGCTGTTAATTAGCTAAACAAGCTAAATTAGCAATTTAATAACATCGCTGCCTGCCGCTTCTATTGTTCAGTCACTGCCGACTGAAACGAACACAATTTTTGTTTCTTTTAAATACAATAGGTTGCTACACAAATGAAAACTTGTTTGTACTCTAAAGGACATTTAGAACATCTATCTATTTATATATTTATATAAAAGGAGGAGCTGACTGACATAACGACGGAGGGCCTAAACTGTAAGGGTTAGAAACTTGAAATTTTGCACAAGGGTTCCTTTTATAACGTAGGGGAGCACTAAGAAAGGATTTTTGAAAATTCAACCCCTAGGGGGTTAAACGGGGGTGTAAAATTTGTATGGAACAACGTGTTTTGTTGGTCTGATCAACTTAAAACTTTGCATTTATATTCTTTAAAAGTTTTAATTAAACACAATATTATTTTTCATTAAATTATATCTTATTACTTATATCCCTCGCGAACGCGGGTGAAACCCCGAAGGACAGCTAGTAATTTATAAGTTAGTTAGTGAAAACTGTTACATGTTTAAAATACTTTAGCCGCTTCATATTGATATAGCACCCACCATATAAGGATTGATTATAACCTAGAAAGACATATGTGGTTTTGTATTTTTGTGTCACAATTATTAACTGTCGATGAAACAAGCTCGTACCAGTTAAAAAAGTTCGTTTCGCGCCGAAATCTGTAAATTCATGCAATCTTTTAACTAGAAAGGATTACGAATCAATTAGCCCGTCTGATTTTAATTAATGGCCAAGTTTGTTGTTTTATCCTTAATATTTTTTATCTAAAAAAATATAACGTTGCTTCATAGTTTGCAAACTGCACTGATTTTACTAAAGCCTTTGACACAGTTGTTTACGAAGTTAAATATCATGTCATGTTTTACCCTTGACCTGAGTTAACCGTGTAAACAAATGTTTAAAATCTGATTAAAATCAGTACACAACCTGTTTTCAAGTTTATTACGTACAGCCAAACTTGAGAATTTAAGTTTTGAGCAACGGTGTGGTACAAGGACCTACATTGGGTCCCATTTCTTTTTTCATACGGAGAGATATTAAAATTTAAAACATGCCGGCTTAAGCGTTCGAACATTTAATGAAAAGGAATTTCAATTAATTTTACCTGTCCACTGAGTCATGATTCTTAACGAAAGTAAGCCCGTTCACTGGCAACATTCAATTCAGACAGGTTAAATTTTACAATTTTAATTTACTGTTTTAATTTTATGGTGATTAATTAACCATAGACAATAGCTAAAGATGATTAACCTTATCACGTAAGAGCAGCAGGATCAAATCGGAAGTGTCCACCTTGACCTAGATATCTCTTTTACGACCCTACTTTAGTAGCAGAGCTGAAAGGATACGTAATAGAGGATACTAATCCGGGAAGTAGACTTCATCAGCCGATGATCTCGTTACCAATTCTGTATCTTAAAAAGAGAGATATAAGTGCCACATCCTTTAGCATTGAGAATTATGATCAGTTGTTACTAAGATGTCTTTACGTCGTACATATGAAGTATTGCTGTCATAGTCGCTATTACTCCACATACGCTCAAGGTTGATACTATCAACTTATCTCTAACTGGCTTTAGCCTGAAGCTTGCTTAGATTGATGGTCATGGTAAGGTCCTTTCAATAGTATTAAGTACATAGTACACTCCACTGACATTGACCTGGAATAAATAGAAGTACTAGAAAAAGTTTTACGATTGATATATCATAATAATTCGGTCCAGCATTACCTAAATGACTGAATCTATGATTATAATAACTGCATAACTACAATTCCCACCGTAACAGGACAATTTTATTCAAGTTTATTTAAGGTCAACATGGGTCATAAGAAAATGGCAAAGTCCACTCATTAATGACAATTTCGCTGTTAGGCTATAACTGGACAAATAATTTTCCTGTTCTTTCCCACATGTGTGTCATCCTGTGATAGTGTTTATCCTGTCCAGACTTTTCTTGTTTCACTTTTTTCTACAACATGAGTTCATAAAATTACATAGTTTTTATATTATTAGTCGGGAATTTTGTGCGAATGTGACTGCTTTAATTTGTTAAAGTTGTTTCTTTTTTTAAACAACTTTTTCTCCTCTTTCTCTTTAATTGAGTTGTCTCCAACACATAAAAACTTACGCAATATTTCAATTTATTACGATTAACACAACAATTATTCGCCAGCGCTCAAAAGCGGGCGGTTGAATCGTTGAAGTGATAAAAGCCGACATTGGTCTGAATCATTTGGCACGCATTATCTGCGCATGCGCATCATTATTCCCCTTTTCTCGGAAAACCATAGATTGTTAAAAATATCCTTTGTATAGGGTTTCTCCGAGTTTGATGAGCGATGGTCTTCCTTCTCTTAGTGGTTATAACAAATATTTGCGTCCCTTGTAGACTTAATTTAATTCCATGTGTCAACTGACTGACATAACTCATTTCAACTCGTGCGTATTAATTGATTGGCAAATCAGGGTGCTACATATAATTGGCACGGTGCATTGACCTCACACCTACAGGCGCAGTGCGCCTTATTTAATATTTGCGCATTGCTTGATGTGCCGCGTTTTCTGGCGTCTTCTCCATTGATTCTAGTTTTGTTTTGTTAGATTTCTGAGTATTTGCATAAGCTAGACTTGCAGAAGAGTTGCTGCTGGTATCATGCTTGACTTCTTCCTGCAGTAAGACTAATGTATTTCCGAATGATAGCTCTACCATCCTTTTCCACGTTTGTTTAAATAGCAATCTACTTTGGATGTTCATTAGATTGGATTTCTTTGGCCTCTCAATGTGTCATTATCATGTTGGTACTTGCTTATAAGCCCTCTCAATAGAACCTTGATCGATTTTTTTTTCGGAGCGAATATTACATCAGTATAAATACTTATGTATTGCGATGTAGTAAATAATTGTTATCGTTTTACAATCAACCATGGCTAATTTAACTCATTACAGTTTCCCATGAGTTTCTATGTGCAATTCTAAATCATTTAAAAGCAGGGGGCCGACACAAAACTTGTCAGCGAAGTATTTATAATTTCCACAATGAATGGCAGGTGATTACGGTGGATGCTGTCCTTTATGTAGGTCATTTCACATATTCATTTGTAAAGCAAGTTGAATAAGAGGAAAATGGTATTAAATAGCTCTACCGCGTTCATATGACCATGCAGTTACACTAACCACGTTACCTTTCCTGCGGTTCTGTAAGTCGTGACTCGTATTACTATTATGACTTGTCCCGAATGTTTTTGTTTTGAAAACTTTATTATTATGCAAAAATTCTAGAGGTTAAGTCAATGAAAGAACTATACCAGTCACTTTCAATGACGTTGGTGACAAAGATGACAATAGTTTTGGCCATAATAACATTGGTCTTTCAGAATTTGCTTTCAAATTCTCTAAAGAGATCTTACTGTATCTCATAAGTAGGTTACTACTTACGATGGCAATGTTTTTCCTTTTACATTAAATTGCGTAATAAATAATGAATTAATCGAGAGGAAATAGTGACGATAACTGTGCTCGGTACGTGTCTGTACACTCCACACCTGCTGGGTGCGCTGCGCATACGCACACGTCCTTGCCGGCGCTTTCGCCGCAATTAATTTGGCGCGAGTTCAGTTCTTTATAAGCTTTAAAGCGATAAATAACAATATTTTCTTACAAAAGAGGTATCCACTTGGTTTGGCAATCTAATAATTTATTGACATTTTGAGTGCGTGCTTATTGTTATTTTTCCTTGAATTCTTTTGTAATTTTTGCATGCTAAAGCGCTTACAATAGCTTTATGCTTTGAGAGTGCTATGACTTACTATTTGATGGACGGGTAGTGGATGAACGAGAGAACACCTTTTACCTTAGATGATATTGAGTATAATTGTTAGTCAAATCTATGAGTCAGACCAATAAATCGGTACGATTAAGATATTTATGATAGATATGTTATCTTTAATAAATAATATGGCGACTTATAATAATTCGCTTCAAATGTAACGGTCAAATTTGACATTGTGCCGTTACAGGCTGTCACTGTCAGTAGTAATGCACAAAAACATGCGCAGGCGCACGGCGAGACAGATCAAGTTCCTAATGAGTTTTGTAAACACGATTATAAAACTTATTACAGTTCTTTGAACTCTAATTGGCTGATTTGTTATTTGGCGGATAGAGGCCACTTTCAAATTATAAATATTCAAACGGACGCGTCACCTCTCCTTGAAAGGAGCGGTTGGGATTACTTAACTGAATCGGAGTCTGAAACATATACGTAATTATGATATTTGATCTAGATTTTTGTGGCATCATCAACAACAGCCTCGTCCCTTATACGTTCCCTTTGCTGGTTCACGTCACCCTTAATTTAGAAGAAATAAAGACCATAGTTCACTCATCACATGGACTCATTGCGTATGTCTTTCCTCAGATACCTTACAATAAGACTTCTTTAGCTTGTAGGATAGGGTATTACACCGTAAAACTATTTGTGATTTCGTTCTTTTTCTATACGTGCCTTGAAAATGAAAATCATAGCATTTTTAAAAATTTCTCGTTTGACTGTCAGAGACTAGGTTTTTTAAAATTTCCTCTGATAAGGAGGTAAAATCAACTGGAACCCGGGCTTACCTGTGTGCCGGAAAGCTAAAATAATATTGAATATAGAAATGTACCTACTCGTCAAATGCTGAGTCTCAAAATCTGAAAGCACTCGGTGATCACAAAAACCAGATGTAAAAATATCAAGACCTTTGCCAATTAATGATGCTATCCAATGAAAAAATATAATTCACTGATAACAGAGCATCGATCTTTATTCTCAGTAAGGTTGTGACTGAAACGTGACACTGTGCAATGAATTTTGTAGTAACCAATTATAAAGCTGGTATTCATTAAAATACTTCGCCGAATTGTTCTGGGCAAGGGCGTGAATAATACTTTTTTACCAAAACAGTGGAAAAAACCGGCTACTTGTGTGAATCGAGGCTCTCGAGTTACATAACTTTGTTTTAAAGGTACATGAAATATCGAAATTTTGAAAATTACTACTCTTCTCTTTAATCTTAAGAGTTAAGGATATAACCTTTTTGAAGTTAGCAGAAAGAAGTATCCCACTTGTAACGTCCTCTTTTAGATGTCAGACAGTCTATCTGAAGGTAAGTGGTCACCCGCTGCTATGGATATTTGCAAAACCAGAGGCATTGTTAAAGTCGACCATGAGACATGAAGTCGTTGTCACATTTAACTGTAATCTCACCCTTACCTCTCTCACCGAAACACAGTATGTATACTAAAGTACCCTATTGAAATTGTGTATAGTGGTAGGTAGTACTTCCCCGGACGAACTCTTCACTGGGTTTGCTGTATTAATTCTTATAATAATTGAGCTATAATTGTGTATAGTGGTAGGTAGTACTTCCCCGGACGAACTCTTCACTGGGTTTGCTGTATTAATTCTTATAATAATTGAGCTATAATTGATAGCTTAATTCAAACACATTTTTTTTAAATCCATGTACTTACCTACGTATATTAATTACGTCTCTAATGTGATATAATTACTGTCTGATTTAAAATAGCTATAAAACTAGTTACTTACTTGACCGAGGTTTTTATACTCTGCGATTGAGATACGACCTTTGTTCAATGTCTAATTTGCAGCGTTTAAGAGTTTTGTGAATTTTATTGCGATTACAAAAGCTTTTTTTCTGCTTCTTTTTATAATATTCGGCGTGGTAGATGATCTTTGATTTGATATTGTAGTTTTCCACTTATAGTGTGTTTGTTGAATGATTAAAGGTCAAAATTCGAACTAGTATAACAAGTAGTAACATTTTTAACAAAACTCGATTACACTAAATCCAATTTTTCATAATAATATAAAAAAAAATCCTGGACCATTTTTTACACACGGGCATCAGATCCCAAACTAAACAGAATTAGTACTATGGAAACCAGATAACTACTTATAGTACTTTATTTTTTCTTCTAAATTCATACTTAGATTGATATTGACAACCAGACACAGAACAAACAGACATAAAATATTTGTCCTGGGTGGGAATTGAACCCTGCAGTGTGGTAATTAGGGTTGCTTACCACCAACCCAACTGGCCCAACTATAATATAATAATAGTTAATATCCAGGGTCATTTATTTTCCACTCTACCATTAATTCCAAAACTAATCAAGCTTTGTACTGTGATAATCATAAATAATTAATGTACTATTTTTTATTACCCACGTACATATATATATAGATATTTTATAGCCAAAGCCATGAACAAGAACAAATAGATATGTTCATGCTGACAAATAATTGTCCCGGGTCGGAATCGAGTCCACGACCTGTGACATTGCTATCAAAGTATCAACCGTTAATCCTCGGTTAATTATCTAAATGGAGAAATATATATCTTTTAAAGTAAAGAGTTATTCTCGATTTACTCCATGCCTTCTCTCAGAACCTACTAAAATCCTACTAGTCACAATTTTTTATAGTAGTGCGCTAAATATTGACACACTGACATATTTAATGACATACTTCTAATTAATTTATTAAAGTTTTATTTTACAATCTAAACATTGTAAATTTTGCATGCCTTTATTCTGGCTCGTGTGACCACTCTTAATTATTTTTGTAACATCTATCTGTACACATTACTGCAAATAAAATTATTATTATAGAACCTGGGACTACCCCAGTACCTACCCAATGATGTTTATTTGCCGTCCTGCCCTTAATGGGCAGGCATTTTATCAGTTCCAACTTCTCCGTAATTTGATTATGGTAAAGTCCAGTATTAACATTTTATAAATAGGGCATTCATTTATCCTCAATTATTTCATTTAAAATGCAACTGCATTATATACCCACAGTTACACAAGTACCTGATTATATCATTAGACACTTGACTTTTTAATCTATGATGATGTTTTTCCTTCTTATTTTGGGTCACGGGAATCCAGTGTCATGAAATTGCAAACAAGTGTTTTACGCGATGCAATAGACCGTGTGTTGCATAATAAATTCTAGATATATGCACTTAGCACACTAATTTCAAATGAAGATATCAAATGAGCCACTCGTGTTTATTGTAATTCAACAATTGTAATTGATAAAACTCGATAATTGATTACTGCGTCCAATCAAAATGTAGTGTTCCTCAAGGTGCGACACTGGAACCATTTCTTTTTGTATTATACAACGCAAACCTATATTTATTGTTCCGGAAAGAGAGTTGTTATTTGATTGATTGTATTTTAGTATCCTAAGGTCCTTGTTATTATAAGTGATGAATTCTATAAATCAAGGCATCGTGTACAGAGAATATTAATAGATAAAATTTCTCCGATTTTTGGAAATATTTTAAATTGAACCGTTTACCATATGAAGAATGAGTTGCAACTAAATTAGGATAGCCTTGATCAACCACTCATTCTATCTACACATCGTTCGTTGTGTTATGAATCGCGCAAAATTTTCAGGGAACATAACATAACACTTTCAATTATGAAGTGTTTGTTTTCCCCGGCACTTTGGTAGCGTCTGGTTATCGTCAGAAATGTGGTAATAATTCAATTTTAGTATCGTATGTTATGTTTAATAGCATTGCTGTTGGGCTATCAAACTGAAGAGATGAAGAAGTGGCCTATTGTTTTTTTATAGTCATTAACATACTTTAAGACTTTCTGTGCTTAGGTGGCATCCATTAATTACGTGAGGTGATTTTGGCGATTTTTCGACCCCCCCACTCCCCTTGGTGAGATGTCATGAGATTTTTTTCGACCCCCTCTCCCCGCCCCTAATCTCACGTGAGGTTTGATATTATCATAAGTATACGATTTAGAGTTACTATAGATATAAATTACTACTAAATATAACACCCTGCTAGCAATTTTACACTGTTTCTTGCTAATAAAAAAATTACGTTATATTTGCCGAGACCCCCCCTCTCCTCCACGTGAGATTCGGTAGATTTGGCTTGACCCGCCACCCCCTAAATGCCTCACGTAATTAATGGAGGCCCCCTTACCACATTTGACCATATTATCGCTGACCATTGTGAGATTGTAGTCAAAACCATGCCTATTATGTCTCATGTTTTTTCTACCTTCCTCCCTTTCTATTTAAGATATCGTGCGTAATTCTCTAATGACGTATTCTATATCTTCAATCAATCTTCAAACACATAATGACGAATTTGAGATAATGTCGCCCTGGTTACCACCTTAACACACGCAATGCGGTTATTCCAAGGTACATACAGAGTAATTAACTAATTATTTATATCGAGGTACACGTCATTCGTTATCAAAACGGGCGTATAATTATACTACGTCACACTTTGGATATTTTGCATGCGGTCATGTTTCCGTTTTCACATTTACAGCAAGTGTACGCGCGTTTTTCCTGCTGCTCTTTTTCGTTCGTGATTTGATGATAAGATAAAATAAATCTTTTAATTCAATACTATTTATTGGGTTTAGGTTCGGTGTGAATTGTAGAAGAGTTATAGAAGATATTTAAGTTAGTTAATGTTATTAAAATACTTTAACCTAGGTTAAATAACACGGTGGGCGTTGCACATTTTTACAATGTAGTTAGCGTACAGTACAATATGCTCTGAGAAAGTGGCTTCACATTTTTAGTAGCACCATACAATATTGTAATTTCTTGTTTGCTTTTATTTACTTGGTGTAAATATCTTTATAAGTAATTTATCTAAAAAAAAATAGTTTTATATGTATAATAGTATATCAGTTACCTGGTAGCCATAGTCAAGCAGTACAGTCTGCTTAATTTGGAATCAGCTAACCATGTGTGAAGATGTCCGTGAATATTATTGAAAAGGCCTTTGTAATGATAGTACACGTAATAGTTAGAGAAAAAATATCCTTAATTCTTTATAATAAGGTGCATTTACATCATCATACAATTAACCATTGGATAAAAATTTACCTTCTTTCAAAACTAATAAAGACTACAATATTTAAATTCAAAAGGGGTTTTTTGGACAGACTTTACTGACGATATCGTCTCTTGGAGATTATTTTCAACATATCGGCATTGATTGAAATCGTGCCACTTCGCCATTTTTAGCGAAGTCACTATGTCGTATTTACGTTTCGGAATGATTAATGGTGATTAATTTTACACAAAACCTTCACTACATTTAGAGATAACAGGCAATATGATACTTACGTTTCTGACGGATTTGCCTCAAATTAGAGCAATTATTTGATTGTTACTTCTGGAGCATGGATACAATGGATTTCCGCAAAGTCACGCCTCAGTCAATTAGTTATTCTGGAGTATAGATAACTTTAAAAGTAGCACTTTCACCACACACATCATGAAAGGCATCATCATCATCAGCCTATCTTTGTCCACTGCTGGACATAGGCCTCACCTATGGCACAGCACTGAACTCGATCTTCAGCTCTTTGTTTCCAACCGCTGCCAGCCAGTTTGCGTATATCATCGCTCCATCTAGCTGGAGGGCGCCCTACACTACGTTTACCGAGCCGTGGTCTCCACTCTAGAACACGTCCACCCTATGAAAAGCATAGCTTATGCTGAACTAAGTTAAGTTAGCTGAACTTAAAATCTATTACAGAAAAGTAAATGGCACATAAACCTGACTTTAGAATAAACCTTTTGCCAATTATTAAAAAACTAATTAGGTATACTACAGCGAAGATTTAAAGTTCCAACGTGACCCGTGACCATTGTCGCCATAGTCCGACCCCAGTATGGTCTAGTGTCGATTCCAGCATGTTGAATCGATTCGAAATTCTAGAACACCTAAACTTCGCACAAGATTACCGAAAACTTAGTTTTTTTAATAGGGCCAGGTCACCCCAATTATTGTCGCCGTCGGACGCATCAACAAACCTGGGGTCCAATTCCACTAAATGCAACGTTCAAGTAGCACGTTTGGTTCGACAATAGTGTGCTTACGATTAGGTTACGATTAATGTCAAATTGATTATTCCTACGCACTACAACCGAAACAAACATACATTTTGACGTAATTTTTCGAACGAATGTGAACCAGTACCGACACACAACCGCAGTTCGATCGTTGGTGTGTTTAGTACAATACGATTAAACGTCAAATTTTACGTTTGGTTGTGATATGGTAATGGTTCGGTGCATTATATGTTAGTGGAATTGCCCCCCTGGGCTACAGGTTTCTATAGGTTCGTTTTTAGTAGAGCTTTATACCGGGATGTTTTTCAGCCTTCAGACCATAGATTCTTTACAAAGCGACGATGTGACGTAATACCCGTCTGCAATCGCTTGTTATTTATAAAGTTATTGAGCAGGTATCGAACCTTCACCTTAAAGAAACCGGGCCACTTGCCGGCGAGTTACTCGAGTACTCGCCACACTTGTTTTGTGCAATATCAATGGCGTGCGCGTGCGCATTTATTGACACGACACGGATTTTAAGGGTTATTTCCACTCATGTTCGATATTACATATTTGATTATTAATAGACATGTCAGTTGGATTGGTCATTAGCGACTCTGACTGTCAAACCGAAGGTCGCGGGTTCGATTCCCACCCAGGACAATTTTTTGTGTGCATGAACATGACTGTTTGTTCTGTGTCTGGGTGTAAATACCTATATAAGTATGTGTTTCGAGAAATAAAAGTAGTATATGTATATCAGTTATATGGTTTCCATAGTACAAGCTCTGCTTAGTTTGGGACCAGATGGTCGGTGTAAAGAATATTAATAAGTAATAAATATTTATTTATTTATTTGTTAACATGTTTGTGACATGTGGGTACAATCAGATATCCTAATGTTTATATACTAACCTAATGTCTATATGTTGTATAGCTTCGAGTCTTATAAACAATCATTTTAATAGTAGGTATTAGTTACAATTTCTTGTGAAATTGTTTGCAGTTATTTCCAAATAGTAATATTTGGAAATAATTGATTTCAAATGACATTGAGATTTTTTGCTCAAGCAAATGGTCTACCTGATATGGATATCTGATAGTGGTAACACCCATAGTGGTGGTGACCAGGGATGTCTCTTAAGTTTCATGTGGCTGTAATTTCACGGGGTATTTTACCTTTCTAACCGAAACAAAAATTCATTATTGCTCTACTTCTCCGGACGAACTGCATACTAAGTGCTATATAAGTACTACGCCTAAAAATATCGGGAAAATTTCTTTATTGGTTCTGATATATTATTATGTAAGCTTAGCTTTCCCCCACGGTTTCACCCGCGTTTAGTTTGAAGTTGATCAGACCAAGAAAACATATTGTTTCATATAAGTTTTGCGCCCCCGTTTTACCCCCTTAAGGGGTGAAGTTTCTAACCCTTATAGTTTAGGCCCTGCGTTGATATGTCAGTCGGTCAGTCAGTCAGCTTCTCCTTTTATATATATAGATTGAACTATAAATTTACGGACACGATCAACGTGCAAACCGGAACAACAATGGAAACGTATGCACGTTTTTCGCACGAACTCATTTATTTATATGAATCAATGTTAAGTAATATTCTTTACAAATATTTTGCTATAAATTTAAGTTACACCAATAATGTAATAGCTTTGGGTGCGACGCTTAAATTAAAACTGAGCCACAGTATATTTGTTTTGTGACAGTGGTGCAACGTAACATAATACTTGATAACTCTCTTTTTATTATTAATTAAATTCCAGAAAAGGCAAATTTATGTAGCATGTACACTAGGCCATATAAATAAAGAAATTGTGTCTGTTCGTAATGTCAAAATAAATGCTGTGTAAATGCACAGAAAATATATACGATACTTATAAAAAAAAAGTAAGATTTTTTTTCCTGTGCCTGTTCTGAAAAATCTCCGACACAGCTGCACCGATATTAAGTAAATTAGGCTACTTTTTATACCGTAAGAATCTAACATTCATCGGAAATCCGGTTAAAACCTGCGGAGAACAGCTAGTTTTAAATAAAAAACTAGTGTCATACCATAAACAATGGAAATAGTATATTATTTGATAAATTAACCCCTTATTAAAAGGCTATAAATCACGTGTTTATAAAATATTGGCTATCGTGAGTTATACCTTCACGTTCAAAGATGTCACGATAGCGTTTTCCCATATTTCTCGGTGTATTACAAAGTTGCGCGTGCATCCGTTCTAGGTTAAAGATGAAGAGGATACCGATAGCCATGAACGACATGTTGCTTAATAGCTTATTGAAACCTACGTAATTACACTGCTTTGGATAAAATTATAATATATAATAATATTAAACAATCAAATTATTGGAATTGTGACTTAACTCTGTAAGTAGCCCCAATTAATTTAGCCAACATTTTGGAATTCTAAGTACATATATACTTTCTCTACTCTTGTGTACTAAACATTTTATTCTACAGAGCGATTTTTTAAAGCAGGCGTGTATCTAAAAAAAAGTTTATAATAAGTTTTAAAAAATTCAATGCGACAGTTTTAGTTTTTATCAAAATCAAGCCCGAGAAAGACTCCTTTGAGTATTTTTTGCTATTCCATATAGTTTCGGATTTCACCAGCTACCTACTAGTATAGATACTTAGGTAAACATGTAGCAGTTTAGTACAAGCTCTGATTCGTTTAGTCAAACCGTGTGTGTAGGATATTTATGTCTATTACGGCGCCACAATTATAATAAAGATATAATATATTAGTAAGGCCTTAATTTTTTATACATTACAAATTAAAAAATAGATATAAATTTCGGTTAATTTACTGTATATAATTCCACTGTGGCGCCACTTTACACGTGCTCTGATTTGAACCATTGTCAAACGATACTTTGTAAAATGTTATCAGTGCTTATTGTTTATATTCAAGTGAAATAAGTTTTTGATACGTCTCCAGTAATGCTTCGTTAGTTGATTGGTTAAGCACGTGACTATCTATGAGTATGGTTTGTTCTAGAAAACTAATAAATATAATTACATTCAGTCAAACGGTTAACATCGTCAATAGAATGGTGGTGGCAACTTTGTGGTATCCGCTTGATTACCAACTCTTCCGCTGAACAACTTCTTGGTGTTCAGGCAACTCGTCTATTCTTCTTTAAGGCTATTCCTCCTTACCACCTATGGGTACATTATCATCTACAAGAACGATATTTTTGCCCAATGCAGGTTAGAAGACTTCTGTACTCACGGTATTGTAAGCATAAGGGTGTAGATGCCAAAAAGGTTACCTCCAAGTCCTTAAAAAAAGCCTAGTTTATTTACAAATATTTAATGATGTCTTTAACTCTATCGATGTATTCGAGAGCCACTCGTTCTATAGTTGAAATAGATCAGGATAGTTTGATCCCTGATTTCCAGCTTCCTTGTTCAGCTAAAACAAACTTCGTCGGGGAGCCGCTTCACGGAGGCTTCGGAGAGCTGACCTCTCACGTGATTAGTAGTAAGCGACAGAGACAGATCATAGAGGCCGCGACGAAACATCCTCGAGTTAGGGTCATTTTCCTTACAGAATCGAGCCCCAGGTCCAAATCGTACATAACCATAGGCATCAAAATCTAATTGCGAACAAATAGTTGCTTTGCGCAACAATCAACGCAAATCGAGGACAGGTTGAACGAAGGCCGTCGAAAGTGGTGCTATTTCGCTTCTCTTGTCTCGTTGACATGCTCCCAAACTTGTCATGGGCGACTGGACGGGTACAGGTTGTGATTTGTCTCTTTCCTACACGTGATGATGTTGTGGGTCTTAATTTTGATGAGGAACAGGATAGTAAAACTGTTTGAGTTATTATTATTGAAGGTGTAGGTACAGTGACGTTATTGGGGAAGTACCTTACAGATGAAATTTGTAAAAACAAACTGTTTATCCTTAAAGGTGTAGACAAAGGTTGAAACTAGTTAATTTCAACATACTCTTGTAATCTGAATCAAAATCTATGGGATCTAGAATCTCTAAATGGTATAAAACAAAGTTACTATTTCTTAATGTCTGTTTGTACGCTTATTTTTTTGAAACTACGCCATAGTACGTAGATGCGGCTTTTACCATCACTTTTACCATTCCTTCCGGAACGTTTATGTGTGTAATACATATACCATTCGGGCAAATTCGGGCCGGGCCGGTTTGCTTACAAGATTATTTATTGATTTATTTAACATATTTGTATCCCATAATATATATCCTATATGTACAGTGCCGGATTTACCATAGAAGCTGAAAAAGCTGAATCTTAGGGCGGCAAAATTGGCCCAAAAATAAATGTTGTACACCACAAAAAACGCGTACGCGCAAACGAAAAGCCTGTAACGCGACGCGAAGCGGCAGGAATACTTTTGAATTTGGATTAGCTTTGGGGCGGCAAATGTGTAAATCCAGTACTGTATATATATAATATAATGATACCATGACATAACGAAGTCTCACACACTTCATCGCTTGATTGCAGTTCTGCCAAGATTTGTGGCTTAGACTTACTGATACGTTACGACTTTCAGTGTCTAATTACTATTAAGTTGTAACCTTGAGGAGAATGACTCAGTTCTTCGCTCGAATGACGGACACGCACTCGACCTTGTAGTATGGGGAAGGAAAAATATTGTTAATGTTTTATCTTTTCGATTTTTATGGTTGTCTACTACTGGCAATTGTGATAGCTTATGGTACCGAGGAAGAATACTTACCCATATCTCTGTCGTAAGAAGCAACTCATGAGTATAACACTGACAGGCTAGGCTTGGTGGTTAGCGACCCTGGCTGCCAAGTCGAAGGTCGCGGGTTCGATTCCCACCCAGGACAAACATTTGTGCCATGAACATGTCTGTTTGTTCTGTGTCTGGGTGTAAATATCTATGTATGTATGTATTTAGAAAAATAAAGCAGTTTTGTATATCAGTTATCTGGTTTCCATAGTACAAGCTCTGCTTAGTTTGGGATCAGATGGCCGTGTGTAAAACAAACTTTACACCATGATCAACAAAAGCATTCCCAAAGAGGATCAGTGGCAGATGCGGGCCGGGTGTTAGAACTTAGTTAAATCTCTTGTAATATGGAATACATCGAATGGACCAAGTATACGAGTACATTAGGCGTTGGCCACAAAGGTCTAATGATCCAGTTTCTAAATTATTTCTACTAGTCTAGATTTACATATTCAAGCTGTTTCAGTTCTTCTGGTGCTATTCCGTTTACTCAATGTCTTGTGGATCCGAACTTAAACTAAGAGTCGCCAATCTTCTATCACACATCTCATTTATTATTGCTAACTGTACATAAAACGAATTACAATTTAATATTCGTGACCATTTCGTTATTTTTTATGGTGCCTACAATAACCTTCACGACCGCTAAATCAAATAATAAACTTGACAATGCGATGGAACCAATAGTCATCAACAGTTAAAACTTAACTGACATCCTTGACTATAGAAAATGGACTGAAAATAAAAACTAAGGTCGTATTGACCTTATTTACAAAATTGGCAAAAAGCAAGTCTTCGCGCTCCATTTGTATCTTATTGTTTAGATGTGGATAATGCTCATAATCTGACAGGTCCTTTTGTTTCCGCTGTTGTCATATTCTGGACTTGCAAGTCTTTGACAAAGAATTTGTAATAACGCAACTTATAGTTGGTCTTGTCGAGTTAACTTGTTATAGGATCTTTGTATGTTGGTAGGCACATTAAATAAGATCAACTTTGGCCTTATTATTAAAAAGGATATTAATTCAAATAGGCCTTCATGAATGGTTAAACTCTAACGCCGGTTCGGCAGGTTGCTTTTGAGAGAAAATTCCGGCAATAAACTATGCACTTACTCTTTTCAAAACAAGATTTTATATATTAAAACGTGTCCAAGAACGAGCGCAACACTCAAGCACTGTCGTTATTAAAATAATCGTTTATGTTGTAGAAAGCCTTCTGTGCTAAAATATTTTTTCCCTGAATTTTTGTGAAGGCAACTTAAAACATTCTATACAGGTTTCAGAAGTCAGAAGTCTGTCAATCACATGCATATCCTAAGCTGAAATCAAGCAAACTATTCTATTATAGAAGATCCAAATACAGTTTTAAAAACAAAGATCATGGAATAAATATTAGTTGTCATATCGAAGACCTTTCTTCAGATCCGTGAATTCTTTTGGCTTTTGTATACAACAATTTTAGGGGTAATAAAATGATACCTAAGTAGGTTTTAACTTTAGTGCTATCGATGACTCAAGCACCTATATCATTGATAAAACTCCAACAAGAACTATTGATAAATCAATAAGGATTCAGAGATTAATTCAGTTTTACTACCTGTACATGTCTCATATTTTCTGAGCTTGTCTTCTACGCAAAGAATTCACTATAGCTTTCGAGCTACAGGGCTGTGAAGTGGGTCATGGATGTTAATTCTGCCGCTTGGCGTAAATGGTGTCTACTTAAGAGGTCATCCTATATTCATTTTTAAATAGTCCATGTTTGTGTCTTCTGTAAATTGTGCCCTGAGCACGAACATGTATCGTATCGGATGCGCCAAAAAACAATGCAATGGGAAATTGAACATTGCGCAACGTCACGGTATTCGCGATGTAAATTTTTTGGTACAAACCAGCTTTTTGGTGCACCTCGATACGATGACGCTAAGCTTCCAATAGTGCTTAGGCCTCTGTTACTTTAAAACTACAACATTGCAACTACCCTCCCGTTAGTCTTCCGCGACTACAGATAGGTTCCGTAAAACAAATACGTATTACCGCACGTGTTCAGACCATGTAAAATGATGTATAGTTTATTGTTCGAATGGTTGACCTTGGAGCTATGACTCTAAATCGTCTCTAGTATTGTCGTCGGTGCGAACGTTTCCTTGTTCTAAATAGGCTTTTTATTTCGAAATTGTTGTTTATACGATGTTATGATGATGAAGTTAGCACTGTTATATGTTTGATGGTTTATCTATGAGATTCTTGACAATTATGCCATCTGACTTGTGAGGTATGTTGCCTATTATATACTGTCAACAGGTAACCCTGTGGTTTTCAACTTGTTTACAACTCAAGATATATATTAACATTAGATTAGTTATGTCATAAGATTGCTGTTGCGGAAATAATAAGGCTTCTTTTAAATGGTCACTTTTTTAAAGACCAACTCACTGTTGTTGTCAAATAATGTGACGTTATTTTCTTGACGGTTTGTTTCTAAAGATAAAATTGTCTATATGAGTAAAAGTTAAAAAATGCTTCAAAATCTATACAGTCAGCGATCAGAATCTGTTTCATATCTTACTTATTTTACTGATATAATATTGAAGAAAGTTTCATGTGTTCAAACCTACTGAATCTTGGAAAATCCATAGATCCATCGGGAACGCTGGTGCTGCGACGGAGCATAAGCTAATATAAAATATCGCTTCAAGCTCAATAATCCAAACTTCAACGTGGGCGGCCCATTCTGAATGGGCCATTAAAACGCCTAGTGTATTAAATACTGCGGTTTGTGACACTCTAGCAAGAGCACTGTGGTTTTGACAATCCGTTAATAGATGTAATATTTATTTAAAATAGCATACGCTCAACGGATTATCGAGCTAAAAAACTTTTTTGGCTTAATGCAGAGTTCGTCAGGGGAAGAACTACCTCTTTACCCATTTCCGCCGTGAAGCTGTGCACTTGTATTACTGTGATTCGGTTAGAGAATATGAGCAAGTCGAATCTAAAAATTAATCTGTCACGATCGACAACGCTGTGACAATGTCCATAAGCGGTGACCACTTACCATCAGGTGGTCGTCTGTCTGTTTGATATTATACAATAAATCTAACGTCATCTATAAGATTGTAACTTTTACATTAAAATATCATACGTGAACAAATCCACACAACCAATCCTTCAACTGACAGTGACGGATCATCTTACAATCTCGCAGCCTCCATCATACGATAAGATAAGTTGCTCAATGTATACTGAAATAAATATTAATATCGCTGAAACATTACTTATATTGTCGACATATTTTCAGCGTAGCAACTGTCAGAATATTGAATACTGTAAGTTTAATTTGGCAGGGTCCTTGAACGCACAATAAGCGTTGCATTTAGAAGATTCTTTTTTGGTCTTTATGAAATGTCTTAAAGGCTTTGAATTGACTGAGGCGCTACATTTGTTTCAATTCGCTTTCAAGTAAAGATCGTTAAGTAAGAGCAATGGGACCACTCCCTCTGAGTCTTCATAATGAAAATTTCAAATGACAGCACGACAGTATTTGTAATGTTTATAGATCTCTTAATATAACATGGACAATGACCATTGAACATAGGATATAAACACCCCTAAAATTACCAGTAAACTCATCATATTAAATTGTTAAAATCATATTTGTAATCGTTTCTGAGAAGGCACCCCAGAAAGCAAACAGGCCATAAACAAATGGACACAGACTAAACAGAAATGTTAATGTATATTTGTTTATTCCTTACAACGTACATCACAACGTTAACAATAAATTTAATGTAAAAGCTTAACAATAAATCATGACAGATAATGATACACATTTGGAATTATCTGTGAACAAGACAACTGTTTACTATGCGGAGTAAGGGAGGCGCCGCCGCCCGGCGCCAAGTATTATGACGTCAGTTGTTACTTACCGACCGGTACTGTAGGTCGGGAAATCCCTTAGTAATAATTCGAATATCGACTTTCCTGGTAGGCAGGGCTTTAGTCAGGCAAGTTTATATGATGCTGCGTCGAATTGCATCATTATGAGCTTTTGCAAGCATCGTGCTACAGTCACCCTGATAGTATGTGGTCAATGTCCCCTAAACATTTACCAACAATAGAAAGACAAGACTAGAAAAGAAAGACTCAACAATTTTATGTCTACCAGAGACATTGTTGAGTATTTCTTACCGAAATATAAATAAAAGAGCATTACATACTTCAGAAAGCCACATTTCTGAACATTTTCCGTATAGTAAGGACATTCCTGCACTTACAGTATATACCAGCCTTAAAATACATCTCAAACTTTAAATTATTCTTGCACGAAAACCTGTGATGAAAACATATTAATAATGAACTCTCGTTATATGCAGACAGCCTATCCGGTACAGGCGGGTAAAGTTTCCTAACGTCGATTCTAAGGCTTTGATATTAATATCATATTTTCGTCTTGTTTTATTGATGTACTCGTATATCGATCGTGATTTTAATAAAGGACGCATCAGAATAGTACATCTGTATTTCTTATTGGATAATCAGCACATTTGCGAACAATTTGACATAAACGGTTCTCAGTTCTGCATGCTTCACTCCAGTATAATTCTTTTCCAACAAATAATAATGTAAAATGCTTTTAACCACCAGGTACTCAGTTGACGACATCTGCAAACACTAACTTTATCACTATTATCGCTTCTCTTGACACACATACAAACATGTATGTATATAGCAACACATATAATAACAATATATGTAAAATATCACAATGTATTCGTGATACTTCGTTTCTCACATCAACATAGCGAAACGTGACTTTATATAAAAGATTTTCTTGTATTTTCATATACTTTATGTATTATGTCATACTACGCTTTGGTTAGCACATTAAAATATGGGTAAACTTTTTGTGTCCTTTCCCTTTCAAACAATTAGGTATTCATAAGATAGATAAAGAGAGGCTGATGTTATATGCTCTCTCCAATTAGGAATTCGTGAAACCCCAAAAATACGATACCTACTTTATATTTCCGACCTGAACTTCCTTTTTATGGCTATATACTTAATAACTGAAAATGTCGTTACCAAGTCGTTTACTTGGTATTGTGATACTGTTTTTTTTTTAGTTGTCTGTTCTTTTTGGTACGAAGAAAAGATATATCGTTCTTCATGACCGTCAGAAATAACTTAAATTAAAATTTCTTTATGAAAACAAATACATCAAAATAAACGTAAAATGTGTGCAGTTCACACGCGGTAGGAGTGAAACTTTCAGTAAACTACTTATCTCATTTACTCGCAGGCTAAATCCTGGTGTCGCTGGAATATGGGTTTCTGATTGTCATAGGAAAAGAAACTGTATGACTTTGGAATAAGGTTGATTTCCATCATCATACAATTAGCTGTTGGATCAATAGATGCACAAGCTCCCACCTTACTTGAAGCTTTTGTCTCAAACCTATATGAAAAAATTATTTCTAAAATCCCTATATAATAACGAATTTACTAAGCTTCCAATCTAGACGATCGTCTGTGTTCCCGGAAACTTACAACTCTCGACTCTTTAAGAAAAGGGTGAATTAGCTACTAACGGGAAAGCGTGCTCCCTCTTCGGCCTCATCTTTACTTACCATCAGATGAGATTGATGTCAATCGCCCGTAAGAAAACAGCCTTTCAGCCTTTTCAGAAGTGGCCCAACTCAAACCGTAGCATCCTTGGTTGCGTCACACACAAATTGATGAACCACGATGCGCACTCGCTCTGCATACGCGCCGCTAACCGGCCGCCATCACGATTTTCATGATTTTGACATTTACCGTCCCAATTACACTAGGAACATAGAATTTCACTTATCTTGCGACATTGATCGCGTAAATTTAATAATTTAATGTGATAACAGGCAATGTTTACGGATAAATATTGCTTCAAGCATCTAAGTAAAGTATTTTTGGATACTTGGATAAATCTATTTTTATTAAATGCTTATGCGAGATTGGTTTTTTCAGCGAAACCTCAAGGTTAAATCATAAAGTTCTAATAATGCGGAATAAATAAATCCTCAAATCAAACAATATTCCTTAACTAAGCGTTTATTAAGTGATGTAAGATGTAGAATCCTACTGATATTATAATTACGAAAGTTTGTGAGGATGCTTGGATGTTTCTTACTCTTAAACTATTAGTTTTCAAAATTCAAAAAATTCAAAATTCAAAACCATTTATTCAGTTTAGGCCTTCGGAGGGCACTTATGAAGGTCAAATTTAAAGTTACTGAAGCTACAACCGGTTCGGAAGTCAGCCTTCAACTGAGAAGAACCGGCAAGAAACTCAGCAAGGTTACATTCTTTTTTATTTGTTATATACATTTTTATCTATTCTGACTTTTTGGCTATTTAATAATTTCAATTTTACATAATTTTATATTTAACAATTACAAAATACTTATTATAGGTAACATTAATAAAAACAAAACAAAAAAAAATATGACAAGACTACAAAATAGAAAATAACAATAATTAGGTACTTACAACTTAAACAAGAGATTTAGAGGTGCACTGTGCAGAGAGCAGCTATTTCCATACATTTTTATCTTCAATATAATGAACTACCTTGTAATACGCTTTTTCTTTCAAAACTTTCCTAATATAATTTTTAAATTTATGATCAGACATTTTGGTTATTGAAAGCGGTATCTTATTATAAAATCGAACACAATTACCAAGAAATGACTTGTTAACTTTAGTTAGTCTAAAGTATGGAACAACTAACTTCTCCCTTTGTCTTGTATTTATACTATGAATATCTAATTTTGACTCAAACATTCCTATGTTTCTACGTATAAACATTATATTTTCATAAATATATAGTGAAGGTAATGTCATTATATTTATTTCCCTAAATAAATCTCTTAATGATTCACGGGGACCCATACTGTAAATTGCACGAATTGCTCTTTTTTGTACAATAAATATTGATTCTATATCCGCTGCTGCTCCCCAAAACAAAATGCCATAGGACAAGAGGCTATGAAAATATGCAAAATAAACTAATTTGGCCGTCTCAACATTCGTCAATTGTTTAATTTTCCTAACAGTAAAAGCAGCCGAACTTAATTTAGCAGCTAGAGTATCAACCTGAGGTCCCCATTGCAATTTATTGTCTAATGTAAGACCCAAAAATACCGTTTTATTTACAAGATCAATATGGCTCCCATCTATTATTATTTGGCTATCTACTTGTGCTACATTTGGTAAAGAAAACCTTAAGCATTTAGTTTTCTTTGAATTTAGTAATAGATTATTTGTAGCAAACCACCCACAGACAATTGACATAGTATGATTAACTTTAGTTAGATCTTTGTCTTTTCTATTAACTTTAAAAATTAATGATGTATCATCAGCAAACAAGACAATATCTGTGAGGTCATTTACAACATATGGCAAATCATTTATATATACTAAAAACAAAAATGGACCTAAAATTAGTAACCCGACCAACGTTGTCCTGTCTGAACTATGAACATTGATTTCGAATCTTCCGATTGAATCGACTGTAAAATGTGCACTAAGAAATTATAAATTAATTACTTTATCAATATAATTCCGACCGCTACCTTTATTTCAAACGATATTTGCACCGTGCATTCGGTCAATCGCGCCAACTGGCAATAATGTCAAACAGGTTACATTAAAAATGTTTGCACTGTCAAAAGCGCTCATGAAGTCGTGAAGTTTTCTTAAATTTTCTCATTTTTCACGGAACTCTCTTAATTTTTATGTAAAATGTAATGTTTATGAAAATGTAACATACCTCGAGAACGAAAGGGACTATTCCGTAAATAAAAGCAGGTGTAATACCTCGATTCATTCATCATCGACCTAATAACGGCTGCGCCTGCGCACGCGGGCCTGCCCGCATCACCGCAAATAACTCTACACTATTGTCTACTTAATATTCATGACTGGAGTACAAAAGGCTGGTAATTACCGCGAAGAACGACGCCGTTCTTATGGTCTTGACTCTTCCATGTCTATGGTTCGCTTTAGTTCCGTGGCATTAGGGTTTGGCAAACTGTTGGCCGAGTCTCTTTTTGGTTTGAGATTTATATGAGTGAGCTAGATTTAGGACCAGATTTCACTTGTCTGAAGAAATCATGTACAACCATTACAATTAGAAAAATACAAACTTATTGAGAATCTCTCCCTATAGTCATTTAATAAAAGTCACCCTAAGTCAGTTAATAAAAGAGTAGCTACTGGCAGATGGTTTATGACAGATTTTCAACTTGAGGGTAATAGTCAGGCGGGTACTACATAGTACCCTACCACCGTGCTCAAGTTCCTCACGATGATTTCCTTTACCGCAAGCTCAGGCTCAATATAGGGTTCAAACCAACGTCTCGTCACGACATTCGACGTCACTACCATCTGATTCTCATCGACTTCAAAAGATACTTAGAATTAAATTTAAAACCAATCTAAACTTGGAACTGCATTATACAGCAATATCGCGATAACTGTGATTATGAGAATTAGAACCTGATACAATATCATACAAAAAACGCTAAAAACGGTTAAATACATCCGATATCAATTGTCTGAAATAAAAAGATTTACAGAGGACACCCGTTTTAAGCTTTAGGCTGTGCAAATGTTTTACTTCTTAAAATAAAGTTAAGGGCTTTCTACAGATGAGGCTTTGATTCAATTATAAGCCCAGCTAAGATTGTCTCTGGTAACTTCAGTTGCTTTGACCTTCATAAGGTCCGCTTTAGGGCTAAAACTGAATGAATACATGCGTTATATTTTATTTTTGACTAGTATTGCAATCCCATAGAATAAAACCCTTTAAATTCCTGATTTATATTACCATACGTTGAAAGAATTTCTCATAAATTGAAAAGATATACAAATATCTTTCAGTTTACGATCTTCTAGCATGAAATCGTTTTATTTTTTAATATGCCTATATATGTCTATAAATTATCAAATTAACAATCGTTGAAGTCTTGAGTTAAAATTACCATTAGATTATAAAAAGGTAGGTTATGTTTTTAATAGATGAAATCAAAACATCAGTTAGAATTATAATTGGTGACTAAACGTGTATACTGCCATACATTTATATCATCATGAGGATCCTTGACACGTTCCTGGAAATTACTTTATTTATTTAGAACTGTATCCTTATAGATATACCTATCTATTTACTACGCCAGTAATCTTATTACGAAATTGATTATGATTGCAGTAATGTTTTATTTATATTCTACTTGGTTTTTCTTGACTGATATCTAAGGCTGTAAAGTTACTAATCCAATAATTTTCAATGTTGTTTGACCATATATCTATGGTAAATGCTGCAAGAAGACACCATAATGCTCTATTATTATGTGTTACTAAATAAATAATTATTTTTTTAAGTAAGACTTCTTATGGGAAGGCTTTGAAATTCTGATCAGCAACCATTTTGTGTAATAAAAATTAATATTTTTGTCAGACAAAATGGTTGCTGGTAATTAATAAACACAATCTATGCTATTTATATGTGATTGATGAATAAAAAAAATGTTTCCCTGTGATACATAAGTTTCACTTTTATCGTGTGCCTTTACAACACATTCTGTTTTTTTTGGTGGTAGAATTCGGAATGGCAATAAAAATTTAAAATTGATTGCAGCGTCGCGACATGCGCGCGCGCATGCTGTCTATCGATCACTATCCGTCTGATTTATAATGGCAATGGCGCTTGACGTTTATTTGTATTTTTTTTCCGTGATAATAGCCCGCCGTAATCAGTACCACTCCGGTGTTTGGCGTGACCTGACGTATTACGTGTAACGCGTATCTCATTCAAACGTACCGCGTATCGTAAATAGTGTTGTGATGTTTAAAACTCGATTCCTTTTCGTTATAGTAATTAACGTGTGTGACATTCTTAATCGATTTACATACTCATTCGTTCAGTTATTTAACTAATTATCTAATTTAAACCTGCACGCTGATGGTTGCCTGTAGTTATTTATTTATCTGTACATTTAGCCTTACGTAAACTTTAGCATTATCTGTAACATATAATTGTTTGATGTGAACTGTTTTCATGTTGTTCTTGAGTTTTTTTCCCTCAACCTCGCCGTGTTCATGCTTGTCGTCCCAGACTTCATACTTAATTGATTACGACCTCATTTTCCTTTCGATACATCTTTTTTTTACATTTAATTGACGTTTTGTGATTGCGTTACTGTTTTAATCGTAAAAGCTGCGTTTTACTATTATAAAACTCACATATAACGAAGTGTACTCATAATAATACTAATAAATTATACTTTAAGTAGTACTTCAGTTAATTCTCATAAATGTTCTTTTTACTAATGCCTACTTACGTTTTATCGTATTCACATATTTTATTTATCTGCAATATTATCAATTACGTTTTCTACATCTCATCCACTGTTACCTTGAGCGCTATTATTGTTAAATGTATGTTTTACCAAACACAATTGAGTATTGATGTAAAAATTCATAGTGTGGCAAGGTACGCGTTTCGCTCGTACACTTTCGCAAAACTCAAAGCTCGATCCGTATTTAAAGTATTTGCATGTACAGAAAGAGATCCTCGGCTTCACGCCATTTAACTCAATTAGTTAAAATCTCGTCGGCACTAACGTCAGTTTTGTTTTAACAAATCACTACAATTTAGTTAACAATTGTCTCTCAAAAGTTTTGTTTCCACGAGGACGTTACATTGTGATGTAATAAGTTAAAAATGTTAAAAGACAACGTTTTCTGCTGTGTTACAGTTAATTGCTCAGTTATTGTAGTTCTGGCGCTATTTAGAGTAATTTTGGACATTTTTTTTGTTTCTAAACTATTTACGGCTCGTAAATGTAAGCTGTTTAAGACTATTGGCTTCGTTTTAACAATATAATTATAGACACTTATTAGTTCATAAATTCCTGTTACCTACACTTCATTTCCGATAACAAAAGTTATTTTTTTATTATTAATCTATATCTATACTAAAATATTATAAAGAGGAAAGATGTATGTTTGTTACTTTCACGCAGAAACTACTAAACGGATATAGATGAAACTTGGCACATAGAGCACATCCTGGAATAACATATAGGCTACTTTTTATCCCGGGAAAATGTGATATCCCTCGGGAACGCGGGTAATTATTAATAGCCTCTTACTTTTTCATCACCAGAGCGTATATTAAACCAAAGTATTGTATCCCCTATATAGTCCTCGATTCATCCTTTTGGCGTAAGATCATTTGAAATATTCGAATTGTCTGTCTTTAGATGATCTTGCGTAACACTTCGGTCCAACTTAAGTTGTTTCAGAGGAAAATTTAACTGAAACACTATTTAAGTTACAGTTACCTTGAGATAAACATTCCTATCACTGTACATCTATCATAAACTTGACGTTTTGTTTATCGCTAAAATAACAATATGCTCTCGAATTTCGTAAAGTGTAACACGTAAATCTAATACATTTATCATCTGGAATATTTTTAAGATTAGGTCTTCAGATTACTGGACTTGGTAGAAGTTAAAACTTAAAGCTCTTCTTTTTCTATCCTGTTATTATATTCTGGTTACGCTGTTCCTGTTGTCAGTAATAGATAATCTTCAAAATACTGCATTAGAATTTCGCCATGTACTGATGCACTTTTAACCTAACTAAAGTTACTCGAAGGAAAACATAGTGGGGAAACCATAGCACAGTGGTAGTGTACTTTGTAGAACCCGCCAGTCTGCTACCCACAAGTTCAAAGAGCGCCGCCAACCGCATTATGTAATTACCACCTTCGGAAACAACATCACTTACCATGCTAGAGTTGTGGTAAAACAAACCAATATTAGGATATTTTTATCCCATCATCAAGCTACGCTGGAGAAATTGTGAAGCGGAAGCAAGTCTCCTAAGACCAAAACACCACCTGTAATAATTACATAAATAATATCAAACCAACAAAACGAAAATCACCAAAATCCTCTTATCACATTTGATAACGATATTTTTTTTTCAATCTGTAACCCGACGGCTCCCTTCCGATAAGATTCCGTGATTGGTTGATGATAAATCACTTCGCGGTGACCTCGAAAGTGCGTGACGAAATTTTACAAAGGCAATTGCGTAGGTTATCTGCATCCTCAGTGACCCTGGTTGTGACGACATTGAATCGTGGTTTAAAGGGTTGTTTTATAAAGTCATTCTGAAGGAGGATGTAATGTAATGTCAGCATTCCTCATGTAATACCGACATTTCATGCATGCCATCCATGTGACTACAATCAGACCGTAATGAACAAATAGAAAGCATAGGTTTCGAAAAAGAATTACACTGTACTGGAAGAACCCTATTCCCTAAGATACAAGGCTCTGAGCTCAGTCTATGGATCAAAGTATTTTCTGCGATTCTGGTTCATAAACTTTCTACAAATTGTATGCATACGTTTTTTTTCCTGTAACTGCAAATTTTAAAGTCGATTCAAATATTTTGAGCCTGCTCATTGTTGTCTTGTACTTATACTTTTGTTTGATAGCTCTGCATTCATACGTAGTTATCATTTCATCCTGACGAGATAAAAATAATAGGAAAACTTACTTCCCTTCATTCCAAAGAGAATGTACGTAGTATCACATCGAGTTCAACTAATTCTAAGTGGCTCTTGAAGAATAAAACGTGCTGTAACAACTATAGATTAGAAATTAATACTACATGAATCACATACATTATGTTTGTAAACAGTTACATGATGAGATGCACTTAAATATCCATTTAATTGTAACACTCGTAATAATTGTGTAAACAAACATATCACTATAATACATACTATATAGCTAGTGATAGAGGAATCAGGAGTTGTAATAGTTCACCTGCTGATATCAGAAAAAAGAATGCACATTTAAATTGGACTGATGCTCGAGGAGGAATAGTCAAAGGTGTGTAAAGTGACCTAATTTGGACCGGGCCTAAAAGGTAGCCACTTGTTGTCAAGCCTTGTTACCCTGAAATGAGCTGTTGATGATCATCAATCAGAATAATGATCCAAAGGTTCTGGAAATAAAGGTCAACTCAATGCTTGTGAAGCTCAAATATGAAACACGCTTAACTTTAATGGAAGGGCCTCTATTATATAAATCGTTAGATATTTGCAATACCAAGAGCATCGTCAAAGTGTTGTCGCACATGAGACATGATCTTGTTAGTCTCATGTGCCTGTAATATCACAGGCACCCCTACCTCTTTAATCAAAACTCAGTAGTGCTGTACTTCACAACGTAAATAGATATGGTGGTAGTAATTTACCCCGACGAACTCTACATTTAAAAAATTGTATATTGAATATGTGTACATTTACAATGACAACATTTTAGGACCTTAAAACACAAACATAAATATCAAAATCTCAGTAAAACTTCGCTAAGCCTCAATTACGTAAAGGAACGTTATTACACCTTGCTTGTAAATGCTTGTTGAGTTTAAAAGCATAATTATGGTGTTACTGCACCTTTTGTTATACAGAACTAAAATTTTATTACAAGGGGTCATTAGCTTGTTCTGTTGGAGTTCGGGACGCAGAAATGTTAAGTGAACTATCACTAGTGGAAGCAAATCCCTCTTAAGTACCCTGCATGGCGATTGTGTAATGTCAGAATCGTAGTTGCAGTCAATTTTGTATTACATTGACGGCGCTTCGACTGTTGTCCCACACTGCTCGCGCTCCGAACCAGCAATCTATTATGAAATAGGCTTCCACATTGAATCCAAGAGAGTTATACAATTCGGGTGCTGGTCTTTCCTGTGGGTAGATTTCCGTGTGTCACAGTCTGACATTGCCTTGAACATTTCTTTCAATATCATCTTTACCAAATTTTCAGCGATTTCAATCTTTTCTTCTGCTCTAACATTACCAACTTAACTTACTGTAGATGACATTTTTATATTACTAGCGTCTTCAATACTACAGATTTGAGCTCCTGTTGCATTTGATTGTTTAACATCTTTTGATGCAGACTATCTTATCACGGAATATTTTAACTGGGGCGTTGTTTATTTACTATACGCTGTTTTATCTCGTATTCATATATTAACTTAACATATAACTTGACTTGTATCCTTTTTTTCCTTTTCATAAAAGTGTAGCCTTTATCGTTGGTAATATATTTTATCTTGTTGTTCACATTAATTGTCTTGGATGTAGAATTTGCAGAATTGCTAATATTGTGGAATTCCAGCTTTGGAATTGGAACAATGGGATGATTCATTTGAATGAGTTATTCTATTTTTTTTATAACATTCATCATATTAGTTATTTATTGAATTTTTCGCAGATTGTCACTACTTCATTAATCATTTCCAGTAATATACGTATATGTTGTCCTGTTGCGTATGTGGTTTTTGTAAAACCCCATTACCCACCTTCTGTATCTATTTTAAAAGTGTTTTCTTATCACGATAGTATGTTATCGTTTACTTCATACTTGTTTTTTAGCTGTTCCTTTTCGTACTTATTTAGGAATCTCAAACTAAACCAGAGTAATGAGTAATTGTTTTAACGTGTCTAGATTATACGGCGTTGGTATTAACTAGCTGTCCCTCCCGTTTCAGCCGTCCTCGAGGACGTTATATTTTCCCGAGATCAAAAGTATATGTTATTCGGCATGCTCTATATATTTGCCAAGTTACATCCAAATCCCTGTTCGTAGATTTGGCGTGAATGAGTTACAGACATCCATACATACATCCTACTAACAAACTTTCGCATTTATAACACTTGCTGTCCCCCGGGGTTCTCCCGTTCCCGAGGGATGTTACATATTCCTGGAGTGGGAAGGGAGCAGTCTATACGCAATTCCAGACTACAATTTATCTCGGTGATCCATCCAAACTTTCGGATTTATAATAGAAGTAAGATTAATAGGATTTATAACAACCTCTCTCATTAGTTCAAACAGTGGAAGACGAATAAAAAAAAGAAGTTTTTAAAAATAAAAAGTTCTTAATGCTTTTCATATAAATGCTAACAGCGCAAAATTGAGACAACCCCGGTAAGTTATAGGGATACTTGTGATGGGGTTACCTCGGAAGACATCTTAACATTGTAAATTGTAATTCATGGGAAGTTTAGTTATGTAACTAAAGTAAAATGAAAATAACAAAAAATAAAATAAAATAAGCTAAATTTAGGTTACAAGATCATTACATCAATTGTTGTAGCAAGTTCATTTGTGTATAGTATTTGTGGGTGTGTGTCAAAGTGAGTGTGTGTGGGAGGTGGATGTGATAGAAAATCCTACCGCAATATCATTGCTAACATACACATTGAATACACCTTTGGCCAATTTCTCTACATTAACTCACGTCGCAATAATGCTTCAATCAATGTCAAACTTTACAAATATCACGTGTTACAGTTTCAATTGCAATTTGGACACTTTCTCATGTCTCAAATCATTGAATGGGTCACGTCACATGCTGGTCACATGCTCTATTGTAATTTATTAAGTAATAAGTTACTCAGTCTCACTCTTGCCTCTTGTTGACAGGCCGGTTGGCTTGGTGGTTATTGACTCTTACTGGCAAGCTGAAGGTCGCGGGTTCGATTTCCACCCAGGGCAAATATTTGTGTGCACGAATATGTCTGTTTGTTCTGTGTTTGGGTGTAAATATCTATATAAGTATGTATTTTGAAAAAAAGTAGTATATGTAGTATATCAGTTATCTGGTTTCCATAGTACAAGCTCTGCTTAGATTGGGATCAGATGGTCGAGTGTAAGGAATGTCCTAGGATGTCACTGGGATGTTTGATTTTAGCTATAACCCTTCTTTTTATATCGTTTTACCTTTTGTTTCTTTAAAGTGATTTGGTCCCTCCATTTCTTTAGTGTCTCATATTTGTTTGCTTGACATTTGTAAGTTCTGCTGGTCCTTTATACTACTTCTGCTTTATTATACTACTAATTCTTAAATTCAAGTATTAATTCGTCCGAGAATGTAAATCAACTTAATAAATAAATTACCAGTAAATATCCTGGGGTATACTTTAAACACGCCTATCAGATCCCAAACTAAGCAGAGCTTGTACTATGGAAATCAGATAACTGATATACTACTGTTTTGTCTTTCCTTATAAAGACATACTTATATACGTATCTATATATTGCAAATAAGTATTGAATTAAGGTACAAAATCGAAAAATACCAAATAAGTAATAAATTCATCGCCTCCGCCATGTGTTCACGGCAGATTAGTTTCACGATTATCAGTTCTAAGGTCAAGTTTAACAGTTCCTTCCAATGGAAAACCATTAACTGTAACATTGTCAACTTTGTTACTTTATTACGAGACATTTTCCTCTTTTGTTTCGTCCCATATTTCCAACATTGTTACGTCTTGGTGCGTTATTGTCTCTTTAAATTAGTGTATGCAGATTTCTGAACGTCTGCATGCAGTTATTACTAGTGTCTTTGTTTCTTTAGTTTTTTAATATGGTGCCATTGATTTCTGTGTTATTCGTGAGTGGATATTAAATGGTAATTTTGTATATGTCATCCTGATCATATTTAATGAAGATAAGGCTGAAGGTTGCAACGCAAAGTCTAGCAGGGAACTATTAAGTGCAGTTGCTGGTATATACCGGAAGGTGCTTTCATGTATACTTGCGTCGTAGCTATCCCAGCTGGTACTAAATTTTACCTCACATTGTTACTGGTGTGGGGAGAGATTTCACCCTTATGTTGTAGACACCAATTCTCACGACGCGCTTTGCAGCTTCCTTCCTCATGCGCACAGCTTAAGATTGGAATTCTCTCCCTTCGTCTGTGTTCCCTGAAACATACATCTTGGGCCTCTTCAAGAAAAGGGTGAATAGGCTATTAACGGGAAAGCGAGCTCCATCTTCAGCCTCATCTTCACTTACCATCAGGTGAGATTGAGGTCAATCGCAATCCCGCCATAAATTAATAAAGAAACTGAGCTATCGTCGCATTGTAAAATTTATGTTTAAGCTTTGATTCTAAGAATGTATTTTGAACTTTAACAAATATAAGTACATTTATGAGTAATACCCTATAGTTTATTGTTAGTTAATCGTAAAAAAATGAGTCATTTCGTAATTTATGAATGTTAGTAATTTGCCTCTGTTACGTTTTATACATTTTATAACATACCTACGTAAATGCAGATATGATATAAAAGGTAGGTCACTATATCAGACGGGCTATCGCCTTGATTGATGGAAACTGCCTATGTACTTACCTGACTTTTGTTTTTTCATAACTACTTGCTTGTTTAAGAGCTTTGACAGGCTATTAGGCTTGGTGGTTAGCGACTCTGACTCCCAAGCCAAAGGTCGCGGGTTCGATTCCCACCCAGGACAAACATTTTGTGTACATGAACATGTTTGTTTGTTCTGTGTCTGGTTGTAAATATCTATATAAATATGTATTTAGAAAACAAAATAGTATATGTAGTATATCAGCCTATCTGGTTTCCATAGTACAAGCTCTGCTTAGTTTGGGATCAGATGGCCGTGTGTAAGAGAATGTCCCAGGGTATTATTATTATTATTTAGTGCATCGTTTGCCTGGGGAAGTACTACCACCGTACCTTCTTCCATCGTGAAGCTGTAGTGCACTTGTATTCTCAGTAAAGAAAGATACAAGGGACTTAGCAACTTAATGTCTTAGGGTCGATAACGCATTGGCAATACCCCTGGTGTTGCCTGGACCGTCTGCCAACTTACAATTATTATTTACACTTTCTGAAATTCCGATTTGGCCACGTTCGCTAAACAAACGTTAACAAAATTATATATCTTGAGACATTCTTCACACACGGTTATCTGATATCATACTAAACAGAGCAAGTAGAAGTACCTACATCAAATCTACACTAATATTATAAAGAGGAAAGATTTGTATTTTTGTATGTAACGAATAAAGACAAAAACTACTGGACCGATTGCAAAAATTCTTTCAGCGTTGTGAAGCTATACTATCCCCGGGTGACATAGGCTATATTATATTTTCAAAGAAATTGGGGATCCTTACTAAAACTCCATGTAACCCAAGGTGTAAAAAAAATCCTTACATCGCGTGCGCTGCGAAAACTATTATTGATAGAAAGAACAAATTAATGTAAATGTCCCTCGGAAACGCGGGTGAAACCGCGGGGGATAGCTATAATTGATATACTGTTAAAAAGTTTTTTCAATATTTGTTTTAATTACCAGACACAGCACAAATAGCCATATTCTATGGTTCTACATAGCGCATATATGGTATTAACTTCTGCCCTGCGGTTTCACCCGCATTCCTAAGGGATTTAATATGTAACATAGCCTATATCCGTCTGGAATAATATCTTTCTAATAGTGAAAGAATTTCTCAAATTGGTGCAGAGATTACCCTATATATAAACGAATTTACAAAATCTGGGGCTTGATTCTGTAAGGAAAATGACTCTAATTCGAGGATGTTTCGTCGCGGCCTCTATGCTCTGTCTCTGTCGGTTACTACGCTAATACTACTAATCACGTGAGAGGCAAGCTCTCCGAGGCCTCTGTATTAGCTGAATACGGGCGCTGGTGTATCTCTCTTGATAGTATTAATAAATAAATTTATTTTTATCCATTTTACTTAACATATCTTACCGTGGCCAAATATTTTTATGACCAGACTAAATCAGATATCTTTTTAAGAGCTGGCTTTATAATTTAGACATAATGTTTGCACAGTTTACTTTGCGTTCGTATATTTAACGTTAAATCACTAAATAAACTGACACGTGTTTTGGTTTGTACAAACAATTTATCACGAGATATTTGTCCACTTAAAATATTTTCTATTGTAATTTGGTGAACTGATTTTTTTGGATTTCGTATCTATTTTTTTATTCATTATCATTTCATCAGTTTACACAAGCCTTATTGTGCTTGATCGAAGTTCGATCATCAGCCTCTCATATTGTTACATTGGGTCCCGCGGTGCCCGGCGGTACTATGTATTGACCACAATCTCACTGTTGTAGTGATGATTGGGCCTAAAGTTAACCCTAACCAGTGTTACGGGGCATAATGCAACGCATTACCCAGTTCGCGCAGTCAGGATTTCGATTCTGTAAGGAAAATGACTCTGTCTCTTTCGCTAACTACGCAATCACGTAAGCTCTCGGAGGCATCATTGCGCCGGCTCGCCGATGAGGTTTCTATTAGCTGAATAAAGGGCAGTACGGGGAAACAATGCGAGCACCGAGCGGATTAACACGGATTTTAGCGCACAGCGTAACGTAACATGCTCGCTGCGAATGATACATTACGCCCCATATCACCGGTCAGTACCTTAAGGTTGTAAGCACGCAAAGCCTAGAAGAGAACTGGTCTAGTGGACCTGTTGGAACATACTGACAGGTTCTTCGCTTCCGAACCGGTATTAGAGTCAGATTCATAAGTGCTTGTAAAGGCCTATTTGAATAAAAATATTTTCATTTCATATATTCTCAATTTGAGGGTGGTAGCCCAGGTGGGTATTAGAAAGTACCTTACCACCAAGCTATGGTTTCCTCCAAGCTTGTTATAGGAACTATGGCTCTCGTCACGGCATTGGATGTGGATGCGGTTTTACCGTCGTTGAGAGATTATTTTTTCTAAAAAATTCTGTGATTACGCAGGCGAATCCGGGACTGGTTACTAGTTTTTCATTGCTTTTTTTAGCATCGATTGATTTAAATCGATAAGAGTTATTAGGTTAATTGGCATTGGTAGGCACAGTAAATTAGTAGCATTCCTTTCCACTATAATTTATTGATAAGTTTTCGTTTTTTTTACTAAGTACTTACCTATATGCGTTATCAATCGGTTAATCTTCAACTCATTATTATTTTTAATTATTTGAGGCTGAAATAATTCTCTAACTATCATCATCGGCTTGTCAGATCTCAAGACTGAACGGAAGCTCATCTGCTATGTTCCCAATCATTGCGGTCAGCGCAATGCTATGCTGAATGTCCATTGAGTGTATCAATACATATAACAAGAGAATTATCAGAATGAGACTACCTAACTTGGGAATGCATTTATTTCTTTGTTGGTGCAAGGTGTCAAGTGCACGCGGTCATCGGTATACTCTTCAGTGCCTTTTACGACACCTATATCATATATGGGTATATATTTAATTACCAATATAAATAAAATGCTATCACCAAATATAGTCTCAAACTTATTTTAACATCTCTCACGTATCTACGTCTGAAAACATGATTTTTTTTATTACTTACCTACTTACCCATATCCTTGTTTGATATATTACTTATTCACTTATGTATGAATTTATTAATATTGCTCTTTCAGTCGCGCTTCAAATGTGCTGAAAATTCACATTTGTACGCGAAATATTGTATTTTTTGGTAAACAGACTAATGCGCACTTAAAATGGTTATGGGTAAGCTTTAGACTTGACTTTGCTTTTCAGTATTCTTATTAATGTAAAAGCTACTTTATCCTCAAGCAATAAAGGCTATGTTCAAATCCCGGAATACATTAAATCCTTTGGGAACGGGGCTGAAACCTACGAATTCAGAACCTCCTCCCTTATTTTTGAAGTCGGGTAAAAATTTATGACGTCGGTTAAAAAAATAGTTTACCTCAATGAACTTCGAAACCAATAAACAAATTCCAACGCATGTCAAAATTACAGTTTTTGATTAAAGGTATGAATCAATTTAGTATATGTACCCACTTAAAGACTAGAAAGACATTGTAAGTCACAGACAAAAGCTAGTTAAAATAACATAGATGTCGCTAAAAATCGTATTAAATAAATACGCACAAACTTATATTTGATTGATGATATAATCACTTTATAATTGTTAAGATAACTTACTTTACTGTACTTCAATTTGTACAAACTTTTCCAAAAACAATGCCGAAGTTAAAAAATCTGGCTTAAATTTACCAGTTTAAAATTATCTTATTTATATCAAATTATGTAATAACATTGGATTAATATCTTAGGAATTTTAATACGCTATAATCTTTTAAAACTAAATACTGATATTGATTAAGTTAATTAATACAATAAATCACACAAATATTTTAATTTTTAATACAATGGTTGTGTATGTTTTGTATTCTAGCATTAAATGCTACTTTGTCACAATAATGTTAATACCAAAAAAATATGATACACCATAACAAATACTAGCAAGGAAAACCAAACTTAAATAACAAATCCAAACACAACAAACACAACTGACTATTTACTTCAGTAAATTCAAACCTATTTAAGTAATAAAATGTACAGATTACTTGAAACCTTGAGAGGCACTGATATGCAACAAATGCGGGCTGTATAACAGTAATTATAAATACCATTTTAAATATAGAAGTAATTATAAATGCTATAGATGACAACACAATAACTAGAAAAAGGAAAGTCCAGACCAACACTGACGTTACTCAAATATTTAACGGTACAAGTTCTAGCGATAGTGTTATCATAATCTTTACAATCAGGGACGTGTCATGCATCATCATTCATCATCCAAAATCTTGACGTTACTCCTATGTGATTCGTGCCAGCGTGTGCCATTTCGATAACCACTGTCACCAAGTAAAGACTGTTTCTATCTTTCCAAAACGTTACATAACCTTTATTGCATAACACTTTAAGTCGAGTTTCATTTGCTTTAGCATCCACCGCATCATCAAGCAAAACAACATTGGGTTTAATTGTATCTTTATTATTACTAAATACGTCACTAATCAGACGACTTTCACGTGTAATATTAATTCGGAATAATCCATCTATCTCCATAATTATTTGTGATATGCAATCGTCACCATCAATCATTGTATCTAAATCTTGAATTATGAAATATGTATACAAATTAACGAAAACGACTCGAGTTTTAATATTAATGTTAACAGTTTTAGGTTTAAAGTGACCAAGTGCTAGTGCTCTATCAGTATTAATGGACATAAGTGATATTGTATTAATTAAACAATGTGTTTTATAATTGAAAGTGAACTAAGCTAGTGAAGATGTCAGTGAGGTGACGGCGGGACAGGCCATTTTGGCAGTAGTGATATAAGTACAGAAACATTCCTCTATTAAAAATTCTGACCCAGGGCCCGGTGGAGAACAGCAAGGATATCTGCAAAATGACCAAGGGCCCTCGGAAAGTGAAACTAGTCATTGTAGTCAACAATAAAAAAGAGTAAGTATTTCTTCCTATATTTTTGATCACTAGAAGACATTAAACTTAATTTGATGGCTTATCCAAAAAGACAGCTTAGCACACTTTTAGAATTAATTAAAATTACAAAATAAATAAGTGTTATCTAATTGAATCGTATCGGATTTAATTCTGAAGCTTAGAATGGATTAGTTTCATGCAAGGATTTTTATGATTTTACGATATTTTGAGTCGGTATGACAGTCGTAATAGATTTTGGTGGCTTACAGGTGTTTACAAACTGACATATTATGTCAGATATAATTTCAAATACTAGTGCTAATTTTATGTTTATGTCCGCATTAACATTAATGCCCTTAATTTGAGTTCTAACATTACATTCGTCAATTTCATAAATTTTTTATTATACATTGAAGTTAATTTCACAAATTTTGCCCTACAGAATTGCTCTATGAAGCAAAACCTAAACGCATTACATGCAATTTGAAGTATTTAATTATAACGAAGGTCTCTGAATCGTTTATAATACAATATGTAACAAAAACCCTGTTGTTCCTTCTACCTACGTTTTAAGAATCGGTATACATACGTAATAAAGGAAGTCATTTATAATAAACTGTAAACACAAATAATTAAAATAAATATTTAATTATTAATATTTGTAATGTTATTCTGATATCTTACCTCTGCATGAAGCGATGACCCGAAATCACAAATAATAGGAAGAAGTTCTACCCGACCCGACAAAGAGAGTGGCCTCTCTTTGTCGGTGCCGCCGCGCCGCGCCGCGCCGGTTATCTACCTATTTTTTCTACACAAGTTCACGACTTTGTCAGCTGTTGTTTATCACTTTAACGAATGAATCTTTGAAAATGTTGGTTTACACGATATTTTTATGCACAATTGATAATTGTTATAAGTACATTTAACACTTTTACATAAACAAAATAAAGTCCCCGCGTCTGTCACACAAAACCTTAAGTACCTACTTGCATTTTAATGTATTATTTATTATAATGTCTACTAGACGGCCACGGAGGTGCTGTTCAATATGACCACCTTGTACCTCGACACATTTGTTGCAACGCCTAATAATATTTTCACGTACGCTTTGTAAAATGGAGCTATAGAACTTGATGTGGTCAAATGCTGCTACTATGCGTGAACGCATTTCGACCTCCGTATCACACGGTTTTTTGAACACCTGTTGCTTAACAGTACCCCAGAGGCAAACAATCGAAGGGCGTCAGATCAGGTGATCTTACGTAAACAAAACACAAGTCACTCACTAGGTCAACAATAACAACCGTTCGAAAGTAAGTTGCGCGGGAGACTAAGGAATTCGCTTATGATTCGCAGGGCGGCGGGTGGTGGGGTAAAGGGGTAGGAAGGCACGTGGCAGGGATACGAGGCACGCGCCTACGTTTTAGCGGCATCTTCTGTCGCATCAAAGAAAGCCGCCGAGCTCGTAGGCTATTTAGCGAAATAAAGATGTATTTGTAAAATCAGATACTCTAAACATTTTTTTGAATGTGTCGATTTTAATAGTTATTTGATTTTGACCTTTGTACTAGCCAATGTTTATAATTGTTAAATTCTAATATCATTAATGGTGTGCTTGTAGGTAATGTACAACGTTCCTAAAAGGAATAACAGGGTTTTTGTTACATACTGTATAAAAAAAAAACTTTAATTAAATCCATCTGAAACAAGAACCTGGTCATCACCTTGCCGCTTGTTAGCATCGCCGGATACAAGCTATTTTACACCTATTACCGTTCGTAATTAAGTTGATGTTGCGATAGCGCATTTGCATATAATGGCATTAGTATTTACGTAAGTTCATTCATGAGTATTATATTCATTGATTGTGTAGTATTCTTGTTTGCGTGTACATTATAATAATATGCATCTGCTTCATCATTAAATCATTCATTTCCAGCTGTATTTACTAGATTTATTTTATTCTTGTCATCATCATCAGCCAAATATTTATCTTCTCTTAAAACAGCAATTTGCTTCACATTGTCATTGCATATGAATGCTCTTAAATCCGCGTGGTCATTATGATTTTCAAAGGTTACTCGTAGGTCGCTTTTGTTATCCCTACCAGAATTAGAAACAAGCACAAATTAACAATAATTGATATGTTCAGCCATATCACCGTCAAAACATAAACAGTAATTTCAAAAGCAAACACATTGAAACAAATTGGACCACATTGAAACATGCAATTTACAACAATTGCGGAAGTTTCACGGTGCTTCAGGTAAACAGTATCGGCTCATCGCTGTCCACTCTCACACGATTTGCGACGTCCTTGGCAGTAGGAAGAGCGCCATTTGTCGCGCTGATGGAAGGTCGTAGGTATGGAGTAAGCTATGAGAGAAATGATTCCATTTATGACTTCTTAGTAAAATTACATTAATGATAAATAAAAATCTAAGCAAAATCTAAATTATTGGAATCAATGTCAGTGGACAACGCCTCCAGAGTACTGGCGGCATTGCCACGTTGGATGGCAATACTGATTCGTTGACTGAGGTATACGCCATTCATAAGTTGCTTCCAGACCTTTGAAGTTATTATAGAGGCTCTTAAACTTCAATAGGAATGGTTGAGAATGAAAAAATAGGGAATAATAACATTGAATTGGTTAGTGGCAACTAAGATTCTGAAACGTCAATGTAAGGTAAATGTACTTATAAAGATACCTAATCAAAAACAGCTGATATGAATGAACTGTCAGAAACAATCACTGCTGGTTATAGACGAGATTCGACCTACTAACCTATTTGATAAAGCTTTATACAATTGTGTTCGAGAATTGGTTCCAATAATGTTAGCTTATGATGGGTTAGTGGTGAACGCCACTAAGGGTAGTTCATGTTCAAATTTACTTTTTTTCTCTTCGTTGAAATTTTTGTTTTTTTTACGTTTAAGACGTAATCTATAGGTATTTTTGTAGGTACGTCTTAAAGGACTATGCGAAGTATCCTAATACACAAGGCCTTCTCTTCCATTGGTACTCTGGGCAAGTGCCCAGGACTCCGCGATCCATGGGGCCGCCTAGTTATCCATAACCGATGTTATGGAAAGAATGGAAGCCGTTGAACGGCCAGAGGTTACACAGAATGCATGCAATCTCTATCGAGTCGTCAGATCGGATCGGTGTGTCGCGCTCTTAGTGCTCTCATAGTATTAGGGGCCCCATCATATTATAGTGCCCAGGGCCTCCAATTGTTTAAAAACGGCCCTGCTAATACGCCCATGCTTTGGTCCGACTATTAGTTAGGAGAGCTCACTTTTCTATCGTGTCGATGCTGAGGAATTTAGGACTCTAAGAATCAACTTTTACAAGACAAACAAGAATCTACAATTACGTTAATTATCTATATTTCATATCTATTATGCTTGAAAACTATGTATAGCCCCCCGTTTACGTCATTATTAGTTATTTTACACTAATACTAACAAAAAAATATCCTAATTTTCCATTACACACTGAATTTCCAGTCAAAAAAAAAAAAAAAAAAATAAAAAACAATTGTTGAGACAACATGAACTCTTTCCGCCTCACGATTTACCCGGATTTACGAGGAATCTAATGCTATATCTATATATCAAATTTCATTCAAAACCGCCCAGCCATCTCTCCGTAATAACACATCGGTAAGACTACTAGGTAATTTCGCTGAAATGATTTAAATCAATTGCGTCCAAATTAAATACATTGATGAATCATTACCTTCGTTACCAATTACGCAGCATCATTACCAGCAATGATAACCGTCATGGTTTCGTGTCCACTCGTCCCGCGTTACGCTTGTAGTTTGTGCCCCACACATCTATTAACGGGTTAATTGTAATAACCTCATCTCTGGGAACTGTACTGGTATTTGAACTGGAGTCTATTGGTCAGTGGACAGGCCTGTTAACTTGGTGGATAGAGGCCCTGACTGCCATGCCACAGGTCGCGGGTGGATTCTCACCCAAGACAAACATTTGTGTGCATGTTCAATCTGTTTGTTATGGGTCTGGGTGTAAATATCTATTTAAGTATGTATTTAGAAAAAACCTAGAATACTTATCAGCTATTTGAGGTCTAAGCACGAACATTTATCGCAAGCGTAGCGTCATCGTATCGAGAGCGCCAAAAAGCTGGTACATTGGGAAAATTAACAACCCGCATACCGTGACGTTGCGTGATGTTCAATTTCCCATTACCTACATTGGTTTTTGGCGCACTCGATACGATGACGATACGCTTACGATAGATGTTCGTGCTCAGGGCACTGGTGTATCAGCCTACCTACATAAATAAAGAATACTAAATATCTATATAAGTATGCATTTATAATAGAAAAAAATAGTATATGTAGTATATCAGTTATCTGGTTTCCATAGTACAAGCTCTGCTTAGTTTGGGACCGGATGGCCGTGTGTAAATCTAGTGGAGATCTAGAACCAAGAGACATGATTATGCACCCTAATACTTGTGCTAGGTGGGAATCGATCCTATCTACGCCAAAAGGTACAGCAAAACAGTACGTTTCGATCTATGTTTCTAATTCAAAAATAAATCCCCTAAATAATAAAAACGAAGATTTTTTTTTCAAATAGGCCTTTTCAAGCACATATGAATTCTCTCTGTAAATTATAATTAGTGAATTAATTAATAATTTCAGATCTACACAATCAGTTTCAAATACTACCCGCATTTCATATTACATAATCAAACGCATATGATTACGGTAATGACGGGAAACACCTGACTTCCGCGTGTGAATCGCACTTGTCATTACGGTGACCATCTCCGCTCTACCACGTCACGTCAGCTGTCGGACGTAATTTTAAATCAACCTGTAACATAGTGTGGTCATTCATTCATAAGATTGTATGGTTATCATCTGTCCTGTTCCCAATTCATTGGGGTCGTCGTCATATATAAAAAAAGACTGCGTTCCCTTGGGAAACTTAAAATGTACAAAAAAAGGTATTTAATAATCCTATTGTTTTGATTCGATCATTTTGAGCTACACATTTTATTTATATTATCATGTATTTGTAAAAACAAATGTTTAAAAATAAAATTCACATATCAATTTTCAGTTTTACCAAATGATGTCTTACTTTTTTTTTGTTGTGTGTATGCTTTTTGTCTATGAGGTGTATTAGTTATTGAAAGAGATTTGGTGCTATGTTAACCTTATTTGGTAATGCTTTTGTTGACCACGTGGTCATCGGTGTATTAAGTCACTTCAGAGACTATTCAGGTTGAAGTATTCGTCTCCGCTACCATATAGCAAAAGTTTTTTTGTTTTTTTTTATTGATTTATTTAAAATACTGTACAAAGCACTAAAACTTACATAACACAAACCTCAAATTTGATTGGTGTAAATATTAATGGCTTAATGACAAATTTGTGGTCAACTACAGACCTATCCCTTGTAAATAAAAACAAATACATTTGAATTATTAATAATAATATAATATAATATCTGAGCAAAAACTTTTTTATTTCCCTCATAAAAAATCTAATTAATACCAAAAAAGAAGAATGTCTCAAATATTTCCCAAACAAATTCTTTGCACGAAGTATGCGCGTCATTGTTAGTTTAAAACAATTATTTTTTATAACTCTTTATCACACCACTCGTGGGAAAACCGAAATAAATCAAAATTGTGTTATTGCCAGTGTATTAAATGTAATTCTTATCAATTTAACGTGTTATCATATGGATTTAAGTGATATTGGAAAAATACTGGACTTAGTTTATCTGTCTGGTGCTAATCTGAAAATGTTTGTTTTGGGACGAATTTACAAAAATACGTCATAAATATAGTACCACGTTTTGACTATAGAAAAGCCATCTTTTATACAGACCCAAAACAAGCTAAGAGATCGCCTTAATAACCACGCAAGCAAAACATTCCACAACTCACTTACATACAATTTTATAATTAAATCATTTTCAACCAATCAAACAACTGTCACGGTGCTGTAACACAATAATGACGTTAAGACGGATAAAAATAAATCTACAAGCATAACTCACTACCGAAGATAATGCATATAACAATTCAACAATAATAGTATGACGTTGTCATTTGTACCGTCCTTGCTTCTCGGTCCTAACTCGCTGGTCACGCGAGCCGCTTATGAAAATCACAAACAACGACAACTGGAGGCCCCTTGCGTCAAAGGAATACATAATAATTGTTAAATGCAGTAAGGACATCGGTTGATATGTAGAAATATTCGTTTCACCGAATTTTTTTTAAGCTCTTAGTGCTGAGTTCATCCGGGGAAGTACTATCACCATATCCATTGCAGCCGTGAAGCAGAAGTGCACTTTAATACTGTTTCAGTTAGAATGGTTAGTGGACCGGTGAAATTGCACATGAGACTTAACTTCGCGTCTCAGGGTCGACTACGCATTGGCAATGCCCCTGGTTGCAAATGTTAGAGTAGATGGTAAGGGCCATGCTAAGACTAAGCTTTTCAAGTCATATTATAGGGAAATTGGATGTTATTCTGACCTATAAAGAATTAACTCTAATTGTTGGTGCCGAAAGAATAATCACTTTAGAAGTCTGTAATATTAGAATAGTGTAATGGAATATTGCATCTCCTTTTTACGAGTTCTATCAACACCATCTAGTGAATATTCGAGTCTGGCTTAACTGTATAATACATACTATCTGTCCTCAACTTTTTATTTTCGCGAATTGCACCTCAATTGTTATTCTATCCGCGTGTAATTTCGCGATTTTCGGCTGCGCACGCGTCCTCAATAATATATTAATTGTCGAAATTCAACAGCGGACCGTAGGGTCAACACTGCGATTTGGAAGCCATCCACATGTGTTATTACAGGATTTTATAGTCCATTGTTTAAATAAATGCAATAAATTATCTGCACGCTGTGCGGAATGAAGACCCATTAGAACTGTAGTAGAAACGTCTAATGCAGTGTCGACAATGATCATCTGTTTGAGTAGTTGGTATAATGCAGAATAGAGTACGGAGTTTTTATATTCTTGTTTTGACGACCGACGCAAATAGAGTGTTTTCATTTCATGGTTATAAGTTTGTCCCCTCTGTCATCTTTGCTAACTACGGCAGCTTTGACCTCAATATGTTTACTTCTCAAGCCTAAACTTTGAATTTATAATTTTTGTATCTCCGAGCCATTGTGGTCAAATGGAGGAACCGATTTCAAGGCGGTGTTTTATGTGAAAGCTCAAGTTATTTCGCAGCTGTTTTATGAAAGTTTGACTCAGCAAAATTTGTGTACCGATCTAGGCTACTATACAGCTAGAGGCTTTGGAACCGTAAGTTTGTATGAGGTAGCGGATGTTCTAATACTACTGCCGCTACCATCCAGCTTATCATCTACCATGAGTAAAAACGCTTTGCCCTATAAGATAAGATCTAAAGTACCTGCAATAGTTACAAGCGATTTATTTTAACCCACCAAATCTCTTGTTTTATGTCAAGAGACATATAACTGACATGTTTATCTTTAAACCTATCTGATTGTGATGAATAGTAACATTTACGAGTATCCCTGTCACCTGGTCTATGATTGTGTTATCTTACTTATAGAAATAGGATACAACTTCAAGGGCTATTTAGTTTGGTAATTTTCTTAAAATGTACAGTGGGTTTTTTCGCTAGATTATATTCTCCAAGGTTACTCAGTTCTTCTTTATTATTCGTTTGTTCAAAAGCTCCAACGCTGGATTTCCAGTTATCGGAGTTTAAATTAAGAACATTGTCTTCTAATCTACACAAATATGTCACATATTAATATATATATATATATATATATATTTTTTTTTTTTATGCTACTTGGGCCGACAAACAAGCAGACGGTCCACCTGATGGTAAGTGGTCACCGCCGCCTATGGACATTTGCAACACTAGGAGCATCGCCAATGCGTTGTCGACCCTGAGACGTGAAGTTGTTAAGTCTCATGTGCCTGTAATTTCACCGGCCCCCTTACCTTTCTAACCGAAACACAGTAATGCAATAGCACTACTGCTTCACGGCGGAAATGGGTAAGGTGGTAGTACTTCCCCGGACGAACTCTGCACTAAGAGCTCTACTACTCTGAAAATTTAATAATGTTGTATTGTGTTCAATATATTCTAGAGGCATGGGCCTGCTCTTCATTAATACAGCCTATTTTTGCCTAGTAATGAGAGTAGTCGCAACTGCAGTATGTTTATTTTAATTTTATTAACAACTTACATAGCATTACATTTCTGCACCCTTGTGTAATTATTTTGAGAAATAAACATATATTATTATTATCATTAATCTGTAAAACTTTCGAATATATCGAGCCAGTATTTTTTTTTTAAGTCAACGATAAATGGAATTGACGTCCCACATCATGCATCTCGGCAAACCCTTTCATTAGATACCCTGACATAGAGGTGGTTATGAATTAATAAATTGTCATCTCACCACGGCAGCCATATTGGACATAGAATGAGACGTCACTTAATTTTATTATAGCACAAAACTTCACCTGAATCGAACGGACTGGTTAAATATTCAGTTGCAAGATTTGACCCAAACATACACCAACACATGATGTTAAATAAAAGCTTGTAAAACGAGGTCTAAATTCAATGTTTATACGTAGAAACATAGGAATGTTTGAGTCAAAATTGGATATTCATAGTATAAATACAAGACAAAGGGAGAAGTTAGTTGTTCTATACTTTAGACTAACTAAAGTTAACAAGTCATTTCTTGGTAATTGTGTTCGATTTTATAATAAGATACCGCTCTCAGTAACCAAAATGTCTGATCATAAATTTAAAAATTATATTAGGAAAGTTTTGAAAGAAAAAGCGTATTACAAGGTAGTTCATTATATTGAAGATAAAAATGTATGGAAATAGCTACTCTCTGCACAGTGCACCTCTAATTTTCTTGTAGTTGTAAGTACCTAATTATTTTTATTTTCTATTTTGTAGTCTTTTTTTTTGTTTTGTTTATTTAATGTTACCTATAATAAGTATTTTGTAATTGTTAAATATGATAAAGATATGTAAAATTGAAATTATAAAATAGCCAAAAAGTCAGAATAGATAAAATTTATATAAAAAATTATATCATTAAAAATATAAAAGAATGTACACTTGCTGAGTTTCTTGCCGGTTCTTTCAGTTGAAGGGTGACTTCCGAACCGGTTGTAGCTTCAGTAACTTTAAATTTGATCTTCATAAGTGCCTTCTGAGGGCCTAAACTGAATAAATGGTTTTGAATTTTGAATTCAATGTAGATCATTACCAGAGGTCCCCCAGCCTTTTCACCAATGCGACCAATATTGACCTACAAACAACATGGTCGATAAAATTTTAACACCACATTGTCCCATAACACAAGCAGTTACCCTCACTATATTGTTATTACCTTAGCTTTGATATTTACTGCATAATATCAATTAAGTAATACACCGTTGTTGGTTACATGTTGCATTACATTGTGACCCAGTAGAGATAAACTCAGTATGTATGGAGTTTATAAAGGTGTATACATACTGGTGGCATTAGGACAGTAAGGTTTTCCAGGTGAAGATTTGTGCGCTGCAATTTCAACTTGCAAAATCGGTCGTCAAGAACGTATTGGTGTCCAGGCAGATAGGCATTAGCTTAATCCCTTTTAGAACTTCTGTTCCTATCATTCTTGTGATATTCCACTTTCCAGATGAAATTGTGGTTTTGGTATAAACTGATTATTTGGTAGCGATGATGGGTCAGTGTTAGTGATTTCCAATGCCGTGTCAAAGGTAGTTTTGACTCCTAGAAATATCACTCTTGCCAGAGCTTTGATCTGGGACTCTACTGCTGATCCCCTGAAATTTACGAAAACCATACAATACATGCATGCACTAGACATTAAATCTTGGTACTTCTCATCGTCTACTCTTATCTCAGCACAAGCACTTAATATTTACTGTAATTACTAAGGCTTTCTCATAATGATGTGGCCGAAACTGTTAAGCACAGAAGGTAATAGCATAGGTTAATTTTTGAGAGATGTCCGACATGATTTTGTATACAAACATGTCTTATCATTCGACGTTACAAGACAAAAGCTAAAACTAAGCGTAGCGAACTGTAGCGAGCTGTAAACTTTAAAAATGCTATTCTCGTCTGACAGAATACACTAGTAGACAACATACTTGGCTGGCAACACATTTTTATACCAATTCATAGTATTATAACAGTCGGTCGTCACCCTTACGTAGTTATGATACCACTTGTTCGGGCGGCAACGAGTGGGCCTTGACCGCTAATTCCAACCAATATCAACACATGAACACTGACACATATGTGTATGAGACTTGTCTGCACCATTGTGGCCCTTATATCTAGTATGTTAAAGGATGTAGTTGCAAAACTTAGAAGGGTTATTTGGAGAAGGATTTTAAAGGAGCTGGATTGATTGGAAATCTTTTAAGAGTGACCAGCATGAATTCAAATGACCCTAAATAAGTGTAAAGGAATAAATAAACTTTATCTGGGTAAATAAACTTGTCAAGAGCTCTAGACTGGGTGTAAATATCTTCATAAGTATGTATTTACAAAATAAAGTAATTCAGTTATCAGTTGTGTGTAAATAATGTCCCAGGATATTTATGTTAAAACCTACCACATTTTGAAACTCACATTTCTGCACACGTCCGTTCAACTTACTTACACTTACTTATACGACGCAAACAACCTATCCCCACATTAACATTTCCTGAATAATTTCCAACCAGAAATTTCTAGTGTGCAAACAATTGCTAATTCAAGAGATAGAACACCGACGCGGTGGGTTTCGCACAATACCATCGCATTAGTATGCGCACGCGCAGGCCACAGCGTGTTGCGCGCCGTGTATCTGTCCTGTGCCGAACTTATAACTGTATTTGAGGCACGATTGAATAACATATCGTTTGTGCTGTGATTGATTGATTGTTTTGTAACAATTGTCTGTTGAACTGGACCCTCGAGCTGGTAGGGTATTGGCCTTATTTGTTATTGTATCACGTTTTAGAGTTAAACTCTTAGTGCAGAGTTCGTTCGGGAAAGTGCTACCACCTTACCTAGTTCCGCTGTGTAGGAGTAATGCACTCGTATTATTGTTTCGGTTAGAAAGGTAAGGGGGTAGTGAAACTACAGGCACATGAGACTTGACAACTTCACGTCTTAGGGACAACAACACATTTGCGATGCCTCTGGTGTTGCAAATTTCCATCGGCGGCGGTGACCACTTACCATCAGGTAGACAGTATGCTTGTTTGTCAGCCCAGGTCCTATAAAAATGCGTTATCCTATCTTACTCATATTATAAATGCAAAAGTTTGTATGGATGGAAGTACGAATGTTTGTTACTCCCTATCGCAAAACTATCGAATGGATTTGGATGGAACTTGGAACATACTTAAAAGACCATGACCTGGAATAACATATAGGATACTTTTTATACCGTGAAAATGTAATATCCATCAGCGGTTTCATAAAAGGATGGTAAAGATCATGATTCAAACCAGTAGCCAACTCAATCCACAAAACGGATTTTGTGATGACATATAACTGAGATAGTGACTTAAAGGAGTTACTCCACAAATCTATTGATCTTGCAATTTGACGTGAGGGCTTATTACCCTGTCACTGTGCCAACAATGGCAGATTCGTGATCACAGATCAGATACGTGTCTAGATAAATCCTGACTTGTTTGATCACATGGCTGGTGTGGTAATCGAATCAGCCGTTGAAGACTGCTCTGAACAAATTTATGAATCACTGAAACTTTTAAGACCCAACATTAATTATTTTGTGTAAATGCTGGGATCACTGGTCGTGAGTTCGATTCCCACCCAAAAACATTTGTGTGCATGAATACATCTCTTTGTTTTGTATCTGAATGTAAATCTTTATTAATATGTATTTTAAAAACCTTGTACCTGTATGTAGTATAACAGTTATCTGGTTTCGATAGTATAAGCTCTGCTTAGTTTGGGATCAGATGGGCATGTGTAAAGAATGTCCCATGATATTTATTTAGTATGTAATTAGATTTAAAAAAGAACTTTATAAAGTATATCAGTTCTCTAGTTTCCATACAAACTTTGCTTAGTTTGGGATTAAATGGCCGTGTGTAAAGGTCCCTGGATATGTATTATAATAAATTAGGTCAAACAGTACTACGAATAAAGCACTATAATAATCGACAGATATTGTAATCACGTATAAAATATCAAAATCGTTTGACATCTTTTAAGTTTAGGTAATATTGTACAAAAATGATTTCCCTACGTTCCACAAAACATTATCCAATGCGTAATTGAAAGATTGAAGATTAGATGTATTATAGAGACAAGCATGGACGTAGACTTTACGTAGCCCAATACTATCTATTAATGTTGCATGACAATATGCAATCACTTACTATGTTATTGTTATTATTTTGATCATGCAACACTGTTGTGAAGTCTTTTAAGTCTGTAAGTCAATTTTTTGTAATAATAATAATGTCTCTCTGGAGCCTTGGCCATCGGTTATTTGGATCCTGCTCGCGATGCCGTCGATGGGGAACTATTTTTTGTATTTTTAAATGTTCCTATCCTTTTTTATAATTTTAAGTAATTAGTAAAGAAAGCAATAATAATAAAAGTGTATTCAGTTAAAACACTGCCATGTACTAAAATGTTTTCTTGTGAGTTTTATATATATTAGATAAATATATATTTAATTTATTTATATTATTTATTTCCACCGGAAAGTCTTATGTAATAAAGAAAACAATTATAAATAAGTATCCTGGGACATTCTTAAACACAGCCACCTAAGCTTGTACTATAGAAACCATATATAAGATTTACTACGTATTCTTCTAAATAGATACACACACATATAGAGTTAATATCCTATTTGTTGAAACAGTTTTGGCTTTTGTACTACTTTCATGTATGTATTATTTGTAATATTATAAGCTGATTGTTTTCTATTAAATAAATATTTACACCCAGACACAGTACAAATAGACATTTTCATGCATATAAATGTTAGTCCTGACTTGGAAACTAACCCATGGCCTGTGACTTGGCAATCAGATTCTCTAACAACCACGCCAACTGGCTCGACAAAGTCAATATTATAAAAATCTCTACGAAATGGTCCACAATAACAACTAACAGCAGATATCTTTATTGTTCCAGCCCGCCTACATTCAAGACCCTGACGCCGACCTCTCGCACTCAGCTGAAGCAGCAGTTGATGCGAGAACATGCCCAGGAGCAGCTACGCAGGGAATCTTTACAAGTAAGTTTCAATCAACAACTTCACGTCTCAGGGTTGAAAACGCATTGGCGATGAGTCTGGTGTTGCAAATGTCGATGGGCGGCTGTGGCTACTTACCACAAGTCTGTCAGTTTCTTGGCATAGAATGTCCATAGGCTGGCTGCGGTTCTGCCGGTTTGTAGAACTATTTGGCGTAAAAAAAAATTACTTGGTTTCAAAGATTATGGAGATCTAACAATGTCGATAGAAGTTTAGTTAGGAGTACAGGAGAGGTTAATGAAAGTCTTGAAATGATAAAACTAGATACTTCCTGCGCTAGAGATGTCCCTTTACAAACTTGTGTTTAATTATCTCATCCTAATGTTCCATCTGCTAAATTACTTTAATATTAGTTGAATCGAAATCTGAATTCGATATCGACCAATAAATACTCAGACCAAAAAGGAAAAAATACCTTACAACTAAATATTAAGACTGTAGACTTATCAATGAACCCTATTGTACTGAATCCTGTGGCTTAGAAAATGTTATCATACATAAAATAATCAAAAGCATTTTCATAATGAGAGTAACAACAAATTATTATCTAATCCTTACCAATATTCTTTGTGGCTAAACGCCTGAACCGAACTTGCTGAAACTTGGCACACTAATTTCCGATGGTATCGAGTGGGACATGGGGACCATTAGTAATAAATAAACACAATTCAGAAGGCTACTACCATTTGCCTAATATATGAAATCTAATTGTCAATAACATAAAAGGGCCCGCTTTAATCCAATGCAGGCAAGTGACAAGTGGTAACACAAACACTGTACCGCACTTCTCACTCCGCATACGGTGTGCGAGTACAACCACTTATTTACATACCGGCTGGCAGCTTAGCAATGGTCCTCGCTTAGTCACAGTAATTTACAGCCAGAAGATTTGGAATTAAAACAATAATACATATTATGTATGAAGAAACGATAATCGGAGTAATTAACAACGAAATTTGGATCTGAAAATGTTTTGTTAAATAAATATGTACTGATTTAAGGATAGTCTTATGGTCATCTGATCCTAAACTAAGTAGAGCTTGTACTATGCTAACCAGGTACCTGATATACTTTTTAAATGCATAATTTTATAGATATTTACTCAAAGACACAGAACAAACAGACATGTTCATGCATACAAATGTTTGTCGTTGGTGGGAACCGAACCCACGACCTGTGTTCACCCACGTTCTCTTTTTAGCCTATATCACTCAGGACAGTGAAATAATTTTTTGAATCGGATTAGCAGCTACCTATACTACCTAAATTAACTTACAAACTAATTCCATAATATTTAACTTCCGTGTCCTGAGGGATCAAATGTATACCGGGATTATAACATAGTCTATGTCCATCTGGAATAATGTACCTTTCAAATAGTAAAAGAACTTTACAAATAAGTGCCTTGTTACCAGAGATTACCCTTCTCACTTATTATAATATAAGTTGATATTATTCGTGAGGCAAGTCATTTGGTCCAAAAGATACAACACAGGAGAAGAGTATCATGTACCATTTACTATCGAAATCAAAGGACTATCTCACTACAGTAATAAAATTTGCTCCAAGTAATTTATTACGCAATACAACAAAAAGATTGGAATTTAACATGTTGTTTTTTTTGGCATAAGCCGCTTGTATGTCGTCACATCAATTGTTGGCTTCACTTGACATTGTAACTGTTCAAGCATTGGAATCGCCTGTTTGTACCACTCTAAGGATACATGGTTTAGAAGGCTGTATTAAAGGCAAATGAAATGAAATATTTATTCAAATAGGCCTTCACAGGCACTTATGAACGGTCAGACTCTAACACCGGTTCGTAAGGTTGCTTTTACTGAGAAGAGCCGGCAATAAACTCATCAAACTCAAGGCATTTTTGTCTATTCTTACAATTACATGAAGGCACTTAAAATGTTGTGTTGTCTGAAGAGCTTTCGTCATTACTTTAGGTTTCGTCTTTTATTTGCGTCAGATTTTTGAGGTAGTCTTGAATATAAGAAAGTGAACGGGGTTTTGATTCTGTAAGGCCTCTATGCTCCGTCTTTTTCGTCAACTACGCAATTATGTGAGTGGTCTGCTCTCCAGCAAATTTTGCATTAGCTGAATAAAGTAACAGATCCAAATTTACAATTCACCTGTACACAATACTGCACCTATTAATGATATGCAAAGATGAACAAACAGGTGGTTAGTAGAAATTTGACTAAAGAAATTATCTGCATTTTCAAATTTCCACATTATGAATTAGTTTTAGAGGTGTTTTGTAATTTTGATGCTGCCCCCTTACCTATTCAGCTAGTACAATCCTCGTCGTCGAGCCTTCGCACGGACGCCTTGGAGAGTTACCTCTCACGTGACTGCGTAGAAAGCGAAAGAGACAGAGCATGGAGGACGCGACGAAACATCCTCGAGCTAGTGTAATGTTCCTTACAGAATCGGCTTCGAATCGATTCTGTGATCGACGGTCAGGATTTCCTGACCATACAATATGTACTATACGTTTGATAGCTACCTCATAGAAATTTCCTAAGTTTGAATATATATATATTCAAACTTAGGAAATATATTATAGGGTACTCTTCCTCGATTTCACCCGCGTTCTGGAAGGATCTAATGCATTCCGGGATTAAAATATAGCCTTTCTGACTTGGGAATAGTTTAGCTTTCTTCCTGTGAAAGATTTTTTAAAATAGGTGATATTTACACCCAGACACAGAACAAACAGACATGTTTACGCACACAAAATGTTTGTCCTGGGTGGGAATCGAACCCACATTATCTTCCACAAACACATAAATGTGATCTGTTTGCGGACGGATGGCAGACGATAGTTGTGGAATGCTTGAGGTATTGTCCGACGCCTAGTGACAGGTTTAGTTTTTGTACATTGATCTCATTTATTGTTATCTTTTTAGTAGATATGTGTAATTAGTGTTATTGGTGAAAACCGTTCTAATTGTTAAAATAAATAAACTCAGAAATCTACACTCTCTCTTTACAATATTGGTTAAGACTTCGGTCAGGCTTACTTGGGTTATGAATCCCAAACTTAATATGCGCGAAGTTAGTCATTCATTGATTTGTAATTCTAATAAATTCTACAGATTAATTAGATACATTCCTAATCAATATACGACTAGTGGACATTTTAATTGAAACTCCTTACAATACCAAGCGTGAAAAGAAATCTTCAAGGCTGGCAGCACATTGGCATTGCAAATGGATGGCTATGGTATTTGCCATTAACATTAAACAAACTTAATCATATTCTATGAGAAGCAGACAAAAAAAAACAAATTCTGTTTAGGCTCTACAAGGGTAGGTACTTATAAAGGTAGCCACTAAACTTACCACCGGTTCAGAGCTCAGCCATTAACTGAGAAGATCCGAGAAGTAATTCAGACAGGAACATTTTTTATATATTTACTTTTAATATTATATAAAAAGAGGTGAAGCTTGTAAGTTTGGATTTAGGAGGGTTAGTTTTTAGTGTAGTAAGTTCTCCGAAACTACATAACCTCTTTAGAGAACCGTTCATGAAAATTCTTCATTGATTATTATATTGACATGATTCCATGTGATATAGGCTTTTAATTTTTTATCCGGAAATCAATAATTCTCTCGAGTGTGTAAAATCACGAGACGGGCGCTAGTATTTTAAAATCTGAATAAGTTTTTGGCTTTCTATTTTCTTCAAATGTTTAACAATATCAAAATGTACAGTAATATTTAAAAATAGTAGGTAAATATTTCAATTTAACGTTGTAATGAACAAACTCAAAGTACTCGACCGATTTCAATAATTCATCAGCTAGATATTTCAGGAATGTGGGAGAAAAGCGAGGCGGAAGCGAAAAGAATTAAGATTCCTAAAACATAAATTGAATATATCCTTTTTTTGTTTCCAGGCACAACAAGCTGGTCAATCCAAAGACAATGAAGAGAAGAAGAAGTCAGCACCGACGGAAGTGCCTCGGATTACGCCACACGTCGAACTACCGCCACAGGTGTTACAGGTCTGTACCATCACCATTATTACTCCTCCCATAGAACCTCATGTTCTGGATCTACAGCTGGATTACTTCTTGCATCTAGCGATTTATCACTTATTCATTTTGCTTTAATCACTTGACGTGTTGGTCTACTGGCATAAAGCTTGCATTAGCAAGAGACCTGGAAGACCTGGGGCCGATTATAGGGTCGGTCAAGGTATAATAATTTCTTGGAAAATACCTGTAGCCTGAATTGCAAACTCCCTGACACGTTGGGAAGTAAAATATCTTAAGAATGTGGGCTTGTTACTGAGACCTATTCTCATACTTCTTCCGAGATAATGGATGTTAAGGAATGTTTTTAATTTTGTCTAGTGCTACGTATATAATAATAATAATAAAGCCTTTTATTTCCATGCACATTACATTAAGTTTAAACTACAACATGTTTCTACAAATAAAATAAAAAAGATTTAGGCCTAGGATATAGGCCTCCTCCACCTGTTTCCATAGTTTTCGATTTACCGCCTTTGTCGTCCAGTCTTCGCCGGCTGTGTTTTTAATTTCATCGACCCATCGATCCTTGGGTCTTCCTCTGTTCCTTTTTCCCCTGGGTCCCTTCCATTTAGTGACTCGTTTAGTCCATCTCTTGTCTGTACTGCGGGCGATGTGGCCACGTATATATGTACGTCCAATTGGAGTAATTAGAAATAACTTCCTATATACCTTTTCTCCAAAATGCAATTGTATGTCTCATAACTTTTACAACAATGATCAAATAAAAGAAAGCAATTTTCAATAATTACCTTATTCACCGCAAAATGCTACCAATATTTGATTCTAATACAAAATTTAATTCAATACAGATAGCACTAAGCGGAAACAATTAAAAAAATCTGATACAAAGCTTATACAGTATCGTAACTCATGATCTAAATGCTATTATGACATCTAAGTAAACCGAGGGCTTGTTACTGATAAACTTATGAGTAATCTTCACTAATCTTGCTTTAAAAGAGTCTGCAAAACGTTATCATAAAGAAGTTATAGAAAATTCGATTATCAATATTGATAATGTATATTCTCAATTTGATTTAATAATGTTTCGCAATAAAATAATAGGTTTATGATAAACGTGAAGTTGCGATTCATTGTCGAACTGTGAAAGGCCAGTCGAGTCACAAAAATAATCGCAAGATATATGTACATTTTTGACGTTTTCTATGTTGTAATTTGAGTCAAAGAGTATATTAATGCAACAATTTTAGAACGGTTAGAATATTTAGTTTAGGTGTATTTAAATAAATAAATATCATGGGACATTCTTTACACACGGCCATCTGGTCCCAAACTAAGCAGAGCTTGTACTATAGAAACCAAATGACTGATATACTACATATACTACTTTTTATTTTTCTTAATACATATATAGATATTTACACCCAGACACAGAATAAACAGACATGTTCATGCAGACAAATGTTTGTCCTGGGTGGGAATCAAACCCACGACCTGCGGATTGGTAGTAGACTTGGTTGTTCAAAGAGATTTTTTAAACACAATAAACTATCATTTTAGTTGTCGCAAATAGTTTACCTTAGTTTACTTACATGCTAACTCATCCTCTCATCTATTTAAATAGATTTGGGATGAGTAAGCATTTTAGAAAACTAAAACGGTAGGCAATTTTGTCTTAAAAATATTTTAAATATATTAAGTATTTCTTTGTAATTTACTAATTTGAATAAAACACCATACAGTTTATATAAGAGCTTGTGAACGCCTAAATCTACTATATACTAATATTACAAAGCTGAAGAGTTTGTTGGTTTGGTTGAACGCATTAAGACCTGGAGCTGCCAGTCCGATAGAAAAAAATATTTTTGCATTGCATAGCCTATTTATTAAAAAAGGTTACAAACTTTATAACAACACGCTGCGACACAGTAACCATAAACGCGGGTCAAACCGCGGGCACAGCTAGTAAATTATTAATAATATTTCTCTTTGACCCAAATATTTTATCTCTTGAAAGTCAATCTCTATTAACTCTATGATCTATTTCTCACTAGAAACAATAAATAAATATCCCGCAACATCTTTTTACACAGTCATCTGCAGGGTAATGTAATGTAAGTGTAATGGTCTTGGAATCGTCCTTCCACTCAATTTTGTATTTCATTGACGGCGCTTCGACTGTGGTCCCACACTGCTCGCGCTCCGAACCAGCAATCTATTGTGAAATAGGCCTCCACATTGAATACGAGAGAGTTATACAATTCGGCTGCTGATCCCAAACTAAGCAGAGATTGTATTATGGAAATTAAATATCTGATATACTGCTTTTAATGCATACTTATATAGATACTAGCTGTCCCCCGCGGTTTCAACCGTGTTTATCGATATCATATATAGCCTAAATTCATCTAGGAAAAAATTCGCATTGAATGGTAGCAGTCCCAACCCGATTTGTTCAGTAGTTTTGAGGTGATGGTGCGTCATAGAAACCTTATTTTTTGTTAATAAATGTATATAGAAGATTTACACCCAGACACAGAACAAACAGACATGTCTAAACACAAATACATTACGAAGGATATAATGATTAATAACTAACGTTACAATGATCTTGTTTCCAGGTCAGAACAGTTCTGGAGAACCCCACCAGGTATCACGTGATACAGAAACAGAAGAGTCAGGTACGGCAGTACCTCAGTGAGTCCTTTCAACCACAAGCACAGGTGAGAAGTTATTACTTGTTTTTTTTATCTTTTCATTTATTAATGAACCAAAATAAATACATGGAGAAAAAGAAACATAATGTCATTAACAAAACACAAAAATACAAAATGTTTATTTTCCATAACATGTTTTACATTTTTGGTACAGTGATTTAAGCCTCCTTTTAGTATAGAATACCTGTATTAGGAGCCATCGCTCTTCCTTGAATAGCTTACATAATTTTACAAAAGACAAAAACATTAAAATCTAATATTACTTTAAGAAAACCGCATAGTTTGTTTTGTTGACTTGTCTCCAGTAAATCCTCTATTAGACTCATTTTTCTCTAGCAAAATAGTACAGAGAGTTAATCAGTGTGGTTACTTATTTCATAGATAAGGCCGGCATCACGCGGCTCGGCGCCCGAGCTAGGCGCTGCGTCACCGGACCGCGCCTCGTCATCCAGCCTACTTAGCCCCGGCCTTTGCTCTGTCGGGACCAACAACTCCGAGGTACGTACGACTACTTACTTTTTAAGGTTCCATACTCAAAAGGTGTCAATTGGACCCTATAACTAAGCTTCCGCAGGCTGTATGACATGAACAGTAAATAGTTGAAAGTTGAAGAGTTGTTTGTAGTGTTTGACATTTTCAGAGTGTGTATTTATTTATTCAATAAATTTTATATACTTACTACTACAGAAAACATTTAAAATCTTTTTTTTCTTTAAAGTCTTAATTACAGCATCATAAAGTACAGATATTGTATACTTCTATGGTCGCTTTATCACATAAAATAAATAATGCATTAACGAAAATGGCTGTACAAGAATAGTGTTTTTATAAGCGTTTTCTTTAATCACATAAGATTTAATAAACGTCTTAGGGACGCCAACGCATTGGTGATCCCCCTGGTGTTGCATTTTATTAATTAAGATGTGTCCTGTAAGGGCGAGCGTTACGCCCAAGCATTGTCATCGTTAAAATAATCGTAAATATTTTAGGTACGTGCTCTAACAATCTTAATCTTTCCTCAATTTCTTGCGAATATAGCGGCGGTGGCCATCTTCCATCAGGTGCACCTTCTGCCTGTTTTTCGACCCATGTGGTACAAGTTGTAGTTTGTCATCAGGCTGATGAGTTCCTGGAGGACATCCTGTCCCTGGACGGAGGGGGCGGCGGTGGTGGGGGCGGGGGCGGTGCCTCGTCCGGCAGCTCGGTGGCGGGCGACTGCGGGCTCGCTGACTCTGATGTCCACGCGCTCGCCAAGGATCGCCAGAAAAAGGATAATCATAACATGAGTTAGTTCATTTTACTAATTATCCGAGCCTGGGAATTAAGGTTTTCCAGAATATTCAAAGCTGTATGTGTACTAAATTTAATGCGGAACTCTTTTGTCGTTTATGATTAGTTTGAGAAAAGTTCCAAAATTCCCAAAGAAAATACTATAAATACTTCCCGACTTTTTCTATTATCCGGGGATCTTGTCCAGTTTTACTTTCCCCAACAACCTTATTGGGACATACCGTTGCATCCGCGTAATAAACATATGGTTTCTTTCCACCTTAGCGTTAAAAAAAAACTATTTACGCATCAAAAATAAAAACAAATATTAATAAATTATTTTTAACCTTAGTAGACAAAGCTGGTAAATAATTAACCATACAATTTCCACAATTCCAGTCGAGCGCAGACGCAGGTTCAACATAAACGACCGCATCAAAGAGCTCGGTACTCTCCTCCCCAAAACGAATGACCCCTTCTACGAGGTCATCCGTGACGTCAGACCGAACAAAGGTACCATTCTCAAGAGCAGCGTGGACTACATCAAGTGCCTGAGGGACGAGGTCAACAGGCTCAAGCAGAGCGAACAGAGGAGAAAACAAATTGAACTGCACAATAGGAAACTAATGCTTAGGATACAGGTTGGTATCATTTCATTTTTATAAAAAGCAGACTGTAGTGCCAACTTACTAGATAGAGACAGACTGATGACTGAATGAAAGTAAACTACTGCTTCACGGTGGAAATAGGTATGGTAGAAGAACTTCCTGGTACAAACTGCACCAAGAGCCCTACCACTAAAAGCTTTATCTCATAGAAAAAAACTATTATATAACAGCGGATTTTTTGTAATTCAACCCCTAAGGGGGTAACAGAAGATGTTGGTTTGTTGGACAGAGAGACATTCCAGAAAAGCTTGTTTTTTTTTTGGAAGGGACGAAGGTTTCACGGAGAGTTATCGGACTAGTTGCCGTTGTAAAGGCCTTCACGAGGCACACAGTTCATTGCTTATTTTCCTGTAATTTGTACAGGAATTAGAGCGCCTAGCGCGGGTCCACGGGCTGCCGGTGTCGGGCGAGGGCGGCGGCGGCGGCGGCGGCTGGGCGTCCCCGCCGGCGGACGAGCCCCGCGACGCCGCCGCCAGCGGGCCCGACGTGCAGGACCACGTCACTGCACCGGTGGGTACCACATTATATCTATCTATCTTCTCATCTTTTTTTTATATATTAACAAGGAAAGTGAGGTTTCGTTGACGCACTATCAAATACTCAAACTACTGAACATATTTTGGACAAATAAAAAAAAATATCGGATTGACACTGCTACGTATTTAGAAAAAAAAAAGTAGTATATGTAGTATATCAGTTATCTGGTTTCCATAGTACAAGCTCTGCTTAGTTTGGGACCAGATGGCCGTGTGTAAAGTCCCAGGATATTTATTATATTATATATATATTATTATACTATATATTATATTATTTATTTATTTATAGTATGTACTCGTTGTATGAAGAGTATCATGAGAACTGTGACTTTTTTACAACTGCAAATTTAAGAGACTTGTTTAAGAATTAATTATGTTTAAAGTTATTTTATATTATGTTTTAGCATTAAGTAGTTTCTAATATTAAAATTTGTCGCATGCTGAGGTTTCCTATAATTAACAGGGCACTTAGCAATTTTTTGTATTATAATAATTTGTATTTTTACACAGTGTACTTGTTGTTGGAAATCCTAATCAAATTAAATAAAAATTAAATAGTAAAAACTTTGAACAATGTATCTATATGGTTTTCTTCCCTGTATCTAACTTGGTAGGGTTAAAGTTTACCTGACTACCTACTATATCCTCAAATACTACTTTACTATGTATTAGTTTTAGGTATTAATAAATATCCTGGCACATTATTTTTTTGTAATATATTTCTAAACAAAAACTAGAGCGTACCCGGATAACTGATATAGTGCATATAAATGTTTACATTTAAATACATGCATAATTACATATACACCCAAAACAGACATGTTTATGGACAACCTGTGGCTTGTCAGGGTCAGTCATATTCAATGAGGATTGATTGTTCAGGAGATACTCCTACCGAAGACAGAGCCGACCCCCCTGATGGAGCTGGGCGAGCCGCCGCCGGACCTGCTGCGTGACATGCCCGAGGCCGTACCCGCTGCTCTATCCGCTCTCGACGCCCTTGGTAATACGCCCTGTCTCTATCTCGCTCTTCCACGGGCTTTATTTGAAAACTTCTGTAGCACCGATGTGGTTTTAAACTCGATGAAATTAATAGACAAACAATAAACAATCTATTGGATTTACCCTGCGAGGGAAAGAGATAGGTAGTTTCGTGAAAGTTTCACTTCTACCGTGATCCGCAGGGTGATTGTGTAATGCTCTCGGTATCGTCGTTGCAGTCAATTTTGTAGTACATTGACGGTGCTATGAGCGTTGTCTCGCACTACTCCTGTGCCGAACCATCAATCTATTATGAAATAGGGTTCCACATTGAAGCCGAGAGAGTTACAAAATTAGGGTGCCAATATTGATGAAATAAATCTTATAACGTTGCCACAAGCACGATTCAGTTTTCTTTCAAAATCATAATAAAGTTCGACTTGTAATTTTGAAAATTAGTGAGTTTTTACAAATATTCTTATTGTGCTGTTACACTCCCTGCTTCAACCACAATCAGCAGGGCGATAGTATAATGCTTTCGGAATCGATATTGAAGCTGATTTTCCGATACATTGACGGGTTTACTACTGTTAACTCGCTCTGCACGTGGATGTGTGAAAGGGATAGCAATAAATCAATGAAAAATCTAATAGCATATTGGTCTCAACAGCGATTCCGAAAGCAATACACAATCGCCTGGCAGCTTAGGCAAATATTTCAAAGTGCAGACACGAAGGTGCTGCAGTTTTATCATAGTATTGGGCAGATACAAGAAGATCTACATATCAATAATGTTATTGTATTAATTACAGATGGCCTAAAACTCGGTTCCTGTTCACCCCTGGACAGAGAGTCGGATTTATCACTGGGCTGTTTGGAACCAGCGCTATGTATGGATCCAGTACCAGAACATTTATTTAATCATAAGGATATAAAGGTAATTTTTTTTAAATATATATCCTGTGACATAATTTACTGCCGTCTGATCCCAAATTCAGCAGAGAATGTACTATGGAAACTACATATACTACTTTTTTATTTTTCCAAATACCTTACATAAGTATATTGGTATTTACACACAGACACAGAACAAACAGACATGTTTGTTGCACACAAATGTTTGTCCTGGGTGGGAATCGAACCCGCGACCTGCAATTTGGCAGTCAGGGTCTGTAACCACCAAGCCAACTGGCCCGTCGTTTGTGACATATCCGTTGTTTTCCACCATAGTAGTCTAATATGAAAAAAAGACAGAAATTAAAACTGACATCTACATAATATATGTTGTACGTAAATACACAATATCTGTTTATATTAAATATAGTTATATTATCAATGTATTTTAAATATAGTTATATTATCAATGTATTTTAACCCAAACTCAACTCTCGTGTAAACAGGACCAAATATATGTAGATTATTATGTACAGAGGTGTCGGTAACGGTAACAGTGTCGCGAGTTCAATTGTTTTTTCCCATCTCAAAAAATTCCCAACGCGCCTAAAGAAGTTTTCACTTCAATAACAAAGAAAAAACAAAATCCTTCCTAACCTATAAAGAAATTTCTTTGATGCCAAGTCAATATTTATTATTATGGCTACATTACTATACCGTTTTAAAATTTTCAAGCATACAGACGAAATTGGTAAGACAAGCATGTACTTAACAAATTCACTCAAGATCGACAACGCAGCGATGGCCCTAGTGTCCCTAGGCTGCGGTGACCACTTAACATCAGGTGGACCGACTGCCTACTGGGAATATCAATGAACAACATTAATATAGCTTAATATCAATGCAAGAAACTATGAATAATTTCGGGCATTACTACCTACTTCCAAATATACAAGCACAAATAGATAGGTGCAACCACACATATTATTAAGGACATTGTTTGCCCCACAGATGCGACTGTCCCCATCCCCTGGCCTGCTGGGCGACGATGACACCGACGCGGTGCTGAACCTGGCGCAGATAGAAGACCTCATGGATGACGACTCACATAATCCTGTCACGCAAGGTAATTGACAATTAATTTTATAGGGATGTGTATTGATATGTCAAATGAGCAACGTTTTATGAAATGTCAAAATTATTTAATGTATAGAATTTTGTTTGAAATTGTGACGTCATAATTACACAGTATCAAAATATAGACTCTTTGTTCCATCGCTACATAATAATTGATTTTAATTTCAAAATTGAGATCATATTTCGTGTATCCGTTTTTTTATGTATGGAATTTTGTATAAGATTGTGACGTATGTTGTGACATAATTGTACAATATCCAAACATATATTTTTTGTAACATCAGTACATCAAATCCTACTTTAATTTTAAATCCAAAAGATGTTCAATACACTAGTTTGTATTTGATCATTTATCATGAATAAAACATAGGATTTATTGGGTACACGGCTATATGTTCAGAAACTAAATAGAGCTTGACTTTGGCATTCAGAAAAACCGTCAGAAAAAATGTTCCGCGAGGTTTCACCACGTTCCCAAAGGATCTATAATTTTCCCTGGATACTTAAAAAAAATCGTTTTAATAATATTAGTAGTATACTGCCTTCGTTTTCAATAACCGTTATCTCGGTGTTAATTTGAATTATGATTAAATAAATAAAAAAGTCATCGGTCCCTAATACAAGTATATGATCTGTGCAGGCGACCCGATGTTGTGTTCGTCGCCGAGCTCCCACCTGTGCCTCAGCGACGTGGTGGCGCGCGCCGCCGACGCCGCGCTCGCCGCGCTGCGCCACCACCGCGACCACGCGCCGCACCACGACCACGACCACCACGACCACCACGACCACGACCACGACCACGACCAGGACGACTCCTGCGGCGCCACCTTCACGCACGCCACCGGTATGTATCATCGACTTGATGTCGAACTAGAATAGCTCCACTGAGATATGCAAACATTTATGAAGCCGACGTGTGTAAACATTCAAACTACTATCCAAACTTTGATGTCAATTGTGTTACCCTTTTCACGCTACATATGTTGTTTATTTGCATTATAATTCGTTTTGACTGAAATTAAAAAATAATATAATATTTATTAAATTAAACCCTAAATGTGAAGCGGTTCATTCGGTCACTGCTTTAAAATAAATAAAATAAATTATAAAGTTAAATTATGGCCATCATTTTCCCCACAGGATCTCTCCTATCAGACGCGTCGATGGGTCTGGGCGGTCTCGGCGGGCTGGGAACGCTGGGCACGCTGGGCACGCTGGGCACGCTGGGCACGCTGACGGAGGCGTGCCTGCCGAGCCTGCTGCTGGGCGGCCCGCACCACCACGCGCCGCACTCGCCGCACTCGCACCCGCGCCAGCACTGCTTCGACATGGACCTGGGCGCCTGACGCGAGCCCGCCGCCGCCAGCCGCGTGTGGCGCTCGGCTCAGTGGGACCACTAGCAGCGCCATCTCTGGAGCGTGTTGGGACACAGGTTACAGCGCCATCTCTGAAGCGTCTTGGGAAACGGGTTACAGCGCCATCTCTTAAGCGTGGTGGGAAATGTTACAGCGCCATCTATCGGTCACTATTACCATGTAGCTGTAGGTCTTGATAAACCGACTATTTATTAGAGCTTCGAGAGTGGCAGAAAATTGCTAGCACCTTAAAGTTTCTTATATCATCAATATGAAGCTTCGAACACACAGTTTCGATGTATTCGATTAGAACTCCCAAATTAATATGCAAAGTTACCGATAGATGGCGCTCTCCTTGATGACGCTGCGTAAATGGCTGTCGTCAAACAAAAAAAAAGAATAGAAACAATACGATTTACTAAGATTTTCTACTCTTTGAATATTATAATAATAAATAAGGGATCTCTTTGTATGTGAATTTATGGAAAAAAGACGTAAACGTGTGAATGATATGCGCACATTCGAATAATTTACAATTACACGAGAGTAAATGCCTTAACTTCACTTAAGTAGGAACTGGAAACTCAAACTAATTTCCTAGTAGTTATAACGCTCATTCGTTCGAATTTCCAATAAATAAAAATATAATTTAAACTAAAGATTTAGAAAAAACTTTTAATAGTTTTCAGTCGACGCTTATGTGAGTATCAGGCAAGCATGAAACAGTACAGTACATTATATGTTTTAAAAGTAAACGCCTTGTATATTCGTGGGTTTTTAAAACCTCATTTCTAGTTTATAATGTGTTCATATTGGATTAAAATGACACAACAATATCATTTATAATAAGACATGAGGTTTATGTGACATATGAAATATATCTCCACGGTTATTTTCCTCTTAGAGGTCGACAGAAGGGTTTGACGAAATTTTCAGTCTCGCGCCAATTTCGGGCTAGCAACGATCGGGGAATCGAACTTGTCTCCACTCGACTACCGTGGCGATAGACAGTAATAGTAATATATACTTTGTGTCACAAGGGACTGAGCACAAATTCGCATATCAGAACATTCTTTAACTACACTATACTTAATTGAAAGTCTAATGTACCTATCAAATAAAGCCATCGTTGATAACTGATCATGTGCAATGATATTACAAACGGCCATTTTTTATATTTAATAGTTCGAAATTAAATAACATTTTGAAACAATCTAAAATAACCTTAATGAGTGTGTAATAGAGCGCATTTTTGTTCAAACAGAATAAACTTAATTCGATTAATAAATAGATAATAACTCAGATACTTATATAATAAGTTGTCTATTTGGAGTTATTTCTGCAGCTTGTTCATTATTCCAAACATGTTCATGCACAGATATGTTTGTCGAAGTTATAAAGATGCGGTTGTGCGCGGTCCCCAATCTTTAGTCCCAGTTTAATATAGTATAAGGTTAACCAAAGAGATCATTACGCATCGTGAACGTTAAAAATAATGAACATAAATCATCAAACGTTATAATTAAATTATAAGAAACCCTTCCTAAGTAGCTTAATACGGTGAAGTTTGTTCTATGCGATCAGACGCTGTTCGGCCAGTTAGAATTGATCGTATAGAACAATTTACGCCATTAGGAATTGATAGCAAACGTGATATTGTAGTTACCAGCCAATTATGTTTAATTAGTTTATTTTTATCTATTGTTATTAATTATGATGCACTTCAGGTGCGACTTTTTGGTGAATATCCTATTTGCCATTGTAAGGTTATTAAAACAGGTTGAGGTTTTAATCATTGGAATCAAAATAGAAAAAAAAATCTAAAATGGTCTATGTTATTTTTTAATTCTGACAAATTAGTATGTTGCTGTAAGAGCCTGAATGGTGGTTGATGTTAATTTATACCAACATCATTATAATGGTAAAGAATCATACTTACCTAACTTAAGATTTACCGAGTTAATGCTGGTAGAAGTCTGATGTCTTTACATAGTATAAAATGATGTCTCTCCCGCTGTTTGTACGCTTAGATCATTTAAACTACGCAACTCATCTAAAATATGAGGTTTTCATCAATAGGCAGAAGTAATCAAGAGAAAGGTATATTATCTACATTGGTCACGTGCGGAGCCGGGGCAAGTCGCTAGTGTATTATAATTAATAATAAAAACAATCGGACATCTACCGCTATTTCTTGGTTAATTTTAGGTTTAACTGGAAAAAGAATCGTGGTTCTGCTTTTCAGTAACCCATTACAGTGGACCCCCGCTAATCCGGCATCCCCAATCAGACATACGTATCATTGTTATATGTAGTTACACGAACATTATTTTGGCAAATCTTTAGATTGCATCTTATTATTTTGACCTGTAATCTGTCAGATTACAAGGTAATCTTTTTCTAAATTATCCGCACTATAGGGGGTCTTAGGTAGTAAGAAAGAAAGAAACAAATTTATTTGTGACAAAGGGAAAAATAACACATGAAAAAGTTAACAAAAAGAAACGAGGTACATAATTGTCACAAATCGGTCCTCCAACTCAGCATGTGGTTGGCTGTACGTGCCAATGTAGGTACGTATAGCCAACGCTGATCTTCCGTACTCTATAGTCCGACACTGCCCTGCAAAACATTTGTCGGATTACCAGGGGTCCACTGTAGTTCAAATGATTAGCACAAAATACCTATATCAGTTGATAATACACAAAACAATTAGCATATTTTATTTAAAATGTAAATTTGCTAAAACAATGCAGCTACAATCTATCATGTATGTTTGTATATTAATTGTATATAGAATTATTATATCAAATCTTTGCTACAAAAGAAATATTATTAAAAAAAAAAAACAAAGTATTACGACGTGTGCTATAAATACATGGTGCTTCATATTTTGAGATATTTTATTAATTTTAGTGAATTTTTAATCAGATAATTAGTAGTTTGACTTACATACGTGCGTATGAGTTAGGCCGTAATTTGCAATTGCACTATATTGTATTATAAATATAATAATATATTTACATTATAATAGTATATGAAACTGGGATATTACACTAACAGAAGGACCACAATGTTTTGTACAGATTATATAACAAAATGTGATACATAATATTTTTAGATGATATTTATTGAGGTTAGTTATAAAAGTGTTTTGTATATAAATATTTTTTCTTATTACCACGAAGTGCCTTGCTCGTAGACAATTTTAGGGACATATTATATTTTTCTATTAAAAAAAAAGGTTTTACTGTATATAGATTTGTTGGAAATCTAACACTGGTTATAAATGTCACGTATCGTTATGTTTTCTTTTTGTGATGAATTTATGATATTTTTCGTCTTTATTCTTAGTAGTCGATGTTATATTGCCTTGATATGTCGAAAATATTATTTTGATTGAGCTTGGAAATGAGATCATTTTTAGAGTAGTAGAGTTCGTCCGGGGAAGTACTACCACCTTACATTACCGCCGTGAAGCAGTAGTGCACTTGTATTACTGTGTTTCGGTTAGAAAGATAAGGCCGGTGAAGTTACAGGCACATGAGACTTAACAACTTCACGTCTCAGCGACAACGCGGCGATGCCCCTAGTGTTGCAAATGTCCATAGGGGTGACCACTTACCATCAGGTGGACCGTCCGCTTGTTTGTCAGCGGTGATATTAAAAGAAGCTAAATAAATATATATTTTCGACTATTCAAGGCAGTGATTGTTCTTATGAAAGATTTGTCATTCTGTTAATGAATTTGGCAATATAATATGCTGCCTTGGGGTATAAACTAAAAAATTATAATTTAAAAAGAAATGTGAATAAATTAATTAATTACCATAAGTATATTAATTGATTAATTATTATGATAGCCCTATAGTATTGTTATATACTATATAGGTAATATGTTATTGTATAGATTTCGAACAAAAGTTATTTGATATTGTTTACATTATTAGTAAATGTTTCCTCTTTATATAAGTAATATCTAATAGGAATCAGTGAGCGTTGCAATTTTAATATTATTACTATGATAATAAGAATCGTTCTTGTTTGTTATTATTTAGTGATGTAATTGTGAGTGTGTGGTGAATGTATTTCGCTCGAATCATCATACAATTTGAATGGAAATATGTATGTAACATTTCTTTTAGCAATAATGATATAAATATTTTAAAATCTATGTAATGATGACTTTTTTTAATAATAAGAGTTCCTTTATAAGAAGCTCTGTTTTCAAATTACAAATCGTACATTATGATTTTAAAAATAAATATATTTTGTGACCATATGATTATTGATGATAAAATTCTAAAGTCCATTATGAATATAGCAATATAAATAGAATGCCAAGTGCCAGTGAGGCTCACCCACGAGGTGTTCCGTATAGTATATATATATATATATATATACAATATAATACATATATATACAATAATATAGAAAAAAAAATAATATTAAAAGTTTTACTTTATTTTTATTTGTTGCTATACCGGCCACACGGCTATACGGTTTACTAATTACAGTTTGCCCGTTGACAGAGAGACACGCCAGAGGCTTAGTAATAGGGCTCCTTTGGCACATTTTGGGTACGGAACTCTAGAATCAAATTCGTAGGACAATAAATGGGCAAAAATATTCATAAGGACTCATAAACCGTTATAAATAAGTTGAAAAAAATGCAAATATACTTAAAAATTGATATTTTATTTGTGAGATTAATTTTCTCATATTGTTATTTAGTTTTCATTATAATAATTGTATTATTATTAATTATAAATGTGATGATGTCGAGCGAAACGCAAAAACAAAATTTGAATGAATGTTATTTAATATTGTATGAGATTAAAGAAAACATGTTGAAGTACAAAACGTGAATAGCGAATGTATTTACGAGAATAATATTCGTCTTTTATTACAACCCAATACCCACCAATGGAGGCGCGGATCCAGCCTACAAAAGAGGTTGTGGTCACAGCCAGCCGAAAATCGACCAAGTGCGAGGCGGAGTATGAACTCATGATCGATATAGTGCATTTCTACAAAGGAGGTGTTATTATTTTTTACTAGCTATCCCAGCAGACGTTGTCCTGTCTTCAATGAATATTTAATTCGAATTGGTATCATTAATAAAAATAAAAGGCCAAGAACACAGTGTTTATTATTCTTGGTAATTAAACTTTTAATATTAGGCGTGATGGCGCTCTGAACTAACCGTGATGAATACAATTTTCCAATTGCCTGCGAAATGGGCACTAAGTAATAATATTTTTTTTTATCAATATAATTCCGACCCAGCCTCTGTTCTAAACGATATCGTCAAACGACTGACATTTATGTCGAACACCATAAGGTTACATTATAAGAGTTTATATGTCAAAAGCGGTAAGGTTGCATTAGAAAAGTTAGTATGGTCGTTATGTTTTCTTAAATTTTCCGCGGAAACTCCTGACAATAACAAACACAACAAAAAATCGAAATCGGCCCAGCCGTCCATGCGTGATGCTGTGACCATGAATATGTGACCGTGATAATGAAGAAGTGCATAATTTTTTTTTTAATATAAAATGCATTTCAAATTATAATAATAATTATCAATTTATTAACATTACACACACTAACATACGTTTGACACACACACATAATGACGTATTTGTGACACGCTCCAAGTTGACAAAAAAGAAGAAAATTCTAAAAAGTTCTATCCAATTATCAAAGAGGTTATATACTCTGACAAAAAAACTCACTAATGTTAAACTCCACAAAAAAACAACTAGCGGGCTACCTTCAAGTTGAAAATCTAATACCAACAATATAATCATTCCAAATACCCGTTAGTGTTCCAACAGCTACACTTGAGTGCGAGATCACTTTTGAGCTTTTTATTCTACCACCTTCGACCACATAATTATTTACCATGGTGAAGAGATAATCAGACACGAGCCTATATATATTCAAAAATATATATACCGTTTTTCTCATCGCCATGAAAATTGGTATGAGGCCGTCTATCGAGTGTTGCTGTTAACTGCAGCACATTTCTCGACTCGTATAGCTGACACCAATGTCGCTCCCTTTGTTGCCTTTAGTGACAATTTCTGGGTACCCATTTAGTTAGGCGTAGATTATCAAGTAGACCCACGGTCCATCTGATGGTTAGTGTTCACCGCTGCCAATGAACATTTGAACCAGATGCATCGCCACGTTGTCGACCCTGAGACGTGAAGTTGTTAAGTCTCATGTCTGTAATTTCACCGGATCCGTTACCTTTGCAACCGAAACACAGTAATACAAATGCGCTGTAGTGCAACCAAGAGAAATGTGTAAGATTTTAAGGGAATGCATTGGCATGATATATATAGTTTTGGAATATTCACTAATAAAATAACCACAATCGGTTGGAAGTATTCCTTGGACCAAAACAAAACGTATGTTAACAAACGGCCATTTGACAAATGAACGTTACAGTTATTCCAAACCTAAAAATAATAAAATGCAGATAAAAATGACCTACATCATTACTGCCCCAGTTTCCCAAATCCCCACGAGAATTCAATGAAATCGATACACTACAGTTTGACCATGCAAAAATCCTTATTAATTCAAAATGTCGCTTGCATAAAAACGATCGTTAATTCAATGCAATCGGACACACTCCTGCGTGGAATAATGGCCTGGAGACCTGTGCACTATGCATTTCCCCTAAAAACGTAGTTGGAAACGATTATTTTTATTCATTCAAGCTGGCAACACAATGGAGCGTTTCAAATTTCGAACGAAATTTGCGTTTTTGCATAAAATGGTAGCACGGGGCGGCGCGTGCGCGGCCACATTAAAATGTTAAAGTAACTATGCTTTTGTAAAATGTTGGATAGTTTTTTAGAGTCTGTATAATGGATTTTGTGTGCGTTCAATTTTTATTACAATTCGGTTGGAGTTTTAACTTGCAAATATATAGGTAAGTTACCTACTTATAATTACATTTAGCAGAAACAATTTTGACTTTTTTAAAAAGAATAGGAAAAATTAAATATATTTTAAAAAGAATATATTATTCAGCTCAACATATTATTATTTATTCATAGGCGGGTGGTTACTTTCCTTTCAGAGTAAAATTCAAACAATAGTTCATAAAAAACGTAGGACTAAGTTAAACTGTATTTATTTAAAAACAGGTCCTACTAAAAATCACAAAACAATACTCATTTAATATATATGGAGTGTTTAATTTAGTGTTCAGTTAAAGATCCAACTAAAGCTTAGTTATGTTTGAACAGTTATTTGGTTACTAAAACTTTCAAGTTGTAAACTAAGCCGGCATAGTTTTGAATAAGATTGTGTAAAAGACATATCCCGAGATATTTATTACTAGTTTGTTTATATGGTCACCCTACGATCTATTGTAACTAGCCTACATTGTTGCGTTCGATTGATAAAAGCGATACAATTTCCCATTTTTTTTTCACAAAAATTTAAATGAAGTCCCCTATTTGTAATAATAATCCAGCATTTGCATGGATTCAGATGCACATTTTATTTTATGGGTGAAATTGGAGACAGATTATGTAATGCAATAAAAAAATATATTTAGACATGATTTTTAATGGCCAGATACCCGGTATCTTCGGTTTATTTGGATAATTAACAGACTCCGAACTTCATCCATTGATTGATTTTCCTTTTTGTTAATATTTTGTTTTTATTATTAATACGCTTTTATTAGCTTCAGACGTATGTATGTTAGTATGTAACGGAATCTTTGAACATGATTTTGACCCCCATCAAAACGTTGGATTAACTCGAAATTCGGCATACTTATTAAGGACCGATGACAATTCAATATTTTAAACATTTTGACCCGTTATCCTTACTAGGATAATCAGGATCAGCGATTTTTGTTTTCCTGAGACCTGAGGTCTGCGTCAATAACGGACCAATAAAGGAATCTACCAGGCGCGCCGATCACCTATTGCTCGGATAGGTTACCGACTGTGCTCAAAAATAAATTTTTCGGAGAGGGAACCTGATAACCGCCTATCTCATCTAAGGAAGGCACCAGGCACTCGATTTACTTATTTATCGGATGATTACAGACTTAAAATAAATAATAGTTTAAAAAAAACTAAAAAATACGCTTTTATAAAAAAATCGACCAAAAAATAAAAAATAAATAAAAGTTTAATAAAATACGCTTTTTACAGAAAATCCAACTAAAAAAATAAAAAATATTTTTTAAAAAATTTGAATTAAGAATAGTGTAAATAAGAAAAAAATATTTTTTATTGTAAAAAAAGCGTGGGGTGCTTTTTAAGATATTATCAAAATGATAATCCTTCTACTCATATCTGTCGATAAAATATTTATAACTATTGACACCATGCACCCCACGAACAAATGAACAAAAAATATTTTTTTCTTATTTACACTATTCTTAATTCAAAGTTAAAAAAAAATATTTTTTATTTTTTAGTTGGATTTACTGTAATTTTGTTTTTGGTTTTATTCTGTTATTTTTCGTATTACATGAAACGAATCAAACTGTAACTATCTATAAACGTATGGTTATATGGGTAATGCAGTGTAGTAGTGGTGTAGCAGTGAGTAGTGCAATATACGTGGAGTCGGGAGCGCTGGTGACATGTAATACAGGTTTTTAACCTACCACAAGCACCAGGTCTCAGTCTTCAGTGTACTGTATACCAACATAGCTTTGAATTGTATTGTGAAGACTTTGAGAGGAAAATAAAATAAAGTTTTATTATTATACCAAAATTTTAACTTAAACCAAGTAACTGCTTTTTTTATAACTATTTAAATTGAGAATAACTTATTAAAAGAATAAAGGCCATATTAATAAATTATTGTTTTGAAGTGAAATCTAATTTGAGCTTTAAAATTCTTCTTTAAAATAAATGTGCAACCTTTATGTGTGACGAAAAGAAAATCTATATAAATATGAATGTTTATTTGTATGACCTTTATAGAATCGTAAACTATGCAACGGATTTTAATGCAGTTTTCAGCAATAGATAGAGTAATTCAAGAGGAAGGTTTATAACCAGGATTGTAGGTCGCAGCTATTGAATAATAAAACAATCTATGCTATTCAAAAGTGATTGATGAATAAGTAAAATGTTTCCCTGTAATACAAAAGTATCACTACAATCGAGTGTATTCACGAGACATCCTGTTTTTTTATTATTTATCTATGGTCTGGTCAAGATATTAAATATACTTATCCAAAAGGAGGTAGAAACTTAAACTAACATACGAATCTTTGACTATAATTCACTACATAGTATAAAATAAAGTCGTTCTTGAAGTTCGTTTTTGACAGGCCAATTGGCTTGGTGGTTAACGCTCTGACTGCCAAACCGAAGGTCGCGGGTTCGATTCCCACCCAGGACAAACATTCGTGTGGATGAACATGTCTGTTTGTTCTGTGTCTGGGTGTAAATATATATATAAGTATGTATTTAGAAAAAAAAGTAGTATATTTAGTATATCCGTTATCTGGTTCCCATAGTACAAGCTCTGCTTAGTTTGGGACCAGATGGACGTGTGTCGAGAATGTCCCGGGATATTTTATTTATTATTTTTATTTATTTATTGTTCTCTCTGTCCCTATATCCCTATGTATGCTTAAATCTTTAAAACTACGCAACGGATTTTGATGCGGTTTTTTTAATAGATAGACTGATTGAAGAGGAAGGTTTTTATGTATAATACATATGACATCTCACGGGGATTGACTATAAAATATTGTCACACGTGAGAGGTCCGCTCTCAGGAGCCGCGTTGCACCGTTTCATGAAGATTTTTGTACACCAGCCGCCTTATTCAGCTAATACAAACATCGTCGGCGAGCCGCTTCACGGAGGCCTCGGAGAGCTTACCTCTCACGTGATTAGTAGTATTAGCGTAGTAAGCGACAGGGATAGAGCACGGAGGCCGCGACGAAACATCCTCGAGTTAGTGTAATTTTCCTTACAGAATCGAGCCCCTGAATAAAATAGAAGGAAAGACAGAATTGACAGAAAGTACAGTTACATGTTAGTAAAACCTACACCTCTTTTGATAGAAACACAATTATCATTTCTGTAGACTATTCATCTGCCAAATCTACTGTCATCACACATTTTGGCTGAACGAACATTTGCTAAAAAGTTTAAATGCAATGATTGTAACCTGAAAAATCAAGATTTTTTTAAAATATGATGCAAGTGACTCCCATACCTTCGCCCAGGACGTTACCCTTCCCTGATGCTGAGAAGGAACCTACGATCACGGTAGCCCCGGAGGAGGTGCCCAGAGATGTATGAAAAATTGAATATTGCCTTGTTTTGATGTAACAGTTAATTCCATTTGACCATTCCCGCCCCCGTGGCTTAACCAGCATACCTGAGGGATGTAAAATTTTTCCGGGATGAAAAGTACCCTATACGTTAATCCAGATTATAAACTATCTTTGTCCGAAGTTTCATCAAAATCCGTTTATAAGTTACTAGCTGTCCCCCGCGGTTTCACCCGCGTTTATTGACATCATATATAGCCTATAACCACCTACGAAAAATTCCGCGTCGAATGGTATCAGACCCATTCCGATATGTTCAGTAGTTTTGAGGTGCGTCAAAGGAACTCTATTTTGTTTATATATTTAGAAGATAGATTACGTAAAAGAGTTACAAACATGCATCTATCATAAGACGGCCATCTAACCAGCCCCCTTATTTTAACTTCGTCGGCGAGCCGCTTCACGAAAGCCTCGGAGAGCTTACCTCTCACGTGATTAGTAGTATTAGCGTAGTAACCGACAAAGACAGAGCAAAGAGGCCGTGAAGAAACATCCTCGCGCTAGTATTATTTTCCTTACAGAATCGAGCCCCAGAGCTTTTGCTATGGTAACCTATATACCTACATAATACTCTTTAAATACATAGGTAGGAACTTCTTGAAATACATAGGTACTTCTTTAGATTCACGCCTGTATTCTGGGTGGGTGACTCTACTACGCCAGGCATGCTAGCGCATGCGGCATAGTCACGGTAACTCAAAAAATGGCCCGTCAAAGAAATAACACTATTTACTTCACTACTATCGACTTATAACCGCAAGAATACTTACACAGGATAAATAGTAATAGGTAATTTACTGGAACATGTATAAATTTATACTTGACTTCCTTGACGTCAATAATTTTATCAGACAATTGCGTCAGGGCCTATGGGGGTTTAAATAAGTAAAACCGTATCCGACATGGTGGTATTTACAACTTTATCTACACTAATATTACACATGAACTAGCTGTCCCCCGCGGTTTCACCCGCGTTTATCGATATTATTTATAATCTACATATATCCATCTACGAAAAATTCCGCGTCGAATGGTAGCAGTCTTATGCCGATATGTTCAGTAGTTTTGAAGTGATGGTGCGTCAAAGGAACCCTATTTTCCTATAGATAGATAGAAGACGAGATTTTGTAAGTGTTACGTGCAGGGAAATTGTCAAAACCTTAAAAAGGTTGTGATAAACATGCAGACAGATGGTTAAAAGGGAACATACAGACAAATGGAGAAGCCATATTGAATATCTTTAATGAAACAGGCCTTTACAGGCACTTATGAATAGGGATGTGTCCTGACATGTCAAGTCAGCAATTCTTTATTAAATGTCAAAATGTCCGAATGTATGGAATTTTGTTTGAAATAGCAAGTTGTGAAGTCATAATTGTACAGCATCAAGTAACATACTCTATGTGATTGGATCGGTACTTAAATACGATATACATTAATGATTTAATTTTGATCATATTTGATGTATTCGTATATTTTTGGAAGTTCAATACACCGGTGTGTTTGATCATTTATCTATACTAATATTATAAAGAGGAAAGATTTGTATGTCAGTATGTTTGTTACTCTTTCACACAATAACTATTAAACGTATATGGATGTAACTTAGCACATAGTTAGAGCATATCCTGGAATAACATATAGGCTACTTTTTATCCTGGTAAAATGTGATATCCCTCGGGAACGCGGGTAAAACCGCGGGGGACAGCTATCTTTAATGCAGGACAGTTCCCTATGGCGAGACTCTAACGCCGGAAGGTTGCTTTGGCTCAGAAGAGTCGGAATTAACTTACAATAACTATACAGAAGTAGGTAGTTTATAACAAGGAGGCTTATGTTCAGCAGTGGACATCCTTGATATCATAATGATGAGGTAGTTTATAAAAACTGGCAATACTAAACAGGTTACACAACCCACGCCTTTACTCCATGGGCTGACCTCGGTGGACCGCCTGCTCATCACCAAACGACTCAAAGTCAAGAACGTCCTATTCCTCAGGGGGAAGAAGAACCGATTCTTCATCAGAACGCCCGATCAGGGCCTTGTATATACTGTTGAAGAGGAAAACAGGTATGTTGTAAATTTCTTTTTTATATGCAAACATGCAGATGGTCCTGTTGGTAAGTGGTCACTGCCACTTATGGACATTTGCAACACCAGGGGCATCACCAATGCGTTGTCGATCCTGAGAAGTGAAGTAATTCCACCGGCCCCTTTACATTTTTAACCGAAACACAGTAATACTTGTATTACTGCTTCTCTGCGGAAAGCTCTACTACTCTACGCTCTTGACTGGCTTGCTACCATCCTTGTTTTGAAATTTTGTGCTAGCATTGGCACAAAAAAAAAGAAAAGATAGGGGTCAAACAGCTACCTATATGTATTATGAAACTTACAGCTGGTGGGTAGGGTACTTCTGCTACGGCCTCCGACCCCTCCAGCTCCGGGTGCTGAACCCTGAAGGCACAGAGGTGATGCGAATAAACCGGCCGTACGCCTGCACGGCGAGGGTTCTGCCGTGCCAGCTGCAGCACCTGGACGTGTTCTCACCACCTGGGCATTTCATCGGCAGTATAGAGCAGCAGTGGACGCCGTACATACCGCTGTATTTGGTCAAGAATGATTGTGGGAACGATGAGTTTTGGATAAAAGGTAGATTTTTATTGCTTTATAAGAGTTCATCTCCTTCAAATTTCTTAAAATATGTTAATACGTTTTTAACTTTAATTTTAACTTACTTGTAAGCTGTGTTGCGATCAAACCTGTGTAGAGAGAATATTGGTATCCAAAATACAAGTAAAATCTTACCTTGGGTACCACTGTTTTCAACAAACACTTTTATTCAAAATTATTATAATTTACTAGTAAGTGCCTAGTTATTAGTACCGTGTCCTGGTCACAATTTTCTATGATGAAATAAATTTATTATTATCTAATGATCCAATGGGTATTTTTATGATGCATCCGAACCTTAGAGGTCTATAAATTATGTCACACGTATTTCTTGATTTCTTGGACAGTCCTTGTCACAGGTCAGAACTGTGTGACCGTCCCCTCCCCAGTTCAGATGTCATATTTTCCGCAATTTAAAATTTATACTTTCAAAATCTTTCCCAACTAATTTATAGTTGGGAAATTCTTAAGACGCAATCATCTGATCCCAAGCTAAGCATAGCTTGTACTATAGAAACCAGACAACTGATACAACAACTACAAAAGGCAACATTTTTATTCATCTAGATACCTTTGTATTGCTCATATTTCTATTAAAAATCTTTTTTGTTTCAATATTAATTATAGCTACTCTAGCTTATAGCAGTCACATCGATACTTTCTATAATATTTTAGTTAATCGCTTTAATACTTTACATAATTACATTAACATTTACATTAAATGTAACACTATATATTAAGGAATCACAAGCCTCAGTTCAAAACAACGAGCTAAGCAAGCGCGGAATGATGTTAATTTACAATAAGACAATACAGTTAATCTTAAAATAATTTATCGTAGAATCTTCAAAGAGTACGGACTAAGAGCCCATAGAAAATATAAAAAGAAATAAATAAAATAAAAATGAAAAATACATAGACAAGCTTATATATTACACAGCAGTAGGGTTCAATTTTCTATCTCATTCTTATCTGTCAAAATGTGTTAGACTGTAAAATCTACAGTGTGCTCGCACTCCCAGGTCCTCAGATAACCCTGAGCTGCTTCAAAGACGTGCAGTTCCAGATCTGCCGCGCAGACGGTACCGCCGTGGGGGCGACCTGCAAGCGCTGGGAGGGCGTCACGCATGCCCTGTTCTTCGCACCTGTCACTGACAGGTAGGTGTATTATTACTGTCATATTGACAGGTAACTAATAGACATAATTTTATCATTCATTTGACCCTAAGCTATGTTAAAGTTTCTATATATTTTCGCATTTAGTTTGATGTATCAAATGAATGAAAAAATATGGACGCACAATTTCGTAGAAAAACTAAAGTGGTTCTAGATATAAAAAAAATTACGTCACGAAAAGACGGAATTTCTTTTGTGATCTATGCCTTATTTATTTTAAATCTATAGTTTTTTATTTAGAATTTACACTAGCGTAGAGAATGACACGAATTTCAATATAAAATTTCTGATACAAGAAAACATAATACTTTAAACATGTTTCGATTCACTTAGTTCTCAAAACAAGCCTATTAGATCTCGACAACATACCTTTATGACCATTCATCATAATCATCATCAGCCCTCAACACACATCCACAGCTGAACATAGGCCTCGTGGCTCTAATTAGCGATTAACACCAGAATATATGCCTACGATGGCATCAGGTGCACCATCAGCCTGTTTGTTAGTCAAGTTGGTCCGTATAAAGATGGCGATTTAATTATTTAACAATTAGAACGGTTTTCACCAATAACAATACATATATATATATCTACTAAAAAGCATAACGATAAATAAGATCAATAACACGCGTCTCACAGTACCTCAAGCATTCCACAACTATCGTCTGCCATCCGTCCGCAAACAGATCCCATTCAGCCCCCTTGTTCAGCTAATACAAACTTCATCGGCGAGCCGCTTCACGGAAAGCATATCTCTCACGTGATTAGAAGTATTCGCGTAGTAAGCGAAAGAGACAGAGCACGGAGGCCGCGACGAAACATCCTCGAGTTAGTGTCATTTTCCTTACAGAATCGAGCCCCAGGTTCCTTACTCAGCAGTGTGTTAAATGTAAACATTCTATGAACTGTTCCAGGTTTGGTGTAGCCTTCGACCGGGACCTGGCAGTGGGACAGAAGGCGCTGCTGCTGGCTGCGACCCTCCTTCTTGACTACATGTACTACGACGCGTAATATAAACAGTATTGTCTTTCCATTATTTTGTTTTATTTTTCCTATACATAGGTTTGTGATCGATCACAATCTCGCCATGGTAAGTGACCTGATGTGGTGATGATATGGCATAAGGTAGTCCGTACACAAAGCCTTAAAGAGACCTGTCAATTACATGTCCCGGTATCTGCTTGGTGAGATCATCAAATTTGTAGACGGGAGTCAGGTCAGTGCTATGGATTGCTTATGTTGTGTTTCCCAACGATTTAATATCTAGAATCATATAGAATACCAAGTTTATAGTCTGTTTACGAAACGGATGGTAGCTTTAGTATCTTTCACCTTCGTAAGTGCGCGGGCCTAAACTGAATAGGTTTTGAATTTATTTTTTATTTAAATAAATTTAAACTGGATTAAATTTATTTAATAATTTTTAAACACAAGTGGTGTTTGAAATCGTACACAATGATATCTTCATTTCAGAAATTAAAAATGCATACATTAGGCGTTTATATGGTTTCATGCAAATCCGCTGTCATTTTTGTTGTTATGACAAATAGTCCTTTTTTAATTGTCATTTACAACACCAGTGGCAGCGCAATGCGTTGCCGACATTTTTGCATTTTTAGTCTATATAAATGACTTGCCATATGTTGTAAATGATCTCACAGATATTGTCTTGTTTGCTGATGATACATCATTAATTTTTAAAGTTGATAGAAAAGACAAAGATCTAACTAAAGTTAATCATACTATGTCAATTGTCTGTGGGTGGTTTGCTACAAATAATCTATTACTAAATTCAAAGAAAACTAAATGCTTAAGGTTTTCTTTACCGAATGTAGCACAAGTAGATAGCCAAATAATAATAGATGGGAGCCATATTGATCTTGTTAATAAAACGGTATTTTTGGGTCTTACATTAGACAATAAATTGCAGTGGGGACCTCAGGTTGATACTCTAGCTGCTAAGTTAAGTTCGGCTGCATTTGCTGTTAGGAAAATTAAACAATTGACGAATGTTGAGACAGCCAAATTAGTTTATTTTGCATATTTTCATAGCCTCTTGTCCTATGGTATTTTATTTTGGGGAGCAGCAGCGGATATAGAACCAATATTTATTATACAAAAAAGAGCAATTCGTGCAATTTACGGTATGGGTCCCCGTGAATCATTAAGAGATTTATTTAGGGAAATAAATATAATGACATTGCCTTCATTATATATTTATGAAAATATAATGTTTATACGTAGAAACATAGGAATGTTTGAGTCAAAATTGGATATCCATAATATTAATACAAGACAAAGGGAGAAGTTAGTTGTTCCATATTTTAGACTAACCAAAGTAAACAAGTCATTTCTTGGTAATTGTGTTCGATTTTATAATAAGATACCGCTTTCAGTAACCAAAATGTCTGATCATAAATTTAAAAATTATATTAGGAAAGTTTTGAAAGAAAAAGCGTATTACAAGGTGGTGCATTATATTGAAGATAAAAATGTATGGAAATAGCTGCTCTCTGCACAGTGCACCTCTAATTTTCTTGTTTAAGTTGTAAGTAATTATTGTCATTTTCTATTTTGTAGTCTTGTTATTTCTTTTTTTTTTTTTGTTTTTTGTTTTTGAATGTTAGCTTTATTAAGTATTTTGTAATTGTTAAATATAAAAATATGTAAAATTGATGTTATAAAATAGCCAAAAAGTCAGAATAGATAAAAAAGAATTTAATAAAATAAAAAAGAATGTAACCTTGCTGAGTTTCTTGCCGGTTCTTCTCAGTTGAAGGCTGACTTCCGAACCGGTAGTAGCTTCAGTAACTTTAAATTTGACCTTCATAAGTGCCTTCTGAGGGCCTAAACTGAATAAATGGTTTTGAATTTTGAATTTTGAATTTTGACATAAAGTCTCATTTGCCCCTAATTTCACCCCTTCAATGTTTTAATTTGCGTAAAATAAAATAGTGCAACAAACATTAACTAGCATGATATTTACATACAGATACAGTTAAATATAAAATGTAACAGATTGTTTGAATTGTATTATTATTAATATTTTAACAAACAGTGTGCAAAAACGTTACCCATAAAATGGAAAAATAATAAAAATCCAAAAGCCATAAAAATGTAAAACCATATTGTAACTAAAAATGCAATTTTGAATCCAAAGTACATTAAAACTAAGCGTATATTCGTTCGAAATACAATTCTTGGACATGCATATTGAAATGAGGGGACACTGACATTCGTTATAGTTTAAATGCATTTCCATTTTGCACAAAAATGATGTATTCCCCCTAAAAATTAATGTCGCACGCGACCCCTATTTGCATTGTGTTAAAAACTTTTTTCGTCTCGGCAGATGTCCGAAGTAAATGGCGCGAAATTTTGACAGAACACATAACAATGATGCGACGTCGCCGCGTCGCGAGGAATCCTAAAAAAAACTTAATATTGGGTATTTTATCGAACCCTTTTCCAAAGGATTGAATTCAATTACGAAAAAATGTAATAGAGGGGTTATTTTTGGAGAATTCGGGGAAAAATCGCATCGGGGCATAAAAGTAGGTCAATCACTAGTGTACTTTGTGAATTAAAGTTTTTTTCCAACAATGTTAGAAGCGTGGCGCGCTCGTGTCGCTGTTTTTTTTAGAAAGCAAGGGTTTAAAAACTATGGAACAATGCCTTTTTAGAAAATGATTTAGAGACTTTTTTACAGAGATTTACGAAAACGCACTTTTTTGGAATGTATTTTAAGGGATAAATTGTAAAAAAATAAGATTGAAGGGATGTGTCGCGACTACATTGTGTCAGTTGATTGATTAGATATTGTTATTCTATTATATGTAAATAAAAAAATGCGCAAATTGTTTTGTTTTCTGTAAGCTGGGTATTAATAAATTTATTAAGTTCAAATTGAAATTCTTAAAAATATAAAGTTAAAGTATGCTAGCTCAGCCCTGCAGTTCCACTCGCGTTAAAAAAGTATTAAATGTCTCTCAGTACTATAGCTACGTGTATACCACATTTCACCAAGATTAATTCAGCCCTGAAAACGTAACAAACATAATTTTTATTCAAATATTGACATACTAGCTGAGCGGATGTAACATTTTCCCGGCACAAAAGTATCTTACGTTACTTCTAATACCTCCAAGAATATGTGTACAAAGTTTCATGATGATCGGTTAAGTAGTTTTCGCGTGAAAGTGCAACAATCAAACTTACGTTCACATTTATAATATTATTAGACATATACACATCGCACCTTCAGTACGACAAGGACTTAACTCAAAATTTTGCGAAATGGAGTCACGATCATAGAGAGTCTAAACAAAGTACGCTCTATCCGACGAATAGTAAAACATAGTCAATTTAATGATAGAATAAGCATACCGATACTTCAGCCTCTTGAACACCGGGACCCACCCTCCCCGCTCAGTGCGAAAGTGACCCAATCAGAGATGTGCCAAAAGTGAATTTGATTTTTTGAGTTAAGCCCCTATCATTCTGAGGGTGCGACATAATAATAAAAATCCTAATTGGAAATATTTCTAATTACAAACTGGTTTACGTCTTATTTTACTGACTAGGTTACTGATCCGCGGTTTCGCCCGCATTCCCGAAGAATCTAACGTATCCCGGCATTAAATCATAGTCAATGTTACTTTCGCATAAAGTAGCTGTCTAACAGCGAAAGAATGATTAAAATCGGTCCAGTATTTATGTATTTATTCATCCTACTAATATTATAAATGCAAATAATTATATGGTTGATGTTTGTTACTCTTTCACGCAAAAACTACCAAACAGATTTGGTTGAAACTTAGCACATAGATAGAACATAATCCTAAATTTGAATTCGTACATTTGCTTGCCCTTTGTAAAAAGCTGATGTCTAATAATATTAAACACGCGAAAGTTTATATGTATGGATGTATAGCATGATGTTTGTTCCTCTTTCACCCAAAAACTATCGGACAGATTTGGATGAAACTCTGTACATAGATAGAACATATCCTGGAATAACATATAGGCTACTTTTACACCGGGAAAATGTGTCATCCCTCGGGAACGCGAGCAAAAGCTAGTTAGAAATAAAACACAAATCTTTTCTCTTTATAACAATATTGACTTACTTAGAAATACTTATTTACTAACGACCAGTAGCTTGTACCTTTATACATGACAAATAACTTTAAAGTAACTTAGATATGACGCATTACACTGCGGTTATTCTTACGTACTTACAACTAAATTTAGTTCATTATTACGCTTGAAAATTATTAATTTATTATTTAAATACGTTATTATAACGCTGACCTTTTTAATTGGGACTTAGGGGTGATTATAAAGTGGCATTGACGTGAGACGTTGTGGTGATGAACGTGGGTTCAAAATAGGTCAAATCTTAAGATGAACTTAAGCTTTTGTGGAACTGAGGGGTTAAGTTCGCGATTTTCGCATTAAAACATATCATTTATTTTATGCCATCCTACTAATATTATAAATGCAAATGTTTGTATGTATGGATGTTTGTTACTCTTTCACGCAAAAACTATGCACAGATTTGTATGAAACTTGGCACATAGATAGAGCACATATAACATATAGGCTACTTTTCATCCTGGGAAAATGTGACATCCCTCGGGAACGCGGGTAAAACCCCGGGGGAGACCATACATATACATTGAAGTGTCAGTTTGTAATGTCAAAACAGCTTTTTACAAAATGGAAACAAAACTTTTATTTCAAAATGTTTGCCTGACCGTCTATTTCTTCCGACTAATCTCCGAAACGGATAGACCGATTTTGACAGTAATTTCACTGACAGAATGCAGATGTTATAAGGAGTAATTAAGGCTCCCGGTAAAATGTAACTTCTCCCGGGAACACAGGTTCAAACGGACAGATAGTTTTTAATACAATCTTAATTCTTTGTAATTTTAGAGTAGGAGAGCTCTTAGTGCAGAGTTCGTCCGGGGAAGTACTACCACCTTACCCATTTTTGCCTTAAGCAGTACTGCACTTGTATTACTGTGTTTCGGTTAGAAAGGTAAGGGGGCCGGTGAAATTACAGGCAAATGAGACTTAACAACTTCACGTCTCAGGGTCGACAACGCATTGGCGATGCCCCTAGTGTTGCAAATGTCCATAGGCGGCGGTGACCACTTACCATCAGGTGGACCGTCTGCTTATTTGTCGGCCCAAGTGGTATAAAAAGAAATACCTTATATACCAAGAATACCCAAGGAAGATTTAAATTATTCAATTGACTTCTAACTTAACATTACTTATATCTCACAATGACTTACTGGACAGCATTGGGCTGGGTACTTGTGACCTTCGGGTCAAATTCCCTGAGGGCTGTGCCAGTTATATGTGATACCCTTTAGCATTTAATGTAACATTTACAGCTGAAGGAAAACCAAAGTAATACTTTATCCTGTTTTACCTTTTAGGTATAGGTGAGTATTAGTAAAGTTACTGCGTTTGAGGTAACTACAATCGAAAAGTGTTCTTTGTGTAGTAAGAAATCATGTTTTTAGTATTAAATCTGTATTTTGGAGGGACAAATATAAAGCTGCCCCCTTATTCAGCTATTACAAACTTCGTCAGCGAGCTGCGGAGAGCTTACCTCTCACGTGATTGCGTAGTTCGCGATAGAGACAGAGCATAGAGGCCGCGACGAAACATCATCGAGCTAGTGTAATTTTCCTTATAGAATCGAAGCCCAAATGTTTTCTGTTGAGAAGTTATTTGTAATTTTAAAAATATACCGCGAAAAAAGTTTCTAATGTACCGAAAAAGGGGCTCGATTCTGTAAGGAAAATGACACTAACTCGAGGATGTTTCGTCGCAGCCTCTATGCTCTGTCTTTATCGCTTACTACGCAATTACGTGAGAGGTAAGCTTTCCGAGGTCTCCGTGAAACGGCTCGCCGACGAAGTTTGTATTAGCTGAATAAGGGGGCAGTTTTTGGGTGGTAGAAAAAAATTACAAGTATTTATGATGTAAAATTCTATATTTTGTTTAATTTTATTTAAACTCTAATAAAATGTAAGCAAAGGAGGAAGGATAAAAGGAAAGCAGGAGCTATAAGAGGAAGGTTCTGTGCAAAATTGTGTTATTACACTTACAGAATCGAGCCCCCGGTGTTGCAAATGTCTATAGGCGGCTGTTGCCACTTACCATAAGATGCACTGTCTGGCTGTTAGTCGGCTTTCTTGGCATAGAAAAAATATATCCAGATAGAGAACATAGTGGCGTGATAGTCAGTTAGGGTATTTTACCAAAACCCAGTGGATTCTTTTACTGGTTGTCAGAAATACGGGAATCCATTGAGTCTTAAATAATACCTTCATACGTAATACATCGAATATTATAGTAAACAAACGCACGTATTTGTAAAACCACGCATATGTGGTGTGTTTACGTCTTCCATTCGTCATAGATATAAAAGCAAAACATTGTTGTTATTCAGCGGCTGAGATGAGTAAATCAATGGTAGTAACAGTTTAGTGTAACACCGCAATAACAAGATTGAGTAGTAGAGCTCTTAATGCAGAGTTCGTCCGGGGAAGTACTACCTTACACATTTCCGCCGTGAAGCAGTAGTGCACTTGTATTACTTTTAGTTAGTAAGGTAAGGCCGGTGAAATTACAGGGATTTACAGGATCGACAAGTAAATGGTTATCCCCCTGGTGTTCCAAAGGTCCATAGGAGGCGGTGACCACTTACCAGCGGATTGTCAGCTTATTTATCGGCCCAAATTTTGTTTTCCAAAAGGACGTTATCTTAGCTTTAACGAATTATTTAACTGAATTTAAGAGCTAGACTCTTGTCAGTATAGCTTCCCCAACTCTGTTCTGTTTTAGCGGCTTCCTGCACCTTCTCATACGACAACTTCTACTTTCGCCTTCACTTGGTCTTTGTTTATCCCTTTCTATCTTTCTCACCAAAAGCAACTTTATGAACCGGCGTTAGAGTGAAAGCCTATTTGATTAAAAATATCTAATTGCATTTTAGATCTGCGCTCGATGATCACTACACAATTTAAAGCAAATTCCCAGCCGCGTCTGACTGTCTGTCTGAACGCGCTAATGTCTAATTGTATTTACATTTGATTGCCCAGTTCAGGAAGGTTACAAGCAATATAACGCTACGATCCAGAGAAACAGAGCAAAAAGAAAATAGTCTGAAATAACGAGCGAAAACGAAGCAAAAGCGCGGGCGGGCGATGCTACGTAGTGGGGCAACATATTTTTTTATTTATTTTATTTTTTTTATGCCACTTTGGCCAATAAACAAGCAGACGGTCCACCTGATGGTAAGTGGTCACCGCCGCCTATGGACATTTGCAACACTAGGAGCATCGCCAATGTATTGTCGACCCTGAGACTTGAAGTTGTTAAGTCTCATGTGCCTGTAATTTCAACGGCCCCCTTACCTTTCTAACCGAAACACAATAATACAATTGCACTACTGCTTCACGGCGGAAATGGGTAAGGTGGTAGTACTTCCCCGGACGAACTCTGCACTAAGAGCTCTACTACTCAAAAATCGTTAAAAAGAAATTAAGTGACTGTGAAGGAATCTCTATTTACCAAATCCTGAAGACGGGCAAAAGCTAGTATTTCATAAGTTCGTCGTGTCGTATTAAGATGGCCTAACATATATTCCATAGGTACCTTCTGAGGTCTCAGCACAAACGTATATCGCAACCATAGCGTCATCGTGTTGAGAGTGCCTAAAAGCTGTTTTATATGAAAAAATTAACGACTTTGGTCGATGTTCAATTTCCCATTGCATTCGTTTTGGCACACTGGATAAGCTAACGATAGATGTTCGTCTTGTTCGTTCCAGGTGCAGTCGCAGCCTGAAAATTTGGAGGGGGTCACTAATAATAATATAATAGGTAAATTAGACTTTATTCCTCTTCTAATATGTTTGCTCTCAACCAAGTTTTTACACGCTTTAGCGTTGAAAATTATCTCTCTGATGTCGCTCCGCTTATAGGAAAAGTAACCAGAATCAAATAATTTTATAATTTTTTTAATTTGCCGTGTACGGGTTGACTGAGGGGTGGGGGCTTAAGTGTGTCATGTCCCCTTTGACACACTTAAGCACTTCTACGTTCATAACTCTCTTAGTCCTGATAGGTCATAATTTCCAACACAACATTTCAAACGCTTCAATTTCCATATCCCTTTGCGTCATTCTCCATGTCTCATTAAGTTAAATGATGCTGTAATTGACTAATAAATTCTTATTAAATATATTTATTAGCTATGTATTCCCTTGTATGTGTAAGAGTCATCGCTTACTCATGGCTGAAGTTTTTGGAAGGAATATTGTCAATAAACTGCTTCACATAACACATTATGCATTAGGAGTTATATGGTGATAAGTTAGTTACCTTGATTTTTGATGAGTGGGTTTACCCGAGTTCCACAGATATATGTTTTGAACAGTAGGTAACTCATGTGTTATTCTATATAGATCTATCTATGTGCAAAGTTTCATGGAAATTCGTGGCTGTAGAAACCAATGTAGAGACAAACATTTTGATTTCTAATATTTTGTATCTAATATTGCATCGTATTTTTTTATACCACATGGGCTGTCAAACAAGCAAACGGTCCAGCTAATGGTAAGTAGTCACCACCGCCTATAGACATTTGCAACAATAGTAGCATCGCTATATTGTCGGCCCTGAGACGTGAAGTTGTTAAGTCTCATGCGCCTGTAATTTCACCGGCCCCCTTACCTTTCTAATCGAAACACAGTAATACAAGTGCACTACTGCTTCACGACGGAAATGTGTAAGGTGGTAATTCCACGGATGAACTCCGCACTTAGAGCTCTACTACTTCTTTGACTTGACAGGCCAGTTGGCTTGGTGGTTAACGCTCTGACTGCCAAACCGAAGGTCGCGGGTTCGATTCCCACCCAGGACAAACATTTGTGTGCATGAACATGTCTGTTTGTTCTGTGTCTGGGTGTAAATATCTATATAAGTATGTATTTAGAAAAAAACAAAAAAAAAAAAAAGTAGTATATGTAGTATATCAGTTATCTGGTTTCCATAGTACAAGCTCTGCTTAGTTTGGGACCAGATGGCCGTGTGTAAAGAATGTCCCAGGATATTTATTATTTATTTATTTATTTACACTTTATGACGGACAATATAGTATTCTTTAGCAACGCAAATGAAACCGTGAGACAAAACCTAGTTCATAATTTCAAAATCAAAATTCCCTAGCACATAACTGCAATTTACCACTTCACATGGCTATCAAAATTAAATTACAAAAAATAGCAGTATTTTTATTAAAAAAATTACAAAGACGTAACCCGTGACGATCTCCGACCGCGTGTCAGTGCACTGCTGGGGTTAACTCAACGTGTAATGTTGACATTGCCCCAGCACCATCCCGGATTTAACCCCTCAGCTCGATTTCTATGTTTAACCATTCTTTTTTCAAACATTTAACCCATTTTTCAACTATTTCACTACATTTCCCTCCCCTTAATGCATTTTGACAGATGTACAACACAATACAACCCTCGCGTCTCGATTCTTAATGGGTGTCGAGTTTTTCAACAAAATTCAAGGGATTTTTGTCAAAAACGATGTGTTTTTTTTTTATTAATCTAAAGCCGACAGTTGACGCGGATATAATCTTTAATTAAGACTATTTTTGGCAGACTTTTCGCGTTAGGGTCGTAATTGTATGATTTATTTATTGATGATTTTATGGCGCAAGGGTTGTACGCGTTTTACTTTATTTTCATTCGATTTAATGAAAAAAATATTGATGCAATGCATAGCGTACATTATACAGTTTTGTTCTTTGATTTAAATGTTTTTTGAATTAATTTTAACTAAAAAGCAGCTTTGTCATCTATCGGTTAAGACCGGAAATCAAATGGAATCTTTCTTACCTTACTTACTTACATATTTTGCCTTGTCAGTTCACGCTTCAATCCCGAGATGGCGTTTTCAAAAGGTTCCAGTGAAAATACTAACTTGTCAATTTATTCAACATAGCTATCCCCCGCGGTTTCACCCGCGTTGCCGAGGGATGTTACATTATTATTTTGTTCATTCTATCATCAATAGTTTTCGCAGCGCACGCGACGTAAGGAATTTTTCAGGTCATTTTTTTACACCTTATGTTACATTATTGGAGTTTTAGTAAGGATCCCAAATTTTTTTTAAAATATAATATAGCCTATGTTACTCGGGGATAATGTAGCTTTCCAAAGGTTAAAGAATTTTTGAAATCGGTCCAGTAGTTTCGGAGCCTATTCATTACAAACAAACAAATCTTTCCTCTTTATAATATTAGTATAGATTAATACCGGAAAATATTTATAATAGAATACATATTGGAAATAGTTACTATTCAATAATTAATTTATTTAATTAAAATGTTTTCTTTTTACACTTTGGCTCTTACCTATATGATATGTTTTTAACCATGAAGATATTATTTCTAAAATAGATAATACAATTATATGCGTTTTGTATTCGTGTGGTATGAAGCTGGTCTAGTAACCCTGGGATCGATTATCTAGCCAATAAGGACATTTAGCGTTTAATTTTTAGATTACACACACAAATGATAACCTGGGGCTTGATTCTGTAAGGAAAATGACACTAGCTCGAGGATGTTTCGAGCTCTTAGTGCAGATTTATTCCGGGGAAGTACTACCACCTTACCCATTTCTATCGTGAAGCAGTAGTGCACTTGTATTACTATGTTTCGGTTAGAAAGGTACATATGAGATTTAACAACTTCACGCATCAACGCATTGACGATGCCCCTAGTGTTGCAAATGTCTATAGGCGGCGGTGACCGCTTGCCATCAGGTGGACCGCCCGCTTGTATGAAGGCCCATGAGGTATAAAAAAAATGTTTCGTCGCGGCCTCTATGCTCTGTCTCTGTACTACGCTAATACCACTTATCGCGTGAGAGGTAAGCTCTCCGAGGCCTCCGTGAAGCGGCTCGCACGAAGTTTCTCTGCCATCTACTTTGGAGATATAAATTAGGGCGAGAATTTTTGAAGTGAGAACTTCCTCAGCGGCGTTGAGCACTTTTCTTGGGATGGGTATAACATGTTAAACTCGCGTCAGGACACAAAAATGCACAATGTTAATGTTCAAGTTTTCCCTTTTGCCGGCACCCCCGGAGTGCAACCCGTTGTTTTTCTTTTTACTGTTGCATAGAAACTATATCCTTAACTGAAGACTACAGAGAAAAAAGGATTGTACAAAAAAAACATTTATGGGGCAGTTGGGTTGATGGTTATACACCCTGACCGCCACGCCCCAGGTTGTAGGTTAAATTCCCACCCATTAAAACAATTGTGTACATGAATATATGTTTGTTCTGTGTCTGGGTCATAACTCAGTATATCAGTAGGTTGGTTTCCATAGTACAATTTCAAGTTAGTTTTGGGTGTATATCCTGAGATATTTGTTTATTTATAACTGCCTGGTACCTTGCCGATTCTTCTCAGTTGAATGCTGACTTCATAATTGCCTATCAATTCAGGGGACTAAATGAATCGGTTTTTATTAAGAATTTGATCAATACTACCTACCTAGTTAAAGGTAGCTACTATTATTCCCTATATAATTTATATGTAAAAAACAAAATCGTGTTAGTTACCATTTATAACTCAAGAATGGCTGCACAGATTTTAATTGGTCTAGATCTATTTTTAGATCTTCGATTTGTTGGGTTTATCTCTGTCCCGAATAGCAAAGTAAGTGAATAAAAGGAGAGAAACTACAATCCTGGGGAACGCGGGTGAAACTGCGGGGCACAGCTAGAATAATAAAATGAATCAACAAAAATTATGGGTATAAGGAAAACAACAATTTATTTGTATATTTAATTTATTGAATACGGTAGAAATGCTTCATAGTAATTAATGGAAAACAAATATATAACAAATCGACGGAGTTAGGAACATATACCGACCGCTAACCACAATGTACCACATTTTATAAAACCATTTCTTTGTAATAATTTGTACTAGTTTTATAGAAATGCCATTTTAAAAAAAACATTGTCGAGCATAGAGTTTACTTGTAGTTCTGTATTTATTTTTAAACGCTGCATTTTATTAAAACTTTTTTGTTTTTGGAACACTTTCCTCCATAGATTAATAAATCTAGATTAAAAAATGTAATCTGCTTTTCCATTAATATTTTTATTAATTTTAAAAATATAAAATCGTACTCAACGATTTTGTGTACACTCGACATGGTATATGGCATCTATAAATCTATGTATTTAGTTTGTTTGAATATTTCAGTACATTTTATTAAAAATATATTTAAAAATTGTATTTCTTGATACCATTTTTAGTTTCGCCACAGCTCTCTAAAGTATTACGATTACTGTAGCTTGACTTTAAACGTTATTTTTATTTTATTTTTTTCAATAAAATGTAGTACATTGTGCCGCGGCATAAGGTTTGGCTTTCTCCTAAAGCCTGAATATAATTCTCTTTCTATATTTTAAATATAATTTTATCAAATGTGGATGGTTATATTTTTTTATAATTATGATTGTGGTATATATATTTAACTATTGTTTTACAAAACTGTATATGAATAAATATTGTTATATTAATATTATGCAAATATATATATATATATATATATGTATATTTATATATTGTTACCGTCCAGTGTCCATCCACATTGATAAAATATTATAAATTAATTTGACTAGAAATAACACAGTATTTTTATATATTTATATAACTCGAAAAATCATGGCCATGATTTACAATTACAAATACAGTCGCACTAATTACTAAAAATATGTTTATTTCAAATAAAAATAATTATGTAACGACTAGAAAATGCTTAAAAATATTTTTAACATTTAATTTTTATTTGGAACGTAGAAGACTTAAAAGGAACTTTTATTTTGAGATCACTCGTATTCTCATCGTGTAATTAATAAATAAATAAAAATTAAATTAAATACTAGACACAGTTATTCTGTCAAATTTTCGGGTACAATAATACACTTTTATTATAGAAAATAGTGATAAAATATAACTTTACGAAATTAAATACAAAAAATACATTTGTAAAATTACAATTGTACTTCAATTCACATACAAAAATATTTGGTTACGTCTCATTATTTGTTCACATTAAATAAAATTACGAATAATATTATTCTACGGAATAATAATTATACTATTGCGGTTGCATAATAAAAATGGGTGCGACTGTACCATATCTGATTATAAGCATTGTACCACAGTGAACACTTTACTTCTAATATTCATACATCAAATATTTGTATTTTTTCACATCTTTTGAACCTTTCAGCTACACTTATTAAATAATTTGTACTGTATTTTATTTGTTTATACCAATCTCCGTTACCTTGCACACATTTGGTACCAACATTCATTTTGTACTATTGTTTATTGGTCTATGATTCACTCGTGGTACAAAGCCGTGTAGTAAATAATTCTGAACACAATTTCGATACATTTTTCACTACACTCAATGATGCCGATCCGTGGGTACCGTCCGATTTCCATTTTTTGTAAAAAATTTGGGCATTTCTCTCTCAGTTTATGGTTCTAAAAATACCCCCACCTCAATGGGGAATTCGAACGATCCCCCAAACATCGTTACCATGCGTACAATTTTTTATTAATTTTGTTTATTATTTTAAAACGTTATTAATATAATTTGTTGTATTGCGCGTCAGTGTTTCGGCTCTGAACGGATTTTGGAAATTTGGCTATGTCTGGAGGAAGACTGAATAGGAAGATGGTGTATTTATGGACAAAAATACAAATTATTCTCCTATCGTAAATTGGAATGTCCATTTTGGACATTTAATTACAAAAAACATTTTATTCGGAAGTATAATTAGGAACTTTTTAATAGTGACACGTTTTCGAATAATTCAACTGTCAAATACAATTAATAACAAATAATTCTCAGAAATCTAATCAAGTAGATAGACGTAGAATTCTTTAAGCTTTACCCTGATTTACAATCACAATTATATTATTTAAAATCAGGTTTAGGCCACGAGATGCCGTCCAGAGCCGCTCCATTGACGTCCTCTAGTTTTTTTTTTTAATATTTAAATTACAACTTACGTACATACATAGGAACTTTCTTTAGAAGCTGCATGGTTTGTACAAGCTAATCTCCACACTGATCTACCGAATAATGAATAATTAAAACAAAATATTGTTACCATTTTACCCATCAAATAAGTCTTGATAATCAAGAACATAATTATTTAACGATAAACTCTTCTGTCTTACTCATCCCTGTGAAATCACATTGTCAGTAGAAAATGCTGGTAGGTACTTCATTGTTAGTGTAATGTCAAGCAGCTTTTTCTGACAGTAACCGATCTAGTTTCTGACAGAAACCCAACCATAGAGAAACCGAGTTTCTGACGTTGTGATTAGTGATTCTTTTTTTTCAATTAATTATTTAATTTCAGTCTTTAAGTTACGCAACGGTGTGTAGACGGATATATGGAAAGGGTATAGACATCAAAAAGTTCATTATTCTTAAGAGTTTCGTGCAGATAAGCTTAAGAGTTCATACAGAATTTGAAGAGATAACAAATGTATATAGAGTGGCGTAATCACAACACAGAGATGACTAAGACGAAGTACGTCCGCAGTAACATATGTATGTTTATAGATTACGATATAAATAAGTATAAATGTAAGCCCGGCCGAACGACTGGGGACGCGCCGGGCTGGGCCCAAGCGCGCCCCCAAAAACAATGACCCGTATATTTGGTGTGTTACACAACTAAAACCGTCTGACCGAGCCCCCGACCACATATCTAATCAAATTTAATACTAAAATTACGTTTAATGTTGATCACTGCCCAATAGTACGTATCTTTGTGCTTTAAGTCACTCGTAGACAACAATAAATAGCATCGAGTGTGTAACATGGCGCGCGGCCTCCGTCCGCGGCGCACTAACGCAGTCACTATATTTTGTACTTTATTGTAACTCCAAAATATAATTTATACAATAACAGCTAATATAAAAACTAACGTTGTGAGGTAGAGCGGTTGTCGTAGTACACCTCCCACGCCTGGCACTCGGCACCTGGCACCTGGCACCTGGCACCCGGCTCCCTGCTCCCTGCTCCCGGCTCCTGGCACGTAGCTCGCACTGTGTGGGTGGTGGCCGCGTGGCCGCCTCGGGACGCCGCCGGCGTCGCTGCCGCTCCGAGGCGCTCGCTCAGTGATCAACATCGCACCGGTACTACGACGCTATCGTGAGTGCGCACTCACCGATAATATACCTTTAAATAATAATTACTCCTAGGGTGTATTTCTTCTCCCGATCGAAATCGACGTTTCAAAAACTCGTCTCGGACCGACCTGACGGAACATCGAGGAGATAATAATAAATAATCGAATTTATAAGCGGCAACGTTTCATATATCACCCGTTCAATATAATTCTCAATATATGAAGTTAGACTCTGACAAAAAAAAAAGAGGCCGAAGGCCGCCGCGCGGTGTGGCGCTCGAGCGGGCGGCCGCGGACAGCTTCTCCGATTATAATTACGTCTCATAATATTTTTCAGCAATCGCTTGAAGGCACACAGCGTTAAATGTAGTCAGTAGAGTTCAGCGATCGGAGGCGCGCCCGCGGCGGTACAGTCGCGGAGCGCGGGCGCGCGCTCGTCGTCGGCGGCGGCGGCGGCTAGGCGGGCGTCAGCGTGAGGGTCACCGTGGCTCGCCGCGTCGCGCGTCGCCGCACCGGCAGGAACACCAGCGCCGGCACCAGGCTCAGCGCGCCGCCCGCCTCCTCCACCACGAAGGGCTGCATCGTGAGCGGAGCCTGCGGCGCGCGCGGCACCGCCAGCAGCGCGCCCGCCCCGCCGTGGGCCGCGCGCAGGTGGGCTTCCAGCGCGCCGAACCCTTCCGCGCGGAACTCGCACCGCGAGCACGAGTACTGCGCGTCCTCGCCCTCCGCCTCGCCCGCCTCCCCGGAGCTCTCGGCCCCCTCCGGCTCGCCGCTCGTGCCGCTCATGCCGCTCATCCCGCTCATCCCACTCATCCCACTCGGCTCGCTCACGGGCTCCACCGGCTCGTTCGCCTGTTGCACGTGCGCTCGCTCGTGCGCGAATAGAAACGCGAGCACGTCCGTCGTGAAGGGGCAGTAGGAGCACGCGTAGGGCTTGTCTCGTGTGAGGATGTCCAGGGGTCTCGGTGGTGGTGGTGGTGGCCGCGCGGGTGGCGCGTGCTCGGCCAGCAGGTGGGCGCGCAGGGCGCGGGGCCCGCGGAACCGGCGCGCGCACAGTGGGCACGGCTCGGCCGGGGCGGCGGTCGTAGGCGCCGGTGGAGCGGGGATCCCGTGCGTGTTGTGTTTGTGGACGCGCAGGAAGTATTTGCTGCAAAGCTCCTTGTGGCAAATGTCGCATGTGACGCCACCGAGCTGCGTGCCGCTCTCGAGCGAGATCCCGTGCATGCGCTGCATGTGGGTGCGCATGAAGTATTTGTTGCAGAGCTCCTTGTTGCAGATCTCGCAGAAACTCGACCCGGAGGAGGAGGCGCGACGCTCGTCGGGCGGGGGTGGCGAAGAAGACGGTGGGCGGGGCCCGGGGTCGTTGGGCTCGTCCGCTAGCCGCTCAGCCGCCAGCTCGTTAAGCTGAGAGATCATCGTCTGTAGTTTCCTCAGCTCCTCACTGGCGGAGCCAGGGGACGCGACGCCGCGTTCCTCTACTATCAGATTCAACGGACTCGTTTGTCCATCACGTAGCACCGCCTCGAGCTCCTCCTCACATTCGCGCTTCACCTCGACCATCTCCTCAGGGTCGAAGGGCGGCGGCAGCGAGTGAGACCTGGGTGGGGTATCTGGTGGTGGGGCCTGTATAGCAGGTGGAGTGGCGAGCGGCGTCGTCATAGGTGTACCCAGTGGCGTGCCCATCGGCGTTCCCATCGGTGTCCCCATCGTCATCATAGGTGGAGTCACGCACGGTGGGGAATGCTCCGCCACCGGGGACCGATGCATCGGCACGCCGTGTCTTCTCTCTCGATGCGTCCGCAGAAAGTATTTATTGCAGTACTCCTTGCAACATATCTCACAGAACGCCTCCGGATTGACGACGCCCAGCCTCCGCAGTGCGTCGGGTTGGAAACCAGCTTCTCGAGCTCGCCGAGCCGAGTCCGGTGATAGACGACGAGGTGTTCCCCCTGATTCTTCATCTGACGACCGCCTCGGTGGGGAAGGTTGGGCCGGCGGTGGAGCTGCCGGCTGGAGATCACCACCATCATAAATGCCATGCTTATTAGCCCTATGGGTCTTCAGGAAGTATTTGTTGCAGAACTCCTTACAGCAGAGATCGCAGTAGGCCTCGGGGTTGAAGATGCGGGGTGGCTCGTGTCGAGGTAGCAGGCGAAAGGCAGCGAGGGGATCGAAGGCCGGGATGGCGAGCTCCCCGAAGGCGAGTGCACTCTTGTAGATGTCGGCCATCTTGGCGTGGAGGTCGAGCGGCGGGGGCGCGAGCGGCTGCGGCTGCGCGCGCGTGGGCGCCGCCTGCTTGCGGCGCTTGCGGCCGGGGCTGCTGCCGCCACTCTCCAGCTCAAGCTCGCGCTTCACCGCCGGCGCGACAGACATCGCGTCACCGCCGCATCTGAAATTGAAGAAGTTACCAGTTATTCGCTGACAATCATCATTAAATTACATATTACCCAATGAAACTTTAAATGTTGGTTTAAAATTATTTGGGCCTGTTGGCATGGTGATACATATTTTAGATAGCTTGAATTGTATACATACAAATTACCAACACATTTACTGATACTCCTATGATTACCGATTTTGAAAAAAAAAATGTACTTATACGTTCCCTGGATCTTAACTATAGTTGGACCCGGTAGGTGGGGCTGTTGTCGAGGTCCTGAATTTCGATTTAAATTTTGCCACCACTATTGTTTTTTTCTATTCGTATTCGATCTAGGACCCTATAGGCGCTTTAGTTAAGTTACTTTTAGCTCATAGTGCCACCTACTCGCAGAGTCAACGCCGAGTCAACTAGTACCTATCACTATTAAATGGGGGACACTTCTGCATTATTATAATAATTATTAATTTCCGGCCGAACATAAATCTAAATTTACGTTTCATAATAAGAGTATTTGCTGAGTTTATTCCCGGCTCTTCTCAGTAACAATAAACTATTGAACTAGTATTAGAGTAAGATAAATGATAGTCCAAGTTTCTTTAAAAAAGATATATATTGTTAAAAAGTTTTACTATCACTAAACTATGATTTTAGATCATCACGCTTAGTGATTGTTTCGACTGAGTTTCGTTTTTTGTATTTTTTTGTAATATGCTTGTATTCTTATTATGTAGTAATGTTTTGTCACTTCCTGGGGAGTGTCGGTTTTAATTCAAAGTAGGTATATCTATTTTATATGTATAGGTATATAAACAAAATTGAGTCCTTTGACTGGTGTGAGTGCCTCAAAAACGGGTATTTTGACGAGGTGGGTACCTCAAAACTACAGAGCATATCGGGATGGGACTGCTACCTTTCGACGCGGTTTTTTTCCTAGATGGATATAGGCTATGATATCGATAAACGCGGGGGTAACCGCGTGCGGAGGACAACTAGCTTTTTTATAAAAGCTTTTGCCTTCACTAAAATTTTCATATATTTTTTTTATTAATGTAAGATGGTAATGATAAAATAAACTGATATATCATTCATTTTAGTCGAAGTAAAACATTTTTTTTAATGTTAAAAGTTTTTTTTGCCACTGAAATTTCAAAAGTTTTAGTACAGTCAGAAGCTAGACTTAAATTGTAAAACAATTGAAAATTTCCGTTACTATTGCCTGCATAGACGCTAGAGTGACAGGTTTAGTTTTTGTATTGTGTAGATATGTGTAATTAGTGTTATTGGTGAAAACCGTTCTAATTGTTATAATAAATAAATAAATAAAAATGCCTAACATAACTAATACAACTAACTAACTAAACAACGAATTGTTTTATTTGTGTCGGTAATTTACAAAGGCAATTTGTGCCTTTTATAAATTGCCTCGACCACAAATCAGGCCACCTCAAAATAATGACTCAAATTATTCTAAAAACACAGATTTTACTCAACTTATTGTTACAATTTAAGTACTTATTTCTAGAATCCAAGTTTAAGGTAAACCTTAAATCAATTTACTTGGTAAATTATTGTGTAATTTTTACTTGGAACCGTTTGTTTCCTAGATTTTTGGTGAAGAATTAAATTAATTTAAATATCCCATTATTTACCTATTAATGAAGAAGTGAATTGGTTTGTATTTTCAAGATTTACCTTTAAAGGCAAACGGTTGTGGCAGAAGATAGAATTGTGTTTAAATAATTAAAAATATAAAAAAAGCAAAAAGAATTTATTTTTAACTAATATCTAATAATCCCAAGGAGGATATCAATTTTATTGTATGTTTTTTATTTAGTGTGTATATTACCTCATCTTAGCCGTTTATGAACGTTTTTTTTAGTTTACTAGATTTTTGAAACATGCATATTTTCGATGTAATTGCTTCGTTTTTTAATTCAATTGTTTATAGATATATAAAAAATATCAGATCAATCTGTGAACAGGTAGGGGGTAAAATTTTAGTTGCTTAATTGGACCCAAACAAATAAATAAATTAACATCAAACACGGCAAGCTAAATAAAACCGTTTAATAATAATTTGTCACATGGAGGTATGTCACATACAGGTTTATTACACCATTGTATTTTTTGAATTATTGAATATCACCTATATTAAGTATTTTGTAATTGTTAAGTATTAAATTATGTAAAATTGATATTATAAAATAGCCAAAGAGTCAGAATAGATAAAATTTATATAAAAAATTATTTAATAAAAAATAATGTAACCTTGCTGAGTTTCTTGCCGGTTCTTCTCAGTTGAAGGCTGACTTCCGAACCGGTAGTAGCTTCGGTAACTTTAAATTTGACCTTCATAAGTGCCCTCCGAGGGCCTAAACTGAGTAAATGGTTTTGAATTTTGAATTTCACCTATCAACATTAGGACTCCAGTCTTTATAAAGCCACACCAAGACACTGTATTTTTTTTATTATTTATATAAAATTCTTGTATTATTAATTTTATTCAATTCGAATCAACTTGTATTGTGCCAAGTGATTTACCTATTTTTTATTTCTATAAACTTTACACAACTTCTTTACTGACAAGTATTTTTCCTCCAATAAAATACTAGGCATTCAAATATTTACAACTCTAAATAAAAATATCGAATACGACTCTTATAAGAGATCTCACCTATTCAGCCTCAAATCAATCGTGGCCTCGTTCATCTGATCAATATCACTTTATCATCCTTATAATCATCACAATGTATCACTATCACAAAAGTCTAAAGTTCAAAATAATTGAAACACTTTTTTTTTAAAGTCACTCGAAATTGTTGGTCTTTTTGTATATTGGACAAGTACGTGTGACGCGGTGCGTGTGCGCTCCAAACTGATGTTTTAGGTAAAAACGCGTGCTACGTATTTCTTTTTTTTTTTTGTAGAAAATAGCAAAAATCGCACCCCACCCGACTACCCCTAGTTGTCGATTATTTGACATGGGGCCGGTGCATTACGCGTTAGTGAGGGCTTCCATGCCGCTATAATAGTACACACATTATAATTTGTGATTCTGTTTTATATTTATCCGTAAAAAAATAAAAATATGAAAATTTTGTTTTAGAAGAAAAAAACCTTTAATTTCTTTTTTGTTTTATGTAAAAAAGACGCAACCAACAACTTCGTCATTAAATATTTAAAAAAATATTTTGAAATTAAGTTTCAGAGGAAAAAAATAATGAAACAAGGTATATTTTTGTATATTGTTTATATTAAATAAAATAAAAAAGTTAAATATGTTTCTCATTTTCTGTATTATGTCAATAAGATGCAATAATCATTTCGTAATTGTATACTATGTACCTATATTTAACAAAATCATTTTCTTTAATTACATTTCAGAAGAAAGCAAGTAATTAACCAAGTCTATTGTTTATTTTAAGCAAAATTTACTAAAATGTAAAAAAGAAGACTCAACAAACAACTTCGCCATTATATATTTATAATTTACCTTCCATAAAAAAAAGATTTAAATACCACAAAAAATAAAACCAATAGACCGTCATGTAAATCTTCTCTAACTGCAAACAATACGCGCTGCTTTCCGAAAATTTGGAAACACTATCAAAAGGGCGTCTCTTTGTAAACACACTCTGTCTCCCTCCAACACGAACTGACCTTATATTTGCATCTCACTTTAACTTTTAGTAGAGACTTATCATGCTGTCTCCCTCTGATAAACGTGATTATAAGTTATGATGTAATAAATTTAACTTTAGTTTTCGAAGATACCGTACATTTTGGTTGTAGGGTTCTTTAAATTATGGGAAGGGTTGCGTAGAAAATGAAAAGACAAGGAAGAAAGAAAACAAAAATCTCCATCTATTTATTGAAATTGTTATTCTGTAATTGGTTGACTGTTGGCTCGGTAAATATCCTGATTACTACGCCGAAGGTTGTGGGTTCGCTTCCCACCCAGGACAGATAGCTGTGTATGAAAAAGAATGTCCTCAGATGTTCATTTTAATTTAAACTTCTTTACTAATATTATACAGACCATGTACTCGTATTTAACGTTTTTTTAGTTTTAAGAAATCACTATTAGAAAGGTACACAAAATTTTTTGTTTGTTTTTATGTCACAGTGGCTTACAAGCAGACGCTCCACCAGATGGTAAGTGGTCACCGCCGCCTATGGACATTTGCAACACTAAGGGCATCGCCAATGCGTTGTCGACCCTGAGACATGAAGTTGTTAAGTCTGTGCTTGTAATTGCACCGGCCCCCTTACCTTTCTAACCGATATGTCACGATGACTTGATGATTTTTAAACACTGATAGAAACATATGTAATTAAAAAAACTACACGCTCCCCTACACTTTACACTTAACCTTTATAATTTTATGTTAAAAATATGAGAAAAGTTTCATCAAGTATTTTTATTTGATATAAACAACAGGGGGGTGGCACGAGGCACGTTCCTTTTTTTTTCTCCTGCACCAAAAGTAAAAAGTTTTATATTAAAAACTCCCAAAACAAGTTTAATTACTTGGCTGGGAAGTGGGTAGGTACTGGATAGACAGCAATTTGGCTTATTAAAGTGTTATTGTAATTTAAGATGGGGAAAGTTGATTGTTTACCATTTTTTTTTAATTTCGCCTAATGGATTTTCGACGTGATATCGTAAAATATGAGTTTTGAACTTTTTATTTTATTTATGGTAGGTATAATTTTTTTATAATTTTTGTTTTTATCAAAAATAACATTTATTTTGAATTAATTATTAAGAATCCTATTTTGAGATTTCACAATATAAAAAAAAGAAGTAAAATTGTCAACAATTTCAAAACTGACACTTTCGAACCGAACTAACCGAATAAAAAATAATATGGGACCATTGTTTGACCTGTATATATGTTTGGTCGTGATTTTTTCCAAAAACGCCTTATCCGATTTATAAAGGGCTTTCGCTATTGCACTGCATATTTTTCTGTGAAGGTTTTAAGCTATAAAACATTGTCATAGACTATAAGAAACCAAAGCTATAGATAGACCAAAACATAATTTTCATTTTTAATTCGGTGCAGAGATTTTAAAGGTTGTCATTTTTCATATAAACTGAAATATTATTAAGCGAATAGTCAGTAGCACAGGTACATTTGTGCAGTAGGGTCTAAAAGGTGACAATATATCGATAGTTACAACAATATGAACGGCTAAAGGCTTTATATCACATGGGATATTATAGTATATCTGATTATTTAGAGAATAATAACCCAGGCAATGAATTGCTCGCCTGACAAGCTATCCATTTAAGTATTTTTATTGATAAATTATTAATTTTGAATATCATTGTTTGTGATATTTAAAAAAAAACATGTAAAGACTATTTATAAGAGCCTGTGAAGGCCTACATGAATAAACAATATTTCTATTCTATTCTAACAAACAACAACATATAGCGCAAAAATGGGCATTAAACTAAATATAATACGGTTTGTTTTAGCTTTAGGCAAGTGTGTACATTCACAAGATAGTTTACATCGAAGATAGAGACTGGAAGTCTGGAAATAACTGATCTACAGGTGCATCTTTGACATGCTTGTTTAGGTTATTAATACCATTATTCTATCAATTATTTTTCTTGTAATATATTTCTGTTTTTAATTTAGATTTTAAGTATTTTGTAAGTTACACATAGAATATAGCAAAAAAAGCCGCATAAGATCTATACAAATAATGTATCGTTGCCGAGTTTCTTGCCAGTTTTTCTCAGTTGAAAGCTGACTCCCAAACCCGTGGTAACTTCAGTTACTTTGACCTTTGATACGCGGGCTTAACTGAATAAATAAAGAAATGGTTTTAAATTTCTATGAAGCCTAGTTTCGTGCTAGCCTTTAGGTATAGTTAATATCAAAACTAAAATACCCCCGTTTCGACAACTAAGAATGTTACAGAAAAATCTGCTTTATTTCTAGTCACATATGGTTTTCTTTTTATTGATCCAATAGTCAATTGTATAATGTACAGATGAACCTTACCTTGTACGTTATAGGGTTCATTTTTCTTTGGCAATCTAAGCTGTCAAAACTGGCTCGATTTTTAGGATTATAGCATGGCATATACACGGCCAACTGATCCCAAACTAAGCAGAGCTTGTACTATGGAAACCAGATAACTGATATACTTCATATACATCATGTTCATTCACACGAATATTTGTACCAGGTGGGAATCGAGCCTAAGATCTGTAGCGTGACATTCAGGGTCTCTAACCTCCAAGCCAAGTGGCCTCTATAAGCTGATTTGCTCATATTAATAAAACCGAAAAAAATACGATAATAAGAATAAAAATACGACATTTCTACGATACATGAAAAATGTAATTAAAAATACAAAAACAACATTTATCACATTAAAAACACTCAATATTTCGATATTCATTCAGAATTTTTCAAGTCAAGTGCTTTATTTTTACGGCACAGTCGTTAAGTTTGAAATATCGGTCGTGGGGGTGTCCGGGGGTGTGTGGGGGGGTTTGGAGGGGCGCCGGGAGGGGGTGGTTGGCAAATAAAATAAAAATAAAGGCCGATTACAGCCGACATTTTATAATGGACGTTGAAATGACATGCGGGCGCCAACGCGGCGCTGGCGCGGCGCGAGAGGCGTGGAGACGATTTGTTTTTAAATGTCAGTGGAGCGATGTTTTTTTTTCGGGAAAGGTTTGATTTATGTTATAAAGGTCTAGATTCTGCTGGAACTCTCTCGGGGTTTCAAGGACTGTTATGGAGTGTGTATTGATTTGTGGTTTCGTAATGCTGGTATTCTTGAGGAGAATTTTCTTAATTTATTATGTCATTTTAATAAATTGTTCTCTGATATATAGCAATGTTTTTTTTAATATGGTACATTAAGTTTCCGGATTTTCTCTAGGTTTAAGTAAATTAGGAAAATACTGGCCAAGTGCGAGTCGGGCTTGCGGACGAAGGGTTCTGTACCATTATCTATAAAGATGGCAAACAATTTGTTGTATGGGAGCGCCCTTAAATATTTATTTTGTTCCGTGTTTTAGTATCTGTTGTTATAGTGGCAACAGAAATGCATCATCTGTGAAAATTTCAACTGTCTAAATACCATGGTTCGTGAGATAAAGCCTGGTGACAGACGGAAAGCGAAGTCATAGTAATAGGGTCCAGTTTTTCCCTTTGGGTAAGGACCCCTATAAACAGGGTGTGTCGTAAATACGACAGAAATGAGACATTTGTATTACATATTTTGAATAAAAAGTGATTGATGAATAATTAAAATGTTTGCAATGCATAGATTGTGTTTATCATTCATGTATTTTTTGTCACACAAAAAGGTTGCGGATCAAAATTTCAAAGTGAGCGCATAAGAACTTCCATATTATAAAAAAATACTTAAAAATAATAAAAAACATGAATATTTTAAGCTACAATACCAACTCTACAGCTCCCGTATTCCACACTCATGTCGGTATTTATATTCAATCAAGACGGGGCGGGATTCGAACCGGCGACCGCGGACGCCCCCGCACCGCTAAGCCACCGGGGCCAGGTGGTGAATGCTTTACAATTTTATAATTGACAGTTGTGACCGATGGATGATATTTTAATACTATAATATTTTCTAAAGGCCCACATTTTAAGGGGGAGTGACCTATAACTTTGCTTCCATTCTTGATCGACCTTCAAATACTATATATTTAATAATAATTCAAAATTCAAAACCACTTATTCCGTTTAGGCTGGTTCGGAAGCCTTCAACTGAGAAGAACCGGGAAGAAACTCAGCAAGGTAACATTTTTATTTCTTTTAATAAATTTAATCTAATATGACTTGTTGGCTTTTTTATAATTTCATTAATTAATTTTATATTTAATACTAGCTGTCCCCCGCGGTTTTACCCGCGTTCCCGTGGGATGTCACGTGTATTATACAACAAAACCTTCCTCTTCAATCACTCTATGTATTAAAAAAACCGCATCAAAATCCGTTGCGTAGTTTTAAAGATTTAAGCATACATAGGGATATAGGGACAAAGATAGCGACTTTGTTTTATACTATGTAGTGATTTACAAAGTACATAATATAGGTAACATATATTAATTATCCTGGGACCTTCTTCCCACACGGCCATCTGTGTCTTAAGCACGAACATTTATAGTAAGCGTAGCGTAATCGCATCGAATGCGCCAAAAAGCTGGTTTATATGGAATATAGAACATTGCGCATACAGTGACGTTGCGCGATGTTCAATATTCCAATGCATTTGTGCTATGGAAACCAGATAACTAATGTAAAAACATGTCGCATGCTGAGGTTTCCTATAATTAACAGGGCACTTAGGATTTTTTTGTAATAATTTGTATTTTTACACAATGTACTTGTTGTTGGAAATCCTAACAAAATAAAATGAAAATAACTGATATCGTATACTACTTTTTAATTATATCTTTGTACAATTATTTAATATTTACGCTCAGACACAGAACAAACAGGTATGGAATGCACACAAATGTTTGTCCTAGATGGGAATCGAAGCCAACGCCTGTGGCGTAACTGTAGCCATGATTTTAGATTATCAAGTGAGAAATGGTACAAAAGTTTCCGAGTTTATTACATATGTACAGACATGTACGCATTCGAATGAATTCGTTCGCACCGCTGGGTTTTTCATTAGAATTACACGAAATATAAAAGAAGAAAAATATATTAAATACAATTGTTATGTTTGAGCAAAATATGTATATAAAAAAGAGCTTTTTTTAAATGTACACTTTTTTATTTATTTCAACAATAAAATCCACAGCTTTTTTCACTAAAATGTTACATATATACAGACAGGCCAGTTGGCTTGGTGGTTAACGCTCTGACTGCCAAACCGAAGGTCGCGGGTTTGATTCCCACCCAGGACAAACATTTGTGTGCATGAATATGTCTGTTTGTTCTGTGTCTGGGTGTAAATATCTATATCAGTATGTATTTAGAAAAAAAAAATTGTATATGTAGTATATCAGTTATCTGGTTTCCATAGTACAAGCTCTGCTTAGTTTGGGGTCAGATGGCCGTGTGTAAAGAATGTCCCAGGATACATATCCTAGTATACACTCATCATCCTCATATCAGCTCTTGGACTTCCACCTCGCACGGTCTTGAACCGCCTGCATCCAGCGGCTTCCCGCGACTCTGATCAGGTCCTAGGTCCACCTGGTGGGAGGTCGTTCCCCTCGGTGCTTTCTCTATACGTGGCCGCCACTAGGAACCCTTTCATCCGTAAACACATTTTTTTTAATCTAGTGGAGTTTTTATATTAGTATATTTAAAAATATATTAAAGAGTTAATTTGAACACCTAGAGGTGCTAGTTTCGGTTCCCCGGTCGTAGTCTCCCATTGGTAATGTTCCCATGAGAGTGATGTCCGTTTTGGACTTTAAAATGTCACAGAAAAATAAGCTGTACTGCTTATGGAACAAGGTTCATTTAATGATCAAATAGTTTATTGAATGATGAATCTTATGAACCTTATGCTGGAGCAGTAGGGTTCATTTTACAATGACATTCTTAAAAGTGAAAATGTTCATCAAAGCCAGTTTAGTAAAACTATTACGTAGTATTTCAGACTATTTCGCGACCAATATGTCTAAAGAAAGACAACAAAGACACAATTTATGTCAGTCTGTTTGTGTGTCTTTTAAAACTACGCAAAATATTTTGATACGGTTTTTACCATTACCTATATAGGAAATTTCTTCCAAAAGGTTTATGTGTATAATATATTTATAGTTAGCCACTCAGGCAAAGCCAAGGCGAGTAACTAGTCCACAATCTTTTTTTATATTTGTTATACCACGAAGGCCGGCAAACATGCAGACGATCCTCATGATGGTAAGTGGTCACCACCGCCTATGGACATTTGCAGCACCAGGGGCATCGCCAATGCGTTATCAACGTTGACACGTGAAGTTAAGTCTCATGTGCCTGTAATTTCACCGCCTTACCTTTCTAACCAAAACACAGTAATACAAGTGCACTACTGCTTCACGGCAGAAATAGGTAAGGTAGTACTTCCCCGGACGAACTCTAAACTAAAAGCTCTACTACTCAATTAATATTTCATATCATCTCGCTCCCAACTTCCTCATTAAACTCAACCGAACACATGATCAATATATTCATGACACATTTATACAGTGATAACACACAATCGATGTATGATTTAGTACATTTTTAATTTAGCTTATCGCTACCAAACATTATCTTTAAACTGGCTGGCGATTCGGACAGATAAAAATAAAAATTCGACACAAAATCAATACGCGCGACGTCTCACAGAGTACCGTATGGTATGTGCCATATAAATATGTTACTACTTCGTGTATGGATGTTCTTTTTAGCCTGTTAAAGCCGGTTATAGACTGACATAGTTTTAAAGGTTATACGGGCAGCAAATATACTTTGTTTAAATAGACTAGGTAGCCAATTGTTATGTGAATTGAAGTTTGATGAAATGAGATCTACATTAATATTGTAATGAAGATTTATGTTTGGATGTATTGAACTACTGTAAAAAATCTTACGCTGATAGTAGGCCATACTATTCCTAAGCGATGTAGGCTATGCGGGTGAAACCGCTGAACGATAGCTAGTGTATAATCACACTTCGATTAGGTACTTAATTCAACTATCATCAAATTGTCAGTTTCGTCCGCGTTTAAAAAGGAATCTGGAAAAATCTTCTTTTCTGGGTTAATAATTATCCTATGTTTATTTAGAATGGTCTTCTATCTGGGTGCCACGTTTCATCTAAATCCATTTTTTTTTAACAATTAATACAAGTGCACTACTAGTGGTAGTACTTCCCCGGACGAACTGGGCACTAAGAGCTATACTACTCGAAAAAATAGGCGTTTAGGCGTTTATGAGTAGTTCAGGTGTTTATGTGTGAACAAACACCCAAACGTCGTTTTTTTTTTCTTATTAGTAGGTTAAGGATTGATTCCGCAAAAAGAGACGGGTACTGCAAAGTACCCTTACACCGAGATATGGTGATGCTTTCCATCACCTCATGGTGGGATTCGAACTCACGACTCTCATCACAGTATTCAACGTCATCACCAAATTTCATAAATTATTCCTTTTTTTTTTAACGTTTTTTTCAGTTTAGGCCCGTGGAAAGCACTTATAAAGGTCAAAATTGCTGAAGCTACTACCGATTCGGAAGTCAGCTTTCAAATGAGAGGAAATGGTGAGAAATTCTGCAATTTTTTTTTCTATGTCTCTATCTCTTTTACGATGATTGCTTAACATTCTTTAGCAGCATTATTATCTGATATGCGTATCATTCAACTGATTTTGAGACGGCAGGATCTATATTCTAAGTTCGTTTTATCGCGGGAAAATGGAGCATCCCTCGGGAACGCGGGTGTAACCCCGGAGGACAGCTAGTAATATTATAAATGCAAAAGTTTGTGAGTATGTATTCATGAACAAACTACCGAACGGATTTGGATGAAACTTGGCACATATATAGAGCATGCCCTAGAATAACATATATGATACTTTTATCTCGAAAAAATGGAAAATCCCTTAAGAACGCGAATGAAACCGCGGGGACAGCTAGTAATAATATAAATGCGAAACTTTGTGAAAATGTTTGTGAAACGCAAATGTTACTAAACGGATTTTGATGAAACTTGGCACATATATAGAGCATACCCTAGAATAGACAGGAAACTTTTATCTCGGAAAAATGGAACATCTCTCGGGAACGCGGGTGAAACCGCGAGGGACAGCAAGTCTTATCAAGAAAAAGAAATTAGGAATAGTTGGAAATGGCACATATTTAATAAGTTAGACGACAAGGGATTCTCAACCATTACATATTGACATTACACACGTATTTCAATAAAATATGTCCTCATATCAGTACGTAGTTCACAGACCTTTGTACATTACATTACAATATGGAGCAAGGTGCCTGGATGTTGAGATTGGAGACGAACGCGTTCCCTCCGATCAATCTTTCCTATATTATTTGTAATAACAATCTATGTTTCCACCCCTTTTCAAGACATTTTTTGCTTCAATTTCATCACATTTTTATTTTCAGTTCAAACAACAAAAACCTTCATAGTAGTTTATTAAAAAACTCACTTCCGACACGTGGTTTTACCCGCTTTGAAATAGCTAAAAAGCCTATGCCTCTCTCTGTACTGCTACGTGTTGCAAATTTCAGCATAATCTTCAGGTTCAGCTATGAAATCGTAATAAACTATGTAAAACACTTTCGAATTCATATTAATAAGCATGAAACAGTTTCCCTACAAATTCCTTATAATGTTTTATTACTTTAGCATTATTCATGACGTAACTAGTGTTGTTATTACCGGAGACAAACATGTGTGGCTCTCAGTACTTATTCCGAACTAAACATAATCAAATCCGTACACCTCAGCCCGCAAGTTTGTCATCTGCATCGATTGACGTGGAATTTAATACCTCAAAATGTCAGTATTTATAAGATATGAGCCTCACATTGTATTAAACTGACTGGCCGTCCTCAAATCATACATACCCATCATAGAGGGGGAGTGCCCTCCATCTACCAATTTAGCGAGTCCCATACAAACACACTGAAGCTATATTAATCTAATCACACTCCGTTTCGCCAAGAATGTGTGAGTCTACGTCTTTAATAATATCTGGGGGTGAACACCCCCCGGGGGGTGAGCGTGGGGGCCACCCACCCCCACACTAGTGAAAAAATATATCCTAAGGAAAACAATATTATAAATTGGACTATGCGTATGTGTGTGTTCGCTCTTGGAAATGGGAACGTATTTTGCTCGCATGCCTTTTTATTTCATTTTACTTTATTCCTTATGTGACGTACTATTTTTTTTTTCACTTTTATTATATTTTCTTTGACGTCGCTACGCCAGTGGTGTTGCCAACTGTGCTATCCGAGTTGTGTTTGCGATAATAAATTGTTCCTTGTTCGTGGAATGCTGTAAATAGGATGGGACCTCCCTCTCACGCAAGTATCCCATTAATTAATGATGGGGGATTGAAAATGCTGACCATTGCAACTGTAAATCTGCTTTATGGGTGTGGCAAGTCATGGCCGAGTTACTATTTGCTTCGTACACGAGCTGCGTAGGAGGATCAGACCTACTCTTCAAGATAAAGGTAGTTATAACACAAACGTATCAACTCAACAGGTAAATCTTAATAAAAATCATATATTAATGAAGTAACTCCATCGTGCGCACTACCCTACCTTATCACCTAGGCAATAAAGGTCACATATCTATAAATAAATATCCTACACGTGGTACCATTTCTTCAGTTTCCTTTATCATTTTATATTAAAATATATAGGCATGTGTTGAGCTACAATCTGACCATGGTATATGAAGAGGTCAGAAAGTTAGGCAAATATAGATTTAGGTAAGAATACAATCTTTACTAATTGGAATAATAATAATATCCTGGGACATTCTGTACACACGGCCATCTGATCCGAAACTAAGCAGAGCTGGTACTATGGAAACCAGACAACTTAAAAATTTTTTTTTCTAAATACATACATATATAGATATTTACACTCAGGCACAGAGTAAACAAACATCTTGATGCACACAAAATTTTTGTCCTGGGTGGGAATCGAACCCGCGTTTGCAATTCCTATAATATAAATATTCTTAGTTGTGACCATGTACCATTAAGCAAACTATCAGCTCACATGCCAACCTTCTAATAAAAAAACTGCGGGTACTTCGAAGTACCCTGTCACCGTAATATTAGATATTGTTACCTAAGTGAAATCTCTTATAACCTTGCATTTTAAGTTACAATGTAAAAGGTACCCAAACACAATGTAAACAAGGTAATATTTTCAAGGACGCAATCCCTGTGGCCGTAACTTCGCGAGTGACCGCACAGGGCCCTCTACGACGTAGGCCCGTAGAGGTGCTACGAATGTTTTACTATCCTACTACTATACTATGTTTTTGTATATATTTTTAACAATGTTTTTACGTATATTAATGAAAATGTTAATGTTTGAAACCTTCTTGAAGCACTATAGTCTCTAATACCGTTTCTTAAGGTTGCTTTTGCTGGGAAACTCAACAATTAACTTAGCGATTATTTTCTTAAAAACAAACATAGTTTTAATCTAAACTAATATTATAAATTTGAAAGCATATCTGTCTGTTTATTACGTTTTTACGGCTAAACAGCTGAGCCGAAGTCGCTAAAATTTGGTATACACATAGCCTATGATACGCAGAGTGACATAGGGTACTTTTTATCAATTTTAACGCGAGTAAAACCATGGGGCTTAAGCTAGTATGTAATACTTTAATTCTAGTTTCAGAAAATTTGCGTGTAATAGTAGAAATTATTTATAATAATAAATAAATAAATATCCTGGGACATTCTTTACACACGGCCACACGACTTGTACTATGGAAACCAGATAACTGATATACTGCATATACTATTTTTTTTTCTAAATACATACTTATATAGATATTTACATCCAGACACAGAACAAACAAACATGTTCATGAACACAAATGTTGGTCTTGAGTGGGAATCGAACCCGCGACCTTCGGCTTGGCAGTCAGAGTCGGTAACCACCAAGATATCAAAAACTGAATTTAACATTAAAACTATAACAAAATGTAATAATGTAAATAGTGTAATATAAAACGCCTATTTACTTTAGTTCGAGGATAGCTTGCTTGGGTAGTGTGTTCGAATCAAACAACGACCTTTAGTTTTCAGTAAAAGGAAAGTACCCATCTGATTAGCTACTACCCTCGAATTGAAAATCAGCCAAGCACCGGACAGTGTGTACGGTTTAATATGAAATATAAGAATTGTAATCTATTTGGTAATGCAAATGGCCATAGGCGGTGGTGACCACTTACCATCAGGTGGAATGCCTGCCTGTTTCTCAACGTATTGACTTAAAAAAAAAGAATTACTTATAAAGAAGGTAGTGTTTATTTACTTTTAGTACTTTTTTACTTGTCTACTAAGACACTGGACACAATTTTTTTTTTTCAGTGTTGTGGGTAAAAAAAAAGTGACTGTATTACATATCGATTCTTGATGTGGCACCTTCTACCACATTAATTTTTTATTTATAAAGAGATTGCAATTGACCTCAATATCACGGACAATAGTAAAATGTGGTCAAACAAGTTAACACAAGTCAATGTTGAGAATACGAGTGAAACCGCAGTATATCTATCTGTATATATAAAAATGAATGTTTGTCTGTATGTCCTTTATAGAATCGTAAACTATGCAACGGATATTAATGCAGTTTTCAGCAATAGATAGAGTAATTCAAGAGGAAGGTTCATAACCAGGATTGAAAGCGGTCAAAGCCGCAGGACGCAGGTAGTAGGGTATAAATTTAAATGACAAATGTCTTGTATTTGTCAATGTAGCGACTTGTAAACATCTACTTGATATTATTGTACTTTGAAGGGCAGGGCTGTAGGGTCACCATTATTATTAGGTTCGGCAGGACAGTCTGTGAAATAAAAAAAAAATCTAAAAAAGTTATATTTAGAATAGCAATCGAATATTGATCGATGGAAACGACATCAGCGGTTCGAAGACATTTCTTTAAAATTTTTTGTTTTCAATTTTTTTTTTTTTACATAGTAGATAAAAAATTACTGATTATTTGTTTAGACAGCTTTTAGTGTTCTAGTTTACAATTTTAAGCCAAATTCCTAATCGATGATATCTTCCTGGGATAAAATATATTCTGTAAGTACGTTCTTTTATCTACATCTTTATTTTTCTTCTTCTCATGTTATGTTTTTTATTGTATTGTATGTGTCAATGAGGAATATATTCTATGTATACGCACGTCTTTAAATAGAACTTATTGGAAGGGCTTTAAAATTCCAATCCGCAACCTTTTTATGTGACGAAAAATGGTCAAATAAATGAATGATAAACACAATCTATGCTATTCAAAAGTGATAAATAAATAATTAAAATGTTTCCCTGTAAAAAAGTTTCACTTCTATCGTGTATCGCCACACCTGTGTTTTTTTAATAATTGCTTTGTTCCACAGTTTACCCTGCACATACACACAAATTTGCACTCTCGCTTTATAATATTAATAAAGTTATGTAGAAAGTAGGATATCTATATTCAGGTCAAATCCCGTTTATATTTGAAGGCGTGGTGTCCCCACTGGGCGGGGGTCGCCGTCCATCCATCTTGCGCTCTCCACCACAATTTATTTGTCCAACTAGACACTGACGGAATTGGGACCAGTTTTAACTAGAATATACATATAAAATAACTATTTCCGCGACCCATATCTTGTTTTACAATCTTTTATTTAACTTCCCCTATTAGTATCTATGTTTCGGACAAACCTTGCAACTTCTTATGGGAGAGCTTAAATTTATATAAAAAATAATGTAACCTTGCTGAGTTTCTTGCCGGTTATTGTGCCGTAAAGTTGTTAAGTCTCATGTGCCTGTAATTTCACCAGCCCCCTTACCTTTCTAACCAAAACACAGTAATATAAGTGCACTACTGCTTCACGGCAGACATGGTAAGGTAGTACTTCCCTGGAAGAACTCTGAACTAATAGCTCTACTACTACTAAATTTAAGTGTCCGATCGAACTAAAAGTGCAAGCTCTTTTGTTTTTGTTGACTTCGATTAGCTAAGTGACGTCATTCTTAATCCAATATGGCGGATATCATAAGATGGTCATTTATTAATTCATAAGCCTCCATGTCACGGGTGTTTAATGAAAGGGTTTGCCGAGCATACGTGACGTCAGGTTCAATTCTAAAAGATTGTTTTATGTATCATTTTTAACACAATAATCCAGGTTACTGAGGTCTATACCACTCAACGACCGTGATGGTTTAGACGTCAGGCAGAATATGTTCTGGACAACATAGGATACTTCTATCCAGAGAATACATAAAAGGTTCTAAAAGTACGCGTGTCGAAAACTAAGTAATATGACTTTAAATAAGTACAAATTGAAGGTAAGCTAATGAATAGTGTCAAGTTAATGTTTCAAATGACAATAGTATAGTATTATCAAACGATACATCATCGTAAATATATTAATTACGAAGCAACATATCGCAACTAGCACAGTACTATCGGGCATATTGATTTTTCCACCCCACGCGTGGTCCCGGCGAAATTATCGAAATCTAACAAAGCATCCCAAACGAAACTCGCAAGAAAACTAATAACTGGACTTACACCACCCTGCTCACCCACACACACGCACACACAACGCACACACTCGCAAAACTCTAATTATATACGTCTACACAGAAAATAAAGATTGGGGAAAAATTTTACAAGAAACAAGTGCGCCGGACGCGAGGGGAAGGGGCGCTGACCGCGCTCCGTCATTAAGCCCCTCCACCGCCCCCTACTGGGGAGTCAGCCCCCCTGGATGTTTAATAATATGAAGAATTGGAGATAATTTGCGAGAAACTAAATAAGAAACGCCGGACGAAAATTGAAAGGTCGGTGTTGCTGTCTCGCTCTGACGGAAGCGGGTTCCCCCGGGAGTAGTTCCGTGAACACTTGAAAAAGAAAGTAATAATATAGTGATGCTAGTTGAGAGGTTATAAATGATATTTCTTTGTTGATGAAGCTACAAATACTTTTATTGAGCTATCGCCACATATATCAGGTATAGAAAAAAACAACATATATATTAATTGGTAAGTACTCATATAAATACCCTGTGGTTTCAGTGTTCCTTTGTGTTCTCTGTATGAAAAGTACTCTATATTAAAATTCTGATGTTTTATTCAAAAGCCAAATTTCATCCATTTTCAAATAGGGACATTCTTCACACGCGGTCATCTGATCCAAAACTGAACACTTGTGCTATGGAAACCAGATAACTGATGTACTACATACTGCTAAAATAGTATAGTACAAATATTAGGAATAGAGTGGAAACTTTTGTACTTTGCGTCCATTTTATGTACGGTCAGCAATATCAATGAGGTCAATCGCATCCCTTCACAAAAAGAAATAAAAAAAAAGTAGCTAATTAAACAGATTTGCAAAACACCTTCACACTTAAAAGAATTCATGATATAGAATGATAAAATAAACAAGTGTTTTAAATTTTGGTCAACAAAAACAATAAAAATAAAAATATTTTTATTCTAATAGGCCTTTACAAGCACTTATGAATAGTCTGCCTCTAACACCGGTTCGGAAGGTTGTTTTTTACTGAGAAGAGCCGTCAATAAACTCAGCAATTACTCTTTTTAAAAACGAACTTATTACATAAGATTTATTTAGTCTCACTGACAATACCTGTGTGTTATCGCAAAAGTGAAGAATTATTAAACAATAATAATAATGACTTTATTATTTTTGGATTTGTGCGTTACTCATTTTGCTGACAGTACCTAAACGTTGCTTGTTATCCCTACTAATATTATAAATTTGAATGTAAGTTTGTTTGTAACGATTTCACACGAAAACTACTTAACCGATCATTATGAAACTTTGTACACATATTCTTGAAGGTATTAGAAGAAATAGGATTCGCACCGGGAAAATATTACATCCCTCGGGAATGCGGGGGACACCGCGGGGGACAGCTAGTAAACAATAAATAGATCAGAGTTTATTACGGTGCGTTTCTATATATCAAATATCACATACATCATATCATATACATGCTGGTATTATTACTTTGACAAATTAAAATGGACTTAAATATAACACGGGAGGGTCGAAATTTCATAAATGTCAGCTATATTTTGAGAACAATATATATTAGTAACTCTTGAAGGCTGTATTTCGGTTCACAGAAGAATACCTTATCCTATAAATATTATAAATGCGAAAGTTTGTATGTATGGATGTTTGTTACTCTTTCACGCAAAAACTACCAAACGGATTTGGATGAAACTTCGAAAATCTCTGGAATAACACATACTTTTTGTGTCGGGAAAATGTTACATCCCTCGGGAACGCAATTGAAACTACAGGGGACAGCTAGTTTAAATATAACATTTTGATAGATTTCTAGTAAAATATCGGTGACATACGAATGAACGAAATAAAACAATGTCCTTTACACTCAAATGCCATATAGATTAAGGTTTATGAAAAAAAAAAGTCTATTCGACGATGTTTGACTCGGCTTTAATGCTCTGTCTCTTTCTCTAACTACCCAGTCAAGTGACTGGTCTGGGAACCCTCTATGCGCCGATGTTTGTATTAACAGGAACTTAATATTGCATGCTTTGTTTTAGAACTATATTTGATTACTTTAAAACACTCCAAATACGACTACTTCTATATACATATGTGATAAGAAATGCATAAATAACTTTTTTTTTTAAACTGTGCCGAACTAAAAGGAAGAAACTACTCTGTATGGTTTACTCGTTAGCTCTAGCTTTTTAAAGTTTAGGACAATGTTTTATACCTTAAAACCTTTCCAAAAAAACATGCAGTCGAAAAACTAAAGTTTCATGCAAATCGGAATAGTAATTTTCAAAAAATCACGAATTACATACGTGTCAAACAGAAAATATTTTTTTGAAGTTCGGTTGAAAATTCAATTCCTCATAAGAAACTGGGAAGATGTGGCTAAGGTACCCTAATTAACAGGGGAGGGGGGGAATATCGATTGCCCATGTTTAGGTCCACCAGGGTACTTGAGGTCACCTTATAAATATGTATTTTTAGGGGTTCTTGTGTTAACTAACTGAATAGATTTATGTACCAATTCCTTCACTCTATTTAAATTGGAAGTCCACAGTTTGATTCTTTTGTAAGATGCAATATACGCAACAAAAAAGTTAACGTTCGCTTGAAAGCCTTAAGATTGTTTATGGTTATCGAACAAATATTCGACGGACCATTTGGCTTGGTGGTTAGAGACCCTGACTGCTACGCCGCAGGTCGAGGTTTCGATTCCCATCCAGGACAAACATTTGCGTGCATGAACATGCCTGTTTGTTCTGTCTGGATGTAAATATCTATATAAGTATGTTAGAAAGTAGTATATCAGTTATCTGATTAACATTGTACAAGCTCTGCTTAGTTTGGGATCAGATGGCCGTGTGTAAAGAATGTATCAGGATATTAGTTTATTTATAATAAATGCGAAAGGTAGGGTCTGTGTTTGTTACACTTTCACGCAAAAACTACTTAACGGTTTTTGGATGAAACTTGGCACATATAAAAAAAATGCCCTGGAATAATACTTAGGCTACTTTGTGTACCGGGAAAATATTACATCCCTAGGGAACTCGGGTGAAACGGCGGGGGACAGTTAGTAATAAAATATATTTAAAATGATTTTTAATACTGCTATCTGGTTTAAATACGTACAATTTAACTACAAAATAATTTAATAACATTTTTTTATTCATAAGCAAAGAAAAAGTTCTTCAAAATAAAAATCAAAAGGTTTCAGTTTTTCCAAGTTAACGCGAACTTTTTTTTATTACGTTGAGACTTTGAATTATGTTGAACAAAAATACCGCGTACACATAGTTCCTCTTATACGTTGCTGGTACTTCTTATTAGTCTTATATGATGTACTGTACAGTGCCCGGAGCTCTGAGCACGAACTGGGGGGCAATTCCACTAACTCTCGGTTTTTTATCGGATGCATTTTGGTGAGAGACTTAGTTCCTCCATCACCTTTTCGTCATCGGACTACTAGGCGAGAGTTTTCACCCTTATGTTGTAGACATATCACCGATTCGCACGAAGCGCTTTGCAGCTTCCTTCCTCATGCGCACAGCTAAAGATTGGAATTCTCTCCCCTCGTCTGTGTTCCCAGAACTTGGGGCTCTTTAAGAAAAGAGTGAACTGGCTTCTAACGGGAAAGCCAGCTCCATCTTCGGCCTTATCTTCACTTACCATCAGGTGTGATTAAGGTCAATCGCAATCTCGTCCAAAAAAAAAACATATTATGCACCGAACCATTACCATATCACAATCAAACGTCAAATTTGACGTTTAATCGTATTGTACTAAACACACCAACGATCGAACTGCGGTTGTGTTTCGGTAATGGTACACATTCGTTCGAAAGATTACGTCAAATGTATGTTTGTTTCGGTTGTAGTGCGTAGGAATACCATATTTATATTAATTTATTATAATTTTACATTAATCGTAACCATATCATTGCAGAATCAAACGTGCTACTCGAACGTTGCATTTAGTGGAATTGGTCCCCTGAGCACTAGGCACGAACATCTATCGAAAGCGTATAGTTATCGTATCGAGTGCGTCTGAAACCAATGTAATAGGAAATTGAACATCGCGCAACGTCACGGTATTTGTCATAAAAACCAGCTATTTGGTGCACTCGACACGAACACGCTTCGCTTGCAATAGATGATCTCTAAATTGGGCGCACTTGTATTTTTTCAAATTAAAGACCTTTTACTGTCTTTATACTTTAAGCCCTACGCCCTTCTAATGAAAGGTCAAAGCTACTGAAAGGACTGGTCTGGATAGGCAGTCTTTAAATGAGAAGTATCGGAAAGAAACTCTTCAAGGTAACATTTTGTTTATGATATTTTTCGTATTAAGTTTTTTGAAACATTTAATAATTTCCAATCATTAATTGCCTCGCTTCTGCAGTGCCATGGCATGTTCGCGGAGGCGCGCACCGATTGTTTCCACGCGAGTGTGCGCAAGAAGTACGCGTCTCTGGTGCACAGGGTGCGGGCTAGCTCCAACACCGTCCTGGCCATGATAGCTAATAAGTTAGATTGTCCCTATATCCGGCACTGCTGTGATAGGCATACTACTTGCAGTGCCGGATAAAGCGGCTATATTATGTATATTTGTGTGTGTGTTTTTGTCTTTTTCTGTATTTATTTTTAATGTGTAATTTGTTTTAATGTTTTTGTAATCTATGGGTCATGTTACTCGCAATAAATGAATTTGATTTGATTTGATTCATTAAAGAAAATAATAAAATAAAGGATATTGAGTAAAAAGTAATATCCGACGTGGAACCATAGAGCCGTGTTAGACCATGGCCCAGGTTGTAATGTTGATGCAGTTGATGTTAACTCATAAGGTCCAAATCGTAACTACAATTATAAATGTGAAAGCAAGTTACGTTTTATTTTATTTATTAAGTTTACATACACCAACAGTACACATATTAAAAATATTATTAATTATTTTCAGTGATTATGACAAAACTTTTGATAATGTACAGATATGTGCACCTATTATAGGTGTACACAACATTTACAACAAAAAGAGCAAAACTAGTGCGAAAACAATACAGTAAAATAAAGCAATGTAAAATTCTTAGCCGAATGTCAGAACATCGGATTGTTAAAATAATGCTAAAACGAAAAAAAGATAATCTAATAATATTTGATTAAATTTACGTAATTATGACTAATTTTCACGGCTAATTAACTGAACTGATCTTGCTAAAATTTAAAACATACGTATGTATGGTTTGGAGAGATTTGGGCTTTGTATCGATTTTAACTCGAGTGAAACCGCGGCGCAAAAGCTAGTGGTTCATAAATATAAATTAATGTCTCTACTTCTAGGTCTTGGTATTCGTAATAAAAAAAGGTTACCTAAAATATTCTTAGTATCTATATATATCGATTAGCAATTTCATAGAATATTGCATTTTTAAACTAAATGATGAGTTTGGTCTTCATTATTTATGTTATTAGCTGGTCCCGCGGTTTTAGTCTCATTTCCGAGAGATGTCACATTTTTCCGTGATAAAAAGTGTTTTATGTGTTATTCCAGGGCATTTTCTATATATGTGTAAAATTTCATCCAAATCCGTTTGGTAGTTTTTACGTGAAAGAGTAACAAACATCCATACATACGAACTTAGTAGGATTTCATTAAACAAATTCACAGTTTTAAGGTAACTATTAACTAGCAGTAGTTTCGAAGTACATAAGCGCTTACTTACCGAGTAAATGGGTATTCAGGACTGTGAAGAACAATTCGCACCCTCAGTACGATAAGGGCTTAACTCAAAATTTTGCGAAATGGAGTCACGATCATAGAGAGACTAAAAAAAGTACGCTCTATCCGATGAATAGTAAAACATAGTCAATTTAATGATAGAATAAGCATACCGATACTTCAGCCTCTTTAACACCGGGACCCACCCTGCCCGCTCAGTGCGAAAGTGACCCAATCAGAGATGTGCCAAAAGTGATTTTTTGAGTTAAGCCCCTATCGTTCTGAGGGTGCGAATTGTTTCCTTACTTCTCCTTTTATCTTTATCTATCTCCGTTTATTTTGATATTTATTTTACACTTTATGTCACCAAAGTATTCTTTTATATTATAGTTTCAAGTATTATGAATGAACAAATTGAGTTGACCGGTGTCGTATGTTTTAAATAAAATTGTATTCAGGCTCCTTCGAACATAAAAAAACATTCCAAATCGGTGCAGCCGTTCTCAAAGTTTTACTGACGGACAGAATTAGTTTTTACAAGCTTTTACTTTTTACTAACAATATAAGTTTGTTTAAGTCAAGACTAGGTACCTGAATTAGAAGTGTCCTCTTATCCTACGGAGTTGAAATTTTAATAAGTTGGTTTAGTTCTAATGACAATAAATTTTTGTAAAAACATGACGGGTTACTAAAATGTGTACTAATTTTTGTTTCTATGCTCCTGACCACTGAAGAGTTCTGTCGTCTGAAGCCAGTCCTGGTGGAATCAGGTCATGTTTTTACAAAAATTTATTGTGATTAGAACTAAACCAACTTATTAAAATTTCAACTCCGTAGGATAAGAGGATACTTCTAATTCAGGTAGCTTGACTTCTACCTGAATTAGAAGTGTCCTCTTATCTTAATAACATGACCTGATTCCACCAGAACTGGCTTCAGACGACAGAACTCTTCAACGGTCAGGAGCATAGACACGAAAATTAGTACACATTTTGGTAACCCGTTTTAAACTGTACCATTACTTGGCTGCTTCGCTAAGGACTGGCTCCCGACAAAGGAACTCCTTATCAGTTAAAAGCAAATACATGGAAAAGATTGTTATAAAATAATTACTAATCATTGATTAAGAGGGGCCAGTTGGCGAAGTGGTTTGAGACCCAGATTGCCACACCCAGAACAGACATTTGTGTCCATGAACATGTCTGTTTGTTCTTTATATAGGATCTGCCCCCTTATTCAGCTAATACAAACTTCATTGGGAGACCGGTTCACGGAGGCCCCGGAGAGCTTATCTCTCACGTGATTAGTAGTATTAGCGTAGTTAGCGACAGAGACAGAGCACGGAGGCGGCGACGAAATATCCTAGAGTTATTGTCATTTTCCTTACAGAATCGAGCCCTTGTATCTAAATATGCATAAGTATGTAATTAGAAAAGAAGTAGTATATGTAGTATATCAGTTATCTGGTTTCCATAGTACAAGCTCTGCTTAGTTTGGGACCAGATGGGCGTGTGTAAAAAAATGTACCTAGATATTATGTAGAGATACATGAGACTTAACATCTTCGAGTCTGAGGGACGATTGGCGATGCCCCTGGTGTTGCAAATGTCTATAGGAGGCGGTGACCACTTACCATCAAGTGGACCGACTGCTCGTTTGTCAGCCGTTGTGTTAAAAAATAATATTAAGACAAAAACAGTCAAAGTCGCGAGCATAATACAGTATACTGAGATTTTGTAACATAAACATTTTTTATCATTAAAAAATAACAAACAAAAAGTAAAATGTCGTTTCTCTAATAAATTGGGAGGCAAATTTTGCGGTTTCCGTTGTTATCGTTATATTTATGGGTTTTGCGGTTGCCCTCGAGGCTGCTCGTAACGATGCACTACCAAATTATTTCCAAGAAGTAAGATGACTAAACAACACTACTTTTGCCATGGAATGTATGTTAAACAGAAATATGGATGCGATGAAATACTTTAACGGGCAAAATTAATATGCAATCTAGATCTGAATTCAATGGATTGATGTACTTTCTGCCAGAAATTTCAATATACGTAATGTCAAAATTCTAATTTAATCTTGCGATTTTAAATCGGGATCGTATATTAATTTTGCCCGTAAGAGAACAATGATAACAATACATTTTATTGATGGGTCAGTTGGCTTAATTCAAAATTCAAAATCAAAATTTCTTTATTACATTACAAGTACAGAAATTACATGGGTTGGGACTCCTCTTTTAAGTTTTTGATAAACCTATATTAGGAGAGACCCACTCTTCCGAATTTTTTATTATTAAACTTGTATACAAAAGGTAATAGTAATAGATGTTAACTGATACGTCACAGATCGCAGGTCCGATTCCCATCCAGCCCCCTTCAGCTAATACAAACTTCGTCGTCGAGCCACTACACGGAGGCCTCGGAGAGTTTACCTCTCACGTGATTACTAGTATTAGCGTAGTAAGCGCCAGAGACAGCAATGAGGCCGCGAACAAAACATCCTCGAGTTAGTGTCATTTTCCTCACAGAATCGAGCCCCTGGACAAACATTTGTGTTTTGTTTACCGACATTCAAACTAATGGTTAAGTCCACGCGATGGTAAATGGTCACCGCCGCCTTTGGACATTTGCTACACCAATGGCACCGCCAATTGTCGACGCTAAGACGTGATGTTGCTAAGCCTCATGTACCTGTTATTACATCGGCTCCCTTACCTTTCTAACCGAAACACAGTAATACAAGTGCCTACTGCTTCATGCCGGAAATTGGTAAGGTGGTAGTACTTCCCCGGACGAACTCTAAACTCAGAGCTCTACTACTCTAATGTATGCACTGTACTCTATTATGTGCATAAATATGTCGGCTTGTTCTGTGCCTCGGTGTTAACGTTCATGGCTGGACATAGGCCTCACCTATGGCACGCCAGTGAGCTCGATCTTCAGCCCTTTAATTCCAATCACTGCCAGCCAGCTTGCGTATATCATCACTCCATCTAACTGGAGCCCTACACTACCTTTACCGAGTAAATTAACTGAGTCACGATAACAACTCATCTTTTCAAAGCCACGTATAATTTTTTTTTTAATTATTTATTTATTAATTATAAAACTTACGTTAATCTTTACAGGCAAGCCTAATGCAACAGTGTATTGAATTTTATATCTAATCTATACTATTCCTTATAATTCATTGTTTTTCCCTACGATCGAATACAACTAATTTAGGTACTGCAGAGGTAATAAGCAGCCTTTGTGAGTTCGTTCAGTGTTCAAATTCAAATTCAATTCAAAACCATTTATTCAGTTTAGGCCCTCAGAAGGCACTTATGAAGGTCAAATTTAAAGTTACTGAAGCTACTACCGGTTCGGAAGTCAGCCTTCAACTGAGAAGAACCGGCAAGAAACTCAGCAAGGTTACATTCTTTTTTATTTTATTAAATTCTTTTTTATCTATTCTGACTTTTTGGCTATTTTATAATATAAATTTTACATGTTTTTATATTTAACAATTACAAAATACTTAATAAAGCTAACATTCAAAAACAAAAAAAAAATCATGAGAACAAATCAATTTGGTCATACAAAGTCCCTATTGTACTTCTATCCTGTATTCTAGATAAATGATCAAACACTAACCAGTACATTGAACATGCAAAAATACGCGGATACATCAAATGTGATCTAAATTTCATATTTTTAAGTACCGATCTAACCACAAAGAGTAGGACTTTTGATGCAGTACAATAGGGATGTGTCCTGACATGTCAAATCAGCAATTCTTTATGAAATGTCAAAACGATCGAATGTATGGAGTTTTGTAGGAAATAGTAAGTTGTGACGTCATAATTGTACAGCTTCAAATAACATACGCTTTATGATTAAATAGTAGAGTAGAGGTACTGAAAAATCACATTAATGATTTAATTTTGATCATATTTAATGTTTTCGTATATTTTTGGATGTTCAATACACTGGTTTGAAATTAGAGTGTTTGATCATTTATCTTTAATTCAGGACACGTCCCAATTATGGAGCCACAACTTGCTATTTAATACAAAACTCCATAGAAACGATCGTTTTGACATTTAATAAAAAGTTGCTGATTTGACATATCAGTCAACATCTCTATTGTCGTTTCTTGGATAGAAATGATTACTTGTAGTCCGGCATGGGTAATGTGCGAGAGAGACGGCGATAATGCCCACGACATGTCACATCTTCGGTAGCACGTGGGTTCAATTCTGTAAGGTAAAAAGCTCGAGGATGTTTCGTCGCGGCCTTTTACATAAGGTTGTGAGTATTTTAGAATGTTAATGGAACTGTTTCTATATTTTTAGGTATTAGATTGAATAATATTAGAAGCGTTACTGTCATCACAAAATCTTAATCAAGAAGTTGAACTTGGACCTCATGGACACATTTGTAAACTGGTTTACGTATATTAGACAACTTTCTCTTTTATATTTATAAATAGATGACGATAAAACAGTTAAATACCATCTTGTATTTGTGAATCAATTTAGTTTTTAGTTCCATCATCATCAGCCTATCTCCGTCCACTGCTGGACATAGGCCACACCTAAGGCAGGTCACTGAGCTATTACCGGCACAACATCCAAGGGCTCTTTAGCCGAAATGGGGGTTGTGGTGTATGATAAAACTCCTTACATAGTCTCTATGCTAAATCGCCAGATGCCTTAATTATAACGACATTATAATGTCAACTGTCTTTATATATTAATAAACGATTTTACATAATATCATGATTTATTATTGGCGACGAGAAAAAGTCAAATAAACATTGTGTAATTAGATATTATGAAATGGAAAAAGTAAGAAAATATCGTGGCACCCTACGCGGGATGCTCACACGACTCGACACCTATGTTGATCAGAGGGCAACGATGTCTGACGAAGACATTGCTGCTCGCTTCCGGAGCCATGAAAACGAATATCTTACTGTCAACATTATCACCAGAGCTCCACGAGAAACTTTGCGATTTAACATTACCGGAAGAACCAATGAATATGTTATTTGCTGATATTACTGAAATACTTGACGACTACTTAGACCCAAAACCTAGCAAATGGGCACTACAACACAAATTCATAACAAGAACGCAACAAAACGACGAAACTGTAGCCCAGTACGCCGCAGGGTTGAAGAAACTTACCACTAACTGCGAATTCAATTGCCAACACTGTCAGAAAAATACATCGGAAAGCTTTTTATCACTACAATTTATAAGGGGATTGAAAGATAGCGATGCACGTACAAAAATTTTACAAGACCGAACAGTACATACATTCAAATCACTGACACAGATTGCGATATCTATTGAAATGGGAAAGGCAGAAAACGCTTCAATGATTACTAATGAACAACCAAGTACCAGTAGTGACCACATAAACAAAATCACCCCATACAAGAGACCGGCAGGACCAGGACCAAGTCCAAGACAAATTACGACTAAAGATCTAAAAGGAAAATGTTTCCGCTGTGGTGCTGCGAATCACAAATCCAACAAATGTGGCGCTATAAACGTTACATGCCATAAATGTAATAAACTCGGTCACCTAGCCCGTGTTTGTCTTCAACGTCACTCTGATGCGAGTCTTAAAAAGAATAACCCGAATACGAACCTAGTAGAAGACTCAACGACAAGTGGCCATGATGACTGGAATGATATTAATATCATATCTGGAGAATCATCTGAGAAATATATGATAACGGTACATATTGAACACGTTAAAATAAAGATGGAATTTGACACTGGGGCTACACTAACTTCAATGTCATTACAAGACTATCAAAAACTAAACATTGGAAAAAGAATCTTCAAGACAAACATAAAGCTAAGAACCTATACTGGAGAAGTAATCAAACCAACAAGCGTGGCATACGTGCAATGCAGATGCCAAGGTAAAGAATTCCATGGAAAATTGTATGTCATCAACAATAACGTCGACCCCATTTTTGGCCGCAGCTGGATGAAAGAACTCAAAACACTGAACTTAGCAGATATAAAAGCCGTACAACATACTGAAAACATAGAATTAGACCAATTACTGGAGCTCTACAAAACATCAGTCTTTAGAAACGACCTTGGCGAAATACCCAATTACAGAGGACACCTAAACCTGAAAGAAAACACTAAGCCAATTTTTATTAGACCACGAAGAATGCCTTACGCTTTAAAAACAAAAGTGGATGAAGAAATAGAGCGACTCTGCACACAAGGTGTCATCACGAAAGTTGACCACTCTGAGTGGGGTACCCCAGTAGTACCAGTTGTCAAACCAAATGGGAATATCCGATTATGTGCTGATTATAAGGTTACCCTAAACAAAATTATACAAGATGAACAATACGAGGTAACCTAGTAGAGAAGCTAGTGACAGTGAGAACTCGTCTCCGACGGACACCAAATGCTAATGGTCAAACTCCGTACCAGCTTATGTTCGGCAGGGAAATACGCACGGCACTACATGCTATGTTTTTAAGAAAAGGAGAGAAGACCGCACCAACCCTTCAAGAGGTTAATGTTAGACAGTTCAACCCAGGCGATCGGGTACAGGCTCGTGACTACACGAGTGCCACGCAGCGGTGGCAGTTTGGAAACATCGTAAAACGTTTGGGCCGACTTCACTATATTGTTCGCACCGACAACGGTGATGTCTGGCGCCGACACCTCGACCAGCTCTTGGGTGCACCCTTAATCCGCAGCAGCTAGGAGGGGAGAGATGTGGTGTATGATAAAACTCCTTACATAGTCTCTATGCTAAATCGCCAGATGCCTTAATTATAACGACATTATAATGTCAACTGTCTTTATATATTAATAAACGATTTTACATAATATCATGATTTATTAGGGGTATCCCAGGGTTCAATTTTAGGTCCATTTTTGTTCTTAGTATATATAAATGATTTGCCATATGTTGTAAATGACCTCACAGATATTGTCTTGTTTGCTGATGATACATCATTAATTTTTAAAGTTAATAGAAAAGACAAGGATCTAACTAAAGTTAATCATACTATGTCAATTGTCTGTGGGTGGTTTGCTACAAATAATCTATTACTAAATTCAAAGAAAACTAAATGCTTAAGGTTTTCTTTACCAAATGTAGCACAAGTAGATAGCCAAATAATAATAGATGGGAGCCATATTGATCTTGTAAATAAAACGGTATTTTTGGGTCTTACATTAGACAATAAATTGCAATGGGGACCTCAGGTTGATACTCTAGCTGCTAAATTAAGTTCGGCTGCATTTGCTGATAAGAAAATTAAACAATTGACGAATGTTGAGACGGCCAAATTAGTTTATTTTGCATATTTTCATAGCCTCTTGTCCTATGGCATTTTGTTTTGGGGAGCAGCAGCGGATATAGAATCAATATTTATTGTACAAAAAAGAGCAATTCGTGCAATTTACAGTATGGGTCCCCGTGAATCATTAAGAGATTTATTTAGGGAAATAAATATAATGACATTACCTTCACTATATATTTATGAAAATATAATGTTTATTCGTAGAAACATAGGAATGTTTGAGTCGAAATTGGATATCCATAATATTAATACAAGACAAAGGGAGAAGTTAGTTGTTCCATACTTTAGACTAACTAAAGTAAACAAGTCATTTCTTGGTAATTGTGTTAGATTTTATAATAAGATACCGCTGTCAGTAACCAAAATGTCTGATCATAAATTTAAAAATTATATTAGGAAAGTTTTGAAAGAGAAAGCGTATTACAAGGTAGTTCATTATATTGAAGATAAAAATGTATGGAAATAGCTGCTCTGTGCACAGTGCACCTCTAAATCCCTTTTTTAAGTTGTAAGTACCTAACTATTGTTATTTTCTATTTTGTAGTCTTGTCATGTTTTTATTTGTTTTGTTTTTTAATGTTACCTATAATAAGTATTTTGTAATTGTTAAATATAAAATTATGTAAAATTGAAATTATAAAATAGCCAAAAAGTCAGAATAGATAAAAATTTGTATAACAAATAAAAAAGAATGTAACCTTGCTGAGTTTCTTGCCGGTTCTTCTCAGTTGAAGGCTGACTTCCGAACCGGTTGTAGCTTCAGTAACTTTAAATTTGACCTTCATAAGTGCCCTCCGAAGGCCTAAACTGAATAAATGGTTTTGAATTTTGAATTTTTTTTATTAGACTTTTTGGTTTATTATTAATAAAAAAGAGCGTTATAAAGACAGGATAGAATTGAAACTTTAGTATTACAGGGAAACATTTTACTTATTTATCAATCACTTTTGAGTAGCATGGATTGTGTTTATCATTCACTTATTCCTCTTAATTATACCTCACACAAAAAGGTTGCGGATAAGAATTTCAAAGTCCTCCAAGCGCAAAAAACACATTTTCTTTCTTGTTTGTGAATATTTAATCACTACATAGTATAAAACAAAGTCACTTTCTCTGTCCCTATATCCCTATGTCCCTATGTATGCTTAAATCTGTAAAACTACGCAACGGAATTTGATGCGGTTTTTTTAATAGATAGAGTGATTGTAGAGGAAGGTTTTTATATATAAATACATGTGATATCCCACGGGAACGCGGGTAAAACCGCGGGGGACAGCTAGTTTATAATATTTTGATTATCATTAAAAAAATTACAGAGAAATTAATATATTTTATGTCTGCCTTTATTTTTTTTGAAGTGAAAATTTCTTGGGCCGTTGGTAATTTTTGAGATGGGAATAAACAATTGAACTCGCGACACCGTTACCGACACCTCTGTATATGAGCATCTACATACAATATTCCCCCGTTTACACGAGAGCTAAATTTGGGTTGAAATACATTGATAGTACAACATAGATATATATTCATATCAGTTTTCACTTCAGTTAAATAATGATAGAGGTAAAAATTTCGACCAGCCCTATTCAGCTAATACAAACTTCGTCGGCGAGCCGCTTCACGGAGGCCTCGGAGAGCTTATCTCACACGTGATTAGTAGTATTAGCGTAGTAAGCGACAGAGACAGCATAGAGGCCGCGACGAAACATCCTCGAGTTAGTGTCACTTTCTTTACAGAATCGAGCCCCAGTTTCGACTAGTTTTTTTTATTTGTAACGTGATTAAGTAGGTCATTCTAAACTGTCTCGTCACGGTGACTCGTAGAATGCGCAAAATAAGAAAGGTTTTGACAGCGTTAAAGATCAAAGTGTAGTCGTACTACTAATATTTAATACTACCTCGAATAAAAGTATTTTCTTTCTTTCCTTCTTTAATATAAATTGGAAAGTTTGGATGGATGGTGGTTTGTTACTTCATCACGGATCTGTATGAAATTTGCCGCAGAGATGGATTGTAGTTTGGAATAACACATAGGCAACTGGGTACATGTAACATCTTTAGAAAACGCGGATGAAACCGCGGGGGACAGCTAGTGTTACTTAAGTTATTTTTAAATTATTTATGGGATGCCAATAAATTATAAAAACAATATTTATCAAAATGAACTTGTTCGAAACTATGTTATGTTTTTAATAATAACTAGCTGTCCCCCGTGGTTTTACCCGCGTTCCCGTGGGATGTCACATGTATTATACATCAAAACCATCCTCTTCAATCACTCTATCTATTTAAAAAAACCGCATCATAATCCGTTGCGTAGTTTTAAAGATTTAAGCATACATGGGGATATAGGGACGGAGACAGCGATTTTGTTTTATTATGTAGTGATGATAGATAATAGGGTTCCTTTGGCGCACCATAAAACTACTGAACATATCGGGATGGGACTGTTACCATTCGATATCGATAAAAAAAAATCAAATCCATTTATTTAGTTCAGGCTCGCCGAGGACACATATGAAGGTCAAATTCAAAGTTACTGCTGTCAAAGCTACCATTACCCAACGCGGGTGAGACCGCAGGGGACAACTAGTTACAGTATATTCTCAATAACAATATCCTCAAAAGTTCCCCTTACAAAAACTGAATCATGAAATCCGCGAAACAAATCTGAGAATAAGAAACCCTAATAAACCATGCAGATGAAGTACTTTAGACAGGAAGGAAAGCCGATCATCACAACACCAACAATTGGATAATACCCAAATTGCGTCATTGGGCACGTCACTAGGTTAACGACCTTGATACTACTTTAAAACTATTAAATGATGACGTAAATTGACAAACTAATTCGATTTTTCATTGTTGTTCATTTGAATTTGGTTATGGAGGTGTGCTGGTTTTTCCAATGGCCGACATAAATTGTTTGTCCTTCTTTGTGTTCCTTAGATAGGCTTGTGTTTGACCACAATATATGGTGACCACAGACGTGGTGAGTGTGTTGTGTGGTCGAGTGTAACACAGCAGGAAAACTTGATCTAAAAGCCCATCAAATATCTCCTTAAGAAGTAATAGAGTTAGCGCGGGTGAATTATTAATAGGTAGCTGTCACCAGCGATTTTACCTGATATAAGTAGTATAGTGGCCTGCGTACCTCTCCATGCTACAAGCTATGTGTGTGCCAAATTTCAGCAAGATTGGTTAAGTCGTTTAGGCTTGAAAGTGTTACAAACATCACGAAAAAGCTCACTATCGCATTTATATGAGTTATTCGACTACAGGAATCGAAATAAATATTTATCACAAATACAATAAGTTGCCAACAAGCCAGTTGGCTTGGTGGTTAGCGACCTGACTGCCAAGCCGAATGTCGCGGGTTCGATTCTCACCCAGGACAAACATTTGTGTGCATGAACTGAATGAATGTCTGTTTGTTCTGTGTCTAGGTGTAAATATCTATATAAGTATGTATTTAGAAAAAAATAAAAATAGTATATGTAGTATATCAGCTATCTGGTTTCCATAGTACAAGCTCTGCTTAGTTTGGGACCAGATGGTCGTGTGTAAGAGTAAATTATTATAAAATCGTTAACTAACCTACTTAAGAAAATTACAAAATATTTTGACATATTTAAAGTACAAGATTTTCCAAAGTTATCCTGTATCCTAAAGCTACTAAGTACTGCGTATCCTTCTCCATGTCACAGACTACGTGCGAGCCAAATTCCATCTCGACTGGTTGTGCCTTTGAGGCGTAGAGTTAACAAACAAATTTACATTCCCATCCTTAGTAGTATTATTATACACTAGCTGTCCCCCGCGGTTTTACCCGCGTCTCCGAGGGATATCACATTTTCCCGGGATAAAAAATAGCTTATATGTTATTCCAGGATATGTTCTATCTATGTGCCAAGTTTCATCTATATCCGTTTAGTAGTTTTTGCGTGAAAGAGTAACAAACATAGTTACATACAAATATTTCCTCTTTATAATATTAGTATGGATTAGACAGTGCCTTTCTGTCTGTTAGTTAATTTTTAATATGTATATGAATTAAGTTGAAAAAGTATTATATGTAGTATTTCAATTATCTGGTTTTCATAGTATCTCTGCTTAGTTTGGGATCAGATGGCCGCGTGTAAAGAATATCCATTGACATATACTCGTATAGCTTAAAATCTCGGTTAAAACAGGATACTTTTTATTCAGAGAATTATAATACCTCAAAAACGAATATACTCGTATATCTCACATATCTATAAAAGTATGTATTTAGAACAAAAAGTAGCAAATTAGTTATCTGGTTTCCATAGTACAAGCTCTGCTTAGTTTGGGATCAGATGGCCGTGTATAGAATGTCCAATGATATTTATTATTATTTATTTATTTACAATCACTACATAGTATAAAACAAAGTCGCTTTCTCTGTCCCTATATCCCTATGTATGCTTAAATCTTTAAAACTACGCAACGGATTTTGATGCGGTTTTTTTAATAGTTAGAGTGATTGAAGAGGAATAAGCTATGAGTCTCAAAATTATTTATCCCAACAAAAACGGTGGAAACCACTGGCCAGAAACTATTTCGTGATATAATAAAGCTTGCGGTTATCTTGTAAGATTTAAGGAAACCATAGAGCAAAATATACGTATTTCCTATGCTCTATGTTTATTATACGATATCATTCCGTAGTCGCCGCTAAACACAAATGACTATTCGCAATTTTCCCGGATATTTCCCCCATAGTTGGCAGCGGCACACACACACAAACCATATAAGTTTCAGATCACTGTGTTTGTTGAAATGGGGGGTAGTTTTTGGGGTGGGGAAGGCGCTCGAAGACTGTTAAACTAATTATTGCGAGCTTGGAAGGGTGGGGGGGGGGGGGGATCTTCCAAGATTTTTCTACACTAAGAAATGTATGTGTGGGTTAACTTATGTAACAAGATTAATATTTTCCAATATAAAAGTATGTACGTGTGTGTAATTTTTATTGAGTACATTATGTGTTTCTTGTGTAGTTTTATGTGTATGTGGCCTTTTGTTCTTTTTGTTTTGCTTTAAGTTAATGATTTAAGATATTATTTATCGCCCTTACATATAATAATAACTTATTCATATGAATTACTAGTTATCCCTGTGGTTTCACCCGCTTCTCGGAGAGTAGTTACATTTTATTTAAAAATCCTATTTGTTAATTCGGGTTGTAAACTACCATGTGCTAAGTTTCATCTAAATTCGATATAGATATAATAGTTTTTGCGTGAAAGAGTAACAGTAATTCCTATATCCATCCTCAAATACTTTAATATTTATAATATTAGAAGGATCTTCACGTCCAATTTTTTTTTTTGTTTTTTTTTTTATTAACTTTTTTGTACTATCAGATTACTAACATAAATGGTGTATTGTAATATCTCACGTAAGTCATTTTTATTGTAAGTCTTGTGAGAAATAAATGTTCTTTAACCCCAATATCCTCAAAAATATAGGCAGAGGTCTCAGTGCTAAGACCCACATTTTAGTTCCAATAGTAGACGTCGTCTTCCGACTACGTTACAATTCTCGGGCTACAGGTAATCATTTCTGACATAGAAACACTAACTCATTGCCCGACCTGGGTATCGAACCCATAAACTACAGTCTTATAGCTGACCTTTACACCGCTCGACCATGAGACGACTTAAACTGGTCCCTAAAATTTCGTCCCGTAACCAGACCACAAATATGTATTTGATATAACAAATGAATACACTAAGACTGGGTAAGTACGAGGTGACCCGCGTAAAATAATCAACTTAATAATGTATGAAGTGTAACTAAATTTAAGTAAATCGTAAGTTATTTATTTATAATCCATGTATTCAGCAATAGAAAAAATCAATGTAACACTATATATTAAAGAACCACAAGCCTCAGTTCAAAACAACGAGCTGAAAAAAAAGAAAAGCGCGGAAAGATGTTAATTTATAAAATCACAATACAAATAATCTTAAAATAATTTATCGTAGAATCTTCAAAATCTTCAGTACGGACTTCGAGTCCATAGAAAATGTAAAAAGATATAAATAAAAAAAATAAATATAATGTATTAAACAAGATATAAAAAAGGCTATTTTTATTACTAAAAATCTACTGTTTAAAATATATTCAAACTGTTTTTACCAAACTCTTTAAGATGATTTTTATAAAGATTTTTTTTGTACTGGAGTTATATCTAATTTGTTTTTCTTTCTTTTTTTAATATTTAGTTTCTGTTTTAACTTTTATTTTTATTTTTAATATCATTTATTATTTTTGTTAGCTTAACTTTAATACGAACAATAATGTGTGTGCATGCTGTGTAAACATATTTAGGGTTATTGTCTAGTTTTAAATCTTAATGTTATATGTATCAAGCCAAGATTTAACGATTACCTGTTTTGTTTACCTTACAAAAAAAAAAAAAAAAAAAAAAAAAAAAAAAAAAAAAAAAGAAGGTACTTAATATGTTCTTAGATAAGCTATAGACCGTAGGCCCTAAGTTTGATTTCCGGGTCGAACATATTGCTATAGGCTTTTCTATATAAACATGGAAATGATCATCTGTAGCACACAAGCCTACTGATATTATAAATGCGAAAATTGGAGGTTGGTTGTATAGATCTATGGATGTTTGAAATTAGGTTTCAACTGAGAAGAACCGGCCAGAAACTCAGTGGGTAACAAACACGCAAGATAAATAGTTTTTACACGATGCAATAAAACCTTTGAGGTCAATTTTGACCTACTTCTAATTGTGTAATCGATTTGAATCTTTGCAGGTATGGGGGTTTATGGGGGATCTGATGACTGAGTCAGGAGGTGGACAGTGGAACTCTTCACTGGCTACTAGCTAACCCCTTGAGTTCGGGCTCATCTTTTTTGTTTTGACAATTTAAATTATATAGCTGATATTTGGGAACGATAATAATAACCAACAATAGGCTGCGGTGACCGTTTACCATTAGACGGGCCGTCAGCTTGATTGCTACCTAAGTAGTAAAAAAAACGAGGTTTTGAAGTGAAACTTTAAATGGCCTTCCCCTTTGAAAGTCTGATCCGCAACCTTTTTGTGTGACGAAAATAAATGAACGATAAACACTCTCTACCAAATCTATACTATTCAAAAGTGACTGATGAATAATTATAAAAAAATAATCTATAAATCGCTTCGCCCAGTCGAAAGTTATGAGGTAACAAAAATAAAAAAAAAATAGAGACGAATTGAGAACCTCCTCCTTTTTTTTTAAGTCGGTTAAAAATGTTTCACTTCTATCGTCTGTCCTTACGACACCCTGTTTTTTTAGTTTGTGCAAAAACGGGTAGTGATTTTCTACATAAAGTTTATTGACTTAATAAGGTGGTATATTTAGAGACTAAACTAGATATTTGGGATTTATACGTATCGGTCCATTTGTTATTTTAAATATTTATAAGATATTTGGAAGTATTGGCAGCCGGACGTAAAAAATACTGTTCTTCTAAGTATAACCTAGTCTAGATGCAAATCTACAGTGAGGCCCTCATATTTCTCGATTGGCGAAGAACCAGTTCTGCTGAATATGCCGTGATAAAAATACGTTCTCTTACTGACGTAGATACTAGATTAGATCGTTTTAGTTATTTTCACAGCTGTGTCCTATGGCATCCTCCTTTGAGGTAGTAGTGTCGATATCAGTACTATTTTTATTCTGCAGTTCTAAGGATATTAAAAACATTTATTTATTTATTTATTAAAGGGCAACCAACAAGACATACACTAACAAAATAACATTTCACTTAATTATAAGTAGATCTCATTTTAAGTGCTGCCTCAATTATAGGCTACCACAGCATGCATTATATTTTATTATTAATTCTAAGACAGATACACATAAACAAAAAAATAATTTACCGTGCCGTCACAGTACATATATGACAATATTATGTATATATATAGAAATTTTCTATAATTTTCTATAAATAGCGCCTGTCCTAGTATTGACACGAGAAATACGCACAAATTCGCCATACTTATAATTCGACTTAGATTAAAGAATCATGAGGCAAAGTATACGTTTCTTTCGATCGGTGTCTATCAAAATCGGTATAAAGTGCACCTGGGCTTCGATTATGTAAAGAAAATGCTCAACGATATTTCGTCGCAAATGCCCTGTCTCTTTCACTGACAATGCGATCACGAGAGAGGTAAGCTCTTTGAGGCTTCGTTGGCGAAGTTTGTGATAGCACAATCATCGGTTATCTTTTTAGCCACGACACGAGCTGTGTTGTGTATTCTAAACTTCAATTATATTACAAGTAATAATATACCTTATCTAAATTTTAATTAAGACTAATTTCAGTTGTAAACATATTTTGAATCCCACATCGTGTGGCAGTAAATGTAATAAAAGTTAAGTAAATAGGCCACCTCGTCGGATATTGGTCACAGGCGAATGGTAAACCAATAAAAATGCAATTCCAGTTTATTATCCGACGACATTGAGGAGTGAGTCGCAGGAAATTGGTAGCGTTTAGAGTGACCAAGCGTCTGGATTGCTCCCGAACCAATCATGTTAGATTTTTCGGTTCATGCTTTAATATTACCTGATATAAAGTATTTTGTAAATGTTAAATATAAAATTGAGATAATAAAATAGCCAAAAAGCCAATTTCTTATAAAAAATATTAAAATAATAAATATAAAAAAATATTAGAGTCTGACTATTCATAAATGCTTGTAAAGGCCTATTTAAATAAAAATATTTGAATTTGAATTTAAAAAAAAATTATCATGCTGAGCGTCTTGGCGGTTCTTCTCAGTTGAAGACTTCCGAGCCTGTAGTAGCTTCAGTAGCTTTCAATTTGACCTTCATAAATCCCCTCTGCGGGCCTAAACTGAATAAATGGTTGTGAATTTTTATTTTTTTATTTCGGCAATATTTCTTATATATTCACACCGATTATCCCTAAAGAGGTAGACTCAGTATTAAGACCCATATTACACTGAAGTTATTTGAAGTCCCGACGTGACGTGCGAGTATTGTGGCCGTCTCTAGGGCACGTTACCAATCTCGGGCTCCAAGTAATCATTTCTAAGTAAAGAAACGTTCAAACTACCTTGTACGACCCGGGAATTGAACACAAGACCTTTGGTGTTTAACCGAGGTGATTTTTTCGGGATCTGTACCCAAAGGGTAAAACGGGACCATATTATAATACTTAGACTGCGCTGACCGTCTGTCTGTCTGTCCGTCTGTCACCAGGCTGTACCTCATGAACCGTGATAGTTAGACAGCGGAAATTTCACAGATGATGTATTTCTGTTGCCGCTATAACAACAAATATTAAAAAACAGTATTAAGGGAGCTACCATACAACAAACGAGATTTTTTTGCCGTTTTTATAGATAATGGTACGGAACCCTTTGTGCGTGTGTCCGACTCGCACTTGGCCGGTGATTTATATTTGTACTGTGGAAAATGTTTACATACACACATATAGACTCATCTAACATATAGTATATTGTATTTTGCGGAGTTTTTCCAAAGTATACCTAATTGTTTTGACATTATTTTCACATAATACAAATTAAAACAATTTTTTAACATGAAATCATTATTTAATTTGTAACTTCTTCTTACCAAGAGGGGAGCTAGGAAGCTCATAGCACAGGGTAACCTAGTTTGGGCTCTTGTCTCCCACAACTTAATGTACCTACCTGTTTATAACAAAAAAAAACTTGAGAGGTGTCAAGGGAGACCGGATGGAACGAAGATACGCATTGGAATTGACCAAAACGCTGAGTTTAGGTCCAGTGTTGGGAAAAATTGCAATCTCTAGTCTTTAGTATTAGGTCTTCAATAAAAGATCAGGACTGTGCTAATAATTACTGATTATACTAATTTATATTGAATTTATATGGAACAGAATTTTAAACATGTTGTATGTAGCCTTTAAATAAATTATGAAAAAAACAAACCCAATAATAAACCATATCATTTAAATTTTGAAAAAAAGTGTCGTTACAACTTTATAAGGAGAAAAATGAACGAAATTTATTATTATTTACTATTTTTTTATAATACGTTTGTTAGGATTTCAGACAATAGTCTGAAATCAATAGACATCATGGTAACCCTAACCTGACGTGTGTCGGTAAGTGACGACTGTCGGATGTAGATGACACGTTAGATCGCAAGATTCTTCGACATCATGTTCTATTCTAGGAAGTTTCTCTGGTATTTAGACATACAGATGGACAAGTCTAAATCATCAACATTATCACTATCATCAAAATTAGGTACAGGTTTTCTATAATTGTCTATAGGCTGTTTCCAGGATGCTTTGAAAAGCTTTTTTTTTCTTTTAAATTAATTGTGATCAGATTTTTTTATCTTTATTAATGCCTAAAATTGTATTATTTATGTGTAACTTTCCCGCTTTGAAATTCTAATCCGCAATCTTTTTTGTGTGATCCCTACTAATATTATATATGCGAATGTAAGTTTGTCTGTTACGCTTTCACGCGAATACTACTTAACCGGTCATCATGAAACTTTGTGCACATATTCTTGGAGGTATTAGAAGTAACATAGGATACTTTTGTCCCGGGAAAATGTTACATCCCTCGGGAATGCGGGGGACAGCTAGTATGGATACAAAATCAACATAACATCTAACTCTATAATATTAAAAGTAAAGGTAATGCATAAAGTATATAAAAAATTAATAAATATCCCGGGACGTTCTTTACACACGGCCATCTGAACCCAAACTAAGCAGAGCTTGTACTATGGAAACTAGATAGCTGATATACTACATAAACTACTTTCTTTTTCTAAATACATACTTATATAGATATTTACATCCAGACACAGAACAAACAGACATGTTCATGCACACAAATGTTTGTCCTGGGTGGCAATCGAACCCGCGACCTTCGGCTTGGCAGTCAGAGTCGCTAACCACTAAACCAACTGGCCTGTCAAACAGATGTAAAAATAAAAGTTATTTAATTTTTAGCAAAATAAAAAAAGAAGGAGATTCTAATAAGAGTAATAGGATACTTTCTGTGACCCTGAGACGTAAAGTTCTTTTTTTTTAACATACATTATAACATCTTCACAGAAAATCAATAATCCAATACGATATAGCGACTAACAACAATTAAAGATTTAACAATAAAAGAAAAGGTATTCATAATAATGTGTCTCCATGCTCAATACATATCTGTGCTGCTTCGGTAAACTTCGGCAAGGTACGGTTGCTAAGTCTCATGTGCCTGTAATTTCACCGGCCCCTTACCTTACTAACCGAAAAACATATCTGATTTAGTTTGAATTTGACATATAAATGGATTAACATATAAGATACTGTTTATCTCGTGGAACTGTAACATCCCCCGAGAACTTGAATGAAACCACGGGGAAGCTGGTAAATAATAATTTGATTTTTTTTTTTATTTATATAATATTGATAGTTTTTATTATTGAATATTAATATATCAGTAGCTATAACAGAAATGAATTGAATTTTTTGACAATTATTTATTTAACAATACTACGTTTTGTACTATCGGACAAATAATGTAAGAAGGCGTAGGAGACAAACATACAAACATTCATTTTTATTATATATTTAGATTTAAAGGAGTTTAGAAAGTTCGTTACTTATCCTGTAAACGTTTTTTTTTTTTCGATTTCATAATTATTTTTTTTTAATTTGATCTTTTATATTATTTTATGCAACATAACATTATTTTGTTCCTTTTTTCATTAATAAATTTCGCCGCGCACGCGACACCTTGGGTTACAGATTGGTGTTTTAGTAAGGATCCATAATTATTTCGAAAATATAATAAAGCCTGTGATATGTCACCCTGGTATAGAGTAGCTTCCCACTGGTGAAATAATTTTTCAAAATCGGTACAGTAGTTTTGGAGCCTATTCAATGCAAACAAACAAATAATCAAATCTCATCACCAGATATAGATAAATATTAGTTAATTTGAAGCACATACGTACGTTTAATAAAATGTTCAGAAATGTAATTATTAAAATAAAAATAAAAATACTATCATCGAACCTGTTACCTTCAAATCCCAGATCTACTATCCCCTCAACCGCTAATTCATCGAAGCCTTAATTGGATAGGTACAAGGAAAATATGAGTACCTTTGATGAATACATTTGTTACGAACTAAAGTAAAGAAAATAAATAAAAAAACTGACTCGTTATAACAGCTGGAGACCGTAATTCCATGGGAGATTCTCCTTTTACTCCCAATCTGGAAATACCAGTTTAAAAAAACAATCATTCGTACTGATGTTTAGAATAAATTATCACTTTTAACCTCAAATACTAATTTAAATCACAATAAAATTATTTAAAACAATAGGTACTATAAAAAAAAACTAGCTAATTAATCAATTTATCCATAATTATCACATTTTCCTCATAACGGAATTACCGTCGCAATAATTCAAGCAACAATAATATTCGATGCCCCATGTTATATCCACGGGTAATACCAGTCCAAACATTATTTCCTCATTATAAACACTATTAAAAAAACTCAAATCACCGAATCAAACTTTAAACTAAACACATAACCACGCAAACTCTGACATAATTACAACAACAATAATTACAATATACGTGCGTAGAAACGTCACCTAACAAATACGAACTAATTACAGCTGATAAAAACAATTAACAGAATATACAATCGCATTTCATGAATCACGTTGAGTCAGAATCACCCACATATAAGCGGTAACGAGACGACAGAACTTCATTCCAACCGATAGACTCAAACAGTCAACATGACCGCCAAGATCGTCTTCCTTCTCGCTCTCGCAGCAGTCGTGGTGAAAAGCGAGGAGTCCAACGACATCTGCAACTGTGACATTGAGGAAAAACAAAAAGAGAAAACACTACTTTGGGATTTACTTAACAAATTCGCCACAAAACTGGACGGTGCTGATGTATCTGAGGAAGAGAAAAGAGTTTATGCAACGTTACCAGGAATGGTATCCCCTCTTCTGAGCTGTGAGTGCATGGAGAACAACAGGAAGAAGAGGAGAATCATCCAGACAGCCGAAGAAAGTGTTGAGAAGATCGATGATGAGCAAGAAGAACTCGACCGTGAGAAGAAGTCGGTGCAGCTCGGAGATAGAAGATGTCCCACTGGATACGCAAGGGTAGGCATCTACTGCTTCTCCCTGGACGAGCTCGAGTGATGTGTTGTGTGTTACAAATGTGTCTTCACGTCTTATGTGTTGATGCGACATTATGTGCTCTTTATTTCTCGAGTAGTCCCGTTCGATCCATGACAGTATCATGCTAGTCCTAGTTAAGTATTAGTTTAATTCAAAGATAAAAGCTATATTGTAGATAAGAATAATTATTTATTTACGTTTAGGTTTAATTAATAAAAATACATTTTAATTTAATGTGGTTGGATTTCTTTGATTACTTTTTAACCTTTAAATATCTCTAAAAATGTTGACGTCTTAGAATATTATAGAAAAATAACCTTTATTTAATTGAACATCGGATCAATAGATGCACCTTAAAATATAAGGAATAAAGCTCATTTTTCAATGGCACTCTCATACGTCAAAAGGGCGTAACAGACTAAGCCAAATGTCATATGGCTATTGTGTGACTCATATGCTGTATACAACTTATGGGATACGGCTTTTTCATGGAATCTATTAGTCAAATAAGTTCCGACTGAGTCATTTTTACTGAAAAATATTTTTTAAACGCCTAATTTTAAAGTTAGAACGATTAATCGGACAGTATAGTATTTGAATGATATTAAATTATAAAAAAAAATATTATTGCAAAAATTATTAAGCTGAATTAAAAAAAAAATAATAAAAAACGATGCTATGCCATCTTCTCGCGTCTTAATTCTTCGCAAGCATACGTAGAACACCTACCTAAACTTTCATATACAGGATAATTTGTATAAGAAAGCATAATGTACAAACATACAAAACATTCATTTATTTATATACTAGCGGACCCGGCAAACGTTGTTTTACCCAGCGGTTTTACCCGCGTTCCCGTGGGATGTCACATGTATTATACATAAAAACCTTCCTCTTCAATCACTCTATCTATTAAAAAAACCGCATCAAAATCCGTTGCGGGATATTGGGACAGAGAAAGCGACTTTGTTTTATACTATGTAGTGATAGATGAAATAATGTCATAATGTTTTTTTTATAATAACTCGGTATTGCCTGATGTCGTAATTTTACGCAACCTTTTAAATATTTTTTCTTTTTTTTGTGCTTAGACATTATTCACACGCGTCCATCTGAGCACAAGCTAAGAGCTTGTACTATCTCAATACTAGCTGATAAACTATATTATATATATATATAATACATTTAAAATTATATTGACAGACAGATATAAAACAAGCAGACATATTCATGGTAATTAATTTTTTTTTTTCTTACATACTGCATAATTCGTTCTAAAATAGTTCATTTAAATATGTATTGTTTTATTAAAAAAAACATATTTTAATAATTATACTCGTTATGTAACTATTTTGTAACTATTAGGAGCCGGTGGCTTTGACCACTGGTCGTGGGTTCGATACCGAACTAGGACAATCATTTTTGCACGTGCACGTTATATTACTTAGTGATAACTTTGTAATTTGACCATAACGAAATATCCATAAATAAGTTTAAAAAGAAATATATCGTCATCATCATCATCATCACCGGCTGATCACAATATGGAGACAATCCTCTCTTGGGACAATAGTAGTTAGTAGACAGTAAATACTCAAATTCATTCTAATCTTAATAAAAAATATTATTTAGTATAATAGCTCTCGTTTCTTAGTCTAGAATAATTTTTATACCTCAAAACATTTTAGAAAAATATGCGGTGAAAAACTGAAAATTTCATACCAATCGGATCGGTTTTTGAAAAAATCGTTTACATACATACGGGTCAAACAGAGAACCAAGTTCTGAAGTTCAGTAAAAAAAAAAATATTGTCTATCTAAACCATTAATCCAATGGAGGACTATAGGTTTGTTGTGTGAGCAAGCGAAGGATACTGGCTTGAAAAAAAAAGCTTTGGATACCAAAAAGCTAGTACAATATAGTTACCAACTAATCAAACGAAACAGCTTAAACAAATCTCTCAGATAAATAAATTCAGGGAAAAATATGACATCAAGGTATTTTGTGTTTAAGAAATAAAAGAGGAACTTATCTAGAACTGTGGGTATTAAGCTCATTTGGTTTTTTCCGAATAATACATTGTTTTACCTTATGATGTAAGAATTTAGTTATTTTATGTAAATAGCCTGAGATCATTCAACTAGTACCTATTTGGTATATCCCCTTATAAAAAATATAAGCCTCAGCCGTATTAATGGTTTTTCAGGGTTACGTACCTAAAAAGTAAAACGGGACCCTATTACTAAAACTCCGCTGTCCGTCTGTCTGTCTGTCTTTGTCTGATTTTAAAATAAGATACCGCTTTCAATAACCAAAATGTCTGATCATAAATTTAAAAATTATATTAGGAAAGTTTTGAAAGAAAAAGCGTATTACAAGGTAGTTCATAATATTGAAGATAAAAATGTATGGAAATAGCTGCTCTCTGCACAGTGCACCTCTAAATCTCTTGTTTAAGTTGTAAGTACCTAATTATTGTTATCATCTATTTTGTAGTCTTGTCATATTTTTTTTTTTTGTTTTGTTACCTATAATAAGTATTTTGTAATTGTTAAATATAAAATGATGTAAAATTGAAATTATAAAAAGCCAAAAAGTCAGAATAGATATAAATGTATATAACAAATAGAAAAGAATGTAACCTTGCTGAGTTTCTTGCCGGTTCTTCTCAGTTGAAGGCTGACTTCCGAACCGGTGTAACTTCAGTAACTTTAAATATGACCTTCATAAGTGCCCTCCGAAGACCTAAACTGAATAAATGGTTTTGAATTTTGAATTTTTATTAATTAGCTATCCCCCGCGGTTTCACCCGTATTCTCATAGAAATTAATTCTATTTACCGTAATCTCTGTTAATAATAAAATACGCTGTAATGCGCACGCGCAGATATGTCTGCCAGCGCACCGCAGAGAGACGCAGGCCGATGCGGATCCTCGTATATTGTCGGTCTCGCGTGCCTTCGTTGACCGTTGAGCTATAATCTAGTATATTTTTGTATTTTTAAACGAAGAATCAATGCTTAAAAATTCAAAATGTTCAGTTTTCAAAGCAAACCTTAAGTTTTTTGTTGTGTGTATATTTGAACCTTAACAGATGCATGATTTCAAAATTAAATAAAACATGCAAAACTGTTTGATTCCCGGTCCGGTAAATGATGACCAGGGGCTCGATTCTGTAAGGAAAATGACACTAACTCGAGAATGTTTCGTCGCGCCTCTATGCTCTGTCTCTGTCGCTTACTACGCTAATACTACTAATCACGTGAGACATAAGCTCTCCGAGGCCTCCGTGAAGCGGCTCGCCGGCGAAGTTTGTATTAGCTGAATAAGGGGGCTGTAGCTCGAGATTGGTAATGTCCGTTAAAAACGCGACAATGCTCACCACATGTCACGTTGAAACTTAAAATAGCTCTGCCTGGTTCTTCGGCGATAATAGGCGTGAGACTTAACAACATTTTATCTGAGGATCGAATTCGCATCGGTGAAGCCCCGCACTTGACCATTTCCCTACCATCTGGTGTACCGTACGTTTTCGTTCAAATTGACACTAAATAAAAAGGGTTAGAATAAATATCTTCACGCCATTTTGACCCTCGAAGAGGTAGGTCGAAGTCTCAGTACAGTGTCCATTATTCCATATTTACTAATAAAACTGTACCTCTCTCGAGCATCAATAAATGTTTAATAGATCCACGCTGTTTACTTGTAAATTCTTGAACTGTTAAAAAAGCTATAAATCTATAAAAACCTTGCCGGTTCTATACAGTTATACAATGTAAAAACTCGACCAGAACATCGCACCTTGTTGCAACATGTTCTGCTAATTGGTAACCCTTGCCATAAGAAGGCGCTATATTCAAGTTTCTGTTCATCCGAAACTTTTAAGCAGTCATATATGTTAGCAAAATAGGGTTCCTTTGACCTCAAAACTACTGAGCATATCGGGACCATTCGACGCGGAATTTTTCCTAGTTAGTTATAGGCTATATATGGTATCGATAAACGCGGGTGAAACCGCGGGGAACAGCTAGTAGTAGATATAAGTAAATGCATATTAAATTAGAATTCATAAATTATTAAGACTAGAGTTTGCCCATTTGTTGAAATTTGACTATGTCTTCATTTTGTTTGAATTGGTAATTGTAAAGATGGTCTAGATAAGATCGGGATAAAAAATAGCCTATATTTTATTCCAGGATATACTCTATCCATGTGCCAAGTTTCATCCAAATCTGTCCAGTAGTTTTTACGTGAAAGAGTAAGAAATTCGCATTCATAATATTTGTAGGAAGGATATCAGTTGCATTTACTAACAGACTAACAAATTTCTTTCTAACAATATCACGTCTCATAGTCGAACCCATTGGCGATGCCACTGGTGTTGCAAAGGTCCATAGGCGGTGACCACTTACCATCAGGTGGCTCGTATTTGACATAAATAGAATAATGAAGTAACGGGATGGTCTGCTCGTTATTGCATTTTATGTACAAACAGTTTCCTTAAGTTACTATCAAAACGTGTTTATGGTTTGTGTCCTTTGACGTGTTTTCCCTGAGCTTCATTACTACCATGACGTAACCGGATTGCCACTATTATGAACAATTCATTGGTTAAACAGTAATATTGCGTCATAATAACTAACAGTTATCACAAACTAATCAGTAAAAAAAAAGTCTATACCAACCATGCAAAGTTGGCCGTCAAACATGCAGACTTCACCTGTTGGAAAGTGGTCACCGCTGCCTATGGACTTTTGCAACACCTGGCTACATTTGGCTATCGCCGCGTTGTCAACCTTGAGACGTGAAGTTGTTAAGTCTCATATGCCTGTAATTTCACCGGCCTTACCTTTCTAAACGAAACACAGTAGACAAGTGCACTACTTCTTCACGGCGGCAATAGGTAAGATTAACTTCCGAGGCCAAATTCTGCACAAAAAGCTCTTCCCTTCAAAATTGTTTATTTTTTCTTTTAGCCTGGGACATTTAGTACACACGGCCATCAGCTCCCTTATTCAGCTACTACAAACTTTGTCGAACGAGGAACGAGGCCTCGGATAACTGACCTCTCATGTATTTAGCGAGAGGGACGAAGAGCAAAGACGTCGAGACGAAACATCTAATCGTCAAGCTAGTCATTTAGCTTACAGAAACACACCTCTGTATATAATTCTTTAGTCGTAAGTTTCAATAATTATTAACATTCTTAAAATATTGCTATTTGCATTTTACATTGAGTAAATTTGACTTAAAATTGGAAATAATAAAAGGTTTTTTTTATTTATCGTTAATATTAGGTAATAATATAATCACGTTTAAGTGATACATCACACTGACTGCTGACGCATCTGAAGTGTGGTGCGGGGCAGTGTGTAAAGGCCCTTATACTTACTACATTTTTATATGTAGGTAATAGCTGACCCGACAGGCGTTGTCTTGTCTTAACAATGAATATTGAATTCGAATCTTCCGATTGAATCGACTGTGTAATATGCAAAAAGAGATTATAAATTATGTAGTTAGTTTAGTTTTAAACGATATTTGCAGCGCGCATACTGTCAATCGCTCTAGCTGTCAAACCACTGACAATAATAAAAGTTTATATTGTCATAAGCGCTAGTAAAGTCGTAATATCTTCTAATTTTCCGCGCAACTTTCCTATTTTTTACTTTCATAAGAACCTTCTCCTGACAATAACAAACACAACTAAAAATGAATTAGCAAATTCGGTCCTGCCGTCTATGCCTGATGCCGTGACCAAGGGAAAAAGGGGTTCATTTTTATATACGAGTATATAAATATGTATTAATTGGAATAATATAATTTTAATTTTAAATATAATATAAATATATACCGGCGGATTTTCCAGTTATTGTCTCCCTTCTATTTATAGTAAATTCCTTGAATTTTTCATAAACCATTCATTATGAATAATTTATTTATTTTTAATGAATTCTTTCACATATTTTTTTAATCTATTTTCGGTGTATTTCTATCTCTATCGAAGTAAAAAAAAATTCTTAAGCATTTATTCAATTTAGACCCGCGGATGGCACTTATGAAGGTCAAATTTCAAGTTACTAAAGCTCGATGAGAAGAACCGGCAAGAAACTAAGCAAGTAGATTTTTTTTCTCTTAATACATTCAAATGTCAAATAACTTAAGTTGTATAAATACATATAATAATTTACATTATTTCAAAGTGTCAACAAACCTTGATCTGTACTTCTAAGGTTTTTCTAAATCGGCTTAGAGACAGATAGATATGACATGAGGATGGACATTTGGGGATTTATTACTATTTACGCATTAATTATAATCATGATTAGCATATAATATCCCTCGGGTATAACTGCGGGGGACAGCTAGTTTTATTAGCGCCATGTTTTATTAGCCGCTTTATGTATAGTTGAAGACACAACATAATATTAAGTAGTTTGAAAAACCTTTTGTAAGCAAATAATAAACAATTTATTTATTTGATACGTCTTGAGACAACGCGGTGATATTCCCGGTGATGCAAATGTCTCAATGACCACAGGTGAAGCGTTTACCTAAATGTGGGCATACTTGCCATATAAAAAAATTATTTGATTTATAGAACTATGTATAATGTACTACGGTTATTATTGAGAGGAAAACCAATGCAAACATAGTTATCTTCACCTATCTATGTAGTAAGGGAAATCTTCAACAATGGGTTTAACGCAGTATTTCCTAAAGGAAACTAGTTTCAATATTCATGCAAATTGATTTGAGTATGGTGGTTTTTAGGGTTGTCACTTTTTCAAAACTTTTATTTTTATTTTTTAACTTTTTATTTTGTATTAGTTAGTCAACAAAAACCTATTATTGGCTTATGATCAGTTGTATTCTTAATTTGTAAATATGTTCTGGAAAATAGCTGTAAGTTTTCTAAGTAAAAAAAAAATACAAGTGAGAATATAAACTTTTTATGAATTTTTTTTCTTCATTTTTTTTTATGAGTGAAAAATTGAAAAACTATTAAAGTGGACAATTATTAGGTAAGATAGGTACGTAGGCCTTTCTATTAAATAATCAGGTCCCTGACATGACAGCTTACTAGGGTTGTTTGCTTTGATATTTAATTATATTTTTACGGGGTATTTCGTATCACGTTATAGAAATAACATATAAGATACTTTTTGTGAAAAATGTTACATCTCTCGGGAGCGCGGGTGAAACCGCGGGGGACAGCTAGTATAAAGGCATAAAATAGATTACAAATTAAAACTATGATAAGGTCCATCAGCATCATCATAAAATTAACCATCGGATGAATAGAAGAAACTTATTTCCAAAGCAATAAGAATGAATTTTCAATGGCAAGCTTATTTAATAAATCAGTAAGTTTTTTAATTATGTATTTGACGTAAGTATCTCTAAAAAAAATAAAAATCGCATCCCCTTATTTAAATATGTTGTGAAGCCAATCTAATACATCCCTAAAATCATGTCGTCTTTCTCATTCATTGAGTAGAAGAGCTCTTAGTGCAGAGTTCGTCCGGATAAGTACTACCACCTTACCCATTTCCGCCGTGAAGCAGTAGTGCACTTGTATTACTGTGTTTCAGTTAGAATGGTAAGTGGGGCGGTGAAATTACAGGCACATGAGACATAACAACATCATGTCTCAGGGTCCACAACGATGCTCTGGTGTTGCAAATGTCTATAGACGGCTGTGACGCGGTATAATAAAAAAATAGAAAAAAAAAACATAAAAAAAACTGTGTGGCAACCCTGGGCTAGGGAATAATTAAATAAATGCATCACAAAGTATATAAAACTGTAATAATTGCGGAAATAGGTTCTAACATAATGTTTTTATGTAAATGCGTAAGTTGAGTATAAAAATAGAACAAGGTAAAAAAACCTTAATTTTCCCATAATTCAAAACTCAGTTTAGGCCTGTGTGACACTTAAGGTCAAAGTCACTGTAGCTAAATAAATAACTGAAGACAAAAGTCAAAACTATTTAATTAGTAAAGTCTTTAAGAAGGACAATGCTACTATATGTTTAATATTCACTAGCTATCCCCCGCGGTTTCACCCGCGTTCCCGAGAGATAAGCATACACATAAACCTTTCTATTGAATTATTCTGTCTATTGATAAGAATCGCATCAAAATCCGTTGAGTAGTTCAAAAGATCTAAACGTACAAACGGCGGAAGGGACTTTGTTTAATACTATGTTAAAGTATGTCTATGCTGCAACTAAATATATCTTCGAATACATAATACGACAACACACCACAGCTATGTAGAAGTAGTCAAATAAAAATGGGAAAAATATCAATTGGCTGGAATAAAAAAAATACAAAATATATTTTTTATTTCTGTTTAGCATGCATAGATTGTCATCATCATCCTATCCTGTTCCAAATCGGTCGCCGCAACATTTCCAACAGTTACCAAAGCGAAGTAAAAATTTGACAAAACCGTTCAAATTTATGAATAGAAGCAGGTAATGATAAAAAAACCCAAATGTTACAGTTTCCCTGTTTTAAATTTAAATATATGTAAATAAAATGTAGTTCAACGCTATATAATATGTTTTGTGCGTCATTGTCTTGGGGAAGTCCTCTGTGTTGGCATCTATGTATTGAAAAGAGAGAGGCATGCGTGAACATACGCGTGCGCGTGGCGTATTTTTTTTTTTTTTATGGATAAACCAGTTGCCAAACGTTGAGAAATCGGTTTACCTCGTATCACATACGTATTAAAAACTATGACGATAAAAAACGTAATTATAAACCATCTTTTATTTTGTGATGTTACGCAATTATTTTTATTTTACACGCTTTTATAAACTTCACCTGTATGTATGTTTGTTACCGACTCCTTTGGGTACTATTTTGACCCACTTTAAACGGTCAGATTTCATTCAAACTCAATATTTTAAACAGTCAGACCCGTTATCCTTACTAGGATAATCATGATTAGCGATTTAATTAAAAAATGAAAGCGTGTTTTTTTTTTTTTTTTAAACTATTATTTAAATGCATAACTTTTTGTAAAAAAAATAACTGAAAATAGAAAAGGTTATTTTACAATATAAAATAAGTATTTAATTATACTGATGACGTAATTAAAACACTATTTATTCTCAATAACTACTAACTGTCTGGGCGTATATACCTATATATAATAGTTATGTATTTATATTAAGAATAAAACCAATATATTATGTAGTACTAGCTGCCTCCCGCGGTTTTACCCGCGTTCCCGAGGGATGTCACATTTTCCCAGGATAAAAAGTAGCCTATATCTTTTTCAAGGATATGCTCTATCTATGGGCCAAGTTTCATCCACATTTGTCCAGTATTTTTTGCGTGATAGAGTAACAAACATCCATACATACAAACATTTACATTTCATAGTAAGATTTAAAAAACATAGTAAAAAATAATTTTGCACTATTATTAATAATGTCTGCAACATAATATCGATGTCAACGAACTATGCACCTGTGTTGGCCTGCACTAGACTAGGGAGGGGAAACCCTTGCACGGTTCATCGAACATCGACTCGTGTACCTAACGGCCTTGTGCATCGATACTTACTTTTACCATTATGGTTAGAGAATAATTGTTATATAGTAAACTATTTGACATTCACTTATAAATAAACTCATATATGTGTAAATTACTAGTTGTCCCCCGCGGTTTCACCCGCGTTACGAGGTATGTAACATTTTGCCAGCACAAAAAGTATCCTGTCTGTTCAGAGCATTTTCTATATATGTGCCAAGCTTCAAAATTCAATCCGTTCGTGTGTTTGCGTGAAAGAGCATACATCCATACATACAAACTTTCGCATTTATAATGTTACTAGCTGTCCCCCGCGGTTTTACCCGCGTTCCCGTGGGATGTCACATGTATTATACATAAAAACCTTCCTCTTCAATCACTCTATCTATTTAAAAAAACCATCAACATCCGTTGCGTAGTTTTAAAGATTTAAGCATACATAGGGATATAGGGACTGAGAAAGCGACTTTGTTTTATACTATGTAGTGATGATAACAAAATGAATCTGTAATCTGTAAGCTGTCTTTAAAGTGGCCATAGATTGAAGTTTGTTTTTTTTTTTTTTTTTATGCCACTTGGGCCGACAAACAAGCAGACGGTCCACCTGATGGTAAGTGGTCACCGCCGCCTATGGACATTTGCAAAACACTAGGAGCATCGCCAATGCGTTGTCGACCCTGAGACGTGAGTTGTTAAGTCTCATGTGCCTATAATTTCACCGGCCCCCTTACCTTTCTAACCGAAACACAGTAATACGAGTGCACTATTACTTCACGGCAGAAATGGGTAATGTGGTAGTACTTCCCCGGACGAACTCTGCACTAAGAGCTCTACTACGCAAAAACTTTGATGCAATTTGGCAGAGAGATAGAGAATTCCCAATAAGATGCCTTTTTATCCCGGGAAAATGTTAAATCCCTCGGGAACGCGCGGGAACTGATCTATATTTATAAACACACATACCTACTTAAAAATAATATCACATTCTAACTAATAAATTAATATCAAATATTAAAGATAAAAAAAGCATCTTCACTAGCAGGAAAATGGTAGCTATTAATTTAATATAAAATTTATATCAAATGGTATACCCACAAAGTATATTTTTTTCATATCTACCTTTATTTTCAATTAACAATGTATCGTAACAATTGCACAAATTAAAAGTTGTGACATTGACAGAAAAGGCGATAATACCGCGTGGTTTTCCCGCCAATTACAAGTTTAAACCAGTGTTACTCAAACTCATCACAACCTACTCCCTAAAAAAGGTTTTATTTATCCTAGTCAAAAAGTTTGTAACTTAACCTCGAAACTCCTTAATAAAAAAAAACGTGTGTGTGTGTGTGTGTGTGTACTTAGATACGCACGTAAGAAGTTATGCTCGAAATTATTGGTGTGAAAAACTGTACTAAAAGCATTTGTCTTTACTATTCAATCGTGAAATTGTAGTGTCCGAACTCTTTGCACCTGTCTGTAGCAACGAATAATTTTTTTTAACGTTGTTAGGTTATTATTGACAATAACATCATTACTCACTCATTGACACTGACAGTTGCGATATGTGCGATCTTCCGGAGAGACAGTTATCTGCTAACTTCAACCAGTTTGACGTGTTAGTGATGCGCGCGCATCTTAAAATTATACTCTCATAATTTTTACATAACGCGCCGAAAGAAGTACCTATAACTTCAAAAATAATAATTTTAATTCATATTCCAATACCCAGTGATAGTAAAAAGTAAATAAAAAAAACCACTCGCGACATTGATTTTAATTGAGAGCCACTGTACCATAATGACACAACACAAAATGTTTTTTTGTCTATGGTTACATCGGAAGTTTTAACTCTGTGGTTATACGATGACATTTATATTTTTATCTGCTATTTTTTAATTTACGGCCATTCAACCTGATTGACAATATTTTGACATGCCTTCCACATATATATTATAGTCTATACCACTATATAAATCGGTAGGATGTCTGTCCATTTTTTGTAAAATTAAATTTTATGATAAATATTTGTTTTATGACTCACTGACATCAATTCCTTTTTTTTTGTGTTTGTATTTCCTTTTATAATTGAAGAACGATTAGACCGATCTTGATGAGAATTGGTATATAGTCATAATATGTAATTGCGAGAATGATAGGCTATATATAATATCAATAAACACGGGTGAAACCGCTGGGGACAACTAGTTTTGATATAGATTTATTTGGAAAACTTTTTGGCTTTGAAAAAACACACAGGTACATAAAATACCACATAACCCAATTATAAACAGTACTAATTAAATTAATGACTTAAAACTGATTAGTCGTGCTTCTAAAATGGTTTCATAGCATTCACGTCTCAGGGTCGACCACGCAGCCTGGTGTTGCAAATGTCCATAGACGGGGGTGACCACTTACCATCAGGTAGACCGCCTGCTCGTTTGCAGTAAGTTGGTGAGTAATGATATTGGCAAAGGTGCTGAGCAAAGCACAGAAGGGAACTGGCTCAAAAGTGCCGCTGTCTGTGCTTGGCGACAGGTTTTGTGGGTGGCCAGCCAGCCGAGCACTACAAAGTACCCTACCCTGCTATGGTTTCCTTCACCGAAAGCTCCAGCTCATCGCAGGATTCGAACCCACACATCACGTCACGGTACTCGACGTCACTACCAGCTGAGCCTTAAACCACCGTAACCTTGCTTTTTATGATATTTTTTGGTTCTGTTGTTTGTCCTTTTTTAATGGATGAAGTGGTCTCCAGCTGGGATACCATTTATTATTAACATTTTTATACCTGTATTTATTTATGTATTAATCTTTTTGGTGATCTAAATAAATAGACAAAAAAAAATATTCTGAGACTGTTTTTACACGCGGCTATCTGGTCCCAAACTAAGCATAGCTTGTACTATGGAAACCAGACAACTGATGTACATATACTCTTTTTCATGCACACCAATGTTTGTCCTGGGTGGGAATCGAACCCGCGACCTTCGGCTGATAAATAAAAATAAAATAAACCTGAATAAAGTTAAAAACCAAATTACTTTTAGTTTAAATTAATCTACCAATATAAAACCAGTTTGTAATTATATGACTTAATAGATTTCTACACAAATAATTATGCGAAGGTCAATATTTGTTTTTAACTTGTTTTTGACACAGACTCAAATGTGGCATCAAAAGGTTATAATAATAAATATCCTGGGATATTGTGTGATTGTGTTATGTATTCTTTACACACGGCAAAAATTGTATATGTTGCACATCAGTTATCTAGTTTCAATAATACAAGCTCTGCTTAGTTTGTGATCAGATGGCCGTGTGTAAAGAATGTCCCAGGATATTTATCATATCTATTAACCATATATTTTTTATTAATTAGGATAAAGTGAGACACAAACTGTGTAGACATAAATAAGCAACACATTACGGATATCGCTGAATACCAGACAAGATGTAAAAGGGCACAATACCGTGGGAATGTACTAGCGGAACCGCAGACATAAAAAAAATAGATATGGCGATGTGAATTTAAATAAATAGATACTTTTTTTTATGCTACATGGGCCGACAAACAAGCAGACGGTCCATCTGATGGTAAGTGGTCACCGCCGCCTATGGACATTTGCAACACTAGGGGCATCGCCAATGCGTTGTCGACCCTGAGACGTGAAGTTGTTAAGTCTCATGTGCCTGTAATTTCACCGGCCCGAAACACAGTAATACAAGTGCACTACTGCTTCACGGCGGAAATGGGTAAGGTGGTAGTACTTCCCCGGACGAACTCTAAATTATATCCAAACTAAGCAGAGCTTGTACTATGGAAACCAGATAGCTGATATACTACATATACTACTTTTTATATGGTACTACATATACTACTTTTTATATGGTACTACATATACTACTTTCTTTTTCTAAATGCATACTTATATAGATATTTACACCCAGACACAGAACAAACAGACATGTTCATGCACATAAATGTTTGTCCTGGGTGGGAATCGATCCCGCGACCTTCAGCTCGGCAATGAGAGTCGCTAACCACCAACCCAACTGGCCTAATCAGTCTGATTTTTATTCTAACAGTTGTTGTCCTGACGTTTGTTACCTTTTCCCGGAATAAAAAGTATCGAATTTATTTATTATTACATTAATTCAGGTTATAAACTATGTATGTGCCAACTTCATCCAAATCCGTTGTGTAGTTTTTGTGTGAAAGAGTAACATACTTTCGCATGATTTTGAAGTTAGCTGATAACGGTCTCTCCGGAACATCGTACAAATCGCAACTGTCAGTGTCAATGTGTGAGTAATGATGTTATTGTCAATAATAACCTAACAACGTTAAAAAAAAATATTCGTTGCTACAGACAGGTGCAAAGAGTTTGGACACTACAATTTCACATAGTAAAGGCAAATATGCTTACAATCAAATGCGTCCAATTACCGCCTATTTACCCTTTTTTTAAAAAATAATATGCGGTTTTAATTGACCCCAGCTACTTTTAATTTGAATGCCCCCCCCCCCCTCATTATTATCAAAAAGTAAGTGTCCCCAGCAGTTTCTGAGAACCTTCCAAACTTTCTCATTTATAATAGTAGTAAAATATACGAAGACCTCTAGACCTCTAAGATGTCTATGGCCATTACGCAGTGCGAAGTTAAAAACCAGTCTAGACTCGATACTCGTGCGCACGACCCGGCTTGAATGTAAATGTAACGCATTGTGCTCGTACTCGTGTGTACACTGTTTATTGACATACGGAATACTAGCTGTTACCTGCGGTTTCACCCGCGTTCCGGAAGGATTCGATATTTTTCCGGATAAAAAGTATCCTATGTGCTGAGTTTCTGCCTAGTTCTTCTCGGTTGATAGCTGACTTCCAAACTTTATTTTATTTTTCTTTCATTTTTCTTTATTTGGGACAGCAACAGTCTTATACTATAAAAAATTACATGGTTTGACTTATAATTATGAGACCAATTACAGCTACCTACGTACTAAAATGGAATTCTTACCAATATCTTACATAACACAAGTTTGAAGCAAACAACAAATATAAGTATGAGTATTGTACAAAAAGAAAGAAAAAAATACAATAATAACAACAATATGCTATATATTTTACTTCAAACTAAGTACTATGTCAGATAATAATCTACCTATATCCTATATCCTCAGAAGGTACAATGATATAATTCACAAGTGTGACTTGGATATTTTTGGAGATAATTTGGGCTCATTTAAAAATGCCATATTTCACAAAAAGTAACAATTTATTTTCTTTATTTTCATTTTCTTTCGTAGAGTGTTTTCTGAGTTATAGTTTACCTATCAACTGTTTAATGTGTAAGTTCGTACTTTAATAAAAAATCAATGCTGTGCTTTCCTGTATTTTAGATGCATGCGAGAAAAGTAACTGTTATAGTATTCCAAGATAATGTTAAGTGTGTATTTAGTTGGTAAGCCAATAATTAAATAATTAATAAATACCTCTTTACCAAATTGCATTCATATCCATTCAGCCGTTCTGGCGTAATTGAGTAACACACATAGATTCATCCAAACATTGGCATTTATAATAGTTATAGCTGTCCCCCGCGGTTTTACCTGCGTTCCCGAGGGATATCACATTTTCCCGGGATAAAAAGTAGCCTATATGTTATTCCAGGATATGCTCTATCTATGTGCCAATTTTCATCCATATCCGTTTTGTAGTTTTTGCGTGAATGAGTAACAAACATACTTACATACAAATCCTTCCTCTTTATAACATTATTTTTAGTATTACTATATTAGTAAGTAGAGATAAGAAAGATATAATATTTATAAATATATTATTTGATTTACTGATTAATATTGATGCAGTACTTTAGTCAGACAACATGGGCTTGTTGACTTGATGATTAAAAACTCCACGCTCCACTGCCACGCCTTGATCGTGGATTCGATTTTGGCCAGGAGAAATATTTGTATATCTGAACTTGTCTGTTTGTTCGGTGTCTAAGTATAAACATGGCAGGCCAGTTGGCTTGGTGGTTAGCGACCCTGACTGCCAAACCGAGGGTCGCGGGTTCGATTCCCACCCAGAACAAACTATGTGTGCATGAACATGTCTGTTTGTTCTGTGTCTGGGTGTAAATGTCTCTATAAGTATGCATTTAGAAAAAAGAAGTGGTATATGTAGTATATCAGTAATCTGGTTTCCATAGTACAAGCTCTGCTTAGTTTGGGATCAGATGGGAGCCATCTTGATCTTGTAAATAAAACGGTATTTTTGGGTCTTACATTAGACAATAAATTGCAATGGGGACCTCAGGTTGATACTCTAGCTGCTAAATTAAGTTCGGCTGCTTTTGCTGTTAGGAAAATTAAACAATTGACGAATGTTGAGACGGCCAAATTAGTTTATTTTGCATATTTTCATAGCCTCTTGTCCTATGGTATTTTGTTTTGGGGAGCAGCAGCGGATATAGAATCAATATTTATTATACAAAAAAGAGCAATTCGTGCAATTTACAGTATGGGTCCCCGTGAATCATTAAGAGATTTATTTAGGGAAATAAATATAATGACATTACCTTCACTATATATTTATGAAAATATAATGTTTATACGTAGAAACATAGGAATGTTTGAGTCAAAATTAGATATTCATAGTATAAATACAAGACAAAGGGAGAAGTTAGTTGTTCCATACTTTAGACTAACTAAAGTTAACAAGTCATTTCTTGGTAATTGTGTTCGATTTTATAATAAGATACCGCTTTCAATAACCAAAATGTCTGATCATAAATTTAAAAATTATATTAGGAAAGTTTTGAAAGAAAAAGCGTATTACAAGGTAGTTCATTATATTGAAGATAAAAATGTATGGAAATAGCTGCTCTCTGCACAGTGCACCTCTAAATCTCTTGTTTAAGTTGTAACTTGTACTTAATTATTGTTATTTTCTATTTTGTAGTCTTGTCATATTTCTTTTTTTTTTTTTTTTTTGTTTTGTTTTTATTAATGTTACCTATAATAAGTATTTTGTAATTGCTAAATATAAAATTATGTAAAATTGAAATTATAAAATAGCCAAAAAGTCAGAATAGATAAAAAATTATATAACAAATAAAAAAGAATGTAACCTTGCTGAGTTTCTTGCCGGTTCTTCTCAGTTGAAGGCTGACTTCCGAACCGGTTGTAGCTTCAGTAACTTTAAATTTGACCTTCATAAGTGCCCTCCGAAGGCCTAAACTGAATAAATGGTTTTGAATTTTGAATTTTTTTGAATTTTGAATTTTGATGGCCGTGTGTAAAGAATGTCCCTGGATATTTTTATTTGTTATTTTATTATATCTTCAAGGTACTTTGTTAAATAGAGGAGGATAAGAGACCTATTTGGTCTCTGGTTTTAAATTTTAAAAAGCATTTAATATTTTTTCATTTTTTTAATTGAAAAAATTTAATATTTTTTCATTTTTTTAATTGAAAAAATTTAATATTTTTTCATTTTTTTAATTGAAAAAAATACTCATATTTTTATGTCTCAGTCTCAGCCCCCTTATTCAGCTAATACAAATCTCGTCGGCGAGCCTCCTCACGGAGGCCTCGGAGAGCTTGCCTCGCACGTGATTGCGTAGTTAGCGACGAAACATCAATCGAGTCCCAGTAATGGAACTCCCACTCCACCGAAATAATTTAAATCCAATAATGTAATGTGGGAAGGACTATCGCCATTTCTATTCCATACTTTCCCGACTTGTGAATCGAACCAAAGACCCCGGAACATAAATTCTGTTTAATATGCTTTAGGATACTCCTGGGACTGCTGCGGTTCTGCAGCGCATCTGGAATGCTTGCGGAGGCAACGGTTGATTCCTTTAATGGTATTATCATGAAGAGGACCGCCTCTATGATGTGCCGCCTCCGCGCCAGTGCCGATAGCAGCCTAACCGTGTTTGCGGAGCGCTGGGACTCGCCAATGCGGGCGCGATGGATGCATATCCACACCAAAAAATAAATAAAAAATAAATAAAAAATTAGTACTGTTGTTCTTTATACTGTGCTAACATTAGGGTTAAAATAAATTGTATACTAACAGATATGGACATTGTCTGACGTAAATAAATAAAAATAAATAATGGCTAAAAACGAAAGTATTCACTTTATTTCATTTTATTTTTGCCATATTTATTTTTGGCTCGTAGTTTGCAAGTAACTATTTAATAAACAGTACATATGTCCGCGGCGTGGGGTCCTGGTGACCTGTAAAACAGGGTATCCTAGTACAGGCACCAGTCTCTCACAAAGGAGTAGCGTTGATAAACTGGCTAATGTTAGTCTTAACAACTTACTTAGATATTAAGAACCTTTGTAAAGAGAGAAATAAATAAATTATTATTATATTCATAACCAGCTACCTAAATATTCCAGGGATCAAAACATAGAATATAACAGGAATAGCAGGTAGTTCCTGAGACTGTCAAACAAACAAATTCTATTGTATGTACATATTTATATAGATATCTCTAGTATTAAAGTCTGTTCTATTTGCACGCTTATTTCTAAAAAATCGCGCATTAGATTAATTTATGTTATATGCTGTTTGGACCATCAGTTATACAATTTCTTTAGAAGGTTTTTGTATATCTACTAATATTATAAAGAGGAAAGATTTGATTGTTTGTTTGTTTGCATTGAATAGGCTCCGAGACTACTTGACCGATTTGAAAAATTCTTTCACTGTTGGGAAGCTACACTATCTCCGGTGAACATAGGCTATATAAAATTTTCAAAAAAGTTAGAGATCCTTACTAAAACTACAATAATGTAACCCAAGGTGTGAACAAATTTCCAACAAACTTTCTTACATCACGTGCGCTGCGAAAACTGTTGATGGTAGACAGAACAAAATAATGCAACATATTTTGGCAACGCGGGTGAAACCGCGGGGGACAGCTAGTAATATATACATTGATATTATTATTCCACTCATTTGAAGCCGGGTGCGGTCGCTAGTCGTAGATAAAAGGCATTACGGAATGGCTACTTCAGCGGTCAACCCTAACTGATACCCCACAGGCTGTGGGTTCGATTCCCATCCAGGGCAAACATCTTTGTTGTGTCCGTAGCTTTGTAGTGTAGTAACTAGTAGTGGGGGTAGTGTTTTAACTAATATTGTTAATACATATGAGTTTGTATGTTTGTATATTTCGACGCACCAATAGCACGAACAATCGGGATTTTATGTAGTATATTTTTTTCTCGGGAAATGATCGGATCCCTCGGGAACGCAGGTAATCCCCGTGACCCAAGCCAATGTCTATAAAAGGTGGAAAAGTATTTTAAAATTGCAATATAATATGTAAAACATCAATTTCCTGGGTACTTCTTCACCGTTACTTGGAATTAGAATACTTCTAGATATTAAGTCAAAAATGGTATTTAAGTTTATAAGTCAGATTCAAACGTAATATGACAGGAGAAAGATGTAACAAAAATATATATAGGTAGTTGATGCGAGATCTGGCTCAGATATCGGGAGACATCCATGCAACATTCTTTATTAGGTTACTTCACAGTACCCAAGAGTGATCTTCGTTCCATAATTAAGTTTTCTTCATCTATTCTTTTAATTTCCAAAGAAACCTTGGTTTTATTTGATAAACATGTGTACAGTTGATGAAATTCTGTTTTTTCTATTAAAATCAGCTATAATTTACAATAATTAAACAGTTTTAACCTTGTAGATAGTGTATTTGCTTTGTTGCTAAATGTATTCATTAAACATTGTCATCAATTAACAACGCTAGTACAAAAGCATATGTATCAAAAATTCTTGGCTTATATCTTGTCCATCACTCAGTATCGCTTAGCTGCATACCTAGTAAACGCTTCAACAAACGCTGTGTATATCTAAAAACGCTTGGCCAATATTCAGGCCCATCCACTTAATTAAAGTTACATTAACATCAAACCTAATTTCTTTGCTAAATATCTTGGCATATCATTTAAAACGGTTTACTTGATACTTAAGAGCTAACAAACGCATTAACAAAAGCTGCGTATGTGAATCTAAAATGCTTGGCTAATATCTTGGCCCATACACTTAATTAAAGTTACGTTAACATCAAACCTATTTTTTTTTGCCAAATATCTTGGCTAATCATTTAAAACGGCTCACTTGCTGCTTAACACCTAACAAACGCATTAACAAAAACTGCGTATCTAAAATGCTTGGCCAATATCTTGGCCGCCACACTGGCGGAGTGCGGGGCATTCAGCACACGTCATCGCGGCGTGTCCGGTCGCTCCCCCAATAAATGAAATTTAACAGAATGAAGGAAAAAAATCAATACCAACACTAGTCACTGGGTATCGTATCGGCGGCCACTATCACCCCTCTAATTTACTGCCAACGATAAAAACAATCCGGCGTCTGTGTGCGTGAGCGTCGACACGGCACGCACACAGCCCAGCACATATTAACCGCTACAATATTCATGCGACATTATGAACGCGCCCTTATGTAATATATCGGTCATCAATAATTCCACATAATAGAAAAATATCACATGAAACATACTCACGGGTATAGCAGCCGTCAAATATTCTGAAAGTTGAGCATCCTAATACTCGGCTCCGGCGAGGTCGACGAACCCGGCAGACACGCAGACAAGCACACAGTCCGCCATGTTGGATTTTAAACGTCAATTTTGAGTTTCGAATCCGCGAACTGTCAAACTCCGGACCGTCCGTAAAACTTGGTGTGAAACTTAATTCCTCTCCGATACAATTCTCGTTCTTCCGTATTATTTGTTTTAAAATTTTTTGGTGTAGATTTTTTAAAGTTTTTATGTTGTAATTACGCCTATCTATAAACACTTTATCATTGTATAAAACGGTATAAAAATATTAAAATTATGAACCATGGAAAACTTGTAAATTAAAACGAAATATAAATATATATTAATAATAATATAAACGTTCTAGCCGCTCAGAGTTCGAGCGCCTACTGACTTAAAATTTTTGGGTATAAAAACATGCTACAATAGCCTCCAGAGGGAACTAGCAGTCTTGATACTTTCACTACACGGGAAATTCGCTGATATGAGGAAAAATCGGGGTTAATGGCTCACGGAAATTTGATCTTTACCTCCAGTGAATAAAGCCCTATTTTAAAATAAAGTCATTTCATAAATTAAATGGCAAGGAAATACCTATGTTATGAAATTACATTATCATTAAAAGACATACTTACTTACAAAGAAAATGGATTTTAATAATTTAAACATTATGATTCTTGTGTAAGAATTTTCTTGATAAGTTTTCTCGACAATTAATTATTAACCGATAATTACAAGCAACCTCCAGCTATTCAATTAAATATAATCTGAAAGATTTTGTTACTTATTATCTATGGATACTAAACGAGATTTTTTCTTAATTAAATAAAAATTACATGGGTATATCGAAAACAGCTCTAACGATTTGGATGAAAATTTGTACTTAAACAATGTTTTGCTTTCTTTTGGATATGTATGTTTAACTAGCTTCCGTCCTGAGGTGGGATAAAAAGTATCCTTAGTTGTATTCCAGAATTGATTCTGTCCATGTTTCAAATTTCATTTAAATCCGATCAGCAGTAATGGAGTTAAGTGATAGTAAACATACACACATACTTTGGCATTTATTTAATATAAAGAAGCTAAGATATAAAGAATAAGTAATTATTATAAGGTCAATATTGTTACTAAACTAATAATATAATATTATAAAGAGAAAACTTTTGTAATTTTTTTGTAATTAATAAACTCAAAAACTACTGGACCGATTATGACAATTCTTTCACTATTGGAAAGCTACTTTATTCAGAAGTAACATAGACTATGTTTTAATCCCATGGTACATGAGACCCTTCGGGGAACGCAGGTGAAACCGCGAGAGGGAAGCGAGTATTTATTTAAAATAAAACCTTCTTTTGCGCAAGTCTGTATATTGCAATACAATAAGTAATATAGTAATAATCTAGAAATATGACTTATCATACACAAATAAGCATGTTTTTAGTTAAAAAAAAATCCTAATTACTTACAGAACCAACTTGCTTGTAGGTAGCGAATAAGTGAATCCAAAAAGATACTAAAATATCAACAAACCTCTTGATCGAGTATTTATTAAACTTGTGTGAACGTTGTTTTAATTTTTTTCTTTGCAATTACAGTTGGCCCCATAGTTTAATGATATTCACCATATAGTATGTGTTATATTGCAAAAACTAACCTAAAAATTTTAAAGAATGCATTTGGAAATAATAAATATCCTGGAGATTAAATAATAGTTTTTTTCTTGTTTTAATTAATAAAAATATATTCCTTCTTATTGTTAAGTAAAATGTTGTTATTAATAACTCTTTTAGGGACAAAAGGGTGTTTTATATTAATTTTACAGTCAAAACTGGTTAATTATAAAAAAGGGCTGTACACTATTGACATATTCGCTACATATAGCGATATCCTACAAAAAAATCCTATATTCAGTATCGGCTATAGGAGAGCTTTAATGTCTGTCGATGCCACTGAATTTACAACATCCTTCAACTGAGAAGAACCGGCAAGAAATTCAGTTATTATAATTAGTTTTTTTATAATTTTTACCTAATGTAATATTTCAACAGATGGAGACCGCTGGTTGACAAAGTCAGAAGCCACGATCTTCAGCAGTGAGGTATACGACTAGAGAGAGAGTAATATTACAAAAAAAAAACTACCCGATATAAAAAAAAAGTGAAAGTGCCAAGTATCAAGAGCGACGAGCCGCAGTAGCGACACGCGTGTGTGCGTGTGAGAGGGGGCGCGGGGCGCTAGGGGGCGCGAGGGGGGGCCGCGGGTGAAATTTTTCGTTTTTCGCCCACTTTTCCGTCCCGCTCTAGTTTTTCGTCTCCCTCATTTTTTCTTCGCCCGTTTTCTTCTTCCTAGTGCCCCACCACATGTGTGCCGGCCGCAGTACATGCGAAATGAACAGAAGCAGCGCAAACATTTCCGGTTTCAGTTCGGTTTTGTTTTAGGAATGTATTTATGTGTTTTGATTTTGCGCTTAGGTTATTGATTGTCTTGGGTACTTCTCACGATTGTTTAAGGGGTACTCTACTTGTAGGGTACTCATTTACAAAAAGGGTAAACCATTTCTTTAAAATAAAATATTTCTTGATTTATTACAATAATTTTTGTAATATAAGGCGAAAGTTTTTTTTTTTCTCATATTTGAATTAAGCGAAAATATTAAACTTTCAAGCTATTTCTTCCATAATTCACCGTGTACAGGAACAAATTATTTTGTACTTACTAATTAATAGAAAAAAAATACTTTTATCATATCATTACGTAATCGCAATGTATTTAATAAAACAGAGTTATTGTTATTGGTAATTTGTTAACCTCGTTTTTTTTAATAATGTTGCATCTGGTTAGTTTCCATATACTATGTAGAGCGCGGCCGCCCGCCCTCGCTCCTCGGCGGCGCCTTACTGCTATACAGAGTGTCCATTTATACAGTCACTATTATAATTTCATTTTAATTATATTTTTTTTTTATTTAATTATTTATTTAGTAAATCGTTTTAATATTGTAAATGCTGGTGAGTTCATTTGTTACGCCTCCACGGCTAAACGATTGAACCTATAATGATGAAATTTTGCACACACATAGCCTATAATATAGAGAACGGCATAGACAACTTTACGACTTTATACCGGGAACGTGAGAGTGAGCTTGAGAGAGAATACGCGGGGGATAGCTAGTTCAAACCAAAAATATATTATATGTTGGGCCAACTTACTCCGAATGACCAACAATAACATTCCCAAAGAGGGTTGGCGTCAGACGGCAGTAACAAACCTGCCTTATCTATCATTATTTGTAATGCATCAAATGGAAAGTAGAGTTCGTCCGGACAAGTACTACCACCATACCCATTTCCGCCGTGAAGCAGTAGTGCACTTGTATTACTGTGTTTCGGTTAGAAAGGTAGGGAAGCCAGTGAAATTAGAGGCACATGAGATTTAAGAACTCCTCGTATGAGGGTCAACATCGCATTGGCAGTGGCCCTAGTATTGCAAATGCCCATAGGCGGCGATGACCACTTAGCATCAGGTGGACCGTCCGATTGTTCGTCGGCCCACGTGGTAAATAAAACAAAGGAGCAGAACAGACTAGACATTATACTCTTTAAAGGTGTATTTCAAGACTCATAAGCCGGATCTGCATCTAAGCGAACTCAGTTCTCTTCTCCGAGGCAAAGAAAAATATCATGACTTGTTTGATACATTTTCTGTAACTTTGATAGAAACACAAAGTTATTATTTAAAAAAGAATACCTTTAACTTGCTACTTATTAGTAATTTAAAGTTCTAGATGATATAATAAATATTATTTTTTTCAAATATAAAAGAAATCTTTCCACCACCACAAATCACTTAGTAACAGGGCTTATAAAAACACCGGCCTGTATACACGCAGAACTAAGAAACGAGGGAGTAAGTACACACGGCCTCCCCACCCCCCAGGGGGGGAGTACATGGCAAATACGCGAAAGCAATAGGACTTTTAAAAATTCTCCAGAAATATGATTTATGTGTTGACGGCAAGCGCCTCCTTTCTCTCGCTCAAGGACGGGGGCCTGATTCGATTTTTAAACCACCCTGTGTAGGCTAAGGCCTCTTTTCAGTGAAAAATAAAAAATAAAATTTATATTGTTTTTTTTTAGCTTTAAAACCGTTCCCAACGAGATTTATGAGTGGTGAAAATTTGGTAATGTAAAATTTTTCGTTTGTCGCCGATTTTTTCATGGGTTCGTTCATTGCCTTATCGAATATACGGACTCTACCCTGCGTTATAATAACACTATATAAGTATCTAATACATTGATATACCATATTCACGTTTTCACATTAGTTTAACAGTTAAAATGCCAATATTTTGTAACCATCCAATACTCTCTAGACTGCGTCGTCACAGAAAAATGTAGCTTAACTCAATAGTTATAAAGGTAAAATTTATACAATGAAGCGTGCTTACATATTATTATTTCTGGGCTATTTTAAAAGCGTAGTAATACCACAGAAAACAAGTCTTTGACCGCCCATATATGTCCCTACTAAAATTATAAATGTGAATGTAAGTTTGTATGTTACGCTTTCACGCGAAAAGTACTTCACCGATCATAATGAAACTTTGTACACATATTCTTGAAGGTATTAGAAGTAACATAGGATAGTTTTTGTGCCGGGAAATAGTTACAACCCTCGGGAACGCGGGTGAAACCGCGGGGACCAGCTAGTGGTCTATAAATGTATACACCAAGGTTTTAAGAATAGATTCAACTAGCCTAACAACAGAGGTTTGATATACTCGTAAGTACATCACATTTCTAATAACACCAAAAATACTAACACGAATGTATGTTCGAAATTTAAAACCTCTCATAAAAACAACGCGTTGAAAATTTTGCTAGACTTCTGTGTACACATTTAATTCATTTAGTAGGGACATGGATTATTTGCCTTAATAGTCAAGTATTACAAACCTCGGCTAGTGACGCCTCTGGGTTCGAATCCCGAAGACAAGGTAACATAAACAGAAATGCTTACCTGTAGCCCGGAATTTGTATTGCGGCTGAAAAATGTCCATATTTATAAATAATAATGAAATAATAATAATAAATATCCTGGGACATTCTTTACACACGGCCATCCGGTCCCAAACTAAGCAAGCTTGTACCATGGAAACCAGCTAACTGATTATACTACTTTTTTTTTCGAAATGCCTACTTATATAGATATTTACACCCAGACACAGAACAAACAGACATGTTCATGCACACAAATGTTTGTCCTGGGTGGGAATCGAACCTACGACCTTCGGCTTTGCAGTCAGAGTCGCTAACCACCAAGTCAAATGGCCTGAAATGTCTCACAACATGTCTGGTTGGATATAACAAACATCAGTGATCTGTCTATCTTTTCGGGGATAGTAACGTGAAGTCATGGATTCTTTGATACATGGAGTGTTTACAACACAGAAAAATAATGCCAATAAAAGCCCATCCGAATCAAAAACATGAAAACTAAGTTTGAATTGGAAAACAATTGATTTGTTATTTATTATTAACTAGCTGTCCCCCTCGGTTTTACCCGCGTTCCCGAGGGATGTAACATTTTCCCGGCACAAAAAGTATACTATGTTACTTCTAATACCTCCAAGAGTATGTGTACAAAGTTTCATGATGATGGGTTAAGTAGTTTTCGCGTGAAAGCGTAATAAACAAACTTACATTCACATTTATAATATTAGTAGGGATTTCTGAAATACGTTATCGGCTTCAGAATTGACAAATAATAAACAAATGTGATATCTTTATATACATTATTATTCTATACGTTTTTTTTTTTTATTTCAGACGGGATTGCGATTGGCCTCAATCTCACCTGATGGTAAGTGAAGATGAGGCCGAAGATGGAGCTCGCTTTCCCGTTAGTAGCGTATGTCACTGTACTCCCAAACGACTGGACCAATTTAGATGTTTTTTTTTGTGTGTCTCAGTGAAACTGTATTGTTTTGATTCACAATTGGACCTGGGGCTCGTTTCTGTAAGGAAAATGACACTAACTCGAGGGTTCGTCGCGTCCTCCTCTCTGTCTCTTTTGCTAACTACGCTAATACTACTAATCACGTGAGAGTTAATTATTATCAGTATTATTTTCTAAAATTAAAAATAAATAATATTATTTCTACATAATAAGGAGATACCGTAACAGAACAAGGTCTCATGTAGCATTTAGTGTAGTATCTCAGAGTAATCAAGTGCTATTTCACAAGTTAAGGGCAACAAATGTCACAACTCATCCTATGTGAAAAAAAAAGGTTTTTTTTTTTTGTATTTTTTTTTAAGTGAAAAGTTCATTTGCGGCGTTGCGCACTTCTCTTGGGATGGGTATAAAATCTTAAACTCGCCTCAGGACACGTGACCTGATCGAAATTTCGTAAGACGGTAAAAATGCACAACGTTAATGTTCAAGTTTTCACTTCTGCCGGCACTCCCGGAGGGCAATCCGTTGTTTTTTTATAAATTATACAAAATGATTATTAGAGTAAAGAAGTCAGAAAAATAAATTTAAATGTTAACTACAGATTATATGTATCTCTTAGGTACAGAAGGTGCCTTGTTTAGAGTATAGGTCAAGTAACGAACGTAACAAATATACAATACAAGTATGCAACGTGGCTATGGAGTGAGCGGTTATCCTGATTTTTTAATTGAAAACGTCTTTGCCAACGTTGTGTTTTGAAACTCAATGAAAAAGCAACACTTAAGCCTGGGAGAGAAAGAGATAGGTAATTTTTTAAAGGTTTCACTTCTACCGCGTGTTCTTCCCGCATTCACGCATTCCCGGACAGCCTAACATTCTTCCCGATAAAATGTATCACTATGTTTTAATCCAGTTTTTTTTATCTGTGATGATTTCTTTTTAATTAGACCAACCGTTTATTAAAGACAAACTTTCAGACAGTCAGATGGTCAAGAATTCTAAGAACGGTCATTTGTGATGAGGTATCGTATAAATATAAATTGATTTTTTTTTTTTTTTATAACTGTTATAGAAAAGAATAATTGTAATACTTTCATAAATAAAAATGTTGTATTTGATATCAAATATCTGGTTTCCATAGAACAAGCTAGGCTAGCAGGCGAGCCGCTTCACGGAGGCCTCGGAGAGCTTACCTCTCACGTGATTAGTAGTATTAGCGTAAGCATAAGGTATTGCATGGTCATCAGTTCGGTTTCACGAAGGGAAGATCTACATCCGATGCGGCAGCAACATTGCTGAGGCACATTTATGGCGCATGGGAGGATTCACAGGATGCGATTGGCATTTTTTGTGATCTGTCCAAGGCATTCGATTGCGTTGACCACCGTACGCTACTACTAAAACTTGACTTCTACGGAATTCGTGGAACTGCTCATGATCTTGTTTTATCTTATTTATCAAATCGCCAGCAAAAGGTAGGGATTACCGGCACAACATCCAAGGGCTCTTTAGTCGAAATGGGGGTACCCCAGGGTTCAATTTTAGGTCCATTTTTGTTTTTAGTATATATAAATGATTTGCCATATGTTGTAAATGACCTCACAGATATTGTCTTGTTTGCTGATGATACATCATTAATTTTTAAAGTTAATAGAAAAGACAAAGATCTAACTAAAGTTAATCATACTATGTCAATTGTCTGTGGGTGGTTTGCTACAAATAATCTATTACTAAATTCAAAGAAAACTAAATGCTTAAGGTTTTCTTTACCAAATGTAGCACAAGTAGATAGCCAAATAATAATAGATGGGAGCCATATTGATCTTGTAAATAAAACGGTATTTTTGGGTCTTACATTAGACAATAAATTGCAATGGGGACCTCAGGTTGATACTCTAGCTGCTAAATTAAGTTCGGCTGCTTTTGCTGTTAGGAAAATTAAACAATTGACGAATGTTGAGACGGCCAAATTAGTTTATTTTGCATATTTTCATAGCCTCTTGTCCTATGGTATTTTGTTTTGGGGAGCAGCAGCGGATATAGAATCAATATTTATTATACAAAAAAGAGCAATTCGTGCAATTTACAGTATGGGTCCCCGTGAATCATTAAGAGATTTATTTAGGGAAATAAATATAATGACATTACCTTCACTATATATTTATGAAAATATAATGTTTATACGTAGAAACATAGGAATGTTTGAGGCAAAATTAGATATTCATAGTATAAATACAAGACAAAGGGAGAAGTTAGTTGTTCCATACTTTAGACTAACTAAAGTTAACAAGTCATTTCTTGGTAATTGTGTTCGATTTTATAATAAGATACCGCTTTCAATAACCAAAATGTCTGATCATAAATTTAAAAATTATATTAGGAAAGTTTTGAAAGAAAAAGCGTATTACAAGGTAGTTCATTATATTGAAGATAAAAATGTATGGAAATAGCTGCTCTCTGCACAGTGCACCTCTAAATCTCTTGTTTAAGTTGTAAGTACCTAATTATTGTTATTTTCTATTTTGTAGTCTTGTCATATTTTTTTTGTTTTGTTTTTATTAATGTTACCTATAATAAGTATCTTGTAATTGTTAAATATAAAATTATGTAAAATTGAAATTATAAAATAGCCAAAAAGTCAGAATAGATAAAAATTTATATAACAAATAAAAAAAAAAAATGTAACCTTGCTGAGTTTCTTGCCGGTTCTTCTCAGTTGAAGGCTGACTTCCGAACCGGTTGTAGCTTCAGTAACTTTAAATTTGACCTTCATAAGTGCCCTCCGAAGGCCTAAACTGAATAAATGGTTTTGAATTTTGAATTTTGAATTTTTTTTGAGCGTAGTTAGCGAAAGAGACAGAGCACGAAGGCCACGACGAAACATCTCGAGTTAGTGTAATTTTCCTTACAGAATCGAGCCCTTGCTTTGTTTAGGATCAGATAGCAATGCCCCAGGATATTAATTACTTTTTTATTTTATTCATTTAGGATACACAATACAAATCACAAATAAAGCATATTAAACATAATAAGTAACAATACACTTATAATTATTATTGTAAATTTTGTAGGTACACATTTTTTTGGGATTGGGATTTTTTTTCGCTGCTCTCTCTGTCTCGCGCATCTCATGGCCACATAGCATCCCTTATAAAAAGCCACCCTTTTCATCCCTAGACGGTTATTTGACTCACTTTAAAAATTCCTCCTGCCCTACATTTGGTATTGCTTGTAATGCCAATGGTGCGGTAATAAAAACAAGATTTATCATTGTTAGTATTTTTTTAAACCTTTTTTTTACTTTTTTTGTAACAAATTTTCTGTAAACAATACACTTTATTTTAATAGTCGGACAAGAGGTAGTTATGCTTCAAAATGCAAAAGCATATATTCAGTTTAGGCCCCCGGAGGGCACTTATGAAGGACAATCTAAAACTTCTATCTCGAATAATAGGTAATCGAACCCCCGATGTGTGGCAGTAGTCAGGGTCTCTAACTACCAAGCCAACTGGCCTATCATCACCTCCAAACTACTGAACGTATGGGGGTGGGTCTGCTACCATTCGACGCGGATTTTTTCCTAGATGATTATAGGCTATATATGATGACGATAAACGCGGGTGAAACCGCGGAGGAAAGCAATTTATATTATAAACGTGAAAGAAGACATAATCAAACATTAAATCAAATTTGTCAATAGGTGCCTAATAGAAGTACAATGTAAAATAATCAAAAGTACAATTTAAATTAATCAAAAGTTTAATTTAAGTTAATCAAAAATACAATTTCATATAATCGACAATACAATTTAAAATAATAAAAAATACAACTTCAAATAATCAAAAATACAATTTAAAAAAATCAAAAATACAATTTAAAATAATCAATAAATCAATTTTAAATAATCATAAATACAATGTAAAACAATTTAAATTATTAAATCTATAGCACCCTAAAGTTTTTTACGACAATAAATGATTCTAATACCCTCTCAAGTCAACCAGGATAAACGAGTTTGCGTCTGTTACAAGAATGAAGATGCAAAAGCTGGCTCCGAGGGGTCGCCATGACATTCCACTATTGATATGCAGTCAATAACAACTTTCAACCCTTCAGTATTGTATTACAATTTCTAACCTTATCCGGACAGGGTAGAGCTCATTTCCGAATGCTGGTGTCATGTTTTGATTTTTCTATTTGTAACTTGTTTGTCAGTTTATAATAGACTAAGTATTGTTGTATATGTGTATATTTAATCTATCTACATATGACATCGTTGTATATACAACGTGTTACAAAATACCCCGTAAAAATATAATTAATTATCAAAGCCAACAACCCTAGTATGCTGTCATGTCAGGCAACCAGATTATTTAACGTACCTATTTTACCTAATAATTGTCTACTTTAATAAATTTTTTTGGGGTATGTTATACAGCGTTACTACGGTTCTTAAATATTGTGAATAGACTCGTTATAAGGCCACATTTAACCTCTTTTCGGCTTTATGGGTAGTTATGTAACAACTGTATATAGTCAGTCCCCCGCGTTTATCGATATAATATATAGCCTATTACCTATTATTATATATTATTTATGAAAAATTCCGCGTCGAATGGCAGCAGTCCCATCCCGATATGTTCAGTAGTTTTGAGGTGATGCGTCAAAGGAGCCCTATTTTTCTTATATGAATATTCTAGCTGTCACCCGTGGTTTCACCCGGGTTTATCGATATCATATATAGCCTATTACCATCTATGAAAAATTCCGCGTCGAATGGCAGCAGTCCCATCCCGATATGTTCAGTAGTTTTGAGGTGATGCGTCAAAGGAGCCCTATTTTTCTTATATAAATATACTAGCTGTCACCCGTGGTTTCACCCGGGTTTATCGATATCATATATAGCCTATAACCGTCAACAAAAAAATTCTCGTCGAAAGATAACAGTTCCATTTTGATATTTTCTGTAGTTTTGAGGTGATGGTGCGTCAAAAGAAACCTATTTTCTTCATATACAAACCATGTGTTACAAAGTAACCTATAAATATAATTAATTATTATCAAAGCCAACAACCCTAGTAAGCTGTCATGTCAGGGAACCAGATTATTTAACAGAAAGGCCTACGTACCTATTTTACCTAATAATTGTCTACTGTAATAGTTTTTCTATTTTACATTTATAAAAATCTGTTTTTTTTTATTGTTTTTGGGTATGTTATGCAGTGTTACTACGGTTCTTAAATATTGTGAATGGACTCGTTATAAGGCCCCATTTAACCTCCTTTCGGTTTTACGGGTAGTTTTGTAACACCCTGAATAGATTCAAGATTTCCACGAAGAGGTAGACAGATGTCTTAATAATGAAACTGAAAAAAAGTCTGTACCAAACTGACATATGAGCATTGTCGCTATTTCTCAGACACTTCACTCATCGCGGGCTATAGGTAATTTCTAAAGAAAGAAACATGTGACCCGCGGCTTCATATCTGTAAACACAAATGTATCAATCGAAATGGGATGTCTGTCTATTGATGTAATAGTCAGTTATTTTACGAGTTCCTTCAAGCAAAAAATCATCCGATATTTATTTAAATATGATAAAACAAAGTATAATTCTGTAGTAGGACCCCTCAACTATAAATAAGACTTCTTTACTGACTATAGAGAACTGGCCAGGGCTGCCACACTCATGATGTCCAATAATTTTTTTTCAACAGTTATTTTTACTAAATTATAATACTAATCAAATGGCACACACTCATGATGTCGTGATTTTCCTTTTGAATAAATAATAAAAAGAAAATGGCATAAATTGGGTATACAAACTGATGTCTCTGCTTATATTTTCGGAGATATTAGTCATTAAGATATTTGGCTTCAAATATGAATCGAAAGACATTTTAGCAACAAATCTGTACATAGTACAGATCTATATACTCGTATATATAAATTAATCCCTATTTCCCTTGGTCACGGTATCACGCATGGACGGCTGGACCTATTTCGCTAATTCTTTTTTTGTCGTGTTTGTTATTGTCAGGAGAAGGTTCTTATGAAAAAAAATTAAGAAAGTAGCGCGGGAAATTAGAAAATTGAAGAAAACATAACGACCATGTTAACGTTTCTAATGTAACCTTACCGCTTTTGACAGCATAAACTCTTTTAATGTAACCTTATGGTGTTTGAAATAAATGGCAGTAATTTGACAATATCGTTTAAAACAGAGGCATGGGTCCGAATTATATAAAAAAAATAAGTAATTTCTAATTTCTTATTGCACAATAGTTAATAACATATAATTAATAACATTAATATAACATATAAAAATAAACATTTTTTCGACAACCCTACGTAAATATCCGAGAATTAAAATAATACACATAAATATTCTTAAAGAAGATATGGGGCCATAAAAAGAATCATTGGAAATAATCAAAGGAACAATCATTCGTCTACAGTGCTACGGCGTAGAGCCTCTACGAATTATCTTGCTACACTTTCTAACATTTTTTATTTACTAGCTATCCCCCGCGGTTTCACTCACATCCCCGATGTATGTTACTTTTCCTTTAATAAAATGTAGCCTATGTACTCCAGATTATAAGCTATATCTGTGTCAAATTTAATTCCAAACCGTTTATCAGTTCCAGCGTGATTGACTAACAAACATCCATGCAAACTTTCGCATTTATAATAGTAGTAACATTGTTATTATTTTACGACATCTTGTTATAAAAGCCAATGTATGAAGTCTTATGTTTGACAATGATATCAATGCTTCGTTTGAGGAAATCATTAAAACATTTGAAAAAGAAAATAGAATAAACAACATGTTACAAAATACCCCGTAAAAATATAATTAATTATCAAAGCCAACAACCCTAGTAAGCTGTCATGTCAGGGAACCAGATTATTTAACAGAAAGGTCTGCGTACCTATTTTACCTGATAATTGTCTACTTCAATTTCTATTTTTCATTCATAAAAATCTGTTTTTTTTTTGGGGGTATGTTATACAGCGTTACTACGGTTCTTAAATATTGTGAATGGACTCGTTATAAGGCCCCATTTAACCTCCTTTCTGCTTTACGGGTAGTTTTGTATCATCCTGTATATTAAATGTAACCTTACTGAGATTCTTGTCTCATCATAACTTGCCTGCTGCGGTCTTCCCGAGCAACAATAATTTGGGTGTCTTCAAGGCTAGAGTGAAAAGGCTCTTAATAAACTAGTGCGCCTCAACATCTAAGATTGCATCACTGCTTACCATCAGGTGGGATCGCAGTCAGGCACTAGTTTATATTATTTAAAAAAAAAATCTCAGCTGTCTTCCAAACTAGCTTTGAAAGTCTAATTTTTAGTCTTTTTTTTAATATACTTGCGTTTGGCTTTCCACTGACCCCAGAAGGAGCTATGACGATGTCGAGAATGTTGCACACTTACACAAAGTTTATTTTAATTTTTAGTAACTAACTACTTTTTATCTTTTGTCTGGAAGAAATTGCTTTTAGCGATAAGAACGCCAATTGTACCTTTATTTAAGAATCAACTTCTGTACCATACTTCTTTCAGTGTACAATTAAGTATATTTATTATTATTATTATTACTTTGAAAAAAATCAAAACCATTTATTCAGTTTAGACCCGCGGAGGTCACTTATGAAAGTCACATCGAAGCTACCATCTAATTAGTAACTCATGCTTGAATTAAAAATCTTTCTAAGAATATTTTACTGTGTTCCGGTATCTACATAATGAGTTCCTAGTTGTACTTACCACTTTCAACCACACCACCACATTACCATAGTGATGTGGACCACCTATAATGGTATTTCACCATTATATAGAATACTAGATATGTTTAAATAACTTTTGTTCAAATATTGTATGTACCATATTATTTATATCTATACAAATATTATAAAGAGGAAAGATTTGTATGTAAGTATGTTTGTTACTCTTTCACGCAAAAACTACTGAACGGATATGGATGAAACTTGGCACATAGATAGAGCATATCCTGGAATAATATATGGGTTACTTTTTATCCAGGGAAAATGTGATATCCTTCGGGAACGCGGGGAAACCTATTTCTACCTTAGCGGGTCAAATGTGACTTTATGTTTCCTGCTTGAATGTATGAAATATGGTTGTTAGGAAGGGAAATAAATAGTATAACTGTATATTAATTAGTGAGAAAAAGTCATGAGGTCAAATGTGCAAAAGCAATCAGATGATGCGTGCATTTTCAATGCAAAGTTCAAAATGGGTCATTTGACCCGGTTATGGTATGTTTAGTGTTAACACCTTAAACGAAAGAATTAAACTTTATATCTAAAATACGAAACTACCAAAAGGCTCTGCATCAATTCAGAATCATATTCAAACAACAAAGAATGAAATTAACAAAAACAAATATATATTATACAATAAATCACTACAAATCGGCTGACTGACGGACTACGCGGATTCACAGCAAAACATATAATATTTTCTTTCTCTAAAAACTATCTACTATCTCGTTCCCCCCTCCCTTCCCCCCGACGGCAATACATCTGTGTGTGTGCAAAAATTCTTACAACCATACACAACCTCCCTACGCTTTCACGGTTCTAATTTTTCGGGAATTTGGGCCATATTCGTAAATATGAAATGGAAAAAATATTTCGCGCTCAATGCGAATTTGGACTTTAATGTTGGGGTAGTTAGGTGGTATTTGCCATGGGGGTGGGTTGGAAAAAAAATTACTTCATATGTCGTCCTTAAGACGGAGCGCCGCGCTTCGTATGTGTGTTCGGAACATAAGTGGTGTGGAGACGATGTTGCACTAACAAATACAAGTTGCAACAAGTGATTTAGAATATGAATATTCTGAACTTTCTAAGTTGTTCTATACAAGATAATTTCTAATAAAGAAAAAAATCTATAACTTCCATTTTCGCGAATAAGAACTTCGTATAGTTTAGATTGTAGCTTCAGTAACTTTAAATTTGACCTTCATAAGTGCCCTCCGAAGGCCTAAACTGAATAAATGGTTTTGAATTTTGAATTTGAATTTTGAAAGATTCATCTCTAAATTCGCCAAAAAAGCAGCAACAAGACTACCACTTCATTAATTTTATGAAATAAAGAAAAAGTCATCAGTATATACTTTTATCGCCTCTTACATCCAAGAGATGAGTTGGGAAGTAAGTCGTTATTACACGACATTTATATTTTAATAAAAAAAAAACTCGAACATTAACGTTGTGAATTTTTACCGTCTTACGAATTATCGATCAGCAGTGCTATTCACATGCCAAACTCGCCGAGTGATCGCTCAGGTGAACACGCGGATAGAGCAGACCACTCCCAGATGCACCCCCATAATATGGAAAATCATTTATACCCTTTTCCTATGACGTTGATGACTAGGGGCTCGATTCAGTATGACACTAACTCGAGGATGTTTCGTCGCGGCCTCTATGCTCTGTCTCTGTCACTTACTACGCCAATACTACTAATCACGTGAGAGGTAAGCTCTCCGAGGCCTCCGTGAAGCAGCTCGCCGACGAAGTTTGTATTACGGTATTACTTACCTGTGCGGATACACAATATATTTTGGAGTCTAATATGGTATTTTATTGAGTAGTCCACTGAAATACCAACAAGCTGTATATTATCTGCATGCAAATTCACCTCGCTGAAAAAAATCATGCCATTATGTTCCGTAATAAAAAAAATTAAATGACCCTCTCCATGCCTCTCCTAGTCCATCACCGAGCAATATATATAGCTCAAGCCGTAGCTACCAACAAATATATTATATTTTCCTATATGTTAGTTCCATCATTTATACTTTATTACTATATATACGTACAACTATTTATACAAAAACGTACAAAGTGTTTGTCTCATACATTTATATGTGTGTGTATGATATGCGCGTATATATTGAGCAAAGGGGATGGAACTCAATTAAAGATTTTTTCCTTAATAAGAAACGGGAAGAATTCATTTATTATACGTTATTTTATGAATTAGCATTGTGTTGGTGTTGTGGTAAGACCTACTGCCTCGCCAGTGGTCATGGCTTCGATTCCCATCCAGTACAAACATTTGATAATCCTACTGAAATTATAAATGCGAAGGTTTCTGAGGGTATATGAATGGATGTTTGCTAAACACATAGCACATAGTAAAGCATACTCTAAAATAACATGTAGGCCTTTTTATCCCGGAAAAGGTAACATTCCCCAATAACGCGAGTGAAACTGCATGTTAGTGTTAGTTGACACCAGTTACTTGATAACAATGGCTTAAGCTCTCCTTAATTAAATATCAAAAAGTCAATATGCAAACTATTTAAAACTAGCGTATTTCACCCGCGTTCCCGAGGGATGTAATATTTTCCCGGGATAAAAAACCTATATGTTTTCCTAATATATGCACTATCTATGTGCCAAGTTTCATCCAAATCTGTTGGGTAGTTTTTGTGTGAAAGAGGAACAAACATCCATACGTACAAACTATCGCGTTTTAAGTATTTGTAGCATAATCTCGACAGGAAACAATACTGTATTCAAAACAAATGAACAAACACTAACCAGTGTATAGAACATGTAAAAATAAATGGATACATCAAATATGTTCAAAATTTTAATGATAAATATTATTTTTAAATATCAAAACCACAAAGAGTATATCTTTTGATACTGTACAATTATGGAGTCAGAACTTTCTATTTCATACAAATAAATAAATAAATATACCGGGACATTCTTTACACACAGTCATTGTAAAGAATGTCCCGGTATATTTATTTATTTATTTGTATGAAATAGAAAGTTAATATATATAATATATCATATTTATCATTAAAATTTTGAACATATTTGATGTATCCATTTATTTTCACAGTCATCTGATCTCAAACCAAGCAGAGCTTGTACTATGCAAGCCAAATAACTGATATACTACATATACTATTTTTGATTTTTTTCTAATTACGTACATGTATAGATATTTTACACCCAGAAACAGAACAAACAGACATGTTCATGCACATTTTTTTTTGTTCTGGTAATAGAACCCGTGACCTGCGACTTGGCAGTCAGGGTCGCTAACCACCAAGCCAAGCCTGTCAGAACAAAACTCCATACAAATGGTTTTTAATTTAGAGATATAAATGTTAAGGGCGAAGTGCGTGGTATTGGGTTCCCTGCTCTTAGTACATTCTCAAATACATACTACAATCCATTCTGACCGTACAAAAATTCAAAACCATTTATTCAGTTTAGGCCCGGAAGGCCAATTTTAAAGTTACTGAAGTTACCGGTTCGGAAGTCAGCCTTAAACTGAACCGGCAAGAAACTCAGCAAGGTTACATTGATTTTTCTTTAAATAAATTTTATTTATTCTGGCTTTTTGGCTATTTTATTATAATATATCAATTTTATATATATTTTAATTTGTACAAAAGTGCAAGGGGGTAATTAAAGATATGTACATATAATTGACCAAGCAACTTCTCATGGGATGTTACATAGCCTATGAAACTCGGGACCAGTAATGCTTTGTATCAACTGAACAGATATCCATACACCTACTCATTCACTCACACATTTACACACACTTACGCACCACGTTGACTACTGTAATTAAAGGAAATGGGGGCCTGGAGCTCCAAAATACAGGTTCAGGCTTAGTTTGAACTCCAGATCTCCCTCAAATTGCAATTTCTTCCCAATCTTCCTGTCAACTGTATTTTATCATTGCATGTAAAATGATAAATAAAATAAATTATTACTATTATTATTTAGTAATTTGTGAAGAATAATTACTTAATCAAGACATTACATTTTTCATAGTTCCGACGACGCCCTTTAGGTACGGAGCCGTAAAAATGGCACAGTATGTTTGATTGTTTGTTCTTAATGCATTAACAGATCAACAGCAGTGAAATTTAAGTTGGTTAATATTTCTGACATTGTTTAAAGTCAGTAATACAAACTTCGTCGGCGAGCCGCTTCACAGAGGCCTCGGAGAGCTTACCTCTCACGTGATTAGTACTATTAGCGTAGTAAGCGACAGAGACAGAGCACGGAGGCCGCGACGAAACATCCTCGAGTTAGTGTCATTTTCCTTACAGAATCGAGCCCCTGAAGTACTTATATGTCACAGACTATAGCTTTACCAAGATAAAAATGCTCGGTTCATTTTCTCTGAAATCCAAGCTACTCTATTTTCTTCGAAATCGATTCAGTGTTTTGCTGAACTAAAGTAGGTTTCAAACAGACGTACTTTCATTGTACAATATTAGTAACAATGTCACAAATCCACGTAAAATATATATTGTACTTGCTTTGATTTCACCCGCGTTACCAAAGGATCTACTGTATCCTGGAATTACAACATAGCCCTGGATAATGTAGCTTTCTATTAGTCAAAGAATTATTAAAATCCGTACGTTTCGGAGTTATCTTTATTTTATTTATTTATTCGGAAAACCATCAGCACAACTCTTATAAATAAATGGTCAAAGGAATAAATGGCCAATTATATAGTAACACACTAGTAGTATATACATCAATATATATTTATAATATTAGTGTAAATGTTGATATAATGGTTGATAATAATAATGTTAAATATAAGCAAAATTATCGTCACATAAAATAAACAAACTCCTTCTGTAGTAATACCTAAATAACTTGATCCAATAATGATAGGCCTGCTCGGCGAAGCAGAGGCCTCGCTGGCACACCCCGGATTAGTCTTGGACTGCACATTCATCAGATATTACGAAGCTTACAGATTTCCTTTCCACTGACCGATTATCAATATTATAAGTAACAAGAAAGAAAAACATTTTCACATTACACCGCCATCTAGCGGAATCTTTGTAAAACATTTTGTCATCTAGTAACTCGGTTATTATCAATATCATTTAGCAAAAAGAAAGAAAATACCATTTTCTCATTACACTGCCATCTATCGGAATCTATATAAAACATTTTGTCACCTTAGTAACTCGGTTATTATCAATATAGAAAGAAAAAAGTTTTTACATTACACTGCCATCTATCAGAAATTTTGTAAAACATTTTGTCATTTTGGTAACTCAATTATTTTGACAAATTTCGACACATCACGACTACGGTACGGAAAATCGACAACAGATGGCATTGTTTGTATGATTATTATTTTCTGTATATTAAAAATCTATTTGATAATTTGTCCAATACAAGAAACCTCTTTTGTTTTGTTTATTTTTCATATGTTGATGTTATACGTAATACCTACTACATTCTATTTCTTCGATGTTGATTCTTGACAACATGAAAAAAATATCAATAAATTTGATATCACATAGTATAAAACAAAGTCGCTTTCTCTGTCCCGATATCCCTATGTACGCTTCTTCCATGTACGCTTAAATCTTTGAAACTACGCAACGGATTTTGATGCGGTTTTTTTGAATAGATAGAGTTGAAGAGGAAGGTTTTTATGTATAATACATGTGACATCCCACGGGAACGCGGGTCAAACCGCGGCTAGTTATTTATAATACTTACTTTAGAATACCTATAACTAAATCAAAAACAAATGAAAGCTAAATGCAATGGTCAAACGAGGTGCATTAACAACCCTTACACAGAGCCCCGAACCGAATTTTACGTGGACTAGTGATGCGCTAGTAAAAACTAAATAATAAAAAGCAATATTTTTGAATTATTCATTACTAGCTGACCCCGCGGTTACACCCGCGTTTCCGAAAGATATTATATTTTCTCGTAAAAAGTAACCTGTATGTTAATCCAGATTAAGAACTGTATGTGTACCAAGTTTCATCAAAATCCGCGTGGTAGTTTTTGCGTGAAAGAGTAACAAACATACAAAACATACAAACTTTCGCATTTATAATATTAGTAGGATCTTGTTAATTCATGTCAAGATTATAAATTTTATCATTAATGTGTTTGTCAAGCTTGGTGGTTAGAGCTACAAAGCCAATCGTGGGTTCGATTCCCACCTAAGCCAAACTTTTGTGTGCATGAACATGTCTGTTTGGTCTGTGTTGGCTCGGTGGTTAGAGACCCTGACTGCCAAGCCGCAGGTCGCGGGTTCGATTCCCATCCTGAACAAACATTTGTCTGCATGAACATGTCTGTTTGTTCTGTCTTGGTGTAAATATCTATATAAGTATGTATTTAAAAGTAGTATGTGTAGTACTAGCTGTCCCTCGCGGTTTCACCCGCATTTATCGCTATCGTATACAGCCTATAACCATTTTCTAAAAATTCCGCGTCGAATGGTAGCAGTCCCATTCCGATATGTTCAGTAGTTTTGAGGTGATGCTGCGTCAAAGAAACCCTATTTTGCTTATATAGATATAAGATTCCATATGGTAGCCATTGTACAAGCAGCTGCTGAATTTGGGATCAGGTAACCATGTGTGAAAGATGTCCTGACTCCTGGTATATTGAAGAGAGTTTTATTTTGCATCAATCTATATATCTACGACCAACAGGCATGGCTGTCAGGTTGAAAACAGGTGCTCGATTCTGTAAGGAAAATGACACTAACTCGAGGATGTTTCGTCGCGGCCTCCGTGTTTTGTCTCTGTCGCTTACGACGCTAATACTACTAATCACGTGAGAGGTAAGCTCTCCGAGGCAGTGCCGGATTAAGCAAGCGCGCCCGTAGCAAATTTTGGGGGGCCTTTGGTCTCCCTTGGGTTAAGCTAAGTATAAAGTGGTAAACAACAATCGGTGGTGGGCGGCCTTAGACACGGGGGCCCCGCTTTTGCGCGGGGCCCGTAGCAATTGCTACTCTTGCTACGTGGATAATCCGGCATAGCTCCGAGGCATTTGTGAAGCGGCTCGCCGGAAAGAGCTAATATTTAAAACCGTTAGCTATTATTCAGATATCCCAGCACTGTGTGAAATTATAGGTACCTAAACCGGTCTGGCGCTGGGAGGATTATTGTGAGAAAGTCTGGCGGGAAAAGGGGTTAATAATGGTATTGATAAATTTACTTTATAGCGCTTGATATAAGGCCATCAATTGATTCAATGTTGTTTTGTACGATGATCTAAATGGACCTTAACATGAGGATAAAAGGTTCATATTTGGATTCTGTACGAAGGGTGGCACCCCAATAACTAACCCTCAGGTGTCCCTCCGTCTATCTGTCACCGGGCTGTCTGCTCTCATGAATAGGTAGATAGGTACCAAAAGTAACCCTAACATGAAACCTGTTTTTTTCGTTTTTTCGACTCAAACTTGACCACCTTTTTAATATTTGTAACGGTCAAAAAACCAGTTAAGCCGTCTTTTAAAATAAAACATCAGAACTAAAAAATAAAAATAAACTTTAAGAAATATTTATTTCACTATGGTACCTACTGATCTGTGTGAAGCCCAATATGTAGGTTTGATAGTCTGACAGATTTTAAGCTGCACATTTGTCCCTAACGGTTTTTGTTGTTATTTGGTCTTTGCAGTGATTTTATTTGAATTATTTTTCGTTTTACATATAGGTAAATATCCTGAGGAATTCTTTACACACAGTCATCTGGTCCCAAACTAAGCAGAGCTTGTACTATGAAAACCAGATAACTGATATACGACATATAACTTCTTTTTTTTTCTAAATACAAACATATATAGTTATTCATAAACACTGAAGAAACAGACATTTTCATGCACACAAAAGTTTTTTCCTGGATAGGAATCGAACCCGACCTTCGACTTGGCAGTCACGGTCGCTAACCTGTCAAATATTGATACATCTATCTTGTTATTTTTGTGCTTAGCACCGACTTCAAACAGATCAGTAGGTACCTAATAGTGAATTAAAGTATAATTTTTTTTAAAGTTTGTTTATTTTTAATTTTTTGGTTAAGTTATAGCATCATGGGTAGACCAACTGAAACTTAAAGTCAGTTTACACCAACGTTAAAGCACTCACTCTGTTGCTTTTATCAAAAATCAAATTTCAAAACTATTTTTTACAGTTTAGACCCGCGGAGGGCACTTTTGAAGGTCAAATTTAAAGTTACTGAAGCTACTCCAGAGAATTCGGAAGTTCTTTAACTTAGGTATTACATTTATATAGGTAGGTACTAAACTAACAACTATTAACACGCTTTTAGTTTCACCTGTATGTTTGTATGTAACCGAATCTTCTGGGCTCGATTTTGACCCACTTTGAACGGTCAGATTTCATTCAAACTTTGTAGATTTATCGAGGACCGATGACAATTTATTAATTAATATTACAATAAACACATTTTTTTGGGTTTACATTGCAAACGCCGGCTGAACCCAGCTGATTATATTATGCTTATATCTCTCGGGAACCCGGGTGGAACCGCGGGGGAAAGCTAGTAGTTTATGAAGATAAAATACACAATTTGGTAACCTCTCTTTTGGTACAATTATTGTTGCATCGCAATGTTACAATAGTAATATTATGGGAACGTGGGGGCGTCTCATCTACTTTTCCGTACAACCAATTTGCCGGAGTTAAATTATCCTCTATTTTTGTAATTATTTCTTTATAAATTTTCTACGGACTCTTAGTCTGTTATCTTCAAAGATTCTATTTAAAATTATTCCAGATAGATAGTATTGCGTTTTTATAAATTCACATCTTTCAGCGATTGCTTAGCTCGTTGTCTTGAGCTGAGGCTTGTGATTGTATTGCATTTCATTTTTCTGTTGTTGAATTGCATGAATTATAAAATAAATAACTTAAATATTTACGTAACTTTTATTACAGTTACATTTATCAAAATTTATACATTATTGATATTATATTTGTTTAAGACATTTCGGCCTCGGATGGTTTTGCTATTCCTCAATCAATTTGACCCCCCGCCCCCAAAACCCTACACGTCAAAATTGAAAAACTAAAAAAAAAAAACAAAATACTTAATTGAATTGTGTAAACAAAATATAAAAAATGTCATGTCCTTCCAATGAATTTAATTTCGTTTTATTTAGTGACAATAACTAAACGCAATCATAATATATATTTTTTATTTGTATTACGTCAAAGACTCAAATTAACAACACATTTATATTTAAGACTACCCACAAGTTGGTTCTGAATTCAACCTAAAATTTTGCTGCATTGTGTTCTGTTAAAAAATAATTATTTGTCTTTAAAATCTCAAAAAGGTTGTGTAAAGTACATCCTGACCATTTTTTGTTACGTCTGTGGTAAACTTATTATATCAATCAAAGGATATCCCATAACGGAATCTCTAGAAGAAGCTTATTTTCGTTATTTAAAAATGTCGGTCTCTCACAAGGACAAAAAATGGGCTCCTTACAGATATCCCTGTCAATATAGCCCTGGTAAACTGAATATAAAGCATGAAAATCTCATACCCCCCAAAAAATGTTCTACCACCGCTTCAAATAAATAAAATTAGGATTAGTAAATAACTTTGTCCAAGCTTTAGGTAAAATTTGCGTACCTTTTAAGCATTTGTACTCAATTTTTCCTAATCTTTCTGAGCCGAAACTGAAAAAAGGTATTTATATTGGACCACAAATCAAAATAATGTTGAATGATGAGGTATTTGCAAACAGTCTCTCGGATACTGAAAGATCTGCTTGGAATTCACTACGACTTGTTATAAGAGTTTTTGGGCAACAAAAAAAAAATGAAAATTACAGACAGTTAATTGCTGATTTATTACATAATTTTCAACGAATGGGTGTCAGTATCTCTCTGAAAATTCATTTCCTTCATTCGCACCTTGATTTCTTCCCTAAAAACCTCGGAGAAGTCAGCGACGAACATGGAGAGCGTTTTCATCAGGATTTGAAATTTGTTGAACTAAATTATAAAGGGTACTGATAGATAGATAGACCAAGCTATGTTAGGTGATTATTGCTGGTCTGTTTATTTGAGTCTGTCTCTTAAGACACAGACTCAAATAAATACAAGAAAAAAACTAAGCCAATTCATTAAAAAAAAAAAAAAAAATCTTTTTGTAGGCATTTTTTTGTGAATCAAAAATAATAAATATTTTAGAAGTGTTGGATTTTTTTCATATTTTTTTTAAACTCAGTGCATCTCATATGATAAGAAAAAACACTTTTCATTGCATGGACAAAAACCATGTAAACTAGTGTAATTAATGTAAAAGAGGCTAAATATATTGCTGTTATATTCGACGAAACAACTGCAACCAATAGCAAGCACAATCTAAATAAAAAAAATAGACATAGATAGATAGATACGACGGACCTGTTCGGATTAGGCATTTTGGCAAGTCTTCCTTTAAGCTCCCACCGCTTAGCCCATTAGGGAGATCATATTTTACGCTAAGGCGTGTAAAACGTTGGATAAGAGCAAACATATTAGAAGAGAGGCTAACAGGTTAAGCTCTTCTAAATATTCATCTAGAGATAACCCCAGATGTCTCAAATATTATCAACCGATTTCTCAATAACAATAGAAGTCTTCCATTTGTTGTATATAATCTATACATATAAAAATGAATCCCTATTTCCCTTGGTCGGCATCACGCATGAACGGCTCGACCGATTTCGCTAGTTCTTTTTTTGTTGTGTTTGTTATTGTCCGGAGGAGGATCTTATGAAAGAAAAAAATAAGAAAGCGTGGAAAATAAGAAAATTTAAGAAAACTTTACGATTTTATGAGCGCTTTGACAATGTAAACTTTTTAATGTAACATGTTTGACGTTCTTGTGTGGAATAAAATTGTGTATTAGATAGACAGATAACTCTTTATTGTACACCAAACAAGAAAATGAAGAAAACAAACAACAATAAACCCTAAATCTATGTACAATGAGTAGTGTCCAATAAAGTCTAATTTACTAGACATGTTGGTGACCCCTCCAAAATTCCCCTTTGTTTTGTTGACTATCAACAAAATTTTCCATAATTTTCATTATAGGATCTTCTGAACACCTTTTACTACCAATACCCATTTGTTTTTGGATAATTTCCTCTAAAAATTGGCCCTGAAATATCATGTTCATTCATATATTCATATTCTTTCACAATATCATATTTTTTCTCACGGTAAAGAAAGAATTTGAGTATTAATTTTTTTGAGTAGTAGAGCTCTTAGTGCAGAGTTCGTCCGGGGAAGTACTACCACCTTACCCATTTCTGCCGTGAAGCAGTAGTGCACTCGTACTACTGTGTTAGAAAGTGTGTTAGAAAGGTAAGGGGGCCGGTGAAATTACAGGCACATGAGCTTTAACAACTTCACGTCTCAGGGTCGACAACGCATTTGCGATGCCCCTAGTGTTGCAAATGTCCATAGGCGGCGGTGACCACTTACCATCAGGTGGACCGTCTGCTTGTTTGTCGGCCCAAGTGGTATAAAAAAAAAAGTAATTAAGGTTTGGATATGTTTGTGAAGTGATATTGCTTGACATTCTTCAGGCATAAGGAAAACTTTTTCATCTTTTGTGGCAATTGCGGTTATGGCGATATAGTTTGACTTTCCGTCCATTGATGGTTTAATTTCAAACGTAAACTTCAACTTCTCCATTTTCTGACCATAAATGTAGTATATATATCTTATATGTACATAGAGTATCTCATATATATATATATATATATATATAGTTATTATAGTTATACTACATTATTGTGATCTATCTCGTAGAGTTCAGCCAGCGTTTGCAATGTAAGCGCAAAAATATGTGTTATTTCCGACATCACATTAGAAACCTCTCAAATTATCAGTGTTTTTCTATTATATTATGCAAGTATTATACATTTAAACCTTCCTCTTAAATCACTCTATCTATTTTAAAAAACCGTATCAAAATCCATTGCGTAGTTTTAAAGATCTAAGCATACATAGGAACAGACAGACAGCGGGAAACGACATAGATTTATACAATGTTGTGATACCTATCTACAAAATGATTTACTGATGATTACAGAGCAACAAATCTTTTGAAGACTGCTAAAATTCGGTATATCATCTATTAAAGATTTCTTAACTTGCTAGACCATTTTTGTGGACTTAAACCACATATTTAAATTAAATCTTTCTTTGGTACTAGAATTCTACCGCTTCATCTCCATTTTCACATAATTTTCATTGTTTTCATATAACAGTTATGTAGTATATAGTAGGTTTAGCGCCACTTGAAGTAACTTTCCTGAAATACCATATTGTTTTGATAAATACTTTAACCTTAACTCGAAGATAAAGTTGTTAAAGTCAATCTATTATGTTTTCTTCAGGATCTTCACGCCAAAATAGTCTCTTGGAGTACGCTTATTTTCATAAATTACAGCCTGATGACTTTTAAAATTTCTTATCATTTTATAGATTCATATATTTTATAAGCTCTTATTATCTACACTAATATTATAAAGAAGAAAGATTTGTATTTTTGTATGTAACAATTAAACTTAAAAACTACTGGACCCATTTCAAAAATTCTTTTAGCGTTGTGAAGCTACACTATTCCCGGGTGACATAGGCTATATTATATTTTCAAAGAAATTAGGGACCCTTACTAAAACTCCAATAATTTAACCCAATATGTAAAAACAACGGGTTGCACTCCGGGAGTGCCGGCAGAATTGAAAACTTGAACATCAACGTTGTGCATTTTTACTATTGTCCTGTTTTTTTTTTTTTTTTTTTTTTTGAATGGACGAAGGTGTTAGCCTCAGATGGCTCTGACACCCTTACGCGGACAATATCGGTGAGCGCTTAGGGCTCTCAACCGAAAACTATTGTCCTGAAGCGAGTTTAGCATTTTATACCCATGTCAAGAAAAGTGCTCAACGCCGCTAAAGGAGTTTTCACTCACAAAAAATTACTTACATCGCGTGCGCTGCAACTATAGATGATAAAATAATGTAATGAACATCCCTCGGAAACGCGTGTGAAACCGCGGGGGACAGCTAGTTATACTATATAGGAAAGTATACACACAATCGTATTTATTAAGTCTACCTCAGACTTACATCATACTTCAGTTTTAGGTAAGGTTAAGAATGGTATACAGTTCAACAAATCCACAGACAAAATAAAGGTACAATTGTGTTACAATTGCATTTGGTAAGGTAAGGTAAAGTCAAATAATCAGTTAACCGTCTGTGTTCCCAGATACATACAACTTGGGGCTCTTTAAAAAAAGAGTGAATAGGCTACTAACGGGAAAGCGAGCTCCATCTTCGGCCTCATCTTCACTTACCATCAGGTGAGATTGAGGCCAATCGCAATCCCGTCTGATATAAAAAAAAAAAAAAAAAAAAAAAAAAAAGTCAAAGGTAGGTGATTAACAAATTCTTAGGCTAATACAATAATTTTTATATTCCTTTTGTTAACCGACTGTATTTCTTTAAATAAAGGTAAAATTTAATCATGACAATAATGTCTGTTTGTCGATTTCTTCTTTTTTCACGTGAATAAGAACATATTATTCAATTGTAACTTCTTCTTAGCAAGAGGGGGGGCCAGGAAGCTCATAGCACAGGGTAACTAAATGTGTTCCTGTTTAATACAAAAAAATGTTGTATTTTTTTTATGTGCGGGAGAAATATAAACGAATTTTATTATAATAATTATTATTAATAGCTGTACCCTGCCACGCTTCGCTGTGGCACATTGTGATTGAATGGTTGAGAAATGAGAAACATAACAAAGATCGTCGTGGATATGTGACTGATGCAAAAAATAGATAAAAACAATCCTTGATGCGGATTATAAGAGGTTGGGGAAAAAGTTCCTTCGCATTTTTTAAGAAAATTCAAAACATTTTTAATATAGTTTATTTACATTTAACTAAAGTATGTAGGTACAATTTTGATAACTTTTTGCCATCTTGTTGGTAGGGACATGATCCCATTGCTATAGAAATTTTGGGACTTCTGATCAAAATACTGCGACAAGTGGTTTTGACAGTCCTCTCGTGATGTTAACCTGACACTGCCTAAAGAATTCTGAAGAGACCGAAACAGGTGGAAATCTGAAGGTGCAAGGTCAGGACTATACGGCGGATGCATTAATACCTCCCAGCCAAACTCTCTTTATTTTTGCTGAGTGGCTAAAGATGTGTGAGGTCTAGCGTTATCATGATGAAAAACCACACCCCTTCTGTTGATTGATTCCGGCCGCTTTCTCTCAACTTCTTGCTTTAATCTCATCAGTTGTTCGCAGTAGAGTTCAGAATCGATGGCCCTGCCTGGTGGTAACAGCTCATAATGAATAATGCCCTTCCAATCCCACCACACACACAGCATCACCTTGTTGCGAGTTAACCCAGGTTTCGCCAGTCTCGCGCTGTATGAGGTGTACAGCGCGGCGAAGGGGACTCTGTGGCTGGCCATCTGCGAGTCGAAGACGCGTGCCAGGGAGGAGATGCTGGAGACTCTAGACGGAGATCCGTGGGGGCGGCCCTATCGCACGGTCCGAAATCAACTTCGGGCCGCGGCGCCCCCGCTCACCGAGAGTCTCCAACCCGAGCTGCTGGAGGAGGTGGTAGCAGCCCTCTTCCCGGCACGAGGCGAGCATACTCCGCCGCAGATGGCATTGCCCTCGGCCGCAGAGTCCACGTAGGAGAACGCCATCAGCGTCCCTGAGGTGACACACCCAGAGTTGGGGGCTGCCGTGATCCGGCTCCGGGCCAAGAATGTGGCTCCGGGGCCCGATGGGATCCACGGCTGCGTGTTAGCCCTCGCTCTGAAGGAGCTAGAGCCCCAACTGAGAGGGCTCTTCACAGCGTGCCTCGAGCGGGGCCAGTTTCCCAGTTTGTGGAAGTCTGGTCGACTGGTCCTGCTCGGAAAGGCGGGGCGCCCTGCGGACTCACCGTCCGCGTACCGGCCCATAGTGCTGCTGGACGAGGTGGGCAAGTTGTTTGAGAGAGTTCTCTCAGCCCGCCTCGTCAGCCACTTGTGCCGAGAGGGGCCGGACCTGGACGGTAGTCAGTTCGGGTTTCGGCAGGGGCGCTCCACCGTGCACGCTGTGTCGCGGGTAAGAGCCCTGGCGGAGGAAGCGGTGTCCCGGGGCGGGGTGATGTTGGCGGTGTCTTTAGACATCGCCAACGCGTTTAACACCCTACCCTGGAGCTGTATCCGGGAGGCACTGCGATATCATAGAGTGCCTCCTTACCTCCGCCGCATAGTTGGGGCTTATCTGTCCGAGAGGTGTGTCACCTACGTGGGACGCGATGGCGTTCACCAGCGCCCGATGTCGTGCGGTGTTCCACAGGGTTCGGTTCTTGGGCCGCTCCTGTGGAGCATCGGCTACGACTGGGTGCTGAGGGGCGAGTTCGGCCCGGGGGTGGACCTGACGTGTTACGCGGACGACACGCTGGTCACCGCCCGGGGGAGCTCGCACAGGGAAGCAGCGTTGCTGGCGACGGCTGCGGTGTCACAGGTGGTGAGCCGCATCCGTCGCCTGGGCCTGGAGGTGGCCCTCAGCAAGTCGGAGGCCATGACGTTCCATGGCCCCCGGCGGGCGCCGCCGCCCGACTCACACATCGTGGTCGGGGGGGTCCGAATCGCTGTCGAGTCCACCATGAAGTATCTGGGATTGGTGCTCGACAGCCGGTGGACATTCGGACCCCACTTTCAACGGCTGGCGCCCAAGCTGTTGGGCGCGGCGGGAGCGCTCGCAACGCTGCTTCCCAATCTGGGGGGCCCGAGCTCCGTCTGTAGACGGCTCTATACGGGTATCGTGCGATCCATGGCCCTGTACGGGGCCCCGATCTGGGCCCACGACCTGACGGCCGGTTCGATCGCTCTGCTGCGGAGGCCGCAGAGAGCGATGGCCGTCAGAGTCATACGGGGGTATCGCACGATCTCGTATGAGGGGGCTTGTGCACTGGCCGGATCCCCGCCCTGGGACCTGGAGGCTAAAGTACTCGCGTCGCTATATCAGTGGCGCGAGGAAGAGGCGGAGCGGGGCGAACGACCGATGCAGCGTCACGTCGAGCTGCGTCGGTCTCAGCTCCGCGAGGTCCTGGTGGCGGAATGGCGGGACAGGCTTTCGCGCCCTACCGCCGGCCTCGACATAGTCGGGGCGGTCCGGCCGGTGCTCGAGCGCTGGCTCGGGAGGAGGCACGGCTCCCTGTCGTTTCGGGCGACGCAGGTACTCTCGGGGCACGGTTGCTTCGGGAAGTACGTGTGTCGCATAAACAGGGAGCCGGACGCCCGGTGCCACCACTGCGTCCATTGCCGGGAGGACACGGCGCGGCACACGCTGGCAGAGTGTGCCGCTTGGGAGGAGCCGCGTCGTGCCCTCATCGCCGGAGTAGGCCCGGACCTCTCGCTGCCGGCCGTGGTCGAGTCGATGGTCGACAGCGAGGAGGCCTGGGACGCAGTGGTAACCTTCTGCGAAACTGTTATCTCGCAGAAGGAGGCTGCGGAAAGGGAGAGGGAGATTTTGACCCTCAACCCGGCCCGCAGCCGGCGCACCGGGCGTCGGCGGAGGGCTGATAACGCCCTCCTCCAGCCCCCCTAAATGGGTCCAGGGGCGACAGACACGGGGATCCGTCTGTCGCCCCCCATCATCATCAGGACCCGAGGTGGCGGCGCGCGTGTAGTGTTCCACGCGCGCCCCTCAGAGAAGTCGGGGGGGAGGAGTTAACACCTCACTTCCCCCCTCGACCAGATGGGGCCCGCGATGGCGGGCCAGCACCAGCCGGGGGTTGCGGAAGCTGAATTCGTGCCCGCGACCCCCGGCGCTTAGGTGTGTGGAGGAACACCGGAGGGGTTTTAGTGGGTATACCCTCGGGCCCCTTCTCATTTTTGATATGAGAAGGGGAGTTTGCGAGTGGGAGTCCCACATAACCACCGCGTCTCTCCCCGGGCGCGGTGGTATGCGTAATGCATTTCCCCTCCGAAAAAAAAAAAAAAAAAAAGGTTTCGCCAGTCTGGGGTGCAGGTGAGAGGCCTCCTCGTGGCGCACCCTGGGCAACGTCGGCTCCAAGTGCCCACCAGCTTTTGGTGGACACTTGGCGCTGGCGGCTGACTCTCACATCCTTCCCTTCGGTCCTCTTCCCATCCTTCCACTCCCATCCTTTTTAAGGGAAAACCCTTATCCTTCCCCCCTTCCTTCCCACCCCCCCCTCCCCCTTTCCCAGGCGGGCCTGGCGGCAGGTAACACTGTCGTCGGGAATAACCGCCCAAACCGGAGGAGGTACGCCGCTCCTCTGCGATCCGTAGCCCGGGCATCCTGCAACGACCTCCACCAAATGGCGTTGTGGAGTAGTGGGACCCGGAGCGGAGGGCTTGCCTTGATTGGCCGGCCCGCGAGAAAGCAAAACTCTATAAAAACCCGTCAGGACAAGACGTTAAAACACTGCACATACCTGGCGACCTGTGCAGCAGCCTCACGGTAATAGCCTTGCCCCCGGAACGGCGTCACCCGGGGGTCGACCTTTAGTTCGTCCAATTCTCGTGGGTTTAAGATATGAATTCTTTAAACAAAAAAGGTGCGAAGGTGAGGAGTAGGGAGGACACGACAGTGGTCGAGAGAGAGGAGAGGAGGAAGGAGAAGACGAGGGTGCCTGACGTGGCAAGAAGTCAAACACGTGCAGGCACAAAACAATTGCTGGTCCAACTTGGACAGCGGGTGGACGCGGCCGATGCTGCCACGTCCAAAAAGGAGAAAAGCGCCCCCCGGCGTAGAGAGAGGAGGGCAGAAGTTGGCGCATACACTTCGAGCAGCGAGTGCGAGGAGATCGTCTGCGAGGACATCATTGATGACGACGACCTCCCCGAGGTAGTATTAATGCCCGTACAGCCCCAAAAGAGGGCACATGAGGACCGGGTGGACGACCCTAGACCCGACTACGAGGCCAAGGTCAGCTCCGCCCGCAGAGGCAAGCCCAGCGGCACCTACGCCGGGATTGCGACGGCGAGGACGAAGCCCAGCGCCCTAGGGCGCGTGGGCTCTGATCATGAGTCTGGCCCGGACGACGGGGACGGAGAGGAGGATGGGGCGAGAGCGGGTCCTTCCTGCGTGTGGGACCTCCCTGAGGAAACTGAGGACCCCTGGCTCGATATGACCCGCAAAGCGATCCGGGAGATACTTGCCATAACGGGGGGGGCTCAGGCCCAAATGCACCAGGCTTGCCGCTCCATAATGGAGTCGGTGAGCCGGGGAGGCGAGCTCGAGGGGACCCGCAAGGCAGTGCGAGAGATCCTTGAGGAGACTCGCAAGTCGGGTGTCGATGGGGGCTCAGGCCCAAATAGAGAAGGCCTGCCGCTCCATAATGGAGGCCGCGTGCGGTGTCCGGGCTGGCGGAGCCGTCGGGGCGCCGTCGTCTGGAGCCGAGGGCGGCGAGGAGGATCTTACCCTTGCCCCGGGGAGGGACTGCTCGGGGGCCCGTCCTGGGGCGGGGAGGAGATTCGACGTCGAGGAGCCCGTGGTCGACCCGATCGGGGCAACCCGCAGGGCCACGGGCACGATCTTGGAGGGGGCCCGTAAATCCGGGCACCTAAAAGGAGAGATCTGGGGCCAGATCAACCGGGCCTGCAAAACGATCTTGGCCTCCATGGAGGCGGTCGAGGCAAAGAGGACGGAGAGCGAGGAGATCCGCGCTCTCAAATTGGATAACTGGAGGCTGCGGGAGCAGATGCTCATCCGTGACGAGGAGCTGAAGAAGCTCCACGCGGCCTCCTCCAAGCGCGGGTCAATGGCTCCTCCGCCCCCCCCGCCTAAACGAGCCACCGCTGCCCCTCGGGCCCCGGCTCCGTCGGAGCAGCACCCTAGCGTTGCGGACATCGCCGAGGCCTTTGGGCAATTAAAGAGGGACCTGTTCGCCTCCCTGGGTGACATGATTAACACCAGGTTAGAGGAGGTGAACAGGCGTCTTCCTGCGGAGCCCATTATCCGCCCCCCCTTGGCGGCCGATCGAAGGAGGGCAGCGGGGCCGGCCGCGCCGACACCGCCACAGAGGGAGCCTGATAGGGCTAGGTTGGGTGATGGCCGGCCTAAAAAGGCCAAGGCTCCCAAGAGGTCCGCCAAGAAGTCCGCCCCGGCTACGACTGCCTTGGCGGCAGCGGCCGCTCCGGCGGCCTCGGAGGAGGGACCGGGCCCATCGGGCCAGCAGCCCGAGGAAACCTGGGCCGTGGTGACCCGAAAGGGTGGGGGTAAGGGAAAGGGCAAGGGCAAGAGTGCCCCCCCCCGCCCAAGTGCCCCCTGTCAGGAAGGCAGCGCCCAAAAGGGCGCTGAAGGTCCCGAGGACGGCGGCGGTGGCGATCACCTTAAAAAAGGACCTAGCCACCGCCACAACGCTGCATGCCGTTATGGCTAAAGCCATTAATGGCTGCAGCCTAAACGAGGTGGGCCTGCAGCACGTCAAAGTGCGGGTCTCCATGACGGGGGGCCGAATCATCGAGGTCCCAGGAGCTGACAGCGGTAGGGCGGCGGACGCGCTTGCAGCTAAGCTGCAAGCAATAGTGGGCGACGTCGCCAACGTAAGCCGCCCGACGAAGATGGCCACCGTCCAGATCGCCGGTCTGGACGAGTCAACGACCATAGAGTCGTTGACGGTGGCCATCACCTCAGCGGGGGGTATCCCCGAGGCCCAAGTGAAGGTGGGGGGCATCCGTCCCCTGTATGACGGCACTGGATCGACATTGGTCCAGTGCCCGGTGGAGACGGCGAAGGCCCTCCTGGAGCGTGGACGGATCCTGGTCGGATGGTCATCTGCCAGGATCCGCTTGATCGGGCCGACGCCCTTGCGCTGTTACAGGTGCATGGGTGTCGGTCATACGAGGGAGACGTGTCCCTCAAGCGTCGACCGGAGCAAAATGTGCTTCCGGTGCGGCAAAGAGGGGCACGTCTCAAAAGATTGCTGGGAGGAAAAGGTGTGGTGCGCAGTTTGCCACCACGCCGACCTCCCAGCCGGCCACGCGATGGGGGGGTTCAAGTGTTCCCCACCTACGACGAGGGGCAAGGGGACGTGGCGGGGTCCAACCCGCCCCCCCCCGCCCTACCGCTGAAGCAGAGGCCGCCGGCCCGTCGGGGGAGAGCCGCATGGACGAATAGATGCCGACATATCGGTGTTTGACGTCCTGCGGCGAAACTGTCGACGTTAGGCAGAGGGCAGGGGTTGGGGAGTGGCCCTGACCCCTAGTGGCTGCGGGCGGAGGATGGGAGTCCTTCGCCCGCCTACAAGCCACTGGGCGGCTGGGAGATGGTCTGCGTACGGCCATCTCCCCAACAAAATGAGGAGGCCCCGGGCGCGGGGCCGATCCGGCGGGGGAGCAGTCTTGGATTATGCGTTTCGCGATTGCCACTGCTCCCCTACCAAACCGGTGAGAGGAAGTACGCCTGGGTGGTTTTTTAGTGGGTACCCCTCTCGGGCCCCTTCTCACTAGGAGAAGGGGAGTTTGCGAGAGGGAACCCCACATATCCCCCCGCCGCTCCCAAGGCGGGGGGAACGTGCTGCACGTTTTTCCACCCAGCAACAAAAAAAAAAAAAAAAAAAAAAAGGTTTCGCCAGTACGTGAAGCCTGACCGGCCTTTGACCACGACCTTTTTCGCACGTTCTTGTCGTACGTGATCCACTTTTCATCACCAGTTATCAGCTTCTTCAAAAATGGTTCGGTTTCATGACGTCGTAATAAAGAATCACAAATGAGTGCACGGTTCATTAGGTTTCTTTCAGTGAGCTCGTGAGGTACCCAAATATCTAGCTTTTTTGTGTACCCAGATTTTTCAAATGCGCCAAAACTGTTTTGTGGTCAATTCCCAGTTCTTCAGCCACGTCGTAACTACTGATATGCCTATCTTGCTCCACTTTTTCAAAAATGGCATCCATTTTATCCGTAATGGGACAACCAGAGCGACGTGCATCTTTGACATCAACCTTTTGTGTAGTAAAATTTTAAAATGAATCGAATTTCCTCATTAGATTCACTCATCTTGGCGGTACGAAAAACAAATGCAAATCACACGTTTTCCTAATTTGAATTTGGAATTATGTTCTTTAAAATTTAAACTTTCAATGATACTAAAACCAGCCAGATACAAATAGTATAGCCAAAGAGATTTTATTACAAGTTCATACATACTATAATGCGAAAAGACTTTATCCCCAACCTAATATATCATGCTAAAATTTCAGCTCCGATATATATACCGATTATCCAAATTTCAGTTTCGTCTTTATATTATTTATACTACATAGTATAAAACAAAGTCGCTTTCTCTGTCCCTATATCCCTATGTATGCTTAAATCTTTAAAACTACGCAACGGAATTTGATGCAGTTTTTTTAATAGATAGAGTGATTGAAGAGGAAGGTTTTTATGTATAATAGGTACATGTGACATCCTAAGGGAACGCGGGTAAAACCGCGGGGGACAGCTAGTTATTTATTAAAATTAAAATTGTGTTTGTAGTTTTGCACATCATTTTCTTTATAGTCATAGACAAACCATCATCCTCTCAACTTACATTCGTATACAAACTCTTTACTACATAACAAAATAGTTCACCATGGAACCGTACAACTATTATTGACAATTTAAATGTCAAATTAATTTACAAAATGAAAGTCGTGCTATAAGTAATTATAATAATAAATCATGAAAGACACACGAGTAAAAAGATGATTCCTCAAAAAACCTAAATGCAAAACTCTGTACCGGAAAATGTGACAAAAGCGGCAAAATGGATGACATGCCCTAAAGGTGAACTTGAATATCCCGGTCTGGCTTACATCTGCCCATTGAACGAGCTGATAATAATCAAACAATCCGACTCCTTACACAAACTCATAAGCAAAACTGGCGTCTGCTACACAATCTTTAATAACCTAGGACAAAAGGTATTTCTAGCCGTTCAAGAAAACCGTTGCAAGAAATTCGACTTAAAAATATTCAATTTCTACGGCAATGAAGTAATACAAGTGAAATGCCCTCATAATTTCTGTTTGAACAGAGTCCTGGTGTGGGCACCGCCTGATAACTTCGTTGGATCAGTCATACAGTCATGCACACATACATTTATTGTGAAAAATAACCTGGACAAAGTCGTTTTGAAGATAAAAGCTCAAGGTTTATTTAATTTAAATTTCGATATATTATCGAATAATGAAAAAATTGGTATGATCAAAGAGCAATTGGGAATAGCAACCTTGCCAAATGTGTCTAACTTTGGAATCTGTTTTCCTGTGGAATTTAGCGTTGTAGATAAAGCCGTATTGATTGGGGCTTGCTTTTTAATTGGCTGCTTGAAATATAATAAAACATTATTCTTCTAACAGTACTCTAATAACAAAATATTCAATTGCATTTATATATAAGCTAGCGCTTTTTTAAAGTGTATAGCAATAAACTCTACAAAGGCATCTCACTGCTCTAAATATTAATTTTTTTAATTGTGTTATTTTTAAATTATAATTTAATTCAGGGCTACTTTAAAATGAATTTAATTTAGTTTATCCTCTCTACTAACATACACACTTACCTTATAATATATGTAGTTACCATGTGTCTGTAATAGGGGGGATAAATAAAATGTAGACTTGCCAAAAAACTTATTTACTCAGAATAATCGAAAATACACATTCAGTCTTAGATTATTGGTATATACGTAAAAGAACATTAAAGTTGAAAATATTAACGCTGTTTCTTGTTCAGCGGTGGCTCCACTTCTTCACCCACCCCGTTCTCCTCGTCCGGGTCCTCATGAACCGTCTTCCTCACAGGTCCAGTCTGAATGATCTTCACACGTCTCTCGTCTTTATTCTCCGGCCCTTTTGGCGCAATCACAGACAAAACACCATCTGAGGAGAGCTTGGACTCCACCTGCTCAGGATCACACTCTTCCGGTAAAGCATACCTTCGCTTAAATTGACGGGAGACAAATCCGTGATCGTCCTTCCGTTCCTCGTGCTTCCCTTCAATCACTATGTATCCATCAATAGTCTTTACAGATATCTCCTCAGGTGTGAAGTGTTGCACGTCTAAATTCACCTGGAACTTGTCTTTGTCGGCCTTTATGCTGGAGCTGACATCTCGGGCTGCCATAGCATGGTTCTTCCATGGGCGAGGGTATTTTCGCATGCAAAACGGCGGTAGGTCGTCGCCCGGAAATCCAAACACGGCATTATCAAACATATCCATATCCAGGTCGAAAACTTTATCTCGATTACGTCGATTATTCATATCGCAACCAAATGAGTACGAAATAGACATTGTTGTGTTTTGTTGCTATTTGTTTTATTCAGACGTCGCTCTCAACTCACTCACGAAGTCTCGATACAAAACAATATGAATGACGCAGCTACGACAACGACGACGTCACTCTCTGATATATTTCGGAGGAATGGATCGAAACATCTAGTTAGCTCGAGAGAAATCTGGGCGTATGGAGAAATATCTAGAAATTATTGAAAGCACCATCTATTGTGGAAAAGCCGAACTTAAAAAAAAAGAATATTCTAGACGTTTCAAACGTAAATGATTGTATAATTTACGATCTGATCAAATATTGATATTATTTGGTTTAATTTTATTATTATTGTCAAAGATAACTATTCAAAATAACGAATTCAGATGATTTGTTCGTTTAATAGTAGCAAATGTGAATATCAGCTAATGACATCTAGTGTCGAAAAGACGAATCTGGCTGAGTAAATTATTATTATGAAAAGTATTACACATAATGATCAAGTTCAACTTTTTATCACTAGATGGCAGTAAATTAGAATGAATAAGTCATGTTTAATGTTGTATTGTATTTAAGTATTATTCTATTATGTTCTATTTAAGAAATTATATAGATCTATTTACTATTCGAATACATTTTCTTACGCAATCAAACAACTAGAGGTAGATTCTAATGATTTCAGGTACTATTTGCGAAACAGATATTCATCTACTAACAACTAGATGTCACTATATTATACGTCTCGCCTATGCAAAATAAAATTGGGCTTTTTCGCATAGGTGTAAATAGATAACTAAATCTATTGATTAATCGGCTAAAATGCAAACATTATTGTTAACTAATTTATAGCTATTCATGTCAATAAAAAATATATATTATCTTCGCGGTAACCTCAAATATTAAGTACTTACCACATGGATACACCGTTTGTGTGGTGTATGTTTAATTCCGTCATCTCGTAACGGCAGAATGAATGTTCTAATTATGGTGTAGGTATACTTAATTTAGGTCATAGGATAGGTACTATTCGCCTTGGAAACGCGGGTGAAACCGCGAGCAAAAACTAGTGCAAGCATACATTTTATTTCGTAAAATATACAGGAACGTCAAATTCTTGACAATGATTTCATTACATCGTATCGTTTTTTTTTTTATCTTTGTGGGTAAAATTAGTCACTTCACTACACACTTCCTATACCTACTTAAATGACAACGCCCTTTCTGTTCTGTTCGCTAGTACATGAAATTTAGAGATTTAACAAAGAAATGCTAAACAAATCTACCTACGGACAATTATACTCAACAATAGACTTTTCTGTTAATTTACCTATGTAAAATAATGTACTTATTTAAGTACTGCTATTTATCATTAAGTAAAGTGCAATATACTAGCTTGGGTACCATTCCAAGGTATCCAACATTGCCATTTTCAATACGGAAACCTTTTTATAAATTTATCTATGGTTTCTGTAGCTTCCTGGCTGGCTACGATATTTATATATACGAACTCTTTGTAAAGAGTAAGTAAGGTTGTACTGAGTTAGGTTCTTTTTAATACCTATCGAATTATGTAGGTACCTTCTTAGGTTAGAAAGTAAGTACCTATATATGTTTTCTGATGATTATTATGTGATGCTTTTAATAACTATTTCGGTTATTAAAGATAAAGCCGGTTAAAAAGGTTATTCCAGCAGTTTTAACGCATTGCGTTCCTTTATGAAAGAAACCAAACATATTATACGCTATGCATTTCTAGTTATTTCACGAACGTTCTAGAAATTGCTGCATCGTGTAGCATTTAATAATAATCAATACATTACCAGAGTACAATGCCGCCAGTGTTGCCATATGCCGCTGAAGATAAAATTACAAAAATTTCGTTTCCAAACTAAACCTAGAGTTATGGTATGTTAGATCTTATCTTTTACCTGTTATTTGATGGGCATAATGTAACTAACATAGTCGGTAAAATGATGGGAGTATATATAAAAGAGTTTTTGATATTGCTGTTTTCAAATTTCAAAGCAATACGCTATGCCATCCGAGTAATAAACCTGTAGAATTTCGACATGAACTTAAGTGTACAGATTTAGGTGTAGATAAGAGCTGTGAGAGGCGAGAAGACGAGAGGTAGGTGAAGGTAATATGAAAGTGACGGTCAAGAGAAGAGTAAGATGGCAATGGACTATCGCACGGTATATCCTGAACGCGATTGTCAGATGTTTAATGTAATAGACTTCAGTGGTTTTGCATGAGACTCGCTCTGAAACAAAAAGGGTGCCATAAGGGTGTCATAACGTGTTCTTATTTATAAAAGTTTTTTGTGGAAAGTACACCATGAAATGATAGATGATACATACAGAAAGAAAGATAAACCAATAGAAACTTGGCTTTAATTAGCTATTTTCAAAAGCCATAGAAATAATATGTATTACAATAGATTGACAACAGTAATCAAAGATGACAACGGATATTACAAAGCATTCTAACATTATGAAATACTATCAGCCAGTTAGTAAGGAGATTATACGTCAATAGATGCCAATATAGTACTTTATTTCAAATTATCTTTATCTAGAAATCTTGATTAAAATTACAGAAAGTGTAATAATTTTTTCGCTGGTAATATTAACCGTTATACCTAAAATACATAGATAATAACCCGGATACAACTAGCGCCACAGCGGTGAGTGGCAAAGCTTGAAACAGGATATGGTTCGAACATTCTAGGCAAAGGAATTCATTCGCTAAAATTACTGTATTTTTGAATAAAAGTAGTGTGTTTTATGACTCTATTTGACATTTAGCGCCATTACTAATTTCTTGAAATAAGTAATGTTAACAGTTTCATACAGAAATGTCGTTTATTAATAGAAATTTTAGAATGTTCTAGAATGTTCGAGAACATTCCATGAAAATTCTGAGGGGGACAGTAGCGGTATCTTTTGGCGAATAGCGAAACTCCTAAGCTTGATATGGTATCGTCAACATTTTTTTGTATTTATTATGATTAATTTTCTTTTAATTCTTTCTATTGGTATAAGTTTCCTATTTTCTACATATTCGCTTCATTCAATGTAAATCATCAGTATAAATAATATAAACTTTGTTTCTACAATTATAAATAAATTAAATAGTACTTAGAATTCAGAATACACTACTACAATATACTACAGACAAATAATATTATTTACCAGGATATTAATTGATATTGATTTATAATTACAGGTAATTGGCTCGCACCCCACGATTTTACCTTCGATCTCGAGTAAATTACAGTTCAGTTTAAGTACAGTTAAAAAGCTTTGAATAGCTTTGATCAATTTTATTGTGCAAATTTCATAGGAAAGGAAAATGAAGTGCGTGTAAAAAAATGTTCATTAAACTCAACCTATAGGTGTCAACCCCTGACAAGCGGCAAAATCTAGAAAATTCTACTCGTTCACAGATGGCGCATGCTCCGGGCCCCTATAAAAGCAAATTGACAGCCCGCCCGGCGTCATTTCATAAAACTATCAAGAGAGCACAGTACTGCCATTCGCTGCGTTGAAAAACACGTGTATTTACCGCGCTAGAACAAAGTAAAGCCTGTGAAAAGATCGGTATTCATCATCCCTAAGTTATAATTTGTGAACTGTGATAATCTAAACAGCGAAAATGCCGGAAGAAATGCAGACACAGGCCGAGGTGGAGACCTTCGCCTTCCAGGCGGAGATCGCCCAGCTCATGTCTCTCATCATTAACACATTCTACTCCAACAAAGAAATCTTCCTCCGTGAGTTGATTTCCAACTCCTCCGACGCTCTAGACAAGATCCGTTATGAGTCACTCACCGACCCCTCCAAGTTGGACAGCGGTAAGGAGCTATACATTAAAATCATCCCCAACAAGAGCGAAGGTACCCTCACAATCATCGACACCGGTATCGGCATGACAAAGGCCGATTTGGTGAACAACTTGGGTACTATCGCGAAGTCTGGCACAAAGGCGTTCATGGAGGCGCTTCAGGCTGGCGCCGACATCAGCATGATTGGTCAGTTTGGTGTAGGATTCTACTCCTGTTACCTCGTGGCCGACCGCGTGACTGTAACCTCAAAACACAACGATGACGAGCAATACATGTGGGAGTCCGCCGCCGGTGGCTCTTTCACCGTCCGCACAGACCTGGGCGAGCCTCTCGGCCGCGGTACCAAGATCGTCCTGCACATCAAGGAGGACCTCGCCGAATACCTTGAAGAAAACAAGGTCAAGGAAATCGTCAAGAAGCACTCTCAGTTCATTGGTTACCCTATCAAGTTGGTAGTTGAGAAGGAAAGGGAAAAGGAACTCTCGGACGATGAGGCCGAGGAGGACAAGAAGGAGGATGAAGCTGAAGACGATAAGCCCAAGATCGAGGATGTAGGAGAGGATGATGAGGAGGATAAGAAAGACAAGAAGAAAAAGAAAACTATCAAGGAAAAGTACACTGAGGATGAGGAGCTCAACAAGACAAAGCCTATCTGGACCAGAAATGCTGATGACATCACCCAGGAAGAGTATGGTGACTTCTACAAATCCCTCACTAATGACTGGGAGGACCATCTTGCTGTCAAGCACTTCTCTGTTGAAGGTCAGTTGGAATTCAGAGCCCTCATGTTCATCCCCCGCCGTGCCCCCTTCGACTTGTTTGAGAACAAGAAGCGTAAGAACAACATCAAACTGTATGTCCGCCGTGTGTTCATCATGGACAACTGCGAGGACCTCATCCCTGAGTACCTGAACTTCGTCCGAGGTGTGGTTGACAGTGAAGACTTACCCCTCAACATCTCCCGTGAGATGCTTCAACAAAACAAGATCCTTAAAGTCATTAGGAAGAATTTAGTTAAGAAATGCTTGGAACTATTTGAAGAGTTGGCTGAGGACAAGGAGAACTACAAGAAGTATTATGAACAATTCAGTAAGAACTTGAAGCTTGGAATCCATGAGGACTCCCAGAACAGGTCAAAGCTGGCTGACTTACTCCGTTACCATACCTCAGCTTCAGGTGACGATTGTTGCTCCCTCAAGGAGTATGTCTCCCGCATGAAGGAGAACCAGAAACACATCTACTACATCACTGGTGAAAACCGTGACCAGGTAGCCAATTCTTCATTTGTTGAGCGAGTAAAGAAACGTGGTTATGAAGTAGTCTACATGACCGAGCCCATTGATGAGTATGTAGTACAACAGATGAGGGAATATGATGGCAAGTCACTCGTGTCTGTCACCAAGGAGGGCTTGGAGCTCCCTGAGGATGAAGAAGAGAAGAAGAAACGTGAGGAAGACAAGGTCAAGTTCGAAGGCCTCTGCAAGGTCATGAAGAACATCCTAGACAACAAAGTCGAGAAGGTTGTTGTATCTAACAGGCTCGTTGAATCACCTTGCTGCATCGTCACTGCCCAGTATGGTTGGTCTGCTAACATGGAGAGGATCATGAAGGCCCAGGCCCTCCGTGACACATCTACCATGGGTTACATGGCAGCTAAGAAGCACTTGGAGATCAACCCTGACCATTCCATTGTAGAGACTCTGAGGCAGAAGGCCGACGTTGACAAGAACGACAAGGCTGTTAAAGACCTGGTAATCCTGCTCTACGAGACTGCTCTCCTGTCTTCCGGCTTTGCCCTCGACGAGCCCCAGGTGCACGCTTCCCGCATCTACCGCATGATCAAGCTGGGTCTTGGTATTGATGAGGATGAGCCCATTCAGGTAGAGGAGATAAGCGTTGGAGATGTCCCACCGCTAGAGGGCGACGCTGACGATGCGTCGCGTATGGAGGAAGTTGATTAAATCTCATTAACCGCCTATTTAGCCATGTTGTAATGGTACCGATGTGAAATGTGATGTTATGCGATTGTTTTGTGCACAGGTGTACAACCAAAGACTGATTTAGTTCAAACAAATTCCATTAATTTAATAAATGGTCGACAAAAATAATTATTTCTGTTGTTTTTATTCCTTTAATCATACTTTATTATTAGTTATCCTTCAACAAACTAGCTCTGTATAATTTATAGATATTAAAAATTATTAATATATTGTATGTATTCAAATTAACTAGCTTGTAGCTACAGTTACAGCTTACTTTTCATTAAAAAAAACTGTTTCAATTATATTAGAATGATGAAAAAAGAATGAAAATTATTCCAAATTTTTATAAAAACTACAATGGGAAGCAATTATATATTTTTACTGCGGGTAAAAAGATGTCATTGTTTCCTTGTAGTTTATTGTATTTCATTGTATACATGACCTGTAGAAGTCTTGTAATCTATTACAGTAGAATTGAGTCAGCAATGTATCTTTAATAGTCCAACCTTATCTTTGAAACAATAATAGATCATTTTCTTATAAAACTGGCCTATTATTTATACAGTAAAAAAAAACTACTAATTTATATATTAAAAAGATTTACCTAGTTAGGTACTCTTTCCAGCATAAAAACTACTGAGCAACTTGAATGAAACTTGGCACATAAACAGTTTATAACCTGAATTAGCACAGGTTACTTTATCCCTAGAAAATCTAAGAGTACTACTAGTCTAGTATGGGGGGGGGGCTCACTGCATCTAATATACAAGCAATATGTTGCCTAACTGAATTATTGTACAATGTAACCCAGAAAGTTAATTCAGGCGCTAACACCAGTCTCCCACACCATCATAGCCATTGGGGCATGAGTCTGGGGAATTGATTTGGGCCTCAAAATGCCAAGTGTCTATTTATTTAGCATCAAATAGAAAAATTACCCTATTTAGTTTGACGACAAACTTACCCGTATTACTTGCTACTAACATGTTCCCCGCGTTCATAAATTGGACGTGGAGATTATTATTTCCGGAATTAAAAGCCTATGTGACCGTTATCTATCTATGTGCCAAGTTTCATTCAGATCCGTTCAAACGTGGTTGAGTTACAAACATCCAAACTCTTGCATTTATAAATATCTATGTACATATGTATGAATTTTCAGATCCCTAACATGAGGAATTATGGATTGTTCATACGAACTTTCAACCCCTATTTCACCCCCTTTTAAGATTTGGGTTTTATGGTGACTATTCACTAACCATGACCTTCATAACCCTCCGCGGGTATACTCGTAAACTAAACAAATGGTTTTGAACTTTTTGAGATAAAACATAGCCTATATCCTTATCTCCTTGTCAAATGTCCTTACGGTCCGAACAGCAGTTTAGTCGTGAAAAGGTAACAAACAGACAGAGTTACTTTCGCATATACTTAATAGTATGGACAATACTTAACTTAAGTACATACATGTGTACATCATGCACACAAATGTATGTTCTATGGGAATGGTCGTGTTTAGGAATCTAACCTGTGACCTAACGCGTCGATAGTCAGGGTGTCTAACCACCAAGCCATCTGACCGCTCGTTACTATTTAACTTTTAAAATATTTAATTTTAACTTACTGTAAGTAAAGCCTATAAGAAATGATTAACCGACTTGAGACAATTTCTGGTATATGGAGAATCTAAATTTTAATTGTGTGGATGAATAGTCAATCAAGTCATAAAAATACACATTTGCTCCGGTTACCCTGATATAATTATAAAGTAGAGCTCTTAGTGCAGAGTTCGTCCGGGTAACTACCTTACCTATTGCCGCCGTGAAGCAATAGTGCACTTCTAATATATTATTGTTTCTTTGCGACTTAACTTAACGTCTCAGGTCAACAACGCATTGGCAATGCCCCTGGTGTTGCAAATGTCTATAGGCAGCGGTGACCACTTACCGGGAGACCATAAGCCTCCATGGCATTTAAAAAAATATTTAAATGGATACCATGCAACGTAAAGGTGGGTACTGAACAGTATTATGGGGCGCAATGTAATGTGTTAAACAGCGAGCGTGCAGTCAGTACGGGGTAACAAGGCGCTCGCACCGAGCACCGAGCGGATTTAAACGGATTTTAGCGCACGCCGTAACGTAACATGCTCGCTGCGAATGATACATTACGCCCCCTAGCCCTGGTCAATACCCACCTTTAATAAACTAATTTATTTGCAATGCAGTTTGATGTAGTTTAGTAAAAGTTTTGGTGTCGATACCATATCTACAAGACTTAGTAACAAGCACAACCGTTTTTTCAAGTCGAATATTTTGACATGTATCGTAATGAAAAAAAAATCTGTAATCAGTAGATAAAAAGTGTGATAAATTAGTTTCTAGTTCCTAAGATTTAGATTTATCTAATTTAGGAGCTAAAGGTACTTTGTATAAATTTATTTACATTTTCAATTAATTTTAATGCCGCGCTTTTGATTGTGTTTGCACTATGAGAATATAGTTTGAAATATATATTTTAAGGTGTGCAATATTTATTGGAATACTTACTAAATAAATGGCTTTCGCAAATGAGAGTTGAAGTTTGTATTTCACAGTGAACATATACAGCCACAAGCGTGCCCTGTGCATTTGTCTTCTATACTCAACAATAAACAGGGGCCCAATTCCACTAAATGCAACGTTTGGTTCGGCAATGGTATGGTTACGATTAATGCAATGAAGTTAGACATTTCATAAATATGGTATTCCTACGCACAAAAACCGAAACAAAGTTGGACTCCATACATTTTGACGTAATCTTTCGAACGAATCTGAACCATTACCGAAACACTACCGCAGTTCGATCGTTGGTGTGTTTAGTACAATACGATCAAACGTCAAATTTGACGTTTGGTTGTGATATGGTAATGGTTCGGTGCATGATAATTATGTTAGTGGAATCGCCCCCCTGGTCACAGAGAAATAAATTTGTGAAATCATTATATTTATCTGTTTCTTGAGGTTTAAGGTTAATGGTGGGGAATGATCCCTCTGTTCCCTCTATTAAATGGTCCCAGAATTAATCCAATAGAAAAAACTATACAATTTAGTTAGAAAATTACAAAATGTTCGGTTTTTTGTGAAATAATTCGATTTAGGGCAAGTATTCATGACTTTCATACAACTTGCCTTGACGGGCCAGTCGGTGAGGGAGAGAATATTGAGTTAGATGTCAAAGGTTCGATTCCCACTCAGCACAAATATTTGTGTGCCTGAGCATGTCTGTTTGTTCTCTCTGAGTGTAAATATATTTAATCTATAAAAGAACTTATACTTAGTTTATGATCAGAAAAAAAGTTGTATCTGTAGTTAGGATATCAGTTATCTGTCTACCAAAGAAAGTATACAAAAGCACAACTTTACTATCTTTGGGATCAGATGGTTAAAGGTACAGGGAGTATCCCAGGATATTTATTATTTAATTTAATGTAATTTAAGATTTGTCTGATCTTGTCTTCGATTTTTATAAGAAAATTTACTTTAAAAAAAATCTGCTAAGGCGTGTTGTATCTTCTAGTGTCAGGGTTATCCAATGTGTTGAAATAAAACATTTAATTTCATTGAATTAATTTAATTAATATGCAGATGATCATGTGTTGTTACAGCTACAAATTAGGAACTTAAATAATCAGTCTTAAAATTAATATCACAATCAGATTCTGTTTTTTGGTACAAAAACCGCTGTCAATATAATTTTAATCGACTTCCTCGACAGTGGGTCCACCCGCCCTCTGCTGCTGGTATCCACCGTACATTCCGCCGTTCATTCCTCCGGGCATGCCTCCGGGCATTCCTCCGGGCATGCCTCCAGGCATTCCACCGGGCATACCTCCGCCGGGCTGTGCGCCGGCGCCGCCCGTGTGCATCTTAGTCATGATGGGCGAGCAGGCTCGCTGCAGCTCCTGCAGCCGGTGCTCGTACTCATCGCGCTCGGCCAGCAAGTTGTTGTCCAGCCAGCGTAGCGCTTCCTCACAGGCGGTGCGCGCCTCGGCCTTGTCCTGCTCGCCGAGCCGGTCGCCGGCCTCATCCAGTGCCTGTCGCACGCTGAACGCGTACGCCTCCAGCTGATTGCGCGCCACTACGCGTTGTCGCTGCTGCTCGTCCTCCTCCTTGTACCGCTCGGCCTCGCTGAGCATGCGGTCGATCTCCGCCTGCGAGAGCCGGCCCTTGTCGTTCTTGATCACGATGTTCTTGCTGCGCCCGGTGCTGTTCTCCTTCGCCGACACGTTCAAGATACCGTTCGCGTCCAGATCGAAGGTCACGTCGATCTTGGGCACTCCGCGCGGCGCCGGCGGAATGCCAGTCAGGTCGAACGTGCCAAGCAGATTGTTGTCCTTGGTCATCGCGCGCTCCCCCTCGTACACCTTGATTGTGACAGCGGGCTGGTTATCCGAGTACGTGGTGAACGTCTGCGACTGCTTGCCGGGGATCTTGCTGTTGCGCTCAATAATCTTGGTCATGACGCCACCGGCGGTCTCGATACCCAGTGACAGGGGCGCCACGTCCACCAGGAGGACGTCTTGGATCTTGGAGTGGGTGTCGCCGCTCAGGATGGCCGCCTGCACGGCAGCGCCGTAGGCCACGGCCTCGTCGGGGTTAATGGAGAGGTTCAGTTTCTTGCCACAGAAGAAGTTCTGCAGTAGGCTCTGCACCTTTGGGATCCTGGTGGAGCCGCCGACGAGCACGACGTCGTGGATCTGGCTCTTGTCGAGCTTGGCATCCTTGAGCGCCTTCTCGACGGGGTCGAGCGTGCCGCGGAACAGGTCAGCGTTGAGCTCCTCGAAGCGAGCGCGCGACACGCGCGTGTAGAAGTCAATGCCCTCGTAGAGCGCGTCGATCTCGATGGTGGCCTCCGTGCTGGAGGAGAGCGTGCGCTTGGCGCGCTCGGCCGCCGTGCGCAACCGTCGCAGCGCGCGCGGGTTCGCGCTCATGTCCTTCTTGTGCTTGCGCCGGAACTCGTCCGCCAGGTGGTTCACCAGGCGGTTGTCGAAGTCTTCGCCGCCGAGGTGCGTGTCACCGGCCGTCGCCTTCACCTCAAATAGCGAGCCCTCGTCGATGGTGAGGATGGACACGTCGAAGGTGCCGCCGCCCAGGTCGAAGATGAGTACGTTCCGCTCGCCCTTGAGCTCCTTGTCGAGGCCGTATGCAAGGGCGGCCGCCGTGGGCTCGTTGATGATCCTCAGCACGTTGAGGCCCGCAATGGCGCCGGCGTCCTTGGTGGCCTGGCGTTGCGAGTCATTGAAGTACGCCGGCACCGTGATCACCGCGTCGCGCACCGCGCCGCCGAGGTACGCCTCCGCAGTCTCCTTCATCTTGGTCAGCACCATGCTGCTGATCTCCTCCGGCGCGAACCGTTTTGCCTCGCCCTTGAACTCCACCTGGATCTTGGGCTTACCGCAATCGTTCACCACCTTGAAGGGCCAGTGCTTCATGTCCTGCTGTATTTTGTGATCGTCGAACTTGCGGCCGATCAGTCGCTTGGCGTCGAACACCGTGTTGCCGGGGTTGAGGGCGACCTGGTTCTTGGCCGCATCACCGATCAGTCGCTCCGTGTCTGTGAAGGCCACGTACGACGGTGTGGTGCGGTTGCCCTGATCGTTGGCGATGATCTCCACATTCCCATGCTGCCACACTCCGACGCATGAGTAGGTGGTTCCGAGATCGATTCCGATAGCTGGCATTATATTGGTTTAATTTGTTCACTTTACACTTAATACTCTCAAGACAATGTAATAACTCGTAGTCAACTCGTAGTTAATGTTGTATCTCGTAGTAAACTTTCCGGTTAGTTAGTACCGAACACTCTTCACTAGATCTGCTTCGTATCGTGTTTCAAATTATTCTGAGTTCCCGCCGGCCTCGACCGGCTTATATATTAAAACGAATCAAGTTCGAGAATTTTCCACAACATTCTCGATCGGACCAATCGCAGCCCAGTTTTCATCGAATAATCTAGAAGGCCAACACATTCCGACCAATAGCAGCCAAGGTAAGTAGTAAGTGGGCGTGCTTTAATTTTCATACGGGGATGCCACTTTATAAATTTTCTCCATTGTTAGGGATTATTTGTAATTAAATAAAAGTATAAACAAACATAAAGGAACATTTCTACTTCATTAGAAATATTAATCTTAATGTGGTAATAGTTATTTATTTTAATGATTTTAAGTTTATTTGAATACATGACTAAATTGATATTTGTTTCATACTATGTCGGTCAATTTCATAATCCATACTGAAAATGACACCGAAAAGGGACGTCAGTTTGCAAGATATCTGGATCTCTACATGGAAAGAAAATAATTGTATGCCCACACCATATTTTAATTATATTTAGGTTCATAAATTAAGGTTACAAAAATAAGTATTTTCTAACCCTTGGCGATGTATTCTTTATTATTTTATTATGAAAAAATAGTTTTATTGTAACTTAGAAGGGAGATTTATTTTTATCGAACGGCAACATTACGAGAAACATCCAGTAATAGAGGTGACAGTACGAAACGCGAAAGAATGAGACAGCAATATAAGGGCTATACGGGCAATTCTCAACTCAACCTTAAATCTTTATTTTGGGAAAAAAATGGATGAGTAATATTAAAATGAGTCCGTTTTATTAAATTAAATTGTATATATAAGAAGCATAACATTAAAAGGTAATTAATGCTACGCATAGTTTAAAAGTAAATAAACTGTTCGGAGTTACACAACCGAGCAGTTCATCATTACCATTTTGTGTATTTTTATGCAGTTGGGGATTGAAACAATACCAAACCATTTAACGTATATTCAATAAATATATAAATAAGCCTTTTATTTCACACCTAATAATAATTAACTATTTCCTTTTTTTTTTTTTTACTTTAATTCAATACCAGTACCTAATTCTTAAGTTGGAGATTATTGCTTTTATTTTTACTATCTATCCCCCGCGGTTTTACCCGCGTTCCCGAGAGATATCACATTTTCGCGGGATAAAAAGTCTATATGTTATTCCATGATATGCTCTATCTATGTGCCAAGTTTCATCCAAATCTGTCATTTAGGTTTTGTGTGACAGAGTTACAAACATACATAATACAAACATTCGCACTTATTATATTAGTATGATTTTGAAATTAAATGACATGGAAAGAAAAACAAATAGCAAATAACGATGCAACAGTATTTTACTTTTATGTATCGAGGGACATATAGTATCGACAGTTACTTAGATTATGGAAACGTTTTTTAATAAAATAAACAATTTGCGAAAAAATCGGGGTGTTTTTTTTTGTTCTTGGTTCCCAAACGCGGTTTCGCCCGCGGAGATCGAATGGTACCTGTTACTTTTTCTTATAATAAAATTTATAGATCATTTGGCTACATGTAGACAGGCGTGTGACAGATTTCAAGGTTAAGAGAATAAGATAAGAACATAATAATATTTAAATAAACTAACCAAGCACAAGAGGGAGTTATTCTATTTACAGAGAAACCTTAAGCCGTTTATATTTTAAAATATTTTGGTTATCGAAAGCGGTATTTATTTATAAAATTGACCAAATTTGCCATGAATGTACTTGTTGGTTCTTGATGGTCGTGAAATAAAATGGACTGTATCTCGATAATCGCTGATTTATTAATATTGACAAGTTTGTATGCACTGAGTGGTGGTCCCGAGCGTAGCCATCGATGGAGGTGCATTGCGTCTCGATTGGTGGCGCAAGCGTCGACGCCCGCGCCGCCCTCACCCCGCACCTGCGTCTGAGCTGCTAGTCGCGGTGCCGCGCCGGCGCATATGGTGGAGAGGAACACGGATTGATTCTCGACATACTTATAATTTTTATTTCGTATCCCTTATTTTCTTTGCTTTTTTATGTACATCCTAGGTACCTAGAATTGGCCATTCGTTTTATAAGACTGTTTTATAGTGCTGTTGGACTTTCGCATTAAAAAAAATGTAAAGTGAAGATAACATAATTATATTGATGAGAATCGCCCTGCTCTTTAGTATTGTTTACAGACAGCGGTAGAGAAATCGAGAATGGTTCCGAAATGAACAGAACTCTCCCCTCTCTTCGCGTCCCTTCAAACGGTTTGTTACGGTAGGTCCGCATCTAGAAACTTCCACCCTTTTATTTTGCTGAGTTCGTAAATTTCAACGTAATTTCATGTTTGCTCGAAACTTCTATTACATTGGTACATTGTACGTTTTTTATAAGGATACTAGCTGTCTCCCGCGGTTTCACCCGCTTTCCCGTGGGATTTAACATTTTACCGGCACTAAAAGTATCCTATGTGTTATTCCAGGGCATTTCCTATATATGTATGTGCCAAGTTTCATAATTCAAATATAATAATATATAACATAATGCCCAGGACAAACATTTGTGTGCATGAACATGTCTGTTTGTTCTGTGTCTGGGTGTAAATATCTAAGTACATATTTAGAAAAAAAATTAGTATATCAGTTTCTGGTTTTCATAGTACAAGCTCTGCTTAGTTTGGGATCAGATGGCCGTGTGTAAAGAATTTTTTTTTATACTACTAAGGTAGCAAACAAGCTGACGGCCCGTCTGATGGTAAGCGGTCACCGCAGCCTATGGACGCTTGCAACACCGTGGGTATCACTCGCGCGTTGCCGACCCTGCAAAAATCTCTTCACACCCTTCTTGAAGGAACCCATGCTGTACTCCCTTGGGAAAACCACGGGAATGTTATAATGTCTGGATATTTATTTATTAATATCCTACGAATATTATAAATGTGAAAGTTTGTCAGGATATTTATTGCTCTTTCACGTAAAAATTACTGGTCGGATTTGAATTAAACTTTGCACATAGGTGTATCTGGGTATGCGTGGTACATCCTCAGCCTAGTCATAACTCCTTCTGGGGCCAGTCGAAGGCAAACGCGAGACCATTCTAAATAAAATAAAAAATAGTAATTTTAATCCCGGAATAATTTAACTTCCCTTGGCCGTAAGGCCGCATCCCTGGCAAGATTTTTCAGGTTTAAAATAACTTATTATCTAATGTTTAGTACAAAATAAGTCATTATTATAATACATAGTACTGGCATAGTGCATTTATGTCAAATAAAAAAAATAAAATTATTTGACAGAATGTCTATGTTAGTAAAAAGGGTCATTTGGTAATATGTGAACTCTGTAGGTAAGCATATTCTCTACTAACTACGATATTACTTTACTTAGCCCGCATTGTAATCGGAATCGTACAAATATGCATATTTCTATATCTATTAAAATCTGTAAAATTCCAGTACAAGCAGTATTTCTCTAAATATTCATTCAAAGTTATTAATAGGATGGAATCTGAAAACTGTTTGACTAAAAATAGGTACTACGATGCTCCGTAAAGACTGCTATGCAAAAGCAGTAAACTCGCTCGTACTGTGGGATCAATAACTTTTGCGTCACTGGCGCGGATGGTTGAGTCACGATGCATGAAAGTTATATTATCATAGCGTAAACTCTGGAAATTTCGTTTGCAGTATTTTCTATTATCTGTAGTCTTCCATAGATAATAATATTATAATCTAACTATTTATTAAGGTAAGTATTGTTGTAGGGTCTGTTAGTTTTTTTACGTTTCTGGAGTCAGTAAAATCATTAGATCAAGAAGGGTTTCTTTTCTATTTCTAATCTGACTATTTATTAAGGTACCTATTGCTGTACCTAGATCCATGTTAGGTATATTCGTTTTTTTTTTGGTTTCCTGAGTCAGATATATCTTATGGCTCACCTCAGGGAGTATAAATGTAAGTGTAGCTAAGACGACTACTTACACATCGATAAGTTTTTTGATGAAGGTATTATTTTAAGGGCTTTTAAATTATTACCATGGTCTATACACATTATGTTGAATTATACTTTATTTATGTCGTCTTTCACATGCTCTTAATCGTCGTCACATTATTGATTGTCTCAACAATAAATGAAAAAAATAGAATAAAACGTTAAACGTTAAAAGGTAGTTACAGTGAACCCGCGGTAATCCGACAAACGTTTTGCAGGGCAGTGTCGGACTATCGAATTTGTCGGACTATAGAGTACTGCTTAAGAGTCCCGAAATTTATTTATTTAAAATTACATATAAAAATGATTAGATACTATCTAAAGATTTGCCTAAATAATATTTGTGTACCTAAATTCAAATGGAAATATTGAATTAAACAGTGGTTATTTACCAGGAACATTTATTGCTTGTGTCAAAGAAACTTGAACACTCAAAGAACAACACTCAAATATCGAATAGATTACAAACACTTTGCATTTATACTGTGCCAGTATATACCCAAATGCATATGGCCTCCAACAAATTCAACAGTGATAGGCATGTCGGATTACAGGGGGTGCCGGATTAGACAGGGGCCGTATTAGCGGGGGTCCACTGTAATTGAATAAATTGACGGGCGAGCAATGGACGCAGTTTTATTATCTGTCTACTTAAAAAGACAATGAACTCCAAACATACGTTAAGAAAGATATATCAATGGCAGAATTGTTAAAAGTTCTAGACGTTTACATTTCTTACTTCAATCAGAATAAGATAGAACAACCTCCAGGGTACTGCAGTAGTCAGAATTATGCGGTACATTCTAAAGTCTAAAATCTAGCGCTATCGATCCTGTCTCTGTAGATATTACATTCTCGCCAGCCATTGTGTCTATGCCTTCGATGCTATTACTATGTGCCTATACATGTTACATGTATGTTTCATGCATGCATGGTTGACGCAGACTGCGGTCGCATAATGTCGCAATCCTTGTCTGTTGTTTCAATGAGTTTTATGTAGGTATAGTTAGTGTCCCGCCCCGACTTGCCGACCGCCTGCGTACACATAAATATTCCAATATAATTTCTCTAAATGATAGTGAAAATCGTATCAAAATGTATTTCAAGCGGACAGAAATTGTGACATCAATTTATACTATTTAGTACCTACATATCTCTATTCACCTATTTCATTTTCATTACCAACAGATTTTTTTTTTAAATTCTGTTTTTACCTAATAGATATTTGTATAAACCTAACCTCTTTATTAAACAACTAGCAATTACCAGCATTAACAGCTGTCTTCACAGATAACATATACCTAAGTGTAGATTTTTTATTTTTCCTCTATCTCATCTCTATCTCTCTCTAATTAAGTATGTATTCTAAATTGTTCGATGGTCATAATTCAATAATGATTTTGCAACTTTATATACAAGATAATTCTATACGAATAAAATAAAAACAGTAGATATCTGATGGTAGGTATAGTAAGTATGTATGAATCAGTACGAAAGAACATAACCTAACCTAACATAAAGCTGGTCTACAGTGGTTTCCTTGCCCTAGATATGAAAATGATTTCGGGTCTATTAATGTACACAATTCATGAAACTATCATTAATTTTGTAAGATATACTCGTATATTATAGTACTCATATCATACTAACCTGCATGCATTTATACACTAATACAAAACACAACTTTTTTTGATTCTTTCAAATATATTAAGTTGTTTATAAAAGTACCCTTTGTAAGTATAATTTACATAATTTAACCAGGAATATTGAAATTGGCTTAATTTAAGGAATAGTTCTTTTTGTATTTAATTGTTATATTTTTTTTTTAAAGCTGTAATGTTTCTTATTTAATAAAAAAAAAAAAAAAAAAAGATTTGCACTGTTTTTTTTTTAAATCTTTATTTTCATTTGACATTTTCAAAATATAATATATATTTTGTAAAAATCATGAAAATACGAGCACACTGATATTTATCTATATATTCGTAAACTAGGCATTTAAAAACGTAAAAATTTGCGATGATATCCAGGGCAACAAAAAAAATACTATGTAAATAAATTATAAAGAATGTTAACGCAAAGATACATTAATAAGATAAAAAAGTAATAACCTTTGGTACCTAATACCATAGACAAAATTAAACTTTTAAATTAAAAGTACATCAATACTTCTCTACTAATCAACACATAATAATACCACCAAAATAGGAAATAAACGATGCATCTGTACCTATCTAGTATCTACCAATATTCATAGGGACAACAATGAATTTACAAGTGAAGATATAACAAAGGGTCGAAATTTCTAGAATACATTCGTTGCCCTACCCCACGCACACATTTATACACCCCTACAGAAATGGATCGAAACCGAAAATGCAGACCTCTCCATCTCTTTCATCTTCAACCTGTCTCACTTTTCCTCGTTATCAGGCGGTCGTCTGGTGTGGCCAGACGAATTAACACTGAATTCCCCCCATTTTTGTTAAATGAATATCGGTAAAATTTACATTAATACAGTTTATTTATTAAAAGCTTTTTTAAAGTGTTGAACTAATGTTAATATATATTTTTATTATTAATTTAAAATGTTGCTTGCCAATGATGGCAGAAAATGTGAACCAAAATTATTAGCTTTCTTATTCCTTTTTTTTTTGTCAACTATCATTAGAATTTATCATCTATGTAACCATATTCTTCAAAAAATATTCTTATAATAATAATAATAATAATAATAATACTTTATTGTTCAAACATAAATGTTGTTAACAAGGGTAGTTCACTAGCCTCCACACTACAATTGCCTGTGTCGTGGAGAATAGTCTCTTTCATCTTAACAATAAAATAATGTTGCCTTAATATAAAGTCTTATAAAAAAAAAGTAAAATAACAAGGCACTGATTTTAGAACAAATAAAGTGAAGTGTGTGGTGTGTGTGTAAGTGGTGAGTAAGTGAGTGAGTGTGTGTATGTGTGTGCGTGTGTGTGGTGTGTGTGTGTGTGGGAGAGTGTGTTTGAGTGTATTCTGTGCGTGAGTGTGGTGTGTGAGCTCGCATGTGTAAGTGTACGTCTAAATATATACAGGGGAATGCATGACTTTTCAAATTTAAAAATTATGTGAGAGTTGGTTTAGTTTCCTGGGAATCAATATCGGTAGGTGGTTACTTAATTATAAAACATTAAATAGATAAACAATATCTCTAAGTTATCCTATGAATATATTTCAAGCCAATTTGCATAGCCATCGATATTTTTGTTTCATAACGTAATATTCCATCTTCAATTATAATCGGTTAAACGTTAAATTAACTTGACACATTGGTACCGATTCTAATTTGCAGCACTAGGTTCCAACAATTACATTTTCGTCTCCTGTGATAGTAATTAAAAGCAGAGAAAGTTTATATTCCTAAGTTTCATTTAGTTTTATCAAAACTTGCTTGGCATTTGATTGTAGCTGAATTAATTGGGATGGAATAAAAATGCGTAAAAATAAATGGTTTTGTTCAAACTGATAGAATTAAAATCCCCAGAGAGAATAAATGAATACTATATGAAGGATTTAAGATAAATATAATTTGAGGCACAGTAGAATTGGGCCCGATATCAATCAACGCAAAACAAATAAGTGGGGTTTGTGGAATGTTACTCACGCTAACCTGGTAAATTAAACACGGGGGCATTGATTATATAGTTTGGAACAGACTATGTGTGATTAGTGAATGTGTTTTCTGTAGAAACTCAATCACGTTGTCACGTTTTTTGTCAAAAACACGTTTAAAAATAATATTTTGATAGATATTTTATTTTACTTAATTTTAATTTGGACACAATGACAAATTAAATACAAATTTAATTATATGTATCGGATTTTTTCCCATGTTTTTGGGAAGATTTACAAAACCTGCCAACTGAATATGAGATAGAAGTATTATCCTTTCCCCTTTTTTGAATACGCCTCTGCTATTGGTTGCCAACTACAAATTTTCTGGAATATTCACGCAACTACGAGATACGATTGGTTGAGTCTAGAAAGTTCTCGTATTTTGTCCGTTTAATATATAAGCCGGTCGAGGCTGGCGGGAACTCAGAACAATTTGAAACACGATAAGAAGCAGATCTAGTGAAGAGTGTTCGGTACTAACTAACCGGAAAGTTTACTACGAGATACAACATTTACTACGAGTTGACTACGAGTTATTACATTGTCTTGAGAGTATTAAGTGTAAAGTGAACAAATTAAACCAATATAATGCCAGCTATCGGAATCGATCTCGGAACCACCTACTCATGCGTCGGAGTGTGGCAGCATGGGAATGTGGAGATCATCGCCAACGACCAGGGCAACCGCACCACACCGTCGTACGTGGCCTTCACAGACACGGAGCGACTGATCGGTGATGCGGCCAAGAACCAGGTCGCCCTCAACCCCGGCAACACGGTGTTCGACGCCAAGCGACTGATAGGCCGCAAGTTCGACGATCACAAAATACAGCAGGACATGAAGCACTGGCCCTTCAAGGTGGTGAACGATTGCGGCAAGCCCAAGATCCAGGTGGAGTTCAAGGGCGAGGCGAAACGGTTCGCGCCGGAGGAGATCAGCAGCATGGTGCTGACCAAGATGAAGGAGACGGCGGAGGCATACCTCGGTGGCGCGGTGCGCGACGCGGTGATCACGGTGCCGGCGTACTTCAACGATTCGCAGCGCCAGGCCACCAAGGACGCCGGCGCCATCGCGGGCCTTAACGTACTGAGGATCATCAACGAGCCCACGGCGGCAGCCCTCGCGTACGGTCTCAACAAGGAGCTCAAGGGCGAGCGGAACGTACTCATCTTCGACCTGGGCGGCGGCACCTTCGACGTGTCCATCCTCACCATCGACGAGGGCTCGCTGTTTGAGGTGAAGGCGACGGCCGGCGACACGCACCTCGGCGGCGAGGACTTTGACAATCGCCTGGTGAACCACCTGGCGGACGAGTTCCGGCGCAAGCACAAGAAGGACATGAGCGCGAACCCGCGCGCGCTGCGACGGTTGCGCACGGCGGCCGAGCGCGCCAAACGCACGCTCTCCTCCAGCACGGAGGCCACCATCGAGATCGACGCGCTCTATGAGGGCATCGACTTCTACACGCGTGTGTCGCGCGCTCGCTTCGAGGAGCTCAACGCTGACTTGTTCCGCGGCACGCTCGACCCCGTTGTGAAGGCGCTCAAGGATGCCAAGCTCGACAAGAGCCAGATCCACGACGTCGTGCTCGTCGGTGGCTCCACCAGGATCCCAAAGGTGCAGAGCCTACTGCAGAACTTCTTCTGCGGCAAGAAGCTGAACCTCTCCATCAACCCCGACGAGGCTGTGGCCTACGGCGCTGCCGTGCAGGCAGCCATCCTGAGCGGCGACACACATTCCAAGATCCAAGACGTCCTCCTGGTGGACGTGGCGCCCCTGTCACTGGGTATCGAGACCGCCGGCGGCGTCATGACTAAGATCATCGAGCGCAACAGCAAGATCCCCGGCAAGCAGTCGCAGACGTTCACCACGTACTCGGACAACCAGCCCGCCGTCACCATCAAGGTGTACGAGGGCGAGCGCGCTATGACAAAGGACAACAACTTGCTTGGCACGTTCGACCTGACTGGCATTCCACCGGCGCCGCGCGGAGTGCCCAAGATCGACGTGACCTTCGACCTGGACGCGAACGGCATCTTGAACGTGTCGGCGAAGGAGAACAGCACCGGGCGCAGCAAGAACATCGTGATCAAGAACGACAAGGGCCGGCTCTCGCAGGCGGAGATCGACCGCATGCTCAGCGAGGCCGAGCGGTACAAGGAGGAGGACGAGCAGCAGCGACAGCGCGTAGCGGCGCGCAATCAGCTGGAGGCGTACGCGTTCAGCGTGCGGCAGGCACTGGATGAGGCCGGCGACCGGCTCGGCGAGCAGGACAAGGCCGAGGCGCGCACCGCCTGCGAGGAAGCGCTTCGCTGGCTGGACAACAACTTGCTGGCTGAGCGCGATGAGTACGAGCACCGGTTGCGGGAGCTGCAGCGAACCTGCTCACCCATCATGACCAAGATGCACACGGGCGGCGCCAGCGCACAGCCCGGCGGCGGTATGCCTGGAGGAATGCCTGGAGGAATGCCCGGCGGAATGCCCGGCGGAATGCCAGGCGGAATGCCAGGCGGAATACCAGGCGGAATGCCTGGTGGGATGCCTGGCGGAATGTTCGGAGGAATGCCCAATGGCATGCCCGGTGGAATGTACGGAGGGTACCAGCAGCAGAGGGCGGATGGTCCCACGGTAGAGGAGGTCGATTAAACAGTGAATTATTCTAGAAGTTCCAATTACCTAGCAGTATTATTTAGAGTAATATTTATTGTAAATATAAGACTGATAACTGTAAATATAAATGATCTCATCTGTTTATGTATTTAATAAATAAGTGAAATTTCGTTATATTTTGTTTTATTTCATTCAATTATCCTCCCGTATTTTCTATCATATCTGTAGAATACTGAGTAATTTTCTTGATTGATATATCATAAAAAAATTACCTAAAGGCTTTTAACTGAAGTTAATATTTAACCTACATCTTGGTTAATTTTATTGAGGAAATATTACCAACACCATAGAAAAAGATAAAATAAGCGACATCTATAAATTGAATAAAGAACTGCGAGGAATATTTTCGTGTCAAAAGAGTACATAGCGATTCTGCGCAACCTTTTAAAATACTACGGTCCGAAATTTGGTAGATACAGACAAATTAGTGCCGACCGAAAATGTGAGTAAGCTACGCACAGATGGCGCTAGCAGTCGAATTCGATGGAGATTTCTACATTTGAACTTATAAATCGTATCACTCAATGTAAATGGCATAATAATAAAAGATATATAATAATTAAAGTAAATACCTTAACATGTATTTAAAGACTTTATTTACATAGTAGGTATATCCAGGGCCGGTTTTACCATTTCGGGGCCCCTAGGCAATGCGACTTGCATTGCCTAGGGCCAGCCCTTTATTAACCTCCTTAAAAAAACTATATGATTTCTAGAAAAACACAATTATATTAACATCTAGCTTAGTCTTATGCATCTCTACATAAAATGGATAGTGATGATAAATGGGCCCTGGGTACCTGTATCAGTTATCTGGTTGGGATCAGGATTTTCTTTCGTCAAATCAAATCGAATTTAAAATAATACCTCAAATGACAATTCTATGCCTTTCTTGATATTAGAGCAGAGTTTCTCAAACTTAAATCCTCACGAGCCCCCATTTAAGTTAAGCTATGGAATAACAAGTTTTGCTCTCTTTTAATAATAATAATAATAATAACACTGTGTATTGTAAGTAATAGTTGTTTAGCCAATCTATCATGTAATGAAAGTCATGAATTATCTCAAACAGACATGACTATCGTCTGTCTCTCTCATGAACTATGCAGTATGTTTAAAGGTCGATCTCGGTAGTTTTAGATTGTGGATACCTAATCACCACCCCCCACTACGGCATTGAATTTTACCCTATTGGCTACGCGCACCCAACATGGGGTAAAACTGTATTTTTGCTGAAAAAAGCGCCGGCCTTCGATGACGTATCATTCAGTTATCAATTCCCTAATATATGCGTTATCAATATCAGGCCTGGCAACAATCATGACGTCAGATATCTCAGTTATCTTGCTACAAAGACTGATCGTCAAGAACTAATCGGAAGGTACAATGTCATTGATGTATGGTAAGATTGGAAATGTTGTTTTTATAGTTTTTCAGTGCTGCACACGTGATATTTTATGTTAGACGGATCATATTTTGCTTTTATATATACTACAGATATTGTTATATAAACACATTCTTACATAGAGATTCTAAACTATTGGAGGCCCTGGGCACTAGGATAAGGGGGCACCTAAGACTACGCTATGAGAGCTCTAAGAGCCCGACACATCGCTCCGACCTGACGACAGTGTCGACGTCCAACGGGTTCCATTCCTATCGGACCAGGGGGCCCCATGAATCGCGGGGCCCTGGAAAAGAAGGCCCTGTAGACATTTACATCCAGACTCTGAGGACACAGACATGTTTATGTACACGAACCCACGACTTGTGGTGTAGCAGTCAGGGTGCCTTACGACCAAGCCAACCGGCCGAACTATTACCTACTTTAACTTATTTCGATTTTTGATACAAACGAGAGACGAACAAAGTACAAGTACATAGGTACTTCAGTTGTTAAGTAAACAAATACTAAAAGGACACTTTGAACAAGCTTTCATTGTGTTTTATGTTGCCGAGTGTTGTACAAAGACTGTAACGAAGATTACAGATTATCCTATTTGTAAATAGGTTTAATGATGTCGTTGATATCTATGTAAACACTGTTAGGTATTACCTATTTACCCACCGACTTAACTTTACTTCTTTTTAAATGGCAGTGTTTATTTAATATTTTCCGCCAGTGTCAGGGTGTTTGAAGACAGTCAGTGTCACTAACCACCTTTTCCAGATGTTTTTAATTAAAAACGGCGCTTTCTTTCGGTTGTTGGTTGCACTTACACGATAATACACATCTTCTTTGACAAAGATCGAGTACTATAATACATTTCTTCGTACATCGGTCAAGTCATAAAGGCATTTTACATGCATAATACGTGTGACGGAAAGAGTTTAAATAGTTTTAAAGGTTAATTCTTCATTCAAATAAGATTCTTTTTAATTTAAGGTACGATAATTAAATCCCTTTCTTAGGACATATTTTTGCCAGCGTCGAGTTATATTTTGTGTTCAAGTCACGTAAAATTGCATTAACTAGTTACCGTCCGCATAAAGTCTGGTTCTATTTAAAAAATGGCTGTTTCAGCACTGGTTTGCTTCACTTGACTGGTCTGCTTGTTTTGATCTTTATTGGAAAACTGAAAATTACACTTGCCTTTTGATTTTGTAAAATATAGCTGTGCCCCGCGATTTTACCCGCGTTCCCGTGGGATATCATTATAAATAAATAAATAATATTAGTATAGACTAGTAAAGATATAGAAAAGTAAGGAACATCACGTATCTAAAAATTACGCCCAATATTCACTTACGTTCCTATTTATATGCTACAATACTGGCAATGCAATGGTTTAGGCCGAAAAGCACAAAAAAAGAAAACGGACACCTCGTATATGGTATAGGTACGTCATTCAAAATAAAAGAATAGAACGCCAATTTGAAAAATATGCGCATTAGCTACACAATCGCCCATACATTATCATTGTACCTAACTCAACTATAATTATAAAATTAATTACAAGTAAGAACATAATACACTATTAATCTAATCTATAATCGTTGCTTCGTTATCGTACTAGCCATACGGGCACTTCTCACCGAGTGTTCTGCTGCTACACTGCTTTACCTTTCGTGCGATGTCGGTTTTTGCGTTCAAACGTGTTCGAATTACAAAATGATATTTTATTTTTAAAACTGTGATATAAAAACTTTTTCAAAATGGGTGAAGAAGTGATTTCTAAGAATGATGGTAGTTTTTTGCGACAAGTAAGTTTTTAAATACATATTACCATTTAACGTTTGCTTTATCATTTTATTTTTGAAATTCTACTTTTAGAATTTATAATCTTTATTTATTTATTTATTTAATTATTGGCTTACCAACTAAATACACACTTAACATTATCTTGGAATACTATAACAGTTACTTTTCTCGCATGCATCTAAAATACAGGAAAGCACAGCATTGATTTTTTATTAAAGTACGAACTTACACATTAAACAGTTGATAGGTAAACTATAACTCAGACATTTGCTAGCAAGACACTCTATGAAAGAAAATGAAAATAAATTGTTACATTTTGTGAAATATGGCATTTTTAAATGAGCCCAAATTATTTCCAAAAATATCCGATTTCATGAGAACATCTGTTGAAAGGTCCTTTCCTAACATTCGGCAATTTTATTTATAGCCAATTTCCCAATTGATGTACAAACCTCCTTTGTCTCATTTGATAAGTCTGAAAACTGTTCTCAGTTCAAATTAAAAGGAGGATGCCGCGTATTTTGGCATTCAATAAATCAGGTCTAATTAGATATTTATTTAGAGGTATGTTAGTACATGTACTTAACATAGGTTGCGTAAAAAGTTATGACAGTAACGTTTTTATTTTATATCAAAACTGTACAAATCTTAATCGTGGTCCAAACCTATTAATCCTAATCTGAACTAATATTATAAAGGAGTGCGATTTTTGTGAGCTAGTATGTAAGTGACAACTATAGGGTTAGCTCCGGAACAACTGCCATTATTTAAAAAAAACTTTCACTAATACTTAGAAAGCTACACTATTCCCGACATAGGCTATGTTTTAGTCCCGGGATACATTTGATTCCCCGGAAATGCGGGACAGTAGTTAGTAAAAGGAAAAGCATAAATTAATAACTTTATTTAAGATTAGTTAGCCCGCGTTTTCACCCGCGTTCCCGAGGGATATAACATTTTCCCACCACAAAAGCTATCGTATATGTTATTCCAGGATATTTCCTATATATGTGCCATTTGCCTATATAGTTTCATCCAAATCCGTCGGGTAGTTTTAGCATGAAAGAGTAACAAACATCGATAGATGGAAACTTTAACATTTATAATTTTAGTAGGGTTTAGTAAAATTCCTTTGTGATAAACAATACTATGACAATGACTTCATATAATTTTCCACAGATAAAAAAAATGTAACTATTGGTAGTTTTTGTGGTTGATATATACTCATACTGTTATGTAAGCGAACCTAATATGTGAAGGAAATTACCACGCCGCAGTGAGTAAATTAAACAAGCAAATCGCCGTGTATGATATAATACCATGCCACAGACTTACCTGACACAGTCCTATGAATGTTTGTCTGTATGTCCTTTATAGAATCGTAAACTATGCAACGGATTTAGATAGAGTAATTCAAGAGGAAGGTTTATAGCCAGGATTGAAAGCGGGGAAAGTCGTAGGGCGCAGCTAGGTATATTATAAATGTCAAAGTTTGTGAGAATTGATGTAAGGATGTGTTACGCAGCAATTACTAAACGGAAGTGGATGAAACTTAGCGCATAGAGCATACCCTATAATAACATATACCTAGGCTTCTATCTCGGGAAAATGTCTCCCTCCCTCGTCTAAATCCCTCGGGAACACCGGTAACGCCGCGGGTGACAAGCCTTAATTGATTAATTTTAATTTAAAGTGTAAACGGTAGTCAAGGTTGTATTTGTAAATATTGTAGTCTTTTGTATTTAAAAAAATAAAAAAAAATATTTTTTTTTCTAATGTGACCGCTTTACCGTAGATTCTTTTTTTAAGATATAAGACATTCAATTCCTTAAAAGACTCAATCGGGTTATCACCAGAATCGGGCAGTATAGGACAATGCATGTAGATTCTGCAATGCTAACTAAGATAAACTAAACTTGTTTTAGTTGTCACGTGTCGATGTAAACTTAATTTGAAATGTCAAGCTTAATTTTGTCTAAAGGCAGGCAAAGGTTCACAGCCATACAGCCCTAGTTATCGAATTAAATAAAAATAACGAATGATACTTCCATGTATATTTTTTAACTGTTATCTTCTTGTATGTTTTTTTAAATGAAACTTTTGAACCGTTGCGATTTGATAGAGTAGTAGAGCTCTTAGTGCAAAGTTTGTCCGGGGAATTACTACTTACTACCTAACCCATTTCTGCCGTGAAGCAGTAGTGCACTTGTGTTACTGTGTTTCGGTTAGAAAGGTAAGGGGGCCGGTGAAATTGCAGGCACATGAGACTTAACAACTTCACGTCTCGGGGTCGACAAAGCATTGGCGATGCCCCTAGTGTTGCAAATGTCCATAGGCGGCGGCGACCACTTACCATCAGGTGGACCGTCCGCTTGTTTGTCGGCCCATGTGGTATAAAAAAAAAATTATGAAACAAAAATGTGATACAAAAAAGAGATAAACATTTACATCCATAGAATTTAACGAGAGATTGAGATGGGTAAATTTCACTTCTACCGTGTGAAATGCACACATTTAACATTTTGAAGTGAAACTTCCTATGAGAGGGCTTTGTAAGTCTGACCACCTTTTTGTGCACCGAAAAATAAATAAATGATAAACACAATCTATGCTATTCAAAAGTGATTGATGAATTATTAAAATGTTTCCCTGTAATACAAAAGTTTCACTATAATCAAGTCTTTACTAGACACCCTGTTTTTGTAAGAAAGAAATAGTTAAAAAAAACTAAAAAACACGCATTTATTGCAAATCCAACTAAAAAATAGAGCGTGGGGTGCATGGTGTCAATAGTTATAAATATTTTATTATGAGTAGAAGGATTATCATTTTGATAATATTCATATATATTAAGCACCCCACGCTTTTTTTACAATAAAATATTTTATCTTCTTCTTTAAACTATTCTAAATTCAAATTTATTTTCTATTTTTTAGTTGGATTTTCTATAAAAGTGTGTTTTTTAGTTTTTTTTTAAACTATTGTTTATTTTTATTTTTTAGTTAAACCGCTATACCTGATCATCCTAGGAAGGATAACGGGTTAAACTATTTAGAATATTGAATTGTCATCGGTCCTTAACAAGTATGCCAAATCTCGAGTTAATCCGACGTCTTGGAGGGGGTCAAAATCATGTTCAAAGATTCCGTTACATACTAACATACGTCTGAAGCTAATAAAAGCGTATTAATATTATTGATGCCCATTGCGTAAATAATATTTTAAATTACTATTACCTTCTCAAAGGCACGTACTTAATTAAACGGGCGTCTTTGATGTTATCCGTTTATAGATATGATATGACAATGTAAGTACGCAGCTAATTACAACAAAAAGAGTACTTTACAAAGCTATCAATCGTACAAAGCTGACGAGATAACAGCACTTCAATCTAATGAATCAGTCTGAGATAAAGTTCAATATGAGAATGATTTCATAAGAAGAGATTAGTAGAAATTAGACTAATATTACTTTAAAGAGAGTAGACATTTCCATCGCCAGGGACATCGCCAATACGTTGCCTGTAATTTCACCGGTCACCCTTAACTTTCTGACCGAAACACAGTTGTAAGTGCAATACTGCTTCACAGCGGAAATGGATATGGTGGTAGTACCCGCTAGAACGCTGCACAAAGAGGTCTAACCCTTCTTGTATAAAATGAATTACCTACTGTTAATATCTCACGAGTCAGATATATCTAGTATATATAGTATATTATATATATATACTATATATTATATATAGTGTAGTATATAGTCTTCGTGGTTCTAATAGGTATAAAGAAAGAGGTGCACAGATAAATATTATTATTATTAAAAAAGAAAATAATAAGACAAAATAGTTAAGTAGGATTGTGTGTTAATGTGTTTTTGTTTAGTAGCTATTGATGAACACACACAGTAATACATCCGTTTCGCAAACACTCAGACAGTATATCCGCCCATCCATCTGCAAACAAATCACGATAAAGATTGGCGTACTGGAAAGCGTTGAAGTTTAACAGTAACTTTTAAATATATCAAAGTCCAGGGACATTTTCCAACTTTTTTTTTCTTTGCGAGGGACTAGAAGGCTTTTACAGCCTTACGCGAACTGCTCAGGAGCTATGGACAGCAGATAATTGATATACTGCTCACTGCACTATATATATCTACAACTTTTTATGAAACTCGTACATAAACAGATATTTACACCCACACTCAGAACAAACAGACATGTTCATGCACTCAAATCTTTGTCCTGGGGGGAATCATGCCCACGACCTTCGGCTTTGCAGTCAGGGTCTCTAACCACCACGCCAACTGCCCTGTCAAATGCTATACTAATTATTTTTTGACATAATACTCAATCACCAATAGAAACCATTCATCCAATCCAAGGTCGGTAAACAAGTTCGATTAATTAATATATAATATAAAGGAGTATTATCTTTTAATAGGTAGCTCTGATAATGTCTCGTTTCTTTTAAAATTAATCTGTCGATTGGATTATTGAATAACAATGATACAATGCTATTGGCGTGATAGTAAAAGTGGAACCATCTTTGATGACGTGTTGCCAGGTTATTAATTAAAATTTCTACCAAGGTATTTTTTTAAAAGATTTTTAAAATAATAGTTTTTATTCTAAACGAGCAACCCCCTTATTCAGCTAATACAAACTTCGTCGGCGATCCGCTTCACGGAGGCCTCGGAGAGCTTACCTTTCACGTGATTAGTAGTATTAGCGCAGCAAGCGACAGAGACAGAGCATAGAGGCCGCGACGAAACATCCTGGAGTTAGTCTCATTTTCCATACAGAATCGAGCCCCACAGCTTGTATTATGGTATATAAAAATATATGTGTATGGACCGATTTTGACGGGACTATTGGCAGCTGATGTAATGTTCACCGCCGTCTATGGACATTAGCAACACCAGGGGCATTGTCAATGCGTTGTCGATCCTGTGAAGTTCTTAAGTCTCATATGCCTGTAATTTATAAATTACATTAGTAATGCAGGTATGAGATTATATAGACATAATGGTCCGTTCACACAGACCGGGTCGGAGAGCATCGATAGGCGCTCTTCTTTTCACCAGGATGGCGCGATTTACGCTTGGCCGCAGCCGACAGAGCGGAAGATAGTCGTAGACAGGTCCTCAGAGGCAGATGGTCGGCTCCTCTTATCATTTCACACTAAGCGCGTTAGGTTTGCTCGCTAGCATTCTCAATAATAAAAGAAGTGACATGTAAAAATAAACCTTATTACAATAATTAAAAACTGTGTTTTAAACGTGATAAAATATGCTCTCTACTCCCAGCCCGTCAGTGCGAACAGACGCTAAAAGAAATGTTACGAAACAAATTATTTTGCACTAGCTGCGCTCTGCGGCTTTGCCAGCTTTCAATACTGTTATAAACCTTCCTCTTGAATGCTGCAACTACTGCAAAACTGCATTAAAATCCCTTGCATTGTTTACGATTCTATAAAGGACATACAGACAAACACTCGCTTATATATAATTATGTAAGTATATAGATAATGTGATAGCACGTGTATTAATACGCAAATTCACTTTCAAAGGCCAAACATGTACATAAAGCGTAGTACCGGATAAGATATTGCAATACAGGTTTTCAAACTCCTCCGATATGATAACTCTTCTGTCCTATTAATATTATAATTATAAATGCGAAAGTTTGTGAGAGTTGATGTATAATAATAAATATCCCGGGACATTCTTTACACACTGCCATCAGGTGCTCGATTCTGTAAGGAAAATGACACTAACTCGAGGATGTTTCGTCGGGGCCTCCGTGCTTTGTCTCTTCGCTAACTACGCTAATACTACTATCACGTGAGAGATAAGCGGAAAGTGAAGCGGCTCGCCGACGAAGTTTGTATTAGCTGAATAAGGGGGCTGATCCCAAACTAAGCAGGGCTTGTACTACGGAAACTAGATAACTGATATACTACATATACTACCATGGTATGGTAGTTTGTTAGGCGGGTGTACCCGCAGGGGACAGCTAGTCGTCACTATTTCATGATATCCTATATCTAATAGCGGGATAGAAAACTGTAAATTCAACTCTTAATAATACAAAAATTACAATAAAAACTATATGAATTATAAAAATACAAGATTGAGCCATAATTAAAGTAAAAAGTAATTACTTTATTCTCTGTCCTGAGTTCCCACACACGCGAAATGACGTCATTTGTACGGTGTAACAGAGAACGCACACGGCGGCGCGTCGTGTCGCACTTACACGGGACTTTATACCCTATTACAAACCACAAAGGTTAGTTTTTATTTGCTACAAATTCTGTACGTGACATGTGGCTATTGTCGCCGTCTCTTGGGCATATTACTAGTTCCGCCTTCAGTTAGTCATTTCTAAACTAATAATCAATAATTTTTATGGTTCCGAAGAGTATTTCAGTCTGTCCGTCTGTCGCCAGGCTGTATCTCAAGAACCGTGGTAGTTAGACAGTTGAAATTGTCACAGATGATGTATTTCTGTTGCGGTTATAACAACAAATACTAACAACAGACATGATTTTTTGCCGTTTTTTTTATTCGATTTTTTAATATCCTTGGTAATTCTTCACCCGTGGTTATATTATTCCAAACTAAGCTGAGTTTGTACTATGGCGACTAGATAACTGATATACTACATTATCTGCCTGGTCTGTTATGGGTATCCTATTAATTTAGGGTCGCCGCAATACGTATGCTTTCTGCCCTGTCGTTGCATTACGTATTACAAGAGATTTGGTATACAGTTTACGGCCGGCAGTCGGCCTGACCCCAACCCTTTTTGGTTGATCACTTTTGTTGACCACTCGGTGCAAATTGGAAGTGCACGTGGTCATCGGTGTATTCTTTAGTCGCATCTTACGACACCCTAGAGATGAGATGGGGTGCTCGTCACTGCCACACTGCACCACTCGGCACATTTATTACTTTTTGAATGTATGTGTGTAGATATAATGTTATGTTTGGAATAAAAGTCACGGGCAATTCTCTATTTTTTCTTTTGCAAATCTATTTTTATGTTTGCCATATAAAGACAACAAAAATGCGTTCACTTGGATAAATTTACAAGTATTAACTTTTATTTAAAGCATTTGTTCTTTGTTTCATAAATACATAAAATAATATTAATTTATTTTGTTAGCTTAGAAATTTAAACAAGATAGCATTATTTAACTTTAACTAAACTTTTTTATTCGCGTGTAGATTACAGTCCCGGCTGGGATCGAACCCACCACGTAATATACTATACTATAATATACTATAATATACTGTAATAGTCTCCAAGCTTACACCAGCCAAGAGATAAGTAAACCATTTTCAAAAACGATTAGCGGAAATCCTGTAGATTATTTTTAACGCCGGCGCTGCTTTAAGCAAATCCGTAGCTTATGAAGCCAAGTGCACGATACTCGTAATCTTCAATAATCATATCACACTTGTATCACACAAATGCATGAATGTCACAAACAATATCACTGACAATGTACGAAGTCGGTTAATGTTAATTATCAAGATTTATATTTGTTTCTTTTACAGCACTTTTACTGGAAAGTAGTGTAAATGTTATCTTGGAAAGGTTGTAGTGAAATGGATTTAATTATTTTTTCTTCAAGTTTTATTGCTTATTTTTAACTAGTGATCTGCCCTTGCTTTGGACGGGTGTAATGTAGATATTGGAACGAAGTTCCTTATCGCGCGTTGTGAAAGGGGGCTAGACGGAAAAAATTCATACGAAAAGTTGTAACGACACTTTTTTTCGAAATTTAAATGATATGGTTTATTATTGGGTTTGTAATTTTCATAATTTATTTACATATTTATAAAATATTAATTATATAATAATTTATTACATACAACAGTTTTAAAATTCTGTTCCATTTATAAATTAGTATAATTGGTAATTATTAGCACTGTCTTGATCTTTTATTGAAGACCTAATACTAAAGACGAGAGATTGCAAGTTTTTCTCAACACTGGACCTAAACTCAGCGTACTGGTCAATTCCAATGCGTATCTTCGTTCCATCCGGGTGTCCCTTGAAACCTCTCAAGTTTTTTATTACATATAAACTTTTCTCTTAAATCATTCTGTCTATTGATAAAAACCGCATCAAAATCAGATGCGTTGTAAAAGATCTAAGCGTACATACGGGAAGCGACATTGTATTATACTATACATATAGAGGATGATGGGAATTCTTTGTTTGTCTGCTCTTTTTACGCACCCGCGTTCCCGGGGGATGTTACATTTTCCCGGGATAAAAAGGAGGCTATATTTTTTTTTTTTTTTTTTTTATACTACTAAGGCAGCAAACAAGCTGACGGCCCGTCTGATGGTAAACGGTCACCGCAGCCTATGGACGCTTGCAACACCGTGGGTATCACTCGCGCGTTGCCGACACTGCAAAAATCTCTTCACACCCTTCTTGAAGAACCCCATGCTGTACTCCCTTGGGAAAACCTCGGCAGGGAGCTCATTCCACAGCCTAAGCGTGCGCGGCAGAAAGCTCCTTTGGAATCGCACCGTGCATGTACTATTCCAGACTATAATACCTATATAATAAATAGTATATATTAACTGTTAACGCAGCGCACGAAGCGGAAGCTCTCAAAAGGAAAAAACATCCCGATTTTGATACATTATTCATTGGTGCTCCGCTCCTATTGGTCTTAGCGTGATGGTATATAGCCTTCCTCGATAAATGCATTAACCAACACAGAAATATTTTTGCTAATCGGATCCGTGGATCCTGAGATTAGCGCGTTCAAACAAACAAACTCTTCAGCTTTATAATATTTGTATAGAAGTATAGATTATTTAAGACCTACGTATTTTAAAGTACATTCATATGTTTTTTTTAATAATTCACAAAACTTTCACACTGTCTTTAAATATTTTTTTTATAAATAAATAAATATCCTGGGACATTCTTTTACACACGGCCATCTGGTCCCAAACTAAGTAGAGCTTGTACTATGGAAACCAGATAACTGATATACTACATATACTACATATACTACATATACTACATATACTACATATACTACTTTTTTTTTTCTAAATTTAATTATTTTAAGGCTATGATAAGAGTAGAGCCTTGCCTCTATCATGTCCATTCAGTCACTTAGTGGTGCACTTAATGCTCGGCGAAGATCCGGAGGTCCGTGTTCAATTCCCAAGTAGAGCAAGGATATATTAACGTATATTTGTTAAGAAATAATGAATTGTATCCAGGATTTTGCCATAGCCAATATACGAATATTTCGTATATAAATATATATATAATATATATAAAAAATATACACAAACCATCCTCGTGCATCAGTCTTATCAATGATTGAAAACCTTATCAAAATCCCTACAGAAGTTTCTGAGATTAGATGCATCGACAGATAGTATAAACGCTGCGGTCAACTTCAATTCGTAAATTAGATTAGATTAGCGACCCACCCCGGCTTCGCCTGCGTGGATCAAAATAAAAGTTGTATTCCCATAAACATTCCGGAAGAAATTCTCTAATGGATAGTGCAAAATCGCATCAAAATCTATTGCCTGTTTTAAAATTATTTAATAAGAGCCTGTGAAGGCCTACATGAGTAACCAATATATCTATTCTATTCTAAATAGATTGGACTTTTATTCAACTAGCTGAGCCTCGCGGTTTCACTCGTGTTCCTGAGATAGAATTTAAAATTCAAAACCAATAATTCAGTTTAGGCCCGCGGAGGGCACTTATGAAAGTCAAAGATCCTGAAGATAGTATATAAAAAGTATACGCCATGTGTATGCCAAATTTCAGCAAAATCGGTTCAGTTGTTTTGCCGCCCCGTAACACAAAGTCACTTTCGCATTCATAATTTCAGTTTGGAAGTTAGGATTCAGAAATTAGTGGGATTAATGATAATAATCTATGTTTTTTAATTCCAGTGCTTCGTGACAGCGAGTGTTGCCCTTAACATTGTGGGCCACGGCTGTATCATCGGCTTCTCAGCCATCCTCATCCCAAGTCTGCGAAGACCAGAGTCTCACATCCACGCCACAACCAGCGAAGAATCATGGATAGGTAAGCATACAGCTTCACCCGCGCAGTGTTAAAGGAATCTTATTTTCCCCCGGATGAGATGTATCCTATGTAGTGTTGCCCAAATGCAAGAACAAGACGAGACTTAGCCAGTCTTGGTCTTGGTCTTGCGCCAATACACCTGGTCTTGGTCTTGGTCTTGCGCTCCCAGTCTTGGTCTTGGTCTTGGTCTTGCAGCAAGAGTCTTGCAAGTCTTGCAATTACCTATTAGTCTATTACTATTTATTAAAGTTTACTTTAAATCTTAGAAAAACGTATTAGAATTGAAACATTGTGAGCTTGATTTTACCTTTTTTTTTACACGTTTCAAGTATATTTAAAAGTGGCTACAATATTTATCAAACGGGTGATATTTGAACACTTTTGTTGCTATTTTTTCTTGTAAAAACTTAAGAAATATAATGACTAAATGTACAAATATAGTACCTAAGTAATTAGTTTAAAACCATATAATCAATATTATAATATATACTTACTAGAATAAATTATTATGACATCTACTACCTATCCTTAACATTTTTTCCTATCATAATACTACTTGCGTGATCAGTATAATGTATTCATTTTCATTCTAAGCACTCTGAAACTTATTTATTCTTTGGAACACCTGTAGGTACTCTTAAAATTCGAAATTATTTTGCATGAGTATACCTACGCCCTGTGGCGGCAATCAAATAGTGTCAAATGTTGTGATTTCGGCGCGGCGGCAACGATTGTTGTATTTGATTTCTAAAGAAGCCGCCGGCGCGTGTATCATAACCATGTACTTCCGAAAAGCGGCAAATTTCTTTGAGAAGTAAGTACAAAACCTTTGATGCCGCATTATCAAAGTGCCGATGGTTAAAACATAACTATGCATGCACTCAGTTTGATTTTAATGGATACTTTTTTATTCGCTATGTAGGTATGTTTATGGTATTAGTCGTAATGCGCATAGGTCCAGTTTTTCATATTCTATGATACAGTTTTTTGCGTCTCATAGAATTCCTAACTACTCCGTGAAATAGCGCTAAGTCCTAGCTGCAAGACGCAAGAGTCTTGCAGGCTTAGTCTTGTTCTTGCTCAAGTCTTGCACGGTCAGTCTTGGTCTTGGTCTTGCTAAAAATACGCGGTCTTGTTCTTGGTCTTGGTCTTGCAAAAACGCAAGAACAAGACCAAGACTGAATTTGGGCAACACTAATCCTATGTACCAAAGTTATCGACATAGCTCAAAGGATTAGCAAGCTGAAGTGGCAGTGGGCTGGTCACATCTGCCGTAGAACCGATAGCCGTTGGGGTAGACGTGTTCTAGAGTGGAGACCACGGCTCGGTAAACGTAGTGTAGGGCGCCCTCCAGCTAGATGGAGCGATGATATACGCAAACTGGCTGGCAGCGGTTGGAAACAAAGAGCTGAAGATCGAGCTCAGTGGCGTGCCATAGGTGAGGCCTATGTCCAGCAGTGGACGGAGATAGTTTGATGATGATGATGATGATGATGATGATGATGAGATGTATCCTATCTAGCTTCAGTAACGGAATAAACGATTGTGATTGGCCAGGGTTAGAGACCGAGTATTGAAGCAAAAGGTGGAGGGTTTAATTCCTACCCAGAACAAATATTTGTGTGAATAAATATCTCTATGTTCTGTGTCAAGGTGTAAATATCTATAGTTCCTTTGTATTGAGAAGAAAAAAAATGTACTTTAAGTAGTATATCAGTTATGTTGGTTCCATAGTACAGGCTCTGCTTTATTTTGGGATTATTTTGGGATGGAGTTGTGTTAAGAATGTCACTGGTTTTTTTATTATTAGGGAAGACTAGATAGTATCGGTTTTATCTAACGTGTTTCTACTGCTGGCAAAAAAATTCCAATATAGTGATCACAGTTAACCCATGGTCATCCTATTCAACCTGGCTATTGGTCCATTCTCATCCTGTGTAAAGGTTTACCTACTTTAGCTTGGTGACATCTCTCTTTTAATTTAATCCACTTACTTACTTGATATGCATTAATATTGACGCTTATTTTTTTCATTTTCCAGCCTCCATAGTCGGCTTCGCTCTAATCGTTGGAAACTTCATCATCACCGCCATATTAGACTCCATTGGAAGGAAGAAGGCCCATTTAATCACCGTCTTCCCAGTCTTGATAGGCTGGTTCATTTTACTCATGGTGAACAGCGTTTCCGGCCTTATCGCAGCCAGGTTTTTGCAAGGAATAGCTATGGGCATGCTGGGGCCGCTGGGATCTATAATCATCGGTGAAATGACAGACCCGAAGAATAGAGGAGCTTTTCTGACCAGCGTTTCCCTATCTTTAACGATTGGAGTACTCTTCTGCCATACTCTCGGAACCTTCTTCAGCTGGCAGCAGAGTGCTCTGATTTGCTCCTTCACAACCTTCACAAGCTTACTCCTCATTATTTTTACCCCCGAGTCACCTGCGTGGTTGATTTCTAAAGGAAGATTCGAAGAGGGTAAAGAAGTCTTCAGGTGGCTTCGGGGACAGAATGCCGAACAAGAACACGAGTTAGAGAGGATGATAATGGCTAAAAAGATGGCCCGAAAGTCCAGCGTTGCAGGACAGAAAATATCTATAAAGATCAAGATTAAGCGGTATTTCAGATACTTGAATGAGAGCTGGAGGAAACCTGAGTTCTACAAGCCTATTACAATCATGGTGTTTTTGTACATCATGTTCCAATTTGCCGGAATTAACGTCATAAGTTCTTATGCTACAGACATAATAGGCCAGGTGGTCGGACCAGAGGCTAACGCAAAATTCCTCATGGTTGCTTTAGACGTAGAAAGATTAATCTGCAATATCCTCGCAGTCTTCCTAATGAAGACATTAAAACGAAGAACTTTGCTGTTCAGCAGTGGGCTCATCTGTATCCTTTCTTACATCGGGAAAGGGCTGTTTGTCTATGGAAAGCAGAACGACAAGCTTCCTTTCGACAGCCAATGGATTCCCATAGCCTTAATAGGGATGTATATGTTTTCTTTAACTGTGGGTATTTCGTCGATACCATTTGCGGTTTCAGGAGAGATTTTCCCGATGGAATATCGTAGTTTGGGCAGCGGTATTAGTATCTTAGCTCTATCGATGAACTTCTTCGTCGCTGTAAAGTGTTTCCCTGTTTTAACAAGTGCTATAGGATTATCTTTCACGTATTACTTATATGCTAGTATAGTAACGATCTGCATGACTGTCGTCTGGTTCCTGTTGCCAGAAACTAAGGATAAGACTCTTCAGGAGATCGAGGACAGTTTTAGAGGTACAACAGCTGAAGATTATAAGAGTTCAGTGCCTCTGAACAGTAATAGGGATATTAGTGAAATGCGCAGATGTAGTTCTCACATTCTTTATTGATACTGGACTATTTAAATATATGTCTTTTATCGACAAGAGATGGCGCTGTTTATAATATAAATCACGCTGCGATTTGTGACGATTTAGAAGAACAATGTATTACAAAACCTATTTTTAAGTAAATCATAATGTAAATTTTGTATCACGTCGTATTTAAATCTCAAACTAATGAAATAATAAAAACATTATTTATTTTATTGAGTTTTATTTCGAAAACTGTTAACAAAATACAGTTTTTTAAACAATGAATACCATGATGTATTTATTTCAATTTCACGAACAGTCTGATAAGATCTCACCTAACTACGGGGCCAGCTTTAATAGCCGCAGAGCGTTTCCTATTTTGTTCAGCCTCTCGTCATCCGCCTTCGACGTTGGCCAGTTCCAGCATCCTCTCGTTTTCACACGTTTCCACCTGGTCAACATCTTTGACACCTTTGAAATGGCACTCTATCTCGTACAATGTCTTCCCTTTTGTCTCAGGCAGTAAGTAATATAAAAATACCCCACAAACTGCGATGGAAACTCCATAGATACAAAACGTACCATTGACACCTATCTCTTGGAAGGTGTACGGAGCAGTTTTGACGACGACAAAGAACATGATTGATAAGAACATTCCAGAAATCCCACTCCCCAGGCTCCTGTAAGCTAGTGGAAATATTTCCCCAGCAATAGCCCAAGGGATCGGTAAGATGCCCAATGTTTTACCGAAGATATACGTCAGGGTGGGGATAACGGGGGTCCATTTATATTCTTCTGGAATGAGGCCGAAGTCCCGAAGGTATAGGAGAAGTGCTGCCAGCAGAAGGGAGATTACGCTGATGATAATACCAGTAAAGAGGACGGTTCTTCTGTTGAACTTGTTAACGACGACACAGGCCAAAACCGCGGTAATGAATCTAACGATATCGACCATCAGCATGCTTATATTCGGATCTATAGTAAAGTCCGTCACATCGTTCATCATCGGCACGGTATACGAAGGAACTACAGTCATCCCAGATATTTGGAATAGGATGAACATGAACATCATTATTACAGTTGGCTTATAAAACTCCGGCTTCATCATTATATCTTTGTACATCTGCCATCTTGATATTTTAATTGGGGACTCTGCGCTTTTCCTCTGACTGTTGAGGAGTACCTCCAATTCCTTTTCAGAATCCATTCCATAACCTCGTAACCATCGGAAGGACTTTCTGCACTCGTTATTTAATCCTCTTGAGGCTAAATATGGTGGCGTTTCAGGTGTCAGAGAAACAAGAATCAATGATAAAGCATAGCAGCTTCCACATGCTAAGCCTGCTGGTCTCCAGTACATCAGGGTTCCGAAGATATGAGCTATTAGCATTCCAGTGGCGAAGGAGAATGCTATCGTGGCGAGAAAGGCTCCACGGTGTTTTGGGGATGAGTATTCTGCTATGGAGACTGGTGCTGATGCTGCTTGAAGACCCATTGCGAAACCCTGTAATTGATAAACAGGAATATTTAACAAATGAGATTAGAGACAACAGACTCAGTTTGATTGTGCATCAAACTAAACTGGACTTAACCCACTTAACTTAAATCTCTTTATCCTTTGCTATAATTAATAAGATTAAGAGTGAGGAAATTCTAAGCTCCCTCAAGTTTAATTGCAACCATTCACTCATTCATTCTATTTCAAGCACATGTCGCCGGCAGTAGTGCGTTTGACAGAACTTTCAGATTCTGTCGTCATCCATTTCTTTTTATCTTATTTAAATAGAAAAAGAACATGTTCATAGTTAAACCAACAAAAAGAAAGATTTTAGAAAGGTAAGGGGGTTAAAATTACAGGCACATGAGAACTATATGATTTATATAAACACATAACTTCACATCACAGAGTCAACAACACATTGGCAATGCCCCTGGTGGTGCAAATGTCTATAGGTGGTCTGTCTGTTTGTCGGCTCTCTAGGGATAAAAAAAGTAAACTACCCAGTTTTAGTTCAGACTAAAACAGACTGTTCAATTATTAATAATAAGCATGTTTTTTGTTCGTCTAAGCACAGCATAATTCATAACTAATGACATGGATTTCTTGCTACAAAACATAACACTAGATTAAGTATGACGTAATTTGTCTTTATGGTAAAACCGAATACGTTTAACTGCACGTCGCCATAAGAACTAGTTTGGTGATCTTAGTTTTGTAAGAAAGGGATTAAACATTTTTCTCTATGAAGGTTAAAAAGCAAAATGATTCACGGACTTCCCACAATGAAGCATTCATCTTTAAGCGAATGCACAATATTTATTTTAATAAATATAATATATTTTCTCGGGATTCAAAGTATCTTTTAACGTATTCCAGGACATACATTATCTATATGCCAAATTTCATCCAAATCCGTTGGGCAGTATCGGCGTGAAAGAGTAACATACGTCCATTCATTCATAGAACCTCACAAACTTTCGCATTTTTAATATTATTATACGTGTTACAAAATACCCCGTAAAAAAAAATTCATTAGCCAACAACCCTAGTAAGCTGTCATGTCAGGGAACCAGATTATTCAACAGAAAGGCCTACGTACCTATTTTACTTAAGTCTACTTTTATAGTTTTTCTATTTGTCATTCATAAAAATCTGTTTTTTTATTTTATTGGGGTATGATATACAGCGTTACTACGGTTCTTAAATATTGTGAATGGACTCGTTATAAGGCCACATTTAACTTCCTTTCGGCTTTACGGGTAGTTTTGTAACATTCTGTATAGTACGATGTCTCAGACTGAAAAGCAATGGAATATCTGCAGGTGACTAAACTCAAAATAGAGTGTAATCGATAATAACCCATATTTAAAAAGCTACAGAACATATAATAAATTAAATAAATTGGACTTTAATGAATAAATCATATGCCTAAAAAGTAGGTTAGGTTAGTGACAAGAAGTCACATCGCAATCATATAAAAAATCAGTTGGAACTGGTTTCTCAGAGATCAGGGTCAGGATCAAGAATTTTGATACCGATATCGGTATGTCGAAGCGAGTTTACATTGCTTAATATTTTGTTATAAATGTTTGACGAAAATATAGCGTTTATTCAAGGGACACTTTCACTGTTTTATTCAGCAAGACGGGACAATCGCCAGGGGCCTCGCTCTTGTAGGGGCTTCGCGCAACCCAAGCAAATAAAAAAAAAATAGAATTTAAAATTTTATTTATTTGTATAACTTTATCATCTGTTGTCAAACATGACAAATACCTAAGCCAAACAAACAGACTTACTTACATCGCATCACATACTTTTCACGAAGGACAAAGGGCCTCGCAATGGGTAAGGCCGCCGTTGAGTTGAGAAATACTAATTATCAATTAATTACTGATTAATCAAATCTCAATGACACATTAATTTGACATCCAACTTCTTGATAAAAATATGAAGATTTTGAATGACGTCACTAAGTTAAGCGTATCGGTCTTTTGTGCAAATTAGCTCGACGTTTGGAGAGAAGTCGCAAGATTTGACAGTACAGACAGATTTTATAGTATTTTGAATCTAGAACTGCCTCCATGCGAGGTTTACAAGATTGACAGTTGGTACAGACAAGTTTTATATTCGATTTTAGAACTGCTTCTATGCGAGATGTACAAGATTTGACAGTACAAACAGATTTCATAATATTTTGAATTTAGAAGTACCTCCATGCGAGATTTACAAAATTTGACAGTACAGACAGATTTTCAAGGAACTAGGTATCACCCGACGTATTTTACCAAACAGTATTTCAAATTATTATAAGTAAGACTTGCGTTGAATTTTGGCGAACAGAATTTCATATATAATGTATGTAAAATCGGTTAGTGTTTCCTTATTTCTTTAATAATCTCGTGTTACAAATACACGACAGTCTGAAATCGACCTTAACGACTATTGAAGTCCACCGATTCAATCGAAGACAAACAAACACATTAGAATCAATAGATCTCATTGAAACTGTATTTGTTTGCGTAGTTGTTTGTTAAATAATTCCGTTTATGTTCTGTTACGTTATGTAACACAATGGACGAAAGCCGTAATATTAATACTATTTAAAAACGTGTGTGTGTACTCATGTACGCACGTAAGAAGTTATACCCGAAATTATAGGTGAGAAAAACTGCACTAAAAGCATTTTTTACTATTCAGTCGTGAAATTGTAGTATCCAAACTCTTTGCACCTGTCTGTAGCAACGAATAATAATTTTTGACGTTGGTAGGTTATTATTGACAATAACATCATTAATCACTCATTGACACTGACAGTTGCGACTCCGGAGTTCCGGAGGGACTGTTATCAGCTAACTTCATCCGTGAGAAATTTGTGTTACACTGTTGCGCTCGCATCTTAAAATTTCACTCTCATCATTTTTTCAAAGCGCGCCTATAGAAGTATAACTTCAATAAAAATAAGGTTTCTTTATCGCACTATCACCTCAAAACTACTGAACATATCGGGATGGGACTGCTACCATTCGACGCGGAATTTTCCCTAGATGGTTATAGGCTATATATGAAATTGATAAACGCTGGTGAAACCGAGGGGGGCAGCGAGTTCTATTATAAATGCGAAAGATTGATGGACGGATGCTTGATACTCCATCACGTCGGAACTGCTGAACGGATCTGAATGAAACTTGGCACAGAGATCCTTGATATAACATATAGGACTTAACTCAAAAAATCACTTTTGGCACATCTCTGATTGGGTTACTTTCGCACTGAGCGGAGGGTGGGTCCCGGTGTTAAAGAGGCTGAAGTATCGGTATGCTTACTCTATCATTAAATTGACTATGTTTTACTATTCATATAGTGCATATGGGTGTACCCCAGGGCTCTATTCTAGGGCCTTTTCTATTTTTAGTATATATCAATGACCTTCCATTTTACGTAAGAAATACCTGTGGAATTGTACTGTTTGTTGACGATACCTCACTGATTTTTGGTGTTGATAGACTGAAATACAACTATGACGATGTAAACGGTGCATTGGCCCAGGTATTAAATTAATAATCTTGTTTTAAATGCAAGAAAAACTAAATGTATTAAATTTGCATTACCCAATGTTAAAAAACTAGGCTGTAGTTTAATGTTAGACAATGAAGCTCTTAGCCTAGTTGAGTCAACAGTTTTCTTAGGAATTACTTTAGACTCAAAACTTCAATGGGGGACACAAATATCATGTCTTGCGGGAAAACTTAGTTCAGCAGCTTACGCAGTTAGAAAAATTAGGCAGATTACAGATGTCGATACGGCTAGATTAGTTTATTTTAGCTACTTTCATAGTGTTATGACCTACGGCATTTTGCTTTGGGGTAAAGCTGCTGATATAGAAACAATTTTTATATTGCAAAAAAGAGCAGTTCGAGCAATTTATAATTTGAGTTCTCGAGCTTCCCTCAGAGAAAAGTTTAAACAAATTGATATCCTCACAGTTGCATCGCAGTATATTTATGCAAACATAATATTTGTACATCAAAATATTAGTCTTTATGTCAAAAAGAGTGATATGCACTCCATCAATACTAGAAATAAGGATAAACTTGTCACTTCTGCATATAGACTGCAAAAAGTGCTAGGCTCATTTTTAGGACTTAGTGCACGCATCTATAATAAAATCCCTGCTGAAATTTTAAATTTGCCTTTACAAAAATTTAAGGAAAGAATTAAGACAGTTTTAGTACAAAAGGCTTTCTACAATACAAATGATTATTTTAATGACGACAATGCTTGGGTGTAGCGCTCGCTCCAGCAGGACACATCTTTATGTACAAAATCTTATTTTGAAAAGAGTAATTGCTGAGTTTCTTGCCGGCTCTTCTCAGTAAAAGCAACCTTCCGAACCGGTGTTAGAGTCTGACCATTCATAAGTGCCTGTGAAGGCCTATTTGAATAAATATTTCATTTCATTTCATTTCATGTCATCGGATAGAGCGTACTTTGTTTAGTCCCTCTATGATCGTAACTCCATTTCGCAAAATTTTGAGTTAAGCCCTTATCGTACTGAGGGTGCGGTATGGGATACTTTTTATAATAGGAAATATGTATCATCCCCCGCTGTTTCATAATACGATGGTATAGATAATCAAGAACCAATTTAGACCCTATAGAGCAGGGTTTCTCAACCTTGAGATGAGCCTCCCGAACCAATAATAATTTATTAATTAATTGAATAAAGGCTTACCAACTAAATACATACAGAACATTACATTAAAAGTAGTATTTGATATGTACTTAACTTAATGGCTTGCACAGAAGTTATTCTAAATAATTTTTTTACACACAGAAATCTAAGAAATATAAAATTAAAAACATTTTCATCCCCCCCTTAAGTTTCAACAAAATTAAGAAACACAATTTTTTTTTTATTAACTATATTACTTATTTCAATTTCAAATAGGTACAAATACAATGTATTTATTTATTAAGGATCTTTAACAAAAGAGTGCACTTGAAAATCATTAAGCACTTTCACATTAACATTTCATAGTTTTCTTTTTTTTTTTTGGAAATGCAAACGTATCTATTCCGCCCCCCCTGACATTTCCTTACGTTCCCACTTGGTTGAGAAGTCCTGCTATAGAGACTAATTTAGGCAAATTATTAATTTCCTTCAGCCGATCATTAGTCTTAATTACGTCGATATAAAACGATAAAACTGTTTATCCCGGGAAAATGTTACATCCCTCGGAAACGCGGGTGAAACCGCGGAGAACAGCTAGTAATTCCTATTAAAGTGTATTGCTAGTTTTGTCACAATACTCGGCAGGCCTTGGCTACTGATTTATGATGATGTTTTGACGTCACTGATAACGATTTTAAATATATATTCTTTTCTGTAATTAATCTTTTTTTAAAACCTTGAAAGTCACTGGTATTTTCCTCTGAAAAACTCAGGGCTGTAGGTGATGGATATCATGGATATCATGGACGTCCTTTTGGTTCCCATATCTACAATAACATTATACAGAGATACTTTGTGTTTTGTTTGTGATTAATACACTCAAAACTACTGGACCGATATAAATAATTATTTGACTGTTAGAATGCTATTTACTTTATCCAAAACTAATAAAGGTTAGGTTATAAAATGTAGAAACGCTAAATCCTCTAGGGTGGGTTCAAATCCTACAAAAAGCTTGGTGAAAACATCGTACCAACACGTCTGATTTTTACCCATAAGTTTTTCTAGTCAATGATTTATCGATGTGTTCCGGCAGCTGCACTGGATTATCAGGTGCCTTCTAAACTCATAATACCAAACTATAAATTTTGTTAAGCCTACAAAGGGCTTTTGTGAAGGTCAAAATTACAAGAGTTACCATCGGTTTCAAAGTCAGTCTTCAATTGAGAAGAACCGGCAAGGAATTCATTAAACTTACCTCGCAATAAATACATCAAAACAAATTAATAGTACAGTCTTTCCATACCTGTAAAGACCGACTGATGAGTAAGGCAGCAGGTCCCCTGGCTGCCACCATGAGCGCCCAGCCTCCAAGAGCTGGCAGCGTGCTGAGCTGATTCGTCAGCCGACGACCCAGACGCTGCAGGCTGAAGGGAGCCACCACGATGCCAGCAATGAGGGCCAGGCCGAGGATTGAAGCTGGAATTTAAAAAAATTAAATTATTTATTTTATAACTCATGCTAATGAACAATAGAAAAGAAATGTTATAACTATAATATATAAGGAATCACAAGCCTCAGCTCAAAACAACGAGCTGAGCAAGCGCGCAAAGATGTTAAAGTACAAAAATGCAATACAGTTTATCTTAGAATAATTTGTCATCTTTGAAGAGTCGGGGTACGAAGAGTAGAAAACGTAAAAAAAATAAATAGATTTTGGAATTGTTGAAAGAATGGTGTTTGGGAAGAATGTCTCAAGATATTTATTTATTTCGTTTAGGCAAGCGGCCGGCTTTAATTTGAATTGAATATCCTGAGTTTTTGTTCATACGAGGTACGAACACACAAATTCGCTTTCATGTATAATGTTGTATAGTAAGATTGTATTATAGAATACTATATCTTAAAAGTCAAAAGTTTACGAGAGGTCGTTGACTTAACCAACGCACGAAACAAGTTTGCAGCCGCTGCTGCTGCGTTTGGCATATAATAGTAGGGGAGCCAAAGCGGGGATTTCGGGATTTACTAAAGCGCGGCAGATTAATATACAGGGGGATACCTTGTACCCGGTTAAGTACCTCCACAAAACATGAGGCCCATATATAAGGCCGCCCGTGAAGGATACAGGATCAGATTAGTAAAAAAAAAATTGACCATCGGAAATTTTCGAGCGCGTCAGATTAAGGTAGGGTGAGTTGATTACATCCTAAAAAGTGTATATTCCACTAATCTGACAATTTGAGAGTGACGTCAAGGAAGGGGAGGCCAGCAAAGTTGTAAAAAAAAACGTCATCTCAACAATCCCAAGCGTAGTAAAAATTTTTTTTATTTTGAAGGAAATAATTCAAGAATAATGAAAAATATATAATCTGACGATTTCCGCAAGCCGAAATAACAAAAAATCGTCGATAAAGTTAAATGCGTGCAGCTGCGTGATGCCTACATTTCCTTCTCCGCGTATTACTCTCTCACTCCGTCCCCACTCTGGTTTCTGCTGCCATGACGCCATCACAGCTGATCATAACGACTCGTTCGTGGCATACTGTTTACAACGTGTTTCCAACGTTTTGGCGTTTTTTTGCTATTTGAATATTATTGGTGTGAATTAAAGGTTATAAATATTTTATATGAGTGATATTAATTTAAAATGGTTATTTTGTGGTGAAAGTACCTTACAAAAAACAATTAAATTTACAGTAGAAACATTTAAAAAATGTGTAAATATTTTGGAATATCGTCGGAGCAAGCCGGTTATCCGAAAGTCTCGAGGAACATATGATAACCTCGAATTGTTGATGGAGCTTGAAAAACAACGTCGATCGCCACCAAGCTGGTCAAAATCAGTTGATTCGTTCGAGAGATATCGTGAACGAAAGAAACCCGAAAAAGTGTTTTTTCGGGATTACTCCGAAATTTGTGGTTCGATCAATTAAAATTGCCAACCGCGTGAAAATTGGTTGATCCATTCAAAAGTTATTGCGGTTTGAAAATTCCAAAAATAGTGTTCTATGAAACTTCTATCAGACTTTCGAGCTGGGAGAGAAAATCAAATGCATAGAAATATTATTTCTTTGAACTCAGCGAGCTCAAAATATCACATAAATTATATTTTGAGCTCAAAAATGTCATAAGTACAATTTTAAGCGCCCAGGAATGGAATTAGCGGGAAGTTGCAGGGATGGCCTTTAAAGTGAACCGTTTTTCTATTTTTTTTGTCAGATCAGGCGAATCCCTCTAGATAATCGTCAGATTATGAGACAGTACGTTTAGAGCATAAAGATGAACCATATATATCTTAATCTGACGCGCTTGAGTATTTCAAAATGGCGTATTTTTTTTGCACATTATGAAAATGGCCGCGAGTTTGCGTCCCATCGAAATCGTCAGATTAGTGAGTGAGAGCTTTTTTTTGGTGCACTTAACACTCCCTTAGAAAATCTGACGCGCTCGATAATATTTTTTTTTTTTTCATTTTCAACCCTTACATACAACCACCCACATCATGCAAACGATCAGATTAACATACGTACATTATTACAAATACGTAGGGCATGCAACAGTTTTTATTTACATATTTAAAAATTTATAGCCGCTTCCCCCACCGATGTAAAGCTATATATCATTTAACATTTTTTTCTTCTTATCATCTAAGCTTTGCAACCCAATAGGTCTCTACGACGCTCGAGTAAATCCCCATTTAGCATCGTGGGCTCCCCTACTATAAGTAAATATAATGTTGGAAATTCAAGATGCATCGTAGACGTAACGTATAAACAATACTCGTAAAGCCGAAAGGAGGTTAAATGGGGCCTTATAACGAGTCCATTCACAATATTTAAGAATCGTAGTAACTCTGTATAACATACCGCAAAAAAAAATTAAAAACTTATTTTTACTGACAGAGACTACGGCCACGCTCGCAAACCGACACCGTATATTTTCCCAATCTAAAACCTATAGTCACGAACCATAATAACAAACTGGAATGACGCAGATACTACTAACAACTCATGGGTAATTTGAATCATTACTCTCGGCATGAAATTATAGCAATTCTACCGCAATCCGTTGGCGGTATCATTATTGACAACATTGTATCGCGACGTGGTGGATAATACATATCGTCGGACATTCGTCACACATAGTTGTGGGATCCCAAATTAAGCTGAGTGTACTGCCTACTATGGCAACGAGACAACTGATATACTACTTAAACAACCTTTTCACTTCAGTAGCTCAAACATGTAGGTTTTGCTCCCTAAAATCAGTGAGCAAAATGCGATTTTGCTCACTGAGTGAGACAAAGTAACTTTTTAATTTTTCGTTTTCGGAAAGCCGCGAATATGATATTTAGCCTTGGGTTAATCATACAATTCGAAACATACACACTCTATCTCTTTCCCGCCATTAGAAAGAAAGAGAGACAAAGACCAGTCCTTTTGAAGTTCCGATTTTGAATTCGACCTCAAAGACAAACACGTTCGGATATTCGCACTAATTAAAGAAATTTTGCAAAATGAAAATTATGTCTTTTAATGTAATTTATTGAATTTTTGACTTATTGTTCTATTTAAACGAACATAAATATTTACTACTGATATTTAACCTGTAAATATTTATTTCTAGTTTCAATAATGTTACGTAATAGGGGTGCTATTTCCGAACACGCATCAATTTAAATAAAAGAGCGGGAATAAAATTTCGTGGCTGGCGTAAAGAGTTGATTAAGTTAAAAAATATTAAAATAGTCGTAAAATATGAGTGAAACTAGCGACGAGAACAGTATTTGAACACCGAAAGAGTTAACACAAGTTCCTATTTATTATTTTATCTCCTAAAGTGTTCTCGCTGCTGAAGTGAAAAATTATGTGTGTAACACGAGAGCCAAGTTTTTTGCATCTCGTGCCTTTGAATCCCTCGCCACACTCAGGATTCAACTTTAGAATCACTCGCTACGCTCGTGATTCAATCTTTGAATCCTTCGCTTGCTCAGGATTCAAAATCAGCACTCGCAGCAAAAAACGACTTTGCTCTCTTGTTGCACAAATAACTATTTTAAATGCATCAAATTATTTTAATTTTACTATATTTCATTTTATTTTTGCCATATTTATGTTTTGCTCGTAGTTTGCAAGTAACTATTTAATAAACAGTACATATGTCCGCGGCGTGGGGTCTAATGTTAATTTTAACTACTTACCTAGATATTAAGAACCTTTGTAAAGAGAGAAATAATTAAATTATTATTATATTATTATTATCTATACTTATATTAATACGTGAAGCGAAATCTTGAGACCCCTTTGTACGAAAATTGCGCGAGCTGATGAACTGTCTCTGTGGTTTTTCCCGCGTTCCCGAGGGCTGTCACATTTTCCAGGGACAAAAAGAAGACTATATATTATACCAGGAAATGGTCTATCTATGCGCCAAGTTTCATCGAAATCTGTCCAATAGTTTTTGCATGACAGAGTAACAAACATACATACAAACATTCGCATTTATAATATTAGTGGGATTTGGTTTATTCAATAAGTGGCTGTATCGAGGTTGGTTTCTAATTTCTTCGCTTCTTACACGTGCCATGGTTGAAACTATAAATGATTATAGAGGAAAACAACAGATGATAGACGCATTATAATTGCAGTAACTACCGCCTTATCGCTTCGACAAATACCAAATAAACTGCCACAACGATTCGTTATTTCTCCGATTTGAGTTTGCTTATCGCATGTTCGTTTTTGTATTCAGTATTCAACAAGGAAGTTACACCATATCTGTCTGTATGCAGTTTAACTCAAAGATCCATGGGGTTATGCGTATTGATTATGTCGACAAAGTTGTGAAATAATATATTGAAAAATATTTCGGTTTTGGACCATCCACGTTGTTATTTTTTACTCGACTAAACCATTGAAAAGCGAGTCGCTTTTTAAAAATTATGGGGGTATTTAATTAAAATATTTAAGCCTCTGAATAAAAACTTTTCATTACAAACCCAATACATAATTAATGGGTGTTTTTACACCAACTCAAAAAAGGAGGTGGTTCTCCGTCCGTCGGAACGTTTCTTGAAAAACTAACTTACCAATCCAAGACTCGTGTTCAGGAGTGAGGTGCACAGCGGATCCCTTCTCCCGCAGCTGCTGCAGCAGCACCCCGGGGTACGCGATGTTGGCACCAGTTCCTATCATATACATCACCACTCCACTTACTGCTAGAAGCTGTAAGAAATAGGATACTTGAAGGAGGTGGTAGCTCGCTTGGTAACGGGACTAGAGTCGTGGCTCCCGGAGAAGGAAAACATCGGGAGGAACCACACCACACCACAGCACGGTGGAAGGGTATTTTGTATTACCCGTCTGGCTACGATCCTAAAATTGAAGTTCAACAAGCATCTGATGATCTATTTCAACAGTTTCACTTGAGAGCCACTTCTCTACTAGGCATTGAGGTTCGGCTATACAATCACATAACATTGTGAGACATACATATATAAATGACTTTAGTGAGGGTTGTTGCTGTGGCTTCAGTCAAGTGGAAATCCTAACCAGTTAGTTCCAAGAGTTGCTTGGCGATTCAGGCTTCACCGGATGTCTTCTGATATTGACCAATTGGCTTGGTGGTTAGCGACCCTGACTGCCAAGTCGAAGGTCGTGTTTCGATTCCCACCCAGGTCAAACATTTGTGTGCATGAACATGTCTGTTTGTAAATACCGATATATGTATGTATTTAGAAAAAAAAAAGTAGTATATGTAGTATGTCAGTTATCTGGTTTCCATAGTACAATCTCTGCTTAGTTTGGGATCAGATGACCGTGTGTACCGGGATATATATTTATTTTAACTTCCTCCAAATCCATTCGGTAGTTTTTGCGTGAAAGATTAACAAACATCCATACATCCTTGCAAACTTTCGCATTTATAATTATTAGGATATTTTAACATACCTGTCGCAAGAATGGCGACACGCTCTCCTGCCGGTATACCACTCTCTCCGTCATGGTGTATACTTAAGTGTACTCCGTAAATGTAACTTCTTCTTCAGCACTGAATTTGTCTGGAACAAGAATTAAAACAACTAAGTTACACATCGACGTATATATAAACCTTCGTAAGCTAGAACGTGAGACCTGGGGCTCGATTCTGTAAGGTAAATAACACTAACTCGAGGATGTTTCGTCGCGGCCTCCGTGTTCTGTCTCTGTCGCTTACTACGCTAATTCTACTAATCACGTGAGAGGTAAGCTCTTCGAGGCCTCCGTGAAGCGGCTTGCCGACGAAGTTTGTATTAGCTGAATAAGGGGGCTGCTCTAGAAATTATTGTCATCATCATGTGTGGCAGCAGACGATACTACCGCCCTACTTATCTCTAGCTTGTCGTAAGAAACTACTAGATAGTCAGATGACTACGGAGCACTTGTCACCTAGTATCGACGTGGCATCAAAAGCAATGAAAGGATTGGCATTAGGTAAGCGGCTGGCCGTAAATACTGCCAAATCTTATTTAGAAGTAGTAAGAGCTCTTAGTGCAGAGTTCGTCTGGGGGAGTTCTGCCACCATACCCATTTCCACCGAGAAATTTGCTAACTTGTTGTGTGTACTTGTAACTTGGTGTTGCTTATGTCCATAGGCCATCAGGTGGGCCATCTGCCTGTTTATTCATATTGACCTTCTCGACTTAAAAAAAAAGCTGTTCGAGGTAAGGTGGCTTGTTTAGTAGTAGGTTCTATTACTTATTTAAATAAATAAATATCCCGGGACAATCTTTATAGACGGCCATCTCATCCCAAACCAAGCAGAGCTTGTACTATGGATACCAGATGACTGATGTACTACATATACATTTTTTTTCTAAATACATACTTAATATCTATAATATTTAGCCAGATATAATATTTTATTATACCTAGCCAGACATAGAACAAACAGACATGTTATTGCACACAAATGTTTGTCCAGGGTGGGAATCGAACTCGCGACCTTCGGCTTGGCAGTCAGAGTGGCTAACCACCAAACCAACTGGCCTGTCGTTATTATGTAACGATAAACAGAAAAAAAAAATAATAATAATAATCTTCACGCATTAAGAACCAAGAATTTGAACGTAGTCTGCTCATTAAAGTTATGCATAATTTGAGTTTGTAAACATTATTACCTAGTTAAGGTGCTGTTTTCGATAATTTTTTATTTGGATTTACTATAATTATCCATTTAGTATATTTATGCCCCACTGTGCGTTTACATTCGATTTAAAATACCATGTTTTGACCGACATTAAACTTTAGAACGGACAGAGTTTAAAAAAGATACGCTATGTCAATCTAAAAAAATACCATACGGTTTAACATTCTTCCTTTTACCATCGAGATGCAGTTGTTATGGAGAGTCTTCTGGGAGCAAAACCATCCGTGGCCGAAAGTCTTATATAAAATAAAATATCAATAATGTTTAAATTTTTAATTAATATATCTATAATTAAATTTTAAGTTATTTATTTTATAATCCATGCAATTCAACAATAAAAAGAATAAAAATAAAATAATAAAAAGAAATGTGAAACTATTTATATATTAAGGAATCACAAACCTCAGCTCAAAACAACGAGCTGAGCAAGCGCGGAAAGATATTAATTTATAAAAACGTTATACATTTTATCTTAAAATAATTTATCATAGAATCTTTAAAGAGTACGCACTAAAAATCCGTAGAAAATGTTATAAGAAATAATTAAAAAAATAAAAATAATTATGTACTTCCTATTCCTACATAGTACCTATATTATATTTTTAAAAGAAATAAATCTCAATATAATTAATAATGATAATTAGGCCCGTGGTGGTCAAAATAGTACCAGCTCCAAGCTGAGAAAAGAAAAAAGAAATGAAAAATAAATAATAATAATGTTTATTTCCTCTCTCCATACATACTAGGTATTTTAGAACAAGGCTTAAAAATTACTTATAATATTAAAGTTTGCAGGAGAAACTGGTTTCCAAGCTAAGGCGAAGCCTGTGTTATGGAAACTAGTCTCTTCCACCTCGGACTATACCTATCAAATACAATTTACTACATTTGAGAGCGGGGCGCCCATAGATACTCTCCTCTCATCAGTCAGGCATCAACACCACGCCCCATATTCATCTTTATTTCCAGAGGTCTATTGTAGATATATGTAGATTCTGATTTAATATGACAAACCTGTCACTTAGCTTAGACTTTCGCAACACTACATGCTAAAGAGAAAGTTAAATTACTCGTTTTTGTGTGAAAGGGACGTCATTCTACGTGCGACAGAGACACGTGATCTTTACCCCCAGACGGAAAAGTACGGAAATAAAGGAGTCCTGAAAATAGCCAAACAAATATGGCGACGAATTTTCGTGGTTGGGATGGAGGTAAGGTTGTCACACTTTTTCTCCAAGTAATAACGGAAAGAATGATTTGAATTAGAATTTTTTTTTCCTTGTTTTACGCACGCTGTATAGATGCAAAATAAAGTATTTCATATATTTTATTTACTTTATAAAATTGTTGGCAACCCTAGATGTAGGTCATTGCTGTTGACACACCTTTTATGGTTCTGTACTCAGGGGTACTAACGGTACCCTATTACAACGGCCGTTCGATACCATGTCACAGGGCCTCTACCCTTGTGACTATAATGAGTAGTCAGTTCAATACAGTACAAAAATAAGTACTTGATTAAAAAAAACATTACGGTGCTGAGTATCTTGTCAGTTCTTCTCAGTTGAAGGCTGACTTCCAAACCGGTTATAACTTTGACTTGCATAATCGACCTCCGCCGGCCTAAACTGAATACATACTTCTTTAAGCATACAGCCGAGACGTAAATTCTAAATCCATACCTATGGCGGACAATCAGGCACACGGTCACCTAATGGTAAGTGGTCACCGCCGCCTATAGATATACCAGGACTATCGCCGTGTTGTCGACCCTGAGACGTAAAGTTGTTAAGTCTCATGTACCTGTAATTTCACCGGCCTTACCTTTCTAACCGATACAGTAATACAGGTGTACTACTGCTTCTCGGCGGAAATGGGTAAGGTAGTACTTCTCTGCACTAAGAGCTCTACTACTTATTGTAATAGTAGAAATTTCGACTAGTTTTATTATTACTTCTATAGTCTTCATTTAGGGACCTTGAAAACCATTTAATATGCAAACTGTGCCGCCGTAAAGTAAAGGTTACTGTACCGAATAATTAATTAATACCACAGACATAGTATCATATAGATTTAATTAACTCAAGTCACCATTTATATCTACTTTCTGTCCCTCGCGGTTTTAACCGCGTCCCTGAAGGATATTTCACATTATCCCGGTATAAAAAGTATCCGATATGTTAATCCAGGTTAACTAATCAGGCGTGACATTGTAAGATTATACAAAAACAAATATGGATCTCCTCTGTCGAGTCCCAAAAAAGGAAACTCAACAGGAAATCGACACGTGTTCCGCTTCAACACGAAGCATCTTCAGGACGTATTAGACCCGCTGTCACTGAGTCAACGCACTAGCACCGCATACGTGTTACCTCTCCAATTCCTCCTTACGCCTTATTCATCCAATTCCGTTAAGAAACTTTACGTGAAAGTTTTGCGTGAATTTGGCTTTATAGATATTGTTTCAGTAGAATTTGCATCACTGCTTACCATCAGGTGGGATCGCAGTCAAGCACTAGTTTATATTATTTAAAAAAAAAAAAAAAAAAATTGTGATTGGATTTTGAGTAGTATAGCTCTTAGTGCAGAGTTCGTCCGGGGAAGCACTACCACCTTACCCATTTCCGCCGAGAAGCAGTAGTGCATTTGTATGACTGTGTTTTGGTTGAATGGTAAGGGGGCCGGTGAAATTAGTGTAACTAACCTTTTCCAGATGTTTTAATTAAAAACAGCGCTTTCTTTCGGTATACGGGCTCACTTACACACTACCTTCTTTGACAAATACTGACTATATTTCTCCACACATCGGTCATTACTAAAACATTCAAAATTAAAATAAAAACATAATTCAAATCTATTTATTCAGTTTAGGCCCTAGGAAGGTACTTATGAAGGTCAAATTACCTATTATTATACTAATGCTATTATATGCCCTGCCCCCTTATTCAGCTATAGATACTTCGTCCGCGAGCCGCTTCACGGAGGCTTCGGAAAGCTTATCTCTCACGTGATTAGTAGTATTAGCGTAGTTAGCAACAGAGACACAGCATAGAGGCCGCGACGAAACATCCTCGAGTTAGTGTCATTTTCCTTACAGAATCGAGCCCTTGATGTGGCAAATGACCATAGGCGGCGGTGACAACTTACCATCAGCTTGTTTTTCGACCCATATGGTCTATATATAAAAGAATCTCGAGGCCAGGAGGTTATAATAGAGAGTCAAGGAAGCAAATGTATCATACAATTAATTATTTAATTTCCTGCTTTGCTACATACATTACAGAGTGTAATTAGACTTTCACTGATAATGATCTATGAAGCAATGTTATGATTTGAATGACGTATGTTAGTGAGTACAAAAAAAAATTTGAAACATTTTATTTTTATTATGTCGGTATTGCGATTGACCTCAATCTCACCTGATGGTAAGTGAAGATGAGGTTAAGATGGAGCTCGCTTTCCCGTTAACCTATTCACTCTTTTCTTGAAGACTTGAAGAGCCCCAAGTTGTAATTTTCAGGGAACACAGACGAGGGGAGAGTATTTCAATCCTTAGCTACTTGGCCTACGTTACTTTTTAGGGCTCCGTGACTAATGGGTGCCAGGACCCTATTACTAGAGGTTCAGTGTCCGCCCGTCTGTCTGCCAGTGGTTGTATCTCTATCAATGTTATGTAATTTTTTTATTTTATTTATTCATGGATGTCCAACAAAAGATACACGCTAACATGTGTTCCTTCAATTAGAGGAGACCACAGCACCCAAAAACATAAATAGACTGAAAGTTACGAAAATTTAATCAAAAATAAAATCACAAATAAAATCAAATACAAAATTAAACACAAAATCAAAATTAGTAAAATCTAACTATATTTTTAAAAAGCGTAATTGCTGAGTTTATTGCCGGCTCTTCTCAGTAAAAACAACCTTCCGAACCGGTGTTAGAGTCAAACTATTCATAAGTGCTTGTAAAGGCCTATTTGAATAATAATATTTTCATTTCATATCATAATATGATGTCTGAACTATTGTATGAGTGACTCCTTCTAAACGGCTGAATGATTTTGGTGAAATTTATTATTTGTGTTCCACTGGATTCGAGAATGGTTTAAATTCACAATTAGATCTGGTTTCATTTGTATGGACTTATTTTGACAGGAAAACGTCTGTCGGAACAGCTAGTCTAAACTAATATTATAAATCTATATCTATACTAATATTATAAAGAGGAAAGATTTGTATGTAAGTATGTTTGTTACTCTTTCACGCAAAAACTACTGAACGGATATGGATGAAACTTGGCACATAGATAGAGCATATCCTGAAATAATATATAAGCTACATTTTATCCCGGGAAAATGTGATAACCCTCGGGAACGCGGGTAAAACCGCGGGGGACAGCTAGTCATATCTAGAGAATAAGTACATACAATTCTAACATTAATCATTATACAGACAGACAGCAAAATGGCTGGCCTTCTATAGATTAACTACTGATTGTATTAAGTTAAATGTGTTAATGCCGGTATTAAACTGTATATGTGCCAAGTTTCACTTAAATCTGTGGAGTAGTTTTTGCGTCAAAGAGTATCAAACATTCATCTATTCATTTATTTTACCATTTATTTTGCACTTTTGCACATAGAATAGTATAGATAGGCACACAATAAACCGACATCTACATGCGCAATTATTTGAGTAGTAGAGCTCTTAAACTTGCGGTACGCTATGATGGCCGTTTTGGCGTTTAACAATGATAAAGAAAAATAACCTTTATTCGTTCGGACATAAGGTGCATCTATTGATCCAACAGCTAATTGTATGATGATGGAAATCAACCTTATTCCAAAGCAATACAGTTTCTTTTCCTATGACAATCTGAAACGTCAAAACGGCCAGCATAGCATGCCGGTAGTATAGTGCATAGTTCGTCCGGGGAGGTACTACCACCTTACCCACTTCCGCCGTTAAGCTGCAGTGCACTTCACAGAGTAATACACTGTGTTTCGGTTAGAAAGGTAAGGCCGGTGGAATTACAGCCTCATGAAACTTTACAACTTCACGTCTCAGGGTCGACAACGCATTAGCGATATATTGGTGTTGCAAATGTCCATAGGCGGCGGTGACCACTTACCATCAGAACCGTGTGCCTGTTTGTCGGCCCATGTGGTATAAAAAAAAACAAAAATGTTTATCCAGGGTGGGACTCGAACCTACGACCTGTAGTGTGACAGTAAGAGTAACCACCTAGCCAACTGGTCCGTCTAACAATAAAATAATACCTAAATATTCATTTTGTTAAGTTAAGTATTCTGACATGTGGTTGAACATTGTCGTCATTTCTTTTGTAATTTTATATTATTTAATATTTGTGTAAAAAACGTCACAGAGATTATTTGTGCAGTTACATAAGTCACAGATAGACCAGAAGTTTCACAAGTAGGTATCACTACATAATATAAAACAAAGTCGCTTTCTCTGTCCCTATATCCCTATGTATGCTTAAATCTTTAAAACTACGCAATGGATTATGATGCGGTTTTTTTAATAGATAGAGTGATTGAAGAGGATGGTTTTTATGTATAATACATGTGACATCCCAAAGGAACGCGGGTAAAACCGCGGGGGACAGCTAGTATATTATATGTATAATATACAAGATATGATGCATTTATTATTTGACATGCCAGTTGGCTTTGTGGTTAGCGACCCTGACTGCCAAGTCGCAGGTCGCGGGTTCGATTCCCTCCCAGGACAAACATTTGTGTGCATGAACATGTCTGTTTTTGTTTTGTGCCTGGGTGTATATATATGTATGTATATAGAAAAATAAAAAGTAGTATATCAGTTATCTGGTTTCCATAACAAGCTCTGCTTAGTTTGGGATCAGATGGCCGTGTGTAAAGAATGTGGATATGCATTTTTTTTATTGAAATTACCAATATCGCGTAAATGCATAACTTATAACACATTTACATAGAGACTAAAAAAACAAAACTATATGTTAAAATAAGAGAATTTAGCAATTTTTTACAAAACAAAAAAATAATGATATCACGTCGGTTCATCTGATGATAAGTGGTCACCTATGCCTATGGCTATGGGGAACTATGGGCAACACTAGGGGCTTCGTGAGCGTTGTCGATCCTGAGACGTCGTTAAGGTTAAGGTATTTGTTTATTCTGGATCTAAGGGTTTTTTTTTATACCACATGGGCCGACAGTCAAGCGGACGGTCCACCTGATAGTAAGTGGTCACCGCCGCCTATGGACATTTGCAACACTAGGGGCATCGCCAATGCGTTGCCGACCCTGAGACGTGAAGTTGTTAAGTCTCATGTGCCTGTAATTTCCCTTACGTTTCTGACCGAAACACAGTAACACAAGTGTACTACTGCTTCACGGCAGAAATGGGTAAGGTTACTAGGAGGTAGTACTTCCCCGGACGAACTCTGCACTAAGAGCTCTACTACTCGAAAACTATTACATGGGCAACATTAAGCCCCTAATGCCCAACCTAAGCCCGACCCTGGTAACCTTCAATGTAATCCTCATTGTCATGAACGGATGTAGAAAAAACTACATTCCCTTAATTACCTATATAATGAGACATCTTACATTCTTTGAAAACAAAAACACTTTGAATAGGAAACGAATCTATACATTACGAGGCTGCCATGACTCGTTGGGATGGTAGAATGTGACCCTCAGCACTAAGACCTCTGCTTAACACTTTGGGAATAATAATACTAATAAATAAATATAACGGGACATTCTTTAGACACGGGCATCTAATCCCAAACTAAGCAGTATTAGATTGGAAACAAGATAACTGACTACAATTAAAATGTTGTTTTCTTTTTCTAAATACATACTTGCTTTTTTTTAGATGATGATGATGATGATTTAGCACTACTCTCAGCCAGTACAACGACCGACCCATGTCCTATACAACCATTCAAGCATCAGCCACGATACCACTGATAGTAGCTACTGGTAGTTTATAGCAACTGGTACCTAAATAGCTGTATCGGAGTAACCATGGATCCACCGAGGAGCGCTTGGCCTAGGGGAGTGACACGCTCTGGGATCTAAATTAATTAATTTGAATAGGGACCCCCCTACTTTTGGGGATCAAAATGATCAAGTATATTTTTATTACCAATATGTAATTACAAAATGATAAACATAAGTTACCTGCTATTTACGGCGAAAATTAATATGCAATTCCGATCGAAAATCCATGGATTGAAGAACCGTTTGACAGTCATTTTAATACACGTAATGTCAAAATTCTACTTCAACCTTGCGATTTTACCTTCGTTTGATTTTTATTAAAAAAGAAATACAGACGTATTGAGAACCTCCTCCTTTTTTTTAAGTCGGTTAAAAACATTAGGGACTGTAATGCAATTTGGCAGATTTTACGATAACTGTATATTCATGTAACTAGAACTTAAAAAAAAGATAACATTTTCCGACACACATAGCAAGGGTTTTGATTTTTTAGTTTATTAGGATTTCCAACAACAAATGTAAGATAACTTAACATTAGTTACACAATACCATGTTAAGTACCCTGACAATTACAAGAAATAACTGTATGTAAAATAACAGGAAAAACAAGTAAAGGCTTATATGTATATAATATTAAATACGAATTAAACAGATAGTCTTAAGACTTACATGGTAGTGATCACATAATGAGCACAAACGGGACAAAGGGTAGAATTTACTCAAGTTTTTATGAGCTTGGGTTTTTGGGGGAGCGTACTTTTGTGAGGAAAAACCTCGTCAGGCTAGTTGGTGGTTAAATACCTTGGCAGCTAAGCTACAGGTCGTTGGTTCGATTCCCAAGGACACGCATTTGTGTTCATGAACATGTTTGTTTGTTCTGTATTTGGGTGTAAATATCTATTTATGTATGTGTTTGGAAATAAACTGCATATGTAGTGTATCAGTTATCTAGTTATCATAGTACAAGCTCCTCTCTCGGCTTAGTTTGGGAGCAATTAGCCGTGCTCCCAAACTAAGCCGAGAGAGAAGAGCTTGTACTATGTGTACTACGTGTAAGGTAAGTTCCAGAATATTTTTCTTTTGTATTATTATATATAACCAGAAAATTGATAGTTATGTAGTAATTAACGATTCTCGTATGCAGTTAGTTATATTCTTATGATGGTCAAAATTTTGCAAGTGGTGAATGTTTTGTTTGAATTTTTTTGAAGTGAAAACTTCTTTAGCGGCGTTGAGCACTTTTCTTGGGATGGGTGTAAAATGTCAAACTCGCGTCAGGACACGTGACCTGATCGAAAATACGTAAGACGGTAAAAATGGACAACGTTAATGTTCACGTTTTCACTTCTGCCAGCACTCCCGGAGTGCAACCCGTTGTTTTTCTTTATTTATGACGGGTTTGCGAGTTTAGTGTTTCGGTCGCGAGTCACATAGGTGCTATTTTATCCTAGTATGTACCTTCTACAAAATATCCTACCACCTTACCACTTAGAACAAGACACACTGTTGTTGTATCAATCAATTGTAAAGAATGTTGACATATTATTAAACAAACGACTCATTGTATCATCATATTATTCGCGCCCTCAGAACGATAGGGGCTTAACTCAAAAAATCACTTTTGGCACATCTCTGATTGGGTCACTTTTGCATCGGGGAGCGTGGGCCCCGGTGTTAAAGAGGCTGAAGTATCGGTATGCTTATTCTATCATTAAATTGACTATGTTTTACTATTCAGCGGATAGAGCGCACTTTGTTTAGTCTCTCTATGATCGTAACTCCATTTCGCAAAATTTTGAGGTAAGCCCTTATCGTACTGAGGGTGCGATATGAACATTCAATCTCGTACAATTCCTATCTATACTATTTAATACTTTAGCACATAGATAGAGCATTACCTGGCATAACATATAGTCTACTTTTTATCCCAGGAAAATGTTACATTCCTCGGGAACGCGGGTGACACCGCGGGAGACAGCTAGTAATTAATAAATTAATACATTTTTTGAGACAGTTCGTATGAACTAGTCTAGTACCTAAAGGATGACCCAAACGATGACCTGCCCAAATTCGCAATTTAAATATGTCCCCAATTTTCTAACTTTCCCGGCCTCTTTCCATTTTATTTTGCCTAAAAACCCTATTCGGACAAAAACGAATAATAAAAAATGCGTATAATCGGTCTTGCTGTTCTTAATTGATGCGCTTACCAAGGAACAGCGTTAAAATTTTAATTATATAGGTTATTACTCGCGTTCCCGAGGGATGTGACGTTTTCCCGGGATAAAAAGTAGCCTATATGTTATTCCAGGATATGCTGTACCTATGTGCCAAGTTGCATCGAAATCCCTTTGGTAATTTTTGGGTTAAATATTAACAAACATTCATACTTACAAACTAACATTTATAGTACTAGAAGGATGTTATCAGCTAAAATCGTTTACATTTTTTAGCAAATTAAGAGATTCATCAAAAAAAAGTTTCATTTGAAATATAATTCAGATATATTCATACCATATCAAACATAAAAATAATAATCTAAATTGTAATCATAATTGCAAAAAGAAAACAAAAAACTTTCTCATATTATTCAAGCAATCCTTACACTTTGCGTCACTTGAATCTCATAAAATAAACGACAAAACTTTATTAAGTTCCTAAACCAATACACGATAATTAAAAAATAAAATAAACACAACTTACTTTTACATTATTCCAATGTACAACTTTAAAACTTCGAAAAAATGTCACAGCACATAGAAGATCGGAAAAAAAACTTATAACACTTGGCAACACTCTAGAGATGTCCCCACGACGCTGGTTGCGAGCACACTAAGCGAGTATTCGTGTCGACTCGCACGACTATATTGCGTATTGTTATTTTGTTCTACCGCATTAAATCGGTTGGGATTGTCAAGCGAATTTTGTAAAGGGTTCCTTACATTAAAATAAATTTAATATCGATTTTGTAATTATGTTATGCAAAAGTTTGGAGGGAAGGATGTTTGTTACTCAATTACGAAATACCAATAAAATAATTACGGAATAGCACACAGGATACATTTTGACAGGCCAGTTGGCTTGGTGGTTAGCGAGTCTAACTGCGAAACCGAAGGTCGCGGGTTCGATTCCCACCCAGGACAAACATTTGTGTGCATGAACATGTCTGTTTGTTCTGTGTTTGGGTGTAAATATCTATATAAGTATGTACTTATTTAGAAAAAAAAGTAGTATTTGTAGTATATCAGTTAACTGGTTTCCATAGTACAAGCTCTGCTTAGTTTGGGATTAGATGGCCATGTGTAAAGAATTTCCCAGGATATCTATTTATTTATGTTTCCGTGAAAAAATGTTGTATGTATAAATCTGAATTTAATTTGGCACACAGGAAGAAAATTCTCCAGATAACATTTAATCTCTCAAAGACAAGAGTAAAGCCACGGCGCAGAAGTTACTTGTGAGTAAAATATAGTCGAGATGATAATATCGGCAACTTTGATAACCTTTTCAGGTTAAATTAACTTAAGCATGCAGAACTAGGTTATTTAGTTTTGATTATTACGGGATTCAAATTATAGTTTCATTACATTTTTATTCGTCAATAATTTGATGATTTAACGTACGTAATAACTTCTCAATAAACAAAGCTAAATTTATATACTATCTATTATGTACCTACTCAATGAAGTTTTGTTCATGTCGTTTCCTTTAAATTGTACAGTTATTTTGCGTAGTTATCAAATAATTAATAAATATCCTGGGACATTCTTTGCCCACACCCGTCTGATCCCATTTACGCAAACATAGAACAAACAGACATGTTCATAGACAAATGTTTGTCCTGGGACTTGAACCTACCTCCTGTGCCGGCTTGGCAGTCAGGCAACCACCAAGCTAGCTAGCCCGTCATCTAAGTCTGCCATCGATATATTTCACCAGCAATTTTGGAAAAAAAAAATACGTTTCTGTAAATAGGTTTTTGAATAAGGAACCCTGAAATCAAGTTTTTTGAAAACCAGAGGCAATTCGCGAAGGAAGTGAAATCTGCGTGCAGTCGCCAGCGAGTCAATATAAATCTTAATAGTCAACAATTAGTGCTATATTAGCAAAGCAATTTGCTGTGAATAATTTGTTGACATTTTTACCATAACATTATTCAATATTATATAATGTTTTTAAATTAAACAATACATTTTTTGCATTTCATGGTAAATTATGTCATTCTTTAGCGAATATTAGTTTTTTGTATTTGTATTGCATCCCATTCTTAACCAATAAAAAAATAAAATAGAAAGTAACATATGTAGTGTACTAACTGTCCCCCGCGGTTTCACCCGCGTTCCCGAGAGATGTTCCATTATCCCAGGATAAAAGTATCCTATATGTTATTCTAGAGCATGCTCTATATACTCGTATGTGCCAAGTTTCATCCAAATCTGTTCAGGAGTTTTTCCGTGAAAGAGTAACAAACATTCATGCTCACAAACTTTCGCATCTATACGAAAATGGATGTTTATCTGTATGTCCTTTATAGACTCGTAAACTTTGCAACGGATTTTAATGCTGTTTTCAGCAATAGATAGAGTAGTTCAAGAGGAAGGTTTATGACCAGGATTGAAAGCGGGCAAAGCCGCAGGGCGCAGCTAGTTTATAATAAGGATAATATTTAAAATTTAATTATAAATTTAAAGCACGTAGTTTTCATCGACATATCTATATTTGTTTTCTGACATATTTAATTGAGGGAAACAGGTTTTTTGCGGATGTACTTATGTGTGTTATGTCATTTACCATAACACATTTAAAAAAAATGCCATTGTTTAGTGTCACAATTTTTGTTAAAAAATTTACAATGTCATTGAACATTTTTTTTACTACTACTTACGCCTACGTATTTAGTGATAACCGGCGTAAAGTTTTTTTTTTTAATGTGTGTCGCATTACTACGACCTCTGGCTACCTCTTCAGTGATATTCGGCGTGAAGATATGTTATTTTAGATTGGACAATCGGTGATTAGAAATGTCATGGCAACAGACGACATCGATATGTGTCTATTTAAAAATTTACTTTTGATAATTATTCGTTAAACTCAAATGCAACAGTAATATTAATTATAGTACAAAATGTATTATTATTTGTAGAAAATTTAATTTATTTGTATTTACAAAAGGAATAGTTTTTCGCGGACCGTATTTTAGCTCTTAAGGACCACCGGTTGGGAACCTCTGATCTAGAGTTTTCTAGATCTGTATTTTCACGGATTTGTGAGCATGAACATGTCTGTTTGTTTAGTGTCTTGCGTATATCATCGCTCCATCTAGCTGATGGCGTCCTGCGCTACGTTTACCGAGCCGTGGTTTCCACTCTAGAACACGTCTTCCCCAACGATTATTGGTTCTACGGCAGATGTGACCATCCCACTGCCACTTCAGCTTGCTAATCCTTTGAGCTAAGTCGATAACTTTGGTACTTTAACGGATGACTTCATTTCGAATACGATCCTTCAGACAGACTCCGAGCATAGCTCTCTCCATAGCTCGCTGAGCGACTTTGTATGTGTAAAAAATGTCTCAGGATATTTATTTCATAAGATATGGATGAAAACCTTCAACTATCACATCTCATCCTATTTGAAATAGATTTTAGAACCGGATAACTAGTTAATGACTATTATCATGTAACATTGTAACAGTCAATTAAATGTGTAGTATTTACTTCCGCTATAGATGGCTGGATGAGGAGATGGCCACGCGTGCTTGGCCATCTCCCTTTGGAGAGGAAGACCCCGGCATTAGCCGGGGCGAGACCGGTGGACATCGTGGGTTGTGCTTAAAAGCGGTACCACGGTGTCCAACCAACCGGGCAGCGGTAGCACGCCAAGGTGGTTTTTAGTGGGTAAACCTCATCTTACCCTTCTCACTAGGAGAAGGGGAGGTGTAGGGAAGCCCACATATCCCCCCGTCTCTCCCAGGGCGGGGGTCGAACTCTTAATGAGTTTTCCACCTTGTTAATTAAAAAAAAAAAAAATGCTTGCCTAGTGAGGAAACTAAAAGAAAATCTTTCTGATACTTTAGATCTGCAAAACTCTTAATTATCATTGTATTACTGTTGATTTTTGTAATAACTGTGTTTTGGTGAAATAATAGTTATTTGTGCAACAAGAGAGCAAAGTCGTTTTTGGCTGCGAGTGCTGATTTTGAATCCTGAGCAACCGAAGGATTTAAAGATTGAATCACGAGCGTAGCGAGTGATTCTAAAGTTGAATCCTGAGTGTGGCGAGGGATTTAAAGGCACAAGATGCAAAAATCTTTATTCTCGTGTAACACACATAATTTTTCACTCCAGCAGCGAGAACACTTTAGGAGATAAAATATAACAGGAACTTACTGTTATACTGAACTGTTTTAACTCTTCCGGTGTTAAAATACTGTTTTCGTCGCTAGTTTCACTCATATTTTACGATTATTTTAATATTTGTTAACTTATTCAACTCTTACGCCAGCCACGAAATTTTATTCCCGCTCTTTGGCGTGTTCGGAAATAGCACCCATGATATTTTATTATTCAAAATATATTACGTACATTATTGAAACTAGAAATAAATATTTACAGGTTAAATATCAGTTTTATTTGCAGTAAATACTTATTTCCGTTTAAATACAACAATAAGTTGAAAATTCAATAAATTACATTAAAAGACATAGGTAATTATCTTTTTGCAAAATTTCTTTAGTTAGTACGCATTTCCGAACGTGTTTGGCTTTGAGGTCGAATTCAAAATCGGAACATCGAAAGGGCTGGTCTTTGTCTCTCTCTCTTTCTAATGGCGAGAAAGAGATAGAGTGTGAATGTTTCGAATTGTATGATTGATGAAAACAAAAATTTATCGCATTTTGCTCACTGATTTCAGGCAGCAAAACCTACTTGTTTGAGCTACTGAAGTGAAAAAAATATTATTATAGTTTGAAATCTGATGGTCATGTGTCAAAAATGTTACGATTTATGAAAATACTAGCGACCCGTCCCAGCTTCGCCTAAGTGATATACAAATAAACCTTCCTGAACAAATTCTCTAAATGATGCTAAAATCACATAAAATCTACTACGATGTTTAAAATAATTAAAAGCACAAACACATACAGAAATCGTCACGTTGTTTTATATTATTTTGAGAACAGAGATAGCAAATGTTCTACGCTGCATTATGAAATGCAGTGTTTGACAGCGTTTCTCAACTATATTGCTAAACCGAGAGGTAGACCATCTTACAAGGTCTATCTATGCCTCACGTGATTAGGGATCAGTCGTAAATAACGTGTTGTATATTGGCGGTGTCACAACTGATGCCTCATGAAATAGGTAACTTTAAATCTGGAGAGTAACAGAAGTGGAAAGATAATTTAAGAAAAAATAAGATATTACGTCATAATGTGCCTGTTCTCAATCTTTTGGCATATATTTAGATTTTTTATTATAATTATTATATTAAATATTAATAATTCAAATAATAAATATTTTATAATAATATAAAATCGGTTAATATATATAAACAAAATACGTACAGTCGAACTTGAACCTCCTCCTTTTTGAAGTCGGTTAAAGAAGCAATAAAAAGAGTACGATTATTTGCGCTATGACAGGAGCTGTCAAATAAACAACCCTGCTCTATTTTTCAGCTAATGCGAACTTCGTAGGGTCGCAACGGGGACTCGGAGAGGACCTCTCACGTGTTTGCTTAGTTAGCAAAAGAGAGAGAGCATAGAGGCCGCGACGAATCATCATCGAGAGGGTGTCATTTTCCTTACAAATCTAAGCTCTGAAACACTCTTGTTTTCTTGTTCTGAGGGTATGATATTGAAGTATCTGTTTATCGGCAAGAGCAAAGCAAAATACATTTTTAAAATAACGGTTGATTTTAAGTAGAGAGCGCACAAAAACTTGGTATATGGACGATACCTTAAAGAGAGGTAAGAATGTAAAGTTCAAACCTGAAAATGAATAGAATGGAGACCGAACCTATGTGTTGTAGGTACTTTGAATTTCGGTAAAACATACTTAACGTTATCCAAATTACTCTCGCCATCAGTGGCGTAGCTAGATAACTAAACGCCCTGGGGCAAAAAATTAAGTAGGGCCCCAACTAAACTCCATATTTAAAATCGTTTGTTCCCCCCTCCCCCCTCCAGAGCTTGGGGCCCGGGGCAGCCCCGTCTAGCCCTCCAGTAGCTACGCCCCTGTTTGTAAGTCAGAGTCCGAGGGGCCTCCTGAGCTTGGGGGCACTGCCCCGCTAGCCCTCCGGTAGCTACGCCCACTGCTCGCCATATATAGATTCACTATGACAAAATAACAGAATGTTGTTCAGTGTTTAAACCTTAGTAAGAATGTATTGAAATAAAGTATATTACAAGGTAGCTCATTAGATTGAAGATATACGTAGATATGTCTGGAAATAGCTGCTCTTTGTACAAGTGCGTCTTTCACATTCTTGTTAAGGTTATTATAATCTATTAAAATATTTTCCTTTTTATTATTGCTTGTTTAAAATTATAAAAAAAAAAATTGTAAATTAGGTTTTGCCGATTCTTCCCAGTTGAAGCCTGAGCTCCGAACCGGTGATAGCTTTAGTAACTTTGGCCTTCATAAGTCGTCTCCGCGGGGCTAAAACAAATCATCATCATCATATCAGCCCAGGGATGCCCACTCCTGAACAGAGTCCTCCCACTTGGATTTCCACCTCGAACGGGTAAATAAATGGTTTAAATTTTTCAAATTCTCATTCTCTAATTTTAAATCTCGTCGACGAACTGGTGCACGTTCGAAGTCCTCGGATAGCGCACTTCTCACATGATTGCGTAGTTATCGAAAGAGACAGAGCAACTTAATACATTGCTGAGCTAGTGTCATATACCTTACAGAATAACTATAAACCATACAATTACAGTTTTTCAAGATTCTAACGGACCGTGGCCAAGGAATAAGAAATAAATATCTTCGAATTCGACATTGTATAATATTATTTTAATTCAATACCGATATGATTTACAAGCTCATGATAATTAGATGTATGTTATACAATGAATAGGCATGACTATCGGCGAGCACATCCGAGGTCGATTGGCCAGTGATGGTCAAGGTTGTACAATAGTGTTTAAAATGGCAATCTTTTAGCATTTATTACTAGCTTCCGATAAACGGTTTCATCCGCGTTCCCCTTGGATATGTTAAGGGTGTCTTTATCTGAGTCTTTAGTTGAAAGAATGCGGGAAATTAAACTAAATTTATATCCAAGAAACAATGTACGTTAAGATGTCGACTGCTAATTGATATCATATCCACTTAATGCAAACTACTACCTAACCTAGGGCAAGACGGTATTCTATGCATCAGCCCTATTCTATGCAGCGAGAACCCGGGCCAGTAGCAACAGCATTCTAAAAACAGTGGCGGCGAGTGTGTTTTTCTCTTTTCTGAGGCATTTTGTGGAGAGGATTACCGATGTACGTACTAACACTAGATGTAAGGTAAGTTACTAACACTATGGATTTCTGTTATTTAATTTTTGAAAATAAATTAAATTAATAATAATTTTAATTTAAAATCAAGCATATTAACATTAAATAGGTAAGTTGAAAGTTACATGTTTCGCCTATACTGGATACTTGAACCTAGCTTCACAATCTGAGCCACTGAACTGTCTGGCCAGACATTTAGTCTATAACCTACTATATGTATAGTTGAGTGTCATTGCTCTAACAGCTGTCTCTACTTTTCTAAAGCGGTATGAGAATCAGACTCGTAGGACGGTGATCGTTTCCCGCCACCAGAGAGCTGGTGAATACCTCGGCCAGAGGACTAGCATTGCTATACAGTGTGGCAATGCCGCCAGCGTTCTGGGCACGCTTCCCACCGGCAGCGATTTAGATCAGCTGTTCCTACTGTAAGCAGCTGATCTACCTTTTCTTTCCCATTATTTTTATTGTATATTTTTTTATGTAATTTTTAGTAAGTTTGCTATGATATTTTTTTAAATATAAAATAGTTAGAGATTGCTAATTATCGAAGGTATAAATTGAATAAATAGTGTTATTCGAACATTCACACTTCATTTTATATGTACTGAAAACAAATTTGACAAAACTCTCCACTTTAGCAATGATTATCATATTTGTTCGAATGTTTTCTCGAGTAGTGGAGCTCTTTGTGCAGAGTTCGTCCGGGGAAGTACTACCACCTTACCCATTTCAATGCAGTGCCTATGCCCCTGGTGTTAAAAATGTCTATAGGCGGTGGTGACCAATTCCCATCAGGTGGACCGCTTGTTTGGCAGATTATATATCGTAAAAATAAAGAAAAAAAAACATACTTCATTTGATATTTACTGCAAACACATCAGAAAGCAGCCATCTGCTTTCTCTAATATTAAAAACAAAATTGACGAAAATCTCCTCTTTTAGCAATGATTATTATCTTATTTGTTCAAATGTAAAAACAAAATAAAAAAGGGATGTTTTTATAATTTTTATTAAGACTCGCGTACAAAATATCACGATCACATCAAATAAATACACAACTTTCCTTGTTGATTTACTTATTTAACTTATAATCTAAATTAATAAGTTAACAAGATTAATATAATAATATAATTGATTCGAATATTTATTATTACATCTTGATTTGATACTTAAAGGTATCATAATTACTTTGAAATTGGGTTAAACCTATTCCAAAATACCTACATCTTATTTTAATGGATATTTTTTTCACAAAAGCTTTGTCTATGCTTTTTTTTTTTTTTTGTATTAATTATGGCGATTATTATAAACTATTGTTCGCCTTTATTAAAAGACATGAAAATACGTAATGAGTATTAATTCCACAGTCAAATAAATTAGAATATTCTTTTTAACATTTAACAATAAAATATGAAAATTAAAAAAAAAATATGACTAGTTGTAGTTCATACTAAAGTTATAATATAATACACTAGGCATTTACCCTAATTAAATTACTTGTAAAGATGTGATTAATTAACATACATTTTATAAAGAAAATGTGGGTGTTTTAATGAATAAAACACCTCCCTCAAATTATTAAAATTAATGACTATTATAACTCAATATAATGGTAAAAATCCAGAATACCATAAAAATAAAAACCAAACATTTTAGTAAACTATGACTTAACCGTTCGTAATCAAAATTAAAAATAAATTAAGCACAATCAGTGAGTTTCGTTTTAAATTTACAACAAATTAAAACTCATTCTAAATCATAGACAAAAACTTCCTGTTCTCTTTTTAAAAAGCCGTGTATTGTAGCGATGTATTACCAGTGCCATCTAGCGATACTGGCCGGTAATAGTCTTTCATGTCGCCCCAGCCGCGCGGCGCAACGTTGAAATTCGGACCAGAGACAAGAGGTAGTCGCGGGCTCTTCGGTGAGGCATAGACATCGTTTAGCTTTGTTGGCGCCATCGGTACAGGTACGTTGACATTCTGGACCGTGATGGTCGGTGGAGAAATGGGGAAAGGCTCCATTTTGGGTATGATATTCGTGCTGTGTTTCAGTGCAGATTTGGGGTATGTCTTCTGGTTTCTTAAGCTGGATGGTGGTCGGTACAGCGTGTCGTGATTGGCGACTGGCGTTGGGGTCGAGCATGCGTTTGATGTGTTGCGTCCTGAGAAAGTAAATTGATTTTGAGTGGTAATAGAACTGTTTGTAGAGTCCTTAGTTTTCAATTAGACATAAAGCCTGTTCCAAACTCAATATTAAATTCGCCATGATTTTTTTTAATATCAAAGGAAAGGAAAAATAAACATATTTTATTATTCATTATTTTTTTAAAGCGTGTAAGCTCTAACTCCTAAAAAACAAGAAAGTACAAGATTTTTGCGCTTGGCTTCTCTAAAGAAGTTGACCGGCGCCGGTGTCAGTATTATTGTATCTCCATATCTTGCACAGCTCCAGGCAATGTCATGTTATTTGACCGGGGAGTCGAACCAAAAGCCCAAATTTAAAGCCCAGCCATTCGAACAAGCTCCGAGGTCATATAGAAACGTAGATAATCGATTATTGTCCGTTATATTCTACAACCCATGTCATGTTTTAATCATATTAATCGAAGCGTCATATTCATAAGCCCTCGAGATTGAAATATTTCTATTAATATGTCCGCGCTCTGGCTCGCAACCAAACTGTCAATTTCACTTGTAATTGTTAATTATAATATCTAAAAATAAATATTAACTAGATGAAGATTTTCTTCCGTGATAAATCTTTCATATTTAATAAACTAGTTATTCCTGGCATTAATTGTTACGAACCGAACACATTTACATCATCTTTTTGGATTTTATTTTGTCTTCTTAATTCAAAGAGTATTAACAGTTAGTTACATTAGAAAAGTTCAGTGGTTTACTCTTTTTTATCTTGTTTATTAATTTAAAATATAAACTGTGGCTTCAATCCAGCGCCCTCTCCTTCATTTCGTATAGTTACGATCAGTAACAAATGTGTCTTTTCATGATAAACGATTAAGGACGTGCGTTAAAACGCGTTAAAAGTTTCTTCATAATTGGAGGTCTGGTAAAGGAATGTATAGAAGACAAAAAACAACGGGTTGCACTCCGGGAGTGCCGGCAGAGGTGAAAACTTGAACGTGAACGTTGTGCATTTTTACCGTCTTACGAATTTTCGCAGGTCACGTGTCCTGACGCGAGTTTAACATTTTATACCCATCCCAAGAAAAGTGCTCAACCCCGCTAAAGAAGTTATCACTTCAAAAAAAATTAATACCTTATGTATTTGACACATTTGTGGAGGAGAGAATTTAGAATAAAACAAGAATTAAGGAATCCATAACTGTCTAATATAGTTACATTTCTCATCTAATCTTGCTAATTTTAAAAACTCTGAAATTTGCGTGTGTATTTACTACCTATTAACTTCATAACGGGCTGACGACATTTCATAAAATATTGTACATAAGAACCGAATGTCCAAAATGGTCCTCACCTCGTCCCTCGTGCACCCATTTGACAGATCTCTTCTTCCTGTTGACGTACATGCTCTGCCCCCTGCTCATGTGGTTGCTGGAGTCGCTCAGGGACTTGGAGATCGTGCGTGCCAGGTCCATCTGCTCCTTCACTGTGGGGTGCACGCCGGGCACGTAGAACGCTGATGATGCGAAGGTTTTCTCTGGAAATTTCATCAAGTGGAAGTTAGATAAAGCTCGTAAAGAGGATTTTTCACAAAAAAGTGTGAAAGCCATAACTGCGGCAAAAATATTTTGGGGCTTTTTTTCTCAAAAAAAGATACAGCTTGTTTTCCCAAATATCCAATAGTTAATATCCAGCTTGTAAGCTAGGATTGAGTGAACAGATTGTAGGTCAGCCAACCGTAATTAGATGTAAATTACCTAATGACTCGGCAGACATTGTTCTGCCTATTGGGTGGCAGTATAAGCTAAAAGTTACTTAACTACAGCGCCACCTATCGGATCCAAGTAGGTACTTACTATTAAAAAAATGTTTGGAATATTAAACAAAAATCTATAACTCGATCGCACCTCCACCTACCGGTTCTAATTGTGAATCTATAGCATCCAAAGAACCACTCATCAAATTCGGTCCAACCTTTTAGAAGAGTTCAATCACATATTCACGTACAAAATAATAATAAATATTATATAACTAAAGATTTAGTCTAATTATAATTCCAGTGGGAAGTGAATTAAAATTACAAAAGATCTAAAGCAGATGTTTCCCTCCATTCGCGGCGTTGTCTGCTTCGTGTTAAACAAACTATTTTGGTTCGTTGTGCATTGACTGCGGCCGGTTGCAAAGCGAAAGCGTTTAACATATTATAATACTCATCCTGCTAGGTTATTAATGCCTTCACTTAAACCAGCTGTTCGCCAGCAAATATTATTGAACTAGCTTCTGTTTAAGCTTCACGTATATCATCACGTACTTTCAATCGATTCCCAGACTTATTATAATTAATAAGTCATATTATTAGTCAGCAATCGCCCGTCTAACAAGTTGATAATAATCAGAGTAATAGAGCTCTTATTGCAGAGTTCGTCTGGGGAAGTTACCCATTTCCGCCGTGAAGTAGTAGTGCACTTGTATTATTGTGTTTCGGTTAAAAAGGTAAGGGGCCTGGTTAAATTACAGACACATGAGACTAAACAGTTCCATGTCGACAACTTATTGGTGATGCAAATGTCCATAGGCAGCGGTAACCATTTACCATCAGTCTTGGTGGTCGTGGAACGTCTGCTAGTGTATCAGCCCACGTGGTATAAAAAAAAATTATTAGGAAGGCATTTAATTTTTTGCGAATGATTTTTTGCTCTTGCGGGCCACCGGTTAGGACCTGACTTAAGACGATGAAACATACGGTGGCGGTGACGTTGCTTAAAGTGCCGAAAGTATTGTACTCTACTCTGACTGAACTCTAGGCGAAGAAAACTATCGGGAGGAAACCATAGCACGGTGTCAGGGTAGGTGGTCGGTAGAAGCCGCTGGCACCGGCCGATCCAATGTAAATTTCATTATTGATTACTTTAGCCAGTCATTTATTTAGTAAAAATAAGGAGCATTACCAAACTTGCGATCCTTCTTGATGATATGCTCCTCGGCATCAGCAGCCGGTGTGAAGATCTTGTTCAGGTCCACTTCCTTGTCACCAACAATGATGGGCTTATCCATGTCCTCCTGGAATGTCATGGGAATACATTATTGTCACCGTTTATGTGGTAGTACCGTAATGAATCTAGCCAAATTAGTTGGGCACTTTCGAAAGCTCCCATTTAATATCTTCACATAATATCTGAAACTTAGCAGAACTCGTTCTATGGTAACCAGATGACTGATATACTTTTTAAATATTCATATAAAGAGAAAATACACATGTTCACGCACACAAATTTATTGATATGAAAAACCAGAAAAGATCTTGAAAATAACAAGTCATTTTAAGAATGAGGCCATTTAGGTATAGAAGAAAATTTATGAATTCTAACAATTCCTAGCAGGCGTTACGATGTGTTTCTTCTTTTTTGTAGAACATTTTGTAGAAACTGTTGTAAGTACAACAGTTTCATCGTAGGACAAACATACACACTTACAAATTTTCATCTTTATAAAAAATAAAATGCCGTTGAGGCTTATGGGAGTTCATTTTGAACATTTAGGTGCACCGCCAAGTTTCTTAAAACATTACCACACGTTCAGTGCTTTGTTGCAAGGTATGTTGTTTCTTTTTGTTGATTCTTTCATTCTGCTAATTTGTAAAATCGAAACAAAATTGAGTATAGAATCAGGGTTAAGAAATGCGTGTCGAAGCAGCAATAAATAAATATATAGGACATTTTAACAAACACAGTTTATATAATTAATATATTTACAATAAAATCTTGCAAAGATATAAAAAGCTTTAGTTCTGGTTTAATGTTTATTTATTTACATGCAACATTCTTTTAATATTACTGTTTTTTTTAACTGTCATCTATTATTCTTATAGGGGTTTTTTTATTCACAGTTTTTCCGACCTTCGAAGTAAAATATCTTTAAAAAACCAACAAATACATTTTTACAATAATCTTGGTACAAAGTTATTTACATAGGTAAGTTTTAAAATCACGTTACAGACAACTCAAATGATGGCAGATGGATTTGTACAAGTTTTAATGACAACTAACAGAGTTGAAACCAACGACAATCTTACAGGAATGTATTCCGGAGGCTGTAGAGACGATTCCCGCGATAATTCTCCATCATTCTGTATAATTAATTGGTATTATATTAATCTAATGCATGGTAAGTGCTGGTCACCCTTTTTGGATGAAATGCAAGCCTATTTAGTTACTTTTTGTAAAATATGTAGGAACTCAGTGAATCTTCTTTTTAGAGTTCCATAGACAAGAATTCGCCGTGTCCGTCTGTCGGTGGTTTAACGCAGATACTGTTTGTATTAAAAAGGTGTAATATGGCATGGTTAATTACACCGACACATTTTTTTGGATAACTCCCCAACACGACAAGGGGATTTTTTATTGGATGTCGTTGGATATGTTTTTCAAAAATATTGAGAGTATTGAAGAACATTTTTTGATCCTTTTTCCTAATGTCAAATATCCTCCCACTACAACCTTAACCAAATATCATTAGTTTGTCCGTCTCAAGATCTAAATACAAAGCCATTTATATTACTTTTAAGTGTCAAAACTCGTCAGGAAATCTTATCTTATTAATTAATAAACCAATGTAGAACTAATGGGTACCACGAACATACCCATGTTATAATGTCAGTTCTCTTGAGTTAATATATTGAATCACAGCTGTTTGCCTATATAATAGTCCATTCAATTATAAGCCTATCAACAGAACCAATAAAGCATAAAATTGATTGAAAAGTGCACGTTTGACGTACCGTCTAGTGATTTGACAGTAAGTGGTCTTGGCCAGCCGCCAAGTCTGCTCGCGTTGCCAAGTCGAAGCCATGAACATTTATGATCTATAACTTTTTTTTTTCTAATAAAATTGAGGCCAATACATGTGAAGCGTGAATAATGAGGAAAAACCATTTTGTATGAAACATAATTTTTCTTTTATCTTGTTAAATGGAAGAGCGATAAATAAATTAGCCTTTTTTATATGGCTACAAGAACAAAGGCAAAAGTTCAGGGTATTTATATAAATCATAATTTTGACTACCCCTTTTAACTTCAAGCTAAGATATATCGAACAGATTGGTAGATCAAACTCAAAATATTGTTATTACACTTAGATATGATAAGAATAAATAGATCAATGTCTAGATGTTTATCTGAAATATTTCTAATAGCTATGAATATAGATATGGTTAAGGAGTCCAAGGACCTTTTGTGTAACTAAAAATAAACCAAATGAATGATGAACAAAATCTATGCTATTCAAAAGTGGTGAATAATTAAAATGTTTCCCTGTAATACTAATTTAAAAAATCTGCAAATGTTACTTTTTGAGTACTCCAACGATGGTCTGATCAAAAACTTCTATAGGGTCCTATAGAAGTTTTTGATCAGTATTAGAAACGGGATCGATTGGCATAAAAATTTTTTTTGTGTAAAATGCCTATTTTCTTGATAACTTTTACATTTTTTTGAAAATCTGTGAATCGGGTTCAAAATTCCATAAAAAGATATGGATAGTCTCCTAAGACCATTTTCGTGTAGCTGCAATGGATAAGGTGCCCCTTACTGCCCCGCTGAATGTTTCCACCCTGTATATTTTTTTATTGAGTGTTTAAGACTTAGAAGGCACGAGAAATCATAAGAACACACTGGAAGATTTTGTTTAAAAATAACCTGTTTACGCGCCAGGATTTCAGTAAACATGCAACAAAATTGAAACCTGATTATCTATATACTCGTATATGTATAAAAGAAAGTCGTGTTAATTACACTATTTATAACTCAAGAACGGCTGAACCAATTTGGCTAAAAATTGGTGGGGAGGACGCTTAGAACCAGGAGACGGACATAGGGTACTTTTTATCCCGTTTGATCGTGTTCCCGTCTGACGTCACATAAAACGTCAAAGAGAAAACGCATCTGACATGGAATAAGAAAACACAAATTATATAGAGGTATTAGAAGTAACATAGGATAGTTTTTGTGCCATGAAATTTACATCCCTCGGAAACGCGGGCGAAACCGCGGGGGACAGCTAGTAATATATAAGTTAACACACATATATAGCATTATTACAGAAATTACTGAAGACTGTGTTAAGGCCGAATAATTTTGCTTAGTTTATTTACAAGATGAAGAATACAACATATTGGGTTTTAATAAATGGTAACAAAATAGTAGTCAGCTAAAACGATATTAGATTTTTTTAAATCCTGAAACGCGCCGAGCTTCCATCATCCATTGAAAATATCACAAAATATAATGAAAAAAGAACATTAAACTGGAACTATTTAAAACTTATGAGTCGTCCAAATTCCAGATGAAAAATAGGCTTTTTTTTATCTAAAGAACTACGTTTAAGCTTATTATTTTTGTTAAATTATTTGTCCACAAATATGAAAGTATGTGAAACAATAGAATGCACTACGTCAATTTATTAAAGATTTTTTGATAATGATTTATTAGCTTGACCAGTGCCAAGACTTGGCCCAAATCAACCCGAGGCCAAGAGCACCTGCAAGTGACGAGTGCGGGTTCGACGCCCGGCTGGCTGATCGGGGCCACTTGACTATTCCTAGCACATCCGTTTGATCTAGTAATGAGTTGTAGTAGTTTTTAGTTGAAGTGGATTTTAACCGTGAGTTTGGTTATTTTTGTTACGATTGGAAAGCTATTAGGAGCGTTGAACTGTTGTATTGGCAACAAACCTAGAAATAGGCTATCGTCGCTAAAAATGTAGGAAAGACTTTATAAAAATGTCTGGGGATGTATAATGACATTAATGTTACAACTAGATATAAAGCAAAGTTTTGCTAAACTGTATATCGAACTAATATTATAAATGCGGATGTTTTTGAAGATGAATCTTTGTTACTCATTGACGCAAAAACGACATATCGGATTTTGATGAAACTTGGCACATAAACCTGGAATAACACATATGATACTTATTATTTCGGGGAACTGTAACATCCCCCGGGAACGCTGATGAAACCGCAGAGACAGCTAGTAATATTGTTTGTTACATTTTGACTCAAAAACTAATGATTGGATTAGGATGAAACTTGGCCGATAGATAGATCATGCTTTTTCACTTTTCTCCCGGGAAAATATTATATTCCACGGGAACGCGGGGTACAGCTAATATACATTAACTGTGAAGTCATCAATCTCACATCATTATCACATGTTTGATACTTAAACAAGTTACTAATATTTGGTTTTGTCTAACAAGCAGTGTTAATATTGTGAAATATTGTTGTTAATTACGATTTATTTAAGAAATTATGAATTCATCTGTCATCAAAGTAAAACAAGAAGCACGTTGACATCTAACTAATTTACAAACTCGCTCTGATCGAACGCCGCCTACGATCTGTCAAAAACAACAATGTGGTGATTATGATTGATGTACCCAAACGAATTGGAGATACAGATAATATAACTGTCCAATAAATGTATTGATTGAATCGAGTTACACAATAAAATATATATTTTTTTCAATATTTTTCTTTTATTATTTAAAATGAGAATTTGAAACGTGGACTTACACCTTGCATGAAATGGTTAAAAAAAGCATCCCCAAAGAGGTTTAGTGTCAGGGAGGCGGCCGGCCGTAAAAAATCTGCCAAGTCTCTTGTAATACGAAATTCGCTGAATGTGCAGAAAGTGGCAGGGAGATGATGATGAATTAGAAATGATTACTATAGTATTTTTCAAATAGCATGAGTTGGGTGATACATGTTGCTTTATAAGACTTCTCAATGATTTATGTTTATTTCGTAATTAGGGGACACCGTAACAGAATAAGGCCTCATGAAGCATTTAGTGTAGTATCTCCGAGTAAACAAATGCTATTTTCACAAGATAAGGGTAAAAAGCCTGCAACTGTCACGACTCATCTTTTCTAGGCATGTACTTAGATAAAGATTAGGAAAGATCAAATTTCAATTCGACAATTCAAAATAATTTATTTTGTATATTTAGCCCATCATTTGAAACTTTGCCTTATTTTTACACAAATGTTTTTTTATGGCGTCGTTGTTATTTTTTATCATAACCTAAAGGGACTAAGTTGCTTAAATACAAGAGGTCATTAACACTTTTCTTAGTAAAAGTCTTCTAAACCAAGATATTTGACGCGGTTGCCAAATCCCCCAGTATAATTAGATGCATCGAAACACGAGGGAATATTAAATGGGTTAATCTGTCCGTTCGTCTGTCTTCAAATAACTGCCAAACCAAACAGTGTTACCAGCTTGTAAAGCTTAAAATGTTTGTTTGACACTTCTTTACAGAAGGGAAATATATGACACATAATGAACAAAGTTTGCGTTCACACTGAAAGCTTTTTTAAATATTGTTATTAAGGTTTTTTTCTTTGTTAAAAATACTAATTAATATTAATTTATTTTGATGCTCAATTTGTACGTATATTTTAACATAGTCATAAAATATCTTATGTTTTTTATCTCAAACTTTTTTCTGATGAAATCTATAGGATTTTTTTCTAGACCTTTCCTACGTATGAAGTTAAATTTACGGTAAAATAAATTTATATAGTTAGATTACTATGTCATTTAACCATTTTCAAGCAACAAAATTTAGATTAAACGCTTTTAAACACAATAAAATAAATAAGTGAACTCACAATCTATGCTCTTGGATCGAAGCCAGTAACTATTCAACTGCATTTAGAACTCTATAGTTAAAACAGGATAACAATTGAATTATTTCGATCAAGGTCGAGTTGAAAACCTGAGATTTTGTTAACTAATGTTTATCAGCAGATACTCCTGTACGGTTTTGACACTTTCTTTACTTCAGGTTCTTTGTAATAATGTTAGTAAATCTATCTACTATATAATATATAATAATATATGAGAAACAAAACGAACGTATGAACCGAAAATACCTTGTTAAAAATGACACAATAAACGCTCGCACTACTGTCTATTAAAAATAAATATTATAACTACTATATATCATTATTATTTAAGCTTTTATACGTTTTATTCTTGCTGCGAAAAAAAAACTTTCATATTACAGAAAGAAGGTCTCATGTTATCTACATCTATCATTTCTTATATAGAAACGTACCTAGCTGGATCTGGTAATTGAACCTAAGTAGGTACTCTAGTCATGCTGGATAACGCTTCACCATCAAGAGAAAATATATTTGTTTGCTTAAATACCTATAAATTAACACTAATTGACCTTCTAGAAATACATGTTAACTACATTCTGATACACAGAATTTCGAAGATTGTAGTTCTATATTAAAGGATAACCATTGGAAGGTATCAACTTCGTTTTGTTTCTCTTAAAGCTGGCCATAAACAGTTCTTAGCATTTATAAAAAAAGTCGATAAAAAAATAAACACTTGGTTCATCAAATTCGGTTCCAAATTCAAAAACTGTTTTTAAATATGATTAAGAACTTATGAGGCATAATCCTCTTTTAAATGCGATTTTATTTTTCTTGTTGTTTATGTTTAGAACTGTTTGTGACATAAAATACATAATATTCATAATAAAGGTCCATAGCAACCTGCAAACCGGGCGTCGCGTGCGCATTAAAAGCCTGCGATTCTAATTGGAAAAAGATGTAACTTACCCAACTTACAGGGAATAACTTATAACTGAGGTTGGTAAGGAACTCTTTTTTCTGAGGGTCGAACATATCCGATGGTTTGAACCCTCGTTTCGTGATGAGCGAACTGTTGACGCTGGAGGAGCTTTTGACGTCATCGAAGCTGTCTTTGTGGATGACCCGGTCGTTGATTTTGTGGACGCTGGATCTCTTGTTCGAGGAGTACTGGCTCTCGCTGATCGTCATCATTTTGACGCACTTATGTCACTGCACTATCACTTGTTTAGTTTAATTCGTATTTCTGGTGAATAATTATTTTATTCTGAAACGAAGAATGTAAGATTTATGCACAAGGAAGGCTGAATGAAGACTGACGACCTAAACTAGAGTGGGGAAAACTAAAATAAAATGTGCGTAACGATCCCGTCATTTTACGTCTCAGTGACAGTTCGTTCGCATTAGTGGGAGTTCTTTTAGTTTACGTTCCATATTCCCTTAGATTGTCATAAGAAGTGACTAAGGAGTACACCGATGACCACGTGCACTTTACACCTTGCATCAAGTAGCCAAAAATGCATTCAAAAGATGGTTGGGTGTAAAAATCTACCAAATCTTTTGGAATATGTACCTAATAAATCGAATGGGAAACGACCGAGTATTCTATTTTATAATTTTTTATTATTATTATAAACCTGTCAGATATTTCACATTTGATCAGGCTCTTTAGTTGTTTCATTACAAATCTATGTGCTTTATTATAGCAAAAGCCTCCTCCAACAGACTCTACTTTTCTCATTCTCCGGCCAGTGATGTACAAATTCTATTAATTATACTACCGGCACGCTATGATGGCCGATTTGACGTTTCAGATTGTCATAGGAAAAGAAACTGTATTGCTGTGGAATAAGGTTGATTTCCATCATCATACAATTAGCTGTTGGATCAATAGATGCTCCTTATGTCTGAATGAATAAAGGTTATTTTTCTTTGTCATTGTTAAACGTCAAAACGGTCATCACAGCGTGCCGCAGCTTAGTTAATTTCTTAAATGGAAAGGTTTATGAGGATAGACCTTTACGCAAAAACTACTGTACGGATTTGGATGACACTTGGCATATAGATAGTTTAAAGCCTGAATTAACACGTAGGATACTTTTTATCCCGGGAAAAATGTAACATCCCTTGGGAACGCCAGTTTCATAATTCGCCGATCAACCAGATGATGAAACAGTATTAATATTAGTCACATTCAATTTGATTCATTACATTGGATTGAATGAAAACAGTGTTTGTGTTTTAAGTAAAAAACATACTTAAATACTGGGGCATATGATTCAAATTAGTTTCCAGGTTACCTTCTTGTTTACCGTCAATTAAATAACTAGATGCAAACGTCAATTAATGTACTGAATGCACTATATGGGCTTTTAACTAAGTCGTCGTTTGGCTACGTTGAAATGATTCAACATTTTTCGTAACTGCGAGCATAGCCAAGTGTTTTGGCAATTAGATGAATCACTCATGGAAATTTGATAAATATTTCACGATAACCTCGAATGTATGTTCTCGTATTTCAATGTTTCTTAGAACTAAAAAACTGTAAAATGTATCTGTAACTGAGAAATCGAATTTTTTTCCGGGGTAATGAATCTTCTATGTATTAATCAATATAGTTATCTATTAGTGTGCCAAATTTCATTAAAATCTGTTCGACCGTTCAAATGAAATGAAATATTTATTCAAATAGGCCTTCACAGGCAGTTATGAATGGTCAGACTCTAACACCGGTTCAGAAGGTTGCGTTTACTGAGAAGAGCCGGCAATAAACTCAGCAATTAGTCTTTTCAAAATAAGATTTTGTACATAAGGATGTATCCTGCTGGACCGAGCGCTACACCCAAGCATTGTCGTCATTAAAATAATCGTTTGTGTTGTTGCCTCTTGTACTAAAACAGTCTCAATTCTTTCCTAAAATTTTTGTACAGGCAAATATTAAAATTTCAGCAGGGATTTTATTATAGATGCGTTCACTAAGTCCTTAAAATGAGCCTTGCACTTTTTTGCAGTCTATAGGCAGAAGTGACAAGTTTATGCTTATTTCTAGTATTGATAGAGTGCATGTTCATGCATTAACATACGTACACATCCAAATCTTTATATTTATCTACAATAATAATAAAAAGTGTAAGTTTGGGTGTAGGAGGTAATCCCCGAAACTACTCATGCGATTTCAGAAAATTCTATTACTAATAGAGAGCTTCACTATTCCCGACTAATATAAAGTAAGGTTTTGGCAAAAGAAAATATTGATCTCAATAAAAACTGCGGGACTGATGCTAGTTAGTTATATTAGTAGCAAAATAATAAATTATAATTATTTTAGGTATCATGTCTGTGGGACCTACCATGAATAGGAATAAAAAAGCTCCGTTAATAAGACAAAAACCATCACACCAATACTGAAGTTCTAGAGATGTAAAAAGTCATTGAAAAATCATTACTATTGCTATTACAATAAGGTTCATATATCCAATCAATCCAATGGTTAATTATATGATGACGCTGATGTACCTTATCATAAACCCATAAGGTTTATTTTCCTATAACACTCTCTACAGCTATCAAATCTCGACACATTTAAAAAGCAAGAACAGCATAAATTCAATGACCTCAATGAATAGAGATTTAGAACCTAGAATTTACATTCTAGCACGCATGTAGGATGAATATTTCACAACTGACTAATGTTTGAACTAAAACCAACACATAAAACTCATTTGCAATCATCCTATTACAAAGTAACAAGGTCTAAAATCCTTTGTACGCGTGCGTCGTAAATGTACGAAAATAATTCCGCGGGATAATCGTTGCCGGGCGAAACTACAGATGGTACTCTGCGCACATTGTTTACGCTGCTAAGAAATAATTGTATTTACGTGTTCTAAAAGCTTCCAGAGTCAAATACTACACTTCTACAGATATCAAAGAACTCATTCTCAGCTACGGTCCTAACCATACTGTTAAAAACCTATTAGACCTTTTTCGTTTCTTAATACTTTTTACTGTTCTATAAAAAAGTAAACAAAATAATTCTGTTTTTATGTCCGCTCAGTGGAGGTTTACGATTTTTATTAAAATGATAACAAATTGTTGAAATTGTGCAAGAAATAAAAAAATAGGTTTTTTAAACGTGAAACCGCGGCACGGATAGCTAGTGGACAATAGAAGCATTACTTTAGAGCATTGGCATCAGGGGTACAGCCAAAAAATATCGAATCACAATGACCATACATATTGCATCGACTTCAAATTATGAATATAGGGCTTCGATTCTGCAAGGAAAATGATAGCTCGACGATGTTTCATCGCATCATCAGCTGATAGTTCCCGGAGGATGTTAAATTTTCCCAGGATAACAAGTAACCTATGTGTTAATTCAAGTTATAGGAAATAGGATTTTAGTTACTGTCTGTTGTTAACATTTTTTTTGCTTTGGATTGATATTATAGGTACAAATAGCACCTTTTATTTTCACCTACAATTTTACCACATCTAGAATAAACAATCTTCAAATGGTAAACGTATTTACTATCAGCCAAGTGTATGATTAATAAAACTATTCATTTTACAAATGCGCTATGAATGATTGTTTAACTTTTCATTATAAACAAACGCGAAACAAACAACAAATGATTCAAACATTTGAGGATAATTTGAATACTACTGTAGGTATTATTCGCTTATTAGAAAAAATATGCAACATCCAAAGATTTTTAAGGGGTTCTCCCTTGCTCAAGGTTTTGGACTACTATGGAATCAGCCGTGCTATTCACAAACTAAAACTCGGACGATCACTCTGGTAAACAAGCGGATAGTGGACCTCTTTCATCAAATGACGAAGTGGAGAGAGACAGGGGGGCAATTCCACTAACATATTATGCACCGAACCATTACCATATCACAACCAAACGTCAAATACGACGTTTTATCGTATTGTACTAAACACACCAACGATCGAACTGCGGTTGTGTTTCGGTAATGGTTCACATTCGTTCGAAAGGTTCCGTCAAAATGTATGTTTGTTTCGGTTGTAGTGCGTAGGAATACCATATTTATGAAATGTCAAACTTCAATTTGACATTAATCGTAACGTAATTGCCAAACCAAACGTGCTACTCGACCGTTGCATTTAGTGGAATTGGGCCCAGGGAATAGACATTGTGTGGATTCAACGTCAAATTTGATTGCAGAATATCATAGCTGTTCAGAAATCAAGAAAAATGCGTTTATTTCATACAAGTTCACTTTTAATCGACATTAAAAAGTTGGTTGATATGTTCGTGATTTTTTTTATAAAGTACTGTTACGATTTGAATAGGGTTTTCGCTATTCAACTGCATTTTTTCCTGGGAATGTTTTAAGGTATAAAATATTGTCATAGACTATAAGAAAACAGAGGTATAGACTAAAACCTAGGAGTAACTCAGTGAATTATTTTATTGACTCGTCTGTATGTCTGTAGAGTTTGAGTTTATATCTAATAATAAGCGGTTTATAAAAAATAAAATAAATATCCTGGGACATTCTTTACACACGGTCATCTGATCCCAAACTAAGCAGAGCTTGTATTATGGAAACCAGATAACTGATATACTACATATAATACTTTTTTTTCTAAATACAGTGTAAACTCTTTATAACGAAACTCAAGGGACTGAGCATTTTTTGTCGTTATAGAGAGTTATCGTTATATGGAGTGAACAAAAAAAAACAAAACAAAGTGAACAAACCAACCAACTTGGGCTCACTTCAACGTTATAGGGAGTTTATCGTTATAAAGGATAACGTTATAAAGAGTTTACACTGTACATACTTATATAGATATTTACACCCAGACACAGAACAAACAGATATATTAATGCACACAAATGTTTGTCCTGGGTGGGAATCGAACCCGCGACCTTCGGTTTGGCAGTCAGAGCGCTAACCACCAAGCCAACTGGCCTGTAAGGCTAACATTTTTATTTTAAAATTAAATTAGTAATGTAATATTTGAAATACCTATTTAAGACAACTCATTTGTTGTGAAATCTACCATTCGAATATTATAAATGCGAATGTAACCTTGAAAAAAATGTTACCTTTTTACGACTAAACGGCTGATAGGATCGTAATGAAATTTGGCAAGGGGATAGATTTTATTCTGGGGAAGAAGACTGCTACCTTTTGTCTCAAAAATAATCTTGACGGGGAAAAAGTATATCCATAATTACTCAAGTTAGGGAACTGAAAATTCATATTTAGGCTTGAGGTAAGAAATAAAGAAATACCTACGGGTTTCTACATTTTTGCAAAATCATCCCTTGAGGACGCAAAAGGGCTAAAACAATGAGGAATTCTTTTAAGTCCTTACACAAATAAATTTAATATTAAAAAAATGCGAAAAAGAGTTTGTTTATTTGTATGTCACGCTTTTACGGCTACAAGACTGAATCAATTTTGCTGAAATTTGGCACACACATAGCCTATGGCATGCAGGGGGATAAGCAACTTTTTATTCCTGGAACGCTCAAATACGAGTATATTTGGCCCCAACGTTCACGAAAGTCACGCTTGAAGTTATATCTTATTTCATATTTGAATGCTTGTTGTCAAATCGACTGTTGATATACCGCAAACTGCCAAAAAACATGACACCTTTCATCAGTCTGGATTCACTCACAAATGAATCTAAGAAATAATATTATTTATGTAATCATTATTTCTTCGAACCTATATCCTTACAGACCACCAATAATATATATATATATATATATATATTTATAATAATATACCAAATATATAATAAATTGAAAAACTCATAAAAAATATTTGACCTCTTTTGTTGTTTTCAGACTTTCAAAGAAAAAAGGCTTTATTCGCAGAATTTCGGTCAAATAAAAAATAAACAACAACTCCCTGCAACACAAATGATAACAATCCTCCTGCCAAAACTGGGAACTCAGTCGAATCATAGTTAAATATACATCATTACTCAACCCGGAATTAAAAACTACCCACAGACAAACAAAAACACAAAAAATGGACGATCGCTGTCTGATACGCCTACACAGCCGTTTGATTTTCAAAAAAACACTACAAAATTCGCGCGAAAATCACTCAATAAATTTCACTTGTTGACGCGTTATAATAAACCTTAATTTTATAGAAATAAGACCGTTTACTGCGTGTTTTCCGCTCGGAGACGTGTATTCGGCGCGAGATGTTTTCGTACTAACTAAAATAAAGTCTCACAACGCTATTGCATAACTAGAAAAGCTTCACCGATGTCGGTTGACCATGAGATTGTAGATTTTCCAGAATTCCTATAAATAAATTTGTTTAGCTGCGATTCATCATTACATTTATTCTTAGAAGGTATGTTTCGTTTAGTTTTCCTATCCAAATATTGACAGTCACCAATGTTTTAGTCAATCATAAATTTTGTGCACTAGCCCTCAACCAACAACAATGGTAACTTTGTACTTAATATATGGCCGACTACCGCCAGGATTGAAAACCTATAAAATATTACAATATTTATTCAAATAGGCCTTCACTGGCACTTTTGAATGGCCAGACTAACGGAAAGGGTTTTGCTTTATCTTGCACTTTAACGTGCGTTTTCGCTTGCTGGCCCCAACAGAAATTCAGTGTTGGCTATACATACCTACATTCCTACGTAAAGCCAACAACATGCTGAGTTCGAGGACCGATTTGTAGCACTTATGTACCTAGTTCCTTTTTATAAACTGTGTTGTGATGGTATATTTATTTTGTCACATAAATTTATTTTCTTTCTTTATTTGAAAAGAACCGGCAAGAAACTTAGCTCACTCATTACGAACTTAATATTCTTTTTAATTTTCATATTCTAACCATAAACCATATTTCTTCTGATATAACATTTGCTGACAATTACAGATTTTTCCAACTTCAAAAATTGGTACATGAAGTTTTTTTTTAAGTCCATACATCGTAATGGTCACCCTAGTTGGACTCGATCACTGCCAGAGTCTAATTTGGTCTCGCGGACCGCTGCGCTCGCGCCGATGCCGTTGTTTCGCCATCTCCTTACTACATACTCCTTAATATATGTAAACGCATTTGTTATTTACCATTCTAACGACATGAGCATCGTCTGAACCCTGAAAATGGTTATATAGGATTGAAATAAACAAATAAGATGTCAACAGAATTCAAAATTAATATTATAAATGCGAGTTTGTGAGGATGAAAGTTTGTTACCTCACGCATACTTGATAAACAGATTTGAATGAAACTTGGCACATATATAGTTTAAAGCCTGGATAACACAGAATTTTTATCCCGGGGAAAAATAACATCCCTCGGGAACGCTGGTGAAAGCACGAGGGAATTAATACTTACATAGTTATATTAACAGCCACACCGTCCTACTAATATTATGAATGCGTAAAAAAATCATTGTTTTATCTTTAAAGTCTTAACTGAGCAACGAATCGACTTGATCGTACAACTCCGTTATAGACAAATGTCCTATGTGAATAGAACTCATAGAGCAAGTAGAATATCCCTTTATGAGACTTCTGTCATACACTATGGCTCTGGCAATTGATAAGGTATACAAATGTAACTTATATTCTAGTACTTCTTTTTCATTTATGATGAGTTGTGACAGTTCCAGATTTTTTTGTGAAATAGCACTTGATTACTCTGAGACCCTACACTAAATGCTCCATAAGACCTTGCTCTGTTGTTATTATGTTGAAATAAACATAATCCACTGAGATATCTTATAAAACACAACGTGTCATCATCCAATTTGAACAATACTATAATCAGTCATCAGTTTAATTTAACGCATGAAATTTCTAGAAAGTACTAGCTGTCCCCCGAGGTTTTACCCACGTTCCCGAGGGATGTCACATGTATTATACATAAAAACCTTCCTCTTCAATCACTCTATCTATTAAAAAAAACCGCACCAAAATCCGTTGCGTAGTTTTAAACATTTAATCATACATAGGGATATAGGGACAGAGAAAGCGACTTTGTTTTATACAATGTAGTGAAGAAGATAATAATTGAAATTAAATGTACAATCTCAGGAATAAAGGCTATTTGTATTTGTATGTAACTAATAAATTGACTACTATTACCACCTCATCTTCCTGGGAACATTGATATTGATTATACTGATGAGTACATTTATCTGGGACAGGTTATAACACAAAAAGAACCCATGCTAAAAGAAGTGGAGAGAAGAATCACAAACGGATGGAAGAGATACTGGAGCTTGAGAGAGGCTATGAAAGACAAAACGCTTCATATTAACATAAAAAGTAAATTATTTAACACCTGCGTACTACCTGTTCTTACATACGGCTGTCAATCATGGACTTTAAATCAGGAAATACTGAACAAACTAGCAACTTGCCAATATGCAATGGAAAGGAGTATGCTAAATGTCAAAAAGTCTGACAGACTGAAAAACTGCGTCATCAGAAATAATACAAAAACTACAGATGTAACAATCAAAGTCAAAAGACTTAAATGGAGATGGGCCGGCCACGTGATAAGAGGACACGACAAATGGAGCAAAAGATTGAAACGATGGTACCCCAGAGAAGGCAAAAGGAAGAGAGGTAGACCGCAGAAAAGGTGGGATGACGACATCAGACAAGTGGTGGGGGTCATGTGGAACAGAGTGGCTCAAGAAAGGAGCGAATGGAAAAGGTTGGAGGAGGCCTTTGCCGACTGGCAAACAGATCTAGGGATGATAACCAAGGATCAGATATTAGTTTAAATGGTTATTTAGTTTAAGAACATTGTAATTAGATTTTAGAGAACTGAATAAAAGGCTATATTATTATTATTATTACCACCTCATCTTCCACTGCTCCAATACGCCCCCTAAATAAGAGATTATTGGAAGTTTTCTACCAGATAGCGTAATGTAGGTATGCATTTTCAATGGTATCCATAGATGCTAGATATTTATATAACCTAAAACAATCGTTTGCAACACTACGTCAGTATAGTAGAGCTCTTAGTGCAGAGTTCGTCCGGGAAGTACTATCACCTTACCCATTGCCGCCGTGAAGCAGTAGTACTTGTATTACTGTTTCGGTTAGAAAGGTAAGGGGGCCGGTGAAATTACAGACACGTGAGTCTTAGCAACTTTACGTCTCAGGGACAACGTATTGGCGATGCCCATAGTGTTGCCAATGTCCACTTACTGTCAGGTGGACCATCTGCTTGTTTGTCAGCCCATGTGGTATAAAAAAATATTTCTCATGTGGCATAAAAAAAATGTACAGACACTACTTTCTATCCCGGGTAAACGTAATATACTCCAGGAACGCGTGGGGCAGTAGGTCATAATCCTATAACCTTGATAGCTTGTACTGGGCATTTCAATGAAAAACAAAATTATGACAAATCAATGACCACATTACCACATTTCATCGAAGTGACTGAATACGTCAATGCGCCTAAAATTCATGACTCGTTGCCAAGGTGCGCAGCGCAATTCATACGAGCTCGCTGAATTTCTGTTCTTTTTATAGGACCGCATAAAGGCAGACAAAGAATTAGAACGTAGTATTTTAAATCGCGGGTTCGATTCCCAGATCGAGCAAGGTAATAACGTTTCATTGTTTCTGCCGACCTCTTCGACCTCCATTATCCATAGGCGTGAAGATCTATTCTATAATTTTAAGAATTAGTTTAATAAAGCCCTTTGCTGTCTAGTTTTGGACCTAAGATTTATATACAGATGTGCTACAAAATTGAAACTAATCGAAAAATGTGTTAATTAATTTAGCCTCAGTTTTAATTAATTACGAACTGCGTATGGCCGTGAGGTCTGCTCCAATTTTAGGGTTCCGCAATTCAATAAGGTAACATTTACAAGGAAGCGATAAGTGGTGTATGAATAAAACAAACTTATTTTTAAAATAAACAAATTTTAATTTATTGATATAATAACTAAAAAAAAAATATTTTACACAATACATTATAATTAGTATTACACCACTAAGAATAATTATTTTTAAACATATCAAAGACGTGGACTAGCAAATGAAAATTAACTTATACGAATCCATGTTTAATTCTTTTTTTTTTATTTAAACGTGTCAAAGGAATCTGTTTTAACAGTTCTGGGACTTTATATTTTTAATCTCCTAATAGAATCGTGGAAACTCCATCGAAATTCTAATTATATACCATTCATTATTTGATCATCGGTTCCTATCATCAAATTCCACCATCTCACTATGAGGGCATCATGATATTGTTGCAATCTTTTGGAAAAAAATTACACTTTACAATAACATGATGCCCTCAATAATACATTTCCAACGAACATTTCGAGAACCTCACTGACCATAGACAGATGGATCCATCTATATTTTTCTTTTAAGTATATATTAAATAGTTACAGTTTAAGGATAAAATATGGCAGTCCATTCCAATAATACGATGTAAAAGTGAGAAAAATTGGTCTTGAACAAGACAAAAAACCGAAATAGGAGGTTTCAAACTATCCATTATCATAAATACATAATTATTATAATGCTATATTATTATAGTTTATCGTACATCGATTTTTTTTTAAAAGAAGCCGTTACAGTAGAAAAACAATTGTTTTATTTTTAAAAAAGTCTTATTCCTAGGCGTAAAACTAGCAGACCAGAGCTAACTTCGGATTACACACTATATTTAATATGCCCAACGCATCGGTGGCTGAACGAGCTCGCTACCTTTGCCTCGTGAAAGTGACAAGTGACATTCCGCCAAATTACACCGGCCATTTTGTCTGGCGCTGGACAAATAAATCTCCCATAATGCGAATTACCTTACGTATAGACAAAAAGATGCATGCGTGTATACAAAGACGTATCAATTTGATCTTAAAACGATACCTATAATTCAAACTCAACAAAAAATAAAAAGTTCCATAATTTTTACGATTATAACAATACAGGGTGGGTAGTATTTATAATGGCGGAGCAAAATTGGTATTGATATGCCATTTTGACTAAAATACATTAATCTTTTTGTCTTTAGATTCTTGTGCAGCGTGACTTGTTTACCTTTTTACTGGATAAAAAAACATGAATGACATTTAAATTCCTTCGCCTTTGTGCGACACAATTTCATATTATAAATTGAGCACAATAATATATACCTTTTTAAATGACAATGAATTACATAATTTTAATAGTTCTTGAAAGCATATAGATATATCGACAATAATTAGCTCTCAGTGTCGCCTTATTACCGCGTCTGCATTACACAAACATCTACAATATATTGTAACCTAACTAAGACGAAAAGGCTTAATTAAAAATAAAATAAAAATGAAATATAATAACACAATAGCGCGACAATTAACCATCGACTAATAATTAAATTAAAAAGCCGAGTCACGACATTAAAAACATTGTAATTTGTGCTTAAATCTTCCAACGAATACTGCAAACTAAATGTTACCTACAGAAACTAGTGTTACCACAAACAAATAAGAATATATTTGCTTTCGGTTACCTTGTAGATAGCAACACAGAATGTTCGAGTTACAAATGCCTATTATTTTGTAATTTTAACCCTTAAATACCTAAAGCTAGCTTAGCCTAGAAAAGTGAACTCGTGGGACGAATGTTCGGATGTTAACGCGCCCCGATATTTGAAATAAATCTTTTCATCTATAATTCTTATCGAAGATGTTATGAGGGCGTTTTAGCACGAAGAGAAATCCCGTGTGGTTATTATAATGGTAACCCCTTATGATGCAATACTCAAGATAAAGTTAAATCATTGCCACTTAAAAAATTGATATTCGAATATTAAAACAGAACTTTTTAAGTGGTTTTGATAGTAGTAAAATGGAACTAAGTACTATATTCTCAGGTGAAATCATGACTGCGATTTAGCAATATTTATATAAATGTATAAAACTGAGTGTGTACTTTCATTCGAATGCATTACCGGTTTGATGGTGAACCATGGGATCGTAGACGTGTGATATTCACTATTTTACTTGGCGATATCTGTTTCATCACCATTAATTACAAAATCATATGAAACCATGACAATTTATATTCTAATGCCAATCGAATAAGATTAAATTAGGAATGGCATGAAATGCAATTTTCAGACAGCATTTGTGTGTATTGTTGAAACTATTTGAGTGTCGAAAATTGTTCACTGACGAAATTACAAATAATAATACGATATTTAGGTTGCTAATGTACACATGGCAAATAAAAAAAATACCACCATGTGCAGAGAAGCCTTTCAGGGATATCATTGATACGAGCTGATGAGAGTAATAAATCATTTATATTGCAATATTTTAGTCAATGTATAAACTGTACGCTTACAACCTATTTTAATTTCCAGATACAAAGCGAATGTCGTTCATAAACGTCTTTACATACGACTGTTGTACGTTTAGTCTTCGGACAAAATGTGCGCGCATTGTGCGTACCGTATGCAAGGGCCTTTATAAATGGCAATATAACAGAAAACAGTTTTTCATTACAGTTTCGTCAATGGAGATCTTTCAAACTCATATCCCTTAAATATTAAAACATCTGGTATAAACTACAATCTAAAGTACTGTAATAAAATCATAAAGTAGTTCCAACCGAGTTAGGATTACATATTTTATACAAAATAGAAATGACGAAATAATTGTAATAATATAAAACGAAAAAGGAAAAAAAAATTCTCTCATTCAATAAATTAGGCATAGATACATTAATAATAATATTTGGTTCTTTAATAATAGGTTTTTTTTTTTAGAACTTGTACACTTGACACTGTTGTGCGATGTACCTGCAAGAGGGAGAGAGTAGCCTATAGTTAGATATACTACTCTTCTATGACGATACCCATCCACGGTACATAGCCTTTCAAAGTTACAAATATACCATAAATTTTACAGTTATCGAAACGGCTACCTATATTTAATGTAAGCATGTTCAGTATACAATAGAAAAAAAAAAAAAACAAAACAATTTATGACACAAAGTAAACTTACCGATTCACAGAAACATAATCCAGCAGTTTGCGCCTCCCCACGGAAAGGCCTCCGGCTACGCTATCATTAAATCATTATCATTACATCATTAATATAATATATAAACGTATGCATACCGTGAACAATGAATCAATAGTGACCACACACGCTCCGTACACACACATACAAACATACATACACACGTGTAAACTACATACCTCCCTAAGTTGTAGTTTAAATGCTTTAATTCTCGTAGTTAGAAAATAATTCTATTTTTTTTTAAATAAATAAAGCGATAGATTGTAATTGTAACCCTCACGATCGACTTGAGGTTTTGTCGAACTCAACCGCGGAAATATCGTTATCAATGTTCCATTTTCAAAGTTATTAAGTCACTTTGATATTCTTTCCTAAGTTCATTCGATAATTAAATGGAATACGCATCTCCATGATGTTGAAATTCCGCGTTTGAGTTTGTCAAAATATCAAATACTCATAAAAATGGACACCTATAACACAATAGTCACAATTATACTGATACTGTCAGATCGAAGCTTAGCGCAATAAAACGCGGCACAAGAGATCTGGCGGCTTCCTGTCCATTCAAAACTACACCGTATTTTCGAGTACATTGAATTCATATAACAAGGATATGGACTTCAAAATTGAAATTCGAAACTAAACCACGTACTGAACCAACCAATCGAATACCACAACATCACCAAGCGCTGGTGTACAAAAGGAAACTGTATTCAGAAGCTCACACCGTTCACACACCGCGACATAGTTACAAAAATGTTATCGCGCTTTACAATCGAATATAAAATTATGAATACACCGTTCGAGCGTGTTGGGTAGTGTCCCGTGTAAGGTGGTGCGGTGACTAGTGAGTGTGAGATGGTGTGTGTGTGAGGGTGTGGGTGTGGGGTGGGTGCGTGTGTGTTTAGTTCCAGATGCGCAGGAAGGAGTCCCAGGAGCCGGTGGCGACGGCCATTCCGTTCTCGGTGACCCCGAGGCACGACACGCGGTTGTCGTGGCCGGCGAGTATGCCTGTCGACAACCAAACTTATTAATATATTGGCCTATTCAGGAGACATATTTAGTGAAAAAACAAATTAATAGAAAATGTCAAATAAAGAGAAAACATTGTGAGGAAACCACATTACGCTACTTTGTAGTACACGCCTGAAATGTCTGAATTCTCCTTCCACAAGGTTGGCAACACCAACAATTATCATGCTCGACAACCTACCGAAATAAAAAAATCATTAAAATATTGTATTTACCGGCGCGCTCGCTCTTCATCGAGTCCCAGACGTTGCAGTTGAAGTCGTCGTAGCCGGCGAGCAGCAGCCGGCCAGACTTGGAGAACGCGACCGAAGTGATGCCGCAGATGATGTTGTCGTGCGAGTACATCGCGAGCTCCTGGTCGGCGCGGATGTCGAACATGCGGCACGTCGCGTCGTCCGACCCGGTCGCGAACGCGAATCCGGACGGGAAGAACTGCGGATGATAATAACGGTTATAATATACATATGTATAGGGAATTAGTCTTACCAGGTAACAAAGATAAAATTCTTCACATTTATGAAGGTGGGGAATCGGAAGTCAGTTTTTACTTGAGAACCGGTAAGAAACTTACACACATATTCTAAGACATTTCCTCGAAAATTTCTCGACTCAACCTCACTCAAAGATATTAGTATTCATAGTTGCAAAAATCTCCTGCACTCGACGCTTTCCCTCGCTCGAGTTGAGGAAACAACTGTCAACTTCAAGGTACGTCGGGACGGATAAGGAAGTTTATTGCTTATAAACAGTTACTGAAGCTCATTATTTTATTTGATTAATAATAATTTGTCTATAATAGAACGACGTAACTAATGACATGGTTACCTTGACTACACTTCGATTCGATATCAGTCAGAATTGCTCGAGTTTTGCTAAAGTTATAACTTAAAATACCAATTTTGAGAATTCCTCGAGAAAATGCTTAAGGTATCCTCAGTCGAGTTGAAATCAAGTGACGTATGAGGAAACGTCTTAGAATATGGGTGTTAGTCTTACTCTTTGGCTATATTTTATTAACTGACTCGACCCACAAGAGACATTGAAATATAGAGCACATCCTGCGAATTCACCCGAGTTCCCGAGTGATCTTATCTATTCCGGGTTTAAAACAGCCAATGTCACTCGGAAATGTAGCGTTAACCTTTCTATTTGTAAAGATTTAAAAATGGGTTGTATAAGTGTTGGAGATTACCTTCTACATCCAAACATACAAAGTGTACCTCTTTCTGACATTAATGTAGATGAGATTCCACCGCGACAATAATGTTACAGAATGTATAAACATACTGGCGTTTGTTTCTCCTTTGCAATTTATTCTTAGTTTTATTCGTAACCTACATCCTATTCTAGACTACAACATTAATTGTAGTAAACTAAAAAAGATGGATTCTGACTTTTTGATGTGAATAGATTATATTAGCGTATATTATAAACGAATTAAAAATCCTTTTTTTTTTCTGGAGTCTAAGATTTTTTTTATTAGATAATATAATTTACGTCCGCAAAGTACGCTATCGCAAACAATGTCCCGGGTACAGCCAAGTTATTACTAAAATCTATACAAGCTGTCAAAGGTGTTAATTTATATATGTGTATGTGAAAAAAAAAAGTAGTATAGCCGTGTGTGAATTGTGCCCAAGGTTTTAGAAGTCTAAATACAAAGAACTGGCAAGTGAATTACATTCGCCAGACAAAGCTAAATGGAAATATATTAAAAAAAAACGGCCATATGCGTGATGGGGTACGAGGTGTCTAGTTTCTTAATATCAAAGCACATTTAATACCTATAACGACTAATACTATCGCTGTGAATAATTCACATGTCTAAAAACAATAGTTTTACTTGTAGAGGGATCCCTCTACAAGCTATAAAGAGATAATTTAGATAGTCAAGAGTATTTCGTAAACTGATCACGGAATCGTAAATTGTTCTTCACATACTTCTAATATTTTTGAAAAACATATCAACGAGATCCTACAAAACCAGCTTTATACTTATGAGACGCACAATAAAAACTGTTGCATCCAATGTCAGCTCCTAATGAAGGTAAGAGGATGTATAATAATCATTAAGACACGTACTGTGACCGCATTGATATCGCTCTCGTGGCCCGGGAAGGTCTGCTTGCACTGGCAGTCGCGGATGTCCCACAGCTTGGCGGACGCGTCGCAGGCGCCGGACACGAAGGTGCGCTGGTCGGGCGCGAGCGACAGCGACATCACGTCGCCCGTGTGCCCCGTGAACTGCCCGCACTGCTGCCCCGTCTCGATGTCCCAGAGGGCGCTGGAGAGCGGGGGAACTTTCATTCATTGATTGTTCGATGGAGATAGGTCGATTGATAAGGTTAAACATAGGATATAACTCATAACCCCTTGGTTACAAATTGTAAATTTCTCGCCAAGAAGCTACAGGTATGGTCAGCAGCCGGGGCAAGTTACCATCCCAAAGATCAGTTACCAACGATCTACCGGCATTATCAAGCAGATGAGACATCAGAACCAGTTTCATCCTAGCTTTTGTCGAAGCATATACCATGGGGAGACCTTCCTGTCTGTTCCTGCGAGGTCTTGTCACAATCCCTCTAGGGGGCGTGGAGGTAATCGTTCGGGGCGGTGCCTATAAGAAGATGTTTAACTCACCACGTCATGTCGCCGGAGCTGGTGAGAATCTGATTGTCATCGAGGAAGCGGCAGCACGACAGGTAGCCCGAGTGGCCGGGCAGCTCGCGGGACACGCGCACGTTGCCCTCGCGGGTCTTCAAGCTGGAATAATTACCATACAATATTATAGTTTAACTATCAGAAGAAGTGATACCTGATCTTGTACTAGCAGCAATATTTCTAACAGATTGAGTGACTGAGTAGTATATTTAAGTGTATCAGTGGCTTCCATACAAATACAAGCTCTGCTTCGTTTGGGATCAGATGGTCTTGTGTAAAGTATACACTGAATATTCTTTATTCAAATATATATATTTTACATCAAGACACGTTCATACACATAAATAATTGTCCTGGATGGAAATCTTAATTTACCTGCGTCTTGGCAGTCAGTAATCCAACAACCAAACGGCCTATCAAATAAGTAGCATCCTGTAAATAATTCACCGTCCTGCCCCTGAGGTATAAAAGATCAACAATCATCACATAAGTAAGTAAGGTTCTTACCTGTAGATGGAGCATATGTTGTCGAGTCCACCGCACGCGACGTACGATCCGGACGGTGCGTACGCGCACGTCATCACCCACGACGATCGCAGCGGGATCGCGTGCACCTTGTTCGTCGTGTGGCTGTCCCACACGATCAGCTTGCCGTCCTGGCTGGCCGACACCAGGTTCCTGACGAGAGAGAGAAAGAGGAACATCAGCACCTTCTATTTAAGGTCTACAATTACTGGATCATAGACGAAGGGTTTAAAAGGCTGTAAAAAATATGGCTGTATCCTCATTCGTCAACGATTCAAAATTGAGCAAGAAGTTGTAGAAGCTATAGAAAAATGTATCATGTTCATAAATCATATTTTCACATCTGCGAAACCAGCTTCAAAATTTCATAACGTGTTATGTCTTCTGTTCGTGTGTTGTAAACTCCTAAAAGGCTGGACTGACTTTAATGAAATTTTGTGTGTTGTTTTTATGATTAAGTTGGACTCAGCAGGTGCAGTACTTAGTGAGTATAAGTACCTAATGTAATCTTTTTACAGCGGGCCGATTGTTGCCCATATATGGTTTAGGTGATGGTAATTGGTCACCGCTGCTTCTGGACATTTCCAATAGAAGGAGAAAGATAGCTGGTTTGGTCTCATTTGCTTATTTATTACCCTAACCTTTCCAAACGAAACACAGATAAACTGCTTCACAACGGTAAGAGGTTAGGTGGTAGTACTTCCCCGGACGAACTCTGCACTAAGAGCTCTACTAACTCTACATCTCGTTGATCACTTAACACGTTAAACCAAATTTAAAACGTATTTAATATTTTTAATTACGTATAACTACAGTTCAATATCATTATACACCTTACAAGTTCAATGACTCAAATAATCAGACGTCAATAGTATTTGTTACATCATTACAAACTTCAATAATGGCCAATACAGTAATATGAATAGAGGTGATAATCGCTTGCAGAGTTCTGTGACTAATGTTTTGAGACTGACTAATAACTTTATATAGTCAGGGTGATGGTGACTGTTTGTATTGGTTCTTCCTTTGTATTGAATTTTTATTTGTACAGGAAATATAAACAGGAAGTTTTGCAATATTTTCTTTGTAACCAATAAAACTGATTTAAAGCTGGTCAAATACCGGAGTTTAGAGGCTACTTTTTATCCCGGGAAAGTGTGATATCCCTCGGGAGCGCGGGTAAAACCGCGGGGGACAGCTAGTGTATTATCAAATAAGTTAAAATTAACAGGAAAAAAGGCTTATTTTATTTCATTTATTTATTTTATAAACCGGACTCATCGAAATATGTCATAAATAATTAGCTGTCCCTCGTAGTTCCACCCGTGTTCCATATAGCCTCGTCCCTCTCTATATCACAGGCCTTGTACGTTCAATTTCAGCTAGATCGGTTTAGTCGTTTAGCCGTGAAAGCGTTATAAGCAAAGTCACTCTGCATTTATAATAAAATAATAAACGTTTATCCTTTCGTAAGGACAGAATAAATGTATGTAAAATAATGCTATTATCATCAGGCCAGGGATGTCCACTCCACAAATCTAAATATTAAATTTGGATTTGTACCTTGTACGGTCTTGAGCCGCATCCAACGGCTTCCAGCGACTCTGACCAGTTTTATAATGCAATATAAAACTTAAATATCTAGTCTTATAACCGTTGTATATATGTATGTTCTATTTTGTAGTCTTTTTAATTCTTTTTTTTTGTTTTGTTGTTGAATGTTACCTATTTATTATTTGTTATATAAGTCTTTTGTAATTGTTAAATATAAAATTGATATTATAAAATAGCCAAAAAGTCAGAATTGATAAAATTTATATAAATTTTTTTTAATAAAAAATAAAAAAAAATGTAACCTGGCTGAGTTTCTGGCCGGTTCTTCTCAGTTGAAGGCTGACTTCCGAACCGGTAGTAGCTTCAGTTACTTTAAATTTGACCTTCATAAGTGCCCTCCGAGGGCCTAAACTGCAATCGGGCATCATGAGAGAGTACAGAATATGTACATAGCAACGAAAAATATCCTCAATTATGTAGGTCAATTATGATACAAATCTGGTTGCGAGATTCAATGTCATCTTGTTTGTTTTGACCACTAAATGACGGCATGTTATGCACAGTGAATAATAATAATTTTATTTGTTTATTTTTTATGTCAGGAGACTGACTGTCCACCTGATGATCACAGCATCTGGAGAATTACGAATGTGTTCCTACGAACTTGGTCTCAAGTGCGACAAGTGTTCCTGACACATCGGATGGTTGGTAATTTACATTTTGACGGTGGTATCCCATGAACACCAGAGGAATTGCCAATTCGTCGTTTTGAACCTTGATGATAACGCCATAGAGTACATTTTTATGTATACTTTGTATCTCAACAAGTTTTGGATATATTATGTGCTCACTTACCATCTTCGTAAGTTCCATCGTAGTAAATTATCTATACTATTAGTATAAAGAGGCAAAGTTAGCGAGTTTGTCAGGTTGTAGGGGGTAATCTCTGCATCTAGAGAACCGACTTTAAAACTATATTTTATCCTCGTATTCTCACGGGAACGGGAACTACGCGGGTGAAACCACGGGGCGCTGCTATGGCTATATAAATTAATAAAAGAACAAACCTGGAGTCGCTGCCCCAGTGCATGGCGTAGATCTTGGCGAGATGGCCGCGCAGCGTCCTCCGCGTGCGCATCTGTATGCGGCCGATGGGCTCTAGATTGGCGGTGGCCTGCGCGAGCGACGTGTCGCACGCCGCCTTCCTAGCATCCTGGACAACAATGCAACAACACCGTGTAAATATCACCTCTATAATATACTAGAGAGGGTTTCTTTTATGGGGTAGTCATTTATATCATCAGAGTCGTTCCACACCTAATTTGGCCTTCCAAACTTCCAATATAGTACTTAGCGTATGTATGACGTATTAATTGTACAATAACAACATATTTCTGACATTTTAGTGGGAATAGCGTACCACGCATTTTGATGCTTGAAACCGAGCAATGATTTATTACTAGTAGGTCGGTGGGACTGCACTTACGCTTTCGAAAACATAACTAATTCACCCGATGACCGATGACGCACACGCTTGCAAGACTAGAAAGGCGTTAGAACGACTAAAAAAGATCTAGAATCGACAATTTAAAAATATATTGCCGCCACCTTCACGACTTGGCTAGTAATCTGTCATTTAATTCAAATACTCGAATAATCGAATCTTCGATTGAAAGCTTTCTTAGGTTAAAAAGCTGCATTCATCGATGGAACATATGCAGGATACAAATCCCAGACTATCGTCCTTTTGGCCAAGCATCTAGATAATATAGTCTGTTTGTAAATAAAACTCCCACCTGATATTTCTTATTTCAGCCCCTTAGAGACCTAACACTATAGAACTAGGTATATTTCACAGCTCCTGTCATCATCAAACTCGGCGCTTATCAGTTTAAAGTCACGTGACAAATAACCGTGGCAGTTTTAAATGTTTTGAAATTGTCATGATCTAGTAAGCCCGCTTTGATAGCTAACGGTGTTATAGAAAATTATACTCTATGATCGCATGATCATACAATTAACCATTGGAACAATAGATGAACCTTATATTAAACGCTATAAAGATGTATTTCCCGTGTCATTTTTTGTTGTCAAAACGGGGCTTTAAGTTCTCCACAACTTAAGTGATACAGAAATTTCAATACAGCTGTAATGACGCCGTCGGTCCCTTTGAAAATATAGTATAAAGGTGTTACATACTCGTATAGCATTTTTGAGGGTCTCCGCCTCCTGACGCAGGCTGTCCAGTTCATTCATTTTGCTGTGATGCAGTGACGCCTGTAGTGGATCTGCCGCAAGACTCCGCGCCGCGTTCCAATGTCACGCAACGCACCGACCTGTGGACAACGAATAAAAATATATTAGACAAGCGATTACTGGTACCCTTTGGTTATACACGCTTTCTCGGGGGATCTTATGTGTCCCCAGAGTAAAGTTGATAATGGTAAAGTCTGGTGTCACACACACCATCATGGTATTGGAATATTTTTGGTAAAAAGTTGAATGTAAAATTGTAGTGGAATGTAAAGAAAGCCGTTGTAAGATGTCTGTAGTCTTTAGTTACTTCTTCTTGTAAATAGCCGATTACTGAAATCGCTTAAAGCGAAGCTCGTGCCCTCTGCAGGCCTAATTCGTCTTAATATTTGTTGATACAATAAGTTAAAATCCTTCCATGCTCTCAAAGTAACTACCTACTACTCATTAAGACCCACGACATCATAGAGGCCAACCCACGTGGACGAACGCAATTTTCCTCAAATCCCAAGTCAATAAAATTTACAGCTTCATTAGAAACGTTCCTTGATTCTTGGCACAACACAACAAAACTTCGCAGTAAACGCACGATACGTCCGAAGTAACCATTATTTCATCCATTTATTGCTGTTTTTATTTACATTTCAATCATTGGGAAAATATTTCATCACATTTAGAACTGCATCCGTAAACATAATTTAGAATCAACGCCAAGAAAAACGCACAAGAAATAATGTATAAAATAGTAATAGCCAACTAGACACGGCTCAGGAGAACACGCGGATAGCGAACCTCTCATCAGATTGCGTAGTCCATTAAAGAGACAGACGATAGTCGCAGCGTATCTTTCAATACAGAATAGCATGGCAAATATGTCATGTGACTATAGGAGAATGATACTAAAGCGTCAATAACCTTGTTTAGGGCAAGAAAAGAAACCGCGGTGGCCACTCTACCATTGCAATTGAAAATAATATAAAATATGATTTTAGTTTAAGATCTAAAAGACGGTATGGTCAATAAATATAAAAGGAATTCTCGTGTCTATGTCTGTTCGTAGAAAGTACTGCAAGTATTCTGCAAGGTTCTGCGATGATTCCTCGAGGGTTTTATATATGTAAGCGAATGTCATGTTTTCTGATAGTCCTATGAGAATTTAATAAATTAATTTTATTCTATAAAACCCACTAGAGTAGAATATTCCTGTATTCATTTCCAGAATTCACAGCAGATCCTTACCGATTTCAAAGCAAAAGAAAACATTGTAATGATCATGTCTGTTTCTTCTGTGACTGGTTTAATTTATGAAGTACATCCAATAAATGTTAAAATTATCAACAAACGTTACTTAATTCGTGTATAGAATGTCCCAGACTATTTATATTTTTATTTCATTTTTCTCCGTTTTAACAGAAAAAAATACAACTTTAGAATTTAACTAGCTTAAAATAATCACAAAAAGCTAGAAATAAACTCCACAATACGGCATTTGCGTAGCTGTGACGCAATCTGTGGACAATAACCGCGAAAACAATACAAGTATTTCCCTCTTAAGTACAAACCCGTTGATAATGGGCAACCGAACATCTAAGACCACAATGTGTTCACGTCACTACCAACATTTACTCTGTCACGGCGCATTTGCCGAAAGTGTTGTGCAACTGTTTAATTACATACATTAGAATGCGCGTGGCCAATAAGCCTAAATTACATTGGGATAGAGCTTCAATTTGACAGCTACTGTCATCGCGGGAATCAACCTCTTCGCTTTGATAAGTGAAATCACGAAGTTTCAGTAAGTGACTTGCCAGTTGTAAATGCTCTCGTAATACAATTCTTATGACGCTGGAGAGTTGAGTTCTAGTTAAGAACAGCGGCTTGAACAGACCAGTGGATGTTTGAAAATGCTCGTTGGTATTGACAGAAGGAGATCATATCCAAAATCTTCAGTTATCAATATCCCATGCTACTTTTACCAGTATTGGATTCTTGAAACGCGTAATTCTGCAGCGAAAATAGACAAATAACGTGAGGTGGCCATTACCTATCTCAACGTACGCCTACTTGAGCAAAGTGTTGCATAACTAAATAATTAAATCAGCAACAATGTACAAAACAATCAACTGTAGAATACAATTATATGGAGTTTACGAGGCATATGGCATACATATGTATGCTAGTTTTTACATGACAGTCACGATTAACTAATACTGAACCTATATTAAGTATTTTGTAATTATTAAATATAAAAATATATAAAATTGATATTATAAAATAGCCCATAAGTCAGAATAGATACTATTTATACAAAAAAATATTTAATAAAAAAAAAAAGAATGTGACCTTGCTGAGTTTTTTGCCGGTTCTTCTCTGTTGAAGGCTGACTTCCGAAAAGGTTGTAGCTTCAGTTACTTTAAATTTGACCTTCATAAGTGCCCTCCGAGGGCCTAAGCTGAATAAATGGTTTTGTTCTGACTCAAAGAATATTAAAATCCCCCTCAATTGAGACAAACTTAGTGATTACGATCAATAGGAACAATTTTGTTATGTAATATCAATGCTGATGCTGTGGTAAAAGCCAGGACCTCCTTTGAGCAATATGACCAAGTGCCCCGCGATCCGTAGGCCCCTTTACTTACTGAGAGATCACCAAGTATCCCACTCTTCAAGATGCCATATCATAGTCAGGGCCCCATTATCCTAGAGTGCCTAGGGCTTCCAATAGGCTAAGGACAGCCCTGGTTAATGCAGTGTTCAAACGCACTCATGTGTCGATGGACCTCTCTCAGTCCAAATTAGTAATTCAAAAATAGAACGTCTACAATCCATTATGTACATCACAATCAGTTCATCACTCAAACATAAACTTCGAGTCAGAGGATGCTTGTTTTTGTGAAAAGTTTCTGTGTAAGAATCTAACGAGCTCCTTGCCTGACACTGTTGGATGACCATGGACTTATAAATACAAGGCTTCGACAAGCAGTCGTTTATTGTGACGTACGCGTGTCATTAGATAATGATTACAGGTTTTTTTAGTGCTCAGGTAGTTTCTAGAATCGTATTATTAACAAAATCATAAGCACTTATTCAATTTGCAATATCAGATTTTTTTTTTTCAGTTTCCATTATTTAAATAGTTTTGGCATGAGTGGTAACTAACTAATATTGTAATGAAAGGAATGCGTGATATTGTTACGGTCTGTCTGATGGTTTATGGTCACTGCAGCCAATTGACGCATGCAACACCAGGAGTATAACTCATGCGTTACCTACCCTGCAGAAATCTCTTCACAATCTTCTTCAATTCTGGTGCATTAAGACATGAATTTAGACCTAGTCAGTTACCAGTCCGATATTTTTGATTTTGAAAGAAAATCTGATGCTGTGGTAGTCGCAGTATTTTCTTTACCGCAGAATGACTACTTAAATTAAAAAGAAGTCATCCAATTTTGTAGATGACCGTGTCGCTTTTTCTGATCTCTGAATAACCCCGATAATATCTTAGATAGAGCTGGCAACTCTAGGTCCACAGTTTCATTCCAGGGCCAAGAAAATATTTCGCGAAGCAGAATATTACATTGCGCATTGTTATGAATCGTCCTCGGCTAAAATCGGCGCCGTGAGAGCAATAGCGTCCAATTTGGGAGTACCAAAGTATTCGAGCCACGCGTTCTAGAATGCGAGTCTGTTTATTTATTTATCCATTTCTTTTCTACATTACCATTACTCGGATAACTGGTGTTTGTCCTATATTCGGTTAAATTGATAGCTGTGGGGAGGTAATACATACAGAATGAAAATATAGGATCAAGTCTCAATTTTATCCAGGATGAATCAGCCAGACCGAAAAATTAACCCTATTGCTTCAAGGTTTATCTGCTTTACTATTGGATTAATAGATGTCCTTTATTTTGAAATCAATTAATACAAATATTAAAGAGCTAAAAGTGACCCTTCAATTTTTTGCACGGGAAAAATGTGGAGAAGCGAGTTAACAATCATTAGCATAAAGGAAACAAATTTGATATAAATGTAAGAGACACATTTTCGAGATAAAATTAACCTAAAATAAGTACACTTTACATTAATCTAAGTATCCATGAGCAGCTCATTTCTCGAAGTGCGCATTTCACTATGCTTACTCATAATATTATTCACACAATTGTGGAATAACACCTTCCATTATTAGAAGATGGAGAGGAAAACGAACACTGCAAATATGTTTTGTACGTTGGTAACTTTGTATTATAAGCCTGACCACCGAACACGATAGAAAATCTATGAAATATAAAATATTGATTCAAATAGACCTTCCCAGTACTTAGGAATGGTCAGATACGCCGGTCTGGACGGTTGGCATTACTGAGAGCCGGCAATAAACTCAGCAATTACTATTTTCAAGATAAATAAGAAAATGTTGAACACAAAGATGTGTCCTGCAGAAGCGAACGCTCCATCCAAGCATTGTCACCTTTAAAATAATCGATTATGCTGTTCTATCGCCAAAAACCGGTGCTTTTTTAATAGTAGCAAGTGAACGGATTGCTTTTTAGTCTGTGTTCCTGGAAGTGTGGTAAGACTAGTCAAACATAAGCATATACAAAAATATTTCCACATTATATTTTAACCCGACTTAAGCATAAAAGAAGGGTTATGAGTATACAATAAAGCTCTAAAAACAAGTCAGTGATTTCTCTAAAGTTATGAGTAAACCCACTTCTATTATGATTTCTATTCACTATCAAACATGAAATAGATCGATATTGTTTTGTAAGAAACTAAAAATAGGCGGGAAATTTTGTAATAAGTGCTTGCGTGGAGAAACAATGTTTATGTACCTTGTTTTATTGTAAGATTTTATAATGTACATTATATATTAAAATGAGGTCGAGACATTTATTTATTTTTTTGTACAAAAACCTGGCAACACAATGACAGTGACAACCTTATTACAATCGGAATAAACTAGTTCTCATGCGATAAGGCTGGCCAAAGGTTGTTTCTAATAACAATATGTCCCCAAGTAGATCTGTTATTCTGTGACGTCATCTAATGTTGATATAACACGTAGAAATAGCAATGTCTTTGAATATTTCTACACAAATGGGATTGTAAAGTGTGTTTTTGCTCATATATATACATTACTCACTGTATTATTCAAATTGAGCATGAAATGGTAGTTCGGTTACGATGATAAAATAACTATAAAGGGCCGGCTCCCCTCTTTTTTATTTATTTACATGGTCGCTATGCCTATAAGGATAATTCGGTAGTCTCTGGATCTCAACTGAAGAAAGCATCCGTACACCGGGGGTTACAGTTCAGTACCTCTACTATGAGTTGCTATCGAAACTTACTTTAGTCACTAGCAAGTAAAATACTATCGATACAGTATTTTTCGATAGCAACTGTCAAATGTGTGGCTCATGGTACCGAATTCCTATAGCAAAGGCTAAAAAACGTTACTCGCTAGTGTTTACATTTCGATAGGTTTTTTACCTATCGACTCGTACTATCGATTTTAGTTCTTTACGTGACCGCTAGTGGCGTTGTACACATTTACCATACAAATGTTTTACACCGTCGCTAGCGAGTACGTACGTTAAAAACTCATGGTACAGGCACAGGGCGTTGCTGGGGACGTAGGACTCACGTGATACATTTGGGGATCTGTTTGAGTGGCGACTCGAAGTTTTTAAAACGAGACTGGGGCGTAGCGACGGTCCTCGCCCGCGGGGACGAAAACGGGGTTGACGGTTCGTGTGTAATCTGGTGGATATAATCTGAGCAAGACTATAATGCGATATTGCACTAAATCACTGGAATTAATTGACCCACATTTATGGGGCTTAATTTCGACGAAATATTATTGGATTGCGTTTTCATCTCAAGAATATAAAATCCTGAGACAAGGTTCCACACGGTAACTGTTCCAAAACCTATCAGAATTTCTAATCTGTACTTTCATCCTAATGTTATAAAGAGAAAGTGCGAAATTTGTGAGTTTGTATGTATGCGTCGGATTATTTCCGGAACCACACCACCTATTTGAAAGGTACATTATTCCGGATGGACATGGGCTGTTATAAATCTGGTATACATTCGATCCATTGAAAGTGATCCATCATTAAGTCACAAAAAGGAGACGGCGCCATTTTTATATTTTTTTTAATTGTTACAAGTATTACCCACGAATTCTCGAGTGTTACCAACCCTGCACATACGGTATAGGATAGATATCCTTAAACCCTCTTTCTATATTGTATAATACCTTTCAGGTATGACATTTTTGGGCTTATTGTTTGAAAGTATAAAAATAGTGAACAAAACTATGTTTTAATGACATCTGTTGTCTCTCAAGCAGCTTTTCTGAAATTAATTGTCTACATACACATTTCATATATTTCCGTGTTTTTTTCCTTGTTATAATACCGTTTGACGCAATTGATGAAGCATAGGAACTTACCTACCTACATAATATTGATCAAAATATTGGCAATACAAGAGCAGACTGCATTACTTCATTCCATAGTCAATTATATTGTGAATTACTAAAGTTTATTCATTATATGTACATCTCTTTCTATTTTGATATGATGAAAAGAAGAAAAGAGTGTAAGTCTTCAAGGCAATTATTTAAGTTACAACATTATCAGGGCCAATAATACATATCCCTGTGCATTTTTTACACATTTTATCCCAAACTAAGTAAACCTTGTACTATGGATACCAGATAACTGTACTGCTACATATTTTCTTCTAAATACATACTTATACAAAACTTCACACCCAGACACAAACAGACATGGTCATGCACACAAATGTTTGTCCTGGGCGGGAATCCAACTCGCAACCTGTGGCCTGTCAGGATCTATCCACCAAGACAACTGTCCCATCAACCCTTCATGAGACATGATTAAGTTAATACAAAAGTTAAACATAAACCGTAATCCAAACAATCTTCGACTTTATACTCTAGATAAAGACATTCTCTATGCAAATACACATAAACAAAATTTACCAGCACCACTATAAATGCTAAAAATGTTCATAAAGCTGCTCTGCGCGATGCTAGGTATAATTTTTTGTTACTAACATGACTCACAAGATTTTCTTCCCCCAAAAAATCTATGGACACTGTCGTCTAACTAATATTGTAAATATGAAGGGCAATATGCAAAACTATTGCTTCTATGTAATATGTTATAATCCTGTGATACATGAGATCCTTCGGACACGAGTGAAACCGCGGTAGCTATCCGCAAATACAAGCATTATTAAAATCATTTATTTATTTAATTACCGCTTTTAATGCAATGTAGCTAAACACCATTCATTATTTTCCGACAACTACACTTAACAGTCAGATTCCTTCTAGCCTTTGTTCCCTTACCACTTTCAGCTACATCATTACAAACTACGGTGAGAATGTGGTCAAACACAGGGCTATAACATTGTAAAATAAAAGACAATATTAAAATCGATTCTCTGACATGTGAGGGCGTAATAATGCCGACTAACGCCAATCCAGTCGACACGATTATTCTGTTCGCCCGAGCTAGCGCATGCGCGCTTCCTACCGACCATTTCGTACATCCGCTGCAACGCTGCGCCGTACGCACGGAAAATTATAGGTACACGCATTATGACACGGCTGGTTGAGCTTATGTTTATTGAACCCAAGACCTGACGTGCGAGAGCGTTGCGCCACCGCGGTGAAACTTCATGGTGTTTACATTACTGATACTTGTAGCGCATTTTTTGCGCAATCGTCTGTTTGCATCTTTCTCAATCATTGTGAGCCCAATAAATGCTTTCAGTGTTTCATATTACAAGAGATTTTACTTTTACGACCTGCCCGATGGTAAACTTCTTTGGGTTAGATTAAATATACACGTGGTGCTATGTCGCTTCTCACGACACCCAAGAGATAAGTTGGAGCGGTAGCATTCGTTGCTGTAACCAACCAGCATCCTAACAAAAAAAATACCTCAATGATAAGCATTGGCAATGATAAATCTCAAAAACAAGCAAGATTGCGAAGTTGCCAGTTTCAAAACCAAAGACAACATGCAGAAACAATTAACATCAATTTGAAAATATGCATATCACGCAAAGTTTCCCATTGTGAATGGTCTATTGATTTCATATTACACTGGCCATTTGGAAAGCTGTTCCCGGACGACCCTCGTCACTGATCTAGGTCACTTCTCACGTTAATCGTCACATGATGAACACTTCCGAAAAAAAAACCATGTATGATCAATAACCCACGCATTTGTTCCGACACTCTTTAGACGAATCAGATTATTCTCCTGTGTATTTTTAGACTGTTTCTTAGTACTTAGTTATGGTACGGCATGACTTGTATTTCTTAGATTTTGTGTTGTACAGCAATTTACTTGATTTATGCGCTGTATTGTTTTGACGTTGCGTCATGTACTGAATACAATACTTAAGTATTTACGTAGATTCAATCTGTCTTTGCAAACATTTTAAAACACCTTAATAGACACTAGAAACTTCTCAACTAAGTCCAAATTGCAACACTATTTTAGGTTGTCTTCATTCGTTATACGCTTGTGCGTTCTTAAGATTATCTTTTACTAGCGGTTTCACATGCGTCCCCGAGAGATGTTAATTTTTTTCGGCACAAAAAGCACCTGTGTCATATCAGGGCATTTTCTATATATTTTCCCAGTTTCATCCAAATTCGTTTGGTTGAAAGAGTAACAAACATCCATACAGACAAACTTTCGCATTTATAATATTAGTAGAATTCTTCTTATTCCTTAAATTGAACAATACCATTTTTTTTATTGGTTTCATGTCCGATATTATAACTAAAGGTAACTAAATCAATAACCCTATACAAATATCAGTAATTATGAATTCTTCTCGTGTCTTCCTCATATTGCGCATGGCCGATACATTTTAGAGTGTGCCACTAGCAAAAGTCCCGTTTAAAAGTGAATCATACAATGTATTGACGCATTTTCATGCGAAATCTAATCCACTGATCGTATTCCTTTATAATTTTGGTAGTCGGCTAAAGATACTGTGACAGATAATACCATCCGCCACTGTGGGATTTTTTCTATGTAGGTTAGGTTATACACTCGTCTGAAATGACTCGAAACTATAGACTTAGTATTGATTTTTTTACAATTTAATTTAGACTTTATTCCATTAACATCAGAAATTGTGTTTGTGACTCAATAGTGAATTTCGTTAAAACAGGACAGACAGATAAAATATGATCTGGATTAACATGTAGAATACTTTTATACCGGAAAAACCTTAATTCCCTCGGAAACGGGGATAAAATACTAGTAATATAATATTTTATTAATAGCAGACTTCAAAACAGAACATGGCATTGAGAGTTAATAAAATCAATGTTTTTGATCGAATTTTGGAAAGGAGAATGCAGTCGAAAGTAGAAGATTTGGAAATTTCTCATTTTAAAATGTCACATTGCAAAATATGTTAATATGCGATGGCATGGTTCTTTTTGGGTATCCTAATCACTTGCTCAAACCTTGAATACCACATTTCGTTTATTCAGGCAAAATTCTTGGTTTCCCATGCAAATGTTAACAATGCTGAGTCAGATCGATAAGTTTAACGACAGCTCTTGCAACACTGATCCTAAACAAACACTGGATCACATTTGTCGGGTCTGCAACTCTGCAACAAGCAGGCCCTTCGTTTCATGAGCTTGTTTAACAATAAACAGAAGTGTTATGTAGTTTTGGTACATACGATTGAAATGTTATTTAAACATAAGACTCGCTCAACTGTCTCTTTGAAAGATCCTATTCGATTTGTTAGGTAGAACAAACGTGATCGGTAACAGATTTTGGTACTTCATTGGCTTAAAATAACTGATTTTCTTTAATTATTACGGTACGACGCAAACTTAAATAATTGCCATCTTATTTAAAAACAAGTAAAGCTTGTACTATTGTAATCAGATAATTAAAATACCTTAAACGTAAACATTTATACATATTTTACACTAGAAGCACAAATGTTTGTACTTGATAGGAATCAAATTCAAAACAGGTGGATGTATATTAAAATCTATTCAAGCTAACATTTCAATTAGTTAACGTATTTTCCGAGAGTCATCAAACTCTATACCTATACATAATTTTCCAATACTGTTCTCTATTAGTTAAGTACCTATTCAAAATGTATCAAGTCGAATAGCTGTAATTGTACGGTTCCCAAGGGTGCGGACTGACTGATACACTACCTCAATACACGCTATAATGGCAACCTAAACCAATATATCGTAGCTTCTATACAACTACTCGTGTAGTAATGTAAAATGCTATTAGAATCATTCGAATTCTACATGGTAGTCGGGACAGAACTTCGATTCCCTGTCGAGCAGATGAGATTTGTAATGTACCATAGAGAAGGCGAGGTGGTTATTGGTTTTTTTCTGTTATAAGTGGGAGTACCCTTCAGTTAATACCTTTGCGTTGATAGTGATTCATTTATAGGAGATTGGTGATTTAAGAAGTATTGATTATAAGGTGGGTGCTTTCTACCCGTGTTGTAGACTTTAATATTGTATTTGAGACCTTTCCAAGGTTAAAATATGTTGAGAGATTGGAACAATTCGGCCAAGTATGGAAGTCCCCTGTGACACTCTCCAACTCGCAATATCAAGTAATATTTGATATCATACATTTCATAGTAACGACGATGCAAAAGTAACCATACTAGCTGTCACCCCCGTTCCCCAGGGATGTTATATATTCCCGGGATAAACAGTAGCATATGTGCTAGCTATGCTTTCCAGACTGTGACCTATCTCTGTGCCACATTTAATCCAAAACTGTTAAGCCGTTTCGGCGTGATTTAAATATCCATCTAAACTTTTGCATTTATAATAGCAGTAAAATTCTGTCATGTCTTAGAAAGAAATACAAATAAGCTTTGCATTAATATCTGCACACAAATCTAGGTTTAGAATATTACACTGAGCTAAAACCAATTTCAGACACAATTCTATCCTAGATTGTGAAGAATGGATATATAGATGTTTGTTACTCTCACGAAAAAACTACCAATCATATTTGGATTAAACTTGGCATTAAGATATGGCATGCCCAGGACTAACATATCGTCGTTGCGACTTTAAGACCTCTTGATTGAAGATGTGTCACTTTTGGCAAAATCACTTTTTTACGCCAGCCTTTTTTACCTTTTGATGCTCTATCGAATGCAAAAACTTTCATGTGTATACGATGATTTAATCCTCATTTGTTTACCAATTTCAAGATCGACAATGTGCTTCCCAATAAAAAGTTGGTGCTTAAAATATTTTTTTTCAAAAGGTGAAAAAGGCTGGCGTAAAAAAGTGATTTTGCCAAAAGACATAAGGTCTTAAGGGGACCCGGTGGTCTAGAATTTTCGAAAAATCGTTTTTTTTTTTTTACATATTTCGAAAGTATAGTATTTCAAAAATATACTGTTAAAATTTGGTGACAAAATTCTGAGTATTTCTATATTTAAAACCCATTACAATGTCAGGTAGACGATCGGTGAGTTGGGCTCCATTGTTCGCTAATTGCAGCTGCTCGGGTCCGTATACCTGACTTAGACTATTGTATGAATTTTACGGGAAATATTTTAGTTTTAAGAGTTGTTCAGTTAGTTTAACGTGTTCCTCAGCGACAGCAACATCGAGTGTAATAATATTACAGAAATAATTTTATAATAACATCAATAATTTTATAGTGATATCGAGTGAAATAATTTTATAAAACCAATGGATCGTAAGCAGGGCCAAACTAGTAGCAGAAGATGATGGACGTAATGGGTATTAAAATCGGCCCATACGCCGATCAACTAGCCCGAGATCGTGATGAGCGAAGGATCTATAAGGCTGATCGTCAAAGCACAAGTGACTCCAAAGAGGCAAGAACTGCTCGTAAAAAATCCAAGAGTCAAGAAAATGAAGACTACAGAAAATGAACAGGTCATTCTAAATAGTACTGGCGCTCGCCGGGACTAGAAAAAATATTTTCTGTTGAGTATTTCTATTTTTTTTATTAAAAAAACATTGCAAAAAAAGAGTCGTTTTCAGACTCGTACTTTGAATTACGCGCCATTTTGTCAAATATATATTTTTTTTTTTTATTCTAGTCCCCGCCATAACTATACTTATACTGATTAAAAATCCGTCTTATTTTTAATTTCAGATCAAAGGGAGAGATAAAACCTCCTTCAGCAGCCAGGTCCTTTTTTTTGAGAGGGAAACTTCAGCGCCACTTTTGGAATAAAAAAAAAAAAAAAATTGTGTTTACCATCATTTTTGTATTGTTAATAAGTAATAAAATAAGCCTAAAAAAATTTAAAACCCTTAGTCATTTCTGTCATATCAAAAAAAAAATTTAAAAATAGGCTAAATTTTAGGCCGCTAGACCACCGGGTCCCCTTAAAGTCGCAACGACGATATAGCCTTTTTATCAGGGGAAAATGCAAGATTCCTTGGGAACGTGTATGAAACGGAGAACAGCTATTTTCAGATAAAAATGTAACAGCAAACAGAAATTTCTCTGGATAGCTAGCACCCTAAATTCAGCCAGTGCCAACCCTAATTAACTCGATTCACCTGTGCCGTACTCGGCACAATGGATCTATTCATGACTGTGATAATGCACCTGCCTTGAATGTATGTTGGAAGATTCCTTATCGTCGTTATAAGGTTGCCGGTTTCATTGCGTAATCAAAGTGGTTTGGTTTAGGTTATTATCCTACCAATTATAAATGTGTAAGTTTCTGAAGATAGATATATGGTATAGATGTAGCTCTTTCACGGCAAAATATTGATTTGATTTGGATAAAACTTGGCATGTAGATAGTTTATTACCTGGATTAATACATAGGATACTTTTTATCTCGGGAAAATGTAACATTTCTCGGGAACATGGGGGTCAGCTAGTTATGTATAAATGGACAGATAAAATAGGTGAGTACAAATCTCTGTTCTCTCTGTAAATCGTTTTTTTTTGTTTTATTAGTATATTTAATTCTTTATTTAATTAATTAAAGTAAAGGCTATTGTCTGAATTCACTTAAATTTAGAATTTAAAATCGAATTAAAGATATCAATCTTCAGACTAGCCAGTATCATGAATAGGCTATTTCATAGGAAATGTCTAATATGTGTAAGTTTTTTAAATTTAGAACTCACGTTAGTCATGTTGAGTTCGGAATCAAAATAACGATATGTTTAATAATCAGGGAAGACAAGATAATAAACTACGTGATGGTATAAAAAACAATGGCATTAGAACGGGACAAAAACTTCCCAAAACCAACAAGAACTTCCGTCAAATATTTTCAGCCAAAGAAAGCGACGTCTTGCCAAAGCGGCAAATATTTAATGATTGAAGAGGGAACTGACTCACTTCAGAAAGCCGGATGTTTTGGGGACACCCTGAGATCATATATAAAGCTACAAAGAACTTAATTTTCTAAATTATGGTGTCGTGGCGATAAACCTTTGATATTACCTCCTGAGTGTTTTTTCAGAGGTAAAAATAATTAACTTACGGTAATCTTTTTGTTATTTTAACATTTTTTTTTATCTTTTGATAAAGAGTGTATAAAAAAAAACAACGAGTGATAAAATAAATCGTGAAAAATACTTCTTGTACCGATTAAAGATTAGTACGCCGCATCGTTTTATGCCCTGTCTGCCTTTCGTGACCTCTATTGGCCTAAATAGGTCTAAACATATGTGAAGGGCCTCTGATGGTGAGACATTATCTATAGGTACCTTCGACCTTGCCCTTTCAATTCTACACGATCGTAATTTTAGCACACCGTTGGATTTATCTTAATAATCCAATAAGTACTCGAAAATTCTTAAGCAATAATACTAGAGGTTAGCTGTTCAAGTCGACAACGCGGTGATGCCCCTGGTGTTGCAACGGCGGTGACCACTTACATTCAGGTGGACCGTTTGCTTATTACTCGGCTCAAGTGGTATTAAAAAACAAAAACCGGGCATCGCCCAGTGTTGTTGATTCTGGAACGTCAAGTAAGTCTCATGTGCCTGTAACTTCACCGGCCCCCTTACCTTCCTGACCGATACACGAACACCACAACTAAACCTTACTAGATAGCGAGTCACCTTAAAGTGTCATACGAAGTTAATATATTGTAACAATTTTGTACGCTTTTCACACATTGTGTTAACAAGGTCGGCAAACACTCGACATGTATGTAGGTATCGGTCTATAAATCTCGATGTAACAACGCTGTTTTACTCGCCAGTTCGCATATTTGTAGACATACATGTTTAAGTATGCCCACAAGAAAAAAGATTGCGTTCACATGGAAAACTTAAGATATTCTGTTTATGATGGAATTTATAATAAAAAGCTTTTTAATAATGTTATCTTGTTTATACGTATCTAAGCTACAAATAATTTTTGTATTTTTTGAATAAAGTTTTTTTTTATTTCTTTTTATACGTGAACGCCAACTAGGAATTCTTCTTTTGTTGTATACAGTCAGTATTGAGACGCACTCATCCACCTGCCTACCCTGTACCTGCACGTGATCATCGTTATACTCTAACTATATATATCGTTATACTGTAACTACACCTAAAAGCTGAGTTGAGGTGATAGTTACTTTCAGTAACATAAGCAGCTCATAATATTCAAATTTACAAACCACATTTACACTAAAATCTATATTATGGAAAGATAAAGTAAGTACCTTGTAAATATACATTTACGATAACCTCCACTCATACATCATAATGTTTTAGTGTGTTCCAAATATTTCTATATCCAGCGACTAATATTGCTGATCGTGCTAATCCTTTACCCATTTAAGCCCCTAGCCAACCACCCTATACACCGTCTCTATGGAAGCTTGTAATTGGATTGGGCGTGGTGACGGTCTACCCCAATAAGGGATTCCCCGTGACTATGCATGACAAAGCCTTTTTCCTATAATAAAATCCGTTGTAATAATAATGTTAATTAAATCAAAAACTAGCTAGTCTTGATACAAGGTATTGTCTGACTTATCTTTGAGTAGATAAACTTATAATAGCATCTGTATGTAATGTAAAGACTACGAGAGTGAAGCCTAGAAGGCATCTCGCATCATCTCTTAAATCTTCATCAAATGCCTTTGTCGATCTTCTGTGCCTACATAACCCAGAACGACTACCGGCGGTAACGCTGCAATGAACCCATGCTCGACCAGCAGACAGAGTTGGATTGGCTTCATGCCGAGGCAAGAACAAGAGTGAAATCTCCTTGGAAAATCCAAAAGCAGCTGCCCAAGCAGAGGTGGCGGCGGGCCATGATTGCACAGCTGGCCGTGGACCATGATTACAGAAGTAATGCAATTGGAAAGTCCTGGAGTGAAGCCAAACATGAACTCTGCCCCATGGACTTGGGGACATGAAGATGAGTAACCATATGGCATACTTGTGAACATGTGGTCCTTGCAGGGGGTATCACATATAACTTGTCAGCAATTAAGCTTTGAAGTATCTATATATAGATGCCCCATTACAGCAGCTTTTAGTAAAAACCCACCCTGCATACCTAATTAAATTAATGCATTTACACTTTGGAAATTCTATTAGATAAGTCCCTAGTTATTATTATTAGGTACTTATGTGTGTGTGTTGTTGACTGTACCTAGTCATATACTCGTACAATAAAAATCTTCCTTGATGTGATTTATTATAATATAAATAGCAATTGTGTAAGCTGATATATGTGACAATTTCAAACTGTGACATTTCGATTGCAATAGTACAAAGATTTTAAAAAAGACATAATGTATGAATTGCAGAACCATCTCAAAATAAAACGCAAAACTAATCAGCACTGTTTATTATCTATGAATAATTTATCTCCATTATTCTCTAAAATTATTAATTAAATATTTGAAAAAGAGTGAGGAATATCATCTGAAAATATAATATGTTGTGATATAACACTTCAAATTGATTACTGAATACTACTAAGGACTACAGCTTAAGTTTGAACTGGTTATTATTATGTATTTTGTAGGACTCAAGTCAAATCCAAGAAACAAGACGAACCTTAGACGACTTTAATAAAAAAAAATCCCAGAAGGTTGACAAGTAGATAAGGTGTTTGAGTAGTAAAGCTATGAGCGCAAAGTTCATTTGGGGAAGTACTACCACCTCATCCATTTCTACCCTGAAGCAGTAGTGCACTTGTATTACTGTGTTTTGGTTACAAAGGTAAGGGGGCAAGTGAGATTACAAGCACATGAGACTTAACTTCACATCTCAGGGTCCACAACACATTGGCAACTGGTGTTACTAATGTCACTAAGGTAACTGCTACCTATCCAGGTATTTCAGGGGACCTTAACCAATAGTTTGTGATTGAGCAGAAACTAACCATGCTACCAGAACCTGCATGTGCTTGGTGACAGTATATCAAGTTGAGGTTGGTAGCCAGGTTGGTATCCTCAAGATGGTTCCACTAACCATCAAGTATCAAGACATTTTGTTTATTATCTCTTGTACATACTTGTGTCAATGAGTAATGGTTCTCCAAACTATATTTATTTATGTTACATTATTAAAATTTTCAGGAAGCATGGGAAGATGGGGAAAGACTTATCTTTGCCATGGTAATGAGATCTGTTTTACAAAGTTAAGTATATAACATCTGCAAATTTTGCTGCTATGTTGATTTGGTAGTTAAGTATGCATGTAATCTGCAAGTAGACCGGTTGTGCTTTCCATCTAGGATATAGATTTGTGAACATTTGTCCAATGTTTTATAAGCCAGTTAAAATAGAGCTCTGTTAGGGACCATAGCCTACACTCAACTTAGATTAGTGTCAGATGGCCATGTATCAAGAAGTGTGACCTTTTTTGTTATTGTGTGACACATTTATAGTATTATTTCTGATTTCTCCTTTGTTGTTTCACAATAATTGTCAAAGGTCATGAAAGTTTAATTATTTTATATTGTTATACAAATAATGTTTTATTTAAGTGGTACAAATCCATATGATTTACATTAATATAATATTTACTTTTGGAATTTTAATGCATTTTAATTATATTGTATGCAATTTTATCATAAATTATCTTATAAGCTTTGTACATGCTGGAATACACTATTAACATGTTACCAGGTTAGATTATAGACAAATACTAGACAACTTAAAGAAAAAAATCTTTCACCAGACACTTAATGATCAAAACTTAAAATACAGCCAGTCCAGTTCCCTATCATTTCAGGTTGGTGCTATATGTATATTTTCCATCCATCTGGTACATTATCTGATGCCAACCCTCATTGATAATAGAGATTGAAATTGCTTGATCTTCTAGAAACAAGGAGTTAGTCTCAGTGAAATAAAATTTTGATGAAATCAGCTATGCCACGCCCAGCATGAAGATTCCATCCGGCAGAAGCTATGCAATCTTAAGCATGATGCCTCATTTTAAAACTATAATTTAGGCAACCTATAACCTTATAATTTAGTAGGGCACACAGGTTTGTCCATTTAAGTACCTGTTGTATGGTAATCCAGGGCATATTTCAGGAAGCCAGAGATCTTTTATAATTAAATACAAAAACCATATAAAATACAATTATGCAGTTGCCAGAAGTCACCTTGCTAATCCTCCAGACTCACTATGGAATATGGCAATAAAAAAAACATGACATTTTAAATGAAATTAAGACAATGGCTTGAAAACAATACTTTTGGCTGTATACCAAGACATGTTGAAGCTAAACAACTGGGCTCCTCAGCCACCTAAGATTAAAAAAAACAACAAATAATGGTCCTGTGCAATCATGAGAAGACAATGAACTTGAGTGAAGAAAATTTTTTATACCTAAATTTAAGATAAAATGTATCTCAACTCAACAATTACAATGTAAGGTTAGAGATTCTGAAGGCAAAATGTGATGTATTTCCCAACTGTTATCAATCTTTTATCTTTACTCAAATAATCATAAAGATCCCAACCATGATAATGTAAATAGTTATAATTTCCACAGCTGTCCATTTAACTTATACAAATATTGATTCATTAATTAATTATTGAATTTGAACATCATTTATGTATTTAATACATTGTCACCTACCTTAGTATTGATAAAACTCGTCATCAAGATTGATTAGGTAGGTAGGTACCATCAATCAATCAATGCTAACACAAGTTACAAATTAGGGTAAATAATCGATAATTATCTACTTACATCTAACACAAATACGTACAAGAACACTCACAATGACATATTTATGCAAACAAAACGTAAAATAGCGGATTACTAACGAATCGATGTCATACCATGTAGCAACAGGGCCCTGCCTACTTCACAGGTTTTTCCATACGTATAACAACTATACATATAGGTACACCTTGATTTTCCCGATGAAACATCAATTTCCTCGCATCCGGCGGATCTAAATGCGGCTCCAGTGCTCCGGAGACTGCGTACGTGACGTTATAAGCTCAATAACATCGATATATCAGCGCTAATATGCGCTTCACGCAATCTTTACTCACCGGCGAAGAACAACGTTTCCACCCAACTATTTCAGCAAATCAATCATACGATTACACTTGCTACTAAGATAGATCACCAGTAGTACTATTATACACTGAACTAAAGCGTAGAAGCAACGAAATAATGAACAATTAGCTTAAATAAATCGAGAACTTTACCCTTCTGTCAGCAATGCCCCTTCGGTAATCAATCCAGTGGTTTCCGGGCGCTTTCTACAACACCATTAAGACTGGAGTTTCACTTTTTGGCACATTTTGTATATTTCCAACGGCACCACACTAAATTCAGAATAAATCACAGGTTTTTAGCACGGAACAATCCACCATTAGCTTTTCATACACCCTCGAGCTCGGTCCTTTTCACGGCCATTTGCAAATTGCGTCAAAGTTCCTGGAATGTGATTGGTCTATTCTGCGCTAGTGTAGTTTAAACTTGGTACGCCATCTGGTAATTATATTGGAAACTAAAAATACTGCTAAGTAAAATTAAACTCTATTTCGAAGAAACGAAGGACTACTGTATTTTTGATGTTAAACACTTGTGTCTTTCTTAGTCGGATGGATTTGGGTGCGGTACGATTCATCCGAGAACCCCGTATCGTGACGTCAAACTGGGCGTGAGCAGTAAACCGCGGAAGATTTGAAATTAATATTTTAACAAAGAAGCCTTTACTGCAGAAATAATGATTGTTAAGAATTGTTACTATTGAAATAGCATTAATTTCGATTTGTTTAAGAAATTTCTATTTATCGCAAACTTACTTAATCAGGTTGCTTTGTTTATGTAAGATACCTATTGGAATTTAATAGAAATTTCTTCGATCGGTTACATTCCGTTTCATGCAAGATCCAATACTTGATGGTTATAAAGATAATAACATTAATATGAATCATATATTTTGTTAACAATTACATTTTTGTAACATAAAAGCTTGGCTTGGCAGGATTAAAGAAGGTAAATCTGGCAATAGGCGTCGCAGGTCAACTGAATGGAGGCTAAGTCGAACATAAATTTTGCCTGACCTAACCAAACTTTTTAGCTAATACTACAGATGAAATGTAAAGAAAAAAGATCTCGCCGCGACTTTGTCGGTTCCCACTAAAAACGATTACTAAACCCAAAATAATATTTTCATATTTATTATGGAGATTCCTCGGTCACAGAATATATAATCTTTAATGCATGAGTCGACATACCTATTAATTATTACAATAAAATCTCGTGGCGAGATGTTACTCGAGCCTGGCTAAAGTGTGTTATCATGCTATTGCAATAGAATAGAATATTTTATTTTATTTTGGCAACATTCATTAAAAGTATCACTTCAATGTGTTGTGATTGGCCGATCTTGGTGGGACGAATCAATTCGATTTTCTGATTCGTCGAGGAGCACGCATGCGTATTTGCTAAGTTGCGTTGCGCAAATGCGCATACAAGTAAGTACTTTGTTGTCAATTTGCGCGAATTACGCTGTGTGACATGTCAAGTGAATTTTGTACGTAATAATCATCTGTTGTTTATTATTGGAAAATAATAAATTGATAGACTTTTAATGGTGATTTAAAATTGTGGCTTTTTATATTTTGTTGTGCATATATTCAATAAAGCTCACAAAATCCTGTCTATATTAGATTTTGTTGAAGTGTAATTGCTAAAGAAAACAATAAAATTATTTCCCGATCTTTTCTACTGTAAGTACTTCATAATTAATCAAATTTGTTATTATTATTGTAGTGAACAAGGTACGTTAGGTAGTGTTTCTTTGTTGGAGTTTAATTCAACTTTGAATCCAATTAGAAAATAAAGAAAGTTTGAACTATTTACAGGTAATAAATTATATTTATATGAATAAATTTGGTAGTTCTTTTAGATTTTAAATTAATTCTAGGCCTCAGAACACAGAAGAATTAGTTATTAATACATTTTGCTGAACTTTTAAATCCAAGAGGTCTATTATAATGAAACAAATCAAACTCATTCTTTATGTTGATGTTTTTTTTTTTAATTTATATTGATGCAGCCTGAGCAAATTTTATGATAAAATACGTCAATGAGTACATTATTAGATTACACTTTAAAAACTAACAAAATTTCTCAGAAAAAAAATCTAATTACATTCACACTTTTGTAGCCACAAAAACTTAATTACACTGTGTGCATACAAAATATAAAAAAAACATATTTGAAAAATAAAAGTAAAAGCTTAAACATTTACACTACCACACTACCTTTCCAAGCTTGTAGAAAAAAAAAAGTTCCCTTTGCTTCTTCATCTCTATTATGTAAACAAAGGAATTGACAAAATTGTGCTGTAGTTGTAGTTGATAAGCTTTTTCTCTTTGTTTCTTTGAATAAGCTTTGTGACACATGTTTTATTATATGTATTTAAATACTTATGTTATGCAATGTGCCTATTCAAATATAATCAGCATTTAAGTGTCTTAAAAAAAATATAAAGGCTATGCTTGACATGTGATAAAAAAATAAAAAACCTAGCGAAATGCAAGGTGTTATTTAGATGTATAGCCTTAATTCTATCACTGAGAAGGTTTTTCTCTATTTAGGAGACAAGGTATTCAATACCAGGACCTTCCCCCCCTTTTTTTAGTCGGCACTAAATATGTTTACTTGTTGGTCATAGGTAACAGTGTTCTAGCTGAGCCTCTATTAGTCACAGTAAGAACTCTTTACAAAATACCTATGCTAAGTTAATTCTTAATTATTTTTGTGATTGGATATCACCACTCATTATTAAATATTTATTTATTCTCTCTCACAATAGGTTTCTTATGATCTACAACTAAACTAAAACTAACTTACAAAAAAATTTGAAAACCTGTTTTGTGAGAGACTGGTACCTGAGATAGGCTTAAGAACCTGTAGTACAAGTCACCAGTGCCCGCAGTAATGTCAAATAAAAAATAAAATTCAAGGTCATTTCATCAGCTTAGACCCCAGAAGGCCATGTATAATGGCCAAAGGTACCAAAGTTACCTCAGTTTGGAAATCAGCCTTGAACTGATAAGACACTTTGACTAATTGTGCTCTTAGTGCAGAGTATGTCCAGGAAAGTACTACCACCTTACCCATTTCCGCCCCTAGTGTTGCAAACGTCCATAGGCGACGGTGACCACTTACCATAAGGTGGACAGACTACTTTAATGTTGACCAACGTCATATAAAAAAAAACAAAGGCATGTAAAATTATGCAAAACAAATACTTAAGCACAAAAAGTTAATAATCTAAAATTCCATAATTATAAGATTATCTTTGATAGCAATTATTATATATCATTATTTTAATCTGTTATCTATTTGTTTAACAAATTAGGACATATCCTGAATTAATTATATTGTTATCTAATTACGTTACAATATTATGTTGTCCTTCAGCAAATGGATGTTTTTGAAGAAATAGTAAAACATTTTATCAGCATTTTAACGAACTTAAAAAATTTGGGTAGGTTCTCAATTATACGCGTAGCTACACTAACTTTTCCATAAGCAAAATAGGGTTCCTTTGACGCACCATCACCTTAAAACTACTAAACATATCGGGATGTGACTGCTACCATTCGACGCGGATTTTTTCCTTGATGGTTAAAGGCTATATAAGGTATTGATAAACGGGGGGTGAAACCGCGGGGGACAGCTAGTATTTTATAGAGCAACATTTTTTTAGGTAGATAAATAATGTGACTGAAGAATTTGTGTGAATTTTGCTTATCGTCTGGTCTGCCCAGCTCCTTATCAATTAGGGTCGGGGCAATTTATGTATTTATGTTTCTACCCATTCAGAACTTTAATTTTAGTATTTTTACTCTCGACAATATGACCACAATTTGACGTTCCTACCTACATCTATTTGAAACAAGTTAAGAAATATCCTTGGCCAGCTACTCACCTTAATCCCTAGGGAACTAATGTTTTCCCCGTATAGTACTATAACATATTTCACTGGGAAATAAATTAGCTTTCTATTAGTGATATAATTTCAATCAGTATTTATCCATTTCATCCAACTAATCCTACTTAATATTATGAATGTTGGTTACTCTTTCACGCAATAATAGATTTTTGAGAAACTTGGCACATAGATAGTATATAACATGGATTACATGTAGAATAGCTTTTTTCCGGGAAAATGTTACATTCCACGGCGATGCGAGTGAAACCGCGGGGGACAGCTAATACCTATATACAAATTTTACCTCTTGATAATATTAGTGTAGGTGAGTCAATCAGAACAAAAAATGTTTTACGGTAGTTATAAAGGCATCTATTCATCTTTGCGCCTTTGTCTTCGTTCAATGTTCGTTTTGGACCGTCTGCACATTCAATTACATCTCTATTTTGAGCGGCACATGAATCATTATCAATTGACAATGGTTTTCATTGTTCAAACTCAACTGAGTTTGAACATCAGTTTTAGACTTGTTCAATAAAATATCTTAATTTTAGAATTATTTAGCCTTGAGTTATTTGCTTGTGTTTTTCAGACTAGAATATATTTTGGTGTTTAGTTAGAAGAATAGCGTAAATATTGGAAGTCACGGTGTGCTGGAATTATTCGGTAATGTTACTTGACGTTGCTAAAGAAATTCAAGTCTTCAATCAAATTTTATATTTCAAAATTAGAGCTCGTCCGGTAAAGTACTGCACTAGTAAATCTTACCTTTTTCCGTCGTGAAGCAAGTAGTGCATTTGTATTACTGTTTCGGTTAGAAAGGTAAGGAGGCTGGTGACATTACAGACACAACTAATTACCTTCACGTATCAGGGTAGACATGGCCACTGGTCTTGCAAGTGTCCGTTAGTTGGTTGTTCAATTATAACATTGGAAGCAATCCGTTCGGAACTTAGTCGTGACGTCTCATCGTGAGATTGAAATGCACACAGCTGACTACAGTGAAGTGACATAATTACGATAAGCTTTATGTCTATCGAATAACAATCGAGAGTCCAAACTGGGAAATGAAACAACCAGATCGTTTTTTATAACATTATATTTAAGAAGTAGTGTAGTAGAGCTTAATAGATAGTTCCTCCAGGGAAGTACTATCACCTTACCCATTTCCGCCGTGAAGCAGTAGTGCACTTGTATTACCGTGTTTCGGTTAGAAAGGTAAAGGGACCGGTGAAGTAACTGGCACGAGACTTAACAATTTTTCGTCTCAGGGTCGACAACGCATTGGCGATGCCCCTGGTGTTGCCTCTGCGTTGCGGCTTTAAGCCTAGGCCCCTTGACCCCTGATACCACTTATGTACTTACCTGTGCACGTAAACACGTGTGTAGGTCAATAAATGATATTTTTACATTAACCGACCATACACAAATAGGTATCGACCGTGAATTAGAATCTCTTTGTCATATATATCCATGATATAAACAACTAACAGTCCCCCGCGGTTTCGCCTGCATTCCCGGGATAGAGTCCCTCTACATTTCATTGGTTATGTGTGTGTGCCAAATTTCAGCAAGATCGATTTAGTCGTGTAACCGTGATGTTGTTATAAACAAATTCCATTTCAGATTTATAATAAGTAAGGATTCGTAGAAAATTCTATGATGTCATACATTAAATAAATGAATACCTATAAAGCTGGAGATCTCACGTATATGTCAATAACATTGTTTGACCTGCATCCAGCGCTTTGTTTTGTTTTCATTAACCGGCATCATACGATATCTGATGACTAACTTGAAACTTACTTTGAGCGCAAAATTCAAAAGTACAGAAGGCACGCTTTATAGCTATCCATATACACGTTCACGCACACAGATGGCGCGGTCTTAAGTGATTGCGATTTGTTCTTATAGAATAGAGGTTAGAACGAGAGGCTTCTAAACTCTTACTATATGTTTGTTTTGGTAACGAGATCGATTGATATTTGCTTCTATACTAATTTTTGTTCTGTTTGTAAGAGTTTTATATGGGGACTAGATCAAGGCTAGAGACCTTAGGCGCGGAGTAGAAAGAATTTAAAAATTATTTATTATAATTTTAACCTGTTTAAATTAACTTACCGGAGAACTCATGGTAGCTGAAGATGTTACATCCTCGGTTTATCTCCCCTCCCGCCTCTGTGAGTCTTAAGAGCCAACCAAGGTCATTTAAAAAATAAAAGAATCGTGTATCCAATGTGTACACGCAAGAAGTGAACTTCAGTACTTTAAAAAATAATAGTATGCCAAATACATTCCGGCAGCATTAGTTTTGTACTTAATCAAATGTTGAGCAACCATATCCGTTACAAATACGTAACCATTTCCGATACAAAAATTGTAACGATAATACTTTTTGTCCCTCTCATGGCGCGTAAAGAGACGTTTTAATTCAAAAACAAATTTGTCGCCCTTTGGAACATACACATAGGCATCCCAAGTCGCTGACCTTCAAGTCATTAAGCCGTTGTTGAAGCAGTGTAAGGTGACCTTGTGGGCCGTTGTGTGCTTGTGTGGCCATGTGTGCGTGCAGTATTACAAGAACGGCCAGATCGGTACATCTGTGTGTATCTATTTTGTGCACGAAGTCTTTGACTAGGCCCACCTGTACAAACTAGTATACTTTCCCGTTCTACATGACTCACTCATATAAATTATCGGCTACCGTATTCGTAATAGTGTATTTTTAGATGTGATTAAAAATTGCATCTGCCCTTTTGTTATTTATCACATGGTTGCGAGAATTCGTTAATTTTGTTGATGACTGGATATTTTTCGAAAGAGTTGAATGTTTTTTTAATTGGATAGACTTGCGATTTCCTACAAATTACAATATAATCGTATGGGAGCGTGATGTCAGTTTGAACTATAAGTATGTATTTAGAAATATAAAGTAGTATAATATGTAGTTTATCAGTTATCTGGTTTCCATAGTATATCGCCGATGTCTGCGAACCGGGTACTCGAACTACGTCCCTAGGCGGGCATACACGTGCCGGTGTTTTCTGGGAGTTTTACTTGAGAATCAGTTGCTTTCATGGTTTTGTATAGCTTGGCAACACACAGGCAAATACTCGGTCAATCAGGTGGATCGTTTGGCAGCCTTCTGACAGAAAAATAATAATATTAGTAAGCCATAACACTGCCTCCCCTCATTTTAGTCCTATAAACACCATAAGCAGTCGAATCTGAGCCTGACTTATTGTGATGTTTGTAAAAAGAGCGATCACTCGAAACTAGTTACGTACCACTGTACAATATTGAATAAATCTCTGAAAAACACGTACCTTGTATGTGTTACTAGCTGTCCCCCGTGTTCCCGAGGGAACTTTCTATTTCCTGGAATATAAATGCTATATGTTATTCCAGGACATGTTCTATCTATGTGCCAAGTTTCATCTAAATCTGTTCGGTAGTTTTTCCGTGAGAGAAACATCTATACTCATAATCTTTCGCAATTATAATTTTAGTAGGATATAGCGGCCATAGTACACACTCTATTACAATTCAAAAGGTACAGCCCTGAGATAGACAGACAAACTAATAATAGGGTCTGGAACCCTTTGGGCACAGTACCCTAATAGTGAAACATTCTTGTCTATGATTTGACCCTGATTGGCCCCTTCACCGGGTACCACCAGCGGCACTGCGGTTGGTTAAACAGCAGTAAACAGCTTGTCTACGCTTCGGTATTGCAAAACGTGCGAATGTTTAACCGCTACTTCACCTACTAAAGCGGTGTCAATAGCCAAACTGAAACTGTGCTTTTTAATTAAGATTTCATTTTGAAATGGTATTACTCGGAAGAATTGAAAAGTTGTAGTGTCCTAAGCCGGGTTACTATATACGATCCCGATCGAAAATCCATGGATTGATGAACCTTTTGACAATAATTTTAATACATGTAATGTCAAAATTCTACTTCAATCTTGCGATAGTAATAGTAACCCGGCATTAGTGTAGACTTGGTCCGGGAAGTACTACCTTACCCATTTCCGCCGTGAAGCAGTACTCTTGTACTACTGTGTTTCGGTTAGAAAGGTAAAGGAGCCGGTAAAATTACAGTCTTAATATCTTGACGCCACAGGGTCGACAACGCGTTGACAATGCCCCTGGTGTTGCAAATGTTCATAGGCGGCGATGACCACTTACCATCAGGTGGGCTATCTCCCATTAAATTATATTGATATATTAATCCTATTTGAGTCAACTTTGCATATCAATTTTGGTATTTATTTAAGAAGAATATATGTTGGTTTTTTCAATGTCTTTTGTTAGTGTAGCTCGGGCAATTTGAACTTTATGAATTCAACGATTTTTGATCGATATCCGATACCTATTAATAATGGCAGTACGTGACAGATTTAAGATGCATTACTAACACGCGCTTTTTGTGATGGGAATTTAATTATCTTTAGATTAAGAGCTATTAGGTTCTTATGATCTTTACCGTATAATAATAATTATCTATTTTAATTAATCCATGGTTAGGTTACTTGCTTCTTAGCCCCATTTTCTAATGTCCCGCGGGGTATATCGCCAAAGGAATTTAATTTATAAATTGCAATGGAGCGGTCTGCTTCACTTTTAAATCGGAGCAAAAAACTAAATAGACTTTTTAAATTTTGGTATTTAGAAGTGGCTAGAAATATCTAAAATGTTAATCTAACTAACTAATATTATAAATGTGACAGTGATTTTGATTGTCACGCTTTCAAAAATAAGCGATTCAACATATATCGATTGAAATTTGTCACACAAATAGCCCATATTACGGAATGGGATATAGGCTTTGTATTCTGGGAGCGGATTCTAGTTTAATAGAAGATAATATATATATCCTGGGACATTCTTTTACACACGGCCATCTGATCTCAAACTAAGCAGAGCTTGTACTATGGAAAGCAGATAACTGATACACTACTTTTTATTTTTCTAAATACATAGATCATATATAGATATTTACACCCATACACAGAACAAACAGACATGTTCATGCACACAAATGTTTGTCCCGAGTGGTAATCGAACCCGCGACCTTCGACTTGGCAGTCAGGGTCGCTAACCACCAAGCCAATTGGTCTTATACCTAATTAATTTAAATTAATAGCTTTCGTCTCACTATAACTCACTTGTGGATAAAGTAAAAAAAAATTAAAAGTTTAAAATAGTAAAAGAATTAAATCGGACCAGTCGTTTTGAGTTTTATCCATACAAACAAAAAAAAAGCAATTCTTTTCTCTTTATAATATTAGTGTAGACTATGCGTGATAACAATGAGTCGTATTGTTTCTTTTATTTATTGTTGTATTGTCTATATAATATCAACATTCATAACAAATAACAGCATAGGTTGGCTAAATGGCGTAGCGGTTAGATACCTTGATTATTACGCCGCAGGTGGTGAGTTCGATTCACTCAGGATAAAAAATTGTGTTTGATTCGTGTCTATATAACTAGCTATGTATTTACATATGTAGAATGTAGTTGGGTACCATAGCACGAGCTCTGTTTAGTTTGGGATCAGATGACCGTGTATAGAGAATTTACTAGTAGGTATTTCAAAAACTCGCAAAATTTAGTAAAACTTCGCAATACTCAAAACTTCTTGTTGGATTGTAATGGATTTTTTTCACAACGTCGTTTTTATATATGTATATAATAGTTTTTATAAATATTTTGTCACGTATTTCCCATGATATCTGAAAATTACATGCGTTTAGGAATGGTTTAATAAAAACAATTAAATGTGTATAGATAGTGTTTTTATATTTTATAGTTGTATATGCGTTGCTATGCTACATATTTGTGGCAGGAATCATCGCTCCCATATGTTGTACTTAGTACAACTCAAAATCTAAAAAACTACAAAATCAAATCATTTATTTGCATTCCAAGTGTAAAAATTAGGTCGTAAATAAATAACAAACGGTACATAAAACTCAGCCGCAAATTTGAGGGCCCATTAAAAATTACAATTCTACTGCTTGTTAAAATAAGTCGACCAAGGTTAAAAGAATGAATACTACCTCTAAACGATAAACAGTCTCAATAAATGATAACAATATTAATTCGTATTGTGAAACTAAGGTATAAGGAATGTATCTGTAAAATCTCTACTCGACTGGCAGGGCAATTGTGTAATGCTTTCGGAGTCGACGTTACAGTAAGTTTTGTATTACATTGACTGCGCTACGACTGTTGTCTCACATTGCGCACGCGCAGAACCATCAACCTACTATGAAATACGCTTTAACATTGAAACTGAGAGAGTTACATAATTCGGGTGCCGTTCCTGAATTTAAAATCAAGGTTATTCCAACAGTCCTCTTATAAAGATTCTTAATTAATTTCATACCAGTTGGCTTGGTGGTTAACGCTCTGACTGCCAAACCTAAGGTCGCGGGTTCGATTCCCACCCAGGAAAAACATTTTGTGTGCATGAACATGTCAGTTTGTTCTGCTGGGTGTAAATAAAAAAAATGTAGTATATGTATGTATATCAGTTATCTGGTTTCAATAGTACAAGATCTGCTTAGTTTGGGACCAGGTGGCCGTGTGTAAAAGAATGTCCCAGGATATTTATATTTATACCTGTGTACGCCTGAAGCAGTAGTGCACATATTACTGAGTTTCGGTTAGAAAGGTAAGGCCGGTGAAATTACAGGCACATGAGACTTAACAATTTCACGACTCAGGGTCCCCAACTCATCGTCAATGCTCCTGGTGATGCAAATGACCATAGGCAGCAGTGGCCATTTACCATTAGGTGGACCGGCTGCCTATTCCCTGACCCTTCTATGAGGACTGTTTAAAATGTACTGCTTTGTGGGTTTATGCTTAGGCCCTTTTACTCCCGGTTTTTACATACATTAGACAAGAGGTTCTTTTGACTACTGTTACCTTTTTTTTTTTTTTTTTGGCAAGGTGGGAAACTCATTAAGAGTTCGACCCCCGTCCTGGGAGAGACGGGGGGATATGTGGGGTTCCCTGCACCTCCCCTTCTCCTAATGAGAAGGGCAGGAGAGGTTTACCCACTAAAACCCACCTTGGCGTGCTACCGCTATCCGGTTGGTTGGACACCGTGGTACCGCCGACCATTACCCACGATGTCCACCGGTCTCGCCCCAGCTGATGCCGGGGTCTTCCTCTCCAGAGGGAGATGGCCGAGCACGCGTGGCCATCTCCCGGCCCAGTGGCTTGACACGGCAGACGGAGGACTCCCATCCTCCGCCTGCAGCCACTAAGGGTCCCCCGAGGGGGGTGACTACTCTTACCTAAAGTAAACCTTAGTAACCTAAAGTTACCTGAAGTAAACTACATATTTGCGATGCTCCTGGTGTTCCAAATGCCCATAGACAAAGGTGATCACTTACCATCAGGTGGACCGTCTGTTTGTCGGCTACTTGACATAAATAAAATAAGAATCTGTATAGTTGCGTGTAGTATATTGTGCAGGTATATCATTATGCTGGGCGTGTCTTAACATAGCACTTGTGGTCTTCCATCAAGATTCACAGTCGAATGATTCCGGATGTGCATTCGTGTTCCATTCTAGTTAGTTGTTTCGAAATCAGAAATTGACTGATGATTGTTCTGATTGGTGTCGAGTTTTTGGAATTGGTGTTAGAATCAATTTGTTTATAAAGGTATATTTAGCCCTCTACTTGTGAAAAACTAAATCATTGCCTGTCGGTTTGTGCGCTGTGTTCGTTTAAACTGCGCAATCGATTTTGATGCGGTTTTTCTAGCGTTTAGAATTTTTTTTAAGATGATTTTTTTTGAGTTTTACTAAATTCACTTCTCTTCCATCCTTATTTTGGTGTTTTTAGCCAATAGAAACAAGTTGCCGGAAAGTTGTATGTGTAGTATCAGTTATTTTGTTCCCATAGTTCAAGCTTTGTTTAGTCTACGATCAGAGGCAAAAGCACGATTATGTGTCGCAAGCGTAGCGTTATCGTATCGAGTGCGCCAAAAAGCTGGTTTGTATGGACATCTCGTCAATCATCAACTAATCTTCGCGCATACAGTGAGTGTTGCGCGATGTTTTATTTCCCACAGCATTTGTTTCTAGCGCACTCAGTACCAGATAGGATTACGATGGATAAACACTATAATAATAACAGTTTATTCTCTTCCCACAAAGATACATACTTTCTTATTGTCTAGAATATACATATTAATGTAACAATAAAAAGGAAAAACCAAAAAAACTGTACAGTACGAAAACCATATTAATTGTGGGAGGACAGGAGCCCGAACTAGGCTAGCCCTGTGCTATGGGCCTCCTGGTCTGCACTCCTCAGAACAGGGAATATTATAAAAAATAGTATAACATATTTCATTATCGTTTTTAGTTCGATTTGACAGCGGGTCATTAAAATAAATATATTAAATTTTATTTGGCTGTAGGCCCGCGGGGTCGCAAAAACGGGCCATTCGACCTAAGCACCCAGACGTCTGCGTTTAGGCCACAGATGTCCGAGTGTGATCAAATGACCCCAGGACATTCACGCCCATTAATATTTTACATTAATTAATAGTTTATGACTGCGTTTATTAGCTAGCACTTTAGCAGTACTTCGATCTTTAACAATTATCTCTACCATCTAATATTTGTATAGATAATGAATGCTAATGACCCAGACAAATATTTTGTATCTTGGTAAGCGTACAACCATATATAGCTGTCTATATTTGTTTTTAACTGTTAAAACTGTACTGTACTGTTAACTGTTAAAGACAAACAGCCATATGGCCTGATGGTAAATGGTCACCGCTGCCTATGGACATTAGCAACACCAGCGGCATTGCCAATGCGTTGTCCGTGAGACGTGAAGTTGTTAAGTCTCATGTGTTTGTTATTTACCGGCCCCCTTACCTTTCTAATCTAAACACAGTAATACAATAAATGTATGTAGGTATCTCAGATATATTTAAAAAAACAATCGGAGCTCCTACGTTAAGATATGAAGGTAGAGTATACCGACAGACAAGCGGTTTAGCTGATGGTAAGTGATCACTGCTGCTTATAGAGATTTGCAATAGAAGAAAGATAGTTGTTGCGTCTTATTTGCGTGTAATGCCACAGTCTCTCTTAACCGAAACAGTAATACTAGTGCACTTCACGGCGGAAATGGGTAAGGTGATAGTACTTCCCTGGACGAACTCTGCACGAGTCCGGGTTCGACAACCGGCGGTGCTCACTCAGACTCTAATGTTCTGACGAATATATTTACCTTACCCTTTTTCGTACCTTCAGAGACAGTTAGTTCGCTTCCATTTTTACAAGCTTTTGTCTCGCTAAACCAGTTAGACTGTTTGGGTAAATATGGTAAAACCTTCCTACAGAATTTTAACCCATCCGATTGAGCTGAAATTTGTACAAAGATTTGACAATGCATGATGAGGTTAATGACGTCATTCTGAATCCAATATGGCGGACGTGGCAAGATGACGAATTGTCTCTTGGCTTAGATCTCTTAAACTACGCAACGGATTTTGATGCGGTTTTCTCAATAGACAGAATGATTTAAGAGTAAGGTTTATATGTACGAGGGGCGTTCAATGTATTCACGGTATAGACATGATATAATAAGCAGAAAATAAAATGTTTTTTTTTAACGTTGTCTCCCATCACCTCAATACACTTATTTGAGCGGGAAATTAACTTTTCAATACCCCCTATACAGACGACACAGTACGTCTGGTCTAAACAAATTTACCCAAAACAATCGACACGCAAAAAAAAATACCCACTAAAAATAATTTTCTTCCTTGACTGAAAAATCTTCATCAATATGTTGTCAATAGGCCATGACTAAAAAGACTGAGACAGTTAATGTATGCCGGTGTAGTGTGGTGTGAATCTGTGACCATGTTAGTGAAATTACTGACCTAATGATGAACTAGGCTATTATATTTTCCTAATACAGCATGATTTATTACAATACTAGCCGTCCCGCGCTGTTTCACCTGCTTTCCCGTAGGATGTTACATTTTTCTGGCATATAAACTATCCTATGTAACAAGGTGTGGCGCCTCTATGGTCGCACCTTTTAATAACACTGGTTGGAAAGACTGCCACCGTATCTAGTAGAGATGTCACTCATGACAGAACGGTGAAATTATAAAAAAGATCTCGATTTTCCAATTTCAACCGACCACGACTTACAGACTCGTGTGATCCAAAATAAACGGTGTATACCACTTTTAATAAGAGTTATTCTTTTATTCCTGGTGGTATTCCCAAAAATCCAAGTTTCATCCAAATCGGATTAGTATTTTTAGCCATAAAGAGTAACAAAATCTATACAAACATCTTCAGAAACTACACTACTACACCAAATCAAAAAGAAAACAAACAACAATAAACCTTAAATCTATGTACAATGGGCGATCTTATCGCTAAGACATGATATTAAATACATTTAATAATTTTAATGCATACAGTAAAATATATATTATAAATGAATTCTCAGTAAAAGCTACCTTCCGAACCGGTGTTAGAGTCTGACCATTCATAAGTGCCTGTGAAGGCCTATTTGAATAAATATTTCATTTCATATCATTTCAATGCGAAAGTTTGTATGTATATATTTGTTACTCTTTCACGCAAAAACTACCGAACGGATTTGGATGATACTTGGCACATATATAAAACATGCTCTGGAATAACATATGTGCTACTTTTTATCCCGGGAAAATGTAACATCCCTGGGGAACGCGGGTGAAACTGCGGGGGACAGCTAGTACCAACATAAAACCATTACCTATGGAGATCTATCTATATTATAATAACTGTCTACTGTATATTCAAAATTCAAAACCATTTATTTAATCGCTCGCGAAGGGTACTTATGAAGGTCCAAATTTCTAAAGCTACCATCGATTCAGAAGTCAGCCTTCAGCGTGCTTTAGCTGAGAAGAACTGGCATTAAATTTCTATACAGTGTTTCCACTTTAATTTCCTTTCCCCACGCCTCAATTCAGATTTCCCCTTCTCAGAACCTTTTTACCCTCAAAAATGATTCTGCTATAGTTTTGACACTTGTAGTAAAAATCTGCTCAACGGCCACTACTACTACTATTTATACTACACGTATCTATAACATAATAAATCTACAATGTGTGTCTTGTGTAATTTGACATCCGTATTTCATCTCTTTCCCCTTGTTGTGGAAACACTGGTTCCATATAAGAAGTCCTTTTGAAATTCAAACATGGAACAGAGAAAATAACCTAAAAGTTCATCTATGGATCCTTTGGTTATTAGAATAATACAAATCAATCTTATTATACAGCAATAAGGTTCATAATTGTAAATATGCCGTAAAGAGAAGCATGTTTAATAATGAAAATTTCCGTTATTAAGTACTTTTATTCAGAGTTATTTTGATTGGCGTAAATAATTGCTTTTAATTGGACTTGCTCGTTAACTTTAATGGTGAAATTGGACTTTATTTATGTGATAATAGGGACCTATCCTGTATTCAAGATAAATGATCAAACACTAACCAGTTTATTGAATTATATTTTTATTATTGGCTGTTCAATACACTACATTATTACATCTATTATATTATATATTACATAATATTATCCCCGCGGTTTTACCCGCGTTCCCGAGGGATGTCACATTTTCCCGTGATAAAAGGTATCCATTATTTGTATTCTAAATTTTTCCTGTAGCGCGTTTTGTAAATACAATTTTATTTTAATTCTATTCATTTGTAACTTATTTTTAATTTTTGTATTAGTGCAAATTATGTAAGTGAAGAATATATGGATACTATCCTTATAACAGAATATGAGAGCATAGGAGCGCAATAAAATACGTCTTACGTGAACCAAGTTTAATCAGGAACAAAAACAAAAGTTATCGACCTACCGACTTTAACATTAAGAAATATATAGGTTAACCTACATATATTACACCCTCACCCTTAACTCACAATAATCATAACAACATAGACACAGCATATAAAATAACACAGATTAAAAATAGCATAATATAAAAAATAACATAGTGTAATCAATCTACATCTTGGTATCTTTGAACGGGCTTTCGAATACGCTTGGAAGTTACCCTTGGTCCTGGGACGTGATCTACTCGATCTGATGTATTCGACGATTGTGTCAATCCCTGCACTACTTCCCCTGAGGGAACAACCTCTACTGGTTCGGGCGCAGAGTTACTACCGATTTCCACGTCCACCGTATCGGGAGACGCCTCTTGCACCAGTGGTGGACAATCAAAAGTAGCCCATCTTCTTTTAACTTGATCTACGTGCCTTTTTAATGGTGGACCGTCTTTTCTATTAACCAAGAGAATCCTCGACCCTGCTTTACCTTTAACCTGACCACTAAGCCACCTATTTCCTCCGGCATAATTACGAACCCAGACATCCTCCCCTACACTAAAATCTCGCGAAACCCCACCTGCCTGACATTTTTGTTTGGCTTGTACTTCTTGAACCCTATCTTCTAGCTGACGATCAGCGCGTAACAGGTCCAGCCTTGAGCGTAAATTTCTGCGTTGTAATAGCATAGCTGGAGATACGCCTGTAGAACTATGAGCTACGTTTCTATATGCCATCAAATAAGTCTGTAAAGCCGCTTCGCTATCGCAACCGTCCCTTAAAGACTTTTTAAGGGCTCGTTTACACAACTTGACCGCACCCTCTGCCGCTCCGTTAGACGACGGATGGTAAATCGCAGTAAACGTTACTTTTATGCCATTATTGCTCATAAAATCTGCGTATTCCCTACTCGAAAAAGGTGGGCCGTTGTCGGATACTACTTCCTTAGGCAATCCAAAACGAGCGAACGTCTCTCGTAGTACCTTAATCACCGCACCGGCCGTAGTTTTCTGCATTTGAAATACTTCTAACCATTTAGTCGTGGAGTCTATAATAATCAAGAAGCTTTTACCATGAAAGGGTCCTAAGAAGTCAACATGAAGTCGCGACCATGGTTCAGGTATGTACGGCCACGGCTGCGGCGGCGCTCGCGAAGGCGCACTGCCTTCCGCCGCGCACGTCGCGCACGCCCCGCACACGCGCTCCACGTCGCCGTCGATGCCCGGCCACCACACGACACTTCGAGCTATACTCTTCATCTTAACAATACCCATGTGTCCAGTATGTAACTCCTCTAACAGTACACTCTTTAACGCATGCGGAATTACTAATCGGTAGCCCCAAACGACACAACCCCTATCTAAATACAATTCATTTCGCCGTATAAAATAAGGTTTTAACATTTCATCCTTACAGTAAGAAGGCCAACCCGTTTGTAAAAATAATGTTACTTTATTTAAAATATCATCCTTCTTCATATGCTCTAAAATCATCTTTCTTGTGACCGGTAAAAATTTTTGAACAAAATTTACGTACGTCTTTTCTTCTGTCTCACGCGACCTACACTCTAATGGTAACCTAGACAGAGCATCGGCTGCATTCGCGTTGCTACGAACATACTCTATTTTATAGTCATACCCGGCCAATATGACTGCCCAACGTTGCATCCTACTGGCAGCCATTATTGGAATTCCCTTCTTGTCTCCAAAAATTGCAACTAACGGTTTATGATCTGTTCTTAACGTAAATTGTCTACCATACAGATACTGATGAAATTTTCTGACACCATATATTATAGATAAAGCTTCCTTTTCTATCTGTGAGTACGATTTTTCAGCTGAATTAAGGACTCGCGACGCGTACGCTATAGGCCTCTCCCCTTCAGGCGTGATGTGCGAAATAACTGCCCCTACACCCACACTACTGGCATCCGTTGTCAGCACAAGGGGTAAATCCGGCGAGTAGTGTGCTAAAATTTCACTAGAAATTAGTAATTCTTTGATCCTATTAAAAGCTAAGGTACATAATTCAGTCCATTCAAATTTTATTTCTTTTTTTAATAAATTGTATAATGGCGCCAGTACTTTGCTTATGTTAGGTACAAACTTTGCATAATACATGACAAGCCCTAGAAAAGAACGCAACTCTGAGACGTTTTGGGGTATTTTGACTTTCTTAATGGCTTCTATCTTTTCAGGACATGTATGTACACCCTTTTTACTTATAATAAATCCTAAGTACGTCACTGAATCCGCAAAGAAGGTACATTTTTCTTTTTTAATTTTTAAACCGTATTTTTGTAATCTTTCGAAAACCTCATGAAGAGTCGCTAAATGAGAACGATCATCTGTTCCTGTTATTATGACGTCATCAAGAAATACTCCTACTCGTGGCATATCAGCAAAAAGCTGTTCCAACTTCCTCTGAAAAATACCGGGGCTCGAAGCTAAGCCGTAAATTAACCTATTGTACATAAACAGGCCTTTATGTGTATTTATAACCGTATACTTCTTTGATTCATCAAGTTCAAGTTGCGCGTACGCCTGAGATAAATCTAGTTTTGTAAATTTATTTCCCCCATGTAATTTCGTTAATAAATCTTCTACTCTCGGTAAAGGAAAACGGTCCACCTCCAGGCATTTATTCAAGGTAACTTTAAAATCTCCACATACCCGTATGCTACCATCTTTTTTCATCACCGGTACAACAGGCGTAGCCCAGTCAGAAGTGGTTACCGGCGAGATGACTCCGTCCCTTACCAGCTGATCGAGTGCTCGCTCCACCGGTTCGCGCAGCGCATACGCCAAAGGGCGCGCGCGAAGAAACACCGGCCGTGCGTCCGCACGCAGCCGGAACCCAACCGTACCATCGGTGAATCTTCCAAGCCCATCCGAAAATACCTCAGAGTATCTGGAACTAAATTCATCAAATCTAAATCTTACATCCGAATTCCTCATACTATTTATTGTTACAATGGGTATATCAATACCTAATTCACTTAACCATTGTCTACCTAAAAGACTCGTCTTTCCACTTTCAATAACATACAAATCGAGATATTTAGACTTGTCCTTATACTTCACAAACGGCTTAAGTTTACCCACCGGCATAACAGTTTCACCCGTATAGTATCGCAACATTAAACTACATCTTTGAATCTTACAATCAGAAAATAATTCATTGTAACAATCCTTGCTTATGCATGATATCGCACTACCTGTATCTATTTCCATAACTAACCTTTTATCATTTACACAAACATCGATAGTGTATGGTCCAAACTTTTCAACATTATTATTCAACATAATTGAGAAGTTATTTACCTCATCACTTTCAAAACTGTAATTGTTCGTATTTTCGCCGGGTATTAGTGTTTCTGACAAGTTGAACATGGTTGTCAAACCCCGCAGTTTAGGGCACATCCTTTTTAAATGCCCTTCTCGAGTACAAACCCTGCATACATATGTCCTATATTTGCATGTTTCTGCCGCATGATTATTGCCGCATACACCACATTCACCTGGGTATTTATTGTGAACTTTATTATTTCTCCCATACTGTTGGTTCCCGCTGCCCGCTCCGCTTGTGACCCTTGCGCCACCGCCTAATGAATTATGCGAAGTTGTCGTAGGCATGGCTCGTCGCGCTCTGTTGCCGCTATGTGACCCCATCGATTCCCTCTTTATGCGAGTATTCGATTGAGTCTGTCTATCTGCTGACACCACCTGATGCACTGCCGATGTCGCCTTAGGTATATCGCCACCTCGTCCCCGGGTACGATCTTCTACCAAAGCTGCGTCCGCCTCGGCTGCTTCAATGGTCACTGCCAGTTTGAAAGCTGCATCGAAGGATATATTATCTTCTGCAAACAGTCTTTGTCTGATGTAATCACTCATCAAGCCGCACACAAACTGGTCCCGCAAGTTTTCTTTTAAATTTGCCTCAGAAAACCTACAATTAATTGAAAATCTTTTCAATTCTGCTGCATATTCTGCAACTGTCTCCTCACATTGCTGCCCCCTGCGTCTAAATTTGAACCGTTCCGCCAAGAGACTCGGTTTTGGTTGTAAATGACCTTTCATTACGTCGACAAGGTCACTGAAGGTCTTGGTGGATGGTTTGTCAGGCGTACATAGATTAACCAACAGTTCGTAAGCATCACTTCCAATCACAGTAATCAACGTAGCCACTTGCATCGCCGGTTTCACGTCGTTCACAATAAAATATTGTTCTAATCTGTCTATGTAAAGACTCCAGTCGTCCTTGCTAAGGTCAAACGCACTTATTTTACCAACTGCCATTTTACCGGTAAACACATCAACACATCCACACACGAAGGTAATTAACCAGCTCGTCGCCAATGAAGAATATATGGATACTATCCTTATAACAGAATATGAGAGCATAGGAGCGCAATAAAATACGTCTTACGTGAACCAAGTTTAATCAGGAACAAAAACAAAAGTTATCGACCTACCGACTTTAACATTAAGAAATATATAGGTTAACCTACATATATTACAGTAAGTAAAATGTTGTTTCACACCTATTATTAGTAAGTAGGCTTGTCCAAATCTCTAGATTATGATTTATATATTGTACTGCCTATAAGCTGTTGGTGTGCCAATAAAGTAAAATAAAAATAAAAAATTATGTTATTCCAATATCTGGTACATCTATGTGCCACATTTCATCCAAATCTGTCCGGTAGTTTTTGCGTGAAAGAGTAACAAACATCCATACACACAAACATTCGCATTTATAATATTAGTAGTATCATAGTGAACTATTTATGCATTGTTTATAAACAGGATATATTTGGAAACTGAGTCTTATATCAAGGGCGTCAAGGTTCATAATTGTTTAATGGTACAAGGCTGGCTTATCAAATTGCGCCCCATTCTAGGCAGCATAAGGTTGCGACCTACTTGTTTTGAGACTATATATAGTATTTTGTCAGCTTTGTAAAATTATTATATTTTTGACGTTATAATGTCTTATAAATCGGTGAACACCGGCTGCACGCACGAAAAAGTGTCACGTTCCGTCTGAGCCCGAGCTAGGAAACGATCCTTAACAGAATAACGCAGAGAAGGATATCAAATGCGTATGTAACATGTATATAAGTTGTAAATAAATTGTTAATAGCACATTGTTACTTGTAATTAGTCTGTATCATCATCATCAGCCTATCTTGGTCCACTGCTGCACATAGGCCTCACTGCTGCATATAGCACGCCACTGAGCTCGATCTTCAGTTCTTTGTTGGAAACAATCTGTTTAATTTAAGTAGAAACATATTTGGATTAACGAGTGTAAATAAATGTTAATTTATCAAAAAAAAATTTTTTTCAATTAACTCCTTTGTATTATACAAAATAATGATAATTCAATGATAATAATTCAATTCAATTCATAAAAGTATCCAATTTTTCATCAATGTTTCTTTATGACGTTATCACGTTAAACTATCTATTAACAACCAATTTATATTATTAATTAGCTTAACATTGACAAACCCTTATGAGTATTATCGGCTTTAATACCAGCTCAGAGGGTTGCTTTTTCTTAAAAGCGGGTGAAATACTCAGTAATGACTTCCCAAAACAAGCATACATCGTTCATATAAATTGTAATATTTACGGTTTCGTTGGTGAATAAAGATTAACTTCACCGTAGTATTGTAAATGAATAAATTATTAAAATTTACAATAACAGAGATGATATATTTAACGTCTCCTGGACAATTAATTAGTCAATAAAAGGTCACGGCATAATTTCTGTAGCCATTTCTTTCTGTTCATTATCGGTGTTCATAAAAAACGAACGTCTCTTGTATGAGATGAAATGATTCTTGAAATGTCATTCGAAATTATAGCAATTATGTATATTGTTTCATTGCGAGAGGAAGGACGTTACTATTAAATCGAGATTCGTAACAAGGGTCAAGATTATGCGAGCCTGCCGCATTCTTCTGAAGTAAAGTTTTCCTTTATTACAATTTTACTGAGGGAGGGAACTTTTGAATTGGTTTCCATAAAATTTATTTAATGAGAGCTAAGTGGCAGTTCTTTCTTTAATCAGTTAATATTTATATAGAACACGTTGTCCTGTCGAAATAAGTCCATACAAAAAAGCAGGAATTCGATCGCAGCGATAGATCTGCACTTGATAGATAGTTTCCTTCTGCCGTTTATAGTTACCACTTTGGCTACATCAATATTACGTTTAAACCTGACCTAAACTAATTTCCTTAGTTTTTTTCCCCAAACATTACTTTTCCAATATTTTCTGACGTTTTTGTCACAATAATATTTTGGTCTACCACGTCACCTTCATCATTATTGCGATTTAACTTGACCTTAATGTATTTTCTGTTTTAATCCCAAACGTCACATTTTCAATATAATCTGATGTTTTGCGAAAAAAAAAGCTTTCAGCGTGAATTGGATCGCAACAAGAGTTGATGGTACCAGAACCTGCTGATTGTAGGTCTGCTAATGAGATGCTTTGGCGATCAATTTTAATCGTTATCTGTTTATCAAATTTCTTGATAGACTTGCGACCCGGTGGTAACTTTAGTACCTTTGCATCATTACTGCTGAATTAATGGCTCTGATTTCGGATTTGACGGGCTGTTGCCTTGGTAGTTAGCGCCTCTACATGAACATGTGTAAATAGCTATAGAAAGTATGTACATATTTTGTAAAAAAAAAATATATCATTGATCTGGGGTGTCATTCTGTTAGTTAAAAAAGACACTAGCTCGAGGATGTTTCGTCGCGACCTCATTGCTCTATCTTTTTCGCTAACTACGCAATCACATGAGAGGTACGCGCTCGGAGGCCTTGTTGCACTGGCTCGTCAAAGAAGTTTGTATTAGCTGAATAAGGGGGCTGTAAAGAATGTCCCAGAATATTTATTTACCAGAAGATAATTGAACCATGCTTTCACTTAGATTATTAGTGGTGGTCAAATGCTAAGTCGTTGAAGTATCGGCCGGTTACAGATACCACTTTCTAGTAGAAACGCAAAGTGGTTGAAGGTAAATTGCACTTGAGTTAGTAAACATTGGCTTCTCTATATCGGTTAAGTGTTTTCGCGAAGACATGTTCTGTTTGTATAGTATAATGTAATTTTCGCCAAAGCAGTAGGAGGTCACAGTTCCTATTTCAGTAGAGGACTAATGATATTTTAACTGCTAATATAGTGAGGATTGTATGGATGAGGATTTCTAATTAAAGAGACGTCAATCGGACCTTTTTTTTTTTTTTTTTTTTTTATGCCACTTAGGCCGACAAACAAGCAGACGGTCCACCTGATGGTAAGTGGTCACCGCCGCCTATGAACATTTGCAACACTAGGAGCATCGCCAATGCGTTGTCGACCCTGAGACGTGAAGTTGTTAAGTCTCATGTGCCTGTAATTTCACCGGCCCCCTTACCTTTCTAACCGAAACACAGTAATACAATTGCATTACTGCTTCACGGCGGAAATGGGTAAGGTGGTAGTACTTCCCCGGACGAACTCTGCACTAAGAGCTCTACTACTACCTTACTGGTTCGGGGATTTAACCTTAGAACTATACCTGAGCTTTATACTCTTCGAAGACGGACGCTTTGTGGACCACTTGCTTCTAACTCTTGAACCAAGTTTGCTTCGGAAAGTAGGGAAATTTTCCAATCGAAATTAAATATAATTGATTTTGGAGTTTGACAATTGTTCCGCACTGGAAAAATATTCTACCTGAGCTACTGTAATAGAACAAAGAAGATGATGTGTCAGCAAGTATATTAACCATTCAAGAAACTTTGAATTTGCGACAAATAAATTATGATATTGTAATTAATGATTTAATTGCTATAAACAATGAAGTAGTTCATCGATCTATTTAAATATATTTATTTAGTTTAATGCAATTTTAATGACCGACATTAAGGAGTACGTTAAGGATTTATTGTTATAAATATATTAATATTAACTCGGCACCAATACTATAGCACTATTTATATATTTTTATGATTAATATTATAATATTTCTATAGGTACCGAGGAATTAATGTACATTTTTTTTTATCGTGACGCATATTCATAGGCGACGACAGAATATCAGCGTTGTGGGTGAAACCTCAACATTAGGCTGAGTCGTAGCCTTTTTTCTTCTCATGACACACAGATACAGAATCATTATTTGAATATATTGTATCCATCATTTTAATTTGTGTGTTTTGGGAGAAAATAAACTTATTATTATTATTACAAATGTATGAAGACAAAACTGCACTGGCACCTTGATGGTCAGCTGGGAAATGAATGCAACATATCTGCACCCTGAAAAAAATGAAAATGAAAATGAAAATGAAAATATTTTTATTCAAATAGGCCTTTACAAGCACTTATGAATAGTCTGACTCTAATACCGGTTCGGAAGGTTGTTTTTTACTGAGAAGAGCCGGCAATAAACTCAGCAATTACTCTTTTAAAAAAAAAAAACAAACTTAGATTTATTACATAAAATATTATTTAGTCTCATTGACAATACCTGTGTGTTATGGCAATATTGCAGAATTATTTAACAATAATATAATATTATAAATATGTAATGAAAAAAAAAATACAAACAAACTAAAGCCGACCAGCCCCCACAAGCAGCACCTGTTCACAAGTATGACGCATGTGGCAGCCATCGCCCTCCTCGCCATATTGTAGGGAAGTGAGCGACCCGCCACACGACGCCGCCACAAGCAAAGGCATTAAAGCGAGCATGACTAACTTAAGTTTGAAGCACATCAAAAAAAAAAAATTATGAATTTTAGAATACACACAAAGTGTTATCACTGTGACCATAACATGTTCAAAGTTATAGATAAATTTAAATTGCATTCAAATAAAAAAATAAATCATACCATACAACATTACATTTACAACCAGGCACTATTATCATTTAAATATTCATTTATGTTGTAATAAGCCTTTTTTACCAATACAGCTTTAATATGATCCTTAAATTTTTGCAAGGACAAATCTAAAGTCGATGCAGGGATTTTGTTATAGAAGCGCGCACCTAGTCCCAGAAATGAACCTTGTACTTTTTGCAGTCGATAAGCAGAGGTCACGAGTTTGTGCTTACTTCTAGTATTTATTGAGTGCATATCACATTTTTTAGCAAAATGACTAATGTTTCGATGGACAAATAATATGTTTGCATAAATGTACTGTGATGCAACTGTAAGTATTCCTATTTCTGCAAACTTATCTCTAAGGGAAGTTCGAGAACCCCAATTATACATAGCTCGTACCGCCCGCTTTTGCAAAATAAATATAGTTTCTATATCAGCAGCTTTGCCCCAGAGCAAAATGCCATAGGACATAACACTATGAAAATAACTAAAATATACTAATCGTGCTGTATCTACATCTGTTAGTTGTCTAATTTTTCTCACTGCGTAAGCTGCCGAACTGAGTTTTCCCGCAAGGGATGATATTTGGGTACCCCACTGAAGTTTTGAGTCTAAATTTCATAATAGATTGATGGTTCGACGGGCGAGCAGTGTGGCACAACACTCGTAGCACCGTCAATGTACTACAATATTGTCTGCAACGACGATTCCGAGTGCATTACACAATTACCCTGCTGGTATGATCCTTACGTTAAATTTGTCAGCAAGGACAATTTCGCATTGCAATTTCAAGTTTCACAAATATTTTATTGCAACATGCTCACTACTGGTCTGATATATTGATCTAAGCTATAAAATTGCCATGTCTCAGGCTATTTCACAAGCTCATGTATAATTCAGGCGTGTTTTATGTGCTTTGCTTCCGAACCAGTCGGCTAGCCTCGACACTTCCGTCGAGCTATGAGTTTTGCAAGAGATCTTTGACATTTGCTTAGTATCATTGCTAACGGATGCAGCAATGTTTGTTGATATATAGGTACTTGGTTATTACCCTGGTTAGTATTTCATTTCATGTAGGTCGACAAACAAGTAGATAGTCCACCTGATTGTAAGTGGTAATTCTTTGTCTTTATCCACCCTGACACACCGTCTAATCTACCTGTAACTTTTTAAACCGACAGGACTGCATTTCTGGTTCAAGAAGGGTAGTTCTTCTCCGGATAAACGCTGCAATAAGAGCTCGGTAGTAACCTTTGATTTTTTCAGCTGTATTTAAAGCTGTCAGCCTGTTTTTTTACGGGTTGCCCTTTATCATCAGCAACCTTATGCAGTCCATTGCTGGAAGTAGGGGTCTTTGGATCCTTGTCTACCCTTTCTAGACCAATCTACATTTCTTGTTCAGATAATATTAACTTTTGCTTGTGCTTAACTATATGGTTTCTTATAATTTCTTTCCGAGGTTTGTTTGATCTCTCCGTCCACTGGCTTTGGTTCCTTAGGGAATTTTTAATCATTCACACTTCACTTCAATTTTCCCCTGATTTCAACCGAAGGATTTTCTCACAACCCAACAGATAATTCTTAAATACAGCTATCTCTTGCAAATCTGCTCTGTTTAACTTTTTTGCGTTGCAAAACTCGCCTATATATTAATATTCATATATCTTGCGACATTATAATTTATACATGCACATTGACCATGCATTTTGTCAGCGCAACATTAATTATTTCGTCGACAAAAAACTGCATGTAGTAACAGCTTGTAAAGGTCAACACAAAAATATATTTAAATTCTAACACTGACAATGCGCTTTAAAATGAAGTTCTCGTACAGGTTAATTAAAACCAATGAAAAGGTGGATGGTGACACAATCCTGCCAAGAAAGGTGTGTTTTCGTTATTCAGAGAAACAAGTTCAGAATCGAAAAAACTATCGCTACGATGGTCGAGTAGCATAAAGCTCAGCTAGAGATCGGTGGCCCAGGAGCCGATTCTAAGGTTGGGCAAGGTACCTTTTAGCCTGGGAGCAGTAATTTGCCCGAGAGACTACGTTAAGGTACTCGATCTCGGTGATAAAGTCTTTAATCATATCACATAAGTATTCTACCTGTGACCTAAATTTAATTCAAACACTATTTTCATATATTAAATATTTCTTAGATAAGATTTTTGCAATTTTGAGGAGTCAGTTACAAAATAATTTGCAAAAAATTATGTGCAACGCTATATACTTAAAATAATTGGCATCTCTAAAAAGAAAAAGTACTCGTCACGATGCAATTCCTAACTTGAAATTGGCAAATAATGTGCCAACAATTATCGCAGGCATTATACTGTAACTCACTGCAAGTAAGCGACCTCTCGGAACGTCGCAATCTTATTCGGGGCAGAGCTTTTGCAACCTCTCAGCTTGTAGTTGCGTCCCCGTTTAACGAACGAATACCTCCGATCGAAGTACGGAGAATGTCGTGAGATGTTTGATTGGAGACAACAAAGATATCTCTTGACTCCCTTGTTGAATCTTTCAGTAACTTCTACAAGTCGCTTCTGCGAAAGCTTCTGTTAAACCATCACGCCTTCTCTGGTGATGACTGGACATCATCTATGAACACGCCTACAATCCTTCACCGCCCGCACTACAGTGATGTGGCGACATCTATGAACGAGTAGAAACACGCGAGATCCTACATCGCACTATCAAGATTTTCTCAGGATTTGACATATATACAAGCATCCAATATCAAAAGTTGGACCGCGGTCCTCAGGCAAGATCACCTAGCGGCGGAAGATCTTCCCTTTTAAATGGAGGAGTCTCATACCTCGCTCCACCATAGTATCATTGTTGTTATTTGCGTCTAGATCTAGCCCTAAACTTAGATGGTACCTGGCTGCTATAGCACCAACAGAGGTAATTTGGAATTAGCGACCTTCTCGATAAGAATAATGACCCTGATACTAGCTCAAAAGATCATTGTGATATTGGCGTCATTCCACAAAAAACTTTGGTAATATTCTAATGAATTTCCGGTTTTCAATTCGCGAAACTTCACGGTCTATTTAATTTGTAAATAATTATATTTTATTGTTTGGTTCAAGCAAATATTTGGTGTTAGCTATATCCCTCGTTTTTTAATAATTTTATGATTGTTTGTGTATATTTTTTTCTTAAATTGAGTGTCGTTGGGGTTTTTTGTTTCTGCCAACAATTCATCATCGTTTGCTAGATAGAATGTTTATTTTTTGGTTTATTGATCTTCGAGAATACGTTTCTTAATAATGATTCTATCGTATAAGTTTATTTGAATGTATAATTGATAATTTTTGATGTTTCAAGGATATTTTTAGAACCTGTCTATTTTTTTTCTATCATACAGAATTCCGATGTTGCTTCCTTCGTTCTGTACAGATCTTAATATTTATTTTGTCATAAATTAATAATAAAATTTGATAATAATATAATAAATAAATATCCTGTGATATTCTTTTACACACGGCTATCTGAGCCCGAACTATGCAGAGCTTGTTTTCCATATTGAAAACAGGCAACTAACATACTACATATCTATGTTTTTAAATAGAAACTTATAAATATATATTTACATCTCGACATAGAACAGCCAGACATGTTCAATCACACAAATGTTTGTCCTAGGTGGGAATCGAACTCACGACCTGCGGCGTGGCAGTCAGGGCCTCTAAATACAAAGCCAACTGGCCCGCCAAATGATCTGTGTCTTATATTTTGAACTCCATTCAATAATTATTGTTTTATCTTGTTTCAGATTACGAAAACCATTTTGATGTGAGTATTGCATTTAAGTATAACCAGGAAAATAATTTGCTAAACGACAATCTTTATTATTATGTTATACTAGAATAAAATATGCTGTCTTTAGTCCGGCACAAAACCAGTTAGCAATTTTTTATCAGTTCTCCAAAATTAGAAGAAACTTTCCAAGAAATTCTTTGGCAAAGCCGTATTGCAGACCAAAATTTCCTTATAGGTTGGGGAAAAAGTTCCTTCGCATTTTTTAAGAAAATTCAAAACATTTTTAATATAGTTTATTTACATTTAAAAAATAAATAAAATAAAATATCCCGGACATTAAACCAGAGTATGTAGGTACCATTTTGTTCGATAACTTTTTGCCATCTTGTAGGTAGGGACATGATCCCATTGCTATAGACATTTTGGGACTTCTGATCAAAATACTGCGACAAGTGGTTTTGACAGTCCTCTCGTGATGTTAACCTGACACTGCCTAAAGAATTTTGAAGAGACCGGAACAGGTGGAAATCTGAAGGTGCAAGGTCAGGACTATACGGCGGATGCATTAATACCTCCCAGCCAAACTCTCTTAATTTTTGCTGAGTGGCTAAAGATGTGTGAGGTCTAGCGTTATCATGATGAAAAACCACACCCCTTCTGTTGATTAATTCCGGCCGCTTTCTCTCAACTTCTTGCTTTAATCTCATCAGTTGTTCGCAGTAGAGTTCAGAATCAATGGTCCTGCCTGGTGGTAACAGCTCATAATGAATAATGCCCTCCCAATCCCACCACACACACAGCATCACCTTGTTGCGAGTTAACCCGGGTTTCGCCACAGTCTGTGAAGCCTGACCGGCCTTTGACCACGACCTTTTTCGCACGTTCTTGTCGTACGTGATCCAATTTTCATCACCAGTTATCAGCTTCTTCAAAAAAGGTTCGGTTTGTGACGTCGTAATAAAGAATCACAAATGAGTACACGGTTACGGAGGTACCCAAATATCTAGCTTTTTTGGGTACCCAGTTTTTTTCAAATGCGCTAAAACTGTTTTGTGGTCAATTCCCAGTTCTTCAGCTACGTCGTAACTACTGATATGCCGATCTTGCTCCACTTTTTCAAAAATGGCATCCATTTTATCCGTAATGGGGCGACCAGAGCGACGTGCATCTTTGACATCAAAATTTCCGGATTGAAAACGCTTATTATATATATTAATTATGTTCTTTAAAATTTAAACTTTCAATGATAACAAAACCAGCCAGATACAAATAGTGTAGCCAAAGAGATTTTATTACAAGTTCATACATACTATAATGGGAAAAGACTTTTTCCCCAACCTAATAGTATTTAAATCTCTCTTTTAGGAATTGTAAAACGTCATTCTCTCATCGTCTTTTTCCTCCGAACCACAAAAAAGAGGAAACTTGCTTCCGGGGTTAGTTTCCTGACCATTTTTTTTTATAAAAACTGTGTTTGACTGGATCTCACCTAATGGAAAGTGACGATGCAGTCGAGGATGGTACACGCGGACTCAAGTAATGCCCATCCACTCTTGCCTTAAAGACTCCTAGATTATATGAATCGGGAAAAACTGACGCCGGCAATGAGTTCCACTCCTTCGCTTCCTGACTCTCGTAATCTAGGTGTTTTTAAGGGAACATTAGCCCAATTGCTACAACCTTAGCCTCTATAACTCGTACAAAGTAAAAAGTTGACTAAACGTTAGCCTCTTACTCAAACAAAACTGAGGTCTTTATCTAGTAGGGTTTTTAGAAATTTGGAAACCCTCCACCTGTGCTTTTATATCTGTTTATCTAAGTAATATAAGTGTGGAATCTGTATTTATGTAAACAGTGATGTAAACACCTATGGCATATGCAATTTTACACGCTTGGCTCATATTACTGACTACTATTCTATTGCGGTATTGTTGTTTGGCAATACTGTAGTGCAATGCACTGCTTGGACTTTGCTTGCCCGTTTAAGAGCTCAGGAAATAATGCTGTGATCTAATTAAACGAAAATAGCTCTAGTATTCATTATATTAGCTTATAGTCTTTGTTAATTTTGAATGTCAGTTACTTTACCAAATTTCCTTGTTCGCTCTGCGTAAAGTAACTTGCGTTTGATACGACGAATTTTATACATTATGGGTTAGTTAGGTTAGTTTTTACTGCGATACTTACTTCCTTCATAACAAGATATACTATATCTAATATATTCGTTAGTTCCAATTCCAATTTGTTGTTTATGGCTCGTGTAACCGATGACTCTGCCAATGTCATGGAACACAGCGGTAACATTTTCGTTAGTTATTAATTAACTTTTTGTCCTCTGTATAATTGTCATTAATATTCAATGAATTTTTGAGGAAAAGGAAAGTAAAGATAAAGACTTCCTCCTTGTCAGGAAGGTCTATAAAAGGTGTGCAAGTTTGTTCATATCATCGGTGCAAATCTCAAGCGCCCTACATTACCATAGACATTGCGTAACAGTGACATAGAGTCATATCACATGTGTCATTGCATTCAAGATGGCCGCTGTGTCTGTCAGGCGTGCAGTACAATAGCCTCCGCTTTCGTTCCGCCTGCTATGGCGGTAATAGTGTTGTCACAACACTGATATCGATAAAAAGTCTTGATTAAAAACAGAGCTTTCAAATCCGGAAATCATAATCGGTATTTTTGTGATCATTAAACCGATGAGATTGTTGATAAACATAAACCGATTAATAGAAAAAAATTTTTATGACAAGCCAATTCTGTTGACATGCGAAGTAACTACGTTACATCACAACAGATACAGCTTGTTTATAAATGAATAGCCTTTTTCAACTGTTATTTAATCCCATTTCCAAGAATTCCGTAATTTACTAGATTTGCGTCAGACCATGGCTCAGGTACTGTGAAATCTTTAATAGACGAGGTTGTTTGACGTAACATATTTGTCAAATGTTGCAGCTTTTTGCCATAACCTGTTAGTTTGAGTTGTCGACCTTCTAAAATTATTTATTGGCATGCATATAGTATGTTAATTAATGTAAAAAAAACTCATATATGATATTTGTTGTGTATAACGCCTATGTACCTTAAATTTAAATAAGCTTCTAATAAACCATCTTGGGTTTGAGTTTGATTCTTTATCTAGTAACCAGTTCAAAAAATATATTGATATGAACAATCTATCGTCGTCATAAGATTATAAACAAGAATTTCTAATTGATCCTACTAATAAACGCGAAAGTTTGTATGTATGGATGTTTGTTCGTCTTTCACGCAAAAACTACCCAACGGATTAAGATGAAACTTGGCACATAGATAGAGCATATATTGGAATAACATATGGGCTACTCCATTTATTCCGGGAAAATGGTTCATCCCTCAGGAACGGGGTGAAACCGGGGGGGACAGCTAGTATGTTATAAAATCATATCCCGTTGCTTCTTTTTTTTTTTTTTTTTTTTTTTTTATACCACATGGACCGACAAACAAGCGAACGGTCCACCTGATGGTAAGTGGTCACCGCCGCCTATGGACATTTGCAACACTAGGGGCATCGCCAATGCGTTGTCGACCCTGAGACGTGAAGTTGTTAAGTCTCATGTGCCTGTAATTTCACCGGCCCCCTTACCTTTCTAACCGAAACACAGTAACACAAGTGCACTACTGCTTCACGGCAGAAATGGGTAAGGTGGTAGTACTTCCCCGGACGAACTCTGCACTAAGAGCTCTACTACTCGAGCTACTATACTACTTTATTATATATTACAGATATTTAAATCAGTAGTTAGATTCCCTAGGTAGAAACTAGCGGATCGAAAGCAACTACGCAGTACGCACCTGTCCAACTTGTTCATTTCCACCTACCTCATGAACTTTCTCCCCCCTTGGGAGTCGCCCGTTTAATAAATAACGTTAAGATCTGTAAGCTAGATATAGTAACCACTAGCTTGGTAACAGACTAATTTATTTAATAACTTGCTTCCGCCCTGCGGTTTCGCCTGCGCCAAAATTGATAAAAAGTCTAATGGGCTACGTGAGTGCCAAATTTCAGCATTTCAGTTCAGCCGCTTAATACGAAAAAACAAACAGACGAAGACTTTTAAATTATTAATATTAGTATGGATAATAATATGGCGAGCCAGTTAAATGGGTACCGCTTCATTGGATAAAATAATATTAATGTGGCAATGAGTTCTCAGCTATGTCTTTTTTTATTGCCGGTCCCAAAACGTGCCGGTTTTTTTTATTAGTAAAGGCTTCCTTTTGAATTAGATATAAACATAACTTGAACGGTGTTGGTTGTAAAAATTCACGTACAATAAGAAATGTGAGGTCTAATGGTGAATTTATGTAACTTATGCCTGAAGATAGATTTTTGAAGCTTAAATATTTCGGTAGCTGTCTGCACTTGCGAAGACGCGTTCAAAATTCTAAATTCAGAAACATTATTCTTTCCACTACTTGCCACTACCCTTTGTAAAGTCAGCCTTCAACTGAGAAGAACCGGCAAGAAACTCATCGTCTCATACCTTATCGTACATATATTCAGCCACATCACTTATCATGACGTTATGCGCGACACTAAGCTTATCCGAAGTAAAAAAAAATAAAAGATTAACGCGGATTACGATAACATATAACTCGGTTTGATTGTGTTTCGTTTATCTTCTAATCTCAGTATGCATTAAAAGGTTTTGATTAATTTGTAACAAATACTTAATTTGGTTTCACATGCGAGTAGCGAAATTTTTTTTTTTTTTGATATAATAATATTTCATTAGGGTTCAACGATCAATCTAATCTATTACCTAGAGACGTATCTGAAAAAGAAGATTCAGCTCTCACTTCCGAAAGTATGATTTGTATAATTCAATCAATCGATAAACTGTTATGTGTTATATCGATAACTAGGTCACGTCACTAGTACTCTAGGTGCATTATGAAACGTTTGAATAACTCTTGCTTTCCACGAGTCGAATGCATTACGTGTTTCTTGTTTCTTGTTACACGTGATATATGGTGGGTACTTCAGGGGTTAAAGAGCCATAGGACGCATGGGCTTGAACCCTGCAAGGTGTTAAGTTCTAGTTTTAGTACCCGTTTATTGGCTGTCGGTACTTTTTAATGCGCAGTTCAGAAGATCGTGTGACCCTTAAGGTTTGATACAATGAAGAAGCCAAAGAGATCGATATGCTGACGATTGGTTTAGATCCAGAAATAAAACAAAAGCGAGAGTGTCAGGAGAGTTTAACTTAAAAGGGAGGAAGCTAGGGTGATTATTGGAGCTTATGTTTGGCTGTAAAGGGTGACGATGATGAAGCACTTTTGCCCAAAAAAAACTAAGACTCTGGACATTCTCCAGGTCCTCAGAGTCAAGAAATACAGATTCCGATTGTTAGTTGTACTATTGTGGTCCGCACTATATGGTTGCCCGTATGCAGAAAATCTGTCAAGTGTTCTAAGAACCTCTCTTTCGTTGCCAAAAGATGAAAAGATTATGGGAATATCTAAACCATGTCAAAATTCATCAAAACCGTTATATTTACGCGATTCTGATGCACACAAGACTTTCTCTTTTCATCTTAATAAGCTTGCCGTTGTGTCTAAATAGGCGAGCAGCGTTAGAAGTGCACGCTAGCTGCAAAATCGAAGTTTTGGATGCAGTTTTTGTAATTTGCAACGAATCTGCCAACGAGGACCCGTCGTGCAGTTCTTAAACTAGCAGATAGGCTGCAGACCATCTGTTTACACACATGGAGCAGGAAAAGCATAGTCATTTAAATCAATTAGTAATGCAAACACAATTCAGAAAAAAATGATTACAGTGGTACAAAAACACAGCGAAATAAAGACTTAGTAACATATCAATATTATGATAATATGTGGACATTGAACTGAGATAAATACACGTTGAGTCAGTTGTTTGATGACATGAGTACAATGGGTATTAAATGCTACAGGAACTAGAGCTTATACATACGCAAGTGCGCATTTATCATGGACAACATTTTTTAAGTAAGCAAGTAGAGTCTATGTAGTGGATAAATAAATATCCCGGAACATTCTTTACACACGGCCATCTGCTATGATATTCTGCAATCAAACTCGACGATGAATTCACGCAGTGACTATTCCCTGTCTCTGTCTCGCAACTCTGCAATTAGACGAGAGGTCTGGTCTATCCGCGTGTTGACCTGAGCGATCACTCGGCGAGTTTGGCTTGTGAATAGCACTACTGATCCTAAACTAAGTAGAGCTTGTACTATAGAAACCAGATCGCTGTTATACTGCACATATATCTTGTTTATTTTTCTAAATACATACTTTTACATATTTGCCCAGGCATAGAACAAATTTACATGTTCATGCCCACAAATGTTTGTCCTGGGTGACGATCGAAACCACCATCTGTAGCTTAGCAGTCAGGGTCAGGACCACCAAGCCAACTGGCCATTATCTTCTTGCCGGGTTTTCAATCATTTGTGGTAATTCAATATTACAGGACAGTTGACTGAATTGTTTGACCCACTTTGGGAACTCGATGCAAGGTATTAAGAGCACGTGGTCATTGGTATACTCTTTAGTCGCCTTTTACCATATGCTAGAGATGAGTGGGATAGCATTTGCCGCTACCACACAGCTCAAGACTTAGAGTACATAATTAAATTATGACAATGACGTATAATGCCTAGAAGAATGTAGTACGTAAGTGCTATTACATTAGAAGAAATATTTTCTCTCTTGTGGAAAAAATTGGTCGACGAATAAGCAGTCCATCTGATGGTAAGCAATTTGCAACACCAGAGACATCCAGTTCTGTATCTATCTCCAAGTAGTACTTTTTTTGACAAACTTAGACCTCTATTTTTAGTTCCTCTTTTTTATGGACTAGAAGGTGTTAGCCGCAGATGGCTATACACCATAATGCGAGCAATTCGTTACTCGTTGAGGAGTCTCAGAGTGACGCATGCCATGTTAAAAACCTATAGCTACACATATACGCACATTAGCTTCCTTAACTGTATGTATGTGATTACCACCTACAGTGTGTTTGACCACAATCAGCAAAGCAAACGAACCCTATATTGCAATATCGGTAGGTACATGTTCATACAGCCAACACCACAGAGTTTGAGGCTAATACATTGCATAATATTTTAAAACGAGTTACCCCACAAATTTATAAATGTGAAAGCTTGCATGTTACTCAATCGTGCATAAACGGATTTAGATAAAACTTGGCACACTGATAGAATGTATTCTGGAAAATCTTTGGCTTCTTCAAAAATGCGGGAAATGCTGCTGGTTCGGAGCTAGTCTTTTAAATTATTAAAAACGTAATTTACTTAGCACTGTGACGCATCATGCGCGAACAATCGTAAGTACTGCGGTGTTAAAGCTTTGTATTTGTGTGTGAATCATCATCTCTCTACTCTCTCATTACGGATCGGCGCAATATATTTTGAGCCCCTTCAATGCATCCCATATTACAATCTCTTTGCATAATTTTGACACGAGATCTCTTTGTAAATGCTTTTTCGACACCTACTTTGATATTCTGCAATCAAACTTGAGGAAGAATTCACGCAGTGACTATTCTATTTCTCTCTCCTGATCCTGCAATTAGGCGAGAGGTCCGCTATCTACGTGTTCGCCTAAGTGATCACTCGGAGAGTTAGTGAATAGCACGGCTGGTCCAAAGTGTAAAGTGCACGTGATATTTGGTATACTCTATAGTCGCCTCTTTCAACTTAGTTGGTGTGGTAGTATTAATCGTTGATTTTACACTTGGTTTTTGGTTGTGGGTGATTATTTTTATGTAGGTCATATACATATTCATCATATCTCGTGACTCGTGTCGCATTGTAATAATAATGTTTTATTTATGTTGTTGTTTAATGTAGTTAGAAACTAGATCTCATTCAAACCAATTTTCGTTAGTAGTTTGCATAGTAATACACATCATATATTTTTTTCAGTTTTATCATGCCCATATTTTAGAAGTTACGGGGGGGGGGGGGGGGGACGACGACGACGACACACATTTTACCACTTTGGAAGAGCTTGTCGCGCAAACTATTCAGTTTAGAAAAAAATTATGTTACAAACCTCAACATCATTTTAAAATACCTATGCATAGATATCCCACACGTATAGGTTTGATGAAAAAAAAATTTTTGAGTTTCAGTTCTATGTATGGGGAAACCCAAAATTTTTGAATTCCTTTCTGATTTTATTTTAAAATCTTAATGCGGTTTACAGAATACATCTACGCACCAAAAGGTCTATGTTAAGGTTCGTTAACTTTGGTTCCTATACGAAGTTTTCCTTCACCGTAAGCTCAAGCTAAGTAGGCTTTGAACCAATGTCTCTCGTCACCGTCCAACTAAGTTATAATCGCCGTAAAGTTAAATCCTTTGTTACCAACACAATACCACATGATAATGTTAATATTGTGCATATAAACACAAAAACCAATCTGCGCAAACGTGCCCCACACCAAATCATTACGCCTCTGACGTCAAATGGCCGGCCAGAGGCAATAAATGTACGGCTAATACAATTGGCCGTAACTTTCCGCTGTACCAAATGTTTGGAGTGTGTTTTTTGGATTTTAATGTAGGGGGAAAATTCTTCAATGTTATCCCTCTGGTGAACCTTCACCTTGCTGGCAGAGATGACAATCTTGAAGTACACGAGGAAAAACAAAAGTTTATAGCACCTATTTTGTTGATAGATGAAGTAAGCTAAATCAAGATTCTTAATCCTAGTTACAATGTTAACCCGTTAAAGTATTTGTATTGAAATTGGATAAATAGAAAGAGAGATAAGAAGAGATGAAGCTTCATGTATTGATGTCGTTTGATGTCTCGTTCATCACGTAACACAATTCATTACTGTCATGTCAATTTATAAAAAAAAAACAATAGGTACATTTACGTTTTTCTACCTATCCAAATTTACTGTTCAAACATGGTTTGGTCTCCGATTGTTATGACTAATAACTAAACATATAATTGATTGCAAATAAACTACAGCTAAGCTGAAAAAACTAATTCGGTAGAGACATATTTAGTATTTGTTTAAGTTTTTTACTAACTGTCGAAGAGTAGAAAAAATAATCACTAAATCTTTTGCAATCGTTCTCTTAATTTATTCTTGACCAATTAAGAGTCAATATTGGTTTTATTTTCATGATTTGTAAATTATAACCCCCTATACTAAATAACTTCGTTTCTGTCCCGCGGTTTTACCCGCGTTCTCGAGGGATTTATATATGTTCCAGGATTATACTATTCCGGAGTAAAATAGCTCTATCAGTTATTGAAATATATAAATCGGATGAGAAGTTACAAAGATTACATCGTTTATTTATACTTACAAACCTAACCATTTATATAGTAATACATATAGTTAGAAAACAAAAGAAAAGAGATTTCTGTTCTTCGAAATATGTTTTTTATAAATCCCTTTTATCTGTTCATCAGCGTAAATAAATCCATTCATTTCCTCGAACATAAAGGTCGCATTATTACAATCATCGCCGTCGACTGTACACACGCCATTCAAGCTGGAGCCGAGATCCGTCAGTTGTTGCCCGGCCATCACCGCACACGCACGCGTCGGCCATTGCTAAACATAGCGATAACAATTGCTAAAATAAACGGACCAATCGATTTGTGTATTTGGTGATACGTGTTGTTAATTTTTGTTCAGTTCAGTGTCTACATTGGATGTCGATTAACGGTTAGTAATCATCAGCTGTGTTTGAAGGCGGCAGGAGCCTTGATGCTAGCCTCAATTAGAAGGCTTAGCTGGCTTGTTAGATACAGCTAGGAAATATTTTCAAGCATTGTTTTGATACGGAAGGCAATGAGATTAAAACAAGCGTGGACAATGGTCTAATTAGATAATGTTTTTTTTAAGTTGGGCTAATGTAGTCCTAAGTTATAGAGTGTAGGTACAAAATATAAAAGATAATATTGATATAATAATAATGAAGCAGAATGTAATTGGTTGGGTTAGAAGTTGACCTCTAAATATCAAAATAGATAGTCCATAAAATACAATTCCTGAAATATTCAAGAATGTTGTTAATGACTTACCTTGCCTTGATACACTTTATTGTAAAATGAATGTAGAATTTCGTGAATTCAACACTGTTTTCTATAACACTTTATAATATATTGTAATGTTTTAATTAATTAGAACCATCAGAATAATATTGATTTATTGAATAGCACTTCCTTGAGAATTGTCTAGAATTTGTGTGCGGATTTAATCTCATAGCTGCTATTATTATCAAATTTAATAACTTCCGCATTATAGTTTCAAACTTTTTCTCAGGATTAAAATATCCTGCTATGTTTAATTTTGCTTATTAACTAATTATGCAATTTCATTAAAAATCGTTCAGCTATTACGTGTTTCATAATCATTTGCTTCTATGATTTGAGAAGGTTTCGAACTAGCCCTATATGTAATCTTTAATCTCGCAAATCTATTCTACACAAATATCCCTAATTCTGACTCAATAGGTTGCTATTTCGATCGGTACAAACAATCGACTGCCTCATTCTAACTAGAAATTATAAAAATATTATACCATAAGATTCCGTTGAAGACCCAATCGGTGCTCACCCGAGCAACTCCGAATCTGCGTTATCCATCGCCTGGTCAACCAGCTAAAAAAAGTTAATATCATCAAATATTTATTTCTCTTTTAGAAATTCTATCACTTTCCCCACAGCCATCGTTATATAACTGCTAAAATAGCAAAATCAATATTCTCAGATCATTCGCATATTTGCTATCAATATTGTTGATATCAATTATATGTTATTGATAAACAGTGCTATTTACATACATCACGTAATGGTGAGCATGATTGTACAGTACATTACAACCAAGACTGTGGAGATATCCAGAGGAGTGTTTACCGTTTCTCAGCAGTTTTAAACAATTTTCTCCACTGAGAAAGTAACTAGACAAACGATAGTTACTTCAGTTTACCTTATTAGTACCTGGATGGCCGAGCATTGCTCGGGATTTCTTTACTAACGTGACTTCTACCGTATTCTCTTTTTTAAAGCACTGTCATATATACCTAGATACGAATTAGATGCGATAATAAAGGGCTCCCAATAACAGTAATTCTCACAAAAGATATAACTTGAAAACCTTACCTTCTAATGACATTGTAGCAGTTTTCATTGCCTAAAAACAGGGATAAAACGACATTTTCCGAAAATGAATCCTAGCTAGATCGATTTAATGCCCCCGAAACCCCCTGCACATTAAATTTCCTGAAAATCGTTGGAGCTGTTTCCGAGATCCTAAATGTATTATAGAATTGCTCGTTTTAAGGTATCAGATAGATTGTTTTCCATAAATCTCTTTTAAGGTTTAGCTAGATTTCTTTTACGTACCACATTTGGCCACATCAAAACTTATCAGAGATTGTTGGACGCAATTATATCTACAAGAATAAACTTTCTATGGCATTTGAGGTTACTCTCATAGCTAACAGATTGAGAGAAAGTCGAATCGTTGAATTTTGGCAGCCTCTTTAAACTGCGTGTGTGTGCGTTTGTAGATATCTGTGTGAGAACCATCGTCTACAATTGCCTGAGGCATTGATCAAACCTGACTAGAGTTTTAGTCAAAAGCCTTTTAACTATGTAACGTATTTCGGTGTCCACTGATTTACATGTAATGTTATTGAAAAAATAACTTTATCGTCTTTAGAATAAAGCATGTATTCATCTAATAGCTGATTGTATGATAATGGAAATTTACTCAAATTTCTATTGCATACTTAAACTTCATAGTAACATGGTAGTTTAATCCCAAAGAATCCCGATGTAACTGTACTTTAGGAACGTTTTTAGGGTCCAGTACCCTACGGTGCCAATGGGATCCTATTACTAAGGCTCCATTGTTAGTCCTTACGTCCGTCTGTCACAGGTTGTATCTTGTGAACCTTAATGTTTTTCATAAATTTTAATTTTCAAAGAGTCTAGGTACTATTAAGGCCGCTAGATTAAATTATTTCAAAACAAATGTAACCTTGCTGAGTTTCTTACTGGCTCTTTACAGTTGAAGACTGACTTCTGAACCGGTGGTTTTATTTTGACCTTCATAAGTGAAGGTCGGAACTGAATTGAATAAATGGTTTTATATTTAGATATTTTTCAAGAAACATGTTTTTGTTTCGACGTTTGCTAAATATTATACGGTAGGAAACACTTCATGTGCTAGTCCGACTCGCGCTTGACCTCTTTTTAAGCGTAAAAAAAACAATTCTGTTTATTTTTTCTGATGCCTTGTACCTGCTATGTGAATCGTGTATTGTATGAATTAGTAGTTTTGGTTTTTATTACTTTTTAATGAGTCATAAAGATTTACATATGGTTTAAGAATGTGATAATTCTTTGTTGGATTTGCCTCTCAATTGTATGAAATGAAATATTTATTCTAATAGGCCTTCACAGGCACTTATGAATGGTCAGACTCTAACGCCGGTACGAAAGGTTGCTTTGACTGAGATGAGCCGGCAATAAACTCAGCAATTACTCTTTTCAAAATAAGATTTTGTACAAAAATATGTGTCCTGCTGGAGCGAGCGCTACACCCAAGTGATACCCATGGTGTTGCAGGCGTCAATAGGCTGCGGTGACCGTTTACCATCAGACGGGTTCTCAGCTTGATTGCTACCTAAGTAGTCTACAAAAAATTGTTGTTATTAAAATAATATACATATAAGTCTTGCTCGTCCTCGGTAAAATCAAGACGTTATTAATAACTATTGACAAGGTAAGTGTGTTATTGGTATTATCGATCGTCTTTCTTGTCTCTCATTAATTTAAATCGAGTTTTAAATTTCCACGCCATTTTAACATTTTGTACATCCCAAGGAGTTTTTGATAACTTGTTTAATGTTTATATTTACTTCGGTCTTCAAATGGATTTCGCTTAATCAACATTGGTTTGTAGTCGCTTTATTCGTGCGATTATATTGCTTGCATTCGTGGTTTTATTATATAATACGTTTCGAATATACAAAATACTATGGATTGCAAAATACAGTGGCGTGCCAATGAGGCCTATGTCCAGCAGTGGATGGAGATAAGCTGATGATGGATTGTAGTGTCTAGTTTTGATGCGTACTTATACTAAGTCAGTGTCTAACTGTGGGAAGGACTATTGAAAATTGTTTGTAACATAATAAGAAACAAAACCGACGATAAAATTTGCCCTTTCTAATATTAGCACTAGAAAGACGGGACGATCATTTGACCGCAATTTCAAATAAAGTTGAAGTGATTTTTATTATTATGAATAGTCTAAAACTACGCGACTAAAAAATTCTTAGGTTATTTTTAAGGAACCTTCATTGTCTGATATTTAGGCGCCCCATTTCATTTGGTCGTGTCCCTTCGGTTAAATGTGGCTACCCCTACCTTGCGTAGGGTTAATAGGTGTGAAGATATTATTTTGAATAAGAGAGGACAATGCGGATGATTGTTTAATTTGTTGCGCTTAACAAATTTGGATAAAACATGAAACAGACACAGATTAATATGACCTGAAATAAATAACAGGATACTATTAAATAAATAAATATCCTGGGACTTTCTTTCACACACGGCCATCTGATCCCAAACTAAGCAGAGAGTTACGTCAGAGGTTAGCTCGCGGACCGGACCAAATAGCGCCCGGACAAAAAGAAAACCAATCAGAGCTTGTAATATGGAAACCAGATAACTGATATTCTACTTTTTTAATTTTCTAAATACATTTATATATATTTACACCCAGATACAGATCAAACATACATGTTCATGCACACAAATGTTTATCTTTGGTAGGCATCGAACCCGCGACCTTCGACTTAGCAGTCAGGGTCGCTAACAACCAAACCCTTTGGCCTTTTCAGGAAAGCATTGGCTACTTACCTCAGAAACACAGGTTTCTTTATAAATCGTATGATCAGAATTACGTCAAATAATAAGCGTAAATCGAAACCGGTATGTTATGCACTTGACAATCGCTGTAATACTGCATTACGTAAATATTCGGTTCGACCTCAAATCGCAGATCTTTCGAGAACATGTTTTTGACCGATATTTTTTAATTCAGCTTTTAACGTTAAGGTTATCTGTAATAGAGTCGAGGTTAAGCTATGTAAACAAACTCGCCGACTTCTTTTTTATGTTTAATCTAGGTTTCCGTGCCCAGCTCCCGAGGGATCTACACCAGATCCTCCGGTATTATAATATAGCCTTTGTTCTTACGGAATGATGTACCTTAAATCCTCTATACAACGTGTTACAAAATACCCGTAAAAATATAATTAATCATCAAAGCCAACAGCCCTAGTAAGCTGTCATGTCAGGGAACCAGATTATTTAACAGAAAGGCGTACGTACCTATTTTACTTAATAATTGTCTACTTTTATAGGTTTTCTATTTTTCATTAATAAAAATCAGTTTTGTTTTTTTGGGGTATGCTATACAGCGTTACTACGGTTCTTAAATATTGTGAATGGACTCGTTATAAGGCCCCATTTAACCGACTTTCGGCTTTACGGGCTTTGTAACATCCTGTTTATGCAGAATATGGTTCTTTTGACGCACCATCACCTCAAAACTACTGAACATATCGGGATGTGACTGCTACCATTCGACGCGGTATTTTTCACAGATGTTTATATGCTATATATGGTTTCGATAAACGCGGGTGAAACCGCGGGGGACGGCTAGTACCGTACATATACAAACTCATAAAATGTTTACTGTCTCTTTATAATATTAATTTTGCCGTACCATAGGCTACGTGTGTGCGAAATTTTAGCAAAATCAGATCAGCAGTTTATTCGTGACGTAACAGTCAGTCAGGTGTATTTGTATTATTTCTAATCTTATGTAGTGTAGGTAAATTCAAATGAATAGATACATTAATTCATTATGTTTAATTCCCACGTTAATGTTAATTATGTATTTAATTATCTGATTATAAGGTAGGTTATCAAATGTGTTTTTTTGTTTTTTATTTTATCTTTATAGCGGTAGGTAATGGCGTTGGATGCCCCAGCATGACTTATAATAACTCCGAGCTTTCGAAGAATACATCGTGAGGGGATCACGGAGGCTTTTGTACAATCTTATTTCGACAGGACAATGTCTGACAGCATGTTACCAAACTACCCGTAAAGCCGAAAGGTGGCTAAATGGGGCCTTATAACGAGTCCATTCACAATATTTAAGAACCGTAGTAACACAGTATGACATACCCAAAAATAAATAAAAAAAAAAAACAGATTTTTGAGAATGAAAAATAGAAAAACTATTAAAGTAGACAATTATTAGGTACAATAGGTACGCAGGCCTTTCTGTTAAATAATTTGGTTCCCTGACATGACAGCTTACTAGGGTTGTTGGCTTTGATAAATAATTATATTTTTACTGGGTATTTTGTAACACTTTGTATATTACCAGAGATATGAAAGATTTTTTACGCCAATCCTCTTTTGGAATGGTTTGACCACTCAGTGCAAGGTGTGACCGTGGTCATCGGTATACTCTTTAGTCGCCTACACTCTAAGAGTTGAGTTGTAGTGGTATTCGTCGCTACCACACAGTATTACAAAATAAATTAATATGTTAGTAACTAATTATAAAGGTTAGGAAGGTCTCCAACTTTTCACCATTTGTTCTTGGCATGGTATTCAGTTCTGACAACTATAGGATTGGCCAATGTCACCTTGTGTTTGAACTATTACCGATTTATTCAATTAAAATTGTTATAGAAAAATGTACTCTATGGTGTTATGGTAAGGTTCATCAGCATCATCATATAATTGAACATTGGATCAATAGATGGACCTTATTTCAAAAGTAGTAGAGATGATTTTTTATTGACTTTCTGAGCTGTGTTAATTTAAAATGGCCCTTTTAAATCTTGTTTACTCTAGGTACATGATTATTAGTTAAGTTTGCGACATAATGCTATGTTGTAATGTTTGTAAGAGTGCCTTGAGGGCATTGATGTAGGTGTGATATTACACTGTCAAATCTGTCACACCAGAAAATATTAAAAATGTAGAAATGTAGGTACTTAGTGATTTGTGTGGATTTTTGTGGCTCTATTAAGAAGTGATTGCTGTATCGATTTCAATCGAAGTTAGCACGTAAATGGATTAAATCTTGGACAACTTACTGGAGGTTTTTCTCCCGGGAACACATTTGATTCCCCTGGAACGTGGGAACAGACGAACTAAATGTCGTAGGAGAAGCATTAGTAGAAAATTCTATCTTGCATATAATCTAACGTACTGGTGTGTTCCTGTACACTTGTCTACATCATCGCCTAGTCACTTAGTCACAAATCAATTAATAGCCTTTTTTTGTTTTAGAAACCTTCGCCCGCGTACTTAAATTGCTTATAAATGTACAAAAAAATATATAATACCTAAAACAAAAATCCTTAGTCATTTAGGACACAAAAATAATCAAATGCGATTAGGGTTTGCCAGCAGCGAAAAATTATCAAAACAACTTTGCTGTCGAACTTTTAATTTGTATTTTTTATAAGCTATAAAATAAATTAATGTCTTACCATGTGCCGTAAATTCGTGAAGTCGCCCTGATTTAGCTGCGTTTTGCGTTTTTTTGTCAATCAACTATTCTGTACATCGCTTCGTAATAAATACCAATTGATAAATTGCTGTCTACTGAGTTATTTGTTCGCGACCGCTTTGTCAATTAGATGTATAATTTGAAATTACAATAACTTATTATAAACCATTAACATTCTGATATAATTCTTTTTTTTCAAATGTGGCAACTTAAAATTTATGTAAATTTATTTTTGCCAGTGTCGAGTTATTGTATAAAGTCAAGTCACGTGTGTAACTATCGACATATAAATTATTTAGTGGTAGTAAAGCTCATAGAGCAGAGTTAGTCCGGGGAAGTTCTGCCTGTATCCGTGAAGCAGTAGTGCATTTGTATTACTGTGTTTCGGTTGAAAATGTAAGGGGGCCGGTGAAATTACACATACATGAGACTTAGCATCTCAGTGTCTCTTACTATATTTGCCATCTTAAAGGATGGGAGGCAAATCGAATTACTTTTCAAATCGGGTCGCGCTCTGTCTGTAGTAGTGAGTTTTCAGCTGCGTTTCCACCAGAGATAGGCCAGCTATGGAAATGAAATGATATATTTATTCAAATAGGCCTTCACAGGCACTTATGAATGGTCAGACTCTAACACCGGTTCGGAAGGTTGCTTTTACTGAGAAGAGATTTTATGGGGCGAGTCCACTATAAAATCGCTTCATTAAAGCCATGACGCAGCTATAAAAATGCGATCCTATTGGTAGACTCGCCCAGGTCCTCCGATAGATTGAAGATGGTCCACAATGGGTTACCACTTACCATCATGCAACCCTTACTTACCATTATGCTTTTCCATCTTAGTGATGAAAAACCATGCTTATGCAAGTACGTTATAGGAAGAGTAATGTTAGTGTTACCAAGGGAAAATCGGTAATTCGCTCGGCGGAAACTGACATAACCACACCATTATACCGAGACCTTCACATGGCAACATCAATCAGCCGGCGGAAGTTCATAGCGGAGCGAATATTAATGTTGCCAGTAATAAATCATAATTATGCAATATTGCTGGCTGTGGTTGCTGTGTAACAAGAAGGTTAGATACTAGATTAGTACTTATTTTCATAACGCTTATTATAATGTCATAGGGTTCATTTTTCTATAACAGTAACTGTTCAAACGGCTTTATTAGATTTCGTCAACTTCAATACAAATAAATAAAATTTAAGAGACTTTTTATAAGATGAAAGAGGTTTCTACTAAATAAATATGAAGTTATCTACGATACTTATAACATAAAACAATTTAAAAAGAAATTATCTGTCTGTCTGTTTGTTCTGGCTTATCTCTGAAACGGTTGGACTAATTTTGCCAGGACTTTCACTGGCAGATAGATGATGTTAAGGAGTACCATAAGCTACTTTTCACCCTGAGAAAGGTTACTTCCCACGGGATCGCGGACAAAACCGCAGGGGACAGCTAGTTTATTAATAAAAACATTCTAACATTAAAACAACATTAACTACATAATCTTATGAATCATAATTATATTATAGTCATGTCGGCCATCATATAAGCATTTATTACTGTTAACTTGGACCTCTGAGAGGCTTGAGGGACCCACTTTAAAGAGGGTCAGCGAAACTAAACCTACTTTTGATGCGCCTTTTTAACATTTACTTACAAACTTTCTTGCTTTTAAAAAAAATTACTTATGCCATGTTACGCGGTTTTACTTGCTTTACCTAACCTGCATTATGATGCGGGATACATTAAATACCATCATAACATAGCCTATGTACAATTGGAGTAATGTACCTTACTAATGGTGTAAGAATTTTTCAAATAGGTGCCGTGGTTGTCCTTTGCCCTCCCTCTCTATTATCTTCTATATATATAAGGAAAATAGGAGCCCTTTGCCGCACCATCACCTCAAAACTACTGAACATATCGAGATGGGACTGCTACTATTCGATGCGGAATTTTTCATAGATGGTTATAGGGTGTTGTATATTTATGATGTTGATAAGCGGGTGAAACCGCGGGGGACAGCTAGTCTATACTTATAATAATATTATAAAGAGGAAAGATTTGTATGTATGTTTGTTACTCTTTCACGCAAGAACTGCTTAACGGATATTGATGAAACTTGGCACATAGATAGAGCATATCCTGGAATAACATATAGGTTATTTTTATCCCGGGAAAATGTGACTTACCTCAGGAACGCGGGTAAAACCGCGGGGGACAGCTATATTATAGTAGTCTCATACCTTGCCTACCATATTGCTTCAGCCAATTATTTCCACCCAATTTTTCCAAAAATTGGTTCATGAGGTATTTAAAGTACCTGGAAGACGGTATCAATGGTCACCACATGTCACGTTGGAACTTCAATATCTTCGGTGACATTTTTAAGAAACCATGTAATGACGATGTTTAAGAGCCTGTGAAGGCCTTTATGAATAAACAAAATTTCTATTCTTTTATATTCTGAGGGTCTCATAGACCTCTGCCTACATTCAGGAATAATGTCGTGAAGATATGTTATGTAAAGTAAGGATCAATAAATTAGTATTAGGTATATTTTTATTTAAAAATCAGTTGTAATTAACATTTTAATTTAATTACAATACAATTGACGTGTTTGCCATTTTAACCTCAAGTCAAAATTAATTCATTTAACGACATTGGCTTGGTGGTCAGCGACTCTGACTGGCAAATCGAAGGTCGCGGGTTCGATTCCCACCCAGGATAAACATTTGTGTGCATTAACATGTCTGTTTGTTCTGTGTCTGGGTGTAATATATGTATATATCTATGTATTTAGAAAAATAAAAGTAGTATATATACCTAATTTCAACAAGATCGGTCGAGCCGTCCGCCGTGACGTATATTACTAAACAAAAATATTATTTATAGATAATTAATACTAAATTTTGATTGTTCTTTTAATTTTGAACTGAACTCGCATAGTGATCGAATTGGTACCGTCATTCTTATTTGTTTTTAGTTCGAACGTTAATGTTGTTTTGTTTGTCAAATGTGAACAAATCAAACAACTTAAATTTAAATTCAAAATTCAAAATTTCGTTATTACATTACAAGTACAGTAATTACATGGGTTGGGGCTCCCCTTTTAAGTTTTTAAAAAACCTGTATTAGGAGAGACCCGCTCTTCCGATTTTTATGATTAAACTTGTATACATAGTAAATGTTTAAAGTTAAAAATATGTAAATATAAAATGACCAAACTTTAAATAAGATGCGTAAATTAGTTGTGAAAAGTGTGAAATGTGAAATGTCGCGCGCCGATGTTACATATGTAAAATTTATTTTTAATTAAAGTGTTTTTGTTATTTAAACTTTGTTGTCGTATTTACTTTTGTATATTGGTCGTTTGATCAGTTAAAATTTGATTAAAGCTAAATAATTATCATATACATATATTAACATTTGAAGCGAAAACTTTAGACCCCTTTTTAAGAGTTTAAAAATATTAAGAAAGATAAACTTAAGAAAAATGCGCGAAAAGACAAAAGTACGTGAAATTTCACACAATTAAAGTTTATATGAAGATGAATTGTATAAAGCTATTTTTTAATGCATTATACATTACAAATACAAATATATTAATAGTTGTTTGTTATACAAGAGTGCAAAGTTGTTTTTTATCCGCGTGCTCAATTTTGATGACGAGCAAGCGAAGGATTCTAAAATTGTATCTCGAGCGTTAGCGAGGGAATCAAAAGAGCACGAGGTGAAAAATCTTTGCATTCTTCAACAACTTTTCATCCCACCTCAGCGAGGAAATGACTTGATGCAAAAAAAAAAAATGACGCGCGCAAATCAAACAAAAAAAATACCAAGATGGTTCCGAGTCAGACTTTTTAACAAATTAAAAAAGATTGTATGATAAATCCGGCACCATTGAGGTAGAAGTAAATAGGTTTAATGATGTTTTGATTGCACAAACCTTAGTGCACACGATGATCTAAATTCAGTTTACTTTATCCTCTAGTAGATAAAAACGGCTTTTGCACTCAGATATCGAAGATCAAAAATACTCTTTCCGTGATGGGTGGATGAAAAATAAACATTACTTATACTACCATACGTTTGACACACATATTATACAGTATCTATAAAATGCTTGCAAACACATAATATTTGTGACACGCTACAAGCTGACGTAAAAAAAAAATCCAAAAAAAAAAACTATGCATTTATCTTTGAGGTTATATACTCAGACAAAAAATATCAATAAAGTTCAAACTTAAAATATATGAAGAATTACGTTCGAATTTCGATCGCTAGACGACCTCTAGATTTATTAATTACGCTAATGTACAATAGTATTTTTGTTATTTCATTGACACTAATAAATAAACGTTAGGTGACAAGTCGATTATTTTTTCTAACAGGGCAACATTATAATAATACAAATATTAACAACATAATAAAAAAAGTAATTTTGACACGACTATGGGAGGGTATGTTTGTCTATTTATTTGGCACGCTCTAGTCAATAATCTAAACAGTGTCCTATTTTAATATTTGAAGTGACATTAGATTCATCATAATAGTTAAAGTTAGGTTGGTAAATGCCGTGATAATCCGTTTAATGTTTGACAGTTATGACAGCTGTCAAATTATCAATTGCCAATAAAGTAAAACTGACATTTAAGGTTAAGTAAGGTCAAAATAAATTAACTAAAATAATTAGGATTTATTTTTCAGTTTCAGTCATTTACAATACTTGGAGGTGATTATCATGTTATTTATTTTATCCGGGTTTCCATGGGATCTAATGTGTCCCGGGTTTATGACATAGCCTATGTCTGTACGGAATAGTAGGTATACATTTCAATCATTTTTAAATAGGTGCCGTGGTTTTGAACATTACTCTCCGCGTACATACAAACACACTAAATGCGCTCTCTTTATAATAAAATCGCTGACCCAGAAGGATATCACATTTTCCCGGAATAAAAAGTAGCCTATATGTTATTCCAGGATATGCTCTATCTATGTGCAAAGTTTCATCTATATCCGTTTAGTAGTTTTTGCGTGAAAGAGTAACAAACATACTTACATACAAATCTTTCCTCTTTATAATATTAGTATAGATATTAGTAAGTATGCGAATGTTTGTTACACTTTCACGCAAAAACTACCGGACAGATTTGGATGAAACTTAGCACATAAATAGACCATATTCTGGAATAACATATAAGCTACTTTATATCCCGGGAAAATTTGACTTGCCACAGGAGCGCGTGTAAAACCGCGGGACACCTAGTTATTAACAATTTTATTTTCATCTTTGGTACATAGGTTTTACATATGTACTTAGATAGTGCTTAGAGCATTCTTTTAAGCACCAATGCTTGTATTAGGATACTCAAAAGTATATTCTTCTATATTATTAAGTATATAATATTATACAAGAAAATATTTATTCAATAATAATGCAACGCTGAATATCAGATTATGCGATTTCCACATAAGGAATATTTTATACGTAATACCAGAAGCAGATTTTGCTCTCAACGTAGGCCTTTCTCAATTCTCATGTAGCACAAGAGATTGGCAACAATTGTCGAAAGGCGAACCCAATCTTTATTTGCAATGCAGATGGCCCACCAAATGTTAAATGGTCACCACTGGCTATAATCTTAATATATATAATTATTCTGTCCGTGTACATGTTAGTGAACTCCTCCTAAACGGCTGGAATGATTTTGATGATTTTTTTTGTATGTTGGATTCGAGAATGGTTTAGATTCATAATTGGATCCGGTATGTGGCGATGCGATCGAATTCCTGCATTGTTTTTTTATGGAACTTTTGTATGGACTTATTTCCACAGGACAACGTCTGTCGGATAATAATGTATTATATAAAAATTATGTTTGCGCCCTATGCCTTCTTCAATGATTTATGTGATGAAACTTGTGAGTTATATGTACGCCGGAATGGTTCGCATAGCAACTACAGCTAGTAGGTTATATTATAGATTTGTGTTTGACCACAATCTCACCATGGTATGTGATGATGTGGTCGAAGAGGGTATGAACACAAACACTAGAATGCTTCCAACCAGCAGGTGGTTTGCGAAGCATTTTCTCGAGGGTAACTAGTCAGGCGCGTATTACAAAGTACAAAGTAAGTCGACAGGCAAGTTGGCTTCCCAGCTACCCTGACTGCCAAGTCGCAGGTCGCGGTTTGATTCCCACCAAGGACAAACATCTGTGGGCATGTAGATGTCTGTCTTATCTAGTATCCATAGTACCAAGCTTAGTTTGGGGCCCGATGGCCGTGTGTCCCGGGATATTTATTTATTTTTTATTTATTAGAATAACTCGTTAAAGTGTCATCGCCATTTGATAAATAGATAAGAATTACAACATACAAACATAAATTTTTATTTATATTTTATAAATTACAGTGTAGCTCTAATATTTACCGCTATTACTTCGTCTTTTTAAGTTTGGTTTAATTTTTACCGTAGTTCTAGCTTTTACAGTAACACTTATTCTAATACCCATATATACATACCCCGTACCCAGGTATTTTGTAAAGTTTTTTTACAACTACATATAAAGGTCTGGGGCTTGATTCTGTAAGGACAATGACACTAACTCGAGGATGTTTCATCGCGGCCTCTATGCTTTGTCTCTGTCGTTTACTACGCTAATACTACTAATCACGTGAGAGGTAAGCTCTCTGAGGCCTCTGTGAAGCGGCTCGTCGACGAAGTTTGTATTAGCTGAATAAGGGGGCTGTCGACCATGCTATTCGTACGGTCAAGGCGCCCGGCTTATAACGTATAACCTCATTGAATCAATGCACAATATTCTACGTCACATATACTTTTTAATTTCGAAGCGTATTACGTAATCTTTTTTTTTTCATTACCGGTTTCTTTTTATGAGATTCGATTTTTATGCTCTGTTATTGCTCGTGTTTATAAATATCCTGCCTGGTGATTTAGATGTTTGATATGTATTTCGATTTCTTAAAGCCATCTAATGACTGTATCATGCAGATTTTATTTACTATTAAAACCTTGAGCTCTTAGTGCAGAGTTCGTCCGGGGAGGTACTACCACCTTGCCCATTTCTGCCGTGAAGCAGTAGTCCACTTGTATGACTGTGTTTCGGTTAGAAAAGTAAGGGGGCCGGTGAAATTACAGGCACATGAGACTTAAAAACTTCACGTCTCAGGGCCGACAACGCATTGGCGATGCCCCTAGTGTTGCAAATGTCTATAGGCGGCGGTGACCATTTACCATCAGGTGGACCGTCCGCATCTTTGTCGGCTCATGAGATATAAAAAAATGGTTTTATTGTTAGGGAGTTTAATATTTTTCCAATAAAGTGTTTAGCTCCATGTCCGTATCACCCATCCACATATCGTTACTTGGACTCTCAGAACCAAAATATCGATCAAGGCTGTCCAGAAACATGAATATTATTTCGTAATTCGACTCGCCCTTCCTTACGGTCAACCTCTATCGCGTATGCAATTATAACCTTTAATTGTACAGCAGCATTGTATTAAATTGCCTGAGTGGTTTTCGACTCGCCATCGTGACAACGATTCTTTTTTATTGTTTTTACTTCAATTATGTAGTAATCCCAAGTTGGAACTTATATATCTTTACATATTATATAAATACATTTATTATATAGTTATGGTTGCTGCGAACAAAACAATAGGTGATTAGATTCCATACAAAAAATGATAAAACGCCTAATAAAGCAAAATCCGTAATAATGTTACGTATTACTAAATCTGTCGAGATCTAACAAGTCTTTTTGAGAGCAAAGCGTGTTATAGAAGATTTAACCCAATCAAAATTTAATCAAGAAATGCACCTTATATCAGAAGTAATAAAGATACTTTTCCTATAACATTCTTATACGTCAAAGAAGACTTCTCATACTGGACAGACTATAAACATGCAATAACTGACAATAGACGTGACACGACAAAAACAAGATTTATAGTCATATTAGATAATGGTACAATAGTTTTTGCTTGCAATTAGTAATAAAAATAATACAATGCACAGCGCTGAGAGTTGCATTCTTGCGCAACTCAACGGCTGAGATTACATCTGCTTCAGTTACTTTATTTATTAAAATTACAACAACGAGTTTATTAACATTTATTACATGGGTAGTCAATTTTAGCTAGATATATAACACTTCATTGAACACCAAAAAAAAGACAACGTAACATTCTAATTACTTATCAATCACCTTTGAATAGTATAGATTGTGTTTATCATTCACTAGCTGTTCCCCGCGATTTCACCCGCATTATCGATATCCTATATCCATCTACGCTAAACTCCGCGTCGAATGGTAGCAGTCCCATCCCGATATGTTCAGTTGTTTTGAGGTGATGGTGCGTCAAAGGAACCCTATTTTACTTATTATATATAATTATATTATATATAGATTATTTTTCGTCACACAAAAAGGTTGCGGATCAGAATTTCAGACGTACTATAAAAAGTGTCACTTCAAAACAATAAAAAAAATAGCAATAACTTTTAACCTTAAATTGATTACTTTAAAATTATCTGCGTTAGCTTAACCGGCATTGTATTAGTCGTTATTATCAGCACACCATCATTTGCAGCACCATAAGAAAAGTACCTACAGTAGATTGACGACTTATCCAATTTGTAAAACGTCCAGTCGTGCCTTAATTCGATCTGTCGTTTAATGATTTAAAGTCATGTAATGATTATGTTGATTACAGTGCAATTGTTTATAACGATGGAGTTTAAAGTTGGTATTTGAGCTTAACTTCCGTAATGTTTCGTAATATTATGACTTACTATGAAGCCTCCTTATTCAGCTAATACAAGCTTCGTCGTCGAGCAACCGCACAGAGGCCTCGGAGAGCTTACCTCTCACGTTATTGCGTAGTTAGCGGAAGAGACAGAGCACAGATGCCGCGACGAAACATCCACGAGCTAGTGTAATTTTCCTTACAGAATCGAGCCCCTGTTGTTGTATTTTCAAATTTCGGATAAGATTTATCGAACGAGTATTTTGTCTATAATCTAACAGTTTTAGTATTCGTTGCTATTCGACAGTCTCTCATATGCAGAGACTAGATCCAAATAGATAGAAGACCAAAACTTTTTAAAACAAACGACTTGGTTACTCGTATTGTCGAATAAAATGTATAATGTATTTTCAATTTTGGATATTATTTTATTCGTAAAAAAATATGCTAAATACGCAATTGACACCTGCCTGCCCCCTTATTCAGCTAATACAAACTTCGTCGGCGAGCGGCTTCACGGAGGTCTCGGAGAGCTTATCTCTCACGTGATTAGTAGTATTAGCGTAGTTAGCGAAGGCGACAGAGCACGGAGGCCGCGACGAAACATCCTCCAGTTAGTGTCATTTTCCTGAAGTTTAGAGCGGCTTTTCCAATTTTAACTTGAGTAGTATCTGTAGAAGATTTCTAAACGTGGTCTAAATAATAAGTATAGACATACACGATACACTCCTATTTTGTATCTAATAGGAAGTCTTCTACTATGACCTTAAACCAAAAAAAAGATCTGTAAAGAAACCGTAAAATTTTCATTTTGGTGTCTTGATACTTTTATTGCAAACATCTACTAGAATCTTTGTAATATTTATTATGAATATGTAAGTTTTCTATGATTTTATTAAGATTTTAATTGTATTAAAACAATGTCGCTTCCGCCGTTTGTACGCTTAGATCTTTTAAACTGCGCAACGGATTTTGAAATAGTTTTCATCAATAGACAGGGAGTATATCCCTCGGGAACGCGGGTGAAATCGCGGGGGACAGCTAGTTTAATAATATAACTACTACTAATCATTTTCTTAAATATTTAACTTTGATTGGCAAAGATATTAAAACAAACGCATCATTAATGAATAATATATTTGAATAAACAAGCGATGCACATCTTCATACTTTAATAATTTGTGGTTTTTCCAACCACAGGTTAGGTGTTGGTTTTAGGATCGTTGAAATTTGGCCGTAAATATGGATATGATTCAGTATTGATATCAAAGGTCTCTATAGACTTTTTTACTTATTATATGATGAGAAGACCAAGATATGAACTTAGTTCTAACAATAACACTCATTTAGGATCTATCCGTTGTAAGAAAACATCGAACAATGTTTTTTTGAAGTGAAAACTTCTTTAGCGGCGTTGAGCACATTTCTTGGGATGGGTATAAAATGTTAAACTCGCGTCAGGACACGTAACCTGATCGAAAATTCGTAAGTTGGTAAAAATGCACAACGTTAATGTTCAAGTTTTCACTTCTGCCGGCACTCCCGGAGCTCAACCCGTTTTTTTGTTCTCATTTTCACTGTACAAATATAATCGTAAACAATTGTGCTCGATAAGCTTTTATAGATACTCATCGATTAATATTCAGTGCCAGAAGATTCAGCAATACAACGCTATGTTACATGCAACGTATTAATTGTTTAGACTTAACAAAGGCATCTGATTGTATGCATCACGCATCGTAACAGTGTTTTCAATATATTTTCCTTCGTTGTCTGTGTTGAGGTTGCAACCAAGTTGCCAAGTACCGTCGGTTAGACATCTGACTCATACGAGGGTCAAGGTGAAACAGCTTCGTCGGCTGATTACAAACACGTGCGGTGTACCGCAAGGATCACGTTTGGGACCTACATTATTCCTTTTCTATGTACGTACACGTAACAAAAATTTTACCGTATTCATTAAGACCTTTTTTTTTATCTTAATCGTGCAAAATAAATGATTAAAATAATCTTCTTGAATTCCTTTAATTTATATTCTGATATATACGGTGATTATCTTGATTCATTATGCTCATGATTAGATTCGTAATTAAATCATTATTATTCTTTATTATGAAGTGTAATTATGTCAGTGTTAAAATGTATATTATCATGTGTACGTGTAGTTTTATTACATGAATTGTATTTTTTTTTGCCCTTTGCTCTTTTATGTTCTTTTAGATTATTATACATATTAAACATATTATATAGTTATAATGAAATTGTTCTTGTGTATGTTTGAAGAAGCATTAAGAATCTCGATTTAAATCCTGCTAATTATTTAGTTTTATACCTAAGTAATGCTTAAATTCGTTTGTTAAGACATTTTTATTGTAAATTTTATTTTAGCATTAATAAATATTTTAGTATGAAAATTTATTATTTAGCATGACAATTTAATTTTGAAGTTTTATCACATAACCTTAGGCACCTTGCATGAATTAATTCTGAATTATTTACACATACATATTAAAGCTGTTTTGAATAAATCATTTATTTATTTTTTGTTGCCATTTTATGTAATGAAAAACGTATGTTCTTTGAAATAGTTATTCTCACACTTATCTATAGGGAGAGTAACGCCTAGCTTTGGTCTCTAGATCGAATTTGGTCTAGTCTGTACCTATCCATGCGAAATCTAATAGGTTTTCACAGCAAATAGTGTTATACAAAAATGAACCTTATGGGGTCATGATAAGGTTCATCAGCATCATCATTCAATTAACCATTGGATCAATAGTGAACCTTCATTGAAAGTAATAAAGATGACGTTTCTGTAACAATCTTTAGTGTCAAAACGAGCCCTTTCAATATTAACAACTAGATAGGAATTCAAAACAAGACAGTGATTCGTTTGTTGTAACTATATTCATCTAGCTTGTTATAATACTATGAGGCGTTTCAGTCTTCTGTTTAAAATCTGTCATTAAGCATGAACCGGTGTGTTCCAGCACTCCTTCCATTTTCTCAAGGCTTAACCCATAAGGCTCTCCCCATGATATTTATTATGTCTACCTGATGGTGACATCAAAATATTCTAAATATTGTTTCGTGATTTCGATTCTCAGAATTCCCATTTAACGAATCTTTATATTAGTTCCAAGGCGTTCAACTTGTTTGCCATTGGCACAACTTGCGTTTTCGACAAATATCATTGCTATCATAGTCTTTATTATAACTACACGAACATGCGATATTCAATTTGCATTAATATTCGAACAATCTATCCTTCTACCAAGGTCCATGCATCCACGGCCTAAAAAATTCCGGCAGGCTTTTGCATATTTTTTACGGCCGGAATTTGCCGGTGGCATTGCCTGATTTAATGTCAAGACTGTAACACGCAAATATGTTAGTGAGTTAAATAAATTTGATGAAATAAATATCTAAGCTGTAGGGCGACAAACAGGCAGACGGTCCATCTGATGGTAAGTGGTCACCGCCGCCTATGGACATCTGCAACACCGAGGCGTCGCAATGCATTGTCGACCCTGTGACGTGAAGTTAAGTCTCATGTGCCTGTCATTTCATCGGCCCCCTTACCTTTCTAACCGAAACACAGTAATACAAGTGTACTACTGCTATGCAAGTGGATAATGGGTAAGATGGCAGTACATCCCCGGACGAGCTCTGCACTATGAGCTCTTCTGCTTCTGTAATACCTATTCCTGTATTCCATAGTAAAAGCAACCTTCCGAACCAATATTAGAGTCGGATAATAAATGCTTAAAAATATCTGGCCATTAGCCCCAAAGAGAGAAACAACACAAGCAAAGGAAACAAAGATAAAAAATATTTATAGAGGGCGAAGTTCAGGGCAACGATGTGCCTTCAATTATTTGTATTGACCCTCGTTCCATGTGACCTTACAGGTGCACTTTCCTTGTTCACGTTATAATAAATACGCAATGTATGCTGACGTTGTGGTAGTGTTCGTATTTTGTAACAGCGCTCGTGTTCCAATCGCGTACCGTTATTCAAATGTAAAATAGAAATTACGCAATGTGTCATCTGATTTATCCGAATCGGGAGCACGCCCGAGTATCTCCGAATAACCCCGATTGCACGGTCTCTATGACAAATGTTTTATTTCTCATCTGAGGCAACCTTTATGAATCGTCATGCTTCTGCCCTTTTCTCCACCATTACTTCGTGACATTCGATACTTACAAGTATCACCTTCCACACAATCCATCTTTACTCTCTCTACTTTTATAACCATCTCAAATGTTTAAAACTCTGACAACTATATGAATACTTGCTTCAATTCTTAAATTTATTTGAAATTCGGTCGAAAGTCGATGTACCTTTTTTGATAATATTTTAATCACGGTGACGTCAAAATCGATCGATTTTGGGTAGTTAGTTGATAACAGCTTTAATAACAATTGCCCTACAAATATAGCTTCGATCTTGAGCGCAGCGTCACGCTCTTACCTCTTATTTTTTTTTTTTTTTTTTATATCAGACGGGATTGCGATTGGCCTCAATAATTATCCAAGGCCTTAAAGTTTTGTCATTTTAAACCAGTTTATTGGAATAGTAAGAATTTAAATACACACTCGGTAATAATAAGAAGTTGTTATACTATAATATGTATCTTATATAATACAATTTTATTGCGAATGTTTTTTTATCTGTAACTGAATCATACATACGGTTCAACAGCTTTGTTACTTCGAGGAAATGTAATGGGAATAAAATCATAACCCTTTTTAGTATTGCTGCAGTTGAGTAACAAACGTATAACTTTTATTTATCAATGTCCTGCCCCCTTATTCAGCTAATACAAACTTCGTCGGCGAGCCGCTTCACGGAGGCCTCGGAGAGCTCTCTCACGTGATTAGTAGTATTAGCGTAGTTAGCGAAAGAGACAGAGCACAGAGGCTTCGACGGAACATGCTGGAGTTAATGTCATTTTCCCTACGGAATCGAGCTCCAGTATTGCATTTGTTTCATGCAGGTCCCGCACCATAAAATGTGTCCGCGAAACTCTAAAAGAAGTTTTCTTTTTATTTATTTTAATTAATAAGTTTACCAACGTATATTACACAACTTAAAATATAAATATACATATTAGAAATAAACATTATTATAGTGTAAACATAATTGCAAGCAAACACAGCATGCAATCAAATTAAATTATATGAAGCGAATCATAAAAATTAGCAAATAACTAAGTAAAAAGGGACTTAAAGACTTAAATTTGTTGATGGATTGCATTAATTTTTGTAAGTGTTCTTATATACTACTAGCTTTCCGCCGCGGTTTCACCCGCGTTTATCGATATCATATATAGCTTTTAACCATCTAGGAAAAAAACCGTGTCGATTGGTAGTAGTCACACCCGGATATGTTTATTAGCTTTGAGGTGATGGTGCATCAAAGGAACCCTATTTTGCTGATATACATAGGTATATATATAGATTTATCCCGAAATTCCCGCGGGAAATCATTAATATCATACTGCCATAGCGAAGTTGAGCTATATGTACCCTATTGAGAGAAGCTGGTGTACAGCAGTGGACATATCTAGGCTTATATGAAAATAGCTGTACCCTGCCACACTTCGCTGTGGCACATTGTGATTGAATAGTTGAGAAATGAGAAACAAAACAAAGACGGTCGCGGATATGTGACTGATGCAAAAAATAGATAAAAACAATCCTTGATGCGGATTATACAATATGTAACAAAAACCCTGTGGTTCCTTCTATCTACGTTTTAAGAATCGGTATACATGCGTAATAAAGAAAGTCATTTATAAAGAACTGTAAACACAAATAATTAAAATAAATATTTAATTATTAATATTTGTAATGTTATCCTGATATCATACCTCTGCATGAAGCGATGACACGAAATCACAAATAATAGGAAGAAGTTCTACCCGACCCGACAAAGAGAGTGGCCTCTCTTTGTCGATGCCGCCGCGCCGCGCCGGTTATCTACCTATTTTTTCTACACAAGTTCACGACTTTGTCAGCTGTTGTTTATCACTTTAACAAATGAATCTTTGAAAATGTTGGTTTACACGATATTTTTATGCACAATTGATAATTGTTAAAAGTACATTTAACACTTTTACATAAACAAAATAAAGTCCCCGCGTCTGTCACACAAAACCTTAAGTACCTACTTGCATTTTAATGGATTAATTTATTATAATGTCTTCTAGACGGCCACGGAAACGCTGTTCAATATGACCACCTTGTACCTCGACACATTAGTTGCAACGCCTAATAATATTTTCACGTACGCTTTGTATCAAGTACAGAGGTATCAAACTTGATGTGGTCAAATGCTGCTACTATGCGTGAACGCATTTCGACCTCCGTATCACACGGTTTTTTGAACACCTGTTGCTTAACAGTACCCCAGAGGCAAACAATCGAAGGGCGTCAGATCAGGTGATCTTACGTAAACAAAACACAAGTCACTCACTAGGTCAACAATAACATCCGTTCGAAAGTAAGTTGCGCGGGAGACTAAGGAATTCGCTTATGATTCGCAGGGCGGCGGGTGGTGGGGTAAAGGGGTAGGAAGGCACGTGGCAGGGATACGAGGCACGTGCCTACGTTTTAGCGGCATCTTCTGTCGCATCAATGAAAGCCGCCGAGCTCGTAGGCTATTTAGCGAAATAAAGATGTATTTGTAAAATCAGATACTCTAAACATTTTTTTGAATGTGTCGATTTTAATAGTTATTTGAATTTGACCTTTGTACTAGCCAATGTTTATAATTGTTAAATTCTAATATCATTAATGTTGTGCTTGTAGGTAATGTATAACGTTCCTAAAAGGAACAACAGGGTTTTTGTTACATACTGTATATCATGCTAAAATTTCAGCTCGAACGGTGCAGAACTTTTTGAGTTTTTGAAGCGTACACAAACCAACATAACATTTTTATATACGAATATAGATTTTAATCATCATATCAACCCAGGGATGCCAACTGAACATAGGCCTTCCACTTGGATTTCCACCTCGAAAATGTTAATAGTTATTTACATTCAGAAACATAGAATAGGTATATTCCCAGTTTGTCCTCGATGGGTATAGACTCACGACTATTGCCGTGACAAAGGGTATACAGTATGTAACAAAAACCCTGTTGTTCCTTTTAGGAACGTTATACATTACCTACAAGCACACCATTAATGATATTAGAATTTAACAATTATAAACATTGGCTAGTACAAAGGTCAAAATCAAATAACTATTAAAATCGACACATTCAAAAAAATGTTTAGATTATCTGATTTTACAAATATGTATGTACATCTTTATTTCGCTAAATAGCCTACGAGCTCGGCGGCTTTCTTTGATGCGACAGAAGATGCCGCTAAAACGTAGGCGCGTGCCTCGTATCCCTGCCACGTGCCTTCCTACCCCTTTACCCCACCACCCGCCGCCCTGCGAATCATAAGCGAATTCCTTAGTCTCCCACGCAACTTACTTTCGAACGGTTGTTATTGTTGACCTAGTGAGTGACTTGTGTTTTATTTACGTAAGATCACCTGATCTGACGCCCTTCGATTGTTTGCCTCTGGGGTACTGTTAAGCAACAGGTGTTCAAAAAACCGTGTGATACGGAGGTCGAAATGCGTTCACGCATAGTAGCAGCATTTGACCACATCAAGTTCGATAGCTCCATTTTACAAAGCGTACGTGAAAATATTATTAGGCGTTGCAACAAATGTGTCGAGGTACAAGGTGGTCATATTGAACAGCATCTCCGTGGCCGTCTAGTAGACATTATAATAAATTAATACATTAAAATGCAAGTAGGTACTTAAGGTTTTGTGTGACAGACGCGGGGACTTATTTTGTTTATGTAAAAGTGTTAAATGTACTTATAACAATTATCAATTGTGCATAAAAATATCGTGTAAACCAACATTTTCAAAGATTCATTCGTTAAAGTGATAAACAACAGCTGACAAAGTCGTGAACTTGTGTAGAAAAAATAGGTAGATAACCGGCGCGGCGCGGCGCGGCGGCACCGACAAAGAGAGGCCACTCTCTTTGTCGGGTCGGGTAGAACTTCTTCCTATTATTTGTGATTTCGGGTCATCGCTTCATGCAGAGGTAAGATATCAGAATAACATTACAAATATTAATAATTAAATATTTATTTTAATTATTTGTGTTTACAGTTTATTATAAATGACTTCCTTTATTACGTATGTATACCGATTCTTAAAACGTAGGTAGAAGGAACAACAGGGTTTTTGTTACATATTGTATAGCCAGCATTTGACAGGCCAGTTGGCTTGGTGGTTAGCGACTCTGACTGCCAAACCGAGTTCGGGGGTTCAATTCCCACCCATGACAAACATTTGTGTGCATGAACATGTCTGTTTGTTCTGTGGCTGGGTGTAAATATCTATATAAGTATGTATTTAGAAAAATAAAAATAGTAAGTGTATCAGTTATCTGGTTTCCATAGTACAAGCTCTGGTTAGCTTGGGATCAGGTGGACGTGTGTAAAGAATGTCCCAGGATATTTATTATTTATCATACCAACTCGGCATATCACCAATCTCTGGGTACATGTGATAATTTCTAAACAAACACAGTTATAACACAAAAATAAAAATAATTATACATAAATAAATATTTCATTATATTAATAAATCACATTATAATAATAAATCACATTATAATAATTAATTTCGTATAATTTTACGGGCGCTTTGTTATGAATGTTAATTAGTGGTAAACAGTTTGTTTAACTGTTTACCTATTTTTTTTTTCATTTATCCAACCTTAACTAAGTCTTTCAAGCGGTGCACAGTAAAATTGTGCAAATAATTACAGTAGTTAAAGTTGGTTGTTACTGTGGAATATAGTTTATGTTTTATAAGTAATACCTGTCGTCCGCGTTTAGTTGCGAGTTGATCAGACCAAGAAAACACATTGTTTCATACAAATTTTGCACCCTCGTTTTTCCCCACCGGGGGTGAATTTGCAAAAATCCTTTCTTAGTGCTCCCCTACGATATAAAAGGAACCTCTGTGCAAAATTTTATGTTTCAAACCCTTATAGTTTAGGCCCTGCCTTGATATGTCAGTCAGTCAGTCAGCTTCTCCTTTTATATACCTATGGATTAAATGCCCGTGAAAGCCGAATATAGAAGGCGGCTTTTCCGAAATATTTTTAAATCTTAACTAAATACATAACTAGCTGTTTACCTGCGTTCCCGAGGGATGTTACATATTCCCGGGATAAAGCCCATGTTCTATTCCAGACTATAATAAATATCTGTGCCAAATGTTATCCAGATCCGCAGGGTAATAGTGTAATGCTCTCGGAATCATCATTGCAGTCGAGTTTGTAGTACATTGACGGTGCTACGACTGTTGTGCCACACTGCTCGCGCGTCGAACCGTCAATCTATTATGAAATAGGGTTCCACATTGAATCCGAGAGAGTTACATAATCAGGGTGCTGTTCAGAAGTTTTGGAATAACAAACATCCATCTAACCAAATTTTCACATTTATAATAGTAGTAAGATAATCGAAGTGTGTATGTCGTAGTCTAGGATATGGACTCCAAAACAGCTGTATTCATTTTGACGGGCCTTTAACTGGCGATAGCTAATGTTATAAAGAGTAACTTACTTATTTTCTATCCCGAGAAAAATTTATATAACAAATAAAAAAGAATGTAACTTGCTGAGTTTCTTGCCGGTTCTTCTCAGTTGAAGGCTTACTTGCGAACCGGTTGTAGCTTCAGTAACTTTAAATTTGACCTTCATAAGTGCCCTCCGAAGGCCTAAACTGAATAAATGGTTTTGAATTTAGAATTTTGAAATGTAATTCAGAAACTCGGGTATATAGGCACATATTCTGGATCGTCTATAAATTATTGGCGCCCCTGGGCATTAGCATAATGGGGCCCCTAGACTATGCCATGAGAGTTAAGATCGCGAGACACCGATCCGTTCTGAGTCTGACGACACAATCTGTCGCATGCGTTCTCTGTAACCCCTGGCCGTCCAACGGCTTCCATACCTTCCGAACAGCCACAAAAGTGCCCAATGGGAAAGAAAGCCCTGCGCATATTAGGTAGTGTTTGTAAAATGTATTCAAGTAATATTTGTAATATCTTAAATTTAACTGTAAAACAATAACCAGAGCGTTGCTTCTTGCGTTAAGTAACACAAAAAAGTAATGTCAGACAGAGAAAGTACACGTGCTACATAAAACCTATTCATCACAGACGCGACACGCTTTTTTCATTTTTAGGGTTCCGCGTGACGTTCTTGGGCTTGGTCAATGTTTGTTTTTGAACTGAAAACTACTTTAGCAATGTTGTGATTTGAAACTCGATAAAACATATACGTATGTAGGATGGAGAAAGAGTGAGATAGAACGAGATAGGTTATTTTCTGCAGGTTTCACTTCTACCGCGTTTGAAAAACATACAACTAACATTTTTTTTTCTACAAGGTTTCCTTTATATCCATACACAGATGATTCAGCAAGCACTGAGAGTTCTTAAAAGAGTCAATCTTTGTCTTGTATGACTGTTCAAATATGTACTGTATTCCTACTAACGGTACGGTTCTAATTACCAAAATTTAAAATCTCTAACTTAACAGTTATACTTTTTGCTTCAAATTAAAAATATATCGTTGCAGAATATACGCTGTATATACTTTTTAATGAGCTTGCAGTGAGAATGACCTATTTGTATAGTTAGACATCATTAAAAACTGTACACTACTTTTCGAAGTCCGTTTTGACAGTTAAGAGTGTCATAGGAAAATGAACCCTATGCGGTCATAATAAGGGTCATCGATATCATCACACAAATAAACATTGGATCATTAGATGGACCTTATGTCAAAAGTATATGTATGATTTTTCAATGACTATTTCAAAATGAATCTCGACATCTTTATGTTGAAAATTTTAACCAAGGAGCTTTTACAGGAAAAATATTGATATTGTAAAATACGTAGGTGATATTTGCAGAATTACTACATAAGGAAGTAATCACTTACCATACTACCGTGCTAGGTTTTCCTTCACTAAAAACTCTAGGTCGTTAAATACATGTCCTGGGTCTGTCTTCACGCACGTTTATCAGGGGCCATAATCCACTAAATGCAACGTTCGAGTAGCAAGTTTGGTTCGGCAATGGTATGGTTACGATTAATGTCAAATTGAAGTTTGACATTTCATAAATATGGTATTCCTACGCACTACAACCGAAACAAACATACATTTTGACGTAATCTTTCGAACAAATGTGAACCATTACCGAAACAACCGCAGTTCGATCGTTGGTGTTGTTGGTGTGTTTAGTACAATATGATTAAACACAAATTTGACATTTGGTTGTGATATGGTAATGGTTCGGTGCATAATATGTCAGTGGAATTGCCCCCCTGGTCCCAAATTAAGCAGACCATGTGCTATGGGCACCAGATAATTGATTTATGTATATGAACCTTGCGTATTCGACATCTCTCCAGCAGTCCACCAGAATAACTGCTCAGTCCACTCTTTCACGCACTACTTAACAGATTTGGATGAAACTCTGCAAATAGATAGTTTATAACCTGGATTAACATAGGCTACTCATCTCAGTAAAATGTAACGCCACTTGGATGAAAACCACGTCGACATTTACTGTATTATATATTATCACTAATGTATACGTATGTGGCATAACATACTATGTATATATTTAGCAAACAAGAATATTAACTTGTTTATTATATGTTTGTAACATGTTAGCGCCGTAGTTAACTCGTATATCAAGTTTAAAGGTCGCGCACATAGTAATAATCAGTTTGGTCCTTCGAGCCGGATTCGACCCAGTGACCTATTGATGTGGGAAGTCGGTTATTATAACTGATGTTTTTAAAGTTTAAAGAATATAAAGATATTTTACCATCATGGGTCTAGGTCGTTTTGATAATCTTCACATGCGTGACAGGATGGGAAGGGAACTAACTTTCAATGGGAACTGAATGTCTTAATTCATATAAAATCAATTTGAGTAGTAGATACAGCTTTAAGCGCAAAGTTCGTCAGAGGAAGTACCTTTCCCATTTCCGCCGTGAAGCAGTAATGCACTTGTATTACTGTGTTTCGATTAGAAAGGTAAGGGGCCGGTGTAATTACAGGCACACGAGACTTAACAACTTCCCGTCTTAGGGTCGACAACGCATTGACGATGCCCCTAGTGTTGCAAATGTCTGCAATTCAACTTGCCTTAACAAAAATTTTAGGAGAGAATTAAGACTGTTTTAGTACAAAAGGCTTTCTACAACACAAATGATTATTTTAATGACGACAATGCTTGGATGTAGCGCTCGCTCCAGCAGGACACATCCTTATATACAAAATCTTATTTTGAAAAGAGTAATTGCTGAGCTTATTGCCGGCTCTTCTCAGTAAAAGCAACCTTTCAACCGGTGTTAGAGTCTGACCATTCATAAGTGCCTGTGAAGGCCTATTTGAATAAATATTTCATTTCATTTCATGTCTATAGGCGGCGGGGACCACTTTAGGTGGACCGTCTGCCGTTTTGTTGGTCCATGTGGTATAAAAAAATTAAAAGCTTTTACGACATCTGTTAATGACAACTGAATTTTTAACCAGTTTCCCCCAATTGTAGTGACGCATTTGGTTATGGAGACAATGTACGATTAGTTTAGTGACGTCATTCAAAATCCAGTATGGCGGACGTGACAAGATGGTGTTTTATTATTTCCTCGATCACCTGTTTGTCAATGTTCATTGATAAACACGTGGTGAAACTTTGATGTTTTTTAACACGTGGTGGAAAGAATGATTGTTCTGATTTAGTTCAGTCTACTTTCTATCCAACATAACTTTAAAAAGTTCTTATTAGTAAACATAATTTACAAGGTTTTTTTGTTACAAGACCAAGGGCACTGTAGTTGGAACTGGCTTCCTCCAGGTGTCTCCATGCTACATCTTACTCATTTCCGCCATGAAGCAGTAGTGATCACAACCATCCAAACAAAACCAATCAAAACATGATAATGATAAATAATTAAAAAAAAATCTATTCAATAAAATCATACAGTTATTGGTAAACGTAATAAAAGATAAATTTTAAATTCAATGAAAACTATTATTTATGTCTTTCTCTGTCCATGTCTGTAACTCCACTTGTACTTTACTAAATTTACCATCTAAGGGGGACAATGGACAATGTGGAATAACTTAATTAAATATATATTTCTTTGTTACAGGAAAATGGACGAGCTACCACTAAACCAAACGAGTACATAAACTATTATCCAACAAACAATTCTAATATACATATATACTGTGTATCATCAAGAACCTGTTCCCAACTGTGATCCAACTAGATCTCTTATACATTAAGTATATCAATGTCCTTTGGATAAGATTAAAATATATAATATATAAACGAAATGCCGGCGATTCTAACGAAGATTCGAGAGCAGGCGTCGAGGGTACAGCCTTCGATAGCCCTGGGAGTTGGTGTGGGAGTGGCTCTGGCAGCGTGTGCTGTCTACGGAACGAGAGAGAAGAAACAGGCTCCCCCTTGCACTAATAATAATAATTATAAGGTCAGTGTTACGCTTCTATGGTATCTGAAGGTCTGGTGTGTGGTAGTGGCGACAAAACCCCTCTTTAGGATAACGTAAGAGGCGACTAAATAGTACACCGATGCCCTGCACTTTACATCTTGCACCGAGTCAGCATAAGCATTCTCCAAAGTGGATTCTCCTAAGGCAGGAAAAATCTGTAAAATTGGAGCGTGCCACATTAAGGCCTAATACTATCAAAAACTCTGAAACAGAATTCAGCATTCCATTATCAAATATTAAGAGGTAGACATAGGTAAGTAGATAAGTTGATGGAATGATGGACTAAGGAACCATCAGAAGTTGGCCAATGATGCGGAATTATAGGTGGATAACTAACCAGATGATGACCTTAATGTGGTAATTTTTGTCAATTGCACGATGTGACGTATGAGGGTAGATATAAGATCGATGCTGATTAACTAAAGATAGTCTCTCTTTTTCTTTGACCTCTCATAGGCAAACATCTGCCTGTTCGTCGGCCAACTCCTAACAGAGGTTTTTAAGAATCTTTCGAAACTAACATAATTAAGTTGATGAAGTTTAGCGCTGAAAACATCCCAGCTACTAAATGTTTGATTGTAGTTCATTATTTCAAATTTCTATTCATTTTTCATTGCAGGTAGCTAAAAATGGTAAACTTCACGCGGTGGACAAGCAAACGGCGAACGGTGAGACGTGCGGGGGCCGGTGTGGAGCTGAGCAGTGCGCGCTGTGCCGGGGCGACGCCGACACCGATAACAAACAGAATATTGTAAGTTCTTTGCCAGTTCTCATCAGCAAAAATCACGAGAATTACAGAAGAGGTTGATAAGCAAGCAGACAAAGCCTTGATGGGGCTGTCAGGAGCAACAGCCAGGTAGATACTGCGAAGGACCCTGAATCTGCGGGATGATATAATTTAATTGACAATATATGGTGATTTGTTTGTTAGGATCTAGTATAACTGCGGAAATTGGGATAAGAGGCAATTTTTTTCTAGTGATTAAGAAGTAGATATTTAGAACAGACAGTCTTCTTAATCCGAATCTTAATTGAATATTTAAAGCAATGGATATGCCCATTTATAACCGTCGTGAACGGAATTATAATATCAGTAAAATTGCGTAAATGCGGTAATTTTAGAAGGTGTAGAGCTCTTAGTGGTTTATTCGAGAGTCTTAACTCTTGTCTCAGGTCCAACAACGCATTGGCGACGCCCCTGTTATTGCCAATGTCCATAGGCGGCGGTGACCACCTACCATCAGGTGGACTGTCTCCCTGTTCATCGACCTACACTCACCGTATCCGAATGGTGTAATCAGCTAACCTTATGCATTGTATGTTAACTTCAGGAAGATGCAGATGAGACCCAATCAGTCGAGGAGCACGTGCCAGGCCTCAACCTGGAGTTCCTCCGACAGATCATCAGCCTCGCCAAGATCATGGTGCCCGGATTCCGAAGCCATGAGGTGGCCTTGCTGTCTGCTCACACACTGTGCCTCTTCACCAGGACATTCCTGTCTATATACGTGGCTGCCTTGGAAGGATCTATTGGTAAGTTATTATGTTCTTTTTGTGATTGGTTTTAATTGTTAAAGACAATTTTTGGATGGAAACCATAGGAAGATGTCGGGTACATACCCGTCTTGGTGTTTCTTTACCGAAACCTCATGCTCATTGTAGGATTCGAACCCACGACTCTTGTCACGGCATCATTGCCAACTGAGCTATTACATCGCATATTTTGTGACATACTTTCAGGCAGTCAGAAAGACCGAAAAATCTACTAAAAATGGTAATTTATGATAAGGTATAAATAACAGTTTTTTAAATAACAGTAGCATTTACTAGTGTTTTTAATTTTTGAATATGGATATAGATTCTTTTTTAATAAACTAAATTGGTATTTTCATCATAAGTCAAACCTCAGTTTTTATGTTAAAAGTGTAAAATAAACATTTCATTTATTATTCAATTTGATTTCTTTCAGTAAAACACATAGTCCAGAAGGACATGCACAAATTCGCATCTCTCCTGATGCAGTGGTTCGGGATTGCCATCCCAGCGACCTTCATCAACTCCATGATCAGGTTCCTGGAGAGCAGGCTGGCCCTCGCCTTCAGGACGCGGCTGGTCAACCACGCCTACGGCCTATACTTTAAAAACCAGACGTATTATAGAGTTGCCAATTTGGATGCCAGGATTGAAAATGCTGATCATAGGTTAGTTGTGTTTTGACCCTGAAATTTTGCCAGTTCTATGAAATAGTAAATTCTACTAATTAAATAATTGTAAATGCAAAAAGTTGTATGTATGGATGTTAGTTACTCTTTCACGTAAAAACTAACAAACGGGTTTAAATGAAACTTGGCACATATGTAGAAAATGCCCTGGAATAAAACATAGGATACTTTTTGGCCGGGAAAATGTTTGGAAATGGTTTTTATTTTTCATTTTCCGGATAAGGTTTTTAAAGCGAGAAAAATTGGAAAAAAGAATAATTTTAAGAGCAATTTGAAATTTGACGTCTCTCGAGTCAGCTAAATTTATAGAATAACCGACTGAATTGCATTATAATAAGATTCATCTTTAATTTGCCATTGGACTTGGATAAGATGTTACTATAACATCGATGAGTTCTACATTTTCTACCAACACATCTATATTTATTATTTAGTCTAAATCAAAATAACTACTTCTGTCGGTGTGATTAAACTACCCAAAAGATTTTGATGCGGTTTTAACCAATTATTTCTGGAATTTTTCATTCATGTTTAATATCCCATTTGGGCAAAGCTGAGGCCGGTCGCTAGTATTTAATAATACATATTAAGAGAAAAGGGCAATACATATCAATAAAATAACCCTTCAACATATCCTCGATGTTCTGACATATGTTTTTTTTACCAGGTTGACAGAAGACGTGTCGGTGTTCACGCAGTCGGTTGCGCATTTGTACAGCTCACTGACGAAGCCCTGTTTCGACCTGCTTCTCATCGTGCTGACCCTCGCCAGGTACTCCAGCAGGATGAAGGGAAATATATTTATTGGTATGTTTATTTATCGTGTACGACAGACAGTTTTATGGTAGTAGAGCTCTTAGTACAGTGTACGTCCAGGGAAGTAATACCATCTTACTCATTTCCGCCGTGAAGCTGTAGTGCACTTGTATTACTGTGTCTCGGTTAGAAAGGTGAGGCCGGTGAAGTTACAGGCACATGCGGCTTAGCAACTTCTCGACTCAGGGACGACAACACATTGGGGATGCCCCTGGTGTTGCTAATGTCAATTAGATTACTAATAGGCGGCGGTGACCACTTACCATGAGGTGTTGTTCAAAGAGCTCAGAATTTCCTATGAAGATTGACACGCTCCATCATAAATAACATTTCAACAGCTTTCCCGACTTGGTAATCAATTCCAGGACCTCCGTTGCTTTAGCCGAGCTTTATTACACTCTATAACTGAGGCAATGTTAACTAATATGCTCATATTACGCCTCCAGGTCCAGGAATAGCGACAGTAGTAATCTGCCTTACGGGTCAGCTCCTGCGACTACTGAGTCCAAGGTTCGGTGCTCTGGCCGGCGAGGAGGCGAGGATGAAGGCCAACCTGAGACATGTTCACTCAAGGCTGATAGCTCATGCTGAAGAGGTCGCCTTCTATGGTGGTCATAAGGTAAGAACAATTTAAGAGAACATTTTTAAAAGACATTCTAGGTAGGTTTGCTTACAAGAAACTTATATTATTATAATAGTTTTAACTGCTAAAATGTCTTATAGATTGAGTAATGCGCTGAGTTTATTACCGGCTTTTTGTACCAATAATAACCTTTCAAACTGGTATTAGAGTCAGACTATTCATTAGGGCTTGTAATGACCAATTTGAGTAAAAATATTTTTTATATATCAATCAATTTACACTCTCCTTTCCTTTTGTGAAAGCGCCGATACATTTCGTTCAAGCCGCACACACAACCTAACAAAAGTTTGTGAAGATGTGAGGATGTTTGTCACGCAAAAACTACTGAACGGATCTTAATAAAACTTGGCATATAGATACAGCATGGCCTCAAGTATCACAAAACATACACTTTATCCTTAGAAAACATAGGATCTCTCAAAAACCGCATGAAACCGCTAGGAGGACAAATTAATCAGAGGCCTAAACACGAACATCTATAACTAACACAGGGTCATCGTATCAAGCACCAAAACGTAGGTTTGCATAGAGAATTGAACACCGTGCATACTGTGACGTTGCGCGATGTTCAATTTCCCATTGCATTGCTTTTTGCACTCGATACGATGACGATACGGTAATATCACAAACTTAAGCATCAATAAACCACTTCTCTGGTCGTTTAACTCCCCACAGGTGGAACTTGGCCAGCTCCAATCAGCCTACAAAGAGCTGGTGGCTCAAATGACGTCGGTGTTCAACAAGAAGCTCTGGTACGTGATGCTGGAGCAGTTCTGCATGAAGTACCTGTGGTCGGGCACCGGCATGGTGATGCTGGCGCTGCCGATCCTCACTGGGACCAAGGGTGGTAAGTTATGATGGTTATGATGTAATATATCCTGAGATAGAAGGCTGACTTCTGAATTTGTGGTGAATTCGGTAGGTTTGACCTTCATTGGTTCGCAGACCTAAACCGAGCAATCGAATTTGCATGGTAATTACGAGATCACAATTTAAAATCAAAATATCCAGAAACTTATTAATAATATGGAAATATAATGGTGTATAAATAAATATCCCAAGACATTCTTCACGCATGGTTACCTGCTCCCAAGTTAAGCAGAGTGTACTGGTTGTAGTATGGCTACCAGGTAACTGATATACAACTTTTTAAATACATACTTATATAGATATTTACACCCAGACACAGAACAAATAGACATGTTCATGCACACAAATGTTTGTCCCGGGTGGGGATCGAGCCCGCGACCTTCGGTATGGCAGTCAGGGTCTCTAACCACCAAGCCCACTGGCCCATATTTCCAAGCCACAGGTAGTAGGTTCGATTCCAACCAAGGACAAACATTTGTGTGCTTATTTTAACGTTTTAAAAATATATATAAGATATCTGATAACTAGTTCTGCTTAAATTGGCATCAGATGGCCGTGTGGAGGAAATGTTCTAGGATTTTGTAAAGGGTTTTATCTCAACAGGTACGGAGGGCGAGAGTATCAGTGCAAGAACAGAATACATGACGACGTCGAGGAATCTACTGAATTCTGCCGCAGACGCCATTGAGAGGCTAATGTCCAGTTATAAGGTAACCTTGTCATTTTGTATATCTACATGTAGGTTAAACATTTGAACGAATTAATATAGTCAAAAAGTCGGATCAGAATAACAAAATATTTTTTATATTTATATTTTTTTACTTTCTTGGCGGCCTTTCTCAGACAGATCTGGGTGGTAACTCTAGTTACTTTGACCTTCATAAATCCTCTCAGTGGGTCTAAACTGAGTAAACATTTTTTTGTGTTATTTTTAATCTTTAATATATTATTATATTTCTTTAAATTTATTGCAAATCTCTTGTAATGCGTAATGCACCAAATTGGTAAAAAAAATGAACACCAAAAGATTAGGATTAACCTGGCAGATGATGATGAGTTGGAAATCATCTCTTCCGGGAAAACTTAGATCAACAGCTTACGCAGTTAGAAAAAGGCAAATTTTATTTTAGCTACTTTCATAGTGTTTACCCACGGTATTTTGCTCTGCTGTAAAGCTGCTGATATAGAAACAATTTTTATGTTGCTAAAAAGAGCAGTGCGAGTCATTTATATTTCGAGCTTCTCTCAGAGAAAAGTTTAAACAAATTGATATCCTCACAGTTGCATCGCAGTATATTTATGCAAACATAGTATCTGTACATCAAAATATTTGTATATGTGTAAAAAAGAGTGATATGCACTCCATCAATACTAGAAATAAGGATAAACTTGTCACTTCTGCATATAGACTGCAAAAAGTGCAAGGCTCATTTTTAGGACTTAGTGCACGCATCTATAATAAAATCCCTGCTGAAATTTAAAATTTCCTTTACAAAAGTTTACGGAACGAATTGAGACTGTTTTAGTACAAAAGGCTTTCTACAACACAAACGATTATTTTAATGACGACAATGCTTGGGTGTAGCGCTAGCTCCAGCAGGACACATCTTTATGTACAAAATATTATTTTGAAAAGAGTAATTGCTGAGTTTATTGCCGGCTCTTCTCAGTGAAAGCAACCTTCCGAGGCGGTGTTAGAGTCTGATCGTTCATAAGTGCCTGCGAAGGCTTATTTGAATAAATATTGAATTTCATTGATACATGTGTCGGGTATAGGAAGTGGTGACGCTGGCGGGGTACGCGACGCGCGTGTCGGACATGCTGGTGGTGTTCGGCGAGGTGGCGCGCGGCAACTGCGTGCGCGCCGTGCACAGCGCGCCGCACGCCGCCTTCCAGGTCACCTTCCGCGACAACCGCCCCGTGCCCATGGGTAGGTCGACATCGCCTGCTTAGGGGCAACCCCATACTTAACGTCACACGTCTTTCAAGTTTATATTTCAGAAGTAATTGAATAGAAAAAGCGACACCAAAGAAACAAACACATACATAGGATTTAGCCTAGATAAAAATATAGATTTTTTACAAATCTCCTTCCGAGTTTTTAGTTTTCATCAAAATAGTCATAGGATTGACTATTTTTCGCAATTCCTCATAATTTCGGATTTGGCCATCCACCCCTACTTGAAAAATTCCACACAGACCTCATATGGCCTAACCTTAATAAAATGTCTTATGACAGGTAAAATAAGCTACACAAGCGACCTGTCGATCCGGCTGGAGCAGGTGCCCATCGTGACGCCGTCCTGCGACGTGGTGGCGGCCGACGTGTCGCTGCACATCGCGCCCGGGACGCATCTGCTCATCGTGGGGCCCAACGGCTGCGGGAAGTCCAGGTCTGAGCTGACCCTATCCTTAATATGTTGCATTTATCTAAATAGATTTTTTTAGAGTAATAGAGCTCTTAGTGCATAGATCGTCCAGGGAAGTACTACCACCAGACCCATTCCATCGTTAAGCAGTAGTGCACTTGTATTACTGTAGTTTCGATTTGAAAGGTAAGGGGTCGTTGAAATTACAGGCATATGAGACTTGACAACTAGACGTCTCTGGGACGACAACGTTTTGGCAATGCCCCTGGTGTTGTTGATATCCATAGGCGGCGGTCACCACTTACCATCACGTGGACCCTCTGCTTGTTTGTCGGCCCAAGTGGAATAAAAAAATAAGTTACCTAATATTTTTTAGGAATTTTGTGAAAGGTTTTGTTTTGGTTTATCAAAAACTTAAAAATTGCCTGACCTGCCTTGACATGTTGCATTCATTTATTTAGAAATATGTTTTTTTTAGATTTAAATAAGTGATACGTACATGATAATGTTTATTTTTCAAATTCGCACTTATATAATATATAAGAATAGTCTTACTCTAATTAAAAATATTGATCGTTATCTTAAAAACTGAAAATTAGGGATGGATTTTTGATGTAAGGTACTCATCGAAAATGTTCAAATAGAATTGTTATGAAATATGCAAACAAAGCTCGTTTATATGACACTCCATTTGATGTAGTACCTCACACTCAGATTTAAAATGAATATATATGAAGGTATATCCATAAAAAAATCCATATATGTTTTGTGAAAAATCTGTGGTTAGCCATTCCAAAAGTGACCCTGTACCTCTCAAGAGCGCCCCAGTATTTATTTATGAATTATTATTTTTCTATGGCTAGAGCAATACTTATCTCTGTTTTAAGGAGTATTTGCTGAGTTTATTATCGGCTCTTCTCAGTGAAAACTACCTTACCAACCAGTATTAGAGTCAGACTATTCATAAGTGCTTGGAAACGCCTATTTGAATAAAAATAAGGAAATTCTAGATTCACCTATTCATATAGCTTGTGACGGCCTTTTTGAATAAATATAAGAGATATATTAATTCGAGTGTTCAATGTTGTTCTAGCTTGTTCCGCATAATCTCGGGGCTGTGGCCGGTGTTCGGGGGCTCGCTGCACGTGCCCCGGCCCTGCGCGTGCCCCGCGTGCTCCGACGAGCCCGGCGGCGTCTGCGTCTCCCGGCCCATCATGTTCTACATACCACAGAGGTGCGTTTACTTACTACTCCGTATTATTTTACAATTAATTGTAGGGTTAATATAAAGTTTTTGTACTGAGCAAAAACTAGTTGTAAAAAATGATTTTTATTACTAGTTTAGTTAGTAAGTTACTTTCGATACTAAAAATGATTTTCATTACGATACTAGTTTAGTTAGTCATTTTTAATCAAGTAGTTTTTTCGTGTTTAAAAGCCACATACACAATGAGGATTGGATAAATAGATATTGACGTTATGATTTTTATTCGATTTTAAATATCATCGCATCGACCTCGGGATCAGGGCTATGGCTCCAGAGAGGAACTTCCTTCACTCCATTACTATTATTGAATTATTTGAAATATATAAAGTAGAACGTCCCCCGTAGGCCGTACATGTCGATGGGCACGCTGATCGACCAGGTGACGTACCCGTCGCGCGTGGAGGGGCAGGGGGCGGGGGCGGCGGCGGCGGCGGCGGCGGAGGCGCGCGCGGCGCACATCCTGCGCCTCGTGCGCCTGGACGCGTGCGCCGCGCGCCACGGCGGCCTGCGCGCGCGCCGCGACTGGCGCGCCACGCTGTCCGGCGGGGAGAAGCAGCGCATGGCCATGGCCAGGATGTTCTACCACAGGTACGTGCCCCACACCACCGCACCACCGCACCACCGACAGGGCCCCCTATATGCGGCAGCAATGGAAGCCGTTGGACGGCCACAGGTTACAGAGAACGCATGCGACAGAACGTGTCGTCAGGTCGAATCGGTGTACCGCACTCTTAGAGCTCTCGTAGCCGTCTTAGGGGCCCCATTATCCTAGTGCCCCGGGCCTCCGATAGGTTAAAGACGGCCATTCACGTGAAGCTACTGAAGTCACCGGTTCGAATGTTATTCGGATTTGATTTTAGGAGCATGGTGAAAATATCTAAATGTTAGTGAAAGCCACGTAATAATCTCTGGTTTTTTTCGAAAATATATAGGCGGAGAAACAGACAGAAATAAAACTTTTATATGTACAGTGAACATACTTCAAGCACAGCCTTTTAACAATAAAAAATGTTATTGAAAAATTAAACCTATGGCGTTATATCTCTTCTTATATCTTTGAGATATGGTTAATATTCTGATACTTAGCAATACATTTTGTTATTGAATCACCTTTTTAGCTGTCCGAACATGCCCATTAGATCTCGAGAACAATATATAGTGCAAAGTAAAATCTAAAATCAATACTGGCATAAAAAGAAAATCACTTAACTATGCCCAGCAATAAATTTGATTTTATTTGCATAGTCACGAATAGATAATTAAAACCAACAGTTGTTCAAACACAATACATTGTTAAATCCATGTGTTTATTTACCACTAACGGTATGCGACGAGGTGGCCGAGTGGTTAAGGCGTTGGACTGCTAATCCAATGTGCTCTGCACGCGTGGGTTCGAATCCCATCCTCGTCGGATATGTTTTGTTAGTTAATTTGGTGAAAAATAAATATTATATGGGGTTATCCTTTACTTCTTCAGCGGCTACAGAAATCTTGCGACACAATTATCTTTCTTTTCTTAAACAAAAAACCCTGGTATTTTGAATTGAGTTAGGTTTGAGTTTATTTAAGGCATGTTTTTGCTTTATCAACCTTGTGTTCTATACTAAAGTAAAACTGTAAGACACTTATGTTTGTAGATTGAAAATACTCACCAAAAATTGATTACGTTTGATATAGGTAGTGTAAGAATACAATAAAATCATATTTTCAAAACTTTGTCTGTTTGAACGCTAATCTTCGAAACTACTAGACGAATTTTAATAAGGTATTCACGAACTGGACCTTAGCTTGGGGCAACATAAAGTAATATTTTATCAAAATCGGCTTACCAAAAAAATTCTTTGTTACTTCATATTTTTTTTGTTGATACAGCCTGATTAATAAAGCACTACAAGTACCCTTGTTCCTCATACCTTTTTTTTTAATCCAAATTATTTCTTCCTTCAGGCCAGTATACGCGCTTCTGGATGAGTGCACAAGCGCCGTTTCCATGGAAACCGAGGTTGTGATGTACGAGGAGGCTGTGAAGGAAGGCATCACACTGTTATCCATCACGCATAGACCTAGTGTTTGGTGAGTATTGATTTTAAATTACAGAGTAGTGAGAGAACAGCAACTTTAATAAATATACCACTCTGTGACTATGAGATTGATGTATTAAAATGGAAATTTAAATCTCTTGTTCGATACCAGATATTATAGATACTGGCTTGTGTACCAAACTTTTTCATTTGGTATTAATTGAATTTTAACAAACTCATACAATTAGTATTTGAGTTACTGAAGCTTAATAAAAACTCTTAGGGCTTATAAATCAACAATCTGTCACTATTATCCCGATCTTTTGATAACTTTATTTTAAAAGTCATTCATTAAAGAAAAGTCATCATATAAAGCCTAATTTAGACAGCATAAAAGTATTTTCAACAAAAATCCTAATTTTTATTTTCCCAACAGGAAATACCACACCCACGTGCTAGAATTCGACGGCGCAGGCAACTGGTCATATCGACCATTAGACAAGGACGCGCCTGCCACCACTACCATCTCCACCTTTACCCCCCCTACACCAGCCACGCCGGCCGTCACAGAAGCGACCGACCTTTGATGTCACCCATAACAGGCTGGAAGTGTCGCCTCTACATTGACACCAATGAACTATAGAATATGACAAAGTGAGATGCAGGAGCATAATACCGATGAGTACTGGTTTTAGTTAGTGTTATATTAAGTTCGGGTAAATAAGTGTTAAAATATCTAAATAATGGTTTATCAAATAGTTATCATATATATATTTGGTGAAAAATTATCCGGATAAACTGAGATCCTGAAAAAACTAAGTAATAGAAGAGATAAGCACCCCGTATTGCCGGCAATCGGGTAAAAAATATCATACACTTTATAGTGGCGCCCTCTACCTTTGATTGTGTGAGTTAATTTACTTATATTCTAAAGCTATTTGGTTTATTTATATGTACTGGTTTTACCTAAATTTTAAGCAAAAAGAGAAGTTAAATGAGACCTCACAATGATGTGATCAAAAATGATGGATTATTCTAAATGCTTAGTCGTTATGTAAGCAAGCACGTAGCGCTCTCTACTGTTATAGTGCACCTTTACACTTCGTTCCAAATTATCTCAATTAAAAGTAAACAATAAGATTTTTTAATATACGTATTTGCAGATTTTGTATTTAAAATCTTGTCAATTTCAGCTACATTCGTAAAAAAGTAGTTTAAAATTAAAAAAATATATTGTAAGCTAAGAACATGTTTATAATTAAAATCGCATCTTATAGCAGTTTTTGAAATTATTCTAGAAACTTGAGGAAATTAAATTATGTAACAAATAACAACAATTAGACATTATTGTCAAAAAATTTTGTTTACCTTCAAGACGTGACATATACTGTAGTAATATTTCATAAATGTAACAAAACAGACCAAATAATCACTGGGACCTTTGCCAACAATAGAAAGTATTCAATGAACAGGCAGCTTACAACATTTTAATAAATATTATCTTTAAGGTATTCAAAGTAGCTCACATATGTATAAGGTGATTCTGAACCCGAGGCATAGGCGTTGGTCTAATTGGCTAATGGCTAATGATCGTACGACCAAACGATGCGATTTCGATGCGCAATGACGTCATTTTGTGATTGGCTCTTTACACAGATTAGGGTTGCCAGGTGAGTCGCGAGAAAATACGGGAGAGCTCACAGTCGCAGATACAGACAGAGGGATTTCATATGCCTACTTTTGTAGGCGCTTGTGACTTTTCTCAACGTTCTCGGACATTGTTCTCTCCGGTATGACCATTTATTTTTTACCGGACAGGCCTTGAAAATACCGGACTGTAAGCTTAAATACCGGACATCTGGCAACCCTATCAGAGATGCACAGTTTTTACTGTCGAGCAATATTGCCTCGAAAATTGCAAGTAATATTGAAAAAAAAGGCGTAGACCACAAAAAAAAACTATATTTTGTAGCTTTGATTGCACGATCAAACGCATCGTACATTATTAAGCATTTTAAAATGCAGAGACTTAGCACGAAGATTTATCGTCAGCGCGTATCGTGATGTTGCGCGATGTTCATTTTCTTTTTGCATTCATTTTTGGCGCATTCGATACGATGGCGATACGCTTACGATAGATGTTCGTGCTCGGCACTGTAGGCCTACAATGAGTTTACTTCGGTAACTTAAACGTTAAAGTTGTAGTGGGAAGGATCTGTTTTGACAGCTAAGTATGTCATAGAAATATCATCGTTATTTCTATTAATATAAGGTACATAAATGATTTAATGGTTATTTGTATGATGATGATGGTGAACCTTCTTATAAAGCTATAGGGTTCATTTTTCTATAACAAAATTTGCTGTCAAAAAGGATTTGATAGATCATGATAAAAAGGAGCAAACTCATGGTAAGCGTTACAATACGAACATTGCTTTCTGTCATACAAAAATGTACTTTATTACATAGTTATAAGGGTGTTGTCTCAAAAAGTGTTACCAAATAGGTTTTATTGAAAGAAAAGTAAATATTTGAAATTCATTTGATGAATTGGATTTTAAACCTTAGTTTTTTTGTAATAAAGACTATTTTGCAAAACCACGCTATACCAGTTACTATAAATACAAATAGTTAATATATTTTTAATAGGTGTTGTAAGGATTTTTGTTTTATGAAATTATCAATATGGCTGCTGATGTTTGAATTTTTTTATTGTTTTTTTTTTTTTATGGTAAATACAAAATGAAGCGGTGGCATAATAGCTTCAAGCCTCTTTTTACATTATCAAATGGATTTTATAATGCCTGTAAATGTTTTGTGTAATCGAATTATGGTACATATCAAAATTTTTATTATATTTTATTTATTTATTTTGGTAATCTGTTACAAACGTGTGAATAGTGTAAATATTTTAGTATTAATAAACAACGCTCATTGTGAGTTTCTTATGGGAGATAGAGAGAAATATAGTGGGTTTTTATAAAATGAAATTGTAGTTTTAATATTACCGACCTTTCCTTATTAAGGCGTGACTGTATGACGAGGTGTGCCTAGTGTCCCAAAATCCAATATATCTTGTAAATTTGTTTTTTATGTGTATCAGCTATTGGCAACCCTAATGAATAAATATCTTAACTAATAATATATAAAATGCGCCTTAACGCCGCAACTAAACGTAATGGAATTTCGCGCGCACGAAGGGCATAATATGGAGATACTTACGGTGTTATTACAATATATCCACTTATGAATAATATTGTTGACCGCTTTACCATTAGGTAACTGTCAGCTTGACATAGAAAAAAAAATACGTTCGTACTTCACGCCCATTATCCCCAAACAGTCTATGTAACTAAGTACCCTCTATGTCATTGGTATGAAATTAAAGGGTTTGCCGAGCCGAATACCTAACAAAACAATTATTTGAATTGGAAGCTTAATGGCTTACTACACTAGTTCTGAGATATAGGGTTCGGCTAACAAAATGTCTAAGCTCTTTGTCACTTTCTAAACTTGCGGCACGCTATGATGGCCGTGTTGACGTTTAACAATGACAAAGAAAAATAACTTTTATTACTTCAGACATAAGGTACATCTATTGATCCAACAGCTAATTATATGATGATAGAAATCGACCTTATTCCAAAGCAATACAGCTTATTTTCCTATGATAATCTGAAACATCAAAACGGCCATCATAACGTGTCGGTAGTATAGTTGCCTATTGGTCGACTATGGGGCTCGGCTTACTATTCGCGTGAGAGAGACCGAAAAGTATTCGAAAACTCGCACAAAGAGGAGACGACGGGAATAATCGCCGGCCATTTTTAATTTAAGCTCATATTACTCATTGAATGTTTATAAGTAGCTATCCTCCATATAAGTCAGGTAAATAATAACTAATAATTTTATAATATTTAGTGTTTAAGTGAGATTCAGTATATTGATTTATTTTAATACTAGATGGCGCTACTCGTACTTTACATCGCACTATGGTTTGGTTCTCACGTAGTATATATATATTCTGTTAAATTAATGTTTCGTTGAGTCTTATAACATCAACAAAGTGTGCAGTAAAATAAAGTAATGAAGAATTGAAAGTGTTTGTTCGTCTTTTAACATTGGTCCTTCGAATCGGATTAACAACAGTGAGTGATTAGGGCTAAGTCTTGTGAATTTGTGAAGTGTCAGTAAGTGCTATAACGGATTGTTGGTATGTACAATTGACTATGTGATTAAGTGTTAAACACTTAGAAGTTTCATAGCTGATTGGACTTTAACTTTTTACTCATTAGTGGACTTAGAATATTTACTGATTACGGCACTTAGAAAAAATCTCTCAAATATTGGACTTAGAAAAATTACTCATAATAAATAGAACTCTGAAAATTTACAACACAGAATAATTTATTACGAACTTAGAAAATAAAATCTTGGGAAATTTAAAGATGTCGGAACTTTGTATTACACAAAAGTTACTCTTCCAAAGATTAGAAAGTCTGTATACGAACACCAAAAAGAGCCCAAAGACGCGTTTAACACGTGGTTATTTGGAAACGCGACTTGAGACTTTAGAGGACATTTGGAAAAAATATACAGAACAACACGATGAAATAATAACGTCATTAAATGAAGAAACTTTAAAGAAGATAAGTTATGATGCGGATACATATTTTCAAAAGGCTGAAGATAATTACTTAGATCTAAAATCGTTTATAAAAGACCACATTATTGAGATATCAAAGAGTGATGAGAAATCGACAGATACTAAAGATACATCATCTGAATGCAAACACATTTCTAAACCAAAGTCTAAATTACCACCTATATCGTTGCCTAAGTTTTCGGGAAACTATAATGACTGGATGGGTTTTCGTGACTTATTTCGCTCGCTTATTCATAATGATGCAAATCTGTCAAAAGTAGAAAAGCATCATTATTTGCGATCTAGTCTTTGTGGTGAAGCAGACCAGTTGTTGAAACATTTAGCTGTAACCGAAGCGAACTACGATAAGGCGTGGGAAGCGATTGAAAACAGATTCAACAATAAGAGAATAATAGTTAAAACAATTCTCAATCGTTTATTGCATCAACGAGGGTTACTAACAGAAAATGGTCATGGTATTAAAGAGTTGCTTGATACCACCAGGGAATGTTTGAATTCACTAGACAATCTGGAGATAGATACCTCTTCTTGGGATGCAATTGTTGTTCATATTGTTGTTTCCAAATTAGACAATGAATCACACAAACTTTGGGAACAGTCACTTGGTTCATCACAGAATGTACCCACTTTTAAAGATTTTGCATCTTACTTAGAAAGTCGATTTAGGACAATCGAGATGATTGAGTCTACGAACAAGCAACAGTCTAAGCCACAACGAGATTTTACTAAACCGCAATTCAATGTTCCGAAATCAAATTTTTATTCAAAACCCGTTGCTCCTATAAAAACATTTGCAACAGAAATAAACACTTCTTGCTCATACTGCACACAAGGGCATTACATATGTCACTGCAAAGACTTCGCTAACTTAGAGGTTACACAAAGACAAGACTTCGCAAGAAAGAATGGAATCTGCTTCAACTGCTTAGTTAAGGGTCACACCGTAACTAGTTGCAGACAACCGATATGTTGCAAGAAATGTGGTCGACGTCATCACACCTTGCTTCATAATACTTACCCTATGAAGACGACTGCAGCACCAGAAACTCCCGAAACCACACAATCTGAGGAAAAATCACTACTTAGCATGAAAAACGAAATGAGTAACAACCAAGATGTGCTGTTGGCTACTGCACGCATAGCCATTATTTCTAAAGATGGAAGTACTCATTACCTCAGAGCTTTAATTGATCCGGGATCACAAGCGTCGTTTATAACGGAAGCAGCCACACAACTACTTGGTCTTGATAAAAAGAAAGCATTTGGAAGAATTTCAGGAATTGAAGAAAACAAAACAATAACTTCTAAGGCAACGACTACACTGAAGTTTCACTCTGTAAGAAGTTTGACACCTATATTTTATACTGAAGCATATGTGCTTGGACGACTCACATCATTATTACCATCGCAAGAATATGACATAAATTGCTGGACAACCTCTGAAAAACTGGAATTAGCTGATCCAGATTTTTACAAGCCAGGTTTTATTGATATTCTCCTTGGTGCCGACGTCCATAGTGATATACTTAAAGAAGGGATTCGCAGGCACAAATCTCTGATAGCTGTCAACTCTCATCTTGGGTGGCTAATATCTGGAAAGATATCGAAGATTAATTCCCAACCACGGCAATTTGTTGTTAATCATTATGAAGTAGAAGTAGATTATTTACTTCGAAGATTTTGGGAATTAGAGGAACAACCAACCAAGAAACTAATGACTAAACTGGAAAGACAGTGTGAAGAAAATTATAAAAATACACACAAAAGAAATCCTGATGGGAGATATGAAGTTCGATTACCTTTTGAGAATGAAGATGATCCAAAGATAGGAGATTCTAAACCACTCGCAGTCCGACGATTGCTACAAATGGAAAAGAAATTCATACATCGACCTGAATTGAAAGAAGAGTATTGTAAATTTATGAAACAATACGAATTACTGGGTCACATGGAATTGATACACGAAGAACACGTAGAATCTGAAAAGAAAGAATACATTAAAAACGATAATACACAGACACCTAAGAAAAAAGTATACTACTTACCTCATCACGCAGTATTAAGAGAAGCAAGTATTAGTACCAAACTCAGAGTAGTTTTCGATGGAAGCGCCAAACCTGAAAATGGGAAAGCGTTAAATGAAGAACTACTAACTGGTCCTCCCTTGCTGCAAGACTTACGTGATTTGGTTACTCGATGGAGACAGCATAAAATCGCTTTAGTAGCTGACATCAAACAGATGTATAGACAAATACTAGTTTCACATCAAGACACTGATTTCCAAAGAATTATTTGGCGTGAAGATCCTACTGATAACATGAAAGAATATAGATTACTTACAGTAACTTACGGTACTTCTTGTGCTCCTTACCTTGCATGCCGAACGTTACTACAACTTGCTGATGATGAAGAACTGCTGTTTGGGGAAGAAGTTAAATTATTAAGAACTGACTTCTACATGGACGATTTCATGTCTGGAGCATGCACGGAAACTAGAGCCATTGAGTTACAAAAGCGTCTGACTGAACTATTTCAAAAGGGTGGATTTCCGTTACACAAATGGGCGTCAAACAGTGATTTAGTGCTTGATCAAATTCGTAAAAGTGAACAAATGTCTCAAAGTTCAGTGAATATTCAATTAGATGAATCAGTAAAAGCATTAGGTGTATTGTGGAAACCAAAAAGTGATACATTCGAACTTAAGATTAATAGTATAGAAAATAATTATGATGAAAATGTAACAAAAAGAAATGTTTTATCGAGTATTGCAAAAACATTTGACCCTCTAGGCTGGCTAGCACCTATTACTATTGTTGGCAAAATTTATATGCAAAAACTATGGTTAGCTGGTTTAGATTGGGATGAACTATTACCTGATAATTTAAAAGATGAATGGTTTGCTTACTATACTAGTCTCAAGAACATGAATGTTGTGCACATGCCTCGATGGTTGGGTACTTGTAATACTAACGATACCATTCAATTACATGGGTTTTGCGATGCCTCGTGTACTGCTTACGCTGCTGTACTGTATCTCCGAGTTGTAACCAATAACGGTATAGACGTTAGATTAATTACTGCAAAGACTAAAGTAGCTCCTGTAAAAAGAGTCACACTACCAAGACTTGAACTCTGCGGTGCAGTACTTCTAGCAAAGTTGTTAGAGCATACACGAGAAGTTCTGAAAATTGATAAAAATTGTTGCTTTGCATGGACCGATTCCACTATAGTTTTGGCATGGCTGCGGAAAAATCCTAATACTTGGAAAACGTTCGTGGCAAATCGCACAACTGAAATTTTGAATGTTACCAATAGTAATCAGTGGCAACATGTTAAGTCTGGCGATAACCCTGCTGACAGCGCATCACGTGGTGTCAGTCCTACAGACCTTACCAAATTATGGTGGGAAGGCCCAGCATTTTTGAAAGAAAATGTAATTAATTACCCGATTTGCGACATACCTGACACTGAAATTGAAACTAATCGTAAGATTACGAATTTGCTATGCACATCAGAACATCATCAATTTGATTATGTTTATTTGACAAAATATTCTAGTTTGTTAAAGTTAATACGTGTTACAGCATATTGCTTAAAATTTATAAAACTATGTAAAAATCAAACTAAAACTAAACCTGAACCGTATTTAACTTCATTTGAATTAAAATGTGCTAGAATGATTTGTATTAAAATGTCACAAAACACTTACTTTAAAAATGAGATTGACTTATTATCTAAAGGTTTGATGTTAAATGCAAAGAACAGTCGAATAGCGAATTTAAATCCCTTTTTAGACACAGATGCGATATTACGTGTGGGTGGAAGACTTTCTAAGTCCCAACTCTGTTATGATCAAAAATTTCCTATAATTCTCTCTAATAAATGTAATTTAACTAAGTTAATTGTTTTAGATGCTCATAGGAAGACGTTGCATGGAGGTATTCAACTCACTTTAAATATTGTTAATCAAAGCTATTGGATTGTTAATGCAAAAAATGTTGTTAAAAAAGTCATTCATCTATGTATTCCTTGTTTTAAGCAGAAAGCTGCACCAAAAGCGCCTTTTATGGGGAATTTACCTGAATTTAGATTAAACCAAAATCGTCCATTCCGTATAAGTGGAGTTGACTATGCTGGTCCATTTACTTTAAAAATGTTCTCTGGAAGATGTAACCGAACTTCGAAAGCTTATATATGTCTTTTTATTTGTACAGTAACAAAAGCCATCCACTTGGAGTTGGTCAGTGATTTGACTACTTCAGCTTTTATTGCCGCGTTTAAAAGATTTTCGTCCCGTCGCGGTCACTGTAGAGAGTTGTGGAGTGATTGTGGTACCAATTTCATTGGCGCTTCACGTGAATTAGATTTACAATTTCGAAATGCAAAATCGAATGTTGTTAAGGAGATTGCCGAACTTTTAGCGAACGACAACACAGCGTGGAACTTTATTCCACCCAGTTCACCTCACTTTGGAGGACTTTGGGAAGCCGGAGTCAAGTCCGTTAAAGGACATCTCAAAAGAGTTATAGGGCAGACATCTCTTACTTTCGAAGAGTTTTATACTCTCCTCACACAAGTCGAAGCTTGTGTGAATTCACGTCCTCTGACAGTCATAAGTTCATCATCAGATGAAACACCGTTAACCCCTGGTCATTTTCTCATAGGAGAGCCCCCTGTCTTAGTAATTGAAGATAATTTGGAAGATGTTGCGATGAATCGTCTCAACCGTTGGCAGACAATTCAACGTATGACACAACATTTATGGAAAAGATGGCAAAATGAGTATCTCACTACTTTGCAGCACCGATATAAATGGTGTGTTCAACAACCCGATGTTGAGTTAGGTGCCGTTGTTTTAGTGAAGGATGAAAGGCTACCTCCTGGAAAATGGCTCTTGGGACGTGTTATACAGAAGCATCCAGGTAGTGATGGAATAACTCGTGTAGTTACTCTACAATACAAAAATAACACATTTAAAAGACCAGTCGCAAAATTGTGTCCATTACCCCTGGAGTCTTCTTAGTTATAGTTTTTTTTGTAATTTTATTATCATGTACCTACTACAGTGCAGATGTATGTACATCATATTTTTCTTTGTTTTCGCCCGGGAGGATGTTTAAGTGAGATTCAGTATATTGATTTATTTTAATACTAGATGGCGCTACTCGTACTTTACATCGCACTATGGTTTGGTTCTCACGTAGTATATATATATTCTGTTAAATTAATGTTTCGTTGAGTCTTATAACATCAACAAAGTGTGCAGTAAAATAAAGTAATGAAGAATTGAAAGTGTTTGTTCGTCTTTTAACATTTAGGTTCAGCTTAGAATGATTTCAAGCACGCCTTCGCAGGCTCTTATAAATTGTCTTTACATAGATTCTACTTATTGCCACTTGTGTGCGTACCTTTTTTTTAAGTTTATATATGTCGGTATATATTATGTAATCATTATAGAAAACATTGAACTAATAATATAAAATGTTTTTATTTATTTAAAAAAAATGTAAATTTATTTGAATTTATTTTTTTATATACAAAACTATTAATTATTATTTATATTAATAACGTAAATAATTCACATCAGCCGGGCGTCCCGTGACAGGCAACTGTTTAATGGCTTAGCTAGAAGCTTGTTTGAGAATGCCTTTTTACTGATTTATTTTATCCGAACCTAATTACGATAACAGTAATACAATCACGTCCTAATCACGTTTTAGACAACGAAAGTATAGGTGCCGCGGTATCTCGGTACCGGGAGTAAAGTTCATGTCGAAATGTATTTGATTGTGCGACCAATTTTGTGCGGCGCTTCATTTATCATTAGACTTAATGGGCTTAAAGTCTGTGAGGAGTCCCGCGGGAATTTTCCGGGATCAATGTTCGGGCTTGCCCTAATCACCACTTAATGAGGTGGTATTAGGTACCCGTCCCCTAGTGTATTCCTTTAGTCGCCTTTTACGACCACGGAATTGAATTTAGGTTGGTCCTAAGCCGGGAACCAAACGGCATCCAAGGGGGTGGCCTATGTTCCACAGCGGTCATCCCTGAATTGATATGATTATGATATTCGGTTAGCAGGTATTACCACTTCGTCAAGATTTGGATTTTAAAAGAACTTGGCTGTTTTCTTGCAGATTAGTTAGCCCTACTATTCAGCTAAAACAAGCTTCGCTTCTAAAACGAGCTTAACTCTCACGTGATAGCGTAGTTAGCGTAAGCGATAGAGCATAGCAGCCGCGAAACATCCTCGATTTATTGCCATTTACAGAATTTAAGCCCTGATCATTACAATTGGAAGAACAAAAGATCCTCGGGAAACTAACATTTTGGAAACTTTTTTATTGTATATACACACTTGCGTGAATTTTGTAGTTCGAATTTTGCGAATGATTGATTGGTGTTAATGAAATATATTTCGGTATTCAAATAGGCCTTCACTTTACAGCCACTAATGAATGGTTAGACACTGGTGTTTGATAGGCATGTATAACTCAGCTCTGAACCGGTTCAACGGATCAGATCCCACCTACTTGAACTGTCGAGCTGCGGTTCAAGAGCAAACTAAACAGCTCACGGTTCACCTAATATTTTAGTCTGTATAGAATCTGTGATCTATTCTGTCATATTGAGTCGTTGTTGAACTGCGGCGCGACGGTGGCGTAGAGACTGTGATCGGTCTGCAATACTCGAGCTGATCTGTGAACCGGTTCGCAGCTCCAGCTCACAAATGTGAGCTGAACCGCAGCTCACGCATTTTGGTTAAGTTACCCATGTCTAGTGTTTGACCACACACCACAGACCTTTATAGTAAGCTTCTAAATGGTGCTACCGGAACATAACTACCACAGATTTTCGACCCATACCGTAACAGCACTGCATTCACTTTAGAAAGTTGATAGATCAACCAATCAATATAATCATTTAAGAACTGTTCGTAATTACAAATAATCAATTACTCCGCCACGCAGTTGATAGATAAGAAAGATGATTTCGGCCTCATGAGTAACGAATATTTAAGATAATAATGTAAACCAAGCACGTGGTCCACGCGTGGTCAACATTCAGGAAACATTCAATTCATCAAGTCATTGTACCATTTGTACCTAATATTTGACATTTAAAAAGCGTGCAATTTATTCCCTGCATTAATTTAGTTACGACTTTTAAATGGATAAACTAAATATATAAACTCTAGCATAAAACTAGAAATAGGAAGTTAAAATATTTAAGAACGCCTTTTGGCCAATACCTATCGCAGAATATATTAACTAAATTCAAAATGTTACTATGTTAGGGTTACTAAACCTATCCCATGTTTAAATACTCGTAAAACTAATTTTAACTAGAGATTACTTAATTAATAGTTACTACGTAAACTTAACCCTGAGAACCTTGAAGACTAGTAAAGCTACAGATTTCAATATGAAAAAAGGTGAAGCAAAAATAATCAAACCTTTTTTAAATAAATACATTTTAGGTACCTAAATTATAACTCACGTGAATACGATGTGATATCCCGGTATTTTCACATAGATACAGCACATAATTAAGTTACCCTGTAGATAATTTTTTATTATTTAAACGTAATTAGAAAATAAGAAAACATCGCTTATCTCAAGTTCGACGCTCCGCGAATCTGAAGGTGAACAGTGAATGAACTTAGAAAATATTTTAGTCCCTTTAAACAAAGACCACTATCACAGGTACTGTAGGTACAACGTAACTTTGCCCTTGTAACATATAACTAGTTGCAAGATAAATTAGCTCAGAAAATATCGTCAGCATTATCATAGTTTTGAATGCACGCGTATTGTTTGTGTATGCTTTTTTATTAGTTTTTTTAAATAGAACTTAAATTGACAAAAAAAAACACCAAAAAAAAAAATCAAGTAAAGTCAAATAATAAAGTCAAATGTTCAGGTACAGATTCAAAATATCGTATACATATATATTGAAGAAAAAAATCAATAACATAAAGGCATTGAAAGCTTCCGCCCCAAGAAGTTTCAAAAAAAGAATCGTCAACACTACTACAATTTAATGAATTTTACAACGCAGTAAGTAGTTGTAGTGACACGCAGCCACCTCGTGGTCGGGTGACCGCGTGACTCGACACTGAGATTAATAGGTTGTTCACTTTTAATGAGACCTATTTCTTTTATTTTTATTGATGCTCAGTAAGTGATTATTTCGGATGCTGGCACTTTTGTGGTATTTTTTAAGGAAGATAAAAACATTTAGTAACTTCTTAATTATATACGCAAAATTATAAGGTACTCTGACGTTTCCCGCATAACTGGCTACCTCCAGCCTCTGAAAATCTGTGGCCAAACCTCTACTTAACCTATGTTCCGGGACAGTTGCGGAAACACCGAAGTGTTTTGTATAGGTTGGCATCACATTGGTTATACCCGATTGTTATTGTCTATAGGTGTCGTACCACCAGGGAAACTGTTAACTGCTTGTAATAACTTTAACTTTCTGATAAAAGCAGTATATATTGCAAGTTAATCCGTATTGACAGTAAAGAAAATGTTTAAAGAATATTTTCATTGTTTTTTTCAGGTCTATGTTACATGATAATTAATATGACTTAGAATTATTGTAGACAGCTAAGACTAAGATCTTTGATTCTATAAAAAGGAAATAATAATAGACAAGGCTGTACTTCTTTTTTATTATTTTTGTTGTCAAGAGTTTTTATAAATTGTTTTGTTTAAGCTACAAACATTATTTACTGGTAAGTGGTTCAAGGGCTTTGCTGAAAACCAGCGCTGAGTATTTGTTCTTCCCGGAACTTACTCAGCACTATGCTAAGTCCATTTCCTTACAGTAATTACCGCTATATCTGTGTCTAACATAATTGTATTTTCATGTATCGATAAGCTGGATTATTTTGTCTTTCTTTCTTTTCTTTTTTTCTGTATGTAAAACTTCATAACAGTTATTATCATATTGGTACACAACATAAAACTAATGACCTAGGGGGCATGTTGTTGTTAGTACCTTAGTCATATTTAAGACATAGATAATGTTGTTTTTCAAAAGATCTGTTTGCTTACCAATTGACAATGTTGAGTAGAGTTTTCAACCTTCTGGGAAAACAAACATCGGATTAGTAATAATCGTTAAATTTCTAGCGAAGAACAGACATTTAGTTTATTAACAATTTTTTTATGTGTTTTAAAACTAACACGACTGTACGTCTCTGACCTTATTTACGATATTGATTTTAAATATAATAAATAAAATATGAAAATATTTATTTAGGTACAGTGGCTTGGTACAATTTAAAAACGATGGTATCTGCAGAAGTATAAAAACTGTCGCAGACACCAACGCCCTCCTCCGTTATAATAGTACGTAAATAATTTACGTGAAATGAAACGTAATCAAAATCAGCATCGAGTAACATTAATGACGTCACAGTATTAGATGGATGGTGATTCGCTAATCAATGACAAAATAAATAAAAAAAGGATAACAATACCCGATATGAATAATAGAAACTACTTACCTGTAAACTAGATCGGATAGTACATAAAACGGCCATCGATTACCTCTCTAATCTATGGCTGCATGTAGATGACAGTTGTTGCGTTATGTCGCGAAATTCTAACTCGATGATCAGATATAAAGTCTTATTTCATAATACAATAAAGCGGGATCTCCTTAGAAGATTCGAGATGAAGTAATTAGATATTAGCAGTTGAATGAATAATGCCACGCGCCGGTTCTTATCACGCGTGATAAGAGCGCGTGGTTAGTATCACGTTCAATTAATTTTTTTTTGGCGCCATTCCACAATCTGATGCAAACATAGCGTGCATCGTAAGAGATAGTGACAAATTGAAGCGTAATTTGTATCTTATCAAGAAGGTAAATTGTATTGCTTTTTAAATTATGAATAATGATTGTGAGAAGAATATTAAATGCCAGTTACTAGTATTCGGTTTGGTGTGACCAATGTTTCTTTGGATGGTTTGGATGATATTCCAATGGTGGTGGTAGCTTCCTACCACCGGCCACAGTTTCTTATCTCTAGTTAGCATGTTATTCGTCACAAAAATGTAGTCGATTTTTACAAATGTTTAATTTTATTAGGTGTGATTACTCAAAAAGTGGGTAGGTACGTGCGAGATAACTAATTAAATAGAAATTCGTTCAAAATTATGTTTTATATCGATCTAGATTCTGATTTCATGTAGATATTATTTTTAACGGAATTACATACAGAATGTATGGTATTATAAAAAGTACCTACTTATAACATCGAATTTGGATCCGAATTCAATATACGTTTAGACAATTTAGACAACCTGGTGAATAACCGAGTTTAATACTGGCAATATCTTGTTAAGAGGCAGAACTCATGGCGAATGATTAAAACTAGTCAATCTAAAAGCACGTTCAATCACAGTGACTTAAAATTGACCTTAAATTACAAAGAAACGCCTCCTAAAACAAATCACACACGAACCGTAATTTTTCTATCACGAAAAGCTCATCCACGTACCACGTGATCATGACCCTGCAAAATAATTGATAAGTATTAGAAGTAGTAGAGCTCTTTGAGCAGAATTCGTCCGGGGAATTACTACCACCTCACCCATTTCCACCGTGAAGCAGTAGTGCACTTGTATTGCTGTTTCGATTAGAAAGGTGAAGGCGCCGGTGAAATTATAGGCACAATAGACTTAACAACATCACGTCTCAGGGTCGAAAACACATTGGCAATGCCCCTGTGTACTGTAAATGTTCTAAGGCGGTGGTGACCACATACCATCAGGTGGACCGCCTGGTTGACTGTCGATTGCCCCCTTGGCATAAAAAAAACCTTCAGTACAATACAACCGACCTTACTATATTTTTATAAATCATTTTAAGTTCGTAGCGAACATTCGTAGCCGTTCGTAGCGATTAGAGTCAAATACGGAATTGGCGAAAAATCCTTTTCCTTTTAGCAGTAAATATTTACCTTATCGATTTTTCACAAAATGGTAAAAGAAAATCAAGCCAGATAACGCGGCGCTGTGGCGAGCCTGGTAGGTACAATACCTGGTATTCCGGATTATAAATAATCATATTTTCAAAACACGTACCTATTAGAATATGTGTAATTAGTATTTCTTAAAAAATATACATGACAAAAATACTATAAAAATACTATAAAAAGCTATAAAATCTTTGTTGTTATTGCGTTAAATCCGTAGTTATTATCGCAAACCACGAAAATCTACTTGTAAAAGGTTTGCATAACGTTTTACAAGTTTTTTAGTTATTCTTTTTAAAAGTTTTAGTCAAAAGTATTGGCTGTAAATTCAAAATTCAAAATTCAAAATTCAAAATTCAAAATTCAAAACCATTTATTCAGTTTAGGCCTTCGGAGGGCACTTATGAAGGTCAAATTTAAAGTTACTGAAGCTACAACCGGTTCGGAAGTCAGCCTTCAACTGAGAAGAACCGGCAAGAAACTCAGCAAGGTTACATTTTTTTTTATTTGTTATATAAATTTTTATCTATTCTGACTTTTTGGCTATTTTATAATTTCAATTTTACATAATTTTATATTTAACAATTACAAGATACTTATTATAGGTAACATTAATAAAAACAAAACAAAAAAAATATGACAAGACTACAAAATAGAAAATAACAATAATTAGGTACTTACAACTTAAACAAGAGATTTAGAGGTGCACTGTGCAGAGAGCAGCTATTTCCATACATTTTTATCTTCAATATAATGAACTACCTTGTAATACGCTTTTTCTTTCAAAACTTTCCTAATATAATTTTTAAATTTATGATCAGACATTTTGGTTATTGAAAGCGGTATCTTATTATAAAATCGAACACAATTACCAAGAAATGACTTGTTAACTTTAGTTAGTCTAAAGTATGGAACAACTAACTTCTCCCTTTGTCTTGTATTTATACTATGAATATCTAATTTTGCCTCAAACATTCCTATGTTTCTACGTATAAACATTATATTTTCATAAATATATAGTGAAGGTAATGTCATTATATTTATTTCCCTAAATAAATCTCTTAATGATTCACGGGGACCCATACTGTAAATTGCACGAATTGCTCTTTTTTGTATAATAAATATTGATTCTATATCCGCTGCTGCTCCCCAAAACAAAATACCATAGGACAAGAGGCTATGAAAATATGCAAAATAAACTAATTTGGCCGTCTCAACATTCGTCAATTGTTTAATTTTCCTAACAGCAAAAGCAGCCGAACTTAATTTAGCAGCTAGAGTATCAACCTGAGGTCCCCATTGCAATTTATTGTCTAATGTAAGACCCAAAAATACCGTTTTATTTACAAGATCAATATGGCTCCCATCTATTATTATTTGGCTATCTACTTGTGCTACATTTGGTAAAGAAAACCTTAAGCATTTAGTTTTCTTTGAATTTAGTAATAGATTATTTGTAGCAAACCACCCACAGACAATTGACATAGTATGATTAACTTTAGTTAGATCTTTGTCTTTTCTATTAACTTTAAAAATTAATGATGTATCATCAGCAAACAAGACAATATCTGTGAGGTCATTTACAACATATGGCAAATCATTTATATATACTAAAAACAAAAATGGACCTAAAATTGAACCCTGGGGTACCCCCATTTCGACTAAAGAGCCCTTGGATGTTGTGCCGGTAATCCCTACCTTTTGCTGGCGATTTGATAAATAAGATAAAACAAGATCATGAGCAGTTCCACGAATTCCGTAGAAGTCAAGTTTTAGTAGTAGCGTACGGTGGTCAACGCAATCGAATGCCTTGGACAGATCACAAAAAATGACAATCGCATCCTGTGAATCCTCCCATGCGCCATAAATGTGCCTCAGCAATGTTGCTGCCGCATCGGATGTAGATCTTCCCTTCGTGAAACCGAACTGATGACCATGCAATACCTTATGCTTAGTAAGAAGTTAGAAGCCGAAAATAAAAAAATAATTGTTGGGTTCTCCTTTAGCGATGTTAAAGTCACGCGCTCACATGTTAGCAATACCATAGATATAGGAAGTACGTATTATCAATTATAACAAAAAAAAACATACTTACATCTAATTACCTAACTGTGTGGAAAAATGTGTCATCTTTTGAGATAGGAGCGTGCCATCCACGTGTTTGAACGACAATAATCATTCTGAATGAAGTGCGACTTAGATGATATTTGGCAATGGGTGGCGCCATTTTTTTTCACAATGGTCAAAGTTTGTTTTGTTTATTTTATATCATATAATTGTTTAAACTACATTCGGTATATAAAACATGCTTCTGCGATAACAATCACTCGAATAAAGTGCGACTTAGATGATATTTGACAATCGTTGGCGCCATTTTGGTTTTACGATGGTCAGAGATAGATTAAAAAATATATAATAGATGTTATTTATCTGTGTAGGTTTTTAACCAAAGGGTCAAAATATCTATGATACTGCAACCAACTTACTGCCAGTATTAAACTGTCACAATTAATATTATTTGTCATTTTGAGCTTCTGTCTGCATAGATAAGTTAGTTGCAGTGTACTATTATGACTAGCGGCCATTTTCACGACATGCTTGACATTTTGCCTATCGCTTAGGAGGCTTCTAAGCGTCATGAGTTGTCGTAAAATGATAAATTTTCATACAATTTTTTTTCTTCGCCCTTTATTTATTGGCAGGCTAAGTCTGCGACCAAACCGCCTCGTCATAATTATTAAGGTCTTCCGTGATATTTCTTTAAGGCCGAAGCCACGTCTTCGTTGATCAATATGTTCAGAAAAATATTTATCACTTTGACATGTTTCACAGGTGTCACCTAAATTACGCATTGGGTAAAATGAGTATTAGGCAAGTTAAGTCTGTTTACGTTGTAACCGAACATAACTTTAGGGGTTATTTTGACGCAATTATTAAAACGCAAATATTTGTTGTAATTACCAGTAATATAATAAGTCATATAATTGCCATTGAAGACCAAATGTGATAAACTGTAGGTTTTTTCATGGAACTTAAAAAGTAGTTTTGTTTTGTTTTGTAGAGTAGTAGAGCTCTTAGTGCAGAGTTCGTCCGGGGAAGTACTACCACCTTACCCATTTCCGCCGTGAAGCAGTAGTGCAATTGTATTACTGTATTTCGGTTAGAAAGGTAAGGGGGCCGGTGAAATTACAGGCACATGAGACTTAACAACTTCACGTCTCAGAGTCGACAACGCATTGGCGATGCTCCTAGTGTTGCAAATGTCCATAGGCGGCGGTGACCACTTACCATCAGGTGGACCGTCTGCTTGTTTGTCGGCCCAAGTGGCATAAAAAAAAAAAAAAAAAAAAAAAAGGTTATCACCGAGCATTTTATTTAAAAAATCCTTGTTATAAAGTATTTTACTTTTATTTATTGTGTGTGTAAGAAATTTACGGAAACAAACTTATTTAGATATCATAAAATGCTTAGTTATATGCTTACATAGTTCAGTTATTGTACTTACTTTTTAAAATTAGCTTTAATATAACATATTACCTATAGCCTATAGTATATTAAAAATATGAAATGTTGTCAATTAGAGACACTGAAAGATTAATAAATAATAATTTTAAGAGGTATCTTTTGTTTTAAAACAACTGGCATATCTCCGGTTCGACGACCTGGTGGATTAAAGGCAATAGCCAGTAAATGGGACAAGAATCTGTTTTTCACAAGATCGCAATACACTTTAATTAATGATGACTTTATGTTAAGCTGTATAATTAAATTTATCAATAAATAGATGGCACCATAAGGTTAATCATACAATTCTAAACAGCGCTGTAGGAGTTTTCACACGACCTGGCATATATACCAGCTGCCAATATCAACTGTCAGGATCCTCAGGCACTAGTATCCCGACTGGCGGAATCCTATATTTTTATAGGCATTTGTTAGTAAAATATCGGAACCAGATCAAATTACGAAATCTAAATTCGAGGCTTTTCCAATCTTTGAAATTGGTTAAACGATCGTAGTAGCTCAGCAGAGATGTAGAGTTCTTAGTGCAGAGTTCGTCCAGGAAGTCCCAACTACCACCCCTACTTATTTCCGCCGTGAAGGAGTTGTGGACTTGTTATTACTGTGTTTAGTTAGAAAAGTAAGGGGACCGGTGAAATTACAGGCACATGAGACTTAGCAACTGAGTTTGAAGCTTACGTTATTGATTACAACTTTCGAAGAAGTCAAATTAAAAAGCCTGTAAATGCCTCTTCTTTCTAACCACACACAGAGCGGTGGAATTTGGCTCTTATCTTCTTAATATTAGGACGGTTATTTGTACGCATTTCGGCAGGAACGAGGTGGCTAAGATCTTTAGTAGTTTAAGAGGGTGACAGGAGATTTTTGCAGGGTCAGCAATACGCGAGTGATACTCCTGGTGTTACAAGCGTCAATAGTCTGCGGTGACCGTTTACCATCAGACGGGCCGTGAGCTTGTTTGTCACCAAATGAGCATGTAAAATAAAATGGGCAGATGCAGATGATGAAGAAACAAGGCACCTTTAACCGTGTTATGGTTTGAAATAAAACAAAAATAGGTTTTAACATGAACGGTTGAACACTTTACTTAATACCGTTTAGTAATACTACGTTTAATTACCTTATTTTATACCACATGGGCCGACAAACAAGCAGACGATCCACATCATGATCGTAAGTGGTCACCGCTGCTAATAAACGTTTGCAACACCAGAGGCATCGCCAATGAGCTTCTGTACCTGAGACGTGAAGTTGTTAAGTCTCATATGGCTGTAATTTTACCGGCCTCTTTACCATTCTAACCGATCACACAGCAGTGCCGGATTAAGCAAGCGCGGGGCCCGTAGCAAATTCTGTCGAGGGCCTTTGGTCTGCTATGGGTTCTTACTTATAAAGTAGTTAAAGAAACTAACGGAGGTGGGCGGCCTAAGACACTTGGGGCCGCCTTTTGTGCGGGGCCCGCAGAAATTGCTACTCTTGCTACGTGGTTAATCCGGCACTGTCACTGTAATACAAGTGCACTACTGCTTCACTGCGGAAGTAAGGTGGTAGTACTTCCCCGGACGAACTCTGCACTAAGAGCTCTACTTCCTGTTCGGAAGATTATTTTAGCAGAGAGTGAAGAAGCAGGTGTTCATATTTTCATTAATCAAAAGATGGACCGCGAATATATTAAATTTCGTTCTATATAAAGTTATTTAGATACCTAAGTAATTAAAAATGTATTGGTTTAGGTAAATAGTACATACCTGGTACAGAAGATATTTATCTTGAAGGAAACACCAAAGTTTACCTGAAGATATATACTTAGCTGTAAATAGAGAGAGATAGAAGATCTTCGATGAATATTAGATTTTGATAATGATTATATTTACTAGCTTCTGCCGGATCTGTTACTCATGCGTGTCATGCTACATGACGACCATAGGTAGGTATATAAAAAGAAAAACGGACTTTTAAACAGTCAAAAATAATAAGATTAACTGGATGTAGATTAAATAAGACAGGAATGTCTTGGAAAAACGAGTGTATTTCAAGGTAGTTCATTATATTGAAGATAAACATAATATACATCATAAAATAGCCAAAAAGAATTCTAAATAAATAATTCAATTCAATTTCAATAATAAATAAAAAAAATTATCTTGCTGAGTTTTTTCTCGGTTCTTCTCAGTTGAAGGCTGACTTCCGAACCGGTAGTAGCTTCGGTAACTTTAAATTTGACCTTCATAAGTGCCTTCCAAGGGCCTAAACTGGATAAATGGTTTTGAATTTTGAATTTTTTTGTATGTCACGGCGGTGAACATGCTTAAATAGAGTACTATGTACTTTTATTATTAATTTAGTTTTTTGTCGGGCGTTTAAAAAGTGTCTATTGTAAATTGTGTAAATTGACTGACGGACTAAATTGAATAAATTTATTTAATTAAATATTTAATACTCTTTATTGGTAAGCGCATCACTTGAGAGCGCCTGGACCGATTTATCTTGGCAGGTATTTAGAAAAACAGAAATTTCAAAAGCAGCCCAGAAAAATGATAATTTCATTTTATTCCATGGGATGTAATTAGCTATTTAGATATAATATGAAATAACTGCGTATAAGTCATTTAAAATAATAACATTACTAGTCTTTTTATGTAATGAATCAAAATTTAAAAACAAACAAGATCGCATGCAAGTTGCAAGGTACACAAATTGGCAGTTGTGCAGTCACTCGGAGATCACGCACTCCACGCGTGCGCCATGGCCCAGTCGGTCACACGCTCGCCATAGACCATAGACTTTGCTCTCGGATTCCATCGACAAGTATGCAGCCATTGTTTAAACCGATAAGGATCAGTGCATTATGGTAAATTGGTAACTGTTCAAGAAATTGTTGGCCAGCCATAGGTCGTACTGTTTAACAAGTGGGCTAAATTAAGGATAACATCTTTGTGTATAAACCATAGCCTGTATTTCTGTCCTGTTTGTACACTTAGTTGTTTAACAAACTACCTAACATTGAAGAATTATCCATGCATACATTTAAAATGATTGTAAAGAAAATATTGTATCAAAACGATTTAAATAAATCGGATTATTTTGAGGATAATAACGCTTGGCAATATATTTAATTCAGTACAGTATTTTTATTGTAAATTTCTTTAATTGTATTGTATTGTTTAATTTGAAAAATCTTTGTGAGAGCTTGCATAAATCTATATTAATATTATAAAGAGGTAGTTACATCCCTTGGAAACGCGGGTGAAGCCGCGGGGGACAGCTGGTAATTAATATTAGTTATTTCAATCTTATAAAGACATTTGCAAATCTTGTGAGTCTCTATGTATGCGGAACGTATCTCCGGAACCACGGCACCTAAGGGTGATAAGGGGGCTGGTTTCTGCATGAAATATAAATATAATTTAATATCCTGGAACATTCTTTACACACAGCCATCTCATTTTCATCTAGATACACAAACTTGCTGGGAACCGAACCCACGACTTGCGGCATGGCAGTCAGCGTCTCTAACCAAGTCAACTGATCCGCTGCATTGCTTCAGATAGCTTATATCCCGGTATAATATAAGATATCTTAAAAACGTGGAAATGGGAAATCAGTACACCCATAAGTATATTAGTCGAAAGCCGTTGGAATTGCATCATTCGAGTAACATTAGACAGCCGTTAAATGATGTAACAAATTGATGATTTATATCAACTAATATTAATAGCACGGCACATTCTTTACACGGCCATCTGATCCGAAATGAAGAAGTTTGTTCCATTGAATCTGATCCGTTTTTTTTTCTTTTTTTTATGTTACCTTTATTAGTGTAATTTATCAAGTAAAATATGTAAAATTGATATTATAAAATAGCCAAAAAGTCAGAATAGATAAAAAAGAATGTAACCTTGCTGAGTTTCTTGCCGGTTCTTCTCAGTTGAAGGCTGGCTTCCGAACCGGTAGTAGCTTCAGTAACTTTAAATTTGACCTTCATAAGTGACTTCTGAGGGCCTAAACTGAAAAAAAAACTGAAAAAAAAATGATGCAGTGTGTTGTATGGAAGCTAGAATGGTTATATACCTACTAATTCATATAATCTATTTAGCAATCTAATACCTTTATACGAGCAATTCTTGTAAATAACCACATCTCGGAAATGGCTCCAACGATTTTCATGAAATTTAGTATGCAGGGGTTTCGGGGGCGATAAATCGATCTAACTAGGTCTCATTTTCAGAAAATGTCGTTTTATCCGTGTATTTAGGCAATGAAAACTGTTACAATGTCATTAGAAGGTAAGGTTTTAAAGTTACATCTTTTGTGAGAAATACTGTTATTGGGAGCCCTTTATTATCGTATCTAATTCGTATCTAGGATTATATGACAGTGTTTTAAATGCTGCTAAAAAAAGAGAATACGGTAGAAGTCACGTTAGTAAAAAAAATCCCTCGTATCCCATAGCAATGCTCGGCCATCCAGGTACTAATTATTTAATATACTAACTTACACCTTACTTAGACATTTTCATACACTCTAATGTTTGTCCAGCGCGGAACTAAACATCCGATCTATGGCGTAACAGTGGCAATCTTTCTTACCATTATAAAAAAATATCTTCAAGCATATCCAGCTAGATGGAGCGATGACATACGCAAACTGGCTGGCAGCGGTTGGAAACAAAGAGCTGAAGATCGAGCTCAGTGGCGTGCCATAGGTGAGGCCTATGTCCAGCAGTGGACGGAGATAGGCTGATGATGATGATGATATTATTCTTAAAAGGTAGGCAAAAGTCCCAACGTGACATGATGCGCATTGTCGCCGTCTCTCTCGCGCATTACCAATTGAGGCTACAGCCGTACTATCAAAACTCGAACAAGTGATCACTCAGGAGGCACGCGGATGGCGGGCCTCTCGCCTTATTGTGGGGTCGCGAGAGAGACGGAATAGTCACGGCGTGAATTCATCGACGAGTTTGATTGCAGAATATCATAGCAGGTAATTTCTATCAAAGAAACAACGTACGAGGTCTATCTCTAGGAGATTAACCATACAATCCCATTGCAAATGGCCGATATCGGGTCCTGATAGTAAGATAGTTTTCACCTCCTCCTATGGACATCAGGCGCATGGCCAATCGCAATGCATTGTCGACCCTGAAACATGAAATTGTTAAGTCTCATGTGCCTGTAATTTCACCGGCCTTACCTTTCTAACCGAAATACAGTAGTACAAGTGCACTACTACACTTAGTGGAAATGGGTGTGTATGTAACTCCCTGGACGAACTCTACACTAAGAGCTCTACTACTTCTAAATATCTGTTAAATTTTGGGAAAAGCGTATATGATAGTTATGGAGTTGATTATTTTATAGAATGTGGTATATAGTCGTGACGTGGTAGAGAAAGGAATGAGTTATAAACAATTTTACTTTTTAATTTTATATTATTTGAATTTTACCTTTAATTAATTTTAAGAAAAAACTATAGTTGTTAATGATGATGATGATTTAGCACTATACTCAGCCAGTACCACGACCGACCCATGTCCAATCCATTCAAGCATCAGCCACGATACAACTGATAAATGTATTGTTAATATTAATTAATTAGTTACCTCGTTTAAATATATCATCATGTTCTAGTAAATATCTTATTTAATTTCATAGGGGTCTGTTGGTGAAGTTGTTAGACACCCCGACTGGTTGTGAGTTCGATTCCCATTATTCATCCACCCCCCTTCATCGAAATACAGTGGACCCCCGGTAATCCGACTAACGTTTTGCAGGGCAGTATGGGACTATCGAATTTGTCGGACTATAGAGTACTGCCTAAGACCCAATAGTCCGGATATTTTTTTAAAAGAGTACCTTGTAATCCGACAAATTACAGATCAAAATGTACAAATCACATTAGTGAAAATTTGCCAAAATAATGTTTGTGTACCTACATTTAATAGGAATTGGCAAGTCGGATTAGACAGGGGCGGATTACCGGGGTCCACTGTATTGTGCATGTATGTTTCTGTGTCTAAGTAATCTAGGTATTTATAAAAGAGTATTACATCACTTATCTGGTTTCCGTGTTTAAAAAATATAAATGAAACCGAACCGGTTGAAATCGGTTATGAAAATTATAATACAATAAATCATTATATTTTCTACAATCCACGTGTAATGCGATAACAATCTCTAGCTACTTTCCAACAACCTAATTATAGTTTAATAATTATTCACAGCCAATAAAATCCCTACTAATATTATAAATGTGAACGTAAGTTTGTTTGTTACGCTTTCACACGAAAACTACTTAACCGATCATCATGAAACTTTGTACACATATTCTTGGAGGTATTAGAAGTAACATAGGACACTTTTTAAGCCGGGAAAATGTTATGTCCCTCGGAAACGCGGGTGAAACCGCGGGAACAGCTAGTACATAATAAAAGGAGAATACGAATGATGCAAGAATTCATGATGTTCATAGCAGCCAATTTTAACATGAGAATTATATGTAACGATTACTAATATGTGTTCGCCTAATTAACCTAATTAATTAATTGGCTAATTAGCCACACATTGTACATAATTAGGTTGTAATATGTTCTTATATAAAACGTAGGTGCTTGTTTTTGATAGATATGTTAATAAGATTTTTTTTTATATCTTTTTACTTTTTGTACGTATTCTAAGACGTTTCCTCGAAAATTCCTCGACTCCACTCAAACCTCACTCAAAGATATTATAGTATTCTAATTACAAAAATCTCCTCCACTCGACTTAACATCTCTCACTCGAGATGAAGAACCAACTGTCAGCTTCAAGGCACGTCGAGACCAACCTTAAGGAAGCTTATTGCTTGTAAATATGTAGTTACTGAAACTCATTATTTTATTTCATTAATATTTATCTATAATAGAATGACTTGGAATAACATACAGATCTATTTTCCTCGAGAAAATGTAAGTTCTCTTGGGAACTCGTTTGAATATACGGGTATAACGAAGTAGGTAATAGTGAGGACGAGCATGCAAATACAGCTTTAAAAATATAAAAACAGAAATTAACCGACTGTAAAGGAATCTCTGTGAACCAAATTCTGAACGAGTCTGCGCGGGCCTAAGCAGGTCTTTGACTATAACTGGAAAACACAACTTAGATCTTATGGTTCTTTTTTTATGAAAAAACGGAACCAAACGGCACTTTGTTGTCCATCTGTCTGTCTGTCTGTCCGCCAAGACCCTTTTTCTCAGGAACGCATGGTGGTATCAAGCTTAAATTCATATCAAATACTCCTGAGTATGTGAAAAGTCTGTGAAAAATCCAACTTGAAAGCCAGCGCAATTAATAGATTCAGCCGTTTATGCTGCAAATTTTCGACTCTCGCAAGGGAGTCAAAACCTACAGGGTACTTTCCTTGAACTCAAAATCTTGTTCATTATACTCGTATATGGAAAGTTTTCGTCCGTGTACAGCGTATGTACAATTTTACAATACACTAGCTGACCCGACAGACGTTGTCCTGTCTTAACTATGAATATTGAATTCGATACTTCTGATTGAATCGACTATGAAATATGTACTTAATGATAAATAAATTATTTTATCAATATAATTCCGACCCATGCCTCTATTTTAAACGATATATTTTATATTGTCGCTATAAGTCGCTAGTAAAGTAGTTAAGTTTTCTTAAATTTTATAATTTTCCGCGCAACTTTCTTAATTTTTTCTTTCATAAGAACCTTCTACTGACAATAACAAACACAACAAAAAAAGAATTAGCGAAATCGGTCCAGCCTTCCATGCGTGATGCCGTGACCAAGGGAAATAGGCATTCATTTTTATATATATAGACTTGTTACCGTTGCGTGGTTCTACCCCCGTTCCTGAAGGATCTTAGGCATCCAGGGACTTGTCTATGCCTATCCTACTTCTGGATAGACTAGCTTTCTCATAGAAAAAAAGATCGGTCGAGTAATGTTAAGTTTATTCTTTACAACAAAAACACTATTATTTTCTCTTTATAATATTAGTGTAAATTTAAACATAAGAAGGTATGGATAAGTTTCATGGGCAGGACCGGCGCAGGGCATTGTGATGCAAATTAAGTAGGTAGTTATTCAGAAAAAGCTTAACAATACCTCTATACGATAGTTATGACCACGACTGGAATAAAATGACCACTTTGTATCATTAACAAGAGGTGATTTGACCACAAAGTTGACAGAACATGAGCGCTAAAACTTGGAATTCCATTCCAGCTTTGTAGTAAAGCTCAAATTATCAAAAGACGAGAAATCACAAAATACCTCTCTCTCATAAAAATATTAAATTAATAAATATCCTGGGCTATTCTTTACCTATAGCCATCTGATCCTAAATTTAGTAGAGCGTTTGCTATGGGATCCAGGTAACTGATATACCGCACAGGTATACATTTTTTTCCCAAAAATTCTGAGTAGTAAGGCTCTTTGTGCAGAGCTGAAATTACAGGCACATGAGAATTACCAACTTCACGTCTCAGGGTCGACAAGCCATTGGCGATGCCCTTGGTTTTGCAAATGTCTATAGGCTGCGGTGACCACATCCCATCAGGTGGACCGGCTGCTTGAATGTCGGCCGATGTGGTATAAAAAAAAATATACATAAATAACTCTAACTACCAACCCAATTTGGTCGTCAATCATTTCATCATGTCATATATTTCCCAGAACCTTACATTAATTATAAATAATTCAAAAAATAAAATACCCGTTACAATTCCAATAAATCGTATTACAACAGCCGCACGGGGCGGGGCGTATCACGCAGTCCATTGTCCAAGATCCTGCATCATATGGGTGACCTCCGATACGTGAGAAGAATACTAGCGCTGATATTGAAGCGAGAGTGAAAAAACCGCGCTGAACCACCCTTGTTGGACGAGATTCTGCGCCCGCGCAATAAATAATCGTTGATTTTTTCCGCAGCGTGCAGTAGTGCGCGCGACGTCCTCCACACCGCACGTATGCGGCTCGATCTCCTATCGTACTTCAACTGTCTCCGCCGTAGGAACCTACCATGATATCCAACATGTCGCGAGTGCTCGTGTTTATACTAGTCAGTAACTTTTTAAGTTTAGAAGGCGAGATGTTAGGTAGTTGTGCCAATTGCGCCAATGGGGACTTGAGCGTTACGGAGCTGACGGAGGCGAGGATCGAGTTCGTGAAGCAGCAGATACTGAAGAAGCTGAGGCTGAGTAAGAAGCCAGAGGTGGGGCTCCCGGTGAACAGTCTGCCGATGCCGGTGGCTCAGGGGCAGACCCTCAGCGACGGGACAGATAAACCGCCAGAGTTTGATGATTATTACGGCAGAACGGAACAGAAGATCATATTCCCTGTCGAAGGTGAGCTTTTTGATGTATTGCCATTTATAGCTGGGTTGTTTGATTGGATGATTGGAATATTGAACTCGAAGAAACTCTTTTAGCTTTCGTAGAGCTGATATTTGAGAAGAAAAATATTGGGTTATTTTTGTTGCTTAGTCCAGTAGTCGACTAGATGAATTTGGATTTTCTCTAGTGTTTAAAATAATAAATATTCTCTGATATTTAATGAAAAAGAATTATATTATAACTTAAACCGTTAACCAGTTAAAGAAATATTTGTACCAGCTCATCGTGAAATATTTACATACATACATTTGAATCTTAGTAAATATTCTTTGGGGAGTGTTTGTTTTTAATGTAATCTGTAGATCACGTGATGATTGAACCGTTTAAAATTAAGCTTTATTTGCTCATACAAAAGTCTCAAAATAAAGGAATTACAGGTAGTATATGGGCATCAAGTTGGTTTATGGCATTCATGGCAAAAACTTATTGCACAGGAATGACCATATTTTTTTATATTTAAACGATAGAGTCACTATGTTGGGTGAAGGCAAGTCATTCAGAACTCTAAATTCGAATGAATTTATGTTTGAACTGGAGGTGCAGGATTATGTACGTGTGCATATCCCTGAGGTTTTTGGGGTAAACAATAGCAAGATGGGAGTAGTCCCCTTTTTGTTTTCACGTGGGCGAAGGAATCAGAATAGCGTTTTAAATTGCAAAAAACATAGGTAAGAATAAAGATTAAATAAAAGTTAAAATGTATGATGAAATTGACGGGCAAGTTACATTGCTCAGTGACACTTGCACAAATTAGCAAGTAGGTGAATGGGCCGGGAGTCGAACTTTGTACTGCGATATGTACGCACTGTGTAGGTGCGTGCGCTCGACGCTGGCACATTCCTTTACTTTTCTTTTTTTATTTTGCTTACCGTTTATTTGGACTTTGATCTGATTGCGTGTGAATTTACTTTACAAATTAAATTTCTGATAATTTTATCATAACTAACTGAATCAGGCCTGGCTCTGCGGAAATCCATTGTAAATAGTCAAATACTTGAGTTCGCGTGTACCATCCTCGACTACATCGTCATTTTCCATCAGGTGAGATCTAGTCAAATGCGCTCAAGTTTTAATATGTAAAAAAAAAATAGTCAAATTTATTTTATTACAATAATTTTTTACAAATTGTTTTTTGAGATTTTCTTCACATTCACATATTCAAGTCTGTAGCAACAATTTTTGTCGTTGTCATTGATGCAGTTGCGATTTGTGCGATGTTCCGGAGAGACCTTTATCAGCTAACTTCATCCGTGAGAATTTTGGGTTACAGTGATGCGCGTGCATCTTAAAATTTCACTCTCATATTTTTTTCATAACGCGCCTAAAGAAGTATAACTTCAAAAAATAAACATAATATTAGGTAATAAACTACTTAAAATTAATTAATAAATTAGACTGTTAAATCTTACTTAATGACAAAAATTGCTCTGCGCTTTTCAGCATAATTTAAGTGGCGCCTAAACAGGGAAAAATCCCGTCCTTGATGTAACATCTCGACGAGCATATTACTATATCAGTAGTGTTATGAGAGGTCATAACCTCTAGATTCTACAGTTTAGCATTTGATAACGGACAGGAAATGCGGTAGTAAGTTACGAACAGCTGATTTAAACCGTGCGAGAGAAATCGACGCTTCTGCGCCCCGCAGCCATGCGCGTGCGTCGATTGTAAACATTACCTTGTAATTATAACTTTAAATTGTATACGGAAGTTTCAGATAACTTATAAAGCTAATTATGTATTACTAGTCACACGCCCCTGCTTTGTCTCAGTGAAGTAATCTATGTAAACCTTCAAGAAGAAATTCTGTAAATGATGGAGAATATTGCATTGAAATCTTTTGCGTTTTAAAGAACTAAGTACACAGATTGTATTTTTTTTTAATATTATTTAGAGATAGATCACAATTATACAATGTTTTATAACCAAAGCGCTTATTTACCTCATTATCTACACTAATATAATTAGGAGAGTACGAATTTTGTGACTTTGTATGTATGGGGTAATTGGAACCACGGTAGCCCTTTGAAAAATGATTTCAGCATTTGAAAGGTACATTCCGAATGGTCATATAAATTCATTTGTTTCGCTTTCGTTGGTCCTGGCTGGATTGTATTCCAAATAGGCAGACAAGCCAGCAAACTGTACACCTGACGGTAAATGGTCACCAATACCTATGGATATTTGCAATACCAACAAATATGGACTATAAATGGACAGTCAATGGATAGAGTATCTATTGAAATGTCTGTCAAACCGCCGGTTCCTAATTTATATTATATATCAGTACGAACAAGCAAGCTATGATTTTCTATCTCTTTTAGTCGTATTTACAAAGAAAGATATACATAGATTTGAATTAAAAAATCGGTACCAAATTACCAAATTGCGTTGTCGTCCCTGAAACGTGAAGTTGTTAAGTCTCATCTGCCTTTTATTTTACCGACCCTATCTAGATTAAACACAGTAATACAAGTGCACTGCTTCTCAGCGCAGATGGGTAATTTTAATTGAAATGGGCAATTGTTTAATATCGGCGATTATATCAACATTTTGGAGTAGTAGAGCTCTTAGTGCAGAGTTCGTCCGGGGAAGTACTACCACCATTCCGCACCATTTCCGCCGTGAAGCAGTAGTGCAATTATATTACTGTGTTTCGGTTAGGAAGGTAAGGGGGCCGGTGAAATTACAGGCACATGAGACTTAACAACTTCACGTCTCAGGGTCGACAACGTATTGGCGATGCTCCTAGTGTTGCAAATGTCCATAGGCGGCGGTGACCACTTACCATCAGGTGGACCGTCTGCTGGTTTGTCGGCCCAAGTGGCATAAAAAAAAATACATAATGTAACCAAAAAGTGACCGATAACCTAAGTTTCACACGGAAGATGCTCGATAAATTCTTTGTTTCACAATCAGTTCGCGAATTAGTTTATAAACATAAAGATACGATTGTGATGAACATTATGTAACGTCGTGATATTGTATAAATATTGATGCTTGATATGTATGTGGGTCATACGCGTAAATATCCAATAATTATTTAGTTACTTTTTAACAATAATTTCGCTGTAGTGATTTTTTTTAAGAACTTTTGCAATATCACAGTGATCGAGTGGTAACCTCAGCTAGAGATCAATGTCCGGGTCGGGCAAGGTAATATTAACAACTAATTAAGCAACCTTCCGAACCGGTGTTAGAGCCTGACCATTCATAAGTGCCTGTGAAGGCCTATTTGAATAAATATTTCATTTTATAACGTTTTATTGTTTAAAAATAACCATTGTGCATAATGCATTGGCGATGCCCCTAATGTTGCAAATGTCCATAGGCGGCGGTGACCACTTACTATCAGGTGGACCATCCGCTTGTTTGTCGGCTCACGTGGTATAAAAAAAAATTATTACCTGTAGCTCTTAAAATAAAAATTATTGATGTACTTACGAAGATACACCAACTAAAATGGAGATGGACAGGCCACATGTTAAGGAGTACTCAGGAAAAGTGGAGTAAAATTGTGACAGACTGGTATCCCAGAGATGGAAAAAGGAAACGGGGAAGACAAGTTAAGAGATGGGAAGGTGAGTTGAAGCTCACAGCGGGCCCCTACTAAAGGGGTTGCCAGAGATAGAACACAATGTAAAACGTTAGAGAGGGCCTTTGCCAAAAGGCACACTGAGCTTAGAGATATCTTCTAAAAGAGGAAAACAAACACTTCAAAACAGATGGAAGTTCAATGTAGAGGGCTTTTTGATTGATTGATTGACCTGTTCAGGATTGGTAATGTCCACGAGAGACGGGGACAATATACACATGTCACGTTAGGACATAAATCTTTGGCGTAATTTGTCTTATTACTAAAACTTCTGTCAACCTCTTTGGTAATAGTTGGATAGAGCAACGGCCAGTATCAAGGCGATACCAACTTTAATATAAAATAATTGAGTTGCAGTAAACTTTTGGATAAAGTTTGGTTTATTGTTTAAGTTACTTAGGTGATATGATCGATAACATTTAAGTATCTCTGTAACTTTCAAATCAATATAATATACTTTTAAACTTATTTTATTTATAAGATTTGTATATTGACAAAAATGTCAGAGACATGTAAGTAAAAGGAACATATATAATCAAAATAGAACGCGGCACGGTCGTCGGAGGGAATAAAAATCCGCCCGCCCCTGCATGGCCCCGGTCTGCCCCCGGCCTATTGACCTCCACTAATTATAATTTGATCAGCAATACAGTTAATTTCTACCCGACTGCGCCACCTCTGATAATGATAGCCCACAGAGAAAACGGGCATCTTGTGCTGGACGTACACTAGTGCGCGGTTTTAAAACTGCGATAGGCTTTTGCTTTTGAATCTTTAACATACCGTATATACCTTTACATAATACATTGAAAGAGATGGGTGGTCTGAAAATATATTTGTTAGTCTCGTAAATTTGTAGATACGAAGCTAAAATAAACCACGAAAGGTGTATTTATCTAAGCAGATGTGTATTTAGAAGAAAAAAGAGTAGTTGGTATATATCCAGTTATCTGGTTTCCATAGTAAGGTACAAGCTTCGCTAAGTTTGGGGTATAATGGTCATCTGTAAAGAATTTCCCAGGATAGTTATTTATTTAAATTGAAAATGTCACAAGACTACCAACTTTTAGCTAAAATTATGAATTTACAAATGGACTGTAGATCATGAAGATGTATGAAAATGTATGTCAAACTATCTATCAACTAACTTAACTATCAACCATTTTATCAAAATCAATAAAACTGGCATAACGTTACTAATTGTAAAATTTAATTTCCCCATCAATAATTTCTTTAAACTACAGCGGTTTCGTTTCAAAATCGCGGCATCCGGTGAACAGCGGGCATAAGGCAGAGTTCAATGTGATTATAAAGGTTCCTAATATAAAAAAATCCTTATATATGTCACGGGCTCTCAACTCTGAAGCACGCATCGGTCGAGTGGGTAATTCGGGCCGCGCCAGCAGATAAAACTACGACCTTTACGTCTAATTGTATACGTGACAGTAAATATAAAAGAAACATTAAAAAAAGAGATAAAAGCTTAAGAAATAAACCGGTGTTTACTGCTTACTATTTAGGATTTGTGTCATCCTACGAATATTATACTAGTTATTACTAGTATATTCTAGTTTGTTACTCTTTCACGCAAAAACTACCTGAGGGATTTGGATGAAACTTGGCACATAGATAGAGCATATTATGGAACTTTTTATCCCGCGAAAATATTACATCCCTCGGAACGCGGATGAAATCGCAAGGGAAAGCTAGTAAAGTATAAAGGGAGAAAAATATACCATTTGAGAACCAGGTTCATCAAAGTCATTGTAATTGGCTTAATTAAGTGAATATATTTATTAATAATATAATTATAGTAGTAAATATGTATAGAATTATGTTTAGAGAGTATATTATATATTAGTTCATGGCACATCGAGCCGGATACTGAGAGAAAAGCGCCACACACCTGCGACCTTTGAGTCATAATCACATCTATAATTGTATCAATAATAAAACATTATACTACAGATAGAAAATCTCTCATAAATTCATCATATTGTTTACACATTGCTTACTTATCTGTTTCTGTGTACAATTAATTTTTAATGAGCCAGTCCTTGGACTTCTGTACGCAGTATCAATAAACTATTATGTAGGTAAGCACTATTCTTTTAATTACGAAGCGTTTTGTCAAAAATATTTACAACATAGTTACTTTTTTTATCTAACACACCATTTGGTAAATAAGGAAGATAATTATTTCCTCGTATACATGTTATTTTCATAAAGAGTTCAATAAACAACCTGAAAAAATGTGAACTGGTGATCCTAAAAGATTATCAGGGGATCTAAAAAGGCCAGGCAATATTGTTGAATGTTATTCATCATTTCCCGAAATAGTTGGACATAATTTTAAGAATTCAATTTATCGATTTAGGGTTTCATGACTTGCTCAGGACTGCTGGTACGCTTTTTAGATACCCATGTAATAAATTGTTGACCACGTAGGCGGTGCAAGGCCATCAGAAGCTAATGACCATAAACAAAACTCGTTCTTCGTTTAAGAAAGAGTAGTAACAAAATAAGGTCATATAGGTGCCAGAGAAAGTCTAAGCTAGATTTAAAACAACAAGGCATACATACCAACATAAGGCATGGTGGAAGTTTAGAATCCTAAACCGAATAAGTACCGGCCTGTGGATAACAGTCGACAGTTTAAAACCAGATCCAAACACCATAAAGACTGTTAAGACCAAAGAATCTGTTTCCATCTGATGGTGGGTGATCTCAGGACATTTGCAACACCAGGGGCAACTCCAATGCGTTGTCGATCCTGAGCCGTAAGATTACAAAATCGCATGTGGCTATCATTTCGCCGGCCCCTTACCTTTCTAACCGAAACACAGTAATACAAGTGCTTCGCGGCAGAAATAGATATGGTGGTACTTCCCTGAGCGAACTCTGTACGTAAGAGCTTCTAATGAAGTATTTTAGAAGCGTTATAAATATATTTAATTTCCCCAATTGAACCAGACTCATCAGGTCTGTGTAAATACCGTGGGTAAATCTATAAATTAGAGTAATTGGACGATACCTACACACACACGCCGGCTCGTTATCTCTAACGGGCTCTCGGGTCATTCCTTGGTCCAATTAACATCGGGTCAACATATGCCATCAGTATTTATGTACTTATTCACACATTTATTGATATCAAAACTATGAAGGAGTTGTTTCATAATTTGATTGACTAGGACCACTCGATTGATGAGTTTGATAACAGTTTCATGATTCCGGTTTCTTTGTCTGCTATGCGTCTCTACTTTTTAATTAAAAAAATATGATATCCCCAGTTTCTCCTGACTATTATTAAACTCCTTATTAGACTTTCTTCCAACCCCTAAAATTAATAAAATGTAGTCCCAGTACGGACCATAGACAGTTTAACCGTGAAAATAAAACAAAAATTTTGACTCTTTCAAACATATACTGTTTGTAAAAGTTATTTAAGATTGGAAAATGCGAGTTAAACTCGCGTTGAAAGGGTTTCTAGTTCCAATAGGTTTTCTGTAATCCATAAGTAAAGAAACGTGTCTCAATTTACTCTAGTCTCTAACTAACTCATTAGACACAAGCATAAGAGTTGGGGGAATGGTAAATTTTCATCAAATCAATCAAAACCTTAAAACTATTTATTTTTAATTATAAAAATATTAAAGTACCAAGATATTCAGCCATCTGTTTATTTGTTCCAGGTGAATGTCTGACATCAGGTCGGTACCCATTCAAGTGCCTACAGTTCGAGTTGCCACCTGACGTGGAGCCAGAAGAAGTCGCTGTAGTCGAATTGTGGTTTTACAAGGTGATTATTATTGCACAAGTTAAAAGTATTTTACTTCAGAAAGCTGCTGGCTTGGCAAGTGATGAGGCTAAGTGATCATGGGGCAGAAGATAGTAAACAAAAAGGCCTGAAAAGAATAGCATGGCAAATGCACCTGCTGGAATAAACCGACAGGTGGTTGATAACAGATTTTCAAGTTGAGGGTGGTAGCAGACAGGTACAGTAAACTACCTACCCAAAACATTGATGCTCTTAAAAATCTACTTATGGTTTGCATAAAATAAAATGTCTACGTACTCGATGCTTCCCACCACCCATCTACAATCATTAAGTTCCATAACTAAATGATGCCTTTCTTGTATTTCCAGGAGCGTGACCCCTTAGATGAATACAACCAGACTTTCGTAATCTCCGAAGCAGCCCACTGGGACAGTCAACAGCAGTTCAAGAAGACCAAACCGATTGCCATCAAGGAGACTGATATTGGAGAAGGATGGGTGCGCGTGGAGCTGGCTTGGGCGGTCAGGGTCTGGTTGGAGGGGCGAGAGAGATTGCACACACTCCATGTGGCGTGTAGGACTTGTCAGGTTGGTTCTAGATCTTATAGACATTTTTTTGTAGCCACATTCTTATTAGCTAGTTTGGGAGAGCTGGTGGTAACCGAGTGTGAAGGAGTGAAGTAGAGGGTGGTGCTTAAGTTATGCCGGCTTAGGCTGCCAATATACCAAAGGCAATAAGTCAATTATAAATTTCGATGTAAAAACATTAGTGTCGACTCATAATAAAAGGTTGTTCCATGAGGAATTTCTTCAGGTCATTCATAACGCTTGAAAACCCTGTCCATCCTTACTTACCAGTCTATCACCTCTCTTACAGCTACGCCGTGCCCCTCTCTCCTTCCACGAGAAGCATCGCCCATTCCTCGTGCTCTACACCAAGTACGCTGGAAAGCGTCGTCGGGGTAGAGCCCTGGACTGCACAGGCAGCAGCAGTGAGTGCTGCAGGGAGCCTCTCTTCGTGAGCTTCAAGCAACTCGGCTGGGACGACTGGATCATCAGACCAGCTGGCTATCACGCCTACTTCTGTAAAGGCAGTTGCGCGCCAATATCAGCTGTGACCACAGCTGAGAGCTACCATCATAATATCATTAGGGTAAGTTCCTGAAGTATTTTTTTTTATGCAATAATACTGAAAAGAGTTCTACTGGAGTGGTATGGAATAGGTTTTGTATGAATTAATGATTTTAGTACCTACTGTAAATACGATATGGCCGGAATAGAGTTATTTAGAATTTGAGAAAGGCGTATTGTAACCTCCATCTAAATCTAGCCAATTCGTGGGCTGTAGGCCTCCCCTGGCTAACTAGCACCCTCAACATGGACGTCAGTCCTCAAGCACCTATTCCAATATGTTCCGATGGGTGCCTTTAAAAGTTCCCCTACCACAAGATAAACTACAATAAGGCAAATAATCCCACTTATAGTTGACCAAACTAGTTTTCTGATACCCAATTTCTCCCACAGAAATATTTCTACACAGTCTCGGAGAAGAAGACAGACTTCAAGCCTTGCTGTGCACCAACCACATTCAGCTCTCTGCAGCTACTGTATATGGACTCAAATAACACCGTGACGCAGAAGACACTGCCCAACATGGTCGTGGAGTCATGTGGCTGCATGTAGGGCAATAAGACATTCAGTTCATTCAGAAGGGAGAAGTGAGTTGGATTACGTGATAGAACAATGATACAGTGGAACTTTTTTGTGATTTGTTTATTTTATAGTCTGTTCCATTTGAGTCTTTTTTGACATTTAAGGATGTCGTAGAAAAATCAACTTTATTGTTTTATGAGGTCCACCTACCGTTGGATAATTAGACGACATATTTCAAAAGTAATAAGGTTAACTTTTCAATGACATTATTAAATGTGAAAAATAACTTCTTAAGTGGAAAATAGCTAGATTTAATTATGGTATTGGCAGCTTCGGTGTCGGTAGTTTGTACAAGACAATTTTGAAATAAAATCAAGGATATACATCGTAACAATATTCGTGAACATTCTAATGTCGGTTCCCTTCAAAAGACTAAAAGGACAGAATTGAAAATTACCAGAAGTGTCTGAATTTGGAGACAGTCATATATATGTTTATAATAAGTGATTACAACAATTTTTTTTGTTAATGACCAGACTTTTTTATACATAAAATATGTACTTTTACTGTCTGTTCTACACTACCCCTGTATTTTGTCAGCTACTGATGACAATTTATCTACTTAAGCATATTGTGATAATGTTATTAATTTTAAACAATTCTATAGATAATAACGTGATTTTAAATTAGGTAAGATGTAAACAGAATTATATTAAATCAGTTAACTTCTCTCAGAGTTTATCAAGAGGGTAGTTAACTATTTTACTGCATTTTGTACATGTTGAAATAACCAGTGCATTTATTATAATATTTAATGATTATTATTTAATTAATTTAAATGCTTAAAGTCATTTAATTGAAGAAGAGACAAAAGTGCAATTATTTAAATTTCTTCTTCAATTGAATGATGTTAGAACTTAGTTTTAATGAAACGTTTACATTTATTAATATGTAAATGTATGTAAGTATGATAAATTATCAAGATTTTATTGTATGTAAGTAATTATTGAATATGTATTGTGACTTGATTGACTTGAAATTTTAATATTTTTGTTGAAATATGTTTATGTAGAGTGCACATATTGAAATTTGCGTTTAAAACTAAGCTTTCTCTAAATTATATAGTAAAAAAATAATAATTCTTCAATTCATATAAATACTTATAACCTTAAAAAATCTCTTTAAAATGTTGTATTTAACAAGGAATGTTCATAATTATTTTTAAACTCTGTATAATATTACTTAAAATAATTGTCAAATGTTAAGTGTGTAATTTTAGACTAAAGACACTGTTTATAATCTTCATTTCATACAAACCCAGTTATCAACAAAAATGTACTTAATTCTATAGAAATCATATTTTTGTCAGTAATTATTAATGAAAATATACAGTGTCTGAGTATTATAGGTGTTAAGGTGGCGAATTCAAATTCAATGAAAAAGTAATTAAAAGAAAATTAAAAAGTTTTATACAGAACGACATATTTGTTTGATTATCTATTTAACATGTTGCGACCTCCATGTCTGTGCGAACTGGACGATTTTCGAACGCACTATACGATGTCTATGGTCAAATGACAAGTAAAAGAACAATTGAAATTTTGTTTCCCGCGCTGAGTTTTGACAAACCAATCGAAAATAATAAATTAATAAAAGTATTTTTGGTGATTTATCGAGAAAAAGCATCATTTCTTTGTGTATAATAATTTGTGCGCATGGTTCGAAAAATTCGAAAAATAAGTTTACGAAGTGATAACAAAGTTATTTTGAAAATGGATGTTGTTTTGGAGATTTCATACAGAAAGTTTGACCGACCACCGAGAAAGTTGGTAAACATTTTGGAAAAGATTTTTTTGTTGTATTTCACCACTAGATGGCGCTGAAGGCTCATGAACTTCTAAACCATTTTTTAATCGATTGCCACGAAAATTGGTATTCGCTATACACAGACATATGAGCACACAGATAAATAATCAGCTGCCGGGTATGGAAAGAAATTAAAAGAAGAGATCGAGAATAGATACACAATAGTAATTGATCAATATAACGTCTCATGCCAGTATTTTCTTCTTCTTTAATTAAAATGGCACAATTCCGCCAATGTCACGTTAGTTGACGATTACGATGGGGATTGCCAGTATTTTATATACAACTTCACGGACAGTCATATTTGACGTGTACTTGCTGATTTGACACACTGTCAAAAATTCTATTCAAAATTCAAAACCATTTATTCAGTTTAGGCCCTCGGAGGGCACTTATGAAGGTCAAATTTAAAGTTATTGAAGCTACAACCGGTCAAATCAAACCCTCCCATATTTTATAGCAAAAATTGAGTATATAACATTACAACATAAAATGCTATTGATAAACGTTGATATAAAATAATGTAATTCTCAGCAAACATGCAATACTCAGGGTCCTGTTTTGCTTCAAAATCACAATCATAATCATTTTTCAAACTAGGTGTTAGCCTCTGGTAGATTTTCAACTTTACGCACACACACAAACTGGCTATATATTAATCAAAAATAACAATAAAAATAGTCTTTCACAGTAATACGCTGACTGAAATTAAATTGATTTTAAATAATTGATGTCCGATACACGCGCGCCTACCAGTGCTTCATAATTTTCACCAAGTGACGTATCGGCAGATTTGACACACCTCTCGTAGGATAAATTAAAGGCCTTTTTGGAACAATTCAAAACCATTTATTCAGTTTAGGCCCGCGGAAGGCACTTATGAAGGTCAAAGTTACTGAAGCTACTACAAACAGTTGAGAATGTCAAAGACAAATACACATTATATATTTATAATAAGATTTATCTCCATCATCACAGAATTTACCATTGGATCAATAGATGAACCATATTTAGGAATCAATAAAGTTAATTTTTGTATGTTCTTAGCAATTAGATTGTGCCAACTTGGTATGTGTGCTATAAAGTTGTGAGTAGCACCCATCTTACGCTGAACCGAGGCCTTGTTTCTACTCGAAGATACCTACAGAATATCGGACTACTTTTTATAACTTTTTCCAGCTACTGTGTTATTAAATATATTCTCAAAATAAAATTGTTTACTTGGGTTTTGCAAAGAATTCCACTACATACAGATGTCAACATTTGGGTTTGTGAATAAATAAAAACATTGTTTATTTGCATAAAAAAATAGAAGTTTTTACATTAAGATAAATGCAGATACTTAGGTTCTATGATAAGGCTAACATCTTAATATAAATATTAGCAATGAGTCCTAACCCCTCAAACTAGGATACCCTGTGCTATGATGGGCTAGATCGCGAATCCTTTATGATTTTCAGATAATGATGTACCGTAAGTGTACGGTATGGGGTTAGTAAGAAATATATAATATAATTATAGAATAATAAAAATAAATATAATAATATACTTGACAGAAATATAATAATAAAATAATAAATACTAATAGAAAATGTTCTGGTTTAACGCAAAACATTTACGTGGGTAAACCTCGAGGTAGACTAGGTTCTTCATGATGAGGATGGACAGATAACTACTAATCGGATTGGTTGAAACATTAATGGATTAACACATAGGACGTTTATCCCGGAAATTGTGATCCACGGGATCGCACCTGAAACCACAGGGGACAGCTCAAAATAAAACAAACCTCTAAACGACACAACACATTCTTTAATTACAAGGCAACAGATCACAATAAAAATGCATCTACTTTCAAACTGCAAATGTACCGGACACGACACGCACGTGTCAAATATAAATAATTATCACTTAAACAACTAATTACAGATGCAAGCGTTCATTGACACTTTTAAATACTTTTTTATTGACCATTTTAGGTGAAGTTTCACTTGACGAATAATTTTGATACTATCTACTCCCACGAAGTATTGTCGTATAGCCATAGCGTTTTAGGTGTTACAACTTTAAAATATGTACTCCGTGGTATTGATATACAAAGTCCCTATTTACGACTTCATAACCTATAGAATAGATTATGATGCAGGTTTACCACCATTTATAGATTTTTTCCGGCAGGTTTGTAATAAATGTGTGTAAGTTTATACTATCGCACTCGGGCAAAGCCGGGGCGGGTCGTTAGTGCGTAATTAGCTAGAATTTTGATTATTATAGCTGGGAAATGTGTACCATTATAATAATCAATTTTTTAGTCACATTATTGGTACCACTGCATTTCTGACGGTTCATAACACAATGTTACCAACATTGACTATTGAACACAATTTTTTTATGAAACTTCACTTAAAATAACTCGTTCATGAATTAAATAAAGAGTGACCAGACAACACTCCGCCTACACAATGATATAATTAAATCACAGAATTTGCGGATACAAGCATATTATGTCCAAAGTTTTGTGTGCACAAATAAAGAATTGATAACCTGTTTACAATTTATTGTATGCAATTGCTATCGGTTGTGTTGGGTGTATTCCACATCGACACAAGCCCCGTTTGGTCACACGGAATTATTAATTAATAAATTTACGTTTGGTTAAAATATTTTTCCTTATGAAATTATAAATTTGTGACGAAAGTAGAAAAATTATAAATTTAGTTATTTTGTGACTAAACTACTACATAATGACCAAGTAGAACTTGTGGTGACGTGGAACACACCCGTCAAGGCAGTCGCTAACAAGTAATATTATTGCTCAGCCAAAGTTAAATATCCTAGGACATTGTTCACAAATGGTTACCTGATCCCAAATTAAGCAGACTGCTTGTACTATGGCTACCAGATAACTGACATACTAAATTTTAAATACATACTTATGTAGATATTTACACCCAGCCAGATATAAAATAAACAGACATGTTCATGCACACAAATGTTTGTCCTGGGTGTAAATCGACTTACGACCAGCGGCTTGGCAGCCAGGGTCACTAACCACCAAGCCAACTGTACCCAATAGTGATGTACTATTCAAAATCAGTTTTAAATACATATATTTAATATCATACTTTTAAAACGACTGTCTCAAAACCAGTTGCAATTGCAAGTTTCATAATTACGGTTCATTACAGTTATTCTCTTAATATTATAATTAAATAGGACGGACAAAATAACGAAGATATGTTAATAACAACCATTGTTTTGTTTGAGGTTTACAATTTGGATTATGCAATATATATTTGTTTTAATTACTTTAGCTAACACTCGAATTTGCCATTAGACTCTTATTGACTAGGCCTCGGGCCTTGAAATAAGGCCTACTGGACTATAATGGATCCAGATGTTCGAACGCCTTATTTTTAATGCCAGTCGATTATGGCACTTAACAGATAACAATACATTTATAAATGGCACAATTATTTTTATAATTTCCGCGCAAATTGGACAAATTAGAAACAGCTACTTGTACGCAATAGTTTAAATTTTTTAAACCTAAATCTTAAATTCTAGAAACAACTTTTGGAATGATTTGGACGATCACAAGCCTTGGGATTTAAAATTTGGCGTGGCACAGTTGTTAGGATTTTGAAACGATAATTTATCAAAATACTGTGAAAAAAAAAATTTAAAATTTTAAGATTTTTTTTTCTGAGGATTTCAAAATCATAACAATGTGTAAAAAACATAAATCGAAAATGTAAGGCACTACATGTCTCGAGCGATTAACTTAAGAGTATCTCGACTCCTTTATGCGACAAAAAGTAATGCAGCCAAAGTTTATTTTTAATTCTTTGCCCGCATAACAACCAAATATAATATAAATCGTTAATAATCTCGTTACGGAAGCACCATGTATAATCGAACATCGAAAAAAATATCAAAAACACATATCAATCTAAATAAAAATAAAATTTAAATTTTGTGACGCATTCACCAATAAAGACTTAAATATGAGGATTTTTATGTCTATGGATGACAACATATTGATTATGCTTATGTACAAGCTATAGGTAAATAAGAAATACATTATGATTATATATATTAACCAGTAACCGACAGAATTTTCATCTAACACTTAAATATAAGTTTTGTATTCATTGTCAGAAGTATTAGACATTGTCTTATTATTATTATAATCAAATTTCCAAATTGGATGTGATATTTATAGTAATTATGGAAGTAATGGAAATGTCTCGGGATATTTATTCATTCATATAAATATCATTTTATTAATTCTTTTAGGTCAGTATCTCTATCAACAGTCAGTCAACAAAAGAGTGTGTTAACACTTATGTTCAACACGGAGAGCTTTGGCTCAAATTACTGATCAGATTTAGATGTAATCCGACCATAGCCCTGATTTAGTCCTAACCATAATTGGTAAGTCAATTTGTGATTTAAAGCTTGTATACAAGGTTGATTATAGAGCAAAACACGGTCATTGTAAACAACTACTTCAATCTGATAGAAGGTTGATCTATGTTTTGAAATCAAGTTATTCGCGAAATTCAAGTCACTTGTGACTATCGTGGGGGCAACTTTAAAGTGAAATTAATCTCAAACACAAAATTATAATCATTCGTCATAATGTCTTTTAATATCACGTTTTATTTAGCTTTTTATTACTGACTTTAACTTAATCTAAGAGTCCTAATGGCGTATACTTCAATAATTTTGCTCGCCTTATAATAACAGTTTGACCTTTTAACTTTCTCATTCAATCTTTTACAGAAACCGTTTTTGTCGGAAATATCTGACATTGACGATTGTCCACGACATTTTGAGGTTTTAAAATCTATATGGACTTAAAGTCCGCCGGTTGCATGGTATTCTATTAAGTTAACAAAACAGTAGAATATGGTTTCGTAAACTTACTGTACCAGTTGTCGTGACAACAGATTTTTTATCTGCGTCAGGTATTTACCATACTGATACTATGTTTTTCAATAATAATTTTTAGATCTTAAGATAAATCATAAGAAATTAGATATATAATCAAAAAACTAAGAAATCGCTGAAGGATTAGTATTATTTCAGCTGGAGAGTTACAAGACGTAGCGTTTCAGTCGGAAATATCTGATATTTACGATTTGTCGGCTACATGTGACAATGATACCGTTATGGTCAGTACAAGCTGACATTTAACTATTGATTACTTATCTCCCGCGGTGGTAAGCTTGGCAGTTTCGCTGTCGGATGGGGGCGCTGGCTCAGTGCTCTGCACCTTGATGACAGTCGGTATTGGAGTGGTCGGAGGTTCGGGTCTCGTCGCCACGGTTAGGACGCCCGAGTTCACGTCTTCTATTGCTTTACGGAGCTGTTGAGGGAATAGGTTTGTTTTAAAAAGTAGTATGGTTATCATATATGGTATCATACCTTACGCTTTTTGACAATGACATAACTGTGGTCGATAAATATGTGACCATTCAAACAGTATTTGGCTGAATCTCTTTAATTTCTTAAATTGGTGAAGAAGATAATAGATAATTGTTGCCATGTGGGAAAAAACGTGATTTGTCTCCGACTTTCACGATACGTTAAATACCGTTAAAACTCCAGGTTATTGGGCAGTAGTGACCAGTACCTAGTTTTGAAGCCTTCCTTTATACAGTGACCGGTGAGATACTAATGTTGAGGACTAGCGCGTGCCGCACGTGACTAGATCAACTTAAACAACAAACACCGCGGCGTGTTTAGAGAGTATAATATCCACATTTCACTTTCATCTTTAGATAAATTTGGTCAAAAATTAATCACCTAATTTTATTATATCATTTTAACGAGAATCGAGTACCGAGTACTCTCCATAAGTATCGAAGGTATCTCACCAGTCATCCTGTATTATTAAACACCGTCATAGAAAATAAAAGTTCGACCCCTAAACAATATTAGTATAAGTATTTAGTTACCTCTTTGAGTGAGACGACGCCAATGAGTCTTCCAATGGCCGTCACGTACGCCCGGCTCACGCCCAGTGTCGAGAACAACGAATGGACCTGCGCAATATTATAGTTATTTAAACTTTATGAACAAATTTACTGCCAGAAACAATGTATAATATTGATAAAAAAATAAGGGACCAGGGTTTCGATTTCGTTAGGAAAATGACGCAAGCTCGAAGATGTTTACCGTTCCTTATGCTCTGTCTCTTTCGCTAACTACGCAATCACGTGAGAGATCCGCGACTCGACGATGTTAGGATTAGCTAAATAATGGTACAGGACTTCAAATATTGGATGTAAAAAACAATATTGTCGTGATGAATAAACCACAAAAGAGTGAAAGTAAGAGTTGTAAACTGAAGTAAAGTGATTCTAATGTAAATGTCTAAACTTTTCTATTTTAATACGTTGAAAAAAGAAACAAACCGCGTGTAATTTAGTCCAGTCTGAATCGACTAGTTGTAATCATCTAAATGACATTTGCGTTAACATTTTTGTCTCCCGTTATGAACAAACTGTCTACATGCAAGTTTGTACGGGAGCTTCAGGGGCCTCAGACTCGCGTTTATCTGATTTTTTTAAATTAGTACTATTGCTGACCTTGAGTAGCGAGGTCCTCTCAACGAGCTGGAAGGGCGCAGGGTCGATGTGGCAGATGTACAGGTTCTCGTCTTCATACTCCATATCGTCAGGGTTCTGGAACCAATACCAAAATGTCATCGTTCCTTTCGCAGTTTTACAAACATTAAATATAACAAAACGATAATAAAGCTATATTTATTCCTTACACATAGTTTACATTAATTCTAAACATTGTTTTTAGTATTAGTATAATACTTATTCTAGTTTGTTTGTTAGTCAATTTTATTAAACTGCGTTATCGCGTTTTGTTGTAAGGACCGCTCTGGCGGTAAAAGCCTCCTCCATTTCCTTCCATTTTGCTCTGTCTTTTAATTAAATGGACAAATGTTAATAGTCTGAACATATAAAACGTCACAACCGGTCTCTTGCCGGTTCCTCTCAGTCAGAAGCTGACGCCCAAACCGTTGAACGTTTGTCTGTGTATGTAGCAGCACATAGCAGTACGCACCATGTCCCGCTTGCGCGCGATCTGCAGCATGTTGTCGAAGTCGACCTCGCGCGCCAGCTCCAGCTGCTCCCACGCCTTCTGGTCCTCCGGCGACATGTCGCACACGCGCTCGCGGGGCTGGACAACGGGAATAACAGAACTAATTAATACATAAAAAATAAAACAAAAAAAAAAAAAAAAGATTCGGAATAAAAATTCTAGTATCCTATTAATATTATAACTGCGGAAGTTTGTGGGGATGTATGGATATTTCTTATACTTCCACGCAAAAACTACCAAACGGATTTCGATGAACCTTGACACACATATAGAGCATGTCTTGAAAAAACACATAAAATACTTTTTATTCCTCGAAAATGTAATAGCTCTTGGGAACGGAAGTGAAACCGCGGGGACCGTCAATAAATAATACAGTTATTCGATCGCGACCAAATTACAAAAACATAACTGTTTAAGGCTGGGAATAAAATTTGTTAAGAATTATACCAGTGAAGTTGTTGTGACATGGAAAAGGTGGTTGTAAGGTCCAACAAGTTGTACACGACTCATTAAAACCATCACTCACCAACTGCACTTTCTTATTGATAGAGGGGCTTCGTGGTAGAGATGGTGACAGCTGATCAGGTAGACCACCTTCCACATCCTGGAGAAGTGTGGACCTCTTGAATATAGCCTCGAAAGCTGCCCGGATCCTGTTAATCAATACATATTAATATTTAATATGCGGATGAAATATATTTTTAGGCAAATATTAAATAAATAAACGAAAAATACATTATCGCACGAATTTCAACTTTCAATGGAATTTCTTTGGATTAAAACACAATACAAATAAATGAAGACCTTTTTTGATCAATCATACAGACTTGGCAAATGGGTAAAATAATTGTGCATAAACACGTCTGCTGTATTTATTTATTTAAAAGAAAGTATATGTACCACATCTGGTTACCATAAAACAATTATTATAAGTGCAGCCCAAATAAACAGACGTGCATAAAAGTTAAGAAATTTAAAAATTCACTTAATTTAGGGGAACTTTATTTTTTCAAAATGCACACTTTTGTGTAATTAAGATTTATTAACATTAAATGCGATTTTTTTATTTAAAGCTCAGTAAATAATGTCTAAAATGTTATTTTTAAAAATTGTATAAGAAGTGATGAGTGAGAGAGAAGATAGCTGTACCTGGTCTCGGCGCCGGTGACGGTGGTGTAGACGTTGGGCTGTGGGGAGGCGGGGGTCAGCGAGTGCGGCGAGGGGGAGGCCAGGCCGCGGGTCAGAGTGAACGAGTTCGTCTTCTTCAGGATCGACTTCGGTCGGAACAGGTTTCCGGGGGCTGGTGATGTTAACATGGGTGAGTTAGAAGTCAGCTATATTTCTTCCATACAAATTCTTACAATAGTATTCCTCTCAGAGTTTTGGTTGCAGCCTTTTTTATAAGGAATATATTTCCAGGTGCCGGGCACACCGAAAATTACATAAAAAAAATTATAGGCAAAAAAGAAAAGTTAAAATACCTACTTACTTAATGTTATTATATTGTGAAATGTACCTTGTTTTACTTGTAAAATTTTATGTTGTATTTTTTTTGTGTGAGGTACATTTAGTTTGCCACAATTAAATTTATTTTCATAAATGGGACTACAAAAAATTTACGGATATAACACTTTCAGATATGCCCCTATGTTAAATTTACTTTAGAACAAAGGTTTCATAAAACATTAGCTGCGCCCTGCGACTTTGCCCACTTTCAATCCTGTTTATAATAATAATAATATATAATATAATATAAAATTCATTTATTCAGGCAACGCAGAAACCCAATATTGCTAGTAAGATCTTAAACTATGTTAGTTTGAGAAAATTTATTACCTTCCTCTTGAATTACTCTAACTATTGCTGAAACCCGCATTAATGAAAATGAGAAATGGCTCCAACGATTTTCATGAAATTTTGCATGCAGGGGGTTTCGGGGGCGATAAATCGATCTAGCTAGGTTTCATTTTTCGAAAACGTCGTTTTATCCATGTTTTCAGACAATGAATACTGCTGATAAAAGGTAAAAGGTGTTCAAGTTCCTTCTTTTGTGAGACAGAATATTATTCTAGGTATTTATGACCGAGCTTTATAATGAAAAATACGGTAGTAGTTGCATTAGTAAAGAAACCCCGAGCAAAGCTCGGTCATTCAGATACTCATCATGATTTACAAATCGAAAATAAGAGATAATCAGTGCAATTTGGTAAAGGAATAAAACACCAAATTTTTTGATGACTCGACTCCTTACAACCTTCATTGGGAATGCTCTTGTTGACCACTGTTGTGCAAGGTGTACAGTGCACGTGGTCATCGGTATACTTTTTAGTAGCTTCAAACCCTATAGCTGATACTATTGTTTGTTATGATCCTAAGTTATCGTGTATTCTGTTAAAGTTCCTGTTTAAAACATTTATAGCAAAGTACGTACCTGGTAAAAGCCCTCCATGGTCCTTTGTCGTGAGGGAGGACCCTCTTGTCATTCCAGTGCCTGGTATTTGAAGCATGTCAGGTGCTGGCGTCACCTGGAGGTCAAATATCACACTATTAGTAAATGATTCACAATGTTTTAAGACCATTTATTTAGTTTAAACCCCTGGAGTGCACTTATGAAGATCAATGTTATCAACGTAAACTAAACGTTACAATTCAGTTTTCAACTGAGAAGAAACGGTAAGAAACTCACCAATAAATTAAATCTTTTTTTTTTTATTATTGATCTAATATGATTTCAAGGCGATATTTAAACCTAACCTTACAGCAAAAGTAATAGATAAATACTGAATATTGTTAAGTTATAGTTATATCTAAAACAACACGATATATTTGCTATATACCTTATATACATTATACTTTTATATCTACTATTTTCGAATCCACATAATATACGATATATTTAGTTTCAATATTGTAAATGATATAAAATTGTGTGAATTATTGGCAATTCAACAAATTAGCTTTTTCCTTGTATTGGCCTAGAGAATAGAGGAGTAAAACCAAATATATTAGAGTATAGTATTCACCTCAAACCGACTAGGCCTCCGCACTTTCTTCCGCAGCTCGGCCTCCCGCAGCCACTTGGCGGCCACCTGCAGGCGGCGCGCGCGGCCCACTTGCCGCTCGATCACCTTCACCAGCTCCCAGCGGTGGATGGAGCCCAGCAGCACCATGGAGCCGGGCCGCTCCACCAGCGGGAAGCTCTTTATTGTCTATGGGACAGTAACGAGAGGATTAATATCTTGGGACATACTCAAAACACGGTTTAGGATCAGATGATCCCGAACTAAGCAGAGCTTGTAATATGGAAGCCACAATATTGCCATCGCATCTCAATCATGATGTAGAGCACCATAAAGTCTAATTTACCTTGTTCTCTTTAAGCAGGTCCTTTAACTGCTGGAAGGTCATCCTGTTCCAGATGTACTTCACGTCGCGCACCATGAAGTCTTCCACGCAGATGTCGTACATACCTGCGAGGCAAATAAATATACGTTAGCTCTCAATACAGAATATGAACAAATAATTATTCTTTTAAAAGTGGCAGAGCTCTTACTCGTCTTAGTGCATAGTTCGTTCAGGGAAATACTACCACCTTACCCATTTCCTTATCAATTTCATATTTATAATGCTGGTTTAACTAAATCAATAATAAATATCCCGGGACATTTTTTACACACGGCCATCTGATCCCAAACTAAGCAGAGCTTGTACTATGGAACCAGATAACTGATATACTACATATACTACTTTTTTTTCTAAATGCATACTTATATAGATACTTACAACCAGACACAGAACAAACAGACATGTTCATGCACACAAATGTTTGTCCTGGGTGGGAATCAAACCCGCGACCTTCGGCTTGGCAGTCAGAGTCGCTAACGAAGTTAAAGTTGCTAATCAAAGTTTTTAAAAATATTTTAATATGAAGTTAAATAAACATACAATAAATAAGGTTTTACCACAATACGCTTTATGTACACAGATTGTATTTATATTAGTGTGATTTCACTTTACTGCACTTATATGTAAGTAAGTATAGACAGTTGGCAAGTGTGCAGTATTATTATTTTTCTCGGTTGTTTTTTCATTAAAACATTTGCTATTCGACAAGACAGATTATTGAATTAGTTTATTATCAACAATAAATAAATCAATAGTGTTAACAATATAGCTTTACGCCTATTGCCGTCGAAGTGGTAGGCAGAGGTAAATACCGAGAAGGTCTACGTCAAGTGGTGAGTTAAACGTTAATTACTTTACCAGTTTGGGAACAAAAATAAAATCGTAAAATATTCAATATTTTTTTTTCCATTCCACAGATGCTGACACTATTATTGATCACGGCAACCCAACTATGGTTGGCGCAACCAACATCCACAAACGATTTGGTCGACCTGACGGAACTGTTCGGCCAGTGCCCCCGCAGAGACTTGCCCTTCCCCGAGTTAGTAGCTCTCGACGGCTTTGTCTCTGAGACCCATTACGTCATCACAAGTGACGGGTACAACCTCACTATATTCCGCGTGTGTCCCACGGGACCAGCTAAAGATGCCCCGCCATTCGTTTTCGCCCACGGCCTGTACCTTTGCGCTGACGACTGCATCATTCCGGGACCGGGAAAAGCGCATTGCTACATCTACTCTAAAAGGGGATATGACGTATGGGCCATAAACGTCAGGGGAAATAAGTACAGCCGGAGACACATAAAGTACAATCCCGATAAAGATTCGAAGTTCTGGAATTTCAGCTTCGACGACATGGCACAGAAAGATCTGCCGGCTATTCTGGACTACATATTGAAATGCACTGGTAAACAGCACGTTAACTACGTAGGCCATTCCCAAGGGGCGACAATCTTGCTACTGCTTTGTGCAAAACAGGTGAAATATAACTATGTGATAATTAAAGCTTTCGGCCTGTCCACTGCTGCTTGGTTGTATTACAGCAGACTTTTCGCTGTCACCATTCAAGGGTTACTGTCAACATTGTTAACCGCTGCCGTCAATGGAGGTTTGAACACGGAGATATTCCCATACGGTGGCCTCACGCAAGAAGGAGCCAAGTATCTCTGCGGGTTAACCAAGGTAGAATACCCTTTCTGTTCTTTGTTGATATTCGCGATATTTGGCTATAATGGATTTGATGTATCGAACGAGACGTTACCTGTTGCAGTTGGACATGAGCCAGGTGGGACTTCGGTGATGAACTTCAATAGATGGGGGTCAATCCGAGCGAATGGTTTTACAGAATATGATTATGGTGCTTTAGGAAATGTTTTACATTACGGGCAAGCAACACCTCCTCTTTACAATATGAGCAGTGTCCTTATAGATATAATATTTGTAACTAGTTCAGCGGATTACGTGTGCGATATAAGAGATCTTAAGTTGTTAGTGCCTCATGTTAAGAATTGTAAGGTATGTGTGCTCTCTAGTGATACTTTTGGACATATAGACCATATTTATGGTGTTAGTATTGTGAAATATTTGATTCCCATCATTTTTTCTGCTATTGAAGATGATAAGTTTGTATGTCCATAAAGTTGAATAATTTAAATGTTCACAAAAATAATTGTTAACGAATAACACTAAGGTGGTTGATAAATACGAGATGATAAAAAAACTGTTTTCTAAGTAAGGGTGTTAGTATTTGTTTTAATTTAATTATACGAGTATAATACCTGGATCGCCGAGCATTGCTCGGGATTTCTTTACTGACGTGACTTCTACCGTATTCTCTTTTTTAAAGCACTGTCATATATACCTATATACGAATTAGATGCGATAATAAAGGGCTCCCAATAACAGTATTTCTTACAAAAGATGTAACTTGAAAACCTTACCTGCTAATGGCATTGTAGCAGTTTTCATTGCCTAAAAACACGGATAAGACGACATTTTCTGAAAATGAATCCTAGCTAGATTGATTTGACGCCCCCGAAACCCCCTGCATACTAAATTTCATGAAAATCGTTGGAGCTGTTTCCGAGATCCCAATTGCTCGTTTAAAGGTATTAGATAAACATAACAAAATAAGTGAATTTTATTTCCCCAGACGAACTCTGCACCAAGAGCTCTTCTACATCAAAGAGATAACTACTGCAAAATAAGGTTCCTTTGACGCACCATCACCTCAAAACTACTGAATATCGAGATGAGACTGCTACCATTCGTCGCTACAATTTTTCGATAGTTATAGGCTATATGTATATGATAACGATAAACTCGAGTGAAACCGCGGGGGACAGCTAGTATCTTATACCTATATATATTTTTCAGGTTATTTCTATATCATAATATCAACAGTAAAATAACAAAATACATCTGTAATAATAAAACTGCACAGTTAATATAATAAAATTAAATATCATGTCATAATTTGCTAATATAAATATACGACGAGGTGGCCGAGTGGTTAAGGCGTTGGACTGCTAATCCAATGTGCTCTGCACGCGTGGGTTCGAATCCCATCCTCGTCGGATATGTTTTGTTACTTAATATAGATAAGGGTAGTTTCTCCAGTTTAACTAAGGGTTCTAAAACAAGGACCTACATGCCATCCCTTGGCCACCTTAGAATAGGCCCTGCTTCAGTCCCTAAACAAAAGTTAAGTGCTCAAAAACTTTAACTCTTTTTAAAGGATATGACAGTAACTAGAAAATAAATATTCCTAAGTAATATCATACCTTGCCAGTATGTTTTGTTTTGATGTAGTTTTATAATAATAACTAGCTGTCCCCCGTGTTTATCGATATCATATATAGCCTATGACCATTTCGCGTCGAATGGTAGCAGCCTCATCCCGATATGTTCATTAAGTAGCCAAAGGCTACAGTGAATAGGCTCTTAATAAACTAGTGCGCCTCAACATCAAAGATTGCATCACTGCTTACCATCAGGTGGGATCGCAGTCAGGCACTAGTTCATATTATTTAAAAAATAAAAAAGTTTTGAGGTGATGGTGCGACAAATGGTGATGGTGGGACCCTATTTTCCTAATAAAAAATAATAAAGATAGCTGTCCCCCGCGGTTTCACCCCTGTTTATCGATATCATATATAATCTAAAACCATCTAGGAAAAATTCCGCGTCAAATGGTAGCAGTCTCATCCCGATGTGTTCAGTAGTTTTGAGGTGATGGTGCGTCAAAGGGGCCCTATTTTCTACAGAACTCATGTTTTAAAAATTATTTCACTGATAAAAAGCGACACTATTCCAGACAGACAAGGGCTATGTTATAATTCCTGGATACACTCGATTCATAGGGAACGGGGGTGAAACGACGATAAGGTAACTATATCAAATAAATAAAAATTAATGATAAAATTTGCTTAGCATTCGTTGTCGATATTGAATCTCTTTTCTTTCATTACAATAACACGAAGTCTACTTTTGAATTTTAGATTCAAACTTATTGAACTATCTCTCAACAATTTTTTCTCATAAACCATCAAAACATATCCGACGAGGATGGGATTCGAACCCACGCGTGCAGAGCACATTGGATTAGCAGTCCAACGCCTTAACCACTCGGCCACCTCGTCACATCACTTTTGTGTAAAATAAACTAATATATTCAATTTTTATTGCAGTGCACTGAAATGCATAATTATATAATAAACAATAAAACATACGGCAATTTAGTCTTTATTGCCAGTTAAAGGCACAGTCACGTTTTGAAAAAACACAAAAACAGACACTCATTGTTATTATAATAAAGCTCAAAATATCAATGATAAAAATACGTTTTCTAATAGACTGAATATTAAAATAGGGAGTAGGTCAACTTAAAGGATAATTTTTGAAAACAGTTAATCGAAATCAAAACTTAAATTTAAAAATGCCTTTTTTCGTAGATTTATCTTTAAATCCTTGGATTTTTATTAAAACTTACATTGGACTCGTTTAAGAGCTGAATTAAAACTTACATTGGACTCGTTTAAGAGCTGAATTAAAACTTACATTGGACTCGTTTAAGAGCTGAATTTACTTCGCTTTAAAAATATTTTACCTACTAATACTTATATTGCCGCTTGGTACAGTATACCGCTGTACCAAGGCTTTGTAGGCAATATAACATGTTGGCTAAGACCACAAAGCTAGATATCTGCGAATCTCTGGAAAAATATAAGAAATATCTGAAGGAACTATTCCTAAAAATCTCGTCATGTTAAATACTAAATTTGACTCAATTTGTTTATCCTATTTAATCTTTTTATATTCTTGTTTTCACTTCTTAAATTTAATTTTTATTACCACTGTTAGCTTGTTGTTAACTTTAGTGAGCGTGCTGTGGTCTCCTATAAATTGAAGGAGTACACCAATGTAATACCTCTTGTAATGTTTTATGTCATGTCATTTAATGTGTACATCTTTCGTTGGAGATCCAAAATAAATAAATAAATAAAAAATATTCCTGTAGACAAATTGTCTACATTTTACGCTCTTCAATGATTTTTCTATTCAGTATAACCCCTGCTTAGTTTATGATCATATAGCCCTTTAAGAAGTATGTCCCAGGGTTTATGAGGTACTAAATAGTTTCCACCCGCGGTTTCACTCACATTCACAAGAGATCTAACATTTTCTCGGGATAAAAAGTATGTTATTCCAGGGCATGCTCTATCTATTTGCCATGTTTCATTCAATTTATGTGAGAGTTACAAACATACACCAATACTAACAAACTTTCGTATTTTTATTTATGTATTATCTGTCCCTATATCCCTATGTATGCTTAAATCTTTAAAACTACGCAACGGATTTAGATGCGGTTTTTTAATAGATAGAGTGATTGAAGAGGAAGGCTTTTATGTATAATATATGTGACATCCCACGGGAACGCGTGTAAAACCGCGGGGGACAGCTAGTAATATTAATATAATAAATAATTAATGAGTCATTCTTTACACACGGCATCGTGTCCCAAACTAAGCAGAGCTAGTACTATAGAAACCAGATAACTGATGCCCAACTTTTTTAAATACTTATTAATATAGATATTTACATCCATATTAGTAAGATAAGCAGTACTTACGGCTAGCAGAAGACAGCAGGTCTGGTAAGTATGGCAATTTCTTGATGAGTATGATGCTGTCGAAGCAGGACGGCTGCAGAAGCGACGCGACGGCGTTAGCCGATAGCACCGCCGCCATTATAGGTAGCAAGTGAGTAACCTGGAGGGGGTGAGACGGTTTTAATGGAAATGTTCCTTGCGATTTATTTTTCTTATACCACTCGGACAGGCAAACAAGCAGACGGTCCACCTGATGGTAAGTGGTCACCGCTGCCTATGGACATTTGCAACACTAGGGGCATCGCCAATGCGTTGTCGACCCTGAGACGTGAAGTTGTTAAGTCTCATGTGCCTGTAATTTCACCGGCCCCCTTACCTTTCTAACCCAGACAGTAATACAAGTGCACTACTACTTCACGGCAGAAATGGGCAAGGATGAACTCTGCACTAAGAGCTCTACTACTCTAAACGATTTAATCTAAGATCTGAATCTTTGGTCTAAGCGATTTTACTAGAGTTCCCGGATGTAACATTTTAATCGGGGTAAAAAGCCTAAGTTACTCATAGCATCAGCTATATGCCCGTGAAAGTCTCGCCAAAATCTGTTTAGCCGTTTCCAACATAAGCCGGAACAAACAGGCAGATAAAGTATTTATAAGTGATCATACATTTTGAACATAATTACAAAGAAAGGACTTGTTAACGTTAGCTGGTCTAAACTATGGAATAACTAACTTCTCCCTTAGTGTTATAATAATATAATTTTAACTCCAAAATTCCTATGTTTCTACGTATAAACATAATACATATTTTCATAAATAGTGAAGGTAGTAGAAGTAAATTGCACGAATTGCACTTTTTTATATCATAAATATTGTTTCTAAATCTGCAGCTATGAAAATTTGCAAAATAAACTTAAGCCGTCTCATCAGTCGTCAATTATTTAATTTTCCTTCAGGAGTGCACAGAGAATAAACATACTTACGTTTATTTTAATATATATTTATAATAAGTGTATATAGGACATACCTGTCCAGTCATCTCACTGACGATGACGATGGTAGAGACGGTATGTGTCACGGCGCCCGTGAAGGCCGCAGCACCCACCACCGCGTAACCGCCTGCAAGGGACCTTACTTTACTTTTTACCCTTTATATTATGCTTATGTTTCCGTGGGTATCATCACTTATTACTTGGTATTGTGGCTGTAGGTGCTAATTCAAATTCAAATATTTTTATTCAAATAGGCCTTTACATGCACTTATGAATAGTCAGACTCTTATACCGACTAATACAGAATAGAAGAGAACTGGTTCTAAAGTGTAGCTTGAGGGTAGTCCAGCGATGCCAGGGTACTACAAAGTACCCTACCACTGTGCTTTTAATTAAAGGATTTGAACCAACGACTTCCGTCACTACCAACTGAGCAATTATCGCATTAAACTCATTCATTAACCTTCTTATAGTGGTGAGCAGCCCACTTATTCAGCTAATACAAACTTCGTGCGCGAGCCGCTTCACAGAGGCCTCGGAGAGCTTACCTCTCACGTGATTTGTAGTGTTAGCGTAGGCAGCGAAAGAGACAGAGCACGGAGGCCACGACGAAACATCGAGTTAGTGTCATTTTCCTTACAGAATCGAGCCCCAGAACGTTAAGCAAACAGCTTCAATAGTGGAACAAGGATAGCTTTACAGAAAGTTTTGCTAAAAGAGAGGGAGGGAAAGAAGTCTTTAAGGCAAGAGTGAATAGGCATTACATGAGTTCGCGTGTACCATCCTCGACTACATCGTCACTTTCCATTAGGTGAGATCTAGTCAAATGCGCTCAAGTTTTTATATATAAAAAAAAAAAGAAGATATTTTTATGTACAAAATAATATCGATATCATCCTCTAGTAGTGTTCCCAATCATCCCTATACTCTTTGGGAAAGCTTCTATAACCTCAGAGCAAGATGTAAAAGGACTCCATCGCTATACCTACTCGCCAGCCTCTCTTAGAGATGAGTTGGGGTAAATAGACTTACCCGGTAATATCTTCTGTATATGCCCTCCATAAGCGACCCCGAGCGGACAGAAGTAGTGCATGACCTCTCCAGTGAACCGACCGAGGGAGGCACCCATCTTGAACGCCGGCACGAAGATCCCAGCGGGCACGGGCAGTGTGCACGACACCATGCTGAGGAAGAACTGGAGAACACCCGTGCTTAAGATATATGTAAGCTAAGTAGGCCAAAAAACGGTTCATCTGATGGTAAGTGGTCACCGCCGCCTATAGATATGTGCAACACCAGGGACAAGTCTCATGTGCCTGTAATTTCACCGGCCCTCTTACCTTTCCAACCGAAACAGTAATACAAGTGCACTACTGATTCACGGTGGAAATGGTGTTAGTAATTTCCCGGACTAACTCTGCACTATGAGCTCTATATTCTATTGTTAAATAGCGCTTTAAAGATTTTTTGAGGCTGCATAATGTACTACCGTTCCGCATTCTCGAGGGATCTAATGAATATCGGGATATAACCTAGCGTATGTCACTTAGTATAGAAATTGGAAAGTTGTGAATATGTAGGCAATATGCTTAAAAGGAATTTAGTATCAAATATAATGTGTTATATATAGTTTAATACTTATAATACTATCCCGAGGTACCAAAAAATCTCCTGCGAACACAGGTGAAACCGCGATGTAGACGTTAGCAAATAGTAAAAAAACGGGTGTGTGTACTTATGTACGCACGTAAGAAGTTATACCCGAAATTATAGGTGAGGAAAACAGCACTAAAAGCATTTTTTACTATTGTCGTGAAATTGTAGTGTCCAAACTCTTTGCACCTGTCTGTAGCAACGAATAACAATTTTTGACGTTGTTAGGTTATTATTGACAATAACATCATTACTCACTCATTGACACTGACAGTTGCGATTTGTGCGATGTTCCTGAGATACAGTTATCAGCCAACTTCATCCGTGAGAATTTTGTGTTATACTGATGCGAGCGCATCTTAAAATTTCACTATCATAATTTTTTCATAACGCACCTAAAGAAGTATAACTTCAATTATTTCAGTGAGATAATGACATCACGCTTTCGTGACTAAAATCTTCGGCTTCGAAAGGTCAAGAAAATAACTTTTCAAGAAGCGATTTGGTTGATTTTCCTATGACATTCTTGATCATCTTCATTCTTCATATTTTTTGATTACATTTTACATTCTATCAAATATTGACAATATAGAAATGCGTTCTTTATGATTTGAAATGTCAACTCAAAAAAACACACAAAAATCAACCTTACTCCTTCACAACACGGTTCACCTGTATCATCATATAATAATCGAATTGATATGACATTCCTTTGAATCTCTGTATATGATTCTAAATTCAAATCTTACATTAAGTTAAATAATATCAATCAAAACGGAACCTTACTCCTACACAATATGGTTTAGAAGTACAAACTAGAATATACAACTTGAACATAGTTATCGATTTTCATGCCACCTAGAACTAACTTTACGATGTAGAATTCAGGTGTCGGTATGCGCACGCATCGTAAAAATTCACTCTCATCATTTTTCTCCATCGCGCCAAAAGAAGTATACCTTCAAAAATTGTACTCTATTTAAAAAAACATGTTTCATTAATAGCCGCAAAAAATACAATCGAAGACAACATTTCAGTGCCAAATCATTAAATAAATACGTACTTAGACGCCGTTAAGTTAGACATTAAAATACTAAATATGTAACTAAGAAACCCTTTCATAGTCCTATTAATACAATGTTTATGGAACTTATCATATCAACAAAACATATCCGACGAGGATGGGATTCGAACCCACGCGTGCAGAGCACATTGGATTAGCAGTCCAACGCCTTAACCACTCGGCCACCTCGTCGCATACTTTATACGGTAAATTCAAGCAATGTTTTGCATTATAACACACATACCCTTTCTAACTATTTATTTGTATGACATATATAAGTATTTTTATTTTCTAAATTTTTGAAAATATATTTGACATAAACCACCCCAATAATGGGTTTTAATTTCAATACATATACCAATACTAGGTGACCCCCTAGGTCTTAGCCGCGTACCTAAGGGATGTTACTTTTTATTCCGAGGTAAAAACAACATCTTTTAACAATATATTGTTAGGCTGTACATATATCTAGCAATCATCACCCTCTCTTTAGCCGAAACAAAGAACCTTTAAGCGCTCATCTTCATTAAACCTGGCATATATATATTTTTTTATACCACTTTGGCCGACAAACTAGCAGACGGTCCACCTAATGCTAAGTGGTCACCGCCGCCTATGGACATTTGCAACACTAGGGCCATCAATGCGTTGTCGACCCTGAGACGTGAAGTAGTTATGTCTCATGTGCCTGTAATTTCACCGGCCCCCTTACCTTTCTAACCGAAACACAGTAATGCAAGTGGAGTACTACTTCACGGCAGAAATGGGTACAGTAGTGTTTCCCGGACGAACTGTGCACTAAGAGCTCTACTACTCAAATCCTAATTCCTAATCATTTTATAGTCGCTATAATATGTGCGAAATAAATAAGTTGTCTTTTTTTTCTATAAAAAATGTAACCTTGCTGAGTTTCTTGCCAGTTCTTCTCAGTTGAAGGCTAATATCTGAACCGGTTCAGTACCTTTAACCATCAAAGTGTCTTTCTACGGACTAAGCTGAATAAATGGCTTTGCATTTTGAATATAACCTCGAAGGAATCCAGAATCGAAACCAAAACTTGGTCGAGTTATATACCACGCGACTACAAAAGCAAATTAAATAATATTTGTTTATTTTACACACACAAGTACAATATAATTTTTCATAAATTTTTATTTCCCGAGAGAACTAATGCGTTCCTAGATACCAATATGCTTTGTGTTATTGCAGAATATAATCTATCTGTATTGAAATTAAATAGATTTTTATTTACAGATACGTTCAGTCGTTTAACTGTGATTCAAATTTAAATAATTTTATGAATATGTGTGAATAGTTTATGAATAGTCAAACTCTAATACCGGTTCGGAAGGTTGTTTTCTACTGAGAAGAACCGGCAATAAACTCAGCAATTACTCTTTTTAAAAACGATCTTAGATTTTTTACAAAATATTTATACTGTACTGACAAAACCTGTGTCCTCTGTTATCCTAATCCTGTGTTATCGCAGAAGTGAAGAATTATTAAACAATAATAATATGAATTTGAAATTGAGACACAAACCAAACTATAACATTATATTAGTGGGAGAATAAAACATGTAGATTTAATATCATAGTCACGAATAGATCATTAACATCAACAGTTGTTCAAACACATTACTTTGTTGAATGCATGTGTTTATTTACCAATAACGGTATGCGACGAGGTGGCCGAGTGGTTAAGGCGTTGGACTGCTAATCCAATGTGCTCTGCACGCGTGGGTTCGAATCCCATCCTCGTCGGATATTATGTTTTGATGGTTTATAATAAAAAATTGTAGATTTTAATTGTGTTATTGTAAAGATAAAAGAAATTTAATGCTGACAACATACTATAAGCAAATTATAATGACTACTTTTTATTTATTTGATATAGCTATCGTTTCGTGGTTTTACCAGGTTTTTTTTGGGATCGAATGTATCCCGGAACTATAACATAGCCTATGTCAGTCCAGAATAGTGTAGCTTTTTATAAGTAAAAGTAATTTTCAAATAAGTTGGTCTGAAGATTACTCTCTTTCTTAGTTATTTAGTTCATTTGAATGCATGTAAATCTTCCGAACCAATGCTCATAAACTATAAAAGATGTATGTCATAACCTTTATTTTTTCTTTTAGAAGGTACCCACTCCCAGTTTCCGTCCTGCGATTACACCCATTTTCCTGAGGGATCTTAAATTTTCTTGGGATATTATATTTATTATTCCAGGAGATTTGCCATGATGGAGGTCGCGGGTTCGATTCCCACCCAGGACAAACATTGGTGTCCATGAACATGTCTGTTTGTTGTGTCTAGGTGTATATATCTATATAAGTATGTATTCACGAAACAAAAAAAAATTAAGTAGTATATGTAGTACATCAGTTACCTGGTTTCCATAGTACTAGCTCTGCTTAGTTTGGGATCAGATGGCCGTGTGTAGAGAATGTCCCAGGATATTTGGATATTTATTTACATGTTCTATCTGTGTGGCAAGTTTCATCTAAATCTGCTTAGAAGAATTTGGGTAAAAGTGCCTTTTTTGAACTGAACAAATTAGAATTTTACTAATACATGCTATTTTTTTATATCAATTAGGTAGACAAACGGGCAGACGGTGCACTTGAAGGTAAGTGGCCACCGCCGTCCATGGACACTTACAACACCAGATATTGTCAATACGTTAGCGTATATATACTTACAATGGATATGAAGAATATGATGAGACACCCGAAATGGTTGACGTCTGGGGTCTCCCAGTGGGACACGATGGCGGCTTGTTCAGCGCTCAGCCCGTCCGACCACGTGAAGTTGGCGAAGAGGGACAGCACCTGAAGGTAAAGGGATGAAAATTTGATTTTGTTATACCACATTGGCCGACAAACGGCAAGCAGACAGCCCACCTGATGGTAAGTGGTCACCGCCGCCTATGGACATTTGCAACACCAGGGGCATTGCTAATGCGTTGCCTCGTGGGGGGGCCTATTCATTGCTCTAAATAACGTGAACCGATCGTAGGTCGTCGTAGGCCTGAGAGATAAAATAAATAAAAATGCGTTTATTTCATCTCCACAAATTACAATATTAGGGATACAAACATTATGAAAAGTTTTACAATTGGTCTAGGTAGTAGGTACTTATTTTTAAAATTTAGGAAAACGTGACATATTTGATCTGTAATTTGTGGGAGATCTAGAGTCTAAACTAAGCCTAGGCCTGTATTTTAGCACTCCAGGCCCCCCAAAACTAATGTCACAAATTGTCAAGTAAGTAACTAATCTTTGCCTGTCTTTTTTGTGTGTGTGTGTGCGTTGTGTGTATATGTATATAGAGAGAGAAATAGCAAATCTTTAAGTACAGCCCACGTGGACTACAGAGACTTTCATAAGTGTCCTCCGCGGGCCTATACTGAAATAATGTTACTAATAATATTGACAAAACCGAATAACAGTAATACAAGTGCCCTATTATTTCACTGCTCCGGTCCTCTTGAGTATAATTACCTGTTCCTGGTTGCCAAGGTCTGCAGCCATGTACTTGCCGAGGCCGGGCGGGAACAATATCGACATCACTGCCAGCGTCATGAAACCAGGGTAGATGAACCGACTGGAAAAATAAAAAACAAAAAACTATATTAACAACTGTTTTTTATGACTTTTCAAAATGTTATGAAGCTGGGAGCAGTATTTTTATTTTATACTGTCTTTAGAACATTATTTTTTATTTAAAAAAAGTACAAATTAACAAGTATCTTCACGCACATTATATTCGAAGAGGTAGACACATATTCCAGTACTGGGGCGGACATTATACGGAAGATGTTTTAAGATATTCTCGGGCACATTACTAATCAATCTACATGTAATCAATTCTGATAAATAAACGTAGCTGTACTTTGCCCGACTTGGAAATTGAACCCAAAACTTTTGGTTTATAAGAAGAGTTTTATACCTCTCGACGAAAATGATTTATTCTTATTATTTTCTTATGTAAAATATATAAATGACTAGTTCTCCCCCCGGCACAAAAAGTAACCTTTATTTATTTATTTCCAAAAAAAAAGGTTCGTCAACAACACACACAGTTGTTTGTTATTCCAGGGCATGTTCTATATATGTGCCAAGTTTCATCCAAATCTGTTTGGTAGTTTTTGCGTGAAAGAGGAACAAACATCCATACATACAAACTTTCGCATTGATTATATTAGTAGGATTAAACAAACTTACTTCTTCTGTAGGAAGTTGCTCAATGTTTTCGTGTTACGCATGAACAAGACGTACTGACGATGCAGGAAGACCCATAATGCCGCTAGAAGACCGCATACAACTCTGAAAATATTTATATATATATATATTTTTTTTTTTATACCACATGGGCCGACAAACAAGAGGACCTGATGGTAAGTGGTCACCGCCGCCTATGGACATTTGCAACACTAGGGGCATCGCCAATGCGTTGAGACGTGAAGTTGTTAAGTCTCATGTGCCTGTAACTTCACCGGCCTTACCTTTCTAACCGAAACACAGTAATACAAGTGCACTACTGCTTCACGGCAGAAATGGGTAAGGTGGTAGTACTTCCCCGGACGAACTCTGCACCTACTCGAAAAATATTTATATCCTACACGTTTTTTTTTTTACTATTTTTATTTTATTTTTTATTGTACTTTATCTACATAGTAAAATAAGTGCAAATACGTACATACAAAGCAAGACAAAAGAGTTGACTAGTTAAAAATACTACATGTTTTATTTATTGTAAAGTACTCATTTTATTTTGAATTAAACACAAACTATTTTACCATAACCATCAAATATCTTAAGTGACGCAATTTGACCAAAACTATTTGCTGTATGTATATCGTCTATATTGCTTCTTACCCAAGTAGCACGAATACCGCAAACTCCTGAGGGTCGAAAGGGAAGTCCTGGGGCAAGTTGGTGGGGAACAGCGGCTTCACCGTCGGCATCGCGCCTGACCACACCGATAAGAGTCGGAACATCTGGGAACATTGACGGAGGAGTTTTTTAAAAGTTTTACATTGGGACAATTTAGTTTATTTTATCAATGACTAGCTGTCCGGACAGACGTTGTCCTGTCGATATTAGTCCATACAAAAATGCAGGAATTCAATCGCAGCGCCCCTACCGGGTCCAATTGTGAATCTGAACTACCTATTCTCAAATTCACTGGAATACACACAAAAAATAAAAATCGGTCCACCCGTTTAGGAGGAGTTCACTAACATACACACGGACAGAAAAATTGTATTATACATAAAAACCTTCCTCTTCAATCACTCTATCTATTAAAAAAAACCGCATCAAAATCCGTTGCGTAGTTTTAAAGATTTAAGCATACATAGGGATATAGGGACAGAGAAAGCGACTTTGTTTTATACTATGTAGTTATAGTTAGAATTCGAACTATACGAGATATCTTGCTGGTTCTTCCCTGTTGAGTTTCGAAGCGGTGTTAATTTGAGTAGCTATTGAAGATGTTGAGATAGGCGGGCTACGCGGGTGTTACGAGACTAGATTAAGTGCGTCAGGAACACAACAAAGGGACAAGGTAGCCCCCATCACTGACAAGGTCAAGGAATTTCGCATGAGATGGTACGGGGATATCATAAGACGAGACGAAGACCATGTCGTGAAGAGAGCCTTATTCTGGAAAACAAGAGAGGTAGAGGGCGCCCGCTTGATAAGTGGTGGTATACAATATCAGAGGACATGAAAGAGGCCCAGTTGAACGAAAATACATTGACCGACCTGGTATATGAAAACGAGGAGGGCCAACCCCTAATAATAGGAAGAGGCACGGAAAGAAGAATAAGTTATTTTGAATAGCTTTGAGCTTAAAAGTGACCAATTTAAAGTCAAAACTGAATTTGGCAATGAATTATTACAATTACATCTGGAAAAATGTGTCTGAAAGATACAATAGCGAAAGATTTTTCCTAATAGGTGCAGTGATTTCGGATATTACCCTCCACATATAAATAGATAGACAATATCGGCTCTCCCTTTATAATATTATGCCCCCCGCGCTTTTACCCGCCTTCCCGAGGGATATCACATTTTCCCGGGATAAAAAGTAGCCATTATGTTATTCCAGGATATGCTCTATCTATGTGCCAAGTTTCATTCGTATCCGTTCAGTAGTTTTTGCGTGAAAGAGTAACAAACATATATACATACAAATCTTTCCTCTTTATAATATTAAGTATAGATTATGGTATAGAGAACGACGTGATACTGTATTAAAAAAAAAAAACTATTATATATACATACAATGGCGCTGCAACACGCAGCAAAGAATCCCCTCCAGTAATTCCTGACGGCAAAGTATGTAGTCGTTACTTCAATGGAGAACAGTACACCTGGAAAGAAACAATTTATACTAGTACAATACAGTACAGTGTACTATATTAAACTACAGTATCGTACAGTATACTATACTGCCGTAAATTTCAGTACATAACACAAAAAAGGGATAATATAATACATTAAATTTAACTACACAGCGAAATTAGTGCAAACTAAAGAGGTGACTGCTTAAACATATTACATATTAAATTTTGTATGAAACCTAAACTATAATATAGTAAAGTACAGTACCTCCAACAGGTGCGGCGAAGCAAGAGGCGACACCGACAGCGCAGGCAGCCGCCAGCATCTCCGTAGTCCGGGACTCGTTCGTATAGATCCCCTGGAAGGTCGTCACCAGCTTCGACAGCAGGGTTGCCACCATTGAGGCTATGTGTACTGAGGGACCCTGAAAACCATATGTATTTTGGTCATTTCGACGCCCCTAACTAGCATAAGATTAGTTATGGGAGGTCAATTGGGGAGAAAATGAAGGTCGGAATTGAAAAGGCGTGGAATGAGCTCCACATTACTGTTTTACTGCAGCACTGCGACATAGGACAAGAGTACCTTAAGTAAATAGATCTTATATCTATATAAGTATATATTTAAAAAGTAGTATATGTAGTATATCAGTTAACTGGTAGCCATACTACAAGCAGTACACTCTGCTTAACTTGGGATCAGGTAACCATGTGTGAAGAATGTCTTGGGATATTTATATTTATTATTATTCATCACAGACTACTCTCTGATCCCAAAATGAGAAGATCTCGGGCCAATTAAATACATGATGAGATATTTGCATCAAGGCACACATCATACAGATATGTTCATGCACACAAATACTTGCCTTGGATTGGAATTTCAGGTTATCTAAGCCAACGCTAACTAGCGGGAGAAGTCGGCAAAGAGTTAGCAATCCTTCTCATATTGCAGAAATCCGAATGGGGGTGATCACTTACCAACAGTCAGACTAGCTGCTTGTCTAGCTTTGGACCAAATCTTTCTGTGATACTCAGAACTTCGACGCCCCAAATAAAGTAGATTTTGGTGTCTTCAAGGCTAGTGAATAGGCTCTTTATAAACTAGTGCGCCTCAACATCTAAGATTGCATCACTGCTGACCATCAGCTGGGATAGTCAAGCACTAGTTTATATTATTAAAAAAAAAAGGTACTATTATTATAGCCTCTGAAAGTCTCACCTCCTTCCCCAAAGGCAACCCGGAGCCAAGAGTGGCAGTGAGTCCGATAACCTTGGATATCATGGCGCGGTACGTGAGGTACTCCTTCAGGTGGACTCCTCGGAGGATCGTCTTCATCTCTGGTATTCCTGACCCTGTGGATCGAGGTCATGGTATGAGTTGTAGATTGCATTCAAACTTGTAAAGTGTAATAAATTATACCAACGGTTAGAAACATTAGCAGTACTTATTTTTCTTTCATTTGTGCACTAAAGTCCATTATGTAGATCGAAGTAGACACACTCATATCTATTTAGTTCCTTATATTGCTAACCGAACTCTGTAAGTAGTTTATATGAGCGTTAGTCCCTGCCGCTTCAGTAAAGTTTTGACCTGTCAACAAATTATCTAACTCCGAAAAAAGTGTAGGTCTGTTGGAGCCAAGTCTACGAAATATGGTAGATGAGAAACTTCTTTTTTAACAGTTTTTTTTATAAATGCTTGGTTTCCGGAGTAATTCCGATGTCTTACCAATGCTTTGGGCAGCGACTATGTGTACGAATCCCGCGGCGAAGAGTATGAGGCATACTGGAAGCGATACCCACGCTACGTACTGGCTGAATGTCGACGTCGACAGATCGCTGTACATCCACATCCGCGCTGGAAGAGTAACAAGAGATATACATGAAAATTCTAAGATATTAATTCAGTTCAAACCCTAGAAAAAGGCTGAAATCTAAGTAAGGTAATTTCTTAATTTCCTGTAATATGATGAATTTGGCCACCCTTACTGTTTCCTGGCCGTTTTTTCCTTGTTCTACCTGCTATTATAGCTACTATATGATACTAAGCTTGCCAAGATGTGGTGTTGCTCTAAAACTTGCCAGTTCTATCGACCTTCCGTTCCTCAGCGAACAGGATCAGCCATTGCCACTTCAGCTGGCTTCGTCAAGCTACCTTAGTTACTTTAGTTCTTTGTCCGAGGTCCTCACGGTGAAATTTGGCCCTCCAGAGAGTCACAAAAGCTATTGCACTCTCATTTACTCATTATATCCGTTTTCACTATTTACGATTGCCTCACAGCTACATACAGTAGCCTCTCTAAGTGTTATTATTTTAAAATTTTATTAATTACCTGATTATCCAACCTACAAATGGAAGCATGTAAAATAAAAATAATTTTGTTAGGAAATATTCCTGGTTTAGCATGACGACATTTGCTTATAATTTCTTCACCACTCAGCCTTCTAGTATCATCCTTCTCTATCTAACTCCTTTTATTCTCAGAATGCCAATAAGGCACCTCATCACCAACTTACCATTATTGCAAACAGCAATCCCTCTGTCCATGGCGAAGTTCAGCACCGCCATGATGATGCCCAGCAGCGCGAGGAAGATCCAGTCCTCGCCGAGACGCGCGAACGTGTGCCGCCATATGTAACCTGCCACACACTTCATATCATTGTTTATTTATCATCACGTGAGAGGAAATAATAAGAGGAATGCTAACTGTTAGCTATAAAGATTGTCCAGTGCTAGTCTAAGGATAATTTCATGAATGATCCTGTCTACAATGAGTAGGCACCGACTCTCAGCGAATTGCAACTTGACATCAGGCTCTCCATTCTCTAACACAAACCTCTACGGTATCAAGAGGCCTCTTGGAGTAGGCCTCTCACTTGATTGCGTACTTAATGAGAATAGTCGTCGAGTTAATTTACCATCGGGTTATTATCATTAACCTACAGATCACTCGTCAAAAGATCATAAAAGCCAGATTTAAAGGTCTTATCACGTCATGATACGTTCGTATAGCTTGTTTAAGCCTGAGAGCTGTTGGAACTTATGCAAATCAAAAGTTGGAAACATAGATAATAAAGGTATGAGGAAGCCATATGCCTCTAAGAGACGGGATGCCTCGAAACCTACCAAATGGAACAATGACCTAGCCAGAGTCGCTGATAGACGTCAGTATCAGCGAATCATGATCGCTTGTGGGGAGATCCGTAGGAAAGCCTATGTTTAAATGTGGTCATTCTAATGGACACGAATACCTCAAAATGCTGATGACTGCAAGATAGTTGCTGAAAATGCCACTAGCTAGAAATATTCTGTTAAAGATAGAAACCAAACGCCAGATGTGGGTTCTAATCGTTAAAAGCGTGAATAAGAGGCATAACAATGATTTATAATATTATGTGTGAAGATATTGATTAGACGATAAGACCTTTTAATTTTAATATAATCAGACACAGACGTAATGCGGTGACGATTGGTATCGCAGCTCGTCTCTAGGGTGTCGTAAGAGGTGACTATAGGGTATACCGATGACCAGTGCACTTTATACGTCAGGCAGGTAGCCGGCCGGTAAAAATCTGCTAAATTTCTTGTAACATTTAATACATCGAATGGTGAATAACCAAGCAGCTACCACAACACTGGTTTTATGTTTCGTCCCTTGAGGTTGGTAGTCAGGCGATAAAATATCCTAGGACATTCTTAACAAACAGCCACCTGATCCCTTACTAAGCAGAGCTTTTACTATGGAAACCAGAAAACTGATAGAATATTACATAAACATTTTTTTTAAACATACTTATATAGATATTTCCAGACAGAACAAAGAGACATGTTCATGCACACTAAATGTTTGTCTTGGATGGGAATCGAACCTATAGCCTGCGGCGTGGCAGTCAGGGTCTCTAACTACCGCGCCAATTGGCCCGTCAACGCTGTACCCTACTTTTGCCAGTTGGCTTGGTGGTTAGCGACTCTGACTGCCAAACCGAAGGTTGCGGGTTCGATTCTCACCCAGGACAAACATTTGTGTGCATGAACAGGTCTGTTTGTTCTGTGTCTGGGTGTAAATATTTATATATGTTTGTATTTAGAAAGAAAAAAAAAAGTATTATATCAGTTATCTGGTTTCCATAGTACAAGCTCTGCTTAGTTTGGAACCAGATGGTCGTGTTTAAAGAATGTCCCAGGATATTTATTTATTTACTATCCAGTTTTTTCACGGTATTTCTTCAAGCAAAAACTAAAGTTCAATATTGGATTCAAACCCAGAAAATTACGGCATTTTTTTATTCAGTCGGTCGACTCACCTACAACTTTAAAGAATCTGCCTCTAGGTCTATGTTTCCCACTAGCTTCTAACTCCTTCTGTCGCAGTTTGTCGTCTTTCCGTCGTTTCTTGCGAAGTCTCCGCAGTCTTCTCGCTTCTTCCCGGGCCGCTTCGCTGAGGTCGCGTTGGTAGCGACCATACATCTGAGGATAGAAAATAGTAAATTAAACTATGAAATAGGTTAGATTTTTAATAAAACATCAGGTTTTGAAATTATTTAAGCTTCAAAGTTTCCTGATTTCAAGGACGATACATAATACATATTCAAGAATGACCTCTAGTATTTAATGTTTTGATATTAAAAAGAAAACGAAAAACTTCCCTAAAAGCGTACTCTCTAAAATAAACCAAATATCTATTATTAATGCTTTCAAATAGCTTAGGTAATCCCTTCTAATATTATAAATGTGAATCTGAATGAATGAGATGTGCTTGTTACACTTTCACGCGAAAACTACAAAACCGATCATCATGAAACTTTGTACACATATTCTTAGAGGTATTAGAAGTAACATAACTTTTTGTGCCGGAAAATGTTACATGCCTCGTGAACGCAGGTGTAGCCGCGGGGGACAGCTAGTAATATAATAAATGTGCATGCTGAATGTGTGTACGTTTGGTACTTAATTTACAGGAAAATATACGTTTAATATACCAAAGGGATGCGGACGAAATAGCGGGATAGAAGCTAGTTGATAATAACAACAAGACATGATGCAACACATGGAACTCCGCTTGGCCGACATCGCAATGGCAGATGGTTAACTCTATTACTTAACTAACCATAATAACTAGAAGCATTTAACAAACCGGATGGTATATTTTACACTTAGATATGATCGCATCACGAGGAACGATTTACGATACAGCTTTTCTTTATTTAAATGATAGACTATATTCAAGATGGATAGATGATGAAATGAAGAATTAGCTGTACCCGCGGTTTCATCCTTGTTCCTAATAGATGTTACATTTAAAAAAGTCTATGGTTTTCCAAGGCATGCTTTATCTATATGCCAAGTTTAATTCAAATCCGTTAAGTCGTTTTTACGTGAAAGAGTAACGAATGTCCATACGATCTTCCGCACAAACTTTCGCATTTATAATGTTAGTAGAATAAGAAAGGGAGAAAATGGGTTAAGAACAGGTAACAATAGAATATAATGAAGCCGCTGGAAGACGCCTGACACTGTACGCGTTGACCACCGGGAAACCCGATGAGTTAGAATATAAAATAAACAGTTTGTTATAATAACTATGTTTAGATGCTCTACTACTAGAGTAGTAGAGCTCTTAGTGCAGAGTTCGTCCGGGGAAGTACTACCACCTTACCCATTTCCGCCGTGAAGCAGTAGTGCTATTGTATTACTGTGTTTCGGGTAGAAAGGTAAGGGGGCCGGTGAAATTACCGGCACATGAGACTTAACAACTTCACGTCTCAGGGTCGACAACGCATTGGCGATGCTCCTAGTGTTGCAAATGTCCATAGGCGGCGGTGACCACTTACCATCAGGTGGACCGTCTGCTTGTTTGTCGGCCCAAGTAGCATAAAAAAAAAAAATCATGAAAACCTAATAATGAAAAACTTTAAAAACATCTAACATTAAAGTCTATCCATTAGAACAATTAGAACAAATACCTACAGTGAGTGTGTGCCTGTTTTGCTAATTTGGATCTGTTAGCTTAATATTATAAAGAGAGACTGCGAATTTTTCGAGTTTATCTCTGTGGACAGAAATTTCCAAAACCGCAGCACCTAATCAAAAAATTATATCACTGATAGAAAGCTACACTATTCCCGCGTGACATAGGCTATGTTAAAGTCCCGGAATACATTAGTTCGCTCGTGAATGCGTGTGAAACCACGGATACCTAATATCTAACTCATAAAACAACAAGCCATCAATCGCCATAACGACATACCACAATCCTCTTCCCTCTCTCAACAATTTCCTCTTCATCCATATCAAAACTGGTACATCCAATTGTTATACCACTTCACTTGCCACCACCGTGTATGAAATAGGAAATACTAAACCCCAAATCTGTATAATTAAGCCTTGAATCTCTGTTTGTTGAAGATAATCTCAGATTGTTTACTGAAGATAATAAATTGGAAAATGCCCATGTAATTATTTATACACTATCTACGCAAAGAGAGAATACATTGGTGTAAGTTAAGAGTAAATTTGCAAAGTGATATTGGGTAGAAATTGATGTTAATCCGTTGATATATCTCTGCAAAGCTTATGTGTATTGTAAAGCTATTTGGGGCACTCGAAAACGCTGACGTTTACGCTATCCAGTTTTCTTTCGCCATCTTGTTTGTCACCGTCAAAATATAAACAGAGGGCAGATACAAAAATATTGGCTTTTATCTAATGTCGAAATAATTCTATACTGTTAGGTATATGTTATACTAGCTGTCCCCCGCTGTTTTACCCGCGTTCCCATGGGATGTCACATGTATTATACATAAAAATATTCCTCTTCAATCACTCTAAAAAAACCGCATCAAAATCCGTTGCGTAGTTTTAAAGATTAAGGCATATACTCGTATAGGGATATAGGGACAGAGAAAGCGACGTTGTTTTAAACTATGTAGTGATATGGCAAAATTGACTGCAACTACCAATCTACGCTAATATTATCAAGAGGTAAAATTTGAATGTAGAAGGTAATCTGTAAAATCACACACCCGATTTGAAAAAACTTTACTTAAACAGATAACAATTTTCATCAAGATACATAACAAACAGACATGTACATGCATACAAATATTTGTCCCGGGTGGGAATTTAAACCACGACCTATAGTGTGCTAGTCAGAATCATGAACCACCAACCAACTGGCCCACTAATAATATAAAGATAATTTATTTATTTAGATCACCAACATGACACACACTAATACATTCAAAAATACAGGTATCAAAATGTTAATCATAAATGGTGTCCCAATTAGAGGTGACGACCGCATGCATTAAAGAAAGACAAAAAACAGAACCAACAAATATCTTAAAAATAAAAAAAATATATTTCACAACCCAATAAAATCATGGAAAAAAAAAAATTATATATAGTAAAAAAGAGAAAAAAAAAAAACACAACGGACAATGCTTTACAAATCGCTTACATTAAGCAGCTTATTTTTAAATGCAAAGAGACTGTCGCCGAATATATCGGCATTGCTTTAATAATCAAAATGTGATGGAATAAGAAACAAACATTAACAAATTCTGCAGGCGTTAGTACTATATGCCGCCTGGAGGATCACCTTCCTGCTATCAACCTTCTGACATAAAAGATGATCAAGAAATTAATAAATATGCTGGGACATACGTCCCCCACGTTTATGGGCCCAAATTTAGCAGAGCATTTAATTTTGTATTATGGAATTAGCAACAAATATTTACGACATACACCTATATGATAGGCCAGTTGGGTTAACGCTCTGACTGCCAAACCGAAGGTCCCGGGTTCGATTCCCACCCAGAACAAACATTTGTGAGCATGAACATGTCTGTTTGTTCTGTGTCTGGGTGTAAATATCTATATAAGTATGTATTTAGAAAAAAAAGTTGTATATGTAGTATATCAGTTATCTGGTTTCCATAGTACAAGCTCTGCTTAGTTTGGGACCAGATGGCCGTGTGTAAAAAAGAATGTCCCACGATATTTAATTTTAATTTAATATTGACAAAAATATTTATGCTGGAAGGAAATTGAACCCAGAAGCTGTGGTATAACAGCTACACCAAACGGTAATAATAAAAAATATAATATAAACGATTCTCCAAATTATAATTTACCAGCGAAAAATCTGAATACATCCAGGAATGTCCTTAACAAAACAACACATGACTTGTGCGATCTTATCAGTGAATGTTATTGCTGAGATTGTGCATGAAACACATGTATTATGTAAAGAACATTAAATTATCTCCAAAAGTATATAGGTATCATGTGATACTCGAGGTGCTAAATGAAATATTTAGCGCGGTCGCGACTCTCGAGGTGATTTCGTTTTGGTTACGTTTATCATATTTTAATAAGGCCATGGTGATATTAAAATGAGTAACTTGATCATATTGTTGCAAGCTTCTGACTCGCCTTTTTTCGATGATAGTAGAGCTCTAAGTGCAGAGCTCGTCCGGGGAAGTATTACCACCTTACCTATTTCTGCCGTGAAGCAGTAGTGTACTTGTATTACTGTGTTTCGGTTAGAAAGGTAAGGGGGCCGGTGAAACTACAGGCACATGAGATTTAACAACTTCACGTCTCAGGGTCGACAATGCATTGGCGATGCCCCTAGCGTTGCAAATGTCCATAGGCGGCGATGACCACTTACCATCAGGTCGACCGTCCGCTTGTTTGTAGGCCTAAGTGGTATAAAAAAAAACCTTTTCCCGAGATAAAATTAAAAGTATCAGTTATTTAAGGTATCTATTTGGGAAGTTTAATTATAATCCATCTAGTTATTACAGCATGATGGAGCGACAAAGATTTTAACTGAGAATCGTTGTATTTTATTGGAATAAAGAAGCATGGTAAAGAGTACAGTATTCCGAGAGGCCTACTTTTTAGGCTTTAACTTCATTAGAATAGTAGAGTGAGGGAGAGAAAAAATATTGAATTGCAAAGTGGCTGAAAGTTAAATTCTTGAAAGAAAAGACTTGTCGTTGAACGAATTATCGTTCTGAAAAATTACAGTCTATGTCTTTACATTGATTTGTATTTGTTTATAGTAATAGTGGTAGTGTAATTTCCATATGTTTGCAATATATCATCTATTCTTATGCAAAGAAGCAATTGAGCTTAGACGCCCTGAACCACTTGCCAAGATATTCACGACCGTAATACTTAATCAATTTCAGCGATAAAATTTACTCTAGCCAATAAAAAAGGCGTGTTTGCAGCAATAATATTAATAACACATATTCCACATTAGTTCCATCCGATGAGAAGCAACCAGAAACTGGTGAGGAGAGGTTGTAACAGTATTAAACTGAAACTAATAATAAACGCAGATCTCGAGTCTTACAATTAACGGTACAATTAGAGTCGGGAATGCGTGGGCCTCGGCTATATTTAGATATGCAATCTGTCTCGTAGTAGATTCTTTAGTGAAGGGCCTGTCTAGATTCTAGAAGCCAGACAGTCATTTGAGTACTAGAGTGATGTCATTATCTTCATTGATAAATGCGTCAGTGGACTTCTTTTGTTGTCAGAAGATTAGTAGAGCTCTTAGTGCAGACTTCGTCCGAGGAAGTACTACCACCTTACCCATTTCTGCCGGGAAGCAGTAGTGCACTTGTGTTACTGTGTTTCGGTTAGAAAGGTAAGGGGGCTGGTAAAATTACAGGCACATGAGACTTAGCAACTTCACGTCTCAGGGTCGACAACGCATTGGCGATGCCCCTGGTGTTGCAATCAGGTGGACCGTCCGCTTGTTTGTCGGACCATGCGGTATAAAAAAAAAATTGAAAAAATTCAAAGGCCAAGCTAGATTATTAGATTCGATTATCGATTATATTATTAGTGGTGTTCGCTCGGATCATAAGGCTCAATTAATAGAATTGCCATTTAAAAGACAAGTATTTAAAGTATCGAAAATAATTAGACCTACTACTAAGGCAAGATTAGATACCTTTAAAAATAATCTAGAACTGAAACTCTGTAATACAATATATCATAGTGTTGAGCCCAATGTCTTGTATGAAGGTTTATTGTCTGGGATTTGCGATAATTTTAATAGAGCCTGTCCTACTAAAATAGTGAAGGTAAATAGTAAAATGGGATTTAGTGACTGGGCTACAAAAGGTATTCGTAAGAGCAGGGATAGGTTGTATGTTTATCATTTATAATCTCTAATTCAGAACGAGGAATTTCATAAATATGTTAGAAACTTTTCAAAGACTTTCAAGTTAGTGTGTAATCAAGCTAAATCTTACTTTATATGTAATAAAATAGGTAATGCTAATAACAAAATAAAGATAGTCTGGAATGTTATTAATACGGAAACTGGTAAAATTAGAAATAATAATGAACAGGTAACTCTTAAAATTAATGATAAAATTTTAACGAATAATTTAGATGTAGCCTGTGCTTTCGAAAACTTCTTCACGAGTATACCTGGTAAAACTACTAAAAGCCTTAAATCATGTCCTATAGCAGCGGAATCTTTACTCAAGCAGCATATTCATAATACATTTCCAAGTTTTAAATTTGACCATATTAATGCTAGCGATATCTTAATAGCTTTTAATTCTCTCAATATGAAAAGTACTGAAGATTTATGGGGCTTATCAGTAACAATCGTAAAATCAATTATAACAGTGATTGCACCTGTTTTGTCAAATATTTTTAATGAATGCATTGATCAGGGTTGTTTTCCTGATTTAATGAAATATAGTAAAATAGTACCTATTTTCAAGTCCGGTTGTAAGGATAATCCATCTGATTACAGACCAGTTTCCGTTCTGCCAGCACTTAGTAATTTTTTTGAAAAACTGCTGCTTAATCAAATGTTAGGTCACTTTACTAAGCATAAGGTATTGCATGGTCATCAGTTCGGTTTCACGAAGGGAAGATCTACTTCCGATGCGGCAACAACATTGCTGAGTCACATTTATGGCGCATGGGAGGATTCACAGGATGCGATTAGCATTTTTTGTGATCTGTCCATGGCATTCGATTGCGTTGACCACCGTACGCTACTACTAAAACTTGACTACTACGGAATTCGTGGAAGTGCTCATGATCTTGTTTTATCTTATTTATCAAATCGCCAGCAAAAGGTAGGGATTCCCGGCACAACATCCAAGGGCTCTTTAGTCGAAATGGGGGTACCCCAGGGTTCAATTTTAGGTCCATTTTTGTTTTTAGTATATATAAATGATTTGCCATATGTTATAAATGACCTCACAGATATTGTCTTGTTTGCTGATGATACATCATTAATTTTTAAAGTTAATAGAAAAGACAAGGATCTAACTAAAGTTAATCATACTATGTCAATTGTCTGTGGGTGGTTTGCTACAAATAATCTATTACTAAATTCAAAGAAAACATAATGCTTAAGGTTTTCTTTACCAAATGTAGCACAAGTAGATAGCCAAATAATAATAGATGGGAGCCATATTGATCTTGTAAATAAAACGGTATTTTTGGGTCTTACATTAGACAATAAATTGCAATGGGGACCTCAGGTTGATACTCTAGCTGCTAAATTAAGTTCGGCTGCATTTGCTGTTAGGAAAATTAAACAATTGACGAATGTTGAGACGGCCAAATTCGTTTATTTTGCATATTTTCATAGCCTCTTGTCCTATGGTATTTTGTTTTGGGGAGCAGCAGCGGATATAGAATCAATATTTATTATACAAAAAAGAGTAATTCGTGCAATTTACAGTATGGGTCCCTGTGAATCATTAAGAGATTTATTTAGGGAAATAAATATAATGACATTACCTTCACTATATATTTATGAAAATATAATGTTTATACGTAGAAATATAGGAATGTTTGAGTCAAAATTAGATATTCATAGTATAAATACAAGACAAAGGGAGAAGTTAGTTGTTCCATACTTTAGACGTAACTAAAGTTAACAAGTCATTTCTTGGTAATTGTGTTCGATTTTATAATAAGATACCGCTTTCAATAACCAAAATGTCTGATCATAAATATAAAAATTATATTAGGAAAGTTTTGAAAGAAAAAGCGTATTACAAGGTAGTTAAATACATAAAAATGTATGGAAATAGCTGCTCTCTGCACAGTGCACCTCTAAATCTCTTGTTTAAGTTGTAAGTACCTAATTATTGTTATTTTCTATTTTGTAGTCTTGTCATATTTTTTTTTTGTTTTGTTTTTTAATGTTACCTATAATAAGTATTTTGTAATTGTTAAATATAAAATTATGTAAAATTGAAATTATAAAATAGCCAAAAAGTCAGAATAGATAAAAATTTATATAACAAATAAAAAATAATGTAACCTTGCTGAGTTTCTTGCCGGTTCTTCTCAGTTGAAGGCTGACTTCCGAACCGGTTGTAGCTTCAGTAACTTTAAATTTGACCTTCATAAGTGCCCTCCGAAGGCCTAAACTGAATAAATGGTTTTGAATTTTGAATATTTTTTTAATTCAAATTTTCTTTTTTTTACCCAAGAAGATCCCATAAGAGAAGTGGTCCACCGGGTAAGTGGTGACCGACTATAGACATTTCAAATTCAAATTAAAATATTTTTATTCATTAGGCCTTTACAAGCACTTATGAATAGTCTGACTCTAATACCGGTTCGGAAGGTTGTTTTTTACTGAGAAGAGCCGGCAATAAACTCAGCAATTACTCCCTTTAAAAACGATCTTAGATTTACTACAAAATATTTATTCAGTCTCACTGACAAAATCTATTTGCAATAGAAACTCCAAAATAAGGTTCTTCGTCAATTAGTTACTATCAAATACTATGCGTTATAGTGGGAGTTGCAAGAATGACAAGATCGATATGGACTGTAAGACATTTGCAACACCAGGGGCATCGCCAATGCGTAACCGAAGTTACGAACTATTGGGTATTTGGTATATCATTCACACACCTACGCTTAGAGAGAGATAACAATAGTAGGGCCGTCGATGAATCGGCAAATTGGCTTCGATTTCAATTCCACAATAGCCCTGTGTCGGAAGGTCCTGTATCATTGTCCTTCATAAGAGCCCTGCGCGTATCTAACTTCAAAAATGGACACCTAATCTTTCTAAATTATGAAATGATAACGATCAATGATTTAATGGTGATGAAGTTCTAGCTTCAAGAACAATATATCGAGAAGATTCTCAACCAAACAGACTCTCTTATCCGAAGGTTATCAGACCTAATCTGTGGTCATGTGATCAGCTACAATGTTTGTGCACGCTATCTTAATCTATCTGCTAATCCCTCTGTACGCTAACTTATTAAAATGCACACAAATTTAAGGACAAGTGAATTTACTTTGAACTGATTATCTCAAGGTTAAAAAGCCCTTTACTAACAAGATGATTTGAAAGACTAATTGGGTTTTATGGAGATGTAAAATTAAATTGATGATGTGTTACGATTTTTAGGAAAGAGTCAAAGTAGGAGGTGGAGAGAGAAAATGATGTAAGTTTAATGAGAAGTCTGAATAAATTGCTTGATCAAAATAATTCTGCCCAAGATTCAGGCTATGCCTAGTTTGGGACCTATTGTTTTACTAACGTAGAAAATTTAAATTTATTAAAAAATCGATGTTTAGATATAAGTGATGAACCATGGTGAAGATTCAATTTATTATTACATTATTAGCGATTACAAAATATCTGGGATATATGAAGGTAACTGGTCACCACCGCCTATGGAGATTTGGAGCACCAGGGGCATCACCAATGCTTTTTCGACCCTGAGACGTGAAGGTTTTAAGTTTCATGTGCCTGTAATTTCACCGGCCACCTTACCTTTCAAACGGAAACAAAAAAATACAAGTGCGCTACTGCTTCACGGCGGCAATGGGTAAGGTGGTAGTGCTTCCGGACGAACTCTGCACTAAGAGGTCTACTACTCTTCAATTCATTTAAAAATTACATTAACTTGAATTGCAAAATTTTCAGTAGGATTCCAATTTCATACAATCTTATTAGCCTCCCTTTTAGCCAAGTGCCAGCGTTTTAACTGTCAAGCAGCTCCAGTCTACCAGATCTCTCGTACTATTTGTGTTCTTACCACATTTGGCCACAACAACACCTTATAAATTGTTGTCTAACACTAGTCTACCCATAGCAACAATTATAGTCCACTTACTTTACTAAATTTATCATATAATAATAAATAAATATCCTGGGACAGTCTTTTACACACGGCCATCTGGTTCCAAACTAAGCAGAGCTTACTATGGAGACCAGACAACTGATATACTACATTTACTACTTTTTATTTTTCTAAATACATACATATATAGATATTTACACCCAGACACAGAATATATTCAATATTGACAACCGGTAATTAAAATCAGATACAGTTACATATTGAATTATTATAAAGACAGCATTGTACGTGTTAATATAGATTAATTAAAAATATCTCTAGTATTATAAAGGTGTAAGATCAGTTTTTACGACTCCATCACTCATAAAGAGTTCTGGAGTGACACATACGATTTATCCGGAAAAACATTAGATCAGTCGGAAAAAATGATCAGATTTTTTCCCAGAAAAACAATAGATCCCTCGGGAATGAGAAACTGCAGGCGGAAATAGCACATATACCTTTAGAATAAACCCCAACAAAACAGTCGACTCTTTTATCTATTAGTAGCTGTCCCCCGTGGTTTTACCCGCGTTCCCGAGGGATATTACACTTTCCCGGGATAAAAAGTTGCCTATATGTTATTCCAGGATATGTTCTATCTATGTGCCAAGTTTCATCCATATATGTTTTGTAGTTTTGGCGTGAAAGAGTAACAAACATACTTTCAAATCATTCCTCTTTATAATCTTCATTTATATAATTCTTCTGTACGTGTGTTGACAGTGAACTCCTGAACGGCTCGACCGATTTGAATGAATTTTTTTGTATGCGTTTGGGTGGCGCCCTGGATGGTTTAAATTTCAAGAATTTAGACAATTGGACGCGGTAGGTGGCGCTGCGAGCGAATTCCTGCAATTTTTTATGGACTTATTTCGACAGAACGACGACGGTCCGGGCAGCTAGTATTAGTATAGATATAGATTGACTGTAAACAAAACGCGGAAGTACTACCATAGTATAGTATAGAAGTGAATAATCTACATGATTGTATAATACAAGTCTTGACATTTGCCTTACCGGTTTGAGGACGAAACTGAGAGAAGCGAGCCTTGTAATTTGCTGGTGACGTTGGGTGTCAGTGAACTTAACCCGAGCTAAATAAAATTGCGCGTGTAAGGTCTTATGACGTCAATTTTGAAAAAGCATTTTAGAATTTGGAAGCTAAACAAAATATTAAGTATTGTAGAGGCGAATATAATACAAATACAAAATGTTTATTTTCTATAACATGTATGCCTCCTTTTAAGTTTAGAATACCTGTATTAGGAGCCATCGCTCTTCTTTAACATACTTTAGATATTTTTTACAAAAGACAAAACCATTAAAATTTTATATTACTTTAAGAATCAAAAAAAAAATTACAAGAAATCAGGTAGGTAATAAATAAAATTACAACATAATATAAAATGGTTGCAAGATTTGAAAAAGATTTTCGAGAAGAACTAGTAGAGAGCAACTGGATATAGGCATTGATCATTTGAATCAACTGCTTGCCTGATAAATAAATAATAATTTGATTAACACATTTTCAGCGAAAAATTGTTTTAGGTCCTAAGAAAATATTTCGACAACCCCAAATAACAGGTCTGGGAACAGTGCCCTTTATTCTATAAGAGAACCAGTTTTTAGAGAAATCTGAAATTGTGAGCACAATAGATCAAATTGGAAGTTCAGTCAAAATGGCTAAAACCTGAACACCAAAGATACTAATGATTCCAAAATATAGTGTATATATTTTATTTTCCTTTTTTTAGTTTTTCAATAAAACCGTTCATACATATTATGATCTTAAAATAAAAATGGCTGACGTATTCTACCATTTTAGATGAAGAAATTAACCCTACTAATATTATAAATGTGAACGTAAGTTAGTTTGTTACGCTTCACGCGAAAACTTCTTAACCAATCATCGTGAAACTTTGTACACATATTCTTGGAGGTATTAGAAGTAACATAGTATACTTTTTGTGCCGGGAAAATGTTACATCCCTCGGGAACGCGGGGTACAGCTAGTATAGATATGAGATACGAGTTAGTAGATTTAGGACAGAAGAGTATACATACAAAGGTACAAGAATTAGCAAAACATAAATACGAAAGAACATATAGAAACAAACAAAGTAAACCTTATATTATAGAAAACAAGGACATCTGAATCACACGAGGTAACACAACAATCGCCTAATATAAAGCGTCAATAATCAAGTGAAGATGTTAAAAACTTAGTCACGAGCAGGATTCATCTTCGCTGGGCACCCAACAACGACGTAATGTGCGTAATTATGCATATCGTGTTAATTTACATGCATCGTGACAGGACAAACTGTGAAATATGTAAAATCGCCTGAAGAAAAGATGTTTCAAACATGTTTTAATAATTTTTCATGGTGATAATGTACAGCTATATTTATCAATGTACTAGCTGTCCCCACGGTTTCACCAGCGTTTATCGAAATCATATATAGCCGATAACCATCTACGAAAATTTCCGCGTCGAATGGTAGCAGTCCCATCCCGATATGTTCTATAGTTTTGAGGACATGGTGTGTCAAAGGAACCCTATTTTCCTTATATAGAACCTCGGAATTTATTTCATAATCCAGGCCGTACTCTTTCTGTGTGGCAAAATTCCACTCAAATTTGTTCAGCCGTAAATAGGTGATGGAGTCACAGAACTATCCAAAATTCACATCTCTAATCTCTAGGTAGTATAAAACAAAGTCACTATTTCTGTGTGTCTGTTTGTCTGCTTATATCTTGTAAGCTACGCAATAAATGTTGATTCGGTTCTCACCATAATTTTGAGAACTTAGACAAAGTATAGTTTATGAGTATAGTAAATTTATATTTTCCCACCCAAGCAAAGCCGGGGCAGATCGCTAGTTTATAATATAAGTAAGATAAACATAATATACAAAAGTACCAATAAAGTTCTATAGTAGAGAAAATGAAGGAAATACGTTTATACGGTCAGCATTGAAAATCCATTGGCATATTCAAATTCAAATCTATTGAATACTAACAGTCAAAATATTACAAACCAGAGTAGAGAACAAAACAAAGTTGTAAATTGAAGATACACAGTATTTTAATGTTCAGCGACTATGTTACTTACTGTACAAAACTACGCCTAAAGCCTAAATTAAAATATTGCTGTCATCATATTTTTGGATGCTGTGGTCTCCTCTAATTGAAGGAACACGCCACCTCACATTCCCTGTGCGTTATATTAATGTAATGTTAACCTTTATCTTTTCCTGGAGATCCATAAATAAAAATAAAAATAATCAATCCTGTAATTTAAAAAGAAAATAATCACCAAAGCATGCACTATTCATAGATACATAAACGAAAGATTTAAATCCCCTGCAATAAAAACAAGAAAATATTGTGTAATGTGATAACATATTTAAATAAGACATAAAGAACCCGAGTTTTGTCGTCACACGCTCGTTTTACATGATAAACGTCCATTGTGACGGTGGATAGACTCAGAAAGGCATATTTGCATCAATTAACATATCTTGTTTCTTTTAAAACGTGCGGTTGATTAATTGCAGCTGGTGATTTCTGTGAATTAGTACTGCTCTATGGCATATCAGGTTCTAGATTTAATATGCTTACCGTTTGAATAGTTTTAGCGGCGAAGTAAACTTTTTTTTCTTTTTTGATGTGTGGGGAAATCCTCCATTGGATACCCAGCGGCTCCGAGGGGAGCGGCCGGGTTATGACTAAAATTCTACAGTGTTCCTATCTGTCGCTGCTGGCTGGGTATACGGGGGCGCCGAGGCATTCGTCCGCGTACCCAGCAGCGTTGGCCTGGTGGAGGCCTCGTCTCGTTGGCGTTTTCGTCGACCACGAAGACGTCTGCGGCAGTGAGGACCGGAGCTCTCGTCCTCACCGCCTCGCCTTAAGGAGCGTGCGGGAACACACGCAATACTACCCCAGCCCGATTGTGCTGGTCGAGTCTGCGAGTCGGAAGGTTGCGTAAAGGTGACACCCTCCGGCGCCCGATTCTCTTGCGGTGGATGGCCAGGGTGGTTGTTTCCTCCCTCTCCCTTTCCGCCGCCTCCTTTGCTTGCATGATTGTCTCGCAAAAGGAGTGGAATCCGCCCCAGGACCTCTCGTTGTCGACGATAGCGCGAACCACGCTCGACAATGAAAGGTTACTCTCCAATACGGCGCAGAGCTCGCTGCGCTCGCTTGTCCAAGCTGTGCATGCCTCCAGCGTGTGCTGGGCCTCTTCCTCGAGAAATCCGTCACAGTGGTGGCACTCGGCGGTTGGCTCCCTTCCGGCTTTGCGATTCAGATACCTCCCGAAACAACCATGTCCCGAGAGGATCTGCGTCAAACGGGAGGTCAGCGTGCCGTGCTTCCGTTCAAGTCACTCCTCCAACACTGAACGGATGGGGTTGATGGTCCTTAGATCCGCACTACGCTGCTCAAGCCTGGACTTCTATTCTTGGACAGCGAGCGCACGCAATTCTGCTATGCGAGCGGCGAAGTTAACTACCCTAACCACAGATTACTTACTACCCTAACTATCCATAGAGTGAATAGAAGGCGTTTAGTGATGATGACGTGCATTGTACACCTTGCACTGAGTCAACAAAAGCATTCGCAAAAGATTTTTAGTTCGGCCGTATCTTTACGTACTGGCAAATATATTTCCCGAATGATTGTAAACAGTTGATGACTAGTCATTGAAATTATGTTATGAGAAAGGAAATGCATACTTTAAAATTTTGTTAACGTGATACGAAAGTCTAGTCTTATGGAGCATAAGTGGAGGGTGATCCAATAATGACATCTCGAAACAAGTCGATATACGCCTTTATTTCTTAAATGATTTCTATATTTTATATAGCATTTTAGTATTCAGAAGTAAATATAAAATAATAAGTGAATAATAACACTTCTTTGATTGTCAATTTAATTCCATAAAAAATATATTATGTTATAAATGACCTCTCGAATGCAAACGACAACATTGACCCTCTCTTTTTGCGGACAAAATTATGTCATTTCAGCTTTAAACTTAATTCTTATAATCATTTTATTTACCACTGACTCATAACATGACCTCTATATCTCGAAATGAGAAATATCATAAATCCAAGAGTTAATGATCAGGTTTGCCTCAGGGTTTCCACTTGGGTCCACTTCTTTTTGTTGATTATCAAAGGGTCCCTTAATTTACATGACTATGTAATTTTGAAGATAAGGACTCCAATAAGTGCAAAAAAGGTGTCGTTAATGTTCAATTTGATGTGATTGTTTTTTTATCCTTAAGATTATATGCACGCTTATATATAATATGGAAAATAGAGATAAAATGGCTAAATTAAGATTATTTCTTGAATTTTTAGGTGCATTATTAGCACATAATATATATAAAAATGAAATACATATAGAACCTACAACTAGGCATGCTGTAAATTGTGAAAACCATGTAATTCCAAAAAACAAAGCTACTAATCAATATTTGAAAAATAATTCAAAGGTTATATAAACACCTAATGGCATTTGCGCTAGAATCAAGTCTGAACTATTATTTTTATTACATAACTGAGGAAATTTTCTCGTACTCATAATTTTTATTCTAATTCATAAGATCCGTCTTTATAAGGGACTAGCTGCGCCCTGCGGCTTTGCCCGCCTACAATCCAGGTTATAAACCTTCCTCTTGAATTACTCTATCTATTGCTGAAAACTGCATTAAAATCTTTTGCATAGTTTAAGATTCTATGAAGGAAATCTGCGAAATATTAAAGATATTTTGAAGATACCAGCCAGGTTTTTTATTCGATTACTAGCCACCTTCCCGTGGATTAACCTGTCTTTCTAAGGCATCTAATGTATTCTGGTATTATAACATAACCTAGGGCATAGTGTTGTTTTCTATCAGTGAAAGGATGATTAAAATCTAATGAATAGTTTCAGCGATTACCTTCTACATCCAAAGATCATCTTGCAATATCAAAATCATCGATTTAGTTGTTGTTCTACGTTGACAAATCACGAACGGACGCACAAACAGTAGCATGCAAGTGCTTGTTTACATTTTCACGCCTCGCTGTTATATAACGTATAATGTAACCAGATCGTAAACTATTTTCTGCAGCATTGATTACTGCGGTTTTGTAAGCTGCGTATTGTGAATATTATTGGCGTTTAGCTGTTCGTTTTTTGATTGGAAACACGTTTTGAATTTAAAACAAATGCATAGGTATTACAGTATTTGTGGATTGACTTAAAAAACACACTAATATTGAATACGTTTAAAATAAAATTTTTAGCTAAAATGTTTATGCTTAGTCCCTATTAGGTGCTATTAATCAAAAGATTCCTAGCATCTATACGCAATAGTGCAAACATACTCCGGCTTCGATTCTGTAAAGAAAATGACACAAGCTCGAGGATATTTCATCGCAGCTTCCATTGTCTGTCTCTTTCGCTTTCTACACAATCACGTGAGAGGTAAGCTTTTCGAGGCCTCTTTGCGCCGGCTTTACGACGAATTTGTTGTGATTATGGACCAGGCTGTATAACTCAACCTCCTTGACACCTCTTAAGTCTGTGAAAACTGTGAAACCTCAAGACATAACCTACAGACAGACAGACTGAGATAGAGTAGTAATATTCTCCTAGACATAATAGACGTATGACGTAAAAGAAATGGAAACAAACATCTAACATTGCAATCCTCGAGCTGTAGATTGCACTTGATACCCTAAGGTCAACATTAATTAAAATGACGGAAAACATGTTGCAAACCTACCTATTGTTTCGTTGCATTATGAAAATTGTTCGAGAGCAATTAGTTTTAGATGTCAACCCAGTCAGAGAACAGACATGTGGCCATTGAAATCATCTTGTAACTCCAGCTCTTCCTAATCCAATCAAAAATGAAACAGTATCAAGCTCTTAAACCCTGCAACACAACACCTGGACTACTTTACTACATTAAACAATTGCTGTCGAGTCACGGGTTAGGTATCCAAGTGGGAGTGAGAGGAAATACCGTCTGATGAGGTAAATTTCACAATTGCTCTGTCAATTGGCTGGCGTGAAGTTTGTAAGACAAACCTGAACGTACGATCATAATTGTAGCTATTATACGGTTTAGAAGGTTACTCGTACTATGTTGTAAAAACTGGCAGAATATGTTTTCTTTTTTGTCATTTGGGACAAATAGTTATAGCTGATGTTATAGTATGTTTTGACAGGGCAGTTGGCTTGGTGGTTAGCGACTCTGACTATCAAGTCGCAAGTCGCGGGTTCGAGGGTTGTGTGCTAGAATAGAAGAATGATAACTCTATTGGGAATGGCTCAATTTGGATATGATAGGATTAGTTCATGCTTTACCTGCCTTAATACTAATGCTATGGGATCTATCTACAATTTCAAATTTATATCATCATACTTATTTCTTTTTATTGTGTTAGTAACTCCACTATCCAAAACATGATCGCATGCGTCAAGATTGTACAAAATGAAACTAAAGTGGGTATAAATAACAATAATGACTAGTCATTACTCCGTAAAAACCTACTTTTTGCTTGCAAATAAACGTGAGCATTTTTTATTCCGGACTCTGATTGGACATACCTGAATTCAGTAGGCTCACAAACCGCAAATGCTAACAGAGTAATTAGCAATCACTGTTCGACCTTCAACTTTATTATAGTGATTGTGAATACATTTTTCATTATCCGTGTGATAATTTTCGCTTTGCATATCACGTGTAGAGATCGTTTCGGCTTTTTCTACAGCTGATTTATTATTTAGATCTATTATGTTGTTAATTTTCCTCGGCCATCATAAATATAGAGAATAAAACAGTATATGGCCAGTTAGGTCACTCACTCCGGTTATGACACAGGCAAGGAGGATGTAATCTTATCCAGAAAAAAATGCGTGTTCACGTAGTTTTGTGGGACTAGGTTATTTGAATTTGGAACACAAATGCTGTTCTTTAGGCCGCTAATAAAATAAATAATTTAAAAAAGAAATCCAAAGAGGTAGAGGTCCACAATGCACAGAGAATATTTTAAGATTTTTAACTCTCCAACATGACATATGGTCAGCATTGTCACCGCCTCTCGAGCACATTACCAATACTGAATAGGTAATAATTCACAACGTCAATACCTTGGGAATGAAACCCGGAACTAACGCTCTCCATCCGAGCTTCACTACCGCCCACCGAAGCGATTCAGCCAATTTAATATTTAATAACCCTAAAGATTACCCCACATAATCACCACAAACTCTAACACGACTTCCTCAATTACATCTACAACGATAATTCTTTGACGTGCATTTGAAATTCTTCATCTCGCAAATGCGTGACGTTTCTCATCTTCATTGGCATTAACCTTCCGATAAGATCGCGTGTTCTGTCAAGTTCGGTGCCATCTTTCGTGACCGCGCGTCCAGGTTTTCCTGCAGTAAACTCTTCCTGCACTTATGACACAAGTTTCATGTCAAGGCCTTCCAGGATTGCGGTAGGTTCAATTTGGTTTCCTTTACTCGCCATTTTTATTGGACAGCAGAGGACTCGCTTGATTTGTGGTTTTAAGGCGTTTTCCTTAATTCGGATCTCATTTGGCGAGGCCGATTTTGTTTTTTATTTTTGTTCGTCATTGTTGTAAGCAGTTCATACTAATTACTTCAATACAACTTTGCTGTCTTATAAATTACTAGCTATACCACACGGTTTAACCCGCGTTCTAGTAGGACATTCAATTTTACTGGGATAAAAAGTAACCTATTTATTATTCTAGGGCATGCTCTACCTATGTGTCACGTTTTATACAAATCTGTTACATATAAACTTTCGCATTTATAATATTAGTAGCATTAGTAGAATAATGCTCTTCCTATTTTTATGAATAGAACTAGCGACACCCCCCGACTTTGGCTGATTGGAAAAAATATCAATGATAATAAACCTTTAGAAGAAATTCGTAAAACACGTCTCAAACTCTATAGCGTAGTTTAAATGAACAAACCGTACATACAAACGTGTTTTACACTAATCAAAGATTACTAAAGTTATTTAAAATATATATCTATCTAAAAAAAGATTATTTAAAGCCGTTTTTAAATAATCAAATCTAATTTCACATTCCAAGGAAATGGTACTGTTCAACGAGCAAACACCACCATTAACGAGTCAAGGCCCTGTAGGAGATGCATAAAAGGGTCCCTAGGCCCTATAAAGCGTTGCAGGGTCTCGTAAATGCCCGGCGTGACCCCGCTTATGGCCGATACTATCTGCAATAGTCAAGTACATGCGTGCGCGCAGCCACACGCGATTTACCACATACTACTTTGCATGTTTGCTTTTTTTTTATCTAGGAATGTTCGTTCTAAGTTTAGATGAAAGTCTCTGGTAATCCTTAGTTATCTGTGAAAGTTTATTCAAAATATATAATATAAGGATGTGTCTATCTATCCACAGTAAGATCATCAGTCAAGCTACAAAGACAGGCCAGTTGGCTTGGTGGTTAGCGACCCAGACTGCCAAGTTGCAGGTCGCGGGTTCGATGTCCCACCCAGGACAAACATTTGTGTGCATGAACATGTCTGTTTGTTCTGTGTCTGGTTGTAAATATATATATAAGTATGTTTTTGAAAAATAAAAGTAGTTTTAGCGATTAAAAGTAGGGTACAATTAAATAAAAACATAAACCAACAAGAAATCCGTTTATTTACAATTTGAATCAAATTAAGACTAAAGGGGAACTAAACAAGTACAATCACTTTAAATTAATACAAAACAAAATACATATGTACTGCAAACTTCAATAATTGATTAAGGACAAGTAATCAAAATGTAAGCCGTGACCTTGATAACAACCAATACTGATTCCCACGAGACGTCGTATAGAAACTCCTTACAGTAGTATATCAGGTATCTGGTATCCATAGTACAAGCTCTGCTTAGTCTCTGGATATTATTATTATATATACTTTAGCCTTAATTACCAGCACCGTAAGGAATACTCGTATGTCCCTGATCGCGACTTAATGATGATAATTTTCGGTAAGATTACTGGTGGGAATTAGGTGACTAATTCCGCTGGATCTCCTTCTCAATCCAGTCCCAAACAAGGAAACTCAACAGGAAATTGACACGTGTTCCGCTTCAACACGAAGCATCTTCAGGACGTATTAGACCCGCTGTCACTGATTCGACGCACTAGCACCACAGACGTGTTACCTCGCCTTGTTTGGGACTTGACAGAGAAGGAGATCCAGCGGAATTAGTTACTAGATATTTGTTTTTGTATAATCTTACGATGGATTTCCGCAAGGACGCGCTTGACTCAGTCAATTAGTTAATAGGACATTGTTCTTTATTGTGAAAGCACTATGATCTAAATTTGAAGCTGCCTGGTAATAGGCGGTTTTATTAATACGAGTCAGTTTCATCTGCATAAAGAAGTAACAGTTACAACTAATAAAGAGACAAATAATTAATAGATGCTCTTAATCACTCGTCTCTGATAGACAATGATTCGCGTTGAATTGTTATTGGCTCATTATTTAATTGAAAATTAACTGTCAATCTTACTAAAGCCTGAAGAAGTTACTGAAAAATTTATTCTCTTGCTTTGAGGTCAGGTTCTTTATGTCAAGTTGATTGAAAAACCCCTTATTCAGCTAATACAAACTTCGTCGGCGAGCCGATTCGCGGAGGCTTGGAGAGCTTACCTCTTACGTGATTAGTAGTACATATTAGCGTAGTAAGCGACAGAGATAGAGCATAGAGGCCGCGACAAAACATCCTCGAGTGTCATATTCCTTACAGAGTCGAGACCTAGGGTCCAACTGATGGTAAGTGGTCATTTTAGTGCAGCTTCCAGAACACATTACTTGTTAGTTAGTTTATTTTCAACTCGAGGATTGTAGCCAATCTGGTGGGTCCTACAAAGTACCCTACCAACTTGCTATCATTCCTCACGATCCTATACAGCTCAAGGTAGGATTCTAACATCTGAATTTCACCACGGCTTCATCGAAAGCAGCTACAAATTTTGACGGTCCCTGACTACTACGCCGCAGATCGTGGATTCGATTCCCACTCAGGACAAACATTTATGTGCATGAACATGTCTAGGTGTAAATATCTATATAAATATTTAAAATGGTATCAGTTATTTGGTTTCCATGCTATCAGATGTTCGTGTATAAAAGAATGCCCCAGGGTATTTATTTATTTACATACATCATCCCCAAGAGACAGGCAGAGATTTCAGTGAGATCCACATACCACCAATTTGAAGTCCCAACGTGGTATGTAGTGATCACTGTCCCCGTCTCTAGGGTTTCTAAATAAATAGGATATTTATCATTTTCATGAGTCAGTAACCTTTTATTTGCATTTAAATGCGATTAATAAAGGCCAACGTCCATTAGTGTAAATAATCATAGCAACCACGTGGTCATATAAACAACCACAGTAATGTAAACAAACATTAATATATACACAATAAAGACGTTTATCTGTCGGTCACATGATCGTCACTACTGAGAGAGAGTTTAACAACACATAATTACCTTATCTGTTGTACAAAATATTATTTGTAGTTCACATGGAGATTAATTTATTTGCTATTTACGAATCTACAATAAAACTATCGCTATAGACCCAGCTGAGAGACACGAGCCCAGAGGCATAGCCAATGTGTTGTTGATCCTGCAAACTGAGAACCTGATGTTGTTAAGTTTCATGTGCCGGTAATTCACCAGCCCCCTTAAATTTCTAAACGAATTAGAAATAATTCCCCTGATGCTGCAAAAATCCATTGGTGGCGGTGACCACATGCCATCAGGGAGTCCGTCTGCTTGTTTGTCGGCCTACTTGACGTTAAAAAAGAGCAATCAAGATTTTCATTCTTGGCTCTCAGAACAGGCCTGAAGATTTTGACATCTTAAATATTAAAGAGGTAAAGTTTGTACTTTTGGAGGTTATTTTCGAAACAACTCATTCGATTTCTATGATGCTGTTACATTGATAGAAATATACACTATTCCCGAGTGACATGACATAGGCTATGTTATATCCCCGAGATACGGAAGCTAGATACAAATATATCCGTAGAGAGCAACAGCTGCACGACTCCTTCAAGTTATTGCATAATTATATTTAGAAAACTAGTATTGCCTATCTATAAAACCTATCCAGACTTAAAATTGCTAGCAAGTTATCTAACATACTCGTATGTACTATCCACTTCTAAACAAGAAACTAACGGTTCAATCGTTTGGTATTTAAGAGACAAAAAGGGCGTAAAAAAAAACAAATGAACTCCTTGTTCTTAATCGACGGTAAAAAAAATGCATTAACTAAAAAAATGTTGTCACAATTTACAAAAGAAAATAAATTATATCCAATAAATTACGAACTGTCCCAATAAAATGAATGATTAAGTTCGCCATTAAAGTTATTACAACAATAAACGCGAAATTGTTTATATCTTGTAGTTAAAATTGAAATAAAACGTAAAATACGATCTATAATGTGGGTTATTGAAACTGCATTGATTGGAGTTGGTAAAACCAGTTTTAATACGATACACTTTGAAGTAATACCGACATGAAACGCGGTGGAGTTAATTTGGGCGGAAAAAGAAAGCGTATTTTATTCGTTTTCTTTTGCTAAGAGATGGTAAGAAGGTTAACGTAGGCTAAAAAAAAACTTCTGTAACTGGCGAAACACATTGGTCTGTGTCTGGCGAAAGATTTTCCAATTTCAACTTTGATGTGGAGAGATACGTTTCATATTTCCTAAGCTATGACTGTCACTGTCAAAAATCATCGATGACCGCAAGAGAACCACGAACGTGTTTCAGGTGAAACACGAAGTCTTCCGAATCTAATAATTTATTAAACACTGTTTACCATCACAAAGGTTCCGTCAGCAAAACATGATATCAATTAATAATGGAACGACTAAGCGACACTAAAACGAGACAAACATACACATCTATACGATTTAGCCTGGGAAAGAATGAGATAGGTAGTGACTTAAGGTTTCACTTCTGCCGCAGGTGAACTGCGCAAATTTAATTGGCCTAGTAGATCTGCCTCTTATGGCTTAGACACCCTTACATGGAAAATTTGGCGAGCAATGAGGGCGCAGCGAAGATTCTTTTTTTTTTTTTTTTAAAGGACGAAGTTGTTAGCGTCTGGTGGCCCTTACACGGAATATTAGACGAAGATGATTGTACTAAAAAAAATACAGAAGACATCACCGCGATATACATTTTATACAAAAAGACACCGCCATCTATTGGTCAAAATATTAACTAACATTATACATGTTAGACCTCTTAAATTCTCCACACAATGTATATTAAATTGCAATTATCTGTTCAAGTATTGATAGTGCTTGTAAAATAATGGAAAGAGATCACGGTCAGATTAGAAGCATACACTGTTGCCATTATAAATTATAATAAAAAAGCGAGCCACCCCGGTTTCGTCTGTGTTGAATAATATTTAAGTACTAGTGCCCCACGTTATTTCACTCACTACCGATGAAGTTACTTATTCCATAAAAAAAACCCTACTAATATTATAAATGTGAATGTAAGTTTGTTTGTAACGTTCACGCGAAAACTACTTAATCGATTATCGTGAAACTAGGAGGTATTATAAGTATCATAGGATACTTTTTGTGCCATGAAAATGTTACATCTCTCAGAAACGCGGCGACAGCTAGTTGCCTATAAATTATTCTAGGGCAGACTCTATGAGCTAAGTTTCGTCCAAATCCGTTAGGTAATTTGCGTGAAAGAGTAACATACATCCTCAAAAAATTTCGCATTTTTTTATGCATATTTTTATAATAATAATAATAATAATAATTCTTTAATTCAGATTTCTCCATTTTGTTAGTAGTACAAAACCTTAAGACTATGTTAGTATAAACATTGAAATAATTATATAGATCTAATATTACATTTGATCCTACGTACAATATGTAACATGAACCCTACCACAATGGTTCATGTACCGACCGTCCAGCCTCGCCGCGATCATTGACAGAATACTGTTGGTGCTAGCCCGTACTCTGCGCATCAAGGATGTGCACTTTTTTCGGATGGTGGCATAAAAACAATCGGTTCGCGCTTCCGCAAACATGCCTGATGCACTACAGAAACGGGGCAGTCGCAACAGCATCCGGAAAGCGTTGTTATACTGAACTCGCAAGGCATTGTACGATCTTTGAGAATAATCTACCCAAAGACTGCTCGTGTAAAAGGATGTACAGTAAGCTCGAAAGAGCGTGATTTTTGTTTGTTTTGAGCAACGAGCAAATCTGCGGGCTATCATATTAGATCTCACCGACAAAGCCCTGCGCTCTCGTTCCATATCAGTGTCGTCTTTTAAGTCTTCTGTCACGAGATGTCCAAGATATTTGAAACGAGAAACTCTTTTAAGAGGAACGCCCCTCAAATAAATTGGAGGAACACTCGACGGACTTTTGTTACCGGCCTTAAAAACTATAATCTCGCTTTTGTTGACATTATAAGTTAGACCATGACTGGCTGCATACTCTTCACATGTGCTTACGAGCTGCCTGATGCCACAGACCGACGCGCTCAGCAGCACCATGTCGTCTGCGTAGCTGATATTGTTGACACACACATCGTCAATATGGCAGCCGACACGCTTACTGCTGAGCGCGACAATCAGCGCATTTATGTAAAGATTAAAGAGCTTGGGTGATGTCAGTCCCCCTTGCCTCACCCCGCACTCCAACCTATACGGCTCGGAGAGTGACCCCGCCCATCTCACGCTGTTGACTTGGTTTGTGTACCAATATTGGAATATATATATGAGTTCTGGAGGTAAGCCAGCCTCTTCCATTTTTTTCCACAGAATGTCATAACAAACCATGTCAAAAGCTTTTGACAAGTCTAGGAAACAGGCATATATCGATGTATTCCTATCGGTGTAGTATCCAACAGTCTGCTTTAAACACAAAATAGCACATTCTGTAGACAGTCCAGGACGGAACCCAAACTGGTTATCGTGCAATTGTAGATATTTATCAAGATGGGAGTTAAGCAAACTATCAAACACCTTTGCAACAATATTCGCCAACGATATAGGCCTGTAGTTAGAACTGTCCGATGTGTCACCAGTTTTGTTTTTAACAATGGGGACAACAACTGTTTCCATAATCGGAGCTGGTAGATAAGCATGTCCTACGCAGAGGGTGTAGAGCATCGCCAATACACGGGGTAAGTGAGGGCCAGCATACCGTAAATGCTCAACGCTGAGACCGTCGAGTCCCGGGGACTTGCCTCGCGACATTCGGTTTATCGCCGTTGATACATCCTTAGCAGTGAATCTAATTCCTAACTCCCCACCACGCGGCATAGAATCGTACCCCAACTGTGATGGCCCCAGAGGTGACCGTACCGCAAAATTATCTTTAAACATGTTGGCGATATCTTTTGGCTTGCTAACACCCTCCACACTCACAGGCAGGCTAGGTCGAATGTTTAATTTATTTGTGCTCTTCCAAAAACCACGAAAGTCGTTCTTATCGTGTTTAGCAGCAATGATATCCATTTTAATTTGTTCATTGTTATTCTGACACCACTTTAACTTAGACTTGAATATTTTTCTATTTTTACACATTTCCTCGTAGATTCGGCCAGATTTCGGTTTTCCCGACCAAACCCACAAATTAAAATGTAACCTAGCCTCCCTGTGCGCTTCCTGAACATGCCTATTCCATCCTGTAACACATTTCTTATTTTTAACCCTATTTCTCCTATAACTAACAACTGCAGACTCACTAAGAGCTGATATTATCTCATAATACATTTTGTCAATAATTGTTCTGTGATCTGGCAGATTACACAAATGATCACAACAGTCTCTAACCCCCTGTGGAAAATCAATATGCTTTAGCCTATCATGACACTCTTTACTGTACACATCAATCTGTTCAGGATTCCTATCCCCCCATATAACCTTATTTTCTAAAACTTTATTATACATCGTCTTTGGTATTAAAACATCTAAATTGCACTCAATAATTAAAGGGAAATGGTCGGACCACATTACATCATATTCCACATATACATTTGTGACAGTAGACGAAGCTGACTTTGTCACAAGACAATGATCTAACCATCGCTCAGAACCGTGCGCTTCACTTATAAAAGTATAGGTATCCGAATTTAATCCTAACTTGTCAACATCTACACATTTCCAATCTAGCTCATTACAAAATTTCAATAGATCGATAAAGAACAATTCTGATGGGTGCGCATTGAAGTCACCCATTACGTATACACATTCCACATCGTCATTGTTAATCATAGCACTCACCGCACCGAGGCAGTCTGTGAACTCCGCTAGGTTGGCACTCTTGTCCGTAGGCATATACACAGTAATGACTAGGATAGGACGCTCACTTACTACAATTTTAATGCCACATATACGTGGATTATCACATTCTAACACAGATACTGTCTGGTACACACTTTTTCTCCACAATAAGGCGACACCACCATAGGGTCTACCATGAAGAATACCCGCAATATATAAATGATTGACGCTTTATGATAAAGTATATTAATATTAAAGTACCCGTAACAAATCACGTGAGAGATGGGGTAAATCTAGATTTTTTTTAATGACTAGATCGCGATTGGCCTCAATCTCAACTGATGGTAAGTGAAGATGAGGCCGAAGATGGAGCTTGCTTCCCTAGTAGCCTATACACTCTTTTCTTGAAGAGACCCAAGTTGTTAGTTTCACATCTCCAAGGACCAAGGAGAGAGGAGTAGTCGAAAATCGCTTTACTATTTTACTAATTAATATATACCCCGTTATTACAACCTATTGATAATTGGGGTGGTAGTATTGTTCGCTCCCACGCAGATAACAGTAGACTAGCAGCTAAAATCACGTACCTAGCATGAAATTATCGCAAGAGGTCAAACGTTATCATTTTACATTATTTATTTTTTAAATAAATAATATAATGAATACCTCAAGATTTGTTATGTCAAACGAAACATTAAAATGATGTGGAAACTCACATGAGGACGAAAACCAATACTTCTTTTTAATTTTAGTTTTATGTAAAGCTCCAACTAACTTAGTTTTTATAATAAAAATTGTTAAATATCCTGGGTCATTCTTTTACACACGGCCATCTGATCCCAAACTAAGCAGAGCTTGTACTATGGAAACCAGATAACTGATAAGTATGTATGTAAAATACATACATAATACACACAGAACAAACATACATTTTTCACACAAATGTTTGTCCTGGGTGGGGAATCAAACCCGCGTCCTGCGGCTTGGCAGTCAGGGTCGCTGACTACCAAGCCAACTGGCCGGTAATTTTAAGGTCTTGCACACTAACACTATTGGACTTCTGTGTTGCTTTATTAAATAAATGTTATTATTATTATTAATATATTGCAATCTAGATTTGTCCAGTTTGACACTAGTCTTAACTATTTAATAAGTCCGTTTTTGATAGCTAATATTGTCATTGAATTATGAATTTTATTAGTATTATTATAAAGTTCATCTGTTAATCGAATGTTTATTTGTATGATGATGCAAATGCACCTAATTTTCAAGCAACACAGTACATTTTCCAATAGCATTGTTAACAGTCAAAAGGGGCCTGTTAGATTGTTGACTATGGTCCGACTAATATCACTACATAGTATAAAGCAAGTCGCTTTCTCTGTCCCTATATCCCTATGTATGCTTAAATCTTTAAGACTACGCAACGGATTTTGATGCGGTTTTTTTTAAATGATAGAGTGATTGAAGAGGAAGGTTTAAATGTATTAGTATCTACATTGCACCTGAGCGAAGCCGGGGCGGGTCGCTAGTACATATATTATTAATGCGAAAATATGTGAGGATGTATGGATGTTTGTTTCTCTTTCACGCAAAAACTAACCAACGCATTTGGATGAAAGTTGGCACATAGATAGTGCATACCCTGGAATAATATATAGGTTTTTTATCAAGGTAAAGCGGATGAAACAGCTAGTTTTAACTTTGGAAATCTCTTTAAGTTACCTTTTACGACTAAACGTGTTAACCGATTTTGATAAAATTTTGTATACAGATAATTTAGATCATGGAGTAGGATATGGGGATAATTTTCGTATCGGAAACGCGAGTAAATACGTGAGGCGGTTATTAAGCAAATTAAGTTATGTAATTGCTTACATAAATTAATTGTTCATGAGCTTACTGTCAATAAAAGATTAACTCACAATGTATGTTCATAATTAGTTTGCAATTTATGGGCTTTTGACAGATCTCGGCGTATGTCCATCTGTCTCGGATGTTTATTTTCTTTCTCAGCCATAGCTAAAAGCTATATCTTTTAAAATGTTGAGAAGTGACTTTTAGAGGATCGCTAACTCGCTAGAGACACTCCTGGTGTTGCAAGCGTCAATTGGTCTCGGTGACCGTTTACCATCAGGTAGAATGTCTGTCTGTTTGGCAATGTAGTGTTAAGACCCTAAATAACTAAATACAGTAAATTAATAACGGGCTTCCGAAATTTTAATTTAACCTACTTAGTTAACAGTAAAAATGAAATTTCCAAAAAAAGCTTATTATAACCTCCCATTAATATTTTGGCAATCAAAATTGATCGTTCCACATACATAAATAAAATAACTTTTATCATTACCGAGTGCGACAAACAATTTGTAATCAAAATCGCAATCTCGCAAAATGTGAGACAGTCGAATATCCCTTTCTCGCTTACTCTCAATACCCATTTCGAAATGATGTTAATTAAATTTGAGGATGGAGAAAATCACAATAATATATTTAATCCGAAATGATATATGAGAGAATAAAGAAGGGTGCCGTTATGTATTAAAAAAAACAAATATAGTAATCAAAATTGATGACTTTGTGCAGGAGCAGTCAATATGTAATACTATCGACCCGCCTGGCTTCGCCGGAGCCTGCCTTTTGGGACACCAGGTCCATTAATATGAATAATAATGAGATTTACAATTATGACTAGATCAAGGCATATGGATTGTAGCACAAGCAGACTGTCCACCTGATGGTAAGTTGTCAACCGGCCTATGGACTTTTGCAACACCAGGGCCATCGCCAATGCGTTCTCAACTCTCAGACGTGAATTTGTCAAGTCTCATGTGCCTGTAATTTCACCGGCCTTCTAACCGAAACACAGTAATACAAGTGCACTACTGCTTTACGGCGGAAAGGTGGTAGTGCTTCGTCGGACGAACTTTCCACTAAGACCTAGCCTCATATGTATTATACACTTTGACCATATTAGATGAATATTTCGATCATTGGAAATATTAACGTAAACATAATTACGAAACAAAATTAGTGGGGTGGTGGTAATTATTTTTTTACACGCTCTAATTGCCAAATCGTGTAACAGTAGTGCAATAATCACATGATGGGGTGCTAAAATGTGCAAATTATTAATTAGAGGTAATAGTTCAACAGCCGAATTAGCATGTCTTGGAACCATTGGTCTAAGTGAGAAATCACGAGAAACTAGATGTAGTATCTAGTGGAACGCGAAGAATAAGTCATTGATTTAAAACATGTGAAAGTAAATCTAAGAATGATTATTTATTTAATAGCTGTCCCCGCGGTTTCACCCGCGTTCCCGAAGGATATGACATTTTCCCGGGAAAACAAGTAGCCGATATGTTATTCCAATATATGCTCTATCTATGTGGCAAATTTCACCCAGATCCGTTCAGCCACTCATGTGTGGTTGAGTAACAAACTAACTAAAATAAAGTATAGGCTTTTTATCCCGGGAAAATGTGATATCCCTCGGGAACGCGGGAAAAATCTGCGGGGGACTGCTAGTAATTATAAATGTAAGTCTTGTTTGATTGTTTCGCTTTCACGCGAAAACTACTAAACCGATCATCATATAACTTTATACACATATTTTTGGAGGTATTAGAAGTAACATAGGATACTTTTTGTGCCGGAAAAATGTTACATCACTCGGGAACGCGGGTGAAATCGCGGGGGACAGCTAGTAGATTATAATAATGTGCATGAAATATTTATATTTATTATATATTTATAATAAATTATATATATTACAGATACGTATAATGATTAATACTGTATCTGGCCAAATCCAAGTACCGCATTGTATGTGACCATTTTTATGAAGATGAGAGATTTTTATGAATGGGTATAGTAAGCTATCCTTCAAAGATAGATGCTATCGTGGGACATAGTTTGGCATTGGGGTTGCCCCTGGTGTTGCAAACGTTCATAGGCGGCGGTGACCACTTACCATCAGATGAACCGTTTGCTTGTTTGTCGGCCTATATGGTATAAAAAGCCTTACATGGAAAAATATTAATTTTGGCCATTAGAGGACGAGAAGAAGAGAGAAGAGAAAAGCATTCGATGTAGCTAACACAGAATCTCCAAACCACTTATCGAAAACAACTATATAAGCAGTTTACATACATTTCACGAGGAACCCACAAGCTCAATCGACGTCAATAAAGTTATGACCTACTTAAATAATATTGCAGAAAACAGAAAACCAGTTGGACAGGCCGCAACATGGTACGACTGAGACTTGTTTACCACAAAACGATGCAAAAAAAGCTGTTCGGACCGGATAATAAGACATATTTTACAAGCGATTTGTCATTCAAAATTTAAATTCTTCCTGTCAGTATATCTTGTATGTTTACGCAGCGCACGAAGCGGAAGCTCTCAAAAGGAAAAAAAATCCCAATTTTGAAACATTATTCATTGGTGCTCCGCTCCTATTGGTCTTAGCGTGATGGTATATAGCCTATAGCCTTCCTCGATAAATGCACTATCCAACACTGAAATAATTTTTCAAATCGGACCAGCGGTTCCTGAGATTAGCGCGTTCAAACAAACAAACAAATTCTTCAGCTTTATAATATTAGTAGGTATAGATGATGGAAAAAAGGATGTAATTATTTTGTAGTCAAAAATTCAAAACCATTTATTCAGTTTAGGCCCGCGGGGGGCACTTATGAATGTCTAGTTTATAGTTACTACCGGTTTGGATGTCAGTCTTCAATTGAGAAGAACCGGCAAGAAACTCAGCAAGGTTACATATTTTTTAATATTTCTATACTGACTATTTTATTAGAAGTACTTTTGAATAAAATACTTCGATGTATCACGAATCATACAAAGGGCGGAGTCATAGGTTCGAAGCTCAAGCTTGAAGGAAGACATCGTGAGGATATAGCACGGCGGGGTACTTTATACACCTGACTGCCTACCCTCATGTTGAAAACCTGGCGCTAAACACCCATTGATTTGTTCCAACACCACATGAGATTTCTCTTCTGCTTCCATTTCATCACTTACAATGGTGAGATAGTAGTCAAATCACTACATAGTATAAAACAAAGTCAAGATAATAAAATTAGAGAAAGAGACTTTTGTAGTGATACAAGATTAAGTATATCTTGTATACTTAAATCTTTAAAACTACTACTAAGAGGAAGGTTTTTATGTATAATACATGTGACATCCCACAGGAACGCAGGTTAAACCGCGGGGGACAGCTAGTACTAAATAAAGCTAGCTGTCTCGCGTTCCCGAACGATGTGCGTCCTTCCTAATCCAGTCTATAATTATCATTGATCATTGACATCGGTGGAGCCGGTCTTGAGTTATAAATGATGTAACACGACTTGGCTATAACCATCTACGAAAAATACCGCGTCGAATGATAGCTGTACCATCCCGATATGTTCAGTAGTTTTGTGGTGATGGTGCGTTAAAGGAACCCCATTTTCTTATACAGAATGTTACAAAACTACCCGTAAAGCCGAAAGGAGGTTAAATGGGGCCTTATGACGAGTCCATTCACAATATTTAAGAACCGTAGTAACGCTGTATAACATACGTCAATAAAATATAAAAACTGATTTTTATGAATGAAAAATAGAAAACCTATTAAAGTAAACAATTATTAGGTTACTTAGGTACGTAGGCCTTTCTGTTAAATAATATGGTTCCCTGACATGATAGCTTACTAGCGTTGCTGGCTTTGATAATCTATATATATAAAAATGTTATGTTGGTTTGTGTACGCTTCAAAAACTCAAAAAGTTCTGCACCGATCGAGCTGAAATTTTAGCATGATATATAATCCGCATCAAGGATTGTTTTTATCTATTTTTTGCATCAGTCACATATCCGCGACCGTCTTTGTTTTGTTTCTCATTTCTCAACCATTCAATCACAATGTGCCACAGCGAAGCGTGGCAGGGTACAGCTAGTTAATTATATTTTTACGGGGTATTTTGTAACACGTTGTATAAGACTATTTCGATAGAGATTAGATTAGATATAAGTAAGATAAATAATAAAATAACATGAATTTAATACAATACCTACCGGAGGTAATTATACAAATGTTCGCTGTACACAGAACTATTAACAATACACATTTTAATGGTAGCCCGACCCCAGCACGTAATGGTAACCGCAAAAAGGTATTCCCCGTTTATGTTGCCGGATGTTTACCTATGCAATATTGAATTTATAATTTAAGAATTTCATATGTTGAACTAAAATGAAAAAATTTTTGATTAAAAAATAAACACTTACCAATCTGAAACTAAAACCAGTTCGATTCAAAGAGTTTATTTCTTAAAATAATATTAGGATGGTTAAGATAAAATAAAAATGAAAACTTTTTAATAATACTATCTTGTGTATACAAACCATATGAGGTACAAAATAAATCAATATTCATTTATATTTTTTTGTTTCTTTTTTTATATGAAGACCAAATTCAAAATACAGTGTAAACTCTTTATAACGTTATCCTTTATAACGATAAACTCCCTATAACGTTGAAGTGAGCCCAAGTTGGTTGGTTTGTTCACTTTGTTTTGTTTTTTTTTGTTCACTCCATATAACGATAACTCTCTATAACGACAAAAAATGCTCAGTCCCTTGAGTTTCGTTATAAAGAGTTTACACTGTATTCAAAAAGGATCGGTTATTCCAAGTGAACGCAAACTTTTTATTAACCGACATCAAAATTGTTGTGTGTAGTTCACATAATTGATGAAAGTTTATACAATCGTTAAAAATAAGGGTTACCGGTAATAAATTATTATTTTGATCACCAATTTATTTAAAAGAGTCTTCCAGGGTTTCAGCCGCGTTCCCCAGGAATAATAGAATAAAAAAAAGAAATCAATGTAATATACTATCTACATGCCAAGTTTCATTCAAAGCCCTTTAGTAGGATTTTCGTGAAAGAGTAACAAGTATAGCTAGCTAACTAGCAATAATACTAACTGTTCCCCGCGGTTTTACACGCGTTCCCGAGGGATGTCCAAGGGGTTTTAAGAGTAGTAGAGCTCTTAGTGCAATTACCGGGTAATTACAGGCACATGAGACTTAACAACTTCACGTCTCAGGGTCAAAAACGCATTGGCGATGCCCCTGGTGTTGCAAATGTTCATAGGCGGCGGTGACCACTTACCATCAGGTGGACCGTCTGCTTGTTTGTCGGCCCAAGGGGTATAAAAAAAGTCACAGTATCCGGAATAAAAAGTAGCATATATGTTATTCCAGGATATGCTCTATCTATGTGCCAAGTTTCATCCTAATCTGTTTGTTAGTTTTTGCGTGAAAGAGTAACAAACATCCATACATGCTTCCAAACCTTCACACTTATAATATCAGTAGGATGATCGATAGAACGTATTTTATGGAAGCCTCTAGGATACAAAACAGCTCCCTTATTCATCTGATACAAACTCCGTCGGCGAGCCGCTTCAGGGAGGCCTCGGAGTGCTTATCTCTCACGTAATTAGTAGTATTATCGAAAGAGACAGAGCACGGAGGCTGCGACGAAACATCCTCGAGTTAGCGTCATTTTCCTTACAGAATCGAGCCCCTGGTCTTATAGACTTGATATGCAATCGATGGTTACAAAAAACCGAATCATAAACATTACTCACGTTTTCCAATTAACATAAGAGATAAAGAACATATGATTCAATGCGATATTTAATTAAATTATCTAATTAACTAACCTATATTTATGTAAATCGGTTAACGCATTAAAAATTAATTAACATTTTACACCAGGTAAATGGGAAGAGGTATTAAGTTTTACGACAAAAGAATTGGTACTGTATTCGAAGATTGTTAGGGTATTAAACATCAAACAAAAAAAAAAATTCTAGTCAAAATTTTCTTTTTTTTTTAATAATTTATTTTTACATTTTTTACATACCTACTCTTAGTCCGTACTCTTTAAAGATTCTATGATATTATTCTAAGATAAATTGTATTGCATTTTTATAGATTAACATCTGTCCGCGCTTACTCAGCTTAATGTTTTGAGCTGAGGCTTGTGATTCCTTAATATATAGTATAACATTTCTTCTTGTTTTCTATAGTTACATTACATAAATTATAACTTAATTTTTTTCTTAAAATTCCTGGGTCTGTCTAGGATCATAGTACAAGCTCTGCTTAGTAAAGGTGCTGGGTTCAGATGGGAGTAAAGAATTTCCCAGGATATTTATTCTTCACACACGGTTATCTATTCAAATCAAGCAGAGTTTGTACTATGCCAATCAGTTTTTTTTTCCTTGAAGTACGACGGTGTTCGGCCCCTACGCGGACAATTTTATATGGCAACTATTTTTATTATCCCATTATTTTTATTACTTTTAAAATACATATTATGTATATTATTATCACTCAGACCCATTACCACAGACCAAGCAGAACCTTTTGGTTCCATCAACGAGGGAAACAACAAATATTAAATATTTAGGATACCAATCTTATTCAAATCCTTAGCAAAACATGGCAATTAGTAGTATAGTACATAGTTGAGGGATGAAAAAAATCAGTGTCAATATCACAGATGGATTTTAAAAAACGAGAAATAGTTTTACTAGACTTTTTTATTTAAGTATTAAACCTTTTCTTTGTTTGAGCGTAAATACCCCACAATAGACAATAGACAACAAATAAAAGTTTAATAGTAAAATGTTATGTTTTAAAAACTATATTTTTAAGCGGTGAAACTTAGATTGTAAGTTTTGCTACATAACCCTACGCACTGCGTGATCTGTCACGCACTTGGCCGTATATATTCGTGCTAAATATCACAACGCTGTCGTGAAGAAAACGGGCGTAACCCCCTTTAACCGACTCCCAAAAAGAAGATTCTGAATTCGACAGTTTTTTTATTTATGCCATTTAGAATTAGCATTACTTAGGTATTATTCGTGACACAGTTTTTTTTGCGAAAACTTATTTATCACCTGCGATTGAAACTCTATTAAACGATAAAGCGTGACTGAAGCAGGGTGTCGTAAAGACACGATAGAAATGAAACTTTTGTATTACAGGAAAACATTTTAATTATTTATCAATCACTTTTGAACAGCATAGATTATGTTTATCGTTCATTTATTTTTCGTCACATTAAAAGGTTGCGGATCTGAATTTCAAAGCCGCAATAAGAATTTTCACTTCAATAAGAGACCATCACTTACATCTATAGGATGAAGCCTGCGCGAGAATCATATAGGTAGAGTTTTCTGGAGGTTTTATGTCTGCCGCACAATAAACGATTTTTTTTTGCAAAATTATTAACTTACCAAAGTGCCCAAGTAGCTATGTCCAATGTCCTCTTCGGATGTATCTCCTGACACCAAGGTCTGCCTTTTCAATCTCATGTTGGATGTACCACTTCAACTTTGTATTAAATCAAAAAACACTAACGGTTCAAAAACTTAGGGTTGCGCGCGGTCTCTATTTATCGATAATTAATTATTAATTATGATGAAGTGATAACTGTTTAACAAATTTAATTTTAATTTTTAAACTTTTTATTTGCACAAATTTCAATGTCTGATGTTACTGCTCGATAAGCAATCTTTGATTTGAGTGAGTTGGAATTTGCGAGTTTTTTCATTATTTATGACTGGATTTACGGACTATGCAATTTCGGTGAGATAACCAAAGGCTTTTAGTGTTATGTGACGATCAATAAAATATATCATCGTTGTACAAAATATTTTAAATTTGCGTAATCATCGTCAACAAAAACAGGAATTTATTAAAAAGGAAAATATTTAAGCCCTAGTGTTTGAAGATCAATTTAAAAAACTCAAATTTTGCAAAAAAAGAAATTAATACCTACTCAATAAAGTTTAAAAGAAAATTTACCGATAATTTTACCAAATAAAACAACCAAAATTTTAAAGCAATACTCAAATAAAAAAAAATCGAAACAGTTACCACTTTATCATAAAGAAAAACGAAAACTTTACCGAACGTTCACATCACAATTCCAAAATTAAATCCACAGCAAGAATGTCCGAAATGCACTCAATACCTCCGCGCACAAGGTTGAATACTCTGTGAGGCGCGACGAAAATTTTCGAAAAATATATTTTTTACGAAAGCGGCCGCCTCGCGTGTCCTTTTTTTCGAAATGTCAGTGTCAGGTTTGCAAGCGCGGTCCAGGCTGACTAAACTCATGGAGTGCCGGCCGTGTCGTGCTGAAATACTGAAGAGTTAGACCGCGTGCATCATCGCTGGGACGACGACTTAAGTGCTGTACCTACAGGTAATTATTTTTAATATTTTCTTTCCGACGTTTATGGTATTTTATTTGCAACTTTTTTAGTTAACTTTATAATTTTTTTTGGGAAACCTGAAACTAGTCAGAAGTGGTTTCAAAGTATGAAAATAACAATGGGATTGTTATTAAATATATATATATATAAATAAATCTCTACTAAAGTAATTTTTATCGCTGTATATAAAAAAAATGGTATAAGAAATTGAAACAAATGTCAGAAATCAACAAAATGACATCGTTAAAAGTAATTGATCTGTCAAACTGACACAACACATCAGCCCTCTTTACCCAGTCAACTCCACAACTAAATCCATATAGACGCGACTTTACAATCACTTGTAACGACCTATCATTGCCTCATCTAGTTACCTCAGTTTGTGCTAACGTTTAACGTCCTCCAATGTCGATAATAATAATATTTATCGATATGCCCAGCACTAATGAAGCGCTAAATATCCGGTAATTGGTAATGTAATGACGAATAGTTCACGTGATTTTAAGTTTGGTATCGATATTATATTTGGGGTGCAGTACATCCTTAGTGTTGTTTCTATGGGGACATTTATCTTGTTTATCTTCTACTAGTTGTCCCGCGGTTTCAAAATATATTACATTATTTTGTTCTTTCTATCATCAATAGTTTTCGCAGCGCACGCGATCTAAGGAATTTTTTAGATCATTTTTTGCAGATTGGGTTACATTATTGGATTTATAGTAAGTATCCCTAATTTAAGAAAAATATAGTATGTTCTATGTTACTCAGTGATAATGTAGGTAGTAGCAGTATGTAGGTTTCTAACGGCAAAATATTTATATATTAGTATAGACAAATGATCTCTTAAGAACTGAGTCTACGTCCAAACGCGTCACAATAGAAAATATCAAAACACATTTGCAAATGACAAATACAAAACATGTGATTTTTATCTGCTCTTATATCGGATTACGTTAAAAGGGTTCTAAAGGCTTAGCGTTATCGGTCAAAGTGTCTATAGGTCATAGAGACATAGATAACACACCTCTGTTTTTTATAATATCAGCTAGAATATTCTAATACCTTTCTTGCCTATGGACATGTGCTATACTATGCATTATCGAAACTGAGAGGTGTTGTTAAGTCTCATAAGACGGTTATAGAAAAAATATGGCTGAGTAACAAAAGGAATCGTAGAACCAACATCGCCAATGCGTTGTCGACCCTGAGACGTGAAGTTGTTAAGTCTCATATGCCTCTAATTTCACCGGCCCCCTTACCTTTCTAAACGAAACACAGTAATACAAGTGCACTACTGCTTCACAGCTTATAAGCTAAAAGGTGTACATCTAAGCTTTTGTTAATATGTATTATGAATACAGTATCATTATGGTACGTGAAAACCAAAACTCGCTCTTAAGTGCTGCTGTCGGGAGACACCGGTAGGTAGCTGACCACGCGGGTACTATGTAGCCTACCAGCGTATGGTTTCCTTGAGATGTTTTCGTTGAACAAAAGTTCAAGCGAATTGTTGGATTCGAATCCACGGTCATATCTACAGTCAGGTCAGTGCTACTGAACTATCATCAGCATGTATTAATGATCATACAATTCGGAGGTCTTGAGTTCGATTCCCGGGTCCGACAAGTTAGTGATAGCATGTAGCCCGAGATCTGTCCCTCCTCTCGGACAGATGCGGATAAAAAAAACAAGGACATATCTTGAGTAGAATTTCAGCAGGTCTTATTACTGTGATCTCTGCCTACATCTTCGGGGATAATGGGTGTAAAAATACAATTCGATTAATGCCTAGCAGGTTGAAATCAAAGCGAGTGAGGGAAAAACTAGATCATTGCAATTTTCCTTAAGTAGAATTTCCCGTATTGCATTATTTATCAATTAACGCCTATTAGATGAGGGATTGTACGTTTCGTCAGCTTTAAATTGCCTGTTCAAAATGCAGAATTGCAACTACTGGAATTCATCATGGGGGTGGACTTTCCCGGAGCTATCGTGGTGAAAACCAATTCTTGGGACATTATTTATCATTTACGCATGGTATATCTAATCCTACCAATATTATAAATAAATAGGTAAATTTATCATTTCTCCCTTATTTATGGGAATTAAGATACTTTCATATTATTAGCATATTACATTTACCAGCTAGTTAAGATAAGTGGGGACCTGGTGTCCTAAAAGACAGGCTCCGCCTTAGTTTAGTTTGGCTCCAGATCTCCCACAAATTACACTATTTTATCTTCATAACCATTTGTGTTGTAATTTGTGGGGATGAATAAATATTTTATTATTATTATTATTTATTAAATGCGAATAAATGGATATTTTTTACTCTTTCACGCAAAAACTACTAAACGGATTTGGATGAAACTTAGCCTATATAGAAGATGCCCTAGAATCACACATAAAATACTTTTCGGGCCGGGAAAATGTTAGATACCTCGGGAACACAGGTGAAACCGCGGGGGACAGCTAGTAGCTTGGTGGTAGACTCTGATTGCCACGCCACAGGTCTTGGAATCGATGCCCATGTCACCCAAGGTGATATTAACGTTTCTTTGTTTAAAAATTATTGATGATGATTGATTGTGTGACATATAGGAGATTTGTTTTCTTTATTTAATTAACACATGATTTTTAATTACGCTTTGATAAGTTTTTTTATAATAATCTTCTTATAATAATAAACTTAGTGAAATGTGGCTGTTCGTGATCAAAACGATTTTTAATCTTCTGCCTAACTTCTTGGAGATATTGAGCGTGAACATTATAACTTTAACATTCTTATGAGTGGAAGATACTTTGTTAATGTGTTCTTAATAAACACTAACTGTGCAGTGTGGTAGCGGCGAAGAATACCAGCATCCCAATTCGACTTTCAGAGGGTCATAAGAGGGGACAAAAGAATACTGATGACCACGTGTACTTACACCCACCCTTCTTTTACATTGGCCAGGTAAAAGGAGGCCAGAGGTTACAGGGAACGCATGCGACAGAGAACCGATAACCGTTGGGGTAGACGTGTTCTAGAGTGGAGACAACGGCTTGGTAAAAGTAGTGTAGGGCGCCCTCCTAGATGGAGCGATGATATACGTAAGCTGGCTGGCAGCGGTTGTTAACAAAGAGCTGAAGATCGAGCTCAGTGGCGTGCCATAGGTAAGGCCTATGTCCAGCATTGGACGGAGATAGGCTGATGATGATGATGATGCGACAGATCGTGTAGTCAGATCGGATCGGTGTGTCGCGCTCTTAGAGCTCGCATAGTCTAAGGGGCCCCGTTATCCTAGTGCCCAGTACCTCTACCATGAGTTGCTATCGAAACTTACTTTAGTCACTAACGAGTAAACTTCTATCGATACAGTATTTCTCGATAGCAACTGTCAAATTTGTGACTCATGGTACCAAATTTCTATAGCAAAGGCTAAAAAACGTTACTCGCTAGAGTTTACATTTCGATAGATTTTTTACCTATCGACTCGTACTAACGATTTAAGTTCTTTAGGTGACCGCTAGTGGCGCTGTACACATTTGCCATAGAAATATTTTACGCCGTCGCTAGCGAGTGCGTACGTTAAAAACTCATGGTAAAGGCACAGGGCTAATAGTTTAAAGACGGCCTCGTTTACACCTTGTATCAATTGATCAACACAAGTATTCCCAAAGAGGGTTGGTCCAAAAATTTGCCAAATCTCTTGTTGTTGTGCACCGAATGGGCAGTAAACTGTATTGCACCGACCCCAAATTACTGGGAAGGGCCAGCAGATGTTTAAAAACCCTAACTGTAAGAAATTAAATTTCCCACAATCTTAGAGAATATGTCCTCCAATTTGACAAATCACTTACCCTATCAGATACATTAACACATGTAAACATTTATTGTAAAAGATAAAACATGATAGTGCGATAATGATGGAAAATTTAGCATCGCATAAAAACGTACGATTTGGTTATCTTCGCTTGAATCAATCATTAGTAATGTTGGTGGATATTTTTCGGGTTCTAAATGTCTCGAAACCGAATGAAATAAACGATTCGATTTTAGGTCAGAGGCCTTTCCAAAGTCATATTCTAGGCCTGTACTAGGCCTTAACATCTGGCCAGTTGGCTAGTTTCATCAGTCTAAAATAACCTTCTATATCCAAACATACAAACTTTACCCGTTAATATATTGTCCGATAAATATTATTAATGGGAAATTTATGGATGTATGTAACTCTTTCACGTAAAAACTACAAAACAGATTTGGATGAAATTTGGCACAATTAGAGCAAGCCCCGAGCTACCTTACGTATTAATCCAGGTTTTAAACTATCTCTGTGCTAAGTTTCATCCAAATCCGTAAAGTCTTTTTTGAAAGAAAGAGTTATCAACATCCATATCCATCTTCACATACTGTCACATTAATAATACTGGGTGTGCCCCGCGCTTTCACCCACATTCTCGGAATAAAAAGTAGCCGATGTGCTATTCCAGACTGTAATCAATATCTATGTCTCATCTTCATAAAAATGGTCACATACAATGCGGTACTTGGATTTGGACAGATACAGTATTAATCATTATAAATTTTAATACGTTGGTTACCTTTAGCATTTCATGCACATTATTATAATCTACTAGCTGTCCCCCGCGATTTCACCCGCGTTCCCGAGGGATGTAACATTTTTCCGGCACAAAAAGTATCCTATGTTACTTCTAATACCTCCAAGAATATGTGTACAAAGTTTCATCACTAGTAGTATTTATATGGTAGGATTATAATAAAGACAAAGCAAATAACCTCATAAGAAAGTGTCAAGCAATGATGGCCAGTCATTGATATAATTCTCATTCTGCGAGCTCCTCGGGCGGATTAGATAGCGCGCGTCACTTCGGCCGGTTGCGGTGACGTGCGGATATATCGCCGGCCCTGACTGGGAAATTTACCGTTTCCATTGTACGATCCGTCACGACATTCTTGAGCTTACTACATCTCATTATAACTTTACATCAACATTAATTTTTGTAAGTTAGTTGTAATTTAGGTATAACAATGGCATTTGAATCTGGCAGGTTATAGCTAAGCGATACTATAACGATGAGTTCGATTGGTTGAGTGATGACAGAAGATGTCAAATAAGTCGTTTCGAAGTTTCTTAAAGCGGTGTCATGCTTCGTCAACAAAAAGTCGTTAAATTAAGGATGATTCATTTGATACCGTTTTTGCTACACGATTATTATAACAATTTATCATTGAAAATAAATAATTGTCCAACCAGTTGACCAAACTTTGTTGAGCAGATTTTGTAATAAAATACATCAATCAAATTTAATATCATAAATTTCGTTATCCCCTAAGAGGAAAGCCAGATTACCGATCCCGGCCCAAGACAATCTACTAAACAAAGCAGCGTAAATTTAGCCTTGCCCAACCAAAGTATCAAGCCCAAAACCTTTTATGTATAAATGTCTACCATCGCGGCAAGATCTTTGTTGATCATACATATCAAAATACCCTTCAAACATCACACAAATCAACGATAGAGTACTTCGTTAGAGACAAGATAGTGCTAAGCAATCAGAAGAAAACGTGCTGTTCGTAATCATTAAAGAAGCATAGCGCATAATTTAAAAGATCACGAGTACACAACAAAAGCATTTCTTGAAAATAAAAATGCTCCTTGACCTCAAAGCCGCGCCGTGACGGATGGAACAATGGAAACAGATCAAGTCTTCCCCTTACGAACAACAATTACCCATTATGCTTGCTTCTTCGCTTGCGCCGCAGTACACGGCTCCTGCGTATGCGCAGCCGAGATCAACTCTGCGTGATTTGATTAGATAAAAGACCCGTCTAGGGATTTGCGCTGGATGTTCCCACTATTGTTCTATTAGTATGCTATTCTTGATACTTCCAGGTTTTTGTTTCATGTGGTAATCTAATCCTTTTGGTATTACGTTATTGTTCAAATTGGATAAAGAGTTTAACATCCTATAGACCCTCGTTTTTTTGCAGCAGACCTCTCATGTGACTGCACAAGAAAACAAGAGAGACGGTCCCCACGACATTTCATCGTTGAGTTATTGTCTTAGCTAGTCGGAAACTATTCAAAAATAGCTTATTTTTACGTCAAGTGGGCAGACAAACAGGCGGTTACCGCCGCCTATGGACATTAGCAACACCAGGGGCATCACCAATGCGTTGTCGTCCCTGAGACGTGAAGTTGGCAAGTCTCATGCGCCTGTAACTTCACCGGCCCCCCTACGTTACTAACCGAAACACAGTAATACAAGTGCACTACTGCTTCTCAGCGGAAATGGATAATACCTTATAGTCTAACGCCATCACCTAAGATTGCCAATGGGTTGGTGATCTATATAAACGCTAGAAGGGTCTCAAGTCTCAACATTTGACATTTCGACAAAGAAACGTCACAACTTATCGTGCCAGTTGGCTTGGTGATTACAGACTCTAACTGCCTAAATACATTGCCATTCTAGACAAACATTTGTGTTCATGAACATGTCCTACATCCTAACCTAACATTATGAATGCGAAAGTTTGTGAGGTGTTTGTTACTCTTTCACGCAAAAACTAGTCAATGGATTTTTATGAACATATTCTTGACACATAGATTTAAACCCTGGATTAACTCAGAGGTCTCCTTTTTATCTCGGGAACATATAACATCCCAGAGGAACGTGGATGAAACTGCGGGGGAAAGCATATCTGCAGCAGTATATCTGTTATTTGATTGCCATAGTACAAGCTCTGCTTAATTTGTGATCAGATGGCCATGTATGAAGACTGTCTCGGGATATTTATATCGATGATCATGTCGTTGAAGTACCTTCGACAACTCTCACTGTATCTTGAAGGTGTTAGCCTCAGACTGCTTTTACATCTTCACGCGGATGCTGAGGGCTAGCAACCAAGGGTAAGGTAAGCGACTATGCTGGTGCCCTTTGTGGGGCTCTAACTGCAACTCGGGGCATTTCTGAAGGCGCGGGAGCGAGTTATGATTATTTGGGGATGATATCACTAATTCCAAAATATTTATATCCATAACTCTTCTATCCGTGTGTATAGAACTGAACTCCTAAACGGTTAGGTCGATATTGATGTTTTTTTTTTTTTGTGTATGTTGATGAAAGGGTCCCTGGATGGTTAATTTTTTAAATGAAATGTATGGAACTAGACCCGGTAGATGGCTCTGCAATCGAGTTCTAGGATCATTTTCTCAAATCAATCGATTTCTTTTTTTAGATGTGTCGTTATAATTAAAATTAAAAGGCGAAAACGTCTGCCGAGTCAGCTTTTTAGAATAAGAATAGCTGTTAGTGTTGAGTTCGTCCGGGGAAGTACGACTACACATTTAACCAGACCGGTGAAATTACAAGTACATGAGATTTAACAACTTCACGTCTCAGGGTAGTTGTGATCACCGTCTCTTTCCTTATCTATGTATTTACGTGAGTATGAGTGATATGAAGTTTATACTACATAGGCCGACAAACAAGCGGACGGTCCACCTGATGGTAAGTGGTCACCGCCGCCTATGGACATTTGCAACACTAGCGGCATCGTCAATGCGCTGTCGACCCGGAGACGAGAAGTTGTTAAGTCTCATGTACCTGTAATTTCACCGGTCCCCTTACCTTTCTAACCGAAACACAGTAATACAAGTGCACTGCTGCTTCACGGCAGAAATGGGTAAGGTGGTAGTACTTCCCCGGACGAACTCTGAAGTAAGAGATCTAGTACTATGAAATTACAAGCACATGAGCTTCACGTCGGGGTCGTTGTGATCACCGTCTCATTCCTTATCTACGTAATCACGTGAGAAGTCTGATGTCCACCGCATTGTGGCCGAGCTTTTTATTTTAGAAAATTTTGGGATTAACCTAGAAGGATCGGTATATAGGATAGACCCTAAGGACCGACCCTTGAGTGGTAAGTCTAGTTATTTTAACAGCATCAATTCATTTAGAGAAAATGAGAACTAATTGTGTTTTACTTCTTAATTCGCTACTTCTTTACTTTTGTCTAGCCAGTTAGCGTCGTTGGTTCATTTTCCATCCAGGACAAACATTTGTGTCTATGAAGAATATATTGAACTCAGGATAGAATATTAAATGCGGATTATTTTATTTTAACTAACATTTAAATATGAAATAAAAATTAATAGTAAGTATATATTTAAAATTCTACAGTTGACAACTATTCTTTTGTCTACTGAAATAATATAGGTGCTGTGTGTATTTTTAATAAGTCTTTTGTCTATTAGAAAACTATAGATGTTGCGTATAATTTAAATAAGAACAAAATGATAAAAGAGGCACCAATGTTTTGTATGTCTACTTGCCTGTTACTGTAAAAATATTGGTAAATTTTTCAGTATATTTTCCGAATTTTCACTCAAGTAATCTGATTAAATGATCACATCTTCATGCATGACGTCTAATATCTTATACCATAGTATTTAAAAAAAAAACATTGGACCGTACGAACGTATGATTTACTTATTATATAAAAAAACATTAGTAATTTTAATTATTCATCGATCACTATTGAGCATTGAGATTAGGTTTATAATTCATGTATTAAAAGATAGCAGGTCAGATTTTCCAAGCCGGAGCAACAAGTTGGCACTTCATACGATCCATTCTCTAAGTAGTCTAAATTAAAGATTTAATAATAGAAGTCATTCGTTAAAACACCAATAACTACAACCTTTTTACTTATTAAACAAAAAAAAAGCAACGATTTTTCCTTCCTGGCCGGCACTCAAACAAAACCTTAAAAAATAACTTTCAATTTTCGAAATTCAAACCTTAATTTCCCGCTCACTTTACGTCACATTCAATTTAAGTAAACAGACAGAGTAAACTCGCGTTTTGTTTTTACAATAATGAAATTATTTATAAAAATAATAAGCGCGCAACCGTCTTGTAATTAACTAAACAACAGTGTAAGATACTCATTACGGCCGAGACCAAATGGAGACAATAAATAACGGACATACCTACTTAGCATACGAAGATAGCTCCCGGGAGAGTCGTGCACATATTGACAATACAGATTACGTATAGATAGGTGGCCTAATTATACCTACGTCGCAGGCATTGTGTTGGAAAAGGAAAAAAAAATGTGATTCAAAAAATGTTACGCTGAATTACGTTAGTGGGCGCGATCTTTTTTTTGTTTATTCTTTTTTATTTTTATTTATTATTCTTTTTTACACCACTCGCTCCACCTGATGGTAAGTAGTCACACGCCACCTATGGACATTTGCAACATCAGAGCATCGTCAATGCGTTGTCAGTAAACTCAGCAATGCCTCTCACATACACATAAATTTAAATAAACATTGATAAATTTTATTTAAATTAATTAGCGAATCTCAAATTAAACATCCTCAGAGCGTGTTTATCTAGTTAGTATAATTACTGCTGCTTGGAGCCAAAGTCTAACTAAATGACATTATTAAAGTGCAATAAACAAGATTGTTCCTATGTATCAATTGTGATAGCGAGTCTGTTTTGACAGCTCAGAGTGTATTTAGACATGTTCTAAGACGTTTTCTCATACGTCACTCGACTGAGGATACCTTAGGCATTTACTCGAAGAATCCTCAAAATTGGTATTCTAAGTTATAGCTTCAGCAAAACTCGAGCAATCTCAACTGATGTCGAATCGAAATGTAGTCTGGGTAACAAGCCATTAGTAACGTCATTCTATTATAGATAAAATATTAATGAAATTAAATAATGAGTTTCAGTCTATTTACAAGCAATAAACTTCCTTAAGGTTGGTCCCGACGTACCTTGAAGTTGACAGTTGTTTCCTCACCTCCAGTGAGGGAAAGCGTCGAGTGGGGGCGATTTTTGCAACTATGAATACTAATATCTTGGAGTGAGGTTGAGTGGAGTCGAGGAATTTTCGAGGGAACGTCTTAGAATATGGATGTAAGAGTAGTTAATTTGTCTTTACTATTCAGTCGCGAAATTGATTTTTGTTGTGTCCAAACAATCAAAAATTAATAAAACCAGACATTTACCAAAAGGACAGTGTCATAATTTGACTGCAACACAAACACGAGATAAATCTGGCGGTATGTTTAAAAATATAATCTTCTATATCTGTACGTAATCCTTTGGAGTGCGAAACACGAGTGACGTCACAGTTCACGTACACACACACAGCTCTGCACATAATATAACACACAGATTTCTGATAAAACTTTCACATGCTTTTATTAAATTAAATATTTAATTTTCAAAATGGTATTCGAGTCTGAAACAAGTTCGATTAATAAGATGAGATATTTGACTAAATCCAAGAAATAAACATACATTCATTTCTTCACGCCCACAATCTCCTATGAGTACCTTAGGCATAATAGGTCATTAAACCCACAATCCACCAAATATTTAAGATCATAACATTACATGTAGTGAGCACTGACGCAGTCTCTCGGGCACGTTACCCATTCCGGGTAACAAGTGATCATTCCTAAACAAGAAACGTTAATATCACACAGCACGACCTAAGAATCGAACCCGGGACCGCTGGCGAGATTTATACCACTCGACCATTACATTAGCAGCGCGGTATATTTGTCTATAATAATAGTTAATAAAATATCCTGGGGCATTATGTTACACACGGCCATCTGATCCCAAACTAAGCAGAGCTTGTAATATGGAAACCAGATAACTGATATATACAATTTTTTCTCCTAAATCCATACTAGATGTCCCCAGCGGTTTCATTCGCGTTTATCGATATCATATATAGCCTATGACTTTCTAAGAAAAATTCCGCGTCGAATGGTAGCGGTCCCATCACGACTCTGCACAGTGCACCAATTTTTTTTTTTATGTTACCTATAATAAGTATTTTGTAATTGTTAAATTATGTAAAATTGAAATTATAAAATAGCCAAAAAGTCAGAATAGATAAAATTTTTATAAAAAATTATTGAATAAAAAATAAAAAAGAATGTAACCTTGCTGAGTTTCTTGCCGGTTCTTCTCAGTTGAAGGCTGACTTCCGAACCGGTTGTAGCTTGAGTAACTTTAAATTTGACCTTCATAAGTGCCCTCCGCGGGCCTAAACTGAATAAATGGTTTTGAATTGTTCAGTAGTTTTAAGGTGATGGTGCGTCAAAGGAACCCTATTTTTCCTGATATATCGATTAACACCCAGACAAAGAACAGACTAATATAATATGTTCATGCACACAAATGTTTGTCCTGGGTGAGAATCAGACGACATGCGGCGCGACTGTCTCTAACCACCTGGATTCTGAAGCATATATGAAGCTGCCAATGTGGCAGAATAAGCCATATAAGCGATGACGAGTGCACTCGCTTCATTCAGTTCATTGTAGCCGATGATTATACAATAACCTCGAGTTAACAAAACGATCCCGTTGATTTGTTATCGACTGAAACGCGCGCTTGAAAAAAATATGTACGAAGAGATTAAATATTTACCTCGAGGCCTTATTACCTATGTGAGATGAAATATAAAGAGAGAGAAAGAAATAATCCTTTCGCATCTATACCTATATTAAATATATATGCCAAAATATTGGCCTAATCAAAAAGCATTTAGGAAGGGAATAAGTAGAATATGTAAATCAGTTATCTGGTGTCCATAGTACAAGCTCTGCTTAGTTTGGAATCAGATGGCCGTGTGTAAAGAATGTCCCGGGATATTTATTTATTTATAATTGTAGGATTATAGTAGCGATGTCCCTGATCACTACCAACCGAGCTCTCCTTAAAACATAAGCTGTTTCTTTTTTTAATGATCTTGACCTTCCGAAATTGGTCATCTGCCCTATTAAATAAATACAAACCTCATCGAGTCGCGGCGCAACGAGGCGTCGAAGAACCGATCTCTCACACGATTGCGTTGTTAACGAAAGAGACAGAGCAAAGAGCAATAAATGAATTTGATTTTGAATTTGAAAGAGGCCGTAGTGTCACTGTATTAAATCGAACACCAGGATTGATTTACGATACGAACGTTATGCGTCATCGAAATCACTCCTATTACCTTCCACTCGAATAACAGATGATCATTTGACATAGCAACTCATTTGACTAACTGACGTACACATTTGTAAGCAGTTTTTAATTAACTGTTCATATATCAGCAATATTGTCAACATATTTTGTTCTTTATGCGCTAGGATACTGAGTTAAAATTTGCTCTCATAATGACACACGTTACTTTTAGAAGTACAGCTTATTGTGTAGATTTCGTCCGGGGAAGTACTACCGCCATATCCATTTCCGCCGTGAAGCAGTAGTGCACTTGTATTACTGTGTTTCGGTTAGAAAGGTGATGCCGGTGAAATTACAGGCACATGAGACTTAACAACTTCACGTCTCGGGGTCGACAATGCATTTGCGATGCCCCTAGTAAAGAAATATAATAGCTATAGTTTAGAATCAGTCAGTCCTAATAAAGGAATAGTGAGAATTTTGTAAGTGTATGTGGAAGTAAATCTCCGGTACCACAGCAACTATTAAAAAAAAAACTTTCACTGATAGAAAACTACACTGCAGCTCAGGCTATTGTTATTATACCCGGATACATTAGCTACCTCGGGAACGCGGGTAAACCCGAGGCATGGTGGCTAGTCTCATCTAATCTTGATAATAGTACAAATACGAAAATATGGTTACATAGGAAACTTTACTATACTAACGAACCACATTATTAGTCCCCAGCAACGCCCTTACCCAAGGTCCTAGTCCCAGGGGGCACCCTCAAGGCAGTTCCTTACCCTCGATTGAGAGCCATCAGCGCTGTCCAAATTATCCACGTAAAGTCCACAGATGCTATTCAAGTTGATTAACAAAAACAGACTTTTATTAACCGTTCCATTTCACAGCTGCTGCTTGCTCCACAGCTAATCCATGAATGACTTCTTACAATGAATCCATGAACACTAAGATGGTATCCATTGTCGAAAAATCAGTGTGAAGGTCATCCAATTATCGGTGTAATTCTTTTGTTGCGAGTTATTTACTATAGGAGGTATAACGCGCGAGTTTACGTTAAGCCTGGCTGTAGACCGCGGTTTCGTCCGCGGTCTCGAGGGATGTACCATTTTCAAGGGTTGAAAAGTTATAAACTAGGTTATAGGCTATCTACGTGCTGAGTTTCATCCAAATCCCTTTAGTAGTTACTGTGTGAGAGTGACAAACATACCAACATCCATACATCTTTACAAACATTTGTATTTATAATATTAGTAGGATGAAGTACCCAAAGTAAACAAGTGTTATGAGGTGTTCCAAGTACACGAAAAATCATGTTTTTATGTCAAAATGTTTTTGTGTTTTTCATAATCGAGCTAACATAATCAATCGCGAGACGGTTCCCAGACTTCCCTAACTGGTCTGACTCGCCGAGGGTTCTATACAAACTTGTATATACATATAGAGTTCTTTACGAGTATAGAGAAAGATAATCTTCTTTGGATTGCCTAACAGAGGATGTCAACGGGACTCTATTACTAGGGCTGCGTCCGCTGTCCGACTGTATGTCAGCGGGCTGTATCTCATAAACCGTAATAGACTGTTGAAATTTTCACAGACTGTGTACTACTATGATCGCTATAACAACAAATATAATAAAATTTAAAATTAAAAGGAAGTTACCCATACACAACGTGTTTTTTTACTCCGTTTTATTAAATATTGGTACAGAACTCTTCGTCTGCGAGTCCTCTCTTAGAATTATACAGCCTGTTACAAAACTACCCGTAAAGCCGAAAGGAGGTTAAATGGGGCCTTATAACGAGTCCATTCACAATATTTAAGAACCGTAGTAACGCTGTATAATATACCCTAAAAAAATAAAAAAACTGATTTCTATGAATGAAAAATAGAAAAACTATTAAAGTAGACAATTATTAGGTAAAACAGGTACGTAGGCCTTTCTGTTAAATAATCTGGGTCCCAGACATGTCAGTTTACTAGGGTTGTTAGCGCTGACAATTAATTATATTTTACGGGGTATTTTGTAACACGTTGTATAATAATAATAATCGTTAATTTGACTCAAAAATGTAGTAAAATTATACATGTTTGCTCTTATGCAGTATACATAAGACAGTAGCACATTTTGACCATCGATGCCTAAACTAGTTGCACAAAGCAACTGTTCTATAGACAGCAAGACATCAAAATTATGAATATTGCATAAAAAGTGCACTAGCAAGTACCTAGTTACAAGACTTGTGAAATCGAGGTAATAACACCGACCCACATGCTCCTAAGTACTGACTTCCTATACACTGACCGAGATTTATGTTATTAAATTATAATAAAAACAGTCACACGGTTCCGGTATCGTGCCATGGTTACAGGGAATTAATGATAAAAACTACCAGTCCTTACGCTTTCACCCGCATTCCCGAAGGAAATTTCCTTTTCCCGAGATAAAAATTAGCATCAGCTAACTGCCAGTGAAACCCCCATCAAAATTAGTCGAGCCGTTTCTGAGATTGGCCGTAACAAAGACACAGACTAAATTTATAAATATAGTTTTTATGTTTTAGAAATACCGTTTATACTTTCATTATACACTTTAATGAAGGAATCGAACCCGTGACCTACGGCACGATAGTCAGTATATCTAGCCATTAAGGCAATAGGCCCATCAAGTGCCTAGTACCTTAATATTAATTGTAATTTAATAATAATTAATCACTACATAGTATAAAACAAAGTCGCTTTCTCTGTCCCTATATCCCTATGTATGCTTAAATCTTTAAAACTACGCAACGGATTTTGATCCGTTTTTTTTTTTAATAGATAGAGTGATTGAAGAGGAAGGTTTTTATGTATAATACATGTGACATCCCACGGGAACGCGGGACAGCTAGTATAATATAAATGCGAGTTTGTGAAAATGCGATCAAAAGGGTCACTTAAAAATATAGTTGAAAATATATTTCTAAACACCTCTCGTGTTCCATTTTCAATGCTTAAATTGTTTAGAAACTCATTGTCTTTCTTCCTGGAACTGCTAAAGTCGATGCACTTACCATCAGCGATATCCCGCTTTTACGAACACAACGTTTCGCTTCTTCGTTCTTTATAAGAACAGCAAAGGAGTGGAACTCTCTTCCGGGGTCAGTGTTTCCCGACAGCTTTAACCTGGATTTATTCAAGGCCAGAGTGAATAGGCATTTTCTGGGTAAGCGTGATACATCCTCGGCCTCGTCATTACTCCTTCTGGGGTCAGTCGAAGGCCCATACTTAATAAAAAAATAAAAAAAAGTTGGCCTGACTGCGTCCCCCCCCCCTGCTTCTTCTCACGCAACAATCCCCCTTTGTTAGCATTAACCATTCGCTTCATAATATTTATATTTGGAGTGGTCATTCAAGAATTTGCTTAACGAATTCTCAACAATTATAAATGATTGTACAATAACAATATAACATTTTCATTGCCACTTGAGTTTACTTATCGTTAGCTGAGTGGCTGCAATTAGGCTTAAGATATTCACGAACATTATCCCTGACGTGGTAGTGGACCTAGAACTGAAACCACCTATGATATGTCAAGTCTCAACGTGACATGTGGTGTGTATTGTCGCTGTCTCTCGGGCACTTTATCAAGCCGTATCCGTATTGTGTAATATTCAAAAAAAGATTTTTTGTTTCACAAAGTTAGCTTAATAACTTGATGGAATTGTGAGATAATGGTGTCTGTACTAGGAACTTGCCTGTATTACAGATTACCAGAGTCTCCCCTGGGACTAATACTGTTTTATGTGACAAACATTTTATTAGTTATTTTAACCGTTAATCACTACATAGTATAAAACAAAGTCGCTTTCTCTGTCCCTATATCCCTGCGTATGCTTAAATCTTTAAAACTACGCAATGGATTTTGATGCGGTTTTTTTTAATAGATAGAGTGTTCGAAGAGGAAGGTTTTTATGTATAATTCATGTGACATCCCATAGTATAATATATAATAGATTGATGGTTCGACGCGCGAGCAGTGTGATATAACAGTCGTAGCGCTGTCGATGTCATACGAAATTGGCTGGAATGACGATTACGAGAACATTACACTATCGCCTTGACGGGCAAACAAGTTAAAATTTCTAACAAAGGACATTATTGTACCTTGCTCGACCTGGGAATCGAACCCAGGACCAAACAGACTTCTTAACTATCCAAACAGTAATAATTTCAAACAGACCAACCGTATAAATGACGTTATTTGACCTCTTAAGGTTGTTTTCATTTCATTTAAAATTAATCAATGGAAAAAATATGCTAAAGATGCTAGGCGAAATTTCATTAAATGATATACCATAATACCTTTAAGAAACAAAAGAAATTGGTCATAAAAGTGCACAAGATTGCCAAATTGGTATTGTATGGTGGTACCATTTCCTCCGATTAATATGTTGCAATTCATATCCTGATACTATAACATTATCGCACCATTAATTATGCCCTTTCAAAAGGTCCCTTAGTCGAATAAATTGGAATTAAGGAGGCCATGGGCAGGTTAAGGTAGACATGTTTTAAAAAGTATACCAACAGATAAACCAAAGTTCTTGAGCGGAGAAATTCTCTCCACTTTCCCTGAAAGGCAGTGGTATCGAATACCATAACTAAGGTGTGGGAAACTGGAATAGAAAACGTAGTAAGGAAACCATAGCAAGTAGACGTGAGAGTAGTAGAGCTGTTAGTGCAGAGTTCGTCCGGGGAAGTACTACCACCTTACCCATTTCTGCCGTGAAGCAGTAGTGCGCTTTTAGTACTGTGTTTCGGTTAGTATGGTAAGGCCGGTGAAATTACAGGCACATGAGACTTAACATTCACGTCTCATGGACGAATGGAGGCAGACGGCCCACCTGATGGTTAGTGGTCAGCGCCGCGTATGAACATTTGCAACACCATGGCATCGCCAATGCGTTGTCGTCCCTGAGACGTGAAGTTGTTAAGTCTCCTTTACCTTTCCAACTGAAACACAGTAAGACAGCTGCATTACTGCTTCATGGTGGAAATAGGTTTTAAGGTAGTATGTCCCTGAATGAACTTTGCACTAAGAGGTCTACTGCTTTTAAAACCTTGCTGCTCGTCCCCATCATGCCTCATAATCTCTAAATCAGGGCTTCGATTCTGTAAGGAAAATTACACTAGCTCGAGGATGTCTTGTTGCGGTCTCTATGCTATATCTCATTCGGTAACTGCCCAATCACGTGAGAGCTAAGCTCTCCAAGGCCTCCGTGTGCCGACTGCCCGAAGCAGTTATAGCTGAGTAGGGGGCAGGAGTCTACACGATGACATAGAGTATCTAGAAATTTAAATCTCTGTTTCAATCAATATTGTGACGTAAAACGCAGCAGAGTTACTTTATCAAACTTTATCAAATTCACATGACTTCGCCGCTATCGTGCAAGGAATTTTTCGGTGATAGCGAATCGGATTAGATAAGATAGTGTTAGGAGATAATCCCGACCATTTTCAATGTCATTATCGAGTTTTTCGGTGACACTTCCTTATTATTGACAGGTATTATGGATTTTACTAACTCGTGATCTTTTTGATTAATGACTAGGCTTTGCTTTGGACATCCTTGGGGAATGTTGGACCGTGTGTGCATGTAAGGCCTTTGAGATAAAATGTTTTGGGGCAAAATGACTGGTCTCAGAGTAATCTGAAACACAGAGTCCCCTTACCTATACCGCCTAGCGGCTTTACCTGTATTCCCGAGGGATGTCACATTGCCAGGGCTAAAAAGTAGCCTATATGTTAGTCACAGGATGTGCTCTATCTATTTGCCACGTTTCATCAAAATCTGCCCGGTAATTTTTACGTGAAAGAGTAACAAACATCCATACATACAAACATTCGCATTTATAATATTAGAAGGATAGTATAGATAAAAATTGTCTGAACCTGAAGGTTATTCATGTTAAAATCTAAATGAAAGGAAGGGTATCTCTAGGAAACCAGGGTATATCTTACAGCTCTATATACACAAATGGCTAACGTATTCTAACTTATACCACTATCACAGATTCCTTAATAGTTACCTACTATCATGAAAAGGTACTTACACTATCAGTGTCGCAATAAAAAACCTGTCACAAACAATTATTAAACAATAACAACATTACTTTATTCGCGATTGTGGGGTTGTAAATCCATATTAATTGTATGGAGTTACTACTGGAACTTTCTGACATGAACCTATTTTATCCAGACGCAAGAAATAATCACACAATTATTTTTTGATTGATTTACTTACACAATGAATTCGAAAACGGTGGTCTGCTTGTTAAATACGACGGGTACATATCGCATCTAGTCGTGTTACTCCTCTATTCTTCTGATGTCCTGGTACTCCTTAATTTTTGTTTAACCAATTTCATAGATTTCATTATGATTATCTTACTAATTTCTAATGTTTGTTGAAATTTTTGAAAACATGTTTTGTTTTTATTTATTTGTATGTCGTTTCTGATACTTATTAAACCTAGTTAAATTACTTTATCAACATCATCATCATGAGCCTATCTCCATTCCACTGCTGGACATAGTCCTCACCTATGGCACGCCACTGAGCTCGATCTTCAGCTCTTTGTTTCCAACCGCTAACAGCCAGCTTGCTCATCTAGCTGGAGGGCGCCCTACACTACGTTTACCGAGCCGTGGTCTCCACTTACTTACCTAGAATTAAAAAAAATGTTAGTGAAGAGTGAGCACGTTCAAGACCTTTTATTGTACCATAGTCCGAGCGAAATAAATCACTCATTCATATAGTATTATTAAAAGCTTTAACTGGAACGTAATTGGAAAAGCGGCTATTAATAAACACCCAAATTCAATAAATTCAGATAGATTAGATGTTTTAGAACTTACAGTGTATACTGTAGTTGTAAAACCTACTTTCTATTTTAAAATAGATTCCACTACTTTGATAAACAAAATTAGATAGTATGACCTTGAGTTTTGATTCGGCTATTGTAGGAATCGGATTTCTTAACCACTCGGCGGACTGTCTGTGACCTAATTCGCATAACGTATTTGAATTTTAATATTGGATGGTACTAGAGTTGCTTTTACAATGGTAGAAACATAATAAACTGACATAATATTATTTTTGGGTTTTTATATTACCCTAGTACAAAACAATATTATAATGCAAATTTTTTGAGGATGGATGTATCAAAGTTTGTTGCTATCTCATGCAAGAACTACTAAGTGGATTTAGGTAATAAATATCCTGAGACATTCCTTACACATCAGGTGCTATTCACAAGCCAAACTCGCCGAGTGATCGCTCAGGTGAACACGCGGATAGAGCAGCAGGCCTACTATGAACTCTTATTGCGATTCATTTGACGACCTAAAATAAACTGCCCCGCTATTTCATACCACGACGTCATTAACGCGATTCAGTTTAGGTTGACGCCAAATCAAGTCTGCAATTGGATGGCAAACTGTTTTCATTCGTTCATTTTTCGTACCATGAGGTGACATATCAACCTAAATTAGATAGTTTAAGTGTCAAATTAAGCGATCCAATAAAAGTTGCTTCTTTCTTGGCGTGAAGTGAATCGTTTTGTTAATAACTTTTAAAAAATAGTGAAAATATACGTAATTCAAGGTATTTCAGTTGAATATTTTATGTTTCTTATGTGTTAATGTAAACAAGTGATTTGTAGAGCATTTTTTATTGTAGATGTCTGACGAATTAGTCCTTTTTGAATTCATGGAAAATGATAATGAAATAAACACAACACGGCGACAAAAAAGACGTCTAACACGGTAACAATCGGACCCCTTTTATTTGGAAGATGCAGAATTCATAAAGAGATATCGGTTGTCTAAACAATTGGTATAAGAACTGTGTGATGAACTGAGGATTTTTTATTAAAGCCCGTTGCTATGTCTTTATTTCGGTTCAGAAATTCCCAAAGCTGCTCAAGTTGACCGAACGTTACTCTTCGACGCGATTCATCACTGTAAAAAAACCACTTAAAATACATTGGTACTTAAGTTAGATACGCGTTTGAGATAAAGAAGTTTGTAAGTTTACATTATGAAAATATAACATTATTATACAAACTACACAAGGATACTTGCGCCCTTATTCGTATTACCAATTATTTTAAGTCAGTGAAACGTTAAAACACTTATAAATAAAATAAATATGTACTAATAATAACACGTAATTTTCTTTCAATAATAGTTAGAGATACCTACTTTCAAAACTCTAAAAATCTCAACAATAACAACCGCCTTCTGTCAAATCCAACATGAGTGGAGGCGCGCTCTAAACTCGTCATAATCAATTTATTTTTACGACAACACTAAACAAACCTTTAAATTGTAATGTAAAAAATTATATAAATTACTATTATTTATTAGTACTTATTAGTAATTTAGTACTAAGAAAGCCTTAGTGGTATTTAATTTTATGCTCAATAGCGCAATTTAAAAATATATTTGTTGTTATTTTTACACATAGAAACCGCTAAATCATATCAACTAGGTTTCGAAACGCAACACATATGGTTCGAGTAAAAGAGACAGACTTATGCAACGACGGTATAGCGTTATCTCTTTCTCACCGCGGACCAGAGACAAATTTCGTTCGTTCATTCCTCCGTGAGCGATTCAAACGCCAGTCAGCAAAAGGCACTTCATGGTACGAATCTTAGCGATTCAGTTTATTCACCTAAACTGAATTGCATCGGAATTGAATGGATAAGTAAAAGTTGATGGTAGGCCTGCAGACCTCTCCAGAGTTGCGAGACAGAGACAGGGAATAGTCACTGCGTGAATTCATCGTCGAGTTTGATTGCAGAATATCATAGCTGTTCGAAAATCTGATTCCAAACTAAGCAGAGCTTGTAAATACTATGGAAACCAGATAACTGATATACTTTAAATTACTACTTTTTTTTAAATTCATACTTTAATGATATTTACATATTTATACCCAGGCACAGAACAAATAGACTTGTGCACACAAATGTTAGTCCTGGATGGTAATCAAACCCAGAACGTAGCGTGGCAGTCAGGGAATCTAACCACCAAGCATTCTGACTGAATAGAATCTAGTAGAAGTCTATATAACCTAGAAGTAATGCAAAATGTTACATATCTCGTAAACGCGGGTAAAACCGCGGGAGACAGCTAGTTAAGATGTAATACTAGCATACATAATAAAATCAACAATCATTGACACCAAATAATTTACATATTTCACAGAAGTATCACCTAGATCGTATTTCATATAAATAAAAGCTGAGAATGACGATATTTACTATTTTTTATAGCTATGCTTAACATAATTATAATATTAAATGAAACGGCAACAAAATACCCATAATTAATTTATTGTTTCGATAATTTATTATTATTTCAATATATTTCCTCCTTGAATTTGGAATAAGTGCCTAAATGAAGTCACTTTCTGAAATAGTACACCTGTGTAAGTGAGACACGTAAACACGCGCTCTCTGTCACACTCATACCGTATTCAATAATAATTATTATTTATCTATCGGACAACACATATCCAGAATGTCATTCGACGGTTATAAGGCGACTTGACTCAAGCGCCATTTTGAAAACTTTACTGGAGAGTTATTTGAAAATTACAAAAACAGATACTGCATCTAAACTTCTTAACATTCCACATCGAAGCTGTTGAATATTAAAACTAAATGCAAGCTTCAACGAATTTGTGCATGGGCCATCATCATAGTAGTATAATTCATCGAGAAAAATGTTACTTTCGTCAAAACAGGCGGTTGAGTCAAGTCGCCTTTATAGTAGTAAATAGTTAATTTTTAAAAATAAAAATATTATGCACCCACATAATTACGAACAAAACTTTAATTTTACCTATCTAGGTAGTACATGCATCAAGTGATTTAGTATTGGAGAATCAAATTTGTGACGTCATTTCACATTAGTTTTTTTAGGAGATTAAGAAAACTAGTCGCCTAGCAATCGAAATTCAATTTTAAACATTCAACTTTATTGAGGGTTTTTTATCCGAGTATTAAACCTCTATGATCATTGCATCAAACATTTTTGAATTTTCTTCTTTTACGTCAGGTTAGAGCGTGTCGCAAATACGTCATTATGTGTTTGACATTGGCTGTATAAACGTAAATATGTGTGTGTCAAACGTATTGTAGTGTGTGTGATGTTTATTTTAATTAATTCTATGTATTTTTAATGCATTTTATATAAATGAAATAGCTTTATGCACTCCTTCTCCATACAAACTTTAACTGTGTCAAATTTCACGTACATTCGTTGTGCAATTTTCTTAATAAGGGGTCTAAAGTTATCGCTTCACGTATTAAAGTGATTACAGGCGTACAAAAATCAAAAACCGACTCGACAAGCAAAGAAAAACAGGATATAGGCACTTCACAGTTGAATCAACTGCTTGCCTGATAATTTAATAATAATAATTATAATATCATAAAAAATCTGAAGAACCCTAAACTAAAAACTAGAATCAAAAATAAGCCTTATTTTAATGCAATAAGGATCAATATAATATTAGCATACATTTTTTATAAAGTGATAAAATGATGATGAATTATGTTATAAAAAATTTGACATTCAAGCTACTTTAAATAAATAAATAATCTTTGTTATGAAGAATACTTTAGGACATTGGTGATTAGGAATTAATTAAAAAGTTTAAGTATATCTGATTATTGCATAATATTAATTTTGAATAAAACCTATTTTTAGTACAATGTGACAAATTTATAAAAAGTAGCATTGGAAAACAGATCTAAAGTGTTTGAAAGAAGTTTGGATTTCCAACCAATTAATCTAGATCACAAGTATTTTAGCTTAATACTATTTATTTTTAGTGTTTTTATATATAATTAATTATTCATTCTGTCCTAAGCACTTTGATTTATATCTGTAGGTAAGTATGATGGGTACAGAAAATTGTAGAGAAGTTAGGTAGTTCTCCCTCTCTCTCTACTGAACAATTTAGGACTCAAAAAATTATCAATAAACCATAACCGTCTTACCACATAAATGTTAAGGCATAACGCATACCTATTAATATATTACACACACCAAGCCATAAAGGGAACTGGCTCTCAAGTGTTAGAAGATGCGGTAGCGCTAATACCATGACATTTTCCAGTTCTTTATTATTCAAATTGACATTTGAAGGCAGACAACCGAGCAAATGCTATTGCTTCAAGACATTACCTATACCAGGGAATTGGCAATGTGTTCCTGACCTATACAACACCTATGGAGCATCTTGAGTGTAACTGTCGGACAATACGTTTTAAGATATTTGTCTATGAATTATTTTTGTACCTAAATGAAAACAAACAATACAAAAGAAGGGTGTCAAGATGTTCTAGATAATAATAGTACCTATTTATTTAGATGTATAGTATGTTTTAATCACTGTACTCACTTTTAGATATGGTAGATTTATGGAATGAGATAAGACATACTTTATTATGCAATGTATAAACTTGAGAAATTATGGTAATCCAAACGATAAACTACTGTAGTTTTAATGCAATTGAATTCAATTTTAAATAGCATACTAGTTGAAATACTATATATTATTATTAGATGCGAAATAATCCTCTGACAACAAATAAAAGAGTATAATATTCATTAGCTGGGTTTTTCTTAATAGTTTAAAAATATATTTTAGCATTATGGTAACAAATATTTAGGTATATTTCGTAGGTAAACATAGCAAATATCTTGTTTTATTTACGTACTTAGCTATCTATTTTGTCACAGGTATATATAACTATTTGAACTAGTTACTTTATATATTGAATGAATTTGATGAGAAAATTCATGAAATAAAACCTACATAGCAATCTGAGAGCGGTAGGTACAACAGTTAAACACAGCGCTGGACGCTCAGACATTCAGGTAACCGGCTAGGTAGCTACAATTTCTAGAAAATAGAAAGTTTCGGAAAAAAAATCAAGTTTACTCACCAATGTGTTCTGGTATCCCAACCCCGATTCATCGTCCGAAGTCTCCTCCTTATTCTGTATCCCTTTCATCATTTAAACCAAAAGTTATTTCAACTTCAACACAGAAAAACTGATTTTACCAAAACAAAGACTTGTTGAAGTCGTCGGCCAGTCGCGCGCGCTCGAAACTTTTTTTTTAAAAAACAATCGTCTGGGTTAGAATCACTGCGTCCAGTCACGGTCAGCCATCTCCCCGCACTTCGCACAAGGACCAAACGACTGTAATAATATAATTTGTAATTGAATAAACGCGATTTCATGCAAATTGCTCGAGCGCCGGCGAATATGTTTACACACGTTCAAACAGAACGTCATTCAGTGACCGACTGACATTTGACAAAAAGTTGACAACTGACAGCGTGCATTCAAAATGTACGACCGGTGGCCGTGAACTTGAACTTTTATCATATCATATCTATTTATTATAATGTGATTGCAGTTTCTTACACCACTACTATAACTGTCATCATAGTACTCACAATTTAATAAATCATTTAGATAAAAATACCGCGCGTATGTATTCCACGCACAGACATACAATCGTCATGGTATTCTGAACGCAACTAGTTTGATTATCAACGTTTCGTTCTGCTAGTGATTTCGTGTTTATTTAACTTGTCCTGCCAGTCATGATAATGGTTTTATCAGATTAATTTGCAAATAAAACATGTGACTACATATCTAGTTTAGGTACACAACGAAATAAGTATTAAAGTGCCTATTTACAGCTTAAACCAAGCATAGTAGATAAGTACCTAGATACTTGGATAAAAAAACAAATTGGTCTATTCAGAATTGGACAATTGACACGAATATCGAAGATACAAATAATAATATTACAGAACAGTATTAATGATTGTTTCAGGATGTATAGAAATGTAACATACGCGACACTGGTTATTGTTAAGCATATAAAAACAAAGGTTCTTTCCATTGTTACTTTCTTGCGAAGCGATGCCGGGTTATTCTAACGTTACTTCAAGTTGCGTTATAAGAATGTATAATTTACATAAAACTTAATTCAAAAATTCCTAAACAAGCATTCATAAAGACAAAGAGACCTTACTGTGTAGGTTTATATCTACCTACTCTAATTCCGGTAACATTTTCAGTTCACTCAACTTTATCCTGAATTAAAATGAACCCACCGAGGTATTCGAACTATTACTACAGATTGCTTATGACCTAATAATTGGTTGGAGACCCTGACCACAAACACCGTGGTCAATTCAATTGCCATTTCTACTCCAGTCGACCTAATTGTGGGGGGAAGAAAGTCGCAATTTCTGCATTAATGCAACTAGGTAAATAACAGGCCAGAAACCTCTTACAAACAAAGCAAACCTTGAGCTTGAACGAAATAGATCGCAAAAACTCATTACGTTTCATTAATGCTTACAAAAAAATTACTTTACTATCATCTAAAATTATCGTAAACCGAGCGAATTGAGCGTTAAAACTTTTTATAGTTTTATTATGATATTTACTATCATTGTCTTTGTGATAATATGAGGACTGTTTGCTTGATCCAAAATTGTTGAGATTAACATAGACAACAGATTATTGCTTGTTGTTTTTTCTTCTTCTCTTCTAATCTAGTAGTACCTAATAGATATATAGCTGGTCAAATTCAAATTTACTTTTATTTACAACTATTTATAAAATGCTTTGATGATATCGGAGCTGCATCCATAATATAACAACTATGAAGGTAATAGAATATTGTACTTAGTTGCTAAAATTAGATACTTATATGTTGACAATGATTTTGAGAACGTGGGAATACAGCTTGAAGCTAGAAATCAAACATTGGTATAACACTAAAACAAAACTTATAATTTCACTAAATATTCTTTATTATTATCTATATCTATACTTCTGTAGTACTAATATTATAGTATAGAGGAAAGGATTTGTATATATATGTTTGTTACTCTTTCACGCAAAAACTACTAAACGGATATGGATGAAACTTGGCACATAGATAGAACATATCCTGGAATAGCATATAGGCTAGTTTTTATCCTGGGAAAATGTGATATCCCTCGGAAGCGCGGGTAAAACCGCGGGGGACAGCTGGTTATTATAATTTGATATTTTATTACGAAACCTTTAAGCTTCTTTTGGCGACAATCCAGAGACCACGTGTTACATCATGCCTCGTTAAATCTAGCACCTTAAATCTTATTGTGTCTTTTAATATCGATAATTATCCATCAGTATTGTTTTTTCCACTCTTAATAAATAAATAAACATCCCGGGACATTCTTTATACACGGCCATCTGGTCCCAAACTAAGCAGAGCTAGTACTATGGAAACCAGATAACTGATATACTACATATACTACTTTTTTTTTCTAAATACATACATAAATAGATATCTACAACCAGACACAGAACAAACAGACATGTTCATGCACACAAATGTTTGTCCTGGGTGGGAATCGAACCTTCAGTTTGGCAGTCAGAGCGCTAACCACCAAGCCAACTGGCCTGTAACTGTCAAATAATTAAGTAACAAGCACAAAAACAATTCAAAGTATTAAAAAACTGTAAGTTAATATGTAAGCTATGATAAAAACCTTTACCTTGCTTATGTAGGTACGAGATGAGTCTCATTTTGATATTGGATATTAAATATATCTATATATATAAAAATTATCCCTATTTCCCTTGGTCACGGCATCACGCATGGACGGCTGGACCAATTTCGCTAATACCTTTTTTGTTGTGTTAGTTATTGTCAGGAGAAGGTTCTTATGAAATTAAAAAATTTTAAAAGTTGCGTGGAAAATTAGAATATTTAAGAAAACTTAACCACTTTACTAGCGCTTTTGACAATATAAACTTTTATTAATTTAAAATTATTGTTAGTCGTTTGACAGCTGGAGCGATTGACAGAATGCGCGCTGCAAATATCGTTTAAAATAGAGGCATGGGTCGAAATTATATTGATACAATAATTAATTTATAATTTCTTAATGCACATTTCACAGTCGATTTAATCGGAAGATTCGAGTTCAATATTCATAGTTAAGACAGGACAACGTCTGTCGGGTCAGCTAGTCTACATATAAAAAAAATAATGTTTGTCTGTATGTCTTTTATAGAATCGTAAACTATGCAACGGATTTTAATGCAGTCTTCAGCAATAGATAGAGTAATTCAAGAGGAAGGTTTATAACCAGGATTGACAGCGGACAAAGCCGCAGGGCGCAGCTAGTATCTTCTATTTATCGGTATGTAAAGAAAATAGGGTTCCTTTGACGCACCGTCACCTCAAAACTACTGAACATATCGAGATGGGACTGACACCATTCGACGCGGAATTTTTCGTAGATGATTAGATTATAGGCTATAAGTGATATCGATAAACGCGGGTTCACCGGGGACAGTTTGTATACCTACTAATATTATAAATGCGAATGTTTGTATGTATGGATGAAAATACTACCTGAGAGATTTAGATAGAGCATACCCAGAAATAACATATAGGCTACTTTTTATTCCGCGAAATGTGACGGCGGGTAACACCGCGGGGGACAGCTAGTATACATATTATACATAAGTATCATAAACATACAAGAATATACATAACATGATATAATCGTATTCAAGGCTTGTTTTTATTTTATTTACTATATAATAATTCATGTGAAGGCTATATTTGTATATGTATTAAAATTGTCAAATAACAGTAGGCCTTTTTAGTAGCTAAGAGTGTTATGGAAAAAGATACTCTTTATCATAACGATAAGGGTCATGGACATCATCAGGGTATAACCCATTGGATTAATAAATAAACCTTATCTCAATAGCCATAAAGATGATTTAGACTCTTATTCTTAGCTGTCAAACGGGCCTTATCGATCTCGATGACTTTGTTAAGAGAGGTTAGGAAAAAGCATTCTGAGTTTCCCTTTTTAACTTTGTATATGTATGAAGTGAGAGATGTGGGAAAGAGTAAGGGAGACCTTTGCCCTGTTGTAGGACACTATGGGCTAATAGATATATTGTGTTTGACCAAAACCTTATGGTAAGTGATTGTTACGAACCGAACTTATTTACATCACCTTTTTGGATCAAAAAGTACTGACAGTCAGTTACACTAGAAAAGTTCGCTGGTTTTTTCACATTGTCTTGTAAAATTGATTTAAAATAAACTGTGGCTTCAATCCAGCGCCCTCTTTCATTTTATATAGTTACGATCAGTAACAGTGATGTTCCCGAAGGCGGCAAGCACACAAAGCTTAGGAGCTGTCTATCAAGTGAATTTGCTAGAACACTTCGGCAAGAGGTTCGACTTGAGGTTGGTAGCCAGCCTGGTCAGTACAAAATACCTTGCCTTAGTGTTGTGGTTTCGTCACAAAGCTTCAATTATCGAAGGCTCAAGCTCATTTGTAAGATTGGAACCACCGAAACTCGTCACGGCATTCGATGTCACTACAAACTGAGGATCCCACACTGCCCAAAGTTATGTTCCAAACATAAAGTTTCTCAGACCTTCAGACCTTTGAAGACCAAGTGCAGTTGACGTTCCTAATTTTCATAGACACCCACTACTGTCCAATGGTCTTTGCCAATTGTTAGAATATCTTCCAGTCTCCACTCTCCGCAACGCAACCACCAGCCGCCTTCCACGTTCGCAGTTCATTGATGGACATAGAGAGAGGCGGAGGGCAATCTCAACTGTGATATACACAAGCAAATTTTTTTAATCAAATGTCTCGCTTGATGCTGCAACGCAACCAATGTTCACGCACTAAGTGTTTAGGAGAAGGAGGTTCTAAGCTGAAGTTTCTTTGCCTTGACTTAGGGGAGTATTTACCAAAAAGTCTAACGATCAAATCAGGCATATGAGACTCAATAACCTCACGTCTGAGGGCCATCAACGCATTGGTAATGCCCCTGGTTTTTCGAATGTCCAAAGGCGATGGTCACTACTTACCATCAACTTGTTTGTCACCTTAGCCACCAGTAGCATAAAAAAGCAGCTGAAATGAAATGGGAGATATTGCTGAAAGTCATTCCAGTTCAGGTCTAATCTTTAAATAAAACGAAATAATTTGAAACAGATTAGTTTATTTGATATAACAACTGTTACCTTTACCAGTATATTCAGAGATCTATGTTTTGTACATTTATGGTATCTACATAAAAGTCCAAATACGAGCATTACAATGGTTTCATAAAGTTTTGCAAGGTTCAAGTTTCTTGTTTCTCGGTTTAGAAACGTTGAAGCTGATTTCATTGTAGATTGGTGGTTCGGCACGCAACCAATGTGGTAGAGCAGACGTAGGGCCTTCAATGTAACACGAAATTGACTGTAACGACGATTCCGAGAGTGTTAATTATACAAACGCCCTGCAGGATTGGTAAAATGCCCAAGAGATGGCAAAAATGCTCCCCAAATATCACGTCTTCAATATCTTCGATGGAAGGGTCTCATTACTGACTCCTTTGCCTACCTCTTTGGGGATAATACGCGCATACTTATGAAGAAAAATTAAGATTCTTTATGCCTTTGTTCTTTACAGACACTGCTCGTATTTAGTGTCATATATCATTCAGGTACTGTTTTATCCCTAAGTGCTATCTAAACACATCGATAGGTATAGGAAATTATATTATAATAGTAACAAGATAGGACATAAAATCCTACTGGATCTTTTTAGAGCTTTAAGTCATTATCTAACTAAATATAACCTTATATTAGCGTTAGATATAGAGAAATGTTTTTAATTGTGATGAGATGCTTGGGAAGGACTGAGGGATGGGTACTAATGTAGGGGTCTATACACCAATTCAGGCCGTGATCTGCAATTCCTCACATGATAATAAAAGAAGAGGTATGAGAAACAAATAATGTTACTAGAAGAACGTTATGGTTTAGCAAGGTATGAGTCTCTAATTAAAAGGGAAGATCTTCCGCCGTTAGGTGATCATGCCTGGGGACGATCCAACTGTTGATGTTGGAAGCTTGTATAAATATGTAAAATCCTGAGAAAATTTCGATATCGCGATGTAGGATTCTCGCGATTGTGATTTGAGGATACTATCGTTGATTCTACAAAAAGGGCGTGCGATTGAAAAAGGCATGCTATAAAAATAATAAGAATATTAGTGAAGATGATAGACAATATTATTTCTATCACACATTAATAATAAACTTTTAAAATACTTAACAAGGAATATTATCATTATCAGCTCAAATTTAAAACTTTCGAATTGCTAGCCACGCTTAATTCCGTCTCGATTCAAATTTAAAATACTTAATTTATACTTAACCTATTAAAAGTGCAGTATTTTTACTAAAACATGTAACCAGTGAACAAGAATTGTAGTCGTTTCTAGCAGTCAAATCAGTTCCACCAATAGGAGTTAGTTTAAAAATTATATTGAGAAAAAGAGCTCCACATTATGCCATGGAATCAGAGAGTTAAACAGTTGGTAAAGTCTTCAAAAGTCCCCGCCAGACTGGCTATCATATTTAAGTTGAAAATCTACCGTTTCTACCCTTATTAGCCGTTTGCTTTTTGAGCCTTATGTTAGATCCGTTAAGGCTTGTTTTTGTCCATACCCTCACCATGGTAAGTGATGATATGGGCAAAGATTGTTAGCCCATAAAGCCGAGAAGATTAAAAAATGCAGCCGTCTGAAATTACTGAAGGTGCATGACAACAATTTTCAAAGTACTTTTCCACCACGTTTTTCTTTATCAAAAGCTTAACCTCATTGTAGGATTCGAAACCATGATTCTCATCATAGCGTAAGACGTCACTCACAAGCTCGTCACTTATGTCTATAGGCGACGATGACCACATACCATAGATACATCAGCCTTCAGACGTCAATAGTCTACGGTAAGATTGCCAGAAAAAAACTCATAACAGTGGAACTGACTGCAATGCTGTTATATGTTCTAGTCTAACTCCAGTCAGATGTACTGCGCGAACTGCAGCCAATACGTCGCGTTGAGCACCGAGAATAGAAGTGGGAAGAAAACGCGAGAGAACCTGTCGATATTGATCGCTCTCATGCGAGCTTTGGCTGCTTCTGCTGCTTCCTGGAAATGGAGTTGGGCATCATCATTATCATTGTCACTGAGCCAGGATTACTCTTTGTTTGATTTTTACATTGCTTATCTTAAATAAAAACAGATTACCTCTCAAATTATGAGAAGGTATTCATATTTTTTTCAGCGCTTTAATTAATCTCAAATATTTGGCTTCTATCTACTCAGTGTTTTATCTTTCTTGAACAATATGTTTTGCTCGACAAGCTAATTCCACAATGCATTGATTTGCCTGATTGAAACATATAAATCTTTACCTTTCTATTGATTTATATATTATAGTAAGGATTTAGTTTTATACCTTAGGTTTGCCAGCACCATCTCCAAGGACTATGTTGACCAGGCAATACTCCATGAGGGCCATAAACACGAACCTGCAATAAGAGCCATATTTCAACACGTTGTATATTCCAGCTAATAGTTATCCCTCATCACCGTTATTAACACTATGTAGTTGTATATTTTCCGGCCAAATCGGGGCGAGTGTTTTTTTTTTTAATTTTCGCGCCAAAATTAGAGTTTCCGTAAAATATTCATATCTCTAGAGCCCCTTTTATTTACAAGTTTCCTGCGCCTTACCACTTCGCGCACCGAAACGAGTAAACTCGTTTCCCTTGCTGAGTTTCATGCCGGTTCTTCTCAGTTGAAGGCTGACTTCCGAACCGGTTGTAGCTTCAGTAACTTTAGATTTGACCTTCATAAGTGCCCTCCGAAGGCCTAAACTGAATAAATGGTTTTGAATTTTGAATTTTGAAAAGAAAGTGTTAATGACTTAAACTGATGGTGGGAAGGAAATAAGATTGATTCTGGCCTACTTTAAGCTTCTTCCCCTTTTCAGGACACAGAAGTAATAACATCTCTTCTTTCAGAAGCTAAAGTTGTAAGGCCTCGAAATTCTGATTTAATTAATAGCTTGTGGTTCCATTAAAATCCATAAATGCTAAAGTTTGGATGGATGTATGTTCGTTACTCAATCACACCAGAACGGCTGAACGGATCTGGAGGAAATTTGGCACAGAGATAGAGAGGAAATATGTTTTTATCCCGGGAATATGTGACATCCCTCGGGAACGCGGGATTATAGCTATTATCATGCATACTCACACAGTACAAACGGACATGAACGCGTCTACAGCTTTCAAGTAAGATACAGGTGGAAGCTGCGCTTGAGACTTGGCATGCTGCGTGGAGAGCGTCAACAGTGATGTCACGCCCAGGGTCACTCGAGCTGGTGCTGCATCAGGCTTTATCCAGAATGATACCCACTGGATAAGAATGGAATAATAATAAACCATATGTGGCTTTGTAGAACTGCTCTAAAATAAGACAAATGAATGCTAAGCTGTTTAACATTTGATGATGATGGTAAGAGATCTGTTTAGGAATATTTTGATTGAATTGAAGATTCTTGTGATTCAGCCGAAAAGGTGTTGGCAGTCTTCTGTCAATACAATAAGGTAAAAGAAAATGTTAAATACCTTGGTAATATACTAATAACAAGTTTATACACCATGGACCAGCCGTGTTATTGACAAACGCTGAGTTCAAAAAAGCTGAGTGATCACTCAGGTGCACACGCGGATAGCTGACCTCTCTTCTAATAGCGGAGTGGCAAGAGAGACAGGGAATAGCCACTGGGTGAATTCATCGTCGAGTTTGAATTCAGAATATCCTATCCTCCAATAGTACCTTCTTATGCGATATCAGCTTATTTATAAGATGAGATAATGAGAACTACTTTCTACCAAGATATTATAAGGCCACATGATATGTGGTGACCATTATCGGCGTCACATTACCCATCCCATGCCAAGGGTAATCATTTGAATCATCAAATGAAGATACTGAATCAAATCCAGCTCTAATGAGCTGGTTTTTATTTAAAATTATTCAATTTACACTTCCACAAGTGTTTAAGGGTACTCTTTAATAATGGTAGTAAGGTAATTGATACAAGCTAATCAAATAAACTTACAGACATGATCACGATCAAACACGTCGGTATGTATGTGTTGAAGAGGTGATACCCGAGGCGTCGCTTCAATTTGAATATCACTTCTAAACAGGTGAAATTACCTGTAATCAAAGTCATAGGTCCATTTTATTTCTTCAAGCTTGGTTGTACCTAGTATGATGCAAATATAGTTTCTACCCTTCGATAAATTTGGACCTAATGGTTATTTTGAATTTACCATTACATAGGCAATGTTTTCTTTAATATACCACCTCAAATCATTAAAGAATTATCCGTGGTTAAATTTCGGAATCGGATTATTGGAAGTATAAATAACCCTTGCCATTGAATGACTCGCCTGAAAAACATTAATGAATAAAATATTTTCATTTCATTCAATAAATTAAAGTTCGTTTTTTAAAAGAGTAATTGCTGAGATTAATGCCGGCTGTTCCCAGTAAAATATAACCTCTTTAACCGGTATAAGTGTGATTATTCTTTTTCACCATTAAGTGCATTAAAGTATGTAAAATATACTTTTGAGGGTGGTTTCTTCAGAACATTTAGCCACACCATAAGCTCATAAACATCATAGGATTTGAACCTACAATTTTTGACATTACAGAACAAAGTAGGCCATTGTAGGATAAAACTTTTAGTACCCGTATGTCCCTGCAAACATGCCTTGATCTAAATACTGTGGATAAAATCTTATTAAGGCTATAAAATTGGTATTACCCAAAACTGTGAGGTGTTTGCATTGTTTACGACAATGTAACACGGATAAAGAAGGATTAAAAATTGTCTTATCTCCTAATTCATAAGATTTGCGAATGATGTCGTATGGAAATGTACTAAGGTCACCTGTGTCGCTTTATCACTAATTAATTATATTAATCAATGATTTTTGGTGGTTTGTCATTAAATTCCTATTTACAATACGTGTTGTAGACTTTTAGACGTTTGTTTTAATAAATTTGTGCCTATTTTTAGAATAAAATAAATGACTTGGGACATTTTTACACACGCTTATCGGATAAAATTAAATAATTAAGAAAAGATGATTAGATTATGTACCAGCTCAATAATTAGTTGATTGGTAGTGCTTTTAACTTAGTGCGTAGGTAGGTTAAAATATGTTTGACTAGCTACCGTTTGCGGCTTCACCCGCATTCCTGAAGGATGTAATGTCATCATCATCATCAGCCTATCTCCGTTCACTGCTGGACATAGGCCTCACCTATGGCACGCCACTGAGCTCGATCTTCAGCTCTTTGTTTCCAACCGCTGCCAGCCAGCTTGCGTATGTCATCGCTCCATCTAGCTGGAGGGCGCCCTACACTACGTTTACCGAGCCGTGGTCTCCACTCTAGAACACGTCTACCCCAACGGTTATCGGTTCTACGGCAGATGTGACCAGCCCACTGCCACTTCAGCTTGTAGGATGTAATGTATTCCGGGAATAAAACTAATCTTGTTGTTACTTCAGAATAAAATAGCTTTGTAATACTAAAATAATGAACAAAATGGATCCAGAAGTTATTTATAATTTTTAGAAGCGTAGATAACTATATTAAATCTTCGCAATAGCGAGATACTGAGAATTAGAGAGATAACTTAATTCGAGATTCAGCTTTATCCAGTGCTTAAATACAAAATAAATATCCCGGTTTGGTTTGTGTCTGGATGTAAATATCTATCTATATAAGTATGTATTGAAAAAATAGTATTTTAGTTATCTGTTTTCCATAGTACAAGCTCTGCTTAGTTTGGGATCAGATGGCCGTGTGTAAAGAATGTCCCGAGATATTTATATATCGAGTAGTAGAGCTCTTAGTGCAGAGTTCTTCCGGGGAAGTACTACCACCTTACCCATTTCTGCCGTGAAGCAGTAGTGCACTCGTGTTACTCTGTTTCGGTTAGAAAGGTAAGGAGGCCGGTGAAATTACAGGCACATGAGACTTAACAACTTCACGTCTCAGGGTCGACAAAGCATTGGCGATGCCCCTAGTGTTGCAAATGTCCATAGGCGGCGGTGACCACTTACCATCAGGTGGACCGTCCGCTTGTTTGTCGGCCCATGTGGTATAAAAAAAAATAAAAAATTATTTTGTAATCTATAAATTATCTTTGATTATTAAGAGACACTTCATCATAAGTCTGGCTTGTCTCCGATCATATAGAGTCGGCGCAACATGTGTAGATAAATATCCTTGGGCATCCTTTACACACGGCCATCTGATCCCAAACTAAGCAGAGCTCGTACTATGGAAAACAGATAACTGATATGTTACATATATTGTATATTTTTTTTCTAAATTGCTAGGTATTTATATAGATATTTACACCTAGACACAGAACAAATAGACATAAGAACCCACAACCTGTTGCTTGACTGCCAGGATGTCTAGCCTCCAAGTCAGCTGGCCCGTCAGAGCGAGGAAACACTTACCAGTTGAATACACCTGGGTGCAGTCAGCAGTTCTGTTCTGCACCAGCTCCAACTGAGGGAGCTCGATGTTCTCGTCCACCACGAGGGGCACGTCAGGGTCCCACTGGAAGATCAGGTCATCTGTCGTGTGGGACACTGAAAAAAATTGTGATTTCATAGGAGAGCCAGATTGTTTGGGCATAGTTCGACTGGGGAAGTACATCTATTTCCAACGTGAAGCTCTACTGCACTTGTATTACTATATTAAAAAGGTAGAATGGTGAAAATTTTGACACATTCAAAGGAGTTTCCTATCACGGACGCTCAGGTTATGGAACGAGTTCCCGTTGTTTTCCTAGATGTATACAGCATGAGGTTCTTCAAGATGGGTGTGAAGAGATTAGTACAGGGTCGATAACCTGCAAGTGATACCTCCGATGTGGCAAGCCTCAATAGGCTGCGGTGACCGCTTACCATCAGTGTTAAATTGTGTGTCACCATAATAAGATATAAAAAAGGAGTGCGACTGAACAACTTCACGTCTCAGGGTTGACAACGCTTTGGCGATGCTGGTATTTTATTACACACACTTGGTGACACACAATTTGACACTGATGGTAAGCGGTTGTTTATTTAGGACAATCAGTAGCTATTAACATAACAAATTAACATAACTTAAAAATTGCAATTAAATGCATAGCATTTCAAGATGTCACACTGGTATGGCATATCTTCGAAGGTGAAGGTGACCACTTACCATCAGGACGACTGTCATACTACGACTTAATGGATTTGAAAAAATGGCAAATATTTGATTCATAACATTAAAAATATAGCTATAATATATTAGAGTAGTAGAGCTCATAGTGCAGAGTTCGTCCGGGGAAGTACTACCACCTTACCCATTTCTGCCGTGAAGCAGTAGTGCACTTGTATTACTGTGTTTCGGTTAGAAAGGTAAGGGGGCCAGTGAAATTATAGGCACATGAGACTTAACAACTTCACGTCTCAGGGTCGACAACGCGTTGTAAATATTTTTAAATGAAATCTCATCACATAGTGACTATAAGGCCAAACCTGACCACCTAGTACCGTTGGCTAATGCAAAGCCTTTCTTTATAAGTATGTGTGAAAATTTTCTTCCTTCCACTCGCCATGACACCTCAAAGCCTACATATATCATTAGGATAAGTACCTACATAAATTTGCTTCCGGAAAAAAAATACTAACCAATTAAAACACGACATAAGTCCTATGAAGATAGGCTTCGCATCTTGTGTCTGACTACTCTTGAGGATAGACGCTTTCGTGGCGACATAGAGGCATACAACCTTCCGCGGGCAACAGTACAAAATAAATCGTGGACTAACTAAGACAAACACTGCACATTACTTTCTCAGTAACAGAGTGGTCTTCAATTGTAACCGACTACCGGACGAAGTAGCATCTGCTACTTCAATTTACTCCTTTAACACTAATCATACCAACACTTACTAGGTACCAATTTCTACCATAGCGGGTCAAATGTGACTTTATGTTTCCTGCTTGAATGTATGAAATATGGTTGTTAGGAAGGGAAATAAATAGTATAATAACTGTATATTAATTAGCAAGAAAAAGTCATGAAGTCAAATGTGCAAAAGCAATAAGATGATACGTGCATTTTCAACGCAAAAATGGGTCATTTGACCCGTTATGGTATGTTTAGTGTTAAAAATAAATTGGACACGGACTAAAAATCCTAAAAAGTACCTCCATATTTCAATGCTATAATATTTTCTTACCTAAAATTTCCCCACGTACCCAGACATATTAAAACTACATCTAATTAACGTAAAAGCATTCCGTCGACACACACCGTAAAGTATCAAAGTCTCGATGGATATCATCATTAAAATCACTAATTACTTCTGTTTTGCCTTTGAACTCTGGCGATTTTTATAACAAAATGATTTTGAAGCTTAATAATTCGTGTAAAATTATTATCAAAATACATCACAATTCAAGAAAAATTGTCAAGAAATAGTCAGCTTTTTAACATTATCTTATAAATAAACTAGTGACCCGACCTAGCTTTGCCTGAGCGGGATAATATGAATGTATTAAACACAAACCTACTGGAAGATTTTTATTTGTATGTATATTGCGTACTTTACAAATTTAGAGTAGTAGAGCTCTTAGTGCAGAGTTCGTCCGGGGAAGTACTACCACCTTACCCATTTCCGCCGTGAAGCAGTAGTGCTATTGTATTACTGTGTTTCGGTTAGAAAGGTAAGGGGGCCGGTGAAATTACAGGCACATGAGACTTAACAACTTCACGTCTCAGGGTCGACAACGCATTGGCGATGCTCCTAGTGTTGCAAATGTCCATAGGCGGCGGTGACCACTTACCATCAGGTGGACCGTCTGCTTGTTTGTCGGCCCAAGTAGCATAAAAAAAAAAAAAAAAATTATGTGCGGATAAACAGACGGAGCGAAATAGTGACTTTGTTTTATATAATTCTGAAGAGATATCCTGGGACATTTGATTCAAAACTATGTGAGAATGGATGGATGTCTGATCTTTCATGCAAAACTACTAAACGGAATACTTGTGCACAGGTATCCTTCATCACTTTTATTAGTGGTGGAAACTTCAGTAGTATATAAATATTCAAGCCATGTTTTTGGCCTAGAGGGCCATGTCTAAAGCTCAAAGCTTTTGTTTTTTTATCCCACTTGAGTCGACAAACAAGCAGATGGTCCTACTAATGATAAGTGGTCACCGCCGGCTATGGACATTTGCAACACCAGAGGCATCGCCAATGCGTTGTCGACCTTGATACGTGAAATTGCTAAGTCTCATGAGCCTATAATTTCACCGGCCCCCTTACCTTTCTAACCGAAACACAGTAATATAAGTACACTACTGCTTCACAGCAGAAGTGGTACTACTTCCCTGGACGGACTCTGCACTAAAAGCTCTACTAATAAAGGTGTTTGAAAGATTACAACAACCTCAAGAAGACCAACCGCTGAAAGCAGCACGTGTACCTATGTATTATATGTGAGTCTAGAATGAAAATTCGTTGTGGTAAGATCTGAGTTTGGTAAAGAGTAATTGTTGACTGTTGAGTTTGTTGTCGGTTCGTCTTGGCACAAGCGGGTTCTGAACGAGTATTAGAGTATATTATGTATTACATTACTATGGAACTCTCGTGTTCTCCGTAATCTGATGAAAGGTCAGCTTTTCAGTTATATCGGTCGAGTTTTGTTCGTTATTAGCACGGTGCGATACTACCAAAATAGTCAGTCAGTAGCACTACGGCGTTTCTATTATAGATTTGCAAGGCTATGCGACAATAGAATCTCTTCATTTTCATATCTTAGCAGGTCATAGTTTGCAAGATGCAATTAAGCAATATATTAGCGGACTCCCTGCAAATCTCTGATGGAATGCTGGGGTGTAGTTTGTTACGGTAACTTGACAATGTTTTGTCGCAGCCTCTATGCTCTGTCTATTTTATAAACAAGAGGGCTGATACAGAAAAAGCAGACATTTTCGCACACAAATGTTTGTGTTGGGTGGGAATCAGACTCACGACCTGTGCCTGGGAACCAGGGTCAATATTTTTTTTTAATGTTTTTATATTTTGTAGATAGCATATACATTTGAATGAATGATTACATAGATTTAAAGATATTTTAACTCTAGTTTAGTTTAGTTGTTTAGTACAGTCGGGCAGAATAAAACTGTTCTACGATTACAAACGGTAAATTTTTAGCTCTAAATTCATTCTCTAAATAAATGCTCTCACCCATCAATTCAAATATGTAAAACAAGAACCATCGAAAGGCTATTTATATCCGACGACCACTCGAAGCCCCTTTACACATCTCGTCATCTCAACGTTCTGATAGCCCGATCTGCGATAAAATCTCGCTGACTTGACTTCACAAGCGGTAAGTACTGGCTCGAGTACACTTGGCCTACATTTTACGAGCCACTCCAGACGACAATTTTCTGTATCGCCCTAACAAACTTTACTTGAGGTTTTTTGATTGTCAAGTGGTTGTATCGATCTGGATATCCATGGCCAATCAGGGATGTTTAGATTGTGAACGTAGGTACAAATCGTTAGCCTTAAAGGAAAAAAGTGGGTAGGAGAACCTTGATTAAAGTAGGAACTACAAGCAAGGCTCAGTGCTTTACAACGACTTAAATCCTTCTAATCTTAATAATATTCATCATCATCATCATCATATCAGCCTAGGGATGTCGATTAGTGAACATAGGCCTCCCCCTTAGATTTCCACCTCGAGCGGTCTGCATCCAGTGGCTCTGACCAGGTCTTGCCACTCTACGTTTTCCTGTACGTGGTCCCCACTCAAGAACCTTTCTTCCCCATCAGTTATCAGTTCTGCGAGTGATGCCAACTAGTTTTATACATGTGAAGGTTTGTGAGGATGAATGTGTTGATGTTGGTAACACTTTCACGCAAAATCCACCGAATGGATTTGGATGAAACTTGGCACAGATAGAGCATGCTCTGGAATAACATAATTTTATCCAGGAAAAATGTTACATCCCTCGGGAACACGGGTGAAACCGCGGGACAGCTAGTTACTAATTTGAAATAGGTAGAGCGTGCCCTGAAAAGTAAAAAAGTGAAATAGTAAGATCTCTTGGGAACACGGGTGAAGCTGCGGTGCGGAAACTAGTGTTCAATTATTTCCGAAAATACTTCCGTGTATACATTTATGAATACATTCAATTCCCAAAATAGTATAAAAGAGAGTTACCATTTATGTCATTGATGTTAACGGGACACCATTTAGATAATTTCCCCCGGAATGTTTGTTTGTATGATACATTTCTATTGTTCCACTCAGGCGAAACCGGGGAAAGTTGCTAGTCAAATATAGATTCTGTAACACTTCGGTGTATTTTTCGCAAACGTATAATACATATACACGCTAAACTTGTAGGGTCAGCAACGCGCGAGAGATACCCACGATGTTGCAAACGTCAATAGGCTGCGGTGACCGTTTACCATCAGTTGGGTCGTCAAGTTGTTCGCTACCTTATAGTAGTATACATTTTTTTTTATAACAGTTGACAAAATGTTGAACTTAGCTGACGGAGAACCTTTATGTGTAGGCGCCAGAGAAATTAACGAATAAAAAGAGAACTATTGCGCCGACCTCAATGATTAAATACAAGCAAAATAATTATTTTCTAATCCTAATTACCTCACCAAATCAACAATAATCACACAAGGCGGGCACAGTACCTAGTTTTGTAAGCGTATACCTAAATCATACAAAAAATACATTAAAATCAAGTTATAAAAATAAAACACAACATGTGTAAAGAATAAACAAACACCACTTCACGGAGAAACCGCCATGTAGCCATAAAAAGATGTACCGAGCCCTGATCGCTCGTTATTCATTCATTGTGTCTTGAGTGGCTGACACTCGAGTTGCGCCGACACCGACACCCGACACTTGACACTTGACAACTCCCTCCAATGTCTAATTATAATCCCCTTGTTTGACCGTGTCGAGGTTTTCGTCTACATTTTCTAGAGTTCTTTTTACAACAAGGTTTGAAATATAACTTTAAATGTTATCTGTCTCTCTCTAATCTAATTATCCCTTTTCATCTCACTACCAAGCATATACCTCTTATCATAATCATCTCCCTGACCTTATATCAAGTGGGGTATCGTTGTATTTTCTTTTCAATTGTCGTTCCTTCACGTATCTTCTGTCTCACAATCGATCAAACTTAGCTCTTTGATCTACCTAAAGGATCACCTGCCTACTCTGTTCCCAAATATCTAATAATTTATAAATCAGGAGATCCGGGTTTAGGAGATCGGGGTCTACTTAGTTTGCACTCCTGTCTCCCGGCTTAGGTTCTTCTATTTATTACGAGTATAATGTAAATAGTGTGTACTCTGGTAGAAAATAAATAAGTTTATTATTAAATAATTTGTATTACACGAGATTTTGCTTTCTTTTCGTCAAACCTCTATGGAAATGCATTGTTTGCCCTCTCGGTGCAAGGTGTAAGTGCATGTGGTCATCGGTGTACTTTTTAGACGCCTCTTACCCTAGAGATGAGTGTGGATGAAAGTGTTTATTAACAAAAAATCCACATGTATTTCGTAGTTTTATGTTTTCACTTCTAGTCCCTATCTAATCTATCTAACTGCCTACGTTTATTTACTTACAACTATATTTTTGAAGTACCGAGATATTGAAGCACCTAAGATACAAAAAAAAAAATTTTTTAAATATATTATTTACGAACCACAGAAAGAACAAATGCTTACAAATAAAATTCAAAACTTTTTAGATTTACCAAGTAAACACAAACGTTTTTGAAGTGATCCACAACCTTTTTGTGTGACTAAAAATAAATGAATGATAAGGACAATATATGCTATTCAAAAGTGATTGGTAAATAATTAAATTGTTTTCCTGTAATACGACACACCCTGTTTATCTGAATACTAGCTGTTCCCCGCGGTTCACCCACGTTCCTGGGGGTTGTTACATTTTCCCGGGATAAAAAGGAGGTTATGTGCTATTTCAGACTATAATATATAGGTAATATATTAACTGTTTACGCAGCGCACGAAGCGTAAGCTCTCAAAAGGAAAAAAAACGATTTTGAAACATTTTTCATTGGTGCTGCGCTCCTATTGATCTTAGCGTGATGGTATATAGCCTTCCCCGATAAACGCACTATCCAACACTGAAATAATTTTTCAAATCGGACCAGCGGTTCCTGAGATTAGCGCGTTCAAACAAACAAACTAACTCTTCAGTTTTATAATATTAGTATAGATACAGTCAGTCCTTAAATCCTTAAATACTTAATAATCATACTCACAGCTCTCCATCTGCAGCTTGCACTCCTGAGTATCGTGAGGGTAGATCAGGAAGTTCATGGCGCAAGACAGCTTCAGCGTCAGCTTCACCATGTAAAGTATCGTCTTGTCTTTGTAAAGCCACACGTAGTGATTGGGAATGGTCATTGTCTGAAACGTCACGGACTTCGCATTCTTGAAGAACGAGTCTGGTCTCCACATGTGCTTGAGCCAGTCGACTTCTAGGAGTCTGGAAATAAGGGGTGATATTATTTTCTAGGTTGATTTCATTCATGTGGTGGACGAATGGTAAATTCGGGTAGAGCCCGTAGAGTGTTCGATTCACGGGTAAGACGGTAATCATTAATTCTTTGCTTAAAAATAAATACGAGATTCGTAGTGTCCGAGAGATGTCGTCAAAGGTTTAAATATTTCTTATAAATTATTAGTATTTATTGTATTTCTTGAACCTCAACTGAATTAACAGCTATGTGTTTTGATAACTCACCTGTATTCTGATGTCATATTCTCTGGCAATCTTAACCGGAAGTCTTTCCATGTTTGGGCAAAGAATATGTCTGCAGCATAGGTCTGTGGAGAAACATCTTATCATCTAATATATCAGTAGTGATTCTATGCATTTTCTATAAATGTATATCCTGGAGAAACCACTTTGGTTTCACCACATTTCCTAGTACCTAGTAAGGGACCGTTAGAAAGATCGACAAATGCACAAGCCTCCAAATTCAGCTAAACTACGTCGTGGAGCCTACCCCACTAGGCCTCGGAGAGTGGATCTCTCGCGAGATTGTGTAGTAAGCGAAAGAGACAGTACGGAAACATTTTCATGCTGTCATTTACAGAATCAATCTCCTAAAACCACAAATTACCATGGAGTTCTCATCAATGGAGTCCAGGCCCATAACAGTGACGTGGAAATTGACGATTGTGGGCTGATCGTTTATCTTCGGTGGCCTCATCTTGTCGTAGAGGCGAGGATCATCAGGTAACAGGTCTTGGAAGGTTAGGAGTGTTGATCTGTGGGCGAGAATAGTGTTCTAATTTATATTAGTATCTTTGGCAATGTTAAAGTGCGAGTTGTCTTCGTGGCCTTTTATTTGATTCCATATAGAATAAGTTTAGTTTTATTTACATAAATTTAAGATTGAATATGTTTTAATAAGAAAGGGCACTGGCTTCTAAATTTTGTAAGATTATTTATGTGAATAAATTTATTATTATTATATCTTACGGAAGAGTAAAAGTTCGACATGACTTCGCATAATAAATTTGACCAATTTATGAAATATGATTTCGTTAACTAACATTTTGAGATGCCCTGACTGTCAGGCAACAGGTGGTGGGTTCGATGGGTGACCCGGGACAAACATTTGTGTGCATGGACATGTTTGTTTATGTCTAGGTTTAAATATCTATTTAGTATGTAGGTATTTAGATTAAAAAGTATATTTTTTTAATTATCAGTTAATTGGTTTCTACAGTACCTACGAGCTGTACAAACAAAGTAAAAGAATGTCCCAGAATGCATTAGAATATTTTGTTTTAATAGTTTTTTATTTATATAAATAACATGTTTATTTTCCTTTGATATATTTATAAATCTAAATTATATATTTCGACCAAAGAGAGACAAATTAAAAATAGTTCAAAATGATTTTTATATATGTCAATAGATTAAGATGTGCTTTTTAAAATAAATTAAAATTTTGCTATCCACAGATTTTTGGAGGATCGGCAATGCACGAGATACCCACGGAGTTGCCAGCGTCAAAAGGTCAAAAACGGTCACCGCAGGGTGACCGTTTACACCTTTCCATCAGACGGGCCGTCAGCTTGTTTGCTACCTTAGTAGTAGATATTATAAAAAAAATATATACATGAATGACTCTCCTCTCATATCACTTCTCCCCCTCCCCCCTCGACTTAACATCATAACAACCGTTTTAATGAGCTGACCTAAATTTCCACCCACGGTTTGTGTCAGAACATTTTCTTTTAAAAACAACATTTGTTAATTTTCAAAAACAAATATTGTATCTGACAAATAAACAGTACCGAATTCACATGATTGTTACATATTCCGGATTGAGGCGAAGTTTATTAAAAATTCACCGTGTAAACATTAGCATTCAGAACGCCAGAGGGCTATTTACAAGGGTGGTCAACAAGGATCATTTTTAGAGTAGAAGAGCTCTTAGTGCCGAGTTCGTCCGGGGAAGTACTACCACCTTACACATTTCTGTCGTGAAGCAGTGGTGCACTTGTATTACTGTGTTTCGGTTAGAAAGGTAAGGCCGGTGAAATTACAGGCACATGAGACTTAACAACTCCACGTCTCAGGGTCGACAACGCATTGGTGATGCCCCTAGTATTGCAAATGTCCATAGGCGGCGGTGACCACTTACCATCAGCATGTTTGTCGGCCCAAGTGATATAAAAAAAAATCACATCTAAGTACTTAGGTACTAAGCTTTTGGATACATAGACGTATATTTTCCTCTTTTTTTTATACCAAGAAGGTCGATAAACAAGCAGATAGTCCATCTGATGGCAAGTGGTCATTTGCAACACCAGGCATCGCCAATGTGTTGTTGACCCTACGTGAAGTTAAGTCTCAAGTAATTTCAGCGAAACACTAGATTTAATCTTTTTTTAACGTCAGACAAACTCAGCTGTCAGTTCTGCATAGGCAGATAATTTATTATATTATACACGTTCCGAATAAATTTTATTATGAACCATGGTATAAAGGGTTTGTGTTTTCGATTGATTAGTGTTTGTTATCACATTGGAATGTATTTGATCGGCTTATCACATTAAAAATATAAGTAATCATTGAATACAAGTTCTATTGTGATAGTAATCCGGTGCATACGACACTACAAATGTAACCCACGGCACGTTATTCGTTTCATTCAAGGCTTCAATTCGATTGAAATCTAAAAAATAATCCCCATGGTCGCCCGAAAACTATGGTCGACAACAACAACTAAAAGGCGATTGTGAAAGCTGATGATACTCAATCTACGACTAGTATCACAACGATATTAGTAAATCACTACATAGTATAAAACAAAGTCGCTTTCTCTGTCCCTATATCCCTATGTATGCTTAAATCTTTAAGACTACGCAACGGATTTTGATGCGGTTTTTTTTAATAGATAGACTGATTGAAGAGGATGGTTTATATGTATTAGACATTGCACCTGAGCGAATCCGGGGCGGGTCGCAAGTTTCCTATAAATTGACAAGGTAAAAAAGAATGGTAAATGGGTGCCACATGAACTTAATCACAGCCAACGCAACGAACGCGTCGAAGCCTTTTTTTCGTTGCTCAACTGACACTGAAACGAAGATAGGTATATTGAACTGCATTGATACTTGCGAGAAAAAATTACTTGGTCTTTGGACAATCGTAAGCGCTTTTCCTGGTGGTTGGAACCTGGTTTAGCAGGCAATGCCAAAACGAATACATGCCCTTAGAAAAGTGATGGTCAGGACTAGAGTAGTAGAGCTCTTAGTGCAGAGTTCGTCCGGGGTAGTACTACCACCCTACCCATTTCTGCCGTGAAGCAGTAGTGCACATTACTGTGCAGTTCGGTTAGAATGGTAAGGGTGCCGGTGAAATTACTGGCTAATGAGAGTTAACAACTTCACTCAGGGTCGACAACGCATTGGCGATGCCCCTAGTGTCCGTAGGCGGCGGTGACCACTTACCAACAGGTGGACCGTCTGTTTGTTTGTCAGCCCAAGTGGCTTAAAAAAAAATTGCCACTGCACTGGCAAAATAGAATAAAATTACTTTGACATTTTATATGTACACCACGGCATTAGGTTATGCTAAGTTAAGTTCATAGGTAAAGACCTAATATTATAGAGTACCTAATAAAATTTGTACATTTGAATATAGAAGATAATCTCCGACACTATTCATACAATTTCTAAAATTCTTTCACTTACAGAAAGTCACAATATTCAGTGACATAGATTAAGTTATAATCCCAGAATACATTAGATCCCCGGGAACGCGAGTGAAACCGCAGGTGTGACCCTAGCTACAGAAGAAAGAAATTTACACCTTTAGTAAAGGTTTTTAATTAGCTCCAATCTCATTATAGTAGGTTCAAAAAGCGAAATAAATAAATAGCTTGGGACATTCTTTACCAACGGCCGTGTGACCCCAAAGTAAGCAAAGCTTGTACTGTGGAAACCAGATAACTGATATAGTACATATACTACTTTTTTTAAATACATACTTATATAGATATCCATAAGTGCCTGCGAATACTAAAATGTGGAGGAGCCGTCCCAACATGTTTCGTTACTAAAAAATCGGGCAAGTGCGATTATACGAGATTGTGCGTAGATTTGGATTTGTTGAGAAATGCACCTATACATATAGACCAGAAAGTCGCACCTTAGAGGTGTAATTTTAACATTTTTGCCGTCGTTGAATTGTCGGAGAGAATTGGTATTTAGAAGTAAGTAGGTACCTAGTTCGTTATGGTGCGTATTACTTTAGGTGTTAACATTTCTAAGTACTTACTGTGCATAGCATAAGTCTGAAGCTCCAAGCCAAAGTCGAAGCAAAACCGTTGATAGCCACAACAGTTTTTCCGCCGCCATCTTGAATCCCAAATTTCAAACGTGTGCTTTTGTTTTACGTACTTTCGTAGATTAAACTTATAATCTTTATTATTTAATATTAAACAATTAGTTAAATTTAGTTAAAAGTTATAATAGGTATGCAATTTAAATTATTATTATTTAACTACTTGCTAAACACCACCACAACAAGATTTTTCCTAGAAATAAAACCATTTCTAAATTTATTAGGTTTTATTAGTTTTATAACCTTTTTTTAAATGTGTGTAATTTAAAAAAATATATTATTTGCCGGTGATGGAAAACGCGCGACTTTTGACAGTTGCCGGCGAAACCGCGGGAAACGTAATGACGGACAGTAAAAAATTGTCGCACTTGACCGAATGCGTTTTCAATTTTCTGACATGCGCATTACGATGTAGTCCACGATTTATATTACAATACTAGCAAAAATACTTGGCTTTGCTCAAAAGAAATATTAGATAGTTCAAAAAGATTTTCATCGTAAATGGATTTATTTTTATATATTTTTTGTATCAACACTTTGGCCGTTTTTATTCTTTTTTGTTTATTCATTGTTTTTATGGCAGACTAGTTCCATTATTCGAAGCTTCTTTGCCATTGCAACATATAAAAGTTAGTTGTTCAGTTTAATGTATTTTATAGTCGAAGTCCTCTATTCTATCTACCAGCTCAAAAATAACATCATAAAAGATACGCCTCAGATTTTCAATTCCGCTAATGAAACATGTATGTACCTGATCTTTCAGAAATATAAAAATGCATTCATTTTCCATTTCAGTAGCATTGCATTAAACTTTAGAGCGGTCAAGTATGCTGGATCTGTTTGCTCGCTGGTTATCTTAGACACTGCAGTTCGTGGAAGCCTATTATTGGCTGCCGACATCTTCTGACGGAGCTTACGGCCACTCGAGCACGTTTCGTCAGCTCTTTATATCGGGAAATTTATATAGATGTAGGCATGTACTTATAAACCTCCCTGGAAACTCAAAATTGTTACCATTAATATTATTTTCATACTGTTATTTAAGAAAAGTTTATTTTTTGTAAATGATTAATAAAAGCGCCTGTCAATATTATATAAGTAATAAATATTTAATGCGTTTGAAAGCTTCATATTTACTGGAAGGGGCTGGGATACTTTAAGGCTAGACCGCCGGCCCGCCCCCCGTGGCCCTTCAGTTTTAATCCACTTGTCTCCGAAGAAATAAGAACATATAAATCCTTAAGTATCAGTCTACAAGTCCTTACGGTTTTTTAGAAGTTAATAATTAAGATTTTTGCTACGGATGAAGTTGGCTGTCCAATATATGATGTGCTCCAGACATACATAGGTAATATGAGCAGGCGTAACAAAATTGTACTTTAGACCCCACTTGAGATTATATTACTTGCGTAAGCGTTGCCTACGCGCACTTGAATTAAAAAAATACAGGGCTCATTTTTTTTAAAAGTTCAGATTTATTTCGGTTTTATTTTTTGTTATTCGAATATGACGGGCTGGTTGGTGGTTGTAGTTAGATTCCTTGGCAGCCATTCTAAAGTCCGTGGGTTCGATTCCCCTAATTAATACATGTGCATGAACATTGTGAGCTAATAAAAGTGAATATTTAAATAACTATGTACCTACAATGTTTGGTGTGAAAGTAATTTAGTTCGTGAATAATTCTGGTAAGTGGTTAACCCTTTTAATAAAGATGTAAATCTGCGAAGGGAACTGATTTTTCCTAATTTTTTTACTTTGGCTTTAGCCATCAACGAAATATATGACATAGTAGGAACTTTTAGAAATGTATGTGGCTGATCGCTGCTTCTCTGTCTACGCTTTTAATGGTCTTTTTTGATGTGTTGGCAGCTCAATAATCAAATGTCAAAAAGGAATTAATGCTATCTTTGTCAATGTTAACAAATGAGAGAACAATTGCCAACTAGCGCTAGATCTAACGCTTTTTAAGCTCTGTTAGCGGCCAACAAAATTATTTTTCGCTTAGCGCACATTAAATCGCTTTTTACATGATGATCCTCTTCATAAAAATATCTACGTGTAACGAAGTTTAGTGCTATTTATTAAAAAGGTACTGACGGTTGAATATTTTGTATCGATGGAAAACCATCTCCCTTTCCATTGTACGCATGCATGTTAAAAATATTTTCTTTTACAATCAACTGTAGAACGTGGAAGTCCGAAGTTCTCTATGTATATGACCTATGTTATAGGGATTTAAAGCAATACGATTTGATCTAATTTCTAGGATTGGTATTAATCGTCCTGATCGACCGACGATATCTAGTGTAATAAAATATATTTTTCATTATAGAGAGTTGGCAACACTATAGTCAGTTCAGTCAGCCTGCAGAGAACTGTCATTTATCCATAATCAACTATCAGCTGTGTGAAAATAACAAATCAATTGGAACATTATGTATTAGCCATTTTAATAGTGCAATTGTTCAAATAGCCAAGACCTAACTGCACAATTGTCGCAGTAACATGATGTGATCGTGCCGGGGAATATTGTCAATACATCTAACCCTTTTAGCAGCAAAAATGTCTGCCATACACAAAGTCCTCATTCCTACAATCACTCTTTTATTAATTTACGAACATTTCTTCTTCATTGAGCCCCCTGGAGTCCGTATAACGGACCCAAAATTCAGTCTAATGGGCCCCACCGACCAAGTGGCCATTTCGATAGTCGACGATGTATATGACCAGTTAATAGATGTTAAGAACTTCACGTTTTTAGTGAATCCACAGCCTTGTAAGGACTATCCTTCTGGACTCCTACTGATGATTATCATATCGTCCAAACCGAGTAACTATGTTAACCGCATGGCTATAAGGAGCTCTTGGGGACGCGCTGTTGATTCGACACGACTCATCTTCTTATTAGGAGAGCCAGATAATGCAACCATTTACTCCCAAGTTGAAAATGAGATTAATACCCATGGTGACATTGTCCAAGGTAACTTTATCGATGCCTATCATAATATGACATATAAACATGTGATGGGACTAAAATGGGTTGCCCACCATTGTCCAAAGGCGAAGTACATTTTGAAAACAGATGATGATGTTATAGTAAATTCCCATGAGTTGAGGCATTTTGTGGCGAGGGAGCTGTCACCGTGGGGATGCAATGGATTGATTGCATGCCAAGTGTTAGAGCATGCCAGGGCGCATCGGGTTAAATCTAAGTGGAAGGTCTCATATGCTGAATATTCAGAGTTCTTTTATCCTTCTTACTGTGCAGGTTCGTATCTCTAATTACATTAACATTTTTGTTTCATTATGCCATTTGTGGTCTAGTATGGCAAGTGCTAGGTTGGCAAGCTATATAATATTTAAAAAAAGTTCTCATAATAATAATAATTTATTTAATTTGCACTAAACACAATACAGTTACAAACATAATGAGAGGTACATACAAATATGTCTCATGTAGTATATGTATAGTTTGTATGTTGATGGGATTTTGTGGGACATAAAGAAATAAATATCCAGGGGACTTTCTTTACACATGGCCATCTGACCCCAAATTAAGCAGAGCTTGTACTATGGAAACTAGATAACTGATATATGTACTACTCTTTTTTTCTAAATACATACTTATGTAGATATTTACACCCAGACACAGAACAGACATGCTCATGCACACAAATGTTTCTCCTGGGAGTCAGGGTCACTAACCACCAAGCCAACACACATACATTATATAATTTATTATCTTCTTCACTACATAGTATAAAACAAAGCCGCTTTCTCTGTCCCTATATCCCTATGTATGCTTAAATCTTTAAAACTATGCAATGATTGAAGTAATTTACCATGTTTCATTTCAATGACAGTTTTATAATGATAACAATAATTATAAATAATATAATAAATTATTACTGTATTTTAATGTTTATATATTTCAGGCTGGGTAGTCCTCTATTCTCAAGATGTGATACCAAAACTCCTCAAAGCTGCTCAGAACACACCTTACTTCTGGATTGATGATGTCCACATAACAGGAATCATAGCCCAAAAAATAGGCATAGGCAGAACAACTATTGAAGATCTTATTTTGAAACGGGCTGATGCAAAATTGCTTACTATATTCGGTCAGAGAAGCGGTATTGGTCAGTTCCTTTTTGGGCCTCCTGAAATAAATGCAAGTGAAATGTGTCAAATATGGAAGGCTATACCTGCCTAAAAGTGATTCTGTCTCTGAAGATGGCAGCCAAGAACCTAAGCAATCTTTGTTTGAAGAAGAAAATTGCTTATGAAATGTTATGTGCTTTGGGTATCTTTCTTCTATATGAACTGTCACCTTGAAAGTGAATTCAGTTAAACCAAAAATCATTAGCTAGCTATTTGTAAATGAATTTGCTGAAAATCTGGATGCCACAGATTTATATTATAGCTTTTAGACACATTCTTTTTGACAAATCTAAAATTGGTAACTGCTTTTTAATGTTAATTCTATTAGGTTCTGTGGTATGGTATCTAAATTATTTATATTGTTAGGCTGTATAGAAATTTTCTATATAGCTCTTGGTTTTAATGTTCATATTAAAACTAATAATTAAGTAATTGTTTGTTGAAAAATTATTGCATCTTGTAAAGTATCTTGCCAGTGCTAATCTTATAGGCTGTCTTCCAAACCAGTGGTAAGTTATAAGCTTTGATTCTTCATAAGTGGCCTTTTAGGACATTATATAGTATTGACTTCACAAACCCTTTCGAATAAAATTAATATAATTAATCATTTGAAAGGGTTACCATCGGTAGAGAAGCTAGACAATAAGCCCCCAAAATACAACACTACAGAGTACCGGGGGCTATATGCCTTGGGTAAACTTTAAAAGTAATTTAGTAAGTAAGACAGGCCAGTTAGCTTGGTGGTTAGTGACCCTGACTGCCAAGTGGTAGGTTGTGGGTTAGATTCCCACCCATGACAAACATTTGTGTGCATGAACATGTCTGTTTGTTCTGTGTCTATATATATATATGTATTTTGAAAAAATTAAAAGTAGTATAATATGTAGTATATGTGGTCTCAATAGTACAAGCTCTGCTTAGTTTGGGATCAGATGACGGTGTGTAAAGGTGTCCAAGGATATTCACTTATTTATTTATATATACATGTTGCAACAACTCTATATGATCAGAGACAATGCAGGCTTATGATGAAGTATGAAATAGTCAAAGACAATTTATAGATTAGAGGCCGTGTTAATAATGTTCCAGGATATATATTTATTATTATTTATTTATTAATTATAAAATAAAACGAATCACATTAAAATATGTACATTTATTTTCATTTGTACTATTTTGGTATAAATGTACTTAATTAAGCAGTCGGTAATTTCGCCGTGTATTTTGTTCCTAATAGACATTGTATTATATTACTATATAGCTATATCTATTATAATCTCGCTAACTAAGTGCTTATTCTAATATGGAAGTGAACTATGCACGATTTGTATTCGACATTTTTGTATGTTTTACAATTTAGTTCATTTTGCGTGTCATAGATGGCGCTGTACAGTTTCAGTTGTACCAACATGATAATATCATGAATTTTATATTGTATTTAATAACACACTTTCAGAGTAAAACGAACATTATTATAATATTAAATGTCTTGTTTTGTGTATAACTAAAGTTGTTCTATCTGGCGATGTCTGTTCTTCTTTGGCTGTGAAGATAAAGTAGGCTCCTGTGTGGATACGTTTCTTAGCAAATATACGAAACGATGTGCATGTGTGAAAGTAACAACATTCAAAGATAAACAGACTTCGTGAGATGGAAAATCCCTAATACAATATGTATATTACCATTTTTTTATTTTTGTCATACAAACAGTAAGAATATAGAGAGATGTTACAGTTAATCTATCACAGTGTAAACCTAAAATTATTTACGTACCTAGTCATAAGGCAAAGCGCTTACAATAAAACTTATTTACCTATCGCATCTTTCTTTATAAGCGTCATTTGTACTTCTGGGTCCTGACTCTTTTTCCCTTTGAAACTATTCTCTATATCCTGTAACGTCCTGTCTTTCGTTTCTGGTAACAGAGCGTAAATTACCAGCAGGAAAACCGTAAGAGTCGCCGAATACACCAAAAAGGCGCCTTCAACCCCCACAGAAGAATACAAATGCGGTGCCGTCTTCATTGATACCACAAAAGAAGGCGTTAAAAACGATGTAGATAATGTGGAACCTAAACTTCTATAAGCTAACGGAAACACTTCGCCGCAAATAACCCAGTTTAAAGGCACTAAACCTAGGCAAAAGGATATAGTATAAATGACCATTAAAGCCATCGGGACAATGTCCAAAATCCAAGCTTCAGTGAAGAAACCAGCCTTTCTCATGTACACAAACGTTGACACTGAAGATAGTGACAAAACAGTCAGCACGCCGCTTGTGAATAAAATGGTTCGCCGCTTGAAATACTTGAGCAGGAATATAGCTAAGAAAGCGCATACAGTCCTTAATAAATCTATAACGGTGAACTGCCATGCGACGTCTTTTGGGTCATCCTTATCCAGAACTGCTTGTAACATTGTGTTCCCGTAAGCGGCGACCATGTGAGCTCCCCCGAATTCAAAAACTATCAACATGCTGATTGCTATTATAGCTGGCTTATAAAACTCTTTCTTCTTAAATATCTTCAAGACATCCTTTATTGCGTCGGCCATAGTTTTAAAGATACCACCTCTTGTGCTTTTGATTTTCCTCTCCTCTGCCATTTCGTTTTTCTGAGCGCTTATCATTGCTTCCAACTCCTCTTCCTGCTCAAACCCATCACCTCGAACCCATCTGAATGCTTTCTTCGCTTCCTCGAATTTCCCTTTGGAGACTAACCAGCTGGAGGATTCTGGAGAAAGGCTGATTATGGCCATGGATATCAGCGGGAACATGGAGCAGACCACGGCTGTCATTTTCCAAGTTAAATGGGCTCCCCAGAGGTGAGACAAGAATATCCCAAGACCGAGTGAAATGGCGAAAGTTCCTAAGAAAGCTCCACGGTATTTGGGATCGGTGTATTCGGCGACTAGTATGGCGGCTAAAGGTGTTCGTAGTCCTAATGCTAAACCGTGCAGAAGTCTGGCCAGTAGAAATAGAGGGACTGAGTTTCCTAGGACGAAGACAATCCAGCCTAGTAAAGCTGGGACTGTGCAGATTAGGTGAGCCTTCTGTCGGCCGAATCTGGTCATCAGGATCGGTGATATGAAGTTGCCGACGATGCCCATCACACCGACGACTGACGCTGAAAATTGAAAGAGTCAACTTGAGAAAACCGTACGTTTATGGGTCTCGTAGAGAAAGGGCTTTTTAAAAAAAATTATACAAAGTTTTATCTAGAATAAATGCAGCCGTCTAGACTGACTGAAATGGAATGGATGATCGGGTTGCTTGATAGAGTGCTTGATTCCACAGTACTCCGATAATAATGCCTTTATCTAGCTTATTTTTTTTAGCTAAGCTTATGGAAACCAAATAACTGATATATTATGATTTGTCCTGTTGGAAATCGAACCCACGATATGTGGCGTGGTTGTCAGGGTATTTAACTATCACGCAAACTGCACCATCAGTCACCAGGACCTGCCTCAAGTCCTCGGTTATTTAGAATAGACGGGCTAGTTGGCTTGGTGGATAGATATCCGGACCGTCTGCCGGTTTAGCGAGCCACTTTTATGCCAGTAGATAGGCACCTACTAAGTATTAGTTGTTTTGTGTTACTTGACACAAAAAAAAGATCTTTGCAGAAAGATCAGTGACTGGGACTAACATTTGATCTTCTTCACGCCCACAATCGCCAAATGGGTTAGCAGAAAGACATTACTGACGTATGTCAAACGTGAAATGTAGTGAACATTGTCGCGGTCTCCCAAGCACATAACAATCTTGGGCCTCAAGTAATAATTTATAACTATGAATTTGTATTTTTTGGACCTCGACCGACCTTGAAATCGAGCCTAGGACCTCCGGTCTGTAGATCTTTATACAGCTCGGTTACCAATTGTGTCTCATGATCATAAAATCTAAACTTAAAGGCATTTTCCCAACCTACACTAGGCCATAGGGACCTAGGAGGAACTACTATAGTCACCAACTATGAAGTCATCTATTAACTGAAAATACGGCAAGAACGAAGACTCACCAATCCAAGAAGTATCATGGTCGGTAAGCGTGACTGGTCCACCGTCACTCTTCAGCTGAGCGAACAGAACCGCCGGGAAGCCGTGCGCACACCCATGCCCAGCTATGTTTAGGGCCGCGCCGCTTACCACGAAAGCCTGGAATTTGATTTAAAGAGTTTATAGAACCAAAATAATAATCTGCAAAATCATACCTTTTACCTTAAAATATCTGTGTTAAGTTAGAAAATATCAGAGAAAGTACAAACGTCAATAAACGAACGAGTTAAAACTATGTCATTTGAAGTAAAACGATGGGTTATGGTTTTGTATACCTATCTTCTCAGCAAAAGTAACTTTCCGAACCGGCATTAGAGCCTGACAACTCATAGTGCCTGTGAATGCGTATTTGAATAAATATACATAATTTCATAAAAGAAATAAACGGTTAGTATTTTATATTCATGAAATCTATAGGTACCTATTAATATTATAAAGAGAGATAGTAGATTTTGTATGATTGTTTTGTAAATGGAGAGTGGAGAACTGAAGCTATTTGAATAATTCTTTTGCTTTTTAAAAGGTACATTATTTCTGATGGACATACATATGCTATATAGTTCCACGATCTATAAAATCCCTCTGAAATGTGTGTAAAACCGTGAGACGGAAGCTAGTATAGAATATAAATCATAAATTAAAATCTCTAATACTCGACTGTTTTAAAAGTAAACTTACATGACGTGAAAAACATAACCCTGTCCTTGCAGTTGCGCAGTCGGGTAAAAAAGGTAAATAAATTATTCACGCCGATTGTTGGCAAATATTGCATTTACCTATAGAGTCAACGCAGAACTACTTAAAGAAAACAGCTTTCTTACCTGTTTGATGAATGGCTTCATCTCATCAGGTCGTCATGCAGTTACAGGAATCTGGAATAATAAAAAAAACATCTGCTTTTATTAATTATCATATCTATATTTAAAATTTTAATGTAAAGGTTTGTGAGGAAAGATGTTCTTTCATGCAAAAACTACTGAACGGATTTGAATAACACATGGCACATAGATAGAACATGCTTTGGCATAACATATAGGCTACTTTTTACCCGGGGAAATGAAATATCTCTCGGGAATGAGAGTGAAACCGTGATATGTGCGTGTGTTGTCTGTGTGGGTGATTTTTGTGTGTGTTGTATATTTGTAGGGTCTGTGTAAGAGTGTGTTTATTGTGTAGAGGTATAGCCACAGATTAGATTATGTTACTCCAAAGGTACCTTCGCTTAAAACTTCATCATCATCTGCCCAACGACTAAGCATTATTTTATTTCAATTTAATTTCTTACAATAGCCATTAATTAACGATATTGACTTACTTAGAGGGTTAAAATTAAAACGCGAAAGATAATCATGCACTTGACCGATTTTTCAATTATCATGAATGAATCAGACTAATTAAAGTACCTAATTAAATAAATAACGACTTTAGTGAGTAAACCACGAAGGCCGTGCCTTCTCGTGATTCTCGTCAGCAACCCAAGTAGCTGAACCGAACAATTTACAAAAAAAATTGTAGGTATTTTTACTTACACTGAAAATAATGCACTTAGGTTTTTTCAACGCTCTATATCTCTGAAATTACTAGTCGAATTTGAAAAATATTTTTGCATTTGATAGCTCAATACTTGAAGAAAATTATAGGCCTATGTAACTGTGGGGGGCAGCGAGTTATTGATAGTTCTTATTAAGTATTGTCTCGGTGGTCGAGTGGTATAAATCTCGACTAGAGCTTCGAGGTCCTGGTTCGAATCCCAGGTCGGGTGAGGTAATATTAATGTTTTACGTCTAGAAACGTTTACAGTAAGCCTGAGATTGCTAAAAGTGCCCGAAAGAGGGCGACAATGGTCATTTCACGTTAAGACTTCAAATACCTATGGAGATATAATATTAAAAAAAATAAGGGGTATCATAAACACAAACGATAGAAGTGAACCTTTTGTATAACAGGGAATCATTTTAATTAATAAATCAATCACTTGTAAATAGCATAGATCGTGTTTATCATTCATTTATTTTTCGTCACACAAATAAAATAAGAAGTTTCACTTTAAAAAAAAACAACGAGTTGCATTCCGGGAGTGCCGGCAGAAGTGAAAACTTGAACATTAACGTTGTGCATTTTTGTGCACGTGTCCTGACGCGAGTTTAACATGTTATACCCATCCCATGAAAAGTGCTCAACGCCGCTAAAGAAGTTTTTACTTCAAAAATCAAATGCAATATAAACAAAAATATATGAAAAGAATGAACGCATCGCTTCCAAACATCGTAGACAGTGTAAACACTTCCCCCAAGGCGTAGCCTTCATGCTGCGCTACTCAGGTTTTTATCATGTTCGATTACAGTGTAATTTTTATTGACAGGAGCACGCAACTACATCGCAAAGTAGGTATTCCTTTGCTCTTATGTTAAGTTCATGATTGCAACACAAAAAAGTGTTATTTATTACGTACATACCTACTTATACATAATTGTTTTGCGCTGGTTTGCAATGCTCTTGATTAGGCCTAATTATTTCTTACAGACAAAGATTTGAATATTCATGATAATCTATATGTATACTTCTATAGTAATATTATAAAGAGAAAAGATTTGTATGTAAGTATGATTGTTACTCTTTCACGCAAAAACTACTAAACGGATATGGATGACACTTGGCACATAGATAGAGAATATCGTGGAATAACATATAGGCTTTTTTATCCCGGGAAAATATGATATCCCTCGGGAACGCGAGTAAAACCGCGGGGCACAGCTATATACTACAATTGAATAATAATGAAATGAAATATTCAAATAGGCCTTCACAGGCACATATGAATGGTCAGACTCTTACACCGGTTCGGAAGGTTGCTTTGAACCGGCAATAAACTCTAAAATATACTAGTAAAACCAGGCAGACTCTTGGAAGTACCTACTACCCTTTCCCATTTCCGCCGTAATGCACGTGTACTTATATTACTGTGTTTCGGTTAGAAAGGTAAGGGGGCCGATGAAATTACAGACACATGAGACTTAACAACTTCACGTCTCAAGGTCGATAACGCATTGGCAATGTCCCTAGTGTTACAAATGTCTATAGGCGGCAATGACCATTTACCATCAGGTGGACCGTCTGCTTGCTTGTCGGCCCCAAGTGGTATAAATGGACACTAAGACGAGGTCCATTCTGCTTTCTTAAAAACATAACTCGAGGAGCTCGCTAACGAGAGACGCCCGTGGTTAGAAGTAGAGCTCTTAGAGGAAGTCCTCCATACCTATTTACGCCGTGAAGTAGAGGTGTACTTCCTGTGTTGTCTTATAGTACAAGCTCTGCTTAGTTTAGTGTCAGATGGACATGTGTAAAATAATGTCCCGGGATATCTATTTATTTAATAATAATTTATTAATTAACAATCAAGGTTACAGATTTTACATAATATGTTACATTTCACAATAAGTATATTGTATATAAGGGTAAAAAACAATGATAGAATGTTATATTAAATAACATTATGCTGCAGAAATCTGTACACAGAAAATGACAACCCTGCCTCTTAAACTAGGGTAACCTGTATCTTAAGAGTAAGGTATTACTTATCTAGATTTATACATCTATGAAACTGTGTCAATCTACCATTGAAATTAAAGAATAAAAGAAAATCTATTTAAAATATTAATAAGAAATCGCACTTGGCTGCTGTTTGTTTAATAATATCCTGGGACATTCTTTTACAGATGGCTATCTGGTCCTAAACTAAGCAAAGCTTGTACTATGGAAACTAGATAACTGACACTTACTTAGATATTTACAACCAGACAGAACAAACAGTCATGCACACTAATGTTTGTTCTGGGCGGGAATCGAGCCTGCGACGAGTGGCGTGGCATTCAGGGTATCTAACCACCAAGCCAACTGACCCATCAGTTTATTAATCTGCAGTAATTAGCAGTTGCATCGCCACACTGCGCGAATGCGACGTGACACAAATCTTTGCGTTAACAATGGAATTGCGAAATCACGACACAGCGGCGGCGGCGTGCCTACGCATCACATTTTATTTGCATGTTTTACTGAATGCATAGTTTTAGACTTGCATAAAAGATATTAATTATGACACTGAGAAATAAATAAATAAATCCCGGGACATTCTTTACACACGGCCATCTGGTTCCAAACTAAGCAGAGCTTGTATTATGGTAACCAGATAACTGATTTCGTACTACATATACTACTTTATTTTTCTAAATACATAGGTACTTATACTATAGATATTTACTCCCAGACACAGAACAACAGACATGTTCATGCACATAAATGTTTGTCCTGGGTGGGAATATAACCCGCGACCTTCGGTTTAGCCACCAGGCCAACTGGCCTGTAAAATGATTTTTTAATGGTATGATGGTAGATATGCGGTACATCCGAGGTGTATCCATGGATTGAGAAACCTTGAATATAAGGAGATAATATTCAAAATCTAACATCGTGAAAAGGCAACAAATAAACAATAAGAGTTACTTTCGGATTTATAATAAGTATTAATAGGATTCCCGGAACAATATTATCACCGAGTGAAAGTGACTATTGTCATAACGACACGATACAGTAATTTAATAATGAAAACACGCAACGAATTGTTAACCACCTCCATTTTTTAAGTCGGTTTCTAAGTAGCTCACAAATGGTTGCAATTTTATTTAAAAAGACCACCTTTAATTACATATTTAGGTATAAGACACCAACAGTTCACATATTGCCACGTTCATTAGTAATTTTACAATATAATTTTGATTCTGATACGTAAACCTATAAGCATTAGCCAAATAACAAAAGTTTCTAGTTAGAAAATTAAATTTATACATATCCAAAAAATAAAATAAAAAAGTTAACTAAAATAAACCATGAAGCAAATAAATTAATTTACAAATTGAACCAACAAATATATAATATATATTATTATACCAACAGATTATACAGACAGAAATATGCTTAACTATTTATTGCAATCAATGAATCAGAGAATATATCGATATCATGTACAAGATTTAAAAAAAATATGTTTTCTTCGTCGTTTTCTCAAATACTTTACGGTGGTACACGGTATGTGCGAGTCCGTTTGTTCGCTTTTTTATAGTCTGTTTTGGGTTAGGACGAAAAGAAGCAAAAAGAAACTGGGGCTCGATTCTTGTGAAGAAAATGTCAATAACTCGAGGATGTTTCGTCGCGGCCTCCGTGCTCTGTCTCTGTCGCTAACTACGCTAATACTACTAATCACATGAGAGGTAAGCTCTTTTTTTGGAAGGGACGAAGGTGTTAGCCTCTCATCCATCACACACACAAGGCCATCAGCCTCGCTACCGTCCTCGCCGGCGTGGACGTAAGAAACCGCGCTCTCCTTAATATGTTCATTGTAGAGTTTTTTGTTTTATTATTGTTATGAAATAAAGAACCACTAATAATCAGATAAAGTAAAGTCTTTGATTTAAAAAAGGCCCCCCACGCAACGCCCTGAGCCCGAGGTTCGAGCCCCACAGGGGGCACCCTCAGTGCGCTGTTGCTTAAAATTTTGTATTTCGGTTGAGAGCCCTAAGCGCTCACCGATATTGTCCGCGTAAGGGTGTCAGAGCCATCTGAGGCTAACACCTTCGTCCATTAAAAAAAAAAAAAAAAAAAGTGTTAGCCTCAGATGGCTCTTACACCCTTACGCGGACAATTCCGGCGAGCGCTAGGGGCTCTCAGCCGAAACCGAGGCCTCCGTGAAGCGGCTCGCCGACGAAGTTTGTATTAGCTGAATAAGGGGGCTCGGGCGTGTATGGGCCGCTTTGGGGTAGTCAAACCATGGGTTGACCAAAATGTAAGGTTTAACTCCTAAAGCCTTTTAGTTAACCTTGAATATTAAATTAAAAGTCATTGACATTACTTATTTTTATACAATACAAGTGAAAAATAGTAAATGTTTTCAATTAATAAAACAAAATATTTACTTTTGAATTGTTATAATGTACAATTGTTTTTAATTGTGCATTGTTGGATGACTCTGAGTCTGACCTCGGACTCTGACTTACAAACAGTGGCGCAGCTACCGGAGGACTAGACGGGGCAGAACCTCTGGCCCCCAAGCTTCGGCTAGGGGACAAAATATTTTAAATAGTTTAGTTGGGGCCCTACTTAATTTTTTGCCCCAGGGGCTACGGTTATCTAGCTACGCCACTGGCTATGAGTAAAGGAAAACATGGAGAAAACCATAGAATGGGGGAAGGGTACTTAGCTGGCTACCACAGTATTTTTTTTATTTATACCATATTTACCGACATACTACCAGAGGGTCCATCTGATGGTTAGTGATCACCACCGCTATGGACATTTGCAACACTAGGGGCAACGCCAATGCGTTATCGTCCATGAGACGTGAAGTGTGCCTTACCTTTCTAACCAAAACACAGTAATGTACTGCTTCACGGTCTTTCTTATTTATTCAAACTAGCCTTGAAGGTTTTTTGGAACCATCTTGACGGGTAAGTTGTCATTTGGGTATATCTGGGGTAGGTTTGTATTTGTATAAGAATTTTGAACAGTGGATCCAAGAATTGGGATGTGTCCTGTATTAAAGATAAATGATCAAACACTAACCAGTGTATTGAACATCCAAAAATATACGAAGACATTAAATATGATCAAAATTAAATCAATAATGTGATTTTTCAGTACCGATCTAATCATAAAGAGTATGTTATTTGATGCTGTACAATTATGACGTGACAGCTTGCTATTTCAAACAAAACTCCATACATTCGATCGTTTTGACATTTCATAAAGAATTGCTGATTTGACATGTCAGGACACATGAACACATCCCTATTACCCTCTCACTCACATTCAACTTTTTTATAATTCTTAAGTACTACTTAGTTAAGATTTAGATTTAATAATATGTATTTATAACCAATGGCACGGATTTCTCTGTTTGTTATTTATCATCAAATGCAATTTTTTTTTATGCCACTTGGGCCGACAAACACGCAGACGGTCCACCTGATGGTAAGTGGTCACCGCCGCCTATGGACATTTGCAACACTAGGAGCATCGCCAATGCGTTGTCGACCCTGAGATGTGAGGTTGTTAAGACTCATGTGCCTGTAATTTCACCGGCCTAAGTAATTCAGAAGTAAAATTATTAACCGTGAAACATTATGTTATAAAACCTTGCAACAGTGACTCATATTTCACGCAAGTCATTCAACTATAGACTAGACTTTCTGTTTAACAAATAAGTTTCCTACACAACAACTTAATATATGTATACTACTAATATTATAAATGCGAATGTTTGTGTGTATGGATGCTTGTTACTCTTTCACGCAAAACCTATAGAACGGAGGCCTAAGCACGAACCTCTATCGCTAACGTATCGTCATCGTGTCGAGTACACCAAAAAACTGGGTTGTATAGAAAATGGAACACCGTGCATACCGTGACGTTGCGCGATGTTGAATTTTCCATTGCATTGGTTTTTGGCGCGCTCGATACGATGACCATACCACAGTATCAATATTTATACTGTGACCATACGCTTGCGATAGGCTTTGTGCTAGGGGCACAACTTGGCACATAGATAGAGCATATCCTGGAATAACATATAGGCATTTTTATCTCAGGAATATGTTCATCCCTCGAGACGCGGGAAAAACGCCGGGGTACAGCTAGTTGTGCTACGTTCACTATAAAATTTGTTTACAAAATTAAAGAAATGCCACAGATATTATATTACCATAATTTGAAAGATAAGATCATATGCACTGCTCCAATTTACGCAATACATTTTGAATCTGTTGCGTGCGATAATTATGATTTATTTGTGCTGCGGAAAATGATTCAAATTACGAACAAGAATTATAGTAGGTAATTTGAAAATAAAACGATAATAACGGTTATTGACGTCCAAGGATTTAAATATACATTGATTAAATAGTTGAATGGAAATTTAAATACAAAGAAAATAGCTTTTTAAAATCGTCGTAATATGGACCAATTGATTTTTTATTCAAAATAAATGACCAAATACTAAACAGTGAATAAGCAGCATAAAAAATTAAGATGCATCCAATGTTATCGAAATTTTCTAATTATTAAGTCCCGATTTAACCATCAAAGAGTATATCGTCACAATTTGCTATTCACATAGAACATTTAGGATTTGACATTTAATAAAAAGTTGCTGATTTGACATGTAAGTTATCTAGGCGGTAAAATCGCAATCTATTGCTATATTCTTCTAGATGGTATAAATTTTTGTAGATATATGTTTAAATATGAAAAAATAGGTAAACAAATAAGGCTGACCGGTTGGCTTGGTGGTTTGATATCCTGACTGGCTCACCACGTATCGTAGGTTCGATTCCCACATATCAGAGTAAATATGTATACATACATATTAATTTGAAATTAGAAAATGTTATATGCAAAGTATATCTCAGTTTACTGATTTTTTATCAACACAAACTCTACTTAGATTGGGATCAGATGTCCGTGTGTATTATAGCCACTTTTTTAATTTTGACGTCAACAGAAAACGAAAAACTTGCCATATTTTTTTTATATTTTAGTCATAACAATCGTGTTGACTGTGTAGGCCAAACCTAATAGTGGACAGAAGTAAAAAATCGTACCGATACAATACAATTCCATTAGCAACATTGAAATCGATTTCAAACCATAAAAAAGGTAATCTCTTCCTGGAACAGCCAGTATGATTTCTTTTTTTAAACATCACAGCTTTTAAGTGCTTCCCTATTCGTTAACGTAATAAACAACTTTGCAATCTAGATGTTAATTTATTGACTAATTGGAAATAATTAACTTCACAATGATGTTTGCAGATTGTAGACATTCCAACATCATTGAAATAAAAAAACGTCTCTTTTTGAAGTTGCAAGTCTGTTATCCTTTTCGCGAGAACTTGGAGGAGATATAAATATCCCAGAACATTCTTCACACACGGCCCCAAACTAAGCAGAGTTTGTACTATAGAAACCAGATAACTGATATACTACATATTAAACAACTTTTTTTTTCTAAATACCTACTTATATAAGATATTTACACTCAGACATATAGGTACATGAATACAAATGTTTGTCCTGGTAGGAAATCGAACCCGCGCCCTTCGGCTTGGCTGTCAGAGTCGCTAAGCACCAAACCAACAGGCCTGTCATCAGATGAAATCGGAAATTTTATAATGTAAAAGGTTTCATACATTTAAGTCAAATGTGTCCTGCAAAAACGAGCGCTACTCTTCAATGACTGTCTGTGCTAAACTGTCTTAATGTTTGCCAGTACACTCCTATCTTCAACCTTCTCCAGATATCGTACGACACAAGATCGAATGCACTGGTGAGGAAACATACAGACACCAGCGTGTGGTGGTAAAACAGCGCTCTCAACCGAGAGTCCGGGTCAAACCCGATGTTTATTTAATGATGAATTAAGCCGTCCAGCTTCCTGGCCATAATTGTAGGAATATTGGCCTATAGTTCCCCACATCCGAGATATCACCACATATGGATATGATCCACCACATACCTCAAATGCTCAAGAGTGAGGCCACGCCCGGGAGATTTGGCTTCACTCAAATTTGGAAATGATAAGCCATTTGACTAGCAGATGTACGTATAGAAAAAGTTTATCCGGGAGGACCAACTTGGGCGCTGGTCCAAGAGAATACTGCACCTTAAAATGATCCATAAGCATGTTTGCAATCAACTCTGGACCACTTATTAGGAATATTAAGAACATTCAATTTTGACTCGATACAATCCCATATTTTTATGTATATAATATAATTATATTTCATAAATGTATAGATAGTGAAGTAGCGTAACCTTATTTATTTCCGTAAATCTCTTAGTAATTTGAGGACCCTAAATTGACCTAGTTGACAGTAAAGATTAACTTGTATGTCTTAGGTTTTGCTCGAGGCGATTACGATATACGTAACCTATGTATGCACCTACCTATGTTTATAATAAAAAATAAGTGCTTACCATGTAGTTAGGTTTTGACGAATTAATAAAAAAAGAGAAGATCAACTCTACTGATGAAAGTATGCCACTTGAGCCGACAAACAAGCAAACGGTCCACCTGATGGTAAGTGGTCACCGCCGCCTATGGACATTTGCAACACTAGGAGCATCGCCAATGCGTTGTCGACCCTGAGACGTGAAGTTGTTAAGTCTCATGTGCCTGTAATTTCACCGGCCCCCTTACCTTTCTAACCGAAACACAGTAATACAATTGCACTATTGCTTCACGGCGGAAATGGGTAAGGTGGTAGTACTTCCCCGGACGAACTCTGCACTAAGAGCTCTACTACTCTAAGTAGATATATATTAAAAATTCAACTGCCGCCTGTTGGAATATAAAAGTATTTTTTCCATGAGATTTCGATTTTGAAAGAGTTCGACACGGTCTACTTCCAATCCTTCTGTCGATAATAGAGATTCTAGCACGAGGATTATTTGGCTAATAGGCAACCATGTGTTGGATTGCACTTGAGTAATATTAAAAAGGCGGATTCACTTCTGCAGTGTGCTCACACGCATCTAAGGAACCCAGTAATTAGACACCTTCGGACATGTTCGCGAGTGGTTCGCGTGCAAGTTAACATCACCATTATCCGTATGGTTAAAAGAAAATAAACGCAATAAATACGAAATATATTAGTTTTTATGTAAACAAATCTACTAAAAACGCTTCTGCGCTGGTTCCTTACCTACCGATGACAAATCCAACCGTTCAATGCTAGAATGAGCTTGAAAAGTGTGTCAGGTTTAGTGTTTGGGGGTAGTATTGGCCAACCCTTAGACTCCCTTTCGACCCTGGGACTAGGTAGCTCACGTTCAAAAAGTTTCAACCAGAGATCGAAAGTGTTGACCCTGAGCCATAAAGCATCGGAATCTTTGAGAACCATTTATCTGTCAACATAAATAAATGTACCGGGATATTTATTTACTTATTAGCATTATGCCCGTCAGCATAACTGTATTCTAGCATGGGGAGGGGCATGTAAAACTGTTTTCACTACAGTTGAACGTTCATAGGTTGCGGCTTTAATCTTTGGCAAACAACGACGACTTTCGACACACCATTTTAGTAGGAGTAGAAACTAAGTTTTAACTATCAGACAAATATGTATTTTGTGTTGTATATTTATATGGTTTTTAGACCGTTTATTGAACCGGTGTTTGAGTCTGACGATACATATGGGCCTATTTGAATAAATATGTCATTTCATTTCATATAAAAATATTTATCATATTTAAGTATCCCTGGTAAACTTTACAGTTCTTTCTTCTAAACTAGATTTTTTTCACCGGTTTATTCATTTTATTCAAAACTAAATTTAATAATAATAAGATTTACATTTTTAACTAAGATTGCGACAAATTTTCAATTTTTTAAATTTAAAAAATGTACTTGAAATTATTCAGAAAGGCTTTCACAATATTAGCAATATAGTGCAGTTTCTGAGAAAATATATAGGTAGTAACTAGATATTGTTTACTAAACTACATACTTAAAATTAACTAATAAATAAAGCAATAATCCTTTAATAAAAACTGAATTTAGATTGTTAGAGCCGTCTATGGGTAAGGTGCCGAGAAGGATGGCTATTTTTCTACTTTGTATAGCTAAGCTTATTCTCTGATCAAAACATGAGCCAGCCCTCTGGTCACCGGATGACAACAATTTACGCGCCTCTGGCCCCCACGGCCCAAGTGTTTCTACTCCAAACAGCAAATATGGTTATCTACCTCAATACTATAATATTAAAAAGAGGAAAGATTTGTATGTAAGTATGTTTGTTACTCTTTCACGCAAAAACAACTAAACGGATCTGGATGAAACTTGGCACATAGATAGAGATATCCTCTAATAACATATAGGCTACTTTTTATCCCGGGAAAATATGATATCCTTCGGGAACGCGGGTAAAGCCGCGGGGGGCAGCTAGTTGATTAATAATTATATGTATAAATATTTTGTATCTATATATACAATGTCACTACCCTGGCTGACTCATCAACGCCAAGTCGCTGATGATAAAATTTTTAATGAATAAAATATTAATTTTATGCAGGTGCTATTTAAGAAAGATTTTTTGGAAATTAATCCCTTAGGGGGATAAATTAAGGTCACAGATAAATTTAAATTACTTGAAACCTGCTATTAATCCTCTTCAAAATAATTAAATAAACACGATTTTAGAAATTTTCAAAATGGGGCTTCATTTTCAAAAATTCGAAAATCTTTTTTAGGTACTAAAGGGCTAAAAAGGGGTAATATTGGTAAAGTAACATGCATACCTACATAAGTGCAGTATATCGGACATACGCTGTACACGGACACTTTCGGTACATCATGAACAGAGAAACATACGAGACGAGATGACCTAGCCATACCCCATAGCCTAGTGTATCCTAGTTTGAGGGGATAGATCTACTTCCATTATTTATAATAAGGAGTTTTGATTATATATAGAGAATATATAAATCAAACGCATAGGTTTGCAACTTAAAGTAAAGTTTAAATTGTTTTGTTGTAGTTTATATAATATTGCGTTTTTATTATTATTATTTCCAATTGAAGATGAACCGTTTCTATATACTCAATAGAAAATAAATATACGATGTTTCCATGCAAATAAATTGTATAAAAATATAACTTGCCAGTATTTCCCACACCTCACTTTTTTTTTTTTCAATTTTGTTCCTACAACTTCGTCTCATCTAGCGAAGTAACGGTGGTCGACTAAACCAATATTGATTCGACTGCACACTTTTAAACCATTGCTTTTTTTCTTTCAAACGTAACCTTGACATTGGCACTAGGTATTAACCCTAGTTTACTTAGATCTACCAACTCTATATCATTCGGTACCACCGAGAGCTCAAAATACATTGGCGGATGTTATTGTGAAAACTAGTTATCGTAGATCTCTCATTTTATGTGATATTGAATAACTTATAGGTCAAATTATGTTGGTTATTCTATAAAATGCAAGTACCAGTTTAAAAGGACGTGTAAGTTGTTCGCAAGTTGGTGTAAAGGAAGGTTCAGTTTATAATGGCTATGTAGGTTATAGTAAGTGCGCATATTTACACGTTTTAAACCAAAGTATAGGAAATAATTTTATAACTACAATGGGCTTTTGTATTCTAGTTTATCTTTAATTGCTAGGAAATGTAACTGGACACGTTGAACCGTTTGCTGAAACATGATTCACGAGTGCTTGACTTTTGTCGGAACTAGTATCTCTCTGAAATCATGAGAGAAATTTATGAAAATTCTCCATAAAATTACGTCCATACAATCGTACATAAACGAATTTTGATTTGTTTGTACCCAATGCCTTTTTATATGTACTATTTATCCGAGAGCGATGAAACTTTCGTAATATTTTCTGCATGAGCCAACACTATATTAATAACGAAGAGTAAATTTTGAACTTTTTCTTTTATTTATTTATTTATTTCAACAACAAAATCCACAGCTCTTAGTCACTAAAATTTTAGATATTTGTATACCAATACTTACAGCCAATTATGGAAATTTAACCTAGTTTTATTTAATGCAGTCACATCCATGCTGTATTCAGTACTTAATAATATCATACAAAATTATATAAAAAACAAGAATATATGTGTGGTATATAGGGAACGGTGTGCATGTGTGTGTGTGTGTGTGTGTGTGTGTGTGTGTGTGTGTGTGTGTGCGTGTGTATTGGTGTGTGTGTGACGGTATTGCGATATACGTAAATCCCACCTGATGGTAAGTGAAGATGAGGCCGAAGGCGGAGCTCGCTTTCCCGTTAGTAGGCTATTCACTCTTTTAAACTATTCTCTATTTTACTTTATACCATACTAGCTGTCCCCCGCGGTTACACCCGCGTTCCCGAGGAATGTCACATTTTCCCGGGATAAAAAGTCTATATGTTATTCCAGGATATGCTCTATCTATGTGCCAAGTTTCATCCATATCCGTTCAGTAGTTTTTGCATGAAAGAGTAACAAACATACTTACATTCAAATCTTTCCTCTTTATAATATTAGTATAGATATAGACTAACGTACTGTGGTTTCACCCGCATTCCCGGGGGATCTATTATATCCCCGGATTATAATATAGCCTATATCCGGTATAATATATGTACCTTTCGAATGGTGCATTTTTCAGATAGGTGTCATGCTTCCGGAGATTACCCTCCGCATACATACAAACTCATAGATTGGATTTTCGGATCAAATTTGCTGACAAGACCTAGTAGAGCAAATGTCCTGGGACAATTTTTTACACCACATCTGATCCTAAATAAAGTCGAGCTAGTGGTATGATAACCAGATAATTGATACTGCATATTGATGAATAAAGGCCCGGTAGCTATGATGTTGGACTGTCACACACTCGGTCGTGGGTTCGTTTCCCACGTAGGAAAGATTTTGTCTTTTTCCTATTTTTCCTAGTTTTTTATAACCTAGGTGTAGACATGAATAATTAATAAAAAGTATGGGGTAATTTCCATCGGCAATTATAAAAGATTTTAAGTATTTCTCTTCTATTGCATTCTCTTGTATTGCATTCTCAACTTAATTCTAATGATATTCAAGAACATCATTGTTTTTACGGTGCGTGTTGCGAATGTTTGCAAATAAGTAGGTAAGTACGCATCCGTAAGTACGAAAAATATGAATGAGCGTATCTAGATGCGTGGTAAGATTTTCTCATAAGTATTATATCATAGGTGTGCTGTGGCAAGAATTTACAAGAGAATGTACCAATATGTCGAAATCTTCATTAAAGAATTATTTTCCTTGACAACTCACACTTTCTGGGAAGTAAAGTTCGCTAATGTTGTTTAACAATGTCAAGGGAATATTAACTCTAATGCTTTAGCTTTATCATCATACCAATTATTGTAATAACAGATAAATCTTCTTTGAAAATTAATAAAATTCGTTTTTTGACTAAACTAGCTGTTTCATCCCCGTTCCCGAGGGAACTAACATTTTCCCGGGCTATAATCTATCTGTGCCAAATTTCATTCAGATCCGATCAGCTGTTCTGGTGTGATTGAGAAACACACATCTATTCATTAAAACTTTTGCATTTATAATAAGTAAGATTAAACGTAAAAAAGCCTACATAGGTATATATAACGGACTATAAACTACTTTTGTTTCCTTTTTGCGTAAAGAGTACCAAACGTAATAAAAACTCTTTGATTGTTTATAATATTTTTTTATATGGCCATGTCATTTACCTTCATAATATCTAGGAAGGTAGGTTATGAATAATAATTTGCTTCCTGGAACCTTCTATGTATCTTAACCACTATTATCCCCGTAGAGGTAGGCAGAGGTATCAGTATTGAGACCCACATACCATTGAAGATTTTAAGTCCCAACGTAACATGTATATATAGTCGTGGTCTCACATTACCAATCCGGAGCTCTGCAGGTAATTATTTCTAATCTATGAAGCGTTAAATTTACTTTAAACAACCAGGGAATCGAATCCAAGCCTCCAGACTCTAGCGAAGCGTAATTCCATTCAACCATAGTGGCAAATACTGCATCTACTAAAATAAATTAAAACAATAAAAACTGACCTTTTACTCAAATAAATTGATTCCGTAAACATTCCATTTACAATTCACAATCAATTAGTTCACACACATAAAACATTTTTGTTATAACATAAATCAATTCGATGACAAAAACAAGTTCATTCCTTCATTTATTTAAAATTGTAATAAAATATAAAAAAAAAACACGAACGCGGAAGAACAATATGAACAATTTTTTTTAAATTACGAATTTGTTAAAACGCGCGAAGTTTGCATAGTGTGGGGAAAGTGACGCTCGAGTCGGTCGATTTCTCCCCTGGCTTCGAATCGACTGACGTTGTACATCGAGAACGATTACGACACAACCCTGTCTCTCATTTAGTGATGTTATAACTATGGTCATTGCGATTATTACAAGAATAGTAAAATTTTTTGTTGTAATTTTTTTACGTCAAATTACATAATTTTAATTACTAAGAATTTTGTGTTTTACTTCAAACTTGCTTTAAACTTAGACCAATACTGTTATTCAGATTTGTAATGCCCTACTTACCTAGATAGTGAACGCAACAATTTTTTTCGTATAAGTATTTTATTATTTGTTGGTTACGACATAATATCACATCCACCGAATAGATATATCGATAGATTTTTGCAAACTGTGTCGCGACACTATTGTAAACTAAATGCATCAGTAGGTTTGTTTGTCCGTCGAGTCACGTAAATCGTATTGAGTAAAATTGACACGTCATATTTTACACAATATATTCGCAAGAGTTCTATATGTGACATAACAGTAGCATAGGAGTTGCGACTTCCAAAGAGTTATATTAAAAGGCTCAAGGTGTAGTCTTAGTAGTGTAGTCCCTGAAATGTATCGATTAAAAAAAAATTACGCTGTTTGAATTTGGAATTGTGCTTTAACGAAACATAATGCAGTTGGTAAGGGTATCAAGAATGCAATGCGCATTTTTAAAATCGAGAAATGACATACACTCAAACTCATCAATCCACCATTTCAGTGCACAATCAAATCCCAACGCATCGTATTTTTACTTTAAAGGTAGTAAGTACAAAACCTAGAGACGGACACTAAAAACCAGCTACCGGAACACACGTAAGCTACAGATTTATGACTTGAGGTTCGTCAGACCACGCCAGGTGGATACTAAAAAGGAAGTACCTTTTTGCAATCAATTTGTGATTTATGAAGTACTTAACAATAACAATAGAATTATTGTTTCAATTAAGCCAGTTGCCTTGGTGGTTAGCGACTCTGACTGCCAAACCTAAGGACGCGGTTTCGATTCCCACCCAGGACAAACATTTGTGTGCATGAACATGTCTGTTTGTTCTGTGTCTGGGTGTATATATCTATATAAGTATGTATTTAGAAAAAAAGTAGCATATGTAGTATATATCAGTTATCTGGTTTCCATAGTACAAGATCTGCTTAGTTTAGGACCGTGTGTAAAAGAATGTCCCGGGATATTTATTTATTTATTTAACTACTTTCCAGGGCAATCGTGTAATGTTATCGGAATCGACGTTATACTCAATTTTGCATTACATTGCCGGTGCTACGACTGTTCGACACTGCTCACGCGTTAAATCATCAATATATTATTAGGCTTCCAAATTGAATCCGAGAGTTACGCGGGCGCCGTCAATGATGTTAATTGATTGATTTCCATTAAATTCAATGCATTTCAAGACTGAATGCGTTCTCAGAGGTACAGACAGCAATTTAAGTAACTGGGCTTTGATTCTGTAAGGAAAATGACACTAGCTCGAGGATGATTCGTCGCGGCCGTTATGCTCTGTCTCTTTCGCTAATTACGCCCCTGGTGTTGCAAATGTCTATAGGTGGCGGTGACCACTTACCATCAGGTGGAACGTCTGTTGTTTGTCGATCTTGTGGTATAAAAAGAAACGAAAACCAAGACCGTTGAGGAGTTATTTCTTCTTATCCAATCCTGGATGTAGCATCAGGTCATGCTTAGCATAACAATGCATTGTAATTGGAATAACCAAATTGGATAATTTCAACCTCATAAGATAAGAGGACGCAGTTTAAATTCGGCTTCAAGTCTAAACTAAACAAACTTTATAACCAAGTCGTATATATCACTACATAGTATAAAACAATGTCGCTTTCTCTGTCCCTATATCCCTATGTATGCTTAAATCTTTAAAACTACGCAACGGATTTCGATGCGGTTTTTTAAATAGATAGGGTGATTGAAGAGGAAGGTTTATATGTATTAGTAACTATCTAGATTGCACTTGAGCGAAGCCGGGCGGGTCGCTAGTAAAAAAATAAAATAAAAGAAATAAAAAAATCTAACTGCATTGCATATTTGGGAACGCGAGTAAAACCGCAGGGCGGTGGCTATAGTATTTTATAAATTTTGATCTGATTAGCAATTTTTTTTGTTGCTGACTTCAATTTTATTGTAACCTACTTGTTTTAATTATGCTTGGATGGGGATTTGGATGGGGCTAACTGCCACTATCGCAAAGTTTCATATTTAAAGTAAATTATTAAATATCATAACAGCCATCGAATCGTGCGTACCTACTGTATTCTCTATTAGAAATTTTGGCGACAAGCCTCAGAGAACGGACCTCTCACGTAATTACCTAAGTAACGAAAGAGACAGAGCCCATTATCTGGGGTTCGATTCTGTAAGGAAAATGACTAACTCTAGGATGTTTCGTCGCGGCCTCTATGCTCTATCTCTGTCGCTTACTACGTTAATACTACTAATCACATGAGATGTAACCTCTCCGCGGCCTCCGTGAAGCGGCTCGCCGACGAAGTTTGTATAAGGAGGCTGCGCTGATAGAGCTCAACTAGCCGCGATAGCGTGTCGTACTCGTTTTGACTTTTAAGTTAAACAATGTCATAGTAAAATGAACTCTATTCATGTATGATAAGGATTACGGGTCTGATTTTTAACCGATTAACTATTTGATCAATAATAGAACGTAATTTCAAATGAAATAAAGTTGATTTTTGCGTGAAGTTAGTTTAATGTGATTTATCATACAGAAATTTTGTCTTAGCTCCAGTAATTATAATGACAACTATATTATCAGCATAGAGACCCCTAAATGTTTGCTTTTCTCAGTGAATATCAACAAGCCACGTCTCTCATCTTTCTTAATGACTTCCTTATAACTCCATTATAAAATCACATTGATAGCATCCAATAATTGTGATAGGCGATTTTGGCTACAGCTAAGTGTGCTATAGAAAAATTAACCCTATGGCATGGTGATAAGGTTCGTCAGCATCATCATACAATTAAGATTTGGATCAATAGATGACCTGTATCACAGAACCAATAGAGGGTGTAAATACCTACGTATGTATTTAGAAAAAAAAAACGGTTGTAGGTATATCTTCTGTAGTTTCCATAATACAAGCTCATAATAGGTTAAAAGGCGACTTGATTCAAGCGCCATTTTAAAAACTTTACGGGAGAGCTATTTGAAAATGTTAAAACCCAAAAACAGATACTGCATCCAAACTTCTTAACATTCCACATCGAAGCTGTTGAATATTAAAACTAAATGCAAGCTTCAACGAATTTGTGCATGGGCCATCATCATAGTAGGTAGTATAATTTATTAAGAAAACTGAAAACTTTCGTCAAAAATGGCGGTTGAGTCAAGTCGCCTTTTACCCGTCGATATTATGGCGATGTGTAGTATTGAATTTTTATGGGATATTTTTTATATAATAACTAGCTGTACCCCGCGGCTTCACCCGCTTTTATCTATATCATATATTGCCTATATCTAGGAAAAAATTGCCGCTGAATGGTAGCAATCCCATCCCGATATGTTCAGTAGTTTTGAGGTGATGGTGCGTCAAAGAAACCTTTATTTCCTTATATGTATGTAGTAGATAGATAGATACATTCTTTGGCATTCTTAACTGTCAAATCGCACCAAGTACATATATAACCGTTCTGTTGTTCTGAGGCCTAAGCACGAACATCTATCGTAAGCGAATCGTCATCGTATCGAGAGCGCCAAAAAGCTTTGTTCGATAAATGCATCACAGCGCACACTGTGACATTGCGCGATGTTCAATTTCCCATAGCATTGGTTTTTGTCGGACTCGATACGATGACGATACGTTTGCGATGCGCGTTCGTGCTAGGGGCATTGTTGTAAAATCGAAGCGTGTTTCATTAATCACAATTTGTACACGCGTCGTGATGTTTTATTCAAATACGCTTTAACAAGAACAGCTGAATAGTAAAAGATTCACAGTATTAGTATATCCTACTAATATTATATACTAGCTATCCCTCGCGGTTTTACCCGCGCTCCCGTGGAATGTCACATGTATTATACATAAAACCTTCCTCTTCAATCACTCGCTCTATTAAAAAAAACCACATCAAAAATCCGTTGCGTAGTTTTAAAGATTTAAGCATACATAGGGACATAGGGATATAGGGACAGAGAAAGCTACTTTGTTTTATACTATGTAGTGATGATACGAAAGTATGTATGTATGGATGTTAGTTTCACGCAAATCTACCAAACCGATTTGGATGAAACATGGCACATCGAATGGTATATCGAAAATGCCCTGGGAACACACATAGGATACTCTGTATTATTTTTTTATTTGTGTTACTGTGTTTCGGTTAGAAAGGTAAGGGGGCCGGTGAAATTACAGGCACATGAGACTTAACAACTTCACGTCTACGAACGTCTACGGGTCGACAACGCATTGGCAATTTGGTACTTTCTTAAAAATAAAAACAGTTCTATATTTAATTCTAGCTTCGAAACCACAACTAACGCCACCGTATTCGTGTCACTGCTGAACTTTGACTTTGAGTACCACTTTGACTTAATTGTTTTGTTACGTGTTGTAATTGATTCAATGCTTTCACATTTCTCTTAGTATTTGCATGCATGCGAATGCGTGAGTCGATGAATAATCATTAATGACTTTCTAACACATACCTAACAGAGATTATCTAAAGCCAAACTATATCATTTGTATTATGTAAGTACTGACCAAACAAATGGAATTAAGTGCAATATTTATCAACTTCATTTGAGACTCTTGACCAGCGGCGGCCTTACTCATTGCGATGCTCCGGGTGGCAGGTCATTGCGAGGCCCTTTGTCCTTCGTGAAAAGTATGTGATGCGAAAGTAAGTCTGGTCGTTTGGCTTAGGTATTTGTCATGTTTGACAAGAAATGCTAAAGTTATACAAATAAATAAAACTTGGTATCCATATTTTTTTTAATTTGTTTGGGTTGCGCGAGGCCCCTTTAAGAGCGAGGCCCCCGGCGATTTCCCTGTTCGCCACCCTCTGCTCTTGACCTCGGCCTAACCCTTTTACATGATCAGGGTGTCACTGGTATTTTCCCAAAGAAGTACATCGTTCCGGTATAAGTGTTTCAACTGTTTCAAAGCAGATTTGCACTCGTTTCGGCAGGGTGATGGTGTTATGCTCTCGTAATCGAAATTCAAGCCGATTTGCTGATACATTGACGGCTCTATCTTCTATCTATATCTGGGCGTAGGTGTGTGAATGAGATAGGAAGCACCTAACGGTCAATCTAGTTGCTAATCCACCTCAACATAAATTCCGAGTGCATTACAATTGCCTAGCCGGACAATGGCGTAATTAATATAGAGGGGCAAATGGGCTTGGTGGCGGGTTCAACCCCACCCTGGACAAACATTTGTGTGCATGACAATGTGGGTTTGTAGGATGTATATATGATTTATGTATATAAATGTTATATATGAAGTAGGTTTATCAGTTCTCTAATTGCCATAGTACAAACAGTAAGTACAAGCTATGCTTAATTTGGAATCAGATAACTGTGTGAAGAATGTCCTAGGATTGTATTTAAATTATTAATTAACAGATTAACAGCCGTAGAGTCACACAAAGTAATACCTGAAGTGGCAATAGACTGCTCAATGAACTGATAACCGATGGGGAAGAAAGGTTCTCGAGCGACCACCTACAGAAAAGCGACGACCTCTCACCAGGTGAAGCAACGATGGTAGCCGCTGGATACAGCCGGCTCAGGACCGTTTGAGTTGAAAATCTATGGAGGAGGCCCATCTTAAGCGGTGGATATCCCTGGACACACAGGAGGTATACTTATTGGTGTTGTTGTACAGCTCCAAAGATTTGTATGAAATTTATATTTTAATAGAGTTTGGATGTGAATAGGATTTTGATGTAATTTGGCACACAGGTTGCATGTTTTCGCTTAACACATAGGATACTTTATAGGTTATCTTAGACATCTTATAAAACACCATATTATATGTTACCACCGTACTTCGACTTTGAACCAAGCTATTGTTCTGCAAAATAACATTTTAAAACCAGTACGTATCGCGACCGTAAAAAATCTAGGTACCAAACTACCAAGTACTAGATAACAAATAACAAACACTATTTAAGTCTGCAATTCAAATAAAAAAAGCTCTGGCTCATGTAGTTAACGAGATTGCCTCTCACGAATAGGTACACTTACAAGGAATGACGCACTGGCTAAATTTGTCCTTGATTATAAGTAAATCGATGTAATATAATATAAGTAGTAGGTAGTACCTATATTACATCAGTTATCTGGTTTCCATACAAGCTCTGCCTAGTTAGGGGTTAGTTAGCCGTGTGTAAAGAATTTTGTGGGATTTGGAATGATAGATATGGGTAGGCTCTATCGTCTGCTTGCTCAGTTCCCAGTCATTGAGGTCGGGGTAGTATGATTTCTGAATTACCTCCCTATGCAGTTCCAAAATAATTTGGAGTCAGTGTAGTATGTTTTCTTTGCGTCCATTCGGTGTACTGCATGACGCCAACTCTCTTTAGAAATGCTTTTGTTGGCCACTCGGTACAAGGTGTAAAGTGCACGCAGTCATCGGTAGGGGAGAAGTGGCATGAAAGAGCCAGGTTTTGAAAGGGCTACCTAGATTATTTTGATAGTGTTGAAACGAATTCGGTTGGCAATTTTATATTTAAGTGTCAGCACTGATTCCCCGTCACCCACAAAGATATGACAGTTCGCCATAACCAACGGACACTGGTACATCGAGTCAAAGTTTTTGGCACTAAAAAGGAAGTATTTTGCTTCATTTAAGTTGTTTGTTAGTATTTTATTGAAAAGAATATAGGTAGATGGATTGTAAATTGGGTTTGTACATACATTTGGCCTTTTATGGTCATAAAATCTGAGCCGCTAAAGTTTTGATATAGTTCTTATTTTGTAGGCTATATATATTTTAAAAACTAGTCATGAAAGAGCCGGGTGAATAAGCCTTGAGAGAGCTTAGCACAATATTGAAGATATAACGATGTTGATTTTGATAGAAGATATTATTTTCTATTTAGTTTATTTTCGAGATTGTTATTAATAAAAAAAAACTGGCTTTGTGATATGTTATCATATATATTAGGTAGGACTACCTATGACTGAATAATACGCTAAGATTCAAGCGATCGTTAGAATTACATAAAATAACTGATACAATTAAAATTTTCCTTAAAAAAACATTATTTACAACAAAGATGCGTTAGAATTGTGTTTTTGTTTTTATTATTGTTAAATTATTATTATTTTGCATAATTTATACTTTATAGTGCTGACTCTGAGCTCTTTCATAACTTCTAGTAGCTCTTTCAATACCGAATTGTTTTAAAAGAGCCAAAAGACTTATCTTTTAAAAATGAATATTTAGTTGACTTTTTTAAGTATTTAAGATTTTTCTGTACGGAATAACTTACTCAAGAAAATAATTAATTATTTTGAAAAAAATAATCGTCATTTCTCTCATAAAAAGTATTATTTTTTGCTCCGTTTAGTAAACTGGCTCTTTCATGCCACTTCTCCCCTATACTCTTTAGTCGCTTTCAACACCCTAGAGATGAGTTAGGTTGATTTTATTCGACCCAAATAATTCAGCCAACAAAAAGTTTTAATAAAAATAAGTATTTATAAGTATGTTCAGGTCATAGACTATATTTAAAAACATTTAAAAAATAAAAATAGAACCACAGTTATATCATAAAAATTAATTGGCGCCAAAAATGAAATCGAAATGAACTCTAATAATGCAATCAGGAAGTAAGTAATCAATTGTCCAAGGTCACATCGATCAGACTAAACTGTTTTTTTTGACAATACAATCATTGGTCGTGCATTGATCTATCAAAATTGAGATCTATAAGTAAATGGCTATAAAAAATAATAAAGCTAAGTCATCGCCTATTCTTATATGTATATTTGGCATACAGTTCTGTGTTTTGTAATGGCAATAGATACATGGTTACTTCATCGATTGTTCATCGAGGTTGGTGTCGCTGGTGTTAATTTTAAAATATTAAAACAAAAATTTATACCCATACAAACTTTTTATAAATAACCTTTTTATGAGCAATCTTTTTACGGAAAGCTATATACTAAAATGAATAAACTGATGATGGTATTATGCTTGGCGAACTGTTTCATTTGATATGCATATCGTAAAGGGGTGAAATTACCATCTTGTATCGTCCGCCATCTTGGGACGTTAGTCAGCAGATTGTGCATTATCACTAAAACCAAGTATGTGAGCAAAATAAGAGCTCAACTGGATGTGCGAATTGCCCTAGAATTCAGTTGCAAGATTTCATTTAAAAATGCAGCTAAGTGGGAATTGGACGCGCACCACTATACAATATTCAACCAAAAATTCAACATAAAATAAGTTTCTTTTCATATTTGTATGGATCCTTTCAATTTTATTATTTTTTACTTTAACGGCCATTGTTGTGTGAAATTTGTTTGTGTCAAAAGGTACAGTCCTGTGACAGACGGACAGCGGAGGCTTATTTATAGGTTGGCAACCTTTGGTTACGGCAACACTAAATAAATAAACGATTTCCTTTAAATTGCGGCTTTGATTAATTGCTAGCTACACCTTGTGTACTTTACCGCCCTATCCGCTACCACAGCAATCACATCGATCAATTTCATATGCGTGTAATGTATTTATTTCCCCCTAATAGCTATCGAAGGGTTGTTTTTGGAAAATCCCTTTTTAGGTCACGCTATGGCGATGACGTGTTCGCATTTAAGAATATCATCCAAAAATGAACCCCAATGCTTAATGTAGGTTGGTATCCCCCGCGGTTACACTCGCGTTCCCTGGGGATATTACATTTTCCCGGGTTGAAAAGTACCCATGTTTTAATTCAAAACATCTATGCACAGTTTCATCCAAATCCGTTGGGTAGTTTGCATGAAAGAGCATCATCTATCCTTACAAACATTCACATTTAAAATAATAATCGGATCAAGGCACAGAAAATTAGGAGTTAAGTTTTGAGATTTTTTATAGACAACTGCATAGTTCAGTTCGTAATAATATTTTTTGCAGTTACCTATTTTATATTGTCGCCTATACCTACTGTTTTTAAATCTTGATACATAGTTTTTGTGTGTTACTACTTGTTAGGTATACAGGGTATGCACGTGTCTGATTGATTTCAATCTAGCTTCACGTTTGTCTTTGTTTGTGATTGTTATCTATGGTGCAAAATAAAATAAAATAGTTGTGTTCGTTCTATTGTAGATTGCTGAGATACTAAATTAATATTCGGTATATTTATGGATATTTTATTACATCCAGTTTTCTTGCGTTCTGCGTGTAACTGGAATAATATAGGCTATTCTAACAAAAAAAATATATATCTCTGGACATTCTTTACTCACGGCCATCTGATACCAAACTAAGCTGAGACTATTGAAACCAGATATCTGTTACATACATTCTCTACATGAGGTACTTTTTAAATAATTTAAAACCAGACCTTGAACAAGTAGATACTATATGTTCATGCCCACAAATATTTTACCTGTTAGGGAGTCGAACCCACGACCTGTTAACGTATTGTAGGGTATTCAACCACCACGCCAACTGGCCTTTCAAAATTTAGAGTCTGTCCTGTACAATATTAAAAATACCGTGTAGGTATGTATAAATATAACTATAGGTTACAGGTCCAAAAATATTCAATACCGATGCTTTGATGTCCTTTGCGACAGATAATTCTATGCGGATTATATGAAAAATCTACAGATAGAGCCCAGTTTACACAGATTCACCAAAATTATTCCACAAACAAATGATGAATGAGAATAGTAAGAAGATACAGCGTCATCTAGGAAACTAAAGTTAAATCTACTATAAAAATAATCTTAGTTCTTTTTTTTATTATACGGTCACCATAGCCTATTGACGCTTGCAACACCAGGGGTATTATAGCGTTTTGCTAACCCTTATTTAATCTCTTCACACCTTTGATGCCGCGTACCTTTGTAAAGAAAAACTATAGATAAATAATAATATTGCGCTAATCCTTTCGTACAAAATTACAACTCACACTTGACAAATGGCAGGTTTTTTTTCCCGATCCTGTTATACGATTAAATGACATGTGTTATGGCTTTTTTTGCAAAGTAATTGTTTATGCATGAATGCACATATATTAAAATAGTAGATTTATATAAGTACCTAGGAATGTAGTAACCTAAAAATATTATCAGGTTTGTAAGAGTGAAGCTAGGTCATAGATAATAAATGCGTATTAAAATGCAGTTACCGCACTATCCTGTGCTCCAGTTCTCCGTAAGAGGCGACCAAACAAGTCATTTAGATCTGCATTTAGGTAAACGAGGAAGTATCACTCATACCCTGGGATGGGCTTACATGACTTACTGGGAATTTGATGATAGGCCTTAACGAGGACAAGGATGCTGAACATTTTTGATCCAGCGAGATTATGAGCAGTTATCTGGAACAGTCTTGGCATTTAAGGCACGATAATCTCCGCATGGGCGCCATATGTTGTCTTTCTTTGGCCTAGGTGTAATGACGATGACCATGGACTACTGGAGGGCCTCGCAATACCACAACGTACTATGTCCTCAAACTCTCTTTTTGCAATAATTAACTTCTGTGGAGCAAGGTGACGAGGGCGGCAACTAACTGGAGGACCTTCCATGGTTTTAATGTGGTGTAACGTATTGTGCTGTCTGGTTTTTGGGAGACCTCCTGGTCTCGTGATGTCCGGAAATTCAGCCAACACCTCAGAGAAAATAGAATTTTCAGATATAACGGCTTTTACGCTATGATACTCAATGCTGGTTAATGAGGCATAACAAGACATACCAGTGGTACCATCTACCAGACTCATTCAATGGCAGTCCGGCAAGAGGTTATAATGTCCTAAGAGGTAGGCCCCGATGATGACCTTTTTTACATCAGCAACTACAAATAATTATTCGTGAACAGATAAAAATACAGAGTAACCTTCACATTTATAATATTAGTAGGATAGGTTTGTATTAGTTTGTATAGCAGGAAGAAGAAAATAATATTACATAGCAAGCAATTTCTACTAAATATAATAAATTGCGGTGCAGTTAAAAAATTACCAGGCGTTGGCTTAAAACTTTGAACTTCTTTGACAATCAATTTGACATAATAAGTGTAATGTAGAAAAAATATGTATCGTATTGACAGGCATATTAATTTTTTTACAATATTTCAATACATATTTCTAGTTTTAACTATTCAGCCGTCTGCAAAACGCAATAATATCGCAAACAAGTCAAATTGTCAAAAGGTTATATACTGCCCATTTTCTTATTTCATTTCTTAGGAAATGGTTAAATCATGTTGAGATTACAGTTTTTCATACAAATGATTCAATTTGACATGTGTTTTGAGTTTCCTGAAGCACTTTTTTAGTGATTAGTGAAAATATGTATACGGATTATACAACGGCAACACTGAAGCGACGTGGAGAAAAAAAAAAACAAAATAAAATTGTCTATTCGCCACTAAAATGGCGTCATCGAAGGAAACCTATTGTTTGTGTGGTCAACCGTATAATATTGGACAATTTATGATAGAATGTGACTGCTGTCGTGAGTGGTTTCATGGCAGGTAATGTGGAAAATATATAAATTAACAAGTAAAACATTGTTTGTGTGTTAAAAAATCCAATCTGAAGTTTGACAGCGCCTTGTCGTTCGGCCATCACTTAGCGGATCAAATGTTTTATTAAATAATTTGTTGTTTTTTGCGTTTTTATCTGTTTTAATTCATTATAACATTCTTTTTTAAGTGTACAATTAGTTAACAGTGAGTTCTATAGTGTTTTCACAGTATTTTTATTTGTTTACATGTATGGTCGCCATGGAAGTAACAAAATGCGCTTTTCCTACCTTTCTTTGTGTTTATTTATAATGTTTATGGTCTCCGTGAAACGCCTTGAGGCCGTAATAACTCTCCCGATCTTTTAAGTGCCATATTTTTGTGTAGTTATATAGAGCTTTCCAATTTTTCTTGGAACTACTACAGCTAAATTATTCAGAAAATGTTAATTTTCTTTGCTCTATATGCGTATAGATCTGCACCGAAAATAGTGATCATAAAGATATGTATTCGACGACGAAAGTGGTATTATAATTCCTAGAATTATGAATACATAATTAAAAAAATACATAGCATTTAATAATAATCAACAGGTACATGTTGAAAAAAAATTTCTAAACTTTACCAATTTACACCAAAAAAAACAGCCTCACACAAACAAAATATATTTCCAAAGAAAATTCTGTTTAAAATAAAATTACTCAATTGTCTTGTACTTTCAGCTGTGTTGATGTAAAAATATACAATTCAGACGACATAGACAAGTATCACTGTCCAAAATGTGCACAGACTTATGGACCATCAGTATGTGAGTATTAAACACTGTTTAAATATATACACATATTAATAAATAATAAAATAATGAACTAGCAAGCTAAACACATTCAACAGGTTTAGTAAAAAAAATGTGCTTACTGTATTTTATTAAATCTATTTTAGGTGTGAGACCCCTCTATGTCAGTTTAAGTTGTTGTTATTGAATAGGCCTGCATTAGCCAGTGTTAAGACATTCAAATATTTGAAAAGTTTTGTTTAAATAACATTCCGCATTTGTCACAAGCCAACTGAACTTGTCAGATTCACTTTGAATGTTATTTGATTTGATTATTTTATAATTTAATGTATTTTATTATTAATTATCTTATTGTATTACTTAACTCTACAGTTTATTTCCATTTTTAATTTATTTTCATGTTTATTCAATTCATTTTCATAAGTTTATTCAGATTTCATATTATTTTATTTATAATACTGATTGTTTGATATTTTTTCTTTTTTATGTTTACTGGTAACTGTAGGTACATGTGGTGTTAGCCTTTAAGTAATTGTTACACTTAAATAGTACTTAAATTAATGAAACAGTGCATGTATTGTGTAAACAATAGGGTACCGGACTGCCTTGTCAAATCAGTTACTTTTTATCATCTGTCAAAAAGCAAATTTTGTATGCAAAATGTACTGAGTACTAACTTATAACATCATCATTTTTCATACTCAATTGCTGTACTTTTTTAAATTGTTTTTTTAATTATAAATTTGCTATAATTGCAAAATTTTAATTGAAGGACATTTATATAGGTGTTTTGAAAAAAACTTTTTGATGAATGATAATTCGCAATTTTATTTTAATACAGTCCGCAACCCTCTTCTACACACACCCTCACATCTCACAAAACAAACTTAATACTTACTAATCTATCCTTTCTTAAATGTTCATGTCTGTCTGCTGTTTCATTTTTATTAACTTAATCATTTTGTGATATCTTATTAGCTCTGGATTAATTACTCATCCATAATAAGCATGTATCATTATATGATGCTGTTGAATCTACTATGAAATAAATAAAGAGTGTAATACAAATAATCAACCCTATGGGATTGTGATAAGTTTCATCATCTAGATTATACAATTAACTATTGTATGAAGAAGATTAACCTTATCGCAGAAGCAATAAAGATTATTTTTCTATGAATTTCATAGCCATCAAAACATAGTCAATTTTTTTTTGCCAGCCTGGAGCTTTCTGGCCCACAAGCTACACTGTCACATGAGCCACAGACTTTGTTTATTTCTTGATTTATAGACGAGCAGCTGGTAGCTGATGTTTATATCACACAGTGTTGAAAGTCAATTCACACTTAAAAGTGCACCTATGAACATTTTTTGTCCATGTCCAATTGTATAATTTGTTTTTAAAAGAGTTAATTGAAGTAGCATATACTGCTGCGTCCAGTGCACTATTGGTGATTTATTACTAACTCTAAAAATTGTTTGACTATAATTATAACTTCCATACTAATTATACATTAAATCTTGAGATGCTTTCTATAATTAATTGTATATAATAAAGTAACACAGAATAACACAGTTTATAGTTTTTATAGTTAATTACACATAATATATTTTTATTATTATTAACACAGTTTATAGTTGGGAAATCTTTATGTTCTTTAGTTTTATTTTAGTAGTACATAAAACCTTATATATTAGATAACATTATAAAACAATCTCTTCCAGTAAAAATCCCCACAAACAATCACCGTGCGGATCGGTACGAGATAGGTGCGGAGACGCGGCCCTCACAAGTGGGCACGCCGGCATGGGTGCGAGCACTCGCCGCGCGGCCCCCGCGCCCCTCGCAGCAAGCCCTGCAGCGGATGAAGGCGCATCACTTCACTGAGGACTTTGTTAAGGATAATGGTGAGTTTAAAGAAGAGTGAAGAGTAGTAGAGCTCTAAGCGCAGAGTTCGTCCGGGAAACCTTACCTATTCTGCCTTACACGTTTCAGGGTCGATAATGCATTAGCGATGCCCTTGTAATGCAAATGTCCATAGGCAGTGGCAACCACTTACCATCAGGTGGACCACCTGCTTGTTTGTCGGCAAAAGCGTATAATCATTTTAGGCAAGGCAAGGTAATTAGGCTGATAGTGTAACTGATGGTGGTCACTGCCATCTTTTGTCATTTGCAACACCAGGGGTATTATCATTATATGTCTGTAAATTGACTGTATCCATTACCTTTCTAACCAAAACACCTTTTTAACACTGATTCATGGTATACTTATTTGTCATAGGAATAGCTTTCCTCTCTCGTTGAAATATCATCTATTAGTATTAAACTTTTTAATAGAGACAATATAAATGTGACTCCTCATTAGATAGTCAAAATCCATTTGAAAAGGGGTTGTTGTTATGTGATAGGAACTTGTTTAATGACAATACAGGTATCTGTTATTATTTGAGACCAAGTTGTCACAGATCCTAACCTATTTGTATCCAAAAATGTCAGAGCCATCAGTACCCAAAAAGCAGAGCTTGTACTATGGAAACTAAATAACTGAATCTAGCTCATTATAAGGCCTTTTAAAGGCTCATTTGGATAAAAATATGAATTTAAGAAATATTTGTTTTGTTTTGGAATCCAACCCACAACACCATGCCAACTTCACGCCTCATCAAATCATATTATTATCTTTATTGTATGTGTTATGTATGTATATGTGTTAACTTCTTGCAGGCTTCACAAAACCAGTGGTATTTCACACATCAGAAGGATTGGATATGAAAATACCTAACCCCGCCACATTTACAGTCAGATCTGTTCTGAGATTCTGCGGTGCTCAGTTGGAGGTAATTTGCTGTTTAATTATATTCCATTATCTCCCAAAGAGGTACACAGAGGTTACGGTAATAAGACTCACATTTCATTGAAGATATTGTGTCGAACATGACATGTGGTAGTGTCGCCATTATGATACTAAATATCCTGGGACATTCTGTACACATGGCAATGATAACATTTCTAAACAGAGAAACGTTAAATTTACCCCGCAATCGAACCCAGGACCTCCCTGTAGCCGAGCTTAATACCTACAACCTAACCATCGAAAAGATTCTATATTAATATATTTTGAATTCGTCTCATATAACCTATAGCCTCTGAGGGCAAGTTGATCATGTGGTCAAACTAGAGATAGTGATGATAAAGAATTAATTACCCGTCACTAATACTGCTGCATATTAAAGACTAATTGATTTCCATGTAATAATAGACTTGCAACCATGATATAGGTATTTATTTACGTCAGAATAGGTTTTAGAGTTTTGTACCTTAGGAAGTGGCAATGGGACCCTATTATAATGGCTCCACTGTCAATCTGTCCGTTTTAAACCGTAATAGGTAGACTTACATTTTAATTCGTGTGTAGGTACTACCATGGCCGCTTTTTTTTTTTTTTTTTTTTTTTAATGCCACCTAGGCCGACAAACAAGCAGACGTTCCACCTGATGGTAAGTGGTCACCGCCGCCTATGAACATTTGCAACACTAGGAGCATCGCCAATGCGTTGTCGACCCTGAGACGTGAAGTTATTAAGTCTCATGTGCCTGTAATTTCACCGGCCCCCTTACCTTTCTAACCGAAACACAGTAATACAATTGCATTACTGCTTCACGGCGGAAATGGGTAAGGTGGTAGTACTTCCCCGGACGAACTCTGCACTAAGAGCTCTACTACTACTATAATAAAAATAAAATATAGGACGTAGAAGGTGTTCTCATACGAGAAAACTGATGTTTTCGATGTTTTTTATATTCTGTTCTGTGGTACCAACCCTTCGTTACGTTTCATCCGATTCGCACTAGGGCGCTTGTTTTAAATATTTATTTTATGTACCTATAAAAAAAAATATAAATTTTAAATGATAAACAAATGTTACTTTGCCGAGTTTCAGTTCAAGTAAGGCCTTAACTGAACAACTGACTTAGTAAACATTGTACACACCTCGTTTTATGTTAAAATATTCGATTTTTAGGGTCCCGTAGCCAAATGGCAAAAACGGGACCCTTATAGATTCGTCATGTCTGTCTGTCCGTCCGTCCGTCTGTATGTCACAACCAGTTTATTCCGAAACTATAAGAGCTACATTCTTGAAATTTGGTGCGTAGATGTATTCTGTAAACCGCATTACAATTTTAAAATAAAATCAGAAAAAAAAATCAAAATTTTTGGGTTTCCCCATACATAGAACTGAAACGCAAAAATTTTTTTTTCATGAAACCTATACGTGTGGGGTATCTATGGATAGGTATTTTAAAATGATGTTGAGGTTTGAAACATATTTTTTTTCTAAACTGAATAGTTTGCGCAAGAGACTCTTCCAAAGAGGTAAAATGAATTGGTTTGAATGAGATCTAGACAGTAGTTTTGTTTTTAAACGTCATAAATCAAAAAATAATATATATTTATAATAACACGTCGATCAAACTTACAACGAACAGTGCTGCTACGGAACCCTTGGCGAGTCCAACTCGCTCTTGGCCGGTTATTTTTTTTTGGGCATTTTAATAAAAACAATGTGTCAAAAAAAATTGTCATGCTCGCTTTAATGCCTTTGCTTGCGGCGGCGTCGTGTGGCGGGTTGCTCACTTCCCTACAATATAGCGAGGGCGATGGCTGCCACATGCGTCATACTTGTGAACAGGTGCGGCTTACGGGGGCTGGTCAGCTTTAGTTTGTATTTTTTTTTATTTGATATTCATAATATTATTGTTCAATAATTCTTCATTTTTTCGATAACACAGGTATTGTCAGAGACTAAATAAATTTTATGTAATAAATCTAAGTTCGATTTTAAAAAAACGTAATTCCTGAGTTTATTGCCGGCTCTTAGAGTCAGACTATTCATAAGTGCGTGTAAAGGCCTATTCGAATAAAAATATTTTAATTTCATTTCATATCTTGGTTTGTCCTATAGAAATAAATAAGTGTTGTTAATAAACTTAAACTTTATTCCAGGTGGAAGTAATAGACGTTCGTAAGCAATCTACGCTGCGTATGCCGCTCGGAGACTTCGTGGACTACTTCGAGACGCCACCTGAGCACAGAGACGAGAAAGTGTTAAATGTACTCAGCCTGGAGTTCACTGATACCAAGTGAGTGTTGATTTTGCATTATTCTAAAATAACTTCTCGGCAATAGTATACAAGGTATCTTTTCCTGGGCATGGCACTTATGAAGGTCAAAGTTACTGAAGCTATCACCTCATTACCTTCACGTCATATTGAACTCTTAAGCTGCATCCACACCAGAGGTACTTATTGTAGAGCAACATTTTGCAACTTATGATAACATTGAGTAACTTTCTATTACCTTTACCTTTTTCACGCATATTTTTTTATTATTCTTTATTGCTCTAACACTTGTAAACGTTGCTCTAAAAGAAGTAACATCGGTGTGGATGCACCTTTAGTAATTTTTTTTATGTTTCCAATTGGGATGTGTCCTGTATTAAAGATAAATGATCAAACACTAACCAGTATTGAACATCCAAAAATATAGGAAAACATTAAATATGATCAAAATTAAATCATTTATGTGATTTTTAAGTAGCGATCTAATCACAAAGAGTATGTTATTTGATGCTGTACAATTATGACGTCACGGCTTGCTATTTCATACAAAATTCCATACATTCGATCGTTTTGACATTTCATAAAGGAATTGCTGATTTGACATGTCAGGACACATCCCTATTGCGTTTTTGGCAATACCACAGTTCGGGGCGAAGGTCATGAGTTATGAATTATTTAATGGTTTTATAGACTGGTAGAAAATCCTGCGCCAAACATTTACTAGTGTGTTGCGTATTATCTTCTATTTCCAAGATGTTAGCCAAAATGCGAGTTTTTAGTGCGAAATGTTAAATCAACTGTTGATTCTATTAGTAACCCAAAGCGGCAGCGAGTGGCACATACTTAAATTGGATTAAAGTTTGTTGTGGAGAAGAGTAATGACCGAGATTATTGCCAGCTGTTCTCAATACAACCTGCAGAATCTATATTAGAGCAGACTATTCTTAGATAAGTTTTTACTTACTTACTCCGCTGGCACAGTGACCCCAAGTATGTCTTGGTCTCCGATACCAGACCTCGCTACCTCAATTTTTTCTGGCGTTATATTTTTTATTTTATACCAGCTACCGTTTCGCGGTTTGACTCACGTTCCTGAAGTATCTAATGTATTGCGGGATTATTACAGTCTGTCACTCGGGAATTGTGTAGATTTCTTTCCCTGATAGAATTTTTGAAATAAAAGATATTTAGGAATATTTTTAAAGTGAAACTTTTATTAGATCGTCTCAAACTTTTTGGTCTGTGTGTTGCATGTCGAGTGACGGTCGGCCGCGGAGTAGGGATAAAGAGAAAGGCGCTCGCCAGAGGCAGCCAAGGCCAATGTTAGTTGGAGATTTAGTCTAGTTTTATCAGTTCCCATTATCATTCCTTAAACTTTGACAAATTAACCTTAAATGAGTTTTATTAAACACCTAATTTTTATTTTGATAAGTGTTAGTACAAAAAAATTAAGTTATCGTTAACGAAAGATATAGACTTAAAATTTGATAAGATTTGATTTATGGGTACTCTGTCGGTCGGGTCGGGCGCCCACCCCGGCCGTGGCCTCGGCAACAGCTGGCTCTACCGCCGCGTGGGCGCACGGCGCGGGCCTTTTGATATTATTTTGAATCCATATATATATGAGTGTCCATTGTTTGTTGATTTTAAAGTCGAAAAAAAAAAGTACAAAAAAAAATTTTACAAATATGTTTATATATAAATGGAAATGTGTTCTGTTACTGATACTGAACCACCAAAATTTTTTTGCGCATTGCTTTTCGAACTACAAAAGCTTTTTTGAAGTCGGTCAGAAGAAGTCGACGTATACGTGTCTCCGTTTGCATCGTGTGCAGCATGTGCCGGCTGGTGGAGCCGCCGGGCGCGCTGCGGCGGCTGGACTGGGCGGCGCGCGCGTGGCCCGCGGCGCCCGCGGCCGACGCGCCGCCGCGCCCCGCCATCGCGCGCTACTGCCTCATGTCGCCCAAGGCCGCCTACACGGACTTCCACGTCGACTTCGGCGGCACCACCGTCTGGTACCACGTGCTGCACGGACGGAAGGTTACTATTCACATCATTGCGGATAAACTAGCTTTCTTTTAGTGAAAGAAAATTTTAATGTTACAAACAATAATACATCTTTTTTTTCTTTACAATATAAACATAAATCAAAATCTTCATTTGAATTAGACCTCAAAAGGTAGGCAGTCTGAGACCCACATTTCACTGATGATATTTTAAGTCCCAACGTGATATGTGGCTGGTGTTGTCGCCGTCTGTCGGGCACTTCTACAATCGAAATTGTTAGTAATCGACCCTACGACCCGTGGGTGATTGTTATGTGTGCATTAAGGAGCCATAAGAGAATGAGAAAATTTCTTCTGAATCTGAACTTCATTGTAAGAAACTAGTAAACTAATATGTGAATAATTTATTATTTCTAGATATTCTACTTGATACCACCCACGTCAACAAACCTCGCGCTGTATCAGCAGTGGAGCGCATCCAACAATCAGAATGAACGATTTTTCGGTGATATGGTACGTAATTAGTTTATTCTTTTCTAGTATCCTCGGTGATGCTGGGTTCGATTCTCGGGATTCTCGGGAATATTATCGTTTCTACGACATCCCTATAGTCGTGAATATTTATCTTAATTCTCTTTGAGAAGGGTTTAGTTTGAAAAAAATGTTATGGTACATATTTTTATGATTATATTTTTCGGGGGTGGCGCCTCTCGACTTGGCCTAATTTTTTAGCGGCTAGATAATTTGATACGCGGTTCTTGGCGGTTTAATTTAAATTAAGAACTGGTTTTTATACCCTTACGATCGAAAGATCGTAATTCTTTACACTTTGCGTTGGATCGATAGAAAAATAAGTAATACATGCTTTGTGCTGTCACCAATTGATCTACTAACTAGTGTACTGTCCCCAGGTGGAATGGTACGGTACAGCGGAGGTGACAGCTGGCCACACCCTGTTCATCCCGTCGGGCTGGATCCACGCGGTCCTCACGCCCATCGACTCGCTGGTGTTCGGAGGGAACCTGCTGCATTCATACGCCATTGAAATGCAACTTCAGTCAGTATTTAACCCTACTTTAAAAAAAAAAAGTTTTAATCGTGGTGTGTTTATTCCTCACATGAAATTTACAGTCATCACTAAAGATGATCTAAGTAATATCTCTTTCTAATTTAATAAGATAGAAAGGGAAAGACTCTTGAATGTTGATTTGTCCTGTCAAACTAGTTTTTGCCTTAGATTTTTAATGGTATTGCCAATGTGCATTCATTATTGGTGAATTAGTGAATGGTAAGTAAATATTTCTTTTTGACTACCTGTTGAAAAAATATTAGGATCATACATCTTAGTTAAGGTTATTTTACACAACATTATTTATACCATACAGTTATTTAATACTTTTTAGTAACGTTTGAGATAACAATCATTTTATAACCTCTATAAATAAATAAATTAATATCCTGGGACATTCTTTACACACGGCCATCTGATCCTAAGCTAAACAGAGCTTGTACTATGGAAACCAGATAACTGATATACTGCATATACTACTTTTTTTTTCTTAATACATACAGTGTAAACTCTTTATAACGTTATCCTTTATAACGATAAACTCCCTATAACGTTGAAGTGAGCCCAAGTTGGTTGGTTTGTTCACTTTGTTTTGTTTTTTTTTGTTCACTCCATATAACGATAACTCTCTATAACGACAAAAAATGCTCAGTCCCTTGAGTTTCGTTATAAAGAGTTTACACTGTACTTACATCCAGACACAGAACAAACAGACATGTCCATGCACACAAATGTTTGTCCTGGGTGGGAATCGAACCCGCGACCTTCCGTTTCGGCAGTCAGAGTCGTTAACCACCAAGCCAACTGGCCTGTCTATGATTCAATCATTGTATTGATTGTGTTGTATTTGTTAAATGAATATGACGTATTTGCCCAAAAATTACAAAACACTTAAAGGTTGAAGCTACTGTAGTTACCAAAACATGTAAAGTGGTTTGTATGGAGTTTTGTATGAAATAGTAAGATGTCACATTATAATTGAACGATATTAATTTATATTAATAATAAAATTATAATCATATTTTTCTAATTATACAAAAAAAACAAATATTTGAAAACTAATTCCGCTGGATCTCCTTCTCTGTCAAGGAAACTCAACAGGAAATCAGCTCGTGTTTCGCTCCTACATGAAGCATATCAGGACATAATAGACCCCGTGTCACCGACTCGACGAACAAGTACCGCAGACGTCCTACTTCGCCGACCGTCGGACAGAAGTTCTTTACTTTACGATCAGCGAGGTTAGCAGACGAGAACGAGAACAAGCGGAATTAGTTAAAAAAAAAAAAAAAATTTTTTTTGTATAATTTTAATAATGGTTTTCCCCAAGGCTACGCCTGAGTCAATTAGTTATCATTTTATGTATTAACAGAATAAGTAGTTTTGAATTTCTCGACTACAACATATTTTTCACACTTATTTCAGGATATATGAGATCGAACGGCGCGTCGAGACTCCAACCATGTTCCGGTACCCGCTATTCGAGGCGATGCATTGGTATGCCGGGGCTCACCTGCTGACCATGCTAAGGAGACACAATGAGGAGATACAGGTAGACCTTTCATCTTCAATCCGTTGACGACTTCAAATCTCTGTGTGGACATCCACCGGTGTGATCCACCAATTCATATCAAACTCGTATAAATAGTTGAAATGCATAGAGGAATAACAATTATAAATACGAGTACAAGTAGAATCTCAGTAATCTGGCACTATTACAAACCATAGGGTGAAGCATTTATTTTTATATCTCAAGCTTGTAAGTTTGGATGATGATTCGGAATTAAAAATCATTTGACATGACATGTGACATAGTATACATTAGTTATAATATTTCAATATTAAATGCTACAAAGGATACTCATTAGATACAGGAAGGCGGGTGAAACTGGGGGGCTGTAGTTAGTCAGATATTAAAGATTTCTGCCTGGTTTATGGTATGTTTAGTGGTTCTTTTTATGGTTAAATAGTTGTGCTTGGGATACGTAGCAATTCGACTTCATAGCGATAGTACGGAATCATTTCTCTTAAAAGCCTCGGTCGCAATATTACGATATCTGACCAAAGTTTTATCGAAATTGGATGAATGGTATAGGCACGATATAATACGAATGAACTACAGTCCCGTGCTTTCACTAGCTCTCCCTAGGGATGTATTTATCTAGGGATAACATAGCCTGTGTCAATGAGGAATAGTGGACCTTGTGGTCATTGAAAGAATGATTGAAATCGGATGAGTCTCGAAATTACATCCTACATCCAAATTGTACCTTTTTATTATAATGTTCGGTAAGATATAATGTCCAATGGTTGCAGGACGAGGAGTTCACGCTGGGCGAGGCGGGCGTGAGCGCGCGGCCCGCCCCGCTGCCGGCGCTGCTGCTGCGCGGCCTCAAGATCCTCGCCAACGCGCTCAAGGAGTGGCACGCTCTCAAGACTGTGAGTTTAACACTATTTCATTTAGTACAATCAGCTTCAAATATAAGAACATGAAATGTAGAAAACAACTATTCATAATATGGTATAATGTAAATACATAAGTGTATTTTGTTAGCCTTGGTGGTTGAATGGTATAAAGCACGGCTGACTTGGAGTATATAATATCTTCGGTTCAATATGGGTCTTATTATATATATATTATATTATATTATATATATTATAAAATAGGATAATGGGTGTAAATATATGTTGTGTATTTTATTTGCTAGACTGAAGACCGTTTTCAATTAAAATAATAAGTGAAAGGGCAATATCTGTAATTTTACTTTTGAATGCCTTTCATTTGACGTTTTATCTCAACAGACTGACTCCGCAAAGCGCGACAACGTACCAAAATGTTTGAACTCTGGCCAACTGGTGCGGGAGCTTTGCAAGGAGTTGAGGACTTTGGAGAAACGAACCACAAGCACTAATAAGGATAAGGTTTGTTGTTTGTCTCACTTTATTTGTTTTTTCTTGTATTTTTTAGTAGACCAACGTTTATAGGCCTCTGTAGATGATGGCGCGACCACCCAATATACCTTTTTATATATTTCGCCAAATCCAGTGTTATTTCTATTCGAATAAGTATTGTATTAGTTTTATTAAATTCAAATCTGATTGGTATAATACTTTCTTTCCAGGATGTTAAATTAAAGAACAACACTTCACCTACAAAATCACATAAGAAACAGTCAAACGCTGCGAAAAAATCACTAAAACTCACACTGCCCAAACCAATAATGCACATGGGGCAAAATGGTGAATTTATCGAAGAGAAAATATTCACAGATAAGTTCTATATCGACAACAAAGAGGTTATTTACGAAGAGAGGTACACAACGCCAGACGTCAAATATACTAATGGGCTGCCAGATGTGAAATATGTGGTCGAAACCAAAGATATAGTGTTGCCAGAGAAGTTTGCTTACCAAACTTATGAGGAGGTGCAGGGTTTTCAGGATGGCAACGGTTTTGTAGATCGAGATAAGAAGTCTGTATTGAAGATTAAAATGAAGTGAGTATATTACCTTTTATAAATGAACATATGATTATAAATCATTTGCAATGCGATAGTCTCATTAAAACTTTAAATTGCTCTTCCGATTTGCATAATATGTTTTTGTTGCCCCCAAAAGTATTATTTTTCGTTTAAATTTATGTAAATTTGGAAAAACAGCCAAAAAGTAAAAAAAAACAAAATTGGTAATTTTTTATGGGAATTGCCACTTGGGAATACTTTCAATAGATGGCATTAGTAGCGGAGCAATCGTTTGACAGCTGCGCCCTGCAGTTGGTAGGTTGGTTTGTATTGATATACGCCTGTGACAATCAAATAAATTTAGGCGGTAAAAAATATCGAGTCATCTTTAAAATAGAAATTACAGATCAGACTTACTTGACTTAATGTCCTCTGTCCCCTGGATGGGGCAGAGGGCGTCCACAGTACGTCGCCATCCCGAACGGTCTTGGGCTTTGCGGTTTACTTCGTTCCAGGTCATTCCTATCGCCTTCGCTTCTGCAGTGATCGTCCGCCGCCATTCTCATCTCTATATGTTATAAAATTAAGTTATTACAGTATTCTCACTAATTCGACACTATTAAAAACTAGGGGTTGCCGGATTATTGGATGGCATAGAAAAATTCATAATATGTCTATACATATATTTTTTTTCCTAGAAAAGAGTCCTATGTTGTAGTTTCCTCAAATTTTTTACGTTGAAAACGTAAATATTTTATTTTTATTTTTTTATTTTATTTATTTAGGATCTCCAACGAAAGATGTACACATTAAATGACATAAAACATAGTTTAAAAGAGGTATTACATTGGTGTACTCCTTCAATTATAGGAGACCACAGCATGTTCAATAAACTTAACAACAAGCTAACAGTGGTAATAAAAATTAAAAATTAAATTTATGAAGTGAAAACAAGAATATAAAAAGATTAAAAAGGATAAACAAATTGAGTAAAACTTAATATTTAATATTACGAGATTTTTACCAGTAACTCCTTCAGATATTTCTTATATTTTTCCAGAGTATATACGTGCTATTGTGATAATTGATGATAAGCGCACGATTTCGATCCGAAATGATACTTATTAGGATTATTGGACGTACCAGACTACTGAAGTGCCGGATTATTGAGACTACTGTAATTCTATGGCTGTTTATCTGCCCATTTCCTTTTAACTATGTGATGGTAATTTGATAATTTCTCGAAGGCTTATGTGTATGATGCGTTTATACAGGGTGCGCCAGAGAAACTTACTTATTTGAAAAAATTCCCGCGCGGTGAGTTGGGCGGGTAGAGGGGCAAGAGGGGGCGCATCTGGAGGGGGAAGTTCCCAAGTTTGTTTCTCCCTCCAGTCAGTTGCCATCATGCTCTGGTCTAGAGAGCAGCGGGCCTTCGCAGTTGAGAGCTTCTTTTCTCGCGCAGTTACCGTGAATGGAGCTCGTTACAGGAACATGATCGAGGAATTTTTTCTTCCAAGACTCGAAGAAATGAACGTTAGGTACGTGTGGTTTCAGCAAGATGGAGCCACAGCACACACAGCACGAGACTCAATGAATTTGTTGCGACAACATTTCCCCGACCGCCTCATCTCTCTCAGAGGCGATCTCCAATGGCCGGCACGCTCTCCAGATTTGACTCCATGCGATTTCCTTTTATGGGGTTATTTGAAATCCCTGGTTTATGTCGATCGACCACGGACCATAGCACACCTCAAGAACAACATTCGCGACGCCATTGCCAACATACCGATTGATATGCTGCGAAGAGTGGATACGAATTTCAAAAATCGACTTCATCAGTGTATGCGCAATGGGGGTCGCCATTTATCCGATGTCATTTTTAAGACTGCATAAAAAAAAAATTGGGATATTGTATTCTCAAATAAAAAATTTTTTAAAACAATAACTGAAGTACTTTTTTTTTTATTGACCTTTCAAATAAGTAAGTTTCTCTGGCGCACCCTGTAGTATCGGACTCGGGCGAAGGCGTACCGCTTGTTATTAATTTAAATAAATATCATGGGACCTACTTCACACTTGGTTATTTAATCACAAATTAATCTGCCTTTATAGTGGTAACCAGATAACTGAAATGCAATTTATTTATAAATAAATTTTTAGAGCATCTGATCCCAAACTAAGCAGAGCTTGTACTGTAACCAGACAACTGACATACTACGTAAACTTTTTTGTATTTTTGTTAAGATACGTAATTAAGTAGATATTTACAACCAGGTACAGAACTAATAGACATGTTCATTCTTCAGCCACACAAATGTTTGTCTGGGATGGGAATCAAACCCGCGACTTACGGCGTGACTGTCAGGGTCTTAATGCCTGTCAACTGCAGAATACAGCATTGATACATTGCATCTGATTATTTGTACATTTGTTGGTGAATATAACAATTATTTTTCCCCTTTACGTTCCAGTAGCTCCCCGTCGTCGTCCCGCGACGGACCGCCCCCCTACCCTCTGGAGCATTCGATCCTGAAGTCGCACCTGATCCGCGCCGACCGGCCCACGCTCAAACCCATCCAGCAGTGGACCATCTCCAAGAAGGACATCGGGGACTACCAGGAGCAGATCCTCTTCACTAATGAGAATCTGCCGACCAATGTGAGGATTGAGGCTGGACAGGAGATGAATTACGGGCCTGGTGAGTTGTTATACTTGATAGTCATTATCTTGTTAAGATATACATTGTACACCCTCACACCCATTCCCACTTACTCACGCACACACACATAACATCTACACACATGCACACGCGCACACACAAACTCTTTAGGTTATTAGTATAAAAAATTTCTTCGTCTTGTAACCATAATTTTTAATTACTTTTTAATTTTTTTACTTTAGTACGATTACTTGTATAATTTTGTGGATTGTAAATCATCATATGCCTGTGGGGTGGGGGCCTGGTAACCTGTAAAACAGGGTTTCCTAGTGCAGGTACCAGTCTCTCACAAAAGTTAACTGTAATATTTAACAAATTGTACAATATAAAATAAGAATTTAGTATTAAGAACTTTTGTGAAAGAAAATAAACATTATTATTATACTAAAACACTAGACAAACTTTCAATAATGGAAGTATTTAAAACCTAGTTTTTTAAATTTTATTCACACACTTCCATACAATACATTATCCGTGTATGAAAAGTTGCCGGTTTGACAGTAATTCTGTTAGTTAATGAGTATTTTCTAATACTACTTCACTACATAGTATAAAACAAAGTCGCTATCTCCGCCCCTATATCCCTATGTATGCTAAAATCTTTAAAACTACGCAACGGATTTTGATGCGGTTTTTTCTAATAGATAGAGTGATTGAAGAGGAAGGTTTTTATGTATAATAAATGTGACATCCCACGGAAACGCGGGTAAAACCGGGGGGACAACTAGTATATAATAAATGCGAAAGTGTGAAGATGTATGGATGTGTCCTCGTGGTTTCGCCCGCGTTCCCCAGGGATGTTACATTTTCCCTGGATGAAAGTATCCTATATTTTAAACTAGATTACCTAGCCTACTTGTTACCTAGCCTTTATCCACGATATAAATTCGAAAACTCGACAGATCCAACCTTATGCATTTGTAAATCTATCAGAATAAAAAGAGTTAGAAACATAATTGTTATATGCTTAGAAAGAGCCCAAGATACTATAAGTTGCAGCTGACTAATAAAGTGAATTTGGTCCGACCTTGAAATCCGACTTATTGTGTGTCAGGTCGAGTCAGGAGATGTATGTGCCAAGTTTTGATAGCGATAGAGTAACAAACATGCTTCTATCCTCGCAAAGGTAGCCATTTTAAAAAAATCATTAAATTTTATTTTGTTACTGTTTCTAATTGCCAATTTCTAATAAAATTTCTAGATATTGTAATTGGTGTACATCTTAAATAATAAAGTTGAAAATTCTTCCCCCAGGCATGTACTCTGCGGAGGATATCCAGCAAGACTACCAATACTCGGAGGCGGCCAAGCCGGGCTCCTACCAGCCTGAGTACAGCTACCAGACCAGCCCCGCCGGCGTCCCCGTCCCGGCCCCCACCCCCGCGGACCTCCACTATGTGGACAACTATCAGCGGTACGAGGAGGTGCAGCTACAGGGGACAGTTCATCAGGTACTTTACTGTTATTTCGTTTATACCTTTTCTTTAGTTGAAAGGAGGCCATCAATATTTTTACGCAAAGCCATTACTAAAAAGAAAAAAATGTTGTTTTCTCTTTTTGGTCTTGTGTAAGTTAGAATAGAATGTATATATTGTTTATTCATGTAGGCCTTCACAAGCTCTTATAAATATTTGATAGGGGTAATAGAGATAAAATATATATAATTGATAGAGTACATATAACTAGGTTTGGAAATTCGTAATTGAACAATTTTATAGATCTAATTAAATTAACTACTTCCTAAAATTATAAATTCGAAAGACACTCTGTCTTTCTCTCGCTATTAGTAGAAATTTTTATTAGCATTTTATCTTCAACACCCTTTGATCGACCACGTCTTGACCGATTTTGAACACATTGACGCCTGGATTGTCGAAGTCCAAATTACTTATAAATATTTTTTAAAAGTTAAGTTACTATGAGCTATGGGAACAACTACCGAATCAACAAGTATATATTTAAATACGTACACATAGATTGGTTATTGACGTCAAGTATTTTTGTTCTCTTCGCTAGAGTGCGAGCTACACCGCGGGCACGGAGCCGGGCGCCACGTTCCACACGCAGCTGCCCTCCTACGACGCGGCCATCGCCCACCAGTACGCCACTGCGACCGCCACTGCCACCGTGCACACGCATTACGTTAGTATCTGTATATGATCTTAGAGTAGTAGAGCTATTAGTGCAGTGTTTTTTTTGGAGAAATAATGATAATAATTTCATACGAATGAATGCGTAATGTGTAGCAGTAGTGCTTTTGTATTACTGTTTCGGTTAGAAAGGTTGCCGGGAAAATAACTACTCAATAATGTTATTCTTTATGTGAACATTTCTTGAATTTTCGTTCAAACTTGATGAAGCGGAACATTAATACAAATTTGAGATAAACATATGCATCTAGAGTATTTAGCTTGCGAGAGAATGAGATTAGAGGTACTGAACAGCACACATTCGTTTTTCAGCTGAATTAGGGATCAACATGTTGTTTAGGCTTCTTACCCGTGTCACTTTAAATGTTGAAGTTTTATTTGGACACCTTCAACTAATCAAAATCTCAACAAGGTCACATTTTTTATATAAATTTCTATAATCAGACCTCTATTTTTTGAGTGTAAGATGTGTATAATATTAATTGTCTACCGTCAATATCGCACTAGGAGGCTTCTTGTATAATCATTAAATCCTTCATGGAATTGAACAACAGGTACTAGAAGACGAGAAGCACCTGCCCCCGCTGCCGCCGTCGCCGACGCCCCCACTGAGCCCGGCGAGCGGGGCGGCGAGCCCCGGCGCGGGCGGGGCGGGCGGGGCGGGCGGGGCGGGCGGGGCGGGCGGGGCGGGCGGGGCGGGCGGGGCGCGCGTGCCCGTGCGGCGCTCGGAGCGGCCGGTGCGGCGGCGCGTGTCCAACACGTACGACTACGAGGACTCGGACCTGTACATCGACGACGCGCCCGCGCCGCGCCGCCGCAAGCCGCCCGCCAAGCACAAGCACCCGCACGCACACTCACACTCGCAGCCACACGTCACTACGTATCGACATACTACCGGTACGTTCGATTACACCCACGTGATACTTTACATGACTCGGCAGTCAGGGTTTCCAGCTATCGAGCCAAACGGCACGTCGAGACCGGTTGGCTTGTCGAGATGTGGAACTGGAGACCCTGTGGTCTTCTACGTTTTATATAGTTAGTTATATTTTGTAGTAGAGCTCCTAGTGCAGAGTTCGTCCGGGGAAGTACTACCGGCGTACCCAAATCAGTCGTATTCACTTGTATTGCTGTGCTTAGGTTTGAAAGCTCCCTTTCGGAGCCGATGGAGTTACAGGCAGACGTAATACCTTAACGTCTCAGGGTCGACGACGCATCGCCTGTGGCCCTGGTCTTGCATATGGCCATAGACAGCGGTGATACGGGCAACATGCTCTATAAAATAAAAAAACTTAATTTTTTAACTGACTCAGAAAGCACACTGTCGCTTAGTGGTGGAAATCGCAGGGATGTGAAAAAATAGTTAACTAAATGTTTTTAAATAGAAAATACGTATTTTCAAATGTAGAATAAATAATAATATCTCACATCTCTGGCAAACCGGTATTCCCCGGGTAAACTTTATACTCCTAGCTAGAGCTAGGTTAGGTTGTAGTTCTATAATAAATATTATAACCCTTATGTTTCTTCCAGCGTCAAACAACACGAGCAGTAGTAACTTCCGAAGTACGGTAGCCACCGTGCGTCCCGCGCCAGCCAACGGCATCGAGTCCCTCATACAGGCCTCCGTATTGGCCGAGGAGGAACAGCCTGTTACTGAAACGTAAGTACTTATAACAGTCAATTTGTGGCGCCGACAACAAATCCATGAAACGATAAAGCGGCAGATACATACGTCTATAGGATTAAGCCTGCGAGAGAAAGAGACTTGGATTTCAAAAGGTTTCACTTTACGGACTGCATAAATATTTGATGTGAAACATCTATAGGCGGAGGGTAAACCTGATTGTTGGCGTGGCGATACAGGCCGTGGCGACGCTTCGCCACTCTATATGTTGAGTTGTCAATATTTGAATATATTTCTTGAATTTTGTATTTTTGAGTTTAATGAAAATAAATGTTTATTAAATAAACAGTTATTATTTTTCTGGAAAAAATTTCGTAGAATTTTTTTTTTGCATTATGCCATATTTAGTTCTATGGAGGAGCGACGTATAAGACTCCTCCTTTTAAACGGGAAGATCTTCAGCCAAGCTGCCGCAGATCAAGCTTGGGGACCGCGGTCCAACTGTTGATGTTGGATGCTTGTATACGAGTATATGTCGAATCCTGAGAAAATTTCGATTTCTCGCACGCCTACATCGCGATACCTACTTCTCGCTAGGCTTTTCAAATATACATTTTTTTATATGAGACATTTAATTGAATGTATCATTTCAATAGTAAATTTGAACGTTACAGGGAGGATGCAGCGGTCGCCGGTATGCTCAGCATCAGCGAGCGGTACGCGCCCCCTCGGACGTTCGGCCTCGCGCACCACACCGTGGCCGCCGACGCCGCCTGGCCGCCCGCGCCCTCGCCCCCGCAGGCCCACGCCCAACCCCATACTTCGGGGCCCTCCACCAACGCGCTCGACAGGTAATTTACGTTGCAATTAATAAGTATTTAAAGTCATCTTTTATTTTCTTTTTTTTTATTTATTTCATAGGCGTAAACAACAGATCACAATCGAATATAAATGTAAAAATTGAAACAAAAATATTTAGTCTAGATTGAGACCCAAGAGCTTATACACACAGCATGATAAACTTAACATACTACAAAAACTTAGAAATAAAAACTTTAAACTTAACAAACAAATTAAAAAGAAAAAAAAAAAAACACAACTATAAGTTTAATATAAAATTATAAATAGAAATTAATTATATTATCTTATCGAGCGAGGATACTTAGGATACTTTTGTTGGATTTATCACCGTCCTAAATAAAATTTATTTTTCTACATTTTTCGTTATCAACGCTATCTCTGAAGACATAAACTGCAATCCACAGGAACGCGGAGGAAACTTCAGTAAACATTTAGTTATCAATAAATTAATGATTTAATCCACCAGTAGCAGTCAAGCCAGCAGCGCTCCCAGCAAGCGGCCGCGCCGACCGGCCGCCGCCCACAGCAGCGCCGACGAGGACTTCGCCGACGAGGAGGACGTCATCAAGGAGGTGCACAGGGATGAGGAGTATGGTAAGTTTCCATCATCTATATCCTACTAGTTCCCCGGTTTCACTCGAGTTAACCGAGGAACTTACACTTTCTCGGGAAATAAAGTATGGTATATCTTATTCCAGGGCATGGTTTATCTATGTGACATTTCATCGTCTCATTATCATAATAATGTAGTACCACCAAATATCTGTCGCCCAGCACTTGTTAGTAGGTTCCGTCAGCTGCACTTGAGAGCTTTTCTAGGCTTTGTATGCTTATCATCTTCTCGACCATTCACCATGGTATAATTGCGGTCAAACACAATCAAAATAAAATAAAAAAAACTATTTCTTTATTGTTATTCCTGTTGTTTTTACTTGGGACTAGGTGGTCCAATGTAAATTTACGGCCTGGCAGCGTTTTCTAATAAAATATTTGTTATCTTCAGTGTATCCATCGTTGGAGATGAGTTCTGACGAAGAGGAGGAGTGGACGGTGTGCCGGCGTCCCCGGACCACCAGGAACAGAGTCGATGTCAGGACCAGGAGTGAAAAGTGAGTATTATTTCCAAATTTTAACACTGGGATATTACATATGATCTATGATTATGTGTTTTTTTTATTATAAAATCTGTACTTTAAGTTTCCTACTGTGGTTTATTAAAAACACAATAATTGGTCCTTCGAGCTGGATATAAATAAAGGGCATATAGATGTTCAGGGTGGGAATCGAATTCCAGAGATATGGCCTGAGTGTACTAGTTTTAATATAATTTATGTTACTTGTGTAATAAGATGTACAAGTATGCCGTCACTTTGGTTCGCGTAAATTTATAAAAATATTTCACTTAATTCAGTCTCTTTTTTATTATAATGCTGTTGCATTTTTTACGCATTCATCTCACCCCAAAATAAGCAGTACTATAGACACGTTGTTTTAAAATAAGTATGTATTTTGATTACAGGGACGAGTCGTGGTCCCCGCGCGCGCGGCTGGGCCGCCTGGTGCCCCGCGTGCGCGGCCCCGCGCGCGCCGGCGTGCGGCGCGAGTGCGTGCGCGCGGCCCTGCACGCGGCCAGCAGCCGGCCCGCCGCGCCCGCAGCGCCCGCAGCGCCCGCAGCGCCCGCAGCGCCCGCCGCGCCGCTCGTGCCGCACCCGCACCCGCACCCGCTGCTGCACCCCACGCTGCACCCCCATCACTCCGACGGACAGGTGTGTACAGTTATATTTTTAATAATTGGGATGTGTCCTGTATTAAAGATAAATGATCAAACACTAACCAGTGTATTGAACATAAAAAAATATACGAAAACATCAAATATGATCAAAATTTAATCATTAAAGTGATTTTTAAGTACCGATCTAATCACAAAGAGTGTGTTATTTGATGCTGTACAATTATGACGTCACAACGTGCTATTTCATACAAAACTCCATACATTCGATCGTTTTGACATTTCATAAAGAATTGCTGATTTGACATGTCAGGACACATCCCTATTACTTTACGATTACATATTAAATACGATTTTACATCTGTAACGTATCTTTCTGTTAAATTAAATGAATATATTTATATTTGTATTTTGACAGTTGAGCGCGAAGAGAGCAGTGCTAGCGACAAAGAGCAGACGGCCGCCGCCGCCTGTACACAATACGCCAAATAACAAGAATAAGGGTATGTGTTACTTCCCAGATAGTATTCTATACAATATATAATAAATCTGTTGACATGGCATTTTTGTACATTGGAAATTTTGAAAAAATTGTACTAGGGTTGTTAAAGGATAACCAACAGAACTGGGAACAAGGGAACTGACTCTTTAGTGATTACCAACTGAGGTATTATCGTCTAAAAGTTATTTAGTTAGAGAGTGTTTTCCTAATTTATTTATACTTCACTTTATAGTTCCCAAAGAATACTTTTTAATATGTCATTTTTATCATTTCCAGATACAAGACTGAAAAAGGGTATGAAAACGGCGAAGCAACGCCTCGGTAAAATCCTCAAAATACACAAAATGATATATTAAAAATGGATAAATAGAACTAAACATAGTATATTATATATCGTAGCTTATACATAATAAGGTGTGTGCTAGATTGACGGACGCACGTGTAGATGGTAATATTTTATATATATGTATTGTAGCGCACGGACCAATATGTGTTGTGGTTATGTTTTTTTAATGCCCACTTTGTGTGCTCTGGATTTGACCTATCTGCCTTTTAACGAACTTATTTATTTGGTATTTGACTGTACTTATTATTATCTGGAGGGCTAGTTAGCTCTCCCCTCTCCCCCCCCCCTTTTTTTACATACTTATGTGATAAATAATATTTACCATTAAAAAGTTAGCAGCTATTTACTACTGACAGGAAATGGTTCTTGTCTAAAAATTATAAGTTAATACCAATTCAACAGTTTTGCATTAGACTTTCTTTTAGATAGATATATCAATACAGATAAAGTAAAAAATCTTCATCGAAGCTTATGGATGAGTATTGTGTATGAAAGTTGCCGACATGTAATTGGTCGACACTAAATTCTATCTCAAAAGTAATAAAGATGGTTTTTCTATAATGTTTTTAACTGTCAAACCAAAAAAGAGATTTTGATGACTCAGTGCAATATTTCACACAGAACTTCATTTTGACATGTTAATATAAAGTCGCTGATTTGACTAGTTTAATTAGAAGTTGACTGTCTGTTAACAAAAAAAAATGGTTTTACTCCAATTACCTATCACGCCTTATTTTTTTCGAGACGGTAAAAATAGTCACCAGTACAGTCAAATACCAAATAGTAGTTCTCTAAATATTTATAAGAGAAATATCGTATGTATGCCAGGTTTTAAAAAAAAACATTCTTCAATCACTATCATAAGGGAGATTTCATATGCGCGGGCGCATATTCTCATTTAAAAAAAATCTGAATATTCTTTTAATATAGTATTCCATGGTAAAAATGGCTGAAATTAAACCAGTGATTATTTCTCCCTTTATTATCTTATAGTTCATTCCCATGGATAGACTTGTTAGACCTTATTGCTGTTAGTGATCACACAAAGCATACTGGGGAACTATTTGGTATTAGAATAGCATCAGTTTGTCTTTCAATACTTTATAATGAATATCGTTTTTCGTACAATTACTTGGTTCCTTGGTGGATGATGTATCGTCGCGGCCTCTATGCTCTGTCTCTTTTGCTAACTACGCAGTCACGTGAGAGGTAAGCTCTCGGAGGGCTCCGTGCGGGGGCTAGCCGACATAACTTATTGTATGAAACTTATTCTAATGCTGTTGTAGTCATAGTATTTTTTTACCGCGATTTTGTACTGATCGACTGCATTGTTCCAAATGAAAGTTAGATATTACCAAGAGAAGCCTTATGATTCCTTAGTTGACCTCTACTGTTGTGTAACTTTAGGATTCAATGATGATGGCTATTTCGTAAAAGGTTGATGGTTCGCCACGCGAGCAGTGTCGGACAACAGTCGTAGCGCCGGCAATGTAATAAAAAATTGACTACAACGTCGATTCCTATAACATTACATAAACGCCCTGAGGTTATTCGAGTAGTTCTGCATAACGTTAATAATGCTTTTATTGATATACAATTAATACTATTCACGGTTTTTACCACATGGTTAATACATTTATTCACACACACACACACACACACATTGACAATGCGTTTATGACTTGTGATCCTTTACGTTTTTTTTTATCTTTTTACTTTATGTAAAACATTTAGAATTGAAAGTTTATGCTCGCGATCCAAGAGAAAAATACTTTGTAATTTTTAATATTTTGTATTAGTATTCTGCATTTTTAGATTTTTAGTGAATTTGCTGAATTAGTAATTTATTTTCGATTATAGTTATAAAATATTATGATTATTTGCGTATGATTATTGATTATTGGCTTGAAAGTTTTAAAAATAATCACCAATTTAATTATTATTACTTTTTTCTTGGATCGCCCAGCTATTTGTTGTTTGGATGACAGATCTGAATTTGTTAACATTTTTGTGTAAAATTTTTGATTGATTGAGTAAAAAAAAAATTAGGATTAATATGTGTTATTTTAATTTGACAGTTGGAGAATTGGAAACTATGTTTTTTCTCAGAATTTCCGTCCGTCAAATTAAAATTAGATAAATAAAAAATTTTATACATTTCTTCGTGTAATAAAATAAAGAAATTATCTATTTTGTCAAATAAAAAAATGTTAAAAAGACATTATTTTCACACAATATAAATATTAAACCCACCTCCGTATCAGTCTAATGTAAATAAAATAATAAAATTTAAAAAATAAATAAAAAATTAAACACCGCTTTAGCTACGTATTATTGAGTTTTGTTACGTTTTATATTAGTGATAATAGTACGTAAGTTCGTGATTTCAAAATGTTATATTATTGTTTTGTTTAATCGATCGATAATGAATGCTATATTTATACGGAGTAAGAGAACCTCGTTACTAAACGGAAGTACAACGTGGTAATGTGTGGTTGAATGCGGTAATCTCACAACATAGAAGAGAAATGTGACGGCAGATTTTCACCTTGAGGGTACTAGACAGCCAGCCGGGTATTACGAAGTACCCTGCCAATTAGCCCGATATTAATAAGCGAAAGCTAAATCCCGTTCTTGGATTAAACCCACGATTACCACGTGAAATGTAAAATTATTAACGACTACATTTTTTTTGCTTCTGTCCAAGCCGTTATAGAATTAGTTACATAATTGTAAAACTTTGATGCAAATATTCATAAAATTAAAGTTTTGGTAAATAAACAGACGCGGGTCCTTAAGTTTTATTATATACTAGCGACCCGTCCCGGCTTCGCCTGAATAGGTTATTATAAATGTATTATACACAAGTACCTTCTAAATGATGGTGAATACTGCGTAGTTTAAAATTTAAGCGGACGAACAGACCTAAATGGTGAAATAGTTTTATACTATTGACATGATAGATAGATAGATGGTATGCAAGCATTCTCATTATTCGAATGACACTTTCTCTTACCCGTATTAATTGGAAAATCTTAAAAATATAAATAAGTTCTCATCTCACATACAGGGTGTGTTTCCATTGTGAATATCACAAAATATTAATTAATAATATCATAAGTTTATTATTAGGTACGCGTGAATATGTGTTTTTTTTTTGTGTATATGCAGTTTATGTGTATTAAAATGGCTTTATTTTGATACTATAATTGAAATTACGCTTTTCTTTTAAATATATCTAAAGAGAAACGTTTTAATGTTGTCACCTTCGATAAATGCTTGATTTATTAGTTATTTTTGACATGTTTCATCTCATTTTTCTGAATCACTACAAAAATCATGGTATTTAAATAATTTTTGGCTTTATGTGTGATTTTTGTAAAAGTATGGGATCCTGATAGATTGTAATGGTAATTTAATGCATAATAACAAACATATGGTTAATTTAAAACAAAATGGCGCGTGTTTGCTTCTCTCTGGTAGCCTGTCAAAGTCATTTATATACTACAAATTTTGTAAATTATTTGGATTCCATATTAAATGTTTCTGACATCTGTTCGGAACTTCAATGTTAACCTTTTTTGTAACTTCTGTAAAAGCTCTTACGTAGAATTAACTGGAAGCGCCTTCTTGCTTAGTTTAAGTAATTAGGTGGGGTCTGACCGAGAAATTATTTGATGCATTTCTTTAATATTAATAATTGATGTAAAAAATACTAAACATGCATATTGGTAAAACATGTTATATTAAATAAGGGCATCTATTGATACAATCTTTAATCTAATTTGAATATATAGGGTTCATTTTTCCGTGACATTGTTTAAAAAAAAGATTACTCAATAATTCAAGTAAAATATTTATTTAATCCTTTTCTACGTTTTTTTAATATAGCTCAGTCAGATCCCTTCTAAGAAATGATTTAAGGTATGTATGTTTATATGAACAACGTATGTTTTTTAACAAATGACACTTAATTTTTTTTTCCAATTAAAACACGACCATAGAGTAATATTGTACTGATATTGTAATGATCATAGAGTAGTTGTAACGTGAAACACATACGTTGGCATATTGTGAAAGGGATATTTAAGATAATGGAATATATTGTAAATTATGAATAACGGTGAATGTTGTTGTGACAGAAAAAAAGAGTTTTCTAGACGTACACAATTATGTTTTATTAAAGAATATAGCCCATTTTCAACCTTGGACGACATGCCATAACTGCATCTCCATGTCCTGTACAAGCCCGAAAATCGATATAAATACCTATATCAATAAAAGTATTTAATTTTTATTTAGTATATTTCTGTGAGCTGGTTATTGTCGAGTATAGACTACAATGACGCTAGTGCATGGCGAGTATAGCTGACATTGGCGTTTAAAAGGTCAAAAAGCAAGTAACATGAAGCCCTATGACGTGTGTTCCCTCATGAAGTTTTGTAAAAGTCTTTTTTTTAACATAGTAAAGCATAGGCTTGTGGTGAGTGATGATTTGACCGAAGGTAGTAAGCAGAAAAAGCCTAGAAGGGAACTGGCTCTCGAGTGCAGATCGGAACAGAACAATAGGTGTTTGGCGACAGTTCACTAGAGGTTGGGTAAGTACCCTATCGCCGTGCCACCTCAAGATGTTTGCATTAAACGAATGCTCAAGCTTGTGGTAGGATAGGAATACAAACATGGAATTGGTTGAACGTTTAGTATGCGCACCTGGCTGATCCGATCCTTCACACGAAGTGAAGGTGAGACGGTCCGTTTGACATCCAGGGTTTTACTCCTATTTAGGGTGAACAGGATTGGGATTATGATAAAGAAATCAAATCCATATATTTTAGTAAAACGCGGCTATTTAATCGCGAACTAAGCAGAGCTTGTACTATGGTCACCAGATAACTTTTTTTTTACGACATGAGCCGACAAACACGCGGACGGTCTACCTGATGGTAAGTGGTCACTGCCGCCTATGGACATTTGCAGCACTAGGGGCATCGCCAATGCGTTTTCGACCCTGAGACGTGAAGTTGCTAAGTCTCATGTGCCTGTAATTTCACCGGCCCCCTTACCTTTCTAACCGAAACACAGTATAACAAGTGCACTACTGCTTCACGGTAGAAATGGGTAAGGCTTCCCCGGACGAGCTCTGCACTTTGAGCTCTACTAATCAAACTAAAATAACTGACATACTACCTATACCTCGTTACTACAATTTTCTTTTAAATACATATTTACATCTAGACAGAACGAACGGACATGCACACAAATGTTTGTCTAAGGTGGGAATTGAAACCACGACCTAAACCTCAAAAATTGCATACGAGCAGCGCCTCTAGCGGATGGTAGAAAAATAGATGTAGCATTCTATACAGAAGCCCACCCTTAAGTCCTAAAGAAGCTACATCTAATAATCAAATATTTTTTTCGATGGTATAATTTTTTGTTTGTGGCGACTTCAAACCTATACAAACTTATTTTAAATATTAGCTTATCATCTTCGCCTCCTCAATTCCCACGTCTCTAAACTCTCCATGGTTAAAGAAGTATTCGATCTCCTGCAAAGTCCTGTTTTTAGTTTCAGGTAGAAATATATACATTGCAATCAGAGATATTCCCATAACCGCACCAAAAACTGCGAAAGTGCCGTATATCTCACAGTAGAAGAGGAGATATGGAGTTGCTTTAAGCCCCATCATTATGCATAGACCAAAACTGGCTCCGACTATTGTCATTATCACTCCCCTATGTTCAAACGGGATAACTTCCCCTGTTAAAGCTAAGGAAATAGGCACACAGCCTAAGTTCACTAAGATAAGGTAAAAGACGAACATCCCAACCGGTATCAATGGTTGATTGTAGACAATATTCTCAGATACCAAGTACAAATATGTGCACATTATGAATAGTACAATTAAAGTTGATATTCCGCTGGCAAATAAAAGGGTACGCCTCCTCATCACCCTAACCAGAACCGAGGAAAACATGGCGCTAGTTGTCAAAATCAAATCTATGCTTAGAGTGTATTTGAAGGAGTTAGACGAATCGTGGCTCATCTCTGTAATGATCTGCAGAGCGTACGATGGAAATATGTGTCTTCCAGTTGATTCAACTAGGACGGCGCAAATAAGACAAATGAAGATCGGTTTCAGAAAGTCCTTTCTATTGAATTTCCTCAGGATTCTTGTGATTTCGTCGAGCAATGAGTTGGTCTTAGAAGATGAGAGTCGATGCTGTTGGGCTTTGATCATGAGTCCGAACTCCACTTGAGTCTCATCGCTTCTGCCTCTTAACCAAAAGAATGATCTTTCACAATCCCCAAACCGTTCTCTAAACGCCAACCAAACAGGACTTTCAGGCCAAGTGCAGACAATAATAAGCGTCAGAACATAAGGTATCACAGTTAGAATCGCGACAGTCCTCCAATGAAGTAAGTGGCCCATAATGTGCGATATGGTACTTCCGAGATACAAAAAAGCCGTTTTGAGGTTCAGAAACATTCCCCTGTTTTTTGGGCTCGTGTATTCTCCGATGATTATAACGCCTAAGTTGGCTGTGGATCCGACAGACAGTCCTCCAAGAATCCTTCCGAATATGAGGGCGGAAATGCTTGTTGCCAAATAAATTATGACCATGCCTAAGACACCTGGGATAACGCTTACGATGTAGGCAACTCGGCGACCGAAGTAGTACATGAAGAATGAGGAGTATGCAGCGCTGAATATGATCGATATGCCGATGGATCCAACTGTGGACAGAGAAACAACATAAAATAGTATCTTATTAGGGAATAGTATCTATTTTATTTCGTGGTTTTAAGAATGGCAATTAAATTGAATTTCTTACCAGCATCGTGTAAAATTTGACACCGTCAGTCATTTGAAAGAAAGAAAGAAAGAAACAAATTTATTTGTGACAAGGGGAAAAATATTATATGAAAAAAGTTAACAAAAAGAAACAAGGTACATAATTGCCACAAATCTGTCCTCCAACTCAGCATGGTTGGCTGTACGTGCCAATGTAGGTACGTATAGCCAACGCTGATCTTCCGTTGGGGCCGGCAAGTGAAAACACGGCAGGATTACTATAATACACACTATTGCATTATAAATAACAAATAAACAGCAAAAAATCATAACAATTCTAAAATGAAAAAACAAGTAGGCAAACAAAAATGAATACAAAAAATGAAAACTAAAACAACAATATTTTTCATGATGTTCGGTACAAACAGAGTGTTGGGCATAGGTACGAGTATATATACATCCTCATCAAAAACCACGTATTCCATATTAATAACAGGATATGTACATTGAAGACATACAAGTAAGTATTTTATTTTAAATATTTATCAATACGACAAATTTTAATGTATTCAGAATGTATATAGCACTTGTGTCGTGGCGTAGCGTTTCTTGATTAAGTTGGTGCATAAAAAGATAATTCTTAAGTTTAATTCTGAACCTTTGAATACTTATCAGGTTCCGTATCGGCGGAGGGATGTTGTTCCAGCACTTGGTTGCGGCGTAACGGAAGCTACCTTTAAAATCATTCTAACGAGTGCGTCAAAAAGGTAGGAAATTGATTCCCCTTTGCATTGTTTTGGCACACTCGACACGATGACGCTACTATTGCGATTGACGCCTACAGACCTCAGATCACGGTATTTAATTTTAATCATGATAATTGATTTAAAATCCTTTATTCCACTAACCTAACCAAGATTCTGATGCCAGATCAGTTTGAATAGGGGAGTCAGGAGCTCGCAGTGCTGGCAGCAGGTCTGAAGTGAAACCCATCACCATACCCTGGGCGAGGACGCTGAAGAGGACTGCACACACTGTCCATGTCTGTAAAAAGCGAATACCATGAAGTTTGTCAGATCAACAAAATGTTTTATCAGTATTTAGTATTCAATGTCAGCTCAGCTTCTTTTTTCCCCTTGCATTCAGGGTCGATGCAGCATGCTTAGTTCTTCGCCACTCGATGCATTCCATATTGCAGGGGACATGTAGATTTTTTGCTGAAAACCAGCTTGACGCCAACCCATTTTGGGAATGCTTTTGTAACCCTCTCGGTGCAAGGTGCACGCAGCCTCTGATTTACGATTTTGGCGCCCCCATTCCTCCAGCGTTTGGCATAAATGAATAAAAAGTACACGTCAATTTATACTGGATGGTTATCAAATGAATAAAATATATTTAACATATTTTTACTCTTTTAATAGTTCCTATGAGATAATAACTTTTCTCTTCAAATGCTTGAATTTCCGGTTTGTTCCGCCCTGGATCTGGAGTGCACATGGTCATCGGTTTACCTTCTATATAGCCTACAGAAGAGTTGTAGAAGAATACTAACCTGAGCTCCAAGCGGTGAAACCCAGCCTAGTGTGCAACACATTCCCCTGGAAAACCCCTCCACAGTTGCAGCAGTAGTCAAAGACTTTGCAGTTACTCCCTGCATAAAATTGCTTAAAGAAAATATGCTATGGTATTCCAGATTAGCTCCAATAATATTTATATTTTAATAATATTATTAATGAGATCACTTAGTTCAAATGCCTGTATCCCACTGCAGGGAAAAGAAAATCATGTTTCGTTTTCTTGATAATTATTCATATCAGCAAACATGAATAAATTAGTAAGCAACTGTCAGTATCAGGTTATTTTAATTGACTGCGAAGTTTGTTGACTCTTATACAGCTTATTGAACGATAAAAGGAAAGGTTAATCTTTGAAAACCCGTTATTTTTATACATATTGTATTTCCTTAAAAGTTAATTCATTCAGAAAATTAGTGATAGTGATGTTCGTATAAGAGATCCAAAATACATTTCTTAAAGAAGAAAAGCGTCAAAGTCCTGATATGAAATCAGAAAATTCTTAAGAATTAAAATATTTGAATGTTTCATGACAATCTTAAACAAGATAAATATGAGAAAGTAAAATAGATAACAGAAACATAAACTGTTATGTATGACATGACACAATGCGGCTCCTTGTCGGAGAGATAAAATTTGACAAGTCTGGATTATTTTATTGCATATTTTTATGGTCTACATGCTGTAAGTGTTATCTATTGAATAAGCCCACGCGTGATAGGTTAGTCAGCGAAGGTCAACAAAATGATACCTATGTAATCAATTTGATTAATTTCTTAAATTTGATTATGTACCACTTAAGATGCCATCATCATCTTAATATAAATAGTACCTACTTCCGGGCATTTCATTTTATGCCAGCAGCTAATAAACCGTTCAGCTTTTGGTAAGTAGTCAGTGCCGCCTGCGGACATGTGCAACTCCATCGCCAATGTGTTATTGACCCTGAGACGTGAAGTTGTTAAGTCTCATATGGCTGTAATATCACCGCCTCTTTTACTTTTCCAACCGAAACTGTGCACTACTGCTTCGCGCTGGAAATGGGTAAGGTGATAGTATTTAGCTGAAAGTGGTAGAGATCTACTACTTATATTCATTCGATTCTCGATCCTCGGGGATTTTCGGAGCTGTTCGTGCGCGTCTCCGTTTGGGTTTACAGAATCGAATGGCTTCAATTTTTAACCGACTTCAAAAAAGGAGGAGGTTTTTAATTCGTCTGTATTTTTTTTATGTTTGTTACCTCATAACTTTCGACTTGGCGAAGCGATTTTAATGATTCCTTTTTTTTTATTTTATTTGAAAGCTGGTGCTTCTCATATGGTCCCAATTTGGTCCAGTTATGACAATGGCACCCATAAGAAAACCATATAAGTCTAAAATTAGCATTAAGTATGTGTGCGACAAATGAACGAGTAACTCAATATCACGCCAACCGATTTCGATTTATAAAAGGGTAGACTTAACAGATGGTCCCATGATCATTACAATGATGATGGAATTCTGAGAAAATTGAGGAAAATCCTTAAATATGTAGGCATACGTGTGCATACAAAAATGTTAGTGTACTTCAGATTCACTAAAAAGCAGAACATAAACAAAAAGAAACTATTCCAAAACAAACTATTACGCACTAAAAAGAAAAAAAATATTGCATTATTACTTAAAAGTCAATCAAATTATTACGATAATATAATGTAGTAACAATTATTGTTATTTTTGGAGGCGGTGTCATGTAATATTTGATTTGCTTTTGCAGAGAGTCGGACGATCTTTTAGACCATAAAGAGAGTGAGAGTAAATAGACATGGTTTTCAAAATTGATTCATATTTCAACCGGCTACTGATGTCTGGAAAAGGCTCGCTCGTTCTTGGGATAGGCAGTGATATAATCTATGTAGATGAAATTGTTAATTTTATAAAAGTTAATAAGTCGATTCAAATTTTATAAAATCAAAATGCAATCTATATTTCTGTCTTTTATTCTTTAGCATTTTAAATGCATAACCTTTATATCTATCTTATAAATAATGGATTTTTTTTAAATTAACACTTTTATCCGACAAAATTGGATCGGCAGTTGGCCCCGGCGGTATTCAAATTCTTAATTAATCTACGCCATTAGACTTCCACGTCTTCAGTGGCTCGGCTGACTTCAAGTCTTCAGGATCTTTGGGCTTTCCTGTAAACGCCTCCTCAATCTCCTGTAACGTCCTATCTTTAGTTTCAGGTAGGTAGAACCAGGCTATCACCAGACAATAGCACACAACACTACCGTACAAACAATACGTTCCATATATGTGAATGGTTTTCAATAAAATTGGAACAGTCTTGACTGTGATGAAGAAATTTAATGAATAGAAAACCGCGCTTATTCCACCAGCAATACTCCTATATTTCAATGGGAAGACTTCGCCAGCAATTACCATTGGCAATGGTAAAGAGCCGGTCACAACTGAGAATGTGTGTATATGGATCAATGTAATGCCAATAGCTGGATGGTCGAATGGTAGCACACCTGATGCCTTAGCGTAAGTGTAACCAGCTGTCACAAAGAAGGAAGCTATTGTAATGGATAAAGTAACGAACAACATCGTCCTTCTTCTGAATTTCCTAATTACAAACACAGCTAGAATACTCGAGATCAATCTTTGCATGTCGAGAGTAATTATTACAAGTGCGTTGTTTATTCCATCGCCAATAACATGGTGGAATGTGTCCAAGGTGTAAGCTGAAAGAAGGTTGATACCACCCCAGTGAGCTACAATGTACATATGGATGGTAATGAAAATCGGTTTATAAAATTCTCGTTTCCGTACAGTCTTAATGAAGTACGCAAAATCACGTTGAATCTTTTGCAGATTTGTCTCCGATGCATGGACCGATATGGAGTCCCGTGGTTTTTCATTGGCTTCTAACATTTTCTTCAATTCATCCTCTTCAGTTTCTCCCCTTAGCCAATAGAAAACTTTTGTGCAGTCTTCAAATCTTCCTTGAGCGGCCAACCAGCTCGGAGATTCGGGGGAGTAAATAACGATGATGAAGTCTATGAATGTGATCACAGCACAGATAAGAGCTGTCGTTTGCCAGGATAAGTATGATCCAAGGGTGTGAACTATCAATGTGCCTATGGACATCGAAAGAGACATGGTGGTGAGAAAGGCTCCCCTATTCCTAGGGCTCGCGTATTCGCCTATTAAAATCGGTCCTAAAGAAGTGCTCATGCCCATAGAAAGGCCTTGGAGTAACCGGGCGAGAAGTAGCCAAGGTATGCTGTTGGCGAAGACAATAGTCAACCAGCCGATGAAGAGTGGTACGATGCTGACTAGGTTGGCGATCTTTCTTCCATATTTGCTCATTATCGATGGAATCGTGAAGTTCCCGATGACCAGAGCGAAACCTGGGATTGCAGCTGGAATGTAAAAAGAAGTACACACAATGAGTTTTGGTTTGAAATATCAGATATATACATATTTATGACCACAATCTCATCGTGGTAAGTGATGATGTGGTTGGTGGTGGTAAGCACATAAAGGCTAGAAGGGAACTGGCTCTTATGTGCATTGGCCGGATCACACCTGTGTTTGCATGGCGACAGATTTGAATTTAATGTAGTCTGGTATTCTAGCCAGGCAGGTTTTGTATAACTATTTTATATAGTTTCAATCCATGACATTCAAAAAGTGTTTATATTAACAGATTATATAAACGCTATGATTGATTGTGATATCAGAGGCGCCGTGGCGTCGTCGGTCGACGAAACATGTCTGTCTTATAGGCCGGTTTAAATTTCAGCAGATTTTCTCTCTAGCATATCTTTCTTAGCGCTTACAAATCTTCTGCCAATCATTTTTTATCCATAAAGCCAACCCACCTATCCAAGAACCCGAGGAGTCGTCAATAGGTATGGTGGTGGTATGAGCTCGCAGTTGGGGCAGCAGCACCGCAGTGAAGGCCATGACGATGCCGAACTGTGCCACATTGATCGCCACACCTGCTGTCACGAAGCACTGGAAGAAAATGTACAATCAGGTTTGTAGAATATAATAGGAAAGACGGAAGAGCAAGAAATTTATAAACACAAGAACGTAACGTTGCGTCTGCTTGTTATAGTCAAACTGGATAACTTGACTGACTGAGGTCATATTTATAGAATACGACGCCCATGAGCAGAATAATATAAATATCTAGGACATTTTTTACACAAGGCTTTGAAGAAGAACAAAAATAAAATTCTAAAAGAAAAGAGCAAAATTGATGGCTTGATACCCATTGTTGGTTCGATTCCCACCCAGGGCAATTATTTGTATGTATGAACATGGGTGTATGTTTTGTGCCTCGGTGTAAATATCTATTTAAGTATTCGCTATACCCTGCGGTTTTATCTACGTTCCTTGGATAAAAAAAAACAATGTCTCTCTCCATACCATGACTGTGTGTGTGCCAAATTACAGCAAAAATGGTTCAGGCATTTATTCCTGGAAGCTTTGTAAATAATGATATGGATGTATTTTAAATAAGAACAGTAAAGGAAGTAAGTAAACTTGACAGACCAGTTGGTTTGGTGGTTTTCGACTCTGACTGCCAAACCCAAGGTTGTGGTTTCGATTCCCACCCAAGACAAACATTTGTATGCATTAATATGTGTGTTTGTTCTGTCTGGGTGTAAATATCTATATTAGTATGTATTTAGAAAAAAAATGTATATGTAGTATATCAGTTGTCTGGTGTCCATAGTACAAGTTCAGCTTAGTAGGCGATCAGATGGCCGAGTGTAAAGAATATGTGTATTCATTTATTTAATTATGTCTGTCTATCAAATATTTTCACGCCCATTATCCCCTTAAGAGGTAGGCAAAATACAATAAGTAGGTAGGCTCAGTTACTGAGCACACAATTCACCGAAGTTTTTCGTAGTTCCAACGAGATAATGGTTTGTGAATTGTCATTATATGAGTTTACAGATTATGCGGCTATTTCCAGATGTTATCTATACAATACACATGTTTAGATAGTCATGCCACATGTGTCATGCGAAAGAACTTATTAAAAAACTAGCTGTCCCCCGCGGTTTTACCTGCGTTCCCGTGGGATGTCACATGTATTATAAATAAAACCTTCCTCTTCAATCACTATCTATTAAAAAAACCGCATCAAAAGTTTTAAAGATTTAAGCATACATAGGGATATAGGGACAGAGAGAGCGACTTTGTTTTATACTAATTATGTAGTGATGCTAAAATTGCAAAAGAAACTTTCATGCGTTGCATTGTAACCCACCCCTTTTATTTTATTTATTTGAACATATAGGTACATACTCGTACATATATGTTTGTGCCTTAGTATATACCTATGTATATATCTGATATGTATTTAGGAGAAAAAAGTTTGGTTATGTAGTATATTAGTTAACTAGTATACAAAGTACAAAAGCTCTGCTTAGTTTGGGATCAGACGGCCGTGTGTACAGAATGTCCCAGGATATTTATATATGTTATCATGCAGTTAGTAGAATATCTTTATTGAATCTCTCTATTTCTTTTAGAAGGCGTCTCTTTTCTACACTCAAAATACCTATCGCTTTTATAATACTACACTAGGGACCGCCCCTGGTGCCTTTGAATGAAATTTTCCCTAAATTATGGAAGAAATTCTCTAAAAGATAGAAATAACCTCATTAAAATTCCCAGTTCTTCAGCTACGTCGTAACTACTGATATGCCGATCTTGCTCCACTTTTTCAACAATGGCATCCATTTTATCCGTAAATGGGGCGACCAGAGCGACGTGCATCTTTGACATCAAAATTTCCGGATTGAAAACGCTTAAACCAAATTTGTGCTACTCTCACAGACACTGCACTAGGTCCATAAACATCGCAAATTTTTTTCGCGGCTTGCGTTGCATTTTTACCTTTTTTGTAGTAAAATTTTAAAATGAATCGAATTACTTCATTAGATTCACTCATCTTGGCGGTACGAAAAACAAATGCAAATCACACATTTTCCTAATTTGAATTTGGAATTATGTTCTTTAAAATTTAAACTTTCAATGATACCAAAACCAGCCAGATACAAATAGTATAGCCAAAGAGATTTTATTAGAAATTCATACATACTATAATGCGAAAAGCCTTTTTCCCCAACCTAATATATAACGGAACAAAAATACAGACATAAAATTATGACTTTGTTTTAAACTATTATAGGATTCATCTACCTTTTCATAAGGGTGCAAATACAATTTATTACAATACAAATATACAATGTTATGTCAAATAAAAAATATAATCTAGTCTCATATCACATATAAAATTCAAATTCAAATTCAAATTCAAAACCATTTATTCAGTTTAGGCCTTCGGAGGGCACTTATGAAGGTCAAATTTAAAGTTACTGAAGCTACAACCGGTTCGGAAGTCAGCCTTCAACCGAGAAGAACCGGCAAGAAACTCAGCAAGGTTACATTCTTTTTTATTTGTTATATACATTTTTATCTATTCTGACTTTTTGGCTATTTTTTAATATTAATTTTATATATTTTTATAAATTTACAATTACAAAATATTGAATATAGGTAACATTTAAAAACAAAAAAAAGAAATAACAATAATTACTTACGACTAAAACAAGAATATTAGAAAATTAGAGGTGCACTGTGCAGAGAGTAGCTATTTCCATACATTTTTATCTTCAATATAATGAACTTCCTTGTAATACGCTTTTTCTTTCAAAACTTTCCAAATATAATTTTTAAATTTATGATCAGACATTTTGGTTACTGAAAGCGGTATGTTATTATAAAATCGAACACAATTACCAAGAAATGACTTGCTTACAGTTAGTCTAAAGTATGGAACAACTAACTTCTCCCTTACAAACTAATCAAAATATGTCAATTAGTTCCAAAATTCATTAACATTGTACATTTGGGCTTTAAACCATTTTTTTTTTTGTTAAAAGCGTGTAAGTGGGATTGCTTTTATATCACTTGGAATTGCGTTATATATAGAAACAGGTTCGTAAGCTTGACAAAACAAAATAATCTATATTTGTATGCTTAAACATATTCAAGGAAAAACAATATAGGTATCTATGTACTTGCAATACATAGGTACCTACTGCTAGTGTCAATTGTTTGTTATATTATTCGGCTGTATGAATTTAATTGTGAATAATCAAGGCTGGAATGAATAATTGTCCCAACATGACTTGTTGGTGAGTATTGTCGCCGTCTCTCTTGCACAATTAGGGTTCCCAACATTTGTACGAGAAATAAAGTACCTATATTATGATCGGGGAAAAAATTAACAGTATTTTACAAAAGAAAACTGTAGTTTTTTCTTGCAGTTTCAAATACATTTTTTGGTGCTTCTTGCACAATAAATTAAGTCTAAATAAGTAATATTAAAATTTATTTATAGTTTCTAAATAATAAGATTTTTATCTATATTGTAATTGCTCACTTGCACTATCATCGCATTTCTAGTTTTGTTTTTCTGTTTACATATGTTTTGAGTTACAACCCAGCTCTAAATGTATTATTACTTATTATGTGGTTACCTTTTGGTTGTAATTTGCATTGTGTATCCTAAATAAATAAATAAAAATTGATTATCATTTTTCAAATATACATAAGCGTTTTTTTTATAGAAAAAAGTATAGTTGGGAACCCTAGTTACTAATCCCAAGCAACATTGAATAATATCAAGCTAAGACACGTCAACTTTCTACAACCTCAACCGCAGCGTCGCCGAGCAAGAACAACGAGGCCTCCGACCTCTCACATTATCCCGTAGTTAGCGAAAGAGACAGAGCATGGCCGCCGCGACGAAACATCCTCGAGCTAGTGTAATTTCCCCTAACATGACCTGGGTCTTTGACCGAGCTTTTAATCGCTCAAGTCCACGCGAATTTAGTACCTATACAAGTTACTATTATTATAAACTCGAAAGTTTGGATGTTTGTTAGTCAATCACGCCATAACGGCTGAACGAATTTAGATGGAATTTGGCATAGAGATATATCATAGTCTGGAACAGCACATATACTTTTTATCCTGGAAATATGTAACATCCCTTGGGAATGCGCGTGAAACTGAGGGGGGCAGCTTGTGTATATATTAAATTGTAATCATTACATAGTACAAAACAAAGTCGCTTTCTCTGTCCCTATATCCCTATGTATACTTAAATTTTTAAAACTACGCAACGGATTTTGATGCGGTTTTTTTTAAATAGATAGATTGATTGAAGAGGAAGGTTTTTATGTATAATACATGTGACATCCCACGGGAACGCGGGTAAAACCGCGGGGGACAGCTGGTAATATTATAAATTTGAAAGTGTATTTGGCTCTTTATTACGTGCTCATAGCTGAACGGATTTTGATGATGTTTGGTAATAAGATTGATTTTATCTTGGGTGAGTTTATAGGCAACGTTTTGACGAAAATATAATTATTTTATAACGTGACCCATATTAGTAAGACTAGATGCTTTAAATAAATATGTAGTTAAATACATCAATTGACATTGTTTCACATTTAAATTGGTATGCCGCCTCATTTGACTCTATCTATTAAACAAAACATTCTGAACCATAAATAAACTCTAACCTTGGACCCGCAAAACTACTTCCCTATCGAAACACAACTAATAAAAATCAAACTTACTTGCTTTTTGAAAGGTGTCACCCATTTTGCCTTTCCCATTTTTATTTACAATATTAAACTAATTCACAATCTAATCATTTTTGTCCCTCACAACACTGTATACTCAATTATTTTAACATATTTACTAACTTAACATTTTAGCTCGCTTTACGTGTTGCGCGTCCTGTGTCATGCATAGAAGTACCTACTTCGGTCGATAGCAGTGTTTGTAAAAAAAGCTGACGCGCCGCTCAAGGTTAGAGCCGAAATTCACTGAGAAGTTGTTATAAAATGGCTATCGTTTCTATTATATTATGATATAAGAACTGGTTGTGCAGTATTTCGATCCTTAAAACGGGATCTTTAAGTTGATTTTGTTTTAATTGTATTTTATTCATTAATAATTCGAACTTGTTTGAATGATATTAATAGATGTCTTGAACTACTTCCCAGTTAATAATATGGGGTAAATGTTTGGGATTACATTACTTATTACTTACAATTAGAGATTGGTCTGAATTTTCTCGACTGAACTCTGACGCTATCTTTGACCATTTGTTGACCACTCAGTTGTAAAAAGTTCATGTGGTCATTGCTTATACTCATCTCTTTACTCGCGGCTACTCACCACATACTATGGCAACCTGGGGCTCGATTCTGTAAGGAAAATGACACTAGCTCGAGGATGTTTCGTCGCGGCCTCCATGCTCTGTCTCTTTCGCAACTATGCAATCACGTGAGAGGTAAGCTCTCCGAGGCCTTCGTGAAGCGGCTCGACGAAGAAGTTTCTATTAGCTGAATAAGGTTATAAGTGATCTATTTTGTCAAGTTTCGTGCAAATCCGTATTGCAGTTTTTGGGTTAATTAGTAAAAAGCATCCATGCATCCCACCTCAGAAACTTTCGAATTTATAAAATTAGATTATGTTTCCGGGTATTGAGTAGGTGGGTGGAGATACTTCGGTGACACATAACACCTACCGTACCTATAGTACCTACCTATTTAATTTTATGTTTCCTGTTTCTCGAATTAAAAATACTCATGCCAATGGACCGAATGTCGTGCCAAAGGCCGTGGGTTCGAATCGTAAATTTTATATATTGTTTAATATATGTATATTTAATACCACAGACCGACAAACAAGCGGACGGTCCACCTGATAGTAAGTGGTCACCGCCGCCTATGGACATTTGCAACACTAGGGGCATTGCCAATGCGTTGTCGACCCTGAGACGTGAAGTTGTTAAGTCTCATGTGCCTGTAATTTCACCTGCCTTACCTTTCTAACCGAAACACAGTAATACAAGTGCACTACTGCTCCACGGCAGAAATGGGTAAGGTGGTAGTACTTCCCCGGACGAACTCTGCACTAAGAGCTCTACTACACTAAAAATGAGGTAGGTTAGGTACCTATACCTATACTGAGAGAAGAGATGGGTACTATTTCCGTCGTGAAGCAGTAGTGCACTTGTATTACTGTGTTTCGGTTAGAAAGGTAAGGCAGGTGAAATTACAGGCACATGAGACTTAACAACTTCACGTCTCAGGGTCGACAACGCATTGCCCCGGATGTGAAGCGTACATATGCGGCGGTGACCACTTACCATGAGGTGGAGTATGTTCAAGGCTGGAATCTATGAATTATGCGTATCTATCTAAAAAGTTATCATATTATTTTTAATTGCATTTGAATACAAATTATCTTGTAATTCTGTATTTATAGATAAATTTAATTGAACCGGTTTTTTAGGGCTCCGTGTACAATTTGAACAACAAAACTGACGCTTAATCAATTGTGAATTAAAATCAGACATGCTTATTAAAATGTTGTTTTAAAGGTGAAGATGAAACAAAATTGACATCGCGTAGTAGTGCTCTTAGTGCAGAGTTCGTCCGGGGAAGTACTACCACCTTACCCATTTCTGCCGTGGAGCAGTAGTGCACTTGTATTACTGTGTTTCGGTTAGAAAGGTAAGGGGGCCGGTGAAATTACAGGCACATGACACTTAACAACTTCACGTCTCAGGGTCGACAACGCATTGGCGATGCCCCTAGTGTTGCAAATGTCCATAGGCGGCGGTGACCACTTACCATCAGGTGGACCGTCCGCTTGTTTGTCGGCCCATGTGGTATAAAAAAAAAAAAAATCTACTCTAAATTGTATTAAACAATGTAACTACATATTTCCGTGTTGTCCGCTTATATCTTTAACTACGCAATACGTTAACTTTAGCATTTATAATAATAGTAAGATATATTTATATATAATTCCACTCAGGATTCAAAATTAATATAAAAAAAAATTAATAAAAAAAAAAAGAATGTAACCTTGCTGAGTTTCCTGCCGGTTCTTCTCAGTTGAAGGCTGACTTCCGAACTGGCTTCAGTAACTTTAAATTTGACCTTCATTAGTGCCTTCCGAGGGCCTAAACAGAATAAATGGTTTTGAATTTTGAATTAAGGCAAAGCCGGGGCGGGTAGATAGTTATCCAAAAAAATACCTAAATAATGATAAAAATAATTATTCCAGTATATTTTTGATAATATTATTCTTTATGTATAATTTTGATGTACGGAATACTTTAATAAATTTACGCAAGACCGAGTCTTGGTGGATTTTGATTTGCGTGAATGCTTACTCTTTTGTTATTTAAATGTTATTATGTGGAATATCAAATTATTATTAGTTTGTTAACCTCTCACCTGTTTTGAGAGCGAATAAAAACAGTCTAGGCCCGAGGAGGGGTCTAAAGGTCAAAGATACTGTAGTTGCCACCGACTTGGTATTCAGCCTTCAACTGAGAAGAACCGGCAAGAAACTCAACAAAAAAAAAAATTACGGGTATTTTTAACACATAATATTTTTTTTATAAATGTATAGTCCTTTTAAGGTTTTATCAGTTTACCACAATCTACCACATCACCAATTACTGCGCAGAGATTGTGTTAAAGCGTAACCCTAAAAGCCATGAATAAATTTATGTAACTCATATTTATTTATCAATACTATTATTAGAGCGCCAATTTCATTATCGGTGCCTGCAATAAATATAATAACACAATTTATTCTAATATCACCTTTATTCCCCTTTCAGTATGGTTTCAAATTGCACTTATAGTCTACTGTGTGTATATAGGAGCCATAAACAGTAATCTATGACGTACAAGGAACTTTTATATTTGATAAAGTTCAAATATTTATTATTAGGCCTTAAATAAAATTCTGCTCTTATTTAATACCAAAAACAGATTTGTGTATAATATATAGATCACGAATTAAAAACTGCAGATCAAAATTCAAAGCCAATTATCCAGTTTAATGCTACTGATGATACTGAAGCAACCACTGGCTCGTAAATCAATCTGCTACTGAGAGAACCGAAAAGACTAACCCTAAAGTTCCAGTTGTTAATAGACCCCACATTACTCAAGCGATTAGTGATAAGAAATGCAAAGGACATTATTAGTTAAAGCGTACCACTTCAGATAACTTTCTCACGATCCTGATATTTGTTTTAGTTATAAGTGTCCCATATCACTCAAGTGATTAGTAATAAAAAGTGCAAAGGACATTATTAGTTAAAGCGTACCACTTAAGATAACTGTCTCACAGGTTCTGATATTTGTTTAGTTAACGATCTTATTTTTTTACTTCTCTCACCATTTGTCTCCTATATAAACCAATGTCTCAATAATATTAGGGCAGTCTAACCTCAACTTTCGTTCTGAACTCACGTTCTGATATCACTGTTATTATAATTCTATTACTAATAAATATTTTTTTAAAAGCAAGTTTTTTTTACCATATAACACAGTCTAGGCCTTTATACCAGAGCTATCTGATTTGGGCAACAGAACCTTTCTTTGGTACAAGCTTTACCTCTTAACTGATGTCCAATATCTTGCAGCATCTTATCCTTGGTCTCAGACAAGAAGAACCAACTCATCACCATACAGCAACTCGATAGAGCTGCATAAATAACATTATTATTTGAATATCAGGCACGCAGTTGTTTCAACTGATAAGTGCCTGTATCCAGTTGTTCTCTCCTAGTTCTTCTCTTTGAGATGCTTGTTGAGTCGGTTTTTGAATTGATTAACATTTTGGGTTGTTACAACGTCTTCTGGGAAGTTATTCCACGCTTTGACCTCTTTGTTGGTTAGAGCAGTGTCTTTCAATCTGTGGGCCTTAATCGCCGGCAGAAGGGAAAATGTAGGCAGTCTCAGATTAGCGTGCGTAAACTGGCGTCCAGCTTACCTCGTACTTACTTGCAAACCTCTCGCGGCTTCTTGCAGACTAATAAATAAAGGTATCAAAATAAAGACAATCATTATCGTAGCCTTTTAAATCATAAATTCTTCATCTGTCTGACAAGGAGGTCGCCAAAATTTTTCATCCTGTAATAAGGTCGCGAAATCAATAAGATTGAAAAACACTTTTAATTTAGACAACATTTGTGAGGGTTGTTCCATACATACCTATATTAATACGAAAATATGAAAAAGTCTTTACTACTGTAAATAAATTTTGGGAAAAGAACATTGCATCAGCACCTGATAAACTCCTCAATTCTATAGGAAATATTTCACCAGAAATGTAATTGAGACTGGTAATGGACCTGGAGCAGCAGTAAGATGATGAACAAGCGGTAACATGGATTTCTCTCTACCCTAATTTGTGGTCAATAAATAATGATACATATCCATAATAAAATCCCTGCAGAAATTTAAAGAAAGAATTATGACTGTTTTAGTACTTTTGTACTTTCTACAACATACACGATTATTTTAATAACGACAATGCTTGATTGTTGCGCTCGCTCCAGCAGAACCTCTATATACATAGGGTAATTGCTGAGTTTATTGCCGGCTCTTCTCACAGCTAGAAATGAAAATATAAATTTAAATATCCTGGCAAACTGAAGTGGCAGTGGGCTGGTCACATCTGTCGCAGAACCGATAACCGTTGGGGTAGACGTGTTCTAGAGTGGAGACCACGGCTCGGTAAACGTAGTGTAGGGCGCCCTCCAGCTAGATGGAGCGATGATATACGCAAGCTGGCTGGCAGCAGTTGGAAACAAAGAGCTGAAGATCGAGCTCAGTGGCGAGCCATAGGTGAGGCCTATGTGCAGCAGTGGACGGAGATAGGCTGATGATGATGAAATATCCTGGGACATTCGTCACATACGGTTTTGTAATACCAATCTAGTCAGAGCTTGATCTATGGTAAACAGATTACCTTTATTGTATATAGCTGTCCCCCGCGGTTTTACCCGCGTTCCCGTCCGATGCCACATGTATTATACATAAAAACCTTCCTCTTCAATCACTCTATCAATTAAAAAAAACCGTGTCAAAATCCGTTGCGTAGGTTCAAAGATTTAAGCATACATAGGGATATAGGGACAGTTTTATACTATGTAGTAATAAAAAATGTAGACATTCATGCACAGCATCTTTGTTAATCAAACCCATAATTTGAGGCGTGATAGTCAGGTATCTAGCTACGATACCAACGGGTTTCAGTAGTAATACATAGTAGGAAGACATAGTCTCAAATAGCATGGTAATCTAATGCTGATAATATCACGATATCAGATGTTAGATATCTAAATACTTAAGATTATTCAAATATCTAGCTATCTAGTTACTAATTCCGCTGGATCTCCTTCTCTGTCAAGTCACAAACAAGGAAACTAGATAGGAAATCGACACGTGTTTCGCTTCTACGCTAAGCACTTTCAGGACGTATTAGACCCGCTGTCACTAACTCGACGCTCGAGCACCACAGACGTGTTACCTCGCCGATTGCCGGACAGAAAGTCATCATTAGTTTAAACATGATTTCCAAATGAACCATGCTGGTAAAAAACTAACCTTCTGGACATCATCAGTTTAGTTACCAATCAAGAGGCAGCCAAACGAGAGTTTGGCCAAGCAAGAGAGAGTCAAACTTAAGATAGTCATGCTCGTTTTAAGACCTAAGGCGTCGTCTGACGGACTCGTGTCACACTTCCCTACAATTTTACAGTCGGTATACAATCTGTGATCTATTCTGTCATGTTGAGTCGTTATGGAACTGCGGCGCGGCAGCGGCGTAGAGACTCTGTGATCGGTCGACAATATTCGAGCTGATCTATGAACCGGTCCGCAGTTCACGCATTTTGGTTGAGTTACGCATGTCTAACTATTTTTATTATAGAACTACCATAAGTGCTTGTAAATACATTTTAGGCTAATGAAACTTAACAATTTCACGTTTCGTGGACGACAACCCATTGGCGATTTCCCTGATGTAGCAAATGTCCAAAGACGCCGGTGACCACTTACCAGGTGGACCATCTGTTTGTTTGTCTGCTCATGTGGTATAACAAACGCAGGGTTGAAAATAAATATTTTCGTTTTTTAAAACTGTTATAAATACGTTGATGACTGATGTCTAAGTCTCTATAGAAAATGTATATTTTAGGCTCCATTACAACAGTGTAAGAATAAACGAAAAAAAATATATTTATATATGCCGCGAAAACGCCTTTCCTGATAATATAGTGTAAGGAGTTTCTATACAACTGTGATGCCGCCACCCGACGACAGGCCATATAAGCAGGACACTTAGGAGCAGCGACACATTCGGCTGAGAGCCCCTAGCGCTCGCCGGAATTGTCCGCGTAAGGGTGTAAGAGCCATCTGAGGCTAACACCTTCGTCCCTTCCAAAAAAAAAAAAAAAAAAAAAAGCAGCGACACATTGGCTCGCCAGTTCTTGCAGTGTACGGACGTCTCGTGGGAATCAGTATTGGTTGTTATCAAGGTCACGGCTTACATTTTGATATTCTTGTCCTTAATTAATTATTATTGAAGTTTGCAGTACATATGTATTTTGTTTTGTATTAATTTTAAAGTGATTGTACTTGTTTAGTTCCCCTTTAGTCTTAATTTGATTCAAATTGTAAATAAACGGATTTCTTGTTGGTTTATGTTTTTATTTAATTGTACCCTACTTTTAAACGCTAAAATCAGAAGTGGGATAAGGGACTCTTAAGCCCACAGTCACATTAAAACTGCACAAAATGAAATTTTTAAATTAGTTGTCAACAAGAAAACCGTTAACCTTTGAATTTGAATTTTGTCTTGTTTACAATAACTGCTTACTTCATTTCTTTGTTATTTTGTGTGTTTAATCGTTAATTGAAACGGTGGTAATGAGACGTACGAGAACGCCTTGTCCACGGAAGCGTGTCTCTAAGGGTGATTCGCGTAATCAAGTTCAACATACTTCTCGAAGGTCTCGCGGCCACAATGACGATCGGATCGCGATTCGAACGGTAGACTTATAAGTCAGGGTCAGGTTAGGCCGAGCCCTCGAAAAATAGAAGCCTTAGTTAACACCTTGGCACCGTGAAACGGGTACAACACCTAACATTGAGGCTCTCTGTGGAATCACAAGGAGTAGAACCGAAGCTTCTTCGAAGTAACCAAACCAGACAAGATGAGCAAGCTAAACAACGATGATGTACACCACGTCAGTTCAATGTTTATGACCTTGTGTTCGTTCTAAAGTATTCTCAGTCGGCAGGTAAACTTGACTCCGGCAGGCGTGGTCCGCATCAGGTGATTATAATTCTACCTGGTGGACGTTATACCCTACGTCTGTTCAGCGCAGTTATGGTAAAATTACGCAAGCTGCTGCGCAGTATATGGTGCCGTGGTAGGGTGAGTGGAGCCCTGTGAGGCATGTTCCGCATTTTTTGAGGGTAAGCGAAGCTGATACGTTCCAAATTATACGAATTCCTGTGGTGAGCCTGTTGGGTGAGCCACAGATGTACCCTCTCTGTATTCCTCACTTGTATGATTCGCCCTGCTTGTTGAGATGCCTCAGTGCGTGTGATTGCGGTCAGCGTATTGAGAAGCCTCGACACGTTTGAATACGGTCGGCGTGTCGGGAAGCTTCACACGTTTGAATACGGTCTGTGTGTGGAATGCATTCGTCCGTTTGAATACGGTCTTCGTACGAATGGGTCTGATTGGCAGGCCATGTTACAGGGTTCACTGGTAACCCAGAGATGAAGTCGAAGCAGCCTGTGGGTTCGCAGCCTGAGCCACATGTTGATCGACGGGCAGAGCCACATGCTGATCGACGGGCAGAGCCACATGCTGATCGACGGGCAGAGCCACATGCTGATCGACGGGCAGAGCCACATGCTGATCGACGGGCAGAGCCACGTGCTGATCGACGGGCAGAGCCACGTGCTGATCGACGGGCAGAGCCACATGCTGATCGACGGGCAGAGCCACATGCTGATCGACGGGCAGAGCCACATGCTGATCGACGGGCAGAGCCACATGCTGATCGACGGGCAGAGCCACATGCTGATCGACGCACAGAACCACGTGCTGCTCGACGGGCAGCGCCACGTGCTGAGTGACGCGCAGAATCACGTGCTGATCGACTGGCAAGATTGAAGTATACAGGCCTTTGGACACTGACAGGAATATGCCTTGGCTCAATTATATTTTATTCTTTTGAGAATGATGTATGTGTGTTACATGAGTGAGAACTATGATAAAGAACGATGAATGAATTGATTGACTGGAGACAGATTGACTGGTCTGCGAGGTAGAGTGCTTCTAATTTGTTTTTCTGAATTATAAGTAATCGTTCTTTTGTTTTTAAGAAAGAATTTGCGTCGAGGACGACTCAACGTCAGGAGAGGCCGTGTAAGGAGTTTCTATACAACTGTGATGCCGCCACCCGACGACAGGCCATATAAGCAGGACACTTAGGAGCAGCGACACATTGGCTCGCCAGTTCTTGCAGTGTACGGACGTCTCGTGGGAATCAGTATTGGTTGTTATCAAGGTCACGGCTTACATTTTGATATTCTTGTCCTTAATTAATTATTATTGAAGTTTGCAGTACATATGTATTTTGTTTTGTATTAATTTTAAAGTGATTGTACTTGTTTAGTTCCCCTTTAGTCTTAATTTGATTCAAATTGTAAATAAACGGATTTCTTGTTGGTTTATGTTTTTATTTAATTGTACCCTACTTTTAAACGCTAAAAATAGCACCTCATATCATCGTGACGTCACTTGTAAACTTTGGTTGTTGAATATTGTTGAGACTGCGAAAAAGTGATAAAGTCGTTTTTGTGCAAAAAATGGGTTCAATTGGTGTGGAGTGCCCTAGTGCAAAAACGCTACAATAAACACCCACTTTTGTGGAGATCACTTCAATTAAAGTAGATATCACTTCATAGTACAAAACAAAGTCGCTTTCTCTGTGCCTATATCCCTGCTTAAATCTTTAAAACTACGCGACGGATTTTGATTCGAATTTTTTTAATAGATAGAGTGATTGTAGAGGATGGTTTTTATGTATAATACATGTGACATCCCACGGGAACGCGGGTAAAACCGCGGGGGACAGCTAGTATTTTTATAAAGCATATTTGGCTAAACCTTATGTTTATAATAAAAGAATTGGATTTATGTACGAAACTCACACTTTACACGCAACTGTTTACAAGTTATCGACGTCATCGACCAATCGGCCAATCACAGTCATTAACGATCACGTGGTTAAAGTAGACAAAACGTAATTTTCATTGTCGATTTTCTCTTAAAATATCTCGTATTCTTCTTAACTGATTAAATGACGGATGCCATTATTAGATCCTGTATTTTAAATGCTGTCAAATACTCCAATTAAGTTACTTACCTGTTTCATAAATGGCGTAATCCGTGTAGAGTTTTCCATTTTCAAAAAACAAAACGCATGACTTATAGTAGACAGTATTCGGAGTAAAGATAGACTGACAAGTAACACATTTATAAGTCGAATTGTAATTCACATAATTACAAAATCCGGTTCAGTTCTTGCAAAGAAGCATTACTTGTATTGAAGAGTACCTATGTGTTTAACTTTATTATTATTTTTAAAATTTTCTACAATTATTGAAACAGTTGGTACTATAGTATTGATTTACTTGACTTAACAGGTGTTCTACTGACTACTGGCGCCATCTTTAATTACTTTGCGGATACAGCCAAATTCACTTCACTTCATGTTGAAATGGCACCTGATGTGTTTATTTAACATAATTCTCATTGGCGTCTCTAGGGTTATTTTTTAGGGGGCGCCTGGCCGATGCGATGAAGCAGAGTGAAAGCCCTAACTAGTCTAAAGGGAAGCGAGCCCCATCTTCGGCCTCATCTTCACTTACCATCAAGTGAGATTGAGGTCAATCGCAAGCCCGTCAGAAAAAAAAATTACCTGGTTTGGGCATATACTCGTATGTATATACCAAATATAGACCCAATACCTGACTCGCTGTCATTTGATTCGAAACACAGCAGAGATTGCGCTATGCGCATTTTTTTTTTAATTACGTAGGTAGGTACTCATAGATATATTCATGCCTTCAAAGGTTGTGGCGTGGTCAGCCAGAGAGAAGTGGCCACCAAGCCCACGTGACCATGACCCGTCAAAATAATGAGACTTTTTTCTCTGACAGATGTAACCAGCTTTCCCTTATTAAGCTAGAGCTCTCCCATACCTCTCACGTGACTGCATACGTAACGTACATAAGAGTGACAGCATAGGGGCGTGGACGAAACATCGTCGAGCTATTACCATAGAGTTATCCTACTCTATTCAGTAAGGTAAATTCAGAAGTAGAGTTCTTAGTGCACAGTTTGTCCGGGGACGTACCACCTTACCCATTTCCGCTGTGAAGTAGTAGTGCATTTAGTAGTATTATAAAAAAAAATAACAAGATTCGAAAATGTCGTAAATGTGTGAATCTTCTTTCTTTACTTTCCTTTCTTTTCTTTGAAATTGAATTGAGAAAATAATTAATACCACACAGTTTGTAGTTAATAGTTTTAATTAATCGCTTCTCCTCAAACAGTACATCATTAAAATTAATACAATATTCATGCGGGCAAGTGATATATAGATAGATTACATTTAGATCACATACTTACTACAATACCACTGTTTTTTAAGAAACAAAGATATGCGACAAGTGTCGAGATATCTCTAATTATTATGCAAACTGGAACATGTTCATTCGCGTTTCCTGTCTATTTATATAAATCTGACCTCTCCCTATGCCTTAGTGTCCCCGAACTTGTCTTCGTTCGGAATTCTCCGCTGCGGTCTCGGTCTCCGGTACCTCGTCTTGCTCGAATGCTGTGATTAAATCAGCAACCTGTATGATGTAAGACAAGATATAATACAAATACTCTTCATTACAAGACAAAAAAAAAAAAAATACAAAAAAAATATAAAAAATAAAAAATTAAGATAATATGACATACTGGTATTATTGGTACGATCTGCAACATAAGTAGCTTAAAAGATAAAAATTTGAATAAATATCCCGGGACATTCTTTACCAAACTAAGCAGAGCTTGTACTATGGAAACCAGATAACTGATATAGTATATACGTACGCATATACTACTTTTTTGAAGTGAAAACTTCTTTAGCGGCGTTAAGCACCAATTGTTACCAAAATCCAGTTGTTACATGAACAAGGAAAGTCCCAAGTAGAAATTGCCAAACTCGTGAAATGTTCGCGGTGCGCAGTGCAATCTGCTATTAAACGGTTTGCTGAGGTCTGGTTCACACGCAAATAAGATACGGACTGGCAGAAAACGCATGACTACTGACCGCCAGGACAGAAAACTCATTCGCGAGTCTCTGAAGGACCGCAAAAAAACGTCTTATGAGCTCGCTGCAGCCCTATCAGAAGAAATTGAACACCCTATTATTGTTCGAACGGCAAGAAGAAGGCTTGGAGAAGCGGGTTTAAAGGGGTGCAGAGCAAGAAAGAAGCCATGGCTCTACGATACCAACACTTCATGGAGGAGGATTGGTCAAATGTTGTGGGGTCCAGTGAATAAAACTTTGAGGTAAGCTTTTATACTATTCCTTAAAAACGATAACACTGATTACTATTATTTTAGTATGATTTCATAAAAAATAATGAGCACACATAAACTCTACTTTTTTCCATTGTTACAGTATTCGGAACTGTGGGTGTGACCTTCGTGAGGAGGCGTGTCGGCGAGGAATATCAACCAGATTGCGTGGTTTCCACTGTTAAACACGGGGGAGTTAGCATTATGATCTGGGGCTGCATGGCAGCTGATGGTGTCGCCGAAATGTTTGTTTGTGAAGGCCGTATAAACAGTGAAAAGTGCATAAATGTGCCCGAAACTGCGCTATTGCCTTCGCTTACACGCATTTTAGACGACACAGAATTAGATGGCGTCAAATTCCAACAAGACAATGATCCTTGTATTAAATCCGAATATTATATATATATATATAGTATAATATATATCCTTGTATTAGTCCTAATATTAAAAGATTAATTGTCAAGAATAATAAACATTGTTTAATATAATAATAAACAATAAAAAACAGTTCTTGGTATTTTGCTTTTATTAATGATACCAATTCGAATTCAATATTCATTGAAGACAGGACAACGTCTGCCGGGTCAGCTAACGATTATAATAATTGTAATCGATAAATTTTCATTTATAATTTATAATAAAGTAAATATGGCAGAACAACGTTTGTCGGGTCAGCTAGTGTCATAATAAAGAAATAAAATTATTTCATTCAGACAATAAAAGATCTATTTCTTAAAACGACTCTCGAAATTCTTACTTGTCTTACCAAGGCTTATAAAATAAATAAATTTAATACATACACAAAATTATCAGTTTAAATAAAAAAAATGCTTCTGCAGAACACTATCACATTTGCCAGCCAGAGCTTTCTTTCTTCAGAGCCAGAGCACCTTGTTAGAGCTACCCAGCATTCTCAGTTTAATAAATGCTACTTTTTTTCGTATTATGGCGTTAAAGTCACTCACATGGGCATCAGCAAACATGCTTGACGCGCTGCAGAATCTAGGCAGCCCGAACAAGGCCCTAAACATGTTATTATAGAGGACGCGAAGGGCGCAAATAGCCTTCTCGGTATAACAAATAAGCCGCTGGTGTAAAAAGATTGACAAAATGATTTAAACAAAGTTATTTTAACTTCACCTGTGCAATGTGTGAACCTGCGAGCAAGCATATTCCCACGTACTGCCAGCGCCCTACGCTCCATTTCAGCATCACAATCATCTTTTAAATCAGTGGTGACCACATGACCCAGATATTTTTGATACCCTAGCTAGCTCATTACCACTCAGATAAACGGGAGGGTCATAACTGAGAAAGCTACCACGGGCTGCAAAGACCATTATCTCACTCTTCTTGCTATTGTATTTCAGCCCATGTTTTTTAGCATGTCTTCGCAGACCCGCAACAACTTGCTCAGCGCGCAGATGGAAGGGCTTAGCACCACCATATCATCTGCGTAGCTAATGTTATTTATCATCAACGGAGCACCCCGCATGCATGCTGCTGTCCGAGTCCACGTGTCCGACACCTCACCAGCCCCCCTTACACAGTTATCCTGATGAGCATACCAGTGCCTGAATAGACCAATCAACCGGTAGCCGCCAATTTATCCCAAAGTTTCTCGTCGGATACCAGGTCGAAAGCTTTCGATAAATCGAGAAAGCAACCATACACTGGTATTTTTCTTTGTGTATAGTACTTGACGGTCTCCTTAAGGGCAAAAATAGCACTCTCAGTAGACAATCCAGCCCTAAAGCCAAATTGAGCATCATGTAATTTGAAGTATTTTCCCAGTTGTATATCAAGGAGAGCATCAAGAACCTTTCCAATTGCAGCAGCCAGTGATATCGGCCTATAATTGTTCCTATCAGATACGTCACCAGTTTTGTTTTTTACAACTGTCACTACTAAAGTGCGCACGAGGGCCGGTGGCATGTACGGTCGGATATGTTGCATAGCTGCATAAATAAGTTAGCAACGGTCTTAGGGTCGCTGGCACCTTCGACGCTCACCGGGAGGCTAGGTTTGAAACTTAAATTTTGAGTAGATTTCCAAAATTTAGAAAAAAAAAAATTCCGTGATATTTGGCAATTATGTCCATTTTGATCTGATTTTGATTATTCACACACCACTTCAATTTTTCTTTGAATGTTAATACCATTTATGAAATACTTGAGCTTTTAGTGCAGGGTCCGTCCGGGGAAATACTACCACCTTACCCATTTCCGCCGTGTAGCAGTAGTGCACTTATATTGCTGTGTTTCGGTTAGAAAGGTAACGGGGCCGGTGAAATTACAGGCACATGAGACTTAACAACTTCACGTCTCAGACAACGCGTTGACGATGCCCCTAGTGTTGGAAATGTCCTTAGGCGGCGGTGACCACTTTCCATCAGCTGAACAGTTTCCTTACTGATTATTATTTATATTATTATTGAGTAACTCACTTATAATTTAAATATTTTTTTTAGTATATGTTAAAAAAAACTTTTTTGAATATAGTGAACAGTCCCTTTTTTATAAGACTTTTTGATGTCGGTGTGCACGCGAATCTACATATCGAGTGAGTGTATATATATTTTTAATTTCTTTCTAGGTACTAGCAACATTGATACTAAAACAAATGTTACAAAAGCAATGGTCCACCTTACTCGACCGTCGGAGGCTAACACTTACGACAAGAAAAAATGCGTTCTCCTATCTACACCGTGCTAGTGAAAATCACTATTACCTTCATGGTCATATACAATTTAAAACAAAAATAATAAAATTAAAAAGATTTTATTATTTCTCATACAAATGTTTATAGTGCAAAATTGAGGCAACCCCGGTAATTTATAGGGATACTTGTAATGGGGTTACCTCGCAACTTCCCATGGATTACAATTTACAATGTTGAGACATAACTAAACTAAAATGAAAATAACAAAAACTAAAATAAAATAAGTAAAAATTAGGTTACAGGATCATTACATAAATTGTTGTAGCAAGTACATGTATGTATAGTATTTGTGGGTGTGTGACAAAGTGTGTGTGTGTGTGTGGGAGATGGATGTGAGGGTTTATAGGTGTGAATAGATGTATGTGTTGGTGATTAATCGGTTGATGTATGTTACGGTTTGTTACAGTTTCTAATTTAGCATATTTTTGTTAATAATAATTCGATTTCATCGTATGTTTGTGCTTTTAGCCATTCCAATAGAGTATTTTCGCATTCATAACGCAGCAAAGGGTAAGTATTCAATGTGTGTCAAAAAATACAAGGATATTGAAAGGTTGCACACTCATGGATCATAATCCCAAAATCAGCACCTGGCTGCGTCCTCCGATTTGGAGTAAAGCAGATGAAGTTAGTTTTAGAAACGTTAAGGGTTAGAAGGTTGGCATTTAACCAACTTGCTATTTCCGCTAGTCCACGTTCAGCAGCAGCACGCACGGTAGCAGAAGAGTCACCGGTGAAAACTACCGCTGTATCATCCGCGTAAGGGAAAACTCGTCCGCCACTGTTCCTAATATTACACAGCTCATTTATATAAATCAGGAACAGCGTCGGGGCGAGAATACTTCCCTGAGGTACTCTAAAACATACCATTTTTCCTCACTTGTGAGGTTTCCCACTCTAACCAGCTATTTCCGGTTTGATATGTAACTACCAAAAAGAGAAAGAGCCGTACCTCTTATGCCGACTGTTTCAAGCCTGTACAGAAGAATTTGAATACGTTTTGTTCAATGCTAATTTGAATGGCGAATAATGCAGTAGGCCGTAATAATATCTACTTTTACATAGTTGTGCTTAGATCTTAAATCGTAGCGTCGTTTATAATACCAGTACTAGAATAGTAGGTGCAGGTGCAGGTGCAGGTTCAGGTTCAGGTTCAGGTGTTGGCATCACCTGGTTGGGGTCGTAGCTGGTCATTTTGCCCGGGGGTTCGAAGAAGTCACCGCCGAGCGTCACGCAGCAGCAGTTCACGAGCGGGTGGGCCGCGACGCGCTCAACGGTTTCCTGGTCGCGACACACCAGCGTGTTGCCGAACACGCATTTCATGATTGGTTTTACCGCGTCCGGGTACGTGATCAGGTCCAGCGCCAACTGCACGTTCTCCTTCCCGCCTCCCTGTTCACATCGAACATGTGACTATAACATCTGTCACTCAAATGATAATAAAGATTCTATCACTTCCTCCTCTACATATTTATATTGATGCATCCTCCTCTACGAGTATTTCATCTTGGTGTCGAGTGATTTCATATCTACTACTTTCTCTGGCGGATTTAATCTAATATGTTTCCTGATCTAATAAAATGATAATTTAGATCAGAGGTTCTCAAACTTATTTTATTTACCGCCCACTTTGAAAAGCAATTATTGTTTAGGCACCTGTGTGCGGCCATTTTTAAAAGGGCAACATTCATGACGTTCTGTCGCGAGCCCCGACTACCTCATTTTTGTTATTTTAAATATATTATATACGTGTCTTTATGACTTCTCTAAGAATAAACGATTTAGCCCGTCATCTCCCCTTTGATTTACAAACCGTCTCTCTAATATTATAGTTTTTAAAATATTCATAAACGTCTCCACTCAGCGGACATAAAAACAGTATTTTGTATATTTTTTTATAGAACAGTAAAAAGTATTGTTTTTAACAGTATGGTTAGGAACTCCAGTTATAAGTATGCCATTAGTAGTTGTTTAGTCGTTAGTATTCGGGGTAACACGATAGATACATTAAAAAAAAAACTAAAAAACACGCTTTTCACTTTATTACATTTATATTTATTTACAATATTCTTAATTCCAATTTATAAAAAATATTTTCTATTTTTTAGTTGGATTTTCTATAAACGCGTGTTTTTTAGTTTTTTTAACTATTATTTATTTTTCATTTTTTAGTAAATCTCTAATCTGTTTAAAATATTGAATTGTCATCTATAAATCTCTATAAATCTACAAAGTTTGAATTAAATCTGACCGTTTAAAGTGGGTCAAAATCGCGCCCCAAGGAGTCGGTAACAAACACAAACAAACATACAGGTAAAACTAATAAAAAAGCCTGTAATAAGTATTAGCGACATACGATCTCCTGCGCCATGCGTAGTATCTCTGGGTCCATGGCTGAGCTCGAGATCCCCTTCAGCGGCGTGAGTGTACATTGCGACTGCAGCCGGCCGTACTTCAGCAGCAGTACGGCGGTCGCCTCAGTGTCCACCACCACGTGGAATAACTGCAATTGAAACAAGGGGGATTATTTTATTTATTAAGTCCTGCCATTTTGAGATTTGCCAAATTTGGCCAATTGGCTTGGTGGTTAGCGACCCTGACTGCCAAGTCGAAGGTCGCGGGTTCGATTCCCACCCAGGACAAACATTTGTGTGCATGAACTTGTCTGTTTGTTCTGTGTCTGGGTGTAAATATCTATATAAGTATGTTTTTAGAAAAATAAAAAGTAGTATACGTAGTATATCAGTTATCTGGTTTCCATAATACAAGCTTAGCTTAGTTAGGGACCAGATGGCCGTGTGTTAAATAATGTCCCAGGATATTTATGATTACTTGGTAAGCCATGCTTCATTGAATAAATTATTGAACATTGAAAACCACGCAGTGACTCTTTAACATGTTTGCAAACCATGAATAAAGGGTTAATACTGGGCTAGCAGAAGCCGAGGAAAGCTATTGTCTTCCTTCGTACTTGAAAATTTAAATGTCAGAAGCATTGGCGTAGCTTGCCTTAGACGGCCTTACCCTGTATTGAATTTTGATGGGGGCCCAAATAAAAGATTGAAAGGATTGTGGCTACTTCTTTTGTGATTATGGATAATGATTTCCAACTTTTTAGTTACGTTCGGGGCCCCTGTAGCCCGGAGGCCCCGTATAATTGATACGGCGATAGCTACGCCCCTGGTCAAAACGATTACTACAAATTCCTCCCACTTTCATTAAAAAAAAAAATTTGCAAAGTTCATACTTTACAAAAATCACAAAAAATATTGTAATTAATCACAAATAATGAGCTTTACTTATAGTTACGTATTTTAACGATTTGTTTCGATTACTTTTGGCCCCAAACTAAGCGAGCTTGTCGTATTGCCAACTTCAAAGGTTTACTAATTGCGCAATGGTAAAGGCAAGAGTAGAAACTATATTTAAAACCGATAACAAACGACGACTATATTAAAAAAATAAAAATAAACAACATTTCAAGTAATTAATACGCAAAGTAGTGCAAGTGCATTACTGTGTTTCGCTTAGAAAGGCAAGGGGGGGGGGGGGTTTGAAAATACAGGCACAAGAGACTAACACCCATATTCGAAGACATTTCCTTGGAAATTCCTCGATTCCACTCTTCCTCACTGAAATATATTAGTATTCATAATGCAAAAATCTCTTCCACTCCACGCCTTCCCTCACTCGAGGTGAGGAAACAATTGTCAACTTTAAGGTACGTCGCGACCAACCTTAAGGAAGTTTATTGCTTGTTAACAGTTAGTGAAGCTGATTATTTTATTTTATTAATATTTTTTCTATAATAAAATAGACGTAATTAATGACATGTTACCCCGACTTCACTTCGACTCAATCTCAGTCAGGGCTGCTCGAGTTTTGCTCAAGTTATAACTTAGCATACCAATGTTGAGGATTCCTCGAGAAAATGCTTATGGTATCCTCAGTCGAGTTGGAGTCGAGTGACGTATGAGGAAACGTCTCAGAATATGGGTGTTCTCAAACTTTTATATTTTTAGTAAGTATTTCGATAAGCAGTAGGCTTTGTCCCTTTCCATATCAAACGTTTCATGCGCGATTCATCAAAACAGGGTTAACGGTTTAGTCGTGAAAAGGTTCAAAGGTGAAAAGGTATTAGAAGACATTCGCAATAGAAGTATTGTAATACACTAGCTGTCCCCCGCGGTTTTACCCGCGTTCCAAGGGGATATCACGTTTTGCCGGGATAAAAAGTAGCCTATATGTTATTCCAGGATATGATCTATCTATGTGCCGAGTTGCATCTAAATGAATTTGGTAGTTTTTGCGTGAAGGAGTACAACCAGAGATACAAACTTTCGCATTTATAATATTAGCGTATATAATTAATAATTATTATTAATTATTCGCGATTAAATATTATTATAGAAAATTTAAATAAATAAATCTACTTACAGAGTCACCCGCGGCAACTTGTATAGCGGTGGAGTAAACCCGATCACAAACTTTAATTAACCTACAGATTGTACCTGGAATGACAAAACAGAAATAGACAATGTAACCTCGTCAAAATACCTAAGTAATATAATCTATATACAGCGTGCTACAAAATACCCCGTAAAAATATAATTAATTATCAAACCCAACACCCTAGTAAGCTGTCATGTCAGGGAACCAAATTCCAAATTCAAAACCATTTATTCAACATAAAATTACTGAAGCTACTGCTAGGTTCGGAAGTCAGCCTTCAACTTAGAAGGAACCTGGGAAGAACCGGCAAGAAACTCGGAAAGGAAACAGTTTTTTTTAAATATTTTATAAATTCTGACTTTTTGGTATTTTATATGTTTTTATAGTTAACATTTACAAAATCTATATATATAAAAATCAATCCCTATCGCCCTTGGTCACGGCATCACGCATGGACGGTGACCGATTTCGCTAATTCTTTTTTTGATGTGTTTGTTTTTGTCAGGAGAAGGTTCTTATGGAAGAAAAATCAACAAAATTTCCCCGGATAAATTTGCGCGGAAAAATTGAGAATTAAAAAAAATATAACGACCACATTAACTTTTCTAATGTAACCTAACCGCTTTTGACAATACAAACTCTTATAATGTCACCTTATGGTGTTTGATATAAATGTCAGTCAGTGAGGCATGGGTCGGAATTATATTGATAAATTAATTAATTTATCATTACTTAGTGCACATTTCACAGTCGATTCAATCAGAATATTTTAGAAAATTTATTATTTAGATAGTTCAAAACAATCACGCCTTAAATATCTTAAAGGATTAGATTCATAAATACTATGTTTTTTTGTTTTTTTTTATTAATCATACCAGTTCGAATATAATATTCATAGTGAAAACAGGACAACGACTGTCGGGTCAACTAGTACTTTATGTAGGTAATATTAAAAAACAAAAAAGAAATAACAAGACTACAAAAAAGAAAATAACAATAATTACTTACAACCTAAACAAGAAAATTAGAGGTGCACTGTGCTATGCCATGTGGTTATACACCCTCAAAATTCACTTTTCTAGACGTAATTCCGAATCGAAGGACCTATCGCTAATAGATAGATAGATAACTCTTTATTGTACACCAAACAAGAAAATGGATAACATAAACAACAATAAACCTTAAAACTATGTACAATGGGCGGTCTTATCGCTAAAAAGCTATTTCTTCCAGACAACCTTAGGATGGAGAGAAATTTAGGGACGATAATTGACGGTGGTGCATCTAGATTATCTAAAAATTAACATACACATACATATATATACAGTGCCTGGACAAACCCCTCAGGTTTGTAGGCACTAAGGCAAACTAAAATTTTATTGTAAACTATAAAAAAAATAAATAAAAAAAAAAACCCAAAAATAAAATATATCATTTTTATGGTCATTTTAAAAAATGACCATAAAAATATTGTTAGGAGCTTTATCAAGAGTAACGATTTTGAAGTTGTCGAGTTGTCTAGTAATGTAGAATGTACATACCAAAGACCCGGTTGGGGTCGAAGTTAAGCTCGGGCGGTTCGTAGGTGAACTTCCCGAGCTCCGAGTCCTTGATAATGTCCAGCGGGAACATATTTGACCAGATTAAATATCCAGGTTATCCGGAATAATTAACAGGATTACAGGAGTACAGTACGGGACACGCAAGTTAAACCAAAATGGCGGTCGTCAGCGCAGGTACAGTTATGGATAAAAGTGTTAGACGCATCCTCTGGGGTTGCTCAGGAATATCAAATACTTTTATATGTATTTAAATATTTTTATGAAATGTGAAAATGGATTGAAGTAATTGAATAAACTTTCTTTTACTTTCTATTAAAATCCTTTTAACTGTGGATATGGACTTTCGTAGCTTCCGTAGTTTTATTCAGAGAATCAGCTTTTTATTTTCTTTAAAAATAATTGTAAACGTCGAATACCATTCTCCCCTACCCTTAGAGGTAGTTCGTTGTAGTAGCCTAATTTTCTTGAAGTTAAATTTAATGTTCACACATTACACATAAATATAAATGTCAAGGAACAGGGGCTCGATTCTGTAAGGAAAATGACACTAACTCGAGGATGTTTCGTCGGGGCCTCTATGCTCTGTCTCTGTCGCATACTACGCTAATATGTACTACTAATCACTTGAGAGGTAAGCTCTCCGAGTCTTCCGTGACGAAGCTCGCCGACGATGTTTGTATTAGTTGAATACAGAGGGTGAAACCTTTGTGCGTGATTGTACACCTAGCAGCGCGGGGAGTGAATCTGCGCAGCTGCTAGCGTTACGCGTCGCCGCGTTGCTATGGTTACGCGCAGCCCCCCTCGGCGGACGTGTTACCGCACTTCGATTGAGACCCGAAAATGTGTAACTGCGCATCCACCATGCCATTTTGGTTCAACGAGGGAAATCACACTGGTGATTTGCAAGCGAGACGATTGCGTAGCGAGTTCGCAGCGAGCGCGCGGCGAACACACCGCGAAGATACAGCGAGCTCGGCGCAATTACCGCCATCGAACCCCATTATTAGCTCGCATTGAGCAGGCCGCCCGCCTCATTTCTTCTCGTCGTGTTCGCCGCACGCTCGCTTTGAACACGCTCGCAAATCGCCACTGTGATAAGGCCCGTAGGTACGGGTGGCGTATAACTGCAGCGACTTTTTTTTTGAGGATGAAATTAGGCATTTTGTGATTTGAATATACATATCATGACCTTAAATACCATAGTCGATTCTGTAAGACATGCTCCGTTATGATTGTAATCAGTGCACTGAACATCTACCGTAACCAAAAACCAATGCAATGGGAAATTGAAGATCGCGCAACGTCAAAGCGCGGAGTTCAACCCTCTTCAAATCAATCATACACAACTGCATTAGAGGCCGCCGCCCTACCTCACTCCAATTCACAGTAGAAGGTTTGGTCCTTCGATTCGGATCAAATGAAGGGAGGAGTGGACTGTATATCACTTCACAACATAGTGTAAAACAAAGTCGCTTTCTCTGTCCCTATATCTCTATGTATGCTTAAATCTTTAGAACTACGCAACGGATTTTAATGCGGTTTTTTTTAGTAGATAGAGTGATGGAAGAGAAAGGATTTTATGTATAATACATGTGACATCCCACGGGAACGCGGGTAAAACCACGGGGGACAGCTAGTTATGCTATAAAAGGATTTTGTTTAATTAATTACACATGCACAGATATAAGAAAGCTTTTTTGCGTTAGTGTTGCTATCATATAGGTTTTAATTAAATACTTTATAGTAGATAATTTTTTCTTAAGACTTTATTTTTATTTGAGTTGTAGTAAAAGAGCAGAAATCTAAGCGAATAACATTTATAACTAGCAAATGCAGGGAAATCAAATAATTACTAGTGCGTCGCATTGACAGTTACGAATAAACTTAATTTTAGTTTAGTTGATAATATTCAGAATATATACAACCTTTTTATTTAGAAGATGAAGCAGTATGCTGATAATCCGAACCTACTAATGCCAATCCAGCACATACTTTCAAACCAATGCCATATTGGAACCCATCCATATCGTTTGGAGCTGAAAATATTCAAGAGAAATCGAGCGCCAGGAAACTTCGAAATCCTAAAAGAAAATTGCCGATGCACAAAAAATCATTCGGCAATTCTTCTCAAATGTGGCAAAAAATCCGCTGGATGAAAGGAATCCGAAACAATAAATCTCGAGCCCCTCATGATATAAAAGAGCAGTTATTTTTCGAGTAGTAGAGCTCTTAGTGCAGAGTTCGTCCGGGGAAGTATTACCACCTTACCCATTTCTGCCCTGAAGCAGTAGTGCACTAGTATTACTGTGTTTCGGTTAGAAAGGTAAGGGGGCCGGTGAAATTACAGGCACATTAGACTTAACAACTTCTCGTCTCAGGATCGACAAAGCATTGGCGATGCCCCTAGTGTTGCAAACGTCCATAGGCGGCAATGACCACTTACCATCAAGTGGACCGTCCGCTTGTTTGTCGGCCCAAGTGGTATAAAAAAAAATTGTTGCAATCATTAGCCCCACGATTTTGTGAAACCTCTTGCGCCTTCATTTACTTTTTTTTAACATACAATTAGAAGTTGAGTTTTCTCTGCTAGAACTCTTGAAACGATAGAAGAAGAAAGATACTGCGCCAGGAGAGGATCACATTACTTATTTAATGATTTATTACTTACCAATCAACCGAAAACAGATTCTTCTCAAAATATGTAATTTAATCTTTAAAAATACGATAATTCCGGAGCAATGGCCAAATAGCGATAATTCCAATTCTCAAACCAAACAGTGATAATATATAAATTCAATTATTAAGTTTAGATATACATCGTTGATTTCGTGCGCATGCAAAATACTTCAGTCGATTGATAATTTGATGATATATTTGATAAATAGGCGCTTTGAATTTATTTGGTTTATTGAAAGAAACCAAATTTCGATGAGGTCAGTCAAGCATCATTGCATTGTGCGTCTGCTGTCAAATATACAAATAGGATTTTCGAAGAATATGCCCACACTAGCGTGTTTTAGAAATATATAACACATACTTACAACGACGTTTTAATCGAAAAATTTGTACTTTAGACGAATTGAAAATTGGAGTGAGCATGTATATCTTTTTACCTTTTTAAAACGCGATGCCTCTTATCTCTGTCTCTGTCACTTACTACGCAAATACTACTAATGTCCATAGGCGGCGGTGACCATTTACCGTCAGGTGAACTGTTGAAGTGAAATCAAAAAAAATATACATTGATTAAATTGTAATAAGTAATTTATTAAAATCCTAACACATCACAAGTTTTCTGAATCGAAAGTACTAAAAAAAGTATAAAAATATCACAGATCCTTAAACTTAGTACCAAATTACAACACGGGAGTACCACAGCGCCTGTCACCATGACCCGACTTCCAAGAAGTTAAAGATTGTACCGACTTCAACTCCTCGGGAGACAACGGCTTGCCTCTGAACTCGTCCTCTATATCTTGGAGCGTCCTATCTTTAGTTTCGGGGAGCAACAGCCATGTGATCACTAAGCAATACAGTAACACTAAAGCGTACACGCAGAAAGCGCCATACAGTCCCAAAGTACTGAAGAAGTATGGGACAGTCTTCACTGTGATAAAGAGATGTGACGAAAAGAATATAACACTAATACCTCCGGCTAAGCTTCTATATTCAAGAGGAAAGATTTCCCCAGCAATTATGAAACACAATGATAATGTCCCTGTTGCTATTGCGAACATAATAGTATGAATAAGGAATATGCCTAGTAGAGGATATTCATAACCGATCTCATCGCGTCCTTTCAAGAATGTGTAGGCAGCCGTTGCTAATAGCCCAAATATATTGATGCTTACTGTTGTAAACAACATAGTACGTCTCTTAACCTTCTTTACTATGTACATTGCTAATACATTAGCTATTAATCTATGTGCGTCTACAGTGATAACTAATAATGCTATATTTGCGTTTGGTCCAACTACATATTTGAACAAATCATCTGGGTACGCCACTAAAAGATTGATACCACTCCACTGCCCTATTGTATATATATGCATCATTATTATTATTGGCTTGTAGAACTCCTTCTTTCTAATCGTAGCATTGAAATACGCTAAATTGCTTTTTATTTTCTTCACAATCGATCGATTAATATTCACTTCAGCTTTTGCTTCCCTTACGATCATACTCGCTTCTACCATCTTTTTCAGTTCATCTTCTTCGTTATCACCTCTAAGCCATCGAAATACTTCCTTACACTCATCGTATCTGCCTTGATCGGCTAACCAGCTTGGTGATTCTGGTGATAGTATGACAATGATCAGATCTATGGCGGATACTATACCACAGATGGCAGCGGTCACTTGCCAACTTAGGTATGATCCCATTGAATGTACTGATAGAACTGCCAATGCTATAGAAATTGAGATGGTCATTAGAAATGCTCCTCTATTCCTCGGGCTGGTGTATTCTCCAATAAGGGTTGATGATAATAAGGAGCACATTCCCATGCTGAGTCCTTGGAGGAACCTGGCGACTAGTAGCGATGCGACGCCCTTTGCTAGGATGATGCAGGTCCAGCCAGTGAGCAGTGGGACGATACTGACAATGTTAGCCTTCTTTCTCCCGTAGTTCGCCATTATGGTAGGTACGATGATGTTGCCCACCACAAGAGAGAAGCCAGGGATTGCAGCTGGAATTAGAGAAATAAATTATCAATGACTGAGTTTTAGTCCAGCTGTATCATCTGTGATCGAGAAGGAACTTAATTTGGTGAGAATAAATAGTCTTGCATGTGTTAATCCAAATAATATTATATCTGTGTGCATAATTTCATGGAAATGCGTTCAGCATTACCTTGAAAGCTTATTATTATTAATTTCTGATAGGTCCATATACAGGCAGACGGTCCACCTGATGGTAAGTGGTCACCGCCGCGTATGGACATTTGAAACACCAGGGGCGAGGTCAATGCGTTGTGGACCCTGAGGCGTCAAGATACCTGTAATTCCACCGGCCCCCTTACCTTTCAAACCGAAACAGTTAGAAGTGCGTTATTATAAAGGAAATAGGGGCCTGGAGCTCCAAAATACAGGCAAATTGCAATTTTTCCCAATCTTCCTGTCAACTGTATTTTATCATTGCATGTAATTTGTGGAGATAAATAAAATAAATTATTATTATACGGCGGATATGGTAGAAGTACTTCCCCGGACGAATTCTGCAGTAAGAGCTCTACTACTCAATGGTACAAAAGATGATTTTTCTATTATATTATTAGCTAAAAAATGCCTTTTAGATTTCGTCAACCTTCAATAATCGATTCATTCTCCTTATTCAGATTAATAAAAAAGAAATCTTGTTTATTTTTTCCTCTGTGCACGTGTCTAAATGGCATTTGACCGGTTTTTTTCCTAATCATCATAAGTATATAGGTTTTTGCATCTGACCAATTCTATTTTGTCTTAATTTATTAATATAAATGCGAAATTTTGTTAGGATTCATGTTTTTTTACTCTATCACGCAAAAACTACTGAACGGATTTGGATGAAACTTGGCACAGATATAGTTTATAACCTGGATTAACACTTAAGATACTTTTTATCTCGGTTAAATGTAACATCTTTTAGGAACGAGGGTGAAGCCGTCGGGGACAACTAGTATCTATTTAAATACATGTATATGCATGAAATAAGTAGCAAAGTAGTACATGTAGTAAGTATATATCAGCTATCTGGTTCCCATAGTAGGTTCTGCGTGTTAATCCACACCTGGTATACATTTTGTCCTGGGAAAATGTGGCATCCGTCGGGAACGCGGATGATTCCTAGTCCTACTAATTTTATAGTTTGTATGGATGTCTGTTACTCTTTCACGTAAAAACTACACCACAGATTTAGATGCAACTTGGCGTATATATAAAACATATCCTGGTATAGCATATAAGGTACTTTTTATCCCGGCTAAACGTGAAATCCCGCGGAAAGGCAGGTAAAACCGAGGGGACAGTTTGTTACTATTATAAAAGCGACAGTTTGTATGGATGTTTGTTACTCTTTCACACAAAAACTACTGATCGGATTTGAATGAAACTTGGCACAAATATAGTTTATAACTTGAATTATCACATAAGATGCTTTTTGTCCTGGGAAAACGTGACATCCCCCGGGAACGCGGGGGACAGCTATCAATAGAACAAGCCAGTTGGCTTGGTGGTTAGCGACCATAACTGCCAAGCCGAACGTCGCGGGTTCGATTCCCACCCAGGACAATCATTTGTTTGCATGAACATGTCTGTTTGATCTGTGTCTGTGTGTAAATATCTATATAAGTATGTATTTAGAAAAGAAAAAAAAGAAAGTAGTATATGTAGTATATCAGTTATCTGGTTTCCATAGTACAAGCTCTGCTTAGTTTGGGATCAGATGGCCGTGTGTAAAAGAATGTCCCAGGATATTTATTTATTTATTACTAATTTAATTATATGGGCATGTTATGGTCTGTTTTCCTGTGTTCCCAATCTATGTTATCATTGTGATCTATTTTTTGCTGCCTTAATTAATCAAGTATCGTGAGAATTGAGCCGACTCATCGCCGTCTGATAATTACTCTATTGTTTTTATTCACAGCCGGCTAGCGTCGTTTGGTGGTATTTTAATTGACTGAGTACAGTCAGGAGTATAAATATATAACCATGGATATTTCGGAAGCAATATCTGACACCTTTCACATAATTCAACATCACTGTTACTTACAGCGATTGTTGTTGTGCCGCGACAATTGAAAGAGAAGGAAGATGTATCCTGGGACATTCTTTACACACGGCATCTGGGCACAAACTAAGCGAAGCTTGTACTATGGAAACTAGATACCTGATTTACTACTTTTAAAAAAACATTCTTGATTATTTTTTCCTCTGTGCACGTAAATTTTGTGTGTGCATTTTAATACATAATAATAGAAATATTTTACATTCAAACACAGAACAAACAAACATGTTTTTTTTTGCTGTTCCGACGTTTCGTACTGTCGCGCGTTCAATGTCTTCTGTGCCTTTACCATGAGTTTTTAACGTACATACTCGCTAGCGACGGCGTAAAGCATTTCTATGGCAAATATGTACAGCGCCACTAGCGGTCACCTAAAGAACTAAACTCGATAGTACGAGTCGATGGGTAAAAAACCTATCGAAATGTAAACACTAGCGAGTAACGTTTTTTAGCCTTTGCTATAGAAATTCGGTACCATGAGTCACAAATTTGACAGATGCTATCGAGAAATACTGTATCGATAGTAGTTTACTCGCCAGTGACTAAAGTAAGTTTCGATAGCAACTCATGGTAGAGGTACTGTACCTCGAAGTTTGGCTATATTTAACACACTGCTGATTAAGAAACCTGAATGTGATCTGTTTGTGGACGGATGGCAGACGATAGTTGTGGTATGCTTGAGGTGTTGTGAGGAACTAGAGTGACAGGTTTAGTTTTTGTAAATTTATTGATCTCATTTATTGTTATTTTTTTTAGTAGATATGTGTAACTAGTGTTATTTGTGAAAACCGTTCTAATTGGTAAAATAAATAAAATAAAAAAATGTTCATGCACACAAATGTTTGTCCTGGGTGGGAATTGAATCCACAACCTGCGGCGTCGTAGTCAGGGTCTCTAACCACCAAACCGTCGGTAATGAATCATGAAATTACAAATTAATGTAGATCTCTCTGTGGTTAGATACTTATGCTTCTGACTGTACAATCATAAAGCAAATTGATGGGTAACATATCGTTTAACTCGACCCATTTTTTGTATACAGACATATATACCGACCGCGATATAGTCTGCACGAAGAGCTCTACTGCTTGTAAGTAATTGTAGGTATTAAAGATACCATAAAACTCAAGGTTATTGGTAGATTCGAATCTACGACCTATCGACAAAATATCATTCAATGACATTTATCATCATTATTTCAGCCCAGGGATATCCACTGCTGAACATAGGAATTTCCGCCTCGAACGGTCCTGGGGCTCGATTCTGTAAGGAAATAGCTCGCTCGAGGATGTTTCGTCGCGGCCTCCGTGCTCTGTCTCTTTCGCTAACTACGCTAATACTACTAATCACGTGAGAGATAAGTTCTCCGAGACCTCCGTGAAGTGGCTCGCTGACGAAGTTTGTATTAGCTGAATAAGGGGGCTGAGCCGCCTGCATCCAGCGGCTTCCAGCGATTCTAACCGGGTTGTCAATCCACTCGTCGTTTTTCTGTACGTGGTCGCCACTCGAGAACTTTTTTATAGCGTCATAATATTTAGGTAAAAATAAATAAGTATGTTAATTGTTTATCAAAGTTTTAGAAGTTGTAGAGCTCTTTGTGCAGAGTGCGTCCACCATACCTATTTCTGCCGTGAAGCAGTAGTGCACTTGTGTTTCGGTTATAAAGGTCAGGGGGCCGGTGAAATTACAGGCACATGAGACTTAATAACTTTTTTTTTTTATTTATTTCTTTTTACATTTTCTACTGACTCTTAGTCCGTACTCGTTGAAGATTCTACGATAAATTATTTTAAGATCAATTGTATTGTGTTTCTAAAAATTAACATCTTTCCGCGCGTGCTCAGCTCGTTGTTTTGAACTGAGGCTTGTGGTTCCTTAATAATAGTGTTACATTGAATTTTTCTATTGCCGATACATGGATTATAAATAAATAACTTAGCATTTACTTAAATTTAGTTACACTTAGTAACTTCACGTCTCAGGGTTGACAACGCGGCAATGTTGGTGCTGCAAAAGTCCATAGGCGGCGGTGACCATTTACCATCAGGCCGTCTACTTGTTTGTCGACCTACGTGGCAAAACTTTTACCCACCTATCCAAGACCCTGTGTCTTCATTGATGAGTATATCAGAGTCTGCTCTCTTCAGCTGCTGCAGCAGGCCCGAGGTGAAGCCCATCACCAGCCCAGCTGACGCCATGTTGAGCGAGACGCCAGCTGTCACGAAGCACTGTAAGTAGAGAGTAAAATGCAGGTGAAAGAAAGCTCTGTTACGATTTAAAAGTATCAATGCAAGGGACAAGGACCATTGCCAGCTGTTCACCCGTAGCAATGCGTCTTCGAATCATAAGTTATGGTTTTTTAGTTGATACAGATAAAATATGGAATAAAAATAGCGATTTCATTTTATCGAATTTAACAATTTTTATAATTCAACATTTTTCTATTACTTTTTTTTTTTGTTATAAAGTAACTACCTGTCCCCCGCGGTTTAACCCGCGTTCCCGAGGGATATCACATTTTCCCAATATAAAAAGTAGCCTATATGTTATTCCAGGATATGCTCTATCTATGTGCCAAGTTTCATTCATATCCGTTTAGTAGTATTTGCGTGAAAGAGTAACAAATATACTTACATACAAATCTTTTTTTATAATATTAATAGTATGATATATTAGTATAGATAACCTGGATTAACATAGGATACTTTTCATTTCGGATAACTGAAACTTCCCTCGGCAACGGGGGTGGAACCGCGGGACACAGTTATTTACCATAAAGGAACATACCCATACGTCGTGACCCATTCTTTTACAATTTTTACCCCCCTCTCCCCCCCTTGGTGACCACGCGCAGTATATGCCAAGACTAATTTCTACATAGTAGTTTATAAATACGGCTTTCAACGATATTTCGCAAATAGAATGACAAAAAAATTGCTTAATAAGGCACTCCATATTTGAATAAAACTAAAAGGCGCGAGATTTCCTAAGAGGTTATTGACTACATGACTCCCCTGTGATGTCAGGGTACGAATACGGTCACGTGGTATGGGTACGTTGCCTAACTAAAACTAGCGACAGGATATGATGGCCTATTTGACTCTAAAGAATATCATTGAAAAATCAGTTTCAATGCTCTTGAAATAAAGTGCATCTATTAATTTCAGTTAAGCGTGGATGTTGCAGATAAACTTTATTCTAAAGCTGTTAGGGTTATTTTTCCTATGACATTCTGAAACGTCAAAACTGTTATTTTAGCGTGTAGTATAGTAGCGTGCGGAATTATATGCGTAATAAATTTATTTTGTTTTATCTCACTGAGTTAATGCCGGGGCGGATCACTAGTCTACACTTGTTTTATAAAGGATGGCAGGCCCGTTGGCTTGGTGGTTAGCGACTCTGAAGGTCCGAAGGTCGCGGGTTCGATCCCACCCAGGACAAAACATTTGTGTGCATGTCTGGGTGTAAATATTATAAGTGTGTATTTAGAAAAAATATAAGAAAAAGTAGTATATAAGTTATCTGGTTTCCATAGTACAAGCTCTGCTTACTTTGGCCGTGAGTAAAGAATGTCCCGGGATATTTATTTACTTATACAGGGTGACTGATGAGATACCTTTGATACTTATGGAGAGTTCTCGGTACTCGATTCTCGTTAAAATGATATAATAAAATTAGGTGATTAATTTTTGCCCTCTAATTTCTCTAAAAATAAGTGAAATAAGGTTATTATACTCTCTAAACACGCCGCGGCGTTTGTTGTTTAAGTTGGTCTAGTCACGTGCGGCACGCGCTAGGCCCCCTCCCCCCCCTCACCCTCACCCACAACCCCACTACCTGTTGCATCACCGCACCGACTCATTAGTGTAAGCGCAAACGCCGACAGGTCCACATGTCCGTGTTCCCGCTTCCTGCCTCTGTGCCCCGCGATCGTAGATTTTATATAGCGATCGTGATAAGTATCTAGGCTAGGTAGTTAAGTATGGCTAATCAATACACAAACGCAGAGTACCTGGGCGTGGTTCGTGCGTATACGCGTGCTAATGATAGTTTGCAAGGTGATCTGTAACTCTACCATGAGTTGCTATCGAAACTTACTTTAGTCACTAGCGAGTAAACTACTATCGATACAGTATTTCTCGATAGCAACTGTCAAATTTGTGACTCATGGTACCGAATTTCTATAGCAAAGGCTAAAAAACGTCACTCGCTAGTGTTTATATTTCGATAGGTTTTTTACCTATCAACTCGTACTATCGATGTTCTTTAGATGACCGCTAGTGGCGCTGTACACATTTGCCATAGAAATGTTTTACGCCGTCGCTAGCGAGTACGTGCGTTAAAAACTCATGGTAAAGGCACTGTTCGTTTTAAATCGCTGCGTAAACGTGCCGTACTATGCATCACACGAGGCGGTACACATTTTGAACAACTTGAAGATTAGTGTAAATATGTAAATACGTAGGTAGGTAGGTAGTTTAATTAAAATCAATCGTTATACATAGATATGATTCCATTTTTTAAATACGCCGAAAATACCAAGGTTCTTGAACTTTTCAGTGGCTCTGTAGATTTAACCTTGTTTCAAATTCTATTGTCTACATTCTACACTTTATTTAGTCAACAAATTAGTGATTACCTAGGTATTTTTACCTGTCCTAAGTCAGGATTAAAGTATGAAGGGAAAACGGATCATGCTCAAGCGGATCATACATGGGGAGAGGTCTCGATGTAGGTAGGCAACAACTGTACAGTGTACGTACCTATGTATTCTGTGTTGATAGCGCGCTGCGCGTATCCAAGTATTGCGCAGGTAAATACGGGACTCTCGGTGTACTGTTTACTAAGTTTACTGAGAAGTAATTTGATATTTATTTTTAATGTTATTTTTTTTCATCATATATGATCGCCAACCATCATGTCCTCAAATATTGAAGGTATCTCACCAGCCAGCCTGTATATTTATGTAAGGAATAATTTGTATTTCTGTTTGTTATTAACAAAAAAACTATTGAATCGATTATAACAACATTTTAAATAAATATTGTTTTCGCTACTGTATTGTATATGTTTGTTTATGATCGCCAACACATTTATTTATTTCTTCTTTCTTTTACCTGCATTTAATATGCAGGTTTTAACCAGTCTCGAGTACTGATATCTGGGACGTATTAACCCTGAGCATATCAACTTAACATGGAACAAGTTTTTTTTTATGTTAGCTGTATTTTTTCTTTAATTCTCGTTTTGATATCGCAATAACTTCTTTCTACACAAAAAATATACAAGTTTATATATTAGTCAACTTGCTGTCCCCCGCGGTTTCATCTCGTTCCCTAGGGATGTAACCTTTTCCCGGTATAGTCTATGTTACTCCATATAACATGAGCTACCTATCTGTTAAGTCTCGTCAAAGTTCGGAGATTAGCCGGAGCAGACAGACTGAGAAAAAAACAGACAACTGAATTTTATTTGCATAGATTTATTGCTTATCACTGCACAGTATAAAACAAAGTCGCTTCCCGCTGTCTGTCTGTCCCTATGTACCTAAGCTTAGATCTTTAAAACTACGCAACGGATTTTGTTTTGATTTTTGTTTTTTTAATAGATATAAGACATCAAGAGGAACGTTTTTATGTATAATACATGCGAATTATTATAATTGAGTCAATGCGAGAATTTTAAAGAATTAGAGCTATTATAACTGTGTGCGTTTGACTGTTCGCGTATTACAGACCTCCGGAACGCGGGTGAAACCGCGAGTGACAGCTAGTACAGAATAATAATACCCTATATTCATTGACTATAGGCATCTCATAGTTCTCAAAGTTAAATTTGTTAAATAAATATGTTGTTCTTTCCATTCCAAGTGCGTGTAGATTATACGGCATGAACATTACATTTATCAGCATTCATATCTTCCTGCCCATTATCCCCGAAGAGGTAGGCAGATATCTCAGTAGTGACACCCACATTACAACGATTTTTTCTAGTCCTAATTACTTATGAGCATATTTAATGAAGATTGTAGCCGTAATGGAATTAAATTAAATATATTTCAAATAGGCCTGCACAGGCACTTATGAATGAATGATCAGACTCTCAGGCACTTTACCAATCTCAGCCTACAGCCTGTAGTCAGGTAATCCAAAACAAATAAACCTGAATATTACCTTGCCCGACCCAGGAATCGAACCACTACAAGTTCAGTAATGCTCTTAGCTCAGAGTTCATTCGGGGAAGTACTACAAAAAATTGTTGAGTAGAGTTTTTAGTGCATAGTTCGTCTAGGGATGTACTTATGGATGTATGGATGTAGGTATATGTGAAGCAGTAGTGCACATGTATTAATGTGTTTCGGTTACAACGGTAAAGGAGCCGGTGAAATTACAGGCACATGAGACTTAACAACTTACGTCTCAGAGACGACAACGCATTGGCGATGGTCTGGTGTTGCAAATGTCTATAGGCGGCGGTGACTCTATGCCTCGACCACCGAGGCAAATGCACTATACATTTTATAGATATAGGTTTCTATCTATTATAATATCAGATCTACACTTGTCTTGTGGCATGGACATTTGGCAAGAGACTAGAATTATAACATTATTTTTTAGTTTTGTTTTGAATACTTTACAGAGTACATCAAAATAGGAATAACCTTTTGACATCGAGTAGTAGAGCTCTTAGTGCAGAGTTCGACCGGGGAAGTACTACCACCTTACCCATTTCCGCCGTGAAGCAGTAGTGCAATTGTATTACTGTGTTTCGGTTAGAAAGGTAAGGGGGCCGCTGAAATTACAGGCACATGAGACTTAACAACTTCACGTCTCAGGGTCGACAACGCATTGGCGATGCTTCTAGTATTGCAAATGTCCATAGGCGGCGGTGACCACTTACCATCAGGTGGACCGTCTGCTTGTTTGTCGGCCGAAGTGGCATAAAAAAAAAAAAAAAAAAAATCAAAATTTTATATATTGCGTTCAAATAAAATATAATGAAAACTCCTTCACTACGTAAATAAATGTAATCAATAGTAAAGTTTACAAGTTCCTTTTCACCACCACCTGCCCCCTGCGGTTTCACCTGCGTCCCTGAAGGACGTTTAATTTTCTCGTAATTCAAAATTAGAAACCATTTATTCAGTTTAGGCCCTCGGAAGGCACTTATGAGGCTCAAATTTAAAGTTACTGAAGCTACAACCGGTTCGGAAGTATCTTGATCTATGTGCTTAAGTTACATAGTTGCGTAAATGACTACTATAGGTACCTACTAGCTTTGGCACGGTTTTGATCGCGTTAAAATTGATCGATGTCCCAAGTTCCATCTAAATCTGTTTAGTAATAGTTGTGTAAAAGACTGCTATACTAGTTTTCGGGCGGCGGTATCGACTGCAATATTGAGAAAATGCCCATGTCTCTCTCCGTACCACAAGCTACGTGAGTGACAAGTTTGAAGAAGATTGCTTCTCCCGTTTAATCGTGAAATGGTACAATCAGACATACACAATTATTATCTGCATTAATCTCACTCAAGCGCGGATCCACCCTTGTGGGCACGACGGGCATGGCCACAACCCTGATAGTCTCGTGACGTCACACTTCTACGTTCTATTGAGGTCGATAGGCTAATGATATTAGGGGTGCAGGTTGAGAGCCTCCTCGTGGCGCACCCTGGGCAACGTCGGTTTCGAGTGCCACCACACTTGGGCCGGCGGCTAATCTCAACACCGGGAGGGGCGGCTGCGAAGCCGCGACGTAACCCGCAGGGACTACCGGCTCTGCAGGCGGGTCAATGAGGGATCCGCCATATGCATCCGGAGTCCCGCTGCCAGGCGGGGGTCGAAGCGGTCGAAGCGGCTCGCGCCATTCGGGAGGGGGCGGCTGCGAAGCCGCACCGTAACCCGCAAGGCGGGGTAGGCCAGCTCTGCAACCGGATACCCCGAAAGGGGGAGCTCCCGCTCTGCAACTGGGTACCTGCTGCCGGTGGGGGTCGGAGCGGCTCGCGCCGTTCGGGAGGGGGCGGCTGCGAAGCCGCACCGTAACCCGCAAGGCGGGGTAGGCCAGCTCTGCAACCGGATACCCCGAAAGGGGGAGCTCCCGCTCTGCAACTGGGTACCTGCTGCCGGTGGGGATCGGAGCGGCGGAGTGGCTGCGCCACTCGGGGGCGGCGGTTGCGAGGCCGCGACGTAACCCGCAAGGCGGGGTAGGCCAGCTCTGCAACCGGATACCCCGAAAGGGGGAGCTCCCGCTCTGCAACTGGGTACCTGCTGCCGGCGGGGGTCGAAGCGGCTCGCGCCGCGGGGGGAGGGGCGCAATAGCGCCACCGCACCTATGGTGGTAGGTGTCGGAGCGGCTGAGGCCCGCCGCGGAGGCGACTGGTGTCCGCGTTGCGTCTGTCCGATATTCGGCGGCAGCGCGGCACAGCGCGATGGAGGGTGGCTTGAGCCACCGGAGAGGGGGACTCGTGCCCGCGCTGCGTCTGTCCGGAGTCCGGCGGCAGTGGGCACGTAGTCGGGGGTGAGGAGAGGCGCTTCGCGCCGGAGATGGGGATGACTCGTGCCCGCTGCGTCTGTCCGGAGTCCGGCGGCAGTGTGGGCACGTAGTCGAGGGTGAGGGGCGGCTAACGCCGCGGAGGAGGGCGTCCTACCTGCGCTGCGTCTGTCCGGTATCCGGCGGCAGCGTGGGGGGACGGGAGGGCGGCGGCTGGTTTTTATGCCCAGCCGTCTGCCAACCCGTAATCCTGAGCAATCGGGACCGGGGGCCCGGGTCACGTATGGCCTGGGCTGCGAGGAGAAAACCTCTATAAAAAACGCCAGAGGGGCGGCAGGCGGCGTCTGGCAATGAGGGCCGGATGCCGCCGTACGCCGTGGGCGTTGCAGGGTTGCGGGGTTGCAGGCTGATTGACCCGGCACATGCACCGGGGGTCCCACAGAGGAGGGGGGTCTTAAGGGGTGGCTGAGGCCCGCTGCCCTGACCCCCCGGTGACTGCGGGCGGGGGATGGGAGTCCTTCGCCCGCCTTTCAACGAGTCACCAAGAGGATAGGGGATGGCCGTGCGTATTCGGCCTCCCCATCGGAGAGGGCGCCCCTAGCTTCGGCTGGGGCGAGGACCGGTGGGCACCCGCGGGTAATGCTTAGGCGGGTACCGTGGGTGCCCAACGAACCGGTAGGCGGAAATACGCCGTGGTGGGTTTTGGTGGGTATACCCTCGGGCCCCTTCTCATTTTTGATATGAGAAGGGGAGTTTGCGAGTGGGGAGCCCCACATATCCTCCCGCTTCTCCCAGGGCGGGGGTCGAACTCAGGAATGGGTTTCCCACCACGTTAACAAAAAAAAAAAAAAAAAAAGGCTAATGATATTATATCCAATCACTTTATTAAATAAATAAAAATCCTTAGTAGAAATGTACTATGTCGATCATAAGCGAGTTTATACTCTGTGTTAATATGTGGCCGTTTTTCGAATGGCCTATATAACCTTTTTTGTGTTGGCTGGATCCGCGCCTGATACTTACTACTAATATAAATGCTAAATTTTGGATGGGTGCTAGTTAATCAATCACGCCGGAACAGCTGGTCGGAGCTGGATGAAATTTGGCACAGAGATAGATTATAGGACTGGAAGTAGTAGTAGTAGGATAGTACTGGAATAGCACATAGCCCGGGAAAATGTGACATCCTACGGGAAAGCGTGTGAAAGCGTACATGATATTTTTTTATACCACATGGGCCGCCATTCAAGCGAACGGTCCATCTGATGGTAAGTGGTCACCGCCGCCTATGGACATGTGCAACCTAGAGGCATCGCCAATGCATTGTCGACCCTGAGACGTGAAGTTGTTAAGTCTCATGTGCCTGTAAGTATTAGATAAAGTACTTAAAATCCTATAGGCCTATTTTGATAGCGTGTGTTATAGAAAAATGAATCCTATGGGGTCATAACAAGGTACATCAGCATCAGTACAATTAACCATTAGAACAGATGCACCTTATTTCTTAAGCAATAAAGATGGTATTTTTGTGGCATTATTAGCTGTCAATACGGACCTTTAGTAAAGATGACTTCATGACATAAAAGGAGCCGGTTATTTCTTACTCTACTACCAAATATGGCTTGGGTAAAGTTCGACGACCCTCAATCTTGATTTTTGAATAAAACAATAAAATAATAATTGATTTAAAACTGAATTGAGTTATGGTTAGTAGAGCTCTTAGTGCAGAGTTCGTCCGGGGAAGTACTACCTTACCCATTTCTGCCGTGAAGCAGTAGTGCACTTGTATTACTGTGTTTCAGTTAGAAAGGTAAGGGGGTCGGTGAAATTACAGGCACATGAGACTTAACTTCTTCCGTACTTCCCCTGACGAAAGATGCACTTAAAGCTCTACTCAAGAATTTTTTGGTTATTTTACAATTGCAAATTCTTAGCAAGGGCTTTTTAAAGTCGTTAATTGAGCTGGACAGGTACTAAATGGTACCCATCCTTTGTGCTATGGTTTCTTCACAGTGTTCTTCACTAACTCGAATTACATCACAGGAACAAACAAAGGACAGTTTGACAGGCCAGTTGGCTTGGTGGTTAGCGACCCTGACTGCCATGTTCCAGGTCGCGGGTTCCATTCCCACCCAGGACAAATATTTTTGTGCATGTATTTTAATATTGTTGTAAGTATATGTAATATATCAGTTATCTGATTTCCATAGTACAAGCTCTGCTTAGTTTGGGATCAGATGGCCGTGTGTGAAGAATGTCCCGGGATATTGTATTATATAGTAGCTTCCGTAACTTTACATTTGACCTTTATAAGGTTCCGAGAACCTAAACTGAATAAATGGTTTTGAATTTTTATTTTATTATTTATTTATTATTATTATTACACAAAACCTTCGGATTAGCGTAAGTACCTAACGTAATGTTTTATAACTGTAGGTAATGTGTTAGGAACGCTATCACCACTCTGTATATAATATGTTATGTAAGTAGGGCACTGGAATAGATTACTTACACACTTACACCGGTGTTAGAGCCAGACTATTCATAAGTACTTGTAAAGGCACTTTTTATTTGAATAAAAATATTTTCATTTCATTTCATTACATATAATTTTATCTGCCAACTTGCTGTCCCCCGCGGTTTCACCCGGGTTTAACTATATCATAGTCTAGCATTCGCGCAATCACATGTACTGACTATATACCAATTTTCATCAAGATCGGCCAAATCGTTCTTGAGTTACAAAAGGACGTACAGACAGACAAACGGACCAACATTAAAAATATAGTAGAATTAGTATTCGTAATTCTTAAAAAAATATATATCACAAAAAAAATTAAAAAAATATCTACAGACAGATCCTACATAGTATAGATGATATACCATAGACAACAATGCGCTATTAAAATAAAACAAGTATTAAAAACTCTTTGGTTGTAATGAGTGAGAAAAAAAAGATTAAATCTGTAACATTCTTTTTTCCCAACGTTGATTATACAAATAAACAATACTGAGAGATATTTCAACTTCCATACGTACTTATATGGGTTATTAAGACTAACATCGTCTTATTATACAACTCCTAATAGTTCATTACGGTACAAAAAAAACAAAAAAAAACATAAAACAATGCAACTTTTTATCGGGCGTACCTAATTAGCATTCTGAGAGGCTGTATGTATTTTTTACTTTGCCTGTCTAAACATTGTCTATTTAAATTGATTCAATTAATTTTGTGTCGGTCATGTCAGTTCTGTCAAGTCAGAGTTACCTTACCTATTTCCGCCGTGAAGCAATAGTGCAGTTGTATTACTGTTTCGGTTAGAAAGGTAAGGCCGGTGAAATTACAGGCACATGAGACTTAACAACGTTCACGTCTCAGGGTCGATAACGCATTGGCGATGCTCCTGGTGTTGCAAATGTCCATAGGCAGTGGTGACCGCGTACCATCAGGTAGACCGTATGCTTGGCCATGAGGTCACAATATGGGTCAATCCCATTGCAATATCCCCAGGACATGGGTACCTGATCCCATATTAAGCAGAGCTTGTACTATTGCTACCAGGTAACTGATATACTACATACTCTATTTTTAAATACATACTTATAGATATTTACATCCCGACACAAACAAGACATGTTCATGCACACAAATGTTTAGGTTCCTAGGTGGGAACCGAAACCACGACCTACGGTTTGGGAGTCAGGGCCACTAACCACCAAGCCAAATGGCCCATCAATGACATTAGACTTAACAACTTCATGTGTAAGGGTCGACAACGCTCGCGCCCTTGGTATTGCAAATGTCTATAGGCGGCGGTGACCACTTACCATCAGGTGGTTTATTAGGCTTTATGCAACATAGATTTTTACTATAAAATACCGTAGTATTTTAGCACAGTCACTATAGCTAAGTACCTTATCGAATCGATAAAATTCAACCGTTAAATCCTTCAAATAGGTATTGAGGTATTTCTACTTTTAGTTACTTGCAACTTTGTAATGGTATATCTAGGAACCTGGTTTAAGACTTGTTTTTCTTTCAAGTTACTGTATAAGGGCTGGGTAGGATTTTAATTGCAGCTTGTTTGTGACTCTATGGTATTTATAACCATATAATAATATATTATAAACTACTAATATTATAAATAAGAAAAATTGTGAGGATGGACGGATCAATGTTTATTACGCAAAAACTATCATAGGATTTGGATGAAACTTGGCACATAAATAGCGCATATCCTGGAATAACATATCGTTGACGCGACTGCAATAGCGCGTAAGAGCAATTTCCAATACCGCGTATCAGTATTTTATCAATTTTACAGGAGGAAGAAATAATTGATTATCTTGGTCAATAGAAAGTCGATGGCGCAATAAGTAAATACGCGGTATTGCAAATTTCTCTTACGCGCTATTGCAGTCGCGTCGACGATATAGGCTACTTTTTATTCCGGGAAAATGTGATATCCCTCGGGAACGCGCGTAAAACCGCGAGGGACAGCAAATTATTAATAAGAAAGTTTGAAAGGATGACTGTAAATATGTATTTATTTATTTAAGGTCTGCCAACAGTTGTTACATACATAAAAAAAAATCTAAGAGCACAACCAATTACAGGCAAATACCACATGTCATATTACGATTAGTTAAAAGCAAGAAAAAAGTAGTAAAGAAGTAGTAGAAAAGAGTAGTAGAGCTCTTAGTGCAGAGTTCGTCCGGGGAAGTACTACCACTTTACCCATTTCTGCCGTGAAGCAGTTGTGCACTTGTGTTACTGTGTTTCGGTTAGAAAGGTAAGGGGGCCGGTGATATTACAGGCACATGAGACTTAACAACTTCGCGTCTCAGGGTGGACAACGCATTGGCGATGCCCCTGGTGTTGCAAATGTCCATAGGTGGCGGTGACCACTTACCATCAGTGGTATAAAAAGTGGTCAAAGTGGTATAAAAAAAAAAACAAAAAAAAGACAAATTAAAAGTAAACACAGCATAATAATAAGTATGATGAACTACTTACACATCCAGTGCAACACAAATAACCTATTACAATTGTATAAGAATAATTAATTTATAAAGAAGAAGAAGTAATAGCCATTTGTTAGTATTTACAGAAGCTTCTTTTTTTTTTTTTTTTTTATACCACTTTGGCCGACAAACAAGCAGACGATCCCCCTAATGGTAAGTGGTCACGGCCGCCTATGGACATTTGCAACACTAGGGGCATCGCCAATGCGTTGTCGACCCTGAGACGTGAAGTTGTTAAGTCTCATGTGCCTGTAATTTCACCGGCCCCCTTACCTTTCTAACCGCACAGTAATACAATTGCACTACTGCTTCATGGCGGAAATGGATAAGGTGGTAGTACTTCCCCGGACGAACTCTTTTTTTTTATTTTTTTTTTTATGCCATTTGGGCCGACAAACAAGCAGACGGTCCACCTGATGGTTAGTGGTCACCGCCGCCTATGAACATTTGCAACACTAGGAGCATCGCCAATGCGTTGTCGACCCTGAGACGTGAAGTTGTTAAGTCTCATGTGCCTGTAATTTCACCGGCCCCCTTACCTTTCTAACCGAAACACAGTAATACAATTGCATTACTGCTTCACGGCGGAAATGGGTAAGGTGGTAGTACTTCCCCGGACGAACTCTGCACTAAGAGCTCTACTACTCTAAAAGCTTGTTAATGTATCGTAATTAATGTTTGTATAATAATAAAGTAAATTAATGTATGTATGTTTGTTATTTCACGCAAAACCTACAAACAGATTTAGATGAAACTTGGCACATGGATAGAGCATGTACTAGATTAACAATAGGATACTTTTATTCTGGGAAAATGCAACATCTCTCGGGTATACGGGTGAATCCGGTGAGATAGCTAGTATTATAAAAATGTAAAAAAAATTACCATGTATGTGCTAATGGATTTAGAAATAATTAATTCCAAAATAAGTCATTATATACTGGAAAATCTCTATTTCCCCCTTAAACTTAAATATCACCAAAACATTTTTTTAATACCACTTGGGCCTGCAAACAAGCAGACGGTCCACCTGATGGTAAATGGTCATCGCCGCCTATGGACATTTGCAACACTAGGGGCATTGCCAATGCGTTTTCGACCCTGAGACGTGAAGTTGTTAAGTCTCTTGTGCCTGTAATTTCACCGGCCCCCTTACCTTTCTAACAGAAACACAGTAATACAAGTGCACTACTGCTTCACGGCAGAAATAGGTAAGGTGGTAGTACTTCCCCGGTCGAACTCTGCACTAAGAGATTTTCTACTCTATAATATGGACGAGCCGGTTGTTTGGTTCTATTTCCGTCAAGAAAAATTACGCGAATCGTTATTTGCATTATCATATTTGTTTGCACTGTGGTGCAAATGAGAAGGTATTAAAAAAAATAACATGTATTCAGTTTAGGACAGCGGAGAGGACTTGTAAAGGTCAGCTACTGAAGCTCTCAAGATGTATTTAGAAAAAATTAGTACGTATAAGTAAAAAAGTAAGTAAGTAATAGGATCAGAGTTGTCCGCGTAGGGTCCCAGAGGTAAAACTTCGTCTCTTTAAAAAAAAAACTGTTCTACCTCACACCAGTTATAAAATGTTTAACAAGTGCGAGTCGGATTCGCGCAAGAAGGGTTCTGTACTATCTATATGGGTGTAAATCACTACATAGTATAAAACAAAGTCGCTTTCTCTGTCCCTATATCCCTTTATATGCTTAAATCTTTAAAACTACGCAACGGATTTTGATGCGGTTTTTTCAAATAGATACAGTGATTGAAGAGGAAGGTCTTTATGTATAATATATGTGACATCCTAAGGGAACGCGGGTAAAACCGCGGGGGACCGCTAGTATCTATGTATTTAGAAAAAAAAAAGTAGTAAATGTAGTAGGTATATCAGTTATCTGGTTTCCACAGTACAAGCTCTGCTTAGTTTGGGATCAGATGGTCGTGTGTAAAAGAATGTCCCTGGATATTTATTTATATTATTAATATTTATAAAAAAGGCAAAGCACGTTTGTTCTATGGGAGGCCCCTTAAATATTTATTTTATTCTGTTTTATAGTATGTGTTATTATAGCGGCAACAGAAATACATCATGTATGATTATTTTAACTGTCAAATTTTTACGGTTCATGAGGTACAGGCTGGTGAGAATAAACATGGGTAACTCAACCAAAATGCATGAGCTGCGGTCCTGCTTACGGCTCACGTTTGTGAGCCAGAGCTGCGAATCGGTTCACAGATCAGCTCAAGTATTGCAGACCGATCACAGAGTCTCTACGCCGCTACCGCGCCGCAGTTCGACAACGACTCAATATGACAGAATAGATCACAGATTGTATACTGACTGTAAAATAATAAGTGAGCCGAGAGCTGTTTAGCTTGCTCTTGAGCCGCAGCTCGATTGTTCAAGTAGAGTGATCTGATCTGTTGGACCGGTTCAGAGCTGAGTTACACATGCCAAGGTGAGAGACGGACAAAGGGGCAGCGGAGTCTCAGCAATAGGGTCCCGTTTAACCCTTTCGGTACGGATCCCTAAAAACGTTATTGAACGATATCTTAAGCTGCCTTATAAAGCGCATACTTATAATATTCCATTTCGTCATATAGAAGGGTACTGTTATTGAATCACTTGCCCAATTATCATACCCACCTTTATATGGAATCTTGCCTTGAAGTTACCTAGGTTTTATGAGTAAATTTAAATCTAGACCAACCTAGGTGTTAATTATGTGAATCAAAGTATAAAAGGAGTTAAAGGATTTTAACTTAATAAATGTATATCCTGGAACATTATTTACACGGCATCTGATCCCAAACAAAGCAGAGCGTGTACTATGGAAATCAAATAACTGATATACATTTTCATTTTTTTTGTAAATACATACTTATATAGATATTTACACCCAGACACAGAAAAACAATATACATGCACACAAAGTTTGTCCTGGGTGGGAATCGAAACCGCGACCTGTGACTTGGTAGTCATGTCGCTAACCACCAAGCTAACTGGCCTGTCAAACTACTTACAAGTTTCTTTTTGAGGTTTCACCTGTATGCTCAAATGATAGTGTCTGACCAAAAGTCGATTTCGGGCCGAAGCCGAACCCGAAGTACATTAATCGGCTTCCGACAACTTTCGGTCGAAAAACGACTCAGGGACATGGTGTTGTTAAGTCTCATGTGCCTATAATTTCACTAGTTCCCTTACCTTTCTAACCGAAACACAGTAATACAAGTGCACTACTGCTTCACGGCGGAAATGGGTATGGACGTAGTACTTCCCCCGACGAACTCCGCAAGAGCGTTACATCTGAATATTTTCAATACAACGATTTTCAAACTTAGTTGTAATAAATAAAAATAGTGCGTGTATACGCACATATGCAGTTATACCCGAAGTTATAGGTGAGAAAAACTGCACTAAAAGCATTTGTCTTTACTATTCAGTCGTGGAATTTTAGTGTCCAAACTCTTTGCACCTGTCTGTAGCAACGAATAACAATTTTCGCCGTTATTAGGTTATTATTGACAATAACATCATTACTCACTCATTGGCTAACTTCACCATGTTACTTTTGGGTTACAGTGATGCGCGCGCATTTTAAAATTTCACTCTCATAATTTTTTCATAACGCGCCTAAATGATAGCTTCAAAAATTGTTGTTTCTGTGGCGCAGTTATTCCATGTAATGATAAAAGCTACGCTAATATAGATAGAGTGAGGTACGTTAGGAGTACGCTAGAAGGAAGGCCGCATTGTTACATAATTAGTACCTACTGAGCCTACGTCAAGATATCTTTCCTCAATTCCTTTGAAGTACCTACGTTATAATACAGACAAACATTTTGATTGTTTCATAATTTATTAAAACACTTAAAATTTATTAAATAATAATTTTCCTGGGATGTGGTTTACACACGGCCATCTGTCCCCTTATTCAGCTAATACAAACTTCGTCGGCGAGCCGCTTCACGGAGGCCTCGGAGAGCTTATCTCTCACATGATTAGTAGTATTAGCGTAGTTACCGAAAGAGACAGAGCACGGAGGCCGCGACGAAACATCCTCGAGTTAGTGTAATTTTCCTTACAGAATCGAGCCCCTGATCCCAAACTGAACAGTGTACTATAGAAACCAGATAACTGATATAGAAAATTATGTTTCAAAATATTTTTTTTCTTCATTTGCATGAAAAAATAAAGGCTCTACAACAGCGTCCAGTAATTACGTGAGTTGTTTGGGAGGGGAACGAGGTCGACCCAAACCTCACCAAATCTCACGTGGGGGAGAGGGGAGGTCTCGGCAAGACCAGATTAATTAAATTAATTATACTATTTTTGGAATTATTATAATTACATATTTTACAGTTTACATAATAATTTCACCATCAGGTCAATGAAGCAAGGGCAGAAGAATGGCGAACTAAAAGTATTTCCTTACGTAAAATTTATAATTAACTAATTAAAGACTTATGCGTTTAGTTATTTTTAAATTAGGCACCTTGACATTTATAAAGGTATATAATTAGTTAATAGGTCTAGTGTTATTAGTCATAGATTACAGATTAGAGTAGATTTTCTTAGTTTTAAAGTTTTGTCACCAAATTCTTTCACAGTAATATGTATGTTATAGAAGAATGAACCTTTTAAATTCCAAATAAGGTTCATTTACCTACGTCATCATTCAGTTAACTATAGGATTAATAAATGAGCCTTATTTTTAAGACTATAAAGTTGATTTTTCTATGGCATTCCTAAACGTTATAAGGACTGCCTTATATTGGACAGATCATAATATAAAATCTAGAGAGATGATGGCCGCTTTACTATTTTCTTAAAGCTATTGGGACAACTTAAGTCTTTGTTCACGTATTATTTTATTCTTTTACTAGCTGTCCCCCGCAGTTTTACCCGCATTCCCGAGGGATCTCACATTTTCCCGGAAAAAAAGGTAGCCTGTACGTTATTCCAGGATATGTTCTATCTATGTGCCAAGTTTCATGCATATCCGTTAAGTAGTTTTAGCGTGCAAGCGTAACATTCATACTTACATACAAATCTTTCCTCTTTATAATATTAGTATAGATTAAAAGGACTTCTAGGTTTAAATATTTTATCAGCCTTTGGTCAAATGATAAAAACCGTAATAACCCCATAAAACTACTAAAGATTATAAAAACCCATGTATGTTCAGAGATTTGACCAAAATAAAAATGTATGGAAAGCTGGTACTACGCGACCACCTTAAGTCGCTCTGTCTTTCTCTTTGTAGGTTACCTTACAGCTAACCGGCAGAACCAATCTTGAGTACCTTGACCAGTAAATTGCGTATTTCATCACGGGAAGCTGTTGTTTTGATAAAGTTTCAACTTTACCGGATCGGATCTTTTCCTTCATATTTTCAAAAGTTATTGTGTTTATTTTTAAATAACGCCAAACTAATAAGAACATTGATGTATACGTTTGTTACATTTTCGCAAAAAATGCTAAGCAGATTTTGATGAAATTTGGCACATAGATAGTTTTGAATCTGGATTAGCACATGGATACTTTTTTATCCCGGGAAAATGAAACATCCCTCGGGAACGCGGGAGACACCTAGTTCTTAATATGGAAAAAATAATAGTAGCTTCAGTAACTTTAAATTGTAGGGCTAAACTGAATAAAAAAAAGGTTTTTAATTTTGAATTATAGTAACAGGTATTGTAAATATGTGTCTACAGAATACTATGTGGTAGCAGTGACGTATACTACCACCCTAAATCTTTAGGTAAGTAAGAGGCAACTAAAGAGTGCACCGACGACCACGTACACTTACACCTTGCACCGAGTGGTCAACAAAAGCTTGCCCAAAGAGTGCTGGCGTCAGACAGACGGCCGTAAAAATACTGGCAAAAAGAAAACATATACAATACATATATAAGTATGTATTTACTAGTAAAAAAACGTATATATATAGTATATCAGTTATTGGGATTCCAAAGTACAAGCTCTACTTAGTTTGGGATCAGCTGGCCGTTGTTCAATGACCAAATTTTATTTATTTATTTATCTAGACATATTGCGCCGACTCTATATGATCGGCAAGGCAGGCTTATGATGAAGTGTCTCTATATAGTCATAATTAACACAATTTAAAGAATATATTATAATAAATAACCAGGACATTCTTTTACACACGGCCATCTGATCCCAAACTTATCAGAGCTTGTACTATGGAAAACAGATAACTGATATACTACATTTTAAATAGATACTTATATAGATATTTACATCCAGACCCAAACAAGACATGTTCATGCACACAAATGTTTGTCCTAGGTGTGAATCGAACCAGTGGCATGACAGGGGCTGGGAATGGGGGCTTGCTTATGGCTTACGGCCAGGCCCGTCTATATTAGTTTTAGTTTACAGGTGTTTTGTTAATTAGTACCTGTTAATCAATAGCTAAGTACAAAGCCACTTTTGTCCTATTAATAACTAAACAACTTATTAAAACAAGTTAAAGTCGTTTTAATAAAATATCTCTTCTCTTTTATATGTATATAAAACACTATTTCAGTATGCCTGTTTGTCCGCGTATATCTATAAAACTACGCAATAGATTTTGATAATTCTTACACAATAATTTAGAGAATTTCTTCCAGAGTGTTTTGGTGTATAAAACATTTATAATATCTAACTCAAACGAAGTCAGGGCGCGTGCTAGTAAAACATAAAATATACTTACTTGCTTCACACATGGCGATATCCACGGAGTGCGTTTACCCATAATTAACAAATATTTAAATAAACAAGTTTCAAATACAATCACTAATCGTAAATGTCACAGCGCATTTCAATTCCATAATCATATGACACACTTTTAATATATTCATTTAAAACGTATGAATTTAGTTTATCAATAAGTAAAAGACGTGCGTTGACGTGAAGCGTTGACTATATACTGCGATTATGTGTTCTTATAATCGATACGCGACTCGATCTCGGTTCCTTCACAGTAATCGAATGGAACCCGAATCGATTAGCTGGTTGCATCATTTGTATGCGGGGGCGATTTGAGGACGGTCATCGGGGCATATTTTATCGCTTTTGGCCACGACCTTGGAGTAAACATCACGTTTTGGTGCAAGTTCATCGCACATAAAGCTTTCCGCCCATTATATGTTATGTGCCAAAAGTGCCAGAGTTGCACTACTTTGTTTTACTTTGAAACATAGTCATGGCTTGTTTTCTTTGATTTGATTAAAGAAGTAACTCATGTGTGTGCATCTGCCTATTGCCCGTTTCATATGAGAGGTAATTTTCCTCATCATCATGGAATTAGTATTCAAATGTTGTAAGATCAGGTACGTCTGCATTATGTTACACTTGCACCTTGACTCGCACTTGATTAATTGATAAACCTTAGTTCTTAAACTATAAAGTTGTTTTTTCTTTAATAAAAATTAAAATGAGAAGTACCTTAACTAAGTAAGCTACATTACAGACAATTACAAGTCCAGCATTCCAATAAAAGGTATAAGTAATATATATATTCATTCCACAAACTGTCAAATTGTGATACAAATTGAAAAAAAAATGGTATGTGTATTGCACAGTTGGCACTAGGCACTTGCACATGTGTAGTGTTCGCAGACCTTTATGTAACCAATTTTATTATAAATCCGGAATTTATTGTCAGTCACACATTGAGTAGGTACTCATTAAAATTAAGTATTTAGACTAATTGACAGAAGTCAGGTGTAACCTAATTTCATAGAAGAACCTTGACAGTATCAACCGATAGGTTTATCTCTTTCTATATAAGGGGACGTCTATAAAATACGTAAGTTTTTTTTTATTGTTTTGGTCAAGCTGTCCCCTGCGGTTTCACCCGCGTTCCACATGCAAATAAACCTTCTTGAATCATTCTGTCTAATGGTGAAAACCGTATCAAATCCGTTGCGTGGTTTTTAAGACTTAAGCGTATAGATGTCGGGAAACAACTTTGTTTTATACTATGTAGAGATATATACAACTTGAGGCTCTTCAAGAAAGGAGTGAATAGGCCACTAACGGGAAAGCGAGCTTCATCTTCGGCCTCATCTTCACTTACCATCAGGTGAGATTTAGGTTAATCGCAATCCATTCATAAATAAATAAAAATTGTTAGATATGCTAGGACTTCCCACATCCTCATATATCTTACCCATTTATTTAATTTTTATGTATTTTTTTATTAGATATATTTTTTATTTAATATTTTTGTTTAATAAGTCTTCAGTTCTGCGATAACACACAGGTGTTGTCAGTGAGACTAAACAAATATTTTGTAATCAATCGAAGATCGTTTTTAAAAAGAGTAATTGCTGAGTTTATTGCCGACCCTTCTCAGTAAAAACAACCTTCCGAACCGGTATTAGAGTCAGACTATTCATAAGTGCTCGTAATTTGAATAAAAATATTTTTATTTCATTTCAACTAGTTTTAATTATCACGTAATTCTCTATATACCACTAAATATCCAAGCATTAGTCCTAATGAAATAAGAGGACATAAATTATTTTTAATGTAATTTAATCAATTTAAATTAAAACTATGTAGGGGGGAAATCCCTTTTGTACGTAATGAATGGATGCCCCCTTATCATGTTGCGTACAAATTCAGAAGGCCGACATTAGAATTAACAAATTGACGTTATAATATTGCATAGATAATATTTGTGTGTTTAGTTTACATGTGAAAAAAACAACGACGAATACATAATCATAAATAAATAAAATAAATAAATATCCAGGGGACATTCTTTACACGGCCATCTGGTCCCGAACTAAGCAACGCTTGTACTATGGAAAGCAGATAACTTATATACTACATATACTATTTTTTATTTCTAAATACATCCTACTTATTTAGATATTTACACCCACACACAAAACAAACAGACATGTTCATGCACACAAATGTTTGTCCCGGGTGGGAATCGAACCCGCGACCTTCTGTTTAGCAGTCAGAGTCGCTAACCACCAAGCCAACTGGCCTGTCGCCAGCCAAATCATGTTAAGTTATTACCTAACTATTGACATTCTATTAAATATTAAGTCTATATTATTGTCTAATATTAAAGAGATAAAGAATGTAAGTTTGGATATAGGAGGTAGTAAAGAAACCTACTTATCCGTTTTATAAATTCACTTATAGGTAGCTACACTCTCGAGTAATACAGCCTATGTTTTTTTATCAGGAAATTAAATGATCTCTCTGTCCAATTATATCTATACTAGTCTATAATAATATTATAAAAGAAAGGAAAGATTTGTATGCAAGTATGTTTGTTAATATTTAACGCAAAACTACTAAACGGATATGGATGCAACTTGGCACATAGATAGAGCATATCCTGGAATTACATATAGGCTATTTTTTATCCGGGGAAAATGTGATATCCCTCGGGAATGCGGGTAAAACCGCGGGGGACGGCTAGTGTCCAATAAAAAATAATACCAATAACCAATAAATAGTTTGACAGGCCAGTTGGCTTGGTGGTTAGTGACTCTGACTGCCAAACCGAAAGTCGCGGATTCGATTCCCACCCAGGACAAACATTTGTGTGCATATCTGTTTGTTCTGTGTCTGGGTGTAAATATGTAAATAAGTATGTATTTAGAAAAAAGAGTAGTATATCAGTTAATTGGTTTGAAAATTAGTAAAAAAAAAATTGTAGTCTGTAGATTCGATATAAATAAATATGGCAATCGAAGCTCAGGAACGCGGGTGAAACCGCGGGGGACAGCTAGTATTAAATAAAAATGAACCCATGACTCTCATTACGGCAATTAACGTCACAACCAACAGAATTACATATTGAAAACAATTTATAACAGTTAGATTTATTGGATAACTTTTGCATAGTACTTTCCTAGTATTTAATTTTTGATATTTTTCTATTTATTGTTTTATATTTTATTATACTTGCGGTTTGTTTTTATATATAATAAATAGGTTGGGGAAAAAGTTCCTTCGCATTTTTTAAGAAAATTCAAAATATTTTTAATATAGTTTAAAGTATGTAGGTACCATTTTGTTCGATAACTTTTTGCCATCTTGTAGGTAGGGACATGATCTCATTGCTATAGTAATTTTGGGACTTCTGATCAAAATACTGCGACAAGTGGTTTTGACAGTCCTCTCGTGATGTTAACCTGACACTGCCTAAAGAATTCTGAAGAGACCGAAACAGGTGGAAATCTGAAGGTGCAAGGTCAGGACTATACGGCAGATGCATTAATACCTCCCAGCCAAACTCTCTTAATTTTTGCTGAGTGGCTAAAGATGTGTGAGGTCTAGCGTTATCATGATGAAAAACCACACCCCTTCTGTTGATTAATTCCGACCGGTTTCTCTCAACTTCTTGCTTTAATCTCATCAGTTGTTCGCAGTAGAGTATAGAATCGATGGTCCTGCCTGGTGGTAACAGCTCATAATGAATAATGCCCTTCCAATCTCACCACACACACAGCATCACCTTGTTGCGAGTTAACCCGGGTTTCGCCACAGTCTGTGAAGCCTGACCGGCCTTTGACCACGACCTTTTTCGCACGTTCTTGTCATACGTGATCCACTTTTCATCACCAGTCATCAGCTTCTTCAAAAATGGTTCGGTTTCATGACGTCGTAATAAAGAATCACAAATGAGTACACGGTTCATTAGGTTTCTTTCAGTGAGCTCGTGTGGTACCCAAATGTCTACCTTTTTTGTGTACCTATTTTTTTTCAAATGCGCCAAAATTGATTTGTGGTCAATTCCCAGTTCTTCAGCTACGTCGTAACTACTGATATGCCGATCTTGCTCCACTTTTTCAAAAATGGCATCCATATTATCCGTAATGGGGCGACCAGAGCGACGTGCATCTTTGACATCAAAATTTCCGGATTGGAAACGCTTAAACCAAATTTATGCTACTCTCACAGACACTGCACTAGGTCCATAAACATCGTAAATTTTTTTCGCGGCTTGCCTTGCATTTTTACCTTTTTTGTAGTAAAATTTTAAAATGAATCGAATTTCTTCATTAGATTCACTCATCTTGGCGGTACGAAAACAAATGCAAATCACACATTTTCCTAATTTGAATTTGGAATTATGTTCTTTAAAATTTAAACTTTCAATGATACCAAAACCAGCCAGATACAAATAGTATAGCCGAAGAGATTTTATTACAAATTCATACATACTATAATGCGAAAAGACTTTTTCCCCAACCTAATATAATGTTGTCACTATATTAACGTTGTGTATGTCTGTAATTGGCACACACATCAGACTGTATACATATATATGTTTAATCAAGATTACTTTGTAATAACTGTAATGTGTGTGTTGTTGACGTACCTTTTTGAAAATAAATAAATAAATTAAATTGATCAAATAATATGATAACTTTTGTGATAACACCGTGACTTGGTCTATCAAAAATATCTATTAATGACACAGCTGAGTAAATTTGTCTGGATCAGGATGTTTGTTTTACCTAGATAGTAAAAAGATCCGTTCATAAAATACGTCACGCAAAAATCCGCCTTTTTTGACCCCCTCCCCTATTGTCACGCTGTGTCACACTTTCTGTTACACCCCTAGAAATATTTCGTCACAAAAACTAAATTCTAAATTTTCAAACACATAAATAATTATTTAGTTATTATAATAAAACTTTATTATAATAAATCAATAAATATTTAATATTATTATATTATTATATTATTATATAACGAACATATAAATAATACATAAAATTTTAATTAATCGGAAGTCCAATGATTTTGTAAATTGACCGAAATATGTATTGTTGCTGTGAGTCCGATCGGAACTCGGGCTTTATCATCCTGAGAAACGAACGGCTAACGTCACGTTGCCGTAGACCCCCTGTCTCCCCTTGTCACGCTCAGCCCCTCCCCCCCTCATAAACATGTCTTTTAGTTTTGTCTCTGGGCATAAATAAGGTTAAGATATAAATATATGTCCCAAGATATTTATATCCCAAACTAGCTGTCCCCCGCGGTTTTACCCACGTTCCCGTGGGATGTTACATGTATTATACATAAAAACCTTCCTCTTCAATCACTCTATCTATTAAAAAAACCGCATCAAAATCCGTTGCGTAGTTTTAAAGATTTAAGCATACATAGGGATATAGGGACAGAGAAAGCGACTTTTTATACTATGTAGTGATAACAAAAATTCTTGTACAATTTAAATAAATTGAATTTAAATGACTGCTCTATCGATATCTGAAATGACTTTCTGTTGGAGTGGCTTGTTGCTATATAAGAATAAAAAGGCGTTTTGCAACTTGTCTGATAAGTCTTGTATTTGTTGTTTACTTGTGGCCACGCATGTCACCTTCATAGTCAATACATTGAATAAATATACGTAACTACGGCAAATTATTATCGTTTAATAATGTATTGCACATGCAATCAAACGTTTCATTTCACAACTATCACTAAAATAAACTTAAATAAATTCAAAATAAACCTAATAATATTCTAAACACGTTCACTCTATATACAATAGCCAAGTCAAGCACATTTGACAAACCCAATACATTTTTCTCGCGATTAGAAACCGGCTTTTCTTAATTACGTCAACATCATCTTCATTTCCACTTCTTTATCATACCTCAAATCTCTGAACTTTCCATAGTTGAAGTAATCTTCGATTTCTTGCAACGTCCTGTCTTTTGTCTCTGGTAAAATTAAATATAGTACCAAAAGTGCGAAAGCCATCACTACTCCAAAGACAGCAAATGTCCCATAGACACTCATACTGACTAACAGGTAAGGAGTAACTTTTAACGCCAGCATCAAGAAAAGAGACAGCGTTACTCCTGAAACAGCTGATCCCGCCCCTCTATGAGCTAGAGGAAACACTTCTCCAAGGAAGGCATAAGGTATTGGAGTACAGCCCAAATTCGCAAGAATGAAATATACTACAAATAAGGATATGGGTATCCAAGTTCTTTCTTTTGATAGAATATCCTTTGAAGCTAAAAATAGGTATGTACAGACTGAAGCAAGTACCGCTAAGGATGCCAAACCAGTGCTGAAAAGTAATGTTCTACGTTTCATCATTTTCACTAAAGCAGATGAAAAAGTAGCGCTGGCTAAGATGATCAAGTCTAATGCTAGAGTGAAGTAAAACGATTGTGTTTTGTTGCCGGTAATTTCTCCGATAATTTGAGGAGCGTACGCTGGGAAAATGTGTCTTCCACAAGATTCCAACAAAATAGCACCGAATAAAATAATAAAAACTGGTTTGATAAAGTCTTTTCGCGTAAACCTTTGGAAGAATCCCTTCACACGACTCTGACAAGTTGGCCTAATTACGGGTTTGGAGAAACGCTCTTTTTGGGCTAGAATCAATTCCTCGAGTTCCCTCGTAGATTTGTCAGCTGTACCTCTCAACCAGTAGAAAGCCATCTCACTTTCCTGGAACCGTTTCATCGATGCCAGCCATGCTGGACTTTCAGGCCATGTGCAGATGATTATAAAAGCAAGAATGTGGGGAATTAGAGCAAACAGTGCAACTGTTCTCCAATGGTAATAATGAGATAAGGCATGCATTATGGTGTTCCCTAAGCACACTGCAGCCGTCTTTAGATTCAAGAACATTCCTCTATTTTCCGGGCTTGTGTATTCTCCTATCACAACTGCTCCTAAAGTAACAGTGGCTCCAGCAGTGATCCCTCCGAGAATTCTTCCTGTCATGAGCAAGGGGATGTTTGTGGCGAAGTAGATGAAGAGCCAGCCAGTAATTCCCGGGATGATGACAAAGCCATGGGAGATTCGGCGGCCGAGCCACTCCATGAGGATTGAGGATGCAAGGAAACCGAGCATGCTGGCCAGGCCTACTGATGACGCTGGAAAAGGGAAATGGTTTTGATTAAAGTTGAGATATTGGGTCATCATCAGCCTGCACATTAGTTTAGGGTCAGCACAATATTTATGCTTGGTCAGTCATCTCATTCTAATACAAGAGATTTGAAAATGTTTTTGCAACTTCCTTGACGCTTAGTGGGGACTTACGATACAACACCCTGGACATAGGTTGGGCTGGTATATAAGTTGATGGCATCTACAGAATAATTATTTTTTATCTAACTGAAAAATACAAATCCATCTATAGTGTTATATTTGCTTTGGAGTCGATGTCGGTTATTGATTTCTACCAACAATGATATCGTTGCCTTTTTTATAATCATTGATTATTTCATTATTGATATAAGATATTTTAATATCTTAAAAAATAGGTTTATTTTTAAATAAACCTATTATTTTTAGGTCATCTACCTATTGAACTACACACTTTTTTTTCTTTCGAGTAGGTATGCGTGTGCAGCACACTGGCACTCACTTAATAAAAGTTTTTTTTAAAGGAATAACATACCTAGCCATGACGCCGTGTGGAGATCAGCCTGGATTGGCGAGCTGGGGTCCTTAAGGGCTGGCAGCAGGCAGGAAGGGTAGCTGAGTACCATGCCTTGCCCCAGCATGTTTAGCAGCACCCCTGACACAGCCCACGTCTGAAAATGACAACAATTCAGAATTTATAAGACCTTCTTTATTTTCTGTTTAGAGTTCTAAACACATTTTTTTTTTATTTTGCCACAGGGGCCGACAACAAGCATACGGTCCACCTGATGGTAAGTGGTTACCGCCGCCTATGGATATTTGCAATACCAGGGACATTGCCAATGCGTTGTCAACATGGAAGTTGTTAAGTCTCATGTGCCTGTAATCACACAACGACTTTAGGGTTCTATAAAAGTCAACGGGATCCTATTACTAAATATACGCCTCCTGACCGTATGTCCGGTGTTATCTTTTTTAAGTCTTTTGGACCTTTTTTCTTTACGTAGCGTATTCAAATTTTCACATCTATACTAATATTGCAAGGTGAGAATGCGAATGTTCTGAGATTGTAGAGCAGAGGGTAGTCTCTGGATCCAAAATGATTGCACCATTTGAAAGATAGGTAAGTACAGTCCTGATGGACATTGTTCATGTTCCGGGATACATCAGATCCCTTGGAAATGGGTATGAAACATTCATATTAGCACTAGCTGTCCCCGGCGGTTTTACCCGCATTCCCATGAGGATGCCACGTTTTCCCGGGATAAAAAGTAGCCTATATGTTATTACAGGAAATGTTCTATGTGCCAAGTTGCACCCTAATTCGTTTGTTAGTTTTTGCGTGAAAGAATAAAATACACAATACACATACATACAAACTTTCGCATTTATAATACTTTTATTTTTCTGACGGGATTGCGATTAACCTCAATCTCTGTAGGAGAATCTTTGTATTTAGAAGAAACACAGTAGCCAGTGTCAATTATACGGTTTCGCTTCGCTTAGTTTGCTATTACTTGGCCGTGTGTAAAGTAAATTCCCTTGTATTTTTATTGATTTATAAAACTTAATAATAACGACAGGCCAGTTGGCTTGGTGGTTAGCGACTCTGACTGCCAAGCCGAAGGTCGCGGGTTCGATTCCCACCCAGGACAAACATTTGTGTGCATGAACACGTTTGTTTGTTCTGTCTCTGGGTGTAAATATCTATATAAAGGATGTATTTAGAAAAAAAATTATATGTAGTATATCAGCTATCTGGTTTCCATAGTACAAACTCTGCTTAGATTGGCATCAGAGGGCCGTGTGTAAGAGAATGTCCCGGGATATTTAAAAATACACGAAAATATTTTAAGCTAGCAGCTAGTATTTAACCTACGTAATCAATTTTGCGAGCACATTCAACTCTAGTAGGTATATCGATAGAACAAAAGATATGTAAAAGTGGAAAATTGAATTCTTAACAAACATACAAAGATATAAAAGATTATAGATAATCTTCTATAATAAGTTATGTAAGAAATATATAATTAGCAGACATACGTCCATTAAGGCGACGATAGCTCAGTTGTTGTGACGTCGAATGACGTGACTAGAGTCGTGGATTTGAATCCCATAATACGCCCAAAATCGCGAGAAAACCATGACCCTCATTTTGAAAATCTGTTGCCAAGTATTTGCCAATGTGTTTTGATAGCCGCATTTGAGAGCTAGTTCGTACCAGGTTTTATGTGGTTACCCCTTTCAACCACATCCTGGTGACCACCACACAGAAATTGTGGTATACAAGCCATATTTAGCAAAACCAGGAATTGGCCAAAGTTTTACTGACCAATACAAAACCTATCTAAAAGATAACTAGATTTATTCCCGCGTTTCCGATGGGTTTGAGGTATCCGGTAAATGTAAATATATATTATATATAAAAAAAAAAAATCTTGGGATATTCTATACAGAACCATCTAATCCCAAACTAACCAGACCTTGTACTTTGGAAACTAGATTACAGGGGCTCGATTCTGAACCAACTCGAGAATGTTTCGTCGCGGCCTCTATGCTGTCTCTGTCGCTTACTACGCTAATACTACTAACCACGTGAGAGATAAGCTCTCCGAAGCCTCCGTGAAGCGGCTCCCGACGAAGTATGTATTATTATTATTAAGGGGGCTAGTATACTACTTTTTAAATATATTTAGATATTTACACCCAAACACCAAACAAACAGACATGTTCATTTGTCCAGAGTGGGAATCGAATCTACAACCTGCGGCTTACCAGTCAGGGCTTCTAAGCACCCAGCCTATTAGCTTGTCTATGTTCCTATGTCCGTATATTCTTGACTCTAACACACAAAACCGGATAAACATTGTGCAATAAATAAATATAACATTCAAACGGATAGATAAACGGAGAACATTGAAAACTCCGTGCCATATATTCAAATTATACCCAAAGGCTTTATGAAGGCCACTGAAGTTACCTGTTCAGACATCAGCCTTCAACTGAAACGGGAAGTAATCATCAAGATTAGATTTTTTATAAGCTGACATATAGGGAGAGAGAGATTAGATTCAAGGACTCAAGAATCGATACTAGTTATATCTAATTTTTTTTTTATACCACATGGGCCGACATACAAGCGGACGGTCCACCTGATGGTAAGTGGTCGCCGCCGCCTATGAACATTTGCAACACTAGGGGCATCGCCAATGCTTTGTCGACCCTGAGACGTGAAGTTGTTAAGTCTCATGTGCCTGTAATTTCACCGGCCCCCTTACCTTAATAACAGAAACACAGTAACACAAGTGCACTACTGCTTCACGGCAGAAATGGATAAGGTGGTAGTACTTCCCCGGACGAACTCTGCACAAAGAGCTCTACTACTCGAAAAAATAAAATAAATCCTTATAATTAAGACATACGATAGAAGTAAAACTTTAGTATTACAGGAAAACATTTTAATTATTCATCAATCACTTTGGAATAGTACAGATTGTGTTTATCATAAATTTATTTTTCATGTATATAATTATCCCGTTAGAGGTAGGCAGAGGTCTCTACAGCACAGTATAATCATTTCTCCAGTCCGAAAGAGACTGTTCCTTGAATTGTGAGTATTGTCGCTTTCCAAGGCACATTAGCAATATTGAGGTAAGTAGATACTGTAGAAATTAAAATAAATTTAAAATATTTTGTTTTGTTAATTAACAAATCTTATGTTGGTATCTAAACTTGCGGCGCGCTATGATGGCCGTTTTAAAGTTTAACAATAACAAAGAAAAATAACCTTTATTCCTTGAGACATAAGGTGCATCTATTATTGCAAAGCAATACAGTTTCTTTTCCTAACGGCCATCATAGCGTGCCGGTAGTATAGTTACTGATGTAAATAATAATAATTTAACGTTCGCTAATTGTAATTGCAATGCAATTATAAGGAAAATTGGGATTATTTGCTGCACTATCACCTCAAAACGACTAAACATAGCGGGAGACTGCTGCCATTCGACGCGGATTTTTTCCAAGGTGGTAATAGGCTATATATGATATTGATAAACGCGGGTGAAACCGCGGGGGACAGCTATATATCGACGGTTAAAAGGCGACTTGAAGCGCCATTTTGACAACTTTACAGCAGAGCTATTTGAAAATGTTAAAACCCAAAAACAGATACTGCATCTAAACTTCTTAACATTCCACATCGAAGCTGTTGAATATTAAAACTAAATGCAAGCTTCAACGAATTTGTGCATGGGCCATCATCATAGTAGTATAATTCATTGAGAAATCGGTTACTTGCGTCAAAAATGGGGGTTGAGTCAAGTCGCCTTTTACCCGTCGATATATATATAGATAGATATTAAAATATTAAGGACTTACTTGTCTTACTCCTGGCGCCACCATAACTGTATATTTTTAAATAATTAAATAAACATTTATTTTTATTTGTAACATTCAATCTATAGTGTTATTCGACCACTAGTAGATAATAATAAATTAAATGACACAAAATGATTCTTATTTAATCTATATTTATTATAAAATCAATGCTTGTTGATTTTTTGCGATAAAGGCTTAAGGCGCGTTTTCATACAAAAAAATATTATCTGTAGAATCTATTTGTACATTTAATATTTTTGCCAAATTTTGTGTTTAATATTCGTTTTGTGAAAACTGACGCCAATTCTACCATTATTAATACTTTGTCAGTTGGTCTGTGTGTCCTGTTACAACCCAAGAAACTATTTGACCGATCTTGACAAAAATAGGTATATAGTCAAAATATGTGACTTCACGACTCATATGGTACCTATAGGTACATGATATCGATAAATGCGGGTGAAACCGCGTGGGATATCTAGTTTTTTTGTTTTACTGTAACTCCAAAAATATTATTTTATTTCGAACGCATGGCTCATCACAAAATTTACTTCAAAAATATGTCATCTAAATGCGAAATTACTAAAGTAATTGCTTAGATATAGGTACTCACTGCTTCAAATCAATTTAAAATTTAAATCAATGCAGTAAAGCATATAATGAACTGCAAATATTCGGATATTACTACCTTTGGGATCGAAGTTGACGTTTTTATTAATGGAAAATACATCGACAATTAGTTTTAGGTGGAACAAGGCCAGCCTACTTGTGCCTAATCAGAAGTGTCACAAGAACCATAGTTACGGAACGTGTCCTTCGTAACGATTTATTTACTATAGTTTATTTTCTAAATCCTATAAAGTAATTAATCAGACTTATTGTTGTCGAAAGGCGTCCGGTTTCTCAGAAATCTGGATAAAAGAATGTATGAAGAAATGCGTTTTTAAGATACATAGTATTTAACTCTAGAAAGATAGCTCCGCTCACCTACATATAATGCCAGATGTTAATTGAAAACAAATTAAATTCCAACCAAAATCAAACTTTATTAAGATATTAGATATATTAATATATAAAATGTTAAATTATTTTTTCTACCCGATTCCATCCAAAATATATGAAATTGCAACATGGCATAAGGTGAGTAGCGTCACCGTTTCTTCGATACTGTATCAATCTAGAACTTATCAGAAATAAGTAATGAAATATTAGCTTCTTGCCCGACTCGGAAATCGCAATGAAATGAAAATATTTTTATTCAAATAGACCTTTTTTTTTCTTTTTTTTTTTCATGCCACTTGGGCCGACAAACAAGCAGACGGTCCACCTGATGGTAAGTGGTCACCGCCGCCTATGGACATTTGCAACACTAGGAGTATCGCCAATGCATTGTCGACCCTGAGACGTGAAGTTGTTAAGTCTCATGTGCCTGTAATTTCACCGGCCCCCTTACCTTTCTAACCGAAACACAGTAATAAAATTGCACTACAGCTTCACGGTGGAAATGGGTAAGGTGGTAGTACTTCCACGGACGAAATATTACAAAATATTTATCTAGTCTCTCTGACAAAACCTGTGTGTTATCGCAGAAGTGAAGAATTATAAAACAATAATAATATGAATATCTAATTTAAAAAAATACAAACAACCTAAAGCTGACCAGCCCCCACAAGTAGCACCTGTTCAGCACAAGTAAGACGCATGTGGCAGCCATCGCCCTCCTCCGCCATACGAGCCCAAAAACTCCTGTCTTCTCTGGCTCTTCTGAGAAAAAGTTACCTAATGAACGTTAGACCATTTATCAGCCATTGAAGGCCAATTAGATAGAAAATATCATTACATTTCATAAGTGCCTGTAAAGGCCTATTTGAATAAATATATATTTTTAAATGAATATTTTCTCACTGTTCAAGAACTTTTTTTTATTGTATGAAAACGCACCACAACGGCTTATCATTTAATTAGTTCTATTAATATCAGACTAGTGGCCATCATGCCTTGTGCAAATATCAATATAAAAAAAAACAAGATAATTCGACAATACTGCATGATAGTGGTAAGTACATAGAATAATCTATAGGTATATAATTGGGAAAGACAAAATAGCCATGTACTATTTTCTCCTAAAATAGTCGTATAATTACAAAAAATACTTGAATATACTTCCATCACAGAAGCAATAGAGTTCTTAGTGTAGAGTTTATCCATGGAAGTACTATCACCTCACCTATTTCCGACGTGAAGCAATAGCGTACTTGTACTACTGTGTTTCGGTTAGAAAGGTAAGGGGTCGTTGAAATTGAAAAGTTATAAGAGATAACTCTACTTACCTACCGGGCATAACGGGGTTTCCCGTTCAAAATTGGGAGCAGCCCGACTGGGGAAGTACCTCCACCTTAGAGAAGACCGCAGGCAAATATACACATATGTAGTGTTGTGTTCCTGAGGTAAGTAAGGACGCAAGCGCTCCATGAGGAGAAGAGTTCATGCGCACAAATATATATCATGTGTGGGAATCGAACTAACGCCCTGCAGCGTGAGGGTATCCAATCTCTATGCGACGAGAAATAATAAATGTTATTGCACTTTCTCATTCAAGTCATATTGACTTAATGAATGACTAATTCATTACTGTATGGATTACTATAGTAATATAGTAGTATTAGTTATATCAGAATAACCTTTGATTGTGGTTCCTTAAATTTTTATGTTATCGTCTATTACTACGACAAGACGTTTTTAAGGTCCCGTTACAAAATGATAGAACCTTTCGGCTAGACTTAGGTATCTAAAAATTGGTACCCATGAATTTTCCTGAATCGTTTCTGTGGTGTATGATAAAACTCCTTACATAGTCTCTATGCTAAATCGCCAGATGCCTTAATTATAACGATATTATAATGTCAACTGTCTGTATATATTAATAAACGATTTTACATAATATCATGATTTATTATTGGCGACGAGAAAAAGTCAAATAAGCATTGTGTAATTAGATATTATGAAATGGAAAAAGTAAGAAAATATCGTGGCACCCTACGCGGAATGCTCACACGACTCGACACCTATGTCCATCAGAGGGCAACGATGTCTGACGAAGACATTGTTGCTCGCTTCGGGAGCCTGAAGGAGACGATCCTGGCTATACGGGAGGAACAAGAGAAAATCGAGAACAAGACCGTCGACGACAAGGACGATGACGCTTATGATCAAGAACAAGAATACAGGTACGAATTCGAAGAACTTCATACAACGATAACAACCAAACTTTTAACAAAACAGACACATAATGGAGAACAACAACACGGCCAGCAACAGCAACAACACATAAAACAAAGTGAATCCAGGCATAGAAATACACCGAAGATACAATTTTAACCCCTACAACAATCAGAATCTTTCAACAATTTCAAAAAAAGGCTAGAAGTATATTTTCGATTGAACGACATATCGGAAGGACACATGAAAACGAATATCTTACTGTCAACATTATCACCAGAGCTCCACGAGAAACTTTGCGATTTAACATTACCGGAAGAACCAATGAATATGTTATTTGCTGATATTACTGAAATACTTGACGACTACTTAGACCCAAAACCTAGCAAATGGGCACTACAACACAAATTCATAACAAGAATGCAAAAAAACGACGAAACTGTAGCCCAGTACGCCGCAGGGTTGAAAAAACTTACCACTAACTGCGAATTCAATTGCCAACACTGTCAGAAAAATACATCGGAAAGCTTTTTATCACTACAATTTATAAGGGGATTGAAAGATAGCGATGCACGGACAAAAATTTTACAAGACCGAACAGTACATACATTCAAATCACTGACACAGATTGCGATATCTATTGAAATGGGAAAGGCAGAAAACGCTTCAATGATTACTAATGAACAACCAAGTACCAGTAGTGACCACATTAACAAAATCACCCCATACAAGAGACCAGCAGGACCAGGACCAAGTCCAAGACAAATTACGACTAAAAATCTAAAAGGAAAATGTTTCCGCTGTGGTGCTGCGAATCACAAATCCAATAAATGTAATAAACTCGGTCACCTAGCCCGTGTTTGTCTTCAACGCCACTCTGATGCGAGTCTTAAAAAGAATAACCCGAATACGAACCTAGTAGAAGACTCAACGACAAGTAGCCATGATGACTGGAATGATATTAATATCATATCTGGAGAATCATTTGAGAAATATATGATTACGGTACATATTGAACACGTTAAAATAAAGATGGAATTTGACACTGGGGCTACACTAACTTCAATGTCATTACAAGACTATCATAAACTAAACATTGAAAAAATAATCTTCAAGACAAACATAAAGCTCAGAACCTATACTGGAGAAGTAATCAAACCAACAGGCGTGGCATACGTGCAATGCAGATGCCAAGGTAAAGAATTCCATGGAAAATTGTATGTCATCAACAATAACGTCGACCCCATTTTTGGCCGCAGCTGGATGAAAGAACTCAAAACACTGAACTTAGCAGACATAAAAGCCGTACAACATACTGAAAACATAGGATTAGACCAACTACTGGAGCTCTACAAAACATCAGTCTTTAGAAACGACCTTGGCGAAATACCCAATTACAGAGGACACCTAAACCTGAAAGAAAACACTAAGCCAATTTTTATTAGACCACGAAGAATGCCTTACGCTTTAAAAACCAAAGTGGATGAAGAAATAGAGCGACTATGCACACAAGGTGTCATCACGAAAGTTGACCACTCTGAGTGGGGTACCCCAGTAGTACCAGTTGTCAAACCAAATGGGAATATCCGATTATGTGCTGATTATAAGGTTACCCTAAACAAAATTATACAAAATGAACAATATCCGATACCTATGATTGAAGATAATTTCACAGAGATGAATGGAGGTAAACTATTTTGTACACTCGACATAACTCAGGCGTATCTAAACATGGTGATGGATGAAGAGAGCGCAATGCTACAAACACTCAGTACACACAAAGGAACTTACAGAGTAAACAGGCTCATGTTCGGAGTTAAGGTCGCTCCGAGCTTATGGCAGAAATTCATGGACAAACTGTTACAAAGTCTAGAAGGCGTTAAATGTTTCTTTGATGGTATAATTATACAAGGAGCTAACCAACAACAACTGCTACAGAGACTCAAACTCGTACTCGATAAACTAAAAGAAAGTAACCTTCGAGTAAACAAAGACAAGTGCCATTTTTTCCAAACAAGTATAAATTACCTTGGACACACTATCGACAAAGACGGTCTACACAAAAACAGGGACAAGATAAACGCAATAGTTAAAACAGAACACCCAAACAATACAGCAGAACTAAGAACATTTCTTGGGATAGCAAATTTTTACAACAAATTCATACCAAACCTAGCATCGATCACGAACCCTCTAAACAATTTACTAAAGAAAGAATCTAGCTTCTTATGGTCTGCAGAATGTGAACAAGCTTTATACAAACTAAGAAAGAAATTGTAAGTGAAAGAATACTAATACACTTTGACTCTAAGAAGCCGTTAGTGCTTTCAACAGAGGCATCGCACTGGGACTCGGGGCAGTACTATCACATAGACTACCAGATGGATCAGAAAGACCTATAGCATTTGCTTCGAGAACACTGTCAAGTAGCGAGAAGAATTACAGCCAAATCGACAAGGAAGCTACAGCGATACACTGGGGATTGAAAAAGGTTTTCTACTATTGTTATGGTCGAAAATTCATCCTCGTTACAGACCATAAACCGCTGACAATAATTTTCCACCCACATCAAACGCTACCAGCAATGAGTACGATGAGGTTGTTTCACTACGCTCACTTCTTATCTGGATTTGACTACAACATTGAACACAGAACTTCAGCGAACAACTCAAATGTAGATTATTTATCCAGATTTCCACAGAACCAGAAAACACCAAGACCAACAAAATTGACCAAAATTATAGTTTTCAATTTCAGCAAATCCATACCATTGATATTAATCCAGATGTAATAGCGACAGAAACAAGAAATGACGCCGACTGTACAATTTTGCTACACGCATTGGAAACTGGCCAATCACTAAAAACACTCGGTTACAAGGAAAATGAATTTACTTTGCATGATGGTTGTTTATTTAGAGGATCACGCGTCTTAATTCCAAAAACACTTCGCGAACAAGTGCTAGACGAACTACACCTCGGTCACCCAGGTATTGTAAAGATGAAGCTATTGGCTCGCAGTTTCGTATACTGGAAAGGAATTGACAACGAGATTGAGATCAAAGTCAAGTCATGTAGAACCTGTAGATTGCAACGATATGAACCAGAGAAAGCACCACTGTATCATTGGGAACAGCCACATGCCCCCTGGCAAAGACTTCATATTGATTTCGCTGGACCTGTGCACGGACACCACCTATTAATTATTGTAGATGCATTCTCAAAACGGACTGAGATTATACCAACCAAGTCCACTACAAGCCCTTGGTGCATACAAAAATTTAAAGAACTATTTTGCACCTTCGGAACACATCACATCTTGGTTTCAGATAATGGTCGACAGTTCGTTTCGGAAGAGTTCGAAAAATACTTAAAATATTGTATGATCACTCATAAGACCTCCGCCCCATACAACCTTGCAACGAACCTTGCTTCTTACGAAGCTTAGAGGGGGAAGGAGGTAACCTAGTAGAGAAGCTAGTGACAGTGAGAACTCGTCTCCGACGGACACCAAATGCTAATGGTCGAACCCCGTACCAGCTTATGTTCGGCAGGGAAATACGCACGGCACTACATGCTATGTTTTTAAGAAAAGGAGAGAAGACCGCACCAACCCTTCAAGAGGTTAATGTTAGACAGTTCAACCCAGGCGATCAGGTACAGGCTCGTGACTACACGAGTGCCACGCAGCGGTGGCAGTTTGGAAACATAGTAAAACGTTTGGTATATTGTTCGCACCGACAACGGTGATGTCTGGCGCCGACACCTCGACCAGCTCTTGGGTGCACCCTTGATCCGCAGCAGCTAGGAGGGGAGAGATGTGGTGTATGATAAAACTCCTTACATAGTCTCTATGCTAAATCGCCAGATGCCTTAATTATAACGATATTATAATGTCAACTGTCTGTATATATTAATAAACGATTTTCAATAATATCATGATTTATTAGTTTCAAATGAAATTTGCCCATGAATTGGAGAGTTTGTCAGGAATTTGAAAATCCAACAGAATGTCGGCATCTTTGAATAGCTGCATATAAATGAAATATATTCATAGCCTTTTCACCTCAGCTCACACTGGACCGACATAGGTGTGGCAACACTTGACGGAAAAGACGGACCGGTAAAAAACCGTACAAAACAATGTCATTACGCGCTTGCTGAGCTTTGCAATTTGTTACAACTATAATTTTATTATAATAACCCTAGGTTGCCTGGAAGAAATTGCTTCAGTAATAAGGCCGCCTAAATTGTTTTTCACTTCGGAAAGTTGTTTCGAGTGTAAAATTAACACTAATCATTCCGACATTTACTAGGTACCTATTTCTACCATAAAGGGTCAAATGTGACTTTATGTTTCCTGGTTTTGTGTATGAAATATGGTTGTTAGGAATGGAAATAAATAGTATAACTGTATATTAATTAGTAAGAAAAAGTCTTGAAGTGAAATGTGCAAAAGCAATAAGATGATACGTGCATTTTCAATGCAAAGTTCAAAACGGGTCATTTGACCCGGTTATGGTATGTTTAGTGTTAAGTTAGTTTTATTTTTGTACGATACCCTCTACGCAGAAGTTCAACTCGAACTTGCCTGGTATTTTTCTTATATTGCTTGGCCAATTATTTTCAAGCAAGGTGAAAAATAATATCATAAAAAATTATAACGAATTATTTGAGTTAATGTCATTAATTTCTTTGTTTAGGTCTTTGACCTGATTTCTGTCCCTTAATACAGCTGATACGAACTTCGCCGACGTTTGATGTTTCAATGGTAAAACTTGGTGATACATGTAATTTTTACTGTGGCCAAAGTTTTTCTACATTTTCGCAATAAACACTTAAAGGGTGTTTCGCGCAGTTCGTGCAAATTCCATGACATTTCTAAATATCAAATTTAATGTCGAATAACTTTGTTTTTTTTTCTTATACGAATAATATACATATAATCTTTTAACTTTTTGTGGTTTCTAACTTCCGTCTATATATAACAATGAAATTACTATCAGATCAATATTAGGAGTGAGATGGTAATGAGAACTTTAAAGAGGGGAATGATATTGAGCGTTAAATAATGGTAAAGGGATGCGAAGGTAATGAAAATAAACAGAAGGCAGTGATGTATATAATAAAAGATGTACTTTTAATAATCTCACATTAAATACTGAAAGCAAAATTTCAATTGCTTTACTAAAATTAATCTTCTATACTTCTTATTCAACATTATATACGGGGTTATTTGTAAAACACTAACAACCCTTCAGATGGTGAAAGTAATATGAGATTAATCTGAAATCGCGAAAAACAAAGCTACACGTTGGTTCACATAAATTGTTTATAATCACTGTCCCATTCTAGGAAATTAACATTAACATGTTCTTTAATTATATTATTTATAATCTTTGGTAATAAGAGATCAACAAGATTTTTCTTAGCTTATCGAATATAAAAACTACTTATTTAAAAATAATTGTTTTTTTTAAATCAATATTATAACACTACATGTTACTTTAAAAAATATTCATATCGTCTTCATCAGAGTCAATCCAAAAGTCATTATTTTTCTCCGTTATTTTCAACATTTCTTCTTTATTTTCTTTGACGTCATTATCATTTTCAGTCTGAATAAATTTCTCAAAGTCTGATTGATAAGACGTAATATTCCCTGTATTTATTTTAATAAGATCCTCCTTTTTGATATAAAACTTTCGATTTTCCCAATTAGTCACATTAATATCGGATAGTATTTTGACTTTTGGTGAGCACGGCCTGTTTGAAAATTGACCCGTGAAGCTGATCGACTGGTCAGAATGAGTAATTGAAAAACCTGTGTCGTTTATTTCTTTGATAAGTTCTGGTGTTGTATTTTCATCGAGAAAACTCTGAATTTGGTTAGTATTGACGTCTTCATAATAAGGAATATCATAATGCCCAATATGCTTGTCGTGACTGCAAATAACTTTGTTGCTACACAGAAAACAACTTAGTTTTCTTAGACTAATTTTAGAGGACCCAAACGACCAAAGAGCTTGGTGCACCATCATTGTACCCTTGGCTGCTTTTAGCGCTCTTGGAAAAATTCTTGTTTGAATGTCATTCCTTGTTACAATACGAATCTCAAACTTCACTCTTGGTCCAAGACAGGCTAAGAATGTGTCTAACGAGTCCACGTCATCGCCAAAACGGACTACTTGATCTGCTGTTCGTTTTAGAACAGCACCAACTCCGTCTGGCGCCCCTTTCCCATGTCCAGCCTCTAAGTAGTTCCAGGTCACAGATTTCAGTTGAGGATAATCACGATACAGTTGGCTGATCATGTAAAAAATAAAGCGATTTCGATATTGGCTAGTTGGGCTGTCGGAAATAAAGTGTATTGTGTCAATTTGGGTCGAAATCTCCATTACGTACCCAATGGTCGGGATCAGATGTGACCAGATAGCCGCAGCATCATGTTGGGTGCATTCACTTACAGTGCAAAAGCTGTATTGTTTTTTAATACCAACTTCTGGGTCAATCAAGTAGATGACACATGTGTGCAGTGATAATTGCATTCTACTACCGCCAAAATGGAAACTTTGGATTTCTTCGTTATATTTAACGCAGTAGTTTTCGCTAAAGTCAACGTGAACTACGGCCTCTTGTGGAGTTAGATTGTTTTTAAGCTCTTTAATATTCCTATATTGAGTCAAAATATTAGTGCAGTGTTTCAAATAGCCAACAAGAGTGTTTTCTAATTTAAGTATAATGTTTCTGGGAAAATCATGTATTGTTTCTTTTTTAGTTACTAATTTTGTTTTTTCCTCATCTTTTACATAGTATTTTTCAGAGCAATTACACCACTGAACATATTTAATTTTCTTGTCATTCTGGAATTCGGCGTAATCTAAATTTCTCAATTGACATTTTTGACAACTTCGATTTAAACAATTTTCATTATTAACGTTGCAACATAAGCTTTCTAAAATACCTGTCCCGTTAGATTCTTTTAATATTTTATTTGTATTAAGGCATTTTACCAATAAATCTACATTTACATGAATTTTGCAAGCACACGTATTTCTATTGGACTCTTTTGGGTATAAAACCCAAAATGGGCGATATTTACAAAAAGTTTGATACGTTACCTTATGATTCGAATAATGCATAAACTTTTTGTACAGATTAGTCAATGTGTCCGTTAAATATCTTTTCTGCTTCCTTATTTTGTTTTTAGTAATGTATTCTTTTTTATCAGCTGCAATTCTTGTCACTTCATCGTCATCAAAAATATCCAAAATTAGTTGCTGTGTCAGGTTTTCACTCTTAGTTGCTTTATTCTCTTTTTTATCTCTTACTGTAAATATTTTAGTTTGGGTCAAGAGCTTATATTTTTTAAATTTTTCTTTTTCGGTCATTATAACATTAGAGAATTCCTTTTTGTCTTTTTTCTTCAAGCACTTGTACCCTTCTCCAACACTTCTTTTAAGAATTTCACCAAATATTAGTCTCTTTTTAATTTCTTCACGCTTTTCGGTGTTCACGTTTTCTACCAATTGTGCTACTTTTTCTTCAGTCGACATATTTTCATTTTTCTTCTTCATCACTCTATACAACATTTTTCTAATGGCATCTTTCTGTTTCTTTATTTTTTCTATTTCTTGTTTTAAAATGCATATATCTTTTTTTTGTCGGTAGCGAAACTTTCTGAAAAGAACATCCTTTCTTAGACACTCTTTACAAGAGTTACTATTACCAGAACCCAAGCAATTTAGAGACGAACTAGGTATGGGGCTTAGAGCTGGTGGAGCGAGAGGATCTTGTTCAGCTGGGTGTACTTCAGTGTGCCTGTTTGGTGGAGAATTATCTAGTAATAACTGTTGAATATTTTTCTCTTTCTTTTTCCTTTCATAATAACGTTTCGCATTATCTCTCCATGTTTTTCTCTGAGCTCTTAATTGTCTTGGTGTCATATCTTTTACACTTTTAATTTTTTTCTGTTCTTTTCTTTTGATGTATCTTTTTCTTTCTTTTCCCTTTATTTCTGCATACTTTTCGGGATCTTTCTTAATTTCTGCATACTTTCTTTGTTTTTGTAATCGATCACGTTCTCGTTTCTGCTCTAGTGTTAGTTTGGATTTCTTTGGCATTGTTAATTCTTAATAATCTGCAACTGTATATAATAATATAATGGCAGAGTTCATTTTTAATAATTAAGAGTAATAAAAAGTTATAAAAATATTCTCACAAGCTATCTTAAAGCTGCATCAATCAAAGTAATATGTTTCTTTATTTTTATTAACTCTTTACATTATTATTGTTGAAACAAAAACTTGACCACGGGTGAGACTAAAACCCACAACCAAACAGTTGACAAACGATGGCACGGTAAAAAAATAAGATATTGTACTCATATAAACAAGATTCTAATTGCCATCGTTTTGACATCATCACCATCGCTCAAAAAATCGACGGTAACCGAAGGTAGTGAGAAAGAAGGTAATGAGAATTGAATCTTTATCCAAGTGTTTCTTAATAAATATCAAATTTACGAACCTCATACAAATTATAAATTACGAAAGTAATCATTAGAATTGATAATTGGCTATATAATAAACAAAAACATTAATACTCACTTAATAATATGGACGATAGGAAAGAGAACGATTCCAGAATAATCACCGCCCGCGAGACTTCACACATAAATATTTTATTGCTACGTACAAGCGTGCTCCTGCCACGACATTTGCTGGATGACTGAGACGTACGCGGGGCGCGGCATGGCGGCATAGAAGCATTTAAGGTCGTACACAGACTATAGTTTAGATTCTTTTTCAAACCGATGGTAATCAGAAAAAATATATGTTAACTATTTTGAATTTTTTTTTTATTATGTTGTTTAGTTATCGTTATTTATTTTAAGTGTAAAAGCTGTTGTTTTTAATATAGTATCTAAGTATAGTTACATTGGACATATTTAATGAACGTATTAAAAAAAAAAAAAAAAACTATTTAGGAGTGTAGTAAATGGACACCGAAGGAAATGAGAATTAGTAAAGATTTTTGTTTATAACTTATTAACTGCGTTATTTTGGTCTGTAAATATGACATGCAATTATGCATAACTTCATTACGTTTAGTTTCCCATATAAGGAATATAAATATTTAATGAATAAATAATGTTTTTTATCCTGGACGTGTAATATGCACGAAAAATGAGAAACACCCTAAAATATATCTTTACAAAAAATTCAAAGCTTAATATTAGATGCCGACGGGGCAGGCAATCATAGGACGCGTCTGGTCCCGCAGTCCCGTCTACGGCGAGAGAAGGAACTCGAGGTGTAAGTCCGTCCAAACCGGACCTATCCCACCGCAGTACCCTTAGCGGTGGGTATACATTTCCCCCTCTTAAAAAAAAGGTTCTTTTTTTGTTTTTTTTTTATCGGCTTATTTTAAATACTGTAAATTACTAAAACGTGGCAGCACATAACGCAAACCTCAAGGGGTTTTTCTGTAAGTGGCGAGGTCATTCGTTCGCCACCGTTTACGCGCTATGATTTTAAATCCCTTAGTTAAACCACACATATATAATATACTTGAAGTATGGCTCTGCGCAGCCAAATCTTATCTTAAAAATCAAACACAGAATAAGCTCCGACTATTTGACTTCAAAAGATAAAATTAATAAAGAAACTAAACTACACAATTTAAATCTACTTTATATAATACTGTCCCCCGCGGTTTTGCCCGCGTTCCCGAGGGATGTCACATTTTGCCTGTATAAAAGCCTATATATTATTCCAGGATGTTCCATCTATGTGCCAAGTTTCAAAAAATGTTTACACTGAAAAATACTTAAGACCTAGGGTAATAATAAGAGATAATATAGCCTGTAAGGCGCCCTCCAGCTAGGTGGAGCGATGATATACGCAAGCTGGCCGGGTAGAAACAAAGAACTGAAGATCGAGCTCAGTGGCGTGCCATAGGTGAGGCCTATGTCCAGCAGTGGACGGAGATAGGCTGATGATGATGACGATACTCCAGGAATGGCCGAGTGAGAGTGCCCCAGAGAGGGCGTCAATGCTCAATACTGATTACATATCTACGGATCGCGACTACGAGAGAAATACGAGTCGCGAATCTCAATGGCGGAGGAAAGATACTACGAGAAATACCTCTTTGGGGATAATGGGTTTGAAGATAAATATCCCAGGGCATTCTTCACACATGGTTACCTGACCCCAAATTAAGCAGAGTGTACTGCTTGTACTATTAGTACCAGGTAACTGATATACTACATATACAAATTTTTAAATACATACTTATATAGATATTTACACACAGACACAGAACAAAAAGACATTTTCACACAAATGTTTGTCCTGGGTGGGAATCGAACCCACGACCTGCAGCTTGGCAGTCAGGGTCTCTAACCACCAAGCCAACTGGCCCGTCAGATACATGTGATATGAATCATATTACATATTTTATGAGAACATATAATTCACGTGAATTTATGTGTTATCATTAGTATTTATATAATATTGACATACGTAATTACACTTGTGAACACAAGCTAAGACTATGTGTTATATAAGACACACATACAATTCATAATCTTTTTACTATCTAATTAAGATACTTCTTAAAAGACTTGCACATCATTCTTGAGGGTACGTAATTAGGTATACCGTCACGTATCCTTCTATAATCACATATTTCCACTACCAAGAAAATTGACCGACTTTTAGACGGATATACATACAGAAGAAAAGAAAAGAAATAAAACATATTAACTTTTTAATTATATAATTACGTAAAACTTACTTATCACAGTAAAATTAAATTCTAAGAAAAAAGCAGATGACACAACTACAGTTGTTCACGAAGTCAGTTCGGCTTATGTCGTAGAATGTCTGCGAATTCGATTACACTTAACATGTGCACGTCCACGAGTAATAACAATACTAATCACTTTAACTAATCATCTTCTCATTCGCTTCTTCATCTATAACAACTCTCTCCTTAAACTTCCCGTGATTGAAGAAGTCCTCAATCTCCTGCAGTGTCCTATCTTTAGTCTCTGGCAAGGTGAAGTATAAAATAGTCAGAGACAAACCCATAGCAGCACCAAAGACAGCAAAAGTCCCATAGACTTTTATACTGACGAGGAAATGTGGTGTTAACTGTAACCCTAACATAACGCATAGAGACAGAAGTACTCCAGAAACTGCTGATCCTACTCCTCTGTGAGCTAAGGGGTACAGTTCCCCTAATAAAGCTAAAGGTATTGGCGTGCAGCCCAAATTGGCTAATATAAAGTAAGCTACAAACATTCCAATAGGTATCCAAGCACGGTCTTTAGAAATAATATCTCTAGAAGCTAAAAAAAGATACAGACACACCGCCATTAAAACAGTAAATGCTGCAAATCCTGTTGAAAATAATAATGTGCGTCGGTTCATTATTTTAACGAGGATCGAAGAGCATATTGCACTCGCCGTGATGATCAGATCTATGCATAGAGTGTACACGAAAGATTGAGAGTCATCGCCAGTTATTTCGCCAATAATCTGCAAGGCGTACGCGGGGAACAAATGACGTCCGCACATTTCTAACAAAATCACACCAATGAAGAGAATGAATAGTGGTTTCAGGAAGCCTTTCTTTACGAATTTCCCAAAGAAACCCTTGACATTATCGCATAGAGTAGTATTCTCTAACTTCTTGGATGATCTCTCCATCTGTGCTGTTATCAATTCTTCAAACTCTGTGAAGGAATCTGAATCCTTTCCTCTTAACCAATAAAATGCTTTTTCGCTCCTTTCGAATTCTTGCTTTGAAGCTAGCCAAGCGGGACTTTCAGGCCACGTGAAGATTATAAGTAAGGCAATCATATGGGGCACTAAAGCGATCAAGGCAATCGTTCTCCAGTGGTAATAGTGACCCAGAATATGTACTGTGGTACCTCCGAGGCAAACTGCAGCAGTTTTAAGGTTTAGAAACATGCCCCGGTATTTTGGACTGGTGTATTCACCTATAACTATTGCTCCTAAGGAAACTGTTGCTCCGGCAGTCATTCCACCTAAGACCCTCCCAGTCATCAGCAGGGGGATATTTGTAGCGAAGTATATGAATGCCCAGCCAAAGATTCCGGGTAGGATGACCAGCGCATGTGCTATTCTTCTGCCATATAAATCCATGAGAGTTGATGATAATAGAAACCCTGGGACACCAGCAAGCCCTGCTGATGATGCTGCAAAGATGTAAACTTTATATTAGTGAATATAAAACTCAAAATTGAATAACTACTACGAAGGACGAGACTGTGATTTTGATGTTTGTTGTTATGTCTTTATTAATCGCATAGAACCAGATTATAGGATTAATATGATATCCAAACAAAGGAGGTTATCTCTTTCTTTGTGGGCCAATTTGCATTTATTGTATTTTACTGATAAAAGTAGAGTGACATTAACTGTGTGTTTTCTTTGTTTATCATAAAAATCTGCACAGACAAATACGACTTTAATATTTTTTTATACCACATGGACCAATGACCAACAGGCAGACGGTCCACCTGATGGTTAGTAATCACCGCCGCTTGTGGAGATTTGCAACGGTAGAGGCATCGCCAAAGCGTTGTCGACCCTGAGACGTGAAGTTGTTAAGTCTCATGTGCCTGTAATTTCACCGGGCCCCTTACCTTTCTAACTGAAACACAGTAATACAAGTGCACTACTGCTTAATGTTGGAAATCGGTAAACTGGTAGTACTTCCCCCGATGAATTCTGCACTAAAAGCTCTACTACTCAAAATAATTACTGTTTGTCAAAATATCGAACCCAGCACAACAGAAACAGTGTTATAGGTACATACCCAACCAAGAAGCAGTATTCAGGTCCGCTCTAATTGGAGATTCAGGGTCCTTCAGCGCTGGAAGTAGACTGGTGGTGTAGCTGAGGAGCATACCCTGACCAATCATGTTGCTTAGTACAGCTGACACTGTCCATGCCTGGAAACATGTTTACAGAAGAATAAAAAGAGGAAGTGCTATGGAGCTTTATGACGATAGCCGAAAGGGCCAAAATCCCTTAAATTGAATGCCTTACTTTGGCATTGTCAAGAAGCGGAATATCTCTGACTGACTATTTATTAGTTACGTAAAGAGGATTTCTGATGAAATAAGAACCGAATGGTACAGTCTCTTTTTTTGTCAATAACGTTAATAAAGTTATGGAGCTTAATGCATCTATACCACTATAGGACGATAGACTATATAAGACCAGGTTTACTGGTACAATGAGTCCTAAAATTGCTTTATATACTCCAATCCTACGCTGGGAAGGTACAAGGCTCAGCATTATTTTGCTCCAAACGGATGTCTGCGTATACTATTATTGATATCAACTGGGTGGATAAACAGGCTGACGGCCTGAGTAGATGATTGATAGCCCCTGCTTATGGGCAATAGCATGGGCATCGCCAACGAATATTCCACCTTAAGACATACTTTTTTAGTCCGAAATCCCTGTAATTTTACCGGCCTCTTACCTCTTTGACCAAAATATAATAAAACAAGGCTACTACACTGTACTATTTCATAACGAAACTGGGTAAAGTGGTCGTAATTCCCTGGATGAACTCTGCACTAAGATTTTTTAAGGTAGAAGGTATTAGTCTCTGGTGGCTCTTAAGCGGACAATGCTGCACTAAAAGCTACAGATATCAGTTATCTGGTAACTATAGTACAGCTCCGCTTAGTTTGGGTTCAGATGGCCGTGTTTAAAGAATATTTATAATTAAACTAACCTGCTTATAAAAAGGTGCCACCATTTTCCTATCCTCACAAATGAAGCATCATAGACAAACTGAGCAACATGAAGTATAACATCGACACTAACAGATTACAGTCAACAAAGTTTTATTGCTAAATTATAACGTATGAGATAATCAGGCTTAGTACAAATAAAATAATATTTGTGTACGGTGTGGTTTTATTAGATAATTGTGTGATATCAGAGTAGAGCGTCTTTTAGATGGAATGTAGGAATCTTTTATATATGGACCAAATGAGGGACCAACACGAAGAAAAGCTCAGTCTATTCTGCTAATGCAATCTTCGTCGGCGTCGCAACTTCACATGCTTTAGAGTAGTAGAGCTCTTAGTGCAGAGTTCGTCCGGGGAAGTACTACCACCTTACCCATTTCTGCCGTGAAGCAGTAGTGCACTTGTATTACTGTGGTTCGGTTAGAAAGGTAAGGGGGCCGGTGAAATTACAGGCACATGAGACTTAACAACTTCACGTCTCAGGGTCGACAACGCGTTGGCGATGCCCCTAGTGTTACAAATGTCCATAGGCGGCGGTGGCCACTTACCATCAGGTGGACCGTTGGCTTGTTTGTCGGCCCAAGTTGTATAAAAAAAACGAAGCCTTGGAGAGCTCACCTCCCAGTTAGCGAAAGAGACAGGGCATACAGGCACAGAGATCCTTACAGAATCGAAGCCCAGATACGCGTGTGTAGAAATGATGTTGTTGAAATGGTGATGCTCATGGAAGAAATAGAATAAAAATACGTTTAGCGAATACTTCTAAATTTAATCGAGGTTGGTTTATCAAAACTAAGGACATAATATCGTGACCGTTTTTACATTAAATAATGTTACAGGAAAATTAACTCTATTTACATCAACAATATTACATCTTTAAAGATAGAAATTTTGTATGTATTGTATAAACTCAAAAAATATTTTACTGATATATTATAAATTATTATTTCACTATTACTACTTTATCCAGAATTAATATAGGCTATGTTATCTGGTAGATACTTTAGATCCTTAGGAAACGTGAGTGATTTCGCGAGACGATATCAAGTCATCTAATAGGTTGGGGAAAAAGTTCCTTCGCATTTTTTAAGAAAATTCAAAACATTTTTAATATAGTTTATTTACATTTAACTAAAGTATGTAGGTACCATTTTGTTCGATAGCTTTTTGCCATCTTGTAGGTAGAGACATGATCCCATTGCTATAGAAATTTTGGGACTTCTGATCAAAATACTGCGAGAAGTGGTTTTGACAGTCCTCTCGTGATGTTAACCTGACACTGCCTAAAGAATTCTGAAGAGACCGAAACAGGTGGAAATCTGAAGGTGCAAGGTCAGGACTATACGGCGGATGCATTAATACCTCCCAGCCAAACTCTCTTAATTTTTGCTGAGTGGCTAAAGATGTGTGAGGTCTAGCGTTATCATGATGAAAAACCACACCCCTTCTGTTGATTAATTCCGGCCGCTTTCTCTCAACTTCTTGCTTTAGTCTCATCAGTTGTTCGCAGTAGAGTTCAGAATCGATGGTCCTGCCTGGTGGTAACAGCTCATAATGAATAATGCCCTTCCAATCCCACCACACACACAGCATCACCTTGTTGCGAGTTAACCCGGGTTTCGCCACAGTCTGTGAAGCCTGACCGGCCTTTGACCACGACCTTTTCCGCACGACTTTTTCTTGTCGTACGTAATCCACTTTTCATCACCAGTTATCAGCTTCTTCAAAAATGGTTCGGTTTCATGACGTCGTAATAAAGAATCACAAATGAGTACACGGTTCATTAGGTTTCTTTCAGTGAGCTCGTGAGGTACCCAAATATCTAGCGTTTTTGTGTACCCAGTTTTTTTCAAATGCGCCAAAACTGTTTTGTGGTCAATTCCCAGTTCTTCAGCTACGTCGTAACTACTGATATGCCGACCTTGCTCCACTTTTTAAAAAATGGCATCCATTTTATCAGTAATGGGGCGACCAGAGCGACGTGCATCTTTGACATCAAAATTTCCGGATTGAAAACACTTAAACCAAATTTATGCTACTCTCACAGACACTGCACTAGGTCCATAAACATCGCAATTTTTTTTTGCGGCTTGCGTTGCATTTTTACCTTTTTTGTAGTAAAATTTTAAAATGAATCTAATTTCTTCATTAGATTCACTCATCTTGGCGGTACGAAAAACAAATGCAAATCACACATTTTCCTAATTTGAATTTGGAATTATGTTCTTTAAAATTTAAACTGTCAATGATACCAATACCAGCCAGATACAAATAGTATAGCCAAAGAGATTTTATTACAAGTTCATACATACTATAATGCGAAAAGACTTTTTCCCCAACCTAATAAACAAATGTTATGTTGGTTTCTGTACGCTTTAATAACTAAAAAAGTTCGGCACCGATCGAGCTGAAATTTTAGCATTTTATTTTTTTATTCTTTATTTGGACAGCAACAGTCTTAAACTATAAAAAAATACATGGTTTGAACTGATAATTATGAGACCAATTACAGCTATCCACGTACTAAAATGGAATTCTTACCAATATCTTACATAACACAAGTTTGAAGCAAACAACAAATATAATTATGAATATTATACTAAAAGAAAGAAAAAATTACAATAATAACAGCTATATGCTTTATATTTATTTATGTGAGTGTGAGTGTATGTGTGAGGGTGTGTGTGAGTATGCAGGGGTGTGAGGGTTTAGCAGCATGATATATAATCCGCATCAAGGATTGTTTTTATCTATTTTTGCATCAGTCACATATCCGCGACCGTCTTTGTTTTGTTTCTCATTTCTCAACCATTCAATCACAATGTGCCTCAGCGAAGCGTGGCAGGGTACAGCTAGTTGTAAATAAAAAATTATGCTGATCTTTGGTTTGGTTTGATTTGGAAATTATTCTTAATTTAATATTCTATAAGAGTATATGCCTAATAAGGACTTTAGGGATCTTTTTGTTATGCTACCTGGGGCGAAAAACAAGCAGACGGTCCACCATGTGTTCTATTCTTAGTGTTCCCCGCAGCCTATGGACATTTGCAACACCAGGGACATCCTCAATGCGTTGTCGAACCTGAGGCGTGAAGTTGCTAAGTCTCATGTGCCTGTAATTTCACCGGCTCCCTTACCTTTCTAACCGAAACACTTTAATAAATATCCTGGTACATTCTCGTACACACGGCCATCTGGTCCCAAACTAAGCAGAGCTTGTACTATGGAAACCAGATAACTGATATACTACATACGAGTATACTTTTTTTTTGTAAATACGAGTACATACTTATATAGATATTTACACCCAGACACAGAACAAGCAGACATGTTCGTTCATGCACACAAATGTTTATCCTGGGTGGGATTCTGGGCTTGGCAGTCAGAGTTGCTAACCACCAAGCCAACTGGCGGAAATTGGTAAGGTAGTAGTACTTCCCCGAACGAACTCTGCTCTAAGAGCTCTACTGCTGTCTATTTTTCTTAGAATTGTGTATAAAATCAAGGTATTATTTATTGCTAACGATTTCATTCACGAATCGCATTGCAATGCATGCTGGGGACAGCTGATTCTTAATAAAATTAAATGCACGTTTTGATCCAATTTCATGATGATGCAGATAACTCTTAACATAAAGGTATAGGATTCATTATTCTATAACATTATTTCTCATCAAAACGCATACATTTATCCGATGAAGGTAATAATACTAGTTTTTCACCTTCACCTAGATCCAAAGTATACCAATAGATGGCGTTAAGAGATCTTAAAATATTTTCACGAAATATTATAACATCAAAACGCATGTGTTCGCTAATGAAAGTTGTGACACAAGTAAATTTTTACCACTATCTAGTTCCAGTGTATACTAACAGATGGCGTTAGGAGATCTTAAAACATTTTCACCAAATATTTAACTGCAGTTAGCACTTGACAAAAATATCTGCTAAGTGTAAAACCCAATATTTCTAGGTTATTAACACAATGTTATTACTTCAATTATGGAAACTTTGACATTTCAATTCACTAGTGAAGTCATATAGTTATACCAATAACCGCAGTTTCGGATATCGAATATTTCATTGTAAGGAAATTCATTTAAAAATATATTTTAGTAAAATAAAAGTATATTATGATACTTAAGACTTGATTGGGACATTAGAGTACAAACTGATTCATTGTAGGTAAAATATAAAATTCAAAACCATTTATTCAGTTTAGGCCCTCCGAAGGCACTTATGAAGGTCAAATTTAAAGTTACTGAAGCTACTATAGCTTAACTAGTTATCGTGCCGCGGTTTCACTGTCATTACCGAGAGATCTAATGTAGCCTGTGATAATAATAAACCCTTTATCCAACTGAGGGCACAGCGGTGGATTATGTCCAATTCGCACGGACTAAAACCCTTCGAGTTCCTTCTCTCGCCCTTGACGAGGCTGCGGGACCAGACGCGTCCTACACCACCTGGGACACCATAGACATCGCACCCTAAGAACGATAGGGTCTTAACTCAAAAAAATCTATTTTGGCACATCTCTGATTGGGTCACTTTCACACTGAGCGGGGAGGGTGGGTCCCGGTGTTAAAGAGGTTGAAGTATCGGTATGCTTATTCTATCATTAAATTGACTATGTATTACTATACATCGGATAGAGCGTACTTTGTTTAGTCTCTCTATGATCGTAACTCCATTTCGCAAAATTTTGAGTTAAGCCCTTATCGTACTGACGGTGCGATATATCTACCTGATTGCTTTGTTATTTCAAAACTTTTATTGTTCCTTGAAAAAAGCATAAGTAATAAATAATTTAAATAACTGTAGGTATTCATGTAAAGAGCAAATTAAAGCTACGCATGGCTAGGAATAAGTTATGAGGACCTTAATCGTATAATATGTAGGTGTATTGCCATCGCACATTTATGTATGTAGTTATTGTTAATCTTGTTAGTAATGACAATATAGGGATGTCATTTTATTTCAAAGTAGAATTGTATACACTTTAAGAATTTTAGAGCATCACATTTTTGGAAATGGCGGAGGAGGAAACGGAGAGTTTTATGTGGTCATTATTAAATCATCAAAGGTTTGTGGTTCATTTTCTGGATATGCAGAAATTAATATTTTGTGTTTAATAATTCTATTTAACATTTTTTTCTTTTTAAATAAATATCCCAGGGCATTCTTCACACATGGTTACCTGATCTCAAGTTAAGCAGAGTGTACTGCTTGTAGTATGGCTACCAGGTAACTGATATACTACATATACTACTTTTTAAATACATTTAAATAGATATTTACACCCAGACACAGAACAAACAGACATGTTCATGCACACAAATGTTTGTCCTAGGTGGGAAACAAACCCATATATTTATTAAATATTTATGTATATAATGAAAATATTGAATAAAAACCTTAAAAAAGCTGTTCCTTTTATATTTTAGTATTACCTAGTTACCGAAGTAACTTCTATTACGTTTAAAAAAATACAGATTTGTGATAGGATCCCATTGGAGAACTTCAGATAACTATTACCATAATATCTGAATAAAGTGACTAATTCATGATAAAACGTTGAATGAAACAATTTTAAAAATATAATTTCATTTGGCGGATATTCACCACAAAATATCCGCAACATTCGGTTACGCGCGCACCCCTTCCCTATACCATTAGTACATTGGTTCAAAATATACTACAAACATGGCACGATGCCAACCACCGCTTTAAAGTCAGTCGCATAACTTACTCGTTCATTGAATATTTTCTTAAATTCTATTGAAGTGACACGGCGATGTATGACGCTTTTTGATAAGTCAAATGTGACAAGCAAATTGTCGCAACAGCGTTGACGTTGTAAAACGTGAAAATGCTTTATCAGATCTATTGATGATTATAATATTGAGTATCGATAAGTGGTTGTCGATGTTGAACGTAGACCTTCGACCAACCGTGTCGGGTTTACAAACAAATTGCTCCACAGTGCGCTTGAAGCCAACGGGGAGTGTGTGTCAGAATGATATTGAAGTGTTAATTAATAAAAAATGGAGAAGAAAACACATTGGATTACGCCGTTCAAAAAACAAGTGAGTTTAATTTGGGAATTCGATTTTTAAATTCGTTTTTTTATTAGTGGCGTTTATTATTGAAATTCGACCTGTGTACAGGGTGAAAGGTTTGATTCTGCCGCGTTATTTTAATTTTTTTTTTATTAGTGGTTTTTAATTTGAAATTCGACCTGTGTACAGGGTTGAAAGGTTGATTCTTCCGCGTTATTTTAAATTTGGAGATCTAAGTTTTTTTGGGAAAGACGTGGTTATTTTTTTTTAGATATTGTTTTTAGTAGGTATGTATCCCATCTCATAAAATGCTCAAGTTATTTGTAATTAGATGCAATTAATTAATAGTTGGTAAGTATTGTTTGTTTCAATTGCCATGCCAACATATAAACGACTTGTTAAGAAGTTATTGCCTGTCATAGAATTTCAAATTTATAGTTATGAGTAAACCTTAGAACAGAAGTAAGTTTTGCGTAACTATCTATGTATACTAATATTATAAAGAGGAAAGATTTGTATGTAAGTATGTTTGTTTCTCTTTCCCGCAAAAACTACTTAACGGATATGGATGAAACTTGGCATATAGATAGAGCATATCCTGGAATAACATATAGGCTCCTTTTTATCCCGGTAAAATGTGGTATCCCTCGGGAACGCGGGTAAAACTGCGGGGGACAGCAAGTTATTAATAAGCATTAATAGATACTAGCTGTCACATTTCACCTGATTTCCCGAGGGATATCACATTTTCCCGGAATAAAAAGTAGTCTATATATTATTCCAGGATATGCTCTATTTATGTGCCAAGTTTCATCCACATCCGTTTAGTAGTTTTTGCGTGATAGAGTAACAAACATCCATACATCATCACAAACTTTCGCATTTATAATATTTGTAGGATTCATGATTTACGTAAGTTATTATACTCGTATGTACAATTGACAATATTATACTTTCTGTGTGATTGAAACCAGACCGATATACTACTTCTTTTCTAAAGACACAGAACAAACAGACCTTCATGCACACAAATGCTTGTTCTGGGTGGGAATTGAAGACACCCATGGCGTGGCAGACAGGGTTTCTAAACAAGCCCACTGGCCCGTAATTTTGCAAAACAATTTAGTATTTTCAGAGCTATCAGTGCACAATGATATTACTTATCGACCCAGCCGGTCCCACGGAGAGCAATGAACACTCCTAGTGCTGTACCCTCCCTAAGCGGATAAGTCCGCAAAAAAAACGGTTACGGCAGTCAATAAACTCGTTGAAAAAAACTACATCAATTCAGTGGAGATTCCATCGGTGCGTTGTTCTAGATTTCGTTACATCATGACTGTAGAGTCATGCTAATAGACTTGACAGTTAATAATGCATTGAAAAATATTGTCATAACCTATCAACTAATTAATTTATCTTCTTCTATTCTTCTTTTAAATTAAATTAATTTTAAGGTATTTTTGTTTGCTATTGCTTACTATGTTGGTATTTTGGTATCAAATGGGGTTCTTTTGACGCACCATCACCTCAAAACTAATGAACATATCGGGATGGGACTGCTACCATTCGACGCGGATTTTTTCGTAGATGGATATCAGCTATATTTGATATCGAAAAACGCGGGGGAAATCATGGCTGGCAGCTAGTTTCTTTTAGAAGAAGAAGTTGTTCGATTGCTGTTGATAATGTTATCCAGCCTAGTCGAATACCACTTTGAATTGTGGCGCTAAAATTGCCATTGTTTTAATTCCTTATTATGTATTTCAATGCGGGGATATGGAGGAGCGAGGTATGAGACTTCTCCATTTAAAAGGAAAGATCTCCCGCCAGGCCAAGTGATTATACCTGGGCACCGCGGTCCAGCTGTTGATTTTGGATGCTTGTATATATGTCAAATCCTGAGAGAATCTTGATATCGCGATGTAGAATACTCGCGTGTTTTACTCATTCATAGATGTCGCCACAATATTAATGCATTTGAATGGGGATACCAATTTTATAAGCTTTCAATGAAGTAAACAACGTGAGACCTAGATTTTTGAGGAATCTTAGATTCTAGAGGGTGGTCAGTTTTAGCTTTAGCTAGAATCTATTATAGAATATATATAACTTATATAATACTTTACATAATACTTTTCTGTCGCGGCGATTTCAACCTCTCCGGACTAAAACAAAGACGATATTCAGACTTTCCTGTATTTTTTGATAAAAATATTCCTTGATAGAGACCAGAGTTTTAGATTTATCATCAAACCTTTAAAGTTATGTATCCGTAGAAAAAGTAAAAAGAAATAAAAAAAAACCTTGTCAAATTGCTTTGACCTTAAATATTACAGGCACCTTTCGCATAATCTGAGTTGCAATATTTAATTATGTTTATATTGGCAATACCCAATTACTATTAGGTACAACACGCATTATTTGCCATGTGGAAATGAACTTAATTAAAATTTGATTAGAATCTACTTTTTATTTATACAACGTGTTACAAAATACCCCGTAAAAATATAATTAATTATCAAAGCCATCAACCCTAATAAGCTGTCATGTCAGGGAACCAGATTATATAACAGAAAGGCGTACGTATCTATTTTACCTAATAATTGCCTACTTTAATAGTTTTTCTATTTTTCATTCATTAAAATCAGTTTTTTTGGGGTATGTTATACAGCGTTACTACGGTTCTTAAATATTGTGAATGGACTCGTTATAAGGCCCCATTTAACCTCCTTTTGGCTTTACGGGTAGTTTTGTAACACGTTGTATACCACATGGGGCGACAAGCAAGCGGACGGTCCACCTAATGGTAAGTGGTCACCATCGCCTAGGCTTTGTCCACCTTGAGACGTGAATATCTTAAGTCTCATTTGCCTGTAAATTCACCGGCCCCCTTACCTTTCTAACCGAAACACAGTAATACAAGTGCACTACTGCTTCACGGCGGAAATAGGTAAGTACTTCCCCGGGCGAACTCTGCACTAAGAGCTACTACTAAAAAAAGATACTACATAAATCTGTTTTCAAGAACTACAAGTACTATTCATTCAAATATTATAAAAGCTAATAGATCTGTTTGTTTATTTGTTACCTATTCACGACTAAACGCCTGATCGGATCGTAGTGAAATTTGGCAGGGAGATAGAGAATATCCTGGAGAATTATAATATTGTTATTATCTGTCAAGATCCGGGGGTATTACTAAGTTCCTACACCTCCTTCCCACATTCCCGAGGCGATTATTATTTTCAGGAAAAGCCGTATCTAATGTTTTGACACAGAATAAATATTCGATCTCATTGCTTATTGAAGGCGTGATATTGACGGAAGAGAGCCTGTAGTATTAGTAATCTTGATAAAGTACATATGGGATGGATGAGAAATGAAACGTGAGATCTAATACCTTTAAACGAGCAATTCTTGTATATACAAAGATTTTCATTAAATTTAGTATGCAGGGGGTTTCAGGGTCGTTAAATCGATATAACTACGATTCATTTTCAGAAAAAGTCGTTTTATCCGTGTTTTTAGGCAGTGAAAACAGCTACAATGTCATTAGAAGGTAAGGTTTTCAAGTTAGTTACAACTTTTGTGAGAAATACTGTTATTGGGAGCCCTTTATTATCGCATCTAATTCGTAACTAGGTATGTATGACAGTGCTTTAAAAAAGAGAATACGGTAGAAGTCACGTTAGTAAAGAAATCCCGCGCAATGCTCGGCCATCCAGGTACTGATTCGTGAAACGGATAGTGTGAGTTAATGAGTTTTAGATATAGCGGAAGCGGAACGCCTCTGATAGTTTTGTTAAGAACATTATTTTTCAGCTAATACAAAGTTTGTCGGCGAGCTTACCTCTCACGTGAATACGTAGTTAGCGAAAGAGTCAGAGCATAGAGGCCGCGACGAAACATCCTCGAGCTAGTGTCATTTTCCTTACAGAATCTACCCTGGGGGGCAATTCCACTAACATATTATGCACCGAACCATTACCATATCGCAACCAAACGTCAAATTTGACGTTTAATCGTATTGTACTAAACAAACCAAGATCGAGCTGCGGTTGTGTTTCGGTTAGTTCACATTCGTTCGAAAGATTACGTCAAAATCAATGTTTGTTTCGGTTGTAGTGCGTAGGAATACCATATTTATGAAATGTCAAACTTCAATTTGACATTAATCGTAACCATACCATTGCCGAACCAAACGTGCTACTCGAACGTTGCATTTAGTACAATTGGGCCCCTGGAACCCAACGTGTTTGCTTGCCAGATTAAAAAATATATACTATAAGCTTACTTGGAAGAAATTGTATTATTACATCTCAGTCCCACATTAAACAATACAAAGGTAATATCTACTATAAAGATAACAAAATAACTGAATAATAGTATTATTCGATTATCCGTAATATTGAAGTGTAGGTAACTGATAAAATTGATAAAACAATACAGGTGGCGATTTCCAGTTGTCGATCGACCTTCGCTGAGAACAATTTTTTTTTCTTTTTAATTTCTTTTTGCATTATACTGAATCTTGATCCGAAGTCTTGAAAAAAAATATTTTTTAACTAACTGTCTCCCCGCGGTTTCACCCGCGTATCATTAACGCGGGTCACATACATCGTCGGATCATATACATATAAGGGTAGAATTTTGGAAAATCCTTACTTATTGGATGCCTACGTCATACATAAACACATCCTTCAAGGTTCAGGTGCGTGGTTCCGTCAGCCAGTCATTCAGGACAAAACATTGTACTGTAGTACCTGTACAGTAACAGTATATAAGTTGTCCTATCTTAATTATGAATATTGAATTCAAGATTTAATCGACTGTGAACTGTGTACTTAGTTATAAAGAAATTATAAATAAATTATTTTATCAATATAATTCCGACCCATGATTTGCAGCGCACATTCTGTCAATCGCGCCAACTGTCAAACGACTGACAATAATGTCAAACAGGTTACATAAAAAAGTTTATATTATCAAAAGCGCTAGTAAAGTCCATAGTTTTCTTAAATTTTCTAATTTTCCGCGCAACTCTCTTAATGTTTTCGTTCATAAGAACCATCTCCTGACAATAACAAACACAACAAAAAAAGAATTAGCGAAATCGGTCCAGCCGTCCATGCGTGATGCCGTGACCGAGGGAAATAGGGATTCATTTTTATATATAATATTTTACTGTATTAGAACATCGCCTCAGATGGTTTGTCTCTCAAAAGACTCCATGACAACTGCATCTCGATGTTTTATAGCTATTTTAAGCCCCCTTATTCAGCTAAAACAAACGTCGTCGGCGAGCCGCTTCACAGAGCCTCAGAGAGCTTATCTGTCACGTGATTACTAGTATTAGCGTAGTTACATTTTCCTTACAGAATTGAGCCCCTGAAGCTTGATTCTGTAAGGAAAATGACACTAACTTGAGGATGTTTCGTCGCGGCCTCCGTGCTTTGTCTCTTTCGCTTACTACGCTAATACTACTAATCACGTGAGAGATAAGCTCTCCGAGGCCTCCGTGAAGCGGCTTGCCGACAAAGTTTGTATTAGCTGAATAAGGGGGCTGGTTGTATTCAAAACTGGCTTTTGTCGGCCGTAAACTATCAACCTCTTAAACTGAGTAAATTTGTGGACTTCTTACTCGTAAATATGCAGCGTAACTACAATCCCAGCTCTAAAGTTTGTATCAACAATATTAAATCTATGTTTGGCTTGTTGACGTGAAGCCAAGTTGCATTGAGGCATCTTGCGTCATAGAGCCCAAATCTTCGATTACCCGAAAGCTTTCTCCTTCAATATTACACTTACCGAACGTTTATCGGTTCAGTGTATTACAAAGTTTGTTTTTCATGTAATATTTATTTAACATTGGAAATTATAAATTTTCGGCGCCGACTGCCAATAACTCTAGTTGTCTGTTGAAATGGACTTCCAGTAAATAGACAAACATTCAATCCCGTTGATGTTTGCAAGGTTTAGCTATTTTCAGAATGATTTATGGTCATTCTGTATCGCTAAACATTTTAAGTGCCCACAAATATTTGTGTACACTTTTTATGCAGTTTCGGTTAGAAAGGTAAGGGGGCTGGTAAAATTACAGGCACATGAGACTTAACAACTTCACGTCTCAGGGTCGACAACGCATTGGCGATGCTCCTAGTGTTGCAAATGTCCATAGGCGGCGGTGTTGTATATGGGTGCCGGTGAATGCGATTGGTCTGTTATGAATTAGTACCTGGATGACCGAGCTTTGCTCGTGGTTTCTTTACTAATGTAACTACTGTTTTTCTCACAAAAGAAGGAACTTGAAAATCTTTTAGCCTCTTATTCTAATGATATTGTAGCAGTTTTTCAGTGCCTGAAAACACGGATAAAACAATGTTTTCTAAAAATGAAACCCAGCTAGATTGATTTATCGCCCCCAAAACCCCCTACATACTAAATTTCATGATTGTTTTGTAGTAGAGCTCTTAATGCAGAGTTCGGGGAAGTACTACCTTACCCATTTATGCCGTGAAGCAGTAGTGCACTTGTATTACTGTGTCGGTTAGAAAGGTAAGGCCGGTGAAATTAGAGGTACATGAGACTTCACGTCTGGACGAAAACGCATTGGCGATGCCCCTGGTGTTGCAAATGTCCATAGGCTTACCATCAGGTTGTAACCCATGTCACCCAATAAAAGTGGACCTTATTGAAACGGGGGGTATTATTGATAATTAGATATCATGACAGCCACACCACAGTATGTGCGCTCAATTTTCAATCTGGACAAACATTTGTGTGCATGTGTTAATATCCTTAAAAGTCTTTATTAAGGATAGCTGCCCCCCGCGGTTTTACCCGCATTCCCGAAGGATATCACATTTTCCTGGGATAAAAAGTAGCCTATATGCTATTCCACAATATGCTCTATCTATGTGCCAAGTTTCATCCATATCCGTTTAGTAGTTTTTGCGTGAAAGAGTAACAAACATACTTACATACAAATCTTTCCTCTATATAATATAATTAATTAGTATTAGTATAGACAACATTAGGTCTTTATCTGGTTTCTATAGTACAAAGTCTGCTTTATTTGGGATCAGAAGGCCGTGTGTAAAGAGTGTCCCCAGATATATATTTTTCATTATTTAATTTTAAGTTTTCTACGGATTCTTGGCCCGTTTTCATTAAATATTTTATATTAAATTATTGTAAGATAAATTGTATTACATTTTATAGATCAATAGAATAATATAAATAATTATAGCTCAATGTTAGAGCTAAGCCTTGTGATTCTTTAATATATAGTTTTACATAAAAAAAAATACTTTTAAATTTTATAATTTATAAAATGAATCACTTGAAAAATTATAAAATTTTAGTTACTATATTAATCTTTATTTATACATTATATATATTTAATATTATATTAGTTTTAAATATTTCGGCCTCGGATGGTTTTTTTTTATTGAAAATATAGAACACCTACTCTGGGTATTGTGCCTTACATTTCTACTTTATTGTTTAGTTTGAAAATTATCGTTAGAGGGTCATGCTCTTGTTTACTTCTTCGCATGGCCAATTCAATGTTATTCTATACTATATTCTGCCCGCGACGTCGATTGCGTGGTTCGTTGAAAAGGGTATACGACATATAAAAAAATTCTAGGTCACTCTTACTTCTCATGTTCTAAATAATCAATAGTAATGTTTTGTTTGTGTTCTTTTTGTTTATCTCATTTTAGATTTTTTTTCTTTTAATTTCAAGTAGACTAACAAAGAGGCAGACGGTCTACCTCATGTTAAGTGGTCACCGCCGTTTATAAACACTTGTTACAGCAGGGGCATTGCTAATGCGTTGTCAACCCTGAGACGTGAAGTTGTTAAGTCTCATGTGCCTGTAATTTCACCGGCCCCCTTACCTTTGTAACGGAAACACAGTAATATAAGTTCACTGCTGCTTCACGGCGGAAATAGCTAAAGTGGTAGTACTTCCCCGGAAGAACTCTGCACTAAAGGCTCTACTACTCAATCTGCTAAATTTAAAGGCTTATAGAATTGAATTCCGCCTTTGCTAACGGTTGCAAATTCTCAAAAAACCTTCACAGCACAGTCACAGCTTGCCGCACCGTTATCGTTGTCAATACTTACTTATTTATCTATTGATAGCGAGTTGAGAAGGTCTCTATCATCAACTCAGTGACAGATCGTCGATATGCAGACTTATCTTAGATAATAACCGTTTATCTTGTAGAGTAGGCAGTAGTGAAATGTGACGGATTTTATGACACTGTTGTCTTGAACAGTTCATTTAATTCTACAAGGAAATTACAGGCACATGAGACAACTTCACGTCTCAGAGTCGACAACGCTCGCGATGTCCCTTGTCGGGACATTCTTTAGACACTGCCAAATTATCCCAAACTAAGTAAAGCAACTAGATAACTTATATACTACATACACATGTTTTTTTTTGATGTTATGTTTCTTTAGGCGCATTATGAAAAATTTATGACAGCGAAATTGTAAGATGTACGCGCATCACTGTAACACAAAAGTTTACAGGTTGAAGTAAGCTGATAACGGTATCTCCGGAACATCGTACAAATAGCAACTGTCAGTGTCAATGAGTGAATAATGATGTTATTGTCAATAATAACCTAACGACGTCAAAAATTGTTATTCGTTGCTACAGACAGGTGCAAAAATTCAAAAAAAATCAAAATTCAAAACCATTTATTCAGTTTAGGCCCTCAGAAGGCACTTATGAAGGTCAAATTTAAAGTTACTGAAGCTACTGAAGAGTTTGGACACTACAATTTCATGTAGTGCTTTTAGTGCAGTTTTCTCACCAATAATTTTGGGTGTAACTTCTTACGTGCATACATAAGTATACACACACATTTTTTTCTTTAAAATACATATTTTTAACACAAACACATAATGTTCATGCACACAAATGTTTGCCTTGGGTGGGAATTGAACCAACGAAAAACAGGGACTCTTACCACCAAGGCAACTGGCACATGGAGTAAATTGACACATGGATTTCAAAGGACAATCCAGATAAAACCACGATGCAAAACTCTTAGTGTATTAAGTGAAGAAATGACTACAGTTTACATAGCACATAAAACTTACTGGATCTCAAGTAGTATTGCTAACCTCATAAAAGGCCGTTTACTTGTCTATGAGGCCCCATATCCAGCATTTTCAGGTCAAGTAACAAAACCTCGAATCAAATAAGGAGACATTAATATTAATATCTTATTTATTTCCGATTATTGAACAGGATATAACTGCCTATATTATAAAGTTTTATGGCTAGATTGTTAATTTATCGATAAATTTACTCCTTGCTACTTAATCTTGTATAAATCTAATGTTTTTGGGATTCCTTTTATATTACTTACTATCTCCGACATGTGTTTAAGTGCGCCTTCGAATCGGTTTTGAGTTTTATTATACTAAAATCCCAGAGAAATTTTCCGATCGACTTTTGCAATAACTCTTTTCCTAAAAACCTTTCTCAGAGTTTAATAACTATTAAAAAAGAATAGCCCAATAGTCTACCCGTTCTTAAGTGATGCCCTTGCCATCCGACAGCATTAAATTAAATAATTTAACAAGAAGAATAGAGATAGATGGAAAACTTGTTCAATAGAGAAAGATTTTACAGTTTTATTGTTACATATTACAATGTCTACTTTCTTTAGTTCAATATCTAAAAGAGAAATATTTTACTGTTACAGTGAAATAAGACTTTATTAACCCCTACAAGAAAAATGAAGGGATAATTGGACTGTCAATTTTATATTTCTAAATAATAATAAATTTTACATGTTCCAGTGCTTCGTGAGTCTTGGAGTATGTCTCAACATGGCTGGCCACGGCCTTGTTATGGGGTTTGCAGCGATCCTGCTGCCTCAGCTGAGGAAACCTGACTCCCTCATACCTATTGACGACTCCTCTGGATCTTGGATAGGTAAGATTTTCATCATCAAAATTCTGCCTTGGAAGGACGAAGCGTGTGAGAAATACCCCAGGTTCTTTTATTATTTTCTATATATTTAGGGATATTCTTTTGACATTTTTGGTAACCTCAAACTAAGCAGAGCTTGTTTGTTCTGTGTCTTGTATAAGTATGCATTTAAAAATAAGTGTAAGGCAGTATATCAGTACCCTGGGAGAAATAGTACAAGCTCTGCTTAGTTTGGGACCAGACGTGTGAAGAATGTCCTGTGATATTTATTACTATTATTTGTTTTTTCTTTACTTAATTCAGGTATTGTCTTGTTTCCTTGAAACAAATGTTACATGTTTTAAAGATAAACCGTTTTCCTCGTAACAACTCTGTAACGTTAAACAAGATCATGTTGTTAGGTTTTGCATTCAAATAACTTTAATTAGCGTTTGACTGATATCGGAAAGTGAGAAATATTCCTGTTAAGTTTGTTTTTTTTTTCATCTTTTTATTCTATTACTAACACCCATATTCTAAGATGTTTCCTCGACTCCACTCAACGTCACTCCATGATATTAAGTATTCATAGTTACAAAAATCTCCTCCACTCGACGCTTTCCCTTACTCGAGGTGAGGAAACAACTGTCAACTTCAAGGTACGTCGCGACCAACCTTAAGGAAGTTTATTGCTTGTAAACAGTTACTGAAGCTCATTATTTTATTTGATTATTATTTTATCTATAATAGAATGACGTAACTAATGACATGTTACCATGACTACACTTCGATTCGACATCAGTCGGGATTGCTCGAGTTTTGCTCAAGTTATGACCTAGAATACCAATTTTGAGAACTCCTCGAGAAAATGTTTAAGGTATCCTCAGTCGAGTTGGAGTCGAGTGACGTCTGAGGAAACGTCTTAGAATATGGGTGTAAGGCTTCGTTAGCCGTCCGTCCGTCATCTTTTGACCGTAATAGATAGACAGTACTTGATATCTCCACAAGAGTATGTACCTACCTACTATTGGCGTATGGCTTCTATAACAACAAGAATAACATAAAGTTGATCATTAAAAGGGGCATTTCAGTGAGATATTTCTGACAGGCCAGTTGAGTTGATGGTTAGCGCTCTGATTGCCAAACCGAAGGTCGCGGGCTTGATTCCCACCCAGGACAAACATTTGTGTGCATGAACATGTCTGTTTGGTCTGTGTTTGGGTGTAAATATATACATAAGTATGTATTTAGAAAAAAAAAAAAGTAGTATATCAGTTATCTGGTTTTCATAGTACAAGCACTGGTTAGTTTGGGACCAGATGGCCGTGTGTAAAGAATGTCCCAGGATATTTATTTATTTTTCTATATTTTTATTAAATATTTTACGGCGGCACTCTTCATGTGCGAATCCGACCAATCAGACTAGCAAACCACCCTGGATTTGAACGTATATCTGAATATGGTTATATAGGCGATGACAGTTTAAGATCGTAAGGCAACAATAGCATAATATGTCAAGTACAAAAACTACTGACGTAAAAACAGTAATTAAATATCCTGGGACATTCTTAACACACGGTCAACTTAACAGAGCTGTGGAAGCCAGATAGCTGATATACTACGAACACTGTTTGTATTTCTTTAAGAACATGTTTTCTATACATGTACGTGCATACAATGGCGTGGCGGTCAGAGTCTCTACCACCAATGGTCGACAAGTCAGTAAAATAAAATAATTAACAAACAAAAAAATACCTGTAAATATACTGAACTCTTATTTTGTGTCTTTTAATTCCAGCATCGATCCTGGGCTTCGCCCTAGTTGCTGGCAACTTCATAGTCCCAACAATCATGGCCCGCTACGGCAGAAGAACTGCAAACCTCGTCAGCATCACCCCCATGATCATCGGCTGGTTCTGCATCATCACGGCCAACAGCATACCTTCGCTGCTAGTCGCCAGGTTCTTCCAAGGAGTCTCCATGGGCATGAGCGCCTCTCTTGGTCCAGTACTAATTGGAGAATACACCAGTCCTAAAAACCGTGGTGCTTTCTTAACCACCATATCCTTAACTATTGCTACTGGAGTTCTTACAGTACACACCATGGGATCATATTTAACATGGCAAGTGACAGCTTTAGTCTGCGCGTTTATCGCTTTCACTAATCTGTTGATAGTGATTTACTCCCCCGAATCACCAAGCTGGTTGGCTGATCAAGGAAGGTACGATGATTGCAGGAAAGTCTTCAGATGGTTAAGAAGTGCAGATGAAGATGATGAGCTAGAAAGAATGATAGAAGCGAGTATGGTGGTAAGAGAATCGAGAGTTGAAGTTAATCTGTCAGAATCCTTCGGCATGAAAGTGAAAAGGAACCTGGCTTACTTCAGTGTGACTATACGGAAGAAAGAGTTTTACAAACCTATTTTTATCATGATGCATATTTATACTCTTGGACAGTGGGCTGGTGCGAACATCATGGCTGCTTACACCATTGATATCTTCCACAATGTAATTGGAACAGATGTCAACATTGCGCTTTTAGTTATCACTTTAGATGCTCAGAGAATCTTCTCCAATGCCATTGCTGTTTACGTCATAAAGAAGGTAAACAGACGTACGATGTTATTCACTACAGTTAGCATTAATCTTCTGTCTTTCATTGTAACTGCTGGGTACACTTATGCTAAAGGTCACGGCATGTTACCATTCGACCATCCAATGATTGGTATAGCATTGATACACTTACATATGTTCACAATCGCGACAGGTACTGTTCCTTTACCATTCATCATTGCTGGCGAATTATTCCCATTGGAATTTAGAAGCTTAGCTGGTGGAATAAGTGTGCTATTCCTCTCTTCGAACCTCTTCATCACAGTGAAGACTGTACCTATATTCTTCAGCACCTTAGGTATACATGGTGCATATCTTATATACGCTGCCGTAGTAGGCTACTGCTTGGTAATAGCCTGGTTCTTCTTACCGGAAACGAAGGATCGAACGCTACAAGATATTGAGGATGAGTTCAGAGGAAGGAAACTCACTCCAGAAGAATTGAAGTCTACTCAATCGTTGACGTCTTGGAAGCTTCACAGTAATGATAGAAGATGCAGTAGTCCTGTTATTTGATCGCGTATTTCTTTATGAGAAGCTTGAGTTATTGGCAGCTGACTATTTAAATACTTATGCTGTTAAAGATTGGATGATATTCGTAAATGATAATTATAATTTAATACGACGTTTTGCATGAACTATGACTATTCTAGAACATAATAATATACAATTAGTACAATGGGTTGCAAAGTATATGAAAATGGGAAATGATACCCAGATATTTAATAGAGTGGTCAGTTACAATTGCACAAATCAAAAAATGCAAAAATGTATCAAACAATGAAGTGAAAAATTTGAAACAAGAAAATACATGAGCCCGTGGAAAATTATAATATGTAATTTGTTAGCAAAAAAATTGTAATTTATGGAACACATTTGTTAGAAAAACCTTATTTCTTACTTATTTATTTAACAAATTTTATTAAATCATGTATGTAGTAAATTATTTGTATTTATTATCATAGAAAATATATTTTAAGGTAAATAGAAAATACTATAAATTAATCATAGTTTTAATTGTATTTATTTGGTGTTCTCCAAGGACCACACCTTAGACCTATTGTTTACCTTATATATAATCATGCAATTTTATATTATTATTGATTGTTTATAATGATTAGTAACAAATAGTAAATTGTTACGTTATAAGGTTAAAAATTACGTAGCGGTACCCAAATTGTGAGAATAGATAAATTGTGTACCTATAATTATTTCATAAGATAATATTAATATATCATAGCACAGGGAAACCTAGTTTGGGTTCCTGTTTCCCACAACTAAATGTATCTAACTGTTTATCAAAAATATTGTTGTACTTTTTTATGTGGGAGAAAATAAACGAATTTTATTATTATATAATATTGATCAGATGGCCGCGTGTAAAGAATGTCCCGGGATATTTATTTATTTATTTATTATAGATAAAATATTAATGAAATAATATAATGAGTTTCAGTAACTATTTACAAGCAATAAACTTCCTTAAGGTTGGTCCCGACGTACCTTGAAGCTGACAGTTGTTTCCTCACCCCGAGTGAGAGATGTCAAGTCGAGTGGAGAAGATTTTTGTAATTAGAATACTAATATCTTTGAGTGAGGTTGAATGGAGTCGAGGCATTTTGGAGGATTTCTTAGAATATGGGTGTAAGACTTAAAATCCAAGAATGACTATTTATAGACACTTTGATACTTGTTACTATATAACTCACTTTACTTTGTCTTCAATTAAACATGAATTGAAAGTAATTGTTTGCATGAAATGGGCTCAAGTTCACTGTAGGCGCTTCATGTATTGAAAAGTAAATTTTCGGAACCGTGTTAATTTTGATTGACTATTTAGGTTATATCTTTAAAAACAATATGATTGAGTTACAAATAAGAGTCAAAAAAAATTAATAGTATTATATCAGTTATCTGGTTTCCGTAGTACATGTTCTGCTTAGTTTGGGACCAGCCCCCTTATTCAGCTAATACAAACTTCGTCGGCGAGCCGCCGCTCGAAGGCCTCGGAGAGCTTACCTCTCACGTGATTAGTAGTATTAGCCTAGTTAGCGAGAGAGACAGAGCACGGAGGCCGAGACGAACCATCCTCGAGCTAGTGTCCTTTCCTTACAGAATCGAGCTCCAGATGGCAGTGTGTAAAGAATGTCCCAGGATGTTTATATTTATTAATTTATAATTACCAATAATTACGACATGCCAGTTGTTGGTGGTTAGCCCTGACTACCAAACCGCAGGTCGCGGGTTCGATTCCCACATAGCAAACTTTTGTGTGCATGAACGTGTCTATTTGTTATGTGCCTGGGTAAGTATGTATTTAGGAGAATGTTAAGTAGTATATCTAATATATCAGTTCTGGTTTGAATAGTAGACACTTTACTTTGTTTGGGATCAGGTGGCGTTGTGTAAATAATAGAAGGAGTATATGAATAGTAGAGCTTTTGGTGCAGAGTTCGTCCGGGGAAGTACTACCACCTTACCCATTTCCGCCGTGAAGCAGTAGTGTGCTTGTATTACTGTGTTTCGGTTAGAAAGATAAGGCCGGTGAAATTACAGACACATGAAACTTAGCAACATCACGTCTCAGTGTCGCGCATTGGGGTTGCCCCCAGTGTTGCAAATGTGAGGTGAACCATCTGCTTGTTTGTCGGTCCTTATGGTATAAATAAAAATTATGTCTTAGGATATTTATTTATTTAATTCTTCCTGTATTGAAACAAGAACAAATCAATTTATAAATGCCAGATATATGGGAAATGAGGGCGTGTGGACATTGGATTCAATTCTGGAAACAGATACGGTATCATTCAGAATTTTTTGTAATGATTCATTGTTAACAGATGTTTTCTGGTCACTTATTTTATCATAATTATGATTCAGGGAGCGCATTTATCCTTTGTTCTGTAGTTCTGATCATGAGAAACTTTAATATTGTTATTAAATTCAAGAAACTAAACTAAACTGTTTTTATGTCTAAAAACCTCGTGAGATATCATGTATTTAGATTAGCTTTTTTTCATCTATATTAATAATATTATAAAGAGGAAATATTTGTATGTTTGTTACTCTTCCAAGCAAAAACTACTAAACGGATATGGATGAAACTTGGCACATAGATATAGCATATCCTGGAATAACGTATAGGCTTCTTTTTATCCCCTGAAAATGTGATGATAAAAAATAAAATATCCTTCGCGGTTAAAACCGCGGCGGACAGCTGGTATACAATACGGACCTACAAACAAGCAGACGGCCCACCTGATGGTAAGTGGTCACCGCCGCCTATAGACATTAGCAAAGGAAAGGGCATTGCCAATGCGTTTTCGACCCTGAGACGTGAAGATCTTAAGTCTCATGTGCCTGTAATTTCAAATTTCATATTTGTAATTTTAATGAAAAATGTGTAATGTAAAATATCTTAATATATAATATAATTTTCGCCGGTCCGTGTGTATGTTAGTGAACTCCTAAACAGCTGGAATGATTTTGATATGATCAGTTATTTTAACTAAAGCTGTAACTGTGCTATGTCCAGGACGAAAACAAGACTGGAAGGGATTTAATAGGTTGTTTATTGAGAGGTGAGTGCTTAATTGGTGATGTACTAGTCGTTCCAATATTTTTAAAGAAAAGGCAGTATAGAGAAAGGTCGATAGTCAGAGAAAGAGATAGGATTAGAATATTTAGGAAGAGGAATTACTTCGGCTTCTTTCCAGAGAGAAGGAAAGGAACCTGAAATAATTGATTTGTTAAGGATATTAGTAATGATTGGTAAGAGAAAGTCTATGAGGGGGAGTATCATTTTGCCACTGATGTTGTCACAACCAATAGTATTAAAGGATATAGAGAGAATGTGCCTCTTAACATCACAATCAGTGAATTTACTAAAATAAAATAAAAGACAATTGGGAATTTGTGAAGTGGATAAATCCTTTAGCGTATTCGCTTTCGTGACTGCATCGAAGATGACAGACGAAGAGAAATGTTGATTAAGAAGATCTAAGTTTAAATTAGTTGGAACATAACTATTACTGGATTTTCCCACTCCCAAAAATCTTAAAAATTTCCAGACTTTGGCTGGATCACCGTTTTCTACAGATTTATGAATGTGGCGTCGTTGGTCGAATAATATCAAGATCTAAAAGACTTCTCCTTGAAAACAATGTTTACAACCTGCCTCGAAAATTCAAAAATGTGACACAATTGACTCTTTACATTTTATTACGTCAAATAGATAAGAACTTGAATTTTTATGAGGTGATATTGTGGTAAATAATATTTATTATTTAGATTAATACAACAAAATAAAAAAAGATAAATTTATGTACAAAATATTATCATTTAATATAATTTTCTATGATATATTTTCCTAGGTATAAATAATATATAAAATTATTTTAAAATTCAGTTACAAGATTTTACCTAAACATACTAACTTAGGAGCTTTAGTTAATTATAATAAACACACACAAAAATGCATCATATTATTTGGTTGCTAAAGTAAGTTATCCTGAATATTATAAAAGCTTATAGTATACATAGGCTGCGAAACATAGTAATATAACAGCTAGGAAACTTATTAAAACATATAACTTGCGTTTATTGTTATAAGGTCCATTTTACATTAATCACTTCTTTAAGAACACTTTGACTAGACGAATTTGATTGCTGCACTTAATCCACGCAAAATTAAACATTGTTTTCCAACTTATCATCCTCTTTTAAGGACTTCTCCTCGTCCTGTACCACGACACGCCTGCCAGTGAACTCGTCTTCAATCTCCTGAAGAGTTCTGCCCTTTGTCTCTGGTAGAAGAAACCAGGCGACGACTAGACAATACGTCAACGCACCAGCGTAAATCGCATACGATCCGTCTATGCCCACACTGGCAACTAAACCAGGATAGGTCTTCAGCACTAAGAACAGAGTCCCAGCTAGTACTACCAAGCTGAAACTTCCTCCGATACTTCTATATTGTAATGGGAATACTTCACCGGCCACCACACTCGCTAAGGGCGCAATTCCCACGGCAACTGAGAAAAACTGCAATACGATTAAAAGACCTGGTAACCAAATGTGAGGGTATTGCAAAATACCTTCCTTTTTTAGATACACGTAAACTACAATCGCCAAATGACTGGCAACACACACTGCCCCAGTGGAAAACATCATCGTTCTCCTGTTAAACCTATTTATTATGAATATAGCTAGAAAATTCACTAATATCCTTTGAGCATCTAATGCGATCATCCAGAAATGAGCGTTTGCATCCGGACCCATAATCAATCTGATAATCATTATGGAATACGCCGCCATGCTTGTTGCACCAGCGAACTGGCTCAAGGCGTAAACGTGGATCATTAACGTGATGGGCTTATAAAAGGCCTTGTCTTTAATAGTATCCAGAACTTTGTGCTCATTACGGTTAGCATTCGCAAATTTCCTAGCTGCTATCAAATCTTCCACTTCAGCTTGTTCTTCATCACCTCTCAGCCATCGAAAAGTCTTTCTGCACTCCTCATATTTGCCTTTATCTGCTAACCAGCTGGGAGATTCTGGAGTAAACAGCGTCATGAAGAGACTGCCAATTGGGAAGAACATGCAGACCAGAGCAGTTCTTTGCCAGCTTAGGAACGATCCTATGAGATGTACAAAAAATATTCCAGAACCCTGAGCGAGAGACACAGTCGTGAGGAATGCTCCGCGGTTCTTTGGACTTGTATATTCTCCGATGAGGATTGACCGTAGAGGTAGCATCATGCCAAACGATAGGCCTTGGACGATTCTTCCGATGAGGAGAGCCTGGAAAACAAAATACCAATAGGTACCATTCATTCTGATTTTCCTCGCGTCTACAAAACATCAGACATTTTATCATAGCATTATCTAAATGTGTCCCAGATTGTATTCAAATGCATTTACTCCCTTATGTGCTTTGGGTGGCAAACACCGAGACTTTAATATTTATAAATATGTATATGTTAATGGGAAGCTTAAGAAACAATCATTACGCCTCTCGTTAAACAGAGCGTGCTAGAGCCAAAACATGAAACCTTTCTTCGGAAGCTTTTGACAGAAATGCGTTATCCGTAGAAGGATTTAACTACCTGAATATCTAGTATAGACTATAAGATCCCTGGGAAATATGAGATATTTCTTTTATACATGGAATCTAAACATGGATAACTGATACACTACATGTTCTCCTTTTCGAATACACAGACATGTAGAACAAACAGACATGTTCATGTACCTACAGGTCCATCCATGTGATATTTACCTCAACACTGGTAGCCAGGATAGTGATAATCCAGCCCCCGATGGCAGCCACGGTGATGGTGTAGTGCGCCGCCTTCCGACCAAGTCTTCCCATGATGGGCGTCACCATGAAGCTGCCAATCATCAGGGTTATGCCGATGACTGATGCTGAAAACAGATTTAAAATATGACTTTATCGAATATTATATATTTTTTAGAGTAGTAGAGCTCTTAGTGCAGAGTTCGTCCGGGGAAGTACTACCACCTTACCCATTTCCGCCGTGAAACAGTAGTGCAATTGTATTACTGTGTTTCGGTTAGAAAGGTAAGGGGGCCGGTGAAATTACAGGCACATGAGACTTAACAACTTCACGTCTCAGGGTCGACAACGCATTGGCGATGCTCCTAGTGTTGCAAATGTCCATAGGCGGTGGTGACCACTTACCATCAGGTGGACCGTCTGCTTGTTTGTCGGCCCAAGTGGCATATAAAAAAACATATTAGCTTCTGTTTAACCCAGATACCCGGCGATTGAATGTTTTTCCAAAATTAAAAGAATTGTATGTCTTAATCATGAGCAATTCCGTTTAATAGTGATTGAGTAACATGATATTTTTATATATATGACGGGGTTGCGTTTGACCTCAATCTCACCGATGGTAAGTGAAGATGAGGCCGAAGATGGAGCTCGCTTTACCGTTAGTAGCCTATACACCCTATATTTATTAGAAGTTAAGGCTATATCTTTGTACAATATTTTTTTTTTACTGTTTGACTTAATGTGTGGAAGTGCACTGATACAAGATCATGGAGGTTCAAATTACTGGCGCCTCTAAGACGTAAGAGTAGGTATAATAATGACGACAGTGCTTGACCGAAGCGGTCTTGCTAGTGCCGGGTTTGCTCTGCAAAAGCAACCTTCCGAACCGGCGTTAGGGTCACAATTCATAAGAGCCGGTGGAGTATTTCTTACCTATCCATGAATCAGCATCCTTCGATAGCAGTATATCAGGGTCTGGCTGGTGGAGCTGGGGCAGCAGAACAGCTGTGAACCCCATAACGCAGCCATGGCCTATCAGATTGCAGCATATGGCAACTGTAACAAAACACTGAAGAATACAAGTTGAGTATCAGCCAGTGGCATGCAATCTTTCTTATATTATAATGGACATCTCATGGTTAGTAGTCACCGCGCATGGACATTTATAACAGTAGACATCGACATGCATTGTCGACCCTGAGACGTGAAGTTGTTTAGCCTCATCATCATCATCATCATCGGCCTATCTCCGTCCACTGCTGGACATAGGCCTCACCTATGGCACGCCACTGAGCTCGATCTTCAGCTCTTTGTTTCCAACCGCAGCCAATTTGTTTGCCCGCTGTTTAGTCTCATGTGTCTGTAATTACCCTGGCCCCTTTACCTTTCTAAACGAAACAGTAATACAAGTGCACTACTATTTCATGGCTTATTAGTAAGTATTATAGATAGTAGTGTAGTGTTCCGTGCAATAGTAGTTTGGTTACAATCTCGGTTAACGATAATAGATTGTATAACAAAAATGGATTTATTTTTTACTAGCTGTCCCCCGCGGTTTTACCCGCGTTCCCGTGGGATGTCACAATATGTATTATACATAAAAACCTTCCTCTTCAATCACTCTATCTATTAAAAACCGCATCAAAATCCGTTGCGTAGTTTAAAGATTTAAGCATACATAGGGATATAGGGACAGATAAAGCGACATTGTTTTATACTATGTAGTGATATGAAGCCTTGTGTCTTTGCCAAAGTTCAACTCGCACTTGGCCGGTAATTTCAATGACCTCTAAAATTATGTGACAAGAAGTCACCTTTTATTGTCATAAAACAAAAAAATATACAACCAGTATTAAATTAATAAAAATAAATTGAGATTGATAATGTTATTTTTACCATACAAAATGTTCATAACTCCTTCTACCATACATGTTATCTGGTGATATGCTCATTTGAAACATGCTATTGGTGTCATTGATGTATTAATATACAGACACGTCATCCACCAAGTAGTTGAGTAGTAGAGCTCCTTAGTGCAGAGTTCGTCCCAACTCACCCATTTCCGCCGTGAAGCAGTAGTGCACTTGTATTACTGTGTTTTGGTTACAAAGGTAAGGGAGCCGGTGAAATTACAGGCACATGAGACTTAACAACTTCACGTCTCACGTGTGTTTGTTTGTCGGCTCATGTGTTATATAAAAAAAACATAGTGGCTTTCAAAAACAGCGTAAAACCGAGATAGCTATTTATAAGCGCGAAAAAAGGGAAAGAAAATAAATACTACGATGTCCCTGTCGTTAGAGAGAGATGAATATACTCGTATATACTTCGTTAGTTTTAAGATTGAAAGCTCCGCGCCGCGCGTGTTATCATGACAGTGGTTGGTGCGCGATAAAATAGAATTAGGTCAATTACCATCATTATATGTTGCCAATTCTGAGCGGGTATAACACATCTACCGTTTAGTCATTGACTGGTGTACTGCATGGGACGTCACGGCGAAATCGATTACGCAAACATGAGCCATGTTGTATGTGAGTTGTTTACATAATTAGGTACTTACAATGATATATAAACAATGGATGCATTCTCCGCGCTCAGTAATGGCAAAATAAAATGATGGTAATTGACCTAATAACATTTAGTTGCACACCAACCACTGTCGCGGTGTTACACCATGTAATTTCATTCTATTTTCATTTATTAACTCTTTTCGTCACATGAATTTTACATTGTATATTATGCAGGCAAAATGCAAATGAACACCAATATTTTAGCAATGACTCTGACCGATGTGCTGAGAATTGTAGTACTCAGTATTTGTCAAAGAAGATGTGTAATATCGTGTAAGTGCAACCAACAACCGAATGAAAGCGCTGTTTTTAATTTAAAACATCTGGAAAAGGTGGTTAATGACACTAACCACCACGACTGAAGAGTTAACGTAACTAACGATGTATAATGTATATTTTTCTCTCTCTAACAAAAGGTACACCGTAAGGTAGCATTTATTTTATTTTCCTTTCTTTACGCGTATAAGTAGCTATCTAGAACTTACGCTGTTTTTGAGAGCCGTGAGGTTGGGGAATGACATATCTATGTTATAATACTTCATTACACGAAAATCATTCTCGTGAATACCTAAGCAGTTATTTTCCACTAAGTACAAAAATGTGTCAGTGTCATTATATAAAAAAACAAAACAGTTTTTAGTTACAGGATGAACAGAATTTTTTATTGTTTAAACCTTTAAAATACTGTACACACACAATTTATTATTTCTAAGTTCAAATTAAAAAAATATATTGAAACCTAAAAAGATTCATTACACTATCGTTTAAATGAAGAACTAAAACAACATTAAAAACAAAACCACTCATAAATAAATACGTTCCAAATTCAAAATCACTTTAACCTTCATTTGAAATGGTTACAAAAAAAAACACATTACTCACTTGTTTTGCAAATGGCGTAAGACCTTTGACTCCCGGCATTGTCTTCGAATTCCAAATTCAAAAACTGTTTATGTCATTTCTTTTTAATATTTATCATTGAAAAGCGTTAAGAACTTACATAAATGATAAATACTGCTCTTTTCGGTAATAAAGAATTTTTGTGAGGAACATTTTACGTTCTGCACTTGCTTCAGACTGTCTGTACGGATGTATGCGTGTGAGTTCTAGGTTACTGTATATATAGTCTTGAGTCTCTCCAAGCAGTTTTCGACTGTAAAACTATCTCAATACGGTTCAATTTAGATTGAATCACAAGCGTTTTCGAATATCTGAAATGAATACATTTAAAAATGAGAAGTAAAATTGTGTTTTACCTTTACCCTATGTAAGAATTGAATAAATGTTTTTCTAATATTGCACTTTTGGATATATCCGTGTTAGCTGTACTGTGATATAAGTGAATATAGTCATCTCGCTCTAACATTGCCGGAAAGTCGCGCGACATGTAGACACCAGTTTCAATTATAAATAACACTGCAAACTAACCAATAAACGTAAATACTATTCTATACTAATTGTAATGAAGTATCAATCCTAATTAATATAACTTACTAACTAACTGCTTCACGGCAGAAATGGGTAAGGTGGTAGTACTTCCCCGGACGAGCTCTGCACTAAGAGCTCTACTACTTTTTTAAGTGAAAACAGTTTTGTTGGCTTTGGGCACTTTTGGTACGGGTATAATGAAATGAAATATTTATTGAAATAGGCCTTCACAGGCACATTTGAATAGTCAGACTCTAGCACATCAAATGTTAAACTCGCGCCTGAACACGTGACCTGTACGAAAATTCATAAGACGGTAAAAATGCACAATAAATGTTAAAATGTTCACTTCTGCCGGCACTCCCGTTGTTTTTTATGAGAGGGTTTCTAAATCGGCAAACAGACAGACGGTGCAACTGAGAGTAATTCACCGCCTAACATTTGCAACACCATGGGCATCGCTGAGTCGTCGACCCTGAGACGTGAAGCTAAGCATCATGTGCCTGTAATTTAATTACATACATATAACATACATGCATGTCACATTAATTGCCAGCTTTTCTCAGTAAAAAACAGCCTTCCGAACCGGTATTAGAGTCAGACTATTCATAAGTGCTTGTAAAGGCCTATTTGAATAATAATATTTTCATTTTCACAAGCCTTACCTTTCTAACCCAAAACAGAAACACAAGAGCACTACTCTTCAAACGGCACTGCTCTGCACCAAACGTGACGCATCGAAATGTAAGTGCTGAAAAGTTTAAGAACAATTTTTGCGAATACGAAAGAAGCCACGGGTTACAAGCTAGTTTAATATATAGAATAAAGTGCATCTAAACTTGCCAGTCACACACTTGACGGGCCGGACATATATTACATATTTATCGCTTTATCTTGATATCTCATTGATAAGGTGTGTTTGTTGTGTGTAGAATAAAACAAGCGACCTTGCAAACTTTAACAGGAGTAAAATATTATCTTTTATAATTTCAAGATCTAAATACTTAAATGATATGGTTGAAGAAGTCTGACTTCCCCGTATTTTATGCATGAGAGTTGATGAGCAGACGGTCTGCTTATGGACACTTTAAACAAAACAGAAGAATTATGAAAGCCAAAGCTACTGAAGTTCCCGAGCAACTTTAATTTGGGTGTCTTCAAGGCTAGAGTGAATAGGCTCTTAATAAACAGAGAAGAAACGGGAAGGCACTCAGTCAGGTTAAAAATTTTATAAGCTTGCTTAAAAGGAGAAAGAGATTAGATTCAAGAGTCGATACTAGTGGCGACATCTATGTACACGCTTACAATCCTTCACCGCCCGTACCACAGTGATGTGGCGACGTGGATATCAACGAGTAGAAACACGCAAGAATCCTACATCGCGATATCCAGATTCTCTCAGGATTCGACATACGAGTATATACAAGCATCCAACATCAACAGTTGGCCCGCGATCCCCAGGCATGATCACCTAGCGGCGGAAGATCTTCCCTTTTAACTGGAGGAGTCTCACACCTAGCTTCTCCTTACTAGTTATATCTAAATTCTAATAATAAAGACACACGATAGAAGTGAAACTTTTGTATTACAGGGAAACATTTTAAATTCCTCAATCAGTTTTGAAAAGCATAAATTGTGTTTATCATTAATTTATTTTTCGATACACAAAGAGCTTGTAGATCAGAATTTCGAAGCCCTCCCATAACACTTCCATCACTTCAATATTTTATTTCTGCAGCACTTCGCTTTGGCTTACTCAAAGGGGCTGGCAATAAACTCGATAAATCCTCTTTTTAAAACAAGATGTATTGTGTTCTGCAAGAGTTGTCACCCTAGCATTGTCATCATTTAAAATGTCGTTTAAATTGTAGTATGCCAGTTCTAAAAAGGTCCTAAAATGTCATAAAAAAGCTAATTTAAAAATGTTAGAAGCGTGAAGTACGCTCAGTAATAAGTTCGTTATAACTTCTGAATTCTGCACTTTTCGCATCTCTATAGGTGAAGAAGTGACAGTTTATGCCTATTTCTATGTGAGTAGGTACATATGAAAATAGCTAATCTGTCAGCAAAGAGCCAGTGTCGTACAAAATTTGTATAGACTGTCATTATAGAAAGCATAGAAGATAACTGTCTCTTGGGACAACAGTATTGACGGCTAGGTGATTGTGTACTCTTGGAATCGAGTTGATGGTGATTTTCTACTAGATTGGGTGTTTGCTATCTCATTCACACACCTACGCGCAAAGAGAGATAACAGCAGTAGGGCCGTCTAGGTAAGCAAATCAGTTTCAATTTCGATTCCGAGACCATTACAAAATCGGCTTGCAAAATGTGCTAGCTGTTCAAATTTCAACTATGAAATGGAGAAGGATGTAGCACAATGTTTTCCATCGCCAAAACGACAGTGGTGAAGCCGTAAAAACCAAAGGAACCGGTGATTTAATCCTCCATCAGGGGAGTGCTTCACTCCTCGATAATTAGATAATCGAAAACGGCTCCAAAGTGTAGGGTATTGCCTCTCGGCCAGAATTGTTTATTTGTTATTTTGTTTTGAGGAGCAGAATTACGTATACAAAACATTTACTGGACATGTAAATAAATAATATTTATTAACTAAAATTTACAAATTAAAATTCGATGTAATTTTCTTCTAATGTCACACGGCTGACACACACATGAGGATTACCAAGTGGATTGGCAATGGGGCCAAGGCCAATGTTTCTGCGCCAACAACAATCATCACCTCTTCACAGATTCATCACAATCGCCCTTCAAAGCCTCCCTAGCTTCGACCTCCTCCTGAACAACCTTCCCTCTGAACTCATCCTCAATCTGCTGCAACGTCCTGCCCTTAGTTTCTGGTAGCAACAATCCCACTACCAACAAACCATACGATAAAACACCAGCATACACCACATAAGTGCCATGTATGCCTATTCCATCAACCAGCTGTGGAAACGTCTTTGTAATGAGGAAAAATGCACTAGCAATAGACACTATACTTATACTACCTCCTATACTTCTGTATTCTAATGGGAATACCTCTCCTGCTATGACATAAGGCAGTGTCACCATCCCCATTGCAACTGATAGAAACTGCATGTTGATCAGAAGAATTGGCAGCCATAAAGCGTCGTAGGTCAAGAATCCTTTTATTCTAGCAAATACGTACGCTGCTATTGCCAGATGACTGATGATACACAAGCCTCCAGTTGCAAACATCATCGTCCGCCTCTTCATCTTGTTAATGATGTATACAGCTATACCATTAAATACGAATCTCTGTGCATCCAGCTCGATCATCCAGAAATGAGGGTTTGTTCCAGGTCCAGCTATCATATTAATAACTATCGTTGAATAACACGCCATGAGGGCACCCCCAGAGAATTCTCCCATTATGTAACAATGTATCATTAGTATTAATGGTTTGTAGAACTCTTTCTTTCGAACTATCGTTGCTATGTCTCTGATATTGCTGATCTTCTGTCTATCGGTTTCGTAAGTACGTCGAGCTTGTATCATTTCTTCTAATTCTTCTTCCTCGTCATCACCTCTGAGCCATCTGAAGGTAGTTCTACATTCATCGAACCTTCCTTTAGCTGCCAACCAGCTCGGTGACTCAGGGCTGTAAATTGTCATTAAAAAGCTAATGAGAGGAAAGCTGATGCAGATGTAAGCAGTCGTCTGCCATTTTATCAAGGATCCTAGAAGGTGGACAAGTAATATTCCAAAAGCTTGTGCGAAAGACACAGTAGTGAGGAAGGCACCTCTGTTCTTGGGGCTGGTGTACTCGCCGATGAGGACTGACCGGAGAGGGAGCATCATGCCGAAGGACAGCCCTTGTATTATTCTTCCAATTATCAGAACCTGGAATGAAACATTTTGATACTTTGGTAATATACCTATGTACAAATATATATTTGGTAAACGTAATGTAACATAATCAGTTAGCAAACAGAAAAAATGGAAACGCATCGTGATATCTTGTAAGATTTTTTATCCGCACTGTAAATAGTTAAGATATTTAAAGTAAGTTTTAAAAATATATTTTTAATTATTTTGAAACTGTAATTCAAGATCAAGGAACAATGTATTTACCATATTTATGATTTCAATGGGCATTTATAGGTACAGATAATAACTAATTGACTCAGAAATCCATTGTAAGTTAATAAAAAAACAAATATCTAGTAACTAATTCGGCTGGATCTTCTTCTCTGTCAAGTCCCAAGCAAGGAAATCGACACGTGTTTCGTTTTTACACGAAGCTTCTTCAGGAAGTATTAGATCCGCTGTCACGTGCTACCTCACCGGCCGCCGGACAGAAAGTAGATACAGATAATATTAATAACAGTTAATAATTATAAATACATATCCTGTGACATGCTTTCCATACAGCCATCTATCTGATCGAGCTTGTACTATGGAAACCAATAACCAATAAACATTATTTTTTTCAAAATATGTACAATTCCACATTCTTAATACATATTTACACCCAAACACAGAACAACTACACATAGGCTCTGCCTAACTTAGGCACCAGTCTCCCGCAATTTAAGTGCTATTGTAAAAATGTTGGTAAAAAGTTGTTCATATTTTTTTTTGTATCTTGTTGTGGGAGGTAAATAAATAAATTATTATTATTATTATTATGTCCGATCACACAAATGTTTGCCTTAGGGTTCTATTTGTTCTGCATCTGGGTGTCAATCTTCTATATATATAAAAGGAGAAGCTGACTGACAGACATATCAACGCAGGGCCCAAACTATAAGGGTTAGAAACTTGACATTTTTCCACAGGGGTTCCTTTAATAACATAGGGGGTAGAACAGGGGTGCAAAATTTGTATGAAACAATGTGTTTCCTTGGTCTGATCAACTTCAAATAAAAGCGGGTTAAACCGCGGGGGACAGCTAGTACCATATAATTATGTATTTTGAAGAAAAAGGGTAGTTAATGATGTAAAGAATGTCCCAGGATTCGAAGGCTGTCTCACTAATCAGTGGCAGCTTCAGTAACTTAGACTTCCGCAACTCCGAATCTAATCGAAACGCCGAACTCTCCGCAAGCCTAAACTGTTTTTTTTTTCATTGAACAACACTGAACCACCCTGAAGTCAAAATCAAATACGACTATTTAGTTGGGGGGGTCCATTAATTACGTGAGGTGATTTTTGCGATAGTGTGTCTGGTCTTGAACTAGCGATATTTTAGGTACTTATATTTCAACACTTTTTAAACAAAAATACACGACACACCCCGAGTGTGTCCAACCTCCCCCTACTCTATGTGGCAGCCATTTTGTGTTTTTTCTTAAGATACTCTCTACGTGTTTACAAAAAAAATCATATCTTACAAAGTTTTAATCCCACTGAGATAAAATTAAGCTTTTAAGTTTTTCGTAACTTTAAAAAAATTTTTTTTACTCCTTTAAAAAATAACAAAAAATTATGCTATTCGGCAAATTATTTCAAATTACTGCAACAGCCCGTATTACTCTCCTTGTTTTTGTACTAAATCAATAGATTTTTAGCTTAGCTACAATACAACATTCAATTTACGGCTGTATGTCTATTACTTTTAGAATTAGTTTTGTTTGAACAAAGCGTATGTGCATGCACAAAACGCTTTTGTTGGAATACTAAACAGGAAATTCTGAAAAGCGTTTATTTAAATTATTTACAACATTGAACTATAAATTAAAATATCTAAAGAAGATGCTCAAAGTGGCCACCTCCAGCTTGTAGGCAAACTAAAGCTCTCTGTGCCACTTGAGTTGATGAGCGCCTAATCATATCTAAATTGGATCTTATTTCAGCGACTGCCATAATTTTGCAGAGGAGTTCTTCCCTCGTGGCCGACACGGTAGCGTAAACTTTCTGCTTCATATGACCCTACAAAAAAACATCCAATGGTGTCAAATCGGGTGAGCGAGGTGGCCACGCTACTGAGCCACCGCGACCAATCCACGGCGAATGATTAGTATTATAGTATTCTCTCACTTCTCGAGCAAAATGCTCTATGAGGCTATCAGCAAACTGTGTGTGTAGAAACTCCAGAAATCTAGCTCCATTCAATGTAGGAGGCAATTCCAACGGCCCTATCAAGCGATCGTTGATAATGGCTGCCCACACATTAACTGAAAATTCATGTTGAACTTTGGGTTTCCGGAGCACCAGAGATGGTAATTTCTGTGGTGTGTAATGCCAGCTCTTGTAAATTTTGCTTCGTCAGTCCACATTATGTATTGCAGAAAATCACGGTCTTGTCTCACACTTCGCATTATCCACGAAGAAAATATAGATCTTGCAGTAAAATCTGGTTCGCGAATATCTTGGACCCGTCGAAAATGATAAGGGTATAATCCCTCTCTTTTTAAAACTCTCCATACAGTCCACCTAGACAGCTGCAGTTACACTGCGATGCTTCTAACACTTAGCCTGGGATCACTAGTTATTAAACCTAAGCACTTCTTCTTCATCGTTGGGTGATATCAAAAGAACGCGTTCACTAACGAGCCTTTGAATGCCCCTCTCTGCTAGTCTCGAGTGTACATCAACAAATGTTTGACGACTCGGTGTACGTCTGTTGGGGTACCTTCGTCGATATTCTTCAACAGCTGCGTTTGCGCTTCCATTGCAAAGGCCATACACGAAATGTATATCGGCAATATGTTGCGCTGAATCTATCTATGTTGTATCATTTATTTTTATTTTTGAAATTTGATCGAACTGAGTGACCGTAAATAATAGTGGTAACCAGTTGTTGGTCTCCTGCAATACAAGCTGTGCTTAGTGCAGGGACCGCAGTAAATTGTATTCGTGTTTAAAACTTTTTATGTGAATAAATGATTATTATGTGAATAAATGATTATTATTATGAATATTGACGATTTTCCATATTTGTATCACACTTTTAACGATAGGTAGATGATAAACAGTAATACAACACGTAAACAGTAGTAACAGTACGGACGGAAAGTAAAAGTAGCGATCACAACGCATGGCGAGGGACAACTAACTTAACAAATAATTAGCTTTAAAACTGTGATTTAATTCTAAGTAGAAGAACAGTATGTTCCATCTCACTTAATCAAGCTATGAGCGAGCAGTATTTCATACCTGCGCCCGAATGGAATGCGGTGGATGCCAGATATCACTTAACAAAGGCCTTTTGTGCTTGCACATACGCTATGTTCAAACAACACTAATTCTAAAAGTAATAGAAATACAGCCGTAAATTGAATGTTGTATTGTAGCTAAGCTAAAAATCTATTGATTTAGTACAAAAACAAGGAGAATAATACGGGCTGTTGCAGTAATTTGCAATAATTTGCCGAATAGCATAATTTTTTGTTATTTTTTTAGGAGTAAAATATATTTTTTAAACCTGCAACGCTATTTCGTATTTTTAAATGATAGACAATATTACTACCCTTTGAATAAGCTTAATTTTATCTCAGTGGGATTAAAACTTTGTGAGATATGATTTTTTTTGTAAATACGTAGAGAGTATCTTAAGAAAAAATACAAAATGGCTGCCACATAGAGGGGGGAGGTTGGACCCGAGTGTGTCGTGTATTTTTGTATAAAAAGTGTTGAAATATAAGTACCTAAAATATCGCTTGTTCACGAACAGACACACTGTATAACCCTCTTCTAACAATTTTACACTGTTTCTTGCTAATAAAAAATTACGTGATATTTGCTGAGTCCCCCCCTCTCCTCCACGTGAGATTCGGTGAGATTCGGCTTGACTCCCTCACCCCCTAAAATCTTCGAATCGCTTACGAAGTCTGCCCTCAACTCATCAGTCCCGGAAAGAAATCATAATGAAATATATGTTTTCAAATAGTCCTACAGACACTTATGAATGGTCAGACTCTAACACCGGTTCGGAAGGTTGCTTTTACTGAGAAGAGTCAGCAACAAACTCTGCAATTACTCTTTTCAAAACACGATTTTATACAATAGGTTGTGTTCTGATAGAGCGCGCGCTACACCCAAGCATTGTCGTCATTAAAATAATTGTTTATGTTGTAGAAAGCCTACTGAGCTAAAGAGTCTTAATTCTTCCTGAATCTTTTCGTGAAGAAGAAGATGACGGCCAGTTGTCTTGGTGGCTAGAGACCCTGACTACTACGCGGCAGGTCGTGGATTCAATTCCCACCTAGGACAAACACATGTCTGTTTGTTCTGTGTCTAGGTTCTGTATCTGTCCATATAAATATGTATTTCAAAAAAAGTAGTATATGTAGTATATCAGTTCTCTGGTTTCCATAGTACAAGCTCTGCTTAGTTTGGGATCAGATGGCCGTGTGTAAAGAATGTCCCGGGAGTTTTATTATTTATTGATATTAATGACGAAGATAGTCTACCTGTACACTAGGAGCTAAGGCCGTGGTTATCCAGCCAACAAGAATCGGCAAGGTGACAGCAAAATGAGCTGCTTTTCGTCCCAGTCGACCCATGATGGGTGGGATGATCTGACTGCCAACCAGGATCGTTATACCCATCACTGATGCTGAAAATACAAAAGAAAATCATGTTTTTCGGTTTATGCCAAGTAAGGTCTAATACGTCCCGAAGATGCTTTGTGTAGAAAGAAAACACGTATCGATTTCCTGTTGAGTTTCCTTGTTTGGAACTTGACAGAGAAGGTGATCCAGCGGAGTTAGTTACTAGATATTTGATTTGTATAATCTTCCAAGTTCTATGGACTGCAATACCAGTGCCGGAGGGCCATTGGTCTGCTATGGGTTCCTAAAAAACAATCGGTGGTGGGCGGCCTTAGCCACGCGGGGCCCCCTTTTGCGCGGGGCCCGTAGCAATTGCTACTCTTGCTTCGTGTTTAATCCGGTACTGCGTCTCATATGCCCGTAATTTCAGCAACCCCCTTACCTTTCTAACCGAAACACAGTTACACAAATGCACTACTGCATCACGGCGAAAGGTAAGATGATACTTCCCCAGACGCTAGCCACTAGCTATACTAATTCTTTGAAATAAAGGTAATTAGAACTGCCCCACTTTTTAAAGCTGTGGATAGACATGTATTTGACCACACTATCGCCACGGACAGTGGCCAGGTTATACACACAAAGTCTAAAAAGAACTGGTTTTTCAAATGCAGCCTTTCCAGAGATATTATCTTTTACGGGGATGTCTTTGGTCTGTATATGATGATGGTCACAAATATTAACACCAAGACACAAGGATGTTCATGCGTCTTATCAATATACTGTATTGTAGACTAGAACTTACAAATTGGGACGCTTTAAGAAAAGAGTGAATTGGCTACTAACGGGAAAGCAAGCTCCATCTTCGGCCTCATCTTCACTTACAATCAGGTGAGATTGAGGTCAATCACAATCCCGTCTTAAAAAACACGTGTGTGTGTACTTATGTACGCACGCAAGAAGTTATACTCGAAGTTATTTGAGAAAAACTGCACTAAAAGCATTAAATTTGCCTTTACTATTCAGTCGTGAAATTGTAGTCCGAACTCTTTGCATGTTCCGGAGAGACCGCTATCAGCTATCCTCAACCTGTAAACTTGTGCGTTACACTCATGCGCGCGCATCTTAAAATTTCAGTCTCATTATTATTTTGTAACGCGCCTAAAGAAGTATAACTTCAAAAGGGGAAAGAGAAAACTCTTGAGTCCCAGCAATATGGTCATCCTTACCTATCCAAGAATCATCGTCCTTAGTAACTGTGATGACAGAGTCATCCTGGTGCAGCTGCGGCAGCAAGACAGCAGGGAACCCAGCCAAGCAGCCGTGGCCGATCGTGTTGCTGCACACGGCTACCGTTACGAAACACTGAAATTTACCAATAATTTTCATTAGTTTGATCTTTACGACTAACTAAAACCATATAAATATTTATTTTTCACTTGTAACCATAATTTTAGGCTTAATTTTAACTTAATAATAATAATAAATTTATTTCATCACAAAAAAATTGTGACAAGAACACGATACTTATAACCAGGCACTTACTACTAATTTTAATAATTTAGAAATGAAAGCGTTTGTTGAAAAATGTGGTATCCAAGGTAAGATTTAACTTGTGTTTTGGATACCAAGATGCTCTCTACACAGGTTTGATCACAGCTTACAAGTAAGTTAAAATTAAAGCTAAAGTTAACAACATCATAACCTATTTTAAGAAATTTTAAGGAGGTTTTCAGTCTCAATATTATTTGTAGTAAAAAGCCAGTTGCTTACTTTATTTTTGCATTTAAATTTGTTTAGGAAGTATATTGAACGAATCTTATTAATTTTGTTGTACAAATAACTGCTAAGTAATAGGTTGTTCAATAAGTTTTGTCGTTCAATAAGAAAAACACAATTTTATGGTTCAAAATACACATTATTATTCAGTATAATTTCCCTGAACATTAATACACTTGCTCCAACGATCCTCCAATCTGTGGATTCCATCCATGAAGTGAGAATCCGGAAGGTCTGCAAAATACGTTTCAACAGCCGTTATGACTTCTTCATTTGATGAAAAACTGGGGGCCAAATCTGGTGAATACGGTGGATGCTCCAACAATTCGAACTTTAATTCATGGATTTTAGCCATTGTCAAAATGCTCTTGTGACACGGTGCATTGTCCTGATGAAAAAGGATTTTTTTTCTGCAAACCGAGTCTTTTTTCACGAATTTTTTCTTTCAACTGGTACAAAAGGTTGCAATAATGTTTAGAATTAATTGTTTTACCAGTTTGCAAGTAATCCACAAACAAAATTTCCGGACACGAACTCGTTTCGAAGCCGAACAACCAGGTTCACACCACTCTTTAGCCTCTTGTTTTGATTCAGGATCATGATGATAGACCCAAATCTCATCCATAGTAATGAATCGACGCACAAAATCCACTTTATCCTTTTTAAAACGCTCCAAATGTTGTTGAGAAAGTCGCATTCGAATGTGTTTTTGTTCCATTGTTAGCGAATGCGACACCCATTGTGCACACAGCTTTCTAAAACCCAAAATTTCACTTAAAATATGGCTCACACTACCTAATGAGATGTGTAGAGCCTCTACTAAATCTCGCTCAGTCAATCGACGATTTTCCAAAACCATATCCTGTATTTTGGCTATGATTTCTGGTGTTGATGAATCTTTTTGGACGTCCTTCACGTGGATCGTCTTCAAGGCTTGTACGACCACGTTAAAATTCAGCAACCCATCTTTCTACTGTTCTAATTGTAGGTGAACAATCATTATACACTTTTAACGTTCGTTCGTGAATTTGTTTTGTTGCTACACCTTCCAAAAATAAGAATTTTATCACAGCGCGATACAAAATTTTTTCCATCGTAAAAAAATACTGTGACACGGCGACACTAAATGGCTTGTAAACAAAGAATGAATCGACAGATTGAAATGAAACTTCACATACGTTCATATGAAGAGTGTACTAACAAAACGAAAATTTGGGCTAATGGCAATGCCCTCTCTTATCGAACGACAAAACTTATTGAACATAACTTTAGTTACTTTAACACTTTTATTTGTAGTAAAACACTATACGCCTGAGTGCTGGGGGCCTGGTACCCTGGTGGAAATGGAGTTACGATCACAGAGAGACTAAACAAAGTACTCTCTATCCGATGAATAGTAAAACATAGTCAATTTAATGATAGAATAAGCATACCGATACTTCAGCCTCTTTAACACCGGGACCCCCCCTCCCGCTCAGTGCAAAAGTGACCCAATCAGAGGTGTGCTAAAAGTGTTTTTTTGAGTTAAGCCTCTATCGTTCTGAGGGTGCGATATGTCCTATCCATACCATAGACTATGTTTGTGCCAAATTTCAGCATGACCAGTTCTATCGTTTAGCAGAGAAAGCGTAACAAACACAGTTTCGCATTTATAACAAGCTATTACCCGCGGTTTGACCCCCGTTCCTGTGAAATGGTTAACTTTCCCGTGATAAAAAGCAACCTATGTATTTATCTAGATTATAAACTACTAGCTGCCCCCGCGGTTTTACCCGCGTTCCCGTGGGATGTCACATGTATTATACATATAAACCTTCCTCTTCAATCACTCTATCTATTAAAAACCGCATCAAAATCCGTTGCGTAGTTTTAAAGATTTCCGTATGTATGCTATACGGATATGACGGATATACGGACAGAGAAAGCGACTTTGTTTTATACTATGTAGTGAAGTGCCAAGTTTAATTTTAATCCAATTAGTAAATGTGAAAAAGTTCATGCGTGAAAGAGTAATCAAAATCCATCTTCATATGCTTTCGCATTTATAATATTTGCAGGATATTATTTAAGATTAACATGGTCAGGGATAACTCGTCAGGGAGTTCACCGCGTAACTAGCCCTAGGAAAATCCCCATAACTGACGGAAATAGCCAAGTCGAGATAATCCTCTTGGCTTCGATTCTGCCCCCTTATCTATCGAATACCTTTAAACGAGCAATTCTTGTATATATATAATTAGGATCTCGGAAACGGCTCCTACAATTTTCATGAAATTTAGTATGCAGGGGGTTTCAGGGACGTTAAATCGATCTAGCTAGGATTCATTTTAAGAAAATGTCGTTTTATCCGTGTTTTTAGGCAATGAAAACTGCTACAATGTCATTAGAAGGTAAGGTTTTCAAATTACATCTTTTGCGAGAAATACTGTTATTGGGAGCCCTTTATTATCGCATAATTCGTATCTAGGTATATATGACAGTGCTTTAAAAAACCACTTGTATTACTATAGGTAGGAGGGCCGGTAAAATTAAAAATACAAATTGAATAGGGGGGGGGGGGTTCTCTTCAGACGAAGACGCTTCAAATGATTTACTACCTCCTTACAAAGTGTCAAAAAGACAAACGAGAGAAGTGAAACTGTTGTAACAAGGAAACATTTTAATTATTCATCAATCACTTTTGAATTGCACAGATTGTGTTTTTCCTTTACTTTTCGTTACACAAAAAGGTTGCGTAACAGAATTTCACAGTCCTCCTATACATATCGAACTGCACTCAACGATTATTAAAATACCATAGTAAGAAAACGATCGGGTTTTCCTTAAGGTCTTGTTATCTTTTTATGTAAAACCTTTAGCAAACAGGAAAACTTAGATATAAACAGGTTTTCTTATGTATTTTTTAAATAAAACCGTGTCAATGCCTTATATTTACTAATAAAACTTTATAAATGCATTTTATGGAAACATGATTGCAATTACAATTTTTAAATATTCCTTGAAAAACTCTTTTTTTTGGATGGAAGTTCAAAATGGAAGTGAGTGGTCAGTATTATTTTAGAAAGATCCTCGTATAGAAACTTTTAAGGCCTACGAACCTGTTTTACCTAATAATTGTCTACTTTAATAGTTTTTCTATTTAACATTCATAAAAATCAGTATTTTGGGGTATGTTATACAGCGTTACTACGGTTCTTAAATATTGTGAATGGACTCGTTATAAGGCCCCATTTTAGCTCCTTTCGGCTTTACGGGTAGTTTTGTAACACCTTGTATATACATATAAGCGAAATAGAATTCCCTTGACGCCCCATCAATTTCACGCACCTCCAAAATGCTGAACATATCGGGTTGGGACTGCTACCATTCGACGCGGAATTTTTCCTAGATGTTTATAGGCTATATATGATATCGATAAACGCGGGTGAAACCGCGGGGGACAGCTAGTCTCTAACTATTAACAATTACTAGAAAGTACACATTAAACGGTTTGGTATTGGTTCGACGGAGCTGCACGGCGCCGGTGTAACAACATGTAAATATGCTAAAACTGCATAAACTACACAAAATGGTAATGATGACCTAAGATTTGTACATACGGTTAAAGGCCTTCTTGCTTATGTTTTAGAGCTCATTTTACTAACAAAGTACAATTCAAACTTACGCCCTAAAATACAGACTTACATTCAAGTTTAAAATGCAAAAATATGTTCAGAGATGTTTGATTCAAGGAATCATTTAACACAAAAATGATTATTATAACAATTAAAAATGTTACAGTAATTTTAAATTAGTTCTATATTAAATTCAAAAGATATGATGATTTATTGTGACTAGCTGTCACCCGCGTTCCCGAGGGACACAATTTCCCGGAACAAAAAGTATCCTATATGTTAATCCAGGTTAGAAACTATCTGTGTGCCAAATTTCATACAAATTCGATAAATTATTTTTGCGTGAAAGAGGAACAAACTTTCCCATTTATAACATTAGTAGAATTTTTGTTGCGAACAAAAATAATAAATGAAAGTAACTCACTTGTTTCAAAAATGGCGAAAATCTTTGCGACTTCGCCATGGAGTGTCCAATAACATTCACAATTTAAATAAACAAATTATTTATTATTATCACACCATTTTAACGCTTATTAACACGACGTTTGTATTCATTGTTCAACACATGACTGACGAGAATAAAATTATAATTCTGTGACAAAATAAGGATATTGTGAAAATTTGCAACTGCAAGCTCACATGCCATTTTAAACTGTATGTGTATTAACATTATGTTGTTATTGGGTTGAGAGTCGTGTTAGATCCCAAATAATATAAAATTCGTTCAAGACCGGTTTATTGGCTCAGTTGGATTTTGACCTTCAAACTGCACGGGATTGTAAACCTTATTTACAACGTTTTGGACTCACATCCTAAAAGCAGGATTCGTTTGTCCTTTTCGTGTCTTTGATCGCTGGACTACATCCCTATGTCTGACTGTCTGTTTGTTCGCTTATCATTATATCAATACGTGAAGCAAAAACTTTGTACCCCTTTAGCGACCTGACTGCCAAGTCGCAGGTCCTGGGTTCGATTCCCACCCAGGACAAACATTTGTGTGCATGAACATGTCTTTTTGTTCTGTGTCTGGGTGTATATATCTATATAAGTATGTATTTAGAAAAAAAGTATTAGGTATATGTAATATATCAGTTGTTCGGTTTCCATAGTACAAGCTCTGCTTAGTTTCGGACCAGATGGCCGTGTGTAAAGAACGTCCCGGGATATTTATTATTATTATTATTATTATTTATGATTAATTAGCTGTAATTTTATTTTGGCACAGTTAAACTTTATATGAAGAAGAAATATTTTTATTAGAAAAAATATTAAATAGCTGTCCCCCATGGTTTTACTCACGTTTATCGATACCATATAATAATATAGCCAATAACGAATCTATCAAATTCCGCGTCGATTGGTAGCAGTTACATGCCGATATATTCAGTAGTTTTGAGGTGATGGTGCATGAAAAGAACCCTATTTTGCTCATTAGTATATTATATAGTTAAAAAAAAACGTGTGTGTGTACGCACGTAAGAAATTATACCCGAAATTATAGGTAAGATAAACTGCACTAAAAGCATTTGTCTTTACTATTCAGTCGTGAAGTTGTAGTGTCCAAACTCTTTTCACCTGTCTACAACAAATAACAAGAAGTATAACTGCAAAAATGCATTACACACACTACCATACGTTTGACACACACAACGTTAAATGTCAAACAAATGTTGACTTATTTGTACACGCCCACAGCTGACGTAAAAGAAGAAAATAAAAAACGTTACATCATCACTACATAGTATAAAACAAAGTCGCTTTCTCTGTCCCTATATCCCTATGTTTGCTTAAATCTTTAAAACTACGCAACGGATTTTGATGCGATTTTTTTTAATAGAGTGATTGAAGAGGAAAGTTTTTATGTATAATGTGACATCCCACGGGAACGCGGGTAAAACCGCGGGGGACAGCTAGTATTATTAAATGTAATAAATTTATATTAGAGGTTAGACACTACTGTGACACAACGGTGTATCTGACAATAACCACAATAAAGTTCAAACTTAAAATATAATGGGTTACGTTTGGATTTCGATCGCTAAACTGTAAAATAGACCATGGTTCGAATTTCACCATTATAAAAAAAAGTCGAGTGGACCGCTATGTCTTGATATTTCTGCCAAATCTAAACCGATTTCGATGATGTTTTGTGATAGGAACGAGTATTTTGCTATAAATATTTAATTAATTAAAACTAATGACTCAAGTCAAGCCGCTTGACTCAAGCGTCAAACAGGACTTCTTTTATGTAACATACTTACTATTTGCAATATAGGTATTTTGGAATTGAAAGTAGGTATCGCTTTGTAATAAATTGAATATATTATAATCCTGGTGTACTTTTTTCGCATGGACATCTGATCCCAAACTAAGGATTGCTTGTCCTATGGCAACCGGATAACTGATATTCAAAATTCAAGATAATTCAAAACCATTTATTCATCTTAGGCCCTCGGAAGGCACTTACGAAACTCAAATTTAAAGTTACTGAAGCTACTACCGGTTCGGAAGTCAGCCTTCAACTGATAAGAACCGGCAAGAAACTCACCAAGGTTACATTCATTTTTTTATAATTGTTATTTTTTATATATATTTTATCTTATTTTTATATTAAACAATTTTAAAATACTTAATATAGGTAACATTCAAAAACAAAAAAAAGAAATAGCTAAACAAAATAGAAAATAACAATAATTACCTACTTACAACTAAAACAAGAAAATTATTATTATTGTACAAATACAACTGTTTTCCTTCTGAATACTTTTTAGTTAGATTGTTTTTATCTAAAGTAGGCAGACAAACAACCAAGCGGCGCACCTGATGGTAAGTGGTCATCGCCGCTTATGGACATACATTTTGTGATAAATAATCATTTTATGAGGCACTGATGCCAATTCCACTATTTTTTTAATTCTTTGTCTCTGTGTATGTATGTCCTTTTATAGAATATATTAGATATTTGGTTATTCATGTAGGCCTTCACAGGCTCTTATGAATAGTCTTTACATGGTTTCTTAAAAATATTACAAAGATATTAAAAATTTATAAATTTACAATAAAAAGACTTAAATGGGTAGCTTGTCAGCCGAGCTATTCATTGCCAAAGATTATTATCTTCTAAATAATCAGATATACTATAAAATCCCTTTACAGGCTAGTTGGCTTTTTTTTTATGCCACTTGGGCCGACAAACAAGCAGACGGTCCACCTGATGGTAAGTGGTCACCGCCGCCTATGAACATTTGCAACACTAGGAGCATCGCCAATTCGTTGTCGACCCTGAGACGTGAAGTTGTTAAGTCTCATGTGCCTGTAATTTCACCGGCCCCCTTACCTTTCTAACCGAAACAGTAATACAATTGCACTACTGCTTCACGGCGGAAATGGGTAAGGTGGTACTACTTCCCCGGACGAACTCTGCACTAAGAGCTCTACTACTCTAAAAGACCAAACCGAAGGTCGCGGGTTCGATTCCCACCCAGGACAAACATTTGTGTGCATGAACATGTCTGTTTGTTCTGTGTCTGGGTGTAAATATCTATATAAGTATGTATTTAGCAAAAAAAAAGTATTATATCTAGTATATCAGTTATCCGGTCTCCATAGTACAAGCTCTGCTTAGTTTGGGACCAGATGGCCGTGTGTCAAGAACGAAATTCTTGCATGTTTTTAGATAATGTATTAAAGATTCGTATACATTGCCCTTTAAAAGATTTTTATACTTTAGTGAGACGAGTTACAGGTACAGCGAGTTTGTGCTTGATTCTAGTGTTAATTCTATGAGTGTCGCTATTTTTAGGAAATAGGTTTATATTTTTACGAACATACATTAAATTCTTATAAATTGAATTATGACGGCACAGAATATTAATGTTTTTAAACATATCTCTAAGAGAATCATATTGTAGATTGCGCGAACAGCCCTCATAAGTCCATTAAGTCTCATGTGCCCGCAATTTTACCAGCCACCTTAGCTTTCCAACCTGCAAGTGCACTACTGCTTCACGGCAGAAATGTGTAAGGTGGTACTTCCCTGGACGAACTCGGCTAAGAGCTCTACTGTTTCTTATTCAGCAACAACACTGATAGTACATCAATAAACCAATCCATCAAGCCAACATTGATGGAGGAGGAGCATCTACAAAAAGTTATGTCATTGCTTCGCCCCATTGCCCACTTATGGGCATTTCATCAAATATCATGTCGCATTCTAAAGATGCGTGTACAGTACACACGTATACCAAAGATTTTTTACTGTACAATTTTGTTTCACCACAATTGAGGCGTAGTTTCATTTTTTTTTTTTTTAAATATCCTGGGACATTCTTTTACAAGCAGCCATCTGGTCCCAAACTAAGCAGAGCTCGTGCTATGGAAACGAGAAAACTGATATACTACTTGTTTTTTCTAAATACATACTTATATAGATATTTACACCCAGACACAGAACAAACAGACATGTTCATGCACACAAATGTTTGTCCTGGGTAGGAATCGAATCGGCGACCTTAGGTTTGGCAGTCAGAGCATTAACCACCAAGCCAACTGGCCTGTCAACTACATCTACTTTGGGCAAAGGTGGTAGTTGCTTAGATGGACCTGGCGTTACCCAGGGTCTGAAAAACTGATATCCATCTCGAAGGTGGTAGGCATTTAGGCGGTACAGCATCAGGTACTCCACTGTGCCATTGACAGACCCCTGAACCCATGACTCCTCTGCCTTGACTGACAGTCCTACTAATATTATAAATATGAAAGTTTTGTATCTATGGATGTCTGTTACTCTTTCACGCAAAAACTACCAAATGGATTTGGATGAAACTTGGCACATATATAATATATACACCATAGAAAATGCCCTGGAACAACACGTAGGATACTTTTTGTGCCGACAAAATGTCACATCCCTCGGGAGCGCGGGTGAAACCGCGGGGGATAGCTAGTAAGTCATATATAATTATAAAAAAAATCATAACTCCCACACTTTGACTCTTTTACCTCTCATGGCGTACCTAAAGAAGTTCACTTCCAAAATATATTGAGGGATCTCAAACTAAGCAGAGCTTTTGCTTTGGAATACAGAGGTTCGATTCTGCAAGGAAAAGGACACTAGCTCGAGGATGTTTCGTCGCGGCCTCCATGCTCTGTCTCTTTCACACGTGAGAGATAAGCTCTCCGAGGCCTCCGTGAAGCGGCTCGCCGACGAAGTTTGTATTAACTGAAGTTAGTTATTTACGAACTTGGCACAAAGAGACATAGTATTTTTTTTTATGGCAATCTGCCGATTGTTTACACAATTTCTGCCAGTGTCATGTAACTAGATAAATAGTTATTAACAAGTATTTAGAAATTTTCATATTACTGAATTGTGGTGTTATTCACATAAACGATTCTAATGGGTGGATATCGAACCCGGAGTGGCGTGTAAAAGAGAGACGCAAGACGTTTCTACGGACCCACTTAAAAGACAATTAGACTTTAATGGAAATCTTCACTTTCGATTTATTTAATCACTTTACAGAAAGGTTAGGAAAAAATCTTTTGATTGATTAAAACAGCTCACAACAAATTTAAACATAAAGAATTTGAAAGCGTATCAAAAAGCTTAAAATGTCATTATAAAACAATACAAATACCCAAAGTTTATGTTAAACCAGTTTGTTCCGGTTAAATATTTTTGATTTAACTAATCCGCCGTGTAAACAAGACTTTACCTTTAACCTATGATCGTACGCTACCGCTGTCTCGTACCATAGTTCCTGCAATAAAAATTGTTTAAAAACCGTGGAGTCGCCACTGAAAACATATTTCTTATTTTTTTTACTTTTCAAACCAGAGGTACTTACATTTTTATACAGTCATAATAAAAGTGAGTCTTTTGTTTTAAGTCGATAATAGAAACCTTCCCTTTTGCCCTCCGTAGGCTTAAACAGAATAAATGGTTTTGCTTTTTTTTAAATAGAGCTCTTAGTGCAGACTTCGTTCGAGGAAGTAGGTACCATCATACCAATTTCCACCGTGAAGCAGTAGTGGACTTACGGTTCGGTTAGACTGGTAAAGGAGCCGTTAAAATTACAGACACGTAAGATTTAACTTCTTCACGTCTCAGGGGCGAGAACGCATTGATGCCCCTGGAGTTACAAATGTCCATGGGCGGCGATGATCACTTACCATCACGTGAACCGTATGCCTTTTCGTCGGGCTAACTCGGTAAAAAGGTAAAGTAAAGTCCCCACATTCATTAAAAAATAATTGTAACATTTAACAAAAAACGAAATCCTAAAAAATACAATCCAAGCGCTTCTCCACACCTCTCCAATCCCATTCAACTCAAGGAGCGGTCTGCCACGGCTGATTTGCCACCATTCCTTAACGAAAAGCCGTGGCATACGCTCCACATCGTCAGTCGCAATATGTCCTTAGCCGAAGGCACCTCCGACACAGAACAGGCCACCAGACAAGAAGACGAGAAGTCCACCACACCTGGTGCCAAGAAGAAGAACGACAAGAGACAGGTTAGTTCGTAGTTTTTTTAGCATCGTTATCTTTTGTGCATAATACTTACTCTAGAAGAAAAAAACAGTATATAATTTTTCCAGGATAAATATTTGTGTGCTTGAACGTAAATATATATATAAGTATGTATTTAGAAGAAAATATTAGTTTAAGTAGTATATCAGTTTTTGTTACCATAGCACAAGTTCTCCTTTGTTTGGGATCAGTGTGTGATATTGTTCCAAGATTTTCCTAAACGTTACATTATGTTGTTTTAAAAAGAATCTCGTATTGTTTTTGTGAACTAAGTAATTCTTCTTAGCTCTTTCTAAGTGCTACAATGTGTTTTCTCGCAACTTTTCTCTAAGTATGTTACATAAAACAAAGTCACTTTTTCTATCTGTCAGTTTCTGCACTATTATTTAAAACAACGCCATAGATTTTGATCCGGGTTTCATCATCTACACCAGTGGTGGGTAAAATAGATGGCCACAAATCTTAAGAAATTCTAGAGGCGGGCCAGAATCATAGAAAAACTGCATTTTGTGTAAAGCTTTTAATAAAAAAAAAATTGCGCCCCGTATTAACATATGAACTACACGGCTAGTTTAGCTTCACTTATAGTGAATGCATCTATTTTTCTACTAAGTAAAATCCAAATTATACTTATCGACCGTCAAAAGATAGTTATAGCGGGCCATATACTATCCATGTCGATGGACCCTCGGCGGGCCGGATAAAATACTTTCGCGGGCCGGAGTTGGCCCGCGGGCCGTCCTTTGCCCATCACTGATCTACACTAATATTATAAATATTAAAAATTGTGTCTGTGTGTGTGTGTATGTTTGTAATTAATAAACTCAAAAACTACTGCACCGATTTCAAAAATTTCACCATTGGAAAGCTACATTCACCCTGAGTAACATAGCCTATAGTTATTGCTAGAAAAGATTAGGGATCCTTACTAAAACTTGAGTAACGTAACCCAAGGTGTAAAAGTCTTTTATATTACTCCACGCAGAAGAAACTGGGGCACATAGCCTCATAAAAATTTGCAACTTTTAATGTGTTCTTAGTCCTTTAGCTATATTGCTCTAAGAGTGCGATAGTTGTTTCAAAATGTAATTGTTAATTTTTCGACCACTAACCTAGTTTTTTCACTAACATATTGTGTAAGGTAATTTAACATCTGATATTAATAACTAATGTTATTCCTGAAAACGGTATTCATAGTGTTAAAGAAGACAAATAAATTGTTGATTTGATTAAACAACTCACATCACAACTATTGTGTTAATTAATGTATTATTTATTTTCTGAAGTAAATTGAATACATTTTCCACCACAGTTCATGTTGGAACATAAAATATTTCCGGCTTTTGGTAGAATTGAGACCCCATCCGATCTGATTGATATCCCATCAGAGACTGCCATCTCTTCAGGGATAATGGTCGTGAAGATATTAATAAATAGGACTGACTGATAAGTTATCTAGTATATATATTTATTATTTTTGTATGCTTCACTTTTTCACAGGACATTTCTAAATGACACGTATTATTCCTGAAAAATATAAAGTTACCAAATTTAGTCACCAATTCTAAAATTACTTTAATAGAGTGAAAGTCTAGCCTCTATACCAGAAAATATGCATTTCTCTACATAAAAGATTGGATACCTTTTATTCAATTTACTTCGGCGGTAGTATATTAAATAAAATGTATTATGTTTTTAATAAATAAACATCGACAATATACATTAAAGCACTTTATATTAAATTACTGTACTAGTATCGGATATGTAACGAATGTAAGAAATATTTAAAAACTAAAAGCATAAATATTTCTAGTTATATCATAACTAAGTATTTGATAGAGCTTGATCAATTTAGGGCTAATCCAGTGAAGACTAAACATTCCTGATCTTTTTTTTAATATGGAAAGGCTTGCTTGACCACAATCTCACGATGGTAACTGATGATGTAAACACTCAAAGCCCAGAAGCTAGAACTCAGAAGAACGTGCTTCCCCTAGAGGGCAGTCAGCAAGTACTACAAGGTACCCTAAAATGTTGTAAAGCTCATTTTAGAAATCAAACTCATGACCCCGCTATGCGGATATATTCCTCAAAGATAGCAATTACTTCGAATAGCAGTCCTATAATTGGTTCGGCCAAATAAAATTTAACAATTAACCAGTAACACCAATTTGTACAACCATATATGGTTTTATAGATCTGTGGGAACATACGGACAAACATCGAGGACAATTGATGGCAATTTCGATCTATAATCCTGTCCGCCCACATTAGAACGAGGCGTAATTATACGAGAACCATTTTAAGTTTAACAAATAGATTAGATTTACAGTAACTGTTGATATTTTACGACTTTATAGTTAATTGAATTGTTATTTTACTCGACTTGTTTTTGTCGTTTTATCCTGGTTTTAGTGATTTATTACTTGTTGATTGTTATAGATTCTAATATACAGTTTTGTTACATTTAAGCTTCAGTTACATGTAACCATAGTCTATGGCCTGTAAATAAACTTTTAGGTCTTATGATAGATAAATAACCATAGTCTATCTAATGCCATTAAACGAGCAATTCTTGTATCGATCTAGCTAGGTTTCGTTTTTAGAAAACATCGTTTAGAATACGAAAGTAAAAGCATATACACTTTAAGGTACGCCCTTTATGATCGCATCTAATTCGTATCTAGGTATATATGACAGTGCATAAAAAAAGAGAAAACAGCAGTAGTCACATTAGTAAAGAAAACTCGAGCAAAGCTCGGCCATCCAGGTAGGTTTTATGATAGATAAAGAAATAAATGTTACAGTTTACTAGTCAATGAACAATAATATTACGCTTCAGTCAGAGAACATTATGTACGAGTAGTTATATTAAATTGCCTCATAATTCTTTCAAATTTTAACAGCCGGAAACTAAAAGAACAATGCCCATTAATCTGAAACGGAAGGCATGAAACGAAGACATTTCTTGATGTGTGTACCCGATAATCGTCCATGCGTAGAGCAATTACCAATCATTATTGTCGAAGCACTATTTATTCAATCCATTGTATTCTTATAAGAGTTTTTATTCATCATGCTTTTGAACGATATGTTAATGCAATGATGTATCTATGGAAGAGTATCGGGCCTAGAATGCGACCTTGTGGTACACCTAGTTGAATATTATGACAATTGGATATTATTGTTTTATTCGTTTGAAAAATGTATGGCATAAAATTATTGAGCATCTATAATCAGGTCAAAAATAACCTCAATACTTTTTCAGTATTTGAAACAAACTAATGCACACTTAATCACACCATTGCCAGATGTCCGACTCTTACATGTGGAAGGAACAGATTCATACTATGATGAAGGGCGGAGAGAGCGAGTCCGATATATCGGATTCTGAACATTTCCTCACGAAGGGAGCCTTCTTACTCACTCCCTCCCACGGCCTCAGCATGGAAAAGGCCTCGGCCATCTGTGAAAAAATGGAGTTCAAAGGATGCTTCTCCCTTACGAAGACGGCTACTGGAATACTCTTTAAGTTTTCCAGTGTGGATGACTACCAGATGGTTTTCAAGAAAGGTTTCCATAAAGTGACGGGATCCAGGTTCTATAGGAAGGTAATTGGAATCTGTAACTGTATTTTTCTTGCTTTCTAGCAAATTATCTTGAACGCTTCTATTGGCCTAATTCATGCTTTTTATTAACTTCATAATACTGTGCTTTTATCTCTTCGCCCTTCTCTTCTTCCACATTTTGTATGTATTTACATAAAACTTTTAAATTACATAATGCTAATCACAGGAACCTACCAGGTAAAACGCTCTTAGTTCTTATATAACATAACTTATTTCTACGTATGTGTGTGGTAAATCATTATTTCTGTAGGGATCTTTAAAATAGCTAAGTTTAAGTTGTCACTTAAACCGTTTCTTTTAATCTACCACCTTCATCTTCTTTATCATTAATCAGTTCTATAACTTCGTTTACCAGATCGCGATCCCATGCAGACCTCAGAAAACCTTTACCATTTACGTTTATGACATTCCCGATGAGGTGCCCGAGGAGGACGTCCGTCATGCCCTCTACAAGTACGCCTCGGTTGTTGAAGTGGTTCGCCTACACTTCTCTGGATCTCCTAGAGAGGGTAATATTGGTAGCATTTTATTACTTACCATTGTAACTAAGCTGGTGTATATTTTCTTCTTGGAAACTATCTTTGATTTTGTCTTATTCTTTGAAGCCTCTAAAAGTCTCGAATCAAATTTATGTCGCAGCTTAACCATAAATCGTAATTGTGATTTTTTCTACAAAGGCAATAAAGCGTTACACCCTAATTCATTTTAAACTCATTGCGTCTGAAATGACAAAAATGATAAATTGGCGACTCTAAATTAATATGACCTCAAGGTCTTTCGGTGCTCTTTGTAAAATTAAAAAGGTATTATAGAACGGACGTTGATAATACTTTTGATTAGTTCAATCATAATCGGAACATGGAAAAGCTTTAATGTTTGTGCCAGAGGAGTTTTATAAGAACTTTATAAGAAGATTATAATCTGATGGCATATAGATATTATATTGAATGTCCTGTTTAATATCATTATAATCCAATCCTTTTAAAATAATATTTTAATGACTACAATGCATAGCGCGACCTAGCAGGATACATCATTTTATTAAAAAGTTGAAGCAAAGTTTATTGCCTGCCGTTTTGAAACGGTGTATGTACCTGATAATTCATAATTATCTGTGAACTCAAGGAACCTCAACCCCTAAACCCCTGGAGAAGACCTCCTCCCGAGCGCTCACCACCATCGACGGCGAACTGGTCAGCAGCATGGTCCCGAAGGAAGCCACCAGCGTCATGCGCGTGACCCTCGCCAGCATTGAAGAAGCTAACATCCTCCTGCAGAATGGTCTGGACTTCTACGGAGCCACTTACTTCCCCACCGAGCTGGCCACTCCCGCGCAGGCTGCTAAACTGATCAAGCCTAGCAGGTATGATGATTGGCGCAGGTAAGACTGAACTTTGAGTTTTTATTGCTGTATGATTAAAAATAATTATAGAGGAGCGAGGAGCGACACTCCTTCATTTAAATGGGTAGATCTTTCGCCTGGCTAGTTTATTGCGCCTGGAGACCGCGGTCCAGCCGTCTTTTTCTTTTTTTAAGTGGACTAGTTGGCTCCTATAGCATTTACACTTTTACGCGAACAATTCGACAAGCGCTTAGAGCTCTCAGCCGTGGGTTACCAACTATTGATGTCGAAAACTTATATACATAGATAAATCATGAGAGTGCTTCGATGGCACGACGCAGGATTATGAGGCGTCTGTTACCATTAGGGTACTCATTCTCCACTATGTCGCTACATACCCTTGTATAAATGAGGAATCATCTAAGGCCATTGATTCGATATTCAGTCTGATGTTAAAAAACATTACATAATTGTGTATTGTGCCCAAAAAATATCTTTATTAAGAAGTAACTGAAAACCTCGCTTCGCAGTGGGCACTTTAACATATCTCAAATAATTTTCTAAATCTTTTCAATAATATTGTGCTTAATTAATCAAGTGATTTTCGAGGCTTTAAGGCACATAGATTTTATTTTACATACTAGTCCAGTGTTGGCAAGTGAAAATATTATTCTCCTAAACACTAGCCGGTCCTAATATTTCGAGCAGCCACAAATCACCGTTTGCTTGCTCACAGGGTAACTGGAGGAACAGTCTCTGCTCGTGTTCGGGACCTGCTCCCAGTCTTCGACCAGCAAGGATTTACCAAGTTCGCTCCACCAGCATCCAGGCTCGTGAAACCACGATCCAAGTAAACTTGATTGGACGTGTCGTTGCTAAAACCTTTAATTTAACACCAGTCTCTGAGAGTATCCTATCTCATGTCTTGGTCTGGAAATTTTCATCAGAATCACTTGATAGTATTATTGCATTAACTTGTAAGGTGGCAAATTTTTGTTAAGAAAGCAAAGATTTTGTCGCTGGGAGTAATAATAACAGTCAATCAATTAATTCTCATGTTGCCAGTATTAATACTGAAAAGGATGCAGATCTAAAATCAAAACTAATTGATGAAGCTCATGAGACAGAAGATTTTCAGCAATGACACTTAATAAAGAACCGATGATCCCAAAATGACGTGCCACAAGGTTGACGAAACGAAGAAAAATAACAAAACCATTTAATATATTTTGCATTTAGGACAACTGTATTTACATAACTAATTTGTACATAAAGTATATCTACATAATTATCTGATATATATAGAACATATATTTTGTAATTTTTTTTATTTTTTGTTGACAATTTTTTCTTTTGTTCTGTTTTAGTACCAAGATGCATTTATTACCTAGTTTATATATACTAATCTTATAATGTGGCATTATTTGCAAAGACACCGTTTGTAATCTCAATTTTGTTACCAATAAAATAATAAAGCTATGTCCTAGTTATTTCTTTGTTTAATTTATTACCTGTAACTGTATTATCTAGATAAATTACATAAGGATTTTACTCCTTTGCGATAACATTAAATATTCATATAAATCATTATTTGAAATTTAAAAGCTATAATTCAACTATTTAGGTGCTTAAAATATTAAATAAATCTGTACAGTATGCCTTATTATTTGCCTTACACATAAACTCCTGTTTAACTAAAACATTTACATAAATAAGTATTTTTTTAATTCCAGATTGTTATAGAATAGTAATCCTTACGGCTTTATGATAAGGTACAGCATCATCTAACAATTTACTATTAGATCAATAAACGAACCTTATTTCAATAGCTATAAAGTCGATTTTTCAATGACATTCCAAAACCTCAAAAAGGACTGGAGGAGAGTTCTGTCCTTGTCTAAAATGCGATGTTATTTACAAGTTCGATTGAGTGCTTCAGTTAATTAGTGTTTTATGAACAAAAGCGTAAATTTCAAAGTAAGGGTTTTTAGAAACACAACTATTTTACATCTTTAAGAAAATATTTAATAACTATTTTAAATCTTATAACAGTTTAATTTAAATTTCTTAGGAATAATCCACAGCACCGTAACGTTTTAATAATAAAGATCATTATTGACTACTTAAATATCACAGATTAACAATTAATTGTTCGCTTTCAGCTTTTCAAAGTACGGGTTGGATATGTCCAGATAATTCGGATAAGATCGCCTAGTAGTCGATTGGTTTTGCTCGGTCAGGGACTCGGAGGCCCTGTTTCGATTCCGGATCGGGTAAGGTAAATATCGTTTCTTTATTAAGAAATTATTACCTGTAGCTCGGGATTGGTAACGTGCCGTTACTTCTTTGAGGATAATGAGCGTTAAGATTTATCATGCTAAAATATATGCAAACAATATATTCGCATACATATTAATCGAGAAAGATCTCATAATAATTTTTTGTTCGATTAGAATTGCGATTGTTGGCATTTTATAAAAGTTGACCAGCTAGACAATCTAAAATGACGTGTCAAAATATGGCACCTGTATATATCCACACTGTACAAACAATTACATTAACAAGTTACACTTTAGGTCCTGAGCTTTTACCATACTTGAATCTCTCCTCAATTTCCTGCAAGCTCTTCCCTTTCGTCTCTGGCAAAATGAAATACATAATAGCTGTTCCGATAAGCGATATAACACCGTACATAAGAAACGTGATGACCTCACCGAAGTTCGACATCATCCCCGGTGCTGTCTTCACCACAGCAAAGAAAGCTGCGAAGGTTGTTGCGGAACTAATACCTGAACCTAAGCCCCGAACTCTCGTTGGGAATACTTCACCACACATGATCCATGGCAATGGAACCAGACCGATGGAAATAGCACAGATGTACACCATGAGACATGTCAATGGTAACCATGCCATATTCTCTGGTTTCCAGTACAAGAACATGGATAATCCTACCATAGATAGGGCGGTCCAAACCCCACTGATCATACACAACGGCCTCCTTCCATATTGCTTGCAAACAACACACGCCACAACCGACATTACAACTCGTAATCCGTCTATAATCAACATAGCTAAATAATGATCTATTCCCTTCCCGACAGCCTTCTCTACAATCTCTATAGAATAAAACGCAACAGCGTTCACACCGGAAAATTGGCAAGTAACGAAAAATACAATCATTATAAAAAGAGGTTTAATTAACTCCGGACTTTTCAACAAAATTAGCTTCTCACGCCAATTTAGAGGCGGTTCAGCATCAGCTGCCTTTTTGCTGTCGAGTAAACCTCTTAGTTCAGCCTTGGCTTCTTCACCATAACCTCTGAGCCAAACGAAAGATTTAACTCCATCGTCGATGTGTCCTTTTGCAATCAACCAAGTAGGACTTTCTGGGATTATAGTTAGTAAAGCAACTGATAATATTGGAAACATGCAAGATATTGCAGCTGTCCATTGCCAGGTGATAAAAGTCCCTAGAAGATGAGCTAAAAATATTCCTACGGCTATAGCTAGTGAGACGCCAGCAAGGAAAAACCCTCTATATTTTGGTTCGGATGTTTCTCCAATGTAGACAGGTCCTAGAGGTCCGTGGAGACCAACGCAGAGTCCCGTGAGGAATCTGCCGATGAGCATGAGGGTCAAGTTGTTGGCGAAGGCTATGATAATCCAACCGAGGAGAAATGGCACGCAGATTATGTAGTGAGAGTTCCTTCTTCCAAATTTCTCCATCAGCCATCCGGATATGAGACATCCCGGTGCCATGGGCAAAGCAGCCATTGCAGCTGAAATTAGAAACGAATCAAATTGTAGATTTCATAATGAAGTTCTAAAGACTTCCTGCTAACATACGTTGCCAAAATCATTATTGCTTCGTTACGCTAGACCAAATCTTAATTATACAATTAGATCTACATTTACTTCCCTGTCTATTAAATATTTGTATTCTATAGTTGTTTTTGCACATTGTTATCTGTGTAAATTCACGTTCAAGTTAAAACCCACCAATCCATGAAGCAGTGTTCTCGTCCGAAGGTATAGATCCAGTTCCATTCTTTAATTGAGGCAGTAGGATCGCTGAATATCCTGATGTAAGACCCGAAGTGAACGTGAGGAGAATTGCTGCTGATGCTGCTAGACTCTGTAACATTAAGCACTGATTTATTAGTAACAATAAAACCGTAATAATACAGATAGATAAATGAGGGGCCAGTTGTTCGATACCCTGATGTTATCACACCGCATGTGTGTGCATGAACAAGTTTGTTCTGTGTCAGAGTAAATATCTATACAAGTATGTATATAACAAGAAGTATATCAGTTATCTGGTTGCCATAGTACAAGTAGCCAAGTAGCTCTCCTTAAAATAGTATCAGACAACCGTGTGTGCACAATGCCCCTGGATAATTATTAGTATCTTATATATAATTCTTCTGTCCGTGTGTATGATAATGAACTCCGCCTAAACAGCTGGATAGATTTTGACGAAATTCTTTTAGTATGTTCCAGTGGATTCCAGAATTGTTTTGGTTCACAATTGGACCCTGCATTTGTATGGACTTATTTTGGCAGGACAACGGCTGTCAGGATGTGTTGCTATACAACTTTTTTGTGTCAGGAACCTTAGCAGGCATAGGTTGATAAACTCACTTAAGTTACATCACTATCTGAAGAACAGCAAAATATATATAATCACTACATCACTACATAGTATAAAACAAAGTCGCTTTCTCTGTCCCTATATCCCTATGTATATTTAAATCTTTAAAACTACGCAACGGATTTTGATGCGGTTTTTGTTAATAGATAGAGTAATTAAAGAGGAAGGTTTTTATGTATAATACATGTGACATCCCACGGGAACGCGGGTAAAACCGCGGGCGACAGCTAGTACTATTATATATAAAACATAGATTATTGTGACATTTAGGTGCTTTATTAAATTATATTCTCAAGCGAAGACTAACTGACCACTCCCCCAGCCTAAATGGCATTAACTTTGACAATCATGTTTAAGCGAAAAGCTACATAAATAAAATGAAGCTACGATTCAAAATTAAAGCAAAGCTGACTACCCCGGAGCCTGTTTGACGCAAAAACTGTGTCCTCAAGGCCTCGAGCCGATCAAGTTACCGATATTTAGCGCAGTGGATACAAGAGTCCTTTCACCTCAAATTATTATATTACTGAATTGAATGGCGTACCAGATATGTATACTGTTGATCTAGTTTTATTAAAACCAGTATTAATGCAGTATAAATCTGTCCCGCACTCATAGTACAAGATAGCTCATCTATTTATAAACATTAAGTAGTATCGTGCAAGTTTGTTATTGTTTGTTTATCTGTGAGTCTCGTGGTTGTGTTCAGATGCAGATGTAGATGTAGATTATTAATGATTGCAGTTAAATTTATCTGTTGATAAACCAGCCAGCGTAGAAGCGCTGATTGTCTATAGTACAAATGTTACTTCAGATTCTATATGTGGTTTAAATTGGTAAATAATAATAGTTGAATTTTCAATCCGGACCGGTTCACCATAATGTATATTAGAGAGATTTAAAAGGTCTGAAGATCGTTTTTTATAACAAGCAAATTAAGTTATGTTTCCTAAACTATACTTAATCTATACTGATATTATAAAGAGGAAAGATTTGTATGTAAGTATGTTTGTTACTCTTTCGTACAAAAACTACTCAACGCATATGGATGTAACTTGGCACATAGATAGAGCATATCCTGGAATAACATATAGGCTACTTTTAATCCTGGGAAAATGTGATCCCTCGGGAATATGGTTAAGAAACGATTTTAAATAGTTTAGTTGGGGCCGGTTTGAAAGTCAGCCTTAAACTGAAATGCCCGAAGAAGGAACTTGATGAAAGGGCCATCGATTGGTCCCATAAAAGTGGGTCGAGCCACTTTGCAAGGTTTTCAACCCACGTATTCATATTACGTATGTGTCTTACAACCCTAGCAAAGTACAGAATCCTTCTTGGAATGTCCTCAGCATAGTTTATTTAATTTACCCTCAGCTGGCACTCAACTAACAGAACTGTCATTGTAAAAGCTATCTCCAGCTGACTATTTCAAGTCAAAATATAAATTACTAGCCGTCCCCCACGGTTTCACCCGCGTTCCCGAGGGATGTAACATTTCCCGGCACAAAAAGAATCCTATATTACTTCTAATACCTCTAAGAATATGTCTACAAAGTTTCATGATGATCGGTTAAGTAGTTTTCGCGTGAAAGCGTAACAAATAAACTTACATTATCATTTCTAATATTAGTATTAGTATTTGACGGGCCAGTTGGGTTGGTGGTTAGAGACCCTGACTGCCAAGCCGAAGGTCGCAGGTTCGTTTCCCATCCAGGACAAACATTTGTGTGCATGAACATGTCTGTTAGTTCTGTGTCTGGGTGTAAATATCTATATAAGTATGTATTTAAAAAGTAGTATATCAGTTACCTGGCAGCCATACTACAAGCAGTACACTCTGCTTAACTTGGGATCAGGTAACCATGTGTGAAGAATGTCTTGGGACATTTATATGGAAATCTTAAATAAATAATGATGTTTGATCTCACCTGTTTCCACACTGGAGAAAATCTGACAACGGTCTTCGAATCAGTGAGCAACGCATCTTCCTTAGGATTGTCTTTATCATTCAACGAAAGTCCAGGACTCGAACTAGAAATCTTTATATTTTGTATGTAATTTGACATAACTCCTTCATTCTTCTTGGTATCTTCTTTTGTGTTCTTCTCATTTTCTTTTTCAGGCTTCTTATCATCCGTGTCTTCTGTAGCTTTGTCTTTATTATTGTCTATTGGTTTTTCTACCTTATTATTGTTATTTTCTTTAAGTCCATCTGTTAGAACTGTATCTGTTGGATTCGTTCTTAAATCTTCATTCTTCTCGTTAGCTTCTGCTGTCATATCGACTCCTGAAACAAATATTAACATCAATACAGTATATTTTTAGATGAGAGTGTTAATTGAAAACCTGCCTTATTGGCGACATCTCTTGATTTTTAAATTACATTATTGCTGTTGCGCATTGCTTTTTCGACAGTTCCTTTCACAAGTGATTATCGATGTCAATTACGATCAAATTCGTGTCTAAATTTAGCTTAATTATCGAGGAGCAGGAGTAAGACTAATCGGCCAAGGTCACTGAATAAAGTACCTCACATTTTTTATTAACATTTTCAGTGATAATATCTTGTCTAATATTTTTTGTCGCTCCGCAGTTCCGGGAGTAAGTAGGTATTTGATTTGACACGGTACAAGTGATATCAAAGGCTTTTAATTAAATGCGCCATTGTTGTCACATAAGATCTGTCTGCTTATTCGTTTTTTTACAATAATAACCCGCCCATTCTGATTGAAAACATGTCTTGGGTGGTAAATAGTACCTAAATGGTAAATGTGGGTATACCGGACTATATATAGAAAATGTTGGAGGTTTAAGTCTCATATTCCACTATTTGTTATAGTATGCTGCGGGGTATATTCGTTAATCCTGTGTTAGGTATGCTAAGCTACTCTCGGTAAGAGACAACACCCTCTGTATTGTCAGGTAAATGCACATGTAATTTAATTTTATAACTGTTTATTAGGATTTCCAACACAATCCTGTGTAAGAATGCTTAAGATTCATTATCCAATAATGTGCAAAAGATATAGTAAACTAACTGTCCCCCGCGGTTTCACTCGCGTTTCCGAGGGATGTTACATTATTTTATACTTTCTATCATCAATAGTTTTCACGGCGCACGCGATGTAAGGAGTTTTTTAGTTTTTTTTTTACTTTTTTTATTGGAGTTTTAGTAAGGATCCCAATTTTTTTTGAAAATATTATATAGCCTATGTTACTCAGTGATAATCTAGCTTTTTAACGGCCAAATATTTTTTTAAATCAGTCCCGTAGTTTTTAAGTTTATTCGTTACATACAAAAAAAAACTTTCTTCTTAAATATAAGTTTAGATAACACAACACGACAAATTAAACGAGTACAAATTAATTAGAGCTAAATGAAAGATGTGATATTTTAATTAAGTATTTACCTCTCAACCTAGACCAGTTTCATAATGATGTTTTCCTACCTGAACTAACTTAGCCTCTCATTGAAACTAAGGTCACTTCCAAACCCGACGGTAAAAGTGTCGTAACCTTACAGGTTGGAGGATCAACAGGTCGAAACAGTGTCTTCATTATGTGCAGTCATATTTATAAGCAGGTTAGTGCAATAATTAGTTCAAGGTGATCAGCCGTACCCATAGACAATGGTTAGCGTGCGCGTGCGCAGAATTATTAACACAAAATTGACGGGCGGTGTCAGGTGCGCATATCTAGTGCGTTGACTGTACGTGGGAATAGGAAGGTCTCCTATCCATTGTTGTTAGATTTATTTATTTATGCATTTTAAATGCTCGCTAAAGACTTTTAGAACTGTAGCTTGCTATTTTAACTATTTTTTTAAATACAGTATAGCTTGTGCAGTAGATTGCGAGAGACTACACACATTTGTTGAATGAACATGTCTGTTTAGTTCTTGAATATTCTTTTTTAATTTAATGTTGTCTATCTACTTTCAATTCAAAATGCTAAGAATACTAAATCAGTTGACCTGTTTCTATACTACAAGCTCGCTTAGATCGAATGACCGTGTGTGAAGAATCTCCTAAGATATATATACTTATTTTTTTTAAAGTAACAGTCAAGTAACAATTTAATTTTAAAAATTTTAAATTGTTAAATAATATTGATTCTTCTTCTTTGGCCTCGCCTTTTCCCGCTACACGGGGTCGGCTTTTCCAATCATGCGACGCCACGTGGTCCGTCGCTGTGCGTCCTCTTCCCTCAGACCCAATTCCTTCATGTCCCTCTGGACATTCGTCAACCAGGTGGTCTGAGGTCTTCCTCTTCTCATCTTTGTAGCAGCCATAGAAAGGCACTTCCTCACGACATGATCCTCCGTTCTACGCATAACGTGACCGTGCCATCGCAGCCTGGACTCGCTCAGCTAAATAATATTGATTGACTTTTAATAATGTTTTGATTTATCTTTTTAGTATTTTTTAATTATTATATTATTATTTTTATTTAATTTGTAGTTAGTGATAATTGTTATTTTTTGTTAATATGTATTCTAATTTTGATTATTCATGTTGATTTTGACAATTTTTTTTTTGTACGCTTGATATCTTGATATGTAGTTTACTGTAAATGGTGTGCATACCTGTAAGTGACGTATTTACACTGTACTCAAATTATGAAATATTGTGTCACTAATAATTAATTGTAAATATGTCGTTGGTTTGCCTTATCAATAAATAAATAAATAATTCTATTCGAAAGGGTTAGAAGAAAGCACTGATATTTTTGGATTGAATGATTTTTTAACTTAATTAACTATTATTATTTATCAGAAAGGTAATTGATTCTACTAATATGTGCTTATATCGAGTCCCTGCCTAATAATTCTTCACTTTAAAGTGCATATTGAATCGGTTTTTAAGGTTCACATTTTGGCCTGATACAACCTTTTTTGGGACTTCTTATTTACGTTCTAACCACTCAGTTACTCAGAACCTATTTGTTGTTTGAAAATCAGGTGCTCATTTAAGATGGTGATAGCTGTTTCTTGACTAAGGCTTTGGAACTGGACTTTATGATTTTTTTATTGTAGTTTTTTTTTTATTTCTATCGCACAAATTGACTCCATGCTGCCTGATGTTAAGCAGACAATGAAGTATAGTGATGGCCATCATCCCACCATCCTCAAGTCTCCATGATGTCAACATTTCATTTCATCATCCACCATCTCGGTTCTCCCCACACAAACTTTCAATGGTGGAAGAGACAGTTAACACAAGCTTCGACTTAGCTTGGAGACCAGCTTCTCCTATTAACTAACTTCATATGCAAAGGTTTATCGCCTTCATTTAACACCTTATTTTTTAAGGAGAAAGAAATAAGGCATCATTATGATTTTCAATGTAAAAGTAACATATTTGCACCAAATGGAGTACACCCGTGAAATCAACATTTAACTGATTTATTAACTATAATAACAGATTATACAACAATCATTTAAAAGATTTATAATTATGACGTATTTGAATTGCTTCATGCACACTCGGAGGAATGCACTTTCGGTTATCGAGTCTTGCATGCAGCTGAGTATCAATGCAGTTAATATAAAATTTATGACATTTAGCAACCGAACATGTTGCACAACTGGTTGTTGTGCGTAGCAACTACTATTGCAAATTACTTGCGATTTAGTTCACGTATGATTAGTAAAAAAATTTTTGATAATGTTGCAGTGTTGTAGCGGCGAGTACCACTACTCCTACTCTAGGATGTTCTAAGAGGCGACTAAAGAGTACACCGATGACCACGTGCACTTATATCTTGCACAGACTGTCAACAAAAGCTTCTCAAAGAGAGTTGCCGGTCGTAAAAATACTTGCCAAATCACTTGTGATACGTAATGCGCCGAATGCCAGAAAGCATACGTATTGCGATTCCTAAATGATTGGGGATATTTAACATATACAATATTATAATACCGGGAAATATTTAAAAAAAAAAAAACTTGTGACGTAATTTATAGCTGGCCACTAAAAGGGTCTCATTGGAACAGACCCCAAAAATGTTCACGTATGGATTGCAGTTTTATAACAGTGTCCTTGAATATCCTTTCAAAGACTGAGGTCAAGATCAGAACATTTTGTAGAAAGGAAAAATTAAACCTGCTTTGTTATAAAAAAATAATAAAACCTTTTTATTATTTATTATGAACTATATAATTACCTTGACAGGCGTTTTACGACTATTGCTCTAAACTAGTGAACGACCATTTATGGTTATTTTTTTATTTGAATGTTAAAATAAAGTTCCTGATTTCAATTATTATTTATTGAATACTAAAGCTCGTCAATAATAATTTATTAGTACTATCAGTCATCAGTTTAAATAATAATATTAATTAAATGTATATTATTATAAAAATAAAAGCTATTTCTACATATTTGCATTTATATCTACATAATACAAAACGAAGTCGCTTCCCGCCGTATGTTCGCTTAGATCTTTAAAACAACTCAAAAAATTTTGATGCGGTTTTCATTAATAGACAGAATAGTTCAAAAGGAAGGTCTATATGTATAATATATGTGACATCCCTCGGGAACGCGGGTGAAATCGCGGGGGATAGCTAGGCTTCCTTTCACGCACCATCACCTCAAAACTACTGAACATATCGGGATGGGACTGCTACCATTCGACGCGTAGTTTTTCCTAGATGGTTAATTCTATGTATGATATTGATAATCGTGGATGGTACCGCAGGGGACAGCTAGTTATATAAGTAAGTATATACAGCTAATATCCATACGTCTTGAAATCAAACACTTTACATAGCTACCTTGCAGAGTATTGCTCATTTCGAGATAACATTATTCGAACCAAGTAAACACTCGACTGAGCAAGGATACCTACTTATTGAAGGAATAGCAACTATTGAATATATTGGCCTACTTTGAAGTCAACTATGTTGAATCCCACAAATATTATTAGTATAAAAGTATGAATGTCTGGTTGTTTGTAACTCGATTTGGATTTGGATTAGAATGAACTTTCTACGCTTCTCTAATAGTAAAAGAAATATAAAATCTAAAGATTGATCTTAAAGATCTAAGCACTAAAGATCCATATTTAGTTTAAGCTAGAGACCTTAGAAACCTAACCCTGACCCTAAAAATGACACTAACTCGAGGATGTTTCGTCGCGGCCTCCGTTCTCTGTCTCTTTCGCTTACTACGCTAATACTACTAATCACGTGAGAGATAAGCTCTCCGAGACCTCCGTGAAGCGGCTCGCCGACGAAGTTTGTGTTAGCTGAATACGGGGGCAGTAATCCTAAGTAAAAATACCGTATTGTTATACCGTATTAGTATACGGTATAACAATTGTATCTACCAACGAAATTTTGATAATCACGCCTCAATACAGTAAGTCAAAATTCATACCTAAGCCTTTAAAAACCACCAAAAACTTTGTTAAAAATAATCTCTACTAACTATCTAAAATCATCTCATTATAATTCTAATCTCCGATACAAAACATATAATACTGACACAGAACAATTAAGGGGCAAGATAAAAAAAGTTTTGCGAGAAACGAGTTTAAACAAATATCCGGCCGTTCGGTAGTAAAGTTCGGACGTTATTGGTGGATAGATGCACAAAATAAGGCAGTTGGAAGACTTTGCCCGGCCGATTATATCGATAAAGCGAGCATTGCCTCTCAATATCTATATATACCAGCGATTGGATTTTTCAGAGTAGTAGAGCTCTTAGTGCAGAGTTCGTCCGGGGAAGTACTACCACCTTACCCATTTCCGCCGTGAAGCAGTAGTGCAATTGTATTACTGTTTTTCGGTAAGAAAGGTAAGGGGGCCGGTGAAATTACAGGCACATGAGACTTAACAACTTCACGTCTCAGGGTCGACAACGCATTGGCGATGCTCCTAGTGTTGCAAATGTCCATAGGCGGCGGTGACCACTTACCATCAGGTGGACCGTCTGCTTGTTTGTCGGCCCAAGTAGCATAAAAAAAAAAAACAAAAAAACAAAAAAAAAAATTGAAATCTATATATACATTTTCATTCATCAACTTCAGAGCATGGTCTCCCTTGGCAACGAGAATGCTTAATTCTATCAGTTTTATCATGGTTGTGGTACTGAATCTGGTCTCCAAATACGAAGAATGAGCAGGCCACAAGGCAGCTTGGAATGAGCTGTTGGTGAATAGTGACTCAATATATACTTATTCATTCATCAACTCCTAAGCTCGATCACCCTTGGCAACGAGAAGGCCCAAATTCATCACTCTTATCATGGTTGTGTTACTGAATCTGCCTTCCATATAATACGTAAGCTGCTTGGCAGCTGATGAGCATCACGGACGAGACCTCCCAGGGGCGGCACCAATGCCCCCACCTACACTGGTCGGCCCAGAAGAAGGCAATTCATAAGCTGGGAATAGCGTCAGTGAAGCTGCAGCGCATCTCTCAACACCCTTAGCTGGTGACACCAATGTTGGTCGCTTTGGGTGGTGTTTGATAAGTGGCGAGTCACCATCAGCCAGAACAATCAAGATTGAGATTTGATCTGGCATGTTGTCTTAATCAAAAGGCCAGCAACCTGCCCAGCAAGATCCTCCCTATAAACCCAATATAGTGTCCTTCTTTCTGCTATAGTTCTTGTACTTAGCGGATGATGTCTTTGCTATCTCATCAGCGTGTGTGCACTACTGCTTTACAGTGAAAATGGGTATGGTGGTGGCGATTCTCCGGAAGAACTTTTAACTAAGAGCTATTGAAAATATGGAAGGTAAGGTAAGAATTTTACGTTTCATCGAGTGAGGCAATTAAATATAGTATATCAGTAGTATTAAATACTAATGTATTGTTTTATTTAATTTTTTTTTCTGTAGTGCGTTTTGTAAATACAATTTTAATTTTAATTCTATTAATTTGTAACTTATTTTTAATTTTCATATTAGTGCAAATTATGTAAGTAAAGTGCAAAATGTTGTTTCACAGCTATTGTTAGTAAGTAGGCTTGTCCTAATCTTTAGATTATGATTTATATATTGTACTATATATAAATATTATTAAAATATTTTCTTTTCAAAATTTTAATCCATTTATTTAGTTTAAGCCCGCTGAAGGCACTTGTAAAGTTCAAATTTAAAGTTACTGAAGCTACCACGTCTTCAAAGTCAGAATCAACGTACTCGAATTTCCGAGAAACACTTTTTACTGAGAGCTACTCAGATAAATAAGTTTAGTGACTTGATTTATTTTTTTATTGCAGTCAATATTTATTCTAAAATTATCCTTAATCGTAAAATATAGTCTTCTCTATAGACTGGCATTTATACATTCTTTGCATATTTTTTTTGTCACATTTTGTAATATAATTCTTTTTAAAACGAAATGACGCCAATTCAACTATTTTAACAATTTTGTCTTTATGTATCTGTACGTATTTTTATAACTCAAGAATGATATTATAAAATTTGTTAGTCAGAACATGTGATTGGCTATATACCATATGATATCGAAAAACTTTGACAGGCCAGTTGTCTTGGTGGTTAGCGACCCTGACTGCCGAGTCGCAGATAGCAGGTTCGATTCCCATCCAGGACCAACATTCGTATGCATGGAGTGCATGTCTGCTTCTTCTGTGTGGGTGTAAATATCTACATATATTGTATGTATTATATGTATTCAGGAAAATAAAAATGTAGTATATCAGTTATCTGGTTTCCATAGTACAAGCTCTGCTTAGTTTGGGATCAGAGGGCCGTGTGTGAAGGATGTCCCAGGATATTATATTATTAAAGTAGTAACAAATAATGGTACATCGTTTAACAAATACCTACAACTCCCTTTTTAGCATAAACCATAAAAAATACAACTATTCAAATCAGGCCCAGCTAAGGTACTTAAGGTCCGTTTATTATGTGCTTTATCATTTCTAGAGCTCTATATAATAAGGTTCAAATTAATGGTTCATTTTATCGTAAAACAGATGAACTTTGGACACTAGTATTATATGTTATTATACACCTACGACATTAGACTAATAAGATTAAATGTAAACGTTTGTTTAAATTAGGATAGCTTATGTCCGTTTGTTGCCACCATTTTACTTACGTTTATTCGCGTACCAAATTGTGTGAGGTATTTATATATTACTAGCTGTCCCCCGCGATTTCACCCGCGATCCCGAGAGATGTAACATTTTCCCGACACAAAAAGTATTATATGTTACTTCTAATACCTCCGAGAATATGTGTACAAAGTTTCATGATGATCGGTTAAGTAGTTATCGGGTGAAAGCGAAAAGAAGACATTCACATTTATAATATTAGTAGGGATGATCTATTCCAAGCGCGGATCCACCGTTGTGGGCATGGTGGGCATGCCCACAGCCCTAATAGACTCGTGACGTCACACTTCTACGGTCTATTGAGGTCGATAGGCTGATGATGTTATAGCCAATGCCTTTATAAAATAAATAACTCCTTTGTAAGAATTTACTAAATCGATTACTAGCTGTCCCCCGCGGTTTTACTCGGGTTCCCGTGGGATGTCACATGTATTATACATAAAAACCTTCCTCTTCAATCACTCTATCTATTTAAAAAACTGCATCAAAATCCGTTGCGTAGTTTTAAAGATTTAAGCATACATAGGGATATAGGGACAGAGAAAGCAACTTTGTTTTATACTATGTAGTGATGTAGTGATAGTGATGAGCGAGTTTGTACTCCGAATCATTCTTTGGCCGATTTTCGGATGGCTGTGACTACAACCTTTTGTGGGCTAGACACGTGCCTGATCTATTCCTGACTATAATCAATATTTGTGCCAAATTTCATGCAGATCTGTTTAGCCGTTTATCCATACAAACTTCCGCATTAATAATAGTAAAAATGAAAAAAGAAATTGTAAGAAGAGTTGAATATATTGTTGAAAATAATAACGCACAATTATAAAATCAGTTCTTATTCAAACAAACGCTTAGGTACCTACTCTGGTATATCTCGTTTAATAAATTATACGACGACAACAATCTTTAATAAAACCTAAGAAAATTATATGTAAAAGTCACGTTCCCACATTATTTTAACTCGAAACTGGTTTGTGGCGGTTCGACAAAGTAATATTGTCAGAAAATATATATATACAAAACTTTTCCTCAAACATATTTTTTGTAATAATTTTATTTTTTTTATTACAAATTACAAAGGTAGATTAATATCGAGCTTTCAGTGCAGAGTTCGTCCGGGAAGTAGTACCACCTTACCCGTGAAGCAGTAGTGCACTTGCATTACTGTGCTTCGGTTAGAATGGTAGGGAGGTGAAATTACAGGCACATGATACTTAACAACTTCGTGTCTCAGGGTCGACAACGCATCGGTGATGCCTAGTGTTGCAAATGTCTAGACGGTGACCACTTACCATCAGGTGGACCGTCTACTTGTTTGTCCACCTAAGTGGAATCAAAATAAATTTTAAAAATGTTGTCCTACGTCATTTAATACATTTTATTTATTACAAGGGATTTGGCAGATATTTTACGACCGCCCGCTTGCCTGACGCGAACCCTCTTTATATTTTAGGGTCTTTGGCGAAGCAACGAAAAAACCTTTAAGAACGCAAAACGAAAGGTCTACGTCCGAGAAAGACGTGTCTCAGTTTTATAAAATAACAACCTGCTGTTTTACCCATGTTTTCCGGAAAAGTTACATATTCCCAGATAAAAAATAATATGCTATTCCAGGCTATAATCTATCTATGTGCCAAATTTCATCAAGATCCGTTCTCCAGTTCTGTCATGATTGTATAACACACTAAGTACCAAAACAAACCTTCCTTTTGCATTGAAAATAGTATTAAGATATATATGTAATATATTCCATATACCTACTAATATTATAAATGTGAATGTAAGTTTGTTTGTTACCCTTTCACGCGAAAACTACTTAACCGATCATCATGAAACTTTGTACACATATTCTTAGAGGTATTAGAAGTAACATGATACTTTTTGTGCCGGAAAATGTTACATTCTTCGGGAACGCGGGTGAAACCGCGGGGGACAGCTAGTATTATTATAATTAGACACTAGTTATATAATATCTAGTAATCTACACTTAATAACAGGATATTTGTAGCTCTTTCAAACAAAAGTACTTAACGAATTTGGATAAAACTTGGCACAAAAATGGTACATGCCCTGGAATAACAATCTAATATACATTATATCCCAAGAGACTGGAAGGTCCTTTGAGAATGTAGGTAAAACCACAGCAGCGGCAGAAATTAGTAGAATCACTAGATTTTGAAACAGAGTGTGTCAAAGGAAGTACCATCATACCTATTTTCGCAATGATTACAGTAGCGCACTTGTATTACTGTATTTCCACAGGCTACACTAGAAACTTAACAACTTCACGTCGCAGGATAGACAACATAGCAATGCCTCGGACGTTTCAAAAGTCCATAAGCGGTGACCACTGACCATCAGATCATCACTTGCAGCGAAGATCCATTTTAATAGCACCTTTGGAACCGGTTGAAGATTTTTATATTAATTTAGACCTGACTTAATGTACCTGCACGTGTGTATTAGTATTCCGTACACTCTTAAAGGTCATTCAAAAAAATAAGAAAAGAAAAAGAAATATTCTTTAGTCATGATAGCAATCTAAGGCTCTTAAATTGTTTTTTTTTTTGTCGACCCGCGGTTTCATTGGCGTTCCAGAGGGAACTAATGTAGCCCGAGACTTTCGGAATAATGGAGTTTTGAATGGAGTTTTTTATTCAGTATGTATTACTTGTATACTTGTATTTGTGTTATTTATATACCGTGTTTCGTTTAGAAAGGTAAGGGGGCCGGTGAAATTACAGGCACATGAGACTTAACAACTTCACGTCTCAGGGTCGACAACGCATTGGCGATACCGCTAGTGTTGCAAATGTCCATAGGCAGCGGTGATCACTTACCATCAGGTGGACCGTCCGCTTGATTTTCGGCCCATGTGGTATAAAATAAAAAATTCAGTGCCGTGGTTCAGAGATGAGATACCCTCCCAATCAAACCGTCAAAATTCGCACATTCGCTTTTTTATTATTATGTTTTTATTTATACTAGCTGTTTCACCCGTGTTTATCGATATCACATATAGCCTATAACCATCTACGAAATATTTCGCGTCGAATTGTAGCAGTCCCATCCCGATATGTTCAGTAGTTTTGAGGTGATGATGCGTCAAAGGAAACCGTTTATTACTTTTATTAAAGGATATATACTTATAGAGTACAAATAATAATAATTATTTACCAATCAAATAGAAATAAAAGTAATAAAACCCCATAAAAAGCTATTGGAAAGTATACCCATTTTTCCCTGTGGCCTAAATAAGGTTTAAAGGGAATGAAAAATTGGGAAAGTGCTCTGATAACAACGACAACTCATGAATCGGAATTAATTACCCCAATTTTAAATGTCCATAAGCATCGGTGACCACTTACCATCAGGATCGTCTACCTGTCTACTCGAAATAATAAAAAAAAACATAGGAATGTCGTATTCTTGTAGGTATTACGCATAATTTCATGTAATCTCTGAAGGAACGCCTTGAAAGTATTGTTCAACATTATTTAATTATGATATAAACAAGATCAAGGTCAGATAACAGTTAATTTTGCGTATTTTCTACATAAATTATACACCATAAGTAATTCGAAAAAGGATCTTAATTTAACTGGTATAGAACTGAAATTTAAAAATAGCTTTATAATTAGTAATCAACGTAAATGCGACTTAAAGAAAAATATTACTTAGTACCTAATACATCCTAATAATACATGTTATATATTGATAAAATTATAAATGAGTTTGGATGGGTGGAAGTCTGTTATTCAGTCACACCAGAACGTCTAAATTGGTCTGAATAAAGGAGTGGAACTCTTTGCCGGGGTCAGTGTTTCCCAACAGCTTTAACCTGGATTAATTCAAGGCCAGAGTGAATAGGCATTTTCTGGGTAGCCTGCTACAACCTCAGCCTCGTCATAACTCCTTCTGGGGTCAGTCGATGGCCAAACGCAATTGAAATATGGCACAGTGATAGATTATAGTCTGGAATACCATATATTTTACTACTTATTCCGCCAATATTAAACATCCCCCGGTAATGCGAGTGAAACCGCGGGGGACAGTTAGTATTAAATATCCTGGAACATTCTTCAAACACACACTTCAAAAATAAGGTTATTTAACTTTGTTTCTTCAAATTAAGTTATTAAGACAACTATCAATAATTTTCTGAGACATTCTACACACACGGTTATCTGTCTCCAAATAAAACAGAAAGTACTGTTTTTACTATGGAAACCAGATAACTGCCTACTACATATACTACTTTTTTTTTACTAACAAGAAAGCGAGCTCCATCTTCACCTCATCTTCACTTACCATCAGGTGAGATTGAGGCCAATCGCAATCCTATAATAAATAAAAAAAACCTTTTGGAAAAGATGGTAAATGTTAATAGGCAGCGGCGGCCTTACCGACAGGTCATTGCGAGGCCCTTTGTCCTTCGTGAAAAGTATGTGAAGCGAAAGTAAGTCTGGTTGTTTTGTTTAGGTATAGTTATACAAATAAATAAAATTTTAAATCCATATTTTTTTTTATTTGCTTGGGTTGCGCGTGGCCCCTGCAAGAGCGAGGCATCGGGCGGTTGCCCCGTTCGCCACCCCCTAAGGCCGCCTCTGTTAATAGGCCACCAAAAGGCATAGATCATAGATATTCTCTGAAACTAGACCTTAGTCCACAGATCTGTAAACCATGTTTTAATACGAAGTACTCTCGAACTGGTTTCTTCGTGAGGTTTTCCTTCACCGCTTTACATAAGAACTCGAATGCTGAGCCTGGATTTTAGAAGGTCGGTGGGTAACCAAGTAGGGCACTAGACAACTTGACTGAAGTATACATGAGTTACGAAATGTTCTATAAATAGGTATTTATGGAAAGGTTTCCTTAATGCTTGATCGATTTAGATTTATTGATAATTTAGGATATTGAATTCAATTAATAAAACACTATTTATTTAAAAAAAAAATTAAAAAAATAGATATACAGGTTTTTTATGCCCTGTGTTCGATATAAATTATTTCTTAAGTGGAATATGACGTCACTGTGACGGTAGAATATGTGTGATCGTTGCCTTTAACACGATTACGGTCAATATATTTTTTTACAGTCAAGTGGGGCTTAGTTTTTTTATGAATGAAAATAATCTCAGTCTATATGAAATAACTAATTTAGACTAAATTAAAGTTTTAATAAGGTAGTACCTGGATGGTCGAGCATTGCGCGGGATTTCTGTACCAACGTGACTTCTACCGTATTCTCTTTTTTAAAGCACTGTCATATATACCTAGATACGAATTAGATGCGATAATAAAGGGCTCCCAATAACAGTATTTCTCACAAAAGATGTAACTTGAAAACCTTACCTTCTAATGACATTGTAGCAGTTTTCATTGCCTAAAAACACGGATAAAACGACATTTTCTGAAAATGAATCCTAGTTAGATCGATTAAACGCCCCCGAAACCCCCTGCATGCTAAATTTCATGAAAATCGTTGGAGCCGTTTCCGAAATCCTACTTATATCCTATGTATTAGATAAATAAATATAAAAAAGGGTATATTTGTTCATACCTACTTCCTTTGCGAATATGATAACCTAGATGTCTCCCGCGGTTTCACCCACGTCCCTGAGAGATGTTACATTCTCTCGGAATAAAAATAATCTCATGTGTCTATCAAGGATATAAACTATTTACGAGCTAAGTTTCATCCAAATCCGTTAGATAGTTTTTGCGTGAAAGAGTAACGGACATCCATCTATTTTAACCTAGCCTATAATCATTTTTATCAAAGGAAAGAAAGAAAGAAAACATTTGAAACGTTAAATGTATTTTCCACGACCTGAGAATCAAACCTTGAACCTTCATACTTATAATACTAATACTGCGCGACACCAAACGATGATAAACACATGATTTTTTTTTAAATATATTTTTTTAGTTATGTCAGAAACTTAGTTCCATTTATTTTTCCTCTAGCTCTCTTTCTTCGCTTTTTTCCCTACATTCCTTAACATATTTACAAAAATGTTTATCCAGGATTAAACGCACGACCTGTCTGGTATCACGTCCACTACACCACATGGACATTCAGTATAGATTATAAATAGAACTAAAATGTTGAAGCTAAAAAAAATAGTCAGAAACTCCGTCTATGAAACCAGATACTGCACAAAACTCGTTTTTATTAATATTAAAATTTACATTGGAATCCGAGTCGACCGTTTAGTACCTAACGTGTGAGGTTTTAGTTCATTATTAATAGGAAATACATAAGTGTATATAATGTAATTAGTGTAATTAGCTGTCCCCCGCGGTCTCACTTGCGTTTCCGAGGGATGTAACATTTTCTCAGCACAAAAAGTATCCTATGTGTTATTCTAGGGCATTTTCTATATATGTGCCGAGTTTCATCCAAATTGTAGTAGTTTTTGCGTGAAAGACTAACAAACATACTTACATCCAAATCTCTAGTATAGATAAGCAAAATAGGGTTCCTTTGACGCACCATCACCTCAAAACTATTGAACATATCGGGATGGGACTGCTACCATTCGACGCGGAAATTTTCGTAGAGGCTATAGACTATATGTGATAAACGCAGGTGAAACCGCAGGGGACAGCTAGTATCTATATAAGTATTTAGATAAAACAGGGCGTGTCGTAAAGACACGATAGAAGTGAAACTTTAGTATTACAGGGAAACACTTTAATTATTCATCAATCACTTTTAAGAACAGATTGTGTTTATTTTTCGTCACACAGAAAGGTTGCGGATCAGAATTTCAAAGTAAGTAAATAATAATAATAAATATCCTGGGACATTCTTTACACACGGCCATCTGGTCCCAAACTAAGCAGAGCTTGTACTATGGAAACCAGAGAACTGATATACTACATATACTACATTTTTTTCTAAATACATACTTATATAAATATTTACACCCAGACACAGAACAAACAGACATGTTCATGCACACAAATGTTTGTCCTGGGTGGGAATCGAACCCACAACCTTAGGTTTGGCAGTCAGAGTCGCTAACCACCAAGCCAACTGGCTAAACTAACTAGTTAGTAGTTGCACTATTTACTATTAAAAGAATGAACATGATATCCGTCGTAGGTTTCAAATAAGTATTAATTTTCTCTATTGTATTTCCTAATTAGTGGTGGGTTGAGACCCTGACTACCAGGCCACTGGTCGTGGGTTCGAATCTCACCCATTTGTGTACATGAACATGTCTTTTTGCTTCAAGTCTGGGTTCAAATATCTTTTTAAGTCTTTGGAAAATAATAGTTCTGTTATCTGGTATCCATAGTACAAGCTCTGCTTAGTTTGAGATCAGATGGCCGTGTGTAAAGAATGTCCCAGGATATTTATTTATAAATTTATTAGACAAGCACCTAACTAAAGAAATGTGAGTCAGTGACTCTCACTTAATACGCACACAAAATGCGTAGCTTAGCAGTGATATTTAAAATACATATATTGCTGATAGAAAAGTAGTATTTTTTTTTTCCTTTATTGAGAATTACAAACAATTGCACAATATAGTATATCAGTTTTGTGGTTTCGATAGTAAAAGCTTTGCTTAGGTTGGGATCAGATCGGCATGTGTAAGAAATGTCCGGGATATTTATTTATTATTTACTAATATTAAATAGACAAACACCTAACTGTTTAAATGTGAGAGAACACAACGCCCACAAAATACGTTTTAGTTTAGCGGTGATAAGTAAAATTGATATTTTGCTGATAATAAAAACTTAACAGGGCTAAGGTTCAGTATTAATTAAACGCTTTATAGCTACCAGGAATTCCAACTTCTTATTGGAAACTTTAAAAGCTTTTTTAACGTGAGTTTTTATTGCTTAACGAGCAATCGTAATCGGTGAATATGTCGATAAATCTGTGTATTTTTAGAATTATTGGAGACTAGATACCGCTTAGCGGTTTGACTCGCTTTGAAATAAATTTTAAGTATTCTTATCGTCCGTACGTTTGAGCCAGATTTCAGCAAAATAGATTCAGTCGTTTAGGCATTAAATGCAACAAACACGCTTTCGCATCTACAATTTTATTTAGGATTTCAAATATTTAATTTATGTAAAATATTATGATATTGTAATCGCCACATAAAGTCAGCTTAATATATGTTACTATGCTGAGTTGCTGGCCGGTTCTTCTCTGTTGAAGGCTAACTTCCAAACCGGTGGTGAATAAATATCTTTGAATTTTGAATGAAGTATCGAGAACAGCGTTACTGTCTCCGGGCTCAATTTAAAGCCGAATCACTACATAGTATAAAACAAAGTCGCTTTCTCTGTCCCTATCTCCCTATGTATGCTTAAATCTTGAAAACTACGCAGCGGATTTTGATGCGGTTTTTTTAATAGACAGAGTGTTTGAAGAGGAAGGTTTTTATGTATAATACATGTGACATCCCACGGGAACGCGGGGGACAGCTAGTTTATTATAAATTGATTAATCGTGCTGTTGCTGTCAATATGATAAAATCTCGGCTTTCGCTTCGATTCCGAGAGAATGACCACAGTCACCCTGCAAGCTCTGAAGTTATGCGAAACCGTTGCAAAAAGACAGCAGAATCTTTGGTTAATTTGATTTATTGGTCAGCCAAAAAGTACCGCTACCTTGAATTAATCGAAAACAAAAAGAACTGTCAAGAAAGAGTTGAATGCAAGAATGCCGTACGAGAGTCGTGACTTTGAATACTTCTGGTCAAACATTCGGTGAAGAAAATTATTGTGAGAAAATTGTAGGACGGTTTTTTTATTTTATACCACTTGGGCCGACAAACAAGCAGACAGTCCACACCTGATGGTAAGAGGTCACCGCCGCCTATGGACATTTGCAACACTAGGGGCATCGCCAATACGTTGTTGATCCTGAGATGTAAAATTGTTAAGTCTCATGTGCCTGTAATTTCAGCGGCCTTAGCTTTTTAACCGAAACACAGTAGTACAAGTGCTTCGCGGTGGAAATGGGTAAGGTGGTAGTACTTCCCCGGACGAACTCTGCACTAAAAGCTCTACTACTCACATTAATTTTCAATGAATAAATCAATTAACATTCAAGAGAGTTAAATTTTGAAAATATATATTTTCTCTTCTCTAAATAGTAATTATATAAAATAAAGTTCCTACTTATATTATAAATGCGAATGTAAGTTTGTTTGTTACGCTTTCACTCGAAAACTTCTTAACCGATCATCATGAAACTTTGTACACATATTCTTGGAGGTATTAGAAGTAACATAGGATACTTTTTGTGCCAGGAAAAAGTTACATCTCTTGGGAACGCGGGTGAAACCGCGGGGGGACAGCTAGTATATTATAAACGCAATAGATTTTAATATGAATTTCATATTTTTTAGAAATGTTCTTTCGGAAGGTTAATGGGTAAGATATATTATACCACTCAGGCAAAGCCGGGGCGGGTCGCTAGTGTATTATAAATTAGTTTTTGCAATAGGATGTGTGACCACTTTTCCACCACTCTTAAGTACAAAATCAATTTCCAAAGTACAGTGTATTCTAGCTACTTCAGAGACAAAGCTGTATAACTATTTGTCATTTAGGTGTATTCAAATAATAATTATAAAAAGAGTTCTCAATTTTGTAAAACCAAAACGATTTTAAAACAGGTGTCTCAAATGTGACATCGTTATATAAACTGAATGTACTAATAATACTTTATCAATAAATATGCAAATGTTTTTAATAAATTAATCAAACAATTTGACCTTAAATAACCTCATAGTAACCGTGGGAAAGGCAATAAAAATGGCCACAAATTTAGAAAGATTTATCGTTTTATAATATACTAGCTGTCCCCGCGGTTTGACCCGCGTTTATCGATATCATTTATAGCCTACAATCATCTAGGAAAAATGCCGCGTCGAATGGTAGCAGTCCCATCCCGATATGTTCAGTAGTTTTGAGGTGATGATGCGTCAAAAAACTCTATTTTCCTTATCCTTGTAATATTATATAAATGAGAAAGTTTGTGAGAATTGGATGTTTGTTACTCTTTCACGGAAAAGCTAGTGAACGGATTTGGATGAAACTTGACACTTAAATAGAGCATGCCCTAGAATAACATATCATCATCATCAGCCTATCTCCGTCCACTGCTGGACATAGGCCTCACCTATGGCACGCCACTGAGCTCGATCTTCAGTTCTTTTTTTATAATAACATGTCCCCCGCGGTTTTACCCGCGCTCCCGTGGGATGTGTTATAAGTACATAAAAACCCACATCAAAATCCGTTGCGTAGTTTTAAAGATTTAAGCATACATAGGGATATAGGGACAGAGGAAGCGACTTTGTTTTATACTATGTAGTGATCTAGAATACTTTTATCCTGAGAAAGTGAAACATCCCTCGGGAACGCGGGTGAAACCGCGGGGGAAAGCTAGTATGTTTATTATATAGATAACGTATACCAAAGAAACTGGCAATTTAGGTATCTTTTTCAATCTAGCGGCCCTTTATGAGTTCCTTTTGGGCATTTAAAAATGTACTTTATTGATATTGAAATAAGGTTCATCTTTAATCCAACTTAATTGACCAGTTGGCAGGGTGGTTAGACCCTGACTGCCACACCACGGGTTTGATTCCCACCCAAAAAAACGCATTAGTGTGCATGAACACGTCTGTTTTTTCTGCGTCTGGGTGTAAATATCTATTTTTATAATTTTACTTAGTATTTTTGAGTAAGTCCAATCTGTTATCTTATACTGTACCGTTAAAATAAAAATTAATATCAAAAATTATAGTAAATGGATGTGTGATGAAGATGAACCTAATAAGAAAGTTAATAGAGTTCATTATTCAATTATATTCTTTACATGGAAACGTCCAAGCGCGTCATGGTTTATATTAATTATAATTGTTGAAGATATTTAATATGATATACAAATGTTTAAAATAAAATCATTAAAGTGAATTGTTTAAATAATAAGGAGATATCTATAAATAACGTTACTTGTTAATGGGGGGGTGGGGCAACAATGTATGACATCGTATGAATGTGGGAGGTGGTCATACATTTCGTGACGTCACATCTCCAAATCAGCTTTAACTTTAATATAAAGAATTTCAAAGTCCATGGATACAAGATAATTTAATTTTGTTTCATTAATTACTTTTTCCTGAGACGTGAAGTTGTTAAGTCAAATGTGCCTGTAATTTCACCGGCCTTACTTTTCTAACCGAAACACAGTAATACAAGTGCACTACTGCTTCACGGCGGAAATGGGTAAGGTGGTAGTACTTCCTCGGACGGACTCTGTACTTACAAGCTCTACTACTCTAAAATGTGACTCGGTTAACGAGCTGAGCAAGCACGGAAAGATGTTAATTTATAAAAACACAATATAATTAATCTTAAAATAATTTATCATAGAATCTTCAAAGAAAATGTAAAACTAAATAAATAAAAAAATATATAGTGTGAGACTCGGTGGTAAAGTTTGTACCTGACTGTATAGTTACTACCCTCACTATTAGAATCTGTAACCTCTTGGAAACCTGGAATCTCTACTCAAATTAATATAATGAAATAACAATATTTTTAATTAAATAAAAATTGCTTTGTAACTATTGTGTTATTTTAAATATTCTTAGATTTAAAATTGTATAATATGTGACGTCACACTAGCCAGGGGTCTACCAAATGTGACCATCTATGACAAGGGGTAAAGAGATTATAGGATTCGTGAGACTTAATTTATGGAAGACCCCTAATTAGTTTATGTAATAATAATGATAAATTTATAAAACGGGTTTGTTACTTACTCACTAATATTTAATACATTTTTGCTTAAGTTTCGTATATTAAGTAACTTGAAAAAGTATTATTTAAGGGAAAAATATTATAATCTTTTGTTTTTTATATACCACATGGGCCGATTGACAAGGTAAGTGGTGACCGCCGCCCATGGACATTTGCAACACTATGGGCATCGCCAATGCGTTGTCGGCCTTGAGACGTGAAGTTGTTACGTCTCATGTGCCTGTAATTTCACCAGCCTTACCTTTCTAACACACGCAGTAATACAAGTACACTACTGCTTCACAGCGGTAAGGTAGTACTTCCCCGGACTAACTCTGCACTAAGAGCTCTACTACTCTTAAAATTCAATTTTCAATGTCCATTCTTTTTTATTATACTTTTACTAACCGTGCCATAAAATGAATACATGCTGTTCTTTTCATTGATGTAATAAAATATTGGGGTAATTAAAAAATATAAAAATACAGACGTTAGTTTATGGTCGAAAATACAAAATTTATACAAAAATCATATTTTATATTTTCAATAATTTATAACAACGTTAAGCAATTTTGATATTATAAATGAAAAAAATAACCTATATTTTATAAGATAATAAATGAATAATAAAATTTTATTTTATGACTTTAATTTTTTTATCTACTTTTTTATTTAGTAATTTCGGTAAAAAATTACCATAATTAGCATCTCTTCAGGCCTCTCAATATATGTAGTAAAACGACATCACATAACTACATCTGTATTTTTAAATACCTTGTGATAATAAAGAAAAATATTGATTTGTTATCAGGGAAAATATAACTTTTGCAACATTCATTAAGACATCAGGAAACTAAAATGTAAATCAAATTTTGTTCAAATCTTCATGATTTCAAAAATAGAAATGTTTATTTAAAACTCCAGTTTTTATTCAAAGTAAACTAATAATTAAATATAGTAAGTTTAATTGTTTTAATGGCATTACAGGTTGCCAAAAGCTTTATTATTTATTCTATTACTATTGCAAAGTTATGGCTATCAACAAAGTAAGGTTTAATATATTATTATTTTGAATCCAGAAATTTTCACCAAAATTTAAACTAAATAATTCATCATCATCATCATCATCATCAGCCTATCTCCGTCCACTGCTGGACATAGGCCTCACCTATGTGTGTAACTAAATAATTAATCTGACAAAAAAAACAGAAACTAAAATTATTCTTAACTAAATCATATTCAGTATTTATTTTTGAAATATATACCTACATACAGGAATACTATTAAAAGATAACTTAAAAATTTCCCCAATATTTTAATAGGTGGTTTGACAAAAGAAGTTAGAGAATAAAATTATTCTAAACTAAAGCTATCAAAAGATATTATTCAGTATTTAATTTTTAACCCTATCGAAATACAGTAATACTTTTAATATGAGGAATCCATAAATTTCCACCAACATTAGAACTAAATAGTTACTTTGAAACAAAAATAATTCTAAACTAAAACTAATAAAAGATCTTATTCCGTACTTAATTTTGAAACCTATACAAAACCCAGCAGCAAAGTTTTTAATTTAAAAACTCCAAAACACTTAGTTTCCAAGCAATGCCATCCCTATATACAAATAAACTTAACTAGAGCGAACGTGTGCATTACACTCAAACATCACATTATTTAATCATCAAATACCGCTGCATTGTAATTGAAAACTTAATTAAACCGTATAATTACCTGCAAAGGAACAATACGTAACACACACTTGGATTATTTGTGGCACAATTATTTATTACAATAAAGCGACCGATCGACGCGTCTTGTTAGCGAACGCAGATTCATTAAACTGATACTAGCCCTAACGTGTGTAATGGAGTGCGCCGGCGCAACGCAACGCAACGGCAACCGATCTGACAACATTAGGGATGGCTCAATGTATCGATGGATATAATATACGTAGTGTCAGCGAATGCCCTTGCCAGAGAGATTGAAAGTTTTAGAAGGGTTGAAAAGGATCCCCTATATTATCGACAATTGTAAACAAAAGCAAATTATATAAGTACTGCCAGCGAATGTCCTTGCCAGAGAGACCGAGACCTTTAGAAGGGGGTAAAGGATCCCGAAAACTATCGACAATTATGAATAAAAGCAAATTATGTAAGTAGTGTCAGCGAATGACCTTGTCAAATAGACTGCGACCTTTAGAAGTGTTGAAAGGGATCTTATATCTTGAATCCATATTAACATACTAATCCCTACAAATATTATAAATGTGAACGTAGGTTTGTTTGTTACGCTTTCACGCAAAAACTACTTAACCGATCATCATGAGACTTTATACACATATTCTTGGAGGTATTAGAAGTAACATAGGATACTTTTTGTGTCGGGAAAATGTTACATCCCTCGGGAACGCGGGTGACAACTAGTATTATATATTTGAAAGCCGGTCTGTTTGTTTATTTATTCCGTAATATCGGTTGAAAATTGGTAGGTACACAAGTATGGTGATGATAGGGATTTGGCTGTTTTTTAACTATTTGAATGCGGACCCTACTGGGAACTTAAATGCAATCGCGAGGTTTTTATTACTTACAAAAGAAGTCAATACTAACAATTAGGGCCGTATTGATTGTTAATCCCATTATGATTACATGAATACTTAACCCAGAAAGTAATTATCAAAGTAAATATAGTTTTTAATATGACAAGAGTATTTTACCATGGTTTGAACAAAACATCTTTAAAAAAAATATATATACTTATTATACAACGTGTTACAAAATACCCCGTAAAAATATTATTAATTATCAAAGCCAGCAACCCTGGTAAGCTGTCATGTCAGGGAACCAGATTATTTAACCCTACGTACTTGTTTTACCTAATAATTGTCTACTTTAATAGTTTTTCTATTTTGTTTTCATAAAAATCTTTTTTTGGAAAATGTTATACAGCGTTACTACGGTTCTTAAATATTGTGAATGGATTCGTTATAAGGCCCCATTTATCCTCCCTTTGGCTTTACGGGTAGTTTTGTAACACCTGTATAAAAAGGGGGCAATTTTTTTTTATACATTCCTATGTCCAACAAACAAGCAGACGGTCCACCTGATGGTAAGTGGTCACCGCAGCCTATGGACATTTGCAACACCAGGGTCATCGCCAATGCGTTGTCTACCCTGAGACATGAAGTTGTTAATTCTAATGTGTCTCTAATTTCTCCGGCCACCTTTTTAACCGAAACACAATAATACCAGTACAGTTTTAGAGTAGTAGAGCTCTTAGTGCAGAGTTCGTCCGGGGAAGTACTACCACCTTACCCATTTCCGCCGTGAAGCAGTAGTGCAATTGTATTACTGTGTTTCGGTTAGAAAGGTAAGGGGGCCGGTGAAATTACAGGCACATGAGACTTAACAACTTGACGTCTCAGGGGCGACAACGCATTGACGATGCTCCTAGTGTTGCAAATGTCCATAGGCGGCGGTGACCACTTACCATCAGGTGGACCGTCTGCTTGTTTGTCGGCGCAAGTGGCATAAAAAAAAAAAAAAAAACGTGACTTTGGTAATTCTCATGTGCCTGTAATCTCTATATATATTATTTATATAATTAAGAACCGAATAGATAATTTAAAACAAAACCCTCGAAATAAATTAATTATCGTATAACTTATCGAGATCGACCCAACCCTATCCCCACGTGCTCACAGAACTGACTCGTCTATCAGGCTGCACGGTGTCGTCAGCCGTTCAACTTTCCCTGACCTTTAACTATAGTGAACTGCACTCTGTCTGTCCGTGCGTACGTACAATACTTTCGGCAGTTTTCGACTTTACCCGGAAACAATTGACCAATCAATTCGGACATTCATCACATTGCCCATTGGCTATAAAAAAACACACTTGCGGCAACCTGTGATTGCGTATCGCTATTGCGGTGTTATTGTATTCTGATTTTAATAAAAGTATTAAGAAAAAAAGTGTACCCGGACAAAAGCTGTCAATTTCAACCGTATCGCTAAATGATGCAATTAAATACATCAAACCGGTTGACACTTCTTTGTTGGCTCGTATTTTCCAACGGTTTTCCAAGTAAACTATCTATTCAGTGAACTGGAGATGTGTTTGTAATTCATCATATAAATACTTCGTAGATTTTACAATTAGTTTATTTTCTAGTTTTTGGAGATGGTATATGGGATGAATGCCTTTTTTAGACCCTATTACTAAGACTCCGCTGTCCGTCTGTCTGTCTGTCTGTCCGTCTTTCCGTCTTTCCGTCTTTCCGTCTGTCCGTCTGCCTGTCTGTCTGTCTGTCTGTCTGTCTGTCTGTCTGTCTGTCTGTCTGTTCGTCTGTCTGTTCGTTTGTCGCCTAGCTATATCTCATGAACCGTGATAGTTAGACAGTTGAAATTTCACAGATGATGTATTTCTGTTGCTGCTATAACAACAAACCAAAAAACAGAATAAAATAAATATTTAAAGGGGCTCCCATAAAACAGACATAAGGCTTATGTTTGAACACAATTTCACCATAGTAAGTAATGATGTGATCACATAAAGCCTACAAGTAAACTGGCTCTCAAGAGCAGCTCGGAATACACAGGTGCTTAAAGGTAGATTTATGAACTTCAGAGTGGAAGACAGTTAAACCGTGCTATGGTTTCTATACGAAGTTCTCCTTCACCGAATGCTCAAGCTCATTGTAGGATTCGTACCCACGACCCTCGTGATAGCATTCGATGTTACCAACTGAACATTGTCTTTAATATTTCAAACTCATAACAAATATTTCATGCACAAAAAAGTGTGTCAATCAATGTGGGAATCAAATCTACGACCTGTCGCATTATAGTCAGGGCATGTAATAACCCCGCCTATCAGCCAATAAAAAAGAAAGAATAATAGTAGCTCTTGGCTGTATCTATGTACACTTGTATCACAGTTACAGATTAAATATTTTGTATCAAATTAAAAAAAAACAATGTGTGACGCAATGACATTATGAATTGAATTAATAACTTTGAACTGCCAACGATATCTCTGTTTATTTAAATGTTATTTATATATGTTTGTTGAATAAAAGTCGTCATGGGGGGCGTTCTGTACACTCAGCTGTAGAAATTACACGCGTTTCATTATAAAAAAAACTTGCTACTGTCCTGCTCTTTGATCCTAAGGGATCCAATGCATCTCGAGGTCATAACATCACCTATTTCACTTGAGAATAGTGCAGCTTTCTTGTCAGTTTCTTGTCATTAGCAACATCAGGAGAGATAACACAGTTCGGGTGCTAATACCCCTGGTATTGCAAGTGTCCATAGTAACTACTTACCATCAGCTGTCCGAATGTGTAATGCTCTCAAAATCGAATCGAAGCCTATATGCGAAACACTGCCGGCTCTACTACCGTTATCTCTCTCTGCGCGTAGGTGTGTGAATGAGATAGTAATGACCAAACGATCAAAGTAATAGCAAATCCATATCAACTTCGATTCCGAGAGCAGTATACAATCGCCTAGCTGGTCGAAAGATAAAATGGATGCTTAGGTCGGTGGGCCCGTTTTAATTAAATATATTTAAAATAAGCTATGGATAAACAAGTAGGGAACTAAGGATTACCTCTTTCTCTTTATTTATCTCTTTATATATGGAAAATTTTGATACCTCGAGAACGCGGAAAAATTACAGGTTGGAAACAATTTTCTTTTAAGCACGTGGTTACAATGACAGTGAATGACTTTGAAAATGTTATCATTATTTTACATTACAACATAATAAATGTTTATTTATGGATGTAGAGTGAGTGAAGTGATAGTGTAGGAAAGTTTTTGTCTGTTGGCAAGGATAAAAATAGATTTGACATTCGATTCAAGGGGCTTTTAGGCGGGAAATTGCAGTGACGTAACATTTTTGTCTTATTTAAAAATAGTTTTGCCATTTCTTTTAGTGTTTTATTGAAAATGTAGTTATGAAATACAAATTTAAAAACCTATGTAAGAAATTATATTTTTTGAATATATACCTCTTTAAACTCAAAATGTAGTATTTAAATATAATAAACAGTAAAAATAATTGATTGAAAATGTGGTAATGAAAGACAAATTTAAGAAACTATGTAGCTACATTTCATTATAAACTTCTTTGAACCGAAAAAGATATTATTAAATTAGTTTCCAACCAAAAAAATTAAATGATACATACCTAACCTTTGAGTTAAAGAACAAAACATATATACTAGCCATCCCCCGAGGTTTCACTCGCGTTTATCAATATCATATAAGTATATATAGCCTATTTCTATCTACAAAAACATCCGTCGAATGGTAGCAGTCCCATCTCGATATGTTCAGTAGTTTTTTTGGTTATGATGCGTCAAAGGAACCCCATTTTGCGTATACATGTATATGTATTGATATCTAATACCTACTGTATATATATATAGAGTGTTATTAAGCATTTATCTCTATTAATATCTAAAAGTATCCAGAAAAAACCACTGTTTGCAATCAATAAGGAAGCCAATATATTTATAACCAATATCGATTCCGCAAAAAAAAATGTAAATTAGTTTTGTTATAACAATAAAGTGATGTGGTATACAATTTATATTGTACAGTCGGATAAATGGTGTATGCTTTAAGAGGTAATTACGAAATTGGTCTGTTTTTTCGCCGTTTCTTTTTTTTACATTGTTTTTTTCTTTTACAATATAAATGCTTGTTGTTTTAACACAATCGTTAAAACCTATTTTTAGTTAACATAAGATACCTTCACGTTTATTATCCTCATAGAGGTAGGCAGAGATTTCAGTAATAAGACGGAAGATATGTTCAAGTTCCAAAGTGAGCATTGTCACCGTCTCTTTCGTATTTACCACCTGGCTACATTTTTTTCTAATTATGACAGGATTGCGATTGACCTCAATCACACCTGATGGTCAGAGAAGATGAGGCCGAAGGTGGAGCTCGCTTTCCCGTTAGTGGCCTATTCACTCTTTTCTTAAAGAGCCCCAAGTTGTTTCTGGGAACATAGCAGAGGGGAGAGAATTCCAATCTTTATGTAAACATTTCTAAAAAAGAAACGTTATTTATTCCTTGCCTGACCCCGGAATTGAAACGAGGACCTCCGGTTCTTAGACCTACCTAGTCCTCTATCCAAGAATAATACAATTCGACCACAGAGGCAATTTTTTTGTCAACAGTAAAAAAAAAGTGTAATAGTAACAAATTGCTTTCATAAGGTTTAAATTAAATATGTTAATAGTCATTCCGCACGATATTTGATTAAATACGTAATTGTACTTCCATGATACGACAAAAAGTGAGTAATTCCGACCACTCATACTTTTTAAACAAATATACTCCGTATTGACTATAGCAATACAAGCTTTTCACTGAAATAAATTTAAAAAAAGATCTAGATTAAAAACCAACGAAATCGATTTCTGTTTTATCATTTAACTAGCTGTCCCCCGCGGGTTAACCCGCGTTCCCGTGGGATGTCACATGTATTATACATAAAAACCTTCCTCTTCAATCACTATCTATTAAAAAAACCGCATCAAAATCCGTTGCGTAGTTTTAAAGATTTAAGCGTACACGAAAGAAGCGTCTAAACCTACTAATATGTAGTAATAATAATTTACAAAAAGCCATCTCACTAAAAATATGGGTCTCATTTTTGGACTCCATTGCTGCTTCAGATCAGGCAGGGTGGAGTCATCTTGTTAGGCTCAAATAAAAAAATTAAAAATAAAAAACTATTTTAATACGGAACTTTAACCTCATTATGACTAACTCTTAAACTATAATCGAACATAACGTACCCTATAACTGACTAGCTATCCCCCGCGGTTTCACCCGCATTTATCGCTATCATACATAGACAATTATTCGCGCAATCACATGATCTAACTATACAGAATGTTACAAAACTACCCGTAAAGCCGATAGGAGGTTAAATGGGGCCTTATAACGAGTCCATTCACCATATTCAAGAAACGTAGTAACGCTGTATAACATACCCCAAAATACTGATTTTTATTAATGTTAAATAGAAAATCTATTAAAGTAGATAATTATTAGCTGGCCTTGATAATTAATTATATTTTTACGGGGTATTTTGTAACACGTTGTATACCAATTTTTATCAAGGTCGGTAAGATCGTTCTTGAGTTATAAAAGGACATACAGGGAGACAAAGTTATTTTTTTAATAGACGAATTAATTGTCAGTCTAAATTACAATTTTAAGACAAAAATTTACAAAAATAAATTATAGTATACTATTTTATTAATATTATATTATTAATATTATTAATGCGAAAGTTTGAATAGATGTGTGTTACGCAATCATGCCAGAACAGCTGAACGGATCTGGGTGAAATTTGGCACAGAGACAGATTACAATCTGGAATAGCACATAGGCATTATCCCGGAAAAATCTTACATCTTCCTTGAATGCGGGTGAAACCGCCGGAACAGCTTAGTTAGGTAAAACGTCAATACTCAACTTGTCAAACAAAAATGGCGTCGTATGCCCCAAATCACAACATGTTGATAAAAGGGCAAATACCAGCTTAAGTGGGGCACATCGCGTGACAGCTACACAGTTTTATGTTATGTACAAACGGGTCGAGCTGCTGTTATCTGTCATTTATACAATCGTAGGCCAATAGTTTAATTGCTTTGTGTTTATTTAATTGTTACGTCATAATCAGGTGCAGTTTTGGGGGTTACTATATCTAGAAGTTGAATTTTAGAAGTAGCAGAGCTCTTTGTGCTGATTTCGTCCAGGGAAATACCTAATTCCGCCATGAAGCAGTAGTGCACTTGTATTACTGTGTTTTGGTTTAGCAGAAGTAGTGCAGAGTTCGTCTGGGGAATTACTACTACCTTACCCATTGCCGCCGTGACGTAATAGTGCACTTGTATTACTGTGTTTCGGTTTAGCAGTAGTACAGCTCTTAGTGCAGAGTTCGTCTAGGGAGGTACTACCACCCTACCCATTTTCGACGTGAAGCAGTAGTGCACTTGTATTACTGTTTCGGTTAGAAAGGTAAGGGGGCCGGTGAAATTACAGGCACATGAGACTTAGCAACCTCACGTCTCAGGGTCGACAACGTATTGGCGATGGCGGCAGTGACCACTTACCATCAGTTGGTTCATATAGAAAAACAAAATTAGTTCTAATTAATATTATTAAAACGTTAATGGCTGCTATCTCTTCACGCAACAAAGGTATAACCAAACTTGATGAAATTTGGCACGCACAAGCCTATGGACTAGGAGAAAGATTAAGCATTTTTAACCCCGGGGAAGTTATGAACGCGAGTAAAACCGCGGGCGGAAGTAATCGTGGATAATTATTTACACAGACAAAGGGTCAAGTGGTCATCTAATAGCATATCATCATAATACCCATTAGGGTAATCAGCTTTTATGCAAAACATAGCGTTTTATTAAGTCGTAGACCCTGACCGGATGTCAGGCAAGCTGAATGATTGAGGAAGTCCTCTGCTGTAATTGGTCACCCATCCGGATGGAGGTTGCTATACCCTGGTAATTACTCAGTACCGATCAATATTAGTCAGGTTTTTTTTAATGAAATTTAAATATTTTTATTCGAATAATAATAATAAATAACCTGGGACATTCTTTTACACACACTAAATACTTAGATATATAGATATTTACACCCAGACACAGAACAAACAGACATGTGCAGGCGCACAAAATGTTTGTCCTGGGTGGGAATCGAACCCGCGACCATCGACTTGGCAGTTAGGGTCGCTATCCACCAAGCCAATAGGCGTTTATCATCAGGTGGACCATCTTCCTGCTTCTCGGTCAACTTGACTTTAAACAGACACTAGGAACAGGGAATAGATCCTGCACCCTTTAATTTGTAGGTATACAAGCGCCACGGAGCCACTGAGCAGTAACCATGGGTCATTTATTTTTGATCACACGTCTATGTAAATATATATCCCTGTAGATGCAAAATCAACTCAAAATCGTTTACCTAAGTCATAAAAAAACTGAGACTAATAACTAAGATACTACTTCGAGTACTGCACTTCACAGCACCATCTTCTTCGCAGTTCCACAGTACTTCGCCTTCAAACTCCCCCCCACACTTCTCACACTTATTCTCAATCTTTCAAGCTGTCCGCCTTTGGAATTCTCTGCCTCAGACTATTAGACGAGCCCAGACATTAGATTCTTTTAAATCCCTTCTTATCTCCCACTATCTCTCTTTATGAACTCCGTCATGTCATTTTTTGATTTTTTCTATACTATTATTTAATGTCATCTCTTTTTATGTTTCCTCTTCTCCTGTTATGTGATTTACAAATAAAGTACATTGTATTGTAAGATATTTTTAGATCCGCCATTGTAACATTACCAAACCTGAGCCACAGGTAATCTTTTTGATAAAGGCCGTCCTCAGAGTCGATCGTAGGACCTCTAGTGTAACGTGAAACCAAAATAGAAACTGCTTTATCATTTATTTACTCGTACACTGAAATGGAAAAGTACTAACGATTAAAGCTGCGTATGTTGGTCTCTATAGAATGTATGGTATTATTCTGATAATGTAATATACCTGGATGGCCGAGCATTGCTCGGGATTTCTTTACTAACGTGACTTCTACCGTATTCTCTTTTTTAAAGCACTGTCATATATACCTACCTAGATACGAATTAGATGCGATAATAAAGGGCTCCCAATAACAGTATTTCTCACAAAAGATGTAACTTGAAAACCTTACCTTCTAATGACATTGTAGCAGTTGTCATTGCCTAAAAACACGATTGGATAAAACGACATTTTCTAAAAATGAATCCTAGCTAGATCGATTTAACGCCCCCGAAATCCCCTGCATACTAAATTTCATGAAAATCGTTGGAGCCGTTTCCGAGGTCCTAATTGATATATGCGTATATGAATATACAAGAATTGCTCGTTTAAAGGTATTAGATAGATTAAAACTCATCTTAATTGACCTGGAAGTGAAAGCTATGTGGTAGGACAACTACTTGGACTTTGTCAAGAACTCACCTGTACGATGTCGTAAGAGACTAAAGAGTATACCGATGACCACATGGACTTTACACCTTGCAACAGAGGCATTTCCTAAGAGGGCTGGCATCAGAAGGCCGGCCGTAAATTACTACTAATAATGCCTACCTCTTCGAGTGTAAATACCGCAAAGAAATAATAATAATAATATAACCTGGGACATTCTCTTACACATGGCCATCTGGTCCCAAACTAAGCAGAGCTTGTACTATGGAAACCAGATGCTGATATACTACATATACTATTTTTTTTTCTAAATACATACTTATAAAGATATTTACAACCAGACACAGATCAAACAAACATGTTCATGCACACAAATGTTTGTCCTGGGTGGTAATCGAACCCGCGACCTTCGGCTTGGCAGTCAGAGTCGCAAACCACCAAGCCAACTGGCCTACTAACTGTACACTACTTCACTTAAAGCAATACAATGTCACATAATCATTATCGTTTCTATCTAAGAACTACTCAAATCGAAAATGACAAAGTTATTCCTAAAATGGTTGCCCGAAAATTCTGTCAAATCGTTTGTTTATGTAACTAGCTGCTCCTCTCGGCTTCACTCGCGTTGCTGTTGGATGTAACGTTCCCGGGATGAAAAGTATCCTGGGGCTTAATCCAGGTTATAAATAAGTTTCATTGAAATCCGTTTTGTAGTTTTTGCGTGAAAGACTAACAAACATCCATTCATTTATCCATTTTCACAAACTTTCGCATTTATAATATACTAGCTGTCCCCCGCGGTTTCACCCGCGTTCCCGTGGGATGTCACATGTATTATACATAAAAACCTTCCTCTACCATCACTCTATCTATTAAAAAAACAGATCAAAATCCGTTGCGTAGTTTTAAAGATTTAAGCATACATAGAGATATAGGGACAGAGAAAGCGACTTTGTTTTATACTATGTAGTGAATATTGTAAGATTGGGAGCATGTTAGGCATATTGGCCCAAACTAACAGATGCAGCTTAAAAAAAATCCTGGTCACTACAATACTTTCAAAACTGGCATAGTATCAAGATTTGGCAACAAAAATAAATGAACTCGACTCGACCCTGTACGCCAGCCAAGTTCATGATAAAACTGCCGCAACACGAGTCACTATTTACTTTGCATTTATTATCATTACTAGTTTCGCAACGCAGCTTTACTCGCGGGCGTGGTAAAATGTAGCTTATTATCTTTTCCAGACTGTTAGAAGTCCCCGTACATTTTTACGTAATGTAGATCACATTTATAATATTAGTAAAATACATATATTGTGTTATTAGAAATATATTTTTTTGAAGTGGAAAAAAAACAATTGAACTCGCGACACTGTTACCGACACCTCTGTATATAAGTATCTGTATATATTGGCCCCGATTACACGAGAGTTGAGTTTTGGTTGAAGTACATTGATAATATAACTATATATACTACTGTAATTATAGGAAATGGGGGCCTGGAGCCCAGGCATAGTTTGGACTCCAGATCTCCCTCAAATTGCATTTTTTCCCAATCTTCCTGTCAACTGTATTTTATCATTGCATGTAATTTGTGGAGATAAATAAAATAAATTATTATTATTATACGTACAGCATATTTAATATATATATATTCATGTCAGTTTATTGTTCAGTCGGCTCTCCCGGAGTGCCAATGTTTTTACACGCTTTATATTAGCTTCACCTGTATGTATGTATGTATGTAACCGACCCCTTTGAGCTCGATTTTGTCCTACTTTGAACGATCAGATTTAATTCAAACTTTGCACACCTGTCAAAGACCGATGACAATGCAATAATCCGATCAAAGCATCCGATTTTCCTAATTAGATTCGCCAGGATTAATTCATTTCTTTCCGCATCCATTGCATGCGAGTAAGAGAGATAGAGCTAGTGCGCGAACTACGCATGCGTGCAGTTCCAGACTTACTCTTTCGGGCACTCAAAAAAATGTAATTAAAAAATTAAAAATAAATAATAGTTAAAAAAAACTAAAAAACACGCTTTATATAGAAAACCAAACTAAAAAACAGAAAATAAATATTAATTAAGAATTATGTATTTTTTTTTAATAAATATAAGTTATTAATAGTTTGAATAACAAAACAAATGCTTTATTTTAAAAAAAGCGGGGGTGCTTTTCAAGATATTATCGAAATGATAATCCTTCTCATATCTGTCAATTAAATATTTATAACTATTGACACCATGCACCCCACGCTTCTTTTACAATAAAACATTTTTTTTCTTATTCAAACTATTAATAACTTATATTTATTAAAAAAAATTACATTATTCTTAATTAATATTTATTAAAATTTATTTTCTGTTTTTTAGTTTGGTTTTCTTTAAGTAAACGCCCTAATGGACTCATAAAAGGCTTCCATTCCTTAGCACTTTTACAGTATAACCTTATTTGTACTTAGTTAGAATAATCTTTTGTTACGTTGTTTTATTTTTATTTTTAAAGACACTTATGAAGGCATTTTAAATGTCCAATTATTATCAATCCTATAAAAATATATAAAATAAAGAGTATATATCAAATTTTCCAACATTTTCATATTCAGGTATAATAGGGGTGATAGTTCAACGATGAAGATCGTGGGTTCGAATCATACAATGAACTTGAGCTTTCGAGGAAGGATAACAAAGTGAGGAAACTATAGCACAGTAGGAAGGTACTTTATAGCACCCGACTGACTACCCTCGAGTAAAAAATCTGTGGCTAAACTCCTGTCGGTGTGTTCCGACAGCTATACTTAGGAGCGAAGCCATTCTAGGCTTTGTGAGCTTACCACCGTCAACATTCAAGACCATTTATGTAGTTTAGGCCCGCGGAAGGCACTTATGAACGTTAGCGAAGTTAACGAAGCTACCACCTTCAAACACATCATCAATCATCACTATTAAAAAAATATTAATAGTTTAAAAAACGCTTTTTCCACAGTAATATTTTCTTTTTCTTATTTACATTATTCTTAATTCAAATTTATTTTCTATTTTTTGTTGGATTTTTTATAAGAGCGTGTTTATAGTTTTTTTTAACTATTATTTATTTTATTTTTTTTAGTTAAATCGCTAATCCTGATTATCATAGTAAGGATAACGGGTTTGTTTAAAATATTGAATTGTCATCGGCCCTCTATAAATCTACAAAGTTTGAATGAATGTGTTTAAAGTGGGCCAAAATCGCCCAAAAGAGTCGGTTACATACAAACATACAGATGAAACTAAACAAACTTTAACACTCTCAAAACAAAGATATTGACGTCCCTAACGGTAAAAATACACGAGTTCTTTCCCTATACCATTTTCCACCTGTATACCTAACAATACCACCTAGATATAACAAATACTTAGTAAATCATTCACTTTTTATCACACTACAAATACCTGCAGAGGACGTGAAACAGAAGCTATTCCATATCTATTATCGGAATGTTGACACAAATATGAATAAACACCCGCACATCCTTAATAACTAACAATGTTTACTTATTTACCTTCAGCTTTATGTAAAATGGCAAGTAATGCCTTGGAGCTATAATTATCAAACTAAATAACTAACTATGATAACTACTGATAATAATAAAGGGAGAAAACTGTACATTCAAACGCATAAAGAATGACTCATTACAGAGAGTAAAGCTCTTAGTGCAGAGTTCGTCCGCGGAAGTACTACCACTTTACTTCCGCCGTGAAGCAGTAGTGCACTTGAATTACTGTGTTTCGGTTAAATGTAAGGGGGCCTGTGAAATTTCAGACACATGAGACTTAACAACTTCACGTTTAAGGCATGGCATTTACCCTGGTGTAGCGAATGTCGATAGGCAGTGGTAACAACTTATCTACCTTGGAACGTCTGCTTGTTTGTCGGGCAAATTAGTATAAAGAAACAATATATAATATATTAGTTAAGTTTGTTTAGGTCACGTCTTGCAAACTTAATTCAAACCACTTCCTCTTATCCTACGGAGTGCATCTTTATGGTAAGCATGACCTGATTCTACACCCAGGATCGGCTTTAGATGAAAGGAATTCCTCAACAGTCAATTTCTCTTTAAACAATCTCTTAAATGAGCTCCACCATAAAGGAAAATCTGTGGAAGCCTACCCTGGATGCCACCCTGAAGTGGAAAATCGGTTGGCTGAACTCCTATCGGTGTATCCGGGCTATTGAGAGCTAGTTGCCTTATAAGTTTTGAAATCACTCTGCTACTCTATTCTATTCATGAAAATGGAGCGAACTGGAAATCAGCTTATACGGCAGTATACGAGTACACTGGCACTATGCTGTGTTTGCCCCAATTTGTAAAATGCTAAGTCCATCATAGGTATTTACTTGTTTAGAGTGAGTTATAAGTTTGGCAATAAATTATTCTAAATAATAAAAAACATGCTGATGCTGACGTAGTCGGAGTTTAACCGATCGATTATAATGTTCCTTCCAAGGGAATTAGTCATTACAATATTGTACACATCCAATTCTGTAGTTGACCCAAATGGGTGCTCCCGAGCATCTCTGAAAATCTCCGACCATCAGGTGGACCCGCCTACTCTTATAAAGAAGATTTGAAATTTGTATGCATGGATGTTTGTGAATCTTTCACGCAAAAACTACCAAACGGTTTTGGATGAAACTTGGTCCATTGTATAGAAAATTCTCTGGAATAACGCATAGGATACTTTTTGTGCCGGGAAAATGTTACCTCCCTTGGGAACGCGCGTGAAACCGCAGGGACAGCTAATATATTCATATATTATCAATTTGGACTTGAAAGTTGTTGCCTCTTTCAGGCCTTTACACTTGTACGTAGACAATTCGGGTAAATTTAAACAACTGCTGAGAGTACCCCATGTGGGGATAGGACTTGGGCTCATGGTATTGCTTGGGGCGTGGGACTCACGAGAAATTATTTGAGAAACCATCTAAATTAATGAGGCCTTAAATAGGTAGTAAGTTAAAAGTACACAGAGCTCACATGCTCTTAAGAAAGTGAAAGGAGTGAAGATCTAAGAAGGAAAAGTGAAAGGGAAGGGTGTATATATGTTAATACAACGTTTAAGTTAAAATGAGATATCTACATGGCTTACAAAACAAGCAGCCGTAATGAGCTGTTTATTTTCATCTTTTTACTACCAGTCCCTGCGGTTTTACTTGCACTCCCGATCGGAAACGGAACCAATGTCTCTCTCCATACCATAGGCTATGTCTGTGAATTTTTCAGCAAGGTCGGTTTAGTTGTTTAACCGTTAAAGTGTGACAAATAAGCAAACAAACTCAGTTTCGTATTTATATGAGTAAGAATAAGCAGGTAGATGGTTCTAGACCTTACCAGCACATCGTAATTCAACTTGACTTAAACTGATTACTAGGTATTCCAAACAATGTCGTCTCCGGACACAAGAGCAATTTTGTTCAGCAAGAATAGGATCGCCTAAATTTGCAGTTATTGTGTTTAAATACTACTTCTAGGTTTCCATCTAGCTTAGCTAATTACCATGGATTAGAAGTTGATGGTGATGGTAAATGGTCACCAACCACTTTAACCGAAGATATTTTAAGTCCCAACATGACTTGCTGAAACCGTCCGAGGCACACTAATCTCGGAATATAGGTAATCATTTTTAGACAAAGAAACAATAATACTACCATGCCCGGGAATCAAACCTGGGACCTCCAGGTCTCCAGCCGTAGTTACCACTCGGCTAAAGGCTTAAATTCTGGGCCGGGGCTTAAGGATTATGGATTTCCGTTAAAATAATTAATCATATATATAAATTAACTAGCTGCTCCCTGCCACGCTTCGCTGCGGCACATTGTGATTGAATGGTTGAGAAATGAGGAACAAAACAAAGACGGTCGCGGATATGTGACTGATGCAAAAAATAAATTAAAACAATTCTTGATGCGGTATATAAATCAAGCTAAAACTTTAGCTCGATCGGTGCAGAACTTTTAGATTTTTTGAAGCGTACACAAACCAACATAACATCTATATATATATATATATCATATAACATAATATATACTCGTATATAAGTATCCCGGGTCTAATAAGATCACTATGAAAGTCTATAATCTGTTTTATTCACCAAAAAATACATAAAAGTGTCCTAGAACATTATTTACACGGCCATCTGATCCCAAACTAAGCAGAACTTATACTATGGAAACTAGATAACTATTTTTCTTTTTAATTCATACTTTACAAGCGCGGATCCACCGTTGTGGGCACGTTGGGCATGCCCACAGCCCTAATAGACCTGTGACGTACACTTCCACGGTCTATTGAGGTCGATAGGCTGATGATATATCCAATGCCTTTATTAAGTAAAAAAAACTGTGTAAAAATGAAATACGTCGATCATTAGCGAGTTTCGGATGGCTGTAACTAAAACCTTTTTTTTTGGCTTGGATCCGCGCCTGATACTTACCCATATAGACCATATTAAGAATAGTATAAAGTTAATGTAATGTGCTACACTTATTCAAACAAAGCAACAAGAACACTTGTATTGTTAATAACACTTTATCGATAAGTGTTATTCGATTATATCCAAGGCAGAGATACGTAGAACCATGATGTTTCAATGCAATTTCAATTGTTCTACAACGAACAAAAAAATTCGCGGTTTCACCCACGTTCCCGAGGGATGTAACATTTTTCCGGCACAAAAAGTATCCTATGTCACTTCTAATACCTCCAAGAATATGTGTACAAAGTTTCATGATGATCGGTTAAGTAATTTCGCGTGAAAGCGTAACAAACAAGCTTACATTCACATTTATAATATTAGTAGGGAAGTAGGGAGAGAACACATTTTGTTGCTAAAATCGGCAACTAAAATAATAAAAATATTTATTATATTTTAGCAAAACAAACAGTAATATTATGTTAATGAAGGGTTTTGCAGATCTAAACTTTCTTATCAATCATTTATATGTACCTAATGAAAAATATTTTTAAGTAATTTTCTTAATATTTTCTGGAACTTGATTTTATGAGCAGACTAGCCTTTCCCCGCGTTCCCGAGGAATATATCATTTTCCCGGGACAAAAAGTATTATATTTGTTAATACAGATTTTAAACTGTCAAGTTTCATTCATCTCCGTTTAATAGGTTTTACGTGTAAGAGTAACACACATGCATCCATCAATACATCCACATATTGATCCCGATTTTTTTGGATTTATTGAATCAGTAGGACAGGATAAGTGTGATTATAGAATTGAAGTCAGAGACTCGCGAGTAGTGTAGCCAGAAGTGTAAAACTTTATTGTAGTTGTAATTTTTCATATTTTTTTTTTATATATTTTTTTTTGTCAGTGTCATATCGTATTTTTTTTTTGCGTGTCGATCGTTCTGGCTAAATTTGTTTAGACCAGAATTCTGCCAGGCGTACTGTGTCGTCTGTGGCATTATACAGGTCTTCCGGCGTGCAAGATGAGGGGCACGCAGGGCACGACAATAGATGTGCCATTGTCTGAGGGGAGGCGCCGCAGTTGCACAGGTTGCTTGTGCTGTAACCCCATCGGCACAGATTGTCCCTGCATCGGCCGACTTGGGTTCGGAGTCTGTTGAGGGACTTCCATGTCAGCCACGGGAGCTTATGCCCTGGGGGAAGCTTATTTAAATATATACACTAGTTATCCCCGTGGTTTCACCTACGTTTATCAATATTATAGGCTATATCCATCTAGGAAAAATTCCGCGTCGAATGGTAGCAGTCCCATCCCGATATGCTCAGTAGTTTTGAGGTGATGGTGCGTCAAAGGATGCCCATTTCGCTTATTTATAATATAGATATATTTACATACATTTACCATATTAGGGCTATTTATAATATTATAATGCTTTATAGACTGTGTTCAGTATTATTTATAGATATTCCGTTTCGTGAATTAATAAATAAAATAAAAAAAATATATATATATATATATTATATTAAAAAGTTATAAGAATTTATTGAATATATCAGCAAACATGCGCGCGTGATCGCTAGATTCAAATAATTATCAATTTCCGGGATAATTTGTTAAAATCGTAAATATTTTTTAATTTAACTAATTTGTTACAGCTGACATTTTGGAATAATTTAAATATCTAAATATAAAATTAGATTTGACGAATGTGATTTTCTCGTTTTATTAAAATAAAATTTTATAATGATTAGCTAATGTTTATATTATACTAGCAACCCACCCCGGCTTCGCCTTAATAGATATTACAAAAACCTTCCGACAAAAATTGTCTAAATTATAGTAAAAGCCGCATCAAAATCTATTGCGTAGCTTAGAAGAACTAAGTGCACAAACAGTGATAGACAGAAATTATAACTCACCTGCAATAAGAATGTGTAACGAATATAACAGCGTACACAGTAAAGTACATGATATCGATATATTTTCTGATTCATTGGTTGCGTTTAAATCCAAGGTACTGTACTGACGACATTCAGTTAACCATATTTCTGTCTGTATAAATTGTTGGTATAATAATATATATTATATATTTGTTGGTTCAATTTGTTAATTAATTTATTTGCTTCATGGTTTATTTTAGTTAACTTTTTTATTTTATTTTTTGCATATGTATAAATTTAATTTTCTAACTAGAAACTATTGTTATTTGGCTAATGCCGTACACGCCTCTCATAGGTAAAAATACTAATGAACGTGGCAATATGTGAACTGTTGGTGTGTCTTATAAATAAATAAATATAACAGTCCCCCGCGGTTTTACCCGCGTTCCCGAGGGAATCACATTTTCCCGGGATAAAAACTAGCCTATATGCTATTCCAGGATATGCTCTATCTATGTGCCAAGTTTCATCCGTATCCGTTTAATAGCCTATGTATATATAAATATGCTAACACGCATGCGGACCACTTGATGGTAAGTGGTCACCCCCGGCATTTGCAACAGAGGCACCCCCAATCCGTCGTTGACCCTGAGACGTAAAGTTGTTACGTCTCATGTGCCTGTAATTTCACCGGGCTTACCATTCTTACCGAAACACAGTAATACAAGTGCACTGCTCATAGGTATGGAGGTACTTTAACTCTGCAAAGAGCTCAATTATTTTTATATCTATTTAGTTTAGTAGAATTTATTTAATTGTTCACAATGCGGGTGGCAAATACGTACCTACATCAGTTTATTTACTGATACGTGCCAAGTATTTTCTATTGCAATAGTTAGTTTTTTTAAACGTACCATTTTTCTTTTTACTGCGTAGTATTTATTTAATTAATCACCAGCAGACTTATTATTTTCGGTTCGCAAATGACTATGAAATAATATTATTCTAAACACTATTTGTATCCCGTGGTTTCGGTCGTGTTCCGGAGAAAAGTGACATTTTCACTATATGTTTATGTGTATATTTTCTATGTGTTAATTCAATGTATAAGCTATCTGTGTGCCAAGTTTCAACCAAATCCGTTAAGTAGTTTTTGTGTGAATGAGTAACAAACATATGGATGTTTGTATGGAGGTATCCGACCTCACAAACTCTCGCATTTATAATATTAGTAGGAGTAAATACCTACATTATTTGGGTACCTCTATTTATCCTTGGTGGTTAAGTAGTATAAAGCTCAGCTTGAGTCTCGGAGGTAATGGGTTCGATTCCCAATTCGGGAAAGGTAATATTAATGTTTCTTTGTGCCCGTGAGACACCACATATAACAATGGGACTAAAAATAACTTATTACCTCTTAGGAGATAGTGGTCCTGAAGGTTGATGGAGATTATAAGACAGTAAGAGTTCGTCCGGGGAAGTACCACCTTACTCATTTCCGCCGTGAAGCAGTAGTGCACTTGTATTTCTGTGTTTCGGTTAGAAAGGTAAGGGGGCCGGTGAAGACTTTACAACTTTAAGTCTCAGGGTCGACGTAAAGAACGCATTGGCAAGACCCCTGGTGTTCCAGATGTCTACAGGCGGCGCTAACCAATTACGATAAACCGTCTGGCATAAAAAAGAATACTTTCGGCACCATATTTACAAACCTTGCTACATCTATAATTCACTTTAATCACAATAAACACAGCACACGAAAATAAACACAATCACATAGACTGAGTGTCCCGGGACAATGGTGTCGCTACGTATAACGGGACGCGGGATATCGGTACAGATTCAAAACATTCAAGAAGGTCAGTGGCGCCGGAAAATATTCTAGGAACGTAAAGTGATGCGATTAGTTTTACGCGATCTTTTAGTCTAAAAACTGCCTTACATAGTTTGACATGCTTTATTAAAGCTAGAAAAAAGAGGATGTAGAACTAAGTAGCAACCTGGGGCTCGATTCTGTAAGGAAAATAACACTAACTCGAGGATGTTTCGTCGCGGCCTCTATGCTCTGTCTCTGTCGCTAACTACGCTAATACTACTCAACGTGAACTAATCACGTGAGAGGTAAGCCCTCCGAGGCCTCCGTGAAGCGGCTCGCCGACGAAGTTTGTATTAGCTGAATAAGGGGGCTGTATAAAAATTTGATTTTCTTCAGACAAGTATTATAATATTTAGAAGTGGTATAGTTCTTACTGCAGAGTTCGTTCAGGGAAGTACTACCACCTTACCCATTCCGACGTGAAGAAATAGTGCACTTGTATTACTGTTTCGGTTAGAAAGGTAAGGGAGCTGATTCAATTACAGGCACATGAGACTTAACAACTTCACGACATAGGGTTGACTACACATTGGCGATGGCCCTGGTGTGGCAAATGTCCATAGGCGGCGGTGACCACTTACCATCAGGTGGACCCTCTGTCTGTTTATCAGACTATTCGTCATTAAAAGTGAAATAAGTATATATAAGTCCTACTGCAGGTATCTAGTATCCGTTCATTGGATTTAGAAGCGTTTCTGCTTATAGATTGGTGCTCTCATTTGGCCTGTCAAAGTATTTATGATTCCTCATCATGTATTTTGGATATTTGGGATGTATTTCCAATTTGTTTCATATGTTAGAAGACTGACGAGTTGGGATCGGTTTACCTGATGGCAAGTGGTCACCGTAGGTATGGATAAAATGAAAAAAATAATATTTTTATTCAAATAGGCCTTTACAAGCACTTATGAATAGTCTGACTCTAATAAATAAATAATAGATATTAAAAATATGAATGTATTCAAGGTCTACATGAGCTAACTAGCACTTTCATTTAATTGTCCGTCTATGTTGTTGATCTTGGAAACGGCTGGACAGATTTTGACGTGCGCTCACTAGCAGATAGTTACTATTATAGGGATTTACTTGGGCTACTTTTTATTCTAGGAAAATGTTATATCCCTAAGGAAAGCGGATGCATTATCCATGTAGTGAAAAGCCCTTATTTTGACATTAGAAACTGACACTTCGATTTTGATTTACTTGTATAGATTGTGATCGAAATTAAAAGAAGCGCGCAAAACAAATCACCACTTTGTCAAGCTAATGCAAATACCTATAACTAATTCTATTATAACATGAATGCGAAAATCTTGTGTTATTCCACGATAAACTAGCATTTTGGCGAAGCGCCATGACGTCTCTCCATTAACACACGCTTGGAGGCCATCATACGTCACTTTCCATTTTTTTTTTTGTTTCGTAACGTCTGTAATACGTTTGTTCACACACCCCTTTTCAGATGGCAAATATGAATGAGTTTCTACTTGTTAACCGCGTGTGGATAGAGAAATTATCTTATTACCAATGTCAAAGCTAAAATTTAGGGATGTGTATTTACCAGTGTATCTTTGTAGGTACAAACTAATTGCCGCGTTCCCGAGCGATGTTACATTTACCCAAGATTAAAAGTTGGTAGTTACTCCTTATAACTTTCATAGAAGAAGCACTACGTGTATAAACACTATTATTATTGTTTTAAATGTGAGATGTATTCTTTGTTGAACATCCAAATAAAATAGAAAAGAAGGAAAATAAGAAAGAAATGTTTATTTGTGACGAATATTACATAAAAAAATCATAAACAAATAAAAATATTAATTAACCTAAAAAATTAATATTATATGTATAAATTTACAAGTTAAATTAACTGATGTGTCACAAAAAGGTCCACCAACTCAGTATGAAGCTGGTTATACAAATGCATAACCAGCGCTGGTCTTCCTTTGGGGAATAAATAAATAACCTCACCTATCTGCCAGTCAAGATCCCGTCAAATCGGTCCATTAAGAGATTAGCCGGAACAAACAGACAGGCAAAATTATTAAGAACTATCTTTTTTTCATAATTCCATTGAAGTTTGTTAACACGACAAACAAACACTGGAATTTGCTTTATTGGTTAGATGTGTGTTCGTATATCGTAGCGCCTAAAATACTGAGCCGAATTTGAAGAAGAATTATGGTCCGGGTGAGATCTTACTACTACTACCAACGAAAGTTTGTTTGGATGTTTGGTTCTCAATCACGCGAGAACGGCTGAACGGATCTGAATGACACTAAGCACAAAGATGGATTATAGTCTGGAATAACACATAGGTTTTCAATCCCGAGAAAATGTTACATATCTCAGAAATACGAGTAAAACAGGGAGTAGAGCTCAAAGTGCAGAGTTCGTCCGGAGAAGTACTACCTTACCCATTTCCGCCGTGAAGCTGTGCACTTGTATTACTGTGTCCGTTAGATAGGCCGGTCAAATTACAGGCACATGAGACTTAACAACTTCACGTCTCATGGTCGACAACGCATTGCGATGCTCTGGTGTTGCAAATGTCCATAGGTGGTGACCACTTACCATCAGGTGGACCGTGTGCGTGATAGTCGGCTGCTGTTGTATAAAAAATAAGGTATAGGTACGCAATTAAGCTTTATTCGTGTATCTAATCTAATCTTATCTATTACCTTTAAACGAGCAATTCTTGTACATATATATAATTAGGATCTCGGAAACGGCTCCAATGATTTTCATGAAATTTAGTATGCAGGGGGTTTCAGGGACGTTAAATCGATCTAGCTAGGTTTTATTTTCAGAAAATGTACTGTTATGCGTGTTTCTAGGCAATGAAAACAACAATGACATTAGAAGGTAAGGTTTTCAAGTTACATGTTTTGTGAGAAATACTATGTTATTAGGAGCCCTTAATTATCGCATCTAATTCGTATGTAGGTATATATGACAGTGTTTAAAAAAATACGGTAGAAGTCACGTTAGTAAAGAAATCCCGACCAATGTACGGCTATCCAGGTACTTATAATTTATTTATCAGCCTAAAAACCAATATGGCGGATGTTACATCACAGAGTCTCTGAATTTTGTTTGCTATCACAACGTGGGACGTCAAATGATTTATATGACCTATTTAGTCTCATAATGTGATGCAATAATAAGAAATGAACGAGGAAATAATATATTTTTTATTTTGAGTTATCATTGTGTTTTGGAAGATACCTAATGAGTGCTTGTTTGTCTTCTATATTGAAAGAGACGAGGTCTGAGACAATAAGTATTTTGTAAGTAAGTACTGTCGTAATTTGCTCAATAGCAATTAATGTTCTTAAAAGATTGATTTGCTTAAAAAAGTCTCTGTTTTCATTTAACAAAGTATTTTTAATTTAACTTTTTTTTTCATTGATAAAATTTGAACTCTAACGAGTGTTTCTTTGTCTTTTGTACTGAGAGGGACGAGGACAGAAAACAAAAGGTATTTCGTAAGCTCTCATTATTTTTTCAATTGCGTTCAATGTTTTCAAATATATGAAGGAAACTGCTCAAAGAAGACTTTATTTGCATTAAACTACATTTTTTGTTATTCTGTTTTTCATTTCATTGATAGAATTCTATTCAAAGCCCTAGAAGAGTAGTTATGAAGGTCATAGCTTCCGATTTTACCAACGGTTCGGAAGTCAGCATTCATCCGGCAAGAAACTTAGGTACTACGATCAAAATTTTTTACAATGTTACTGTAGTTATTGCGGGAATTTTGAGAGCTTAGGCGCTAATTCAATTGACGCAGAATGCAATGAAAGCAAATTTTTTGCAACGAAATTGTTTAAGATGTATCACCTGCATGTATTAGCACTCGCTAAATAGAACTGTCTTTTAGATACGTGACTTATGTTTTGAATAGCTTTTGTTATTTTTCCACGTTGTTCATAGATTACTCTATATACCTTTCCAAATGTATACTTAAAAGTATTTCCTGTTGTTTCGCTCTACAGACCTCCCCAACAGAAATTGTATACAGCATTATGAATATTATGTCAATTGTATAACATACAAACTAAATACGACCCAAAAAATTGGTTGCGCGTCTTCTGGAGAAGCCCGACCATTGTCGAGAATTCCTCTAGCTGTCGGTGCCGTCTATAGATTCCACGGTAAGTAGCGCGAAAGGGCCTCACAAATTCGCGATATAAAATAGAAGCAAGTCTACCATTCTTGTCAAGTAAAAGATCTAGACTAACAACTGAACGTCCCTCAAGGCCCATTCGCGAGAATTCTCGAGAATTCCCGCGAATTCGCGCGTCTTCTCGCATAATGAGGCGAAATTGACGCTTCCTTTCCATTCCATTCCGAAACAATGTAAATTGAACCTTAATGTATGCGAAGGGTAATGTCAGGAACCATGGCACCTATTTGAAACAAATACCCGCCATATGAAAGGTAGGTACATAGCTCCGGGTGGACATAGGCTATATTATAACCCTGGGATTTACGGATATAATATTGAAATCGTGAGTTTAGTACCCCTGTGTGTTAATCACTTAAGCATCTAAGTTCATGGATTTCCACATCGCCACTTACCGCGGTGGATTGTGCTCAAAAAGTAAAAAACAAACTCATAACGACAAAACCATTATCCCACCATAATACTACCTTTACGTGACTATTGTATAGCGAAACCTCAAAAGCGATTGCATGTCGTACAAAATCGATCAAACACGAGGAAATAACACTATCAGTCTATCAATACAGCCGGGTGACGTCACCGGCGCGTGCGCAGTGTCAAGGCCGAGAAATTATCTCAATAGATCAATTCTAGTTGAGTCGCGCACACGAACACTTCGCAAACAAATTTTTTGATAGTTGTGCGTCATTTGAAATATTGCAAAACAAAAATATTATTGATTGTAGCGACAACATGTGTTTTATAGTTAATTATATATAGGTATTTCTTTGAATCGTAGTTATAGGCCTATTAAATGACTCAAATAAATTATGTTTTCATTCGTTTAGGGCACAGGTTAAACATATTCTCCTTAGTTATGGGTACAAAGCGGTGACATTTAAAAGAATTTATCAATTAACAGAAAACATATGTGATTGCTTGACAGGAGATGTGTACAGCTGTATCTTTTCAACAGTTCAAGCAGAGATAGTATCTACTAAATGCAACGTTCGAGTAGCACTTTTGGTTCGGCAATGGTATGGTTACGATTAATGTCAAATTGTTTATTCCTACGCACTACAACCGGAACAAACATACATTTTGACGTAATCTTTCGAACGAATGTGAACCATTACCGAAACACAACCGCAGTTCGATCGTTGGTGTGTTTAGTACAATACGATTAAACGTCCAATTTGACGTTTCCTTGTGATATGGTAATGGTTCGGTGCATATTAAGTTAGTGTAATTGCCCCCCAGATTGATAAGTATTTATTAATCTAAGCAAGGTGAAGGGGCCGGTGAAATTACAGGCACATTTGACTTAACAACTTCACGTCTTGGCAACAACAAATTGGCGATGCTCCTGGTGTTACAAATTCCCATAGGCGGCGGTGACCACTTATGTACCATCAGGTGGACCGTTCGCGCTTGTTTGTAGGTCAAAGTGGAATAAAAAAGCAATTAATAATATATAAACCTGACGGCCAATTATAACGGTACACACCATCTAATAAGAATAAAAAACAACACAAAATAATAATAATAATAGAGTTGCTTAGTAAGTTAAATTAACATGAGTTCTTATGTTAGAATATCCACGCACGGATTCCAAAAGGACCGGTCTTTGAACTGTTCAATGTAAACAGAAAAAGAAGGGCCTCTACCTGTTATACTCTACCCTACCGAATTTACCGTCACACCATAAATATGTTACCACGTAAAGTTCTTTTTTTTATATCACATGGGCCGACGTACAAGCAGACGGTCCACCTGATGGTAAGTGGTCACCGCTATCTATGTCTATAGGCAACACTAGGAGCATAACCAATGCGCTGTCAACCCTGAGTCTCATATACCTGTAATTTCACCGGCCCCATTACCTTCCTAACCGAAACACAGTAATACAAGTGCACTACTGCTTCACGGTGGAAATAGGTAAGGTGGTAGTACTTCCCCGGACGAACTCTACACTAAGAGCTCTGCTACTCTACAGCTAGTAGTATAGTTCTGCAGTAAAATCAGATTCTATTTTTAATTTCTCTTCTTTTATTTGTAGACAGCTTAACTGTTACAACAACTCTGTCGCTGTAAGTAGGCAGTGCTGTTGAATTATGAATGGTTTCAGATACCATATTATTTCCCAACAATCCATGGATATTTAAACTCTTGATACAGGTCAGCTTGCCTACTCAAATCCCGGCATCAACACCATCAGAACACGCAGTAAACGCCTTCCTCGAGTTTCTAGGCACCATAAGGGCGACCAAAGAGGTCAATCTCATGACGTGCAGCAAGATCATGCAAACCTTTCAACAGAAAAATGAAAGTCTATTAAACACATTACTCGAGGAGGCGGAGGCAGCCATATATAACAACGAGACCTCCAAAGTCCTTAAAGGGAAAATGACAGGGAGTTATATGGCTGCGTATAGCACAACTGGTGGCTTTGTGGAGGAAGAAGGCGAGCGAGCAGACCCACCTAAATTTAACACTCCATCGGAGGACCCCATAGTCATCACAGCCCGGTGCACAAAAATCATGCTGGACGACAGGATCCTAGAAATCGCCAAAACCATTTCAGGAGACCTTGGTCCAGGAGCAGCGTGGCAAAACTGGGCCATACCCAAATTCAACTGGGTAAATGGGGTTCCCGGATGTGGCAAAACAACTTGGGTAACTAAAAACTTCAATGCGGAGAGCGACGTCGTAGTCACCACCACAACCGAGGCAGCCAAAGACCTGCGCGAAAAGCTGGCTCCAAGTATTGGAGCTACAGCCAAAACCAAAGTGCGCACGATGGCATCCATTCTTGCGAACGGGTTTAAGGGGCCCAAAAATTGCGACCGTCTAATGGTCGACGAAGCCCTTATGAACCACTTTGGATCCGTCGTAATGGCAGCTCGGTTGTCTGGTGCCCGCGAAGTGGTCCTTATCGGAGATATAAACCAGTTACCCTACATTGACAGGGAAAATCTTTTCCCTCTAAAATACCAACACCCAAACCTGGTAACTTCCATCAGCCAGGAGTTGTTGTGCACACATCGTAACCCGATGGACGTGGCATACGCCCTAAACGAGGTATACAATGGTATATACTCGTCCAAACTTCTAATAAACTCCATGAAGCTAATGAGATATACGGATGCGCAAGTACCCAAAACACTCCCTAACACCCTATTCCTGGTCCATACCCAGGAAGAAAAGGCATTCTTGACCAGCAAGGGATATGGAGAGGGCACAGGGTCACGCGTCCTTACCATCCACGAAGCGCAAGGAGCCACGTACGAGTCGGTCCTCATCTTTAAAACAAAGGCCAAAAAACTCCAACTCCACGACAGCGTGCCGCACGCGGTAGTGGCGATATCGAGACACACCGTTGGCTGCACCTATTATGCAGACGACGGTGATGACGCGATCGGCAGGTTTAAGCAGCGGGCGACGGCCGCGTCGACAAGAGCCATTTTCGAATACAACTTAAAAATGGCCATAAAACATCGAGATGCAGTTGTCATGGAAAGTCTTTTGGGAGCGAAACCATCCGAGGCTGAAATAGCTTAAACTTTAATATTTAGAATTATAAATTTTGACGAATAAGTGTAACTAAATTTAAGTAAATGCTAAGTTATTTTAATCCATGTATCGGCAGTAGAAAAATTTAATGTAACACTATTATTAAGGAACCACAAGCCTCAGTTCAAAACAACGAGCTGAGCACGCGCGGAAAGATGTTAATTTTTAGAAACACAATACAATAGATCTTACAATAATTCATCGTAGAATCTCCAAAGAGTACGGACTAAGAGTCCGTAGAAAATGTGAAAAGAAATAAAAAAAAAAAAAAAAAAAAACTCTTGATACAAAGATTATTTTAATGATGACAATTGGGTGTAGCGCTCGCTCCAGCAGAACACATCTTTATGTACAAAATCATATTTTGAAAAGTGTAATTGCTGAGTTTATTGCCGGCTCTTCTCAGTAAAAGCAACCTTCCGAACCGGTGTTAGAGTCTGACCATTCATAAGTGCCTGTGCCTGCACAGGCTTCACACATCTATTTGAACAAATATTTCATATCATTCCTATGAATTCCTGTACTCTGTGCTTGGTGCATATAAACTGTACAGGCTACGTTGTCTTCATGGGTGCCGGCAGTATTCGTTTCAGAGAAGTGCATCTAGCGCCGACCCTGGGGTAGAGCGACAATACGCTCTAGGTGCCAGATGGCAAAGGGCGCACAATAAATAGCTAATTACATAGCGGTAGAAACTATGCTTCTGTTAAAGAAGCACGAGTGTTACATTTAGAGCTTCTTGATTTAACATCAATAAATATTGATTTTTGCATTGAAATACAATTTATGCGATTTAAAACCATTGACTAAAGGGCGCCGGAAGACAATCTCGGTCTGGCAAGGGCTATATAGTACCGGCTCTGGTTTCATCTCAGAATTATCATTTCAATATTATTTAGCTACTATGTACTCGTATGTTAATATTTATAATTCTTCTGTCCGTGTGTATTTTAGTGACCTCCCCTTAAACGGCTAGACCTATTTTTATGATTTTTTTTATTGTGTTCAAGGGGATTCGAAAATGGTTTAGATTTACAATTGGACCCGGTAGGTGGCACTGCGGAATTCCTGCATTGCTTTTTTATGGAACTTTTGTATGGACTTAATTCGACAGAACAACGTTTCTCGGGGCAGCTAGTATTAATATGAAATTGACCAACGATGGGAGACGCAAGACTAAATGGCAATGACAATGGAAGAAATATCTTCCAGAAGCCCTTGATTGTCTAAAATACATAACGAGAAAAGAGCGTGCTTACGAAATGGATAAATGATTTGATCAAGAACTTGATTAGGTATGAAGATAACTATTTCCAAATGATATTGAACATTTAGACAGTAGTCAGTTAGACAGTAGATTATTTTGACAGGTGTCTTGTTTTTGAAATCTTATAGATGCTTGTCATTTTAAACAATTTTTACTGAGAAACCAACTTTTTTATAGCCATATATGTATTTTAAAATAAATTATGTCTGAATAATAATTGTGTTTGTTATTAACGATATATGAATTTTAAATACCTACCAATGGAGAAATAAATTGTTCCATTAATATAAAAAATGTCAATGTTTATATGTTTGTAATACAATTACGCATTGAAGTCTCAACGGATTTGTTTTTTTAAATTGTTTTCCTTAATGGTCACAGATGTAAAATGCCCTCGATTAACATACCTACCTACATGAATACTTTTATTTCGGGGAAAACTTTAGTTCCCTTGGGAAAACTGCAGACTAAGACTCGTCTTAACAACAAACCTTTGTTATTAAAAATATGCGAAGATTCAAAAACAACGACAGATAAAAAGCAATAATAATTGCAGTAACACGCGAGATCTCGACTGACCAGAGTGACCAGCGCTTGGCGCCGCCTCGTCCAATGACCTGGAGGTATGCGGAAACTGGAGGACTGGGTGTGCCATGAAGCAAAGGCCTATAACTCAAGACTACGGCCTTTTTTCTCTATTTTCTCTGACTGCTTCATAAATTGAGCACTTTTCATGACTTTTGAAATATTTTTTTGCTTCTTAACCTTGAAGTTCTAGTAAGGTATTGATTTTAGTGATAATAGTCTTGTTTTTTTTATTTATGTCAGGTTTGCGATTGACCTAAATCTCACTGGCAAGTAAAGATGAGGCCGAAAATGGAGCTCGCTTTCCCGTTAGTAACCTATTCACTCTTTTCTTTTCTTTGTATGGTTTAATGATGAATGCCGTAATCTGCGAGAAGGACGTAGGTTCGAACCTATAGTGTGGAAGTCACACGTTGGGGAGATACCTTGCAGTACCCAAATAGAAAATCTGTCTACTAAGATTCGTATACAGATGCTCGTATGTTTGTATGTTGGTATATCCAAAACAACACATGCAATCTGAAAAGTTCTTTTACTGCTAGAATGCTACACTATTCCTAAGTGACATAGGCTATGTTATTATCCCGGAATACATTAGATCCCGCGGGACAGCAGTAGTATATTTTTAAGTTATATATACATATATATATATATGTTTTCCAGTTTGTTTAAAGTGGTCTATAACTTATTCATAGGTAGCACACGTGTATAGTTTAAAAATATATTCATTTATGTATGGTTGTAATTATGTCAATATGTTGTTGTGTGTCTAATAAATAAATAAACTAGCCATAAATAAAAAATAACATACTATATGAACATATTACAAAGAATTATGGAAAGTATTGAGCCTGTTTTAGTACAAAAGGCTTTCTACAACACAAACGATTACTTTAATGACGACAATGCTTGGGTGTAGCGCTCGCTCCAGCATGGCACATATTTTTGTACAAAATCTTATTTTGAAAAGAGTAATTGCTGAGTTTATTGCCGGCTCTTCTCAGTAAAAGCAACCGTCCGAACCGGTGTTAGATTCTGACCATTCATATGTGCCTATTTCATATAATAGTATCAACCGATGAAGTAGTTTAGCGGTATAACGATAACAGACGCACTTATGATTATCTCTAATCTGTAAATGGTATAAAACAACGTCACAATTGTTGTCAGTCTGTTTGTACACACATGTTTTAAACTACGCAATAAATTTTGATGCGATTTTTTCTTCCGGAAGTCTTATATGTTGATATGATTATCCCACGCAAGCGAAGCCGGGTGGATCACTAGTTGTATATTAAAACTAGCTGTCCTCCGCGGTTTCACCCGCGTTGCGGAAGACTGTAATCCGCGAATTGTCAAATGCGCGCAAACCTTCAAAATGAATCTTTATTTTTTCTCGTTTCTGCCATATTTTTCATTGATGCTCCGCTCCTATTGGTCTTAGCGTGATGTTATATAGCCTATAGCCTTCCTTGATAAACGGATTATTCAACGCAAACATAATTTTACAACTCGAACCAGTAGTTCCTGAGATTAGCGCGTTCATCCAAACAAACCAACAAACTCTTCAGCTTTAAATATTAGTACCTACCTATAAATAAAAAAGACAATGCATACAAACAATAAAATCCGGGTTTGAAACAATGCATATTGGTTAATATTGGTAAAACAGGTTTCATTTCTCCATATTAAAAAGGATTTTCTCTTCTACTGTGATTTTCTATTGTTTCAAGAATATAGAAAAAGTTGAATATACCAACACCGGCATCTGAATGTACATGTGAAGGTGGTTTGTTTTGTGTATATGTTCTAATATCATATACAAAATAAAAAAAGCGAAAGTTCATGATGCACGTGAACGTTTGTTACTACCAAAGGGATTTAGATGAAATTAAATAAATAAATAATTAAATATCCTGGGACATTCTTTACACACGGCCATCTAATTCCAAACTACATACTTACATACTGATATACTACATAAACTATTTTTTTTCTAAGTTCATACTTATACAGATATTTACACCCAGACACAGAACAAACAAACATGTTTTTGCACACAAATGTTTGTCCTTGGTGGGAATCGAACCCTTCGGCTTGGCAGTCTGTCAGAGTCTAACCTAAATGGCCGGTGAAATAGCAATTAGACACATAGATAGAGCATGCCTTTGATGGACATATAGAAGAAGAATCAGATGGCCACGTGTAATGTACCAGGATATTTATTTATTATGGGATACACCTACATATAAGCATTCCTTAGTTTTGGATCATTTGTGGGGATATATCGAGTGTAAAGAATATACCAGGATATAAAACTAACTAATATTATAAATGAGAATGTTTACCAAGCGGATTAGGATGGAACTTGGCACATATATAGAAAGTGCCCTGGAATAACACATAGGATACTTTTTGTGCCGGAAAAATGTTACATCCCTCGGGAACGCGGGTGAAACCGCAGGGGACAGCTAGCTATTGATATTATAACTTACGGTTATTAATTCGGTCGTAAAATATTTCCAAACTTCACTTTCACTTCACAAAATATTAAAATTAAATAACTACAAAAATAATAAACAATAACAAATACTTCACTTGATGTATTCAGTTAAAATGTAGACTTAAACATGCGGAGTGAAGGTAGTATGGAATAAGGAAGTGGTTTATCTCGATCGTCCTGTTATCGATAAGATGAAAGTATCGATGTTATTGTTGTTATGATAAGTTCACTTAAGTTACTGCGGCCGTGAATATTTCCGCATTGCAGTTTTTGCAATAGAATTGGTTTTTAACATTTATTCTTTATTTTTTACCCTGACTGCCGCGCCGCAGGTCGTGGATTCAATTCACAACCAGGACAAACATTTGTGTGCATGCAGTGGGGCAAAAAAATAAGTAGGGCCCCAACTAAACTATTTAAAACATTTTGTCCCCCAGCCGAAGCTTGGGGGGCCCGGAGTTCTGCCCCGTCTAGCCCTCCGGTAGCTACGCCACTGTTTGTAATTCAGAGTCCGAGGGGCCATCTGAGCTTGGGGCCCCGGGGCACTGCCCCGTCTAGTGTCCGTCCGTGAAAATGTTTATTCTATATCTGGATGTAAAGATCTACATAAGTATGTATTTAAATAATGTCTGTTTGTTCTGTATCTGGATGTAATATTCTTAAACTTAATATTTAGTTCTTAAATAAAATAAATATCTACATGCGTATGTATTTAAAAAATCTATTATCTGGTGTTCATAGTACAAGCTCTGTTTAATTTAAGATCAAATGGCCGTGTGTAAAGAATGTCCCAGGATTTAAAAAATATTTCATCTACTTTAAATGACCGCAATGAAAAGAAATATTTATTCAAATATGCCTTCGCAGGCACTTATGAATGGTCAGACTCTAACACCGGTTCGGAAGGTTGCTTTTACTGAGAAGAGCCGGCAATAAACTCAGCAATTACTCTTTTCAAAAAAGATTTTGTACATAAAGATGTGTCCTGCTGGAGCGAGCGCTACACCCAGCATAAAATCAAATATATGCACAGTAATAGTATGAAATACTTTTAATATACTTAATATGTTAATACTTAATTCATGATAAATATTGCTTTGCGTCGCTCTCAAATAGTATCCGTCTACACTTTATCTCAATAATTGACGGAAGAGGTCAAATCAATCAAACGCAGTAAACTGTATGATATGTTGAATTTTTTGGTTCGATACTGCGTTGATACTTTTTATAAAGTAATAATCGTACTCCAATAGTGTTATCTCATGTTTCGGGGAATTACGTGATCTCATAATTATTGTATTTGGAGTCAGTTGTCTGATTGCCATAATGTAAGCTCTGCCAACTTTTGATCAGATGGCGTGAAACAGAATTGTTAAAATATAATTATTTTTCTTCTATGGGGACAATGTGGATGATAGGCGAGCCCGCACATAGAGGCTTCCGAGTGCTTACCTCTCAAATGGTTTCATAGTTAGCGAAAAAGAAAACATACACGCTTCTTCAGAATATGGCTATTCGAATATTCAGCTAATATTAAAAAGCAAAAGTTTGTAGGTAAGGATGTATATATGAAGGTGTTGTTTGTTACTATGCCACTACTTAACCGATTTGATAAAACTGTCAATACATTTACTTTTATTGATTTTAAAACTATCGATGTTTTGCCTGTTGCACTGGTACATCACTACAACTACCTCTCGCCACCAGTTTCCTTGCGCAAGCGTACTTTCGCCATACCGCCGCACTGCACTGCAACTGTGTAGTTAAGATGAAAACCGATACTAATTCCTACCTTACGTCAACACTTTCATAATCAGCCTTCTCATAAAGGTATACCCAGTCGTGCAGATCATTATGCTGAAAGGTTAAGCAACATTTGGTTCGGTTAGTAACGAGAGGGGTACCCAGTACCTAATGTTATTCTTTGATTAGAAGTAAAGTAATCCTTCGGTTGAACTGGGGCTCGATTCTGTAAGGCAAATGACACTTACTCGAGGATGTTTCGTCGCGGCCTCTATGCTCTGTCTCTGTCGCTTACTACGGTAATACTACTAATCACATGAGAGGTAAGCTCTCCGAGGCCTCCGTGATGCGGCTCGCCGACGAAGTTTGTATTAGCCGAATAAGGGGGTTGATCCTAACGTGTTCTATAGTGTTCTGGCAGCTCACTATAGAGGTCCTTTTATGATATTATACAGGGCCGAGATCCAGCGTAATATTTGCTTTGCCAAAGCATGTTTAAGTGTTTTAATCGTTTTTATAAGTACCACTTTCCAGCGACTGTCTGAGGTGAGGTCTAAGCGCCACTGGAGCACCATCAGTGTACATGTAGACCTAACACTTGTTGAGCTCTCAGCACTTACAGTGGTTTGTGTACATGCAGCAAACACAACACCTTTAAAACATAAAAGAAAGCTTGCGAATTTGATAGGCGCCTACAAAACTTTTACTAGCAACAATATGCCAACATGCTTACAGTTCACAGATACAGAAACTTGACCTAATTATTCATTTGATTGCCACTAAAGTCCAGTGTTAATTGCAGACAGATGTTTGATGTCAGCTGATGGATGTGCGGTGGAATTAATCTGCTGACCCTGACACACAAAGCGAGTCTTTGCTCTAAGAATTTCTTTAATTTCGCGATATTGGTAAGGTCACTAAGAAATAGCTAGAATTTTGTAGGTGTTTTGTTTTCCTCAACATTTTTGTATGTCTTGTTTCGAATGTGTTTTTCCTGGAAAGGTTTTAACTCAGACGTATAGGTACCTGGGCTTTTTTTGAGTTATCATTACTTTTTTTTTTTTTTATGCCACTTTGGCCGACAAACAAGCAGACGGTCCACCTGATGGTAAGTGGTCACCGCCGCCTATGGACATTTGCAACACTAGGAGCATCGCCAATGCGTTGTCGACCTTGAGACGTGAAGTTGTTAAGTCTCATGTGCCTGTAATTTCACCACTTACCTTTCTAACCGAAACACAGTAATACAATTGTACAACTGCTTCACGGCGGAAATGGGTAAGGTGGTAGTACTTCCCCGGACGAACTCTGCATTAAGAGCTCTACTACTCTAAAACTTATGAATAGTTTGACTCTAATACCGTTTTGGAAGGTGGTTTTTTTTACTGAGAAGAGCCGGCTAAGAGCTCTACTACTAAAAATTTTTGTGATTCCACTGGTGTTGCAATGTCGGTACGCAACAGCTGGAGGTGAATACAGTTTTACTTGCTTTTGTTACAAAGTTTTCTACTTACTTTCAATCTAACATGTTAGATAAAAGAATGCTCTACATAAAACATTGATTGTGATATTTATTATTATCTAATAGAAAATACATAATGGTTTATTGTACCTAAGATATATTTAGTAAAATTCTCCACTTCTAAACGTAAGACCCCACACTCCGCCCCTCCGCAGTGCAATCTGTGGGAACCTACTATCTTTATCTTTATTGCCAATGATTACCGGATTATATACTCATCGACTAATCCACAAAACAAGATACTAACGGTCACTAACAGTCATTTTGGCACAAGCTATCTAGAGTAGGTATTACGTAGTACTTGATTGTTATAATCATCGTCAATATAATACTTATATAACAAGGTTCCGCCCCATGATCTCACAATCATTCCGAAGGGTAAAAAGTATACCTTGAACATAGTAAAAATGTGTGCCAAATTTGTATTGATCGGTAAAAACATAGATAAAAACAAGATATAAACTTTCATTTTTATAATATTAGTATGATATCCAAATAGATTTGTAGGGTAGGGGACTTTGTAGTTAGTACCCTGCTGGCTAACAACAATGTTCGGCTACCAGAGACCCAGACTAAAACCAGTCTTAAGCCCTCTTTGACAAGATCCAATTTTTTTTTCTACCGCATGAGTCGACAAACAAGCAAACGGTCCACCTGATGATAAGTGGTCACCGCCGCCTATGGACATTTGCCACACCAGAGCATCGCAGAGCATTCCTGTCAATTCTCCGCTTATCTGACGGCAACCCTCCTGTCATTCATCTGCTTACGTTACATGCTACATAAGACTTAGGTAACAACTTCACGTCTCAGGGTCGACAACGCATAGGCGATGCCCCTGGTGTTGCAAATGTCTATAGGCTGCGGTGACCACTTACCATTAGGTGGACCCTGAGCATGTGTGTTGGCTGAAGTGGTATTAAAAAAAATGGTTGTCTGTAAACTCGGTTTACGGACGATAGATTAACGTGACAACGTCATAACAAAACATTGATGAAATGATTGCATAACTTTATGACGACCGATGGTACTTTTTTTAATAATAAAAGAATAATACTTCAATTTATACTCGTAATCAGATTTTTAAAATGCAAGAATAATTAACCTTGTACGATGATCGTAACGGGACAATTTTTCGTGCATGCAGCCAGCGTGCATCGGATGCATTAGACGTTGTCACGTCAAAAAAGGTGCCACACAGGCAAAGTTTATAGCTAATATAACCATTACAATGTAAGTCTTTCAAGTAGGTAGGTACCTCATGAATTGATCGTTGATATTTTTATCAATTTGTTAATAATCAATAACATATGCTTCGTTTGATACCACATTAATTTTGTATTATCATTATGATAATAAATCTACAAAACTTGGTGTTATTTTATTGCAGTAATATTAAATTATTTTTTATCCGGTTTACAGAAAATATTGGCAAAACTTTACGGCGAATTCACGCAGTGACTATTCCGTCTCTCTCGCAACTTCCCAATTAGTGGAGATGTCCGCTATCCGCCTATTCAGCTGAGTGAGCATTTGACGAGTTTTGGTATGTGAATAGCACTGCTGATATCTATTTGTTGTAAAGGGAAGATCATTCTACTAGTAAAATTGGCGAAAATACCTATACCATTCTTCATCATTCTTTCATCTACTAGAACAGATGCCATCATTAGCTCTCGCCACCTCGAATGACATTTGGTTCCATGGCTCCTCAGATCACCGGACCATCTTGCTTTAGGCCTTAGTTCCGTCGTGAAGCAGTTGTGCACTTGTATTACTGTGTTTCGGTTAAAAAGGTGGTCGGTGAAATTAGAGACACATTAGAATTAACAACTTCATGTCTCAGGGTAGACAACGTATTAGCGAAGCCCCTGTTGTTCCAAATGTGGCAACGGCAACCACTTAACAACAGGACGTACGTCTGTTTGTTTTCGGGTTATGTGGTGTAAGAAAATAATAAGAAAACTATTCTCCTCACTCCGTTATTATCCGACTCATTGTACAACATTAATGGAGCAAAATTAAAGAAAAGCTCGTACTCATATTCAGTCTGTTTTGAATAAAAATACCTACATGAAAAGGCACCTAGACTGGGAGACGCTACAGTGCTCAATTGTATCTAATACTCAACATACATAATATATAATTCCCCATCATCCCCGAAGAGGTAGGCAGAGGTCTTAGTATGATAGATGGCATTTAAATAACCATATGCATAATGTTACATGTCATAGTGCTAATTTTATTTATTTTGATACTAACAAGTTTGTTAGTAATTTGAAATTGAAACAGGATACCCTGTTTATTCCAAAAAAACTTAAGAAATTGATTGCATCACTTGTAGCATATAATATTAATAGGATAAGGGATAACACAGTAAGAACAAGTCATTTTAACATTAAATCTCAGAATAGTTCTTTAAACAAAAACTTTTGACAACAGAGAAGCTAAACAGTTCGACTTTTTTATTACATCAGAATATTAATCGCTTCTTTGGCAAAATTCTTGATATTCATTTATTATTAGATAAAATAAATATAGATATATTATGTTTTACAGAGACATGGTTGAAACCGGGCACTATGCTTTTTAATATTAAAAACTTTACAGTTGCCAGTATATTCAATAGATTATCTGCAGAAGGTGGCGGCACAATAATTCTTATAAATAATAATATTAAATTCAAGGATCGTAAAGATATTTGTAGCCTCTCTGTTGAGCGTGTTTGTGAGGTGTCTTGTGCAGAGTTGCAGAACTATATTATTGTTTGTGTTTATAGGCCACCGGCATCAAATTTTTTATTGTTTACGTCTATAATGGAAGAGATTCTTCGTAAGTTATTTAATAATTCTAACAAGTCAATAGTTGTATGTGGCGACTTTAATGTAGATACTCTTAGTAATTCATCTGAAAGTCGGAATTTTGTTGCCTTATTCAAATCATTCAACTTAGATTTATTGTTTAGTGAGTCAACAAGATCTACAGCCACTTCGGCTACTTGTATTGATAATATATTAACTAATAGTAGTATACTAGGGAAATCGATTATTAGTGGTGTTCGCTCGGATCATAAGGCTCAATTAATAGAATTGCCATTTAAAAGACAAGTATTTAAAGTAACGAAAGTAATTAGACCTACTACTAAGGCAAGATTAGACACCTTTAAGAATAATTTAGAGCTGAAACTCTGTAATACAATATATCATAGTGATGAGCCCAATGTCTTGTATAAAGGTTTATTGTCTGGGATTTGCGATAATTTTAATAGAGCCTGTCCTACTAAAATAGTGAAGGTAAATAGTAAAATGGGATTTAGTGACTGGGCTACAAAAGGTATTCGTAAGAGCAGGGATAGGTTGTATGAACTTTATCATTTAAAATCTCTAACTCAGAACGAAGAATTTCATAAATATGTTAGAAAATTTTCAAAGACTTTCAAGTTAGTGTGTAATCAAGCTAAATCTTACTTTATATGTAATAAAATAGGTAATGCTAATAACAAAATAAAGACAGTCTGGAATGTTATTAATACGGAAACTGGTAAAATTAGAAATAATAATGAACAGGTAACTCTTAAAATTAATGAAAAAATTCTAACAAATAATTTAGATGTAGCCTGTGCTTTTGAAAATTTCTTCACGAGTATACCTGGTAAAACTACTAAAAGCCTTAAATCATGTCCTATAGCAGCGGAATCTTTACTCAAGCAGCATATTCATAATACACTTCCAAGTTTTAAATTTGACCATATTAATGCTAGCGATATCATAATAACTATTAATTCTCTCAATATGAAAAGTACTGAAGATTTATGGGGCTTATCAGTAACAATCGTAAAATCAATAATAACAGTGATTGCACCTGTTTTGTCAAATATTTTTAATGAATGCATTGATCAGGGTTGTTTTCCTGATTTAATGAAATATAGTAAAATAGTACCTATTTTCAAGTCCGGTTGTAGGGAGAATCCATCTGATTACAGACCAGTTTCCGTTCTGCCAGCACTTAGTAAAATCTTTGAAAAATTGCTGCTTAATCAAATGTCAAGTCACTTTACTAAGCATAAGGTATTGCATGGTCATCAGTTCGGTTTCACGAAGGGAAGATCTACATCCGATGCGGCAGCAACATTGCTGAGGCACATTTATGGCGCATGGGAGGATTCACAGGATGCGATTGGCATTTTTTGTGATCTGTCCAAGGCATTCGATTGCGTTGACCACCGTACGCTACTACTAAAACTTGACTTCTACGGAATTCGTGGAACTGCTCATGATCTTGTTTTATCTTATTTATCAAATCGCCAGCAAAAGGTAGGGATTACCGGCACAACATCCAAGGGCTCTTTAGTCGAAATGGGGGTACCCCAGGGTTCAATTTTAGGTCCATTTTTGTTTTTAGTATATATAAATGATTTGCCATATGTTGTAAATGACCTCACAGATATTGTCTTGTTTGCTGATGATACATCATTAATTTTTAATGTTAATAGAAAAGACAAAGATCTAACTAAAGTTAATCATACTATGTCAATTGTCTGTGGGTGGTTTGCTACAAATAATCTATTACTAAATTCAAAGAAAACTAAATGCTTAAGGTTTTCTTTACCAAATGTAGCACAAGTAGATAGCCAAATAATAATAGATGGGAGCCATATTGATCTTGTAAATAAAACGGTATTTTTGGGTCTTACATTAGACAATAAATTGCAATGGGGACCTCAGGTTGATACTCTAGCTGCTAAATTAAGTTCGGCTGCTTTTGCTGTTAGGAAAATTAAACAATTGACGAATGTTGAGACGGCCAAATTAGTTTATTTTGCATATTTTCATAGCCTCTTGTCCTATGGTATTTTGTTTTGGGGAGCAGCAGCGGATATAGAATCAATATTTATTATACAAAAAAGAGCAATTCGTGCAATTTACAGTATGGGTCCCCGTGAATCATTAAGAGATTTATTTAGGGAAATAAATATAATGACATTACCTTCACTATATATTTATGAAAATATAATGTTTATACGTAGAAACATAGGAATGTTTGAGGCAAAATTAGATATTCATAGTATAAATACAAGACAAAGGGAGAAGTTAGTTGTGCCATACTTTAGACTAACTAAAGTTAACAAGTCATTTCTTGGTAATTGTGTTCGATTTTATAATAAGATACCGCTTTCAATAACCAAAATGTCTGATCATAAATTTAAAAATTATATTAGGAAAGTTTTGAAAGAAAAAGCGTATTACAAGGTAGTTCATTATATTGAAGATAAAAATGTATGGAAATAGCTGCTCTCTGCACAGTGCACCTCTAAATCTCTTGTTTAAGTTGTAAGTACCTAATTATTGTTATTTTCTATTTTGTAGTCTTGTCATATTTTTTTTGTTTTGTTTTTATTAATGTTACCTATAATAAGTATCTTGTAATTGTTAAATATAAAATTATGTAAAATTGAAATTATAAAATAGCCAAAAAGTCAGAATAGATAAAAATTTATATAACAAATAAAAAAAAATGTAACCTTGCTGAGTTTCTTGCCGGTTCTTCTCAGTTGAAGGCTGACTTCCGAACCGGTTGTAGCTTCAGTAACTTTAAATTTGACCTTCATAAGTGCCCTCCGAAGGCCTAAACTGAATAAATGGTTTTGAATTTTGAATTTTTTTGAAGTAATGAAACTCACATTCCACCCGAGACATTTTAAGTCCCAGCATAAAATAAGGTGAGCAGTGTCGTCTCTCGGGGAGTTTACCTATCTCGAGCTACAGAAAAGAAATTCTGAACAAAGAAACATGCATATTACCTAGCCCGGGAATTGAACCCATGACTATCCAGATCCAGCTCTAGCCGCGCTTTAAACCAATCAACCATCGAGGCAATAATTTGACTAACACTGCATTTGTAGAGGGTTATATAATACTAGCTGTTCCCGCGGTTCCACCCGCGTTACCAAGGGATGTCACATTTTCCCAGGTTAAAAAGTAGCCTATATGTTTTTCCAGAATATGCTCTATCTATGTGCCAAGTTTCATACCAATCCATTAGGGCGTTTTTGCGTGAAAGAGTAACAAACATCCATACATAATTCAAAATTCAAAACCATTTATTCAGTTTAGGCCCTCAAAAGGCACTTATGAAGGTCAAATTTGAAGTTACTGAAGCTACTACCGGTTCGGAAGTCAGCCTTCAACTGAGAAGAACCGGCAAGAAACTCAGCAAGGTTACATTCTTTTTTATTTTATTAAATTCTTTTTTATCTATTCTGACTTTTTGGCTATTTTATAATATCAATTTTACATATTTTTATATTTAATCATTACAAAATACTTTATAAGGGTAACATTCAAAAACAAAAAAAAAACAAAAAAGAAATAACAAGACTACAAAATAGAAAATGACAATAACTACTTACAACTAAAACAAGAAAATAAGAGGTGCACTGTGCAGAGACTAGCTATTTCCATACATTTTTATCTTCAATATAATGAACTACCCTTGTAATACGCTTTTTCTTTCAAAACTTTCCTAATATGTAATATATGTAAGTTGTAATATTTGTATTTTTTTTATAATTATTAATACTTTTTACATTAGCTTACTATTTTATAATAATGTTTTCTTGTTGTAAATTATTGTGAATGATGTGCATGCCTGTAAGAGACCTATTTACACTGAATTATTTTTAAGAACCCTTTTTATATATATGGAATTGTAAATAAGTTGTTGGTGTGCCTTATGAATAAATAAATAAATAAATAAATATAATACAAACTTCACATTTATTATATTACTAGCTGTCCCCCGCGGTTTCACCCGCGTTCCCGAGGGATGTAACATTTTCCCGGCACAAAAAGTATTCTATGTTACTTCTAATACCTCTAAGAATATGTGTACAAAGTTTCATGATAATCGTTTAAGAAGTTTTGGCGTGAATGCGTAATAAACAAAATTTTATTCACATTTATAATATTAGTAGGATTTTCACAACACCGCAATTTATATAATATGTAATCCATTTAAAATTATATCGCGCACTAATGACGTGATTAAAAGAATTCCGCCAATATAAATTTTCTTTTCAAAAAAAAATGTTCGGAGAAGTAAAATACATCTCACTTAATTTCTCGTACAATAAGTTGGGAATACACTTGTGTCAAAAGTTATGATGGTTGTTGATGATTAAAGGCATTGTACTCTATCCCCCCAAACTAGTCAAAAGCCTGATCCCGTAGAATAGGGCTTAGCCGTTGATATTTAATTGTAGAATATACCTCATAATAGCCAAGAATAAACCATAAAGTTCAAAACAAGCAAGAGACATTTCGATACATTCATCAAAATAATTACAGAAAATAAATGAAGAGTACACGCTCCTAGATGACATAAGGTTCTATGCTGAATGTTAGCCTAGTCCCTAAAACGTGCTAAATGTACCTCTCGATCGATAAACTGGTCATTTCCGCCAAATTAAGCCATTTTACGACAAATCTTATCACAATCGTCACAGCACCCAGTGGGACGATGCGTGAACTTTTGACGTAAAATTTTCGCGATACATAATCAATATTCTATAAATGATAATAAAATATACTTGTTTAGCATATCTACCGACTACTTCCTTCAATTCAGTACTAAAACGTGGCAATTGGCGTTAAGGTGCCACCATCGAGTTTGTGATTCATACTGCTTATGTGAGATAAAATATTCGAGCGTCTTGCCCTTAAATTCACAAATTTTCGCCATAATCCTTTGAGTGCAGTAATATTATGATAAGTTATAGATTACTACAGTTTTACGATTCAAACGTGCGGTCATTGTAAATGTGAAATCGCAATCAAACCGTTGTTTTTAAAATGATTTGTTTTGATATTAAATATTGTGTTATGAATTTGTGAGTTTGGTGAAAACTTATTTAAATGTAGGAATAAACTAAGCGAATACATGGCGTTATAGAAACTTGTGAACGTATTGTTCAAATTAAACTTTTGAATAAGTGTTTAAATAAGCAGAGATGCCTCAAACCAAAAGTCGATATTCACCGTTTTTAAGACAGGTAAGTAACTTAACAAATGTAATTTGTTTTGTATTGCTACGATAATTAATTATTATTATCTCTGATCTACTATAGCGAAATTTTACTGCTGTTTATTGACTTTAGATAGATAATTAATCTATGAATTTAAAAACAATAGGCATGTGGCTATTTAGAGTTGTATTATATGTGTACGCGAAGACCTTTTTAATCGAATTGAAGGTGACTTCTGATGGCTTTAACACCCTTATGCGGACAATTCATACAGCTTGAACGTCATTTAGAAAATACTATGACTAAGTTACTTGCACACGAAGAAAGCCTTTGATAAATGTTGTAGTGCAGGTACATTTGTTAGTCGGGTGATCAAATACGATATTGTGGGGTAGTGACTATGAATAATACCGCCCCAACTCTTCTCTAGGATATTATTAGAGGCGTTAGTCGCCTATACCTCTGTTCACGTTACACCTTGCATCGAATGGCCATCAACAGAATTCCCAAATATTGGAGTATTTTGCCAAATCTCTTGTATAATTAAATTCACCAAATAATGGACTTTCTTCGTTCTTATGATTTAATTAGGTAACAAATACCTACTTATTTATGACTCGACTTTATATGGCGCCAATCCGTCTGACTAGTGCACTAGTAACTAGTTCAATGCTTCAATATCAACGTATTGACTATTAAAAATAACATTGGAAAGTTTACTGTATTAGTTTTGAATAAGACTCATTTATTGATCAAATGGCTAATTGTACAGTGATGCGTATCCTTAAACAATTAATTTTTCTTTAACATTATTAACCGTCAAAATGTACCTAATAAATTGTGACGTATTTAGGAGGATCGGGAATGGCTGGAGAACATCAAGAGAACAAAGGTGTTACAGAATTCGATGATTGTTGCAGTGTTTCGTGACAGCGGCAGTGGGCAGCAATATCATAGGCCATGGATGCGTCATCGGCTACCCTGCCGTGCTGCTGCCCCAGCTCAGCCAAGCCAACTCTTCTGTAACAGTGAGCCTGGCATCCGCATCATGGTTGAGTAAGTTATATTTATAGGTACTGAAATGTGTTTTTTCAATGGAGTTAATCCAAAATTTTTCCAGACCCAGAACTAAAAATCTATTGGTCTAATCCACAGCCTCAATCTTGGGCATCACTCAGTTAATCGGGAGCTTCATCACTCCACCCATCATGGGGCGCTTCGGTCGAAAGGCGGCTCATTACTCTGTCACCATCCCGGTCCTCGTGGGCTGGTTCATCACTACCCTGGCAACCAACTTTGAGGTGAGACTCCCTTAAGTATAAAGCCTTTGAAACTAATTAACAGCTAGCCCCAAATTCAAATTTATTGACACCTGAAATAAAACATTTTCATATCCAATTTTCAGACTTTACTAATCGGACGCATTCTCCAAGGGATCTCAATCGGCATGATGGCTCCACTTCGCTCTGTTCTCATCGGAGAATACTCAAGTCCAAAAAACAGAGGAGCTTTTCTCACTGTCGTGTCACTCACCCAGGCCTTTGGAGTTCTATTCGTCCATCTTGTAGGATCTCTACTCAGCTGGCAGCAGACTGCGACCATCTGCGTCTTCTTCTCATTCACAAGTTTAGTGATGACCATCTACTCACCAGAATCGCCGAGCTGGTTGGTATCCAAAGGCAGGTACGGCGAGTGCAGGCAAGTCTTCAGATGGCTGAGGGGCTACGACGAAGAGGACGAGCTGGAAGAAATGATACATGCTCGGGAATTATACGAGAAGGCACAGATCTCACAGAAAGTAGGTAAAAAGGTCAATCATATCAAGGACATGATGTTAACCGTACAGAAGAAAGAATTCTATAAGCCGATTATCCTGATGATGCACGCGTATGTCATGGTGCAGTTCTCTGGTGGTACCACAATGGCTGCTTACTCCACAACAATCATAGCTCTGATAATGGGCCCTGAAGTCAACGGACATTTCTGGATGATATTCCTGGATACTCAAAGGTTCATTTCCAACTGCATCGCAATATTTATTATAAACAAAATCAAGAGGCGAACCATGATATTCGTCACTGGTGGACTGTGCGTCTTCAGCCAGTTGGCTATAGCGGCTTATGTTTACTGCAAGACATTTGGTTTTTTGAATTACGACGCGGTGTGGATACCAGCTCTTCTTATCAACCTGCAGTTCTTCACGGTGGCTACAGGGATGTTACCGCTGCCAAATGTAATCGGTGGCGAAGTGTTTCCATTAGAATATCGAAGTATCGGAGGCAGTATCAGTTTGGCGACGATGTCGGCGTCATTCTTTTTAGTTCTAAAAACCTTTTTGGGTCTGATCGAAAGTATCGGCATATACGGCGCTTATACAGTGTACGCTGGCTGCCTGACGTACTGTCTGATTATGATTTCGATTCTCCTGCCAGAGACGAAAGGCAAGACATTGCAGCAGATCGAAGATGAATTCAGAGGTCGGCCTTTGGCGCCCGCGGAGTTAGCATCTAGAATGTCCTTGCACAAAGACCCTGTGGAAGCCTATAAGAGGAAAATGTCCTCAAGAAGATGCAGTACACCGTTGTTACATTAGGTCTTAGATAATCGCCGATTGTCAGCACATACCCTCAACGTGATAAAACATTGATATTTGATATGATATGATTATCTCTTATTGTTTCGCGACAAGGTCGGCCGCCATGCACGGATGCAGTGACCTGATGTACGAAACAATTTATAATGCTCAAAATAAATTGAGTCACATGATTCTTTTTGCATATTTTGTGATTTAAGTATCTTGTTAAATTTGCACTACTTTTTGGACTCATTGCATGTATGTAGCATAGCGAAGTGTATGAAACAAAATTACCAGAAGGCACCTGGCCACTTGAAAAACTTTTTCGAATAAAACTCAATATAATTTTTCTATAATTTTCTATATTATTTGGTACACGATAATCGTCAACCTGTCCAACCATACGTGGTGATGTCGGCATTATTTCACACATTGGCCTAAACGTCCGTTTCGTTTACCTAATTTAAAAAACTGTTATTTTGTACAGGTTGCTCGGCTCGCCAGTATAGTTGCACAATCGACTAGATCCACTTAATTATAGTTTACTGTACAATTCATACAATCCCAGGGATTCATTTTAATATTACAATTATAACTTCAGATCAGTTGGTAGACGTGTGGATTGCGAAAGTCGCTGGGCAGAGATCAAATTAACTAATTAGTTTTTGAATGTGAACGTTATACAACTTTTAATGTTAACAGTTTCTATTTGATAATGTATTGCGTTTGTTTTATCCTGTATACCTCGAGATCTTAATACGTCTAGTATCATCTAAAATTTAAAGGCAAAATGCTAGTTGTCTTTAGATTTCTCGATATTTGATGGTCAAATCAAACGCATTACTAAAATAAAACTACAAATAAAGTAACAATCCAAACTTTCGCAAAATAAATTTAAATATTGGGACTAAAATAAGAAATGGCTCGCGGCGTATACGGCCGTTTTGATGATAAATATAAAAACAACTTCTTAAACTAAAGAGTTAAAGACCATATTGGCCTAACGGAGAATTTGTCATAAAGCTCGGAATATATATAATATATTATGTATATACAATTAACCTGTATTGCATCTGCAACTCTGCATTCATAGGGAGTCAAGCTAAAATCATCTTTCACGCTATGAAATAAGGTTAATATTTCCAAATCATTTAACAAAATCGGGTAAATGTTAAAATTGCAGAATTGCAATTGCATTTCAATCTCTGTGGGCTCGTAATAAGGTTATATTTTAATCAACGAGTAATAGTTGTTATCTATAGACTGTAAGACACTGGGGTATTTTAGATTTCCAAGCAAAATACGTACATAATAAGTTTATTTAATAAAACATACATTGAATACAACCTATACATTATACACATACATTAAATTTAGTGCATATTTTGACAGATATCTTTACAAATCACAATAAATAATAAAATGTCGTGAAGTTAATCAATACTTGCTCCATACTACAATTCTTTAGACATAACGTTTGTCAGTCAAATATATTCTTTATAATCACGACGCTAGAGTTCTTATTAGTATGCGTTGTAGTGCACTTAGATTTAACAATATTAGATATCTGAATCGTGATGATATGTCATAAGTTTAATGTTAATAAATGCGCGTTTTCCTTGCGCATCTTGCGGAGTTAGGGTTACAGAAGTATCAAACAACCAAACAACGTTCATGGTAATATAGTTTTTAATATCCGTCAAAATAAATATAATCTAATAACACAAATTACATCGTAACTTATCGAGGGTTAAGGCAACGCGTAGGCGTCACAAGCTCTTACTCATTTATCCTAACAAAGATGGCGCTGTACCATCAATTTACATATACATCGAACTACATTATTTACAGCTCAGGGTTGCGCTTGCGTCTAACACTATATACCTCCAACCAATCACAATCGAGTATAAAAATAATTCGATCCATGATTGGTCTATTTCGGACTTCAAGCTTTGGGGTAACTGCCGTGCCGTTTACAAATGTATAACTTTTTTAAATACCAAAAAGTAGGTAAATAACTGACTATTTCATGATACAAAAATAATAACAAGACAACAAATAAACTGTTAGTACATTCATACACGGCGAGAACTGCAAACAGGAAATCGTAGATAGTGCTGAAATAATTATCGACCTAAACTCGAACATATTACAGTTCAAAATGTGTTTAAGATAAATAAATTGCGATATAAAAGTGGCTGGGTTAGTTTAACCTCAAGTGAACGGTTCAGCTCAAGTAATACTATATTTTGATCCACTATATCTCCCTGTGTATTGTGATCACTTAGATAGATCAATCTTGATACTCGACTTTATTTTATCCATCGATCTATCTCATGTTAAATTATAGTTAAATATTTAGACGGGAAGATATAAGTCAAAATAATTAAAATTATAAAACTCTCCAATCAGGATCATGCGCCAAACACTCGAATCTCTCGCTATCCATCTCTTTCTTACTCACACATAAAAACTACTTAAACTATCAGTTTCTTGAAAAAGTTTCCAATACCTTAAAAAATTTCTTCCACTAGTATTTATTTAAAAAAATATTTACAAAAAACTCTCGTCCAAGTACATTTCTCTACGTCGCTCGACGTGCCACGATCTTGTTTATGATATTAGAATGCACATAACACACAGTTCACTGTATTTTAACTAGCTAATCATTCATTTGACAGACAAAAAGGCATATTTAACCCTATCTTATAACATGAATGACATATTAGGGCTAAAAATACCCTCATATCCACTTGTACATAATCTTAATGATATTTGAGACGTACTAATGCCACATGCATTCCATTTCATCTGGCACCGAATTACACCTTTATATCCTAACACAGTCCTGGCACAGGATGTATCTAAGCCACGTTAAATTTACAACGATTTTTTGCAACGACTTTCAATAACATCCTATAAATGTTTCGGCGCTAGTTGGACCATCCTTCAACATTATTCAATACAAAGTCTTCAATAATTGTTACCGAAATTGGGCACCGGTCAACGTGTAGGTGAGACAAAACATCAAAATCACGACTCACCACATTTTGATACATTTAAATTCCATAAATAATGGAAAATACAAACGGGTCACAATATATTACCCAATTTCGATAAACTCAAGTCAGCACATACTTTGAAAATGTTCAACATTACAGATAGATGTATATTTTGCTAAAAGATTCAGTAACAATATTATAACATCGATTTTAACGGCATTGATTATATTATTAAGGAGTGGGGAGATCCTACGAACACCAATAAATATGAACTTTAAAATGTCTTCTCTCATATTGTCGGTAAATTCAAAATACATGTGTGTCGTTTAAACAATCGCACACCGCCAACAAAAACCAAATAGACATTTGTCGCTATAAAAACAAAGCTCTCTCTCCGATTCATCGACAATAATGCAAAAGGCTTCAATAAGTTTAACATTGAACGAACAACACGCAATAATTATAATAATTCGATTTATTTTCAAATACATCGGCTATCAGTAACCGAACACATTTTATCCATCGGATAATACTTTCAAAGACACATTATTCAAAAATCAACATTCCTCTGATAGTTTTAATGTAGTTATTTCATCGTTAACAATTTTAACAGTAAATCCCTGTAAAAATTATCTTTATGCCGGTAATCTTAGGTCATGTTTTGTGTCAGTTTAATATAGCTATCTCCTTTCAATCTACTCAGATTTCTCGGTGCTAGAGTGAGATAAGATATGAAGTTGGATTATTAGTAAGTTTAAAACTCCATTCTAATTTCTTTTCTTTGACTATATCTCCTTTCCAATGCAAGTGCTCTGTTATAAGCTAGGTATTCTTTTTCAAATTCTGTGCTCGGGGTTCTTGGATATTGATGTTGAGGCATTCATTTTGTTCGTCGCAAATTTGTTAACTTTTGGCTGCTCACTAGCCTAATTCACAATGCACGTTAAGTTGTTCACAAACATCTTACTTCCGTATTGTGACATTCGTAGAAACTAAGGGTAATTTCACAGAAAAATACCTAAATGTGGCCATTTTATTCACGTACTAAAACAGTTCAGTACACTCTTGCCGTAGTCTTAAAAGTAGGTCAATAACTAAGTCAAATCGGGAGATCAGATCGTAACAATTAACTTCAAATCTTGGACCTCCGACATAGGATTTATTTCCACCACAATTTACTCTTGCAAGTTAAAACATGGGCTACGGTAGATTAACATTGACCTTGAAATTGACCCTTAGCATCACGCAACGATCACAGTATTCTGTGGAATCACTTCACTCGTGACATTGTTTAGTCTAATGGTCGTGCCTGGACGTCCCGGTGGTGGAGGTGGAGGCGGGGGCGGAGGCGGAGGCGGAGGCGGAGGCGGGGGGCGGCGCGCACGAGCCGCACGCGTAGTCCTCGTCCTCCCGCAGCGCCCCGCGGCTCAGCCCCACGCAGTGCATGTGGAACCACTGGTCGCAGCCGCCGTCGCATTGCACCCAGTCCACTTCCTTGCCTGGGGGGAAAGGGAATCAATTGAATAATAGACGATTTCCACACTGCGCCGCCCTACTTGACTGAACGCGGGACAACGACTTACAAAGAGAGAGTGTTTGCGAATGTGTGTGAAAGTGGAAAGTAATCTTCGGATACACTGCATCTATTTTACAAATTATATATTTTGATCATATTTGATGTATCCATGTATTTTTGGCTGTTCTATACACTGGTTAATGTGTGGTATATTATATTGAATTGATCTTGAATACAGGATAGTTCCCATTTCCCAGGTGACAAAAGCTATGTTATAGTCCCAGGATTTAATATGAATGCTGCTAAACTATAGAACACTAACCAAAGCTGAAAAGGCATTAACACATCAAATACCTTGACTCAGCATTAATATGACGTTAAAGGATTGCTAATTTCACTTTGCAGTCAAATACCCCTTGTTAGTCATCCAATTATCAATATATATAAAAGGAGAAGCTGACTGACTGACATATCAACACAAGGCCTAAACTATAAGGGTTAGAATCTTGAAATTTGCAAAGGGGTTCCTTTTATAACGTAGGGGAGCACTAGAAAGGATTTTTGAAAATTTACTCCCTAAGGGGTTGCAAAATTTGTATGAAAAAATGTGTTTTCTTGGTCTGATCAAATTCAAAATAAACGCGGGTGAAACCGCGGGGACACTTAGTTATATTATACAAAATACAATAGTGCCTTTCTTCATTCATTAAAATGTATAATAATGTCTCTGTACTGTGAAAGTAATATAATGTAGATAAAGTTACCAGTAGGCCTGAGGCATTTGGCGGCGGCGCAGTCCTCGTCCTCCTCGGCCGACGACATGGACGACGAGCTGCTGCGGCGGCGGCTGCCGCCCGCGCTGTGCCCGCCGCGCGCCTGGCCTGCTGCAGGGAGAAACTCATCGTCAATACCATTACATAAACATTTTGGAAGTGAAACCTTTTTTATGAAGTTGAACCATTTTTGTTTTCGCGTCACCGACATACTAATGTTAACCGAATAGATGTAGCTATGCGTATGACGTGTTGCTTTGTTATTTAGTAGCCTTAGTTTACACTATGTCCTCCGTGACCGCCTATTTGTATTTTTTATATTTGGGCCACAACACAAACCGTGTTCATGTAAACTAATGTTTGTCTTAGGTACCACCTACAATCTACATACTCACAATCTAAACAAATATTATAAAATTTCGATGTAGGAGGAAGTCTCGATTACTTATAAGATTTAAAAAATCTTTCACCCGCTTGCGGCTGACGTAATAGAACAAAAATGTTCTATGCAATGATACCTCTATAGTAACACTGATAACAAAAACCCAACTTAAAATAAAGAATTAGTTGAATTTCAATCACTAGGCGACTAGTTTACTGGCGACTTGTAATACAGGTTTTTAACCTACCACAAGCACCAGGTCTCTCACAAAGCAGGTCTGCATTGTACTGTATACCAACTTAGCCTTGAATTGCATCGTGAAGACTTTTGTGAGAGAAAAATAAAATAAAGTTTATTATTAGTTTATATCATTATTGGTGTATGTAATGTATAGTTACCAAGCCTGGCTTGTCGGACATGTTTCCCTCGAGTGTTGGCCGCCATCCCGCGCTTGCGGCGCTCCTGTCGCGCCATGTAGTGCTTGCGCATCATCAGCCCTGTCCCTGATGACATGCCCTGTGCAAAAAAAAACAAAACACTTAAGAATTTCCCTTTCTGTACAGGCTTGTATTTGATCACAAGCCCACCACGATACGTGATGTGACAAAATTTTAGGCACATAAGCTTAGAATCTTGGCTTGAAGTGTGGCTTTCAAGTGCAGCTATTGGAACGAACCAAGGGGAGCTTTGAGACAGATTTTTAGGTTGGTAGTCAGTTTTTCTTTACCCAAAGCTCCAAGGTCGTCACAGCATTTGACGTTACTACTAACTGAGCTATCCCCGCTTGAATCATTTATAGTAAACGGTTGAGTAAGATATTTAATATCTTCAAAAGAATCCGACAATGCTGACCACATTTGATACTTTAGGCTCAACATATGTCTGACATAGGCTGTCACCTCGGGGTTTATGTATATGAAGATGTTGTTTTTGTGATTTAAAATAATATTAGACGAGTGTATTTACCTGTTTTCTATTTAGATAATTTGTGGTAGTCGCTGAACCACGTTTGATCGTCGGTTTTGGTTGTGTGGTACCTGTATAAAACAAAATATTATATTAATTGTAGACGGATGACAAGTTTTCGAAAATGTCTCTGGTAAAATTTATGATATTCATGGTACTATTATGTTCACTGAATGATCACAGAGTTGTGTTTCAGTTGGAAACCCATTAGTTACTTTTACGGTCATTGTATGGTATCAGATATGGTGTGTGAGTAGACTTACGGATAGATTGTCCGGCGGGCTTGGGGCGGGGCTCGTGCGAGGCCGGGCTGGCGGCGGGCGCCTGGGCGGGGTGGGGGTGGGGGTGCGGGTGCGGGTGCGGGTGGTGGCGGGTGCGCGTGCGCTTGAGCTGGTGGTGGTGCTTGGTGGAGCGCTGCGTGCGCTTGCGCCGCCCCGCGTCCAGCACGCGCGCCCCGCGCCGGCCCTCGCCCGCGGCCCCCGCGCCCGCGCCGGCCCCGGCCCCGGCCCCCGACCCCGTGCCGGCCCCGGCCCGCGCGTATACTACTGCGCTCCAGATTTGCGCCTGCTCCTCAAGGCGTACCTGATGAATTAAGGATAATATATTATATTACAATGACCTCATTGTTGTTTATATACGGTATATGGCCACTATTTTTAACTTTTTATTCAGATTCCTTTTTAAACTCGACATAAGGGGGTCTGCGAAGTCTGTAAATATAAAATCGAATTCAAGTTTGCATAAAAATACGAAAGTTACTATATTTTTGACCGTTACACTTACTAATTGATCCACGACTGCTAAAAAGATCATAACTAGTCACTGCCGTATTGAAATGATATTCTTACACGGCTCAATTTTTTTACTACAAAAAAAGCTATATTGAAGTGACTCACTTCGAGCAGGTCTCCTTCCAGCATGAGGTCTTCAAGTTTCTGCAGCAGTCCGGGGACCACCCTGGCACCTGGCGACCGTGGTGTCGCACTGTACGCGTGTTCCACACTTGCTGACGATCTAAAACACAACGAGTAATAAAATACGATTGTTGATACGAATCAATCTCTGGATATCTTGTCGCTTTCAAGACTGTTATACCGTTTGTCGTGAATAAAAGTATCGGTAGTGTAGCCTATATGTTAGTCCAGAATATAATCTATATTTGTACAACAATTGACCTAAATATTATATATTATGTTCACGCATTACGACAGGATTGATTCTCAAACATACTCTCAATTATACCCACGAATATTCGTATTAATAGTTATACTACCTGTTCTGGCTTCACAACAGTTTCATTGCTGTGCATTTTTCATTTACATTTAAACTTTACTTTAACTTACAATTAAACTTCCGGAAGAAATTCTCTAAGCAATGGTGGAAGCCGCATCTAAATCTATAGTGTAGTTTAAAAGATATAACCGAACAAACAGATATACCCAAAATTTACTCGACATTCTATTTTTATATAATTTAGAGATTAGCAAGTAAAGAATTAATCTTTTTTAAATTTTAGTATAAACATAGCAATTTTTTTAACACAATACAACATACCTGGGATTTTGTGACATACTGTGTGAGTCGTGTCCTCGTCCGGTAGCTTTTTTCAGTTCTGCGTTAAGTTTATCTGCTTTTTCTCTATTTGTCTGTAATCGAACATAATTTGGTAAGTTTACGTACCTCAAAATTTTGTTTGCCGAAGATGAATAGCATACTGATTCAATGAGGTTAGAATCCTTTTTATATTTGATACGTAGATTAGAACCTTACAAGGTACTCGCCATAACCAGCTAGTCGGTGCGATGATAATATTACCAACTATGTCACAGGCTGTGAGTTTATTTGACATTTGTATGAGAAACAACATTACCCTCTCTGGGGTTCTAATTTATATATTATAAATATAGTTTAACAGTTATCTGGTCACCAAGTAACCGGTGTAGTTTGAAAAAGTAAAAAAAAACGTTAAATTTATTTATCTTAAGAGATAATCGAACATCACTTTACTTCACGGTATGCATATACATTTAAACCAGCTTTTTGTCGCAGTGGTACTCTTGCGACGATGTCGCACGCAGGTTTAGTGGTAGCGAGTGGGTACTGACCGCAGCGGGGTCGGGGGGCGGCGCGGGCTCGGCGGCGGCGGCGAGCTGCGGGCTGGCCAGCGCGGCGCGCGCGGCGTCCTGCCACGCCATGGCGCGCTCCGTCACGCACTGCAGCGCCTCGCCCTCCGCCAGCCGCACCGGCAGCTTCTGCAGCCACACCTGCCGCCGGGAACACACGCACATTCTATCACATCTACACACATTCTATCTGTACCGCTATAAGTACTAGGTAAAATTGTATTCATTATTTTACACGCGTGTACGTTACATAACCAAATGTTACAAAATATTGTGTAAATATATCACTGGGTATTTGCACTGTTATTTTATTGTGCATATTCAAACTTTTAATAAGTTATTATTATGATTTACCGAAAGAGACCGTTTATACATAAATCAAAAAGTTACAACATAAAATCTATTTCTTTAGTCAGTCTACAAGGTACGTACCAATAAGGCTAGTATACGATCGAGCCTCGGCCGCTTGGTTCTCATGCAGTCGGGGCACAGGAACTTGGGGTCAACGCTCGGGAACGGTAGGTCTACTCGCTCGGGCGACTCCTCGCGCTCCTCCTTAGCCACTGCTATGCAGGAAGCTATGGGGAAAACATATATTTTATATACTTAATTCATGGTTACAATAAAAGCGAAACTATGACGTGTTCCGTTTGCGCAGCTTATATTCTTTTTTATTAAACGGTTTTATTTTTCTATTCAGTTCATGGAAACAATATCAGAAAAATAATAAAGGGTTAACATGATACACATCTGCTTAGTATTAATTTATCATTTCTAATTATCACAACTTTGTGGCCTTTGTGTACTAAATAAATAAATATCTTGCAATATTTCTTGAAATTATGGCAATCTAATCTCAAACTAAACAAATGTTATACTATAGTAACCAGACAACTTATAGGCTGTGTTTACTGTTGAATAAATAAATATTACAAAAATTAAAGGGTACTAAAAATACGACGTAAAATATAACAAATTATAGTAAAGGTAAACTGACCGTGGAACCAGTCCTTGCAGAGCTCGCACTGCGTCATGACGCCGTACTGCCGCTTCTGGCACACGCAGAACGTGACCGCGGCCGACGGGGGCGCGCGGACTTCCTTGCGCATGTTGCGTGCCCTGTGTACATCACATTCACTATTAATTATGGGCATTTTAAACTTTACTGGCAACCCTAGGATACATGTACTAGGAAAGTTCTACAGTATACAAGTGATTTTTTTGGCGTTAAGTTTCATATTTTTAATATTCGGTGGCTATGGTGGTATTTTACTAAAACATTAAATTATAAAAAGTATTATTACCTTAATATACATGATTTGAAAATAAAATATTATTCAACGCTGGCAGTCTCCCGCGTTTCACACACGTTCCGGATGTTACGTTCAATAGTTGTTGCATCAGAGTTAACTGCAGAGTACTTACATATATCCTCGCAGACTCGCATTTATAATAAATAGGATAGAAAGAGAATGTACCTGAGCTCCTTGATGGCCTGCAGCTCCCTAGTCTCTGCTTGCTTGAACGCGGCGACGATCTCTGTGGGCGTGGAGTCCTCGCTGAAGTTCCTGAGGAACAGCCCCGCCTCCAGGGAGGAGGGCGGGGGCTCAGCGCCGCCAGCACGGGGCCGGCGACGGGCGGGTGGCGAAGCCTCCGTACGCGGCGACAGCGCCTCCAATAGAGAGTACGCCCAGTTCTGTGGGGATAAGTCATATTGCTAATATTCAAACAGGTTTTAACATGAATAGTTTGATTCTAACACCACTTTGGTTGTTTATTTACTAGAGCCGGCTAAATATTCTTTTAAAAAATAACTTACTTTTTATACATATACAACTTATTAAATGTATGTGAAATGTACCTTAATATATTCAATGGATTTATTAATTATTGGAATAGACAAATAATTTAAGATAATCATTAGCCAATATCTCTCTATTTTTGCGTTAAGAAACCCAAGCCTAAGCCTACCTTCTTGAGGAACATATCAGCAGCGCCCTGCTTCCACTCGCGCGCGGACAGCAGCGCGTCGGCGAGCTGGTCCTTCTCGAACAGCGCCAGCGGGATCTGCTGCCCGCGCCGCACCACCGCCTCCACCGTGTGCATGTACGGGTATAGGTCCTTAGACTGCATCTCCTCCACCTGGACAATACACAATACACTATGTAGTAGTATTGATACTTATAACTGTACCTACATATCTATTTTAAGTTCGGTCAGTTGAGTCAATAGCACATCTTTTCAGTTTAGTACTCTCTAATCAGTCCTACTAGGATTATCTGCAGTCTTGTTGGTCTTATGGATAAATTTAATATTTCACCTGATTCAAAGCTCATAAATTGATGTACTTTTTGACAGATTTATTCAATACAAGGTAATGGTAGGTAATGTAAAAAATCGTATATTAATGTTGGTTGTTTATCATTCTACCTTGACTGTCTCTGTAACACTAGTCGGTACTATCATTTCAGTCGGTGTGGTGACAGTCGCATACCTTATGCAGCCAGTCCCGCGCGTGCACGACGGCCGCGTGCAGCGCGTGGTAGGAGGGCAGCGCCGCCTCCACCTGCTCGCCGTCCCGCAGCAGCGCCTCCAGCTCCGCCAGGCTCGTGTGCGGCGCCTGCGGGGGCTCCGGGGACGCGCGCCCGCTCGCCCGGCCCGTGTCCGTCAGCACGCCCTTGGCGCGTTCCTCCCACTCCTCCACTTGAGCTGGAAACGACAACGACTTATAGAACCGCAGATCGAAGGCCAGGGACAAAATGCCCTACCATGTGAATTACCGCTTCATAAAGTCTCAAGTTTAAAATCAGATGACCGTGTGGAAGGAATGTCTCAGAATATTTATTTAACTAAATTAGTAGCACTTCAAAAGACGTTCGTTACTTCCAGCCAAGAACCGACTTCATGTTACACAAATGAAAGACTACAACTGCATAGCCTGAAGGAATAGTCGTACCTTTAAGTTTGAAGAGCATGGCCCTCTCGAGCTCGAGCGCGTGGTGCGGCAGCAGGTCGGCGGCGTCGCGCAGCAGGCGGTCGATGACCTCGGGCGTGAGCGAGGCGGCGCAGGCCTCGCGGAGCGCGCGCAGCTCCTCCAGGAAGCGCGCCTGCTGCTGGCGCGCCTGCAGCGCCTCCAGCTGCGGCAGCACGATGCACAGCCGCGACCCCAGCTCCACCACCTGCCGAGCCGTGTTAGCTATTTATAATATCCTACCTGTCCCCCTCCTACATAATGTTAGCTACTTGCATACTTTAACTAGCGAGTTAACTGTAAGTAGTAAATAAATACCTCCTCCAGTTCTCTGACATACGCCGAGTCGATCTTCTCTAGGTCCTTGTTGAGTAGATCCGAGGAGCGCATCTCGAAATCTGACGTTTGGCGCAACACCTCCTTCACCGCTGAGCCTGTAATGATCAGTTTTTGTAACGGTTCTCATTCCCCGTCGCATCGAAACGACTCAATATAATATTAATTAAAAATGTCTTTAATATTCGATTCTACCACTGATTGAAAAAATGAACGACCCTTGCTGTCATTTTTTTATACCACATGGGCAGATAAGCAAACAGACGGTCCACCTGATGATAAGTAATTTCAGTTTTATCGCAGAAGCGGTCTTTAGGAGGCAGTTGTTGTGAGAGTGAGAGGGCAGACTAACCTTCGGGCAGCACGCAAGCCAGCCCGTCGATCTCGGCGGCGAAGAGGGTGAGCTCGTGTATGGTGAGCCGGTACTTGGGGTCGTGGTGGCGCGTGCGAGTACGCATCTTGTTAAGGTCAAGCTGCTGGATCACGCTGGCGCACTTTTCCGCGTCCTCCACCGCCGTCTCCAGCGCGCGGACCAGCTCCGTCTTGTGCATCTGTTGGTATAAACATAAATATTCATTTGTCCTTTGAATGAAATCTCTTTGATATACAAAATATGGATCAATCTCTTTTTAATATGTATATCTTACAAATTATGTAAGTTAAACTTGTTTACTTGGTTTTGCACTGTTTAATAACTTTATTTTCATTTCTCTTGCTTTTTGATGAACATACTACTAGTATGTTCTCGAATACGATATATACGACATGACGTACCTTAAGATCATGAGCCCGCTTCAGATGTCCCCTCAGTCCGTCCAGATCGCAGGTTTTAGGCGTTTCAGGGTCCAGGGCGTTCTGTACGGCTTCCGCCCACTCGCGGAACAGGTCAGACTTCTTCTTGAGCTTATCCAACATCGCTGGCAACTCGTCCAGGGTATATCGATACCTGATGCGTGATAAAAGATTATTAGTACAAGTTAATATTAATTTCCTCATGTAAATTGTAAAGAGATCTTAACAAAAAAAAGTAAGCAAATAAGTCGGTGTTAAAGTTTCAACTCTTAAAGTATTGGACCTAGGAGCTTAAACATCATAAATGACTATGGACGATGTTTTATCTTTATGCCTTAGCAATACCATATAAATTTATGGTACAAATAGTATATGTAGTACATCAGTTATCTAGTTTCGACGTGTAAAGAAAAGTGAACTAGCTGGGCAGTGGTGTGTGCGTGTGTGTGTGGGTGTGTGCGTGAGACCTGAGCTTGTGGCAGTGCGGCGCGCACGCGCACAGGTGCGTGTAGTGGCGCAGGCACGCCACGTGCTGCGTGCACGCGCACGTCACGCACGACAGGAAGCACGTGGTCTTGCACAGCTGGCACTGCCGCTCGTCGTCCGGCAGCAGCTCGAACGCCTCGCGCTCCGCCTCCGTCACTCCCTATAACGCGCACCAAAAATACTAGTATAATACCTCACAATCTATATCTTCAAATCCATATTGATATTATAAATTCAAAAGTGTCTCAAAACCAACTCAAGTCAGTTTGACGGAGACTCCTCCCTACCCATTCCATCTCACTACCAGTACTGACCCAGTCCAACAGGCCCTTCCTCAGCTTCCTCTCGTCGTGCAGCATGGTCCGCATGTCCCGGTAGGCCGCCAGCGCCACCGTGAGGCTGAGCCCGTCGGCCTCCAGCGCCATCTTGCAGACCAGCTCGTCGTGGGAGAACACGCAGTACCGTCGGAGGGTGGAGTAGTGGGAGATGCATTCGCGACCCATTTTGAGCTGGTTGCAAAGATAAATAAGTTTATTACAAGATTTATTTTTATTTTCATAGGATGTTCGGTGTGGTGGTTAGATTGAAGACCTTGATTACCAAGCCTCAAATTGTCCCGTTTGTTGTATGTCTTGTGTGTATATATTCGAAAAGTTGTAGTATACCAAATTTAAAATAAAGCTATAGGTACTATACATAAGACCGTTCTAAGATTATAATAATTAGATTATAATAGGAAAAACTCATTTGTCAACTTCTTACAGGCATAACATCTTTAGGGAATTTCCCTGTACCAATTTGTTTATTTTTTAATATGGAAATCATATACGGAACGTAACGGGAACAACTTGTATTATCTCTTTCAGAATCTGTACTGACATGTCAAGTCAGCTACGTTTTCTTACATGTCAAAACGATCAGATGTATGGAGTTTTGTATGAAAAGCAAGTTGTGACGTCATAATTGTACAGGATCGAAAGATATTCAATTTGTGATTGGTACTTGAAAATCATATTTATTATTAAGTTTTGATCATATTCGATGTATGTATATTTCTGGATCATCAATATGCGGGGTCTGGCTCTTAGACCGGTTCCGAATGTATGCTTCAGTAACTTTAAATTTGACCTTCATAAGTGCCCTCCGCAGGCCTAAACTAAACAAATGGTTTTGAATTTTGGAAGGTTGTTTTTTACTGTGAATAGGCGTCAATATACTCAGCAATTAAATTAAGCTCTTTTTGAAAAAAAGCTTAGATTTATTACCTAACATTTATTTAGTCTCAGTGACAATACCTGTATGTTATCGCTGAAGTGAATTTAAAAAATTTATATATTATGGAAATCTAATAAAAATCAAAAGAAAACACGAACTAAAGCAGACCAGCCCCCACAAACAGCACCTGTTCACAAGTATGACGCATGTGGCAGCCGTCGCCCTCCTCGCCATACTGTAGGGAAGTGAGCGACCGACCTCACGAACAATACAGGATAGTTCCCAAGAACAGAATGATACGTAGATTGGTGCTTACCCAGTCAGCGGGTGTAAAGTTGACGGCTTCGGCAAAGTTGTAACCTTGGTTGAAACCGGCGTGGTAGGCGCGCGGGAACGTGATCACGAACTCGCCCGCGTGTTGGTCAGTCCTGCGGAAGGTGGAGTGGGAGAGGGAGTTATGTATTAGTCTTAATACGAACTAGCTATGGTCCTACGGTTCCTAATGTACCGACAAAACATAACCTATATCTCTAGGGAACGGTTGAAGGAATTTCAAAATAAGGTTGGTACATAGTTTACATTACCATCATATACGAATACGTATACAAACAGACAAATTTTCACGATTTTATAATATTAGCGCGGATTTTGTTGGTAATTGATATATTATAATAGAAGAATTTTTAATACCACACAAATATAATAACTAACAGTAACTCTGCATCACTGCCCGATAGTTATCATATTGACAACTAAACTTGCTGCTCCAATTTTGATGACATTAGATACATTACATAAGGTCACCTGTACTTTTTTTTTAATTACCCTCATAATGTCCATAATTATGTAATTCAACTCACCTATATACCGGTACGCCAGCCTTCATCAGAATATTAGGGTTCATGATTGTTACAAGCTGGTGGAGTAGGTCTGGCTGAAGCTGGAATAGCTCTGGAGCCTCCGCCTTCATGGCCGCCTCGAACTGCTCCGCCTTGGAGCTGGGGACTCCATACCTGAACAAGAATAAAAATAATGGTAAATAATAAACAGGTAATCTTTATTTAATGAAAATCAGGCCAGTGGTTTTAGAGTTAGCTCTTTTTTTCAATTTTTGTGAGAATTTCATACACACATAGTAATTGGAAGATTTTTTTCATTTTGTTGCACAAAAATTCCGTTGAAAATAATGTTTTCGATAGAAATGCCAAAAAAGAAAAGAAGAAAAGAGATAAGAAAGAAGAGATCATATTTTAAAGGTACTCTGTCTAATCCTGTACTAAAATTTATAGACAAATGACATACCAAGTCTTGGGCTCGCCCCAGTGAAGGTAGTTGATGGAGTAGCTCCAGTGGTCCTCATTGTGCCAGCAGAACGTCGCGAAGCACATGCCTACGTACAGCCACGGGATCTAGAACGACACGAGACAATACTATAAGTTAGGTCATTTAATCAATACACAGAAGAAAGAGGTGAATAGAGATAGCTCGAACATAAACGCGGAGCATTTTTTTCGAGATATTTCAGTCAACAGTCAAAACCAATTCATATAAAACACATTTTTGTTTGGACTTCACATTAAAAGAAAAGCAGCGAGCGCATTTGGCTGGGTGCTTGTATCAAGTTTTGAGGGAAACCGTCCATCAGCTCCATACCATCAAGGCAATCGGTATCTTTTCGCTTTTATGTGAAACAAAATACCTTAGCGATAGCGATATACGCTCAGATATGAACAGTAGGATAACCATATACCCACCTTCTTTTTTGCTAGCCACAGCGGCAACGAATATCACTTTGAACTGTATATGAAGGTAAAAGCTACTGATGTTACTACCGATTCTAAAATCACTCTTTAACCGCTTTGTTAGTAAGGATTTGTATATCAGCTGACCTTCATCCCAGATATGTCAGCGTTGATGTGTCCCAGCACGGAGCCGTCCAGAACAGGAAGGTTATTCAGGTTCCAGCTGGAGTCCGCGTACTGCTGCTCGCCCGGGTACAGCTGGGCGCTCGACTTCGTGGGGAACCCTGTTAGACGGAACATGATACACAGAGAACATTTAAATAAAGATTGTCATCTGTTTGCTGATGGATGAGTGAGATGAATTATTGAATAAGTTTATTATTAATTTTGCTCAATCAGTAAAATTGTGTGTATATTTGTATTAAAGTACGTTATTTTATTGTGCTAATATTAATTAAATAATATAATAAAAGAAAAAGATTAGTCATTATCTGCCTACCTGTTTCCAATAATTTGGGGTCGGCAAAATGTTTATGAAAGACATTCCTTGTTGGGAATGCTATTTTGACTACTCAGTGCAAAGTGCACATGTGCTCATTTGATGTGCACTATTTGGCGAAATCTTAACTTCTATTAGGAATACCAAGCATCTCACTCACTCGCATGTTCAAATAATAAGTGCAAGTGAGAAAGCTATTGATCATTTTCAAACATCATGTGCACATACCAGAGCCATGGTCCATAGAGTGCAGATCAGCGCCATATTCGACGGTTACGTCTTCATCGATGGACGACACGACGCGCCAGAACTCCCTCTCTACAGTTGATGTTGGAACCATCTGGTTCAAGTGGAATCATTTGTTAAATAAACATACAGGAACATTTATCATACACGGTTATGTGATCCCAAAGTAGGCTGATACTATGGTATCCAGTTAAATGATATACATCTTTATTTATAAAATTCCGGTGTTTTTTTAAGAAACATTTTTGTACTTATGGGGTCGCCTGGATGATCATTAATGTTTGATCATCCAGGTGGAGTAATGAATGTAATAGTTAGACACGGCAGGTGGCGCTGTTGTCGAACACTTTTCCAAAGAGATGTTTTAAATGGTTTTTTTTGGTTCTGGAGTGTAAAATGTCCATAGGCGGCGATGACAATTTACAATTAAGTGAACAATACTCACAATAGTTTCGAACTTGTCAGAAAAACTAAGATTTTAATATTTCATATAATATTTGTTCTTCTGATATTTTGATGTGCTTCAATGTTTAACAGATTTGGATGAAATTTGGAACACAAATAGTGTTTCTAGGTATCCATAAAAATAGTTTTAGAAAATAACAATTCAAATTTTAAACCAATGCAAATGTAATTGTTCAATATTGTCTAAGAATTTATAACAACTCACATGTACCGGCATATTGAAGTAGTCGGATTTGAACTGGTCAGCCATTTCGCCGAACTGCTGCAGTGTGTACTCCCGCGTCGCTTGCTCGAAGCCGAACGCCTCGGCTGGCTTTGATACCTGCGATGTAAACAATTGCTTGAGAAACTGATGACGGCGATTATGTTCGCGCAATTTAATCAAAAACTTAACATTCTTAAGGATCTATTAGTGTCACTTTCTTTTTTTTTTTTGTTTTCTGACATTTTGCATCTGATCTCAAACTAAACAAAACTTGTAGTATGGGAACCAATTAACTGATATTGTTACTAATACAATTTGCCTAATTTCTTTTAAATACATACTTACATAGATATTGACATCCTGACACAGAACAAACAGGTATGTTTATGGACACAAATGTAACTCAAATCCCTTCACTTGTTACCAAATATGCATTTAAATCTTAAAGGATTTTAAAATACTTCTTTCTCGTGATTTGATTCTTAGTGCGATTCTGCCTATATCGTCACGAGCACAGTTAAAAATACATAAGGTAGGTATTAGTGGGGTACCTCCTCGGCGAGGCAGACGGGGCAGCGCCAGTCGCCCTTGGGCACGTCGGCGAGCGGCGGCACGAGGCAGAACGTGTGGTACGAGTCGTCGCAGCCGTCGCACAGCAGCATCTGCTCCTCCACGTCGCCGCGCCCGCACACGCGGCACATGTACTTCGCCAGCTGCGTGTTACAAAATATTAATAAACGTGTCGTTAAGGGGGAATGCGTGGCTCGAGTCCTCCCATTTCTGTATTCAAATAAATAAATGTGTGGTGAATTAGAAGTTTTTTTAAAGAAGTAATTACTGTCATCCTTATAATTTAGTTAAGGATCAATCTCTTATATTCGACTCCAAACGTACGTTTCTAAATCATCAGGAATCTCAAATGCGTGACAAGTTTTTGAGGGATGAACCGACGAGGTGAGAAGTCGGCCCACTAGAGAGAAAAATCGTCATCCTGTAAGGACACATGATCACTTGCTCAAAGTAGGTAATGAATAGTTACCGGGTCGTCTGGATGAGGCGGCGCGCTGAGCGGGTCGGCGAGGGCGCGGGGCGTGTGGGGCGCGAGGGCGGCGAGCGGGGCCAGCGGGGCCAGCGGGGCCAGGGGCGCGAGCGGGGCCAGGGGCGCGCTGGCGGCGAGGGGCGCGGGCGCGACGGACACGGTCATGTTGGACATGCGGTGCTCGCGCAGCCGCGTGGAGCGCGTCACGCGGCCGCGCGCGCCGCAGCTGCCTCCCGCCGACATCCACTTGTTCTCGCGGGGACCTGCCGGTGCCCCACGTTAGAGAGTCCTCCGATCGAGCTCATTTAAACCTAACTATACGCTATTATATCCGTTTTATTCTAGAAAAATGCACCCTACCGCTTCGTAGTAAGGTTTATCTGCATAATACGACTAACACTAGGTCAATTTTGTATGACGTTCCTAAATGTCAAAGCGGCGATCGTGGCCTGCTCTAAATTATTATATTTAAATAATAATCGCTACGGGCGCGCTGCGAAATGTGTACTTAGTAGTAATTAACGCATTGCAACGCGTGTCGAGCACAGCCAGTAGAAGTATAAAAGAACAGAACCTAAAAAGGCGAGTTTCCTAAAAGTGTCAAAAATACCCACAGCTGATGTGCACGTCTGCAAATACAAGAGCTAAGGAATTTAAAACTATACATTGAAGGACACTTCAAAGTTAACAATCGCAACAATCTGATAGTATATACGAGTAGTCTTACTAATAAACGCAATGCAACCCTACTTACAGAAAAACTCTTGTCCCTAACATCCTGGAATCAAAGCTAATTCTAATTAACTAAAATAATAACAAATTAATACAAACACTCACTCCTCCTGGTCTCCGGGCTTTCCTCCTTGACGGGAGTCTTTAGTTTTTTCTCATCATCAGCCCCCATCAGCGCACCCTCGGTGTGGCTCCCCTCGGCCGCCGGCTCAGGCTCGGAGCTCTTGTACCGGCGGGCGGGGGGCGGGGTCGCCGCGGGGGGCTTGCTGTTCGACCTGCTGCGGGTCGACGGGTTCTGGTTCACCTTCTCCGGAGTCTGTTCCGTTTTAACTTCGATTTTCTGAAGGGATCGAGTAGTAGTGTCAGACAATAGTACGTCCAAAAAATTAAGTGTAATGAAGACCTACCTAGGTGAAAAATTCCATAGGCATAAAAAATAACTATATAATTAACCTACAGCTTTAAAACAGATATTAAAGCACTGAGAAAAATCATAGACCTTGACACATACATGAATGGAAATATGCAACAAAAACACTTATTATCACATTTTTCGAAGATGTCAATTATAATAGTAAATTGCCATATTTTATCTAAAATACCATAGATTATAAACGGCTTTTAATAATACTTACTGTGTCTTTGTCTCCGACAACGCCATTGCTCTTGAACACATCGTAGGGGTACAGAATCCTCTCGTAGTGACTCTTTAAGATGGAGCCGATCCCCTTGCCCTGGGGGTGGCCCATGCGCCGGGCGATCTTCGACCATTTGCGCTCCGCTGAACATGCCTCGAAACCACCTGGAGATTTCGGGGAATAATAACCTTTATGTATTTCCTGTAGAAAGATCTGGATGCTCTGATAGGAGGGCCTCACTGAAGGTCTAAAAAGCGATGACGTTGTCAACATGGAAGCCGACATAAAAGGAAGGGAACGATTAGAGAATAATATAGTTAGAGTCTGACCATTCATAAGTGCTTGTGAAGGCCTGTTTAAATGAAATATATTTCTTGTCATATAAAACCTTGTTTCTTGTTTCTATTTAGTTGTAAGCCAAACCACTGGTAATTTTAGAAGCTTTGGGCTTCATAAATGCCCAACAAGAACCAAAACTGAACTTTGATATGTGAAGACCCCCCATATTCAGCTAATATAAACTTTGTCGACGAGCCGCCTCAACTTTGCCTTGGAGGGCAGACTTCTCACGGAGTTGCGTAGTTAGCGACAGAGACAGAGAATAGAGCCCGCGACGCACATCCTCGAATCAGTGCATAGCATTTACATAATTTAAAAGACGTTACTAAAATTTGTATTTTCTTATCGCTTCGTTCTCTTTTCTCAAAGTGAAACTTAAATAAAAAAACAATCACAAAATAAAACAATAAAAAACTTTGAAACAATGTATGTGGGTCAAAGTTTATGAAGAAGTGAAACATTTCAAATAAGGCTAAACTCATGTATAAGTTCAAACGTTTTTATTGAGACTTGAACATTGTAATTGTAACGTGATGCTGAAGAAAAATTCATTGCATTTGTAAGGGTTCTCTAAAACTTCGTGCTTAATTAAAAAAGTTTTGGTGTTGTATCAAAATGTTGGTAAGTTTATTTTCGATTCAACCACGTGCTGTACAAAAATAAACACGTGAATTGGAAACTATGTCAATCTTTTTTTTTTTAATCTCGTTGGCCGACAAACACGCAGGATTTTCCACTTATGGTGGTATTATTTTTTTATTTTATACCACGAACATAACACACTGGTGACGTTGTCGATCCTCAGACATGAAGTTGTTAAGTCTCACGTGCCTGTAACTTCACTGACCTGCTAACAAAGCTTCTGTAAAAATGGCCTTCATTCATGAACAGTAATAAATGCCACTTACCAGCTTCTTTAACAATCTTATGCAAGGCGTACAGGTCGAGTGGCTTCCTCTCAACCGTGGGGATCTTGAGCACGGAGCCCTGCAGCTCCCAGAACTTGATGATCTGATCGAGGAAGTTTAACTTCACTCGGGTTATAGCCTGTTGAAAGATTCAATGTAATTTTTAGATTTTTCTTGTTATTTTTTTAAGTGATTATATTTTATACATCGACATTAGTAAACATTTGAAAAAATAAAATTGCGAATAAAGTCAGTAGGTATATAAAAATGTAACTTTGCTGAGTTTCGCCAGTTTTTCACAGTTGAAGGCTGACTTCCGAACCCTTTTTTTTTTTTTTTTTTTTTTTTTTACGCTGGGAAAAATGCGTTCCGCATTCCCCCCCATTGGAGGATGGGGGGGGTATGTGGGACTCCCGGACCCTAGTGGCCCGGTTTACCCACTAAACGACCCAGCGGCGCTCAGGCATCGTCTATGTGGAGAGGGGCTGGGAAACCGGCAGAGCCTTGACGTCCAGCCCCCCCCCGTCGACCGCCCGCCATTTATGGCGGGGCCCGCACGCCCCTCCCCCTGCAAGGAGGGGCCCGGAAACGGCCGCGACTTTACCGTTCCCGCCCAACGGAGATGGTGAACGAGTGCAATGCGGGAGAAGACGCCTCCACGTCTGTCTCCCGCCGTTCACCACCACAAGAGGAGAGAGAAGGCGACTATAATCGCCTTCTCCTACCCCTTCTTCTCCGCCTGCACAGCGGCGCAAGAGGGTCCTCCTCACGTGCGCGCTCTGCCGCCTCCTTCTGTGACATCACATCCTCACAGAAGGAGGCGACCGCGGCCCAGCCGGCCTCGCCCCCCAGCATGGAGTTGACCACACTGGGAAGCGAAAGGTCCGACCCGACCACCGCGACCAGGTCGCGACGCGGTTCGTTCCACGACGGGCACACCTCGAGGGTGTGCTGCGCCGTGTCCTCCGCCGCGCCGCAACCGTGGCACGACGGGGCCTCCTCCCGCCCGATCCGGTGCAGATACGATCCGAAACACCCGTGCCCGGACAATACCTGCACCAGACGGAACGAGAGGAAACCGTGGGGCCGCTCGAGCCAATCCCGTAAGACTGGCCCGACAGCGTCCAGCGTTCGGCGGCCGAACACGGCGGAGGCGAGGTCCTCCGCCCAATGGTGGACGATGGCATCCTTCGCCTCTCGCCGGACGGCCTCCCGCACCGTCGGGTCTCCGCGCTCCCCGAGCGCCTTGCGCCCCGCCGACCACTCGTACACTCTGGCGAGCACCCACGCCTCGAGCTCCCAAGGAGGGGTGCCCGCCAGAGCGCACGCCGCCGCGAAGCCCACCGAGCGGTAGGCCCTCGCCACCCGCTGTGCGATTGCCCTTTGGGGTCTCCGGATCGCGGCGGAGTTCTCCCTCCTCTGGAGGGAGTCCGCCCAGATGGGGGCCCCGTAGAGGGCCATGCTCCTCAGGATGCCGGCATACAGCTGCCGGCATCGCGCTTTGGGCCCCCCCATATTCGGGAGGAGCCACGAAAGCGCCCCCGCAACCTTCAGCAGGCGCGTCGACAGCCCGCTGAAGTGTGGGCCAAAGCGCCACCTGCTATCTAGCACCAGGCCCAGATATTTCATCTGGGCCCTTACCTGGACCCCGACGCCCTCCACGAAAATGTGGGCGTCGGTCGGGGTGCGCTGCCGAGGCGCGTGGAAAAACACCGCCTCGGTCTTATTCAGCGCCACCCTCAATCCCAGCCGACGGATCCTTCCCGCGACCAAGGATCCGCCAGCCGAGGCCAAGTCGGCCGCCTCCCTAAAACTTCTCCCCCGGGCAGTGAGAAGAGTGTCATCCGCGTAGCAGATGACACTCGTGCCACGGAGGAGAGCTCCCCGCAGGAGCCAGTCGAACCCGACGTTCCACAGGAGTGGTCCTAGGACGGACCCCTGTGGAACGCCGGTCTCCGCGCCGTACCGCCGGAGTCGGCCCGCCCTGTCTACCAGAAGGACCGCTCGGTCCGCCAGGTAGCTGGCCAGGAGGTCCCGCAGGTACTGAGGCACTCCGTGGTACCGTAGTGCCTCTAGTATCGTCGAGTGGGGGACAGAGTTGAAGGCATTGGCTATGTCGAATGACACGGCCAACACCCCGTCCCCCACCCCCACGGCCTCCTTCACCTGGCTCTTGAGCCGGGCCAGAGCGTCTGACTTCCGAACCCATGGTAACTTCAGCAGCCTTGACCTTTATAAGTGCCCTTCTAGGACCTAAACTGAATAAATGGCTTTGAACTTTTTTTTCCTCTTGCTGGATAGCGTACTTTTGTGTTGGGTAGCAATGGAAATTATTGAAAACAAACGTCATCAACTATTATATTAATTACGATAGATTTTGCCGAAAAACATCCTGGAATGTCTTACTTCTCTCTCTGCTTTAATTTTTTTTGCTTTAACCTCAAAAGCTTATTATTTACAACCTATATGTTCACAAAAAGGCAGACGATGTTAAGAGACCACGAGAGAGCCTATGAACATTTCCAACACTTAGGGCATTGCCAATGCATTGTCGACCCTGAGACGGGAAGATGTTAAGTCTCATGCGCCTGTAATTTCACCGGTCCCCTTACCTTTCTAACCGTAACACAATGACATAAGTGCGTTACTGCTTCACGAGGGATTAATTGTCATATGTATATAGAATATTGTATGGCGTATGATCTAATAAAGTAACTAATTAACTGACCTCTAGCTCATTTAGCCGCTGTATCCGTGGTGTGAAGCGCAATCGGTCCACATCGACAGCAAATGGAGGCTGCCAGTGCTGCAACAATAAGACACATTCATTAAAATGGGTAATTACGTACTTACTGGACTTCAATTATGTTATTAAATCAATTCTATAGTAACTTGCAAAATATTGTGGTGTAATATAAGCCATTTAAAGGCTCAGAAGAATATATAATTCTTCTGTCCGTGAACTCCTCCTAAATGGCTGGAATAATTTTGATGATTTTTTTTGTTTTTTCCAATGGATTCGAGAATGGTTAAATTCACAATTGGACAATTAAATTCGAGTAGCTTCAGTAACTTTAAATTTGACCTTCATAAGTGCCCTCCGCGGGCCTACACTGAATAAATAGTTTTGAATTTTTTTTATGGAGCTTGTGTATGGCCTTATTTCGACAAGACAACGTCTGTCGGGACGGTTTGTATATTTGTATTTATAACGGTAGGTTAGTTATAAAAGTACCATATACAACTACTAAAGTTGTGTAGATCTATAATATCGGTAATTTGTGAGAGCTAAGTTTAGCATATCCAATTAAAATGTAACTTATAAGCGTAAAAATATTTTTTTAAACGTGTCCCGGACAAATCTCAAATTCACCTAAATTTCCGGGATTTTTATTTTTTGTCCAGTTGGCAATTTAGGTGATGGCAGCCCTACTCTTAGTTGTCAAAACTGAACTATTAGATATCATTACCTTTAAGGCACTTATATTCAAATATTATCAATTGAATAATTCTATGACTAACATTATTCAAAGTACAATAATATTATGTATTCATCAGGTGTTCAAACGAAAATTATTAAAAGTACCTATAGACATCAAGGAAAATAAAGCATTTTTTTTGCAATATTTCAGAGAAATTATAAGATAGTAGGTATTTCTTTATGATTAGGTAATTATTGTTTGTAAATGTAAATATTTATTTTTATACCTCATTTCGAGTTAAGGAACTTCATTGATTTTTCGTAAGGCTATTTCCTATTTTATCTGTTGAGTTGTGTAGTCAGCATCAATTATCATGTGGAAGAAATTTTCCATTGATTTCTTTCCTTAATACAGAGCACAATATTTATTTATCAGTTGTCGAGTTCATTTATATGCAACCTTCTAAATTGTTTTGTGTGGTCTGTGTTCAAGAACTTTCCAGCTATGCCTTATTTCTTAGTTTACTGTTTTCAGGCTAAGATTGTGGTCCTCACTGTTCATGATCAACCAAGAAGGCCTTAAATTGTTTAGAAAATAGTGCATGAAGTCTCAGAATCATATTAATGTTGGATTTATAGGCCTATCACCCAGAGCTAGATTATTTAGTTCCATATGGGTTAAAAGATCTAAATCATATAAACTAAAACTTCACCATGTATCACCAGGTGGGGGGTAAAAGTTTTTTTAGTAACTCATGTTAGATCATGTGATAAAAGGTAAAAATTAATGGACATAAAAAAATACAATCATTATATAGGATACTTTGTTTTACTCAATTTATTTGTATTTTAAATAAATACAAAACACAAAAGGGACCTTGTTTCTCTATGAATCCCATGTGCGAATTAAGCCCACCTGTGGCATGGCAGTCAAGAGTATCTAAACAGTGACTCATTATATAAAAAAGAAATAAATCCTCATTTTTGCACTTTTTATTTACATTTTTTTCACAGCCATATGAAGAAAAACTCACTAAAATTTCATTAGTATCAAATCATATAGAATAAATTTATATAAATAGATGTCAGTTTTCTGGTTTCCATAAACCAAACTATGCTTTATTATACATTGGATAGGTATGGGTGAATAATGTCTGGCAATATTTATTATTTATTTATTATTTATTTACTATTGAATAAATTATCACAACCATGTTCCATTTAGCAAGGATTTACATGCATATTGCATTTTACAAGTCATTATCTTATCATATAAATCTCAGAAACTTAATAGCTAATTTAGATACAAACTTGAAGTATTACACATTCAACTTGTTTACTTTGTATAGGTTTCTACTTGACCACAATATCACTATGATGATGTGGCAAAATGTGGTAACCATGCAAAGGGAGACAGATCACTAATATTTTTTATTTAATATTATGAGAATAATCCTCTCTAAATAATATTGCAAATCTAAGACTAATTTCTAGCCCCATTATATCCAAAGTATTTTTGCCAACCAGACCCTATTGCTAAGGCCCCTCTGTCTGACTGTCTATAAGAGGGCTGTATATTTGAACTGTGATAGGCAACTGTTTAAAATGTTCTGTGTCTTACTACTATAGCCTACAAGACATGATTTTTTAAACTAAACCCTTTGAGTGCCTGTTCAACTTGCACTTCACTTCTTTTTAAATCAATGTTTTAGAGTTCCTTAACTGATTCGTTATTATTTATTGTCCTATTGTAATATAGACACAGCTTCACACTATATATATAAGTAACTATATCATGGTACTTACACATAGATGAATTAATTCACTGACACAATAAATAAAGACCACAAAGGAACAAGCTTGATCTACATTGCATATAAAAGAAAAGGTAGGAAAACTGAGCATGCAACCCAAGGGTATTCCCTAATTATTGAATGGTATTAAACCACTAAGAGATACCTATATCAGCAACCTACACAGTATTATTACAAAGTAACTATTAATAGAAATAGCATCTAAAGTGAATGAAACAGCTTTTATAGATGAGGGCTAATATCTGAATCAACGGATAAACCTTGGACATATTTGATAAGTCAATTAAAAAATTATTAATTAATATCAACATCCATATCCCCCATATTTAGCCATTGCAATATCAATCCTAAATAAAGTATAATTAGGATTTATTAGAAGCTGAAGCGTAGACGGTTGTTCATGCATGAGGTTACTCAATTAAATAAGGACACAAAATATAACTTCAAATGTAAACCTATCTATATTTGAATCTTAAACTAAGCTTGTATTATAGTAAACAATATATCATACAATTATTCAGTACAAGCATGTTCAAACCTAGAACATGTGGCTTGGGAGTCAGGGTATCCAAGTCACATGACACATGTGCTAGGAGACAACAGCAGCACATAACTTGTAAGGTCTATTATATCAATATTAAATGTAATCTAGGCAATCAATGTATATTATAATGAAGTGCAAATAAAAACTGTGCTTTTTTATAGCATGCTGAATTATTAACAAATTCATTATTTATAGATTATTATAGATAGTAATTTTGAAGATTATTTATGAATTAACTTTGACATTTAGCTTTGGGATATCAGCCAGCCAGCCTTTTTCTATATCATTAAGATTTCCATGAGGTAAATAAATCATTTATAAACGAAATAATGCACTAAGTAAGTAGATAACATTAAATCATGTAGGTATTTGAAAGTTATGCAATATGCTATCATTCAAATATATTTTAATTATGTATAATAACTTATTAGACAGCCATTTTGAGAAAAAATACAAACTGCTTTACAAGCTGCTTAGTCATATGACAAAGGAAATCATCAAATGTATTGAGATTAATGTTCCAAGCAATTCTACAAACAAATATACTGAAAGTAGGTCTTGCATACTAATAATTAACTAGATAATCTATATACCACTGCCTACATTGTTCTGTGACTTTGAAATGTATACTACAGTATTATTGCAGAAATCAGAATAATACTGCATGAAATCAGTGGCTATTCACCAGCCAGTGAGGGCATTACAGTTAGTCGCGACAAAAAGTCGCAGAAGTTCTTTTTTTATCTAAACTATCGTAGGCAGGAGGGCATGACACAAAATGGCAACCAGCCTTTACAATACAATATGCAACTGCATTTAACACCAATAAACAACATTTTATGCATAAACTTTGCTTTTAAGCTACGCTTTGACACGTATTGTAAAGTATTAAGTGCTAAAATTAAAATTTTGATAACACGCAAGTGCGTAAGGCGAGGTAATATGGTTGCATCACACTGTAAATTATCGTGTGGTTTTAGGGTTAGAAATACACTTTAAAATGGCTTTTCACGTATACAAATACTGTTTTTGTTGCTTCTATAGTGTAATGGTCGTTTTCGAGACAAAGAAATGCACTCACCGCTGGTGGTTTTATCTTGCAAATCCCAGACTTCTCGGCGATGGGTCGGATTTTACTGATGTACGCCAGTGGGTCCAAGAACTCCTCGGGCGTTGGCTCGAAGACAGGTGCCTCCGGGGGCACGGTGAATGTAAAATTATCAGGTTTCATGGGGGACGCCGAGTCCCCCATGCTAACTTCGACATTGGCTTCGTCACATTTTCCCATTTTTGTGAAACACTATGCAGTTCTCACAAATGTAACAACGAACAACACTTTAGCATTATCTAATGTTAAGGAATGAATAGAGCACGTCCACAAAGAAATAATAGCATCGGAATTAGTATTTCCATAAGGAATCACAACGAGATAATAAATGAAATTATCACCAACAAATAACAGAGTTCACTTGCACGTCCGCCATGCGAAATTGAACTTTCGAAACTACAGTGCTGCCATAGCAAAATATATTGTGCGCATTTAGTTACGTTTTTTTACAATTTTTAATGTTTCGAGCATTTACAAAGCCAACTTAGATTGACAGTATAATCTACTTAGAAATTAAAAGAAAATGGAAAAACAAAAAGAGCCCTACCGATTATTCTACTTCTGATTTTTATTTGTTGTAAAAACTGCATTTACTTAAAACTTTTTTTGGATTCGGATTATTAAAAATAAATATTTATCGGGGGTTGGAAATTAAGCGTTCTCGTTTTACTTTCAAATGATTTGATTGAGTTTAGTTCATTAAATTAAGTAAAATTGTATTCAATAATATGTTTCTTGTGTCTCTTCTTTTTTTATTTATAACCAGGAGAATCATTCTGTAAGGAAAAACTGCACTAGGTCGACAATGTTTCGTCTTGGCCTCTATGTATCTTTTTGGATAATTACCGAGGCCTCGTTGCACCGGGTCACCAATGAAGTTAATATTAATGAACTTTAGCTAAGAATAATGATTATGGGGCTGAATTAATTGGCGCCATCCTGCTATTAATTTAACGCAAATTTAAAATATAACTCAACACTGGCATAAAATAAACAATAGGAATTAAATTGGTTTAAATATTTTGGATACATCGAGTTTGCTTAAAACAATATCGTTATGTGTTTAAAATGTGTGATTAGTATCTGTATAATAAAACATAGTTTGTCTGTGTCTGATAGGTTATCAGATCAAGGGAAAGTTAACAATTATTTAGCAGGCGATAGATATTTCAAATAATTTATTGATCACAAAAACAAGTTCATATAGATTAAAAACTGTCGCAATGTTGCATAGCTGGAACTCCGATATCCCTATCTGATAAATGTTGTTCCGTGGACGAAAGAGCGATACGGACATAGCTATACCTCCTGATATTGTATAATAATTTGGTAACTAAACTGACACTGAGTCACCAATCAACAGACTATTATATCTGGATCACCATAAATATCTTAAAAACAAATGATATGATTGTTATTCAATAACAACATCTTGTCTAATATTAAAATTGCTTTATACAACGTAAATCCGGCCCAAAATGTCTTTAAGTAATTTATAAATACATACTTTGATAAGATGGTTGGGGAACCTGATTTGGTAACGGAATACAGTTTTCAGCTGTATGTGGCTAGCTTTATAAAAATATTTTTGTACTCAAGCAAGCTTCGTAAACGCGCAAGCCCGAATGCAATCGATGAACACATCCGTCCGTCATCCGCCGCCATTTGCGAAAGGTCGATCGCTGCTTCGCAGCGCGAGTGTCATCGGTTTGATTATGACGAGTGTTTAATTTGTTATTTTACGATAAAACTGTGAACTCAGTGCTGGGAAAACTTCAGTTAAAATGATTGTGAGATTATTGAGCTTTGTGTGCGTCGGAGTTTTGGTGGCTTCGGTGCACAGCTCGGAGGGAAACAACGACAATGAAGGTACGTAATTTTACGTCTAGATTTATTTATATTTTGTTATCTTCTACCTACTTGCCGGTGGCGAGTATTCTTTAATTTAGGTCATGAAGAAAACTTATTTTATTTTTATCTTAGGCGGCATTTAGAATTTAGTCAAGGAAAGCAAAAAAAAGTATTGTTTTCCCGACGTTCTATTGGGTGTTTGTAATCGAGTGACCACTTTCGAAAATGTCTGGAACCATGATTACTGTGCGTCGGCCTGAGGTAGGTACCGGCCGTGGGTGTAAGATAGTGGAACCGGCCTGACGACTTCTTGCGTGTTGCTCTCAGGGCATGCACAATGCACACAGCCGCACACACGCACACACCTGACACCTCGGTGACCCGCCGCCCGCGCCGTGGGCGTGAGGCGGCACAGTACTTTTTGCACTCAATTCATTCAGTTTATTGAAGACATTACTAGTATTTGTCTTGAACCAGTTTGGTAGATTGGATACACACAGATGATGCATCCAAACAAAGACTTGCTAGCCTTGCAATGCTGATGTATTGCTTATGTAGATGGTTTTTAGGATAATTTTAGGATTTCATGATTGGAAACAGTTTTCCAATATGTAAATAACATATTTGTCTGGTATGTTCTTCAACATGTTATTTTAAAACGTTAAATGTAATAAATAAAACTTACAATAATTTTCTAGAATGCAGTTCATTTTACACTTGTTGTTGAATTTTCTATGTAATTTGATACATTGGGAAAAAACCCAGCCTAACAGCTTGCCAACAATTTTATTGTGTATGCAAAGACAGGTAGAATCGCTAATATCTAGTTGGTCTAACTAGCCAATATTGTCAGTTTTATGGTTTCCTCTCTCAACAGCACTAATTTGGTGTGAATAAAATGTATGTAGTGTCTATTGCTAGGAAATCAGTTTCCACAATAAAATAATTAATTAGACTGATATTTCATTTATAATATTTACCTGTTATTTGGAACACAATCTTTTCCCATACACTCAAATGAAAATCTATTGTTCCTTACTTTGTATTAAGAATACAGTAATCAACTTCATTGTTCAATAGAAGATCTATCCATCCCACTCAAGTCAGCCAAAAAAAGACTATCTAACTATCACAGGTTACCTAAGGAACTTCTAATAAAAAATCACTTATGCCATCCGTGAGAATCAAACAGACATGTGTGTTAATTTACTACTTAAACACTATCAAAAATCACACCAGTATGATCATTAATTCTCACATTCAGTTCAGTTTTGTCAGGCAATTTTAACCCTTATTTAGTACTGATTTAGTATTGCATTTAAAGAGAAGAGTGGCAAGAAGCGCTACTAGGTATTAAAATAATCTACACTGATATTAAAAGGAAAAAAAATCTTTCTAAAGAATTTACTAATAAAATACTGCAACTATTTTAATAATTTTTTCACTCATAGAAAGCTACTTTATCAAGTAGGAACATTGACTATGTTGTAATCCGAGGATACATAAGTCCTTCGGGAACGCGGGTGAAACCGTGAAAAGGAAGGTAATAATATCTAGACTTACTATTTAGTCTATGTCGAGTGAAACGCACATTTCACTAAAGATATTTTAAGTCCCAATGCGTATGACGAGCTTTCGCCGTCAGTAATAATCTCCGAACAAAGAAACGTCAAATGTACCTTGCTAAACCCGGGTCCTAACCATGTTTTAACAGGTAAGCATTAGAAATGTGTGAGACAATTCTATTCGGTCATTCACGCCTACATTCTACCTTAAGTATCGTTATCAGAATTTAATCATCTCATTAAAGTTATTATGTTATAACCATAACGTAATAATAGAGATAAACATAATCTCTAAAGCTTCTATGATTAAAACACTGCTGAACTAAAGGAAATAGTTTGTACCCATTGAAGAGAAAATCGAAGGGAACAATTCTGGGATAGACAGACGGCGGTTCGCCGGCAATCTCGTTTGAGCTGGAAATGTGGTCGACGAACGTGCATGCATTCCCCATTTCAAGTATACACTAACTGCCCTTCACGCGACGCGACGTAGCGACGAGATAAAATTGAATGACAAATGATTACATCCTCTCTAAAAACGCGAAAGTGAGATTGTTGCTTCAAGGATACTCAAGCTATTTCGGCGTATTTGTTGAAGGAGACTCAAATCTGCATTTCCTTTTCTTCCAGAAGAGTAAAGTTCCCTTAGAACTGTAATAAATATATAGATACGGTATAAAATTTAATGATACGTTAGTTTTGTCACGTAATTCAGTCGACAACTAAGACAGTTATCAGATCGCAGCAGTTCCAAAGCTTATAAATACTTTGTGTAAACCAGCGGGTGTTGGAAGAAATAGGCGCGAATGCCACACTGTTCCAACCTCAGGAAATATCAATAAATTGTATTTTACGACCTAACTGGATTGTCGGTGCAGCGTTCTAGGTTCAATTTAGCCGCCGCCGTACCTTTAGAAATCGGGCTTGCATTTTACATTTGGTAAGTTTGACTATGTGGCCGAATTTAAAGGGCTTATGATCGAGTCTATGAAACATTTGGAATGTAGGAATTTACGACTACGATTTACGACGAATGGATTTACTGTATGAAAGTCCAAAACGATATCGACGGATGTAATACTGAAAAAAAAAAATATTGTCTGGACTCGCATGACTCACTCTCGGTTTCGTCATTGTCCTTTATGGGCTGGCTTTTGGGCAAGCGCGGACCTATAGATTATATAGTAGGTATAGGAGATATAAAAAAAGTCATGCTCCGTCTCCAAAAACGATATCATATTTGTTGAATTTAGTGGAAGAGAGATAAAGTTGACCGAACCAGTACGTGGAAAGAGATCTCAGCAAGAGAGAATAATATTTTAAGAAATATTGTTGGTTATACTCATTTATGCTACTATTGATACAGGATATACCCAGGTATAGGCGCTCCTGAAATAACTCCTATGACTAGTACGTAGTACCCATTTCGGTTGATCAATGTAGTGCCCAAATTGAATAAGGAACGATGCAGTAATAAATGCAAAGTACCTAAATAAATAGGCATCATATAAATTCTAGACTTCTCCCATCGACATAACAGGTAGCCGAAAACCACATGGGTCATATTAAGTGCTGAATTGATCATAAATTTGCATATCGCAGGTGATTCAACATGGCGGACGGAAACAGATGCGCAGGAGTTCTTAAACAAGCAGATTTATTGGTCAATTAATAAAACCTGTTCAAGTATTAAGTGAATACGACTGTGTAATGGTGACATGTGAATTTTGTAGCTATTGTTCTTTGCTGGTTTGTTCTCAAGCTAGACACGGCCAATTAGGACCTTTGCCGAGATCGTATCCAAGTTAAAACGTGAAGAATGCTCGTAAACGATCGCTGTGACGCTTCATGGACTGTTTAACACTGCACGCTTCCCAAAGATCAGTGCGAGCGAATATTAACTTTACTTTATGTACAAGTTGTTCTTTTTACTTAGACAGGCCAATTGGCTTGGTGGTTAACGCTCTGACTGCCAAACCGAAGGTCGCGGGTTCGATTCCCACCCAGGACAAACATTTGTGTGCATGAACATGTGTTTGTTCTGTGTCTGGGTGTAAATATCTATATAAGTATGTACTTAGAAAAAAAAAAGTGGTATATGTAGTATATCAGTTATCTGGTTTCCATAGTACAAGCTCTGCTTAATTTGGGATCAGATGGCCGTGTGTAAAGAATGTCCCAGGATATTTATTTATTTTCTGAACACCGCCTACTTGTGTTCAAATTGCTGTTTAGTTCGTTTCAACATTAACCTGAATAACCTAGTCGTAAACAACAGTTTTATCTTACCTGGTTTGATTATGATTTGAGAGATATAATTTATCCTAAAGCTTATGGATTTTTGCTCCAATGTGCTTAATTATGGTAACTAAACCATACCAGTATGCAAATCATTTCAATCGATATTAATATACCTCTGAAGCGTATTAGAGCTTGATATACGCATAGAATGGTTGTTTTGAAGCCAATTTACTACTACCATGCATCATTAACATGTGAATGCTTTCTGCTACACACAGTTGTAAATCATTATCATCATCATCGAGTTAGGCAAATGTTGAATTAATTAGGAAAGAACTTGAAGTTTATCCGAACTATCAAATTGATGGACGCTTATACGTTCAAACTCCCTAGCTTAGCTCAAAGTTCATGTGAAAATTGGTACCAGCACCACACACTGCCAGTTTCACTAATGAAAAAAGTTTACTCTGCCGTAATAGGGAAAAAGGTAGACCCCGAAAAAAAAACGAGCCGTGAAACTATGGGACAGTTTGGGCCAAATTACCTAACTTATAGTGTAATGAAACAACGATCCCTTGCTGTTACCGTCCACTTTATTTAAATTAACGTTACCCTATTTAGCATTCATGTTACATAACATCCCAACAAGAACAATGCTTTGGATACAGACATACATGACATGTATGATTTACGCGTATATGGTGTTCTGCAAGATCTATTGTTTCTTGTTCAAACTTAAACGCAGTATTGTGAGCTGAAGTTGACTGGGGTAATAATGAAAGGGTGTTTGTGAAAGCTAAAGTGCTAAATGGTTGGTAAAAGTTTTAATTCCATGCGACCCGTCTACAATGCGTCTCAATTTTATCATAGTTGCCAATTTCGCTTCGAGTTAGCGCTGAGTTTGTTAGCTACGTGATTTTTAAAGCTTTTTACTGCAGGCTTTACCGAAATGTTTAAAGCTTAATCAATGACAGTATACATGATCTGACAGTTCATGGCTCATGTAGTAAAATTCTCGTACCTTTACATATGTTCTACTTTTGTGACATCTCATGTATTGCTAACAGCTTATTTTCAGATTTAAACATATTATGTCGCATAAAACTTAAGCTACTACATATATTTTATGATAAAATTCATACTACTTTCTCTTATGTCCCAACGTAGTAAAGCAAGATAAAGCTATTAAACGAGCGAGCGTCCCACGCCGCCCTATACGTGGTCTCCACTCGAAAACTCGTTTGCCCATCGGTTATCGGTTCTGCAACAGATGTGGCCATCCCACTGCCACTCGAGTTTGCTAATCTTCAAAACTGTGCCGGATATTCTTCGGGTAATTGACGTGTTATGGGTGTTATTCTCTTACACATTTGTTACAGAATTTAAGCAACACAATGTGTAATGTTGCTTACTAATTAGAAAGACATGGTGACGCTCTTATGATAATGGACAATAATTTATGAATCTAAGTAGATACTGTGTTTTACCCTCATTAATGTCAGTGGAATCGTATTTCAACAGAAAAGGCACTAGGTTACGAAATGGATATGAATACCAAGCATTTATTTATTAATTAAAATGTCACAATTCCCGCATTGATTCAACGAACAGCAAAATTGACAAAGGGTACATTTCGAAATTGGATTTTCTCAATACAACAAATATTACATGGAATAAACAATAAACTTCATCGGACCTGTTGATAATAGGCTTAAACACTATTTTGGGCTTACGTAAACAGGAATATTGGGACTATGTTGCCGTGTCATCAGGAAAACGTTACATTAATTAACATTTCACCCTTAATTTTTATGAGTAAACTAGTTCGATAGACTGTATTTTAACGGTGTTCGATCTATCAACCGGCTGGTTCCGAGCGAACCTCTCCTGACTAAAATCAATATTGTTAAAGAAAATAAACCAACCCTCCCGGTATGCTGTCATGAACCTTTCAATACACCCCCTGCCTTTTCATCGACTTGTCGAGTGGCAAACAGCAGGTGCAGGTTTTTTATACTTCCGCATTTGCACGCGTATTGAATGACACCCTATCAGTGATTTTTTTTGTAGATGGCAAGGTGGGCTTTGCATTTTTTGTGAATGTCTGAATCAGTCGGTGTAGGTGTTTAGATTGATTTATAGTTGTTCCATTTGTTTGTATATGTCGATGACCGTATCATTGCCAACGCTTTATTACTAGTCCATACTGTCCATATGAGTCTGTCATTTATTGCGCTGCAATAAAAGGTTTTCGCTTCCCTCTATTGTTATTCAACTTTAATATGCGATATGTATATGAGTATATATATTGGAGTATTTCTTTTCATTGTTGTTTTTTTTTAGTTATCTAGTAGCTCCAACAATATTGCAAAGTCTTATTTGCATGTAGCAAGTCAGTGAATTAATATTTTCGTCGAAAATAGTTGTGGTTTTCTTTCAATTTGCTGGATCAGTAGTCTGGTAGTATACTATAAGCTTTTGAGTCATGAATTGTTGCCTCGAGCGGTAATTTTGAAGACATTTATTATACACATTTTTTTTATTATTTTCTTCAAATTGATGGTTAAAATTTTTAACGACTTTCGTTTGTTTGTTGAAATCGTGTTCCAAACAATTTGAAACTATGTAGCTCCGGAAATATTCGCTTGTTTTGTTCAACAATATTTTCGAACTACTACTGACACAAACTCGAAGCTATTACGCGAGTTCAGCACTCCTGAACAGTTGAAATTATAGCCAACAATAGAAGTTCGTTAAAAACCATCGTTTTATTTATATTATACGAATGTTATTGTGTTTAATGAAACTACACATGCTAGCTTAATGATTCTGACGTTACATTGTTAAAAATTGTTTCTAGTGTTTGTCCGAGCTCATTATTTTGTACATACTTTAAAAGTCGTTCAACTTTGAGGCTTGAGATAACCTAATCTATAAACATCTATTAACATATTCGATTATATTTTCTTTGTAGCATGTTGAAAGTTAAATTCTATGAATCTTAATCGAGCAAAGATTATCAGAAAACTATTAATATATAATATTAATTATTGATAGACCAGTTGACTTGGTGGTTGGAGACCCTAACTGCCAAGTTGCAGGTTGTGGGTTCCTTTCCCACCTAGGACAAAGATTTGTGTGCATGAACATGTCTGTATGTTCTGTGTATTTGGTGTAAATCTCTATATATGTATTTATTTGGGAAGAAGTAACATCATAATATATAGTTTATCAGTTAGCTGGTTTCCATAGTACAAGCTCTGCTTATTTTAGGATCAGGCCGTGTGTAAAAGAATGTCCCAGGAATAAAATGTTAAGAATTTTGCGCTAGTTATATTATGTCATAGAAAAGAGGTAATAACACATGATAGCAATGTATGGGACTTGTTTACGGAGCGTTGAGGTATGTTACCGTGACCATAATTGGCACGCGCATACATAATAATAACATAATCCAGACTCACGAGTATTGGATGGACCCTCATTATCCCAAATTCATTCATGCGTGAAACTACTTACGGCCACAAGTGGTCCCATAAGATATGAGCTAGACTGATCAAAACTAAATTCCACCTCTATACTATTTAACTTTTTGAGTAAACGACTTGGATCATTATTACAAATAGTTTTGGTTACGGTTTAGCTACTGATCAGAGTTTGAAGAAGCGTGGGTCGCCACGTGACCCTGTTACTAGTAAGTTTACCGGTGATTTGGTCGTATTGTCCGACTACGTTCTCCGTTTGCTGTTACGTTCGAGAATTATAAGAAAACAGAAATAAAATTGTTTTGCTGCAACTGAAAGTTGGAGGAAACTCATTACGTGCTACGAAAGGTTTAGTAAATGATAATTCATTTTCTTCTTGTTTTATCTTTGGATATTTTACCATATGATATTTCGAACCACGCATATTTTGTTTGTAAGTGAATCTGAACTGCCTTAAATTAATAAATTTGTTTAACAACTCGCCCACACGATTGTCTTACCGCATGATTTAAGTTATCTGCTAGTTGAGCTCAAGCTTTTGTCGCCAAGCCGAGACCCTATCGAGTTTCACGACTCAGTTCCAGTAGGTCGCTCCAACGGCGGACGTGATCGCGACGAGCCCACGATTTGTCCTCGATAAAGAAAACCATGTAACGTAATGATTTTTTGATAAATTCCAGCAGCAAGTATGCCAATTTTATATGCGGCATGAGTCTATGTAATAAATCTTGTTTGTCACCGAGAACTGTTTTCTTTTCCGAATACATTGGCTCAACTCACACATTCCACCGAAACTCCGTGATAAATCGTAGCTCCCTGTACGACATTGGAAACTTTACGAAAGGGAGAAACCTATAAAAAATAAAAAGAGCACCAAGAAAGAAACCAAATAAGAGAGCAAACAAAGCGTAGTAAGGATCGGTTTGTGCGAAAACTTTTTCATTTGGCAAGTTTGATTGGCTCCGTCCGACTTCTGGGTTGATAAGTACGCCATGGAATTTAAATTATACCCTTATTAGGATAGCTATTTGGTTAGGCTACTTTAAAGTGTATTAAAGCTGGTGTTGGGGTAATGAAGTTATGTGGGTCGGATAAGTTGTTGTTATAGGGTATTCTATGGTCTTATACCTACATTCGTAGGTACTATGATTAGTTACTCTGTTAAACGAAACGATGCCAAAGATTTGTAGTTTGTAATTGCATCTTTAGCTTATATTCTCATCCCAAGAAACTTGTTCCCTGTTTGTCCTTTCAAGTTTAGAACTAATAAGTATTCCGTGAGTCACGAAGTCAAACTTTTTCTCTTCAAACTAAAACGAGCACAATTTGTGAAGACCTGGTCTAAATTCTTTGCTTCACCGAACTGAACATTTTCGACTCTGTTACAATTTCATAAGGTTTAAATACGCTGTCCAGAGACCTAGAATTAATGAGGAGATTTCCGACTTACTTTTTTTTCTGCTCTGAGTTATATTTTATATATCGTATTTCTTAATCTCCATTCTGTTATTTTATGAGCTTATTTCTTAAAGATCTGCATCTTAAGATAAGATTATTTTGATCTTAGATATTTCGATATTCATGGTAGTCGCAGACGCCTGTGGTTAAGTTGCTAACCACAATAAATACTTGAATGTATGTATAATACTCTATTTTTTATAGTCATGCTGTATTATTTCTCCCAAAAGTTGTTTCAAAAGGTGACCCAAACAAGTTAAATATTAACAGTGGGCAAACAAGAGCCTCGATACCTGCATAGTTCCGGGAATTAACACATGTACGGTACCATGGTACTGTCGATTCTTTCTCGTTATAAAACTCGATCCGATTTTATGCTTTTCGATCCTCAAACATTTTCATCATGAATTGTTACTTTGTTACCATTTTAGATTTCTTTAACATTTCGCTTGTTTTATCATTTTAGTTGCGATTAGTGTTTAATTCTTTAATCTATTAAAATACCTGTACGCCGATCGTGTCTTCTCTAAAGTGATAATTAAGTGAATCTATAAACAACGGTTACTCACCTCTGCGAGGGCTTTGTGTTTCACATTTCAGTTCTATATGAACTGGTTCTTTTGTGCTAAGATTTAATGTCGAAATTCCTCTTCTAATCATGAGAGGGGAATAATAAATGGAATGAGGTACCAGGAATTTATGCTTATGTAGGTATAGAATAAATATTTAGTTTTGTAAATTAAAGACCCTATTAAAAACTCTTATGGTATGCACTATAACTACAGACAACATCTTTCTTTTTTTTCGGTTGTGGACCATTGTTGAGTTATTTTCATTCTTCAGCACAGCAAATATCTTTCATAATTCACTCAAGTCTTTTCGTCAGTAGACGTCATGGTAACAGTAAAAAACAAAACAAATTGAATTATCTTATCACTCTAAAATTAATCTGATTTATAATTGATTTAATTAACCAGAAAATTAGGAGACCTTTGACATGCCGCCATCGAAATTTCTCTGAACTCGTTAGTAATTCAAAGTTGGATAATCACGAAATTGGTTTGAAGCCCTTCACGACGTGTTTGCTTGGAATTGATTCAGCGAGTAGATTTTACTCTGTTGTAATAAACATTAATCAGGCACTTTACCAGTCTCGGGCTATAGATAATTATTACTAAACAGAGTTCTAGCTAGGAGCTATTTAAATATTTGCCTGGAAATCTTATCTAGCCATGCATAGGTAGACTAACCTCTCGGATCTGTGTCATGTGAAGATAAGATTGTAACGCCATGTCTATGCCAGATACTGTAGTGATGCCGTAATGATGTAGTTAATAAAGGTGAATTATAATATGTATTTTGGCTTCACGATATCGGAATGCCCTTAAAATTATTGTATTGAATGTGGTGGCAGCTTCAGTAATATTCATAAGTGCCCTCCGCGGGCCTAAACTGAATAAATGGTTTTGAAATAAATGGAAATAAATCAAGTACATACATACCTTTTGATAGCCATTACTTAGGTTATTCAACAGAAAATATGACCAAACCATGCTCAGCCATTAATGGTATTTTATAAATTTAAAAAATTATACCATTTCAGGTTGCCTCCATATGCAATAAATTATCTCGAAACGATTGGGGATGTAAAGAATTGCCGAAACGTGGGCGGACAGTATAATCAGTTCCCTGACCCGAGCGTGGCCGAGCGCAGCGTGGAATTAGCGCGGAATATGTTAATTATGTCCTCGTGATGGCCCATATTGGCCCAAAAATAGTTATTAATGGTGGGGACTGTCGATACAAATAACCGCAACATGATGAAATATTCACGAAGTGCCTCGATGACGGTATTGGTTGACGCCAGCATAATTAAAGCGATCGTAATATGTTTCATTCTTGCAACTTTGTTGATAGATCTCGGCACTGGAATAGTGTATGAAAAGAAGAATACAGCCTTTAATATTAGCTCGTTGACATTTGGAACAGGGGGGTTCGCAAGTTTGCTGACAGGTTGCGAGCAAAAATTTGATTGGCCCTCAGAAACACATTTCCATTAAATGTTTTCTCCACCATTGGAGCGATTGATGAATAAAAAATAAAATTCTTAGTATTTTCGCTTCAGAAAATACAGAATCATGAACAACTCCAACGAACGTATACAGTTCAAAGCACCTGCAACCCTTTGAAAGCGTTCGAATAGAATTACATAGTTATTTTCAATTCAACGCAGCCAGAATGAATGAATGAACGAGTAAACGAACGAATTGAATCATATTTAGAAAATTGCTCTCGAGTTTTCCTTCGCTTTGTTAATGTTTCGACGAGTTTCATGGATTGTATAAATTCGTTAGTTTGGACTCCATTGTGAAGTTAAAATTGCAACGTCATTAGCAGACCGTTCCGAATCCAAAGAATGAATTGTATAAATATAATATTATTTTGATATTTATCTAATTCCGTTCGCCACAATAAAAACATTCTGTTAAATGTATGTCTCAGTATTAGAGTTGTAAGGAATCGTTTGTAAACGTAATATCATAAAAAAGATATTTGAATAACTTTATCTAACAGATGGAGAAGTCTCAAACTGTATTAATTTTCCTATTTACATCTCTTTGTGAAATATTCTGCGTAAACCTCAAGTTGGCCTTACGCGAAAAGCAAAAAATTGTAGGACTCTGTGAATGTATTGTGTACTATTTTGTATTTGAATAAGCATTATCATATTCTGAGTTTGTGTGCCTCAGTCTAGCTAGATAGAGTGGAATGTCTGCGGTCAGAGGTGTCTTATTACAAAACTCTTGCGCAACAGGTTATTCCTGTATTATTTGAAATAATCGTACGTTTTATAACTGCAAAAGTTTTCTGACGTACAATTGTTTTCTATTGTCTTTTGGTAATGTTTCCAACGCTTTGTTAATTCAGTTACTACGAAAAGCAGATAGACATAGTCATCATCTTTGCTTTATAATACTTGTTTAGTCCTCTTCACGTTGGTCTTTCCATTTTGCTCATCGGCATTCTAAGTATTATTTCATATCCCTATTAACTCACAAAATGGAAAAAAAAATACTATCACTCAAATATTGTGTCCTAATTCCAAATAATAAGGTACATTTCTAAAGCATGTCCTTCCTTTAGGGTATACACTTCAACAACATGAAAAAGACCCTTGTTAAGTGTCGCAAGCTAACGATGAATTCCTAACTCTAAGGCTGATTGGGATCGAGTGTCCCTTTAATATTTTGAAGAGTCTCCAATATTCAAGCAAAGAGAATTATTAGCGAATTTATTATGATTAGGAGGTCGTTGTAATGTTTAGAAGCATTTCAGGTAGATTCTTCATGATTTTATTTGATAATTTTGGTAGTTTTCCTTTAGGACAACAAGTCTCAGCAAACTTAATTATAACAGCCTCTTCTTAGTCGTACGTAAATTAATCGAAATTACTTTATTTGTCTGAGACGCTTTGTGTAGTAGCGAGGACAAATACTTCTACCCTAACTCATCTCTAGGGTATCGTAAGAGGCGACCTAAAGGCTATACCGGCCAAGTGTACTTTACACTGTGCACCGAGTGGTCAACGAAAGCATTCCCAAAGAGGTTTGGCGACAGACAGACAGATGGCCGGTCGTAAAAATTCTGCAAATCTCTTGTAATATATAATGCACCAAATGGAGAGAACGCATACGCCATTTCTTTGCACCATCCCCAAATTTTTGGGAATCTGCAAGCAAACGATGTTGGTAAATGAGTTCTTACATATTTTTGATGGCTTTTGACATATTTCGTTAGATTCTGACATGCAAAATTAGTAACTTAATTTTATGCTACATGTTTATTGGAAGTTCCGCTAAGTCTTTGTTGTTCGTAAATTTTTTTTTTGTTTTTATCAATCAGAAATAGATTCTATTTACCTTCAACTGTATGAACTATTGTTCATATGTTTTTACATCTGAAAATTAACAATGTTCACCGAAATATATTATATCCTTTAGTAAATTCGAAAATGTAAAATTAGATGCCTATGCACGCTGCATTATGTTGTGAAAATTATCGGCTATTGTTGCTGTTGAAATAGCTCATAATTAGACGATTCTGGTATAAAATAGGTACTCGCTTCAAAATGTTAAATGTAAATTAATTGTTCACAAAATCATTTACATTGAAACATCAGAATCCACCAAAATTGGGACCAATTAATTTGACATAATGTCTCTGAAAATAATTACCGCCCGTAAACACTTCCTTTTTGGCGTTAAAATGAAATAAAATGGACGTTAAGCTGCTCGTCCCGTGTTACAGAGGCGACGGGTAAAAAAGTCTAACAAAGCATCATGGATCCTGTTACATTAGTAGGTGTCTATAAAATATATGCAAATCTAATTGACTGATTCCTTTGATGTAAAGACAAAGCCGATCTAACTTAAGTCGACTTTGAGTGAAAAATTCTTTGGCTGTCTTTTTATCTATGACATTATAATGAAGTAAGTTGAGATATATTTTTCGTTGTAATAGAATTGTTTTCCAAGTTAATTCTTAATGCTTATTTGACGTGGGACGAGGGCAAGAAGGCATCTTATTTCCTGTTTCTGTTTTTATTATCCCACTGTCATTTCAATTTAATATTTTTCCTTTTTGTTCCCAAGTGTAATTTTTTACAGCACTCGAGAATTGTTTCAAACCTCTTTTCCTTCCTTTCTTTTGCATCTTTAATTTTACGTGGTATTTTCTATGCCTAAATAAGAATTTAATCCGTGACACCTTATTTTTTTTACCGAATCTCTGCTTTACATATTTATACGCGGTTTAATATTTGATCAAGGCGCGCAGGCCGTATGCCTAGGAAGGCCCGAAGCGCCAAAATGGCGGCCGCAGATAAATCACGCGTTTCCCGCGTTTTTATGTCGCTTTTTAGCGTCTGATTTCACAGTATCTATTTTCGTTAAGGCATAAATTCAAGTGGCTTGATGACAAACAGCGTGATCTGTCACGATTTGGGCTTCGACCCGTGTTGGCTGCTGGTAATTAGGACGTAATGCCAGTATTTTTGAATTGACGATTTCAGAGCCTATTTTCCCAGGTTTCCTCGAATGAAAATGATTACAATTTAAATTGAACTTGTCATACTTTGGGGACTTAATTAATGGAAGTAAAGCTTCAGTTAATTACAAGTATTTAATATGATTTCAAAGCACTTGAAAACCTGGCTCAAAGCTCTATTCAACTGCTCTGAAATCACACCGGTGTGTTTCGGCAGCTACAAGTCAGAAACAGTTACCGTTGAGGCTTGGTTTGCTTAACATCTTTAGCCACATCATCAGTATGTTGAGATTGTGGTAAACACAACCCTGTCGTCTAATTGTCTATTGTTATGTCTGTATGTGTTAACATCTATATAAGTATATACTTACATATATTATTTACATATTCAGAAGAAAAAAAGTTGTATTTATATTTAATTGAAACGAGAATGTATTTTTAACTTATTATGAACAAATTTGTCGCCAAATTACTAACGCGAAACTATATATAGCCAGCGTTTCCTAGCTCCTCTATTTAAATATGTAACCTGTTAAATTTGACGTGTAATAACTGAACCGCGCCCGTTAAAGTTATAAAACACCTTACCCGGGGCTGAAATCTGAAAATTGCAAACACAAAACTCGTTAACGGAAAGGCGTCGCAGGTAAATGGAAGTTCCCGACGTATTCCTGAAATAAGGAAGTGAAACCTTGTTCGATACCCGAGGGATGGTCTTTTAAAACTAGATATCGGGATATTTGAACGCGCTAACGGTGAAACTGACTCGCTTATCTCCGAACATAGAATATTTTGGGGCCTTGTGGAATTAGGTTATTAGTGCTTTTAGGAGATAACAACGCATAAATGATGATCTGTAAGTAGGGTTTTACTATCAATCAATATTTAGAAGGGTTCTCAGCTAAGGTAGGTACTCAAGTCACTAAGCTGCCTGCTATTAAGCTACTTAAGTCTGCTCTAACACTTTATCTCCCCACTGGTATAGGATTTCATCTTTTTTATGGCATTTTTATTTTTGTTTATAGGCGTTCTACTTAAAGTTGTAGCTGCTTTATTTATTCTACGACACCAAATTATAATAATATCAAAATGAAACTCACCCTATCCTATGTCCGATGCTTAACTTTAATATTCAAAGATTACGCAGGTAAACGACTTCTTTGGAACATTTGTGTAATTCTCGCGAAGGAAGTGCGCACATCTGTTCCGAACGTTTGGACCGGTGTGCTTAAATTAACGCTGAAAATTGTTATGGAAATTTCTCTTGATAAGGGAATTGAGTTCTAGACTTTTAACAGGTGTTAAGAAAGTAATACAGCCTCTTCTGTTGCCGGCGCAAGTGGCCGTTACCGGCGCGTGCCCTGCGGCGGTGCGACCGGGTTTATTATGTCTAGCACTTTTGCTTGTTATTTCTACAAAACAACGCCATATTAATGAAATTCCCCGGGAAATTAAACGGAACATTCTAGACTTTCCTGAAACTGGAACTAATAAAACTTTTCTATAAAACACATTTGAATATACCTCAATGTAGATTTTTCTTTCTGATCACACTCTTAAACACCCTTATTTGAAGAGTAGCTTAGGGCAATACTCCAGGTGGGTGAAACACCTACAGCTGACAGTCAATGAACTGCGTCGATATTAAAATTTGAAACTCCCCTCCCAAATCATGCCAATGTATTTTTTTTTTAGAAAATATTTAATAACGTGTCTAAAATTTTACCAAAATTCAACAAACTCAATTTAATTTCGTGCAATATGTCACAAACATTGTTGTGTCGCTATGGGCAAGTGTCCTTTGCTTATTTTACATTGAAATTTAGGTAAGTTCGAAAAGGTCAGGAAAATATTAAATATTTTTACATGTAAAAAATAATTGGGTCTACAATTCTTTTTTTTCTTCCAAGTAGGTACCTACTGTTCTGAAACAACAGCACTTTTACCGAACGCAACTCAAATAATATATTGTGTTTATATATTATCTGTTGATTAATTGTCGTAGGTACTCATTACGTAACGTTATACGCTTTGTTAAATTTTGACATGTAAATAATAAAAATTATGATATTAATGAATATTTGAATATCCGGTAATTATATCATCTCACAGAATCCTCTGTAGTAACAGTATGCTGCGTTCCATAAACTCGCCCTTACTTGAGACCTGTTTGAAAATAAATAATAAATATCCTGGGACATTCTTTTACACACGGCCATCTGGTCCCTAACTAAGCAGAGCTTGTAGTATGGAAACCATATAACTGATATACTACTTTTTTTTTCTAAGTACATACTTATATAGATATTTACACCCAGACACAGAACAAACAGACATGTTCATGCACACAAATGTTTGTCCTAGGTGGGAATCGAACCCGCGACCTTCGGTTTGGCAGTCAGAGTCGCTAACCACCAAGCCAACTGGCCTGTCTATAATATTCTATGGTTTTATATGTAGACGCGAGTATAATCTGTACTTTAGGTTCACCTTAAGCTTTGTCTAGACATATTGTCCAGCCAGTGCCAGAGACCGTTTCCATGCTAATTCTTTTCGGTCTGGCGCGTTCTCGATTGTTGGTTCGTTGACTCGTTTCGGTGACTTTTAAAAGTCCACGTGTTATTTTTAAGGTTCACCTGATGGTCTTTTTCGATTTGTCTATCAGCTGGTTAGAGTAGTTGGTCCGTGTAAAGGTATAAGAGCCATCGGAATCGAACACCTTCATCACTGAAAACAAAAACGATTTACATTGATAAACGTCATATTATTTGTATTTGAGAATATGGTATTACTTATTGTACTTGCGTCAATGCTTATTCGATTTCTTCAAAATGTTTCCAATTAAATTTCCAGCGACTCGTTAGCCTATGTAAAGAGTTTTCAAAGAGAACTTACCTCAGTAAAATCTCTGGTGTTACCCGAACAAAAAATATTACCAGAATATTTTTCGTGGACGCGGTACAAAATAAATCCTAGCGAGTGGTTTTTTTTTGTAATATACCTTTTAATATAAATTAAAACTGTGCCCTATCCGCCGTAAATCAGGAAACGGATAATGGCTTCGGGCATATTGCGAATGCGACTTGTTTTGTTTTATAACAGTTTTTTTTTAATTTACACACAGACCGGTGCCGTTTTTGGGTACGTGAGTTGAGTTATGAGTTGAAACCAAACAATTTATTTTTGTATAAGATTCGTGAGTAGCAATGAATATTTATTACGTTTGGATACTATTCATTACTAGTTGCCTCCTGCGGTTTCACCTGCGTTCCTGTAGAATTTTCCATTTTCACGGGATAAAAAGTATCCTATATGCTATTCTAGGGCATGTTGTAACAGCCCAAAATGTAAATCAATTCAAAAACCCGCTCGGCAAGTATCTCAAACAGAACAACAGGATATAGGCACTTAACAGTTAAATCAACTGCTTGCCTGATAAAACTACAAAATAAAAATAATGTTTAATCTATGTGCCAAGTATCATCCATATCCATTCGGTAGTTTTGGCGTGAAAGTAACAAAAATCCATACGTCCAACCTCAGAAACTATCGCATTTATAATATTAGTGGGAATGCATTTGTTGCACCTTTTTAAATTAAAAATGTGAGGACGCTTAGATAACAGGCACACGCGACATAATAACTCAGGACCGACCAGGGATGATATATGAATTCATCATCAGTCTGTTGTCTGTTAACTGTCCTATATTCTTATGAAAGGTTAGTTTGTTTAACAGCAGTTTTAGCAGCGTTATTTGTCCATAGTTTAAAATGTTGTTCACATAGCGTCAACGTGTCGATTAATGTCGCCAGGTTAAGCTAACAAGCATATTTGTAGTCGCCACTGTTGAATTATGTACGTTATATGCTAACGATGGCCGCCATGTCATCATCGAACCTAAATCACAGTCGCACGCAAATATTTACTATCCTAACAGCTAATGTGTTAGTATTTTCAGTGAAATCATTGAATTGAGATAATAGTAGCTAATGGATGTCTCGTTTCCGTATTTGGTTTTGTGGTTTTATTATACACTAGCTGTCCCCCGCGGTTTTACCCGGGTTCCCGTGGGTTGTCACATGTATTATACATAAGAACCTTCCTCTTCAATCACTCTATCTATTAAAAAAAACCACATCAAAATTCGTTGCGTAGTTTTAAAGATTTAAGCATACATAGGGATATAGGGACAGAGAAAGCGACTTTGTTTTATACTATGTAGTGATGTTTAATGTGTCTGTCTGTTTTGCAATCTATTTTTCAAGAATTAGCTGGACGATAGAGTAACTCAACAGAAATTTTAAAAGTTTCTTTATATCAATTGTAATGTTGTTTGATGTCTGAAGCTTTTTAGAAAATATGTTATCAATTATTTGTTTTTCACAAGACATTTTGAGTGATCGAGTAGAAGATTTATTGGTACAATCCTACTTTAAGTAGGTACTAGGTTAAATTTAAGCATCTATTTACTTTAGTAAGGGTAAATAAGTCAACTTGATATACCATTTAAGTTTTCGCAATATCGATACACGAGTAGGCACCATTCTACTTTTACCAAGTTCTGAAGCACCATTACGCAAAGCACATTCGAAACAATACAGGTTTCTCAGTTACTGTGATCCACGCTACAGAAACTATCAGAACAAAAGGAAGTGGGTGACACAAACCTTCAATTTCCATAAAAATAGGTTCTATTAAAGGAGTACTTTACGGAAGAAATCCTACTAAAGTTGCCGACTACTAAAAGGCCGTTTTGATACTTCAGTGTCATTAAAAATACATCTTTATAGCTTTCAATATAAGGTTCATTTATTGATACGGTAAATTGTAAGTTGATGAATTGTAATAGCTGTCAAAGCGGGTCTATTAGGGGTCATCCATTAATTCCGTGAGGTGGTTAAGGTGGGAGAGGTCCAGTCAAACCTCACCAAATCTCACATGGAGATGGGGGGTCTCAACATCTATCACGTATTTCTTTTTATCCGCAAGAAACATTGTAAAATTATGAGATAATTGTCCGAAATATTTATTGCGGTTATACGGATGGGACAAAGTGCAGGACCAAATCTCAGGTGAGATCAGGGGGTCCGCTCAAAATCTCAGGATATCTCACCAAGGGGTGTCGAAAAATCGCCGTAAAACGTAATGAATGTATGCCCCCTTACATTTCGACATCTTTAGATGGGATCTCAATGTATGTGCGTTCAATAAATATAGAGATATCTATGAGGAAATACGAGGTAAAATCACGTATCCACTATACTTGTACATTAAATGCAGGTAGCATTCCACCGGCGCGCTGGCGTCAGTCGGTAGTATCAAGTGTCTAGATAGCCTAGATTGTACCTACCACGCCCTACATTTGCCTGGTCTACCTCATAAAGTGTTTTATGTTTGCTTCGTACATCACTGTTGGCTTTTTCGTATTAATTATTTGATGAAACCTGAAATTGGTATTGTAATGACATTATTGAATATTTAGAAGCACTGTTAACTGTTGTGAATATTGATTGTCCTAATGATGGTGCTTTCTTTTACGATAAAACGTCGTAAGATTTCGAGTCGGTTAAATTCATGTGTTACAAGTTAATGATGTGCCAGTTGACTTAGTGGTTACGTAGGTACCCTGAATATCATGCTAAAGGTCGTCAGACCGATTCCCAGGGCAGACATTTGTTTATCTGAACGTGGCAGTTTCTTGTGTGTTTACTATACGTTCCTCAATATTTATATATATAATTCTTCTGTACTTGTGTTGACAGTGAACTCCTAAACGGCTGGACCGATTTGAATGATTTTATTGTATGCCTTTGGGTGGCGACCAGGATGGTTTAGATTCACAATTGGACCCGGTAGGTGGCGCTGCGAGCGAATTCCTGCATTTTATATGGACTTATTTCGACAGAACGACGTCTGTCCGGGCAGCTAGTAGTATATAAATCTGGTCACTATACTACAAGTTCCGCTTAGTTTGGGATCGGATAGTGATATATGATATTATTTAATTTGATTATGTCTTTGAAATCGAATAACCGCGTGGGAAGAATGTCACAGGATTTCATTAATTACATTGTGAATTACGTATAAGCACTGAAGATTGTCGCCAAAAAAAATTATGAATTGATTTCCAATTAAAATATATATTTAAAAGTTAGTTTCTGCAGTACTGTACTATGCAGTGTCTGTTATATCTCCTATAAGCAGCTTAACAATAAGTACAACACACGCTCTGATCTCAGTCCATCTGTGATTGCGTAATGCCGTGCCACCCAGCGTGATGGCTTGCATTCTCACGACTTGTTTCACGGTCCACACTCCGACACCGTTCATTGGAGACTTATAACTGCATCTCCTATATTACGTTCTTAAGAGCTACGACTCTATAAACCTCGTAGCTTCACGTTTCTGTCATATCTTACCTATTTTGAGAGTGATGCATTATTGTATGTATTTACAATATGATGCTAAATGAAATTTACTGTATAAACGTGAAATCGTTCCCGAGGAATATAACATTCCCGGCAAAAAAAAGTATCCTATGTGTTTTTCGTGGGCATTTTCTATGTATGTGCCAAGTTTCATCCAAATCCGTCTTGAAGTTTTTGTGAGAAAGAGTAACATCTATATTCTATCTATATATTATAAAAACTTTCGCATTTATAATATTAGTATGATAACCTACACACAATTTACCGGAAAATGATAAAATATAGAGATGAAAGATAAATATAGAAATGAGAAGATACGAAAATATACTTCCAAAACCTTTATTTAATGTAATTCAGTGTGACCTTTATAAAACCACAGACTTGTAAATAATAGGTTGGGGAAAAAGTTCCTTCGCATTTTTTAAGAAAATTCAAAACATTTTTAATATAGTTTATTTACATTTAACTAAAGTATGTAGGTACCATTTTGTTCGATAGCTTTTTGCCATCTTGTAGGTAGGGACATGATTCCATTGCTATAGAAATTTTGGGACTTCTGATCAAAATACTGCGACAAGTGGTTTTGACAGTCCTCTCGTGATGTTAACCTGACACTGCCTAAAGAATTCTGAAGAGACCGAAACAGGTGGAAATCTGAAGGTGCAAGGTCAGGACTATACGGCGGATGCATTAATACCTCCCAGCCAAACTCTCTTAATTTTTGCTAAGTGGCTAAAGATGTGTGAGGTCTAGCGTTATCATGATGAAAAACCACACCCCTTCTGTTGATTAATTCCGGCCGCTTTCTCTCAACTTCTTGCTTTAATCTTATCAGTTGTTCGCAGTAGAGTTCAGAATCGATGGTCTTGTCTGGTGGTAACAGCTCATAATGAATAATGCCCTTCCAATCCTACCACACACACAGCATCACCTTGTTGCGAGTTAACCCGGGTTTCGCCACAGTCTGTGAAGCCTGACCGGCCTTTGACCACGACCTTTTTCGCACGTTCTTGTCGTACGTGATCCACTTTTCATCACCAGCTATCAGCTTCTTCAAAAATGGTTTGGTTTCATGACGTCGTAATAAAGAATCACAAATGAGTACACGGTTCATAAGGTTTCTTTCAGTGAGCTCGTGAGGTACCCAAATATCGAGCTTTTTTGTGTACCCAGTTTTTTTCAAATGCGCCAAAACTGTTTTGTGGTCAATTCCCAGTTCTTCAGCTACGTCGTAACTACTGATATGCCGATCTTGCTCCACTTTTTCAAAAATTGCATCCATTTTATCCGTAATGGGGCGACCAAAGCGACGTGCATCTTTGACATCAAAATTTCCGGATTGAAAACGCTTAAACCAAATTTGTGCGACTCTCACAGACACTGCACTAGGTCCATAAACATCGCAATTTTTTTTTGCGGCTTGCGTTGCGTTTTTACCTTTTTTGTAGTAAAATTTTAAAATGAATCGAATTTCTTCATAGATTCACTCATCTTGGCGGTACGAAAAACAAATGCAAATCACACATTTTCCTAATTTGAATTTGGAATTATGTTCTTTAAAATTTAAACTTTCAATGATACCAAAACCAGCCAGAAACAAATAGTATAGCCAATGAGATTTTATTACAAGTTCATACATACTATAATGCGAAGAGACTTTTTCCCCAACCTAATATGATACAGACACCTGTTTGAGTGACTAGCTTCAAGATTAACAACCATAAACTTGTGATCTGTAAGAGCTCTGAACTCGGTTCTCTCGCTCTCGGTAAAATATAATTTAAATCTCTTTAACCTATCACTTTACGTTTAGAAATTCTCTCGCTTGTTTTCGAGTTGCCAAACATATTCTAACACAATAATTAGATAATTTCCAACTCAGCATAAATTCTTAACTCAGTTAGCTGTATCTCAATGTATGCATGAATTTAAATCCCGTTTCGGTGATCTGCATATGTATGAGTCGCGAAATGCAGTTTCACCCCATCGCGGTTTCGTCCAGACTTAATTTTTATCTTCATCACGCTTTAATCTCTGGCTACATACTAATTTTGGCTATTAGATTTAAAGTGAGATGACATCTGATCCTGTACAACCAACTTAACATTTGGTACAACGATTTTAGCTACAGTACAGTCATCCTTAGGAACGGACTACGGTTAGGACGGCTCACTTGATATGATGCTGTATGTATGAGGGGATGAAATATCAAGCTGCCGGCATCACATATACTCCTTTCAAGTTATAATATTCCTTGTTTAGGTCTTAAAATTAGATTTGGTCTCGAAGTTAATATTAATAGCACTGGTAGGCTATACCGTAAAGTATTTCTAGTTTTTTTTGCTATGCCATTGTAATACCTAACGATATGCTCTCATGCACAGGTTCATGGTTATCTAGAACGTGTTCCGTTTTAAACTACATTATTAAAATAGAACTTTTTTGCTGTGATCGATTTGTTCCTCCCATATCAAAATGTAATGACTCGAAAGTTGTACTTTTTGCTCATGTAATTAATGCCTTATTTTTTTTATTGTTTCAGGTAATTTCAAATGACGATTCTCAACAGATAATAGGTCATTGGCCTTCTTGCCTATGTGCATATGGTGACTGAAGAAAAATTGCTTCAGAAGTATTGCTAATTTGTTTTTTTTTGCACGAATTTGTACTTAAATCAAATACTACGTGAAACGAAAAAGAAACGGGGACTTTTCAAATGCGTGACTATCTTCGCGTAGCGCCACCGGTAAAGCTTTGTTGCAGTTTGAATAGTTGGAAATTTTAATAGAGCGACAGACGAGAGTTGTTTTTAGAAACCAACTACTTTATTTTATTTTCAGTTTATCGTACAACTGCCACATAAGACACACTTGTCTAGTGAAGAGTTAGGTTGTTTTAGCCTTGAGGTGTCAGGAATCTCTGACATTGGATAAGCGAGACTATTATGCTGAGTCCTCGAATGCCGTTACGAGATTCGTGGGTTCGAGTCCTAAAATGAGCTAGAGTTTTGGGTTAAGGAAAACATCGTGGAGAATCAAAAATACAGGATAGTTTGAATTATCTGCCTGAAGTTGAAAGTCTGTCGCCGAGCGCCTATTTTTTTTTAATGGAGGTTTCTAGTGGTGTTGTCAGCCTGTGATTGGTTTTACACTCTCACATGGACAATAACCCAAGCACCTATTAGTATGTTGCGATAGCGGCACTTCAGAGTCAGTTCCCTTCTAGGTTTTCTCTGCTTACCACCTTAGGTCAAATCATTAGTAACCATGGTAAGCTTATCGTTAAACTAAAGCCTATACAGAATAAAGAAAATAGATAAAGATTATTTCCAAGATAAAGTGACATTGACAAAAGGTACTCGTATAATCTTTAATGGAACCCAAAACTCAGTCCGCAGTCTAAATGCGACAGTCAAGTACGGTACCCAGCACTTAGCATAATCTCCGAGCTGGGTGAGGTACAACGTCCCTAGTTTCAGAAACTACGAAACTACCCAACACACGACGTGTTCCAGGTCGAAGTTTGATTGACGTCACGCTAGGGTCATAAACATAGTTCAGTTGTTAAAATGAAGTGGGTCCTTGATGGATAGCAAGTTGGATTTCGTATAATATAGACGGATTACTTGCCGGTTTGTTGCTGATTTCATTAGGGATAAATGATGTATTCGATTTGGAATGTGACTACCAGCATAAGATGTATGCACATATATTAACAATAGAGTCCTGGGCGTCTCACACTGTTATCTGATCAAATTAAGCAGAGCTTGTAATGCTTTTACTATGGCAACCAAATAACTTCATTATATAGATTTTTACACCCAGACACAGAACAAACATACATGTTCATGCTCATATATGTTTTTTTCCTGGATGGTAATCTAATCGTGTAGTTATTAACATTAAAAGTAATTTTAAAACTTGAAACCATTTTAAACAACGTATAAACAAATAAAAAAATGCTTATTCCAAAGAAATCTGCCATAAATGGAGCATAAAGTGCCGTGAGCTGTATTGTCGAGCATCAAATTGACTAAGCGCGTAATTTGGCCAATCATCCACTCAGTTGATCACGAAAATTGTTTTAAGGAGCATTGAGGGGGTTGAGCATGGAATTTATAAACGTCTTACGCACATATAGGTACCGGGTGTGAATTCCTCCAAAAGAATAAAACCACTTATTTAAAAAAAACACCTAATCTACGCTTTTACGATACCGTAACTGGTTATTTCTAGACCATTCAAACCAAGTTTACTTTATACCGGTTATACGATTCTAAAATCAATTTAAAGATCCAAAAAGCCGAAAGAAGCCACTGAAATCACAATGTTAAAAAACTCTTTTTAAGCACTCGTCCCTCATATGTTAGAAAATCCGCAGAAAAATTGACCAAAGAACCTTAAAGTTGTCAATGCTGCATGGTGCGGAAACTCAAGGGATCATTGAGAGAATCCCTGTTAAAATATGGGCCGCAGAATAAATACCCCAAGTTTATTTGTCGAAAAGGGAAGTACTTTGGTCGTGTGACAGTTTTTCCCAACTTCCCACTGGAACCGGCGACATTTTTTTTGTGTTGACTTTCCCCGTTACTTGGTAATGGCGTGCTCGAAATTCTAAATGCTGCTTTGTGCTTTTCGTTCCCCTTTACCGACACAATTGGAGTTTTCCAACTATTTTTAAACTTATTTACTGTGAAACTCGCAAAGGAATAAAATTCGTTTACGTATGTTTAAATGTGACTGGAGTAAACTACTTGAGTGTTTGGAGTTTGTTATAAAGGTACGATTTACGACGTTTTCGGAGCAAACTAAGTACTAACTACGTTTCGTATTTGGCTCTACATGCTTATTGCGAACTCAGACCTTCTCTCAAAATTTATTTAATTTATTTGCGCTGTATATTGCCAGTAAATTATCTAAAAGGCCTTTCTCAGTCAGACTATGTTACTTTTTATTAAATATTAATCATGGACTTACGTAAGTCTAGTCACTAGATATGATTTAGAAACCACTTAGAACATCATGTAAAAAAAGTAATAGCGTTTTACTTCTGCTTTCGCTGAAACAAATATTTTCTTTAGTTTATGGCGTAGTATGTAAAAAATTGGTGCAGTAAAACTGACATGTTGTAAGGCAATAAAAAACTTTCGTACTTTACTGGATATTGGTGTCCAATATAGAGAGATAAAATCTGCGCTGTTGGAAAGTTCCCATATTGGTTGAAGCTTAAAGTATATTTATTGTTTTGCAATGAAAGCTTTATTAAATAAAGATTGGTTCATCGTATCACAAAGTAGATGTCTATTTAATATAGACCTTGTTTAAATGTTTTAAAAGAGATAAAAAAAAGTCCCTAACTGTTGGAAACACAACACGCTACCGAACCAGCGGACCGTCCACAACCGATGTATGTACAACTTTCAACACGATCGATGTTGCACGACGGATGCTTTACAGGTGACCCGAACAACGTCACGTACTCTGTAAACGCTGTCGGTGGCGCGTTTACTACCACTTACTACACCCATGCATAAACAAACACGATAGTTTTATTAGTAGTAGAGCTCTTAGCGCAGTGCTCGTCCTGGGAAGTACTGCCACCATATCTATTTCCGCCGTGAAGCAGCAGTGTACTTATATTACTGTTATTGTTTATTGTTATACGGTATTAGAAAGGTAAAATTACATGGACATGATACTGAACAGCTTCATGTCTCAGGGTTGCTAAATACTTGACATGTACTCGCATAGACTCTTTCTAGTCGGTACAGAAAGTTTCTGACACTTACATATTATTGAGCTTTTGATGAGGAAAGTAAGCGTCCAACAAAATGTCTGCAGAGAGGATATTCATGCGATATTGGATTTTTGTTAGAATAATAAAAAGTAAGTAAGTAACCGCAATGCGATATTGTTTCGGTAACGAGCAAAAAGTGCATTGCCGAAGAGGCTTTCAGAAATAACAACGGAAACATGATAGAACTACCGTGTCAGTGCGAGAGAATTATAATTAATGAAATAATTAATGCTACAAGGCTTGAGACATATGTCCTCGAGTCTGTTGTTTAATTTTATGACGAAGGAATAACATAAAATACTGTTTTGTTATAATGTTACTATGGCTACCTATACTACTGACGCGGGTTGCAATCCCCCTCATTTATCTGTTACATTATTTATTGTTCTGTAATATTGTCAGCAAGCTTTTCATAAAATTTTATAGGTACAGCTTCTACGAACCAGGCCCGTTCCAGGATCCAAATATAATTGTTTTCTTTCGTTTACCTGTAGGCATTTAGCATTGTAATGGAGTATCAGGGACTGATTGTTGTATCAATGTGAAACTTTGCTATATAGTGAGGTTCAGCTGAGCTGTCGAAGGAACCGGTAGGTAGTGACTAGTCACAGGAATTAAATAACGGAGCAACGTACCCTGGATGTTGGGGTTGTATCGAGATGTACTCCAGAATTCAATGATTGGATTAATGAGGGTTGCATATAATTTCAAATTCCACAGTGCGAAGAATAACGCTCATTCTGATTATTATGTTTTAAGGAAGGCAAGCAGGATGTATGTGATGTGGAAACGATGAAGGTATGACCAGCTAGTAGGCGGACAGTTTAGATTGCCCGCTACTCGCTCGGGATTTCTGACATGTAAAATACACACGATAATTCACTTAGTGTCAATGTAAGTTGATATGCGAAATCAAAGGGTCACATTCCGGAGAACTGTTATTAGATTTATTCGGTCTAGTAAGATCTGTGATACGTTTGTATAACCTGCGGTAGGTATTCAAAGTTTCCTTTGGATGTTTACTAGAATTATATTTCTGATGTGCCCATTAGAACATTTCATTCATATTCTTATACTTAGACCTTCATTTCTATTTGCAAGATTTGTGCTTATTATAATAATATGTATAAGTGAATGAAATGTTTCCAGCAAGTTAACTCGCTCGAGTAACAAAGACTGAACGCCCCCTAATGACGCACTTCGTTCGAACCGAAGCGCCCGTTTAGTTTTCAATGCCTCCATAACAAGAATTTAATAGTGATCCACTGAAACTGTTTTCCGGCACCAAAATTGAAATGCTTACTTTGTATTTACTTCATTTTGTCCTCTGTCCGTCCTTTAGGTAATTTAAACTTTGTTATCAGTCGTAATTAAATTAGTTTTGGAGCGGCTACCGGGAAGGTCTGCGATTCGTTTGTACACTTTGGACGAGGACGAGAAATGCGGCCACTGTTTTCTGCGAAAACTTTTTAAGTGCCTGCATTAGAATTAGGAGGGAAGAGCATCTAACGTAACGACGTCCAACAGAACTTTGTTCTGGTTTGTTTGTCGATTGTTTTTAAAAAAGAATGCTTGAGCTGGAAATTTCGAGATTTTCCACTCCATAATTTCGAGAAGCCTGTAAAAGACTGACTAAAAAAGTAACATCATTAATAAAACAATATGTCAGTGTCATTTCGTAGCTCGTTTTAATGATCAAGTTTCAACGGATCCTTAATATAATAAATACACAAACTTTTCCTGCCCCAGAAAATGTCATAATGATAATAAAAGTTACATAAATCATGAGTTTTCTTTTCTCCCTTCAAAGGAATATAGCAATTTTCCCAAAAAAATGAGGGTAAAAATAAAAAACTTTTGCGCACATTAATGAAAAACCGCAAGTTGTTAAGGATCCGGAGTCCGGCCCGACGCGCGACCAATGGCGGCGAAGCTCGATAAATGCCCACAATTTATATTAAAACAACCCTTTAGCTTCGTTTTAATTGTCAATCAATCAGAGCGGGAGGCAATTACACCTACGTGATGGTTGGTAATTGAGTTCTCTTCGGAATATGTTTATGATTTTGTTGCACTATATTTACTATTGTGTGAATGAACGTTCACTGAACATGATATCAGTCGTAGCTTTTAAATAAGCATTAATTTTCTCTAATGTATTTTGTAGTAGGCGGTGGTTAGAGACCCTGACTACCAGGCCACTTGTCGTGGGTTCGAATCTCACCCATTTGTGTACATGAGGAATATCTGTATAAGTAATATACCAGTTATTTGAGTACCACAGTTCAAGCTCTGCTTATTTTGGGATCAGATAGCCGTGTGTAAAAAAATGTTCCAGCATATTTATTAAAGCACTTTAAACAGAAATATACATCTAGAATAGGCGGCCAGAAAGATGGCTATTCAAAGAGCGGCTGACACCACAGATAAATCGTGTAACCATATGTAAACCTACTCGGAAAAAGCTACGAAAAGCATATGACCAACAATGGACGAAAAGATGCTGAGAATTATGATAAAGGTTGTAAAGTTTATTTGTTGTATCAAACCTATCTTCTATGATAGAAGTTCTATCCTTTGTCTATGACATAATAATAGAATGTTTGCTTAATTTAATCGTGCAAAGGCATCTAATTAGTAATCATAACCATGTTTATAAGCGCTAATTAATATTCTAACTTCATATCCTCCTCTAATTTAGAATCAAACTGATTTAAGACTTAAGCCAGTTTGTACATAACTCAAGCAATGTTCTCTTACAAAATTAATGTAATTTTTTAACGGCTGGTCGGCTGCCGATATCAAGTCTCTTTGGGGATGCTTTTATTGGCCACTCGGTGCAGGTGTTAAGTGCACGAGGACATCACTATACTCTTTAGTCACCTCTTACGACACCCTTGCGATAAGCTGGATGGTAAAATAAGTCGTTTTAAACGGTCTTTAGCTAGTATAGGAATAACTTACAAATTGTATTCGCTTTGAAATATTAAAGTCTGAATAGCATTACTGAGATTAATCTCGAAAAACTTACCTTTGGTCTTAAATTGAAGATAAGAATGTCTAGAAGAAGCTCGTTTGCGTTAGCCCCAAGCAAAGTTCTAGATCTTGATAATTATAATTTTATGCTCAATGTTTTACATAGTTATAAAAGGCTTGTTAATTATGAAACTGTTTTTCTATTTCAATAAAAATATAAACACCGCTTCGCCTCGATAGTAAATAATAAATATCCTGGGACATTCTTTACGCACGTTCATCGGGTCCCAAACTAAGCAGAGCTTGTACTATGGAAACCAGATAACTGATATACTACATATACTACTTTTTTTTAAATGCATACTTATTCTTATAGAGTCGAGTGGTATTAAGCTTGGCTAGAGACCTGGAGGTCCTGAGCTCGATTCCTGGGTCGGTCAAAGGAATATAAGTGTTTTATTGTTGAGAAATGAATATCCGTAGCCCATGATTGGTATTCTACCGAAAAGACAGCGACACAGCTAACCAACTGTCACACTGGGACTTTGAACTTCGTTTTGTCACCAAGAAACTCATGCTAGCGAGGCAATTCCCTTCTAGCTTCCAGGCTTCGTGTGCTTACCACCTCAGCCACATCGCCACATGCCGCAGTTAAGATTGTGGTCAAACACAAACCAATTAAAACTAACGAAGGAAATATAATTCCCCTTTGCGCGATTTGTCTACACCTTTCAATGCTCAACAACAATTCATAGCACGTACCAGCATGACTAACTTACAGGATATGATACGATCGTGGTGGTCATTGTAGAATGCAAAATTATATTATTTATTAGACGATCCTATGTCTGTGTGTTTACGCGAAGTGAATGAAATATCCAGGCCTATTCTTTAGTTTTGTCAATTTGAACATTTACCGTAAACAGGGCGGATGGATGTCTAAAAAAATTCGATACATTTTGGCAGATTGAATGACGTGGTGCAAAGTAAGGTTATGTTCTTGTCGCATGTAATGGCCGACCTGGTGATGAACCTAGAGATGGTGATCCTACAACACATTGTTTGTGACGAGTTTGTAAGCTTTAAGTTATTATTCCGAGTTACGCTATAGGCTGCAACTGCACGTTCAACTGCCGCGGCTCGTTACTCATTTCATAGAGATACACACAAATCAGTAGCACTTGTACCCTGCAGTTGGAGTCGGCAGCGTAGCTCGAAATAGTACCTTAAATGTTTTTGTGCTTTGTGAAAGATTTCCCGTATTTAATTTGATTTAATATGAACCATCACGCAATGTCTTATCAGATGGAAATCAACTAAATACGTTGTTTTGATGAATTTTACGTCACATTTGACGAGATAAGGAGCAGAGCAGAAAATGCCGCAAGGGTATCCTAGCGGGCGATTAAGTACCCAGGATTAGCGTTCAATAAAGCTGTACAAACTGTTGCGGGAAATTAACCTAATTCTCTACGGGAAGTAGACCCGACCGTAGATTAGATACCACTTTATAAAATTATGATCGTTGGATGTTAACGTAAATGACGGTAGAAATGCTTTGATGTCCGCACAATAATGAACGTCAAAAGGATTACCAGGGGATCAGGTAATACAAGAGTAGGACATTCAAAAAAGTTGATGGAGTAATAAATGATTTTTGATGTATGTTCTATATGGAAGATATTTTTTAAGGCAAAGAGCAAAAGCTATGTGTTTGCTTTGTTTTTAAATCAGCTTACCAGACTAGTTTATACGTATGTTATATTTGTGAAATCAATTTTGATCTGCTTACTGACTGACTACTTGCTGACTTTAGTGACGGCTCTTCTCAAAGAACAACAATCTGAACCGATATTAGAGTCAGACTATTCATAAGTGCTTGTAAAGACGTATTTGAATAAAAATGTTTTAATTAGTAACATTTGTGAAAGAAAACGAGAAATTTAATCCAATGAAACTTTCAAGTCAATGCATAAAATCTTTAAATATATTACAAGCAGTACCTCTTGTTCAAACCACCAAGTACTGGATTCAACTGGATCCGTCGGGAATATACCGGTTCTTTATGAGAAGGATTAATTACGAATTCCTCTTTCATGGAAGTGGTAATTGAAAGGCTCCTGAAGGATTTTTTCCAATTCGCTTTTTATTTCGTTCATACATTGTATCTTTTGTCTCATTTCGTCTCTGAAGGGCCATATTTTTTTACCCATTCTTTGTCGTTGGTTACGGGATTCGGCGCTTTTTGTGTGCGCCATTTTCATTGTCTGAATAGGTAGGTTCTGTAATTAATTTGACTTTGTTGAAATTACATTGAGCTGTGGAACTTGGTACTTCAGCGTAATATTCTACGCCTATTTTCTTAAGAGTGTGCCTCAGCTTTGAATTTGGAGCCTCACATTTTTTGCGATATGCTTATTTGATTTTTTGCGAATACTAATAAGAACAAAGGTAATATTATGATGTTTTCAAGAAAATTAAATTCTTTAATAATATAAAGGTGAAGTCCTACTCGCATGAATTTTCATAATCTCATTACTGCTTTAACCAACTTTTCAGAGAATTAACGGAGCTCAAACATAAAATCGCAAGGACCTATGCATATTCATGGTCCAATCTGCAGGCCGATCGCCGAGCTCACTCAGAGACCGTTCGAGCGTGGTTTCCACTAGAATTTGGATTATGTGCATACAGCTGCTGTGGAAAGAGAATTAATGCTAGGATTTAAAAATCTAGATTATGTACAAGCATCTTCCTATTTCCAAATCGTCCTAGGCATCATTATTCATTATGTACCTATTATTCTATGGTCACCCGGGCACTCCTAATTCTGCGAATTGTCTTCTACCGATTTTAGCCACGTGCCCATCTTTTATGACATCGGTGGGATAGACATCTGCGTTAGTATGGAGTTTCCCCGAACGAACTCGGCACTTAAAACATTTCCATCTTACATAGGATTATAAACCCTTTGTGCACCCTTAATTAAGCACACGTGTTCAACCGATTAAAGTCCAGCAATTAAGCAAATCTATATGCTTAGGATTTTCAACAGTATAGCCGTTATTAAAATAAATATATGGCGTATCAAATGCATATATCGGAGTAGCTTTATTGGCGCAAACACTGCGAAATACGAGAGTGCTCTCATATTGCAATTGCACGGCATTCAGAGGTGCACCCAACCGTGGATGGGTTATCGTTTAACCCGGATATGACGAGTGCTACCATTATATTTGCAGTATTTTATATATTTCCTAGAAATGTTACCCATGGACGGTCCATATTAGGGATTCCAGTCAATACGTGATTTAAAATAACAGAAGTAATTAAACATCTTTATGCATTGGATCAGATATTTTTCGTTAAACAACGTCGCAGAGGTCGCTTTGAAGATCAAACTTCTTTTCTTAGGTTTAAATCTGAATGTTATTGGAAATCGTCGATATTTATAGAAGCCACACAAACAATAAAGTTGATTTTATATCTAAAAAACGTATCGTAAAACTAAACTTTAGAAGTTCGTCGATATGTAAAATTTGTGATTACAATTCATACTTAGACCCAGGGTTAGGGCTTATTCATTGCTAAAGGGTTCTGATGAATAGCAATAAAAGTGGTATAAAAAGCTCACAATATGTTTTTGAGAGTAAATCCTAAAAGCTCAAGTGTCTGAAGTGAGGGACTTGTATGGAACTAGCTGGATTTAGGTAACGTCTTGAATAAATAGATTTTGTATTTAGAATAACATGTAGAATATAAATCTGTTATCCCAATTCACAGCCTTTCAATTTCCATTGCTGGGATAGAAATCTAAAACGGAGATTTTAATTGATATCATACGCAAAACGAGTAAAACTATTATGTCCTAGTGAATAACCTTAATAATTTCAATTCTGCTTCTGTACTTAAATTATCTGTAAATTTTATTTTAAATAGCTCCAATGGCTGCGATTGTCATCACAATTTTCCAATTAATATTAAGCCAAATTATCGATGACTATACAGTCGGAATTCTCACATAATGATTACACATATTCCTGTAATAGCAACTCGGTATGAATCATGCAATTACGTTGATACCGTTTATTATTGTAGCGTGATGTTTTTATAATTCCCAGAAGTTTACACTTATTTTAAGATGTGACTTCTTGAATGCTGTACTTATAGGTATTTAATTGGAGCTTACACCTGGCCGAGTCAATCATTATGATTTGAAATTGGTGGCACGAGTGTTGAATTAGAAAATTCCCCTTTGTAGTAGAAGATTAGGATCTCAAATGAACGGACTAAGTTTGTTTGAGAAAATTCTCTGAAAACTTTTCCCAGTGTAGAAATTACCGTATTAACAAGCATGTTACTTGTTAAAAGGATTCAAGTGATTCCATTCAGTATAAATCAGCCAATATCTTGTTTCTTCATTGTAGAGCCCGTTTTTATCAACTCAGCATCAAAATATTCATAGCACAACACTACAACATGGAAATGAAAACCTGATATTATTAATGAAGACAGCAAAATAGTTGATACGCAGCATTAATTTCCCCCGGGTCTCGTAACACCCGGCCGTGATTTAGACCCAGTTTAAAGATAATTCGACACGGACTGCTGCGTACCCGGACAATATCGGTAATCTGATTAACGGTACCATTTCTATTTTCCATCTTTCTGCTTGCTTTTATAAAGACAAGTGGAATGGTTTTACTGTGTAAGTTGTGTAGCTTGAAGGCTTTCAGTATATTCTCAATAGCCTGTATTGTTGTGGTCTTGCAGAACTTATAAAAGCCGCTTAACCTCTATGTTGGAAGGCAGAAAGAATTTATGGCAGACTTATTCATTGAGCTGTACCGCGATACAAGAAATTCATACTTTCAGGTATATTATTTTTTTCCAAATCTAATATATCGAATGCCTGGGTCGATTTTCGCATCTCACCTTGTTATGTGATGACGTGGACGGTAATGGTAATCTCGCTAAGCCCAAAAGGGTACTGGCTCTCAAGATATTTTCCTTTTACCAAAAGCTCACGCACATTATAAGACTCCAACCATAGACTCTCGTTACGGCGCTCCCTCAGGGCTATAATTAAATTATATCGATATATGTAATGTAAATAAAGCAGTAATTAATCCCGGTATTTTGAATAAAACTATTTCATTATTGCAGGCCCTGATGAACACAGAAGGCTCTTAAACTAATTAGTTTGCAAGTACTTATAATAAAAATAATAATAAATAAATATCCTGGGACATTCTTTACACACGGCCATCTGGTCCCAAACTAAGCAGAGCTTGTACTATGGAAACCAGACAACTGATATATTACATATACTACTTTTTTTTCTAAATACATACTTATATAGATATTTACACCCAGACACAGAACAAACAGACATTTTCATGCACACAAATGTTTGTGCTGGGTGGGAATCGAACCCGCGACCTTCGGTTTGGCAGTCAGAGCGTTAACCACCAAGCCAACTGGCCTTATACAATTTTATTCACTAGAACGCTCCACAAAACTAGCTGGATCAGCGAAATCGATCAGAATATTAAACGAGCTGATGCGTAATAGCAAATAATCGGCTTCATAGTTCGGACGGCTCAATCTACTCGATGGTTCAACTCGATAATTGGAATGGGCAGATTATGAAAGCTATGATTTCTTCGTAATGTGGTTGGTTAGATAGATATTTAATGAGGCTTTGTTTTCTTTTGTTAGAACTTCTACCCTGTGATCTCGGGAAAATTTAAACCAATAATAGAATCAATATAGGATCAATTATCTATAATCAGATAGTGTATCGAAAAAGGTTACGTTATGGATGGACGTAACAAAATAATTTGGTTATCTTACTGGCTGTATTTAACACAATAAAATTAAAAATTCTAATGTCCCACTAATGCAAATAAACCTTCGCACATATTGGTAATGGGCTGACTAACAACAGTGTATTGGGCTTGAACCATCTGTGGCTGAACTTAAACCGTGCCAATAATTGGCGTGACCACAACAAAGTTAACATTGCCAAACATTTGGCCATGCTCGTGTGGACAACAGCTCGGTTGGATCTTATCTGTGCTATGTTTGGATTTAGGACTCGTACCGTACATAGACGCATGTCTATGCCCATTATAGCCTAGGTCCAATGTGTCTTTGTACTTTGAATATTAAGTCAATCGAGGTGGCCAAATAGCGCTTTATATTCTCCGGGTACTGTTGGCATGTTTTTTATTCCTCATTTTTCCGCAGTGTCATAAAAATGGAATACTTTTCCAAACGGTTATAATAATGAAAAGTAATTATTATTTTGATCGAAATATTGTTCATCATTTAAGTACTACGGTAATCGGATTAAAGCTCAATTTTCACACACAGCCGATATAATTATTTGACCGGTAAACAAGATGAACGTTGCGTTGTAAAATTAACGTTTAATCATGTTGTTTGTAATGATGTCACGGTTAAATAGTGTTCGAGCAGCCGCGGCTTGTTATTTGACAGTGTTTATGTTATTAATCGTTATGTGTGCTTTTGTCTGCTCTTTTTAAGCTCACCCACGCCTTTTGTTACTACTTGAAGCCTACACTGGTGACCACATGTTTCCAAGCTCTTATTTTTTTGTAAACATGTTATCTTTGGCCTCTGCGAGTTTAGAATTTAGGAGCCCTTAAAAAAGTTATTTCAATTTTATTGGAGCCTTCCTTCATTAAGACAAAAAAAGCTTGTAAAAATAACTTCTCAATTACATAAGTAACTCCCTTAACCTCCTCTTATGAAAAACCCTTCCAGCAATTCGTCCAAGTTAATGAAACAGTCATAGCCCATAGACAAAAGGTAAAGCGACAATACTCCAGACGGCTTTGTATTGACGACCGGCGCGTCCATAAACATGAGAGCAAGGCTTCCAGGTCACTGGGTCAAGTGTTGCCAACTTTGTAGTTACTGTCCAGGGTGGTTAGTTAACGCGCCCCGGATTTATTATTCGGCTGTCTACCTTTGTGGTGCAGTTAGAGAGATGCTATGGTAGACGAAGTAGAGCTATATCTGTATCTATTTATTAAATGTCTATTTGACCGACTAACAGGCTTTCCACCGGATGGCTTATGGTCACCAATGCGTTGTCGACTTTGAGACGTGAAGTTGTAAGCCGGCCTGCAATAGGTGATAGGTAACAATAAGCGATAGCAAGACTTGTAGTTGCTAGTTGTTTTAAGAACGTAAGGTAACTTGCTTTTACAGCACAAGATAAACTAGAATTTTCCATAACATCTTCCTAGGGCTGTTGTACTCCAATCGGCTCTTTAAAATCTTCTCAAGCGAACGAGCTAAGGAACTTGTAAAGCTACAGATATTGCGTTTTTGATAAGTCGTAACATCTTTCTAAAGATTTTACGGCTCTATTATTGCACATAAAAGTAGCCGGAGCTCGGTTATTGCGGCTTCAATCTACAGATAAGCCACCCTGCCGGCTCTAATCTATGCAGGTTCAGTTTCAAATTAAACCCGGGTATTGATCGTGTAAAATGAAATGAGTAAATAGCGATCGGTTCCACGGAGCTGTTGACCACATTGCGAAGTTATTCAGCGTTCGCAATAAATTATTTCAACGGAGTAAATTGTTAATTGAATAATAACTGTGATATCGCTGAATATTTTGGATTTCAAAAAGCCTTGGCCCTTTTTTTGTATGTTAATTTTTTTACCCCATCTGAAGATTAATTTTGCTAGGTTTTTTTACTGAAGATACAGGCGCCAAAGTCAAGTAGCCGGCGTACTCCCACACAGTATGACAAATAAATAGATTTCTAAGAAAAGACAATAACAATTCCATAATTATCTCAAGTCAGTTAGACAATAGCACAAGAAAAGTTGAATAAAAACTCGCGGCGCGAACCCATCCATAAACGTAAAGTTTTGAACCTTATCTAACTTGGAGCAATTTGTTATGATTTATTGTAGATAATAAATGAGTTTATACAATATTGTAGGCGTGTTTTATTTTAAACTGTAACAATGGATAGGATTCAAAGCTGAATATATCCATACAATAGATTAGAAATCCTTTGTTGGACTTTTGTAATGTAATCTTCTCCGAAACGACGGCACAGCTATCTTTCGGAATCCGATCGGATTTCAATCAAGAACAATTGTACATAATACAACCTCGTATTACTAATTGAAGCTTTCTACGAGTGGGACACGGGAATTGGAATGGGATCCTTCAAACTAATCATTGCACTGCATGTCCACTGAGGACGCCCTAGAGATAATTTCTGAGTTATGTGATACACCTATATTAACATGAAATAATGATTAGAAAACTGTCACTTTGATTCAAGGTATTATGAGGATCACAAGTTGACTGATACAGAGCTTCAGTGTACGAAAGAAGGCTTCTTAAACGACATCCAAACAAAGTATTTCAATTTGGAGTGTCATCAAAATATAACCTAATTTGTCAGAGAAATGTAACTTTTAAGTTCACTTTGGAGTTTAAAAGTTAATCTTGAAAGTAAGAGCAACCTTCCGAACCGGTGTTAGAGTCTGATCATTCATAAGTGCCTGTGAAGGCCTATTTGAATAAATATTTAATTTCAAGTTAGAAAGAGTTTGTTGAAAAGCAATCATCAAATAATTTGATTACCTTAAAAGTTATATAGATCCAAAACTCGGAGAATTTACTAAAAACGAAACTATTATACATTTCAGACGGGAAGGAGAATCTGTTCTGTTTATTTTTACTTAAAAGTCCCTCTACAACAACATGCAATAACAAATTAAATAGTAATAAACACCGTGTACCGATGATAATTTGTTTTATTTCAGTAACACCCTAATTATTCCCACGCTATCGAACGTTGGGTTGCCTTGAACCGTAACTCTGATCGTAAATGCTGCTTTAACGACGCTCCTGGTTACCTTCACCCATATACCACCATTGGCTTGTATTTGGGGCGCGCTGGCGGGCTTCCATTCTACGGCCAATGTTTGTGTCCCACACAAACATTTTGTTATGTGGTAATGAAATATTTGGTTGATTTATGAATAACTAGCTACCGTCCACTGTTTTTGCGTGCGCGAGGGTTCTAATGAATTCCGAGACTATAACGGCACTCGGGAATAGTGTAGCTTTCTATCAGTGAAATCATTTTTGAAATCGTATGAGTTGTTGCGGAAACTATCTCCTAAAACAAAACTGTACATCTATATAATAGTCGAATAGATAATCATAAGACTGTCATGGAATATTAATTTCATGCAAGCTTGTCCGACATTAGAGAATGGTGACAGAAAAGTTTTAATAATTTTTTGTTGATGATCCGTTTAATGAACTTGTGTACTTAAAACTGTGCTAGTCATAATGGTCATAAAAGGTACAACTCACACGTCCAATGAATACTAGCATAGGTATTCAATTACCTTAGTAATAATTAATTATCTCAAAACAACAGCAGCCGACTCCACCCGAGTGATGTAACTTTAGCCATCTATAACATGATGAATATAAGCCTTCAGTTTAAAACGAGGTCTGAGCTAACTTCCAGTGAACGTCCCATTTACACCCCGGGGGCGGAATGGGAACGGAGCCGGGATTCCTTTTTACCCATGCGGGTTTTTGGGACACTCAACATAATGGGGCGGTGTGTGTGGGAAAAACGTTACTTTGTGAGGATTTTACGGTAGTGGGCTATCCAGGTTGGATGGCAAAATTATATTGTACGTTGAAAGTCTGTTGTAATTTGGATAAAACAATTGCCTGTTATTTTTCAAGGGTTTAGGTGACATCAAAAGGACCGTAACTTGATTGATCCAAAAAAATTGGATTGATGTCAGTTATTTCATTACTTTTAAACCCTAAACCAACGATTTTGGGTCAGAATCGTATATACATTATAGCCATAATATGGTGACATAAATAAGCTATTTCTTTTTTTCACTCGCTATATTCATAGCCGTCAAAAGTAAGAACCTCGTCAAAATAGTTTCAGAAGTTTGACACAACAATAACATTTTTCCTGGATTCAGAGACCTCGAAATTGAAGCAGAAAATTTCAACTACTTTTATTATACCAACTACAACGATATTTCCAATATCACAGACTTTCAGATATATTCCAACCAAACGTAAACTTGAACACAAATGTTTTCCCTCGAATTTTCATGTTGATTTCGTCACAATAAAGGATTTCAGACTTACCGGTTGCCTGGTGACGAGATAAGGGGATCCTCAGAGTCGCGTTATTACATAAAATTGGATACAATTTACATAGACAGATAACAATTCAAGAGTAATAAGCTACGCAGAAAGTTATATTCAAGGTTATATTTCGGTAATTTTAGCAATTATGACAGATTTTCGTAGCATCTTTGTTCGGAGTAGCAAACTATGTAGAACTTGTAGACGTTCAATTAGGTACCTAATGAAATTAATTATATTTAATTATTTTATATCAAAATTACTGTAAAGAAAGGTACGATTTCATGGGCAATATTTAATTGGTTACTTGAATTTGTATTTCGTTGCCCATAAATCAATTTGTGCAAATAGCGCCAGGTGTGCTCTCTGTCTTGTTATAGCTGAGCAAATAATTATTTTATCTGTAAGTAGGGCAGCAAGCGAACCTTCGATGGGTACCTATTTTAAGTATTAGGTAGGGGAAAAAGTCTTTTCGCATTATAGTATGTATGAACTTGTAATAAAATCTCTTCGGCTATACTATTTGTATCTGGCTGGTTTTGGTATCATTGAAAGTTTATATTTTAAAGAACAATTCCAAATTCAAATTAGGAAAATGTGTGATTTGCATTTGTTTTTCGTACCGCCAAGATGAGTGAATCTAATGAAGAAATTCGATTCATTTTAAAATTTTACTACAAAAAAGGCAAAAATGCAACTCTAGCCGCGAAAACAATTTGAGATGTTTATGGACCTAGTGCAGTGTCTGTGAGAGTAGCACAAATTTGGTTTAAGCGTTTTCAATCCGGAAATTTTGATGTCAAAGATGCACATCGCACTGGTCGCCCCATTACGGTTAAAATGGATGCCATTTTTGAAAAAGGGAGCAAGATCGGCATATCAGTAATTACGACGTAGCTGAAGAACTGGGAATTGACCACAAAACAGTTTTAGCGCATTTGAAAAAAACTGGGTACACAAAAAAGCTAGATATTTGGGTACCTCACGAGCTCACTGAAAGAAACCTAATGAACCGTGTACTCATTTGTGATTCTTTATTACGACGTCATGAAACCGAACCATTTTTGAAGAAGCTGATAACTGGTGATGAAAAGTGGATCACGTACGACAAGAACGTGCGAAAAAGGTCGTGGTCAAAGGCCGGTCAGGCTTCACAGACTGTGGCGAAACCCGGGTTAACTCGCAACAAGGTGATGCTGTGTGTGTGGTGGGATTGGAAGGGCATTATTCATTATGAGCTGTTACCACCAGGCAGGACCATCGATTCTGAACTCTACTGCGAACAACTGATGAGATTAAAGCAAGAAGTTGAGAGAAAGCGGCCGGAATCAATCAACAGAAGGGGTGTGGTTTTTCATCATGATAACGCTAGACCTCACACATCTTTAGCCACTCAGCAAAAATTAAGAGAGTTTGGCTGGGAGGTATTAATGCATCCGCCGTATAGTCCTGACCTTGCACCTTCAGATTTCCACCTGTTTCGGTCTCTTCAGAATTTAGTTATTTTTAGTTAGCACTTTAGGCAGTGTCAGGTTAACATCACGAGAGGACTGTCAAAACCACTTGTCGCAGTATTTTGATCAGAAGTCCCAAAATTTCTATAGCAATGGGATCATGTACCACCTACAAGATGGCAAAAAGTTATCGAACAAAATGGTACCTACATACTTTAGTTAAATGTAAATAAACTATATTAAAAATGTTTTGAATTTTCTTAAAAAATGCGAAGGAACTTTTTACCCAACCTATTATTTCAAATAACGAAACACATTTCCTTTACAAAATATTTACTTTCTTAGCATAAACTATTTCACAACTACGACTTCTTAACTTTGAATTTTGTACTTTAATGAATATTGTGACCCGAATTTTCACTATAATGAAAACGATTTCTAGATTCCCATTACGCAAATAAAGGTTTTAAAATTGAATGCAGAATATTTCCGAATATTATCTTGCAATTATTGAATAACCATACATTATTATTTTTAATTGAACATAGAACTTAGTTCGCTGAATTGTCTGGCATCGCTCCATTTAGACCCAGACCGTCTGCCGTCGGTGTGGGGTGCCTAGAAATATTCTAGTCTGGTTCGGCAATGCGGCATTTTATAATAGAATGCGGCTAGGATGAAAGCGGTCAAGTTATTAAGACATACCAACTGTAGTCGTTGTTCCTTCATAAATATCAAGACGTTTGCCTAGCTGTATACCTCAAACGGCTTTAGAAGCTTTCTGCTAAAGTGAATAGCGATAAGACCGAACAATATCTTGGATCAGTTCGTTGATTTTGTCCTAAGATTATCTGAGCTTGTATCATGTATTCATCATAACATATTCCAATCCCTCTAATTGTAAATGTGAAAGTTCTGATGTTTTAGACTCGAATCGTGGATGGATGAAATGGATTTGAATTTGGCACCGTAAAAGCCCAAGAACGCGCGTCAACTATAATTCATTTAACAGATATACTAAATCATGCTTAATACAGAAAGTGCTGGCAAACACACCTACGGGTACTAGGAGCCGGTAGCGTTGGTATTTCAGTTTTATTTTTCCAAAGTGTCGTTACCTCCGACCTCCTTACAGGCAGATTGCACGTGCTCGTGCTGCACTGCTGCATGCATTCGGCATAATCCCCACGGTTTATGCAGTCCTAGTCCCTCCGATAGTGTGCCGGTGCCCTCGCCTTGTTTCCACATTCTCTGACCGGAGCGAAGTGCCCTCTCGTTCTTACGCATACATTTGTTCCCCAATTTGCATAATACGTGATTTCGTCGTCGTTTCTAGTGCATTCTGTGATTCTGTAAGTGTTGTTGTTTTACGGAGATGGAATCTGTGGAATTGTGAGTACCAACAGGGGGTCATCTCATTCAATACTTTACGTTTTCCTCTGAGGTAAATCTATTAAACGACAATAATGCAACATATATCAAGCAAAGGATTACGTTATCATTGTTTAGAAAATGTACAATCATTGTTTGAACAGTAAATTTTTGTAAGGTTTCTCGTTTTATAAATCCTCAGTAACTTGACCTTCATTAGTGCCCGCCGCGGGCCAAAACTGAATAACGTTTTGAATTTTAGTTGCTTTCAAGTGTAGGGGCAGTTAGAAGATCCTTTGCATATTCAGTTTGTCATTCAATTAACTATCTTCATGCTACATAGCATAGATTTCTAACTCGTATGCGTTATCTCAAAGAAATCTTAGAGATAGAAGATAGTACCTCTTGTGAATGTAGAGGTCTTTTGTATGCAGTGCAGCATCCCAGCTGTTTATGATAATGCATGCGCGTCGCCGTCACCACCGTGTAGTGGCCCTCGTCACTTCGTGGCCTTTTTAAGCACTCTTGCATAAGGAGCTCGGCTAACAAGCGCCGGGATTGGAAAATAATAGTGCGATATTTTCAACAACGACATTTTTCGAACGCTCATTTTTGTAGCTTGGATTTTTAGACGTAATTTCATCTCATGTCTAAATTCAAAACCATTTATTCAATTTAGGCCCGCGGCAGGCAGTTATGAAGGTCAAATTTAAAGTTACTGAAGCTACTACCTCTAAATGGCTTATCTGATCTTGATGATATTTAGCATGTATGTAGCCTATGATATGGAGACAGATATAGGGTTTTACCTTTTTTAACGCGGGTGAAACCGCGGGCTTAAATAGTTAACAGCTAGGATCCTGTGTAGCGATATTAAAAACGTACTTAACTGTATGACCTATTTGTCGCTGAAGTGGTTACTTTACTACATATGAGTTAATGTTCAATTTGTATTAAATGAAAATTGAGCTCATTAGCATTTGGCCAATTAAAGCTTTCATACCGCTGAATTCCGATAAGGGCCGCCTATCAAAGGGAAATCGAACCGAAACTCAATGTGCCACGAAACTTGTTGTATTTCAATTTCTTTCGGGTTCCGTAACACAATCTGAAAATCGAACCATTTTATTTACTCAGGTCAGGTCTGTAAATCTGAAATGAATTTTGGCAAACACGTATGTTCTAGTTTACCTAACATAGGGTCTAATATATCCCGAGGAAAGGGTAAGATAACTCGGGAACACGGGTGGAACTGTCGGGTTGAATCTAGTACTCTAGTACCTGCATATTTCGACTTTATGTTTAACATAAAGTCTAATATTCTTGGTTTATCGATAAAAAGCTATTAGGTAATGAGAACGATGTTTTATTAGAAAGACCATGTACTAGCTTCTTTATATTATGTACTTATAATAACGATATATGGCTAGGTAATTTATTAGTTTTGAAATATGCAATATAAAGGGTATTGAGAGCAGCCCGATAAACCGTAAACCGATTGGGTATTATAGAATCGAATGGTTTCCAGTTAGTAATATCTAGTATTTAGTATACTGTAAATATAGCTACATATTACCTTTTTGTTTGTGTGTGTGTGTGTTTTTTTGTTGTTAATGTTTTTTGCTTACACTATTGCATTAGGGAATAATAGCTGTAATTTGTGTAAAATATTATAAATAAATAAAATAAAAATCCATTTTCCATTTGTTTTGAGGCAGTCGATCGAATATTGCTACTACCGCAGCACCTTACCATCGCACCTCTCGCCATCGACGGGGAGTTCATCCTCACAAATTGGAACCAAACTGGTCTTGCACGGTGCGGTTCCAAAGGAGCATTCTGCCGCGGACGCTTAAGCTGTGGAATGAGCTCCCTGCTGTGGTTTTCCATAGGGAGTACAGCATGGGGTTCTTCAAGAATTGTGTGAAGAGATTTTTGCACGACCGGCAACGCGCGAGTGATACCCACGATGTTGCAAGCGTCCATTGGCTGCGGTAACCGTTTATCATCAGACGGGCCGTCAGAAAAATCAGCATCAAAACATTTTACTGTTACATAACAGTAAAAAGGCAACTAAGTAGGTCTAAGCAAGAAGGATTTTATGCAATGCGAGTCCGACAGCATAATAGGTATTTTGAACCTCATAAAAGTGGCGCCAAAAATAATTGACTCTCAAAAAGCCGGTTAACAATAGCTCGTTTTCCAATTCCATAAATGAATCACAACCTTCGCCAATATGGCCGCCGAGAAGCCTTTTATAGCCACAATGACATCATCAGGTGACGAAATGTATTCACAGTTGTGCTATGAACATGAGCTTTTGGTTCTGATTTGTATAAAAATCAAGGGCTTTTGTAAAGTAATACCCTTGGTCAATGAGGTCTCCAATCGTTGAGAAAATCCATATTCTTGAGCTCCCTTATTTTTCTTTTGCGTATCGATCGTTTTGGCTTAATTTGTTTAGACCAGAATTCTTCGTCTGTAGCATTATACGGGTCTTCTGGCGTGCAAGATGAGGAGCACGCAGGGCACGACAATAGATGTGCCATTGTCTGAGGGGAGGCGCCGCAAGTGCACTGGTTGCTTGTGCTGTAACCCCATCGGCACAGATTGTCCCTGCAACGGCCGACTTGAGTTCGGAGTCTGTTGAGGGACTTCCACGTCAGCCACGGGAGCTTATGCCTTGAGGGAAGCTCTCCTGCCAGAGCTTACGACGGGCCTCAGAGGCACTGTCAGTAATTAGTGCAGCGTTTTTTATAAAGCTATTTCTACTTTTTAGTCTCTGAGGTCCAGGGGTATAATTGTAAAGCGGGCCCCTTATTGTGATCTTAATACAGGCTTTTTGACAAAGAAAATCATATCAATACCTATTTAATAAAAGTGCCTTGGCATTTCACTATAGAAATGGGTTAGGTAGTGCTCTGAACTCAAAATACTTTATCAATAAAGCCTTTACAAGCCACTTATGTATTGTCTGACTTTAATACTGGGTCAGACTGCTTTATTAGTAAATTGAATATCAGATATTTTGATTGATAAGTATGTAGGTACTTAAGTACATACCTTATAATATTGGGTTTTATTAAATCCAATATAATGATTTCAAATACCCTACCTGCAAGTAAATTAAGTTTTATAGAATCACTTATGGGACTTGTTAAGTTTCTCTATATCAATCATTCCACTGAATGTATCAAACATTAACTACCAGAAGTTTTTGGGTCACTCAACTTAGTCGTATACCCTGAGGCAAGACTAACTGGTGATATTCAACGTATTCGTAAACTTCTGTAGCTAGTTACATTTATGTCAAGTCTTCCTGATAAGGTTCCTATTTTGGCAATTTGTTAAGTACAGTTTGTGTAGTGGGATAGTTATAAACCAAGAGGGAAATACGTCCTAAAGACAACATACTCTAAGAACTAGATTTGTGGTCCTTTAGGTTCATAGATCATAACCAATTCATGCTAGCTCCATCATTAATAGAGGTCATTATTGAGTGATGCATTTGGAAATTCAGCAATATGAATTCTAGGAATCCGTAAAAGTAATAATTAATAATGTAATCAAAATGTAATGATTGCTCTACTAGTAATTAACTAGAATATAGACCAGATTAATTCGCTGCTGATTAAACTATTTGAATTTGCTGTGAGCTATTAATTTATATAATTAAAATTAATCATTAGGGATTTATGATTCTATATGTTGGAAATTATTGTACAGCTAGTGGAGCTGTCCCCCGCGTTTTCACCCGCGTTTATCGATATCATATATAGCCTTCATTCATCTAGGAAAAATTCCGCGTCGAATGTTTGCCGTCCCATCCCGTTATGTTCTGTAGTTTTGAGGTTATGGTCCGTCAAAGGAACCCTATTTTACTTATATATATAGATAAAAGACTAGACCGATGACACACATTAATATAGAATATTGCGACATTAAAGCTGAGCATTTTCTTTACCATAAATATCCACCAATATTCAACCAAGAAATCTTTGTTCCAGGTAATTAAACGCACAAGCTGTCGTGGAAGCCATAGCGTCATTTGGGCTAGATCCAAATGGCCTGACGCATCTGTTGGTAAGGATATACATGCACCGCCTAAGTTATGTTCTAAAATGCAGCAGGAAACAAGTGTTACTGAGCAAATATTTCTGTCTACGTCTCTAAACTCATTTGATTCACTATCTGGAGGGTTATTAAAAACACGTTTTAAAATTCATTCTAAACACTTTAATGAGCTACGATATAATTATAATTTACGTCAATTTAATTTCCATTATGTGAGAATATTATGTTAATTGACATGATCATTTGCCCATGCCGTAACCGCCGCCATTGTTGTAGCCGGCCCCGTGGTTGTACCCGTGACCACCGTAGTTGTCGTACCCTCCAGCGCCACCACCACCATTGTCGTAGTTGTTCACCCCACCGGAGTTATGGTCGGCAGAGTGGTGGTGATTTACAACCTGGAATTGGAGAGGATTGTTAGGTGGATCCAGATATGTAGTTATTACTCCTAGTGCAGGCGTGGGGATAAGTGACTATTCACTTCTTCGTCTCAAGTTGATATCGTGGAAAAAGGTGGAAATTTAAAATCATACCGAGTTGAAGTCGTCTTCGACATGTCCCATATCGTGCCCCTCGTTCAAACCACCGCTGTGGTAGCCATTGTTTCCATAGCCACTGTTTCCACCGTACCCACCACCGGAGCCATACTGGCCACCGGAGCCATAACCGCTGCCGCCACCTCCTATTGGCATTGGCACGGGAATGGGCAACACGCCTCCGTAGGGCTTTGGTGCTGCTTGGACTGCCAAGGCACAGGCCAGGATAGTGATAACCTGGAAAAACATTTCACTGGTTAATATTGTGCTCTAAAAAAGTACAGAAGTGTTTGGTCTTGACTGAGTCACGGTGTGAAGGGTTATAAAATTTGTAGGTACAATAATAATGATGATGAAATTATTAGTAACTTATATGTGATTACTAGTGCTACAGTAACTAACAAAGGTAGGTGACCAAAGGAGCTATAAAAGATCTATAGCTATCTAGATAGATCTATCGTCTAGAAATAGGCATTCTAATAACAAAATTTTTAAAATAAAGTTTTCAATTAATGGATCGATAGTAGCCAGTTGGTATTTCAACAAATTCCAAGTATAGACTGAGGAGAGTTAAGGCAAGCTTCAGTGGATCATAATTAAATTCAAATCTTGTCTTGAAACTTAGCAATGTACGAGGATAGTCTAGATTTATAGTATTACTAGAATTTGGAAGGTCTATTTAGGTACTAAATACTTAGGAAGTAGATGGAATAGTTCGGGACCTCCTAATTTGCAACATAAATTTAGTAAATCACTTCAAGTATTGCAACATATTTCAACAAATTCCAACAATGAAAATGTATCTTATCTAATTTAACAATACAATGTTATAGAGCAAACTAAAAGTTTAATACACCGTTCATTCCGCAGGTTTAATAAACATGAAAGTTGTTAAATGAAAATCCAGTTTCAATAAAGGAAAATGGTCGTATTATTTCAGTCATAAGCTGGAAGGGAAGGCCATCCCATCGCCCTCAATGTGATTACGCCCATAGCACCGGACTCAACTAACCATGAACGTTAGAATAGATGAGACAATCATGGACTACATGGAAATCTGGGAAAATTCAGGAACAAGTACCGTAGAAAGATTGTGCAAACGTTTTGTCTTTGTTCCCTCTTAATATTATCGTGTTTAAGGTTATGGCAACTATAGTTGGATTAAAAATTTATAAAATTATTAAAAGTAACTTACGAAACACTTCATCTTGATGGTTCTTCGACACACAACAAACTGTTCAATGATTTGAAAACGTAAAAACTAAATCTTATATAGTTGATCGATAACAATGTCATTATGGTCCAGTTTGTACTTAATTGATTTTTGATATGATATACGAACCGGTAACGGTTGTGGGTTTTACGCAACGCAGTACACATTTAAAATACCTTTTTCGATGAATCAAAGGGAATTTGACAAATGAGGGCTCATTAAGAAAATACCTAATTGGTACCGAGACTTTGGGGAAATCACAAATTTATTGGATGGTGAATATATTTTGACGTCTCCTTGGTTTTTTCTCATTTATTCATTAAGTATCGTACCGTTGTAGTAGCTAGGTTTGTAACGAACGGACTTTTTATTATTTGAATTGAACAGTATTAGAGATTGTCCAAAGTGTAAGTATTTTGGTGTGCAAATCGTAGGAATAGTCAATATCTATTATCTCCCAATGTTCATTCAAATGTATTCGAATGTAAATTCAAAATATAAGTAACTAACAAAAATATCTCTATCGATCTCATCTTGATGATTGGTCTAAGATTGTCTGTTTTCCGTACATCCCCAAATGACTATTCTAAACATTAACGTTTAATTGTAATTCATTTTCCTTATTGACCTCACCAAATAGCTGCCCCAAAATAGAAGACTGCTGCATAATTATCGATATTTCATTATTTTCCTCTAAGAAAATGAAGAGGATTCCTTTAGCTGAGTAATTAAGAAGCCCTCCTGTAAAAAAATATACGTCGTCTATAGAATTCCAAGCGTTTAATGAACAGGTTTAACGAGCTATTGATCGCTTCACGTTCTACGGATAATTTAACGGAGGAAATGAAAGGTCCCGCATTGACAAATAATTTAAAAAATAAAATAATAAAAGTCTTGGAGACATTGTTTACTCGGAGCAAATTAATATTTTAATAATCTTTTGAGATGTTTGCCGTTTACGGAACGTTCTTTCACGTCTGAAACGTATTTGTTCATGTTTTCACGGTAGGCTGTAAATTATTTTGACTTGTGTGATTACTTTCTTGGAAGCGACACTGGTGTCATGTTGTGCTTTCGGGTCTTTTTTACAGACTTCAAAAGGTGGTTCTGTGTTTGATTCGGATGTATGTAAATTCGTGATTTTTTTCAAAAAATTATTGATTGGTTTGTTTGAGGTTTTTGCTATTCGATTGCATATTTTTCTGGGAAGGGTTTAATGTTATAAAACAGTGCCCTGGAGTATAAGAAACTAGAGCTGTAGATATAGACCGTAAGTAGGTAATTTTTGGTCCTAAAAAGTTATTCAATGATCAAAATAGGGGTACGCTTTTAATTTACTTTCTATTTCAATTAAACCATCTAGTAGTTACAACAAAGTGACTAGTTCTCAAGACTGGGCTATACACAAATTTAATAATTTGATTCAGCAAGATAGCTATCGATCGATTCGCAATAATGACATCATTGTGAGTGAATGCATCGCGAAATTTCTCTTTGCCATAAATAGTTATTGCCAAATAAGACGGTAAAATGGCTGCCTCCAAAATTGGACTATAGATCAAAGATAAGGCAACATAACGTCAAGTTATCTTCTATTGTTTTCTCTCTCTTTTAGCTACTCCCACTCTGTTTTTAGCCTGCTCTTTCCAAATTGATATTAAAACACGGATAGTAATAAGACATTGCCACCTCACCTCGCAATTTGTGCGACATCGCTGGCTCAGACTGCTACATTAATAATATTTGATTTAATAGAAAGCAAGCTAACCCTCATCGTTGGATATTAAATGCCTGTTCTAATATGGTATTCATACTATAATATATAATAATATATATATATATATAATGTATGCTATCGAATTACCTACTAATTTCCTTACCAACGCGGAACCCTTTGTGAATGAAGTTCCCAGAATTATTAATGTCCAAACAGTGATATTGGATCAACTGATATCATTATAGTCTTTAGAGTGCCTACTCAGTACAATTTCATATAAAATTGGTTCAAATTGTGTAATGAGTGTTCTTGAAAATTCTATATATTCGTGTTTATTTTACATCATCTTTTATACATTAGTTGACCATGTGTTGCTTTAATTGTGTTTACAGAGTTCATTTCGTTATATTTGGTTGTAAACCCTTCCTGTTTGGTTTTTGGTAGATAGTAATTGTACTAAAAACATCCTTCTAGGACTAATTTTCTAGGCTTCTGATGTGATGGAATACTAGCTATGAAATCAGCCTACTTATCAATTCAATCATCAACAAATCCATTGGCGAGAAGTTTTAGTGGCTCTTACAAATTTTCAAGGGACAATTTGATTTAGATCAATACGATGTGTTGTTGTAAACGTGATGTTTTTTTAAGCTAGAGTTATTTGACTGATGATGCCGTCTCTACACACGTGCGACGGCTGATGATATGCGCTCTGCATCAAGGGTTAGCTTTGATACACAAAGATAGCGCATCCAGCTACCTCAAAATGTCATAGAGTCAATTCGTCACAGCATAGACATATTCATACTCAACCAATTTCTGACACATAAGCTTGTATGTTCGTAATGTGAACTTTATGGGAAATTAGACTCTTAGTCGTGGTCATAAGGTTCTGGTCCAGGCAGTTTTAAGAGTGTAGTAAAAGCTTTTATTTCAAGATAAAAATTGCTTTTCCATTCGAGAATTCCATGGATCCATTTAACATTGCAGGTACCTGCTGGTCCATCACATAATTGAGAGATAATCATTTCCGATGCAGCCGCTGTGGATCTGAGCCGAGTCCATTTAAACGTAATTACCAACAGTTTAATGGAGTTATTATTGGTTTTGTACTTATTGTGTGAACAGGATAAGCTTTGTTTTTAAATCTTTTCAATAATTATTGTTTTATACGAAGCAAACAAGAATCGTTCTTTCAGACTAAGGTATACAATTTTTACCATAGCACCGCTTGCCGGAGCTCATCCTCTTATCCTGAGGCTGCCTCGGATTCAGTATCTTGTTGTATTCTATCATGATGTAGAATACGCCCTTATTATGATTATTCTGCATATGGGGTTCTACATTAACTGCACGAAAAATGTTTGTAAATTGGGCTAGTTATTGGTGACACCCCATTGCAAATGTCGCTTTCCATTCTTAGATCATACTAGCTGTCCCCCGCAGTTTCACCCGCGTTCCCGAGGGATGTTACCTTATTTTGTTCTTTCTATCATCTATAGTTTTCGCAGCGCATGCGATGTAAGGATTTTTTTACACCTTGGGCTTCAGTAAGGAACCCATTTTTTTTTAAAATATTATAAAGCCTATGTCACCCGGGGATAGCGTAGCGTCCCAACAGTGAAAGAATTTTTGAAATCTGTCCAGTAGTTTTTAAATTTATTAATTACATAGAAAAATACAAATTATACTATTTGTGTAGATGACTACATAGTCAACCCTTATTCTAAATCAGATTTCATGAATCATACAAGTTTAATGCTTTCTTACTGAATAATAGAGCGACGCGTGCATTTCGATTAAAAATGTTTCCTGATCAAAACCCTTTTCCAGCATTATCCATCACTTTGCAATAGCACTGTTCAATTACTTAGCGAGCTAATTGCCAACCCAATGCACGCGGCACAATAAGAACAAGTTGCAACAACAGAACAAATCCAAGGAGCTCGCCGTCTCCTCTTCTCTCCTCGGCGAAATAAAATAAAAAAGCCAAACTTAATTACTGGCCTTTCTGAATTATCTCACCCTTTTCCAGGGGAACCGTCTCTACTTAAACTAGTTACATGAAAGTGTAGTCTTATTTGATGTTTTGTTTAAATAGTTCTCTTATTTATTTATATAAGTATTGTATTATAGGTATGTTTTTTATAAATTTTCTGGAAAATTCTGAAATCCTACAGAAGAATGTTTCGTAAAATTATTGTCAGAATTGTACTGAAATAAATTTTGACTGTATATAATGAAAATAATTATATTCAAATAGGTCTTTACACGCACATATTATGATGAATAGTCTGACACTGATTTCTAATACCGTTTCGGAAGGTTGTTATTTACTGAGAGCCTATATAGGATGTACTAGATCAGTTAGGATGTTATAGGTCATCAGGGTATGGAAATGAGCAGGGATGGAAATCATGTAACGATGAGAAAGTGTGAAAGGTGATATGTTACAGCAAGGAGTGAGAACTGAAAATGCAGCTGACAGGGAGATATGGAAGATGAAGACATGTTGTACCAACCCTGCTTAACCAGGATACGGGTCGAAGGATGATGTACTAGGTTATAAATTTATAAGAACATGGTCTTATTTAGAGAAGAGAGGACCTATACTTGTATTATTTTGGAATCCGTACGCAAGCAAAGTCACGAATCAAAAGTTGTAAGTTAACTGCAAATAGAGGCCAAGATAAAGTAGTAACTCAATTATTTACGTTTGAGAGGTTTATATCGAAGTCTCTCAAAGCTATATATAAACAAAAACTACTAGTTCTGTTGGGGATATTATCCGCTATAAATAATTTGATATGGTCTAAGCCTGGGTCCCTCATCACCTGGAAAAGGAATGACGCATAATATTATATAATATACAACAATTTTTAACATGTGTATTTTGTATTTTACCCTTCCTAATTGAATGGAATACTTATTAATTGCGGAAAGTATAATAAAGAGAACAAAAGTTTATTTATGGAATGAATACATGGAGTGGATCCTAAATGAGCTCATTTGAATTAGAACAGGGAGATTTTATATAAAAGACTGTATGTTTTTTGAAAAATAATGTTAACACTATTAGTAAAAGCAGGATTCTTAATAGTTGAACTAAACGGAATAAATTTGTTATGAGAGTTCTACTAGAACTCAATAATAAGTAGGAAGCAGAAATACTCTAATGATTGAGTTCAAAGTAATAAAAAACCTACCGTATATATTTTCCTTGTCCTAACCATACAGTAAAATGAAGAACAAAATGACCTATTACAAGTACTGACACAATAATATGTACGCACTTGTACGCATGCAAGTGTTTAGCATCCGCAGTGCTACAATCTACGGAAATCTACTTAAATAGCTTAATTTTAAAGTTGATTATCATGCAGCACGCTCCGAGGTGCTTTAAGAGAGTAAAGAACGCTTTTTAAGAGCAATTTTCTGAGGAGCCCTCGTTTTTGAAGCTCAGCACGGAGAGTTCATTTTGAGCGTAATTAACACTCCGCCGCCGTAGGTAGGTACAATGGACCTTTAATAACTGACGTTATAATTTTAATCCAGGGTTCGTTTTATTTCCGACATTTTTTCTTTATTTTGTATCATCATCATTATCAACAGCTTAAGGTATACATTCGGACTGTTAGGATGCCTCCGATCAATGAGGGCTATCATCATATTAGCCGTGCAGCACTTTAAATTAAATTCGCTGGTAATATGTATAACCCATTATATACCCGAAGGTGTAAAAAGAAGTCTCAAAGTAAGTGAAGATAGCACATGGTAAGCATAGTCACCGTCTTTTAATCCCTATTAATATTATAAATGTGAATGTAAGTTTGTTTGTTACGCTTTCACGCAATATCTACTTAACCGATCATCATGAAACTTTGTGCACATATTCTTGGAAGTATTTGAAGTAACATAGGATACAATTTTGTGCCGGGAAAATGTTACATCCCTCGGGAACGCGGGGAACAGCTAGTTAGTAAATAAAGACATAACGGCTGAACCTTTATTACTGAACTTTGGCACACATGTAGTCAATGGTATGGCGAGTGACATAGGCTTTCTATAAATGTACGCGGACGAAGATTAAGTAAACTCTTAAAATACATAAACAAGCTAAGTTTAAATCACTATACCAGAATCAAATACTTACTACAGTCGTTCGGTAGTTGGATTTGTGATCCGGTTATTCGTTTGTAGGGAATCCCTCCGGTATTCCTATCATATCTGTAGGCGACGGTGACCACTTACCACCAGGGGACTGTCTGTTTTTGCAAGGGTTGACAAGGATTTCTGTCTTGAAACGTTTTTGAAAGTAATTTTCGTCCGGTTTTAATTATTCTTTCATTTATAGAAAGCTTCACTGTTCCTAAGTAACATAGGCTCTGCTATATTGGGATACAGTAGATCTCGAGAAGGGGGGTATAACCACGGGATGATAGCTAGTGCTTTCATTAGGACTAAATTATTCATTCGCTAGATTCTTTTGCATATTTACATGTGAAGAATTTAATCTACTTACACACAGCTGTTTTTCTGTTAGAAATATATTTTTTATTATAAAATGGGATTCAACTGAATAAACTTCTGAATTCGTATGTAAATACAGTTTTCGAGCCGGTATAAGTGCTTATTTATTCAAAACATTTGTTAAGTGGACGGCTGCTTTATTTAATGTATTCATGATAGGAATTTGAACTTATCTAGTTTACCCAGAATATAGGAATCACCCTTACATTTAATTTAAGCTTCATTTATTTTTCTTAATACATCGACGCCGCCGCATCTAGTTTCTCTTTCTGCCCACGCGTCCAATAATCAACCTAATATGAAATCGCTTTCAACCAATCGAAGAGAGTTCTGCCCCCTTATTCAGCTTATACAAAATACGTCAGCGAGCCGCTTCACAGAGGCCTCGGAGAGTTTATCTTTCACGTGATTAGCAGTATTAGCGTAGTGAGCGAAAGAGGCAGAGCATAGAGGCTGCGAAGAAACATCCTCGAGTAAGTGTCATTTTCCTTACAGAATCGAACCCCAGGTGTCTCAAGTGATTAATGGATTATAATTTCAAAAGATATGTTCATTGTGAAACAACATGATTTTGTTAATATCTTTTGAATCGTTCCATCTCCTATGCTGTCTCTACAGTACGACATTATTATTTCGTAACGGCCCCAGAAATAACCGTGGTGGGTCAACGAGACTGTATCTGTCATTATGGGTTGCGTCGCCCTCGGATACCTACCGTTACTGAATCTATGCACATCTCTTTCTACTTCAATAAGTTGAAAAGAAAAGGAATGTCCTTATTTTAGTTAAGCTTTGTCAATCTCGCTTTTTCCACGTCGGTTTTGATCTAACAGTCAAAACTTTAATTCTTCACGCGTTTCAGCATTATTATTATACTAATTAACTGATAAATGCCTGTATCCAGTTGTTTTCTGCTAGTTCTTCTCTTTGAGATGCTGTCGAGTCGATTTTTTAATTGATTAGGAAAAAAAATAGAGTTAGGTTTTATTCTATTGATTTTCGAGTTCACAGAGCTATCTATACCTCAGCTAAGACACGGTACCGAGTGCACTAATCCTCCCCTGAAACTTAATGTTTGAGTTCACAGTTATACAGGTATCTGAACTAATGTAGTAATTGTTTGAGTTGCCAAACTCGGTGCGTTCCGATGATACAGCTGCGCCAACTTCAACGTTTGTACTTCTGTAGAGTTTCAACTAATGAGCTTAGAGAAGTCCGGCTGCCAAGTTGGACTCCAGTTATTAATGATAGATTTCAGACCAATTGACTAATGGTCGCTAATTGGCAAACATTATTTTCCAGAAACTTTTGGTACCTTTTTGGGGGAATTGAAGTTGTAGGTACTACTTTCATAACTGTTGGTTGGTGGTACACTTGTAAATAATAAATGATATTTCACTTTTAAATAACGTGATATTAAATGTGAGCGTAAATAACAAGTTAATGAACTCGCTCAAGTAACATATATTAGTTCACAAATATTCTGTATTAGATGAAACTAAAATGGCTTCCATTGTTCAAGAAGAATAGCCACGAATATTAATATCAAATAAATAACAATAAAGTTTCCTTTTATCTAAATAAGTTGAAACATTTTATGGGTCGAATCCCTTGTAATAATCGTGAGCGTGGAACGAAAGGATAACCTACAATACTCACCTCATTTCAGAACAAAGGCGCAAATATTTTGAAACTGGAATTAATTTAATTTCGCCCCCGTAAAGTTTGGACGTGTTGCGAAATAAAATATTCAATTTTTCGCTTGGAAAAACATGAATTTTTGATTAAAACATTATCTTACAAGTTACCTATCGGAACTGGGGCCGTCAGAACGTTGGCACGTGAGCGCCGCCGCCTCCATTAACGCGATATCGATCTGGAGCTATTGTTTCTAATTATGTTGCGGTGCCAATGGCAGCGTGGAGCGATAAGCTACTGTATATTGCCATTAGACATCATTACAATCATTAAGGAATTTACATCCCCATTGTATGTACAGTCCGTCGAGGGAATCTCGCAACAGTGTACATGGATCGATCAGCCTTCCATTCCTTTGGGCAACACCAAAATACATCACGACGCTTTTATCACAGGAATTACTCAGAGAGTTTATAAGTCTTGTCTATAGTCTGATAAATCTTTTGCGCAGAATTAGTTCTCGACTAGGTTTTGTTTAGTTACCACATTAGGGCTTATTATGGCAAGGTTACGCCCAAACTTAACAAACAAAAACCGATCCTCTTATCCGAACCGCCTAAACTCTGACCACAGCTTCCACCATAAAGCTACTCGCGACATCACCATGATGATCATGTTTATTCACTCTATTGTTGTTACTGCGATGAATTCTTTACTTATTAACTTTGTGCAGCGAGTTCTCTTTTATGGAGAATTCAAATGTCAATGAAGTCAGAAAATCAAATCGTTTATTTAAAATCTTCAGCATTGATAATGAAGACAAAGCAGAATATACTAAGAAACGTTTAAAATCATATTTTCTAGCTTCCCAAAACAAAGTGTGACGTCACATCTCAGCTATCAGAAAACAAGACACCAAACAATGACAACAAAATAGTAAATGGAAAACAGACAATGCGACGAGGGTAGGTGGGGGTAATAAGGGGTAGGGGGAACAATCTGTAAGATTAATGTCGGTTGCGAACCGAGCTGTGCCCCGTAGCCGGGGAAACTGGGAAATCAAACATTTTGAGCCGTCTCAGTATTTATGCTCCTCGAATGTAGGGCTTTATAGAAACGTTATTAATTGGTATCTTTTGTTGCGAGACGATTTAGAAAATATTTGTAACCGCCAGGTTTTCCGTGGAAATATTTGCTCGTGTAAATCGATATGCTTTTCCTGTTCCACTTATGTATCCCACATTGGAAAAGATGAGTGCCGGTGAAATGCCTCATTGTTAGATTTACATTTAAATCTTTCACTGAGTTTCTTGCTGATCGTTCAAGGCTAAATTCACTAGTTTTGACTTTAGTAGGGACCCTTCTAGGGCTGACTTAATGGCCTAGAATGAACAATTACAAAAATGTGTAATACTATTTCTCAAATATTTTAGTAGTAGTAAAGCTCTCGGCTCGTAGCGAGCGTCCAGGCAAGTACTACCTTCTCCGATTCCGCTGTGAAACAATAATGCACTTGTATAACTATTTTTCGGTTAGAAAGGTAAGGGGGCCGGTGAAGTTACAGGCACATGAGACTTAACAACTTCAAATGTTGCAAATGTCCATAGCGATGGTGACCACTTACTAACAGGTCGGCCGTCGGCCTGTTTGTTGGCGTACATGCCATAACTTGTTAACTTGCGAAGGAATAATCTTGTAGTCGGTTCTTCTCAGATGAAGGCTAGCTTCCTAACCGATCTTCAAAACTTCCCTTTAAGGGGTTTTACTGTAGAATAACTTTGATGCACCATCTTATAAAAACTGTTCTTTGTTTCAGGTAAAATCGAACACATCGTCAGACACCTGGTTGCATACGAGCAGACATGTTTATCGTAACAGTAACACATTTTCGAATCATTTCATGCATATCTATCACGCTTGTCAAGTTTTCAGTCTCTTAAAACCCTACTATTTTTAACAGAGCAGAAACATTGGATTAAAACACGGTTATTGGTCTAAAAGTGTAGCCCAGACGGGTTGGACGTCAGAAGTCATAACTTATGAACATTACGCCAAGCGCCTGGCGTAATCTGACCGCAACAGACGATTCGATACTCATTGCCGTGTTGTTTTTGACAGGCGCTTTCTGTTTCTCCGTTTTAGTTGTCATTAATATCTATACTATTATACATTGATACACAGACTATACACATGCTTGAGAATTAACTAAACGGTTATTGTATTATATATACTTTTTTTATAAGGATAGTAATTTATAGCTATATAACGTCAAACTTACGTATACAAAAAAATCGAACTTTTTGACGAGATGAAACGAAAACCTCGATGGTAAAATTTGTAACAACTACGATTCTCTGTATGCGTTACAATGCGTCCTTTATTTTTCTTTTCTTCTTAAACCTTGGACGCTCGTTCAACTTTCCAAAGTTTCATCGCAATCAATTAAATGTTACCTATAGGAACACATAGAATACAAAACAATATTCATTTCGAATTGCCAGTTGGCTTGGTGGTTAGAGGCTGACTGCCACGCCACAGGTTGTGAGTTCAAGGCACCCTGGACTGGCATTTGTTAAAAAACTCGTATATCAGTTTCTGATTTCTTAGTAAAAGCTCTGCTTAGTTTGCGATCAGATGGCCGTATAAAAGAAATATCCCTAGGCATTTATATTTATATCTAGTCTAATATTATAAAGACATAATCTTTGTGCATGATAAAGATGACAGTTAAAGAACTGATCTCAAAGAAGACAACACATAATAGACGCAGAATGCCACACTTCTATGTAATTTAGAGCAGTTATTACAGAAGGCTGATAACGCCATGATGTATAAACACCCTTCCTTCAACGAGGAACTTATCTCCAAGAACTACTCCTACCAATCTCAACAATATAAACAAACTGGCCGCCATTTGCCATTGTCGGGCCACGAGACCAGCGGTATGGACCACGCGTACCGGGTAATGGCGGTGCAGCCTTGGACCGTGTTAAATTGCCGCTCGTAAAGAACGTGACTCGCTTTGTTATCCCGAAAATTAAAGCTTGCATAAATATTTATGACTTTTAGAGTGAAACTTTATGGTCATAATATTAGATAGAGATTACTACATAAAATGTCACAGTTGACCCGTTTTTTTCGCTTCACTGTGTAACAACACGTGAAAGTTTTGTATTTAGGTTAGTTTCGATTACTTACACACTAATGGCCCATTACGTATGCCGAATGCTGATTAATGATTCCATAGTATAAAATGACATTTTTCCTTAATAAAATTGCCAATAATTTTATCATCATCTACCTGCGTTAAAGAAAGAAGAAGGAAAGAGAATTATACATTTTATCCATTCGATACATATCATGTTGCAATATATTTGACAACTATTAAGAGCGTTATGTCAACTCTTTTTGGAAATTTTTTTGTTGACTCAGCGTTAAGTGCACGCGGTCATCGTTATACTCTTACCTTCATGACCCTACATGAGTTGAGTTAGTAGTGGTCACTGTCGCACAGCACGATTAATTTCTTCAGTAATTACCCTCCAGTGCAGTCTCATAAATAATCGCTAGCCTTATAGCCCCATTTGCAGTCCATTGAAGGCGGCCCATAAGCGTATCTTTGTAATTTATAGCTGGGAGGAGCGATGTAGATGACTTTTATAGACCGTTGCCTTTTGACTGGTTTGATTGATTAGCCGATTTGCCGGGACGAGATTTTAACGAGCTTCCCTTCTCGTCCCCTTTTTAAGATGTCCTTTGATTTTTAGAGCTATGCATTTAATGTAATGGCGTGGCATTCATTCAGTTTTTGTTATCTGATAACTTTTTGGCAGGATCATTTGATGTCATTTTTAAACTTAATATTTTCATGAGTATTTATTCCATATTTTTCGACCAAAAAATACTTTCTTTAATGTGTTGTGTATCAGTGAGCTAAGTATTGAAAAGTGGGTCCGAATCCTATTTAGCGTTCGGTAAAAGAGAACCTCGTGAGGTGTAGTCACCCATTTAGCTGGCTACTATCCAACTCACTAGTAAGTACTGATCTCTTTCAGAAGGTGCACTTGATAGCCAGTTCTCTTTCAGTCTCCATATCGTACTAAACTAACATTATAAATGCAAAAGCTCATGATGATGGATAGATAGATGAATGTTTTTTGTAAAAACTATAGATTTAGATAAATCTTGACACATAGAATTTTTATAACCTTGACTGAAACGTGTGATACTTAAAATTATACAAAAAGAAATATCTAGTAACAAATTCCCCTGGATCTCCCTCTCTGTCAAGTCCCAAACAAGGATACTCAACTAGAATTCGACACGGGCTTCGTTTCTACACGAAGCATCTTCAGGACGTATTAGGCCCGCTGTCACTGACTCCACGTACGAGCACCGCTGACGTGTTACCTCGCCGACCGCCGGACAGAAAGTGGAGACATGTGATACTTATTATCCTTGGGGGAATATGTAATATCCCTAGAAACCGAGGGGGACAGCTGATATTCTTTATCTCATTATTATATATTAAATACCATATTTACCATACATAGGGCCGTCTGCCGTCTAATCAGCCTTCTGACAATAATAATAACCAAGCGTTGGGAAGTTTCCAAAGCGTATCCACTTTATGTTTATACTAAGCGGTAAACCGACGAGTAAGTAATGCTAACAAGACAACAACTCCCCACATAATATTCCAGTTAGCCAAGTACCCGGGTACTAGGTACTTAGGTACGACGTCGGCGAATAAATAACGCGTTTTAATTAGTTCATAAAATATGCTATAATAAGGTAGTTGGTATAACGATGAAGCATAGCTATACTGTATAGAAAATACGCGCCGTAACTTTTTATTGAATTCCAACACACTTTTATGTGACGTGTTAAATTTTTATTAAAATAAAATACCGTTTTCTAATGTGGTACGGAAAATAAACTTTATGTCATGCGTTATAAAGTGCATTTTTGTTTAAACAGAATGCACAATGGTATTTTTTACTATTTTCATACTTTTACGGTCAGTGATTGAGTGTAAATATCTATTTAAGTACTTATTTAATTAAAAGTAGTTTAAGTACTACCTATATCTAACTGGTTTCCATAGTACAAGGTCTGCTTGTTTTGTAATCAGATGTAAAGAATGTCCGAGATTTTTTTAAACTTAATAAGCTTAAGTGAATGAAAACCTCATGAAAACCACATTTGCACCCAAGTACTTAGTGGTGTTTGCTCAGTTTCGGCTACATTGATGACCCTGGGTCTTTCATAAAAAATAAACCATATTCCGTTTTGGCCATCATTAAAAAATAAATGGCATTTAATATGTTAGATATTATATTAAACACCTTATATTAAAATACCTGTTTGAGTTGTTGTGACGATGAATATTTGGCTGAAAATTATTTTTCAACCCATAATTTTACGTCGAAAACATTAGCTATGGAAATATTAGCACATGGCTTGCTATTCCCGCAGGATCTAACGTATCCCTAGATTTCCCTTTTTAACAGTGAAAGATTTTATTTCATACTAAAATTACCCGATTAACAAGCACACGGTCCATCTGATGGTTAGTGGTCACCGTCCCCTATGGACATTTGCAGCACCAGAGCATCGTCAATGCATTGTCGACCCTGAAACGTAAAGTTGTTAAGTCTCATGTGCCTGTAATTTCACCGGCCCCCTTACCTTTCTAACCGAAACACAGTAACACAAGTGCACAACTGCTTCACGGCGGAAAAGGGTAAAGAGGTAGTACATCCCCGGACGAACTCTGCACTATGAGCTCTACCTACTACTCAAAATTGTTATTTATTATTATAGAATCATCAAAATAAATCCGGAAGATTTTGTGTTTTTCGTTACATAGAAGTATACATACATATCTATTCGTAGCTAGCATATAGATATATAGATAGATATTCATATCGCTTCACTGCCACTGATTGAAGCCCTTAAATATACGCCATTGAATTAAAACTGTTCCACTATTTCACGACGAAAATATGGTCCTAACGAGCGGATAGCGTGATGTTGAGTTGTAAAAATTAATAATATTACATCGGTGTTGTGTGTTTGTACGTGTTCACGTGTCGGCCATCAGCTAAACTGCCTAGGTATTGTTTTTGAGTGAAAACGTATCACGCACCTTCAAAGGTAGTTTTTTGTTTTACTTTGTATGCTTGTGTTGGACCACAATCTCACTATGGCTAGTGAAGACTAGCCGTCCCCTGCGGTTTCACCCACGTTCCCCAAGGCTGTAACATTTTCCCGGGATAAAAAGAAGCATAAATGTAATTCCAGGATATGTTCTATTCATGTGACAAGTTTCATCCAAATCGGTTCAGTAGTTTTTGCGTAACAGAGTAACAAAAATCCACACATCGTCACAAACTATCGCATATTAGTAGGATGTGGTAGAAGGTGGTAAACATACAAAGCTTTGAAGGTACTGGCAGTCAAGTGCAGCTGTCGGAACCAGCAGGTGTTTGACGAGAGATTTTCAGCTTGATGGGCGGTTGCCAGCCAGCCATGCGGGTACTACAAAGTAACCTACCGCCATGTTTTGGTTACCTCGCACCTTTCCTTGACCGAAATCCCTAGCTATACTCAAGCTATCATAGCCTCTAAAGCTCTTGACGGTTTAAGAATAAATCCGCCACATGAATACTTTAAAATCTAATAAGCGGTTATTAAAGCATAACTCCAACCGTTTACAAAACCATAAGTACCCGTTTAACCCTATCGAGCGCGAGGAAAAGGTCGAGCCGATATTAACGGACCGGGGGTAAAAAGTACCCCGTGCCGACTGACCCCACTAGGGTTTATTATGACATGTTTTAATATCTTAGCATTGTTGAGAGACGGGGGGGAGAATGGGGTTGAAGATTTTAATAATGGTCTGGATACGGTATTTTGACGATGAATCTGCTGTTTTTAATCTGTGTAAAATGTGACCTGAAATTCTTGGTTCTGCTTGTGCTCGAAAGCTAAATGGGTACTAGCACTCGAGTGCAGCTGGAATACACTAAAAGGTGCTTTTCAGTAGATTTTACACAGACGAGTACTACAAAGTACCCTTGTACCCAAAGTACTGAGCAACAAAGGGTTTCCAGAACCGATATAAAATACAATTCGACTTTGAAATGCTATCTATAATACAATGGCTCGAAAATTACATTGTAGTTTTTATTATATATATGTACGTATCTCGTTACACTCAAGTCCACTGCACATGTTATTCTAAGCACAAAGTAAATAGGATGCAGGTTGCCGTAACTATGTTGACGTAGCGACCATCTGGCCGTACATACACTGAAACTTGTCTGGTTTCCGAATCGATGGACCTCAGACGGTATTGGTTCTGTTTGTATGTCTATAAATGGAATATGTCATGTATCAGTTGATTAATTATTTTATTGTTATTTATAGGTTATATAAAAAATGTTAAAGAATAAAAAGGACATTCTTTACACACGGCCATCCGATCCCAAATTAAGCAGAGTCTGTACTATGGAAACCAAATAACTGATATACCTACGACATATACCTACTTTTTAAATATTTTTTCAACATAGTCCTGTCGAAATAAGTTCATACAAAATGCAGGAATTCGATCACAGCGCCTCTGGCAATGTCCAATTGTATCCAAATGTAAACCATTCTCGAATCCTCTGGTACAAAAAAAATCATCAAAACCTATCCAGCCGTTTAGGAGTTCGGTATCATACACACGGACAGTAGAATTTCATAAATGTATATTTAGATTTACAGGAAATCTAGAAACAAAAACTTAAAATCTGATTGTTTTTAATAGATATTTTTGAGCAAAGAGTTTTTACGTTCTCTGATAAAAAATTATAAATATATGCATCTCTTAGGATAATGAGTTGAGTAATGACTGGCCAAAGTCCACAGTGCACATGTAAAATTATGTGTAAGTATACATGTCATGAAACATTGTTTCACGCGGGTCACTCTCGCGAGGGACTCATTTCTGCTGGTGCAATCTGGTGTACGCAAAACAGATAAAATAAATTACGATATATGTGATTTAAATAATAATAAATGTCCTGGGACATTCTTTACACACGGCTATCTGATACCAAACTTAGTAGAGCTGTGCAAACAGACATGTTCATGCACAGAAATGTTTGTCCTGGGTGCGAATCGAAGCCATGACCTGTACGGCAGTCAGGGTCTCTAACCACCATGCCAACTGGCTCGTCAATTCAGTATTTATGCTTAAAATAAAAACAAAACACTTCTAGGTTATATAAAATCTGTATGAGCGTCACAGAACGGTGCCAGTAACAGAATCTCCAATTTTAGTAATGGCGATTTATAGCGTGCAGAATAAAGTAATTATTCGAAATTAAATTAATTTAGACATTGAGTTGTAATATTTGTATTTAAAGAATATTATTTTACATTATAAAAATATTGTACTTTTGTTCATGGTGAATTAGTTGTTCCCCGCGGTTTCACCCGCGTTTATCGATATCATATATAGATAGCCTATAACCATCTAGGAAAAAATCCGCGTCGAACGGTAGCAGTCCCATCCCGATCGTGATCCCGTGCGTCAAAGGCACCCCATTTTCCATATTCATTTAGAGATAGATAAAAAACTAGATATAAACTCATTTGAGCTTATTAGTATTTACTACTGGACCGATTTCAATTATACTTTCAAATTCCAAAAGTAACATAAGTTATTATCACGGGATATTTTAATTCCTTTCGATGTCGATGAAACCGCAACCTAGTCCTTTGTAATAACGCTTATTCTTTCTAAAGATTTTTCATCTATATAATTTCCAATCAAAATAAACAGTCTCAATGAAAACTCATTGTTCAAAGCTTCGAGATCAATTGAAACGGTCCAACCTTCAACTGAAGTTGAGCACTCCAAACTCCTCGAACTGTTCTTGCTTTCCATAAACCTTTCAGGCCATACAAACTCTGTCGAGTGCTTCCAGACGCCAAGTTACCGGTACTTTTTTTTTTCCAATTTTTGATAAACTCTCAAGGAGTGCCCGAGAATCGATTTTAAATTCATCGGCTACCCAGCTCCTGCCGAGTGGTCCCGTGGGAGTCTGCTCTCAACTTCTAAAACGAAATGTTTAATTAAATTAAAGTTTTAAACGGTGTTAATTGTCGGTAATAGAAAATTTATACCTATTGGAAGGCATTTCTTACCCATGAGAGACGATTTTCCTATGTTTTGATATATTCAGCTTTTAGGGTTTTAATAATTTATATTTTACGTGCTTCCGCCTCGAGGTTTTTGGTTTTCCGGGATAAATACTCCTTTGTGTTTCCAGAAGGTATAATGATGTAGTTTATCTTTATAATATTTGTAGTACAATACAAGCTCTGATTAATTTGGGACCTGATTAACGCCTGTGTAGAATGTACCAGGATATATTTTATTATTGTTTATTACAATATGTGTTAAGTTCCATCTAAATCCGCAGATCCCTGTTCCCGTGGTTTCAGCCGCGTTCCCCTCGGATGTTACAATATCCCGCGATAAATCCACGTTATAAACTATCTATGTGCCAAGTTTCATCCAAATCCAAACAATAGCTTTGCGTGGAAGAGTAACAGACAGTCACAAACTAACGCATTTATAATATTAGTAGTATGGGAATGTACTGTGGTCACTTACAATCTACGAATGACGTCACCACGGCTCGCGGTAACGTTGTATAATTTCGACACTCCACCCACGCTTGAGTTGGCTCAGTGGCGTAACGTTCCGCCACATTGTTACGTATTACTCCCAACGTCGCAGGCTCGATTCTCATCTTTGCATGCAACACAGGGAATTGTCTTTTTCAATAGTCAATCCTTCTGCAACTACATGCTATAATGTAATTGGAGGAAAATTTACACAGATTTCATTCAAGAAAACTGGGTTGTGTACACTTCCTATATTTACTTTTTGCTAATATGTAGTACAGATTCTCTGTTAAATTATTATTACTTTCTTTTTGGCCTCAATGATCAAAAATGATTGTTTTAGGCCCGGCACTTAGGTTCGCAAGGTTAGCCTTTAACTGAAAATATACAAGAAACTCAGCAAGGTCACTTTTTTAAATTTATCTTATAATCCTACATTTTCGGTTAATATTATAAATACGCACGGATATGCACTCCATCAATACTTGAAATAAGGATAAACTTGTCACTTCTGCATATAGACTGCAAAAAGTGCAAGGCTCATTTTAAGGACTTAGTGCACGCATCTATAATAAAATCCCTGTTGAAATTTTAAATTTGCCTTTACAAAAATTTAAGGAAAGAATTAAGACTGTTTTAGTACAAAAGGCTTTCTACAACACAAATGATTATTTTAATGACGACAATGCTTGGGTGTAGCGCTCGCTCCAGCAGGACACGTCTTGATGTACAAAATCTTATTTTGAAAAGAGTAATTGCTGAGTTTATTGCCGGCTCTTCTCAGTAAAAGCAACCTTCCGTACCGGTGATAGACCGTCCATAATAACAGTCCGTGTCTGACCATTCATAAGTGCCTGTGAAGGCCTATTTGAATAAATATTTCATTTCATTTCATTACGAAAGTTTGTAAACATGTTTGTTTTCCTTTCACACAAAAAACCAAACCGCATAAGATGAAACTCGGCACATATCTAGAGCATGCCCTGAAATAACATGTGATACTTTTTATCCCGGGAAAAAATAATTTCCCTCGGAAACGCGGGTTAATCTGCGTGTGACAGCTAGTGTATGTATGAAATTATCGAGCTGCAGCTATTTCCGACGCTGTCCACGCTCCTTTGAATTATATATGCGCTTAAAGCATTAGTCGTGTCTCGTCCCCCCTACCACCCACCATTGATTAGGGTTGAACCAAAGAATTTAAAATACAAAAGTAGCGATTTTATCAAATGCTCGAATGTTTTTATTAAAATATTGAATTTTTTTAATTAAAATTTTATAATTTGGTTTTTTTTAAGAATATTTATTTTAATATCTTTATTTAAACTATAAATATGTGAAATGAGTTGTGGTTCATATAAAAAGTTATCGGCGTGTTACGAGTCGCGTTGAGTTTTCCCACGGTTACTATAAATCATAAATTAATGAATATATATTCTGGATACGGTCATCTGTTACCAAACTAAGCAGATCTTTTGCTTACGTTACAAAATATCTTATAGAAATACAAAAAAATACGTATTTTTATGGACGCACAGAACAAAAAGACCTGTCCATGGAATTGTCAAATGGCAAAAGGCAAATGTCCTGGGTGGGAATCAAATCAACTACCTATGGGTTAGCAGTCCTGATGAGATATCCTGGTATATAAGCACCCAACCAACCGGTGGAAATGTGGTATAGTTAAGTCAATAGTGATTATTATTAGGTTATATTAATTAGGGAAGGTCAGGGCTTCGAGTTGATATGTCGTTTCAATCCTACAACGATATAATGAAGGTCACAAGTTCACAACGGAATGGCATTGAGCAGTAGCTTTGACCTTCGTAAGTGCTATTGTAGGATTTAAATAGAAATAATTGATTTTACGTACCTATCTACTGATTCTGAATTAGGTATTAAAAATTATATGACTTATGCTCTGCGAGGCAAAAAAAAAGAAAAAATAATTTACAAAAAATCAATTCAATTGCCTACGTAAGTAGACACAAATATATTCAATGTATTCCATTACCCGAATAAAAGAAAATAAAAGACAGGCCTCTGCGAGCGTTACCGATACGGGGTCAATTGTACCCCGCCTTACGTCGCGCCTCGACGCGGCGTTTTAGTGTTATTACTTACGAATTCCCATGTTTGAGTTGCGGACCATCGCCGTCGCGTGCCGTCGGGGTCGGGTGGTGTGTTATATGGTAATATGGTAGTTAGGACGACAGAGTTCTAGTTAAAATCGCGGGTTCCGTAAATGTCTATACTATTATATATATCCCGGGACTTTATTCACACGGCCATCTGATCAAACTAAGCAGAGCTTGTACTATGAAACCAGATGAGGAGATACGACATAAACTACTTTCCTTTCTAAATACATACTGATATTGATGTCTACAGCCAGTCTCAGAATATACAGACATGTGCATGCACACAAATGTTTGTCCTGGGTACCCACGAGTCCCGACCTGTGGCATGGCTAGGGTCTAACCACCAAGCCAACTGGACCTTCAAAATTATATACCACTTGTTTCCGTCTCGGGGTTTTATCCCAGTTTATGGATAATGTAGCTTTCTAATAATGAAATAATTTTAAAATCGGTCTAGCATTTAACTTTATTCATTATTAATTGGCTGTAAGTTATATTCATAAGATTCGTGTCATTTTTATCTTTTAGAGCTGTGGATTATGTTATAAATAAATAAAATAAAATTCTAAACAAAAATACAAATCTTTACTCATTACAATATTATTGAGTTTGTATGTATGCACCGGGTAATTTCCGGAACTACGGGACCTATTTGAAGAATTATTTCACTATTTGAAAGGTCCATTATTCCGGACGGACATAGGGTATGTCATAATCCTGGGATACATTAGATCCCTCGGGATTACGGGTGAAACCGCGGCACGGAAAGGTAGTATCTTATAAACAAAGTCACTATTATTGTCATTCAGTGCACAAAGCGCTTAGTTCTTTTAAACTACCGAATAGTGATCCCGTTTCGCTATCATTACGAGAATCTTACAGAGGATGTGCAACACATTTATATGATCCCACTCATGCGATGCAGGGGCGGGTCTCTAGTCTTCTATTAAAGTAATATGTATAATGCTACAGACGACACAGTACGCCTGGCAGAATTCTGGTCTAAACAAATTTAGCCAAAACGATCGACACGCAAAAAAAAAAAAGTAATAAGCACTGTGTGTAAATGTTTGGTCGATATTTTATCAATGAACAGGAAAAGTAATTATAAATATGATTTCTTGAGAAATGATAAAGTGTGATTACAGATAAGTGTGTACGTAGATAACATTATCCTGTTGGAAAATATTCTTTATTTTTTCAACGGCCAGAGTTTTATTGCTTCTATTAAAACGCCTTATTTAATTATGAGCTGTCCACCCGCATTCCCGAGGGGTGTTACGTTTTCCCCAGCTTAAAAGTATGTGTTGAACCGGTTTATAAACTATCTATGTGCCAAGTTTCATTTGAATTCGTTAAGTAGTTATGCGTAAAAGAGTAAAAAACTTTTTCCTTGTCACTGTTTCCTGGGATAAAAGTATCATACATGTTATTCCAGGGCATGCTCTATCTATTCATCCAAATCCGGTGTATAATTTTTGTGTGAAAGAGTAACAAGCCTCCATCTATCCTCACAATATTTTGCATTTATAATATTAATAGGATAGACTTAAATAAACGCAGCTAATATCCCATTTCACAGCACGCAAAGGCATTAAAAAAAATGACACCACCGCGCCGCCATCTTGCCCGCCGTATTAGTTTTTACGAGGCTCGAAGTTCTCAGCGAGTGTAAAATTACAAATTTGTGAGGACCGCCACCGTTACCCGCTTACGAGGATGTCTTCAAAGGATGAAAAGAAAATTCCCCTATTTTTTTCCAACACTCCGGGCGGCCTTTATGAAATTTGAGCCCTTTGTTTGTCGGAAGAAAATTTAAAATTCCTTGTTTTTCATAGTCGTTTTTATTTGACCTACTAACAAATAAGCCTGAATGGAGCAAGTTAGCCGAAGGAACTTGTTTTAAACACTGACTAAGAGATTTCCCCTGATTTCTTTCTGTTTTCCAGTTACAACGTTCGCATTACATTATATAGTCAAAATGTTATTTTTATGTTTGCAATGACATTTACCGTGCTGCATCCTACATAGTATCTTTTATAACAGTGCACTAACATGCAATTTTGAACGCATTTTCCGGATAACAGTTACTCGGCCCCATCATCCAATATGGCCGACACTTTTGCCTAACGAATATAGCATTAATGTTATTTTTTTACGGTCTGAGTCCGTTCTGCAGTTTACTTTTAATCTTTTATAAAAGTGACTTTTAAACTCATATCCAATGTAAATAAAAGCATTGGCTTACAACACGGCATACAATAATCCCAGGGTGGTTTAATTAGCTAAGTAAGTCAGCATCGGCAGGCGCAGGGTTATCGACTTATATTACTGAAATGAATGGGAGCTTTTGGAATGAAACTGGGAATCATGTTTTATGGTATCCAGTCATGAGTAGTGATTTTGTTGATGATTTAATGTCCTGTACAATGCCTAGACGGTAAATAGCTCTCGAATGCAGCTTTTAGTATACACCGGTTGGTTTTTGGCTATAGAAATTTAATTTGAAGGAACAATTACGTCATTAATCGTTATTCTGTCATTTGTGTTTATTTTATATTCTGTCTCGTGCTAACCTTCTCCATCCTACTGGATAATCGTCCTCCATCTTTTGATTTAACGTCCTTAGTCTTTAGGTATTTAAGGACGTAATGGGATTGTACCTATCCTAGAAATGGGAAAAGGGAAAAGGACAACAAATAGATTCTAAAGAGAAACTATGTCGAAAGACAACCTGACCAATAAAGTGGTTGCTGAAGATTTAAAGATTTTTTAAATTTAGATTTCAGTTGTTTATTAAGTAGTCAGTTAAAACTGTAGTTTGGTCAGTGAGTAAAGGTTTTTATCTTATTATTAACTTATTTATAGCATTCCATTTACAAATTAAATCTTATTACGACAAAGCTACGGAATAGGCTCGCTTTGGGTCTAAAATGTTTTTTAAATTCGTCCTCTTTATACGATCGAGTTGAAATAAATACTTTACCTCACTATAACTCAATCCCCTAATGGCTTCAAAACTCACTGACCCGCGTAACATGACCAAAGACACCATGCGAAATTAAATGTACAGCCAATATTTACAAACGTACGTCTAACAGTACGAATGATAAAATTCATTTCGACGTATTTATTTATATTCTATTTCTCTGTTTGCAGGTAAATAAACGATACGTATACAATATGGAGCCCGATACTGTGAAAACATGCAGGTTTTTATGTGGTAATTGATCTAGGTTCATGGGGATCCTTGCTGGTTCTTCTCTGTGGTATTTTCAGGAGGTTTGACCTTCATAAGTCTAGGACATTAAGTGATTTGGCTTAGATTTTTTTTTGTGGTTCTGCGGTAGTGTTGTAAACATGTGGTAATGATGTAGGTATCCATTGCAATCGGTGGTAGAATGGAGCATAAGGTGAATAATCATTTGTTCATGCCAAAGGTTGACCTGTCGTTATTAGTCTTTTGGTCCTACTGTGAATAGAAACTATCCGATGGTGTTTTGTTCTGATGGCTAAAAAAGGGTGGAAATACGTACCTTATAGTTGAAGACCTCTTGCTAATCAACTACCGGTGTGTTCCGGCAGCTGTACTTTAGTATCGGTTTTTTTCCAAGTTATGTGTGCTCACAGTCATCAGTTTTATCATCACTACATAGTATAAAACAAAGTCGATTTCTCTGTCCCTATGTCCCTATATCCCTATGTATGCTTAAATCTTTAACTACGCAACAGATTTTGATGCGGTTTTTTTTTAATAGATAGAGTGATTGAAGGGGAAGGTTTTTACGGATGCCACGGAAACGCGGGTAAAACCGCGGGGGACAGCTAGTATTATAATAAATATATTTGAAGTTCCTTTACATACGGCCATCTGATCCCAAATTAAACAGAGCTAATACTATAGTAACCAAATTGCTGAAAGGCATTTTTATTCCAAATACAGATATTTACACCCAGAGCCCGAGCAATCATACATGTTTGTATACACCAATGTTTGTTGAATGGGAATTGAACCCTCGACCTGTAATATAGCAGGTAGGGTGTCTAACCACCGAGCTAAACGGCCCGAGTTTGGCCGACTTCGAAAACATTAATTCAGCATGACATTTAAATTCACAAACATTGTTAAAACCTTTGGAAATCAAACTTTAATACAAAAACCAATAAACTTTCACCCATGTTACTGTTGGCAACACTTCCAGATTGGTTTCCCTATCCCGAGTACTACCGTTAATTTGTGGGCTGGGGACTGTTTACAGGTAGTCCCCAGGAAGGGACGCTACCCTTCCACCCCTTGATCTTTGATTGCTTAATTAAACTCGCTTCAAAGGGAACAAAAAGATACAGTTTATTGGAATTACTAGCTTTGTTTATGCTTTACCTTTTGTTATCATTTAGCCGTGGTTTATTCTTATTTGTGGCAGTAAATACTTCAAGATTGGTCTGGAACGGTTCTCTTATTTCTTCAATTTAAGGTATAAGAAAGCTACTGAAGTAACTAGCTTGAGAGGGTGTTTCCTTCAAAATGTTAAGCATACTTAAGTGACCACGGGTATTCCGGATGTATAACTTAACCCTTGTCCATCCGGAATTATGTTTCTACCTTTTAAAAGGGCAAAGCATTCTTCAACTAGGTCCCGTAGTGAGATTATCACATACATACAAACTCACTAAATTCGCACTCTTTCATTTGAATATTAACTAGTTGTCCCCCGCGGTTGTACCCGCGTTCCCGAGGGATGTCACGTTTTCCTGGGATAAAAATTAGCCCATATATTATTCCAGGATATGCTCTATCTTTGTGCCAATTTGCATCTAAATCCGTTTGGTAGTTTATGCGCGAAAGAGTAACAAACATCCATACGTACAAGCTTTCGCATTTATAATATTACTAGGAAGTTTATAGATATGTTAACAAGCTTTCTATCACCACAATTAAAGTTCCAAAACTCTAAATCATATGGAATATCACCTCTATGTATATAAAGATAAAAAAGAGATTCGTTCAAAAGTAAAATACGTATTACGATAAAAAAAACATAAGTCCTTTGCTATGCATGTAGCTTTGGCTGAAATACTCGATCCAGCATAAATTTCGGGGCCAGTAGGCACTGAATACTGAAATATGTTCCGACAATCGATATGCCGCATAACTTTATCGCGGGCCTATTGTGTGGACGTTGAGCCTTATACGACCTCACCTTTTTATGTCGGCCATTTTGTTCCTTTTGGCGCGTAAGTTACGCAGTATAGCGCTGAATTGTGACCCTTTCTGTCGGAATGCGGTGACGTTGTAATGGAATTGTTAAAAGAGTTTTTTTCCTCTTTTTTTCCAATGAGATATATTTGTAAGATATATATATAATATTTTAGCTTTGTATTAGTATTTCTGTGTTTATATGTTCGGTCTTCTGTGAGAAGATAATCTACTTTCAGTATTTGGTTCTACTTTTTCCCTGTCATTATGATTAATCCGGACCAGTAATTGAGCGATGAGGTCTCGCTTTGCGAGTCGAAAAAATTTTGAAGCATTTTTTTTGGTCAAATATGTATTTTGGAATGTACCTTGGAGTCTATTGGATCTTAAACCCTTACCTCAAATATTTAATCAAATTAAGGATCAACAGTTCGTAGCCGGACCAGTTGACTTGGTGGCTATAGAAACTGATTGCCACGCCACATATCGTGGGTTCGTTTCCCACCCAGGTCAAACATTCGTGTGAACATGTCTGTTTGTTATCTATACAAGTATTTATTTAGAAAAAAAGGTGGATCAGTTAGTCAATGTATCAGTTATCTAGTTTCCATAGTACAAGTTCTGCTTAGTTTGGCATCAAATAGATGGTGGCTAAGAATGTCCCAGGATATTTGTTTTCATAGAACAGGCTAGTAATTGAGTGAATAGAGAAAATGCCTTAAATCATTTTGGACCAACGTGATGGATGTGAACCCGCTACCTAAAATGTTAAATAATATTAAGGAACAACAGTTCATAGAACACTAAGAGGTCAATGGAAGGTCAAAACGGAAGGTCCTTCAAGGCACCGGGTGTACCCAGCGATGATTGATCGGGGCCCGCGTCCGTAACTAATCTACGACCCTCAACTAATTAAGTAGGCAGCGTGACCTTCATATCTGGTTGGGAATATTTCCATAAACTCTTCCGAAATACCTGCCCCATAATAGAGGTACGTACCTTCGCCCTAAGGGCTATAATATAGACTTAATATATCAATTTAGTGGATGATCGCCCGTCCATTAAATAGGTAAACCGTTTATGATATCATCCTTAATACAAAGATTATGTATTATATGATAACTTTATCGTTATTGCGAATTCTATCTTATTACCTACGTTCTTTAGAAATATATTCGTATTACATTTTCTATTGTATAAGAAACGATGTCGCGAAAATTCACTGGCTTTTCAACATACAACACCAATTCTGAAATTATTTCGTGTCGTCTCTCCCATGATGGATTTTCCCTGTAGCTACGTTCATTTAAAAAAATCTTTTGTTCTCCTTACGCATCGCAGATAATATAATTTCACATTCCCATCGGCGAGGCATTGTTTACGTTATAAATCTGAATTATTGAGTGAGCTCATTCCACAGTCTTTAAATTTGCTGGAGATCGCGAATGGATTATTTCATCCGGATAAAGTCGCTGTATTTATCTTGCGCTTATTTTTTTATCGGTTTAGAATAAATCGTGGTCTTTGCTCCGAATTTAATCCATCCTGTCTTTCTAGATCTCTTTTTGATCAGGTTTTCGTCTCTGTGGTCGACTGATGATTGCCTTCGTTTCTCGGATCAATGATGGCATTAGTATCGTTTCATTGCTACAAATGATTACCTGTAGTCCGGGAATGATCATGTGCAGGCGAGACGGTAAGAATGCTCAGCACATGTTGGGACCTAAAATGTCATCAATGTCTGCTCCTTCGGGGATTATGGGAGTGAAAGTTTATGTTTGATGATATTTCTCCAATAACTGGTGCTAAATTTGTTCTATTAACTATTATGGCCTCTAAAAAAACTATTTTGTGAGAATGTGTCCACCATTTACAGGCACATATGAGACTTACCAACTTAACAACGTCTCGTGGACGATAACGCATTCATAATGCCACTGGTGTTGCAAATCCCCATCGACAGTGACCACTTACCATCAGGAGGACCGTCTACTTAAATTTTACGATCAAACAGACCATAGATTTTATATATATTGATAGATTTGAACCCCTCTAGTATGCATGAATGGATTCATCAGTAATATACACAGTGCGCTCAATTCCTAGTTTTCATTTCCAACTGAGCAATAATTTAGTTAACTCTCCCGTGTTCAACGGTATTAGATTTTGATTTTGATATTAGACCGTGCATATACGCGCTATAAATGATCGTGCATCGAAGCTCGGTGCTGGCTCCAAGTTGGCTTGGCGAGGGTTTATAATGAAAATGAATACGATTGTACTGTTATAAAAATGTTTGGATTGTGACGGAATTGATATTTCTTATCCTTCTATAATATTAAGAGGGTTTGTGAGGTTGAATTTATGAATGTAGTTTGTATGTGTGTGAAGGGGTTAACGCAAAGAACTACTGTCGTGAAATAACGTAATGGATACTTTACATTTAGAGAAAATGTAACTGCCCTTGGATCACGGGTAGAGCAGCGCAGGACAGCTAGTTAATGATATTATTATCAGCTCATAGACTCCTACTGCGGGGCAAAGGCCTACCCGTCTTCCCACTTTTATTTTATTAGATCACTCGCGTTTCCAAGAGATCTAATGTACCCTGGGATCATAACACAGCCAACGTCACTCGGTAATAGTGTAAGTTTAAAATCAGATGAGTGTGTTCGGCGATTAGGTATCTCCTACATCTAAACTCCTTTATAATATTAGTAGAGACACGAGAATGACAACTTTAAGGTGTAAGCTCTTCAGTGTTTGATAATTCCTTAGCAAGTTACTTCTGATTCCACTGAAGCATGATGGGACTAAAGGACTCTGCATATGATTTGATATAAGTAAAATGGTCGCTATATTGACACTGTAATTTCAGCTCTAAATGTGGCAAAGTAACGTCCTATTTTCGTTGTCGTCATTCAATTTATTTGATAGTTTTCATTAATATGATAGCGGGGCGGGGCAATTGAAGAGATGGTTAGATATCATGACCGCCAAATCTTAAGGTTCGATTTCCCACTCAAGACAAACGTTTGTGTGGACGAACATGTCTGCTTGCTCTTTACCTAGGGCTGCCATCACCTAAATTGCCAAACCCGGACATTTAAGTGAAATTGGGTTTTTTCCCGGCAGGCCCAAAAAAAATATTTTTACATTTATAGTATATATTTCAATTGGATGTGGTTCACGGTTTCGAATCAATTTTTAACTGCTTATCTACAAATTAATTGGAATTCCCTATGCCGGATGGCAACCCTATCTTTACCTACAAACGTAGAATATCAGATCCAAAAAAAAAGAATGTCAGTTGTCTGGTTATGGTACAAGCTTTGCTTAGTTTGGGATCAGATGGCCGCGTGTGAAAGATATGTCCACAATGCCTTCAAGGCACTCACTTCAAGGCTGACTTCGGAACCTGTGGTAATTCCAGTAGCTCTGACCTTCATAAGCGTCGTTTTGGGGCCTAAATTGAATAAATAGCTTTGAATTTTGGAACGTTGTTATTGTATAATAATTTTCGGTAGTATGCTCGTAAATACTTGTTATTTATCATTATTAGTTTTGACAACAGCTTTTAGGATAATGTTGCGTCTGTAGTTGGCACTTTATCCTGCTAATCCTGCCTGGATTAAAGTTATATTTCTAGTTTAAAGTTGTTGAGATCTGACACATAAGAATGTTATTATTTTTTTTTTATTGATCCCCTGGTTAACTGTATAATGAAACTTAACAAAACGATTTTGGGTATATTTTCATATTATTTTACAATAATACTTTTAGCGGTCAATACGGGTCGTAACAAACATCCCTCCAAACACACATTCATTATCACATTCATAATAGTAGTAAGATTTATATTTTACCAATCGGGTGAAGCCGGGTAGGATCACTAGTAAAATAATTAACCGTAAGACAGGAACCAGAAAATATAGTCGTCACATGTTTTATGTTCGATTTGACAGCGGCTCATAGCGCCCCATTAAAATAAATAATATAAGATTAATTATGATATTCATTAGGCTGTATGACCCCGCGGGTCTTCCGACCTAAGCCAGATGCCCATGGTGCTGCAAGCGTCCATAGGCTACGGGCCGTCAGCTGGTTTGCTACATTTGCAGTATAAACAAATAAAAAAGAAGTCTACATTTAAAACTGAGGATTATGTTAAATATTGAATGTACGGCCAAATGTACATTTGTGAAGGGTCAAGGCAATGGTAGCCGTTCATGTAATGAAACTGATATTACACATTGGCGAAACGACACTGCCCGTTACCTGTCTGACGCTTAAAGCGTGATGGTTCATTAGTTGTTACTGTAATTGTAGCTGTTACTGTATCCTGTTTTAGATGCGTAATAAAATGCTGAATTGACTTCAGGGGTTGGTATACCAGCTTGTTTAAGCTAGTATTTTATAATGGCAGATGTGACGTTAAAGAATGTAAAATGAAAATGAGTTCTATTGCCTTGTGATAAAGTTAATTCTTATATAATTAACTATTGTATGCATCTAATTTTAAAAACATTAAAGTTAATTTTACTATGACGTCAACACGGCTTTCCTAAAAAGCCACTATCGTACCGTTAGTTTAATCAATAATAAACCTTATTACGTAGTAGTACGTTCGATAGTTTTGGATTGTTTGAAAAAGTATAGTCTATGCAATATTGTGAATTGATTGCAACCTTCTCTCTCGATGTGAATGAGCTGTAATTTTCCACACGTGTGTGGAATAATATATAGGATACTTTTAATACAGGGAATAGGTAAAATCTGTTTCTTTTTATTTGATATGGGATTGCGATTGGCCTTAATCTCACCTGATGGTAAGTGAAGATGAGGCCGAAGATGGAGCTCGTTTTCCCGTTAGTAGCTTCTTCATTCCCCAGCGAATCCCCATGCGGCAGCTAGTAATTTCTAACGTCAATATTTTCCTGCCCGACCCGGGAATCGAACTCAGGTCTCTGCCCGAGCTTTATGCCACTAAACTACTGACCTTTCGAACGCATAATAATTAATTGATGATATTGCAATATTATGATGACACAGAATTAATGATGAAGATTACCAACTACCTTTAACCACTATATGAACATGTGTACCTACTACCTACTATGTCACCAACCACACTACCAAATCCCTAATTAGTGCTCCTAGTAGAATTAGTAATACATTATCTCCCAGCCCACGTTGAGCCGGCGCCGACACGGTAATCCTTTAATTTCCCGGATATGACGAGCGGGATTTTTATCCGGGACTCACGTTGGGCGTAAGTAACTTATGCTTGTCGAAATGCTCTTTGTAATTAGAAAGGTATTACGTTTTCACTAATGCTTTGATTTTAACTTTGAGAACCTTGTCATGAATATGATAGGTAGCTTGAGATTGGAAGACAATTTTATAGGTAGTAGAGCTCTTAACGCAAAGTTCGTCCGGGGAAGTACTACCCTTACCCATTTTCGCGGTTAAGCAGGACTGCACTTATATTACTGTGTTTCGGTTAGAAAGGTAAGGGGCCCGGTGAAATTACAGACACATGGGACTTAACAAATTCGACAACGTATTGGCGATGCCCCTAGTGTTGCAGATCTGCATAGGTGACGGTGATCACTTGCCATCAGGTGAAAATTTCTGCCTGTTTGTCGGTCCACTTGACATAATAAAAAAAACTGTACATATCGTATGGAGGGTCACTCACTTCCCTACAATATGGCTGCGAGGGCGATGGCTGCCACATGCGTCATGCTTGTGAACAGGTGCCGCTTGTGGGGGTTGGGCTGCTATATTTTATGGTTTCTATTAGTCATTCATATTAATATTATTAACTGTCACTACAACATGCAACTGTTGTAAGAGAGAGTAAATAGGTATCTACATAGTATAAAACAAAGTCGCTTCCCGCCGTCTGTTCGTTTACATCTATCAAACTACGCAACGGATTTTTATGCGGTTTCATCAATAGACATAATGATTTAAGAGGAAGATTTATATGTATAATTTGTAAAATAATATCTCTTAGGAATGCGGGGGAAACGGAAACAGCTAGTATCTAATCAATCTAAGTTCTAAGAACAGAGTAATTTGTGTCTTCTTAGTAAAAAGAACTTTCCGAACCAGTGTTACAGTTACTTCTCATAAGTGCACGTAAATGCCTATTGATTAAATGAACCCTTTAGACTTTTTCCAGAGTTTTAACAAAACAAGCGCTTTCTTTCGGTTGTTTGTTGCACCTACACGATAATACACATCTTCTTCGACAAATACTGAGTACTACATTTCTCTGCACATCGGTCATAGATTCATTACTAAAATATTGGTATTATTATGCATGTAAAAGTGTGACTGAAAGAGTTGATTTCATTATACTGATGCATCTTTCTACTATTGAGAGTAAACAATAAATGCAGTAAAGCAATCACCATTAAATCCCGTAAAGGCACGCTCATTAGGACTCTGCGCACGCGACGCGACCCGATATTCATCTTCCAATAACAGAACAATCCACTGGTCCACAATTGTGGGCCCTTTATTATAGTAAACACAATGAAAACGATGGGAGGAATGCTCCCTGTCCCGTGGGGTGTGAGGCACGAGCGGCAGCGAGCGCGGAGGCGGAGCGGGTATACCCATATAATTAGTAATAACCTGGGACATTCTTTACATACGGCCATCTGATCCTAATAATAATCTTGTTTTAAATGCAAGAAAAACTAAATGTATTAAATTTGCATTACCCAATGTTAAAAAACTAGGCTGTAGTTTAATGTTAGACAATGAAGCTCTTAGCCTAGTTGAGTCAACAGTTTTCTTAGGAATTACTTTAGACTCAAAACTTCAATGGGGGACACAAATATCATGTCTTGCGGGAAAACTTAGTTCAGCAGCTTACGCAGTTAGAAAAATTAGGCAGATTACAGATGTCGATACGGCTAGATTAGTTTATTTTAGCTACTTTCATAGTGTTATGACCTACGGCATTTTGCTTTGGGGTAAAGCTGCTGATATAGAAACAATTTTTATATTGCAAAAAAGAGCAGTTCGAGCAATTTATAATTTGAGTTCTCGAGCTTCCCTCAGAGAAAAGTTTAAACAAATTGATATCCTCACAGTTGTATCGCAGTATATTTATGCAAACATAATATTTGTACATCAAAATATTAGTCTTTATGTCAAAAAGAGTGATATGCACTCCATCAATACTAGAAATAAGGATAAACTTGTCACTTCTGCATATAGACTGCAAAAAGTGCAAGGCTCATTTTTAGGACTTAGTGCACGCATCTATAATAAAATCCCTGCTGAAATTTTAAATTTGCCTTTACAAAAATTTAAGGAAAGAATTAAGACAGTTTTAGTACAAAAGGCTTTCTACAATACAAATGATTATTTTAATGACGACAATGCTTGGGTGTAGCGCTCGCTCCAGCAGGACACATCTTTATGTACAAAATCTTATTTTGAAAAGAGTAATTGCTGAGTTTCTTGCCGGCTCTTCTCAGTAAAAGCAACCTTCCGAACCGGTGTTAGAGTCTGACCATTCATAAGTGCCTGTGAAGGCCTATTTGAATAAATATTTCATTTCATTTCATTTCATTTAAGCTAAGCAGAGCTTGGACTATGGTAACCAAGTAACACATATACTACGTTTTTCTTCTAAATACATACTTATAAAGATATTTACACCTATATTTATTAATATTTTAAATGTTTTGGTATTTGAGCTTTGCAAAAATGTCATTAAATGCTAGGTTGAATAACAATTAAAATGGCCCGTTATGTGACATAATAAAGAGGTAAAGTTTGGATGTAGGAGATAATCTCGGAAACGAACCATTCGATTTCAAAAATTCTTTCACTGATGCAATGCTTCATTATTCTTGATTGATATACGCTACGTTTTTACCCTGGGAGGACATTAATAGTCTCGAAACGTGGGTAAAACTGTGGGACGGAAGTTAGTAAACATTTATTTTGTACACAATAACTATGACATCGTCCACGATTTTGAATTCGTTTCAAGTCTCTTCACACTTGTACCATTTTAATACGATCCCTTTCATGCCATTGTCAGGTATTGGAAACAAAAGGATCTATCGAAGCGCACACTATCGAACATACACGCGACGCGAACAAATATTGTGATCTTCATATTCAGTGATTCTGTAACTAAATGTGGAAGCAATAGGTCTTATTGTTTAATACAGAGCTTAAAAACTTTGTGACGTTTTTCAGGTATATCAGTCATATTTTTTTAGCATTTAATTATTTACATGGTTTAATGGTGTGTTTAAAAACATTTAGTTATGAATCAAAGAAAATACTTTTGTTTGTCAGTCAATGTGTATTCAATTGTATTAAAACAGGCTTTAGTAAAAGGTAAAAACATTGTCAAAGCGTCTTGCGTGAACCACATTTCAGATATCATGAAATCTTTACGTCACATCTCGCTCGCATTAAATAAAATATGATCCTCTGTCTATCTCAATATGTATTAAAATTAATGAGTGTATGTTTGTGAACACACATACATACCTATGCATTCTTTATTAATACGTTTCCAATGAAAATCTTTTGAGTCATTCTTGGTTCGTTTGAGGAAACTATCTGAAAAATAAGACGTATTCCAACCCAGTTCGAGAACAGCTAAATATTAAATGCCCTCGTTAGAAACAAGCACAATATCAGCGATAACTTCTAACAAACGGAAAACAATATCTACAAGCGCTCCTCTAATTGCAGCCAACGATTAGAAAACTCGCTATGGAACTAAGCAGAACAATCAGACTCTGGTAACGAAGTTTTTGTTCCAATTACGTCACAGCTACCAGTACCACCCACCCTACTTCTCATCACGTACTCGCAGAGAATCCAACATTTAAACTGAACTGGCATGCATATTGCATTCCACAGAGCGTCTCGCTCGCTAATGACTTGACTCTAATTCCAACGTCCTGCCTAGTGATGCGACTTTGTTTACTTGAGTACGAATCTTTTAGGTTCATGTACTGGTTTCCTAGTTTATGAAACAGTTTTTTTTTGGCGGGGATTCTATTTGAGTCTACTTGAGGTATATTAACTTGATGGATCATAACCAATTGACTCAGGCGTAGCCTTGCGGAAATCCGTTATATATTATACAAAAAAAAACAAATATCTAGTAACTAATTCCGCTGGATCTCCTTCCCTGAAAAGAAAAGAAAATATCTTTTGACTCGGCGGTCGGCGAGGTAACACGTCTGTGGTGCTCGTGCGTCGAGTCAGTGACAGCGGGTCTAATACGTCGTAGCAGGTGTCAATTTCGTGTTGAGTTTCCTTGTTTGGGACTAGACAGAGAAGGAGATCCAGCGGAATTTGTTACTAGATACTTAATTGTTTTTTTTTCTTGATGTATCATATTGAGATGCCAGACACTCAAAATACATCCATAAATTAATAGACTATGGAAACAATCAAACTATCGCATGATGAGATGTACAGAGTGACTCGAGTACAAAATATTGTGTCAAATAACATCTCATCACTATCCACGTATTTTCTTAACCAATTGCACTATAATAGAATTTAAAAGCATATACCTGTTTATGCATAAACGGTTCTATCTCGAGGTTAAATAAATACCATAACATTCATTGTTGAATATGAATTTGAAATAATACGTCGAGCTGTTTTATATTTTTCGAGAGCCATCTGTGTGGAAATTTTTATTTCGATTCAATGAAAGTAAATAATTTAAGAAATGAAGTGAATATTGTAGACTCGTTTATTGCGCTGATTTAATGATAAGTTTGATGTTTAACGACGTATTTCCAATCCCTGTATTTTTTACCAATTTAAACTGCAAACCAAAGCTGATATATGACCCTAATTCCGAAGCTCGGGACGTAAATTCATCGGATAACGGATTTAATTGCGGCTGTATTGATTTGCCGAGGCGTCTGTTGGAGTCTCATCTCTACCAGGAGCTATGGTTAACGTGACCATACGTTCCGCTTTGAACGGGACAGTCCGGCTTTCAGGCTCTATCTCGCTATCCTCAGGGAGTACAAAAATTACCAAACAGACCGAATATTTAATATTTTTGCACCCGCAATTTGCGGCAGAAACACTGGCGGGCCTATAGGTACTATAAAAACTATTTTTTACAGAATAAATAAGGACTATATTGTATTATTGCTACATACTCGTATATCATAGAAGAACTTATCTAAAAGTCGTTTCTTCTATGCATTTTAAATTTAAACGCCAGTAAAATCCCATTCTTTTCCATAATTCTACTTGTGTCTCACTCTGACGAAAATAAGAAATAACGTTATATACTGTTATATAGTTATGATACTGTGAAGGGATCGCGATCAGCAAGCTGTTATAGCAAATTGGTACAAGGGTTTGGAGCCCTTCCAACGCTTCAAGTTATATTGGGCAATAGGAAACTAACACAACCAGAATGTAATAACTCCTTACAATTTAGTGGAAACCATCTAGTCATCGAGCGTCTTGCTCATTAATTTCAATTCATTCATACCACATTTAGTTTCAGGTCAAGGCGTGACATTTCCTCTAGTACTCAGCTTCGACTCCGATGTTTATCATTACAATTGAGCGTGTTTATATAAATAAACGTGTTTAACGTTTCCTAAGGGCCGAGCACTCGATGCTAGAATGCGGTGGAATATATTATGGGCCAGCGAGGTCGTTCGGTACATTACGGATAAATCATATAATGGATTATACTTCTATTACCTTAAAGGTATATCGGAAAAGCTTTTGCGATTGATCGTGACTGTACATAATGTTTGCGTGTTGTGTTACTTTATGTTAATTAGTTGTCCCCTTCTTGAGTTATGGATCTATTACGGTTCTAGCCCGTGTTTAAAATCCCATGGAATTGTCTTTAAAATAATGCGGTCATGCTCGTCTTTAAGCAATATACGATCATTGTTTTTTGCTGGGCCCTGTTTGGGGAGACCCTGACGGTCGTGGGTTGGATTTCCGTCTAGGACAAACATTTGTGTGCATGCACCTGTTTGGTCTATGTCAACCGGTGTTAGAGTCTGAGATTCATAAGTACCTGTGAAGGCCTATTTGAATAAATTTTTCATTTCATTTATGTAGGTATGGCTACAAAAGTAGTTATCTGGTTTCTATATTACAAGCTATGATTAGTTTGGGATCGACCTTCTGATCCCAAACTAAGATCTGATCCGATCTGTGTATAAAATATGTCGGTATGAAATCAGTGATAGTTGCAACAATAAGTGAAATCAAAAACCCCAGATATGCGAACTCCAAAAGTTCCTATACTTGCAAACACACTTGGTATTTGCAGCATAACATTGAATCCTCTCGTATAAGACGAGCAAATTAAATCATCTCTATTTTATAGTTGAGCAATCTGACCTACAAACAAGCAATTTGCACCGTAAGGGCGTCTTTTGAGATACGGAATCCATTAATAAACAGACGTGGCGCAGCATCCCTAATGAGATCTACGTACGAATGAGAGCCGACGTCGTCGCAGCGAGTCAAGTGCTCTCAGTGCTGCATTGTGAATTCAACTCTATTCAACGGTAATAATAGATACTACATTGAATTCTCGCTCTGCTGGTCCGATGTTTTCTTATATGTAACTATTATGAAAATATAGATGGCCCACTTATTCTCCGACATTAGTTTGCCATGGTTATGGAATTTAGTTTTTTGAGTGATTGTCACTTGGGTGTACCACAATCAAATTTACTGCTTCATTGTTTGTAAACAGGCGGATATGTCAGCTTTCTATCCTTGATATCCAAGAACTTTGTTGTATTAACAATACCCCCTAAATACAAACTTTTAGTTTTTAAGCTCTCCCAGTTACTGCTACAAGAAGAAAGTAAAGTTCGGTATCGCAATAGTAAAATAAAATAACATTTGTGTAGTAAGATTGAAAATGAAAGTGTTATATTACTTTCGGGCGACAGTTTCCTAGAGAACTAACGAAAGAAATAACGCTTTAAATGAAGAAAGAATATTATTTGACTTTTTACCCTATAGGATGAGACTTACGTACTTCCCTAAAATCTGAAATAAAAGACAACAGTTATTGCGATTTTATTTGGTAATCTTGTCAAATCGACATCTAGACTAATTTATACACCTCGACATTTTTCAGCAGTGTTTGTATATGTACTATTTTTCAGGTTTCGAGGGAAGTCTGCTTAATTTGGTCTTTGAAATTAATCTTCCGTCCTTTTCTTTCGAGTGAATTAGCTCATATTGTCTCGCTTTTCGTCGCCACATTAATTCTATGCTAACTAATTGGATCGCGGTTGAGTAATTCGTTTAGCTTTATGAAAGTAAAAGGGGGGGATCAAAAAGGCTGTAGGTCTATTTAATTTTATCTCAGTAATTACCTGGTTGTCAAGTTTCACTATCTTCAGCCTTTTGTCCCATTAGCTCTACTGCAACAGGTATGAAGCTGTCTTAAATATTTTCCCCTGCCATAAATGTTAATATTTGTTAAACACTCAAATATGTGGTTATAGGTCCTTATTAACCTGAAGCCTGGAATTGGTTATGCTCGAAAGATTTGGTCACCATATTGTACCACATGTAGATCCACTACTTGGCACGTTGGGACCTAGAATATCTACAATGAAATTTGAATCTTATTAGGTACTGATATCTCTCGCTACCTCTTCGAGTAGAATGGACGTAAAAATATTTTTTGTAACCCACTCCTGATTAAGATGACATTTTCCTTTGCTAAAATATTAAAACTAAACCAACACGATACTTCAAATAAAAAACAACATTTAATAGACTTGTTGCATTTGTTTTAACACCACTGGTAATACGAAATACCAACACTCATAAAAGGCAACACGGACTATATTTCAGTGGATATCAGACCAGGAGCAGGAGGCAGGGGCCCTCGGGCTGCGTCAGCGACGTTGATTAATATACCGCTTGGGGAACTCTAATTAGTAAGAGCATCTCGCTTCGGTCGGCAGACTAAGGGGCGGCCATAGAACTGGATGGAAGCCAGTGTTATTTTGTTTTTAATCTGGACCTTTATTTTTTAGCACGAATATTTCATTTTAGCCACGGAGCTTGCCATGCTCGACAAAAATATTATACCAAGATACTTTGTTATTGGTGCATCAAAATTATTAATTTTTGGTCCACCTGGTCAACTTTTCATTCCTAAACCTTGGAACATTTTGTGGATTTACGATATTCTTTTAACAAAACTAAACTTTAATGACATTTTTAATGTCCCCCGCTGGCTTAATGGCTCGCACCCCAAGTCCCCAAGATAAGCGCGTCATCGCGGCCCTTAGCCCAACTATGTAGAATACAGCCTCCATCTAAACTTCGCGTACAGTTATTACGTACAATGCAAGGTCGTGGTATTTGCTTTCTCTCGCTACTGTTCAAAACTTAATCAACTTGTATAGAAGTGGGATTGCATTGACTGAGTGCTATGTGCGGATGGACAACCTTTCCGGAAATCCGGAATCATGATGTTACTGCTCGGCTATTTGCATACACAATGCAGGGTTACAGTAACAAAGAGATATCATGAAATATTGCTACTATTATAAATGCTAAAGTTTAGATGGATGATTGTTTGTTACTTAATCATGTCAGAACTGCTGAACGGATATGGATGAAATTTGGCACAGAGAGAGGTTATAGTCTGGAATAGCACATAATTTTATCCCGGAATATGTCACATATCTCGGGAACGCGAATGAAACCGCGGGGGACAGCAAGTTACATAAAATTGTTAAGATTGTAAAATGTCAAACTTGCTTTAAGCTTAGCCATGCTGTTGTGCATATACGGTTTAGGGTCTCAAACCAGACCCACATTCTACTTCTCCTTTCTTTATTAATTTATGATTGTTACCTGATGTATGTGCCTATGGAACAAATAAAAAAATGGTTAACAATTATTCATCTTCATTACTTACTTAAGCAGGATTATCTATCTATCTATCCAATATACCTTTAAACGAGCAATTCTTGTATATATATAAATACATATATTAGGATCTCGGAAACCAACGATTTTCATGAAATTTTGTATCCAGGGGTTTTCGGGGGCGATAAAAGGTTTTATCTGTGTTTTCAATGATCAACTTCATCGATAATTGACTTAAACATAACCTGAAAAAAATGACTTCCTGACATTAACTGTTTTAACGACACAACAACATTAAAGCTACTCCAGTAGATGGCGTTGCTAAGCAACACTAAGCCGATAATCATCAACTTTACATAATTTACCAAAAAAAAAATACCGAGCATCCAGGTACTATCGATTAATTGGTGTAAATATATATTTTAAATGAAATACGTGCGTCACGTCTACACGCATCTGCAATAGATGGTAACAGTCACATGTCTACATACATATACATATGTAATACATAGACAAATGTGTCCATAGATACACATTTGTCTCGTGTTGCGGTGGCTGGCGACTAAGTTTCACCAACTTTGTGCACGTCGCATGATATGTAGCCGTTGTCTTCATAAGTCACGGAAAGTTGTAAGTATGTATACTTGTTTGTTTAAGTAGGCTCGGGGCTCGTGGTTTCGATCGTTTGGGGTTTTCAAGTGTGTGCTACTGATGGTTTTTGTCTCGGGGGTTTGAATAGAATAGAATATAAATTTTCTTGATTCATGTAGGCCTTTAGCCATGGTTTCTTAAAAATATTACAAAGATATTAAAAATTTACAAGTCTATGTATATAAAAATGAATCCCTATTTCCCTTGGTCACGGCATCACGCATGGACCGATTTCGCTAATTCTTTTTTTGTTGTGTTTGTATTGTCAGGAGAAGGTTCTTATGAAAGAAAAAATTAAGAAAGTTACGTGGAAAATTAGAAAAAGAAAACATAACGACCATATTAACTTTTCTAAAGTAACCTTTCGCTTTTACAATATAAACTCTTATAATGTAACCTAATGGTGTTTGACATAAATGTCAGTCGTTTGACAATAACGTTTAAAACAGAGGCTTGGGTCGGAATTATATTGATAAAAATATAAATTTATAATTTCTTAGTGCACATTTCACGGTTGATTCAATCGGAAGATTCGTATTCAATATTCATAGTTAACACAAGACAATGTCTGTCGTGTCAGCTAGTTCACAATAAAAATACATAAATGGGTAGCTTGTCAGGCGAGCTATTCATTGCCAAAGATTATAATCTTCTAAATTATTAAAGTATTCTTTCCCACCTTTTTAAATATGTGCCTATAATTTTATGCCTAAGTTTGTTTGTGTTAATTCGAATTTGGAAATGTCTTGGTCCACTCAATTTTAGTTAGAAAGTTTAAGAGTACATGGGTAATATTTTTAAGAAATATCGATCTAATCAACAGAAGCTATATAAATACTAATTTATGCGGTCCCCGGGCTACATTAAAAATAAAACCCATCGAACCGCTTTCGGAAATTAAATTTTATTAATTTTATAACGCGCCGCGGAACAAAACGACGGCTCGGTACGCGCCGATGGAGCGCGTGTTCAATATAAACGAACTCGGTGTTGCCATTTCATGGTTTTTCAAAATTTTAAGAATATAAAACGTTTGTTTTTTTTATTTTTATTTGGTTATTTTGCTTAAAACACAATTTTAATTAAACGCCTATAATGTGACGTTATTCACGTGACCTCTTGTTAGAGTATTTTAATTAAAATGTAGCTTTCGTGTTTTATTTATTTTCTACATTTAGTTAACTTGATATAAAAATCTATTTTTTGGTATTTAAATATTAAATTTCACAAACATATTGATGTATTCAAGATGTTATAAATCGCATCTTCTCTTGGCAAACGTGGCAACTCCAAAACGGTAGTATTCCGTCAAGCGTCCGGAATATTCGATATCGGATCATTCAAGCGCGGCTTACCGGATAACGGACGATCATAATCGCTTTGTCGGGCTTCGGCAGCCCGCAGGTTTGCCGAATTACTTCCCGCTGCGATTCGACTAATTTGAATTTTTTTGGCTTGCCAGTAATTGATATTGTCTCAATTTGCTTATCCGATTTTAATATTTCCGATAAATGATGCTCGAAGTTGTATAAAGGTCAAATCAAAACGAAATAAAGCGAGGTTTGCACATTGGGGAGAGATAATAATGAATTGGAGAATTTACTCTTAAGTAATACGATAAGAAAACATTATTTAAGATGAATCTACTAAGTTTCTGAATGCGAAAGTTTGTGTAGTATGAATGTATGTTACTCTTTAGCGCAAAAATAAATAAATAAACGGATTTGGATGAAACTTACCACATACATAGGGCAATGTAGGACCTCTGGGGATCGCGGGGTTGAAATTAATAAATCATATCGAAACCAGCCAATTTCAAAAGGTCTAACGAGCTTACGTTTTCACTTTAAAAGTTGTGAGGGTGAGAGTTTTAAATTATCTGCGAATAAAATTCACATCTGAGTTCCTAACTTGACACTCCTTCCTAAAATTGCTCGAGTTTCATATAATACTTATTCCGTCCCCTGTTAAAGTACTCATAAGAATATAAGTAAAATACCAAACCGATATAGTCCGAGAAATTTGTATGAAAATACAATGATATCCTTTGAAAAGCCACTGTATCACAATTTTCTGAACCCATATCCCGCACGGATGTCCAAATAAGACAGATGTTTACAAAGGCCTTCAACAAAACCGTACAAAATCGCCTTATGACGGACCAACAATCGCAAGAAACTCGACTGTTTGTAATACATCATTGCAGACATGGGAGTTCATAAATAAGACGAAGGATACGGAATTTTAACATGTATTCTGTTATGAAGCATCCTTTGTTAACTTTTAATGATTTCTCAGTATCTAAGAGCGAAACAAATGTGTAGGTATTTATTGGATTTATCTGAGCAAAAGTTCGCTTATGTTCTGAGTGTTTCTCTTTTATTATGAAAGCTCTCAAATATTTCATCAGCTCATTTCTCTCTCGTTTGTCTCACAAGACTATTGCCATTTTTAACAGCCGCGTCATGTTTTGTGGCAGTCTTACGTAAACAGACCCCACCACCGTACGAATCCCGTTGGGTCAAACATTTGCATATAAATTGCGCTTACGCCTTACGCCCTGGGCCGCAAGTTTTTTCTACATTACGCCACTACGGGCATTGTTGTTTGAGATTGAGTCGTTTTGCACGTGACTCTGTAGCGAATAAAAAATGGCCGCTGTTATTTTAAGCCCGAATTGGGACTCGGTTTGATGGAGGTTGTTAAGATGCTCTGGTGCCCTACAGGCGTGTTTGAATGTGATTATAGTGGTGCTACCTAAACATGAAATCTTCCATGAATGTCTGATCCGTCTATTGAGGCTTGGAAACTTTATTCCGGAATACATTCACGCTTATTTTAGTGGTCGATGCTAGCAGGGAAGTAACTACTAAAACCTTATCCAACATTAGTAGCATGTAATGTAAATTTTGTAACGTATACCAAAGCGCTAAACCTAGGCTCCAAAAACCTTATCAGCACATTATGCCGTCGCAAGTCACGCAACTTTACAAATGTAACTGCTTTTATTCTCATTCACAAGCCATTTGCCGTTAATCCCCGCGTCATAAAACAGATTTAAAGACCCAGAAAGCAGTTACAATCTCTCCATTCAATATATCAAGGAGAGTGGAAAAAAAGCGCTGACAACATGTCGTAAAGCATAAAATTACTTAGAACATATTAAAGGCGCCGCGTGGTGCCATAACTTTGCGCTTTAAAGCGATTTGAGCTCGATCCCGCTTTTTCAGATAACGTCACTTAAGTTTCACGGCGTATGGTGATTGTTTTTTTAACGGGTAATTTGAGTGTTTATAGCAACACCTGAGACAACGGAGGGCAACAAAGTCAGGCTATTGATGAGTCTGTTTTAGATCTTTAGACAACGCTTTAATTGTCGATTAACAATGTTAAAATGAGCAAGCGAGCCCAAATCATGTCATACGATAAACGAACAGTAGAAAATAAAAAGGCCTACCGCCCGCCACAAACTCTGCCTTATTATCGACGCCTTCGCATTTATCGATCCAATTTCATCATAAGCCTTAATAATAACAGCAACAAATATTTTGTTCCAGGTAAGATTGCCGATCAACTTCACAAAAGCTGTCCCATTACAATAGAAATGAGCGGATACGGAACTAATATCCGGAGTGCTGGTATCTGAAGGTAAAGGCAATTGGGAAGTATCTCATTATCATGAAATATCTGCCTCTAATGGTTTCCCTGAAAACCTTTTTCGATCTGTAAAGGGTAACGAGACGTGGACGGCGAGGCAAGTACTCTTTGCAACTCTGCTTTATGAGGTGCAGCTTTCGAAATAACAATGTTTTTTTTCTGCTCTTTGAGTCTCATTGAAAGTAGTTTACGAATCTTTGTACGAGGTCTCTTGTTGAAATATTAAATCTAGTTAGCCCCGAGGAGGTTTTACCCTGGTTCTAGCGAAATCTTCTTAGAGATTGCATCACTTATTTTACTTAAATTTCGGTTAAAGATTTCTTAGCACACCAAAAATACTATTAATAAAACATGAGTATTTCGATAAACAATACATAATATTAAGTAGTTGTAGAGCTCTTAGTGGAATGCGCGTCCGGAGAACTTATGAATTATGACCACCATACCCATGAGACTTAACAACTCCACGTCTCAGGGTCGACAACGTATTGCCGATGCCCCTGGTGTTGCAAATGTCCGTAGGCGGCGGTGACCACATACCATCCGGTGGACTATCTGCCAGTTTGTCGGTCCACTTAACTCAAAAGAAAGTTATAATGCATCGTAATTGTAATGGCAAAGCTTGAACGTGATTAACATTAATATTCAATTAATATCGTTTCAATAAAAACTTAGCTTGTACACAATTTCTCGTTTCCCAAAACGAAGAATCAAAACGAATGTCGCCCGCCACTGAGAATAAATTTCCACGAGCACGTACTACCCTCGAAATTAGATAACCGTCGAGTGCATGTATGTGCAGTGTGCATTCTGATGCGGTGGGGTTGGTACATGGACATCAGGAACGCATTACCTGGCAGCAGTAGCAACTTTAGATGTTAACGCTACATTCAAAGAGAATTGTGTTTTATTTCGTTCCCAAAATTGTTTTAGCAGAGTTTTTGTGTAGAATAGAATATATGTGTAGGTAATAGATAACGGAAATAGATTGACCTAAAACTTTGATGCTATATTTTTTTATTGAATCTTGAATTAAACTCTTTAAAAATACAATATTGTATCTGGTTCTTAACTTTCTCTTATGGCGCCCAACGTGGGACTTCTCCGAAGGCGATGTTGGTTCGTATTTTTGTCTTAATATATTATTACAGTATAAAACTAATAACAAGCTTATGTTTACACAAATTAACATATTATTGATGTATCGCGTAATATCAGGTAAAGTGGAATAATATAGGATACATTAAATATATGAAAGAGAATGATATATGTGGCCTATTAAAGTTAAAACCCGATATAATACTTGAATTGGAAAGATTTGATTGATCTTAAGGGCATGCTCTTTATATTACTTAATGAGGATGTCAAAATAATTTATTTACTGACCAAATCACAATTTTCCTTGCATACTGATTGATTGAACCCAGAAATTTCGTCCGAGGCGTGGGAATTTGGACAAAAACCATTACGTGGTTATGAATGTTCCTGATGTGCTCAATTAATCGTCTTTCTCGAGAACCTTCGTGTCGTGGCAAAACCTAAAGCAGTTCCGGTCGACACTCGAGCAAAACCTTATATTTGTCTGGTCCTAAGACCGCGATCAATCACTGTCTTCGTCCAGGATTTGTAATTAGGAGTATAATGTTAAAGTAATTTGATTATATTAAAATGGATGATTTTGGTAATATTTATGGAAAATAAATAAACAGCGGGAGTAATAAAAGCTGGCTCCTAAATTACCTTTTGACATTAAGTACTTATGAAAACATAATCTTGTTAACCTTCCGAGATTCTTTTAATTTGCATCGAGTACTTACACAATGAAATTCAATATGTATTTTCTAAATACACTTGTGGAACATACCGCCTGCCCACTTCTTAGTTCGAAGGGATACACTAAAGTAAGTAGCTCTGAAATATCTGTAATGCCGCTCAGTTTCCTGTTTCCTACGTCACTTGTCACGTGACTGTCGGATTACTCGCTTTGATTCCAACGTACTCCCTAGTGAAATAAGAATTGGCAACAGCATGGCTTTCAGTAACTTTTATATCAAGAAATTATCTTTTGATTACTGACCTTCTTTTTTTATCAAGAAATTTGTATTTTTGTTGTTCGTGGCCTCAGAGTCACGTCAGTATTTTTAGCACCATAGTAAGAAGAAAAATACAGTAATAAAACCGCCACAATTTGTCTACCACGAGTCTGCGAGATCGTTAGATTTAAAGATATGAAAGTTTATCCACAAAACTCTAATTTCACTTTTTTTATCTAGATCCCTTAGGTAATTTGCTGAAACCTCAACTTTTATCTTTTCACCGCGGAGTTGGATAAAATTTTCTGGTTTTTAGTTTAGATTCGGATTAATTGCACGATGTGGAGACAGATTTTAAATTGTTGTTTAATCTAGCTTAGTCTAATTAGTGATATATCTGTCTATGGAGAAAGAATCTATAGTTATTCGGCTTCTAACAACATCAGTAAATACTTATAATTTTTTCTCAGATATTCATTTAATTATGATTGTCAAAGGATAATAAATTAAATACTGTGTTATTGACTCATAAATATTTTGTATTTCTTTTAGCTGTACTTTATGTGACACATTAGATCGATCATTGTAAAACTTCCATTCACGCTATCCAGCAACGGAAAACTAAAACATACGACTGGAGCTAGATCAGACAAAATCCATTTCATGTTACATCGTTTACTGGCACATCCACTTCGTGTGTCCGTGTGACGGATGATGTCGGACGCTGCTGGACACCCAGACGGACAATGTCCGACGTGGACAGATCACCACTCAGCGCCGACACTTAATATTTACGTCCATTAGTGTGTTAGGAGAGGCTCTTTGAAGCTCGTATGTACAGCAACACAAGTTTGGAACAAAGGGCTTAAGTAATAGAGATTTGTTGATGCGGCTACAGGTTGTGGTGTGGAGTACATTTATCTTGTGCAAAATCACAGACCATCTGACCCCAGCTAAGACTGAGCGAATAAAGGATGGAATTATTATCTTAATTCATTGAAATAATACTCAGCGCTTAATTCTCTTTGTATTCCACATCCATTTAAATATTTTATCTTCATCAAAGTAAAACGCTTCGAGGAAAAACTGTAATCTATCAGATAGTTGCGAAGTTTGAATTCCAGCGGAAGTGCCCGCCGGCCATGATGGCCCACCATTAGCCGCGGCCACCGACTTCCGGGCCCGGAATGCCTTACCCTGCCTGGGTGGTATCCCAGATTACACGCCTATTTCTATCGGTATTACTGGCAAAGGGGCTTCAATCGGCGAATACTTGCGAGAATTTGGCTTGTAAAATTAGAAGTGGGTTGTCCCTTGTCACGAGGCGCAACTTCGCAATTTCGCAATATCTTTTTAAAAGCTTCTTTGAGCCGACTTGTTGTGGTTATTCTAAAGCTTTGAGGCGTTGTTTTTGTTTTATTGGTACTAATCTAATGCATTGATGCAAATCGCACAGAATATAAAGAGTGTAGTATTTCAGAATGTAATGAAAAACAGTCCGACTGAATTTATGTTTATTTAACACATGTATCCTAAAACATGAGTGTAACAAACACATTGTATTTCAGTTTCACGTAGTAAGTCCCATTAATATTTCATGAATCCGATGTGAGCCGGTTTTTATGAACCTTTTAAGAAAACAGAAGCCTCCGAGTGTTTATTTATTTATTACTCACTGTAACACTGTTTTACTATCGCTTTATAGCCTTTTAAATGTAAGACAATGTTCGCACACTGTCTGAATTTAGAGAAGGTAATATTTAACAAATGTGAGGAGAAATGAGGTTTTATTGCGTTATCTGAAGAGTGTGGGGTTTCACTAATCGAGTCCCTGCGTAGCAGTGTTGGTACCACTGTGTTTCTGCGTGATTCAATGCTACCAACATAAGTATTGATTTGACGCGCTACTTAAGTACTACAAGCTTTCCGTCATTAGTCTATTTTAAGTTAATTGGAAATTAATTGGCGTAGACGGCTCTTAAGGAGCAGTGACCTCTGTCACGTGTTTCTAATGTCTAATAAGCCATTGCTTCGGCTTCAGTTTTATGTATTTCTTGCAACTCACGACAGGTTGCAATTTTAGTTGTATGTTTGCGTGACTATACTTTTACTGAGATTGTTGGCATTTTACTTTTATAAATCGAAGGTTGGTTCAATTATTGCTTTTTATTAGTTTTTATTCGAAATCTGTTGCTTTTAGCATGAATTATGTCTAAGTTACTTGCTATAATGTCGATTCAGATTCGACTGCTGTGTTTAGATATTAAATATACAGAACTGTTGCTGCGGGTAACAAGTTATTATCTTCTATTTAAATTAAAAAAATTGCTGTTGTTTTGTAAGTGAGTCACTTAGGAATAGCTTGATCGATTTGGCTAATTCCTTTTTTTGCTCTTGATATTCCGAATTACGTTTATAGTTTTAGATAAATTGGAAACGTGACCCGGAAAGATGGGAAATTCGGGTAATATATAACTTTCTCAAGATACTTTTTGTATGAACTCACTATCCGCCAACGCATGCCGGGAACAGGTAGTTAGAAATTAAATTTAAAAAAAATATTGATACAGGCTTAAATTGCTAACATTACCATTAGGCATTAAGATCATAGCTATGGTAAATATATACTGTAAATTTTGTCTTGTGGGCTTACACACATATCTGAATTATAAAACATAGATCGATATCCAGAGCTCCTGCCACTATACGGCACAACTTTTATACAATAGAACCATACCTATTTTTACGAATAATTACTGTCACATAGTTGAGGATTCCATTTCGCTACTGTCACGTTATTGTGTTGTCCTCCAACGAACCGTTTTCTAGCTAATTTATTAACTCCCCCCGTGACGTAGGAAACACGTCTCAAACACGCCCGACACGTCACAATAACGAAACACACAACACTATTTATGTCACGCTGTCACTTGTCACGCTTCCCGACGTGCTGTTTGTTCGAAAAACGAATATGTTTTATTTGTTTTTCGTTCCTTTTGTGTAGCGCGATAGTTGATAGGATTTTGATGTGAAAAAAATAATAGTTTTCAAATGTGGAGTGCGGCGGTGCAACTTTTAAAATTGGAACGTTGTAGGATATAATTGTTTTAAATCTAAACGAGGTTTCATAGCGTAAATAAACTGTACGATTAATATTGTATGGTCGTAATAAATAGAATCCATTAACATCATTGATAATAAATAGCCGTTAAATATTGTAAACATTAATCTTGTGAAATACATTGCCGGCCGATTGGGGCCGTAAATTTATAAAGGCTATTGATTTACACAACCTTCTAGTTGAGGTGTCTTCATATTAGACCTTTAGATAAATCTGAATTTGTCTAAATAATCTAGGTATAAATTATAACTGTTGAGCAATATCGCATCGGTGATCTAGCGGTGTTAGGCTCGGCTTAGATACCGGAGTTTCTGGGTTGAATTCCCAGGCAAGGTGTTTTTTAGTCGGAAATGATTTCCTGTACCTCAAAATTGGTAATGTGGCTGAGAGACGGTGTCAATACTGACGCCTCTGTCTATCTCCTCGGTGTTAAGGGGTGTGAAGATATTCAAAAATTCAATTCATTACCTTCAGTTGATAAGTATTGGAACTAAGTTTACGTTATTTAAAGTCTAACTGCAAAGATTTTATCCATAAAACGCCACTAATTCTTTTTCATAAATTATTTTTAAATCAGCTATTGATGTTTAAGATGCTGTTTGTCGCTAAGTTAGTAACTTGTAACCACAGATCCTATTACTTGCGGTTTTGCAGTTGTACCTGCTGGCTCAGACTTCGTTTAATCAATGTTGTTAAATTCGTTCCCAACTTACTCAAGTAAAACTGTCGACTGCTACTTTAAAGTTGAAAGATTTTAATCTCCATTCTGCAGTCAAAATACTGTAAGTCCCCTTTGTGGTAGGTACTTCTTACTTTATAAGTCCACCATAAAACGGTTGGAAGCACTCCTTTCTACTCAATTAACAGATAATACTCGAAACGTAACAACATTAAGGCCAGCCAGCGGGACGGAAGTGCATTTCCAAGACAAAGGGACCCGACTTCATTGGACCGTATCAGATCGCACCTAATTGATCAGCTCCAGCGAAAAGTAATGGAGGAGTCAATTCATATCTTATTCAGACGTTTATCTCAGCTGTTACATTGCAATATATTTATGGATGGGTAGCAAACGAGAAATAACGTTCGATTCTCATTAACAACTTTAACGCGCCATAAAATAACCCTTAACAGCAATTTTCGCAAGATTGTTCTCGTACATTTTAGATGACTCATTAATCCTTCCGCCGGATGCTGTCTAACTCGCAAATAAATTGTTTATTTCGATAAACTTTATTATTTATCGGGCGGAAGTTGGCGGCGAGTTGCTAAACTGTCGTGTGCCCCGGGAAGATAAGCTGAGCAAGAATAAATCCCGGATTATATTGCACGGGATCCGTTTGCACCCGACGTGGGACATGAGAGTGATTTATTATGTAAAAGATTTCAACTGTACTTCGGGTCTGCGTTTGTTGACGTTACTAAATGGACCTTCTTGTCTAGACATGGTTTTAGTTGCTAGATTTAAACTTTCTTCAGATTGTGGTAAGTACTCTTTATAATACGAGAGGTCTCCAGAACTTTGCGGAGCGAGATTTTTTGTCGACTTGTCTTTGTGTTCAATAAACATTTGTTCTTTGTTTGCGAAATTTAAGTAGATTTACGAATAAACTCCATTAGGTTCCATCTTGTATTTAAATTAGTATCAATTCTAAACAGGATTGTATAAAATACAAACTAAATGAAAAAAAAAACAATCTGAATCCTGTTTCCACATTTTACACACCAAATTCAGAGCTCTGGACTATCCCATATTTGTTTAGATATAAGATAAATCCTATCACAAAAGGGCGAAGAAGCTGAAATAAGAAAAATAAACTCTATTTGGACACATTTCACGAACACAACAAGATAATAGGTTTATGAAACGTACAATATCGGGAACTTTTGTCTCCGTCTGTTCTGTTTGACGAAACTTCCCGGCTTCAAACGAGATTTGATAAGTTGAGCTTAGGGAAATTGGTTCAGGCACTTTTTTGAGGTTTTACGTTGGACTCGGGTGACAAATTTTTATACTTTGCTCGCCCCACGGTGGGCGCCAAAAAGTTTTGTAACTTCGTACTGACCGAAACGGTTTTAAAGAAAAATAGTACGACCATAAAATGTAATATTAAAAAATCATACTGAAGTAATTATATAAAGTTTTACGCCAAACAGTAAGCTTTTCGTGTTCGCTACTCACGCAAAAATAGAATGAATACAATTTCTATATTAACGAGGTTAAGATATTTATGAAATTAAATCTAATATATCTATTCAAATAGTGCTTTACAGGCACTTATGAATGGTCCGGCTCTAACGCTTTTACAGAAGGTTGCTATTGCTGAGAACTTTTCCTCTTAACTAACAATGCTGACAACTTGAACAAATGAAATAATGACGGGCATTTATAATGCTATTCATCTCACGCAGGTATACTCTGCTGGGTGTAAAAGATGCTTAACAAGTAAATAAATCACCAGGGATAATTGAAATATAGCAATTATAGCTCACTTTTAGATCTTACTTTGAATTATGGAAGTACAAAATTATGAAGTACTTGTAGCGACATCTATGAACCCGCACGCGATATTCCTACATCGCACTATTGAAGTGTTTTCAGGATTTGACCACACATATAGAAGCAGTACGACCGTGGTCAACGGACGGAATTATTAAACGGAGGAGTCTCCACCCATCGCAGCAACCCCACTCAGTCTCGACTCACCGCAGACTTCCAATCAACATTGGTACTTGCAAGCTGTCAGCATGAGCTACTAGAGCTTAGTGCAGAGTTCGTCTGGGGAAGTACTACGAACATACGCATTACAGCCGTGATCCAAGACTGCACTGGTATAGCAATACCACTCCCTACCATTCTAACGAAAAACCTGTCTAACTAGAGGTAGGAAATGAAATGAAATGAAATGAAATGAAATGAAATGAAATGAAATGAAATATTTTATTCAAATAGGCCTTCACAGGCACTTATGAAAGGTCAGACTCTACCACCGGATAGGATAGGGAGGGGGATGTTGAAATTACTCGCACCTAAGAGTTAATAGCTTCACGTCTATGAGTCGACAACGCATTGGCGATGCTCCTGGTGTTGCAAATGTGCATAGGCGGCGGTGAGCACTTACCATCAGGTGGTGCGGCTTGTCGACCCTGCTAGACATAAAAAATAACTCATTTATTATCAAGACACGGCTTTGAGATGTAAAATATTTTGTGAGTATACAAATACTACCAGGAAATGACTAAAACGTTCAGAAATTCGATGCTAATCTTGTTGATACTGTTCAAAGTGGTTACTTTGTACACACACTGCCGGAAGCAGAACACATCCAAGTTATGTACTATGTCATTTGTCGACAAACATCAGTGAAACGTTTGTTTGTGCGCGAATATCCAATATATGTATATTCTCAATATGATACATAAGTAAAGATAGGAGCTTTAACTGATATGTTGATGCTTTCTTATAGAAATTACAATAAATGTTTTCAGAAAAAAACACTACCATTTACAATTTTTCTTGTGATCTAGGCTGTGTTTGTCCGTTTAGACAGAATTATGAGGCGGCAAACATTTAACAATTAAGGTACTGAGAATATATTATTAGGGCTACGTACTCAATACCTATTAGAATTTAAACATTTAAAAAATAAATGAAATTGCTAAAGGTTTACTATTACTAAGCTTACTGTTTACATTTTGCGTGTGACTGTTGGTGTGTGTATGAAATGTTCTGGAATGATCTTTACACGCGGTCTTCTGATCCCTATCTAAGCGGAGTTTGTACTATGGAAACTAGATAACTGAAAAATTACTTTTTTTCTTCAAATATTTAACACCCAAACACAGAACAAATAGATGTACATGCTCACAAATATTTGTCCTGGGTGGAATTTGAAACCACGACTTGTGGCGTGGCAGTCAGCGTCTCTAACCACCGAGTCCTTCCACTGGCCCGTCCTTCTTTATATCAGCACAAACTTAACTAGCTGGCTAGCGGTGAACCGCCAGGTAGACCCGATTATAAGAGCCCCCTTCGTTTATAGACATTAGAAATACCAAAGGGAAACTGACTCTAAGTGCAACTTCTAAAACCCACAGCTGATAGAAGATGTAGTTAAAGCAATCACTTCCTAAAATCTCCGTCAATGACAAACCCACATTAAACAATAAACTTTAAACTTATGACAAAAACTGGTAACCCCTCGCAACAACCTACCAGCTGGAACACGTCACAATACCCACGAACGGGGTAAGCTCCGAGTCGTCCACTTAAATCCACCGGATTATCTCCGGGTGACGTGTAAGCTTGGATTAACTCTGACAGTCCTGACTGTCACGCTCGCAAGATAGATACCACCGAAACTCTTATCTCGCAATTTCAATTAATTCCAATCCTTTCCGACTGGCTTTTGACGTGGATTTGTTGAAGACAAAGCCTGCGGAAGCTGGGACTGGATTTTAGATTTTGAAGGCGTGCAGCGACTTCTGTCCCCGTATGACAGCAACATGATGTTGCTAGTAAAGCTTGTACCGATAGATGGCGCTGATTTGATTTGGAGCTGATTGGTCTGATTCAGAGAAATATCAATATTACTGTTCCCGGGAATTGAACCCAGAGCGATCGGGTCTTAAGACAAGCTTCCTTCTACTCGACCACCGAGGCGATCTTATAAATAATGGTTGCAACACTTATCAACATCTTATCAGCCGTTTGACAGCTAAGGGTGTTATAGCAATATGTACTCTGTGTCGTTTTGATAAGGTTGATTCAATAAATGAATTTTATAGCATAATAAATAAAGATCATTTTTCGTTGTCATTTTTAGCTGTCAAAACGGACCTTAAAGATCCCGATCAAAGTGCTACAGGCTCGAAAGATAAATATTGTTTTTTTTATTTGATATTGTTTGACTTTAACTAACCAATAGATGCCTTTTTCAGGCATCATACAGCAAAAAAACTGCATTCACAAAAAATATTAATTGATCTTTATAATAATGATATCTTAGTTTAATACGTACCATTTGAACAACAAAATAAATTAATAGTCTTATGTATTTTTAAACAAAGAACAAATTCAATTTTGAGGTTAACCTTCTTATGGGAGGGCTTTGAAATTGTGATCCGCAACATTTTTGATCATAAACACAATCCATGCTTCCTAAAAGTGATTGATGATTAAAATGTTACCCTGTAATACAAATGTTTCACTTCTATCGTGTCTTTAAAACACAGCCTTTTTAAAAATGTAGAATTAAATCAATCCCAAAATAAAAACATTTGAACACCATTACGAATGAATATGCGTTATTCCCTAAAATAAGTATGTTACGCCATTATTTATCCAAGCAAATGAAATTTGCCTCCGTATGCAACGTTATAAATTTTAATAGGTGTAATAATTTACGCTGATACCAGTCTTAGTAGCCGAGAGCATGTGTCTTTTCCCGAGGTAACGTTATGCGAGCTTAATAACTCCAAGAAATGGCGAAAAGGTGTTTATTGTTTCACAATATTGTTATATTTACATATGAGCTTGCCGACATCTTAAATACTTGTCTTATTCACTCTCAGTCGATTTTCACATAAAAGGTCAATTAATTACGTGAATTTTTATACCCGCAATAAACAGTGTAAAATTGCAAGAAATCCTTTAAATTAAGTAAAAAATGTTTCTCCATTAAAGTATGGCTATATCATACGGTTATGTGCCTCAAAGTATCAGTAACAAATCTCACGTGAGATTAGGGGTAGGGGTCGACTAAAACTCACATCTCACCATCGCACCGACTCCAGAACACCCTCAAATTGGAAATTTTTCCCACTCTTCTTTTCAACTCTATTTATTAAGCATTTTATTTACTTAATAAAAACAATATATTACTATTTTTATGAGGGGACGGGGGTCTAAAACATAATGATAGTATTAAGAATAAATAAAAAATCGCCGAAAGCACCTAATGTTTTGTTTTAATGCAACCAAAAAAGGTTTGTAGACGTTGTCATTACTACTCCCTTTGATTAGTCAAACGTTTTAATTAAAAGGGAAATGTTGTTTAATTCCAAAGCATCTTTTGAAGCTTGAAATTGTGCAGAAAATGCTCATTGGATTTTCCGTTTTTTCGCTGCGACAGTTCTGAGAACCCTTTGTATAGTGTTTTGTATAACTCCTAACAGAACAGAGTTGCGAAACTGTATACCGGATAAAGTTGTAACAATTCGTATTGAAAGTATTCTTATTTCCAGCTGAATCTAACTGAAACTATCTTTTTATTATTAAGCTATGAAGACCGACAAACAGGCGGTTCACCTGATAGTAAGTGGTCACCGCCGCCTATGGACATTTGCAACACTAGGGGCATCGCCAATGCGTTGTCGACCCTGAGACGTAGAGTTAAGTGTCATATGCCTGTAATTCTACCGGCCCGTTTTCTAACCGAAGCACAGCAATACAAGTGAACTACTGCTTCACGGCGGTGATATGGTGGTAGTACGTACTTCCCCAGACGATCTCTGCAATAAGAGCTAAACTACTTCAAAAAAGAGTGTTTGTTCAATAACGCAGACTATGTATATATTGCCGATAAGCATTACAATATGTGCACACCAATATCTCCAATAGTCTGGCCATTGTTTGTTCTATTGTCTTGTTTACCGATCCTTTGAATACGATTTGTTTTGTTCTTACATTGCCATTTTGTGTATCCGAGCACAAATGTTAACGTATAATATTGGCTGTATTTTAAAAAGTAATATTTGACTTCTCAATAGAAATTATAATGTCGAAAACAGTTGCGTTTATTATAAAATATTTTTAGCTGAAAGGGTTTCGCCCTTCGAGAATATTAAAGTACGAGTAAAGTGATGAATCCATTTGAAGGTTAATTCTGACTTTACAACCATTTAGATTTGTAGACAAGACTTTAAGACTTTTAGAGCTTTCAATTAAGAGCCCTTTATAATTTAAATCTTTAAAATCTTACCCCACTTTTATTTTTTGAAATTTGAACATATTTTTTGTCAGAAAATGCTCGACTACATCGTGATAGACGAGAGGGTACCACAGCCAGGGGCGCGCCCGCATCGATCCCCGGGGTCAAGGTTACCCCGCCTTTATTTAACACTTACGTTATGTAAACACGCCGTCAGATGTCGCCATTGTCGTTAATACGTGCAATTTATGAAGACACCGCCTTTGTGACAGCAGGCTGATGGGTTTCCCGCGGGGAATTGGGTTTTGCGAGCTTGTTAAGGGGCGCGGGTATATTGTGTAGCGTTTGCGAGGTGCTGATTAATGCGAGGTAGACGTGTTCTGATTTGATTGGCGGTTCGCTGTATGTGCTCGTTATTTTGCTAAGAGTGTTTGGTTTTGGAGTTTCGGGGCTGTTGGGTTTATTGATAAATGAATGTCCTGAGACGTTTTTATACACGGGCGTGTTTCTGATATCAAACCGGTGCTTATTTTATGTAAAACAGATAACTGTTATACATTTTAAATACTCCATATGATCTCTAACCACCAAGCCAACTGGCCCGTCTTTATACTTTTCAACATTCATACATCACCCTGAAATTTTGTATGTCGTACATAAAACAATCTATATCTATATGTGTGCCTTAACCTATAACTCTGCTAACGATGCGCAACTCTTGGAACTGAGATCTGGTTGAAGTTTGCAGTAGGTAGGTACATTCGCTTATAGTTCGTCAAGACTTGGACAACTTGCAAACTTGCATGGGTAATATCAATAAAGATGGAGTCACTACGGAAGCGGATGCGGATGCGGTACCTACTTTAGAAAATATTAAAACAACAATCTTAATACATTCATTTCTATCATTGTTCTAAACAATTAGTGCATAGAAAAGTCTCGAATAAGTACCTGTTTTCGTCATAACATTTTTCTTTCAGTGCCATACTTTGTGAAGGATTTGTATAACCAAAAGTTTTGGTAATTTTGCTATTTTGAGTTTTAATGGAAAAATATCTTTAGTAAACTGGTCTTCTACGTTACATGCCCTTATAACACAAAGCTTTTATTTTTCTCTGAAATGCGAGGCAATATCGTACCGTCTTATATAATAATATACCTAATATTATTTATATATTCAGGGACATTCTTTACACACGGCTATCTAATGCCAAATTAAGCTTTGATCAAATAGCGGATATACTACATACACTTTCATTTATTTATCTTATCTATCTTCAATCTTTACTTTTCACAAGACTTTTTAATAGTCGTGGAAGGTTAGCAAATACTGGCCACTTACCATCAAGTGAACCGTTGTGACCAAGCAGTTTGACATAGAAAACCAAATGTCTAATATGTGCATTTCACACGCGGTAAAAATTTAATTATTCAGAAAACTACCTGAGAGACTAAATGAATTTGATGTAATAAATCTAAGTTCGTTTTTAAGAAGAGTAATTGCTGAGTTTATTGCCGGCTCTTCTCAGTAAAAACAACCTTCCGAACCGGTATTAGAGTCAGACTATTCATAAGTGTTTGTAAAGGCCTATTTGAATAAAAATATTTTCATAATATTTTTCATAGTTACCTAAATCTAGATATTTGTCTCTATTAGTGTCGCTCTTTCCCTTCTATTTAAAATCACAACGATTTTAACTTGTCCTCTATCCCCCTACATGCGTTTGCGTAGTCGCTCTTCCTCTGAAGCCAGCTAATGTTTTGGTGGTATGGGAATATATTGCACGTCATTACCTAGTTAGCTATTGGCAGGACGTATGGGTGTAAGGGACCCCTCATTATCTCAGTTATCATTACCGTGATAAAGCAGTTAGAGTTAGATGACTCATTATTACTGATTGTTTAGTTGAACGTTTAATTGCTGTAAATCCTACTTCTTATCACTACATAGACTAAAACAATGTCGCTTTCTCTGTCACTATATCCCTATGTATGCTTAAATCTTTAAAACTACGCAACGGATTTTGATGCGGTTCTTTTTAATAGATAGAGTGATTGAAGAGGGTGGTTTTTATGTATAATACATGTGACATCCCACGGGAACGCGGGTAAAACCGCGGGGGACAGCTAGTTAATATTATAAAAGCGAAAGTTTGGGAGGATAGATGTTAGTACTTTACAAAAAATACTCAACGGATTTGGATAAAATTTGGCAGATTCATAGATTACAACCTGGAAAAATGTAACATCCTTCGGGAATGCGGGTGGAACTGCGGAGAACAGCTAGCTATGAATGCGAAAGTTTCTGAACATGAATGTATGAATGTTTGTTACTCTCTTACACAAAAACTACTGAACGTATTTGAATGAAACCTGGGACATAGATAGAGTATGTCCTCATAAAACAAAAGGATACTTTCTATCCCGGGAAAAAAGAACATCCCTCGGGAATGTGGGCGAAATCGCAGAGGGCTAACCTATGTCATTCTGAGTTAGCCAGAATTCAGGAAGATCGATTCGATCGCCTAGCTTGAAAGCGTAACAAACAAAAAAGCTCACTTTCGCATTTATAATATTAGTTACAATGTCCAGTATGAAATACAATTGAAAATTATTGTACAAAATAAAAGGTCTAGTAATGTGGTCTGGTTGAAAACCACAAATGTGAAATACCGCACAACGGTGGTGGTACTGTAACAACTGTGTCTGTGGTCGCAAAAACCATAGGCACGATCATTTAAAATGACGTCATCACTGCTGCTTAACATGGCTATGCGCAAAAAAGGGTTATTTGTAAACAATATGCACTTTTTTGTGGTAGAAATAAACACAAATTCGACCTTATTGACCAAAAATAGTGCAAAATTTGCAGGCCTCAGTCCAAGCTTAAGCCAAAGATTTCTCAAAAAGCGGAATTAATCATGATAGTTTAAATATTTAATTCTTATCTATACTAATATTAAAGAGAGTTTTGTAAGTATATGAAGGCACCATTCCACCAATTTAAACAAACTATTCCTATTTGATAGGTACATTATTCAAAGTACTACCATCATACCTATTTCCGCCGTGAAGCAGTGGTGCACTTGCATTACTGTGTTTCGGTTAGAAAGGTGAAATGACAGGTACAACGCAGTGGCGATGCCCCTAGTGTTGCAAATATCCATAGACGGCGATCACCAATTACCATCAGGTGGACCGTCTGCTTGTTTGTTGGCCCATTTCATATAAAAATAGGATACATAAAATCACTTGGGAACCCGGGTGAAACCGCGGCACGGAAAGCTAGCTATGAAATAAACGTCAATTTTCATGACGACAAAGCTTGGAGCAAAATCACAGTTAGGTTTTTATAATCTTGTAACTTAATAAGTAAAAAATCAAACACTAATAACAATTTTCTTATATTGTTTCAGGTACACTGCCCGATGTAAACAGCAATTAACGAAACTGTTGTAGCTATATTCGTTTTTAGACTACATTACTGGTAATGGAATAATGTTGTATATTGTGCTCTATTCGTTCGGAATTAGCATACGACTTGACAGCTCTCGGTGATTCGCACTCTATTCTAAATTGACCTGACGTTTGACGTTGGTAAGGTTCAAAGTGTCCATGGCATTACTGATTTAAGGGGCTATTGGATAGATTGAAAGCTAAGTTTGAGGGTAAGGTTATACTTGATGTAATTACTTCTATTCTGTACTGTACTCTACGACATGAACAGAAAGTTTATTTCAAAGTGTAAGCAACGCGAAATATAGCCACAAGGGGTCATTATCAAGTCTTGAAGTCGAGGTGCTCCCGACTCCTTTCCGGAAACTTTCCAGTAATTAATACGTACACCTGCGTGCCTCGTGTTTAGCGGTGGAGACTCGAAGTGTATGACCTTATGACGTAATGAACTTTCGGGTCTTGCGGGTACTTTGCACTTTAGTGACGGTTGGTCGAAGTTTGAAATGAGAATTTTTGTGTGTGGGTTTGGTAAAGTTGTCGGTTTTTATTTCAATTTCGGAAATATATTAACTGACTTGGCAGACGTAGTTCTGCCCTGTAGGTGGAAAGTAACCCTAATCTATGAACAAAATTTTTTACAGTTTTTTTTTATATTTTTTTACAACAATACTATTATAATTGTATAATACATTTTATTTATATGTACGAAGCGTGTTCTTTTTTGGCGTTTTGTAAAATATTGTAGGTACTTACGGTGGTACGGATCCTTCGTGTGGGAGTGTCGTACTTGGCCGCTACTTGCTCTACTTTTCGACAAGAACAATCATAACAACCGATAGTAAAACTAACACTTAAAAATATTCGGAGCTCTATTTTGGTCCCTATACAACAATAGCATAGCTATTCCGAAGTGAACTAAATCCAATACATTTTACGAGAGGCGACTGTGTTCACATTCGCACATAAAACCCGTGAAGATGTGCTCTCAATCTGAATCAATTCCCATCCGACGAGCGTTGAAGAGTTTTTGCTTAATTTCCACCCTCCACCCGACCCCCCTCTGGGAGCCTTCCCGCTGTTTTACTCGTAAAGACCCCCCAGATTACCTTTATCGTGAGAATCACACTTGTTTGTCCTGTATTAACATGTCCCCGAGTGGTTTCTGCTTGTGTTTAGCATACAATATGAGGTTTTTTATGAATATTGTTACGTGTAGGGACACTTTTGTTTCAGTCGAAAATAGGGAGCGTCTTTTAAACGTTCCCGAGGTCGTTTGTGATGTCTGCTGTGCTTTGGACATTTTACTGATATTATAAATGCGAAAGCATGTGAGAATGGATGGTTGTTTTTTACTTTTTCATGTAAAAACTACTAAGCGGATTTGGATGAAACTTGGCACGTATATAGTTTAAAACTTGAATTAGCACATAGGATACTTTTTGTCTCGGGAAAATGTGACATCTCGCGAAAGTATTGGTAGTTTCAGAAGGTGGTATTGTAAAATTACGTTACGGTATTTGAACGTCGTCTGGGGAATTCAAATATTTACATCACGATGTTGCATCCCTGCCGTCATATTTGTAATATCCTATTTTATGAAGACGGTTGCATCTTGCATCCTGCCTGCCCCCTTACGCCACCAATATATTTAAGTGTCTCTATGCAATCTCTTGTTATGTAGATATATTTCGTCTAGCTTCGAGCTGGTTTAAAGTCGCCTATATGACCTTTCTTACTAATGAGAACAAATATACGTAGTGACAAGTGCACTTGAGAGCCAGTTCTCCTCTAAGCTTGGAGTGCTTACCACCTTCGGCATTATATCTTACCATGAGATTGTGGTCAAACAAAAATAAGGCATTTTGACCAGTACTATTTTTGTATTTAATTTATTTCGAAAAGATATATCTTTTTTTATTTATAGCATGCAGACGGCCTACCACATAAATTGCATCCATTGCCATAAATCAAAAATAAAATAAACATAAAACTGATGATAATTCAATTAATAAATAGAAAATCAAAATGCACTGCAATATAAGTCGTTTATGATATTGAGTTCCACTCCCACAAGTTAGCTAAATGTATGAGACACAAACATGTACGTACCAACCTACGCAATACTGATAGGTTTCTTCATATACGAAAATATCCCAGAATATTTATTTATCTCGGAAAATATCGTCTGAAAGATACACCTACCCACCGCCCACCATTTCTAAATCTGGATCAACAAGACTAGCCTGGGTGACAAGGTCAACATCTTGACCTTTAATTTTTGTCCTTTGCGTCTTTAAAAGCTTTATATATGTCAGTCTATCTGTAAAAACGTTTGAAAGTAGTAGAGCTCGTTGTGCAGAGTTTGTCGTGGGATGTACTACCACCTTACCCATTAACGCCGAAGGAGTAGTATACTTGTATTACTGTGTTTTGGTTGGAATGATACGGGGGCCGGTGAAATTACAGTCCACATGAGACTTAACAATTTCAGGCAATGCTTGACAATGCTGCGTTGCGCCTGGTGTTGCATATATCTATAGACGGCGGTGACCAATTATCAGGTGGACCTCTGTCTGCCTGTTTGTCATACAAAATTACAGTACCTTAGTTTTTCATGTTTTTCAGTCATTCTTTTATTTATTGAATGGGAACAGTTATTCCCTTGACGATGTATCTAAGACAGGGCCTCATCATAACTTCTTCTAGGATCAGAAGGCTAAACGCAAGGCCATTCAAAATTTGAATAAAAAGGTTAAAACATATTATTTTTCCTATTCACCTTGATCCACCATGATGTTCGCGTTTTTCAGAAAAATTACCAGAGCATTCTTTATTATTCTTGTTTTAACGATGTTGCATATTTTCACTTCATGCATATTTGTATATTGTAGCATTTTTCATGTATATAATCAGATCCGGTTTCTAGTTACAAGGCTCTCAGGCAAGCACCCTCTGCTTGCAAATCCACCTGTTGGTAAGTGATCACCATCGTTTATAGACAATAGCATTTTTCAATGTAATTTCAAGGCAACTGACTCTCAAGCGATTGTCGCAATACATCAATAGGTGATTGGCGGCAGATTTTATACCCGGATGTAAATAGAAAAATTTTATTTAGGGATCGGGGGTGAAACTGCAGGGGACAGCAAGGAACAAGAAAATCGTATAAAAAAATTTGTTAATGGAAATAAATCCACTTTACTCTAGGTTATCAAATTTTGTAATCTTTGTAAGTAATTTTAAAATGAGAGGTTCTATCGAGTCGAAGATAACAAGAAATTTTATATATTCACAAGACCGTTCAAATTCCAGTGTCATCGCAGTGACGTCGAGAACCCTTATTTAAAAAATATATTAAATTCCAATTGTGGCACTGAAATGATATTTATATAGCGTTATCATAACTCAAACCGACAATCTACATATTCTGTGTCCCATCACTTCATGTGGTCCTCAAGGAAAGGGTCATGATTACATTAGGGAATAAATTTCTTGTGTCTCTTGATCTGCCATGTTTTATGAGTTTTTGGTAGTGGTATTTTAGTAGCTATGGATGTACCACATGGCTTGGGGATTGTACGCAATAGTTTTTTCAAAGAGATATTGTTCTGTAACATTTTGGCACCCAACGTATTTATTTGGAGTCCAAATAATAAAGAAACAACGAAACTTAAATTCTCATGGTTTGCTGTTAATTGCGGTTAGTACCATTGTATTTGCGCTGAAAACCTTAAGTCAACCATTAAGAGTCAAAGCGATGGAGCCAACCGCGCGTGCTATTAGACTAAATCGAGTAAGATGTAATTTGACATCAAAATGGAGGCGCGCAGGCCGCGTAATGGCGGTCTAATGGCACATGTAATAGTGTTGTAAATAATTTTAGATGTGAACCCCTTTAGGGTTTGTTAGGATTTCGCGGAGCTTGGGCAAAATAATGCGTCCCGGCGTTTTCGTGCTGCGTCGCTGAGTCCAGGGATTTTAATACGGGAAGCGGGTAATTAGTTTATTTGTCGACCTTCCACGGAGCGTAATATCCGTAAAAAGCCTGACATGTCGCCCTTGTTCCTAAAGTTAATGCAGTCCAGCTCGCCTCGCCGCTATCGAGATTCATCGTGACGGGAATATAAATAAAAATATTCCGAACAGCCTGCATTACAATCGTCCGTACGTTATTGACATCTACCGTAATAGAATGTCTACCCTTTTCGTCGGTAACTTTGAAAGAGAAATAAAACCACGTACCGCAGCGCTGGCCCTCGTTCATCGATTACTACAATAAATATCATTCGGTACAAAGTCCCTTTGAAGGCATTACGTCCGGTCGCTGGAGTTCAGACCGCAGCCGTCGCGGAAACTGAAGGTCGATTCATACTTAGCCTTAGGAGTAATTTCTTGATTGTCTTGACATTTCTTTTTAGTTTCATTTTTAGTGAATCACTCACCGGTAAGCATAGCTTATTAATGAAAACAGAGCTATTGGCTTAGCCACCGACGTGCTTGCTTACAATTTATTATGATTGGTAAGATATACTCTTATATTTATTTTTTTAATTATTTCAATAAAATTTCCTTCCGACTTGCTTTGTGTAATAGGACCACAGTAAGTGATGCTGTCTCCGAAGGCTACAACACAAAACAGTATATATCACCTACCGTCTTCTCCAAATGCGTTTTTTTATCCCAATTCTAAAGGAGAATGTATTGGAAATTTCGCCACAGCAACATTAACGAGGTCACCAAAGTTCCGGCACGTATGTCGCGTCCTCTTCCGTTACGCGATCGTGAACTTTCAGCTCCTAACCTCCTTCCAAACTTAATTGATGACCATCTATTGACATCCGAATTCCTGGAGCACTTCTTTTACGGTCCAATGTAATTTACGAGTATTTGGGCGGTAAAAATAAAGTACATCTAACAGAGTTCTCTAAAGTGAAATTGGTTCTCTTTGTTTTTATTCTTATTGCTAGTTTCTGTTTATTTGCTCCGACTTAAACTGTAATGAAATAGTTTATTGTAGGTGGTATATTTGTTTGTTTAATTAAATAGACAAAGGGCATTAACGGCGTAAAAGTTTGAGTGGGGATTTAAAAGAGTACGGGACATAGTAGTTAGTTTTTATTTAAATGTTTAATTTCAGGATCCTGTAGTAGCCATTTGTGCTTAGTACCTACTTAATGAATGAAGCCTTTTTTGCAGTATGAAATTTTCCACATTTATAAAATCTTTGTTTGCTACAAAATTAAATGAATTTTTAGAAACAGTAATAAAGTTCACAAAAATGAACATTCCAGGAGTTCTATAAGTTGACATGTATCCATAAATTTCATACACTGACAAAATGCTCGGCGCAAACTCTCATAACTCCGAGATAAGGCATGCCAGTCAAGCGAACAGGATATTGAAAGTTGGTACGTTTCGAATCTCGATTAAATACGACATGTCGATTCGTCCATATCTCACGTTGGAAATTTTAAAGTACATCAAACTTTGTTATTGGCATCGGTAGAGTTATGATGCGACGTCGGGAGTCGGGAGCCGGAAAAAGTTTGACTAGTTTGTACGATTCTACAAGTAGCAAGCCTCGTGCATGCTCCTGACGTCACGCCCGTGCGAGGCGTTGATTTATAAGTTCAGGAAACTAACCAAAGTCATGAATATTGATGTTGTTTGCTTAGAAATATCACCTTAGGTTAATGAGTTTGCGAAATGTTCTTATAGTGTTTACTGAGGGTACCTCACCAAAATGTTCAGTTTTGTCTGTACCAAGCAGGAAATTCGGGTAAAATTCACGTTGAAGGTATCTCGGAGTCTCTTATTTAGAGTTTCTTACTCTTATTACTTCTTACATGTACTTCGTAGTACTTTTCTTCAATGATTGTTTAAAAAGTTATTGAATTACCTCAAACTTCCTAAGTTTGTGTTGGATTTCTGTATATGGTATCGTTATCTAAGAATGTATATTATTACCGTTACCTGACAATATAATTAGTTATCCATGTCGTGCGAGGTAATATATTGATTTTTACTGAATTTACTACTTACTATATTTTACTGATCTAACGGCCAGATGCCTCGATCATATTCCCCGGCAAGAACATTCATTTTCAGCATTTCAGAAATGTACTACAGTTAATATACTCGTATAGCGTTTATAGGAATCAGATGAACCGTATAATCTGAATAGCGCTACTCGTTACATCAAAATTCATCTTTATCGATATTACGGCTGAAATCATGTGCATCGAACATGTTTCGACTTAAATAAATATGTTGTAAATCATACAAGCAAAACGCCCATCTGTTTACACGCCCTAATATATACTCAGCCGGTTAGCAGACATTTGACAGAGCGTCTAGACATTCAGGCTGTAGGCACTATGGCAGGTATAATAGATATCTAAGAGCCAGACGTATTAAGTTGGCTTCAGGAGCGATGTCTCTAATCAATCTCACTTGTAATTAGGGATGCCTCCGACGTGTCGAGTAATGACGGGCTTTAAGACAAGTGCCGCTGTAGTAAGGCCTAAATTTACCTCACTGTCAGTTGTCTCTGAGAGTTTCAGTGTTGATTCATTTAACATGCTCAAAGTTATATAATTAACTAGCTGCCCGGACAGACGTCGTTGTGTCGAAATAAGTCCATACAAAAATGCTGGAATTCGCTCGCAGCACCACCTACCGGGCCTGAATCTAAACCATCCAGGGCGCCACCCAAACGCATACAAAAAAATCATTCAAATCGGTCCAGCCGTTTAGGAGGAGTTCACTGTCATCACACGTACAGAAGAATTATATATATAAAGATGTAACAACGAGAAGTAGTGGAGTTAGGGCAGAGTCTGAAGAAGTACTACCACCAAACCATCCGGCGTGAAGCAATAATTACTTGTAAATACTGTGTTTTGGTTAGAAAGGTACCAGTGAAATTACAGACATGAGACTAAAGTTCAGGGTCGATAACACATTGAGATGGCTCTGGTGTTGCATATGTCAAAGGCGACGGACCACTTACCATCAGATTGAACCGTCTGCCTGTGTTTCCTACTGATGAGATTATGATCAAACAGCTATATTCCGATTCAATCCATCCATAGACTTATATCTACTAGTGTTAAGGTCAGCTGCATTAGAAAACCTCTTTACTCGATGGCTTTGTGTAATTACCACATCCTATACTTACTTCGGTAAGACAGTAAATCAAAGACAATTAGTTGTTTATGACGGTTCCATACGCCTAAATGAAAAAAGATAAATCTTTATTGGATCACTGGGAGGTCTGTCTGCGTGATTGTGCACCTGTCACAGCCAATAGACCAATTAAGTTAAAATTTGGTACACATATGAATTTCTGTGTCCCAAACACGGATGTAAATAAATTAATTTTTAATATGAAGGTCGCTTTGTAAAGTTTTGCGAACTGAACCGTGTGACATTTCAAATTTTAGAGCTTGTTATGTGGATCTCAGTTTTCGTTTATTATAAATTTTAAATAAATACTATTGTAAGCTTTTCACCAGTAATTATTATGCTGTTAATGTATATTTATTACAAATAAATGAATCTGTTTATAGATATTCCTAGAAAATAGATGTAGACTATCCAATTTCCTTTAGTTCCAATGAAATTGCTCGGTATCGTGATCATAAATAGCAAACTGGATTAGATAATGTTGTTTGACGCGTTTCCAAGAAAAGCAATTTGGAATTCTCTGAAACTTAACTTTGTAGTTAGTATCGTCAATTTCGATTGGAATCGAATCCAGCAACAGTGGTGTAGAAATTATTGTAAGTTTTCAGACTGAATCGTCGGATAATCATTTCTAAAGAGACTAGCTGTCCACCGCGGTTCTATGGTTAATCCAGGTTATTAACCATTTATGTGCCTAATTTTATCCAAATCGGATTAGTAGTTTTTATGTGAAGGAGTAACAAACATCCATTCATCCAAGGATATGCCAATATCTTGGTAACGCGGTACTTCCGTACCTTATAAGTAATTAATATTAAAAGTAGTAACAAATAAATATCCTGGGACATTCTTCACACACGTCCATCAGGGGCCCAATTCCACTAAATGCAACGTTCGAGTAGCACGTTTGGTTCGGCAATGGACGCAACGACTTATGTCAAGTCCCCCTTCGGTTCGCGTTCAATCTAATTAGCAGAATAGCATTTCCATACATTTTGTCGTAATCTTTCGAACGAATGTGAACCATTACCGAAACACAACCGCAGTTCGATCGTTGGTGTGTTTAATACAATACGATTAAACGTCAAATTTGACGTTTGGTTGTGATATGGTGGATAATGGTTCGGTGCATAATATGTTAGTGAAATCGCCTAATTGATCCCAAACTAAGCAGAGCTTGTACTATGAATACTAGACCACTAATGTACTACTAAAACTACATTTTTTAACACATACTTATGTACATCTAATATACCATGATAATAAAAATGCAAAAGAATTATTTGCAGCGATAGATAGTATGATATAAAAATCGTGATAAAACATTACAACCACTTTAATCACAACTTGCAGTACATTCGTAAATTTGCAGAACTGGCGGTCGGTCAATAAAATATCCCCGAGTGAGCACAGCAAGCCGCAGCGAGGTTAGACGTCCCTGAGGGTTCTTGAGCTGTTCCAACTATACTTGCAGACGTATTACGACTCCAAGTTTCAACTCGTACTTCTCGTTTGCTATTTGAAGCCGCAGAAGAGTTGAGATGACATTCGTTTTTGAACTAAGAATGGAGAAAAGTTTTGATGAATCGTAAAGGTTATTTGAAAATTACAGATATTTGAAATGTTCGTAACAAGCTATCGATTAGCTTCTAAAACAAACTTAATTAATATCCTATCTAATTTGAATTCTCTGTTGTGACATTGGCCCTTTGCTAATGTCACCTTTATAAACTCTATGGCAAAGTAACTTTGACGGTACTAAACCAAATAGACTTTTTCTTTATAATGAGATGAGACATTTGATTTATTAAGTTTAATGATCTGCGAAATGTTTTTCTATGCAAATTTTATAATATGGTAAGTTGGTAGGTTCGGATGTAGGAGGAAATCTCCGATACTTATCCAATTTCAACAATTCTTTCACAGATAGAAAACTGCACTATTACCAAGTGAAATGGGCTATGTTATAACATAATAATGGGGTCCGTTAGATCCTTCGACATATCTAGTAACTTGTATAGAAAAAAATACTTGTAAAGAAGCCAGATAGGCACCGGTAGTTACAGCAGCGACCCAAAACTATAAGTAGGATAGAAACATCATAAAATACGTACAATTCTTTGAAATCCAACGACAGAGGCCGCTCAGTAACATTTTACATCCAGAGTATAGTTTCAGTGTATTTTAAAATATGAAAGGCATCTGAAAACAATCTCAAACATTTGCAGGACAGTGTGCGCCGGCGGAGCTGAAATTCAACTCAGCGAACGAACGGCGTAGTACTATTTACGGAACGAAACTGTCCCCGACCAGCGAGCTTACTATGATTGCGATCGGAGTTGGCATTTTAGGTTTTTTGAATTGAGGGGTTTGTCGATGGTGCTCTTTTGCTTGGATATTATCGAAACGTGTTTGGTTTCTAGTGATTTTATTGAGTACTAGGTTTTCGCGTCGCGGTTTCATACGTTTTTTCGAAGGTAAAAGGCCGTAGTAGGGTAATCTTCGGATTTAATAATAACATTCCGCAAACATACAAACTGACAAGATTCGGATTATGATATTAGTAAAAATGTTATATTGCTTCTTTTGATTTTGGTTTCACTGCAGTAGATCTATAGCTAGCTACCTATCTATGATTGCCCTAGGTTCTAGGGCCAAACTGAATATATATTTGAATCTATTATTGTTTATTAAAATTACCTCTGTATCATAGTAATGTAAACAGAAACAGGTTTTAAATATCTGTAAACTATTTCTATCACTGAACTTTTGAAATTAACATAATTTATAATCATATGCACAAAACATTCTAGGCCATGTTAAACTCTGATACCATAAATCACAAATTTTCAAATATATGTACAAAGTTAGATGGATCACCGATCTAAATCACGAGCCCTAAAATTTGCCGAAATATAAACTCATTTTAGTAGACAAATGATATTTTTCCGTGAGCGGGCTCACTACCACTGGCATGATCAATCTTTGTCGTACAATTTATCTTCATATGCCAAATACTGGTTTTTACGTTCAACGCACAAATGTGATCGCTCATTTTTCTCCTGAAAATCGACAAGGAACATGAGCCTGTTATACTGAGAAGCTGCTTGTTTCAATTCATATATTACCATAGTACCGAGGAATATGTCCCGGCTTTATTTCTAGACTAGAGGACGTCTATGATGTCATTCACGTAGGAAAGTTTTCAGATATTTATGTGGTGACCTAAAAATTCATGCTATAAATGTTTACGACTTTGAATATGAAATTCTTGGTCTTGATCCTACCGTAAAACCAGAGTCAAGTGTCAGAGAATGGAATAAAGAGAGACGTATAAACTCGCTGGATCACCGCAATGGATGCATGAAAAAACATACACTATCTCATCATCATTTCAACATGTATTTTACTGAAACAACAGCTTGCTTAAAACGTGCACAAACTGAAAGGTGCCACTTTACTACACCGAGTGAAATACGAGCACCTAAGTATACGAGAAACACGTAACACGCGCTTGTTTATGCACTAGAATTTCACTCTTTTGTTGACGAAAATAAAGGCTGAAAACCTTTGTGAGCCGTAATAACTGCAGTTATTTGATATGCTCTATGTACAAAGAGTTAGCTTAAAAATTGACGCTGAATAGAACCAGGATGAATTGACACAATGAAGAATGGAATGGAAATCTATACTGTAACTCTGTCATGTTTGTGATGTGGATCTTAAACAGCGTTATTAAGGTGTTTTATACATTTTTACCAGACTTTCTCGCGTGGCTTCATTGACTTGCTGTTGATCGGGATGCGTTGCAATACGTCTTCGACTCGTGAAGCATGGTCGAGACCATCATACAAACATCCCTTAAATCCCTACTAATATTATAAATGTGAACGTAAGTGTGTTTGTTACGCTTTCACGCGAAAACTACTTAACCGATCATCATGAAACTTTGTACACATCTTTTTGGAGGTATTAGAAGTAACATAGGATACTTTTTGTGGTGGGAAATTGTTACATCCCTCGGGAACGCGGGTTAAACCGCGGGAGACAGCTAGTATTTATATATTTTTTCAATATTTCCAAAAAATTAAATTTTTACCGGCCAATTTTTCTATCCTTGCAAACCTTTTTCGGACAGTTACGAACATATAAACCTAATCCGTACAGCCGTCCTCAAGTGCGCTTACCAACAAACAGCACCAAATTTTTATTAGTCCATGCATTAATACGATTTCATTGATTAAATCAGTCGACAAAACAACCATCTTCCTTATTTCTGCAAATTCAGTCCAAGGACATTAATAATGTTTCCGTATCCATGCCCAAAATCGAGAGAATTACTTAGAGATTTCGACATGTAACAATGCTTTACGATCAGAGGCCAATATGGTCGATATACCGCAGCGAGGAAGTGTACCGTCTGATATGTACGAGTATATGAATAATGTATGTGCTGGAGCTTCCATGTTATGTCGCTGATGTAGATTCTATCTGTTCTATTGTATTTGTTACTGTTTTCAATCTATTGCTTAGAAATATTAGAATTTTATGAGTGTTTTGAAAGTACGCTATATTCTGGCTCAATAAGCATTTTGTCTTCATTATGATCTTGTTCTAAGATCTTGCTGTTTCTTCTTGAATTTCTTGCCTATAACCACTAGTTTTACTAGATCGCTAGGTAGTTTTGCTAGATCATTCTTATCTTATGTAGTCAGCTTTTGGAATGGTATAGAATTTTCTGGTGACAGAAATCAATTCATAATCAAACTAAATTATGTAAAAACCATTAGCTTCACTAAATCACGTTAAAGGTTAATACATTAGTCATTTTATCTCTAACAAAATCATTTCGAACACCAAGGTGGCGTATCCGTAAATAAATCGTAATGTGCCGCGTAAAGCCCAATTTTCAGGCCTTTTAAATAATTTATCGTTTTTATCGTCCATTGTGGGTACATCTGCATTTATAGTCGGGGCCCTAACGGCCCAGTCCCGCCACAAAACTTCAGGGTTGACACTTTTAATAAAAAAAATACGAAATATCCTCTAAATCTAATTTTGTCGACTTTTATGTTATCTCTTTGCGATTTATGTATTTTTTTTCCACTGTGGCACAATAGTTGCTAAACTGAGTTCCATTTAGCAACAATTTAACAAAGTGGCAACATAAACTATGCAAAGTATAGTAAATTGTAGTCAATTCGATAATCGCCGTGTCAAGGTCCCATACTATGTAGATTACGGTCGATTTCTTCAATTTCGCCGAACATCGATTGCATTAGCAAGTCATTTCCGTAAAAACATGGTCTGAGGTGGGAACCCTGGGGCACTCCCACCCTACCGTTGTCATTCAAATCCGAGCACCCCACGGCTCCGGTGCCTCCGTAATTGTCGCATTATGCGAGCCTTTTGACTGACACGTGGTGTTTGCTGGAGATTAATGGTTCCCTCTCTATATTCAATCACGTGTATTTTTTACCGGAAAGGGTTTTTATACAGCCTTCAGGAGAGAGTAATTGAAATGAATGGTATCACCGTGTATGGCTTTACTGGATTTTGACTCGAGGAAATTATTTTCTTTCGTGATTTCCGGGGTTGAGAAATGTGTTTTGCTTTTCATAAGCATGTTGCTCAACTGTATTTTATAATGTATGGTTAATATTTGGAGTAAAATACTTCTGATTAACTTTTTGGTATGTAACGTCTTCGTTATATCACCTCTGACGATGCCTACAGTCTAAAGCTTCATAAAACAGTCGTAAAACCCCTGAACTTCCGTATATAACGTGGATTTAACACCGAGTTTCCATTTAATTTATAGATTTCGCTTGCAGATGTGCGCTGTATTTATATGGAATCGTGCAGACGGTTAATCCTGAAGGTGTAACGGACAAATAGCTAATATTTCACTTTTATTATATTAGATAAGAACCCGCGGCTCCGCTGCTATCCATATTTTAGAAACCGTGCTGCACTCATGGTAACTTACTGCTCATGCTCGTTCGTAATGCTGCAGGAAATTTCAATATTGCTCTCTCATTTTCGGGATAAAATTAATGTTAATATCTTTCATCTTTTGATAAAGGGTCGTGAGATATTGGTAGTACCCTATATTACTCTTTGAAAACACCAAAAAACAGGTGTTGTTTTGATGATAAGGGCTAACGATTTGGTAATTAATAAAAACCGATATTATTGCCAAAAAAAATCTTGAAGATATAAAAACATCGTTTTAGTATAGAATCGTTGGCGCCCGACGTGGGGACCAAGCATTGTTTGTTACTACAACAACGCTGCGGTTGTACTAAAGATATCACTTACAAAGGCTTACCCTGGACGTTATTCACGGCCGTCCGGACACAAAGTGTCCGGTGTGTCAATAGGGTTTTATCAAGAAATTGTATGTTTTCTCAGTAACGTAAAATTATAGCAACAGTAAAAATAAAAAATATACTGTATTAATAAAAAAAAAATCTTTGATAGACATTGGCTTGCATCTGGATATGTTGTGTGTAGGGAAAAGTGACGTGGAAAAAACTGCCACACAGGAAAGTGGAACTGGGACCGACAAAGCTTTTTTATTTTCAGATATGATATGAAAAAATACACGCAAAAATGGCTGGCATATTTTAAAATTCAAATCGGTAAAATGTCACTTGTAAAAATATCTCAACGCACCAACGATTGCTGGAAATGTGGAGCACTCGAACAAAATCTAAAAGGAATTCCAGATTTTTCGATAACAACCCTGCCCTTTGGATACAGGGTTAATGATTACTAGTAATTTGTGCACACGGTGCCTTTGTGAGTAAATAAAGCTGGCTCACACGGAGTGGCATGGCGTCAAGGCCGCAGCGCTGCGCCGCGCTGTGTGAATATCAAATTAGTTCTTTACTACCGCATGCGGCATGATGGACGTCGTGTTAACTACAGAAAAAAAGTGTGTTCCAACCGAGCCGCTGAGCGGAAAACTGCCTTAAGTGTAGGCTGTTAATGTTGAGAATCTTTTGTATCTGGTTCTTGAAATGGCGTTGCTAATATTGCGGTAAAGTTAAAAGGTTATTTATAACTGACGACGGAGAGCTATGTTATATATAAATATGTTATACGTTGCGTCTAGGAATCAGTGTAATCGTTAGTCTAAGTAAATGTAGTATTAAACATACATTTATTTTCTTGAACTATCTATATTCTAGATAATAAATCATGTGTCTATTTGCCTACCCTGGTTGTATTAATCTTAACAAATATTTGCCTTTGTCTAAACAATATATGAAACCATTGTCTATATACTTATATATATTTTCCGACGACTGCACAACTATAAATTTTATTCAAAAATTTCCCCACATTTTACATGAAAATGTATTTTTGTCACGAAATAGTTAACACAAAGGAGGACAATGGCCCGGTGGAACACAGGTGGATTTATGTAAATGTTACTGTAAAACACCGTTAAATAGTTTTTATACGAAACATTAATAAAACTTTTATTTTCACGTTTAGTCACCCTCCTCTCTTTTATAAAGTGGAATGGATTAAAGGATATAAAATTATTAATGAGACGGGGGCCTATACTGACTAGTAGGTTAAAAAAAGTAGCCAAGAATGAGCACATTAAATTATCTTTTCTCACAGAAATAGCAGAAAAGAAAAGCTTATATTACCAGAAGATATAAAGGTAAACAGGTTGAAAATTGTGATGATAAAGTATAAAAGAACCGAAGTTTTATGTCTTAGCTTGTAGTAAGTAATGGCGACCTAGCTTTTGTTTCCTCGTGTAAATTGTTACGAGAGAAAATAAGGTAAGATGAGGATAAAATAAATTAACTGTGTATATTTTATTACTTAAAATATAAAACCGTCAAAGCTTCTGGGAGCTTTAATACTAAATCACAAAAATGTAATTAATAGTGGATATTGTTGAACATGACTTAGATACTTAATTTAATTACTGTAATATCAAAAGAGTACATACGTAGACTCTCCCTTTCATTTTTTCCATTTTGCTGAGTCTTCGTTTCGGTTAATTAATAATAACGTATTCGGGGATTTTAATTAAGCGAACTCCACATTTTGTGCTGAAGGGGCTTTGAAACTAATGGGCTATTTTAGGGCTTCTAATACATTAATTGAACCCGGCTTTTAAAGGCTTCAGCTGTCTGCTATCATACGTGGACCCTATTTAAATATGATAACCTTTGATATTTGTGTAGTACTAAAATTATACTGTACGATGTAGGAAGGATTGGGGATTCTGTGAATTATATATTAGCCACTCGGATAAAAATAATATTCTTTAAATATTTAGCTATTTTTGGAACCTGTGGTAGATTTGGCCTTTCTAAAGACTAATCTGAAGCCTGAATAAACTTTGAACTTTTAGCAAACCTGTTGAAATATATTTCACAACCTAAATAAATAAGACTGTGTGTCTGTCAAAAATACATCCTTCGCTTTATAAAAGTATCACAAAAGAGAGTAAAGACATTCATTTAACATCATCCTGCCATCAAAAAAGGCTGACGAATGGCAGCCGTCATTGCATATTCACGTTTGTTCACCATCTATACAAGGGTCTTCCGACAAAATACTTACAAATTCCATCATAACGAGCACACGGGGTGAATCCTCTCAGATCCCCCTTAACCCCATGTAAACAGAGTGTCGCACACATGGATACATCCTGTTGTAGATTTATAGCGAATCGTAAATATCCTTGCCATTCTTCAGTCATTTCAGTTTTATTGACGCAGCGCTAGCCGGTTTATGGAAATGTTGACCCGGTTGTTTAGGGCGGGAAGGTCTGGCCAAGAGGAGAATAGTGGAGGCTTTCTATTTAGGGCTTAGATTTTTTGCTGCTTTGAATAAAGCTTAAGGCGCTGTACATAATTATCTGCCGGGCTGTAAACATTTCGAGACACAGTATGTAGGTTTTCCGTTTATCCGGTGTTTTACACATTACAAGAGATTTGAAAGTATTTTTATGGCTGACCTGTCGGGAATGCTTTTGTTGACCACTGTGTGAGGTACGAAGTGCATTTGGTCTTTAGGATACTCTTAAGTTGTGTCTTATAGAGTTTGTTAGGGTTGTGGCCTGACACATGAAAAACTTAACAATTTTATACTTATTTTACAGAATATTGTTTTATTTTTAATCAGTTCTGGTCTCCAATAGTTATAATGTTACTTCATCAAGAGCAAAAGTATATTTTGCCGAAAACCGACTCTGTGGAGACCCAATAATCTCTGAAATGAAAATAAACTCCATCATACATTCAGGATGCAAACGATTTTCGGAATCGGAACTGCGATGTTCCCGGATAATGCTTTGATTGCAAAACACATTATCCCTGCATAACGGACCTATTTCAATAAACCGTGTCGAATAAACTTCGAGGTTATTATCGACCATACTACGTCCGGACTAGAGGCGAATTTGTTAAATTTTATCGCTGAATATTTAATAGGAGGGTGTTGATTATAACGTACCAGGGATTTCATTAAGCTACCCTCGAGTTACTTGTCACGCAATTATCATAAATCTAGTATAATCTTATACAAATCTTGACTTTGCGCCGCTTTGTTAGGCCTTTGTGTGCAGCTTCAGTTGTTTGCTACGTATTTCACATTAACTATCTTCTGCGCCTCGCTATTACCCATATTCCCGACGAAATTAATGTGTTCCTTGTGTGAAAAGTTAGCCTTCTCATGGGAATAGTGTAACTTTCTCTCTGTCAAAGAATTTTTAAAATATGTGAGAGCAAGTAATTAAATTAGACCTTTCATCTTTAGAGAAATTCGTTCTAATTCTAGAAAATATGTTAAAATTTAAATCCTTTAGTACAAGTACGATTTACGTTAACAAACAATACATCTATTTCTTTTAAAATAAAATCAAAATAGGTGTATACAGCTTCTATGGATATAACTATTCCGATCTTCCGTGTCTTTTTATGGTAGATGAAGCCTGCGAAAATTTTACTTTAAACGTTTGAAATAAACATTCATTTATTAATCCGATTGCTTATTTTATGAAGATAAACCGTATCATATCGCATATTAGGGTTAATTTTAGTATGAACTTCTTATTAATAGGCCCATTGGATTGCAACTAGTTTAGTAATGTAAATTTTCTATTTTATTAAAAAAATGGAACACTTCGTTCGGGTAGCGATTTGAAAGGCTTTCGATCGAACCTCCTTGCTACAAATTAGCCACTTTCAATCTAGATTCTTTATTCAAATCGTGACCCTGACCTTTTGTTTTGTTTCTTTCCAGACATTCCGTATCTGGAGCTGGCGGAGCCGGAGGAGGGCTACCACGGACTGATCCGCGAGAACGAGACCCTGGTGGAGGTGACACCGGCTATCCGCGCGCGCGGGCCGCTCTGCTCATTCCTCATACTCAACAACAAGCACCATGGAGAGGCGCCTTTTGAGGTCAGTTGCTGCACATACAATCTTAAAATGAAGTCCTATTGGAGTAAGGTTCGTAATGTATAACAGAACAGTTTACAGCAGGAGTATTCTTTAATGGTGTAATATATCATTATATCCTAATATCACTAAGCGGAGATGCAGGGATGAGCTGGACTCTCGTGAGACGGACTGCTCTTATATATCCATCGAGAAAACTGGAAAAATGTAAGGTCGGCCCAGCACTGGGACAGTATGGGCATCTAAAAATAATAGCGTTTTCAGTTTTTATTATCAGATCTTTCTCTAAATATTATAAAGCAGACACTTTTTTTTGTCTGTTGGTCCTCCCGCTTATATTTGGAAATTACATAATCAATTTTAATGGGGATTAAACCATCGTTTAAAATTTCTTTTTATGTATGATACATACAACAATTCTTAAAATACAAAGTAGGATAGAACAGATGAGACAGTTGCAAAAGAGAAAGTGAAAACCATAAATCATGAAAAGAAACAATAAAAAACAATATAAATTAAAAAAAAACGCTCGTTTACGGAAGGTGTTCAAAAGGGACGAGCACAAAGCTGTAAACAATAACAGCGCTGATTTTCAGCTGATACCTCTAGTACAGTATAAGTCCCGCAACGCCGCAAACATTTTTCCTTGTTTCGTCATATCAGCTAGAATATTGTAAAATTTAAACAGTATCGCACCCTCCCATATGATATTTTACATTGATATTGCTGAAAAATCCGCATATGTATCTGTTTTGTTATTCCTCTCTCGCGCCGCATCGGGCGGCTACAATCAACACGCGTCAGTTTTGGATTTGTAGCAGTGTCTACTGAACCGGGGGCAATTCGCGTCCGAATCGCTTTTCAATCGGGGCACTTCTCTTTTTTTCCATTCCCCCGTCGCATACGTGGAAATGTCCAGTGTTGTTTTTTTTTTCATTTTATTAGAAAGTCGATCGTCGTGCGCCGAGGTCGATGGGTAAAGTTTTGCTCTCGGTACGTTTGTAGATTCCGCCTCTCTGGCTCCGGCTTCGGTGTACGGATTTGTTTCTGGCAAATCAAAATTGCTGAACTACGGACTGGCTAGGAATCTCTTTAAACAAACTATGATTGCTTTTTTTGCGATGCACCTTTTTTCTATTATTACTTATGGAGTATGTAAGCCTTATAATTTGCTGAATACTAGCAATTCATTCAGGTTAGAGAACTGAGAGGATCTTGTCGGGGAAGTACTAATGTTTCTCTATTTAGAAATGATTTTGAAAATGCTCACCACATGTCACGTTGAGGCTTAAAATATCTTCAATGGAATGTGGGTCTCATTATTGAGACCTCTCCCTACTTCTTTAGGAATAATGGGCGTTAAGATAAGTCATAAAATAAAGCGAGTCAGTTAGATTTAGTAAAGTCGATATTTATAAAAACTCCATAGAAATTCGTTTGGTTGTAATGGAGATTTTTTTGATCATAATATCACTAGCTTCTTGCCCCACGGTTTCACCCGCGTTCGTTTTAACTTAGTCTATGTGAATCGCAATCCCAACATAAATAAATAAAAATATATATATACTTATCTGTCAGAGATTACCTCATACATCTAAACTTTACCCCTTTTTTATATAAGTACCTATAGATATGTATCGAAAATATTTAAAGTCTATAACGCAAAAGCATTTTCCAGTATTACCTCCCGAGAAGGCTGCAATATCGGGCAATAAATCAACAGCAATAGTAGCGGGCAACACTCGTAAACAACTACCATTTGCATCGAGCCGTGTAGTGCTATTGTAACAAGGCAAATCAAACTTTATTACTCTTACGATAAATGTCACACTCGCTGCACTCCAAACACTGTTACAGTGTTAACATTTATTATCTTGCGGTGTTTCGTAGAACGTGATTTCTTGGGTTTACGATTTTTTAACAGCGATGCACCGAATTCTACGATTGTGAACAAATCTGTGATGTGTTTTAGATGATTTGAATAGTTACTTGATATTTATTTTAAAGAACACGTTGCGTATATCTGTTCTTTCGTTATACTAGCTGTCCCCCGCGGTTCACCCGCGTTCCCGAGGGATGTAATATTTTCCCGACACAAAAATCCTATGTTACTTCTAATACCTCCAAGAATATGTGTACAAAGTTTCATGACGATCGGTTAAGTAGTTTTCGCAAACAAACTTACATTCACAATTATAATATTAATAGGGATGTTTATACGTAGAAACATTGGAATGTTTAAGTCAAAATTGGATATGTATTAATACAAGACATGCTATAATAACTATATATTATTATAATAATACAAGACAAAGACGTTAGTAGGCCCATATTTTAGACTAGCTAAAGTTAACAAGGCCTTTCTTGGTAATTGAGGTCGATTCCAAATAAAATACCGCTTTTGGTAACCAGAATGACTGATCTTAAATTAAATTAATATAATGTGTTTATTCTATATAAAAGTATCTAAGAATTAATGTATGGCTGATTGTTTCTCTTTCACGATAAAACTACTTAACGGATTTTAATGATACATGGCACATAGATAGTTCATAACCTAGATTAACACATAGGATACTTTTTATCCCGAGATAATGTCAGGGAAACAGGGGAAACCGCGGGTGGACAGCTAGAAGGTGAATAATTTAGAAAAAAATATATATTTGAACCGCTTTTGTAGTGTATGCCCGCTGCAGGTGTCATGTCAGTTTGTTCTGTCATGCCACTGCAACTAGAACGAACATGTAACAATATTTTCATATGCCACAGTATGAAAAGCAACAGTACGACAACATATAATTCGCGGATCGTAATGTTAAATGCTTACGTATAATTTTCATCCTTTATTTTGTATCGAGCAAGATGAATTACCGCTTTAGATAATATATTTCGGTGTGCCACTATCTTAAATAATTTTATGAAGACAGTGCAAATTTTGACGGTTTGTGTGTATGTAATCAGTTATCTCCGGAAACGCAGCACTATGAAACATGAAATTTTATATATTTCTACTGAGAATTATATGTATAATAATATTGAGTAGAAGCTTCCGTGCCGCGGATTCACCCGGGTTTGGTAAGGTAGTTGATTGTATGAAGGTATGATGCTGAAGATATGAGCTACCAAGTATCGCAAAAAATGACTGTATAATGTTTTTTTTTTTATTATTTATTAGAATATATCATATTGTTTTATTCTTTCGGCCGTTTCTCTCCCTCTATCCGTATCCTATTTGAGTTGATTCAAATTTAACTTCAAGCCGATTTCAAGTTCTTATATGTAAACAAACGCGGCACCGCTCCAAAAAAGGACCTAATAACGAGCCGACGTAAACCACCCCCATAAAATCCCACGAATGGGCTTAATATTTAACCAAGTAGAAGTTAGGGTTGAAACTTAAAGTACTTGGTGAAGTTTTCCCGGTAGCTGGCCGGCGCCGGACGACTTGGAAAGGCAATAAGTTGCGACGCCACCAGCCGCCGTTTTGCTTCGTGCACTTCTTTACGCAAAGAAAAGAGTTCTTTGCGTATTGTTACATGCCTCGATATAAAAGTGTGAAGTACTCAAATCGATAGCTTGTTGCCGCCGGAACTAGTTTGCAGTGTTACAAGAGGAGTTCACTTTGTAAATTGTCTTTAATCAGTGTTCAGTAGAGATAAGATGTGATTTGAAACTTGATGAAACAAGTGAGACTAAACAAAGACAAAATATACATCTTTATAATTTCCCCTGGGAGATAATAAGATGGGTAGTTTTGTGAAAGTTTCACCTCTATCGTGTGTGAAATGCACACATTTTTTGTTCTGAACAGTGCGTATTTTTAAATCTTAACGTATTAAAGATTTATGTAGGAAAAAAGTACCATTATAGCTATTAATAAATATACAAAAAATTGTATTGAGTTTCTCGCCGGTCCTACACAATTGAAGGCGTATTGCCGAACAGGGTAACTTTGACAATCGTAAGTGTCTGAATAAGAAATATCTTGGGATATTATTTACACATGGTCATCTGATCCCAAACTTAGCAGAGCTTGTTCTATGGAAACCAGACCACTAATATAGGTACTACATAAACAATGATTCTGATTTTGATTTTAGTATAATAAAGCTGGCAATTTTCTTTCCTCAGCCATGGCTCTATTTAAATTAAAAATGAAACCGTGTTCTTTATACAAAATAAAAATAGTTTAAACGAGGTTTTATTACACTTGTAGAGGCCACGGATTACATCGAGCCGAGCAGTGAGCCGCTCGTCGCCGAAGCTAATTTATCTCGGAACCTTGCTGAGAATAACTTAGTCTGAAGAAAAAATTGCGTTCTATATATTCAGTATCTAATATAGATGCTTAGTTACTCCGAGACTCTATCTCGAGTTTATCTCATTAACTATCTACAATTGAGATTGATTGTATTTTTTATGAGAAAAATGTCTTAATCAAACTTAGAGTCGGCCGTTAGAGCTCGCGATCTGAAGTTGCCCTCAAGGGGAGAATGCCACAAATTTTATATTTCTACTTTTTACGAGTCGCTAGGTATCAGTGTTTTATTTTAATTTGTAAAATATTCAGAGTGTGTACAAAAAATGAGATATTTTTCGGCGTTTTGTTTAATATTGTACAGTAGTACCAACTCCCACACCCTTCGCGTGAGAGTAATTTTATTCACAAATAGATCATTTGATCCCAAAATAATCCGATGACTGTAAAACTAAATATACCTGCATTTTAATATAAAGATACTTCAGACACAGTCAAAACAGACAAGTTCATACACATAAATGTTTTAACTATGGTAATCGAACCAATGACCTATAGCAGGTATACCTAAGCACTACACCAACAGTATTGTTAGTAGTAGAGTCGATATCTCCAGTAAATTACTTGCTACATCGCCTCCTCGTCAGCCTCGCGCCGACTCGATACAAAATTGCAACATATTTTTGTCTCGTTTCCTTTCCGGTCGCATCTCTTGTTATATTTTATTTCATTGTAACATGTACACTATCCAATTGTAGTGTTTCCGAACGTTTATTGTGCCTTTGTCATCACACGTGCGTTGTTCAGTTCAGTTATTTCCACAAGGCTTTTTGGAATGGTGAATTTTTACAGCTACTATTTACATGAGTAATAGAATTCAATAGTCTATGTTGATATCTTTGTGTAAGTCTTTATAGCGTTAAAAAGGACCTTCTCCATGTTATAAGCTATGTGCGTGCTAAAATTCATCAAGATTCAAGTTGTTTAGTCGTATATAACAAAAAAGGGGCCGGTGAAATTACAGGCACAAGAGTCTTAACAATTTCACGTCTCAGGGATGACAATATTGGCGATGCCCCTGGTGTTGCATAAGTCCATAGGCGGCGGTGACCACTTACCATTAGGTGGACCGCTTGTTTGAAAATACATAGAGACAGTTACTTTTACATCATATACATTTCTACTAATATTATTAAACGAAAGTTTGTAAGAAACTTGGCACATATACTTTTTATGGAAAAGTAACATTTCCCGGGAACGTTTGTGAAAACGCGGGGTGAAGCCAGTTTAGAATATAATTGGTTATTCGTTTCACTTATCAATTTCTTAGTAATTTGTCGTAGCATCGAAATACTTATGAATATAGTTGGGCTACTACTTAGGTACTATATTGACTGTGTCATGAATTTCCGTCTCGTCTCGATGGAACGATGAAGTTGACAGGTTATTAGTGTGTAGAGTTTCGAGTCTTAAATATTGACAACCTTTTGTGTTGTTTTTTTTTTGCTTTATGAGTCCAACCTTAGTAACAGAGTTCTGGCGACTGTATCTGGACATTATGATTACCCTGGGACATTTTTTGACACATGAGCTTTTGGTCCCAAATAAAGCAGAGGTTGTGCTATGGAAACCAGATAACTGATATACTACACAAACTGCCATCCATCATAGAGCCTAAGTAATTGAAAAACATTACGTATGTATGCTATGCACACAAATGTTTATCCAGCAAGGCGATAATGTAATGCTCTTGGAATTGAAATTGCAGATTTTTTTTTATGCCACTTGGGCCGACAAACAAGCAGACGGTCCACCTGATGGTAAGTGGTCACCGCCGCCTATGGACATTTGCAACACTAGGAGCATCGCCAATGCGTTGTCGACCCTGAGACGTGAAGTTGTTAAGTCTCATGTGCCTGTAATTTCACCGGCCCGCTTACCTTTCTAACCGAAACACAGTAATACAATTGCACTACTGCTTCACGGCGGAAATGGGTAAGGTGGTAGTACTTCCCCGGACGAACTCTGCACTAACAGCTCTACTACTCTAGATTTGTTACTAGATTGACCGTTGGGTGATTGCTATCTTATTCACACCGCCGTCAATGTATCGGCAAATCGGCTTCGATAGCTATTACGAGATCATTACACAATGTACCTGAGGGATTGGAATCGGAACCACGATCTACGACGTGACATACAGGGTCGCTAACCACCAAGCCAGCTGCCCCGTCTTAATGATGGATGAGTATGTAACAGTGTTAGGTCACAAAACAATGGTTCCAACTCTATACGATCAAATAGAATGCAGTATCAACCGGTGACCTGAACTAGTGTGGAGTAATATATATCAGTCCTAATAAGACTGTACAGTGTACAGTCAGTAACTAGAGTACAGTGCTAGGAGACAGATCAGCTCAAATCCGTCTGAGCTCTGGTTTCAGTTGTCTCCTGCCCATTATAACAAAAATCAAAGCTATAAAACGGAGTGGTAAAGCTAATGGGTGTTTTGTAATTTTATATTCATATATTCACGGCCATTATCGCTGAAGAGATAGGCAGAGCTGTCAATAATATGACCAACATCCCACCTTTAATTAAATTTTTATTTATTTATCTTCAACTTAATATAATTGATAGAGTAGACATACAAATAGCCCTATACCGTTTAAAATCGATAATCTTTATCCAAAAAATCCTAAACTTTTGATTATTAGTAGTCGTAGGATTTTAGTCAAAATTATAATAAAATATTTAATTTACTGGTTCCCTGGTTCAGTGGAAGGCTGACTTCCGAACTAGTGATAACTACAGTGGCTTTGATCTTTATTCAAGTACCCTTCGGAGCCCTAAACTGAATTATTGGCGTTAAAATTTGTTTTTCTTTTAATATTTTATTGCTTGATTATAAATTCGTTATGTCGATGATCATTGAATTTAGATCTGTCCTACTTGTGTTGCTGACCGTACAAGTGCTTGCCTAAGTGAATCCCAAAATACCCGAGACTAGAGACAGGTGATGGGATGTTAGCTAAGTGGTGGTGACGTCGAGTGACGTCGTACGAAGCTCGTGGATTCCAATCCTACTGTGAGGTAGAGGTTTCGATTGACGAAAGCATTCGTAAGGAAGCTTTTAGGTACAGCAATTTGTAGTCACACATCCAAAACGTTATTATATTCGTGTGGAAAATTTCATGGAAATGCGTACAGGCGTTTTTGTTATTTTATACTTTAATACTACATATAGCAGTAGTGCAATTGTATTACTGTGTTTCGGTTAGAAAGGTAAGGGGGCCGGTGAAATTAACTTCACGTCTCAGGGTCGACAACGCATTGGCGATGCTCCTAGTGTTGCAAATGTCTATAGGCGGCGGTGACCACTTACTATCAGGTGGACCGTCTGCTTGTTTGTCGGCCCAAGTGGAATAAAAAAAAGAAAAAAAACATATTATGACTTATTTTGAAAGGAGTAATTGCTGAGTTTATTGCTGGCTCTTCTCAGTAAAACCAACCATCCGAACCGGTGTTAGAGTCTGACTATTCATAAGTGCCTGCTTGAATAAATATTTCATTTCATACGAATGGCTCCCAAGAGTGACAGAATTTTCACTTGAGCAGTTAGTTTATATAATATACCGACAAACAGGCAGACGGTCCACCTGATGGTAAGTGGCCACCGCCGCCTATGGACATTGCAACACCAGGGGCATCGCCAATCCCGGACCCTGAGACGTGAAGTTGCTAAGTCTTATGTGCCTTTAATTTCACCGGTCAATATATAGAGAATACAAGTATTCATCGAATGATAGTATATGATTTGATTGATTTAATAATAATAGAATGAACCTAGACTGCGAGCAAATCCACCGGATAGATTTTATTATAAGCACATCCTCATTTGGTCCGGAAAGATCCGGATATGCTCACGTTGCCGGAAATATTATTTCTATTTACGTACAAGCTTCAGTGAATAAGATCCAATAGGGTCCAAGCGGAATTATTGAACACAGAAATTGTATTTTTCTATAATAATAAGATATGTTTATGGGATCCTTTCATGTATGGGGTTTTATTGCCCGGCCAGTTGGCTTTGTGGTTAGAGACCCTTATTACCACGCTATAGGTCGGGGGTCTATTTCTACCCAGGACAAACATTTGTGTGCAATAACGTGTCTATTAAACTACACTATGGATGTAAATATCCTTTGACAGGCCAGTTGGCTAGGTGGTTAATGCTCTGACTGCCAAACCGAAGGTCGCGGGTTCGATTCCCACCCAGGACAAACATTTGTGTGCATGAACATGTCTGTTTGTTCTGTGTCTGGGTGTAAATATCTATATAAGTATGTATTTAGAAAAAAAAGTAGTACATGTAGTATATCAGTTATCTGGTTTACAAGCTATGCTTAGTTTGGGACCCGATGGCCGTGTGTAAAGAATGTCCCAGGATATTAATATTTATTAATATTTATTATTTATTTACTTATAAGTAAAAATAAAAAGTAGTATATGCAGTATATCAGTTATCTGGTTTCCATAGTACAAGCTCTGCTTAGTTTGGGACCAGATGGCCGTGTGTGAAGAATGTCCCGGGATATTTATATTATGAAAGATATAATCCTAAACCTACTAATATTATAAATTTGAATGTAAGTTTGTTTGTTACGTTTTCACGCGAAAGCTACTTGACCGATCATCATGAAACTTTGTACACATCTTGGAGATATTAGAAGTAACATAGGATACCCTTTGTGCCGGGAAAAAGGTAACATCCCTCGGGAACGCGGGTGAAACCGCGGGGGACAGGTAGTATAAATATATTTATATATGTACATTTTATATAAATGTGCGGTGTGCGTGAATTCGCAATTCTTCTCCTACACAGCAAAACCAATTTTGATGTTTCTTTATTGGACTCATGAGGTCACCTAGGTCGTTCTCACCTATAGTTGGACCCGCTATATTGTAGAGATTCAGCTTATTAATTATAACTTTATGTATTAAAAAGGAACCGCTATGAAATCCTCTGATAATTGTATTGTGTTAATCTACTGCTGTAAACTGTACTGTGACTGTCATCAATCTTCATATTATGAACTCTTCATTTCACTCGATGCTATTTGGTTAATGATATTTGATGAATTAAGCCATCAGAAAGCTAATTAAAGGGCAAGCAACAAATCTATGATCTTCCATACTTATATGACGATTATTATGCTGTCTTAAGTATTTCGAAAAAATCGAAATATACTAATTTTCTTGCCGGTTCTTCTCAGTTGAAAGTTGACCGAAACGTTGGTAACTTTAGTAGCTTTGGCCTTCATAATTACCCTTTTGGCTTACACTGAACAATATTTCATATGTACATTACAAAATGTTCTTTTAAACTTACACTGTGTTATATAAAATGATTTATTTCTATAGATCATGGTGATAGACGAGAACGAAGCGCGGCTGCGCGTGCGCTACCCGCTCAACTGCGAGAAACGACGCAACTACAAATTCGATATCGCTGCCGTCGGCTGCGATGGATCCTATTCCAACACGTAAGTTCATCCTCTAACCCTCTAACGTCTAACATAATATCTCGTTGGATTGATTTACTTTTTGGTAGAAATTTCAATTGAGTTTATTTACAAAATGAACTCAGTGATTTTGGATCAAGCTCACTTTTCTATATATTGCTAAGTAGTAGGAGCTATTAGTTTTCGACGCAGTGGTAGTGGTCATCTCTAGAGGGTATTCGGAGGCTACTAAACATTACATTGATGACCACGTTACACGATGCTGGACTTCAAATGTTTGAGAACATGACAGTCAGAATATAATATATTAGATATTTTATTTGCTATAGATGTCTGTTTTTTAAGCAAGCAAATACAATTTATTATATATTTATTTTACAATACATATAATCCATATTATTTCCAATAAATAACAAAGCAATTGTCTCATGTTGAATTTAAAAAAATATGTCCATTAATTGCAAATGCAAAATTCATTGGGCATTTATAAAATTTATTAAATTTATTAAATTTTTTAAAACGTTTAAAATGTGTCTGTGGGAGTGCTTTCATATCATTTGATATCGTGTTATACACATTGCAAAACACAGATTAGATGAACGTTATCGCTAGAATGAATTAATCAATGTCGCAAAGCACTGGTTATGAGCTCGATACCACCCAGGGTCCCGGTGCACATAACGGTGACGGACGTGAACGAGTTCGCGCCGGTGTTCACGGAACCGTCGTACGTGAAGGCGGTGGACGAGGGCCGCGTGTACGACGAGGTGCTGCGCGTCGAGGCCACCGACCGGGACTGCACGCCGCGCTACGGAGACGTGTGCAAGTACGAGATACTCACAGACAGGAGCCAGCCGTTCACTATCGACAATGAGGGTGAGTGGACTCCGCTATAAGATGACAGCTTGATTTAATTATTTAATTGAAACTTCTTATGGAAGGGCTGTGAAATTCTGATCTGTAAACATTTTGTGTGACAAATAATAAATGAATGCTAAACACAATCAATGCTATTCAAAAGTGATTGTTGAATAATTAAAATGTTTCCCTGCACTAGAAAAGTTTTACTTCTATCGTGTCTTTGCGATACACCATACTTTTTTAGAATAGTAGAGCTCTTACTGCAGAGTCTACTGGGGATGGCAAATGAGTTAACAACTTCACGTCTCGGGGTCGACAACGCATCGGCGATTTGCCACTGGTGTTGTAAATGTCCGTAGGCGGCAGAGTACTTATCATCAGGTGGACCGCCTGCCTGTTTGCCAGTCCACGTGGTATAAAGGATTCCTATTTAAACCTCGCCTTTTAATAGTTTACAATAACTAGTTACAAGGAAATCTGTTAGAGTTCATTCGGGGAAGTACTACTAACTTCTATTTCCGCCGTCAAGTTGTAGTGCACTTATAAAGGGCAAATGAGAATGTTTCTGGTGTACCAAATGTCCAGAGGCGGCGGTGCCCATCTTGTCAGATGGACTGGCCGACTGTCTATCGGTCTACTTGACGTGTTGGTGCATCATATTCCAGGTGTGATCCGCAACACGGAGGCGCTGGACTACGAGAAGTCCCACAACCACATTCTGTCTGTGGTCGCTTACGATTGCGGCATGATGCAGTCCGCGCCCGTCATGGTCACCATCAAGGTCAACAAGCCGTGTCGTGCTGGCTGGAAAGGTAGTGTACAATGGTTTTTGTTGTTTGTAAATATCGTGTATTTTAAGGGTGCCGATACAAGAAACGTGTTTGTTTTTCAGTGTTTCATTAAATATCGTACGGTGGTACGTAACCCTTCGTATGCAAGTCCGACTCGTACTTCGCCGCTTTTATTAGGATGAAATAAATTTCTCTAAAATAAACAAAAAAATACTAATTGATATGGAGTGGTATTTTGAAATATCCTACGTCATTTTTTCCGAGGAGATATAGTGATTGATTTGAAAGATAAACAAATGTTAATACTTCAGAGTTGGTAATTTTGGGATATAAAAAGAATAGATAGAGAAGTTGAGGGCGTGTGTATGTGGCAGGCGTGGCGGAGCGCGTGGACTACGCGCCGGGCTCGGGCCCGCTGGCGCTGTTCCCGGCGGCGCGCCTGGAGACGTGCTCGTCGGACGCGCGCTGCCCCGGCGTCACGCGCATCCAGGCCGCCGTGTCGCTGCAGGCCTCGCGCGCCGGCTCCGCCTGCGACCGCGACACCTACTCCGTGCACGCGCAGCGGACCATCTGCGGTATGTGCACCCACACATACATCACACCTACCTATACACTGCACTACACTTGACTACACATACACCTTGCCCAGCATAAGAAGGTGAAGAGACGGCAAATATGAATGAATGAAAAAGCGTGAATGGTACAGTATGATAGGAAATAATGAAAGAACGGCATAAGGCGAATAAAAGTTAAGACGAAAAGAATATAGAACTAAAAGAAAGAGGAATGGATGATAAGATGGAACCGGAAGATAGTGAACACGAGAGCCGAAAGGATAACAAGTAACAATAATAACAAGTAAGGACAGAAAGACAAAATACCAAAGAAAAAGGGAAAAGCTGCAAAGTAAAAGAAAGAAAACATAGTCAAATTTATGGGGAAAACTAACAAGGTAATAAAGATAATAACATTGAAACTTAAAACACGGTCTCTGATCATGTCAGAGGGACACGAGAGATCGCTTACAAACACTTAACTAACTACACTACTCTTAACTACTCATGCACTAAACTACATGAAACTTAACTACACATACACTGAACTACACTTTACTACACTACAGATAACTACGCTAGACCACATTTAATTACACTACAATAAAACCAGTTGCAACATAACAATTTGTAATTCTCTTACACTTGAACATTCAACTGATAAAATATTTCATTCACAGGTTTGGACCCGAAAACTATCGACCTTCTACCCAGTCCCGGAGCGGGCAACGAATGGGCGAAGTCATTGAAACCTGATTCAGGTAAATATATATTCCACGATTATTTGTGGAGGTGGTCATCCCCCAGCAATATTTTATTATACGACCTTAACCATACATTACAGACATATTATATTTACAATATATATATATTTATTGTTCTTAGGTCGCGACGGCGAGCAGATGTTCGAGTTCGACGGCGCCACATCGGCCGTGGTCCCGTCGACGCTGCTGGGGCACCAGCTGGCCGGCAGCTTCGCCATCAGCACCTGGCTGCGTCACGCGCCGCGCCCCGACGGAGACAAGCACGCCAAGGAGCACGTCTTGTGTCTCGCCGACGACCACAGTCAGTACCACAGATTATGCCTATGCCACCATGGTCCTACAGTGACGTTGAACTTTCTTATCCTATCCTATTATTAATATTAAAAATTATAAAGTTTGTGACGATGGATATTTGTTACTCTTTCACCCAAAAACTACATAACGGATTTGGATGAAACTTGGCGCCGACAGAACATGCCCTGGAATAACATATTAGATACTTTTTACCGAGGCAAAATATTATACCCCTTGGGAACGCGGGTGATACCCCGGGGCATAGTATACCACTGTGGTAGGATCAACATTCCATCGCCGAGCCCTGGCTGGTATGTTATGGCATATAAAAGCTGGTTTCCTTCTAGGCTCGTGTATGCAGGAAAACGTTGGTAGTACAGTTTTGACATGGAAAAAAAATCAAAACCAGGTTTAGTAACTATGTTTCCCTTTACCGAAAGAGCCGCAGTGCTTGACCAAACATTTTTAAGTCCAAAAATAGAAATGTACCTTTTTTTGTAACAGAAATGAACCGCCACCACTACGCCCTGTTCGTGCGCAACTGCCGGCTGATCCTGCTGTTGCGGCGGGACTTCGGTGAGGGAGACCTCAACATCTTCCGCCCCGCCGAATGGAGGTGGAAGATACCAGAGGTCTGTACTGATTTCTTCCTTCTATTTGTAATTAGGCGTTTCTAATAGTTTTTATTTTGCTTTTACAATAAACGAAAAGAGTCGAGTGTGATTCAAGCTCGTTTTGACGTCTTATGCTTGTATTTGTAAACACGACTTTATAAAATCAATAGTATAATATTTGATAGAAAGAGACATCGGAGTTTGGGCAAGGTGTACAATACAGGATATATTTTTAGTATTCGGGAATACACCTGCAATATATATTTTTTTTTATTTTCATTCGGCAGACCTACTTTCCATCACTAATCATATAAATAATATTAATCATAGAAACAAATGGCAATAGGTCTTCATATATTACTACTATTATTATATACTTCATATAGTAATATACTAGTACTATGTTCAAATGAAATGAAATGAAATATTTATCCAAATAGACCTTCACAGGCACTTATGAATGGTCAGACTCTAACACCGGTTCGGAAGGTTGATTTTACTGAGAAGAGCCTGCAATAAACTCATCAATTACTCTTTTAAAAATAAGATTTTGTACATAAAGATGTGTCCTGCTGGAGCCAGCGCTACACCCAAGCATTGTCGTCATTAAAATAAAGCACAGCACACAAAAACATCACAAAAGCAATGCAAATTAAAATAATTTTAATACATACTCTGCAGTTGGATTTTTATCTTGGCCTAGTCATTTAAACAATTTAAAACAGCTAATGGTGTAATGCGTGTGTTCGGTGTGCAGGTGTGCGACAACGAGTGGCACCACTACGCGCTGAACGTGCGCTTCCCCAACGTGGAGCTGTTCGTGGACGGAGCCGCCTTCCGCGCCGCCGACGGCAAGGGGCCCGAGGTCATCGACGACTGGCCGCTGCACCCCGCCCACGGCCTCAACACCACGCTCGTCGTCGGCGCCTGCTGGCAAGGTACTGTAGGGAACGGAGGTGTAATTACAAAAAAACTAATCAAATATTAATTATTATTTTTAATATTTTAAGTTTATCAAATTTTTAAAATAAAAAACATCTTTTTCCGCGCACTCTCATTATATATTTTTCTTTTTAAAAGCAACGAATATTAACTTATTAATTCAAATTATCGTCAGCCAGTAATAGTACGAGATCCGACCGCGTGATTTATACGTTCATATGTTTGATTAATAAAATATAATTTTTATCGATATTTATAACTAAACCAATGCAGATCCGCAAAGGTGGCCATCCAAATTTGGCCGCAATTAATTTTAATTAAAATGTAATTAATTATTTATTTTTGAACAATTACGTTCACTTGTAATTGTTAAAAAATATATTTCATTAGAAAGAAATATACCTGAGATACCGAGAAAGTTCAAGGTGCCATCCCTCACTTGGCCGCAACCTAATGTCAGCCAGGTGTAAACAGGTATAATTTCGTTAAATATATACGTTCATAATGTATTATCATGTTATACATACCAAATTGAAGATTAATTCTTTCCCTACATGATGAGATATAGGTGCCTATGCAAAAATGCCCGCAAATAGTGACTGCCAACGATTAAAGATAAATAAAAGCGAGAGAAACTTAAGATAAACACCCCATGTCGAATAAAGATAGAGCATCCCAGCTGCTTGTCGTTTTTATGCTACTGCGCATGCGTCCATAGATAAGGTGCTCAACTAGTAGCTCGCGTATTTGCTTGGAGTTTAAAATACTCCAAAAATTGAGCAGTAAAAATAATATGTCATAATAATTAATCTACCAAACTAGTGTTTTCAATATTTTTTTAATTATATTCAACTAAAACAATATTTTTTAACTGTGAAACGTCATTTTAAATATAAAATTTATCTTTTAAATAAATTTTGTTTTATTACAATTTTTAACAATATTAAGTTTCGTTTATTTTCGGTCTTCATAAAAAATGTCATAAAAATTACTATCCAAACCAGTGTTTTTAATTTTTTTTTTAATTATATCCAACTCAAACAATAACTTTGAACTGTAAGACGTTAATTTGAATCTATATTAAAATTTATCTTTATACACAAATGTTTTTTTTATTTTTATTTTCATCAATATAAAGTTTCGTTTATTTTCCTTGAATCCTTGATTAAAGAACTGAATTAAAAACAATGGTAACAGAATTAAACAGAATTGATTTTTTAATTCTGTTGAATTCTGTTTCCATTGCTTTTAATTCGGTTCTTTAATCAGGGATCTGATTAATATAAATTTTTCAGTTTTATTTTTTGAAAACAAAAAATGTTGGAATCATTTATTTAACAATTATTATTTGTTTAAAAAAATTATTTGTTAATTATATATTTTAAAAGAAAAATGCACAAACCTTTTTTTCATTTGATAGGGATAGTGACAACAAAAAGTGAATTATTTATTTTTGATTTAAAATGCAACTTTTTTTTTATTATAAAAAATGATAAAAAATACAAACACTTCTTTATTAAAAAAAAATGATAAAAATTACAAAAATGATAAAAAAGATTTTACAGTTAGATAATTATCAATACATATCGGAGTACTTGTAACGAAAAAATTTTCATTTACGTACTATCGTCACTTGAATCATCAGAACTGTCACTCTCATATGTTGAAACGTCAGAATCTTTATCGTTTGTATCTTCTGAAGATTGTTCAATTAAATCACAAATAACATCTTCTACTTGCTGTGGCATTGAATCTCCAATGAACCATGTTGGTTTTAAAGTTTCATCTAAAATCCAACCATTATTTTCAGGTTTAAATCTGATGCAATCTGGATTAGTGGCATTTTGCCACATTGAATTAACGAAGATCGTACGCAATAATTTTTGTTGCAAGGATTTCAAGCATGGTGGAATAGTGCTTGAATTGAAACCTTTAAGTTTTTTCATAAATTTGTCATTAATTGTAGTCATGGCATACATTTTATTAAACATTAAAAGTCTTGCAGCGTTTACATTTTGACAATTTTTAATCCCATACATTAGAGCTATAAACTCCTGAACTACTATCATTTTGTTATCATCAAGAATATCCTCCGGATTGCTTAATGATGCAAATGTCTCTTGAATGTTCTGGTGTTTACAAAATATCTTGAAAGGGCGGACTTTTCCTTTGTTAAAAAATGCTGCTGTATAGTCGCAACCAGTAAACGCGTGGAATGCTGGTAGTGCAAGACATAAGGTCGGACCTAATTCCACTGATAATTTTGTGCAGTTAATGCAAGCTTGATCTTGATTGGTAGTTTTTTTTGAAGTACTGTTTGCCAACCAAATTTGTAAGTTGGCAAATTTATGTATATTTCCTAATAATATTATTAAGATGTCAGTGTCAGTTGCCTTAACCAAAATTTTTGCACCGTCATGTATTTTACTGATGTGAAAAATAATCCTGGTATCAGCTTCCTCATGTAGGCATGCTAATTCAGGTTCTTCGTTCTTGAGTACGATATTTCCAACCGAAGAAAATGAAAAACATAGTTCGTCGACCGTAATGAAAACTTTTTTATTTTTTAATATTGCAGCAAAACTATTATCACTCCAGTGATCAGCTAAAAATTTTACGAGAGCTTCTTTAAAACGATAATTTTTTAAACTTGCTAAAAAATCCTTGGGTCTAGGCTGTAATGGACCGCTAATTGTATATGGAATATCAATTTCCGCTCTGTTCAATCTTTCACAATCTTTGATAGAAGGAGTAAGGTATCTATCAAATATTATGTGTATTTCTTGGCTATTTGTTGAGCATAGCTTTATCAGTATTGCTTCAGCTACTTTTCCAAAACTTTGTGGTAGAGTAGAACCTATAGAATACAAATAATAGAAACCATCTATTATTTCTACATCAATATGTCCAGGATTTGAAACTTCAATTTTTGATTTTAGATGTTTACTTAGAGTAGATTTGTCTGTCTTATACATATGACCAGTACAGTGGAACAGTGCCGGAGGTACAGGTGCAAGTGGATACGACAGGCAGTTCTCAATATCAACTTTATGTTCGATAGCAATTGCTAAAAGTCGTCCGAAAATATCGCGTTCCATTTTTAATAGAGCTTGGTTGTCTTTACTTTTATTCTTAATTGTTCTTTTTGCACAGTCAGATGCAAAGTTAGAAATAACATTACGTTTGATAGATTTCACAAACCTTGTAGGATCTTCAGAACATTCCGAAAAGAAACGTAATTTTTGTTCATGACCTAATGTCTTACAATTCAATAAAAAATCAGAAACGTGTGAAGATGCTGCTTTACCAGTTGACATATTGAATAAAATATTCTTATCCAAATTTTCGCTGAAAGGATTCGTTGTTTTTTTCATTGTTTCAATAATTCTATTCAGCGTTTTATTGTCTTTCTCTATTTGATTCTTTTGCAGTGAATGAGAAGTATCATCTGCCCGTGATAGGCCAACTTCCGCTTTTACAGCTGATAAAATTTTGGTTCTTATGCTATGGCTAAGAGCCCACCTTTGTCTTGCAGCTATAGAGTTAGTGAAGTGGCTAACACCAGTCAATGTGTAACCAGCATCTGCATTTATCGTTTGCTCCAATGTTAGGTCCACAGGTGATCTACCTAAACATGAATTGGTACGCCTAACACCAAATGCACCTTGACGAAATTCCGCAATCAAAGCTGAATCGTCCATTTTCAGCTTAATTAAATTATTTAAGTACAAAGCTGCCCATTTGGAATAATTTGGTAGATTAAATGCAAAGAAATAATCACATATTTCAAAAATGCTATTTAGGTAGAGCTCTAAGTTACTGCAACGAATACTTCTGGAAAATCGATGATAAATATTAATCATTTCCGAGTATAGCAAGTAATATTGAGCGGTCTTTCCATGGCCACCCTGAAGCGTTGTTTCTCGATACTGTTTGTAATCTTCAAGTATTTGTTGTAGTGAGTCCTGTAAAATTATACGTTCATTGTCTTCACTCGGGGTATTTATTACAGCAGCTAAATCTTCATTCAATGTATCTGGATCATATTGTTTTTCCGATAAATACTTTTCGAAATGAAGAACTTGTAAGGCACCAGATGCCAGCGGATGCAATCGCTTACACCGATTAAAATGTTTGCTGTCTAAAAAGCTAACCATTGATCCTCCCGCTAGTGCTTCAGCTTGAACCAAAATCTCCACTAATCCACTGGAGTCAATGTACTTACCAATGGCTTTGAAATATGCCATTTGCATATGGAATGCTCCTAAATTTACAAACACATTATCGAATTCAGGCTTCTCATGTAATTGTATTTGCATAGCTAATTTTGCAATTGCCAAATCATAAGTGACGATAATCTGTTCTTGATCACAATTTTTCGCAATTTCCTTAGCAGTACAGAGAGTTTGATAAACAACTGCTAATGAAGTAGGAGACGAATTAATAGGAGGTAAGTACTCGACTGTTTGAGTTTTGCTACAATCAATACAAATCTTACAATTGTATCCCAACCACATGGGGAGAGAATCAATCCGTGATAGAGACATACTCCAAATATAATCTTTATCCATAGCTATTATTTTCGCAAATTGACACGCATCGATAGTCTGTGTAATTGAATCGACATGAACAAAAGGCATACTGGTGAGAGGTTTTTTGTAGTAAGTTCGAATACTTTGTGGAATTCCTTCGTAACGCCGTCTTTTACGAGGCGGATGAGATTCAATGTTGTCATCGTTAGATTGTGATGTAGAGCAATTCAAGATTTCCATATCACCACTTTCTTCATTAATCCTATGATTGAACTGGTATATAATACCAACGGTATCATGTAAAGTGTCTTTACCAGTAGCAGTGTCGACAAAACGATCGAAATTGTCAAAAGCAACATGCGTACTTAATCCGTTAACTTTACGGATGCCGGATGGTACTAAACTTTCGTCTTTTTGCGTTGCGTATGTCATTTCCGTTTCAATTTCTTCGGCTAGATTATAGCCGATAGTATGACCATACCTATTCAATATTGAAAGAACTTTTCTGGAACTTGTTATTGACTTCATTGCTAATCCGAGAGTAAGATGCTTAGATGGTTTTACTCGACCTTTAGAAACTATATAAATAAGGTCACTGCACACTGATTTAATTTTAACTAAATCCTCGTTTGAATTTTTGCGACGAATATCCGGCCCTTGAACCAAGTCACAAACAAAGTTAAACAATTCTTCTGGAATGGTGCACTCTCCACGAATAACGTCGTCCACGCTAAGATCTGCTGGTAACTTCTTATTTTCAACAGAGGTGATGCTATTTCGTAATTCATAAGCCACGTCCCTATGGCGATTTTGCTGTTTCTCTTCTAAATTAGCAATTTCACCAGCTAATTGAGAGGTATCAATCTTAAATTGATAAACAATTTTTTTTCTGTGTGCTGCAGAAGATGGCTCTATGATCAGTCGATCGCCAAAGGAATTTATTATTTTATTTTCTAAATTTTCAGCACGGTAATCGTGAAAGTCTTCGGCTTTTACTTTATTCTCACCAAATTCTAATAATAAAGCTTTGTATTGAGAAAATAAATCACAAAGGAACATGACTCGATTTTTTTCAATTATTTCCATGGTGATAACATCTGAAATAACAGCAAATGCTGACTGGTGCAATTGCCTATTCGCATGCCAATGTCCTGGTTCTGCCTTCTCTTTATTTTGACGTTGCAAAGTTGTCTTCAAAGCTGTAAAACAGTTGGAATGGTAAGCGACAGTCGGAAAGTCCTCTAAATTTTTAATTAATGACGAATTTCGCGATGATTCAGCCATTTCTTTGATTTCGGTTACAGTTGCCTCTTTTTGTGGAATCGTTACATAAAGTCGTCGCTTACCAACTTTCTTCTCAACGTGGCCGCAAAAAACACAAGCTAATTTTTTATTTCTTGTTGTTGATTCAGATGTCGTACTTGGTTGTTCTTCCAATGTTTCCTGCTGAGTAGATGAGCTACTGATGTCGTCGTTCGGAGCAGATATACGATTGGTCTCTTGGTCAGAGACTGATGCACTCGGTTGTTGATTCGCAACAGATGTACTCGGCTCAGAACATTGCGATGAAAGATTTGGTACCTATGAATTGAAAAAAAAACTTCGTTAAAATTAAATTGTCTGTCATTGATCATTTATAAAATATCAACAATAAAAATTTTTCAGTAATGAGACTAATAGTTAAGTACTTTGAGTATTTATTCGACAATAAAAATTTAAAAACAGCTATCCCATAGACAATATCGACAGCTCGAAACTTTTATAATCAAATGAAATATTTTTATTTGTTTACTGATTTTCAATAACAAAAAAAAACAGAAAAAAATTTTTTTCCCGAATTTGAAACATACATTTTAGTACTACTGTCAGTTCAAAATCATGTACAATGTTCATCTTGGAGTAACAAAAAAAAACCTAAACGATACTCGATAGATAGTATTGTTCTTTTTAAAGAAGGTCTGGCTACCTGAGTTCGTTCTTTAAAGGTTTGCCTACCTGAGTTCGTGGAGAAATAAGTATCATTGGAATAATTTTCAATTTTAGTATTAGATGAAAAACTAGGTAGTTGAAAATTTCTGTATATATCGCTGTATTAAACATTATTTTATACATTATTAAATATAAAAAGATAGTCTACTATTATACAAGTTTTATTAGATTAAAAACATCGTACTATTAAACCTACACTCAACGCAATAATATTTATATTTAGTAGCTATAAAATTATTCATTTGTCCTGTGTGATTAAAAATTGTACTTACATTTTGGGTTTTACAAAATTCTTCAAATTCTTCCTTGTATTTACTTTTTACAGTAATAACTTTTTTTAAACAATTCATGTGATAACCAAATTCATTTGTTGATTCCACATTAAGTTTTAGGTTATGATACATAAAATTTTTGTGACGTCGAAACAATATCATTAAAAAACACTTTTTAAATGATACATCACTAAAGTTAAGCACTTCTTGCTTTTCATTACACAACAAAAAACACTTCTTCATTTTATTCTTACGTTTTAATAACGTTAAGAATGAAATATATCAATATTAATATTAACAAAGTTTTATAATTTTGGACTTGAAAAAAAACAACGTGGCGCATAAGACTGTCAAAAACATATGATTGCAATATTCAGTACGGTATTTAGTTGAGCACCTTGCCTATGGACGCATGCGCAGTAGCATAAAAACGACAAGCAGCTGGGATGCTCTATCTTTATTCGACATGGGGTGTTTATCTTAAGTTTCTCTCGCTTTTATTTATCTTTAATCGTTGGCAGTCACTATTTGCGGGCATTTTTGCATAGGCACCTATATCTCATCATGTAGGGAAAGAATTAATCTTCAATTTGGTATGTATAACATGATAATACATTATGAACGTATATATTTAACGAAATTATACCTGTTTACACCTGGCTGACATTAGGTTGCGGCCAAGTGAGGGATGGCACCTTGAACTTTCTCGGTATCTCAGGTATATTTCTTTCTAATGAAATATATTTTTTAACAATTACAAGTGAACGTAATTGTTCAAAAATAAATAATTAATTACATTTTAATTAAAATTAATTGCGGCCAAATTTGGATGGCCACCTTTGCGGATCTGCATTGGTTTAGTTATAAATATCGATAAAAATTATATTTTATTAATCAAACATATGAATGTATAAATCACGCGGTCGGATCTTAGACTATAACAGTAATAACGGCCAGTGCGCTAGCATAGACCTTTCTTACAGTACCTATCCCACTCTATCTACGTTACCTTACGATCATACGCATGGCCGTTCAGTGACGTGGAATTTTCTGTTTATTTTTAAATAGCTTGTATTTTTTTTAAACGGCTACTTCATTTCAATCATACAATCTTCTGATTTATATAGAACGTAGAAATGTTGTCATACCTTAAAACTAAGACGAAGAAGCGATGAAATTACCTCAAATGTACAGACCACATGGGTCCCGAGCGAGTCTAATTGATGTATTTCTCGGGTCAAATCGAATATTAATTAAAGAAAAATGAAGTAGCATCAGTTATTTGAGTTCCACAGCTCAAGCTCCTACTCGTGTATGTTGTGTGCGCCGCAGGCACGGAGAGCGACATGAAGCACCACCTGCGCGGCTGGCTGGCGGGGCTGGGCGTGCGCGCGGCCGCCGAGCAGCCCGCGCCGGCGCTCGCGTGCCTGGCGCGCTGCCGCGAGGGGCTCAGCCTCGCGCCGGACCTATGTCCGTAGCTACACCATACTATATATTTATAAATATTAATATTCGACTAGCTCCTTCCGAGCACTTATGAATAGTCAGGCTCCAATACTGGTTACATTTGTTGTAGTCAAATTATTATTAATACTTTGCGTGTAACCGACTTTTGCTGCGGTACTTTTTCCGGCTCGGAGGACCGATCAAATTGTTAAGTCGGTCATTAATTTATTCGTATCAAATTTATGTGTATTATGTAGGAAAATTTTATTGGTGGAATTACACCCGCCTCGAAGGACTCGTGAAATTTTAGAGTATATCTTACATTAATTTATTTATTATCGTTGATAATTTTATTTAGTGAATAATTTTAACTAATATATGTACTTACTGAAGATTTTTATTCGTGGCAGTATTTGTTTAACAGTTTACTCACTATTAAAATCTTTTAAGTTCATACCGTAGGCGGTACTCTTGTCAAGTAAATAAATCTATAAATAGATGGACATCACAAATTACAAGTCTATGATAAATGATTATCGCTTTGAACAACAAGTCCACACATAAGCGCCTACTTAATTTCCGGTTTGTATGAATGGTGTCCTGTGCGGCAGACCTGAAGTCGGTGTCGGTGGAGGGCGACGGCGCGGCGGACGCGGAGACGCTGCTGCGGCGCGTGGCGTTCGGCGACGCGCGCGCCTTCCCCACGCCCGGCCGCCGCAACGTGCACCTCGACACCACCATCACGTAACTATGCTTTCATTTTCCCCATGTATTTGTCTTTGTTCTATAACAAATAAATAGAAAACTATACTTGCTGCAGTTCATCTATCAGCTGGTAGAAGGTGGTGATGAGTGCCGGTAGTGGGGGCGGCAGAAAAATAGACTATATAGTCGAATGAAATAATTTATTGTTGCCAGAAATGTCGTACAATATTGGTGTTATTATTAAATACATAAATCAGCATATTCTGTAAGTATTATGCAAAAAATAGGATATCGTATTAAATTTAATAAATAATACAGAGTTCATATTTAGACAACGCATTTGAACACCTTAATGTATTAGAATGAAATTTGGCACTATAATTTAATTTACCTGCATATTAATCCGGCGTTATCGCCCTCATTTCAGAATGATTTTATATCTATTATTCATACTAGTCGGGAATAGAGCAGCTTTCTTTAATGTCAAAAAAATTGGGTGGTCTCGGAAATAACCTCCTACTATGTTTTAATACAAGTGTAGATAGTAATAATTAAGTTAACTGTTATAGATTTCTTAATCGAACCTCAAAAACTAAAATAAATAGCACACTCATACTTGATAGATTAATATTGTAATAATATATTAACATAAAAGAGAAGGTAGGTTAATAACGGCGGCGGGCGATTAACAACATCACCGATCTCGTTCCAGCTGCGACAACGGACGCATAATCAAGGCGCGGCCGGCGGAGTCGTACATCATGGTGCTGGCCCCGCAGACGCCCAGCATCCTGCTGAACGGCAGCGCCGACCTGGCGCGCGACTACGCGCACTTCCGCGCCGGCCTGCCCGTGTTCCCCGACCTGCAGGTGCAGGTGCAGGTGGCGGCCGCGCCGCTGGCCCCGCAGGCGCAGCGCCTGGACTCCTGCGTGGTGTCCGTGTACCCCGCGCTCAACCCCGACCACGAGGCGCTGGCGCTGCAGGCGGCCACGGAGCTGCCGCTGCGGTTCGACATCCGTGCCTCCGTCACCCGCGACGGTGTCATCCTCTCCGGCGCTGACACCGTGCAGGACTACCAGGAGGTACTGTCACCACACGTCCTATACATAAAGCAGTGCAATACCATCTCCATCTCCAGGATAGATCCAAAAAGTAAATTAGAAACTACATACAAATCTAAAACAAGGTACATAAAATATGGTGTACCTCAAGGTAGCGTGCTGGGTCCACTACTGTTTTTAATATACATAAATGATCTCCCAAAAATTACAAAACACAAAATGGTTCTCTTTGCAGATGACAGTACAGCTATTATAGAATGCAATAATCCAATTAATTATCAAAATGAAATTAATAATTCTCTCTCTGGCATCATAAATTGGCTTGACAATAATAATATAATAATTAATTTAAATAAAACAAAAGTTATGCACTTCCACCAACGGCGAGTAAACTCAAGCATTAATGTTGCCTATAACGAATGTAAAATAGAAGAAGCAAGTAATGCCAAATTCTTAGGTATCACAATAGATAGTAAGCTCACTTGGAAGGCTCACATTGAAGAGACATGTAAGCGATTAAGTAAATCTGCATACCTACTGTTTCAGTTATCAATAAAGGTAAATACTGAGATTCTGATTCTAACCATGAATACATAGGACGGTGATAGAATACTGGAGAACCTGCGTTGCTGGGTACCTTCGAATTCTTTACCTCTTTACTAAATAAAATTTAATACCGAGCTATGGAACAGAATTCATAAAAAAAAATTATATAAATAATCATACAAAAATTAATAAATAATGCCATATAGATTTTATACTACTACATGTAACCTCGCGAATTCTATACGGTCGCTGAAAACGAAGTACTTTTTAAAAATGATCAAAATAGCTGGCTATTGAACGTGTGTATGCGACAGGTACTTCGCGAGATCGTGTACAGCAACAAGAAGCCGGCGTACTATCTGAACCGCGTGTTCAAGCTCACATGCTCTGAGCTCAACGGCCGCTTCACCAGCAACGAGTATGTGCAGACGGTGAGTTGATCTTACTTCAATAGATACTACAATAATCGATGATATCCAACTCATCAAAAAGAACGGGATAACCACTATTTCATCTTTTTTTCTTGATATTTCTTTTTAAGTATTTGAAGTGGCTTTAGATATGGTAGAAAGAAAGGGAGTTTTTGACCTCACTAGTTCTACTATGCTAACTTACTAACTCATTATATCGTAGAAGTAGCGGAAAAAACCTATTACTTCTAATGTGGAACCGTTCAATAGAATTTGTGGTAACTATTAATTCATAAAATGTAAATCCGTTATTGTATAATTTATAAAACAAAATTCAACAATAAAATAAATATCTCGTGTGTCAGTAATGTATTGTGATGCAATGTCGAATGCTACATGTGTACTGTCGTGGGCAGCTGACGGTGGTGCACCCGCACATGTCGGGCTCCGGCGACGCGGGGCTGGCGCGCGAGCTGCACCCCAGCGGCATGGCCGACAAGATGGACGCCGTCGTCAGGGACAAGATGGTACGTATATCTTGCTTTCATACCGTCTCCCCTGTTCACTACCTTAGCAGCTTCCTGCCTCATTCGCACAGCTAAAGATTGGAATTCTCTCTTTTTAGAGAGATTAGCCACAAACGAGAAAGCGAGCTCCATTTTCCTAATTCCTAGAAAATATATTCCACTCCTTCAATTTGTGTTATATTATGTATTTAGAAAAAAAGTGGACGATTTGTAGTGTATCAGTTATCAGAGATGTGACCTATTTGAAATACTTTTTGAGACGTATTTTCTATTTGCAAAATGGAAATACTTTGCTGATAAGTTCTGCCAGCATTACCAATTAAGTTTCATATAAAATTACTAAAGTTGCTTGTGTTGACCAAAAACTCTTTAATACTAAAAATATGTTGGTACAAATCCGGTGATATTAAACACATGTCTATTAAAAGATTATATTATATATTTTTTAAAGATATTATAAAAGTATTTCTAAAAATTCATCACGCTTATCAACGTCAGCACCAGTAGAAGTAATTTTGAGCAAAATTTGATTCTACAAAAGTATTTATTTCAATAAAGTATTTTGAAAATAGGTATATTTTGATTTACTACTTAAAATACAAAAGCAAAACAATTTTATATTTTGCATTTAAAATAGTAAATCAAAAAAGTATTTGCATTTTGTATTTAAATACTTTTCGTAAACCATTTCTTACATCTCTGTCAGTTATCTGGATTCCATAGTATAATCTCTGCGTAGAATGGGATCAGGCGGCCGGGTGAAAAGAATGGCAAAACATTTACTTACTTATTTAGTTAAAGGTTTATAAATAAAAGGATCGATAAAAATAATTTGATATCAATTGTTTCTAGAATAAATTAACTTGAAATATGAATATAATGAGTTATTTTAAATATTGATTGTACGTGTTCCCCAGGGCTCCCGCCCGCACGAGCACGAGTCGGCCGCGCACGAGCCCCGCGGGCACGACGCGCACGCGCACGCGCACGCGCACGCCGCCGCCCCGCGCGTGTACGCGGCGCACCTGCAGCGCGACGCGCACTCCGCCGACGTGCCCGCCCCGCGCCTGCTCGACCTCCGGCACTCCGCCGACAAGCCCGCCAGTCAGTATCCCACCACTGTACTATACTATACTACATATTATTTACTCATCCGGATTCCTGTCCTTTACTATATCATACTTCTACGAGCGATAACATTACTATAGTAAAGTGCGGATGCTACGTTTGTACGGAATCGTTTCCTAAAACCATTAGTAGTGACATCCGTCATTCAAGTTGGTACATTTAAAATAAACCTTATATTTTGAGATATAAAATACATTTTGTAAAATGTCCCGTTCCAGACCACGTGGCCCTGCTGATCGGCGTGGTGTCTTGCGGCGTGGTGGTGGCGGTGGCGGCGGCCCTGCTGGCGCGCACGCGGGGCCGCTCGCGCCGCGGCCCCGGCCCCGGCCCCGGCGCCGGCCCCGCGCCCGGCCCCTCGGCGCGCCCCGCCCGCCTGCCGCAGCAGGACGCCGAGATGCAGTGGGATGACTCCGCGCTCACCATCACCGTCAACCCTATGGAGGAGGTGCGTGCCCTTTGTCCGCGTCCCATCCTTCTTGTAGCCCAAACGAACACCCGAGTACAAAATTGATGGCAACTCAAAAATAGCAGTGCCATTATAACTTTAAAAACGAGACAGCTGTTTTTAGGTTTGCGATAGTGAAACAGAATAAAAATAACTATGACAACCGTTATCACCGTCCGATGGGATCCAAATATAGAAATTAATAAATAATTTACATTTCTTGCCATTTTCTATTTAATGTAAAGTAATAGGAATTAATAAATGTATCTGTGTATCTAGTCGGCTGCGGCACCGGTGTGCGCGCGCGCCGACAGCTCCGACGGGTCCGACTGCTCCGACACCGACTCCGACCGACACGACTCCGAGGACGACGATGAAGAAGGTAACTATGCATTCTTACTGTAGTGTCATCTCCCTCTAACCTTCAGTAAATGAGTATTTGAATCGATATATACCATTCGTTGTGGCTATAAGGGATCACACCTAACCAAATATATTTACCAAAATATGTTTGCCACATTAGAAGTTTTTAATAACGATAATTATTTTACTTCCTCAAAATACCTATAATACTTTTCCATTAGGTTTAACGGATGGCATGTTGATACCTTAATTATCACGCGACAGGTCGTGGGTTCGATTCCCAGCCAAGGCACACAATTGTTAGCATAAACATGTCTTTAGTATATATATGTATAAGTAGGTATGTATTTAAAAAAATATATATATTTAGTATATCAGTTATTTGTTTTTTTTTATTGTTTTTTCTTTAAAGGATCGCCAACAAATGATACACAGTTATACAATAAAGGATGTTAAAATAATATGTGCCTTGTGCTCATTTAGTTATTGGCAAACACAACTAACACAGGAAGCACCAGTACAGTTAACTTATAATTATAAATGTAAAATAATAAAAATGGAAGTGAGAAAATCAAAAATAACATTATTAATTTTTAACAAAGGTTAATAGTGTAGAGATATATTAACAAAGGTTAACAGTGTAGGGATATATTAATACTCATAGCTCTGTTATTTTGTAATATTCTAAAAAGATGTCTCTAAATTTATGCAAAGTATCATAAAAAAATGACAAACTTTATCAGACGAGCGAGATCGTTATATAACTTCTACATTCTAGTGATTGGCAAGTTAAGCCCTAAATTGGTCTTATATCTACCTATATTGAACAGTTTGGTTTCCATATTACAAACTACACCTGCTTAGTTTTGGAATCAGAAAATGTTCCAAGATATTCATTTATTTATAAAATTTCTAGAAACAAAATATAATAAAACGAATGTTTCGTTACACTTCCAGCCGTGATGCCATCCAAGCAACACAAATACAGGAACATCAGTCAGCTGGAGTGGGACAACAGCACGATGTAATGCGCAGGCGCTCGCGGACTGTACTTAACTAACGCACTAACTACACTGCACCCGTCTCACTCGCACACCCCGCACCCCTACCCCCACCCACTCCCTCTCGCTCGCACGGCGAATACAAACACTAAAACTTGAGGCGTTTGCATTTGACAAATTAAAATAAAATTTTCAAAACATCAGTAAATTCTACTATTTGTCAAATGGCAACTCCTCAATGACAGACAAAAGCGAGACACCTTAGTTCTACAATCGGGAATTGATTTAATATAAACGTCCGTGTCCAAGTGTCCCCTACATACCGTAGATATTATGAAAGCTTAGCACAAACACGCGCGGCACAAGACTCGTGTGTCGGATCGGGGTATATGACAGATGACACTAACATTGTTTGGGGCAATATTAAACCCTATGGTATTCAGATAGAGTTCATTACTCATTATTTGCTTTATGAAACAAATAAAAGGATACGTCTGAGCTCGTAAGAAGCATTGGTAAATACCGCAAAGATGACAAGTACTATTGATTTGTACGAAAGAGCCAATAAACGTAATCTCGAATTGGCAGCTTTTGTCACTTTCACCGTATATGCTAGCGCTTGTTACGCGATTTTGAACCATAGTTATACGATTTTATCACTTATAATAGAGGAAATAAAGTCTAAGAACTGGAACAGCATATTATAAGTGTTCCCCAAATAATGTGAGTAGCGACCGTATACCCCGATCCGAACACACATATAATTTGTAGTTTCTAAGGTCTCAAAAAAATATGATCATATCAAATTTATACGTAAACAAATATGATTTGAATCCTCGCTTGCTTTAGTAGAATGAACGTTCGCTACGACGCGATAGGCTATCGATCTTTACAATTCGTTTCTAATCGTAAGCAACAAACTGTACTGTATCTATTGATGATCTGTAGTCGTTGTGATTTCGTATGGAGTCGGTTATAAGGATAACTTAGCTGTAAGCGATCAGATATTTGATTGTATATTATAAAAATGTTTAAGATATGCTTCACTGTCACTTTGGTCGTTCCGATTTTTATTATTCATTAGTTTTGTGATACAATCCAGTATGGCGGCTACAGCTCAGTTTATGTATTTATTCCAATTTGCAAACGTCATCTTCCGCCACCATATTGGATATTGTCAAACCAAGCATTTAATTAGTACAACGTCTAATTTGTTTGTTCAAAAGGCGCATTTAATTTGTTATCAGTACAAACCGCTTCGTCTTTCCTGGAGAAGTTTTAATGTTTTGTCGTTTGACAAAAAAAAATGTCCAAGATATTTCTACCCTTTACGAGCTTCTCGACAAAATCGGCTTAAATGTATATTAGGCACAGAGTTATTTGAAAAAAAAATATAGATGTACGATATTATACACATTATACAGATGGTATCGGTTTAGGATCAGCTACTATGTAATGAACTATATAATTATAATATATATATTTTGAATGCGTTAAGGGATTTTTACTAACAATTAGGTACTAAGTGGCTATGTGTTAGTAAGTGACGCGCACGCGCACGCGCACAACGCTAGTGGGAAATGGCAAGAAGACGCGTCGACCATCCCTATGGGTGCTCTCCGACTCGCTCTACCACATGTTGCACAACACCAGAACAACACGAAGCAGATCGGAGGAGCCAGTAGACATAAGAGTAGTTAAGTTTTCATTTCTTCGTCCTGTCAGCTGTTTCCATCGCTTGTGGTGGGTGTTGCGGTCTCGCTCGCACGCGCACGGCGGCATCGCTCCATCTCTGTCGGGAGGTTGCATATCAAGGATCGTTTGCCATATTAGAAGTAACGTAATGTCTGTTATAAGAAACATTGACTGTACAATCATTAAGCAATCGTTGTGGACATAATCATTGATGTATTTTTGTCTCTAGTTGACGTCACGTGTTGTTTTCTGTCTCTTTCGCTCGACGAATGTTATGTTGGACCCTTCTGGTTTTTAAATTATTTTAACTGAATATTTTGTACGCTAATGAAGCACACTATCGCAACATGTGTAGTTGTTGCCTTATTTGGTATCAATTCGGCGATTTTTTAATTATAAACTGTTTTATTGTGTACCCTCGTCACGGTTATTATGTTTTTTGTGACACCTGTCATTGCTTTAGCATATAGAACTGGCTAAGATGCAATTTTAAATTTCTGATCATTTGAGAATTCAAAAAGAACAACAATGTATTCTCATATGGTAAGTTGCACTCTGGGGTATTTTTTGTTAGTTTATATCTGTCGTAGGAAACGCCGTTACGTTGGTTTTCACTCGACTACCGTCCAATCTCCATTTCCCTTTTAATTCTTCTATATTTTAAGATCTGACTCGTTATCTTATATCGTTTCGACGTGGCTCAAAGATCAGCACAAATGCAGGCATTTGAATGTACCCAGATATACATAACCAAGTATTATGATGCGGTAGCTACCTATACTATACTATACATATTGTTCTTTATCAATATTATTATTGTATACTATTATAATTCATTTTTATTTCTTTTCTTTTTTGTATTATCGCGGTATTATTAAAGTATAATTAGGGAACTTCTTTGATGTATGAATTATTATATTTTAGCTAAAAATAAAGTTGGTTTAAAATATTTGTTGTTGTTTTATTTTTTAAATTCCCTACCCCTATTAGTATAAGTAATAGAAGCAAGTGTATACATGAATTCTGAAATAATTTCGCCTGGATCAATCCTCAGGATACTAGGATAGGTTACTGAACGTTATAGTTCACTACTATAACGTTTTACATGATCGTGTGGTTGAAGGTGGTAAGCGAACATCAAAATGTATACTTCAATGTATGAATATCTTAAACCTAAAAGAAAAACCAAAAATAATTCTCAAATTAGTCACCAAATAACATAATTATTTTTTCCATAGTTAAAAAGTTATAGAGATGTGTGGACTCACCAGAAAGCTTCCAGTTAGGCCACGCTGTATTCCAAAAAAAATATCACTCGGCAAAGATTTCTTTGCGCCCAGATTTAAAGATTAAAGATTGGCCCTGCTAAGAAGTATACGTATTTTACTGGTGAGGCCACGCTGTATCTTAAAAACTAGACCACACCTAGTGAAGTCTAAGCTAAGTTAGTAGCCGAATTTTATAAGTCATAAGTCAGTCCTTGGCTTAGAAGATATTCGTTTTCATAAGAGGTAGTCCAAGAGGTATGTACCGTATTCTGCACAACTGAAAATATTGTTCTACAATTTCAAGGGTCCTTCCTAGCAAGGTCAATCACTATTGAACCGGGAACCGACAAATTCTGATGTTTAGCGAAAAATTTGCAAAAAAATGTCCTCCCGTGATGGCACCTGTGACAAATAGGGTCACACGAAATATTGGTTTTTTATCATATTATCCTATAAGTAAATTATTTTGCTTGTATAAAAGGCGAAAATCGCCATAGCCTGGGCTTAAACATCAAGATAAAGATTAGGAATATCAGCTACATCTAACCCTCAGAACCAAGCAATATCATAAACTAAGGTAACTCAGTTAGGTAATGGTTAAAATAGTTACCTTCATAGTCACAAGATGGCGCTGTTGGTATACTAAGAGTATTTATGAACGACCTGTAGCGTGGCCGGCAGTCTCTAACCACAAAAAGCAACTGGCCTGTCTTTGTAATATATTTATTTAAATAGGCCATCACAAACACTTATGAATGGTCATACTCTAACGCCGGCAATAAACTAAGCAATTACTCTTCAAAACAAGGATTCGTACATTCTATTTTAAATATTAGGTGTGCCATTTTTTTTTATACTACTAAGGTAACAAGCTGACAGTCAGTCTGGTGGTTAACAGTCACCGCAGTCTATGGACGCTTGCAACACCGTGGGAATCACTCGCGCGTTGTCGACCCTGCACAAATCTCTTCACACCCTTCTTGAAGAACCCCATGTTGTAGGTACTCATTATTGGCTAAATCGTTAGGTAATTACCTACTACATTACTAACTAAGTCCTATAACTAACACTTAACTGCAGCGCCATTCATCGGATCATAGTATAGCTAGGAATCATCGCGTGGGGATCCCCTCGACAAATATAAATCCTACTAAGTAATAGGTACGTAAGTATGCGAAAGTTCGTGAAGATAGACGGACGAATGTTTGTTACTCTTTACACAAATAGGTACTTAGATACTAACTACCTACTTACCTAGGTAAACGACCGGTGACGTAGCAGTCAGGGCCACAAATTTGTGAATTTGAGCTGATTCCTTCAAGTCGTTCAGAAGATACATGATCATAGACTCACTTACTTACCTAAAGCTTATTAAATAAAACTTACGAGCCTATACCATGACGAACCTGTCAGTGTACGATATAGCTAGTCTACTTAGGCATAAGATATGAAATTTTTATGCTGGAAATTATATCATATAGGACCTTCCTCATTCGTTTAGGTAGGTCGGTACCTACCTAGGTACTTAAATAAAGTATTTTTCATGTAGGTACTTAGTCCTAACGTTACCAAATCCGTTTTTCGTGAAAAACTGCAAGTCTCGTACACTTGGAAGGTTACTTACCTTACCTAAGTGTGTATTTCTCGCAAGTTCTTCTTTGTTGAAGGCTGACTTGCCAGTTTACCACCGGTTCGGAAGTTCACTATACCTATTTGACCCTCAAAAGTTATCTTTTTAGAGCCTGAACTAAAAATAGCAATTAATTTTGTTTAAATAGATAGACAAAATAATGACTTTGGTTTATACTCTTTAGGTATAAAAATAAGCAGGTACCTAAGTACGTAATGCACTTGTTTGTGCAAGGTGCATTCTATTGCAGGATACCTTCGTGCACTTAGTAGGCATGCATAGATATTTTTGCAAATAAATAAATCTTAACTTTGTGATAACGAATATTATTTCGTTGTCATTTGATACACCGATTTAAAAATAAAGGTAGTCTCTATCCTGGATTTACTCTGTGTCGCAGTGCGCAAACCTCATAAAACGTTCGCCAAACATACTGCATAATGCACGCCACGAGACCCGCCTAATGAGTCCGAGTGAGACGCGCATACACCACGAGTGTGCGAGTGAACGGGACGAGAGATATACGGGAAGAAATGCGCAACAAAACTGAGCGAGATGGCGCGAGAGCTCCGAGAGGGAGGAGCGAGGTACGACTGCTGTTGGTCCAAATAGTGAATTATTGAAGGTGGCGACCGCCCTTTGGGCAGCGAGTGGCGGGAGCCGCGGGTGCGCGGGGCGCGGGGGAGCGCGGGCGCGGGGGGCGCGGGGGCGGGGGTGCCGAGTGTTTGCCGCGCGCCTTTCCAACGTCACACCAATTTTGAATTTGGAACGGCCATCTTTGACCCGTTTTTTGATTTTTCGCGTTCGTTCGTTCGATGCTCTTTTGGTTCATTGGAAAATCATAGACCGAGTTTTGTTCTTTTTGTGTGTGGTGGTGGTTGCTGGGCTGGTTTGGATTCCTACGAGGATGCAGGTTTGTCGAGAATACTTACCTACTTATTAACTACTACTTAGGTAGGTACCTACCTATCAACCATAATTATCAAAAAAGATTTTTAATTTTGAAAATTTCAATATTGTCCTTAATGTAGGTACTTAGGTAAACCCAATAAATCTATCTAATAGCTAAGCACCTATTGAACTACCTTAATAATTATCTTAAAATAATATAATAATCTTATACTTAACTACCAAGAATCTTGACGTAAGAAATAAACATTACATTAAAAATAATTATTAAAAAATAAATCCAATAGTGTTGATAAAAATCTTAGGTAGGTAGGTAGGTAACTTCTTTTCTACAGACACGGCATAAAAATTAATGATACCTAAATTAATCAGTGTGGGGTAGTCATATTCCTAGGTCATTAAATTAAAACCTACTTAATTGTGTAACATATTAAAAGATCTAATCGTGTAGATATTCTTTTTGGTAACATTTTTGCGGCCAACCTAATTATTCAAATTAAAATTAAAACAAGAAAAGACGGGGAAATTTGGAATCTACTTGAAGAACCTACCATTCACAAAAGAAGATAGATCGAATTGAAAACCTTAGACTTCCATGATAGTAAAAATCTTTAAAAATTACTCTTACCTACTTAGAATACAACACATAACAAGAGAAGAAGAAACATAAAGATGACAGAAAAAGTGTTTACAAAACAAGCGGTCTTATCGCTAAAACGATTTCTTCCAGACAACCTTACTTTCTTTCTGTTCGTTTAATTTATAAGTTCCGCGTTTTCGAAGCAACAATAGTTAGATAGTAGGTATGCAACTCTTACTTAGTACTGCCTATCTTCTTTAATCTGCCAAGCTAGATATAGGTTGCTGGTTGATCAATACCAATGGCGATAATACCTAATACTTAATTAGAAGATTTACTTAGTGATATGAAATACCGTTCAATATCCGATATCTTTGGTCAGTCGAAAGCCAAACGCAAGCCCGTTAAATAAAAAAATATTAAATCCACCGAGAACCAGTAATTAATGCACTTGTATTAGATACTGTTTCGTTTAATAAGGTAAGGGGGCCGGTGAAGTTACAGGCACATGATGTCGACAATGCATTGCCGATGTCCCTGGTGTTGCAAATGTCCACGACAGCGGTGCAATTACCAATTCCTTCAGGTGAACCCTCTATCTGTTAGGGAAGTTTAAAAAACGCTGGCTACAGTCGAAGTATTCAGGCTCTATTTCTCTCACAACAGATCTACGGTAATCACCTGTATTCAATAAATTCTCTCATTACCTAGGTAAGTGTAGCTTTTCAAAGCACACTCTAAATTCCACAATCCACCGAATTTAAGATCAATCTAGCTGTTAGGTATTATAAATATAGAGAACGGATTCTGTAAGTTAGTTAATATGTAGTGTAGTGGGTAATCTCCCAAAACAACGGAGTTATTTGAAAAATTCTCCACTTTTTGAAAGGAACATTATTCCAGATGGAAATAGGCGATGACCTTTGGGAACCGGTTATATTTCAATCTATTTTAATTTTTTTTATACCACTTGGGCCAACAAACTAGCAGACGGTCCAGCTGATGGTTAGGTGTCACCGCCGCCTATGGTCATTTGAAACACTAGGGGCATCGCCAAGCTTCACCTTTCTAACCGAAACCCAGTAACACAAGTGCACTACTGCTTCACGGCAGAAATTGGTAAGGTAGTAGTAGGTACTTCCCAGGACGAACTCTGCACTAAGAGCACTACTACTCTTAAATTTTAATTCAACCCTTAGCAAAGAGTTATATCCAGAAACCTTACTAACAAATATAACAACCCCTTTCAACTTCTCAGCACCAACAACATACCGGAAGGTTTTTTCAATCGCAACATTTCTAACAACTTCCAACATTTACAGAAATACAAATAAACTAACGCATTTGTCACTAACAAATGTTAATCTGCCCAAACAAGCTGCTTAATAGTTGATAATCGATATATTTGCAGTGCTTTGTGGCTTTGTGAGGGCGGAAGATTTGTCGGCGATAAATACAAGATGAGTGAAACCGGAAGGCGAGCGTTGCTTGCCTTTGTTGGGACGTTACGTAAAATGTTCGAATGATATAATAGATTTTTTATGGGCGTAAGTCGAAGTAATTGCTATTCATTTATTTTAACACTAGCTGACCCGGCAGACGTTGTCCTGTCTTCAGTGAATATTGAATTCGAATTGGTATCATTAATAAAAATAAAATACCTATATATGTATGTACTTATAATTTGAGGCGTGATGGCGCTCTGACTGATCTAACCGTGATGAACAAACACTTATTCAAAAACTCTCTGACAATTACAATACAATTTTCCGATTTAATGGACTGTGAAACGTGCACTAAGAAATGAAAAATTAATTCTTTTTTCAATATAATTCCGACTTATTCCAATAAAAAATATTTGCAACGCGCATTCTGTCAATCACACCAACTCTCAAACAATGTAACAGTTAAGTAAAACGCCATATGTTTAAATTAGAAAAGTTAATATTGTCAAAAGCTGTAAGGTTATTTTAGAAATGTTAATATGGTCGTAATGTTTTCTTAAATTTTCTAATTTTCCACACAACTTTCTTAATTTTTTCTTTCATAAGAACCTTCTCCTGACAATAAGAAACAACAGAAGAAGAATTAGCGAAATAGGTCCAGCCGTCCATGCGTCATGCCGTGACCAAGGGAAATAGGGATTCATTTTTATATAATATATATAGAATATTATTGCAAGAAATGATTGATTTTATTAGTAAAAAGAAATTCATATTTTTTGTAGAACTTTTATGCGGGTAAGAACCTATGTAGTTTCAATTCTAATAACATAAGTTACTATACTATCATCTCTCATAAATAATGGGGAAAAACAACATGTTTTTTCCTTTGTTTAAAGAACAATTGGTTTACAAATATATGTAAGTCCATTCTACATTTAGCTTGCTTTCTACCCCGCGGGTTTAATTCTTAAATCATCCGTATCCTTAGGGGTTGTCTCAATATCCCTGTTGTTAGTAATTAATAGTTACAAATAATATGTTGGGACCTTTTTCACATAGTTATCTGATCAACTTTTCAACAAAATTTCATTTTGTATTTGATTTTATTTGTGATTTTATTTTTGTAACTTTCCGTCTATTTATATTTTTGGATGCTGTGGTCTCCTCTAACTGAAGGAACACGCCACCTCACATGTTAGCGTGTATCTTTTGTTGAAGATCCATAAATAAATAAATAAATCTCAAAATATCAACATTTTAAACACACGCAAGACACAGAACAAACAGACATGTTTGCCCTGAGAACTGAACCCGCGACCTGTACCATGTCAGTATTACCACCCCAATCACCCCGTTTAACACCTATATAATTAGCGCTACCGACTTAAGTTTCTATTCATTAAACACGTAAGGAAAGCTTCCACACGAGCGCGACAATTTCCCTCCGATTACCTCTCAATGCGCACGGTAGACCGTGAGGTGTGAAGTTTAGTCCTACGCCCTCTGCCCTCTGCCTCCAACACAGTATTGTCACCTGCGAACGATCAGGTGCAAAGGACAGTTTTAAATTCAACAGAGGGTGGAAATTAGTTATGGTAATGTGAAGGGGTGATTTTGTGAGATTATGCCGCCCTCACGCCCCGGCCGGAGGTGATAACTAGCACCTTATTAAGTACTTACGTGAAATGAACCTAACAATTAAGAAAGGGTTTATAATATTTTGCGTCGGTAATTGACATGGAAAAAAATATATTTTCAGTGATATTCCTGAATATCCAAGAGGTTTTACTGAGTCACCGTCGCCTATGGGCATTTGCAACACCAGGGGCATTACCAATGCGTTGTCGACCCTGGGATGTGAAATTGTTAAGCTCGTTTGCCTGTAATTTCACCGGCCTCCAATTCCTTTCTAACCGAAACACAGTAATACAAGTGCACTACTCCTCCGCTGTGGAAATGGTAAGGTGGTAGTACATTCCCGGGCGAACTACTAAAAGTAAGCTAAGTGGTCGTTCAAACATTTAAAATGAGTACTGGTATAATAATATTTAAATTTTGCCTTCAAACGCCTGCAAGAGTTCGTTGATGTCTAATGTATTGACTTGACATGCTTATGACTTAAATCTCGATGAAAAGGAAGAGTTTAAAGAAGGTGATTAAAATATGTGACCGCGTTTCTCAGGACCGAATTTATCTCCGATTTATAAGGCAGCCTATAGGTCTGGAATAGTGTACCTTTAGATTCTTAAAATAAAATAGATGCAGTAGGATTACCCTCCACATACACACAAACTCCCAAAAATTCTTATTATAGTAAAAGTAAAAAAATTGGTAAGTTAAGGTTTTTGTAAGGTAAATTACCCTAGCTCTATCGCCAACTACGCAATCATGTGAGAGGTCCGCTCTATAAGGCCTTACGAGGCCTTATACTTAGTGAGCTAAGTTTGGACTAGATGAAAAAGGTCGCTGTACAACACATAGTTTGAAAATATGAAGAATCGCGAACAGAAGAGAAATATGAAAAGTCAAAAGAAAGAAAGACTCAGTGTGCGCCTCGCTACAGATAGATTAATAAAAGGGGATGGATATTGTATATTTCCGTTAAACATAAACCTACCAAGCGGGAATAGATTAATAAGTCGACTTGCATATATTTTTTTACATCTTAATAGCCATTACGATTGCTTAATTTTTATAATAAACTAGCTGCCCTGCGCCCTGCGGCTTTGCCCGCTTTCAATCCTGGTCATAAACCTTTCTCTTGAACTACTCTATCTATTGCTGAAAACTGCTGATAACTAGCTAGCCCCGCGGTATCTACCGCATTTCCCAAAGATAAAAGAGTGCGAGCGTTGTGTAAATTTTTAATTATCATAAAAACTATGCATCTAAATTGTACGATGAAATAGGCATCTGTGATAAGCATGAATGTGATAGCAAATTGTCGAAATGAAAACATCTTCAGCGGCATTGAGCACGTTTCTTGGGATGGGTATAAAATATGAAACTCGCGTCGTGACCGAAAATTCGTAAGACGGTAAAAATTCAGAATGTTAATGTTCAAGTTTTCACTTCTGCCGGCACTCGCGGAGTGCAAGCCGTTGTTTTTTTTTTTATTATGGTCCATATATGGGACTGTACATAGCGAGTGCATCTAACAAATACCTCATAGTTAACCCCCTTATGTTCGGTGCGATGCAACCAATCACCTTGCAATCAACACATTGTCAATCAACGGATCAATGACAACTTTAGTGCATTCCTTAACATTAACATTAGGTACTCATTGATCATTGTACCGTGATAATTGCAACTTAACAAACAAAAACCTTTTTAATATAATACCACCGCTACCTAACACCCGAACACTTTGCCTCCCTTTTAGGAATGATTTTGGGAAAAAGTTAAGAAAAACAGGTACCTACCTATCTATTTCTTACTAAAAGCCTAGAGACGAATTTTCAGACCTCTTATTTGACGAATCTATCTCCTTGCCAAAATTTCATTACGATCCGATCAGCCGTGCAAAGGAAACAAACATAGTGACATTCGCATTTATAATATTACTAGCTGTCTCCCGCGGTTTCGCCCGCGTTCCCGACGGATATAAGTATCCATATAACCTTCATTGAAAATCATTCTGTCTATTGATTGATTGAAGAATCTCAATAAGCTTTAAACTCAAAAAAAATTAGAATCTTGGACGTAACTATCTTCGTTCACGAGCCTCAGTTAGCTGCGAATATTAGCCTCGCTTGAGGAATAGCATATTGTGTACGCCGCGCCGCTCCCGCGCCGCTCCCGCGCAATGTATTATATTGTGTACGCCGCGCCGCTCCCGCGCCGCTCCCGCGCAATGTATTATATTTCATCTATATCTTCTAGAACAAAATCCTCTCTGTAATTTTTAATCGCAAAACTTTAAGAAATGAATTATGACAGATTCAGTACAGAAGGCTTAAGGACTACGTTATAAACGACTAGCTGACCCGGCCGACGTTGTCCAGTCTTAACTATGAATATTGAATTCGAATCTTCCGATTGAATCAACTGTGAAATGTGCGGTAAGAAATAATAAATTCATTATTTTATCAATATAGTTCCGACCCAAGCCTCTGTTTTTAACGATATTGTTAAACGACTGACATTTATGTCAAACACCATAAGTTTATATTGTCAAAAGTGGTATAGTTATGTTTTCTTAAATTTTCTATGTTTCCGTGCAACTTTCTTAATTTTTTCTTTCATAAGAACCTTCTCCTGACAATAACAAACACAACAAAAAAAGAATTAGTGAAATCGGTCCAGCCGTCCATGCGTGATGCCGTGACCAAGGGAAATAGGGATTCATTTTTATATATAGATAGATTATTTTAATGACGAACAATGCTTATTGGTTGTAGCGCTCGCTCCAGCAGGACACATCTTAATGTCCTATTAAATTTTATTTTAATGACGAACAATGCTTATTGGTTGTAGCGCTCGCTCCAGCAGGACACATCTTAATGTCCTATTAAATTTTATTTTAATGACGAACAATGCTTATTGGTTGTAGCGCTCGCTCCAGCAGGACACATCTTAATGTCCTATTAAATTTTATTTTAAAACTAGTAATTGCCAATTTTATTGCCGACTCTTCTCAGTAAAAGCAACCTTCCAAATCGGTGTTAGAGTCTGACCATTCATTGACACACTTATTTGGTCAAATTTCATTTTATTCAGAAGACCAACAGCACAAATATCATCAATAATAATAAACGTAAAAACAAATGGACAATTATTATAGGTCTTCACATATATTAATACTAGCTCTCTCACGGTTTCACTCGCGGTCTCGAGGAATGTTTCAAATTCCCAAGATAAAAAATCTATGTGGTATTCCAGACTGTATTCTTTATAATATGTGCTAAATTTCACCTAGACCCATCAGACGGTCTGGCGTGTTTGAGTAACCAACATCCATTCATCCAAACTTTTGCATTTATAGTAGTATAGCTGTGCCCCGCGGTTTTACCCGCGTTCCCGTGGGATGTCACGTGTATTATACATAAAAACCTTCCTCTTCAATCACTCTATCTATTAAAAAAACCGTATCAAAATCCGTTGCGTAGTTTTAAAGATTTAAGCATACATAGGGATATAGGGACAGAGAAAGCGACTTTGTTTTATACTATGTAGTGAAGATGCTAGTACCTAGTATGTAGGTACAAAAAAACAAAGAAAAATCGCTTCGCCCAGTCGAAAGTTATGTTACTGTTTATTATAATTATATTATATGGTATGTGATGAAGTAGGTACTTATGTATCTACCTCAAGGAAATTTGTTTTATTTTCCATGTATTTATGTTTGTTCAATAATAAATAAAAAAAAAGGTAACAAACATAAAAAAAAAATTCCGACGAATTAAGAACCTCCTCTTTTTTGAAGTCGGTTAAAAATAACAATATTAGGGAAATTAAATGATTTACTTTTTGGTTTATTTATCTTCTTAGAAATATCTATAATTTCATTAATCTCTAGTGAAAGTGACACTCCGCATTCCTGTGCAAGTATTTGCAATTTCCAAACATCAATTGAAGCGCAAATAAATTAAGGAGTGGTTTCACTTCCGACGGAACCGCGGACAAAGCGGCGGATTACTTACAGATTACCGGCTACTGGCGACGTTTGTCCGTTTGTTTGTCACTGGGCTGTGTATCCGTACCTTTGAATGAAGTGAGAAAGTAAAGAAAAGTTTTTGAGTGAAGTTTATGGGTAATATCTTCCGCTTCGATTTAAGTGGAATTTTAATAGATCGTATTTTTGTTGGGATTAAAGTATCCTATGTGTTAATCCAGCCTGAATAAAGTCTGGGTGTTAAATCGTCCAAATCAATTCACAGGTAAATTCCTAAAGCTGATTTAAGTTAAACTAAACAAACGGTTTTAATGATTCTTTTACTAATGATTATTCCTGTGTTAGAAAGGCTATGTTATAAACCCATGATAAATTTGAACTTTTCGAAATGCAAGTAAACCCCCCCACGTAGCTAGTTTATTGTAAAATGATAAAAATCTACTCATTACAATGCCATACCGTCACAACAATTTAAGGTTAAATTTATAGGCAAAAGTATTCAAACTCAGAATTTCCAGTTTAAAACACTAGTCATAGAAACTACACTCTATATTAAGGTTATCAATCAGTTAGTCAATCAGGCACGTCACATATTAGTTACCTATATCTGTGAATTTTCTCTGTACTACGCGACTTACTTTGTGCTTCAATTTCAAATCGATTTAAAAATAAACTATAAATAGCCAATAAAAAAATTCCATCCCCTCATCAAATAAAGGTAAAGTAATCAACTATGACGGATGTTTATTACGATATTATAATATTGAATGAAGCCGTCAGCCCTCGAGACTCGAACCCACTCGACGTCAGCACGGATTGTCGACGAGCGGACCGACAGCCGCGGGCGCCGTGCGCTCCGGCGGACACGAGTGGGTTGATTTTTGCACAACGCATCGTGATCTTTATTCCTTCATCATCTCAAAGCAATAAAGTCCTTAAAGATATTTGTCATTCGGAACATTATTATTAACTCTAGTATAAAGAAGGCGAAGCCTTAACTACAGATGAATGAAAATTTAATGATAATGGTTGAATTTTGACTAATGGGCGAACACCTGTATTTACCTGCCTGTAATAATATTAATAAATACTCTGTGACATTCTTTACACACAGCTGATCCCAACATAGCAGAGTTACTATGGTAACTAAACAAGTGATATACTCCTATATCTATGTAATACCTTTAAACGAGCAATTCTTGCATATATATTACATATACTCGTATATATAATTAGGATCTCGGAAACGGCTCCAACGATTTTCATGAAATTTAGTATGCAGGGGGTTTCGGGGGCGATAAATCGACCTAGCTAGGATTCATCTTCAGAAAATGTCGTTTTATCCGTGTTTTTAAGCAATGAAAACTGCTATAATGTCATTAGAAGGTAAGGTTTTCAGGTTACATATTTTGTGAGAAATACTGTTATTGGGAGCCGTTTATTATCGCATCTAATTCGTATCTAGATATATATGACAGTGCTTTAAAAAAGACAATACGCTAGAAGTCACGTTAGTAAAGAAATACCAGCAATGCTCGGCCATCCAGGTACTGTATATTTATATTCAGACATTAAACATACAAATGTTTTCCTAGACGGGAACGAAAACGATTTAGCGTGTGCTAGTTTGCAACAAACACGCCACGCGGTTCCATTGCAACCTACTAATATTATAAATGCGAAAGTTTTTATGTATCGATGTTTGTTAGTCTTTCATGCAAAAATTACCTAACGGATTTAGATGCAACTTGGCACATAAATAGAGCATATCCTGGAATAACATATAGACTTTGTGACATCCCTTCGGGACGCGGGTAAAGCCGCGGGAGACAGTTAGTATTAGTCTTGAATAAAATTGTAGTGTAGGCGTAAATAAAATAGTATCTGCCTATGTTGTAGCATAAGAGCCTAAAATTAAAGAAAAACGATAGAAAATTAAACTATTAAAATTAACAGGATATTTACTCGTATGTTAAGTTTATATGCAATATTTGTGTCTTCGGCGGTCGTATTCTTGGTTAAATAAAAAATCACCTTTGCTTTGCCTGACTAGGGTCAGAAAACAATTTTTTCATCCCCCATCTCGGAAAGAGTATTTTTGCTTCGATAACAGAGTGCAAAAGCTTTTTATCCTCTAGAGAGATAAATTTAGAACATCGTGTCACGTGTGTGTCTGAATTCAAAACATCATTAATCCTATTTACTTCTACCTCCATGGTGCCGAATTCATCATACAACCTATTTAATTTGTTAAAAACTCAGACTCGGAACCTTCTAGGTGTAAATAAATGCGAAAGTAAGTTTGTTCGTTACGCTTTCACGCGGAAAATACTTAACCGATCATCATGAAACTTTGTACACATATTCTTGGATGTATAAGAAGTAATATAGGATAGTTTTTGTGCCGGGAATCTGTGGCATCCCTCGGGAACGCGGGTGACTAGTAACTATATACTTGTTACCCCGTAACATGGCATTCGAAAACCACTTAACTGTTAATAAACAATTTCCGCGCCTCAATAATACATTTCCATTTATTTCGCCGCGAAATAATCCCACAATAAACAACCGTTTACCATGCTACCCCCAGCGATACCACTCCTAATGCAAACCAACGTACCCAGACCTCAAAACACCCTCCAACTCAAACAAATACCGTCCAACATACAGAAATGAGGGACCTCACTACATTTGTCGACAATAATGACTTCGTATTCCGAAAGAGACAGCAATACAATTCGCATCGCATTAGACAGAGATGTGTAGATGCCGATTAAAGGCATTTAGGGCGGATTACTAGTGACGGATGTCGGGAACACTAATGATTTGATCCGGGTTCGATTCCGGGACAAATGGGTCGGTAATGACGTCTTGAGCTGACAGATGTCACCGCGGCGCCGATTGTGGCGCGACGTCGAGTGACTGCTATTATGTGGTCGTTTTTAAATAAACAATAAACATATTAATGGGGTTTTTCGCGTAAGGATTGAAAATCGTCTAGAGACACGAGTTCACTGCTTTTTAAACTATCTAAAAAAACAGTTTTAAAACAAAATAATATCTACTTTAGGTACTTCAACGTCTAAGCTACTGAAGTTTCCACCGGTTCGGAAGTTAGTTTTCAACTGAGTAGAACCGGCAAGACGTAGGGTTGGTGTTTTTAAAATCAAAAACCTACTGTTCAAAGATCTCATATGAACTATGAAGAACGTTTTCGTAGCACTTTTCGTAGCGCATAACGTAGCATCGTAGACGTTCTATTTAAATTTATTATTTCCATATCTACATATTAAGACGTGAATCGAAAACATTAGATCCCATTTAAATAAACATTAGATCCCATTTGAATAAACATTAGATCCCATTTAAATAAACATTACCATACGTTCGACACAGACACATATTTTATAATATAAATAGATAATGTTTATACAGCCAATGTCAAACACATAATCCGGGCGGATGAGGGTTCCATTCCCGTGATGGAAACAGGGGCTGTAGGAGTAACATTTCTTGCCAAGGATGTGGCTATAACCATCAAAAATATGACGAGAGGCAAATCACCGGGCCATGATGGCCTCAGCATTGAGCACCTACAGCACGCCGGCCCACATGTACCTAGAGTGCTAGCAATGTTCTACTCGCTGTGTGTGAGCCACTCTTACCTGCCGTCCGACCTCATGAAAACCGTTGTCGTGCCTGTGGTGAAGAATAAAACGGGGGACCTTGCTGATAAAAACAACTATAGACCTATTTCTTTGGTTACAATCGTTGCAAAAGTGTTTGATGGTTTGCTTAATACACAGTTAAATAAACATATAGTTCTGCACGATAATCAGTTTGGATTTAGACCCAAATTATCTACTGAGAGTGCCATACTGTGTCTTAAGCATACCATTAGATATTACACGGACCGTAAAACACCAGTATATGCGTGTTTCCTCGACTTGTCCAAGGCCTTCGATCTGGTGGCGTATGACATTCTGTGGAAAAAGCTTGAAGACACTGACTTACCACGCGAAATTGTTAACATATTTAAGTATTGGTATACGCACCAAGTCAACAGCGTCAGATGGGCGGGGGCAATGTCGGAATCATATCGGCTAGAGTGCGGAGTTAGACAGGGGGGACTTACCTCACCCACGCTATTCAACCTGTATATAAACGCGCTGATCGTGGCGCTCAGCAGTCAAAATGTCGGTTGTCGCATTGACGGCTTATCCGTTAACAATCTGAGTTATGCAGATGACATGGTGCTGCTGAGCGCTTCCGTCTGTGGGTTGAGGAAGCTGTTGCAAGTCTGTGAGGCGTACGCAGGTGGCCATGGTCTAATATATAATGTGACTAAAAGTCAGTACATGGTATTTGAGGCTGCTCGTGCAAAATGTCCGGATAATGTACCACCCGTTCTACTTAATGGTTTTTCTCTAGAAAGGGTGGACCAATTCAAATACCTGGGGCACATAGTCACGGCCAGCCTCAAGGACAATGCCGATATTGAAAGGGAGCGGAGGGCGCTGTCAAGGAGAGGGAATATGTTGGCCCGCAGGTTTGCGCGATGCTCGGATCAGGTGAAGATAACACTTTTCCGAGCGTACTGCACATCGCTGTACACGTGCAGCCTGTGGGTTAATTACACGCAGAAAAGCTACAGCTCCCTCCGTGTCCAGTTCAATAATGCGTTCAGGGCGGTGTTGGGGCTGCCTCGCTTCTGCAGTGCCTCAGGCATGTTCGTGGAGGCGCGCACCGATTGTTTCCACGCGAGTATGCGCAAGAGGTGCGCGTCTCTGGTACACAGGGTGCGGGCCAGCTCTAACACCGTCCTGGCCATGATAGGTAATAAGTTAGATTGTCCCTATATCCGGCACTGCTGTGATAGGCATACTACTTGCAGTGCCGGATAAAGCGGCTATATTATGTATATTTGTGTGTGTGTTTTATGTATTTTTTAATGTGTAATTTTGCTTTTAATGTTTTTAATGTATGGGTCGTGTTACTTGCAATAAATGAATTTGATTTGATTTGATTTGATTGATAATGACGTATTTGTGACACGCTGATAGCTCCAAGCTGACGTCAAAAAAGAAAATTTAAAAAAATTCTATGCAATGATCATAGAGGTTATATACTCTGACAAAAAATCCTCTACATACGAGTATTAGCTATTTAACTTAAAATATAATGTAGAATGACGGTCGAATTTCGATCGTTGGCGACCACTAGTTTACTTAAACTTGTCTTATAACATTTATTATTTCCATATCTAGACTTAAGTAGATAAAAGTACAAAATTTCTATCAACATTAAAACCCTGTTAATTTTTGTGCAACATAATCGAAATTCGCAACACAATACAAAACCTCACAACAAAAAGACATTGAAGCTTAAATCTAACACAACAAAGTTGAATTTCCCTCGACACCATTACAAGATTAACCCTACAGATGCTCGAGTCGAGTCACTTCAAAGAACTCGAGAGACCGTCAACGTATTTTACACCTTATTTTTTTAGTTTTAGAGTAAAAAATCGTTTAAAAAGATAGATATTAAGTGATTAGGATTGTGCCTAATCTGGTAATTATCTAAAGAGGCGCCACGAGTGGCTGGCCCAGATTAGATGCGATCGCGCGGTGATAGGCCGCGGCTGTGATGTGATGAGAGTAATTATGATATTGAGTGACGCAGATATGTGGCTCGGAGCTGGCGCGGCAGCATTATCAAGATCTATCAACTGAGTATCTTTGTGTAGACGAATCGATATCCTACGCTTCAAGAGTACCTCAGCTTCTTTGTTTTCAAAATTGTAATAAATTAAAAAAGTGTAACATATTTCGCCAAACTATAGTAATAAAGAGAATATAAAAGCAAGGAAAGTAATAAAAATGTATAGATTTCATTTGTCTTAAGAAGGTAACAAACATACAAATAAACAAACAAAGTTACTTTCGCATTTATAATTATATAATATGGATTTGACTTTGTTCCTTAACTCTTTGAGTCGAAGTGGTTAGTGCCACTACCCACATTTTCCAGATTTTTTTATTTGAGGCGTATTATGCAGACACTTGAAACTTTCAAAGTGAGTATTACTATCGCCGCTTTAACTATCAATATAATAAAGTTAAAGGTCCCATAAAAGTGTTTTTATCGACAATTTGTTAAATACTAACGGTGGTAAGGAACTCGTCGTGTACGAGTCCAACTTGTTCACTGTTTTATTAATTAAACTAGCTGCGCCCTGAGGCTTTGCCCGCATCCAATCCTGGTTATAAACCTTCCTCTTGAATACTCTATCTATTGCTGAAAACTGCATCAAAATCCGTTGCATAGTTTACGATTCTATAAAGGACGTACAGACAAACATTAATTTAATTTTTAAGCCGAAAGAAGTTTAAATGGGACCTTATAACGAGTCCATTCACAATATTTAAGAACCGTAGTAACGCTGCATAACATACCAAAGAAAAAAAAACTGATTATATGAATGAAAAATAGAAAACCTTTAAATGTAGACAAATATTAGGTAAAATAGGTACGTAGGCGTTTCTGTCAAATACTGTGGTTCCCTGACATGACAGCTTACTAGGGTTGTTGGCTTTGATAATTAATTATATTGTACAGGGTATTTTGTAACACGTTGTATAGATTAACGCCTGGAATATAAATAAAGCCAAATAATAATTAGTAAACATATTTCTTATCGCATAACGGTCTCCACTCGATGGAACACAGCACAACTTGAGAGCGAACACAAAACAAGAGTTGCTATTGTGCCGCGCGCACCAGCGCGTATTGTTGGCGCAACACTCGCTACGCGCCGGTGTGCACCTGGCCTTTGCTGGATTGTACGATTGACTTCTGTTATTTAAGTATTGTTAATTATTTACGACCGCTCGCTCGCAATTAATAATATCTTTATTTCAGGCAAAAACGTTATAGTTATAAAATGTAGAATGTAAAAGTAAATCACTACATAGTATAAAACAAAGCCGTTTTTAGTCTGTCTGTCCCTATGTATGCTTAGATCTTTAAAACTACGCCATGGATTTTTGAAGTATAAACTTCTTTAGCGGCGTTGAGCACTTTTCATGGGATGGGTATACAATGTTACGTGACCTGATCGAAAATTCGTAAAACGATAAAAATGCACAACGTTAATGTTCAACTTATTTACTTCGGCCGGCACTCCCGGAGTGCAACCCGTTGTTTTTTTAATAGATAGAATATAGATATTTTATATGAATAATACATTCATATTATAGCAGAGAAAAAGCAAACATTTCTCAGAATTGCGACTATTTTAACTGCGCGCGTTTGAAAGTTTACTCATTACATACGTCTGGGACGCGGGTGAAACCGCGGGGGACAGCTAGTAAAATATAATATACCTACTTCTACCAGACACAGAAACTTTAAATGTTGTGTTTAGCTAGTTTAGCCCATAGTGAATAGAAAAACATAACATCCCAAACGATATTATGCGATCGATCTTACAAAGTATATTGTTACAAACAATTAAATTTTACAAACTGGATCATACCTTTGCATTCGTATAAATAATGCTTAATGGTAGCTAGTCGTAAGAAGGCCCTATCTAGGTACCTAGGCAACTAATATAGGGCCTAGGTAGTTGATATAAGCACCACCTACACGTAAACAAACTATCAAAAAACTAGTAACTACGTAATTCAAAAAATTCAAAATTCAAAACCATTTATTCAGTTTAGGCCTTCAGAAGGCACTTATGAAGGTCAAATTTAAAGTTACTGAAGCTACTACCGGTTCGGAAGTCAGCCTTCAACTGAGAAGAACCGGCAAGAAACTCAGCAAGGTTACATTCTTTTTTATTTTATTAAATTCTTTTTTATCTATTCGTCAGAATAGATAAAAAAGAATTTTTGGCTATTTTATAACATCAATTTTACATATTTTTATATTTAACAATTACAAAATACTTAATAAAGCTAACATTCAAAAACAAGAAAAAAAAACAAAAAAAAAGAAATAACAAGACTACAAAATAGAAAATGACAATAATTACTTACAACTTAAACAAGAAAATTAGAGGTGCACTGTGCAGAGAGCAGCTATTTCCATACATTTTTATCTTCAATATAATGAACCACCTTGTAATACGCTTTTTCTTTCAAAACTTTCCTAATATAATTTTTAAATTTATGATCAGACATTTTGGTTACTGAAAGCGGTATCTTATTATAAAATCGAACACAATTACCAAGAAATGACTTGTTTACTTTAGTTAGTCTAAAATATGGAACAACTAACTTCTCCCTTTGTCTTGTATTAATATTATGGATATCCAATTTTGACTCAAACATTCCTATGTTTCTACGTATAAACATAATATTTTCATAAATATATAATGAAGGCAATGTCATTATATTTATTTCCCTAAATAAATCTCTTAATGATTCACGGGGACCCATACCGTAAATTGCACGAATTGCTCTTTTTTGTATAATAAATATTGATTCTATATCCGCTGCTGCTCCCCAAAATAAAATACCATAGGACAAGAGGCTATGAAAATATGCAAAATAAACTAATTTGGCTGTCTCAACATTCGTCAATTGTTTAATTTTCCTAACAGCAAATGCAGCCGAACTTAACTTAGCAGCTAGAGTATCAACCTGAGGTCCCCACTGCAATTTATTGTCTAATGTAAGACCCAAAAATATCAATATGGCTCCCATCTATTATTATTTGGCTATCTACTTGTGCTACATTCGGTAAAGAAAACCTTAAGCATTTAGTTTTCTTTGAATTTAGTAATAGATTATTTGTAGCAAACCACCCACAGACAATTGACATAGTATGATTAACTTTAGTTAGATCTTTGTCTTTTCTATCAACTTTAAAAATTAATGATGTATCATCAGCAAACAAGACAATATCTGTGAGATCATTTACAACACATGGCAAGTCATTTATATAGACTAAAATCAAAAATGGACCTAAAATTGAACCCTGGGGTACCCCCATTTCGACTAAAGAGCCCTTGGATGTTGTGCCAGTAATCCCTACCTTTTGTTGACGATTTGATAAATAAGATAAAACAAGATCATGAGCAGTTCCACGAATTCCGTAGTAGTCAAGTTTTAGAAGTAGTGTACGGTGGTCAACGCAATCGAAAGCCTTGGATAGATCACAAAAAATGCCAATCGCATCCTGAGAATCCTCCCATGCGCCATAAATGTGTCTCAGCAATGTTGCTGCCGCATCGGATGTAGATCTTCCCTTCGTGAAACCGAACTGATGACCATGCAATATCTTATGCTTAGTAAAGTGACCTAACATTTGATTAAGCAGCAGTTTTTCTAAAAATTTTACTAAGTGCTGGCAGAACGGAAACTGGTCTGTAATCAGAAGGATTCTCCTTACAACCGGACTTAAAAATAGGTACTATTGTATTTGTATATGTATATTTGTATTATTGTATTACTGTATTTCATCAAATCAGGAAAACAACCCTGATCAATACATTCATTAAAAATATTTGACAAAACCGGTGCAATCACTGTTATTATTGATTTTACGATTGTTACTGATAAGCCCCATAAATCTTCAGTACTTTTCATATTGAGCGAATTAAAAGTATTTAAGATATCGCTAGCATTAATATGCTCAAATTTAAAACTAGGAAATATATTATGAATATGCTGTTTAAGTAAAGATTCCGCTACTATAGGACATGATTTAAGGCTTTTAGTAGTCTTACCAGGTATACTCGTGAAGAAGTTTTCGAAAGCACAGGCTACATCTAAATTATTCGTTAAAATTTTATCATTAATTTTAAGAGTTACCTGTTCATTATTATTTCTAATTTTACCAGTTTCCTATTAATAACATTCCAGACTGTCTTTATTTTATTATTCGCATTACCTATTTTATTACATATAAAGTAAGATTTAGCTTGATTACACACTAACTTGAATTTTTTCGAAAAGTTTCTAACATATTTATGAAATTCCTCGTTATGAGTTAGAGATTTTAAATGATAAAGTTCATACAACCTATCCCTGCTCTTACGAATACCTTTAGTAGCCCAGTCACTAAATCCCATTTTACTATTTACCTTCACAATTTTAGTAGGACAGGCTCTATTAAAATTATCGCAAATCCCGGACAATAAACCTTCATACAAGACATTGGGCTCATTACTATGATATATTGTATTACAGAGTTTCAGTTCTAAATTATTCTTAAAGTTGTCTAATCTTGCCTTAGTAGTAGGTCTAATTACTTTCGTTACTTGAAATACTTGTCTTTTAAATGGCAATTCTATTAATTGAGCCTTATGATCCGAGCGAACACCACTAATAATCGATTTCCCTAGTATACTACTATTAGTTAATATATTATCAATACAAGTAGCCGAAGTGGCTGTAGATCTTGTTGACTCATTAAATAATATATCTAAGTTGAATGATTTGAATAAGGCAACTAAATTCCGACTTTCAGATGAATTACTAAGAGTATCTACATTAAAGTCGCCAAATAGAACTATTGACTTGTTACAATTATTAAATAACTTACGAAGAATCTCTTCTATTATAGAGGTAAACAATAAAAAATTTGATGCCGGTGGCCTATAAACACATACAATAATATAGCTCTGCAACTCTGCACAAGACACCTCACAAACACGCTCAACAGAGAGGCTGCAAATATCTTTCCGATCCTTGAATTTAATATTATTATTTATAATAATTATTGTGCCGCCACCTTCTGCAGATAATCTATTGAATATACTGGCAACTGTAAAGTTTTTAATATTAAAAAGCATGGTGCCCGGTTTCAACCATGTCTCTGTAAAGCATAATATGTCTATAGTTATTTTATCTAACAATAAATGAATATCTAGAATTTTGCCAAAGAAGCGATTAATATTCTGATGTATTACAAAAATCGAACTGTTGAGCTTCTCTGTTGTCAAAAGTTTTTGTTTAAAGAACTATTCTGAATATTAATGTTAAAATTACTTATTTTTACTGAGTTATCCCTTATCCTATTAATAACGTAGATAATTAAGGCATTATGCACCAAAATATTATAAGATTTTTCTAAATATACAGACATGTTCTAACACAAAAGTTTGTCGTGGATGGGAATCCTGTGGCTTGTCAGTCAGGGTCAACCACCAAGTTTGCCGGCCCGTTGCTCGTCATTGCTTTCTAAAACATAAAGTTTATAAAACAATACAACAAAATTTCTGTTTTTCTTATCTCATTGTTCACAGATAAGTAATTGTAGCTCCAGATGTGGTTTTTTTTTATTTTGTTTTCATTGGAAGGACTATAGGTAAGTAGCTTCAGAAAGTTTGACCTTCCTAAGTCCGCGGTCCTAAACTAAAGAAATAGTTTGTGTAATGTTTCCAATGATTTATTCGTTTTGATAACAGCATATCTTCCACTTTATTTTTTTAATTTTGTTATTTATTATTTTGATGGCTTTTACACATTTACACGGCAAATGCCAATGTTGCCAAACTTGCTAAAAAATAATATAGCTATGTAATTTTCAGAATCGGTAGTTTCAAATCGAAATATCAAACCGAATAACGAAAAACAAAACCCTAAATTCCATCAACAAAGCACGTTCGGAAACAATACGGCGGGGGTATGAAAGACCGACTCCAATTATCGCGAGCTAGTAGCGCGCACTCGCGGCCACACGAGCATATTTCGCGGGTTAACCGTGCGCCGCCGCCACCGGCGGGTCTATTGTGTCCGCGTTAATTGCCGCGATGAGAACAAATCAACCCTCCACTTTGTTCTGCGTGGGGTACTAGCGACCCCTACGAGTGGTGTTTGATTGGAAGTTTGCAGAAGTGATTAAAAACAAATAGCTGCTGTAAGAGACGAATGCTTTGGTTTCAGCGCTTAACTTTGTGAAGGTGATAAACAGGCAGACGGGTGCCATAGACTGCAAGGACTTAAGACATGATGTTGTTAAGCGAGCCAGCTGGGTTGGTGAATCGATTTCCTTGTGTGCATGAACTTTACACATGTATGTTTGTTCTGTGGCTGTACTGTAAACAATAATTTAATATATATAAGTGTGTAAACATTGTATGTGTACATAGTATAGACGTTATCTGGTTTTCATAGTAGGCTCTGCTTCGTGTGGGATTAAATGACGGTGTGTTAATAATGCCCCAAGATATCAATTTATAGTTATTTTATCTATAAAAATAAATTCATGTGCCTTTAATTTCACCGGCCTCACATTTGTAACTGACACACAGTAATACAAGTTCTCTATTGCTTCACGGCGGAAATACGCAAGGTACCGGATGAACTGTGCACTGTGCTCTAATACTATTAAACTTTCTCATAGTTTCTCAGTGTTCCTCGACTACCCTTGGTCTCTGGGTAAGGAAACTGAGAATTGTGATACTGTTTATTGATCAAAATTTAGCGGTTGTGAGATTCATTGTAAAGTTTGTTTGTGGTTGTGGTGGTTTTTCGAGTAGTTCTCTTAGTGCAGAGTTCGTCCGGGGAAGTACTACAACCTTACCCATTTGCCCTTCTGCCGTGAAGCAGTAGCGTACTTTTGTTACTGTGTTTCGGTTAGAAAGGTAAGGGGGCCGATGAAATTACAGGCGCATGAGACTTAACAATTTCACGTCTCAGCATCCGTTGCGTTGTCAACGTTGACAACGCATTGGCGATGTCCCTAGTGTTGCAAATGTCAATAGGCGACGGTGACCACTTACCAGCAGGTGGACCGTCCGCTTGTTTGTCGGCCCTTGTGGTATAAAAATCCGACTGCCAAGCTACAGGTTATCGGTTCAATACTTATCAAGAATAAACATTTGCGTGGATGAACATTTCTGATTGTTCTGTCTGGGTGTATTATGTCAATATAAGAGTACTTAGGTAGGTACCTACAAATAATATGAAATGATAGGTAATCAATTATTAAACCATAGCAGGTACAAGCTCTGGTTAGTTTGGAATCAGATGTGAGGTGTAAAAGAAATTCCCCGCATATTCATTCTTTTTATTCAAAAATTAAGTGCATGGGGTACTTGTACATTTCAATAAACGTTAAAAGCCAACGCATTCATAAAAAAGCAATCTCACATCAGACACCGCATGTTTGCAAACGATTTACCAACAAAAGTGACGCTAGACGTTTCTACAAATCAAAAAGGGTACCGTCAAACACAGCCGCGCCACGCCCGCTCCACGCCCGCACCACCGACGCTTCCAATTTACTTAAAACAGTACAATAGTGGCCCCGCGCTGCGGCGCTGCGGCGGCAGACACACCCACGCCACAGACACAATGCACAACACTTCGCAATCCCTACAATTGCCTACAACAACTGTTTTGTCCGCAGATGTGAAGCGCGATGCAGCCGTTCCAATCGACGACGCGGCCCGATGGCCCTCGGGAGTCTTCGCCCGAGCGCGCCAAGTCTCCCGACACGCCGACTGCTCCCGTTCTCAACTTCTCCATCGCGCGGCTGATGGAACCGGACAGGAAGAAATCTGTCTCACCCGAACCGACGCCACCTCCGGGCTTTCTGTCATACGGGGCTCAACTTTTAGATTCAGCGTTCAAGCAGTACATTCCGGCGGCTAGGAGACAGCTGGTTTCTCACTACCCATTATTGTATTATGGGCCTGATTTGGTGTCCTTGACATATGCCCACCAGCTGCACCTGCCGCGGCCGCCGCCCGCGCCCACGTCCCCCGTCCAGCGGGCGCCCAGTCCGCGAGCGCCCGCGGCCGACCACGCCGTGTCCTCCACGACGGGTCCGACGCCTTCGCCGGCGAAGAACAAGAGCTTCGCGTGCGGCGATTGCGGAAAGGTGTTCAATGCACATTACAACCTGACGCGCCACATGCCGGTCCACACCGGAGCGCGCCCTTTCGTGTGCAAGATTTGCGGAAAGGGGTTCCGACAGGCATCGACTTTGTGCCGGCACAAGATCATTCATACGTCGGAGAAGCCGCACAAGTGCTTGACGTGCGGGAAGGCGTTCAACCGCTCGTCCACGCTGAACACGCACGCCCGGATCCACGCCGGGTACAAGCCGTTCGTCTGCGAGTTCTGCGGCAAGGGGTTCCACCAGAAGGGGAACTACAAGAACCACCGGCTGACGCACAGCGGGGAGAAGGCGTACAAGTGCAACATCTGCAACAAAGCCTTCCACCAGGTCTATAACCTGACCTTCCACATGCACACCCATAACGAGCGCAAGCCTTTCACGTGCAGCATCTGTGCTAAAGGATTCTGTAGGAATTTTGACCTAAAGAAGCACACGAGAAAGCTGCATTTGGGAGTGGGCGGTGGAAGCTCAAATAACGACTCCTCGTTGGATACCCAGGACGAGTCCACGCAGGAGGCGACGACCAGCCCCAGTGACGACAGCAGGATTGCATTCAGACCGTTCCTGGGTACGTCGTACCCGAGGATCCTGGACCCGTCGAGGATGACGGCCCCGAACACGTTCTTTTCCAAACTCTTGTGACCCGGGGCCTCCTACTTCAACACCTACGGAGATAATAATGAGTGAATTGATTGTGGATTTGATGTAGGTGTATCTACCTGTAAACGAATGATATTGATTAATATTATTGTAAATACAAATGGAAATATTTAGGTTCATATCATTTGTCAGTTAGATAATAATAAACTAATATAGGTAGACACCATTTTTATCCATTGCAAGTTTACTTTTGTATAATTCTTTAGCCAGTTTGTGAGTTATACATAGTTACTCTAATACTAAAAATACTAGAGCATAGTGGTAAACTGGTAAAATTATTTTACACATAAACTATCGAACCAGGAATTTGTCACGAAATACTAAGTTTAATCTTGATTATTGTCAAAGTAGAGAATAACGAATGTATATAGTATTTATTAATGTAAATATGAATATTTTCAAAAGAACTAGTTATATTTATATGAATTGTAAATAAATGTCGCAGGTATGTAGACACAAGCTGACTAATGTAAAGAGCTCCACCGATGCTAGACTTCATATAGATTATATAAGACGTGAAATAGAATCGTAGAAGTTTCTATATGTATATGTAAATATGGTAATAGGTAATTTTATTTTTTGTAGTAAAACTTCTTATGGGAGGGCTTTGAAATTCGAATTCGCAACCTTTTGTGAGACTATATGTGATAATTAAAATGTTTCCGTGTAGTACTAAAGATTCACTTCTATCGTGTCTTATGACATTTTTGACAGTTGTTTTACAATCTCAAGCTGGTAATTAATAACGCTGGTCTACAGTGGTTTTCTTGCCCTAGATATGAAAATGATGTTGGGTCTATTTATGCACACAATTCATGAAACTATCAATGATTTTGTTAGATTGCTCTGTTTTTTTAAAAATCTTTATTTTCATGTTCAATTTTCAAAATATAAGATACTAGCGGACCCGGCAAACGTTGTTTTGCCCCGCGGTTTTACCCGCGTTCCCGTGGGATGTCACATTTATTATGCATAAAAACCTTCCTCTTCAATCACTCTATCTATTAAAAAAACCGCATCAAAATCCGTTGTGTAGTTTTAAAGATTTAAGCATACATAGGGATATAGTGACAAGGAAGGCGACTTTGTTTATCAATGTATAAATCATGAAAATACGAGCGCATTGAGAACTTTCATGAATATAATCGTAATCTGGAAAACGTAAAAATTTGTGATGATCCAGGGCAACAAAAAAAAAAATTTTTGAAGAGCTGTGTAATTATTTATAATATGCTTTGAATTTATTGTTTCACTTTCTATTACATGCCTTCTGTTCACATTATTTTACATTCTTTCAATCAGAGTATTATCAGATGTTTTTGTTTCCTTGACTAATTTACTAGAGAAGTATTTCCCATTTAAGTATTGTGTACTTCCTCAGGCACATCATCACTTACTACCATGGGATTGTGGTCAGACACAAGTCAAAAATATGTATAAATTTAGCACATTTCAGCGACAATCTAGATAAATAGAATATGATACTGTATGTAGCGAGTTGTGATGTAGTTTGTACATAACGGTAATGTTACAATAGTGACAAATGCAATATTGAGTGTCATTGAGAATATTATAAATAACTATGAACATATATTATTGTTTTATTTTATCTATATCATAACTATGATACGCCTGTGAAGACATTATTTGTAAATGAAAAAAAAAAACTAAAAAACACGCTTTTATAGAAAATCCAACTAAAAAATAGAAAATAAATTTGAATTAAGAATAGAATAAAGAAGAAAAAAAATATTTTATTGTAAAAATAGAGCGTGGGGTGCATGGTGTCAATAGTTAACAATATTTTATTATGAGTAGAAGGATTATCATTTTGATAATATTTTAAAAAGCACCACATGCTATTTTTTACAATAAAATATATATTTTTTTCTTCTTTACACTATTCTTTATTTTCTATTTTTTTGTTGGATTTTCTATAAAAACGTGTTTTTATAGTATTTTAAACTATTGTTTATTTTTAATTTAATAGTTAAACCGCTATACCTGATCATCCTAGTGAGGATAACGGGTTAAACTATTTAGAATATTAAATTGTCATCGGACCTTAACAAGTATGACAAATTTCGAGTTAATCCGACGTCTTGAAGGGGGTCAAAATCATGTTCAAAGATTCCGTGACATACTAACATACTTCTGAAGCTAATAAAAGCGTATTAAACAGATAAGTGCGAGTAAACTCGGTGCGAACAGGGCTGTGTATGAAAATATTAAAGTGTAAACGTTTTGTATGCTATAAAGATCTTGTTGACTTGCCGTTATATATTTCTTAATATTTTTTTTGGTGCAAATAATATTTTTAGGCAGGTATAAGTTTTTGTCCAATGGCCAAAATCGACTATATTCATTATTGAAAGCTAAAGGAAAACATTAGGTATGTTCAAAATTCAACTACTCCATTTTATTTATTGATAACAAACGTGCATTGATAAACAATCAAAAACAAAAAAGATTCACTAACAAGACAATATGGGACTAATAATAATAATTAGTCTGAATTATTAAAGACTTTTGTTGTTCTTATTCTAATTCATCATTTCATAAGGTTAGTATTACTTCGGACACTAGAATAAAGCTTATCCAAGGCATATGTTCAGCAGCGGACATCCCTAGGCTGATATGATGAGGATAATCAGTCAAAATAATGTCCCTATCCCTACAGATCGATTCCTACACGATAAACACATAACATTTAAATTTCATTGAATAGGTATATTTTTATTTCATTTTTTTTTGTAGGTACAGAAACAGACAACAGATTGAGTATAAACTTATAAACCTAGATAATTAACATTATATAAACCTGTAGTCCAATTATAACTGTACACGGCACCATAATATTAGTTGAAAGAACAAATAAACCAAAAAAGTCATTATATTTTCACAATAGATATTATAATAAAAAAAGAATCATTAAAATCGCTTCGCCCAGTCGAAAGTTATGAGGTGACAAACATAAAAATACAGCCGAATTGAGAACCTCCTCCTTTTTCGAAGTCGGTTAAAAACGAATCTATGGATAGGTTGTGAATCAAATAATTATCCGGGGCAAACTGGCCCGTCGTTAATATACACGCACTGGTTCTTAGCATACCTGAAATTTCCACTTCTCTTGTTATAATAATCAACTAACTTAGCTTGCAATGATTTCTCGAAGTTATTCCACGCGCAGTCCTCGACCCCGCCGCTGCTGCAGTTGGTTTCAATATTCAAACGTGGTGCTAGTGATCCTTAGTGGTCCCTACATGGTCTAGTTTATGGACCACAAGTGGTCATAGTGGATTAAAGTGGTGGTGACAGAGAATTCCTGAAAACAAAGGACTTTCAGCAAAGGTAAGTCGTAGTCTACCTATTTTTATAATTTTCATTTGTCTTCGTAATTTTAAAACTTACAGTGATTTGCTGTATATCCTGTTTTTTGGGATTCGTCTATGTGTTAGCCTCGGGTGGTTTTTACATCCTACCACTAAAAGAAATAAAGTTAAAATATTAGATATAATAATTAGCATAAAAATTGTTTTTTTTATTGTTTATTAAAAAGTAGCCTAGCTTTATTTCTATTTCTACAAATCTAACTAATCTACAAAATGAATAAAAATAGGATCAGCCCCATTTCATTGCCTAACCGAGATGACTCTGTAATGACTTTAGACGATGTTTCATCGCGGCTATCAGCTCTGTCTCGTTCGCTAACTAGGCAATCACGTGAGAGGTCCACTCTCCAAGGTCTTGTTGTGCTGCGACCAATGTTTGTAGTTGCTGAATAAGCTGATGTTAAACAGTTGCGAACTTTAATATGCAACCCATTTTCTTAATATCTTCTTACAACACTCGTTATGCAATAAGGTCGAAAACTCCATGAACTTTATAATTTATATTCTCTAATAGCCCGTTAGACAGCTAAGCGTATTATAACACCACCTATAGAAAAAATTTCCGTATGGCGTCGTGATAAGGTCCATCAAAATTATCATACAAAGAAAGCAATAAAGATAATGTTTCAATGGCATTCTAAGTTCTCAAAACAGTAGTTTGGAACCTCGATAACTTTGATTTGCTTTTTATCGAACATCACTTTTCATTAATTTTGACTCGAAACATTTAAACAATTTAACAATATTGGACGGATCAAGAAAACTCAATGGTGAGGTCCCTGATAAGAAAACCATATTGACCATTAAGGTATACGTTTGTCGTCCTACATGTTGTCTTATAATTTACCCTAAAAGTTAACAATTTACCCTACAAGTTAACAATTTCAGATTGTATCTAAAGGATAATTTATAGCCGCCTTCACTCAATCATAACCTTTTTTTAAGGGCAGGTATGACGACTCTAATGCCGGATAATTTATTTGCTTATGTAGGTAGATAGTAAAACTGCCAATTACTGTCTTTGAACCAATATTTAATCTACCAGCACGTGATGACAGGTCGTTTTGACGATTAACCATATCATAGAATAACTTACCTTATTACCTGGTGATAGGGTTTAGTTACATCATCATATTATTATAATCAACTATTATCAGCATTATTACATATTAGCACAAACCCATAAACAAATTGCACCTTATTTCAACAGCTGTAAAGTATTCTGGAACGAAGTTCCTTATCGCGCGTTGTGAAAGGGGGCTAGACGGAAAAAAATCATACGAAAAGTTGTAACGACACTTTTTTTCATATTGTTACGTTCGAAATTTAAATGATATGGTATATTATTGGGTTTGTTTTTTTCATAATATATTTAAAGGCTACATACAACATGTTTAAAATTTTGTTCCATTTATAAATTAGTATAATTAGTAATTATTATAAGAAAAGGAATAAGTTAAAAGTAAATTTTGAATCGCACTGAATTGAAAGAAGCGTGTATTATGTCAATGAAAACTTCGTTCCTATCTGGTGTCCCACGAGACCATCTTTTTTTTCTTTAACATTGGTAAACCTCAATACGTAAAAAAATTGTAATATTAAAAACATGAGTTCTCCAAAATCATTATTTGAAAACTACTTATCCTACGATCGAAATAACATACCATTATTTAATATACATCTGGTAGTATGTCTTTACATCTAGGCAGAACAAACAGATATATTTCTGAAAACAAAAATGTACTCTAAGTTAGAATTGAACCCACAACCCATACACGACAGTAAGGGTATATAGAAGTTGAGCTCTTAGTGCACAGTTTGAGCAGGGATGTACTACCATCTTATCCATTTCCAGAAGCAATAGTGCACTTGTATTACTGTGTTTTGACAGGCCAGTTGACTCGGTGGTTAATTAGTTTATTTTGCATATTTTCATAGCCTCTTGTCCTATGGCATTTTGTTTTGGGGAGCAGCAGCGGATATAGAATCAATATTTATTATACAAAAAAGAGCAATTCGTGCAATTTACAGTATGGGTCCCCGTGAATCATTAAGAGATTTATTTAGGGAAATAAATATAATGACATTACCTTCACTATATATTTATGAAAATATAATGTAGAAACATAGGAATGTTTGAGTCAAAATTAGATATTCATAGTATAAATACAAGACAAAGGGAGAAGTTAGTTGTTCCATACTTTAGACTAACTAAAGTTAACAAGTCATTTCTTGGTAATTGTGTTCGATTTTATAATAAGATACCGCTTTCAATAATCAAAATGTCTGATCATAAATTTAAAAATTATATTAGAAAAGTTTTGAAAGAAGAAGCGTATTACAAGGTAGTTCATTATATTGAAGAGAAAAATGTATAGAAATAGCTGCTCTCTGCACAGTGCACCTCTAAATCTCTTGTTTAAGTTGTAAGTACCTAATTATTGTTATTTTCTATTTTGTAGTCTTGTCATATTTTTTTTTGTTTTGTTTTTATTAATGTTACCTATAATAAGTATTTTGTAATTGTTAAATATAAAATTATGTAAAATTAAAATTATAAAATAGCCAAAAAGTCAGAATAGATAAAAATTTATATAACAAATAAAAAAGAATGTAACCTTGCTGAGTTTCTTGCCGGTTCTTCTCAGTTGAAGGCTGACTTCCGAACCGGTTGTAGCTTCAGTAACTTTAAATTTGACCTTCATAAGTGCCCTCCGAAGGCCTAAACTGAATAAATGGTTTTGAATTTTGAAATTTTTGAATTTTGTTAGAAATTCTGACTGCCAAGCCGAAGGTCCCAGGTTCGATTCCCACGCAGGACAAACATTTGTGTGCATGAACATGTCTGTTTGTTCTGTCTGGATGTAAATATCTATATATGTATGTATTTAGAAAAAAAAGTAGTATATGTAGTATATCAGTTATCTGGTTTCCATAGTACAAGCTCTGCTTAGTTTGGAACCAGATGGCCGTGTGTAAAGAATGTCCCTGGTTATTTATTTGTATTTTGGTAAGAAGGTGCGGCCGGTGACGTTACAGTCACATGTGACGTGACAACTCCACGTCTCAGGGTCGACAACGCATTGGCGATGCCCCGTGTAGGTAATGTTTATAGGCGGTGGTGACCAACAGGTGGACAAGGTTCCACGCCAACTAGTATATGGGCCAAATTACCGTATAAAGTGTTAATCTGTATACCAATAAAATGCCAAAATGTTAGTAAAAACTGCTATTCAAGTATTCGATGCCTATCTTAGGTTACCACTTTTATATTTTTGTCTGTCTGTCTGAAAGTTTGTCTCGAATAGCCTCAGAAACGTCTAAAAGTAATAAAAACAATACAAATATATGGTACTGTAGTGAAGGGGGCGCAATCACAAAGAAACATCAAATATTAATTATTTATTTTAATATTTTTGACCATTAGATTTTCATATAAAAAAACATCTTTGTCCGTGCTCGCACACTGCCATTCTATTAATTTTTTTAGAAAACGAATATTAACTTATTTATTCTAATAAATCGTCAGCCAGCAACAGTAATAACAGCCAGTGCGCTAGCATAGACCTTCCTTACAGTACACTTTTACCGCTGAGAATACAAGATCCTTCACAAACGTGTTTGAACCCGCAGGTCGGAACCTAGTTCAAAATAAAATAGAGCCAAAGCTCAATATGTCACGAAATCCAACGAGTGATGTGAAATCCCAATAATTTGAGTCTCAAATCAACAATTTCTCTCGGTTCGCGCGCCATTGTTGCCGGGTGTGTTCACGCGGCGCTTTGTGCGAACTGAACAGTCGACAGTTCTCTAAATTATAACCTTGACCCGCCCTGTAGTCATTGCTGTGGCTCTCAAACTTTCATTGATTATATTTTAGTCTAGATATACGTATAATATCAAGAACTATTGATGCGATTTAAAAAAAAATACAGATATTGTAAACTACACTATTACCAAGTGACTGAGGTTTTGTCTTTATCTTTTTTGGCATAATATTAACTCCTTCAGGAACGCAGGTGAAACCGGATACGGTAGCCAGTAACATAATATGCTCAATAACTAGTATGTTAGTTGACTAGTAACTTACTATACTAAATTCATATTGTACCTACGAAACTAAAGGTCCCACAAAGGTGTTTGTGTGCCCAGTGCACGCACATCTATCGTAACCGTATCGTCATTGTATCGGCATCGTATCGTGTGCGACAATAAAAAACAATGCAAGGGGAAATCGAACATCGCACAACATTAAACGCGATGTCCAGTTTTCTATACATACTACCTTTTTGGCGCACTCGATAAAGTTCGTGCTTAAGCCTCTGGGTAGATAAAGATTTTCTACTGAAGCTGTGGAAATATCTATGTCGCATATATGCATGACTTTAAACTATATCGTAGTCTATAGCCTAGAAGTTCCAACCCCAATTCTAATCTGATTCCAATAATAAAATTTAAAATGGAACTAAAAATATTAATCTGACTTAAATCTGCTTCAATTTGCATGCATAATGCACTGTTAACATATCAAAACATTGAGAACCGCCGTCAAAAAGTCAAATCACAACAGGCAAACTCAATCTGCAGTAACTCGAGCCTTTTAACAATCATAATTATCGTTTTATTTAGAAGAAAATAATAGTAGAAATAATATCTTACTGCGCTTTTGTGGGGCGCGAGCGCATTGTCGCGGCCGGAAGCGAGGCGGGTGCGCGCAACGGCCGCGGCCGCGCGAACTGACGAGACGCCCCATGTCGCGTCACACGAGGGGCTGCCCGAGCGAACCGTTGAGAACCACTGGCTTTCATTATTGTAAACGTTTGTTTTTGTTTGCGGTCGCCAGCTTATTGTTTTATTCATGTATGCTTAATTGCGAGAATGTAAGCTAAGAGGTCTCTGTTAAACTGTATTGAGGTATTACAAGTGAAAGGAATAGGGTCCAATATTTACTTATTATAACAGGACCTCAGTGAAATACGCCTTACATGAACCAAGTTTAATCAGAAGTGAAAGCGAAAGGATTTTCACTTACAGAAATTTACATTGAGAAAATTAATTGCTAACTTTCCGTAAATCACCTATCCTATGGAGTTGAAATTTAACAAGTTAGTTAAGTTTTAATGACTATGCATTTTTCTGGTAAGCATGATCTGATTCTACACCCAGGGTTGGCTTCCGATGAGGTAACTCTTTAGACACTACTTACACTTGTCTCTATTTGGTATCCAAGCATTTCTGTGCTTGTTTTATGAACAAATAACCAAATATAGGTACTTCTTTAAATACTTTAAATCCGTAATTACAAAGAATTAACTTATAGACATTCTCATGCACAAATGTTTATCCTAGATGGGTATCCACGGCCTGGGAGGCAGCGTGGGCGTCCAACGACTTCACCGCCCGGCAAACCAATAAGTTTAGGATTTTCGACTCACGAGTTTTAGCCAGAAAGGCATAACCTCTTATAAAGTACCTTGACGAGACTTCATTGTAGAAATCGAACCTATGACCTTCCTCCGCCAGCGAGAAGATGGCAAGGAATAGTATTGTATTGTATCTATGTATTAGAGTCAGACTATTCATGAGTGCTTGTAAAGGCCTATTTGAATAAAAATATTTGTTACCTACGTCTCATTATCATTACATCACTAACTTAAATAACTTAATCCACCGAGTGACGCAATATTCATATTGAAATCAAGACACGGATTGGAGTTAAACTTATATATATATATCACTACATAGTATAAAACAATGTCGCATTCCTTGTCACTATATCCCTATGTATGCTTAAATCTTTAAAACTACCCAACGGATTGTGATGCGGTTATAATAGATAGAGTGATTGAAGAGGAAGGTTTTTATGTATAATACATGTGACATCCCACGGGAAACCGGGTAAAACCGCGGGGGACAGATAGTTATACATAAAATGTAAATAACTTAATATTGTAAATGCGAAACAATAAAAATATCCATAAAAGTATATTTTAAAAGGTAGTACCTATATGTAATAAATTAAGTTATCTGGTCTCCATAGTACAAACTAAGTTAAAAAAAGTTGGGAACAGTGGCATATAGTCATATAGTGTAATTGAAAAACGATGGCATCAACAAAAGTATAAAAACTGTGTCTGTACGGGCTGACGGGCTGTACACCTTATTATGTTTATGAAGAAGAAATAAAAAACTGTATTTTTGTATAAACTTGATTAGGTATATTGTCCAATTTAATGTAAATTAATTTCATGATATGTGAATTAATAGATTACGGAACACTCGTCGCGTATTGTCTATATTATGTCAGTATGGAAATTTACCACTTGTTTGGTAGTGAGAACATGCGGCGTGCTAGCAAACCGACCGAACATGAACTAATCTAATTATGGATTGAATCGCGTGTGTCGCGTATAAATGCTGACTTAAAAGAATGCACCGTACAGTGTCGCAGACACCAACCCCCTCCTCCGTTACATACAAGCCTAGTTTAGCTTAGTTTGGAATCAGATGGCAATGTGTACATACAGAATGCCCCAGGGTATTTTTATATATAAGCATGGTAAGCAATTTAACTAAACGAAGTGTTACTGTTCGGTAGTCAACTGAGAAGAAGTAGCCAGATTTATCTAATCTGAGTTTTTGACATTTTTTTTTTCAAATGTTTCACATTTACCAAATAGATTAGGTAACTAAATAATTTAAAAACAGGCCAAGAGCGAGTCGGACTTGCCAATGAAGGGTTCCGTAGCAGCACTAGCAGCAGGTAGGTAACATAGTAATATATGTACAAGTTTTTGTAGTTCGTTGTAAGTTTGTTCGACGTGTTTAAAAGAAAAATTTAGATATAGTAATCGAAATTAATGTTATTAAAAAAAAAAGCATTAGGTAAGTACCAAATCGTACCTAAATATAGAATATTTAGCATTCACAAACGTATCGGGAAAAATTAGCTACGCTCGCACGAGTGTCAACGACGTCTGCCCTCACGTGACTGCCCGTTCGGGTTAGCGCAATTGGTGACGTTTCCCCTCCGCCCGGTCCGCACCCGCGCTACCGATCAAGCCACGCTCTGAGCGAATTAATAATGGTATTTACTTATCACTGATTTACTATAAGAATATATTGGTTCACGGTTTATGCGTAAGGCCTGTGATACTATAATTATTGTTATATATTTGAGTAAAATGAATAAATTAGGTAATTTGATTTATGACGTTTAAAAACAAAACTACTGTCTAGATCTCATTCAAACCAATTTTCGTTAGTAGTTTGCATAGTAATACACATCATATATTTTTTTCAGTTTTATCATGCCCATATTTTAGAAGTTACGGGGGGGGGGGGGGGGGGGACGGGACACATTTTACCACTTTGGAAGAGTCTCTCGTGCAAACTATTCAGTTTAGAAAAAAAATATGTTAGAAACCTCAACATCATTTACAATACCTATCCATAGAAACCCCACACGTATAGGTTTGATGAAAAAGAAATTTTTGAGTTTCAGTTCTATGTATGGGGAACCCCAAAAATTTTGGATTTTTTTCTGATTTTATTTTAAAATCTTAATGCTGTTTACAGAATACATCTACGCAACAAATTTCAATAATGTAACTCTTATAGTTTCGGAATAAACTGGCTGACATACGGACGGACAGAGAGACAGACATGACGAATCTATAAGGGTCCCGTTTTTGCCATTTGGCTACGGAACCCTAAAAACAAATTATAAGAATATTAAAATATTCATGCTTCATGCGCAAGGTGCACTAGTGCAGGGAGCAGATATTTCTTCCCATTACAAAAAAAAACTACTTATATTAAATTGGCTACACAATCAACATAAGTAAGGCCAAATATAACAATAATTGCAAATAAATATCATATTAGGTTGGGGAAAAAGTCTTTTCGCATTATAGTATGAATGAACTTGTAATAAAATCTCTTTGGCTATACTATTTGTATCTGGCTGGTTTTGGTATCATTGAAAGTTTAAATTTTAAAGAACATAATTCCAAATTCAAATTAGGAAAATGTGTGATTTGCATTTGTTTTTCGTACCGCCAAGATGAGTGAATCTAATGAAGAAATTCGATTCATTTTAAAATTTTACTACAAAAAAGGTAAAAATGGAACGCAAGCCGCGAAAAAAATTTGAGATGTTTATGGACCTAGTGCAGTGTCTGTGAGAGTAGCACAAATTTGGTTTAAGCGTTTTCAATCCGGAAATTTTGATGTCAAAGATGCACGTCGCTCTGGTCGCCCCATTACGGATAAAATGGATGCCATTTTTGAAAATGTGGAGCAAGATCGGCATATCAGTAGTTACGACGTAGCTGAAGAACTGGGAATTGACCACAAAACAGTTTTGGCGCATTTGAAAAAAACTGGGTACACAAAAAAGCTAGATATTTTGGTACCTCACGAGCTCACTGAAAGAAACCTAATGAACCGTGTACTCATTTGTGATTCTTTATTACGACGTCATGAAACCGAACCATTTTTGAAGAAGCTGATAACTGGTGATGAAAAGTGGATCACGTGCGACAAGAACGTGCGAAAAAGGTCGTGGTCAAAGGCCGGTCAGGCTTCACAGACTGTGGCGAAACCCGGGTTAACTCGCAACAAGGTGATGCTGTGTGTGTGGTGGGATTGGAAGGGCATTATTCATTATGAGCTGTTACCACCAGGCAGGACCATCGATTCTGAACTCTACTGCGAGCAACTGATGAGATTAAAGCAAGAAGTTGAGAGAAAGCGGCCGGAATTAATCAACAGAAGGGGTGTGGTTTTTCATCATGATAACGCTAGACCTCACACATCTTTAGCCACTGAGCAAAAATTAAGAGAGTTTGGCTAGGAGGTATTAATGCATTCGCCGTATAGTCCTGACCTTGCACCTTCAGATTTCCACCTGTTTCGGTCTCTTCAGAATTCTTTAGGCAGTGTGAGGTTAACATCACGAGAGGACTGTCAAAACCACTTGTCGCAGTATTTTGATCAGAAGTTCCAAAATTTCTATAGCAATGGGATCATGTCCCACCTACAAGATGGCAATAAGTTACCGAACAAAATGGTACCTTGTAACCTCCACCCGTTTTATTCCCACTAATATAAGCTAATGAATAAAACGAGAGCGTAAATTAGGTTCATATAATAAAAAAAAATAGATAACCAGCTTAAGCGGAGGCACACAAATTTGTGAGTCGTGGGTTATCGGCCGTCTGTTGTCACCTCTGCAGTGATAGGTACTCCCCTGAAGAAGTTCCCGCGGGCCGGAGATGGAAGTTAGCCAAGAGGTAGGTAGTATATGCTTGTAGGCCAAAAGGGTACGGCGAGTTGAGCGTAAGTAGGTCTTCGACTAGCTCGGCTGACGGCCAGCTGGACTTCGGAATCTTGCCGTAGAACCTGGAAACCACCGTTCCAGTTTATTAGAACACGGCCTAATATCTTCCGTTCTAGAGTACCACCGACGTCATCAAGAAAGTACCTACATAGTATTGTAGTAGTATTGTCTTGGTGGTACTTACCAGAACGGAGTTTACATGATTAAGCAAGCTAGAGCGAAAGAAAAAAAAGTAGCACATATCAGCAACAAATCTTTTTTTTTTTTTTTAAATAATATAATACATGAAAATAATGAATACATAAGAAAAGTATGACATGAGATGATAACTAAGTATGTGATTTGTGTGCTATTCAAAACTTACCCTAATTCGGGATAAAACCAAGATTAATTGTAATGGTACTTTTAACCAGTGAAATATGAACAGTTTTAGATAACAATTATTGTCTGTTAGTCTGCTAGGGCGCTGGGCAGGACGCAAAATTAAGCAAGGCGTTACGTGCACTCAAACGTCAGCCTAAAAGCGACTGCCGAGCTGCGCGGCCGCAACGTCATCGCTTGTATGCGAACACTCCTCGCACCCGTTACCGGCGCGTTCCAAGATGCATACAATCAAGGAGCTAAACATTAGCTAGTTTGTAAATTTCAATAATTGTTTGATCATAATGGTTAAGAGATTATTTAGTTTTATTCTTTAGTTATATATAGGTTTAAGATACTAATATTTAAATTTAAGGTTTTACTAATTATGTCGATTTTTTATATAAAAAAATCTTATTACAATACTAATATTATAACAATACTTTTAGCATCAGGTAAACAAGACGGTTAGTCATGCAACGTTCCGTTACATTACCCCCCTCTCCCTCATAAGGATTTTATTTCTAAGAATAAAATCCGCATCTTGAACTTGTTACATTATCCTTTCATACATTCTTGCAGTGTTTTCATACATCATCAGTCATAATTCTCACACATCATCACTTCATTCAATTTAAAATATGCTACGTGTCCTACCAAAACGAAAATCAAGTGACAATAATAAAAGTCAATGACTTTTTAACAAATCTGAACTCATTTATAGTATTGGGGTATTATAACGAACTTCAAGGTTTATCTATCAGTGGATATTTTCAGGTCCTTAATATGCCAAGACCCTAAGTTTTTACCTGACATATCCGCAAGAACATACACAAGTGGTGATAGCTTTTGAATTACCCGGCACTTGATGTATTTAGGAGCTAATTTCTTACTGAAGTGCTTATCCTTATCACTTAGGACATAAGCACGTTTGTACACGACATCGCCGACATTAAATTCAAAAGCTTTACGTCTTAAATTATAATATGACGTGTTTTTTACGTGGGCATGATACAAAGACTTCTGAACCTGGTCAAAGATGGAGCTTAAACAACCAAGGTTTTCGGCATAAACATCGCGAGGAAGAAATAAAACCTCGTCCCCTAAGTCCGTATCTCTGTAATGAGAACCACATACTACGATTTCTCGCCCAAAAACCAGAAACGAAGGAGTAAATCCAGTAGCTTCATTAACTGAATTATTGATGGCGAATTGTACTTTCGGGATAAATATATCCCATGACCGATGATCCCCATCCACAAAAGTAGATAAACACGTGATAATGGTTCTGTTGTAACGCTCCACAGTATTAACCTGGGGGGTATACTTCGGCGAAAAGAAGATATTGGGTATTTTATATTTTTTAAATAGATCATGAGTATGGCCACTAACAAATTGAGTACCGTTGTCCAGAAAGATACTCTGAGGAACACCGTGAACCAAAAAAAATTGTTCTTCTAAAATTTTAACAATAATATTGGAAGTTGCTTTCTTTATTGGAAAAATATGACAAAATTTGGAAAAACAACACGTTACAACCAAAATGTAACTATTTTGTTTCCGTGTGACAGGAAGGGGTCCCATCAGGTCGATGGATATCATTTGAAAAGGGCGAGAACATTGCTTTGGACGGCCCATTTCACCAAGTGTAGCATGGTTTTGTGTTTTGTATTTAAGGCAAGTGCAACAGGATCCAACGTACTTTGCTACATCTCGATACATGCCCGGCCAGTAAAAACTAAGGGCAATACGTCTATAGGTTTTAAAAACTCCTAAGTGACCAGCAATTGGTTCACTATGATTTTTCGTAATAACCTCCTTCCGAAGTTCAGACGGAACAACTTCCTTCCAAGAAAATTCATTAGTTAACAAACACTTGTTTTTACTAAGGCGGAAAAGAGTGCCAGCTTTAATTTGGTAATTGGGAAAATTTTCAGGTTTAGTGGTACAGTTATTATAAATATTCATAAACCAATCATCACTAGAAGTCGCGAATGAATTGGAACTGACCATAGCAGAAATAGGTACAGCTCTAGACAATGCATCGGGAATGACGTTATCTACACCGCGACGATGTTTAATGTCAAAATTAAATGAGGATAAACGCACACCCCAACGTGCGAGTCTTCCCGTAGGGTTATTCAAAGAAAGAAACCACTTTAATGCGCTATGGTCCGTATAAACTGTGAAAGTTTTCCCATTTTCCAAATAACATCGCCAATGCTCTAAGGCAATAAGAACTGCTAATGTCTCCCGCTCTGTAATGCTGTAGTTCTTTTCTGCCGCCGTTAATGATTTGCTCATGTAAGCTATGGGGTGCTCTTTTCCATTTACGGACTGAGTGAGCATAGCTCCTATCCCATAGTTACTTGCGTCCGTATGTACCTCAAATGGTAAGTTGTAGTCGGGGCAAGAAAGAACTGGCGCAGAAACAAGACATTCCTTCAGCTTTTTGAACCCAGCGTCTGCCTCTTCAGTCCACTTGAAAGGTGGAGTATTCTTTTTATTGGAAGTCAGCTTGTTGAGCGGCCCTGCGATCGTGCTAAAATTTGGTACGAACCGGCGATACCATGTAGCTGTTCCTAGAAATCGCTTTAACTCCTTACGATTAATAGGAGTTGCGTAGTTAAGGATCGCTTCAACTTTTTCTGGATCGGTTCGTAGCCCATTCGCATCAACCACATAACCTAAGTACTTGAGCTGACTTCTAAAGAACTCACACTTTTCTAAATTAATGGTTAGGCCTGCCTTACGTAATCGTTCCAAAACACGAAGTAATAAGGATACGTGCTCTTCAAAGCCACTGCTAATAATAATAATGTCATCTAAATAAGCGAATATCCGATGATCTATATTACCTAACAAATTATCAACTAGACGCTGTTGTGTAGCTGGGGCATTAGTCAAACCAAAAGGTGTTGTCTTAAATCTAAGTGTTCCCCGTCCTGGCACGTAGAAGGCCGTTTTATCTCTGTCCTCCTCTGCGATAGGTACTTGCCAAAAAGCTTTGGATAAATCAAGGCTAGTAAGAAAACGAGCGTCACGCAAATTATCCAAAATTTCTGAAATATATGGCAAGTTGTAGGCATCTCGTTTCGTAACAGAATTCAGCTTTCTGCTATCTAGGCAAAAACGAGGCTGACCATTCTTCTTGTTAACGAGGAGTACAGGAGACTGCCAGGCACTTTCGCAATACTCAACAACATCAAGACTTAACATCTCATCTACCTGCTCGACAAGTATCTTCTGTTTCTCAGGAGACAGTCTGTAATATCTTTGTCTAATAGGAGGAGAATCACCAGTATCGATGCGATGAGCAACAAGGTGCGTACGACCCAAGCCTTTGCGCTCAAAAGAAATATCTTTAAATTGCTCAACAACGTTATCAGCTATAGCCCTTTGAGAATCGTCTAGACTATCATAGGAATGAATAAAACTATTATCATAATTTATATTTAAATCTACCAATGGATTAGTTGACAATTGAACAGAACCTAAATATTTCGGACATAAATGAAAAGCGCGCCAGAAGTCAATACCTAAAATAAGCGATAAATGTACTTCTGGAACTACATAAAATTTCATAATATGAAATTGTTCCTCAAAATGTATTGGAACGTTAATGTAGCCAATACTCTTAAGTGTTTGACCACCAGCAGCTATTATAGAAGGAGTTTCGTCAATACATAGCTTAAGGCCGTGACTAAGCAAAGTTTTATGAGAATTATTACCCAATATTGTAACAGCCGCACCAGAATCCAAAAGGCCGGATGCGGTTATATCGTTAATCCTAATATTCAAATATGGTCGCGGATCACCTAAAGGTTTAGTTTGCAGAATAGAACAAATTTTGTAACTGTTAAAAAATAAACGAATAGTTTTTAACCAATCATTCCAGTCTTCTTTATTAAATCGACCATTAGATGAAGACGAACTGATACTATTCTGCAAACCTAGTTTTTTGCATTCTTATCTACATTACACTTTGGACAATCTGGTTTTTTGACACCCTTAAAGCCACACTTAAAACACATAATATCGTTATTTTCACAATTTTTAAGGCTATGAGAATTGTTACGACATCTAGGACAATACGGTAGCTTTACATCAGCAACTGATTCATCTTGGCCTATTGAATGTAAATATTTTTCATTAACATTATTAGTATTTATATTTTGTTTATTAGTATCGAAGTTGTTTTTATTGTTTGTATTTCTGTAATTAAAAAAAATATTGTGTTTATTGACTGTGTTTGCTCTTTGTTTGTATGCAAACTCTGGTGCTAGTGTTTCAGAAGTAGCGGCTAAAGGTTCCCGAAACTGAGCCATCCGTGATTGTACGTTCTCAAAGTTCTTGCACAGAAATCTCAACTGCTCAATAGTTTTGATTTCAGTTGCTGATGCTAGAGTGCTCGCATAGCAAGGTCTTATATTATGTAAGATAATTTCGAGTTTGTCTTCTTCTACTAACGGTTTCGACAATCGTGAAAACATACCCGAAAGAATGGACAAATAAATGGTTATGTTTTCAGTTGTACCTTGAGTTCTAGAGCGAATCTCAGACATAAGTCGGTAGTCATAATCCGCCTTGTCAAAATCTTGCTGCAGAAGAACGACAAGCTCATCCCAAGTTGATACCAGTTCCTTAACACTTCTAAACCAATGCAGTGCATCGTCTACGAAAATTTCAGAGGCAAAAGCGAGTAATTTCGTGTTTGAAATATTACGAGCTACACTAAATTCGTTTGATCGTTGAATGAACGACCGCACGCAGGTCTTGCCATCATATTTTAGTTTAGTTAATTCAGAGAATTTAGGACTACCTTCACAAGTTACAGAAACATTAAGCTTGTCGCATGTAACTTGTGGATCGGAAGGCGTTACGGCAGGGATAAGTGGATCAATACACTTAGCTTTAAGTGTTATAAAAAATTCATAATAATCCTTAAACAAATTAGTACATTCAATATGCGCGTCCACAATCTTTTCATCCATAATAATCCTATTAAGTCTGTGATATAGATGGTGAAAAAGATTTTCGATACGCCCCAAAATATTTTTATCTTTAGTACCCGCATCAAGATTTGACTTAATTTTATTTAAAATTTCTAAAGAACCGTTCAAGTCGTCATGAGGGTCGAGGTGAGAACATAAGATATCCTCGGATGGAAAAGCCTGACTCAATTTACAAACTTGTCGCCTAAGATCAGCAACAGTACTAGCAGGAGTATCGCCTCTTACAGCAACCTCGTATTCTAATTCGGACTTTTGTAAAGATAAATATTTAATTGGGTATGCCATTATAAGAGAAAAATAAAATATAATTAACAAAAGTTGTAAATAACACACAAATAATTAAATCGAATTATGAAAATACTCCGTTCTGTTACAATCAACACTTATAGAATGCTGTTAATATTTGTGAATGTAAGAATGAGAATAAATAAAACAATAGCAAAAAAAAAAATTGCAACTGGTGTGAAGGTAGTTTACAAAAAAAATAATTATACACTCGTATATATCTATAGTATCAATAGTTTACAATAATAGAAAGTAATGAACTGATATTAATTACCTACAAAAATAATACAGTATTCAAAACAATATTTTTTTTTTAACAACACTTATCTTCACCCCAGTTACTGCAAACCAAAAAAAACAAAAAAAAGCAGCGTTTTACAGAAAAGAAAAAAAAACCACTCACCGTACAATAACTAACTACTTACTACAGATGCGAAAACAGACAAAACCACGTAAATGGGCGCCAGTGTAACCTCCACCCGTTTTATTCCCACTAATATAAGCTAATGAATAAAACGAGAGCGTAAATTAGGTTCATATAATAAAAAAAAAATAGATAACCAGCTTAAGCGGAGGCACACAAATTTGTGAGTCGTGGGTTATCGGCCGTCTGTTGTCACCTCTGCAGTGATAGGTACTCCCCTGAAGAAGTTCCCGCGGGCCGGAGATGGAAGTTAGCCAAGAGGTAGGTAGTATATGCTTGTAGGCCAAAAGGGTACGGCGAGTTGAGCGTAAGTAGGTCTTCGACTAGCTCGGCTGACGGCCAGCTGGACTTCGGAATCTTGCCGTAGAACCTGGAAACCACCGTTCCAGTTTATTAGAACACGGCCTAATATCTTCCGTTCTAGAGTACCACCGACGTCATCAAGAAAGTACCTACATAGTATTGTAGTAGTATTGTCTTGGTGGTACTTACCAGAACGGAGTTTACATGATTAAGCAAGCTAGAGCGAAAGAAAAAAAAGTAGCACATATCAGCAACAAATCTTTTTTTTTTTTTTTAAATAATATAATACATGAAAATAATGAATACATAAGAAAAGTATGACATGAGATGATAACTAAGTATGTGATTTGTGTGCTATTCAAAACTTACCCTAATTCGGGATAAAACCAAGATTAATTGTAATGGTACTTTTAACCAGTGAAATATGAACAGTTTTAGATAACAATTATTGTCTGTTAGTCTGCTAGGGCGCTGGGCAGGACGCAAAATTAAGCAAGGCGTTACGTGCACTCAAACGTCAGCCTAAAAGCGACTGCCGAGCTGCGCGGCCGCAACGTCATCGCTTGTATGCGAACACTCCTCGCACCCGTTACCGGCGCGTTCCAAGATGCATACAATCAAGGAGCTAAACATTAGCTAGTTTGTAAATTTCAATAATTGTTTGATCATAATGGTTAAGAGATTATTTAGTTTTATTCTTTAGTTTTTTTTTTTTTTTTTTTTTTTTTTATTTATTTATCATTTCAACAGTATACATAAATTTCTTAAGTAAAATAGCTCTAATAAAAACCACAAAGGTTTGTGCGTCTAGTGCTATTGTTAGTGAAAAACGATTGACTAAGCTTAATAGTTGCCATTAGTAAACAATTATAGGCAGTTTATACCTATCTGCGGTTATACATTGTATATAATATTTAAAATGAATTAATGACAGTAAAGAATTAATCATAATTTTTTTTTTTTTTTTTTGGAGTTAGGTAAGTAGATCTATTCATACTATTATGTTATTTCTGATTATGTTAAGTCTGTAAGGTAGTGAGATTTTAATTTAAGTTTTATATTTTTTTCCGTAATGCTATCTCGTAAATCGGTGGGTAGTTTATTAATTAACCGAGGGAACAAATAACCAACTGTTCTCTCTCCGTAAGTATTAGTAGCTCGGGTTGTACGTAGACGGTCTCGGGCAACTGCGCGTGTGTATACAGAGTGATTGATTTTGTGCCATTGCTTTTCAACAAAGAATTGTTCCTTGAGTAGCATGTAGTCAAATTGAGGGTGAACCGGTAATGTTTTACAATGCTTGAAAAGACCAAAATCATTATTGTAGAATTGTAATTTAATTTTGGAAGACACTATGTTTTTTAAGATTTTTAATTGGAGTTTATATATTTGGTTCAGATACGTAGTGTATGTACGACCATAGCTACTGAGACCATATTGGATATAAGACTCAGCGAGCGAGTTATAAAGCATTACCCTTACCTTGAACGGGATGCGGTCTTTGAGAATTATGATATTTGCTAAAAATTGCCTTAGTTTATCACATACATGCTCAATATGATTGGACCAATTAAATTTACTATCTATTATTAGCCCAAGATATTTCTGGCTATTAACAATTTCTATATGAGGACAGCAACACGACGTTTGTCCTATGGTATGCAGACAACCGTGATTGTGAGCTACAATATTTTTTAAGGGGCAGTCTTTTGTATATGGAGATTTTATAACAAGCAGCTTGGTTTTATTTGCGTTTAGTACCAGGCCAGCATCGTGACACCATCCACTTAATGCATCAAGGTCAGTCTGTAACAGTTCACGGGCCTTTAAAGGATCTTTGTCAACTGCAACAAGGCACGTGTCATCCGCAAACTGGTAGCATGTGCAGAATCTAATGCAATTACTCATTTCATTCACATATGATAGAAAATGTAGCGGACCTAGGACCGAACCCTGTGCCGTGCCCTCCGTAGCAATTACGGGTTCACTGTACGCGTTGCCAACTTTTACAGTATACGTTCGGTTATTTAGATAATTTGCACACCATTGGAGCAAGGGGCCCCGTACTCCACAGCTATCTAGCTTATTTATCAGCTGTTTGTGGTCCAGCGTATCAAATGCACGCGAGAAATCAATGAACAAAGCTAGTACATGTCTTTTATTATTTAAATGCTCATTGACTTCATCAGTAAACCGCGATAGGAGGTCAGTTGTGCCCTTACCCAATTGAAATCCAAATTGATTTGGATATATTACGTCATGTTTCTTATAAAATTGATGTATTTGTTCACAAACGTACTTTTCCACAATTTTGTCAATCGAAGAAAGCAGTGTAATCGGACGGTAATTGGAAAAAACATCGCGTTTCCCTTTCTTAAAAATTGGCCTCACGCAACCAGCTTTTAACTCGTCTGGGTATAAACCAGATTTAACGCTACAATTAATGAGGTTAGCAATGGCTGTCGATATATCATTTCCAATAATTTTAATATCGGACACTTTAATGTTGTCAGGTCCTGGACTTTTATTGGGATTTAAGTTTTGAATAATTTTGTGAACTTTATCACCAGATGCTTTTAAGAAGAGAATACTAGAACTAATTGGCTTACTATATGTATTTGGGTTTACTAATTTCACACTACAGTTGGGAATGATATCTTTTACTGCTTTGTCGAATCCTGTTGCAAATTTTTCAGCAATGGTTTTAGTAGTGAGTCTTTGTGCATCGAAAGCTTTGTTAATTGCCGCATCTATTGATAATGTTATTCGACCCAGCATTTGATTGACGATTTTATATACTTTTTTTGTATTTTTAAAATTATTTTCTATATAATTGGTGTAATACATATTTCTCCTAGTTTCTAATATCTTATGTACTTTGTTACGGGTTTTATTGTATTCAAGTCTCAATTTTGGATCATTCGAACTAACCTTCCAAGAGTTATATAATTTATCGCGTTTCTCACAAAGTCGAATAACATTACGATCAATCCAGGGTACTTTAAAACTGGTAGATTGTTTATCTTTTAAAAATTTATAGGTTTTAGAATACGTTGCTAACTTGTTGGCATTTTGAAATGAGTTATGAATAAAATTATAAATATCGTTAGGGCAGTTCATGTCATTTGTCTCTTGCCATTTTACATTTTTTAATTCTTTGAAGAGTATATCGTAGTTAATTGCTTGTTTCGTAACATACTGTATACGCTTTGGTGATTCGTCGCGTTGGGGCTCGGTGCATGCAAAGATAACTGCTCGGTGATCGGCCAGTACCACATCTAGCACCGCCGAGTACGGATATAATGTTGGGAAGCGTGCGAAAATGTGATCAATGCATGATTTTGTTGTGATATATTTGTTTTGGTTCAGCTTTGTTTCGATTCTAGTAAAATCAGATATCCCACACATTAATCCGCGCTCGCTGAGTGTCACCAGATACGAGTCTCTATAGGATGAAATGGACTTTAGGTTAGTGTTTGTGTCTCCGATCAAAATAAGGTTTTGTTTTAAGTCGAATGTAGAAAGATACTTACCCAACTCCATCACAAAGATACTTTTATTAGTTGAGGGTGGTTTATAAACGGCACACACAACTACGTCTTGATTTGGGCTAAGTTTAAGAATGCCTGTTAGGTTTTCAAAGGTTATAGTTTTTTGTTGGGATACGGTAAATTTAAGATGGTTTTTTACGTATATAATGATGCCACCGCCCTTTTTATTAGAACGTAGTTGTGAGTACATTTTATAGCCCGAAATATTGAACAAGTTAAAAATATTATCTGATATACCAGCTTCAGTGATAATTATTACATCCAAGGGAAAAGTACAGTCACTAACAATTTGTTGCAGTTTAGTAAAATTTTTGATCAATGATCTTATGTTGATGTGTATACATGAAATATTAAGATGGCATTTAGGCGTTAACTGTTGAAAAAAATTATCAGTGGAAGTGCAATTGAAAATTTCTTTAATTTGTGATTCCATTTATTATTGGGATATATTAAGACAATAAGCAATGTAAAAAGAGAAGGAAGTAATTTATTATGTACTTTTACCAATATCTACTTAGCTATTTCTTTTCTCGATTGGGTTTCAATTTGAGCAATATCTTGAATTGAACGTAAATAAAATATTTTACTATTACTAATCTTCCTAACACATACCTTGCCATCTTTACACCAGATAAACTGAAACGATTTACCTAGTTGAGTTTTAGCAGTATATAAAAGTGTTTTCGTATGTTTGGTTAGAGCTTCCCTAATGAATATTCGGTTGTCAGCTTTCTCCTTGGGTACATTCGGTAATATAAGTCCTGCAGTAAGGCATATCACTTTGCTAGAATCAATCCATTTTTGGCGGGCTGCTTTCGACGTTACTTCTACAAGAATGGCCCCCGGTTTTTCCTTAGTTCCGGGCAAGCGTTGTGATGATTTTATATCACTCTCGTCTACGTTCAATTTCGAAGCTACCGTTCCTATTATTTTGCCTACATCAAAAGGAGGAATTTCAGGTAATCCAGCTATTTCCAAGGATGTCGCAAGTCCTTTTTGCTCGAAATTATTCATACCTTGCTCTAAAACATTCAATCTCAGTTCTAAGTTTTTGTTTTTATTTTGCAGATCTTGGTTTTTATGCTCAAGGTTTTTTATGACGGTGTCTTGTTTTTTTAATGATTGTTCCATAGTAGTGATTTGTGCACTTAAGTATTCAAGCGACGACTCGAGGTTGACTATTTCCTCCCGAAAGGTTTTCTTCAGCTCGCGGCTGATGTCTTGCACCAGTTTTGTGTATCGATGGTATGCGCGTTTATGATGGTACCTGGTTCGAACTCTTCATCATCGCCGTCGTCTTCTGGAATTACAAATGACGACCTGCGAGAGGTATTTCGTAAACAGTCTTCACAGCTCCATTCCACACCAGGCGAATTGCGGAGGGTGTTCAGCTGTTTATTAGAAAGCTTAGAGCACGTTGGATCAGCATGCACTAACTTATCACATCTGCTACACTCTAAACCTGGCACTTTTTTGGTGATATTTTTGGTGCATTTTACACCATTTTATTACACCATTTATAACCATTGCGGGTAGGATTGGCTTTAATTTTTGTTTTTAATGATAACCACACACGTCTTTACACGGCAACGTATTAGTTATGAATTGAGTTATATATAGGTTTAAGATACTAATATTTAAATTTAAGGTTTTACTAATTATGTCGATTTTTTATATAAAAAAATCTTATTACAATACTAATATTATAACAATACTTTTAGCATCAGGTAAACAAGACGGTTAGTCATGCAACGTTCCGTTACAACCTACATACTTTAGTTAAATGTAAATAAACTATATTAAAGATTTTCTATAAAAGCGTGTTTTGCAGTTTTTTTTAACTTTGTTTATTTTTAGTTAAACCGCTATACCTGATCATCCTAGGAAGGATAACGGGTTAAACTATTTAGAATATTGAATTGTCATCGGTCCTTAACAAGTATGCCAAATTTCGAGTTAATCCGACGTCTTGAAGGGGGTCAAAATCATGTTCAAAGATTCCGTTACATAATTCTGAAGCTAATAAAAGGGTATTAAATAAACGGTATGAAAGCTGCATATTATTAAATGAAAGTAATAAAACATTTATAATTTTTTAAGAGGTAAATTAGCATTTGAAAACTTATAACATCTCAAACCATCCAGACATCATATTTCCGAATACTTCATGAGATACTGTTTTTGACAAATTATATTTGGTGACCAAAACGATTGTCCCTACGATGAGCAAGAATAGTGACAACGCTAATATTTTAAAGAAAAATAAAACATAAATGGAAGATGAATCCAATATCCCAAGTCATGGTCTCGACAACCAATCAGGCTTTCAAGCGCCGATTCAAGTGCGATGTCACGGCGGCGACGTGACAACGTGTCAGCGAGTCAAAGGCGAGTGTCACGTCTCGCCCCGCCCCCTTGTTAGCGTGACGCGCCGGGGGGGCAAGTGCGCCCAATTTAAGTAACTGTGGTTTATAGGAATCATATGTGGTTTTTAATAACAGGTGTCCTTGCTGTTCTGATGCTAAGATCTTTTTGTGTTACACTTGCTTTCTTGAGTTCTGAGGGTTTTTATGTACCCCGGAATTATAACATAGGCTATGTCCAACTGGCGGTGTGTTTCATGGCGAGAGAATATTTCAAATAGGTGCCGCGGTTCTGGAGATTACCCTCCGCGTACATACAAGCTTACAAAATTTACACTCTTTTTAATAATTTTATAGATACTGAAAATAAAAAGAAACTCAAACATATTATACATACTCGTACTACCAAATACTATGTTTTAAGCTAATTTATTATTCTCGTTCAAAATGTTACAAGCGTTACACGTCATGTATAAGTATGACGTGGGTAGACAAAAGATGTATTTTGAGTCAAATCACTACAAACATTTTAAATTCATAAAACGTTTATAACTTTTTTGATCAAAGATTACTTATTATTTTTCTCGTAGACTCGTAGCTACGCCGTAGAGTGACGTAGAATTAGAAATATGTATTAGGCATTATCTTTGCCTACAAAATCAAGGTCCCTATTATATTAAACGTGATACTACTTTAATCCCACGGCTTCACACACTTTCCAGGCGACATCGGTCTTATATTAATCCAGGCTCCGAGCTACCCCAAAACGCTCTCAAATCTGCGAAAACGACACAAAAATAAGTATTTCTGATTCACCAAAAAGGAAACATAATCTCATCTTGCACACAAACAGTGAACCGAAAACATGTCCACAGACCCAAAATAATCCCATCATCACCCCCAAATCACCCCAATTTGTGTTCCCAACACAACTTACGAACGGCTCTCGTGAAAACAATAAAACATCAATCAGTACGAGTCTGAGCTGAGCCGACGCGACGTTAAAAAGAGGGCCCGTTACTTATGAGAAGCATATTGCTCGAGCTTTTTGTTGTACTCACCCCCGCGACGGGGCGGGGGGAGGGGGGAGGGGGGAGAGAACAATAAAACAAATCTGCGAGCTCTTGACGCCGCCTCAGGAGGGGTAAAGAGCAAATTTTAAGACAGATTGGACCTTGTGTTAGTTTCTGCCTATCTTGACTTGTTTCGTTTGCCAAAATATAGTAGTATAGAGTAGCTCTAGATAGGGGTTGCTAGTGAAGAGAAATCTGAGCTGTTAACAATCATGATGGTATTAAAGATAAAATGAAACTGAGATTCTCGTCGGTTTTTCTTAATTTATGCAACAATCATATTGTTATTTATATAATAACATCCTCAAATGATATTAAAAGTTATTGTCTTTCTGAATAAATGCCTATGTAGGCATAAATCAAAACGCAGCAAATGTACCATCTATTTTTATACCATATTATAATCTATGGTATTATTATGATTTTTCCCGGGATCTCGTGTTTTATATGATTTGTTCATTGGAGTGCAGTTAACATAATGTTTATTGGTTTGCCCTTCCCGTCCCTTCCCTTCTCTTCCCTTCCCTTCCGTTGCTTTATTAACTACTGTTTATTAACTGTTTGTTACTGTAACATTCGAGGGTCAGACGACTTAACTGGTTGATTGTTGTTATTAAATTGTTTAGAGCGTTTATGAAATAGTGGTCACTTGAAATGTTAACTTTTAATAACTATAATTTATTTACCAATTGATTAAAGTTTTTATTCGTGAATGAGACCTTTTTAAACATTAAAGTGTTTTTGCATAGCTACAGCAGTTTCCTGCTTCAATAATTCGCGAAATAATAAGTAATTTATAATTAGCTAAAGAATTACTCATTTATAATAACAGATTGAGCCAGTTGGCGTGGTAATTAGATACCCTAACTATTTATGCTGCAGGACCCGGGTTCGAACTCAGATCCCCACCCAAATAAACATTTGTGTGTATTCAACATTTAAAAAAAAACTAAATATAAAACCATTTATTCAGTTTAGGCCCGCGGAGGGCACTTATGGAGGTCAAATTTAAAGTTACTGAAGCTACTATATGTATAAACATGTTTGCTTGTTCTGACCCAGGAAAAAATATATACAGCGTGTTACAAAATACCCCGTAAAAATATAATTAATTTATCAAAGCTAACAACCCTAGTAAGCTGTCATGTCAGAGATCCAGGCTATTTAACAGAAAGGCCTACGTACCTATTTTACATATTAATTGCCTACTTTCATAGTTTTTCTATTTTTCATTCATAAAAATCAGTTTTTTTGGGGTATGTTATACAGCGTTAGTACTGTTCTTAAATATTGTGAACGTTCGGCTTTACATGTATTCGGCTGAATACAAATATGTATTTAAGAATAATCGCATTTTTAGTAAGTATATCAGTAATCAGGATGTCACAGTACACCTACAGGCAGTAAAATCTCTGATTTCTTGAGGTCAGATAACCAAGTGTGAAAATTGCAAGTTCCACAAGGCCACGTCTGAGTCAATAAGTTACCTTATTCTTACTGTCACTTTCCGGGTTCGGTAAGTAGGTTCCCCTACAAATTGCTGAGTTTATTGCCGGCTCTTCTCAGTAAAAAAACAACCTTCCGAACCGGTGTTAGAGTCAGACTATTAATAAATGCTCGTAAAGGCCTATTTGCGGACTGTATTAAATTAAGAATTATTATTCATCAAAAAGTTTGTCTCAAAACACCCCTATAAATTTCCATCAATTTTAATTTTACGTTTATAGCAACTTTTATATTAATAAAACAATAAAAAAAAGTACAGCAATCGAGTATGAAAAATGATGACGTCAAACGTTCGTACTCAGTACATTTTGCATAGAAAATTTGCGTTTTGACAGATGATAAAAAGTAACTGATTTGACAAGGTAGTGCGGTACCCTATTGTCATCAGTTCGGAAAAAGAACCTCCAATTGTTATAAAGAACCTTACATGAGCGTGAGAGCGCGCAGGTGTGTCCTTTTTCTTTGTAAATAATTTCTTCATATCCTTATTCTGAAATATCCTTAACATGGTTATGAGAAACATTGTAAGATCTAATAGAATAATGTTGAACAGAGTCTCGAGATTTCAGGTTAAATGACGGGTTACGCTGCAGGTTTTTGTTCGATTCCCACCCGAAACAAATATTTGTCTACATGAACATGTCTGTTTCGTCTCGTTGTAAATATCTATACTAGTACTAGCCAGACAGTGCTTTGTTGTGTCCCAACAGACGTTGTCCTGTCGAAATGAGTCCATAAAAGAGTTCCCTAAAAAATTAAACGTTGGTACTTTCAACACAGCGCCATCTGTTAGAATCTTTTGGAGTTAACAGTCAGGTTGATACTCTAGCCGCTAAATTAAGTTCGGCTGCTTTTGCTGTTAGGAAAATTAAACAATTGACGAATGTTGAGACGGCCAAATTAGTTTATTTTGCATATTTTCATAGCCTCTTGTCCTATGGTATTTTGTTTTGGGGAGCAGCAGCGGATATAGAATCAATATTTATTATACAAAAAAGAGCAATTCGTGCAATTTACAGTATGGGTCCCCGTGAATCATTAAGAGATTTATTTAGGGAAATAAATATAATGACATTACCTTCACTATATATTTATGAAAATATAATGTTTATACGTAGAAACATAGGAATGTTTGAGTCAAAATTAGATATTCATAGTATAAATACAAGACAAAGGGAGAAGTTATTTGTTCCATACTTTAGACTAACTGAAGTTAACAAGTCATTTCTTGGTAATTGTGTTCGATTTTATAATAAGATACCGCTTTCAATAACCAAAATGTCTGATCATAAATTTAAAAATTATATTAGGAAAGTTTTGAAAGAAAAAGCGTATTACAAGGTAGTTCATTATATTGAAGATAAAAATGTATGGAAATAGCTGCTCTCTGCACAGTGCGCCTCTAGGTCTCTTGTTTAAGTTGTAAGTACCTAATTATTGTTGTTTTCTATTTTGTAGTCTTGGAATTTTTTTTTTTTTTTTGTTTTGTTTTTATTAATGTTACCTATAATAAGTATTTTGTAATTGTTAAATGTAGAATTGTGTAAAATTGAAATTATGAAGTGGCCAAGGGGTCAGAATAGATAAAAAATTATATAACAAATAAAAAAGAATGTAACCTTGCTGAGTTTCTTGCCGGTTCTTCTCAGTTGAAGGCTGACTTCCGAACCGGTTGTAGCTTCAGTAACTTTAAATTTGACCTTCATAAGTGCCCTCCGAAGGCCTAAACTGAATAAATGGTTTTGAGTTTTGAATTTTTTTTTGATTTGTGACTGTCAATTAATTATAGACCAATAATTTGCAATAAAATAAAATTGCGACTATAATTAAAGATCTAAGCTATCCTATCTCTTAAGTTGGACCAGAATGCTCACGGTGTGCCAATTTAATTTAAAATCGGTTAAGTAGTTCTTGGGCTCCTAGTCCATCGCGGACAAACATGAGATTTATATATATTAAGATGTATTTAAATGTATTATATCAGTTATCTGGTTGCCATAGCATGAGCAAAGCTCTGCTTAGTTTGGGATCTTATGTCCATATGCAAGAAATATATCTGGAAATTTATTTATATACTTTTTATTATATGTTTGGCAAGTTTCATTAAAATCAACATTATTAAATTTACAATATTAGTCGGATACAATAATAAAATAACCTAAATACTAAATAACTAACTATACATGTAAACTGTTACCGTAGCCTATTGTCTTGCAACACTAGGCCCATCACTTGCGGGCTGCCAACCCAAAAATATGTTTTCTTTCTTCATAAACTTATAAAGTCCTTTGAAAAGTCCTTGCAAAATTACCCTCGATACCAGAATACTGCCTCAATTTTGCCACACAATATTGTGGAAAAAAAATAAGCAAGTTTACGGAAAAATTCTATCGCGGCAATAGTATTAATCCAAACACAACACATTGCGTATAATCGCAGCGTTTTGTCGGCGGCTCCGCTCGGGCGGGAGGTCGGCCTTAAGCCTATTAAGTATTTGTTCGCAGTTTCGATTGAGATGCGGTAACAGGATCATAATAGGCACGTTTGTGTGGGTGGACGTGGTCGGTATGTACCCTGGTCCTTAGTTTTGATTGATATTTAAGTTCCCCTCGTATGTGTTCCCAGATACTTACAACTAATTAGAGCATCCTTTAAGAAAAGAGTGAATAGGCTACTAACAGGAAAGCGAGCTTCATCTTCGGCCTCATCTTCACTTACCATCAGTTGAGATTGAGGTCAATCGCAATCCCGTCAGTTTGGGAATAGATACAGGGTTTATTATGTGGAAAAAATCTAGGAAACTAGGTCACTTTCAGCTATAAGTACTTTCATATTTTTGTTTTGAAAACACTTTATTTTTATTTATTGACATACCTACAGTATACACTTTCAAACTTATAAGTAGGCTAAAAATACAGACGAATTGAGAACCTCCTCCTTTTTTGAAGTCGGTTAAAAATCATCTCCAAACTCCCACCGGCGTGTTCCAGAAGTTACCGTTGAGAGTTAGTTGCTTCAAGGCTTTGTTCTGATCCGCAACACTTGTGTACCCCTGGTTTACACTCTGCTTATGTTTATAGGCGACGGTGACCACTTACCATCAGCTGAATCGTTTAAAATAGCTTTTTACCTACCACATTTCATCATAATCTGTATTATTGATAAAACAAAAGTAACCAAAGAATGATATCAAATGTAGTTATGTAGGTACCTTTAACTAACTTACATAAATAAGATATCCTGGGACATTATTTACACACGGTCATCTGATCCCTAAGGTCGCAGAGCTAGTACTATGGAAACCTGACAACTGATATAGGTACTAAAAATACATATCTATTACCTTTAAACGAGCAATTCTTGTATATATATAATTAGGATCTCGGAAACGGCTCCAATGATTTTCATGAAATTTAGTATGCAGGGGGTTTCGGGGGCGATAAATCGATCTAGCTGGGATTCATTTTCAGAAAATGTCGTTTATCCGTGTTTTTAGGCAATGAAAACTACTACAATGTCATTAGAACGTAAGGTTTTTAAGTTACATCTTTTGTGAAAAATACTGTTATTGGGAGCCCTTTATTATCGCATCTAATTCGTATCTAGGTATGTATGACAGTGCTTTAAAAAAGAGAATACGGTAGAAGTCACGTCAGTAAAGAAATCCTGAGCAATACTCGGCCATCCAGGTACTTTATATAAACACACAATATGAAAAATAATAGGTAGGTACATCATACTTATTTGAAAATTAATAACTCAGTATTATGGCATGTAATGTATAGAAAAAGCAATATGTTACAAGTAAAGAAGAGGAGATAACAATTTCGTGTACACAATACACAAGTATTTCATATCTTCCGGGAACTATCGTCCTTTTCAGTAATACGCAATAGTTGTCCATTGAAACGATGCGTAAAGCTCCCGTCACACATATAGCGATTAGCGGGCGAAGCACGTACGTAGTATAGCTGGAAACAAGTGCTTAGACATTTATCTAAGTAGGCATATTTTGAGTTAAATAAATATTTTAGCATTTGTGTTTTTAAGATTAAATTAAAAATATACTTCTCTCACATATGTGTATGCCCGAAGAATATCGCGGATTTACCCATATTAGTCTATCACTCGGTAGTAATGTCGATTTCTATTGGTGAAAGAATTTTTGAAATAAAATTATTGGTTTCAGAGATTACCTTCTACATTCGAACTTGCGAAACGTTACCTCTTTATAATATAAGTGTGGATTGGTATTTACAAGGAGAATATCTGTTATCGCTACCACAGTGGATGGCAAGCCCAAAATCATTTAATTATAGGTATAATCCACGCGGTTTTTCCCATTTTCTCTAGGTTGCATGTTTCTCTGGGATCTTATACACACACACTAAATTTCGCATAAAAAAATCGTTAAGCTAGTTTGAATTTGACCCGCTACCCGCTACCCGCCACCCGCTACTCGCAACCGCTTATAACCTCAACGCGTCTTACATCCGTATTGTGCTTCTCTAATACTTCCGCAACACGTCGGAACAAAACTAAATACATGTTTAATACCATTTACGGATGATAGAACCGCAACTATCTGCGGATTAACACGTTCCCAATGAACCGTCGGATAAAGAGATCTGAAGATGCGCGGGCGCATTCACACAGTACATGCGATACAGTGGACTAAGTTGCATGGATCTTTGAGATTTTTCTATGTGATGGTTAGTAGATTCTCCTGGTTAGTTCTTTCTACGCAACTACGCAAGGTTTTGATTCAGTTGTTATCCACTTAGAGATTAGTGGACTAGTTAACTGATGTGACCTATTTTTAAATAAATGCCTCATACATTACTATTTTACGCGCAGATAAGTTCATGCATACCTTGTCCTAGATGGAAATCGAAACCATGAACTGTGCTTAGCAGGCCAACAACCACCACGCCAATCAACTATCAAAATAAAACTAAATAATCCATTTTATCCCACATCATGTTCTTTCTATTACTTATTATATTTACATTTCAGTAGATGACGACAATTATTCCTACAACCTTTTGAAGTGAAACCTTTTATGGGAGGGCATTGAAATTCTGAACCACAACCTTTTACTGTGACTGTGTAATTCAAAAATTATTGATGTTTAATTAAATGTTTTCCTATAATACAAAAGTTACGACACACTTTTTATAAGTGACATTTGCTTCATTTTACCATTTTTTAGAGTTGTTCTACTGAAAAAACTATGATCTATGGTCGGCCGTCAATAAAGGACAGTTGTACAATGTCAATGGTACAGTGTGCTGGCTCCCTCCGACGTCGGCACCGGCACAGCGCACTTCCAACATTCAAGCAATCACACACACGTCCGCTGTCGTGTGACATTGCAACGTTTACTATATTAAGGGGAAGCTTGATTTCTGTATTTTATATTTATGGGGGATAGGTATGGGTCATAGTAGATAAATATAGTTCGCTTTTAGGTACCCATCTTTATTTTTTTTTTTATTTCGGACGAGATTGCGATTGACCCGTTTCCTGGGATAAATACTTTCGGAGGTGAAGGTAGACTAAATTGGGTAGGCTAGCATTGAAGCCCCAAGAATTTTTATATTTATTGTTATATTACGGATTTAATTTAATATTATTATGTTATTTTAAGAATATAATGAAACATATCCATGATCAAGAAACCCATAATAAATATTTGATTGTCGGAAAATAAGGAGTGGAGCCATTCATTTAAAATCTTTAATAATATCGCAAGCTTTTTAATATTTGAGTAGTTGAGATCTTAGTCCCTTACGCATTTCCGCCGTGAAACAATAGTGCACTTGTATTACTGTGTTTCGGTTAGAAAGGTAAGGGGGCCGGTGAAATTACAGGCACATGAGACTTGACAACTTCACGTGTTGCAACTGTCCAAAGGCGGTGCCTCTAGTGTTGCAAATGACCAAATTTGGTGGTGACCACTTACCATCAGGTGGCCCATCTACCTGTTTGAAGACCTAATGTTACTTAACATTGCCAAATATATTAACCGTACTTAAACCACAAAGTAAGATCCCGACAATATAAGCGAACAATTTCGTCTTAAACAGTAATTTGAAAAGAAAAAAATACAGTATAATCCCAACTAACACCTCTCACACGTTAACGATTTGATTTGTGCCGACACCCACAAATATTGGGACATAATAACTGATGCACAATGTCCCGCCGAGGCCCGGCTAGACCCGGACAGCCCCGGCAGACAGAGCGACGCCGCCACCGGCATTACACAATATAATAATCTTCGCCCTAATCTGGTATTAGACATGTAGTTCCGATTTTTTTTGTCGAATTCTGACAATGAAGATCGAATGCTTGTAAATTGTATTGGTCTACGGAACCAACGAATTGGTTCAGAGAAAAATTTAAGCTACTGTACTTATAATCAGAATGCAACTTACTAGTTTTGCGGTTTCTCTCTATGTTTGTATATTTTTGTAATTTTTGGTGTATTCAAGGTCAGGATTGTGAACATACCTACACTAAAAAAACATACCTATAGACAAACATGACTTCCTTATCTTTATTTAAATTTGGTGATAAATTGATTGATGGTATATTTAATCTTGTAGTAGTACCTATAACTTACAATAAAATCATTATTTTATTATTATTTGAAACAACAATATTATTGATAAACTTAATAATGATCCACTATTATAAATGACGTCAGGTAATTATTTCAAAATGTAACCATTCTGTTTGATTGCACGATTAACGCGCAAATATGAAACAATTAATTATATATCCAGTGTATATTTAATGGGGGGTGAAGCACCCCTCTGTTTCCCGACTCGGTACAGTCGCTGGCAAAAATAAATTAAAATGTTATGCGATAGGATTTAAATAGCAGTCGTTAGCAACGGATATTAATAAAAAAAGGTAAAAATAGACTAATGAAAAGGTTAAATCATATGTACAGTATTTCTCGCATTTCTGAAGGATCTTATGTATAGGAGATTCTAACATAGCCTCTGTTACTTCGAGATAAATCAGCTTTCTGGTAGTAAATCACTACATGGTATAAAACAAAGTCGCTTTCTCTGTCCCTATATCCCTATGTATGGTTAAATCTTTAAAACTACGCAACGGATTTTGATGCGGTTTTTTAATAGATAGAGTGATTGAAGCGGAAGGTTTTTATGTATAATACATGTGACATCCCACGGGAACGCGGGTAAAACCGCGGGGGACAGCTAGTTATTATATATAGATATGTATATTATATTAGAAGCGTCAAGATATTTTTGAGTTTATGCAATACAAACTAACAAAAACACAAATCTTTTCTCAGTATAATATTGTTATTATACAGTATGGAGTGATTCTGTTAGGTAAAAGACACTAGCTTGAGGATGTTTTTGTCGTGGCCACTAGCTCCGTCTCTTTCGCTAACTAAGCAGTCACGTGAGAGGTCCTCATAGATAGACCCTCGTTCCAAACAAAACAAATAAGCCCAAACTAAAGGGGTTAACTAGTAGCCAATGAAGAGTTCCACTATCTCACTGACTCCATCATCAGATCACCTTGATGGCTTCAAATTATTACATCGTCATATGAATTCTACATACTTGTAAAGTTTCAAATCGATAGCACAATTAGAAGTATGTAGTTTCAAATTGACTTTGGTTGTATGTAGCTAATGAACCTTGTTATAAATATTTAAGGCTTAAATTACTTTGCAACACATTTCTCCAGTCGAGTGTACTCGCACAACCCGCTACAAATGTCAAGTAGTTTGCAACATTACGAGTTATTACCGGCCGTGGAGTGTGGTGCAAGTATGCCAAATGTTTGTTCAAATTACGTGGGCAAACATCCCCCCGCCCCCGCGCTGCCCCTCGCCCGGGGCATCAGCTCGCCCGCACATATGCCACTAATTTAGGGCACCTAATTATGGGCGACCTGATTGAGGAGATAGCTTAGAGAATCATACTGTAGATAAGACAGCTCAGAAATGTCACCGTGCATCGATAAATAGTCTCACTGGCTGTTTCAACGGCGTTCCCGGGGGATGTAACATTTTCCCCCAATAATATCCTGTGTTAATTCTGTTAGGCTGTAAACTATCTTTCTACCAAGTTTCATCCAAATCCGTGTAGTGTTTTTGCATGAAAGAGCATTTCACCATTCAACTATGCTTACATGCTTTCACATTTATAATATTACTAGCATCTGCCCCACTGGTTCACTCGCTTTAAAATTCTCAATACTATAGGTACTACATTATTTTCAATACGATTCGCTACGTGTGTGTCAAATTTTGGCAAAATCGGTACAGTCGTTTCGCCATGAAAGTTTAATAACCTAACTCATTGTCGCATTTACAATATTAGTTATGACTAGGATAGAAGGAAGTCATATTTGTAAAAGTAGGTACCAAAACTTATATACGTTATAAAGGTCCGGTAATAAACTCAGCAATTACCCAGCTAAACTTATTATGTCGATACCCAGTGGCGAGTAAATCGCGACCGACATCCGATCGTGGGTAAAACAAAAGCAATTTCCGTAACACGTGCCTGGTAATAGGCAATTAAGCAACGAGCTCATACCGTGCATGCTCTTATACCTAGGTAGGTATAGCACAAGCTATTCGTAAGCGGTATTGCAAGCTATGTACGTAGATACATCGTATATAGGTATGGGCGCTGATTTTATTTCTGAGCGAATTTAGAATTATAACTAACTAGCTGTCCCCCGCGATTTTATCTGCGTTCCCGAGGGATATCACATTTCCCCGGGATAAAAAGTGGCCTATTTGTTATTCCAGGATAATATATAAATGGAGTTAAGTACCTACCTAAATTAAATATATAGTATTGTTAACGAGCGTATCATGCCAACAAGCTATATAGCTTGGCAAGGAAAGTTGTATGTGTAATTTGTTATTTTTTACTTTGAAATAAATTTCATCCATATCCGTTTAGTAGTTTTTGCGTGAAAGAGTTACAAACATACTTACACACAAATCTTTCCTCTTTATAATATTAGTAAGGATTTATTTATATCGAATCAACAGCTTAAACAGAAGTTTCAAGCTTCTAGCTCTAAAAATGATAGTTCCATACAACTTTTCATCCCCCTTTAACCCCTTACAACCCTTTTTTCGCATTAAAAAGTAGCCTGTGTCCTTCCCCATCTACCTATCTGTGTACCTAATTTCAGACAGAGTTACTTTCGCATTTATAATATTAGTTACGATTAGGATTGATATTTTGATAACATTTTTGTTTGAAGTCAAGTGTAATGTCAGTGAAAGTTATGAACATTGTTTTAGAATATTTTGTGATTTAAAACTCCTACTTAATGCATTATTGTGACGAAAAGTTGTTAATTTGTTAACAATAAAAGTTGTAAAGTAATAAAGTGCTTATTTGTAATTTTGGTGTGTTCCTCTGTTGGACTTCTCCTGCAAAATAAACCCGGACCAATATTCATAAATGCGGAAGTTTGTGTGAATGGCTGTTTGGATGACTTTTTACATTACATATTATTTTTATTTTGGTAAAATCGAATAATAAACTGTCATTGTAAATGTAATTAAAATTTAAAAAATAAACGATTATAAACAGTAGTTTTACTGCACTTATAAATTACAATAAGAATTCTTATAAGTTCCTTAGGCAGATACCTACTTATGTGGGTTCTGTATAAGATTTTATTCTTGTCAGTTCGATACGGAATCCTAAATTACCAGATCTATTAAAGTTATCTCAACAAATGGCGCGTTTTGATAGGTTAGAATATCATCGAAAATAATTACAAATCTTTCAGTCTCATGAATGAAAATAAGACATATTCATGAGAAGGTTTTGAATTGATTCGAGAAGGGCAAGTGTGAGCGAATACGCGATAGAGATACACTTGTGTCGAGTTGAACAATCAATCAGTAATGTAATGAGATGTGTGCGATCAAGTAAGCATCCTGTCACACTCGGGTCGCCGCCGAGAGCGCGCAATGCGGCGGGTGGATGCGGGCGCACTCGGGGGACTAAATAGATAAAAGGTTACAATTTATATAGTAAAGGGTTTTATATCACGTACCTATACCTATCAAGTACCTACTATATCTATGTTTGTTTTTGGAAAAGAGTAATTACTGAGTTTTGCCGGCTCTTCTAATTAAAACAACCTACCGGACCGGTATTAAACAGACGTGCTTTGTAAAGGCCTGTACCTAAATATGAAAAAAAAAATGTTTTGTTCCGTACCTTAAGGGTACCAACGGGACCCAATTACTAAAGCTTTTCTGTCCGTCCGGGTCCAGAACCGTAATAAGGAGATCCTTGAAATTTTCACAGAAGGCAGTCGTTTCACAGAAGAAGTAGGAAGCCGATATAACAACAATTACCTACCTAATAAAAAGCAGGAATTTTCGGTCCTAGTTTAGGTACCTTTATATTTAATGTCATTATAACTTATTAGCCCGCAGTGAATCCACAAAAGATAACCTATTAGGTATCATGTAGTGGCGACAAATAAAACAGACAATGTCAACTATTTACCAGACAATATTAGCATTATCACCAAATAATTATAACCATAGGCGTAACCCCCACGCCCGGTGAGGCGTCCGGCACGCGTCCGGCGCGCGTCCGGCACGCGACCGCGCGGGCCCCGCCGGCTCCGCGCCGGATACGCAGATATAAACTAATTAACTACCATTATTGCTTATCGGATGATCACGTCACGTCGCACTCCATTAAACTGGGAATTTCCGGTGTTTGTATGAGAAATTAATCAAGATATCTATACCTACCTACGTGTTATTTACCTCTACAGTTGAAGCTTATGAGAAGAAATTTATTGTTAGACAGTGCTACGTCTCTATTCCTGAATGAAACTTATACACTTACTAATTTTTACATGTTTATATTAATTTTAAATAACGCGGTGTCGACCTCCACTGGCCGGTTCGTACTTGCCTAGTAGATTTGTGAATAGATACCCTGACTGCTTCCACAGTGTTCGATTCTCACCAGGTCAGACTCAATGTTTGTGAGCATGAACATGTCTGTTTGTTCGATATGTTATGAGTGAACATCTAAATAAAAGTAGGTGGTACAATTTATCTGCTTATTATACAGCTTTCCTTAAAAATAGATCTGCTTTATTTAAGATAGCTGTCCCCCGCGGTTTTACCCGCGTTTCCGTGGGATGTCACATGTATTATACCTACATAAAAACCTTCCTCTTCAATTACTCTATCTATTAAAAAAAACCACATCAAAATCCGTTGCGTAGTTTTAATGATTTAAGCGTACATAAGGGATATAGGGACAGAGAAAGCGACAGCGATGAGCTGTTTGAAAGCCGAAGATACCTAATATTTATTCAAATTCCATCTGCTTGGATAATTCAATCTCTCGCCACTTGGTATCTAGAAAGAAAGATAGGAAAATTATAACTAGAAACTATTTATTGAGGAATGTCTTTTATCTTAAATATCTATGAGTAGGCTTTCAATTGTGTGAAGTATACCTATCACCTATAAATTATACAAAAAAGATACAAAACTAAAAAATAAAATGAAAATAGGATGAAAAGGTAGATCAGCTGTTTCTTCTGTGATCCAAAACGGGAGGACATTTAATAACGCGGCAAGTAGGTACTTATTTAAAAAGTAAGAGATCCGCTATGGTTAGGAGAGCGAGGAATAACCTCATTTATACTCATGATTGGTGATCCAATAAATAAATAAATAAATAAATGATGAACAACCAGGGATGAGGACTCATCGCTTTCCTCAACTACAACCACAAAATACTGCTCCAGCCCATCCCGGGCACGCAAATATAAAGTCAATAAACATAGGGAGTGAGGGTCGCCCCTCACCAAATATTTGCCAACATTAATCGGTTTGGGAATACGGGAATCGAACTTGGGACCGCGCGCTACGCATTTCGCATCTGATATTGTTTGCACGATCACATCTCGGCGCGATCCTAATTCCATGACGCCCGAAGGGTTTTGTCAATCAAAGTGATTTGTTACTTGTAAAGGTACACTTTGGGAGTCAGAGTCGCTAACCACCAAGCCAACTGGCCTGTTGAATAAGTAGTAGAATAGAATAGAATAGTAAAATTGTTTATTCACGTAGGCCTTGCGCAATATGGAGGCTTTCTGTGCATTCAGTGCATTACATTACCGGCGTAAGGGTACCATTCATGCCTGTGAAGGGCGTTTTTATTAAATATATTTCATTTCATTACAACATACAAGAGATTTGGCAGGTGTTACGGGCTAAGCTATTTTGTTATAAATACAAATCCTAAACGGGGGCTGTTTAGGATTATTCAGCTAATACAAACTTCGTCGGCGAGACGCTTCACGGAGGCCTCGGACAGTTTATCTCTCAAGTGATTAGTAGTATTAGCGTAGTTAGCGATAGATACAGAGCACGGAGGCCGCGACGAATCATCCTCGAGTTAGTGTCATTTTCCTTACAGAATCGAGACCCAGTTACTACCGGCCGATATGACTGTAAGTATGCTCGTAAAATGAAAGAAAGTCATTAAAAGTTAACTTAAGAAAATCTCTTGAAAACCTATCTACCTAAATGAAAATTAAAAGTAAAATCAATAGTAGATACAATATCTGTGGGCAACGTCCCCAGAATGCTGGAGGCATTGCCATTTTGAATGGCGATGGTTATTCGTTCAGCGAGGCAAGTAGGTACTTACCGACACCAGCACTCAGGTCACAAGTAGCTTCGACCAGACCTTTTCAAAGTTTTTAATGAGATTACGTGGTTTTCTCTGATTCCCATTAAATGTAGCCTTTTAGGGTAGGTATTACAACTTATAGTTTGTCCAATATAAGAAATCCCTGTTGAAGTTTAAAACGTTTAAAAGAAGGTAATTGCCCTCTAGTAATTACTTATTTATTAAATAAGGAACATTACAGCTTTTTTTTAAATAACAATTAAATACAAAAGGAATTATTTCATAAAATTAGGCCAATTACAATATTTCTGGTTAAATTATGTAAATTATACTTACTTACAAAAGGTACTTTCAAAAACAATTTAATATATTTGAAACAATCAAAAAAGTTGTGTTTTGTATTTGTGTATAAATGCATGCAGGTTAGTATGATATAAGTGTTATAATATATACATATGTTTATATATCATATTATGCTTTAAGATTTAGAGTAATAGAGCTCTTCAGTCGTAACCTTACCCACTTCTGCCGTGAATCAGTAGCACACTTGTATTACTGTGTTTCAGTTAGAAAGGTAAGGCGGCCGGTGACGGGCACATGAGACTTAACAACTTCACGTCTCAGGTTCAACAACGCAATGCCCCTAGTGTTGCATATATCCATAGGGAACGGTGGCCCATAGATATTTTTTTCCTGGGAAAACGAGGCATCCCTAGAGAATGCCGGTAAAACCGCGGGGGACAGCTAGTCTTCTATAAACCTACCTATGTCAAAATTAATATTTGGATGGTTCTACCCTATTCCATCTTATATTATTTATGCGATACGATAAAACTTTAGCGAGTTGTTCTACGCCCTACAGCTGCGTAGGTCCCTGACATAAATGGGTTTGGTGCAAGTGTGAATAAATAAATAAAAAAACTCGCATAGCAGTATGCCAACCTTGAATAATTATAAATTTCAAAGTGCCCCTCTCTGTATGTTACGCTGTCACGGCTGAAAAGATCTCGATGTAATTTGGTACTTAAGTTATCTTAGATAAGTACCTACTTAGATTATTGACATCTTGGGGCTAGGTACCTTTTGTCCAAAAAAATTACCTATTGTCCTTTATAATACGGGTGAAACCGCCAGGCAGAAGCTATCGTTGTAGCATATGAAATGTAAAGGTCAAATTTTCTGAAGCAATAATAACTCTGAAAGTTTTGAAAGCTTGATAACTTTATTGATACTTACCATTGGGTACCTATATATGTATACGCTAAATCCAGGTATGTAATATATAACTCAGATACATAGAGCTACTATATAAAGAGCAAACTTGTTACAAAATCGATGTACGGGACCGTAACAAGCGCGACGCGAAAGGGCGGTCGCACCTAAATTATTCACTAACCAAGCAACACTGAGTACCTATACCCTTCTCTTTCGCGCTCCAACATTTTGTATCTCGCCGTCTCTCGCGCTCTTTCTATGGTAGGTATTGCGCTTTCGGCCGCCACATACAGTTGTCTCTGTCGCTGTAACGGGTCGTGTATACGTCTGTCCCGTTCGCTCTCATTAGGTTAGTGACAGAGATGTGTTTGCTCGACGTTTGCCAGTCGCATTTTGTATGTAGATGGGTAGAGTAGCGGACGGATGTAGAGGCAGCACGTTTCTATTAAAATTTTATATTTATATCAGGAGAAGTTTAGCGTAGTTTAACGTGACGCCCGTGTGAAGAACGATTTGAGAAACTGAAGCTCACGACTCTAAAGGATCAATCGAAAGATCTTAATTTTCAATTAATAATCATTGTTAAGTAGTAGACATTTGCAAAACCAGGGGCATCACAAATGAATGGTCTTCCCTGAGACGTAAAGTTTGGATGTCTCATGTGCTAGTATTTTCACCGGCCCTCTTACCTTTGTAACAGAAAGCACATTACTGCTTCACGGCGAAAATTTAAACGAGAGGTAATGACCGTCTAAGAGGCCACCATAAATTGAGCACTAGCTTCTCAAACAACAACCCTCACTAATATTCCCAGAGCAACAGAATGGTCAGAGCGTGGACAAAGCTCCCTGAAGTCGTTGTAATAATAGCCCAAAATCTTATACAATTTAAAAATCGCCTGAACAAGCATCTCAAAGAAATGAACTTGTAGAGAACAACGGGATATACTTAGGCAATTTTCAGTTGAATTAACTGCCTGTCTGAAAATAATAATCAATGCTTAGTAATTTCTCGATCAAATTCCACAACATACAAGTGATAGGTAATAGTTTTAAATATTAGGTATTTGTAGATCCTTACTTGTAGTTAATTTCCTACTCAAGACCTAATAGGTTTTCTTGTATTTTTCATAAATTAGGAATACCTAAGTATTTAAAAGACAAATAGACTAATTTAGTAGGTATAGTAAGACTTCAGAAGAGCAACATTAATTTTTTTTTGCGCTTGTAGGTTAACATGCAGTTGGTATATATGCAATATTGCATTCTTACCATAGATGATACCTCTAGCAGGTATAGTATTAATAGCACGAACCTATTTTCAATCCCCAAGCTAGACTAGGAAACTATTCAAACCTATTGTTTGAAGCACAGCACTTTACAAAACTAAAGAGAACCCCATGACAGGTCTCCAGACAAGTCTATAGGTATAGTTAGAATCATAAGAAAAAATCGGCCAGGTACGTGTCGGGCTACTCGCAGTGTGGGGTTCCGTAGCAGAGTGGATCTAAGAGCAATGATGGGTTTAAAAAAATCCGGATTTTAATTTACCTCATTTTCAGCGACGTTAATAACTATGCCTAAATACCCATGCAAAAGTATAGTTTTCTAGCAACAACTACCAGTATCTATGCTTAGCCGCGGACAGACGGACAGATTGACATAGCGAAACTATAAGGGTTGTTAGGAGTTCGGAACCCCAAAAAGCGAGTTAACGCACACAAGCAAACACTAGTCCACACTAAAACTAACTTAAACCTACGTAATGTATGTAGAAATATAATAGTACCTAGTCGCTTCTGTCATAACATCCTATTTAAAACACCTGGGGCTCGATTCTGTAAGGAAAATGACACTAACTCGAGGATGTTTCATCGCGGCCTCCGTGCTCTGTCTCTTTCGCTAACTACGCTAATACTACTAATCACGTGAGAGATAAGCTCTCCGAGGCCTCCGTGAAGCGGGTCGCCGAAGAAGTTTGTATTAGCTGAATAAGGGGGCTGTTTACTTTAAAAATTCTTATTATCTGAGTGTACGGATATTTGTAAATGAGGATCTGTTAATTGTACTGACTGTACCTACATACGTAAGTACAAGTAGATACCTCTACCAGTACCATGAGCTCTATAATCAACATATCAAAGCGAGACTTAGCTAACGAGCGGCAATCACTCGAGAGCACTCCGCACCCTCGCCACTTTAACTATAAAAAAACTATATCTACTGTTCTAATGATAACATTATGAAGAAGCGAGGTATCAGACTGCTTTATTTAAAAGGAAAGATCTTTCTGCAGGCAAAGTGATCATGCCTGGGGACCGCGGTCCAACTGTTGATGTTGGAAGCTTGTATATAGGTATGTCAAATCCTGAGAAAACTTCGATATCATGATACTCGCACGTCCAGCCTTTGTTACATGTTATATGCATGTTCATAGATGTTGTCACAACATTGCCGCCGTCTTTCGATTTACAAGTTATTATGTACCTTATTAATTCTAACCAAAGAAACATTAAGTTGCTCGATACGGGTGTCGAACCCATGGTCCTCTGATTATCTAGACGAGGTTTATCCCACCGAAATTATTCATTTATAACGTTGTTTCGGATAGGTATCTATCTATAGCCTTGACTTTGTCGGGTAAGGGACTAAACCTGTTTCTGAAACTTCATAACCTAAAATATATTTTTTTTAATTCACTTGGGCCGACAAACAAGCAGACGGTCCACCTGATGGTAAGTGGTCACCGCCGCCTATGGACATTTGCAACACTAGGGGCATCGCCTATGCGTTGTCGACCCTGAGACGTGAAGTTGTTAAGTCTCATGTGCCTGTAATTTCACCGGCCCCCTTACCTTTCTAACCGAAACACAGTAATACAATTGCACTACTGCTTCACGGCGGAAATGGGTAAGGTGGTAGTACTTCCCCGGACGAACTCTGCACTAAGAGCTCTACTACTTTTAACCTGTCCGAAGACACGTTTGTCTCTTCTATTAATATATAATTCTACCTTTTACTTTAAATTATATTATTTGTACAAAATTTATTTGTATGTAACGGAGAAGGGGTATGGTGTCTGCGACAGTTTTTATACTTTTTCAGATCCCATCATTTTGCAATTGCACTACATATATATAATTTTTTGAATTTACTTACATTCATTGACATTTTATATTTACAAAAACGTTCCTACAACAATCGTAAGTGTTCCCGATGTACTGTCGTGTCATCTGACCCTATGATAACTAACTACCTGCCCCCTTATTCAGGTCATACAAACTCCGCTTCACGGAGGCCTCGGAGAGCTTACCTCTCGCGTGATTAGTAGTATTAGCGTAGTTAGTGACAGAGACAGAGCACGGAGACCGCGACGAAACATCCTCGAGTTAGTGTTATTTTCCTTACAGAATCGAGCCCCTGGTAGTATCGTAGGTGTCATAGAATACGTACAACATGATCAAGTAGCTGTACCCAGCTTGAGTTGCAATATGTCATCAAATCGTCGGTTAGGGTTTAAATTCATACATTAATCCCATACAAAGAAATTAACACATTAGATAACATTTTTGTTTGTTATATTTAGATAGTCGGTTTTATATTGTTGAAAGCTATTTAATAAGTACCTACAATAGGTAACCTATTATTATTTTTCTTATATCTAGTTTATTTACAATAAATTAAAATAGTTTGTCAGTTTTTATATTTTTCAAAGTTATAATAATAGACTACTAACTGTCCCCCACGGTTTCACCCGCGTTACCGAGGGATGTAACATTTCCTGGCAGAAAGAGTAACATATTTAGGTCCTCACACAAACAATTCAACATCCCAGCAAATCAATAAAATCATAAATACTCCATAATTATTGAGGCAGACATTTACAAAAAGGAATAATATTGACCAGGATGACAGCACTCGAGCGAACTCCCTTTGACTCGCAGTCGGCTCTACCCTAGACATCTAAATGCTGCCTATTAGTATAGAAGTGGGTATACTCAGTTTCGCGAACACAAGGCAAATAGACTCGGCTTTATACTGTCATAATTAACTATTGCTGGGTTGTTGGATTTTTGTAAAACCTTTTCATAATTCATACAAGTAAACTAGTAAGGAATTTGTCAGCCATATTATCAGGGCGTAATTTAGCGTTGGGTGAGTCAGTGGCAGTTCGTAGTTAACAAGCAGCACCTAATGGTGACGTAAGTAGATTCTTACCAAGCAAGGGAGATTGGTTAACCTTTACATAATGAATGACGGTCCAGATGGGTTGATGGTTAGAGAACCTAACTTCCAAGCCACAGGTCACAGACATTATTTTGGTGCATGAACGTGCCTTTTAGTGGTCTCTGGTAGTCAGTTGTCTCTGCAATGTACACTAGGCACGAAAATTAAAGGATTTAAGAAAAAATCTAAACTTTTGGGTGGTTTTCAACGAACTGTTACTTCAAGGAAAATGATCGTACAGCTAAAAAATAAAGGAAATTGTAGCTCCAAGTGTCTAGTTTTAAGATATGACATATGAATTTTTATCGTGTTTGGGTCTGGAGAAATTCTAAGAAAACTACCAAGAAATTTCCAAATATTGCTCCTCTAAAAAAGGTTTCTAAAGATTTCTAACGGGAAGGAAGCCCGTAGGGCTTCAAAAACTTTTTTCCATGGTTTCTTATAAAAGCCCTTTTAGACAATGGAATGCCCTTTAATTTGAATTAATCAAGAAGCCTGTATGATGATTTGCCGCGAAGTTATCGTTAGTCAAAGCGAAAAAGTACTTTTTAACTTTGACAATGAATAACTCTGGGAATAATTATTGTATAGGAAATCAAAGGAGCGTTTTAAAAACTACACAATATTCGCTAAAAGATAACGCGAATGGCGTTTGTGGAAAAAGAATTAACCGATATTAGAGTCTGACTATTCATAAGTGCTTGTAAAGGCCTATATGAATAAAAATATTTGAATTTGAATTACACTTTAACTATTTCTAAATACATTATCACATATATTTAGACCAAGACATAAATAATTCAGACATGTTTAAGCACTCAAACCGTATTTTTGGGAGGAATCGAAGCCAACCAGCCGTCAATATAAATGTTTACAATTCTATGGGTCCGTATAACCGCGGCTCGATTATGCATCGCTTGCCGTCAACGAGCGATCAAAGGAACCCGAGGGCCTCGTCTCGCAATATTGATGAACACTGAACCCTAACACTTGACGTCGCGTTGATATCATTCTCCTTGTATTGCTTTAACATAACACGGTCATCTGCTGTCATTATGAGTTTATTGCCGACTCTTCTCAGTTAAAAACCTTCCGAACCGGTGTTAGAGTCAGACCATTCATAAGTGCTTGAAAAGACCTATTTTAATAAAAATATATATTTTTTTAAGTTATACGTCTTTAGGCGCGATATGAAAAAATTATGAGAGTGAAATTTTAATCATTGTAACACAAAAGTAACAGGTTGAAGTTACCTAATAACGGTCTCTCAGGAACATCGCACAAATTGCAACTGTCAGTGTCAATGAGTGAGTAATGATGTTATTTATTTTTTCCCCTTTTGCCTCTTTCGACCATACTGCCTTGTCATACGAATTTTCTTTCTTCCGTTTATAAGTATTTTAATGTCTTTCGTTTTTTTTTTCTTCTTCCGTTTAATTTACAATATAATGTCTTTCCTTTTTTTTCTTTCTTCCGTTTATAAGTTTACAATTTAATGTATTTTGTTTTCTTCAATAATATATTCAAAAATATATTGATGTCAATTAAATGTATGTCGTATCCAAGTTGAGCCTCAATCGAAAATATTTTTCATATTGTTATTAATAATAATAACCTAAAAACGTCAAAAATTGTTATTCGTTGCCTGTAGCAACAGGTGCAATGAGTTTGGACACTAAAATTTCACGACTGAATAGTAAAAAATGGTTTTAGTGCAGTTTTTCCTATAATTTCGGGTATAACTTCTTATGTGCGTACGTAGACACACATGTTTATTATTTTTTTGTAACTGGGTTTAACCATGAGGTTGACGTTGCATCTTCATTTCAGGATCTATTTTTACAGGTTTAAAGGTGCAAATCCAGATTTTTCATTCCATTAGTTCAAGGTAAGGTATTATTAATGTTCGTTTGATAAGAAATGATTGCCTGTAACGTGTTGTGGCAATTATGTACCTCGCTTCTGTGACTTATTATTGTCACAAATAAATTTGTCTTTCTTTCTACACGGGATTGGTTTTGTGTTCGAGAGGGCGTCAATGCTTAGTAGGTTAAAATATCTTCATTAGATTGTGGCTATCGCCGAGACCTCTGCCTACTTATTCTAGGATAATGGGCATGAAGCAAGTTTTAGTCTTGAACATCCTACTAATATTATAAATGTGAAAGTTTGTGAGAGTAAATATATGGATGTTAGATACTCTATCGTGTAAAAACTATCGAACGGATTTGGATAAAATTTGGCACAAAGATAGTTTATAACCTGAATTAACACATAGGATCCCGGGAAAAAGAACATCCCTCGGGAATGCGGGTGGAACACCAACCACTAGTATTCTATGTGAGTGCCAAATTTGGTTCTTCAATTTATTAAATAATCTTTTACATAGTGAGTAGTACGGTTTTACTAAAGGTCGTTCCACTGTTGATGCCGGGGTAGCACTCTTAAAACAAATTTTCAACGCTTGGAAAAAGTCGCAGAATGTTATTGGAGTGTTCCGTGATTTATCTAAAGCTTTTGATTGTGTTGACCATCAGACACTTACGCGTATTATGGAGTTAACGGTGCAGCACTTAATTTGATGAAATCGTACCTTAGTGAGAGAACTCAAAGTGTTAATGTGAATGGAGTTAAATCATCTGGTTCTCCTGTGCATATGGGTGTACCTCAAGGCTCTAGTCTAGGGCCTTTTCTGTTTTTAGTACCTATACATCAATGACCTACCATTTTACGTAAGAAATACCTGTGGAATTGTACTGTTTGCTGACGACTCCTCACTGATTTTTAGTGTTGACAGACTGAAATACAATTATGACGATGTAAACGGTGCATAAGCCCAGGTATTAAATTGGTTTACTGTTAATAATCTTGTTTTAAATGCAAGAAAAACTAAATGTATTAAATTTGCATTATACAATGTTAAAAAACTAGGCTGTAGTTTAATGTTAGACAATGAAGCTCTTAGCCTTGTTGAGTCAACAGTTTTCTTAGGAATTACTTTAGACTCAAAACTTCAATGGGGGACACAAATATCATTCTTGCGGGAAAACTTAGTTCAGCAGCTTACGCACTTAGAAAAATCAGACAGATTACAGATGTCGATACGGCTAGATTAGTTTATTTTAGCTACTTTCATAGTGTTATGACCTACGGCATTTTGCTTTGGGGTAAAGCTGCTGATATAGAAACAATTTTTATATTGCAAAAATGAGCTGTTCGAGCAATTTATAATTTGAGTTCTCGAGCTTCCCTCAGAGAAAAGTTTAAACAAATTGATATCCTCACAGTTGCATCGCAGTATATTTATGCAAACATAATATTTGTACATCAAAATATTAGTCTTTATGTCAAAAATAGTGATATGCACTCCATCAATACTAGAATTAAGGATAAACTTGTCACTTCTGCATATAGACTGCAAAAAGTGCAAGGCTCATTTTTAGGACTTAATGCATGCATCTATAATAAAATCCCTGCTGAAATTTTAAATTTGCCTTTACAAAAATTTAAGGAAAGAATTAAGACTGTTTTAGTACAAAAGGCATTCTACAACACAAATGATTATTTTAATGACGACAATGCTTGGGTGTAGCGCTCGCGACACATCTTTATGTACAAAATCTTATTTTGAAAAGAGTAATTGCTGAGTTTATTGCCGGCTCTTCTCAGTAAAAGCAACCTTCCGAACCGGTGTTAGAGTCTGACCATTCGTAAGTGCCTGTGAAGGCCTATTTGAATAAATATTTCATTTCATTTTATTATCTACTACTATACCTATTTACTTTATTTTTAGTTTAATTTCAGTTTTATATCACTAACGATCTCCAACGTAAACCTACAAACGAAAAGTTCAACAAAACACTCAACAGAACAAAGGGGCTGTTATTCTAACGCGCGTTTATAATAAATCAAAAGAATATTAATGAAGCACACCTCCGCAGTCCGTAGTCCCTATCCTGCAGTCACCTGCTCGCGATTTGCATTCAAAAGGTCTCCACTGGAGGAGGGAAGTTTAATAACTAACCTGCTGCTAATTTATGCTGAACCTACTGCGGGCTGACTGATATACGAGTATATCCCTAAACCTGGTCTTTCATGATAAGGAATAGTTGACACTGCTGTAAGTAGATGGGGAACCATACTTTATTAGGATTATACAACTATGAACTTGTCCCCAGCATTCCCGGTTACTTTTACAACATATTACATTTCCGAGATAAAAAGTCCTACATTTTAACCCGGGTTATAAACAAGCTAAGTTTCATCCATATCCGTTCGGTAGTTTTGGCATGAAAGAGTATCAAACATCTATACGTCCCTTCAGTGAAAGTCATTAGTTTTAGACTATGAGTAATGAGAGACGTCACAGCAGGATAAACAATCTCTAGTATTATAAGATTTCTTTTGAACTTCCGCATTGCACTCGCCCCCGCAATTAAACGAAAACAGAGGCACTTGTCGCTCCCCGCCCGCACTCGGGACTGCGGCGCGGCGCGCTACAAGTCAATTCAATTAAGTAATTCCTTTAACAAGCAAATATGCAGAAGCGAGAGGTCGATATTGAGATCAAAGCTTGCCGAATACCGCCGGCACTCGTTGCGCCCCTCATACTGCAAGATGTTATAGATACAAGCTGAGGACAGAAGGGTGTGTGGAAGTAACCAATGTGAGTAGCTAGACAACTACTTAAACTGAAATTGCGGCAAATATTATTTTTTTATGTCACAGAGGCCACAGAGCGGACGGTAAGTGGTCACCGCCATCTACTATAGACATTTGCAACACCAGAGACTTCGCCAATGCATGAGACGTCAAGGCGTTAAGTGTCATGTACCTATAATGTTACCGGACCCCATACCTCTTTCAAAAAAATTCAAAACAATTTATTCAGTTTAGGCCCTCGGAAGGCACTTATGAAAGTCAAATTTAAAGTTACTGAAGCTACTATCTAATTGAAACACAGTAATATAAGTTCAATACTGCTTCACAGCGGAAATGGCTACAGTGGTAGTACCTACCTACTTCCCCGGACGAACTCTGCACTTAGAGCTCTACCTCCAAGTGCTAGCTGTTCAAAATGTTAGTAATCTACAATTATAGTATAGTATAGGTATAGCGCTCACTCTTGTATTTGGGTCCCTACCGTAATTTTGTTTTGAGGCAGCCGGCTCTCAGCTAATAGAATCCGAAACGGTGGTATTGACAGATTATTCATAAGTAGTTACCTACATCTTCGGGGCTGTCCATTAATCACGTGATGCTTTTTTTAAGTATTTTTAACCCCTCCCTCCCCCTTGGTGATACGTGGTGAGGTTTGTGACAACCCCCCGGTTGTTTGCATTAAGGTTTCTTCAACACTAACAACTGGATAAGCATCTTGTAAGTCAGTTGTTGGCACTGTGCTTTGTTTAAGTTCATCATTTTCGCGCACTACGCAATGAATCTGGCTCATGCGTTTGACGAAAAAATTAATACACGTGATATCTTACTACACGCCCCTCCCCCCTTGAGATATATCTTGATTTTTGTCGAACCCCCTCCCCCCTTTCGAACCTCACGTGATTATTGGACGGCCCCACTTAGTTTTAGCACCGCGTATAGTGATTAGGTTTACTACCCCTATAAGAATAATACTACCTAGTTTATCTTGTCGCGCAAGTGTCATTATCGTACGGAATCTCCAATACCTAGGTATCTACCTGCCTACATAGCGCATGCCAGTGTTACCTACCACATTAAGTACCTATTTACTAGCTGTCCCCCGTGGTATCACCCGCGTTCCCGATATATTTATATTTCCTGTAATATTTTTAAGGGATACCTACAGAGTATCCATCTATCGTCACAAACGTTCGCATTTATAATAAGTATTAGTCACTATCAATTTAGTTCAGTAGGTGAAGGTACTTATGTACTCCCTAGTCCTAATTATCTATTTGCAGGTGGATATTAGTATGATGGAAGTCCTAGTTTGGTATGGGCAAATTCATTATCTAAATAAAAATAAGGTCGGCAATTGTCTCTGAACTAACAACCTTGGAGGTTTTATCGATCTCTGCTTACACCATTAATTGATTTCATACTTTTACATCCTATATATATACTACTACATTTTTAAATTAAATTCGAAGACTTTATTGAAGGATGATTCGAAAATATTGTGCCAATATTTAAAATCCATGTAACAGTAAAATAAAAATAATAGTTACTTTTGTCATTATTTCTTACTCAATTTCGGACAAAACCGACAAAAAAAAACAAATGGTTTTGTGCACTTTGTGAATTAATTACTCTATGGCCTGTGGCATTAAATTAATATTGTTTCCGGACCTTGAAAATCCTTTAATCGCTGAGTACCTAAAACGCAGTCTGCCAATTTCGCGCTATGCCTAGACCTAATAAGAGATCGGCGTATTGATATTTAGACCTATTGCGTATTAGTCCTTGAGCGAAGTAGGCGAATTGTAATGTTGGTTTAGTGCGTGCTAGCTCAACGGCCAGGCTGGTATATTGAGCTTTAGTTCATGAGCCAAGTAGGCGAGTTGAAATATAAGTTTAGTGCGTAGTAGCTCAAGGGTGAGGTAGATATTCATACTAGCTCCTTACCAAACATCCAAATCGGTTCATCAGTTTACCATGAAAAGACAGATCAAACAGGTCATTCAGTTATAGAAATTTGCATGTTTTCACTTGTACACGAAAGCGGTGGGACGTGACTTTCTATCCTTACACTGTGATGATGTTAGCTTTTGCATTGTCTTGTCGCTAAATTTCCAATAAAGAGAAATAGGTTTATTGCGATATAGTCATATCGCTAAATGTCCATTCTGAGAAATAGGTATATAGTGACATAGACGTATCTCTAAACGATATAAGGAGTAGACCTATAGCGACATAGTCAAAAACATACATAGTCCCAACGCTTGTTTTAAATGACATTTTGGCATAACGCGAAATTGGCAGACTGCACTTTTAGGTACTCGGCGACTAAAGGAAGCATTGTTTCTGTTCAATCGTAAAATTGCAATACTTCGTCTTACAGAAATGGCACTTTTTTATAGAACTCCCTTTTTTTGGTCGCAGGGATCCATATAAGATATGTAACGCCATCTGTCGTTTAGACACTGATTTACAATAATCAAAGTTCTTTACTAGAGTTCCTAGAGGGCACTTTTATTTCCATTTATCATTTAAAGTCACACAAATCAAACCACATTGTTTTTTTTTGTAATTTCTTTATTTTTTCACCATTTATCGTAAAACTTTCCTACGGCACACCGCGCGTCGCAGTCGCGCACCAATATTCCGCCTTGTGTATGTCGAGCTAACCCATCACTGTGGTGAGGTGTGGTGGCGAGTGCCGACAGTGCGGCACCCAACACCCCCACCTGCAAGCCTGCCTCTCATACCATGCTCACGTCACAACGGCTCATTCGTCGCAACACGACAATTCATCACGCAGATGGCGCCACCGTGCTAAAGTTTTGGCGCCAACGCCAAGATGGCGCTCAAATGATTTTATTATTCGGAATGGTCGTGTTGCGCTCACATAGTTATTGAAGAATGTTACTAAAAATAAGAACATGAATTTTACAATTTCGGTTAAAAAATACATCAGTTAGCAATCGAATGAAAATAAATAGACAATTTATCCTTTGTTTGAAAAAATAGAAACAATATGATATTCCATCGTAAGTACACACAAGCACCATCTAACTGCAGTTTCACTGCATCCCTTACCGTACGATCTAAACCCTCCACGTTCGAACATGTGGGAAATTGCTAAGCAAAGTCACTTTTATGGCTTGGTACAAAAATGTTGAATGTTAAAAAGTTCGAACGCGGAGTACAATACATTCCCAAAAAATCTGCCAATTACATACCTACTGATAACAGACGCTTAAGAGTATTTTGAATAACCTTATGTAATGCTCAGTGATATCGCGCCGGGCACGAGTTCGTACCGGTGTCTGCCACGTTACAAATAAGATATCCGAAATACAAAATATTACAACAGTATTATTCTCCAATATTTAAATTCGGCCTTGAGAGCTTCAATGTTCCGAACATTACCGACACTGACTAGTGTCAAATTATTGAAAAACAACAAGTATATAAAATACTAGTAATACATAATAATAAACCTATAAGTAAGTTATTCATCACACTTTACAATCTTTGGATACAAATTCTTTCTGGCGCTCTCACTGCGTATTTCGCAAACGTTACCGGATGCATAACGCGAGGGATGGTCATCAGTAGCAGTTGGAAAATACGTAACGAGAGCGCCCCGGACGTCGGTGTCGCGTGGCGCGACTTGTGGCACTCGTCACCCCTCTCTGTCACTCACCACGACACCGAAACCCGTCACACACCAAACCAGTCTCAATAGAAGCGAGCCGTGTTATACACGAATTGAGAAAATTTAGAAATAATCATTATTAAAATCGAAAAAAATATTAAAAATTCTTTATCCTCATCACATGAGCCATGTCAGTCCCACTGTTCCACACTTCACGATATCAAAATTACCAACTAACCTGTGCATATTGGGTGTTAATTTCATAGTCGAAAATACATCGATTAAGATTAAAAAAGCATTTGAAGTTTAATTGCTAATGGAAACAACGTAATGCTTAAATATATGTCACATTCGTGTACGATGTAAGTACTCCTGTCTCTCTACAAGTTCGCTCCTCTCTCCATACACAACACCCAATATGCCTCCAACTCCACCACTAATCCTAACAACCACATTTATATTGCAATCTATTTTTTTTTTACAACTTAGCTCCTTCTGCGAACGAAGTCCGCGCAAAATTACATTGCGGCCGCCATTTTGCGTCCCAGCCACCAACGAAATGGCGGGAAACCTATCGTGGCGTCGCACGCAAAATGGCCGTCGCCCAAGTGCAAACCTATCTAGATAACCCCCTGTCGCTCGATACACTACAGAACACAGTTTGTATCCATCGTTCTCACCCTAAGGAAAACAATTATATGGTGGCTGATTATGTCCAAACACTCGATGTACAAATGAATCGTAAGTAACCTCTATTGTCCGAAAGTCAAATGAGTTAAGAAGGCACGAACAAAACTGAACTCCGCGTAAATACATCCGTATACTTTCCGAGACGAAACTGAATATTTGAACAACAACGAGCCACCGCATACCGATACTATACATAAAATATGAAATACTTAGGACACAATATTTCGAAATTGTTTTTTTTTACGCTACAAATCATTATTATATAAAACTACAATCGATTGGCAGTATTTCTTCACCTCCGTATTTACTTTCGTGATATTTTAGCTCTTACCACTCGTGACGTCATCGTTCGTGGCGACTCTACACCTCATCGAACCTTCATCAGCTGACTTATCATACCTACGGGCCGGCGACGGGGGCGCGGCACCGGCCGGGCCGGGCCGCCGCCACCGCCGCCGGGCTTCGCTTATCTCATACGAATAATCAAAACTATACTCGGATCTAAGTCCTCCGCCTTCCATCCTCTAATACCTATTATATGACGTGAAACTGAAGCTGTCTCCGCTACCTCCTCATGGACGTTAATACAATGGGTACCCTAATACATACATGTGTGAAAGTACACCGTTTGGAGGCTGTTCTCATTAGTCTGTCCGTACAGTGCTAAGCGCCATGACCGTACCGCGGCCTGTTTACTGACTGCAAACGTGTTATGGCACGTCCTAAGCATACTTTACTGTCCGATTGACGCGCGAGGAGCCGTCTTCGTTTCGCAAATATCAAACTATTTCAACCGGGAACCGGTTCACATTAGCCTCGAACGTTTGATGGACGATTCATCAATCTTAGACGAAATAAAAATTAATTTCGTCGCAAGCCTGTTCGGATACGATTGCGATCATTTTTGTCCTGACAAATTCCACTTCGATGAATAGTTCAGTACGTGCGAGCCACGGGCGGTCTCTCACGCGCCGATCGGATCGATACAATGACCTATGCCTAAAAAACTTCTATCACCTCGCATGTGATCCCTTCAACCGTTTACCCTAACTAGGGACTCGTGTTGACGAAACGAGACGCCTCGCTCGGTTCGCACGAGCGCTAACACTCCCTAGTCCCTGAACCTGTCAACCACCGACGTTATTCCTGACTCGAGCGAATACATAGCATTTCCGATTCGTTATATCTATATTGCCATCTTCGACAAAGCGCTGCGGAAAGTGTATGGGATTTTTAACCAGCGTTGTACTGAGGGAGATTCAAAAGATGTATTCGATTTCTGTATCGCATTCGTGACAATCCGACATTACTGTATTTCTGATTACGGAACCGTTCTCCTATTCGACTGCCCTAACCTGCGATCGGCCAAACTGAACAAACGAAGGAATAATAACTACAATTCAACGTTAACCCTTTACAATTACCGAGTTGCGAACGCCATCCAGTACTATTTTTTGTTTCTGCACATCATAAACCGCCAAATATCTCCAGTTTTGTATCCGACCAATAATATCGTACTATTACATTTTTTATACTTCTTTTTCAATTTCAGGTACTGTGGTATTGCTTATATGTAATTATAAAATGAATTTTGAGTTTAACATAGAGGCGGTTGATCGGTGTTGAAGCCCCACCGGGACGACGCGGGGCCGCGGGGGCGACCCAGGGGTGTCTGTATCGGTCCGGTGAGGGCTTATACGATGCTATTGCAGTGTTTATTGAGGAACAGTTAAAACAATGAATGGTGTAATTATAATATTGTCGTAAAACAATAGGTCTGTGTGTGGTGCGGTGGAGGCTGCGACGGCAGAAGCTCGCTGACGACCACGCGACATCAAACGTAACGTACAGATAAATTATCTTTTAGCAAAACATCAATTAATATCAGAAATATAATTAAAACTAACGTACTATTATAACTCTGTTTTTTTATTTTTAAGTTTAGCAGTTGAAACGTTCCGCATCTATAGTGACCTATTTAACACTTAGCGAGCTGGGGGCGGCGCGGCGCGCGGCGGCCGCGGACACACTCCGCCTGCTGCGGCCGGCGACAACACGAGCTACCGCGGTATTACTTAAGGATCAAAATAGCTGATTGAAATTGGAAACGGCTACACATCGCGCTGAATCATACGAAGAAGACAAAACATCATCTAACTAAGCAAACGATTCCGCCGACTACTATCGGAATGAAAAATAGCAATATGGCGAAAAATCTCTGGACTGTAAGTTAAAATTCACTAATATCTATTTCTTATACTAGATAGGAGTGTGTCTACGGCCCTTCAGTGCGTATAATGAATATAATAAATATAATAATTGACTATCAGACTGCACACACGACCTGACCGACGATGGCCAGGCCGGACCGACACGACGCAGGACGAGCGTGACATACGTTCGCAATTGCAGACTCGGGCAATGGGGACATGAGGTGGAACCGTTCGACGGGGGCCCGGACGGGAGTCTGAGTACCGCGGACGTATGTCAGACGTGGCCGACACATTCGAAACTTAAAATGAGTAATGAGCAAGCGAGGTGAGGGGGGCGTGGGGCGTGGGGCGGGGGCGAGGGGGGCGCCGCGCGAGATATCACAGGGGGCAGCACGAGCACTCGGGCACTGCGCTACGGACGGCGCGCCGGCGACGGACCAACGCGCTACGGGCCCTCGAGCCGGACGCTGCGTCGGGAGAGGACGGCGGCCCCAGCGGACCCGCCGGCCCCGCGGGCCCCGCCGGGCCCACAGGGTCCCGTAGCGGAACATCCACGACGCGTGCGCTACTGCCTGTTGCCGACGCAATGAACCCACGATAACTAGCTTCACAACATATAGACACTATTATTTTAATATTATCTTTTATATGTTATATTATAATCTTCAATATACATATAGTATTAATTATTATACTTTATTGACTGCCGAGTCGCCGCACCCGGCCGACCGGAGGATATAATCACTTTTTTTTTATTCATCTCTAAATATAAACTCTGTAGTTCTTAAACGTCTATGGAATTAAAATTATATTTTGTACCATATAATTGTTGATTTTTTAAATTAAGCCACTAGTCGCGGAGATGCGCACTCACAACCTTCTGTTAGGCGATGGGGTAATAGATGCGTCACAGCGCCCTGGGTGTTCGCGTAGACGACGTGAAGCCAGTGGGGGAGGAATGAAAGAGGGGGAGTATGTAGAGTGGCAGAGGCGGTAGAGACGGTAGAGGCGGTAGAGGTGGTAGAGGTTGGTCGGTGTGCGCGTCCCCGCGAGCCTTCAGTACATAACACATGACAAGCGACACGGAACACCGCACTGAGGTCGCGCGCGCCCCTCGCGCCTCCACAACTCGACGAGCGCAGCAGGACGCGAGCCACGACGAGGCGCCGGCGACATCGCCGCAGGACGCCCGTCTGAAGCTACGTTACATATATCTAATATAACTAGAAATAGTTCGTTTCTAACCAACTCCCCTTATAAAATGAAAACTATCCTAACTTACGTTACAGAACGAATGAAAGCCGCGCCGCCCTCGCTGCGAATATATCTCTATAGTTTTATTCGTATAGAAGTGGTTTTATTTATATAGGTATTTTTTTTCATCTCTATGTAACACTTTATCGGACGTCACCAACTTATGCCACACTATGTTAGATTTATGATCTCCAGAGGGAAATGTAACCGTAAATTAACCTACGTAAGGATCGCATTAGATTGCACCCCGTGAGTGACTCGGCTATGTCGCTTCGCAGCGGTTCATGGCCGATGCAATCTAAGCCGTCCGACTATTTCTATGTATCTTAAGGGTGAAAAATACACGATTTTATTATATTGTTTTCAAATAGATCGCGAGATCTGCAGTTCTCGCAGACGTTACGGACGCATCTGTGCGGCGAGGAGATCTGGAGAATACACGCTTACGATTAGAGCTTTACACGCGTCCGCACACTGCGCAGTTGCATGTTGTAACGCCAAGATTCAACTTTGATAGTTTAACTTCCGCTAATGTTCGCGGAACGTCGGCATGCATACGTTTAAAGTCGACATTAATTATAAAGGTAGTCTAGTCAATATAACAAACGGATCACGACGGCGAAGCTATTACCGATCTCCTGCTATATATAAATCTGTCACTATATCGCTATTAAAAATATTCTGCCAATGGAAATCCGTTTCTACGACAATGGAATTAAAGTCAGTAGTTAATTTGAAACATCTACATATTTGTTAAATATACAATTTTCCATCGACAGTTTAAAAGTAGAGAACGTCGTGTAAGTACGGCTGAGTGAACCGAGAATACTGTTGGGTCATCGAGGTACAGCAGGGCCCGCGACGATCACAAACAGTTGGAGTAACCCGTGAAGTTCAGCTAGTGACGTAGCTGCATGTCGGGCCGAAGTAAAGCAAAACTAAGCGAAAATGAACAATAAAACAACATATACAACTCGTCAAACAACACTAAACGCGATGTAATATCACTTGACGATATCCCTTCAATAAGTCAATGTGAAAATATTTAATATTAATTATGTTGACTTGAATATTATAGACACAGGTCGTGTTAGTACGCATAACGTATACATAGTCAGTGGACGTAAACAATAGCTAGTTAAAATAAGCTACAGTTAAGCGTTACGACACTGGGATCATTTCATTCGCTATATAGCTTCAATTCATTCAATGGAATATAGGAATACGTTCATCAAGTATATAGATATCGTCTTAAAACGACGGCGGATGATGCGACGTCAGCAAAAAACGCGTTGTCGCATAAAAGCTACCAATAAAAGGTGAAAACCTTCCGGGGTGTAGTTATAGTCATAATAAAAAAAAGGTAAAAACAAAAAAAAATGCATAAATACATTAGTAAAGTAAGTTTGAAGGCACGTCCGACGCCAGATGTAGTGCTGCACTTAAGCTACTGCGTCCCGCGCACTCATATACATACGTACATACATATATACACATACACGCACACATCCATACTGTTTGCTTTGTATGGGATTGTCGTTGCATCCTCTCGGGTGGAATGACATCCCCGGACAAAGCAAATGTTAACACAGGGTGCTTACAAACCAAACTTAACCTACCCTCATGAACTCGGCCGCGGCCGCCGCCATCTCGGCGCGGTATAGGCGGAAACGACGCGTCGGATCGACAATACATTTCAGATGTCTTTTCTCGAATGGCAGTGATAGGTAATTGACTTTAAGCCGAAAAATAATACTCATCAAGAGATCCAAATTTTAAATGGAAAATTATAAACCGCGCGCCCCAAGCAGTTGTCCCGGTCGATGTCGTTGACGACTTTCAATGTTCAAAAACCCTGATCAAAGTACATCAGTCTACGTGGATTGATATAAAGCTACAAATTTAGGTATACATAAAATGCGGCCGCGTTCATCACATACTTAATAATTTTTAAATCGCTCGGATCGTACGCCTACGAGTATATCACAGCAGTGCGTCACTTATCTAATGATTCGAGTATGACCGCCGTCGCGTGACCTGCCTCTGACCGCACACTGCGCGGCCCGAGGGGTCACGCTACAGCGGCTATATACGAGCCCTGTAAACACCCGGTGCCTTATGTTATATTTTGCGGTCATGTTCCGTTGCGTTCGCACCATCCCTTCGGATGTCGTAAGGAAGCATGGTATGCGAAGTCAACTAATCACCATAAAAGTTGCATTAAAGTGTAAGCTTGAACGTTAGTGAGATAAAATTGAAAAGGGGATTTAAATAGCCCACGGTGAGGTCCGTTTTCGAGTGCATCGGGACGGTTGAACGAACGGAACGCGCCGCGCACACACCCGTGCCTGTCGTATCTCAGTGTAAACAGACAAAAAAACATTATAATTAAATAATCCATATTAAAAAAAAAACACATACACCTACGAACTAATAAGTGGCATTTAACTTTTACGAATTTATTTTATTATGTTGACGTAGGATGTCTAGCCAGGTTCGCATCATCCATAAATTTTTCGCATTTTTTTTAATTTCTAGGGCTGTCATTTCAACAAATCATCAGATTGAAGTGACTCGGTCGTCACGTTCGTAGACATGACTAATGTCTCGTGGCGCCATCTACACACCTTGCTAGGAATGATTCGCCCACGTTTCCTAATATTTCGCCAAATCATCTCCTGGCTATTTTATATCATACAACTTAAAAAAATATGACTTAAAAAGTGGAATTCTAATTCCGACTCGTTCAAATGTATCATACTTCACTTCATGTTCTCTATTATCGTGCGAAAAAAAAACTATTTACACAAATTAAAAAGATCAAAGTAAATTTTAAAAAATAAAGCTCGAAGCCAAGATTCGGGAAACGATAACCGGCCCCGCGAGGCTGCAATAATTTATATTAAAAAGGCCACAAACATGTGAATTTAGTTAAAAATTGATTTCTTATTTCCGTGGGTGGACATAGTTCTCGCGGCAACACTGTCCGACTACAGAGCGCGCCGACGACACGGCAACACTGGCCGCCCAGCTATCACAATTAATCAACGACAAATAAATCAAAGCGCAAACATTATTAGTACCTTGCAGAACGATACGTGACGGTTCGGTCGTTAGGTCCGGCCCGGTCCGGTCCGACAAGGTCCGGTTCGGGCCGGCCCGGTCGACGCTGGAACTGAACTGAATTCATCAGTTTTATCACATCACTTACAACTAACGCGTCGAGAGCGCTCGAATATACATATATACCATAACATACTACTACAATTATATAAAATACTATATACACATAATATAAGCGGTTTGAGGGAGACACGTAATGAATGCGGTCGGTAAGTGTTCACCATTAGACACGTTTGTGATGTCTGGCTGCTAGTCTCTGCGCCTCGGGCGTGCGTGTGTGTGTGTGTGTCGGTGTGTGTCTGTGTTTGGGTGTATGTGTGTGTGTGTGTGTGTGTCGCGTGTGTATGTGTCGGTGTGTCTGCGTGTCGGGAGTGGTCGGCGAGTTCAGTAGAAAGGGCTGCTGCCCTCGCATCAAATCCGGTTCGGCGCGCTGCCCATGAATGTATCCTGGAAAATAATTATTCTTGTGTCAAATTCGTTGTAAAATAAAGGCTAAAATCCCTGCAAATCAAGAGAGTAGATCGACCGTTTACCAGGGCGGTACGTCGGTACTTAATTCCTGGCCGGTGGAATTTTTCGTTCCACAGTGGTAGCGAATATCGCTTAAATCTGAACAGGCCGTAAGGGGATATACAGCTGGTTTACACTGGCCACTCCTGACAGCCACTTGCATATATTTGGTATGCAAATTGCATACTGGTATAGAAATGTATCAATAGAGCTTCGGTTATGCCACCAGCTATTCGTGGCTACCTAAACGAACTTTGGTAAATGTTTTACAGGTTTTTATGGCACGTACAAATCATCTGTGGGGAAATCTTATTTCAATGAAGCCCAACTTTTTGTGGCAAACGAACAGATAACTAATTGACTGAGGCGTGGCCTTGCGTGGAAATCCATTATAAGATTTCGCTAGTGCTCCTTTGTCGAGTTGGTGACAGCGGGTCTATTACGTCCTGATGATGCTTCGTTTAAAAGCGAAACAAGTGTCGATTTCCTGTTGAGTTTGCTTGTTTGAGATTTGACAGAGCAGATTGAACGGAATTAGTTACTATGCTCTGTCTAATTTAGGATGATAATTTTGACAGACCATGCCCATGTAGTTTCGTATTTTTTCCGGTAACATGATACTTCAAATAATGTCGCATTTCATTGGTGGGTACCGCCCACTTAGTGAAGTGCCACGCATAATGAACAACAACAGAGTATTCAAAATCGGTTTTGAAATAAAATGAATCAAACAATAAAAAAAATATATTTAGATAATTTTATAATTTTTGGTAAGTTTTTGTTATTTTTGGTTACACAATGCCAAAAGGAACGAAAAAGACTGTTTTAAACAGCGAATGTCGCGATTTTGTGGCTCGATTGCAAGATCATATTGAACGTGAATGCAAAAATGGCAGATAATAGGACCGAGTCAAAATCGTCGTTGTTGGAGGGCTTGCGAAAGCATCATCAGTCATATAAATAATTGTTAATTTAATAGAAAAAGTATAGTTTGTTTTGTATTATAATCGGACCACCCAGTTATATCGATTTCATGTTTTATGAGAGTAAAATCGATAATCGCATAGGTTCTGTTTCGATTATACACTACCACATCTTTTCTGTAAGCTGTCAAAATTATCATCCTAATTTAGACAGAGTATAGATATGTATAATAGGTATATGCTTTTTGTGTAACTATTAAAGTAGTTTTCTTTTTATGCTACCATTATTTTGTAATTAAATTCGCATCTCTCTGAAACGTACATTTGTGCGAGTTTCTAGGTGTGTGTTAATGAGTGTGTGAGTTGTATACTTACTATTTCGAGTGTGAGAGGTGCGGGTTGGGAGGAGGCGGGCCGCCCCCCCGCGCTGCCGGAGGGCCCCCCCGCCCCCCCGCTGCCGCCGGCGCCGCCCATGCCCGAGCCTCCCTGCGGACAACGAAACTGTACTGTTAACTACGAGTTCAAGGTACATTTTACCAGTAAAAAAAACAGACCTATACAACAGTCAACAACCGATCTAATACATTGATATTAATATAGTTTTAGAGTATATTATACATTGTAAAATATATATCGATAAGCGTTATACATTAATATATACACTTCCAAAGAGACATTTAAAAATCAACCTAATGCTCACCAATTGTAAGGTCACCATTCTATTCTTTTTCTTGCTAGCCGTTAGTTGACCAGAATCTCACCATGACGAGTGATGAAATGGCCAAGGGTGGTTGGAATAAAAGCCTATATCGACTCTTATGTGCAGGTGCAGGAAAAATAGGCCAGGCGGAGACCAAATTTAACCCAAGTAAACCCACGGGCGGAAGCTAGTATAAATTAATTCGTATTTTTTTTGCCTTATATAAAGGTGTACGCAAATGTTATTAATACCGTTTATCACTTTTTGTTCAATTGAGAATTACACCCCCCTCATGAGGGGTTTCATAAATTAGGATGTGTCAAGCCACTCATGTTGGGGACGGTACCTGGAGTGAGTCCTGCAGGCACATCTTGTCGCAGTAGTCGGCGAGGATGTCGCGGAAGCGCGTCCAGCACTTCTCGGGGACTGTGATCGCCGTGCGGAAGTTACTCTTCACCTGGAAACCATGAAGCATACTTCTGTCAGAGAAAAGCCTTACTGTAAGTATATTTTGATATCGCTAAACATAAAACCAAAAACTAAACCTAACTGAATTTCTTTCCGGTTCTTCTCTATCGTACAAAATGAGCTTTTAAAACCAAAAAGAAACTACGATTTTACATGACATAAAAACCTGTACCTTAATTTAGCTTACAGAACATTATCTCTCGCTAATGCTTTATAACAAAGATCTTAACGTAACTAAATATGCTACAATAGAATTACTTGTAACGATGTTACAACCTCGCTGACTTTCATGTAGATGCCTCGGTTGTTCTGCCCGATGTCGAAGTAGAAGTTCTTGTTGTCAACGCGCAGGTGGCGGCCCTCTGGCAGCTCGCCTTTGAAACTGTAACACCAGCACCTTATTATATCGTTCTAGCCTTGTTCTATTGTGGATTGAGAACGATGTAACATGTCTGAACATTATGTTATGTGTTGTAGGTATGTGTAAAGCCTGGCCTAGAGACCTGATTTCGATTTAGGAATCCACCTCGACCCGCGGTGCGGTTAGGTTATATATTTATTAATAAAGAGATGGTTTATTAATTATACAAATAAATGTAGTAGAACTAAATGAGTTTGAAGACAATGTCTCACCTTTTATCCACCATTTTGTTTGTTGTTTCAAAATGGCGACCAGTAATGCAACCTGTATATTTCGATAGTTGCCATTAATTCAAACAAGTGTCAGGTTTCCAAGATAAACGCAAAATTTGTAAATATATTTAAAAAGTAATGAAGGTCGAAATATCTGTACATTGACTTTCAAAATTGTTTTAAATGTTTTGCAAGTTCAGTTGAATCGTGAGTTTGTAACATCAGAAATTAATATTGGGATTGAGTAGGGGTTATTTGCGTGTTTTTTTTGATACGCAATCAGTTTATATTGCTAGCATGTAACAAGTTACTGACTATGAATAAAAAGATAACGTTACCTAATACCAACGCATTATTGTACATTTATATTAAATATAACCATAATATTGTGATTGTGGTCAAATACAAGACCATTAATGTAATTTATATACAAATAACTTATGTCTCATACAAAAGCATCATACAATAATCATAAACTGTACTTACGGCCCGCTCGATGGTAAACGGTCACCGCAGTCTATTTACGCTTGCAACACCAGAGGCATCACTCGCGGGTTGCCAACCTTGCTAAATCTCTTCACGAAGGGTTTCTTGAAGAATCCCATTCTGTACTCACTTCGGAAAACCACAAACCACTTATAAAGTCACAGACAAATACGGCTTTTATACGTCTGCTAAACAGAAAGCTGAAGGCCAATTTGCGTAATCCCTCGGGAAGTCCGTATCTTCGATAGATGACCCAGAAGGCTGACTCGATCAAACGTCTTCGCCACGTCTAGGCCCACCGCCAATGCCTCACCTTGACTTTCAATATCACTAGTAACTCACCAGTTGAGCAACTGTACCGGAAGCTAAACTGTCGGTAACAACTCGTTATCGCAAAGGGACCGCAAGAGTTGTGTTTTAATCACACGCACCGTCACTTTAGAAAAAAGGGAGCATGTGGTGGTGGTCGGCCTGTAATTCGTTGGGTGTGTTGTCGCTCTTTACAGGCACTGGGTGCACTAGGGTAGTCTTCCACGAAGACTTATCTTTTGGAGCAGGAAAGCGGCAAGACACGTTAGCACAGGTCGCAATTGAAGAACACACCGCTTCAGCACCACTACTACTAGGCCGGCAACCCATTCGCAATCTCCCCAGTATTGCAAATGACCAAGGAGCGGTAGGCCTTAAAGATCAGTCTTCTCAAACAAAGGAAACGATTGCAGCCTACAGCCATAATCGAAAAACCTTTGTAGTATTTCATTTTTATTTTTTTAGTACAGTTACTCCGTTTGAATGTAGTGTGTTTTTATCGTTAAAACTTTGATTGCTTATATCTTGGAAACTTGATACTATCAGCTACTAGATTTTGCCACATGACATTTCTTGGTGGTCGATTTTCAATATAGAATTTTGCAGTATCGTTATGGTAGATGAAATTTATCGTTGGATTAATTTATTCAATAACTAGCTTCCGCCCCAGGGTTATAGAGACTACTTTTGAGATACATATATTACGAATATAAAAGCTTTCCACATAGAATAAGCTTATCTAAGGTGCAAAGTATGAAGTGTGTGAGGAGGACACAAAGTGTGTGTGTGTGTGTGTGTGGGGAGAATACGTCAGGAGGGCTGGAAGAGGAATAGATGTGTATGTGTGAGTGTGTGTGTATGTGTGAGTGTGTGTGTATGTGTGAGAGTGTGTGTGTGTGTGTGAAAAATACATCGTGTGTAGGTATGGGGAGGACATTACCATGTGCTTGCTTGGGTGGAATATGTCGTGTGTGAAGGAAGGATATGTATATGGATATGATTTGTGTGTGGTGAAATATATCGTGTGTGCGGGGGAGAAGTTTGTGTAGGTTTGAGGAGGATATGCCGTGTTTATTTGGGGAGGACATGTTGTGTGTGGACCCACCCGCCATCGTCGATGCCGAAGTCGTCGAGCAGGTCGGTGAGCGCGTCGCGGAACTCGATCATGCCCTGCGCCGGCAGCGCCACCTGGCTGCGCGGGCCGCCGCGCGTGATGGTCTGCGACACGCGCAGGAACCGCCCGCGCGTGTTCTCCTTCAAGTCCAGGTAGTACCGCCGGTTGTCCTGCGGGGCCATGCCGTGTGCCAACCGTTAACTATGCCACCTCGCAGACAACAAGTCCAAATGTACAGTGGTGCTGTGATCAGTGTAACGTACCTTGAGCATCATCTCGGACTTGAGTTTCCCGTCGTCCGGCACGTTGTCGGGGTTGGGTGGGCCGAGGGACGAGTAGAAGTCGCTGAAACCGGACAGATGGTCGCGGAACTCCGCCGCAGTCGACATCGCCAGGAATATCTGGCTGCGACGACCATCCGCGCCGATCTGAGGCGACATTAAAATTATATTCAAAAAGCCGTTGCTTTGTTTTCTTAAATAATTGACATGCGCCGGGGGATATTTAAGGCTGTATCTATACGTTTACACAAAGCGGCGGAAAACACCACCGCTAATTGAAAAACATTTTCAATCGCGATTTTGGTGCCATGTGTTCCCGGCCTTTCGCTAGCGGCGCAATGCTATTCACACCCTTCACCCAGTCAACTATAGTATGTACATAAAATCTCCCAAGGGGTTATTTGCGTTTTCACGCAGCTATATTTTTGTGGTAGAATCATTACCTAGTATTAAATTATTATTATTATGCATGTATGTTCGCTCGAACAGCGGCTCCACGCTCGACCGGCGCTGGCACTTCCCGCCGGGGCGGCGGCTTTCCAATTACAACACAAGCGTTTATCGTCAACAGTTGTTACATTACTCAGTGGTTTTCTTCATTAGCTACAAATTCTGACTGAACTGCCATAGTTTAAGACCTGGATTGTAAGCTACCTATGCTCAAAGATCGCAGCTTCCACCACCTAAGCACCCGAACACAAGCGTGTGCTTGTAAGAACTGAAATTTCGTCGTTTAAGCTCACCTCAGCGACCTTTATAAACCTGCCTCGTCGATTCTGCTTTACGTCCAAGTAGAAACGCTTGGATTGAATCTGGAGCATCTTCGTCGCCAACTCCTGCTCCTGTGACTGCTGACCTGTGTAACCAAACAACAATTGGCACTTTATGTTCAAAGGAATAAGGTTGGCTTTCGATGAGCTCTAATTTACATTTGCATTTTCACATTAAGTGTTGCCACTTTTCTTCCGTTCCCAGGATCCCAAAATATTTCAGTTATCTAGTTACGAAAGTACAAGCTCTAACTTAGGATTTAGGAACCGGGTGTTGAAAAATGTCCTTGGATATTTACATTGATTGGTTTGTTGAATCTATGAAAGCTCATTATTACAGATAGACTAAATATGCACTATTATTATTTAAAAAAAAAAAAAAAACTATGCACCTCCTATATTTGGCCATAGAATCTTAGCTTATTATATAAAAACACAGCTAAACAGGTTCTTCCACACACGCCTACAAACTAAAGTACTATAATATAAACAATAATCCATCAAAGTCACAGAAGTTCATAATTCGAACCAATTTTAAATCTATACAATTAACCTTTTAAAAAACCTGAATGAAGACTCGATAATTATCAGAATGCGATGTTAAAGATCGAGTTGTACAACTCAATAACCATTGTAATGTCATAGTCTGACGCGCGTAGGTACGCGGTCATTAATCATCGTCCCATAATTAAGTTAAAACGAATGAGATGGGTAAGCTCGCTAGTCATTTGGCAAGGCATCCTCGGCCTTTTCAAATTAAGAATAATTAATTTTTTCTAAGTTTATGCATGTGTTGGCAACATTAAGTTTATAGAAAATATCTTACTATTATTATAAAAAGGAATGATTGTGAGGATATATTTTTGGAAAAATTTACTCGACAGATTTGGATGCAAACTTATGATAATATAATACTTGTTATCCCGAAAAAAAATTTGATCTCTTTTACACTGAGTATTAACATAATCATTTAAAGAGGACGTTTTAGATCCTACCTGCTCTATTTTCAATCAGTTGGCCGGCGCAATGCGTATACTTGCTCCATTGAACCCTACATCCGTCATCTCGTCACACCTTACAAATATCATCCATCACACAATCTTTCCATCTCATCTTCAGCCTCCCACTTCCATATTCATCACTCTTAAGTCACTTGGCATTCATATCTCCTCATAACATGTCCATATTAATATAAAACGTGGGACAATAACGGTCAGTTAAAGATGTGGATCGATTTTCCACCATCTTGCTATATCATGCAGCTATAAAAAGAATCAAATACAACTGACAGCTTGTCCTACAGTTCACGGTCAGCTAACGGTAAGTCACCTTCACCTGAAGACATTAGCAATACCTGAGGGAGTGTCTTCCGATATTAAAAGCCTGGAGGACCAATTAGCTGTAAGAGACTTGAGTTCTATGCCCTCTAATAATAAGTATTTTTTTAAGATTCTGGACTTATTTCAGAACATTATAACCTGTAGCCCGAGATGATGGTAAAGTACCCGAGAGACGGGGACAATAGCCACCACAAATCACGTTGGGATTTAAAATACCTTCGGTGGAATGTGGATTTAGGCGAAAGTCGTTCAAATTAATAAAAAAAATGCTTTGATTGATTCATCGTCCGAATTATGCGCGTGTTCAACAAAATAAAAGTGAAGTGTCGGATTAGAAATCGCGCCTCGCACGTAACACCTCACGCATCATTGCTCCAACACTGTTAGGGCTCGGAGATTTCAGAAGTATCTTGTATGACGGGCCCGCTGGCGTGGTTGTTACGATACACTAAATAATCACCAAACCACGGGGCAAAGATTCAAATCCCATGCAGGGCAAACGTTTTTTGCATCATCATGTCTGTTTGTTATGTAACTCAATGAAGTATACATTTAAAAGTTATATATCAGTAATCTGTTACCAAAGTAGATGCTTTGCTTGGTTTGGGATCAGAAGGCCGTGTGTACAGGAACTGGCCAAGGATATCCTGAAATAACTGTTGTCTTTTATTTTTAAACTTTCAGTAACCTTAGTTAAGGTGCTTTTTAGAACACTAAGTGCCACCCACAGTCCTTTATCACCTTGATAAATTGCGCAAGTTTTATCAAAGAATGACCTTTAAAGGGTTATTTAACATTAAAAGTTACTCAAGCCTATGATGTAGCCATCCAGATTATACAGATGTTACGTACTGGTTCACAAAAGGGTTACGTGAAGGTCATAGGTTCAAAGCGTACTTACTTGGTACGCACCTGAATAATTACCCATAATTGACATGAGAAGTAACATTTTGGAACCCACTAATACTAGGTCTCCGCGGCCCAAAAGTACCCCAGTGGCTACTTCATGACCTAAAGAAACTACATAGGTACCAAATTTAACGAAAATCCATTACAACACACACTTGGGCACCTTTAATAACATTTAAACCACCAAACAGAACAGCATTCACCAATAACACAAATTAACTGCTTCAAAAAAAAATTTGTGACATAAGAAAGCACTTCCGTCACAAAGCTTTTGTTCACAAATTTATTGAAAAGTGCACTTAAAAGTCAGTTCCTTACTTTGTAGTTCCAGATTCGGGCTCATCATCCTCGACCACATAATCACAAGCAATCGTAGATTGTGGTCAAACGCCACCACATGAGATGTAAAAATTATGCAACACGTCCACTTTACAAGTGACTAGAGTCGACGATGACCGACATTTAATAAAATCGATAACTCACAAGACAAAGAAGTGTAAAAATAAGTGTAACGAGTAAACCCTTTTTTTACCCCTTTTACACTTTTTAAATTTCTGTTAAGGGTGGGGGCGGTCATGATTATCGATAAACTAATTAGACCCCCTCGTCCCTCTCTTTGCCAATATTACCTTCCATTATAACAAAGGAATACGTAGCGAAGTGAAGTTTTTAATAGGGCTCCTAACAGGGGTATATTGATCGAGGGCCGCCAGACAAGGGTGGAGAAATAAAAAATACATAATCAAAGAGCGGGACACAAAATACATGTAGCAGGTTGGTGGTAGGAGGAGCTGTCCTTTATCAACTGTGAACTTAGTGCATTATTATTAAATACTTAATTTGTCTCATCACCAAGTTCCATAACGGCTAAATGGATCCAAATTTTGGCCGTTCTTATTTTATTCCGGGCAACGCCGGGCTAGTTGCTAATAATTTTGGGGGTGGGGGGGGGGGGACAACTTTTGGGTAATTATACATATATCAACCTTGCAGGAGTCGTTTCAGTGAATTTTATACTCGGTGTTGAATAGCGGGGAGGGGGGGGGGATGGGAGAGGGGGGGAGGGAGGTAACTGCACTCAATTGCCCCTTCCCCTTTATCGACGCCTGTGAAAATGTACCATAGGTAAAAGCTATCGCCATCTGCAACAGTGACCCTATTACAATAAAACATGGCGGCGGCGCGCCGTGTCGAATTAGCGATTAATCGCTACAGAAATTCAATTCGATGTCTGTGCCGAGTGAGAGAGAACCCCAAGAGCGGATTCCACGAACGGAGAATATCTTTTTAGGTGCGCTTCGATCACTTTTTCTATTTCACAGCCATTGGACGCGTTAACGTGTTCAGGGTTGTCAGAGCACACATTTATTTTGATATCCTTAACCTATTCTTTATTTTGCTATCGTTTTTAGAGAAACGTAGTCAACCAAAATCCCTTTTAGGCTTTAATTCAGACTCTTGGTACTAAAAAAGCTGTAATTTGGCATGGTTATGCAGTGGACCGTTTTTCATCTTAAGTTTAAACTTAAAACTCTTAAGTACACCATTGCAAAAGGGTTCACTTGTAAGGGCTTTGACTACCATAAGGATCAGAAACTTAAAATTATTTGTATTTGTTATGTGGTATAATATATATATTTCTTTTATTTATTACTCATATTCTATGCTCCAACATGACGCTGGAAAAACCCATTTATATCTAACGGTAGGCCCTCTTAGATGACCGTTTTCTTCTTCTGCCTGTCCTGTCCGCAATCAGTTGGAGCCGGCACCATGCGTATGCTTTCTCCGATTTCAGCTGTACTATCCATCACCTAGACATTTGCTCCTATCTTGCAAATATCATCCTTCACACAATATTTCCACCTCAACTTCGGTCTCGCTCTTCCCATATATCTGTCCACCTTCATATTTACATGGCACTCATCTCACATGTCTATACCATGATAAACTGCCCCCCTTAAATTTTCTGTCACAGATGCAACTCTTATAAAATAATTTAGAATTCAAAACCATTTATTCAGTTTAAGCCCGCGGAGGGCACTTATGAAGGTCAAATTTAAAGTTACTGTAGCTTCCACCGGTTCGGAGGTCGGCCTTCAACTAAGAAGAAAGTGCAAAAAACTCAGCAAGGTTACATTTTAATGTAAATTTTATCTATTGCGAGTTTTAGCCTATTTTATTATTTCAATTTTATATGTTTTTAATTATAAAAATTTGCAACATATCCAGATTCTTGATCTTATCCATTAGGTACTCCACACATGCACCTTAGCAATCTCATCACAGCTCCATGCAATCGATTTTCATCCGTCCACTTAACTGTCCAACATTCCCATTTACACGTTTAACAATATACTCGTAGATTAATAATTAATAAAACAACATTGTTTACTATCTAGGCCATCTAATCCCAAACTAAGCAGACCTTTTACTATGGAAACCATATAACTGATACACTACATACCTATACCGTTATTTCTAAATACATACTTACATAGATATTTACACCCATACACAAAACGACCATAAACCCGTGCCGCAGGTTAAGAATTACTACATCAATGCAACAACGCATAATATATCCATACTAATATTATAAAGAGGAAAGATTTGTATGTAAGTATGTTTGTTACTCGTTCACGCAAAAACTACTAAACGGATATGGATGAAACTTGGCACATAGATAGAGCATATCCTGGAATAACATATAGGCTACTTTTTATTCCGGGAAAATGTGATATCCCTCGGGAACGCGGGTAAAACCGCGGGGGACAGCTAGTATTATGTAAAGTCCGCAATAAACCTGTTTCGCGAAAAATCTACAAATAATTTATTTTATTTTTTTTCAATTACACTATCCTGTATATATTTGTGTGGTCTAGCATGTTTTAAAAAAAAGAAAAAAAAAACAAAAATACCAACGTAAAAAGTACTTAATCGGTCAATAAAATAAATATCCTTGGTCATTTCCTTCACACACCGCCATCTGATCCCAAACTATATAATTTAGCAGACCTTGTGCTATAGAAACAATATAATTAATATACTATCTTTTTTTATTTTATTAGGATTTCCAACAACAAGTACACTGTGTAAAAATACAAATTACTATAAAACAAAAAATTGCTAAGTGCCCTGTTAATTATAGGAAACCTCGGCATGCGACATATTTTAATATTAGAAACTACTTAATGCTAAAACATAATTTAAAATAACTTTAAACATAATTAATTTTTAAACAAGTCTCTTAAATTTGCAGTTGTAAAAAAGTCACAGTTCTCATGATACTCTTCATACAACGACTACATGTGTGCATCTATATATATGTACTTCTTTTTATCTTCTAAATACACAATCACATATATATTTACACCAAGACACAGAACAAACAGACATGTTCACGCACACCAATGTTTGTCCTGGGTGGGGAATCGAACCCACCACCGGTAGTGGCCCTGGTGAGGGTCTCTAAACATTAAGCTAACTGGCCAATAATCATTGTAACCACTGAACAGATTAGAAAGAAATGTTACACACGGTTGCACATTATAAAATAAAAAAATTAATAAAACATCCCGGGACACTCTTTTACACACGGCCATCTGATCCCAAACTAAGCAGAACTTGTACTATGGAAACCAGATAACTGATATACTACATATACTACTTTTTTATACTTATACTATTTAGTAAGTATAGTTTAAGACATAGGCATTAGGCATATGTCTAGATTTATATCCTGGCAAAGCATTAGATCACCGAGACTGCGAGTAAACCCAGAGGGCGCTTACTAATTAGCAATTATTAAAAACAAAATCTTACCGGAGTCAAAATTGTTCCCGCCCGCGTCCATTCCTTGACCATGATATTCTGAAAACATAAAAAAACACGGTAACAGTTAATAACGGTTCTTTAATAATGTTAGAAAACGTTGCAAGCGCTTGTAGGACCTTCAACGCGTCCTTTTGTACAAAACTGTACATATTGCAAATATAATATTCATATTTCTAAATCGAATCATATGTAGAATTTACATCTGACGCCGATTCTAATGTGTCTGAGAATGTAATATGACATAATTCTAGGATATTTAATATATCTTAACTGATTTATGAAAATCTGAACCATTTTCACTTAAATCTAAAAATATGCTTTTTAAATTTTGTAGCAATAAACAGTCTTATGATATGTCACATTGGAATTTATAATATCTTCGGTAAAATGTGGATATGTATGTATATTCCTGTTATGTTATGTACTGTTCCTACGTTTTAAGTAAATAGGTGTGTAGATATATATTTTACCTTTATTTTGTAAAAAATTGCTAGTTATATTCCTATCCTATTTTTCAAGTTTCGAATCATTCAATTAAGTCTTGTCGCCACACTCAAAACGGCCCGTTACGACAGATAAGAATGCCATACAAAAATAAACCCTATCGCTTTAGGACACGCCCATCTGCATCATTACACAATTGACCACTGTATCCATAGACAAATCTCATTTCAGACGCAATCAAACTATTTTTCTGACATTGTTAACTGTCAAAACGTCCTATTAGATTGCGACGACTTAAGTAAGCGGTATTATATTATTTTCCTATTTATCAATCTTGATACACGGTTATTGGGCAACAATTTGACAAATGGTTCTGTCGCAGCCTTATTGTGCGGGACACAATGGTATCTCCGGCGATTGAATGTTTTCAGCGAGGCGAGGTTGAGCGGGGTCAACGACCGCCAACATTAGCCACCGACCCGGGGCGGTCCCCGGGTCGGCAAGTGATGACCCATCACGATAATCTTCACTCATTACCATATTATTGCTATAAATGAAAGACAAGTACGTTTCGGGATCTTTATTTTCGAAAATGACCATAATTATTTGTTTGTATACCTACACTGTGCTATTGATACAAAAGCGAACAAGCGAAGATGAGGAAGCGAGCAGAGTAGTTGAAAGTGTTAATAGCGGACCGACGAGCATAGAACAAAGGAAATGTCTGTAAACGAAAAGCTTTCTACAAAATCAGATCTGTAATACTTTGATATAACTTTCCTGTAAATATTATCTAAATCATTATAAAATATGCAACACTAACATTGACAAACAATGACATTTGATAATTAATTTGTCCAATATCAGAAATTTGACGTTTATCTACGTTAGAGAAAATTTTACCTTTTCGCTTTATAAATAAGGTACAATTACATAATCATACTATTAACCATTGGATCAATAAATGAATCTTATTTCAAAAGCAAAAATGGAATTCTTAAACATCTAAAGAGGTTTCTTACATTGCACATACTTTACAAGTTAAAACTCAGATTCAGATTTACATTATTGATATGTAAGTTAGCTAGTTCAATGTCATAGTTATAAGTGATGTTTGGACCCAGAGCTATGAGATCACGAGTGCACGGCGCAGGATGGCAATTTAAACAATTGACTCTGTTTGATTTGGCACTGCCATTCTGGCTTGCATTCGATTGTGCAACAATTTAGATATCGTATAGAGCTCGCAGGAAATGAGCTTGTTCTCGTAAGGTTATAAAAGCCATAAGAGGATAACATCTTTTAGTTAAGAGAGAAGACGAAGTGAGACGATGGATTTGATTCTCTCACAGGAAAAATCATTTGTGTACACGAATATATCTGACTAATTGAATAACTTTTTTTTTATACCACTTGGGCCCACAGACAAGCAGACGGTCCACCTGATGGTAAGTGGTCACCGCCGCCTATGGACATTTGCAACACTAGGGGCATCGCCAATGCGTTATCGACCCTGAGACGTGAAGTTGTTAAGTCTCATGTGCCTGTAATTTCACCGGCCCCCTTACCTTTCTAACCGAAACACAGTAATACAAGTGCACTACTGCTTAACGGCAGAAATGGGTAAGGTACTTCCCCGGACGAACTCTGCACATAGAGCTCTACTACTCTAAATGATTCAGGCTTGACCTTGCGGAAATCCATTGTGAGATTGTACAAAAAACAAATATCTAGTAACTAACTCCGCTGGATTTGGCTTGGACTTGAAAGAGAAGGAGATCCAGCGGAATTAGTTACTAGATATTTTATTGTATAATCATGAATATTTCTTCATTTCTATTTGCCCTTATGGCACCTACTAGTTATCTGGTTATCATATCACAAGCTCTGCTTAGTTCAGGAGCAGACAACCCTGTCTAAAAGAAATGTTCCAGGACTAACACGAGAAAGATTGAAATCTATGGGTTGATCCGCCCAAAGTTTTTACATGATCTAGAAATTTATTTAGCAAAGTGCATTGTAAAGGTGTTCATATTTGAAATAAGTACTTCTGGAACAATGTAGAACATAATTTAATATCAATTAGTTAAGACATGTTTTCAGACTGCGAATTCGTGAGTTTGTGTCCATGAGGAGGAAAATCTCCGGAGCACCTATTTCAAAAAAAATTTGACTGATAGAATGCTACACTATTCCCGTGTGACATAGGCTATGTTATAACCCCGGGATACATTCAATCCCCCTGGAAACGCGAGTGAAACTCGGTGTTTTTTTAGAGCCCACGATTGAAAGCACCCATATGCAAAGCATATATACCCCTAGGCTCAACAAAGAAGTTGAACAAATTCCACAGGAAGCCTTTATTACTTACATTTAATTCCTGATTGCAACTCGACTGAAAATCTAGGCCAGTATGTATAAACGGTCTCCTAATAAATTCGTGTGCAGTAATTGCAGCGGCCCCCAACATGCACGCGAGCCACGTTTGCATTCTAATTATGAGCCCTAGCTCGATTAGTCGGAATAATTGGGGCAGGTTGCTGGGGATGTCTAAAATAAATTATTCAGTAGAAAAACTCTTTTTTTATGGCATTAAACCATAAATGATAAAACAGTCCTGGGACATTCATTACACAGGGCCATCTGATCCACTAACCAGAGATTTTACTATGGAAACCAGTTAACTGACTACGACCTTTTAAATATACATACTTGTATAGAAATTAAAACCCAGATACAGAACTAATAGACATGTTTGTCCTGGGTGCGAATCGGATCCACGATCTGCGGCGTGGTAGTCAGTGTCTCTAACCACAAAGCAACGGGCACGTCAATAAAATCGATATTACGTATTCTGCTTTGCAAAGCCTTTCATTAGATACCCATGACATGGAGGTAGTTTATGAATAAATAACTACCACCTTCTCCATCCTATTGGCACATTGGACATCCCTGTCCGCCATGTTGGATTTAGAATGACGTCAGCTGCACGTGCATTGTCACTAATACGAAATGTTTGTGCAACATTTTAGTACGAAGTAATACCCAAATATACTAACTAACAAACTGTATAGAGGCTACACCAAAAGGAGCTGAAGACAGCCTTAAAGAAGATCTGTTATTCATTAAAAATCTCAAAAAGTCAAAAAGAAAATGATGTGTAGTGTCGGAGGCCAAGACACACTCTGGGTGACTGTGCCAGTCAGTGCGCAGTAAGTAAGTATTCAGTGTAGTTTCTTTATGAACACTTATGAAGTATACATCATCAACATCTGCCAGCTAGCTAATAGGTTAGTTGTTTTTTCGCCATTAGGGGCATAACATATTACAAGAGATTTCGCAGAGTTACGACCGCCCACTTGCTTTACAACACCTTTCTTTGGGAATGTTTTTGTTTACTTGGTGTAAAGTGTAAAGTGGACGTGGTCTTTGGTATACTCTATGGTTATACCCTCAATAAATTATTAACACTAAACATGATGCATTCCAAGTTTAAGTGAACTCTGCAGGATGGTACATTCACTTTGTGATTAGTTGCTGCCTCACACTCATCATAGTTAAGATCAGCGAACGAGTAATTGCGTTTTAAATCGTAAAGTGTAGAAAGCAACTTGGTTCTAAGTGCAGTTTCACAGCTTTGTTATTACGCGGCTAGATTGTATTAACACAAACTGTTGATTTGAACGATGTGGGTTCCTTAACTCACCAAGGCATATTTGACATGAAATACAAAAAGAAAAAGGTATGAAGTATTTTTCTCGTATTTATTATTTGTTAGTGGAACCCCCAATATCCCTACTAATATTATAAATGTGAATGTAGTGTGTAGACATATTCTTGGAGGTATTAGAAGTAACGTATGATACTTTTTGTTCCGGGAAAATGTTACATCAAAAAAAAAATTCAAAACCATTTATTCAGTTTAGGCCTTCGGAGGGCACTTATGAAGGTCAAATTTAAAGTTACTGAAGCTACAACCGGTTCGGAAGTCAGCCTTCAACTGAGAAGAACCGGCAAGAAACTCAGCAAGGTTACATTTTTTTTTATTTGTTATATAAATTTTTATCTATTCTGACTTTTTGGCTATTTTATAATTTCAATTTTACATAATTTTATATTTAACAATTACAAGATACTTATTATAGGTAACATTAATAAAAACAAAACAAAAAAAAATATGACAAGACTACAAAATAGAAAATAACAATAATTAGGTACTTACAACTTAAACAAGAGATTTAGAGGTGCACTGTGCAGAGAGCAGCTATTTCCATACATTTTTATCTTCAATATAATGAACTACCTTGTAATACGCTTTTTCTTTCAAAACTTTCCTAATATAATTTTTAAATTTATGATCAGACATTTTGGTTATTGAAAGCGGTATCTTATTATAAAATCGAACACAATTACCAAGAAATGACTTGTTAACTTTAGTTAGTCTAAAGTATGGAACAACTAACTTCTCCCTTTGTCTTGTATTTATACTATGAATATCTAATTTTGCCTCAAACATTCCTATGTTTCTACGTATAAACATTATATTTTCATAAATATATAGTGAAGGTAATGTCATTATATTTATTTCCCTAAATAAATCTCTTAATGATTCACGGGGACCCATACTGTAAATTGCACGAATTGCTCTTTTTTGTATAATAAATATTGATTCTATATCCGCTGCTGCTCCCCAAAACAAAATACCATAGGACAAGAGGCTATGAAAATATGCAAAATAAACTAATTTGGCCGTCTCAACATTCGTCAATTGTTTAATTTTCCTAACAGCAAAAGCAGCCGAACTTAATTTAGCAGCTAGAGTATCAACCTGAGGTCCCCATTGCAATTTATTGTCTAATGTAAGACCCAAAAATACCGTTTTATTTACAAGATCAATATGGCTCCCATCTATTATTATTTGGCTATCTACTTGTGCTACATTTGGTAAAGAAAACCTTAAGCATTTAGTTTTCTTTGAATTTAGTAATAGATTATTTGTAGCAAACCACCCACAGACAATTGACATAGTATGATTAACTTTAGTTAGATCTTTGTCTTTTCTATTAACTTTAAAAATTAATGATGTATCATCAGCAAACAAGACAATATCTGTGAGGTCATTTACAACATATGGCAAATCATTTATATATACTAAAAACAAAAATGGACCTAAAATTGAACCCTGGGGTACCCCCATTTCGACTAAAGAGCCCTTGGATGTTGTGCCGGTAATCCCTACCTTTTGCTGGCGATTTGATAAATAAGATAAAACAAGATCATGAGCAGTTCCACGAATTCCGTAGAAGTCAAGTTTTAGTAGTAGCGTACGGTGGTCAACGCAATCGAATGCCTTGGACAGATCACAAAAAATGCCAATCGCATCCTGTGAATCCTCCCATGCGCCATAAATGTGCCTCAGCAATGTTGCTGCCGCATCGGATGTAGATCTTATGAAGAACTGATGACCATGCAATACCTTATGCTTAGTAAAGTGACTTGACATTTGATTAAGCAGCAATTTTTCAAAGATTTTACTAAGTGCTGGCAGAACGGAAACTGGTCTGTAATCAGATGGATTCTCCCTACAACCGGACTTGAAAATAGGTACTATTTTACTATATTTCATTAAATCAGGAAAACAACCCTGATCAATGCATTCATTAAAAATATTTGACAAAACAGGTGCAATCACTGTTATTATTGATTTTACGATTGTTACTGATAAGCCCCATAAATCTTCAGTACTTTTCATATTGAGAGAATTAAAAGTTATTATGATATCGCTAGCATTAATATGGTCAAATTTAAAACTTGGAAATGTATTATGAATATGCTGCTTGAGTAAAGATTCCGCTGCTATAGGACATGATTTAAGGCTTTTAGTAGTTTTACCAGGTATACTCGTGAAGAAGTTTTCAAAAGCACAGGCTACATCTAAATTATTTGTTAGAATTTTTTCATTAATTTTAAGAGTTACCTGTTCATTATTATTTCTAATTTTACCAGTTTCCGTATTAATAACATTCCAGACTGTCTTTATTTTGTTATTAGCATTACCTATTTTATTACATATAAAGTAAGATTTAGCTTGATTACACACTAACTTGAAAGTCTTTGAAAATTTTCTAACATATTTATGAAATTCTTCGTTCTGAGTTAGAGATTTTAAATGATAAAGTTCATACAACCTATCCCTGCTCTTACGAATACCTTTTGTAGCCCAGTCACTAAATCCCATTTTACTATTTACCTTCACTATTTTAGTAGGACAGGCTCTATTAAAATTATCGCAAATCCCAGACAATAAACCTTTATACAAGACATTGGGATCATCACTATGATATATTGTATTACAGAGTTTCAGCTCTAAATTATTCTTAAAGGTGTCTAATCTTGCCTTAGTAGTAGGTCTAATTACTTTCGTTACTTTAAATACTTGTCTTTTAAATGGCAATTCTATTAATTGAGCCTTATGATCCGAGCGAACACCACTAATAATCGATTTCCCTAGTATACTACTATTAGTTAATATATTATCAATACAAGTAGCCGAAGTGGCTGTAGATCTTGTTGACTCACTAAACAATAAATCTAAGTTGAACGATTTGAATAAGGCAACAAAATTCCGACTTTCAGATGAATTACTAAGAGTATCTACATTAAAGTCGCCACATACAACTATTGACTTGTTAGAATTATTAAATAACTTACGAAGAATCTCTTCCATTATAGACGTAAACAATAAAAAATTTGATGCCGGTGGCCTATAAACACAAACAATAATATAGTTCTGCAACTCTGCACAAGACACCTCACAAACACGCTCAACAGAGAGGCTACAAATATCTTTACGATCCTTGAATTTAATATTATTATTTATAAGAATTATTGTGCCGCCACCTTCTGCAGATAATCTATTGAATATACTGGCAACTGTAAAGTTTTTAATATTAAAAAGCATAGTGCCCGGTTTCAACCATGTCTCTGTAAAACATAATATATCTATATTTATTTTATCTAATAATAAATGAATATCAAGAATTTTGCCAAAGAAGCGATTAATATTCTGATGTAATAAAAAAGTCGAACTGTTTAGCTTCTCTGTTGTCAAAAGTTTTTGTTTAAAGAACTATTCTGAGATTTAATGTTAAAATGACTTGTTCTTACTGTGTTATCCCTTATCCTATTAATATTATATGCTACAAGTGATGCAATCAATTTCTTAAGTTTTTTTGGAATAAACAGGGTATCCTGTTTCAATTTCAAATTACTAACAAACTTGTTAGTATCAAAATAAATAAAATTAGCACTATGACATGTAACATTATGCATATGGTTATTTAAATGCCAAATATAATTATTCTCCATATCTGAATAGTTGGAAGAGTATGGGAAAGCACATAACATTATTTTCATTACCTCTAATTTTGATAAAGAATTGAGACTATTTATCAAGTCTTTTTTACTTATATTTATAACATTGCCAATTAAAATTATTATTATGGTATTTTCATCAAACTTTGTATGCAAAATCTTATCTATTATTTGTTTGTATGATGCTCCTGGCATACAATAATTTATTACTGAATCAGTTATTTGGTTACTTATTATTGAGCCAATCCTTCAAGAACGCGGGTGAAACCGCGGGGGACAGCTAGTATACCATAAACATATTCATTATTTTAAACCTGTTAAATGATACAGTACTTGTATAAGACTTAGGTTAGTAATTGGTTACATGTTAAAAAGGCATAAAATATGTTATTATAGCCATATTACAATTGGCAATGGAAAACGTTTAATACAACAATACAGAGCGTCAAGAAAATACAGAAGCAAATAAAAAACTGTTGCCGGGCGGAAGACGGTATTCCAAGAGCTACTTAATTAGGCTTAGTACTAGTATTTTCCTTAACGAATAAAGCTAATATTTTATTATGTAGGTCGTTTATGTAATAATACAAAGAAACATTTTTATGAATTGCGTGGTAGCTGGAAATAATACCGCCCCAACTCATCTCTAGGATGCCTTAAGCGACTTAAAGAATTCCGACAAGGATGTTATTTCTATTAGGCCAAAAACAAACAGTCGGTCCACCTGATGGTAAGTGGTCACCGCCTATGGACATTTGCAACACCTGGGGCATTGTCAACGCGTTGTCGACGCTGAGACGTTAAGTCGCTTTTGCCTGTAATATCATGCAGTAGCCAACAAGAGCATTCACAAAGAGAGTTGGCGTCAGATTGCGCCTTGCAAAATCTCTATTTGTTAATAATATTATTAGAATTCTAGTAATATAACGAGAGAGAGCGAGTTTTTTTAAGTTCATATATATACAAATAATCTCTGAAACTACTGCACTTATTGGAAACAATCTTTCACTGTGAATGGTAATGAAAATATTTTATTCAAATAGACCTTTAAGCACTTATGAATAGTCTGACTCTAACACCGGTTCGGAAGGTTGTTTTATACTGAGAAGAGCCGGCAAGAAACTCAGCAATTACTCTTTTTAAAAACGAACTTAGATTTATTACAAAATATTTATTTAGTCTCTGTCACTGACAATACTTATGTGTTATTGCAGAGGAGAAGAATTATTAAACAATAATATTATGTTATGGGAGTGACCTAAACATATATGTATATTATATTTGTGTGTAACTAACATAGGTAATAAGTCTTCTAACATTATATGGATACCTGTATCCGATTTAAAATAACAATAATAATAATAATTATAATTAATAATGTTAATTATTATGAATAATGACGAAATCTAGTATTTAATCAAATGAAATGAGCGGGATATACATGCAGACGATTATAAACATATGTCAATAATGAAATACAAAACTGAGCCGCGCGAATCATGAAGGCCATCGACCTTAAGGAATTATCATAGTAATGATACGATAGGGCTTTTTGATTGCCTCATTACAATACCATTTATTACCACAGCTGATGTATTTCCTTATCAGCTTAAAATAAACATTGATTTGAAATAAAAACGTTTAGATATTCGGGACATTTTTCGATGGATTTCATGTTTATATGATATAATCTTTATTAATAATAAATTATTATATAAAATACCTATCTGTGCTACATTCGTTGCAATGCGTGATCTTAATTTTTTTTTTTGTTGAGTTCTTCCTCGTCACATCCACCCCCCAAAGTTTCATCGCAATCGAATGAATGGAATAGGAGCATACAAGCTTGCAACAAATGTACTAACTTTGCTATCTTTATTTTCCTGGCGCCCGCGACAGAGCTGAAATTTGGCGTGGGTACCATCGAGCTGTTCTGATGAACTCGGAAGGAGGTAATACGAACTCCTTAGCAACGCATGATAAATACAGGATTGGGCTCGATTGATTTGTCTGGACAAAAATGATTACCTTGGTACTCCGAGTCTGATAAGTCTGAAGGTAATACAAATTAAGTTGATTACAGTCAATATTTTATAAAAGCTTGCAAAAAATCTTAATTATATATTAGATGATTAACCAACAAAAAGAGAATGATATGTTACATAAAGAAAGCGATATAACTTCGTGCGTAACATGAAATTACCGTTATAATCGCCTCTAGCACCTTATTATCTAGATTTTTTTTGGTACTACAATATGCAAATCACGTTCGGATAATACGTGTTATCTAGGCGTAGCTCAGGTCACTAGGTAAGGGGGAGATTACGAATTTTAGGCATTACGTAATAATGGTTTACGAACCATTTCGAAGCGAAATGTACTGTCAGCAACATAATTATAATGTAGAAATGTAACAGTGTAGGTATTTAGACACATAATAGACTGACCGTACGAGTATTTCACTAACTACGCATCAAAATCCTGACCTGACTTCAAAACTAATATAGTGACTTCTGAATTTAATTATCCAAACATGAAACGTGATTCAATAATAGGTTTCTTTTACAAATTTAATAGACCGTGTCTCGATCGTGCTATTAAATATATTTAGCGACTTAATTGAACATAAAAAAAACGCTTGGTACAGACGCATTGATAAAAGCCTTGTCCAAATATGAAGGTCCGCAGACCGATTATGATAATATGTTAACAATTCGGCGACGTAATGAATATTAATCGAGCGGTGTTTTAAAAAACCTTGTATCTTAAACGAAACGGACGGTGTTGTATCTACACTCGTTTAATCCAAAGTAGAGGGAATTACCGAGATTCCCGTTTAAACAAATAATATAATTTTTCTCCTGAAAAGTAACCAATGCAAGTTTTTTCAACTTGTATATTTCAATTTTACGCAAAAGGAAACGCATCTTTTGTTGACTTGGATTACAATCTTGCAAGAGTACACTTGATAATCCTACTTATATTACAAATTCGCAAGTTTGTGAGGAAGGATGTTTGTTAATCTTTCATACAAAAACGACTAACAGTATTCGTATCAAACATCGCCCATAGTTTATAACCTGGATTCACTACAAGATACTATTTATCCCGGGAAAAGCAAACACCCTCTGGATCACGGGTGAAATCTATTGTTAGTCTTTAATAAACGCTACACTATCGAGATCTACCAGTATTTAACAGAAACATCACATCTAGACCTTAATGTCTGATTCAATGACGAAGACCGAAATTAAAGACACTTTATTTGATCATTGATATTGATTGAAAAATTATAATTTTCTCGAACCCTGGTGCTCTGCATCAAGTCATCACTTGAGAGCGATGCTAGCCTTGGCTAAACTAAATCGTTATAACAAGAGATCTGAGAATAGTTAGATCTGGATAACCATCAGGCAGGTTACCTCAATCGTTAGATATATCATGCAAAACTCAGTTCAATAAAGGAGAAATAATGAAAGATCAAACGACCAGATACAGGTAAAGGCTAATCCTACAAAATTAAGATAAGGAGCATATTATTAGCAAAGATAACCATGATAATTCTAACAATTGGGTAATCAAACCGATCGAATACACCTCAAGCCTTTGGAGCACATAACCTTTTCCCAGACGTTTAGACTTTTTGGCAAATACATAATTCCTAATATTTCCTTTAGGTACAAGCGCAAAAAGTATCCATTAGCTGCAAAGCTAAGTGATAGGTTACACAAAGAGTCACAGATGAATAGACAGTAGAGGTCAGGCGTCGGCCGGCGGGGGCTCGGGGGCTCGGGTTACGTGGCCGGCCGATACCGAGCACCTGTGCGAGGTTGCACAAGCGGCGCCGCAATCGACCGGCAAGTGCTAAATGTGCACTGATTAGCAACTGTTATATTACACATGGTTATACTAAACCTGGTAAGACGACATCGTTTAAGTTGACCTGCTACGACGATTATCGCTAACTCAGTCCTTAGTTTATCAATTCCCAATAAAGGACTTGAAAAAGTCCTTACGAAATTTCATCACGACTCCTGAGAAGGTTACAAAAAGACAAGAGACGGAATTACTTTCGCATTTATAATATGAGGTGAGGATTCTAATAATAAATCTGGATTGAAATAAAGTCGCTCCAAAATGTATCTTCTCACATAAATTGAAAGTTCTTAAAACACATAAACTCGAGGTCTCAACAGCAAGATCACATGGCTACTGTACCGCAATGTTTACAAAATAGCTCCGGCAATGTCATGCAAATATACAGACTCCGAAGCTCAAAGAAACTTGTCCTAATACAATGGCACGATTGATAAGGGCATAACCCGAATCTATGTTGTAATCTTGAGCGGTATCTTTGGCACAGACGCCCTTCTTCAATTTGTGAAAAACTCCAGTTGAACGAATGTGACTCGGGCAATTAAGGTCATGTCGAGAAAAGTTAAATTGTGACAAAATTAGAGCCCGCCTCGTATTTAATCAGGGGGAAAATAGAAGGCGTTGTATCGACGTAACGGAAAATATATCAGCTTAACGACAACCTCAAACTGGTGATGTGTTCTGATGCCGCCGCCGGATAGTGGGTGGGACTAATGCGGACTTTTTAATATTCCATCCGGATTATAGCAAAGGTCACCTTTTTAATGATGATATACATAGTTTTGTGGATTTCGATCTAATAAACTGTAGCGTTAAGTAGCAGATATAAAACACTAAAATAAATTGGCAAGGAACTTAGGGAGCTAACACTCGCATAGTTATAGACCCCATGTATGGGAGAAAATTGCTTGAACATATTGACATTTTTACTGTATTTTAATTCCAAACAACTTAATCATTAATATTCGCTGTATGTGCTATGCAACAATTTAAAGAATCTGTGGCAAAAAGTGTCAACCGCTGCACAATTTTGAGGAATTCACACGACAACTAGAAAAACGGGATCTCACAACCAGCTCCAACAGACACATGCGCAAAAAAAAGAAACAAGAAATGTAATTGAATCTCGCGTATTAAAGACCCTTCTGCGTGTGATGGGACAATGTAATTTATATTGGACAGGTATATTTTATGTGCACAACTGTTTGAAAATGGCAGCTTTACATTTTGCACACTTGAGTACATTGACTTACATAGAATTCGCCAATACCAATAGTCTGGGAATCTTTTAAATGGCATGGCAACATCTTCGTTGCATTCATTTGAAAATGAAAAATTACTCAGTTAATAAACCAACTAAAAAGGCAATCAATCGGCTCTTATAAAGTCAAGAGCATTATGAAAGGAAGTAAATTCAATTAATTTCTGAAATGGACCAGACCAAAAGGGCTCGCCACCACAAAAAACCTCATCTCATCTAGCCAGGTTTAGGTCAGAAGTTACAACTACAAGCAAGCAAACACGCACTCACTTCAAAACGTTGTTCATCATTAACAGATCATAGATGTCACTTCCGAGACAAAAGTCATTCCTAGCAAAAAGAACAACAAATACAACGGTCCAGCTTCTTCCTCCACCTTAAGATATAATTCCCTGCGTGATATTGACTAAAGTAAGACGCCTATATTGTGCCTATATCGCGCGACTCTTCTGCGACCTAGCAACAGACGCTTCTTAATGTAATAACAATACCATGGCCTCAGATACTTATAGAGTGGCTTAGTATCTTTATGGGCTCTCACAGCTTTCTTTTATCGCATTACGACAAAACTTCGTTGAGAAATAAACGTAGCAGTTCTTGTTTATAATGACTCATTATTTTTGAATAAGTATAAGGTCACGCCTTCTGGGGTGAGCATCAATAGATGGACCGGGGTTCAAATAGGGATCGGCGGACGAACATAAGTCAGTCTGCAAAGAGGAGTTAAAGTCCTTTGTTCGACTTCAAGGACTCATGCTCAAATCAAGTTTCAACTATGCTTTTGAATGATTTATTTAAGTTAACGGTACATTAAACGAACGTTTTAGAGAATCATGAAACCGAATGACAAACTCATTCACACCGATTCTTTAAAATTTGCGATAACGTCCTAAATACCGAAATCGTGTGCTAAATCTAAATTTAGTTATTCAAAGAATTACAAAATCGCAAACTAGGCCATCATCATAAAACGGAAAGTAAGCCGAAGAGAGATCTAACCGTATCTTTTAAATGTTATCCTTTGTATGTATTAGATAAATTATACGGGACGTTAGCGTCTGATGGCAGATATTAATTTAGGCTAATGGGGAGCGACACCGACGCACCGCAGCGCAGGCTTCGGCGCAGCGCCGCGCCGCGCGCCGGCCTCCTCGGTACATTACTACAATGCCGCTTCTCTGAACTCCTGACTTCTTATTACCTTTCAGTATACTACAGGCTACTATCACAATTATAAAAACGATTAATTCAACGACCGACGCCATTCAAACGAGATCATACGAGCGCTGTCGTACAGATAAAAAAATATCTATGGCGTAACAGAGCTCCTATGCGGAGTCGGTTAAAGTTTGGAACGGCTGGCGTCGGCGTCGGCGGCGCGGGCGCGGGGCCCGATCTAGGGTGCCTATTATAAAGTTAGCACGACCAATAAGGTATAGGAGTCGAGCCGACTAGCGAGAGACACTTAGCGCGGTTATGTAACTAGTTCAAGGCGGGTCATTGGCAGCAGACTATATTGTTGCAGACACAGACGCCGAGCTAGACGGACAAAAAAGTGAAACCTGTGTGTTTCATGCAAAAAAAAAATATAACGCGCAGCAAACTATAGCGAATAAAGAAACTATAGACGCGATATGAGCCGCCATCGTGCATTGCGCGAAACTTTATAGTTTGATGAGCCATTCATGGGTTCCTAAAGCTGTTTCGCAAAAGAGGATTTCGTTATTTCGCGAGACTGGTCAAGAAGAAAAAAAAAGATTCAGCAATTTTCACAACCGAGTTGCCCAACCATAGTGTATTTTATGAAATACTTATTTGTTTAACAAAAGAACTGACTATTTAATTTGCGACCGCGAATGTTAATGTTAATTGCGGAGTATTCACTCGTAAGAGAGAACAGTTGCAGAAACTGCAACACCGCACCGTTTATTGAAAAGAGGAATATATCTCTTTACTCGAAATTGACCTATTGCGTAGTCAGTATAAAAGGGCGTATCAAAGGGTTTTGAATTCACCACAAGTGCATATGAAAATCTCTACTTACCTACTCGCAAATAGAAGGACTAGTTGGTCATTTCCACATGACACAATCACGGGAAACAGTAAAATTATAAAGAATACTAGATAGTTTCCTCAAAACAACAACCTTATTATGCGACTTGCAATGTATTTTCCTCTAAAATGAAACGCAAAACTTTGACAGGTCCAAAGACGCGACGACGCCGACGCGGCGACGCTGGGTCGGTGCAAGGCAGACAAAAGATAAGTGTTGTGAAACACAAAGGTTCGTCTAGTCTAGGGCGACTTGACTCTATGTCTGGATCTAAAAGCTTATGAAGGCGATGGAAAATTTCAGTAGGATAATGTGCCTCGAGGACGCGTCGATATCGTGATGTGACTTGATGCCATACGATATATGGACATTGAGTTCCAAAATGATGTAACTGTTTGATATGATAAGATATAGTTTGTATATTTGTTGATAGGTAAGAATTACGTGAATTGATATCTAAAGAATGCTTTTTTTTATAAATTCCTTTGTTAGAAATAATAAAATGGTGTTTCAATAAGAATTAAAGCTCCACTGTAAAAGGAATGACACAAGAGAGATATATTATTTGGATAGTAATAATAACAAATTCACACAATATACCTTGATAAAGAAAGAAACAATAACAAACGTTTAATGGTTCAATATGTGGGTAAAGTTGTAGGAGTAGCATATATAGCTTTTAGATTGGCAGGTTGGTGTAGGGCCAGACAACGCACATTGTGAGTTCCACTCTCAGAATCAACCTTTTTGTGCACAAATGGTGAATAATTAGGAATAGTAGTCTTATTTATGCTGCAGTTTAATGAAAGCATTATATTTCTTCTGCTAGTAGTGTCCATTGTTGAATATTGATCTTAACCACAGATATAGAATAAAAGAGTTAATAAGCTGAAGTCACATTGGGCGGCCAAAATGTTTCAAGAAAGAGGATTCAGATGCAATCATGTACTGTAAATTGCCAAACACTAACACCAATGATAAATTTGTACAAAAACTATTATTTGAATCTTTGTTGGACAGTTTAAATAATTGACACTGTTCAGGGTTAAGTGTTCTTTATCGATTGCTTGTATTGGTAAACTTACACTCCAGACGGCTGCCAGATAGCTGGTACTATGTCAGTGAGTTTATCAAAGACGTTTAAAGTCGCTATCCAAAGAACTGAAAACAATCATTTCCATTGCAAAAAATACCTAGCGAGTATTATCAAAATAATTATGCCATCAATATTTCTTCCATACCTTAGAAAGTACATGCACAAATTAAATTTTATGGTGTATAATAGAAAATAATGTTAGTGTCAATTTCTTTTGTTTCATGCACACAAAATAAATAATATGTTGTAGTTGCAACATAGCCAATAATTGTCCAATTTAAAAGAGTAATAATAATTAATGTTTTCAATATTAAAGGGTTTTAACAATCATACATTGACTAATTAGAATTAATCAATCCTTTTAATTTAAAGCTTATTAGATTTATTATTTCAATTATAATATGTAGGATAATATCAAGAACTCCAGGATAATTCTATGTTTTGTACAAATTGCTAAGCATTGATGATTGAACCCAAACAAAGGCAAATCTATGTATTATAGAGAAATCTTGAGGGTGTTTAATAAAATGTGTGCAATCCTCATAACATGTAGTAGGCACCAAACAACAAGACTAATAGATGGAGGGAGCCCAAAAATGTGTTTGCTTTGTGTCAGGTAAAGTATTGATTAACAATACAACAAATTTTAAGCTTCAGTTCTAATCACTGAACTAATGAAAATTTATTCCCAAAATATATGTTCTCTATGTGGTATTTCATCATAATTAGCTAATGAGATAATGCCTTGTTGCAGCATATTGCAAAAAACTACTAAGAGTAATACCATGTGTACCTAAGTGTTATTTCATGGTGCAAGAAAATGTTAGTTGTGCAATATTGAAAATCAATACTTCAGGCTTTTTGGAATCCAATTGGCAATTGTGCCAATAGCAAAGGGAGGAGCTTATTGATTGTTACACACATGACTGTAACCAAGTGCAGCCTGTGTGTGGGTTGGCACTATCTGCTACTAGTTAGATCACTTGCCCACTTCACCAGGTTGCTACCAAGACATCACCAACTCCACCAAGCCTCAAAAACAACAACTTGACAGATGATCTGCAACAGCTGATGGCACATTCCTTTGTTCCAAACTTCACTACAGGAAAAATTGTTCACAAAACTCTTTGTTTAACATGTATAGACCACTCCACTGTAACACACTTTCACTGTTACACAACTTCACTCGTCTTTTGGACAGTCCGAAGCTCCACGGCGTATGCCGACCCGTCTCTCGAGAACAAAGGATTGCCTCACCCAATGAAAGTTAGCCTGGACCACATCACTGAATTTACTAATAGGAATTTAATATGCTTAGGGAAACTGAGGTACGGCGGACGGCTCGGCGGGCCGAGGCGCGGCCGCCGACCTGGTGTGAAGGGGCTCAGCTGACGGCCCCGCGCGGTGAGCGATGGCCGGCGCGGGTCGACGGGACGGGTGCTGATAGTTCGTCTCCACCGAGCACCGGGCGTCTCGGCTGCCGACAGTGGCCCGCCCGACGACAAGAGGTCGCAGACAAAAAAATCGATAGGTCGTCAACCTCAGTCGGCGGGCGGCTGGAGCCGGTCCCGGGCGGCGGCGGCGCGGCGGTCCGCCCGGGACTCTCCTGTGCCCTCGTCGCGCCCTGGCTTCCACGCAAGAGATTACCAGACCCGAATTCGCCATTTTGAAACGGGAACAATGAGATATTTACTTTTGAACGCTACCACGAACTGGGACGTCGTCTGCGACGGTTAACGGATGCTGTGTGCATCGTGACGCGACCCAGGCGATCAGCCGCTCTAATTAAATACGTACTCTGATTAGGAATCCCCTCGTCACCACTGCCGATATCCGACATCGCAATCCACACCGAATTCTACAGGCGATCCACCGACCGATCCGATCTTTCTTTTTGGAGACTCTCTCGGACAGCTCGTATTGTCTATGGTTTCGAAGACATCAAAATTAGGTTGTTTATGATCTCGGTTAAATGAACAAAAAAAAATAGAAATCGATAATTATTATTAAACTTTATTAAATAACTAAACCTGTCAGCAATAACTTTTTGAATATTTTACATATTTTTTTTATGAATTCGTAATTAACATGGTTGATAACACTAGAAAATATTATTTTGTTATATTTGCTTACATCTAAAACAACCTAATAACTTTTTCGTTAGCTCTACTTTTTCTGTCTATGGTTTTGACATCCTTGTCACCTGTGGTACCATATAAGAAAATCTCATACTAATTTCGTTACAAAACATCTGATTTTAAAGGTGAGACGCGAGTGAGATCATTTAGAGCAAAAATTCTATGAGGCTTGAGTTGCAGAAATTGTCTGTCTTGACATTGTTGCCATGCTTAAAACTAAGACGCGGTTACGCAAGTAAAAACTTTTTTCATATTCTGTTCCGGACTTTCAAGTCAAATGTTCATAATTAGATTTAATTTAGGTATATTTTTTCATTTTCTACAATCAATTATCAAGCTGTATTATTAGTTCATTTAGATCGGTTTAAATACATAACTTCACGCAACCTATAATCAGATTATGATTATAATAATGTAATTTATATTTAATGGGAAAATCATCTTAAATTTAAATCGGTTTATATCAAATCAATTCATAAATTGGCCCTTTTAACTTTTATAGTATATAAGAAATATGACGTTAAAGCTATTGATAAAAATTACAATAAAACAAGTACTACTGATACATTTAACTAGAAATAGAAGTAAAACTTGCAGAATTTCAGAGTAAAATTTTCTCCTTGACAATATGAAGTCTTACTCTTTGCCAGTATTGGGTTAAATAATGTACAAGCTAGAGTTGTAGTCTGTCGCACAAAATGTTCTAACGAATATGCTAGGTGCTGCATCCTTTGCCTAGCGGAGCTAAGACATGATAGAGAAAACTTACTTCAACTTCCTTCATTATGACCACCAAATATACCTTTTATATTATTTTTTGCCAGTGTTGTGTATAAGCTAGCATTCAAGTTGTAAGTCTTGTAACATTTAAATAAAGTAAAACTACGGAAAAGCCTTTTTGGCGGGATCTGACAAAGTGACGATGTTAAAATGTAGATTTAAGTCATAAATGTGAAAAACATATAGGTTTCGTGACTTTTAAATTGTTTTCAAAATTCTGTGAAGTTATACTCAAACGAATTTTATATATTACCATTAATTTCGTCTTAACTGACACTGCGCGGACGGTAAGTAATTAAAATAAAGTACAAGGAACTTTTTACTATGCCGATGATGCACTACATACTCTAAGCTAGAGCCAGGATTTGTGAACTGTTAGGAGAATTAATAGAAGCTGTGCATAGTCACTTCTTTCTAGTTTCGTGACTTGGATTTTTTATGTTATCCTTTTGAAACAAACAAATAGCTCACTCTCTAGTCTTTTTAATTTCTAGTAAAATATAACGACGTTCATATGCAACAGTTAGCGACATCTATGACTTTAATTGTAGGGGAATGAAACGATAGGAAACTATAGTTTCATTTCCCTCCCTCGCCTGCAATGCTATTTGCTAGTGACCTACTTATTCCTCAATAAATTTAATTTAAATTATGATTTATTCTGAAATATCATAATATAAAGTTGCGTCTTCTATTTTCAATGTATAACAGTTTATAATTATGCCATCCTATTATATCAGTCTAGGGACGTCCTCTGTCGAACATAGGCCTTTAACATGGATTTCCACATCGAACGGTTCTGACCCGCCTGAATCCAGTGGCTCTCAGCGACTCTAACCACGTCGAGGTCGGTTTAGATTATTAATAAAATGATCTGCTTGATCGAAACTACCATTGCTTCTTTTCCAAAACATATAAACATGCCTGGCGTAGTCCACTATTTCTTACTATCGACTATAACAAGTACCAACTTTTATAAATACATAGATTAAGTACCTTCTTGCCGATTTTTCAATGAAAGAAGTAGCTGTCTAAGATGAATTTCGACATGCTACTTCTGTAAGTAAATCTAAATTAATTTCATAATAAAATTTGATAATAATATAATTTTGCATAAATAGATGACATGATATATCAAGATAAAAATACTTATTGGAATTAAGAAGCTCAATAAAACAACACTGTAATATTACAAATGACTATAATTTTGTCACAATTTTTCCATACAATGTTAATAATAACTTTTTACCTTAAAACTATTTATAATACATTACTTATCCATAATTAATGTTGTATTTAATTATTTAAAATTCATCCAGTTAAATTTCTAATTACATTCCACGGATTCAGTTTCAGATGAGACATTCAAATATTTTATTTATAAATAAAACTCACGAAGGACCGTATAAAGTTGAAACCGAAATATTTAAAAACGACCTCGAGTACTTTATTATGATACACTATGATGTAATTCGATTAGATCTTATTATACTAAAAATATTTCTTGCTTAGTTCGCTACGAGAAGTAGTTATCGTTAAAAACTGTACAAACATTATCAACTTTAGTGTTACCGCTACGCTAGCGTTAACATTATATACGGACACACGAACCGATCGCGAATCAGATGAGAACATGCGACATCGCTCAACAGTGACAATAGTGTATAATCATTCATTAATTAATATAATAGAGATTAAGGTAAATTGTACTTTATAACGCGCAACGTGGCGACGCAGCCGCGGCCCGCGGCCCCGCGCCAGCCCCGGCCCGCGCGGGGCTGGCCACCTCGCGCCCCTTGTCCAAGGAAATAATTGACTACTAACAATCACAATAAAATGTTTATCCCGCGTGAACAATAAGAGCACTCGTGTACATAAAATATTTTAACGAAACTCAGTTTAAAAATATGATGAATACGGTACAACACTCCAATAAAAATCTGTTCTTACTGTAATACTGTAAAAAGGTTACAAATGACCAACCCTATCAAATCCATAAACATTAAGTACTTACACATTTTTGGAAAGTGATTGACTTACATAGATTTTTTTAATCACAAACCAAGTCGACTTGCCATCTAACGATCAGATTTGATTTACAGTCGGTGTAACATGTGCCCCATTAGGCCAATGATATGAGTTAATTTTGGGCCAACGTTTGCCGCGGCGCGTCTACCACAGTTAGAAACAAGCACCGTGATCAAAAATGCGAGTTGTTTGAGTAATGCAGGCTGTGGAATGAACCCTCGGCTGTCCCGTCACTGGTTTGAGACTAAACATGACATCTCCCCGTCGGTATCGCCTCTCGGGCAGCCGAGGTGGTAATCGACTACAAACTGCGAATAACAAGCAAGTACAATAATAATTATAATATGATTAAGTATCAATAAAATTGAGCTAAGATCAAACTCCGCCGTCTGATTGGAACGTAGCCCCGCACCATTTGGTACTAGTTTTAACGGTAACTCTATTTCACCTGAACTCTGTATAAAGTTTAAATGTTGTCTTGTTGCGCAGTTAATATCAAAACTAGTACTCGACTATAATGGTGCCACCGCAGCATCAGATGTGACAATTATATACTTCATAACAAATTATAACTAGCTACGTTCTGATAGAAACACATGTTCCCAATGTTAATAGAAACGATTTCAATAAGACTTCAGGTAACGTGTACCAATCTTCCAATTGACTCGATTATTTAATTAACCTTCAGGCCCGATGGCCCGATGTCCCGATGTCCCGGTGGCCTGAAGGTCGGCAATAACGTTCACATGTGACGCGGCGGCGCTGCGGGGACGTCACTACCTAAACACTATCGCTTACGGGTAACTCTGAACCGAATAAAGCAATATGAATTCAATAAATATCCAAACCAAAAGTGTTTTAGAGAGGCGAAGTCATGAATCGATTGTAACGTTCACTCGGTGACACATTATTGCTTTTCACTTGAGACTACATCGTTACGTTATTGCTTTGGAGCTCCTGCGTTTACGTATGTTTTGGCACGACAATACTGTAGTTTAATCGGAGGTTCCCAAACATCGACGCCCCCGTCCGAGGGGCTTGCACTTGGAGAGCCAACGCGTATAAAATATGTGATGAATGGTTCGTAGCTGGCAGACGGAGTGAGAGCGATAAGCGATACTAATTCACAACCAAGCGGCGCGCGTCGGCGCATTATCATACAACTCTATGCGGCCCCATGAGCCTGCCCGCTAGGATCCGAGCGCCAAAGCCAAATGCCTAGCTTTCGACTAAAAATTCTACTAATTTTTATGAGAAGACCGGCTTCTTCGGTATTTTGGACAGAAATCAATTAGGTTACGAAGGATGCCCGCTGACATTTAGCAGTGTATCTCGGATTCGAGCGGCCATCCTCATGCGGCCTTAGATTTCGACATCAGTGCGAGCTCGTGAGTCGTGCAACTATATACCGGACGAGGTCTGACAAATGACACTCGAGTTCTGCCATCGCCGTACTTAAGGTCGAATCACAGAGCGTAGTTTAATAGCAACGGCAAAACTCGAGCCGCAAATATCCCCTCGCCCGCATGTCGATCTATGTACTTACGTAATTAATTTCAATGATATCATCACAATGAGTAAAGTAGAAAGAAATTCACGTCAAAACAAAATTATAACAATTGTACTAAGTTTTAATATTAGAGATAAATTTAAAATTTCATAATATTGCCACGAGTTAAATTGAATTTTACAAAAATATACATACTGTACAAATAGTTGAGCGACTCAATGCATACACTGGTCAACCCTAACAAATTATGTGGTGCGGAGTGCGCGAGCGCTGCAGGAGGTACACTCGAGTACAGTACGGCGGCGCCGCGCACCCCGCCCGGCTACAGAGAGCGTACACACCGTCGTGTACGCACTAACACTAACTCGTTGATAGAGACTTAAACTAAGCTACGGGATAGTCCAGCACGACCCGACTCCACCCGCCCCTACGTCTAAACGAATCTATTCATTATGCACCCGATAGGAAAGTCGAAAGTCGCCCGAGACGGCCGAACGGTTCGGTGCGAGCGGCCTCGCGACGAAATGGCGCGGTTAAGTACACGGGTAGTGATAATTAAATAATATAATAACGAGACGAGACAGACCCGACGACCTCCCGATGTCATCCTCGGTCGCGGGATAAATCATATTCGAGGGAAAGAAAACTGAAAATACGACTAAACTCCGATGCGAGCGGTCGAGAAAATGCAGCATTTTTACGGCAGAATATTTATTTAACAATATTGTACTTTTTATTGTACGATTTAAGTGTATTTCCATCGACAGCTCGTCACCGAAAAGACGATCACAAACTATTCGAGAAGTGAGCTCCTCGCGAGTGGGCACGATGACGTCGCTAAAGTCATGGTGTCACACGAGGCAGTGATACGCGGCTGTGACGTCACCGGCCGCCTCCCGAGTGCTCTAGCACCGTACTGCGACAGTGACAGCGAGCGTGTATAGGCCTTTATTTCGATCGGCACGGTCGCGCGGCGGCGGTCGAAGCGCTACGATTGTAACTGAATATTTAACGAATTTTGGGTATAGTTTGGAAAAGCAAACTCTACACAAATAATGTGTCAAATATTAATAAAGGAAAACCGACAAGCTTAATGCTTACTGGATACATACATATTAAAACAAATAAATACAGCGTTGGTTAATTTAAATGTTTTTTTGTTGGAAAGGTAACTTGTTCGCGCCATTCGTCCGCCGCCGCTCGATGCGACACATGAAAACAAAACGAACCAGATTACATACAGTATACACATAATACGAACTCGTTATACAAAAAAAAAGCATAATATAGAAATAGCAATATTGTTTAAATAAAAATATAATATCAAAAAAGCGTAATAAAGCACTCATTATGTACAAAGGCATAGTTATTGTGAACGCACAAGTGTCTGCTGCTCCACGGTCGCCACTCACAAATACCACAGACCATATAAGATCAGAAGATCCACATCATACGAACAAACACGATACATGTACACAAAGACTCGACGCGTAATGAAGAGGTACGGTGTCGTCGCCTGTGCGTGAAATAAAGCATTTATAAGCTGTGGACCTTCTGGCCATATCTAATTTGTGCAAATACATAGAATGCACGAAACCGAACATCTACAAATATACGTATGTAAATGTTTAAAATGTACAAACAACAAAGTGTTGTCGACATTGGTGAGATCATCTGACTGCGGTTTCAACGAACGCTCTTAGAAATTCGACTTCGGGCATTCTAACCTCTTCCTTCATACAAATATGTAGAAACAAAAGATTTCATTTAAAATATTTCATTATATATAATTCACCTAACCAAGACAAAATGGATAAGAATTTCATTCACTTACTTATGTAAGTATACAATTCCTAAATAATAAATAGTTGATTTGGAATAAATTAATTTGTGAGTGACGTCACGAGTCGCAAAATCAAAACAATAATTGATAAATCAGTAACACTAAACACGGCGGCGCGACGCGACCGCTATGATTTAATAATAAATATAAAATAATAAATCTTAAGCAATCTTAAATACCCTGTTGATTTCATTTTTTAAACTTATAATTTTTCCCTTCTGAAATACGAAAAGTAAAATAAAGTAGAGCGCATTCGACACCGCGGCGGTGCGGCCGCGCGGCACATGAGGGCTCGCGCTATAGTATTCGACTACTTGCGAGAGAGTGTCACAATTCCGAGTATTTTGTACCCTTTGAGGTTTTAGGTCTGCTTGCTTCGGATACCCGTATCTGGTAACTGATATTTTAACTTCTCATATAAATAAATATAACTGAGATTACTTCCCACCCATGCGCACGCGGACGGAAAGAAGCCGCACCGCGACAGTACAGCGAGTACATCAGCGTACTCGGGCGCCGAAGCCGCCGCCGCGAGCGACTCGCGATCTCGCAACACCACAACCCCACACTATCATTATAAATTCTTCCGAGTAAACCTATCATTAACGTATATGTCTTTATTACGTATGTTATTTCGTTTTAATTTAGCTTATATTTAAAACTTTTGACATTTGTGCAAAGTAATGTTTTAATTAAGAACTTTTGTACAAGAGCTTCGAGACCTCCCGATGTAATCCGACCGACCCCACGAGCGGCGGGACGAGCGTCCACTCTGAGAAGGGGACACCCACATATCCACACGACCCGACACTTAATATACCATCAAAATTGTAAAATAAAACTTCAACAACGTACTAAAGACTTAATGAATCGTAAGACTTATCGTAGTTAATATAAGGGCCACACTCGCGCGGCGATTATTGTAAACAAGGAAACGATTGAACCCATCAGCACCTATGTAACATCATTATGCGTCATTTAACTTTAAATTAAACCTAGAAGAGGGTAAACCAGTCCAACGGTATAACAAGTCGTCGCCGGACTAAACAATAACCACCTCCGCGGCAGATGCGACCGCCCTCCGACCGCCTGGTGGCTGGACACGACTGTTGTAAAAACAAGCGTTCTATCTAATTAAGTCATTGTAAGTACAAACAATTATTGCATTTCGACTCTAGCGCGACAGTTAAAATAAATATTGTAAAATTTAATAAGTATTCAATAAATTTTCGGCCGAAATGCCACATCTTTCGATAGGTGTATTTATTATTTAGTCCCGCGAATTAGCCTTACGATAAGATGGCGCGTGTATAATAAAAATATAGGATACAATATTATGTAAAATTATGCTATTCACTAGCGATCCGAAGCTAATGTAACTGATCGGGTAACGTTTAGTAAAATGCACGGTGTCCATGGCAGGAGCGCGGCCAGCGACCCCGGCCGGCGACGCGTCGTCGTTGTGCTAGCCACCGCGACACCGCGACATCGCGGCGCCGTCGCAGCCGACGTCGACTCGCGCTCGGCCCGACACGGGGTCAATGACCGCGACGACAAAATGGCCGCCCCATTGCGACACTAAAATTATTATAAAATGCTAAACATGAATTATAAATAGTGTCACAAAAACCTGTAACGATGTAACTAAAATCTAAAATTAAAAGTATTCATTATACATCCATAGGCCGATCTCGTGACTTAGATAAAAATATATATTTATTTATCTTTAATGATTACTTTTTCGAGCAATTTGTGTGGGAGCGAGGGGGCGGCGAGCGGGACGACACTTTCCTCTCGATTTGACTAGCCGACACGAATTAGTAAGTGACTAGAACGCGAAACGCTTCATTGGCAAGACTTCTAATATCAAAACTGGGCGCCGCGCAGCTCGGGCCACGGCCGCGAACCGAGCGCGCCCGACCGCGGCCGAGCGCGCCCGACCGCAGCCGAGCGCGCTCGACCGCGGCACCTCTTCCGAACACAGTATATTTTTCGTATGGCAATCACGATGGCCATTATCGTTAGACAACACGTAGATCACAGACATTCCGAATAAATTAAGTACGACACGTCGCCACCGGCCGCGCCACCGCCCCCGGGCGGCCCAGTCAAATCACAGTCGTGCGTCCCTACCTCTTAAGTAAACTTAACCGTGAGCCGACACTCGCGAACGTGCCCGGTGTGATGTCACCTCACTAGCGATCAGTATAAATACAAAACAACAAACACATGTGATGGACCGAAACACAAAATAGATACAATATTTACAAATAAACCGCTACAAATTAAGCTCATCAGTTCGACGAAACGATTAAATTACATCACTAACGATTTACAAAAAATTGTTTTGCCACGTAACCTCGGGTCAGTCCAATTGGCTACTTAGTCTACGCGTGGCGGCCGATCCGGGCCGGGCCAGGCCGGCGCGGAGGGTCGCTATGTACAGGGTGCGGTGGCACTAACAGAAGCCGCCGAAGCCGACGGAGGGCACGGAGGGGACGGAGGGCACGGGAGGCACCCCGCCCGCGTGCCCGTGCCCGCCGTGCCCGTGCCCGTGGCTGTGCCCGTGCCCGTGCTCGCCGTTCTTGTGCAGGTCGATCAGCGGCGGCGCCGACAGGTAGTGCGCCTGCAATGTACCACAACACCCATTAACTGATATATCGACGATATCCCACACGGTGGGGGATTCATTTAAATATAATATAATATAATAAATTATACAAACATATCTATATGTCCAAAAAGAGTGATATGCACTCCACTCCATCAATACTATACTCTGTCTAATTTAGGATGATAATTTTGACAGCTGGGTTTTTGACAACAGAAAGGATGTGGTAGTGTATAATCGATACAGAACTTATGCGATCATCGATTTTACTCTCATTAAGCATGAAATCGATATAACTGGGTGGTCCGATTATAATCCAAAACCAATTATACTTTTTCTATTAAATTAACAATTTATTTATATGACTGATGATGCTTTCGTAAGCCCTTCAACAACGACGTTTTTGACTCGGTCCTATTTTCCGCCATTTTTGCATTCACGTTCGAAATAATCTTGCAATCGAACCACATATTCGCGACATTCGCTGTTTAAAACAGTCTTTTTCGTTCCTTTTGGCATTGTGTAACCAAAAATAACAAAAACTTAGCAAAAAATATAAAATTATCTAAATATATTTTTTTATTGTTTGATTCATTTTATTTCAAAACCGATTTTCAATACTCTGTTGTTGTTCATTATGCGTGGCACTTCACTAAGTGGGCGGTACCCACCAATGAAGTACGACATTATTTAAAGTATCATGTTACCGAAAAAAATACGAAACAACATGGGCGTGATCTGTCAAAATTATCATCCTAAATTAGACAGAGCATAGTGCACGCATCTATAATAAAATCCCTGCTGAAATTTTTAATTTGCCTATACAAAAATTTTAGGAAAGAATTAAGACTGTTTTAGTACAAAAGGCTCTCTACAACAAAAAAAAATGATTATTTTAATGACGACAATGCTTGGGTTAGCGCTCGCTCCAGCAGGACACATCTTTATGTACAAAATCATATTTTGAAAAGAGTAATTGCTGTGTTTATGCTATGTTTTTGGTATGTGAAAGTGAGGAATTACAATAGGGAAAATGTTATCAAGTTTAGAGATTCTCTTTCTGCACTAACATGGTCCGATGTGCTTAACTGTGATGACTTAAATTCTGCATTTGACTCTTTTCATGACACGGTATGTATTTTCTACAATATGTGCTTCCCAATAAAAAATGTAAAAATAAAGTCTTATACTAAAAAAGCAAAATGGATAACAACCGGAATAAGAAACTCCTCAAAACAAAAGAGAGAATTACGATTTAAGTTTTACAAGTATGGGTCATCAGAAGCAAAATTAGCATACAAGAAATACAGCAAAATTTTGAAAAAATGTATTGTTAAGTCAAAACGAAATTTAAATTTAAAGTTTATAAAAAAATCTAATAATTTAAGTGTAAAGCCACATGGGATGTAATTAAGGACAAAAATGATAGAAGGTATAAAGGAAATAATTGTGGATGATCACAACATTACGGACCCTTTACAGATTGCAACAGCGTTTAATAAGTAATTTATTGGATTAACAAATAAAAATAACAAAAATTGTAATGTAGAAATGAACCTCGGTGGACTACAGAGCTCATGTTCCAGTAGTACCTTCCTGAGACCCGTCACCGAAGCTGAGGTCACAAAATTTATTATACCTCTGATAACACAAAAGCAGTCGGTTTTGATGATATTTCAACCCACATACTGAAGGAATGTTCACAAGTTTTTAGCCCGATCTTGACCGATCTTTCATTTTCCGAGGGGGCATTTCCAAATAAACTAAAGCATTATATAGTTCGTCCCCTACATAAAAAAGACAGTAAAACGGACCTTAACAACTATCGTCCTATAACACTAATCCCAGTATTGGCCAAAGTTTTTGAAAGAACTATGCATAGTAGGATAACTGGATTTTTAGACAAGTTCAAGATAATTAGAAAGGAACTGGAAATGGTTTCCAGAATAAAAAATCAACTACTCTAGCTGCCTTTAATTTAATAAGAATAATAACCGAATATCTTGACAAAGGCATTCCTGCATCAGTAATTTTCTTTGACATGAGTCAAGCATTCGATTTCGTAAATCATAGGTACAATACTTTTGAAAAAATGTGAATCGTATGGAATCAGAGGCTCAGCCTATAAATGGTAACAGAGCTACCTTTGAGAGCCCTAAGCGCTCACCGATATTGTCCGCGTAAGGGTGTCAGAGCCATCCGAGGCTAACACCTTCGTCCATTCAAAAAAAAAAAAAAAAAAAAAAACCTTTCAAATCGAAAACAGTGCGTGAATATAGGAAGAATATACGAAAGAAATAACTTCAGTAACTTTAAATTTGACCTTCATAAGTGCCCTCCGAAGGCCTAAATTGAATAAATGGTTTTGAATTTTGAAAAGTCGTTACGACATACCAGTCAGAATACATAGTAAACGGTTGTGGAGTTGCTCAGGGTAGCATCTTGGGACCTTTACTGTTCATTCTGTACATAAATGATTTGCCATCAGTAACAAAACAGTGCGTCTTATTTGCGGATGACATCTCGGTAGTTGTAGCACGAAAGTAAATCAACAAGTTGAGTCGATCCTCAAATGGTTAGAAAGCAATAATCTATTTGCCAATTTATCTAAAACTAAATTCATTGACTTCCATAATTATAATAATAAAAACAAAATTGATTTCCACTTGACATGCCGTAATGAAATAATTCATAGAGTAAAAGACATTAAAATTCTAGGACTTATGCTAGACGAAAATTGTAATTGGAAATCACACATTGATTACCTATGCAAGAAACTAAACTGCTTTGTCTTTGCTCTTAGGAGATTGCGTTTCATGGTTATGTAATGTCACTTCTTCAATATGGGCTGTTGCTTTGGGGCAACTCTACAAATGTTTGCAAGACTTTTATCGTACAAAAAAAATGTATCCGTGATATATGTGGAGTGGGTCCTTTGGAATCGTGCAAGCCACTATTCAAAAGACTAAATCTACTCACACTCGCCTGTTCTTACATCTTTCAAGCCGGAGTCTTCGTTAAAAAGAATACACACTTGTTCGATCAGTATAGGAACAATGAAAACTCTATGCTAAGAAAAAGAGACCCAACTAGTCAATACTAGACAATATTATTATTATTATTAATTTTATTTTGACGCGCTGCGGTTTAACGGTATTATTCAAATTAAATTTTATTCAACACTATTATATAACTAAACTGACTTAGAATTAATATTAATGTTATATGTGTATATATTTTTTTATATTTGTATATATTATTAAAAAGACACAAACACTTTTGAAGAGACATAAAATAACACGCAACTTAAATTTGTTATTAAAAAAGGAACGTATTAATTTACAAGGTCAGTTAGAAACGTCTTATATTAATAATCAGAAGAGTAGGGACTTATATGATAGTAATACTCAACATTTGCATGATGAAATAGAATATCTTAAGTGTTCCCTAGAAGCTCTAAATGTAAAATATAGTAACGCTCAGAAACAAATCAACGAGCACATCCTAGCGACAGACGAAATTATCAGGTTAGGTGAATATAACAGTGAGCGTCTAGATTCATTAGTAAATAAGCATTGTAGCTGCTTGGGCACAATGCTTAATTCTGCTTCAAAACCAGAACTATATTTGAATAACACTGTACATCAGAAGCTAAAATCACAGCCCATAAGGCAAACGATTGTTATGAGTGACAAAATTGGTAAAGATTTTGGGCCTATCCTAAATGACTCAAAACTTCAGTGGGGTACCCAAATATCATCCCTTGCGGGAAAACTCAGTTCGGCAGCTTACGCAGTGAGAAAAATTAGACAACTAACAGATGTAGATACAGCACGATTAGTATATTTTAGTTATTTTCATAGTGTTATGTCCTATGGCATTTTGCTCTGGGGCAAAGCTGCTGATATAGAAACTATATTTATTTTGCAAAAGCGGGCGGTGCGAGCTATGTATAATTGGGGTTCTCGAACTTCCCTTAGAGATAAGTTTGCAGAAATAGGAATACTTACAGTTGCATCACAGTACATTTATGCAAACATATTATTTGTCCATCGAAACATTAGTCATTTTGCTAAAAAATGTGATATGCACTCAATAAATACTAGAAATAAGCACAAACTCGTGACCTCTGCTTATCGACTGCAAAAAGTACAAGGTTCATTTCTGGGACTAGGTGCGCGCTTCTATAACAAAATCCCTGCATCGACTTTAGATTTGTCCTTGCAAAAATTTAAGGATCATATTAAAGCTGTATTGGTAAAAAAGGCTTATTACAACATAAATGAATATTTAAATGATAATAGTGCCTGGTTGTAAATGTATTGTTGTATGGTATGATTTATTTTTTTATTTGAATGCAATTTAAATTTATCTATAACTTTGAACATGTTTTGGTCACAGTGATAACACTTTGTGTGTATTCTAAAATTCTAATTTTTTTTTTTTTATGTGCTTCAAACTTAAGTTAGTCATGCTCGCTTTAATGCCTTTGCTTGTGGCGGCGTCGTGTGGCGGGTCGCTCACTTCCCTACAATATGGCGAGGAGGGCGATGGCTGCCACATGCGTCATACTTGTGAACAGGTGCTGCTTGTGGGGGCTGGTCGGCTTTAGTTTGTTTGTATTTTTTTTTTTTCATTACATATTTATAATATTATATTATTGTTAAATAATTCTGCAATATTGCCATAACACACAGGTATTGTCAATGAGACTAAATAATATTTTATGTAATAAATCTAAGTTTGTTTTTTTTTTTAAAAGAGTAATTGCTGAGTTTATTGCCGGCTCTTCTCAGTAAAAAACAACCTTCCGAACCGGTATTAGAGTCAGACTATTCATAAGTGCTTGTAAAGGCCTATTTGAATAAAAATATTTTCATTTCATTTTCATTTCATTTCATTATGTATGCATGCCTACAGTAGTGAAGGCGAAACATGTAGCTCTCAATTAATCATCGACATCTTTATGTACCTTGTTTCCGGCAATAAAATTTCATTTCATTTCATTTATTGCCGGCTCTTCTCAGTAAAAGCAACCTTCCGAACCGGTGTTAGAGTCTGACCATTCATAAGTGCCTGTGAAGGCCTATTTGAATAAATATTTCATTTCATTAAAAATTATTCTAATAATAATAATTCTTTAATTTAGATTTAGATCAAGATTAGATATTGATAACTGTGTCAAAATGCAAGAGAAATTACATACAATACTAGTAGTATTATTTTTTTTTTGTTTTATACGAATTTATTTTAAAATGACATTTATGACGCTTCTGAACTTACCACCGTATCGAGTATTCACAGAATCAGTTATGACTTAACATCAATAACATGTAAAAAAAGTGCGAAACAAAATAAAAATCAGTGTAGTCGGGCCGGTGTAGATGGACTCGCCTGCTGGTGGTGTGCGGGCGGTGGCGCCGCGTACCCGTTGTAGTAGGGCGCGTTGTAGGGCGCGTAGCCCGGGGGCACGGCCGCCGGGTAGCCGTACTGCCACTCCGACAGGTAGCCCGGCGTGGGCCGCATCACCGCCGCCGCCGCCGCCGCGCCGCCCACCCATCCGCCGCCCACGCCCACGCCAACTCCCACGCCTACGCCGTAGCCCACGAACGGACCGCCGTACCTAAATGTTTCATTATGCCATTATAGATTAGATGTTTTAAATGTTCCCCGTCCGCCACGAGCTGCTCTAGTTCAGTTAACGGGCTGACTTTTTTACACACGGCCATCTGATCCCAAACTGCGCAGAGCTCGTACTATGAAAACCAGATAGCTGATATACAAGTACATATTTACAACTTTTTTTCTAAATATACTTATATTTACTCCTAGACTCGGAACAAACAATCATGTTCATGCATACAAATGTGTGTATATCCCTAGGTGGGAACCCACGCGTGGCGGGTTCGTCAGGGTCTTTAACCACCATGCCAACTGTTAAATTAAATTCAAAGAAATCGAGTCACCCATTATTTCCGTATGCGGCTCCGCCGTACGCTCCGTAGGGCCCGTACAGCGCCGGCGCGTACTCGGGCAGCGAGGGCACGGGCGCGGGCGCCGGCGCCTCGCCCCCCGCGCCCGCCCCCGCGCCGGCCCCCGCGCCGCCCCCGCCGCCCACGCCGCCGACCCCGCCCGGCCCCTCCGCTATCGACGGGATCTGGTCCACCAGGGACTCCAGGCCCGAGAGGGACTTCGACGCTACGTCCTGAGATTTTGTTTTCACTTGGCCGCCGTACTCGCCCGGGGAACCTGTTAACATTTTATTTAATTACTATGCATACGAACGGTAACATATAAAATAGATTTCATATCGAAGTGCATATCTACTAGCGGATTTAGAGATATAAAGAGACGTCGAGAATTTTTCTGGATTTAATTGCATGTTTTTTCAGCTGACTGGGGAAGTTATCTCGCTAATAAAAAAATAAATAATCAACGTTATCTATATTTTTGAAGTGAGGGTACTGTAGAAAGGTGTATAGTTACCGGGGTGTTGGTGCGGCGTGTGTGGCGTGTGTGGCGTGTGCGGCGTGTGCGGCGTGTGCGGCGCCAGCTCGCCCGCGCGGAACCCGCCCAGCGGCGAGAACGACGACTCGGCTCCCTCGCCCGGGCTGGACCTGCACACGGAACGACATCTAGCACATCACCGGCCTCCTCGGCGACCACTGGGATACATCCCATGATCTACCGTGCCAATAGAGTGCACGCGACTATACTAGTAACTTAGTTTTTCCATAATTCAAAATAGTGTTTAAATAAATAATAAAATGGAGTGATGGAGATATAACTCACACCTTAGCATTATAGTTCAACTGAATTGAAATTCGATGTTACTAGTTCTGTCTGTTCGATATTGTGTTGAAACCTAATTTATATCATTTGCTAAAAATGCTGTTTGTTTTCTAATAATGTAATAATAAAATATATCAATTCAGTCTTCACGGTCCATTATCAGCCCAGTCCAGCTTATCGTGAAGGCAATTATTTTACGTGTGTTTCACATTATTTAACACTTGGTCTAATTTAAAAAAAAAAGTTATCTAGTGAAGTACCTCCGTTTTAATTATTTTTTTCATATACTACCTAAATGTACGACCCAGTCGATAAGTGATATACATGAATATTAGACAACGAAACATACCTACTTGATTTAAATATTGTAATATTGAAGACCTCTGCGAAAGATATAGTACAAGTTTTGAACAATTTGCATGGTATACTGACCTGTTAAAATTGCTAGGATACATGGAGGGGTGCTGGTGCAGCTGGTCTAACCGAGGGCTGTCATCGACACCGTTGCCTGACACGTCTGCAAATGTTAGTTATTTATTAATTTATTTTATATAATAATATCAATCTATTTTACCCATGTATTAACAAATTTCCTGGGATATTCTTTACCAACCTGATCTCAATCAAATTTTATCTAGTTGATAATATAAATTTATTTGGACTAGTTTCCGCCTCGCTGCTGTTCCCACGTTCTCGAGGAAATTAATGTTTTCCAGAATAAAAAGTATCGTAAGTTCATCCACAACTTATTTTATCTGTGTGCCAAATTTCAATCAAACATGTGTGGTTGAGACTCAAAAATCCAAATTTTAACATTTATAATGTCAGTGGGATGCAGTAATTTTTGTAGATTTTAGGATTTATTCCCTCGTTAAACTTTGTATTACTGAGTATTTTGTGCAGTTCTGTTTTCGATTACTTAACGAGTTACAAATGAGACGACAAAGGCTCATACCCTGGTCCTGTCGGTAGTGGTAGTGCTCCTGCTTGTCCTGCGGCTGTGGGCTGTCGTGCGGGTGCGGGTGCGGCAGGGGGTGCGGGTGCGGGTGCTGGTGCTGGTGCGGATGTTGGTGCTGGTGCTGGTGCGGCAGGGAGTGGTACAGGGGCCGCTCGCTCTCGTACGCGGCGCCGAACGAGCTCGCCCCCACGCCCGCCGGAGACATCTCGCTGCCGTTCGACGTCTGAACAACACACTCATTAATAAGTATCTATCTATGGGAATCTCTTTGTTGTAACACGGGATATGATGATAGTGTGACTGGACAATGTCGTGCTGTCACAATCAGAAACGTCACCCTCCTTAGATATGTGATACAATTGTAAGTCTTCAGTAATGTCGCATGTGTCGCACGCACACGTCGACAAGCGTAATCGATGTTATATTTTCTAGGTACATGAGATCCGAAATCAAACGTTTAGGTTCCAGTCACAATCTATGCGCAAAGTGGAGCGACTGCGATTCAGCTGCTGAGATGACACTGTCTTCACTCCCACATGGAGTCCGAGTATGTGGGAGGAATCAAGGTAGCATTTTTAATAATTCCATCAATTTTATGCTCCGTCGTAATCGATCTACTACAGTGGACGTCATCGCGTCGCTTCCTTTGTTCGCTAACGATATGCTACCTTGTTGTAGTCAGAGAGTGAAGAGTTGCTGTTGCTGCCGGGGTGCATGTCCGTGCTCCCCATGGGGCTCGTGTCCCGCGGCGGCTCGAAGTCCAGCCCCTGCAGCGGCGGCGAGGGCGCCGGCGACGAGATGGCGGCGCCGATGTCGCTCGACAGCTCGCCGCCGAACCCGCCGCTCGTGCTGCCGCCCTGGACAAGAACACGAGGTTGGCACGAGGCACGACACCGGGGGACCGACGACCGCCGACCGGGGACTGGTCGAGGATACATACCTGGCTGGAGAAGTGGTGAGTGTCCGAGTAGGTGGGGGTGCGCGAGGGGGGCGCGGAGGCGGAGGGGGGCGCGGGGGACGAGTGGTGCGAGTACGGCGTGTGGGCGGGCGACGGCGTGTAGCTGTGCAGCCCGCCCGCCGGGGACGCGGCCGGGAACGGCGTCGTGTTGCCCACGCCCACCGCCGGGCCCGCGCCGCCCACGCCAACCACGCCGCCCACGGGCGCCGGGGACCGCGAGTACGGCCGCGACTGTGTCTGTGGAGAACCAAAGATAAAATTATGGTAAAGGACCGTCTATCACTTTAAAATACCATTAGAACGTTTAAATTGGTTTGCAAAATGATAATTTTGTTATGGTTTGACACAAATGTAATACACAAAAAGCAAACGAATGGACTATGAGAGTAGTCGAATGAGGCGCGTCGGGCGCACTGACCTGCGGCGCGGGCGACCGCGAGTAGGGGTGCTGGTGGTGCGGGTGCGTGTGCGTGTGCGGCGACTGCGAGAACCGCGCCTGCGGGGCGGGGCTCTGTTGCTGGAACGAACACATACATTATCGCGTGCTAATATTGAACGAGGCCGAGCCGATACGAGCGTCGGCGCCTATCGGCTGATTTATGGAAGATAAGAAGCCATTCTGAGGTAGTGTCTCGACTGTAACGTTTCTCCGCTAATGCATATAAATAGATATCTCCGAACAAAGTAGACATAGAAATTGTGTATGAAATGTGCGTCGAAACCCACATTGCACCCAAATTTTCTGCCCTACGACTGTATTTTGCTAATCGTATACAGATTTTTAAACAAGCCTAATCGGTAATTTGTTTTCAAACGGCAATCGATATATGAACATCTCGTATAGTGGTATTATTATAATGAAATTTTCGTCTGCAAGAGTATGCAGGGCAGCGCATGGGCGGGACGTACCTGCGGCTGGTGCTGGTAGGCCGCGGGGCTGTGCGCGTACAGCGGGGACCGCGCGCTGAAGGCGCGGCCCGCGGGCGACGAGTAGCCGCCCGGGGGGCCCGCCGCCGCGGCCCCGCCCGCGCCCCCGGCCCCGCCCCCGCCCCCGCCCAGCGCGCTGCCGGCGCGGGGCGGGGACGGTGCCGAGAACGCCGCCGGACTCGACGGGTACTGCGGGGAGAACAGTGGGTGAATGTAGCTTATATGTCGAGCTCTATCGTCCGTCGGCCGGAGTCGTCCGGTATGTAGCACGAGTTGTATGAGAATGCATGCGAATGACGATGACCCTTCATCACCCGTAGATCGAACATATGAGGTGTGGCAGAGCTCCTGTTAACTTTTAGCTTAGGTATATGTTAGGTAAGATATGTCGATGTAAACAATTTTTTTTAAATGCAATTTTAAAGCTACCATAAGCATGCAGGACACTTTCGTAAGAGCACCATCTAATTTGAAAAATATTTATCGTCGATTGCTCGGAAATTAGGAATTACGATAAAACAGCGGGGACTACCGTACACACACACGTGCAGCTCTAATTTGAGCAGTGATCGACAATCGGGTCGTTTTAATCGGCCTCGCGAACAATACAGGCGCTACGGCTGGAAATAGGAAGGTCGTAGTAAGCCGGGGTGTCGCGTCGGTGCGATAGATACCTGCGGCTGCGGCGTGCCCGCGGGCCGCGCGGGGCCCGGCGAGTAGCCCTGGCTGCGCGGGGACGCGTACACGGCGCGCGGGGAGCCCGCGTACCCCGCGCCGGCCCCCGCCCCGCCCCCGGCCCCGCCCCCGCCGCCCGGGGACGAGTAGCCGCGGCCCAGGGCCAGCGCGCCCGCGCCGCCGCCCACGCCGACCTCCAGCGGGGACTCCATGCCTGCACATAGGATGGGTTTGTTAAAAACTTGACTCCTTTTATTTTAATTTGTTCTCAGATTTCAGTTCGAATCCCGAGTGTCGCTTATGATTATCAGCGAATCTATATTACCTTCTGCCTCCTGCAGCTTTTCCGTCCCATCCCGTCATGTGGCGTATGAACGTCCGAAGGGTTGAAGTACTCGTCGATTTATTAACTAGTGTTAGTCAAGATTCAAACCGTCGTACAAAATATTTATAAAATATTGCATACGAAAACGAAGTAGAGGGACGAGCTACGTAATAATATAAGTATACGGGCTGGGGTACAGCGGGTACGAACCTGTGTTCCCCTGCTGCGACTGGAAGTACGGCGAGGCGTCGCCGGTGAGCTGGTGCGGCTGGTGCGGCTGGTGCTGGTGCGGGTAGAGGCCCAGCGGCGAGGGCAGCTGCGGGTAGTCGCCGGCGGGCGGCAGGTACTGGTGCGGCATGGCGTGCGGGTGCTGGTGCGGCAGCGCGTGCGGCAGCGAGTGCGGCAGCGCGTGCGGGTGCGCGTGCTGCTCGTGCGGAAGCGCCTGCATCGACGTCAGCGACGGCTGCAGCATCGTGTTCGCCTGGAAACCGAATCACCACAAATTATTGGAAGAACACGAGGAAATAGCACAATTTAAATTGCCGAACCGTTACATTCAGATAAAAATTACGTCACAATTATTGATTTTAATCATATGGAGAGATGGCTCTCGTCCGTGAAGATAACGCTTACGGAAACGACGATAACGATAAAAACGTCTGAAGGGACGTTGGGCTCAAACCTGTTGCTGCTGCTGCTGTTGTTGCTGCTGCTGCAGTAGGAACTGCTGGTCCTCGGGGCGGATCTTCTTAGGTCGGCCGCGCTTCTTCTTGGGCGGCTGATCCCCGGCGGGGTCGAGCGCGGGCGCAGCGCGGGGCTGGCGCGGGGCCCGCGGGGTCGGCGGGGCCGTCTCGCCGTTCTCCAGCTTCACCTAAATTCCAATTCGACTATCTATAGACTCTGTCGCCTTCTCGCAGTTGTTAACTATTACTAATTCATGACGGTAGCGAGTATTACTGGCTGAGGCGCATTACCTACTAGGCTGACCGATTGATGGTTAAATCCTGTTGTCAGAGCGACCGAAGTCAGTTGACAGTTCCTAACATTAATCCAGCAACATAATGGACATCGATAAGGTATATAAAATTCCAATGTTTTACAAAGAAAGTAGTTTATTGGTAAATATAATTTTTTTATACTGAAAAGCTTAACCTTTTTCAATCACTAGGTCGTCGGAGACGCTCAAAAATCTCTTAAATTGAAAATCAAAAAAGTAATACAATCCACGCACCTTCTTGGGGCGTCCCCGTTTCTTTTTGAGCGGTACCTCGGTGCCGTCCTCCAGGATGATGGTGTCGCCGGGCTCCGGCTCCATGGTCAGTCTGTAAGGGAAGCGCGTTAGCTCGGTGTGCGCTCGGGCGCCCTCGGTGACGCTCGGAGGCGGTCGGTGACGCTCGGTGACGCTCGGTGACGCTCGCTCGCCCTCGGGTGTGGCACACGGGAGGCGCACCGTATACGTATACTTAGATTGATATTTAGATACCCTGAACACGAGAGACTTGAAAGACCTCCATTGTGAATTCATATATAGCGTCATTCTAAGAGCTAAATATTTAGGTAACTGTATGAAGGCACCTGCAGTCTTATATTATGATCACACCACAGTCAGCCGAGTGATGATTGTCGAGCAGAGGATGATTACCAACCAGGCTATAGCTACAAAGTACCCAGCGTCCATCCAGAAAACATCTAATGATATTGTCTATCGTCAGCGAAATCTCAAGCTTATTGAAGCATTCCAATCTACGACTCCTTGCCATTCAATTATTGTATCGATACGTTGTCAGATCCAAAGCGGAGTGGCAATCTGGTAGCTCACGCATAAGAATATTCATAATTAAAAGCTAAAGTACCTCGTAGACATAGGTAGTTAATTATACACTAACAAGGTGTTACAATGCTACCTTGGGGCTTTTGGTTGATTAAATACAAGCTATACAGTCAAGTTACAAGATGCACAAGCGAGAGCTGTCCTGGTAAATCAATTGTTTATTAGATAACGGTACGGTGCGGAGACGCGTCATATCGAAACGATTGCAACCTGTTGACTACTATCAGGAAGCGCTCATAGAAATATTGATGCTAATGAGTTTTATGTACACATACATTCCCGAAATTTGACCTTCATAAGTGCCTTCCAAGGGCCTAAACTGAATAAATGGTTCTGTATTTGAATTTGATGGATGTTACATATACCCGAGTAGTATAAAGTAGTATATGTGCTATTTCAGACTATAGTGAATTTCTGCGTAAACTTCATCCAGATACGTTCAGTCGTTCTGGTGTTGTTGAGGAACCAACATCCATCCATCCAAACGTTTGCATTCATAATAGTAGTAATATTATACTCAGCATTACTTGCATAACATACTTGGCAACAAGCCATTTATTTCGAATTATTCTTTTTTTTTTAAATAAGATAAAAAATAAGTGTATCATACGTGCCATTCTAATGCCTAAATTTAATCAATCTCTTTGATTTTATTTTTATTTCCCTTAATTTTATAGCAGGCTTATTAAGACCTATTTAAAAGCCTATGAAACTAGTTAATTCGGTGATTTAAGTTGTTACAGAATATGAATAAATTTAAATTAGGTATATACAATTCAACCGAAAACCAATCTCTTATCTGCAGTCTCGTTTTAATAAAACAACTATTAAGATTTAAGAATGAATAAAATTATCATTTTTATCACCCACTTGATATATGTAATAGTTAATAATAGTTCCTGTGTTATTGATCACGCCACCTGCACGAAAACAGGGGTTCAATGAACTGAGATCCTAAGACAATAAGGACCTATCTTTGAAATTCTAAACCGAATTAGCATGTTTTTATAAACAAATATTAATGATTAAGTATTTATTTAAACACTTGCATTCCACATTCTCGGCAAGTGGTAACTTAGTGATAATTTAACATTATTATATGGTAAGAGCTACTCGCTTGCTATTCCGATCTTTAGGAAAAACCATCTGTACTAATATTATTAATATTGCTACGCTATTGTCGAGTTAACATGTTATAAATTTTGGGATACATCAGATCCCTCGGAAACGCGAGTAAAACTGCGGGAACATAGCTAGTATTCTATGAAATTGTTGTGGTAGTATTTTTTTTACCACAGTCTTGTACCTATAGACTTCCGCAATCTAAATGTAAATTAGAAATGACTAGAAGTCATTCGTTTCTGTAGATTACCATCGCGTGTTAGTCTTAAAATGCAAGTCAATCTAATGTTAGAGTAAATGAATTCACTAATTACAATTTCGTTTTATAGAACTGGTACATACTGGTACATACTCTGTACCCGTCTGGTTGGCTTACATCTTAAAATCTGTCATCATACACCTATCTGTATTTTTAAACAGCCCGCTTGCAACCCAGTTTCATTCTGTGGTTGGTGTGCCTACCACCTTCAGTTAAATCTCTTACTATCGTGATTATCCAAAGACAACATACTCATTTCAATCCACTTACAAAAGACTATGCAGCGTGAGTCATTGAGATGGGAGGAGATTATGAATAAATTATTTTCATAATAAAGTATATCTTATAGTTTAGGAATTAGGGTCTACTTTTCTGTAGAATATGTTTGAACTTGAGATTCCCATTTCAATGACTCGCCTGCATAATTATCTGCGCCATACAGTATACAGCGACCTCCCGAGCCCCGTGCAAGCACCGAGCACATGCCACAGTGCCCCAGATCGCTAGTACTCGCTAGTACTCGCCAGCACTCGCCAGTACTCGCCAGTACTCGCCAGTACTCGCCAGTACTCGCCAGTTCTCGCGGGGCGTGCGTCGCGTCAGAGTCCGGAACTGAGACGGCCATACTTTGGGAAGCGAACACCGGCGAACCACATGGCGTGACGCGCTTTATAAAACTAATTGTAGCCTCTAGCTGATGGGTAGTATCGATGATTTAGAAAAAAAAATGTTAGTTATACCTAATATTGTTTTCTTTGAAATGATAAAAGTTTTGTGGCATTGCCAGTTTAACATTTTTAATTTATGACTATGTACCTTTACGCTGAATTGAATAATTAAATTGATCTACATATAAATTATTTACTCTATAAATATTTTTTATTCGTGATGGCCTCACGCGAAACCTATGAATTCAAACGAAAGTTGCCACTAGAGTACTACTTTTAATCGATTCCTTTTCAAAGTCAATCCACTCGGTAGCCCGAGCCCCTCTCCGGGTTCGAGTCACTGACAGGCTACCTCGGGCTACCCTCAATAAACCGGCCACAATTAGTTGAATAAACCGCAGGCGCGGCGGCGGCGGCGGCGTATTCTCGAAATGTGTCCGCGTGGGCGTTCCGGACGGTGCGGTCGGGGTGTCACCTGTGGGGGCCGGCGGCGGCGGCGGAGGCGGACGCGGAGGCGCGGTACCTGCGTATCTCCAGCTCCTCCTGCGGGCGGCGCCCCGTGGTGTCGGGGAACACCAGCTCGGCCTCCTCCACGTGCGCCACGAGCCCGTTGAGGTAGTCGCGGAACTTCTTGAGCGCCGCGTAGAACGGCACCTTGTCGGCCGCGCGCGGCAGCTGCGCGCAGCGCGCCGACGACGACGGCATCACCCACATGAACTGCGCCATTAAACATACGACATCTGTCACGGTCTGGTTGACTCGTCCGGTCCGAAATTCGTAAGTAATCGCCCGCGACGCGCGTGTAAGCGGTAAATCACTTCAATTCACAAAATGTATAAAAAAATTGCATCGAATTATAAGACACGAATATTTCACAGTAGCCGATCGATATCATTACGAGGTTAATTTAAACAACAAGTGTTTTTTATGTTAAATACTGTAGAGACAGCTGCCGATGTGAATATTGTTAACATTTACGCATTTTCAATAAACACAGTCTTTTCTCAAAATATTACTGAATGTCAAAATTTTTGTTTTATGAGATACTAGATTATGTCAATGAGGCCTGAACTAACAGACGCCTTGTGTTTCGATCGATATCTAAAAAATTGTATTAGGACTAATAAAAAATGAAGCATTATAAAATACTGGCTAAAATTCGGGTGGTACACTTATTCCTACCGAGCTATCTCTACTGCTAGGGATGAGTGCACTGTTTGCCGATGTATTTCTACCGGTAGGGATAGGTACACTGCCCATTAGCGAGTGGTACACTTATCCCTACTGGTAGGTAAAAACATATCAATAATACTATTTAAATTATTTTTTAACAAATACAAATAAGTAAATAACAAAATATTTTTTTCAAGTTATATATATATTTTTATCTAAAAAATCTATTTTTGTTACTAATAAATGAATTAAAGGATATACAATGTATATTTGTCTCATGTGCCACATGCACTCATCCCTACCAGTAGGGATAAGTGTACCACCCGCTAAAATTGGGTCATGTTGAGTATTATGTATTCTATGCAAATGTTTGAAACGGTGACTCACAGTGTTAGTGCCCGCGATGGTGTCCGGCTGCTTGCCGAAGCAGAAGTCCTTCTTGCCGGAGAAGACCTCGTAGATGAGCTTCCCGTTGAAGACGGCCACCTTGGGGCGGAAGGCCTGCAGCTTCTCCAGCAGCACGGCCGAGCCCTCCTTGATCTCGCGCCGCGTGAGGTCGGCCGAGCCCTTCGTCGCGCGGCTCACCATGTTCGTGAACCCGATGCCGAAGTTCAGCAGCTGGAATGTTTCACCACTCTCTTATACCTTCTTCACACACCATTATCTGATTCCAAACTAAGCAGTGCTGCGCAACACTGTATAACTGATGTACAGCATAAAAGACATACTTGTACACATACTCACACACACAAAAGTTTGTTTTGAGTGGGAATCGAAGCCACTACCTACAAGCCGGTAATGTGCCTAAAAACGAATTCTACAATGTATTTTATGGTTTTGAGGAAATCATAGAACTTCTATGATAGACATTTCTCAACTTCATATCAATACATTAAAACATAAAAGTGTTTGATGTACAATATTAATGTCAATAAAGTTATTATTACTGTGACCTCATAATCACTGATTACAGTGAGGTTATTGTCAAACGCTTATACATTATAATAATCAGTAATTGTAACCACACATACCTTGTAGTCCTCATCGGCACTCATCTGTTCCCTCGTGAGGCCGGAGAGGTAGAGACACTTCCAAAAGTGGTTCCCGGGGCCCGCGTAGTGGTGCCCCTTGTACGCGGCGAACAGGCCCGGGTTGATGCCGATCTGTACAGGAATCACATGGATATTATCATCAGACCACGGGATCTATCCATCAATTTTAGGAAAGCAAATTTATAGTATTGTTATTTATTTGCCAACAAGATTAAGTGATCCTTTTTGATATTTAGAAATGAACTCTATCGATTTAGGAGAGGTTTGTCTGCATCATCATGAAATAACCATTGGATCTAAATGACCCTTATTCCAAAATAATTACAGTTGACTATCCTAAATGTCACTTTGGACTTCTTATAGAAGAAACTGTAGGCAACATAGCAAAATCATGATAAAGACCGACCATAAAAAACTTTCTCCTTGTAATAACAATGATACAATTTTTGTTTCCGTGGCGATTTGATTCTTACAGGTAAATATTGAAGTTACCAAAATTTTCACAAGCATATTATGCAATTGTAATTGCAAATGATTGCTTTTCAAACAAAATCGATGTTCGCGGTTGTGTCACTCCGCGGGTCGAATTTTAGGCGGATAATGCATCACTAATTATAGACCGGAAATCGCCTTGCATTTGAATTCACGGTGAGTTTTTTAAAGTTTAAAAAGTCTATGATTTAACATGAGGCATCAGACATTAGCATACATTTATACAGAATGGAAAATTGCAAGCGTTTGTTGGAGGATTCTTCCACGTTTAAGTAATAATCGTCTGTATTATAATTTTATTAGAGTTGAGAATATGTAGTACCAAAATACTTTTTTGAATATTTAATTAATTGAATACATTTTGCGGTCACAAAGCGTGTTTATAATGGCATTTTAGAACTCATTGTGAGTGCCAATAGGCCATTAGATTATGATGTATTTATTTTTGCATAATATATTGAACCTGCAAATTTTACCAAAAACTAATTAGGTGCTATAGATAGAATAACCACATAATTGTTGCCCTACTACCTTATCGAATCGATTTCTAGGGGGTTTCTAGCTTTATCTATGTATAGAAAAATTAATGTTTGTATGTATGTCCTTTATAGAATTGTAAACTATGCAACGCATTTTAATGCAGTTATCAGCAATAGATAGAGTAATTCAAGAGGAAGGGTTATAACCAGGATTGAAAGCGGGAAAAGCCGCGTTAGTAGGCGAATGGAAATAATGAAATATCCTTTTGTTTAGTAATAATTAGATACCATATAATTCACTGTCTGTTTGTTACTTAGGTTTCGACTAGTGCACTAGTTTTGTTTTTATTGTCAGAGGACTTCGGTACGAAGGTACCCTTAGGATAGACCAGGGTTTCTGAAAGTGGGGTACGCGAACCTCTAGGGCTTCGTCATTCGACGCCCCTGTCGTTCGCGACAGGATTTACGTAATAGTAGCTTGATGACTGGATGACTTTGATAGTTTTTTGGGCTGCTAGGCAGGAGGAATTTCAAGGTGAATTTCATTTTATCCTTTGCTACAATATACTTATGTGTGTTACTGAAATCGACTTGATACCAAGTCAGAATGTCAAAATGACTCCTAAAATAGACTCAATTTGCGACAAGAAACAAGCCCATCACATTAATATTAAAAAGATATTTCTTCTGACAGCCAAAAGTTTAAGAAACTCTGGAGAATACTTCGTATGGACTATACTTCGGTAACGTGGATGAATCTGAGATATTTACTTAATATGTTCGCCGTAACGATGGTTCGCAGCTACGCTAGAATTAGGTAGGTGGCGCTGCAGTCATGATATTAATTCAATCGCGCCACCTACCTGAAATGACGGAACAATTTCTATTGTCGTCTTACTTAATAAATGTGAAAATTTGTGGCACACAGCTAAATCATAGATATAAGATTGTAGAGGAACGCGAGTGACAAGCTGGTAAGTAGGCTAAAGTATAAATTTTTATTTAAGTTTTAATTTTAACTGGGAACTTTTTTTTTTGCTTGTTTTTTACATGGTGTTATATATGTACCTATACAAAGTTAATACGTAATTGAATGTAAGGACTAACAGTTTATATCTACATATTATTTTTTAATAGATTTAAGATCTGTGGATATTGTGAAATAAATAATTAAATAAATAGTGAAGTGTTGATCATACTCACAATGATGATGTCGAGGTTCTCGGAGAGGTGGTCGGGCAGCGTGCGTCGCGACACCTCCTCCTCGCTCATGCCGTTGAACCGGTCGTGCTTCTTGCGCTCCTTCACCGGCCGCGCCACCAGCGCCCCCTCCATGCCGTCCGCCTTCATCTCCATACTGCGCCACGGGGAAACACATATGACATTATTTAAGTACCCCCTAAACGACAACCTCCATGAAATGATTAATTTTATATAAATTCACCTGTTTTAATTCCCAGTTCCCAATCGATTGAGCAATTTGGTTTAGTTAACACTAATCATACCAACACTTACTAGGTACCGATTTCTACCATAGCGGGTCAAATGTGACATTATATTTCCTGCTTGTATGTATGAAATATGGTTGTTAGGAAGGGAAATAAATAGTATAACTGTATATTAATTAGTAAGAAAAAGTCATGAAGTCAAATGTGCAAAAGCAATAAGATGATACGTGTATTTTCAAAGCAAAGTTCAAAGTGGGTCATTTGACCCGGTTATGGTATGTTTAGTGTTAACAATGCAGGACTCAAAGCACAGGGCAGTTATCAAGGCAATAAATACATTATGTCAAACGTGACAAGGTGGTAATTTAAAATTTCCACGATATCATGGCTACCGAATGAAAGGGTTTGCCGAGATATACGTTATATTTGTTTTAGTATTTATCACATATATATTATTTTTTTGGCTTAGAAATAGATTTTATTTATGTCAAAAGGACCACCCAATGATCGGATGTTATTGTACTGCTAAATATTAATATAGGGGTGAGTGAGCTGTAAAGCCTAGACGATACTTAGAACCGACTAGATGTCAAGCGATGCATCCGAAACACCTTGAGAGTCTCATTGTCAAACAATGTAATATTTAAGTGACCATTTATGTTTATTGCTCCCTTATCCGCGCAGCACTCGACGATAGGTAGGCAAGTATGTTACAATCTAGCATTTTTGGGTGTTGTAAGTAATTTTGCTTTGCATACTAAACTTGTAAAGAGGTAAAGTTTGTAAGTTTGGATGTGGGAGTAAATCTCCGTAAGTACTCAATCGATTTCAATAACTCTTTCATATATAGAAAGCTGCACTAGTCCTAAATAAATAAAGGGATAGCTGTCATATTCCAGGATAATAGATCCTTCGAAATCGCGAGTGAAACCGCGGGTCGATAGCTAGTTAATTTAAGATGACTTCTTTATTGTATCTGTTTACCAATTAGCGAGTGGGAAACCAGATTCCCTTACTATGTCTTCATTGAGCAAGCACAACGCACGGCCATGGATTGATCAGTTTGCTTGTTGCTATCAACAGATGGCGGTACTGCGCCTACTAAGACTCAAACCTTACATTTCAATGTCAGACTATTCCATTTATTATTTACATAATTTCTTTTTAGGACATTCAATATTGAAAAATATATTTAAATATTTAATTATTTAACTCTTTTTTTATTTAGTACTAAAATTAGGTAACAAATATATACCTAAAGCTATGATTACGTAAGTATCAATTAAGCCTAATTAATCCCTCTACCTGGGGAAAAATAAATGCCTCGTGGGAAATTAGTAAAGACGTGACCGCATGTGCACCGACACCGCGCAATTAGTAATAACATAGCAGTCGCGTGTCATTCATTTATAATAGTACACCTATGCGCCATGTGACTAATGTTTATTTACAAAACTCGGGAGCTTAGTATTTTTTTACAAAAATAACTTTAGATCCACTTTATTTTTTCCCGTTTCACAATAGAACGTGTGACACATGCGTTTTTGTGTGTAATAAGTACGGCTAGCAACATAAGCTGAACGGAAACTACAATCACAAAAGGCGACGATAGCTCAGTTGGCAGTGACGTCAAATGCCGTGACGAGTCGTGGCTTCGAATCCTACAATGAGTGAAGCTTTCGGTGAAGGCAAACTACGTGGCGAAACCATAGCAGTGTGGAAGGGTAGTTTGTAGTATCCACTTGGCTGGCTAACGCATGTTGAAAATCTGTCACTTAGCACCTGTCGGTGTGTGCAGGCAGGACCCTTCTGGCCTTTGTATGCTTACCACCTTCGCCACATCATCACTTACCAGTGAGACTGTGGTCACTAGCCGATATAAAGTAATACACAAAATACAATACGAATACCTTTAACGGAGAGATAATGAAAACAGGTGTTTTGTAAATATGTTTACTAAAAGCTACAATATTGCACTTATAAAGTATGTATTAGTGGAGGTGTTTCGTTCTACTGACTGTACACGAAGATGTTTTGTTTAAGCGTTCAGTCGATATCAAACGGTACTTAAGATTTTTGACGCAGCGGAGTCTGCATGCTTAGACTTCAGTCTGTCTGAACGTCTATCTATCTGTCTGCCGCAAGGTCATAACTTTGAAACAGTTCAATCTAGGTCATTGAAATTTGGAACAGTCGAGTCCGTGCGAGCCCGCCGCCGCTCCGCTCCGCTCAAAGAGATTTTGGAAACTAGCAAAAACATTAACGGCATCTTGATTGTTTGCAGAGTCGTGACTCTCCTCGCGGCTCGCAATTCAATAAAATAATCCATTTTTGGCAGCCACGTGCTGCAGCGTCGCGGCCATTCAGCTCCACGTGAGTGGGGCCTGTACGAGTGTTCGCGCTATCAATGAGATGAATCTACGATAACCGACATTACATTATTGCGTCCTCGCAGCGCCAGCCACAATTACTGCGCTTCGTGTGTGCAGACATCGCGTCTGCTGAACAAGCGTTTCACATCATCCGAAATGAGAAACAGATTAGCTCACGTCTCTCCATTATAGAATCGGACGCGCGTTTCTTATTAATATTTGACGGAGTGATGATTTCTGATGAAAGCATTGTTGAATCCTAATCGAATCGTTATAAATAATAGAAAGTGAAAAGCACCAGCTTTCCGTTTCGACGATTCCACCTTGATCCGATTATTTTGCTCGGATTTTTGGCTAGCGATAGTGCGGGCATCGGTTCCGGTACCGAAATACTCTCGCGACGTAAACATTTGGCGGCTCGTCGTGCGCACGCGCTCAGCACTAGCGCTGGCTCGGGCGACGCACGCACCACGCCGATACGCGGACACAAGCCACACACGGACATGAGGCTCACAACATCTGAGCTAATTATCTAGACTTGTTGATGTTCAGAGCGCTTTCCAGCAGATCTCTCTGAAAACGTTTCATAGAGTGCGTGGGACAGCGCGGCGCACCACGCTCCGGTTTCGTTATCTGCCTCGCCTCGGGGCGGTGATGCAAGCCATTAGCGCCGGTCACGCGTCGGCACAGAGACCATAATGGCATGCATCGTCACCGGCTAATGGTGTCACTGGAAAGCGTGGACAAAGTGCCGGGTACTTCAGTGCCGAGACCGCCCGAAACTTTACTTAGCCGAGCCAAAGTCTGAAATTCTGTAAAATTACAATAAGGAAACGAAAGCTAAACCATTCCGGGCCGGCCCGGTCGAGTTCGTTAGAGCCGCGTGGGTGGTGATCAGAGTGGCGCTGGCTCGGTGAGCCGCGAGGGGGTGGTTCCGTACGTGGCGCCGGTGTATGTGGGTCGGCTCGGGTCTCGCGGAACGCTAATTCGGGCGCGGGGTCACCGAACGCGCACGACGCACGCACTAATTGTGTCACCCACCACCGCTCCGCACTGCACCGTGCCGGCGGCGGCGGCGGCAGCGCGGGCTCCAATAGGACAACAACCATTGCGTATTTTTAAAACTAATTCTTATAATGACAGGTAAATGGTTCGAGATGGATGTTGTGTCTTTTTGAGTCCTCGATATCAAGTGCCTCCACCTATATTTCCTACAATAAAATTTTTCCGTTAAATAACGAAGGTGTTCGAGTGAGGGCCCGACCATTCCATGAGGTCGGTAGTGTACCTACTGCAACTCCCGATGGATCTGTTTATTACATGTTCCTAACAGATTTATTATTAGTGAAAGGTTTACTGTCAGACGGACATCTATAAAGTTGAAGACTAAGGCAATAGTATCCACGTAATAATAAATCACGGCTTATTTTAGCAATTCTCCATAGAATTTGAAGCTATTGTACGTTCGAATGCTAGGTACCGCGGCGTCTATAGGAGACAGTTAGGCTATTTCAGAAGTTGTAAAAAACGATTGCAAAGTTATTAAGCGCTCTTGGGACATTTGTAATGGCGGCATCACGGAAACTATTCAATCTAGACGTTTTTAGTGCCGAGATTAAACGCTAGGCTACCGACACAAAAACGTTACACAAAAACGGTGAAACGTGATTTTTGACGCTATTCTTAAGTGAATTTCCTTTTTTGTTGAGTGGAAATCGGTTCAAAATTTTGTAAGCTAGGAAACGGTCCGAGTACCTAATATTTATTAATCATAGATTCACCGGAACTAATGCGGTACGGACAGACACATAAGCGGGCGGGCATATTCAAATTTACAAAACAGCTGTTCACTAAAACTAAGTAATTCGCGTGAAGATTCTATCGCGTACAATTTTACACATATGTATTTACAAAACAACTCTTCACTTTATCTGTCCATATTATAGATAGTCGTGGTGTGTATTATTATTTTGGATTTGTTGCGAGCCATTTGGCTTGGTGGTTAGAAACCCTGATAGATTCGATTTCCACCCAGGACCCACACTCGTGTGCACGAACATGTCTGCTTGTCTGTCTACCATGTGACGATATACCACGTGTGAATGTTCCAGGCTAGGTTATTAAAATTTTATTTATTTATTGTTTAGCTAGTTGTGTTGACTATACGTTTTTAAAATGTACATATTTCAGTCGAAGCGTGTAATGACAGCATGGTCCGCGGCCGCACCTGCCGCTTCTCACGGTACCCACTGCTACACTTCACACCGCGAGGCGCTTTGGTAAACGAATTTAAAGCGTCTCGTCGATAGCAACGAAGGTCTTGGTTTCGATTCCTACAATAACCTTGTACCTTCCCCTTACAATAACTCAACGATTTATCCTCGGTCAACGGCCACTGAGTGACTTTTATAATAATACTTTTTTATTTTGTTTATTTGGCACAAAACAGAACACAATCAAATTAGGATAATGGTTACAGAAACTAAGGCTTTGTCCAGGTCTGCATAAAGGAATTTATCTACCTCCTAACCTGAATCGAAAATTAGCCTTAACCTGTTGGTGTTTTGGGAACTGCATTTAAGACTTATATTATACTAGCTTTTGCTCGCGGCTTTCCTCTCGCAGATTTCAGACATTGGAGAGCACAAAGATTTATTCACTGTCAAGATAGTTTCTTAATTTATACTTATATAGATGTGCGCGTTTGACCCAACGCGTGGCATCGCCCGTCCGCGCTATTAATTCATTCTATCTGAATATTTTTTTATTTTTGTTCGGCTCTTTAGGGTCGTACCGTGATGTTAAATACCCTATAACCTTGCCCAAGAACTGAGCTATGAAATGCAAAAAGATTTTTTTTAATCCAACTGGTAATTTTTACTTGATGCAAGAATACAAACAGACAAAAATCGTAGAAATGGATTCTGTTGGTTATCATTTAACATCCCTAAAAATTAATTACTGAAACGCCACGTAGACAGACATATTATATGTACCTATAGATTAATAAATGAATTTGCAACGATCTTACAGCTTCATCCGGAGAAGTACCTACTACTACCATTCCTAAAACCGCCGTGCAGCATCAGTTGCACACACACATCAAGTGACTATCTGTCTGTTTGTGGACTTACTTTACCCTACACCTGTTGATGTTCTTGGGAAATTATTTTATTTCATTTCCAATAAACACAATAATAATCATCCTCATACGAACCTGTATTAACTACCTAAAAAGAGTACTCACAGTGCTAGTAGTACTTTATTAATGTGCGACAGAGATAGCGATACTCAGTCTGAACAAAATCGTTTAAAATGGCGCTTTTGAAGGTCAAAGCCAGTAGTTACCACCGTTTCGGAAGTGAGCCATCTAGCGCTGCGAGCCCTATGTACCTACGTAATTGTCAAATAGATAATGATTCCAGTAACAGTATGGGCCAGGGTCGTGACTGCCACACGTACCTACTGTAGTATCGACATCTTTTAACGACATTGCGCCACTGGCCCCCGCGCCTCGAGACCCGCATTGCGTTCGAGTCGAATTTCCTAATGTGTTTGTGTGCTAGCGACCGCGCCGCCGCCGCCACCGACGACGACGCGATCCCCGATAGTTTCACTGTTTCATGGGACGACATGTAGCGGATATCTAAGAGATCGGTAGGGGAATGAGGCTAACTAGATACTTAACACGAGAATATCTAGACGAATGTTCCGGTCGACGAGGCGTCCCGCTTGAAAAATAAATCAATAACAAGTTATTTCAAAAAGAAGCTCACCCATTCTCATCTTTAATCTTCTTCTTCCTGCCCCTCTTCTTGGGCTGCGCGAGCATCATCTGCTGCTGGTGCATCATGTGCGGGTGCTGGTGGTCGTGGTGGTCGTGGTGCTGCAGGTGCGGCGGCAGGCCGTGGTGCTGCGGGCCCAGCATGGCCACCATGGGGTCCTCCTCCACGAAGCTGTAGGGGTCGTCGCACTCGCGCTTGATGCCGTTGTACATGTCCTCGTCGCGCTTCTGCGGCTGGTGCGGCAGCGGGTGCGGGTGCGGGTGGGGGTGCGGGTGCTGGTGCGGCGCGTACTGGTGGTGGTGCTGCGTCATATCGTAGGGCGCGGGGTCGCGCTTGAACGAGTACGGGTCGTCGGTAAACTTGGGGAAGGAGAAGTGCTGGTACTGCGGCTCGGGCTGGTGCGCCAGCGGCGGCGGCGGCTCGAAGTGCCGGTAGGCGTCGTGCTCGTGCTCCTGCTCCGGGTCGTGGTCGGGGTCGGGCTCGCGGTCCGGCTCGGGCTCGGGCTCGAGCTCGCGCTCGGGCTCGGGCGCGGGCGCGGGGGCGGGCGCGGGATCGTAGCGCAGCAGCGGCTCGTAGGGCGGGCCGGGGGGCGGCGAGGGCTCGGGCGGGGGTGCCGGGGAGCCCTCGGCGCTGGCGCTGGAGGGCTTGCGCCGCGCCGCCTCGCCGCTGTTGCTCGTCTCGTACCCGTCGTCTTGGTTCTCCGTCGGCTTCGGCTTCTCATCGCCCTCCTCCCTGGAAACACCGACATATAACACGTTCTTTAAATAAATTAAAAAAAAGCTATACTCCAATTATCCCCGAGAAGGAAGGTAGAGGCCGACATTCCACGGAAGATATGTTTAAATCCCCGCGTGGTGGGCATTGTCGTTGTCTCTCGGTCACATTACCAATTCCGGGCTGTAAATAATTGATATCAAAGAAACGTCAACTGCACCTTGCCCGACCAGGGAATCGAACCCAGGACTTGCGGTCCCTAAACCTTGTTTTTTACCGCACGACCGACTGACGGACTTTTAAATGAGCTACTTTCGAAGTTATCATAACCATACATTGATCTGTTAAAGAACCGTCGCGTCGGTCCATCGACGCATCCGTTACAAATATCAAGACACTCAGTATCCCGTGGATGTTGCTCGCTTAATGAGTGACCGGCAGATCCGCGATAGCGACTCGACGTGGAAATCAATTTACACACACGTTTACACAATAAAGGAAGATTGAAAATAAAATCGTACAATGATTTGTGATAATTTTATTAAAATATTATGTGTTACATATGATTTTGTATAAATTATAAAATATTGACAAAAGAAATAGATATTTTTTGCCAGCAGGAGACAGCATGTTTCTGAAGTTCCATTCCAAGCGGGGTTGTCATCCCGGCTCAGCACTCAGCACTCGGCGCTCAGCGCTCAGCACTCAGTAGTCCAGTCACGGCACATGGGTAGGTAATTAATTACACGCGTAATTACAGTCCGCATATACGTAACAGCGATCAATAACCACTACGCCGCCGCCGGCTCACGCGAACTTTTTGCACATCTCTTGAAAACTCTCTAATTCCTATGATTACTTGTGTACGTGTAGTGTGTAGTAGTGGGGCACATATAGTTAGTGTTCATGTAGTGCAGTGTGTAAAAGAAAATGTCCCAGCGTATTTATTTATTTTACAGTTTAGTGTATCTACAGAAATATTATAAAGTTGGATGTATCACCGAAACCACAAGCTATTTAAAAAATATTTCGTTGGTAGAAAGTTACACTAATCCCTAGTGACAGGCTATGTAATGATCCAGGGATACATAAGATCCCCTAGAGCACAGGTAAAGCCGCGGGACTGGAACTAGTAATATTAAAAAGTTTGTCAGTTTGGAAGTAGGAGGTAATCTCTGAAACTAATCATCCGATTTCAAAAGTTCATTCATTGATAGAAAATTACTCTATATTCTGTTTTTATGGCGGGAAAATATAAGATACTCGTATCTTGGGAACGCGGGTGAAACTGCGGAGCGGTAGCCAGTATCTTACTGTATACAGCAAATACACCGAAGGAACATTTATTGGTTTTAGTATCCTGCATATACAGACGACACGATACAAGAGATTTTATATGATTTAGATAATTGTCATAATCTGGATTTCTACAAAAAAGTGCATCGAATCGAAAGATTTTGAATCGGATATTAATATTGGTCGAAAGTTTAGAAGCTGGGTAAACTATGGATAAGTCTGGGGCAGGGCCGGGAAGAAAGACGAGAGAAAGACAATGGGGACGACGTGGATCGACATATACCTACGATTTATTCATTTCTATATAAGTACCTGGGAGGAGTGAAACATATGTTCTAGGAGAACTAATGTTTTCCCGATTTAAAAAAACATAGTATATGATATTAGGAATAGTTCCAGAGTTGTACCCTAAACACAAACAAAACACTGAGTCGTACTTGTTTATAATACTAGTGTAGATTAATTTACAATAGAGCAAGCTCTGCATAGTTTGGGACGAGACGTGTGTAAAGAAATTTCCAAACAACGAAAATAAAAATATTTTCGTTCAAATCTTCGTTCGGAAGGTCGCTTTTGCTATGAGTCAAATGACAAAGGTAAGGGTCACAGATATTGTAAAGTGAACACAGAACAAAATTAATATGGAATTGTGGACATTGAAGAAGGACGGGAGACGAGATGATCTCATTTGCACAGATTGAACACGAAGCACACTTGTGGAATAATGTCAGTCTTCAGAACTCTAGCAGTAACGTACCCTTGAAAAACTAAACTCGACTTTTTACTGACAGTTCAGTCAACTTGCGCAGTCTGTAATGAGATCGGTTTTTTATAATATTTTACTATATATAGGTTTGTTGACCACAGTCTTACTTTGGTAAGATGTGACTGAAAGTGGTGAGTACACAAAGCTTCTATGAACTGGCACTCAAGGGAGGACACAGTCAGGTGATTGGCAACGGATTTTAATATAAGGGAGAGCCAAGAGGCGGGAACTGCAAGCTGCACTACCACTGTGATGAGGTTTCCTTCACAGAAAACGAAACTGCAGGATAATTATAAAAAACTAACAACTAAGCTATTATGGCTTTTAAAATCATTGGAAACTAAGGTATTTGTACTGAAATTTCAGTCAACTTACGCTATGTGCGATAGATACATAAACATGCCCATACATACCACACATGTTAATAACATAAACGATTATTTAATGACGTCAATGCTTGGGTGCAGCGCTCGCTCCAGCAGGACACATCTTTATGGACGAAATCTTATTTTGAAAAGAGTAATTGCTGAGATTATTGCCGGCTTTTCTCAGTAAAAGCAACCTTCCGAACCGGTGTTAGAGTCTGACCATTCATACATAAGTGCCTGTGAAGGCCTATTTGAATAAATATTTCATTTCATTGCATACAACCCGCTCCGGCTTCGCCTGAATGAAATAATATATGGTAAGAAAATTCAATATTTGACGGGGAAAACCGCATCAAAATCTATTGCGCGGATTCGTATAGTAAATATAAGCGGACAATCAGACAGACAGAAATAGAGACTTTGTTTCATTCAATATAGATATAATATAACTATGGAACAGGCTCGCTACTGCAATGTTTAATCCTTAGCAAGGTAGGTAAGCCATCAAGTACCTTAACCCAGTTACTATAGCATACAGAATTGTATGTGAGTTGTGAGTTGTAAGGAGTCACGTATCTTAGATGTTGGAGTATTTCGAAAACACTTCACTTGAACAATTTCTTAATGTATTAATGCACACTGGTCCTTGTTCTTTGCACATCAATCTTCAAATTATGAAGTTCTATTTCTTGTCTTAAAGTTGAAAATAGTGAGGAAGATTTTTGAAACAGATATTCTCGGACATAACAGAATTAAAAAAAATATCTAAAAAAAAGGATTAAAAAAGCTTTTACATTACCGGTTACGTTATTAAAATAAATCTAAAATATTCAACACAAATTTTATTAAGAAGAATAAAATAATTAATAATTCAGTAAACAATGTTTTATTTGAACATCTCACTATGGAAAATAAAGGTCTAAACTATTTATTTCTGAATATTATGTTCTAAAATTTTGCACAATTATAGAATAGTATATATGGCTTCAAATGGAATGTAATTTATTATATTGAAGTTAAAACCCTACATTAAAAAATCAAACTAATTCAAAATTATCAAATACATCCAATATTTATTTTTTAACAATGAATAGTATTATTTTAAAGTTTACAAAAACCATATAGTTAAATCAATTTAAATAATAAAAACAGCTTTTGTTGAAAAAAAAATTGTGTTTAAAATCGAACACAGATTAATTAATTAATTGTAATGTTTACTAAATGTTATGTTATTTATACTTGATGAACTTCGGGATCTAAAATGAATTCGTTCAGTTTCAAAAGATCTAAGGCGTCTTCATCAAGTTCCTTCACGTTTTTAGTATACGGTTTTCTAATGATGGTTATGTAAGGATCTGAAGTATAAAGAAGAGTATGAAATACATCCTCGGTTGTAGCGGATCTTGAGCATTTTCTAGCATGAGATAGACGAAATTTTTTATAATCCTTATTACGAGATTCTTGTGCATCATCCGAAAGTTGACCAATAGGAAGTACTGCAAAATGCTTTCTCCATGAATCAACATTTTGTGAACTGAAGATGGCATGTAGTACTATTCATTATTGCTCACATAGATCCTGGCAGTCTCCATAGCGTAACTCAGCAAATCAGCTTTAGTTTTCTCGGGAGTTTCTTTGCAAAATTCTATTAATATAGGCCGGCAAAAATGAACCGATATAGGTACCGGATTTTGCCAGACAACATCACCTGTTAGCTCGTTAATTAACTTAATAGGCACCAAAGAAGTGATAAATAAATCTGCATCAGAAATTCAGTTCTGTAGTTCACTTTTCTGGCAGTTTCTGTTTGTACTGGCTTTGACCGGATGAGCCATCACAGCCCCACTTTCTGTATAGAAGTAAGTTATTCAATCCATCCCTATACACTGAATCTATTATTAATATTCTAGCTGCAGTGTGATCCAATAAATCTTGAAAGCTTACTATTTTTGCACTTGTGTCTGTAATTACTATAGCTGAAGATGGTGGATAGGAAGTAGTTTTAACTTCTTGCACTTTGCAATATGGTGGAAACACAAAACATTTTCGTTCGTTCGTTAAATTTCTCAAGTACAAATATTGTGCTTTCGTTAAATCCAAGGCAATGAATACGCTCAATGCTTCTTCATCCGTTGTCTGCCTTGCGTCTTCTATGAGACTCCAGAATAAGGTCTTATTTTCACTGTCAGTAAACCTTAATGTTTCCACAAGTTTAGCTTCTGTTCCTGCTATCGAAAGTAACCCTTGAAAATATTCATTATAGACGTGTTCAAATCCATATTCATTAAGTAACATTATTTCAACAATATTGTTTTTTCTTTTACTGGATTCTGACAAGTCAGGATAAGATACGCACGGTGCACGGTCTCCCACGTTTTCCAGAAGAAGTAGATGGTGTGGAGACGGTGTAACGTTTTCAGAGTTCGGTAAAGTTACTGAATATTCTGATTCCAACTAATTACTGTTTTTCATTAAAAATATATCCTTTTTCCGTGAAGCTTCTGTCCATCGTTTATTAAAAGCAGGAATAATATGTCTTTGAAAATCACTGAGGATGAAACATAAGTTGTCTTCAGATACATGATAATTTTCTTTTAAAACTGTTGATAATGCCTCCAATGATTTTCCAACTTCGATATACGAAAGTATTATTTCACGTTTAGAACACTTGAAAGTAGACATTTTGAAGAGTCCACAAAACACGTAGTTATAACAATTACACTTCTGTTAATTCACCACTATTTTGTTATTTACAATGAAATAAAACAACTGTTTATCTACTATATGAAATATGAGGGTAGTGTGCATCTTGTTGATTTATATTTTCACACGCAACATGAACGCAAAAAAGATAAACGATCTAATATCAATGATAAATAACAAAACTTACCGCAAACTATTGATGTAAACAGCAATAGATAGCGAGCGGTTTTCCGTTTTCTGTTTTTTATCACATTTTTACTAATTACTCCGAAAATGTAGGTTTGAAAAGTAGATAGTATTTTATTTAAACATCGGGGTACAAACATCCAGCATCCCATGTGTATTTAAACTGAATTAATAGTTTAGCAGATGTCTTTGAACGCGATAAGGCCGGTGTCATGGCAAGCGTACAAGCGGCTAAGTAAAAACCTCCCGCCGCGTGCCGCCCGCCATACATTTATATTCAACGCGCACCGTTCGCCTGCTATATCAACTCCCTAAACCGAAGATTCAATTCAACTCATCAAATAAATAAAATTAACCGTTCTTTAATACCAATAAATTGTTCGCAATAAAAAAAATGTCGCGACACGTAATCGACATTCCCGAACGTGTTCGCGCGCGCGCCCGATCGCGACCGTCCTAATATTAATAAAGATCAAATGTAATATTTAGATCAGCTGATCGTGTGTCAGCGGGCCGAGCACTCGCATCGGACGGACACATTACACCGCATGTAATAAACATAAACGACTCGCTGAATGAGCTCCATTCATAAAACTGTTCACTTGAATTATTACCAGCCAGCGTCGTGGCCGGCCGGGGCCCCGCTCGACGGCGCGAACGCTGCCATTTACGTACTATTGGAGTCGCCCGCCGCCGCGCCACCGACACCGCCGCGCGCCGTCGTAGTAAACAATGCGAACTACCAATTAACAATAGTGCTTTATTATCTCACTATTATCCTAGTGTGCCGTGTAATTTATTGTTTGTTTATGCGACGTCAACATGCGCTCGTCAAGTGTCCGGTGGGACGCCGACGCGGCCGCGGACGTCCTTCCTACAGCCCTTTAGAAAGTAGTCTGAATGGATCCGGCATTGTACTCCAGCGTGAGTGGATTCGATTGACGCAATCATAAAGTGAACAATTTTTATGGTTTATGGACGGTATTGAATTCAAACATTCTACTGTTAAAACTTTGAAAAGTTTTCAGGCTTTTTGTTAGACTCCTAACAATACGGAGGGATTGCTTTTGTCCACTTAGCTCGGGTGGACTAACTTTTTGATACTTGTTTTGTTTCAATGGGAAGCCGTTTAAACGCTGCTTACGTTGTTTAGTGGTTGTATAACACGATCAAATCACTTTTTACAAACTTTGCACCTCACAATGAGACTTGACATTTATACTGAATAGACTTTAAAGGTTTTCCAATTGGGCGGAAACAAAATGTTAAGAATTAGTTAAAAAATAACAATCAGTTGCCATTTGTTTATTGGCATTGTTATGCAAACATAAAATGGTCATGGGAAATAGTTTTTAACGTTCCGCGAAACGTGGGCGATGCACAGATTGTTAATTAACTCGAATTATTATGGAACGGTGGAGCTGGATCGTTCGCCGCTCGTACATGAGGGATTGCCGACGGCGCAAAAACGTACAGCACTCAAATTACGTAGTAAAATCTCTGTATTGAAGATGGACGTGGAGTAGCGAAGCGAACTTTGCGTGGAAATGTCATCGCATCTTCGCGCGCTCACGCGAGGCACTCGACTCGACTGCGGCAGGCGGGCGGGCTCTCGCAATAGCGACGGGTTTAGACAATAATCATGGGTCTGTCATGTATAAAACGGCCGGCGCGAAAGGTCCCCGTAAATTGGATGTAGTACCTGTACATAGCCTTAGCAGACAGTATTCACCTGGCAGGTTGCGTTTGTTTGCGGCCGCGCCCCGTTTCTGCTGCCCATGTCACGAGAGAACAGATGGAGCCAATTTAGATATTCTACAGAAGATTAGGCGTTTATTAATGAACTAGCTTTCCTCTGCAGTTTTACCCGCATTCCCGAGGGATGTACGTTTTTCCGTATAAAAAGTATCGGGTGTTAATCCAGGTCATAAACTATCCATGTGCCAAGTTTAATTAAAATCCATTTAGTATTGCATGAAAGAGTAACAAACATCCACCCATCCATTCTCACAAACAAACTTTCGCATTTATAATATTTAGTAGGATTATATTGATTCAACAATTCGGAAAGATAGTAGAAGTCGTATCATTCATAGGGCATTACGAAGTAAGCAGCAATTTCAAAACATTTAACCGCTTCATTACGATCATTCATGACCAAATATTGAGAAACTACATTTTCGGAGGAACGCCAGCGAGCGGGAGACCAACGCAAATTGGTTAAAAAAAATACAGTGCAAATAACAACAAAACAGTGATCGCGAGGCCGAACTCGCACACGACCGGTTCTTACTCCGGCAATCCGACAATCCGGCACCACCGGAAAACTGAGCTGGCCATTTTTTCATACCGGAAGCCAAGTTAGGTAGTTCGAAATCCAAAAAAAAAGAAACGAATATCGACTCGTATCACGCTTACATTCGTAAAACGCGGTGTCTCGGAGGCGGAGGCGACGGCGGCGGCGGCGGCGGCACGCATAGCAACAGCAATATGTGCCTCGGCGACAGTACTAGGTCTCTGAACTACGCAAAACTTACAAATGAGTGTTCAAACTCCAATTCGGCTCACAAGTTTAATCGCACCAGAATAAATAAGCAGTTTCACAAATTCTAATCATAATTATGCATGCATCGTTGGCTACGTGATATTAAAGTGTTTTGTTCTCACAATTCTTAGACGTTTTTAATGTATAGTTAAGCATTGATGTAAGAAGCTGGTTAATTAATTAAAAACAGTGGGATAAAGTTCGGCCAATTGGTATAGAGACCCGAAGGTCGCAGATTCGATTCTTAGGTCGGGCAAGATAATAGTTAAGTTTGGCCGAGAATGGACGCGTGCGCTAGAGAAGACGATGTTAAATAAATATCCTGGGACATTCTTTACACACGGCCTACTGATCCCAAATCAAGTAGAGCTTGTACAATGGTATCTGCCATTAGGTATACTGTATATACTAGCTGTCCCTCGTGGTTTCACCGGCGTTCCCGAGGAATAATTCTGTCTATTGATGAAAACCGCATCAAAAACCGTTACGTAGATTTATAGATCTAAACGTACAAACGGCGGAAACGACTTCGTTTTATACTATGTAATAAGGGAGGATATACCTCAGACACAACACAAAAATATATGTTCATGTACACTTATGTTTTTCCTGGGTGGTAACGAACCCACGACCTACGGCGTGGCAGTCAGGGTATCCCAACTACAAAGCCCATCAACGCTCAGCACATGTCAACACATGTCACTTTAGGACTTAAAATGTCTTCAGTGGTATGTGATTCCCATACTCTCTGGCTATCTACGGCGTGATGCACGTAATACCTGTTTCCCGCGGTTTCATCCGCGTTCCCGAGGGATGTAACATTTTCCCGGGATGAAAAGTATCCTAAGTGTTAATCTAGATTATATACTTTTAATGTGGCAAGTTTCATCCAAATCCGTTTAGAAGTCTTTTCGTAAGAGTCCATCCTACCAAACGTTGCATTTATAATTTTAGTAGATTAAACAAAACCCTCCTGAGATTGGACACAAAAATAAGGACAAAACAAACGACTTCAACATTAAGCTATTCAGGCAGTTAGCTCTTAATTCCAGCCTTTTAGTATTAGGGGGGCATTTAAAACTGGCAGGTTACTAAGCGACGAGTTTTATTGACAGCACAGTGACACAAGCTGTCAAATACTGAAACAATAATGTTCAATACGCCCCCAGAAAGTCTTCTGCTGTCGAGCTCTAAAAGGCCCGTTATGACAGCAGAGTGTTATAGAAAAATTTACCCTATAGCGTCGCGATAAGGTTCATCAAGATCATTATACAATTAACCAATGAATAAATAGATGACCCTTATCCCAAAGGTAATAAAGATGATTTTTCTGTGAATTCTTAGCTGTCAAAACGGCCTTTAGATCTTTACAACTTTAACATACTGTTGAACTGTGAACATGTAAATAGGTATGTTTGTTAGGTGTAGGGTATGTAGGTATATTTTTCATGTAGGCACTAGAAATCCTTTGTTCGGCCACCTTGACGTCTGGGATGTGTCCGTCTGGCTTAGCCTTATCCCGCGTCAGTTGGGCTCCGCAAAACTATCTGTCTTGGCCCGTCGAGGTGCTTAGCCCAGCCACACCCAGCTGTCTGGAGTTTAGGGTCCCTTTAGAAGAAATCGCTGTTGTATAGCGGAAAATTGGAGTTAACTTATCTATTGAAATTGATAATGGCACTATATTAGATGTATGTTGGGTTAGTTAAAAATGATACTTATTTCACCTAATTAATATAATAAAATATAGTTTGAGAACCTCCTCCTTTTTGGAAGTCGGTTACAAATACCTAATTCTAATATTTATGTAGTATGCAGGTATGGCCGTTCCTGTATACGATATTTTATATTAGAATGCCCCTTGAATCAGATATTAAATTCGACATAATACATGTTCCGTATTTTCTTTTATATTAGGGATCTTTTTATTGTTTTAATGGTATGTAAATGTACAATACAAAGAATAAAACATTGTGTACTATACCATTTTTTTATATTTTTCATTGGTTTGATTTGTACGTTTTCTAGTTACAAAGGTCAATCAATTTATCAAAATATTTATGATGACTGATGTCGTTTTTCTAATGTTGCAGTAACACCCTAGCCTAGATGGCGTTGGCACTAGTGTTATATATTTCTGGATATTTTGTGAAATACCTAATCCAAGAAGTATGCTTCATACCTAATTACGATTGGGATAGGTGATTATAGGTTAGGTTAGTAGTGCTTTTATTTGCTACAGAAATTTGAGGAAAGATTTTTAGGGTACGTAACCAAAAAGGGTAGAGAAAAACCCTTAAGGTTGGACTTTTCGACCATATTAAGGGAACGAAGGTATCACGGGACACTACTTGATTTAAGGCCCACTGTAAAACTTCCATGGCGCCTCTATCCGAGGTTGAATGGTTACTGGAAAGGGGGGAGAGGGGTCCCGAAAAATAAGTGTAAGCGAGTTATTAAAATAAAGTCAATAAAAAAAAAGTTTACCCTTCTAATCTAAAATCATTCAAAATTACAGATTAATTGTGAATATGAAAAAGGTAAAATAAATACCAATTATTGAGGAATTACAAAAGCTTTTCCTGTTAAAAATTGGCTCGGCCACAACTGCAAATAAAGTTTCATTATTATTATATTATCACACGGAGCCTCCATAGGTCCAATCGCCCGGTTTTGTTTTTCTAATAACTTATTTCGTCACAATCTAATAGGCCCGTTTTGAAACATGCATCTTATGCCACAAGAAATACAGATCATTTTTCTTTGACATACTTAGCTTTCAAAACAGTCCTATTAGATTGTCATGACTTTAACATGGATTTGACATACAGATATTTATTTATTATTATACTTAATCTTCACAGGAATGGTCATGCGTTATGTATCTGTTTTCCTGTTAACTAAAATAGCGCTAGCTTAGAGTTAGGTCGCATTTGTGCTGAAATTGTAAATGTGTGACCTTCGAGGGGCGCATGAGATGCCTTCAGTGCTCACCATGTGGATTCTAAACTTATTCATGTCTTTATTTAATTCAAACTTTCGTGGTATCCGGCGCATTGGCTGTGCAAATAGCTGTGCGAGCCGAGACAGCTTATTGCGAGACGATTACGGAGATGATGTCAGGATTTCGAACTTTTGAGAAAACCCGAGTATTGGATCTGGTTTTATCAGATTTTGATACATGAGGCTATATACTATAATAGTAATAATTGAATGCACATTATAGTTATATGTCGGGCGCAATCTCGCGCGGCCGAGAGAAGAGCAAGTACAACGACCCACTTCTGCTCAAGATAACGCTCCGGCGCAGATATTGACTCGATGATTAAACTGTATGGTGCTCAGCGCAGCTCACTGCGATAACTAAGTAACGCCAACTTACTATGTGTCGTACATACCTACCGTGTACTGTGTACTGTACATGCGTATGTCTCGGTATAGTAAACACGTCGCGTGTAGTTGGCAATCGCAGTCAATTCTTGTGAATCTTTGAAATTTTGTATACAATTCCTAGGTATAGACAATTTCGAGAAATTGACGAAATGTTGACCGATAAGGCGAATATCTTAGTATTAGTAGAAACAGACACGTAACAATTAAATGTATTGCGTCAGTTGAGTTAACGGTTTCTGTTCTTATCAGTCATAACGCAGAATTGGACAGCTAACGTATCCCAAGATTAGAACCCGAAACATAATCGCAAATGCTTAGTTCTAAATAAATAATAATAATAAATTTATTTCATCATAAAAAATTTTGATAACCGATACTAATAACCAGGCACTTACTAGTAATTTATAATAAAAGTGTTTGTTGAAAACAGTGGTATCCAAGGTAAGATTTAACTTGTATTTTGGATACCAAGATGCTCTCTACACAGGTTTGATCACAGCTTACAAGTTAAAGTTAAAAACGTCTTAACCTATTTTATTTGCAGGAGTTTTTCAGTCTCAATATTATTTGTAGTAAGAAGCCAGTTTCTTACTTTATTGTTGCATTTACATTTATTTAGGGAGTATATTGAACAAATCTTATGACGTTCTAAAGTTTCAATCTGCGAGGCTCTTGCAACCGGTCGCAGCCGCTCCGCTGAAAGCGTAAACGCATGACAACAAGTAAGAGTTATTATTGGATAGCAATATGGTGCGCTAAAACATTCAATATTGGCCTTTATTTATACTATGAAGAGAGTCGTGGACAAAAATTTTCCGTGGACATGTTTTTTACATTGCGGGGTCGGCGGAGTCACAAAACCCGAACTTTTAGTTATGTTAACGAATATGCACGATGAACCTATCTGTGAATAGTTAATTAGGCGAGTCAGCGCGCGAGCGGCGGCGGCGGCGGCGGGGCGGCTCGAAGCGTTACACAAATGAGTTTTTACATGTTATGTAACCGAGGCACAAGACAAGGCTCTTGCTCATGGACATGATGGATATGACAGAAGAACGCTTCGTGTAGGCTTTATGATTTACCACAATCTCACCAACGTAAGGGATGATCGAAAGGTGTCTACCCACAAAACCTAAATGGGAACTGGCTTCAAGTTCAAAACTATTACTTCAGATAGGGCTGCGGAGGGCACTTATGAAGGTCAAAGTTACTGAAGCTACCACCTGTGGTTGTCAAATCTAGGTGCCGCATACTCGGTCTGGCTAACTTGAGTAATCCTACTCATATGATAAATGCGAAAGTTTGTAAGGATAGATGTATGGGTGGTGGTTACTCTTTCACAACCACTAACCGGATTTGGCTGAAACTTGACACATAGATGGTTTGTAACCTGGATTAACACATAGGATACTTTTTATCCTGGGAAAAAGTAACATCGGTCAGGAACGCGGGTGAAACCGCGGGGGACAGCTAGTAACTAATAATTGAGAGAGTAACAAGCGTAACGGTCTTATTTGGTGTAAGCTGGAAGCCTCGTTGTCTCCGCGTGCCGAATGCGAGGCGCTATTAAGCCCGAGCTGAAATCATGACATATTGCCGTGACGCTAGCGCGCTCGCGCTCGCGTTCGCGTTCGTACAACGTCGGGCCGCGACGTGAACCTATTCACGGGCCACGGGCCACGGGCGACATGTCACGAACTGTTACGGGTCGATTTCATAGGACTCGTAGAACAGTTTTCTCCGCCTTTGTCTCGCTGCAAAGGCTAGACCGAGCTAATGGATGAGTCTATAGAGCGGGCCAGAATAACTCGTTTGTTTTATTGCCTGTACCATAATCAGACGTTTCGTGGTCGCGTCTGTCGGTGATTTCTTTCCCCGACGGAACCATAAAAGTAATGTATTCACGCTGTGTCTAAGTATAACTCTATGTGTGCGGCGCATAATCGTGCTTGATAGAGTAATGTCAAGTGTCAAGGCTAGGGTTGCCATTCGCGCGTTCACTGAGGTTGTTCTGTGGTTTCTTTCCTGAGTCACGTCCACGTCCATGGTGACACACGACAAATGAAAGTCGATCTGAGAACCTGAGCATTCCTTGTGTTCATTACCGCCCGGTTGGTGGGGTGGTTAGATACTCTGACTGTCACACCGGCGGTCGTGGGTTGATTTCTCGCAAAGTACCAAAACATTTAGTGTACATGTTTGCTTGATCAGTATTTATTTCAAAAACTGTTTATCTGATCTAGTTACCATTCGTTTGGAATCAGATAATCGTATTTGATGACTGTCCCTAGATAACAATTTATTACTAGATTTAAACTATCAGAAAAGCCAAAAAGACGTTTTATCTAAGTGAGGAAAATTCAACAAAAAACAAGTTAGTTTCGAGACAACGTACAAAGGATCTCCAAAAACCCTCTCATTAACGAAAAATATGTGGTATAGGAATTTGTGACGACCCTAGCCACGGGTCATAGGTCAATGTCTAAAGCAAATCCATCTGCGCTGCCGAGCGCGCCACAAGTTTGTGCGAGTTTTTATCTAAAATATATTTCGCAAAGCAATGATAAATTATTAGTCTGTTTGCGTACTAGCTGATTAGGCATAGGCTGGGCGGCGTACGGGACCGGGTATCGCATAGTTAAATCCTACTAATGGGTGTATCCATCTATATAAAAATGTATTTAAAAAAAACAAGTAGTATATCACTCATCTGGTGTCCATAGTACAAGCTTTACTTACTTTGCCCGGCCGTATGGACCGAATGTCCTAGGAAATTTAGTATAGTAACAAACGGGAAACTTTGTGAGGATGGGTGGATGTGTGTTTGTTGCCCTTTCAGGCAAATACTACTAAACAGATTGAGATGAAACTCTGCACATAGATAGATGTGCTGTGAAGTAACATACAGCATAGTTTTTATTTCGAGGAAATGAAAATCCCTCAAAGAGATGAAACGAGTGACACCGCGGAGCGAAAACTAGTTAATCGATATGAATATTGTCACAGGTAGCGTTTTAGTAAGATCCTACTAATATTATTAATGCGAAAGTTTGTATGTATGGATGTTTGTTACTCTTTCATGCAAAAACTACCAAACTGATTTGGATGAAACTTGGCACAAATGTATAAAATGCCCTGGAATAATACATAGGCTACATTTTGTGCTGGGAAAATGTTACATCCCACGGGGACGCGGGTGAAACCGCGCTAGTATTATATACTAATATAGATTTTTACACAGAGACATGTTCATCTACTAAAACGTTTGTCCTGGAGTAATCGAATCCACGACAAATGGCGTCTATTCACATAGGATGGGGAAGCCGGTGATGGGTACCTATAGCAATAATTTTGTTGTATACTTTATTTTCAATTATGGAACTATTACCTAACATATGGTATGAACGAATATCTCCTATCTATCTTCTATGTATATAAAAGGAAAATAGGGTTCCTTTGACGCACCATCTCCTCATAACTACTGAATATATCGGGATGGGACTGATACCATTGGACGCGGAATTTTCGTTAGACGGTAATACGCGGGTGAAACCGCGGGGGACAGCTTGTTAAATAAAACAGTTTACACTCTTGCAAATCGATTAAGACCCTGGATATGTGTAGCCTTGAACAAAATCTTCTTTCGCTCAATAAAGGCATCTCATACTGTAAACTTCATGCTATGGTCACATTTTGACGGTTTATAATGTCACAGAAAAAACTTAATTCCTTCAAAAAGAATGTTTCCTTTGATCAAATATTTATGATGCAGCTAAACTTTATTGTAAAGGATTAAGGTTAAAAATTCGATGAAATTCTTTAATGTTTAAACGGCTACACTAGTTTAGCGAAGGTTCGAGTAGTCGTCAGGGAACCCTACACTTGTTACTACGCAGTACGTACCGCCAGCGCCGCTATACGCTGTCGGCTTATAAACGCTACAGACAACAAAGTACGTAGCTACCTACCTACATACCTACCTCTACTCCACCTAACATATACGACCGTACCTAGTCTGGCAAGGACTAAAACGATTTTCTCACCACATTTCGTTAGCGAAATAATTCAGTAAGAATTATGGAACTGTTTTTAATTTAAACTACTAGTGTTTGCTTTAGATTGTTGATAATTATTGCACAGATTTTGTTGCGGCTTTTTCGGTTGGATAGAGGGTTAATTTAATTAATAATTAAAAGTAAAATAATATAATTAATCAATATCCAGGGATATTCTTAACACGCGGCCATATGCTTTCAAACTAATCAGTGCATGTGCTACACATACTTACTTACAGAGATATGTACGTGTATGTAGTGCTTGCCCTGGGTGGGAATTGAATTCAGAGTCTATAGCCACACATCTTACAGGACGGTCAGCGGATCGAAGGTCTAATATAGGGGTTTTTGGTATACCCAGGTAGTTATGTACCGAATCTGTTAATGCTAGAACATACGAATGCTGTCCGATATTTTCGTAAATGTACGTGATATTTCAATTAGTGTTAAGAATAACGTTTTCAAAATGGACCAAGCTTCACCAAGTACCTATGTTGTATGCAGCAGGGTTGATAATTGATTGGTTTCGTGTTATTACATTTTTACACGTAGTTTATACGTAAGGTTGTTAATTGTACATAATTAATTAATAAAATTAAAAAATTTAATCAAATTTTTAAGTCCAAGAAACGCATGTGATTTAAAATAAAATTAACATAGATAATCTGGTTATTTTCGTCGGAGAATAACTTGTTATTGAGCCGAAGTTATTTTAAAACTATATCATTAAATAGGAAACAGACAAACCACAGGTGCAATATTAATGTCTAGATTGCTTCTGATCGTTTCATCTCGTAATCCTCACCTCTGTTTTTGGGTAATTTATCATCATCAATTCTAATGTGATACGTACATTGTGACTCACATTTATATTATTTTCTATTTCTTTTTCTCGACTTCATCACTTGAAATAACCTAAACTTTAGTACTAACTGATCTGCTCTTTTTTCCTTTATTTGTTCGTTGGGTTATTTTATTTGGGGTTAGGTTAAGTTAACCAGGACCGAACAAAAAAAAAAACATTTTTTTTAATTCAGATTTTCATCTTATACCTTCAACCAACGTGACATTGGCGGAATTGTGCTGGCAACAATCACCATTTAAATCAAAAAAGAAGAAAACAGAAAAAAAAAAGTCACACACACAAGGCTCCCAATGTATGGAACACAACCATTTCATAACCACGTGAACTATTTCCAATAAGTAATGAGTAAGTTCAGATTTGATATTATGTGTCGAGTATTTGTACACGTTTAGTCGGGGACAACTCACACGGCGGAGACGAATCGATAAGCAGTTATTCCGCCACGCCGACCAACTGCTAGCCCCTAATTTGAAGTCCTGACGCACTCAACTATAAATTCGAGTGTACCTTATCACAATTCAACTGGATCTATTCACAGTACAGTCAAAGCAGTTAACACCAATGTTAAATTTTCCTCTAAACATGATAAGTCGTAGTTTACACGTATACAAGAAAAGTGGCTAAGAGAGAGTGAGAGATAATTAGTAGGATGCTGACGAAGCATTCTTCAGTCAGGTACTAGGCACCTCCTTTCAACAATAACATTTAAGTTATAGAATCAAATTGTATATTTAATACAAGGAAGTGGTGGTGCTTTGACTCATCAACCATCATAAGCCTATGCAGCCTGTAAATATTTTGTACAGAAATAACAACATAATTACTTATTTAAAGTATTGTTTTTGTAAATAACTTTCACACACTTTGGGAGTTGATTGAAATGTATATGAAAATTATATCTTCACACCTATTATCGGTGTAGAGGTAGGCCAAGAACTTTGCTCTGAGACATTCTAACCAAGATATTTTAGATGCCTTCTGGCATTGTCGCCGTCTCAATTCCGGGCTACAGGAAATAATTACTAACTCGAATCGAACCTGGGATCACTAGACTTAAACTAAACTTGTTTTTTTTTTTATTCTACTTAGGTATCAAACAAGCTGACGGCTAATTGTATGATGCTGAACCCTATTATAATGGTGTAGGGTTCATTTCTCTGCAACACTCTTAGCTGTCAAAACGAGCCTTTTACTTCTCGAAATCTTTATAAAAAACATATTTTTATGTAGTACATTTACAAGCCAGCCAATTGTTCTCATTGGTTAAGAATATGTTACATACTGTAAGTACCTTAATTAATTTCCTACTTATATTATAAATGCGAAAGTTTCAAAAAGGTTCACATAAGAACTAACAATCAGATTTACTTGGCACATAGATAGAGCCTATCCTGGAATAACATTTAAGCTACTATTTATCCTGCGAAAACGTGACATCCCTCGGGAACGGGTAAAACCGCGGTGGACAGCTAGTATTATAATAATGTTAAAATTAAAATCCAGTTCGCTAGCTCGGTACAACTCTGCTTGTTACACAAAATAAACAAAAGAGAATAAAAAAAAAAGTTCTGAGACAGTTTAGACTAGCAAGGGAGAGGTAGTTTTGTAGATTCATCTTACCTGTATTATCACCAGGTGAGATGGCAAACAGAAGGAAGAGCAAGTCAGATGATCATGGGTATATATGAAGGAACACATAAAATTATTATGAAATGTTACACTTATGATCAGTGGCATGCCATAGGCCTCAACCTATGTCCAGCAGTCGACAGAGATAGGCTGATGATGATGATCACACTAATGATCAATGTAAGAACTATACAAACAAAATGATGGTTTGAGATGTTACTAATGAACTGATGAACTGCACAATACATGATAATATCTGAGGAATTTTTAGCAAAATGAAAATAAACAGAACAGTAATTGTTTACCCAAACAATGTCTTATCCTTTTCACCTGTTAATTAATATAAGTATTGCTTATGCCGTATGTTCTGGGCAATGTATGAAATCACTGCCAACTTTTAAGAAGAATTCCTGTATCACAGAAAAATAAAAATAAATGATAATTGACATTAGCCATTAGATCAATAAAATATTTTTTCTTTGACATTCTTTAATGTCAGGGTATTTCTTCTTCTTCTTTAATTAAAATGGCGACTGTAGGGTATTTCTTATATTGGACAAACTTTAAGTGAAAACACCATAGATGTGGATAATTTCAACATGTCACAACATAATTAAGAGCAACTGTTGTGAGGTTGCGGGTTAATAGTATGCTGACATTCAAATTGATGAATGGAAACAACAACACTGGATATCTGCAATACTAGGTATATACAATGAAACTGCTATAAACAAAATTAGCTGCAAATACTTGCAATAGTATATTGCGATTATTGGGATTATGCAAACAATGCCCATTCATATGACATTTGCATAGTAACCCTATTTTCAGATGTTTATTTTTATTGTTTTTACCTTAGATATGAGCAAGCTAGTACTATAACTGTAGTTAATTACTTGTTGATATCATTTTTGAACAAAAAAAACACAAAGGTGACACAAAGAGCTCACAATCATTGTTTCTTGTTCATAATTTTGGGTCCCTACAAATTATTAAAATATTGAATTTAAATGTTTAAAGCATATGATATTATGCATATTTTTGTCATTATCACCTGTTGTACTCACATTACCTACTTTTATGGGTTTTATTATATTTAGAACACTTTAATCATTACCGCAGATGAGCCGGTATCAGTCACTATCGAAACAGGAGAGGCCTATGTTGAGGTGTAAAATTTTACATGAAAGTTTCACAGCATGGTATGGTTCAACCATAATTGTTGATATGATAAGGACTCAGTATAAAAACTGTTGCCTATATACTTATAATGGGCTTTCCAATTGTTTTATCATGAAACAGCTATTTAATTAGGAAATTCCAACTCTTTTGAAGGTTGAAGAGAAGTAGATGGTTCATTGGCTTTGTGGTCTGCTGTGGAACACAGGGAACAAAATGTTGTTATTGTAACATTTCATAACTGGTGCTTCAATAATCTAATAACTAGTCTTCAACACACTAATTGTAATTCAGTTATTCACTGCGGTATAGTTCTTGGATCTATTCACAACTTACACACAGAACACTATTACAACAAATACCTACATCAAATTGACAGGCATGTGTTTATATTGTAAATCTACACTGAAGAAAAGTTTATTGGTATTTTAATTTATTATAGCAGATTAAATAAAATCTCTTAATATTGTTTTACACACAAACCCATCAACAAATTATTAAGATTGAGCTTGAAATGTTTACCACAAATAGGGTGAAAATCAAATTATTTAAATTTTTAAGACTTAGTAGCTTAAGCAATATTAAGAGATATTATTTAAGCTGCTGCAATAAATTAAAATACCAATATACTTTTCTTCAGTGTAGATTTACAATATAAACACATGCCTGTCAACTTGATGTATTTGTTGTAATAGAGTGGGATATGTTAGCATACCTAGATTTATGTCTGTTGCAACAACCATTCTGGTAGGTATCTTGTATCAATCAAGGTGTATCTTGAATAGTTTTCAATACCTAGAAACAGGAATAGATTTATAGCAAAAAGTGGCCATAGTTAATGTTCCTTTGTTCAATTCTGCCTAATCACTTATTTATAAACAATTAAACACAATTTTCCTGTAAATCCTTACTTGTAACTGCACATAATGTCCTACAAGTCAAATAAGCAATCAATACATACATGCAAAATTTTAATGTTTGTTATTTTTAAGATATTATGTATTGCCAATACATAATAGAGCAATCTAAATCTTAGTAGTATTGTATCAATAATTCACTGCATAACATTCTAAACTTATTATTATCTGATAAAATATAAGTAAATTTTAAGTAGGTATATTGTTGTGCGCATGAAACAACAGTAGTTATGTTAAAGTTATTATTTTGTGTGCAATGAGTATAATGTGACATGAAATCCTTCAGTTTTTATCATCTAATAGTTAGCTTAGCACTGCCACACAGGTAAACAGCCTGTGCAGCCATGCGTAAGAGAGCCTACACTGCACTAACACCTAGCTTCACCTGAGCATTGGGACGTCCACTCTTCACATGGACCACACTTGGTCGCCTCCAGCTCTCCACCACAACTATCACTGTAGTCGATGCATCAATCACTAATTGGAATTGTTTTGTGAGCAATTAACTCTGCATTGCTGCACTTAATGGGTGAGACAGAACATGCAAGCACATCATAGTGACAACATTGAGTGTTCACTCACACTGGCCACTGGCATAGAGACACTGCACATGATCACACACACCACACACTCGACAGATAACCTTTTGCAATGTTCGTATTCACTGTTTTGGCAACCGTGCGGGCTGCGGCTGGGGCTTAGGGCACAAATCGCGACCTAACCTCAAAATGCACACGAAAATGAACAAATTGACAATCACAGATGTTACCAAACCCACGGATACACAAATGACATCACCCCGCTGCCGTGTCGCACGAAATTTCACAAAGAACGCGAGTGCTGGCCGTGCGAGGCTAGCAGTATGGATTTGTGGGCAAAATGCTTTGTTTGAGTAGGTAGGTACTCGCAGCCTTCACTGCATGTAGCTATACGTAGGTACGCGTATGTTGTGTTAGGTAGGTATGTGTAGTGTGTACTGTACTACTGTAGTGCAGTGCACGGCCTGTATGCACCTAGCCATAATTCACTCGAGCGTTCCGCGAGCGGCTGCGGAGGCCGAGGAGCCGCCCTTTGTCTCGGGGGCGGCGCGACAGGTTTCGTGCGCCCCGCAAAAACTGTAAACACGATTCTGATTTACGAGCCCGTGTGTCCGAGTCATTGATGCGGGTGCACCGGGGCCGCGGGGCCGCGGGGCCGTGCGGGCGGAGGCGGTCACGCTCGGCCGCCGCGCCGAGATCGCTATCGGCGGCGGCGCCCTGCTCGCTTGGCGACGTCGCCGTGTCCTCGCTCGGCTCGCGCCCGCACTCGCACCACGGACGATGCGACCGTTTCGAAATGGCGCAACGCGGAGGCCGTGACGCCGCGGCCGCTCGAGCGAGAGAATGTCCGCTCCGCGCGAGCGAGAACCGAGCGCGGACGGGTCGTTTCGCAACCTCGGATGGGCTCGCGGGGACCGAAATAATCCAAGACGTAGGAACGCGGACGGAGCGAGCGCGCCGTGCGGCGGCTGCGGGAGCGGAGCGGTCTACATGATACTCACGGCCTGGCCGCTCGCAGCGGGTCAGCAGCGCCGGCGTCCATGGCGCGCCCAGGCCCTGGCCGCGGCCGGGCTCCGGGCCGACGGCCGAGCGACGCGACACTCTCTCCGATCTCACTCGGAACGCGACGATAGACACCGTCGCACCATCTCGACAACACTGCACATCGAGCACGGCACTTATTTTCGCGTATAAACACTCCGCGAACGGTGTTTTGTTACATCGGTTGACTTTTCTTTGAAAAATCAATATACATTTTCCCAGAGTTTAGAGATACGGACGAGTCGATGTCCAGCGCAGGTTAGGTGCGTGAAGTTTGCAAGCTTTTTTAGCGCACCGGTGTTACCAACATTTTTTTGCCTATTTTTTGTTTTGGGTGTTGTGATTTTTTTTGTGATTCGCATCTCACTTCAGACTAGTGGTTTAACGTTCGGTCTCTCACAATACCCTTCGTGAGGCATGTACAGTGGCGCCAACTTTGAGGCGTTGAGTTTGATGCATGGAAATATTTATTAAAAGGTTACTTAGCATTATGGTTAGATGTAGAAAAGCAATTATTGATACCTATTACATCCTTAAAAATCTACTCAAGAGTAATTATATGTTATGATTTTGTTTCCAATGACACCATATTGAGCTTAAAATAAATTAAACAAAGAGAAACCAATATAATCGTCATTTATTTCGATATTGCTATACATATCAAAAATACACAAAGATTAAAAAATACAAAACACTATAAGATTATAAAAAAAAATGGCTTCTTCCGTGATGATAATGCGATTCAGGGTTAAGTTGGAGGAGTTGAATCTCACTTTAAACATAAAAAGTGAAGAGATCACACCTCCACTTAGTCCATCACGCTAAACGGCACTGGTACTTATATATTCCTTTTTCTTATGTTGCAGAAGAGCGAAGATTGCGAGCGACGAAAATGTGGGGCGGCTCCACGCGTGAGCTGGAAAGATAGATCTGGCAGCGCGTGATTTCAAACTGCCTAGATCCCCTGTCCAACTCAGACGTGAAGTCTACAAAATGCTGCGTCTCTATCGTGCTCTGGAAAACAAAATGAAATATTTGTACGACATGAATTATATCTGCTGCGTGTTTGCTCAGTGTGACAATCGTAGTGTGCGCACTCGATATGGAGCCGCGCCGCGCGCTATCACCACTCCAAAAGGTGCGGCTCGCGTTCTCTGATAAGAGCACCACTTTTCCCTGTCACGTCAGCAATCCTGCATAGCTTCGAAGCAAATGTATTCGCTGTTTGATAACTGAAACTTTAAGAGGATAATTTGTACATAATTGCGACCACATCACATGGATCGCGTGAACACATGTGCCATTGGACCACCATATGTTATTACGTAATCTTCGTCGTTTTATTTTAACAGTGACACTATTAAACTGCTAATCCATCGAAACATGTACACGCGTACCTCTACAGCATGGTTCAGCTTGGCAATGAAATGTTTTATTTATTCAACTATGTAACTACGTGCTACTGCCACGTAGACGGTTTTCGGATAAAATTTTTGAACAATTCTCTCACTCAAGTTAAGTATGCTATTAATATAAGGGACACTGAGATATACTGATTCCATTACGGTTACCCTGATGCTGAAGGGCAGCAAGAAGTTCCATGAAGGGTAGGCACACAAAACACGTCCGGCTAGTCTTCACAGTCAATCGTAATCACGGTCCACACTTCGATAGAGACCCGATCGATCGATGGGCCCATATTTATACTTTCGTCGATATCTTCAGATACGATATCAGGGAAGCGACACGAGGTATAAACGTCCACCATGATCGTGATAAGATTCGATGAAACGGGGAATCGATTGGCCCCCGCGAGCCGTATCAACCGCGCAAACACTTCACTCCACCAATCGGCAAGGTGTCGAAGATAAGCAGCGATGCTATGACGAAGCGCTATCAACCGCTGATGTGGAGCGGGGCCGTGGGCCGTGGGCCGCAGCGGCGGCGGCGGCGGCGGCGGCGGCGGCGGCGCCCCGTGCTCCCGGAGCCGTCCGGGGCCGCCGCCACCACGCCGCTATCTGCTCACGACGACACCATCACAATGACGACTTGTATTGTTTACTGTGGAGATACACCTTTATTACATTATAATTATCTACTCGGTGACAGATAATTCCACTATTTTCACATAACCGCAAGCGACAAACATTAGAACAAGATGCACATAGGTTGCATCTTCGAGCAAAACCTAGAGCACTCAGGATTCATTTTCAAATTTCATTTTAGTGCACATGTTATCAGTTCCATATTAGCTATTATCAATTTTACGTCACAGCTACAGTAGGAATTATCAATGTCGAGAGCATATAATTTATGCTAATTATGTTCTATTGTATAGTATAATAGACTTTATAGAATAGGGGCCACACGGTAAGGACTGTCATGTAGGTACATACATATATAAATTAATAGTTGTATTAAAAATTATAGTAGATCATAGTATGCGTACCTTAACATATACCTAAACACACTTTACTAGGATACGTGATACGTGGAAGAATTTCGACATGATAGATAAGGTAGAAAAGGCGCATATCAAACAGTGTCATATTTGATAAGACACGAGGTGTACGCTTTCTGGAGCACTTATATTGTACAGGTGTTCGAAGACTAGGTACATACACGAATAAACCAAATCGTTATATATCACAATAACAAGTTTTGTTGACTGTAAATGAGCTTGTTGATGTTATTGAATGTTTTAATGTTTATTTTTATTATTTAAAATTAGTAAAATGATTTGTTTTGTACGCTGTATCCTATTCTTGTAATCATGAAAATGTATCCGGATTTAAAGCAATTCTTCTGCTCACTTTTCATCAAAAAAGGTAAAATAGCGAAGCGTTAAAAGTAGAGCTTAGTGCAGAGCTTGTTCGGGGAAGAACTACCATCATACCCATTTCCGCCGTGAATCAGTAGTGCACTAGTATTGCTGTGATTCTGTTAGAAAGGTAAGAGGGCCGGTGAAATGTCAGACACATGAGACTTAACAACTTCACATTTCAGGGTTGACGACGCATTCGATGCCCCTGGTGTTGCTAATGTCCATAGGCGATGGAGACCACTTACCAGCAGGTGGACCGTCTGCCTGTTCTCGGCCTAATAAAATTTTAAAATAGTGTGATATGACACGCAGCAAGCAAAAGTAAAATAAATATGGTGGTCACTGCACTGGCCCATACCTGTAGTAAGGTTTCCATAAGGGATTTACGCTTGCCAATCTGAAAACATGGTGCATTTCAAAGCCCTGTGAAGTCCATCATTCTGTCTTAGTCCGATTGATAAACCTTCGTAGGTACGTGTTGGGCGATGCTCGGGAGTTTGTACCCTTAGGGATCTCTATGAGTTTTGATGACGATGAAATTAATAGCAGATTACCCTAGTATATTTATGTTGTAATTATTTAGATCAGCCTCCCAAAGTCATATAGAACTGAGAATAAATGAATCAAAATGATTACAGGGTAGTGTAGGTCCTAAGTGGTACAAACGTTGAGTATCGAGAATGCTCATAGTTCACGAAATCAAACAGTAACGACACTTTTATAATTCTACCTTAAAGTCAAATATACTCATATAAACTCCCTGAGAAGTCTCTCATTTTATTGAAAACCTACCTAGGTGACAACTATCAGATCTGTTGCACGTATACGTCAGCTAGTTGGCAGAGTGAAAGCAATTCCTCACATATTGGGCAGAACTTAAAGACATTAAGTGGAGAATTTGGAAGGGGGCGCGAGACGGTCCGGTGGCGCGCTGGCGCGAGGGCGCGGAGGCGCGGTGGCGTCGCAAGTTCACTCATCAGTGGGGGTGGCGTGGCGGGTGGAAGCGGCGCGGCGGCGAGTGGAGGCCGACGGTGGTGGCGCGTGGCGGCGGCGGCGGCGGCCCGGTCGCCTCGCGGCCGTGAACTGGAACTTCGAAACTTCTGCCGTATTGTGTTTACATTGAACTTTGTTATGTGGGTTAAAGTTAAGCCAGAGTTCACCAGCGTATGTGGCGCTCGTTTCACTCGATGGCAAAGTTGACTCTCAAGTTTGTCGTATCGATTTTCATCTCATGTTTATCAAATGTTTCAAGGTTACAGCTGTTCATTGAGATATGGTATTAACCTCATTACTTCATGTCGTTGCTAGGGCTGATAATGACAAATACTTTGAAGGTCGGTGGATGATAAATTGTATCTCGATTAGTACATACTTAATAAAAATAACTACAAACATGAATATTATTTTGTATTTTTATTAAAATCAATTGGGAACAGTATACAATCTCAAATATTGTAGAGCAATTTTTTCAATAAGCCCCAATATCCCCTTACATATGAATTTTGTCTACTTGAAGATGAATAAGTACAAGTAAAACGTTTTCAGCACTTGAGAGTGAAATGCTATGAGCTAACTTAACAGCTTAAGAATTATTTTTGTAGATTTAAACAGACAACAAAAACTTCTTTCAGAATAATAATAATAACTATTCCGGGACATTTTTTACACGCGGCCATCTGATCCCGTGTACTATGGAAACCAGATAACTGATATATTCATACACGTTTGTTTTTTTTACATACGTACATAAATAGATATAAACACCCAGAGACAGATGAAAAAGAGATGTTCATGCTCACGTGTTTGTCCTGGATGTAAATCGAACCCGCGACCTGGGGCTGGGCAGTTAGAGTCGCTAACCACCAAGGCAACGGGCAATTCATTTCTTTACTATGACACACCATTAAATTACATTAATATTTGAGATACAAGCACACATTAGAAGAAACTTACCAAAACAATTGAAATACATCTAAGGCCAAATTAAAAAAAAACATAGAAAATATTTAAAAATATAAATCTGAGTTTTGTGAGATTCAAATTTACTCTGTGTTGCATTTTACTTGGTACTAAAAAAAAAATGATTTATAAATATTTATATTATTTTTTTGCATATTATTGGATATTAGCCTTCATGACAAACTTTTTTTGTACTCTTCCCTACTTCTCCAGTGTTATGTCGATAGGCTAGTTGGCTTGGTGGTTAGAGACCCTGACTGCCACGCCGCTAGTCGTGGGATCGATTCCCACCCGGGACTAACATTTGTGTGTCAATATCTATATAAGTATGTATGTATTTAAAAAGTATTTCCCAGGATATTTATTTATTATTTGTTTATGCTGGGGTCTTTAGTTGCTAACCGTCCTTACGATGAATCAAAAAAATTCCACGATGATTCGTTTTAGGTGGCAATTGATATAAAACTGATAATATTGTCCGATTCTCTGAACATTGGAGCGAGCCGAGGAGGTACCTACTAACTTGTTTAAAACACTTGTTACAAACAGTCGAATATTCAAGACGTGCTTTTCTAGGTGCGGCTCATGTTCCATTTGAACAATCTTAGTAATATAATGTCAAATCGGGGTATCAGTGATAGCGGCCACACCTGAACCTATTTTTCTTATCATGTAACAAAATACTGTTCCCCGATAAACTTTCACACGAAATCGTGTTTGTATACAGGGAAATTGCTTCAAAGATCTAAGCAAATCAAATAAATATATAGAAAACAAATTGTTAAGTTTTTAGTTGGTTTCTGAACGATGTATACCTATAATATAGATGTACAACACTTACAATTTTGACATGACCAAAAATATATTTTGACAGCTATTTAAATTAAAAAAAAAGTTAACTAAAACGATATATAAATTGAAAAAAAGAATGAGTCATGAATTAAAAACTAATCAACGTTTTGTGCAGGAAAAGGATATAGAAGGTATTGTGTGTAGAGGACATGAATTCGATGCACAAAGTTACGAATCATTTATTTGTCGTCATAGTATATGAAGTCTAGTATTTTGTGACATCTAGATACCGATGCTTGTTTTTGAGCTATAATCGGCCGAATGTGCTACCTATTTATTAAGGAAGTTCCTACCTAATTGATACTTTAACAGCGAAATAGAGATGTGTGTCAAGGTTATTAAATATTCCTATATTATTTCTACAATAATATTAATATTATTGAGGAAAACAAAATAGGTAGATACTACTTATCAAAACTCTGATAGTGTAATAAAAAAAATGTATGTGCATTATTTTATACCATTGTTAAACTTATCATCCCATAGTTTTCTCAAGATCGATATATTTTACGTATTTTTACTCAAAAAAGTGTATAAATGACGTGTGGAGTATTCTTCAAAATATTGTATTATTAAAACATATTATAACCTTACTGTCTTATGTTTTCTTCATGTATTTTCTTACTACAATAATAATAAAAAAAAATGTGACGTATCTACTTTCTCGCAGAGGGTGAGCAAAATTCATTACTAGGCGGGCAATTGAAGACGATCAGTTTTATAGTATATCAAAATCAGAGGTTAGATGATTTTAGAACTAGGTTTGGCTACATATGCTCATAGCGTCACGTCAATTACAATGGTACGTCGCCTTTATCTCGTTTTTTACACTTTATTTGTTGAAGGCGCACGATAAAGATAAAGTGGCAGTCGACGCTTTATCGCCGGCTATCGCGCGAAAAGAACTCGCTTCAGGAAGTTACACTATGCTGATTTTAATAATAATTACTAGGTGCATAAAAATATAGAAAAAGAACATAGAAACATCGGTTAACGTCGGTGGTTGGATACACATGACTGCGGTTATGGGTTCGATTCCCGTTCACGACAATTTTTTTTGTGCAAGAGCGTGTTTGTTTGTTCACATGTTTGGTTGTCAATATCTAGAAAAGTATAATTTTTATAGTAATCTATGTAGTGTACCAGTTATGGTGGTAGTGTAGGGCGCCCTCCAGCTAGATGGAGGATGATATACCTACGCAAGCTGGCTGGCAGCGTGTGGAAACGAAGAGCTGAAGATCGAGCTCAGCGGCGTACCATAGGTGAGGCCTATGTCCAGCAGTGGACGGAGATAGGCTGATGATGACGATGATGATGGTGGTACACGTTTTAATTAGTTTTTTAAATCAACCCAGCCTTTTTTGACCGGAGACCAGTATGATTTTGTCGTGAGGATGTGTGTTAAGAAGGAATATATGGTTTATGTGAAATAAACTGTGTCAATCTAAAAATATACTCATCAAACCTTTTATGATGGGTTTTATCTTAAATCTAAAGTATCTACTACCATGCATTAACAGTAGATACTATTGTAATGGAAGCAGAACAACTTCAGTAGACAAAGAAAGTTTTACTACTTTGTCTACTAGTTGTCCGCGGATCAATAGTTGGAAACCACTGACTAAATAAAGTGCCTAAAAAGTAATAATGGAGGCTTTTTAGACTGCTGCAGCTTTAGGAGCGTTGCTATTACCAATAGCATGGATATTCACCTACAACGTCGAGGCCTAAGAGTAAATTTTTACCACCACCTTACCCAAAACCTGGGTAAGGTAGTATTTTCTTCCCCGGGCGAAATCTGCTCTAAGACCTCTATTACTCAAATGAGTAAAAATAAATTGATCGAATTCGATTAACCATGCCAATAGCAAATGTGAACAAGAGTCACATTTTTCTCTCTATGGATATACTTGTAGTTGACAACAAAGCCAACAAGATAGGAACTACAAAGTACCCTACCACAATCCTATAGCTTCCTTTAGAAAGCCGAAACTATTTCTTTTTTCAGTCGTCATTATTACCTACTTATAATTTAAAATTGTTGTTTTATTTGTTATGAATTTGAAGGTTTTTTTTTCTCTCATATTTGTATTTGATTGTATCTTTATATGTACTTGTGTGGCCGTGAATTGTTAAAGTTGTGTGCAGTTGTCATTGGATAGCACGTGTATCTTATGTTACTGTACCTTTAAATAAAAATAAAATAAAATAAACTGTTGGATTCGAACCCACGACTGAACTTTTATAGCCTGTAAGGTTCACTTTAGGTTTAAAAGCACATTTATAAACAATAAGCTAACCCCCGTGGTTTCACGGGGGTTTCCCTATATGCTATTCCAATATATGCATCCAAATCCGTCCGGTAGTTTTTGCGCGAAAGGGGAACACACTTCCATACATACAAACTATCGCGTTTATAATATTAGTAGGGTTTACGTAGTAAGTTTTATTCAAATCCTTGAGTCGCTTTTGCGTGAAAGAGTAACTATGTATAGTATCTATCAGTGGCGTAGCTTGCCTTAGACGGGCCCTGTATTCAATTTTGATCCGGGGCCCAAATAAAGATTTAAAGGATTATGGCTACTTCTTTTGTGATTATGGATAATGATTTACAACTTTTTGCTTACGTTCGGGGCCCCTGTAGCCCGGGGCCCCGTATAATTGATACGGTAGATGCGGCAGTAGCTATCCCCTGGTATCTATAGTAGCCTAACCATCAAAATTCCTTTCATTCTTCATTCCAATCAAAAAACCTTTGTTCAACAATGAAAATAATTATTATAACTATAGAACAGTCCTATGTACATACATAGTTTAATACTTAAAATATTTGAAAGACATTTTTCTTCTGGGGCCAGTCGAAGCCCAAACGCAAGATCACTTTAATTAAAATAATAAAAAAAAAGACCTGCATTTTAAGCTTGTTTTGCAAGCACTAGTTTATATTATTTAAAAAAAAAGTTTATTTAATTTCATTATAGCCTTTAAATATGTATTTTGCTGAAGAACAAACAGCTAAGCAAGTACATATTATTATAATAATGGGCCTTCTTAAAATTGTTGACTATTTAAAAGTTTGTAATGCTAAATCTGAATTAACTAAAATAACATTCAATAGGTACAATTACATAGTAAATTTAATAATATTAACAAACTTTTCTTTTATTTCATATTTTATTGATTTTGTTCCTGTTAAAATATGCACCCATTTCGGTTAACTAATCGTGTGGTTCATTAACATAATTAAATTGATTTCTTTTTGCATGTCAATTTTCCATAGAGGCAGTCGATCGGTACGCGACACCAATTGAAAACCGCTTCAGTATATCGTTACGTACATTTCAATAGATACTATCAATCGGAACGACAACCGAGTAGATTAATACTCATCTACGGAGATCTAGCCATAGAGGGGCTTGTTTAAGATAAATTATGATTGTTTAATCTCAAGTAATAAACTGGCAAAAAAAATGAGACAGAGCCATGAATAACAATCCACCATCAAGTCACTCTAATTATTAATATAACATGACCTACTTTATAAACAGAAACTATCTAAGTACCTACTTTGTAAAAATTAGTTTTCCTCAACAGGTATCAATTAACAAGTTGTCAAAACGATATAAAAGTTTCCAATGTTTTGAATATTTGCAATTAAACTGAAGTAAGTTAACTTTACAAACATCGTGTTCATTAATCAAAAGTTTGGCGCAGCTCCTCGCTTCCTCGATCTCCGCCTCCGCCCACCCCTCGAGCAGTATAAGTATATGTTATGTATAGAATATTTTATTTTGGGTCTTCCATAATGCTTCTGCTTTATTGGCAACACTTTCCGCCAGAAAGGTCAATATTTGACAAACAAATGGCCGATGAGCTATCTGTCACTTTCCTGTGGAATAAACACGACGAGCTGTTCGTTTATTTAATTAGCCAAAATAATAATGGACGAAATTTGCCGACTATGTTGTTCAGCAAAATTCGTGAATAATAATATATTCGACGAAGAAAACGCTCTGTTCCTGAAAATGTCATTATACTTACCAATAAAGGTAATAAGTGTTAAATACCCTTTCATGATTTCGTTTGATATTTATAGTACGGAGAATGATGTGGTTGTACGCTTTGTGGCAGGTTCTCAAGAATGATCGACTGCCGCAGAAGGTCTGTGACAAGTGTAGCTGCAAAGTAAACGATTTTTACCAATTCTGCAATGAAACTATTGAAGTTCAGAACAGGTTAGTCATTGCTTGAGATAGGGTGCTGACGCTGCTCATTGCCATTCTATTCCAGTAGATTCTTAGTATTCAAGTTATCGCTCTCGCGGTAAATTTGATAATTACTTCACACGACCATACTGTACTGTACTTATTTAGTATTGATGCTTGTTAATAAATAAGGTGGACCTAATGAACAATGGTACCTGTTTAACTGTCAGTTAATTTCAACAAACATACTTAAGTTATTTTGCATAAGAATAGGTCTGGTAATACTTTGTTTCTAATTATTCACATAAACATTTTCAGGTTACGGAGTTTGCTCCATGCCTCTGGCCTCACTGTAGATGAGTCAGTGGACCTTTCCCTCATCAAGGAGAGCCCAACGCCTCCACCGGCTAGCATCACTCTCTGTGAACAAGCTACACAAACTGAGCTTATGGAAACTGTGGCCCTGCAGTTAGATGTAGACATTACTAAAGTTAAGGAAGAACCTAAACCCTATTTAAGTCCAATCAAAGAAGAAAACTTTTATGATGACCATTTTGATGATAGATCATCAGATAGCAGCGAGAACATGTCTCTCATAACCCTGAAACAATTAAAAATAAGTAAAAACAGTGATGTGAATGGTAAAACGAACAATAAGCAAGGCAGAAAGAAACACAAGTTAAGAGAATGGGAGCATTTGATGAGTACATTGCCGCAGGGCACGGCCATCACTGTAATTAATAATGATGATAAAATAAATGTAAAGAAGACTAAGGGTAAGGTTTTGGAAGTGCCGATGCAGATAAAAAAACTAAAGAGTGAGCCTAATGAAGTGGACATATTCCATTGTTGCATTTGTTTTACTCAATGCTACAGCCGCAATGAGATGCTACGGCATTACAAGTTAGTATATTTACTGTTTACCATTATTTAGCTGACTACTATTAGGGAAACTGACATACATGATACTATAAGAATAATAATAATAATAATAATAACCTTTATTTCTGACAGTATCAATTTAACAGGTTACATATGTTACTTATTAATATTCATATTTTACTTATTCTTATATAACTTGTTAGATTACGTTTAAATATTATGCAATGACAATCCTGTCTGTATGCCTCTTATTTGCAATGGCCTCCTCCTACTACTACTACTACCGATACTATAATAGGTATGACAGGCCAGTTGGCTTGGTGGTTAGCGCTCTGACTGCCAAACCGAAGGTCGCGGGATAGATTCCCACCCAGGACAAACATTTTGTGTGCATGGACATGTCGGTTTGTTCTGTGTCTGGGTGTAAATATCTATATAAGGATGTATTTAGAAAAAATAAAAAGTATTATATGTAGTATATCAGTTATCTGGTTTCCATAGTACAAGCTCTGCTTAGTTTGGGACCAGATGCCCGTGTGTAAAGAATGTCCCGGGATATTTATTTATTTATTAATATGTTCAAAAGTATATTATAGCAAGGTACCAGACAAAATTATAACAAAATATTCTAAAATAAACTATCTACATATTGAAAAAAAATTATGTAAATAAGTATTGTTGTTTTTGTAATGCAAGGGTAGTCAATATATTGAGCCTTACTATCTGAGTCATGGGATACATTTACTCAAGTTCTCTTAATTTTGTTTACATTCCAGGCAGCATGGTAATGAAGCAGCATTGCCATTTGAAGCCCCCATTCCACCTGAGACTCCTGATACAGACCAGCTGCGCTGCACCCGCTGTGGGAAGGTACATACATATTAGGTTCAATTAAGGTTAAACCCGGAATTCGCCGCACAGCAGGAAGATAAATAAAGAAAGATATTTATGCTCTTGATTGAACCAAAGGTTGCATGTACCTGAAATGAAATGACCAAATTCAAATAGGTCTTCATAAGCACTTATGAATAGTCTGACACGAATACCTGTTCCAAAGGTTATCTTTACTGGGAGGAGCCAGCAATAAACTCTGAAATTACTCATTTCAGAACAAATTTAGAGTTATTTTATCGTTACAATTTATTGAGGGTCACATATTTGCCTGGTATAGTGGGAGTAAATGAATAAAAATATTTAAAAAAATAATATGCCATAGAAAACTGCAAGTCAAAGCAGGCCAGTCACAACCAGCACCTGTTCACAAGTATGACGCATGTAGCAGCCATCGCCCTCGCAGCCATATTGTAACTAGCTGTTGACACTAACTAATTTTCAAAAAAAAAAACTTATAATTAAAAATAAAATACACACGGAATGTTATATCCACTTGAGAGCCTGTACTCTCGGCTTGGTATTCTTACCACCTTCAGCTACAACATGACTTATCAATTACCGTGATGAATTTGTGGTTAAACAAAAGCCTAAAAAAAAAACAGATTGCTTGACAGAGGTAGCTTCAGTAAGAGACCTTCACCAGTGCCCTCTGTGGACCTAAACTGAATAAACGATTTTGAATTTGTTTTTTTTTATTTATACATAACTAGCTGCACCCCGCGGTTTTACCCGCGTTCCCGTGGGACGTCACATGTATTATACATAAAAACCTTCCTCTTCAATCACTATCTATTAAAAAAACCGCATCAAAACTCGTTGCGTGGTTTTAAAGATTTAAGCATACATAGGGATATAGGGAGAGAGAAAGCGACTTTGTTTTATACTATGTAGTGATATATAAACCTGAAGATTTTGTTTGTTTGGTTGAACGAATCTTAGGAATCACTGGTTCGAATAGAAAAATTATATTTTTTTAAATAGTCCATTTATCGAGGACCAGAGTAACTATAAACGCGGGTGAATCCGCGGACACAACTTGTAGATCTATATAAATGGATAGCTGACCTAACAAAAAATAAAATCGTGTTAAAACTGTTACGTTTTGTGTTGTAATATTGCAGAAGGTGGACCGGCTGCAGTGGGCGGCGCACTGGCAGCGGCACTACGAGCGCGACCGCCGCCCCTTCCGCTGCTCGCTCTGCGAGAGCACCTTCCGCGACCACACGCAGATACTGAAGCACGGTACGTGCCCGCCCACTGGACCTGCTTGTACCTATCATTGCACACTATACTGCTACCAGCTGAATATTCACCTCTTCCATAGAATCCACAGAGAATGTTTCTGAAGATAATAATTACAATCTAATTATTATACCTTAATACCATTGAACAAGCAATTCGTGTATAAATTTGAATTGTACAATACTTATGTATAAATTTATATCCTCATGGTATATGGTAGCTTCAGTAATTTTGACTTTTATTAGTGGCCTCCGCGGGCCTGCACTGAATAAATGGTTTTGAATTTTAATACAGTCCCTCGAAAACGCCTTTAACGATCGCGATAAAAAAAAAATTATTTCATGGTAATCTAGAAAAGTAAATCGCGCCAAAAAAAAAAATCACGCTAGCGAAGTTAATTTTAGAAAATAATATTTTATCTTGTTAGTAAACCATAAATAAATAGGTATATAGTCACGTCACAAACTGTCGAACAAAGGTTCATGTACTGACTGTTTTGGTTCGGTGTCGGCGGCAGGGCTGACGCACAAGCACGCGGGGGCGGGGGCGGAGGCGGAGCAGGCGGTGAAGCGCTTCCTGTGCGACATGTGCCCCACGGGGTTCGTGCAGATGCGGCACCTGCTGGCGCACCGCACGCGCGCGCACCCGGAGGCGCTGGCGCGCGCGCTGGCCATGCGCTGCGGCGTGTGCGAGCGGCAGTTCGCGCACCTCAACTCGCTGCGGCGGCACCTGCGCGCGCACACGGGCGAGCGCAACTTCCTGTGCAACGTGTGCGGCAAGTCGCTGTCGTCGCGCGAGCACCTCAAGTTCCACATCCGCATCCACACCGGCTACAAGCCCAACGTGTGCGACACGTGCGGCAAGGGCTTCGTCAAGAAGTGCAACCTGCTGCTGCACGAGCGCGTGCACTCCGGCGAGAAGCCGCACGTCTGCTCGCACTGCGGCAAGGCCTTCAGCCAGCGCTCCACGCTCGTCATCCACGAGAGGTACGTGTCGGCCGGAGTGGCCCGGCGGCGCTGTCGCGGCCCGCCTGGCGTCGGTATATTTTGTGAGTGATAAAAATTCAGCAGGTCGGTATCGTGGTAGTGAAGGTCGTGGACTCGAAGCCTATGGCTATCTGCAGTTCTCGGGGAGGGAAAGAATTTATCTTCTGAGAAATCACCTCGAGAAGTGTCCTTTCGACTCGGCAGTATATTTGCAATTTCTCTGGTGGCCATGTATCATCGGGTGGACTGTTTGCCTGAAATAGCCTGAATTTGACGGCCCAGTTGGTTTTATAAATAAGTCGTGGGTTCGCATGTCCGTTTACTCTAGTAATGTAACCGCAGATGGCCGTGTGTAAAATTCTCCCTGGATTTATTTATTTTGGCCTAAATTTTTTTTTATCTCCAAGAGTTTATTCCAAAATCATTAAAATAAATATTAATTAAACCAATTGTTATACTTTTGCTGTCTATTTGGCGTTAGTCGAGGGTCTTACCTGGGCCCAATACTCTTTATCTTATACCTTGGTGATACAATAATGAAAATGTGTGTTATTATTATGTATGAGTGGGATACAGCGAGTTGTCTGTATATGGTCAGGTACCACAGCGGCGCCCGGCCCTACGTGTGCGGTCTCTGCGGCCGCGGGTTCGTGGCCAAGGGTTTGCTCACCATGCACCTCAAGACTACCTGCATCTAGCGACCTACCACTAACCACCATCAGGTACACTCGACACATCCAACCCTTATTTGTTAAGAATTCACGAATAACCTTTGCTCTTTAGTCTTACTGTAGTGAGTGAGGATGTGATCGAATGGGGTAAGTACCCAAGGTTGTCAAGGCTAGAAAGTGCATCAGCTGGAACACACCTGTTTTTGGCGACAGATATAGTTTTTCAAACGGGCGGGTATAAAGTACCCTCCCATAGTGTTATGGATTCCTAACGATGTTTCATTTTACCAAAGCTAAAGCTCCTTGTAGGATTAAAATTACCTTTCACAATATTATATATTTCTTACGGTACATTGTACACTCAGAATCAGTACCTTAATAGATACAAACATACAAAACACCTGCGCACTAAAACTAATCAAAAATGAAGAAATTGTAAACAGTAGGTTTAAATCTAAATGCTTGCATATTTCTTTCCTTTAGCTTTCTATATCTATAAATGAAAATGAAACGCTGTTCATTGGTTTCGTAGCACTTGAGATCGGCTGTACAAATTTTGCTAATTATATATTTTTTAAGTTTTCGTAATTTAGTACGATTAAGATTTTTTGGGAAATATCTCAATTTAAAGTTGCCATGTAAATTCAGGAAAATTTAAGTGCTGTTTTAATGGGATTTTTGTATGAACCAACTTGGACGAGTCGGTAGGTCAGCTAGTTATGAAAAAAAAATTAATGTACAGTAGTTTATTAAGTTTCTATCAGTTCAGATATTTTGGTTGCTGATTGTATGCTATATAAGAGAAAACTGTAATTGCCAATTTCTATGAGGTGTACGTATCGAATTATATCCATTTTAAGTAGTTTTCATGAAATAAAGATATAGAAAAGCACAAGAAACAAAACATAATTTTTGACAGAAAGTATTTTTTATTTCCAGGTGTCATAGCGTCAATAGAACGGAAGCACAGACTGAAAATACAGCATATGAATGTGATATCAAATTTAATATTTAGTAGGTTAAGAAATAGTGCTTTTTGGTTATCAGCAGCTTAGGTTAAGAATATTGTCATATGATTATGTGTTGTCACTCTACGGCTACTCGACTCGACTCGCTAAATTGTAAAGGTGGGTACTGACTGGGGTGTAATGTATCATTCGCAGCGAGTATGTTACGTTACGCCGTGCGCTAAGATCCACTCGTTTCCCCGTACTGACTGCCATAGCGCTCGGTTACATTACGCCCTAAACTTCGATAGGTGGCAATAGTGTTAGTACTATAAGGTGTAATGTTGGAGGCAATCTCCAAAACTACTCATTCGATTTCAATAAATGATAGATATACTATTCCCGAGTGACATAGGCTACGTTATTATTCCGGGATACATTTGTTCATTCAACGTTCATTACGTATTGTCAGTAGTGAACTACTCAGACTTTTAGTTGCATTTAATTTGTTTTATACAATGTATTAAATAAAACGTAATTTCACAATTATTTGGCAACACTTTTATACAATAGGTATATGATTACGTATTAAGATTAATTTGAGCGTGGCATGTGATAATAAATACTAATTAAGACACAATTTTTTTGAACACCTTTTTTTTTACAAACTAACGCACTACTCAACTTGTCAGTAATTTTATGAATGCCAATGGTCGATTGGGCCCTGGAGCCGTCTAGTCTTGGAATCGTGATGGGATATCATGTTTAAAGTATTTGCAGGCTTCAATATTATTACAAATCCATATATTAAATTTAATACTGACATAAACACAATCTTATGTAAATGATGCTATTTAGTCGATCGGGTAAGTTCACAAATCATGCTATAAAATTAAAAAAAGTAAAACATTTTTTTCCCATTAACGAAGATGCAGTAATTTGTTAAGCCCGCAATACAAACCAAACTTTAGTCAACGCGAGCGCAGTCAAATTGATAGGCGAGCGTTACTCAACATTATAGCCAGCTTTAAGTTGTGCATATCCCCCAGGCGTGGTCGTGGCGTCGCATACAAAGTCCGCGGCAACTACGCGTGAGGTAGCCCGATAAATATCTTATTTAATCGTATAGTTTAACATTAGTGGCCAACCGTGGACAGTCGATAGCCTCTCGCGATGTTTACTCACAATTAATTAAACCGTGTGATGCAACACTTACACTATGTAAACATATGTTATTGGTTCACTTTCTTTTTGCATAAATATTTACTTTTGTTAATACTCTTTGAAAAACCAAGCGAGACTTACAGTCTAGTCTAGCTAATTTATTGTGGCGAGATTTGCTATTTACTGGATCATTTTTTTTTATTATGTCCTGGGATTCACACGGTTATTTGCAAATTAAGCAGAGCGTACGTTCCGGAAACTGTAAATACTACTTCTTATATAGTACATACTTATATAAACACAGAACAAACAGATATGTTCATGCGCACAAGTGTTTGTCCTGGATGGGAACTGAACCCACGACTTGTGGCAGCCACCACGCCACCCCTTTAATCTGTAACCAAGTTTTACCTATTTCCTTATATAGTTTCATATTTTAAGTGAAATATAAATAATAATACGAGAAACGTACAAATTTACTGTAAATATAAATTTTCGGCAATCTAGCGAGTAAAATGCGTATTTGTTTTTGTAAGATAACAATTTTTCATTCCATAAGCGACTAGAAGTCATGTCGTGTTTTTTCTTCACGTTGTTACGTAGTTGTACGCATTATCACGTCACACTTTGTCTACGATTATTTTTTATTCACTCGCCAAATGGTCTGGGGAATTACTCTTTGATACAAAAATAAATATTATGCTATTTTTCAATACAGTAATTCGAGCCTAAATATATATGTGTACTAAACTATACAATAGATCAGCCTCGTTCGATTTGGCGCGTGACTCAAAAATATATCTGTATAAAGTTAACTCGCATTTCTGTATTGTGAAATTAATTTTAAACTATTAATAAGTAACAGAATATTGTAAATACTAGCTTAAGTTATAGTATTATTGTTCATAAACAAATACATTGCGATCTGTTCATCGTAGTGATACCGTTAAAGATACATTTGAGGATTTTGCAGACATTCTAAATAATGTCTGTCTAGTGATGTCATGTACCATCTTATTTCTATATTTTTCTTATGGGCCAACTGTGTACCTAGATGCGAATACCAAATTTCGTCGAAGTCGGTGAAGCTGAAGTTTCCGAAACTTTCACCTTCAAGTGCCCTCCACGGGCCTAAACTGAATTAGCTTTATTTTTGGAAGTTAGTTTCTCATTTAGATATAAGTGTGGACCATTCCAGCACACTTCTATGAATATCTGGTAATTACCGACCATAATGTGTTTTTGATAAATTCCACGACCAACAAAAACAATATGACATCTTATTAATTTGTTTTCATATTAAAATGACGTCTTATGACCACAAATTAAAAAAGTGATTAGCAATAATCATGAGCCCAGAGTGCGAGATTACATTAGGAAATTAAAATAATTTTGTGAAAAATTGGTTATACTCAGCACAGAACATCAGTTCTTTTATCTTCTACACGCAAAAACTACCTCACGGATTTGGATAAAACTTGGCACATACACACATGGAAAATGCCCTGGAATAACACATAGGACACTTTTAGGACAACTAGAACATGTAGTTGATTTTTTGTATACGAAATAATTCATGAGCAACGTGTCCGATTTTAATAATTCTTTCACTGTTAAAAAGCTAATTTATCCAGTAGTAATGGAGGTCATATTAAAATCTAGGGATATATATAATTCGCTTGTAATTGTTTGCTTTTGTATTTGCTTAGTTCCAAGTTGCAATGGCGAGCACACTGAATTGTAATAATACTTAAGACTAAAAATTCAGCTAATAATGTCACCAGCCACACCGAGTCCGAGCCACAGGCCGCGACGCGCGATAAACTGCCGATAAACTAACGTCAATTAATGAAAAAGGTTATGCGCAATTAACTTCATCAAAAATATATTCATTAACTTCACTGGCATTTCATGTTTCATTTGCAATATTTTTATCAAATATTGATCCATGTGTTAATTGCGTTCTCTTATTAATTTGATTACTGAGTTTCAGAGATTAAACTATTGTAGAAGGTTTCTGAGACCCGTTACTGGGTGAATGGAGTAGAAGAACAAGTTTATTTATTTAACAAGGCTTCGCGGACGTAATAGGATTAGGATGTAATATTTTTCTCGGAAAAGTATCCAAGTTATATACTAACTCTGCGAAGTTTCATCCAAATCTGTTAAGTAATTAAATGGAATCGTCGCTACGATGAACAGATAGTCATAATATAACAATTCGTAGAAAACGAAACGACAAGTGCCTCACGATGTGATATGAGTTAAGTTATTCACAATGAACTAGATATACGCTGGGAAGGCCGCTTTTAGTTCTAAAAATGTAATAGAAAAGTGAACTTTATTTCTATGTGAATAAGGATTTCTTAGTTAATTGTAATTGATTGTAAAGATAAACCTTATCACGAACCATTAGGGTTGATTTTGATTATGACATTTTTAAACGTCAAAACGGCCATCATTCCGTGCCGCTAGCAAGTAGTAGTCGGCGGCGGGCGGCGCGGTGGACGCGGAGGTCCGGAGGTCCGGAGGTCCGGCTGCAGGTCTAGTTCTAAGTAAACTAAGTGTTACAATGTTGTACCTAAATATACGAAGAACACAATTTTAAGGAATTTGTTGAATTTTATTTTTCACCCCTATTTTTATGTTTCTTACTGTTCAACACGCACACTAATTAAAACAGTCATTATATAATCCTGTAAATAAAAAAAATGGTGAGATTGGGGTCAAACAAACCTATATATAGACAGTAAAATGTTTCCTCTATCATCTATGATGGGTGTACATTGGTGTGATTATAGACAGATAAGCCTAAGTTATTAAAAAAGAAGCAAAGATCAAGTTGTATTTGTATAGTTAGTTATACAGCTAAATAAATGTCAGACCCTGTTGAGTGCGGTGCGAAGTTAGATATGGGGTTCGATTCAATAGCAATAATTACCTGTATGCCGAACTCTGTAGTGCCCAAGGAACGGCGGCAATGCTCTCCACATGTCACGATGGGACTTCAAAATATCTTCGGTGAAATATGTACTCTGTCTACCTCTTAGAGGATAATGGGCGTGAAGATATATGTTATAACATCTAGTATAATACTAGCCTCATAGAATGAAGCCTTCTCCCGCAAACAGTATACTGAGCATTTGCATTTAAAAAAGTAAACATGCAAGAATCAACGGATGCCAATTCATATAATAATCAATATTACAATATGTCTAAGTAAAGTGAGTTGTCATATTGCGACTTGCGTAAACCTAGAGCAAAGATTAGATTAGTGCCTAATGGTTTGGATGAAACTGAGTAGCTTCACAGGTTGTGTAGATGGCAGCACCAGTATTGTAATATAGGTTTAACTTTGATGAATATACAATGAAATAATTATTGTTATCACTAAATAAATCATTTCAGTTTTTTTAATAAGTCTCGCAGGATATAAGAAGGTAAATTAGAGTTTGTTTAACTGCTAATTGGTAAGAGAGACTTGAGTGACACTTGAGACAGTGGACCGATTTGGCTCATATCTTCGTAATAGTTTGAATAAGGTTTTTTGGAATACTAGAATTTGAAAAGTTGCCCGTTATATAAGTAATCATTTATTTAAAATTTGGACAGAACTACTAAACCGATATGGATGAAACTTGGCGCGTAGATGGAGCATATCCTAGAATAACATGTAGGCAACTTTTTATCACGGGAAAATGTGATATCCCTCGGGGACGCGGGTGAAACCGTGGGGGACAGCTATAGATTATAAACATGGTTACCGTGCTGGGTTTCTGGGAAGTTCTTCTCTGTGGAAGGTTGCCTTCCGAACCGGTGATAACGTAGGTAACTTGCTGTTCTTAGCCTAAACGGAATTTTGAATATACTCTCTGATACTTTTATTATTTTCTTTTTATGTGGTGTGAACAATAAAGTATATTTGTACTGTATTTTAAATGGGAGAAATTACATCTACATAGGTCCAGGTATTGTGGCTGTGATGTAAATATATTTAATTAGGTTTACTTATATATCGGAGGCGGAATTGTTAATTACAATGATAAGCAAGCTGTGTCTACGTCAAGAAGAGTACATTTAAGAACTTTTTTTTTATTTGCATGCTTTATAAATAAGATTGTATATACTCAGTTTTGTAGACCAAATAATAAAAATAAAATACCTACATGTTATCTATACTAATATTATAAAGAGGAAAGATTTGTAAATAAGTATGTTTGTTACCCTTTCACGCAAAAACTTCTAAACGGATATGGATCAAACTTGGCACATAGATAGAGCATTTCCTGGCATAACATATAGGCTTCTTTGTATCTCGGGAAAATGTGATATCCCTCGGGAACGCGGGGGACAGCTATAAGTAAATAAACTAGGCATAGGTGTACTTTAGATGTGGAAAACAAGCATTGAGGAAATAGCTTAGGAATTAGCTTTTATATGTTATCACTGGCTTCTGCCTCGGGGTTTCAGTCGCGTACCCGCAGGATCTTATGCTTTCCCGGGGTAAAAATAATGTGCGTTAGTCCAAAACGTACCTATTACCATTATATATATATGTGCTTAATAACATTCAAATCTGATAAGCCGTTTGTGCGTGATTGGATTCACAAACATATAAACATTGGCATCTATCTATCTATCTATAGTAATATTATATGGAGGTAATGTTTGTATATTCGTATGTTTGTATATTCGTATGTTTGTATATTCGTATGTTTGTATATTCGTATGTTTGTATATTCGTATGTTTGTATATTCGTATGTTTGGAAGAAGATGTAATCATCCGATTTCCATAATCCTTCACAGAATTCTACATTATTCCCGACCTACACAGGCTATGTTGTAACCCCCCAAAATACATTGGATCCCTCGGGAACTAGGACGAGAGCGCGGGACGGAAGCTAGTTAAGAGGGCTGCTTGGAAACTTTACTAATTAATTAACGTATAGAGAGCAGTGCGTAGCTAGATTACCAAACGCCCTGGGGCAAAAAATTAAGTAGTCAACTAAACTATTTAAAATCGTTTGTTCCCCCCCTCCTCCAGAGCTTGGGGGCCCGGGGCACTGCCCCGTCTGGCCCTCCAGTAGCTACGCCACTGTTTGTAAGTCAGAGTTCGAGGGCCCTCCTGAGCTTGGGAGCCCCGGGGCACTGCCCCGTCTAGCCCTCCGGTAGCCACGCCACTGATAGAGAGCGCTAAGCTTGAAGGGACTAATTTAAGTGTAGCCCCTAATAGAAGTTCTTTTAAACCGCGAGGCGAAACCTCTATGTGAGAGTATCGATCATGAACATTGTATGAATAATCAAAAATATGCAAATAAGAAACCATAAAGTTTAAAAGAGCCGGTTAATCGGGTTTGACATACCTACCGCGGGAGTGTCGCGCCGGCGCCGACCGACGCCGCGGCAGGCCTCCAGGCGGCTGGCGGCTGGCGGCTGGCCCATGGTGAGGAGTATCCGAAGAGATCTGAAATACGTTGTGAAGGCGCTGCAACCTCACGTGGCGCGGGCCGCGGACCACAACAAGCGTGAAGCGTGCGGCGGAGTCTCGGCTAGAGGCAGTCAGTAGTCAGTAGTCAGTAGGTGTCCCGCCGTCGCCACATCCGCACGCTCCGAACAGCGCTACCGCTCTTTAATTTTATTATCACTCCGACCTTGGCGCTATTTCGACGCCGGTGTTTGTGCCTCTCGACCGGACCCACGTGTGAGTAGCTACTTCTAAGTCTACAATACATACTGGACGCTGTTATTGTTTAAGACATCGCGAGACGGTCGCGGGATGATGGGTAGCCGCGGAAATTGTTGATTTTTTAAATATTTTTATATATAAAACTAACGATTTCTAGAAAATGTTATCGTAAATTTTAGATCGAAAAAAATTTCGTTACGTTATTTTAAAATTGTTGTTGTTTGAATACTTGGTTCTCATTTGATTTAAATATTTCTAATACCTAGTAGGTATGACATAATAACGGCAATCTTTATTTAGGTAAATCCTTATTTAGGTTCCTAAAATCTGATCTGACAAAATTTTATTTAAAAATATATAAAATATTTGTTAAAAGTTCATTCGAATGTTATTTAACGATTCCTAAAATCAGAAACATTTATTAATTAGGCATTGCGAGTAGGTAGGAACCTCCAAACACAATTAATTAGTATATTCATCAAATCAAAGTCGCATAGTAAGTCTCAGTTGCAATAATCCTAATTCAACGCAATTAAAACTGATGAGACTGGGTCTGAGGACACATTCAATAGCACAAATACGTATAATGTACACAAAACAATATAATACCTGATGACAGCGCCGTAATTCGAGCGTAATCATCATCATCAATAAAGAATCATCGTCTAACAGAAGCGCAATAAACGTTCTGTCGAAAACAATTGATTGGCTCTAACATTGACCCTGTGGCACTCCAATCGCAGAGTTGAGCAAAATTATCTTATTGTGCCTACAAAGCGTTGTTATCATAAAAACTTTACGTCGAAACTACACTGAGACCAACACCGACTACTGAATTAATTATGCCTAATAATTAACATAAACAGGAGGAATGTGCGAGGCTCGCTGTGTCGAAAGCCTTAATTACAACCGATGACTCGACGAGCCTTTTTGATTAATGGATTAGGTAATCGCGCCGTATTTATTATCTTTATCTGATGAAATTTTGGGCGAACGTCACTAGATATGAGGCGTGTTCGTTTTCTGTGCGTAAAAAGATCGTAATTATTGTAACAAGTCCGCGAGGGCCGCCGCGGCGCCGGCGCGCGTGTCACTCCGCGGGCCCACGGCGCGGGTTGTTGTCACTTCGTTTGCCGAAGTCATTCGTATACCAGAACTGTGATTGTAACGCTAATGGTTTATGATGTAGGTGTGATCGTAAATAACGCTTTCCATTTGGCACGGTGTTCCTCGATTCGAGTATATATATATTTTACATGAATTTATATTGGGTTCATCATTCTTTTTTCACTATTTACATAATCTGCTGGTTACTGTTGACTGTTTTATTTTTAGTTCAACTCAAAAATAAAACAACTATAGCATGAAAAATTGTAATGTAACTAATCCAAGTAAGTCATCATGAATGGAAATTACCTTCCGATTGAAAGAATCTCTACAAAATACCTGACAAACTGTATCTTGTTGATGTCATCTACAATTTTTTTTTTATTGGAAAGTTAAATGTGTTTCTGAATTTTATTTCCGATCATGTTGTTGCAAGCTATTAATCTACGTTCTATTTTGTTTGTGCTTTACTATTTCCAATTCAAAAGTGTCTGAAACAGACGGATATATTAACTAACTGTATTGACTTTATACGTATTGTACGGTTTACTGGTCATCCTGATATCTTCGTTAAAAATTCAGAAGCTTACCCCTGAATGTATTCGACGCTGGGCAACATGATCTTGTCACACGACACAACATGATGTCGCATACAGAAGCTAGAGACATAATAAATAAACGGCAGTCAGTATGAATGGGGATCTCGAGACCGTATCCTGTACTACATCACAGAAATACTGACTGGTCTAAATATCCATCACGTGCAGACGTGAGAGCCTTGACGGGTAGACATGCAGGTGTCATTGGTGCTGGAAATAATATGAAAAATGATTTAGAAGTTGACGCGCGATAGGGGTAAAACCAGAAGCAATTGCCTTATCGATTCCAAAGAAGTTCTTCCCTCTAATGATGATCATCAGTGTTGTAGGATATATTTTAGATTGGGCTGATAAAAGATACATATTTGTAGCTACAATTATAAAATGCTTAGTTTATATTAATATTTTAACTAACTGTCTGAAAGATAATGTCATTAGTGATATCAAACTCAATGTTAAACGTAATAGAGTTCAATAAGATGCTCTTGATAAACTATCACTTTCCTGTTTTGCATTCGACGCACGTGTGTGTGTGCGTGTGCGTGTGCGTGTGGTGTAGCTGTTTGCTTTGAACATTCTTGACGTCACCAATAACATTTTTACCTAGTCAATTAACATCATTAGAAATCTTGATTTATGATGGACTTTATTATCTAAAACCAGGAGCAGTATGTATTACATATTTTTATTGCCCTTAGTTGATAAATTTAATCTATATTGCTTAGTCGTTGTTTATTGGTTAAGCCCAAAAGTTTTAAAAAGGCGGTTTTAATTAATCTTTGTTGCGATAAAAATGCTGTGCAGTTTGTTTATTCGCCACCATCGGCCTTGTCTCTTCTAGCGTCTATTTCTTCAGTAGATATTAAGACGTACTCCCTTCAACCAACTCTTCAACTAAATCTTATACACTCAAGTTGATAAACGTGCGCTTTCGTTATGAATCTCTTTCATGGTGATATGTACTCGGTGCATATTTGGCAATGTCGACCTTATTGATTGATTGGTTAGAACTTGCTCATTGCCCTGTTTGTATGGCGCGGTCGTCAATGTCAGCTTGCTCTTTGCTCGGTCAACCAAGTTACCTCCAGTAGGGACGAGGCCGCTGCGGCCTGACATTTACATTATGTCGTTGATGCAATATTGTGATAAGCTGAAGGGAATATTGAACCGTCAAATAGTTTTGAATCTTTATTATTGGCCAAATATTATCTGAAAATATTGCTCAATAAGCCACGTAAATTCTTGGTTTGGGAGGTGTATTCATTTCTTCCGAATTAAAAAAGAATTCGAGACCGTAGTAAGGGTACAGCACGCTTGCTAGTATTCCCTATACTTACTTGTAAATCTTCTATATTAGCTAGATATTCATTATTTACGAACGGTGTTATCTATCCGCTCGTGCAGCGCCTCCTATTGCGACAAGGTCGTAAGCTCAAGTTCAATAACAGTTAGTTAGATATTGTAGACACTAGCGCGCGCGCCACGTGTGCCACGCAGATCACATGTAGTTGACGAGTTTACTTTGTGTGTATGGGATGTAATGATTACCATCGCACATGTTTCACATCATTAATCCTACGTCATGCGTATATTAAAAGAAATTGTGTTAAGTTCCGTAGGTGTGCATACCACAATACTGCAATAAGCAGCTGTGGGTGACAGCCCACTATCTGAATGTCAGCTGTATCAGTCGCGTGGGCGAAGCGACGTCGATGGAGGGCCGTGACGCGGCGCGGCCGGTGGCGTGGCGTGGCTGTTGGCCGAGGGCGTGTAACGCAAACAACGGTTCTTGTAGTAGTCGTTGCTCGTACGGAGTGCAAGCGAGGGTATCGTGGGAGCAACACTCATAAACAAACATGTAATAAAGTTTGGTCATACGAAAAACCGAGGCTCAATTAAATATAAACAAGATAGAAAGTATTCACTTTGCCAGAACAGTGTGGGTTTTTGATATTTTGTAAATTTAAATAGTAGTATATATTATTATGTAATAAGCTATGCGTTTCTCCATGTTATGTAAGGATTACTTTTGCTCTATCTGTGTACAGGCAGGGTCTACATCCGTTCATATCCTCAAGTCGTCGTGTAGAAGGAATATTGATATTTATTTATGGAGGTCGTGGCGAGCTGGGGTGCCAATTGCGGCGACAGACTCACCAATTGGCTATTGAGCTTGAGCATGCACGTCTCATTGACTCGTTGCGGCCGCTCGCCGGACCACTTCGGCTATTTATTCTATTCTCTTCCTTTTGTTATGTCACATGATCACTATATTCAGATCGGCAATTGCATTCGCTCTTGTGAACATGTGTGTCATTGGCTTCTGACCTTAATGTTCTGTTGCTGAGATCTTGCTTTGACTTTTGATGATTCTTTTCTCATCTAACATATCTAAAACGGGTTTCATACACTTGCCTAGGCTATTCGTTTTAATTAGGCCTTCCAGGTTTTGTGGGCAAAACTTCAGCTGTAGAATGTGGTCCACCATAAGCTTAATAATACAAAAATAAAATAAATTTATATCCTAGGCCATTGTTTACACTCGATCAGCTAAGAGCTTGTACTACTGATATCAGATAATTCGATAACGACCCAAGACGCAGCAGTCAGGGTATGTGACAAAAGTGAAGACAAGCGACACAGCCAGGAATGGATCTGGAAAGCTCCCAACGATAATCAATGTTCAATCAATAGATAAATGCATGAATACGCATGCTGTTTATCTAACTAAACGACCAATTCGAATTGATTGGCAGACTAAGTGGCGTACTTAATAAGGAGCCGGCTGGCTGAACAGTTGATTAATAAGAGCATGAGCAACTACTTGTATGTTACTATGTACGCGATAAAGTAGACTCCAAAGAGACAAATGCTATAGACGAAACGCAGACTGAAGCCCTACTTAGATAATGAATTGGGATAGATATGACGCCAGTTATTCATTCACTTCACATATTGATCTATAATATTTGAATATATAATAAGTTACATAGGCTTTAGTAAATCTAATTTACAATTCTGTCATTTTTTCACTCACTTTTTTATTTACAATGTTTTCCGAGAAGATATCTTTTAACGATAAATCTGCCATAACTGTATTCTCTTCTATTATTTGTTATAGTCTCTTTTATGTATAATGGTCAACACTAAGTATTTAAATTCCGTATTATGATGTCTGGTGACTCTGGGCGAATGTTCAGGTCGTGCAAACATGAGAATTTTCAGCAAACGTTTTTGTCAGTTCGTTTATTAATAATAATAGAGTCTGATTGATTCATTGAGTGTCTCGCTGGAGGACCTTGTATTTTTTCTCCAATCAAGCATTTAGTAGAATAAAATTGAAGCCTTGAAGACGATTTGATGACATCTCGATTGTTTCGGGATGTCATTAGATGACTATAACCATATATTTGATAGGTCTAACAAATTATAGAATATAATGATTTCAGTGTACCTGTCGTGCAGCACCTGATTTAAGATTGGTACCTGAAGTTACCTTGAAGAATGACTTGCCTACTGCCTACTGCCTACTGCCTACTGCCTACTGCCTACTGCCTACTGCCTACTGCCTACTGCCTACTGCCTACTGCCTACTCATGCTTATACTTGTTTATGATTTTATCTATTACATCTTCCATCACTGTCGCGCGGTGGTCGGATAGAGCGTATTTAATTCAATTCTATTTCATGTTTTGAAGTTTCTTCTAAACCGGCCTCAGTATGTAAGTAGGATCAATTGTCAAGTTTGATTTGAATTGAAGTTTTAAGTACTGTTTACATTAGCACAGCATTATGTAAATTCCGGTCGTCGCTGGCCGGCGGCGCGGGCGGTGGCTGCGGGCTCGTCATGTTTGCTTTCCGTAGACAGGTACATTGAGTGCGCAGTAGGTGTGTTATGTAAATCTGTTCAAGATTGCTGGCTGCTTTACGTTATCACTTATGCCTTCAATCTCCGAGGCTCCGTTGACTAATGTCCGAGATAACAATTTGCGTCACGCAGCCTTTATAACATCAGTCTCCCATAATGTATGTATCAAGAACGACAAATTGTGCTCAATCTTATTCAATGGTAATAGAGGCCGGTTTGACAGTTGAGACAAGTGAATGATATTAAAATTTATAAACTATAACTAAAAAATTATTGAAATACTGTGATAAATATATATGTTTTCACTAAATTGCTTTATTTGCTGCTTCGACTGTTTATGTATGTATTAAGTAAACATAGTGAAGTGTTCGTAGTTGTGCTGTAGGTACAAGTGCAATAGCGCCGAGCAATTAAATAATGTGATGATGAAGGTGTGCTCGCTCGAGTGATGCGATATATCATCCACCTGACAGGTTGCTCGAGGTGCACTCGTGTATGTAGCGCTTATTATTCAATCAATTCAACTTTATTTGCATTTATTTAATATTTAATATCACTTCCATTTATTAAATTAGTAACTACGATTGTATCTTGATCTACATTCGGTTTGTTTCTCATTGTATTCTAAATTGTTCCTAAGAAGTATCTTTGACCTTCTAATTAACCTCCTGGGATCTAAACTTTAGAAATGCGTAAAACGTAAAACCCGCTGTGTGGTTCTACGCGCGTTCCCGAGAGATCTAATGTGTCCTGGAATTATTACATAATTTATGTCACTCGGAAATACTTTTCTATCCGTGAATGGATTCTTTAAATCGCTTAAGCAGTTTCGAAGATGACCTCCTACATCTAAACCTCATTATAATAATAGTATAGATTTCATGTATTGTTTTTAACTCAGAATGTATTCACTGATTATATTATTTCCATTGTAATTTTCCTTAATTCTGTAGTTGTTGTTGATTGGTTCACACGGTTTTAAAATAGGCGCCAAATGAGATGAATCTGGTATTGTCTGGTCGCGCAGACAATCACGTTATTTGTCATTATGGTCACTATGGTGTGGTTATCTGCGGGTCAGCTGTTGATACGGTATCTGCGGGGCGAGGGGGCGGGGGCCGCGCGGGGCGGGGGCCGGCCGGGGGCACGACCCGCGCGATAAACCACAGTGTACACATGTGCAGAGTATTTTTGTTGATCCACCTACTGTTACGTAATGTGATTTATACGAATTGACGTGCGGTTCGCATTGCGCATTTGAATATCGGATATGCTGAAAAAAACACTTGATCGTCCGTAAATAAGATTTATAGTCAGTCGGTCGGTGAGATCTTTCTGGTCATCAGCTCCACAACTCCCTGTTCGATAAGTCTCTTTATCTTCTATACTCTGATATAAACAAAGTTTGTAGTTAAAATACAGGCACATGAGACTTGACAACTTCACGTCTCATGGTCGAAAACGCATTAGCGATGTCCCTGGTATTGCAAATGTCCATAGATTAGGTTTGTCGGCCCTTGTATAAAAAAAAGTTTTCGTATTTATATTCTCGTCTCAATTACCGTACTGTTTCATATCTGGCTACAAGCCTGACGTCACTACTACGGACGTCGCTTGTCAACTATCAGTAGAGTGACATGTGAAATTATTGACGTGCAATACATCAAATCCTGTCAAATCGGTCTGGCTCGGAGAGTGGGCGTGTACATCCAACTATAGTGTATTTAATGAAGCGAAACTGAGCTTTTACAGATAGTTCAGTGGTTTATATGTGGGGCTTGGGAGCCAGTTTCTTTCCAGGCTTTGTGACTTACCCTCCAGCTGCAGCATGTGTGTTCATTCTTCTACTTGTTTGCTTTGGGTATTTAATTTCCTCAGAAATTAGAAATAGTAATGTAGTGTTATTACCGAATTATTTCAAAGTTATGAATATCCCTCCCCATGATGTCGGTACAAGCAAAGTAAATTTTTGGTTCCTTGTCTTAAAGATTATACATTCTTTTGTTACTGATTGTTGTAGGTTTCTAAAACCATACATCTTATAAATAGATAATAAAATGATAGAAACAAATAGCCAATTATATCCTGAGATATTTCTTCACACACGGTTATCTGAATATAGTAAACAGATAACGGCTATACTACATATGTTACATACCTACTAAGTTTTAATTACATGGTTATATACATATATTCACACCCGAACACTGATCGAACAGATACGTTCTAGCTTTTCCTGGGTGGGAAACGAACGCATGAGCTATGACGGGGTATTAATCGGGTATCTCGGGATGAGTGCGTCGCGATGACGGACGACAGTGTCGGCTGTAAACACCGCGCGGGACGCTGCCGCGCTGCCGCGCTGCGAGCGCCGACACCATCGCACGCCGCACGCGCGCGTCACTCGCTAAATATACGCCGGATGAAAACTATCGCATTCTTTTGTTAACATTTAGTTTTCACCGCGATACTGCGTCCAGTGCAGCTCGCTCATTAGAATGCTCATCACAATTAGATTCGATACCTACAGAGATATCGTCACTGATCATTTATAATAGACTAAATGCGCGCGAGCGCTGCATAGCGAGTTTTAATTTCTCTTAAAACGCGCACTATGTCAACAAACTTTTGTAGGAAAAACGAATAAACAAATAATCATATTTATTTTTATTATTCTCTTTTTTTATACTAACGAGACTATTTCTATTCTACAGCTACACTGGCCGCCCGTATGTCCCAGGGCTGTATCTCTTTTGAATCATAAAAAGTAGACACTTAAAATTTTAAAGTGAAAAGTGTGCTACAAGTGGCCTATAAAATAAAAGTGGAAAATTGGGAAAAAAGGAGGTTCATAATATATAAGAGAAGGGTTTTTTTCTGGAACCTTCAGAGGTCCGCGCACTACAACTGCAACTGCAGAATAGAACGAGAACGCACAGAAGACGAATAAACAATCAAAACTTCACTTTTAAATATTAGATAATAGAAGGCTCACAGAGGGGACTTTAATTTATTGATAGACACATTATCCGTAAACATTATTAATGCAAAAGTTTGTAAGTAGGTCCCTTTGATGGTACGAATGACTGCAACAAAGTAATAAATGCTTATTCAAATATTGTCGAGACTCAACACGTGATTTTCGTATGAAATATAGTTTGGATTATAACGCAAATAGAATGTCTGTTCGTGGATGCAACTAAAGAATAGATCCGGCAGAATATTAGCATATAGATAGTGACCTTTCGGATCAATAGCGGATTTGTTTTTGTGTGCGGACTTGTTATTTGTTATAGTTTTATTAATCGCTAAGTCCGCGCCTTATCAGCCGCGGGCGAGTGTGTGACCTTACAGAAAACGCGTCGAGCTACATCTACTGCGTTGTTGCGATTGAGCGATAGTTACAGTTCGGCAGTAGGTATGGCTATTGGGTACGTGTCTTGAGGAAAATAATTCAATATTATTCAAACTTTCTCACCCTGCTCATTAGATATATGCCAGCTAGTGTTGTAGTGTTGTACCATAACTGCGGCCGAATGCTCAATTTCCATCCAGTGCAAATATTTATCAGTTGAAAATATCTAGGTATATTTAATAAAAAGTATCTGCGTATTATTTCGTTATATCAGTTATCTGTTTTCCATAGTACCTACATACAAACTCTACTAAGATTGCGTTCTGGTCGCAGGTCGTTTTTGCCACAGCATTATACATAGTTAGCGGCTGATTGATTTTAAATATAAATGTTCGTTCGTTCGAAACAAATTATTCTGGAATTTTTCTAAATTAAGAAATGTTTATTCGTAATAAATAACAATGTATGCGCGCATCTATGAAAAGATCATAGTTTATATCAAAATGTCAGTTTATAATGAAAGTTTATTTATGGAGGCGTGTGGCGGTCAACATTGGCGTGTGGTACCAACGTTGGTGTTGCGTGTTGGCGAGGGCGGTGGGCGCGCCGGCGCGTCGGCACGACACGCGCAGTGCGCGCCGCGTGCACCGCACCGCACCATCGGCATACTGATTACGCGATACGTTCAGTTTTATTACACTGTACTCGTATATACGCTCAGGAATTTGCATTGGCTTGTTTCTGGAATATAATTTGATCTATATGTTACTAATTATTGTAATTTTATTAACTACCCGGGGGCAGGACGCATATTCATCGTTGTGACAGAATTCGTTCTTAAGCTAAAACTGATTAAAATGAGCAACTCCATCACATGAAATCGTATTATTTGATGTAATGTTTCCCAGCTTTTAAAATATGACAATCGTCCAGCATCGTAGTAGACATTTTATAGTATATTATTATATTGATAATGTCTATGACCAGACCATCTGTTGCCGTGTGCATGTAGTTTATGACCAGACCATCTGTTGCCGTGTGCATGTAGTTTATGACCAGACCATCTGTTGCCGTGTGCATGTAGTTTAAATAATCGCAATATTTCAGCAGCAAACATTGTAGAAAGACATTGTCGTGTCTTCTCCATGAAATGGGGTCAAGAACGTATTTAAATAAATATGATGGAAGGGCTCTTACTCGATGTCAGATTTAAATCATTATTTAAAATAGAAATGTCTTCACGCCTATTATCCCCTAAGGGGTGGCAGAGCAGGTAATGAGACCCACATTTTAAGTCTCAACGTGACATGTGATGCGCATTGTTGCCGTCTCTCAGGCTTTTCTTCTTTTCAAGATATCTGATAAAAAAACAGTAACTGCATCTTGGCCGACCTGGAAATCGAACTCAGGTTCTGAGCCGTATTTTATACCGCTCGACTGATGAGTCGTTAGTTATAATATTCTTAATCTTCTTAACGATTGCGTAAGATAAGAAGAAAATCTTTGTAAGCTTTGTTACGACCAGCTGAGTCTCTTTTCTGAGGAACATCTCCAATCCAATCTTTATGGGATACTTTAAATGTCCCCATTAAAGGGTCAAAACAAGTTGACTCATTCTGTAATTTATGGCTCGTATGCGTGTTTACTTTAGATCAATATCTAAAGAAAGTTTTTGAGTGACATTTGATATAATGGTTTTATAGTAGTATAATGGACAAAAAAATTGGGGTGATTTCAATCGAGAACCAGGGTACGATTGCACCTTTACTCCTCTTAGGCTCGGAATATGCATAATTTTTGCACACCATTTGTTGGCAACATTATTGCAAAATTATAAATTATAGGTAGTACAAACAAAGAAAATCCAAAGCTCCTATAAATTAGACAATTATTATTATAATAATTTATGGTCGTTATCTACAGATAGCGCACATATTTGGCGAGTGTAGAGCGATTTTATCGGCGGCTAATCCGCTGTCTCGATCTGATTGTTCGCCGAAGTACGCCGCACTACCAGCACCCCGCCCCCGGCGGCCGGGAGCCGCTCGCGGGCGCTCGCCGGGCGCTCGCCTGTCGGCCGATAATGGGCCGAGGCGCCGAGATACTCTGAGATTTCAGTGATAGTTGAATTGTTGTTACGTGAGAAATGTTTGCATTGTATGCGAAAAGCTAGAGTCTTCGACCCGAGGGATGTAAGATGATGTTCAGAATCGTTTGTTTTGCAAATGCATGGGTGGTTATTCTCTGGGGGATATCTAAAACTGACTAAAAACGTAATTTATTTATTTTATATTTAATTATATGAAAATTTCATTTAGCCTTGTTTATAACAGAGCCGTCTTTGACCTATTAGAGGCCCTGGGTACTTGATGATAATCGGGGCCGAATGCCCAAGTAATCACAGAGACTAGTTACGTTGCATGCGTTCTCTGTTACCCATGGCAGTCCTCGTAAGGCTTCTAATGCTCTGGTTTAGTTGTCGGTTCTAAACTGGGGCCCCCCATGATTTGCGAGGCCCTGGCCTCTTGCTAAGTCTTGGCTAGTGGTGATGAGGGGCCTGGTTATATCTAATTTCGTGAATGCTTCGTAGTGATAATATCTCTATCACCTAGCAACGACACCAAAAGGTAGTAAAATTGTTAATCACAATGACATGTAATTATATTCTATACACTGGATAATAAAACCAGTACTTTGTGGATAATTACGTAAAATATCGCGACGCGATAAGCGGATATTGTAATCGCAGTCCCACAACAATGAAGAGTCATTTAAGTCCCCTCGCGAGCCGGCGGCGGCGGCCGGGCCTCGCGCGCTGCGGTGCTTGGGATGCCTTCGCACTGCAGGCATCAAAGTTAAAATGTATGCAATACACAGGGAGGACTGTGAGGTCAAGAAACTTTAGGGTAATGTGTTTGTGAGGACATGAGACGGTGGGGTGAGAGAAACTGTGGGTTGATAAGACTTCAGTCTAATGAGACAGTGAGGCTACTATGAGAATAGTCTCGAGAGGTCATTATAGCTCGATATTCTATCATAATTATAGTTACCTCAAATAAAAAAAAAACTAGCTGTTCCCCCGCGGTTTCACTCGCGTTCCCGAGGGATGTAACATTTTCCCGGCACTAAAAGTATCTTATGTGTTATTTCAGGGCATTGTTTATCTATATGCCAAGTATCATCCAAATCAGTTTGGTAGTTTTTGCGTGAAAGAGTAACGAACATCCATACATACAATCTTTCGCATTTATAATATTAGCAGAATAAACTGATCACTGCACAAAGAATAACTGATGGGAGTAAGAGTCACTTAACATTTGTTCGCACAGGATCTTTAATGTCAACGGTTTCGCGATACAACAATTTTCGAGAAACTTTTAATTAAAATTTGGGAAATAATACTTGATAAGTACCTAAAGTACCGTTTGAGGCAGTCTGTTATCTAGTGTCAGAGGTTGTTAACCAGTTAATAAATTACTTGTCATTAACATTTTTCGCTAATTAGTAAACTCCTGTAGGTACTTAGCTGACATTATTGCAAATCAAATGGAAAATTTTATCGGTCGCGTTTATAATTTATCATCAAATTAATTACAGAAATATTATTGTCTTATAATAAATAGATTGTTAAAGTAGTTGTTTTGGCCGAAGCATGTAGAATAGTGGCCACTAGCCCTTGGTATGTAGATGATTAGATAAAGGTGTATTAAGATTATCCTCTTAGTCCGGATTAGTCAAAAAACCTAGTAGTTTTCATGTTTTACTAGCCTACCAAACTTGCTCACATTCCTCACTACATAGGTTAGATTTTGAGTTGTATATACGGATTGTAATAACAAATTGTTAAGCTAGAAAGCTTTTAAGGTTGTAGGTACTTTGGTATAATTTTGTTTGACTAAAAAGATAATTTTACGAAAATCATTACGGCCCGAAATGTAAGGGGCCGCAAAAATAACAGGCACGCGAGACTTGTTATCTTCACGTCTCGAGGTAGTGGACGCATTGACAATGACCAGGGGGTGTTGCAAATGTCCATAGGCTATGTGCTTGTCGGCCTACTTGTCAAGGATACCCCCTAGGGTTGTCTAGTCGGGATTAAGAACAAGCGTCTAGTGGTATAATATTGAGAATCTCCCTTATTGCAATTCCAGAACCAGCCACTGAGTAGTGGTGATGTCAGCGGCGGTGGACAGCCTACAGCAGATCAAGATGGGATCCATGAGCACGAAGCGCGCGGAGCCGCGGTTCAACGGACACGCCGCGCAGGGACTGAACGGGGACACGCGCGTCATGAACGGGGACTTGAACGGACTCAACGGGGACTCGCACGGCATGAATGGCGACGTGCAGCGGTGGGAGGAGATGTTCCTGCCGATGCCGCTGAGGCTGGACGACAAAGTGCGGGCGCAGAAGGTATGGAATCATTCTATAACCGTATATTCATTTCTCTCCTTCACTGTTCAAGCCGAGTCCAGCAACAACTTTTATATAATGCTGTCGTTAAACTTGATCATGGCGTCACAGTTTGGACAGGTAAGATTCTCATAGAAAAAATAACTTCTAACATCGCTTTCATGGTCAATCTGTTGATCGAATAGTTAAATGTTTGATGAAGCAGGTGAACCTGCTTCCTTTATAGCTGTCAAAACGGCCCTTCACTAGAATGTGTGTGAACCTTTTAATCTCTTTTCAGTATAACACAATTATGGAAGGGCTTTTATAAAGCCCCTTATAATGGCGAGGTATAATCTTATCTTGTGATATATCTGTAAAACACATGTGCGTGTTTCTGTATTAATGAGTACCTACTCAGATTGTCTATCCATCAATTTACCAATGTATGAATGACGCAACGCCGCAAGGAGGCGGTACGTCAATAAAGATTCTCGATTATTCCATCAATTTCCATGAAATAATTAGTTACTTACGGCCGCTGCGCCTGCGCCGCTGGTCTCTTAATTGATAAATTCATCTGACGGCGCAACGCGCGTGTTTCCTCGTACGTACTCTGGCCATGGACATGCGGTAATACTGGATCTGCGCAGATTGGATACCTTCCTTATGAGTACTAAGGTTCCGGATTCCTCTGAGTTAGGAAATACGTACATGTTTCACTTGAACTAAATACATATTCAGGATTGCATGACGAAACACTTGTTTAAGTACCTGGTCGGCCAGTGATGTTGATCACCTGAAACACTTGTTTAAGTACCTGGTCGGCCAGTGATGTTGATCACCTGAAACCTTACAGAATCAGAAATAGAACGTCGACTCCGAATGAGTCGCTGATGAAACTATATAAAATTTTATTTCTAATCGTATGATGACTACTTAACCAACATAGAATATTGTTACCTCATTTGTTTGTCACTTAATAGTCATCATCTGCCTGATTCTGGCCCTTTTTCTGTGTAATTACATATTACGAGAGATTTTGCAGAATGTTAGTGGCCAACCTCCTGCCCGAGCCCAAATTTCAATTGTGAAGTTCAACAGGTAGCTGTGACTGCGTCGGTCAAGCAATAAATCTTATCTAGATACTGAATCGGGATTATGGATAAAGGCATTCTTCTCTCATTCCACGCTTTCTGGTATCTAGTGCTTAGTATCATCACAGTTTGGACTGTCGTCCAGTGCCTTATTAAATTAGTATATTTTCGTTTCTTTAGTCATACTGCATTTTCCTATTAACTGAATCATTAGCAAGGCAATGTACTAATCGCTCAACGACAAGGCCTTTCTCAAATCTAGCCTCCAGAAAACTCACGTGAGATTCGTTTCACTAATGGTTTATTGTGTGTTTCGAGCAAATGGTGCTAAATAAAGTTATGTGGAGTATCAATATATTGGCGCCGCTAGCCGAGGGTTAGCTGGGAGTCCGCGCGGCCGCCACCGCCGCCCCGCCACCCCGCCGCCCCGCGACGCCGTGGCCGTGCTCGCGGTTGTGTCAGCTCCCTGATTGTAATGAATTGCGCTTTGATTGATCGCTCGATCCCGCAATGCATCGACGGTTCTCCATCTTCGTGATTTATTTTTATAACTTTTATTGCTTTTTTATAGATGTCAATTAAATGTACGATTTATGGGTTTTGTGTGGTATTGACACAATGATCAATGATGCACCATAATCATTACAGAAATCGATACGAATATAGTCAGTACATTCAGTCGGACAGTTCTTTGTGGATTTTTTAGGGTATAATGTTTTGAAGGTTCTGAGTGGTGCGATGATATTTATTTGTGTTTGAGCTGTGGAAAATATAGGGGGCTATTTAGATAAAATATCAGATCGATATCTCACACAGAAGCCCGCAATAAAGTGTGACATTTCCACAAACGTTACCTTTATGATGCACAATGTGTTTACTTGGCAATTAAGTTTAATTGTTTTATGTTTGCACTGCGCCGCGAGGGCTTACCACCACCTGCCATAAAGATAACAGATAATGTGACAACATCCTCTCATCACATGTCACCACCTGGTGCCGCCGGCTGGCGAGCGCCACCGACGCGCCACCGACGCGCCACCGACGCGCCACCGACGCGCCACCGACGCGCCACCGACGCGCCGCGCGCTAAGCTCTTTATTGTTTTATTGCTACTTTATTTGTTTATAAATGATTTACTTAGTTTTTGTTACCGATAACGGTTATGATAATTCAATCCTTATTGATTTCTCTGAAATTATTGAGTACATACAGATCGTATAGTTGATGTCAGTCACCGAATCAATACCTACGGGGAGGTCCGCTAGATAGTTGTGTAGGTTTCTCGATTTTCTTCCACCTATTTTTGGATAACCCAACTCTTTTGATTTGTATTTGTTGTTGCATTGATGGATAGAATTTGATAAGAAAATATTAGTTTAGAATGATAAATACTTCTCAATGAAGTATTATCACTTACACAATAAATGTAACAAATAATTTTTTTCACAGTTTTTTAATATAAAAAAGCAGTCAAAAAGGGTTGATGTCCGATATTGAATACGGTTGTCTAGAGTGGTAATAAGCCTGCTTCTGCATTGATTTTTGTGTCGGCCAATTCTTGAAACCCTTGCGATCCTTTCACAGAAAACCTTATAAGAACCACTGGTGTAGTAGATTCTCAACCTTTGGATTGGAATTTAGTTTGCTTCCAAACACCGAAATCAATATCTTAGACGTTACATTCAGTTAGCGATATGAATAGCGAAACAGTTGCGAATTCACAAAACGCCTGCACTACAACAATCCATATTATAGAAAGACAGCGTAAATTGATGTTTTGAAAATAGTATATACATACATACTACATACATACTACATACATAGTATTTACCATCAACAACTTACACTGTTGCATTTGTACATAATAGATTAGTTGCTAGTTTACAGATAATTATTTTGTGATTTTGGACCTATTAAGTTAGAAAAGTTGCTGATCAAGACTTATTTAGAAGTCGTGCCTTCATTATTAGCTACTAGCTTCCATTCCGCGGATTCACTCGCGTTCTCCAGGGCTCTAATGTTTCCCGGGATTAAAACATAGCATATATTACTCGAGAATAGTGCAGATTTCTATCAGCGAAAGAGATTTTGAAATCGGGTATGTAGTTGAATTCCTCTTATATCCGAATATACAAACTCTACCTCTTAATAATATCCGTAAAGATTGTTAGACTTTATATATTGTACTAGCTGTCCCCCACGGTTTATTATTGTATTATTATTATTATTTAAAAAAAACGCATCAAAATCCGTTGCGAAGTTTAAAAGATTTAGCATATATAGGGATATAGGGTCAGAGAAAGCGACTTTGTTTTATACTATGTAGTGATCAAGGTGTTAATTATTCCTCGGATGATTGACAAGCATGATAATATTTGTGTAGTTCAGTGCGGTCTGCCTGACCACTACACACAATAGAGACAGTTCGAGTTGTGTGGGTATTGACATGTGCCCCGTGCGAGGGTTGGTTCGACCTCGCCGAGGGTTCATCGGCAGCTCTGAGGACTGCGGTCAACAAAATAAACATTACTTTCTATTGACGTTTGATTGAGAATCGTGGTACTCCATTATTATGGGTCTGCGGTGTAGTGGCTTGGTACCTAGGAAAACGTTTGAGCACATGAAAATATATTTGTTTTTGAAGAGAATATAAATAAGCTATATACCTACTTTAAACCTAACATAACCATATCTAGGTTATCTAGTTTTCATGATACTCCAGCACCGCTTTAATTGGGACCAGCTCTTATGTGTAAAGTTGTAGCGATCAGGTTCAATAAATAAACAAAAATAGATTATTATTTTTAATTTGCGACATTGTATGGACTCTATCGGTGATTGAGAAGTGGTTACAAATTTGAAACTGTTTGCAATAACATAACTTACAGATAACAGAAAGGGAAGAATGACCCAGGATATTTTTATTACATATTTATTTAATAAAAATCCGACAAAGCTTGATTAAGAGTACGGTGACCTTGTGCGTACTCGTGACAGATAATAATAATGAATAAGAAATGTAATAAAACACAGTCCTGTTACATTTTATTATCTGTGCACACGGTCAAGGTGTCGATTAATGAATGAATGAATGATAATTGAATTGAGTGAGCGGCTATCGTGCAGCCTGAATGTTTGTTTGATGGATTGCAGCCTGTTTAGGATCGGATAGTCTTCAAAGCATTACACGTTATTTATAATCTATAAATAGTCAGACTAATATTATAAATGCAAAATTTGTGGTTCCTCTCTACGCGTACCACCTGCTTCCGACTAGGCCCTTCTCAGCAGGTTGATTCGGTACATTTAATAGCGAGCTGAGTCGGGTGATCGTAGGTTCAAACTTAACAATGAGCTAGAGCTTTCGGTAAAGGAAAATATTGTGACAATAACAAAGCACGTTGATAAGGTACATTCTACCACCGCTAAGTTTTTTAGCAGCTGAATTTGAGAGCCAGTCCCCTTGTAAGTATTGCGTGCTCACCACGGATAATCACTTAGGTTCCATGGTAGGATTGTTGTCACACATGCCTAGCCAGATAAAGGATGTTTGGTAAAAATGCTCTGCCGACAAACACGTGTCCTGCCCTAGCTTTGTAAAACTCTATAAGTTACGCAACAACATAACTTGAACGTCTTTAGTTTAATTGCAATTAAAGTATAAACAAGTGCCCGAGCGGATGATCGACGAGCGCGCTTCGTTAATTAATAACGTTATTAATTGGTTTTGATAAACTATGACTAATGGCTTTCATATTTTCATAAAAAAAATTGTCATATTGTAATGCATTATCATCGTATTCCTGCCCTGTCTTGCTATTTGCGGTTTGGTGCATTATAACAAGAGATTTGACAGAAATTTATTGCCGGCCGCTTGCATATCTTTGAGAATTCTTTTGTTGCCCACTTGGATCAAAGTGCTAAGTGCATGTGGTCGGCAAACTATGTTGCCATTTATTACTAAAACGTAGGAATGTGTTGCGATGGTTCCTAAGTCGGTGCCCTAAGTTTGGAAAGCAAACCGCCTCTGGCCTCATTCTTCATTTCTTGCAGTCGTCACCCGTAAGATCACCGCGATACTGTTGTAAATCATTACTTCTTAAACTTTTTATGCTATGATTTTCGGGCGCATCATGAAGAGTATTTCATTCTATCATTCGTCCCACGCACAGTCAGCTCACGTCAACCCACAGCGGGGCATAGTCCATCTCTCTGCCCCGTCCTCTTCTGGTGTGTGCTAGTCTCATTCACAGTTTGATGCATATTTGTTTCGAACTTTGTTCAGCTACAGCAGGTAATTGAATGAGACGGATTGGTGTGTTACGCAGGTGGAGGCGCGTCTGTCGGGGCTGGTGGCGTGCGGCGCGACGCTGCAGCGCGTGAGCGCCGTGTTCGAGGAGGAGCTGGAGCGCGGCCTGCGCCAGGAGCCATCCAGCCTGCAGATGGAGAACACATACGTGCCCGAGCTGCCCGATGGCACAGGTAATATTATATACGAACTAAAGCTAAACATGTTTAAGTACCTGCAGCCTGGTATTGATATATTAACATGCACGAGAGACATCGAAATGCTCACCACATGACACATTAGGACTAAAACTGCTATTCTTAAAACAATTTTGTCTTGCACATTTCAGACGACTAAGTGTTTTCACACCAAACTCGTGACGAACAAATAGTGACGGACAGACATGACTTATGCTATTCCAAGGAACTACTAGTACTGCTAATTTCAATAGTAATTATTAGAGTCAGACTATTAATAAGTGATAGTAAAAGCCTATTTGAATAAAAAATATTTTCATTTCATTTCACAATCAAATCCTTACCCCCCTGACTACACTAATCGGAAAACACACACATACAGTGTGGAGGCTGCAATGATGTATAAAAGCTAACTGGTGATCTTTGTGTTGTAGAGGAGGGCGTGTTCCTGGCGCTTGACCTGGGCGGCACCAACTTCCGCGTGCTACTGCTGGAGTTGAGCGCCGGCCAGCTGGTGCGCGAGGACGTCAAGCAATACCACATCAGGTATGCGTACCTACTGCACGCTACAACCTGCTATATTTAGATTGGCATTTTATTTCAGATGTAGTAGTTCTGGTTAAAATAATTGGTCTAACGTAATCTAAATACAAATTTGCGATTTGATTCTTCATGTTGTTTGAATTGTATGACTTATAAAAACTTGATTATTCGTTCCAGTGACGAGCTAAGGCTGGGACCAGGCGAAGAATTGTTCAGCTTCCTCGCCGATTGCGTACAAGACTTCCTAAAATCCGAGGGTATGGAGAAGGACTCATTCTCATTAGGTACGTTAACTTCACTGTCGTTATACTTTACTCGCTTATTTTGTATAATGCTAGACTGAGGTTTCCTTTGTATTCTGTGGAATTTGGTGCACCGAATGGAACCAACTCATTTTTTTGCGATGATAAAAATATAAATATCCTGGGACATTCTTCTCGCACGATATTCTGTTTCGAATTTACGCAGAGGTTGAAGGTACTTCTTGTATTAGGGCAACCAGATAATTGATGTACTACATAAACTTCTTTTGAAATACATAGTTGTTGTTGAGATATTTATGTGCCGTGCGATGATGCACCATATAAAACTATATAAGCGAACAATAATATGAACGATCTCGTATCGTGCAGGGTTCACGTTCTCGTTCCCGATGAAGCAGCACTCGATCTCGTCGGGCGAGCTGATCACGTGGACGAAGAGCTTCAACTGCGGCGGCATGGCCGGCGTGGACGTGGCGGCGCTGCTGCAGCGCTGCCTGCACGCGCGCGAGCTGGACGTGACGGTGCGCGTGCTGCTCAACGACACCACCGGCACGCTCATCGCCGGCGCGCACATCGACGCCGGGGTCGGGGTTAGTCTCCTCCTGTTTCTCTATACCCTATACTAGTTGTATTTTGACACGCGTCTTTCAAAAAACCATAATAAAAGTCTGATATCATCACGCAGAATAGACCCCGAGTTTATAATGTCTACTTTAAAATAATACCAGAAATATAGTTTCTTCTTTATCGGACATTCACTGGATATTGACCTAATAGTATGTATTTATTTAACTGTTTTCCAACGTAATCTATACTGAATTTTTGCAGATAATGCTTATACATTTTTCCAACTCCCTCTACGTACTCCTGTCCCTCTTAACGAAAAATGTCAGTAATACTCTCTGGATTTGGTAATATTTTATCATCTGGCTTTATTTCTTCTGCCTTGACTTCTCTTCTTCTCATAGAGCCTCTCGACACTGAAAATGGTGGCTAGTTTTCATAACTAGTTCTTCTCTAAAATTGGAATTTATTACCACCTACTATAATTTTTGTCATTTGTACAAGCTGGTATCTCAAAATGTATCTTATGTCTATAGAGAGAAGAGCATCAGGTAACGCATGTCCGTTTGTATCGTCTCCAGATCGGCGTGATCCTGGGCACGGGCTCCAACGGCTGCTACATGGAGCGCGCGTCGCGCGTGCAGCACTGGGAGGCGGCGCACGAGCGCGTGCAGGACGTGTGCGTGGACGTGGAGTGGGGCGCCTTCGGGGACAACGGCTGCCTGCACTTTCTCCGAACAGAATTCGACGAGGAGGTCGACCAGCGCTCGCTGCTCACCGCCTCTTTCACGTATGTAGCTTGGCTGTATTTTAACTGCCTTTAAATAATCATAAAATAGGTCTAAAGGTTCCTTTTCATTCTTTATTTAAACAATTCAATTATTTTATCTAGAGAATTCCATACAGGCCATTATATATTTTTTGATTTCGATTCGTAAACTTTTTGTGTCCCCTGCTATTTGTATAGGTGTGAGTGAGTAATGTAGAAGGTAATAACGTTGCAGGTTCGAGAAGTACATCGGCGGAAAGTACCTGGGTGACCTGCTCTGTGCGGCGCTGCGCGGGCTGGCGCGCGACCGACTGTTCCCCTTCGCGCCGCCCTTCGGCTCCCTAGACTCCGCGCACCTTAGCCTCTTTGAACAGTCAGTTGATCTCATTTCCAAATTATAGACTTACGTTTCATAATCTCAAATTCCCAACCTATTCATCACAGAATCTCAGTCTACTATACATATTATGTTTGTATATGACATGTATTGTGTCCGTTTTCAGAGAGAACTGTTCAGGGGAGGTGAAGGAGACGCTGGCCGCGCTGCGCGAGGCTGCGGCCGCGGCCGTGGAGGCGGAGGAGGAAGCGGGACAGGTGGCGGTGAGCGAGCAGGACGCGCTCGTCGCGCAGCACGTCGCGCAGGTCATCTCCAACAGAGCTGCACAACTTGTCTCGGTTTGTGAGTATCTCTCTCTACCCGAGTCCATTCATTGCTCCAGAATAGAGTTCCGTTGTCCATTGTCAGGTTTCATCGGATCAGCAACATTTCATTAAATGTCAAATCGGTAGTTAAAATAGTTTGTATGAAAAAATAGTAGTAAAATCATAAAGTATAAAAATAGTAAATGTAGTAAATTGTGACGTCATATGACATCATTGTATGATTTACTTTTGAGGTTAAAGTGTTGAAATAAAACCAATACATACAATAAAGCAGACCTTGTGCTATGGAAACCCGATAACTCATATACCTACCAACTATACTTATATACTCACCATTTTTTTTCTCATCTAAACACATACTTGTATTGATGGTTAATATTTGTTAGTACTTCGAGCCGGATATGAATGAGCGATGTCATGTATTGTTGGCAGCTGAGTAAAGGGCACTTAATTTATAAATACATTTTATCTAGAAGATGTCGATGGAGTTAACGCACTACAGTTAAGTTTAAGCGTGTTGAGAAGACCAATGCTCAATGTGTGTGTGTGTGTGCAGGTATAGGGCGGCTGCTGCAGCGCATGGAGCGCACGCACGTGGCGGTGGCGGTGGACGGCTCCGTGTACAAGCGGCACCCGCGCATCGCCGGCCTCATGGACAAGTACATCCGGCTGCTGGCGCCGCACTGCCCGGTCAGTCTCTCACACTATCATCTCATCTTAATCCGGCTCCTAATGCCAGCCGTGTCATAATATATATTAAAGGTGGAGAAGCTGAAAATCTTATAGGGTTAATCGGTTTTTTACCGAATGTTTCCTACATCGATACTTCTCTTTGATATCTCTAAGCTATACTCTAAATAGTGTGTAAAAAATCAATAGTTCTATCTGTTTATTTACTTTTCATCTTCAACTACGCAATAGATTTTGATGCGTTTTTCGCCATCATTTAGAGAATTTAGAGAATTGCTTACGAAACGTTTATGTATACTATAGTATATTTACATTTAGGCGAGCCAATATTATAAACGCGAAAGTTTGTATGTGTGGATGTATGTATAGATGTATGGATGTTTGTTCCCCTTTCACGAAAAAACTACCGAACGGATTTGGATGAAACTCGGTACATAGTTAGAGCATATATTGGAATAACATATAGGCTACTTTTTATCCCGGTAAAATGTTACATCCATCGGGAACGCGAATGAAACCGCGGTAATAAATGTAAATTTCAGGTTGTTTGAGCTTCCTTCAAGCCTTAACGGAGCCTATATCGCTGCGCCTATATCAGGCAAAGTATGAGACACATGTGTGATACAACCCTCGTGTTACAGTTTACCCTGCTGGGTGCCGAGGACGGCAGCGGCAAGGGGTCCGCGCTGACGGCCGCCATCGCCGCGCGCATCGCCGCCAGGGACTCGTAGCGACCACCCGCCACCCCCCACCACAACTACCACCACGACCATCCCCGACCAACCCATTTACATTTTTGACAAGAGCGGAATCGGTGCTAAAATTTTGTATCTCAAGGAGAGCCCATTCGGCAAATAAAGGTCATGTTTCAAGGTTTTTAGGGCAGCTATTAGTTATTACTGGTCAACACGGCCGAACCCAATTTATTTTATTTACTATATATGTATTTAATATCAAGGTCGATATCCGTTATTTGTTTTGGGTCTCCGTTAACCAAAGTCTGAAGATTTATAGGTAATTTTATAGTCATAAGTAAATATTGTGAACTATTTTTGTTTGTAGCTGCCAAATATAATACTACTTGACAGGCAATTGGGGCGCAGTGCCCATTGGGGAGACAATCTAGTACCTCGTAGGAATGATATTGTTGAATTGTTGTTGTGACGTTGATACGCTCAGTTTAGAGATTATTGAATACTGTGAGTAAGTTTGTGTGCGTGTGTGTGACTCAAGACTACTACTGCACTATTTGGGCGACAATCGTATTTGACCAAAAAGAAACGATAATATTTTTTTACTTACAAGAATATACCATTTTATTATAAACCGCAGAGTGCGTTAAGTGCTTGAAGATTCGTATGTATGAATGTGTGCTTGTCGCTCGCTGGCCGAGCGTGCGTGTCGTGGCATTTGTTGTGTAATACAAGTACCGAGTAGCAAGTAGCGTAGCTATAGCATATTATACGTTAAGTACCTACTTATATGTAACAATATCAATATAATATATACTTTACTAAAGTATATCGCGTATCGAATGTTGACTGAAACGGTTTTAAGGGATTTAGGAAGTAGTTTTAACGAGAAATTGTTTTATAGTAGGTCTCCTCGCGGGAGGATGTAAGAGACGGCTGACGTATCTCAGGGAGGCAGGCTGCGCTGTGAGTTGTGAGGCGAAGTCGCTAGTGTAAGTACACACACATATCGTGCCATACTCATATTTGTTATATTGTTTATTGACACAAACGAACAGACATGGTAACGAGTCTTGCCAAGGCTAACACATATTCGTGCTTGTGTTAAACTTATACTACAATATACATATATCGTTATTTTTATTCTTTGTTATTGTCAAACGAGACGTCAAGGTGTGTGATATAATACAAATGTATATAAAATTTTACAAATAATTATTTATATATATACTAGCTACTTAGGTTTTAGTAGTTGACCGTGAGATGGGATCGTGCAATGTCCTCACCAGATAATATATAATTCATACAATGCTGTGTGAAGGTAGCCAGGACTCGATGCATTACTGTACTATGTAAATATTAGACATATTTGTTAGTTGTGTAATTAGGTGCTGTTTATAATATTAAAATAAATTTTATTTTGTCTCGAAAATATGCATTTTATTACTACAAACAACTATTTCGGATAGTGAATCTTTTTCGACAACTTTTGAAATATGATCACACAATACCCTTGTACTCATTGTGTATGTCGTAGCTCCATCTTAGAATTGACCACTTCATGATGTGGCCGACCATTTCATGAAGTGGAAAATACCCGCGGTCCGCATCGTGATGTTGTCTCTCGAATGGACGGTATGAAAGCTGAACGCACGAATACTTCATGATATGGTTAAACATAAGTGACCATTACGTAAAATAGTTACGTTATCCACCGGTAGAGGCGCTGATTTGATGTTTTTTTTAACTATTATTTATTTTTCATTTTTTATTTAATTTTTTTTGAGTGCCCGAAAGAGTAAGTCTGGAACTGCACGCATGCGTAGTTCGCACACTAGCTCTATATCTCTTACTCGCATGCAAAGGATGCGGAAAGAAATTAATTAATCCTGGCGAATCTAATTAGAATAATCGGATGTTTTGATCGGATTATTGCATTGTCATCGGTCTTTGACAGGTGCGCAAAGTTTGAATTAAATCTGATCGTTCAAAGTAGGACAAATTGAGCTCAAAGAGGTCGGTTACATACATACATACATACAGGTGAAGCTAATATAAAGCGTGTAAAAATGTTCATAAATATTCCGATTGAATCGACTCTGAAATATGCACTGAGTGTGAATTTATCATTAAGTTAATTATTTTATCAATATAATTCCGACCCACGCCTCTGATTTAAACGATATTGTCAAACAACTGACATTTATGTCAAACACGTTACATTATAAGAGTTTAAGTTGTCAAAAGCGGTTACATTAGAAAAGTTAATGTGGTCATTATGTTTTCTTAAATTTTGTCATTTCCGCACAATTTAAACAAAAAAAGAATTAGCAAAATCGGTCCTGCCGTTCAGAAGTTATGGGCGTACATACATTTCGCAGATAATTTTTTTTATACAGGGTGACTGGTGAGATACCTTCTATATTTGAGGTGATTTGACGTGATAGTTGGCGATCATATATGATGAAAAAAAAACATTAAAAATAAATATTAAATTACTTCTTAGTAAACTTAGTAAACAGTACACCGAGAGTCCCGTATTTACCTGCGCAATACTTGGATACGCGCAGCGCGCTATCAACACAGAATACATAGGTACGTACACTGTACAGCTGTTGCCTACCTACATCGAGACCTCTCCCCATGTATGATCCGCATGAGTATGATCCGTTTTCCCTTCATACTTTAATCCTGGCTTAGGATAGGCAAAAACACCTAGGAAATCACTAATTTGTTGATTAAATAAAGTGTAGAATGTAGACAATAGAATTTGAGAGGAGGTTAAATCTACAGAGCCACTGAAAAGTTCAAAAACCTTGGTATTTTCGGTGTATTTAAAAAATGGAATCATACCTATGTCCAACGATTGAATTTAATTAAACTAGTCTTCAAGTTGTTCAAAATGTGTACCGCCTCGTGTGATGCATAGTTCTATTCTAGACTATTCGGCTCTAGTTCTAGACTAGCGCGTGCCGCACGTGATTAGATCAATTTAAACAACAAACACCGCGGCGTGTTTAGAGAGTATAATATCCACATTTCACTTATTTTTAGAGATATTTTGGTCAAAAATTAAGCACCTAATTATATCATTTTAACGAGAATCGAGTACCGAGTACTCTCCATAAGTATCGAAGGTATCTCACCAGTCACTCTGTGTATATTCTACGATCTCCTATTAGTGTTGTAATTTTTAAATATTTTTATTCGATTAAAATATTGTAATATTGCCAAACGTTGATGGACACATCATCAAACGTTGACGCTTAAACACATACATAGTCAGTTTTTGCTGGCTATATCATGAATTACAAGCATTTCATGAAATGATCTATTCTAAGATCTGGTCACGACATATATATTAATATGCTCTGAAGGGCAAGGCAGAGTGCGAGCGGGGCCGCGGAACCGTTGTAACCGCAGCGCGGTGGGGGAACATAATTCAAGGTTTTAGAAAAAATGTGGTCGTGCTTGGGCGGATGTGGTAACTTGAAAAACTGCTGTAGTCTGCTACGTAAACCAGTATGGTACCACTGGTGTAAACAATATTGGTGTAGTTAAAATAAAACACTTAATAAGGTATAAAATAATCATAATTTAATAATATTAATAACTTAATCTATTATTTATCATTATAGTACACTAAAAAATGAATGAATGTTATGTGCGGTCTTCATTCAATATAAGATCGTTGGCGGTAATGTACTGTTATAAACTGGTAACGTTGTGGCTAGTAGGTATTTAATTAAAAGTAACTGAAGCATTAACAGCTATACCCTAATAATAAAGAGTATGTAGTAACGAAATAAAATTAATGTTTAAGTAAATTAAATTCGACCCTTGCCTCTTAGAAAACGTTGATTTTATGAATCAATTCTCGCGGTTCAATTATACCCGGCACTGTCTGTCACCATATCCTTGTATCTCTAGAGTTTGAGTGATTCGTAAAACATGTTCATGTCTGTGAAGTCAGCAGTGTGAGACGTCGTCCCCGTCCCCGTCTCCGTCCCCGTCCCCATCGCCGTCCCCGTCGCCGTGGACGTCGTCAGCGCCGCGGCTCCTCACGACACCTCCACCTTCTCGCGCACCTTCCGGAGGATGCTCTGCAGCTCTGACGCTGACGTGGTTTTGTACTACAAAAATATGAAATAGGTTAAAATGAGTTATATTAATATGGTCATTTGTATTACCATTTGAAAGCAATTATTCTACACACACTATAAAAAAAACACATCAACAATGAATGCACGGTACAGGTGGTACAGGCGGTGCAGCCGTAAAATATTATCAGAATCAGTATTTTACATAGCACGCACTTTGCACAGTTGCAGGATTGTGCAAAATTGGTCCACAAAATAGGAGCTCGCATGTCGCGGTCGTTGTGAACTATCGGAGTGTGGATCACTGAGAAGTGAAGTTTTAGTAAAGACACAATGCATCTTTGAATTAGTGTTATTTAGCCCATTCTCAAATGTAGAGTTAAAACATGGTCACGTACAGAGACAGACGCATATAATTATTTATATAAGTTTCTCTAAAATGTGTCATCTAATACGGCAACGGAAAACAGTGACAAAACGAAACGTGAAGCTCAAATGGAGCTCGGCAGGACACTTGACGAGACGGAATGGTTCGACGCCAGCTGTAAAAATAACCGATAGGCAGTGGCGGCAAATAATTTAAGGAAAATGAAACTAGCTCGCGGATGTCTCGTCGCGGCTTCCATGATCGGTCTCTTTCACTAGCTACGCCATCACGTGTGAGGTAAGCTCTCGAAGGCTTCGTTGCGCGGACTCGCCGACGATGTTTGTATTAGCTGAATATAGCAGCACAGGACTGAATTGTGGTGTGATAAGGTGAACGATGCTCATTGCTTAGCAGAGGGAAGAAGTGAGCTAATTACGTAGATATAATGTTTACAAATATAGAATAAGACTATGAATATTATGTGCTGGTGAGGATATGTGCGGAAGCGAGTATGTGTTCGGTCTCACCGTGCCCGCGCACGTGCAGTGGGCGACTCACCCCGGACACGTTTCTCTGAACGAGTATCTGAGAGTAGAGGCGCTTGCCCTCGTCCGCGCCGAGGGCCCGCTCCAGCTGCGCTCGCGACAGCGCGAACAGCTGGTGCCCAGCCACGCCCAGTTGGCGCTGCGCCGTGTTGCTGAACCCTTTCGCCTCCAGCCACTCCACCACCTCGTCCGGGTTGGATCTCTGTAAAACACGAACCATTATAGAAAATCCGTTATTAAAACATTATATACTCCAGTAAACTTAAATAGTATGGTTTACTGTCTACAAGGAAACGCTTAAATTGGTCAATCTATTATTTATCTGGTGGGTAATCGCCTAATTGCATTTTATGCTCTTTTATGATCCTGATTGTAGCTAAATGTGCGTACCTGGTCAATGAATATGTCCGGGGTCTTCTTGATGTCGAGCTTGTTCCGCCGTTGCTGTATCTGTGGCAGCACCATCTTCAGCTCCTCGTGCAGGTCGCCGCCCGAGCTCGCCACTGACTTTGTTGCTGTAAGTGACCATTATAAATGACCTCATAAAAGTTAAATTCTAGATTTATCCACAAAACAATTACAAGGGGGTCGAAGTGCCCCGAGTGGTTTTGAAAAAAGGAAACTCGGCAGTGCACGCTCGACTCGGCGGGGCTCCCCAGACTTTTCAATTGAGTTTATATTCAGCTAGTCTCCTAAAGGACTCCAAGCTTTAAAAATATTTGGTTTACCGCTATTCGATATCAGTATCTCGGAATGATCTTGGAAATTCCAAAATTACTTTAACATAAGCGATCATATTCACTGCGAATAATGACTGATCATACTTACACTTCATGGTGTCTGTCTTGACAGGCGGCGGCGCCGGGGGTGCAGGCGGGGGTGGCGGGGGCGGTGGTGGAGGGGGAGGTATTGCCTCCGGTTTCTCTGTAATTCACACACGCATATGTAGTCACCCTGACAATTGTGTATGATGTCATGACGTTTTAATATGAGATGAAAATAATGAGTAGGTAGTAAAGCGATCACGTTTAGCACAAATATATTAGCGACACTTACCCCCGACAGCGCAGGACACACACACACACACACACACACACACACACACACACACGTCACTAATAAAAGAAAGTAAGCGAAGCCTCACACAAGAAAAGGAACTATTAACATCTGCGACCACGCAACACTCAGATTATTTGATGTGATTTTGTCCTTTGAAATGTCAACTAATGACCGAATGTATATTTAGTCGAAATTAAAACTTAATCGATTAATCGATGCTTATCTGTCGATGCATCGGCCGCCGATGCGAGCCTCACACGAAGGGAGATCGGGTGTAGATTAGGAATAGAATGCCAACACCGAGTTTGATAAAAAATTTAATGTATAAAAATGTAAATACAAACACGGAGCATTATCTAGTTTGTTTAGGGAGTGAGCGTTCTGTAGATATTACCATAAATAGAACACATTTTTGTCGTAGCGACCGGCGACGGTCGCTCCACAAACATTTGATCAAAAGTAACAACAAATATTTGTAGTGACCGTTCACTCTCTGCGGAACTGGTCAGCGAACGAGCTGCCGTGTCGGGTGTACTGTACAGATCGCCCGCTCCGATACATAATTAATATATTAAAATTATTTATAAAATATACCCATATAATTTGTTTCATTTACAATCTCTTATCTTAATTTAGATAACTTCTTTCACATAAATATCTTTGAGTTTATTGACAATCTAATAAGTTAATAAATGTTCGTTTATCGAGCAACAAACAATAGAATTTATCTCTTCGAAAACAAATCAACTGCAGTGCAGAGAGGTTACCTATTGAATGTAGCGCAATCTATGTAACAGCTGCCCTACGATATAACGTTAAACACAACTCTAATCATTATATAAAAATCAGACTTGTAAGTGTGCCGACTTTTAAACTAGCGGAAACAATAGTAAGGTCATGAGGGACGTGCGCTATGCCTGTTCTCAACTGCACGCACCTACTGTGGTGCACGTGCGGGGAGGCGGCGTGTCGGTTGGTGGGCGATCAGAGGATTCATCTAGCTACTCGTCACACTAGTGCCCGCCGCCTTCCCGCACCGCTCTCTGTGTGTATGCTGCTTTACGTTTTATTTACTAACAATACAATGTAGGTATATCGGACAGAACACACGAGTACCTTATAATTCAGTACGTACAAAGATTATTATGAAAAGTGACACTGACCGCAGGACGCCGGGTCATGCGCAGCTGCAATACATTTTAAAAATGAAATTAAAGCTTGGACGGATGAAGGGTTTCAAACATTAAAGCACATAATGAGAGACGCGTGACATGACCCGGCGCGTGGCGACGACACACAGGAGTAAGCGACAGACACAAGCAACACACACGACACACGCCACGTACACGCGACACGCGACACGCGACTCTAGCGCCGCCCGCGCCTATTATCTATGGATATGTCGTAATAAATATCTACTTACAATATATCGTATATAAATTATGACTAAAGTACGATCCCGGGGATCCGCAGCGGGCCGTCGCGGCGTCGTGCCGAACGGGCTGGTGGGAGGGAACCGACACTGAGATGTTAGAGCGGACGCTCATTCAGATGTTGAATAATAAATGCGTCGCGAATATCAGATGCATCGATGTGCGTGACATAACAGTAGTCGCAACCCTAATGAATATCGATCTAAAATAGACTAGATCCACAATTATTGGGCACAAAAAGAATACAAGGGCAAAGTGGAAGGAGTTATATCATTCAGAAATTACGTATGTAAGAATAATTGGAACGCCCGCGTGTATCTAATATATTTTACATGGATGCAAATGTATGGAGTGTGAGACAGAGGTCGGCGGCGCTAGAAGTAGCGGAACTCGCCCTTCTTCCCGAGGCGCTCGCGACGCACCCAGTCCGCCCCGCCGGCGCCACCGCCCCCCGCGACCTGACCGCCCCCACCCCCGCCCCCGCCCGCCCTACCCGGCGCACCTGTGGGGCTGCTGCCTCCCGAGCCGCGGCCGCCACCCTCCTGAAACATACACAATAATTATACATTTTTGAATTAATAGTCACATCGACAAATTATGATTTCAAGGCCACCAAATAGAGAATTTTCTGAGCGAGAATTACGAACACAGCCATAGACGGGAGGTAGAGGGGTCTCGCAGGGGTCCCTCGGGTGGGTGGGCTAGAGTGTCACCTGGTAGTGCGTGTAGATGGGGTTGGGGTAGAGGTGCGGCGAGGAGGGCGGCGACAGCGCGGGCGCCACGATGGTGTGCGGCACGTGCGCCGTCACGCCGCGCCGGTTGCGCGCCTTCCACCACTTGCGCGAGTCGTCCAGCACCTGCCAGGTGTCGGTTAATATCAGACTTCCTTCCCGACCACATAGCGCCATAGCTGCCGATAACTATAATGCAGCCAGCTATGGGACTTCCATTATAACAGCTTATGTCGTCATGCAGCCGATCTAATCGATCTGCCGGTTTTAAAGGCGCTTTTTGTACCGAAATTGCAAGTTGCTGTCGAATCGACCATCGGTTTTCCGACGCAGAATTCCGCTCTGGCCGAAACGCTTAAACATTTATCTACTCGATCGATTGGCGTAAGGGCATATATATTAAACCTTTGGTAACCTCATAACCGGTCATAGTAAAAGGTATGTGAAAGAAGTATAGAAGTGGGGCTGGCCACCTTGTGTAATTTATTTTTTTTTTTTTTTTTTTTATGCCACTTAGGCCGGCAAACAAGCAGACGGTCCACCTGATGGTAAGTGGTCACCGCCGCCTATGAACATTTGCAACACTAGGAGCATCGCCAATGCGTTGTCGACCCTGAGACGTGAAGTTGTTAAGTCTCATGTGCCTGTAATTTCACCGGCCCCCTTACCTTTCTAACCGAAACACAGTAATACAATTGCATTACTGCTTCACGGCGGAAATGGGTAAGGTGGTAGTACTTCCCCGGACGAACTCTGCACTAAGAGCTCTACTACTACTAAAATTATGTAATTATGTAATGGATATAAAGCTGGGTACCTCCAAGTACTCCCCGCGCACGACGGTGAGCTCCTTGTCGTTGTTGGCGGTGCGCGGGTACGTGACGCGCACGACGCGGCCGCCGCGCGCGCACACTCCGCGCGCCCACGCCTCGCCCAGCTCGTCTGCAACACCACACCCTGTTGTTACGTCCTACTGACGGACCAGTGCGACCGACTCTACGGCCTACACCTTTTTCGTTCGAGGAGATCTCTCGCCGTGGGGAAATAAAGACTATCCTGACCTCATTAAATGCTCGAAAATATGTCGCGCTTATAATTAAACCTTCGGAATGTCCTTTTTATTTATTAAAATGCTTAAAGAGCATGTGATTCATGAAGTTTCGATAGAGAGACTGACACAAGGCACGTCGTTAGCGGGGCAAAGGGAACATCGCGAAGTACCGGTTGTCGAATGGGTCAAAATGGGTAAATCATTTGTAAGTAAGTATGTTTGAACGTTAAAACTATGTGTGAGTAGTCGCCGGTAGTGTACTGACCGTCGTCCCGGTCGCGGTCGCGGTCGGCGCGGAACACGGCGGCGGGCGGCTCCCGCTCGGGCGACGACGCCGCCGAGCCCGAGTCCTCGCGTCCCATCGTCGAGCGCATGTTCCTGCAACACATCACGTCGCAAACTGCATTTAAAGTACTACTCGCGCCATGGTTTCCGGTCTTCTAAGTAGTTTTTTTCATTATGTGATTAAATTTCTTTTGTGAGTAATTTAACGCTTCTTGGATAACAAGTACTTCATTAGTAGTAGACAATTATGCCATTATGTGTAATTGAAATTACTATCGGTGTTTCGGTTGCGCTATCAAGACATAATGCATTTTAAATCGACATAATTAAATCTAATTATAATTTGATGAGAAATGTAGTCGACCACTTATCGGATCACCGTATAGAACAGCAGTGGCGGTGTATAATGAATGATTCAAGCCTCGTCCAGAAAGTAGGAACGTCATATGGAACGGTTAGACGAGATGACACAGAAGCGTAGTTACCTTGAGTAGGGCACGTACTGGTCAGTGTAGAGGTCAGGCTCGTCCCGCTCGTACCCGTAACCGGCCGCGTCGGTGCGATCGAGGCCGTCCCGTGCGCCCGCGCCGACGACTCCGGCCCCACCTCCGCCCCCGCCCCCGGGCCCCCCCGATCCCGCGACCCCGCCCGCGCGGCTCACTTCGCTACGTCGCGGTGATGATCTACACGCACACATACGCAAACCCCAACGTTACACAACACAAAACACAAATACACAAAAGAAAAGCCAGCTAAACTTTGAATGTAGTATTAATGAACTTGAAATGTAAAAAAATAGACGGACGAAATTACAATGAATACCCAGAGGCGTCGTTTGATTATGAAGCGATGGATGTCTGTATAGTGAGAACGTGGAACGTGTGTTACCTGCGTAGGGGCTGGTCATCCACTTGGTAGTCCGGTGTCCAGCCGTCCATGAACACGGGTTGGTAGGGCGGAATGCTTGTTTTCCACTGCTCTCTGCAATTTGATGAGGTTCGATGTTTTACAATATCATTAATTGAAATTCATATGATTATTGATATTATATTAGCTGCTGGACGCTCATCTCATATCAGAATCGTTCAAGCTGCGTTCGTCGTGGAGATAAATTTAATATGTCGAGTAATGAGAACAATATTTCGCTCCGCTCTCAACGAAGCTCGCCCCGTTTTCATGTATCGTGTAAACTAGAGCAACCATGCAGTGGGCCTACCTATAAAGAACGAGAAACGGTTCTGTCAATTCTGTATCTACCAAGATAGTGACAGTAGGTGATACATAGTGATGTGATTGTCGAGATGAGAAAAAAAATACTATTATGACGGTGACGAATATGTGGGTATCAAAACACATTTAAATATTTTATTTGCCTAATCTATACATAAGTACAATAACTACACGCTTATCACTCATAATCGATGGATTATCTCATAGCGAGCTATTTGAAGCGAGGGCCGCGGGATTATTGACGCGAGTATTTCCGACGAAAACAGATACGACGTGATAACGGGCCCCAATCATAAATATTTTAAACAATATCACGTCGCGTGACGAGCACGGTGGGTACGGTGCTGGCGGTGTGTAGGTACCTGGGTATGAGCCAGGCGTCCCCCAGGGAATGCCAAAGTTCGGTCTCCTTGCTGGTGACGCAATTGGCGAGCAGGTTGAGCGCGTCGCGCGTGAGCAGCGGCTGCACGACGCGCGAAGGCAGCCGCCCGTCGGCCGCGTCCTGCGCCGCGTCCACGATCAGCGCCAGCGGCGTGAACAAGAAGTGCACCAGCTCTGGCGCGTTGGGGTCGTGGATGTGAGCCCGCAGCCGTGCCAGCAGGTTGAACGACAGCTTGAACTTCTGCAGCACGTCCACGAAGTCACGCTCGGGCGGCGGCCGCGTGCGCATGGCTAGCATGCCCTCGCCCGCCCGCTTGCCGCCCCCGCCACCAGCCCCGCCGCCGCCCCCGCCGCGCGACCGCCGTCGCCGCTCCAGCTCGCGGGACGCCGCCGCAGCATGCTGCAGCCGCGCTATGAACTTTTCGATGTCGTCGAAGCAGCGGTTCAGGATGGCGATGTCTTGCTCGTACAGGCGCTCGGAGCCGGTGGACGAGGCGTCGTCGCGCTCGCCGCCGGACCCGCCGCCGCCGCCGCCGGCGCCCGGCCGCTCACGCTCTCGCTCCCCGCGCCCCAGCTGCGCGGACATTTGCTGCAAAGTAAACATACCCCGTTAATTCTTCTATCGGTTATCGTTTACCTTCAGTACGATATCCCTTGTCAGTGTACTCGTTCGAAGTTCGGTTGCGTAACTATGATTCCGACCATTGGAAACAGTGTGGGGCGAGAGACTCACACTGAGCACGGCCTCCCACTGCTGGCGCGTGTATGTGTGGTAGAGGCGAGCCATGCCGTCGCCGCCGCCGGAGTGGCACTGCCGCCGCCGGCGCCGCGTCGCATCGCGCTTCTATCGGAGCTGATAACGCGACGACGACGTCGCGCGGCTAATCCGCGATCGAGATCATCGCATTCTTCACTATACAAGCACAGTGTCGACACTGTTGAAGCTTAATCGCTCGTACCTACTCTAGAGATAAGATTTCATGGACATCGTTTATCTTCTCTAACATTAGCTACCTTTCGACTGCGTTTGTTGCCCGAGCTGTGACCGTTTTACCTTAACGTTCCTGCCGTCCATCGCCGTATCGACGTTCACGGGCCTACGACACACCACCGGTACTTCAGCGCAGTTTCAGGGCAGCACGCAGAACACACTTTTCACCGTTTAGAACACCGTGGTCACTATGAGCTCACGCACACGTAGCAGCATGCGGCGCCCGCGACTATATCTTGTACAATGATAACTAAGGCGACGAATATGCATATTTTAAATTAAAATTTGGCAATTACACGAAAGTATCGGCTACATTTAATCGGTAGATATAGAACAAAGTAATCGATGTGCTGCGCGTATCTGATCCGATAACGACGTCGACGGCCGCCGCAGCTGCGCTCGTTCTAAAAATATTACTGTCTGTATTTGTGACTCATGCGTCCTCACGGACCTGTAGTGGGAGCCAGTGTTTTTGCATTAGGATATAGCTGGATTAGGATACAAGTAATACTGCACACCTAATCGCACTCGATTCAGTAGGTACTACTTAATCAGCTGCGGTTTCAGACAATGCCGAGTTGGAAAATATAGGTATGTGGGTCAGTGGTGTGGTGATTGTATTGAATGGTTTCGGTTACCTGTCTCCTGGGTCGATCGAGGTCAGTCTCCCGCTCGCGCTCTCGCTCCCGCTCGATGATGAAGTCCCGCGCACCCTCGCCGCCCGCGCCGCCACCCACGCCCCTGTACACACACACACGCTGCCTCATTACTTCCATTGACTTTTCACACAAATTTAACACAGAAACTGTCGTAAACTTTCTACTAAATGAATCCCTAAAATTCGAAATTATCATCAACATACAATATTGATTTCGCATTTTCTGGACTGCCCTATCCACATAATTATGAACAAGAAACGATATCTTGCATTTCGGAATGTGCACATTTACTAAAGACCACCATCGAGGCACTCAGATCACTAATTCTATCGTCAGAACTACACGGAGAACCGTACCACTTGTAGGTGGAGATCGGGAGGCTCAATTTGATGTGAATCATGGCACGATCATTGTGTCGCCGAGCCTCGCGCCGCATCCTCTGCACCACTGACGGCTCGCAGCCGCAGGCTCAGCAGATACCGAGACGTGGCCGATAGGCTGCGATAAGATATCGCACTCTGAGAGCTCGCTCGCACGGCCGCTACCACCACACGCTTACATCTCGTTATCTCGCACGCATCGTCAATGGCCGACCTGTATTTGCAATTGTAGAGGAGTGCTTACGATACTGCATCAGCCGAGAGCGATACTCCGTTATCTGACAAGCCAATGCCGGTCATGAGGCTCGTTCGTGTGGTAACCGTTCGAGATATGGGAGTGGGTTACTTGCGATTATTATCAATGTCGTTCGGATCAAAACAACGATTTTAAACATAGTACTTTGTCAGTAACTATTGTGGCAGCCGATCGTCAATGCGTGGAATATAAAAGTAAGCCTCCATTCGCAGTCCCATTCCACGTATCTACCTACTGTAAAGGTCTGAGCGACAAAGCGGCTGGCAAATTTTGTAAAAATATTAATAGCTTAAAAAGAATCTGCAAAGAGGTTTTCCTAACTTGAGCGCATTGAGTTCCTCGACGAGGGTCTGCGCGCCGACATCATGGCACTGGAAGATGTGCAACTCGCGGCGCGGTGGGGGCTCGTGGTCGTGGTGGTGGTCCGGGGCGGGCGCGCCCACCACGAACGCGAGCACGTTGTTGTACAGCTCCGCCGGCTCCGGGGACGTGAACGCCGTCGGGGAGTGCACCCACGACGCCGGGAAACGCTCCATTATCGACTGTAAGCATGAGAGGTCACTCACTATGAATTCTTAAACAGACAGCCACAGAACTCTCATATTTTCTGCGAGCGAGCATGCGCTCGAAGTATTATTGTTTAAATGCTTCAATTTTAAATATGCATACCCCAGTTTCGTAATCCATGACCAGCACCCACTGTCCTTCTAAACAAAGTTGCATCTTTTGACTCCATATTCCTGAAACACAAATAAGCCTTATTTATATCCCAGTCGCTTTTATAAATACCAAAGCAATTGCGGCTTTTTTACTCCGGTTCCTGATGAAATTCACCATATAACAGATTTTTAGCTAGCGCTAGATAGATATACAGGTAACATCGTATGTATACGCACCATTAGTCTTCTCCAGCTGCAGCAGCCTCCTCATGCCGTCGGCGGGATACACAATGCCGGTCTCGCGCGTCACGGTGAAGGTGGCGAGGTGCTCCAGCACGTACAGAGCCCGGTCGTCCCCGCCCCCGCCGCCGCCCCGCAGCCCCGCCAGCTCCTCGAACTCGTCGAGGGTCCGCTGCGTGTCCCCCCGGGAGCGCGACGTGCCGCTGCCGCCGCCTCCCCCGCCCGACCCCGCGCCCCGCAGCGCCATCGCTAACTCCGTCTGTCTCACGCGCTCGCGACGCTCATGACGGACGCCCTCTGCTGGGCTCGCGACTCACTCGGACCGGTCACGACTGATGTGCGATCTGCAACGAAAGGGAAACTGTTATTTTTATGTTCAGTGGAAAGTTATTTTTTTCTTATATGTGCTAATAATGTATCGTCAGTGTTTCAATGGCCGGTAGTAAACTTTGAGAATACACTGGATGTTATCGAAATTAAAACGTTACTTTTTGATAACAAAAGATGCTAATCATGTCGATTTGATAAATATTTAAATGAAAAATAATTCCTACTGAGAAAAGAATATCGCTCGCGAGTAACGTGCACCGGCTCGAGGTGCCGCGACCACAACTATAGTCGATCACTCGACTGCGACAAGTCGGCTTTGTTATGTAAATAATGCTCGTAGATCTGTATCGAGTAAAGGTCGAATCTAATAGTTATTTCAGCAATGCTGTTTAGCGGCCGCGGCGATCGAGACTTGTTTATTAGATTATACCGTACTCGGTAACGAGCTGGCGCACTGGCGACGACGGGCAGGAGAAACTATTTAAATCAAGTAAGTAGGTATATAAAACGAGGTCGGCCTATGTGCGCTGCCCGTTACTAATGGTACTCGTGCAGGTTCGTCTCCGGCGCGGCGGCGGCGCGGCGGCGCGGCGGCGCTGTCGCGGACGACGCGACGCAAGCTCGATTGGCGCATAGTTTCACGTTTGCTTTTCATTGACCGTCAAGTGGAGATTTCACCAAGTGAAAACTGAGCTCGAGCGTCTCGCCACGTCCCCGCCACGTCCGCGCCACGTTCCCGCCGCGCTACCGTGTGCCGGTGTCTCCGGTGGGATGCGCTCCGCATCACAAGTAGGTACTAAACGACCGCTGACCATACATTAGAGATTAACAAAAACCAAGAATACAGGTCATCCATTCTAACGATGTACGTATGACGGCTATGACAACCAATGGTTGCGCTGCACCATCGCAGCGTCGCGGCGTCGGTTTCATTAATCGGGAATGAGCTGATGAGGTAATGTATTTCTCTTCGTAGCCCCTGCCCCTGCTGATAAAAACATTCTTGGGATATGCTTTTAGCCCGCGGCCTTCTGATCCCAAACACCTATAACAACAACCGACTACCTACTGGTACTACTTTTATTACACCCTGACTCAATAAACAGACATGTTCATGAACACAAATGTTGGTTCTGCTAACCGGCTTTCAGTTATAGTTCAGTGATATCGTGATGTGATACATGCATTCAGAGCGTGTGATTAGAGACCGTGGACGGCGGCGGCGGCGGCGGCGCGGGAGAGACGGAGGTCGCACGCGGGAGGCGCGGAGGTCGCCGGGGACGGTGAGGAATGTCAAGGTCGCCTCCGAGCGACGCGCCCTCGCGGGGACCGAGCCTAGGCTTATTGCGACTAAGATTAATTCATTAAATTTTCAGACTCTATGGTGCCCGGCCCGAGGCGCCGGGGGGAGTATTATCAGGGAGCTGCATCTGCATACCTACATCTTAAATATTATAAACTTACTATTGAACTGATAATAATCAATTTTATAATAAGGCATCGATGTGATATTCGTAGCTGATATAATATTAGGCACGCGCGCCTATATTAATTAATACGAAATCAATGGGTCAACGAAATGCACATGCACCCCATCCGGCTCCAGGCGACCATGCTCTTGGCCTTTCTTAATTTTAAGATCTCGCGGCTTGTCTGTTTAACGTATTTGCCATCAATTGGGGATCATTCGCGACATGGTGACATTAATTATGTGTGGTTCTATGGCGGACTTTAGAATATCTTAGATAGGAGGAATGTTAACATGAGGTCTGTAAAGTGTTGAGATCTAATAGGCCCGTTTTGACAGCTTAATCAGTCATAGAACAACTTATCTGGAAAGAAATAAAGATGCATAATTTTTCAATGAACTTCTTGCTGAGTTTTCCAAATCTCGGCGAGTTAAGGATCAGTACGTTTGTGCAAATGTTTAGAAACTGCACGGGACACTACCAGCGTGGATGGGAACGCAGGCTACTCATCGCAAATATGTCGCTGAAACCGTGTTGCAAAGCTAGTGTGCTATTAAGATTGTCGTAAATACCAGTGTAATGAATACACAGCGTGGAGTGGAGTACATGTACGTACATAGGAGTGCTATTTATGTGAATCGTAAGATAATGAGTAATGTGTTCATGACATAAATCAGTTTGGAAACGAGTTAGTACTAGCGCATTGTTTGGTTTGCCAACAATGGCCGTTTAGTGACAAGTGTATAGTTCTGTTACATAATGGTGCGATCTGTGTAAAGAGGCTAATGGCTACGCGACGGGACGGAGGGCGCGAGGGCGCGGGGGCGAGGGGCGCGGGCGGACCGGCGCGGCGCGGCACTGCTCCTCTATTGCGAAATAACATACCAGTTATCTAACAATACATTGTACGTGTCTGTTCGTGTGCGTGCGAGTTTCCGCTCCGATATCGTAATCCTCGCGACGATGCGGCACACACGTGCAGCACACATTTGCGCCGCTCGATGCTTCAACTCGATACCGCTATCTATCCACTGCGAACCAATAGTCGCGGATATATGTATTGTTTTATTCAAGCCATCATTGATTTATATGTCAATACAGTTAAGGTGTTCATTAGCCAGCTAAGCACCGACTCTGAATGTGCTCGCACCGGTATTTAAGGCAACGAAATGAAAATATTCATTTATGTAGGCTTTCGCAAGTTCTTATGAGTCATCATCATATTTCAATAATACATACAATACTATAAATATGTAATAAAGAATATGTAATTAAAAAAATGGCAAATAAACAAATAGGATTATTCTATTATCCTCCAAATAATTCGATCTACATATTATAAAAACCCCTTTGATACAAGATTTTCTTTAGCTACCTTTTTAAATTTGTGCACAAGTCTTGTATACTTCAGCTATATGACATTTTTAACTTTCGTTAGTCGAGTTACAGTTATAGCGAGTTTAAAATATCTAATTTGTCTATAAAAATACTCAAATTAAATAAAACATTTGAATCCAAACAAATGTGTTCCTGGGAGCGAGCGCGTTGATGTCTTTTAAAGGGAAGACGCGATACAATGTTTTCACTCGACTTCACGGATGTATTATTTATTTTTACCCATGGGAGTGTTGCAAACTTGTTCAGATAACTACTCACCTACTTGCGTTCATTTTCATTTAGACGGCCGGATGGCTACCATCCTCATGTAGATTATATCTGTCGCCGAGCAGTACACCGGCAGGTGACACTTCAGAGACAGGAGCTGTCTAGGCTGTTCTAGGCTTTGTACGTGCTCACCTTCGGACAAGTTTCTATAAAAACAAAAAATGTCACTTACCGTGGCGACATTTCGCAATACAAGCCTAACTAAATAATTAAAAAAAAGTGTGTGCGTGTATCCTTTACGCGCGATTGAAGTAAAACTTAATAAAATTAAAAGATTAATCATATTATAATTTAAACTTTACAAAGACTATTCAAATGTTATATTATTATTATTTACTCGAAATAGATACCTACTTGAATGTCATAATAATTTTTTATGTATGAAATTATAGGTTTGTAGTAACTATAATGTGAAACGTAAATTTGCTACTTTTCTTGAAAATACAGCATCTATCGTTGTACCAAAACGCGTTGTTGATTGAAGTCGAAAAATATTCATGGATAGATCAATTTTTTATTTATTGAAGAAAGAGTAAAAGGTTCCTGGGACTCCGCCATTTCATTTAAGGTTAGATCAGTACATGTCAATATAACCTTGTTATTGAATATTATAGAATGTCGCAATCGTCAGAAAATTTATTAATAAATTATTTATTACAAAATGTGAGGTTTTAATATTTTCGGCCAACTGCACGTTATCATGTAAACAATGCATAATGTAACTTATACAGCAGTTGTATATTCGCAGTGTTACCAATACATATATGTATTTAGCTAGCTACACGTCGATTAGATCCTTATTTTAAGTTTGCCTTCTATAGCCATTAGAGTATTCGATGAGAAAAAACGGACGTCAGAAGAAAACAATTAAAATGTCAATATAATTACTTTTAAGTAACAGAATATAAACTAAAATGAACTAATGCAATAACTATTATTATAATATAAGACTGAAAATTAGATACATATTATACATGCATTACACAAAGCATAGTAAGACTACTCCCATACATAAACTATACATTATTTTTCAGAACGTTTCTTCTGTCAGAAAAAAAATCTGAGTTACTCCCTAGTCGCGCCTAAAGAAGTTTTACTTCAAAAATGTCCTGCATGAATTGACATACGATGTACGGGCAAGGGATACCTCATTATAGATTTAGATATCCAAGTCGGAGTTCCGGGTGTTTAACACGAACTTTACCGATGTTTACCGAAGTACCATTGTGTATGTATATGATACGGATCGCTCACGTGTTCAATCGTATTATAAATCAGGTTATTAATATGAGGCGAGTACCTACTCGCGACGAGATAAGAATTCGCGGACGCGGGCGAGGTTGCGGTCGCGTTCGCGGTCGCAGGCGCGGACGAGCCGCAGGAATGTTAACGATCGGAAAAATCATTATTCCTAAGTCAATAAATACACATAACATGTTTAAACTTTTAATTATAATGAGTTTGAAAAGATGCGATCATTGTGTGATTAGGATTGTACACGGTGACTCACCTGACGTACGTGTGTGCGTGTGTGTGTGTGTGTGTGTGTGTTTTGTGTACGTACATGACATCAATGTGGGCTTTACGTGACACAAACTAACTTCAGTCGTTTATATTAAATGTTATATTATTGAGATTATGAAACACAGCTTAGGGACATTTATAAATAGTCAACTAAAAGAAATTGAAATTTTATCTATAGTGGAGGCTCAATCAATATATAGATATGATCTCATTAACGTTCTGACGCAAATTATGTAGGGTAGGCAGGGGTAATAGCGCTCACTGGGTAATGGCGCTCACCTCTGTAATTCTGTCAAAATGGAACGTAGCAACACGCCACGTCGCGTGAAGCATGAGGGGAGGGGGCCTCTAACAGACAGCAATGCAAACGGTCAATTAGCTCGCATCATGTGACCGTGAAGTGCGTTTCTTCGTTTGCGGCCGCGCTGCTCTAATTTTTGGTTAGGTGTTTTTTGTCGGTAAGTACAAAATTTTAATGCTTATTTAATTATTAATTTTACTTTTCTGACACTAAAACTATTCTATTTTGTGATAATGCAATAAATTTTCAACAATTGTGTATGATTTTTTTTTTATTTCAAATTAATTACAAAACGACCGTTTGGGGTTATACCGCTCATCTGAGCGCCATTACCCCTTAGTAACTTATTTTATTATTGTTGTAGATATGCCAAGAAATCGTCAAAGGACTACCGTTAAAGCGGCTTGGACCAAAGAAGTCCTTCAATCTGCTAAAACTGCGATTGAAGGAGAGCCCAAAAGAAAAGCCGCAAAACAATATAACATACCATTTACAACTTTGAGAGATCGACAAAAAAATGAAAACATGAGCAACCCAAGACTAGGTCGCAAGCCCGTTTTCACCCGACAGTAAGAAACTGAAATAGTTGAACAAGTTAAGTTGCTGGCTTCGCTATACTATGGACTCAATACCGCAGATTTGCGTAAGCTTGTTTATAAATATGCTGAGTCTCTCTGAGACTCAATAAGACTGGAAAAGAAACAAGACCTAAAAAAGTTGTCAAAGGAAAGAAGAACGAACATATGAAACAACAATTTTACAAGAGATATTTTTTACAAGAAAGTTCTTCATAGAGTGAAAATAAGGAGCACCTTTGCGACGATGACAGTGATGACGAAATGAATGTAGATGATAAAAATAAAAACAAATATTATTATTTGCGAAGAATTTGGAAAAAATAACGAGTTGTGGTATCGCTGCACCATCTGCGGACTGTGGGCCCATGCTATATGTTCAGGATGGGATTCGCCAGATGGATACATATGTGATTTATGTGTCCACAAATAAAATATTACTATTTCTAATTTGGCTTACCTCCAATAATAAAAATTATTTTATATTATATTATAATAATTGAAGTTGATTTGACATCGAAGACTAGTAGAATAATCTTACGTACAAATGGGGATAAATGATGCTAATTTGTTATTGTAGACTTGACTTTTATTGTATAAGATTGATCTCATTCATATTTTTTAATAAAAAATGTATGTTACTTACTTTATTCCAAAAAACATATTTGAGCGATATTACCCCGTACCCTGAGCGGCATTACCCATAGTCAGGGGCAATGCCGCTCAAACATGTTTTTTTTTTAAACTATTCCTACTACTAGTAGGTCAAAGATATATGATTTTGTTGTAAAATTATTGATTACTCGATAATTAACGACTTTGTTATTTTTCTTAATTTTGATTTATAACAAATAATTTTAAAAATATAACATGTTTTCCTTAAGTGAACGCCATTCCCCCTCCTTACCCTACAGCTTAATCTTTTAATAACTACGGTTATTAATAAATTATGTACAGCTTAATCTTTTAATAACTACGGTTATTAATAAATTATCACCTTTATAAACTGGCGAGACATCAGCACCTGCGTCACCTGGCGGCCCTTGTAGCAGGTGTTGAGGAGAGGGGGAGGGGCAGGGGAGGGAGCGCCAACTCGTTTGGAAACTAATAGGAATGCGGTGTGAGAGTGTTTTGCGTAGTCGCCGCGTTCATGCGACGAGGTTAGGCATGGGAATTAGTATAACCTTCGATATGAGTAGGCACCCATCTTTCACATTCAAAATAAAAAAAAAATTGCTCTTATGAAAATCACTTACTAGTTACTTTTCTATATCTCCCTATACCGTGCTATGATACTTTGGGGAGTGGTTCTGCACGCGCCCGGGAAGGTAACTGAAGTAAACAAAAAATGCAGAAAGCAACGCATTCCGGGAACAGATTAAAATCTTTAAACAGTTAATACTGCATAGATTCTTTGACTCGTGGAGCGTTTATAAGAGGAACGGATAAACAAAGGCCGATAAAGCTGACACCTCTTTTTTAAACCTAAGCATTCATGACTTATGGCGCGAACGCGTCGAGTGTTGACTTACTACAGCCCCTTTATGCCGTAGATATAGATTGTGAATACGTAGGTGCATTGTGTACAGCCCATGTACACAAGATTACTTATTTGTGGCAACCATAGATATTCTCCGTCTACGATGACTACAGACTACTTTTACTCTGCTATGTCTCAGGTGTCACAAACATAGCGGCACGGTGTGACCAATATCTGGTCAGATGATCAAAATTGTAACTACTTAAAGCAATTAATATTAGAGTGACAGTTCTAAACTAGCTTAATCTTCACAACACAACCAGCGCCGCGGCGACGCTCACAACTGAACACTGTAGTTGGTCGCGCTTGAGTAAGTTTTCTGCAAGATCGGAATTGATAACATTTATTTTTTAAGAAAACATTTTATTGTCCTATGTACTATATAATATTATTATGTAAAGTATATAATATGGAAGTAGGAAAAAATACTATACGTCTACAACGGAAGTGCATTAGAAGAGCTAAGCAGAAGGAATATACCCTACCGTTTTTCTAGATATTTTACTCTTAGCTTGGTTGTGTTCTCAACGTATTGTAAGCACCAAAGCAAAACCAACCGCAATAAGGGAATCATGAATCGTAAGGAAACTTACACGTTTTTTTTGATCCCTATAACTTCCAATTCAGTAAATTAGGAGATCGAATTGATTGATTCATACAAGTATCAAAATACAACCATCGAAAGGAAACTATAGCAATATATAACAGACAATCGATCCAGCATGATCACATCCCACTTTCATATTCGGTACTCGAAGAGCTGGTGACGTTACCTCGTCGAAAAGCAGCACTAATAAATACATTTATTATAATTTTATATGAATCTAGGTCAAACCCGTATATTTATTTTATCAAAGTATGTTTGTTTTCGTATTAATATAGAAATTTAATTACGAAATCCTTTCTAATTTAAAAGGACGTCTAACGAAACACTGTTAACAGTGAAAGTCTGCGAAGTCTGCGAAGTCTGCGAGGTCTGACAAGTATGCTGGATGAGAAGGAGTCTGCAGCTTCAACTTTTTGAAATAGTTTCCTTAGTTTAGACAAATTAGTGTAAGCTAACATCTTTAATTTCGTAGCTCCATAAGAAAGCCTGTAGTATGCTGTATTCGTCGATCGTCCAGTAGATTTAACAGGAGTGACAACAACATGTCTTTATCGTACAAAAGTCGCAATAAGTTTCCCATACAAACGGAAATTTCACTGGTTAAAACCTAATCTCTTAATCAGTTATCTTGTTACCATAGTACACGCAGATTAGTTTGGGATCAGATAGCCATTTGTGACGACATGTATGAGGATATTTAACTTCTTTCCGTATCAGAAGTGCTCGCGTTCTGCATCGTTGTTAATTGAACGTTTTATCTGAATCACGGTTAGCATTAAATAAAATGAAATATTTATTCAAATAGGCCTTCACAGGCACTCGCTGGTCAGACGCTAACACCGGTTCGGAAGGTTGCTTGTTTGCATGTACATCAATTACACTTATATTTGGCCGCTGTAACGCAGTGGCGATGGATTACATTTGGTAAGTAAATAACAGGTATAAGGGTCATAACCGTATCCTATAATGTAGATGACAGTGTATGCTCGTATCGGCTCGTTCCGCGGACCGATCGCCATCTTATCACATCGCGATATCGCCTCTTATCGCTCGCCCATCACCCGCAATGCGTACCTGCATAGGTAACTCTATACAAATGCAAGTTATATATTCTGTGGTCTGTTGACTGTACGTGACTATTAGACAAATGTTTGTTCAAATAGAATGCACTGGAGGAGCAAAAAAGTTTACCGAAAATCTATTTGTATTTTTCCGAAATAATCGGTTCCACATCAGTTATATTATTAGTAATATTTATTGTTAATACATTTTTATAAGCCTAACGTTCCCTTACAAACCCCCGCCTTTGTAACCTTTGGAATCTTCGGGGCAGACAAGAATCGACAAAAAAAAATTAGAGACCTCGAGACAAAAATAAACAAAATATTACGTGCGTGTGCGTACGAGCCACAGGGTTCTTGATGCTCACGAAGAAGGCGGCTGAGACACTTCGGCCATTAGTATAGTATTTCTGGTTTGAATTAAATGAAATGAAATTTATTCAAATAGGCCTCCTCAGTCCCTAACGAATGGTCAGACGCTAGCACCGGTAACTGGCCGAGATACGATGAGACGAATTAGAATTTAGATTCCGGTTCTGTCTGACAGAAATCGATTTTGAATATTATTGGTATATTCTTAAGTTAATAAGTGGCGAGCGGTGGCGCGCGGTGGCGAGCGGTGGCGAGCGGTGGCGCGCGGTGGCGAGCGGTGGCGAGCGGTGGCGCGCGGTGGCGAGCGGTGGCGAGCGGTGGCGCGCCATCCGTGACTGTACCGAACCTATCTCTAAAAACATTTCTACGAGCTAAGGATTAGAGAAAATAAGTAACAACTGTATTTTAAAATGAAATGAAATATTTTAGTCAAATAGGCCTTCACAGGCACTTATGAATGGTCAGACTCTAAAACCGGTTCGGAAGGTTGCTTTTTTTTACTGAGACATAAGAGAGATATTTTAAAATTAGCTTAAGTATGTTATAATTTGACAGAGTGCCGAAAAACATGTCATTCAATCATCATATCACAGATCCGAAAAATCGAGATATATTGGATTCGATAATAGCTTGGTAAGTACATATGAATGAAACGGTCCGCAGGCTCATGCGTTTAGAGGAGGGTTCGAGCCTCCAAAATTCCCCCTCTGCCGGCAGCCTTGATTACAATACATGGTCGCTTTCCAACTATATAGAGTAATTTCTAGTCTACATACAGATTCAATAAACATGCAACTCAGGCTTTGCAAGCTCGTGGGGGCTTGTGGCTTGTCGAAGGCACGTCCGCGGATTTAGGAATGTAAAAGTGCGTGCCTGCGCGTGCGCGTGCGCACTGAGACATGGAATCTAATGGTGGTTAGAAGGAAATGCTCCCAGTTAAGTTTAATCGCAACTTTACACGAAGCTGATTTTCACTTCTTGTATGCCTGATGGGGATGCAGCTAGAACAACTAACTACAAACTGTCCGCGTAAGGGTGTAAGAACCACCAGAGACGAACAACTACGTCCCCAACAAAAAAATAATTATGCACGACTCACAGATAGACGAACAAAGTGTCATAAAGCGGTTGTACCTGCGTGTTTTATTATTGCTATTCTTTTTTGTCACTAACTATTGATTTATTAATACTTACTCACAAGAGAGGAAGTTAATAATGAAGCATTATTATAATTCATAATATAATATTGTGACCGATTGTTCAGAGTTACGCAACCGAATAGCTCAGTATAGTGATTTTATGCACTTTATGCAATTTAATCGCACTTACATTATGTGTGCCTTATTTACGTTTTCATTACATTACCAAGCGTACTCACAACCATTTTAACCAGTAAGAAGACGTATCTACCAAACAAGTCATCCTTCTACATGGTCCTTCGAGCCGGATTGAACCAGCGACCTATGAATTAGCTGCCGATACGGAGGTAGCCACATAGCGCGGGTAAAAAATTTAGTAAATCGATTTTGGCCAACAAAAGCCTTTACTTTTTATTTTTGTGCCTACTGCCCGCAGGCAACAATCTAGACGTGACTTACACTTGACACGGTCAGAACGCAATTTAGTTCCAAAATAATAACACCCCAGGGCCGTAATGAGGAAATCGTCGGAAGCAAAACAATTAGTACCTATTGGGAAATTAAAACAAGAGGAAGACAGATTCAAACGAAAAACACTCATTGTTACAATGTGTCAGACCACACGCACTCTCTGATTACAATACTACATACCTACATGAAGCAAAATAAAAAATATTCCAGATTCTAAAATACCGTTTCCAAATTTTTTGGTCAATTGATAAGTTTTTCTTTTCAAGCAATTATCTATTATCATACATTTTTTTAGGGTTGGGAATTATCTACAGTAGGTTTTTACTCTCTTCCAAACATGCAGTAATCGATCAGGTTTTAAGAATGGGAATTAGTTAAACAATTTACCTACTAGTTCTACGAGCTATTGCTGCAGAATGGGGACGCAATAGAGGCCATTAGCGGTTACTGAAATGTGTACTTTAGGTGATGACGTCTGCACTGCGGTATGCGCACACGCAGCCGTTTGCGCAACCACCGCTGCGGCTCTCGGGCCCTGCGCCCGCGAGTGGCCGGCCCGGCGCGGCGGTGGACAGGAGGCATGGTGGATGGTGGTTACGTGTCAACAAGTAGCTATTCTGGTCTATACCAGTTACTGCTGCTAGGTATTCCTAACACAAAAGCTAGATTCTATCGCGAAAGAGACATCTAAATACAGGCAAGTCTAATTGTTTGTGCTGTGAAACCTCTAAGAACTATGCTTTAACACATTAATATTATGTGGTCCATAGACGACTCCTTGTTGCTTGTAAAAGGCGTTAGATCTCCTCGGGGAGTGCAGCCATTGACATTAATAAGTGGGGTCTTCAGATAGAGGATTGAGCTCGTGCCGCAGGTACCACGGCAGGCCCGTCACGGTAGGTACATTTTTGCAAATTTGAATGTACTTATGCAATTCAGTAAATAATGCTTACTTATTAAGTTATTGCCCCAATATATGATAACGATGATTATTTCCGGAAAACGAATGATCGTTAACGTAAACAGGTAATTCCATAATTGATAATAATTTATAATTATTTTATTCTGCGAATGTTGAGTTTAAAGTGTAGGTTACTCATTTATTTAGAGAATAACAATGAATATTCATATCGTGGCGAAATGATCAGTTTCCTTAACCGCATTGTTTTCGGTTTTTAGGGTTCCGTATCTCAAAAGGGAGAAGGCATCCTTATAGGATACCTTCTAGTTGTCCTTCTGCCTGCATGTTTATCAAGACCATTTTTCAGGAACTCGTGAAGGTATCAAGTTGAAATTAATATCAAACACTCAGGTCTTCAATCCCATGGAGCCATGAAAAAAACAAACTCAATCGACGCAATCAAATGATGCGGCCGTTTATGCTGCATATTCGGTACTCGTAAGGGAATCGAAACCTCTACCCGGTAGGTACCGCTGACGAAGGATCATGAAATTTATAGTTTCTATTACAAGTAGTATTACTAGTAGTAGTTGTATTGCCAGTACAAGTAAACCTTTACTGGTTTTTCCTGTGATGGACCAACTACCTACATACAAGATTTTACGGAACCCTTGTTGCGCGAGCCAGACTCGTGCTCGTCCGCGTTTTTATTGTAACGGAGAACATGAGTAATTATTATTTAAATTGTTTTATTTTGTAATCGAAGCATCGTACCTACTGAGCTACCCCAGTGGTCAAGTTTACGTTAATTAAGAGCCGATAGATCTACGCGGCCCATCGGCGCGGCGGCGGCGGCACCTCACACTGATCACCGGATTGATAATAATGTTGAACCCACCGTTATGCCGCGGATGCAACGTGAACGCGTATGTAGGTAACTTAAGTTGTACATGCAATAACTACTAATAATTTGAATATTCGTGATATTTAGGATGAGCGGATTTGCATCGCGTCGTGTCATTGTAGTTGTAGTTCAGATTGTTTTGTGTGCAACGTCGTTGCGACATCCGAGGAGGGTGTCGCAACTGCGCCCCTCCCCCCTCCGCCTCCGCACGTGGTCCATGATTCATTGCGAATGAATGAAGCGGCGATGATTGCGACTACGTCACTAGTCATTGTTGTTGGATGATTCGATATTCATCATAATGTAAGTTTACAATTTGTGGGAATGCAATGGAAACTATCGGTTATGAGACCTGAAAGTATTGCATGGTGAGGAATCTTATGCCGAGGACTGATTCAATAGAAGTATAAAGCTTGGCAGCCGTTGTGACTCCTATTTAGGAACCAAAAAAATAAAAAAGGTAAAGGGAATAACAACATCGTGTAGAGACAGCATCGTAAACGATAACGAAATCATTGCAGTGGACCTGCGGAGCCTTGCAAGTTGCGTTATCGGAGCTCTGTCCACCCGAACAATGCGATATGATAATCCACACCACTTGTAAATATGCGATATTAATTAGATTGCGCATAAAGGAATGTCGTTCGATAAACATTACAGATTGTGCAATTCATTGGAAAGTTAGTGCACAGTGGTAAACAGGATTCCGAACGAAAATAGCTAATGCTACTTCCTTTAGAACTGATCAGAGGGATTTTCAGCGTGGAAAGTGGAGCAGATGTATCTATTGGTATAATTCAATTCTGATTTGTTTACAAGATAGTTAAGTAGCTATTGTAAATGACGCACTTGTCGCCACTCGATAATTAGTCTTGGAGTGCTGATATGAGCGTGAGTGTAGTTCGTCCATTGTCTGTCAGTCCTACTCATGTCAGTCACGTAGTCTTGCTTCCCGTCACGAGCCCGCCCGGGCCCCGGCCCCGGCCCCGACCCCGACCCCGACCCCGACACCGGCCACGGCCACGACAGGAACTCCCTACATGACCACTGACTGTTCCTTCGTTATTTCTTTTACTTTGGTACTTTCTGTTACATTCTAAAAGTGGTACCTCTTAACATCTGGTAGTTACAGCATTATGATATGGTTTTCTTCCTTCTTACAGGTTCTATAGCCATATTATCCGAGTCAATAATTAACTGGTAAGCCATCAGCATCGAAATGTTTTCAAATACAGCGTACGGTCGAGTCGTGGGGACGGCCGGTGCCGATGCCGTAGCGTGCGAGCGGAGCAACGACCGCCTCAGTGCGAGTTCCCGAGCGCCGCGCCATCTAGCGGTGGCGGCGCGCTTCTCGCGGCCTGTCACTGTTTTCATAACTCAAACTTTTACATTTCCTGCCGGAATGACCGTTTTGGAATGTCACATTACTAGTATTTGTTAACGGATGACTCTAGAGGTATGAGACATCACAGAATCCTATCGTTTATTGCTTATACCGCCCGATATTAACAAAGGAAGGCATCGTGTTCTGAATTTTCTTCGGAGTTTGTGAAGATTATGATACGTTTTCCATTTTTGATTTTATAGCACGTACGATGTACACTATTGTACACTTCGGCGTCGCGTCGTTGCGGGAAAGCGGTGCGGCTCCGATCCCGAACGGTGTGCGCGGGCGCCGCCGGCTGTGACGTGTCGCTCCCGAGCCTCCCCTCGCTCGCTCCTGAGTCTGTCCCGCAGTCGCCCCCACCTCACCCTCACTTGGAGGTTCGCTCTCCGTCGGTACTCACCCTGTGTGTGATCGCCGGAACCGTCACCGTGCTCGTAGATACCGTGTGATCGTGCACTTCACTCGCGGCGATACTTGGCGCCTCACCGGCGATTCCGTGTGTACTGGGTGTCGGTCGGAGGCCGGAGCCGTGCCGTCCCTCCCCCGCTCCGCCGCCGTGCCCCCGCGCTCCGCAGGCCCTGCACACCTGAGGCGAGGCTCGGCAGGTGCGAGGTGTGGGGGGAGGCGGAGGTGGCGCGGTGAGCTCGGCGTGAGGGCGCGGGCGGCGGTCAGTCTCTGGCCGTGCGCGATACCGAGCGCGCGTCACACGAACGACGAGACATGTCCGCGAACGGGTCGGCGGCCACGGAGCCGCGGCTCTGCCACGTGCGGAAGTCGCCCAGCTTCGACGGTTACGGGTTCAACCTGCACGCCGAGAAGGGCAAGCCCGGGCAGTACATAGGGAAGGTGGACGACGGCTCGCCGGCGGAGACGGCCGGGCTGAAGCGCGGTGATCGGATCCTAGAGGTGAACGGGCACAGCATCACCGGCGAGAGCCACAAGCAGGTGGTGGCGCGCATCAAGGAGCGCGCGGAGGACGCGGAGCTGCTGGTGGTGGCGCCGGCGCCGGGCGAGGCGGTGCCGGACCTGGAGGCGCCCGCGGCCGCGCTGCGCGCCGACAGCCCGCCGCCGCCCGCCGACCCGCCGCGGCTCAACCTGCACATGACCGCTGCCGAGATGCGCGCGCACCTCGCCGCCAAGAAGAAGGTCGACCCCAAGAAAGTGCCCATGGACCTCAAGTCCAAGTTTGACATCGTCAAAAAACTGTGATTCCGAGTGTTACGAGTGTGGTGTGACCGGCGCGCGCTGCCAGCCGCGTCGTGGTAGTGTAGTGATGTGACGTGCCGAGTGGCGGGCGCGGGGCAGCGGCGGGCGACCTGCGCGTGCGACCGGCTCCTCTGCAGCGAGCGCCTCGCCCGCTCCCGCGCCCGCTCCGCCCGTGAGCGATTAATGTAAAGTTCCATTTACCAGATAACGATACGATGTAAAGTAACGTACGTCTTCTAGAAATTGCCATTGAATTGAATAAACTTGTACATAGGTACCTAGCTACTATGCGTTTTATAGTAAATAGGAATCGATTTATTGAGTATTTATTTTACGAATGCAAATCGTTTGAGTTTTAATAACTTGATTATCTAAATGTGTAGTTTAGAATTATTTACCTACTTATTTAAGTGCAATTATTGTTTGATTATTATTATCAATAAATTGAATTGTGAAATAAAGTTATTATTTATCTGTCGGTCTCGTTCCATGAGCGGCCACCTCCACACGTACAACTCTACACACATGCATACATACAAGCGGGTCAATAAAATAAATCACTGACTTACTCCTATGTAACTGGTATATATTATAGTTCTGGTTTCTTATATGCCTGCTAGTCAAAGATAATGTTTTTTATACCATAGAACCTTCCCAGAAGATATGCAGTCGAATAGCGTAAACACCACGAGATCGGATAATACATACAAACGGGTTCAACAGAGAACCACTTTTTTGAAAGCGGTTAAAAAATAGAATATCATACTTCGAATGACATTGAGAGTTCTTTTTTGTTTAAAAAAAATCTGTTGTAATCAATATTGGCTCGCCCTTGGCTAACCAATGGAAAAAATGCCCTCTCGCCCCACCCTCGCTGCGGCTTCGGTGCCACAGTGCAGCAATGTTTACTGCAGCAGTGCAGCAGTGCGGCGGTTACAACTGACGCTGGTGATATCATGGAAACTCGTGTATAACGCTTTCTCATGCTACTGTATTGCTTAAAAAAGTATTAACATGTTTCAGAGCTACACTCAGTAATAATCGCGAAAGTTTTTAGTATTCCATGAGTTGATTACAGTGGCATCGCAGTGGGGCAACTACTTATTCAAACAGCTGTAGCCAACGTCACTCTGTCGTATTATATTAGTGCAAGGTATTGTAGTACAAGTTATGTATAAACATAAATATCAACAAGTAATATTATAAATGTGAACGTGTTTGTGTGGATGCAGGGATGTTTGTTATTCTTTCACACAAAAGTTACTGAACGCATTTGTATGAATCTTGGCACATAACTTCTGAAACAACACTTTTTATTCCATAAACTGTAATGTCTCTCGAGGACGCGGGTGACGCCGCAAGCGAAAGTTAGTTCTTTATTATGTGCACTGTTGCAATGTGGTTTACAATGTACACAATTAATTAGGTCTATACGACACTGATTTTTCTCGAATAACAGAAATACATGCAGGTACACGAATCTAGCAGCTTCATACTATGGGGAGACCGGTCGCGGTGTAACACTAATATTATTTTGCATTTAACAAGTAATAGTAGTAGTTTCATGGAACTAAAATACTCAATTGTTACCTATATTTTATGGAATTTTGCTTCAAGACAATAATTACATTAAATGCGTTAAATTTAATTAAATATATTTTATCAAATAAGGCTTTACAGGTGTTTATAAATGGTTAAACGAAGCCACGCGAAGCCGGCCGGTCTAACAGGCTGCTTCCGTACATGCCGACTATGAAATCCTGTAAATAAAGTACCTACTTATTAAAAATCATATACTTTTATTCTTTTGCCAAGTAGGCCGACAAATAGGCGGACGGTCCACCTGATGGAGAGTGGTCACCGCCGCAAACACCAGGGGCATCGCCAAGGAGCCGTCGACCCAGAGACGTCCAGTTGTTAAGTCTCATGCGCCAGTAATATCACCGGCCCCATTACCTTGCTAACCGAAACACAGTAATACAAATGCACTACTGCTTAATGCGCTACGGCGGTAATGGATAAAGTGGTAGTTCCTCGTTGGACGAATTCTGCACTAATAGCTCTACTAAATCAAAATAATATACTTCTAATATAATTCGAAATGGCGTCAAACATAGAATACAGAGCTTTCACTAGAACGCTTTAGTCTTTGACGCGGGCGAAATTGCCAGTCGGCATTACTTGCGATCGTACGAATTAGTGATGTTTTGGTCATACTTTTGCTTATCAGTGCAGTATCTAGATAATAGTGAACGGTCGGTAGGTACGCTACAAGCATGCCCAGTGCTGTGACAGTACCGTGCCACGGACCTTGTTCTCTCATGAACCCACTTACTCCAGCCTACACGGGACCTGTATAAGCTATGCCGAGCAGAAACCATCGCAGATTACAAAGCCCTAATTAGCGGAAACAATCGATGGCTGTAACAAGAATGTTAATTGAATTTCAGAGCCTGCTGTTCCTGAACTACTAAAGAGTTTCAGGTTGATATCGTGAATATGATAATACATATCGTGAGCTTCAGCGACCGCACCTCGTGCTGGTTGTGAGGCGAGCGAGCGCGGCCCACGCGTCTGTCACAATGTATTTTTTTATAGCACACAATTTACCTCCATCAGAATTACAAGCAATATGTCTATTTCTTAGGAAATTGTTTCTTCGTCAGCTTTTGATGAAATACATGCTCATGTGAATTGCTCACGCGAGTAGAGTGGCGCAAACCGGATTGAACCGTGCGCCCTTGTGTGTACGAGTTGTCGTGTGACTTACATTTAGAATGGTCATTTGCAATAGTGTCACGTGTGTCTTCGTGTAGCTTTGAGTTCGAATCGTTTTAAGCAACAAATTAAGCAGCTCACAAATAAAAGTAAAAAAATATTTAAGCTATAAAACAGATCAAAATGATGCCACGTATTCTGCTCGGCAACCGCTTTAATCCCATGATATCCATTTCATCGAGTTGGCTTATGAATGCATAAATGACCATCTTATCGCGTCAGCCATATTGGATTTAGAATGACGTCATTTAGCTAATCGTGCAATCAATGCTAGCAAAAACAATTGAGTGTGCATAATTGCGGCTCCGATCGGATGCTGATCTACAATTCAGTTACAATATTTGTCCCAAGGATAAATAAAAGCTTGTAAAAATTAGAAGAATTGCAAAATTATCCTTATGACGTTAATATTCAAGAACTCGTGTCTCAGCAATACTCTTATAGTACGCGCCGTCGATATAAGTAATTTCTATAAAACAGTGATCGAGTCACGTTTGAAATTATTCACAATACCTACGCTATTACTGCTATGACTAGTCCTAGTGACAATGTTTGCTGGAACTGTTGCTCATCACATGACGGCTGCACAACATAACTATTGTAGTAACCTACAAAAACCTAATGTTGTCGCGGTCGGCAGTGAAGTGAGTGACGTGGCCCTCGTGACCACACACTAACACCGCTCACACCACTGTGGCTGCGGTTGCGGCTGCGGCTGCGGCTGCAGTATGTCGCGGCCGAACGGTGGTGACCTTTGTTTTGATCACGCGACTGCGAGCGATGCGCGAAGGTCGCATCTTGTGCGCTCTGTGGCATCACGGTGCGCTCACAGCTTGTGCTGTGTGCTTAAATATGCGCTGTGCACTGCACTCTCTCAATAATCTCTCTCAATAATTATTCAAGTTACCTGGGACTGCCTACCCTTTTTAGATTTAGTACGTCGAGAGTGTACCTTTAATGTAACTATTTTATCAATCGTAGCCTCGCAGGATCGCCGCGGCTGTTGACTCGCGCCCATCTAACGTTTATAATGCAGTAGTGCGACTCGATTCACGTGAGGCGATGTTCACGAGTTCACTAATGGCAGTTTCAAGAGTCGGAATAGAATGACTCAATCCAACCGTTTATATTCAAAGTCAACGTTCGTCAGATATTAGCATATGGAGAGTGGGATGCGGCCGAGGTTGCCGGCAAAAAAGTGTCAGCCGGACACGCGGGGGCATCCTCGCGGATCTGTGTTGTGCTTCAGGCCGAGCGCGGGCCTGCCGATGTCGATGCCTCCTGCGTTACATTGCGGCCCGCGCGTGACTCGCGTACATAACGTGCAACGTGCGAGCACGGGATCCTCGACCTGGCGCATGGCGCATGGTGCATGGCGCCAACACCCGCCACTCTCTTATTGTACAACACCTACTAGCACAGGTATTGGTTACTTCCTATGACGCGCGATGGTGCGGCGCGCCGCGCATCGGATATCGCTCCGTATAGGTAATGTACCTACAACAGCGACTTATCTCTCATAGGTAGCTATGTACATTTAGGTACTAATTCGTAATTAATATTAAGATAATAAATTAATGCGATACAGTAATCAAAGTATCCAAATCTGATAGTGGCGTTGAACAAACGTTTACCTACAGACGCGATGATAGCACGCTCGCCCAAACTGTGAGCGCTAAAAGTGGCACGTCTCACACATCAAATAGATAATTAATAGTTAACTTTATGCGATATTTTACACGGACACATGTGTGAAGCGGATCTCGTCTCGCGCAGCTCTCGGCGCGGCGCGACGCGTCGCAGCGCGGCAGCGCCGTAGCGGCACAATAAAGCACTCGTACTCGGTACATACTTGTAATGTTATCATCAGTGGAGTGGAGTATCCTTGTGCCGATATGAGTTGGTGTCACACAATATAGTATTACCTATAGTAAATGGTGACAATGTCAGTGTCGCTCGAATGTATCCACAGATAAAATTGTCTGTAGGTATGTCCCTAGCGGAAGTAGCATTGTTCTCATGGTTGTTACAAATTTCATGTTTAAGCTATTCAACGAGTAGGTACAATTTTTGTTATTATATTTCCTTTATCTTTTAATATGTGTATTTAGACTTTTTAGTATGAAAGGCTGTGAAAGCTTCCCGCCAACAAACATGAGGATGACGAGAACAAAACTCCTCGTTGTAGGATACCGCGTTGTGGCAGCGTGGCGCTACTGTGTTTTGTTTGGCAGCACTGTGGCTTCACTTGTCACCATAATCTATCTACCTGCCCACTGTTATCGGCGGTTTGTTTAATTGCAGCTATTTACCGACACACACACTCACACACACACAAATCAAGGTGCTCAAATCGTGCGGGCACGCTGGTAATATTGCATAAATATGCTCTTTGATGCGGTGTGTGTGAGCAAGGGCGCCCTCATTCGCATCCACTTGTTCCAATGGAGTGGAGTGGAGTCAAGTGTACAGGCCCCTGCTCATATGGACCTTGGAATGATAGCTGCGGAGGCTCCACGTAACCTTCCCTCGAGCGGCACGAGAGCACGACACGAGGAGGCTGACATCATTCCATATTTTTAATTTAGCTATTAATTCACCAGCCGCCGCCATCGCGCCACAACAATCGCCTCAACAATAAGCAACAATATCGTGGGAACACCTGCTCGAGGCAACCTTCGGAGCTCAGTTCAATACTTACTTACAGGTAAAGCAACAATAATGAGGAAACAATATGACCATTCAATGTTATCCTTGTATGATAATGTGAAAGCTACAGAAATAAATAGCAGATGTACGTGTGTGTGTGACTGTGAATGTGTGTGGTATAGCGCGGGCGACGTGTTGAGGTGACTGTATGTATTTTAAATTAAAGTTAACTCATCAATGATCATTTTATTGTGTGAATCATAGTTAAGTCAAAACAAATTAACCTAGATACGACTACACTTGTAAATTAAGGTTATTCGAAGTTTCCCGACTGTCAGCGACGCGCGCGCGACCCGGCCGCGGCCGCGCTGTGCACTCACACACGAGGCGGGGAGAACCTTAGGACACGATTGTATGGAGTCCCATAGGTGACATCCCTTACGGTCTAATGGCACGCAGGGAGCCGAGCGGAGCCGAGCGGAGCCGACCAAGCTGCTCTCCGAGCTGTCAACCAGATTGCTAAGCTAAAGCATAAACTGCATCCAACACATTTAGAATTTATTCCGTTTTCTTGACCTCCTTCAAAATCTTCTAAGGAGTTTATCCGAAACCTATCATTTTCTGGACTTAATTATGAACAAATTTTATACTTCTCGGGACTAAACCACGATCTTCGTGGATCGGCATTAAACCACGAATTCGGTAAGGGCCCTCCAGGAAACCAGTACTTAGCTCGACAGCCTATTACAGTACATACGGAAGCTGCAGGCACACGAGTGGCACGAGCGGCACGGGCGGCCGGACACCGCACCGGCCGGGGCCGGACGCCGCGCCCGGACGGATGGTGGATATCTACTGACGAAAGAGTTAAGCAATGTAATGCTTCATTACATTTCGATTACATTACATCAAGGTTGCCACCTGTACCTAAGTGGTTTATAGTCCTATGTGAAAAAAAATAAAAATTGTCGTAGATGTTAGTCGTTTATCGCCAAAATAAGGTCGGTTGCACATCGACAATTCGTCTGGTAGCAGTGGCTATTGTAAATGTCCAAAGGCGGTGGTGATCATTAATCATCAGGGGGCCGTCTGCATACTTATCTTGTCCTTGTCCCTCGAATCAACCTAGTGTCGGTTAGTATTAGTATATTTATGTTATTATTATTAATTTATAAGTTTTCGATTTCAGTATTAATTAACATAGATGTAGGTTTTCGTTATTTGTTTTGAATGTCTGAACGTGCAATATATGAATAGGTAATGCAATACAGTAATACCTGCTATCTGTATCCTGCTTCCCCTAGGTTGTTTGCAAGAAATCGTTTTAGCGATAAGACCGCCTATTTTGTAAACACTTATTTACGTTTCTTCTTCTCTTGTTATGTGTTGTACAAATAAAGTACATTGTATTGTGTCGTAGAAACCTACTATTACACAATTTAACAGTATGAATGAACCTTTTTCTCAATGTCCTTAAGCTGAGCCCCCCCTCCCCCCCCCCCTCCCTGCGCTGGTTCTCTTTGCGAGTACAGGAGAAAGAGGTGCCTCGCACTGCACCTCGCCTCGCCTTGCCTCGGCTCGCCTCACCCGCCTCGTGCCGATCGAGTATCATCATGTACGATATCTTCTATAAGATATCGTCCGTTGCGTGAACTTGAACAAACAGAAACCGGTTCAACTCAACGAACATGCCTTCCTTCCTTCACACCATATAACGATACGTGAACGACCGAGCTGTGTGAGCGGCGCGGCGGCGCTTCTAAGCATGCAGCCTTCTCATACTACAGCTAGATACCTAATCTACTACTATGACGTCACCGATGTCTATCAGACTAGACCAAACCGACTAGAATGAACTAAGCGCCACTTGGCATATGTTTTACTAAGTACTGGAATATACGTATCTATAGGTAACTGTTCCCTTGCAGTAGAGGCGCCTCGGTCACCTGTCCATCACGCGTCGTCGTCGTGTCGCATCGTGTCGCATCGCGTCCGCTGGTCGGTGCCCTCGCTCGGCTCGCTCGGCTCGGACCCCACACACTCATGCACATACCCCCGCACACTCATACACACAGGGCTGTTCTGATAGCGCACTCGAAGGCTTCAAGCACTGGTGCACTCCGCTGTTCCCACGCCCGGTGGGTGACTACACAGCTACTTAACATGTTAAACATGAAGCTATCTTAATTCTCAACGAAGTAAATGACTTCTTTCGTAGCTGAACATTATTTAAAAAGACCATTGGACATGCCACTTCATGGTAAATGATTATGATAATTGCTAAATTATATTGATTTTTCAAATCAATGCTATGCAATTCCAATATTTTTTTAATATACTTACACAAATTTATTTAATATATTCAATTTATTGACTGATTTGGACTTGATGAATATAAATAGTAAAATTGCTCTAGTCGCCGTTTCAAATGGCCCGCTAGATAGCTGTATATTGTAGTGCTGTATGTGTCGCAGTGCGCGGCCGCCCGCGATCTGAGCGTGTCTGTGACGATGCCTATGCGTAGTGTAGTGCTCGCGCCATTGGACGGAGTAGCAACCTTACATTACTACCATACCTTTATGTGGCAAACCTGCGTGCTGTATTGTTGCCGTGATAGCAGCGAGCCATGCTGCATGGTGCGGCGAGCGGGATGGGGCGTGCGGGGGCGTGCGAGGGCTGCGGGGGGGGTGCGCGTCGGCACGCGACCGGTTCGCCTTGAGGTGCCTTGAGCGCATCCCCCCGCGCGCCCCCAGCCGGCCCACGCGCACGCGCATGTGCACCGCACCAGCCTGCCTGCCTCCCACTTCTGATTCATAATGCATCAAAGCAATTTAAAGTTGTCAACCAAAATAAAAAATAAATACCATAGTACGTATGAGGTGTCACTGTCTACTGTATCCAGTCCACAATATTTCAGTGTACGTGTGTAAGTGTAAATATGTGCGGTAGGTAATGAGGTGCAGTAGCATATTTGTAAAGAAACCTATGATTAGTGCGAGCTGCGCGGTGCGGGAGCGGGCTATGTTACATAACTTAGCGCCGCGACACCCGCACGCCCGCACGCCCGCACGCCCGCACGCCCGAACGCCCGAACACGGACACTCTCTGCACTCGAGACTGATCGATATCGAGCCGAATTGGATTCACAATAGTCGACGTCGCTCGCTAATTACACCGTATTAGCCCCGATAACTTATCTGGGTTTATGATTATTGCATAACGACTGAAATTATAAAAACATAAAATGTTCGCGTCGATAAGGGATGTCGTAAGTAGTCGCAGGCATGTGTTGCTCAATAGGTAGAAATGGGTTCGTACTTAGCAACTTGATGAACCGATCGGTGGTCTCTCGATGCGTCGCGCCGTCGCGGCGTCGCGCGTGGTCGGGATGCGCGCCTCGAGGAGGCTGGTATTGGCGCTGCATCGCGGTCACTTATGACCTATTTTTATCGAATTAATATAAAATATATTAAATAAAAAATTGTGACACAAAGATAGTGGCCAATCTAGGCATGCTCCCGGGATATAGATTTTGTCGAAAATACCGATGAATCCCGGAATTGTTCAAACAGTACCGGTTATTTGATAATTTCGGTATGTACTTAATACGTGCACTCAATCTCTGAAATAAAAAAATATCTAAAAAGATTTTGTAAGATGTGATTTATTCCATTTCACTATTAGAATTAAAAATGAACAGAACTGTGTTAGTAAACACAGCATACAATCTCAGTAACATTAATAGGTACAAACATTCCAATACATTTTGTTTAGTTGGCGTTTGCAAACCCGTCACTTGTGCTAGTACAATTACCAGGACAATCTTCACCCATAATCCCAAATTAAGCAGAGTGTACTGCTTGTACTATGGCTACCAGGTAACTGATATCCTGCTTATACTTCAGTTTTAAATACATACTTATATAAATATTTACACCCAGACACAGGACAAACAGACATGTTTGGCCCAAATATTTGTCCTGGGTGGGAATCGAACCCACGACCTGTAGCTTGGCAGTCAGGGTCTCTAACCGCCAACCCAACTGGCCCGTCAATGTTGATGTTTTGTTTAATCGTCTCTTAATTAACCGCGTGGAAGGCTCCACTCTACCGTCCCTCATCCGGTTAATGTCACTTTCCTTACAGTATTAAAGCGTAATATGCTCTCGCCATATTATTATGCGTCTTCGGGAGGGTGGAGTGAGACCTCATGAAAAGTTTGGGCCAACAAAAGGATGGATGTGGTTACCTACATTATTCATAATAATAATAATAATAAAATTCGTTTATTTTTCTCCAACACATAAAAAATACATTTTTTTTTGTCATATAATATACCTAAATAGATATACATCAAATACAGTTTGCAGCAATGGTGTTTTAATGCAATTGTATTAACCCCAGATCAAGTAAACTACCTTTATTTGACTGCGGTTTAGGTGAATTACTGATTTTAGCTTACCAGTTGCATTTGTAACACAGTTGTACCTTTATTTTGTCCGTGGATTAGCTGAATCAAATACCTATGTGCCAAGCGAGTCTCGCCTAAGTCTTCGATGAGAGTCGAGAGAAGATCGGGGGCCTGATGCATGAGGCGGAGGCAGCGCCGCGCGTTGGTCTGCGAGCCGTGAGCTGTGAACGGAGAGCGTCAACACCACGATAATAAGCAAAATCAAATGTAACGATCGCTGATTAAAAGGATTAAAGCTTTAACACGTGCTTCTTATCTATAACTTGTAGCAGCACCACGCTTATGTAGGTAGCAACATTCAGATAGTCTTAGCGACAAACATACCATCATTCGGATAGATTCAGCACAAACATAATAAGTCAGTAGGTACTTACATTATTATCACTACAAAGTATAAAACAAAGTCGCTTTCTCTGTCCCTATATCCCTATGTACTCGTATGCTTAAATCCAGGGCCGGTATTGGTTGTGAGGAGGCCCTGGGGCAACGAAGGAGTGGAGGCCCCTAATTATTCCCTAATAAAAATTAAAAGACAAAAAAATATTGTCTTACACCACTCACAAAAATTAATGGGAATGAAAAAGATCTAAAATTTTTTACAGGCTGTATTTCAGCGGAAAATGGTCGTATCGCAAAAATAAAAAAGCAATTTAAAGCTCCAAGGCGTAGCGTGTAGCTTTTGGATGTTGAGGTCAAATTTAGTGATTAGTCGATGGAAAATTAAGAGCAAAACGAAGAAAAAAATAAACTAATCATTTTTATGAAGATTACGCCACGATAATGGATAAATATCTTGTTCCATAAATTTTTTCACAACTTTGGATGCGATTTTTTCGAGGCGGAAATTTGCTCAATGGATCGATCTGATAAATTACAGGAATTTTAGGGGCACATTGAGGTGTTAAAAATTCTACAATGTCTAGCTTCCCCTTCGATATTTATTAAGATACAGCCTATTAACCAAAATAAGGCAAAATGTCATCATTCTGCCTCGGTTGTGCTGCTGACTATGACGTCACTCTCCCCATCCAAATTTTTGGTTACCCAAGTTGTTTTGCCACAATCGGGAACCCCATTAACCCAAGTAAAATTTGGGTTAGGCCCAGTCTTCCCACGCTGCTCCCGTACCAAGATCTCCTCAGGTGGTTTGGCCATTCCTAGGATCTTGCATCCAGCATGATTTTTGTGCACCGGGTTGTGTCGACTATGGGTCTTTCGATGGAGTGTTGAATTTTGGTGGGTCTGCTCGCTCGCCTTCTTCCTCCACAAAGCCACTAGTTGCGCTATACGCAGCCATATAACTACCTGTCATTTTCCCTTTCAGGACTTTGGAGGTCTCATTGTTTTATATGGCTGCCTCTGCCTCCTCGAGTAATGTATTCAACAGATTTTCGTTTTTCTGTTGAAAGGCTTGCATGATCTTGCAGTACGTCATGAGATTAACCTGTTTGGTCGCTCTTATTTATGAAAGGAAGACTTACAGTTAATATAATAAACTACAATTTTACATAGAACAGAGAACAGAAAGCCATTAACAGATCCTCATGGTTAGAATATTATGGTGCCTAGAAACTCTAAGACGTTTACTGCGTGTTTAAATGATGTCGAAGCCGGGATTTGAGTGGGCGAGCTGACCTGCCCCGACCGGTGTTTGCTTTGGACCTCGGGGGGGTGGTTTTAGAAAATCCTCCACTGCGGCTGCCTGACTTTCCGTGGCTTTGGATATACTCGAACCCCACTATGGCTGTTTTGATGGTTTTCATTATTTGATTAAACCGGACTCCTGGTTTTGTCCTACCTTCTAGACAACTGCTTTGGTCTACTTCAGCATTGATAGCAGCTGCTTTTTGTTGTATGCGTTCATAACCGCTTTGAAAATCAATGAAACAAAATCCAAAACAATGTTTAAAGCTTTTCTATTTTCTTCTTGGTAGTCAACAATGATTAACTATGTAGGTCCTATGTTTGCTGTATATTTATCTATCTATATATTTTTTTCATCTGTTTATTTTCCGTCAAGACTAAAACTTATTCATCATCATCATATCAGCCCAAGGAGGTCCACTGCAGAACATCGGTCTCCCTCTTGGAGGGTAAGTTTCTATAGCTGGTTTTGTCTCATCGTCGTCGTCCGTATTCTATAAAATTAAAATTTTATAACCGATTCGGTCAACGACGCCTGCAAAGGTCGGGTGGTTGATTTATAGTGGAGGAGATCCAGAACAAAGATACACTCGTGTTTCTAAAGAATGTGCTGTTTTACAATAATAATAATAATATTTCTTTTTATTTATTGCAAAACAAAGATCCACGTGTTGCTTATAAATACTTAATTAAAAAGTTTGTGTTATTATCTAAATAAGAAATAATTGTTATCCCACCTAAAATCATTATACAAAATAATATAAATGACAGCGGTACACCTTAGAAAGAGAATCTATTCTCTGAGTTTCGTTAATTACTAAAATAAAACTGATTGTAATTTAATTGATTTGTTGTTGTTGAATTCAAATTAGAAAAAAATGTGGCTTATGTAAATTGGTTTAATGTTTGAATCTGTCGAATAGTAAAATATAAGCGGGTAACCCCGAATAGAGTAGTAAGTCTGCGCCTACGCGGTGACGCGGACGGTCGATCGTTAGGCAGACAGCGCAAGAGACGCACAAATGCTAACCTATTCGCTTATAATCCAGTTGCATCTTGTGTTGTACGCTATATTTTGTGTGAAAGTGTATTGGAATAAAATAAGTGATTGTTATTAATTGCACACGTGGTATTATTTTAACGTTCCTGCAACAACACGCCTACTATGGATAACAATTGCTTAGACCGCTTCGCTTAACCCTCCTAGCAGCCCGTTATATATTAATACTAGCTGTCCCCCGCGGTTTTACCCGCGTTCCCGTGGGATGTCACATGTATTATACATAAAAACCTTCCTCTTCAATCACTCTATCCATAAAAAAAAAACCGCATCAAAATCCGTTGCGTAATTTCAAAGTTTTAAGCATACATACGGATATAGGGACAGATAAAGCGACTCTGTTTTATACTATGTAGTGATATGTAAAATAATATAAATTTTAATTCTACCTAACTAACACTTGCATGTAGTGATTCAGTATTGGAGAATCAAATTTGTCCATCAACATCCTCAGAATGCCATTCTGACTGGACCGCGTTCTTTCCAATAGCGACGCCGAGTTTCTTTTTACAATGGCGTAGAAGTCGTGAACGCGTGCCTGAGCGAACATGCTAGAGGCACTACAAAAGTGCGGCAGTCTTGCATTCTGAAACTGTAGTTGTATTGGACTTATAAGGCGTCCAGAGACTTCCGTGCGTAGCTGGCCCACAAACTGCTTGTGTAGAAGGTTTGGCAGTAAGCCGTAAATAATGTTATTTTTACGTCTTTACTACAGCAAGCAAACCTGCGTACCAGCATATTGCTTCTCACGGCCATGATCGATGTCTACATGATGTCTAGTGAGAAAACCCAGTGAGGTGCAAGTGCAACGGCTTTTCCTGGGCCAGTATAGCGTACTGCTAAAGCCACCACGTGGAACCCCTCTCGCAGAAAGCCCCCTTGGATACCGCAGGCCAACCTACAGCGGAAAAACCGTGCCACATGCAAGCTGGAGATGCAAAAAAAACGCCCCAAAAATAGTAATAACTTTTAATAAACAAAAGATAAACAGAGAGTGCTGGAGATGATGGCAATTTTTTCTGTGTGAAGCGAGCTTAATCTTGTCATTGGCAGTGGCTGTCGAAACGAATCAACTTACCTATTATTAACGTGATTATTGCTCGGACCTGTTCAGCAAAATAGTTTTATGGGTTTGCAAATAAAATTATCATTTAACATGATTCTCACACCCTTGCGGCGGACTGCACACTATTTCGGTCATACACCCCGTAATGAATGAGTCAGTGAGCAGGCGACACGGCTTCTTGATTCAGGTAGTATTGACCAGACATGGCTGTCGGTCGAACCCTCTGTCAGATCGGTCGCGAGCCTAACGGGGGCTGCCACCACTGCGGTGAACTCACGAACACGGCGACATCACACACACTTCATTTGTGCCCCGAATAGTTGGCAAGCGCACAGACAGAGTTCCTGTATGACATGGGGTCCTGTTTCGAACAGTCCAATTTTATTTTATATGCAGATGACACAAAAGTTTTTTTATCTGTAAGATACAGGCTGATTTAAATGCTCTAATCGCATATTATAAGCTGAATAGAATTAGCATCTGTGGCGACATCTATAAACACGCCTACAAATCCTTCACCGCCCGCACTGCAGTGATATGGCCACATCTATGAACGTGTAGAAACACGCGAGAATCCGACACACGATATCGAGATTCTCTCAGGATTTGACATAAATACAAGCATCCAACATCAACAGTCGGACCGCAGTCCGCCGGCATGATCACCTAGCCTGGCGGAATATCTTCCCTTTTAAATGGAGGAATCTCATACCTCGCTCTTCCAAACGTCAATGTAGACAAGTGTTCATAAATCACATTCACCCGCAAAACTCCCTGGCCCTAATTCATCTACTTACTCCACACTATCTCCGCCAAGCACCAGTCCCTGACCCACCCGACAAGTCGCATTTGCTGCATGATCCGCCCGCATGCACAGCATGCACACGACAAATATAGGTAAGTCCTCCAAGCAATGCATAGGTACTGCGCGGAGGCATCATCCCGGGTAGAAAGTATAAGCGTCATTATCAAATTAGAGTTACCACGGAGGATACAAGGGGTTGAAGGCCTACGTACCCAAACTCAACAGGCCTCATCCACAAGATCATCATCATTACCCAAAACCCCATACAACCAAATCGACTCATCTGTAGAACATAGTCCGATGTGATCATAGAGCAAAAATGAGTTTAATAACAAACGAGATGAGAAATGGGAATTATAATAATAATATGGGAATAAATGAGAAGAGGAGATGGAGAACAAGCTATACTGGGCCCATATTGCGCAGGCAAAAGGACAAGAAACGGGGAGAAACTTATACAACTGGCATACGAAAACAACTTAAAAATACTAAATACTCTATACAGAAGACGGGAAAGCAACAGATGGACATGGATATCTCCTAATGGCCACCACAAAAATGAGATAGATTATATACTAACCAACAAAAGTAAAGACTTTCGAGACTGTAGAGTTTTAAATTATATTAATTTTAACAGCAACCACAGAATGATAAGAGCTAAGTTGCAAATAAACTCTCCAAGCAAAAATAGACCCTTTAAAGCAAAGCAAAACAGCAGCATATCACTAGAAAGTACCGAACCACTAAAAGAAAAGTTAGACCAGTACATAGAAAAAACAAAGAACTTAGAGATACATAGTAAATACAACAAATTCAAAGAACTTCTCTACACTAATAAAAAAGGTAAACTAGACAGAAGATGTGACAAGCAAAAATGGATAACAACCGAAACTGAAGAACTGATAAGAAAGAGGAGGCCTTATATATAACCCAGAAAAGACAAAAACTATTAGAAACGAAATATCCAATATAAGTAAAAAAATAAAAGCACATATGAGGAAAGATCGTCAGAGATACAGATTAGAACAAAATGCATACAAAGAACTGGAGGCACTAAAATAGCAGCACAATTTCTATTGGAAAAGCGAGACTGGATACCAAATTTAATAAATAAAAATAACAAATGCGAAAAACGACGCCCAGAAATTATATCAATAGCTACTCAATTTTTCAAAGAACTGTACTCCAGGGAAGGTACTACACGGACAACAATCTTGACAGGAGATGGTGAAATACCAGAAATAATATATGGAGAAATAGAAAAAGCTGTGAAAACTCAAAAACCGGATAAAGAAAAAATTTTTTGCTGCAAGTCGCCGATAGCCAACTGCGATAAACACACTAATAAGTTCTTAAATTATTAAATATAAGTTATTTCTATTTATTACTTTTTTCTCTCAGTAAACCGTTGTGAGTGATCGATATTTATATAGATCGTTTTTTGACGGAGAGGTATCGAAACGCATATTTAGTAAAAAAATATAATTCGGGTAATATTTATTCACATGGTAATCAGTCTTTCTGTAATAATAAGCAGTAAAAAAAAGTCTTATGAAATATTAGGACGATTTATGATGATTTATTATTGAACTTCTAAGCGTTCATGTAAATATAGAACGTGTTTCTGCGACAAAACGTCAGGGGCACTCAAATTGTTAACTAAAATTGCAATCTAGTTTTCGATATTCCGAAAAAGGATCATTACGACGAATGTCATGTTGGAAATGCTGAGGAGTCAAATGTAAACGTGGTTACTGCTGTGTTTGATGTTGAAAAAGTATTGCAATGTCATCATGGTAATATAATCCTTGTTTACTATAAGAGAAAGCTATCTTCTTTCTACTTCACAGTTTTTGACATGGCTTAAAAGAAGGCCGTTTGCACTATGTAGGATGAATCAGTGGGAAAACGTGGCGCAAATGAGGTTAGCATGCCTCTTATAGTTTATCCAGGCTAATGTTGACCAAGTGGCCAAAGTGTTTCACTTTTGGTCGGACAAACTCGTGATGTCCTCCACAACCTCCCAGTCCTCCACTATATTTAGCAGGCCCGCCGTACAGACCGTCACGTCGACTCAGGTGGTGTAGCGCTGGTTTCCTCGTACAATGTCAAAGGTCGGGGTCGCGCCTTCGTTGAGCACCTGGAAGTCCATCTCTTCCATAGCGCCCGCCATCTCCGCCCCTCTGTGATCGACTCTCCCGCTTCCCCACCAGGTGCTTTTCGCATTTGTATCACCTCCGATTAGGATATCTGTAGCGACTAGCTCTTCTGCTATTTTGCCTAAGTGCTCCAGGTGTGGCCCAATGGGCTGGTCTGGCTCGAAGTAGTAGAAGAAGACTGTGATGTCCCAGACACTGGTTCGGTTCACCAACAACATCGCGCTGGTGAGTTTTGGGCACTGCATGACGTCGACGTCGCAGTTAAAAACGTCAATGGCCGCCTTTACGGTGCCCTCTCCGCGGCCAGTGTTTTAGAAGATCCTAGCCCCCTGTAATTCTTCATACTTCGCGCCACGTAGGGTTCCTGGAGCAGTGCAATGTCGAGCTTTCTGGTTTCCATCTCCAGCAGAAGCTCATAGGTTACGAGATTCTTCCGCTAGAGGTTGGCCTAAGCCCTAATGGTTTACTACTGGTGAGGTTCCGTGTGGTACCCTTAGCAAGACGCAAGCCAGTAGGCTTGAGCCAATGCGTTCCATTTGCACCTAACTGGACGCTCCTAGCTAAATGTGTTGTGCTCGGTATGGTCCAGCGAGCCAGTCAGCGAATGCAGACTTCATATGGGGTCCCCCGCAATAGCTGCACTTGACGACCGTTTCTTTACAGAAACGGTGCCCGTGTCCGTAGCCGAGGCAAAAGGAGCACTGCACGAGTGGGAGTGGTACTGCACTTTGACCTTTTGACGTCCCTGTTCACCGCTACTGCCTCGACTACTCTCATCCACATTGCGGGGGAGACCCCGCATTACTACATTGCCGGCGTAGGGGATCCTGGCTTTCTGTCGAAAGCGGACCTCCAGTCGGACTTCCTCCTCTTTGAGCCCCCATGAATAGGTCCTGGTTCTAGTTCCGTAGGGCGTTCGTCGTCGGTGTTGTATGACAACATGTCCTTTAAAACCAGAAGCGGGTTCTTATTCTGGATGTCTTCCACAATGAGCCGACCACCCATTCTTTGGAGGCGCTCCTTCACCTTCCTTCTCTCGTCCTTAGTCTTACAGCCCATGATAACTTTCCTTCGCCTTCCTGGCCCGGTCTACTTTTACCCAGCCTTCCTTGGTATTTATAGCCTCCCGAATGCTAGCCAGAACTTCTTCCCCGGTGTCGTTTCCGTCCTTCGTCGTTTCCATCCTCCAGACGACACGATGGTGGCTGTGTGCGGAAGCAGTCAGCGGGAAACCCTCCGCGCTGCCGAGGAAGAAGCCAGGCTGGCGATCTGCCGGATCCAGGAGCTCGGCCTAAAAGTGGCCATCCCGAAGACTGAGGTGATAGTCTTCGGGGGGCGGGGCAGAGTGTGAAAACTGCAGCAACGGCAGAGTGGCGAGGTCCAAGCCCGCCCGCCCACAGCGCCCCACCCCTGTAGTAGCGGCCGCCAGCCGGCCGGAAGAGGAAGACACCCGCATGGACGTCTAAATGCCAGCATAATGGCATCTCTACGTTCTGCGGGTGGGTGCCTCTACCGGCACATACGGCAAGGACCCCCCTCAGGGGACCCTTAGTGGCTGCAGGCGGAGGATGGGAGTCCTTCGTGTCAAGCCACTGGGCGGCCGGGAGATGGCCACGCGTGCTCGGCCATCTCCCTCTGGAACCCCACATATCCCCCCGTTTCTCCCAGGACGGGGGTCGAACTCTTAATGAGTTTCCCACCAAGGTAAGTAAGTAAGTAGGTAGGTAGGTAGGTAGGTAGGTAGGTAGGTAGGTAGGTAGGTAGGTAGGTAGGTAGGTAGGTAGGTAGGTAGGTAGGTAGGTAGGTAGGTAGGTAGGTAGGTAGGTAGGTAGGTAGGTAGGTAGGTAGGTAGGTAGGTAGGTAGGTAGGTAGGTAGGTAGGTAGGTAGGTAGGTAGGTAGGTAGGTAGGTAGGTAGGTAGGTGGGGTGCAGGTTGAGAGCCTCCTCGTGGCGCACCCTGGGCAACGTCGGTTTCGAGTGCCACCACACTTGGGCCGGCGGCTGATCTCAACACCGGGAGGGGCGGCCGCTAAGCCGCGACGTAACCCGTAAGGACTACCGGCTCTGCAGGCGGGTCAATGAGGGATCCGCCATATGCATCCGGAGTCCTGCTTCCGTGCGGGGGTCGAAGCGGTCGAAGCGGCTCGCGCCACTCGGGAGGGGGGGCGGCTGCGAAGCCGCGACGTAACCCGCAAGGCGGGGTAGGCCAGGGCAACCGGATACCCCGAAAGGGGGAGCTCGCGGCTCTGCACCTGGGTACCTGCTGCCGGTGGGGGATCGAAGCGGCTCGCGCCGTTCGGGAGGGGGCGGCTGCGAAGCCGCACCGTAACCCGCAAGGCGGGGTAGGCCAGGGCAACCGGATACCCCGAAAGGGGGAGCTCGCGGCTCTGCACCTGGGTACCTGCTGCCGGTGGGGATCGGAGCGGCTCGCGCCGCGTGGGGAGGGGCGCAATAGCGCCACCGCACCTATGGTGGTAGGTGTCGGAGCGGCTGAGGCCCGCCGCGGAGGCGACTGATGCCCGCGCTGCGTCTGTCCGATATTCGGCGGCAGCGCGGTGGCACAGCGCGAATGAGGGGTGGCTGTAGCCACCGGAGAGGGGGACTCGTGCCCGCGCTGCGTCTGTCCGGAGTCCGGCGGCAGTGGGCACGTAGTCGGGGGTGAGGAGGGGCGCTTTGCGCCGAGGAGGAGGGTGACTCGTGCCCGCTGCGTCTGTCCGGAGTCCGGCGGCAGCGTGGGCACGTAGTCGGGGGAGAGGGGCGGCTGGCGCCGCGGAGGAGGGCGTCCCACCTGCGCTGCGTCTGTCCGGTATCCGGCGGCAGCGTGGGGGGACGGGAGGGCGGCGGCTGGTTTTTATGCCCAGCCGTCTGCCAACCCGTAATCCTGAGCAATCGGGACCGGGGGCCCGGGTCACGTATGGCCTGGGCTGCGAGGAGAAAACCTCTATAAAAAACGCCAGAGGGGCGGCAGGCGGCGTCTGGCAATGAGGGCCGGATGCCGCCGTACGCCGTGGGCCCCCGGTGCACCGGGGGTCCCACAGAGGAGGGGGGTCTTAAGGGGCGGCTGAGGCCCGCTGCCCTGACCCCCCGGTGACTGCGGGCGGGGGATGGGAGTCCCCCGCTCGCCTTTCAACGAGTCACCAAGAGGATAGGGGATGGCTGTGCGTATTCGGCCTCCCCATCGGAGAAGGCGCCCCTAGCTTCGGCCGGGGCGAGGACCGGTGGGCACCCGCGGGTAATGCTTAGGCGGGTACCGTGGGTGTCCAATGAACCGGTAGGCGGAAATACGCCGTGGTGGGTTTTGGTGGGTATACCCTCGGGCCCCTGCTCATTTTTGATATGAGGAGGGGAGTTTGCGAGCGGGAGCCCCACATATCCCCCCGTCCCTCCCAGGGCGGGGGTCGAACTCATAATGGGTTTCCCACCACGTCAACAAAAAAAAAAAAAAAAAAAAAAAAAAAAAAAGGTAGGTAGGTAGGTAGGTAGGTAGGTAGGTAGGTAGGTAGGTAGGTAGGTAGGTAGGTAGGTAGGTAGGTAGGTAGGTAGGTAGGTAGGTAGGTAGGTAGGTAGGTAGGTAGGTAGGTAGGTAGGTAGGTAGGTAGGTAGGTAGGTAGGTAGGTAGGTAGGTAGGTAGGTAGGTAGGTAGGTAGGTAGGTAGGTAGGTAGGTAGGTAGGTAGGTAGGTAGGTAGGTAGGTAGGTAGGTAGGTAGGTAGGTAGGTAGGTAGGTAGGTAGGTAGGTAGGTAGGTAGGTAGGTAGGTAGGTAGGTAGGTAGGTAGGTAGGTAGGTAGGTAGGTAGGTAGGTAGGTAGGTAGGTAGGTAGGTAGGTAGGTAGGTAGGTAGGTAGGTAGGTAGGTAGGTAGGTAGGTAGGTAGGTAGGTAGGTAGGTAGGTAGGTAGGTAGGTAGGTAGGTAGGTAGGTAGGTAGGTAGGTAGGTAGGTAGGTAGGTAGGTAGGTAGGTAGGTAGGTAGGTAGGTAGGTAGGTAGGTAGGTAGGTAGGTAGGTAGGTAGGTAGGTAGGTAGGTAGGTAGGTAGGTAGGTAGGTAGGTAGGTAGGTAGGTAGGTAGGTAGGTAGGTAGGTAGGTAGGTAGGTAGGTAGGTAGGTAGGTAGGTAGGTAGGTAGGTAGGTAGGTAGGTAGGTAGGTAGGTAGGTAGGTAGGTAGGTAGGTAGGTAGGTAGGTAGGTAGGTAGGTAGGTAGGTAGGTAGGTAGGTAGGTAGGTAGGTAGGTAGGTAGGTAGGTAGGTAGGTAGGTAGGTAGGTAGGTAGGTAGGTAGGTAGGTAGGTAGGTAGGTAGGTAGGTAGGTAGGTAGGTAGGTAGGTAGGTAGGTAGGTAGGTAGGTAGGTAGGTAGGTAGGTAGGTAGGTAGGTAGGTAGGTAGGTAGGTAGGTAGGTAGGTAGGTAGGTAGGTAGGTAGGTAGGTAGGTAGGTAGGTAGGTAGGTAGGTAGGTAGGTAGGTAGGTAGGTAGGTAGGTAGGTAGGTAGGTAGGTAGGTAGGTAGGTAGGTAGGTTGGTAGGTAGGTAGGTAGGTAGGTAGGTAGGTAGGTAGGTAGGTAGGTAGGTAGGTAGGTAGGTAGGTAGGTAGGTAGGTAGGTAGGTAGGTAGGTAGGTAGGTAGGTAGGTAGGTAGGTAGGTAGGTAGGTAGGTAGGTAGGTAGGTAGGTAGGTAGGTAGGTAGGTAGGTAGGTAGGTAGGTAGGTAGGTAGGTAGGTAGGTAGGTAGGTAGGTAGGTAGGTAGGTAGGTAGGTAGGTAGGTAGGTAGGTAGGTAGGTAGGTAGGTAGGTAGGTAGGTAGGTAGGTAGGTAGGTAGGTAGGTAGGTAGGTAGGTAGGTAGGTAGGTAGGTAGGTAGGTAGGTAGGTAGGTAGGTAGGTAGGTAGGTAGGTAGGTAGGTAGGTAGGTAGGTAGGTAGGTAGGTAGGTAGGTAGGTAGGTAGGTAGGTAGGTAGGTAGGTAGGTAGGTAGGTAGGTAGGTAGGTAGGTAGGTAGGTAGGTAGGTAGGTAGGTAGGTAGGTAGGTAGGTAGGTTTTTTTTTTTTTTTTTTTTTTTTTTCCTGTCCGGGCGCTATCTGGCCCGGCCCGCGAGCTAATCCCCTGACTCGAGGGTCAGAGACATTAAAAGACTTTAATTTTCTTTATTACTACAAAGTAAAACGTCTAAAACATTTGTAACTTAATCTAACACATTATTTAATTACAATTTATAAGTATGTCTAGGTATAAAAGGGGGTCTAAAAATTTTTAAAATACTTAATCTTACAAACTAGGTTTAATATAAGCTTAATGATAATAATAGTGCTACTAATTACTACTGTAAATACATAAATAAATAATGGATATAAAATAAATACTTACTTAAATATAACTACTAATATACTACTATTTCTAACTACTGTAAATACATATAATAAGTGCAACATAAATAAATATATACTAAAATTAAAGTTAAAGTTAAACAATAAAAACATTACATTAATATACAGGGTAAAATAGTGAACAAGTGAAAGTAAATAATTATAACATAAAGTACAATAAGTAGGCAAAGTTAAAATATTTGAAGTTAAAGTTAAACAATAAACACAGTGAATTAATATACAGAGTAAAATAGTGAACAAGTGAAGGTAATTAATTATAACATAAAGTACAATAGGTAAGCAAAGTTAAAATATTAGTAGTTAAAGTTAAACAATATACACAGTATATTAATTTAAAAAGAATACAATAAACACAGTGAATTAATATACAGAGTAAAATAGTGAACAAGTGAAGGTAATTAATTATAACATAAAGTACAATAGGTAAGCAAAGTTAAAATATTAGTAGTTAAAGTTAAACAATATACACAGTATATTAATTTAAAAAGAATAAACAGTTAAACAAGTGAAGTAAATAGTTATAACACAGTGAAAAACAGTAAATTAATAAAGAGAATAAAATAGTTGATCAAGTAAGTAATTGTAACATAGTAAAAATTAAACTTAAGTAATAAACACAGTTTTTTTTTTTTTTTTTTTTTTTTTTTTTTTTTTTTTTTTTTTTTTTTTTTTTTTTTTTTTTTTTTTTTTTTTTTTTATTATACATCTCTTTCATTCATCTTACTTTTTCGTCTTGTTCTTACGTATCACCCTTTCAGCCACCTTTACACAATATTCTAGGAATGGTTGTTGCGAGTGTTTCCCTCTTATCAGGCTCTCCAGGTTTTGGGATTTAATAGTATCGCCGATCCGGGTTTCAGCTTCAAAACGCTCTCTCCCGAACGCGGGGCACTCTGCTAATATGTGTCCGATGCTTTGGCTCACGCCCGGTTCGCAGAAGCACGATGGGTCTTCCTTGCACTTGAACCTGTGTAAGTACTCGGAGAACCCACCGTGCCCCGTCAGCACCTGCGTGACTATGCCTGCCGGGCGGAGCTTTCGGACAACCGCGTAGGCCTCCACCGCGTCGGGAAAGAACATTTTCGTGGTTCCTGCTGTAGAGCCGGCTTTGTATCTGCGGTTCCATTCGTCCAGCGATTGCTTACGTAGCTCTCGCTTGGCGAATGAAACCGGGCACGCGTCGTGGTCGGGGCGTCTCTTCAGTCGCAGGGCAGCTTCCTTTGCCAGATGGTCCGCTCGCTCGTTCCCCTCCAGGCCCGCATGTGCTTTGATCCAGAACAGGGATATCTCCTTGTTCTGGAGTGTGCCGCGTTGGATATTGCGGCGGGCTTCTACCGCGAGGGGGTGGGGGGTACTAGGGTTTGCGACCGTTTCAAGCGCCGAACGCGAATCACTGAAGATTCCGAAGGTAGGTTCAGAGCATTTTAATATGAGCCTGGTGGCCCTGCTTATGGCCAGGAGCTCTGCTTGGTAGACCGTGCAGTGGGATGACAGCTTAAGTTTGAGGGTCTTGGTTTCTGTCCCATCTTGCCACAGGGACAGCGCTGCTCCGACCTTACCCTCAATCTTGCTGCCATCTGTGTATATGCGGACCGCTTGGTTGGCGCGGTCGTCCACTTGTTTCTGGTCTACCAGGCTGCTAAACTTCAGGCTTATTTGCTCTGCTGGATGCGGGTTTTTGGCGAAGGCCACTGCGCGTTCCATCTCCCTATCGCCTAGCACTGGCAGGGGGACTCCTCTCTTCGCCTCGAACAGGGCGGCCGCCTCCTGGATCCGGAGGTCGAGAGGTAGTATCCCCGCCAGCACCAGTGCCGCGTTTAGGGAGACGGTGCGATAGGCCCCGCATAACTTCTGCGCGAACCCTCTCTGAACCGCGCCCAGTTGCCGCTGTACACCGAGTTTTTTGGTTGCAGGCGCCCATGCGCTTGAGGCGTACAGGATGACTGGCTCTACTGTGGCCGTGTAGATCGTCCGTATAACCTCCGGGTGGAGACCCCAGCTTATCCTGGCGGCTCTGGACAATTGCTTGTATATGTTCAACGCCTTTTTGCACGTGTGTGCAGTATGGGCGTTGAACGTCAGCTTTCTGTCAATTGTGAGCCCCAGGATCTTGATCTCATCTGACGTGCCAATGTCGACACCGCCCATGGTCAGGCGTGGGGTGTCATATTTTAGCTTGTTCGTGATTATCATAGCTTTTGTTTTTTGAGCTGCGAACTTTAGCTTGTTTCTGACACCCCACTCCAGCACATAGGCGAGGGCGTCATTGGCACGTCGTTCCACCTCGAGCGCCGAGTCGGCGGCAAACACCAGCACCACATCGTCTGCAAACGCTTGTGTGTAGTCGCCCCTTGCTTCGAGCCCCTTCAGCAATGGGTCGAGGAGAAGGTTCCACAGGATGGGTCCGCCGATGGAGCCTTGTACGCAACCTTTGCTGGTACTTTTGGCGTACTCCTCACCGGCGTACCTCACCCTCACCCTCCGGTCCCGGAGGTAGTCGTCGAGCAATCTCCTGATATTCACCGGACACTTTTCCTCAGCCAGACGGATTCTGATGGTTGGCCACCAGGCGCTGTCGAAGGCTCCCTCTATGTCCAGTGACACCACGGCAATCAGCTTTTTGTTAGCTAGACCGCCGCGGATGCACTGCATAAGGTCATAGAGGGAGTCCTCGGTGCTCTTCTGGGGCATGAACCCGTACTGGCGAGTACTCATCCGGGGAATCAGGTGCCATTGCAACCTCCGGACCACCATCTTCTCAAAGATTTTACCCATCACCGGAAGGAGGCCTATTGGTCGATATGATTTTGGGTTAGAGTAATCATCTTTACCCGGTTTTCTTAGGGCGACTACTGTGGCTTCTTTCCACGCTGTGGGGAAGCACGATAGCTCTAGACACTTATTTAGCAGGGCTAAATGGAGTTCAGGATCCTTCGAGATGACCCGGCTGCAGATGTCGGCGGTGAAGCCATCCGACCCGGGGGCCTTTTTGGGGTTAAAACCTTCCACCGCGAGTCTCAGCTCGTGAAGCGTGAAGGGCGGGTCGTGGTGTTCGTCGTGGACCCGCTGGTTCACGAGCTCAGCCGAGTTTCTCGTTAGTCGGTGGTCGGAGTTTTCCCCACTTTCCAGGTCCTCCGGGTAGAAGGTCTCCGCCATGATCCGCGCGGATTCCTGCTGGGTCATCTCCTTCCCGTCCTTCATCAGGGGTAGGTCCTCATGACGGGACGTGGTTTTCCCTATTACCCTGTATATGCCCTGCCAAACTCCTTCTTTGGTTTGCTTTTCGCAGAACTGCTTCCAGCTTTCGATCTGGGCCTTTTTTGATAGTTCTTCGTATTGTCCTTTGGCTTTAAGGTACTCATTAACGACCTTCAACTTGCGGACTGGCGCGGCGCAACGGATTCTACGCTTTTTGGTCGTCACTTCCTTCTTTAGGCGTTCGAGTTCTTTGGACCACCACGGCAAGGTGAGTGTTTCTTTATTTTTCTTTTTGGGTATTGTTTTGTTGCATGTCTGTTCTATTGTTTTTGTGAGATTATTTATTGTATTGTTGATTTGCTCTACTGTATTTATATTTTCTATGTCTGTTTTTGTGATGTTATTTTCTAGCATCGACTGGCTGAGCTTCTCTTGAAACTCAGACCAGTCGGCCTTCCTTGTATTGTAAAGTCTAGTGGTTCTATTAATTTGTATTCCTTTTGCTTTTTGTAATTTTATAGTGAATCCTATGCCGTTATGGTCCGAACTTGTCAGACCCTCGTCCACCTCCCAGTCGTCCACCAGGTCCAGCAGGTTCGCCGAGCATGCAGTTATGTCGACGAAACTGCTGTACCGCTGTCCTCCTCTTATGGTGTCGAATGTCGGTGTGTCACCTTTGTTTAAAATATTTAGGCCCAGATCTTCAAGGGTGCCGGCGACGTCTTCTCCTCTGTGGTCCACGGTGGGGCTCCCCCACCAAGCGCTCTTGGCGTTGGTGTCCCCGCCTATAAGCCATTTTTTGTTCTTTAAGCCAACCTCTATCCTCTCCAGGTGCCCCAGGTACGGTTCGATGGGCTGATCTGGCTCGAAATAGAAAGAGACAAGCGTAATCTCCCAGGCAACGGTTCGGATTCCCACCACTACGATGTTGTTCGTGGTGAGTTGTGGGTACTGTATGACGTTAAGGTCATCGTCGAAGACGGCTATTGCCGCCTTCACAGTCCCGTCTCCTTTACCGCTGCCTTGGAAGATTCTTACGCCCCTGTGACTCCTCATACTTCTCGCCCCGCCCACGTAGGGCTCCTGGAGAAGAGCAACTGCGACCCCGCGCTTTTCGGCCTCTAGCAAAAGCTCATTGGTCGCTAGCTGCTTTCTTTGGAGGTTGGCTTGCAATATCTTGTAGGGGACTTGTTTCTTTGAGCAGCCCTTAGCAATATGCTACAGCTGAACGTGCTATTTCATCCCACTTTTTACGGGTAGGGCAGTCTGCGCTGAAGGCATTATGGCACGTTCGCTCCGATTTGGCCTTTGTGCAGTTTCGGCATTTTGGCGGGACTTCGGCGCGCCACTCTTCGCAGTCTGCCCTCAAGTGGGGGCCGCCGCAGTGGCTGCAGAGGTCCGCTGGCTCCTTGCAGTGACGCCTGCCGTGGCCGAAGCCCAGGCAACGCGTGCACTGCACTAGTGGGGACTGGTCTTCGATGCGGACGCGCTGGAGATCGACATGCATCGTCCCGATGTCGATTGCTCTCCTCCAAACAGTTGGGGACACCGCGATCACAATGTTGCCTATGTGGGGGTTTCGGGCCTTCCTTCTGTATTTGATTATCACCCTGTCCTCTCCGGCGTTTAGGTTGTGGAAAACGTCCCGGTTTTGATTCTTCAGGGCCTTCACGACGTCCTCGTCCGTGTTGGCCAAGAGTATGTTTAGGTAGGTAGGTTAGGTTAGGTTAGGTTAGGTTAGGTTAGGTTAGGTTAGGTTAGGTTAGGTTAGGTTAGGTTAGGTTAGGTTAGGTTAGGTTAGGTTAGGTTAGGTTAGGTTAGGTTAGGTTAGGTTAGGTTAGGTTAGGTTAGGTTAGGTTAGGTTAGGTTAGGTTAGGTTAGGTTAGGTTAGGTTAGGTTAGGTTAGGTTAGGTTAGGTTAGGTTAGGTTAGGTTAGGTTAGGTTAGGTTAGGTTAGGTTAGGTTAGGTTAGGTTAGGTTAGGTTAGGTTAGGTTAGGTTAGGTTAGGTTAGGTTAGGTTAGGTTAGGTTAGGTTGGCCGGATGCCGCCGTACGCCGTGGGCCCCCGGTGCACCGGGGGTCCCACAGAGGAGGGGGGTCTTAAGGGGCGGCTGAGGCCCGCTGCCCTGACCCCCCGGTGACTGCGGGCGGGGGATGGGAGTCCCCCGCTCGCCTTTCAACGAGTCACCAAGAGGATAGGGGATGGCTGTGCGTATTCGGCCTCCCCATCGGAGAGGGCGCCCCTAGCTTCGGCTGGGGCGAGGACCGGTGGGCACCCGCGGGTAATGCTTAGGCGGGTACCGTGGGTGTCCAATGAACCGGTAGGCGGAAATACGCCGTGGTGGGTTTTGGTGGGTATACCCTCGGGCCCCTGCTCATTTTTGATATGAGAAGGGGAGTTTGCGAGCGGGAGCCCCACATATCCCCCCGTCTCTCCCAGGGCGGGGGTCGAACTCATAATGGGTTTCCCACCACGTCAACAAAAAAAAAAAAAAAAAAAAAAGGTTAGGTTAGGTTAGGTTAGGTTAGGTTAGGTTAGGTTAGGTTAGGTTAGGTTAGGTTAGGTTAGGTTAGGTTAGGTTAGGTTAGGTTAGGTTAGGTTAGGTTGGGGTGCAGGTGAGAGGCCTCCTCGTGGCGCACCCTGGGCAACGTCAGCTCCAAGTGCCCACCAGCTTTTGGTGGACACTCGGCGCTGGCGGCTGACTCTCACATCCTTCCCTTCGGTCCTCTTCCCATCCTTCCACTCCCATCCTTTTAAGGGAAAACCCTTATCCTTCCCCCCTTCCTTCCCACCCCCCCCTTCCCCCTTCCCTGGCGGGCCCGGCGGCAGGTAACACTGTCGTCGGGAATAACCGCCCAAAACCAGAGGAGGTACGCCGCTCCTCTGCGATCCGTAGCCCGGGCATCCCGCAACGACCTCCACCAAATGGCGTTGTGGAGTAGTGGGACCCGGAGCGGAGGGCTTGCCTTAATTGGCCGGCCCGCGAGATGGAGACTCTATAAAACCCGACAGGATAAGTCGTTAAAACCCTGTACATACCTGGCGACCTGTACAGTATATAGCCTTGCCCCCGGAAAGGCGTCACCCGGGGGTCGACCTTTAGTTCGTCCACACTCGTGGGAATAAAAATGGAATCTAGCAATGCATACCGAAAAACGATGATGAGCAGCGAGGAGGATGGGGACACTGACTCGATGGTCAGTGTCGCATCAACAACGACCCGGCGAACGAATAAACGGACGAGGAACAACAACGATGGCTCGGACCCAGACTCCAGTCTGGATGGGGTTGCGAGCCCGAACATGAGGAAGCGAGGACGAGGCCGGCCGCCAACTACGGGCCACTACGTGGGCCTGGCGAAGGCCAAGCTGGCGCTCGTCGAGGCCGAGAGACTGGCGGAGCAACAGACGGCTGAGGCGGAGGTCGCCGCAGCCTCTCGTGAGGTCAGGGCGCGCACAAGGGAGCTCTCCCTGTCGGAGGCGTCCTCGAACGACGAAGAGTTCCGGACGGCCACCTCTCTAAACCGGGCAATCGATGACAATATTGCCTTAATAAAGAGGGTGGCCAAGACCTCCGGCAACTTGAAGGGGACCTTTATGCGGGCCCTGTATGACGCCGCCGATGAGATCGGAAAGGTCGCCTGCATTTTGCAGAGCCGCTGCACCTCGGACGAGACGAGAGGACTGCAGGCCGACAATGCCCGCCTTCACTCCGAGGTCGCGCAGCTCCGAAAAGAAATGGCGGAGATGAGGGAGCACCTAAACAGACCGCGCCCTCAGACTGAAGAAGTGGTGCCCAGTCAGCCAAGGCAGGCACCCCTTGACGCCGAGGACCTGGTGCGCACCATCCTGTGCCAGGTGGGCACAATGGTGAACGCCAGGTTCGAGGCCCTCGAGGAAAGGTTGCTGCCTGAGAGGCGACTGCGCCCCCCACTGGCAGCGGACAGGCGGGCCCAAGAAACCTGCGACGTCTCCCCTGGGCCATCTTCCGCCCCGATTGAGGCTGCTTCGATCCAGGCCAGTTCTGGCGGATCGGAGGCTCCAAAGCCCCAGAGGGCGAAGAAGCCGAAGAAGGCGGCGATGAAAAAGGGATCGAGCACAGTGGGTACTCCCCGCGAGAGGGCAACAGAGCTCCCTCCAACAGTCCCGGAGCCCGCAGTTCAGGCGAGCACAACCCGGCCTGAGGAAGGGGCCTGGAACACGGTCGTAAAAAGGGGGAGAAAGAAGAGCCAGCCAAAGCAGGCCCCCCCCCCTCGCAAGCCAGCCAAAGAGGGACGGGCAAAACTGGCCCCACCAAAATCATCCGCGGTGGTGGTAACCCTCACGTCGGAGGCTGCCGAAAAGGGCGTGACGTATGAGGCGGTGATCGCCGAGGCAAAGGCCAAAATAAGGCTAGCGGACCTCGGGATCGCCGCCGTACGTTTCCGCGTAAGCGCCACAGGGGCCCGGATGTTCGAGGTTGCGGGCTCGGACAGCGGCCCGCTCGCCGACGCGCTTGCCGCGAAGCTAGAGGAGGTCCTCAGCCGAGACACAGTGCGTGTCTCCAGGCCATTCAAGACGACAGAGATCAAAGTCTCCGGCCTGGACGACTCAATCTCGGTTGAGGAAGTGATGGGCGCGATCGCCGAGGCGGGGGGCTGTCCGAGGGGCAGCCTCAAAAATAGCGGCGGCATTGTCAAAAACCCATTCGGGGTGGGACAGATGTGGGTGGAGTGCCCGGTGGCAGCCGCAAAGCGCATCGCCGCAGCGGGCCGCCTTGCACTTTCCTGGGTGTCGGCCTCCGTGAAGCTCCTGGAGCCCAAACCCCTGCGGTGCTTTAGGTGCCTGCAGAGGGGACACATCAGGGCTCAGTGTAGCGCGGAGGTCGACCGAAGCCAAGAGTGCTTCCGCTGCGGGGTCGCCGGGCACAAATCGAAGGGATGCACGGCAAAGCCGCACTGCACCATCTGTGCGGCGGCCAAGAAACCGTCCGACCACCTGCTAGGGGGCAAGGCTTGCCCCGCACCAGCCCCTAAAGTCGCGAGGAGGAAGGGTGCACCGCAGCCCCTACTGAAACGCCAGCCGCCCACAGAGGAGGCAATGGAGACGGATCCGCAACCATCAACCAGTAATGGCGCTAAACCTCCTCCAAGCCAACATTAACCACTGCGCTCGGGCCCAAGACCTGCTCCTCCAGAGCATGGTCGAGTGGTCCACGCACGTGGCGGTGGTTGCGGAGCCCTACTTTGTCCTCCCCAACAGGGACGACTGGCTGGGCGACGAGGACGGCTCGGTGGCCCTCATAGTGCCAAGGTCCACTGGCTCTCCGGTGGTCGAAAGCGTGCAGAAGGGTCGAGGCTGCGTCGCGGCGGTCGTGGGAGGAGTCACCGTCGTCGGCGTGTACTGCCCCCCGAGCAGAACCCTCGCGGAGTTCGAGGGCCTCCTCGGCCAAGTCGAGGCCCTCATCGGCAGGAGTCACCCACATCCAGTTCTGGTAATGGGTGACTTCAACGCCAAAAACTCCGCGTGGGGTTGTTCGGCCACTGACGCACGGGGTGCAGTACTTGAAGAGTGGGCGCTGACGGCGGGGCTCAGCCTCTTGAACCGCGGCTCACAGCCGACCTGCGTTCGGCCACAGGGGAGCTCAATAGTCGACCTATCGTTCGCCAGTCCCTCGATAGCGCGCCGGGTATACGGGTGGGAGGTCGTGGAGGGCGTAGAAACGCTGTCTGACCACCTATATATCCGCTTTGAGGTGTCTGCGTCCTCCGCGGCCCCATTTCACTCGGGGCGCGGCGCGCTGCCTGGGGACGGCCCTCGATGGGCGCTAAAGCGTCTCGACAGGGAGGTCCTCATTGAGGCCTCCCTTGTCGAAACATGGACACCTCCCGACACCTCCAGGAGCGTCGACGAGGAAGCTGCGGCGCTGCGGCAGTCGATGACTCGGGTCTGCGACGCATCGATGCCGCGGCAGGGTCCCCTTCCGCCGAGACGCCAAGTGTACTGGTGGTCGGCCGACATTGCTGAACTACGCATACAGTGCGTAGCGGCCAGACGCCAGTACCAGAGGCAACGGCGGAGGAGACCCCAGGACGAGCAGGCCGAGTCGTCGCTGCGCGCGGCCTACGGGGCGGCCAAGCGCGCTCTTCGCGTCGCCATTGGCGAGTCCAGGGACGGGGCCAGGGAGGAGATGGTCGAGTCCCTCAACCTAGACCCATGGGGCCGCCCATACCGAATGGTGCAGGGGCGATTTCGGCAGTGGGCGCCCCCCCTGACCCAGAGCCTCCAGCCGCAGCTGGTGGAAGCGGTCGTGGCAGCGCTGTTCCCGCGCAGGGGCGAGCACACCCCTCCCTCCATGGCGCCGCCCGCGAGGAATGAGCCCATCGCCGAGCCGGAGGACATACCGCCGGTATCTGCCGGGGAGTTCGGGGCCGCGATTCTTCGGCTTCGCGCCAAAAGGACGGCCCCGGGTCCCGACGGTGTTCCCGGCCGGGCGTGGGTGCTAGCCGCGGACGCATACGAGGAGAGGGTGTGCGGGCTCTTCGACGCCTGCTTCGCCCAGGGCCGCTTCCCACAGCTGTGGAAGACGGGCAACCTTGTGCTCCTCAAGAAGGAGGGCCGCCCAGTCGACTCACCGTCCGGGTACCGGCCGATCGTGCTCCTTGACGAGGCGGCGAAGCTCTTCGAGCGGATTATAGCGAACCGCCTCGTCGAGCATCTGGAGAGGGTCGGTCCGGGCCTGGACGAGAAACAATATGGCTTTCGGGTGGGGAGGTCCACCGTACACGCGGTCCTGCGGGTGAAGGCGATGGCGGAGGAAGCGGTCGCACAGGGCGAGGTCGTCTTGGCGGTGTCTCTTGACATCGCCAACGCCTTCAACACCTTGCCCTGGAGTAGCATTAGGGAGGCACTCCGGTATCACCGGGTGCCGAACTACCTCCGCCGCATCATCGCCGACTACCTGTCATGCAGGACCGTGGCGTATCGGGGCCGCGAGGCGTGGTGCTACCACGAGGTGTCGTGCGGTGTTCCACAGGGGTCAGTCCTCGGGCCGCTCCTGTGGAACATCGGGTACGACTGGGCGTTGCGGGGTGTCCTCCTCCGCGGGGTGAGCGTCACCTGCTACGCGGACGACACCCTCGTGACGGCCCGGGGCGGCACGCACCGCGAGTGCGCCATCTTGGCGACGGCGGGAGTGGCTCAGGTCGTGGGCCGCATTCGTGCGTTGGGTCTCGAGGTGGCCTTAAACAAGTCCGAGGCTCTGTGTTTTCACGGACCTCGGAACGGGCCACCTTCGGGATCCCACATCGTAGTCGGCGGCGTGCGAATCGACGTGGCGCCCCAAATGAAATATTTGGGGCTCACGCTCGACAGCCGCTGGACGTTTGAGAGCCACTTCCGTCGGTTGGTGCCCAGGCTGTTGCGCGCGGCGGCCGCACTCGGAAGCCTTCTGCCGAACTTGAACGGCCCGAGGGCGGCCTGCCGGCGCCTGTACCTGGGCGTCATCCGCTCGATGGCGCTGTATGGGGCACCCGTGTGGGACGGCGCCCTGAATAGCCGGACAGTCGCCCTCCTACATCAACCACAGAGGGCGATGGCCATCAGGGTGGCCCGTGGATACCGCACGGTGTCCTACGACGCGGCGTGCGTCTTGGCCGGCTCCCTGCCGTGGGAGCTGGAGGCGGAGGTTCTCGCGTCCGTCTTCTCTTGGCGCGAGAACCAGATCGCCACACACCGGCTCCCGCCGGCGGTGGAGGCGGTCGAGAGGGTGAGGGTGGAGAGGCGAGCGGCTGCCGTCCTCGAGTGGCGGCGCAACCTCCGGCACCCGAGCGCTGGTGCCTGGACGGTGGAAGCGGTTCGTCCGGTGCTCACGCAGTGGATGGACAGGAGACACGGTGCGCTCACCTTCCGGTTGTCGCAGGTGCTGTCGGGGCATGGTTGCTTCGGCAAGTACCTGCACCGGATCGGGAGGGAGCCATCGGCGGTGTGTCACCACTGCGTCGGCTGCCCGGAAGACACCGCCCAGCACACGCTGGAGGTATGTCCGGCGTGGGCAGACCAGCGCCGGGAGCTCGTGGCCGTCGTGGGCGGCAACCCTACATTGCCGGTCATTGTGACCTCCATGGTGGAGACTGACCGTGCATGGGGTGCCGCCCAGCAGTTCGCTGAGGCGGTCATGGGCCTGAAGGAGGAGGCGGAAAGGGAGCGGGAGGCGAATACTCTCGACCCCATCCGAAGCCGCCGCTTGGGGAGGCGAAGGCGTGCGTACGCGCGCAACGCCCCTCCACCCTAACAGTGACTCGAGCGGCGGGCAAGGGGAAGCCCGCCGCTCCTAGAGAGTCGGAGATGGCGCGCATATGCGCGAATGGCGTCGTAGCCGCGGGTGGAAACACCTGCGGCAGCTAGTCGTGGCGTCAGCCGGTCACCGCCGGGCGAGTAGATGAGTGCTCAAAAGAGTGTACCCTCGTCCCGGCGGAGAATGACAGTGACGGCAAGTTGGGTTTTAGTGGGTATACCTCTCGGGCCCCTTCTCATTTTTGATATGAGAAGGGGAGTTTGCGAGAGGGAGTCCCACATAACCACCGCGTCTCCCCCAGGCGCGGTGGTATGCGTAATGCATTTCCCAACTATAAAAAAAAAAAAAAAAAAAAAAAAAAAAAGGTTAGGTTAGGTTAGGTTAGGTTAGGTTAGGTTAGGTTAGGTTAGGTTAGGTTAGGTTAGGTTAGGTTAGGTTAGGTTAGGTTAGGTTAGGTTAGGTTAGGTTAGGTTAGGTTAGGTTAGGTTAGGTTAGGTTAGGTTAGGTTAGGTTAGGTTAGGTTAGGTTAGGTTAGGTTAGGTTAGGTTAGGTTAGGTTAGGTTAGGTTAGGTTAGGTTAGGTTAGGTTAGGTTAGGTTAGGTTAGGTTAGGTTAGGTTAGGTTAGGTTAGGTTAGGTTAGGTTAGGTTAGGTTAGGTTAGGTTAGGTTAGGTTAGGTTAGGTTAGGTTAGGTTAGGTTAGGTTAGGTTAGGTTAGGTTAGGTTAGGTTAGGTTAGGTTAGGTTAGGTTAGGTTAGGTTAGGTTAGGTTAGGTTAGGTTAGGTTAGGTTAGGTTAGGTTAGGTTAGGTTAGGTTAGGTTAGGTTAGGTTGGTTAGGTTAGGTTAGGTTAGGTTAGGTTAGGTTAGGTTAGGTTAGGTTAGGTTAGGTTAGGTTAGGTTAGGTTAGGTTAGGTTAGGTTAGGTTAGGTTAGGTTAGGTTAGGTTAGGTTAGGTTAGGTTAGGTTAGGTTAGGTTAGGTTAGGTTAGGTTAGGTTAGGTTAGGTTAGGTTAGGTTAGGTTAGGTTAGGTTAGGTTAGGTTAGGTTAGGTTAGGTTAGGTTAGGTTAGGTTAGGTTGGGGTGCAGGTTGAGAGCCTCCTCGTGGCGCACCCTGGGCAACGTCGGTTTCGAGTGCCACCACACTTGGGCCGGCGGCTGATCTCAACACCGGGAGGGGCGGCCGCTAAGCCGCGACGTAACCCGTAAGGACTACCGGCTCTGCAGGCGGGTCAATGAGGGATCCGCCATATGCATCCGGAGTCCTGCTTCCGTGCGGGGGTCGAAGCGGTCGAAGCGGCTCGCGCCACTCGGGAGGGGGGGCGGCTGCGAAGCCGCGACGTAACCCGCAAGGCGGGGTAGGCCAGGGCAACCGGATACCCCGAAAGGGGGAGCTCGCGGCTCTGCACCTGGGTACCTGCTGCCGGTGGGGGATCGAAGCGGCTCGCGCCGTTCGGGAGGGGGCGGCTGCGAAGCCGCACCGTAACCCGCAAGGCGGGGTAGGCCAGGGCAACCGGATACCCCTAAAGGGGGAGCTCGCGGCTCTGCACCTGGGTACCTGCTGCCGGTGGGGATCGGAGCGGCTCGCGCCGCGTGGGGAGGGGCGCAATAGCGCCACCGCACCTATGGTGGTAGGTGTCGGAGCGGCTGAGGCCCGCCGCGGAGGCGACTGATGCCCGCGCTGCGTCTGTCCGATATTCGGCGGCAGCGCGGTGGCACAGCGCGAATGAGGGGTGGCTGTAGCCACCGGAGAGGGGGACTCGTGCCCGCGCTGCGTCTGTCCGGAGTCCGGCGGCAGTGGGCACGTAGTCGGGGGTGAGGAGGGGCGCTTTGCGCCGAGGAGGAGGGTGACTCGTGCCCGCTGCGTCTGTCCGGAGTCCGGCGGCAGCGTGGGCACGTAGTCGGGGGAGAGGGGCGGCTGGCGCCGCGGAGGAGGGCGTCCCACCTGCGCTGCGTCTGTCCGGTATCCGGCGGCAGCGTGGGGGGACGGGAGGGCGGCGGCTGGTTTTTATGCCCAGCCGTCTGCCAACCCGTAATCCTGAGCAATCGGGACCGGGGGCCCGGGTCACGTATGGCCTGGGCTGCGAGGAGAAAACCTCTATAAAAAACGCCAGAGGGGCGGCAGGCGGCGTCTGGCAATGAGGGCCGGATGCCGCCGTACGCCGTGGGCCCCCGGTGCACCGGGGGTCCCACAGAGGAGGGGGGTCTTAAGGGGCGGCTGAGGCCCGCTGCCCTGACCCCCCGGTGACTGCGGGCGGGGGATGGGAGTCCCCCGCTCGCCTTTCAACGAGTCACCAAGAGGATAGGGGATGGCTGTGCGTATTCGGCCTCCCCATCGGAGAGGGCGCCCCTAGCTTCGGCCGGGGCGAGGACCGGTGGGCACCCGCGGGTAATGCTTAGGCGGGTACCGTGGGTGTCCAATGAACCGGTAGGCGGAAATACGCCGTGGTGGGTTTTGGTGGGTATACCCTCGGGCCCCTGCTCATTTTTGATATGAGGAGGGGAGTTTGCGAGCGGGAGCCCCACATATCCCCCCGTCCCTCCCAGGGCGGGGGTCGAACTCATAATGGGTTTCCCACCACGTCAACAAAAAAAAAAAAAAAAAAAAAAAAAAAAAAGGTTAGGTTAGGTTAGGTTAGGTTAGGTTAGGTTAGGTTAGGTTAGGTTAGGTTAGGTTAGGTTAGGTTAGGTTAGGTTAGGTTAGGTTAGGTTAGGTTAGGTTGGGGTGCAGGTGAGAGGCCTCCTC